>CM029396.1:0-5000000 GCA_017139565.1 Luffa aegyptiaca
AAACAGCAAAACACAAAAATCCAAATCCACATAACTCCCAAAAACCCGTAACCCTAAAATTTTAATATTTGAAGATGTACAATTAATTAGAAAACCATAAAACCGAAAAACACTAAAACCATAAACCGTAACACTAAAACCCTAAATTCTAAACTCTAAAACCCCAAAACACTAAAATCCAAACCACATAACCCCAAAACACGTAACCCTAAATTTTAAAATTGAAGATGTACGATTAATTAGCCTAAACTCAAAATCCAAAGATAACGGTAAACCCTAAAACTAAACTTCTCAGAAACTCCAACAAATAAAACTCTAAACCCTAAATGGTCAGAACCCCTAAACCAAAAACCCTAAAACCTTAAACCCTAAAACCCCTAAACCATTAACCGTAAGCCCTAAAACCGTTAAAAACCCTAAAAATCAATACTCTAAAACCCCAAAACACTAAAATCCAAATCCACATAACCCCAAACCCGTAACCCTAAAATTCTAAAATTTTGAAGATGTAGGATTAATTAGAAAATCTTAAAACCCTAAAACCCTAAAACCCATAACCGTAAACCCTAAACCCTAAAATTCTAAACTCTAAAACTCCAAAATACTAAATCCAAACCAACATAACCCCCAAAACACGTACCCTAAAAATTTAAAATTTTGAAGATGTACAATATTAGCCTAAAACACTCAAAATCCAAGATAACGTAAACCCTAAACCTAAACTTCTCGAAAAACCCCAACAAATAAACTCTAAACCTAAATGTCCAGACCCTAAACAAAAAACCCTAAAACCTTAAAACCCTAAAAACCTAAAACCATTATCCGTAAGCCCTAAAACCGTAAAACACTAAAAATACAAACTCTAAAACCCACAACACTAAAATAATCCAAATCACTAACCCCCAAAACCCGTAACCGTAAAATTCTAAAATTTTGAATATACGATTAATTAGAAAATCTTAGAACCCAAAAACCTAAAACCATAAACCGTAAACCCTAAAACCTAAAATTCTAAACTCTAAACCCAAAACACTAAATCCAAACCAACATAAACCCCCAAAACACGTAACCTTAAATTTTAAAATTGTTGAAGATTACGATTAATTAGCCTAAACACTCAAAATCCCAAGACAACGGTAAACCCTAATCCTAAACTTCCCGAAACCCCAACAAATAAACTCTAAATCCTAAATGTCATAAACCCTAGACCGATAACCCTAAAACCCTAAAACCCTAAAATTCTAAACTCTAAAACCCCAAAACACTAAAATCCAAACCCACATAACCCCCAAAACCCGTAACCCTAAATTTTAAAATTTTTAAGATGTACGATTATTGACTAAACACTCAAAATCCAAAGATAACGGTAAACCCTAAACCTAAACCCTAAACCCTAAACCCTAAACCCTAAACCCTAAACCCTAAACCCTAAACCCTAAACCCTAAACCCTAAACCCTAAACCCTAAACCCTAAAACCCTAAACCCTAAACCCTAAACCCTAAAACCCTAAAAACCCTAAACCCTAATCAAAACTCTAAAACCCAAAAACACTAAAATCCAAATCCACATAACCCCCAAAACCCGTAACCCTAAAATTCTAAAATTTTGAAGATGTAGATTAATTAGAAAATCCTAAACCTAAATGTCCATAACCCCTAAACCGAAAACCCTAAAACCTTAAAAAAAACCCTAAAACCCTACAACCCTAAATTCTAAACTCTGAAACAACAAAAAACTAAAATCCAAACCCAATAACCCCTAAAAACCCGTAACAATAAAATTTTAAATTTTGAAGATGTTACGATTAATTAGACTAAACACTAAAATCTAAAGATAACGGTAAACCTAAACCTAAACTTTCCGAAAAACCCCAACAAATAAAACTCTAAACCCTAAATGTCCATAACCCTAAACCAAAACACTAAACCTTAAAACCCTAAAACCCTAAAACCAAACTATAAGCCCTAAAACCCTAAAAAACTAAAAATCAAAACTCTAAAACCACAAACACTAAAATCTAAATTCACATAACCCCCAAAACCCGTAACCCTAAAATTCTAAAATTTTAAAGATGTACGATTAATTAGAAAACCTTAAAACCCTAAACCCTAAATCCATAAACCGTAAACTCTAAAACCCTAAAATAAAACTTTAAAACCCCAAAACAATAAATCCAAACGTACATAACCCCCAAAAAAACACGTAACCCTGAAATTTTAAAATTTTGAAGATGTGCGATTAATTAGCTTAACACTCAAAATACAAAGATAACGGTAAACCCAAATCCTAAACTTCCAGAAAACCCCAACAAATAAAACTCTAAACCCTAAATGTCCATAACCCCTAAACCGAAACCCTAAAACCTTAAATCCCTAAAACCCTAAAATTCTAAACCTAAAACCCCAAAACACTATAATCCTAACCCACATAACCCGCAAAACACGTAACCCTAAAATTTTAAGATTTTAAGATGTACGATAAATTAGCCTAAACACTCAAAATCCAAAGATAACGGTAAACCCTAATACTAACTTCCCGATAACCCCAACAAATAAAACTCTACACCCTAAATGTCCATAACCCCAAACCGATAACCCTAAAACCTAAAACCCTAAAACCCTAAAATTCTAAACTCTAAAACCCAAAACACTAAAATAAAAACCCACATAACCCCCAAACACGTAACCCTAAAATTTTAAATTTTGAAGATGTACGATTAATTAGCCTAAACACTCAAGATCCAAAGATACGGTAAACCGTAATCCTAAACTTCCTGAAAACCCCAACAAATAAAAAAACTCTAAACCCTAAATGTCCATAACCCCTAAACAAAAAAAAACCCTAAAACCTTAAAACCGTAAAACCGTAAACCATTAACCGTAAGCCCGAAAACCCTAAAACCCTAAAAATCAATACTCTAAAACAGCAAAACACAAAAATCCAAATCCACATAACTCCCAAAACCCGTAACCCTAAAATTTTAATATTTTGAAGATGTACAATTAATTAGAAAACCATAAAACCGAAAAACACTAAAACCTAACCGTAAACACTAAAACCCTAAAATTCTAAACTCTAAAACCCCAAACACTAAAATCCAAACCACATAACCCCCAAAACGTAACCCTAAAATTTTAAAATTTTGAAGATGTACGATTAATTAGCCTAAACACTCAAGATCCAAAGATAACGGTAAACCGTAATCCTAAACTTCCTGAAAACCCCACAAATAAAACTCTAAACCCTAAATGTCCATAACCCCGAAACAAAGAACCCTAAAACCTTAAAACCGTAAAAACCCTAAACCATTAACCGTAAGCCCCAAAAACCCTAAACCCTAAAAATCAATAATCTAAACAGCACAAAACACAAAAAATCCAATCCACATAACTCCCAAAACCCGTAACCCTAAAATTTTAATATTTTGAAGATGTACAATTATTAGAAAACCATAAAACCGAAAAACACTAAAACCATAAACCGTAAACACTAAAACCCTAAAATTCTAAACTCTAAAACCCCAAAACACTAAAATCCAAACCACATAACCCCCAAAACACTAACCCTAAAATTTTAAAATTTTGAAGATGTACGAGTAATTAGCCTAAACACTCAAGATCCAAAGATAACGGTAAACCGTAATCCTAAACTTCCTGAAAACCCCAACAAATAAAACTCTAAACCCTAAATGTCCATAACCCCTAAACAAAGAACCCTAAAAACCTTAAAACCGTAAAACCCTAAAACCATTAACCGTAAGCCCGAAAACCCTAAAAACCCTAAAAATCAATAATCTAAAAACAGCAAAACACAAAAAATCCAAATCCACATAACTCCCAAAACCCGTACCCTAAAATTTTAATATTTTGAAGATGTACAATTAATTAGAAAACCATAAAACCGAAAAACACTAAAACCATAAACCGTAAACACTAAAACCCTAAAATTCTAAACTCTAAAACCCCAAAAACACTAAAATCCAAACCAACATAACCCCCAAAACACGTAACCCTAAAATTTTTAAAATTTTGAAGATGTACGATTAATTAGCCTAAACCTCAAAATCCAAAGATAACGGTAAACCTAAAACTAACTTCCTCAGAAAACTCCAAACAAATAAAACTCTAAACC
Organism: Luffa aegyptiaca; assembly: GCA_017139565.1. NCBI lineage: Eukaryota > Viridiplantae > Streptophyta > Magnoliopsida > Cucurbitales > Cucurbitaceae > Luffa > Luffa aegyptiaca. Next base: position 4,133 of record CM029396.1, read on the forward strand.
CTAAATGTCCAGAACCCCTAAACCAAAAACCCTAAACCTTAAAAACCCTAAAACCCTAAAAACCATTAACCGTAAGCCCTAAAACCGTAAAAACCCTAAAAATCAATACTCTAAAACCCCAAAACACTAAAAATCCAAATCCACATAACCCCCAAAACCCGTAACCCTAAAATTCTAAAATTTTGAAGATGTAGGATTAATTAGAAAATCTTAAAACCCTAAAACCCTAAAACCATAAACCGTAAACCCTAAAACCCTAAAATTCTAAACTCTAAAACTCCAAATACTAAAATCCAAACCAACATAACCCCCAAAACACGTAACCCTAAAAAATTTAAAATTTTGAAGATGTACAATTATTAGCCTAAACACTCAAAAATCCAAAGATAACGTAAACCCTAAACCTAAACTTCTCGAAAACCCCAACAAATAAAACTCTAAACCCTAAATGTCCAGAACCCCTAAACAAAAAAACCCTAAAACCTTAAAACCCTAAAACCCTAAAACCATTATCCGTAAGCCCTAAAACCGTAAAACACTAAAAATACAAACTCTAAACCCCACAACACTAAAATCCAAATCCACTAACCCCCAAAACCCGTAACCGTAAAATTCTAAAATTTTGAAGATGTACGATTAATTAGAAAATCTTAGAACCCAAAAACCCTAAAACCATAACCGTAAACCCTAAAACCTAAAATTCTAAACTCTAAAACCCCAAAACACTAAAATCCAAACCAACATAACCCCCAAACACGTAACCCTTAAATTTTAAAATTGTGAAGATGTACGATTAATTAGCCTAAACACTCAAAATCCAAAGACAACGGTAAACCCTAATCCTAAACTTCCCGATAACCCCAACAAATAAAACTCTAAATCCTAAATGTCCATAAACCCTAAACCGATAACCCTAAAACCCTAAAACCCTAAAATTCTAAACTCTAAAACCCCAAACACTAAAATCCAAACCACATAACCCCCAAAACCCGTAACCCTAAAATTTTAAAATTTTTAAGATGTACGATTAATTAGACTAAACACTCAAAATCCAAGATAACGTAAACCCCTAAACCTAAACTTCTCGAAAACCCCCAACAAATAAAACTCTAAACCCTAAATGTCCAGAACCCCTAAACAAAAACCCTAAACCTTAAAACCCTAAAACCCTAAACCCTAAACCCTAAACCCTAAACCCTAAACCCTAAAAACCCTAAAAATCAAAACTCTAAAACCCCAAAACACTAAAATCCAAAATCCACATAACCCCCAAAACCCGTAACCCTAAAATTCTAAAATTTGAAGATGTACGATTAATTAGAAAATCTCTAAACCTAAATGTCCATAACCCCTAAACCCTAAACCCTAATAACCCTAAAACCCTAAAACCCTAAAACCCTAAATTCTAAACTCTGAAACAACAAAAAAACTAAATCCAAACCCAAATAACCCCTAAAACCCGTAACAATAAAATTTTAAAATTTTGAAGATGTACGATTAATTAGACTAAACACTAAAAATCTAAAGATAACGGTAAAACCCTAAACCTAAACTTTCCGAAAAACCCCAACAAATTAAAACGCTAAACCCTAAATGTCCTAACCCCTAAACCAAAAAACACTAAAACCTTAAAACCCTAAAACCCTAAAACCATAACACATAAGCCCTAAAACCCTAAAAAACTAAAAATCAAAACTCTAAAACCACAAAACACTAAAATCCAAATTCACATAACCCCCAAACCCGTAACCCTAAAATTCTAAAATTTTAAAGATGTACGATTAATTAGAAAACCTAAAACCCTAAAAACCCTAAATCCATAAACCGTAAACTCGAAAACCCTAAATAATAAACTTTAAACCCCAAAACAATAAAATCCAAACGTACATAACCCCCAAAACACTAACCCTGAAATTTTAAAATTTGAAGATGTGCGATTAATTAGCCTAAACACATCAAAATACAAAGATAACGGTAAACCCAAATCCTAAACTTCCAGAAAACCCCAACAAATAAAACTCTAAGACCCTAAATGTCCCATAGACCCTAAACCGAAAAACCCTAAAACCTTAAATCCCTAAACCCTAAATTCTAAAACTCTAAAGCCCCAAAACACTATAATCCTAACCCACATAACCCGCAAAACACGTAACCCTAAAAATTTTAAGATTTTTAAGATGTACGATAAATTAGCCTAAACACTCAAAATCCAAAGATAACGGTAAACCCTAATACTAAACTTCCCGATAACCCCAACAAATAAAACGCTACACCCTAATGTCCATAACCCCTAAACCGATAACCCTAAAACCCTAAAATTCTAAACTCTAAACCCCAAAACACTAAAATAAAAAACCCACATAACCCCCAAAACACGTAACCCTAAAAATTTTAAAAATTTTGAAGATGTACGATTAATTAGCCTAAACACTCAAGATCCAAAAGATAACGGTAAACCGTAATCCTAAACTTCCTGAACACCCCAACAAATAAAACTCTAAACCCTAAATGTCCATAACCCCTAAACAAAAACCCTAAAACCTTAAAACCGTAAAACCGTAAAACCATTAACCGTAAGCCCGAAAACCCTAAAACCCTAAAAATCAATACTCTAAAACAGCAAAACACAAAAATCCAAATCCACATAACTCCCAAAACCCGTAACCCTAAAATTTTAATATTTGAAGATGTACAATTAATTAGAAAACCATAAAACCGAAAAACACTAAAACCATAAACCGTAACACTAAAACCCTAAAATTCTAACTCTAAAACCCCAAAACACTAAAATCCAAACAAACATAACCCCCAAAACACGTAACCCTAAAAATTTTAAAATTTTGAAGATGTACGATTAATTAGCCTAAACACTCAAGATCCAAGATAACGGTAAACCGTAATCCTAAACTTCCTGAAAAACCCCAACCAAATAAAACTCTAAACCCTAAATGTCCATAACCCCTAAACAAAAAACCCTAAAACCTTAAAACCGTAAAACCCTAAAACCATTAACCGTAAGCCCGAAAACCCTAAAACCCTAAAAATCAATACTCTAAAACAGCAAAAACACAAAAAATCCAAATCCACATAACCTCCCAAAACCCGTAACCCTAAAATTTTAATATTTTGAAGATGTACAATTAATTAGAAAACCATAAAACCGAAAAACCTAAAACCATAAACCGTAAACACTAAAACCCTAAAATTCTAAACTCTAAAAACCCCAAAACACTAAAATCCCAAACCAACATACCCCCAAAACACGTAACCCTAAAATTTTAAAATTTTTGAAGATGTACGATTAATTAGCCTAAACACCTCAAAATCCAAAGATAACGGTAACCCTAAAACTAAACTTCTCAGAAACCCCAACAAATAAAACTCTAAACCCTAATGTCCAGAACCCCTAAACCAAAAACCCTAAAACCTTAAAACCCTAAAACCCTAAACCATTAACCGTAAGCCCTAAAACCGTAAAACCCTAAAATCAATACTCTAAAAACCCCAAAACACTAAAATCCAAATCCACATACCCCCAAAACCCGTAACCCTAAAATTCTAAAATTTTGAAGATGTAGGATTAATGATAAAAATCTTAAAACCTAAAACCCTAAAACCATAAAACCTAAACCCTAAAACCCTAAAATTCTAACAACTCTAAAACTCCCAAAATACTAAAATCCAAACCAACATAACCCCCAAAAACACACGTAACCCTAAAAAATTTTAAAATTTTGAAGATGTACAATTATGAGCCTAAACACCCATCAAATCCAAGATAACGTAAACCCTAAACCTAAACGTCTCGAAAACCCCAACAAAATAAAACTCTAAACCCTAAATGTCCAGAAACCCCTAACAAAAAACCCTAAAACCTAAAACCCTAAAACCCTAGAAACCATTATCCGTAGCCCTAAAACCTTAAAACACTAAAAATACCAACTCATAAAACCCCACAACACTAAAAATCCAAATCCACATAACCCCCAAAACCCTGAACCGTAAAATTCGAAAATTTTTGAAGATGTACGATTAATTAGAAAATCTTAGAACCCAAAAACCCCTAAAACCATAACCGTAACCCTAAAAACCTAAAATTCTAAACTCTAAAACCCCAAAACACTAAAAAGCCAAACCAACATAACCCCCAAAACACGTAACCCTTAAATTTTAAAAATTGTGAAGATGTACGATTAATTAGCCTAAACACTCAAAATCCAAAGACAACGGTAAACCCTAATCCTAACTTCCCGATAACCCCAACAAATAAAACTCTAAATCCTAAATGTCCATAAACCCTAAACCGATAACCCTAAAACCCTAAAACCCTAAAATTCTAAACTCTAAAACCCCAAAACACTAAAATCCAAACCACCATAACCCCAAACCCGTAACCCTAAAATTTTAAAATTTTTAAGATGTACATTAATTAGACTAACACTCAAAATCCAAAGATAACGGTAAACCCTAAACCCTAAACCAAACCCTAACCAACCTAAACCCTAAACCCTAAACCCTAAACCCCTAAACCCTAAACCCTAAACCCTAAAACCCTAAAACCCTAAAACCCTAAACCCTAAACCCTAAAACCCTAAAACCCTAAAAATCAAAACTCTAAAACCCCAAAACACTAAAATCCAAATCCACATAACCCCCAAAACCCGTACCCTAAAATTCTAAAATTTGAAGATGTACGATTAATTAGAAAATCCTAAACCTAAACCTAACCCCTAAACCCTCAAACCCTAAAACCCTAAAACCCTAAAACCCTAAAAACCCTAAATTCTAAACGCTGAGACACAAAAAACAAAATCCAAACCCACTTAACCCCTAAAACCCGTAACAATAAAATTTAAAATTTTGAAGATGTACGATTAATTAGACTAAACACTAAAAATCTAAAGATAACGGTAAACCCTAAACCTAAACTTTCCGAAAACCCCACAAATAAAACTCTAAACCCTAATGTCCATAACCCCTAAACCAAAAAACACTAAAACCTTAAAACCCTAAAACCCTAAAACCATAACCATAAGCCCTAAAACCCTAAAAAACTAAAATCAAAACTCTAAAACCACAAAACACTAAAATCCAAATTCACATAACCCCCAAAACCCGTAACCCTAAATTCTGAAATTTTAAAGATGTACGATTATTAGAAAACCTTAAAACCCTAAAACCCTAAATCCATAAACCGTAAACTCTAAAACCCTAAAATAATAAACTTTAAAACCCCAAAACAATAAAATCCAAACGTACATAACCCCCAAACACGTAACCCTGAAATTTTAAAATTTTGAAGATGTGCGATTAATTAGCCTAAACACTCAAAATACAAAGATAACGGTAAACCCAAATCCTAAACTTCCAGAAAACCCCAACAAATAAAACTCTAAAACCATAAATGTCCATAACCCCTAAACCGAAAACCCTAAAACCTTAAATCCCTAAAACCCTAAAATTCTAAACTCTAAAACCCCAAAACACTATAATCCTAACCCACATAACCCGCAAAACACGTAACCCTAAAATTTTAAGATTTTAAGATGTACGATAAATTAGCCTAAACACTCAAAATCCAAAGATAACGGTAAACCCTAATACTAAACTTCCCGATAACCCCAACAAATAAAACTCTACACCCTAAATGTCCATAACCCCTAAACCGATAACCCTAAAACCTTAAAACCCTAAAACCCTAAAATTCTAAACTCTAAAACCCCAAACACTAAAATAAAAACCCACATAACCCCCAAAAACACGTAACCCTAAAATTTTAAAATTTTGAAGATGTACGATTAATTAGCCTAAACACTCAAGATCCAAAGATAACGGTAAACCGTAATCCTAAACTTCCTGAAAACCCCAACAAATAAAACTCTAAACCCTAAATGTCCATAACCCCTAAACAAAAAACCCTAAAACCTTAAAACCGTAAAACCGTAAAACCATTAACCGTAAGCCCGAAAAACCCTAAAACCCTAAAAATCAATACTCTAAAACAGCAAAAACACAAAAATCCAAATCCACATAACTCCCAAAACCCGTAACCCTAAAATTTTAATATTTTGAAGATGTACAATTAATTAGAAAACCATAAAACCAAAAACACCTACAACCATAAACCGTAAAACACTAAAACCCGAAATTCTAAACTCTAAAACCCCAAAACAACTAAAATCAAAAACCAACATAACCCCCAAAACACGTAACCCTAAAATTTTAAAATTTTGAAGATGTACGATTAATTAGCCTAAACACTCAAGATCCAAAGATAACGGTAAACCGTAATCCTAAACTTCCTGAAAACCCCAACAAATAAAACTCTAAACCCTAAATGTCCATAACCCCTAAACAAAAAACCCTAAAACCTTAAAACCGGTAAAACCCTAAAACCATTAACCGTAAGCCCGAAAACCCTAAAACCCTAAAAATCAATACTCTAAAACAGCAAAACACAAAATCCAAATCCACATACACTCCCAAAAACCCGTAACCCGAAAATTGTATATTTTGAAGATGTACAATTAATTAGAAAAAACCATAAAAACCAAAAAACACTAAAACCATAAACCGTAAACACTAAAACCCTAAATTCTAAACTCTAAAACCCCAAACACTAAAATCCAAACCAACATAACCCCCAAAACACGTAACCCTAAAATTTTAAATTTTGAAGATGTACGATTAATTAGCCTAAACACTCAAATCCAAAGATAACGGTAAACCCTAAAACTAAACTTCTCAGAAACCCCAACAAATAAAACTCTACACCCTAAATGTCCAGAACCCCTAAACCCAAAACCCTAAAACCTTAAACCCTAAAACCCTAAAACCATTAACCGTAAGCCCTAAAACCGTAAAACCCTAAAATCAATACTCTAAAACCCCCAAAACAATAAAATCCAAATCCACATAACCCCCAAAACCCGTAACCCTAAAATTCTAAAATTTTGAAGATGTAGGATTAATTAGAAAATCTTAAAACCCTAAAACCCTAAACCATAAACCGTAAACCCTAAAACCCTAAAATTCTAAACTCCTAAAACTCCAAAATACTAAAATCCAAACCACATAACCCCCCAAAAACACGTAACCCTAAATTTAAAATTTTGAAGATGTACAAGTTATTAGCCTAAACACTCAAAAATCCAAAGATAACGTAAACCCTAAACCGAAACTTCTCGAAAACCCCAACACATAAAACTCTAAAACCCTAAATGTCCAGAACCCCTAAACAAAAAACCCGAAAACCTTAAAACCCTAAAACCCTAAAACCATTATCCGTAAGCCCTAAAACCGGAAAACACTAAAAATACAAACTCTAAAAACCCCACACACTAAAATCCAAATCCACATAACCCCCAAAACCCGTAACCGTAAAATTCTAAAATTTTGAAGATGTACGATTAATTAGAAAAGTCTTAGAACCCAAAACCCGTAAAACCATAAACCGTAACCCTAAAAACCTAAAAGGTCTAAACTCTAAAAACCCCAAAACACTAAAATCCAAACCAACATAACCCCCAAACACGTAACCCTTAAATTTAAAATTGTGAGATGTACGATTAATTAGGCCTAAACACTCAAAATCCAAAGATAACGGAAACCCTAACACCTAAACTTCCCGAAAACCCCAACAAATAAAACTTTAAACCCTAATTTCCATAACCCCTAAACCAAAAACCCTAAAATCTTAAAACCCTAAAACCCTAAAATTCCAAACTCTGAAACAACAACACACTAAAATCATTACCCAAATAACCCCAAAACCGTAACCCTAAAATTTTAAAACACGTAACCCATAAAATTTAAGATTTGAAGATGTACGATAATTAGCCTAACACACTCAAAATCAAAAGATAACGGTAAACCCTAATACTAAACTTCCTGAAATCCCCAACAAATAAAACTCTAAACCCTAATGTCCATAACCCGTAAACCGAAAACGCTAAAACCTTAAAACCCTAAAACCCTAAAACCATCAACCGTAAGCCCTAAAACCCTAAAACCCAAAAAATCAAAACTCTAAAACCCGGAAAACACTAAAATCCAAATCCACATAACCCCCAAAACCCGGTAACCGTAAAATTCTAAAATTTTGAAGATGTACGATTAATTAGAAAATCTTAAAACCCTAAACCATAAAACACCTAACCGTAAACCCTAAAACCCTAAAATTCTAAACTCAAACCCCAAAACACTCAATCCAAACAACAGAACCCCCAAAACACGTAACCCTTAAATTTGAAAATTGTGAAGATGTACGATTAATTAGCCTAACACTCAAAATCTAAGATAACGGTAAACCCTAAACCTAAACTTCCCGGAAAAACCCCAACCAATAAAACTTTAACCCTAAATTTCCATAACCCCTAAACGAAAAACCCTAAAATCTTAAAACCCTAAAATTCTAAACTCTGAAACAACAAAACACTAAAATCCAACCCAAATAACCCCCAAAACCGTAACTCTAAAATTTTAAAACACGTAACCCTAAAATTTTAAGATTTTGAAGATGTACGATAAATTAGCCTAAACACTCAAAATCCAAAGATAACGGTAAACTCTAATACTAAACTTCATGATAAACCCCAACAAATAAACTCTACACCCTAAATGTCCATAACCCCTAACCGATAACCCTAAAACCTTAAAACCCTAAAATTCTAAACTCTAAAACCACAAAACACTAAAATAAAAAACCCACATAACCCCCCAAAACACGTAACCCTAAAATTTTAAAATTTTGAAGATGTACGATTAATTAGCCTAAACACTCAAGATCCAAAGATAACGGTAACACCGTAATCCTAACTTCCTGAAAACCCCAACAAATAAAACTGTAAACCCTAAATGTCCATAACCCCTAAACCAAAAACCTAAACCTTAAAAACCCTAAAACCCTAAACCATTAATCGTAAGCCAGAAACCCCGAACAACCCTAAAAATCAATACTCTAAAAACCCCAAAACACTAAAATCCAAATCCACATAACTCCCAAAACCCGTAACCCAAAATTTTAAATTTTGAAGATGCGATTAATAGAAAACCTTAAAACCGAAAAAACACTAAAACCATAAACCGTAAACCCTAAAACCCTAAAATTCTAAACCTCTAAAACCCAAACACTAAAAATCCAAACCAACATAACACCCAAACACGTAACCCTAAAATGTTTAAAATTTTGAAGATGTACGATTAATTAGCCTAAACACTCAAAATCTAAAGATAACAGTAAACCCTAATCCTAAATTTCCCGAAAACCCCCACAAATAAAACTCTAAACCCTAAATGTTCATAACCCCTAAACCGAAAACCCTAAAACCGTAAAACCCTAAAACCCAAAAACCATAAATCGTAAACCCTAAAACCCCTAAAATTCCAAAACTCTAAAACTCCAAAACACTAAAATCCAAACCCACATAACCCACAAAACACGTAACCCCTAATATTTTAAAATTTTGAAGATTTACGATTAATTAGCCTAAACACTCAAGATCCAAGATGTAAAACCGTAATCCTAGACTTCGTAAAAACCCCAACAAATAAAACTCTAAACCCTAAATGTCCATAACCCCTAAACTAAAAACCCTAAAACCCTAAAACCCTAAAATTCTAAACTCTGAAACCGCAAAACACTAAAATCCAAACCCAAATAACCCCCAAAACCCGTAACCCTAAAATTTTAAAATTTTGAAGATGTACGATTAATTAGCTTAAACAATCAAAATCCAAAGATAACGGTAAACCCTAAACCTAAACTTCCCGAAAACCCCAACAAATAAAACTTTAAACCCTAAATTTCCATAACCCCTAAACCAAAAACCCTAAAATCTTAAAACCCTAAAATTCTAAACTCTGAAACAACAAAACACTAAAATCCAAACCGAAATAACCCCCAAAAACCGTAACCCTAAAATTTTAAAACACGTAACCGTAAAATTTTAAGATTTTGAAGATGTACGATAAATTAGCCTAAACACTCAAAATCCAAAGATAACGGTAAAACCCTAATACTAAACTTCATGATAACCCCAACAAATAAAACTCTACACCCTAAATGTCCATAACCCCTAAACCGATAACCCTAAAACCTTACAACCCTAAAATTCTAAACTCTAAAACCCCAAAACACTAAAATAAAAACCCACATAACCCCCAAAACCCGTAACCGTAAAATTCTAAAATTTTGAAGATGTACGATTAATTAGAAAATCTTAGAACCCAAAAACCCTAAAACCATAAACCGTAAACCCTAAAAACCTAAAATTCTAAACTCTAAAACCCCAAAACACTAAAATCCAAACCAACATAACCCCCAAAACACGTAACCCTTAAATTTTAAAATTGTGAAGATGTACGATTAATTAGCCTAAACACTCAAAATCCAAAGATAACGGTAAACCCTAAACCTAAACTTCCCGAAAACCCCAACAAATAAAACTTTAAACCCTAAATTTCCATAACCCCTAAACCAAAAACCCTAAAATCTTAAAACCCTAAAACCCTAAAATTCCAAACTCTGAAACAACAACACACTAAAATCCAAACCCAAATAACCCCCAAAACCGTAACCCTAAAATTTTAAAAACACGTAACCTAAAATTTTAAGATTTTGAAGATGTACGATAAATTAGCCTAAACACTCAAATCAAAAGATACGGTAAACCCTAATACTAAACTTCCTGAAAATCCCCAACAAATAAAACTCTAAACCCTAAATGTCCATAACCCGTAAACCGAAAACGCTAAAACCTTAAAACCCTAAAACCCTAAAAACCATCCAACCGTAAGCCCTAAAACCCTAAAACCCAAAAAATCAAAACTCTAAAACCCGGAGAAACACTAAAATCCAAATCCACAATAACCCCCAAACCGGTAACCGTAAAATTTCTAAAATTTTGAAGATGTACGATTAATTAGAAAATCTTAAAACCCTAAAACCATAAAACACCTAACCGTAAACCCTAAAACCCTAAAATTCTAAACTCTAAAACCCCAAAACACTCAAATCCAAACCAACATAACCCCCAAAACACGTAACCCTTAAATTTTAAAATTGTGAAGATGTACGATTAATTAGCCTAAACACTCAAAATCTAAAGATAACGGTAAACCCTAAACCTAAACTTCCCGAAAACCCCAACAAATAAAACTTTAACCCTAAATTTCCATAACCCCTAAACCAAAAACCCTAAAATCTAAAACCCTAAAATTCTAAACTCTGAAACAACAAAACACTAAAATCAAACCCAAATAACCCCCAAAACCGTAACCTCTAAAATTTTAAAACACGTAACCCTAAAATTTTAAGATTTTGAAGATGTACGATAAATTAGCCTAAACACTCAAAATCCAAAGATAACGGTAAACTCTAATACTAAACTTCATGATAACCCCAACAAATAAACTCTACACCCTAAATGTCCATAACCCCTAAACCGATAACCCTAAAACCTTAAAACCCTAAAATTCTAAACTCTAAAACCACAAAACACTAAAATAAAAACCCACATAACCCCAAAACACGTAACCCTAAAATTTTAAAATTTTGAAGATGTACGATTAATTAGCCCTAAACACTCAAGATCCAAAGATAACGGTAAACCGTAATCCTAAACTTCCTGAAAACCCCAACAAATAAAACTGTAAACCCTAAATGTCATAACCCCTAACCAAACCCTAAAACCTAAACCCCTAAAACCCTAAAACCATTAATCGTAAGCCAGAAAACCCTAAAAACCCTAAAAATCAATACTCTAAAACCCCAAAACACTAAAATCCAAATCACATAACTCCCAAAACCCGTAACCCTAAAATTTTAAAATTTTGAAGAGTGCGATTAATTAGAAAACCTTAAAACCGAAAAAACACTAAAACATAAACCGTAAACCCTAAAACCCTAAAATTCTAAACTCTAAAACCCCCAAAACACTAAAATCCAAACCAACATAACCCCCAAACACAGTAACCCTAAAATTTTAAAATTTTGAAGATGTACGATTAATTAGCCTAAACACTCAAATCTAAAGATAACAGTAAACCCTAATCCTAAATTTCCCGAAAACCCCAACAATAAAACTCTAAACCCTAAATGTTCATAACCCCTAAACCGGAAAACCCTAAAACGGTAAAACCCTAAAACCCAAAAAAACCATAAATCGTAAACCCTAAAACCCTAAAATTCCCAAACTCTAAAACTCCAAAACACTAAAATCCAAACCCACATAACCCACAAACACGTAACCCTAATATTTTAAAATTTTGAAGATTTACGATTAATTAGCCTAAACACTCCAAGATCCAAAGATGTAAACCGTAATCCTAAACTTCGTAAAAACCACCAACAAATAAACTCTAAACCCTAAATGTCCATAACCCCTAAACCTAAAAACCCTAAAACCCTAAAAACCCTAAAATTCTAAACTCTGAAACCGCCCAAAACACTAAAATCCAAACCCAAATAACCCCCAAAACCCGTAACCCTAAAATTTTAAAATTTTGAAGATGTACGATTAAGTAGTTTAAACAATCAAAATCCAAAGATAACGGGTAAACCCTAAACCTAAACTTCCCGAAAACCCCAACAAATAAAACTTTAAAACCCTAAATTGCCATAACCCCTAAACCAAAAACCCTAAAATCTTAAAACCCTAAAATTCTAAACTCTGAAACAACAAAACACTAAAATCCAAACCGAAATAACCCCCAAAACCGTAACCCTAAAATTTTTAAAACACGTAACCCTAAAATTTTAAGATTTTGAAGATGTACGATAAATTAGCCTAAACACTCAAAATCCAAAGATAACGGTAAACCCTAATACTAAACTTCATGATAACCCAACAAATAAACTCTACAACCCTAAATGTCCATAACCCCTAAACCAATAACCCTAAGACCTTACAACCCTAAAATTCTAAACTCTAAAACCCCAAAAACACTAAAATAAAAACCCACATAACCCCCAAAAACACGTAACCCTAAAATTTTAAAATTTTGAAGATGTACGATTAATTAGCCTAAACACTCAAGATCCAAGATAACGGTAAACCGTAATCCTAAACTTCCTGAAACCCCAACAAATAAACTGTAAGACCCTAAATGGCCCATAACCCCTAAACCAAAAACCCTAAAACCTTAAAACCCTAAAACCCTAAAACCATTAATCGTAAGCCAGAAAACCCTAAAACCCTAAAATCAATACTCTAAAACCCAAAACACTAAAATCCAAATCCACATAACTCCCAAAACCCCGTAACCCTAAAATTTTAAAATTTTGAAGATGCGATTAATTAGAAAACCTTAAAACCGAAAAACACTAAAACATAAACCGTAACCCTAAAACCCTAAAATTCTAAACTCTAAAACCCCAAAACACTAAAATCCAAACCAACATAACCCCCAAACACGTAACCCTAAAATTTTAAAATTTTGAAGATGTACGATTAATTAGCCTAAACACTCAAAATCTAAAGATAACAGTAAACCCTAATCCTAAATTTCCCGAAAACCACCAACAAATAAAACTCTAAACCCTAATGTTCATAACCCCTAAACCGAAAACCCTAAAACCGTAAAACCCTAAACCCAAAAACCATAAATCGTAAACCCTAAAACCCTAAAATTCCAAACTCTAAAACTCCAAAACACTAAAATCCAAACCCACATAACCCACAAAACACGTAACCCTAATATTTTAAAATTTTGAAGATTTACGATTAATATAGCCTAAACACTCAAGATCCAAAGATGTAAACCGTAATCCTAGACTTCGTAAAAACCCCAACAAATAAAACTCTAAACCCTAAATGTCCATACCCCTAAACTTAAAACCCTAAAACCCTAAAACCCTAAAATTCTAAACTCTGAAACCGCAAAACACTAAAATCCAAACCCAAATAACCCCCAAAACCCGTAACCCTAAAATTTTAAAATTTTGAAGATGTACGATTATTAGCTTAAACCAATCAAAATCCAAAGATAACGGTAAACCCTAACCTAAACTTCCCGAAAACCCCAACAAATAAAACTTTAAACCCTAAATTTCCATAACCCCTAACCAAAAACCCTAAAAATCTTAAAACCCTAAATTCTAAACTCTGAAACAACAAAACACTCTAAAATCCAAACCGAAATAACCCCCAAAACCGTAACCCTAAAATTTTAAGATTTTGAAGATGTACGATAAATTAGCCTAAACACTCAAATCCAAAGATAACGGTAAACCCTAATACTAAACTTCATGATAACCCCAACAAATAAAACTCTACACCCTAAATGTCCATAACCCCTAAACCGATAACCCTAAACCTTACAACCCTAAAATTCTAAACTCTAAAACCCCAAAACACTAAAATAAAAACCCACATAACCCCCAAAACCCGTAACCGTAAAATTCTAAAATTTTGAAGATGTACGATTAATTAGAAAATCTTAGAACCCAAAAACCCTAAAACCATAAACCGTAAACCCTAAAAACCTAAAATTCTAAACTCTAAAACCCCAAAACACTAAAATCCAAACCAACATAACCCCCAAAACACGTAACCCTTAAATTTTAAAATTGTGAAGATGTACGATTAATTAGCCTAACACTCAAAATCCAAAGATAACGGTAAACCCTAAACCTAAACTTCCCGGAAAACCCCAACAAATAAAACTTTAAAACCCTAAAAGTTCCATAACCCCTAAACCAAAAACCCTAAAATCTTAAAACCCTAAAACCCTAAAATTCCAAACTCTGAAACAACAACACACTAAAGCCAAACCCAAATAACCCCCAAAACCGTAACCCTAAAATTTTAAAACACGTAACCATAAAATTTTAAGATTTGAAGATGTACGATAAATTAGCCTAAACACTCAAATCAAAAGATAACGGTAAACCCTAATACTAAACTTCCTGAAATCCCCAACAAATAAAAACTCTAAACCCTAAATGTCCATAACCCGTAAACCGAAAACGCTAAAACCTTAAAACCCTAAAACCCTAAAACCATCAACCGGTAAGCCCTAAAACCCTAAAAACCCAAAAAATCAAAACTCTAAAACCCTGAAAACACTAAAATCCAAATCCACATAACCCCCAAAACCGGTAACCGTAAAATTCTAAAATTTTGAAGATGTACGATTAATTAGAAAATCTTAAAACCCTAAAACCATAAAACACCTAACCGTAAAACCCTAAACCCTAAAATTCTAAACTCTAAAACCCCAAAACACTCAAATCCAAACCAACATAAACCCCCAAAACACGTAACCCTTAAATTTTAAAATTGTGAAGATGTACGATTAATTAGCCTAAACACTCAAAATCTAAAGATAACGGTAAAACCCTAAACCTAAACTTCCCAAAAACCCCAACAAATAAAACTTTAACCCTAAATTTCCATAACCCCTAAACCAAAAACCCTAAAATCTTAAAACCCTAAAATTCTAAACTCTGAAACAACAAAACACTAAAATCCAAACCCAAATAACCCCCAAACCGTAACTCTAAAATTTTAAAACACGTAACCCTAAAATTTTAAGATTTTGAAGATGTACGATAAATAGCCTAAACACTCAAAATCCAAAGATAACGGTAAACTCTAATACTAACTGCATGATAACCCCAACAAATAAAACTCTACAACCCTAAATGTCCATAACCCCTAAACCGATAACCCTAAAACCTTAAAACCCTAAAATTCTAAACTCTAAAACCACAAAACACTAAAAGAAAAACCCACATAACCCCCAAAACACGTAACCCTAAAATTTTAAAATTTTGAAGATGTACGATTAATTAGCCTAAACACTCAAGATCCAAAGATAACGGTAAACCGTAATCCTAAACTTCCTGAAAACCCCAACAAATAAAACTGTAAACCCTAAATGTCCATAACCCCTAAACCAAAAACCCTAAAAACCTTAAAACCCTAAAACCCTAAAACCATTAATCGTAAGCCAGAAAACCCTAAAACCCTAAAAATCAATACTCTAAACCCCAAAACACTAAAATCCAAATCCACATAACTCCCAAAACCCGTAACCCTAAAATTTTAAAATTTGAAGATGCGATTAATTAGAAAACCTTAAACCGAAAAACACTAAAACCATAAACCGTAAACCCTAAAACCCTAAAATTCTAAACTCTAAAACCCCAAAACACTAAAATCCAAACCAACATAACCCCCAAAACACGTAACCCTAAAAATTTTACAATTTTGAAGATGTACGATTAATTAGCCTAAACACTCAAAATCTAAAGATAACAGTAAACCTAATCCTAAATTTCCCGAAAACCCCAACAATAAAACTCTAAACCCTAAATGTTCATACCCCTAAACCGAAAACCCTAAAACCGTAAAACCCTAAAACCCAAAACCATAAATCGTAAACCCTAAAACCCTAAAATTCCAAACTCTAAAACTCCAAAACACCTAAAATCAAACCCACATAACCCACAAAACACGTAACCACTAATATTTAAAATGTTGAAGATTTACGATTAATTAGCCTAAACCTCAAGATCCAAAGATGTAAACCGTAATCCTAAACTTCGTAAAAAACCCCAACAAATAAATACTCTAAACCCTAAATGTCCATAACCCCTAAACTAAAAACCCTAAAACCCTAAAACCCTAAAATTCTAAACTCTGAAACCGCAAAACACTAAAATCCAAACCCAAATAACCCCCAAAACCCGTAACCCTAAAATTTTAAAATTTGAAGATGTACGATTAATTAGTTTAAACAATCAAAATCCAAAGATAACGGTAAACCCTAAACCTAAACTTCCCGAAAACCCCAACAATAAAACTTTAAACCCTAAATTTCCATAACCCCTAAACCAAAAACCCTAAAATCTTAAAACCCTAAAATTCTAAACTCTGAAACAACAAAACACTAAAATCCAACCGAAATAACCCCCAAAACCGTAACCCTAAAATTTTAAAACACGTAACCCTAAAATTTTAAGATTTTGAAGATGTACGATAAATTAGCCTAAACACTCAAAATCCAAAGATAACGGTAACCTCTAATACTAAACTTCATGATAACCCCAACAAATAAAACTCTACACCCTAAATGTCCATAAACCCCTAAACCGATAACCCTAAAACCTTAAAACCCTAAAATTCTAAACTCTAAAACCACAAAACACTAAAATAAAACCCACATAACCCCCAAAACACGTAACCCTAAAATTTTAAAATTTTGAAGATGTACGATTATTAGCCTAAACACTCAAGATCCAAAGATAACGGTAAACCGTATATCCTAAACTTCCTGAAAACCCCAACAAATAAAACTGTAAACCCTAAATGTCCATAACCCCTAAACCAAAAACCCTAAAACCTAAACCCTAAAACCCTAAAACCATTATCGTAAGCCAGAAAACCCTAAAAACCCTAAAATCAATACTCCTAAACCCCACAACACTAAAATCCAAATCCACATAACTCCCAAAAACCCGTAACCCTAAAATTTTAAAATTTTGAAGATGCGATTAATTAGAAAACCTTAAAACCGAAAACAACACTAAAACCATAAAACAGTAAACCCTAAACCCTAAAATTCTAAACTCTAAAACCCCAAACACTAAAATCCAAACCAACATACCCCCCAAAACACTAACCCTAAAATTTTAAAATTTGAAGATGTACGATTATTAGCCTAAACACTCAAAATCTAAAGAACAGTAAACCCTAATCCTAAATTTCCCGAAAACCCCCAACAAATAAAACTCTAAACCCTAAATGTTCATAACCCCTAAACCGAAAAACCCTAAAACCTTAAAACCCTAAAACCCAAAAACCTAAATCGTAACCCTAAAACCCTAAAATTCAAACTCTAAAACTCCAAAACACTAAAATCCAAACCCACATACACCCACAAAACACGTAACCCTAATATTTTAAAAATTTTGAAGATTTACGATTAATTAGCCTAAACACTCAAGATCCAAAGATGTAACCGTAATCCTAAACTTCGTAAAAACCCCCAACAAACTAAAACTCTAAACCCTAAATGTCCATAACCCCTAAACTAAAAACCCTAAAACCCTAAAACCCTAAAATTCTAAACTCTGAAACCGCAAAACACTAAAATCCAAACCCAAATAACCCCCAAAAACCCGTAACCCTAAAATTTTAAAATTTTGAAGATGTACGATTAATTAGTTTAAAACAATCAAAATCCAAAGATAACGGTAAACCCTAAACCTAAACTTCCCGAAAAACCCCAACAAATAAAACTTTAAAACCCTAAATTTCCATAACCCCTAACCAAAAACCCTAAAATCTTAAAACCCTAAAATTCTAAACTCTGAAACAACAAAAACACTAAAAATCCAAACCGAAATAACCCCCAAAAACCGTAACCCTAAAATTTTAAAACACGTAACCCTAAAATTTTAAAGATTTTGAAGATGTACGATAAAATTAGCCTAAACACTCAAAATCCAAAGATAACGGTAACCCTAATACTAAACTTCATGATAACCCCAACAAATAAAACTCTACACCCTAAATGTCCATAAACCCCTAAACCAATAACCTAAGACCTTACAACCCTAAAATTCTAAACTCTAAAACCCCAAACACTAAAAATAAAAAACCCACATAACCCCCAAACACGTAACCCTAAAATTTTAAAATTTGGAAGATGTAAGATTAATTAGCCCTAAACACTCAAGATCCAAAGATAACGGTAAAACCGTAATCCTAAACTTCCTGAAAACCCCAACAAATAAAACTGTAAACCCTAAATGTCCATAACCCCTAAACCAAAAACCCTAAAAACCTTAAAACCCTAAAACCCTAAAACCATTAATCGTAAGCCAGAAAAACCCTAAAACCCTAAAAATCAATACTCTAAAACCCCAAAACACTAAAATCCAATCCACATAACTCCCAAAACCCGTAACCCTAAAATTTTAAAATTTTGAAGATGCGATTAATTAGAAACCTTAAAACCGAAAAAACACTAAAACCATAAAACCGTAAACCCTAAAACCCTAAAATTCTAAACTCTAAAACCCCCAAAACACTAAAATCCAAACCAACATAACCCCCAAAACACGTAACCCTAAAATTTTAAAATTTTGAAGATGTACGATTAATTAGCCTAAACACTCAAAATCTAAAGATAACAGTAAACCCTAATCCTAAATTTCCCGAAAACCCCAACAATAAAACTCTAAACCCTAAATGTTCATAACCCCTAACCGAAAACCCTAAAACCGTAAAACCCTAAAACCCAAAAACCATAAATCGTAAACCCTAAAACCCTAAAAAATTCCAAACTCTAAAACTCCAAAACACTAAAATCCAAACCCACATAACCCACAAAACACGTAACCCTAAATATTTTAAAAATTTTGAAGAGTTACGATTATTACCTAAAACACTCAAGATCCAAAGATGTAACCGTAATCCTAGACTTCGTAAAAACCCCAACAATATAAAACTCTAAACCCCTAAATGTCATAACCCCTAAACTAAAAACCCTAAAAACCTAAAACCCTAAAATTCTAAACTCTGAAAACCGCAAAAACACTAAAATTCCAAACCCAAATAACCCCCAAAAAACCCCGTAACCCGAAAATTTTAAAATTTTGAAGATGTAAGATTAATTAGCCTTAAACAATCAAAATCCAAGGGATAACGGTAAACCCTAACTAAACTTCCCTAAACCACCAACAAATAAAACTTTAAAACCCTAAAATTTCCAATAACCCCGAAACCAAAAACCCTAAAAAATCTTAAACACTAAAATTCTAAACTCTGAAACAACAAAAACTACAACTAATCCAAACCGAAATACCCCCAAAAACCGACCCAAAATTTACAAACCGTAACCCCCCTAAAATTTAAGATTTGAGATGTACATAAATTAGCCTAAAACACTCAAAAGTCCAAAGATACGGTAATTAAACCCTAATACTTAAACTTCACATGATAACCCAACAATAAAACTCTACACCCTAAATGTCCATAACCCTAACCGATAACCCTAAACCTTACAACCCTAAATTTCTAAACTCTAAAACCCCAAAACACTAAAATAAAAAACCCAACATAACCCCCAAAACCCGTAACCCTGTAAAATTCTAAAATTTTGAAGATGTACGATTAATTAGAAAATCTTAGAACCCCAAAAACCCTAAAACCATAAACCGTAAACCCTAAAAACCTAAAAATTCTAAACTCTAAAAAACCCCAAAACACTAAAATCCAAACCAACATAAACCCCCAAAACACGTAACCCTTAAATTTTAAAATTGTGAAGTGTACGATTAATTAGCCTAAACACATCAAAATCCAAAGATAAACTGTAAACCCCCTAAACCTAACTTCCCGAAAACCCCAACAAATAAAACTTTAAACCCTAAATTTCCATAACCCCTAAACCAAAAACCCTAAAATCTAAAACCCTAAAACCCGAAAATTCCAAAACTCTGAAACAACAACACACTAAAAATCCAAACCAAATACCCCCAAAACCGTAACCCTAAAATTTTAAAACACGTAACCATAAAATTTTAAGATTTTGAAGATGTACGATAAATTAGCCTAAACACTCAAAATCAAAAGATAACGGTAAACCCTAATACTAAACTTCCTGAAATCCCCAACAAATAAAACTCTAAACCCTAAATGTCCATAACCCGTAAACCGAAAACGCTAAAACCTTAAAACCCTAAAACCCTAAAACCATCAACCGTAAGCCCTAAATCCCTAAAACCCAAAAAATCAAAACTCTAAAACCCGAAAACACTAAATCCAAATCCACATAACCCCCAAAACCGGTAACCGTAAAATTCTAAAATTTTGAAGATGTACGATTAATTAGAAAAATCTTAAAACCCTAAAACCATAAAACACCTAACCGTAAACCCTAAAACCCTAAAATTCTAAACTCTAAAACCCCAAAACACTCAAATCCAAACCAACATAACCCCCAAAACACGTAACCCTTAAATTTTAAAATTGTGAAGATGTACGATTAATTAGCCTAAACACTCAAAATCTAAAGATAACGGTAAACCCTAAACCTAAACTTCCCGAAAACCCCAACAAATAAAACTTTAACCCTAAATTTCCATAACCCCTAAACCAAAAACCCTAAAATCTTAAAACCCTAAAATTCTAAACTCTGAAACAACAAAACACTAAAATCCAAACCCAAAATAACCCCCAAAACCGTAACTCTAAAATTTTAAAACACGTAACCCTAAAATTTTAAGATTTTGAAGATGTACGATAAATTAGCCTAAACACTCAAAATCCAAAGATAACGGTAAACTCTAATACTAAACTTCATGATAACCCCAACAAATAAAACTCTACACCCTAAATGTCCATAACCCCTAAACCGATAACCCTAAAACCTTAAAACCCTAAAATTCTAAACTCTAAAACCACAAAACACTAAAATAAAAACCCACATAACCCCCAAAACACGTAACCCTAAAATTTTAAAATTTTGAAGATGTACGATTAATTAGCCTAAACACTCAAAATCTAAAGATAACAGTAAACCCTAATCCTAAATTTCCCGAAAACCCCAACAAATAAAACTCTAAACCCTAAATGTTCATAACCCCTAAACCTACTGAAACCCTAAAACCTTAAAAACCCTAAAAACCCTAAATTCTAAAACTGAGAAACCCCAAAACACTAAAATCCAAACACAAATAACATCCAAAAACCTGTAACCCCTAAAATTTAAAATTTTGAAGATCTACGATTAATTAGCCTAAACAATCAAAATCCAAAGATAACGGTAAACCCTAAACCTAAACTTCCAGAAAACCCCAACAAATAAAACTCTAAACCCTAAATGTCCATAACCCGTAAACCTAAAACGGTAAAACCTTAAAACCCTAAAACCCTAAAACCATCAACTGTAAGCCCTAAAACCCTAAAACCCAAAAAATCAAAACTCTAAAACCCGAAAACACTAAAATCCAAATCCACATAACCCCCAAAACCCGTAACCGTAAAATTCTAAAATTTTGAAGATGTACGATTAATTAGAAAATCTTAAAACCCTAAAACCATAAATCGTAAACACTAAAACCCTAAAATTCTACAACTCTAAACACCCAAAACACTCAATCCAAACCACAATAACCCCCAAACAAGTAACCCTTAAATTTTAAAATTGTGAAGATGTACGATTAATTAGCCTAAACACTCAAAATCTAAAGATAACGGTAAACCCTAAACCTAAACTTCCCGAAAACCCCAACAAATAAAACTTTAAACCCTAAATTTCCATAACCCCTAAACCAAAAACCCTAAAATCTTAAAACCCTAAAATTCCAAACTCTGAAACAACAAAACACTAAAATCCAAACCGAAATAACCCCCAAAACCGTAACCCAAAAATTTTAAAACACGTAACCCTAAAATTTTAAGATTTTGAAGATGTACGATAAATTAGCCTAAACACTCAAAATCCAAAGATAACGGTAAACCCTAATACTAAAGTTCATGATAACCCCAACAAATAAAACTCTACACCCTAAATGTCCATAACCCCGAAACCGATAACCCTAAAACCGTAAAACCCTAAAATTCTAAACTCTAAAACCCCAAAACACTAAAATAAAAACCCACATAACCCCCAAAACACGTAACCCTAAAATTTTAAAATTTTGAAGATGTACGATTAATTAGCCTAAACACCCAAGATCCAAAGATAACGGTAAACCGTAATCCTAAACTTCCTGAAAACCCCAACAAATAAAACTGTAAACCCTAAATGTCGATAACCCCTAAACCAAAAACCCTAAAACCCTAAAACCCTAAAACCCTAAAACCATTAATCGTAAGCCAGAAAACCCTAAAACCCTAAAAATCAATACTCTAAAACCCCAAAACACTAAAATCCAAATCCACATAACTCCCAAAACCCGTAACCCTAAAATTTTAAAATTTTGAAGATGCGATTAATTAGAAAACCTTAAAACCGAAAAACACTAAAACCATAAACCGTAAACCCTAAAACCCTAAAATTCTAAACTCTAAAACCCCAAAACACTAAAATCCAAACCAACATAACCCCCAAAACACGTAACCCTAAAATTTTAAAATTTTGAAGATGTACGATTAATTAGCCTAAACACTCAAAATCTAAAGATAACAGTAAACCCTAATCCTAAATTTCCCGAAAACCCCAACAAATAAAACTCTAAACCCTAAATGTTCATAACCCCTAAACCGAAAACCCTAAAACCGTAAAACAATAAAACCCAAAAACCATAAATCGTAAACCCTAAAACCCTAAAATTCCAAACTCTAAAACTCCAAAACACTAAAATCCAAACCCACATAACCCACAAAACACGTAACCCTAATATTTTAAAATTTTGAAGATTTACGATTAATTAGCCTAAACACTCAAGATCCAAAGATAACGGTAAACCGTAATCCTAAACTTCGTAAAAACCCCAACAAATAAAACTCTAAACCCTAAATGTCCATAACCCCTAAACTAAAAACCCTAAAACTCTAAAATTCTAAACTCTGAAACCGCAAAACACTAAAATCCAAACCCAAATAACCCCCAAAACCCGTAACCCTAAAATTTTAAAATTTTGAAGATGTACGATTAATTAGCTTAAACAATCAAAATCCAAAGATAACGGTAAACCCTAAACCTAAACTTCCCGAAATCCCCAACAAATAAAACTCTAAACCCTAAATGTCCATAACCCCTAAACCAAAAACCCTAAAATCGTAAAACACTAAAACCATAAATCTTAAACCCTAAAACCCTAAAATTCTAAGCTCTAAAACTCCAAAACACTAAAATCCAAACCCACATAAACCCCAAAACCCGTAACCCTAAAATTTTAAAATTTTGAAGATGTTCGATTAATTAGCCTAAACACTAAAAATCCAAAGATGACGGTAAACCCTAATCCTAAACTTCCAAAAAACCCAAGCAAATAAGTCTCTAACCCCTAAATGTCCATAACCCCTAAACCGAAAACCCTAAAACGTTAAAACCCAAAAACCCTAAACCGTAAACCCTAAAACCCTAAAATTCTAAACTCTAAAACCCCAAAACACTAAAATCCAAACCCACATAACCCCTAAAACACGTAACCCTAAAATTGTAAAACTTTGAAGATGTACGATAAATTAGCACTCACAATCCAAAGATAACTGTATAACCTAATCCTAAACTTCCCGATAAGCCCAACAAATAAAACTCTAAACCCTAAATGTCCATAACCCCTAAACCGATAACCCTAAAACCTTAAAACCCTAAAACCCTAAAATTCCAAACTCTAAAACCCCAAAACACTAAAATCAAAACCCATAACCCCCAAAACACGTAACCCTAAAAATTTTAAAATTTTGAAGATGTACGATCAATTAGCCTAAACACTCAAGATCCAAAGATAACGGTAAACTGTAATCCTAAACTTCCTGAAAACCCCAACAAATAAAACTCTAAACCCTAAATGTCCATAACCCCTAAACTGAAAACCCTGAAACCTTAAAACCCTCAAACCCTAAAATTATAAACTCAGAAACCCCAAAACACTAAAATCCAAACCCAAATAACCCCCAAAACCTGTAACCCTAAAATTTTAAAATTTTGTAGATGTACGATTAATTAGCCTAAACAATCAAAATCCAAAGATAACGGTAAACCCTAAACCTAAACTTCCCAAAAACCCCAACAAATAAAACTCTAAACCCTAAATATCCATAACCCGTAAACCGAAAACGCTAAAACCTTAAAACCCTAAAACCCTAAAACCATAAACCGTAAGCCCTAAAACCCTAAAACCCTAAAAATCAAAACTCTAAAACCCCAAAACACTA
Source organism: Luffa aegyptiaca (assembly GCA_017139565.1). Classification (NCBI taxonomy): domain Eukaryota; kingdom Viridiplantae; phylum Streptophyta; class Magnoliopsida; order Cucurbitales; family Cucurbitaceae; genus Luffa; species Luffa aegyptiaca. Next base: position 28,975 of record CM029396.1, read on the forward strand.
AAATCCGAATCCACATAACCCCCAAAACCCGTAACCCTAAAATTCTAAAATTTTGAAGATGTACGATTAATTAGAAAACCATAAAACAATAAAACCCTAAAACCATAAACCGTAAACCCTAAAACCCTAAAATTCTAAACTCTAAAATCCCACGACACTAAAATCGAAACGAACATAACCTCCAAAACACGTAACCCTAAAATTTTAAAATTTTGAAGATGTACGATTAATTAGCCTAAACACTCAAAATCAAAAGATAACGGTAAACCCTAATCCTAAACTTCCCGAAAACCCCAACAAATAATCGAACCCTAAAACCCCAACAAATAATTTTAAAACCCTAAAACCCTAAACCGTAAACCCTAAAACCCTAAAATTCTAAACTCAAAAACCCAAAAACACTAAAATCCAAACCCACATAACCCCTAAAACACGTAACCCTAAAATTTTAAAATTTTGAAGATGTACGATAAATTAGCCTAAACACTCACAATCCAAAGATAACTGTAAACCATAATCCTAAACTTCCCGATAACCCCAATAAATAAAACTCTAAACCCTAAATGTGAAGGTGTTCATATAACACATGCGGAAGCAATTGAAGATCGAAAGCACTTAAGACATTCAATTTTGCTCCTAAAGCATGCATGTTCTATAAAAGACAGAATATAGAGTTGAGAGAACACCAACCTTTGTAGCTCACTTATGTGGAACTCCTTGTGGTGTTTGCCTCTCCTATGCTCCTTAGACAACCTCTAGAGTCTTCCCTACTATTCTCTTGGGCCTAGAAAGACTTGTGGGAGTCTATAGAAGAAAGAAATAGGAAGGGAATGCTTGATGGTACAAGCTTTTGGAAGGAGATGAAATGAGAGAGAATTTGAGGGAGAAAATTTGCAGCATAACACTAAATGAAAGCTTGCTCTTCTTGAATCTAATTCAAGCCCCTTTTATAGACATCTCCCATGCAAAGACAAGCTTCATGACACTTAGCCACATGGTCAAGATGCAACTCAAAGTGGATTCTAGGTGTCTACTTCACAACACATGCATCTAATGCATGTTTGTGTTGTTTTCCACTATGTATCATTATGCAAGAGTGGAAAAACCACTAAATCCACTATGAATTGAATCCTAATTGTGAATTTTAAGCTTTCAATTCATTTCAAATTCAATTCAAAATTGAAATTGATTTCTAGGCAATTAATTGGGACATTTCCAAGTAATTTTGATATGATTGATCCAATCAATCTTTATCACCTAATGCCATGAATTATATATGATTCCTAATACATATATATGGTATTTAAAACACTTTTAAATACCTCATCTCTCAATTCCTAATTTAATTCGTAATTAAATCATTGTGTCGAACATGTTTTACGATAAAACCCTATTTCCCGTTTTTGAACGATTCAAAGTTTCCTATCAAAATATTCTAGGCTTTAATCCGATATGAGCTAGTAGGGGGACCTAATGGACCTATAGATCATGGGCTCCAACGATTCAAGGCTAACCGACTAATCTCATTATCTAAGCTAGCCAACATTCGTTAACTATCGGGACACTCCACTATAGCCCAATAGTTGCACTCCCCTCACTATAGATATATTTCCGTCCACTTGATTTAACCATGTTTAGTAAGTCGTTCCTTCACAGGTTGTTCGTAGCTATAGCTAGGTCAAATAACCGTTTCACCTCTATAATACTTCTTGTTCCTTAAGTTCCACTAATCCTCTAATGAACAATCGGTTTGCGGTCCAACCATCAAACCTAAGTCCCTCTCGATCTAACAAGAGGGTGGGGCCCCTTGTTCAAGTCCTGGAGTTAGTACTTAAGGGAACAACCTATCTACTAACCCTGAAAAGGGTAGGAGTGAATTCCGTCTTGCGAAACTATGTCCCCAGCTATCTATTCGATCTTATCCCCAAAATGGTAGGCTTGTAGAGTCGGCGATGCTGGCCACTCTCACCCATGCAGATCAAAGGATAATCTCGCATAAACAGGAGTTCATAGATAGCTCAGGATTAAGAACGAGTTACCTAGGTCATCTATGAGAAATAGTCAGTTTCTTCAGTAAACGGCGTTATAAAGAGAAAGTGACTTATTTCGTGGTCCAGTCTTATGCAAACTCATTGCATAGGACGCCCCCACTCGCATGTCACCACATGAACGATTTAGGATCTCATCGTTTGTACTTAATACAAAGTGGGCCGCGTCCATAGTGTCTCCAGGATAAGGTACCCAACCTTATCCTTATACTATAGACTATTTTGACTATAAACTTGAACTTGATCCTATGATATGTCCCTACATATAGTTCGAGTATTCATTTTATAGCCAAGGATCTTAGTTTATTGGATTTAGGTTAATCATTCGCAATTTACATATTCAATAACATCTTTTACTGAATAACCTCAATAACGTCTTTATTGGAAATAGAATATGTTTAATGATTTACAAACTACGAGTTTATAGGACATTAAACCCAACAAAATGTCCAAAACCCCTAAACCGATAACCCTAAAACCTTAGAACCCTAAAACATTAAAATTCTAAACTCTAAAACCCAAAAACACTAAAATCCAAACCCACCTAACCCCCAAAACACGTAACCCTAAAATTTTAAAATGTTGAAGATGTACGATTAATTAGCCTAAACAATCAAAATCTAAAGATAACGGTAAACCCTAATCCTAAATTTCCCGAAAACCCCAACAAATAAAACTCTAAACCCTAAATGTCCATAACCCCTAAACCGAAAACCCTAAAACCGTAAAACCCTAAACCCTAAAACCCCAAAATCCTAAACTCTAAACCGTAACCCTAAAATTTTAAAATTTTGAAGATGTACGATTAATTAGCCTAATCACTAAAAATCCAAAGATAATGGTAAACCCTAAACCTAAACTTCCTTAAAACGCCAATAAATAAAACTCTAAACCCTAAATGTCCATAACCCCTAAACTGAAAACCCGAAACCTAAACTTCCCAAAATCCCAAACAAACAAACTCTAAACCCTAAATGTCCATAACCCCTAAACCGAAAACCAAAGATAATGGTAAACCCTAAACCTAAACTTTCTTAAAACGCCAATAAATAAAACTCTAAACCCTAAATTTTCATAACCCCTAACCTGAAAACCCGAAACCTAAACTTCCCAAAAACCCAAACAAATAAACTCTAAACCCTAAATGTCCATAACCCCTAAACCGAAAACCCTAAAGCCATAAACCGTAAACCCTAAAACCCTAAAATCCTAAACTCTAAACCCCCAAAACACTAAAATCCAAATAAACATAACAATCAAAACCCGTAACCCTAAAATTTTAAAATTTTGAAGATGTACGATTAATTAGCCTAATCAATAAAAATCCAAAGATAATGTAAACCCTAAACCTAAACTTCCTTAAAACGCCAATAAATACAACTCTAAACCCTAAATGTCCACAACTCCTAAACTTAAAACCCGAAACCACTTCCCAAAAACCCAAACAAATAAACTCTAAACCCTAAATGTCCATAACCCCTAAACCGAAAACCCTAAAACGATAAAACCGTAAACCCTAAAACCCTAAAATCCTAAACTCTAAACCCCCAAAACACTGAAATCCAAATAAACACAACCCCCAAAACTAGTAACCCTAAAATTTTAAAATTTTGAAGATGTATGATAAATTAGCCTAATCACTAAAAATCCAAAGATAATAGTAAACCCTAATCCTAAACTTCCTTAAAACGCCAATAAATAAAACTCTAAACCCTAAATGTCCATAACACCTAAACTGAAAACCCGAAACCTAAACTTCCAAAAAACCCAAACAAATAAACTCTAAACCCTAAATGTCCATAACCCCTAAACCGAAAACCCTAAAACCAAAAACCTTAAACCCTAAAACCCTAAAATCCTAAACTCTAAACCCCCAAAACACTAAAATCCAAATAAACATAACCCTCAAAACTAGTAACCTTAAAATTTTAAAATTTTGAAGATGTACGATTAATTAGCCTAATTACTAAAAATCCAAAGATAATGGTAAACCCTAAACCTAAACTTCCTTAAAACGCCAATAAATAAAACTCTAAACCCTAAATGTCCATAACCCCTAAACTGAAAACCCTAAAACCATAAACTGTAAACCCTAAAACCCTAAAATCCTAAACCCCCAAAACACTGAAATCAAAATAAACATAACCCCCAAAACCCGTAACCCTAAAATTTTAAAATTTTCAAGATGTACGATTAATTAGCCTAATCACTAAAAATCCAAAGATAATATTAAACCCTAAACCTAAAATTCCTTAAAACGCCAATAAATAAAACTCTAAACCCTAAATGTCCATAACCCCTAAACTGAAAACCCGAAACCTAAACTTCCCAAAAACCCAAACAAACAAACTTTAAACCCTAAATTTCCATAACCCCTAAACCAAAAACCCTAAAATCTTAAAACCCTAAAATTCTAAACTCTGAAACAACAAAACACTAAAATCCAAACCGAAATAACCCCCAAAACCGTAACCCTAAAATTTTAAAACACGTAACCCTAAAATTTTAAGATTTTGAAGATGTACGATAAATTAGCCTAAACACTCAAAATCCAAAGATAACGGTAAACCCTAATACTAAACTTCATGATAACCCCAACAAATAAAACTCTACACCCTAAATGTCCATAACCCCTAAACCAATAACCCTAAAACCTTACAACCCTAAAATTCTAAACTCTAAAACCCCAAAACACTAAAATAAAAACCCACATAACCCCCAAAACACGTAACCCTAAAATTTTAAAATTTTGAAGATGTACGATTAATTAGCCTAAACACTCAAGATCCAAAGATAACGGTAAACCGTAATCCTAAACTTCCTGAAAACCCCAACAAATAAAACTGTAAACCCTAAATGTCCATAACCCCTAAACCAAAAACCCTAAAACCTTAAAACCCTAAAACCCTAAAACCATTAATCGTAAGCCAGAAAACCCTAAAACCCTAAAAATCAATACTCTAAAACCCCAAAACACTAAAATCCAAATCCACATAACTCCCAAAACCCGTAACCCTAAAATTTTAAAATTTTGAAGATGCGATTAATTAGAAAACCTTAAAACCGAAAAACACTAAAACCATAAACCGTAAACCCTAAAACCCTAAAATTCTAAACTCTAAAACCCCAAAACACTAAAATCCAAACCAACATAACCCCCAAAACACGTAACCCTAAAATTTTAAAATTTTGAAGATGTACGATTAATTAGCCTAAACACTCAAAATCTAAAGATAACAGTAAACCCTAATCCTAAATTTCCCGAAAACCCCAACAAATAAAACTCTAAACCCTAAATGTTCATAACCCCTAAACCGAAAACCCTAAAACCGTAAAACCCTAAAACCCAAAAACCATAAATCGTAAACCCTAAAACCCTAAAATTCCAAACTCTAAAACTCCAAAACACTAAAATCCAAACCCACATAACCCACAAAACACGTAACCCTAATATTTTAAAATTTTGAAGATTTACGATTAATTAGCCTAAACACTCAAGATCCAAAGATTTTAGTGTTACGTGTTTTGGGGGTTATGTTGGTTTGGATTTTAGTGTTTTGGGGTTTTAGAGTTTAGAATTTTAGGGTTTTAGGGTTTACGGTTTATGGTTTTAGTGTTTTTCGGTTTTAAGGTTTTCTAATTAATCGCATCTTCAAAATTTTAAAATTTTAGGGTTACGGGTTTTGGGAGTTATGTGGATTTGGATTTTAGTGTTTTGGGGTTTTAGAGTATTGATTTTTAGGGTTTTAGGGTTTTCTGGCTTACGATTAATGGTTTTAGGGTTTTAAGGTTTTAGGGTTTTTGGTTTAGGGGTTATGGACATTTAGGGTTTACAGTTTTATTTGTTGGGGATTTCGGGAAGTTTAGGTTTAGGGTTTACCGTTATCTTTGGATTTTGATTGTTTAAGCTAATTAATCGTACATCTTCAAAATTTTAAAATTTTAGGGCTACGGGTTTTGGGGGTTATTTGGGTTTGGATTTTAGTGTTTTGCGGTTTCAGAGTTTAGAATTTTAGGGTTTTAGGGTTTTTAGTTTAGGGGTTATGGACATTTAGGGTTTAGAGTTTTATTTGTTGGGGTTTTTACGAAGTTTAGGATTACGGTTTACCGTTATCTTTGGATCTTGAGTGTTTAGGCTAATTAATCGTAAATCTTCAAAATTTTAAAATATTAGGGTTACGTGTTTTGTGGGTTATGTGGGTTTGGATTTTAGTGTTTTGGAGTTTTAGAGTTTGGAATTTTAGGGTTTTAGGGTTTACGATTTATGGTTTTTGGGTTTTAGGGTTTTACGGTTTTAGGGTTTTCGGTTTAGGGGTTATGAACATTTAGGGTTTAGAGTTTTATTTGTTGGGGTTTTCGGGAAATTTAGGATTAGGGTTTACTGTTATCTTTAGATTTTGAGTGTTTAGGCTAATTAATCGTACATCTTCAAAATTTTAAAATTTTAGGGTTACGTGTTTTGGGGGTTATGTTGGTTTGGATTTTAGTGTTTTGGGGTTTTAGAGTTTAGAATTTTAGGGTTTTAGGGTTTACGGTTTATGGTTTTAGTGTTTTTCGGTTTTAAGGTTTTCTAATTAATCGCATCTTCAAAATTTTAAAATTTTAGGGTTACGGGTTTTGGGAGTTATGTGGATTTGGATTTTAGTGTTTTGGGGTTTTAGAGTATTGATTTTTAGGGTTTTAGGGTTTTCTGGCTTACGATTAATGGTTTTAGGGTTTTAAGGTTTTAGGGTTTTTGGTTTAGGGGTTATGGACATTTAGGGTTTACAGTTTTATTTGTTGGGGATTTCGGGAAGTTTAGGTTTAGGGTTTACCGTTATCTTTGGATTTTGATTGTTTAAGCTAATTAATCGTACATCTTCAAAATTTTAAAATTTTAGGGCTACGGGTTTTGGGGGTTATTTGGGTTTGGATTTTAGTGTTTTGCGGTTTCAGAGTTTAGAATTTTAGGGTTTTAGGGTTTTTAGTTTAGGGGTTATGGACATTTAGGGTTTAGAGTTTTATTTGTTGGGGTTTTTACGAAGTTTAGGATTACGGTTTACCGTTATCTTTGGATCTTGAGTGTTTAGGCTAATTAATCGTAAATCTTCAAAATTTTAAAATATTAGGGTTACGTGTTTTGTGGGTTATGTGGGTTTGGATTTTAGTGTTTTGGAGTTTTAGAGTTTGGAATTTTAGGGTTTTAGGGTTTACGATTTATGGTTTTTGGGTTTTAGGGTTTTACGGTTTTAGGGTTTTCGGTTTAGGGGTTATGAACATTTAGGGTTTAGAGTTTTATTTGTTGGGGTTTTCGGGAAATTTAGGATTAGGGTTTACTGTTATCTTTAGATTTTGAGTGTTTAGGCTAATTAATCGTACATCTTCAAAATTTTAAAATTTTAGGGTTACGTGTTTTGGGGGTTATGTTGGTTTGGATTTTAGTGTTTTGGGGTTTTAGAGTTTAGAATTTTAGGGTTTTAGGGTTTACGGTTTATGGTTTTAGTGTTTTTCGGTTTTAAGGTTTTCTAATTAATCGCATCTTCAAAATTTTAAAATTTTAGGGTTACGGGTTTTGGGAGTTATGTGGATTTGGATTTTAGTGTTTTGGGGTTTTAGAGTATTGATTTTTAGGGTTTTAGGGTTTTCTGGCTTACGATTAATGGTTTTAGGGTTTTAGGGTTTTAAGGTTTTAGGGTTTTTGGTTTAGGGGTTATGGACATTTAGGGTTTACAGTTTTATTTGTTGGGGTTTTCAGGAAGTTTAGGATTACGGTTTACCGTTATCTTTGGATCTTGAGTGTTTAGGCTAATTAATCGTACATCTTCAAAATTTTAAAATTTTAGGGTTACGTGTTTTGGGGGTTATGTGGGTTTTTATTTTAGTGTTTTGGGGTTTTAGAGTTTAGAATTTTAGGGTTGTAAGGTTTTAGGGTTATTGGTTTAGGGGTTATGGACATTTAGGGTGTAGAGTTTTATTTGTTGGGGTTATCATGAAGTTTAGTATTAGGGTTTACCGTTATCTTTGGATTTTGAGTGTTTAGGCTAATTTATCGTACATCTTCAAAATCTTAAAATTTTAGGGTTACGTGTTTTAAAATTTTAGGGTTACGGTTTTGGGGGTTATTTCGGTTTGGATTTTAGTGTTTTGTTGTTTCAGAGTTTAGAATTTTAGGGTTTTAAGATTTTAGGGTTTTTGGTTTAGGGGTTATGGAAATTTAGGGTTTAAAGTTTGTTTGTTTGGGTTTTTGGGAAGTTTAGGTTTCGGGTTTTCAGTTTAGGGGTTATGGACATTTAGGGTTTAGAGTTTTATTTATTGGCGTTTTAAGGAATTTTAGGTTTAGGGTTTAATATTATCTTTGGATTTTTAGTGATTAGGCTAATTAATCGTACATCTTGAAAATTTTAAAATTTTAGGGTTACGGGTTTTGGGGGTTATGTTTATTTTGATTTCAGTGTTTTGGGGGTTTAGGATTTTAGGGTTTTAGGGTTTACAGTTTATGGTTTTAGGGTTTTCAGTTTAGGGGTTATGGACATTTAGGGTTTAGAGTTTTATTTATTGGCGTTTTAAGGAAGTTTAGGTTTAGGGTTTACCATTATCTTTGGATTTTTAGTAATTAGGCTAATTAATCGTACATCTTCAAAATTTTAAAATTTTAAGGTTACTAGTTTTGAGGGTTATGTTTATTTGGATTTTAGTGTTTTGGGGGTTTAGAGTTTAGGATTTTAGGGTTTTAGGGTTTAAGGTTTTTGGTTTTAGGGTTTTCGGTTTAGGGGTTATGGACATTTAGGGTTTAGAGTTTATTTGTTTGGGTTTTTTGGAAGTTTAGGTTTCGGGTTTTCAGTTTAGGTGTTATGGACATTTAGGGTTTAGAGTTTTATTTGTTGGGCTTATCGGGAAGTTTAGGATTAGGTTATACAGTTATCTTTGGATTGTGAGTGCTAATTTATCGTACATCTTCAAAGTTTTACAATTTTAGGGTTACGTGTTTTAGGGGTTATGTGGGTTTGGATTTTAGTGTTTTGGGGTTTTAGAGTTTAGAATTTTAGGGTTTTAGGGTTTAAGATTTATGGTTTTAGTGTTTTACGATTTTAGGGTTTTTGGTTTAGGGGTTATGGACATTTAGGGTTTAGAGTTTTATTTGTTGGGGATTTCGGGAAGTTTAGGTTTAGGGTTTACCGTTATCTTTGGATTTTGATTGTTTAAGCTAATTAATCGTACATCTTCAAAATTTTAAAATTTTAGGGCTACGGGTTTTGGGGGTTATTTGGGTTTGGATTTTAGTGTTTTGCGGTTTCAGAGTTTAGAATTTTAGGGTTTTAGGGTTTTTAGTTTAGGGGTTATGGACATTTAGGGTTTAGAGTTTTATTTGTTGGGGTTTTTACGAAGTTTAGGATTACGGTTTACCGTTATCTTTGGATCTTGAGTGTTTAGGCTAATTAATCGTAAATCTTCAAAATTTTAAAATATTAGGGTTACGTGTTTTGTGGGTTATGTGGGTTTGGATTTTAGTGTTTTGGAGTTTTAGAGTTTGGAATTTTAGGGTTTTAGGGTTTACGATTTATGGTTTTTGGGTTTTAGGGTTTTACGATTTTAGGGTTTTCGGTTTAGGGGTTATGAACATTTAGGGTTTAGAGTTTTATTTGTTGGGGTTTTCGGGAAATTTAGGATTAGGGTTTACTGTTATCTTTAGATTTTGAGTGTTTAGGCTAATTAATCGTACATCTTCAAAATTTTAAAATTTTAGGGTTACGTGTTTTGGGGGTTATGTTGGTTTGGATTTTAGTGTTTTGGGGTTTTAGAGTTTAGAATTTTAGGGTTTTAGGGTTTACGGTTTATGGTTTTAGTGTTTTTTCGGTTTTAAGGTTTTCTAATTAATCGCATCTTCAAAATTTTAAAATTTTAGGGTTACGGGTTTTGGGAGTTATGTGGATTTGGATTTTAGTGTTTTGGGGTTTTAGAGTATTGATTTTTAGGGTTTTAGGGTTTTCTGGCTTACGATTAATGGTTTTAGGGTTTTAAGGTTTTAGGGTTTTTGGTTTAGGGGTTATGGACATTTAGGGTTTACAGTTTTATTTGTTGGGGATTTCGGGAAGTTTAGGTTTAGGGTTTACCGTTATCTTTGGATTTTGATTGTTTAAGCTAATTAATCGTACATCTTCAAAATTTTAAAATTTTAGGGCTACGGGTTTTGGGGGTTATTTGGGTTTGGATTTTAGTGTTTTGCGGTTTCAGAGTTTAGAATTTTAGGGTTTTAGGGTTTTTAGTTTAGGGGTTATGGACATTTAGGGTTTAGAGTTTTATTTGTTGGGGTTTTTACGAAGTTTAGGATTACGGTTTACCGTTATCTTTGGATCTTGAGTGTTTAGGCTAATTAATCGTAAATCTTCAAAATTTTAAAATATTAGGGTTACGTGTTTTGTGGGTTATGTGGGTTTGGATTTTAGTGTTTTGGAGTTTTAGAGTTTGGAATTTTAGGGTTTTAGGGTTTACGATTTATGGTTTTTGGGTTTTAGGGTTTTACGGTTTTAGGGTTTTCGGTTTAGGGGTTATGAACATTTAGGGTTTAGAGTTTTATTTGTTGGGGTTTTCGGGAAATTTAGGATTAGGGTTTACTGTTATCTTTAGATTTTGAGTGTTTAGGCTAATTAATCGTACATCTTCAAAATTTTAAAATTTTAGGGTTACGTGTTTTGGGGGTTATGTTGGTTTGGATTTTAGTGTTTTGGGGTTTTAGAGTTTAGAATTTTAGGGTTTTAGGGTTTACGGTTTATGGTTTTAGTGTTTTTCGGTTTTAAGGTTTTCTAATTAATCGCATCTTCAAAATTTTAAAATTTTAGGGTTACGGGTTTTGGGAGTTATGTGGATTTGGATTTTAGTGTTTTGGGGTTTTAGAGTATTGATTTTTAGGGTTTTAGGGTTTTCTGGCTTACGATTAATGGTTTTAGGGTTTTAAGGTTTTAGGGTTTTTGGTTTAGGGGTTATGGACATTTAGGGTTTACAGTTTTATTTGTTGGGGATTTCGGGAAGTTTAGGTTTAGGGTTTACCGTTATCTTTGGATTTTGATTGTTTAAGCTAATTAATCGTACATCTTCAAAATTTTAAAATTTTAGGGCTACGGGTTTTGGGGGTTATTTGGGTTTGGATTTTAGTGTTTTGCGGTTTCAGAGTTTAGAATTTTAGGGTTTTAGGGTTTTTAGTTTAGGGGTTATGGACATTTAGGGTTTAGAGTTTTATTTGTTGGGGTTTTTACGAAGTTTAGGATTACGGTTTACCGTTATCTTTGGATCTTGAGTGTTTAGGCTAATTAATCGTAAATCTTCAAAATTTTAAAATATTAGGGTTACGTGTTTTGTGGGTTATGTGGGTTTGGATTTTAGTGTTTTGGAGTTTTAGAGTTTGGAATTTTAGGGTTTTAGGGTTTACGATTTATGGTTTTTGGGTTTTAGGGTTTTACGGTTTTAGGGTTTTCGGTTTAGGGGTTATGAACATTTAGGGTTTAGAGTTTTATTTGTTGGGGTTTTCGGGAAATTTAGGATTAGGGTTTACTGTTATCTTTAGATTTTGAGTGTTTAGGCTAATTAATCGTACATCTTCAAAATTTTAAAATTTTAAGGTTACTAGTTTTGAGGGTTATGTTTATTTGGATTTTAGTGTTTTGGGGGTTTAGAGTTTAGGATTTTAGGGTTTTAGGGTTTAAGGTTTTTGGTTTTAGGGTTTTCGGTTTAGGGGTTATGGACATTTAGGGTTTAGAGTTTATTTGTTTGGGTTTTTTGGAAGTTTAGGTTTCGGGTTTTCAGTTTAGGTGTTATGGACATTTAGGGTTTAGAGTTTTATTTGTTGGGCTTATCGGGAAGTTTAGGATTAGGTTATACAGTTATCTTTGGATTGTGAGTGCTAATTTATCGTACATCTTCAAAGTTTTACAATTTTAGGGTTACGTGTTTTAGGGGTTATGTGGGTTTGGATTTTAGTGTTTTGGGGTTTTAGAGTTTAGAATTTTAGGGTTTTAGGGTTTAAGATTTATGGTTTTAGTGTTTTACGATTTTAGGGTTTTTGGTTTAGGGGTTATGGACATTTAGGGTTTAGAGTTTTATTTGTTGGGGATTTCGGGAAGTTTAGGTTTAGGGTTTACCGTTATCTTTGGATTTTGATTGTTTAAGCTAATTAATCGTACATCTTCAAAATTTTAAAATTTTAGGGCTACGGGTTTTGGGGGTTATTTGGGTTTGGATTTTAGTGTTTTGCGGTTTCAGAGTTTAGAATTTTAGGGTTTTAGGGTTTTTAGTTTAGGGGTTATGGACATTTAGGGTTTAGAGTTTTATTTGTTGGGGTTTTTACGAAGTTTAGGATTACGGTTTACCGTTATCTTTGGATCTTGAGTGTTTAGGCTAATTAATCGTAAATCTTCAAAATTTTAAAATATTAGGGTTACGTGTTTTGTGGGTTATGTGGGTTTGGATTTTAGTGTTTTGGAGTTTTAGAGTTTGGAATTTTAGGGTTTTAGGGTTTACGATTTATGGTTTTTGGGTTTTAGGGTTTTACGATTTTAGGGTTTTCGGTTTAGGGGTTATGAACATTTAGGGTTTAGAGTTTTATTTGTTGGGGTTTTCGGGAAATTTAGGATTAGGGTTTACTGTTATCTTTAGATTTTGAGTGTTTAGGCTAATTAATCGTACATCTTCAAAATTTTAAAATTTTAGGGTTACGTGTTTTGGGGGTTATGTTGGTTTGGATTTTAGTGTTTTGGGGTTTTAGAGTTTAGAATTTTAGGGTTTTAGGGTTTACGGTTTATGGTTTTAGTGTTTTTCGGTTTTAAGGTTTTCTAATTAATCGCATCTTCAAAATTTTAAAATTTTAGGGTTACGGGTTTTGGGAGTTATGTGGATTTGGATTTTAGTGTTTTGGGGTTTTAGAGTATTGATTTTTAGGGTTTTAGGGTTTTCTGGCTTACGATTAATGGTTTTAGGGTTTTAAGGTTTTAGGGTTTTTGGTTTAGGGGTTATGGACATTTAGGGTTTACAGTTTTATTTGTTGGGGATTTCGGGAAGTTTAGGTTTAGGGTTTACCGTTATCTTTGGATTTTGATTGTTTAAGCTAATTAATCGTACATCTTCAAAATTTTAAAATTTTAGGGCTACGGGTTTTGGGGGTTATTTGGGTTTGGATTTTAGTGTTTTGCGGTTTCAGAGTTTAGAATTTTAGGGTTTTAGGGTTTTTAGTTTAGGGGTTATGGACATTTAGGGTTTAGAGTTTTATTTGTTGGGGTTTTTACGAAGTTTAGGATTACGGTTTACCGTTATCTTTGGATCTTGAGTGTTTAGGCTAATTAATCGTAAATCTTCAAAATTTTAAAATATTAGGGTTACGTGTTTTGTGGGTTATGTGGGTTTGGATTTTAGTGTTTTGGAGTTTTAGAGTTTGGAATTTTAGGGTTTTAGGGTTTACGATTTATGGTTTTTGGGTTTTAGGGTTTTACGGTTTTAGGGTTTTCGGTTTAGGGGTTATGAACATTTAGGGTTTAGAGTTTTATTTGTTGGGGTTTTCGGGAAATTTAGGATTAGGGTTTACTGTTATCTTTAGATTTTGAGTGTTTAGGCTAATTAATCGTACATCTTCAAAATTTTAAAATTTTAGGGTTACGTGTTTTGGGGGTTATGTTGGTTTGGATTTTAGTGTTTTGGGGTTTTAGAGTTTAGAATTTTAGGGTTTTAGGGTTTACGGTTTATGGTTTTAGTGTTTTTCGGTTTTAAGGTTTTCTAATTAATCGCATCTTCAAAATTTTAAAATTTTAGGGTTACGGGTTTTGGGAGTTATGTGGATTTGGATTTTAGTGTTTTGGGGTTTTAGAGTATTGATTTTTAGGGTTTTAGGGTTTTCTGGCTTACGATTAATGGTTTTAGGGTTTTAGGGTTTTAAGGTTTTAGGGTTTTTGGTTTAGGGGTTATGGACATTTAGGGTTTACAGTTTTATTTGTTGGGGTTTTCAGGAAGTTTAGGATTACGGTTTACCGTTATCTTTGGATCTTGAGTGTTTAGGCTAATTAATCGTACATCTTCAAAATTTTAAAATTTTAGGGTTACGTGTTTTGGGGGTTATGTGGGTTTTTATTTTAGTGTTTTGGGGTTTTAGAGTTTAGAATTTTAGGGTTGTAAGGTTTTAGGGTTATTGGTTTAGGGGTTATGGACATTTAGGGTGTAGAGTTTTATTTGTTGGGGTTATCATGAAGTTTAGTATTAGGGTTTACCGTTATCTTTGGATTTTGAGTGTTTAGGCTAATTTATCGTACATCTTCAAAATCTTAAAATTTTAGGGTTACGTGTTTTAAAATTTTAGGGTTACGGTTTTGGGGGTTATTTCGGTTTGGATTTTAGTGTTTTGTTGTTTCAGAGTTTAGAATTTTAGGGTTTTAAGATTTTAGGGTTTTTGGTTTAGGGGTTATGGAAATTTAGGGTTTAAAGTTTGTTTGTTTGGGTTTTTGGGAAGTTTAGGTTTCGGGTTTTCAGTTTAGGGGTTATGGACATTTAGGGTTTAGAGTTTTATTTATTGGCGTTTTAAGGAATTTTAGGTTTAGGGTTTAATATTATCTTTGGATTTTTAGTGATTAGGCTAATTAATCGTACATCTTGAAAATTTTAAAATTTTAGGGTTACGGGTTTTGGGGGTTATGTTTATTTTGATTTCAGTGTTTTGGGGGTTTAGGATTTTAGGGTTTTAGGGTTTACAGTTTATGGTTTTAGGGTTTTCAGTTTAGGGGTTATGGACATTTAGGGTTTAGAGTTTTATTTATTGGCGTTTTAAGGAAGTTTAGGTTTAGGGTTTACCATTATCTTTGGATTTTTAGTAATTAGGCTAATTAATCGTACATCTTCAAAATTTTAAAATTTTAAGGTTACTAGTTTTGAGGGTTATGTTTATTTGGATTTTAGTGTTTTGGGGGTTTAGAGTTTAGGATTTTAGGGTTTTAGGGTTTAAGGTTTTTGGTTTTAGGGTTTTCGGTTTAGGGGTTATGGACATTTAGGGTTTAGAGTTTATTTGTTTGGGTTTTTTGGAAGTTTAGGTTTCGGGTTTTCAGTTTAGGTGTTATGGACATTTAGGGTTTAGAGTTTTATTTGTTGGGCTTATCGGGAAGTTTAGGATTAGGTTATACAGTTATCTTTGGATTGTGAGTGCTAATTTATCGTACATCTTCAAAGTTTTACAATTTTAGGGTTACGTGTTTTAGGGGTTATGTGGGTTTGGATTTTAGTGTTTTGGGGTTTTAGAGTTTAGAATTTTAGGGTTTTAGGGTTTAAGATTTATGGTTTTAGTGTTTTACGATTTTAGGGTTTTTGGTTTCGGGGTTATGGACATTTAGGGTTTAGAGTTTTATTTGTTGGGGATTTCGGGAAGTTTAGGTTTAGGGTTTACCGTTATCTTTGGATTTTGATTGTTTAAGCTAATTAATCGTACATCTTCAAAATTTTAAAATTTTAGGGCTACGGGTTTTGGGGGTTATTTGGGTTTGGATTTTAGTGTTTTGCGGTTTCAGAGTTTAGAATTTTAGGGTTTTAGGGTTTTTAGTTTAGGGGTTATGGACATTTAGGGTTTAGAGTTTTATTTGTTGGGGTTTTTACGAAGTTTAGGATTACGGTTTACCGTTATCTTTGGATCTTGAGTGTTTAGGCTAATTAATCGTAAATCTTCAAAATTTTAAAATATTAGGGTTACGTGTTTTGTGGGTTATGTGGGTTTGGATTTTAGTGTTTTGGAGTTTTAGAGTTTGGAATTTTAGGGTTTTAGGGTTTACGATTTATGGTTTTTGGGTTTTAGGGTTTTACGATTTTAGGGTTTTCGGTTTAGGGGTTATGAACATTTAGGGTTTAGAGTTTTATTTGTTGGGGTTTTCGGGAAATTTAGGATTAGGGTTTACTGTTATCTTTAGATTTTGAGTGTTTAGGCTAATTAATCGTACATCTTCAAAATTTTAAAATTTTAGGGTTACGTGTTTTGGGGGTTATGTTGGTTTGGATTTTAGTGTTTTGGGGTTTTAGAGTTTAGAATTTTAGGGTTTTAGGGTTTACGGTTTATGGTTTTAGTGTTTTTCGGTTTTAAGGTTTTCTAATTAATCGCATCTTCAAAATTTTAAAATTTTAGGGTTACGGGTTTTGGGAGTTATGTGGATTTGGATTTTAGTGTTTTGGGGTTTTAGAGTATTGATTTTTAGGGTTTTAGGGTTTTCTGGCTTACGATTAATGGTTTTAGGGTTTTAAGGTTTTAGGGTTTTTGGTTTAGGGGTTATGGACATTTAGGGTTTACAGTTTTATTTGTTGGGGATTTCGGGAAGTTTAGGTTTAGGGTTTACCGTTATCTTTGGATTTTGATTGTTTAAGCTAATTAATCGTACATCTTCAAAATTTTAAAATTTTAGGGCTACGGGTTTTGGGGGTTATTTGGGTTTGGATTTTAGTGTTTTGCGGTTTCAGAGTTTAGAATTTTAGGGTTTTAGGGTTTTTAGTTTAGGGGTTATGGACATTTAGGGTTTAGAGTTTTATTTGTTGGGGTTTTTACGAAGTTTAGGATTACGGTTTACCGTTATCTTTGGATCTTGAGTGTTTAGGCTAATTAATCGTAAATCTTCAAAATTTTAAAATATTAGGGTTACGTGTTTTGTGGGTTATGTGGGTTTGGATTTTAGTGTTTTGGAGTTTTAGAGTTTGGAATTTTAGGGTTTTAGGGTTTACGATTTATGGTTTTTGGGTTTTATTGTTTTACGGTTTTAGGGTTTTCGGTTTAGGGGTTATGAACATTTAGGGTTTAGAGTTTTATTTGTTGGGGTTTTCGGGAAATTTAGGATTAGGGTTTACTGTTATCTTTAGATTTTGAGTGTTTAGGCTAATTAATCGTACATCTTCAAAATTTTAAAATTTTAGGGTTACGTGTTTTGGGGGTTATGTTGGTTTGGATTTTAGTGTTTTGGGGTTTTAGAGTTTAGAATTTTAGGGTTTTAGGGTTTACGGTTTATGGTTTTAGTGTTTTTCGGTTTTAAGGTTTTCTAATTAATCGCATCTTCAAAATTTTAAAATTTTAGGGTTACGGGTTTTGGGAGTTATGTGGATTTGGATTTTAGTGTTTTGGGGTTTTAGAGTATTGATTTTTAGGGTTTTAGGGTTTTCTGGCTTACGATTAATGGTTTTAGGGTTTTAGGGTTTTAAGGTTTTAGGGTTTTTGGTTTAGGGGTTATGGACATTTAGGGTTTACAGTTTTATTTGTTGGGGTTTTCAGGAAGTTTAGGATTACGGTTTACCGTTATCTTTGGATCTTGAGTGTTTAGGCTAATTAATCGTACATCTTCAAAATTTTAAAATTTTAGGGTTACGTGTTTTGGGGGTTATGTGGGTTTTTATTTCAGTGTTTTGGGGTTTTAGAGTTTAGAATTTTAGGGTTGTAAGGTTTTAGGGTTATTGGTTTAGGGGTTATGGACATTTAGGGTGTAGAGTTTTATTTGTTGGGGTTATCATGAAGTTTAGTATTAGGGTTTACCGTTATCTTTGGATTTTGAGTGTTTAGGCTAATTTATCGTACATCTTCAAAATCTTAAAATTTTAGGGTTACGTGTTTTAAAATTTTAGGGTTACGGTTTTGGGGGTTATTTCGGTTTGGATTTTAGTGTTTTGTTGTTTCAGAGTTTATAATTTTAGGGTTTTAAGATTTTAGGGTTTTTGGTTTAGGGGTTATGGAAATTTAGGGTTTAAAGTTTGTTTGTTTGGGTTTTTGGGAAGTTTAGGTTTCGGGTTTTCAGTTTAGGGGTTATGGACATTTAGGGTTTAGAGTTTTATTTATTGGCGTTTTAAGGAATTTTAGGTTTAGGGTTTAATATTATCTTTGGATTTTTAGTGATTAGGCTAATTAATCGTACATCTTGAAAATTTTAAAATTTTAGGGTTACGGGTTTTGGGGGTTATGTTTATTTTGATTTCAGTGTTTTGGGGGTTTAGGATTTTAGGGTTTTAGGGTTTACAGTTTATGGTTTTAGGGTTTTCCGTTTAGGGGTTATGGACATTTAGGGTTTAGAGTTTTATTTATTGGCGTTTTAAGGAAGTTTAGGTTTAGGGTTTACCATTATCTTTGGATTTTTAGTAATTAGGCTAATTAATCGTACATCTTCAAAATTTTAAAATTTTAAGGTTACTAGTTTTGAGGGTTATGTTTATTTGGATTTTAGTGTTTTGGGGGTTTAGAGTTTAGGATTTTAGGGTTTTAGGGTTTAAGGTTTTTGGTTTTAGGGTTTTCGGTTTAGGGGTTATGGACATTTAGGGTTTAGAGTTTATTTGTTTGGGTTTTTTGGAAGTTTAGGTTTCGGGTTTTCAGTTTAGGTGTTATGGACATTTAGGGTTTAGAGTTTTATTTATTGGCGTTTTAAGGAAGTTTAGGATTAGGGTTTACTATTATCTTTGGATTTTTAGTGATTAGGCTAATTTATCATACATCTTCAAAATTTTAAAATTTTAGGGTTACTAGTTTTGGGGGTTGTGTTTATTTGGATTTCAGTGTTTTGGGGGTTTAGAGTTTAGGATTTTAGGGTTTTAGGGTTTACGGTTTTATCGTTTTAGGGTTTTCGGTTTAGGGGTTATGGACATTTAGGGTTTAGAGTTTATTTGTTTGGGTTTTTGGGAAGTGGTTTCGGGTTTTAAGTTTAGGAGTTGTGGACATTTAGGGTTTAGAGTTGTATTTATTGGCGTTTTAAGGAAGTTTAGGTTTAGGGTTTACATTATCTTTGGATTTTTATTGATTAGGCTAATTAATCGTACATCTTCAAAATTTTAAAATTTTAGGGTTACGGGTTTTGATTGTTATGTTTATTTGGATTTTAGTGTTTTGGGGGTTTAGAGTTTAGGATTTTAGGGTTTTAGGGTTTACGGTTTATGGCTTTAGGGTTTTCGGTTTAGGGGTTATGGACATTTAGGGTTTAGAGTTTATTTGTTTGGGTTTTTGGGAAGTTTAGGTTTCGGGTTTTCAGGTTAGGGGTTATGAAAATTTAGGGTTTAGAGTTTTATTTATTGGCGTTTTAAGAAAGTTTAGGTTTAGGGTTTACCATTATCTTTGGTTTTCGGTTTAGGGGTTATGGACATTTAGGGTTTAGAGTTTGTTTGTTTGGGATTTTGGGAAGTTTAGGTTTCGGGTTTTCAGTTTAGGGGTTATGGACATTTAGGGTTTAGAGTTTTATTTATTGGCGTTTTAAGGAAGTTTAGGTTTAGGGTTTACCATTATCTTTGGATTTTTAGTGATTAGGCTAATTAATCGTACATCTTCAAAATTTTAAAATTTTAGGGTTACGGTTTAGAGTTTAGGATTTTGGGGTTTTAGGGTTTAGGGTTTTACGGTTTTAGGGTTTTCGGTTTAGGGGTTATGGACATTTAGGGTTTAGAGTTTTATTTGTTGGGGTTTTCGGGAAATTTAGGATTAGGGTTTACCGTTATCTTTAGATTTTGATTGTTTAGGCTAATTAATCGTACATCTTCAACATTTTAAAATTTTAGGGTTACGTGTTTTGGGGGTTAGGTGGGTTTGGATTTTAGTGTTTTTGGGTTTTAGAGTTTAGAATTTTAATGTTTTAGGGTTCTAAGGTTTTAGGGTTATCGGTTTAGGGGTTTTGGACATTTTGTTGGGTTTAATGTCCTATAAACTCGTAGTTTGTAAATCATTAAACATATTCTATTTCCAATAAAGACGTTATTGAGGTTATTCAGTAAAAGATGTTATTGAATATGTAAATTGCGAATGATTAACCTAAATCCAATAAACTAAGATCCTTGGCTATAAAATGAATACTCGAACTATATGTAGGGACATATCATAGGATCAAGTTCAAGTTTATAGTCAAAATAGTCTATAGTATAAGGATAAGGTTGGGTACCTTATCCTGGAGACACTATGGACGCGGCCCACTTTGTATTAAGTACAAACGATGAGATCCTAAATCGTTCATGTGGTGACATGCGAGTGGGGGCGTCCTATGCAATGAGTTTGCATAAGACTGGACCACGAAATAAGTCACTTTCTCTTTATAACGCCGTTTACTGAAGAAACTGACTATTTCTCATAGATGACCTAGGTAACTCGTTCTTAATCCTGAGCTATCTATGAACTCCTGTTTATGCGAGATTATCCTTTGATCTGCATGGGTGAGAGTGGCCAGCATCGCCGACTCTACAAGCCTACCATTTTGGGGATAAGATCGAATAGATAGCTGGGGACATAGTTTCGCAAGACGGAATTCACTCCTACCCTTTTCAGGGTTAGTAGATAGGTTGTTCCCTTAAGTACTAACTCCAGGACTTGAACAAGGGGCCCCACCCTCTTGTTAGATCGAGAGGGACTTAGGTTTGATGGTTGGACCGCAAACCGATTGTTCATTAGAGGATTAGTGGAACTTAAGGAACAAGAAGTATTATAGAGGTGAAACGGTTATTTGACCTAGCTATAGCTACGAACAACCTGTGAAGGAACGACTTACTAAACATGGTTAAATCAAGTGGACGGAAATATATCTATAGTGAGGGGAGTGCAACTATTGGGCTATAGTGGAGTGTCCCGATAGTTAACGAATGTTGGCTAGCTTAGATAATGAGATTAGTCGGTTAGCCTTGAATCGTTGGAGCCCATGATCTATAGGTCCATTAGGTCCCCCTACTAGCTCATATCGGATTAAAGCCTAGAATATTTTGATAGGAAACTTTGAATCGTTCAAAAACGGGAAATAGGGTTTTATCGTAAAACATGTTCGACACAATGATTTAATTACGAATTAAATTAGGAATTGAGAGATGAGGTATTTAAAAGTGTTTTAAATACCATATATATGTATTAGGAATCATATATAATTCATGGCATTAGGTGATAAAGATTGATTGGATCAATCATATCAAAATTACTTGGAAATGTCCCAATTAATTGCCTAGAAATCAATTTCAATTTTGAATTGAATTTGAAATGAATTGAAAGCTTAAAATTCACAATTAGGATTCAATTCATAGTGGATTTAGTGGTTTTTCCACTCTTGCATAATGATACATAGTGGAAAACAACACAAACATGCATTAGATGCATGTGTTGTGAAGTAGACACCTAGAATCCACTTTGAGTTGCATCTTGACCATGTGGCTAAGTGTCATGAAGCTTGTCTTTGCATGGGAGATGTCTATAAAAGGGGCTTGAATTAGATTCAAGAAGAGCAAGCTTTCATTTAGTGTTATGCTGCAAATTTTCTCCCTCAAATTCTCTCTCATTTCATCTCCTTCCAAAAGCTTGTACCATCAAGCATTCCCTTCCTATTTCTTTCTTCTATAGACTCCCACAAGTCTTTCTAGGCCCAAGAGAATAGTAGGGAAGACTCTAGAGGTTGTCTAAGGAGCATAGGAGAGGCAAACACCACAAGGAGTTCCACATAAGTGAGCTACAAAGGTTGGTGTTCTCTCAACTCTATATTCTGTCTTTTATAGAACATGCATGCTTTAGGAGCAAAATTGAATGTCTTAAGTGCTTTCGATCTTCAATTGCTTCCGCATGTGTTATATGAACACCTTCACATTTAGGGTTTAGAGTTTTATTTATTGGGGTTATCGGGAAGTTTAGGATTATGGTTTACAGTTATCTTTGGATTGTGAGTGTTTAGGCTAATTTATCGTACATCTTCAAAATTTTAAAATTTTAGGGTTACGTGTTTTAGGGGTTATGTGGGTTTGGATTTTAGTGTTTTTGGGTTTTTGAGTTTAGAATTTTAGGGTTTTAGGGTTTACGGTTTAGGGTTTTAGGGTTTTAAAATTATTTGTTGGGGTTTTAGGGTTCGATTATTTGTTGGGGTTTTCGGGAAGTTTAGGATTAGGGTTTACCGTTATCTTTTGATTTTGAGTGTTTAGGCTAATTAATCGTACATCTTCAAAATTTTAAAATTTTAGGGTTACGTGTTTTGGAGGTTATGTTCGTTTCGATTTTAGTGTCGTGGGATTTTAGAGTTTAGAATTTTAGGGTTTTAGGGTTTACGGTTTATGGTTTTAGGGTTTTATTGTTTTATGGTTTTCTAATTAATCGTACATCTTCAAAATTTTAGAATTTTAGGGTTACGGGTTTTGGGGGTTATGTGGATTCGGATTTTAGTGTTTTGGGGTTTTAGAGTTTTGATTTTTAGGGTTTTAGGGTTTTAGGGCTTACGGTTTATGGTTTTAGGGTTTTAGGGTTTTAAGGTTTTAGCGTTTTCGGTTTACGGGTTATGGATATTTAGGGTTTAGAGTTTTATTTGTTGGGGTTTTTGGGAAGTTTAGGTTTAGGGTTTACCGTTATCTTTGGATTTTGATTGTTTAGGCTAATTAATCGTACATCTACAAAATTTTAAAATTTTAGGGTTACAGGTTTTGGGGGTTATTTGGGTTTGGATTTTAGTGTTTTGGGGTTTCTGAGTTTATAATTTTAGGGTTTGAGGGTTTTAAGGTTTCAGGGTTTTCAGTTTAGGGGTTATGGACATTTAGGGTTTAGAGTTTTATTTGTTGGGGTTTTCAGGAAGTTTAGGATTACAGTTTACCGTTATCTTTGGATCTTGAGTGTTTAGGCTAATTGATCGTACATCTTCAAAATTTTAAAATTTTTAGGGTTACGTGTTTTGGGGGTTATGGGTTTTGATTTTAGTGTTTTGGGGTTTTAGAGTTTGGAATTTTAGGGTTTTAGGGTTTTAAGGTTTTAGGGTTATCGGTTTAGGGGTTATGGACATTTAGGGTTTAGAGTTTTATTTGTTGGGCTTATCGGGAAGTTTAGGATTAGGTTATACAGTTATCTTTGGATTGTGAGTGCTAATTTATCGTACATCTTCAAAGTTTTACAATTTTAGGGTTACGTGTTTTAGGGGTTATGTGGGTTTGGATTTTAGTGTTTTGGGGTTTTAGAGTTTAGAATTTTAGGGTTTTAGGGTTTACGGTTTAGGGTTTTTGGGTTTTAACGTTTTAGGGTTTTCGGTTTAGGGGTTATGGACATTTAGGGGTTAGAGACTTATTTGCTTGGGTTTTTTGGAAGTTTAGGATTAGGGTTTACCGTCATCTTTGGATTTTTAGTGTTTAGGCTAATTAATCGAACATCTTCAAAATTTTAAAATTTTAGGGTTACGGGTTTTGGGGTTTATGTGGGTTTGGATTTTAGTGTTTTGGAGTTTTAGAGCTTAGAATTTTAGGGTTTTAGGGTTTAAGATTTATGGTTTTAGTGTTTTACGATTTTAGGGTTTTTGGTTTAGGGGTTATGGACATTTAGGGTTTAGAGTTTTATTTGTTGGGGATTTCGGGAAGTTTAGGTTTAGGGTTTACCGTTATCTTTGGATTTTGATTGTTTAAGCTAATTAATCGTACATCTTCAAAATTTTAAAATTTTAGGGTTACGGGTTTTGGGGGTTATTTGGGTTTGGATTTTAGTGTTTTGCGGTTTCAGAGTTTAGAATTTTAGAGTTTTAGGGTTTTTAGTTTAGGGGTTATGGACATTTAGGGTTTAGAGTTTTATTTGTTGGGGTTTTTACGAAGTTTAGGATTACGGTTTACCGTTATCTTTGGATCTTGAGTGTTTAGGCTAATTAATCGTAAATCTTCAAAATTTTAAAATATTAGGGTTACGTGTTTTGTGGGTTATGTGGGTTTGGATTTTAGTGTTTTGGAGTTTTAGAGTTTGGAATTTTAGGGTTTTAGGGTTTACGATTTATGGTTTTTGGGTTTTATTGTTTTACGGTTTTAGGGTTTTCGGTTTAGGGGTTATGAACATTTAGGGTTTAGAGTTTTATTTGTTGGGGTTTTCGGGAAATTTAGGATTAGGGTTTACTGTTATCTTTAGATTTTGAGTGTTTAGGCTAATTAATCGTACATCTTCAAAATTTTAAAATTTTAGGGTTACGTGTTTTGGGGGTTATGTTGGTTTGGATTTTAGTGTTTTGGGGTTTTAGAGTTTAGAATTTTAGGGTTTTAGGGTTTACGGTTTATGGTTTTAGTGTTTTTTCGGTTTTAAGGTTTTCTAATTAATCGCATCTTCAAAATTTTAAAATTTTAGGGTTACGGGTTTTGGGAGTTATGTGGATTTGGATTTTAGTGTTTTGGGGTTTTAGAGTATTGATTTTTAGGGTTTTAGGGTTTTCTGGCTTACGATTAATGGTTTTAGGGTTTTAGGGTTTTAAGGTTTTAGGGTTTTTGGTTTAGGGGTTATGGACATTTAGGGTTTACAGTTTTATTTGTTGGGGTTTTCAGGAAGTTTAGGATTACGGTTTACCGTTATCTTTGGATCTTGAGTGTTTAGGCTAATTAATCGTACATCTTCAAAATTTTAAAATTTTAGGGTTACGTGTTTTGGGGGTTATGTGGGTTTTTATTTCAGTGTTTTGGGGTTTTAGAGTTTAGAATTTTAGGGTTGTAAGGTTTTAGGGTTATTGGTTTAGGGGTTATGGACATTTAGGGTGTAGAGTTTTATTTGTTGGGGTTATCATGAAGTTTAGTATTAGGGTTTACCGTTATCTTTGGATTTTGAGTGTTTAGGCTAATTTATCGTACATCTTCAAAATCTTAAAATTTTAGGGTTACGTGTTTTAAAATTTTAGGGTTACGGTTTTGGGGGTTATTTCGGTTTGGATTTTAGTGTTTTGTTGTTTCAGAGTTTAGAATTTTAGGGTTTTAAGATTTTAGGGTTTTTGGTTTAGGGGTTATGGAAATTTAGGGTTTAAAGTTTTATTTGTTGGGGTTTTCGGGAAGTTTAGGTTTAGGGTTTACCGTTATCTTTGGATTTTGATTGTTTAAGCTAATTAATCGTACATCTTGAAAATTTTAAAATTTTAGGGTTACGGGTTTTGGGGGTTATTTGTGTTTGGATTTTAGTGTTTTGCGGTTTCAGAGTTTAGAATTTTAGGGTTTTAGGGTTTTAGGGTTTTTAGTTTAGGGGTTATGGACATTTAGGGTTTAGAGTTTTATTTGTTGGGGTTTTTACGAAGTTTAGGATTACGGTTTACATCTTTGGATCTTGAGTGTTTAGGCTAATTAATCGTAAATCTTCAAAATTTTAAAATATTAGGGTTACGTGTTTTGTGGGTTATGTGGGTTTGGATTTTAGTGTTTTGGAGTTTTAGAGTTTGGAATTTTAGGGTTTTAGGGTTTACGATTTATGGTTTTTGGGTTTTAGGGTTTTACGGTTTTAGGGTTTTCGGTTTAGGGGTTATGAACATTTAGGGTTTAGAGTTTTATTTGTTGGGGTTTTCGGGAAATTTAGGATTAGGGTTTACTGTTATCTTTAGATTTTGAGTGTTTAGGCTAATTAATCGTACATCTTCAAAATTTTAAAATTTTAGGGTTACGTGTTTTGGGGGTTATGTTGGTTTGGATTTTAGTGTTTTGGGGTTTTAGAGTTTAGAATTTTAGGGTTTTAGGGTTTACGGTTTATGGTTTTAGTGTTTTTCGGTTTTAAGCTTTTCTAATTAATCGCATCTTCAAAATTTTAAAATTTTAGGGTTACGGGTTTTGGGAGTTATGTGGATTTGGATTTTAGTGTTTTGGGGTTTTAGAGTATTGATTTTTAGGGTTTTAATGTTTTCTGGCCTACGATTAATGGTTTTAGGGTTTTAGGGTTTTAAGGTTTTAGGGTTTTTGGTTTAGGGGTTATGGACATTTAGGGTTTACAGTTTTATTTGTTGGGGTTTTCAGGAAGTTTAGGATTACGGTTTACCGTTATCTTTGGATCTTGAGTATTTAGGCTAATTAATCGTACATCTTCAAAATTTTAAAATTTTAGGGTTACGTGTTTTGGGGGTTATGTGGGTTTTTATTTTAGTGTTTTGTGGTTTTAGAGTTTAGAATTTTAGGGTTTTAAGGTTTTAGGGTTATCGGTTTAGGGGTTATGGACATTTAGGGTGTAGAGTTTTATTTGTTGGGGTTATCATGAAGTTTAGTATTAGAGTTTACCGTTATCTTTGGATTTTGAGTGTTTAGGCTAATTTATCGTACATCTTCAAAATCTTAAAATTTTAGGGTTACGTGTTTTAAAATTTTAGAGTTACGGTTTTGGGGGTTATTTGGGTTTGGATTTTAGTGTTTTGTTGTTTCAGAGTTTAGAATTTTAGGGTTTTAAGATTTTAGGGTTTTTGGTTTAGGGGTTATGGAAATTTAGGGTTAAAGTTTTATTTGTTGGGGTTTTCGGGAAGTTTAGGTTTAGGGTTTACCGTTATCTTTAGATTTTGAGTGTTTAGGCTAATTAATCGTACATCTTCACAATTTTAAAATTTAAGGGTTACGTGTTTTGGGGGTTATGTTGGTTTGGATTTGAGTGTTTTGGGGTTTTAGAGTTTAGAATTTTAGGGTTTTAGGGTTTACGGTTAGGTTTTTTATGGTTTTAGGGTTTTAAGATTTTCTAATTAATCGTACATCTTCAAAATTTTAGAATTTTACGGTTACCGGTTTTGGGGGTTATGTGGATTTGGATTTTAGTGTTTTCGGGTTTTAGAGTTTTGATTTTTATGTTTTAGGGATTTAGGGCTTACGGTTGATGGTTTTAGGGTTTTAGGGTTTTAAGGTTTTAGCGTTTTCGGTTTACGGGTTATGGACATTTAGGGTTTAGAGTTTTATTTGTTGGGGATTTCAGGAAGTTTAGTATTAGGGTTTACCGTTATCTTTTGATTTTGAGTGTTTAGGCTAATTTATCGTACATCTTCAAAATCTTAAAATTTTATGGTTACGTGTTTTAAAATTTTAGGGTTACGGTTTTGGGGGTTATTTGGGTTTGGATTTTAGTGTGTTGTTGTTTCAGAGTTTGGAATTTTAGGGTTTTAGGGTTTTAAGATTTTAGGGTTTTTGGTTTAGGGGTTATGGAAATTTAGGGTTTAAAGTTTTATTTGTTGGGGTTTTCGGGAAGTTTAGGTTTAGGGTTTACCGTTATCTTTGGATTTTGAGTGTTTAGGCTAATTAATCGTACATCTTCACAATTTTAAAATTTAAGGGTTACGTGTTTTGGGGGTTATGTTGGTTTGGATTTTAGTGTTTTGGGGTTTTAGAGTTTAGAATTTTAGGTTTTTAGGGTTTACGGTTTATGGTTTTAGGGTTTTTGGGTTCTAAGATTTTCTAATTAATCGTACATCTTCAAAATTTTAGAATTTTACGGTTACGGGTTTTGGGGGTTATGTGGGTTTTTATTTTAGTGTTTTGGGGTTTTAGAGTTTAGAATTTTAGGGTTGTAAGGTTTTAGGGTTATCGGTTTAGGGGTTATGGACATTTAGGGTGTAGAGTTTTATTTGTTGGGGTTATCATGAAGTTTAGTATTAGGGTTTACCGTTATCTTTGGATTTTGAGTGTTTAGGCTAATTTATCGTACATCTTCAAAATCTTAAAATTTTAGGGTTACGTGTTTTAAAATTTTAGGGTTACGGTTTTGGGGGTTATTTCGGTTTGGATTTTAGTGTTTTGTTGTTTCAGAGTTTAGAATTTTAGGGTTTTAAGATTTTAGGGTTTTTGGTTTAGGGGTTATGGAAATTTAGGGTTTAAAGTTTTATTTGTTGGGGTTTTCGGGAAGTTTAGGTTTAGGGTTTACCGTTATCTTTGGATTTTGATTGTTTAAGCTAATTAATCGTACATCTTCAAAATTTTAAAATTTTAGGGTTACGGGTTTTGGGGGTTATTTGGGTTTAAATTTTAGTGTTTTGCGGTTTCAGAGTTTAGAATTTTAGGGTTTTAGGGTTTTAGGGTTTTTAGTTTAGGGGTTATGGACATTTAGGGTTTAGAGTTTTATTTGTTGGGGTTTTTACGAAGTCTAGGATTACGGTTTACATCTTTGGATCTTGAGTGTTTAGGCTAATTAATCGTAAATCTTCAAAATTTTAAAATATTAGGGTTACGTGTTTTGTGGGTTATGTGGGTTTGGATTTTAGTGTTTTGGAGTTTTAGAGTTTGGAATTTTAGGGTTTTAGGGTTTACGATTTATGGTTTTTGGGTTTTAGGGTTTTACGGTTTTAGGGTTTTCGGTTTAGGGGTTATGAACATTTAGGGTTTAGAGTTTTATTTGTTGGGGTTTTCGGGAAATTTAGGATTAGGGTTTACTGTTATCTTTAGATTTTGAGTGTTTAGGCTAATTAATCGTACATCTTCAAAATTTTAAAATTTTAGGGTTACGTGTTTTGGGGGTTATGTTGGTTTGGATTTTAGTGTTTTGGGGTTTTAGAGTTTAGAATTTTAGGGTTTTAGGGTTTACGGTTTATGGTTTTAGTGTTTTTCGGTTTTAAGGTTTTCTAATTAATCGCATCTTCAAAATTTTAAAATTTTAGGGTTACGGGTTTTGGGAGTTATGTGGATTTGGATTTTAGTGTTTTGGGGTTTTAGAGTATTGATTTTTAGGGTTTTAGGGTTTTCTGGCTTACGATTAATGGTTTTAGGGTTTTAGGGTTTTAAGGTTTTAGGGTTTTTGGTTTAGGGGTTATGGACATTTAGGGTTTACAGTTTTATTTGTTGGGGTTTTCAGGAAGTTTAGGATTACGGTTTACCGTTATCTTTGGATCTTGAGTGTTTAGGCTAATTAATCGTACATCTTCAAAATTTTAAAATTTTAGGGTTACGTGTTTTGGGGGTTATGTGGGTTTTTATTTTAGTGTTTTGGGGTTTTAGAGTTTAGAATTTTAGGGTTGTAAGGTCTTAGGGTTATTGGTTTAGGGGTTATGGACATTTAGGGTGTAGAGTTTTATTTGTTGGGGTTATCATGAAGTTTAGTATTAGGGTTTACCGTTATCTTTGGATTTTGAGTGTTTAGGCTAATTTATCGTACATCTTCAAAATCTTAAAATTTTAGGGTTACGTGTTTTAAAATTTTAGGGTTACGGTTTTGGGGGTTATTTCGGTTTGGATTTTAGTGTTTTGTTGTTTCAGAGTTTAGAATTTTAGGGTTTTAAGATTTTAGGGTTTTTGGTTTAGGGGTTATGGAAATTTAGGGTTTAAAGTTTTATTTGTTGGGGTTTTCGGGAAGTTTAGGTTTAGGGTTTACCGTTATCTTTGGATTTTGATTGTTTAAACTAATTAATCGTACATCTTCAAAATTTTAAAATTTTAGGGTTACGGGTTTTGGGGGTTATTTGGGTTTGGATTTTAGTGTTTTGCGGTTTCAGAGTTTAGAATTTTAGGGTTTTAGGGTTTTAGGGTTTTTAGTTTAGGGGTTATGGACATTTAGGGTTTAGAGTTTTGTTTGTTGGGGTTTTTACGAAGTTTAGGATTACGGTTTACATCTTTGGATCTTGAGTGTTTAGGCTAATTAATCGTAAATCTTCAAAATTTTAAAATATTAGGGTTACGTGTTTTGTGGGTTATGTGGGTTTGGATTTTAGTGTTTTGGAGTTTTAGAGTTTGGAATTTTAGGGTTTTAGGGTTTACGATTTATGGTTTTTGGGTTTTAGGGTTTTACGGTTTTAGGGTTTTCGGTTTAGGGGTTATGAACATTTAGGGTTTAGAGTTTTATTTGTTGGGGTTTTCGGGAAATTTAGGATTAGGGTTTACTGTTATCTTTAGATTTTGAGTGTTTAGGCTAATTAATCGTACATCTTCAAAATTTTAAAATTTTAGGGTTACGTGTTTTGGGGGTTATGTTGGTTTGGATTTTAGTGTTTTGGGGTTTTAGAGTTTAGAATTTTAGGGTTTTAGGGTTTACGGTTTATGGTTTTAGTGTTTTTCGGTTTTAAGGTTTTCTAATTAATCGCATCTTCAAAATTTTAAAATTTTAGGGTTACGGGTTTTGGGAGTTATGTGGATTTGGATTTTAGTGTTTTGGGGTTTTAGAGTATTGATTTTTAGGGTTTTAGGGTTTTCTGGCTTACGATTAATGGTTTTAGGGTTTTAGGGTTTTAAGGTTTTAGGGTTTTTGGTTTAGGGGTTATGGACATTTAGGGTTTACAGTTTTATTTGTTGGGGTTTTCAGGAAGTTTAGGATTACGGTTTACCGTTATCTTTGGATCTTGAGTGTTTAGGCTAATTAATCGTACATCTTCAAAATTTTAAAATTTTAGGGTTACGTGTTTTGGGGGTTATGTGGGTTTTTATTTTAGTGTTTTGGGGTTTTAGAGTTTAGAATTTTAGGGTTGTAAGGTCTTAGGGTTATTGGTTTAGGGGTTATGGACATTTAGGGTGTAGAGTTTTATTTGTTGGGGTTATCATGAAGTTTAGTATTAGGGTTTACCGTTATCTTTGGATTTTGAGTGTTTAGGCTAATTTATCGTACATCTTCAAAATCTTAAAATTTTAGGGTTACGTGTTTTAAAATTTTAGGGTTACGGTTTTGGGGGTTATTTCGGTTTGGATTTTAGTGTTTTGTTGTTTCAGAGTTTAGAATTTTAGGGTTTTAAGATTTTAGGGTTTTTGGTTTAGGGGTTATGGAAATTTAGGGTTTAAAGTTTTATTTGTTGGGGTTTTCGGGAAGTTTAGGTTTAGGGTTTACCGTTATCTTTGGATTTTGATTGTTTAAACTAATTAATCGTACATCTTCAAAATTTTAAAATTTTAGGGTTACGGGTTTTGGGGGTTATTTGGGTTTGGATTTTAGTGTTTTGCGGTTTCAGAGTTTAGAATTTTAGGGTTTTAGGGTTTTAGGGTTTTTAGTTTAGGGGTTATGGACATTTAGGGTTTAGAGTTTTATTTGTTGGGGTTTTTACGAAGTTTAGGATTACGGTTTACATCTTTGGATCTTGAGTGTTTAGGCTAATTAATCGTAAATCTTCAAAATTTTAAAATATTAGGGTTACGTGTTTTGTGGGTTATGTGGGTTTGGATTTTAGTGTTTTGGAGTTTTAGAGTTTGGAATTTTAGGGTTTTAGGGTTTACGATTTATGGTTTTTGGGTTTTAGGGTTTTACGGTTTTAGGGTTTTCGGTTTAGGGGTTATGAACATTTAGGGTTTAGAGTTTTATTTGTTGGGGTTTTCGGGAAATTTAGGATTAGGGTTTACTGTTATCTTTAGATTTTGAGTGTTTAGGCTAATTAATCGTACATCTTCAAAATTTTAAAATTTTAGGGTTACGTGTTTTGGGGGTTATGTTGGTTTGGATTTTAGTGTTTTGGGGTTTTAGAGTTTAGAATTTTAGGGTTTTAGGGTTTACGGTTTATGGTTTTAGTGTTTTTTCGGTTTTAAGGTTTTCTAATTAATCGCATCTTCAAAATTTTAAAATTTTAGGGTTACGGGTTTTGGGAGTTATGTGGATTTGGATTTTAGTGTTTTGGGGTTTTAGAGTATTGATTTTTAGGGTTTTAGGGTTTTCTGGCTTACGATTAATGGTTTTAGGGTTTTAGGGTTTTAAGGTTTTAGGGTTTTTGGTTTAGGGGTTATGGACATTTAGGGTTTACAGTTTATTTGTTGGGGTTTTCAGGAAGTTTAGGATTACGGTTTACCGTTATCTTTGGATCTTGAGTGTTTAGGCTAATTAATCGTACATCTTCAAAATTTTAAAATTTTAGGGTTACGTGTTTTGGGGGTTATGTGGGTTTTTATTTTAGTGTTTTGGGGTTTTAGAGTTTAGAATTTTAGGGTTGTAAGGTCTTAGGGTTATTGGTTTAGGGGTTATGGACATTTAGGGTGTAGAGTTTTATTTGTTGGGGTTATCATGAAGTTTAGTATTAGGGTTTACCGTTATCTTTGGATTTTGAGTGTTTAGGCTAATTTATCGTACATCTTCAAAATCTTAAAATTTTAGGGTTACGTGTTTTAAAATTTTAGGGTTACGGTTTTGGGGGTTATTTCGGTTTGGATTTTAGTGTTTTGTTGTTTCAGAGTTTAGAATTTTAGGGTTTTAAGATTTTAGGGTTTTTGGTTTAGGGGTTATGGAAATTTAGGGTTTAAAGTTTTATTTGTTGGGGTTTTCGGGAAGTTTAGGTTTAGGGTTTACCGTTATCTTTGGATTTTGATTGTTTAAACTAATTAATCGTACATCTTCAAAATTTTAAAATTTTAGGGTTACGGGTTTTGGGGGTTATTTGGGTTTGGATTTTAGTGTTTTGCGGTTTCAGAGTTTAGAATTTTAGGGTTTTAGGGTTTTAGGGTTTTTAGTTTAGGGGTTATGGACATTTAGGGTTTAGAGTTTTATTTGTTGGGGTTTTTACGAAGTTTAGGATTACGGTTTACCGTTATCTTTGGATCTTGAGTGTTTAGGCTAATTAATCGTAAATCTTCAAAATTTTAAAATATTAGGGTTACGTGTTTTGTGGGTTATGTGGGTTTGGATTTTAGTGTTTTGGAGTTTTAGAGTTTGGAATTTTAGGGTTTTAGGGTTTACGATTTATGGTTTTTGGGTTTTAGGGTTTTACGGTTTTAGGGTTTTCGGTTTAGGGGTTATGAACATTTAGGGTTTAGAGTTTTATTTGTTGGGGTTTTCGGGAAATTTAGGATTAGGGTTTACTGTTATCTTTAGATTTTGAGTGTTTAGGCTAATTAATCGTACATCTTCAAAATTTTAAAATTTTAGGGTTACGTGTTTTGGGGGTTATGTTGGTTTGGATTTTAGTGTTTTGGGGTTTTAGAGTTTAGAATTTTAGGGTTTTAGGGTTTACGGTTTATGGTTTTAGTGTTTTTCGGTTTTAAGGTTTTCTAATTAATCGCATCTTCAAAATTTTAAAATTTTAGGGTTACGGGTTTTGGGAGTTATGTGGATTTGGATTTTAGTGTTTTGGGGTTTTAGAGTATTGATTTTTAGGGTTTTAGGGTTTTCTGGCTTACGATTAATGGTTTTAGGGTTTTAGGGTTTTAAGGTTTTAGGGTTTTTGGTTTAGGGGTTATGGACATTTAGGGTTTACAGTTTATTTGTTGGGGTTTTCAGGAAGTTTAGGATTACGGTTTACCGTTATCTTTGGATCTTGAGTGTTTAGGCTAATTAATCGTACATCTTCAAAATTTTAAAATTTTAGGGTTACGTGTTTTGGGGGTTATGTGGGTTTTTATTTTAGTGTTTTGGGGTTTTAGAGTTTAGAATTTTAGGGTTGTAAGGTTTTAGGGTTATTGGTTTAGGGGTTATGGACATTTAGGGTGTAGAGTTTTATTTGTTGGGGTTATCATGAAGTTTAGTATTAGGGTTTACCGTTATCTTTGGATTTTGAGTGTTTAGGCTAATTTATCGTACATCTTCAAAATCTTAAAATTTTAGGGTTACGTGTTTTAAAATTTTAGGGTTACGGTTTTGGGGGTTATTTCGGTTTGGATTTTAGTGTTTTGTTGTTTCAGAGTTTAGAATTTTAGGGTTTTAAGATTTTAGGGTTTTTGGTTTAGGGGTTATGGAAATTTAGGGTTTAAAGTTTGTTTGTTTGGGTTTTTGGGAAGTTTAGGTTTCGGGTTTTCAGTTTAGGGGTTATGGACATTTAGGGTTTAGAGTTTTATTTATTGGCGTTTTAAGGAATTTTAGGTTTAGGGTTTAATATTATCTTTGGATTTTTAGTGATTAGGCTAATTAATCGTACATCTTGAAAATTTTAAAATTTTAGGGTTACGGGTTTTGGGGGTTATGTTTATTTTGATTTCAGTGTTTTGGGGGTTTAGGATTTTAGGGTTTTAGGGTTTACAGTTTATGGTTTTAGGGTTTTCAGTTTAGGGGTTATGGACATTTAGGGTTTAGAGTTTTATTTATTGGCGTTTTAAGGAAGTTTAGGTTTAGGGTTTACCATTATCTTTGGATTTTTAGTAATTAGGCTAATTAATCGTACATCTTCAAAATTTTAAAATTTTAAGGTTACTAGTTTTGAGGGTTATGTTTATTTGGATTTTAGTGTTTTGGGGGTTTAGAGTTTAGGATTTTAGGGTTTTAGGGTTTAAGGTTTTTGGTTTTAGGGTTTTCGGTTTAGGGGTTATGGACATTTAGGGTTTAGAGTTTATTTGTTTGGGTTTTTTGGAAGTTTAGGTTTCGGGTTTTCAGTTTAGGTGTTATGGACATTTAGGGTTTAGAGTTTTATTTGTTGGGCTTATCGGGAAGTTTAGGATTAGGTTATACAGTTATCTTTGGATTGTGAGTGCTAATTTATCGTACATCTTCAAAGTTTTACAATTTTAGGGTTACGTGTTTTAGGGGTTATGTGGGTTTGGATTTTAGTGTTTTGGGGTTTTAGAGTTTAGAATTTTAGGGTTTTAGGGTTTAAGATTTATGGTTTTAGTGTTTTACGATTTTAGGGTTTTTGGTTTAGGGGTTATGGACATTTAGGGTTTAGAGTTTTATTTGTTGGGGATTTCGGGAAGTTTAGGTTTAGGGTTTACCGTTATCTTTGGATTTTGATTGTTTAAGCTAATTAATCGTACATCTTCAAAATTTTAAAATTTTAGGGCTACGGGTTTTGGGGGTTATTTGGGTTTGGATTTTAGTGTTTTGCGGTTTCAGAGTTTAGAATTTTAGGGTTTTAGGGTTTTTAGTTTAGGGGTTATGGACATTTAGGGTTTAGAGTTTTATTTGTTGGGGTTTTTACGAAGTTTAGGATTACGGTTTACCGTTATCTTTGGATCTTGAGTGTTTAGGCTAATTAATCGTAAATCTTCAAAATTTTAAAATATTAGGGTTACGTGTTTTGTGGGTTATGTGGGTTTGGATTTTAGTGTTTTGGAGTTTTAGAGTTTGGAATTTTAGGGTTTTAGGGTTTACGATTTATGGTTTTTGGGTTTTAGGGTTTTACGGTTTTAGGGTTTTCGGTTTAGGGGTTATGAACATTTAGGGTTTAGAGTTTTATTTGTTGGGGTTTTCGGGAAATTTAGGATTAGGGTTTACTGTTATCTTTAGATTTTGAGTGTTTAGGCTAATTAATCGTACATCTTCAAAATTTTAAAATTTTAGGGTTACGTGTTTTGGGGGTTATGTTGGTTTGGATTTTAGTGTTTTGGGGTTTTAGAGTTTAGAATTTTAGGGTTTTAGGGTTTACGGTTTATGGTTTTAGTGTTTTTCGGTTTTAAGGTTTTCTAATTAATCGCATCTTCAAAATTTTAAAATTTTAGGGTTACGGGTTTTGGGAGTTATGTGGATTTGGATTTTAGTGTTTTGGGGTTTTAGAGTATTGATTTTTAGGGTTTTAGGGTTTTCTGGCTTACGATTAATGGTTTTAGGGTTTTAAGGTTTTAGGGTTTTTGGTTTAGGGGTTATGGACATTTAGGGTTTACAGTTTTATTTGTTGGGGATTTCGGGAAGTTTAGGTTTAGGGTTTACCGTTATCTTTGGATTTTGATTGTTTAAGCTAATTAATCGTACATCTTCAAAATTTTAAAATTTTAGGGCTACGGGTTTTGGGGGTTATTTGGGTTTGGATTTTAGTGTTTTGCGGTTTCAGAGTTTAGAATTTTAGGGTTTTAGGGTTTTTAGTTTAGGGGTTATGGACATTTAGGGTTTAGAGTTTTATTTGTTGGGGTTTTTACGAAGTTTAGGATTACGGTTTACCGTTATCTTTGGATCTTGAGTGTTTAGGCTAATTAATCGTAAATCTTCAAAATTTTAAAATATTAGGGTTACGTGTTTTGTGGGTTATGTGGGTTTGGATTTTAGTGTTTTGGAGTTTTAGAGTTTGGAATTTTAGGGTTTTAGGGTTTACGATTTATGGTTTTTGGGTTTTAGGGTTTTACGGTTTTAGGGTTTTCGGTTTAGGGGTTATGAACATTTAGGGTTTAGAGTTTTATTTGTTGGGGTTTTCGGGAAATTTAGGATTAGGGTTTACTGTTATCTTTAGATTTTGAGTGTTTAGGCTAATTAATCGTACATCTTCAAAATTTTAAAATTTTAGGGTTACGTGTTTTGGGGGTTATGTTGGTTTGGATTTTAGTGTTTTGGGGTTTTAGAGTTTAGAATTTTAGGGTTTTAGGGTTTACGGTTTATGGTTTTAGTGTTTTTCGGTTTTAAGGTTTTCTAATTAATCGCATCTTCAAAATTTTAAAATTTTAGGGTTACGGGTTTTGGGAGTTATGTGGATTTGGATTTTAGTGTTTTGGGGTTTTAGAGTATTGATTTTTAGGGTTTTAGGGTTTTCTGGCTTACGATTAATGGTTTTAGGGTTTTAGGGTTTTAAGGTTTTAGGGTTTTTGGTTTAGGGGTTATGGACATTTAGGGTTTACAGTTTTATTTGTTGGGGTTTTCAGGAAGTTTAGGATTACGGTTTACCGTTATCTTTGGATCTTGAGTGTTTAGGCTAATTAATCGTACATCTTCAAAATTTTAAAATTTTAGGGTTACGTGTTTTGGGGGTTATGTGGGTTTTTATTTTAGTGTTTTGGGGTTTAGAGTTTAGAATTTTAGGGTTGTAAGGTTTTAGGGTTATTGGTTTAGGGGTTATGGACATTTAGGGTGTAGAGTTTTATTTGTTGGGGTTATCATGAAGTTTAGTATTAGGGTTTACCGTTATCTTTGGATTTTGAGTGTTTAGGCTAATTTATCGTACATCTTCAAAATCTTAAAATTTTAGGGTTACGTGTTTTAAAATTTTAGGGTTACGGTTTTGGGGGTTATTTCGGTTTGGATTTTAGTGTTTTGTTGTTTCAGAGTTTAGAATTTTAGGGTTTTAAGATTTTAGGGTTTTTGGTTTAGGGGTTATGGAAATTTAGGGTTTAAAGTTTGTTTGTTTGGGTTTTTGGGAAGTTTAGGTTTCGGGTTTTCAGTTTAGGGGTTATGGACATTTAGGGTTTAGAGTTTTATTTATTGGCGTTTTAAGGAATTTTAGGTTTAGGGTTTAATATTATCTTTGGATTTTTAGTGATTAGGCTAATTAATCGTACATCTTGAAAATTTTAAAATTTTAGGGTTACGGGTTTTGGGGGTTATGTTTATTTTGATTTCAGTGTTTTGGGGGTTTAGGATTTTAGGGTTTTAGGGTTTACAGTTTATGGTTTTAGGGTTTTCAGTTTAGGGGTTATGGACATTTAGGGTTTAGAGTTTTATTTATTGGCGTTTTAAGGAAGTTTAGGTTTAGGGTTTACCATTATCTTTGGATTTTTAGTAATTAGGCTAATTAATCGTACATCTTCAAAATTTTAAAATTTTAAGGTTACTAGTTTTGAGGGTTATGTTTATTTGGATTTTAGTGTTTTGGGGGTTTAGAGTTTAGGATTTTAGGGTTTTAGGGTTTAAGGTTTTTGGTTTTAGGGTTTTCGGTTTAGGGGTTATGGACATTTAGGGTTTAGAGTTTATTTGTTTGGGTTTTTTGGAAGTTTAGGTTTCGGGTTTTCAGTTTAGGTGTTATGGACATTTAGGGTTTAGAGTTTTATTTGTTGGGCTTATCGGGAAGTTTAGGATTAGGTTATACAGTTATCTTTGGATTGTGAGTGCTAATTTATCGTACATCTTCAAAGTTTTACAATTTTAGGGTTACGTGTTTTAGGGGTTATGTGGGTTTGGATTTTAGTGTTTTGGGGTTTTAGAGTTTAGAATTTTAGGGTTTTAGGGTTTAAGATTTATGGTTTTAGTGTTTTACGATTTTAGGGTTTTTGGTTTAGGGGTTATGGACATTTAGGGTTTAGAGTTTTATTTGTTGGGGATTTCGGGAAGTTTAGGTTTAGGGTTTACCGTTATCTTTGGATTTTGATTGTTTAAGCTAATTAATCGTACATCTTCAAAATTTTAAAATTTTAGGGCTACGGGTTTTGGGGGTTATTTGGGTTTGGATTTTAGTGTTTTGCGGTTTCAGAGTTTAGAATTTTAGGGTTTTAGGGTTTTTAGTTTAGGGGTTATGGACATTTAGGGTTTAGAGTTTTATTTGTTGGGGTTTTTACGAAGTTTAGGATTACGGTTTACCGTTATCTTTGGATCTTGAGTGTTTAGGCTAATTAATCGTAAATCTTCAAAATTTTAAAATATTAGGGTTACGTGTTTTGTGGGTTATGTGGGTTTGGATTTTAGTGTTTTGGAGTTTTAGAGTTTGGAATTTTAGGGTTTTAGGGTTTACGATTTATGGTTTTTGGGTTTTAGGGTTTTACGATTTTAGGGTTTTCGGTTTAGGGGTTATGAACATTTAGGGTTTAGAGTTTTATTTGTTGGGGTTTTCGGGAAATTTAGGATTAGGGTTTACTGTTATCTTTAGATTTTGAGTGTTTAGGCTAATTAATCGTACATCTTCAAAATTTTAAAATTTTAGGGTTACGTGTTTTGGGGGTTATGTTGGTTTGGATTTTAGTGTTTTGGGGTTTTAGAGTTTAGAATTTTAGGGTTTTAGGGTTTACGGTTTATGGTTTTAGTGTTTTTCGGTTTTAAGGTTTTCTAATTAATCGCATCTTCAAAATTTTAAAATTTTAGGGTTACGGGTTTTGGGAGTTATGTGGATTTGGATTTTAGTGTTTTGGGGTTTTAGAGTATTGATTTTTAGGGTTTTAGGGTTTTCTGGCTTACGATTAATGGTTTTAGGGTTTTAAGGTTTTAGGGTTTTTGGTTTAGGGGTTATGGACATTTAGGGTTTACAGTTTTATTTGTTGGGGATTTCGGGAAGTTTAGGTTTAGGGTTTACCGTTATCTTTGGATTTTGATTGTTTAAGCTAATTAATCGTACATCTTCAAAATTTTAAAATTTTAGGGCTACGGGTTTTGGGGGTTATTTGGGTTTGGATTTTAGTGTTTTGCGGTTTCAGAGTTTAGAATTTTAGGGTTTTAGGGTTTTTAGTTTAGGGGTTATGGACATTTAGGGTTTAGAGTTTTATTTGTTGGGGTTTTTACGAAGTTTAGGATTACGGTTTACCGTTATCTTTGGATCTTGAGTGTTTAGGCTAATTAATCGTAAATCTTCAAAATTTTAAAATATTAGGGTTACGTGTTTTGTGGGTTATGTGGGTTTGGATTTTAGTGTTTTGGAGTTTTAGAGTTTGGAATTTTAGGGTTTTAGGGTTTACGATTTATGGTTTTTGGGTTTTAGGGTTTTACGGTTTTAGGGTTTTCGGTTTAGGGGTTATGAACATTTAGGGTTTAGAGTTTTATTTGTTGGGGTTTTCGGGAAATTTAGGATTAGGGTTTACTGTTATCTTTAGATTTTGAGTGTTTAGGCTAATTAATCGTACATCTTCAAAATTTTAAAATTTTAGGGTTACGTGTTTTGGGGGTTATGTTGGTTTGGATTTTAGTGTTTTGGGGTTTTAGAGTTTAGAATTTTAGGGTTTTAGGGTTTACGGTTTATGGTTTTAGTGTTTTTCGGTTTTAAGGTTTTCTAATTAATCGCATCTTCAAAATTTTAAAATTTTAGGGTTACGGGTTTTGGGAGTTATGTGGATTTGGATTTTAGTGTTTTGGGGTTTTAGAGTATTGATTTTTAGGGTTTTAGGGTTTTCTGGCTTACGATTAATGGTTTTAGGGTTTTAGGGTTTTAAGGTTTTAGGGTTTTTGGTTTAGGGGTTATGGACATTTAGGGTTTACAGTTTTATTTGTTGGGGTTTTCAGGAAGTTTAGGATTACGGTTTACCGTTATCTTTGGATCTTGAGTGTTTAGGCTAATTAATCGTACATCTTCAAAATTTTAAAATTTTAGGGTTACGTGTTTTGGGGGTTATGTGGGTTTTTATTTTAGTGTTTTGGGGTTTTAGAGTTTAGAATTTTAGGGTTGTAAGGTTTTAGGGTTATTGGTTTAGGGGTTATGGACATTTAGGGTGTAGAGTTTTATTTGTTGGGGTTATCATGAAGTTTAGTATTAGGGTTTACCGTTATCTTTGGATTTTGAGTGTTTAGGCTAATTTATCGTACATCTTCAAAATCTTAAAATTTTAGGGTTACGTGTTTTAAAATTTTAGGGTTACGGTTTTGGGGGTTATTTCGGTTTGGATTTTAGTGTTTTGTTGTTTCAGAGTTTAGAATTTTAGGGTTTTAAGATTTTAGGGTTTTTGGTTTAGGGGTTATGGAAATTTAGGGTTTAAAGTTTGTTTGTTTGGGTTTTTGGGAAGTTTAGGTTTCGGGTTTTCAGTTTAGGGGTTATGGACATTTAGGGTTTAGAGTTTTATTTATTGGCGTTTTAAGGAATTTTAGGTTTAGGGTTTAATATTATCTTTGGATTTTTAGTGATTAGGCTAATTAATCGTACATCTTGAAAATTTTAAAATTTTAGGGTTACGGGTTTTGGGGGTTATGTTTATTTTGATTTCAGTGTTTTGGGGGTTTAGGATTTTAGGGTTTTAGGGTTTACAGTTTATGGTTTTAGGGTTTTCAGTTTAGGGGTTATGGACATTTAGGGTTTAGAGTTTTATTTATTGGCGTTTTAAGGAAGTTTAGGTTTAGGGTTTACCATTATCTTTGGATTTTTAGTAATTAGGCTAATTAATCGTACATCTTCAAAATTTTAAAATTTTAAGGTTACTAGTTTTGAGGGTTATGTTTATTTGGATTTTAGTGTTTTGGGGGTTTAGAGTTTAGGATTTTAGGGTTTTAGGGTTTAAGGTTTTTGGTTTTAGGGTTTTCGGTTTAGGGGTTATGGACATTTAGGGTTTAGAGTTTATTTGTTTGGGTTTTTTGGAAGTTTAGGTTTCGGGTTTTCAGTTTAGGTGTTATGGACATTTAGGGTTTAGAGTTTTATTTGTTGGGCTTATCGGGAAGTTTAGGATTAGGTTATACAGTTATCTTTGGATTGTGAGTGCTAATTTATCGTACATCTTCAAAGTTTTACAATTTTAGGGTTACGTGTTTTAGGGGTTATGTGGGTTTGGATTTTAGTGTTTTGGGGTTTTAGAGTTTAGAATTTTAGGGTTTTAGGGTTTAAGATTTATGGTTTTAGTGTTTTACGATTTTAGGGTTTTTGGTTTAGGGGTTATGGACATTTAGGGTTTAGAGTTTTATTTGTTGGGGATTTCGGGAAGTTTAGGTTTAGGGTTTACCGTTATCTTTGGATTTTGATTGTTTAAGCTAATTAATCGTACATCTTCAAAATTTTAAAATTTTAGGGCTACGGGTTTTGGGGGTTATTTGGGTTTGGATTTTAGTGTTTTGCGGTTTCAGAGTTTAGAATTTTAGGGTTTTAGGGTTTTTAGTTTAGGGGTTATGGACATTTAGGGTTTAGAGTTTTATTTGTTGGGGTTTTTACGAAGTTTAGGATTACGGTTTACCGTTATCTTTGGATCTTGAGTGTTTAGGCTAATTAATCGTAAATCTTCAAAATTTTAAAATATTAGGGTTACGTGTTTTGTGGGTTATGTGGGTTTGGATTTTAGTGTTTTGGAGTTTTAGAGTTTGGAATTTTAGGGTTTTAGGGTTTACGATTTATGGTTTTTGGGTTTTAGGGTTTTACGGTTTTAGGGTTTTCGGTTTAGGGGTTATGAACATTTAGGGTTTAGAGTTTTATTTGTTGGGGTTTTCGGGAAATTTAGGATTAGGGTTTACTGTTATCTTTAGATTTTGAGTGTTTAGGCTAATTAATCGTACATCTTCAAAATTTTAAAATTTTAGGGTTACGTGTTTTGGGGGTTATGTTGGTTTGGATTTTAGTGTTTTGGGGTTTTAGAGTTTAGAATTTTAGGGTTTTAGGGTTTACGGTTTATGGTTTTAGTGTTTTTCGGTTTTAAGGTTTTCTAATTAATCGCATCTTCAAAATTTTAAAATTTTAGGGTTACGGGTTTTGGGAGTTATGTGGATTTGGATTTTAGTGTTTTGGGGTTTTAGAGTATTGATTTTTAGGGTTTTAGGGTTTTCTGGCTTACGATTAATGGTTTTAGGGTTTTAAGGTTTTAGGGTTTTTGGTTTAGGGGTTATGGACATTTAGGGTTTACAGTTTTATTTGTTGGGGATTTCGGGAAGTTTAGGTTTAGGGTTTACCGTTATCTTTGGATTTTGATTGTTTAAGCTAATTAATCGTACATCTTCAAAATTTTAAAATTTTAGGGCTACGGGTTTTGGGGGTTATTTGGGTTTGGATTTTAGTGTTTTGCGGTTTCAGAGTTTAGAATTTTAGGGTTTTAGGGTTTTTAGTTTAGGGGTTATGGACATTTAGGGTTTAGAGTTTTATTTGTTGGGGTTTTTACGAAGTTTAGGATTACGGTTTACCGTTATCTTTGGATCTTGAGTGTTTAGGCTAATTAATCGTAAATCTTCAAAATTTTAAAATATTAGGGTTACGTGTTTTGTGGGTTATGTGGGTTTGGATTTTAGTGTTTTGGAGTTTTAGAGTTTGGAATTTTAGGGTTTTAGGGTTTACGATTTATGGTTTTTGGGTTTTAGGGTTTTACGGTTTTAGGGTTTTCGGTTTAGGGGTTATGAACATTTAGGGTTTAGAGTTTTATTTGTTGGGGTTTTCGGGAAATTTAGGATTAGGGTTTACTGTTATCTTTAGATTTTGAGTGTTTAGGCTAATTAATCGTACATCTTCAAAATTTTAAAATTTTAGGGTTACGTGTTTTGGGGGTTATGTTGGTTTGGATTTTAGTGTTTTGGGGTTTTAGAGTTTAGAATTTTAGGGTTTTAGGGTTTACGGTTTATGGTTTTAGTGTTTTTTCGGTTTTAAGGTTTTCTAATTAATC
Organism: Luffa aegyptiaca; assembly: GCA_017139565.1. Classification (NCBI taxonomy): domain Eukaryota; kingdom Viridiplantae; phylum Streptophyta; class Magnoliopsida; order Cucurbitales; family Cucurbitaceae; genus Luffa; species Luffa aegyptiaca. The sequence goes on from CM029396.1 coordinate 71,415, forward strand.
GCATCTTCAAAATTTTAAAATTTTAGGGTTACGGGTTTTGGGAGTTATGTGGATTTGGATTTTAGTGTTTTGGGGTTTTAGAGTATTGATTTTTAGGGTTTTAGGGTTTTCTGGCTTACGATTAATGGTTTTAGGGTTTTAGGGTTTTAAGGTTTTAGGGTTTTTGGTTTAGGGGTTATGGACATTTAGGGTTTACAGTTTTATTTGTTGGGGTTTTCAGGAAGTTTAGGATTACGGTTTACCGTTATCTTTGGATCTTGAGTGTTTAGGCTAATTAATCGTACATCTTCAAAATTTTAAAATTTTAGGGTTACGTGTTTTGGGGGTTATGTGGGTTTTTATTTTAGTGTTTTGGGGTTTTAGAGTTTAGAATTTTAGGGTTGTAAGGTTTTAGGGTTATTGGTTTAGGGGTTATGGACATTTAGGGTGTAGAGTTTTATTTGTTGGGGTTATCATGAAGTTTAGTATTAGGGTTTACCGTTATCTTTGGATTTTGAGTGTTTAGGCTAATTTATCGTACATCTTCAAAATCTTAAAATTTTAGGGTTACGTGTTTTAAAATTTTAGGGTTACGGTTTTGGGGGTTATTTCGGTTTGGATTTTAGTGTTTTGTTGTTTCAGAGTTTAGAATTTTAGGGTTTTAAGATTTTAGGGTTTTTGGTTTAGGGGTTATGGAAATTTAGGGTTTAAAGTTTGTTTGTTTGGGTTTTTGGGAAGTTTAGGTTTCGGGTTTTCAGTTTAGGGGTTATGGACATTTAGGGTTTAGAGTTTTATTTATTGGCGTTTTAAGGAATTTTAGGTTTAGGGTTTAATATTATCTTTGGATTTTTAGTGATTAGGCTAATTAATCGTACATCTTGAAAATTTTAAAATTTTAGGGTTACGGGTTTTGGGGGTTATGTTTATTTTGATTTCAGTGTTTTGGGGGTTTAGGATTTTAGGGTTTTAGGGTTTACAGTTTATGGTTTTAGGGTTTTCAGTTTAGGGGTTATGGACATTTAGGGTTTAGAGTTTTATTTATTGGCGTTTTAAGGAAGTTTAGGTTTAGGGTTTACCATTATCTTTGGATTTTTAGTAATTAGGCTAATTAATCGTACATCTTCAAAATTTTAAAATTTTAAGGTTACTAGTTTTGAGGGTTATGTTTATTTGGATTTTAGTGTTTTGGGGGTTTAGAGTTTAGGATTTTAGGGTTTTAGGGTTTAAGGTTTTTGGTTTTAGGGTTTTCGGTTTAGGGGTTATGGACATTTAGGGTTTAGAGTTTATTTGTTTGGGTTTTTTGGAAGTTTAGGTTTCGGGTTTTCAGTTTAGGTGTTATGGACATTTAGGGTTTAGAGTTTTATTTGTTGGGCTTATCGGGAAGTTTAGGATTAGGTTATACAGTTATCTTTGGATTGTGAGTGCTAATTTATCGTACATCTTCAAAGTTTTACAATTTTAGGGTTACGTGTTTTAGGGGTTATGTGGGTTTGGATTTTAGTGTTTTGGGGTTTTAGAGTTTAGAATTTTAGGGTTTTAGGGTTTAAGATTTATGGTTTTAGTGTTTTACGATTTTAGGGTTTTTGGTTTAGGGGTTATGGACATTTAGGGTTTAGAGTTTTATTTGTTGGGGATTTCGGGAAGTTTAGGTTTAGGGTTTACCGTTATCTTTGGATTTTGATTGTTTAAGCTAATTAATCGTACATCTTCAAAATTTTAAAATTTTAGGGCTACGGGTTTTGGGGGTTATTTGGGTTTGGATTTTAGTGTTTTGCGGTTTCAGAGTTTAGAATTTTAGGGTTTTAGGGTTTTTAGTTTAGGGGTTATGGACATTTAGGGTTTAGAGTTTTATTTGTTGGGGTTTTTACGAAGTTTAGGATTACGGTTTACCGTTATCTTTGGATCTTGAGTGTTTAGGCTAATTAATCGTAAATCTTCAAAATTTTAAAATATTAGGGTTACGTGTTTTGTGGGTTATGTGGGTTTGGATTTTAGTGTTTTGGAGTTTTAGAGTTTGGAATTTTAGGGTTTTAGGGTTTACGATTTATGGTTTTTGGGTTTTAGGGTTTTACGGTTTTAGGGTTTTCGGTTTAGGGGTTATGAACATTTAGGGTTTAGAGTTTTATTTGTTGGGGTTTTCGGGAAATTTAGGATTAGGGTTTACTGTTATCTTTAGATTTTGAGTGTTTAGGCTAATTAATCGTACATCTTCAAAATTTTAAAATTTTAGGGTTACGTGTTTTGGGGGTTATGTTGGTTTGGATTTTAGTGTTTTGGGGTTTTAGAGTTTAGAATTTTAGGGTTTTAGGGTTTACGGTTTATGGTTTTAGTGTTTTTCGGTTTTAAGGTTTTCTAATTAATCGCATCTTCAAAATTTTAAAATTTTAGGGTTACGGGTTTTGGGAGTTATGTGGATTTGGATTTTAGTGTTTTGGGGTTTTAGAGTATTGATTTTTAGGGTTTTAGGGTTTTCTGGCTTACGATTAATGGTTTTAGGGTTTTAAGGTTTTAGGGTTTTTGGTTTAGGGGTTATGGACATTTAGGGTTTACAGTTTTATTTGTTGGGGATTTCGGGAAGTTTAGGTTTAGGGTTTACCGTTATCTTTGGATTTTGATTGTTTAAGCTAATTAATCGTACATCTTCAAAATTTTAAAATTTTAGGGCTACGGGTTTTGGGGGTTATTTGGGTTTGGATTTTAGTGTTTTGCGGTTTCAGAGTTTAGAATTTTAGGGTTTTAGGGTTTTTAGTTTAGGGGTTATGGACATTTAGGGTTTAGAGTTTTATTTGTTGGGGTTTTTACGAAGTTTAGGATTACGGTTTACCGTTATCTTTGGATCTTGAGTGTTTAGGCTAATTAATCGTAAATCTTCAAAATTTTAAAATATTAGGGTTACGTGTTTTGTGGGTTATGTGGGTTTGGATTTTAGTGTTTTGGAGTTTTAGAGTTTGGAATTTTAGGGTTTTAGGGTTTACGATTTATGGTTTTTGGGTTTTAGGGTTTTACGGTTTTAGGGTTTTCGGTTTAGGGGTTATGAACATTTAGGGTTTAGAGTTTTATTTGTTGGGGTTTTCGGGAAATTTAGGATTAGGGTTTACTGTTATCTTTAGATTTTGAGTGTTTAGGCTAATTAATCGTACATCTTCAAAATTTTAAAATTTTAGGGTTACGTGTTTTGGGGGTTATGTTGGTTTGGATTTTAGTGTTTTGGGGTTTTAGAGTTTAGAATTTTAGGGTTTTAGGGTTTACGGTTTATGGTTTTAGTGTTTTTCGGTTTTAAGGTTTTCTAATTAATCGCATCTTCAAAATTTTAAAATTTTAGGGTTACGGGTTTTGGGAGTTATGTGGATTTGGATTTTAGTGTTTTGGGGTTTTAGAGTATTGATTTTTAGGGTTTTAGGGTTTTCTGGCTTACGATTAATGGTTTTAGGGTTTTAGGGTTTTAAGGTTTTAGGGTTTTTGGTTTAGGGGTTATGGACATTTAGGGTTTACAGTTTTATTTGTTGGGGTTTTCAGGAAGTTTAGGATTACGGTTTACCGTTATCTTTGGATCTTGAGTGTTTAGGCTAATTAATCGTACATCTTCAAAATTTTAAAATTTTAGGGTTACGTGTTTTGGGGGTTATGTGGGTTTTTATTTTAGTGTTTTGGGGTTTTAGAGTTTAGAATTTTAGGGTTGTAAGGTTTTAGGGTTATTGGTTTAGGGGTTATGGACATTTAGGGTGTAGAGTTTTATTTGTTGGGGTTATCATGAAGTTTAGTATTAGGGTTTACCGTTATCTTTGGATTTTGAGTGTTTAGGCTAATTTATCGTACATCTTCAAAATCTTAAAATTTTAGGGTTACGTGTTTTAAAATTTTAGGGTTACGGTTTTGGGGGTTATTTCGGTTTGGATTTTAGTGTTTTGTTGTTTCAGAGTTTAGAATTTTAGGGTTTTAAGATTTTAGGGTTTTTGGTTTAGGGGTTATGGAAATTTAGGGTTTAAAGTTTGTTTGTTTGGGTTTTTGGGAAGTTTAGGTTTCGGGTTTTCAGTTTAGGGGTTATGGACATTTAGGGTTTAGAGTTTTATTTATTGGCGTTTTAAGGAATTTTAGGTTTAGGGTTTAATATTATCTTTGGATTTTTAGTGATTAGGCTAATTAATCGTACATCTTGAAAATTTTAAAATTTTAGGGTTACGGGTTTTGGGGGTTATGTTTATTTTGATTTCAGTGTTTTGGGGGTTTAGGATTTTAGGGTTTTAGGGTTTACAGTTTATGGTTTTAGGGTTTTCAGTTTAGGGGTTATGGACATTTAGGGTTTAGAGTTTTATTTATTGGCGTTTTAAGGAAGTTTAGGTTTAGGGTTTACCATTATCTTTGGATTTTTAGTAATTAGGCTAATTAATCGTACATCTTCAAAATTTTAAAATTTTAAGGTTACTAGTTTTGAGGGTTATGTTTATTTGGATTTTAGTGTTTTGGGGGTTTAGAGTTTAGGATTTTAGGGTTTTAGGGTTTAAGGTTTTTGGTTTTAGGGTTTTCGGTTTAGGGGTTATGGACATTTAGGGTTTAGAGTTTATTTGTTTGGGTTTTTTGGAAGTTTAGGTTTCGGGTTTTCAGTTTAGGTGTTATGGACATTTAGGGTTTAGAGTTTTATTTGTTGGGCTTATCGGGAAGTTTAGGATTAGGTTATACAGTTATCTTTGGATTGTGAGTGCTAATTTATCGTACATCTTCAAAGTTTTACAATTTTAGGGTTACGTGTTTTAGGGGTTATGTGGGTTTGGATTTTAGTGTTTTGGGGTTTTAGAGTTTAGAATTTTAGGGTTTTAGGGTTTAAGATTTATGGTTTTAGTGTTTTACGATTTTAGGGTTTTGGTTTCGGGGTTATGGACATTTAGGGTTTAGAGTTTTATTTGTTGGGGATTTCGGGAAGTTTAGGTTTAGGGTTTACCGTTATCTTTGGATTTTGATTGTTTAAGCTAATTAATCGTACATCTTCAAAATTTTAAAATTTTAGGGCTACGGGTTTTGGGGGTTATTTGGGTTTGGATTTTAGTGTTTTGCGGTTTCAGAGTTTAGAATTTTAGGGTTTTAGGGTTTTTAGTTTAGGGGTTATGGACATTTAGGGTTTAGAGTTTTATTTGTTGGGGTTTTTACGAAGTTTAGGATTACGGTTTACCGTTATCTTTGGATCTTGAGTGTTTAGGCTAATTAATCGTAAATCTTCAAAATTTTAAAATATTAGGGTTACGTGTTTTGTGGGTTATGTGGGTTTGGATTTTAGTGTTTTGGAGTTTTAGAGTTTGGAATTTTAGGGTTTTAGGGTTTACGATTTATGGTTTTTGGGTTTTAGGGTTTTACGATTTTAGGGTTTTCGGTTTAGGGGTTATGAACATTTAGGGTTTAGAGTTTTATTTGTTGGGGTTTTCGGGAAATTTAGGATTAGGGTTTACTGTTATCTTTAGATTTTGAGTGTTTAGGCTAATTAATCGTACATCTTCAAAATTTTAAAATTTTAGGGTTACGTGTTTTGGGGGTTATGTTGGTTTGGATTTTAGTGTTTTGGGGTTTTAGAGTTTAGAATTTTAGGGTTTTAGGGTTTACGGTTTATGGTTTTAGTGTTTTTCGGTTTTAAGGTTTTCTAATTAATCGCATCTTCAAAATTTTAAAATTTTAGGGTTACGGGTTTTGGGAGTTATGTGGATTTGGATTTTAGTGTTTTGGGGTTTTAGAGTATTGATTTTTAGGGTTTTAGGGTTTTCTGGCTTACGATTAATGGTTTTAGGGTTTTAAGGTTTTAGGGTTTTTGGTTTAGGGGTTATGGACATTTAGGGTTTACAGTTTTATTTGTTGGGGATTTCGGGAAGTTTAGGTTTAGGGTTTACCGTTATCTTTGGATTTTGATTGTTTAAGCTAATTAATCGTACATCTTCAAAATTTTAAAATTTTAGGGCTACGGGTTTTGGGGGTTATTTGGGTTTGGATTTTAGTGTTTTGCGGTTTCAGAGTTTAGAATTTTAGGGTTTTAGGGTTTTTAGTTTAGGGGTTATGGACATTTAGGGTTTAGAGTTTTATTTGTTGGGGTTTTTACGAAGTTTAGGATTACGGTTTACCGTTATCTTTGGATCTTGAGTGTTTAGGCTAATTAATCGTAAATCTTCAAAATTTTAAAATATTAGGGTTACGTGTTTTGTGGGTTATGTGGGTTTGGATTTTAGTGTTTTGGAGTTTTAGAGTTTGGAATTTTAGGGTTTTAGGGTTTACGATTTATGGTTTTTGGGTTTTATTGTTTTACGGTTTTAGGGTTTTCGGTTTAGGGGTTATGAACATTTAGGGTTTAGAGTTTTATTTGTTGGGGTTTTCGGGAAATTTAGGATTAGGGTTTACTGTTATCTTTAGATTTTGAGTGTTTAGGCTAATTAATCGTACATCTTCAAAATTTTAAAATTTTAGGGTTACGTGTTTTGGGGGTTATGTTGGTTTGGATTTTAGTGTTTTGGGGTTTTAGAGTTTAGAATTTTAGGGTTTTAGGGTTTACGGTTTATGGTTTTAGTGTTTTTCGGTTTTAAGGTTTTCTAATTAATCGCATCTTCAAAATTTTAAAATTTTAGGGTTACGGGTTTTGGGAGTTATGTGGATTTGGATTTTAGTGTTTTGGGGTTTTAGAGTATTGATTTTTAGGGTTTTAGGGTTTTCTGGCTTACGATTAATGGTTTTAGGGTTTTAGGGTTTTTGGTTTAGGGGTTATGGACATTTAGGGTTTACAGTTTTATTTGTTGGGGTTTTCAGGAAGTTTAGGATTACGGTTTACCGTTATCTTTGGATCTTGAGTGTTTAGGCTAATTAATCGTACATCTTCAAAATTTTAAAATTTTAGGGTTACGTGTTTTGGGGGTTATGTGGGTTTTTATTTTAGTGTTTTGGGGTTTTAGAGTTTAGAATTTTAGGGTTGTAAGGTTTTAGGGTTATTGGTTTAGGGGTTATGGACATTTAGGGTGTAGAGTTTTATTTGTTGGGGTTATCATGAAGTTTAGTATTAGGGTTTACCGTTATCTTTGGATTTTGAGTGTTTAGGCTAATTTATCGTACATCTTCAAAATCTTAAAATTTTAGGGTTACGTGTTTTAAAATTTTAGGGTTACGGTTTTGGGGGTTATTTCGGTTTGGATTTTAGTGTTTTGTTGTTTCAGAGTTTAGAATTTTAGGGTTTTAAGATTTTAGGGTTTTTGGTTTAGGGGTTATGGAAATTTAGGGTTTAAAGTTTGTTTGTTTGGGTTTTTGGGAAGTTTAGGTTTCGGGTTTTCAGTTTAGGGGTTATGGACATTTAGGGTTTAGAGTTTTATTTATTGGCGTTTTAAGGAATTTTAGGTTTAGGGTTTAATATTATCTTTGGATTTTTAGTGATTAGGCTAATTAATCGTACATCTTGAAAATTTTAAAATTTTAGGGTTACGGGTTTTGGGGGTTATGTTTATTTTGATTTCAGTGTTTTGGGGGTTTAGGATTTTAGGGTTTTAGGGTTTACAGTTTATGGTTTTAGGGTTTTCAGTTTAGGGGTTATGGACATTTAGGGTTTAGAGTTTTATTTATTGGCGTTTTAAGGAAGTTTAGGTTTAGGGTTTACCATTATCTTTGGATTTTTAGTAATTAGGCTAATTAATCGTACATCTTCAAAATTTTAAAATTTTAAGGTTACTAGTTTTGAGGGTTATGTTTATTTGGATTTTAGTGTTTTGGGGGTTTAGAGTTTAGGATTTTAGGGTTTTAGGGTTTAAGGTTTTTGGTTTTAGGGTTTTCGGTTTAGGGGTTATGGACATTTAGGGTTTAGAGTTTATTTGTTTGGGTTTTTTGGAAGTTTAGGTTTCGGGTTTTCAGTTTAGGTGTTATGGACATTTAGGGTTTAGAGTTTTATTTGTTGGGCTTATCGGGAAGTTTAGGATTAGGTTATACAGTTATCTTTGGATTGTGAGTGCTAATTTATCGTACATCTTCAAAGTTTTACAATTTTAGGGTTACGTGTTTTAGGGGTTATGTGGGTTTGGATTTTAGTGTTTTGGGGTTTTAGAGTTTAGAATTTTAGGGTTTTAGGGTTTAAGATTTATGGTTTTAGTGTTTTACGATTTTAGGGTTTTTGGTTTAGGGGTTATGGACATTTAGGGTTTAGAGTTTTATTTGTTGGGGATTTCGGGAAGTTTAGGTTTAGGGTTTACCGTTATCTTTGGATTTTGATTGTTCAAGCTAATTAATCGTACATCTTCAAAATTTTAAAATTTTAGGGCTACGGGTTTTGGGGGTTATTTGGGTTTGGATTTTAGTGTTTTGCGGTTTCAGAGTTTAGAATTTTAGGGTTTTAGGGTTTTTAGTTTAGGGGTTATGGACATTTAGGGTTTAGAGTTTTATTTGTTGGGGTTTTTACGAAGTTTAGGATTACGGTTTACCGTTATCTTTGGATCTTGAGTGTTTAGGCTAATTAATCGTAAATCTTCAAAATTTTAAAATATTAGGGTTACGTGTTTTGTGGGTTATGTGGGTTTGGATTTTAGTGTTTTGGAGTTTTAGAGTTTGGAATTTTAGGGTTTTAGGGTTTACGATTTATGGTTTTTGGGTTTTAGGGTTTTACGGTTTTAGGGTTTTCGGTTTAGGGGTTATGAACATTTAGGGTTTAGAGTTTTATTTGTTGGGGTTTTCGGGAAATTTAGGATTAGGGTTTACTGTTATCTTTAGATTTTGAGTGTTTAGGCTAATTAATCGTACATCTTCAAAATTTTAAAATTTTAGGGTTACGTGTTTTGGGGGTTATGTTGGTTTGGATTTTAGTGTTTTGGGGTTTTAGAGTTTAGAATTTTAGGGTTTTAGGGTTTACGGTTTATGGTTTTAGTGTTTTTTCGGTTTTAAGGTTTTCTAATTAATCGCATCTTCAAAATTTTAAAATTTTAGGGTTACGGGTTTTGGGAGTTATGTGGATTTGGATTTTAGTGTTTTGGGGTTTTAGAGTATTGATTTTTAGGGTTTTAGGGTTTTCTGGCTTACGATTAATGGTTTTAGGGTTTTAAGGTTTTAGGGTTTTTGGTTTAGGGGTTATGGACATTTAGGGTTTACAGTTTTATTTGTTGGGGATTTCGGGAAGTTTAGGTTTAGGGTTTACCGTTATCTTTGGATTTTGATTGTTTAAGCTAATTAATCGTACATCTTCAAAATTTTAAAATTTTAGGGCTACGGGTTTTGGGGGTTATTTGGGTTTGGATTTTAGTGTTTTGCGGTTTCAGAGTTTAGAATTTTAGGGTTTTAGGGTTTTTAGTTTAGGGGTTATGGACATTTAGGGTTTAGAGTTTTATTTGTTGGGGTTTTTACGAAGTTTAGGATTACGGTTTACCGTTATCTTTGGATCTTGAGTGTTTAGGCTAATTAATCGTAAATCTTCAAAATTTTAAAATATTAGGGTTACGTGTTTTGTGGGTTATGTGGGTTTGGATTTTAGTGTTTTGGAGTTTTAGAGTTTGGAATTTTAGGGTTTTAGGGTTTACGATTTATGGTTTTTGGGTTTTAGGGTTTTACGGTTTTAGGGTTTTCGGTTTAGGGGTTATGAACATTTAGGGTTTAGAGTTTTATTTGTTGGGGTTTTCGGGAAATTTAGGATTAGGGTTTACTGTTATCTTTAGATTTTGAGTGTTTAGGCTAATTAATCGTACATCTTCAAAATTTTAAAATTTTAGGGTTACGTGTTTTGGGGGTTATGTTGGTTTGGATTTTAGTGTTTTGGGGTTTTAGAGTTTAGAATTTTAGGGTTTTAGGGTTTACGGTTTATGGTTTTAGTGTTTTTCGGTTTTAAGGTTTTCTAATTAATCGCATCTTCAAAATTTTAAAATTTTAGGGTTACGGGTTTTGGGAGTTATGTGGATTTGGATTTTAGTGTTTTGGGGTTTTAGAGTATTGATTTTTAGGGTTTTAGGGTTTTCTGGCTTACGATTAATGGTTTTAGGGTTTTAGGGTTTTAAGGTTTTAGGGTTTTTGGTTTAGGGGTTATGGACATTTAGGGTTTACAGTTTTATTTGTTGGGGTTTTCAGGAAGTTTAGGATTACGGTTTACCGTTATCTTTGGATCTTGAGTGTTTAGGCTAATTAATCGTACATCTTCAAAATTTTAAAATTTTAGGGTTACGTGTTTTGGGGGTTATGTGGGTTTTTATTTTAGTGTTTTGGGGTTTTAGAGTTTAGAATTTTAGGGTTGTAAGGTTTTAGGGTTATTGGTTTAGGGGTTATGGACATTTAGGGTGTAGAGTTTTATTTGTTGGGGTTATCATGAAGTTTAGTATTAGGGTTTACCGTTATCTTTGGATTTTGAGTGTTTAGGCTAATTTATCGTACATCTTCAAAATCTTAAATTTTAGGGTTACGTGTTTTAAAATTTTAGGGTTACGGTTTTGGGGGTTATTTCGGTTTGGATTTTAGTGTTTTGTTGTTTCAGAGTTTAGAATTTTAGGGTTTTAAGATTTTAGGGTTTTTGGTTTAGGGGTTATGGAAATTTAGGGTTTAAAGTTTGTTTGTTTGGGTTTTTGGGAAGTTTAGGTTTCGGGTTTTCAGTTTAGGGGTTATGGACATTTAGGGTTTAGAGTTTTATTTATTGGCGTTTTAAGGAATTTTAGGTTTAGGGTTTAATATTATCTTTGGATTTTTAGTGATTAGGCTAATTAATCGTACATCTTGAAAATTTTAAAATTTTAGGGTTACGGGTTTTGGGGGTTATGTTTATTTTGATTTCAGTGTTTTGGGGGTTTAGGATTTTAGGGTTTTAGGGTTTACAGTTTATGGTTTTAGGGTTTTCAGTTTAGGGGTTATGGACATTTAGGGTTTAGAGTTTTATTTATTGGCGTTTTAAGGAAGTTTAGGTTTAGGGTTTACCATTATCTTTGGATTTTTAGTAATTAGGCTAATTAATCGTACATCTTCAAAATTTTAAAATTTTAAGGTTACTAGTTTTGAGGGTTATGTTTATTTGGATTTTAGTGTTTTGGGGGTTTAGAGTTTAGGATTTTAGGGTTTTAGGGTTTAAGGTTTTTGGTTTTAGGGTTTTCGGTTTAGGGGTTATGGACATTTAGGGTTTAGAGTTTATTTGTTTGGGTTTTTTGGAAGTTTAGGTTTCGGGTTTTCAGTTTAGGTGTTATGGACATTTAGGGTTTAGAGTTTTATTTATTGGCGTTTTAAGGAAGTTTAGGTTTAGGGTTTACTATTATCTTTGGATTTTTAGTGATTAGGCTAATTTATCATACATCTTCAAAATTTTAAAATTTTAGGGTTACTAGTTTTGGGGGTTGTGTTTATTTGGATTTCAGTGTTTTGGGGGTTTAGAGTTTAGGATTTTAGGGTTTTAGGGTTTACGGTTTTATCGTTTTAGGGTTTTCGGTTTAGGGGTTATGGACATTTAGGGTTTAGAGTTTATTTGTTTGGGTTTTTGGGAAGTGGTTTCGGGTTTTAAGTTTAGGAGTTGTGGACATTTAGGGTTTAGAGTTGTATTTATTGGCGTTTTAAGGAAGTTTAGGTTTAGGGTTTACATTATCTTTGGATTTTTATTGATTAGGCTAATTAATCGTACATCTTCAAAATTTTAAAATTTTAGGGTTACGGGTTTTGATTGTTATGTTTATTTGGATTTTAGTGTTTTGGGGGTTTAGAGTTTAGGATTTTAGGGTTTTAGGGTTTACGGTTTATGGCTTTAGGGTTTTCGGTTTAGGGGTTATGGACATTTAGGGTTTAGAGTTTATTTGTTTGGGTTTTTGGGAAGTTTAGGTTTCGGGTTTTCAGGTTAGGGGTTATGAAAATTTAGGGTTTAGAGTTTTATTTATTGGCGTTTTAAGAAAGTTTAGGTTTAGGGTTTACCATTATCTTTGGTTTTCGGTTTAGGGGTTATGGACATTTAGGGTTTAGAGTTTGTTTGTTTGGGATTTTGGGAAGTTTAGGTTTCGGGTTTTCAGTTTAGGGGTTATGGACATTTAGGGTTTAGAGTTTTATTTATTGGCGTTTTAAGGAAGTTTAGGTTTAGGGTTTACCATTATCTTTGGATTTTTAGTGATTAGGCTAATTAATCGTACATCTTCAAAATTTTAAAATTTTAGGGTTACGGTTTAGAGTTTAGGATTTTGGGGTTTTAGGGTTTAGGGTTTTACGGTTTTAGGGTTTTCGGTTTAGGGGTTATGGACATTTAGGGTTTAGAGTTTTATTTGTTGGGGTTTTCGGGAAATTTAGGATTAGGGTTTACCGTTATCTTTAGATTTTGATTGTTTAGGCTAATTAATCGTACATCTTCAACATTTTAAAATTTTAGGGTTACGTGTTTTGGGGGTTAGGTGGGTTTGGATTTTAGTGTTTTTGGGTTTTAGAGTTTAGAATTTTAATGTTTTAGGGTTCTAAGGTTTTAGGGTTATCGGTTTAGGGGTTTTGGACATTTTGTTGGGTTTAATGTCCTATAAACTCGTAGTTTGTAAATCATTAAACATATTCTATTTCCAATAAAGACGTTATTGAGGTTATTCAGTAAAAGATGTTATTGAATATGTAAATTGCGAATGATTAACCTAAATCCAATAAACTAAGATCCTTGGCTATAAAATGAATACTCGAACTATATGTAGGGACATATCATAGGATCAAGTTCAAGTTTATAGTCAAAATAGTCTATAGTATAAGGATAAGGTTGGGTACCTTATCCTGGAGACACTATGGACGCGGCCCACTTTGTATTAAGTACAAACGATGAGATCCTAAATCGTTCATGTGGTGACATGCGAGTGGGGGCGTCCTATGCAATGAGTTTGCATAAGACTGGACCACGAAATAAGTCACTTTCTCTTTATAACGCCGTTTACTGAAGAAACTGACTATTTCTCATAGATGACCTAGGTAACTCGTTCTTAATCCTGAGCTATCTATGAACTCCTGTTTATGCGAGATTATCCTTTGATCTGCATGGGTGAGAGTGGCCAGCATCGCCGACTCTACAAGCCTACCATTTTGGGGATAAGATCGAATAGATAGCTGGGGACATAGTTTCGCAAGACGGAATTCACTCCTACCCTTTTCAGGGTTAGTAGATAGGTTGTTCCCTTAAGTACTAACTCCAGGACTTGAACAAGGGGCCCCACCCTCTTGTTAGATCGAGAGGGACTTAGGTTTGATGGTTGGACCGCAAACCGATTGTTCATTAGAGGATTAGTGGAACTTAAGGAACAAGAAGTATTATAGAGGTGAAACGGTTATTTGACCTAGCTATAGCTACGAACAACCTGTGAAGGAACGACTTACTAAACATGGTTAAATCAAGTGGACGGAAATATATCTATAGTGAGGGGAGTGCAACTATTGGGCTATAGTGGAGTGTCCCGATAGTTAACGAATGTTGGCTAGCTTAGATAATGAGATTAGTCGGTTAGCCTTGAATCGTTGGAGCCCATGATCTATAGGTCCATTAGGTCCCCCTACTAGCTCATATCGGATTAAAGCCTAGAATATTTTGATAGGAAACTTTGAATCGTTCAAAAACGGGAAATAGGGTTTTATCGTAAAACATGTTCGACACAATGATTTAATTACGAATTAAATTAGGAATTGAGAGATGAGGTATTTAAAAGTGTTTTAAATACCATATATATGTATTAGGAATCATATATAATTCATGGCATTAGGTGATAAAGATTGATTGGATCAATCATATCAAAATTACTTGGAAATGTCCCAATTAATTGCCTAGAAATCAATTTCAATTTTGAATTGAATTTGAAATGAATTGAAAGCTTAAAATTCACAATTAGGATTCAATTCATAGTGGATTTAGTGGTTTTTCCACTCTTGCATAATGATACATAGTGGAAAACAACACAAACATGCATTAGATGCATGTGTTGTGAAGTAGACACCTAGAATCCACTTTGAGTTGCATCTTGACCATGTGGCTAAGTGTCATGAAGCTTGTCTTTGCATGGGAGATGTCTATAAAAGGGGCTTGAATTAGATTCAAGAAGAGCAAGCTTTCATTTAGTGTTATGCTGCAAATTTTCTCCCTCAAATTCTCTCTCATTTCATCTCCTTCCAAAAGCTTGTACCATCAAGCATTCCCTTCCTATTTCTTTCTTCTATAGACTCCCACAAGTCTTTCTAGGCCCAAGAGAATAGTAGGGAAGACTCTAGAGGTTGTCTAAGGAGCATAGGAGAGGCAAACACCACAAGGAGTTCCACATAAGTGAGCTACAAAGGTTGGTGTTCTCTCAACTCTATATTCTGTCTTTTATAGAACATGCATGCTTTAGGAGCAAAATTGAATGTCTTAAGTGCTTTCGATCTTCAATTGCTTCCGCATGTGTTATATGAACACCTTCACATTTAGGGTTTAGAGTTTTATTTATTGGGGTTATCGGGAAGTTTAGGATTATGGTTTACAGTTATCTTTGGATTGTGAGTGTTTAGGCTAATTTATCGTACATCTTCAAAATTTTAAAATTTTAGGGTTACGTGTTTTAGGGGTTATGTGGGTTTGGATTTTAGTGTTTTTGGGTTTTTGAGTTTAGAATTTTAGGGTTTTAGGGTTTACGGTTTAGGGTTTTAGGGTTTTAAAATTATTTGTTGGGGTTTTAGGGTTCGATTATTTGTTGGGGTTTTCGGGAAGTTTAGGATTAGGGTTTACCGTTATCTTTTGATTTTGAGTGTTTAGGCTAATTAATCGTACATCTTCAAAATTTTAAAATTTTAGGGTTACGTGTTTTGGAGGTTATGTTCGTTTCGATTTTAGTGTCGTGGGATTTTAGAGTTTAGAATTTTAGGGTTTTAGGGTTTACGGTTTATGGTTTTAGGGTTTTATTGTTTTATGGTTTTCTAATTAATCGTACATCTTCAAAATTTTAGAATTTTAGGGTTACGGGTTTTGGGGGTTATGTGGATTCGGATTTTAGTGTTTTGGGGTTTTAGAGTTTTGATTTTTAGGGTTTTAGGGTTTTAGGGCTTACGGTTTATGGTTTTAGGGTTTTAGGGTTTTAAGGTTTTAGCGTTTTCGGTTTACGGGTTATGGATATTTAGGGTTTAGAGTTTTATTTGTTGGGGTTTTTGGGAAGTTTAGGTTTAGGGTTTACCGTTATCTTTGGATTTTGATTGTTTAGGCTAATTAATCGTACATCTACAAAATTTTAAAATTTTAGGGTTACAGGTTTTGGGGGTTATTTGGGTTTGGATTTTAGTGTTTTGGGGTTTCTGAGTTTATAATTTTAGGGTTTGAGGGTTTTAAGGTTTCAGGGTTTTAAGTTTAGGGGTTATGGACATTTAGGGTTTAGAGTTTTATTTGTTGGGGTTTTCAGGAAGTTTAGGATTACAGTTTACCGTTATCTTTGGATCTTGAGTGTTTAGGCTAATTGATCGTACATCTTCAAAATTTTAAAATTTTTAGGGTTACGTGTTTTGGGGGTTATGGGTTTTGATTTTAGTGTTTTGGGGTTTTAGAGTTTGGAATTTTAGGGTTTTAGGGTTTTAAGGTTTTAGGGTTATCGGTTTAGGGGTTATGGATATTTAGGGTTTAGAGTTTTATTTGTTGGGCTTATCGGGAAGTTTAGGATTAGGTTATACAGTTATCTTTGGATTGTGAGTGCTAATTTATCGTACATCTTCAAAGTTTTACAATTTTAGGGTTACGTGTTTTAGGGGTTATGTGGGTTTGGATTTTAGTGTTTTGGGGTTTTAGAGTTTAGAATTTTAGGGTTTTAGGGTTTACGGTTTAGGGTTTTTGGGTTTTAACGTTTTAGGGTTTTCGGTTTAGGGGTTATGGACATTTAGGGGTTAGAGACTTATTTGCTTGGGTTTTTTGGAAGTTTAGGATTAGGGTTTACCGTCATCTTTGGATTTTTAGTGTTTAGGCTAATTAATCGAACATCTTCAAAATTTTAAAATTTTAGGGTTACGGGTTTTGGGGTTTATGTGGGTTTGGATTTTAGTGTTTTGGAGTTTTAGAGCTTAGAATTTTAGGGTTTTAGGGTTTAAGATTTATGGTTTTAGTGTTTTACGATTTTAGGGTTTTTGGTTTAGGGGTTATGGACATTTAGGGTTTAGAGTTTTATTTGTTGGGGATTTCGGGAAGTTTAGGTATAGGGTTTACCGTTATCTTTGGATTTTGATTGTTTAAGCTAATTAATCGTACATCTTCAAAATTTTAAAATTTTAGGGTTACGGGTTTTGGGGGTTATTTGGGTTTGGATTTTAGTGTTTTGCGGTTTCAGAGTTTAGAATTTTAGAGTTTTAGGGTTTTTAGTTTAGGGGTTATGGACATTTAGGGTTTAGAGTTTTATTTGTTGGGGTTTTTACGAAGTTTAGGATTACGGTTTACCGTTATCTTTGGATCTTGAGTGTTTAGGCTAATTAATCGTAAATCTTCAAAATTTTAAAATATTAGGGTTACGTGTTTTGTGGGTTATGTGGGTTTGGATTTTAGTGTTTTGGAGTTTTAGAGTTTGGAATTTTAGGGTTTTAGGGTTTACGATTTATGGTTTTTGGGTTTTATTGTTTTACGGTTTTAGGGTTTTCGGTTTAGGGGTTATGAACATTTAGGGTTTAGAGTTTTATTTGTTGGGGTTTTCGGGAAATTTAGGATTAGGGTTTACTGTTATCTTTAGATTTTGAGTGTTTAGGCTAATTAATCGTACATCTTCAAAATTTTAAAATTTTAGGGTTACGTGTTTTGGGGGTTATGTTGGTTTGGATTTTAGTGTTTTGGGGTTTTAGAGTTTAGAATTTTAGGGTTTTAGGGTTTACGGTTTATGGTTTTAGTGTTTTTTCGGTTTTAAGGTTTTCTAATTAATCGCATCTTCAAAATTTTAAAATTTTAGGGTTACGGGTTTTGGGAGTTATGTGGATTTGGATTTTAGTGTTTTGGGGTTTTAGAGTATTGATTTTTAGGGTTTTAGGGTTTTCTGGCTTACGATTAATGGTTTTAGGGTTTTAGGGTTTTAAGGTTTTAGGGTTTTTGGTTTAGGGGTTATGGACATTTAGGGTTTACAGTTTTATTTGTTGGGGTTTTCAGGAAGTTTAGGATTACGGTTTACCGTTATCTTTGGATCTTGAGTGTTTAGGCTAATTAATCGTACATCTTCAAAATTTTAAAATTTTAGGGTTACGTGTTTTGGGGGTTATGTGGGTTTTTATTTCAGTGTTTTGGGGTTTTAGAGTTTAGAATTTTATGGTTGTAAGGTTTTAGGGTTATTGGTTTAGGGGTTATGGACATTTAGGGTGTAGAGTTTTATTTGTTGGGGTTATCATGAAGTTTAGTATTAGGGTTTACCGTTATCTTTGGATTTTGAGTGTTTAGGCTAATTTATCGTACATCTTCAAAATCTTAAAATTTTAGGGTTACGTGTTTTAAAATTTTAGGGTTACGGTTTTGGGGGTTATTTCGGTTTGGATTTTAGTGTTTTGTTGTTTCAGAGTTTAGAATTTTAGGGTTTTAAGATTTTAGGGTTTTTGGTTTAGGGGTTATGGAAATTTAGGGTTTAAAGTTTTATTTGTTGGGGTTTTCGGGAAGTTTAGGTTTAGGGTTTACCGTTATCTTTGGATTTTGATTGTTTAAGCTAATTAATCGTACATCTTGAAAATTTTAAAATTTTAGGGTTACGGGTTTTGGGGGTTATTTGTGTTTGGATTTTAGTGTTTTGCGGTTTCAGAGTTTAGAATTTTGGGGTTTTAGGGTTTTAGGGTTTTTAGTTTAGGGGTTATGGACATTTAGGGTTTAGAGTTTTATTTGTTGGGGTTTTTACGAAGTTTAGGATTACGGTTTACATCTTTGGATCTTGAGTGTTTAGGCTAATTAATCGTAAATCTTCAAAATTTTAAAATATTAGGGTTACGTGTTTTGTGGGTTATGTGGGTTTGGATTTTAGTGTTTTGGAGTTTTAGAGTTTGGAATTTTAGGGTTTTAGGGTTTACGATTTATGGTTTTTGGGTTTTAGGGTTTTACGGTTTTAGGGTTTTCGGTTTAGGGGTTATGAACATTTAGGGTTTAGAGTTTTATTTGTTGGGGTTTTCGGGAAATTTAGGATTAGGGTTTACTGTTATCTTTAGATTTTGAGTGTTTAGGCTAATTAATCGTACATCTTCAAAATTTTAAAATTTTAGGGTTACGTGTTTTGGGGGTTATGTTGGTTTGGATTTTAGTGTTTTGGGGTTTTAGAGTTTAGAATTTTAGGGTTTTAGGGTTTACGGTTTATGGTTTTAGTGTTTTTCGGTTTTAAGCTTTTCTAATTAATCGCATCTTCAAAATTTTAAAATTTTAGGGTTACGGGTTTTGGGAGTTATGTGGATTTGGATTTTAGTGTTTTGGGGTTTTAGAGTATTGATTTTTAGGGTTTTAATGTTTTCTGGCCTACGATTAATGGTTTTAGGGTTTTAGGGTTTTAAGGTTTTAGGGTTTTTGGTTTAGGGGTTATGGACATTTAGGGTTTACAGTTTTATTTGTTGGGGTTTTCAGGAAGTTTAGGATTACGGTTTACCGTTATCTTTGGATCTTGAGTATTTAGGCTAATTAATCGTACATCTTCAAAATTTTAAAATTTTAGGGTTACGTGTTTTGGGGGTTATGTGGGTTTTTATTTTAGTGTTTTGTGGTTTTAGAGTTTAGAATTTTAGGGTTTTAAGGTTTTAGGGTTATCGGTTTAGGGGTTATGGACATTTAGGGTGTAGAGTTTTATTTGTTGGGGTTATCATGAAGTTTAGTATTAGAGTTTACCGTTATCTTTGGATTTTGAGTGTTTAGGCTAATTTATCGTACATCTTCAAAATCTTAAAATTTTAGGGTTACGTGTTTTAAAATTTTAGAGTTACGGTTTTGGGGGTTATTTGGGTTTGGATTTTAGTGTTTTGTTGTTTCAGAGTTTAGAATTTTAGGGTTTTAAGATTTTAGGGTTTTTGGTTTAGGGGTTATGGAAATTTAGGGTTAAAGTTTTATTTGTTGGGGTTTTCGGGAAGTTTAGGTTTAGGGTTTACCGTTATCTTTAGATTTTGAGTGTTTAGGCTAATTAATCGTACATCTTCACAATTTTAAAATTTAAGGGTTACGTGTTTTGGGGGTTATGTTGGTTTGGATTTGAGTGTTTTGGGGTTTTAGAGTTTAGAATTTTAGGGTTTTAGGGTTTACGGTTAGGTGTTTTATGGTTTTAGGGTTTTAAGATTTTCTAATTAATCGTACATCTTCAAAATTTTAGAATTTTACGGTTACCGGTTTTGGGGGTTATGTGGATTTGGATTTTAGTGTTTTCGGGTTTTAGAGTTTTGATTTTTTGGGTTTTAGGGATTTAGGGCTTACGGTTGATGGTTTTAGGGTTTTAGGGTTTTAAGGTTTTAGCGTTTTCGGTTTACGGGTTATGGACATTTAGGGTTTAGAGTTTTATTTGTTGGGGATTTCAGGAAGTTTAGTATTAGGGTTTACCGTTATCTTTTGATTTTGAGTGTTTAGGCTAATTTATCGTACATCTTCAAAATCTTAAAATTTTATGGTTACGTGTTTTAAAATTTTAGGGTTACGGTTTTGGGGGTTATTTGGGTTTGGATTTTAGTGTGTTGTTGTTTCAGAGTTTGGAATTTTAGGGTTTTAGGGTTTTAAGATTTTAGGGTTTTTGGTTTAGGGGTTATGGAAATTTAGGGTTTAAAGTTTTATTTGTTGGGGTTTTCGGGAAGTTTAGGTTTAGGGTTTACCGTTATCTTTGGATTTTGAGTGTTTAGGCTAATTAATCGTACATCTTCACAATTTTAAAATTTAAGGGTTACGTGTTTTGGGGGTTATGTTGGTTTGGATTTTAGTGTTTTGGGGTTTTAGAGTTTAGAATTTTAGGTTTTTAGGGTTTACGGTTTATGGTTTTAGGGTTTTTGGGTTCTAAGATTTTCTAATTAATCGTACATCTTCAAAATTTTAGAATTTTACGGTTACGGGTTTTGGGGGTTA
The DNA here is from genome assembly GCA_017139565.1 of Luffa aegyptiaca. Classification (NCBI taxonomy): domain Eukaryota; kingdom Viridiplantae; phylum Streptophyta; class Magnoliopsida; order Cucurbitales; family Cucurbitaceae; genus Luffa; species Luffa aegyptiaca. Next base: position 91,336 of record CM029396.1, read on the forward strand.
TGTGGGTTTTTATTTTAGTGTTTTGGGGTTTTAGAGTTTAGAATTTTAGGGTTGTAAGGTTTTAGGGTTATCGGTTTAGGGGTTATGGACATTTAGGGTGTAGAGTTTTATTTGTTGGGGTTATCATGAAGTTTAGTATTAGGGTTTACCGTTATCTTTGGATTTTGAGTGTTTAGGCTAATTTATCGTACATCTTCAAAATCTTAAAATTTTAGGGTTACGTGTTTTAAAATTTTAGGGTTACGGTTTTGGGGGTTATTTCGGTTTGGATTTTAGTGTTTTGTTGTTTCAGAGTTTAGAATTTTAGGGTTTTAAGATTTTAGGGTTTTTGGTTTAGGGGTTATGGAAATTTAGGGTTTAAAGTTTTATTTGTTGGGGTTTTCGGGAAGTTTAGGTTTAGGGTTTACCGTTATCTTTGGATTTTGATTGTTTAAGCTAATTAATCGTACATCTTCAAAATTTTAAAATTTTAGGGTTACGGGTTTTGGGGGTTATTTGGGTTTGGATTTTAGTGTTTTGCGGTTTCAGAGTTTAGAATTTTAGGGTTTTAGGGTTTTAGGGTTTTTAGTTTAGGGGTTATGGACATTTAGGGTTTAGAGTTTTATTTGTTGGGGTTTTTACGAAGTCTAGGATTACGGTTTACATCTTTGGATCTTGAGTGTTTAGGCTAATTAATCGTAAATCTTCAAAATTTTAAAATATTAGGGTTACGTGTTTTGTGGGTTATGTGGGTTTGGATTTTAGTGTTTTGGAGTTTTAGAGTTTGGAATTTTAGGGTTTTAGGGTTTACGATTTATGGTTTTTGGGTTTTAGGGTTTTACGGTTTTAGGGTTTTCGGTTTAGGGGTTATGAACATTTAGGGTTTAGAGTTTTATTTGTTGGGGTTTTCGGGAAATTTAGGATTAGGGTTTACTGTTATCTTTAGATTTTGAGTGTTTAGGCTAATTAATCGTACATCTTCAAAATTTTAAAATTTTAGGGTTACGTGTTTTGGGGGTTATGTTGGTTTGGATTTTAGTGTTTTGGGGTTTTAGAGTTTAGAATTTTAGGGTTTTAGGGTTTACGGTTTATGGTTTTAGTGTTTTTCGGTTTTAAGGTTTTCTAATTAATCGCATCTTCAAAATTTTAAAATTTTAGGGTTACGGGTTTTGGGAGTTATGTGGATTTGGATTTTAGTGTTTTGGGGTTTTAGAGTATTGATTTTTAGGGTTTTAGGGTTTTCTGGCTTACGATTAATGGTTTTAGGGTTTTAGGGTTTTAAGGTTTTAGGGTTTTTGGTTTAGGGGTTATGGACATTTAGGGTTTACAGTTTTATTTGTTGGGGTTTTCAGGAAGTTTAGGATTACGGTTTACCGTTATCTTTGGATCTTGAGTGTTTAGGCTAATTAATCGTACATCTTCAAAATTTTAAAATTTTAGGGTTACGTGTTTTGGGGGTTATGTGGGTTTTTATTTTAGTGTTTTGGGGTTTTAGAGTTTAGAATTTTAGGGTTGTAAGGTCTTAGGGTTATTGGTTTAGGGGTTATGGACATTTAGGGTGTAGAGTTTTATTTGTTGGGGTTATCATGAAGTTTAGTATTAGGGTTTACCGTTATCTTTGGATTTTGAGTGTTTAGGCTAATTTATCGTACATCTTCAAAATCTTAAAATTTTAGGGTTACGTGTTTTAAAATTTTAGGGTTACGGTTTTGGGGGTTATTTCGGTTTGGATTTTAGTGTTTTGTTGTTTCAGAGTTTAGAATTTTAGGGTTTTAAGATTTTAGGGTTTTTGGTTTAGGGGTTATGGAAATTTAGGGTTTAAAGTTTTATTTGTTGGGGTTTTCGGGAAGTTTAGGTTTAGGGTTTACCGTTATCTTTGGATTTTGATTGTTTAAACTAATTAATCGTACATCTTCAAAATTTTAAAATTTTAGGGTTACGGGTTTTGGGGGTTATTTGGGTTTGGATTTTAGTGTTTTGCGGTTTCAGAGTTTAGAATTTTAGGGTTTTAGGGTTTTAGGGTTTTTAGTTTAGGGGTTATGGACATTTAGGGTTTAGAGTTTTATTTGTTGGGGTTTTTACGAAGTTTAGGATTACGGTTTACATCTTTGGATCTTGAGTGTTTAGGCTAATTAATCGTAAATCTTCAAAATTTTAAAATATTAGGGTTACGTGTTTTGTGGGTTATGTGGGTTTGGATTTTAGTGTTTTGGAGTTTTAGAGTTTGGAATTTTAGGGTTTTAGGGTTTACGATTTATGGTTTTTGGGTTTTAGGGTTTTACGGTTTTAGGGTTTTCGGTTTAGGGGTTATGAACATTTAGGGTTTAGAGTTTTATTTGTTGGGGTTTTCGGGAAATTTAGGATTAGGGTTTACTGTTATCTTTAGATTTTGAGTGTTTAGGCTAATTAATCGTACATCTTCAAAATTTTAAAATTTTAGGGTTACGTGTTTTGGGGGTTATGTTGGTTTGGATTTTAGTGTTTTGGGGTTTTAGAGTTTAGAATTTTAGGGTTTTAGGGTTTACGGTTTATGGTTTTAGTGTTTTTCGGTTTTAAGGTTTTCTAATTAATCGCATCTTCAAAATTTTAAAATTTTAGGGTTACGGGTTTTGGGAGTTATGTGGATTTGGATTTTAGTGTTTTGGGGTTTTAGAGTATTGATTTTTAGGGTTTTAGGGTTTTCTGGCTTACGATTAATGGTTTTAGGGTTTTAGGGTTTTAAGGTTTTAGGGTTTTTGGTTTAGGGGTTATGGACATTTAGGGTTTACAGTTTTATTTGTTGGGGTTTTCAGGAAGTTTAGGATTACGGTTTACCGTTATCTTTGGATCTTGAGTGTTTAGGCTAATTAATCGTACATCTTCAAAATTTTAAAATTTTAGGGTTACGTGTTTTGGGGGTTATGTGGGTTTTTATTTTAGTGTTTTGTGGTTTTAGAGTTTAGAATTTTAGGGTTTTAAGGTTTTAGGGTTATCGGTTTAGGGGTTATGGACATTTAGGGTGTAGAGTTTTATTTGTTGGGGTTATCATGAAGTTTAGTATTAGAGTTTACCGTTATCTTTGGATTTTGAGTGTTTAGGCTAATTTATCGTACATCTTCAAAATCTTAAAATTTTAGGGTTACGTGTTTTAAAATTTTAGGGTTACGGTTTTGGGGGTTATTTCGGTTTGGATTTTAGTGTTTTGTTGTTTCAGAGTTTAGAATTTTAGGGTTTTAAGATTTTAGGGTTTTTGGTTTAGGGGTTATGGAAATTTAGGGTTTAAAGTTTTATTTGTTGGGGTTTTCGGGAAGTTTAGGTTTAGGGTTTACCGTTATCTTTGGATTTTGATTGTTTAAACTAATTAATCGTACATCTTCAAAATTTTAAAATTTTAGGGTTACGGGTTTTGGGGGTTATTTGGGTTTGGATTTTAGTGTTTTGCGGTTTCAGAGTTTAGAATTTTAGGGTTTTAGGGTTTTAGGGTTTTTAGTTTAGGGGTTATGGACATTTAGGGTTTAGAGTTTTATTTGTTGGGGTTTTTACGAAGTTTAGGATTACGGTTTACATCTTTGGATCTTGAGTGTTTAGGCTAATTAATCGTAAATCTTCAAAATTTTAAAATATTAGGGTTACGTGTTTTGTGGGTTATGTGGGTTTGGATTTTAGTGTTTTGGAGTTTTAGAGTTTGGAATTTTAGGGTTTTAGGGTTTACGATTTATGGTTTTTGGGTTTTAGGGTTTTACGGTTTTAGGGTTTTCGGTTTAGGGGTTATGAACATTTAGGGTTTAGAGTTTTATTTGTTGGGGTTTTCGGGAAATTTAGGATTAGGGTTTACTGTTATCTTTAGATTTTGAGTGTTTAGGCTAATTAATCGTACATCTTCAAAATTTTAAAATTTTAGGGTTACGTGTTTTGGGGGTTATGTTGGTTTGGATTTTAGTGTTTTGGGGTTTTAGAGTTTAGAATTTTAGGGTTTTAGGGTTTACGGTTTATGGTTTTAGTGTTTTTCGGTTTTAAGGTTTTCTAATTAATCGCATCTTCAAAATTTTAAAATTTTAGGGTTACGGGTTTTGGGAGTTATGTGGATTTGGATTTTAGTGTTTTGGGGTTTTAGAGTATTGATTTTTAGGGTTTTAGGGTTTTCTGGCTTACGATTAATGGTTTTAGGGTTTTAGGGTTTTAAGGTTTTAGGGTTTTTGGTTTAGGGGTTATGGACATTTAGGGTTTACAGTTTTATTTGTTGGGGTTTTCAGGAAGTTTAGGATTACGGTTTACCGTTATCTTTGGATCTTGAGTGTTTAGGCTAATTAATCGTACATCTTCAAAATTTTAAAATTTTAGGGTTACGTGTTTTGGGGGTTATGTGGGTTTTTATTTTAGTGTTTTGTGGTTTTAGAGTTTAGAATTTTAGGGTTTTAAGGTTTTAGGGTTATCGGTTTAGGGGTTATGGACATTTAGGGTGTAGAGTTTTATTTGTTGGGGTTATCATGAAGTTTAGTATTAGAGTTTACCGTTATCTTTGGATTTTGAGTGTTTAGGCTAATTTATCGTACATCTTCAAAATCTTAAAATTTTAGGGTTACGTGTTTTAAAATTTTAGAGTTACGGTTTTGGGGGTTATTTGGGTTTGGATTTTAGTGTTTTGTTGTTTCAGAGTTTAGAATTTTAGGGTTTTAAGATTTTAGGGTTTTTGGTTTAGGGGTTATGGAAATTTAGGGTTAAAGTTTTATTTGTTGGGGTTTTTGGGAAGTTTAGGTTTAGGGTTTACCGTTATCTTTAGATTTTGAGTGTTTAGGCTAATTAATCGTACATCTTCACAATTTTAAAATTTAAGGGTTACGTGTTTTGGGGGTTATGTTGGTTTGGATTTGAGTGTTTTGGGGTTTTAGAGTTTAGAATTTTAGGGTTTTAGGGTTTACGGTTAGGTGTTTTATGGTTTTAGGGTTTTAAGATTTTCTAATTAATCGTACATCTTCAAAATTTTAGAATTTTACGGTTACCGGTTTTGGGGGTTATGTGGATTTGGATTTTAGTGTTTTCGGGTTTTAGAGTTTTGATTTTTTGGGTTTTAGGGTTTTAGGGCTTACGGTTGATGGTTTTAGGGTTTTAGGGTTTTAAGGTTTTAGCGTTTTCGGTTTACGGGTTATGGACATTTAGGGTTTAGAGTTTTATTTGTTGGGGATTTCAGGAAGTTTAGTATTAGGGTTTACCGTTATCTTTTGATTTTGAGTGTTTAGGCTAATTTATCGTACATCTTCAAAATCTTAAAATTTTATGGTTACGTGTTTTAAAATTTTAGGGTTACGGTTTTGGGGGTTATTTGGGTTTGGATTTTAGTGTGTTGTTGTTTCAGAGTTTGGAATTTTAGGGTTTTAGGGTTTTAAGATTTTAGGGTTTTTGGTTTAGGGGTTATGGAAATTTAGGGTTTAAAGTTTTATTTGTTGGGGTTTTCGGGAAGTTTAGGTTTAGGGTTTACCGTTATCTTTGGATTTTGAGTGTTTAGGCTAATTAATCGTACATCTTCACAATTTTAAAATTTAAGGGTTACGTGTTTTGGGGGTTATGTTGGTTTGGATTTTAGTGTTTTGGGGTTTTAGAGTTTAGAATTTTAGGTTTTTAGGGTTTACGGTTTATGGTTTTAGGGTTTTTGGGTTCTAAGATTTTCTAATTAATCGTACATCTTCAAAATTTTAGAATTTTACGGTTACGGGTTTTGGGGGTTATGTGGGTTTTTATTTTAGTGTTTTGGGGTTTTAGAGTTTAGAATTTTAGGGTTGTAAGGTTTTAGGGTTATCGGTTTAGGGGTTATGGACATTTAGGGTGTAGAGTTTTATTTGTTGGGGTTATCATGAAGTTTAGTATTAGGGTTTACCGTTATCTTTGGATTTTGAGTGTTTAGGCTAATTTATCGTACATCTTCAAAATCTTAAAATTTTAGGGTTACGGTTTTGGGGGTTATTTCGGTTTGGATTTTAGTGTTTTGTTGTTTCAGAGTTTAGAATTTTAGGGTTTTAAGATTTTAGGGTTTTTGGTTTAGGGGTTATGGAAATTTAGGGTTTAAAGTTTTATTTGTTGGGGTTTTCGGGAAGTTTAGGTTTAGGGTTTACCGTTATCTTTGGATTTTGATTGTTTAAGCTAATTAATCGTACATCTTCAAAATTTTAAAATTTTAGGGTTACGGGTTTTGGGGGTTATTTGGGTTTGGATTTTAGTGTTTTGCGGTTTCAGAGTTTAGAATTTTAGGGTTTTAGGGTTTTAGGGTTTTTAGTTTAGGGGTTATGGACATTTAGGGTTTAGAGTTTTATTTGTTGGGGTTTTTACGAAGTCTAGGATTACGGTTTACATCTTTGGATCTTGAGTGTTTAGGCTAATTAATCGTAAATCTTCAAAATTTTAAAATATTAGGGTTACGTGTTTTGTGGGTTATGTGGGTTTGGATTTTAGTGTTTTGGAGTTTTAGAGTTTGGAATTTTAGGGTTTTAGGGTTTACGATTTATGGTTTTTGGGTTTTAGGGTTTTACGGTTTTAGGGTTTTCGGTTTAGGGGTTATGAACATTTAGGGTTTAGAGTTTTATTTGTTGGGGTTTTCGGGAAATTTAGGATTAGGGTTTACTGTTATCTTTAGATTTTGAGTGTTTAGGCTAATTAATCGTACATCTTCAAAATTTTAAAATTTTAGGGTTACGTGTTTTGGGGGTTATGTTGGTTTGGATTTTAGTGTTTTGGGGTTTTAGAGTTTAGAATTTTAGGGTTTTAGGGTTTACGGTTTATGGTTTTAGTGTTTTTCGGTTTTAAGGTTTTCTAATTAATCGCATCTTCAAAATTTTAAAATTTTAGGGTTACGGGTTTTGGGAGTTATGTGGATTTGGATTTTAGTGTTTTGGGGTTTTAGAGTATTGATTTTTAGGGTTTTAGGGTTTTCTGGCTTACGATTAATGGTTTTAGGGTTTTAGGGTTTTAAGGTTTTAGGGTTTTTGGTTTAGGGGTTATGGACATTTAGGGTTTACAGTTTTATTTGTTGGGGTTTTCAGGAAGTTTAGGATTACGGTTTACCGTTATCTTTGGATCTTGAGTGTTTAGGCTAATTAATCGTACATCTTCAAAATTTTAAAATTTTAGGGTTACGTGTTTTGGGGGTTATGTGGGTTTTTATTTTAGTGTTTTGGGGTTTTAGAGTTTAGAATTTTAGGGTTGTAAGGTCTTAGGGTTATTGGTTTAGGGGTTATGGACATTTAGGGTGTAGAGTTTTATTTGTTGGGGTTATCATGAAGTTTAGTATTAGGGTTTACCGTTATCTTTGGATTTTGAGTGTTTAGGCTAATTTATCGTACATCTTCAAAATCTTAAAATTTTAGGGTTACGTGTTTTAAAATTTTAGGGTTACGGTTTTGGGGGTTATTTCGGTTTGGATTTTAGTGTTTTGTTGTTTCAGAGTTTAGAATTTTAGGGTTTTAAGATTTTAGGGTTTTTGGTTTAGGGGTTATGGAAATTTAGGGTTTAAAGTTTTATTTGTTGGGGTTTTCGGGAAGTTTAGGTTTAGGGTTTACCGTTATCTTTGGATTTTGATTGTTTAAACTAATTAATCGTACATCTTCAAAATTTTAAAATTTTAGGGTTACGGGTTTTGGGGGTTATTTGGGTTTGGATTTTAGTGTTTTGCGGTTTCAGAGTTTAGAATTTTAGGGTTTTAGGGTTTTAGGGTTTTTAGTTTAGGGGTTATGGACATTTAGGGTTTAGAGTTTTATTTGTTGGGGTTTTTACGAAGTTTAGGATTACGGTTTACATCTTTGGATCTTGAGTGTTTAGGCTAATTAATCGTAAATCTTCAAAATTTTAAAATATTAGGGTTACGTGTTTTGTGGGTTATGTGGGTTTGGATTTTAGTGTTTTGGAGTTTTAGAGTTTGGAATTTTAGGGTTTTAGGGTTTACGATTTATGGTTTTTGGGTTTTAGGGTTTTACGGTTTTAGGGTTTTCGGTTTAGGGGTTATGAACATTTAGGGTTTAGAGTTTTATTTGTTGGGGTTTTCGGGAAATTTAGGATTAGGGTTTACTGTTATCTTTAGATTTTGAGTGTTTAGGCTAATTAATCGTACATCTTCAAAATTTTAAAATTTTAGGGTTACGTGTTTTGGGGGTTATGTTGGTTTGGATTTTAGTGTTTTGGGGTTTTAGAGTTTAGAATTTTAGGGTTTTAGGGTTTACGGTTTATGGTTTTAGTGTTTTTCGGTTTTAAGGTTTTCTAATTAATCGCATCTTCAAAATTTTAAAATTTTAGGGTTACGGGTTTTGGGAGTTATGTGGATTTGGATTTTAGTGTTTTGGGGTTTTAGAGTATTGATTTTTAGGGTTTTAGGGTTTTCTGGCTTACGATTAATGGTTTTAGGGTTTTAGGGTTTTAAGGTTTTAGGGTTTTTGGTTTAGGGGTTATGGACATTTAGGGTTTACAGTTTTATTTGTTGGGGTTTTCAGGAAGTTTAGGATTACGGTTTACCGTTATCTTTGGATCTTGAGTGTTTAGGCTAATTAATCGTACATCTTCAAAATTTTAAAATTTTAGGGTTACGTGTTTTGGGGGTTATGTGGGTTTTTATTTTAGTGTTTTGTGGTTTTAGAGTTTAGAATTTTAGGGTTTTAAGGTTTTAGGGTTATCGGTTTAGGGGTTATGGACATTTAGGGTGTAGAGTTTTATTTGTTGGGGTTATCATGAAGTTTAGTATTAGAGTTTACCGTTATCTTTGGATTTTGAGTGTTTAGGCTAATTTATCGTACATCTTCAAAATCTTAAAATTTTAGGGTTACGTGTTTTAAAATTTTAGAGTTACGGTTTTGGGGGTTATTTGGGTTTGGATTTTAGTGTTTTGTTGTTTCAGAGTTTAGAATTTTAGGGTTTTAAGATTTTAGGGTTTTTGGTTTAGGGGTTATGGAAATTTAGGGTTAAAGTTTTATTTGTTGGGGTTTTCGGGAAGTTTAGGTTTAGGGTTTACCGTTATCTTTAGATTTTGAGTGTTTAGGCTAATTAATCGTACATCTTCACAATTTTAAAATTTAAGGGTTACGTGTTTTGGGGGTTATGTTGGTTTGGATTTGAGTGTTTTGGGGTTTTAGAGTTTAGAATTTTAGGGTTTTAGGGTTTACGGTTAGGTGTTTTATGGTTTTAGGGTTTTAAGATTTTCTAATTAATCGTACATCTTCAAAATTTTAGAATTTTACGGTTACCGGTTTTGGGGGTTATGTGGATTTGGATTTTAGTGTTTTCGGGTTTTAGAGTTTTGATTTTTTGGGTTTTAGGGTTTTAGGGCTTACGGTTGATGGTTTTAGGGTTTTAGGGTTTTAAGGTTTTAGCGTTTTCGGTTTACGGGTTATGGACATTTAGGGTTTAGAGTTTTATTTGTTGGGGATTTCAGGAAGTTTAGTATTAGGGTTTACCGTTATCTTTTGATTTTGAGTGTTTAGGCTAATTTATCGTACATCTTCAAAATCTTAAAATTTTATGGTTACGTGTTTTAAAATTTTAGGGTTACGGTTTTGGGGGTTATTTGGGTTTGGATTTTAGTGTGTTGTTGTTTCAGAGTTTGGAATTTTAGGGTTTTAGGGTTTTAAGATTTTAGGGTTTTTGGTTTAGGGGTTATGGAAATTTAGGGTTTAAAGTTTTATTTGTTGGGGTTTTCGGGAAGTTTAGGTTTAGGGTTTACCGTTATCTTTGGATTTTGAGTGTTTAGGCTAATTAATCGTACATCTTCACAATTTTAAAATTTAAGGGTTACGTGTTTTGGGGGTTATGTTGGTTTGGATTTTAGTGTTTTGGGGTTTTAGAGTTTAGAATTTTAGGTTTTTAGGGTTTACGGTTTATGGTTTTAGGGTTTTTGGGTTCTAAGATTTTCTAATTAATCGTACATCTTCAAAATTTTAGAATTTTACGGTTACGGGTTTTGGGGGTTATGTGGGTTTTTATTTTAGTGTTTTGGGGTTTTAGAGTTTAGAATTTTAGGGTTGTAAGGTTTTAGGGTTATCGGTTTAGGGGTTATGGACATTTAGGGTGTAGAGTTTTATTTGTTGGGGTTATCATGAAGTTTAGTATTAGGGTTTACCGTTATCTTTGGATTTTGAGTGTTTAGGCTAATTTATCGTACATCTTCAAAATCTTAAAATTTTACGGTTACGTGTTTTAAAATTTTAGGGTTACGGTTTTGGGGGTTATTTCGGTTTGGATTTTAGTGTTTTGTTGTTTCAGAGTTTAGAATTTTAGGGTTTTAAGATTTTAGGGTTTTTGGTTTAGGGGTTATGGAAATTTAGGGTTTAAAGTTTTATTTGTTGGGGTTTTCGGGAAGTTTAGGTTTAGGGTTTACCGTTATCTTTGGATTTTGATTGTTTAAGCTAATTAATCGTACATCTTCAAAATTTTAAAATTTTAGGGTTACGGGTTTTGGGGGTTATTTGGGTTTGGATTTTAGTGTTTTGCGGTTTCAGAGTTTAGAATTTTAGGGTTTTAGGGTTTTAGGGTTTTTAGTTTAGGGGTTATGGACATTTAGGGTTTAGAGTTTTATTTGTTGGGGTTTTTACGAAGTCTAGGATTACGGTTTACATCTTTGGATCTTGAGTGTTTAGGCTAATTAATCGTAAATCTTCAAAATTTTAAAATATTAGGGTTACGTGTTTTGTGGGTTATGTGGGTTTGGATTTTAGTGTTTTGGAGTTTTAGAGTTTGGAATTTTAGGGTTTTAGGGTTTACGATTTATGGTTTTTGGGTTTTAGGGTTTTACGGTTTTAGGGTTTTCGGTTTAGGGGTTATGAACATTTAGGGTTTAGAGTTTTATTTGTTGGGGTTTTCGGGAAATTTAGGATTAGGGTTTACTGTTATCTTTAGATTTTGAGTGTTTAGGCTAATTAATCGTACATCTTCAAAATTTTAAAATTTTAGGGTTACGTGTTTTGGGTGTTATGTTGGTTTGGATTTTAGTGTTTTGGGGTTTTAGAGTTTAGAATTTTAGGGTTTTAGGGTTTACGGTTTATGGTTTTAGTGTTTTTCGGTTTTAAGGTTTTCTAATTAATCGCATCTTCAAAATTTTAAAATTTTAGGGTTACGGGTTTTGGGAGTTATGTGGATTTGGATTTTAGTGTTTTGGGGTTTTAGAGTATTGATTTTTAGGGTTTTAGGGTTTTCTGGCTTACGATTAATGGTTTTAGGGTTTTAGGGTTTTAAGGTTTTAGGGTTTTTGGTTTAGGGGTTATGGACATTTAGGGTTTACAGTTTTATTTGTTGGGGTTTTCAGGAAGTTTAGGATTACGGTTTACCGTTATCTTTGGATCTTGAGTGTTTAGGCTAATTAATCGTACATCTTCAAAATTTTAAAATTTTAGGGTTACGTGTTTTGGGGGTTATGTGGGTTTTTATTTTAGTGTTTTGTGGTTTTAGAGTTTAGAATTTTAGGGTTTTAAGGTTTTAGGGTTATCGGTTTAGGGGTTATGGACATTTAGGGTGTAGAGTTTTATTTGTTGGGGTTATCATGAAGTTTAGTATTAGAGTTTACCGTTATCTTTGGATTTTGAGTGTTTAGGCTAATTTATCGTACATCTTCAAAATCTTAAAATTTTAGGGTTACGTGTTTTAAAATTTTAGAGTTACGGTTTTGGGGGTTATTTGGGTTTGGATTTTAGTGTTTTGTTGTTTCAGAGTTTAGAATTTTAGGGTTTTAAGATTTTAGGGTTTTTCGTTTAGGGGTTATGGAAATTTAGGGTTAAAGTTTTATTGGTTGGGGTTTTCGGGAAGTTTAGGTTTAGGGTTTACCGTTATCTTTAGATTTTGAGTGTTTAGGCTAATTAATCGTACATCTTCACAATTTTAAAATTTAAGGGTTACGTGTTTTGGGGGTTATGTTGGTTTGGATTTGAGTGTTTTGGGGTTTTAGAGTTTAGAATTTTAGGGTTTTAGGGTTTACGGTTAGGTGTTTTATGGTTTTAGGGTTTTAAGATTTTCTAATTAATCGTACATCTTCAAAATTTTAGAATTTTACGGTTACCGGTTTTGGGGGTTATGTGGATTTGGATTTTAGTGTTTTCGGGTTTTAGAGTTTTGATTTTTTGGGTTTTAGGGTTTTAGGGCTTACGGTTGATGGTTTTAGGGTTTTAGGGTTTTAAGGTTTTAGCGTTTTCGGTTTACGGGTTATGGACATTTAGGGTTTAGAGTTTTATTTGTTGGGGATTTCAGGAAGTTTAGTATTAGGGTTTACCGTTATCTTTTGATTTTGAGTGTTTAGGCTAATTTATCGTACATCTTCAAAATCTTAAAATTTTATGGTTACGTGTTTTAAAATTTTAGGGTTACGGTTTTGGGGGTTATTTGGGTAATGATTTTAGTGTGTTGTTGTTTCAGAGTTTGGAATTTTAGGGTTTTAGGGTTTTAAGATTTTAGGGTTTTTGGTTTAGGGGTTATGGAAATTTAGGGTTTAAAGTTTTATTTGTTGGGGTTTTCGGGAAGTTTAGGTTTAGGGTTTACCGTTATCTTTGGATTTTGAGTGTTTAGGCTAATTAATCGTACATCTTCACAATTTTAAAATTTAAGGGTTACGTGTTTTGGGGGTTATGTTGGTTTGGATTTTAGTGTTTTGGGGTTTTAGAGTTTAGAATTTTAGGTTTTTAGGGTTTACGGTTTATGGTTTTAGGGTTTTTGGGTTCTAAGATTTTCTAATTAATCGTACATCTTCAAAATTTTAGAATTTTACGGTTACGGGTTTTGGGGGTTATGTGGATTTGGATTTTAGTGTTGTGGGGTTTTAGAGTTTGTATTTTTAGTGTTTTACGGTTTTAGGGCTTACGGATAATGGTTTTAGGGTTTTAGGGTTTTAAGGTTTTAGGGTTTTTTGTTTAGGGGTTCTGGACATTTAGGGTTTAGAGTTTTATTTGTTGGGGTTTTCGAGAAGTTTAGGTTTAGGGTTTACGTTATCTTTGGATTTTGAGTGTTTAGGCTAATAATTGTACATCTTCAAAATTTTAAAATTTTAGGGTTACGTGTTTTGGGGGTTATGTTGGTTTGGATTTTAGTATTTTGGAGTTTTAGAGTTTAGAATTTTAGGGTTTTAGGGTTTACGGTTTATGGTTTTAGGGTTTTAGGGTTTTAAGATTTTCTAATTAATCCTACATCTTCAAAATTTTAGAATTTTAGGGTTACGGGTTTTGGGGGTTATGTGGATTTGGATTTTATTGTTTTGGGGTTTTAGAGTATTGATTTTTAGGGTTTTACGGTTTTAGGGCTTACGGTTAATGGTTTTAGGGTTTTAGGGTTTTAAGGTTTTAGGGTTTTTGGTTTAGGGGTTCTGGACATTTAGGGTTTAGAGTTTTATTTGTTGGGGTTTCTGAGAAGTTTAGTTTTAGGGTTTACCGTTATCTTTGGATTTTGAGTGTTTAGGCTAATTAATCGTACATCTTCAAAATTTTAAAATTTTAGGGTTACGTGTTTTGGGGGTTATGTTGGTTTGGATTTTAGTGTTTTGGGGTTTTAGAGTTTAGAATTTTAGGGTTTTAGTGTTTACGGTTTATGGTTTTAGTGTTTTTTGGTTTTATGGTTTTCTAATTAATTGTACATCTTCAAAATATTAAAATTTTAGGGTTACGGGTTTTGGGAGTTATGTGGATTTGGATTTTTGTGTTTTGCTGTTTTAGAGTATTGATTTTTAGGGTTTTAGGGTTTTCGGGCTTACGGTTAATGGTTTTAGGGTTTTACGGTTTTAAGGTTTTAGGGTTTTTTGTTTAGGGGTTATGGACATTTAGGGTTTAGAGTTTTATTTGTTGGGGTTTTCAGGAAGTTTAGGATTACGGTTTACCGTTATCTTTGGATCTTGAGTGTTTAGGCTAATTAATCGTACATCTTCAAAATTTTAAAATTTTAGGGTTACGTGTTTTGGGGGTTATGTTGGTTTGGATTTTAGTGTTTTGGGGTTTTAGAGTTTAGAATTTTAGGGTTTTAGTGTTTACGGTTTATGGTTTTAGTGTTTTTTGGTTTTATGGTTTTCTAATTAATTGTACATCTTCAAAATATTAAAATTTTAGGGTTACGGGTTTTGGGAGTTATGTGGATTTGGATTTTTGTGTTTTGCTGTTTTAGAGTATTGATTTTTAGGGTTTTAGGGTTTTCGGGCTTACGGTTAATGGTTTTACGGTTTTACGGTTTTAAGGTTTTAGGGTTTTTTGTTTAGGGGTTATGGACATTTAGGGTTTAGAGTTTTATTTGTTGGGGTTTTCAGGAAGTTTAGGATTACGGTTTACCGTTATCTTTGGATCTTGAGTGTTTAGGCTAATTAATCGTACATCTTCAAAATTTTAAAATTTTAGGGTTACGTGTTTTGGGGGTTATGTGGGTTTTTATTTTAGTGTTTTGGGGTTTTAGAGTTTAGAATTTTAGGGTTTTAGGGTTTTAAGGTTTTAGGGTTATCGGTTTAGGGGTTATGGACATTTAGGGTGTAGAGTTTTATTTGTTGGGGTTATCGGGAAGTTTAGTATTAGGGTTTACCGTTATCTTTGGATTTTGAGTGTTTAGGCTAATTTATCGTACATCTTAAAAATCTTAAAATTTTAGGGTTACGTGTTTTGCGGGTTATGTGGGTTAGGATTATAGTGTTTTGGGGTTTTAGAGTTTAGAATTTTAGGGTTTTAGGGATTTAAGGTTTTAGGGTTTTCGGTTTAGGGGTTATGGACATTTATGGTTTAGAGTTTTATTTGTTGGGGTTTTCTGGAAGTTTAGGATTTGGGTTTACCGTTATCTTTGTATTTTGAGTGTTTAGGCTAATTAATCGCACATCTTCAAAATTTTAAAATTTCAGGGTTACGTGTTTTGGGGGTTATGTACGTTTGGATTTTATTGTTTTGGGGTTTTAAAGTTTATTATTTTAGGGTTTTAGAGTTTACGGTTTATGGATTTAGGGTTTTAGGGTTTTAAGGTTTTCTAATTAATCGTACATCTTTAAAATTTCAGAATTTTAGGGTTACGGGTTTTGGGGGTTATGTGAATTTGGATTTTAGTGTTTTGTGGTTTTAGAGTTTTGATTTTTAGTTTTTTAGGGTTTTAGGGCTTATGGTTTATGGTTTTAGGGTTTTAGGGTTTTAAGGTTTTAGTGTTTTTGGTTTAGGGGTTATGGACATTTAGGGTTTAGAGTTTTATTTGTTGGGGTTTTCGGAAAGTTTAGGTTTAGGGTTTACCGTTATCTTTAGATTTTTAGTGTTTAGTCTAATTAATCGTACATCTTCAAAATTTTAAAATTTTATTGTTACGGGTTTTAGGGGTTATTTGGGTTTGGATTTTAGTTTTTTGTTGTTTCAGAGTTTAGAATTTTAGGGTTTTAGGGTTTTAGGGTTTTAAGGTTTTAGGGTTTTCGGTTTAGGGGTTATGGACATTTAGGTTTAGGATTTTCTAATTAATCGTACATCTTCAAAATTTTAGAATTTTAGGGTTACGGGTTTTGGGGGTTATGTGGATTTGGATTTTAGTGTTTTGGGGTTTTAGAGTTTTGATTTTTAGGGTTTTAGGGTTTTAGGGCTTACAGTTAATGGTTTTAGGGTTTTAGGGTTTTAAGGTTTTAGGGTTTTTGTTTAGGGGTTCTGGACATTTAGGGTTTAGAGTTTTATTTGTTGGGGTTTTCGAGAAGTTTAGGTTTAGGGTTTACCGTTATCTTTGGATTTTGAGTGTTTAGTCTAATTAATCGTACATCTTAAAAATTTTAAAATTTTAGGGTTACGGGTTTTGGGGGTTATGTGGGTTTGGATTTTAGTGTTTTGGGGTTTTAGAGTTTAGAATTTTAGGGTTTTAGGGTTTTAGGGTTATCGGTTTAGGGTTTATGGACATTTAGGATTTAGAGTTTTATTTGTTGGGGTTATCGGGAAGTTTAGGATTAGGGTTTACCGTTGTCTTTGGATTTTGAGTGTTTAGGCTAATTAATCGTACATCTTCACAATTTTAAAATTTAAGGGTTACGTGTTTTGGGGGTTATGTTGGTTTGGATTTTAGTGTTTTGGGGTTTTAGAGTTTAGAATTTTAGGTTTTTAGGGTTTACGGTTTATGGTTTTAGGGTTTTTGGGTTCTAAGATTTTCTAATTAATCGTACATCTTCAAAATTTTAGAATTTTACGGTTACGGGTTTTGGGGGTTATGTGGATTTGGATTTTAGTGTTGTGGGGTTTTAGAGTTTGTATTTTTAGTGTTTTACGGTTTTAGGGCTTACGGATAATGGTTTTAGGGTTTTAGGGTTTTAAGGTTTTAGGGTTTTTTGTTTAGGGGTTCTGGACATTTAGGGTTTAGAGTTTTATTTGTTGGGGTTTTCGAGAAGTTTAGGTTTAGGGTTTACGTTATCTTTGGATTTTGAGTGTTTAGGCTAATAATTGTACATCTTCAAAATTTTAAAATTTTAGGGTTACGTGTTTTGGGGGTTATGTTGGTTTGGATTTTAGTATTTTGGAGTTTTAGAGTTTAGAATTTTAGGGTTTTAGGGTTTACGGTTTATGGTTTTAGGGTTTTAGGGTTTTAAGATTTTCTAATTAATCCTACATCTTCAAAATTTTAGAATTTTAGGGTTACGGGTTTTGGGGGTTATGTGGATTTGGATTTTAGTGTTTTGGGGTTTTAGAGTATTGATTTTTAGGGTTTTACGGTTTTAGGGCTTACGGTTAATGGTTTTAGGGTTTTAGGGTTTTAAGGTTTTAGGGTTTTTGGTTTAGGGGTTCTGGAC
Source organism: Luffa aegyptiaca (assembly GCA_017139565.1). Taxonomy (NCBI): domain Eukaryota; kingdom Viridiplantae; phylum Streptophyta; class Magnoliopsida; order Cucurbitales; family Cucurbitaceae; genus Luffa; species Luffa aegyptiaca. Next base: position 108,008 of record CM029396.1, read on the forward strand.
ATTTAGGGTTTAGAGTTTTATTTGTTGGGGTTTCTGAGAAGTTTAGTTTTAGGGTTTACCGTTATCTTTGGATTTTGAGTGTTTAGGCTAATTAATCGTACATCTTCAAAATTTTAAAATTTTAGGGTTACGTGTTTTGGGGGTTATGTTGGTTTGGATTTTAGTGTTTTGGGGTTTTAGAGTTTAGAATTTTAGGGTTTTAGTGTTTACGGTTTATGGTTTTAGTGTTTTTCGGTTTTATGGTTTTCTAATTAATTGTACATCTTCAAAATATTAAAATTTTAGGGTTACGGGTTTTGGGAGTTATGTGGATTTGGATTTTTGTGTTTTGCTGTTTTAGAGTATTGATTTTTAGGGTTTTAGGGTTTTCGGGCTTACGGTTAATGGTTTTAGGGTTTTACGGTTTTAAGGTTTTAGGGTTTTTTGTTTAGGGGTTATGGACATTTAGGGTTTAGAGTTTTATTTGTTGGGGTTTTCAGGAAGTTTAGGATTACGGTTTACCGTTATCTTTGGATCTTGAGTGTTTAGGCTAATTAATCGTACATCTTCAAAATTTTAAAATTTTAGGGTTACGTGTTTTGGGGGTTATGTTTGTTTGGATTTTAGTGTTTTGGGGTTTTAGAGTTTAGAATTTTAGGGTTTTAGTGTTTACGGTTTATGGTTTTAGTGTTTTTCGGTTTTATGGTTTTCTAATTAATTGTACATCTTCAAAATATTAAAATTTTAGGGTTACGGGTTTTGGGAGTTATGTGGATTTGGATTTTTGTGTTTTGCTGTTTTAGAGTATTGATTTTTAGGGTTTTAGGGTTTTCGGGCTTACGGTTAATGGTTTTACGGTTTTACGGTTTTAAGGTTTTAGGGTTTTTTGTTTAGGGGTTATGGACATTTAGGGTTTAGAGTTTTATTTGTTGGGGTGTTCAGGAAGTTTAGGATTACGGTTTACCGTTATCTTTGGATCTTGAGTGTTTAGGCTAATTAATCGTACATCTTCAAAATTTTAAAATTTTAGGGTTACGTGTTTTGGGGGTTATGTGGGTTTTTATTTTAGTGTTTTGGGGTTTTAGAGTTTAGAATTTTAGGGTTTTAGGGTTATCGGTTTAGGGGTTATGGACATTTAGGGTGTAGAGTTTTATTTGTTGGGGTTATCGGGAAGTTTAGTATTAGGGTTTACCGTTATCTTTGGATTTTGAGTGTTTAGGCTAATTTATCGTACATCTTAAAAATCTTAAAATTTTAGGGTTACGTGTTTTGCGGGTTATGTGGGTTAGGATTATAGTGTTTTGGGGCTTTAGAGTTTAGAATTTTAGGGTTTTAGGGATTTAAGGTTTTAGGGTTTTCGGTTTAGGGGTTATGGACATTTAGGGTTTAGAGTTTTATTTGTTGGGGTTTTCTGGAAGTTTAGGATTTGGGTTTACCGTTATCTTTGTATTTTGAGTGTTTAGGCTAATTAATCGCACATCTTCAAAATTTTAAAATTTCAGGGTTACGTGTTTTGGGGGTTATGTACGTTTGGATTTTATTGTTTTGGGGTTTTAAAGTTTATTATTTTAGGGTTTTAGAGTTTACGGTTTATGGATTTAGGGTTTTAGGGTTTTAAGGTTTTCTAATTAATCGTACATCTTTAAAATTTTAGAATTTTAGGGTTACGGGTTTTGGGGGTTATGTGAATTTGGATTTTAGTGTTTTGTGGTTTTAGAGTTTTGATTTTTAGTTTTTTAGGGTTTTAGGGCTTATGGTTTATGGTTTTAGGGTTTTAGGGTTTTAAGGTTTTAGTGTTTTTGGTTTAGGGGTTATGGACATTTAGGGTTTAGAGTTTTATTTGTTGGGGTTTTCGGAAAGTTTAGGTTTAGGGTTTACCGTTATCTTTAGATTTTTAGTGTTTAGTCTAATTAATCGTACATCTTCAAAATTTTAAAATTTTATTGTTACGGGTTTTAGGGGTTATTTGGGTTTGGATTTTAGTTTTTTGTTGTTTCAGAGTTTAGAATTTTAGGGTTTTAGGGTTTTAGGGTTTTAAGGTTTTAGGGTTTTCGGTTTAGGGGTTATGGACATTTAGGTTTAGGATTTTCTAATTAATCGTACATCTTCAAAATTTTAGAATTTTAGGGTTACGGGTTTTGGGGGTTATGTGGATTTGGATTTTAGTGTTTTGGGGTTTTAGAGTTTTGATTTTTAGGGTTTTAGGGTTTTAGGGCTTACAGTTAATGGTTTTAGGGTTTTAGGGTTTTAAGGTTTTAGGGTTTTTGTTTAGGGGTTCTGGACATTTAGGGTTTAGAGTTTTATTTGTTGGGGTTTTCGAGAAGTTTAGGTTTAGGGTTTACCGTTATCTTTGGATTTTGAGTGTTTAGTCTAATTAATCGTACATCTTAAAAATTTTAAAATTTTAGGGTTACGGGTTTTGGGGGTTATGTGGGTTTGGATTTTAGTGTTTTGGGGTTTTAGAGTTTAGAATTTTAGGGTTTTAGGGTTTTAGGGTTATCGGTTTAGGGTTTATGGACATTTAGGATTTAGAGTTTTATTTGTTGGGGTTATCGGGAAGTTTAGGATTAGGGTTTACCGTTGTCTTTGGATTTTGAGTGTTTAGGCTAATTAATCGTACATCTTCACAATTTTAAAATTTAAGGGTTACGTGTTTTGGGGGTTATGTTGGTTTGGATTTTAGTGTTTTGGGGTTTTAGAGTTTAGAATTTTAGGTTTTTAGGGTTTACGGTTTATGGTTTTAGGGTTTTTGGGTTCTAAGATTTTCTAATTAATCGTACATCTTCAAAATTTTAGAATTTTACGGTTACGGGTTTTGGGGGTTATGTGGATTTGGATTTTAGTGTTGTGGGGTTTTAGAGTTTGTATTTTTAGTGTTTTACGGTTTTAGGGCTTACGGATAATGGTTTTAGGGTTTTAGGGTTTTAAGGTTTTAGGGTTTTTTGTTTAGGGGTTCTGGACATTTAGGGTTTAGAGTTTTATTTGTTGGGGTTTTCGAGAAGTTTAGGTTTAGGGTTTACGTTATCTTTGGATTTTGAGTGTTTAGGCTAATAATTGTACATCTTCAAAATTTTAAATTTTTAGGGTTACGTGTTTTGGGGGTTATGTTGGTTTGGATTTTAGTATTTTGGAGTTTTAGAGTTTAGAATTTTAGGGTTTTAGGGTTTACGGTTTATGGTTTTAGGGTTTTAGGGTTTTAAGATTTTCTAATTAATCCTACATCTTCAAAATTTTAGAATTTTAGGGTTACGGGTTTTGGGGGTTATGTGGATTTGGATTTTAGTGTTTTGGGGTTTTAGAGTATTGATTTTTAGGGTTTTACGGTTTTAGGGCTTACGGTTAATGGTTTTAGGGTTTTAGGGTTTTAAGGTTTTAGGGTTTTTGGTTTAGGGGTTCTGGACATTTAGGGTTTAGAGTTTTATTTGTTGGAGTTTCTGAGAAGTTTAGTTTTAGGGTTTACCGTTATCTTTGGATTTTGAGTGTTTAGGCTAATTAATCGTACATCTTCAAAATTTTAAAATTTTAGGGTTACGTGTTTTGGGGGTTATGTTGGTTTGGATTTTAGTGTTTTGGGGTTTTAGAGTTTAGAATTTTAGGGTTTTAGTGTTTACGGTTTATGGTTTTAGTGTTTTTTCGGTTTTATGGTTTTCTAATTAATTGTACATCTTCAAAATATTAAAATTTTAGGGTTACGGGTTTTGGGAGTTATGTGGATTTGGATTTTTGTGTTTTGCTGTTTTAGATTATTGATTTTTAGGGTTTTAGGGTTTTCGGGCTTACGGTTAATGGTTTTAGGGTTTTACGGTTTTAAGGTTTTAGGGTTCTTTGTTTAGGGGTTATGGACATTTAGGGTTTAGAGTTTTATTTGTTGGGGTTTTCAGGAAGTTTAGGATTACGGTTTACCGTTATCTTTGGATCTTGAGTGTTTAGGCTAATTAATCGTACATCTTCAAAATTTTAAAATTTTAGGGTTACGTGTTTTGGGGGTTATGTTGGTTTGGATTTTAGTGTTTTGGGGTTTTAGAGTTTAGAATTTTAGGGTTTTAGTGTTTACGGTTTATGGTTTTAGTGTTTTTTCGGTTTTATGGTTTTCTAATTAATTGTACATCTTCAAAATATTAAAATTTTAGGGTTACGGGTTTTGGGAGTTATGTGGATTTGGATTTTTGTGTTTTGCTGTTTTAGATTATTGATTTTTAGGGTTTTAGGGTTTTCGGGCTTACGGTTAATGGTTTTAGGGTTTTACGGTTTTAAGGTTTTAGGGTTCTTTGTTTAGGGGTTATGGACATTTAGGGTTTAGAGTTTTATTTGTTGGGGTTTTCAGGAAGTTTAGGATTACGGTTTACCGTTATCTTTGGATCTTGAGTGTTTAGGCTAATTAATCGTACATCTTCAAAATTTTAAAATTTTAGGGTTACGTGTTTTGGGGGTTATGTTGGTTTGGATTTTAGTGTTTTGGGGTTTTAGAGTTTAGAATTTTAGGGTTTTAGTGTTTACGGTTTATGGTTTTAGTGTTTTTCGGTTTTATGGTTTTCTAATTAATTGTACATCTTCAAAATATTAAAATTTTAGGGTTACGGGTTTTGGGAGTTATGTGGATTTGGATTTTTGTGTTTTGCTGTTTTAGAGTATTGATTTTTAGGGTTTTAGGGTTTTCGGGCTTACGGTTAATGGTTTTACGGTTTTACGGTTTTAAGGTTTTAGGGTTTTTTGTTTAGGGGTTATGGACATTTAGGGTTTAGAGTTTTATTTGTTGGGGTTTTCAGGAAGTTTAGGATTACGGTTTACCGTTATCTTTGGATCTTGAGTGTTTAGGCTAATTAATCGTACATCTTCAAAATTTTAAAATTTTAGGGTTACGTGTTTTGGGGGTTATGTGGGTTTTTATTTTAGTGTTTTGGGGTTTTAGAGTTTAGAATTTTAGGGTTTTAGGGTTTTAAGGTTTTAGGGTTATCGGTTTAGGGGTTATGGACATTTAGGGTGTAGAGTTTTATTTGTTGGGGTTATCGGGAAGTTTAGTATTAGGGTTTACCGTTATCTTTGGATTTTGAGTGTTTAGGCTAATTTATCGTACATCTTAAAAATCTTAAAATTTTAGGGTTACGTGTTTTGCGGGTTATGTGGGTTAGGATTATAGTGTTTTGGGGTTTTAGAGTTTAGAATTTTAGGGTTTTAGGGATTTAAGGTTTTAGGGTTTTCGGTTTAGGGGTTATGGACATTTAGGGTTTAGAGTTTTATTTGTTGGGGTTTTCTGGAAGTTTAGGATTTGGGTTTACCGTTATCTTTGTATTTTGAGTGTTTAAGCTAATTAATCGCACATCTTCAAAATTTTAAAATTTCAGGGTTACGTGTTTTGGGGGTTATGTACGTTTGGATTTTATTGTTTTGGGGTTTTAAAGTTTATTATTTTAGGGTTTTAGAGTTTACGGTTTATGGATTTAGGGTTTTAGGGTTTTAAGGTTTTCTAATTAATCGTACATCTTTAAAATTTTAGAATTTTAGGGTTACGGGTTTTGGGGGTTATGTGAATTTAGATTTTAGTGTTTTGTGGTTTTAGAGTTTTGATTTTTAGTTTTTTAGGGTTTTAGGGCTTATAGTTTATGGTTTTAGGGTTTTAGGGTTTTAAGGTTTTAGTGTTTTTGGTTTAGGGGTTATGGACATTTAGGGTTTAGAGTTTTATTTGTTGGGGTTTTCGGAAAGTTTAGGTTTAGGGTTTACCGTTATCTTTAGATTTTTAGTGTTTAGTCTAATTAATCGTACATCTTCAAAATTTTAAAATTTTATTGTTACGGGTTTTAGGGGTTATTTGGGTTTGGATTTTAGTTTTTTGTTGTTTCAGAGTTTAGAATTTTAGGGTTTTAGGGTTTTAGGGTTTTAAGGTTTTAGGGTTTTCGGTTTAGGGGTTATGGACATTTAGGTTTAGGATTTTCTAATTAATCGTACATCTTCAAAATTTTAGAATTTTAGGGTTACGGGTTTTGGGGGTTATGTGGATTTGGATTTTAGTGTTTTGGGGTTTTAGAGTTTTGATTTTTAGGGTTTTAGGGTTTTAGGGCTTACAGTTAATGGTTTTAGGGTTTTAGGGTTTTAAGGTTTTAGGGTTTTTGTTTAGGGGTTCTGGACATTTAGGGTTTAGAGTTTTATTTGTTGGGGTTTTCGAGAAGTTTAGGTTTAGGGTTTACCGTTATCTTTGGATTTTGAGTGTTTAGTCTAATTAATCGTACATCTTAAAAATTTTAAAATTTTAGGGTTACGGGTTTTGGGGGTTATGTGGGTTTGGATTTTAGTGTTTTGGGGTTTTAGAGTTTAGAATTTTAGGGTTTTAGGGTTTTAGGGTTATCGGTTTAGGGTTTATGGACATTTAGGATTTAGAGTTTTATTTGTTGGGGTTATCGGGAAGTTTAGGATTAGGGTTTACCGTTGTCTTTGGATTTTGAGTGTTTAGGCTAATTAATCGTACATCTTCACAATTTTAAAATTTAAGGGTTACGTGTTTTGGGGGTTATGTTGGTTTGGATTTTAGTGTTTTGGGGTTTTAGAGTTTAGAATTTTAGGTTTTTAGGGTTTACGGTTTATGGTTTTAGGGTTTTTGGGTTCTAAGATTTTCTAATTAATCGTACATCTTCAAAATTTTAGAATTTTACGGTTACGGGTTTTGGGGGTTATGTGGATTTGGATTTTAGTGTTGTGGGGTTTTAGAGTTTGTATTTTTAGTGTTTTACGGTTTTAGGGCTTACGGATAATGGTTTTAGGGTTTTAGGGTTTTAAGGTTTTAGGGTTTTTTGTTTAGGGGTTCTGGACATTTAGGGTTTAGAGTTTTATTTGTTGGGGTTTTCGAGAAGTTTAGGTTTAGGGTTTACGTTATCTTTGGATTTTGAGTGTTTAGGCTAATAATTGTACATCTTCAAAATTTTAAATTTTTAGGGTTACGTGTTTTGGGGGTTATGTTGGTTTGGATTTTAGTATTTTGGAGTTTTAGAGTTTAGAATTTTAGGGTTTTAGGGTTTACGGTTTATGGTTTTAGGGTTTTAGGGTTTTAAGATTTTCTAATTAATCCTACATCTTCAAAATTTTAGAATTTTAGGGTTACGGGTTTTGGGGGTTATGTGGATTTGGATTTTAGTGTTTTGGGGTTTTAGAGTATTGATTTTTAGGGTTTTACGGTTTTAGGGCTTACGGTTAATGGTTTTAGGGTTTTAGGGTTTTAAGGTTTTAGGGTTTTTGGTTTAGGGGTTCTGGACATTTAGGGTTTAGAGTTTTATTTGTTGGAGTTTCTGAGAAGTTTAGTTTTAGGGTTTACCGTTATCTTTGGATTTTGAGTGTTTAGGCTAATTAATCGTACATCTTCAAAATTTTAAAATTTTAGGGTTACGTGTTTTGGGGGTTATGTTGGTTTGGATTTTAGTGTTTTGGGGTTTTAGAGTTTAGAATTTTAGGGTTTTAGTGTTTACGGTTTATGGTTTTAGTGTTTTTCGGTTTTATGGTTTTCTAATTAATTGTACATCTTCAAAATATTAAAATTTTAGGGTTACGGGTTTTGGGAGTTATGTGGATTTGGATTTTTGTGTTTTGCTGTTTTAGAGTATTGATTTTTAGGGTTTTAGGGTTTTCGGGCTTACGGTTAATGGTTTTAGGGTTTTACGGTTTTAAGGTTTTAGGGTTCTTTGTTTAGGGGTTATGGACATTTAGGGTTTAGAGTTTTATTTGTTGGGGTTTTCAGGAAGTTTAGGATTACGGTTTACCGTTATCTTTGGATCTTGAGTGTTTAGGCTAATTAATCGTACATCTTCAAAATTTTAAAATTTTAGGGTTACGTGTTTTGGGGGTTATGTTGGTTTGGATTTTAGTGTTTTGGGGTTTTAGAGTTTAGAATTTTAGGGTTTTAGTGTTTACGGTTTATGGTTTTAGTGTTTTTCGGTTTTATGGTTTTCTAATTAATTGTACATCTTCAAAATATTAAAATTTTAGGGTTACGGGTTTTGGGAGTTATGTGGATTTGGATTTTTGTGTTTTGCTGTTTTAGATTATTGATTTTTAGGGTTTTAGGGTGTTCGGGCTTACGGTTAATGGTTTTAGGGTTTTACGGTTTTAAGGTTTTAGGGTTCTTTGTTTAGGGGTTATGGACATTTAGGGTTTAGAGTTTTATTTGTTGGGGTGTTCAGGAAGTTTAGGATTACGGTTTACCGTTATCTTTGGATCTTGAGTGTTTAGGCTAATTAATCGTACATCTTCAAAATTTTAAAATTTTAGGGTTACGTGTTTTGGGGGTTATGTTGGTTTGGATTTTAGTGTTTTGGGGTTTTAGAGTTTAGAATTTTAGGGTTTTAGTGTTTACGGTTTATGGTTTTAGTGTTTTTCGGTTTTATGGTTTTCTAATTAATTGTACATCTTCAAAATATTAAAATTTTAGGGTTACGGGTTTTGGGAGTTATGTGGATTTGGATTTTTGTGTTTTGCTGTTTTAGAGTATTGATTTTTAGGGTTTTAGGGTTTTCGGGCTTACGGTTAATGGTTTTACGGTTTTACGGTTTTAAGGTTTTAGGGTTTTTTGTTTAGGGGTTATGGACATTTAGGGTTTAGAGTTTTATTTGTTGGGGTTTTCAGGAAGTTTAGGATTACGGTTTACCGTTATCTTTGGATCTTGAGTGTTTAGGCTAATTAATCGTACATCTTCAAAATTTTAAAATTTTAGGGTTACGTGTTTTGGGGGTTATGTGGGTTTTTATTTTAGTGTTTTGGGGTTTTAGAGTTTAGAATTTTAGGGTTTTAGGGTTTTAAGGTTTTAGGGTTATCGGTTTAGGGGTTATGGACATTTAGGGTGTAGAGTTTTATTTGTTGGGGTTATCGGGAAGTTTAGTATTAGGGTTTACCGTTATCTTTGGATTTTGAGTGTTTAGGCTAATTTATCGTACATCTTAAAAATCTTAAAATTTTAGGGTTACGTGTTTTGCGGGTTATGTGGGTTAGGATTATAGTGTTTTGGGGTTTTAGAGTTTAGAATTTTAGGGTTTTAGGGATTTAAGGTTTTAGGGTTTTCGGTTTAGGGGTTATGGACATTTAGGGTTTAGAGTTTTATTTGTTGGGGTTTTCTGGAAGTTTAGGATTTGGGTTTACCGTTATCTTTGTATTTTGAGTGTTTAAGCTAATTAATCGCACATCTTCAAAATTTTAAAATTTCAGGGTTACGTGTTTTGGGGGTTATGTACGTTTGGATTTTATTGTTTTGGGGTTTTAAAGTTTATTATTTTAGGGTTTTAGAGTTTACGGTTTATGGATTTAGGGTTTTAGGGTTTTAAGGTTTTCTAATTAATCGTACATCTTTAAAATTTTAGAATTTTAGGGTTACGGGTTTTGGGGGTTATGTGAATTTAGATTTTAGTGTTTTGTGGTTTTAGAGTTTTGATTTTTAGTTTTTTAGGGTTTTAGGGCTTATAGTTTATGGTTTTAGGGTTTTAGGGTTTTAAGGTTTTAGTGTTTTTGGTTTAGGGGTTATGGACATTTAGGGTTTAGAGTTTTATTTGTTGGGGTTTTCGGAAAGTTTAGGTTTAGGGTTTACCGTTATCTTTAGATTTTTAGTGTTTAGTCTAATTAATCGTACATCTTCAAAATTTTAAAATTTTATTGTTACGGGTTTTAGGGGTTATTTGGGTTTGGATTTTAGTTTTTTGTTGTTTCAGAGTTTAGAATTTTAGGGTTTTAGGGTTTTAGGGTTTTAAGGTTTTAGGGTTTTCGGTTTAGGGGTTATGGACATTTAGGTTTAGGATTTTCTAATTAATCGTACATCTTCAAAATTTTAGAATTTTAGGGTTACGGGTTTTGGGGGTTATGTGGATTTGGATTTTAGTGTTTTGGGGTTTTAGAGTTTTGATTTTTAGGGTTTTAGGGTTTTAGGGCTTACAGTTAATGGTTTTAGGGTTTTAGGGTTTTAAGGTTTTAGGGTTTTTGTTTAGGGGTTCTGGACATTTAGGGTTTAGAGTTTTATTTGTTGGGGTTTTCGAGAAGTTTAGGTTTAGGGTTTACCGTTATCTTTGGATTTTGAGTGTTTAGTCTAATTAATCGTACATCTTAAAAATTTTAAAATTTTAGGGTTACGGGTTTTGGGGGTTATGTGGGTTTGGATTTTAGTGTTTTGGGGTTTTAGAGTTTAGAATTTTAGGGTTTTAGGGTTTTAGGGTTATCGGTTTAGGGTTTATGAACATTTAGGATTTAGAGTTTTATTTGTTGGGGTTATCGGGAAGTTTAGGATTAGGGTTTACCGTTGTCTTTGGATTTTGAGTGTTTAGGCTAATTAATCGTACATCTTAACAATTTTAAAATTTAAGGGTTACGTGTTTTGGGGGTTATGTTGGTTTGGATTTTAGTGTTTTGGGGTTTTAGAGTTTAGAATTTTAGGTTTTTAGGGTTTACGGTTTATGGTTTTAGGGTTTTTGGGTTCTAAGATTTTCTAATTAATCGTACATCTTCAAAATTTTAGAATTTTACGGTTACGGGTTTTGGGGGTTATGTGGATTTGGATTTTAGTGTTGTGGGGTTTTAGAGTTTGTATTTTTAGTGTTTTACGGTTTTAGGGCTTACGGATAATGGTTTTAGGGTTTTAGGGTTTTAAGGTTTTAGGGTTTTTTGTTTAGGGGTTCTGGACATTTAGGGTTTAGAGTTTTATTTGTTGGGGTTTTCGAGAAGTTTAGGTTTAGGGTTTACGTTATCTTTGGATTTTGAGTGTTTAGGCTAATAATTGTACATCTTCAAAATTTTAAATTTTTAGGGTTACGTGTTTTGGGGGTTATGTTGGTTTGGATTTTAGTATTTTGGAGTTTTAGAGTTTAGAATTTTAGGGTTTTAGGGTTTACGGTTTATGGTTTTAGGGTTTTAGGGTTTTAAAATTTTCTAATTAATCCTACATCTTCAAAATTTTAGAATTTTAGGGTTACGGGTTTTGGGGGTTATGTGGATTTGGATTTTAGTGTTTTGGGGTTTTAGAGTATTGATTTTTAGGGTTTTACGGTTTTAGGGCTTACGGTTAATGGTTTTAGGGTTTTAGGGTTTTAAGGTTTTAGGGTTTTTGGTTTAGGGGTTCTGGACATTTAGGGTTTAGAGTTTTATTTGTTGGAGTTTCTGAGAAGTTTAGTTTTAGGGTTTACCGTTATCTTTGGATTTTGAGTGTTTAGGCTAATTAATCGTACATCTTCAAAATTTTAAAATTTTAGGGTTACGTGTTTTGGGGGTTATGTTGGTTTGGATTTTAGTGTTTTGGGGTTTTAGAGTTTAGAATTTTAGGGTTTTAGTGTTTACGGTTTATGGTTTTAGTGTTTTTCGGTTTTATGGTTTTCTAATTAATTGTACATCTTCAAAATATTAAAATTTTAGGGTTACGGGTTTTGGGAGTTATGTGGATTTGGATTTTTGTGTTTTGCTGTTTTAGAGTATTGATTTTTAGGGTTTTAGGGTTTTCGGGCTTACGGTTAATGGTTTTAGGGTTTTACGGTTTTAAGGTTTTAGGGTTTTTTGTTTAGGGGTTATGGACATTTAGGGTTTAGAGTTTTATTTGTTGGGGTTTTCAGGAAGTTTAGGATTACGGTTTACCGTTATCTTTGGATCTTGAGTGTTTAGGCTAATTAATCGTACATCTTCAAAATTTTAAAATTTTAGGGTTACGTGTTTTGGGGGTTATGTTTGTTTGGATTTTAGTGTTTTGGGGTTTTAGAGTTTAGAATTTTAGGGTTTTAGTGTTTACGGTTTATGGTTTTAGTGTTTTTCGGTTTTATGGTTTTCTAATTAATTGTACATCTTCAAAATATTAAAATTTTAGGGTTACGGGTTTTGGGAGTTATGTGGATTTGGATTTTTGTGTTTTGCTGTTTTAGAGTATTGATTTTTAGGGTTTTAGGGTTTTCGGGCTTACGGTTAATGGTTTTACGGTTTTACGGTTTTAAGGTTTTAGGGTTTTTTGTTTAGGGGTTATGGACATTTAGGGTTTAGAGTTTTATTTGTTGGGGTGTTCAGGAAGTTTAGGATTACGGTTTACCGTTATCTTTGGATCTTGAGTGTTTAGGCTAATTAATCGTACATCTTCAAAATTTTAAAATTTTAGGGTTACGTGTTTTGGGGGTTATGTGGGTTTTTATTTTAGTGTTTTGGGGTTTTAGAGTTTAGAATTTTAGGGTTTTAGGGTTATCGGTTTAGGGGTTATGGACATTTAGGGTGTAGAGTTTTATTTGTTGGGGTTATCGGGAAGTTTAGTATTAGGGTTTACCGTTATCTTTGGATTTTGAGTGTTTAGGCTAATTTATCGTACATCTTAAAAATCTTAAAATTTTAGGGTTACGTGTTTTGCGGGTTATGTGGGTTAGGATTATAGTGTTTTGGGGTTTTAGAGTTTAGAATTTTAGGGTTTTAGGGATTTAAGGTTTTAGGGTTTTCGGTTTAGGGGTTATGGACATTTAGGGTTTAGAGTTTTATTTGTTGGGGTTTTCTGGAAGTTTAGGATTTGGGTTTACCGTTATCTTTGTATTTTGAGTGTTTAGGCTAATTAATCGCACATCTTCAAAATTTTAAAATTTCAGGGTTACGTGTTTTGGGGGTTATGTACGTTTGGATTTTATTGTTTTGGGGTTTTAAAGTTTATTATTTTAGGGTTTTAGAGTTTACGGTTTATGGATTTAGGGTTTTAGGGTTTTAAGGTTTTCTAATTAATCGTACATCTTTAAAATTTTAGAATTTTAGGGTTACGGGTTTTGGGGGTTATGTGAATTTAGATTTTAGTGTTTTGTGGTTTTAGAGTTTTGATTTTTAGTTTTTTAGGGTTTTAGGGCTTATGGTTTATGGTTTTAGGGTTTTAGGGTTTTAAGGTTTTAGTGTTTTTGGTTTATGGGTTATGGACATTTAGGGTTTAGAGTTTTATTTGTTGGGGTTTTCGGAAAGTTTAGGTTTAGGGTTTACCGTTATCTTTAGATTTTTAGTGTTTAGTCTAATTAATCGTACATCTTCAAAATTTTAAAATTTTATTGTTACGGGTTTTAGGGGTTATTTGGGTTTGGATTTTAGTTTTTTGTTGTTTCAGAGTTTAGAATTTTAGGGTTTTAGGGTTTTAGGGTTTTAAGGTTTTAGGGTTTTCGGTTTAGGGGTTATGGACATTTAGGTTTAGGATTTTCTAATTAATCGTACATCTTCAAAATTTTAGAATTTTAGGGTTACGGGTTTTGGGGGTTATGTGGATTTGGATTTTAGTGTTTTGGGGTTTTAGAGTTTTGATTTTTAGGGTTTTAGGGTTTTAGGGCTTACAGTTAATGGTTTTAGGGTTTTAGGGTTTTAAGGTTTTAGGGTTTTTGTTTAGGGGTTCTGGACATTTAGGGTTTAGAGTTTTATTTGTTGGGGTTTTCGAGAAGTTTAGGTTTAGGGTTTACCGTTATCTTTGGATTTTGAGTGTTTAGTCTAATTAATCGTACATCTTAAAAATTTTAAAATTTTAGGGTTACGGGTTTTGGGGGTTATGTGGGTTTGGATTTTAGTGTTTTGGGGTTTTAGAGTTTAGAATTTTAGGGTTTTAGGGTTTTAGGGTTATCGGTTTAGGGTTTATGGACATTTAGGATTTAGAGTTTTATTTGTTGGGGTTATCGGGAAGTTTAGGATTAGGGTTTACCGTTGTCTTTGGATTTTGAGTGTTTAGGCTAATTAATCGTACATCTTCAAAATTTTAAAATTTTAAGGTTATGTGTTTTGAGGGGTTATGTGGGTTTGGATTTTAGTGTTTTGGGGTTTTAGAGTTTAAAATTTTAAGGTTTTTGGGTTTTAAGGTTTTAGGGTTTTTCGGTTTAGGGGTTATGGACATTTAGGGTTTAGAGTTTTATTTGTTGGGGTTTTAGGGAAGTTTAGGATTAGGGTTTACCGTTATCTTTGGATTTTTAGTGTTTAGGCTAATTAATCGTACATCTTCAAAATTTTAAAATTTTAGGGTTACGGGTTTTGGGGGTTATGTGTTTTTGGATTTTAGGGTTTTGGGGTTTTAGAGTTTAGAATTTTATGGTTTTAGGGTTTACGGTTTATGGTTTTAAGGTTTTAGGGTTTTCGGTTTAGGGGTTATGGACATTTAGGGTTTAGAGTTTTATTTGTTGGTTTTTTCGGGATGTTTAGGTTTAGGGTTTACCGTTGTCATTGGATTTTGAGTGTTTAGGCTAATTAATCGTACATCTTCAAAATTTGACAAATTTAGGGTTGAGCGTTTTTGGGGTTCTATGGTTTAGGATTTTAGTGTTTTGGGGTTTTAGAGTTTAGAATTTTAGGGTTTTAGGGTTTAGGGTTTAGGGTTTTAGGGTTTTAAGGTTTTAAGGTTTTAAGGTTTTATGGTTGGTGGTTTAGGGGTTATGGACTTTTTCGGTTTAGAGTTTTTGTTGTTGGGATTTTGGGGAAGGTTAGTTTTAGGGTTTACCGTTATCTTTGGATTCTGAGTGTTTAGGCTAAGTAATCGTACATCTTCAAAATTTGACAATTTTTTGGGTTGAGGGTTTTGGGGGTTTAGTGGTTTAGGATTTTAGTGTTTTGGGGTTTTAGAGTTTTAGGGTTGAGGGTTTATGGTTTTAGGGTTTTGGGTTTAGGGGTTATGGACTTTTAGGGTTTAGAGTTTTCTTTGTTGGGGTTTTAGGTAAGGTTAGGTTTAGGGTTTACCGTTATCTTTGGATGTTGAGTGTTTAGGCTAAGTAATCGTACATCTTCAAAATTTGACAATTTTAGGGTTGAGGGTTTTTGGGGTTTTGTGGTTTTGGATTTTAGTGTTTTGGGGTATTAGAGTTTAGAATTTTAGGGTTTTATGGTTTAGGATTTATGGTTTTAGGGTTTTAGGGTTTGAAGGTTTTAGGGTGTTGTGTTTAGGGGTTATGGACTTTTAGGGTTGAGAGTTTTTGTTGTTGGGGTTTTAGGGAAGGTTAGGTTTAGGGTTTACCGTTATCTTTGGGTTTTGAGTGTTTAGGCTAAGTTATCGTACATCTTCAAAATTTGACAATTTTAGGGTTTAGAGTTTTTGGGGTTTTGTGGTTTAGGGATTATGGACTTTTAGGGTTTAGAGTTTTTGTTGTTGGGGTTTTAGGGTAAGTTACGTTTAGGGTTTACCGTTATCTTTGGATTTTGAGTGTTTAGGCTAACTAATCGTACATCTTCAAAATTTTACAATTTTTGGGTTGAGGATTTTGGGGTTTTAGAGTTTAGAATTTTAGGTTTTTAGGGTTTAGGATTTATGGTTTAAGGGTGTTAGGGTTTTATGGTTTTAGGGTTTTGGGTTTAGGGGTTATGGACTTTAAGGGTTTAAAGTTTTTGTTATTGGGGTTTTGGGGATGGTTAGGTTTACGGTTTACCGTTATCTTTTGATTTTGAGTGTTTAGGCTAACTAAACGTACATCTTCAAAATTTGCAATTTTAGGGTTGACGGTTTTTGGGGTTTTGTGGTTTAGGATTTTAGTGTTTTGGGGTTTTAGAGTTTAGAATTTTAAGGTTTTAGGGTTTAGGATTTATGATATTATTGTTTGATGGTTTTAGGGTTTTGGGTTTAGAGGTTATGGACTTTTAGGGTTTAGAGTTTTTGTTGTTGGGGTTTTAGGGAAGGTTAGGTTTAGGGTTTTTCGTTATCTTTTGATTTTGAGTGTTTTGGCTAAGTAATCGTACATCTTAAAATTTTGACAATTTTAGTGGTGAGGGTTTTGGGGGTTTTGTGGTTTAGGATTTTAGTGTTTTGGAGTTTTAGAGTTTTGAATTTTAGAGTTTTAGGGTTTAGGAATTATGGTTTTAGGGTTTTAGGGTTTTAAGGTTTTAGGGTTTTGGGTTTATGGGTCATGGACTTTTAGGGTTTAGAGTTTTCTTTGTTGGGGTTTTAGGGAAGATTAGGTTTAGGGTTTACCGTTATCTTTGGATATTGAGTGTTTAGGCTAAATAATCGTACATCTTCAAAATTTGACAATTTTAGGGTTGAGAGTTTTGGGGTTTCATGGTTTAGGATTTTAGTGTTTTGGAGTTTTGGAGTTTAGAATTTTAGGGTTTTAGGGTTTAGGATTTATGGTTTTAGGGTTTTAGGGTTTTTGGTTTAGGGTTTATGGACTTTTAGGGTTTAGAGTTTTTGTTGTTGGGGTTTTAGGGAAGGTTAGGTTTAGGGTTTACTGTTATCTTAGGGTTTTGAGTGTTTAGGCTAAGTAATCGTATATCTTCAAAATTTTACAATTTTATGGTTGAGGGTTTTGGGGGTTTGGTGGTTTAGGATTTTAGTGTTTTGGGGTTTTAGAGTTTAGAATTTTAGAGTTTTAGGGTTTAGGGTTTATGGTTTTAGGGTTTATGGTTTTAGGGTTTATGGTTTTAGGGTTTTAAGGTTTTAGGGTTTGGGTTTAGGGGTTATGGACTTTTATGGTTTAGAGTTTTCTTTGTTGGGGTTTTAGTTAAGGTTAGGTTTAGGGTTTACTGTTATCTTTGGATTTTGAGTGTTTAGGCTAAGTATACGTACTTCTTCAAAATTTGACAATTTTAGGGTTGAGGGTTTTTGGGGTTTTGTGGTTTAGGATTTTAGTGTTTTGGGGTTTTAGAGTTTTGAATTTTTGGGTTTTAGGGTTTAGGGTTTAGGGTTTTAGGGTTTTAATGTTTTAAGGTTTTATGGTTTTTGGTTTAGGGGTTAAGGACTTTTTGGGTTTAGAGTTTTTGTTGTTGGGATTTAAGGTTTAGGGTTTTAAGGTTTTAGGGTTTTGGGTTTTTGGGGTTTTGTGGTTTAGGATTTTACTGTTTTTGGTTTTTAGAGTTTAGAATTTTAGGGTTTTAGAGTTGAGGATTTATGGTTTTAGGGTTTTAAGGTTTTAGGGTTTGGGTTTAGGGGTTATGGACTTTTATGGTGTAGAGTTTTCTTTGTTGGGGTTTTAGGGAAGGTTAGGTTTAGTATTTACCGTTATCTTTGAGTTTTTGGTGTTTGGGCTAAGTAATCGTACATCTTCAAAATTTGACAATTTTAGGGTTGAGGGTTTTTGGGGTTTTGTGATTTAGGATTTTAGTGTTTTGGGGTTTTAGAGTTTAGAATTTTAGGGTTTTAGGGTTTAGGGTTTAGGGTTTTAGGGTTTTAGGGTTTTAATGTTTTAAGGTTTTATGGTTTTTGGTTTAGGGGTTAAGGACTTTTTGGGTTTAGAGTTTTTGTTGTTGGGATTTAGGGTTTAGGGTTTTATGGTTTTATGGTTTTGGGTTTTTGGGGTTTTGTGGTTTAGGATTTTACTGTTTTGGGTTTTTAGAGTTTAGAATTTTAGGGTTTTAGAGTTTAGGATTTATGGTTTTATGGTTTTAGGGTTTTAAGGTTTTAGGGTTTTGGGTTTAGGGATTATGGGCTTTTAGGGTTTAGAGGTTTTGTCGTTGGGGTTTTAGGGAAGGTTAGGTTTAGGGTTTATCGTTATCTTTGGATTTTGAGTGTTTAGGCTAACTAATCGTACATCTTCAAAATTTGACAATTTTAGGGTTGAGGGTTTTGGGGGTTTTGTGGTTTAGGATTTTAGTGTTTTGGGGTTTTAGAGTTTAGAATTTTAGGGTTTAGGATTTATGGTTTTAGGGTTTTAGGGTTTTAGGGTTTTAGGGTTTTAGGGTTTTAGGGTGTTGGGTTTAGGGGTTATGGACTTTTAGGGTTTAGAGTTTTTGTTGTTGGGGTTTTAGGGAAGGTTAGGTTTAGTATTTACCGTTATCTTTGAGTTTTTGGTGTTTGGGCTAAGTAATCGTACATCTTCAAAATTTGACAATTTTAGGGTTGAGGGTTTTGGGGGTTTTGTGGTTTAGGATTTTAGTGTTTTTGGGTTTTAGAGGTTAGAATTTTAGAGTTTTAGGGTTTAGGGTTTATGGTTTTAGGGATTTAGGGTTTTAAGGTTTTAGGGTTTAGGGGTTATGGACTTTTAGGGTTTAGAGTTTTCTTTGTTGGGGTTTTAGTTAAGGTTAGGTTTAGGGTTTACCGTTATCTTTGGATTTTGGGTGTTTAGGCTAAGTAATCGTACATCTTCAAAATTTTACAACTTTAGGGTTGAGGGTTTTGGGGGTTTTGTGGTTTAGGATTTTTGTGTTTTGGGGTTTTAGAGTTTAGAATTTTAGGGTTTTAGGTTTTAGGACTTATGGTTTCAGGGTTTTAGGGACTTAAGGTTTTAGGGTTTTGGGTTTAGTGGTTATGGACTTTTAAGTTTAGAGTTTTTGTTGTTGGAGTTTTAGGGAATGTTAGATTTAGGGTTTACCGTTATCTTTGGATTTTAAGTGTTTAGGCTAAGTAATCATACGTCTTCAAAATTTGACAATTTTAGGATTGAGGGTTTTGGGGGGTTTTGTGGTTTAGAATTTTAGTTTTTTGGGGTTTTAGAGTTTAGAATTTTAGGGTTTTAGGATTTAGGATTTATGGTTTTAGGGTTTTACGGTTTTAAGGTTTTAGGGTTTTGGGTTTATAGGTTATGGACTTTTAGGGTTTATAGTTTTTGTTGTTGGGGTTTTAAGGAAGGTTGGGTTTAGGGTTTACCATTATCTTTGGATTTTGAGTGTTTAGGCTAAGTAATCGTACATCTTCAAAATTTGACAATTTTAGGGTTGAGGGTTTTGGGGGTTTTGTGGTTTAGGATTTTAATTAGTTATAAGTCGTGTATGTCAATATGTAATACACAGTGACCTACATAAATGGTAATTTATTAAGTCGATGGTCAATTTGAACATGGTTAAGTAGATATCAGATAAGACATCAATTATTATTTTAAAGTTCGATGGTTTGATTCTCATACAATCGTTAAACTAAAAAAGTATATATTGACTCATGCTTAAATTAATTGTAACCTTTTGATGCGGCTTATTTAAAGCATCTTTCTTATCTTCGATTTATCAAAACTGCATTATTTTAAAAAGATCTTAAACAAATTCCAACCAATTTTATGTATTATCCCTACCTAAAAAGATAAATTGATGAAGAGAGAGAGAAAAAAAAAGAAAAATAAAAAAAAAATCTCTGATAGAGATAAAGAAAGTTAAGACCAATACAATGGGCCAGGCCCATAAATTACCACAAAATCGTTGGGAGATCTGAATATGGGCTTTCATCGGCCCAGTCACCAAGCTTGAATATAAAAATAGAAAATCATCGGCCCACCACGCTCCACCTCCAACGGATCTTTTTACATCCTTATTAATCCCAACCATCGAACTTCATTTTTTCCTTATTGATCCCGTGCTCCACCTCGCTCAGACTTCGGGCTCCGCGAAGCGTCTCTCATGGCGACTAACCGCACGACCGTGTCTCCCCCGTCAACTCTTCGCTCCGCCGCTCTATGGAGATCTCCGGACCCTTCGCTTCGGTATGACTTTCTCCGTCTTCTGTTTTCAATGATTAAACCCTAGAAAACAAGGGTTTAAGAAAGTTGTAAGAGTTGTTTCCTCTGATTTTTCTAGCTTTACTATCTTAAGATTTCTGTTCAAATTACATAAATGTACTTAATGCTGTTTATCTTTCTAATTTCTATAGGGACGGGTCAGCACTCAGGAGGTTTTTTCCTTGTCCAACTCTGATTTAGTTCCTGGTAAATATGAAGGTAATTGGATGTCTAATTGGTAAATCCCTGGTTCCTCTGCTCTCCCTCGGACCTTCGGTTTTTGTGTTGAAAAATCATGCATCTGGATTATGGCAAAATACATACTGATGAATGCA
This sequence comes from Luffa aegyptiaca, assembly GCA_017139565.1. NCBI lineage: Eukaryota > Viridiplantae > Streptophyta > Magnoliopsida > Cucurbitales > Cucurbitaceae > Luffa > Luffa aegyptiaca. Next base: position 127,650 of record CM029396.1, read on the forward strand.
TGTACTTTGTGGGTTGTAGGGGGGCTTAAGTTATGGGAAGGCGCATTAGATCTTGTCAAAGCTCTTTGTGGAGAAATTGAAAATGGGGATTTTTCATTTTCTGGGAAGCGAGTTCTAGAGGTGGGCATCTTAACATTCAGGTGATTCTATGTTGTCTGGAGATTGTATGCAAACTCATCTACAATGCTAAATAATGTTCTAAGAGCATTTTGATCATTCGTTTGTGGATAGACTGGTTGTAATCTATTATTTAAGCCTCAAAACGTTTCCTCAAAGATGAAACTAATTGTTGTATTTTTGCTACTACTTGTGACTATGATTGTAGTAGATTGTAAGCTTTATTTAACATTTCTTATCAGAAATTTATGTCTGCTTTGAAATAAGACATTTCTAATAATTTTTCTGAGTAGGATAATTCATAAAGACAAATTTATCTTCAGGGCAACAGATTTTAATATCCTCATGCATATATTATTATCACATGGAATTGTATAGAAGAAATTTAGCTTGCACATATAATGTGATATTTATTTACTGTGTTGCAGACTTGCTATTGATTGAACTTTAGTTGATGATTATGAAAAATTTCATATTCAAGCAAACTATCATCCTTATCATTTTCTACAATGAAGTTTAAGTTCAAGTTTGACACCCAGTTTCTATGCAATCTGTAAAATATGCATAAAAAATAGATGACATATTTCTATATTAAAACAGCGTTCAAGGTTTTATTATGATCTTCTTATATGCTTTATTTTTTCTTTGATTACTTTGAGATTTTAATCAGGTTCTAACATGCAAGGAACTTGGTTTATTTTTTTGTGTTCAATTTTCCTAATTTTCGAGTATGGAATGTTTTCCTGTTCCTGATGTTAGTTGGGAAGGATCTTTCGATGCCCATTCTGGGAAAGGAAGTTTATTTTTGACATATATAAAATCTATTTCTCTGTTGTTAAACCAATGTTAGCGTTAGATTAGAACACTGTTTTTTTTTTAAGAATTGTTTTTTCGTGGTTTGATTTTAAGTGGTACTGAGATGATTCTGTGCCAACTAAATTGATTTTTCTTATCTTATTGTATCATATACTGCAAGCAATTATTGGCCCCATATTACTTGGGGCTGATATCTAATTGTCGATTTTATTATTGATGATTGCTCGTGAAAATAGCCCTGTTAATTACTTGATTCTGGTCTTTTTCATTGCTCTGCATATTTGTTGTAACTCAACTGATTGTTTCCTGGAATCTTGAGAGATTAACTATTAGGCAAGATTAATATATAACCCAAATTACATGAGAATGTTAATGTTTGTCTGAATTGATAGAAAGAGAGTTATAATGATGTATACTTTGTCTGCTCTTTGAACTGCAGGTGAAGGTATGATATTGATGCTGTTTTGTTGTGGGGTGTTATCTCCTTTAAATTACATATCTGAGTAATTGGAGGTTAGTATAGTATTGTAACTATCTATGTTTTTTAATTTTAAAGCAAATAACTATATATGCATTCCTGGTTAATGGTTTTTTTTAGTACAAACAGTTTGATGATTGACATATTATTAATTTGTTCATTAAAATTTCAGAAAATCAAATTCGAAAGTTCATGGAATATTATGAAAGAATGTATTAAAGCTTCAATCAGAATTGGTACGTTCTCAAACTCCAATCGCATTACATTATTTATGTTAGAACTGCATATGGAATGAAAGCACCACCAAGCCTAGTTATGATCAACAAACCCTTCCAAATTTTTTTCTTTCGTATATTTTTTCTCTTCAAAATTTGACTTTCTAACTTCTTTTATCTCCTAAATTCCCTCTTACTTTCCTCATACCATTTGTATTTTTCACTCCAAACTTTTCCTCTGGAATTCCTTTTCTAGAATTTATCTAAAATTTTTCAAAAACTCTTCAAGAAAACTTTTTTTAAAATTTTTTTTGTAATTTTTTTTTCACTTTCAAGCGTTTTCTTCAAAATTTTTGAAACCTCTTTTGTCTATTTTTTTGTTTCTTTCAAACATTTTCTCTTAAAAGATTTTCTCTTTCTAACTTGTGTTATCTCCAAAATGCTCTTTCCAAAGATTTTTCTAATTTATTTTTTACTTCCTAAATTGTTTTCTCTTAAAATTTATCCCTCACACATTTACTTTTATTCAAAAGTTGTCTCTTTTCCAACTTTCTTTCAAATCTTTTGTTCTTCAAATTTGTCTCTCTCGTTCCAACTTCTTTTATCCCAAAAGTTTCTTCTCTCTTAAAACTTTTCTAGAATTTATTCATGAATTTTTCACGAAAACTTTTTCTTTACATCGCCTTGTTTTTATCTCTTTAAAATAGCTTTCATAAATTCTTTTGTTTTGCCTCCAAATGCTTCTCTTTTTAAGGGTTTTTTTTTATTCTTAAAATTTTCCTTAAAACTTTTTCCGATTTAAAATTGTTTCTTGAAAATTTGCGTTTTCTTGATTTTTCTCACTTTCTAATGTTTTCTTAAAAATTTCTCTGTTTTCCAACCTTAGTTTTCTAAAAAATATCTCTTCAAAATTTTGCTTTCCACCTTTTCGAAATGCATCTCTTTTTAATATTTTCATTTAAAAGTTTTTATTTTATCTTTTTTCTAGAATTTATCTCCAAACCTTTTTTTCAAACTTCTCCAAAAAGTTTTACTTTTTCCTTATTCAAATGTTTCCTCTTTTAACTTCATCTCAAAATTTCTTTCAAATGTTTTCATTTTCCAAATGCTTCTAAGGTTTCTTTTCTTTAATTTGTCCATAAAACTTTTTCCTCTTTAAAACTGTATTTTCAAAATTTGCATTTTCTTGAATTTTCTCACTTTCAAATGTTTTCTTAAAAATTCCTCTGTTTTCCAACCTCAATTTTCCAAAACCTATCTCTTCAAAATCTTTTTAATATTTTTTATTAAAAATTTTTACTTAATTTTTTTTTCTAGAAATTATCTCATAACTTCTTTTTCAAACTTTTTCAACTTCAATTTTCTAAAAAATATCTCTTGAAAATGTTTATCTCTTTTTAATATTTTTACTGATTTTTTTTTCTAGAATTTATCTCAAAACCCTTTTTCAAAATTTTTTCTCCAAAACTTTTTTCCTTTTTCAAATATTTCCCTCTTTTAACTTCATTTCAAACGTTTTCATTTTCCAAATGCTTATCTTTTTTAAGTTTTTTTTTTCTTTAAACTTTTTTCGGTTTAAAATTGTTTCTTCAAAATTTGCGTTTTCTTGATTTCTCACTTTTCTTAAAAACTATTCTGTTTTCCAACCTCAGTTTTCTTCACCTTTTTTCAAATTTCTTTCTCCAAAAATGTTTCCTTTTTCAAATGTTTGCCTCTTTTAACTTCCATTTCAAATGTTTTCATCTTCCAAATGCCTCTCTTTTTACGTTTTGTTTTTCCTTAAAACTTTTTCCTGTTTAAAATTGTTTCTTCATAATTTGTGTTTTCTTGATTTTTCTCACTTTCAAAATGTTTTCTTAAAAACTTCTTATTTTTCCATCCTCAATTTTCTACGAAATCTCTTCAAAACCTGTCTTTCCAACTCCTTTTTTTCTTCTAATGTTTTCCTTTTCAAAATGCATCTCTTTTTAATAATTTTTTATTTAATGTTTTTACTTAAAAGTTTTCTCTCCAGAATTTTTACTTTTTTCCTAAATGTTTCCCTCTTTTTTAACTTCATCTCAAAATTTTCTTTCAAATGTTTTCATTTCCCAAATGCTTTTCTTTTTAAGGGTTTTTTTTTCCATAAAACTTTTTCCTTCAAAATGTTTTCTTAAAAACTTCTTATTTTTCCATCCTCAGTTTTCTAAAAAATCTCTTCAAAATTTGTCTTTTCAACTCCTTTTTATCTTCAAATGTTTTTCTTTTTAAAATGCATCTCTTTTTAAAATGTTTTGACTTTAAAGTTTTCTCTCCAAAATTTTTAGACCCCGTTTGATAACCATTTGGTTTTTAGTTTTTGGTTTTTCAAAATTATGCTTGTTTTCTCTTAATTTATTTACAATGATTTTCATCTTTGTTAGGGAGTCATTAGAGTTCTTAGGCAAATTCTTTAAAACATGGGAGGGAAGTAGGTAGCAAACCAAATAAATGTATAGGTGTTAGGAGGGTTTATAAGCTTAATTTTCAAAAACTAAAAACTAAAAACGAAATGGTTATCAAAAGGGGCCTTACTTTTTCCTTTTTCAAATGTTTCCCTCTTTTAACTTCATCCCAAAATTTTCTTTCAAATGTTTTCATATCCCAAATGCTTTTCTTTTCAAGGTTTTTTTTCTTAAATTTTCCTTAAAACTTTATCCTTTAAAATGTTTTCTTAAAAATTTCTTATTTTTCCATCCTCAGTTTTCTAAAAAATCTCTTCAAAACTTGTTTTTCCAACTTCTTTTTATCTTCATATGATTTCCTTTTCAAAAACATCTCTTTTTAAAATATTTATACTTAAAAGTTTTCTCTCCAAAATTTTTACTTTTTCCTTTTTCAAATGTTTCCCTCTTTTAACTTCACTCAAAATTTTCTTTCAATGCTTTTCTTTTTAAGGTTTTTTTTCCTTAAATTTTCCTTAACTTTTTCCTTCAAAATGTTTTCTTAAAAATTTCTCATTTTTCCATCCTCAGTTTTCTAAAAAATCTCTTCAAAACTTGTTTTTCCAACTTCTTTTTATCTTCAAATGTTTTCCTTTTCAAAATGAGATTTTTAATAATTTTTTATTAAATTTTTTTACTTAAAAGTTTTCTCTCCAAAATTTTTACTTTTTCCTTTTTCAAATGTTTCCCTCTTCATCCCAAGATTTTCATTTCCCAAATGCTTTTCTTTTTAAGGTTTTTTTTTCTTAAGTTTTCCTTAAAACTTTTCCTTTAAATTGTTTCTTCAAAATTTGTGTTTTCTTTATTTTTCTCAGTTTCAAATGTTTTCTTAAAATTTCTCATTTTCCCAACTTTCGTTTTCTAAAATTATCTCAAAACCTTTTTTCAAATTTTTTTCTCCAAAAATTTTTCCTTTTTCAAATTTTTTCCTCTTTTAACTTTGATTTCAAATGTTTTCATCTTCCAAATGCTTCTCTTTTTAAGTTTTTTTTCCTTAAACCTTTTTCTTGTTTAAAATTGTTTCTTCAAAATTTGCGTTTTCTTTATATTTCTCATTTTTCTATCCTCAGTTTTCTAAAAAATCTCTTCAAAACTTGTCTTTCCAACTCCTTTTTATCTTCAAATGTTTTCCTTTTTAATAATTTTTTATTCAAAGTTTTTACTTAAGTTTTCTCTCCAAAATTTTTACTTTTTCCTTTTTCAAATGTTTCCCCCTTTTAACTTCACTCAAAATTTTCTTTCAAATGTTTTCATTTCCCAAATGCTTTTCTTTTTAAGGTTTTTTTTCCTTAAATTTTCCTTAAAACTTTTTGCTTCAAAATGTTTTCTTACAAATTTCTCATTTTCCCATCCTCAGTTTTCTAAAAAATCTCTTCAAAACTTGTTTTTCCAACTTCTTTTTATCTTCAAATGTTTTCCTTTTCAAAATGCATCTCTTTTTAATAATTTTTTATTAAATGTTTTTACTTCAAAGTTTTCTCTCCAAATTTTTTACTTTTTCCTTTTTCAATTGTTTCTTCAAAATTTGTGTTTTCTTTATTTTTCTCACTTTCAAATGTTTTCTAAAAGTTTCTCTGTTTCCCAACTTTCTTTTTCTAAAATTATCTCTTGAAAACTTGTGTTTCCAACTTCTTTATCTTCAAATGTTTTCCTTTTGAAAATGTTCATCTCTTTTTAATATTTTTAGCAAATGTTTTTACTTACGTTTTTTCTAGAATGTATCTCAAAACCTTTTTTCAAATTTTGCTCTCCAAAAATGTTTCCTTTTCAAATGTTTTCCTCTTTTAACTTCCATTTCAAATGTTTTCATCTTCCAAATGCTTCTCTTTTTAAGTATTTTTTTTCCTTAAACCTTTTTCTTGTTTAAAATTGTTTCTTCAAAATTTGCGTTTTCTTTATATTTCTCATTTTTCTATCCTCAGTTTTCTAAAAAATCTCTTCAAAACTTGTCTTTCCAACTCCTTTCTATCTTCAAATGTTTTCCTTTTTAATAATTTTTTATTCAATGTTTTTACTTAAAAGTTTTCTCTCCAAAATTTTTACTCTTTCCTTTTTCAAATGTTTCCCTCTTTTAACTTCATCCTAAGATTTTCTTTCAAATGTTTTCATTTCCCAAATGCTTTTCTTTTTAAGGTTTTTTTTCTTAAATTTTCCTTAAAACTTTTCGTTTAAATTGTTTCTTCAAATTTGTGTTTTCTTTATTTTTCTCATTTTCAAATGTTTTCTTAAAATTTCTCTGTTTCCAACTTTCGTTTTCTAAAATTGAGAATGTTCATCTCTTTTTAATATTTTTTAGCAAACGTTTTTACCTACGTTTTTTCTAGAATGTATCTCAAAACTATTTTTCAAATTTTTTTCTCCAAAAATGTTTCCTTTTTCAAATGTTTTCCTCTTTTAACTTACATTTCAAATGTTTTCATCTTCCAAATGCTTCTCTTTTTAAGTTTTTTTTTTCCTTAAAACTTTTTCTTGTTTAAAATTGTTTCTTCAAAATTTGCGTTTTCTTTATATTTGTCAGTTTTATGTAGAATATTATATTATAGTTTTTCTCCTCTCTGTTGGTAAATTATGTTTTGTTTGATTTTCATTTTGCTTTCCTCTTCGATTTATTTTGCTTGGTTTTTATTTTTATGGTAAGTTTTATCTTATTTGGTTTAATATTTACTTATCAAGTTCAGGGTTTTATTTTGCTGTCTTTTATATGTGATTTTTTAAAAACTGATTTGTCAGTTTGTGCATTATATTTTGTAAAACCTTGACCATCTTTTATTTTTATATTTTGTTTAACATTTAATTATTAGTTTTTGGATAAATCTTTTCTTCTTTATTAAGGGTAGATCACTTCTTTTCTATATTTTATTCAATGTTTCATATCTTTTCGTCATTTTCTTTGTTGGTATTTTCCTCTCTCAATTTGTCACTTTTTTTTCTTTGTTGACAAATTATGAGATTGTTTCATATTTACTCCTTTTTGATGTGTCAATTTTTTTTTTTATTGATTTGTTAGTTTTACGTATTTATTTTGTTTCATCTCGACTATTTTTAATTTTATGGATTGTTCAAATTCTCTTTATTAGCAATTTATGAGTTGGTGGATTTTCATTTTATTTGATATTATGTAATTTCTAATTTTTTTATATGCAATATGTAAAATTTGTCTTTCTTTGTTGACATTTTCTACTAGCATTATGCTTTTTCAATGCATGGATTTGTTCAACTCTTTGTTGACAAATTATGAGATTCTTCTATTTTTTTAATGTTTAATTTGTCTTTTTTGTGACTGTAGTTTATTTCTTCGTATTTTACTTAGTTATGTTTAAAATTATCCGTATGTTTTTGTTGATTTGTTACTCCTATATAGAGTACTATATTTTATTTCTCCTCTATTGTTTTTTATTTATTTATTTTTTTAACGTTAGATTATTAATTCTAGTAGTCTTGTTTTGGATATTTTAATTTAATCTATCTATTTTCACTTTGCTCTGTGTTTTAGATTCGATACTTCCATTGCATTGTGCTTTGGAGCATAATGGATATTATGAATTGTTGTGTCTTTCTTATTTGACAGATAACTTGATACTTTTTTTATATTGATTTTCCAGTTTTACATATCAATCTTCTCCTTTTCTTTTATGTGTCAACCATCTAGTTTCACTTTTTAATACTAGTTTGTTGGGTGTTAGATTCGATACGTAAGTATTGCCCTTGCATTGTGCTTTGGAGCATAATGGATATTATTGTTTTCTTTCGTATTTGACAGGCTTTTGATTTTTACCTTCCTTTTCTATTTATTTTGTTGGTTTTATTATCATTTAGTGGTAAGTTTTATCTTATTTGGTTTAATATTTCCCTATCAAGTTTAGGGTTTTATTTTGCTTTGTTTCATATGTGTGATTTTTAAAATGATTTGAGTTGTGCATTATGTATAATTTAGTTCTTTGTTGGCTTGATGTTGTAGTACTATGTTTTTAAATTATAATCCTTGATTTTCATTTTATTTCCTCTTGAACTATGCTTTAAAATGATTTGAGTTGTGCATTATGTATAATTTAGTTTTTTGTTGGCTTGATGTTGTAGTACTATGTTTTTAAATTATAATCCTTGATTTTCATTTTATTTCCTCTTGAACTATGCTTTAAAAGCAGGGATACTTGTAGAAAAGCTTCTTCAATTTTTTTTTTGTAGTGGGTAGATTTGAGGTAATTTAAGACAAATTGATTGACCGGGAATCAGTTTTCCTATATTTCACCTGATCTCTATCTTAATTTTTTTGAACTTTGTTCTTTTGCTATAATGTTTACCCTCTCTTTTTCCAACTTCATTTTCTATTTCATCTCTATTATCCTATTTGTAATGTTTATCCTCTTCTCTTCTAACTGTATTTTCATTTTCCTATATTTGCTATTTGTAATGTTTATCTGGTTGAGTAGTTTTGTTGGCGACCTAAAAGTTCTAGTCTTCTTAGTTGATCCCCTGCACTTTCCATTTTGCAGCAGTCAACTCAATATTTTAAATGAATTTTATCTGTCTCGGCATCCTTTGTTGGGGTTGAGTTACTTGAACCAATATCTTGTTTTTATTTTTTTATTCGTTGCAGATTAGTTTCCTTTTGTACTTGTTTCATTTTATTTGATTCTCCACTTTTTAGATCTCTTTTATAGAGAACTTGCAGAATTCATTTTTCTCTTGGCATGTTGCATTTGTGCACCAAGCTTTGAAATGGTCTGTTCAATTTGTCACTATTTTTCCTTGTTGACTGACAAATTATGAGATTGTTTGTTTCCCTTCCGTCTCAACTTCTCGTTTCACTTTTTTAGAATTTTAGTTGCTTGGTTTTAGATTTGATACTTTGTTTGATTGATTTGGGGCAAAAACACTTAGGAAGGTTTGATGAAAATCCTTTGTTTAGTTTTGTTTTTCTTGAATACAACTGCAAATTTGTGAGTTACTTGAATCTTCATGACAGGAGACAAGTTCTTCCGGGTGTTTCAGATCTTTTGGATTACGTTCAGGTATTGTACTGCAGAGTATTGTTTGGAAGTTTTCAAACAATTCAAGTTGTTGATTGCTAATTCTCTGCAAAAACACTCTGAGACTTAATGTTAATTGTCGATGTTACAGGTTGACGGAACTTTTCCTAATGGGACTAAGTTAATCACCGTTCATAAGTCCATTGATGCAGAAAATGGGAACTGGAGTTAGCGTTGCAGGGCTCTTTTCTTCCAGGTGCATTTCACCTTCACAAAGTTTTTGAGTTGCATTTTTCTATAACATTTATTTGTTATGCTATTTTCTGGGTTCCACAAGATTCCAATCAAGATCCCCACCGACGGACCTAAATTCTTTTTTTATTGTCAAGTGTTTTCTTTGAAATTTCTCTGTTTTCCAACTTTGTTTTTCTAAAAAAAAAATTCACTTTCAAATGTTTTCTTCAAACTTTCTCTGTTTTCCAACTTCATTTTTCTCAACAAAATTTCACTTTCAAATGTTTTCTTCAAAATTGATTTTTCTTATCTTATTGTATCATATATTGCAAGCAATTAATTGGGTGCATATTACTCAGAAAATGGGGCTGATATCTAATTGTCGATTTTATTACTGATGATTGCTTGTGAATAGCCCTGTTAATTACTTGATTCTAGTCTTTTTCATTGCTCTGCATATTTGTTGTGACTCAACTGATTGTTTCCTGGAATCTTGAGAGATTAACTAGGCAAGATTAATATATAACCCAAATTACATGAGAATGTTAATGTTTGTCTGAATTGATAGAAAGAGAGTTATAATGATGTATACTTTGTCTGCTCTTTGAACTGCAGGTGAAGGTATGATATTGATGCTGTTTTGTTGTGGGGTGTATCTCCTTTAAATTACTTATCTGAGTAATTGGAGGTTAGTATAGTATTGTAACTATCTATGTTTTTTAATTTTAAAGCAAATAACTATATATGCATTCCTGGTTAATGGTTTTTTTAGTACAAACAGTTTGATGATTAACATATTATTAATTTGTTCATGAAAATTTCAGAAAATCCAATTCGAAAGTTCATGTAATATTATGAAAGAATGTATTAAAGCTTCAATCAGAATTGGTACGTTCTCAAACTCCAATCGCTTTACATTATTTATGTTAGAACTGCATATGGAATGAAAGCACCACCAAGCCTAGTTACGATCTTAACAAACCCTTCCAAATTTTTTTCTTGCATATATTTTTTCTCTTCAAAATTTGGTTTTCTAACTTCTTTTATCTCCTAAATTCCCTCTTACTTTCCTCATCCAATTTGTATTTTTCACTCCCCAAACTTTTCCTCTGGAATTCCTTTTCTAGAATTTATCTAAAAATTTTCAAAATTTCTTTTTGATCTTGTATTGATTTTTATCTCTTCAAGAAAACTTTTTAAAAAAATTTTTTTTTTGTAATTTTTTTTCTCACTTTCAAGCGTTTTCTTAAAAAAATTTTAAACCTCTTTTGTCTATTTTTTGTTTCTTTCAAACATTTTCTCTTAAAAGATTTTTCCTCTTTCTAACTTCTGTTATCTCCAAAATGCTCTTTCCAAAGATTTTTCTAATTTATTTTTTACTTCCTAAATTGTTCTCTTAAAATTTATCCTTCACACATTTACTTTTATTCAAAAGTTGTCTCTTTTCCAAATTTGTTTCTCTCGTTCCAACTTCTTTTATCCCAAAATTTTCTCCTCTCTTAAATCTTTTCTAGAATTTATCTCATGAATTTTTCACGAAAACTTTTTCTTTACATCGCCTTGTTTTTATTTTATCTCTTTAAAATAGCTTTCATAAATTCTTTTGTTTTGCCTCCAAATGCTTCTCATTTTAAGGGTTTTTTTTATTCTTAAAATTTTCCTTAAAACTTTTTCCGATTTAAAATTGTTTCTTGAAAATTTGCGTTTTCTTGATTTTTCTCACTTTCGGATGTTTTCTTAAAAATTTCTCTGTTTGCCCACCTTAGTTTTCTAAAAAATATCTCTTCAAAATTTTGCTTTCCACCTTTTCGAAATGCATCTCTTTTTAATATTTTCATTTAAAAGTTTTTATTTTATCTTTTTTCTAGAATTTATCTCCAAACCTTTTTTCAAACTTCTCTCCAAAAAGTTTTACTTTTTCCTTATTCAAATGTTTCCTCTTTTAAATTCATCTCAAAATTTCTTTCAAATTTCTTTCAAATGTTTTCATTTTCCGGATGCTTCTAACGTTTCTTTTCTTTAATTTGTCCATAAAACTTTTTCTTCTTTAAAACTGGTTCTTCAAATTTTGCATTTTCTTGACTTTTCTCACTTTCAAATGTTTTCTTAAAAATTCCACTGTTTTCCAACCTCAATTTTCCAAAAACTATCTCTTCAAAATCTTTTTAATATTTTTTTATTAAAAATTTTTACTTATTTTTTTTTTCTAGAATTTATCTCAAAACTTCTTTTTCAAACTTTTTCAACTTCAATTTTCTAAAAAATATCTCTTGAAAATGTTTATCTCTTTTTAATACTTTTTATTAAATGTTTTTACTGATTTTTTTTTTCTAGAATTTATCTCAAAACCCTTTTTCAAAATTTCTTCTCCAAAACTTTTTCCTTTTTCAAATATTTCCCTCTTTTAACTTCATTTCAAACGTTTTCATTTTTCAAATGCTTATCTTTTTTAAGTTTTTTTTTCTTTAAACTTTTTTCGGTTTAAAAATTGTTTCTTCAAAATTTGCGTTTTCTTGATTTCCCACTTTTCTTAAAAACTATTATGTTTTCCAACCTCAGTTTTCTTCACCTTTTTTCAAATTTTTTTCATCGAAAATTTTTCCTTTTTCAAATGTTTGCCTCTTTTAACTTCCATTTCAAATGTTTTCATCTTCCAAATGCCTCTCTTTTTAAGTTTTGTTTTTCCTTAAAACTTTTTTCTGTTTAAAATTGTTTCTTCAAAATTTGCGTTTTCTTGATTTTTCTCACTTTCAAAATGTTTTCTTAAAAACTTCTTATTTTTCCATCCTCAATTTTCTAAAAAATCTCTTCAAAACTTGTCTTTCCAACCCCTTTTTTTCTTAAAATGCATCTCTTTTTAATAATTCTTTATTTAATGTTTTTACTTAAAAGTTTTCTCTCCATAATTTTTACTTTTTCCTAAATGTTTCCCTCTTTTTTTAACTTCATCTCTAAATTTTCTTTCCCAAATGCTTTTCTTTTTTAAGGGTTTTTTTTCCTTAAATGTTCCTTAAAACTTTTTCCTTCAAAATGTTTTCTTAAAAACTTCTTATTTTTCCTACCTCAGTTTTCTAAAAAATCTCTTCAAAACTTGTCTTTTCAACTCCTTTTTATCTTCAAATGTTGTCCTTTTAAAAATGCATCTCTTTTTAATATTTTTTTATTAAATGTTTTTACTTAAAAGTTTTCTCTCCAGAATTTTTTCTTTTTCCTAAATGTTTCCCTCTTTTTTTAACTTCATCTCAAAATTTTCTTTCAAATGTTTTCATTTCTCAAATGCTTTTCTTTTTAAGGGTTTTTTTTTTTTCCTTAAATTTTCCTTAAAACTTTTTTCCTTCAAAATGTTTTCTTAAAAATTTCTCATTTTTCCATCCTCAGTTTTCTAAAAAATCTCTTCAAAACTTGTTTTTCCAACTTCTTTTTATCTTCAAATGTTTTCCTTTTTAAAATGCATCTCTTTTTAAAATGTTTTGACTTTAAAGTTTTCATTTCCCAAATGCTTTTCTTTTTAAGGTTTTTTTCTTAAATTTTCCTTAAAACTTTTCCTTTAAATTGTTTCTTCAAAATTTGTGTTTTCTTTATTTTTCTCACTTTCAAATGTTTTCTAAAAGTTTCTCTATTTCCCAACTTTCTTTTTCTAAAATTATCTCTTGAAAACTTGTGTTTCCAACTTCTTTATCTTCAAATGTTTTCCTTTTGAAAATGTTCATCTCTTTTTAATATTTTTAGCAAATGTTTTTACTTACGTTTTTTCTAGAATGTATCTCAAAACCTTTTTTCAAATTTTTGTCTCCAAAAATGTTTCCTTTTTCAAATGTTTTCCTCTTTTAACTTCCATTTCAAATGTTTTCATCTTCCAAATGCTTCTCTTTTTAAGTTTTTCTTTTCCTTAAACCTTTTTCTTGTTTAAAATTGTTTCTTCAAAATTTGCATTTTCTTTTTATTTCTCATTTTTCTATCCTCAGTTTTCTTAAAAAAATCTCTTCAAAACTTGTCTTTCCAACTCCCTTTTATCTTCAAATGTTTTCCTTTTTAATAATTTTTTATTCAAAGTTTTTACTTAAGTTTTCTCTCCAAAATTTTTACTTTTTCCTTTTTCAAATGTTTCCCTCTTTTAACTTCACTCAAAATTTTCTTTCAAATGTTTTCATTTCCCAAATGCTTTTCTTTTTAAGGTTTTTTTTCCTTAAATTTTCCTTAAAACTTTTCCTTTAAATTGTTTCTTCAAATTTGTGTTTTCTTTATTTTTCTCATTTTCAAATGTTTTCTTAAAATTTCTCTGTTTCCAACTTTCGTTTTCTTAAATTATCTCTTGAAAACTTGTGTTTCCAACTTCTTTATCTTCAAATGTTTTCCTTTTGAGAATGTTCATCTCTTTTTAATATTTTTTAACAAATGTTTTTAATTTTTTTCCAGAATTTATCTCAAAACCTTTTTTCAAATTTTTTCTCCAAAAATTTTTCCTTTTTCAAATGTTTTTCTTCTTTTAACTGCATTTCAAATGTTTTCATTTTCCAAATGCTTTTCTTTCTTCCTAACTGATTCCTCTTGAAAATTGTTTCGGGAAAATTTTCTCTCTTTCAAATGTTTTCTATAAAATTTGTCCCGTTTTCCAACTTTTATCTAAAAAAAAATCTGCTTTCAAACTCTCTGTTTTATCTCCAATTTTTTTTCTCTAAAAAGATTTTTCCTCTTACAATTTACATTCTCTCAATTTTTTTTTTTTTTTGTCTAGAATTTATCTCAATGTTTTCATAAAACTCTTTCTGGAAGTTATTTAAAAAATTTCTTTCTTCAAATTTTGAATTAGAAAGCATTTGAATGTGAGAAGTTTTGAGATAATTTCCAGATAAACTTTTTCAAATTTTGTAGTTGTGGTTAGATTTGAAGTGATTTATGACAAATTGATTGTCCGGAAATCAATTTTCCCTATTTCACCTCTCTATCCTAATTTTTTGAATTCTGTGTTATGATAAAATATTTACCCTCCTTTTCTAACTTCCTGCACTTTCCATTTTGCAGCAGGCCAACTCGGAATTTTATCTAGCTTTATCTTTTGTTGGGAGTTAACTGCCTGTAGAATCTATATTTCTCCCTAGCATGTTGCATTTGCACCATGCAACTTCTCGTTTCTCTTTTTGTGTTTAGATTTTATACTTTTTTTAATTGATGATTGGTTAGTTTTATATAGATTCATATATTTTGTTTAACATTTAATTCTTAATTATAGATACCTTCTCTTGTATATTTTAGTTTTATTCGATATTTTGCATTTTCTCTCTATTGACAGATTAGGTGGTTGGATTTTCATTTTATTTGATATTCTGTATTTTCTAGTTCTTTTTCATGTGCAAATTGTGTAGTTTCCTTTGCTGTATGCTTCTCTTTGTCCATAGATTATGGAATTTTTTAGGTCCTGTTTAACCATTTGGTACGATGTTCCATTTTTTTTTTCCTTGGTGTTACATTCAATTCTTTTCTTTAGTTGATTTTCTGTTTAACCATTTGCTGTATGCTTCTCTTTGTCCATCAATTATGAAATTGTTTAGGCCCTGTTTTATAACCATTTGGTACAATGTTCCATTTTTTTTCTTGGTGTTAGATTCAATTCTTTTCTTTAGTTGATTGTTTAACCATTTTGTTTCATCTTGACTATTTTTATTTTTTATTTTATGGATTGTTCAACTTTTGTTTCTTTATTAGCAATTTATAGGTTGTTGGATTATCATTTTATTTTGATATTATGTAGTTTGTAGTTCTTTTTTAATATGCAATATGTAAAATTTATTTTTCTTTATTAGCAATTTGTAGTTGATTGTTTAACCATTTTGTTTCATCTTGACTATTTTTATTTTTTATTTTATGGATTGTTCAACTTTTGTTTCTTTATTAGCAATTTATAGGTTGTTGGATTATCATTTTATTTTGATATTATGTAGTTTGTAGTTCTTTTTTAATATGCAATATGTAAAATTTATTTTTCTTTCTTGGCATTTTCCTCTAGCAGTATGCTTTTTTCAATGCATGGATTGGTTTAATTTGTCACTCTTTGTTGACAAATTAGGAGATTGTTCACTTTTTTAATTTTTAATGTCTTTTCTGTGATGGTAGTTTCTTTTTTCGTATTATAGTTCAATTTGAGTTTCTAGTTCTTACAAAATGTAGGTTGATGTTTTCCATTTCACTTTTTGTGTGTCAACTATCTAGTTTCACTTTTTCATACTAGTTTGTGTTTGGTTTTATATTTGTTAGTTTTATATATTTATTTTGTTTCATCTGGACTATTTTTATTTTTTATTTTATGGATTATTCAGCTTTTGTTTCTCTTTATTAGCAATGGGTTTAATTTGTCACTCTTTGTTGACAAATTAGGAGATTGTTCACTTTTTTAATTTTTAATTTGTCTTTTTTGTGATGATTTCTTTTTTTGTATTATAGTTCAATTTGAGTTTCTAGTTCTTACAAAATGTAGAATTTAATTTTCTTGGTTGGTATTTCCCACTTGAACTAACTATGCTTTTCTAAGTTGGGACACTTGAACTATGCTCTTCTCTACATTTATTTGATGTTTCTTATCTTTTTGTCATTTTCTTTGTTGGTGTTTTCCATTTCAATTTTTGTATGTATCAACCATCTAGTTTCACTTTTTTATACTAGTCTATGTTTGGTTTTATATTTATTACTTTTTTTTTTGTTAATTTTATATATTTATTTTGTTTCATCTTGACTATTTTTTTTTTGTTAGCTTGCACTTTTTTTTTTTTTTTTTTTTGAAGTACATCAACCTTTGCTGTAGGTGACCTTTGAATTCATAGGAGGATGATTCAACCAACCCAGCCACACGCGATATTTGCATTGCTATGTAGTTTCTAGTTACAAAATCTAGAATTTAATTTTCTTGGTTGGTATTTCCCACTTGAACTATGCTTTTCTAAGTTGGGACACTTGAACTATGCTTCTTCTCTACATTTTATTTGATGTTTCGTATCTTTTTGTCATTTTCTTTGTTGGTGTTTTCCATTTCGCTTTTTGTGTCAACTATCTAGTTTCACTTTTTCATACTAGTTTGTGTTTGGTTTTATATTTGTTAGTTTTATATATTTATTTTGTTTCATCTGGACTATTTTTATTTTTTATTTTATGGATTATTCAGCTTTTGTTTCTCTTTATTAGCAACTTATGGGTCGTTGGATTTTCATTTTATTTTTGATATTATGTTCTGCAGTTTGTAGTTCTTTTTTAATGTGCAATATGTAAAATTTAGTTTTCTTTGTTGCCATTTTCCTCTAGCAATATGCTTTTTTCAATGCATGGATTTGTGTAATTTGTCACCCTCTTTGTTGACAAATTATGAGATTGTTCAATTTTTTAATTTTTAATTTCTTTTTTGTGATGGTAGTTTCTTTTTTCGTATTATAGTTCAATAATTGTGGGTTAGGGGATGGAATTAATTGTGGGGTAGAGGATGGAATTGAGATGATAATTGATGTTTTATCTACTTGGTTATGTTCAAATTAGTTGTAAGTTTTACGTTGAATATTATATTTTGTTTCACCTCTATTGTTTTTTATTTTTATATTTGATTATTAATAATTAATAATTCTAGATGCCTTCTTTTTTAGTTTAATATATATATATATAGTATTTAGTTTTTTTTTTTTTTTGTTAGTTTGTTGTAGTTGAACTATGCTTCTCTTTGTTGTGGAAAATGAAGGATTCTTTCATTTTCACTTTATTTGCCATTTTGTCGTTTCTAGTTCTTACAAAATGTAGAATTTAATTTTCTTGGTTGGTATTTTCCACTTGAACTATGCTTGTCAAAGCTAGAACACTCTTTTTTAATTGATTTGTCAGATTTATACAGAAAATACTATATTATAGGTTTTAGATATGTTGCACTGTGATTTTGAGATGTATTTATTTTCTAATTTAATTTGTTGACAAATTATGGATTGGTTCAATTTGTCACTCGAATCATGCCTTTCAAAGCGTGGTACTCCATTTTTGCTTCGCTTTCTCTCCCAATAGACATATTATGGATTGCTATAGAAAATTGTTATTTTGTGAAAACTATCTTTTATTTTTATATTTTGCTTAACATTTAATTATTAGTTCTCTTTCGAGATCACTCTTCTCTTGTATTTTTTATTAGTGGTAGATAACTTCTTCTCTATATGTATAGTTTTTTTTTTTCATGTATGGTATCTTTTCGTAGTTTGTTTAATATTTTTTTCCTTTTTTATGGGTCAATCATCTAGTTTCTCTTTTTTATACTAGTTTGTTTTTTAGATTTGTAACTTTTTTTTTTTATTGATGTGTTAATTTTATATATTTATTTTGTTTCATCTCTGACTTTTTATTTATCCATTGATCAACTTTTTTTTCTCTCTTTATTAGCAATTTATAGGTTGGTTTCATTTTATTTGATATTCTGTATTTTTCTAGTTCTTTTTCATGTGCAAATTGTAGTTCCCTTTGCAGAATGCTTCTCAATGTCTTGAATTGTTCTGTTTTCCATATGGTGCATTTTGTTTTTTTTTTTTTTTTTCCGTTCAACAATGGGGTGAGAACTATCAACTTTTGAGATGATAATTGTTGTCTTATCCTCCATTTTTTTTTCTTGGTGTTAGATTCAATTCTTTTTTTTAGTTGATTTTCTTTTTCATAGTATAGTTAATTTGAGATTGAGATGATGATTGATGTCACTTTTATATATTTTAGGGTTAACTACATGGATAGACCAAATAGAAATCGAAATTTCAAAAATGTCTAGTTTCAAAAAAATTATCAACTTTGTCCAAAGTCAAGCCAATATAAAGATTAATTTACGTTAATACCCATTATATCATATTTAAATTCAAAAAATAAAAGAGGCTTAATTAATATAATTGTTGAAAATCTTTTTCCTAAAATATCTCCATCAATTACCTATTATTAATCTGTTCACCTTCTCCCTCGCAAATTTGCAACTTCTCGATTCTCCCAAGATTTCCAACAAACCATTATCTCACCTTTACTTTCAATTGAAACAAAAAAAAAAAAAACGCTTCTACTCTCTGCTATTTCTTCCTCAATGTCGTGAAACACACACTGCCCACGAAAATACAATCTAGTCGTCGGTGAGTTGACGACGTCCAACGCGAGTTCACGGCCGTGCAAACACAGAAAACCTTCGCCGCTTCACGCTCACCACCACCGCTTCACACCGTCCATCGGTTCATGCTTCTCTGTTCTTGAGTGGTGAACCCCACTACCGCTTCACACCGTCAGTCTCTGAATCGAGTTCACATCATCCAGATTTCATTCCTCGTACTTGTCGTCGGTTGGAGTGGAGGATTTTGGTTTGTTTTTTGGGTTTATAAAAGTTATACAAGGTTTTCTTCTTCTTCAGTTGGTTACTGTGTTATACTTTACTTGGGAGAGTGTATAAAAATCATACAAGTTTTTTTTCTTTTGGTTACTATGTGTGTTTTTTTGAGATGTTGGTTATTGGTGTATTTTCTTTTTTATTTTTCAAGAAAAGTGTTATTGTTTATTGGAAGAGTTTATAAAAATCATACTGAGATTATAATTCAATAACATTCCCATGCACAAAAAATACAGTGAAGCTCTGACACTGTATTCCAGCCGTCTCATCCTCCGGGCATCATTTCAAGCTCCCGTCGTTGACGTTGTGTTCCCGCCATCTCATCCTCTCGAGCAGCGTTGGTTGTCGATGCTTCTGCCATTTCTTTCTGTGTTTTTTCTGTCATTCTTGTTCAGATAGTCCATCTCAGTTCATCGACCACATTGTCTTGGTTGCTGCCGTTGGAGTTCATTCATAAAAATAAATTTGGGTTTGTTATGTGGATTATAAACAATATACAATTTTTGTTTTCCTCATGGTTATTAGGTCATTGTTTACTTTGTTGGATTTATAAAAATCATTCAGTATGTTATTGTTTTCTTAGTTGTGTCATTGGGTTTATATAATATATAACCTAGTTTATATATAATCATCGGTGTTTATATATATTTGTGTTATTGTGATATTGTTAATTTAGTTATGTTATTGGGTTATTGCTCTTTTAGTTGAAGATTTATATAATATATCATATGGTTTATATTCAATTGATGGTTGAATTCAAGATTTTAATTACACAAATTTTAGCGAGTTTATATTTAATATGAATGTTATATTCGAATGAATAATTTTCATGTCTTATTAATCTCATACTAAAAAATATATTCATGGTCAGTAGTAACATAGTTATTAATCACATTCCAACTATCGTCATACACCATCCGTATGTGAATGAGATTATTACCTACGATGAATATTTAATAAGGTTTATATATTATATATCTAAGTATATATTTATAGATAAAATATACTACATGACCTATATTTATAATTCTGAAAATTCATTTATGAACTTTTTAAACCATGTCGTGTATACTATATAAAGAGGTGTATATAATATAATTCTAAATATGTATTTATTATACAATATACAACCTAGTATATATTTATCATTCTGACGTTTTACTTATGAACTGAATACACAATGATGAGTATATATTATATAATGGATTCAGTATATTGATTATATATTATAATACATGATATGTATTTATTATTTGAAGAAATATTACATTCTATGATCAATTGAGTGATTAGATGTAAATATATACGGGTTAATGTGAACAAATAGTTAAAATTAGAAACATTTATGTCATTAGATATTAATAACAAAATTGAAAAAATAAATGCAAACCATATACTGGATTGCTATTCATATTGTTTGACAAAATAAAACAAAAAATGAAAGAAAAATTATATAAAAGATTACTATTCATATAAAAGCTACTGTAATAGAAATTGAAATTTAGATACTTTCTAATCCCTCTCTCTTTCCCTATCTCTGATTTCCAATTGATCTATGCTTTCTATACATATAATTTTTATGATACCAAAAAAAAATGCTATTGTAACAATTGAATAAAAAAAATGGACAAATAGAACATACTCATATTGCTTGACAGAAGAAACTGAAATTAAATTTTTGTTGAATTTTTTTGATGGCCTGCAATGAAAATGGAGTGATGAGGTTTTTCAGTTTGACGACAATTGCTTGAATTTTTGTATGAAATGTATTTAGGGTTAGGGTTGAGTATTGCTAAATTAATTATTTAATAATTTACCTTAATGGTAGTTTTTATTATGGAAAGAATCCATACAAACCAAATTTTAAATGTGCAGAATTTTGAAGGGCAAAATTGGGAACATTTAGCTAGGAAATCTTGAGCCAAGACAAAGCTGAAAATTTTTTCATAACTGGACATTTGTGAAATATTGGTTCCAAAACGGTCTAATTACCATAATTTCTGTATATTTTAGGGTTTTAGGGTTTACGGTTTAAGGTTTTAGGGTTTTCGGTTTAGGGGTTATGGACATTTAGGGTTTAGAGTTTATTTGTTTGGGTTTTTGGGAAGTTTAGGTTTCGGGTTTTCAGTTTAGGGGTTATGGACATTGAGGGTTTAGAGTTTTATTTATTGGCGTTTTAAGGAAGTTTAGGCTTAGGGTTTACCATTATCTTTGGATTTTTAGTGATTAGGCTAATTAATCGTACATCTTCAAAATTTTAAAATTTTAGTGTTACGGGTTTTGGGGGTTATGTTTATTTGGATTTTAGTGTTTTGGGGGTTTAGAGTTTAGGATTTTAGGGTTTTAGGGTTTACGGTTTATGGTTTTAGGGTTTTCGGTTTAGGGGTTATGGACATTTAGAGTTTAGAGTTTATTTGTTTGGGTTTTTGGGAAGTTTAGGTTTCGGGTTTTCAGTTTAGGGGTTATGGACATTTACGGTTTAGAGTTTTATTTATTGGCGTTTTAAGGAAGTTTAGGTTTAGGGTTTACCATTATCTTTCGATTTTTAGTGATTAGGCTAATCAATCGTACATCTTCAAAATTTTAAAATTTTAGGGTTACGGGTTTTGGGGGTTATGTTTATTTGGATTTTAGTGTTTTGGGGGTTTAGAGTTTAGGATTTTAGGGTTTTAGGGTTTACGGTTTATGGTTTTAGGGTTTTCGGTTTAGGGGTTATGGACATTTAGGGTTTAGAGTTTATTTGTTTGGGTTTTTGGGAAGTTTAGGTTTCGGGTTTTCAGTTTAGGGGTTATGGACATTTAGGGTTTAGAGTTTTATTTATTGGCGTTTTAAGGAAGTTTAGGCTTAGGGTTTACCATTATCTTTGGATTTTTAGTGATTAGGCTAATTAATCGTACATCTTCAAATTTTTAAAATTTTAGGGTTACGGGTTTTGAGGGTAATGTTTATTTGGATTTTAGTGTTTTGGGGGTTTAGAGTTTAGGATTTTAGCGTTTTAGGGTTTACGGTTTATGGTTTTAGGGTTTTCGGTTTAGGGGTTATGGACATTTAGGGTTTAGAGTTTATTTGTTTGGGTTTTTGGGAAGTTTAGGTTTCGGGTTTTCAGTTTACAGGTTATGGACATTTAGGGTTTAGAGTTTTATTTATTTGCGTTTTAAGGAAGTTTAGGTTTAGGGTTTACCATTATCTTTGGATTTTTAGTGATTAGGCTAATTAATCGTACATCTTAAAAATTTTAAAATTTTAGGGTTACGGGTTTTGGGGGTTATGTTTATTTATATTTTAGTGTTTTGGGGGTTTAGAGTTTAGGATTTTAGGGTTTTAGTGTTTACGGTTTATGGTTTTAGGGTTTTTGGTTTTGGGGTTATGGACATTTAGGGTTTAGAGTTTATTTGTTTCGGTTTTTGGGAAGTTTAGGTTTCGGGTTTTCAGTTTAGGGGTTATGGACATTTAGGGTTTAGAGTTTTATTTGTTGGCGTTTTAACGAAGTTTAGGTTTACGGTTTACCATTATCTTTAGATTTTTAGTGATTAGGCTAATTAATCGTACATCTTCAAAATTTTAAAATTTTAGGGTTACGGGTTTTGGGGGTTATGTTTATTTGGATTTTAGTGTTTTGGGGGTTTAGAGTTTAGGATTTTAGGGTTTTAGGGTTTACGGTTTATGGTTTTAGGGTTTTCGGTTTAGGGGTTATGGACATTTAGAGTTTAGAGTTTATTTGTTTGGGTTTTTGGGAAGTTTAGGTTTCGGGTTTTCAGTTTAGGGGTTATGGACATTTACGGTTTAGAGTTTTATTTATTGGCGTTTTAAGGAAGTTTAGGTTTAGGGTTTACCATTATCTTTCGATTTTTAGTGATTAGGCTAATCAATCGTACATCTTCAAAATTTTAAAATTTTAGGGTTACGAGTTTTGGGGGTTATGTTTATTTGGATTTTAGGGTTTTGGGGGTTTAGAGTTTATGATTTTAGGGTTTTAGGGTTTACGGTTTATGGTTTTAGGGTTTTCGGTTTAGGGGTTATGGACATTTAGAGTTTAGAGTTTATTTGTTTCGGGTTTTCAGTTTAGGGGTCATGGACATTTAGGGTTTAGAGTTTTATTTATTGGCGTTTTAAGGAAGTTTAGGTTTAGGGTTTACCATTATCTTTGGATTTTTAGTGATTAGGCTAATTAATCGTACATCTTAAAAATTTTAAAATTTTAGGGTTACGGATTTTGGGGGTTATGTTTATTTGGATTTTATTGTTTTGGTTTTTTAGAGTTTAGGATTTTAGGGTTTTAGGGTTTACGATTTATGGTTTTAGGGTTTTCGGTTTAGGGGTTATGGACATTTAGGGTTTAGAGTTCATTTGTTTGGGTTTTTGGGAAGTTTAGGTTTCGGGTTTTCAGTTTAGGGGTTATGGACATTTAGGGTTTAGAGTTTTATTTATTGGCGTTTTAAGGAAGTTTAGGCTTATGGTTTACCATTATCTTTGGATTTTTAATGATTAGGCTAATTAATCGTACATCTTCAAAATTTTAAAATTTTAGGGTTACGGGTTTTGGGGGTAATGTTTATTTGGATTTTAGTGTTTTGGGGGTTTAGAGTTTAGGATTTTAGGGTTTTAGGGTTTACGGTTTATGGTTTTAGGGTTTTCGGTATCGGGGTTATGGACATTTAGAGTTTAGAGTTTATTTGTTTGGGTTTTTGGGAAGTTTAGGTTTCGGGTTTTCAGTTTAGGGGTTATGGACATTGAGGGTTTAGAGTTTTATTTATTGGCGTTTTAAGGAAGTTTAGGCTTAGGGTTTACCATTATCTTTGGATTTTTAGTGATTAGGCTAATTAATCGTACATCTTCAAAATTTTAAAATTTTAGTGTTACTGGTTTTGGGGGTTATGTTTATTTGGATTTTAGTGTTTTGGGGGTTTAGAGTTTAGGATTTTAGGGTTTTAGGGTTTACGGTTTATGGTTTTAGGGTTTTCGGTATAGGGGTTATGGACATTTAGGGTTTAGAGTTTATTTGTTTCGGTTTTTGGGAAGTTTAGGTTTCGGGTTTTTAGTTTAGGGGTTATGGACATTTAGGGTTTAGAGTTTTATTTATTAGCGTTTTAAGGAAGTTTAAGTTTAGGGTTTACCATTATCTTTCGATTTTTAGTGATTAGGCTAATCAATCGTACATCTTCAAAATTTTAAAATTTTAGGGTTACGGGTTTTGGGGGTTATGTTTATTTGGATTTTAGTGTTTTGGTTTTTTAGAGTTTAGGATTTTAGGGTTTACGGTTTATGGTTTTAGGGTTTTCGGTTTAGGGGTTATGGACATTTAGGGTTTAGATTTTATTTTTTTGGGTTTTTGGGAAGTTTAGGTTTCGGGTTTCCAGTTTAGGGGTTATGGACATTTAGGGTTTAGAGTTTTATTTATTGGCATTTTAAGGAAGTTTAGGCTTAGGGTTTACCATTATCTTTGGATTTTTAGTGATTAGGCTGATTAATCGTACATGTTCAAAATTTTAAAATTTTAGGGTTACGGGTTTTGGATGTTTATTTGGATTTTAGTGTTTTGGGAGTTTAGAGTTTAGGATTTTAGGGTTTTAGGGTTTACGGTTTATGCTTTTAGGGTTTTCGGTTTAGGGGTTATGGAAATTTAGGGTTTAGCGTTTATTTGTTTGGGTTTTTGGGAAGTTTAGGTTTCGGGTTATCAGTTTAGGGGTTATGGACATTTAGGGTTTAGAGTTTTATTTATTGGCGTTTTATCGAAGTTTAAGTTTATGGTTTACCATTATCTTTGGATTTTTAGTGATTAGGCTAATTAATCGTACATGTTCAAACTCTAAACCCCCAAAACACTAAAATCCAAATAAACATAAACCGTAACCCTAAAACCCTAAACCTTCAAACCCTAAAACCTTCAAACCCAAAAACCCTAAAACCATAAACTGTAAACCCTAAAATTCTAAACTCTAAAACCCCAAAATACTAAAATCCAAACCCAAATAACCCCTGAAACCCGTAACCCCAAAATTTTAAAATTTTTAAGATGTACAATTAATTAGCCAAAACATTAAAAATCAAAAGATAACGATAAACCCTAAACCTAAAGTTCCTTAAAACGCCAACAAATAAAACTGTAAACCCTAAATGTCCATAACCCCTAAACCGAAAACCCTAAAACCTTAAAACCCTAAAACCCGAAAACCGTAAATCGTAAACCCTAAAACACTAAAATTCTAAACTTTCAAACCCCAAAACACTAAAATCCAAAACATTATAACCCCCAAAACCCGTAACCCTAAAATTTTAAAATTTTGAAAACAACAAAAAATAAAACAACAAAAAATAAAACTCTAAACCCTAAATGTCCACAACCCCTAAACCGAAAAGCCTAAAACCTTAAAACCTTAAAACCCTAAGACCATAAACCGTAAACCCTAAAATCCTAAAATTCTAAACTCTAAAACCCCAAAATACTAAAATCCAAAACCTTATAACCCCCAAAACCCGTAACCCTAAAATTTTAAAATTTTTAAGATGTACGATTAATTAGCCAAAACATTCAAAATCAAAAGGTAACGGTAAACCCTAAACCTAAAGATCCTTAAAACGCCAACAAATAAAACTCTAAACCCTAAATGTCCATAACACCTAAACCGAAAACCTTAAAACCCTGAAACCATAAATCGTAAATGCTAAAACCCTAAAATTCTCAACTCTGAAACCCCAAAACACTAAAATCCAAAACAACATAACCACCAAAACCCATTACCCTTAAATTTTAAAATTTTTAAGATGTACGATTAATTAGCCTAAACACTCAAAATCCAAAGATAAGGGTTACCCTAAACCTAAACTTCCCGAAAACCGCAACAAATAAAACTCTAAACCCTAAATGTCCATAACCACTAAACCGAAAACCCTAAAACCTTAAGACACTAAAACCCTAAAACAATAAACCGTAAACGCTAAAACCCTAAAATTCGAAACTCTAAAACCCCGAAACACTAAAATCCAAACGCACATAACCCCCGAAACCCGTAACCCTAAAATTTTAAAATTTTGAAAATGTATGATTAATTAGCCTAAACACTCAAAATCCAAAAATAATGGTACACCCTAAACTAAACTTCCTTAAAATGCAAACAAATAAAACTCTAAACCTTAAATGTCCATAACCCCTAAACCTTCAAACCCTAAAACCTTCAAACCCAAAAACCCTAAAACCATAAACCGTAAACCCTAAAACCCTAAAATTCTAAACTCTAAAACCCCAAAATACTAAAATTCAAACCCAAATAACCCCCGAAACCCGTAACCCCAAAATTTTAAAATTTTTAAGATGTACGATTAATTAGCCAAAACATTAAAAATCAAAAGATAACGATAAACCCTAAACCTAAAGTTCCTTAAAACGCCAACAAATAAAACTGTAAACCCTAAATGTCCATAACCCCTAAACCGAAAACCCTAAAACCTTAAAACCCTAAAACCCGAAAACCGTAAATCGTAAACCCTAAAACACTACAATTCTAAACATTCAAACCCCAAAAAAATAAAATCCAAAACATAATAACCCCCAAAACCCGTAACCCTAAAATTTTAAAATTTTGAAGACGTACGCTTAATTAGCTTAAACACTCAGAATCCAAAGATAAAGATAAACCCTAAATCTAAACTTACCGAAAACCACAACAAATAAAACTCTAAACCCTAAATGTCCACAACCCCTAAACCGAAAAGCCTAAAACCTTAAAACCTTAAAACCCTAAGACCATAAACCGTAAACCCTAAAACCCTAAAATTCTAAACTCTAAAACCCCAAAACACTAAAATCCAAAACCTTATAACCCCCAAAACCCGTAACCCTAAAATTTTAAAATTTTTAAAATGTACGATTAATTAGCCAAAACATTCAAAATCAAAAGATAACGGTAAACCCTAAACCTAAAGATCCTTAAAACGCCAACAAATAAAACTCTAAACCCTAAATGTCCATAACCCCTAAACCGAAAACCCTAAAACCCTGAAACCATAAATCGTAAACCCTAAAACCCTAAAATTCTCAACTCTAAAACCCCAATACACTAAAATCCAAAACAACATAACCCCCAAAACCTGTTACCCTTAAATTTTAAAATTTTTAAGATGTACGATTAATTAGCCTAAACACTCAAAATCCAAAGATAAGGGTTACCCTAAACCTAAACTTCCCGAAAACCGCAACAAATAAAACTCTAAACCCTAAACGTCCATAACCACTAAACCGAAAACCCTAAAACCTTAAGACACTAAAACCCTAAAACCATAAACCGTAAATGCTAAAACCCTAAAATTCGAAACTCTAAAACCCCGAAACACTAAAATCACAACGCACATAACCCCCGAAACCCGTAACCCTAAAATTTTAAAATTTTGAAAATGTATGATTAATTAGCCTAAACGCTCAAAATCCAAAGATAACGGTACACCCTAAAACTAAACTTCCTTAAAATTTTAAAACTAAAACTAACCCCCAAAACCCGTAACCATAAAATTTTAAAATTTTAGGGTTACGGGTTTTGGGGGTTATAAGGTTTTGGATTTTAGTGTTTTGGGGTTTTAGAGTTTAGAATTTTAGGGTTTTAGGGTTTACGGTTTATGGTCTTAGGGTTTTAAGGTTTTAGGCTTTTCGGTTTAGGGGTTGTGGACATTTAGGGTTTAGAGTTTTATTTGTTGTGGTTTTCGGGAAGTTTAGATTTAGGGTTTATCTTTATCTTTGGATTCTGAGTGTTTAAGCTAATTAATCGTACGTCTTCAAAATTTTAAAATTTTAGGGTTACGGGTTTTGGGGGTTATAATGTTTTGGATTTTAGTGTTTTGGGGTTTGAAAGTTTAGAATTGTAGTGTTTTAGGGTTTACGCTTTACGGTTTTCGGGTTTTAGGGTTTTCGGTTTAGGGGTTATGGACATTTAGGGTTTAGAGTTTTATTTGTTGGCGTTTTAAGGATCTTTAGGTTTAGGGTTTACCGTTATCTTAACATTTTGAATGTTTTGGCTAATTAATCGTACATCTTAAAAATTTTAAAATTTTAGGGTTACGGGTTTTGGGGGTTATGTTGTTTTGGATTTAAGTGTTTTGGGGTTTTAGAGTTGAGAATTTTAGGGTTTTAGGGTTTATGATTTATGGTTTCAGGGTTTTAGGGTTTTCGGTTTAGGGGTTATGGACATTTAGGGTTTAGAGTTTTATTTGTTGGCGTTTTAAGGATCTTTAGGTTTAGGGTTTACCGTTATCTTAACATTTTGAATGTTTTGGCTAATTAATCGTACATCTTAAAAATTTTAAAATTTTAGGGTTACGGGTTTTGGGGGTTATAAGGTTTTGGATTTTAGTGTTTTGGGGTTTTAGAGTTTAGAATTTTAGGGTTTTAGGGTTTACGATTTATGGTCTTAGGGTTTTAAGGTTTTAAGGTTTTAGGGTTTTAGAGTTTAGAATTTTATACATGGATTGTAGGGTTTTTTTAGAAAAGTAAAAACAAAAAAGAAAAAAAATTAGACAAAAGAGATACTTTCAAAAGTATTTTTAAATTTGAGGTGTCGCATTACGCGACCCCTCCCCCAATGTTTTTTTCTTTTTTTTTTATAATTTAATTCTTAAATGATTTAATTTAATATTATTATTATATTATATTAAATATAGTTTGTTTAATGATTTTTTTTATATAAATATTAGTTTTCATTTCTTTTAATAAATAATTATATATTTTTTAATGATTTTTTTTTAATTTTAAAGTTTTCATTTTTAATATATGTATATAATTTACATCTTTTAAAGTTTGATTTTTCTTTTTGTCCATATCATTTTTTTAATACAAAACACCACATATTAAGTTCAACTAATGCTACGAATAGATTTTTCGAAAATTATTGTACATTAGTTTTAAGAATTTTTCGATAAAACTTTATATAGCTATGTTGCCTTGTGCAAAGTGATTCTAAATAAGCAAGAAAAACTCACAAGCAAACGTGCAAGTGCACACGATCAGCAGTAAGTGATAAGTATTTTTATATCGTTTCCACAGGGATTGATGCAAGAAAATCACTATTTCTAAGCCTGTTTTCAATGAAATTCTAAGTAACCGAGACCCAAATATTTTCAATAATTAAATGCAAGAGATTAAAATGATAAACAAACTTAAAATAACAAGAACTTAAGAGAAATTCAACAAAAACAGAAAATCACACAGAGAAAGCAAGGTTCAGATTAGGGGCTGTCTACTCTCACAAGCTGTTTGCTGTAGCAGAACTTTATAATTACAACTCACACAGAATTTTCTACGGGAATCTTCCAATTCTCCTCTAGTTAGGTGATTAAACTCCCATTTAACCCCTTCTTTTTAGCTCAACTGATTTAGTGCCTTAGGTGGTTATTTATCCCTAAATACCCACTCATTTTCATGACCTAAAAAGGCTAAGGTAAATCAAAGTAATCGGTTATCAATTGTTTTCCCAAACACTTAATAACATTGCTAGAAAATGGTTGGCCAAACGAAATTCCAGCTTTAATCATGAAGAACACTTTGCTTTAAATTGCAATATATAAAATTTCACTAAAACAAACAACAAGTTCAAGTTTAAGCACCCTAATCCTCACCGCTCATGTTCAAGGTGAAAATAATGAAAATACAGCAGTGAACTACCATACCATTCATAATTACAACCTTAAATACAAACTAAACACTAGAAGAAGGAAGAATAAGAGAAAAAGGATGAAGAAAAGAAGCTTCCAAGGTAGATTCCAGCTTTCCCAAGCTGGAAATCCTCCTTTAGCAGCAGCCTCCTTGTCTTTTTTTCCCTCTCAATGACAGCAGCAACTTCTAGGTTTAATTCTCTGCTGATTCCCCCCTCATTTTGGGCAAAAGAAGCATTTATACCATCTCTTTGCATTGATTTCAGGGCTGATTAGACACATAAATCCACATGGACCTTCCCCAATTGGCTGAGATGGGACAAATCAGCTCACATGGCTGCCAGCTCAATTAATGAAAGCTTTCACGGATTTAACACGTGCCGAATTTTACTTCCCAGACCTTCTGCCTTCTGATGTGGAACCAGCATGCTGCAGCAAAACCTGAGTGATCATATACCAGAAAATCAGCTTCTACATAAGAAAAATCTGCATTAAAATCAACTCAAGCTTGGCTTACTGCTATGTAAACATGCTCATCAAAAACACTCATTTTTCATGCACAAACCTCAGCTCAAACACATCAAAGAGTATAGTTTAAAGCCTAAGAGAAAGCCAATAGCTCTTATTTCTAAGAGCTATCAAACCCCCAAACTTGAATCATTGCTCGTCCCCGAGCAATGCTAGCCTACAAAAACTCTAACTCATTATCCCATATCCAGCTTGTAGTCAACATGGCCTAACTATAACACCTAGCTACTTCTTGACAAGCTTGCACCTCTGAATGCCTACAACTACTCAACAAAGCATTACTCTTTAAAATACCCTTTCAACTTGGCATTTTCAAATTTTTAGTGCTCTTCTAATGATCCTCTAGTTTAGCTTATTTACAAAAGCCATCATATCAAATTGTACCAGCCTATTGACATCAAGGAAGCCACTAACCTTCAAGCCTAAACTTAGCTCAAACCTCAATCCTAAAGCTTGCTAAGCAATCCTATAGTCTCTTTGCCAAACCTCTAAAGCTTCTAAACTCAACCTAACACTTCTCTCTTTTTGTTTTTTTTTTCTCACTTAGAAAATCTCATAGGTCATAGCTCTTTGGTCCAAGAATGGCAACACTTTTTGGTGAAACTCCCTTAGCCTCCAAGCTCATCACCTAACGAGAACTACACTCATTTCCCTTAGAGTTGACTAAGATTTGCTCTCTAGCAACCACTTCCTTGCTTCTTAGAATGACGACACTTTTTGGTGAAGCTCACCTAAGCCCTGGGGAAGATTGTAACCTTCAAGCTAACACTCATCCCTTTATCCATCTCATTTGAACTTTTCTTTTCTGCTCATTTTTTTTTTAAATGTTTTCTCTTCCCTTGAGCTACTTTTTGACGCAGGGGAAAACTATGGGTATCATAAATCCCCCTGGTTACTAGGCAAGCTCAAAGAAAACAGAAGCCCTTCAAAAAGGGAGAGGAGTGCATCTTAGGCAAAACTAAAACAAAGAGGAATGCATTGTAAGCTGTCTTTTCTATTTCTTTTTCATTCATTTTTTTTTTACAAGGGTTACCTCACCCCCAAACTTAATCCATTCATTGTCCCCAATGAATGAGAAAGCAAGGAAAGGACCCCCAAACTTATTTTTTAGAGAAGCTAAGGCTTATTGCTTAGGAAGATTATAAGGTTTGGGCAAAAGGACTAGGAACAAGCTTTCTTAAGATTTGAGCTAAGCTAAGGAGGAAAATTAGGAAGCTTCCCATCTACCTAAGGACTTAAAGCACAAAAAGATAATCTAACTAAGCAAATAGGCTAAGCTATTGGAGATCATTACACACTGACTTTTCATTAAAACATAATTTTTTTTTTCATAGCTGCTGTTGCAGCATTCAGCAAGGCTAAGCTTAACCAAAAGAACAGCCAAGAGCTACAGCTAGGCCCTAATTACTTCTACACAAGCTGGTCAGTCTATATTAAGCCTCTTTTATATATAGTAAGATAAGATATATTTTATTTTATTTATATTTATATTATATATATGTAATGTAATTGTAAAAGTAGTTATTACTAATTAATAAAATAAAATTGAAATTAAGTACTGACCTTTTTTTTCATGTAATACCTAATTTAGCCATCATTTGATTTTTGTTTATGTTTAAAGCACTCCTCCTTCTCTCCATCTCTTTAATTACTCTCTCCCTCTACTAAAAAAATTTCACATATCTCTCATAATTTATCTTTAATCAATCATCTCAAAAAGATTATAGAAAAAATGATAATATTTGAATCCAGCCCCACAATTGTCCCCCTCAATCTAATCTCTTCGTTATTTTGCTCTTCTCTACCAATCCACGATCGTTGCTCAATAAAAAATAGTTCTTGGACCCTTGAATGTTAAATTCTTGAAGTAGAAGCTCATTGGAGGAAGATGTTATATTGTTGTTTGAGGAGATTGAATTGAAGGGGACAATCGTAGAGTCGATTTAGAGGAACGATGCTGATGCACCAGACAAAAAAAAAAATCTTCAAATTGAATATTTTTTTTTTCAACTCTAGATATGAAAGTTATTATGTTGCTAATCATCATTTTACCAAATCAAGGATTAATGCATCTATGATCAAGAAGTACCTATATGGTTATTAGGGAGGAGGTGCTTGATTTTAGAAGAAAGCAAGGATGGGAATAATATATATATTTTTTTTCCTTTTTTATTTAATTAGTGAGAAATAAGAAATTTTATGTTTAATATGAAATTTATTTTATGCTTATTTTAAAATTTACTTACTAAATTAATTCTAAAAAATCACATAAGAAATGAAAAATATAGCCAAATCCAATACCAATGAAATTGATAAGGAATTACAATACAAATATGTAAAAATAAATGGTGAAATCTATGTTATATCCAGAATAATTTGGAATTATATTATATAATTATAATGACTTTTCATTTTATCATGTTTTCCAAACAATAAACTCACCACATATATATATACTAGTTTTTAACCACGTGCGTTGCACGTTTATATATTTAATTGTGTATTTTTCTTATGATTAATAAAACAATTTATGAAATAAAAAAAAATATATATATATATATTAAATATTAATATAATATCATAATTAATATATATATATATATATATATATATATATTTATTAATAATTAAAACTAATTTATCTAAATTTTCACATAATTTACTTTTTTTATAATTAAAAATCTATAATTATATTTTAGAGACAGAGACAATTTGTACAACTTTTCATTAAAATAAAATTTTTTATATTGAAAATTAAAAATTCTATTGTAGTTTTTAAAAAAAAAAAAATTAAAATAAAATTTAATCAACTCACTATGAAATAAAGGATTGAGTGTTTTCTTTTGAGCTATATATATATATGTATTTGGCGGGGGCGCAGGAATAATTATAATAATACACTTTAATTATTGCTATTATAAGTAAGCAAAAATAATTTAATAAACATGTTCAATTTCTAATAGAAATTAAATTTAAAAGTCATTGGATTACCAAAATCAAATTAAAACATGCAAAATGTTTTAAATTAAAATAATTTAAATTTAAATTTTAAAGAAACAACATTGAAAAGAAAAACACAATAGTATAGTAAGTATCCTCTTTCGAAAAAAAAAACTAAAAATATCTTGAAAATAACAAATAAAATTGAATAGAATAATTTTAAAATAAAAAATATCAATACGTATAGACAAAAAAATTGAATAGAATAATTTTAAAATAAAAAATATCAATACGTATAGACAAAATTTTGATACCTAGAAAAAACTTGAAAATAAATAATTCAAACAAAAATAATTATAAACTTAAACCTTAACCTTTATAATTCAAACACATCAATTAAAAAGCCAACCTAAAAAAAACTTGAAATATGAACGAACAATTGGACGAAATTGAAAAATACCTTAAATATAAACGAATAATTGGAATAAATTGGAAGAGAGATAAGTAATTATAAACTTGAAAAATAAAAAGTTGGAGGGAAAAAAAAAATTAAAGTCAGTCAGTCATAACATAAAATATTTGAGAATGACTTTGGGATGTACCTAAAACCAATGGAGCGGATGAATAGTTTTGATGTGAAAACTAAGGGGAGAAGTGAACAATTTAGAGAGAGAATTTAGATTCAAATTCTAATTTGGTTAAAGTTTAGATGGAGTGTATATAGATCATCTGATAATTTGATTAGATTTTGGATAGAGTGTATATTGTCTTTTATCTTTTACTTTTTAATTATAATAAATAGATTTAACTAAAATAATTATCTTAAGATTTGTTTTTTTCAAATTTTAATTTTTTTTTTGTTATTCTCACTTTTTTTTTTAATTTTTTAATTAAAATAATTATCTTAAGATTTGTTTTTTTCAAATTAATTTTTTTTGTTATTCTAACTTTTTTTTTCTTTTTCTTTTTAATTTTTAATTAATATAATTATCTTAAGATTTGTTTTTTTCAAATTTTAATTTTCTTGTTATTCTCACGTAATGAGTTTTTTTTTCTTTTTTCTTTTTCTTTTTTTACTTTTTAATTGAAATAATTATCTTTAAGATTTTTTTTTTTCAAATTTTCATGATTGGTTTTCATATTAAATTTGTGAAAGTATTTTTTTTTTATCCACACGTAGTGGTTTTTTTTTTTCTTTTTAATTAAAGTAATTATATTTAACTAAAATAATTATCTTAAGATAATTCATGGAGGGAATTTAGATTCAAATTCTAATTTGATTAGATTTTGGATAGAGTGTATATAGATCATATGATAATTTGATTAGATTTTGGATAGAGTGTATATTATTTTTTATCTTTTACTTTTTAATTATAGTAATTAGATTTAACTAAAATAATTATTTTAAGATTTTTTTTTTTCAAATTTTAATTTTTTTGTTATTCTCACGTAATGGGTTTCTTCTTCTTCTTCTTTTATTTTTATTTTATACTTTTTAATTAAAATGATTATATTTAATTAAAATAATTATCTTAAGATTTGTTTTTTTATTTCAAATTTTCATGATTGGTTTTCCTATTAAATTCGTGAAAGTAATTTTTTTTTATCATCATAGTGGTTTTTTCTTTTTAATTAAAATAATTATCTTAAGATTTTTGTTTTCAAATTTTCATATTAAATTTCAAATTGGTTTTTAACTTTTTTGATGCAAATATGCCTTATTTTGAATTTTAATATATTATATTTTGATTTTTATCAAATTACGAAATTTGATTCTGGAATTTGAAAACTAATTATGTAATTATCTTAAATTTACAGGGGTATTTTAGTCTAAAAATGTTTTTCACGGATCCTTGCTTTTTAATATATTATAGATATTATAGATTTATATTTTGATTTTTATCAAATTACGAAATTTGATTCTGGAATTTGAAAACTAATTATGTAATTATCTTAAATTTACAGGGGTATTTTAGTCTAAAAATGTTTTTCACGGATCCTTGCTTTTTAATATATTATAGATTATAGATTATAGATATAGATTATAGATATGTATATAGTTATATGTTGGACAATGCCATTTCTCTTAGTTTTAAAATCGACGTCGTTTCTGTTAGTATATATTATAGGCTACCACTTTTTATCCATGAGACCCATGACCCAACACTTCAAGACTTCACATGGAAACTTAAAACGCACGAGGATATCATGCGCGTCGCAAGCAAGCAACCTTGACACCTTCTCGGACCATTCAGTATTCACAATCAATCATCCCCGTCGCCAAATTTCTCTAGACTCTTCTGAAATTTTGCTTCCTTCTCCTGGTCGAAAGTGGAAACCCTAATCCCTAAATTCAATTTCTTTCCCCAAATTCACCTGCTACCTCGATCTCCTGTTTGGGGCCTTTATTCTTTGATATTTGACGCTTCGTTCCAGGACTTTAGAGTGAGTTCTCGTCCTTCGTCTCGCCATGGAGAGCTCTGCACTGTCGACCAAAATGGTTGCTCTGCCCTTCATCGCTCCTTATCTTCCAACCTCGCCCCAATCTCTATTTTAAGCCCTTCATTTTCTCTTCTTCGTCAATCGCTTTCAACATCATTATATTCTCAGATTCCCCTTTCCGAAGCCTTCATTCTTCTCTCGTCGCCGTTTCTTCCCCCCAGTCTCTCAGTGACGGCGGCAGGTGGGGGGCGCTATCGCCAACGAATTGGCACATCCGAATTGTCTGTACACAGCGGCCTCATCCGAATCGGAATTGGCACCGAGATTCATCGCTACAAACCGATTCGATCGAAAACATTGAATTCAACGGCAAAAACACAAATCGAAGGCGCAATCAAAGAGGTTAGGGTTTCGAATTTCCCAATTTCTTACCAGAATTCGACGATTTCTGTTTGACGTGAACCAGAGTAAGAACTTGGCCTTTGCTCAGAAGCCGTTCGATTGTCCATTTCACAGCCTGCAGGCTGAATTTGTCTGTCGAGCGCCACCGCCACGGATTCGTCTTTCTTCGGAGCTCCTCCTCTGGCCATTATTTGTATGAGCTAGCGCTTTGCTTCTTCTTCGCGGAATCTGTGGAGAGGAAGAAGGAAAAGGACTGGAGAGTTGAGAAATGGAGAAAATGGTTCTGATCGAAGGGGATTTTGTGGAGATCGATCGACCGACCGATCAGCGTTTTGGATTCAACGCGTAACCATATGTTCCTTGTGAGTGATCTATTTTTAAGTGGTTTCTGTTGAAGTTGAATCAGAATAATTTCTTTGTACAGGATGTCGTTGCTGTATTGTTGAAGAAGACAGGGTTTTTGTTTCATTGGATTTACAGTTGCATATTCCTGCTTTCTATAGTATTGTATATTGTTGATTTTGATCCTAAATATCTCCATTATTTTGCATGGATTCATATATTATATTTAAGGTTTATTTTTTTGAAATATGTGAGGGTGGGAATTCGAACCATAAACCTTATAGTCTACAATTTTATTTTTAGTATTCTTGAACTTTACATTCAAATGTCCAAATTTAGTCTTTTCTACTTTCAATAAGGCTTTAAAGAATGTTTGGTCAAAGAATGTTTGGTCAAGTAAGAGTTATGAAATCTAGAGTTGTTGTATTGTTGAAGAAGACAGGGTTTTTGTTTCATTGGATTTACAGTTGCATATTCCTGCTTTCTATAGTATTGTATATTGTTGATTTTGATCCTAAATATCTCCATTATTTTGCATGGATTCATATATTATAGAGTTGCTGTATTGTTGAAGAAGACAGGATGTCGTTGCTGTAATGTTGAAGAAGACAGGGTTTTTGTTTCATTGGATTTACAGTTGCATATTCGTGCTTTCTATAGTATTGTATATTGTTGATTTTGATCCTAAATATCTCCATTATTTTGCATGGATTCATATATTATATTTAAGGTTTATTTTTTTTGAAATATATGAGGGTGGGAATTTGAACCATAAACCTTATAGTCTACAATTTTATTTTTAGTATTCTTGAACTTTACGTTCAAATGTCCAAATTTAGTGTTTTCTACTTTCAATAAGGCTTTAAAGAATGTTTGGTCAAGTAAGAGTTATGAAATCTAGAGTTATTTTGTCCTTGGAGTTAGATGAGTTAATAAGTTTTTGGAATCCACGATAAAAGTAAAGGGTAGGATTAGAATAGGAGTGAATAAGTTTGTGGGTCCCACAGTCGAGTGTTGTATGTATTTGAGCCATCTAACTCCTTGAACCAAACACCTCCTAATTGACTAAAGTGAGATTATTGTTAATTTTTCAAAAAAATATTATTCTTTATTAGCCTTCTTTCTATAAATTTTAGAAATATATGTTTCATGTCTTTTCTTGTATGAAAATTATTATTATTATTATTTAACCAATTTTAAACTTTATTGAAATACATGACCAAAATAATATTTTAACCAATATTTGATGTAATAGGAAAAGATATATTATATTTTAACTACCAAAATTGTTACTAACTAGAACTTATGTCAATTCGAACCTAGTTTAGTAGACAAAGACACCAATTACCATCTTAAAGGTGGATGTTTGATTTCCAGCAATTGTTGGACACAGAAAAAAAAACCAATTTAAATATTAGTAAAGTCATCACATCATTCGGTCAGCAATTGTTCTTTTCTTCTTCTGAAATTATTCTTCCTTCTCTATCACGGTGGTCGAAAGTGGAAACCCTAATCCCTAAATGCAATTTCTGTCCCCAAATTCACCTGCTACCTCGATCTCCTGTTTGGGGCCTTTATTCTCTGTATCCCATTGCTTGGAATCGTAGATAGGTTTGTGATTTTTGTGTCTCTGAGTTTTAGTTGTAGTTTTTTTAATAGGTTTATTTCGCAAGAGTACGGGTTTGAGGAGGTTAATAGCTTTGTCACCATAAATGTTTGTTTACAACTCTCTTTCTAAATGTTTGTTTTTTAAAATACTTTTTTATTGACAATTTAAAGTTAGTTTTCTCTAAATTTTTTTTATTTCTCAAGAGTTTTGTCCCTCTGTTTTCCAACTTTTCTCTTTTTAAAAGTTTGTTTCTTATTTCTTCCTCACCCTTTTCTCCCAAAATTGTTATCAGTTTATATGCCTGTGTCGTTGGTTGTTATACTTGTGGATTTGTTGTTTTACGACCATTCATGTTTCTGTACATTTTGTTTTGTGATTTCTTTGTTCAAGTGATTTCCATTGATCTTAGCTGAAATTTTAGTTATGTTTGCTAAGGATGAGATTAGTCCTGAATCTTTGTCTAGATAAGGGAATTTTGGATTGAAGAATGAGATTAGTCCTGAATCTTTTATCCCAAGAGTTCTTAGTTAGGAGTGGATAAAAAGTTTTGTTCTATAAATTGGAGGTGATGATTGAGCTACGTAGTAAAAGGGTTTATTTTTAATGGTAAGAAAAAGAGGTTATAAATTTAACAAAGTAGATGAGTATTAAGACCATTTAACAAAGATACTTCCATTGAATGATAGACGGTGTTTGCTTTAAAGAACGAAATGAGAAGTTAAATGTAGAGATGATGTACTAAAGGAGGAAAAAGTACATGTAGATGAGTATTAAGATCATTTAACAAAGATACTTCCATTGAATGATAGACAGTGTTTGCTTTGAAGAACGAAATGGGAAGTTAAATTTAGAGATGTTGTACTAAAGGAGGAAAAAATACATGTAGTAGTATGGTGGATGGAGGATAATGTATTGGAATAAGCGTTAAATTGATTACTGATGAATGTTTTCAACAGCTTATTGTGGACCATGATTACGTAAAGATGTTTTGTGATTTTCTATATTTTTGTTGAAAGCTTAGTCATTTGGGACTCACATGTTGGCACATGGTTAAAGACTCACTCCCTATGATTTTGAGTTTTAGACAAGTGGAAGAAAACCTCATCACTCCCATTGTATATGATTTTGAATTTTGCAAGTTTTAGGATAAGTGGAAGAAAATCTCATAATAACTCTAAAGGGAGCAATATGAAAATCTTGGACACAAAATTGGTTGATATTCCATCCACATTGGTATTTAATTTTGAGTTCTACAAGTTCTTGGATAGTGTAGAAGGTGCAATCGAGTGATTTTGAACCAATATTGGAGCCTTAGAATGTAAGTTATTCAAACAATTTGATATAAAACAAAATTTGACTGTATAGGTTAGCATGAGTGGGATAAAGGATTGTGTATTGGAATAGACATTATAAAGGAGTTTGTTAAGATGAGGAGATTTTGGATCAAAGATCGAAGTCGAGTTTCATGAGGAACATATTTTGTTAGGATAATCAAACTTCGGATTAAAGAAATAGGCTAGACTTGAGTTTCATGGTTATGTTTTCAAAGAAAACTTACTTTGTTGGGATGAAGAAATTTTGGATTAAAGAATGAGATTACACTTTGTTCTTTAATTCAAAGTGTTGTCCTACAGGGAATCACATGAGTATTTTTTTCCTCGAGCTACATAGTGAAAAAGTTTGTTTTGAGTAGGGAGGAAAAAGTGTTGTAAAGTTGAGGTTGGTGGATGAAGTATTAAGTGAAGTATTAAGATCATTTAACAAGGATACTTTCAAAGAATGACAAATGGCGTTTGACTTGAAGAATGAAAAGGTTATTTACCTTTATTTTTAGTACATGTATTGTAGTGGAGGGAGGACTATGCATTAGAATAGAAATTCAAATAAAAAATCGTTGGATTCTTTGAAATTATTATTTTGGAATAAGTTGTCATGAAGATGTTCTATAATTTTCTACAAGTTTGTTGAAGGCTACTACATTTGAGAATGACTTTCATGTGGTTGTTTAGTCAATGATTTTTCTTCAAACCAAAATTTGTTAATACTGGATATATATTGGTATGGGATTTTGAGTTTTATAAGTTTTTGGACATGTGGAGGAATACCTTGTCCAATTCAGAGATTAAGGAGGTTTGAGGGCATTCTAAACAATTGAAACATTAGAATAAAGGAAGTTGCATTGTCTTGGTCAACAAGATAGATAAAGGACATTATTTTGTATTTGTTGAGTTTTATGGTCTATTATTTAAGATGTGATATAATTTTGGATGAAAGAAAAAATTCAAGTTTCATGGTGAAGAATAATACTTTGTTATGATAAAGGAATTTTGGATCAAAGAGAAGATTGACTTGAGTTTCATGGTGTTAAGTATTTGGGGAGAGAGAGAGAATTTGTTGGGATAAATTTTTTTTGGAGTAAAGACTGGGCTTCAATCTTGGATGAACGAATGGGGATCAAAGAAAAGAGGCACCAGAGTTTCAGAGTCATGTATTTCAAGAGAGATTAGTTTGTCGAGATAAGAGAATTTTGGATGAACGAATGAGACTAGACTTCAATCTTTCTTTAAAAGAGTTCTTTAGAGAAGTGGATAAGAATTTTTGTTCTTTAGGTAGAGATAATGATTGAGCTATGTACTAAATAAGTTTGTTTTGAGTCGTGAGGATAATGGGTATTATGATATTAGGATAATAGGTAGTGGCGCGCCTTGAGGCGAGGCGGCATTTTCATGCCTCAAGGCTTACGCCTTGAAGGTATAAAATGAGGCTTACGCCTCTATTAAGAGAGGCGTAAGCCTCTGTTACTACGCCTTTGAGGCTTTGAAGCTACGCTTCAAGAAACTTGGTGGGCCATGGGCCAACAAACGGTGCAATTAATTATTGAAAGTTGAAACGGTGCATATCTACTGAGTTAACCGTAATTAAAACATTGATTCTGCATGTCTTGGTGGTGGGTGGGCCAATGCACCGAAAATCAAAGGAATTTCAAAAGTTTTTGGAAATTTTTTCTCTAGTGCATGTCTTATTTTATTATAAACATTCTGAGTGGACATTAGCTTAGAGAGGAAAAAAATTTTGATAGCAACCCAACACTACTGGAGGTGAGTACGTTTTATTTTTCTTCCATTATATTCTTTATTCTTTGTTTTTGTTTTCTTTTTAATTTTATTTGTTTACACCCGAAAGTTTTATTATTTGTTTCCAATACTCTTGTTTTCATTTTGTTTTTTATTTGTTCAACTTTTTTCTTTTTTGTTTTCTTTTGAGTTTCTATTATTAATTATCTTTTCATTTTTTTTTTGTTTTCTTTTGAATTTTGATGATTATTATTTTTCTTTTGAGTTTTGATTATTTTTGTTCTTTATCGTTATTAATTTGGTAGTATGTTTTGTATTTTGAATACTATAATGTTAAGAATATATAAGGTTTGATGTTTTATGATTTAAATATATTTTCTTAATTTAAAATGAGGCTTACGCCTCATACCGCCTTGAGGCTTACACCTCGCCTCTCCATGAGAAAATGCCTCGAGGCCGTCTTAAGCCTTTTAAAACATTGATGATATTTTGCAATTTTCTATAATTTATGGAAAGCTAAGGCACTAGAGAATCACTTCCATATGGTGGTTGTGGTTAAAGATTTTCTTGGACACAAAATTAGTTGATATTCCATCCACATTGGTATTTAATTTTGAGTTCTACAAGTTTTTGGATAATGCAGAAGGTGGAATTGAGTGATTTTGAACCAAATTTGGAGCATTAGAATGGAAGATATTCTAACAATTTGTTATAGAACAAAATTTGACTGTATAGGTCAGCAAGAGTGGG
Source organism: Luffa aegyptiaca (assembly GCA_017139565.1). Taxonomy (NCBI): domain Eukaryota; kingdom Viridiplantae; phylum Streptophyta; class Magnoliopsida; order Cucurbitales; family Cucurbitaceae; genus Luffa; species Luffa aegyptiaca. Next base: position 169,031 of record CM029396.1, read on the forward strand.
ATAAAGGGCTATGTATTGGAATAGACATTATAATGGAGTTTGTTAAGATGAGGATATTTTGTATAAAAAATCGAAGTCGAGTTTCATGAGGAAGATATTTTGTTAGGATAATCAAACTTTGGATTAAAGAAAGAGACTAGACTTGAGTTTCATGGTTATGTTTTCAAAGAGAAATTACTTTGTTGGGATAAAGGGATTTTGGATTAAAGAATGAGATTACACTTTGTCAAAGTGTTGTCCTATGGGAAATCACATGAGTACTTTTGTTCTGGTTGGGAAATAATGAATGAGCTACATAGTGAAAAGGTTTGTTTTGAGTAGGGAGGAAATGATGTTGTAAAGTTCAGTTGGGTGCATGAAGTATTAAGTGAAAAATTAAGACCATTTGACAAGGTTACTTTCAAAGAATGACAAATGATGTTTGACTTGAAGAATGAAATGAGATCATCCACCTTTATTTTAGTACATGTATTGTAGTGGATGGAGGACTATGCATTAGAATATACATTCAAATAAAAAATCGTTGAATTCTTTGAAATTTTTATTTTGGAATAAGTTTTCATGAAGACGTTCTATAATTTTCTACAATTTTGTTGAAGGCTAATATATTTGGGAATGACTTTAGTCAATGATTTTTCTTGAATACAAAATTTGTTCAAATTGGATATCCACAGGCATGTGATTTTGAGTTTTATAAGTTTTTGGACAAGTGGAGGAATAGGAGGAATACCTTGTAACTCTAATGGGCAAATTTAGAGATTAAGGATGGAGATTTGAGGGCATTCTAAACAATTGAAACACTAGAATAAAAGGTATTAGGGGATCTGATGCTCGAAGGAAGTTGGATTGTTTTGGTCAACAAGATAGATAAAGGACAATATTTTGTATTTGTTGAGTTTTATGGTCTATTATTTAAGATATGATATAATTTTGGATCAAAGAAAAAACTCAAGTTTCACGGTGAAGAATAATACTTTGTTATGATAAAGGAATTTTGGATCAAAGAAAAGAGATTAGACTTGAGTTTCATGGTGTCAAGTATTTGAAGAGTGAGAGAGAGAATTTGTTGGGATAAAGAAATTTTGGATTAAAGAATGATACTGGCCTTCAATCTTTTGTCTAAAGAGTTATCTTTTAGATAAGTGAATAAGAATTTTTCGTTCTTTGAATTGGAGATGATGGTTGAGCTACCAAGTAATTGGATTAGGTTTGTTTGTTTTACTGCCATGGCCGAGCGAATGATGCAAGATCTGACAGCTCTTGATCAAAGTTATCTCTCATCTCTTGGAGACCTTGAGGTCACCAGAGAAATCATATACATCATCCAAGCGCCTGAGGAAGAATTTCACAAGTACTGGGATCGCTTCAATGAGTTATGTGCGCTTCCTCATCGCCTACTATACGAGGAGTCCTTACTTCTGCACTTCATTGAGGTACTAGCATCTGACGATAGAAGGATCTTGGATATAGCGAGTGGTGGTGATGTGCTGGATAAAACACCTAGTGAGGCTAGAGAGATAATTTCGAGCTTGGCAGCGTATGTTGGACTCATCATATGGCAGACACGAAAGGTAAATTCTTTCCATTCCTTGATTAGTTAAGATTCTGAGCAACAACAAGAAGGTAAGTACAATGAGGTCAGTAAGTCTGAGCTTGAGCCTTCTTTATACTCTGAGTCTGATTCTTGTGATTCCCCTTGCATTATAGGAGAGATGGAAATAGTTGATGAATTAGCTTTGGTCGATTCTATGTCAATGTCTATTTCCCCTGAGCTTACTAGTCCTAAATTGCACGAGTTAGATTTTGTAATTCCAATAGCTGACCAGTTTGTTGCTCAATATAAATGTGTTTTGATTAATATGTTGGGGATGATGACGAATTGCTTGTTTGAATTTTCTCATTCTTTGCACTCTGTGTGCCAATTTAATTTGTCTGTGCAGGAGCTGATCAAAAAGAAGATAAAGAAGAAGGATGTAATGAAAATCAAAGAGATCGATTTCAGATGAAAAGCGAGGAGAATTTGGTCGAGCAAACGACCTTAAACATTTGCACCGAATAAGGTTACTGCTTTTTGTCATTTCTTTTCTTAGTTTATGTTATTTTGATTAGTTGCTTTTGATTCTTGTTTGATTGTTTTGTTTCTTTTTAGGATTGGCGGTACCAAAGCGAGCCCTTTTATTTGTATGTAAACGTGATTCACCACCCACGAGTTTTAATTCAGGGAAGTTTCTATTCTTTCCTTAAGCATTTGTCTTGTTTTACATGATCTATTACATTGAGGACAATGTAACCTTTTAGGTTGGGGTGGAGTATTCTGCTTTAGTTTCTGATGGGCCCTGAGCATCTGTGCGTCGGGCCAACGTTTGTGCTTAATGTATATCTTGCATGCCTGTTGTGTATATATTTGCTTTAGTGATAATGATTTCCTAGGATTAGCCCTGAGCATCTGTGCGTCGGCCCAACGTTTGTGCTTAATGTATATCTTGCATGCCTCTCGTGTATATATTTGCTTTAGTGATAATGATTTTCTAGGATTGGCTCAAATTTTTCGAAAATTTATAGCTTTCGATGAGTTGTGATCATGAGTGCCCCAAAAGGGAGTCTTTTTAAAACTTTTCTTGGACATGTCTTGCACAGGTTGGGTGTCTTTCTCTCTTTAGAGTAGGACTTGAATGCCTAGGAGCGAGTTACTTAGCTCATATTCCTGTTGTCACCCCGATAGGTGTAAGGTGCGAGAAAGTCTAAATTTTTTGCAAAATAGTGTGTGGAGTCTTGCCTAGGAGAGAAACAAAAAATACGCCTGCCATAAAAAAAAAAGAAAAAAAAAAAGAGAATTCCGAAAATTGCTTATTCAATTCAATGATGCATTACATTAACAAATACATTACTTAAAATTAAGTAAATTGAAAATTTTTATTTGAGTAATTCCATTATTATTATTTAATTTATAAATATAAATTAATTAATAAATAATTTATTATATTTATAAGAATAAGAATAATTTATTATATTTCAGGCACCTAGGCAAGGAGGAAGCAACCTAGTTTGTTCCATTTAGGCTTTTTAGCAAGACCTTAGTGCCAGCGTAGGGGGAAGATAGGATGAGAGTTTAGTAAACCAATCCCGGGTTAGTAAAGTCTTCTTTAGGTGGGATAGAACTCTCTTGTGCAAGATTGTCTTTGGAAACTTTTGACTTGTCTCCTCATTGGGTCTCATGCGAATGTCTCTTGATTGGTTAGGTTTTTGAATGTTTGAGCTTTGAGGATTAAATCACTTTACACTTATAAGCACAACATCTTTTCTTTGGTTTGTGTGTGTCTTGCTTGAGGACTAGCAATATTTAGGTTGGGGGTATTTGATAGCACCTGATTCGTGCTATTTTAGTTAAATTCCCTTTTAATCGATGTGATAAAGTAACTTTAGTTAGATATTGTTTCCTTGCATGGGCTACTAATATGAATCTCTAAGGAACTTGAGGCATTTGCATTTCCTTGCTTTCTTTATTTGGGCCTTGAATTTGCTGTGATGTGTATTAAATTTTTGTTTGTTCTTACTGCCTCTTACTTTTGTCATATAATGAAGGTAAATCTACTGGTTAATGTTCTACCCGTATCATTTGTTGATCATGGTCATGATTTGCCAAAGACTGTTATGCAAACACTGAATCAAGGGTCATCTCCAATGTGCATGGATTTTCATCCAGTCCAACACACTTTGCTATTGGTATATTTAAATTTATTTTGTATAATTTTATTTTTTTGGTTTTAAGCTACCAATAGAACAATGTAGTTGTAGATGGTATGTTTCTTTATTTTGATATTCACATTAAAATTGACAAATAATGAAGAAAATTCTGTTTTTCAGTTGGCACAAATGTTGGTAAAATAATAGGATTGTGGGAAGTTGGAGCCTTGATGGTGCATTGTCTGGTAAGATTGTATGTTTACTTTAGTCAATGAAAATCAAAGAGATCGATTTCAGATGAAAAACGAGGAGAATCTGGTCGAGCAAACGACCTTAAACATTTGCACCGAATAAGGTTACTGCTTTCTGTCATTTCTTTTCTTAGTTTATGTTATTTTGATTAGTTGCTTTTGATTCTTGTTTGATTGTTTTGTTTCTTTTTAGGATTGGCGGTACCAAAGCGAGCCATTTTATTTGTATGTAAACGTGATTCACCACCCACGAGCTTTAATTCAGGGAAGTTTCTATTCTTTCCTTATGCATTTGTCTTGTTTTACATGATCTATTACATTGAGGACAATGTAACCTTTTAGGTTGGGGGTGGGGTATTCTGCTTTAGTTTCTGATGGGCCCTGAGCATCTGTGCGTCGGGCCAGCGTTTGTGCTTAATGTATATCTTGCATGCCTGTTGTGTATATATTTGCTTTAGTGATAATAATGATGTCCTAGGATTGGCCTTGAGCATCTGTGCGTCGGCCCAGCGTTTGTGCTTAATATATATCTTGCATGCCTGTTGTGTATATATTTGCTTTAGTGATAATGATTTCCCAGGATTGGCGCAAATTTTTCGAAAATTTATAGCTTTTGATGAGTTGTGATCACGAGTGCCCCAAAAGGGAGTTTTTTTAAAACTTTTCTTGGACATGTCTTGCACAGGTTGGGTGTCTTTCTCGCTTTAGAGTAGGACTTGCGAATGCCTAGGAGCGAGTTACTTAGCTCATATTCCTGTTGTCACCCCGATAGGTGTAAGGTTTAGCGAGAAAGTCTAAATTTTTTGCAAAATAGTGTGTGGAGTCTTGCCTAGGAGAGAAACAAAAAATACGCCTGCCATAAAAAAAAAAAGAAAAAAAAAGAGAATTCCGGAAATTGCTTATTCAATTCAATGATGCATTACATTAACAAATACATTACTTAAAATTAAGTAAATTGAAAATTTTTATTTGAGTAATTCCATTATTATTATTTAATTTATAAATATAAATTAATTAATAAATAATTTATTATATTTATAAGAATAAGAATAATTTATTATATTTCAGGCACCTAGGCAAGGAGGAAGCAACCTAGTTTGTTCCATTTAGACTTTTTAGCAAGACCTTAGTGCCAGTGTAGGGGGAAGATAGGATGAGAGTTTAGTAAACCAATCCCGGGTTAGTAAAGTCTTCTTTAGGTGGGATAGAACTCTCTTGGGCAAGATTGTCTTTGGAAACTTTTGACTTGTCTCCTCATTGGGTCTCATGCGAATGTCTCTTGATTGGTTAGGTTTTTGAATGTTTGAGCTTTGAGGATTAAATCACTTTACACTTATAAGCACAACATCTTTTCTTTGGTTTGTGTGTGTCTTGCTTGAGGACTAGCAATATTTAGGTTGGGGGTATTTGATAGCACCTGATTCGTGCTATTTTAGTTAAATTCCCTTTTAATCGATGTGATAAAGTAACTTTAGTCAGATATTTTTTCCTTGCATTTGCTACTAATATGAATCTCTACGGAACTTGAGGCATTTGCATTTCCTTGCTTTCTTTTATTTGGGCCTTGAATTTGCTGTGATGTGTATTAAATTTTTGTTTGTTCTCACTGCCTCTTACTTTTGTCATATAATGAAGGTAAATCTACCGGTTAATGTTCTACCCGTATCATTTGCTGATCATGGTCATGATTTGCCAAAGACTGTTATGCGAACACTGAATCAAGGGTCATCTCCATTGTGCATGGATTTTCATCCAGTCCAACAAACTCTGCTATTGGTATATTTAAATTTATTTTGTATAATTTTATTTTTTTGGTTTTAAGCTACCAATAGAACAATGTAAATGTAGTTGTAGATGGTATGTGTCTTTATTTTTGATATTCACATTAAAATTGACAAATAATGAAAATTCTGTTTTCAATTGGCACAAATGTAGGTAAAATAGGATTGTGGGATGTTGGAGCCTTGATGGTGCATTATCTGGTAAGATTGTATGTTTACTTGTGAATTTTATGTCATCATCGAACTGGGCACTGGTTGTTGAATGAATGCCAATCTTGTATAGGTATTGCCTACTGAAGCACATTGTTCAAATATACTCCTTTCATGGGATCATGGGGGTGATGACATGTGACAGCACATGGAGGTGTGTGATTAAAAGTACTGTATCTATTTGTGTCTACTCTTCCCTGCTTGTAGCACGACACTGAAATTTGTGAATGAGATTGATGCTCATCTCGGTGGAGTTAATGATCTAGCTTTCTCCAATCCCAATAAACAACTTTGTGTCGTAATGGGTGGGGATGACAAGACCATTAAAGTAAGTTATTTGTTTCTTATTTGTCACTGCAGGGTCTTCTATTTGTTGACAATTCTTTTCTTTTTGGATTTTGTTAGGTTGGATGCTGACAATGGTGCAACGTAACGGTAATATACATTTGATTGAAGGCCAGGAGGCTCATGTTTTCTCTTTTTGCCCCAACTACAGGGAAAATATTCAGGTTTGCCTTTCATGTGCTACACTGGGTTTTGTTGAGGCTACTTGATACTTATTCTGCCTAATCTGCTGCACAGCATGGAAAGATAAAGGCATGACTATATGATAATATGGGTTCACGAGTTATGATGCTCCTCAGTGTTGGTGCACAACGATGGCTTATATTGAAGATGGTATGTGGTAAGAAATACTTAGCTGTGTGGGGGATACTTGGACTTAACAATGTAAAGAATTATACAACTTCTTTATTTTTCTCACTTTCATGGTTTGGTGATGGATGTTTTAGGCTCTTCTCATGTGGGACAAGTAATGATGGAGAGTCTTATATTGTTGAGTGGAATGAGAGTGAAGGAGCAGTTAAGAGAACTTACCAAGGGTTCCTCAAGCGGTCTCTGGGTGCTGTAAGTTGGATACAACTACAAATCTGTTTTTTGGCAGCAGGTGATGATCTCCATTAAATTTTGAGACATGGACAATGTTCAACTTTTGATGACCGTAGATGCTGATGGAGGAGTTTGTGCAAGTTTCCCGGTAAGTTTCCGTGCAAGTCAATTGAAAAATTAGAAGAAAATTGTAATTAACATTTGCATACTGTTTTCTGTTCATTCCCTTTAATATCAAAGGCAAGTCCACGCATCTGCTTTAACAAGGATTGGTCCCTTTTTGCTGTTTCTAGCAATGAGAATGGAATTAAAATCTTAGCAAATGTGGATGGAATCCAGCTATTGCAAGCATTTGAAAATCTTTCTTATGATGCATCTAGAACGTCAGAGGCCGGGATAAAGGTAGTTTGATTCTATGTTCAATTAATGTGACTTTTAACCATGTTAACTCTTTTGCTTAATATCTAATTAACTTATATTTAATTTTTGCAGCCCACAGTAAATCCAATTTCAACTGCTACTGGTAGTGTAGGCCTTGCTGAGAGAGCATAGAGGTGTCTTTGTCGTCATCAGTATAGTTGGAGTGGTTGGTGTTGCTAAGTAGAAAATTGATGATTTTTAATGAATTAACCGGCATTGTATATATCTAGGAGGACTAACTTGGCTGTTAAAAAGTCGAGTTTTCGTAGTTCCTAGATGTGGTTTATGGTCTGTCTTTGTTGGTGCCGAGAAGGAATTTTCTTGTTGTAGTCTGACTAGGGCTCCTAGTGCTGGGAAAACATCCAATTTTCCGATTATGTGTATAAAATAGAAGTTCTAGAGAGCGATCTAATTTCTTCTTATTATAGGCATTAAAGCATAAGCCTTAAAATATCAACATGTTATTAGTTTTTTGAATTTGGTTTTGTTGGAGTTTACTTCTTCTTGATTTAATATGATGGATTGGTATTAATTGCAGTATGTAGTTTTTCTTTTTTATTATTATTATAATCTTTTGTAATCGTCATTGTTTAGGGTTTCGGGGTTTTCAATGTTTCTTGTGGGATTCTTTTTTGGTGAGGACGATCGGACGATGAGACCTTAGTCAGTTATGGTATGTTCTATTCAATTTCTTTTTGGGTTTTATATGATATAGAATTGTTTATCTGGAAGTCTGTGGACTAAAGTTTGGTGGTAATTCTCGTTTTGCTTTATTTGCACCGTGTTCAAAGTTTCCTGTTTATTATAATTGTTGTTTTTCCTTGATTCCTTTTTCTCATTGGAAAGATTGTGGATGTGAATTTTTAGGGTTTGTTTTTTCCAGTTTTAGTTGAGGTCATCTGTTTTTAAAGGATTCTCCTAGTTGATTAGATTGTAATCGCCCCTGTGTCGTGGGGGCTCTTTCTCTTGATTCTTTTCTTTTTCCCCTTTTGTCTCGAATGATTTTTCTTTTTGGTACAGGATTTTATATAAGCTACGTATAGATCCTTTACTGGGAATTGCAAGTATGAGGACCCAATTTTTTAATTCTTATTTTGTGGTCTGATTTTTAGTTGTACTTAGATTGTTTGAAATAAAGCGTGGTCATGTGTATGACCATGAAATCTAATTGTTGATTTTTATTGCTAATGTACGGACTGCGAAATAAGAAATTGCGTGTGAATAACCTGGTACTTCATTTGGTTCTTCTCTTTGCATACAATTTGCTGTCAATTAATATATAACCCAAATTACATGAGAATGTTAATGTGTGTCTGAATTATATAATGATGGATACTTTGTTGTGTGCTCTTTGGACTGCTGGTGAAGAAGTATGGTATTTTGTGGTCTGATTTGGACTGCCAGTGTAGTATTGTAACTAGCTATGCCTTTTATTTTAAAGCAAATAATTGTGTATGCATTCCTGGTTAATGATTGGCATATTATTAATTTGTTCATGAAAATTTCAGAAACCCGACTTTTGGAGTTCATGGAATATGATGAAAGGATGTATTAAAGCTTCAATTAGAATTGGTACGTTGTCAAACTCCTATCTTTTTACATTATTTATGTGATAGAAACTTTAGCATATGGAATAATAAACACAACATCTAACCTAGTAATGATCTTAACCAAACCCATTCTAAATCAGTTCACTTTTGATTCAAAATCATTTTTGAAAATCCAATTTCATTTTTCTTCAAACCTTTTGTCATTTAAATTTTGTTTTTTAAAATTTATTTCTTAGTTCCAAACTTTTCTTATATTTTTTTTAATCTTTTATACTTTTTTTCTCTCTAAAAAATTTTCCTTTTTCCCTTTCTAATTTCTATTTCTCGTTTTCTAAATTCTTTAATTTATCTCATACGTTTTTGTTTTCAAAGAATTTTCCGTTTTTCTTTCGTCTCAACTTTCGACTCTCTTCATTTTTTTTTTATTTTCTCTTTTTTTTTTTGTTTTTAAAATTTATTTAACACTTCGAAATTTTATTCTTATCTCTAACTTTCTAACTTTTTTTTTCTCACTCTTAATTTTTTCCCCCAATCTCTTTCGCACCTCTTCTTGATTTTTTATCCCCTTAAAAAATTTTCAAAAACTCTTCCTAAATTCTTTCAATTCCAAATGTTTTTCACTTCAAAATGTTTCTTACTTTCGACTTTTCTGCTCTAAAAATATTTTTTAGAATTTATCTCCAACTTTCATTCTAACGGGTCTCATTACGTTATTTTTCAATCTTTAAATGTTAATTTCTCCAATTTTTTCATCTTAATTCTTTTTCTTTTTCCTTTTTCCTTGTCTGCCCTTTCTAAATGATTCTTTTGAAATTTTTATTTCTCACTTCCCAAGTCTTTCTTGCTTTCTAAAATTGATCCCAGAACTTTCGTGTTCTCTTGCTTTAAAATTGAACTGAAATCACAGAAGGATATTGTGAATTTTGAATTGATTTTTTTGAATTCTTTTCGTTTTCAAAATTTCTTAGTTTTTTTTTTTCACTCTTTCTAACTTTTTTTGATTTTTATTCCTGTAATAAAAACTGTATAAAGTTTATTCTAATTTTTTCTCATTTTCAAATGTTTTCTTCAAAATCTGTATTGCTTCTCAAACATCTTTTATCTAAAATTTTCTCTTTCACATATTTTTTCCTTCAAAATTTGACTTTCTAATTTGTTTCAGCTCCTAAATTTTCCCTCTAAAGTATTTTCCTCATGCACTTTCTAAATTTTTCATCTGGAATTGTTTTTTCTAGAATTTATCTAAAATTTTTCAATAACTCTTTAATCTTTTCTTGATTTTTTTCTCTTCAAAAAAACTGAAAAAACAATTCTTTGTAAAATTTCCCCCTCACTTTCTACCGTTGTCTTCTTCAAATTTTTTTAACCTCTTCAAAAATTGTGTCCCTTTCTAACTTCTTTTATCCTCAAAATTTTCTCTTTCCAGAAAATTTTTTAATTTATTTTCGACTTTCTAAATTTTTCTCTCTTAAAATTTATTTTAGAATTTTTCTCAAACATTTTTCTCCAGGAATTATTTCCAAAAGTTTTCCTCATCTCTTCATAATTTTTTTTCTCTGTAAATAAAAAATCTGTCAACAACTCTTTCTAAACTTCTTTTAAAATTTAATTGAGAGTACAAAAGGATATTTTGAATTTTGAATTGATTTTTCTTGAATTCTTTTCGTTTTCAAAATATATATTTCCCTTTTAAAACTTTTTTCGCTTCAATTTTTTCTTTCGCTTCAAATTTATTCTAATTTTTTTCTCATCTCATTTTCAAATGTTTTCTTCAAAATCTCTCTTCTGAAACTTCTTTTATCTAAAATTTTTTAAATGTTGACTTTCTATCTTTTTTTATCTCCTAAATTTTCACTCAGTATTTTCCTCGTACAATTTTTATTTTTCATTTCCAAAATTTTTCCTCTGGAATTCTTTTTCTAGAATTTATCTAAAATTTTCCAGGAACTCTTTATTCTTTTTCTTGATTTTTTTTTTCGCTTTAAGAAAACTTAAAAGAACAAGTTCTTTGTAAAGTTTTTTCCTCACTTTCATGTGTTTTCTTCTTCTAATTTTTTTAACGTCTGTTGTGTATTTTTTTTTCTTTCAAACATTTTCTCTTCAAAATTTGTCTCTTTCTAGCTTCCTTTTATCGTCATAATTTTCTCTTTTGAAAGATTTTTCTAATTTATTTTTGACTTCGTAAGTTTTTCTCACTTAAAATTTATTCTAGAATTTTGCTCAAACATTTTTCTCCTGGAAAATTTTGGCAAAAGTTTTTCTCGGCTCTTGTTAATTTCTCTCTTTAAATAAAAAGTCTGTCAACAACTCTTTCTTAATTTTTGTAAAATTTAATTGAGATTACAGAAGGATATTTTGAAATTTGAATTGATCATTCTTATTTTTTTTTCTTTTCAAAATATATTTTTCACTTTTTAAACTTTTTTCTCTTCAATATTTCTTAGTTTTTTCTTTCACAAGCTCTGTCTAACATTTTCTTTATTTTTTTTTTCCTTTAATAAAACTTTCAAAAATTTATTCTAATTTTTTCTCATTTTCAAATGTTTTCTTCAAAATCTGTCTCTCTTCTCACACTTCTTTTATCTGAATTTATTTTCTTTCTCATATTTGTCTTTCTAACTTCTTTCATCCCCTAAATTTTGCCTTACTAAAATTTTCCTCTGGACTTCTTTGTCTAAAATTTTGCTGAAACTCTTTAATCTTTTCTTGATTTTCTTCTCTTTAAGAAAATTTGAAAAAAAATAATGTTATGTGTGTACATTTTTTCCCTCGGTTTCTAGCTTTTTCTTCCTCATGTTTTGTTTTTAACTCTTTTGTCTATGTTTTTTCTTTCTTTCATCTTCTCTTCAAAATTAGTCTCTCTTTCTAACTTCTTGTATCTACAAAAGTTTCTCTTTCCAAAGATTTTTCTAATTTATTTTTGACTTATGGAGTTTTTCTCTTAAAATTTATTCGAGAATTTTGCTATAACATTTTTCTCCAAGAAAATTTTGGCAAAAGCTTTTCTCACCTGTTCTTAATTTTTTTTGTCTTTGAATAAAAAGTCTGTCAACAACGCTTTCTAAACATTTTTTAAAATTTAATTGACATTACAAAAGGATATTTTGAATTTTGAATTGATTTTTCTTGATTTCTTTTCGTGTTCATAACTTTTTTTCTCTTCAATATTTCTTAGTTTTTTTTTCCTCAAGCTCTGTCTAACCTTTTGTTTATTTTTATTCCTTTAATAAAAACTTTTAAAAATTTATTCTAATTTTTTCTCATTTTCAAATGTTTGCTTTAAAATCTCTCTTCTCAAACTTCTTTTATCTATTATTTTTTCTTTCACATATTTTCTCTTCAAAATTTGACTTTCTAACTTCTTTCATCTCCTAAATTTTGGCTCTCAGTATTTTCCTCATACAATTTCTATTTTTTTAATAACCTCTATCCCTTTCTTTTGTTATCTTTAGTTGTTTTTCTGTTTGTTTAGTTTCTTTCTTAGTTTGTTTGCTTTTGTTTTTGTTTTGTAGGATTCCCCTAAAATGGAAAAGGTGATCATTCTCGACGGCTTTAAAGCACATGTACCAACCTTGTGCTTAATCAGGGGGGTTTTCTGTTCCCTTTTCTTTTATGTCCCTTATATTTGCATGTTTAGATACATTGGGGACAATGTATGAATTTAGGTTAGGGGTGGAGAGCATTGCATGCTAGTGGATTCTAGGTTGAGTCTCGATGCACCTGAGCATCAGACTACATTTTATATGCATGCTATGTTTCTATATTTGTTTGCTCAGTTTTGATTTGTTTGAGGCCATGCACCTGAGCATTGGACCTATATTTTTTTAGCAAAATTTAAAATTTTTAATTGTTGAGATTAGGTGTTGGGATTTTCAATTATGATCATTTCTGCATGTGCATTTATGCTCTTTCTTTTGTTTTTGTTGAAGTGAGGTGTGTTAGCAAAATCTTGAGCCTTTTCAAAATTTTTTCTCGAGTTTTCTTGCATGTTTGAGCACTTGGCCTTTTCCTTTAGTTAGTCTTGAAGGTTTAGGATTGCTTTATGAGTTCCATAGATCTGTTGTCACCCCGATAGGTGTAAGGTCAAGCTAGAAGGTCTAAATTTTTTGCAGATTGGTGCTAGAAAGCAACCTAATTTGTTCAATTTAGCCTTTGAAGCGAAACCTTAGTGCCAGTGTAGGGGGAAGATAGGTGGAGGGTCTTATAAATCATTCTTGGGCTAGTAAGGGCTGCTTTAGGAGAGGCTAAACACACACACGCGAGAATATTCTTGGAAAAGTTTTGATTCTATTACTTGTGTAATTTATTCTATTACTTGCATTTTATTTATTTATTTATTATTTATTTATATTTATAATTTATTTATTTATTTATTAATTATTATTTTTAAATGGCAATGTAATATGTTATCTCATTGTGTCTTACATTGAATGAGATGCTACAACATATCTTATTTAATTAGTGTTTCCTTATGCATCTTTTGGAAATTTGTCAATGGTAAAAAGCTTTTATTTATTACTTGTCAATGGCAATGTCATATGTTATCTCATTGTGGCTTACATTGAATGATATGCTACAACACATCTTATTTAATATATGTTTCCTTGTGCATCTTTTGGAAATTTGTCAGCTTGTGTAGTTTATTCTATTACATGCATTTTATTTATTTATTTATTTATTATTAATTATTATTTTTAAATGGCAATTGAAGGCTTGTGTAGTTTACACTATTACTTGCCTTTCATCATTTGTAAACTTTTTTTGGAAAAATGGCATCCTTGCTTTCACCCTTCTTACTAGAATAATTTTATGAATTGCGTCGTTTGAAGCAACACATCTTATTTAATTGGTGTTTCCATAAGCATCTTTTGGAAATTTGTCAATGGTATTACTTGTGTAATTTATTATTATTATTATTTTTTAAATGGCAATGGAAGGATTGTGCAGTTTATACTATTAGTTGCTTTTCATTATTTTTAATGTATTTTTTCAGCAGTCCGTGTTGTATCATATCCGTATCTCATGTCCATATTCGTGCTTCTTAGCTTTTCTATACCTCATTGTTGATAACGGTGTTTGTTTATATGTTTGCATTTTATTATATTTTTTGTTTTGTTGCGAAACCGCTTGATTGAGTTGACGAGGGGAAGGAGCGAAGCCAATTTACTGAGTTTACGAAGGGTCACGTTTGTTAAGCTCCTTCGTCCATGTTAAAAGCAAAGGGTATAAAAAAATAGTAGTATAATTTTAATTACTGCAAGGGGTGTGATCACTAGCTACAAAATCTCTTTGTTCTCAATTGTTTATGAGACAAGCATCATTCTATGCCAGTTTGTTTATTTGATTTCCTTAAAGTTTTCCTAAGGCAACATTCTTTATGAATTGCCAATTAGTTCTAGTATGCTCGATCAAAATATATTTGCAGACTTTGTAATTTGTATGGTGGATATGTAGGATTGCATGGCTTTCCCTAACTCTCTAATTTGAGTTCAAATAAGCTTGCTTGTACAATTTATAGTATCCACTAAACAGTTAAATTCTTTTTGTTTTTTTTTTTTCATAGCTTGAGACCTTTTTGCACGGACATCCATAATCTGCTATGTTTTTACCTCCTTTTTATCTTGGTGCGTTAAATGGGTATTGAAACACGGTTGTACAGACACGCATAAATGGTATGTGATTATTGTGCTTCCTTAGCTATAGTTTTATTTTCTTCATTGAATAAAAAGCAAGCAACAACTACTAACCAGTAATGAATGGAAAAAAAATAAGCAACCTAAGAGAAAAAGAAGAAAAATAAAACTATAACTAACGAAGCACAATAATCACATATTGCTTATGAGTGTCCGTACAACCGTGATACAATACACATTTAATGTTCTGAGATAAAAGGAGATAAAAACATAGCAGCAGATTATCGATGTCCATGCAAAAGGGCCTTAAGCTATGAAAAAAAAGGTAAAAATGCTAGATATGTGGGCAATGACTTGGTATTGAAGCTATTATTGAGATTCTAAGATGGAAGGAGATGCTTTATCTATGTGAGTTAAATTTCTCTCTAATCAATTTTAGTTGGCCGATTCTCTTCAAATAATGATCGTTTTCCTTGCTTTATTAATTCTTTAATTGTGTTGTTAGGTCTCCTCGCTAATAGAAAGACCATTACAAGTTGAACTTTAATTCTAAGCCAAAGAAGAAGAGTCTAGCAATTAAAGATGGGAGAAAACACTACTGGGACATTTCTTGCTACTTTAGTAAGGGTAGGAAACTTTATTCTCGCCAATATCTTCTTTTCTGCTATGAATATGTGTAATGGAATTCCAATTTACAATTGTTTATTGTTTTATCAGCTTGTTGGAACAATCTCTGATTAGAAGTTTGAAAGAAAATCTAGAAGTAAAAAAAATGGATTTTGCAAAATATGTAAATGAAGCGATATACATTGTATGTGATTGCTCTACAATTTCTGCCAGCGTGTTTAGGTTGCTTACTCATAATCTCTAGGTAATTACTATGCTTACTTAGATAAATTCTATTTTCTTCTTTTTCTCTTATCAGGCTGCTTATCAGACTAGAAAAAACTGGGAGCTCATAAATAATTTCTTTCCAAGTATTCCTGGACATGCCTTTAACCCCACGCGAAAGCCACTCATAGGGATGATAGCCATATTTACTAACAATGATCCATTGCCACATGGAGGTTGTTTCGACTTATTGCTAGTAACTTTTTGAGAATACTCATCCTCTCCAATTGCGAAGGCACTTTCTCTAGTTTCAGCCCTTTCTCGCTCTTTCGTCTTCATTATCCCATGCTTTCATTTTCGCATTGGGTATTCAAAATTCTTGCATATTGTTTTTATCTATGGCTTGTAACTTTTTGATAATGGTGAAAAATAGGTGGCGGGATCTTCTGCAGTTGCTGGACAATTATTGCCAAGTGATGAATTGTCAAAGGGATTCTCAATTTAATTTCTGTACTTTTGAATATGATTCTGTTTATAGATTTCAGGTGGGTTTTGAAAAAAAAACCTACATTTTTTAAAAAATATTTGTTCTTGTTATCACTGATTTTGATTGTTTTTTGGATTTATAGGAGGTTTTGATACGGAGAGAAAATGTTGAATCTAGGTTATACTATTTTTGAACTTCACCACATTCATGGCTACATCCTAGTTTTGTGGTGTTCATCACATCTATGGTATGGAAGCACTTGTTTGCCTCTCTTCAAATACTGATATTTTTTCCCTGCTTTCTTTTATTTTTGTTGTGTAGGTTTTCCTCACAATTACAAAGAAATTCAGGCGGTTTATGAGTGATATATATATGTATATAGGAAACAAAACACCATATATAGAACAAAAAAGAGAGTCATAGCCTAAAGGCCTTCGGGTTGAGGGATCCCTAAGCCTAATTAGAAGGACGGCCAACAAAAGACCTCCAATCTAAGTTCATCAGATGATGTTTTGTGATAAAAAAAGAATGGTGTAAAGCGCTCCAAGTAGACGTTGTAAACTGTATGTTTTCTCAAATGAAATTGCTCGAGGAAGACTTATCTGAGATAAACCTCTTATTCCTTTCGTTCCAAATCAACCAAGCCAAATAAAAAAGATTCAAGATGTACATCCACCCTTTGAAGCAAAATGACAGCGAAGGAAAAGATGGTTTAGCTACTATTCTTGGAACACATATTAGGAGAGAGAGAGAGCTAGATTCGGTTGTCTTCTTTGAATTCTGTCCTTCATGTTTAGACTTCCATGATTAAGCTAGAAAGCTCATGGTTCAAAAAAACAGAGGACTTAGACAGAAGCTCTGACACAAATTTAGTAAAAAAATCCCAAAGGACTTGTTCACCCACCATTTGAGAACAACAAAGGCTGACAGAAAGCTTTTTGGAATTTGATAATGCTTAAATGGAGGGATAGATCTCACAAAAAGGTTCATTTGTAGCCCAACTATCTTCCCAAAAGCAAATTTTATCTCCATTTCCAAGCTTGGAACTTATGTCTTTCGAAAAAGCTTGCCCATATTTGCTTACTTTCTTTTGGCAGCCAACTATTGACCGACTACCCATCTTTTCCATAAGGCACTC
Source organism: Luffa aegyptiaca (assembly GCA_017139565.1). Classification (NCBI taxonomy): domain Eukaryota; kingdom Viridiplantae; phylum Streptophyta; class Magnoliopsida; order Cucurbitales; family Cucurbitaceae; genus Luffa; species Luffa aegyptiaca. The sequence continues at coordinate 185,904 of CM029396.1, forward strand.
TCTTTTGAGCAAAACACCATTACAAGATGCTGTCACCTTTTCCTAGCTAACCGAATGGCTACCTCCCTCCTTGTTTTCCCCTTGCCAAAGAATTTTGCGTTAAGTAGGGTCGTCTTGGATGGGATTCTGTAAATGGAGAGTAAAAAAGAACACAGGTGTGAACCGCGTTAACTAGGGTCAATTTGTTGCCTTTCGATATGGGGAATCCTCTCCACTTAGCCAGTTTGCTTCTGATTTTGTCCACTACCGGATCCCAAAAAGAGATTTTCATGGGGTTGTCTCCTAGAGGCATGCCCAAATAGGTGGAAGGAAGAGTTTCGACTTTACAACCAAAAATCAAAGCCTCTTTTCTTTGCTAATATTTAACTCGATCAAGGCTGCCTTACCACTTACGTTTAAATTTATATCGAGGCATGAGGTGTTCTCAAACATACTCTGAAACAATCTCCAATTTTCTAGAAAACTCGATTTATGGTTGCTAAAAATCAAAGTTTCCATCAACATATTGAATGTGTGAAATGTCAATCTGATCATCTCCCACTTTGAAACCTTATAAGATGTTTTTCTTTTTGAAAGCATCTGCCAAGTGACTAAAAGCATCTATGACTAAGGTAAAGAGAATCGGGGAGAATGGATCTCCTTATCTCAACCCTCTCGAAGCATAAATTTCCCTCTAGGTCTATCCTTGATCATGATAGAGAAATTCGCTATGGAAAGGCATCCCTGGATCTTCTTTCTCCATCTTGTGATAAACCCTTTTTGCTCCATAACTGCCTCTAAGAAACCCCAATCATCTCTGTCATAGGCTTTCTCAAAATCAAGCGTAATGATATACCCTTTCTTTTTGTTGCTCAAATATTCATCAACTATTTCGGCCACCGTGAGGATGACATCTATTATTTGTCTTCCCTCAATGAAGGCTAATTGAGTCTTGGTCATAATGTCAGCAACACTCTCTTGAGTCTTTCTCCAAGAACTTTCCTAATAATCTTGTAAAGAGAAGAAACTAGACTAATGGTCTAAAATCTCCCACCATTCTTGCCTCTGTTTTCTTTGGAATCGAGCAAATGTAGGTTTCGTTTGTTGTTTTATTGACTATGCCATTTTCAATACTCTTGGAACACTTTAAAGTCCGTTTTGATGGTGTTCCAACCTTTTTTTCAAAAATGCAGCATTGGAACTGTCTGGTCGTGGATTTGAGATTACCCATAGAAGAAATAGTTGCAAAAATCTCTTCTTCTTCAAAAGGTCTTTCCAAACCAGCTTGTTCTATCAACCTTTAGCCTTTTCCAATTGACACCCTCTAGTAAGAAACAAGTTTGACAATCTGCAGAGTGAAGATATTGGAAGAAATCAGCTTTGATATATTCTTGTTTAGTGAGGATCTGCCATGATTGTCATTAATGCTACTAGTGAAGCTTTTGCCTTTTCTATGTGAAACCCATATGTGGAAGAAATTGGAGTTAAGATCTCCCTCTTGCAACCATTTCAGCTTACTTTTCTGGAACCACAATCTCTTTTCCTTTAATCTCCATGAGAGAATATCTAAGGGATTTTCTTTCCTTGATCTCTTGGTCACGTAGAGTCTTTCCAACTTCCAAACTATCTAAAGCAGAAATCTACTCTTGAATGGATAGTTTAATTTGTTTGATATTCCCAAAAGACTTGATATTCCAAGCTTTGAGAATACCCTTTCAATTTCTTCAACTTTTTCATAAAGTAGTATCCTGTCCACCCATCTCAAGAGGAATAACAAACAAGTAGTTCCGTTGCCAACAGAGACGATTCCTTTCCTTTAAACCCTTTTGGAATGATGATTGGTGTTCTTTTTCCTTTGAAAGCTTCTAGGGATAGAAGACTGAATTTGCCTTTGACATTCTCTAAAACCTGAAAGATGATGACGGTCGATTCCAATCTTTTTCTCCAAAATACTTTAAGGTTTTGTGCTTTTGCTACTACCACCAAACAATCATGATCCCATACTGCCATACCTGTCTCAAGTTCGACTCCCCACTCTTGCTACTTTGCGCTCCTCCACCACCACACCCACTCCCAAAAGTTGAACGATTTACGATCAATAAACATCTTGTCTCAAGTTCCACTTTCCCCACTCTCGTTACTCTGCGCTCCTCTACCACTACTTTCCTCCCACACCCACTTTTCTAAAGGTTGAACGATTTACGATCAGTAAACATCCATCACTCCTCATCCTCACCTTCTATCAATCAATGATTAACAATAAATCGGCAAAGTGAACACAAGTTAGTGATAATTGACATGTATCATTTACCAAGATGCCAAAGGTTTGAATCTCCCACCCTGGATGTTGTTGAACTCGAAAAAAAATGATTGTTGTAATTTTCAAAATTTTGTTGGAAAAATTGACACATTTTTAGGAAAACTCGTTTTATAAACACACCAGAATATAGTAGAAAGTGATCTTAGACAGACAGATTATTGGTTCAATTGCAAGTCGTAATCTCTAATATTTAAGGTTGTCTCAATTTGGTTCTATGTCAAATAGGTCCTCAAACTTTTAATTTCTTGTCCAATAGGTCTCTGAGCTTTAAAAAATATCAAGTTCTTAAACTTTCATTTTTGTGTAAGTCCTTAATCTATTCAACATTTTTTTAAATTCACAAGTTAGTAGATGCAAAATTGAAAGTTTAGAGTCTCAAGAGGCATAATATTCAATATTATATCTAATATATTGATTAATTTTTAACATAAAATTTAGGCACCTATTAAAATTTTTAAAGTTTAAAGGATCTATTAAACATAAAATTGATAGTTGAAAAATCTATTGAATACTTTTTAAGGTTCGGAAACCAAACTTCCAATAGTTTAGAAACTAAACTTGTAATTTAACTTAGATTATTGGTTCATTAGTTTATTTATTTATTTTTAATATAAAAGTTGAACGATCTTTAAAAAAAAGTCGAACGATAAAACGCATGTCAAAATCAGATCACACACACAAAAAAAAAGGAACACGTTGGCGGCAGAAGCACGCTACTAAATTAATTCTATTTTATTTTTCTTTTTGACAACTATTAATATTAATAATTCAATCTAATTTGAATTTGTAGTAAAAAAAATAATTTAATTATTTCCGTGTCTGAGAGGTGATCAACGGTCGGTCAAATTCTTTCTTCTTCCACTTTGACCATTCAATTCGCTTATAAGACTTCCTTCGCCGACTTCGTCTATTATGCTCTGTTTTTTTTTCTAAGAATTTCTCCAAAAGCGATGAACGCTTCAATGCTGTTGACTCCATTATTGGGTAAGTTTTTTCTTCTTCTCTACCATTTTTTTAAAATGCACGGCTGTTGAATCGTTCTCATAATCTCATCTCGCCGAAACCCTAGAAATCGTAAGTGTTTAATCCTCCCTGAAACCACAATCTTCTTGCTTGTCTGAAAATCTATGGAAGCGGCCAGAATGTTCTCTGCCCCCTCCTAAATCCTAACCTGTTTATTCTAATTACTTGGCCCACAATCTCCTTTGGTATGTTTTGTTTTCTTTCAGTCTCAACCCGTTGTGTAAAAAATTCACTGGTAATTTCCAATGTTATTAGTTTTTTGAATCTGGTTTTGTTGGAGTTTACTTCTTCTTGATTTAATATGATGGATTGGTATTAATTGCAGTATGTAGTTTTTCTTTTTTATTATTATTATAATCTTCTGTAATCGTCATTGTTTAGGGTTCGGGGTTTTCAATGTTTCTTCCGGGATTCTTTTTCGGTGAGGACGACCAAACGATCAGACCTTAGTCAGTTATGGTATGTTCTATTCAATTTCTTTTTGGGTTTTATATGATATAGAATTGTTTATCTGGAAGTCTGTGGACTAAAGTTTGGTGGTAATTCTCGTTTTGCTTTATTTGCGTCGTGTTCAAAGTTTCCTGTTTATTATAATTGTTGTTTTTCCTTGATTCCTTTTTCTCATTGGAAAGATTGGAAAGATTGTGGATGTGAATTTTTAGGGTTTGTTTTTTCCAGTTTTAGTTGAGGTCATCTATTTTTAAAGGATTCTCCTAGTTGATTAGATTGTAATCGCCCCTGCGTCGTGGGGGCTCTTTCTCTTGATTCTTTTCTTTTTCCCCTTTTGTCTCGAATGATTTTTCTTTTTGGTACAGGATTTTATATAAGCTATGTATAGATCCTTTACTGGGAATTGATTGATTGCAAGTATGAGGACCCAATTTTTTAATTCTTATTTTGTGGTCTGATTTTTAGTTGTACTTAGATTGTTTGAAACATGTGTATGACCCATGAAATCTAATTGTTGATTTTTATTGCTAATGTATGGACTGCGAAATAAGAAATTGCGTGTGAATAACCTGGTACTTCATTTGGTTCTTCTCTTGAATGTTAATGTGTGTCTGAATTATATAATGATGGATACTTTGTTGTGTGCTCTTTGGACTGCTGGTGAAGAAGTATGGTATTGATTAACCTATTTGTTCAATTGTAGGTCAGTGTAGTATTGTAACTAGCTATGCCTTAAGGAAATAATTGTATATGCATTCCTGGTTAATGATTGGCATATTATTAATTTGTTCATGAAAATTTCAGAAACCCGACTTCTGGAGTTCATGGAATATGATGAAAGGATGTATTAAAGCTTGAATTAGAATTGGTACGTTGTCAAACTCCTGTCGTTTTACCTTATTTATGTGATAGAAACTTTAGCATATGGAATAATAAACACAACATCTAACCTAGTAATGATCTTAACCAAATCCATTCTAAATCAGTTCACTTTTGATTCAAAATCATTTTTGAAAATTCAATTTCATTTTTCTTCAAACCTTTTGTCATTTAAATTTTGTTTTTTAAACTTTATTTCTTACTTCCAAACTTTTCTTATATTTTTTTAATCTTTTATACTTTTTTTCTCTCGAAAAAATTTCCCTTTTTCCCTTTCTAATTTGTATTTCTCGCTTTCTAAATTCTTTAATTTATCTCATACGTCTTTGTTTCCAAAGAATTTTCTGTTTTTCTGTCGTCTCAACTTTTGACTCTCTTCAATGTTTTTTTTTGTTTGATTTTCTCTTTTTTTTTTGTTTTTAAAATTTATTTAACACTTTGAAATTTTATTCTTATCTCTCACTTTCTAACATTTTTTCTCTCTTAATTTTTCCCCCAATCTCTTTCGCACCTCTTCTTGATTTTTTATCCCCTTAAAAAATTTTCAAAAACTCTTCCTAAATTCTTTCAATTCCAAACGTTTTTCACTTCAAAATGTTTCTTACTTTCGACTTTTCCTCTCTAAAAATATTTTTTAGAATTTATCTTCAACTTTCATTCTTTCAATTCCAATATTTTTTGTGATATATATTTTATGTGATCATGTTTCTAACTGTTGGTGCAACTAGAGTTGATGGAATATTTAATTGCAGATTGATCTTAGGAGGGCAAATAACACTGAAATCATGCTAACAAAAGTTAGGATGCCACTATCGGACATGATGGTAAGCCAAGAAAAGTTATAAATACATTACATGTTTGATATTTCTTCTTCTTTACAGACTGATTTTTCCCATCATCAACATGCCAGCTCTAAGAATTCTGTCTGATTGCTGGCCTTTTATACCATATGTGATGGTATTGGGTGGCTCTGGTACTACATATCTGTATGTAAAATTGAATTCAGATAGAAGATATTAGAGATTAAGCAACTAGAATGGTGATTTTTAGGAAGAAATGTTTTCAGCTGAACCTTTTGTTTTGCTTCTTTCCCATGATTTGAGTAAGTTGTCTATCTGTTTTATTTTGCTCAGAGGTAAATATTCTTTCATTCACAACATGTGCATTGTGCTCCCGATGCTGGAATTTCTGAATTTGGTCCATAAATATGGTTTGTGAAAAGGTGAATTTTTAGTAATCTGGTTCACTGACTTAGAATCTCAAATTTGAGGGGCTTGCTAAAATATCATGATGTAATTTCATTTTGTGCAGTTTTGGACTATGCAAGAATTTATGCCTTATTTTATGCCGATGCTATATAGGATTGCTCATTTTCACTTTCATGCTTCCGCACTTTCTTCTTGGATGAGAGAGAGATTGTAAGAGTTGGAATTTGATATTACAGCTAAAAACCTTAGTTCAATCCCAGCTCATCTTTTCACCATGGTAGCCAATATTTAGGAGTTGGTGGCAAATTTCAGATCTTTTTGTGCTTGTTCTCGTACTGCATTCTTACTGCCAATTATTACTGAAATTTCTCACGTGAGTAAGCTTTGTTTCAGACCTAGAAAATTGACATGATGGAGCAGATTGTATTTTTCTTACTGTAATAGTCCATTCATCATGTAATACAGGCAGCAGTACTCTCTATGGATGAGTCTGTATTAGATGTAGATCAAGTGGAAAATCTTATCAAATTTTTCCCCACCAAAGAGGAGATAGAGCTTCTCAAGGTGAAATATCTTGTGCTATAATATTGGATTATCCTTTATTCATTTTTCCATTCTTAGATTCGTCCTATTATTGAAGTGATATCCTGCTCCTTTACATGTTCTGTCACACGATGCTCTTTACTTATGATCAATTAACTAAATATTTCCTTGTGCTTAAATTATTAAGGGATACTGTGGTGACAAGGATAAACTTGGAATGTGTGAACAGGTAATTTTCAGTTGCTGTTGAACAGGTCATAGATTGTGTTTCATGCAGCCTAGTATTTGATTTCTTTGTACTTGTAGCCTAGTAAATTCACGTTTGTGCACCCAGGGGACAACCCATAATCACCTCCTGACAGGCATTTGTTAGAGTTATCATGCTAGGGTTAAAATTGGGTTAATTCTAAGTAACGAAGTAATTCGTGCCTGCGTGGTACACGGATCTAAGTGAAAGTCGGAAACAAAGAGATATAGGAGAGGGCTGGGACTTTTGCTTCCATTCTAAGTTTGTGTGCATCTTGTTCAGAATAGGCTTATATCTTTGCACCCGTTCTTCTCTTTTTTTCAAAAAGAAACAATTTTATTGATTGAATGTAATTACAAAAGAGAGATCCCTAATCCAAGAGAGTTATAAAAAACCTCTCCTAGTCCTATTGGGTATCAAAGAGCTATAGCTATAATGATGAAAGAGGAAGGGTATTTACACCGAGACATAACCAAAATAACTATGGATTCAAAGAAACAATCAAAGGAGTGCTCCCCTTATCTGCTTTTAGATCCAATTTTAGAAGACATCTTTTGATTTTTCTGCTTTTTTTATACTAAACTATTTCTTTTATTTTCTGCATGTGACATGAATGGCGTTTTGAACAGATTGTTATAATTTTTTTTTTTCTGAAAGTTTGATTCAGATTCATCTTCTTTTCTTTGTTTCATTTGTCCATACATCAGTACTTTTTGGAGATGATGCAAGTTCCTCGTGTAGAGTCGAAGTTAAGAGTGTTCTCTTTCAAGATTCACTTCAGCTCTTAGGTTCTGTGGTATCTGCATCTCTTCATTTTTGTCCTATTTTTAATTTTGAAATTTATAAAAATTTCTCTAGTGTGAGCGCACTCTTTTACTCTATATACTTATTCTTGACCTCCTTTGCAGATAGTAGAGTTCAGAAAAAGCCTAAACACTGTAAACTCTGTCTGTCAAGAGGTCTATTGCTAATGATAATGAATACATTCCTCCACTCATTTGATATATATGTCAAATCTCAGCCCACTAATTTACGTTACTGATTTAATAGGTGAAGAATTCTTGCAAATTGAAGGAGATATTGAAGAGAATTCTTTGCCTGGGAAATATGCTGAACCAAGGAACTGCTTGGGGTAAGAAACTTCTTGCATCTTTGTTGGAAGACATATTTTTTGCTTACATCATGATACTTAACTGGGTTGATATCATTATTATTTAGAGGAAATGAAAAATTATTTATCATGTCAATTGATTAATATTATTTTTATTTGGAGTGTCAAAAATAAAGGGTCTCCAATGTGATTAATATCATTTTTGTAAAAAAGAATTTCATTCATTGAAGGTAATTATGATATAACTCTTAGATGAACATATATTTTCTACATTAATGACGAGGACAAGAATACAAAATGTGGCAGACTTCTGATAGGTCTGTCCCTCTCCACTCCCTCCGAAGATTGCCAACTTTCTTCTTATTAGGCTTACATCACGCTCCACAATATTTATTTTTGACTTTCTAAATTTTTCTCTCGTAAAATTTATTTTAGAATTTTTCTCAAACATTTTTCTCCAGGAAATTTTTTCCAAAAGTTTTCCTCATCTCTTAATTTTTTTTTCTCTGTAAATAAAATATCTGTCAACAACTCTTTCTCAACTTCTTTTAAAATTTAATAATTGAGAAAAAGATATTTTGAATTTTGAATTGGTTTTTCTTGAATTCTTTTCGTTTTCAAAATATATATTTCCCTTTTATAACTTTTTTTCTCTTCAATTTTTTTCTTTCGCTTCAAATTTATTCTAATTTTTTTCTCATCTCATTTTCAAATGTTTTCTTCAAAATCTCTCTTCTGAAACTTCTTTCATCTAAAATTTTTTATTTCACATGTTTTTTCTTCAAAAGTTGACTTTCTATCTACTTTCATCTTCTAAATTTAATTCTACAAAAGGATATTTTGAATTTTGAATTGATTTTTCTTGATTTCTTTTTGTTTTCAAAACTTTTTTTCTCTTCAATATTTCTTAGTTTTTTTTTCCTCAAGCTCTGTCTAACATTTTTTTTTTTATTTTTATTCCTTTAATAAAGACTTTTAAAAATTTATTCTAATTTTTTCTCATTTTCAAATGTTTGCTTTAAAATCTCTCTTCTCAAACTTCTTTTATCTAATTTTTTTTTTCTTTCACATATTTTTTTCTTCAAAATTTGACTTTCTAACTTCTTTTATCTCCTAAATTTTGGATCTCAGTATTTTCTATTTTTTTAATAATCTCTATCCCTTTCTTTTGTTATCTTTAGTTGTTTTTCTGTTTGTTTAGTTTCTTTCTTAGTTTGTTTGCTTTTGTTTTTGTTTTGTAGGATTCCCCTCAATTGGAAAAGGTGATCATTCTAGGCGGCTTTAAAGCACTTGTACCAACCTTGTGCTTAATCAGGGGGGTTTTCTGTTCCCATTTCTTTTATGTCCCTTATATTTGCATGTTTAGATACATTGGGGACAATGTATGAATTTAGGTTGGGGGTGGAGAGCGTTGCATGCTAGTGGATTCTAGGTTGAGTCTCGATGCACTTGAGCATCAGACTACATTTTATATGCATGCTATGTTTCTATATTTGTTTGCTTTGTTTTGATTTGTTTGAGGCCATGCACCCGAGCATTGGACCTATATTCTTGAGCAAAATTTAAAATTTTTAATTGTTGAGATTAGGTGTTGGGATTTTCAATTATGATCATTTCTGCATGTGCATTTATGCTCTTTCTTTTGTTTTTGTTGAAGTGAAGTCTGTTAGCAAAATCTTGAGGCTTTTTAAATTTTTTTCTCGAGTTTTCTTGCATGTTTGAGCACTTGGCCTTTTCCTTTAGTTAGTCTTGAAGGTTTAGGATTGCTTTATGAGTTCCATAGATCTGTTGTCACTCCGATAGGTGTAAGGTCAAGCTAGAAGGTCTAATTTTTTTGCAGATTGGTGCTAGAAAGCAACCTAATCTGTTCCATTTAGCCTTTTAAGCGAAACCTTAGTGCCAGTGTAGGGGGAAGATAGGTGGAGGGTCTTATAAATCATTCCCGGGCTAGTAAGGGCTTCTTTAGGAGAACACACACGCGCGAGAATATTCTTGGAAAAGTTTTGATTTGTCTCCTAATTTGTTAGCATGCATTAGCTTCTCTTAGGCAAAAGGTCTTAAACTTTTTCAGTCAAAGTTTTTCCTATTGGCGTGTTGTGTGTTTTGTGCGTTGAGCTTTCAATTGCAAGGGCACTTTGTCTAGTTTCGACCCCTTCTCACTCTTTTGTATTCATTATCCCATGCCTTCATTTTTGCATTGGGTATTCAAAATCCTTGCTTATTATTTCACTTTAATGTTGGTAATATTTTGAGAATGGCGAAAAGCAGGTGATAGGATCTTTTGCAGTTGCTGTACAATTGTTGCCAAGTGATGACCGACAAAGGTGTTCTCAACCCAATTTCTGTACTTTTGAATATGGTTTTGTTTATAGATTTCTGGACCTTTTTTTTTTTTTTTTTTTTTTTTTTTTTTTTTTTTTTAATTTTTTAGTAGTTATCACTGATTTTAATTTTTTTTTTTTTTGATTTATAGGGGGTCATTGTAAGGAGAGAAAGCGTTTTTGAACTTCACCACATCCATGGCTACATCCCAGTTTTGTGGTATTCATCATATCCATGGTATGGAAGCTCTGGTCTGCCTCTCATTAAATATTGATATTTTTTCCTTTGTTTCTTTTTTTTTGTAAATTGAGGTGGTGGTTATATGAGCATGAATCTCTATGAAACAAAACACCATATGTAGAACAAAATAGAGTTGCAGGATTCGTAAGCCTAATAAGGAAGATTGCCATTAAAAGACCTCCAATCTAAGTTCATCAAATGACATTTTGTAATACAAACATAATGGTAGAAACTGTACATTTTCTCAAAAGAAATTCCTAATTTGAGAACAACTGCTTATTCCTTTCTTTCCAAATCAACCATAATAGATCTCGACATGCGTTGTTTCACAAAGTCTTGGGCTTCTTCTCAAGCTACCACCCAGACAATAACTCAAAAACCCATCTTTCTCATCTTTTGGAGGACACAGAGCCAAATAATGAAGAAATTCAAAGTAAACACATGTTAGGAGTGAGAGCTAGATTCAGATGTCACCTTTGAATTTTGTCGTTGACTTCCATGAGTGTGAGACGAATTGAAGAGTTTGACTTTCTTTGGGTTGCTTCCTTTCCAGATTAGGCTAGAAAGCTCATGGTTCAGAAAGACAGAGGACTTAGAGAAAAGCTTATATGTAGATTTAGTAGAAAAATGCCCAACGGACTCATTCACCCACCACTTTTGATCCTCATTTTCCTCTAGTTCCCTTTCCTCTAAGATCAGAGTGAGACCATCACATTCATTCATCTTTCTATCCAACAAACCTTTTTTAAACAGAAGATCCCAAGCTCCAACTTTCCTAGGCCAACAACGGGTGACCGAAAGCTTACTAAAGACCTCAAGAAAGGTCTAATTTGTAGCCTAACTATCTTCCCAAAAGCGAATCTTATCTCCATTTTCAAGCATGTAACTTTATTTCTTTTGAAAAAGCTTGTGTTTTTCTTGATGTATTTCCAAAGGCTGAATTTTGAACTTTTCTTACTTTCTTTTAGGCAGCCAACTACTAACCAACTGCCTGTAGTTGATTTTTCTGAGCCCAACTGCCTGTAGTTGCTTTTTCTGAGCAAAACAAACAGCGGTCTCTATCTGAGCAAAACGCCATAACCATTCTAAAGTGGCGTTCCTTCTCAAATCTCCAACACCCAGATCTCCATTAATCAAAAGTGTTGTCACCTTTAACTAACTAACCAAATGGCTACCTCCGTCCTTGCTTTCCTCTCCCCAAAGAAAATTGCTTAAGATTTTGTCAATAGAATAGCTCACCTTAGGTGAAATTTTGTAAATGGAGAGAAAATAAAAAAGAATATGGGTGAGAACCGCATTAACTAGGGTCAATATACTGCCTATTCTGATACGGGGAAGCTTCTCCAGTTTGCCAGCTTATGATTTTTTCCACTACTGGAACCCAAAAAAGAGAGTTTCATGGGGTTGTCTCGTAGAGGCATGCCCAAATAGGTGAAATGGAGAGTTTCAACTAAACAAGCAAAAATCATAGCATTTTTTCTCTGTTAATAATAATATTTAACCTGATCAAGGCTGACTTGTTCAAATTTATACCGAGGTCTGAGGCCTTCTCAAGCATACTTGGAAACAATCTACAATTTTCCAGAAACACGAGTTATGGTTGCTGAAAGGCAAAGTATCATCAACATATTGATGGTGTGACATGTCAATCTAAGATGTTTTTCTTCTTGTCTCAACCCTTTCGAAGCATTAATCTCCCTCTAGGTCTGCCATTGATCATGATAGAGACATTCGCAGTGGAAAGGTATCCCTGGATCCACTTTCTCCCTCTTGTGAAAGCTCCATAACTGCCTTTAAGAAACCCGAATCAACGTTGATATAGGCTTTCTTTAAATCAAGCTTAATGATATATCCTTTCTTTTTCTTTCGTGGTCATCAACTGTTTTGGCCGCTACGATGATAGCATCTATTATTTGTCTTCCGTCAATGAAGGCTAATTGAGTCGTGGTCATCAACTGTTTTGGAAGAAATTAATAAAATCATGTACTGGCCCATGTAAAAGACCCATTTAAAAGAGAAGTTTTAGTCAAATTGCATCTATTGAAATGTGATTCTTCTTTGGGGGATCTATCTTGAGCTTCCTTACTTCGTTGAAATATCCTCCAATAGTCTGACAATCACTGCACAACCCAAATAGATTGTCTAATTTCCAAAAACTTTTCGTTAGATGAGAGTATGTAGGCTTGTAGACACCCGAAACCAAAAACAATTTCCATTATTCAACACAATTTTAATAAGAAGGAAAAACACCTATCAATGAGTCTGTGATTGAAACACTACTCTTTCCCTACATGATTAAAACACTACTCTTCCTATCATAATTCACCGAACAATCCAATTTATTCAGCTCCCTCGCAAGCTTCTTCCCATGAAAACCCCAATAGGTAACGACAGATTCCCCCTCTAAGCAATTTGGAATCATAGAAGACGGAAAAAATCTCTTTTCCCATGAGAAACTAGACGGCTGAGATAAGACACTCCCGTCATGATCAATCCATGTCCTACCGTAGTGCCTGGTGAACCAGACTTGTTTAGCAACCAAAGCTAGCTTACTAACGCGAATGGTCTTTTTTTTTTTATTGCACGAGTGCACCAGTCTATCCACTATTTTCGTGCTTGGTGCTCTAATGCGCTTGACTTAATTGTAGGCATTTTCTTCGCTGGGTTAGATTCCCGATCCACCAACTACCTGATATGTTAGCAAACAGGACTTCATCATCTAGAAAGATGGATGGCACTCCAGACCAAACAATACCTATCAAAGATTGAGCTCGACTCAAGAGATGGAGACATAAAGGTGCAATAAAGTCCTCGATGTTTAGTCTCTCGATATGGGGTCGATTCGGTCTGAGCAAGCATCGAAGGAATTAATCCAATATTGGTCTGAGTAGAAAGAAAGGAATTGAACCCAAATAAAGCAATGAAATTATGTGTACACCATTGTCAACCAAGACAATAACCTCCATAGAATGCAGTCCAACCTCCATTACTTCTTTCGGTGGTCTTTCTCCCTACGGACATTCGCTGGCCATCTCTGTAGTTTGCACGATCACTCCCCTACTTGCTCTTCTACTCTAACTTCTTTATCTTGAACTACCATAACCTTATTTCAAAAAAAAAAAAAAAAACTACCATAACCTGCAACTCCTTTTAACATCGGTGCCCACGAAAAAACTTCTCTTCACATCGATAACATAGTCCCTTTTCACATCTAATTTGAAGCTCTAAATCAGTCAGTTTCTTAGATGGAACTTCAGCTTGCTTCCCAACACCATCTTTTCAAAAAGTCGTGTCTAATTTACTAGGATTGACAAAAATAGTACTCGTGTTGGATCCAACACCATATGAAGCAGATTTGGGCGTAACAAATGACGAACTTGGGCTTTGGGCTTTGGGCTGGTGTTTTTGGATTAAAGGTAGCTCCAAAATATTTTTCTTCAAAATGCAACAATTCATCTTCTAATTTTGGTGACATTTCCATTATCAAGTTAAGCCCAACAGAACGGTTCACCCGTAGTTTTCCAAAAAACATCCACCATCACATCACATTTGTTCTAGACCCTTTGATCAACTTTTTTTGTTGTTGTTGTTGATTTATGGTGAGGAAACTTGTGTGGCCGATAGGTTCTCGATATTATTTATGAACAAAAGTACATTTACAGTCAAGGGAAGTATTAGAGAGCTTCCCGTCCCTCCACCTTTAGACCTTACTCAAGTCTAGTCAAAAGGTACCCTACACACTTACCATCATCAACATATACTATCTCTTACCCAACTCTACTTAACAGACTCCATCTTACAACAAAATAACTACTGGTCCCCATCTCCTTTCTTACACCTTCTCGTATACACATTTAATGGGAGGTCTATCACTACCCACCCCCAAAAAACCATCTTGTCCTCGAGATGAAAATTAGGAAACTGATTTACAATCCACACTGCATCGTCCCATGTAGGTTCAGAAATCTCCATATCAGTCCACTGGATCAACACCTCTAATTTTTGAAGGATCAGGAGGTGACTTCGAATTCCCAAAATCCTCGTGGGTTCCACCTTAAACTCAAAGTCAGAAGACATATTAGGAGGAAAAGGCATCACAAGTATTAGATAACATGGGGTTCCATTTCATAACCAATTGGCAATGAGTGGAGTAGCCCATCTATCTTATAAATTGTGAAGTCTCCACTTATCGGGATCCTCAACATACAAACTAGAATTCTGCTTCAACACTACTCCTGGCTATTATATTTTGTTTTTTACTACGCCATGTTACTAAGTTTCCTCCAACAAAAGAGCAATAACCAGAAGTAGATCTTCTATCAATAGTGCTTCCAGCCCAGTCTGCATAATATATACTTCAATTTGAAGGTGATCATGTTTTTGAAATAATATACCTTTACCTGGAGTTCCTTTTAAATATCTCAGGATTCTATACACAGCTTCAAAATGAATGGATCTAGGTGAGTGCATAAACTGACTTACCATACTCACTGCAAATGCTATATCTGGGCGTGTGTGAGATAAATAGATCAGCCTACCCACAAGTCTTTGATACCTATCTTTGTCCTTTACTTCTTTAGTTTTGGCAGCTTGTAACTTCAAGTTCGGATCTATAGGAGTTTCAGCTATTCGACAACCAAGTAAACCTATTTTTTGAAGTAAGTCAATAACATATTTTTTTTATTAACAAAAATACATTTCTTAGATTTTGCAAACTCCATTCCTAAAAAATACTTTAAAGCTCCCAAGTCTTTGATTTGAAACTCACTTGCAAGTTTGTTCTTAAGATCATCCAAACCTTCCTCATCATTACCTGTGAGAATAATATCATCAACATATACAATTAGAATAACAATTTTATTATTCCTAGAATGTTTATAGAACATGGTATGGTCTGCATGACTTTGAAGGTATCCATAGCTAGTAACTGCTTTTCCAAATCGTTCAAACCAAGCTCTTGGAGATTGTTTGAGACCATATAAGGATTTCTTTAACACTCAAACTTTGTTATTTCCAAGTACCATTTCAAATCCTGGTGGTAGGCTCATAAATACCTCTTCTTCCAAATTACCATTGAGAAATGCATTCTTAACACCAAGTTGATGAAGTGGCCAATCTAAATTAGCTTCAACGGACAAAAGAATTTTGATGGAGTTGATTTTTGCAACGGGAGCAAAAGTCTCCTGATGATCAATACCATAGATTTTAGTGAAGCCATTAGCTACTAGTCTAGCCTTGTATCTTTCAATACTTTCGTCAGCATTGCACTTTATGGTAAACACCCATTTGCATCCCACTGAATTCTTATTTTTTGGCAGGTTTGTTATTTCCCAAGTATCATTTTGTCTTAGAGCATTCATTTCCTCCATACCTGCTAGTTTCCAATTTGGATCATCTAGTGCTTCTTGTATATTCCTTGGAACAAATAGGTTGTCTATCTATCCTATAGGTGAAGGCTTTATGACTATTTGACAATTTTTCATATGAGATGTAATTTGCAATGGGGTATTTAGTACAAGTTCGAGTACCTTTCCTAATAGCAATAGGAATATCAAGATTAGAAGAATAGGTAAGGTATTTTCAACATTTGAAAGATTAGGAATAAGAGAGGGATTACTAGGATTGGAATGTTTAGCCAAAGTCCCCTGTCTATAAGGACGTAACTTCAAATATGTCGAGTCGCCAACTGCCAACTCAACATGTCTACGAGTTTCATTAGCCATAGATACCATATATTGTTGGGCATAAGACAAAATGTCCTTGATTATCAACAACATTTCATCCATTTCCTTTAATTGATTATCCACCTCAAAAACAGGTGATCCATTCGCAACATAAGGAAGAATATCTTGAGGAGGACGCCCATAAACCACCTCAAAAGGAGTAGCCTTCAAACCAGATGATATGATGTGTTATAACTAAATCTAGCCCACGGAAGCCAAGGAACCCACTCGCTAGGACAATGCATTGCAAAACATCTCAAATAGGTTTCCATTCCTCTATTCACCACTTCCGTTTGTCCATCTGTTTGAGGATGAGAGTCGTACCCCTTTTTAGCTTGGTACCTTGCCATTTGAATAATTCTTCCCAAAACAAACTGGTGAACACCAGATCTCGGTCTGAGACAATACTTTAAGGGATACCATGTAATCAAACAATCTCCTTAATGAAGATTTGAGCAATAGAAAGTGCATTAAATGGTTGCTTGAGCGGAAGAAAATGAACATACTAAGAAAGACGATCAACAACCACCAACACAGAATCAAAAGTCTCAGCTTGAGGTAGGCCAATTATGTCTTCCCATATATTATCAGGGATAGGTAACAGTTGAAAGAGTCTTGCTGGAGCTAAAGCCAAATACTTGGCTTGTTGACATACAGAGCATTCATCAACAAAAATTTTAACTCTAGCTTTCACACCTACCTAATAAACTTCTCGAGCCAACCTTTAATATGTACAAAGCACCCCACCATGGCCCCCAACAGGAGAGTGAAAAGCTTCTAAAAAAAGAGAAATAGTAGGAGAGTCCTCAGGGAGAACAATCTTTCCCCGATAATACAACAACGAGCCCTTCAACGAGTAACCAACCGGAACTTCATCACCATTCATTATCTTGTTCCGAATAGAACGTAGTTTAACATCATCCATCTGCTGATCAAAGATAAGCCCCGTATCAAGCTCTCCTACCAAACTCACAGTTGCAAATTCCACAACATAAGGAATTCTGGACAATGCATCAGCAACCTTGTTCTCCACACGAGGCTTATATGCAATGTCAAAGTCATACCCCATCAGCTTGGTCAAAAGCCTCTAATAATGACCAGCAACCAACCACTACTCAAGAATAAACTTGAGACTACTCTGATCCGTTCTAACAAGAAATTTTCCACCCAACAGGTATGGCCTCCACTTTTGCACAACCATTACAATCACCATTAGTTCACGTTCATACACAACCTTATTCCTATGCAAAGGGGGCAAAACATGGCTAAAGAAAGTAATAGGATGCCCATCTTGCATTAAGACAACCCCACTCCCACTCCCAATGCATCCGCTTCAATCATGAACTCCTTAGAAAAGTTTAAAAGTCGCAACACAAGTACTATCATTATAGCCACTTTCAGTCTTTGAAACGCATCGTCGCCTCATAGCTCCAAGCAAAAACTATCTTTCTTTAATTGCCGAGTCAAAGGATGGGCAATATTACCATAATTCGCTACAATTTTTTTGATAATAAACAGCCGACCCAAAAAATTCCCTCAATTCCTTTAGATTTTTGGGAATAAGTCACTGCTCCATGCCAGCTAGCTTTGAAGGATCTGCAGAAACGCCCTCACCTGAGACAACATGGCCTAAATATTCAATTTGTTTCATGGCAAAACTACACTTCTTATTCACAACCAGCTGATGCTAATTTAACACATTTAAAATTGTATGCAGATGACCCACATGAACCCTAAGAGTTCGACTATAAATCTTTATATCATCCATAAAGAAAAGCACAAATTTATGAAGGAAAGGACAAAGAACTCTATTCATAATAGCTTGAAATGTAGAAGGGGCATTCCTATGACTAAAAGACATTACTAAAAACTCATAATGGCCTTCATGGGTGTGAAATGCTGATTTATGAACATCCTTGGCTTTTAACCGAATTTGATGGTACCCAAATTTAAGATCAATTTTAGATAAAATAACAGCACCATACAATTCATCCAACAATTCATCAACCATAGGAATAGGGAACTTATTTGGTACTGTGACCTTATTGAATGCTCAATATTCAATACAGAAACGTCAGCTCCCATCTTTATTCTTAACCAACAGAATAAGGCTGGAAAATGCGCTCAAGCTAGGCTGAATGATGCCAACAGCTAACATTTCTTCAACTAGCTTTTCAATTTCATCTTTTTGAAACTGGGGATGCCTGTATGGTCTGACATCTATTGGAGCTGTTCCAAGAAGCAACTCTATTGCATGATCTAACTCTCGGTTTGGCAGAAGAATAGGTAACGACTGGAAAATAGAGGAGTGAGCCTCCAAAACAGATCTGGTCTCAGAAGGTACATCATCCCACAACCCTTCATCCTTAACTGAATGTTGTTGCATCACATTCAATTCAATTAAAACCCCCTGCTTTTCAAGCTTCAAAGCTTTAATCAATGACTTCAAAGTTACTTGGGAACGAACTAACGAAGGATCACCATGAAGAACGACTTTAGAACCATTCAAGGTGATACTAAGTTGGAGTGATTGATGATTAGTAGTCACGTCTCCCAGAGTTTCAAGCCATTGAACTCTCAAAATAACATCAGTTGTACATGATTGTGGTCCTCAAAGAAAGCACAATATCCTTACAAATCTCACTTAACGACAATTCAAGCTCTTGAACCAACTTCAAAGCAATGAAATTATGTGTAGCACCACTGTCAACCAAGACAATAACCTCTGTGGCTCTAATTAAACTCGTCAACTTGATGGTTTTCGGAGATTCGATATGGACCATAGAATGCAGTCCAACCTCCACTACTTCTTCCGGCGGTCTTTCTCCCAACGGACATTCGCTGGCCATCTCTGTAGGCTGCACGACCACTTCCCTTACTTGCTCTTCTACTCCAACTTCTTCATTTTGAACTGCAACTCCTTGTTTACAAAAAAAAACTACCATAACCTGCAACTCCTTACATTGGTGCCCACGGAAAAACTTCTCTTCACATTGATAGCATAGCCCCTTTTCACATCTAATTTGAAACTCTAAATCAGTTAATTTCTTAAATGGAACTTCCGCTCGCTTCCCAACATCGTCTTTTCAAAAAGTCGCGCCTAATTTACTAGGATTGAAAAAAATAGTACGTGCGTTGGATCTAGCACCATACAAAGCAGATTTGGGCGTAACAGATGACGAACTTGGGCTTTGGGCGGGTGTTTTTGGATTAAAGGTAGCTCCAAAATATTTTTCTTCAAAATGCAACATTTCATCTTCTAGGGGCCATTTCCATTATCAAGTTAAGCCCAACAGAACGGTTCACTCGTAGTTTTATCTTTATATCCTCTTCAGCCCATCAACGAATTTTCCTTCCAAAGTTGCATTATCTAGGTTTTCCAACGGTGATGAAAACTCTTCGAACTTCTCTCGATAGTCCGCCATAGTCGATTCTTTTTTAAGCGCAAAGAATCATTCATTAAGGTTACATTCTTTAGTCGGAAGAAAACGTTGCAGAAGAAGGCGACAAAACTCCTCCCAACTTCCGATCAGCCGTTGACGCTTCACCCAATGATGCCATTTTAAGGCAACTCCATCCAAACAGAGAACAATAGCTTCTACTTTCTCTGAATCAGTCAATTGATTTACGACAAAGTACTGTTCTACCTGATGCAACCACTCATGGGGATTCAATCGAGAGAAAACCGGAATCTCCAGCTTTCTAAGTCGAAGATTGAAAACCGTTTGTTCAACTGCGCCTACGATTCTCACACACAAGCATTCGCCTCCGCACTAACCGCTTCATCGTTCTTCTTTCCTTGATCCTTATCAACAACCCGTTCCAATTTCAGACTTTTAATCTGGGATATGACGACCAACAAACCCTCTTTCATCTGTGCAACCAGCTCAGAGATATTTCCAACAAAATTCCACAAATCCGCCATGTTTGCTTCCAATGCTTCTATTCGAGTAGTCATCGATGACCAGGGAAAAAAAAGAACACTGCTCTGATACTAAATTCATAGGTTCTTTTTTTTTTTTTTGTTGAACTAAATTGATAGGTTCTTGATATTATTTATGAACAAAAGTACATTTACAACCAAGGGAAGTATTCAAGAGCTTTCCGTCCCTCCACCTTTACACCTTACTCAAGTCTAGTCAAAAGGTACCTAGACTCTTACAATCATCAACTATATACTATCCCTTAACCAACTCTACTTAATAGAGTCCATCTTATAACAGAATAACTACTGGTCTCCATCTATTTGTCCAATGAATTGCAATCTCTGAATCACTCCCTCTTGCTTTTTATGATTACATCGGGAATAATCCCGCAAAAGGTGGATTATTCAGAGCGGGTTCCATGGACAACGGGGATGGAATAGCTGTTGGGTGGTTAGGACACCCTGTTTTTAGAGATAAAGAAGGGCGCGAACTTTTTGTACGCCGTATGCCGACCTTTTTTGAAACATTTCCGGTTGTTTTAGTCGACGGAGACGGAATTGTTAGAGCCGATGTTCCTTTTCGAAGAGCAGAATCGAAGTATAGTGTTGAACTGGTAAAGGAAAATAAATACTCAGATTGAAAGAGAATTTCGTCTTCAAATGAAAAAAGAGACCTACTTCCAAATGTGTCAAGGTGTTGTCTATGTTCTTCCTTACTTAACATGACTGTAGTTAGAAGGTTTATGATCCATTATGTTGTCAACTTCTAGAAAGAAAAGGTTTTGGCTTTCAGTTATTCCTAGTTTATATCTTAGCAGTATGGTTAGACGGGAGGAATTTTATGGTTCCTAAACAACCAGTTTACTATTTTTTGTTTTGATTACCAGGAGAATTATTACAGGCTGGACAGGATTTTACGTAGCTACCAGTCAAGGATATACACTGATGATGTTGGAGCTTCTTTTAAGGTTGGTGGCATTTAATGAGTTTTTTTTTTCTCTGTCCAATACTTCAAGTTGTTTAAAATATCTGTGATGTATTTATTTATCAGTTTAAGTTCTCGATGAAACGTTTGAGTTTACCTTATACAGTTATTTAAAATACGGGTGAGCAAGAAAAGCCGAAAAATCGAGCCGACCGAATCGACGTCGGTCGGTCAGTTTTCTTATAAACTTGGTCGGGGTCGATTTTACATTCTGAAAAATTGACCTACGGTCGGTCGGCTCGCCCAAAAGGGACGAGAACCGACAGAACCGACCGAAAAAAAAAATTGATAAAGCGTCTGAGTTGACGCTGCTGCAGGCAACATTAATGCGCTGCCTGCAGCAACCTTGGTCTTCCCAAGGAATAATTAAAACATAGTTTTATTTTTTTTTTCAATTTCTTTCGTATCTCTCTTTCACACTCGTTTTTCTATTTTTTTTTTCTTCAAACCCTCTCAGATTTCTCTCATTTTTCTTTTCATCTCCCTCTTTTTTTTCTTTTTCAGCTTTCTTTTTTCACTCTCTCAATATCTCTTTTATCTTTCGGCCATCAACAAGCATCTTCACCTCGCCGGAATGACGTCCTTTCGTCGTCGGAGCTTAGCGCCACACGGACCGTCATGGTGTTTTTTTCTTCTCAGTTCTTTCTTTCTCCTTCATCTCATTCTTCGTTCTTTCTTCTGGTAAAGTATTGCCCTCACTTCTCTATTTTTCTTTCTCCACCTCACCGAAACAATGACACCATCTCTTCACCGGAACTTCCAAAATCGACCGATGTTTGCTCGTGGTCGGTTGATCGGTTCAATAAAACTTCCAAAACTGACATCCACTGATCGACCAAAGCCACGTCAGCAATCCGTTAGTAATTAACGGAAATTTTTTGTTGTCAACTTCTAGAAAGAAAAGGTTTTGGCTTTCAGTTATTCCTAGTTTATATCTTAGCAGTATGGTTAGACGGGAGGAATTTTATGGTTCCTAAACAACCAGTTTACTATTTTTTGTTTTGATTACCAGGAGAATTATTACAGGCTGGACAGGATTTTACGTAGCTACCAGTCAAGGATATACACTGATGATGTTGGAGCTTCTTTTAAGGTTGGTGGCATTTAATGAGTTTTTTTTTCTCTGTCCAATACTTCAAGTTGTTTAAAATATCTGTGATGTATTTATTTATCAGTTTAAGTTCTCGATGAAACGTTTGAGTTTACCTTATACAGTTATTTAAAATACGGGTGAGCAAGAAAAGCCGAAAAATCGAGCCGACCGAATCGACGTCGGTCGGTCAGTTTTCTTATAAACTTGGTCGGGGTCGATTTTACATTCTGAAAAATTGACCTACGGTCGGTCGGCTCGCCCAAAAGGGACGAGAACCGACAGAACCGACCGAAAAAAAAATTGGTAAAGCGTCTGAGTTGACGCTGCTGCAGGCAACATTAATGCGCTGCCTGCAGCAACCTTGGTCTTCCCAAGGAATAATTAAAACATAGTTTTATTTTTTTTTTCAATTTCTTTCGTATCTCTCTTTCACACTCGTTTTTCTATTTTTTTTCTTCAAACCCTCTCAGATTTCTCTCATTTTTCTTTTCATCTCCCTCTTTTTTTTCTTTTTCAGCTTTCTTTTTTCACTCTCTCAATATCTCTTTTATCTTTCGGCCATCAACAAGCATCTTCACCTCGCCGGAATGACGTCCTTTCGTCGTCGGAGCTTAGCGCCACACGGACCGTCATGGTGTTTTTTTCTTCTCAGTTCTTTCTTTCTCCTTCATCTCATTCTTCGTTCTTTCTTCTGGTAAAGTATTGCCCTCACTTCTCTATTTTTCTTTCTCCACCTCACCGAAACAATGACACCATCTCTTCACCGGAACTTCCAAAATCGACCGATGTTTGCTCGTGGTCGGTTGATCGGTTCCATAAAACTTCCAAAACTGACATCCACTGATCGACCAAAGCCACGTCAGCAATCCGTTAGTAATTAACGAAAATTTAGATGGAGGGACCAAAATGAAACGAAATCCAAACCTCAGGGACTAAAATGTTGAGTTTTAAAACTTAGGGATCAAAATGAAACCTAACCCAAATGGACCAAAAGTATAATTTTCCCTATATTTTATTATGGTTCATTATCCTTAATAACTGGGAGGGGTGTGATCACCAACTACTATGTCTTTTTGTTCTCAATTATTTATGAGACGAGCGTCATCTTAATAAAGTTGTTGTCATGGGTTAATAGGCGCTCGCTAGGGGTGAGCATCATAGACCGAAAAATCGATCCGCTCGAATCGACATCGGTTGGTCGGTTTTTGAATTAAATCGGTCAGAGTCGGTATTTCCTATAGCAAAACCGACTGGTCGGTCGGTTGGTGAGCCCAAAAACGCTCAAACCAACTAGAGTCGACTGGGAAAAAAAAATGAAATGACCCTTTAAATTGTAGAGCTACCGTAACATTCAAATTAATTACAATTTTGGTTTTATTTCATTTTTTTTCCTTCTTTAATCTCTCTCCCACCTTTGCTCCATTATTTTTTCTTCTCCCTCACATCTTCCTCACTCTTCTCATTCTTTCTTCTTTTCTTCTTTTTTTCTCACCTTTTTTTTTTATCTTTTTTCCATTCTTTTCTTCTTTCTTCCTCGTTCTTATTCTCCTCTATTTTTTTTCATTCCATTTTTCTTCTTTCTTATTCTTTTCTTCTTTCTCTTCTCCTTTCTCTCTCTTTATTTTTGTGGTTTGTTGTTTCAATATTCTTTTTTTCCGTTCATCAATGCTAGAAAAGTGACCAAAATTGATCGACCGCCAGTATGGTCTGGCGGTCGGTGCACCAAATATCTTCAAAATCAATTTAAACCGACCGACCAAAATCGATAAATCAGTGGTCGGCGTCAATTTGAGCCCAAAACCGATGCTGATTGACTGATGATCACCCCTGGCGCTCGCTTGACTTTGTGGTGATGGTGCAAAAAGGAAAAAAATTGTGCATCAAGGCGAGTGCCTTTTGGATACTTTCAAGGTGCTGAAGCCTCACCTCTTGCACTCGCCTCAACAACACTTATTCCAACACAACCCCAATACTTCCTCTGGTTCTGCTCGCCACTCATAATCCTTGGTTAAGATAGGCCAATGTGATTGGGTTGTGTCCCATTTTCCCAACATTCTTTTGATTTGAGGCACATGAGATGTCATGAATGGTGGCCTCTAATGGTAACTCAATTTTCTAAGCAACCTGCCCTATTCGTTCCAACACACAATATGACCCAAAGTATTCTAGAGATAGCTTCTCACATCTTTTCTTGGCCAAAGACTTCCGTCGATAGGGTCTCACCTTTATGCATACCACGTCCCCAACCTTAAACTCCAATTCACGATGTTTTCTGTCCGCAATTTTCTTCATTCGATTTTGGGCAATCTGAAGTTGCTCCTTTAATGCTGCTAAGGCAACGTCTTGGTCTACCAACTGCTGATCCAGGGCATTGTTGGTGGTCTTTCGATCCCCATAAGAAAGTAGGGGTGGGGTTGTCTTCTATACACAACATTAAAGGGTGTTGTGTTGATGGAAATATTGAATGTCATATTGTACCAGTATTTCGTACACGAGATCCATTGTTCCAACTTCTTTGGTTGCTCCCCTCCGAAACATAATCACAAGTAATTCTCCACGGTCCTATTAACTCCTTTCGTTAGTTAATTCTCCACATTCCTATTAACTCCTTCCGTTGGTTCAAGCCCTATAGTCGACGCACAAGCTCCTCCCACCATCCTTTTTCTTGACTAACAACATTGGACTGGAAAACGTGCTGTTGCTCGATCAAACAATTCCAGATGCTAGCATTTCCTTGATCAGTTTCTCAATTTTCAACTTCTGCGAATGGGCATATTTATATGGCCTAACATTGACTGAACCTTGGCCCACCTTCAACCCTTCCTCTTGGGGGGAAGTCCTTATGGTATGTGGAATTTATCTTTGTACTCGAACAATAACTTTCCCACCTAAGGTGGTAGTTGAGCTTCCTTCTCATCCTCACTCGACGAGGAACCCATGATCCGCTTCATTCCAAGTCTTTAGCTAACATTTTTAAGGACACCTTGGCTTTATTAAGGGATGGGTCCCCTTTGATGGTTATTTTCTGGTAGTCTGAAACAAAAGTCATGGACAATGCGGCCCAATCGACTCCCATCACCTCCATAGTTCGCCACCCCATTACCCATTACGATTCCATAATGAGACTTTCTGGACATGTTGATCTTGAGTTCATCTACTAGTTTCTGGGATATGAAATTGTGGGTGGCTCCGCAATGGATCAATATCACGACCTCCCTTTCTCCCAACGCTCCTTTGACTTTCATTGTTCCTGGAGTCGAGAAACCTAGCACTGATTTCAAATCCAGTTCCATTAAATCCCCTATTTCTAGGGTAGAGTCGTCTTCTTCTTCTTCTGAAATGGCCCTTTGGATCAACTCGATTTCTACCAACCCGTTTAACAGAAGAACCCTAAGTTCCCTTGTCTCACGATTCTTGCATTTATGATTCATACTATATTTCTTGTCGCATCTGAAGCGTAGCCCTTTGTCTTTCTTAGCTTGAAATTCGACGTCTGAGAGTTTTGGGTAAAGATTCCTTGCATCCTATATCCCCTTTTTCTTGGAAACATAATCGTACGCGTTTGCATCGGGTTACCAGACTTCTGATTCGATTTAGCCCGAGTGTTTGGGCTGGTCTTTCCCGTACCTTGGGAGCCGACTTTGTTAGACTCTGCCACTGATCCTAAGCTCAACATCACTCTCACGAGTTTGGTGGCTTCATCTCCGTCTTCAATCTGTTGGGCTTGGGTAGTCTTCGAGCCCAACAAGTTGTCTGTTCACCACCGTCGCCTTACCTTTTGGTTTGGGTCCG
Organism: Luffa aegyptiaca; assembly: GCA_017139565.1. Lineage (NCBI taxonomy): Eukaryota > Viridiplantae > Streptophyta > Magnoliopsida > Cucurbitales > Cucurbitaceae > Luffa > Luffa aegyptiaca. Next base: position 211,744 of record CM029396.1, read on the forward strand.
TTCAAGAAGGTATTTTCTAGGACGTCCTCTTGCATATTCGGTAGCTAAATAGTTATGTCTGCATACTAAGACAATGTGAAAGATTCAACTGCCAACAACTTCTCATCTACAAAAGCATCTCTGATCTTTGTTCTCTTCTTGTTGTGCTCCCTTTCGTAACTTGGACATATGGTCAACACCCTAATTTTCATTTATTTTTTTGTCCCGAATCTTTTAGTCAATTTCCTATAAAAGTAGCATCCTTCTGACAGGCGATTTCCTAACTTGGACATGTGAGATTTAGCATCCTTTTTTAATAAGGGATACTTTAGAGCTCAATGATATTTGTATACACAATCACTTTTGTCCCAACTAAGTAGGATTTGAACTTGTCAACGACTAACACCATTACAAGAAGCTCTTTCTCTATAGTTGTGTAGTTTACCTGTGCTTTGTTCATGGTCTTATTGACATAATAGATCAGATGTATTATCTTGTTTCTTTTTTGTGCCAGCACAACTCCTACTGCAGAATCACTAGCATCACACATAAGCTTCAACGACTAACTCCAATCAGGTTCTGTCATGATAGAGGTCGAGCTTAGTGCTCCTTTTAGTTGTGCAAAGGCTCTCAAGCAATCTTGGTTAAAGTCAAATTGTCTATCATTCTCCAATTCTTTTCCTTGAGATCTAGTGTCCTAGTATTATCCCTTCTTTGTAGCTTTATTCAAGCAACGATAGTCCATGCACACTCTCCATCCTAGCCAAAGCCCATGTAACCAAGTATGACATCAAGGTATGATCAATCCCCTTATCAATACGCAATTAAAATCACCTCAAGAATTTGTCCTCTTTCTACAAAGTCGTTTGCAATGCATATCTTCTGTTAAGTGATGCAATACTTCCTTTAAACGCTCTACAAGCACCTTAGCAATCACCTTGTAAAGTGAAGAAATAAGGTTGGTCAATCTATATTCACTCACTCTATTTGCTTTCAACTTCAATGGAATGAGGAAAATGTTGGTCTCATTGGTCCTTTTGTTTATAATCTTGTTTAAAGAAAATCTTGGAACACCTCTACTATGTCATTCTTCAACATGTTCCTAAAAGAAAGAAAAAAAAAATCTTCAACTTACTTTTCATGCCAAGGCTTATATAGCTTTAAAGATTCTTTAAAGATTTCTTCTTCCATGATGGGACTTTTCAACTCTTCTTTTATATGATAATTCAAAAAAACTCAATTTATACCATCAATCATAAATCTCTACCCATTATCTTTAGTGTACAATTTTTGGAAGAAATTAATAAACTCAGCTTCAACTCCCCATTCATTGGTAAGGAGATTTTCACTGTCATTTTCACTGTCCCAATCTTCATTCTGGCAGTAGCTCTTTCGTTTACAAGGGACACAATTTAACATGAGTACAACTTTCCACCCCTAGATCGAGGTGGTTTACCGGTGTTTAGAGAACTACCTGAGATTCCCTTTGAACATTGCTTACAACTTTCATGGTACTGTGCTCTCCAAAGAGCAACACTTCTCAAAATCTCAAAAAGGTACCGAGTTGGAATGCCACTCTAACTAAGGATTTGTGTGGTTCTGGAGGATCGAGCAAAGCTTCAACTTCCCATTCAGACTCATGTGCCTTCCAGAACCAGGGATCTTCGAATCTGTTCCGTACAATTAGCCAACCTTGCGACAACAAAAGGATTAGACGTCCTCCCGTGCTATGGTTCCTGACGACCTGAACTCGTTGCCACATTGTATAACGTTTCAGCTTCTTTGAAAATTCTACTAGCAAGCCTAGTATATTAGCTTTTTTTGACCATTTTGATCTTCCTACGCTAGCATTATTTCGATAGCATTATCATTAAAAGCAAGATATAGCTAAAGTTCCTTACCTACTATTGGAGTCATCATCCCCCGGCACATTTAGGTTTTGAACTCCAACCATCTTGGTCCTCAGAACCCAATGCAAAAGGTGTTGATACGTCCCATTCACACAGAAAGCTCACCCTCTTCCACAAATTACCGGTGGATGCTACAGTCGCTATCACTTTGGCTGTAGGAGGGGAATGAAGGTCGAGGAAGCAAGGAAGAAAAGGTTATTCCCTATTGGCTCACCCTAGTATCAAGCCTTGGTGCAACCTATACATGATTGGGCCATGACGGTTTTGGCAAGGTATAGTTTTATTTTGAGTGGTAGCCAGACTCAATCGTTGTAGTACTTTCAAATCAAGATCAAATTATTTTCTTTGTCTTTCAAGCAACCCTAATTCCGTCTTTATTGATCGAGTAGCTGGACAAAGTTGTTTACCCTCTCCATAAGGAGTGTTCTGTAGTCTTGGGCGAGCATTGAAGCTTGCTTCTTCTCCAGAGTTTTATTGGTTATCAATGCAACCCATTCTTAATAGAACCGATTTGATTCTTTGGTGTGCACTATTTTGTTTGTAACGAGGGAGATCTCGAATGGGGTGCTTCATGAAGTTCAAAAGAAAGGAATAAAAAAGAGTTCCCCTCTTACCAAAGCTTCTTAACTTGCCAAGAAGTGACTTGTTCCTACAGTTAGGGGTGGTCATTAGTTGATCGATGTCGGTTTTGGGTTCAAACCAACGCCGACCATTGATATGTCGGTTTTGTTCGGTTGACGGTAGTCGATTTTAGAGATGTTTATGGAACTAACCGACCGACCATAAGTAAACATCGATTGGCTTTGGTCGGTTAAGTTCATCGAAGTTGTGAAAAAAAAGGACGGTGAAGAGAAAGGCCTTGGATTCCAGCGAAGAGAAGATAAAAAGAGGCGTTGGGTTCGTGTCTACGAAGAGCTTTGACAAAGAGATCGATAGAAAGAGAAAGAGAGGAAACGAAATGAGAATGGGAAAAAGAGAAAGAACGAGGGCGAAGAGCTTCAACGTAAGAGGAAAAAGAGAGGAAATGAAATGGAAGTGGAAAGAAGAGAAGAGGGAGGGTAGTCTAAAGGAGGGAGGGAGGAGGAAACGTGATGGTGAGAGGAAATAAAAAAAATTAAAAAAGCATTTTTTAAAAATAAGTAATAAGTAATGATAACATGAAGTTGGTCGATTAGGTCGGTTTGAGCCTTTTTGGGCTCACCGATTGATTGACTAGTCGAACCCCAATCGACACATCTAAAAAATCGATTGACCGATGTTGGTTGGGTCGGTTTCGATCGGTCGGCTCAGTTTTTCGATCTTTGATGCTCACCCTACCTACAGTACAAGTCTTTATCAACTAACTCAAGCACTAGAGAGGGGTGGGATAGGACATTAATAGACTAGGGAGCGAAAGCCACTTTGTTGCTTGCTAAATCGAAGAGAGCAGGAGGCACAACACCTAACAATGGGGGTGTTTGGTCCAAGGAGTTGGAGTTATGAAATTTGGAGTAGGAGTTAATAACTTTGTGGGCCCACAATAAAGTGTTGGGATAGGAGTTTATAAGTGCATGGGGTCCATAATAGAGTGTTGTAATTGGTTAATGAGTTTGTGGGTCCCATAATCGGGTGTGTATGTCCTTGGGCCAAACAAGGAGTTATACTCCACCCAACTCCTTGGGCCAAACACCCCCTCAAATCTGCTGTGTGAAATTGAAGAAGAAATGGGTGGGCTCCTTGATCAAAAAAGAGTTGGGAGTTGAAGTCCTTCTCCTGAACCCACATATGGACCCACTCTCGAGTAAGGGCAACCACCCATATCATCGCAACATCGGAAAGGTCATCAACCAACCTTGGAAAAAAGGGGTAAACCTAGACCATGAAAGGAAAGGGAGGTTCAACACCCGTCAGCCATGCGGCATGCGGTTCTTCCATACCAACTTAGCTGTCCAACGTTATTATTGGCCTAACGACCAGTACACCATAGGCAATTGAACCCTTAGGACCTTCTTCAACCCCCATAAGAGCATCTTGTAAACAAATTATTCGATTTTGGATCCCAGAAAGGTTGCCATAGACATCACTAAACCGGATGTCTTACCAAGAAATAATGTTGATGATCTAGTGCGTTAAGTTTCGTTAGAACCAAGCAAGATGAGTTGCCCCTATTTGTAAAGTTCGTAGACAAGGCTCGTTTCAACTCCAACTCAACTGCATCCATTCCCTTTCGCTATAGTTTCACCAACGAATTAAAAATAAAAAAGAAGAATACTTACCAAGATGTAGGAATCCCATTTCAGTTAGTTCTATGATTGGCATTGGAAGAAAATATAGGTAAGGAATTCGTCAACAAGAAACATAAAGCACATTCTCTTATATACGACTATTCTTGTGACTTTTTGGCTTTTCCTCGCGTTGTAAAAAATGAAGCCCACGAAAAAGATGATGGTTGAATTCTCAAAGTGGGAGGGGCGAACGAGGGATGTGAAATTCCACAAAGGGTGGGGACTAGTGTGTGCTTACGTTAGGAAGAAAGGTGAAGAACCTTGCATATGGAAGCATAAATCAATTTAAGGAAACTGCCTTAGCCCGAAATAAGTCTAATACCGGGTGAAGAAGAATAAACGAAACTCCACAAATTCTTTATACAAATAGAGGAGGCCCTTTCATAAGGGATGGGGAAGCATATGTGCCTATCTAACTAAACAAGACAACCAACCTTATGTATCGGGAGAATTTTGAATAGAGCAAATTAGAGCAGAAACATAAGGACTTGATCCTATGTCCAAACATCACATGCCAGCAGATGTGGTCACCATCATAGATACTCAAGATATTGTGTTGGGAGAAGTAGATAGATAAGACTACTAGTTGCTCGATTAGGGCCCTACCTTTATTGCGAGCCAAAAACCTCAGTAAATCCTATAAAGAGAGCCTCTTGGAGAAAGCTTTTTTCGCCGTTAAAATTGAGAGAGAAGTCTCTAAAGCCGCTATGGTCTGGGTTCTCACTCACATCGTCCATCTTGGAGAGACTATTACGCTGCTCGCCCTATTAGTTAATCGGTGACAATCGTGGAAATTCATTAATTTCAGTCTTTCTCGTTGTATGGCGAAACTCGCTAATAATATATATCTCTTTTCTTAGGACACCAAACCAAAATGAGTTAAAAAGCCTGATGTTTTTTATTGTTTTTTGCGTACTTTACGAAAAGGTTATAACAATGATGTCGAATAATCAATGTGTTGTTCATTATTTAGGAACTTTAAGATCTCCCTTTGGATTTTTCTAATATTAAATTATCGATAACCTTTAAATATAGTTTAGTATTGATTTTAACATTAAAATTACATCTTAAGCTAATTGATTAAAAGCAATAATTTCCCCATGAAGAAGGGTAAGAAGGTTACCTTTCCGACTTAGAGCATCAGCCACTTTGTTAGTATTTCCTGGAGTATGTTTGATGACAAAATCAAAACGTTGAAGAAATTGTATCCATCTTGCATGCATTCGACTTATGGATTGAGAATGAAGAAACTTTAAAGAGAAATGGTCGGTTAATAAGATAAATTCTTTACCAAGCAAATAATGTTCCCATTATTTCAAAGCACGCACTAGGGAGTAAAGTTCTTAGGTGCTCCACTTTTGACGAGATTCACTCAATTTTTCAGAAAAAAATTCAATAGGATGATTTTCTTGGCTTAGAACAGCACCAATCCCAACTCCAGAGGCATCCACACTTACTTCAAAAGGTTTTGAAAAATTAGGAAAGCCAAGTACTGGTATGGAGCTTAAAACTTGTTTAAGTTTTGAAAAACTATCTATTTGAGAATCTCCCCAACCAAAGTTTCCTTTTTTAAACATTAAGTGAGTGGAGCAGCTATAGTGCTAAAATGCTTTATAAACTTGCGATAAAAAGAAGCAAGGCCAAGGAAACTTTGAATCTCTCTCACGGTTTTAGGTTGTGGCCATTCTAGTATTGCTTGAACCTTCCTAGAATCAACTGATACCCCATTCTTGCTAATTAGAAACCCTAAAAAGTAAATTTCAGTATATAAAAAGGTACACTTTTTCAGGTTAATACAAAGTTCATTTTCTTTAAGAAGGTTGAAAACAACAGTTAAGTGGACAATGTGTTCATCATTAGATTTGCTATATATTAGTATATCATCAAAGTAAACAACAACAAATTTGTTTAGGTAAGGAAGAAGAACCTGGTTCATGAGTCGCATAAAAGTGCTAGGAGCATTGGATAGAGCAAATGACATTACCAACCATTCAAAAAGACCTTCATTTGTTTTGAAAGCTGTTTTCCATTCATCTCCAGGTCTTATTCGGATTTGGTGATAACCACTTTTAAGATCTATTTTGGAAAAAACCGAAGCTCCTCCTAATTGGTCTAAAAGGTCATTGAGTCAAAGGATAGGAAACCTATATTTAATTGTAATTTTATTAATAGCTCGACTATCAATACAAAGACGCCATGAACCATCTTTTTTAGGGGCAAGGAGGGCTGGTACGGCGCAAGGACTTAAGCTAGGTTGAATATGTCCTTTATCTAAAAGTTCTTGAATTTGGTTGTGAAGGGCTTGGTATTCCTTCGGGCTCATTCTATAATGGGGAAGGTGAGGAAGGGTGCTGCTAGGAATTAAATCAATATGGTGTTGAATATTTCTAAGAGGTGGCAAGGAAGTTGGTGGTTCGGTAAGAGTAGGGAAATCATTTAATAATTGGGAACCACGGGTATCTAAAGGTGTTGTTGTATTGTCAAAATTATCTCCCTTGATTACAAAAGCTAGTAAAGTATTGGTTTTTGGAAGTAAAAAATCCTTACCTTGTGAAATTAAAAAAAGTTGTTTCTTTGGGTAAGGGTCAGGACAAACTTTTTTCTTGTTGTCTGCTTTTTCCATGGGCAGCAGCACCACCTTTTTTTCCATCCAAAAGAATTCGGGTGTGTTGTTGCGTCCCTTGTGAATGACTTGGTTATCATATTGCCACGGTCTTCCAAGGAGAATATGGCATGCATCCATATCCAAAACGTCGCACACGATCTGATCTTTATAATGACTGCCAATTGAAAGAGGAATTGTACAAATTTCAGTGACGTTAGTTTCTCCAGCTTTTTTAATCCAACTTACCTTGTAGGGATTAGGATGAGCTTCCAGTTTGAGATTGAGGGACGTAACCAACTTTTTGGAGACAATATTCTCGCTACTACCACTATCAATTATGACTTGGCACACTTTTCCATTAATGGTACATCGAGTATGAAAGAGACAATGTCTTTGCAGGTGGGAATCGTTTTTAGGTGTGAGAAGCACACGTTGGAGAACACAAGATAGTTGTTCTCCTTCGTCGGCTGCAGCATACTCAACATCCTCGGATTCCTCAAATTCGTTATTTTCATCATCATCTTCATCCAATTCTTGAATTGCTAAAGTCCACCTTGGTGGACATTCATTAGAAAGATGACCCTGTTGTCCACACCTAAAACATTTGCCAAGAGAAGGACGATTATAAGGATTTGTATTTCATTTAGAAGTTAAACCATCCAAACCTTTATTGATTGCAACATTCTTGATTTGTGTTTCCTTTTTCTTTGTTGGTTGATTGGATGTGGATGTGCTTCCTTGAAAAAAGTTCTTTGTTAGATCAATTGTTGTCTTTCTTTGGACTTGTTGATTTCTATCCCACGTGTTTCTTCTTTGGTAAGTTTTGATTGGTTTAATCTCATCATTCTCTTCAATCTTGGTTGCTAAAGTAAAATAGCATCGGCTAGGTAGGCAAGAGGATATAAATTGACCACTTTTTTAATGTCATCTCGTAGGCCATTAACGAAACAAGAGATTTGTTGTTGTTCGGTTTCCGAAAGGTTATTTCTTGCTCCCAAACGATGAAATCCCTCCGTGTAATCAAGAATTGAACGCCCACCTTGTTTGCATTGTTGGTATTGGTTATAAAGGATTTGTTCATAATTGAGGGGGAGGAATCGTTTCTTCATTAAACGAAGCATCTTTGGCCATTTCTTGATGGGTTGTTTACCATAATATCTCCGGTTATTCTGTAGTTGGTCCCACCAAGCTGAAGCACCACTTTGGAGTTTGAAAGTCACTAATTTGACCTTTTTTTCTTCAGGTGTATTAGCATATTCAAAGAAGCCCTCTATGTTTTTTACCCAATCCAAGAAGTTTTCAACATTCATCCTACCATTAAAGCTAGGAAGATCAATCTTTATCTTGAATTCTGAATTTTCTTGGACATACTCTTGTCTTCTTGGAATTCTTTCTTCTCGTTCTTGAATTCCAAAAGAATAAACTTCATCCTTGCCTGATGAATCAGAATCTTGCACCATGTATCCAGGTATTTGTATTCCATGGAGTCTTCCTAGGGGCTGGTTTTCATGTCTTCTTGCTGGAACTTGATATCTTTCTTGATTTTCCAGCAAGTTTTTGTTGGCCTCAAGATTCCTTTGATTTTCCAGCAAGTTTTTGTTAGCTTCAAGATTCCTCTGATTTTCTTGCACTCCTTTATTGGTGGACAGCAAGTTCAATTGTTGAGCAATGTGCCCAATCATTTGTCATAAATCACCCACTTCTTTCTTTATTTCATCGACAGTCGATTCCACCTTTGAGAGGCGTTGGTCAACCACTTGAGGTGTAGATGAGGAAGCTTCCACTGCCATAATGTTGATCCAAGAAAGGAGAATTCGCGCCTTGGATTGAACGCTCTGATACCAATTGATGTAAAACTCTTCAAGATTCTTATTCAATTCAGTTCTCTCCTGAGAGGAAGCCCAATTGGCAATATATATACACAAACTAACCAACTAAGCCACAAAACTAACCATGACCAACTAATTAGATGGCTGGAAATTTACATTACAGAGAATTAAAAGTCTGAAAAAAAAACCACAGTTACTAGAATAACCCCACAGTAAATATAAGCCTACATCACTAAAGTTGGTTATGCTCCATAAATGCAATGGTATATTTCTGAATTTGATCCATCTCCCATAAGATGGGGCACGACCCTCCCTTTATTTCTAGCAAGCATCATAGTCATTTCTTCATCTTTGCATTTCAACAAGGCTTTATTAGGGTGGAATGGGTTTATGATGAACTCTTCTTTAAGGATATTTTGGAGGATCTAATCAAGTATTCTACCCGGTCATCATGGAAGTCTCTCCTTGTAACCACAATAGTCTCCTTCTACCCAAACCCTCTAACTTCACTTTCTTCTGCTTTTGAAAAGGTAACTCCCTTAATGTTATTGGCTTTTAAAACTCCTTCAACAACTATGTTGGCGTATGATGAGCCTCATCTTTCCCTCCATTTTTTTCTCATTTTGATTCTGTGAGGTATCCTCACAATGATATATTGATAATCAGAGAAAGAGCCAAAACGATACAAAAACTCCCAGCCAATTCGAGAGGGTCGGTAATCTCTCCTCTCTCTAGCTTTCAACTATCAACGAAAATAGGCATAAAAACAACCAACACAAAAGTAGACTATATATATAAGGTAGGCATAACAGAAACAATGCCATAGCTGGTCCCCTCCTCGCGCACTGCCTCCTAAACGGATTGTGCAGGGAATGTTGGAGCTACATTTCCCTTTTTACCCCTTCGTACATATTGCAAGATAATTGGAGGCCTAACATCACCATCAGGGGTCAAAGACACCTTGTCCTCAAGGTGATAAGTGGGAAACTTCTCTCGAAATGCTGATAGGAGCATCCAAGTTGCTTCATGTTCTGGTAGATGCTTCCAACTAACTAACAACTCTGTCTCCCCACTATGCTGATTCTTTATACAAGCATATATATCATCAGGTTCAGCTTTCTATTCAAAATTCTCGGATATTGGGGGTGGGATCGGTTGCACAATGTTCTTGTTACCCAACATCTTTTTAAGCTGTGATACATGGAACACTGGGTGCACACTAGCCGACTGTGGAAGATCTAGGCGATAAGCTACCTTCCCAATGCGTTCTTCGACCTTATATGGCCCGAAATACTTAGGAGACAACTTTTCATTTCGACGGTTGGCTAAGGAAGTCTGTCTGTATGGTCATAGCTTGAACACCATGTCTCCCACTTCGAATTCCACCTCTTGTCTGTGCTTATCAGCAAATTTCTTCATCCTTTCTTGTGCAAGTCTCATATTCTCCCTTATGACTTCCAAAGCCACATCCCTTTCTACAAGCTGTTGTTGTAGTGTCGAATTAATCGTTGCTTATTCTCCATATGATATGAGGGGAGGTGGTGGTCTTCCATAAACTGCTTGGAAGGGAGTGATTCCAATGGATATATGGAATGTAGTATTGATATTCTGCCCATCCTATCCATTGAAGCCATTTCTTTGGTCTCTCTCCACAAAAGCATCGTAGGAAATGCTCCACACATTTGTTTACCGCCTTCGTCTGACCATCCATTTGAGGATGATACGATGTACTCCTCTTTAGCTTAGTTCATTGCACACGAAAAAGTTCAATCCAGAAATGACTTGTGAAGATCTTATCCCTATCCAATATTATCGAGCCATGAAAACCATGTAGGCGCACCACTTCTTGAATAAACTTGGCGGCTACTGTTTTGGCGGTAAAAGGATGCTTGAGTGCTAAAAAGTGCCCATACTTGCCTAAAGGGTCAACCACCACTAAAATGGCACCACAACCTTTGAAACAAGGTAAACCTTCGACGAAATCCATCGTAATATGCTCCCAGATTCTCGTAGGTACCCCTAATGGCTGAAGTAGACCCGCAAGGGACATTGCCATTGACTTGTTCTGTTGGCAACCTACACATTCCTCAACATACTTCTTCACATCCGCTTTCATTCCCTCCCAATATAAATCCCCAGTCAAACGCTTATATGTTCGAAGGAAACCAGAATGACCCCCAAGGACTGGATCATGATATAGTTGTAAAATGGCTGAAAGAAGAGAAAAAGTCTTAGATATTACTAACCTCCCTTTGTACTTCAATGTTCCCCGATGCAGTGAAGACTGAGAGGTATCCTTTGGATCCTCTTGCATCCGCTTAATGATTGAACTGAGGTGTGGATCTTTGTTCACTTCTTCTTGAATCACAGATAAATCAATGATGGAAGGTACCACCATATGTGCTAAATGAGCCACTGGAGGTGAAGGCAATCGGGATAAGGCGTCTGCTACCTTGTTCTCTTGGCCTGACCTATATTCAATGTCAAAAGTGTATCCCAACAGCTTGGAGACCTATTTTTGATATTTTGGTTGGATTACCCTCTGCTCCAATAGGTGTTTTAACGCTCGTTGATCTGTCCTCACCACAAATTTTCTTCCCAGCAAATACGGTCTCCATCGTTGCACTGCCAATACTATGGCCATGAGCTCTCTCTCATAAATCGACTTGGCTTGAGCTGTAGCTGACAGGGTGTGACTGTAGTAAGCAATGGGTCTCTGATTTTGAGACAACACTGCCCCTAGTCCTGTTCCCGAAGCATCGGTTTCCAACACGAATGATTGACTGAAGTCAGGTAATGTTAGCACAGGGATAGTCATCATCGCGTGCTTCAGTCTTTCAAATGCATTGGCTGCTTCTTCCGTCCACTGAATTCCTCCCCCTTTAATAACTTGGAGAAGAGGAGTTGCAATGCTGTCGTAGTTGGCGAAAAACTACCGGTAATACCCTTTTAACCCAAGAAACCTACCAATTCCCTGATATTTCGAGGAATAGGCCATTCCACCATAACTCTAATTTTCTCAGGATCCACCTTGACTCCTTTCGCAAACACCCAATGGCCCAAGTATTCTATGCTCTCCTTCACGAAATTACACTTCTTGCCATTTACAAACAGATGATTATCTCTCAAAACATTAAACACAACCCCCAGATGCTTCTATTCATTAGCCCCTGGAAGGTCGTCGGAGCATTGGTCAGACCAAACAACATGACTAGAAATTTGTAGTGCCCTTCATGCGTGCGAAAGGCTGTTTTCTGAATATCTTCACTGTGGACATGGATTTGATGGTACCCTGATTTCAAATCTATCTTTGAATATATACTCGGACCATGTATCTCATCAAGAAGTTCTTCTATCACTGGGATGGGAAACTTATCAAGAATGGTTACATTATTCAGTGCTCTGTAATCCACACAGAATCTCCATCCTCAATCTTTCTTTTTAACTAGGAGCACAGGGCTGGAAAAGGGGCTACTACTTGGTCTTATAATTCCAGTCATCATCATCTCTTCCACTAACCTGTCAATCTCAACTTTTTGAACTTGTGCATATCTGTAAGGCCTAACGTTCACAGGCTTTGTTCCCTTTTTCAATTGTATCCTATGGTCCAGGTCTCGCGAAGGGGGTAGTCCTGTTGAAGGTTGGAATACATCCGAGTATTCCTCGATCAATCGTCATACTGAGTTGGGTAAATCTGTGTCCATGGAGCATAATTCTGGAACTACTACGAGAGTGTGGCATTCTACCATGAAACCTTTGTCCTTATCCTCCCAAGCTTTAGCCATCCGCTTGAAGGAAACCTGAGCTCTTGTCAGTGATGAATCTCCTTTGAATTCTACCTCTGCTTCCCCGAACTTGGCCTTCATCGACAAAGCAAGCCAGTTCACCCTTGTGATTCCCAAAGTAAAGAGCCACTACATTCCTAAAATAACGTCTATATTCGTCCAAGTTTCAGGGGTAGGAAGTTCTCGACTATCGTTATATCGGTAACTTTGATGGCTACTGATTTGCACACTCCCTTACCTTTGAAAGCTCGCCTGGACCCAAGTATCACTCCAGAGTTCTTAGTCACAGTTATCGACAACTTGAGACCGTCTACGAGTCGTTGTGCGATGAAGTTGTGGGTAGCCCCACAGTCAATCAGTACCACTATCTCTTGGTCAGCTATTTCATTTTCATGGTCCACGGATTTGAGAACCCAATCACCGAGTTGAGGGATAACTCGACTGCCTCTGCAACCTCTGCTAGCATGGTCACTTGTTCCTCTTCCTCTACTTCGATCACTTCTTCATTGTCTTCTTCAATGTCCTAGAACAAAATAACATTCAACTCTTTCAGTTTGCATCTATAGCCTCTGGTAAACTTTTCATCGCATTTAAAACAGAGCCCCTTGTCACGTTTAGCCCAATATTCTTGAAGGTGTTCATATAACACATGCGGAAGCAATTGAAGATCAAAGGCACTTAATAACATCAATTTTAATCCTAAAGCATGCATGTTCTAAACATCCAGAAACAAAGAGAGTAGAAGTACCAACCTTTTTCAACTCAATAGGTGGACCTCTGTGGATTCTTTTTCTTCTCCAATCTACTTAGGACAACCGTTAGTGTCTTCCCTACTATTCTCCGAGCCAAGAACGACTTGTGGGAGTCTATAGAGATAGAGAATGAGAAGGGAATGCTTGAATGATCAAGCTCTAGAGAGATCTTTGAAGGTCAGTGTGTGTGAGACACAATTCCAGTAGCATAACAGTATGGAAATTGCTCTCTTAAGCTCTCAATCTGATTCAACCTCTACTTATAGAGTGAATCCATGCATCAAGAAGCCTCAAGATGCAAGACACATGGTGGAGATTTTAGTGAAAGTGGAATCTAGGTGTTGTGGTAATATTACATGCAAGATTGCATGTATGTGGTGTAATTCCACTTTCAAACTCCATGCAAGAGTGGGATTACAACATAATCCACTATCTCCTTTTGTTATAAGACTAAATTCCATCTTGCATTCTAATTAAAAACCTATTCTAAATAGCCTTTAATTTTGCAATTGACTTGAAACAATTTTTCAATCAATTTCATGAGATTAATCTAATTAATCCAATTTACCTAGAGCAATCCACTGATTATGAATCCTTATTCATGTATCTTGTATTTAAAACATATTTAAATACATTTATCTCTCAATTAATAATTTAAAATTAATAATTTAATTCATAATTAAATTATTGTGTCAATAATATCAAATATAATTGACATTTAATTCTCTTTCCCGATTTTGAACGATTCAAACTTTCCTATCTTATTGTTCTAAGCTTTATTTGTGCTAGCAGGGGGACCTAATGGACCAACAGATCATGGGCTCCAAAGATTCGAGGCTAACTGACTAATCTCATTAACCAAGCTAACCAACATCGTTAACTACCGAGACACTCCACTATAGCCTAGTAGCTGCACTCCCCTCACCGTAGATATATTTTCGTCCACTTGATATAACCATGTTCAGTAAGTCGATCCTTCACAGGTTGTTCGTAGCTATAGCTGGGTCAAATGTCCGTTTTACCCCTATAATACTTCTTGTTCCTTAAGTTCCACTAATCCTCTAATGAACAATCGATTTGTGGTCCAACCATCAAACCTGAGTCCCTCTCGGGCCAAGGATAGGGTGGGGCCCCTTGTTCAAGTCATGGAGCTAGTACTTAAGGAAACAACCTCTCTACTGATCCCTAAAATGGGTAGGAGCGAATTTCGTCTTGCGAGACTATGTCTCCAGCTATATATCCGATCTTATCCCAAAATGATAGGTTTGTTGAGTCGGCGATGTCTGACCTCTCTCACTCATGCAGATCATAGGATAACCTCGTATAAATAGGAGTTCATAGTTAGCTCAGAATTAAGATTGAGTTACCTAGGTCATCTTGTGAAATAGTCAGTTTCTACAGTAAACGGCATTAGAAAGAGAAAGTGACTTATTTCGCGGTCCAATCTAATGCAAACTCATTGCATAGGACGCCCCCACTCACATGTCTCCACACGAACGATTTAGGATCTCATCGTTTGTACTTAATACAAAGTGGGTCGCATTCATAGTGTCCCCAGGATAAAGGCAAGGCACCCAACCCTATCCTTATACTATAGACTGTTTTGGCTATATACTTGAACTTGATCCTATGATATGTCTCTACATATAGCTCGAGTATTCATATTATAGCCAAGGATCTTAGTTTATTGGATTTAGGTTAAATATTTGCAACTTACATATTCAATAACATCTTTTACTGAATAACCTCAACAACGTCTTTATTGAAAATTGAATAGGTTTAATGATTTACAAAACTACGAGTTTTAGGACATTAAACCCAACAATTCTGACTCAGAGAGACGTCTGACCACTCCTTCTTTTCGAGTTGTTGCCGTCGTTTGCCCACTTGGAAAAGTTATGGTTCTTGTTTGCATGTGGTCGTTAGGTTTGCCTCCCTCTTTCAAACTTCTCGAGCTGGGCTTAGGATTGGTCGTTTGGGCCTTTTGGTACCCCTGATTGGGTCGATTGGCCTCAATTCGGGCCTGCTCCTTGTCTTCTTCCAATTGAGCCTTTTTCTGAAGGTGTTCATATATCACATGCAAAAGCAATTAGAGATCGAGAGCACTTAACTACATCAATTTTAGACCTAAAGCATGCTTGTTCTAAACATCCAGAAACAGAGAGAAGAGAAACACCAACCTTTTCTAGCTCAATGGATGGACCTTCGTGGATTCTTTTTCTTCTCCAATCAACTCAGGACAACCGCTAGTGTCTTCCCCGCTATTCTCCGAGCCAAGAACGACTTGTGGGAGTCTATTGAGATAGGGATTGGAAAGGGAATGCTTGAAGTATCAAGCTCTAGAGAGTTTCTTTTGAGTGAGTAAATATGAGAGACAAATCCAACAGCATAACAGTATGAAAAATGTTCTCTTAGCTCCTCAATTTGACTATCATCTACTTATAGAGGATATCCATGCATCAAAGACTCTCAATTTGAATGACACATGGTGAAGAGGAAAGAATTAGTGGATTCTAGGTGTGCTTATGAGACTGCATGCATAGTTGCATGAATGTGGTGTAATTCCACTTATTCAATTTCATGCAAGAGTGGGATTCTAGGATTTTCCACTATCTCCATTTGATACAAGACTAAAATCTCATCTTGTATTTTAATTAAAATTGCAATTCCAAATTGCATTTTAATTTAGCAATTGATTTGAAACAATTTTTAATCAATTTCATGTGATTAATCAAATTAATCCAATTTACCTAATGCAATCCACTAATCATGAATCTTTATTCATGTATATTGTATTTAATTCATATTTAAATATTTTTATCTCTCAATTAATAATTTAATTCATAATTAAATTATTGTGTCAATAATATCAAATATAATTGACACTAATTCCCTTTCTCGATTTTGAACGATTCAAACTTTCTTATCTTATTGTTCTAAGCTTTATTCCGATGTGAGCTAGTAGGGGGACCTAATGGACCTACAGATTATGGGCTCCAATGATTCGAGGTTAACCGACTAATCTCATTAACCAAGCTAACCAACATTCGTTAACTACCGGGACACTCCACTACAGCTCAGTAGCTGCTCTCCCCTCACCGTAGATTTGTTTCCGTCCACTTGATATAACCATGTTCAGTAAGTTGATCCTTCACAGGTTGTTCGTAGCTATAGTCGGGTCAAATGTCTGTTTTACCCCTATAGTACTTCTTGTTCCTTAAGTTCCACTAATCCTCTAATGAACAATTGGTTTGTGGTCCAACCATCAAATCGAGTCCCTCTCGGGCCAATGAGAGGGTGGAGCCCCTTGTTCATGTCCCGGAGTCAGTTCTTAAGGGAACAACCTTTCTACTATCCCTAAAATGGGTAGGAGCGAATTCCGTCTTGCGAGACTATGTCCCCATCTATTTATCCAGTCTTATCCCCAAAATGGTAGGCTTATTGAGTCGGCGATGTCTGTCCACTCTCACCCGTGCAGATCAAAAGACAATTCCGAATAAACAGGAGTTCATAGTTAGCTCAGGATTAAGATTGAGTTACCTAGGTCATCCTATGAAATAGTCAGTTTCTATAGTAAACGGCGTTATAAAGTGAAAGTGACTTATTTCGCGGTCTGGTCTTATGCAAACTCATTGCATAAGATGTCCCCACTCACATGTCTCCACACGAACGATTTAGGATCTCATCGTTTGTACTTAATATAAAGTGGGCCGCATTCATAGTGTCCCCAGGATAAGGCACCCAACCCTATCTTTATACTATAGACTGTTTTGGCTATATACTTGAACTTGATCCTATGATATGTCTCTACATATAATTCGAGTATTCATATTATAGCCAAGGATCTTAGTTTATTGGATTTAGGTTAAATATTTGCAACTTACATATTCAATAACATCTTTTACTGAATAACCTCAACAACGTCTTTATTGAAAATTGAATAGGTTTAATGATTTACAAAACTACGAGTTTTAGGACATTAAACCCAACAATTCTGACTCAGAGAGACGTCTGACCACTCCTTCTTTTCGAGTTGTTGCCGTCGTTTGCCCACTTGGAAAAGTTATGGTTCTTGTTTGCATGTGGTCGTTAGGTTTGCCTCCCTCTTTCAAACTTCTCGAGCTGGGCTTAGGATTGGTCGTTTGGGCCTTTTGGTACCCCTGATTGGGTCGATTGGCCTCAATTCGGGCCTGCTCCTTGTCTTCTTCCAATTGAGCCTTTTTCTGAAGGTGTTCATATATCACATGCAAAAGCAATTAGAGATCGAGAGCACTTAACTACATCAATTTTAGACCTAAAGCATGCTTGTTCTAAACATCCAGAAACAGAGAGAAGAGAAACACCAACCTTTTCTAGCTCAATGGATGGACCTTCGTGGATTCTTTTTCTTCTCCAATCAACTCAGGACAACCGCTAGTGTCTTCCCCGCTATTCTCCGAGCCAAGAACGACTTGTGGGAGTCTATTGAGATAGGGATTGGAAAGGGAATGCTTGAAGTATCAAGCTCTAGAGAGTTTCTTTTGAGTGAGTAAATATGAGAGACAAATCCAACAGCATAACAGTATGAAAAATGTTCTCTTAGCTCCTCAATTTGACTATCATCTACTTATAGAGGATATCCATGCATCAAAGACTCTCAATTTGAATGACACATGGTGAAGAGGAAAGAATTAGTGGATTCTAGGTGTGCTTATGAGACTGCATGCATAGTTGCATGAATGTGGTGTAATTCCACTTATTCAATTTCATGCAAGAGTGGGATTCTAGGATTTTCCACTATCTCCATTTGATACAAGACTAAAATCTCATCTTGTATTTTAATTAAAATTGCAATTCCAAATTGCATTTTAATTTAGCAATTGATTTGAAACAATTTTTAATCAATTTCATGTGATTAATCAAATTAATCCAATTTACCTAATGCAATCCACTAATCATGAATCTTTATTCATGTATATTGTATTTAATTCATATTTAAATATTTTTATCTCTCAATTAATAATTTAATTCATAATTAAATTATTGTGTCAATAATATCAAATATAATTGACACTAATTCCCTTTCTCGATTTTGAACGATTCAAACTTTCTTATCTTATTGTTCTAAGCTTTATTCCGATGTGAGCTAGTAGGGGGACCTAATGGACCTACAGATTATGGGCTCCAATGATTCGAGGTTAACCGACTAATCTCATTAACCAAGCTAACCAACATTCGTTAACTACTGGGACACTCCACTACAGCTCAGTAGCTGCTCTCCCCTCACCGTAGATTTGTTTCCGTCCACTTGATATAACCATGTTCAGTAAGTTGATCCTTCACAGGTTGTTCGTAGCTATAGTCGGGTCAAATGTCTGTTTTACCCCTATAGTACTTCTTGTTCCTTAAGTTCCACTAATCCTCTAATGAACAATTGGTTTGTGGTCCAACCATCAAATCGAGTCCCTCTCGGGCCAATGAGAGGGTGGAGCCCCTTGTTCATGTCCCGGAGTCAGTTCTTAAGGGAACAACCTTTCTACTATCCCTAAAATGGGTAGGAGCGAATTCCGTCTTGCGAGACTATGTCCCCATCTATTTATCCAGTCTTATCCCCAAAATGGTAGGCTTATTGAGTCGGCGATGTCTGTCCACTCTCACCCGTGCAGATCAAAAGACAATTCCGAATAAACAGGAGTTCATAGTTAGCTCAGGATTAAGATTGAGTTACCTAGGTCATCCTATGAAATAGTCAGTTTCTATAGTAAACGGCGTTATAAAGTGAAAGTGACTTATTTCGCGGTCTGGTCTTATGCAAACTCATTGCATAGGATGTCCCCACTCACATGTCTCCACACGAACGATTTAGGATCTCATCGTTTGTACTTAATATAAAGTGGGCCGCATTCATAGTGTCCCCAGGATAAGGCACCCAACCCTATCTTTATACTATAGACTGTTTTGGCTATATACTTGAACTTGATCCTATGATATGTCTCTACATATAATTCGAGTATTCATATTATAGCCAAGGATCTTAGTTTATTGGATTTAGGTTAAATATTTGCAACTTACATATTCAATAACATCTTTTACTGAATAACCTCAACAACGTCTTTATTGAAAATTGAATAGGTTTAATGATTTACAAAACTACGAGTTTTAGGACATTAAACCCAACAATTCTGACTCAGAGAGACGTCTGACCACTCCTTCTTTTCGAGTTGTTGCCGTCGTTTGCCCACTTGGAAAAGTTATGGTTCTTGTTTGCATGTGGTCGTTAGGTTTGCCTCCCTCTTTCAAACTTCTCGAGCTGGGCTTAGGATTGGTCGTTTGGGCCTTTTGGTACCCCTGATTGGGTCGATTGGCCTCAATTCGGGCCTGCTCCTTGTCTTCTTCCAATTGAGCCTTTTTCTGAAGGTGTTCATATATCACATGCAAAAGCAATTAGAGATCGAGAGCACTTAACTACATCAATTTTAGACCTAAAGCATGCTTGTTCTAAACATCCAGAAACAGAGAGAAGAGAAACACCAACCTTTTCTAGCTCAATGGATGGACCTTCGTGGATTCTTTTTCTTCTCCAATCAACTCAGGACAACCGCTAGTGTCTTCCCCGCTATTCTCCGAGCCAAGAACGACTTGTGGGAGTCTATTGAGATAGGGATTGGAAAGGGAATGCTTGAAGTATCAAGCTCTAGAGAGTTTCTTTTGAGTGAGTAAATATGAGAGACAAATCCAACAGCATAACAGTATGAAAAATGTTCTCTTAGCTCCTCAATTTGACTATCATCTACTTATAGAGGATATCCATGCATCAAAGACTCTCAATTTGAATGACACATGGTGAAGAGGAAAGAATTAGTGGATTCTAGGTGTGCTTATGAGACTGCATGCATAGTTGCATGAATGTGGTGTAATTCCACTTATTCAATTTCATGCAAGAGTGGGATTCTAGGATTTTCCACTATCTCCATTTGATACAAGACTAAAATCTCATCTTGTATTTTAATTAAAATTGCAATTCCAAATTGCATTTTAATTTAGCAATTGATTTGAAACAATTTTTAATCAATTTCATGTGATTAATCAAATTAATCCAATTTACCTAATGCAATCCACTAATCATGAATCTTTATTCATGTATATTGTATTTAATTCATATTTAAATATTTTTATCTCTCAATTAATAATTTAATTCATAATTAAATTATTGTGTCAATAATATCAAATATAATTGACACTAATTCCCTTTCTCGATTTTGAACGATTCAAACTTTCTTATCTTATTGTTCTAAGCTTTATTCCGATGTGAGCTAGTAGGGGGACCTAATGGACCTACAGATTATGGGCTCCAATGATTCGAGGTTAACCGACTAATCTCATTAACCAAGCTAACCAACATTCGTTAACTACCGGGACACTCCACTACAGCTCAGTAGCTGCTCTCCCCTCACCGTAGATTTGTTTCCGTCCACTTGATATAACCATGTTCAGTAAGTTGATCCTTCACAGGTTGTTCGTAGCTATAGTCGGGTCAAATGTCTGTTTTACCCCTATAGTACTTCTTGTTCCTTAAGTTCCACTAATCCTCTAATGAACAATTGGTTTGTGGTCCAACCATCAAATCGAGTCCCTCTCGGGCCAATGAGAGGGTGGAGCCCCTTGTTCATGTCCCGGAGTCAGTTCTTAAGGGAACAACCTTTCTACTATCCCTAAAATGGGTAGGAGCGAATTCCGTCTTGCGAGACTATGTCCCCATCTATTTATCCAGTCTTATCCCCAAAATGGTAGGCTTATTGAGTCGGCGATGTCTGTCCACTCTCACCCGTGCAGATCAAAAGACAATTCCGAATAAACAGGAGTTCATAGTTAGCTCAGGATTAAGATTGAGTTACCTAGGTCATCCTATGAAATAGTCAGTTTCTATAGTAAACGGCGTTATAAAGTGAAAGTGACTTATTTCGCGGTCTGGTCTTATGCAAACTCATTGCATAGGATGTCCCCACTCACATGTCTCCACACGAACGATTTAGGATCTCATCGTTTGTACTTAATATAAAGTGGGCCGCATTCATAGTGTCCCCAGGATAAGGCACCCAACCCTATCTTTATACTATAGACTGTTTTGGCTATATACTTGAACTTGATCCTATGATATGTCTCTACATATAATTCGAGTATTCATATTATAGCCAAGGATCTTAGTTTATTGGATTTAGGTTAAATATTTGCAACTTACATATTCAATAACATCTTTTACTGAATAACCTCAACAACGTCTTTTTTGAAAATAGAATAGGCTTAATGATTTACAAAACTACGAGTTTTAGGACATTAAACCCAACATTTTCATCACTGTATGAAGCCCACTGGTTTCCCAGCATTGCACCGCCGCCTTGATGACCGAATCGCGACCGTTCAAGAAGGTGGTTTCTAGGACATCTTCTGATAAATGCGGTAACAGCGCCATTAATAGCTCAAAAGCTTTCCAATACTCTCTCACCGTGGTTTCTTGCTTAACGGCTAAAAACCTGGCCAGGACACTTCCCTAATGGGCAACTCGAAACCTCTCCAGTAACCGGATTTTGAAGTCCTGCCATCCCGCGAAAGGTTCGCGTTCCTCCAATCCCCTGTACTTGTCGTCTCTGAAGAGCCATGAATCCAGGTCATCACCTCCGAAAACAGGCATCTCCACCTTCTTGAACTTAAGACGTTCGCTACCAGTCCCTCCGATAGCCCCCTTATTCACACTACCACACGTAACCGAAAGAGATGCATCAACGCCCTGGTTTTCCGTTTCCTTCATCGCACTGCCTTCTCTTTCCTTTCCTTTCGAACCTGATGCCTCCGTGACGTCGGAGGATGACGGTTTCGTTCGCCAATGGACCATTTCGCTTGCAATCGTCACCAAGCCCTTGACCGTCTCCTCAAAAGTTTGCGAAAGCTTCGCCGGGTTCTTTTCGATCGTAGGTAACTTATGCATTTCTTTCTCGATTTCTTTCTGTGTCATTTTTCCTAACCTTCCCACGGTTAACGTGCTCTGATACCAAGTTGTGAGGTATCCTCACAATGATATATCAGAGAAAGAGCCAAAACGATGCAAAAACTCCCGACCAATTCGAGAGGGTCGGTAATCTCTCCTCTCTCTCTAGCTTTCAGCTATCAACGAAAATAAGCATAAAAACAACTAACACAAAAGTAGACTATATATAAGGTAGGCATAACAGAAAACAATGCCACAGCTGGTCCCCTCCTCGCGCACTGCCTCCTAAACGAAACGGATTCTGCAGGGAATGTTGGAGTTGCATTTCCCTTTTTACCTCTTCGTACATATTGCAAGATAATTGGAGGCCTAACAGATTCTTCTTTGTTTAGCTTCACGGTTAGTTGTGGTAATATTTCCATTCAAGAAATCCAATAACATTCCTCCAAAGAGGGACCATACTTTTAAGTTTATGGCATTAGAAGCAAGGCGTCCTAGTCATCTACTAACTACACCACTACCATTTCTTCAATCTTCATGTTTGTGAATAGTTTATGTGAGGTATCTTCCTCACAACTAGTATTAATTCACAAAATAGTTGATTACACAGCAGAGATTACAAGCAAATCCACGCCTCTCGAGGGGGTGGTTCTCTCCTTCTTCGTTTCCAAGATACAAGCTAACACAAAACATAACATAAGAAGCAACAACAAACACTAAACAACCTTAAATAAAAAAGATAAGCTTACAATAGAACTTTTCCTCCAACAGCTAAAAATGGTCACAACCCCACTGAAGGTGAAATCCCTTTTTACTCCTTCTAATATATGTTTTGACTATTGGGGGACTAACAGTTTAGGATTACCCTGGCTAGGGGTGTTCAAAGGATCTCTGAAAACCGACCCGACCACCAAAAACCGACCAGATCGACGTCGGTCGGTTTGAAAAATGAGTCAGTCGATGTCATAAGCTTTCTCAAGATTTACTTTGAGTAAGAAGTCTTTCTCGATTCTAACTCTATAATCTTCCACCGCTTTAGTTGCTACTAAAATAGCATCAAGAATTTGTCTTCCCGGAACGAAGGCTGCCTGGCAGCCACTAATGGTTAGCGGAAGGGCTTTTTTTAACCTTTTGGCCAGCACCTTAGCAATCAGCTTGTAAGGAGAGGTGATCAAAGCTTATTTGTCTATTGTCCCTTACTTTGGAGGCTTTTTTCTTCTTAGGAATTAGACATATGTAGGTTTCGCTAGTTCTCTTATTATTAATGTCGTTTTGGAAAAATTCTTGGAACACCTCTACTATATCCGGCTTCACGATGTTCCAATAATGCCAATAATTTCAAGATGACATGACTAGTGAGTTTTGGAAAAATTCTTGCAATAAATTTCGAAAACAAAAACGCAGAGTCATAGATTTTCTATCTTCGAGATGAGGTAAATGGTAGGTCACATCAGTTCTTTTGTTTACAATCCTATTTTTTCAAAAAAAAAAAATTTGAAAAAACTCACTAGTCATGTCATCCGCAGTGTTTTCAAGGCACAAGGCGCACCTCGAGGCGACGAGCCATTTGATCGCCCGAAGGCGAGAGGCGATAAAAAGGCGACGCCCGAGTGAAGCGAGGCGCACCTTAATAAATAAATAAAAATTATATATATAGTGCATAAATTTATATAGTAAACATAGTTTAAAAAATCAATATCAGAATAGTGTCATTGTAAATGTTAACAAGATACATAAATTTTTAATTAATATTTAAATAAAAAATTATATACATATATATAGGTAAATAATTCTGTAAGTTTTTATTTTTAATTTCTAATGAAGGCTTTTCACTTTCCATTTTCTCTCTCCTAGTAAATAGAATTAATGCCAGTCCAACCTAATTTTCTCACTCCTAGTAAATAGAATTAATGCTAGCCCAACCCAATTCTCTCCTAATAAATAGAATTATATTATAGAATTCTAAGTGAAGCCCTAATTTTTTGTTTACTTCTCGTCAACATCCAACCCTAGCCGCTTCTACCTCTTCATCTTCTTCGTTTCTTTCTTCAACTTCTTTCTTCTTTTTCTTCGTTTCTTCTTCAATCTTATTCATTTTTTTTGAATGGTTAGAGTTTTTTTTTTGGCAAAGGAAAGGGATAGGGTTTTGTTTTTTTTTTTAGCTTTAAATGAATTAAAAAAAAAAAAAGGTAGATCGCCTCGCTTCAACAAGGCGATCGCCTCCCATCGGGCGACAGGCGCACCCTAGCGAGCGCCCGATTGAAGGCGCTCGCCTAGGCACTCAGTGAGGCGCACCCGGGCAAAATTGCCTCGCCCATCGCCTAAAGCGCTCGCCCGAGTGCGCCTCGAAAACACTGGTCATCCGAAGCTGGAGATTTGAAGATCTTTCTTTCAAGGGTTTTCCAACTCTCTTCTCATATGAGAATTCAAACAAGCTCAATTTATACCATTGATGACATGCAAAAATGTCATCATTTTCCCATTAATTTTAGCTAGTTTTATGCATGAATTGTGAGCTTTAATGTATTTTTATGTTGATTTTGTAGAAAACCGAGCTTGAGCAGAAAAACCAAGAATTTTACCAAATTTTGGGCATAAAAAGAAGTCTTTGGGCCATAAAAGAAGAAAAGAAAAGAAGACATTTGAAGTAGAGGCCTAAAAAAAAGCCCAAAAGAAAGAAGAAAGGAGGCCAAAATCCATGTTTAAGGCTTCTAGAAGGCCTAGCGTCTCGACGCTAGGTGATCAGCGAGGAAAAATCCAGAATCGCGGTAGCGTCGCGACGCTGTCTGCGTAGCGTCGCGACGCTACGACAACTTCTGCCCCAAGACAACCTGACGTCACAGCGTCTCGACGCTGTGACGTAGCGTCTCGACGCTGGCGACTTGTTCAGCAAGAAATGTCCAGCCCTTGCTCCTATAAATAACCCCCTCTCCCAAGGTTCAAATCATCCCATTTTTTGGGGAGCTCTCCCCTAGCTCAATAGAGAGAAAAAGAGAGAAGAGTTGTGAGGAAAAAGGAGGAATTGAGCGAGATTCCAAGGCTCGGATTCGAGATGATTGCAGCGGGAGCTTGGGATCAACTTATCGGTTATTTCTTCCTTACTTCTTTGTAATTTCTTATTTTAATTTGAGTTAGGCCCATGGATCAAGATCATTTTGGCAAAATTATTCCCAATTGTGAGTAGATCTTGAGACCTAGGGTCGTTACTCTAGCTAATTGGATATTGTAGCGCAATTACTTGGATTATGTAATGAATTTCTTCATATTTCATCTATGCAATTCATTCTTAATGCTTTTAATCTCTTGATCACGGATTAATTGATTTGTTGGTCTAAATTGATACTCGACAGAGAGAAATTAGATTAGATCCGAATTGCATGGCTAATAATTGCTTGGAACACGAGAGTGAAAGAGAATTGTTAGAAATTGATAATGAAGTTGCTTAATGCCATACTATGATTAACTAAGGAGATGGACACATAAATTGGTTATGTTAGTATGAGATGCGGAGGAACTTGAAAGAGAAATCCGCTTATAATCACTTCTAGATTTATGAAATTGAAGATTATTAGTTACATACATCCATGTGATGGAGCTACAAATCCAAGAAAGCTAGTTAACACCCTAGGTCGAGCCCCCTTTGATAGGAAAATTCCTTTTTACTTGCATGTTTCTTTTTGTTAGTTTTTTTTTTTTTTTCATGTTCGCTTTACCAATTCAAGTTGAAATTCTAAATAAAATTAAAACATGATGGTTCTTGGTGCTTAATGGAAATAATTCAAATTCCCTGAGGATTCGATACTCGGAATACTTTCCGTTTTATATTACTTGCGGCCCGTGCACTTTGCGGTCAACAAGTTTTTGGCGCCGTTGCCGGGGAGTTTGTAATTTTTCCGTTAACATTGAGAATTAAGTGTTTGATTTTAATTTAGAAATTTTATTTTTGCATTTTAAATTTTTAGTTTAAGAAGTTGTGGCAAAGTTTGAGGAGTTATAAGGTGGATAATCTGTTCTTTTGAGATTTAATCATGGCAGAAGACAAAGCAATCCGAGATTATTTCTTGCCTGAATTTCCATTAAACTATTCTGGAATAGCTTACGAGCCAGTCACTGTCGATAATTTTGAGCTCAAAGCTAGTCTCATTCAAATGGTGAGAGAGAACGCTTTCAAAGGCCATCCATCAGAAGATCCACACAATCACCTAAGATTATTTTTGGATATCTGTGGAACAGTAAAAATAGGAGGAGTTAGCTCTGACGCTATTCGTTTGCAATTGTTTCCATTTTCTTTACAAGATAGAGCTAGAGATTGGTTAGATTCGTTAACCTCAAATAGTGTCCTTGGATGGAATGATTTAGTCAAAGCCTTTCTTGCAAAATTTTTTCCATTAGAAAAAATTACCAAGCTTAGAGCTGAAATTGGAAAATTTCAACAATTAGAGGAAGAGCAATTATATGAAACTTGGGAAAGATATAAGGATTTGTTAAGGAAGTGCCCACAACATGGATACCCTGATTGGCTTCAAATTCAATTTTTTTACAGTGGGTTAAATAGGGATTCAAAGACAATTCTTGACATTGCGGCTGGAGGAAACTTTTTAGCCAAAACTGTCAAAGATGCACGAACCCTAGTAGAAGAGTTGGCCTTGACAAGTTACCAATGGCAACCAGAGTCCAAAATTAAGGAAAAACCATGCGGTATTGAAGAAGTGGGTACCTTAAGGTTGCAAGTCGAAGCTCTAACCAAGGCCCTAGCCAAGCTCACAGGATCAGAAATTCCAAGTTCGCCTAAAGCTGAAATAAAAGAGGAGCCTACGCCCGAGGAAATGAAAAACCCTTTAGAGGAAATGCTAGGAAGCTTCATAAATGAGACTAGGAATTTAAATGAAAATATTCAAAGAGCAGTCTCAATAATGCAAGCCAGAGTAGAAAAGCAAGATATTGTCATTAATAAGATGGAA
Source organism: Luffa aegyptiaca (assembly GCA_017139565.1). Taxonomy (NCBI): domain Eukaryota; kingdom Viridiplantae; phylum Streptophyta; class Magnoliopsida; order Cucurbitales; family Cucurbitaceae; genus Luffa; species Luffa aegyptiaca. The sequence goes on from CM029396.1 coordinate 238,791, forward strand.
GCAAAAATAGATCAAATGACAATATTCATGAAAGAAATCCAGCAAGGAAAGTTATCCAATGTCATCACCATGGACCCACAAGAACAATGCCCTGCCATATCTCTCAGAAGTGGGAAACAGTTAAAAGAAGTTGAAAGAAAAGAAGAAACAAAACCCAGCACTAAAAGGATATTGGATGAGGATGATGAAAGCAAACCAGAGGAAGAGACAGCACAGCCAGTGCCAGATAAGTCTTCTGATTCTATTCCTTTAGTTCTTAACCAAATTCCTTATCCTCAGAGATTTCAAAAGAAAAAGTTGGATGCTGAATTTTCAAAATTTCTTGATATTTTTAAGCAGCTCCACATTAACATACCTTTTGCTGATGCGTTGGAACAGATGCCACACTATGCCAAGTTTATGAAGGAAATATTATCAAAGAAAAGGAAGTTCGAGAACCATGAGACGGTAAATGTGACAGCCGAGTGTAGTGCCATAATCCAAAAGCATCTACCACCAAAATTGAAAGATCCAGGGAGTTTCACTCTTCCTTGTACTGTTGGTAGTTTGTTTATAAAAAAAGCTTTATGTGACTTAGGGGCAAGTATTAACCTAATGCCTTTCAGTATTTACAGGAAACTCGGTTTGGGGAAATTAAAATCAACTACAATTGCTCTGCAATTGGCAGATCGTTCGATGACATACCCTAAAGGTGTGTTAGAGGATGTTCTGGTCAACGTTGACAAATTCATATTCCCTGCAGACTTCGTAGTGTTAGACATGGAAGAAGACCCCGAAGTCCCCATCATTCTTGGGAGACCATTTTTGGCAACCGCTCGTGCTCTAATTGAGGTACAGAAAGGAACCCTGACTCTCAGAGTAGAAGACGACGAGGTAGTGTTCAACCTCTTTAATGCATTAAAACATCCAGAAGAGGTTAGTTCCTGCTTTTCGATTGATTCAGTTGACACTATTATCAATGCATGTGTAGAGTCAGAGTCTCCTGTTGATCATTATGAAATAAGCATGCCTGACGTGTTCGGAGATGAATTATTAGATGTTGATCAGGAAAATGCTTTTATTGATAGATCTTTAGGAAGGGAAGAAACTTTATCATTAGATATCTGTGCTCAAGTTGATGTCCCTTCCCCTGAATTAAAACAATTGCCTGCCCACCTACGTTATGCTTTCTTAGGAGACTCTTCTACTTTTCCCGTTATCATCTTTGCTGATTTAAGTAAAGTAGAAGAGGAAAAATTGTTGGATGTTTTGAAAAAGCATAAATCTGCCTTAGGATGGTCTATTAGTGATATTAAGGGTATTAGTCCTTCAATTGTCATGCATAAAATCTTAATGGAAGATACCTTTAATCCTACAGTAGAACACCAAAGAAGATTAAATCCAGCAATGAAGGAAGTGGTAAAAGCCGAGGTGTTAAAATTATTAAATGCAGGAATTATATATGCTATATCTGACAGCCCTTGGGTGAGTCCTGTTCAAGTTGTGCCTAAGAAAGGGGGAATGACTGTTGTTAAGAATGAGAAAGATGAATTCATTTCTACTAGGACAGTCACCGGTTGGCGTGTGTGTATTGATTATAGGAAGTTAAACAAAGCCACCAGAAAAGATCATTTCCCTCTCCCTTTTATTGATCAAATGCTTGATAGGCTAGCTGGGTATCCGTATTATTGTTTTCTTGACGGTTATTCGGGCTATAATCAAGTTGCGATAGCACCTGAAGACCAAGAGAAAACAACATTCACGTGTCCCTATGGTACTTATGCTTTCCGACGTATGCCATTTGGACTGTGTAATGCTCCAGCTACCTTTCAGCGTTGTATGATGGCCATAGTTTCAGACTTTGTAGAAGAGATTATGGAGGTATTTATGGATGATTTTTCTGTTTTCGATTCGTCATTTGATAACTGTTTACATAATCTCTCTCGTGTTTTACAAAGATGCCAAGAGACTAACCTTGTTTTAAATTGGGAAAAATGCCATTTTATGGTAAAAGAAGGGATAGTTTTAGGCCACAAGGTGTCTGAAAGAGGTTTGGAGGTTGATAAAGCCAAAATTTCCGCTATTGAACAACTTCCTCCGCCCATCAATGTCAAAGGAGTTCGTAGTTTCTTAGGCCATGCAGGGTTTTATAGGCGTTTTATAAAAGATTTTTCAAAAATTGCTAAACCCCTGTGCCATTTGCTTGAAAAGGATGCTCCATTTGTGTTTTCAAAAGAATGTTTGCTAGCATTTAACCTTCTAAAAGAAAAGTTGATTTCCGCACCGATCATTGTTGTGCCTGATTGGAGTCAACCGTTTGAAATCATGTGTGATGCTAGTGACTATGCTTTAGGAGCTGTCTTGGGGCAACGTCGAGATAAGTTCTTTAGGGCTATATATTACGCAAGTAGAACTCTAGATAATGCTCAGCAAAATTACACCACTACAGAAAAAGAGATGCTTGCAGTTGTGTTTGCTTTCGATAAGTTTAGGCCCTATTTGCTTGGTACGAAGGTGATAGTGCACACTGACCACGCTGCTATTCATTATTTGAGTAGTAAAAAGGATTCCAAGCCCAGACTCATAAGATGGATTCTGTTATTGCAAGAGTTTGACTATGAGATCAAGGATAGAAAAGGTTGTGAAAATGTGGTAGCAGACCATTTGTCTAGGATAGAGCATGAAAAGAATATCGCAACCTTTCCTATTAAAGAAGTTTTTCCAGATGAGAGATTATACGCTGTTAAAACTTCTCTTCCTTGGTACGCCGATTTTGTAAACTTTCTTGCAGGAAAAGAAATACCACCAGACTTGAATGCTCAGAAAAGAAAGAAATTTTTCCACGATGTGAAATCCTACCTGTGGAATGACCCATTTCTCTTTAAGGTATGTTCTGACCAAATAATTCGAAGGTGCATTCCAGCAGAAGAAGTAGGTAAGATTATACACGATTGCCATGCCTCTCCTTATGGTGGTCATTTTGGACCAACTCGTACGGCAGCAAAGGTACTTCAATCTGGTTTTTATTGGCCTACTTTGTTTAAAGATTGTTATACTTTTGTAAAAACATGTGATAGATGCCAAAGGACAGGTAATATTTCTAGACGCCATGAAATGCCCCTAACCCCTATTCTAGAAGTAGAACTTTTTGATGTATGGGGCATGGATTTTATGGGCCCTTTTCCCTCTTCCAATGGATACTCGTACATTTTGGTTGCAGTTGATTATGTTTCTAAATGGGTAGAGGCAGTAGCCACTAAGACTAATGATGCACGTGTCGTGTTACGTTTTCTGCATAAAAATATTTTCACTAGATTTGGCACGCCACGGGCTATAATTAGTGATGAGGGGTCCCATTTTTGCAATAAATTGTTTGAATCATTACTTAGAAAATATGGTGTCAAGCATAAGACTTCTCTTGCTTATCATCCTCAAACTAACGGTCAAGCTGAGATTTCTAACAGGGAGATAAAGCAAATCTTGGAGAAGACAGTCCGCATCAACAGAAAAGACTGGGCATATAAATTGGACGATGCTTTGTGGGCCTATCGGACGGCTTTCAAAACTCCGATCGGAACATCCCCGTATCGATTAGTGTATGGTAAGGCCTGTCATCTGCCTGTGGAGCTCGAGCACAAAGCATACTGGGCTATCAAGAAGTTGAACTTGGACGCAGAGAAGGCTGGGGAACATCGACTACTGCAGCTTAACGAATTAGAAGAATTCAGGAACCAGGCGTACGAAAACGCTAAGCTCTACAAGGAAAGAACGGCAAGATGGCATGATCGTATAGTTCAAAAACGTTCTTTTGAGCCAGGGCAGCAAGTTCTTCTATTCAATTCTCGATTGCGATTGTTCCCAGGAAAGTTGAAGTCAAGATGGTCCGGTCCATTCTTGGTCAAGGAAGTATCTCCATTTGGACCAATTGAGTTAATGGATAGCAGCGGGTTAACTTTTAAAGTCAATGCTCAAAGAGTAAAGCACTATTGTGGATTCGAAGAGCGGAAGGTAGAAAAAGTGATTTTAGTCGATCCAGGGTGACCAAGCCCCGTCTTAGCTCAGGACGTTAAACAAGCGCTTCTTGGGAGGCAACCCAAGCTTTTAAAGTTTTTTTGAAGATTTCATTTTAGTTTTTGCGTTGATCCTAATGCTCCTTTGAGATCGATCCTTATGCAGGAAGCTCGTGAATTCGTGCCTAGCTCTCTTCAGACGAAAATTCAAGACGTTTCAGATTCTCTCGCTTTTTTAGGGCAGTATCAATCTCTCTTTATCTGGTTAAATATTCATACATTGGGGACAATGTACATTTTAAGTTTGGGGGGGAGATCTGCTCTGCTTAGGTTTTGCATAAGTGATGCTTATGATTAATTAAATGCATGTTGATGATGATGACGTTTGATGATTTGCTTTTAGCCATAATTCTCTCTTATTGCTGCAAATTTGAAAGCATGTCTAAATTCAAGAAAATTTAAAATTTTTTCTTTGAATCCCTTGCAAAGTATGATGATTCACTTGTTTTATTATGATTTTGAAAGCCTAGATGAAAGTTATATGCTTTAGAAGTTCGTTGTCACTCCGATAGGTGTAAAGTTTGTCTAGATAGCTTTCTTGCGTAATAGTTAGTAATACTGAGCTTTGGGAAAAAGAAATGCTTTGATTCAAAAACAAAAAAAAAAAATGCTCCACTTTCTTGAGAGCGTTAGTAACCAGGGGCATTCATGACACCCATCGTTTGCCTTTGCATGAAAGCGCTAGAAAGAAATGAGCATGCTTCGGCAACCTGAAAGATGAGGCGCTCGTAGTTGGATGCTTTCATCACCAATGTTGGCAAGCCAGAACGAAGGCGCTACATCTAAAAGGATTTCAAAAAAAAAAAAAAAAAAAAAAAAGAAGCAAGTTTGGGGGACGCCCCAAGAATTATGGGCACCTCAGTAAGGTAGCACTTGCTAGATAAGTGAGATGGCTAAACGGGCGAGCTTTAGTGCCAGTGTAGGGGGAAGATGAATGGAGGAGTGTATAAATGATTCCGGGCTAGTAAAAATTGTGATAAGGCAGTTGATGATTCGTTTTTGCAAGGGAGGATAGGATTAGATTTTAAACTTCTTGATGGTTGTTCATGCTTACTTATTTGTTTCAATAGTTTGCATTCATGGCTAGAAGCATGGAGGATAGAGTTGTTAGCATGCAAGTTATGATTCATATGCATTACTTTATTTTGCTCGGGACTAGCAAAACTTTAAGTTTGGGGGTGTGATGACATGCAAAAATGTCATCATTTTCCCATTAATTTTAGCTAGTTTTATGCATGAATTGTGAGCTTTAATGTATTTTTATGTTGATTTTGTAGAAAACCGAGCTTGAGAAGAAAAACCAAGAATTTTACCAAATTTTGGGCATAAAAAGAAGTCTTTGGGCCATAAAAGAAGAAAAGAAAAGAAGACATTTGAAGTAGAGGCCTAAAAAAAAGTCCAAAAGAAAGAAGAAAGGAGGCCAAAATCCGTGTTTAAGGCTTCTAGAAGGCCTAGCGTCGAGACGCTAGGACTGTAGCGTCTCGACGCTAGGTGATCAGCGAGGAAAAATCCAGAATCGCGGTAGCGTCGCGACGCTGTCTGCGTAGCGTCGCGACGCTACGACAACTTCTGCCCCAAGACAACCTGACGTCACAGCGTCTCGACGCTGTGACGTAGCGTCTCGACGCTGGCGACTTGTTCAGCAAGAAATGTCCAGCCCTTGCTCCTATAAATAACCCCCTCTCCCAAGGTTCAAATCATCCCATTTTTTGGGGAGCTCTCCCCTAGCTCAATAGAGAGAAAAAGAGAGAAGAGTTGTGAGGAAAAAGGAGGAATTGAGCGAGATTCCAAGGCTCGGATTCGAGATGATTGCAGCGGGAGCTTGGGATCAACTTATCGGTTATTTCTTCCTTACTTCTTTGTAATTTCTTATTTTAATTTGAGTTAGGCCCATGGATCAAGATCATTTTGGCAAAATTATTCCCAATTGTGAGTAGATCTTGAGACCTAGGGTCGTTACTCTAGCTAATTGGATATTGTAGCGCAATTACTTGGATTATGTAATGAATTTCTTCATATTTCATCTATGCAATTCATTCTTAATGCTTTTAATCTCTTAATCACGGATTAATTGATTTGTTGGTCTAAATTGATACTCGACAGAGAGAAATTAGATTAGATCCGAATTGCATGGCTAATAATTGCTTGGAACACGAGAGTGAAAGAGAATTGTTAGAAATTGATAATGAAGTTGCTTAATGCCATACTATGATTAACTAAGGAGATGGACACATAAATTAGTTATGTTAGTATGAGATGCGGAGGAACTTGAAAGAGAAATCCGCTTATAATCACTTCTAGATTTATGAAATTGAAGATTATTAGTTACATACATCCATGTGATGGAGCTACAAATCCAAGAAAGCTAGTTAACACCCTAGGTCGAGCCCCCTTTGATAGGAAAATTCCTTTTTACTTGCATGTTTCTTTTTGTTAGTTTTTTTTTTTTTTTTTCATGTTCGCTTTACCAATTCAAGTTGAAATTCTAAATAAAATTAAAACATGATGGTTCTTGGTGCTTAATGGAAATAATTCAAATTCCCTGAGGATTCGATACTCGGAATACTTTCCGTTTTATATTACTTGCGGCCCGTGCACTTTGCGGTCAATAACCATCAGTCACAAATCTTTGTCTATTATCTTTAGTGTACAGTCTTTGGAAGAATTCAATGAACTTAGCGTAGCCTATTTGTGGAAGAAGCTTGTGTCTTCATTGCCTTCTTTGAGCCATTGAAATCTATACTTTTGGTTCCACATCCTTTGTTCTTTTAAAATCATCTCCATCAACTAGAGTTGAAGCATGTCTTCTAACTATATATCCGATTGGATTAACCCACTCTTCCTTTTGATCAATGCCATCAATTTCTTTTTGCACATTGTTTTTACCATTTTCCACCCTGCCGAAGATGTCTTTGTTCCACCTAATTAGATGGACTTTAAGCTACTTCAATTTCTCCATAATGGCCAATCCTTCACTGAGTTAGGAAAATGGGGTGATCCAGTCAAATTTTCAAATTTGTAGGAGGGGGAAAATGGAAAATAGGAGATATGCTAATTGTGGATTCTTTTTTGGGAAAATACACTTTTGGTCCCTCAGATTTGGGTTAGGTTTCATTTTGGTCCCTGAGTTTTCAAACTCGACAATTTAGTCCCTGAGGTTTGGATTTCGTTTCATTTTAAGTCCCTCCATCTATTTTTTCGTTAACTCCTAACAGAAAGCTGATATGACTTTTGTTTTTTATTAAAAAAAAATATATACGTATTATTATTATTATTTATTATTTCTAATTTTAATAAAAAAAAACATTTTTATTTAGCCGGTGAGAGGCGGCGATGGCTATGGAGATTAGGGTTTGTGGTAGGAAAGAGAATAGTGTCGAGGAAGAAGATGGAGTACACAGAAAAAAAGAAAAATAGAAAAAGGAAAAGGAAAAGAATAAAAAATAATTTAAAAAGAATAGTTTATTTTAATAATTAAAAAAATATTATTATTATTTAAATAAAAGATAGGTGCCACATCAGCATTCCGTTAATATTTAACGAAAAAATGGATGGAGAGACTAAAATGAAATGAAATTCAAACCTCAGGGACTAAATTGTCGAGTTTGAAAACTTAGGGACCAAAATGAAACCTAACCCAAACCTCAGGGACCAAAAGTGTGTTTTTTCCTTCTTTTTTTAACATGTGAGGTGGGGGTTTTGAACCACGGATCTCTTGGACATTAGTACAAACTTTATGTTAGTTGAACTATGTTCACGTTGACCCTAAATACATTTGAAATCAATATATTTTGTATCTCATTTAAAATGCAAAATTTAGTCACCAAGTTAAATGTCTCATCGTTTTTCAAAAGTTAGGGACTAAACTGTCAGTTGTTTAAGGGCTAAATAAAATCCTAACCCAAAACATAGGCATCAAAATTATATTTTACCCTATTATTCAAATTACTATTCTAGTGTGTATTGAGTGTTAGATTTGTTAAATTACAATTTTAGTCATTGAAATTGCAAAGTTTCCATTAAATCTTTTGAACTTTCATGTGTGTTGTAAAATTTCATATTCTACCTGTTTAGAATCTATGAATAGGACTCTATTGAATTTACCTTCTTTCATTTAATAGTCTATTGGTAGCTATTCATGTTCCATTATTTATCAATTTCCTCACCGTGTCCATAAACTTTGTTATGAGAAAATTTGTTCTATTTGTCTTTCCTTTTTGTTTGTTATATATTTGTGTAAGTCTCCTCTTTCCCTCGCTTTCGTTCTCTGTTGGGTGAGCAAGGGTAAACCCCCTCCCATTTTAGTCCGGAATCGTGTGATTAACTACTCGGAATTCTTTTTCTTGTGATTTTGCCTTCATCCAGTGTGAAATCAGTGTGGTTTCAGCCCTCCTCGACGTTGTCTCTCCTCTGTTTGGCTTCAATCTGCGAATACCAACGCAAATCTTCTACCTTTCAGCGATTTCGGTAAGTTTTGGCACTAACCCATTCCTTATTGGCATCGAATTTAAGTTACCCATGACCCAAAAAGTGTTAATCTGAGTTACCCACTCTGTATCACCTCCTAAATTGCAGGTTCTGGCCATTTTGGACACTGTACAACACGTAATCATCACTCTTTGGTGTTGATCGGTAAGTTCCAGCAGCCTTAAAGTCTTTAGAAATTGCGTTAGTTAGCTTTAGAATAGTTTATAACCATTAGTGCTCTTTAAAGTGTAGTTTGGACCCAATTCGAACTTCGGACAACATTTATTCAAGGTATTTAAGTGCTGATCGATTAATTCCAACAAGGTTCCCGCCCCTGTTCGGTAAGTTTCAGCACCTTACAGCATGTTTTAGGTCCCTTTAAACCTATGTTAAGTGTTGGGAAAGTTTTTAGGTTGTTCCCAGTTCCCTAACCTTTAGAAGGTCTTTATTGTGTTCGTAGGTCCGCTTAGAGCCTATTCTAATTTTTTCCAACAAGTGTTAGTTGGATTTAGGAGCGCTCTTAAGCTATTTGAAAGTAGTTTCTATCTGGATGGGCTTGTTTGTTTGTTTGTGCATGTCGTTTGCTTTACTTGCTTGTTATTATATGTTGTGTTAATATGTATGTAGCTCGCTATGTGAATAAGCACGAAGCTTTGTTTGATTCTTAAGCATGTTGCTTTGTTGATTCATAAGCTAAGAAGCACAAACACTGACACGCGACACGGACACGACGACACGTCAATTTCCAAAAAAGTAGGACACGACACGTTGGGGACACATTAATTTTTTTTGTGTGTTCCTCTATATTTAAACATCAAACAAGAACTTGAGAACTAGAAGCCGCGGGCCCGTCGTGATGTGATGGTGAACGCCGAACTGCTTTATCGCGTGGAGGCCGAGACTTGGTTGCTTCTATCTTGGTCTCACTCTCAACTCATAGAATGGTGGAGAAGAAATTGTGCAGAAGACCAAAAATATCGTGGGGAAGATGAGAACTTAAAAATGACCTAGGGCAGATTAAAAAAAAAACAAAAACAAAATGGCTTTTTTTTTTAACTGTGGGTGGGTTGTGAATGAGTGGGTTTATTTTAAAACGGTGATTAAATTTTAAAAAACGGCCCTTTTTTTTAAAAAAAACGTGTCCCTCGTGTGTCGGAGGCATGTACCTTGCGTGTCGGAGAAGTGTCGGAAATTTTATAAAAAAAAAAAAAAAAAAAAAAAAAAAAAGACAGGCCACGTGGTGTGTCGGACACATGTCCGACACTGACACTTCGCCATTTTAGAGGTGTTCGTGCTTTATAGTTCATAAGTATGTTGCTTTGTTTAATTCATGAGCATGAGGTATTGTTGTTGGTGGGCTATGCTGCATGTGAGTCATGTCTGCATAGTGTATGTTCATTGGGGAGAGGCGGAGCATAACGCGTAAATCATGTGTCGGGTTTGTGTGCGGAGCGTGACGTGGAAATCACATGTGGGTGTGAGTGTGGAGCGTGACGCAAAAATCACGTGTGAGTGGCGCTACGCATGGCGCGTAATTCATGTGTTGGGTGGGTTTACGGAGCGTGACGCGGAACGTGTCGGAGGCGTGTCGGATAATTAAAAAAAAAGACACGCCACGTGGCGTGTCGAACACGTGTCGGAATGTCCGACACTGACACTTCGCCATTTTAGAGGTGTCCGTGCTTTATAGTTCATAAGTATGCTGCTTTGTTTAATTCATGAGCCTGAGGTATTGTTGTTGGTGGGCTATGCTGCATGTGAGTCGGATCTGCATAGTATATGTTCATTGGGGAGAGGCGGAGCATAACGCGTAAATCATGTGTTGGGTGTGTTTGTGGATCGTGACGCGAAAATCACGTGTGGGTATCAGTGCGAAGCGTGATGCGGAAATCACGTGTGAGTGGTGCTGTGCATGGCGCGTAATTCATGTGTTGGGTGGGTTTGTGGAGCGTGACACGGAAATCACGTGTGGGATGTGAGCGCGGAGCGTGACGCGGAAATCACGTGAGTGTGCGGGCATGGCTTGGAAACCATGTGGGGGTGCATAGCATGATGTGTGGATTCATGTTGTCGTCCTGTCATTGCATGAAGCATGTGTAGTATTATTTGTTTCTCATTTAAAAGTATGTTTGGTTTATCGCTTAAGAAGCATGTTGGTTGTTGTATCCCTTTTAAAGCATGATGCTTGCGTGTGAATAGCATGTCGATGTGATTGTTTGTTGTTTGCTGGCTCGCCAGGTGTGAGCTACTTACCAGTACTGTGGTTGTACTGATACCCTCCCCTTTCTTCCCCCCAATATTTTCAGATTGTGTAGGTGTTGGCGAGTTTTATGTGCTCGGTGATGTAGATGAGGAGGTGCACGAGGGATAATCACATAAGTTCATTTACCTGTTTATTTTCTTTCTGTTGGATAGGGTAGTTCTTTGATCAATTGATGATAGGTCGAACCTATAATTTGTAGCTAGGTTGGATTAATTTTTTTTGTCGTCGAGCATGTGTAGATTTTCATGTTTCCGTTAGGTTGTAAATATGTAAATGGTTAATAAAGTTGAACAGTTTCTAGGAAGTTAAGAGCATGCTTACACTAGAAAGGTTGTAGTTTTGTTGTTGGTTGAAGATACGAGATCTGACTCGTATGTTATGGTGGAGTTGTGGAGTGGATTGGATTGCTATAGAAGTGTTGTTTTGTGTTTATCAGGTGAATAAAAAAAATTGGTTTCGTCCTATGTATGTAGTTATGCTGCCGAAATTTTCGGAACTCACGGTTAGTTTGAATATAGGAATTTAGTAACGTCACTAGGCTAGAATAATAAAACCTGGGGCGTTACCAATTTCTCTCCTCTATGGTCTATCCCCTTTGATATTGAAATTTTCAATTCCTCTCCTTGTTTGTTGTTTCTCACTCTCATTTCTTTCTTTTCATGAGAGCAAAGTAAATATTTGAGTTTTGTTGATTTTTGTATCTGATATATTTTTTGTTAAAAATCACTTTTGGTCCTTGAACTTTCATGAAAGTAACAAGTTGGTCTCTAAACTTTGATTTGTAACGATTTAGTTCATGTACTTTCAATTTGTAACATTTTAGTCCCTAAATTTTAATAAGTAGATATTTAATCCCAGTACATTCAAATTTTAACAATTTAGTCCGTATCGTGAAACTTAATGTAAATATTTCATGAAATTTCTTACATAGATAGATTAATAAAATAATTTGGAGTCCAATATGTTTATAAGCTACAAAGTTTAATCATTAAAGAATAAAATTAACATTTAATTTGATAATTTTTTTTTTTTTTGCCACAGTGATTAAATTGTTACAGATTTGAAAGTACAATTTTTTTTGGCCACAATGATTAAAATGGCAAGTTTTAGAAATAAATAAAATACCCCGTTACACGAATTTTTTTGAAATAAAAGAATATTACAATTTTAGAGTTTACGGTTTTCGGGGTTTAAGGTTTAGGAATTTAGGGTTTTAGACTTTACAATTTTAAGGTTTTAGGACTTTAGGGGTTATGGACTTTCAGGAGTTAGGGTTATCTTTGTTGGGGTTTTTGGGAATGTTAGGTTTACAGTTTAGGGTTATCTTTGGATTTTGAGTTTTTAGGCTAAGTAATCATACATTTTCAAACATTTATAATTTTAGAGTTCAGGGTTTTGGGTTTTTTAAGGTTTCTGAGTTTAGAATTTTAGGGTTTTAGTGTTTTAGGGGTTATGGAATTTTAGGGTTTAGGGATTTCTTTGTTGCCGTTTTAGCGTTATCATTGGAGTTGACCAATTCCGTGTTTTGACATTTTAGGGACTAAAGATTAGGATTTTACGGGTCTTTAGTTAAGGTTTATGGTTTTACAGCTTCGGGTTTTATCATTGAAAATTACTCCCAACGATATATAATGAAATGAATGGGAGAACTGAGCATTTTAAAAAATGTAGAAAATGGCAAGTTTTTTAAATAAATAAAATACCCTGTTACACGAATTTTTTTGAAATAAAAGAAGATTACAATTTTAGAGTTTAGGATCTTCGGGGTTTAAGGTTTAGGAATTTAGGGTTTCAGACTTTACAATTTTAAGGTTTTAGGAATTCAGGGGTTATGGAGTTAGGGTTATCTTTGTTGGGGTTTTAGGGAAGGTTAGGTTTAAAGTTTAGGGTTATCTTTGGATTTTGAGTTTTTAAGCTAAGTAATCATACATTTTCAAAGTTTTATAATTTTAAGGTTTTAGGTTTTGGGTGTTTTAAGGTTTCTGATTTTAGGGTTTTAGTGTTTTAGAGGTTATGGACTCTTAGGGTTTAGGGTTTTCTTTGTTGGGGTTTTAGCGTTATCTTTGGAGTTGACCTCTTCCGTGTTTTGACATTTTAGGGACTAAAGATTAGGATTTTACAGGCTTTTAGTTAAGGTTTATGGTTTTACAACTTTGGGTTTGATCATTGAAAATTACTCCCAACGATATATAATGAAATGAATGGGAGAAATGAGCATTTTAAAAAATGTAGAAAATGGCAAGTTTTTGAAATAAATAAAATACCCCGTTACACGAATTTTTTTGAAATAAAAGAAGATTGTAATTTTAGAGTTTCGGGTTTTCGGGGTTTAAGGTTTAGGAATTTAGTGTTTTGGACTTTACAATTTTAAGGTTTTTGGATTTCAGAGGTTATGGACTTTTAGGAGTTAGGGTTATCTTTCTTGGGGTTTTAGGGAGGGTTAGGTTTATGGTTTAGGGTTGTCTTTCGATTTTGAGTTTTTAGGCTAAGTAATCATACATTTTCAAACTTTTATAATTTTAGGGTTTAGGGTTTTGGGTGTTTTAAGGTTTCTGATTTTAGGGTTTTAGGGTTTTAGAGTTTAGAATATTAGGGTTTTTGCGGTTATAGCCTTTTAGGGTTTATGGTTTCCTTTGTTGGGGTTTTAACGTTATCTTTGGAGGTGACCTCTTCCGTGTTTTGACATTTTAAGGACTAAAGATTAGGATTTTACGGGCTTTTAGTTAAGGTTTAAGGTTTTACAGGTTTGGGTTTGATCAATGAAAATTACTCCCAACGATATATAATGAAATGAATGGGAGAAATGAACATTTTAAAAAATGTACAAAATGGCAAGTTTTTGAAATAAATAAAATACCCCGTTAGACGAATTTTTTTGAAATAAAAGAAGATTACAATTTTAGAGTTTAGGGTTTTCGGAGTTTAAGGTTTAGGAATTTAGGGTTTTAGACTTTACAATTTTGAGGTTTTAGGATTTCACGGGTTATGGACTTTTAGGAGTTAGGGTTATCTTTGTTGGGGTTTATGGTAGGTTAGGTTTACAGTTTACGGTTATCTTTGGATTTTGAGTTTTTAGGCTAAGTAATCATACATTTTAAAACTTTTATAATTTTGGGGTTTATTGTTTTGGGTGTTTTAAGGTTCCTGATTTTAGGGTTTTAGGGTCTTAGAGTTTAGAATTTTATTGTTTTTGGGGTTATGGACTTTTAGGGTTTATGGTTTCCTTTGTTGGGGTTTTAGCGTTATCTTTGGAGTTTACCTCTTCCGTGTTTTGACATTTTAGGGACTAAAGATTAGGATTTTACGGGCCTTTAGTTAAGGTTTATGGCTTTACAGCTTTGGGTTTGATCATTGAAAATTACTCCCAACGATATATAATGAAATGATTGGGAGAAATGAGCATTTTAAAAAATGTAGAAAATGGCAAGTTTTTGAAATAAGTAAAATACCCCGTTACACGAATTTTTTTTAAAATAAGAGAAGATTACAATTTTAGAGTTTAGGGTTTTCGGGGTTTAAGGTTTAGGAATTTAGGGTTTTAGACTTTACAATTTTAAGGTTTTAGGAATTCAGGGGTTATGGACTTTTAGGCGTTAGGGTTATCTTTGTTAGGGTTTTAGGGAAGGTTAGGTTTACGGTTTAGGGTTGTCTTTGGATTTTGAGTTTTTAGGCTAAGTAATCATACATTTTCAAACTTTCATAATTTTAGGGTTTAGGGTTTTGGGTGTTCTAAGGTTTCTGATTTTAGGGTTTTAGGGTTTTAGAGTTTAGAATTTTAGGGTTTTAGTGTTTTAGGTGTTATGGACTTTTAGGGTTTAGGGTTTTCTTTGTTGGGGTTTTAGCGTTATCTTTTGAGTTGACCTCTTCCGTGTTTTGACATTGTAGGGGCTAAAGATTAGGATTTTACGGGCTTTTAGTTAAGGTTTATGGTTTTACAGCTTTGGGTTTGATCATTGAAAATTACTCCCAACGATATATAATGATATGAATGGGACAAATGAGCATTTTAAAAAATATATAAAATGGCAAGTTTTACAAATAAATAAAATACCCCGTTAGACGAATTTTTTTTTTTGAAATAAAAGAAGATTACAATTTTAGAGTTTACAGTTTTCGGGGTTTACGGTTTAGGAATTTAGGGTTTTAGACTTTACAATTTTAAGGTTTTAGGACTTCAGGGGTTATGGACTTTTAGGAGTTAGGGTTATCTTTGTTGGGGTTTTTGGGAATGTTAGGTTTACAGTTTAGGGTTATCTTTTGATTTTGAGTTTTTAGGCTAAGAAATCATACATTTTCAAACTTTTATAATTTTAGAGTTCAGGGTTTTGGGTTTTTTAAGGTTTCTGATTTCTGATTTTAGGGTTTTAGGGTTTTAGAGTTTAGAATTTTAATGTTTTAGTGTTTTAGGGGTTTTGGACTTTTAGGGTTTAGGGTTTTCTTTGTTGGGGTTTTAGCGTTATCTTTGAAGTTGACCTCTGCCGTTTTTTGACATTTTAGAGACTAAAGATTAGGATTTTACGGGCTTTTAGTTAAGGTTTATGGTTTTACAGCTTCGGGTTTTATCATTGAAAATTACTCCCAACGATATATATTGAAATGAACGGGAGAAATGAGCATTTTAAAAAATGTAGTAAATGGCAAGTTTTTTAAATAAATAAAATACCTCGTTACACGAATTTTTTTGAAATAAAAGAAGATTACAATTTTAGAGTTTAGGGTTTTCGGGGTTTAAGGTTTTGGAATTTAGGGTTTTAGACTTTACAATTTTAAGGTTTTAGGAATTCAGGGGTTATGGACTTTTAGGAGTTAGGGTTATCTTTGTTGGGGTTTTAGGGAAGGTTAGGTTTACGGTTTAGGGTTATCTTTGGATTTTGAGTTTTTAGGCTAAGTAATCATACATTTTCAAACTTTTATAATTGTAGCGTTCAGGGTTTTGGGTTTTTTAAGGTTTCTGATTTTAGGGTTTTAGGGTTTTCGAGTTTAGAACTTTAGGGTTTTAGTGTTTTAGGTGTTATGGACTTTTAGGGTTTAGGGTTTTCTTTGTCGGGGTTTTAGCGTTATCTTTGGAGTTGACCTCTTCCGTGTTTTGACATTTTAGGGACTAAAGATTAGGATTTTACGGGATTTTAGTTAAGGTTTATGGTTTTACAGCTTCGGGTTTTATATTTGAAAATTACTCCCAACGATATATAATGAAATGAATGGGGGGAATGAGCATTTTAAAAAATGTAGAAAATGGCAAGTTTTTTAAATAAATAAAATACCCTGTTACACGAATTTTTTTGAAATAAAAGAAGATTACAATTTTAGAGTTTACAGTTTTCGGGGTTTAAGGTTTAGGAATTTAGGGTTTTAGACTTTTCAATTTTAAGGTTTTAGGAATTTATGGGTTATGGACTTTTAGGAGTTAGGGTTATCTTTGTTGGAGTTTTAGGGAAGGTTAGGTTTACGATTTCGAGTTATCTTTGGATTTTGAGATATTAGGCTAAGTAATCATACATTTTCAAGCTTTTATAATTTTAGGGTTTAGGGTTTTGGGTGTTTTAAGGTTTCTGATTTTAGGGTTTTAGGGTTTTAGAGTTTAGAATTTTAGGGTTTTAGTGTTTTAGGGGTTATCGACTTTTAGGGTTTAGGGTTTTCTTTTGTTGGGGTTTTAACGTTATCTTTGGAGTTGACCTCTTCCGTGTTTTGCCATTTTAGGGACTAAAGATTATGATTTTACGGACCTTTAGTTAAGGTTTATGGTTTTACAGCTTTGGGTTTGATCATTGAAAATTACTCCCAACGATATATAATGATATGAATGGGACAAATGAGCATTTTAAAAAATATATAAAATGGCAAGTTTTACAAATAAATAAAATACCCCGTTAGACGAATTTTTTTTTTTTGAAATAAAAGAATATTACAATTTTAGAGTTTACGGTTTTGGGGGTTTACGGTTTAGGAATTTAGGGTTTTAGACTTTACAATTTTAAGGTTTTAGGACTTCAGGGGTTATGGACTTTTAGGAGTTAGGGTTATCTTTGTTAGGGTTTTTGGGAATGTTAGGTTTACAGTTTAGGGTTATCTTTGGATTTTGAGTTTTTAGGCTAAGTAATCATACATTTTCAAACTTTTATAATTTTAGGGTTGAGGGTTTGGGGTGATTTCAGGTTTCTGATTTTAGGGTTTTAGGGTTTTAGAGTTTAGAATTTTAGGGTTTTAGTGTTTTAGGGGTTATGGACTTTTAGGGTCTAGGGTTTTCTTTGTTGGGGTTTTAACGTTATCTTTGGAGTTGACCTCTTCCGTGTTTTGACATTTTAGGGACTAAAGATTAGGATTTTACGGGCTTTTAGTTAATGTTTATGGTTTTACAGCTTTGGGTTTGATTATTGAAAATTACTCCCAACGATATATAATGAAATGAATGGGAGAAATGAGCATTTTAAAAAAATGTAGAAAATGGCAAGTTTTTGAAATAAATAAAATACCCCGTTACCCGAATTTCTTTTGAAATAAGAGAAGATTACAATTTTAGAGTTTAGGGTTTTCGGGGTTTAAGGTTTAGGAATTTAGGGTTTTAGACATTACAATTTTGAGGTTTTAGGAATTCAGGGGTTATTCACTTTTAGGAGTTAGTTTTATCTTTGTTGGGGTTTTAGGGAAGGTTAGGTTTACGGTTTAGGGTTATCTTTCGATTTTTAGTTTTTAGGTTAAGTAATCATACATACATTTTCAAACTTTTATAATTTTAGGGTTTTGGGTTTTGGGTGTTTTAAGGTTTCTGATTTTAGTGTTTTAGGGTTTTAGAGTTTAGAATTTTAGGGTTTTAGAGTTTTAGGGGTTATGGACTTTTAGGGTTTAGGGTTTTCTTTGTTGGGGTTTTAACGTTATCTTTGGAGTTGACCTCTTCCATGTTTTGCCATTTTAGGGACTAAAGATTAGGATTTTACGGGCCTTTAGTTAAGGTTTATGGTTTTACAGCTTTGGGTTTGATCATTGAAAATTACTCCCAACGATATATAATGAAATGAATGGGAGAAATGAGCATTTTAAAAAATGTAGAAAATGGCAAGTTTTTTAAATAAATAAAATACCCCGTTACACGATTTTTTTTTTTAAATAAAAGAAGATTACAATTTTAGAGTTTAGGGTTTTCGGGGTTTAAGGTTTAGGAATTTAGGGTTTTAGACTTTACAATTTTAAGGGTTTAGGATTTTAGGGGTTATGGACTTTTAGGAGTTAGGGTTATCTTTGTTGGGGTTGTAGGGAAGGTTAGGTTTACGGTTTAGGGTTATCTTTGAATTTTTAGTTTTTATTCTAAGTAATCATACATTTTCAAACTTTCATAATTTTAGGGTTTAGGGTTTTGGGTGTTTTAAGGTTTCTGATTTTAGGGTTTTAGGGTTTTAGAGTTTAGAATTTTAGGGTTTTAGTGTTTTAGGGGTTATGGACTTTTAGGGTTTAGGGTTTTCTTTGTTGGGGTTTTAACGTTATCTTTGGAGTTGACCTCTTCCGTGTTTTGACATTTTAGGGACTAAAAATTAGGATTTTACGGGCCTTTAGTTAAGGTTTATGGTTTTACAGCTTTGGGTTTGATCATTGAAAATTACTCCCAACGATATATAATGAAATGAATGGGAGAAATGAGCATTTTAAAAAATATAGAAAATGGCAAGTTTTTAAAATAAATAAAATACCCCGTTACACGATTTTTTTTTTGAAATAAGAGAAGATTACAATTTTAGAGTGTAGGGTTTTCGGGGTTTAAGGTTCAGGAATTTAGGGTTTTAAACTTTACAATTTTAAGGTTTTAGGATTTCAGGGGTTATGGACTTTTAGGAGTTAAGGTTATCTTTGTTGGGGTTTTAGGGAAGGTTAGGTTTACGGTTTAGGGTTATCTTTGGATTTTTAGTTTTTAGTCTAAGTAATCATACATTTTCAAACTTTCATAATTTTAGGGTTTAGGGTTTTGGGTGTTTTAAGATTTCTGATTTTAGGGTTTTAGGGTTTTAGAGTTTAGAATTTTAGGGTTTTAGTGTTTTAGGGGTTATGGACTTTTAGCGTTTAGGGTTTTCTTTGTTGGGGGTTTAGCGATGTCTTTGGAGTTGACCTCTTCCGTGTTTTGACATTTTATAGGGACTAAAGATTAGGATTTTACGGGCTTTTAGTTAAGGTTTATGGTTTTACAGCTTTGGGTTTGATCATTGAAAATTACTATCATGGTATGACATAACAACTATCATGATTCCAACAATTATGTTATACAACTTTAGATTTAATCACAAGGAATAGCCAACAATTGGATAAATCCATTATGTTGTACTTTGTTTTTCTTCTTATATAATTCACTATGAATGTCATTGATAAGACCAATTTGTGATACACTTGTAATCTCCCAATTTGCTTATCTTAGTTGAATTCCTTGCGAAAAATGTTTTAAAATGTCTATAGGTCCTCACCGGAGCTTTGGAAGCAATTCGGGGCTAAAACGAGCAAAACCGGAGTGTAAAATGACCATTCTGCCCCTGGAGTCGTCGCAGCGTCGAGACACTCGCCGCACAGAGTTGAGATGCTAGGGCAATCCGAGAAATATTTTCCAAAATTGAAGGGACAGCGTCGAGACGCTTGCCGCACAGCGTCGCGACGCTAGGCAGTTTTCCAGAATTAATTTTTTCCTATTTTGACTGAAAATTTTCCTTCTTTGAAGACCCAATTCAGCACCATTCTACCACGAATTGAAGGCCAAGAAACTCTATAAATAAAGGCATTTGGTGTAGGTTTAGAATCATCCCTTGAATCCCTCAAATCATCCCTCAATACAATTTTGTAGCCACTTTTCTCTCTAGTTTCAAGAGTTCTTTAAGCTTTCTTAGTCCATGGGTCGGTTGATCGAGCCTCGAGCTTGGAGGTGCTTGTCTATGGCCAACTAAGCTCGAATCGTTGTAATCGGGACCTCGGTTTGTAAGTTTGATTCGATTTTATGAGATTTCCATTCTTCATTACTTAGTTAATTGTCTTTGTGATTTTAGTTCTTTTTCTATAAGTTTAGATTGTGGTAGGAAAGATTGACAACCTTGACCGCGCCCTCTCTAAATTTACTTGCTAAATCTAAGTAGCGAATAGGTTAACGTTATGATTATACGCATGCGTCCCTAGAGCTAAATGATTTAATCAATTTGTAATTGTGGTTTGTTGCCCGTTGCATGTGAACTAATTCGGCTAGATCCCAATGCGGTTTAAATTAGTTAATAGGCCAATTAATTAATTTAAATTAGAATCGAACTTAGCGTTTGCATGTTTGTGATAGTTGGATCATGGCTCTCGGTTTGTTGCCGAAGTATGCCGGACTTAGATAGTTAATTAAATATCAATTGATAATCGATGAATGAAATTAATCAAACTTAACACGGAGTTCAACCCCGATTACAGTGATCCTCGTGGTAAGATCAACTAACCCAGCCTTTACTTTACTTGCATTTAATTTTCCTTATTTATTTTCCTGCCTTTACTTTATGTCTTAATCCTTTTATAAATAAACCCCCCTTTTGGTTACCTCAAAGACACAAAAGAATTTAGAAATAAACCGATTGTTCCCTGTGGTCGACCCCGACCACTACTGCTACAAGTTAGCTTTAGGAATCGTGGATTATAAATTTATTTGACAAGAGACCGCGACAATCTCTTCCGTCAAATTGGCGCCGTTGCCGGGGAACACGGTGTCTTATGTCTATCTCCTTTTGTGTTTTTCACCTTTTTCTTGTTTTTTTGTAGTTTGTTCTTGTAGGCCTTCGTGACAAATCCTTTTGAAGAGCAAGCTTGTTTGCACACAAGAAGCAAGGCAAAGGATTTGAGCTTCATGGAGATCTAGCTTTTGAGAGCAAAACCAAAATTCTATCCCTTCCTTTTTCAATTTCTTTCCTTATTTAGTTGTTTTCCTAATTTGTTTTTGTTTTTGATAGTTGTTGTCTTGGAATTTCTATGTCAAGGAATATGTTTCTCACATTTGTAGATTGTGAGCTTAAACTGCATATTTTATTTAGAATTAAATTTGTGATGGTGGGTATTTTAATTTTGTTTATAGATGCGATATGTGGTTTGGAAATTGCCTGTATAGGCATATTTGTAAGTCCCAATTGTGTTAAAAGAGTCCGAAGTTGTAAACTGTATGATCAGCGGTGATGGCATGAAAGTCGCTTTTTTAGACAACTGAAATGTATGCAATCGGTAGTGATACATTCAAATAGTGGTTGTTGTTGACGTTCATTCCTTGGTTTCAAGCAGTGAATGGATGGAATATATTTTTCATATGCATCTCCCGCGACTGCAACTACTAAGCTGAAAGAAATTTTAGGTTTTCAGACCCTAAATTTGGATCACCCAAATGGAAAAGATATTGAAGGTGAAGATATGTCTTGGATTTAAATCATTATAATTTAAATAGTTTTCAATTTAGTAGGATATGTCAAATGTCGGTCAATTTTAATAGTTTCAATTTATTTATGCAAGTGATGTATTTTTTAAATTAATTGATTGTTGCATAAGTATGCTATTTAGATTTGTTGTAAAAAAAAAAGTATGCTATTTAGATTAAAATTCCACCTTTGGTTAAGCATAATTATGCATCTTAATTATCTTTTAATATAATTGTTAATATTTGAATTTTTTTATTAGGATGTCGTCTAATATAATTAAGATGTTTTTCCTAATTAGTTTATATCTTCCATTTTTTTAATATTGGAATTTAGTATAATCTTTTAATTTTGTTTTTAAAAGGGTTTAATGGATTTGAAATAAAAATTGACTATAAGGGAACTCTAAGGTTCCATGTAGGTTGAGGTATATAAGTAGATTGAAAGGATTTGGTTTTTGAAAACTAGATAACATAAGGAGCTAAATTTTTTTAAAATCAAATGGTTATTTAATGAAATCTTGTAAAATCAGATACCAAATTGAAAAAACACTCAAACACTTAGAGCTAAAAAAACACATTTATCCCAAAATTGAATTTCAAATCAACCCGATCAACATCCCAATTTAGTGTGGCACTGACTTTAGAACGTTTTTATTTTGAGTACATACTGACTTTAGAATGTTTTTACAAAGTCCATAAACGTTTTATTTTTCTGTGTAATTGGTCTTTGAATTTTTAAATTTGTATAAAATAGATTCTTGAACTTGAAAAAAAAATCTATTAGCAAATGTATTAGACATTAAATTGAAAACTTGCAAACCTATTAGATACAAAATTGAAAGTTGATCGATTGTATTTTTTTTTTCATTCAAAAGTATAATAGATTAAACTTATAATTGAATTAATTAAGGCCCCGTTTGATAACCATTTGATTTTTAGTTTTTGGTTTTTGAAAATCAAGCTTAAAAACACTACATCCACCACTAAGTTTCTTGGTATTGTTATACACCTTCTCCCATGTTTTCAAAAACCAAGTCAGTTTTGAAAACTAAAAAAAATAGTTTTCAAAAACTTGTTTTTGTTTTTGGAATTTGGCTAGAAATTCAAATGTGTCATTCACAAACATAAAAACCATGGTAAGGAAATTGATAGAAAACAAGTTTAATTTTCAAAAATAGTTACTCGAAAACAAGCTTACTTCAAATGTGTCATTCACAAACATAAAAACCATGGTTTTTTATTTATGTTTATATTGTTGAAATTTATAGAGTATTACATGTTAAAAAATAGTTACATTTATTTCTTGAACAAACATTGGGAATATAGATAATGTTACTTGAAAAACCCTGAAAATCTATTAAAAGTCTTCAATCAAGGAGTGAACAGTCCCTAGCCTTCCCATGAATATTATTAGGAAAAAAGAATCCACAATTTAATGATCCATTTTTCATCTAAGCAGGTTTCCAAATCTTCCTTTAGAATATTTCACGTACATTCCACTGAACCCCTACTTTAACGTTTTGGTGGAGTCATTATTAAAACTCTTACTCATCTTTAAAAAAATATATTTTAAATGTTCCATTGAGTCTCGATTGTGATTTAAGAAGTGTGGGCTCCTTGTAATTTTCTAAAAAATAAAAGAAAATAAATTAATAAAAAAATTATATTTATTTGCATTTAAATCACATAAAAATCAAATTTAATGCTGTAAAAATTATTTATTTTGAAAATATTTATATTTGTTTTCATTTAAATTTAAATCTCTCATTTCATCAATTTTCTTTTTTTTTTTTTACCCGTCATTTCGTCAATTCTCATTTTCTCTAATCGGTTAACATTTTAGTAATTAACTGTACAAGAAAGAATCAATAATTAGAGAAAATTTATACTTATTAAAACTCATTCATTTTTTTTATTTTGAATTCTAAAATTCATCCATTATGATTCATTAATGTTAAATTTAGTAGAAATAAAAGTAGAGACAAAGTAGACAAAAAATGTTTTCCAAACATCCTTCATTTTTAATTAAAATAAATTCATTACATTCAATAAAAAAATTATCTAACAAAATTACTAAGTATTTAAAATTTATAAAATGTTTCTAAGATCCTTATACATTTTAAATATCATTGTAATTGTAAAAGTAGTTATTACTAATTAATAAAATAAAATTGAAATTAAGTACTAACCTTTTTTTTTTTTTTCGTAATACCTAATTTAGCCATCATTTGATTTTTGTTTATGTTTAAAGCACTCCTCCTTCTCTCCATCTCTCTTTAATTACTCCCTCCCTCTACTAAAAAAATTTCACATATATCTCATAATTTATCTTTAATCAATCATCTCAAAAAGATTATAGAAAAAATGATAATATTTGAATCCAGCCCCACAATTGTCCCCCTCAATCTAATCTCTTCGTTATTTTGCTATTCTCTTCCAATCCACGATCGTTGCTCAATAAAAAATAGTTCTTGGACCCTTGAATGTTAAATTCTTGAAGTAGAAGCTCATTGGAGGAAGATGTTATATTGTTGTTTGAGGAGATTGAATTGAAGGGGACAATCGTAGAGTCGATTTAGAGGAACGATGCTGATGCACGAGACAAAAAAAAAATCTTCAAATTGAAGATTTTTTTTTCAACTCTAGATATGAAAGTTATTATGTTGCTAATCATCATTTTACCAAATCAAGGATTAATGCATCTATGATCAAGAAGTACCTATATGGTTATTAGGGAGGAGGTGCTTGATTTTAGAAGAAAGCAAGGATGGGAATAATATATTTTTTTTCCTTTTTTATTTAATTAGTGAGAAATAAGAAATTTTATGTTTAATATGAAATTTATTTTATGCTTATTTTAAAATTTACTTACTAAATTAATTCTAAAAAATCACATAAGAAATGAAAAATATAGCCAAATCCAATACCAATGAAATTGATAAGGAATTACAATACAAATATGTAAAAATAAATGGTGAAATCTATGTTATATCCAGAATAATTTGGAATTATATTATATAATTATAATGACTTTTTATTTTATCATGTTTTCCAATCAATAAACTCACCATATATATATATAGTCATATGTTGGACAATGCCATTTCTCTTAGTTTTAAAATCGACTTCGTTTCTGTTAGTATATATTATAGGCTACCACTTTTTATCCATGAGACCCATGGCCCAACACTTCAAGACTTCACACGGAAACTTAAAACGCAGGAGGATATCATGCGCGTCGCAAGCAAGCAACCTTTGACACCTTCTCAGACCATTCAGTATTCACAATCAATCATCCCCGTCTCCAAATTTCTCTAGACTCTTCTGAAATTTTGCTTCCTTTCTCCTGGTCGAAAGTGGAAACCCTAATCCCTAAATTCAATTTCTTTCCCCAAATTCACCTGCTACCTCGATCTCCTGTTTGGGGTCTTTATTCTTTGATATTTGACGCTTCGTTCCAGGACTTTAGAGTGAGTTCTCGTCCTTCGTCTCGCCATGGAGAGCTCTGCACTGTCGACCAAAATGGCTGCTCTGCCCTTCATCGCTCCTTATCTTCCAACCTCGCCCCAATCTCTATTTTAAGCCCTTCATTTTCTCTTCTTCGTCAATCGCTTTCAACATCATTATATTCTCAGATTCCCCTTTCCGAATCCTTCATTCTTCTCTCGTCGCCGTTTCTTCCCCCCAGTCTCTCAGTGACGGCGGCAGGTGGGGGGCGCTATCGCCAACGAATTGGCACATCCGAATTGTCTGTACACAGCGGCCTCATCCGAATCGGAATTGGCACCGAGATTCATCGCTACAAACCGATTCGATCGAAAACATTCAATTCAACGGCAAAAACACAAATCGAAGGCGCAATTAAAGAGGTTAGGGTTTCGAATTTCCCAATTTCTTACCAGAATTCGACGATTTCTGTTTGACGTGAACCAGAGTAAGAACTTGGCCTTTGCTCAGAAGCCGTTCGATTGTCCATTTCACAGCCTGCAGGCTGAATTTGTCTGTCGACCGCCACCGCCACGGATTCGTCTTTCTTCGGAGCTCCTCCTCTGGCCATTATTTGTATGAGCTAGCGCTTTGCTTCTTCTTCGCGGAATCTGTGGAGAGGAAGAAGGAAAAGGACTGGAGAGTTGAGAAATGGAGAAAATGGTTCTGATCGAAGGGGATTTTGTGGAGATCGACCGACCGATCAGCGTTTTGGATTCAACGGCGTAACCATATGTTCCTTGTGAGTGATCTATTTTTAAGTGGTTTCTGTTGAAGTTGAATCAGAATAATTTCTTTGTACAGGATGTCGTTGCTGTATTGTTGAAGAAGACAGGGTTTTTGTTTCATTGGATTTACAGTTGCATATTCGTGCTTTCTATAGTATTGTATATTGTTGATTTTGATCCTAAATATCTCCATTATTTTGCATGGATTCATATATTATATTTAAGGTTTATTTTTTTGAAATATATGAGGGTGGGAATTCGAACCATAAACCTTATAGTCTACAATTTTATTTTTAGTATTCTTGAACTTTACGTTCAAATGTCCAAATTTAGTGTTTTCTACTTTCAATAAGGCTTTAAAGAATGTTTGGTCAAGTAAGAGTTATGAAATCTAGAGTTATTTTGTCCTTGGAGTTAGATGAGTTAATAAGTTTTTGGAATCCACGATAAAAGTAAAGGGTAGGATTAGAATAGGAGTGAATAAGTTTGTGGGTCCCACAGTCGAGTGTTGTATGTATTTGAGCCATCTAACTCCTTGAACCAAACACCTCCTAATTGACTAAAGTGAGATTATTGTTAATTTTTCAAAAAAATATTATTCTTTATTAGCTTTCTTTCTATAAATTTTAGAAATATATGTTTCATGTCTTTTCTTGTATGAAAATTATTATTATTATTT
This sequence comes from Luffa aegyptiaca, assembly GCA_017139565.1. Taxonomy (NCBI): domain Eukaryota; kingdom Viridiplantae; phylum Streptophyta; class Magnoliopsida; order Cucurbitales; family Cucurbitaceae; genus Luffa; species Luffa aegyptiaca. Next base: position 264,859 of record CM029396.1, read on the forward strand.
AACCAATTTTAAACTTTATTGAAATACATGAGCAAAATGATATTTTAACCAATATTTAATGTAATAGGAAAAGATATATTATATTTTAACTACCAAAATTGTTACTAACTAGAACTTATGTCAATTCGAACCTAGTTTAGTAGACAAAGACACCAATTACCATCTTAAAGGTGGATGTTTGATTTCCAGCAATTGTTGGACACAGAAAAAAAAAAACCAATTTAAATATTAGTAAAGTCATCACATCATTCGGTCAGCAATTGTTCTTTTCTTCTTCTGAAATTATTCTTCCTTCTCTATCACGGTGGTCGAAAGTGGAAACCCTAATCCCTAAATGCAATTTCTGTCCCCAAATTCACCTGCTACCTCGATCTCCTGTTTGGGGCCTTTATTCTCTGTATCCCATTGCTTGGAATCGTAGATAGGTTTGTGATTTTTGTGTCTCTGAGTTTTAGTTTTAGTTTTTTTAATAGGTTTATTTCGCAAGAGTACGGGTTTGAGGAGGTTAATAGCTTTGTCACCATAAATGTTTGTTTACAACTCTCTTTCTAAATGTTTGTTTTTTAAAATACTTTTTTATTGACAATTTAAAGTTAGTTTTCTCTAAAAATTTTTTATTTCTCAAGAGTTTTGTCCCTCTGTTTTCCAACTTTTCTCTTTTTAAAAGTTTGTTTCTTATTTCTTCCTAACCCTTTTCTCCCAAAATTGTTATCAGTTTATATGCCCGTGTCGTTGGTTGTTATACTTGTGGATTTGTTGTTTTACGACCATTCATGTTTCTGTACATTTTGTTTTGTGATTTCTTTGTTCAAGTGATTTCCATCGATCTTAGCTGAAATTTTAGTTATGTTTGCTAAGGATGAGATTAGTCCTGAATCTTTGTCTAGATAAGGGAATTTTGGATTGAAGAATGAGATTAGTCCTGAATCTTTTATCCCAAGAGTTCTTAGTTAGGAGTGGATAAAAAGTTTTGTTCTATAAATTGGAGGTGATGATTGAGCTACGTAGTAGAAGGGTTTATTTTTAATGGTAAGAAAAAGAGGTTATAAATTTAACAAAGTAGATGAGTATTAAGACCATTTAACAAAGATACTTCATTGAATGATAGACGGTGTTTGCTTTAAAGAACGAAATGAGAAGTTAAATGTAGAGATGATGTACTAAAGGAGGAAAAAGTACATGTAGATGAGTATTAAGATCATTTAACAAAGATACTTCCATTGAATGATAGACGGTGTTTGCTTTGAAGAACGAAATGAGAAGTTAAATTTAGAGATGTTGTACTAAAGGAGGAAAAAATACATGTAGTAGTATGGTGGATGGAGGATAATGTATTGGAATAAGCGTTAAATTGATTACTGATGAATGTTTTCAACAGCTTATTGTGGACCATGATTACGTAAAGATGTTTTGTGATTTTCTATATTTTTGTTGAAAGCTTAGTCATTTGGGACTCACATTCATGTGGCCAACATGGTTAAAGACTCACTCCCAGTTGTGTATGATTTTGAGTTTTAGACAAGTGGAAGAAAACCTCATCACTCCCATTGTATATGATTTTGAATTTTGCAAGTTTTAGGATAAGTAGAAGAAAATCTCATAACTCTAAAGGGAGCAATATGAAAATCTTGGACACAAAATTGGTTGATATTCCATCCACATTGGTATTTAATTTTGAGTTCTACAAGTTCTTGGATAGTGTAGAAGGTGCAATCGAGTGATTTTGAACCAATATTGGAGCATTAGAATGTAAGTTATTCAAACAATTTGATATAAAACAAAATTTGACTGTATAGGTTAGCATGGGTGGGATAAAGGATTGTGTATTGGAATAGACATTATAAAGGAGTTTGTTAAGATGAGGAGATTTTGGATCAAAGATCGAAGTCGAGTTTCATGAGGAACATATTTTGTTAGGATAATCAAACTTTGGATTAAAGAAATAGGCTAGACTTGAGTTTCATGGTTATGTTTTCAAAGAGAACTTACTTTGTTGGGATAAAGAAATTTTGGATTAAAGAATGAGATTACACTTTGTTCTTTAATTCAAAGTGTTGTCCTACAGGGAATCACATGAGTATTTTTTTCCTCGAGATACATAGTGAAAAAGTTTATTTTGAGTAGGGAGGAAAAGATGTTGTAAAGTTGAGGTTGGTGGATGAAGTATTAAGTGAAGTATTAAGATCATTTAACAAGGATACTTTCAAAGAATGACAAATGGCGTTTGACTTGAAGAATGAAAAGATTATTTACCTTTATTTTTAGTACATGTATTGTAGTGGAGGGAGGACTATGCATTAGAATTGAAATTCAAATAAAAAATCGTTGGATTCTTTGAAATTATTATTTTGGAATAAGTTGTCATGAAGATGTTCTATAATTTTCTACAAGTTTGTTGAAGGCTACTACATTTGAGAATGACTTTCATGTGGTTGTTTAGTCAATGATTTTTCTTGAAACCAAAATTTGTTAATACTGGATATCTATTGGTATGAGATTTTGAGTTTTATAAGTTTTTGGACAAGTGGAGGAATACCTTGTCCAGTTCAGAGATTAAGGAGGTTTGAGGGCATTCTAAACAATTGAAACATTAGAATAAAGTAAGTTGCATTGTCTTGGTCAACAAGATAGATAAAGGACAATATTTTGTATTTGTTGAGTTTTATGGTCTATTATTTAAGATGTGATATAATTTTGGATGAAAGAAAAAACTCAAGTTTCATGGTGAAGAACAATACTTTGTTATGATAAAGGAATTTTGGATCAAAGAAAAGAGATTAGACTTGAGTTTCATGGTGTCAAGTATTTGAAGAGTGAGAGAGAGAATTTGTTGGGATAAAGAAATTTTGGACACAAAATTAGTTGATATTCCATCCACATTGGTATTTAATTTTGAGTTCTACAAGTTTTTGGATAATGCAGAAGGTGGAATTGAGTGATTTTGAACCAAATTTGGAGCATTAGAATGGAAGATATTCAAACAATTTGTTATAGAACAAAATTTGACTGTATAGGTTAGCAAGAGTGGGATAAAGGGCTATGTATTGGAATAGACATTATAATGGAGTTTGTTAAGATGAGGATATTTTGTATAAAAAATCGAAGTTGAGTTTCATGAGGAAGATAATTTGTTAGGATAATCAAACTTTGGATTAAAGAAAGAGACTAGACTTGAGTTTCATGGTTATGTTTTCAAAGAGAAATTACTTTGTTGGGATAAAGGGATTTTGGATTAAAGAATGAGATTACACTTTGTCAAAGTGTTGTCCTATGGGAAATCACATGAGTACTTTTGTCCTTGGTTGGGAAATAATGAATGAGCTACATAGTGAAAAGGTTTGTTTTGAGTAGGGAGGAAATGATGTTGTAAAGTTCAGTTGGGTGCATGAAGTATTAAGTGAAAAATTAAGACCATTTGACAAGGATACTTTCAAAGAATGACAAATGATGTTTGACTTGAAGAATGAAATGAGATCATCCACCTTTATTTTAGTACATGTATTGTAGTGGATGGAGGACTATGCATTAGAATATACATTCAAATAAAAAATCGTTGAATTCTTTGAAATTTTTATTTTGGAATAAGTTGTCATGAAGACGTTCTATAATTTTCTACAATTTTGTTGAAGGCTAATATATTTGGGAATGACTTTAGTCAATGATTTTTCTTGAATACAAAATTTGTTCAAATTGGATATCCACAGGCATGTGATTTTGAGTTTTATAAGTTTTTGGACAAGGGGAGGAATAGGAGGAATACCTTGTAACTCTAATGGGCAAATTTAGAGATTAAGGATGGAGGTTTGAGGGCATTCTAAACAATTGAAACACTAGAATAAAAGGTATTAGGGGATCTGATGCTCGAAGGAAGTTGGATTGTTTTGGTCAACAAGATAGATAAAGGACAATATTTTGTATTTGTTGAGTTTTATGGACTATTATTTAAGATATGATATAATTTTGGATCAAAGAAAAAACTCAAGTTTCACGGTGAAGAATAATACTTTGTTATGATAAAGGAATTTTGGATTAAAGAAAAGAGATTAGACTTGAGTTTCATGGTGTCAAGTATTTGAAGAGTGAGAGAGAGAATTTGTTGGGATAAAGAAATTTTGGATTAAAGAATGATACTGGCCTTCAATGTTTTGTCTAAAGAGTTATCTTTTAGATAAGTGAATAAGAATTTTTCGATCTTTGAATTGGAGATGATGGTTGAGCTACCAAGTAATTGGATTAGGTTTGTTTGTTTTAGTGCCATGGCCGAGCGAATGATGCAAGATCTGACAGCTCTTGATCAAAGTTATCTCTCATCTCTTGGAGACCTTGAGAAATCATATACATCATCCAAGCGCTTGAGGAAGAATTTCACAAGTACTGGGATCGCTTCAATGAGTTATGTGCGCTTCCTTATCGCCCACTATACGAGGAGTCCTTACTTCTGCACTTCATTGAGGTACTAGCATCTGACGATAGAAGGATCTTGGATATAGCGAGTGGTGGTGATGTGCTGGATAAAACACCTAGTGAGGCTAGAGAGATAATTTCGAGCTTGGCAGCGTATGTTGGACTCATCATATGGCAGACACGAAAGGTAAATTCTTCCCATTCCTTGATTAGTTAAGATTCTGAGCAACAACAAGAAGGTAACTACAATGAGGTCGGTAAGTCTGAGCTTGAGCCTTCTTTATACTTTGAGTCTGATTCTTGTGATTCCCCTTGCATTATAGGAGAGATGGAAATAGTTGATGAATTAGCTTTGGTTGATTCTATGTCAATTTCTATTTCCCCTGAGCTTACTAGTCCTAAATTGCATGAGTTAGATTTTGTAATTCCAATAGCTGACCAGTTTGTTGCTCAATATAAATGTGTTTTGATTAATATGTTGGGGATGATGACGATTTGCTTGTTTGAATTTTCTCATTCTTTGCACTCTGTGTGCCAATTTAATTTGTCTGTGCAGGAGCTGATCAAAAAGAAGATAAAGAAGAAGGATGTAATGAAAATCAAAGAGATCGATTTCAGATGAAAAGCGAGGAGAATCTGGTCGAGCAAACGACCTTAAACATTTGCACCGAATAAGGTTACTGCTTTCTGTCATTTCTTTTCTTAGTTTATGTTATTTTGATTAGTTGCTTTTGATTCTTGTTTGATTGTTTTGTTTCTTTTTAGGATTGGCGGTACCAAAGCGAGCCCTTTTATTTGTATGTAAACGTGATTCACCACCCACGAGCTTTAATTCAGGGAAGTTTCTATTCTTTCCTTATGCATTTGTCTTGTTTTACATGATCTATTACATTGAGGACAATGTAACCTTTTAGGTTGGGGGTGGGGTATTCTGCTTTAGTTTCTGATGGGCCCTGAGCATCTGTGCGTCGGGCCAACGTTTGTGCTTAATGTATATCTTGCATGTCTGTTGTGTATATATTTGCTTTAGTGATAATGATTTCCTAGGATTAGCCCTGAGCATCTGTGCGTCGGCCCAACGTTTGTGCTTAATGTATATCTTGCATGCCTCTTGTGTATATATTTGCTTTAGTGATAATGATTTTCTAGGATTGGCTCAAATTTTTCGAAAATTTATAGCTTTCGATGAGTTGTGATCATGAGTGCCCCAAAAGGGAGTCTTTTTAAAACTTTTCTTGGACATGTCTTGCACAGGTTGGGTGTCTTTCTTGCTTTAGAGTAGGACTTGAATGCCTAGGAGCGAGTTACTTAACTCATATTCCTGTTGTCACCCCGATAGGTGTAAGGTTTAGCGAGAAAGTCTAAATTTTTTGCAAAATAGTGTGTGGAGTCTTGCCTAGGAGAGAAACAAAAAATACGCCTGCCATAAAAAAAAAAAAAAAAAAAAGAAAGAAAAGAGAATTCCAGAAATTGCTTATTCAATTCAATGATGCATTACATTAACAAATACATTACTTAAAATTAAGTAAATTGAAAATTTTTATTTGAGTAATTCCATTATTATTATTTAATTTATAAATATAAATTAATTAATAAATAATTTATTATATTTATAAGAATAAGAATAATTTATTATATTTCAGGCACCTAGGCAAGGAGGAAGCAACCTAGTTTGTTCCATTTAGACTTTTTAGCAAGACCTTAGTGCCAGTGTAGGGGGAAGATAGGATGAGAGTTTAGTAAACCAATCCCGGGTTAGTAAAGTCTTCTTTAGGTGGGAAAGAACTCTCTTGTGCAAGATTGTCTTTGGAAACTTTTGACTTGTCTCCTCATTGGGTCTCATGCGAATGTCTCTTGATTGGTTAGGTTTTTGAATGTTTGAGCTTTGAGGATTAAATCACTTTACACTTATATGCACAACATCTTTTCTTTGGTTTGTGTGTGTCTTGCTTGAGGACTAGCAATATTTAGGTTGGGGGTATTTGATAGCACCTGATTCGTGCTATTTTAGTTAAATTCCCTTTTAATCGATGTGATAAAGTAACTTTAGTCAGATATTTTTTCCTTGCATTTGCTACTAATATGAATCTCTACAGAACTTGAGGCATTTGCATTTCCTTGCTTTCTTTTATTTGGGCCTTGAATTTGCTGTGATGTGTATTAAATTTTTGTTTGTTCTCACTGCCTCTTACTTTTGTCATATAATGAAGGTAAATCTACCGATTAATGTTCTACCCGTATCATTTGCTGATCATGGTCATGATTTGCCAAAGACTGTTATGCGAACATTGAATCAAGGGTCATCTCCATTGTGCATGGATTTTCATCCAGTCCAACAAACTCTGCTATTGGTATATTTAAATTTATTTTGTATAATTTTATTTTTTTGGTTTTAAGCTACCAATAGAACAATGTAGTTGTAGATGGTATGTGTCTCTATTTTTGATATTCACATTAAAATTGACAAATAATGAAAATTCTGTTTTCAATTGGCACAAATGTAGGTAAAATAGGATTGTGGGATGTTGGAGCCTTGATGGTGCATTATCTGGTAAGATTGTATGTTTACTTGTGAATTTTATGTCATCATCAAACTGGGCACTGGTTGTTGAATGAATGCCAATCTTGTATAGGTATTGCCTACTGAAGCACATTGTTCAAATATACTCCTTTCATGGGATCATGGGGGTGATGACATGTGACAGCACATGGAGGTGTGTGATTAAAAGTACTGTATCTATTTGTGTTTACTCTTCCCTGCTTGTAGCACGACACTGAAATTTGTGAATGAGATTGATGCTCATCTCGGTGGAGTTAATGATCTAGCTTTCTCCAATCCCAATAAACAACTTTGTGTCGTAATGGGTGGGGATGACAAGACCATTAAAGTAAGTTATTTGTTTCTTATTTGTCACTGCAGGGTCTTCTATTTGTTGACAATTCTTTTCTTTTTGGATTTTGTTAGGTTGGATGCTGACAATGGTGCAACGTAACGGTAATATACATTTGATTGAAGGCCAGGAGGCTCATGTTTTCTCTTTTTGCCCCAACTACAGGGAAAATATTCAGGTTTGCCTTTCATGTGCTACACTGGGTTTTGTTGAGGCTACTTGATACTTATTCTGCCTAATCTGCTGCACAGCATGGAAAGATAAAGGCATGACTATATGATAATATGGGTTCACGAGTTATGATGCTCCTCAGTGTTGGTGCACAACGATGGCTTATATTGAAGATGGTATGTGGTAAGAAATACTTAGCTGTGTGGGGGATACTTGGACTTAACAATGTAAAGAATTATACAACTTCTTTATTTTTCTCACTTTCATGGTTTGGTGATGGATGTTTTAGGCTCTTCTCATGTGGGACAAGTAATGATGGAGAGTCTTATATTGTTGAGTGGAATGAGAGTGAAGGAGCAGTTAAGAGAACTTACCAAGGGTTCCTCAAGCGGTCTCTGGGTGCTGTAAGTTGGATACAACTACAAATCTGTTTTTTGGCAGCAGGTGATGATCTCCATTAAATTTTGAGACATGGACAATGTTCAACTTTTGATGACCGTAGATGCTGATGGAGGAGTTTGTGCAAGTTTCCCGGTAAGTTTCCGTGCAAGTCAATTGAAAAATTAGAAGAAAATTGTAATTAACATTTGCATACTGTTTTCTGTTCATTCCCTTTAATATCAAAGGCAAGTCCACGCATCTGCTTTAACAAGGATTGGTCCCTTTTTGCTGTTTCTAGCAATGAGAATGGAATTAAAATCTTAGCAAATGTGGATGGAATCCAGCTATTGCAAGCATTTGAAAATCTTTCTTATGATGCATCTAGAACGTCAGAGGCCGGGATAAAGGTAGTTTGATTCTATGTTCAATTAATGTGACTTTTAACCATGTTAACTCTTTTGCTTAATATCTAATTAACTTATATTTAATTTTTGCAGCCCACAGTAAATCCAATTTCAACTGCTACTGGTAGTGTAGGCCTTGCTGAGAGAGCATAGAGGTGCCTTTGTCGTCATCAGTATAGTTGGAGTGGTTGGTGTTCCTAAGTAGAAAATTGATGATTTTTAATGAATTAACCGGCATTGTATATATCTAGGAGGACTAACTTGGCTGTTAAAAAGTCGAGTTTTCGTAGTTCCTAGATGTGGTTTATGGTCTGTCTTTGTTGGTGCCGAGAAGGAATTTTCTTGTTGTAGTCTGACTAGGGCTCCTAGTGCTGGGAAAACATCCAATTTTCCGATTATGTGTATAAAATAGAAGTTCTAGAGAGCGATCTAATTTCTTCTTATTATAGGCATTAAAGCATAAGCCTTAAAATATCAACATGTTATTAGTTTTTTGAATTTGGTTTTGTTGGAGTTTACTTCTTCTTGATTTAATATGATGGATTGGTATTAATTGCAGTATGTAGTTTTTCTTTTTTATTATTATTATAATCTTCTGTAATCGTCATTGTTTAGGGTTTCGGGGTTTTCAATGTTTCTTGTGGGATTCTTTTTTGGTGAGGACGATCGGACGATGAGACCTTAGTCAGTTATGGTATGTTCTATTCAATTTCTTTTTGGGTTTTATATGATATAGAATTGTTTATCTGGAAGTCTGTGGACTAAAGTTTGGTGGTAATTCTCGTTTTGCTTTATTTGCACCGTGTTCAAAGTTTCCTGTTTATTATAATTGTTGTTTTTCCTTGATTCCTTTTTCTCATTGGAAAGATTGTGGATGTGAATTTTTAGGGTTTGTTTTTTCCAGTTTTAGTTGAGGTCATCTGTTTTTAAAGGATTCTCCTAGTTGATTAGATTGTAATCGCCCCTGTGTCGTGGGGGCTCTTTCTCTTGATTCTTTTCTTTTTCCCCTTTTGTCTCGAATGATTTTTCTTTTTGGTACAGGATTTTATATAAGCTATGTATAGATCCTTTACTGGGAATTGCAAGTATGAGGACCCAATTTTTTAATTCTTATTTTGTGGTCTGATTTTTAGTTGTACTTAGATTGTTTGAAATAAAGCGTGGTCATGTGTATGACCATGAAATCTAATTGTTGATTTTTATTGCTAATGTACGGACTGCGAAATAAGAAATTGCGTGTGAATAACCTGGTACTTCATTTGGTTCTTCTCTTTGCATACAATTTGCTGTCAATTAATATATAACCCAAATTACATGAGAATGTTAATGTGTGTCTGAATTATATAATGATGGATACTTTGTTGTGTGCTCTTTGGACTGCTGGTGAAGAAGTATGGTATTGATTAACCTATTTGTTCAATTGTAGGTCAGTGTAGTATTGTAACTAGCTATGCCTTTTATTTTAAAGCAAATAATTGTGTATGCATTCCTGGTTAATGATTGGCATATTATTAATTTGTTCATGAAAATTTCAGAAACCCGACTTTTGGAGTTCATGGAATATGATGAAAGGATGTATTAAAGCTTCAATTAGAATTGGTACGTTGTCAAACTCCTATCTTTTTACATTATTTATGTGATAGAAACTTTAGCATATGGAATAATAAACACAACATCTAACCTAGTAATGATCTTAACCAAACCCATTCTAAATCAGTTCACTTTTGATTCAAAATCATTTTTGAAAATCCAATTTCATTTTTCTTCAAACCTTTTGTCATTTAAATTTTGTTTTTTAAAATTTATTTCTTAGTTCCAAACTTTTCTTATATTTTTTTTAATCTTTTATACTTTTTTTCTCTCTAAAAAATTTTCCTTTTTCCCTTTCTAATTTCTATTTCTCGTTTTCTAAATTCTTTAATTTATCTCATATGTTTTCGTTTTCAAAGAATTTTCCGTTTTTCTTTCGTCTCAACTTTCGACTCTCTTCATTTTTTTTTATTTTCTCTTTTTTTTTTTTTGTTTTTAAAATTTACTTAACACTTTGAAATTTTATTCTTATCTCTAACTTTCTAACTTTTTTTTCTCACTCTTAATTTTTTCCCCAATCTCTTTCGCACCTCTTCTTGATTTTTTATCCCCTTAAAAAATTTTCAAAAACTCTTCCTAAATTCTTTCAATTCCAAATGTTTTTCACTTCAAAATGTTTCTTACTTTCGACTTTTCTGCTCTAAAAATATTTTTTAGAATTTATCTCCAACTTTCATTCTAACGGGTCTCATTACGTTATTTTTCAATCTTTAAATGTTAATTTCTCCAATTTTTTCATCTTAATTCTTTTTCTTTTTCCTTTTTCCTTGTCTGCCCTTTCTAAATGATTCTTTTGAAATTTTTATTTCTCACTTCCCAAGTCTTTCTTGCTTTCTAAAATTGATCCCAGAACTTTCGTATTCTCTTGCTTTAAAATTGAACTGAAATCACAGAAGGATATTGTGAATTTTGAATTGATTTTTTTGAATTCTTTTCGTTTTCAAAATTTCTTAGTTTTTTTTTCACTCTTTCTAACTTTTTTTGATTTTTATTCCTGTAATAAAAACTATATAAAGTTTATTCTAATTTTTTCTCATTTTCAAATGTTTTCTTCAAAATCTGTATTGCTTCTCAAACATCTTTTATCTAAAATTTTCTCTTTCACATATTTTTTTCTTCAAAATTTGACTTTCTAATTTGTTTCAGCTCCTAAATTTTCCCTCTAAAGTATTTTCCTCATGCACTTTCTAAATTTTTCATCTGGAATTGTTTTTTCTAGAATTTATCTAAAATTTTTCAATAACTCTTTAATCTTTTCTTGATTTTTTTCTCTTCAAAAAAACTGAAAAAACAATTCTTTGTAAAATTTCTCCCTCACTTTCTACCGTTGTCTTCTTCAAATTTTTTTAACCTCTTCAAAATTTGTGTCCCTTTCGAACTTCTTTTATCCTCAAAATTTTCTCTTTCCAGAAAATTTTTTAATTTATTTTCGACTTTCTAAATTTTTCTCTCTTAAAATTTATTTTAGAATTTTTCTCAAACATTTTTCTCCAGGAATTTTTTTCCAAAAGTTTTCCTCATCTCTTCATAATTTTTTTTCTCTGTAAATAAAAAATCTGTCAACAACTCTTTCTAAACTTCTTTTAAAATTTAATTGAGAGTACAAAAGGATATTTTGAATTTTGAATTGATTTTTCATGAATTCTTTTCGTTTTCAAAATATATATTTCCCTTTTAAAACTTTTTTCGCTTCAAATTTATTCTAATTTTTTCCTCATCTCATTTTCAAATGTTTTCTTCAAAATCTCTCTCTTCTGAAACTTCTTTTATCTAAAATTTTTTAAATGTTGACTTTCTATCTTTTTTTATCTCCTAAATTTTCACTCAGTATTTTCCTCGTACAATTTCTATTTTTCATTTCCTAAATTTTTCCTCTGGAATTCTTTTTCTAGAATTTATCTTAAATTTTCCAGGAACTCTTTATTCTTTTTCTTGACTTTTTTTTTTTTTCGCTTTAAGAAAACTTAAAAGAACAAGTTCTTTGTAAAGTTTTTTTCCTCACTTTCACGTGTTTTCTTCTTCTAATTTTTTTAACGTCTTTTGTGTATTTTTTTCTTTCAAACATTTTCTCTTCAAAATTTGTCTCTTTCTAGCTTCCTTTTATGTTTTGAAAGATTTTTCTTATTTATTTTTGACTTCGTAAGTTTTTCTCACTTAAAATTTATTCTAGAATTTTGCTCAAACATTTTTCTCCTGGAAAATTTTGGCAAAAGTTTTTCTCGGCTCTTGTTAATTTCTCTCTTTAAATAAAAAGTCTGTCAACAACTCTTTCTTAATTTTTGTAAAATTTAATTGAGATTACAGAAGGATATTTTGAAATTTGAATTGATCATTCTTGATTTTTTTTTTCTTTTCAAAATATATTTTTCACTTTTTAAACTTTTTTCTCTTCAATATTTCTTAGTTTTTTCTTTCACAAGCTCTGTCTAACATTTTCTTTATTTTTTTTCCTTTAATAAAACTTTCAAAAATTTATTCTAATTTTTTCTCATTTTCAAATGTTTTCTTCAAAATCTGTCTCTCTTCTCACACTTCTTTTATCTGAATTTATTTTCTTTCTCATATTTGTCTTTCTAACTTCGTTCATCCCCTAAATTTTGCCTTTCTAAAATTTTTCTCTGGACTTCTTTGTCTAAAATTTTGCTGAAACTCTTTAATCTTTTCTTGATTTTCTTCTCTTTAAGAAAATTTGAAAAAAAATAATGTTATGTGTGTACATTTTTTCCCTCGGTTTCTAGCTTTTTCTTCCTCATGTTTTGTTTTTAACTCTTTTGTCTATGTTTTTTCTTTCTATCATCTTCTCTTCAAAATTAGTCTCTCTTTCTAACTTCTTGTATCTACAAAAGTTTCTCTATCCAAAGATTTTTCTAATTTATTTTTGACTTATGGAGTTTTTCTCTTAAAATTTATTCGAGAATTTTGCTATAACATTTTTCTCCAAGAAAATTTTGGCAAAAGCTTTTCTCATCTGTTCTTAATTTTTTTTTGTCTTTGAATAAAAAGTCTGTCAACAACGCTTTCTAAACATTTTTTAAAATTTAATTGACATTACAAAAGGATATTTTGAATTTTGAATTGATTTTTCTTGATTTCTTTTCGTGTTCATAACTTTTTTTCTCTTCAATATTTCTTAGTTTTTTTTTTCCTCAAGCTCTGTCTAACATTTTGTTTATTTTTATTCCTTTAATAAAAACTTTTAAAAATTTATTCTAATTTTTTCTCATTTTCAAATGTTTGCTTTAAAATCTCTCTTCTCAAACTTCTTTTATCTATTATTTTCTTTCACATATTTTCTCTTCAAAATTTGACTTTCTAACTTCTTTCATCTCCCAGTATTTTCCTCATACAATTTCTATTTTTTTAATAATCTCTATCCCTTTCTTTTGTTATCTTTAGTTGTTTTTCTGTTTGTTTAGTTTCTTTCTTAGTTTGTTTGCTTTTGTTTTTGTTTTGTAGGATTCCCCTAAAATGGAAAAGGTGATCATTCTCGACGGCTTTAAAGCACCTATACCAACCTCGTGCTTAATAGGGGGGGTTTTCTGTTCCTTTTCTTTTATGTCCCTTATATTTGCATGTTTAGATACATTGGGGACAATGTATGAATTTAGGTTAGGGGTGGAGAGCATTGCATGCTAGTGGATTCTAGGTTGAGTCTCGATGCACCTGAGCATCAGACTACATTTTATATGCATGCTATGTTTCTATATTTGTTTGCTCAGTTTTGATTTGTTTGAGGCCATGCACCTGAGCATTGGACCTATATTTTTTTAGCAAAATTTAAAATTTTTAATTGTTGAGATTAGGTGTTGGGATTTTCAATTATGATCATTTCTGCATGTGCATTTATGCTCTTTCTTTTGTTTTTGTTGAAGTGAAGTGTGTTGGCAAAATCTTGAGCCTTTTCAAAATTTTTTCTCGAGTTTTCTTGCATGTTTGAGCACTTGGCCTTTTCCTTTAGTTAGTCTTGAAGGTTTAGGATTGCTTTATGAGTTCCATAGATCTGTTGTCACCCCGATAGGTGTAAGGTCAAGCTAGAAGGTCTAAATTTTTTGCAGATTGGTGCTAGAAAGCAACCTAATTTGTTCCATTTAGCCTTTGAAGCGAAACCTTAGTGCCAGTGTAGGGGGAAGATAGGTGGAGGGTCTTATAAATCATTCTTGGGCTAGTAAGGGCTGCTTTAGGAGAGGCTAAACACACACACACGCGAGAATATTCTGGGAAAAGTTTTGATTCTATTACTTGTGTAATTTATTCTATTACTTGCATTTTATTTATTTGTATATTATTTATTTATATTTATAATTTATTTATTTATTTATTAATTATTATTTTTAAATGGCAATGTAATATGTTATCTCATTGTGTCTTACATTGAATGAGATGCTACAACATATCTTATTTAATTAGTGTTTCCTTATGCATCTTTTAGAAATTTGTCAATGGTAAAAAGCTTTTATTTATTACTTGTCAATGGCAATGTCATATGTTATCTCATTGTGGCTTACATTGAATGATATGCTACAACACATCTTATTTAATATATGTTTCCTTGTGCATCTTTTGGAAATTTGTCAGCTTGTGTAGTTTATTCTATTACATGCATTTTATTTATTTATTTATAATTTATTTATTTTTTATTAATTATTATTTTTAAATGGCAATTGAAGGCTTGTGTAGTTTACACTATTACTTGCCTTTCATCATTTGTAAACTTTTTTTTGGAAAAATGGCATAACCCTTCTTACTAGAATAATTTTATGAATTGCGTCGTTTGAAGCAACACATCTTATTTAATTGGTGTTTCCATAAGCATCTTTTGGAAATTTGTCAATGGTATTACTTTACTTGTGTAATTTATTATTATTATTATTATTTTTTAAATGGCAATGGAAGGATTGTGCAGTTTATACTATTAGTTGCTTTTCATTATTTTTAATGTATTTTTTCAGCGTGTCCGTGTTGTATCATATCCGTATCTCATGTCCATATCCGTGCTTCTTAGCTTTTCTATACCTCATTGTTGATAACGGTGTTTGTTTATATGTTTGCATTTTATTATATTTTTTGTTTTGTTGTGAAACCGCTTGATTGAGTTGACGAGGGGAAGGAGCGAAGCCAATTTACTGAGTTTACGAAGGGTCACGTTTGTTAAGCTCCTTCGTCCATGTTAAAAGCAAAGGGTATAAAAAAATAGTAGTATAATTTTAATTACTGCAAGGGGTGTGATCACTAGCTACAAAATCTCTTTGTTCTCAATTGTTTATGAGACAAGCATCATTCTATGCCAGTTTGTTTATTTGATTTCCTTAAGTTTTCCTAAGGCAACATTCTTTATGTATTGCCAATTAGTTCTAGTATGCTCGATCAAAATATATTTGCAGACTTTGTAATTTGTATGGGGGATGTGTAGGATTGCATGGCTTTCCCTAACTCTCTAATTTGAGTTCAAATAAGCTTGCTTGTACAATTTATAGTATCCACTAAACAGTTAAATTCTTTTTGTTTTTTTTTTTCATAGCTTGAGACCTTTTTGCACGGACATCCATAATCTACTATGTTTTTACCTCCTTTTTATCTTGGTGCGTTAAATGGGTATTGAAACACGGTTGTACAGACACGCATAAATGGTATGTGATTATTGTGCTTCCTTAGCAATAGTTTTATTTTCTTCATTGAATAAAAAGCAAGCAACAACTACTAACCAGTAATGAATGGAAAAAAAATAAGCAACCTAAGAGAAAAAGAAGAAAAATAAAACTATAGCTAACGAAGCACAATAATCACATATTGTTTATGAGTGTCTGTACAACTGTGATACAATACACATTTAATGTTCCGAGATAAAAGGAGATAAAAACATAGCAGCAAATTATCGATGTCCATGCAAAAGGGCCTCAAGCTATGAAAAAAAAAAGGTTCAAAATGCTAGATATGTGGGCAATGACTTGGTATTGAAGCTATTATTGAGATTCTAAGATGGAAGGAGATGCTTTATCTATGTGAGTTAAATTTCTCTCTAATCAATTTTAGTTGGCCGATTCTCTTCAAATAATGATCGTTTTCCTTGCTTTATTAATTCTTTAATTGTGTTGTTAGGTCTCCTCGCTAATAGAAAGACCATTACAAGTTGAACTTTAATTCTAAGCCAAAGAAGAAGAGTCTAGCAATTAAAGATGGGAGAAAACACTACTGGGACATTTCTTGCTACTTTAGTAAGGGTAGGAAACTTTATTCTCGCCAATATCTTCTTTTCTGCTATGAATATGTGTAATGGAATTCCAATTTACAATTGTTTAATGTTTTATTAGCTTGTTGGAACAATCTCTGATTAGAAGTTTGAAAGAAAATCTAGAAGTAAAAAAAATGGATTTTGCAAAATATGTAAATGAAGCGATATACATTGTATGTGATTGCTCTACAATTTCTGCCAGCGTGTTTAGGTTGCTTACTCATAATCTCTAGGCAATTACTATGCTTACTTAGATAAATTCTATTTTCTTCTTTTTCTCTTATCAGGCTGCTTATCAGACTAGAAAAAACTGGGAGCTCATAAATAATTTCTTTCCAAGTATTCCTGGACATGCCTTTAACCCCACGCGAAAGCCACTCATAGGGATGATAGCCATATTTACTAACAATGATCCATTGCCACATGGAGGTTGTTTCGACTTATTGCTAGTAACTTTTTGAGAATACTCATCCTCTCCAATTGCGAAGGCACTTTCTCTAGTTTCAGCCCTTTCTCGCTCTTTCGTCTTCATTATCCCATGCTTTCATTTTCGCATTGGGTATTCAAAATTCTTGCTTATTGTTTTTATCTATTGCTTGTAACTTTTTGATAATGGTGAAAAATAGGTGGCGGGATCTTCTGCAGTTGCTGGACAATTATTGCCAAGTGATGAATTGTCAAAGGGATTCTCAATTTAATTTCTGTACTTTTGAATATGATTCTGTTTATAGATTTCAG
Source organism: Luffa aegyptiaca (assembly GCA_017139565.1). Lineage (NCBI taxonomy): Eukaryota > Viridiplantae > Streptophyta > Magnoliopsida > Cucurbitales > Cucurbitaceae > Luffa > Luffa aegyptiaca. The sequence continues at coordinate 281,667 of CM029396.1, forward strand.
GTGGGTTTTGAAAAAAAAAACCTACATTTTTTAAAAAATATTTGTTCTTGTTATCACTGATTTTGATTGTTTTCTGGATTTATAGGAGGTTTTGATACGGAGAGAAAATGTTGAATCTAGGTTATACTGTTTTTGAACTTCACCACATCCATGGCTACATCCTAGTTTTGTGGTGTTCATCACATCTATGGTATGGAAGCACTTGTTTGCCTCTCTTCAAATACTGATATTTTTTCCCTGCTTTCTTTTATTTGTGTTGTGTAGGTTTTCCTCACAATTACAAAGAAATTCAGGCGGTTTATGAGTGATATATATATGTATATAGGAAACAAAACACCATATATAGAACAAAAAAGAGAGCCATAGCCTAAAGGCCTTCGGATTGAGGGATCCCTAAGCCTAATTAGAAGGACGACCAACAAAAGACCTCCAATCTAAGTTCATCAGATGATGTTTTGTGATAAAAAAAGAATGGTGTAAAGCGCTCCAAGTAGACGTTGTAAACTGTATGTTTTCTCAAATGAAATTGCTCGAGGAAGACTTATCTGAGATAAACCTCTTATTCCTTTCGTTCCAAATCAACCAAGCCAAATAAAAAAGATTCAAGATGTACATCCACCCTTTGAAGCAAAATGACAGCGAAGGAAAAGATGGTTTAGCTACTATTCTTGGAACACATATTAGGCGAGAGAGAGAGCTAGATTCGGTTGTCTTCTTTGAATTCTGTCCTTCATGTTTAGACTTCCATGATTAAGCTAGAAAGCTCATGGTTCAAAAAAACAGAGGACTTAGACAGAAGCTCTGACACAAATTTAGTAAAAAAATCCCAAAGGACTTGTTCACCCACCATTTGAGAACAACAAAGGCTGACAGAAAGCTTTTTGGAATTTGATAATGCTTAAATGGAGGGATAGATCTCACAAAAAGGTCCATTTGTAGCCCAACTATCTTCCAAAAGCAAATTTTATCTCCATTTCCAAGCTTGGAACTTATGTCTTTCGAAAAAGCTTGCCCATATTTGCTTACTTTCTTTTGGCAGCCAACTATTGACCGACTACCCATCTTTTGCATAAGGCACTCTCTTTTGAGCAAAACACCATTACAAGATGCTGTCACCTTTTCCTAGCTAACCGAATGGCTACCTCCCTCCTTGTTTTCTCCTTGCCAAAGAATTTTGCGTTAAGTAGGGTCGCCTTGGATGGGATTCTGTAAATGAAGAGTAAAAAGGACACATGTGTGAACCGCGTTAACTAGGGTCAATTTGTTGCCTTTCGATATGGGGAGTCCTCTCCACTTAGCCAGTTTGCTTCTGATTTTGTCCACTACCGGATCCCAAAAAGAGATTTTCATAGGGTTGTCTCCTAGAGGCATGCCCAAATAGGTGGAAGGAAGAGTTTCGACTTTACAACCAAAAATCAAAGCCTCTTTTCTTTGCTAATATTTAACTCGATCAAGGCTGACTTACCACTTACGTTTAAATTTATATCGAGGCATGAGGTGTTCTCAAACATACTCTGAAACAATCTCCAATTTTCTAGAAAACTCGATTTATGGTTGCTAAAAATCAAAGTTTCCATCAACATATTAAATGTGTGAAATGTCAATCTGATCATCTCCCACTTTGAAACCTTCTAAGATGTTTTTCTTTTTGAAAGCATCTGCCAAATGACTAAAAGCATCTATGACTAAGGTAAAGATAATTGGGGAGAATGGATCTCCTTATCTCAACCCTCTCGAAGCATAAATTTCCCTCTAGGTCTATCCTTGATCATGATAGAGAAATTCGCTATGGAAAGGCATCCCTGGATCTTCTTTCTCCATCTTGTGATAAACCCTTTTTGCTCTATAACTACCTCTAAGAAACCCCAATCATCTCTGTCATAGGCTTTCTCAAAATCAAGCTTAATGATATACCCTTTCTTTTTGTTGCTCAAATATTCATCAACTATTTCGGCCACCATGAGGATGACATCTATTATTTGTCTTCCCTCAATGAAGGCTAATTGAGTCTTGGTCATAATGTCGAGCAACACTCTCTTGAGTCTTTCTCCAAGAACTTTCCTAATAATCTTGTAAAGAGAAGAAACTAGACTAATGGTCTAAAATCTCCCACCATTCTTGCCTCTGTTTTCTTTGGAATCGAGCAAATGTAGGTTTCGTTTGTTGTTTTATTGACTATGCCATTTTCAATACTCTTGGAACACTTTAAAGTCCGTTTTGATGGTGTTCCAACCTTTTTTTCAAAAATGCAGCATTGGAATTGTCTGGTCGTGGATTTGAGATTACCCATAGAAGAAATAGTTGCAAAAATCTCTTCTTCTTCAAAAGGTCTTTCCAAACCAGCTTGTTCTATCAACCTTTAGCCTTTTCCAATTGACACCCTCTAGTAAGAAACAAGTTTGACAATCTGCAGAGTGAAGATATTGGAAGAAATCAGCTTTGATATATTCTTGTTTAGTGAGGATCTGCCATGATTGTCATTAATGCTACTAGTGAAGCTTTTGCCTTTTCTATGTGAAACCCATATGTGGAAGAAATTGGAGTTAAGATCTCCCTCTTGCAACCATTTCAGCTTACTTTTCTGGAACCACAATCTCTTTTCCTTTAATCTCCATGAGAGAATATCTAAGGGATTTTCTTTCCTTGATCTCTTGGTCACGTAGAGTCTTTCCAACTTCCAAACTATCTAAAGCAGAAATCTACTCTTGAATGGGTAGTTTAATTTGTTTGATATTCCCAAAAGACTTGATATTCCAAGCTTTGAGAATACCTTTCAATTTCTTCAACTTTTTCATAAAGTAGTATCCTATCCACCCATCTCAGGAGGAATAACAAACAAGTAGTTTCGTTGCCAACAGAGACGATTCCTTTCCTTTAAACCCTTTTGGAATGATGATTGGTGTTCTTTTTCCTTTGAAAGCTTCTAGGGACAGAAGACTGAATTTGCCTTTGACATTCTCTAAAACCTGAAAGATGATGACGGTCGATTCCAATCTTTTTCTCCAAAATACTTTAAGGTTTTGTGCTATTGCTACTACCACCAAACAATCATGATCCCATACTGCCATACCTGTCTCAAGTTCGACTCCCCACTCTTGCTACTTTGCGCCCCTCCACCACCACACCCACTCCCAAAAGTTGAACGATTTACGATCAATAAACATCTTGTCTCAAGTTCCACTTTCCCCACTCTCGTTACTTTGCGCTCCTCTACCACTACTTTCCTCCCACACCCACTTTTCTAAAGGTTGAATGATTTACGATCAGTAAACATCCATCACTCCTCACCCTCACCTTCTATCAATCAATGATTAACAATAAATCGGCAAAGTGAACACAAGTTAGTGATAATTGACATGTATCATTTACCAAGATGCCAAAGGTTTGAATCTCCCACCCTGGATGTTGTTGAACTCGAAAAAAAATGATTGTTGTAATTTTCAAAATTTTGTTGGAAAAATTGACACATTTTTAGGAAAACTCGTTTTATAAACACACCAGAATATAGTAGAAAGTGATCTTAGACAGACAGATTATTGGTTCAATTGCAAGTCGTAGTCTCTAATATTTAAGGTTGTCTCAATTTGGTTCTATGTCAAATAGGTCCTCAAACTTTTAATTTCTTGTCCAATAGGTCTCTGAGCTTTAAAAAATATCAAGTTCTTAAACTTTCATTTTTGTGTAAGTCCTTAATCTGTTCAACATTTTTTTAAATTCACAAGTTAGTAGATGCAAAATTGAAAGTTTAGAGTCTCAAGAGGCATAATATTCAATATTATATCTAATATATTGATTAATTTTTAACATAAAATTTAGGCACCTATTAAAATTTTTAAAGTTTAAAGGATCTATTAAACATAAAATTGATAGTTGAAAAATCTATTGAATACTTTTTAAGGTTCGGAAACCAAACTTCCAATAGTTTAGAAACTAAACTTGTAATTTAACTTAGATTATTGGTTCATTAGTTTATTTATTTATTTTTAATATAAAAGTTGAACGATCTTTAAAAAAAAAGTCCAACGATAAAACGCATGTCAAAATCAGATCACACACACACAAAAAAAAAAAAAGAACACGTTGGCGGCAGAAGCACGCTACTAAATTAATTCTATTTTATTTTTCTTTTTGACAGCTATTAATATTAATAATTCAATCTAATTTGAATTTGTACTAAAAAAAATAATTTAATTATTTCCGTGTCTGAGAGGTGATCAACGATCGGTCAAATTCTTTCTTCTTCCACTTTGACCATTCAATTCGCTTATAAGACTTCCTTCGTCGACTTTGTCTATTATGCTATGTTTTTTTTTTCTAAGAATTTCTCCAAAAGCGATGAACGCTTCAATGCTGTCGACTCCATTATTGGGTAAGTTTTTTCTTCTTCTCTACCATTTTTTTAAAATGCAGGGCTGTTGAATCGTTCTCATAATCTCATCTCTCCGAAACCCTAGAAATCGTAAGTGTTTAATCCTCCCTGAAACCACAATCTTCTTGCTTGTCTGAAAATCTATGGAAGCGGCCAGAATGTTCTCTGCCCCCTCCTAAATCCTAACCTGTTTATTCTAATTACTAGGCCCACAATCTCCTTTGGCATGTTTTGTTTTCTTTCAATCTCAACCCAAATTCACTGGTAATTTCCAATGTTATTAGTTTTTTGAATCTGGTTTTGTTGGAGTTTACTTCTTCTTGATTTAATATGATGGATTGGTATTAATTGCAGTATGTAGTTTTTCTTTTTTATTATTATTATAATCTTCTGTAATCGTCATTGTTTAGGGTTCGGGGTTTTCAATGTTTCTTCCGGGACTCTTTTTCGGTGAGGACGATCAAACGATCAGAACTTAGTCAGTTATGGTATGTTCTATTCAATTTCTTTTTGGGTTTTATATGATATAGAATTGTTTATCTGGAAGTCTGTGGACTAAAGTTTGGTGGTAATTCTCGTTTTGCTTTATTTGCGCCGTGTTCAAAGTTTCCTGTTTATTATAATTGTTGTTTTTCCTTGATTCCTTTTTCTCATTGGAAAGATTGGAAAGATTGTGGATGTGAATTTTTAGGGTTTGTTTTTTCCAGTTTTAGTTGAGGTCATCTATTTTTAAAGGATTCTCCTAGTTGATTAGATTGTAATCGCCCCTGCGTCGTGGGGGCTCTTTCTCTTGATTCTTTTCTTTTTCCCCTTTTGTCTCGAATGATTTTTCTTTTTGGTACAGGATTTTATATAAGCTATGTATAGATCCTTTACTGGGAATTGATTGATTGCAAGTATGAGGACCCAATTTTTTAATTCTTATTTTGTGGTCTGATTCTTAGTTGTACTTAGATTGTTTGAAATAAAGCGTGGTCATGTGTATGACCATGAAATCTAATTGTTGATTTTTATTGCTAATGTACGGACTCCGAAATAAGAAATTGCGTGTGAATAACCTAGTACTTCATTTGGTTCTTCTCTTGAATGTTAATGTGTGTCTGAATTATATAATGATGGATACTTTGTTGTGTGCTCTTTGGACTGGTGGTGAAGAAGTATGGTATTGATTAACCTATTTGTTCAATTGTAGGTCAGTGTAGTATTGTAACTAGCTATGCCTTTTATTTTAAAGCAAATAATTGTATATGCATTCCTGGTTAATGATTGGCATATTATTAATTTGTTCATGAAAATTTCAAAAACCCGACTTCTGGAGTTCATGGAATATGATGAAAGGATGTATTAAAGCTTCGATTAGAATTGGTACGTTTTCAAACTCCTGTCGTTTTACCTTATTTATGTGATAGAAACTTTAGCATATGGAATAATAAACACAACATCTAACCTAGTAATGATCTTAACCAAATCCATTCTAAATCAGTTCACTTTTGATTCAAAATCATTTTTGAAAATTCAATTTCATTTTTCTTCAAACCTTTTGTCATTTAAATTTTGTTTTTTAAACTTTGTTTCTTACTTCCAAACTTTTCTTATATTTTTTTAATCTTTTATACTTTTTTTCTCTCGAAAAAATTTCCCTTTTTCCCTTTCTAATTTGTATTTCTCGCTTTCTAAATTCTTTAATTTATCTCATACGTTTTTGTTTCCAAAGAATTTTCTGTTTTTCTGTCGTCTCAACTTTTGACTCTCTTCAATGTTTTTTTTGTTTGATTTTCTCTTTTTTTTTTTTTTTTAAAAATTTATTTAACACTTTGAAATTTTATTCTTATCTCTCACTTTCTAACATTTTTTCTCTCTTAATTTTTCCCCCAATCTCTTTCGCACCTCTTCTTGATTTTTTATCCCCTTAAAAAATTTTCAAAAACTCTTCCTAAATTCTTTCAATTCCAAACGTTTTTCACTTCAAAATGTTTCTTACTTTCGACTTTTCCTCTCTAAAAATATTTTTTAAAATTTATCTCCATACTTTCAACTTTCTTACATTACATGTTTGATATTTCTTCTTCTTTACAGACTGATTTTTCCCATCATCAACATGCCAGCTCTAAGAATTCTGTCTGATTGCTGGCCTTTTATACCATATGTGATGGTATTGGGTGGCTCTGGTACTACATAACTGTATGTAAAATTGAATTCAGATAGAAGATATTAGAGATTAAGCAACTAGAATGGTGATTTTTAGGAAGAAATGTTTTCAGCTGAACCTTTTGTTTTGCTTCTTTCCCATGATTTGAGTAAGTTGTCTATTTGTTTTATTTTGCTCAGAGGTAAATATTCTTTCATTCACAACATGTGCATTGTGCTCCCGATGCTGGAATTTCTGAATTTGGTCCATAAATATGGTTTGTGAAAAGGTGAATTTTTAGTAATCTGGTTCACTGACTTAGAATCTCAAATTTGAGGGGCTTGCTTTAAAACTAATAGAAAATATCATGATGTAATTTCATTTTGTGCAGTTTTGGACTATGCAAGAATTTATGCCTTATTTTATGCCGATGCTATATAGGATTGCTCATTTTCACTTTCATGCTTCCGCACTTTCTTCTTGGATGAGAGATAGATTGTAAGAGTTGGAATTTGATATTACAGCTAAAAACCTTAGTTCAATCCCAGCTCATCTTTTCACCATGGTAGCCAATATTTAGGAGTTGGTGGCAAATTTCAGATCTTTTTGTGCTTGTTCTCGTACTGCATTCTTACTGCCAATTATTACTGAAATTTCTCACGTGAGTAAGCTTTGTTTCAGACCTAGAAAATTGACATGATGGAGCAGATTGTATTTCTCTTACTGTAATAGTCCATTCATCATGTAATACAGGCAGCAGTACTCTCTATGGATGAGTCTGTATTAGATGTAGATCAAGTGGAAAATCCTATCAAATTTTTCCCCACCAAAGAGGAGATAGAGCTTCTCAAGGTGAAATATCTTGTGCTATAATATTGGATTATCCTTTATTCATTTTTCCATTCTTAGATTCGTCCTATTATTGAAGTGATATCCTGCTCCTTTACATATTCTGTCACACGATGCTCTTTACTTATGATCAATTAACTAAATATTTCTTTGTGCTTAAATTATTAAGGGATACTGTGGTGACAAGGATAAACTTGGAATGTGTGAACAGGTAATTTTCAGTTGCTGTTGAACATGTCATAGATTGTGTTTCATGCAGCCTAGTATTTGATTTCTTTGTACTTGTAGCCTAGTAAATTCACGTTTGTGCACCCAGGGGACAACCCATAATCACCTCCTGACAGGCATTTGTTAGAGTTATCATGCTAGGGTTAAAATTGGGTTAATTCTAAGTAACGAAGTAATTCGTGCCTGCGTGGTACACGGATCTAAGTGAAAGTCGGAAACAAAGAGATATAGGAGAGGGCTGGGACTTTTGCTTCCATTCTAAGTTTGTGTGCATCTTGTTCAGAATAGGCTTATATCTTTGCACCAGTTCTTCTCTTTTTTTCAAAAAGAAACAATTTTATTGATTGAATGTAATTACAAAAGAGAGATCCCTAATCCAAGAGAGTTATAAAAAACCTCTCCTAGTCCTATTGGGTATCAAAGAGCTATAACTATAATGATGAAAGAGGAAGGGTATTTACATCGAGACATAACCAAAATAACTATGGATTCAAAGAAACAATCAAAGGAGTGCTCCCCTTATCTGCTTTTAGATCCAATTTTAGAAGACATCTTTTGATTTTTCTGCTTTTTTTATACTAAATTATTTCTTTTATTTTCTGCATGTGACATGAATGGCGTTTTGAACAGATTGTTATAATTTTTTTTTGAAAGTTTGATTCAGATTCATCTTCTTTTCTTTGTTTCATTTGTCCATACATCAGTACTTTTTGGAGATGATGCAAGTTCCTCGTGTAGAGTCGAAGTTAAGAGTGTTCTCTTTCAAGATTCACTTCAGCTCTCAGGTTCTGTGGTATCTGCATCTCTTCATTTTTCTCCTATTTTTAATTTTGAAATTATAAAAATTTCTCCAGTGTGAGCGCACTCTTTTACTCTATATACTTATTCTTGACCTCCTTTGCAGATAGTAGAGTTCAGAAAAAGCCTAAACACTGTAAACTCTGTCTGTCAAGAGGTCTATTGCTAATGATAATGAATACATTCCTCCACTCATTTGATATATATGTCAAATCTCAGCCCACTAATTTACGTTACTGATTTAATAGGTGAAGAATTCTTGCAAATTGAAGGAGATATTGAAGAGAATTCTTTGCCTGGGAAATATGCTGAACCAACGAACTGCTAGGGGTAAGAAACTTCTTGCATCTTTGTTGGAAGACATATTTTTTGCTTACATCATGATACTTAACTGGGTTGATATCATTATTATTTAGAGGAAATGAAAAATTATTTATCATGTCAATTGATTAATATTATTTTTATTTGGAGTGTCAAAAATAAAGGGTCTCCAATGTGATTAATATCATTTTTGTAAAAAAGAATTTCATTCATTGAAGGTAATTATGATATAACTCTTAGATGAACATATATTTTCTACATTAATGACGAGGACAAGAATACAAAATGTGGCAGACTTCTGATAGGTCCGTCCCTCTCCTATCCCTCCGAAGATTGCCAACTTTCTTCTTATTAGGCTTACATCACGCTCCACAATATTTATTTTTGACTTTCTAAATTTTTCTCTCGTAAAATTTATTTTAGAATTTTTCTCAAACATTTTTCTCGAGGAAATTTTTTCCAAAAGTTTTCCTCATCTCTTAATTTTTTTTTTCTCTGTAAATAAAATATCTGTCAACAACTCTTTCTCAACTTCTTTTAAAATTTAATAATTGAGAAAAGGATATTTTGAATTTTGAATTGGTTTTTCTTGAATTCTTTTCGTTTTCAAAATATATATTTCCCTTTTATAACTTTTTTTCTCTTCAATTTTTTCTTTCGCTTCAAATTTATTCTAATTTTTTTCTCATCTCATTTTCAAATGTTTTCTTCAAAATCTCTCTTCTGAAACTTCTTTCATCTAAAAATTTTTATTTCACATGTTTTTTCTTCAAAAGTTGACTTTCTATCTTCTTTCATCTCCTAAATTTAATTGAGATTACATTACAAAAGGATATTTTGAATTTTGAATTGATTTTTCTTGATTTCTTTTTGTTTTCAAAACTTTTTTTCTCTTCAATATTTCTTAGTTTTTTTTTTTCCTCAAGCTCTGTCTAACATTTTTTTTTATTCCTTTAATAAAGACTTTTAAAAATTTATTCTAATTTTTTCTCATTTTCAAATGTTTGCTTTAAAATCTCTCTTCTCAAACTTCTTTTATCTAATTTTTTTTTTCTTTCACATATTTTTTTCTTCAAAATTTGACTTTCTAACTTCTTTTATCTCCTAAATTTTGGATCTCAGTATTTTCTATTTTTTTAATAATCTCTATCCCTTTCTTTTGTTATCTTTAGTTGTTTTTCTGTTTGTTTAGTTTCTTTCTTAGTTTGCTTGCTTTTGTTTTTGTTTTGTAGGATTCCCCTAAATTGGAAAAGGTGATCATTCTAGGCGGCTTTAAAGCACCTGTACCAACCTCGTGCTTAATCAGGGGGGTTTTCTGTTCCCTTTTCTTTTATGTCCCTTATATTTGCATGTTTAGATACATTGGGGACAATGTATGAATTTAGGTTGGGGGTGGGGAGAGCGTTGCATGCTAGTGGATTCTAGGTTGAGTCTCGATGCACCTAAGCATCAGACTACATTTTATATGCATGCTATGTTTCTATATTTGTTTGCTTTGTTTTGATTTGTTTGAGGCCATGCACCAGAGCATTGGACCTATATTCTTGAGCAAAATTTAAAATTTTTAATTGTTGAGATTAGGTGTTGGGATTTTCAATTATGATCATTTCTGCATGTGCATTTATGCTCTTTCTTTTGTTTTTGTTGAAGTGAAGTCTGTTAGCAAAATCACTTGCATGTTTGAGCACTTGGCCTTTTCCTTTAGTTAGTCTTGAAGGTTTAGGATTGCTTTATGAGTTCCATAGATCTGTTGTCACCCCGATAGGTGTAAGGTCAAGCTAGAAGGTCTAATTTTTTTGCAGATTGGTGCTAGAAAGCAACCTAATCTGTTCCATTTAGCCTTTTAAGCGAAACCTTAGTGCCAGTGTAGGGGGAAGATAGGTGGAGGGTCTTATAAATCATTCTCGGGCTAGTAAGGGCTTCTTTAGGAGAGGCTAAACACACACACGCGCGAGAATATTCTTGGAAAAGTTTTGATTTGTCTCCTAATTTGTTAGCATGCATTAGCTTCTCTTAGGCAAAAGGTCTTAAACTTTTTTAGTCAAAGTTTTTCCTATTGGCGTGTTGTGTGTTTTGTGCGTTGAGCTTTCAATTGCAAGGGCACTTTGTCTAGTTTCGACCCCTTCTCGCTCTTTTGTATTCATTATCCCATGCCTTCATTTTTGCATTGGGTATTCAAAATCCTTGCTTATTATTTCAGTTTAATGTTGGTAATATTTTGAGAATGGCGAAAAGCAGGTGATAGGATTTTTTGCAGTTGTTGCAGTTGTTGTACAATTGCTGCCAAGTGATGACCGACAAAGGTGTTCTCAACCCAATTTCTGTACTTTTGAATATGGTTTTGTTTATAGATTTCTGGACTTTTTCTTTTTCTTTTTAATTTTTTAGTTGTTATCACTGATTTTAATTTTTTTTTTTTTCAATTTATATTGGGTCATTGTAAGGAGAGAAAGCGTTTTTGAACTTCACCACATCCATGGCTACATCCCAGTTTTGTGGTATTCATCACATCCATGGTATGGAAGCTCTGGTCTGCCTCTCATTAAATATTGATATTTTTTTCCTTTGTTTCTTTTTTTTGTAAATTGAGGTGGTGGTTATATGAGCATGAATCTCTATGAAACAAAACACCATATGTAGAACAAAATAGAGTTGCAGGATTCGTAAGCCTAATAAGGAAGATTGCCATTAAAAGACCTCCAATCTAAGTTCATCAAATGACATTTTGTAATACAAACATAATGGTAGAAACTGTACATTTTCTCAAAAGAAATTCCTAATTTGAGAACAATTGCTTATTCCTTTCTTTCCTAATCAACCATAATAGATCTCGGCATGCGTTGTTTCACAAAGTCTTGGGCTTCTTCTCAAGCTACCACCCAGACAATAACTCAAAAACCCATCTTTCTCATCTTTTGGAGGACAGAGCCAAATAATGAAGAAAATCAAAGTAAACACATGTTAGGAGTGAGAGCTAGATTCAGATGTCACCTTTGAATTTTGTCGTTAAGACTTCCATGAGTGTGAGACGAATTGAAGAGTGACTTTCTTTGGGCTGCTTCCTTTCCAGATTAGGCTAGAAAGCTCATGGTTCAGAAAGACAGAGGACTTAGAGAAAAGCTTATATGTAGATTTAGTAGAAAAATGCCGAACGGACTCATTCACCCACCACTTTTGATCCTCATTTTCCTCTGGTTCCCTTTCCTCTAAGATCAGAGTGAGACTATCACATTCATTCATCTTTCTATCCAACAAACCTTTTTTAAACAGAAGATCCCAAGCTCCAACTTTCCTAGGCCAACAACGGGTGACCGAAAGCTTACTGAAGACCTCAAGAAAGGTCTAATTTGTAGCCTAACTATCTTCCCAAAAGCGAATCTTATCTCCATTTTCAAGCATGTAACTTTATTTCTTTTGAAAAAGCTTGTGTTTTTCTTGATGTATTTCCAAAGGCTGAATTTTGAACTTTTCTTACTTTCTTTTAGGGAGCCAACTACTAACCAACTGCCTGTAGTTGATTTTTCTGAGCCCAACAAAACAAACAGCGGTCTCTATCTGAGCAAAACTCCATAACCATTCTAAAGTGGCGTTCCTTCTCAAATCTCCAACACCCAGATCTCCATTAATCAAAAGTGTTGTCACCTTTAACTAACTAACCAAATGGCTACCTCCGTCCTTGCTTTCCTCTCCCCAAAGAAAATTGCTTAAGATTTTGTCAATAGAATAGCTCACCTTAGGTGAAATTTTGTAAATGGAGAGAAAATAAAAAAGAATATGGGTGAGAACCGCATTAACTAGGGTCAATATACTGCCTATTCTAATACGGGGAAGCTTCTCCAGTTTGCCAGCTTATGATTTTGTCCACTACTGGATCCCAAAAAAGAGACTTTCATGGGGTTGTCTCGTAGAGGCATGCCCAAATAGGTGAAATGGAGAGTTTCAACTTCACAAGCAAAAATCATAGCATTTTTTCTCTGCTAATAATAATATTTAACCTGATCAAGGCTGACTTGTTCAAATTTATACCGAGGTCTGAGGCCTTCTCAAGCATACTTGGAAACAATCTACAATTTTCCAGAAACACGAGTTATGGTTGTTGAAAGGCAAAGTATCATCAACATATTGATGGTGTGAAATGTCAATCTAAGATGTTTTTCTTCTTGTCTCAACCCTCTTGAATCATTAATTTCCCTCTAGGTCTGCCATTGATCATGATAGAGACATTCGCAGTGGAAAGGTATCCCTGGATCCACTTTCTCCCTCTTGTGAAAGCTCCATAACTGCCTTTAAGAAACTCGAATCAACGTTGATATAGGCTTTCTTTAAATCAAGCTTAATGATATATCCTTTCTTTTTCTTTCGTGGTCATCAACTGTTTTGGCCGCCACGATGATAGCATCTATTATTTGTCTTCCGTCAATGAAGGCTAATTGAGTCGTGGTCATCAACTGTTTTGGAAGAAATTAATAAAATCATGTACTGGCCCATGTAAAAGACCCATTTAAAAGAGAAGTTTTAGTCAAATTGCATCTATTGAAATGTGATTCTTCTTTGGGGGATCTATCTTGAGCTTCCTTACTTCGTTGAAATATCCTCCAATAGTCTAACAATCACTGCACAACCCAAACAGATTGTCTAATTTCCAAAAACTTTTCGTTAGATGAGAGTATGTAGGCTCGTAGACGCCAGACACCCAAAACAATTTCCATTATTCAACACAATTTTAATAAGAAGAAAAAACACCTATCAATGAGTCTGTGATTGAAACACTACTCTTTCCCTACATGATTAAAACACTACTCTTCCTATCATAATTCACCGAACAATCCAATTTATTCAGCTCCCTCGCAAGCTTCTTCCCATGAAAACCCCACTAGGTAACGACAGATTCCCCCTCTAAGCAATTTGGAATCATAGAAGACGGAAAAAATCTCTTTTCCCATGAGAAACTAGACGGCTGAGTTAAGACACTCCCGTCATGATCGATCCATGTCCTACCGTAGTGCCTGGTGAACCAGGTTTGCTTAGCAACCAAAGCTAGCTTACTAACGCGAATGCTCTTTTTTTTATTGCACGAGTGCACTAGTCTATCCACTATTTTCGTGCTTGGTGCTCTAATGCGCTTGACTTAATCGTAGGCATTTTCTTCGCTGGGTTAGATTCCCGATCCACCAACTACCTGATATGTTGGCAAACAGGACTTCATCATCTAGAAAGATGGATGGCACTCCAGACCAAACAATACCTATCAAAGATTGAGCTCGACTCAAGAGATGGAGACATAAAGGTGCAATAAAGTCCTCGATGTTTAGTCTCTCGATATGGGGTCGATTCGGTCTGAGCAAGCATCGAAGGAATTAATCCAATATTGGTCTGAGTAGAAAGAAAGGAATTGAACCCAAATAAAGCAATGAAATTATGTGTACACCATTGTCAACCAAGACAATAACCTCCATAGAATGCAGTCCAACCTCCATTACTTCTTTCGGCAGTCTTTCTCCCTACGGACATTCGCTAGCCATCTCTGTAGTTTGCACGATCACTCCCCTACTTGCTCTTCTACTCTAACTTCTTCATCTTGAACTACCATAACCTTATTTCAAAAAAAAAAAAAAAAACTACCATAACCTGCAACTCCTTCTAACATCGGTGCCCACGAAAAAACTTCTCTTCACATTGATAACATAGTCCCTTTTCACATCTAATTTGAAGCTCTAAATCAGTCAGTTTCATATATGGAACTTCAGCTTGCTTCCCAACACCGTCTTTTCAAAAAGTCGCGTCTAATTTACTAGGATTGACAAAAATAGTACTCGTGTTGGATCCAACACCATATGAAGCAGATTTGGGAGTAACAAATGACGAACTTGGGCTTTGGGCTGGTGTTTTTGGATTAAAGGTAGCTCCAAAATATTTTTCTTCAAAATGCAACAATTCATCTTCTAATTTTGGTGACATTTCCATTATCAAGTTAAGCCCAACAGAACGGTTCACCCGTAGTTTTCCAAAAAACATCCACCATCACATCACATTTGTTCTAGACTCTTTGATAAACCTTTTTTTTTTTTTTTTTTTTGTTGATTTATGGTGAGGAAACTTGTGTGGTCGATAGGTTCTCGATATTATTTATGAACAAAAGTACATTTACAGTCAAGGGAAGTATTAGAGAGCTTCCCGTCCCTCCACCTTTAGACCTTACTCAAGTCTAGTCAAAAGGTACCCCACACACTTACCATCATTAACATATACTATCTCTTACCCAACTCTACTTAACAGACTCCATCTTACAACAAAATAACTACTAGTCCCTATCTCCTTTCTTACACCTTCTCTTATACACGTTTAATGAGAGGTCTATCACTACCCACCCCCAAAAAACCATCTTGTCCTCAAGATGAAAATTAGGAAACTGATTTACAATCCACACTGCATCGTCCCATGTAAGTTCAGAAATCTCCATATCAGTCCACTGGATCAACACCTCTAATTTTGAAGGATCAGGAGGTGACTTCGAATTCCCAAAATCCTCGAGGGTTCCACCTTAAACTCAAAGTCAGAAGACATATTAGGAGGAAAAGGCATCACAAGTATTAGATAACATGGGGTTCCATTTCATAACCAATTGGCAATGAGTGGGGTAGCCCATCTATCTTATAAATTGTGAAGTCTCCACTTATCGGGATCCTCAACATACCAACTAGAATTCTGCTTCAACACTACTCCTGGCTACTATATTTTGTTTTTTACTATGCCATGTTACTAAGTTTCCTCCAACAAAAGAGCAATAACCAGAAGTAGATCTTCTATCAATAGTGCTTCCAGCCCAGTCTGCATAATATATACTTCAATTTGAAGGTGATCATGTTTTTGAAATAATATACCTTTACCTGGAGTTCCTTTTAAATATCTCAGGATTCTATACACAACTTCAAAATGAATGGATCTAGGTGAGTGCATAAACTGACTTACCATACTCACTGCAAATGCCATATCTGGGCGTGTGTGAGATAAATAGATCAGCCTACCCACAAGTCTTTGATACCTATCTTTGTCCTTTACTTCTTTAGTTTTGGCAGCTTGTAACTTCAAGTTCGGATCTATAGGAGTTTCAGCTATTCGACAACCAAGTAAACCTATTTTTTGAAGTAAGTCAATAACATATTTTTTTTATTAACAAAAATACCTTTCTTAGATTTTGCAAACTCCATTCCTAAAAAATACTTTAAAGCTCCCAAGTCTTTGATCTGAAACTCACTTGCAAGTTTGTTCTTAAGATCATCCAAACCTTCCTCATCATTACCTGTGAGAATAATATCATCAACATAAACAATTAGAATAACAATTTTATTATTCCTAGAATGTTTATAGAATATGGTATGGTCTGCATGACTTTGAAGGTATCCATAGCTAGTAACTGCTTTTCCAAATCGTTCAAACCAAGCTCTTGGAGATTGTTTGAGACCATATAAGGATTTCTTTAACACTCAAACTTTGTTATTTCCAAGTACCATTTCAAATCCTGGTGGTAGGCTCATAAATACCTCTTCTTCCAAATTACCATTGAGAAATGCATTCTTAACACCAAGTTGATGAAGTGGCCAATCTAAATTAGCTTCAACGGACAAAAGAATTTTGATGGAGTTGATTTTTGCAACAGGAGCAAAAGTCTCCTGATAATCAATACCATAGATTTTAGTGAAGCCATTAGCTACTAGTCTAGCCTTGTATCTTTCAACACTTTCGTCAGCATTGCACTTTATGGTAAACACCCATTTGCATCCCACTGAATTCTTATTTTTTGGCAGGTCTGTTATTTCCCAAGTATCATTTTGTCTTAGAGCATTCATTTCCTCCATACCTGCTAGTTTCCAATTTGGATCATCTAGTGCTTCTTGTATATTCCTTGGAACAAATAGGTTGTCTATCTATCCTAGAGGTGAAGGCTTTATGACTTTTTGACAATTTTTCATATGAGATGTAATTCGCAATGGGGTATTTAGTACAAGTTCGAGTACCTTTCCTAATAGCAATAGGGATATCAAGATTAGAAAGAATAGGTAAGGTATTTTCAACATTTGAAAGATTAGGAATAAGAGAGGAATTATTAGGATTGGAATGTTTAGCCAAAGTCCCCTGTCTATAAGGACGTAACTTCAAATATGTCGAGTCGCCAACTGCCAACTCAACATGTCTACGAGTTTCATTAGCCATAGATACCATATATTGTTGGGCATAAGACAAAATGTCCTTGATTATCAACAACATTTCATCCCTTTCCTTTAATTGATTATCCACCTCAAAAACAGGTGATCCATTCGCAACATAAGGAAGAATATCTTGAGGAGGACGCCCATAAACCACCTAAAAAGGAGTAGCCTTCGAACCAGAATGATATGATGTGTTATAACTAAATCTAGCCCACGGAAGCCAAGGAACCCACTCGCTAGGACAATGCATTGCAAAATATCTCAAATAGGTTTCCATTCCTCTATTCACCACTTCCGTTTGTCCATATGTTTGAGGATGAGAGTCGTACCCCTTTTTAGCTTGGTACCTTGCCATTTGAATAATTCTTCCCAAAACAAACTGGTGAACACCAGATCTCGGTCTGAGACAATACTTCAAGGGATACCATGTAATCAAACAATCTCCTTAATGAAGATTTGAGCAATAGAAAGTGCATTAAATGGCTGCTTGAGCAGAAGAAAATGAACATACTAAGAAAGACGATCAACAACCACCAACACAGAATCAAAAGTCTCAGCTTGAGGTAGGCCAATTATGTCTTTCCATATATCATCAGGGATAGGTAACAGTTGAAAGAGTCTTGCTGGAGCTAAAGCCAAATACTTAGCTTGTTGACATACAGAGCATTCAACAACAAAAATTTTAACTCTAGCTTTCATACCTACCTAATAAACTTCTCGAGCCAACCTTTAATATGTACAAAGCACCCCACCATGGCCCTCAACAGGAGAGTGAAAAGCTTCTAAAAAAAGAGAAATAGTAGGAGAGTCCTCAGGGAGAACAATCTTTCCCTGATAATACAACAACGAGCCCTTCAACGAGTAACCAACCGAAACTTCATCACCATTCATTATCTTGTTCCGAATAGAACGTAGTTTAACATCATCCATCTGCTGATCAAAGATAAGCCCCGTATTAAGCCCTCCTACCAAACTCACAGTTGCAAACTCCACAACATAAGGAATTCTGGACAATGCATCAGCAACCTTGTTCTCCACACGAGGCTTATATACAATGTCAAAGTCATACCCCATCAGCTTGGTCAAAAGCCTCTAATAATGGCCAGCAACCAACCACTACTCAAGAATAAACTTGAGACTACTCTGATCTGTTCTAACAAAAAAATTTTCCACCCAACAGGTAAGGCCTCCACTTTTGCACAACCATTACAATCACCATTAGTTCACGTTCATACACAGCCTTATTCCTATGCAAAGGGGGCAAAACATGGCTAAAGAAAGCAATGGGATTCGATATGGACCATAGAATGCAGTCCAACCTCCACTACTTCTTCCGGCGGTCTTTCTCCCAACGGACATTCGCTGGCCATCTCTGTAGTCTGCACGACCACTTCCCCTACTTGCTCTTCTACTCCAACTTCTTCATCTTGAACTACCATAACCTTATTTACAAAAAAAACTACCATAACCTGCAACTCCTTACATTGGTGCCCACAGAAAAACTTCTCTTCACATTGATAGCATAACCCCTTTTCTCATCTAATTTGAAACTCTAAATCAGTCAGTTTCTTAAATGGAACTTCCGCTTGCTTCCCAACATCGTCTTTTCAAAAAGTCGCGCCTAATTTACTAGGATTGACAAAAATAGTACGCGCGTTGGATCTAGCACCATACAAAGCAGATTTGGGCGTAACAGATGACGAACTTGGGCTTTGGGCTGGTGTTTTTGGATTAAAGGTAGCTCCAAAATATTTTTCTTCAAAATGCAACAGTTCATCTTCTAATTTTGGGGCCATTTCCATTATCAAGTTAAGTCCAATAGAATGGTTCACTCGTAGTTTTATCTTTATATCCGCTTTAGCCCATCAAAGAATTTTCCTTCCAAAGTTGCATTATCTAGGTTTTCCAACGGTGATGAAAACTCTTCGAACTTCTCTCGATAGTCCACCATAGTCGATTCTTTTTTAAGCGCAAAGAATCATTCATGAAGGTTACCTTCTTTAGTCGGAAGAAAACGTTGCAGAAGAAGGCGACAAAACTCCTCCCAACTTCCGATCAGTCGTTGACGCTTCTCCCAATGATGCCATTTTAAGGCAACTCCATCCAAACAGAGAACAATAGCTTCTACTTTCTCTGAATCAGTCAATTGATTTACGACAAAGTACTGTTCTACCTGATGCAACCACTCATAGGGATTCAATCGAGAGAAAATCGGAATCTCAAGCTTTCTAAGTCGAAGATCGAAAACTGTTTGTTCAATTGCGCCTACGATTCTCCCACACAAGCATTCGTCGCCGCACTAACCACTTCATCGTTCTTCTTTCCTTGATCCTTATCAACAACCCGTTCCAATTTCAGACTTTTAATCTGGGATATGACGACCAACAAACCCTCTTTCATCTGTGCAACCAGCTCAGAGATATTTCCAACAAAATTCCACAAATCCGCCATGGTTGCTTCCAATGCTTCCATTCGAGTAGTCATCGATAACCAGGGAAAAAAAAGAACACTGCTCTAAATACTAAATTGATAGGTTCTTTTTTTTTTGGTTGAACTAAATTGATAGGTTCTTGATATTATTTATGAACAAAAGTACATTTACAACCAAGGGAAGTATTCAAGAGCTTTCCGTCCTTCCACCTTTACACCTTACTCAAGTCTAGTCAAAAGGTATCTAGACTCTTACAATCATCAACTATATACTATCCCTTAACCAACTCTACTTAATAGAGTCCATCTTATAACAGAATAACTACTGGTCTCCCTCTATTTGTCCAATGAATTGAAATCTCTGAATCACTCCCTTTTGCTTTTTATGATTACATCGAGAATAATCCCGCAAAAGGTGGATTATTCAGAGCGGGTTCCATGAACAACGGGGATGGAATAGTTGTTGGGTGGTTAGGACACCCTGTTTTTATAGATAAAGAAGGGCGCAAACTTTTTGTACGTCGTATGCCGACCATTTCTAAAACATTTACGGTTGTTTTAGTAGACGGAGACGGAATTCTTAGAGTCGATTTTCCTTTTCGAAGAGCAGAATCGAAGTATAGTGTTGAACTGGTAAAGGAAAATAAATACTCAGATTGAAAGAGAATTGTCTTCAAATGAAAAAAGAGACCTACTTCCAAATGCGTCAAGGTGTTGTCTATGTTTTGCCTTACTTTAGATGACTGTAGTTAGAAGGTTTATGATCCATTATGTTAGTCAACTTCTAGAAAGAAAAGGTTTTGGTTTTCAGTTATTCCTAGTTTATATCTGAGCAGTATGGAGGAATTTTATGGTTCCTGAACAACCAGTTTACTATTTTTGGTTTTGATTACCAGGAGAATTGTTACAGGCTGGACAGGATTTTACGTAGCTACCAGTCAAGGATATACACGGATGATGTTGGAGCTTCTTTTAAGGTTGGTGGCATTTAATGAGTTTTTTTTTCTCTGTCCAATACTTCAAGTTGTTTAAAATATCTGTGATTTATTTATTTATCAGCTTAAGTTCTCGATGAAACGTTTGAGTTTACCTTATACAGTTATTTAAAATACGGGTGAGCAAGAAAAGCCGAAAAATCGAGTCGACCGACCTAAACCGACCGAACTGACGTCGGTCGGTTGGTATTCTTATAAACTTGGTCGAGGTCGGTTTTACATTCTGAAAAACCGACCTTACGGTCGGTCGGCTCGCCCAAAAGGGACGAGAACCGACAGAACCGACCGAAAAAAAAACTGATAAAGCGTCTGAGTTGACGCTGCTGCAAGCTACATTAATGCGCTGCCTGCAGCAACCCTGGTCTTCCCAAGGAATAATTAAAACATATTTTTATTTTTTTTTCAATTTCTTTCGTATCTCTCTTTCACACTTGTTTTTCTATTTTTTTTTCTTCAAACCCTCTCAGATTTCTCTCATTTTTCTTTTCATCTACCTCTTCTTTCTTTTTCAGCTTTCTCTTTTCACTCTCTCAATATCTCTTTTATCTTTCGGCCATCAACAAGCATCTTCACCTCGTCGGAATGACGTCCTTTCTTCGTCGGAACTTTGCGCCACACGGACCGTCATGATGTTTTTTTCTTCTCAGTTCTTTCTTTCTCCTTCATCTCATTCTCCATTCTTTCTTCTGTTAAAGTATTGCCCTCACTTCTCCATTTTTCTTTCTCCACCTCACCGAAACAATGACGTCATCTCTTCACCGGAACTTCCAAAACCGACCGATTTTTGCTCGTGGTCGGTTGATCGGTTCCATAAAACTTCCAAAATCGACATCCACTGATCGACCAAAGCCACGTCAGCAATCCGTTAGTAATTAACGGAAATTTGGATGGAGGGACCAAAATGAAACGAAATCCAAACCTTAGGGACTAAAATGTTGAGTTTTAAAACTTAGGGATCAAAATGAAACCTAACCCAAACCTCATGGACCAAAAGTGTAATTTTCCCTATATTTTATTATGGTTCATTATCCTTAATAACTGGGAGGGGTGTGATCACCCGCTACTATGTCTTTTTGTTCTCAATTATTTATGAGACGAGCATCATCTTAATAAAGTTGTTGTCATGGGTTAATAGGCGCTCGCTAGGGGTGAGCATCATAGACCGAAAAATCGATCCGCTTGAATAGACATCGATTAGTTGGTTTTTGAATTAAATCGGTCGGAGTCGGTATTTCCTATAGAAAAACCGACTGGTCGGTCGGTTGGTGAGCCCAAAAAGGCTCAAACCAACTAGAGTCGACCGGAAAAAAAAAATGAAATGACCCTTTAAATGGTAGAGCTACTGTAACATTCAAATTAATTACAATTTTTGTTTTATTTCATTTTTTTTCCTTCTTTAATCTTTCTCCCACCTTTCCTCCATTATTTTTTCTTCTCCCTCATTTTCTCCATCACTAAAACTCACATCTTCCTCACTCTTCTCATTCTTTCTTCTTTTCTTCTTTTTTTCTCACCTTTTTTTTTTCTCTCTTTTCCATTCTTTTCTTCTTTCTTCCTCGTTCTTCTTCTCCTCTATTTTTTTTCATTCCATTTTTCTTCTTTCCTATTCTTTTCTTCTTTCTCTTCTCCTTTCTCTCTCTCTCTCTCTCTTTTTTTTTGTGGTTTGTTGTTTCAATATTCTTTTTTTCCGTTCATCAATGCTAGAAAAGGGACCAAAATTGATCGACCGCTAGTATGGTCGGTCGGTCGGTGCACCAAATATCTTCAAAATCAATTTAAACCGATCGACCAAAATCGATAAATCGGTGGTCGGCGTCAGTTTGAGCCCAAAATCGATGCTGATTGACTGATGATCACCCCTGGCGCTCGCTTGACTTTGTGGTGATGGTGCAAAAAGGCGAGAAATTGCGCATCAAAGTGAGTGCCTTTTGGATGCTTTCAAGGTGCTGAAGCCTCACCTCTTGCACTCGCCTTAACAACACTTATTCCAACACAACCCCAATACTTCCTCTGGTTCTGCTCGCCACTCATAATCCTTGGTTAAGATAGGCCCATGTGATTGGGTTGTGTCCCATTCTCCCAACATTCTTGTGAGTTGAGACACATGGAAGATGTTATGAATGGTGGCCTCTAATGGTAACTCAATTTTCTAAGCAACCTGCCCTATTCGTTCCAACACACAATATGACCCAAAGTATTCTAAAGATAGCTTCTCACATCTTTTCTTGGCCAAAGACTTCCGTCGATAGGGTCTCACCTTTATGCTTACCATGTCCCCAACCTTAATCTCCAATTCACGATGTTTTCTGTCCGCAATTTTCTTCATTCGATCTTGGGCAATCTGAAGTTGCTCCTTTAATGCTGCTAAGGCAACGTCTTGGTCAACCAACTGCTGATCCAGGGCAGTGTTGGTGGTCTTTTGATCCCCATAAGAAAGTAGGGGTGGAGGCTGTCTTCTATACACAACATTAAAGGGTGTTGTGTTGATGGAAACATTGAATGTCATATTGTACCAGTATTTCGTCCACGAGATCCATTGTTCCAACTTCTTTGGTTGCTCCCCTCCGAAACATAATCACAAGTAATTCTCCACATTCCTATTAACTCCTTTTCGTTAGTTAATTCTCCACATTCCTATTAACTCCTTCCGTTGGTTCGAGCCCTATAGTCGACACATAAGCTCCTCCCACTATCCTTCTTCTTGACTAACAACATTGGACTGGAAAACGTGTCGTTGCTCGATCAGACAATTCCAGATGCTAGCATTTCCTTGATCAGTTTCTCAATTTTCAACTTCTGCGAATGGGCATATTTATATGGCCTAACGTTGACGGAACCTTGGCCCTCCTTCAACCCTTCCTCTTGGGGGGAAGTCCTTCTGGTATGTGGAATATATCTTTGTACTCGAACAATAACTTTCCCATCTCAGGTGGTAGTTGAGCTTCCTTCTCATCCTCTCTCGACGAGGAACCCATGATCCGCTTCATTCCAAGTCTTTAGCTAACATTTTTAAGGACACCTTGGCTTTATTAAGGGATGGGTCCCCTTTGATGGTTATTTTCTGGTAGCCTGAAACAAAAGTCATGGTCAATGTAGCCCAATCGACTCCCATCACCTCCATAGTTCGCCACCCCATTACCCATTACGATTCCATGATGAGACTTTCTGGACACGTTGATCTTGAGTTCATCTACTGGTTTCTGGGATAGGAAATTGTGGGTGGCTCCGTAATGGATCAATATCACGACCTCCCTTTCTCCCAACGCTCCTTTGACTTTCATTGTTCCTGGAGTCGAGAAACCTATCACTGATTTCAAATCCAGTTCCATTAAATCCCCTATTTCTAGGGTAGAGTTGTCTTCTTCTTCTTCTGAAATGGCCCCTTGGATCAACTCGATTTCTTCCAACCCGTTTAACAGAAGAACCCTAAGTTCCCTCGTCTCACGATTTTTTCTTTTATGATTCGCACTATATTTCTTGTCGCATCTGAAGCGTAGCCCTTCGTCTTTCTTAGCTTGAAATTCGACGTCTGAGAGTTTTGGGTAAAGATTCCTTGCATCCTATATCCCCTTTTTCCTGGTAACATAATCGCATGTGTTTGCATCGGGTTACTAGACTTCTGATTCGATTTAGCCCGAGTGTTTGGGCTGGTCTTTCCCGTACCTTGGGAGCCGACTTTGTTAGACTCTGCCACTGATCCTAAGCTCAACATCACTCTCGCGAGTTTGGTGGCTTCATCTTCGTCTTCAATCTGTTGGGCCTGGGTAGTCTTCGAGCCCAACAAGTTTACTGGAAATACTTTTGACCAATTTAATTACCGGAAATACTTTTAACCAATTTTATTTAGGGAACACACTTTAATGACCAAGAATGCAAAACTAAACACAAAACTAAAAGAATGTGACAATCTAATGATGATAACGGTCTTAGGGATTTGATTTCACCATTTGAGATTATGGATTAATTCTTGGATTAATGACATGCTATCATTCATAAATCTTGGAATACTAAAATCACACATATCTCTCCTGAGCATACATGATTCTCCCACATGCAATGAACCCGACATCCATATCTAAATTCATTAAACATGCAAGGTATTAAGGTTATCCTTTTTAACGATTTCTAGGATTAACTATTATCTCCCGATCTCTAGCTAAATCCTAGTTATGCATAATGAGTTATAAGCTAAATCCTCTCTCCCGAGTTAGATTTAGACACAATCAACATCCAATTCATGGCCTGTAAATTGAAAGCATTAAACATACATGATGCATAAATGAAATCAATAATAACAATCCATAAATTCAATCCATAAAGTTCCCAACGGCTACATCAATCCCTAAGAATTAAACTTAGCTACACATAATCCGCGTTACGATATAAACTAAGTCTAAATAAACCATAAGAACTACTAAAGAAAAGGGAAAAGAGAAGTAAACGCTAAGTAGGCCGAGACCGCACGTCCCCGTCACGATCTCCACGAACAAAGCCTTGAAATCCAGTTTTCTCCACTTGCTTCAGCCTCCACAGCAGCCTTCTAGTCGAGTTTTTGGCCCCAAAATCATCCAAAAGACCCCCCCAAAAAGACCTAATCGCAATCTTTAAATAAGGCAAAAATTCAGCACAGCGTCGTGACGCTGTCGCGATACTGCGGATTCTGGAAAGGGAAGCCGAGAGCGGCGTCTCACAGAGTCTCGACGTTGTGACCTGTTGTCGCCTACTTCAAATATGGAATGCCAGTGTCGAGACACCCAAAAAGCAGTGTCCCGACGTTGGCTCTCGGCTGGGCTGATTTTGCCTTCTTCCAACTTGAATCTTTTTCGTTCTTTAGCCCCTTTTCATGTCCCGAATGTTCGATTAGCTCCAATACTTATTTCCTACGAATAAAACATGAAAATGCATGAATTTGGCCAATTAATTGTAAAAGACTAGCTAAATTAAATAAGGAAAAATAGCTAGCTAAGCTCGCTATCAGTTCTCGTCACAATCCTCACGATCTAAGCTCCGAAATTAAGCTCCCCTCGATCGCCTCTGTGTTCTGGCCGTTTTCTGCTCTCCGTAATCGTCTTTTTCTCCCAAAGAAGCTCCCCTTCAGCCGCTGCGTTGCTACGAATTTATACTGCCCATTCTTGACGCTGTTGCGTTGCGTGCCCTAATAATTCCGGAAAGTCTCGCAGCATCGAGACACTGTGGAGGTAGTGTCTCGATGCTGCCTCAAAAACTCGCCTTCTGACTTATGGGGCAGCGTTGAGACACTGTCTATGGGGCGTCTCAACGCTACCCTTTTGAATAGGGGCCTTGAACCTAGTCTTCTTTGCTCATTTCTTCACTCGAATTTATTCTTTGGCTCCCAAATCATCGGTATTCTTCAAAAACATTAATCTCCATCGAAATGTTTGATTCCTACAAAATTAAACAAAATAGACATAAAATTGGCCAAATAATACTCAAGACTAACACTAAAATAGTATAAAATATAGCTCAATGTGTCAGACACGTATCCGACACAGATACGCTCCGACACGTGTCTGACACATCATCGCCTCATGCATGATAGACTGATCTCGAAGGATAAAAAGAAGACTTGGCACTTCATCGCCTCACTATCATATAAAGGGATGTTAAGAATTGTTTTATTGCAACCTACCATTTTGTTCTATTCTCGAAGAAAAGCGTGGGATCCCTCCTTTCTTCCACCATTTAAGCTTGATACCTTGAATCCAGAATTAGTGGAATGAAATGCTTCGTGTCTTTTGGTCTCCTTTACCAAGCAAGCAACAAATTAAAAAATTTCATCAAATGTTCATTCTCGACCTCCATTGTCCAGTTTTCATATTTTCCAAGTTTTCCCTCCATTAGTAGTGTGAGTAGTGTGAACTCCCTCCATTAGTAGTGTGAGTAGTGTGAACTCCTTACAACCTATGAAAAATAACATTGAAGATTCCTTCGTTGAAGATCTAGCTTCTTTATTTCAAGGGTGTGACAAAGAGATCCCTCATCTTTCACCATTAGTGCCTAGCAAATTTGCCTCTTTTTCTTAAGTTTGTGGTCTTGAGTTACGGGAAATCTTCCCTTGAATTAAGATGGAATCCATTTTTGGGGTCTTTGTAAGTTTTTCGATTGGTGTTTGCTTTTCATCAATTTTCTCATTCTTTGCCATTGACCTTTTTATCCATGGCTCTTTGGCGGTTTTCTTCAAGTTCTTGTTGGTCTTTGGTTTGGTCTTTAATGGACTGTCTTTGACTTTGTATGTGGCTTTGTATGTGTTTGTTTTGATGTTCGTTGGTTTTTTTTTTTTTATCTTCTTAGATCTTTGGTTTTTTATTCCTTTCTGCCCCGTATTGCTACATATGGTTCTCATTCGTTTCTTAGTGGAGTTTGTATTCTTGAGCACAAGTCTCTTTTCATTAATTCAATTAAAAGTTTCATTTCTTATGATGTAGATTTGATGATATTTTTCTGCTTCAACAAAGGAGACTTTGCATTGATGAACAAATATTTTTTTGCAATCTAGATCTCAAGGTATGCAATATATTTCGTATATGATGTTAATTTTTTTTTTTTTTTTTAATTTATTTATTTATTTATTTATTTATTTATTTTTTATTATTTGAGACATCGTATCTGATGTTAGTTTCTTTTTGTAAGTTATATACATTTGTTATACTAGTTGCATTATGAAAATATTTGAAGGATTGTGAGTTTGTAAGTTCCAAAATTGGGACCTCTAGTTAATGAGTTTTAAGATTGTGAGTTTGAGCGGCTACCCCCCTGCTCTCTCCTCATTTTCCTTTCCAATAACCTCCTTCCGATAGATCAGTGGCTTTTCTTATCCTTCATCCTTTGATTCGTTCCCCAGATTGTTTGCCGATTTTGGATTGCTGCTGTTTTGTTTTTTTCTGGTTACTTCATCCTTCATCTTCAATGGACGTCATCAGTTGTTGTATTTAGAATAGGTACTATCGTATTTGGAGGGAGGGAAATTTTCTTTTTGTTGAAGATACGTGCAAAAAGCATTTGATTCCATTGTCCGTTTCCCTTTTACAGTGGTTTGAAAAAGTGTTAGTTGAGATCTTGCAAAATCCTATTTCTTCTTTCTTTCATCAGAAATTTAAGGAGGAATTTGGAGTCATTAGGTTGAGTAAGTTCTTTTCGGATAATGAATGGTTTTTTGAATGCGCTGTTTGGCCTTCCACGGGTGGGAGAAGGATCATTCAAGTTCCAGCGGGTTTGAATAAGAAAGGATGATATGTTTTTTGGGTTATGATTAGGGATTTCATTATCAGAATTCGTTCTTGTGAGAATCAGACAATTCGATCATTGTTGAGCAAATTGGAGATTCTTTCTAATTTAGATAAAGATTCAGAAGGTCAAGTCTTTCCTAATTCATATGCTGAAGTGGTTAAGCGAGGTGGTTTTATGAAAAATTCAGTCTCCTTGGATGATTCAATAAGAAATGTTAAGTTCGTCAATAAAGAAGCTTACTGGGTTCGAAAGAATTGGGATGTGTTGAAAATTGATTTGGAAAGCTCACTTGTTGTTTCTAGATTGATGGCTCATTATTCTTCGAAGGATGTTAAGATTACCCTTGAGAATTTCTTTAAATCTTTAGTCTCGATTAACCCTTTTTCGGATGATAAAGCTTTGATTCAAGTAGTTGTTGGTGGCTTGGATCTTTCTGCGAATGGCAAGTGGAAGAAATTTGGGAACTTTCATGTGAAATTAGAATTTTGGTCTTCTGAGATCCATTCACAGCCAAAGTTTATAAAAAGTTATGGAGGCTGGCTTGCTATCAGAAATCTTCCTTTGAATTTATGGCATCGTGATTCCTTTGAAGCTATTGGAAAGAACCTTGGAGGGTTGGTTAGTATTTCATCCAATACGCTTAATTTGCTAGATTGTTCTGAAGCCTACATTGAAGTAGAAAAGTATTTTTGCAGATTTATCCCTGCTGATATTAATGTTAAGATTGGTAATAAGCATGAATTTTCATTAAGATTTGGTGATATTAATCCTTTAGAGGATAGAAATTTGAAGTTTGATTTAAGAAGGAAGTTAGATGTAAATGACTTTTCGAATTCCTTGGATTTAATTAGGGTTAGGCAGATGGTATTGGATGAAAATTCGGATCTTGTTATTGGAGGGGTAAGGATGAATGATTTTCCATTTGCTTATCGGTATCAGGAGGAATTAAATGGGGAGTTGGTTTCTTCAAAAGATGCCTCGTTGCATGATGATCTAATTAATTATGTTGGCTGTAATGTTTCTCCTCCCAAGATGATTAATGACAATAGTTGTAATTTGAATTATGATGTACAACAGATTCCAAGAGAGAGAGACCAATTTAATGAGGCGTTGGGTTCTCCAACAGGTGCTTCATTGCATGAAGAGGGTATTAATTACGTTGGAGGTAAAGGTATTAAAGATAGCATTAATGAGCCGATTATTGTTCTCTCTCCATCTAAAGATGATAATGTGTTTAATATGCTTAGCCCTCAGAAAGTCCAGCCGACTCAGTTTTTTGAATCATCTTCTAAGGATTTTAATGCCGTTAATTGCAATTTAATTAATGATGTCCAACAGGTAGCATTAAAGACCTATTCTCGGAAAAAATCTTCTATTTCATTGGGTGCTAAGTCAAGCATTAATGCTGATAATTTGGAGTCTGCTTGTACTCATTTAATTGCTGCAAAAAAGGCTTCAGGATCTTCAGATGTCAATTCTGGAAATGGGCTGTTTCAGGGTAAGGAATTTAATGAATCTTCTATTTAAATTCCAGGGGGGAGTGAGGTTTTAGTAAGAGGAATTGGTAGTTCCTTCAACCATAGTATTCATTCTCCAGGGGATTCAGATGATGAGTCTACGGTTAGTGTAAGTAGTGAGGATTCTGATCCGTTGTTAGAAAAAGATGATTGTGTGGATCTCTTTTCAGAAGATCAAATTGGTGAGTCTTTGAAATCTATCTTCTCTGAGAATGTTGATGGTTTAGGCTCTCATGATTCGTTTATTCACGAATCTTTATTATCACCTTCTCAAATTCCTAACCAATTCTCTTCGATAGTTGATATTTGTGGATTTCAGTTGTGCAAAATTTCTCCTCAGTCCTCTAAAGCGGTTGTCTGATCCTTTCTTACTCAAAGATGAAGATTGTTTAGTGGAATTCCAGGGGTCTCGGTGATAAGTCTAAAAGGGTGGCTTTGAAGAAATTCCTTCAGAATATTTGCCTTGTTTTAGTCTTAATTCAGGAGACTAAACAAGCTGCATTTGATTTGAGATTCATTAAATCCTTATGGAGTTCTTAGATAATCATCCTTCTTCAAGTCAAACTGAGTCTTTGCATTTGGAGTGGTCTCCAGTTGTATCTTCTAGTCAGCGTTTTGAGGTTGTTGCTGATTTTTCAGTTGGTATGGTGGATTTGAGGATCAAATTCTAAGAAGAAACTATTAATATGGTGTCCAGTTGTTTCTCAGAAAAGATATATTTTGGTGAAATTATTGTTAAAGGGTTTGAGCATCCAAATTCATCTATCATTCTTCATCTCTCTGGAGATGAAGAGTTGTTCAAGTTCCCACTTGATTTCCAACTTGTGGGACAAATCAAGCAGCAAAAAGGGTTGGAAGTTATATCTTTCTGGTTGCCAAAAGCTCCTTCAGGTTTTGTTCCCTCGGGTTGTTTTGCCTTCTAAGGTTTGCCGAAGCTTCAAGTTTTCAGTGCATTGGGATTCATGCGGATGGATTTGGTTTCGTGGGATCAGTTTTTGTAGGTTAGTGCTTGGGATTCTTCAGATGTCAGGTTAATATCAGAGCCATTCAGCATATGGTTTGTTGGTTTTGAGTTAGGGTCTTTTGTGCGGAATGGGTCTTTGAGGCAGCAGAGGGG
Organism: Luffa aegyptiaca; assembly: GCA_017139565.1. Lineage (NCBI taxonomy): Eukaryota > Viridiplantae > Streptophyta > Magnoliopsida > Cucurbitales > Cucurbitaceae > Luffa > Luffa aegyptiaca. The sequence continues at coordinate 311,874 of CM029396.1, forward strand.
TTTCAATCTTAAGCTTTCGGATTCACATCTGGCAAGTGGTTTAGTTAGCTCCGTATTTGTTGCAAAGTGAGATCGTTTTCTAAAGCAGTTTTAGATGTCTTTTCTGGTTTGGATTCAAAATTTTTCCTCATATATTTTGCCCGGCTCAAGCTTCGTCTTGGTGTTCTTTGTCCAAGCTCTTCTCAGGATTCTCTATTAAAGATATTTGCCTCAATTGGGAAGCTTTCATTTTTCCATCTGAGTGATGTTTGCTTTTGCTTCTATGGTTGTTCCTTTTATATTCTTTGCTCTTTTTGTATCTTTTTTTCATTCTACTTTGAGCGTTAGTCTCTTTTCATTTCTTCAATGAAAGTGTGGTTTCCTTTAAAAAAAAAAAGAAAGTTTGAGTTGATATGTGTATAGAGAAGCATCCTATGGTGGCTATGTCCAGCCAATGTCTCCCTTTTGCAGCATCGTTTGTTGGAAGAGGCATCCAGAGAGAGCCGACAACCATTTCTTATTACATAAATCTCCACAACCATTGCAGATATGGTGCATTGCTTCTTTGTCTAAAAGAGACTAGCCCAATGCCTCCATGTTTCCAAAGCAGAGCTGTCCAACCCCATTTAACCAATTGACTACCTTGTAAATAAGCACCACCATTCTAGATAAAGTTCCTTGCTAATCTTTCCGTCTTATTTATCACCTCCAAATGAGCTTTGAAGATTGAGAAGTAAATAGGGAGGGAGGTTATTCCAAGTGGAGAACCTAAGCGTCAGCTTCCCGCCGTTTGAAAGAGGGATGTTCTTCCATTTTGAACTCCAAATAGACTTCATCAGCCTTTTACTCATAGCCATCAACTTAGTCTCTTGGAGGATCACTACGTTCGGACCAATTTTAATCAAAAGGACCTTCGCTAGAGCTCTTTGGGGCACCACTCAAAGCCCTCTTACATTCTACGGATGGCTTTGTCTCTCTCTCTCTTGCATAGGCCCAATAGGCTCTACTTTGCTCCCTCAAATGCTCGAGCTCTACTTTAAGTTTAGAAATGGAGGGGTTGGAGGAACCTTCAGGGGATGCTGGCACATTTTGCTTGCTAGGAGTGGCCTTGGTTTTCATCATGGGGAGGTGACTTTCTGCAAGCATCATAGTCATTTGTCATTTCTCCAAGGCTTATTAGGGTGGAATGGGTTTATGATGAACTTTTCTTTGAGGATATCTTAAAGGATCTGATCAAATAATCTACCCAGCTATCGTGGAAGTCTCTCCTTGTATTCACGACAATCTCCTTCGACCTAAACCCTCTAATTTCACTTTCTTCTGCTCTTGAAAGGGTAACTCACTTATTGCTATTGTTTTTTATAACTCCAACTATGTTAGTCATGGTAACTTTTCCATTCAAGAAATCCAGTAACATTCCCCCAAGGTGGACCATACTTTTGAGTTTATGGCACAAAAGCAAGGCGTCTTAGGCATCAACGAAGTACACCACTACTATTTCTTCAATCGGTAAGCCGAAGAACATTTTTCCATGTTTCTTCGCAATTCTACAAATCTCCCTTTCCTCTTTCTACCATACATAAACATTAAAATTTTCCTCTATCTTAATCAATTGTCTACCCAAATCCATCTTTTGAATTCTATTGTGAGTGTTCAAACTCCTATGAGCCATTGGCCACAAAAAGATTTTAATCGACCACCTAATTTTATCATCTTCATGGCCCAATCAAAAAGTTTCCAACTTTGATATCAAGCATAACTAAACGGAAAAATCTCTATCAAACATCCATCTCCAAGTTCCTTGCCCCTCATCGCAACAATCAGCCATTGTAGCGTGTTGCTTCAACGACAACACAAAAATGTTAGGAAACTCATCTTTAAGAGAAGCGTTCCCAATCCAAATATCCTTCCAAAATTTGATTCATCTCCCATTTTCTACTTTAAATGAGATAAAACTCATAAACCGACCTCAAACTTTGCAATATCAAATCAAGGGCGGTTCTTCGAACTCCCTAAGGGGATAACGTCATCCATCCAAGAGTCTCTTCCTCATAGATGCTAGCCACCACTTGTCTCCAAAGGACATCTTTCTCTATAGAGAAATGGTGGCCACCACCATTTAGTGAGCAGAGTTGAATTTATGTGTTCAAGAGAGTCAATCCCAAGGACACCACATGGTGAAGGGGGAGGGAAGAGGTCTTCCAATTCACAAGGTGAGTATCGACTCTAAAATCTCCTCCAACCCAAAAAAAAATCTCTAATTAGCTTCTCCAAGTCCTTTAGACCCCCTTTGGAGCTCTAAGCAGGGAGAAAAAAATACAAAGGGATACCATTTAAGCATGGAAGAAATGAGAGACAACCTACCTCCCTTGTAGAGCGAGGAGGGCTTCCACTTTGATATTTTCTTTCTAAACTTGTCAACTATTGGTTCCTAGAAAGCTAAGGATCGATGATTACCTCCTAAGGAAAAAGGAAAACTAAGGTATGTGATGGGGAGATTATCGGTTTTGCACCCCAAAAGTCTAGCCTCCCTTGTTACAATATGATCATCAATATCAATCCCGATCAAGGGTACTTAACTATGTTTAGGCTTAAAACCAAGCATCTAAGAAAGATACATATGACTGTCCAATTTTTTAGTGGAGATTTGATCGCCGGGCCAGAAATAAAAGTGTTATCTACATATTGGAGGTGTGAAACAATCACATCCTTTTCTCATATAGCCCACCCTTCAACATTCTCTTCTCCAGAAGGGTGAACAAGAAAGGTGACAGGGGTCCCCTTGTCTTATGCCCCTTTTAGCCCAAATCTTCCCTCGAGGAAGAGTAATTGTTGTAGGCTAAGAATCATGGATACACGATACAGACACGACACGACATAGACACGACGATACGTGAAGTTTCTTAAAAAGTAGGACACAGTTGGGGACTCATTTATTTTAATGGAATATATGTATATATTGATACATCTTCAACATTAGGAAAACTCAAAGGATTTTAGTGGTTATGACTATGGTTAGACATTAAAGTTATCTTCTAATGGTTTTTAAATGATAAATATATACGATTTGTTAGAAAATTTAGAATTTAGAGGTCTTCTATAACTCTCATCTTTTATGAAGTTTAGGAATACAGAGAGGAAAAAAAGAAAAAAAGAAACCTTACCATATGAATTGGGTAGCTGGTGGCGGGTAGCGCAGTTGGCAAACCAATGACACCTTGAAATGGTTTTTACTTTTTAGGATTTTCAATTTAAAAGTTTAAGGGTTTTGTTTTGTTTTTTTTTTTAAATTTAAATATACTTTTTATGTTGGGCTTAATGGACTTGGCTTTTAATCTTGTTCACAATTAATTTTAATTTTGAATGTGTACGAGAGAAAAAAGTAATAATCAAATATTGTACACAGTTTTTGGCGTGTCGGATACGTGTTCGAAGCGTGTGTGTCTGTGTTTGACATAGACACTTCCTAAAATAGTGTCCGTGCGTCTTAGGTTGTAGGGTTTGAAGATTAGTTGGATATAATCTTGAATTCTCTTAAGGAGTCATATCACTTGATGAAAGATGGTTTTGCCTTGTAAGTCATCTAAATATGTGTTCGGAGTGTGTCCGTGTCTGTGTTTGACATATACCCTTCCTAAAATAGAGTGTCTGTGCTTCTTAGGTTGTACGGTTTGAAGATTAGTTGGATATAATCTTGAATTCTCTTAAGGAGTCATATCATTTGATAAAAGATGGTTTTGCCTTGTAAGTCATCAAGATTTGTGGGAGATCATCTTCAATACCCTTGGGGTTCATATTATTTGGTAAGGGACGATTTTTTCATGTGTTAAAATTTCAGTTGATGTCAAATTGATTGAATCTTTTAAGCTTTCTAAGCCAATTGAGTGAGTACTCTTGAGTTTAAAGATTAGTCGGAGATAATTTTCAACTCCCTAGAGTGCTTATGTATGTATTGAAGAAGAACCAAAACTTTTCATTGAATAAATGAGAAGAGACTAATGCTCAAGGATACAAACTCCCAAAAAAAAGTGAAGGACTTGAGAACCAAACAAAGATTTGTGATAGCATGCGGAAATGCTATCTATTTCCTATTAATTTTAAGCTAGTTTTGTGCTTAAATTATGTGTTTTGATGCCATTTTATGTTCAATTTTCATAAACCGAGCCAAAGAAGCAAAATCAGAGTTGAAGAGAAAGTTGGTTTATATATAAAAAAAAAAACAAAGGAGGGATGTTCTTCCATCTGGCAAGCTTAGCTCTGAATTTTTCAACAATAGGATCTTAGGAACTTGGTGTATGGTAGTTGCCCTTAAGAGGGACACTCAAGTAAGTGAAGGAGTGATTCTTAAGTTTGCAGCCCAAAGATACAACCGGTTGAGTATCTTCTTCCTTGTTGATATTTAGACCAACAATGGAGGTTTTTGAAATGCAGGCAAATTCCTTTTAGAAAAATAGAAAAAAAAAGGTCCACCAATTTTGGAGAAATTCATTGTTGTTTAGGTAGAAAATGAGTGTTGTTAGCGAATTGGAGATGAGTAATTATCAAATGCTCCCTACGCAACATCGAAGAGTCGCAAAAATGCAAAAAAGTATGCATACCATAACAACATGCTTCTCTCTTTAAAAGGAGGATGCAAGAGCACCTACTTCATCAAAGACGTCTTGATAGGAACGAGATATTATTTATGTAAAAGGATAGAAGTCAAGGAAAGTTTCGAGTTTTCCCCACCTCTCCTACTCAATTCGTCTAGTCACAAGATCAATCAAAAAGATATCCTTCCCAATCCCTCCCTATTAGTTATATACTACTCTACTAATTACATTAAGTTAAGCCTCCAGATACCACAGACTAACCTCAACAACTACACTATTGGTCTCCATTCCCCTTTCTCACAAGCTTATGTTTATATACATACTTAATTGGAGGTCTATCACATCCCATCTCTGTTCCGCGTCCTGCTAACACCAAACACACCCTTCTAGCAATCCCAAAGGTAAAAAGCAAACTGGTAATCCCACAACAAATGATTCAGATGCTCCCCATGACTCCTGCAAATAATGCACTATTGCGGGAACAAAACTATGGAGTGTCTTTGGACGTGATCTAAAGTGTTGACCTTTCCTAGTAAAACTTGTCACGCAAAAAACTTTCACCTTTTTAGGAGTTTTAACCTTCCAGAGAGAGACAAAAACAAAAGCCTTAGGTGCAGCTAATGAGACGGAGGAAAGAGACAGAATGCCAGTAGGAATGGCAAGAGAAACCCATAGAGGAGTCGAGAGTCAAAACCCTAACTTCTCTCCTCGAAGGATGATAGACTGATCTCGAAGGATAAAAAGAAGACTTAGCACATCATCGCCTCACTATCATATAAAGGGCAGTGAAAGCCTAACAAAATAAATGAAGAGAGACCAGAGGGAGGCAAAACTGAGGCCACCGTATGCAACTTGTTCTCCAAAAAGAAGTAGAAACGAGAGAATAAGATGCACAAAGGTTTATCAACCACCCAATGGTCCTCCCAGAAGTTTACTTCTAAACCTTCCCTAACATAATATCTAACAAAGTGAGGAAAAGAGGGAAAAGAAGAAGAAATAACTTTCCAAAGGTTTTTGCTCAGGGCGATAACCACTCAAAGGGGTGAGAGTCATACCAACTCCCAATCACTCTATACCAAAGATTGTCAGTTTCTGTAAAGAATCGCCGCAGCCTCTTAGTCAAGAGAGCCTCATTGTGTAAGTGCTAACTCCCAATACCCATACCTTTGAGCTTAACAAGATTCACCACTATCTCCCACCTAACCAGATGGGATCCTCACTCATGAAAATTTTCTCATCATGCTCTTACTCTCGGAGATAGGGACCCTAAACATGGACATGCAAAGGCTAGGGATCCCCACTCAAGACTATCTGAATGAGAGTAAGTCTCCCCCTTTTGAAAGAAAAGACATTTTTCCAATTTTTTTTTTTAACAAGAAACAATACTTTTCATTGAATTAATGAAAAGAGGCTAATGCTCAAGAATACAAACTCCATAAAGGAGTGAAAAAACACCAAAAATAACGAAATGAGTACAAGATCAAAGACTAAAAAGCATTAAGAAAAAGACATTTTTCCAATTGGACAATCATTTTTGAAACTTTTCCACCATAGGATTCCAAAACACCTTAAGGTTTCCAAGGGGAGTCTTAAATAAGTGGGAGGGAACTGACTACCTCACAACCCACCAATGCGGCCCAAGATGCTAACTTGGATGGACAACAATTTAAACAAAAAATAGAGTTTTTCAATAAATACCCTCGAACTTTAAAAAGTTTCAAAAGTACCTGTGAAGATCTCAAAATTGCTTTTAATGAGATGGGTTTTCTGCAGGAAGAACTTTCTTCATGGAGTTTATTGTAAGTTCTTTGTGCAAGATTTTTTCTTCAATTTAGCCTATTGAGGAATTTGTTGAGGAATTTTTAGAATTTTTTTTTTTTGAAGGGAGTCATGCGGCCAATAGTTCTCCATAGGTTTTTATCTCTCCTTCAATTAATGTGAGCTTGTTAAGGAATTTAACGAAGGGAGTCATGCAGCCAACAATTTTCAAAAGGAATTTCTCTCACTTTCAATTAAATGGTTAAGGAATTTAATGAAAGACGTCTTGAACCATCAGTTTTCGAAAATAATTTATCTCTCCTTCAATTAATGTCAATTCTTCTAAGGAAGGTGGGATTATGGGCATAAATGTCTCTTGGCTAGAGGGTGGTTTCAAGGAAAAATTTATTAGCACGTTGCTTTCCCTCCGAGTTGTAAAATAAATATTTTTTGAATGGGTGTCTTTTAAATTCTCCTCATGAACCACCAACATTCTTTATTACGTCATTTAGTGATGCTTTGTAGGCTCTTTCCAAGAGATGCCTTTTGAGGCAATTGAGACACCTTTTGGAGACTCCATTAAGATTCTCGAGTCTACTCAGCCCCTTAGTTTTAAAGGCGTTAAGAATTGTTTTATTGCAACCTACCATTTGTTCTAGTCTCGAAGAAAAGCGTGGGATTCCTCATTTCTTCCACCACTTAAGCTTGATACCTTGAATCCAGACTTAGTGGAATGAAATGCTTCGCGTCTTTTGGTCTCCTCTGCTAAGCAAGCAACAAATCAAAAAAAAATTCATCAAATGTTCATTCTCGACCTCCTTTCTCCAGTTTTCATATTTCCCAAGTTTTCCCTCCATTAGTTTGTCTTCATCAGTTTATAAAATCTTGGCCAAGGTGCTTGCTGAAAGGTTGAAAAAGGTCATGCCCTCTATCATTTCTCATTCCCAAAGTGCCTTCATTGAAGGAAGGCAAATCTTGGATCCCATTCTTATTGCAAATGAAGCTGTGGAAGAATACAGAATTAAGAAGAAAAAAGGTTGGATTCTCAAACTTGATTTTGAAAAAGCTTTTGATTGTGTAGATTGGAATTTCCTTGACAAAGTTTTAGAACTCAAAGCTTTTAGCAGTAAATGGATTCAATGGGTTCAAGGTTGTGTTCGTAACCCAAAATTCTCTATTTTCATTAATGGTAGACCTCGTGGGCGTATTCTAGCTTCTCGTGGTTTGAGACAAGGAGATCCATTGTTTCCATTTTTATTTCTTTTGATTAGTGAAGTGCTTAGTGCCCTTATTGACGAGGCTTACTGCAAAGGATTATATGAAGGCTTCATCGTGGGTAGTGACAATGTTCACGTTTCTATTCTACAATTCGCAGATGACACGCTTTTATTTTGCAAATTTGATGATAATATGCTGGATGTTTTGATTCAAACCATTCGTTTTTTTGAATGGTGCTCGGGCTTGAAGATTAATTGGGAGAAATCTGCATTAAGTGGGGTGAATGTGGATGAATCTCAACTTCAACAAGTTTCTCAGCGGTTGAATTGTAAGAAAGAAGTTCTGCCTTTCATTTATCTTGGTCTTCCTCCTGGTGGGTATCCTAAAAAAGCAATTTTTTGGTAGCCAGTGATTGATAAAATTCAGAAAAAATTGGATAGATGGAAGCGTTTCAATTTGTCTCGAGGTGGTCGGCTAACCCTTTGTAACTCGGTTCTTTCTTGTATCCCTATATACTATATGTCTCTATTTCATTTACCTTCTTAAGTTTGTTTGGACTTGGAAAGGTTGATTAGGAATTTCTTTTGGGAAGGCCGTGAGGGAGGCAAAATAAATCACTTGGTAAGATGGAATTTGACGTCAAAATCTCAGTTTGATGGAGGTCTCGGGGTTGGTGGATTGAAATACCGAAACACTGCTTTATTGGCAAAATGGGGTTGGAGGTTCATTCATGAACCTCATTCCTTTTGGAAAAGGATTATTGTTAGTATTCATGGATCTTCATCTTTTGATTGGCATTCAGCCGAAAACGCAGTTTTAGTCTTCGAAGTCCTTGGATGAGTATCTCTACTGTTTGGAAGCGTATCGAATATTTAGCTCATTTCAAATTGGGAAATGGGAAAAGGATTTCATTTTGGAATGACCCGTGGATTGCAAATCGTCCATTGAAGCTGGAATTCCCGTAGTTATTTTCTCTATCTTCTTCTCCTAATGGTTCGGTTTCAAAGTATTGAGATGCTTCTCATTTATCTTGGAATGTTATATTTCGTAGATTTTTGAAGGAAGAGGAAATTCTAGATTTTCAATCCTTATTGGTAAGGTTATCTTCTATTACCATTGCTCCTTTTGATTATAATCGTATATGGTCTTTGGAACCTTCAGGGTGTTTTTCAGTGAAGTCTCTTACCCGTCATTTGGCTTCCTCACTTTCTTTGGAGAAAGAGATTTTTAATGCTCTGTGGAAAACTAAGAGCCCGAGAAGAACTTCCATCCTTGTGTGGATCATGCTTAATGGTTCCTTAAATTCATCAGATGTTTTGCAAAGGAAGCTTTCTTCTCATTATCTTATGCCATCAGTTTGTGTCTTATGTTGCTTGGCTGGGGATTCTTTGAACCATATTTTCTTTGAGTGCTTTTACTCTCGATTGTGTTGGTTCAAGCTTTTCTCCTTCTTCAATCTTCATTGGGGCTTCTCCAACATGTTTAAGGACAACGTCACTTCTATCTTAATTGGGCCATCCTTGGCTCCAACTTCCAAACTTTTATGGTGCAATGTTGTCAAAGCATTATTATCAGAATTGTGGATGGAAAGAAACCAACGGATTTTTAAAAATTCGCATATGCTTTGGTTCGATCGGCTTGATTCAGCTAGTTTAAAGGCGTCGTCTTGGTGTTCTCTCTCTAAGAATTTCGATAATTACTCGATTCAGGATATTTATCTTAATTGGCTTGCTCTTATTTCTCATGAATAATTTTTATTTCTGTTTGTTTTGTTTCACTCCCTGGTGGAGTTTGTATCTTTTGAGCAATAGTCTCTTTTCATTTCATCAATGAAAAGTTTCGTTTCTTGTTTCAAAAAAAAGTAGTGAGTAGTGTGAACTCCTTACAACCTATGAAAAATAACATTGAAGATTCCTTCCGTGAATATCGGGCTTCTTTATTTTAGGGGTGTGACAAAGAGATCTCTCATCTTTCACCATTAGTGCCTAGCAAATTTTCCTCGTTTTCTGAAGTTTGTGGTCTTGAGTTACGTGAAATCTTTCCTTGAATTAAGATGGAATCCATTTTTGGGGTCTTTGTAAGTTTTTCGATTGGTGTTTTGCTTTTCATCGATTTTCTCATTCTTTGCCTTTGACCTCCTTTTTTTTCCATGACTCTTTGGCGGTTTTCTTCAAGTTCTTGTTGGTCTATGGTTTGATCTTTAATGGACTGTCTTTGACTTTGTATGTGGCTTTGTATGTGTTTGTTTTGATGTTCGTTGGTTTTTTTTTTATCTTCTTAGATCTTCGGTTTTTTATTCCTTTCTGGCCCCTATTGCTACATTTGGTTCTTATTCGTTCCCTAGTGGAGTTTGTATTCTTGAGCATTAGTCTCTTTTCATTAATTCAATTAAAAGTTTCATTTCTTATGATGTAGATGGAGACTTCGCATTGATGAACAAATATTTTTTTGCAATAGATTTCAAGGTATGCAATATATTTTGTATATGATGTTAGGTTTTTTTTTTTTTTTTTTTTTAAATTTGAGATATCGTATCTGATGTTAGTTTCTTTTTGCAAGTTATATGCATTTGTTATACTAGTTGCATTATGAAAATATTTAAAGGATTGTGAGTTTGTGAGTTCCAAAATTGGGACTAATGAGTTTTAAGATTGTGAGTTTGAGTTGATATGTGTATAGAGAAGCATCCTATGTTGGCTATGTCCTGCCAATGTCTCCCTTTTGCAGCATCGTCGGTTGGGAAGAGGCATCCAGAGAGGGTTGACAACCTTTTCTTATTACATAAATCTCCACAACCATTGCAGATAGGGTGCATTATTTCTTTGTCTAAAAGAGACTGGCCCAATGCCTCCATGTTGCAAAAGCAGAGTTGTCCAACCCCATTTAACCGATTGACTACCTTGTAGATAAGCACCACCATTCTAGATAAAGTTCCTTGCTAATCTTTTCGTCTTATTTATCACCTTCATGGAGCTATGAAGATTGAAAAGTAAATAGGGAGGGAGCTTATTCCAAGTGGAGAACCCAAGCATGAGCTTCCCGTCGTTTGAAAGGGGGACGTTCTTCCATTTTGCAAGCTTATCATTGAATTTACAATCCAACTACCACTCCAAAGACAGTTTGTTGAGTCACTTATTCTCGAGTCTGTTATGAAAGAAAGCAACAGACTTCCTAATGAGGGATTTTAGAAGATTAGGGTTCTCCTTTCTCTCTTCCACCCATCCGCGGAGGGATAGGGAGTGGGGCTTCTTTATTGAAAAAGAGGGAATGAGAGGGGAAGGAATAATGGAAAGGGGGTGGGGAAAGTCCGGAAAGCCCTCACTTTATTGATGAGACATTTTGATCCCCTTTTCCTCCCACTCTAGTTCGAGTTTAGGAAAGGATCAACACAATGATCTTACTTCGAAGCAATCTTTGGAGTTTTCCCTTATCCGAAGGGCCTGACAAGAAAATAAGATTTCATATTGAGCTCCAAATATACGCTATTGGGATAGGATGGCTCCTACTATCTCTTTCCTCATAAGAACCGCTCGTCCGAGTTCCTCGACATACGACTCAAATGGCGAAGGCCTTTTCCTTTGCACTTGGTAAGCACTTCACTTTCACCAAGCTTACAACTAGCCTATCGACTAGAGCCAAGCTTCAACTGCGACTACTCGTTGCTTGTGGCCACCTTATTCCATTATTCGAGATCCAAGTCGGCTTCGACAAAGATCTCTTTCTTCCTCGCGGTCGGGTCGGCTTTGAAGCAAGCTACCTGTCACCTATCTCACCCTTTTTTTTCTTATTAGTTAGATAGATTGTCTTTTTCTCTAATAAGACGGTATCTTTATGCCAAAGATCGTTCCTACTTGTCCGATGCGGTCTTACACCAACTACCACTCCATGGTGGCCATAATGAGATACAGTGGTGAAGTTGGGTTCCGAATGAAAATAGAGCTTGCCATCAGCCTTACTCAACAAGCACCTTTATTAGTAAGGTTGCTTCTTTCGACTCATTGAAGATTCTATCTACAAAAGAAGGTCAACGGGGCTACTAAAGTGGCTCTCACTGACACCATCTACGATAAGGTGGGGTCGTCTTTCTTTCCACTCGCCATACGGTTTTGCCTTAAAGAAGAGATAGGAAGGGGAGAAGTTGTTATCTATGTAATTACGATCTTTGTTGGTCGTTGTTCCTCTTGAGCACTAACAAAAAATCCATACGAGTCATTTTGTCATTTACAGCTAACAAATTTTGGTCATTGCATTAGCTTGATGTCAAAAAGGCCTTTTTTTCATGGAGACCTCCACAGATAGGTTTTTTTTCATCCTCCACCAGGTTTTTAAGCTCAGGGGGAGGAAGGGAAAGTTTTTAGGTGAAAGAAGGCAATATATGGTCTCATATATATCTTTCCTCGGCTCCTTGGACTTGGTTCGAGATATGAAGTTAGGAATGGGTCGACTCAAAGCGTCACCTACAACTAGTAGACAAAAAGGTGAAAATCAGGTCCTCTTGTTTCATACCTCTCCCAACAAAGAACTCCTCCCTTGGCCTACCATTGAGCAAAATCGAGAAACCCGTATTCGTCAAACATACCCTTATCCATTTTCATCATTTTTGGCCGAAGTCCATGTAACTAAGTATGACATCAAGGTATGACCAATCCACCTTATCAATAAGCAATTAACATCACATCAAGAATTTGTCTTCCTTCTACAAACATCACTTGTAGATCTTTTATTAAGTGATGCAACACTTTCTTCAAATGCTCTACAAACATCTTAGCAATCACCTTGTAAAGAGATGAGGCTGATCAGTCTATATTCACTCAACTCTATTTGCTTTCAACCTCTACGGGATGAGGCAAATGGTGGTCTCATTGGTCCTTTTGTTTATAATCTTGTTTTAAAAAAATCTTGGGACACCTCTATTATGTCATTCTTCAACATGTTCTTAGTTTTTTTATAAAAAAAATAAAAAATAAAAAATAAAAATAAATAATAATAAAAAAAAAACGCACTAGTCTTGCCAAGACTCATATAGCTTTAAAGATCTTTAAAGATCTCTTCTTCCATGAAGGAACTTTCCATTTCTTCATGAGTTTGTGAGTTCCAAAATTGGGACCTCTAGTTAATGAGTTTTAAGAGCAATGAAGTCCTTTTTTATAATTTTTCCATTCAAGAAATCAAGTAACATTCCCAAGGTGGGACCATACTTTTGAGTTTATGGCACAAAAGCAAGGCGTCTTAGGCATCAACGAAGTACACCACCACTATTTCTTCAATCGGTAAGCCGAAGAACATTTTTCCATGTTTCTTCGCAATTCTACAAATCTCCCTTTCCTCTTTCTATCATACATAAACATTAAAACTTTCCTCTATCTTAATCAATTGTCTACCCAAATCCATACCCACCATTACAGTCTTGGTCGAGATTGGAGCATGGGCAATAGTAGTCAGAGTTGTGGAATGGACGAATGATAAAGAGAGAGTGGGTCTAGTGTCAAGTCATGTCGAGAGCTTTTTATATATAATAGAAGAACACATTTTTGGTGACCTAGAGAGCTCATATCATTTAGTGAAAAACGATTTTGCCACGTGTTAAAGATCTCTAACATAATCTTTAGGGTTAATCTCAAGTTATGGGTGTGTTCTAGGGTTGCAAGATTAGTTGGATCAGATGTACACCATGCTCAAAGCATCACTTGAATGGATGATAATGAAATGTTGAGTCGAACTTATGGTTGGCTTGCTTTGTTAATGCTGGCTGTTTGGTCTTGTAAATTTCATGTCAAATGACCTATCTTGCAAAGTCATGTCAAGCATGACTCAAGCTATGAGATTGCCATGATTATTATCTTGTTTCTTTTTTTGTGCTAGCATAGCTCCTACTGCAAAATCACTTGCATCACAGAAAAGCTTCAACAACTGACTCCAGTCAGGTTTTGTCATGATAGAGGCCGAGCTTAGTGCTCTCTTTAGTTGCACAAAGGCTTTCAAGCAATCTTGGTTAAAGTCAAACTGTCTATCATTCTCCAACAACCTGCATAAAGATTTAGACATGTAGGAGAAGTTCTAGATAAATCGTCTATAGAACTCCGCATGGCCTAAAAACTCTGAATCTTCTTTACTGATGGTAGTGGAGGTAGCTTTGAGATGAGATCTAGTTTGTTTTGTCCACCTTAATTCTTTTCCTTGAGATCTTGTGTCCTAGTATTATCCCTTCTTTGTAGCTTTATTCAAGCGACGATAGTCCATGCACACTCTTCATCCTGGCCAAAGCCCATGTAACCAAGTATGACATCAAGGTATGACCAATCCACCTTATCAATACGCAATTAAAATCACCTCAAGAATTTGTCTTCTTTCTACAAAGTCGTTTGCAATGCATATCTTCTGTTAAGTGATGTAATACTTCCTTTAAAAGCTTTACAAGCACCTTGGCAGTCACCTTGTAAAGTGAAGAAATAAGGTTGATCAATCTATATTCACTCACTCTATTTGCTTTCAACTTCAATGGAATGAGGAAAATGTTGGTCTAATTGGTCCTTTTGTTTATAATCTTGTTTAAAGAAAATCTTGGAACACCTCTACTATGTCATTCTTCAACATGTTCCTAAAAGAAAGAAAAAAAAAAAAATCTTCAACTTACCTGTCATGCCAAAGGCTTATATAGCTTTAAAGATTCTTTAAAGATTTCTTCTTCCATGAAGGGACTTTTCAACTCTTCTTTTATATGATAATTCAAAAAAGCAATCATAAATCTCTACCCATTATCTTTAGTGTACAATTTTTGGAAGAAATTAATAAACTCAGCTTCAACTTCTCCTTCATTGGTAAGGAGATTTTCACTGTCATCTTCTATCGAAGTAATGAAGGCTTTATTTGTTTTAACAGGAGCCCATTTTTGGAAGAAGCTATAAAGACTTTCTTTTGAGGCATTGAAATCTACACTTGTGGTTCCACATCCTTTACTCCTTTAAAATTATCGATTCTAGTAGAAATTAGTCTTTCCATGCCATCAGCCCAAGTGAATTTACCATTATTTAAAGGCACACCAATGAGATCAAGATCATCAATCAGCCCATTAAACGTCATAATACTACTAGTTGCCCTTCCTCATTTGTCTTTTTAGATAGTCATCAAACCACTTAAAAACTCCCTGCTAAACACCACACGTCAGAACAAATGCTTGCTAAATCAACCAACTCTTGCCATTATTTGATTGAGATAGGAGACCACGATAATCCAATCATTAAAGCATTGTTATAAAAAAACATGATAGAAATAGAAAACAAACCAATGAGAGAATCGGGAATTAAGACACTATCTTCTTTCCACATAATCATTACACTCCATGAAGTACCAATAGTATCAAGGGCCACCAACCGATCCTTTTCGAACTCCAAATAGACTTCAACAGCCTTCTACTCATAGCCATCAGCTTAGTTTCTTAGACAATCACTGCGTTCGGATCAAAATGTCCTTCACTAGAGCTCTTTGGGGCACCGTTTGAAGTCCTCTTACATTCCACGAGATTATCTTCATGAGGTAATCTCTAGGTCCTTCTGACTCCTATCTTCGTCCTCACATTCAACTCCATCTTCAACCTCATTTTTCATCTCGATCCTCTTTGTCATATTGTCCAGTTCCCTTGTTCGTTTTTTACTAGCAAAACTACCTTTAGAGGTTGAGGCAATTCATTTTCCAAGGCCTAAACCATCTTTCTAGTAAATAGGTAGCCCTCCTCATTTTCTGAGTCCTCTTGACTTTCTAGAGAACTCAGTTTGTTAGGTATCCAAACTAAGAAAACACCAAACACTCTTATATTGCTCCCCTGTCATTCTTTTATATGTTCGAAGGAATCCGGAATGTCCTCCCACAACTGAGTTATGAAATGTATGTAAGATGGCTGGTATGAGAGAAGACCTACTTGAGATAAGCATCCTCCCTTTATATTGTAGTTGACCTTTTTCTAACTAAAATTTGGGATGACTGAGAGGATCTTCTTCTATTTCCTTCCGAATTCGAACTAACTCCTAGTCTTGTGCAACCTCTTCTTGGACTAAGGCTAGATCAATGACATTGTTCGAACCTCTCCTATAGAAATGACTCTAGATAACGCATCAGCCACCTTGTTCAATAGCCCAGGGTGGTCTTTTATTTCAAAATCATATCCCAGCAACTTCCTGAGCCATTTATGATATTTCGGTTGAATCTCTCTTTGTTCCCATAGATGTTTTAATGCTCTCTGGTCAGTAAGCACCATGAACATTTGTCCCAAGAGGTAGTGACGCCATTTTTGCATTGAGAGAACAACAACCATCAGTTCTTGTTCGTACACTGATTTTTGTTGTGCTCTATTGGAAAACGCTTGGCTAAAGTAAGCAATAGGGTGCCCCTTTCAGGATAAAACTGCACCAAGGCCATACTCAGAAGCATCTTTTTCAATAGTGAAAGCTAATGAGAAATCAAGAAGGGCTAAAACAAAAAGAGTTACCATGGCATTTCTCAACAATTCAAACGACTTGGAAGCCTCATCAATCCACACAAAGGCATCTTTTTTTAGCAATGTCGTTTAGAGGAGCAGCCAACATCCCATAGTTCTTGACGAATCTTTGGTAATATCCAGTAAGTCCGAGGAATCCTCTCAATTCCTCGGTGGTCTTGGGCATGGGCCAATTCATCATAGCTTTAATTTTCTCACTATCCGCCTCTACCCCTTCTACGGATATCCAATGGCCGAGATATTCCACACGTTCCTTCACAAAAACGCACTTCTTTCTGTTGGCATATAAGGAGTTGTCTCTCAGAGTTTCAAATACTGTCGCCAGATGCTTTCAATGTGTATCCAAGTCTGGACTATATACAAGTATATCGTCAAAAAACACTAGGATAAATCTTCTTAGGAACGGGCGAAATACCTAGCTCATTAGTGATTGGAACATTGCAGGGGCATTT
Source organism: Luffa aegyptiaca (assembly GCA_017139565.1). Taxonomy (NCBI): domain Eukaryota; kingdom Viridiplantae; phylum Streptophyta; class Magnoliopsida; order Cucurbitales; family Cucurbitaceae; genus Luffa; species Luffa aegyptiaca. Next base: position 328,364 of record CM029396.1, read on the forward strand.
GTCAATCCGAAGGGCATGACTAAGAATTCATAGTGACCTTCGTGGGTGCAGAAAGTTGTCTTCTGAATGTCGAACTCGTTCACCCTGATCTGATGGTACCCAGACTTCAGATCAAGCTTCGAATATATCGTTGATCCATTAAGTTCATCAAGAAGTTCCTCTATCACTGGTATCGAAAATTTGTCAGGTATAGTCTATTCAAAGCTCTATAGTCCACACAAAAACGCCACCACCCATCTTTTTTCTTAACCAGAAACACTAGATTGGAGAACGTTCTCGAGCTGGGTCTGATAATGCCTGAAATCAACATGTCACTCACTAGTTTCCCAATTTCATTTTTCTGACAATGGGTGTATTTATAAGGTCGTACGTTCACTGGGTTTGTTCCTTCATGTAACACAATTTTGTGGTCGATGGACCTTTTTGGGGGAAGTCCCTTTGGGAGCTCAATCACTCCTTCATACTCTTGTATCAATTCTCAGAAAGAACGGGGAAGCTCTTCTTCACACGCCTGTTCTGTTGGGAGTTTCTCTTCGGTGTCTTTTAAGTTCAAACCTCTTAACTCAACTAGGAACCCTTGGTCCGAGGTAGACCACGATTTTTTCATCATCTTCAATGATACCTCAGCCCTTGTCAGTGCAGGATCCCCTCGAATACCTTCGACCCTTCTACTTCAGATGACATTACAAGTTCATTCCAATCCACACCTATAAATCCCATTGGGCACAACCACAACATTCCCAAAATGATATCCACCCCTCCCAATTTCAAATGAAGGCAGTCTGCTGAAATCGATGTTACCACCACAGCCTTGCAAACCCCTTTTCCTTTGATGGCTACTCCATTTCCCATGACAATACCATAGTGGGTCGTTGATATGGGAGGAAGGTTCAACTCTTCCACCAGCTCTTGCGATATAAAATTATGGGTCGCCCCGCAGTCTATCAACACTATCACCTCCTTCTCCGGGACGGTTCCTCGAACTTTCATAGTGCCTGGAGTTGAAAACTCAATGACTGGCTTCAAGTCCAATTCAACTAGATCTTCAACTTCCACAGTAGCTACCTCCACTTCGGGTTCTTCCTCAGCCTGTCCTCCTTGGACCAACTCGATCTCCTCTTCTTTGTTAACCAATAAGACTCGCAACCTTCGCGTTTCTCTATTCTTGCAGCAATGGTTTGGAGTATACTTTTCGCCATTCTCTCTTTTAGCTTGGAACTCAGTGTCTAATAGTTGTTTGACAGGTGCCTCTTTGCGTATTTTCCCCAATTTCTCAGGTAGGGTTACGAACCGATAGATCTGTGGGTCATTCGTTCTATTCGTGGACCAGGTAATACGGCCTTGGCACTTGCCTGTTGGATCCCCATACTGTTGTCATTTGGGTTGTTCGAGCCCATTAGGTTCGTAGCCATTTTAATTGCCAGATCTCGGTCCTCTATAAGTTGGGCCTGTTTCATGATTTCTCTCAGCCCAACCGGTTGCCGGCTCACCACTTCAGCTCGGTAACGGTGCCGCATATATTTCAAACGTCTTCCTGAAGTCGGCCACCGTGGCTTCTTGTTTCATAGCCAAGAAACGTGTGCATAAGCTCCCCTCTTGAGATGGACAATAACGCTCGAAAATCTTGGATTTCAATCTCCCACGTCGTAATCTTCTCCTGGTTTGACTCCCATCGGTACCAATCAACCACATCTTGATCAAAACTAATGATCGCTACCGTTATCCTCTCTGCCTCATTTAACTAGTGTATTTCAAAGTAACGTTCAGCCCTGAAGATCCACAAATCCGGATTTCCCCCTATGAACACGGGCATTTCCAGCTTCTTAAATTTGCATTTGTTTCCTCCTTGTATCTCATTTTGGACTCTGTTCTCCACCACTCTTTCGGTTTTGACAGAGGTCTCTTCAACCACCGAACTAGTCGGTTTCCTAGGATCCTTTTTGGTTGGGTGTGTGATCGAGGATGATCCTTGACCCTTACTTGTCGTTTGCCTTTCCATTAGAGCCAAGATGGCTCGTTGATTCTCCTTCATATCGAGCGAAAGCCGCTCTATATTTCTTCCCAAACTCTATGCTATTTGCTCTAGGTTTTCCTCAACTCCTTTCAACGATTGCTTAACTTCCATTATCTCTTTCTCATTGCCTTCCACCCTTTCCTCCATCTGTTTGTGAGTCATACTTCATGTCTTCCCCAGGATTTGACGTGCTCTGATACCAATTTATTAGGTCTCTCGTGACTTACCTACATAAAACACTAGGGGTGAGCAAAAAAAATCGAAAAATTGATCCAACTGGCCAAAACCGACCGAACCGACGTTGGTCGGTCGGTTTCATTACCTTCTCGGTCGATGTCAGTTTTGCAAGACTTGTCAGTCGATCGGTTCCATCAGGGTGTCGAGAATCAACCAACTCAAATGTCTGTATTTTGCCCACGTCCACTCCCACTCCCACGTCCCAGCCCATTTCTCCCTTCCTTTTCTCTTTTTTTTATTATTACTATTTATTTCATCTTCAACCTTTACCTTCCTTGTCTGTAACTAGAGAGAGAAATTGAATTTTCCATTTTCATGCACAAAACCCTCGAGTTCTTCAGCATTCAGCACCCACAGGCCGACGCCATCCGTGCCGTCCGATCGAGGTAACCCCTTGTGTTTTCAATTTTTTTGTTTCAATTTTCTGTTTCAGTGTTGTTGAATGTTTTTAAAAACTAAAATGTTAAATGGTTTACTAATTACTACTATAATTTGAAAACAGAAAACACATAATTTGGAAAAATAAAAAAAGTCGGTTTAAACCGACCAAGCCGACCAGTTGGTCAGCAAAAATACAACATTAAAAAAAATTGGTTTCCAGCAATTGGAAACCGATTATGGTCGGTTCGACGTCGGTTTGGGGCCAAAATCGACCCCGACCGACCAATGCTCACCCCTTAAAACACAAAAACAACCACCAAGAACACAGAACAAACACAACAATCTGGAAATATGAACCAACTCCAAAATATTGAGAGTTCTTCAATATTTCGAGGGTTATTCAGCCGCAAATGATAGTGATAAAACACTAGCAAGCTTACAAGAAAACAGCCAGCAATTCTAGAGGCTAGAGCTCTCCCCTCCCAGACTCACAGTCTCAGGACAAAATAAAGCCGGCTTACATTCTCTTTTTCCCTCTCCTTTAAGGCCCTCACTCCCACACTCCTAGTCCCCACCCTTCTTTCTAACGGACTCTCTTCCTTTTCCACATTTACCCCTCCACACATGCATTTTCGTAATTGGGGCCTAACATGGATCTTCCAATCATCATCCCAACGTCTTGGTACGAGCAAACCTAGGCATTGATATCTAGTCTGTGAAAATTAAAGTCACTTGGAATAAAACCACATTAATTCCCTTTTAACATTAATGGTCATTTCCATAGAATTTGACGAAGGAGAATCATTGTCTGTGTGATCAATGATGCCTCAAAATAGTTCCCAAGTACTTTAAATGATGTAAGACTCTACAAGATTCTTATTCAATTCAGTTCTCACCTGAGAGGAAGCCCAATTGGCAATATTTATACACAAACTAACCAACTAAGCCACAAAACTAACCATAACCAACTAATTAGCTGGCTGGAAACTTACATTATTACAGAGAATTAAAAGTCTGAAAAAAAACCACAGTTACTAGAATAACCCCACAGTAAATATAAGCCTACATCAAATCCACCCCTCCAAAATGAAACGCGTCCTCGAGTTTATGTAGCCAAGAGGAACTCATCCGGAGCAAAATAAGGAAAGATATCCAAGACATTGAAAGTATTACTAATGCGCATAGAAGGTGGAAGAGCAACAAGGTAGGCATTGGGTCCAATCTTGTCTACAATAGGGAAAGGGCCAATCTTTTTGTTGGTTAGTTTAGAATGAACTCGAGAAGGTAGGCGAGATTTCTTCAAATGCACCATCACAAGGTCACCAACTTTAAAATCAACTGCACGTCGATGAGTGTCTGCCTTAGCTTTATAAGAAGCGTTTGCTTCCTCAAGATATTGATGAACCTCTTGATGCAATTCCCGAATTTGATCAGCCATCACCTCGGCCTCCGCACTAAGGTCAACAGAATTAGGCAAATTAGTGAGGTCAAATGTTAAACGAGGAAGACGAGTGTATACAATCTCAAATGGTGACTTCCCTGTAGAACGATTGACCACATGGTTGAAGGCAAATTCAGCTTGGGCGAGAGAGATATCCCATTGTCTAGGTTCATCACCACTCAGACAACGCAACAAGTTACCAAGAGTTCGATTAGTCACTTCTGTTTGGCCATCAGTTTGGGGGTGGCTAGTAGTGCTAAATAGGAGATCTGTTCCAAATCTTTTCCAAAGGGAACTCCAAAAATAGCTCATGAATTTCACATCTCTATCTGAAACAATAGTCTTAGGTATGCCATGGAGGCTAACAATCTCACGAAAAAAAAATTAGCAATATTCAAGGCATCATTAGTCTTTTTACAAGCAATAAAATGTGCCATTTTGCTAAAACGATCAATGACAACCAAAACAGAGTCACAACCACGTTGAGTTCTTGGTAAACCATGTACGAAATCCATTGAAAGATCCTCCCAAATAGAGCTAGGAATTGGTAAAGGAGAATAAAGACCATGATTTTGACTTGAACCCTTGGAAGTTTGGCATATAAAACAACGTTTGACAAAATTTGCAACATCTTTCTTAATTTGAGGCCAAAAAAATTTAAAAGAAAGAGATGTAAATGTTTTGTCTCGGCCAAAATGACCCGCCAAACCACCTGAATGAACTTCCTTTAAAAGGGATTCTCGTAAAGATGTTCGTGGAATACAAAGGGCATCACTTTTGAATAAGAAACCATCAATGATATGAAAGTCTTTGCAAGGCAAACGGGTAGTACAATTATACCAAATCTCTTTAAAATCTGGGTCAGTAGCATACATTTCAGGTAATTGATTAAATGCAATAATTTTCCCATGAAGAAGGGTAAGAAGGTGAAGAAGGGTAAGAAGGTTACCTTTTCGACTTAGAGCATCAGCCACTTTGTTAGTATTTCCAGGAGTATGTTTGATGACAAAATCAAAACGTTGAAGAAATTGTATCCATCTTGCATGCATTCGACTAATGGATTGAGAATGAAGAAACTTTAAAGAGAAATGGTCGGTCAATAAGATACATTCTTTACCAAGCAAATAATCTTCCCATTGTTTCAAAGCACAAACTAGGGAGTAAAGTTCTTGTTCATAGGTGCTCCACTTTTGACGAGATTCACTCAATTTTTCAGAAAAAAATTCAATAGGATGATTTTCTTGGCTTAGAACAGCACCAATCCCAGAGGCATCAGGAAAGCCAAGTACTGGTGTGGAGCCAAGTACTGGTGTGGAGCTTAAAACTTGTTTAAGTTTTAAAAAACTATCTATTTGAGAATCTCCCCAACCAAAGTTTCATTTTTTTTAAACATTCAGTGAGTGGAGCAGCTATAGTGCTAAAATGCTTTATAAACTTGCGATAAAAATAAGCAAGGCCAAGGAAACTTTGAATCTCTCTCACGGTTTTAGGTTGTGGCCATTCTAGTATTGCTTGAACCTTCCTAGAATCAACTGATACCTCATTCTTGCTAATTAGAAACCCTAAAAAGTAAATTTCAGTAGATAAAAAGGTACACTTTTTCAGGTTAATACAAAGTTCATTTTCTTTAAGAAGGTTGAAAACAACAGTTAAGTGGGCAATGTGTTCATCATTAGATTTGCTATATATTAGTATATCATCAAAGTAAACAACAACAAATTTGTTTAGGTAAGGAAGAAGAACTTGGTTCATGAGCGCACAAAAGTGCTAGGAGCATTGGATAGACCAAATGGCATTACCAACCATTCAAAAAGACCTTCATTTGTTTTGAAAGTTGTTTTCCATTCATCTCCGGGTCTTATTCGGATTAGGTGATAACCACTTTTAAGATCTATTTTGGAAAAAACTGAAGCTCCTCCTAATTGGTCTAAAAGGTCATTGAGTCGAGGGATAGGAAACCTATATTTAATTGTAATTTTATTAATAGCTTGACTATCAATACAAAGACGCCATGAACCATCTTTTTTAGGGGCAAGGAGGGCTGGTACGGCACAAGGACTTAAGCTAGGTTGAATATGTCCTTTATCTAAAAGTTCTTGAATTTGGTTGTGAAGGGCTTGGTATTCCTTCGGGCTCATTCTATAATGGGGAAGGTGAGGGAGGGTGCTGCCAGGAATTAAATCAATATGGTGTTGAATATTTCTAAGAGATGGCAAGGAAGTTGGTGGTTCGATAAGAGTAGGGAAATCATTTAATAATTGGAAAACACGAGTATCTAAAGGTGTTGTTGTATTGCCAAAATTATCTCCCTTGATTATAAAAGCTAGTAAAGTATTGGTTTTTGGAAGTAAAAAATCCTTACCTTGTGAAATTAAAAAAAGTTGTTTCTTTGTATAAGGGTCAGGACAAACCTTTTTCTTGCTGTCTGCTTTTTCCATGGGCAGCAGCACCACTTTTTTTCCCATCCAGAAAAATTCGTGTGTGTTGTTGCGTCCCTTGTGAATGATTTGGTTATCATATTGCCACGGTCTTCCAAGGAGAATATGGCATGCATCCATATCCAAAACGTTGCACACGATCTGATCTTTATGATGACTGCCAATTGAAAGAGGGATTGTACAAATTTCAGTGACATTAGTTTCTCCACCTTTTTTAATCCAACTTACCTTGTAGGGATTAGGATGAGCTTCCGGTTTGAGATTGAGGGACGTAACCAACTTTTTGGAGACAATATTCTCGCTACTACCACTATCAATTATGACTTGGCACACTTTTCCATTAATGGTACATCGAGTACGAAAGAGACAATGTCTTTGCGGGTGGGAATCGTTTTTAGGTGTGAGAAGCACACGTTAGAGAACACAGGATAGTTGTTCTCCTTCGTCGGCTGCAGCATACTCAACATCCTCGGATTCCTCAAATTCGTTATTTTCATCATCATCTTCATCCAATTCTTGAATTGCTAAAGTCCGCCTTTGTGGACATTCATTAGAAAGATGACCCTGTTGTCCACACCTAAAACATTTGCCAAGAGAAGGACGATTATAAGGATTTGTATTTCGTTTAGAAGTTAAACCATCCAAACCTTTATTGATTGCAACATTCTTGATTTGTGTTTCCTCTTTCTTTGTTGGTTGATTGGATGTGGATGTGCTTCCTTGAAAAAAGTTCTTTGTTGGATCAATTGTTGTCTTTCTTTGGACTTGTTGATTTCTATCCCACGTGTTTCTTCTTTGGTAAGTTTTGATTGGTTTAATCTCATCATTCTCTTCAATCTTGGTGGCTAAAGTAATAGCATCTGCTAGGTAGGCAAGAGGATGTAAATTGACCACTTCTTTAATGTCATCTCGTAGGCCATTAACGAAACGAGAGATTTGTTGTTGTTCGGTTTTTGGAAGGTTATTTCTTGCTCCCAAACGATGAAATTCCTCCGTGTAATCAAGAATTGAACGCCCACCTTGTTTGCATTGTTGGTATTGGTTATAAAGGATTTGTTCATAATTGAGGGGGAGAAATCGTTTCTTTATTAAACGAAGCATCTTTGGCCATTTCTTGATGGGTTGTTTACCATAATATCTCCAATTATTTTTTAGTTGGCCCCACCAAGCTGAAGCACCACTTTGGAGTTTGAAAGTCGCTAATTTGACATTTCTTCGGGTGTATTAGCATATTCAAAGAAGCTCTCAAGGTTTTTTACCCAATCCAAGAAGTTTTCAACATTCATCCTACCATTAAAGCTAGGAAGATCAATCTTCATCTTGAATTCTGAATTTTCTTGGACATATTGTTGTCTTCTTGGAATTCTTTCTTCTCGTTCTTGAATTCCAAAAGGATAAACTTCATCCTCGCCTGATGAATCAGAATCTTGCACCATGTATCCAGGTATTTGTATTCCATGGAGTTTTCCTAGGGGCTGGTTTTCATGTCTCCTTGCTGGAACTTGATATCTTTCTTGATTTTCCAGCAAGTTTCTATTAGCTTCAAGATTCCTCTGATTTTCTTGCACTCCTTTATTGGTGGACAGCAAGTTCAATTGTTGAGCAATTTGCCCAATCATTTGTCGTAAATCACCCACTTCTTTCTTTATTTCATCCACTGTCGATTCCACCTTTGAGAGGCGTTGGTCAACCACTTGAGGTGTAGATGAGGAAGCTTCCGCTGCCATAATGTTGATCCAAGAAAGGAGAATTTGCGCCTTGGATCGAACGCTCTGATACCAATTGATGTAAAACTCTTCAAGATTCTTATTCAATTCAGTTCTCTCCTGAGAGAAAGCCCAATTGGCAATATATATACACAAACTAACCAACTAAGCCACAAAACTAACCATAACCAACTAATTAGCTGGTTGGAAATTTACATTACAGAGAATTAAAAGTCTGAAGAAAAAAAACCACAGTTACTAGAATAACCCCACAGTAAATATAAGCCTACATCACTAAAGTTGGTTATGCTCCATAAATGCAATGGTATATTTCTGAATTTGATCCATCTCCCATAAGATGGGGCACGACCCTCCCTTTATTTCTAGCTAGGGCTGTTCATCGGTCGGTCAACTAAAAGAAATAAGGAAAAACTAATCTAAAAAGGAATAACAACAAACAAATAAGGAAAAGATTACTCAACTAAAAGAAAAACTAAACTCGAAAAACAAATATGGAAAAATGCAATCAACCTAGAAAAGTAAAAATACACCCTAAATTAAGATCAAACAATTTTTTCACAATATCAATCTAGCTAAATGTGCCAATTCCCCGGCAACGGCGCCAAAAACTTGATGTGGAATTTTCCTACCGCAAGCGCACGGGTCAAGTAATAATAAAGTGTTCGTATAAACGAGTGTCGTCCTCTGGATTAGATTTTTAAGCAAATCAAGTATTGTGAATTATCTTGCTCAATTTTATTTAGGGATCAAAAAGTAGTGAGTGAATGATATGAAAACTAAATCAAAGCAAGTAAAAAGTGGAAATTCCATTGGAAAAACACTTAGGGAATTGATTTCGCCGATTTAGTCTAGGATTGATTTTAAGGAGTAAGTTATTATGCACATTGGAATTATGAGTTTAAGACCCTTTAATCACAACTACCTCTCCCGAGTATAATTGATTCTCATGCAAATTAATCTACTTGATATCCCTATCTAAGTTTATTAACATGCAAGGCAATGAGATCTTTTGACCAATTCTAAAGTTAATCTAAAACCGTCACGAATTAGAAAATAAACCTTAGTCATGCAATCTTGAGTAAGTCTACATTTAATCCCCTCTCCCGAGCAAGAATAAAAACTCAAATCATTCAACTAATGGCCAATTAATTGAAAGCATTAAATCAAGATTGCAACATAATAACCATTGCACAACTTAAACCATAAATCAATCCATAAACAAAAACAACTACATCAATCCCTAAGCTACAAGTTTAGCTACTCATGAATGAAATTACAAGCTCAACTAAACATAACAAAGCCATAAATCTAGCTAGAGAAAAGGAAAGGGAAAAGAAAACTCAATGTAGGCCGAGACCGAACGTCCCCGTCACGATCCCCACGAACAATGGGTTGATTTCCGCTTTTTCCCTCTTGTTCAGCCTCAATCCTCTGTTTTCTCCTCTGTTTTACGGCTCCAAAAGTATCCCAAAAGAGTTCCCCCCAAAAACCTAGCCGAAAAGAAGCTTATATTCTGTTTTTTCGTCATAGCGTCGAGACGCTGCCTTCAAAACGCGCGTTTCTGGAAAGGAAAACTCGCAGCGTCGAGACGCTGTGACCTTTTAGCGCCTATTCAGATATGGAATGCCAGCGTCGAGACGCTAGCCTGCAGTTGACCCTACTTTGACTTTTCCTTCTTTGATTCTCTTTGGTTCTTTTGCAACTTTTCACGTCCCGAGCACCCGATTAAATCCAATATCGCGCCTTAGCTCCAATCAACCATTTCCTACAAAATAAACAAATAAGTGCAATAAAATGACCAATAAATCATCAAAGACTAGCTAAATTAATTAGGGAAAACTAGCTAGCTATGCTCGCTATCACCCCCCTACCCCTGCATTTTCTTTCCCCCTGCCAGCAGCCCCTCTCCATCTCTTAATCCTTCATCTCGTCGGCCAGCACCACACGAATTCTCTTTGCGCCACACAACTTCTTCCCCCCAGTTTTCTTCGTTCAAGTAGACCCATAGTGTTCCTTCTTCATCTTGCGTCGGCCCTCTCTCTCTCACCCGTGCGTTTTTCCTTCAACGAGCTGGTGACCCGCACGCAAACAGCTTGTTTCCCCTGCGTTTTTCTTCTCTGGAGATTCTTGCACGAAGGCACTATGTTTCGAGAACCTCCAGCTTCGATACCCACACATCAGTAGCAGTGGCTACGCGGGTTCAACGTTGTTCCAGCCTCAAGTCAGGTTCGATCTGCGAGTTCCAGTGTGGTTCTTTGCCCCTTCATCGACTCGATAAGTTTCGACTTAGACCCACACTATTTTTGCAAGTTTCAGCATATATCCTTTTGGTTTTGGACCTCAAAATCCCTTAGATCGTGATCCATTTTCTATCGACTTGAAGTCTTGATTACCCACTCCTTAACGGCTTCTAATTTGCAGGTTTAAGCTTGTTTGAACACCATCCAACGAGCTTTTGGGCTCGAATCTAGTGTTAGAAAATTACCCACAAGCTGAACAATGTTGATGCAGATTGCCCATAGTTCAATAACTTTTGTTTGGTGATCTCGGACTCCAACGAGTATCAACCAGCATTAGTTCGAGCTCGTTTTGGGTAGTTCAGTAAGTTTCAACATGCTTTATACCTGTTCGAACTCATTAAAAGTATTTTAAGGTTTGATATATCGATCCTTAACGCCTGGAAGCTCCCTATTTTTGGTTCAAACTCATTCAGATGTTTATAGCAAGGACCCAAGTTCGTTTCGGTGAGTTTTAGGTGCTTCTGCCTTGCTTAGATCCTTTTGAATTCCTATGAGTGTTTTAGATCAATTTCTAATCTCTGATAACTCTTGGTTTATAGTTTGAAAGTTTTTGAATTGCCATTAGAGTTGTCCTTGGATAAAATTGTCCCTCTTAAATTCCTTTTTAGCTTCAACTAAGTTTTAGAATTGAGTTTAGCCTTGAAACCTTGCTCGTCTTGTTTCAGGGACTTGTTGGACTAGGTTAGGAGCATTTTAGAAGTATGGTGAGTGGATTTCTACTTGTGGAGTCTGTTTGTTGTGTGCTAGCATGTTGTATGCCTTGTCCATTTTATATGTTTATGGCCTATACATATCGCTTCTTGAATTATATGTTGTGTGAGATATTGGCCAGATGTTTGTTGCGTATGTTGGATTGTTGGGATGTTTTGATAGATTTGGTTGATTAGCTTGGTGCTTCTTTATGACTATCGAAATGAACATGTTATTTATATTGTGGGCGTGTTGCATAGTTGTCATGGCTTTCGGGCACAAAGCATGGTCTAGTGGCATGATGTGTAGGATTCATGCATTCTAGTGAGATTGTGAGGTCAGAGGGTCTTGAGTGATTAAAAAGGAAAGTTAGGTGAATACCAGGTGCCTCGGGTAAAAATAGTCGAGGGGTGGTATGTCACCAATGGATTAAGATGAGCATCGGGTGCCTTGGGTAATATGGCCAAGGGGCGATGCACAGTTCGAGGCCTTGGGTAATATGGTCAAGGGTCGAACGCTGAGCGCCGTAGAGAAACGTCGAGGCCCTGGGTATTATGGTCAGGGGTCGGCGCGACTTGAAGGAGCCAGTCTCAGAGAGCTTTGTGAGGTCTATAAGTGTTGAGCGAGCTCGTGGAGCTTGAGAGAAAACGGAGCATGCATGACATGATGCGGAATTCATGTGTTTTGAGTGTGCATGGCATGATGCGGAAATTCATGTGTTAGGTGCATGGTTGTTGCACGATTGCATTAACTAAGTATGCTTTGATGTGTTGATTATTGTTTGCCTTGTATATGAAGCATGATGTTGTAGTTGAAAAGCATGATGTTGTAGTTGAAAAGCATGATATTTGTTATGTATATGTATGCTGTTTGATGGCTCTTCAAGTGTGAGCCACTTACTCAGTACTGTGGTTTTGTACTGACCCACCACCAGGTTTTGCAGGTTATGAGACCATATTCGGACTTGGTGATGAGGAGGAGGCTTGGAAGAGGAGACCATTAGATAGTTAGCTAGTTTCATTTACTCGTGCATTTAAATTCATACTGGATTTTTGCTCAAGTCGATGTAGTTGTTAGTTAACTCGTTTGGTTGTTGTAATAGATTTAAGTTTGAAGCTCTTTTATTTAGGGGGTGTTGGTTCTGTTAACTGCACTTGTTACGAGATCTGACTCGTATGATACTTACTGGAGAATTAGAGTTAGTTCTTATTTTATTTGGTATATTTGGGATGTTTTCAAATGAAGAAGAGGTTGTGTTATGATTTTAGAAGTGTTTATCCTCGTCCTTCAGGTGTTTAAAATTTTTGGTTAGCTTTAGTTACGTCGTTATGCTGCCGAAATTTTCGGGGCATCAAGTTGGCGTTAGATTACAAGTTTAGTAATGTTCCTTAATTTAGGTCAAATTTTGGGGCGTTATAAGGCCACTACACCATTGCTCGAACCTTTTCTGGGTCCACTTCAACTCCATCTGCCAAAATCCAATGGCCAAGATAATCAATTCTTTCCCGTGCAAAAAAACACTTTTTCATATTGGTAGTCAAATAATTATTGCGTAATACATTCAATACAGCTCCCAAATGTGTTGTGGGTTTCTAAATTGGGGTTATAGACAAAAAAACACTTTTTCATATTGGCAGTCAAAGAAAGGCCTAAAGACTTGGTTCATCAGGGCCTTATTAGGGCATTGATTACAAAAATGTTCTAAAGTTTACCAAGTGCCTTTGTGTTCGGGTAGCCCTTTCCATTGTACCAATAGTTTCGATTCATTGGTTGTAGCATCTGTCCGGTAGGCCATCACGTCCTTAGGTTCCACGATCCATTCGAATGCCTCTGTTAACATTGGTGGTGTCAGTTCCACATAGTCATTACTACCCATTGCTTGCTTTAATTGCGAGACGCGAAAAACGGGGTGAATGGTTGCTTCGAGAGGAAGGTCGAGCTTATAATCTACAGCTCCAATTCGCTCGAGGATTTTGTAGGGCCCAAAGAACTTGGGGGAAAGTTTCTCATTACGATGATGAGCCAGTGTCGATTGACGGTAGGGACATGATTTTAGAATGACCCAATCTCCTGCGACGAATGTTTTCTCTCGACGATGAAGGTTTTCTTGTTTTTTCATGCGGTCTTGTGCTTTGAGCAACTGTGCCCTTAGTTGTCTAGGATAGTATCACATTTCAAGAGCTGTTCGTCCAATGTAGCATTGGTAGTTTTCTGATCTCCGTAGAATAATAAAGTTGGAGGAGGGCACCCATACACAACCCGAGAATGTGTGGTATTAAGAGAGGAATGAGTGTGGCCATGTGCACTGTGGGAGAAGTTTGGACAACATGTCCGCGACCTTGTTCTCCAAGTCGAGCCTGTATTGAATTTCTTAGCTATACCCAAGCAATTTGGAGACCCACTTCTGATACTCGGGCTAGATGATCGTTTGATCCACAAGGAAACGTAAAGCTTGCTGATTGGCACGAATAATAAAACGCTTGCCCAACAGATATGGCCTCCAATGTTGCACAACTTTAACTATAGCCATTAATTCTCGCTTGTATATGGGCTTTGCTTGGACTCGGGGGATACGGATTGGCTGAAATAGGCAATGGGCCTTTTGACTGAACACTGCCCTTATTCCCCAGTGTTTTAAAAGGCTTAAGGCGCACTAAGGCGCAATGGCCTCTTGGGGCCTAGGCGCAAGACGCACAAAAAGGCGCGGACTTTTTTTCTTAGGCGCACTGTATAGAAAAAAAACTTACAAATATATATATATATATATATATATATATATATATATATATATATATGTATGTATATGTATATAAAACAATTTCATTACTAGTTTTTAACCTAGAAAAATAGATAAAAGATAAACAAGGTTCAAATATTAGTCTTCCAACATAGAGTCAAATGTCAATACTCCACAAAAAACAATAAGTTTAGTATTGTTAATATGCCTTCTGGCACTCCGGATGACCAAGTACGATGATGTCAATACTCCACAAAAAACAGTGAGTTTAGTATTGTTGATATGCCTTGAATCTGATATCTGACACTCCGAACGACCAAGTACAGGGGTCTAAAAAATTAGCTTCTGAACAAGTATTTAGGTTTAAATTTTTTAAAAACATATATAAAAATGTGAAGCGCTAGAGGTGCGCGCCTCAAGGGCTTCGAGGAAGGCATGGCCAAGGGATTCGAGGAAGCCTCGCTTCTTCGAAGCGAAGCGCTAAGGGTGCGCCTTGCGCCTAGGCACGCTCGGGCGCATGCCTTTTAAAACACTGCTATTCCCGTACTTGAAGCGTCTGTTTCTACCACGAAAGGCTGAGAAAAATCGGGCAACACTAACACCGGCATGGTAATCATGGCTTGTTTTCGATTGTCAAAAGCTTTTTGGGTCGCCTCAGTCCATTCAAACACATCCTTGTGGGTTAATTGGGTCAAAGGAAGGTCTTTGGTGCCATAGTTCTCCACAAACCTTCTATGATATCTTGTTAACTCGAGAAATTCTCGTAACTCTTGCACATTCACTGGTTTAGGCCACTGCAACATTGCTCGAACCTTTTCTGGGTCCACTTCAACTCCATTTGCCAAAATCCAATGGCCAAGATAATCAATTCTTTCACGGGCAAAAAAACACTTTTTCATATTGGCAGTCAAAGAATTATTGCGTAATATATTCAATACAGCTCCCAAATGTGTTAAGTGGGTTTCTAAATATGGGTTATAGACAAAAATATCATCAAAGAATACTAGTACGCACCTTCGAAGTAAAAGCCTAAAGACTTGGTTCATCAGGGCCTGGAATGTAGGAGCGTTGGTTAATCCGAATTTGATGATAACTCGACCGTAAGTCCAGGTTTGAGAATACTCGGGTTCTATGGAGTTTGTCTAACAATTCTTTGATGACTGGAATCGAGAATTTATCTAGAATAGTAGCTTCATTTAACGATCGGTAGTCAACACAAAACCTTCAACTTCCATCCTTCATCTTTACTAGCAATACCGGGATGGAAAACGAACTCGTCATGGGGCAAATAATACCTGCAGTAAACATTTCTCCAATCATCCGCTCTATTTCTTCCTTATGAGCATAGACATAACGGTAGGGTTTCACATTAATGGGCTATTGTTCATCTTTGAGGCGGATGCGATGGTCGACCTCCCTTGATGGTGGAAGTTGTGTGGGAATCGAAAACACATCATCATATTGTTCAAGTAATCGATCAATGGATGGTGGGTTGGGAGACAGGGGCTCAACTTCTAAAACTGCGGATTCTCCTACAACGACCGTAATCGCCCTTAGTTCAACTAAAAACCCTTGGTCCTGCTTACCCCATGTTTTCCACAACTGTTTCAGGGAGACCTTCGTTTTGGTTAGTGAAGGGTCGCCCTTAATGGTCACTTTCGAATCCCTGCTCCGGATGGTTAGAGTAAGAGTTTTCCAAGCCACAGTCGTTACGCCTAGCGTTCGCAACCATTGCATGTCAAGTATTACGTCTATACTACCTAGTTCGAGAGGCAAATAATCTTTGGCAATCATGAGCTCGTTCAAAGAGATAATTACTCCCTTGCAAATGCCTTTGCCTTTCATCGCAGTCCTTGTTCCAATGATTTTCCTGTAATTCAGCGTTTCCAGTACCGACAACTTGAATTCCTCGACGAGTTTCTAGGAAATAAAATTATGGGTCACACCGCAATCAATCAGAATCACCACTTCTCGGTCTTCAATCTTGCCTTTAACCTTAAAAGTACCAGGTGAGGAAAATCCCACCATAGTGTTGAGAGAGAGCTCGACCATATCCATTTCCATTGAGGAATCTTCCACTTCCTCGACCTTACACTCCTTTGCCCTCTCTTCTTCACAGCGTTGTTCCTTGTCTTCGCTTTCGTCTGACACAATCAAGACCTTCAGTTCCTTCCCTTGTAACTCTGGGACTTCGCTTTCGTCTGACACAATCTATGTCCCACTAAATATTTTTCGTCAGATCTATAACACAATCGTGAGCTCGTTCAGAGAGATAATTACCCCGTTGTAACTCTGGGTCGGTCATGTGTTTGAGTGGAATTTCCTTTTGTTGATGGGATGGGTTATTGGGCAGAGTAATCGTTTTAATTGGATTGGACTTGAGGAATTTGGGTGCAAATTGGGGTCCAAGAGTACCAGTCACGGACGATTTTCGTGAACATTATATCGCCACCATCTTCTCCTGTTGCATCGCCAAGAATCGAGCGCAAAGAGACCCTTCCTAAGATGGCCTAAAACGATCCAATATTCTGTACTTCAAATCTCTCCGCCCAGTGAACAGGTTTCTCCCTTTAGCCCACCGGTACCATCAGAGGGCCACCCTTGTGAAACTCACTGTAGTCACAATTACTTTCTCCTAGCCCGTCAGCTGGTGTATATCGAAATATCGTTCTGCCCTAAATAACCAATTGTCTGGGTTGGTCCTCATCAAAAGCAGGTATTTCAACCTTTTTAAACTTGTATGTATCTATCATGTTGGTTATGTTCTCCTTTGGGTTCCATGCGACTGGATGTAGCGCTGTCGTCTTCCTTCAGCTTTTGCTTTTGGCCTGATATATATGCCTTCTGATTTTCCATGGTTAATTGACGCTGGTCTTCCACACTGTTGAACAATTTTTCCACGATCTAGTTAAGTTTGGCGACATATTTTTCTAGTTCTGGTAATTTCTCCCACATACCTCCCATACTTTTTTCAGCCTCAGCTATACACTCCTCTAGTTGCTTTTGCGCCATTCCTCGTGTCTTTCCCAAGATGACTTGCTCTGATACCAAATTGTTAGGATACTTGAACAACAATATTTATTTAACACAAGATCACAATACAAATTTCACCAATTCGAGATGGTGTTGTCTCCCACACCTTTCAAACAGAGAAAGAAATTCTACAAAAGTCTTAAGCATACTCTAATGAAGCCCAAAAATATAATATATATAAGCAAACCCCAAACTAAATCGACTTACTAAACTGGCCTACTAACCGACTACCTTCAAAATACAAACCAATTCAAAAACTTAATTAAGGGGAAGGGGAATTTCCACTTCTACCCCTTTGTACATAGGTGTTATAATTGGCGGTCCTACAGAACCCTTTCATCCAAATATCATTGGAAGGCAAAAGAACCACTCTGAATACTAGAGATCACCTTCTGCCAGCGGCTCATTTATATTACACCAACTCCAATTATTTACCAACATTTGTTTTCTATATTTTGGAGCTCCAATGCCTAAACCATCATCAACCCCTCGAGCTTTAGAAGCAATGTTCCAACGCACCAAATTAATATCTTTCCTCTAGAGTTACCTTCCCAGATTTTTTTTTTTTTTGGTAGGAAATGCTCCAAATCCAAACACATCTAAGAAGGCATAACAAAAAAAAGATGAATAATATAAAGGAATGTTGGTTAAAACTATACCACAAAGAGTCAAACATGAATCATCCATCGCCGCACTGGTACCACTCTGAGAAGACATAACTCGAAAAAAAAATTAGGGCAGATGCTTAGTTGTTAGACTTAAGCTCTGATACCATCATAAAATGCCATAAATCATAAAGAAAAGGGAAGAAGAAGGAAACACCAAATTGCAGGAGAAAAACCCTATGCATTCATATATGGGGATAGCACTGTTCACGCCATATATAAAGGTGGTATCAGAGCAAGCACCCCGCACATGGTATGATCGCTTAAGTAATTATCTTCGCTCTCTTGGTTTTATCACGTCTAAAGTAGACACTTCTCTTATGTTTAAACACACTGCCCATTCTTGCTGCTATGTGTTAATATATGTGGATGACATAATCATTATGGGAAGTTCTTCCTCTGAAGTTGAACGCTTGATATCCTCTTTAAGTACTCAATTCTCTTTGAAAGATTTGGGGAAATTGAGTTATTTTTTAGGCCTTGAGGTATCCTATCCTCAAACGGGTGGTATGTTTCTTTGCCAATCTACTTACATTGCTGAGGTGCTTAATCGTGCTAGTATGGCTGATGCTCGTTCTATTTCCACTCCTATGGTTAGTGGATCCATACCTTCGGCACATCAAGGTGAGTCCTTTCATGATCCTTTCCTTTATAGAAGCATTGTTGGTGCCTTGCAATATGTTACAATGACTCGACCCGAAATCTCATATAGTGTCAATAAGGCTTGTCAATTCATGCATTCTCCTAAAGATATTCATTGGAAGTTAGTTAAAAGAATCTTAAGATATTTGAAAGGATCTCTCAATTGTGGGTTCCTTCTTAGACCTTCTCGTAACTTATCTCTTGTTGGTTTTGTTGATGCTGACTGGGCATCGGATCCTGATGATCGTAAGTCTACTACTGGATTTTGTGTCTTTTTTGGTAACAATTTGATTACTTGGGGGTCTAAGAAGCAAGGTATTATCTCTCGCTCTAGTACTGAAGCTGAATATCGTAGTTTAGCTACTATTGCTGCTGAGCTTATCTGGCTGAAATCATTATTCTCTGATTTACGTATTTGTTTAGCCAAACCACCTATTGTATGGTGTGATAACTTGGGTGCAGTTCATGTTAGTGCTAACCCTGTTATGCATTCGAAAACTAAACATGTTGAGCTTGATATTTACTTTGTGCGAGATCTTGTTCTTCAACGGAAGCTTCTTAATTCAACATCTTCCAGCACATGAGCAGATAGCAGATATTCTTACAAAGCCATTGTCTGCAGCTACTTTTGATCAACTAAAATTCAAGCTCAATGTCCGTGAGGCCACTGCCATTGGCTTGCGGGAGGGTATTAAGATAGCCCATTAAATAGCTTTTGAGTTTGTATTTATCTTGGCCCAAATTGTATTCGGCCCATTTGTTCAGCCCCTTTTCCCTTTCGTTATATTTGTAAGCATTAGGGTAGATGATGAAGGTTCTGGATTTCTTTTGTAATTTCTCTGATTATTTTTTGCAAGAGTTTTTTATCCCCAGGCCTTTATATATGGCGTGAACAGTGCTATCCCCATATATGAATGCATAGGGTTTTTCTCCTGCAATTTGGTGTTTCCTTCTTCTTCCCTTTTCTTTATGATTTATGGCATTTTATGAAAACGACCTCCTCTTGAAGGTTAAAATGGTTCCATCTACCAAGTTTGTTGTGGTTTTTGTCTTTCATCAATTGTTAAAAAGAAGAATTTGGATGACCACACAATGAAAGATACTTGTTCCATTTGGCCTCGGGTTAGGACTTTGTGTTGTTGAGCATGTGTGTATGTATATGTGTTGTTGAGTATGTGTATATGTATATGTGTTTTGAAAGCTACTTGTTCCATTTGGCCTCGGGTTAGGACTATCTGTCAGGAAATGGGGTTTTGAAAAGCTGCTGTTCAAAGACACAAAATTTGGAATCTGGAGAGATCGAAAGTACGCGATACAAGCCAAGAACGCGTTCTCTGATTGCTTATAAACTTGCAACAAGAATGGCCAAGAAAGAATTAGGATTTGTTAAAGTTCAGAGCAACAATATAACTGTATAAGGTTGGGGTTCACAGATTTATCGTTCATAATCCTTTCTAAATCTGGAAAACATCTAAGTTTATACCTTTGTTTTGTATGGACAATGTGTTTAGATCCAATCTTGTAATTTCTTAGATTACTCTGACGTGAAGATCTAGAGTCTTTATTCTTTCTTTTTTCTCTTGTGGTAAATGATAGTAGTTTCAAGACTGTAACTAACCTTTTATGTTGATATTTTTTATTGCTTCTTTAAAATTGAAGTAAACAAAACTTTTATGTTATACTTTTGTTGTTGATATTTTTTTTATTACCTCCGTTGCCACGCACTGGCGCATAAGGGCACTTGGGTTTCGCCATCCGTCACCTGGGTCCATCTTGGATTGATATTTCAGGTTGTTCTGTCTACTCGGTTCTACCAAAATAGGTCGCTTTTTGCCTCGATTTGCATGCGGTGCCTCGGGTTTCAGTTAGATTTTATTCTATTCTGTTCTATTTTTACCTCGTGAAGGCGTTTGTGTGGCTGGAATTTTCTCCGATTTTCATTGTTTGTCGTCTCGTCTCTTTGTATCAAGAGTATTTTTGACTTGTTTCTGTGGTTAGTTTGGTCCTAAGTGGCTCAAGTTAAAAGTTGTTTTGAAAAAGAGTTAGGGTTCTTTTGGTTCTGATTTCGTGGTTTTAAATCAGGTTTTGTGGTTTTACATTTGATTTTGACATATGGCCGAACAAGAGCTTGTAGTGACATCTAATGTGGTTCAATTGCAAAATCAATCCATCCATGGTTCATCTAAGAAGGCTTTTGTTAATTCTATGGCCAAGTTTACTAAATCTCAATGTATCAGAAATCGTTGAAAGCATCTTCTTTATCATTCATGCTTATCCCTATTACAACCATTGCTGGGTCAGGTAAAATGAATCATTGTCTTCTTTCCTCCTCTACCAAATGGGTCATAGACTTTGATGCCACCGATCATATGACAGGTAATCCCAATTTGTTTTCTACTTTTTCTTCATCTACATCCCTTAATAATGTTACTTTGGCAGATGGATCAATATCGTCTATTACTGGATTTGGCACAGTCAATCTAACCTCATCTCTTCCTCTATCATCAGTTCTACATTTACCTCAACTTTCCTTTAATTTAATCTCTATTAGTAAACTCACTTGTGACCTTAATTGTTGCGTTTCATTCTATCCTGGCTATTGCTTGTTTTAGGATCTTGTGACGAAAAAGATTATTGGCAGAGGACATGAATCTAGAAGACTTTATATTTTTTATTATCAAGTGGCAACAGTTGTCTGTTCTGGAGTTGTTTCTCCTTTTGATGCTCATAGTCGTGCATGTCATCCATCTCTTTCAGTGCTAAGAAAACTGTCCTGAATTCCATAACTTGTCTTCATTAAATTGTGACTCATGTCAGTTTTCCAAATTTCATTGTCTCAGTTCAGAGTGTTAGAATTGATAATGGAGCAAGTGCGCCTTTCGAATTAGTTCATTCCGATATTTGGGGTCCTTGTCCAGTTGTTTCCATAACTGGATTTCGATATTTTGTTACCTTTGTTGATGATTACTCTCGTATGACTTGGTTATATTTTATGAAGAGTCGTTCTGAGTTACTTTCTCACTTTTGTAAATTTCATGCTGAAACTCGAACTCAGTTTAAGCGGCTTCCCGAACTTAGCTGAGGTCAAGATGGTTCGAGGTTCAGGCGCATCGAGCTCAAACCCTTTCCCTTGGTGGGACATTGATCTCGATCTGCCTCCACGGAAAGAAGTAGAAGTTCCTGTTGAGGAGGCTCTCGAACCCAATATGGATGTGTACGGGGATGTTTCCCTTAAAATTTTGAGAAGCGATAATGATGGTGAGTACTTTTCTGAAGCACTTGATTCATACCTATGTAAGCATGGAATTATTCATCAATTATCTTGTGTCGATACTCCTTCCCAAAATGAACTTGTTGAACGAAAGAATAGACATCTCCTTGAAACTTCAAGAGCATTATCCTTTCAAATGAGTGTTCCAAAGCAATTTTGGGTTGATGCGATTTCCACAGCTTGCTTCTTAATTAATCGCATGTCGTCATACTTATGGTCACTTTTCCCCATTTGTCTTTTTTTTTTTTTTTTAAAAATCCCCATTTGTCTTTTTAGATAGTCATCAAACCATTTTAAAATTTCTGTAAACACCACACGTCTAAACAAATGCTTGCTAAATCAGCCAACTCTTGCCAAAATTTGATAGAGATAGAAAACCACTGTAATCCAATCATTGAAAGAATTGTTATAAGAAAACATGATAAAGGTAGAAAACAAACCAACAAAAGAATTGGGAACTGAAACACTATCTTCTTTCCACATAATCATTACAATCCATGAAACACCAACAGTATCAAAGGCCACCCAACCAATCCTTTTCAAATTTCAAATAGACTTCATCAACCTTCTACTCATAGCCATCAGCTTGTCTCTTAGATCACTGTGTTCGGACCAATTTTAGTCAAAATGTCCTTCACTAGAGCTCTTTGGGACCTTGCTAGAAGCCCTCTTACATTCCACGAGAATATCTTCCTGAGATAACCTCTAGGCCCTTAATCTTACTCTTATATACGACCTCACATTCAACTCCATCATAAAGTCAACTTGGGCACTTCTCTTGGCTTTTTTTTGTTAGGTTCAGGTAAAGGCCTCCACATTCTCTTTGTGAGTATGTGATTCTGAATTCTTGTTTTAGGGTTTAGGGTTTAGTTCTTCACGAGTCATTATGACTTTGTAGGAATAATGTGATCAATTTTAAAATAACCTTTGAACTATAACGTGACCTTTCTTTTTCTTGACTCCGGATAAAATGTGATTTACTTTGGAACCCTTTTAAAACCACGATATGCAATATAGTTAGAGAGAACAATTTAACAAAGTATAGCTCCCTCTTTTAAACTGAAATGTAGATTATCAGCTAGGAATTATGGTAGAACAGTTTATGAATGCATGTTCACATAGTAGTCATGTGTGTTTATGATTCGATTCTTGAGAAATTAAAGAATCTCAAATATTGAAGTCATCTAGTGGCTATTGCAATTTAGTTGCTCATGGTAATATTTTGTATTTTTGGATTAGGTCGATGTCCCATAAATAACATTAGTTAATAATCTTGGTAAGTTCTCTTCAAATATTAGATTCTTTTGTTGCTTTTGTTTAATAATCTTGGTACTAATCTTGTTAAATAACTAATCGTGTGTGTTGCTATTGTTTAATAGTAGTCGTGTGTGTTTATGATTCAATTCCTGAGAAATTAAAGAATCTCAAATATTGAAGTCATCTAATCTTTATGTGGCTATTGCAATTTAGTTGCTCATGGTAATATTTTGTATTTTTGGATTAGGTCGATGTCCCATAAATAACATTAGTTAATAATCTTGGAAAGTTCTCTTCAAACATTAGATTCTTTTGTTGCTATTGTTTAATAATCTTGGTACTAACCTTGTTAAATAGCATTGGTTAATAATCTTTTGTTAAGTTATCTTCAAACATCAATCTCAAATGTCAAAGCCATCTAACCTTTATGCGGCTATTGCAGTTCAGTTGCTCATGGTAATATTTTGTGTTTTTGGATTAGGTTGATGTCCAATAAATGACAGTGGTTAATAATCTTGTTAAGTTCTCTTGAAATATTAGATTCTTTTCGGTCATTCCCTCCCACCATGTAGGTTCATCGTGAGAAGTTTTGCTCTTGTTATCTTTCTTTGGAT
Organism: Luffa aegyptiaca; assembly: GCA_017139565.1. Classification (NCBI taxonomy): domain Eukaryota; kingdom Viridiplantae; phylum Streptophyta; class Magnoliopsida; order Cucurbitales; family Cucurbitaceae; genus Luffa; species Luffa aegyptiaca. The sequence goes on from CM029396.1 coordinate 351,811, forward strand.
AGTAGGAACAACAATTGGAAATGCAATGGCCTACAATCTTGTACCAATGATGCGATCACTTGGTCATGACAATGGGAAATTTTATAGGTTTGTTAGAGTTTGAGTTAGTGGTTGTGGGTGCTTGTCACATGAGTATGTTGCTTGATGTATGGTTTGATGCGTGGTGTATATGTTAGTTGTTCTTCCATGTATGCGTATGTGATTGATGGCTCTGCAGGTGTGAGCCACTTAGTACTGTGACTTTTGTACTGACCCACCACCAGGTTTTGCAGGTGATGAGATCATACTCGGACTTGGTGATGAGAAGGAAACTTGAAAGAAGAGACCATTAGATAGTTAGCTAGTTCTATTTATCTATGTACTTAGATTCTTATTGGAGTTGTTAAACTGATGTTGGTTAATTTGTCTAGCAAATGTAATGGATGTAAGATTTTGGTTCCTTTTATCTAGGTTGGTTAGTTTTATTACTTGCACTTGTTATGAGATCTGATTCGTATTATATTTACTAGGGGTGTAAAATTTTCGAATCGGGTCGGTTGTACGGACAAACCGACTCGACCCGATCTGGGTTCGATTGTACGGAAAAACCAACCCTACTTGGCCCGAACCAATCGGGTCGGGTCGGGTCGGTTTTCTTTTTTTGTCCTCTTCTTTTTCTTCTTCTGTTTTTGCCCTAAAAAAACCCAAATCACAGACCCAACTTCATGCGAAGCAAAAAAATCTTCTTCTTTCTTCCTCTGTTTTTGCCTAAAAAAACCCAAATCACAGACCCAACTTCATGCGAAGCAAAAAACCCAAATCACAGACCCAAACCACTGTTTCTGTTTCTTGAAAAAAAAAAAGAAGAGAAAAAGAAATCGGATTGCTTGGAGACGCGAACGAGTGTGAGAGGGAGGAATCGGCGGCGAGTTAGTTAGGAGATTGAGACTGCGGCAGCCGCTAAGACGGCGTCAAGCTGGAGCGAACGGTGGTGGCGGCGAACGACAGGGTCGGGTGCAGCGACTGGTAATGGGATGGAGGAGGTGCCTGAACGTCACGGTGAAAAAGATGAACTGAAAGAGAGTAGAGAGAGAGTAAAGAGAGCCTGAGAGGGTTGTTGAGAAAAAAGAGGGAGACGACGCCGCTGAGAGCTTAAGGAATTAGGGCAAAAAGAATATATATATATATATATATATATCAGTTTAGACAATCGAATCGACCGGTTCGATTCGGTCCGGTCTTGAGTTTAAACCGATTGGTTCGGTTCAGTTTCTTACACCCCTAATATTTACTTGAGAATTGAAGTTCTTATCTTTTTTTAGTATGTTTGGGATGTTGTCAAGGGAAGTAGAGGTTGTGATCTAGATTAGAAGTGTCTTTCGGTTTTTTAGGTGTCTAAAATTTTTGGTTGTCAGCAGCGGCGGCCGACTGGCCGACGACTGGACTTCTTGAAGAAGAGGGAAAATAAAATAAATATATATATATATATATATATATATATATTTTAATTATTTTATCATTATTTTATTTTAAAAAATTTTAAAAATAAAATTTTTTAATAATACAAATGGTGCTACGTTAACAATCCGTTAGGGTTTAACGGAAAATTAGACGAAGGGACCAACAATGTAACCAAATGGAATCCTCCGGGATTAAATTGTCGAGTTTGAAAACTCAGAAACCAAAATGAAACCTAACTCAAACCTAAGGGGTCGAAAATGTATTTTTCCCCTGATTTAATTAATTTTTTTTAATAAATATCTTTAATTACACTAATTTAATATATTTATATTCATAAAAATTAATTAGATAAATATTTTAATAATAATATAATTATTTATTTATTATAAAGAAATCCAAAAAAATAATTAATTGATTATAAATAATCAATAAGTAATTAATTATAATTATTGAAAAATGAATGTTTATACTAAATTTATTTAAATAATTTTAATTCAATAATTAAATATATTTTTTATAATGTTTATACTAAATGAATGTTTATAGTAAATATGTAATTGCAATCATTTAATAAACTTGGACTAAGTATTTGTTTAAAAAAAACTTTAAACTCTTGACAAATTATTATTTTTTTTTTTTAAATTTAGTATCAATTAGTTAATTAATTAACTATATTCAAAATAAAATTGCATATAAAAATAAAAAATAATAGATGGACAAAGAGAAAACTCATACTTTTGCAAGGGCATAGAAAGTTTGCCTATAAGCATAAATGATGCTTGGGAATGCTTTATTCCTAGAGCCCACCATAGAAACAGGTATCAGAAACCCTTGCTCATTCTCATCTCCAAAACCCTGCATTAAACGACCCCTAAGAGCTTTCCTCAATTGAATTTCCATTGTTTGAGTTTTTGTTTGTTAATTCACCATTATTCATCACTCTTTGATCTTTAGATAAAATTGAACAATAGTATTTTCAGTAATTAATAGGCTAGAACCCCAATCCAGAAGACGACACTCGTACTTTACGAAATCAATATATTAAAACTTGACTCGTACACTTGCGGTGAGCAAATTGTGCAACAAGGCCTTGTTCCCAAAATATTCCCATTTCCATCAGTCTCAACTAACAACCAATTAAGCTCCTTGACAAGTTTAAGAGTGATGAAATTATGTGTGGTGTCACTATCGATTAACACGAGAACTTTAGTTGAACCAATTAGGCCTTTTAACTTCAAAGTTTTTCGAGATCCCAAGCCAACCATGGATTGAAGTGCAACCTCAGCAATTTCTTCCAACGGTTTAGCCTCAACCCGATGCTCATTGGCTACTTCAGTAGTTTGCATGGCTACTTCCTCTAACTGTTCTTCAACTTTTCAATCATCTTTCCAGAATCACCATGACTTGTAACTCCTTACTAGGGGTGATCCTCGGTCGGTCGGCGTCGGTTTTGGGCTCAAACCGACACCGACCACCGACACGTCGGTTTCTGGCGGTCGATTTTCGTCGGTTTGGAAGAAGTTGACCACGCCGACCGACCGACTACACCGGCGGTCGGTCGGTTATGGTCGGTTTGAGCCCAAAGCAAAAAAAACGAAGATAAAAAGAAAGAAAAAACGAAGAAAAAATAGAAAGAATAAAGGAAGGGATGAAAACATAGAAGAAGAAGAAGAAAAAGTATGAAAAAACGAAAAAACGAAAAAAAAAAAAAAAGAAGAAGAAGAAGAAAAAAAAGGAAGAAAATAAAACAAAGAAGAAGAAAGAAGAAGAAAGGAAGAAAATAAAACAAAGAAGAAGAAAAAGAAAGAAGGAGAAAAACGGAAAAATAGAAGAGGAAGAAGGAAAAAATGAAAACAAGAAGAAGAAGAAAAAAGTTGCAGAAAGTAGAAAGATGAAGAAAAGAAAGAAGATGGAGAGAAGTAATGGGAAAGGAAAGATGAATCATGAATGGATTTGAAAAAAGAAATAAATAATATTTTCATTTAATAAAATCTTGGGGCTGTAGGGTGGGCTGCACATGGTCATTCACGCTGCACAGCGTGAAAACTGAAGCGTGACTAATTTTTTTTTTTAATTAAAAGTCGGTCGGTATAAGCGTTTTTCGCTCCTTTTAATGAGCCAACCGACCGACAGGTCAGTTTTACCATGTGTAAAATCGACCCCCGACCGACCGACGTCGGTTCGGTTGGTTTAGGTCGGTCGGCTCGGTTTTCGGAGATTTTTTGCTCACCCCTACTCCTTACAACAATGGCTATGGAAAAAAAATTCGTTACACCAGTAACAATGTCCCTTCTCACGTCGTGTTTTCAACTTAGCATCAGTCAAGCGCTTAAATGAAGTTTCAGACTGTTTCCCTGCAACTTCTTTTTGAAAAGACGTGCCTAGCTTACTAGGATTCACGAAAATCGTTTGTGCGTTGGATCCAGCCCCATGTGTCACAAACTTCGCAGATCCAGATGATGAACTTGGGCTTTGGGTTGTGGTCTTTGGATTAAAGGCAACTCCAAAGTACTTCTCTTCAAAGTGAAGTAATTTATCCTCCATTTTTAAGGTTGTTTCCATTATCGAATTGAGCCTAATGGGGCGATTTACTCGCAATTTGATCTTGATGTCTGATAGCGAGCGTAGCAAGCTATTTTTCCCTAGTTAATTTAGTTAGTCTTTAATATTAAATTGGTCAAATTTATGCATTTTAGTGTTTTATTTGTAGGAATCAAGTATTGGAGCTAAATCATGAAAATGGGATTGATCGGGTGTTCGAAACTTTCCATGTTTGATTCAGGCGGCAAAAGAGCACAGCGTTGAGACGCTATGCTAGAGCGTCTCGATGCTCTCAGAATTTTCCTAAACAGATTGTGCGGTAGACGACAGCGTCGCGACGCTGTGCCTATAGCGTCTTGACCCTGTCGACTTTTTTCCTATAAATAGAATGCGATTAGGGCTGACTAAGGAGACTTCTTTTGATGCAATTTTAGCCTAAATCTCGACTTAAAACCTTCGGTGGAAGATGAAGCAGTGGAGAGGAGCGGGATTCAAGGTTTTGCTCGTGGAGATCGTGACGGGAACGTGCGGTCTTGGCAACTTAGCGTTTAATCTTCTTTCCCTCTTACTTTAGTTGTTTTCAATGGTTGTTTTAGACTTAGCTTATATCGTAACGCGTTGTATGAGTAGCTAGGTTCTTTATCTTAGGGATTGATGTAGCCCTTTGGGCAATTATGAATTGATTTATGGATTCTTGCTATGATTTCATTTATGCATGATGTTTCCTTAATGCTTTCAATTTACCGCCCATGAATTGATTGATAATTGTGACTAAATCTTGCTCGGGAGAGGGGGTTTAGCTTAGATCTCATTATGCATAACTAGGATAGTCTTGAGATCGAGAGATAAAAAAAGATAGTCTTAGAAATCGTTAAAAATGATAGCCTTAATGTCTTGCATGTTAATGAATTTAGATAGGGATATTGGATTCATAGCATGTGAGAGAATTATGTATGCTCGGGAGAGATATATATGAGTTAAGTATTCCAAGATTTATGAATCATAGCATGTTAATCATCCATGCTATTACTTCAATAGAATTAGTCTATTACAAAACATACTCGGCTAAAAGGTACTACTCGACATTACACAACTATAGTCATACACAAAGGACTACTAACAACAACTATCTTAACTGACTAGATAACCAACTAGTCTATTGGTCCCCTTCTTATTCCTCCTTTTATATACATTCTTAATAGGAGGTCCATCGTTTCATTCGCCCAACAAGTGTGTGGTTGATGAAAGTGACACACTAAAAGCAAAACGCCAAATGACATGGTGCTTTGTAGATATATACATTACACATTATCCACTTGAGAGCTTTATTTATATATATTATATCTTTTAAAGTACTGTATTCTTTTTTTAGTATTGAAAATTAAGTAATGTATTCTCCTACGTCAAAATATGTCAAAATATGGTAAAGTCTAAATTTGGTCTCTATAATTTTAAGAGTTTCCCTTTAGTTATTATATAGTTTGGACTTACTTTCGATTTAGTTTCTGTAGTTTGAATTTAATTCGTTTCAAAAGTTTCAATTCGGTTTCTATGATTTAATCAAACTTTACAAATGTCATTGTCATATTGATAACGTTTTTTCTTTTTCTCTAGTAGTTATTCATTTGGATATAATTGTGTTAGTTAACTAGATCAAGGTTTAGACTAAGTAAATAGATTTTTCAAGTGAATCCAACACATAGTTTAGTGAAGATGAGTGAGTTTAACCAAATTATAGAAACTAAGTTGAAACTGAACTTAAACTAGAAATTTTGAAAATTTAAAATTGTGAAAATGGACTAAAATAAAATTGTCTAAATTATAGGGCCTAAATTTATATAATTTAGACCGATATACTTTTTTTTAGTTCAGCAACATTTGGAGTTGGAGAATTCAAACTTCTGACTTCTTAATCGAGAGTACATGTCAATTATGATTGAATTATGCTCACTTTGGATAAATAAAGCGATAGAGAGGGGAATTGATAAATATTAATTTTGTAGGAAAGGAAAGGCATAAATATGGACCAAAACAAAAAAGTAGAGTCAAATATAAGGGTATAATAAGGAGATGTGCGACAATAAATGTAGGTCAAGGAATGGTGTGGTGGTTGGTTTTGTACCTCATTTTTATACAAAGCAAAGGAGTGGCACTCGCTTTTGGGAATTATTTAAATTGTAAAAAGAAACAAATGTTGTGGTTGCTGGCTTTGGAGGCCCTTGCGTTTATGTGGCTTAAGTCAAGCCTTGTGTTTCCCTTGGTTTTGGTTTCTAACTTCCACAACCTCACAACTCTAACTTCAAGTTGTTCTTTTGAAATATTTTCAATGTCTACGTGGATCCTTCTAACTTCCGGCTTCCGCAACCTTCCCTCGGCGACCAAGTCCGTCAGATTTCACTGTGAGTTAAATTATCATCACACCATTAAAAATTTAAAACGACCTCCTCTCTCCAACAAAAACTTGTAAAACACCATCCGACCCGCCAGCCACTAGTGTGCATTTATCCTCTCCCACTTGCCGCCAAGACACACTACTCACCAACCCATAGCCCGGACCGTAACCCGACCCGATGCGGTCGAAGTCCTGTACCCATATCGGCTCACCCCACCTCTTGTCGTACACAAAAACCCTTCTATCCTCCGACCCGCACCCAATTAAACCTCCGTTTCTCCACACGGATAACCCGACGAAGCTCCTATTGTTCACGTGACCCTCGTACGTGCGCACCACACGTGCATCCACTCCCTCCTCCGTCTTCCACATCTTCAAACTCCCGTCCGTACTTGCAGACACCATTGTCCCACCGTCCAGGAATTTCACATACGTCACTGTTTTAGCGTGCCCCTCCAACACCATAACCGGCGCTGACATTTTCCGTCGGTCGTAACCGTACGCCTTCCGGTCCGCGCATCCGACAGCCACCAACGCGCCGCCGAGGGGATTGAACTCCACGCAACAGACTGGACTTCGGACCACGCTCGGCTGCACTGCTGCCACACAGTCGCCGCCGTTGCAGCGCGTATCCCAAACTTGCACTGTCCCGTCGTCGGACCCCGACGCGCCGACAACCGGATCCACCGCCGAGTAATCCACACTCCACACGCGGCGCCCGCCGTGCTCGTCCCGCTCAAAAATGGGCACCTTCTTGTCAAGATCATATTCCATCACGACCCCATCGTAGTCGCCGGAGCCCAGGATCCGGCCGTCGGATGCCGGCTTCCACCGAAGACTACTGAGCTTCGCCGGAGTACAGATACAGAATTCACAGGCACGGTTGTGGTCCAAGAGAGCAACATTACTGTTGTTATTGTGGTCCGGCAAGAGATTATGAAGACGGTAGGCTCGGATTTTTCTAGCGATTCCGGCGGTGGCGATGAGGGAATCGGAGGGGTCGAATTCGACAACGCCGAGAATATCGGAGGTGGCGCCAATGGCGGAGGAGGAGACGACGGAGGCCAGAGAGATGTCCCATTCGCATCGAAGCGGCGATGTTTCATGTTGTTCTGATTTGAAATTTTTATTTCCTGGGTTTTGGTTTAATGGGGTTTGGGGATTGGAATTGGAATTGGATTTGGGACTGGAGTGGGTTTTCATTTCCCATTCATAAGAAATGGAAGGGGGGAAAAAGTTGTATGGAAATTTGGGGCTTTGGCAATTGGAACCAATCTACGGCCGCCATTCAACCACCTTGCTTTTTTTTTTTTTTCTTTTTTCTTTTTCTTTTTCTAAAACAAATTCTATGCAAATTTGCAAGTGTGAGGTGGATAAATAGAGTCGTCACCTTTGTTTTCTTTAGCTTCACTTTCACCGCCTACTTTTATCACTTTACTTTATTGTCCAATTTAAGGAGCATGTCTCCTTTGCATTCAAATTTTGTTCTATATTTGGAAGTCCAACCTTTTTAACCCTATTTTAAATAGGGTAAATTAAAATTTTAGTTTTTAAACTTTTAGATTTATGTCTATTTGGTTTATGATATTTAAAAATTATAAATTTAGTCTCTTAGGCCCCGTTTAATAACTATTTGGTTTTTTGTTTTTTGTTTTTAAAAAATAGATTTGTTTTCCCCTAAATTCTCTATCATAACTTTCATCCTTGTCAAGGATCCATTTGAATTCTTAGCTAAATTCTAAAAACAAAAACAATTTTTTGAAAACAATTTTTTTTTTTCAAAATTGGACTTGGTTTTCGAAAACAACGAAGAAGATTGATACTAAAACAAATAAATTTATAGATGGAAATAGGTGTATATAAACTTAATTTTCAAAAACCAAAAACCAAAAATCAAATGGTTATCAAATGGGACCTTAAATTTTAAACTTTTTAAATTGCACATATCTTGTAGACAATTAGAATTCTAGGTTTCATTAGGCCTAACATCTAAATTTATATCTAATACATCGATTTGTTTTTTAATTTCAAATTTATCAAGGATTTTTCATAAAGAAATTAAAAGTTTGGGACCTATTAACTACTTTTGAAAACTCAGAGACCAAATAGACTCAAACATCAAAGTTTGAAGAACAAAAATATTTTAATTTGGTCTTTAAAATATCCACCTCCACCAGTATATTGAAAATATTTTTGTTCATAAAAAAAAGAATAGCCATGGATATTTGGAAAAATTAAATCCACGATTGTATTTAAAATTTTATTTTATACATAATTTTTTTTTTTCATTTAAATAATTTTAAGAATTTTGTTATTAATATTAGATATACGTTAGTGATTTTTTGTTATTTGGTTATATTTTTATGGTATAATGAAAATATTGATTTACATGAAATATCAACGTTCAGTTCAATGGCATATAGAGATATCGACGAAAATATCAAAATGTAAACAAAAAATTAATACCCTATGTGAATTGCTCCTGAGGTGGGAGATTCAAAAAATAAATAAACAAAAGAAAGAGTTTGTGAGATGAAAGAAACTTTGATTAAAAATAAAGAAAAAAAAAGGGTAAAAGTCACATTTGGTCCTTAAACTTTCATGAAAGTAACAATTTAGTCCCTGAACTTTGATTTGTAATGATTTAGTCCCTGTATTTTCAATTTTGTAACGATTTAGTCCCTATACTTTCAGTTTTATAACAATTTAGTGTCTAAACTTCAATAAGTAACAATTTAGTCTCTATACTTTCAAATTTGTAACGATTTAGTCCCTATCTTGAAAATTTAGTGTCTAAACTTCATTAAATAACAATTTAGTCTCTATAACAATTTAGTGTCTAAACTTCAATGATGTTATATGTCGATTTTTATTATTTAATGATTAGACCATGAGTGCCATTTTAGTTAAAAAGAGATTTTTTTTTTTTTTTTAAATATTACAAATTTAGTTCAATGATTGTGCTTCAATTATATGTATGAATATTGAATTGGGATTGTATTATGCATATAGTATTTTTTTTAAAGTGAAAATACATTTTTAGTCTCCTGAGGTTTCAAACTCGACAATTTAGCTCCTAAGGTTTGATTTTGTTTCATTTTAGTTCCATCATCCATTTTTCCGTTAAAAACTAACAGTTTGCTGACGTGACATCATTTTTTTATTAAAAAAATTATTTTCTTAAATTTTAAAATAAAATAATAATAAATTAATTAAAAAATATTTTTTTTATTATTATTTCTTTTTCTTTTCTTCCTTCTTCTTCTCCCTTACCTTTCTCTTCTTCCATAACCCTACCGCCGGCCGCCGTCAATCGCCGTTCGCTAGTGGCCAACTTTTTCGTTTTCTTCTTCTCTTCTTTTCTTCTTCTCCTTTCTTCCTTCTCCAAAACTTCTGTCTTTTTTTCCTTTTTCTTTTTTAGAATAATCGAAAGATGAGGGAGGGAGGGACCTCTCTCCTCCATTTTCTGGAGCTAAAATGGATGAGGGAGCCATCCTCTTTTGGTTTTTTTTTTTTTTAAATAATAGGAAAAAAAAACACTTTTAGTCCATGAGGTTTGGGTTTGGTTTCATTTTTGTCTCCGAGTTTTCAAACTCAACAATTTATCCCCCGAAGTTTGGTTCTAGTTTCATTTTGGTCCCTCCACCCAATTTTCCGATAATAGTTAACGGATTGTTGATGTGACACTAATTTTTTATTAATTTTTTTAATTTTTTAAAATATAAATATATTAAAATAATAAAAATATTATTATTTTATAATATTTTTATTTCTTTCCCTCTTCTCTCTCTTCTTCTTCATCAACACCTAACACCTCTTCTTCAACACCCAACACCAACAGCTGCTTCTTCTTTAACACCATCGACAATTTGTTTTTTCCTTCTGTCTTTCTTTCTTTCTTCAACTCCTACCTTTCCAACTCCCAAAACAGCTCAAGAGCTTCATTTTCCAATCCATTTACAGCCTGTTGGGGTTTATGTCCTAGAACTCAAGTTTTGTTATCCTTTATATAAATAAAGATGTTATTCAGTGAAATTGTTTATTTATATTTTAAAATCCAATAGAAACATTCATGGTTATAACATGAGATACTTGAATTATATCGTGAATATGGACAGGGATCAAGTTCGAGTATATAACCTAAATTGTCTAGTAACACTATGAATGCAGCCTACTTTGCGAATAAGAGAAACGACGTGATCCTGGATCGTTCGTGTAAAGACATGCGAGTAGGGGCATCCTGTGTAAAAGATGTTTACATAAGACAGGACCGAGAAATAAGTCACTCTTACTTTATAACGTCGTTTACTGTTAAGACTGATTATTTCATGCGATGACATAGGTAACTCGATCTTAATCCTGAGCTTGCTATGAACTCCTGTTCGTTTAGGGTTATCCTTTGATCTGCATGGGTGAGAATGGTCATAAAATTCCGTTCAATAATCCTACCATTTTGGGGATAACACTAGATGGATGGCTGGGGACATAGTAAAGCAAAACGAAATTCACTCTTACCCTATTCATGGATAGTAGAGAGGTTGTTCCCTTAAGTGCTGAATCCAAGGCTTGAACAAGGGGCCCCACCCTCTCATTGGCCCGAGAGGGATCTTGTTTAATGGTTAAACCATGAACAAATTGTTCATTAGAGGACCAGTGGACGTAAGAAACTAAGATGTACTATAGGGATAAAACGGACATTTGACCTGTCTATAGTAACGAACGACCTGTGAAGAATTGACTTACTAATCATGGTTATATCGAGTGGACGAAAATATATCTACAGTGAGGGGAGTTCAACTACTGGGTTATAGTGGAGTGTCCCGGTAGTTAACAAATGTTGGTTAGCTAGGTTAAAAGTGTTGGGTTTTATGCCCTAAAACTTGTAGATAGTGAATGTAACCGTTGACCGAATATTAATGAAATAATATTGATGTATTTTTCCATTAAGTGTTATTAGTTATTTTATGTTTGTCTTTGCCTAAAATAACCCTAATCCAATAAACTAGACATCCTAGGCTGTAATATGAGTCTTGAACTATATGTAGCGACATATGGGAATCACTGTTCAAGAAACAGCCTAAAGGGTCTATAGTATAGGGATAAGACTGGGTGCCTTATCCTGGTGACACTATGGATACGACCCACTTTGTATTTGATACAAATGCTATGATCCAACGCGTTCGTGTAGGAGACATGGAAGTGGGGGTATCTTATGCAATGAGTTTGCATAAGACCAGATCGCGAAATAGTAACCACTAGTTATAACACCATTAACTAGTTGGATGTCTATTTCACTAGGACGACCTAGACAACTTAGTCTTAATCCTGATTTGATTATGGACTCCTGCTCATGAGGGATTGTCCTTTGATTTGTATGGGTGAGAGTGGCCGATACGCCGACTCAATAAGCCTACCATTTTGGAGACAAGACCGAATGGGGAGTTGGGAACATAATCGTACAAGATGGAATTCACTCTTTCTCGACTTTAGGGAAGCAGATGGGTGTTCCCTTAAGTGATGACTCCGAGTCTTAAACAAAGGGTCCTACCCTCTCAATGACACGAAAGGGTTTTCTGTTTGATGGTTGGACCACAAACAGGTTGTTCATTAGAGGAGAATTGGTACTTAAGGAAATAGAAGTAATCCAGGAGTAAAACGGTAATTTGACCTAGCTGGTGTTATGGATACTCGTGAAGGACTAACTATTCGTTATTGGTCTATATCCGTGGACACAGAAAATATGTCTGCAGTGAGGATAGTGCAACTGTGAGTCTATAGTGGAATGTACACACAGTTAACGAATATTGATTAATTTGGTTAATGAGTTTGACCAATTAATCTCACATCGTTGGAGCTTCTGATCTGCAAGTCCATTAGGTCCCACTGGTAGCTCATAAAATAATTTTAGGCAACTAAGTAATAAATGTAAATTGAAAGTGTTCAATTTACTAAGGGAAACAATGTAATATATATTGATATATTATTATGAGAGAAATTAATATTTGAAGAAATTCAAATATTAATATGAATTTGAGTCACATTAAATTTATGGAATTTTGAAAGAGTTCAAATATGAATTAATTAATTTTATGGCATAAAATCTATTTGGGCAATTAATTAATTCAAGACCGGAAATTAAATATGTGATATTTAATTGGTGGTTAATTAATTAAAGAATTAATTAATAATCAGGAATTAATCAATTATGGAAGTGATTAATCATTTATGGAAATGATCTAATCACTTATGGAAGTAATTAGTCATTTGTGGAAAAGATTAATCAATTATGGAATTGATTGATCTTGAATTGATTAAATAAGGAATAAGATTGAATCAATTTTGGAAAAGATTGATTTAATTGAATATTTTATTCATGGCCACTCTTCTATAAATAGAACACTAGACCTAGTTGGTTTAGTAGCCCTCTTGCTCTTAGACTCACCAGACAAGACCCTAGAATTCTCTCTAGCCTCCCTCTTAGAGAAAGATTCCCACAAGTCTTTTGCCTCCTAGACTTAGAGACATACCGGTGTAACCTCTGTGGTTATTGTGTCTTTGAAGAAGAACTTTCCAGCGAAGAAACTACAAGAAGGCTACTGTGTTTTTGTTCGTTGGAGCGTCGTTGGCGAAGAACAGTCAAGTCTACAACGAAGGTTTGTAACGGTTGTTTCCCGTTTCTTTAGAAAAGCATGAAAATAAAAGTAGTTTTATTTTCTAGTTGTTTTCAGCATGTTTATAGCGTTTTACAGCGGCTTTAAAGCATGTTTAAAGTTTTGTTTTGCCTTTTCGTAACGACATTTTGATATTAATTAATATATGGCGTAAGGTCCTATCGATGCGCTTCCGCTGCGTCGGGGCTTTCATCCCCTTCAAAAAGAGTTTGGCCAATTTAACCTCATACCGTTGGAGCCTATGATCTGTAGGTCCATTAGGTCCCCTTGCTACCTCGAGACTAACATTTGGAACAATATGATGGATAAAATATGAATTACATTTAGTTCATGTTAAGGGAAATAGATAAAGGTGATGAACGTTGTCGATACGTCGGGTTTTATGAAAATCGGGTTTGAGTAAATTAATATTTAAATATGATTTAAATATCGTGGACATGAATAGGGATTCATGATAAGAAAATAACATTTTGGAAATGGTGGGGAATAGTGGCTAAATATTAATTTAATATTAGATATTAAATTAATAATTAATTATTTAATTATTTAATTAATAATTATTTTTAAATTAATTTTGAATTAATTTAAAATTGAAAAATTGAAAATAAATTTTCAAATTTTCAGATTATTGCACATTGATTATTTAATTATTAAATTCAAAATAAATCTTGAATTTTCAAATATTAAAAAATGTTGAATTTTTGGAGGTGGAGTGCATGGTGACTAAACCTATGCACTCCCCTCACTTAAGCCACTTCAATCCCCACTAATTTGAGATTAATTGTTGTCAATCCCAGACTTCTCATCTTCAGCAGTGTTTTCTCTATTTAAGGGATGAAATTTGCTAAAGAAATGAGTCTTGAATCTTAATGAATTGCTGCCAAAACTCAAACTCACCAAATCCACCTTACAAGCTTGTTCTTCAAGCATTTTCCTTTCAATTCCATCACTTGAGGATCCCACAATCCGTTCCAAAGGCTTGAAGATAGCAAGGAAGATCCAGTGGTAGTTCATGACTCTCGTTGGTGAAGAAAAAAAAAGGGAAATCCAACCAATTTCTCCATTGAAACAAGGTTGGTAAACATACTCTATTTTTCTCCATATGAACAGTAAGCTATGTTCGATCAAGTTGAGCTTCTTATGTGCCTAAGATCCAAAATTGCTTCCGCATTCTAGATATTATCACTTTCACAGCCAACCCAAAATTGCTTCCGCATTCTACATATTAACACTTTCACAGCCAACCCAAAATTGCTTCCGCATTCTACATATTAACACTTTCACAGCCAAGGTCCAAGAAACCACACTCCTCTCTTCCATTTCATCAAACACCTTCAGTGCATCTTTAATATTCCCACGGGCATTGCTAGCATGTGAGTTCTATACTAAACCAACCTTCAACATATACACATGAACCCTCTCCCCTAAAGCCATTAATAACAGAGTTTCCACATTTTGGTCCCTGAGGCTTGAATTAAGTTTCATTTTGGTGCCTGAGTTTTCAAACTCAACAATTTAGCCCCTGAGGTTTGGTTTGAGTTTCATTTTAGTCCCTCCACCCATTTTTCCGTTAAAAACTAACGGTTTGCTGACATGACACTATTTTTTTATTAAAAAAATTATTAATATTATTATATTATTTTTATTTATTTCTCTCACTCTCTCTCTTCTTCTTCTTCTTCTTTTTCTTCTTCTTGCCACCGGCACCGGTAACATTGTCGGCCACTGCCGGTGAACCTTTTTTTTTTATTTTTCTCCCACACGAACTACCGTCGCCGATCCCATCTCGCGAACCTCTTTTTTTCTTTTTTTTTTCATTTTCTTTTTCTCCCCCACGAACCGTCGGTGTTGTCGCACGTCGTGGGTCTGAAATAGCTGCACGTCGCTCCCATTTCAAGATCGAATCGCGGTTTCATTCCAGATTTGAAACGAAGGGGATTTCCCCTTCGTTTCTGACCACGATTCGAAGGGGATTCCACCGACGACGGTATGCACGAGCGGCGACAAAGGTCTTCTCTTTGCGCGCGAGATGCTCGCCAGATGGAAGGAGCGTGCGGTTCGTTGGAGAAGGAGGTCGTGAGGGAGGAGACGATGACGATTTGGGGTTTACTAGCTGGAAAAGTAAACAAATCGAGAGGGAGGGTTGAACGACGATGGGAAAAAACGAGGAAGAAAATAAGAAGAAAATAGAAGAAAACGAAAAGAAAGAAAGAAAGAAAGAAAATGGTCACCGCCGCCGGCGATCGGTGGTCGACGGCGGCGGCGAGGCTTAGGGTTACTTGATGGTGAAAGTGAAGAAGAAGAAGGGTTGGTAAAGTGAAAAAGGAAAATATATTTTTATTATTTTAATAATATTTTATATTATTCTAATATATTTATTTTTAAAAAATTAATAAAAAAAATGGTGTCACGTCAGCAAACTGTTCGGATTTAATAAAAAATTAGACAGAGGGACCAAAAGTGTAACGAAATCCAAACCTTAGGGGTAAGAATGTTGAGTTTGAAAACTCAGGGACCAAAATGAAATCTAACCCAAACCTCAGAGACCAAAAGTGTATTTATCCAAAAAAAAAGTCACCGGCGGCGGCCGTCCGCCGGTGAGCGGTGGTCGTCGACCGGCAGCGTCGGTCGGTGTGAAGAAGAAGAAGAAATAAAATAATAAAAAATAATATATTTTTATTTTAAAAATAATTTTTTAATAAAAACATACCGCCACGTCAGGCAGCCGTTAGTTTTTAACTGAAAAATGGATGGAGGGACTAAAATGAAACGAAATTCAAACCTCAAGGGCTAAATTGTCAAGTTTGAAAAGTCAGGGACCAAAATGAAACCTAACCCAAACCCCAGGAACTCAAAGTGTATTTTTTCCAAAATAATAAAAACAGAAGCTTTGGAGAAGGAAGAAAAGAAGAGAAGAAAAAATAATGGTCGCCTACAGCGACGGGCGACAGCCGGCGTCCAGCGGTCGATGGCAACTGGCAGTAGGATTATGGAAGAAGAATAGATATGGAGAAGAAGAAGGAAGAAGAAGAAAGAAGAAGAAGAAAAAAAATAATAATAAAAAAATATTTTTAAATTAATTTATTATTATTTTATTTTTAAAAAAAGAAAATAATTTTTTTAATAATAAAAGGATGTCATGTTAGCGGCTCGTTAGTTTTTATCAGAAAAATGGATGAAGGGACTAAAATGAAACGAAATTTAAACTTCAAGGGCTAAATTGTCAAGTGTGAAAACTCAGAAACCAAAATGAAACCTAACCCAAATCTCAAGGGTTAAAAGTGTATCTTCCCTTTTTTTTAAATAAAAAATGATACGTAAATTGGGCAATAGTATTTTTTTTTTTTTATGTGGCATATAAATGATAGAGGAAAGTGGATATTAAAAAAATGAGAACTCCATTTTATTAAGTTACTTAGGGCCCGTTTGATAACCATTTCAGTTTTTGGTTTTTGGTTTTTCTATTTTTGGTTTTTGGTTTTTGGTTTCTTGTTTTTTAAAAACAAAAACCACATATGTTTGATAACTGTTTTTTGTTTTCTGTTTTTAAAAAACAGAAAACCAACCTTGTTTGATAACTGTTTTTGGTTTTCAGTTTTTTTAAAAATTAGAAAGATGAAAAGATATTTTAGAGAGAGAAAAATGTGTAAAGACGTTGAAACAAAAATTGAGAGACACAAATATAAATGTTTTCAAGAGATTTTTTTTTTTTTTTTGAAAAGACGAGAGAAAAGTTAAACATAGAAAATTTAGAGAGATGAAAGAAAATGTTTAGAGAAAGAATATTAGTTAGACTCGAGAAAAGATATTAGTTAGAGCAAAAATAGAAAACAAGTTAGAGTAAAAGCGATAAATTTTAGATTAAAAAAATTAAATAAAAAAAGAAAATTTAGAGAGATAGTAAAGTTAAGAGTAAAAGATATGCTAAAGAACTAACGATAAATTAGAAAAATAAAGAAAAGTTGTAGCGATAGAAAATTTTGGTGACTTTTTTTTTCCAAAAGAAAAATTAGAACATGTTTATTGAGGAGAGAAAATGTATTGACAAGTTTTTAGAAATAGACAAGTTATAGAGAAAGAAAAAAAGTTGAGAGAGAAAAAAAATAGAGAAAGAAATTTGTTGGAGAGAGAGGTAAAAGAGGAGAAAAGTAAGCATTAGAAAAAAAATGAGTTTTTGAAAAAACAGAAATCTGTTTTTAAAAACTATTTTTTTTTTGTTTTTGAAATTTACTTATAATTTCAAAAACGTTTTTAAAAAACAGAAAACAGAAATGGTTATCAAACACCTCTGTTTTTTAAAAATGAAAAATAAAAACAGAAAACAGAAAACGAAATGATTATCAAACGGGCCCTTAATAAGTCGAATCAAATGGATAAGGTCATGTCATTAATCAGTTAAATAATATTATAAAGTACAATTAAGTACAATAATACTATAAGTAAGTTTACTTAAGTTTTGTTTGATAAGAATTTAGTTTTTTTGTTTTTTATTTAAGAAAATTAAGCCTACAAACACTACTACTATCGTTTATTTGTTTTTAATCTACTATCTTCCCATGTTTTCAAAACTCAATACAATTTTTAAAAAATAAAAAAAGATAGTTTTCAAAAACTTGTTTTTGTTTTTTAAATTTGAATAAGAATTCAAAAGTGTGTTTAACAAAAATGAAAACTATAGTAAGAAAATTGGAAGAAAACAAGTCTAGTTTTCAACAACAAAAAACAAAATAGTTATCAAACGAGGTCTAAAATTTTTGGAAATAAATAGAAGATAATAAGACTCTACATTTTTAATTTAACCAAAAAACATAAAAATAACAAACATGCCACTTTATTTAAATATTGCCATATAAATATAGCATAGAGAGAGGAATGGATAAATATTAATTTTCTAGGAAAGGAAATGCATAAAAATGGACCAAAACAGAAAAGTAGAGTCAAATATAAGGGTACAATGAGGAGATGGGCAACAATAAATGTAGACATTAAATGTAGGTCAAGGAATAGCGTGGTGGTGGCTTTTGTACCTCATTTTTATACAAGCCAAAGAAGTGGCACTCGCTTTTTGGAATTATTTAATTTAAACTTTAAAAAGAAACAAATATTAAAAAAAAAAAAAAATCGTGGCTGTTGGCTTTTGAGGCCCTTGCCTTTACGTGGTTTAAGCCAAGCCTTGTGTTTCCCTTTATTTTGTTGGTTTCTATCTTCCACAACCTTACACTTCAGCTGGCACATCTCTTGAACTTCAAGTTCTTCTTTGTAAATATATATATTCTTCGGATTTAATTATTAGTTTTATTATTATATATTTTCAGATTTTTGTAACTGTTTTATAAAGCTGTATTTGAAAAGAATCTCTGCTCTATTCACAGGTCGCTTCATGCACTTATTCCCACTATTCATGACTTGAGGTTTTTTTTTTTTTTTTTTTTTTTTTTTTTTTTTTTTTTTTAAATTAATTTATTATTTTTTTTGGAAGGCTTTTATTCAGTCAAGTTTTCTTTTTAAACCTATATATGACAAATTTCTGAAGAAAATTATCCACCTTATATATTTGATATCTGAAGATTTATAATATAGTTCGGACGAGCTTAAGATTCCTTCTAAAGTTAGTATTTTTAATTTAAAATTATTTTCTTTTAAGTACTTTAATTATGAAAAAATAATTATCACTAAGGATTTTCTTTTAAAACGAGGAAAATATAAATAGAGATCTTGCAATTTATAAAATACATCAGTTACTCCACTCCTTGTTAATTTGTTTTGAGATGGAAATTCCTATCATCTAATAAAAAAAATATTAAATATGAAAATATCCTTTTAATGTATCGTTTAACATGAGCTAGAAAAATATATTAGAGGAGTTAAAATGGTAGAAACTAATTAGTTAATTTGGTTACAAGGTATAATTTAAACTAATAATTTTAAGGTTAAATTATCAAAAATACTTCTGAATTATGGGGTTGGTTTCAGTTATACCTTTGAACTTTCAAAAGTTTCATTTTAGCCATGGAAGTTTGAATTTTGTTTCAAAACAACCTTTGAATACATTTTTTCGTTAAATTAATGGACAGAAAGTGACGGGTTTGCATATGTATGGTTGCTTATGTGAACATATTCGTGGAAAAAAGCAATAAAAACATATGCATACACATTTTTTTTTGTGCATATAAATTTATCGGAAAATGTCTCCAATTTTCGTTTTCAAACAAACTTCAAACTTTGAGGCTAAAATGAAACTTCTTAAAATTCAAGGGTTTAATTGAAACCAATCCCATAATTAAGAGGTATTTTTGATAATTTAACCTAATTTTAAAGACTAAATTTTGACCATGTGAATTTAGCTTTTTTAAAAAAAAGATGTGAATTTAGCTTTTCAGCCTATATGCGTGTATAGGATAAATTAATGTAAATACAAATAATATCTACATTATTTATAAACTAATATTAGCGCACAATAGTAAATATATATAGAGGAAAATGAGAACATAAATCTAATAACGGTTATAACTTATAACCTAAATTATTTTAGATCCAACACTTAAACAAGGATCACATTGACACCACCAGTTTCTGTTCAGAAAAGATCACGTCGCCCAACAACTATGTGGCTGATGAGAGTGACACACTAAGGGGCTGTTTGGGGCGCTGAATTGGTTATAATATCTGATGCTTATAATAATCTGGGGATTATAATAGTCTGGGGGTTATAATAATCTGTGTTTGGGGTGCAGATTATTATAGTCTGGGATAAAATAATCTGTGTTTGGGGTGCAGATTAGTTTAGTCTGGGATAAAATAATCTATGTTTGGGATGCAGATTATTTTAGTCTGTGATAAAATAGTATGTGTTTGGAGTGTCGATCTGTTTTAACATGGGGTTCTGAATCAAAGGTTCAAACTGACTGTTTTCTTTTTCTAGTTTTTTTTTTTTTTTTTTTTTTTTTGTTAATGATATACAATTCACTTTGATTTAGGGTTATGTTTTTTTTTTTACAAAACAAAAAAGTTTAGAATTTGGTATAGAAAAATCATATCAGTTAACTTTTAGTATTGCCAAAATAAAAATTGTAAATGTTTAGTTCAAAAATCATATTAGTTTTTTTTTTATCAATAAAATCATTTGAAATAAACTTGAGTGTGGTAAATACAATTTCGTTTGAATGTTCTTTTTTTTTTTTTTTAAAGTTGGTTAACCTTCGATGTTGTCAACGACTTTTCCGGCAACCTTCGATGTTTGTTTCTTTATTTTTATTTTTTATATTTTTCAAAATGAAAATGAGAAGAAATATGAAAAAAAGAAAAAAAATCGGTGGCCGGAAAAGTCGTCGACGATCGCTGGAAAAGTCGTCGACGATCGCTGGAAAAGTCGTCGACCGTCGTCGGAAAAGTAGCCGGAAACTTCGCCGACTGGCGGTTGTCGGAAAAGTCAAGGAGTCGCATGAAAGAAGAGAGGAGAGAGTTACTGTAGAAAATGGATAGAATAATCGGGTGGGTTGAATGATGGTTACTGTAGAGAATGGATAAAATAATTGGGGGTAAAAATAACCCACCTCACCATTTATTTTTGTTGGTGTCCCAAACATTGAATAGGTTATAATAAAGGGGGTTATTATAACCTATTCAGTGCCCCAAACACCCCCTAAAAGCAAAATGTCAAATGACATGGTGCTTTGTAGATATATACATTACACATTATCCACTTGACAGCTGTATTTCTTTTTTTCTTTTGAAAAATACCTCAAAAAATTTTATTGTGCCACTTGGGCAAGAAGAGATTGGTCCAATTCGACCCAATTACAAAGCCAACTCGGGAAATTCCTAACCCAAGTTTCATGATAACTACAAGATTTTCCAAATTGAGCAATCATATGAGCTACATTATTACAATTTCTTGAAATATAGTTGAAGGAAATTTCTCTAAAAGCTGGGCCTATACTCCATATAGATTCAACAAGGGCCTCTGAATCCCACCAGGTCTGAATCTCTTTATTAAGGAATTGGATAGCCAATTTACTGTCAGACTCCACTATAATCCCACCAGACCTGATTTGGAGATATAAACGATGATATAATATATATAAATAAGGTCATCGTAAAGGTGCTAGCTAATAGGCTAAAAAAGGTGCTTGACTTGCTTATATCTCCAAATCAGGCAGCGTTCGTCCCGGGAAGACTTATTACTGATAACGTCACGCTAGGCTTTGAATGTATCCACTC
The DNA here is from genome assembly GCA_017139565.1 of Luffa aegyptiaca. Classification (NCBI taxonomy): domain Eukaryota; kingdom Viridiplantae; phylum Streptophyta; class Magnoliopsida; order Cucurbitales; family Cucurbitaceae; genus Luffa; species Luffa aegyptiaca. The sequence continues at coordinate 373,075 of CM029396.1, forward strand.
AATAAACAACAGATCCAGAGGCCAAGTCAGGCTGGATGACAGTGAAGCTAGAAATGAGCAAGGCATATGATAGAATTAAGTGAATCTTCCTGAGGCGGGCGATGGACATCGTCGCTTGCGAAGATCTGTTAGATCTGGCAAAGATTCGCTCATCGTCGCTCAGTTCTGCTCGCCATCGCTCAGATCTTCTCGCCCTCGCTTAGATCTGCTCGCCTCTTCATTCCAGCCGCCGAGGTTCTAGTTGCTCGGAAGATCCGCCGCCGTTCTAGCCTTCTTCGTTCCAGCCGCCTTCAATTTTTTTTTTTTATACAGGGAAAGAATAGGAAATAAGAGAAGAGGGAAGAAGACAAGAAGAAAAATAACAAAAAAAAAAAAAAATCGACGGCAGCGGCCGGTCGCCGGCGGTCGGTCGTCGGCAGTTGACGGTGACCGGCCATGGAGTTGAAGAAGAAGAAGAGGGGGAAGAAGGAAGAAGGTGATGGAGAAGAGAGGGGAGAGGGAGAGAAAGAATTAAAATAATAATAAACAAATAATATTTTTATCATTTTAATATATTTTTATTTTAAAAAATGAAAAAAATTAATTTTTTTAATTAAAATAATAGTGCCACGTCAGCAGTCCGTTAGATTTAACGGCAAAATGGATGGTAGGGACCAAATTGCTCCTTATTTCAAACCTCAGGGACTAAATTGTCGAGTTTGAAAACTCAGGGACCAAAGTGTAACTTAACTCAAACCTCAGGGACTAAAAGTGTATTTTTTCCTATGATTTTTTTTCATTTGAAAAATGGTCAATTGCTATTTTTAGTTATAATTCCACCCAACTCTTGTTTAGTCCAAGAATATATAACACCCAGTTGTGGGATCCACAAACTTATTTACTACTACTTCAATACTTTATCGTGGGACCCAGAAACTTATTTACTCCTATTCTGGTTTTCTGGAAAAGTAAAAAAAAAAAAAAATTAGGAAAAACGAGCCGTTTGAAAAGTATTTCCAAAAAACATGTGTCACGCCTCTCACTTTTTTTTTTTTTTTTTTTTTTTAAAATTTTCATTTATTTATCAAATCAATTGATTGAGTTCAATCCATTTTTTTTTAATTTAATTTATTTTGTTTAATAATTATTATAAATTCGTTTTTTTGTTCTTTAAAATTTTACCTTTTATAATAATTTAGATGTTTTAGGTATTATATTAAAATGTTAGGTTAAAATTGTTAAAAAAAAAAAAAAGTTTATTCTACATTCACACTTTTATTTCAAAAATGAAAGATCATAATCTAATATGGTTTAGAGTGTTTTTTTCTTCCAATTATGATAGCATTTAAAAAAAAAAAAAAAAAAACAAACAAACACCATTCACGAATTTTAGCCCACAATACCATACTAATTATTAATTCCTCCTCCAACTCTCAAGATCAAACAATTCTAGATTTCATTACTTCAACTTCCTCAATCCAACCACCCCTTAGTAATATTTGGTCGATTCGATCGTATGCGGTTTGGTCTTTTCCAAATCCAAAATCGACCGATGTTATTCGGTTTATATGTTACATAAATCGAAATTGCTCACTGAACCGGTTCAAGCCCGAATTGACTATAGTTTCAGTTGGTTTAATCGGTTTTTTTGGGTCTTTAGTTTTTCTCTATGCTCCTATAACTGGGAATGTTTGAGATTGACTTTAGAATAAGTATTTTAAGCTAAATTATTTAATTATAATTAATTAGTTTTGTAAAAGTATTTATTTATATAAATCATTTTAATATTTGGTTCCATACTTGTAAATGTGATATTGGATATATTTGGTTTAACTTTTCAAGTTAAATTGTGATGTTGATTAAGCATTGACTTTTACAGAGAATTCTATTCAAATTGGTTAAGCATAGCTCAATTAGTTAAAACATTATATATTTAATCTAAATGTCAAATGAAGGAATCCACATGCTTACATGGTTGATTCAAAATGCATATTTGTTTTGTGTTATGTCATAGTTGGTGCTGTAATTAATATTGAAACAATTGAATTTAAAACCCCTTTTTCCATTTCTTTAAAATTTTATACAAGTAGAAATTTTGGACTGAAATGGCAACAATCGAATGTTTGATCTTTCATATGTGTAATGGTTTAACTGAGGATGGGAATATTCATTGTGCAATGAATATGTTTGAAAATCGGGTTTTGTCCCCCATTAGCGGCTGAAGTGTTAGCTATTCTTTATGTTCTAAGGTTGCTTCTTCGTATGCGAATCAAGGAGCAGGGGACGGAATCGGAGATGTACCATTGGATCTTACAAATCCCGGAAATGAGCCAGGAATTTCACTCTTTCACCTTCTCTCACATTGGAAGGCTTGGAAATGGACGGCAGATACGTTGGCAAAAATGACGCTTCGTAATACACGTTCCATGTTATGGTTGTCAAATTTCCCTTCATGACTTCTATCAATGGATAACAAATCCCATTGTAAATGCATCATGGATTGTTCTTGTTTCTAATGAAAGTACCCATTTTCTCCAAAAAAAAAAAAAAAAAACTGCAATAATTTCATTTTTAAAATTGAAGGATTCTTTTTTCCAATTTTCTCCTTTTTTTCATAAACTATAATTTCGAATTAGCTTGTTTTGACATAAACTAATTTTAGAAAGGATAATACATACCTAGTAACATCATTTTTTTTAAAAATAGTCTTTTCTCTCTTTCTATTTGCATTTTTCTCTAAACAATGGTTGGTTGCAATTTGTATATACCGGTGTGTATAGATATATTTCTAAATCAGAAAAAAAAAATCTCCTAATTATCAATTACATTTTAACGGTGGTTAATGCAGTCAAATAGTTCTTCCCTCCTAGTTGTAAAAAAGATAATAGTCACAAGCAATACATTCATACCAGTCTGCCAAGATTGTTTTAGAAAAACTTAGAAATGAAGTCAGATGTGAAAAAAATTTAATTTACTTGAACCGAGCTCAACCCAACTTGTACGGTTTACTTAGATTGATGTGAGCTTCTTGATCATTTTTTTAATTAAAAAAAATGTTAACCAATATTTACTGCAATTACAAGAACTGTTCTCATCCCTCAAATATACATGAAACCATTCCCAAAGTGAAGAAGTTGATCAACACACACATCCTCAACAAAAGCATAATTCCCCAACCCATTATTGGAAGTCTGATCTTCAAACTTGACATGAGAATCCATCATGATCCCATTATTATTATTCTGAAGCTCCGAACCCAAACTCCCAACGTCGTCGAAATGGACGAAGCTCGAGCTCTGACCAAACACAGATCTGGCGGTGGTGGTGGCGATGTGGTGGTCGGCAGCGAGCCACTCGGCGAAGAAGAGCTTGGGGACACTGTTGTTGGGTTTAGGAGAATCCATGGATTGAATTGTTGTTGAAGAATCTGCAGAGTCTGAAATAGTTGAAGTTGTGGAATAAGTTGAACAAGGCACCTGTTTTTCGACTTTCTTCTTCAAGTACGAATGCCAGAAGTTTTTTACTTCGTTGTCTGTTCTTCCTGGCAAATGCTGTGCGATCTGAGACCATCTGATGTCAAACAAACAAACACATTAGTTTGAGAAAAAAACAAAAATCCAATTTTACCTTGTATTAATTTTCACAATAAAATTTTTAATTCATTCCATTGAATCCAAAATTTAAATATGTGTAAATTCACTCACTATTTTAACAAAAATTAGAGTAAAACTCAATCAAAACTCGCCAATCTCAACCAAAATCGAGCATTATGAAATATTAAGACCAATTGATGGACATGATTGAAAATTTAATAAAAATTTCAAAACTCGCAAATTTCAACAAACAACTAGGGTGTTTTGCTTTTTAGCTACATATGTTTTATATTCATTAAATGTACGAAGAAATGTTTTTGCGGATGATTTTGTAAATGAGGGTCTATTAGAGAGTCAAAATTTGCAACTATTATTCAAGTTGGTAAAGATTGCCATGCTTATCATATTTGGTAGAAATGGATATTTTCCCCACTATAGTTTCTTTTTATCTTTCTGAGCTAGATTTGTTGAAAATCTCTCCCATATTCTTAAACTTTTCTCCAATTTTCTATTTTAACTGTCTCCAAAATAAGGATAGGATTGTATGGAATATCAGAACTGATAAGTTGAATAAAGTTTATATAATATGTAAGTTTATTTTGTGTCATGTTATATGTTTTTTAATTATACAAAAATATATAAATTTAGATTTTCTAAAGTGTTTTCAATTTTTAATGAAACTTTTTTGAACACTTAAAAAGAGTTTTTAAGTATTAAAAAAGTATTTTCAAGCTCTCGGAAAGTCATTCCAAACAGACATGACATATTTTACCCTTACATACTCTGAAAATAACAACTTACATTAATTCAATTTTTTAAAAAAGTTTACTAAATATGTATCAAAATATAAACTACCTAAAACTAGGCTTTCTAACATTAGGGTTCTCAAAAAAAAAAAAGAAAAAAGAAACATTGGGGTAACCTGACAAATTCAAATCTCACACGTGAAATGTAGAATAATATTTAAATAACTGAATAATAAGTTTAGAAAAGATAAGTAGAGATAAGAAAATGAGATAGATGTTAGAGTGAATAAAGATTTTTAGGTTAGGTATAAGTAAGTTGATAGAGAGAGAGAATAATAATTTGCTCACTTGTTCCCAAGCAAACGATGAAGAGCAAGAATTGTATCCTCTTCTTGCTGGGAAAACGTCCCTCTTTTAAGTCCAGGCCTCAAGTAATTAATCCATCTCAATCTGCAGCTCTTTCCATTCCTCTCCAACCCTAATTTAAATTTACCATGAATTGAATTCTTTAATTTCAATTCCGAAATAAACGAAACGAAAATTAGAGGGAACAGAACTCACCCGCCTTCAAGGGAACAGAACTCCAACACCCATGCCCATGGTTGAGGATGTAATTTCTTAGCCTCTCATCTTCCTCAGGCGACCATAACCCCTTCCTCTGCTTCGGCTTTGCCCTACACGACGCCGTTTCACACTCCATTTTCATCCCTTTGGCCTTTGCCTTTGCCAGAGACAAAAGAGATGGAAACTAAACTATTAGAGGGGCCTTTAATTTGGGTGTCAAACAATCAGAGTTGTGTATTTTAAGCTCACAATAGTTGGTATACCATCTATAATAACTAAATTCTTATTTAAAATACTACCCATTATTCAAACATGTTTATGTCTCTTTAAAACTTTTTTTTTAGAAGACTCTTTAAAACCATTTGATGTTGAATTTAACCATTTTTTTTTTAATTTAATAGTTAGATACAAAATTGGAGTACTTATCTCTCATATGAAAAATTTTCGATCTGATAGACTGTCCAAATAATGTTTTCCAACATAGGAATTAAAAAAGAAAATTTTAATTCCAATAATTAGGGATGAGGGGGTTGAAAATTGGAAAACAGATTTGGAAGTTTTAGTGGGTTTTTAAAATGATTAAATTTTATTCGGTTTCCAAATGTCAAAGTAAATCCATGATTTTCAGCCGTCCATATTCGCCACTCAACACTTTAATAATACATGTGGGAAATTACAAAATTATATTGAAAATGAACAATAAAATAAAAAAAATAAATAATAATAATAATAATAAATTTTAAAAAATCCCAATTTTCAATGTCTTACAGGCTTTCAGTTTCAATACGCTCCCTTGTGTCCCCTACTATTATTGAGCCCAATTTCTTTTACTGTATATATATAAAAAAAATAGTTTTCTATAATTTTTTTTTAAACTTCTTCAAATTAAAACTATTGGTGGATGGTTTACATCTCAACTGTTTTATTTTTATATACTTTATAGGTTGGTTTTTTTTCATTTTTGTCCAACTTTTAAAAGTAACCATTTTAGTTCATTTTATATATAACCATCAATTATAAGAACAGAATGAATATATGTTTTGGCCGCATTCTAATATATATTGAAGTTATATAAGTTTGTTAAAGTAGGAATTAAAATGGAATGGAAGTTAATGGTAAAACAATAGTAAGAATCAAGTGGTTATTTTTAATTTTTTTTTTCAAGAAGTAAATTAAACATTTTAGAAGTTGGAAATAAAAATGGAATAAAAATAGATATTTGAGAATTATTCTTTTACACCAAGATGACAGATTTAATTTTGAAAAAATTGAGCTAGTGGCTTCATTTTCTAAACTATATAATTCTTATATTGAATTAATTACTTTTATATATATATATATATATATTAAAAAAATTATGTATCATTGGTTGACTTTGATGTTGACTTTGATAATAATAAACAGTTTATTTTGATAAAATAGCTAGCAACTACTCCTTAAACAATAGATCGATTTGTCAACAAGAGCATAGCTCAACTGACATAAGGTTGTACTGATGACCACAAGGTCTGTGGTTCGAATCCCCCACCCCACACGTTGTCAAAAAAAAAAAAAAAAAAAACTATACATCGATTAACTAGCTTTCTAGCATTAACAAATTTTTATAGTAGATTTCGGTCATCTTTATTTTCTTTTTCTATTTTAAAAAATTAAACCTGCTTGTTAAAAAAAAAAAATCATTTAGATTTATACTTGTTTAAGCATTTTAAGTCTATGTCAAATTTAAAAATTAAACAAAGTTATTTTATTTTTTTTCAACTTTTAAAATTTGAATAAGATTTTAAATACATCTTGGAAATTTTATTATCAAATGGAGGAGGAAGTTTCCACTGTGGAAGCATGATTTTAAAAATTATAGAAATACAAGCAAAGAACTTTATCACATGGGAAATATATATAATTATGTTAAATTAGTTTAGTCCCTAAACTAAGCTTGCAGGTTTATAGGCCTCAAAACTTAAAAATTTTCTAACAAGTTTCTGATTTTTCGATTTTATATATTTCAATAGGTCTTTCAACTTTGAATTTCATCTCTAATAAGTTTATCTAATATTTGGCATTTCTTAAAATTCAACATAAAATTGAAATATCAGAGTTCTAACGGACACAAATTTCAATTTTTTTGTTTGATAGGATCTGTGAAGTTTTCTAAAATAAGTAATAATAGACATCTATTAAAAATAATATTTAAATTTAGAACCTATTGTACACTTTTAAGTTTCATAGGTCTGTTATTTTACACACATGCAAGATTAAAAGTAAAGAAACTTACGTTGAATGATATATTAGACACTATCCTTTGAATTTGGGACTAAACTTATAATTTAAACCTAGTTTATTTTAATTCATTGATTAAAAAATTTTAAAATTTGAGTTGTTGAGCTTCTTTATATATATATATATATATATATGTGGCTTGACCCACTATTAATAATCTTATTTTGTATAGTACAATTTAAATTTTAAAAAATTAAATTTATGAATCATCATTTTCTTAGAATTCAATTATAAACTGTTCATCCAAGTACAACTCAATGAATAAAATACCAATTATAAATTTCAAGATCCAATGATTCAATCTCCTACTCCTGGAATTATTGTTGAATTAAAAAAAAATCAAAGATAATTATTATTAATCCATTTGATAACTCGTTTCAGTTAGTCATAAGAGGTAAAGCTATCAAAACTTAATAGGAGTAGGTAAGGGCCCGTTTGATAACCATTTCAGTTTTTGGTTTTTGGTTTTTCTGTTTTTGGTTTTCTGTTTTTTAAAAACAAAAACCACATATGTTTGATAACTGTTTTTTGTTTTCTGTTTTTAAAAAACAGAAAACCAACCTTGTTTGATAACTGTTTTTGGTTTTCAGTTTTTTAAAAATTAGAAAGATGAAAAAGATATTTTAGAGAGAGAAAAATGTGTAAAGACGTTGAAACAAAAATTTAGAGATACAAATATAAATGTTTTCAAGAGTTTTTTTTTTTTTTTTTTTTTTTTTGAAAAGACGAGAGAAAAGTTAAACATAGAAATTTTAGAGAGATGAAAGAAAATGTTTAGAAAAAGAATATTAGTTAGACTCGAGAAAAGATATTAGTTAGAGAAAAAATAGAAAACAAGTTAGGGTAAAAGCGATAAATTTTAGATTAAAAAAATTAAATAAAAAAAGAAAATTTAGAGAGATAGTAAAGTTAAGAGTAAAAGATATGCTAAAGAACTAACAATAAATTAGAAAAATAAAGAAAAGTTATTGTAGCGATAGAAAATTTTGGTGACTTTTTTTTTTTTTCCAAAAGAACAATTAGAACATGTTTATTGAGGAGAGAAAAGGTATTGACAAGTTTTTAGAAATAGACAAGTTATAGAGAAAAAAAAAAGTTTTGAGGGAGAAAAATAAATTTTAGAGAGAGAAAAAAATTTGTTGGAGAGATAGGTAAAAGAGGAGAAAAGTAAGCATTAGAAGAAAAATGAGTTTTTGAAAAATAGAAATCTGTTTTTAAAAACTACTTTTTTTGGTTTTTGAAATTTACTTATAATTTCAAAAACGTTTTTAAAAAACAGATAACAGAAAACAGAAATGGTTATCAAACACCCATGTTTTTTAAAAATGAAAAACAAAAACAGAAAACAGAAAATGAAATGGTTATCAAACGGACCCTAAATTTTTATTTGAAAAAAAATGTGCATTATAATGTTTCGATCTTAGAAATTTAGAAGATAAATTAGCCGAATGTTTTAACTTTGATTTTTTAAAAAAAAACATTAGAGGAAAAACCACATGATCTTAATTATAGAATCTTAAAATCATGATTAATTTATACATTTTTGAAACTCTAAGGACACAATTACTCCTCTATTTTTTTTTCTTCCACTCCGACTATTGTTTATATATATATATATATATATATATGTTATAGGTAATTTTGGACCACTCCGATGTACAAGGAGCTGACGAGGACAATGGACAGAAATAAGACTGAGAGATGGACCCCAGAAGCGAGACCGACAAGTAGGACGGGCCAAGACCAAAGGGGTCGGGCCCCTTGCTCGGCCTCGGCCTAAGGCCGAGTTCTTCCGGCTCCGTTCGGTCCCTACCGCCTCTGGCCGCCTCGGTTTCGCCTGGTTTGTCCTGAAACGCCTCCGAAATCCTAAAAACCCTAGGAGCATGAGCAGGTATTTATACCCCCTCTTCGCCACTGAAGAAGGGGATCCGAACTCTAATCCCAAAACTCTATTCTCTACTCTCTGCTCTTACTTTCTTGCTTCCATCGTTCTGCTTGCTGACTTAAGCATCGGAGATGGTGTGGCTAGCACCACACCGGTGTGCAGGTTTTACTGTCTTGCAGGCCACGTCTTCCCCCCTCTCAAACAAATTTACCGTTGGTGGCACGTGAGGTCAGGTGAGTTCCTCCCGACCAAATTTAACCATCAACAGTTGGCGCTGTTTGTGGGGAAGAAAGCTTGTTAAATTTGCACATCGATAGTTCAATGAGTAAGAGGATGGAAAAGGGAAACCGAAATCCAAGCCCAGAAACTTCGAAAAATAGCCGCCAGCCGCAGAGGTCACGAGACGATGATAACATCCAGGGGTCACCGAGACGAATAGGCCGAGGAGAATAGGCCGAGGGGCCGAGGCCGAGGAGAGGATGCTGACGCCAAAATTGCCGCCCTTGAGGATACGGTGAGGGGAATGAATCGGAGTTTGTCCAGAATACTCCAAATCCTGGATAAACCCGGCCCTAGCACCAAACTCCATGAGGGGGGCTTGATTAGAGACCCGAAGAAGGGGAAGGAGCCAGTCGAGTACGTGGATGAATCAGAGACAGAATCAAAGGGAAAGAAGACCAACAACACAACCAGCAAGGTCAGGGGGCTGAAGATTATAGAGCGCACAGTACTGAGAAGCCTAGAATCAAGTACCAGCCATAGAACAGACCTGAGAAATCTGATCGAGGAAAAGCGTAGAATGGCTAAAACTGTCGAGTCCGAGGCCAGAGCTGCCGAAGCTGAAGCCAGGGCTGTCGAGGCCGAGACCAAGAAAGACAATCTCCCTTGGAAGACTGAGCTTCTAAACACACTAAAGGAGCTTGGAAATCCTCAGGGAGACCTGCAGAAGTTAAAGGACTCAGGAGCACAAGACTTGGAAGAACCGATCGACCAAGTTGACCCACCCTTCACGGAAGAGGTCATGAAAGTCGAGGTGCCTCAGAAGTTCAAGGTACCAACATTCACACCGTATGATGGCACAAAAGACCCTGTGCAGCATCTGATGCGCAATTTGCATACCGCAAGTGTACGGATCAAGTAATAATATAGTGTTTTCGTGATTAAACGAGTGTCGTCCTCTGGATTGGTTTTCTAGCAAATTAAGTACCGTGAATAATCTTGTCCAATTTTATTTAGGGAGCAAAACTTAAAGATAAAGATAAATCTAAAGACAAAAAGCATAAAACAAAGGTGGAGACTCAAATGACAAGACTCTTAGGGAATTGATTTCATTGTTGAGATTGAGGATTAATTAATGGGATGAATTTAGTATGCAATTATTCTACCAAGTCTAGGAACCTTTTATCACAACAATCTCTCCCGAGCATAATTGATTCTCATGCATGCAACCAACTTGATATTCCTATCTAAGTTCATTAACATGCAAGGCTTTGGGTCTAGTTCTTCAAGCAACTTCTAAAGTTATTCCAAATCCCGTCACAAACTTAGAATTTCTACTTTAGTCATGCAATTAAATAAAGTAAGTCTTAGGCCAAATCCCCTCTCCCAAGCAAGATTCAACACTAAAATCATTCAATTAGTGATCAAGTAATTGAAAGCATTTAACCATAATTGCATAGGTAAAATAAATGCATATTCATACCACAAATCAATCCAACAAACTAAAACAACTACATCAATCCCTAAGACAAACAACTAGCAATTCATAGTCTTTAAACTACAAACACTAATTGAAAGAAAAACCATAAAAACTACAAGAGGTAAGGGAAAGAGAAAGGAAAACTCGAATCCGTCGAAACCGGCACGTCCGCTTCACGATCTCCACGTCTTCTCGCTTGATTCCCGCTCCTTGGCCTTGCTTTAGCTCCCACCAAAGGTCTCTAGTCGAAATTAGGGCTAAAATCTAACCAATTGGACTCCCCTAATCCGTAGCACAAAAGGATGAATTTATAGAAAATTTGCCGACAGCGTCGAGACGCTATGGACAGCGTCGCGACGCTGTCGCGATACTGCGAATCTGAAAAATTCGACCGATAGCGTCGCGACGCTTTGATTTTATTATTATTATTTTTTAATTTTATTTATTTATTTTTTTAAGAATGAAAACTCCAAATATAGAATGTCAGCGTCGAAACGCCCAAAGAGCAGCGTCTCGACGCTGGTCTGCGGATGGGCCTATCTTCAATCTTCCAACTTTGATTCTTTTTTCATTCTTCGGCTTCTTTTCGCATCCCGAACATCCAATTGGCTCAAAACTAGATTTCCTACAAATACAACACATAAATGCATAATTTTGGCCAATAAATTATAAAAGACTAGCTAAATTAATTAGGGAAAACTAGCTAGTTATGCTCGCTATCAGCATCTAAATGCCTACAAAAGCTGGATGGACTTCCACGGCGTCTCAGATGCAATCAGGTGCCGCGCATTCTTTTTCACTCTAACAGGATCAGCCAAGCATTGGTTTGAAAGGTTGAAAAGAAGATCCATCAGCTCTTTCAAGGAATTAGCCCGAGCATTCCTAGCACAGTTCATGGGGGCCAGAGAATAGCGCAAGCCTCACATCAACCTCTTAACAGTCAAACAACAGCCAGGTGAGAGCTTGCGTGATTACATAACGCGTTTTAATGACGAAGCACTACAGGTTGAGGGGTACAACGAGGGAGCAGCCCTAGTAGCCATAACAGCTGGACTGGAAGACGAAAGTTTGCTTAATTCAATAGGTAAGAGCCAACCTCGAACCTATGCAGAGTTTGTCTCCCGGGCACAGAAATACATGAGCGCAGAGGAGTTGCTCAAGTCGAAGAAGTCAGAACGTGAACACAAGAGGTCTTCTTCATCTGACCACGATAGTAGGAAGGACAAGAAGCAGCGGACCGACGAGGGAGGCCGAGGCAGACCAGACTATAGCCGAGGCCGACTAGACCGAGGAGACTACTTGAAGAAGTTTGAAAAGTACACCCCTACTTCAATCCCACAGGAGTAGATCTTGATGGAGATACGGAATACAAACCTGCTCAACGCGCCCAGGAAGCTGAAGTCAAATCCTGACAACAGAGACAAAAGCTAGTATTGTCTCTTCCATCGAGATCACAGACATTCAACCAGGAACCGCATTTAGCTGAAAGACGAAATTGAAGCGTTGATTCGAAACGGATACCTGAAGGAGTTCACCACAAAGGCCGAGGCTAACCAGAGATGGCCGAGGCCGACCAGAGATGACCCAGGAAAAGATGGTGGTGGGCCTCCTCTGGAAATCCGTTGAAGACCAAGACAGACTCTCCTCTAGTCTAGGCCGAGCCCGAGCCCTACCACACTTCATGCCGGGGTCAAGGACAACATTCTGGAGAACACACTGAGCCTTAGTTTAGGGAATTCTAGTTTTCTTTTATTGCACATTTATCATGTAATCAGAGCACTGTCGCTCATTTTACTTTCGGTAGGTAGGAGTAGACTTTTCCCTTTTGCTTTACCATTAAATGTAAACATTATCATTAATGTTAGGACCTAGATGTTCCCTTGTCAAGGCTTAGGGTGTGTTTCAAGGAATGTATGAAGACGACATGCGAGCCTAAGCTTTTCAGCTTAGTGCCCACGCTCAAACATGCGAGCCTATAGAGCCCACGCTTACAAGCAAGCCTATAGTGCCCACGCTTACATACGAGCCTATAGAGCCCACGCTTACATGCGAGCCTATAGTGCCCACGCCTACATTCGAGCCTAAGCTTTTCAGCTTAGTGTCCACGCTTCACATGCGAGCCTATAGAGCCCACGCTTACATGCGAGCCTATAGTGTCCACGCCTACATGCGAGCCTAAGCTTTTCAGCTTAGTGCCCACGCTTCACATGCTAGCCTATAGAGCCCACGCTTACATGTGAGCCTATAGTGCCCACGCTTCACATGCGAGCCTATAGAGCCCACGCTTACATGCGAGCCTATAGTGCCCACGCCTACATGCGAGCCTAAGCTTTTCAGCTTAGTGCCCACGCCTACATGCGAGCCTAGGCTTCTCAGCTTAGAGCCCACGCTTACTTGTGAGCCTAAGCTATTCAACTTAGTGCCCACGCCTACATGCGAGCCTAGGCTTCTCAACTTAGAGCCCACGCTTCTCATGTGAGCCTAAGCTTACTGCTTAGTGCCCACGCCTACATGCGAGCCTAGGCTTCCACGCTTAGAGCCCACGCTAATGCACACGAGCCTGGACTACCAAGTTTACCTCACCTCATCCGGCTTGAGCATCTTCACTTCATGCGAGCCTAGACTACCAAGTCTACCTCACCTCAGAGCTCAAACACTTGATATAAGTCAAGCTCACCTTATGGAGGCCGAGACCGAGCACCTCTTGCCGAGGCCGAGCACAAACTTTGAAGGTATTCTCCTATTTACTCGACCATACTTTATGTTTCAGTGAAGTTCTACTTGAGATTGGGGGCTACAAAGGGGATATGCACTCCCTATTAAACAAAAAGCAAGTAACAGGTGATATGCACTCCCTATTAAACAAAAAGCACACTGGCTTAACATGTTTTACTAAAAATTACATGTCCTAGCCTATTCTTTTCGTATTTTCCTACAAGGACTAATATATGGATGCAGGGAGCCAAATTTTAGGCTAACAGGGGCTTGAGGCCGAGACCGACCCTAGCCTCTTCCCTAACTTTTCTCTTGCAGACTTGAACCTAGAATGAAGCACTCCGAATGACCAAGTACGGGGGTCAGCAAGTCGGGGTCCAGGGGCGAAGCGCCTGGTGGGGGTTCAGGGGCAACGCCCCCTAAGCAAAATTAGGAAGCTGCTGTGCTCGGCCTCTTCCCGAGGCCGAGGCCGACCAGCACTACTTTTGTAATCCCTCACCTTTCTCATTTCCATTTCACCTAACCCCTATTCAGGGAGCATCTACTTTGTCTATTTCTATCCTTTTTTGTAGGATGACAATAAAGCTGTACATGAGTCAGCACAAGGCAGAGATCATTACTCTTAAATCGGGCTTAAGAAGCTCAACCCATAGCAATAAGTCACCCTAAATCCCAATTCAAGAGTGGGGGCTTAATGTTATAGGTAATTTTGGACCACTCCGATGTACAAGGAGCTGACGAGGACAATGGACAGAAATAGGACTGAGAGATGGACCCCAGAGGCGAGACCGACAAGTAGGACGAGCCAAGACCGAGGGGTCGGGCCTGGCCCGACCCCCTGCTCGGCCTCGGCCCGCTTGTGCGGGCTGAGTTCTTCCGGCTCCGTTCGGTCCCTACCGCCTCTGGCCACCCTGGTTTCGCCTGGTTTGTCCTGAAACACCTTCGAAATCCTAAAAACCCTAGGAGCATGAGCAGGTATTTATACCTCTCTTCGCCACTAAAGAAGGGGATCCGAACTCTAATCCCAAAACTCTATTCTCTACTCTCTGCTCTTACTTTCTTGCTTCCATCGTTCTGCTTGCTGACTTAAGCATCGGAGACGGTGTGGCTAGCACCACACCGGTGTGCAGATTTTACTGTCTTGCAGGCCACGTTTTCCCCCTCTCAAACAAATTTACCGTTGGTGGCACGTGAGGTCAGGTGAGTTCCTCCCGACCAAATTTGACCATCAACAATATATATTATTTATTCATTTATTTATTTATGCTTAAAAAAAGAAAAAGAAAATCCGTCTATCAGAATTGGACATACAAATTCACAAACTTGTGAAGAAATTTAGAACATGTTTAACTTTTCAAGTGTTTAATTTTGAAAAAAAAAATCATTTTGATAAAAACTTTAGTGTTTGGAAACCATTAAAAATAACTTTCGCTTCGAGGGTTGTGATCGACCGCATGTTTTTGATTTGCTGCAGGCCGGCGCAGATGGAAGATCTGTCGGAGTCGCGCACTACCCATCCAATACCGCCTAATTTAGCCACTTCATTCCAAGATGCATCGGAGCTAGTAAGAACAAGTGAATTGCACTTAGAGTTCTCATAATTGTTTACGAGTTTATACGTTTTTCATTTATATTTTCGAGATGAGGCTTATGTATGGAAAGTCTTTTTTCTTATTTAAATTTTAAGAAATAATTTAAATATTGAAAAAATCCTAAGAAGTGTTTAAGATAAGGGGTTTGTTATTTTCAACAATAGAACATAGGAGGTTTTAATGAAAAATGGCTAATTTTTTGAAAGAATGCATGATAAAGAAGTGGCTACTTCAGAAGTAATCAGAGCTCTAAACCACGAAATTGAAGACCTCTCTGAATCCAAATTGGTGTCGAACACCATTGATGCCCTGGTCTCAGATTGCAAGTTTGTTACCTTCGTTAAATGCCCTTGAGCAGGAAACAAAATCGCGCACAATCTTGCGCGATTGGCGGCAGGTCTATCGTCTGCGAGAAGGCTATCGTCCGTTGTTGTCGATGGAGATTTTATTTTTTGGGTCTCTTCCACGCTGGAAGACGACAATTTCTGTAGGGATGCTTGTAATCTTCCAGAGAATAATGGAAGAGTTATATTATTTCATCAAGATAATTAATACAAGATTTGAGAGAATCAGTATTTATAGTAACTGACTTCTCTATTAAACAAAGTATAGAAAATACAGAAAGAATAAATACATATCAACCAATATCCTCCCGCAAATGAAAGCACGCTAAGGCATGAGTTTGGACCGAAGCATATAAAATCTGTCACAAGTGAGAGGCTATGTAAAAATATCAGCAAGCTGATTATGAGTGGGAATATGTTGCAAAACAAGATCTTTACAAACAACTTTTTCTCGAATGAAATGAAAGTTAACTTTCACATGCATGCTTGGTTCTACCATGGAGCACCGGGTTGCGAGCAAGCTGGATGGCCGACCGATTGTCACACCAGAGCCGAGGAGGAGGAGATCCAAAGATATGAAGATCTTTAAGAAGTTGCCAGATCCAAAATAAGTCAGAGGCAGTAAGAGCTAAAGCTCGATATTCAGCTTCCGTAGAACTCTTAGAAACAGTGGATTGTTTCTTTGCAACCCAAGAAATAGGATTATCACCCAAATATATCACAAAACCAGTGGTAGAGCGTCTATCTAACGTATTTCCAGCCCAATCCGAGTTAGAAAAAGCAGTGAAATGAAAATAGCAGGCTGAAGGAGATCGCTTAAACAAGAGACCTTTAGAAATGGAGCCATTGATGTAACGAATGACCTGTTTTGCCGCTGACAAATGACAATCAGAAGGATTATGCATAAATTGCGAAAGCTTACTGACTGCAAATGTGATATCAGGCCGAGTGAATGTTAAGTATTGAAGAGCACCAACAATTGCTCTATAAGCCATGCTCTCTGCCGAAGAACAATGAGCATCACCAACATCATTGAAAGAAGTTAAAGCAATCGGAGTGTTACATGGTTTGGCACCAAGCATACCAAAACGAACCAACACATCTCTTGCATATTTAGCCTAAGAGACAGAGATACCAGCAACAGTGTAAGAAATCTCAAGGCTAAGAAAATATCGAAGAGACCCCAAATCAGTCATATCAAAATGTTGCTTTAGTTGCTCTAGCAGGATAGTAATATAAGGCGAATCATTGCCAGTGACAATGATGTCATCGACATAGAGCAAGAGATAGGTAATAGAAGGCCCAGACTTGCGGATAAACAAGAAAGAGTCAGCACTTGAAGCAACAAATTCCATGGTAAGGAGATAAGAAGTGAAGCATTCGAACCACGCACGAGGAGCTTGCTTTAAGCCATAAAGAGACTTGGAGAGCTTACAAACTAAAGACTTGGAACCCTGAACAAAGCCTTGTGGTTGTTGCATGTAGACATCTCCACGAAGATCACCATGAAGAAAAGCATTCTTCACATCAAGTTGACGTAGTTGCCAACCAAACTGGGAAGCAAGAGATAAAATAATACGAACTGTAGGCTTTTTGACCACCGGACTAAAAGTTTCATCGTAGTCAATACCCTCCTCTTGGTGATAGCCCTTGGCCACTAACCGAGCTTTATACCGAGCAACACTCCCATCCGGATGCCTTTTAATTCTATCCACCCATTTGCAGCCTATAGCACTCTTACCTTCAGGAAGAGTGGTTAAAGTCCAAGTGCCATGTTTTAACAATGCAACATACTCTTCTTCCATTGCACATTGCCACACAGGGAGCTTGGATGCTTGGGTGTAAGACTGTGGTTCAACATCATCAGTAGAGGAAAAAAGAGACATAGTAGCAACAAACACTTTCCGTTTAGAGATGCCTGATTTTTCTCTGGTTTGCATAGGATGAGAATTAGTGGGTGCTGGAACATTGTCAACTTCGGCTAAAACTGAAGGAATAACATCAACAACCCTCTCAGTAGAATGAGGTAATTCAACACCAGCGACAACACTCGCAGAGTGAATGGGCAAAGGTAAACCAGAGACATCAGGGGATGCAAGCACAGTAGTTGAAGGCTGTGAAGGGGTAGTGACAGTAGAGACAGTGAATGATCCTCCAGGCAAATCACTGACACAAGGTTGTGAAGATAAGAGAGATGGTAAGAGGAAAGACAAAGGATGAGTGAAGAAGGAGGAAGAAGTAGAATTAGAGGCGGGAGGAGGAGAAGAATGTAAGGAAGCAAAAGAAAATAGTGTCTCATCAAAGATAACATGGCGGGAAACGAAAAGCTTACTAGTGCTCATGTTGAAACACAAATAACCCTTATACTCTAGAGGATAGCCAAGAAAGATGCATTGAGAGGACTTAGGTTGTAGTTTGTGAGAGTTATAAGGCTTGAGTAAGGGATAACAAGCACAACCGAAGACTTTGAGATGAGAGTAATCAGGAGGCCGAAGAAATAGGTATTCAAAGGGAGATTTGTTTTGTAAGGACGAGGAAGGAAGGCGGTTGATAAGAAAAATCGCAGCTGCAAAGGCATAGGACCAGAATTTGGTAGGTAAGGAGGCACGAGTTAAAAGTGTGATGGCAACCTCAACAATGTGCCGGTGTTTGCGTTCAGCAACACCATTTTGTTTAGGGGTATAGGCACATGATTTTTGGTGGTGTATGCCATGATGTTGGAGGTAAGAAGAGAGACTATTATTAACAAACTCACCACCACCATCAGTGCGAAGTATTTTAAGCCGAAAAGATAATTGGTTTTCAATGAGAGGCTTAAAACGTTGAAAGATAGCTGAAACATAAGATTTTCTAGCAATTGGAAACAACCAAGTATACTTGGAATAATCGTCAATAAAGGAAACATAGTACTTATATCCATTTATTGAAATTTCAGGGGCAGGGCCCCATACATCACTATGAACAAGCTGTAAAGGAAATGAGGAAATAGAATGCGAACGAGGAAATGATAAGCGATGCATTTTGCCATACACACAGTATTCACATACACAGTTTTGAGTACAAGTAGGCAAATTTAAGGAACGAAGAACAAGATTAAGAACTTGAAGGTGAGGATGACCTAACCGGTTGTGCCAAAGAGTAGAAGAAAATTTGGTTTCAACATGAGCAGCAGTGAACTTCTCGAGTGGAGATGAAGCAACAGCAGAATGAGGTGTAATTGGATAAAGTCCATTTACACTAGGGCCTTGGAATAAAAGGCTTCCCGTAGTTTTGTCCTGAATGGTAAACTTACTAGCATAAAAAACAATGATACAGTTGTTATCAACACACAACTGATGGACAGATAATAAATTGGTAGATATGTTTGGAACGCGAAGAATATTGGAAAGAACAAAGGAAGAAGAAGATTTGTAAGGAAAAAGGCCACAACCTGTGTGCGTGATAGGTAGAGAATGTCCACTGCCCACTGCAACATTTTCTTCACCATTGTACTCATGAGAAACAGATAGGTTAGCCAAATCCGCAGTTACATGAGCATTGCATCTCGAATCAGTCAGCCAAGCAGAGGATGGAGAGGTTTGTGAACTGAGATATTGCGTATTTTGAGTAGCAACCATAGCAGCCAATTGCAGTGGAGGATGTCGTCCTTGGAAGTGATAGTTCATGCGGTTGTAGCAGTCAAGGGCCTGATGACCAGGACGATTACAAATTTGGCAAGAAACTAGAGCATTAGGAGTAGATCCTCCACGACCACGACTGAAGCCAGGAGATGGAAAAGGTGAAAAATTATTGGATCTGCCTCTTCCTGAATTGCGACCTCTTCCGCATCCTCGAAAGCCACCAGAAAAGGACAAATTTGAGTTAGAAACATTATGAGATGAAGAGTTCTGAGAGGCTAGCATAACTGTTGGCTAAACCGTAAGATCCTCACGCTTGGATTGTTTCTCCAATGCAGATTCCTCGAACTTGAGGAGAACATGAAGTTCGTCAAAAGTCACAGAACCAGAACGAGTGCGCATTGATGTTCGAAAAGTGTCGTAATCAACTGGTAGGCCGTTGAGAGCATAAATCATCAGATCCTCATCATGTACAACAGACGAGACATTTGCAAGTTTATCCTTGATCTCCTTAATTCGCTTGATGTAAGAATCAATAGATTCATCGGACTTCTTCGTAATCGATTGTAGATCTGTTTTAATATTTACAATATTAGAACGAGAATTCGAAGAGTAATGACGAGCAAGTACCTCCCACTCATCCTTAGACAATTGACAGCCAACAATGTAAGCGAGAGCCTTATGGGAAAGAATCGCATTGATGAGAGTCATCAACACATGATCCTTGGCCATCTAGTCCTCATACAGAGGATTAATTTCTCGAATAACAGGAGTAGAGGACGAGGAACCAGACGGAGCAGCCGATGAACCAGAAGAGGAAGCAAAATCCAGAAATTCAACCGGAGTGACTGACGAACCATCGAGAAATCCAAAAAGCTTGTGAGCCTTCAAAATCGACATCATCTGAATGCGCCATAGAGTGTAATTCGAAGAATCAAGGCGAATGGAGATCAAATTGCAAATATTTGTCAGAAGAAACATAGGAGAATTGAGATCTTTCACAGAGGAAATCCCAGGAGAAGTCATAGTCGAAGAACTAGGGCGCGAAAGTGAAAAAAAAAATTGAGCGCGAAAAGGGAATCAGAGGTGACGTGTGTCAATTTGCTCTAACATCCCAGACTGGTTGGCCTCTTTCATTTTAGAAGAGGTAGTTGTAAACGTTTGAGTTTTCCTTTAATGCATTTATTCCTTTTCCAAAAAAAAAAAAAAAGTGATGCTAATAGCCCTCACTTTTTTTGTTTGTTTGTTTGTTTTTTTAATTTTTGTTTTTTTTTTTTTCAAAGTTCAATACATTTTACTTTCTTGTGCGATTATTGATTACACGTTTTTTTCCGCACAATTTGTCACCTACTTTATTACCAAATCAACAAAGTTAAGGTAAAAGCATAATATATACTTTTTATTGTTCAAATTTCAAGGATTTTAACCCATGATTTGTAATATATATATACAAAAGAAGAGAAAAAGATCATGATTTCTCAAATTTAATTAGAAACTAAATAGTACTAAAGTTCTACATATTATTTTAAAGTTTCATAATTCAAATTAATTATTCTAAAGTAGAAAGACTAAAATGAATTATTGGGTAAAATTTTAAAATTAATTTTTTTGAGAAGGATTTTAAAATTAATTTAAACCTTAATTTAATTGTGAAATGCATTCCATGTGGTAGGTCGCAACGATCCAACATGTACATTTATATTTCTTGCACTTTTTTTTTTTTTTTGAGAAGGTATATTTCTTGCACCTTTGTTCTCGTCAAGGAATCAATTTGAATTAAAAAAAAAGAATCGATGACTTTTGATTTTCACATATTATAAAAAGACCCAAAGTTCGTTTCTTGATCAATTATTGTCCTTTCGTCTGATTTAAATACTTTTTTTCCTCCTTATCTAAAGGGCTTGGATTATTTTCAAATGTCGGATCATCTATATTTCATTCCAGTTTGAAATTTTTATGTGTATATTAAATAATGTAAAGGGTAATGTTTTCATTAAAACCTGCAATTTAATTTGGTGGTTAAGCAACTAGATGTTCACAATGTTTATTTTAATGCTAGCCTGCCATGCTTAGACCGATAAATCGTCAGTCTAAATCTAATTAGTCAATTTAACAACCAAATGACTCCTCAAAATTGCTAATCAACTAATTGCATTAATGTGCTAGGCCTGGAATTAATTAACTAAGTTAGGAATTCAAATTCTCTAATTTAATTAACCTAACTTCTCAGGTTTCTTAGGCCTATCGGAAGTCTACACTAGCCTACCGTCGAACTAGCGATGGATCCGCTTCAACTTACTGGCTATCTACACATAACAGTTAAATCATGCTCATATTCAATTTAAGGGACGTCAAATCTTAAGTCGACATTCATGCATAATTGTTTAAACGAGAAACTAAGATGCAATGAAATATAATCCACAAAACAGAATGCAAGAACCAGCAAGTTCAACTAAATATCACAAGGGTCTAAGAAAAACACCAATCCAAAAATCTAAGGGGTTTAGCCCCTCATTCTATAAGATAAAACAATGGAAAAACAAAGATTCATAGCAAAAATTGGAATAAACTTGGATAGAACAGAGTGCAGGGCTGATAGGGACAAGAAAATACAAAGAAAATTTGTCTAAAACGGCTGGAAATCTGACCTAGCGGCTAAAAAGACGAAAAGAAACCTATTTATAATTATCGACGCTGGCCCTTTTGTCCGTGGGTTGAGATCAGGGCAGCGTCGAAAAGCTTGCTCTTGGGTTTGCCAATTTACTCAATTGCTCCTTTGATCCTTTTGGCTCCAATGACGAGGTTCAAGCGCTCCGATCAAGACCTTTAGCTCCACGTCATCTCAGGGACTCCAAATTAGCTCGAAAACATCCTAAAACTCCCGAGTTAGCGCCAAGTTGACATAATGGCCTAATTGTCCTCTTGTGTTGAATTCCTATAAAACAAACAATAAAACAGTAAAATGCAAACTAACAAGATTAAATTAAAGGTAATAAAATAGCATATTTCAGGTGCTATCAAATACCCCCAACTTGAATCTTGATAGTCCTCGAGCAAGGCTAACAGACAAGAACATGGATGCAAATAGATATATCTTCATGACTTAATCCTCATAGCTAAAGAATCAATAAGACATGCACGTGAGACCCAACTGAGAGACAAATCAAAATTTTTCAAAGAACATCTTGCACTAGAGACTTCTAACCCACCTAGAACAGACTCTACTAACTCGGGATTGACTTATCAAGCTCTCATTTTGTCTTCCCCCTACACTGTCACTAAGGACTTGCTAAAGAGAGAAAATGAAAGAAATTAGACTGCTACTTTCTACCTAGGCACCTAAAATTAAGAAGCTTTTCACTTTTGCATTTTTTTAAGGCAGGGAACTAGCTTTGACTCTACAATGCAAGGACCCATAACCCGAGTTTAACCCTTGGTTGGCCTAATTGAACACACAACAGATAGCTCTTTTTACCACTTATCACTCATGATTATTGCAAGCATGCTTTTTCTAATGAAATAAAACAAGAAAGATGAGCATATAATTATTTTTTTTTTTCTTTTAAGCTCAAGCTCACTCACTCATTTTTTTTTCCAATCATTTTCTTTCTTTTTTTTTAACCAACAAATTTTCTTTTCTTTTTCCTAAGCAAGGTTCACATGCTAATTTGCAAAAAAACTTCTATTCTTTTAACTCATCCCTACACCTATCGGGGTGACAATAGAAATATAAGCCTAATAAATCTCTCCTAAGCATTTGACTCCTATTCTAAAGCAAGAAAGAAACTCAACCAATATAAGATATTTCATAGAAAATTTTTAAAAAGGCTCTCTTTTGGGGCACTCATGATTACAACTCATCGAAAGAGTACCTATTGATGCAAAAGCTAATCCTAGGAAATCATTATCATGCAAAAACATCTAAAAGCATCCAACATTCAAGTCAATCAATAAAAGCATACAATTAGCCCAAAGCTCAGGTGCTCAGGGCCCAACAAACAGAAAGCAAAACGTACCCCACCCCCAACCTAATTCTTACATTGTCCTCAATGTAATTCTAGACATGAATATCCAAGGACAATAAATAGAAAAGGGAGAAAAGAAACTCCCCTGAACTGAAGCTCAAGGTTATAGGGCATTTGGGTCTGTCATTTCAAGTCGTTAACCCAAGAATTCAAAAACAACAAACTAAATAAGAAAAAAAAACTAAACAAAGCAAAACTAACGAAAGAAAGGGAAAAAACAGAAAACAGAAAAAATTTTCTCTAGGCTAGCTCCAATGCAATTTTTAACGTCGCTTGCCCGACGAGATTCTTCTTGATCCTCAACCGAAATCGATCTCTTTGATTTTCAGAAAATCCTTTTTCTTTTTCTTCTTTTTGATAAACTCCTGCATAGGCAAATTCAACTTGCACACAGAGTGCCCACCATGAGAAAATTCAAACAAATTATTAATCATCCCCAACACACTAATGAAAACACCTTTACGTTGAGCAATGGACTAGTCAGCCACTAGAATGACTAAGTCTGACTCATGCAAATCAAAACTGACAAGCTCGGGGGGAATAGAAATTGGCATAGACTTGACCGAAGCGAACTCGACATCTATTTCTATTTCTCATATCGCACGTGATGAATCACATGAATTATACTTAGAATCTAAAGAAGGTTCAAGTTCAGGCTTACTGACCTCATTAAACCTGATTATGTTTGCAAGCTACAGAAGGCATTATACGGTTTGAAACAAAATCCGTGTGAGTGGTTCCTTAAACTAAGCTCTTGCCTATTGCAGTGGGGTTTCTTTGCTTCAAAATATGATACTTCCATGTTTATATACAATAATAATTCTATTTTGGTTATTTTTTTTATATATATGTTGATGATATATTGGTGATTGGCAATAATTTGAGCTTCAACCAGCAGTTTATGTCTTCTCTAAATACCTTATTTGCTCTCAAAGATCTTGGCATCTTGTCTTATTTTTTGGGAATTGAGTTTAAGAAAGATTCTAGTTCTTTGTATATGTGCCCGTCTAAATATTTCTTGGATATCCTTAAGCGAGTAGAAATGTTGGATTGCAAACCGGTTGATACTCCAATGGCCTGCGGTACGGTTTTGTCTATTCATGATGGGGAACCATTGCTTGATCCTAAAAAGTATCGGAGTATCGTGAGAGCTGATCTTCAGTATTGCACCCTTACTCGTCCTGATCTAAGTTTTGCAGTTAAAAGAGTATGCCAATTTCTTCATGTTCCAACTGATGTGCATTGGAATGCTATTAAATGCATACTTAGATATTTGAAAGCTACCATGTCTCTCAGTATTTCTTTCTCCTCATCTGTTCATTAGTCCTTAGTATGTTACACACCGATGCTCCTCATCTGTTCATCAGTCCTTAGTATGTTACACTGATGCTGACTGGGCAAATTGTCCTAATGACCGTTAGAGCACTAGTGGATATTGTGTATTTTATGGGTAGCAATTTGATATCTTGGTCTTCTGCCAAACAAAAAGTTGTCTCTCGCTCCAGTGCCAAATCTGAGTATCATGGCATGTCAAATGCAGCTGCTGAATTGATATGGCTTCACTTGGTTTTAACTGAGATTGGTTTTCCATATCTTCCTCTCCGTTGCTTCTATGTTACAATATAAGTGCTACATATTTGGCTGCCAATCCAGTTTTTCACAACTGCTTCATAGCATATTGAAATAGATCTTCATTTCATTCGAGAACGTGTTTCACACCAACAACTTTTAGTTCGGTTTGTCCCTTCTGAAGATCAATTTGCTGACATCATGACCAAACCATTAGCCACAGTTCGTTTTCAGAATTTGAGAACCAAGCTCTCTGTCCATGGATGTCCAGCTTTGCTTGCGGGGATCATAGAATATTAGTCCTGGGTTATTTTTCCTTAAGTCTTTCTGTGTTATTTCTCTGTTTTTTTTTTTGAAATACTGTGTTATTTCTCTGTTATTTTGGTGTAATATTTGTTTGTTAGGTTGTTCCTATCAGAGGTCACCACGTGGTGTTTCTTTCCATTATTTAGTTGCTTATTGTCTTTGTACATTTTCATTCAATTTAATCAATATCAGAAATATTCTCTCCTCTATTCTTCTTTTCTTTGAGGAAAAAGGATTAATCTCAAATAATAGAGAATTGAATTGAATGAGTTTCTGTATAATTATTATTTTTCTGTGAAAGTAATTAAAATATATAAATTATATAATAAAGCCACTTCATATACTAGAAAACTTTTATGTGATTGCAACTCTGATATATGTTAACCTATGTTTTTAAATAATTTCATTTAACAATAATTTTATGCCTTGTTTCAAAAGTTTTCTTTCTAAAATCTTAACTCGTTTGATAAAAAAAATATTATAGTTTGATGTTATTCCTTTTAATTCTAAAAAACAATATATTGTTTTAAGTAATAAAAAAAAAAAGCATAAATTATAATCGATCGGTTTGAAAATTTTAAATTATATATACAACAGACAAATAAGTCTAAACATGATTCTTTTTTAGTACTTCAACTATTCTATCTTCTAATATATATAATAAAGATATATTGTTATGAAAATTTAAAATCGTTTCCTTTATTAATTTTAATTTCTAGCGTGCTTGCCCAAAATATTATGTTAATCGCTTGACTTGAGGAGAACTAAACAAATGGCATGCTGATCAAATTAGCTTGATTTAAAACAGCTCTATGGGCAAAATAAAATAAAGTATCTACAATTAACTTCAAGGTTGGGTCGCTTGTATGGAAGAGAAAGCTCTTTTCGACAGTTGGGAGAGAGATTCTAATCAAATCAGTGGTCCAGGCTATCCCAAACTATGCTATGAGTTGCTTTAATTTCCTGTATCCATATGTAACGATCTCAATTCTATGTGTGCTAGGTTCTGGTGGGGCTCCATGGAGGAGGGGAATAAAATTCATTGGAGGAGTTGGAAAAGATTGTGTACTAGCTAGTTTCATGGCGGCCTGGATTTCAGGGACTTGTCGGTGTTCAATTAGGCCATGTTAGCTAAACAGAGCTGGAGGATCATCCGAAATCCGGAAAGTCTCCTAGCAAGAGTGATGAGAGGGAGATACTTTAAAACGGGTAACTTTCTAAAAGCGGAAGTTGGTCATAATCCTTCCTATGTTTGGCGGAGTATTTTGTGGGGTCGGGAGCTGTTTAAAAAAGGATATCGATGGCGAGTTGGCAGCGGTATTCTTATTGATATCGATGCGGTGAAGGTCCCATGGCTCCCCAGGGAAGCCGGTTGCAATCCAATCTTCGTTAGAGGGAATCCCCAAAATCTTACGGTGGCTCAGTTGCTAAACTCCAACGGAACATGGAAGGAGCGGTTGGTCAGAGATCTTTTCATGGAAGATGAAGCCAATCTAATCCTAAATATTTTGATTGATCCTCAGAATAGAATAGATGAAATTATTTGGAACAATGATCCTAAAGGCTTCTTATAGACTGGGATTAAAGTCTCTCAATGTTAACGAGGCTTCTACTTCAGGTTACGACATTATGGAGAGATTCTGGAAGAAGTTTTGGAAAATGGATGTCCCTCCCAAGATTAAAGTTTTCGACTGGGAATTATATCATGATATTCTCCCAACCCGAGTAAACTTGATTAATCGAGGGATGGATATTTACCAAAATTGTCCCCTATGCAGGTCTAGGCCGGAAACAGTTGCCCATATTTTCTGGGAGTGTAAACTTACTAGAAGTATGTGGCAAGATTCCTTTCCGGTTACTAATGATGTTTTTCCTAATGACAGGTTTGGCCGGAGGAGCTCTGATTATTGTGAACGGATATGGAGCAATTGCACGGGAGGAAACTTGGAGGAAGACAGATGCAGAAGGAACCTAATCACTTGTTGGCAAACATGGAATTATCGGAACTCTATTGTACACAGCAACAGTCAACCAAATGCAGAAATTCTCCAGAAGCAAATTCTCAGATCGATTAGAATGCTAGGGGGAGTTGAGGAGACAAACCTTATGGAAAGCCTCCCTCGTCCTGATCGAAGGTCTGAATCTAGTGCGGAAGATGGCGCTGCTTTTGCATTGGCGGTCAATTCCATCTGGAATGTGGAAAATCAATTGTGATGCCGCCTGGAACGAAGGTCAGGACCGAGGTGGTATTGGCTGGATTCTCCGACGGTGGGACGGTTCTCCGGTGTCAGCGGGTCTCAGGAGCATCAACTGCCAAAGGAACATCAAGTGGCTGGAAGCCCTTGCAGCGGTCGACGGTCTCAATTCGGTGTCAATCAACTCTCCTAGAGTGATTCTTGAGATGGATTCCCTTCAAGTCGTGAACCTGCTCACGGGAAGAGATGAGGATATCACTAAGATTGTCTATCTGGTGCGGGAAGCCAAGAGTCGTATAGCTTCCCTCCAGATGGATTCGGTTGTTCACACTCCAAGAAGATACAATAATATGGCCCACATTTTGGCTAGAAGGGCTTGTGATCTTAATATATCTATGAGTTGGTGTAATTTTTTCCCTTCTTGGTTGATTTCTTTAAACAATATTGACATTGGTGTGGAAAATCACATAAGTGGGGGTGCCTGTCCCATTATGGATAACCCTATGAGGGGTTTTTGTTTAGTTTTGTGGAAGTATTATTTTCTCAAAATATATATATATATATATATATAAATGGTTGGTTTATTCGAGGAAAAGGATCCATTTTAATGGTTGAGAATTGGACTGAAGACAATTTTTACCATAAATTCTTTAATTAGAATTAGATAAGTGATGCAATACATACCTTCAATTAAGCTTTCATTTTGAACTAATGTCACAAAATATTCTCATGTGTTAAATGGATTACAAACATGAGCGGGTACAAAATTTAATGAGATTTCGAAGAAAATCCATTTATATAGAGCTAAATTTTTGTTAAATTTGGTATATATATACAGTTGAATATGAATCAAATTCATATTTTAAATTTAATATTCAAACCATTTCGAATATTCAATTCCCCTTGAGTAAATTTACCTCAATGCCCTAAATGAGCTACCGGTGGGACCTTATGGACCTACAGTTTAGAAGCTCCAACGATATGAGATTAATTGACTAAACTCATTAATCAATTAACCAATATTTGTTAACTGTGGTTCACTCCACTATAGAACCACAACTGCACTCTTTTGACTGCATATATATTTCTGTGTCCATGGATATTGACCAATAACAGTAAGTTAGTCCTTCACGTGTGTTCGTAACTCCAGCTAGGTCAAATTACCGTTTTACCGCTGGGTTACCTCTACCTCCTTAAGTACCAATGCTCCTCTAATGAACAACCTATTTGAGGCCCAACCATCAAATAGAAAACCCCTCTCGGGGCCAGTGAGAGGGTAGAGCCCTTTGTTCAAGACCCGGAGACACCACTTAAGGGAACACACATCTACTTACCCTAAATTCGGGAAGGATTGAATTTCTTCTTGTGTGATTATGTTCCCAGCTCCCCACTCGGTCTTGTCCCCAAAATGGTATGCTTATTGAGTCGGCGTGCAGGCCATTCTCACCCATACAAATCAAAAGACAATCTCTTGTGAACATGAGTCCATAACCCACTCAGGATTGAGACTAAGTTGCCTAGGTCATCCTAGTGAAATAGAAACCTAACTAGTCAATAGTGTTACAGCTAGTGGTTAACTATTTCGCGGTCCGGTCTTATGCAAACTCATTGCACAGGATACCCCCACTCACATGTCCCCTACACGAATGCGTTGGATCATTGCGTTTGTATCATAATACCAAGCGGGTCGTATCCATAGTGTCACCAAGATAAGGTACCCAGCCTCATCCCTATACTATAGACCCTTTAGGTTGTAACTTGAACAACGATCCCCGTATGTCCCCACATACAAGTTCAAGTCTCATACTAACAACCTAGGATGTTCAGTTTATTGGATTAGGGTTATTAGGGCAAGATATACGCAATACAAACAATAATAAATGAACAATACATGAATTATCACTTTATTAATGTTCGGTCAAATGTTTTTTACTATCCACGAGTTTTAGGGCATAAAATCCAACAGTTACAACTCTTGAAATGACAATAGGTTACTCTAGAGTTTCATTTTGAGGCTATAAAAAGCCATGTATGTTGTATTTGCAAATAAGACTTGGAAATGTAGTAAAATAGGCCTTTGTGCTTTTCCTTTAGCCGAGAGCTAAGTTTCTTTGCAATTCTATGTAGTTTAGGTTGCATGCTGAGAATCATTCAAGCTTGACTTGATCAATCATGCTTGTGGAGTGATTCGAATCTCAAACAAGGTTTCTTGCTTTGAGATATTTGATCGATAAGGTAATACAGTTTTTACTTTCCTTGTGTTGATTTTCAAATCAGTTTTGGGGTTTTCAGATTTGAGATTTAAAGGTCTTGTTTTTTAGCAAGGTTGTTAGATACATTTCCTGGAAGTTTCATAACACTGCCTGTATTTTCGCAGCCAACGGTGCGTGAGTTGTTGTGTCAATCATTTCCAATGCACACTATATGTTTTCGTCAGGTCTGTTCACCACTGCTCCAATTCTTGTGCCTTCATCACCCATGCTCATCGATGCATCCGTATACAAATTAAACTCTGTCACATGATGAGTTATAGTGTTGAGATGGCACAACACTGCTTGTCGTCACTTTTGATCTAACTTCGTTCCAATAGCCAACTATCCAATCACAATGATGTTTCCAATCCTTGATTGGCAAATTCCTACCACAATTATTCCTATCATTCCATATAGACCAGAATGCTATGCATGCTCTTTCAAAATCCTCATCAGATAAGTGTCTTGCTAGCCATGTAACTCAATCAGCAAAATTATCTGCAACCCTGATATTACTATCTGAGCACTGAAAAATATTATCACAAATCATCTTGGATCGCTTACACCCACATAACGCATGATCAACAATTTCATGTTTATTCAGACACATGTTGCAAATAGGAGATATGTCAATTCCCCTTTTTCCATAAGCTGAACTTCATTGGTAAACATGTATAGTATGCCTTCCAAATAAATAATTTTAATTTTAGATGAAATTTTTGCTTTCCATAATGCTCCCCACCACTGCCTTTGTCTATTGTTGCTTGATGAACCCAACCCCAATGATAAACTTCTACTTAGTTTATACCAACTTTTGACTGAGTATTCTCCATTAGCGTTATAATGTCATATCCATTTATCATCCTCGTTCTTTGCACTACTAGAAATCTTGGCTATAATCATTGCATCCTCTTCAACCACTAGGTAGGAGTGGGCAAAAACCGAGCCAAACCTACAAACCGAACCGAACCGACTGGTTCGGTCTGGTTTTCTATAAAAATTTGGTTCTCTCGATTTAAACATATTAAAAACTGAGATTTTCGGTTCGGTCCACGGTTCAGTCCTTTAAAAAATCGAATAAAACCGAACCGAACCGAATTATATTTAACAAAAACAATTATT
The DNA here is from genome assembly GCA_017139565.1 of Luffa aegyptiaca. NCBI lineage: Eukaryota > Viridiplantae > Streptophyta > Magnoliopsida > Cucurbitales > Cucurbitaceae > Luffa > Luffa aegyptiaca. Next base: position 403,555 of record CM029396.1, read on the forward strand.
TCAGCCCACCCACTTAATAATACTTAAGAGCCCACGTCCAAAAGCCCAAAGCCCAAAGCCCAATTCTTCTACATGCAAACCCTAATGTCAACATCACATTCTCTCTCTCAATCTCTTTCTCTCAATCAGCCGACAGCCTCTTTTCCCTCAATTCCTCTTTCTCTCTCCCTCTACAATTCCTCTCTCTTCCCATCTTTCTCTCCTCCTTTCTTTCGAGCTTTTGGGCATGGTTCACTCTCCTTCTCCTATTAATCGCTACTCTTACCACCGTCGGCACCTCTCTCACAACCACCTACCGCCGTCGCCGTCGCCGATCTTGTGAGACCAAGAATGTTATTGTGCTTCTCTTTCTCCTCTTATTTTATTCTCTAATTTTGTAGCTTTCATCTCCTCCCAAACTCTCTCTTTCTTTCTCTCACTTTAGATCTATGTTTTTTTTAAAAAAAAATTGAAAATCTTTAGATCTGTGTGTATGATGGACAAAAATGGGTGTGCTGATTTGGCCAGAAAAAAAGGAGAAAGCAAAGTTCGGTTAAAACCGAACCGAACCGGTTAGAACCGAAACTGATTGGTTCGATTTTTAACCGAAACCGAAAAAAATCGATTCTCTCGGTTTACAAGACTTCAGAACCGAGATGTTCGGTTCGATCTTTGGTTTTGGCCAAAACCGAACCGAACCGAACCGTGATCACCCCTACCTCTAGGCATCACATCTTATCCATATTCCAACCCCTCGACGGGGTTATAAATTCAGAGACCATCATACTCTCCTGAAATTCTATCCCCTGTACCTTCAGTGGTTTGAAAGTGGTTTCTTTAGGGATCCAAGGGTTCTTAAAGTGGTTTCATAATCATTTCGCATTCTTGCCTTCAATAGATCTCGTGCCCACAAAAAACCTTGCCAAAAAACGAAGCAATTAGCTTTTGTTGGCGCTAGGAATAAAGAATCCTAGTGGACATATAGCCCCTGAATGACTCTAGAAGCCAAAAGTCGTGGATTGGTGAGCAGTCTCCAAACCTGTTTTGCTAACAAAGCTTTATTAAAACTCACCAAGTCTCTGAAATTTAAACCACCAAACTCCTTAGGTTGATAGAGGTAGTCCCATTTTTTCCAATGAATTTTCCTCCTATTATTAGTAGAGCTCCACCTGAATCTCGCCATCATTTTATGTGTATCATCACACAAAGTTTGTGGCAATCGAAAACAACTCATTATATAAGTAGGTATTGCTTGGGCGCGAAAATTTATACCTAACAAATATGAGAATCCAATTGAAAAATAATGTACTCTTCGAGCCCAAATCATATATTTATCGTCCATAGACAATTGAACAATCAATTAATATATTTAAAGGCTCGGTGCAACATTATATGATTACTTCTAAATTTTATTGAAAAGTATATTTGATAGGACAAGCTCAAACCATTGGCTTTTTTAGATTTCCTTGGCATTGGGAATCACTCGGACACGAACATTTCTTAGTCACAATTTGATGATGGGAGTGACAAGCCAGGCAAGCATAAGGCTTGTCCTTGTTCATCAATGTTGGCTAGTTTTTTTTTTTTTAACAAATGGTGGCTAGTTGATGCTTGGCACTTGAAGTATATTTCCAAGCACTCTGGTGGCTCGAAAATCACTTACAAACAAAGGCATTGGATTTTATCCTCTCACTAGATATCCAACTCGCTTTTCAAATCCTTGGTTGACACTTGCACAAAATGTGTTTATCCAAAAATCAATCAAAGAGAAGTAATATTAACAAACATTTCACATCTGATTCAGTTGCAATAAATAATAATCACTATAACAATAATATTGATTTACATTCAAACTAATCTTCCTCCAAACATCATATTCACAAACACTTGAATGAACCTTAACTAAAACACACCAATAAATCAACCATAAACAACAGTTCCTTCCATGTTCCATCACAGAGAACACATCTAAATTAACACTAACAGCCAAATGAGATGAAGTGATGAAGATTTGTTCTTTTCAACACACAATAATCAGTGATTGGACTGGAGACATTTAGCTCGAGAAGCAGCCGAGAAGCTTCTTCGGGGCGGTACCGGTGGCACGGTACTTTGCAGCCATCTCCTCTGCCTTGAGAAGATCTTCTCCACGTTTGGCTTCGATTATCGCCCTCTTCTCCTCTGCTGATTTGTGAAGCAGAGCAATTTTGTTCTTCATTTTCTCAGTGTATTCAGCCTTGGTCTTCTCCAAACTCTCCTGCTCAAAGTTTTGTTTAATTACTGTCAAAATAAAAGCACTTCAATCTGCTCCCACAACACAACAACCTTTGCAGCAGGTTGTAGGGAAATCAAAAGCCACAATACACTACAGCATGATACGAAAGAAATACAACTAAAGATTTTGAAAACATTTTTAAAAAGTAGAAGAGAAAGAAACAGAAAGGTGGAAGCAGAAATTGAAAACAAAAGGGCCTTAAAATCAATTTTGTTGAAAGCGGAGAATATTAAAGCAAATGGAGATATAAAGGATGTGATGAAGGAGAAGAAATATGTGTAAATAATTATTAAATTAAAGGTGTGAATAAAATATTTGGTATTGGTACCTCAATCTTCTTCAACTCAGCCTCTACAGATGCCTTTCTGCTATTCTCCCATGCCACAACAGAAGATAGCTTTTTGTGAGCTCTGCAAAAACGAGTTTCAGTTAATTAAACAAAACTTACTTACTTTATCCCAATAGTTTAAAAATTTTCAAAAATGAAATATTATATGAAGAGTTAAATGGTAAAATTTAATTTTGTCCCTCAGTTCTGGCCTTGAGTGGTGGAAAAAAAAAAAAAATTCAAAAGTCTTGTGATAAGAAAATCTGAGGAAAGAACCTTACTTGTTCTCTGCCTTTGACTTTTCACTTTCTTCCCAAGCTTTTATCAGTGACAACCTCTTCTCTGTTGCAACTTTTGCTAACACAGCATCTGAACAAATCATATTTAAACTCACTCATTCACTCAAATAAATTAAATCCTATTTTATTTCATCTTCACCACTCATTTCACAACGCTTCTTTTATTTTTTCTGTTAAATAACAAATTTACAACTACAATATATGTATCCATCATTTCTTAAATCTTAGCTATGATTTCAGGAGTAAAAAAATATATCTAAATTATTTTTTTTTTTTAATTTTGAAAACAATTATTCAAAAGCAAAGGTATTATAAAAGAACCCTAAGAATTCACGATCCTTGTATTTTAGTCTAAAAGATTTCCTTACTAACTGATGAATTTTCAAACGTTCCACAAGATATATGCAAAATATCAGGGCAACAATTAAGATAGATATTGGAAACGAAAAAAAAAAAAATATCTCATCTCAAAACATAAAATCCAAAAATATTTCGGAAATAATAATAATAAAAGAAAAAAGAAAAAAGGGAAAAAGGGGGGAAAGAGACGAGAGACCTCTGTTTACAGAGCCGTCAGTGGTTTTGGGGTCAGCTGGTTCTGGAACCTCTGCAGAAAAGAAGAAGATAGAAGAGATTAGATGTTTGGATGATTGGAATTAGTTTTAGTTTATTTTGTCATGTTTTCTCGCCAACCAAACAGAATACAAAAAATTAAAATTGAATCGGAACCCAAAAGAAAAGAGAGAGAGAAGGTTTGGGTTTTGATTATTTACTTTCAACAAGAACAAGAGCTTTGGAATCATCAGGTTTGTCTTCAGCGGGTACCGGCGGTGGTGGAATTACGGCTTTCTCCTCGGCGACGTCTTTGGGGAGTTGTTCAGCTGGTTGCGGTTGCGGCGGCGGCGATTCGGCCATGGGAAATGTGAGAGTGGTGAAAATGGAGTTTGGAAATGGGAAAGGGGTGGTTGCAGTTGCAGTTGAAATTGCAATAATAATAATATAGTTGGAGTTGGAGTTGGAGTTGGAGTTGGAGTTGGAGGATGGGGAAAGGCAATAGCAGACTAACCCAACTGTTGTGTTTGTGTGGACAAATTATTATTATTATTACACAAAAGAGACTCCCAGTTTTTCACGCTTCAAAATATGAAACAGAAGTTATCAAATTAACTTAATAATTTATCTGTTATATGATTTTGTAAAATTCATAATAATAATATTATTAAAATTATAAATTATAAATTAAAGAAAAAGGAAAGAAACTGTTGTGTGGGTGCTTTGAAAGCTGAGCTGGATGATGGTTACACATGACTTAATGTGAGTTGGCATGGTATCCAACACTCCAACATCCCACCCACCATATCATTATTTCTTGCTTTTTTTTCTTTTACAGGGGATTTTCATGGAAAATTCATAATAATAATATTATTTTCAATATTATTAATAAAAACGAACGTGACCTTCTTCTCAAAAAAAAAAAAAAAAAACGAACGTGACCTTAATAATTTTGAAAAATAGAACAGTATTATTAATTATATTGGAAAAGTTTCTAACCTAATTAATTACTTTTGTGTTGTTCTCAAAAAAATTTTAAAAAAAATAATTACTTTTGTGTATCATAATGAATTGTGTTATTGAATGAGCATTAATTTTCAATAGTTAAAACTTCAAGAAGGTTACAGCTTGTTTTTTTTTAGGAAGGTTACAGCCGTTATTGGTTGTACCAATATCTTTCGTAACCAATAACAAAGTGGGAAAAGAATCTCCAAATTTAGAATCTGGATTAATTTTTTCTTTCTTTTTTTTTTTTTTTTTTGAGAAGATGGATTAATTAAATTAATACTTACAAATCATTACATTTGGAAGGAAAATTAAATATATGATCTTACAATATCTTACTGGCTAAAGGAAATAAATAGATTCTCCACAAAAATGGAATAATAAGAAAAAAAAAATAGAACTTTGAGAAGAGATAAGGTGATTTACTGAGATTCTTTATTTTTTTTTTTTTTTTTGGTTAAATTACGACTTTAGTCTTAGACTTTCACCGTTGTGTTAATTAGGTCTCTGAATTGAACTTAAAAAGTATAAAATAGGTTTCAAACTTTCAATATGTCCAATAGGTCTTTAAACTTTAAAAAACATCAAGTAGGTCTTTAAACTTTCACCTTTGTGTCCAATATAAATCCCTCAACTTTCAATTTTGTGTCATTTGACAGCACATGGACTAAAATTGGTCTCTACTACTGTAAGTTTGAAGTTAATTTTTTTAAAAAAAAAAAATTGAATAGATCATGTTAGTGATAAAACACGTGGATAACCGCACTCACACACTTGATGACTTTACTCTCAACACTACTCAGAGACGCATGCAAGATCATTCACAAGGGTAAAATCAATTGAGAAAAATTGAAGAAGAAAAGAGAAGCGATTCAGTCGAAGAAGAAGAGTCTATGGAGAAGCAGCGTAGAAACAGAGAAAATAAAGAGAGGGAGGAAGATCAACAACACAATATATAGTGGTTCGGCAACTCAGGCCTACATCCACTATGGAAAGGAGGTAATTTCACTTCAATCAATATTACAGAGAATTACAAAGGCACACACTCTCACTGATGGAATTTTACAACACTCTTGTCATCTCTAATCTCTGTTCATCCTTTTATACATGTGAGACGATTAGGTAATTATGTTATAAGAGTTGTTGTTGAATGAGGTTGATTACAACCAGCTAAACAGGTAACCCTGTTTTACAATCTCCACCTTTGTAATCAATCGATTTCAAATAGATACTCCTTTCCTTTGCTTTAATTCTTCATCCTTTTTTTGGTTGGTAACATCCCACTAGTTCGAGACAATGTTGAAATTTCAGCTGTGGCAGTGGCTTTGTAAGTATGTTTGCTGTATTGTCTGATGTGTGTATCTTCAGTACCTCAATCTCCCCTTTCTCAATTTCTTCTCGAACAAAATGGTACTTTATATCGATGTGTTTTGTTCTATTGTGAAACTAAGGGTTTTTAGTTAGGAAGATGGTACTTTGATTATCACAATAGATTTTTACTTTAGGTTGCTTTATCCCAAAGTCTTGTAGCAAACCTTTAAGCCATATCCCTTACTTAATTGCTTCTGAAAGGACAATGAATTTCACTTCGGTTGTTGAAAGTGCCACTACTGATTGTAGTGTGGCTTTCCAACTAAGCAAATTCTGTCCAAGTAAGAAGAAATACCCATAGAGTGATCTGCGTCTGTCTAAGTCACCTGCAAAATCCGAATCCACATATCCATACACTTCATTTGCAGTTAGGTCATTTCTTCTATAGTGTAAGGTTGCTTCTCTAGTACCATTCAAGTACCTTAGCACCCATTTTATAGCTTCCCAGTGCCTTTTCCCTGGATTTGACATGTATCTGCTCACTAAACTTGTAGCATAGGATAGGTCAGGTCTCGTGGACACCATCAGATACATTAAACTCCCAACTGCTTGTGAGTAAGGCACTGTGGACATGAATGCTTTATGTTCTGTTTCTTGGTCCTTTGGTGAGTTTGAAGCTGATAATTTGAAATGGTGTGCTAGGGGAGTAGTTACTGATTTAGCATTATCAAGTTTGAATCTCTTCAAAACTTTATTGCAGTAACTCAGTTGGCTTATTAGAATCAGATCATCTTTCCTTTTCCTGATTATTTCCACACCCAATATTCTTTTTTACTCACCTAGGTCCTTCATATCAAACTCCTTTTTCAGAAGAACTTTCACCTTGCTTAAGTCTTCTTTTGTCTTTCTTACAAGTAGCATATCATCTACACATAGGAGTAGAAAAATAGTGTGTTTGAAGGTCCTTGTGTTAGTATACACACAATTGTCAAAAGAACTTTTCATAAACCCAATTTTGTAAATATACTCGTCAAACCTTTGATACCAACACCTTGGGGATTGCTTGAGTCCATACAAGGACTTGTTTAGCAAGCAGTAGAGATGCTCATCTCCTTTCTTCACATACCCCTCTGGTTGCTTCATGTAGATGGTCTCAGTTAGGAACCCATGTAGAAAGGCAGTAATTTGTAAAAGTTACTATTGTATTGACTTGCTTAAGAATTGTTACAATTTTGCTACCTAAGTCAGTGGGGTCCCAGGTGGTCATTTATTCATCCCAGTCAGTTGGAATTTAGCTGAGTCAGCTGAAGACATGGATTTGAATTCATCTCAAAAAATCCAAGTAAGAATTCCCTCTTTGTCTGTACAGTTCGTTAGAGCCTCAAAAGGGGGAATGTGCCATTTCAGCTGAAGCATGTGAGGAGGAATAAAATGCCAAGATTGAGTGGGCCCAATTCCGTTATCAGAGAAGGATAAATTTGAGAAGCCTTATTGCTGCCATGAGTGTGCAGAGAGTGTGAGAGAAAGGCTGAGAGAGTCGAAGGGAAGAGCCGATGCGTCGGTGCTGCTGAGAGAGTCTTCTTCCTCTTCTACCCGATTGTTCTTTAAGGTTGTATATACAAGTTGTTTGATCCAGGTGAGATCGTGAATGTATTGAGTCTGTATTAATCCTCTGAAGAGTCTTATCTCTAATTATTGTAACCTTGTGAGAAATCTAGTGAATGACCTAATTAAAGTGGATGTAGTTCCAATTTGGAATGAACCACTACAAAACTCTGTGTCTACTTTTTTCCCTATCCTCTTTATATTTCTCCTGAAGAATATTTGTGTTGTTTATTTGGTATTGAAGTCTTCGATTATTGTTGGCATTGGTTTTATGTGTTCTGCTGTATGTTGTTGGTTGGATTAATTCTAGTAGTTTTCATCTGTTAAGTGTTTTGTTGATTGTGTTTTGCTACTGGTTTGATTGGTTGCTGAATAACATTTCATAATGATATCAAATATGTTATTGCTTAACTTTGAAATGAGTCATCATAACTTTGCTTTTGGTTAATCCCAACTCCATATTTTTCACTTTCTTTTTTTTTTCTTCATAATTTGGCTCCATTATTCTAAAAACAGTTATTCTAGCGTAATGGTGATATCAAAGAAGCCCACCCTTGAGAAACCATCTACACAGCACAACCCCTAACAGGCTAACACTTGGTAAAGGAAGTTGCAAAATCTATATGGCATGCAAACTAAAGAAATAAACTCTTCTATACCCTTAAATATAGGCTTACCCCCCTAAGTGATATATCTCAAATTTCATAAAGTTGTAACTTCATTTGGTTTCATAACTAACACATTAGGTTAAGATATATTGTTTAATTCATTGGATGCAAATACATATTCATATTTTTGTAACATACATACTACTTCACCAATAAGAACATAGTTCAACTGGCATAAAGCTCGTATTTCGACCAAGAGGTCAGATGTTCGTTGATTCCCCCACCCCTATGTTGTCAAAAAAAAAAAAAAAAAACATACATACTACTTCATAACAATGATATAGGTTTACTTCATGAGACCAAGTGAATACATATAGGAGACATAAGTTAATTCAATCTCTCATCTCTTTGATTGAATTAATCATTTTATTTAACCATCGTAGCCTTATGACTTGACTATAGTCAAAGTCGCTTTCTCAAAAATTACATCAATGTTTGTGTGTATTTATATATAGAAAAGAACTTAATTGCATACGGTGTAGGTATCTTTCTACATACCACCATTAAAATGTTGACAACTAAGAGATAAATTTTTTTTTTCTCATTTTCTACCTTTCTCTTTCTTAGTTGTCAAGATTTTAATGGAGTCCCTGCATACTGATATGTTTTCAACAATAATATTTTTATAAAAAATAAAAAATTTATGAAATAGAGGTTACTAATGGAGATGCATTTAATTTAAAATTAGGGGTTGAAGTGGAAAGACATTGTAGATTAAGCTATGGGGATGCATATGATCATATCTTGTGAATGGACGCAACCAAAACTTTTAATATAATTAAATTTAAGACCACAAATTGATTGATGATGGATTTTATCTCCCCACAAAGTTAGCCATCACAACCAGACATAATCACTTGATCGAATACCACCATTCTTGTCCATTCAATTTCACACAGTTGCCTTGATAATATTCTACAAAACAATTTCAAAGCATTAAGTTCATTCAATTGGATTTTTTTTGGGTATGAACATATTTATTAAAAATTTGACTTTTTTGGGAGGAAGACCAAATTTCGAGCTGGTTAATAATATTGATGGAATATATTTGAAAATATTGTTGGTTTCTTTTTTCCTTGCACTTGTAATTCCCATTAATAACAAAGCTCCATAAAACTATATTCAAATTGCAAAATCTTTATTTGACACTATTTTTCAATCTTTTTTTTCCAACTGTACGTTGGGTGGAGATTTAATTTTTGACAATTTGGTTGATGTTATAATGTTTAACCAATTGGATTATGTTTAGATTAATAAATTACTTTTGGCAACTTAAAAGATTAAAGATTATAATGTATTTTAAATAACTAATAAAAAATATAGGTCATTTGTAAATTAAAATCACGAGAAAATAACTTTAAAATAACTATCTGAATATATACTTTTTGAAATAATATATATTTTTCCATAGAACTTTTTCAAAAGTAAAACTACTGTTTATTTTTCCTGGTAGCTAGAAATTAGATGATAGCATATCATAATTAAAATTGTTTCTGAACATGAGATTAAGAAATGTTAGTCAAATTTTTCTTTTTTGAAATCTACTTTAAAAAAAAAAGTTGAAAATCTTTTATTAGGATTTCAACATTTTTTAAAAAATGTTATTGATAAAGAAAACCTTGATTTTTGAAAATAAAAGATAGAAAATATAAGCGTTATCAAATCCATCTATTTAAGTTGACTAAATTTTGAACTTAAAAAAAAATGAATTTATGCTTAAAAATAATTTACTAAATTTATAATTAACATGAGACCGTTTACCAAGAAAAAGCCAAAAAGAACCATTGTAAAACTTTGTACAAAAAACAAAAGGCCAAAAAGGAGCAAGTAATTGTTCTACTTTTTCTCAAGCATGCTACATAATTAAATAGATCCCTTTTTTAAAAAATGAAGTTATTCACTTATGGAAACACAACTGTCTTTTAGAGACAACAAAACCAAAGTATTGACGTGTGTTTCTCTGTCTTGTTTTTGCGCCATCGCCTCTTTGTTCTGTCATTTTCATACTCTTTTTTGGGTTTATCTTGGCAAGTGAATGACGAATATCTAACTATTATCATAGGTTGGATTCCTTTTCAAAAATTTAAAAACAAAAAAAAAAAGCTGGATTAATGTTCACAACATGACAACAACGACCTATCCAAAATTTTATATATTCATAGGAGACGTTAAATTTCAATAATCATAGAATTATCTACATAACCATAGACATATAAGCAAAAGAATTCAACTGAACGTCTTTTTTTATAAATAGAATTAAGTTTTTTATCCAATGTATATTTTTTTTTCTAAAATAATTTACTAAAGTTTTAAAATATATGTATATTTGTGGTGCATCTGATATACATATATACACACATACATATACATAGATTAGAGTAGATAAAACTCTAAATTATTATTCATTTTATATGGCAAAACGTTATTAGTCAATCTTACCAAATTTTTAGAGGTGATCAAAATCGAAACTTTCCTAATAACAATAATTTGATTTCAAAATTGTTACTCAATTCATTTTTATTTATTTATTTTTATTTTATTTTATTTTTTTGTAACGCTCAATTGATAACTTATTTTTAAATAGAAAACAAAAGTGAAATTAGGAGTAATGCACATAATAGAGAATCAATGACTATGAAAAAAGAGTTTTTGTTAACTAGGAAAAAGGAATATAATTTTGGATAGATTTTAATTTTGTTTTCGAACTTTTCTTTACTTAGTTAACCTTTAAAATTATTTCAAAACAACGATATATTTACAGAAATATGATGGATGGTAGTTATAAAAATAGAGGCATAAGTGAACACAGGTGAGTTTTAATTACAATCGTTCCCCTATCACTTTGAAAAAAAAGTTCTATTTTGAGAATTATCGTTACACGTGCACTTTTTAGTCACAATTTGATGGGAGTGAGAAGTCCTTTGTAAAGCACAAATTAGCTTGCCCTTGTTCATATCAGTGGTGGCTAATTGAAGCTTGGCACTTGAAGCATATTTTCAACTACTTTTGTTTAGCTAAAAAATTGGAGGGAGTCATCCCCTACAACTTTCAACAAATAGTTTGGATCCTACCTGCAGCTTAAAATTGCAACTCCATCTATTATGACTCCAACCTTTGGAAGTCTTACAACTATTGATCCCTAATTGATACTTTCGCTATGAAGATGATACATTAAGAATGATGTTGAGAGATTGGAGTTCAAATGTCAAGAGACGTTTGATTTTTCGATTAGTAAGGAAAGAAAAACTAAAATAATACTTAACTTGAGTTTGGATCTTTGTTACGTTTGGCGTTTGGGTATGTGAGGGTTCACTCACGATAGAATCTGAAAACGGTGTCGTTTCTCAACTATTGCAATGAAGAATATTATCGACAACGATATGGCATTACGGACAAATGGATGTTACCTCGAACGATATGGCTTTTAATGGATATATTACATACAAGAGCACAAATCAACAAGTTAATTGTAGAAATAATGGATAAAAGGGAGGATAACCATTCAACAATAGGTTTAATAAAAGCTTTATATCTAATAAATATGAGAATCAAATTGAAAAATAATATACTCATCATTTGGAGATCAAATCATATATTTATCAGTGTCATGATAATTGAGCAATCAAATTGCTACAATCAATTTAATATCTTTAAAGACTTGGTGCATTCTTATATATCATTACTTCCAGCTTTTGTTGAGAGGTATATTTGATGGGACAAGTTTAAACCATTGGCTTTGTAGATCTCCTTGGCATTGAGAATCATTCGGACACAGACACTTCTTAGTCACAATTTGACGAGAGTGAGAAGCTCTTTCCAAGCACAAGGCTTGTCCTTGTTCGTCAATGGTGGCTAGTTGAAGCTTGGCATTTGAAGCATATTTCCATGCACTTTGTTGGCTTGAGCATTCTTGAGAGAGAATTGGAGGTTGCCCATCTCCTACTGCTTTCAAACATAGCTTAGATCCTACCAACTTAATTGGTGTTCCATCTTCGTCATGGCTCCAACGATTAGAAGTCTTACAGCTACTGGTCATTAGTTGATGCTTTTTGTTCATTCGCAAGCACTCACCGGTACGAGGATGGTACATTACAAATGACATTAAGAGATTCGAGTTTGGATCTGTGTTAAGAACATTTGATTCTTCAATTAGTAAGAAAAGGAAATGTAAAAAATAATTTGAGTTTGGATTGCAGATAAAAAGTTATACCTTGAAGTTTGGTTTGCATAAGCTGGAATCTCTTAAAAAATTTAGGGTTCTTGAGTTGTGTAAAATTGGAATTTAAGACCCCAAATGATTCGTCAGCATTTTTGACGCCTTGTCTGTAGTAGTAGCTACCTTGCAAAGCCCACAAACCCCAATCGAAATCATTCTCAGTAAGATAGGTCATAAAGCAGGCCAAGAATCGATTTTGGCCTTCATTTGCACCAGTTTGGTCAATCCCAAATTCACTGACAAACAGAGGCACTGGATTTTGTCCTCTCACAAGAAACCCAGCTCGGTCTTCAAATCCTTGGTTGACACTTGCACAAAATGTGTTTAATGGCTTGGACGTCCAACCCTCAGTCATGTTGTTTGTGAAAGGGTACAAGTGGGCTTCAAATACAAGTTTGTTGTCCAAGTTCAAGCCTAGAGATCTATTCTTCAACAAGCTCAGATCGGTATCATAATCCAGCCCAGAAACAACCACCAATGCATTTGGGTTGTTTTGGTGAATAACTTTAGCTCCTTCACTCACGTATTGAAACCACTTATCCACTGTTTGGTTTGGTCCTCGTAGTTCGTTTCTCAAACTCATTGCTACCACTTGGGGTTTATTCTTTAGGGTTTGAGCGGCCAGACCAATTCCTTGTAGCCATTCTTGAGGATCGAAATAGCGATCTCCAAAGAATCCATTGCCATCAAAATTGTCGCAGCACCATCTTGGTTGGCTTATATGGTTATCAGAAACCGTCATGACTCGATGTTTTGCAAGTGAATCGACGACAGCTTGGTAAGCTTGAACGAGCGTCATGTTCAACAAAGAAGGGTTGTTTATGGTAATGCCTGCGATGGCATCTTTCATATCAAAATTCTCAAAGGACTGTTGAACAGTCAAATTGGCATAGCGTGTGAACATGTGGATTGAGTAGGTCAAACGCACACAATTGAACCGCAACTGTGCCACCTTAGCAGTGATGTTGTCGAGTGGCTGGAGATGAAGACCCTCGGCTAGCATGGCTTGCATGTGTGATGGCCAATTCACGCACACCAACTTCATGCGTTGGCCTGTTGTGGCATCAATGATCCATCTTCCATTTGTTGAAAGAGGAACTGAATACACCTTCACCGTTAACAAGACAAAAATGCAACCTAAAGCAATATCTTTCAATTGCTTTTCTGTCATTTTCGTCTTGCTTCAAAATTTGAGATGATATGCAAAACAAGCTTTTCTTCAATATTTATGCCAATCTATCACCCTAAAATAAGGACTTGTAACTCGTAATAACTAACTAAAAGATGAAAGGTTGTAACTGAATTTTGGTTTAAATTCTAAATTAAGCCCCATATTTCTATAAATAGATCTTAAATTTTGCTACCATACTTACACCAGGCTGTAGGATGTGGTTGACTTTTTTTTTCCATTTAAAATTATTATATTTTAAACTCATTTTAGTTTTAATTTGTTGGCCACACAAAATCATCCACCTTACAAAATTAGATCAGATTATTTCTTTGGAATTTCAGTTTATGGTCCCTCAAATTAAATTTTTGAAAGTTTAGGAAAATAAATTTTAATTAAATCTTTAATTCTCAAGTTTTGGGATTTAATTTTAAACTCTTTATCTCTAAATTCAAAAAGAAACTCAAATCACTTTTCAAGTAGATCTTGCCAAATTTTTTATTGATATAATATTTTATTCTATAGGCCTCACACCATTCTTAAATACTTCTTTCATGACAAACAATGAATTGAGGTAGCCGCAATGCTAAAAAATTTTCCAGCTAAACTAATGAGAATGTGAGGCTACCCACTTAGCCCTAAAAAAGAAGAAGACGAATGTGACAATGAAGTGACAAGAGTTCTCTTTCTAATCTTTTCCCTTGTTTTCTCTCTTTCTAGAGAATCAAGAATGGATTAGAGTGTATTTGTTTTGTTAGTTATTCAGGGCATGAATTTGAACTCTTCCACTTTGATAACGATCTCATATTGAAAAGATGAGTGAAGACTTCACAATTTATAAGAGACATGAATTACTCCACTCATTGTCAATTGGTCGAGTATTCGATCCAACGAAAAAAATGGAATCTGATCATTGGTTTTGAGATGGAACCTTATGTTATCTAATACACTTACACATGTTATGTAATATCCTTTAAAAAAAAACAAAAACCAATATATTAGAAAATAAAATTCACATTAATGCAATTAAAATTATATTTGATTGAATTTGTACTCTCTCGTTGAGTCCGATTCCTTGCGTGTGGTTCGCGTTCTCAGTGGAGAGGTGGAGGACATCTCAGAAGTTGGTATTCTACTCTAATCGATGCGTCAATTGTTTGTTGAGGGAAACTTTGTGGGTGCATCTCATACTTTGCGTGAGGGTAACCAGGTTGTCCATACTCTTACCCAGGTTTCTCTTACTTCTCGTGGCAACCGAGTTTGGGTTGATGAATGTCCTCCTATGGTTTCTGCTTTTGTATTTCAGGACTGTCATGTGTAGTTGTGTTAGTTTGTTGCAGCTCGTTGTGATTGATTTAGGAGAGGTGATCTTTTTAGACAATTTCAGTCATAGTTTTCCAACCGGTGTGCCTGAATTCAGAGGAGGTTTTTTGTTCCCTTTTCTTTATCCTTATGTTTGCATGTTTTAGACTATCCTGAGGATATTGTATGATTTAGGCTGGGGGTGGAGAACGTGTATGCTAGTGGGTTTTGGGTTTTGAGTCTGGTTGCACCTAAGCATCAGACAAATGTTATGCTTGTCGTGCCTTTTCTATTTTACTCTGTTTGATTGGCTTGAGGTTATGCATCTGAACATTGGACATGTTGTTTGTTTGTTGAACAAACTTAAATGTATTGGGCCTTAGTTGGTGGAGAGTAGGTGCTGGGATTTTTTCCATTATGTGTCCTTATGTGTTTATGCCTTTTCTTATGTCTCTGTTGAAAGTAAAGTTTGTTAACTTATGTTGCGAGACTCTTTAGTTTCTTGGTTTCTTGCATGGGTGGAGTTCTTGGCCTCTTGCTTCGGTAGTCTTGAAGGTTTAGGTCTATATTATGAGTTCTATAGATCTGTTGTCATCCTGATAGGTGTAAGGTTGTGTTGGAAAGTCTAAATAAGGCAAATTAGCGTGTGTGTCGTGCCTAGGTGTAAGAAAAGAATACATGCCTGCTAAAATCATGAGTGGTAAAATGAGTAGCGTGCTTGAGTTGGAAACTTAAATTATGTTCTTGTTATTTTCATAATGTTATCATGCTTGCAAAGCCTTGAGCGTTATGGGGTAAAAAGAACTGCCTGCAATGTGTTCAATCAGGCCAATCAGGGTTAATCTTGGGTTATGGGTCCCTGCATATACCCCGCTATAAATGTTTGGAAAGATTAAGTAAAAGAGTTTCTTTGCAGGCCCTACGTATGAGTTGCATCCTTGTTTCATTTAGCCTTTCAGGCAAGGCCTTAGTGCCAGTGTAGAGGGAAGATAGGTGGAGGATCTTTTAAGCCAGTCCCGGGCTTGTAGGGGCTGCTCTAGGGGAGGCTAAGCATTCTCATTCGTGTGAAGTTTCCTTGGAAATCTTGTTTGTCTCATAATCTTGTTAGCTTGCTTGGTGTAGCCGAATATAGGTAGTAGCATTTATTCTCTTCTTTTATTAAGTCAGGTGTTGTCCATATGCTTTGTAACTACTTTCAGTTTTGATCCTTGCCTATTTAAAGACAAGTGATCATTAATAAAGAGGTATTATTCATTGTGTTAAAAGGTAGTCCACGGCTACACCATAAATTGGTATCAAAGCGTGTGATTTTGGGCGCTTCCTCGATGGCATCCAAGAAGGTCTCAACCAGTGTGGGTGGAGACTCAACATCAACGGGCAAAGAGGCGAAGACTATTATCGTCCTCTCACCACAAGAAACGACTGCACGCTTGCTGTTAGTCGAAGATGATGTGCGTGAGATTAGGAAAATCCTAGAGATGATGTGCGAAAAAATGGCCTGCAAGATTGGACAGCAAGTTTCCGAATCTCAAGAACATGTGAACGTGGAGAAAAGGCCGCAAGAATTTCAGAAGGAAGGTGGAAGAACCAAATATTGGCAACATAGGCAAGTTTTTGAGCGGAAATCGTCTCAAGAAATGGTTGCAGCACCAAGATTCCTCCAAGAACAACGTTTGGGACTCCAAGAATTCAATCACAATCCTTTATTTAGAAGGCAAACCGAATGGGATGGAGATAGTTCGAGTGAGGAAGAATATGAGGAAATTCAAAGGGAGGGTCGAAGGAATTTAAGATACCAACAGCATCAAGAAAACGATTTTAAAATGAAGATAGACATACCAACCTATGGGGGAAAGATGGAAATTGAAGCTTTTCTTGAATGGATTAAACATGTAGAGAATTTTTTCAACTACATGAGTACACCCGAAAATAAAAAGGTAAGATTGGTAGTTTTGAAGTTGAAAGGTGGAGCCCAAGCATGGTGGGACCAATTAGAGATCAATCGGTAAAGATATGGTAAACAACCTATCCAAAGTTGGGAAAGAATGAAGAGGTTAATGAAAGAAAGATTCTTGCCCATAAATTTTGAGCAAATTCTTTATGACCAATATCAAAATTGTCGACAAGGTACAAGATCTGTTCTTGATTATGCTGAAGAATTCCATAGGTTGGGGGCAAGAACCAATCTTGTCGAGACTCAACAACATCTTGTAGCAAGATTCAAAGGAGGCTTTCGTTATGACATCAAAGAACAGTTAGCTCTTCAACCTCTTGGACACCTCAATGAGGCTATTTTCGCGGCAGCAACAGTGGAAGAGCAATTGGCTAATCGTTTTAAGCGGACCTATTCGAGAAGACTTGCGGGTGAGCAAGGCAGTAATCTCACTAAAACTGTAGTCGGGGACAAGTCATCTCCACAAATCACAACCGCAGCCTTTAAAGGAAAACAGGTTGATACCAATGCTTCAAGAGACACCAGCAAGAAAACTACTAATACTTACTCTCGGCCGACCCTTGGAAAATGCTTTCGATGCAATCAAACAGGCCACTTATCAAACGAATGCCCTCAAAGAAGAACGTTGACCATTGCAGATAATGTTGAGTTTCAGGAGGATGAAGTTGAGGATGAAACCGAAGATAATATTGACTTTCTTGAGCCTGATGAAGGGGATCCTATATCATTAGTAATCCAACGAATTCTCCTCGCTCCTAAAATAGATCAAAGCTACCAAAGGCATGCCTTATTTAAGACCCGTTGCACTACCAATGGGAAGGTTTGTAACGTTATCATAGATAGTGGCAGCACAGAGAACGTGGTAGCAAGCAAACTTGTTTCTTCTTTAAACCTTCCTTTGAATTCGCACCCAACACCATACAAGGTAAGTTGGATCAAGAAAGGAGGTGAAGCTCAGGTAACCCACACTAGCACAATTCCGTTATCTATTGGGGCAAGTTACAAAGATCAAACTGTATGTGATGTCTTGGACATGGATGCTTGTCACATACTCTTGGGACGACCTTGGCAATATGACGTACAAGCGACTCATAAAGGGCGTGACAATACTTATGAGTTTCTTTGGATGGGCAAGAAAATTTTTCTTCTTCCAATAAACCCAGCCAAACAACTCAACAGCAACATTCAATCTTCTAAAAAAGGTTAGTTCTTTACTATAACTTCTGGCAAATCCTTTTATTCTACCAAACAGTTATCTGTTCTTGGTTTAATTGTCAAAAATTTTTCTGAACATGATGCTACTAACCCCATTCCTTTGGAGGTACACACATTACTCCAAGAGTTTCCGAAGATTGTGGATAACCCGAATGCTCTTCCCCCATTACGAAACATACAGCATTCAATCGATTTCCTCCCTGGTGCCACACTACCCAATTTACCTCATTACCGAATGAGCCCAGCTGAGTATCAAATTCTTCACAATCAAATTCAAGAACTATTAGATAAAGGACATATACAACCTAGTCTAAGCCCTTGTGTAGTTCCAGCTCTCCTACACCAAAAAAGGACGGCAGTTGGCGCATGTGTATTAACAGCCGAGCCATCAATGAGATAACAGTCAAGTATCGATTTCCTATTCCGCAGATTGGTGACCTTTTGGATCAATTAGGGGGTGCCACAATCTTCTCCAAAATAGATTTGAATAGTGGATATCATCAAATTCGCATACGCCCAGGGGATGAATGGAAGACAGCCTTCAAGACCAATAAAGGCCTCTTTGAATGGCTTGTTATGTCGTTCGGCCTATCAAATGCCCCGAGCACTTTTATGCGCTTAATGACCCAGGTACTACTTCCTTTTATCAATAAATTTATCGTGGTGTATTTTGACAACATTTTAGTTTATAGCCGAGACCTTGATACACATCTAAGTCATATCCGAACCTTGTTTTCAGTACTTGAGAGTAATGCTCTAGTAATTAACCTTAAAAAAATGTCTTTTTGCTACTCATGAAATATCTTTTCTCGGCTATATCATTGGGAAAAATGAGATTAGAATGGACCCTATGAAAACTAAAGCCATTAATGATTGGGAAGAACCTAAATCTATAAAAGAGCTCCAGAGTTTTCTAGGCCTTGCTTCTTTTTACCATAAGTTTATTAGAAATTTTAGCACAATTGTCGCTCCTTTAACCGATTGTCTAAAGAAAGGCAAGTTTTTATGTGGAAGTCTTCAAACAGCAAGTTTCCAAACAATTAAAGACAAACTCATTAGTGGTCCTGTATTGGCTTTACCAAACTTTGATTATCCATTTGAGGTAGTTGTGGATGCCTCGGGTATAGGTATTGGGGCCATTCTCTCTCAAAATAAACATCCCATTGAATTTTTTAGTGAAAAACTTAGTCCTTCACGGCAAAAGTGGTCTACCTATGAACAAGAACTTTACTCCCTTGTTCGAGCTTTAAAACAATGGGAACACTACCTCTTAGGAAAAGAATTAATTTGTTTTATTCACTGATCATTTCTCTCTTAAATACTTGCATTCTCAAAAGTCTATAAGCCGAATGCATGCTAGATGGCTCTCTTTTCTCCAACATTTTGACTTTGTTATCAAACATATGAATGACATAACTAACAAAGTTGCAGATACTCTCAGTCGTAAGGCAAGCCTTCCAACTATTTTAAAAGGGGAAATCATCGCCCTGGACCATCTTCCAGATTGCTATGCCACTGACCGAGACTTTGCCTTAATCTGGAAAAAATGTGAGGACCACTTACCAGCAGGGGAGTATCACATCGTTGATGGCTTCCTATTTAAGGATAAAGTTCTATGCATTCCATACACTTCCTTGCGTGAAGCATTAATTAAGGATGCTCATGCGGGCAGATTAGCTGGACACTTTGGTCGTGACAAAACCCTGAACATACTTGAACAACGATATTATTGGCCTCAGCTCCGCAAGGATGTAATAGATTTTGTCAACCGTTGTTTTACATGTCAAATCTCTAAAGGGAACTCTCAAAATACGGGGTTATATACTCCATTACCTATCCCATAACACATATGGGAAGACCTTTCCATGGATTTTATACTCGGCCTCCCACGGACACAAAGAGGTTATGATTCGGTTTTTGTAGTCGTTGATAGATACAGCAAAATGACACATTTTTTGGCTTGCAAAAAGACCTCCGATGCAATCTATTTTGCTA
The DNA here is from genome assembly GCA_017139565.1 of Luffa aegyptiaca. Lineage (NCBI taxonomy): Eukaryota > Viridiplantae > Streptophyta > Magnoliopsida > Cucurbitales > Cucurbitaceae > Luffa > Luffa aegyptiaca. Next base: position 423,427 of record CM029396.1, read on the forward strand.
ATCTATTTTTCAAAGAAGTCATTAAACTTCATGGCATCCCAAAGACTATTGTTTCCGGTCGTGATGTTAAATTCCTCAGCCACTTTTGGAAGACTTTATGGAAAAAGTTTGACACTACGCTCAAATATAGTACCACCAGTCATCCTCAAACCGACGGCCAAACCGAAGTCACTAATCACACATTGGGCAAACTCATCTGGTGCTTAAGTGGAGAAAAGCCTAAACAATGGGACCTAACATTGGCTCAAGCGGAGTTCGCATTCAATCACATGAAGAATAGAACCACAGGGAAGTCCCCATTTGAATTAGTCTATACGAAATTACCTAGACTAACTTTGGATCTAATAAATGTCCCTTCTTCCGTTGATTTTAGCTTAGAAGCAGAAGAGATGGTTGATCGAATCACGGAGCTGCACAGACAAGTTCGAGATCACATTGAAAAGCAGACCAACAAATATAAGGAGGATGCGGCCAAGAGGCGTTTTAAGGAATTCGCAGTAGGTGATCTTGTTATGATCCACTTAAGGAAAAACAGATTTCCCGTGGGCACATACAACAAGTTAAAAAACAAAAAGCTTGGACCATATTCTGTTATGGAGAGATTTGGTGATAATGCTTATAAAGTTGATCTACCCCCAGAGTACCATATCAACTCAACCTTCAATCTTGCTGACCTATATGCCTATCAACCTCCAGACGGCTTCACTTTAGCTACTTAGACTCGAGGACGAGTTATTTTTTTTAGGAGGGGATGTTTGGTGTAGCCGAATATAGGTAGTAGCATTTATTCTCTTCTTTTATTAAGTCATGTGTTGTCCACATGCTTTGTAACTACTTTCAGTTTTGATCCTTGCCTATTTAAAGACAAGTGATCATTAATAAAGAGGTATTATTCATTGTGTTAAGAGTTAGTCCACTGCTACACCATTACTTTATTTTCTCATTGGCATAAGTCTTAGCATTTGTAGTACAAGGTTTAGATTGTGATAATTTTCAGCCTTTAAATCTCGTCCATTGATATTTTGTAGGTCTAGACCTGCTTGAGGTCTATCAGGTCATGGTTTTGGGATGTTTTTGAATGGAGTTGGTTTGGTTGTGTTTTAGGTTGGGGTGTTTATGTGTTTTCGTGTGCTAATTGCAGTATTTATGATGGTAATCTTGCAGGTCTAATTATTGAATTGAGGGCCGACTTGAAGTGAAAAGAAGTCAAGCTGGCAAATTTTTTAAGGATAATTGTAATGGGTGGCAAAATTAGGGTAAATAATGGCAAATTTAGCAATTTTTTAAAATATTTGAAAATATGGCAAAATTTTTTAATTAATTTTTTATATCCCCGTTTTGCCCTTGAATTGCGCGCGCACGGTTTTATTCTTTCCGATTTGGCAAGTCTGGATCGTGGATCGCGTGGATTTCACTCTTTTCTTTTTTGATTTGGTAGGTTACTATCAGTGATAGAAGTTTTCTATCACTGATAGAATCTATCAGTGATAGAAATCTTCTATCACTGATAGAATTAACTTTCTATCAGTGATAGAAGATTTCTATCACTGATAGAAAATTTTTCTATCACTGATAGAATCTATCAGTGATAGAAAAACTTTCTATCAGTGATAGGAATCTTCTATCATTGATAGAAAACTTTCTATTATTATAGAATATTATTCTATCAGTGATAGAAATCTTCTATCACTGATAGAATTAACTTTCTATCACTAATAGAAATCTTCTATCATTGATAGAAAACTTTCTATCATGATAGAATATTATTCTATCACTGATAGAAACTTTTTATTAGTGATAGAATTAAGTTTCTATCACTGATAGAATCTATCAGTGATAGAATATTATTCTATCACTGATAGAAACTTTCTATTAGTGATAGAATTAACTTTCTATCAGTGATAGAAATCTTCTATCACTGATAGAATTAACTTTCTATCATTGATAGAAAATTTTTCTATCACTAATAGATTCTATCAGTGATAGAATTAACTTTTTATCTATCACAAATAGAAACTTTTTCTATCACTGATAGATTCTATCAGTGATAGAAAAAAATTTCTATCAGTGATAGAAATCTTCTATACTGATAGAAAACTTTCTATCATGATAGAATTCTGATAGAAAGTTTCTATCACTGATAGAAAAGTTTTCTATCAGTGATAAAAAGTTTTCTATCAATAATAGGAGATTCCTATCACTGATAGAAAGTTTTTCTATCACTGATAGAAAACTTTCTATCAGAATTCTTTCATGATAGAAAACTTTCTATCATGAAAGAATTCTGATAGAAAGTTTCTATCAGTGATAGAAAAGTTTTCTATCAATGATAGAAAATTTCTATCACTGATAGAAATTTGGGTGGGCTCAAAATTGCATCCCTTCGATGAAATCGAAATCCTCCGCCATCGCTGCCCGATCATCCAAATCCCTAATCCCTCGAAAAAGCAAAATCACGCAGCTAATCCCAAACTCCGCTCTCCATTTAACGCCCCCGACTCTGTCGACCTTGGGATTGCCCGTCGAAAACTCGATCTCAATGCAGTGGATCTGGGTGAACTGGCGGAGGATTTGGGCCGGAAAGTTCTGCGACTCGGATTGTACGAGAATAAGGGAAATCAAATCGAAGAACGACTTGACAACGAAATGATAGAAATCAAAATGAAGGTTGAAATTGAAGCTGAAATCGTGAGGGAAATGAAACGCTGATAGAAATGGAGAAGAAATCGTAGTGAAAAATCGAAACAGTAGACTTTACATCAAAAACTATTTACAGAAAAGCAACCAAATTTACATCAAAGTACAGAACTGCCCAAAATATACGATTCCACTTACCGTTTTCTCCAAGCCACTGCGAACAAGTGGAGAAATTTGGAGAAGACGAAAGAATGAAGAAGACGAGAGATGGAGAAGAAGACCGATGGAGATGACCGGAAAAGTAGAGAAGAAATGGAAGCTGATAGAAAGGGCATTTTAGTAATTTTACCTTTCAAATGACAATATTTTGCCATTTTTGCAAATAGTTTCAACGGTTGCTAATTTTGCAATTATTTTGGACCGGTTTGCTACTTTTGCAACCGGCCCAATTTTTAACTAGTTTGGGTTTAGGTTGTTGAGGTTGTGGAAAGCTTGTTGTTTACTAGTTTTCATTTGGCTGTCTGTTTAGTTTGTATCACCGTCTGTTTAGTTTGTATCACTTTTTTATTGATTGGACTGTATCTTTGACTATAAAAATCAAAAAACAAAAACAAAAGTTTAAATATCACAATGAAACAAACTCAAAATTCTAAACTTAAAGCAGGATTAAGATGAATTGTCCTTAACAAAGAAGAAAAGAGCATCGCCCTGTTACATGTAATATAAGAGAGAGAACAAACATAAAACCATTAACCATTATAAATAATTACAAAGAAAACTACATTAGTTGACAATTTGTTTACGAGTGATTAAAAAATAAAACAGATAATACAAGTGTAGGTGTAGTAAACATAAAAAGTTTAATAAAGGAGGAATAAGAGCACGAGTATTAAGTTTTGGATAGAAAAAAAGAAATTGGAAATTGTTTACATGTCTTTCTTTCCTGAGCGTATAGAAAAAGAAAAAGAAAAAAGTGGAGAGCATGCATCATATAGCGGAATAGGCGGCGTGGTCATCGTCTTGAGGTTTGGGCTGTGAAATAACAGAGAGAATGACAAAGAGTGCAAAAATGAGAGTGGTGATGGCGGTGAAGTTGACGAGGAAGGCCTCAGGGCCATATTTGGCGACCCCAGAGCTCTCCAGAAACGTCAGCTTCTCTAGAAACCCAAGCGCCGAGTTGCCCACGGCTAATATGTAAATCATCATGCCCAATACCACGTGCCATGGAAGTGACGCTCTTCGGAGATCCAAGGATCCTCCTGGGTACAAGAATGTCACCAACCCGTACACCCACTGCAAATTCAAAATTCCATTGCATTGCATTGCAATTTCTTTCTTTTAACACAATTATTATATTATAAAAGTTAAATTGGAAAAAGTATAGGAAGAATAAATGGGTGGCAGATTTGGAAATACCTGGATGCCATACAGGACAATTACGCCAATTCCAATCCAAGAATGCAAGCTGTAAAGATTAGCGATCCCACTTTCATTATGGTTCTTGAATGCAGCGCTGATCCCCACAATACCCAGTATCAATGCCACGCCGTGTAGCACCATATGTATCACTTTCTTCACTTCCTTTCTCAGCGGCAGTGATTTATAACTAATTATTGCTGCACATTTTTCAACACATTTTTCTAATCAAATTATTGCCCCCTTTACAATTGGATATTAACTAATCAATATAATTCAATTTAGTTGATTACCTTCGCCTCCTATAATGATCAATCCCAGTAGCATAAGAACAGGATGAATCTATTCACATAAATATATATATACATTAGAACTTGGTTCAATTTAAAACTAATAATTTCTTTTACAATGTTGAATAAAAGGATGATTTCGAACAATTCAAGAAATGAAAAGACATATATGGAACTTCAAAAGTTTATAAAAATGAAAAATTCAAAAGTTGAAACTGAAATTGAATGTCAAGCTAAGTATAGAATCATTCAATTAAAGCACTAAGTTACCTTCCTAAAGTAAATAGTTAAATTCCTTATTCCCACATCTGGTTTTAAAATTTCGAACAAGATCAAAATTGAGGCATAATTTAAATAAATATTCATAAATAGATATATTTTTACAAAGTGGATATGGACAAAATGGACTTATAGAAAATGACATGTATCCTCGATCAAGAAACGGAGTTTCAAATCCCCCACCCTCAAATCTCATCAAATTTAAAAGAAAAAAAATGTGAAATGTTGGCATTCCCAACTACTTTGATTGTTCCTCAACTTCACCATTCATTTGTTGACTTGAATAAGATTTTATTTAGAAAAAATAAAATCCGGTCTTGTTTTTCTTCTGGAAAAACAAAAAGGGAAGCGGATATATATGTATATATTTATTTATTTATTTATTTAGCATATGTAACATGTTCAGTCCCTCCAGATTGGCTCAAAATTTACTCGAGATTTGCACCCATCAGCACATGGTATCATGCCAGAATCAATCCACAAAATTATATATCTATACTCCAACCATTATCTGCGTTATTTATAACCCAAATATATCTCAAATATATATATCACAAATAACTAACTTTAAATTAAATCACGATTTATGATGTGTTTTGAATAACTTCTGAAAAAAAATATTTTTTTTAACAAAATCAGTTTTTCTTTAAGTATCTATAAAATAATAATAATAATAATAATAATAATAAATAAATAAATAAATAAATTATAATTCAGAGTGGGTTTAATAGAAGATTGAAGAAATTTATGTGGTAAGAAGTAGTTTTTAGAAAAATCTTAATGAAGAAACGGTGTTTAAAAAATTTGAATTAATTAAAAACCTTTTTTGAACAAACACCTCATCAATGAATTATTAAAAATACTTTAAAGTAATTAATTGAAAACCTTCCAAATATATAATAAAAAATAAAAAAAAATTTATAATGAATAAATCACTTTTTAAAATAGAGTGCAAACAAATAAATTTGTTATTATATAAGATATACTAATATTTTTATTGAAAATATTATTTTTCAAAAGGGTTTAAGCTAGAAGTAATGCAAATAGATCATTAATATTTTTAAAACATTATCTTTTATAGGTAGGGTGGGAATTTTTTTATTTGAGATATAAACTATCTTTTTTTTTTTTTTTTTTTTTTGAAATAAAGATATCTATATGATGATGCACTATTTTATTCATCTTTCATCCAACTGTATTGGATTATTTTATTTTATTTTATTTTATCTTTTTGAGACAGGATTTTTTTATTTTTAATTCTTGTAGAATGTGATAAAATTTTTATATTAAAATAATTGGCTCATAAAAGCTAATACTTTTTTAATATCATGTTTCCATTATTATTGGGTAGAATCTTCTTTAAAATATTTATTATACATTTAATAATAATTTAAAACTTTTAAAATATAAATATAAAAATTAGAATTATGTACCGGACCAAAAGAAATAATCAATTTTCCTATTATAAAACTCGCAGCAGGTCATGCAATTACTCTATGATCCATCAAAATAATTTATAAGTTGCTACTTGTGATTCTTTGATCTGCAAGTCAAAGAGATGGCATCAACTACCTTAAATTTAGTTTAAGGTCAGATGTTAATACCTAAACTTAAATCTAGTTTTAGCTCTAAACCTTTGCAAACTTAGTTCTTAATTGACTATTCATACCTGTTCCAATTAACAAACAAATTAAGGGGAAAAAGTTTTAATATTCTATTGCCCTTAAGTTTTTATTCAACTCCTAACAACCCATTAATTTCCAAATCAATAATATTTAAAAACATGATGTGTGTCCGTATTTTCCCCCTACCAAAAAATAAATTTCTCAATTATAGAAGATATAAAATTGAATGAAAAAAAATTTATAAAAAGAAAAAATCAAAATAGAAACTCTAAAATATAGAGACTATATCTTTATCCAGTTCTTTAAAAAATGAATTATAAAATTATACAAATAAAATAATTTATAATTTATAATTTATTAAAAAACTCAATGCCAAAGCCTTAATGGAGGTAGGTGGGAATATTTAAAAAAAAAAAAAAATGAAGGTAGGTGGGAATTGAGAGCTAGGACCTAAAAGGTGGGTCTCTCTCTCGATTAAAACAGCCAAAATTCAAAGGCCTCCCAACCCAACCACTTTTATTTTATTTTATTTGGCTAATTTCGTTTTTAGGGAAAATAAAATAAAATAATTAATTAAAATAGTTAAACCTAATATCTATGATTTAAAGAGTTTCAATTTGATGTTTTTAAACTGTACTGGTTTCAATTTGGGACGTGTGATTTTCTTTTTCAACCATGGTGATTTTGTTAAATTATACAAATGGAACCATTTTTTACTTACCCAAAAGTCCACTCATTTTCCCTTAAATTTTATTACAATAAACTAACACACCCACTTAAATACATATGAAGTAAACATAGTAATAACTTGTATCTCCAAAAATATTTGTGAGAATTAACTGAACTATGATAACTAAATTAAAAATTATAAAATCAAAGAAAACAGGTTGAAATCAAGCTCCACTCCAATAAACCAAATTAAACTTAAACTTAAACTTAAATTATAGGAAAAAAAATTAATAACTTAATCCAAAAATAAAATTAAATTATTACTACTATAAAACGTTTAAAAAAAACTAATAAAAAACATGTAATTTAAAGTAAGATCATAGTCCTCAAATTTTCAAATAGTGTGCCCAGTTCCTTATCCGAGATTATTATAGGAACAAACAAAAGTTTCTAGCCACGTTTATTTATTTATTTTTTTTAGTAGATCCAATATAATTGACTTAATCGACAAAACTGAATAATATCATATAATTGAAAAGTTGATGTGACAGCATCCAAAATTCATATCAAGAGTAGAACATGTAAAAATGTTAACCACAAGTGTGAAAATATATTTTGACGTAAATTTTGAAAAACCAAAATAGAAAATCAGAAAATCCCAAATATCAAAATAATAGAAAATTTAAAAATCGAAACAAAAGTTCTAACAAGAAAAAATATAATAATCTGTGAAAAACTTCCATTGGTCAGATACTCAGATGGCATTAGCAATTTAGCGGTCCTTCATCAAAATCGATAAATTAAAAAAATAAAAGAAAAGAAAAAGAAAAAGAACCCTAGAAATATTGAGTGAGGACAGATTCAAAATTTTGAAGATAAGAACGAAATATTCGTTTATTCTGAGAAAGTAAATCCTGAATCTTTGGTTAAAAGCAAACAAACAAAGAAACCAGAAGAAGAAGAAGGTAGAGAGAGAGAGAGAGTTACATTGAAGATGAGGTTCTTATTGACAGCCTCCCAAGCGAGGCCGCCTCTGAAGTGAATGGTCCAAATGAGCACCAAAATCAACGCCACGATTGCGAGCACGTGACTCACCACAGTGAACGGAAAAGCCTTCACCGATAGCGCCATCCTTCTCTCTCCGCCGCGCTCTCTCGACTGTCGAAGTCGAAGCTATTCTCCAAGGCTCTTTGGCTATGGGTTTGTCTGTTTGTTTGTTTCGTTTTGAGCGTTACGGGTTTGGTTTTGACGACGAAGCCTTTTATTTTAAACGATTTTCAATCTACCAAGATAACTACGCCACGTGGTAGATTTTTATTTGCTATTGTTTTTTTAAAAGGTTGGATTTGTGGTGTGTCGTGTCCTCTTCCCCTCCCTTCATCACCACCATATCATAGTTCAATTAACATAAAATGTGTGCTTGTGATCAAGAGGTCATGAGTTCAATTTTTTTTTATCCTCAATTGTTGTTGAATTCAAAAAGAAAATCCTAATGAAAACAAACTAGAGTTGTTCGTTCGGCCTCTAAGAACAGAACACATGGGGACCCACTTCTGATGGAGTGGAAAATTACCATTCAGGTGAGGAACGAAGGAAGGGAGGGAAACAGAGACGAAGAATTTTAATATGAATCTCAAAAACCTAATTCAAATCAATTTAATTGTCTTAAATTATAAAATTTTAATTTTTTAATTTAGGAAATTCTTGTACCTTGGAGCACGAGAACCTTATTGCCACGAAAAATATAAATCCCAAAAACCTAATTTAAAGGCTATCATATTTGTCAAAGAAAGCATAGTTCAGCGGTAATTGTCATATATCCTCGACCAAAAGGTTAAAGGTTTGAACCCCCACCCCAAATGTTGATGTACTCAAGAAAAGAAAAAAAGAAGAAGAAGAAGAAACCCCCACCCCAAATGTTGATGTACTCCAGAAAAGAAAAAAAGAAGAATAAGAAGAAGAAGAAACTATGTATTCATCATCCCTTATTTACCAAAAGTAAAAGCTCAAATCTATTGAGAGTATTATGCAATTGGGCTTTTCTCTTTATGTAATGCTAGGCCCTACTTGTGTTTTACATTATTGGGCTTTAGTTAGTTGAGGTAATCTTTGGGGTTAACGGCAGGAATGACTTAAAAAAAAAGCTCGTTTTGAAAAACGGCAACCCAAGACAAGGAGAGAAAATTAAAAACACAAAAAGCAACCGAAACAATAAATTAAGGGCCCGTTTGGTAACATTCTCGTTTCTTGTTTCCGTAGAATTTCATGACCCTAACACCTATACATTCAATGATAATAAACCTATATTCTTATTTATGTTTGGAAAAATTGGAAACAAGAACAAGAAAGTAGAAACTAGTTTTAGTTGTTCCCAAAAGTTCTATACAAATTTTGGGAGAATTTCTAAAAAATGAGAAACAAGAAACATACATAGTTATTAAATACTTAGATTTCTTAATAAAATTGGAAACAAGAAACAAGAAACGAGAACGTTACCAAACGGGCCCTAAAAAGAACCCAAAACAAAAAACTGTGGAATATTCCTTGAGAAAATGAGGAACAACCGAACTTGGTCCTGAAAATTACAGGAAAACTTTTCGAAGGGGGCAATTTACATTAGCTAAAACAAGAAGAAGAATGTCCCAAAATTAAAACTCCAGTCGAGAATTTTCCTTTTGCCTTTTCCTTTGAAACTTTCTGGGTTTAGTTAATAACAGTCTTGTGCAAAATCATCATCATCACATAATCGAAATTCAAATTTTTTACAGAGCTCCACCATGAAAACGAAAGCCAAGTTTCTGAAACGACGAGCTCAAATTTGATCTGAGAAAAAGAGAAAGAATTTGAGAGAATGAGAGAATATTGAAGCGTGTCGGGTTGAAATTTGTTTCTCTTTAATTATTTATCTTCAACCTCATTTTTGATTATTTCATCCAGAAGATTGGTGATGAAATTGCAAGTGGAATGTTGGGGAAATTTACGAGGATCGAGGGATTTGTATGATGGTGGTAGTTTGGAACTTAATCTCTGTCTTGATGTCTTGATTGGTGGGGAGGATGATTCTGGAGTGGAGGACTTGGAATTGAAGATAAAGCTGGAGATCAAAGTTTGAGGATAGGAGAGGTTAAGATAAAGATTTGGTGGGTGATTTTTTTAGATACAGTATCTGCCAGAAATTAGGGGTGCTTCTGATTTTTTCTGTGGGGGTAAATTCGACCATCTTTGGTGAAAATTTTGGCACTTGAGAGGCACCAAAAGCCATTTTCCTAATGTTTTTTTTTTGTCTATCTATCTAAACCCGGTATTTTTTTTAGTCATTTACAAGGATTACCCCAATCTTTACTTGTATTTATAAGGGTTAACTGCAAAATGGCTAAAAAAAAGCCCGTTTTGGAAAATAAAACTGTTCGTATTGTTTAGATAAATGACCAATTCAAAATAACTAAACATCTATATCAAATTAGTTAATAATTTAATATTCATACATAATAAATAAAAGAGAAAATACCCGTTTGAGATAGTTTTCATTTTGGATTTCGTTTCATTTTGGTCCCTCCATTGTATATTCTGTTAATTATTCATGAATTACTGACGTGATACTATTCTTATGGGAAAAAACTTGGTTGCATACTAGGAATCTTCCTACATACCACCATTAGAATGTTGACAATTAGGAGTGATAAAAAAAAAAGTTTTTTCATTTTCTACTTTTCTCTCTCCCAGTTATTAAGATTTTAATGAGGGAGATCCTACCTAAGTATACAACCAAGTTTCATCCTTTTTTATTAGAAAATTTGTTTTTTAACTTTTTAAAATACAATAATATTAAATTAATAAAAATATCATTATTTTTTTTACATTTTCATTTCTTTTTCCTTTCTTCTTCTCCACCATAACCCTAATGGTTACAGTCCTGTCGAGGGTCGACCTGACAACATATATTTTTCCAATATTTCTTTCTTTTTGTTCTTCTTTAAATATACTAGATCAATGCAAGAATATATTAAAAAGCAAACACTTGGCAAAGAGGAAAATCAAATTTAGGACCTCTAGACACATTCATAAATACAAAAGTCAACAGAGACCAACTCATCAGCAAATAAACATAACCTGGGGCGCTTGTGTATGTTAAAATTATATCATCATCTAAGTTGAGATATTTTAGTGCATCAACTAATTCTAACCTCAATTTTAGAAAAAAAAACAAAAAAAATCTGTTAGCTAAACATCTATTTTTAAAATAATACTTGTTATAGGTAATTTTGGACCACCCGATATACAAGGAGCTGACGAGGACAACCCGACACGAGCCCAGAAATAGGGCCAGAAGATGGACCCCGGAGGCAAAAACAGGCCAAAAGGTCGGGCCAAGGCTGGAGGGACCAGGCCTTGGCCTGAAGCCGAGTCCGTCCGCTTCCGTTCGGTCCCTGCTGCTCCTGGCCGCCCAGGTTCCACCTGGTTCAGCCCGAAATGCCTTCGAATTCCTAAAAACCCTAGGAGTATGAGCAGATATTTAAACTCTTCTTCATCACTGAAGATGGGATCCCGAACTTTATTCTCAACTCTCTCCTCTTGCTCTTTTTTTCTCTCCTCCTCCTTCAGCTTTCTGACTTAAGCATCGGAGGCGGTGTGGCAAGTACCACACCGATGTGCAGGTTTTCTGTCTTGCAGGCCACGTCTTCCCCCTCACAAACAAATTTACCTTTGGTGGCACGTGAAGGTCAGGTGAGTTCCTTCCGACCAAATTTGACCATCAACCATACTTGTAACTATATTATGTACTCGAGTTGTCAATGGAGTCTGATGAAGGAACACTTCCATTTCCACCCTCTCAAAATAATGGACAAGGACAGAGTGGATCCTCCATTTTCATAGTTAATTTTTCAAATTAAATATTATTTATTAGTTTAAACTTTTAATCCTATATATGTATTTATTTATCAACTTTATTCTTATGAAAATGTTAAAAGAAAAAAAAAAAACACAATTTCACCGTTATATATGTTCAGTAACATTTTAATTTTATTAAATTGAAACCTAAATTTTCTCAAAAAAAAAAAAAAAAAAATGAAACCTAAACTTGAGTAGATTGTGGAATAAATACCTCATCCTTAAAACTTATTAGTTATAGAAGTATTAAGTTTCATTAGTTGAGTTAGTTTCATTTTCTGGTTTATCACTCAACTAATTGATATCTGTATTTTTGGTTATTTATAGCTCTAGCATGGATCAATAAAGTATGCAAGCATTATTTACTTTTGAGTTTATTAAAACTAAAATAAAAAATTGTTCATGAACTAGCCCATAAAGTTTAAACTACACAAAATTCAACGGACAAAGTATAACAAATCAAACTACATAAATATCCAGACTCAACCATAAAATATACTAAACTTGGTCACAAAATCAAGCTGACTAAAAAATATCCAACTATCACTAAAAGAATCATTAGCCACAAAAATAGTCTCCTTCTGGGGCTGGTCACAGATTTTTTTTTTTTTTTTTAAGTGACGATATTTAAAAAAAAAAAAAAAAAATTGAATAAGTACAAAGGTAGAATAAAACTTTCTCCATATATTAAGTATGAAAAAGTAAACCAAGGGATTCTCTCAACGTAGTCCTCATAATTAGAGTGGAAAAAACAATCCCTGTCCACTTCTCCATTAATCCATTTGCATTTAACATTTTAAAACGAAAGTTTCCCATTTCATGCACTTAGCCCCATTTAGAATTACTTTTGTCGGAAAAAACAAATTAATAATGGGAAAATCTTTAACTGGCTAGACTATTATTTGATAAAATAAATTATTTATTAGTCTATCCAAAATCATTTAAGTAGGAAATCACATGGATACGAGCTTTTGAATCTAGTTTTCCTAAAAATCTCTCATTAAAGGTTGCTCAACATTCTCTACAAATAATTTAGATTAAACAAAATTACTTGAAATTTAAATCATACAAAATTTTAAATGATTGTCCTATAATAAACTAGATATTAAATATTAATATAAAATAATTGAAATAATATGTCAACATTAATCATTCTAATTAAATTATATTTAAAATTGAAATTTATCATTTAGTTCATTTGAGAGTTGATTTTTCTAGAGAAATACACCAAATTAAGTCATCTCGTAGGAAGCAGGTCTTATACGGTTATACCTACTTTCTCAGTTTCGTTATGTATCAATGAATTCTGTGTTTGGCTAATTTAGCTCTCAATTCTCAAATGACAAATCAAAATGTAGACCGACAACACATACTCCACACACTTTTAGACAACCAATGATGCATATCTTTCCTTTGGGCATTCGCTTTATTATCCTATACCAAAGCTCTCACGAAAGCAAAAATGAAAGAAAGAGAAACACAGGTAAAATTAACTTTCTAGAGAGATGCTTTTACTATTTCCACTCTCTAACACAAATTTGTATATATTTTATTAGATAAGGTATCAATTACAACCTTAAAAAATCAAAGTGAGCATAATTCATGAGTAATTGTCATGTACTCTCCATTAAGAGACGATGTTCAAATTTTCTCAACCCCAAATGTAATCTTTGATTTTTAAGGAGACAAGTAATGCATCATTTAATTTTTAGTGTTTGACTTTGGAAAATTAAGTTTATAAACTCTACTCTAGTTCCCCAGTTTAGTCATCTACATTTTTTCGATGTAACTTTTTTTTTTTTTTTTTTTTTTTGAAAACTAGAAAAAGTAATTTTAAAAAATTTGTTTTTGGTTTTAAAATTTAGTGAAAATTCAAATGTTTTTTTTTTTTTAAAAAAAAAAGTTTTATTTTCTTTTATTTTTTAATGGGAAGCAGAAAGTTGGAACATTTACGTTGATGAATGATGATTGCTTGGGGTGGGGTCTTTCAGTGGCAGAATGGAGAAGGGAATTTCCACGAGAAAACCAGCTGGAATCTATATTCAATGTCCAACACAACACAACACACATCGATTAATGAATATATTTGTAGTGGAAAGGCCACATGACCCCACGTGTTTCGTCTCATCTCATTTACAGATATATTTTCTTAACAAACCAATAATGCGACCTACCAATTAATGAGCTTCTCTTCTTATACTGCTTTCGTGCCTTTCCCAAGTCCAAAATGCCAAAAAAACTAATTGTGCAACATTATCCGAAAAATAATCTCAATACCATAAAATTCGGCCATTGATTGATTCGAATGCTCTATTTTTTTTTTGGGGAATTTCCTTTAACCTACCAAAAATGTCCTTTTTTTTCCTCGACTAGAACTTAACTTTATCTTCTCAAATAATTTTTTCGGTGGGATAAAAAATATATATACTTTATTCTTCTCCTAATCTTGAGTGGCGTAAAATGGTCATGTTGATTATTAATTACACAATTTCTTACGCTCATGTCTTAATTACCCATAATGGTAATCTACGAACAAAAATCTGTTATTTTCGAACTTATATTTTAATTATAATGACTAAGTTATAAATTTATCCACAAACAACCTTTTTAATTTTAAGAATCAAATTATAACATGGTAAACATCAACTTGATTATGGTTTTTTTTTTTTTTTTTTTTGAAAAATGGCTCAATTAGTTAAGATATTGAATCTTTGACTAGAAGTAATAGATTACAAAAGTGAGAGATTTGAATCTCCATCCAACATGTTCCGATCACTTTTGGACAATTACAACTATATAACTTTTTATATCACACTATCTACCAAAAATATCATCTTTCTTCTTTTTACTATTGAGTTGGCCTCAACTTTATCTTCTCAATAAACTGAAAAAAGATTATCTTCTCAGTTCCAACTCAAAAAAAAAAAAAAAAAAAAAAAAAAAAAAAAAAAAACAACGTATTCTTCTCCAAACCTTTATGGATATAAAATAGTCATGTTGTGATCTTTATGTCATGAGTTATTAATTGCACATGATAATTCTTTTTTAGTTCAACTAGGGAGGGAATTCAAACTCTAGCCTTTAAAGAGGTAAGTAGTGTTTTATCAATTGAACTATATTCATTTCATCCAAAAAAAAAAAAAACTATATTCATATCCACATAGGTTAATAATCAAACAATAAAACCAAATGTTATTTTTAACAACTTTGAACAACTAAAACAGAACATTTTCAATTTTAAGAACCAACTATAGCATGACAACATTGAGAAATTAAAACTATATATCAAACTACTACAAAAACAAGAAAATCAAACTAAATTTAAAAAAAAAAAAAAAAAAAAAAAAACCTACTGCTACCACAAAAAAATCAGTTAATATATGACTAGTCGGAACTGATGGAACATATGCATAACAATGACGACAACAAACAAATAATTTTAGAACAAAGTATAGTTAATAATAGTGGGGAATCACATCAAATCACCTTAAACAAATAAATAAAGAAAGAAGTAAAAGAAACGGCAAACTACATTATAGACTCCACATATTAATGGAATAAAATGGTGAACCTTAACCAAAAAGAATCAAAAATAGAAAAAGAAAAGATACGTGTATGACACACCGACTCCATCTAATTTGAAAGAAACAGATAGAAAGGTTATTAATTACTAGGACAAATTAAATTTCTAAATAGGGCTAATTAAACCAGGATCTATAAAGTAAAAAATTTCAAAACGAGATGAAACTAAAGATTCAAATGTGAACATTGATGTAATGAAAACTTAATTTAATTAGTTAAGACGGTAAGATTGTAGATTCAAATCAATAATTAATACGTTGAATAGTATGCCATTTGGAATCGTACCTTGGCATATAAATATGGTTGTTATCACACTTGAACAATGGAGGACCACTGTAGCCTGGAAAAGCGAACTCCGAACTGCCATTGAAATTATATAAAAATCGATATGCGACAAGCTGAAGTCAACAAGGCACCAAAACTGCAACTTAATTAAGCAAATTGAAGAAATAAGTGTTAACCAGAATATAAATCAATTCCTCAATGTGATGAAATAAAATTTACCAACCTTAGAATAACGTGGAAGGCCAAAAGCTCATGACCCCCATAGTTTCCGACGTTAAAATAAAGTTTTCTTTTGGTTGATGAAGAGGTATCATTAAAGTAGAGGGTCACAATTGTCATTTTGTAAAGCACTGCCTGAAGCACCGCAAGCTTTTGCAGCCAATACAGCATTAAAGTAAATCATAATGCACTTAAGCATTGTTCTTTCCAATACAGCACTGCTGCTTGTCTGATTGCCATGGTAGAGAAACTTCTCAGTTGTCCTTCCACATAACTATTTTCCTCGCTTGTTTCGGCTCGTCTTTTCGACCTCCATCAAAGCTGATGCAACTTTGGCCACAAAATTTAATTTTTACAGGCCCTCAGCTTTTATTGTTGCTTTCTGGATTTTCCTATATTGCAGCGACCAGGGAGGAGAGAATTAATTCCGGTTCAAACCAGAATAAGTCATAAGACCGACTTCAAGTTCTAAACAACATTGTATATTCGACTACAGTCTGGTGGGTTTGATCAGAGATTCGAGGTTATTTTTCTTTTGGAGATCTGAAACAGAACCGGAAGAATGTTCAAATCATGGAGCAAGAAACAGAAGATCAAAGCTGTATTCAAATTACAATTCCAGGCAACACAGGTATTGATTTTGCAGACCGGAGTGGTTCACTACATTTTTCTCTACTGAACATGAAATGGCTTCTTCTGTCGGAAATTTTTACTTTATATATATATATATATATATATATATATATATATAATTTTAATGTTAATCAGTTATAAGTTTTCAGTCATTTTGTAGAGATAATAAGCTGATGCTAGAGAATTATTGAAGCTTGAACTTCTTTATCTCAATGTGTACTGTGGTTTATGCTATGTGAAGGGACAAGATCTTACCGGGTACTATTGATCTTCATTCAGGTGCCGAAGTTGAAGAAACCGGCTTTGATGATATCTTTGGTGCCAGATGATGTGGGAAAGCCAACAGTGAAGCTAGAGAAAGCTGCTATTCAAGATGGAACTTGTTTCTGGGAGAATCCTGTCTATGAAACAGTCAAACTTGTTAGGGAGATAAAAACAGGAAAAATCAATGAGAAAATTTACCATTTTGTCGTTTCAACTGTAAGGCATTGCAACACAAATTTCCGAATTTTCTCCAGTTTGTAATTGGCCATCTGGTGGATCAATTTGTAAAATTCTCCATGTGTGTGTATGCAGGGATCATCAAAATCTGGCTTTGTTGGCGAAGCTTCAATTGATTTTGCAGATTTCGAGGCTGAGACTGAACCCATGACAGTTTCCCTTCCCCTTAAGTTTGCAAACTCTGGCGCCATATTACATGTTGGTTCTCTTTATTTCTCATCCATTTGAGCTCTACCTAGCAATTTGAAGTTTAATAAAACTGCCATGTCATTGTTTCTTAAATATGTGAATGTTCCTGATATAATATTCATGGATTTTGATGAAACAGGTTACCATTCACAAGATGGAAGGGGATAATGACCAAAGGTGATAACAAAAACTCGACCTTCATTTGAATTTACAGCGTGACCTTCTTTCCTTTTTTTTTCTTCTCCGTCTGCCTCACCTTATGAAGTTTTAGTTTCCAATTGACAGAGATTATGAAGAGAATGGAGCTGGGACCCTTCAGCATGAGAACAGCTTTAATAGCCAGCTCAGCTTTTCTAGTACGGAAGGAAACCATTATCCCACAGAAGTAAGGTCTCATTCCACTTTCCAATTCATTTCAAATTTAGGAACACCACCTGCGAAACAAATTTTAATGAAGAATAGTTTCCTTGAAACTACTTTGAATGATGAAAGATTTCCCTTTCTTAGGATAGCTTGACCCATTGGCTTGAACCTAATTATACAGTGTCTATTGGTTGGATTGCAGAATTGCGACCTAAATACATTACGTGAGGATGCAGAACAAAATGGCAACAATAGAGTATCTCCTGGCTCTACTTCTGCTAAATTTGCATCATACTGGAATGGTAATAACGATGAAGGAAATACTCAACAGGATTCCAGATCAATGAAGAATGCTGTCCAAAGTCCTACCCTCTTGTTACCTCTAAGACAGAACTCCATGCCTAAGAAGGAAACAGGTGACACTACTAGAGTGAAAAACCAAGCGCACAAGCGATCAAATACAGAATGGTCACTGGGTTCAGTTTCAGATGGAAGTTTTGGTGACTCAGCAAATAGTCTTGAAGAAAACACTTCAAGAGAAAAGATGCACCAGGTCCCAAATAATTCGATCGAAAAGGTAAAAAATGAAAATATTATGCTTATGAGAAAGCTAGAAGTAACAGAACTGGAATTGCAGTCTCTTCGTAAACAGGTCACGAAGGAGACTATACAAGGGCAGAATCTATCACGACAAATCATTTGCCTTACTGAGGAAAGAGATGCACTCAAAACAGAATGCAAACAACTCAAGTTCTTGAAGAAATGTAATGATGAGGCAGAGGACTCAAAGACTTTAAAGTCTGAGATTAAGGAAGCAAGGGTTCAGTTGGCAGCAATAGGGGAGGAGCTTAAGCAGGAAAAGGAATTACGAACTGATATTCAGCTACAACTGCAGAAAACACAAGAGTCCAACTCTGATCTGGTTCTTGCTGTGAGAGATCTGGAAGAAATGATTGAGCTAAAAAATAGGGTAATAGCCGATCTTTCAAGAAGTTTAGAATCCTGGGAGAGTGATAAAGAACAGAAAGATGTTTACGGTGGTAAAGAGAATAATGATGAGAACCCAAAACTCTCAAAAGAATTGATTCAAGAGTATGATGATGTCAAGGAAGTGGACTTGTTAAAACAGGAGATCAAAGATTTGAATGGTGAAATAGAAATGCACTTGAAGAACATAGAAGAGCTAGAGATGCATTTAGAACAAGTCATGTTGGACAATGAAATTCTCAAGCAAGAAAACAAAGACATCTCTGCAAAGTTAGAGAGAAACATGACACAATATCTCATAAAGCAGAATGAATACTCAGGTTCTCTTGCTGTTATAAAAGAACTTGAATCCGAAATAGAAAGATTAGAAGAAAAACTCCAAGTACAAACCGAGGAGTTTTCAGAATCTTTGATCTCAATCAATGAACTGGAAGGACAGATCAAGCGCTTGGAGAGAGAGTTGGAAAAACAGACACGAGAGTATCATGATGAACTCAATGCCATCAAACAAGCCAATGATCAGTTGGAAAAAATGACTTTAGAAGCAAAGGAAGTATTGAGCAAGACAAGGTGGAAAAATGCCATAAAAGCCGTCAGTCTTCAGGAGAGAAGTAAAAAGTTTTCAATGGAAATGGCTTCCAAGTTAAATGATAATGAAAAGAGAATCATTAAAGCAGCTAAAGAAATCAATGAATTGCGTCTGCAGAAAATAGTACTGAAAGAAATGCTCCAAAAATCTAATGAAGAGTCAAGGCGAAATAGAGAACAGAGTGAAGAAAAACTGCATGCCCTTTCCTTCCAGCTAGAGTTAAAAATGAAAGAAATGCATCACATGTCCATGGAGCTAGATAATAAGTCCAGACAACTTGAAGATGCAAAAAAGTATGAAGACTATCAGCAGCAGGAAATCCAAAGGCTGAAATCAAATATAGAAACACTAAATGCAGAAAAGCACATTGCAAAGCAGACAGAGAGAGAACACCCTGAATGTTTGATTTCTGAAATGGAAGCATTAGAAGAAAGAAGTAAAGAAAGGGAAATTTTAGAAAAAGAGATGGCTTTTTCAAAGAGTGAAGCAGAAAAGGCACAGGAGGAGCTTTCTAGAATGAAAGCTTCCAAACATGAGCAAGATACATTAATTGACAATCTGCTAGCCGAAATGGAAAACCTCAGAGCCCAGATTAATGAGTTAATGATGGAATCACAGACAGAAAATTATGAGAAAGAAAACCTAAGAAAACAGGTATTCCAATTAAAGAGTGAACTACAAAATAAGGAGAGAACTTCCGGCATGCCAGACATCAAGTTGGAAACTCAAGAATTTTCAGCTTTGAATCTAAACTCAGCATCAATTCATAATGTATCTCAAACGCTTCCTCATAACAAACAGGAGCTTTCAACTTCAGAAGAGGTGATGCAGTTGCTTCAGGTACTTCTTGAACCCTATAACTAAATTTCCAGATATAAAATGACACAATTCTGAATTTTGATGTTTTCAAAGTCCTCCCCATCATTGATATTAGCTGGAGAGTACCAAAATTTTATGATTAGATATATATTAGAAAAAGTAGAAGAAAGAAAGAACGAAAATATCATACTGTCATTGGATGAGATGGCAGGTAATGAAACTTCAAGGAGCTAGTTTTTTTAGTAAATTCAGAGCTACCTTTATTCTAGAGAAGAATCTCAACACTACAATGTGAGAACAAGATTATGTTCTGAACTAGTCTAAATGGTCAAAGATCTTATGCAATGTAATTTTTTTATACGGAGAAGCATTATCAGTAATTGTAGATATTCACAATACCTCATCAAGGTGACTACAGTCTCCAGCTAAATAAATTCCATATCATCATAAATGAAATCTTTAAAAAGAATGTCAAGCACTCAGTCTATATCATAGTTTTCTGTAATAATTGAGTAGATATCAAGAATAAAAAATGAACAGAATTACACTCTTAGTAGGCTAAATATTGATACTTTGATACTCTAACCGTTTAAGCTGAAACTGGTTTATTTCTTGGAGTTGCAAAAGACTTCTGCAGTTGTCCTTATTAGACTTTGTTTCATGCTTCATTTATATCTCTTCATCCATGTTCTAGAACTGTGCTAACAATGCAGATATCTTTGAAATATAGGACTCCAACCATTCTGGTATCACCATAACAAGTAATAAAGAAGAGAAAGCGAGCCAGAACAATGTTCATGAAGCACTTTGTGGAAGGTATAAGCGATCAATCAATAAACTTGGAGTCTTTCTTGTCAACAATAAACATCTCCATGCATTAAATGCTATCAAATCCAAACAACCATGTATAATTGTGAATATGCCATAAAAGTCAACATTTAGAAGCATGTTCATTTCATTATTTACTTATATTTTTGGGTGTTATAATAGCTCTTTACTTAAATATATAATTGTCAATTCTGATTTGCAGGAAAGTGGACTCTAACTCATCAAATAAGGAACTGAAATCGTCAACTTCTGGTAAAAGTAACGAGGATTGTTATATTGAACTCCTTACCGAAATGTCTTGTCTAAAGGAAAGGAACCAGACTATGGAAAGAGAGCTGAAAGAAATGGAAGAGAGATATTCAGAAATAAGTCTCAAATTTGCAGAAGTAGAAGGCGAAAGACAACAACTTGTAATGACTGTGAGAAACCTTAAAAATTGTAAAAGAAATTAGTATTTTATCAGGTCCTCGACCAAGTCATTTGAGAATATTTATGGCTCTAGCTGGAAAATATCGAGTACTTAACCAGAAAACTTGGTATAACCAATTCATTGAAAATGACTTCAAAAGTATAGATATGTGCTGTCAGAAGATTATTTTCTCATTGTTTATTTTTATTTCTGTTGGGGGAACAAGCTCATTTTTCTTGACCCTTAAACTTACATCACCAAACTGCGAATCGGGGACTTATATTCCAGAAAATTTTCACAAAGTTAGCAGCCAATTACCTTGCAAAGTGCAGGGTTCAGAAAGTCACTGGTGACAATTAGACAAATGGTATAATCATAGTCAACTCTTTTATGTTCTTGAGCCTCCATTCTAGATAAGGTTTTCATTAAGATGTTAAACGAAATCATGATTCCAATACATTTCTATGAAGAGCAAAACTGTCAGTTTTAAGTAATCCACTCACCTTGACACCTAAAAATTTCAATGTAACAAATACTCACACAGTGCATTTGGCTGGAATTTTGAATAAGGAGCTCCTAAACTTAGGACACAATCTTTCTTTCATGGTTAAATTATGTCAAATGGCATTTCAGTAAGGAACTTAATAAAACTCCAAGCTTGTCACTGTAAGATGTTTAAACGCATGCGAGCAGTGCTTTGGTTCTCTGCCATGGTCACGACATCACAGCTGCAGAGTGGCTCCTTGCTAGTTACAGATTTTGAAATAACAAAACATAAATCACCAAATCACTACTTTCAAAATTGTTATATAAACACTTCCTAGAAGTTAACATTGCATTCTACTTACAAATGTATAGGTGAGAATAAATCAAATCTATTCGAGTGGAAATTTATTGGATAGTATCCTTTTAGATTGGTTTAATTTTTTGGGAAAAAGGCTTTTAAAGTAAAATTGCATATTCTTTATTCAAAATAGAAATAAGAGTTTCATCTGCAGGCTAGAATAAGTATGCAACTAATCGTGATGGAAAAATGTCACTGTAAGAATTCAATGCTTCTAATCTTCTACAAGAAAGTAGTAGTTGGGGTTCCACTAGAACTTACCGGTGAGATATCAAGTATATCACTTTTGCTAGTAAGTTGCAGTATCAATCAGTTCAATTGTAATAGGATATTCCACCGATGGAAATCTGCACATTAAGCATAATTACTGGTATTTCATAACTTCAAAGAGATGAGATTAAAGGAGAAAAAACTTCAAGAATGACCTGTTATTTTCCCATGCAGGGTTCTTTTGCATCATTTATTACCAAGTTTTTGTCAGCTTTTTCCTAAACCGTAGTTGTCATTGCTCCAGACTAGCTTAGTTTGGCTCCCGTTCCCATCAATTGCAAAAGATAAAGTCTAAAATTGATTTCAGTGAAAATTTTTAAAAGAATGTAGAAATAATGTCTAACATGTGATATCCGAAATAAGCACATACAAACCTGTCTTGATCTTTTATCAATAGGCGTCCCTGAAGAAAGTTCACTAGTTGGAGCTAATACATTCTTGGATGAGTTTGATGATTGCATTGATTGTTTCTGTCTCTTTTGCTCCGGTTTCTTCCTCTGAGTGCTGCCCCCTTGGTACTTAAAAAATTCAAGAATAGAGGGACTTCTCCTTTTAACAGTTTTTTTTACATTACCCAAATGCTCGGGGAAAGGGGAAGATGAGCCACGTGGAACAGAATGCCGACGATTTCTGCTTTTTTCCCTAACTCGGTTAAGAAACTCCATGGTCCAAGGTGAACTTTCTTGCAGATGTTTTGAACGGAGAGCAATGGACAATGGGGTTACATCAGAATGTGATGTGTCCTTCTCTGACAGTGAAAATAATACTTTTGAATCTCTTGTAGAATTTTGTATAAAACCCTCATCTGAGTGATCATCCTTGTACCTAAGAGGCACAATACTGGGTTTGAAACTAGGATCTGGAAAATGATTGTCCAATCCTTCTGAACTCTGCCTATGCAAATTGATAGAACTCCAAAAATCTGAACTTGAGTTGTTAGCAATATCAACTGCACAGAAAGGGTGATCGCTTTGTCCATAAGACAATCTTTTTTGAATTTTAGACTTTCTTGATGAATCTTTTTCATTATCAAGCATCGAAGGCAAGAAATTCATAGGAGTCATAGTTGCAAAGTCATCTTTTAATACAGGGTTATCAATCAGGTTGACTACTTCACCTATGAGCTCCTCATGCTGATTCTCAGGCTTATTCATATTATGCAAGTTCTGTAATTTCTTTTCATTTGGGTCTAATCCCTGATTCTGAACATATGATGAACAACCCCTTCTAATCTCATCGGATATTTCAGGAGCCGTAGAGATCCAAGAATCACGTGGCTTACAGACACTGATAGGATCCATCAATATAGTTGCATCAAAAGACTCTAGATTATGGTTTTGATCGAAGAAATGATTCACAGATGAAGATAGCCCTTTGAGATCACAAAAGATTTCGGAATCTTCAAACATTTGAGAACCAAATGACTTGGATGCTGCTAAAGTTTCTGTAGTGCCAGGAGTAAATAGATTCAGCGTATTGGTATTCAAAAGATCCATATTTT
Organism: Luffa aegyptiaca; assembly: GCA_017139565.1. NCBI lineage: Eukaryota > Viridiplantae > Streptophyta > Magnoliopsida > Cucurbitales > Cucurbitaceae > Luffa > Luffa aegyptiaca. Next base: position 447,252 of record CM029396.1, read on the forward strand.
TATCAATGCATTGGGTACCACCAGTGAAGTTTCTTCTCTTTCTTTCAGAATTACCATTAAAGTGACACTTTTCTGAATCATGACCAGAAGATACCGAAGAGGAGCAGTCAGTCATCACGGATTTTGAATCCTCCCGCTCACCATATTTACACAGAGCACTAAATAGAGAGACACTTTCATCAGGAATACAATATTTTTTAATTGCATGGAGCCTGCGCTCATGTGGCCACTCTAGAAAGTCAGCAAGAATGCTTTCTGAAGAAAGTATCGCGTGAGCTGTCAAAGGATTAATTGAAGGGAAACCCGTAAGAAATGATTCTGCAAGAGTTTCTGATTCAGACATCTTGGGGTATAGGTGCCTAGCCACCAACTTAGAAACATTCTCAATGCAGCTCAGGATAATTTCATCTGTCAAATCGGACGAATAGGAGCAGAAGAGCTGAAAATCAATTTCTAAACTTGCTGCTGCAGCATAAAGTCCATCGGATGATTCCATTACGATGGAAAGGGAACTGATTTCTCCCTCAAAGACCTGAAGAAAAATCTACTATTTGTATCAAAAGAGAGAATAACCAATATCACGGATTATGGACCCACTGCTGGCTGAAATAAACCAACATCAAGCAACAATCAAGTTTCAGTCTACTGAGATCTTTTAACCAATTAATTCCTGCACTGTGATGACAGAATTTTCATGTCCATGCTAGCAAATGCAGGAATTGTAGTACAGCTAATAATGAATGTAAGATTCTAGAGACAGATATAATCATGCAAACATTGTAATCCCTTTCCTAAATTTTCTTTTTCGTTTTTGCACAATTTCGATCATCACTTTTGATAATTGCAATATCAGAGATGAGTGAATACGAACCAAATCTTGAATACTAAAAGAAAATGAAAAACAGTATACAAGCCTGTTTGCAAACTCCAGGAAATTAAGGACTCCTATTTTCCACGAACGACCAAGTGCTCGGGGATGTGTTTTGGGGAAGGGACAAGTTCAAAGAATCAGTATCTAAAATTATTGCTTCAATCAAATTCCGTGGATTTTGATGAAATGCCACTACCTAGGACTTGGAAACAATGTGTTGAATTGACAGGTTTGGTTCAATTTCGTAATCTAGCAAACCTTTCTTTTTCTGGCACTTTCCTGCCTTGTAACTAAAAACAATGATTTTTCATATTGATCATCTGGACCCATAGCATGTGGCTGGCAGCAAGATCCAGTTTATAACCTTCAATAAAATTTAAAATAACTCTGGCATCTCCAAGAACACAAGGGTATGCTCAAGTAATTCAGCTATAAAAGTATGACAATGATGTCAAATGCATAGGGAGGGAGTCAGAAAAGGAAGAAGGTAATGGGAGATAGTCTCTTCATAAGTAATAATAATAAATAGACAGTCTTCATAGGGTAGAAAAATTACCAGAACGCAACCACTAAAAGCAAAACTTAGAGATGTCAAAACATCTGTTGCAATATTCTCTATGCATAAATTCAAGCACGAAGAAGCTTCATTTGAAGTACTGGCTTTGCTGTGAATGTTTGTGCAGTCATACCACATTAAGCAAACTCCAGAAGTAATTATTAGATCCACAGGCCAACTCAAGTCTCGTTCCACAACCTGCACACCTTCTTTCTCCAATGCAAGAATTCTTTGATAAGAACTTCTTCTAGATACAATCATTTCCTTTTCAAATTTCTGAGTGTTCACAATAACAATTGCTTCAGGAACGGACATGAGGTCAATATGTTGAGATTTATCTAAAACTGGTACTACTGGCACTTGCAGAGGCACTCTGCCATCCTCTGCTTCAATTGTTGCCTCTGGAGATGCCAGTATATACTTTTCCGCAACAGGTAAAAAGTTCAACAATTTCTCTAACGTCCTGGTCTGATTCTCCACCAAGGACTTCTCTTCCTAAGAATAGATACAGATAACATTAACCAAATGTAATTTATGTATAGATAAGTTAAAATAGTTTTGCCAACTCAATAAAAGCATGTAATCCCATACTAATCATTGGCTTTACTTCATAGCAATAGATATTATTATCAACAAATTTGCATGCGAAAAGGAGCAAACTTACAATTGTCAGTTCATTATGTTGAGGCAAATCAACAGCTTCACAAAATGCTTTGCAATTTCCACACTTATCCAGCTCCAACATTACAAAGTGTAGATGGGGCATGTTGATTAATTTTGAAAAATAAGTGGAGATCTGAGAAGAACCATTCAGACCTCCATATTCCAAGATAATGCTAAATTTGTTGAATGGAAAACTTCCAGATATGTGCCTTGAAATTGGGGAAGAACAAACATTTTTAGATCTTTAAAGCACACAATTGAATTTAGAATGTGCCATAATAATAACTGAGAATTCAACGCAATATCATAAAGCAAAAAATTGGATGAAAGAAATATTCTGGAAGTTGCAGTACCAGGAGTATTGCATTTTAAATCCATACGTTTCAATTTCAAATTTATTTTTAATCATACAAGAAGCATGGGAACACAATGTCACAATTCACTATTGTTAAAAGAAAAAACTACCTCATACACTTGAATTTCAATCTCTTTTTGAGCATCGGCTAGTTTCTTTACAATACCGAAAGGAAAAAGAAAAATTAACATACATATTTTTGAAGAAAGATAAGACAGCTATGACAATAAGTTTAAGGGGAAAAACCCTATCAAAGGAAAAAAAATAAAAGCACTCCAATAGGCATGTACAAGTTAAATTTGTCAGATCAACGAGGAAGGTATTCTTCTCATCAATTCAAAATTAAGGGATAAAATTAGTTTCAAATTAGAATATATAACACAACATCTAGCCCTGGATACAAAATATTCCATAAGGAAAAACAATTCGATGAAACAAAGGGTTTTTTTTCTTTCTGACATGGTTTCCTAGAGTTCTCTCCAGTCCTTTTTCATTTAAATGTTGCATGTGATGGATTACAGCATGCAAATATATGATATTCCACATTGAATATTCCCTATTTATGGCTCTAATTAGTTTGTGTGACAAACATTGAATAACAAATGAAATGGTAGCTTGAGGGAAAATAAATCTATAATGCACTAAAAAATCATAATCGAAGAAAATAAAGTTAAGAATCTCATGAAACTCAGACCATAGGTTCAACTGTTGGTGCATAGCCTGCATTGAAAGTTATCAACTGATAATGGAGTGAATGTTTAAGCATCCATGCCCACCTCCCTCATTGTTCATTACATGTTAAGTTGGTTAAGCATATAAAGCATGTACCTACAACAAGGAGCTCGTGAAATGTTTACGTAGTAAAGCTGGAACTTACTCTTGGGATACCAATAAGCAATTGGAAACAAAGTTATCCACCATAATGTTTGCGTTAGATACTTGCCGATCTGTAGGACTCTCATAATTTAGCTCTTCAAAAGATAATCCCATGGACCCGAACAATGTTTTCAATGACCACCAGAAAATTTGGTTTGCTACAACCAGAACTTTGAGAGTACTAGTAGAAGTCTTTGAGCATAAGATGTCCTGGATAGTAGTAAGTGCTGGATGTGATAGGGTAATTTCTCTGTCAACCATTCTTCCTGCATCCTCAATCAAGGACACCAAGAAACCCAACCTCGATTTTAAGCACTCCAAGCTCTGACATAACTTCTTTAGATATAGATGAGCTGGGTGGATACCATAGAAACACAAATACCAAGCTATCTGTTTAGTGGCATATAACGTGGCTAATGTCATTATTTTTTCTTCCCAGTAATTACTAGTTCCCTGCAAATATATTTTTTTAATACAGTCTATCAACTTCTGTTTTGGAAGGCTGACCATTAAAAAATAATCTTCAGCTACATATGGAAGATACGTCTTCCTAAGCTCTGTCTCATTCTGCAAGATAGCTACATAAATTTTCTCAGAGTTGTTGATGAGATCTAGAATATTATCAGACAGACAAACTTGATGTAATGCAACATTCAATTGCTTCATACTAACATCAGCAGTGGACATAGAAGGCTGGTTGGTCAATTGTCCATCACATGGAACCTTGGGGAGCATAGTATTGCAGTCGATTGCACTAAATACAGATTCACCCTTTCTCGAACCAGCAGGTTTTTGAGAATTCAAGAAAAAGTTGAGATCATTGGACTCTGACTTTGATTTCCATGACAATAAGGCCTTCTCGGTATTTACAACAGCTGCAAGAATTTGCCTTCCTTTTTGTTGACATCTGTCATTCAATAATTTGCTTGAAGCAACGTTAATAGTCTGACTAGGAAGTATTGAAATACCATCAGTCAAAGACTCCTTTAACTCAACCTCGTCTTCTGTTCTTTCTCTGACTAAAGTATCATCTGAGAAAACATATCTATAAAATATACTATCCTTTTCACAAGGTTCCTGATCAAATTCTACTGGTTTCAAATTAATTTCTTCCAACATATTCTGATACGAAGAATAAATTCCAGAGCTGCAGCTATTTTCTTCCAATAGAAGCCAATCCAAATATATGCTGTCGGATGCAGATAAGGATTGTCCATTTAGGTTAGCTAATACATCCTCTATGAAGGCATACAAGGATCTTTCAGGTCCCTGACTAGATAGGATAGGTACAGGTAATGACTTGAACGTATCATCTACCAGGGCAAGTTCATGACAAACAATCAATTCATTGAAACTCTTGAAATTTGTGTTTTCAATGGTCATACAGTCACTAATTTCTGACACGGCTGATAATTCCAAATCAAAGAAGACTTCAAAAGGTCGATTCGAGTATATGTCCAGCAGCTGGAACTCTTCAAAAATAGCCGGTCCTACAAGCCAATCGCAACTTGATTTTGTTTGAACTCCAGAGCTTACTGGAATCTCCAAAGTTTCCATCATGCTCATTAAGTCTGAACCTCCAGAACTAACATGGGATGCCAACTCAGAAACAGCACATGGCCTCAAAAAATGATCTGAAAGAAACTCTTCAACGTCATACTTCATGGAGCACAAATATTCTTCATTATTGACAAGCAAATTATCATCTTGTATCCTGTGTGATGATTCAGTATTTTTAAGAATAAAAAAAAGTTCATCCTGCAAGGACAAGAACGCCAAAATTTCAAGAACCATCTCATCTACTTCTAAAAATGGAAAATTCAATTGATGCAATAGCTTCTGGTCCTGAGCAAAATCATCTTCAAACAAGCAAGATCTTTGGTCCAAGAGATATTCTGAGGTAATGCGTTCCACGGCATAAACTGATTCTTTGATCTCGGAAGGGTATCTAAGAAGCCCTTGATTAAGAGTCTCCTGCAATAAATATCCAGATTATCGTCATGTTTACCTATAACTAAAAATTGCAAAATAAAAAAGAAAAAAGGAAAATGCAGAGGAAGTTAGACTTCTTTAGAACTAATCCAAGCATAACTCAATAGATAAAGCACCAATTACCATCCCAGAGGTTAATGGTTTGATCTCATCCCCACAATTGTTGAACTAAAAAAACAGTTAGACTTCTTTAATTTTTTAGATTTCACCCAGGAAAAAAAAAAGGTTCTACAAGAAAGAAAGAAACTCAGAAAACGAAAAAATTCATCCGTGTGAAAGAAATAGTAGTGAAAATCTTAAATAGAAAGAGCTAATTAGTTATAAGAAACCAACCGACAGTCGGGTTTACACTATCATCACCAGGATTATAGTAAACATATGTAAACCTTTTAAAGCAATTTTCAGGATAATTCAAAAAAATGATTTAAGAAAAATGAGTGCAGAATATAAAAAGTTGACTAAATGACAGAATATATCACTCAAATTTTGAAAGGAAAAGCTATCATTTTTATTATTCTGCAATAAACAGAATGTTGCAAACGTATATTATCTCCATATTCCACAAATATTCAATCAGGAAACAGAAAATAGAGAGACTATGCATTCTTTCTATGTGACTTTCAATGTACCTCCAATGATGTTAACAAGAACTAGCTAAAGGAATTAATCATTATTTCTAGTCAAGACACTTTAAGTTGTCAATCCTCTAATGTCACAATAAGAATGAGAGAAAACTCATTATCTTCCTCCTCCAAGCAAAATCCTCCCTTAAGATAAGGTGCAAAGATTTGAAAAACATTTTGCACCACTGTCTAATTACAATAACTTTATCATCTACTTTATTCTAAAATAATGTCTTCTAAACCAGATTTCATAACATCTTATTTCATCGTCTATCAATTATAATCATTTTATCATCTTCCTTGCTCTGAGATAATGCCTTCTAAACCGGATTTTGTAACTGCTCATTCCATTGTCAATCAATTATAATCACTTTATCATTTCCCTTGTTCTAAAATAATATCTTCTAAACCAGATTCCATAGTTTCTTATACCATTGTCTATCAGAATCCTATGATATGCAAAAATGTTTAAAGTCTTAATATTCCTGTTATGTCTAAGAATACTAAGACACAATAAAGTCTAGCTTATTACAACAATTAAGGAAATTATTTACAAGGATATTCCACTTACAAGATTAAATTCACCCTCTGGCAATACCGTAAGAATTAGTACCTCCTCCTTTTCAAACAAGAAGGCAATTTCCTGCAGATATAAAGCAAAATAATAAATAAAACGTAACCAAGGATTAGTCAAGTAGAATAAACCAGAATTGCATTAAAATCTTCACTCTCAATAGGCGTACATCCTACCAAGAATGCATCAAGCTGAGGTGTTTCAAATTGGATCATATCGTATGCGAGGTTTCTATTCCTTATATCAGTCCCAATATCCTTCTGCCACAACATAGTTTATACATTCAAATCCTCATTAAACCATAACAATGTAACAAAAGTAATTTAGCACAAGAAAGCCGGAATTGCACTTTTACAAATTCAGTCTCTGAAGTTTCAGATCCAAAGTTCTTCCAGTCCCCGTCCACATTATCTTTGCGAATAACCTTGTCTTCTTCCTGCAATCCATAAAAATGAGCCAGAGAAAGGACAGCATTCTTTAAGATGCATTTCTGGGGAAAAGTTAGATCGGAAGACAGAAATATAAATCACAAGAGTTCACCCAAAACATCTCAAATTAGATTTACATGAAAAACATGTATAAAATTATCCATATCGGAATTCATTTCATGTTCTTAACAATGCTTCAGTTAACAATATTTTGCCTCACAAGGACCTAACTCTTGAGTTCGACCACCGCTCCGGCTTCCCATAAAAAGGATTACATAATCAAACAAAGCTGTATTGAGAATAGCCTCTGAAGAACATTATCTTTGGTAACCTTGAGAATCGCAAAAACTCAACTGATGAGCTCCTCGAATCAATTAAGCTTGCTGTCCTATTATTAAACATAAACGTCGTAGGATCTCTTATGAACAGCATTTTTTTCCAGCCGACATCAGTAAAGAACGTTAATCCGAGTTCTTAAATGAAATCGAAAACTGCATTGATTAAGCAAAAAGATTTACCTCCAGGAATCGAGTTTCATCACTTTCCGTAGAGAAAAACCTCTCCGTGGAACCTTGGAACCTCGAAGACTGACCTCTAGCATCGCGAAAATCATTATCATCGTCGATTCTCCGAGGAAGAACGTCGTCAAAGAACTTGGAAAGAGCAGAATCGATCGTTAACCTATCGATTCCGAGAGAGATTTCAGGGACAAAATCAAAGTGGAGGAGGTCGCCGACGGTGGAAAGCGGCTTCGAAGTGAGATGAGGGAGAGGGAGGCAGTGGAAGGATTCATTTCCTGTGGCGAAGTAATCAATGTCGAGGAACCGAGTTCGCATTTTCATGGGCAGAGAGCGAGACGATAGAAAGGAAGACAACGGTCACAGGGCAGATAAACTGAATTTGGCGCTTCAAATGAGGCACTTATATATCCCCAATTTGAAATCGTTTAACAAGTTAATTAGCTTTCGCTTTTACCAAAATGCCCTTAAAGTGATGTATTTCATTTCATTTTTTACTTTTCAATTTCTAGAGATTTTTTCTTTTTTTTTTTTTTAATATATTTTTCTAAATTTAGAGATTAGCATAAAATTAGATTCATCGTAAAAAAATATCTATGTACTAAATTGATTAAAATTACTTTTTAAAAAAAAAAAAATTAAATGGTTTGACATTTGAAGAAAAGATGTTACCCTTTTTAAGATCTTATTTAAAAAAATCCATAAATATTAAATTGATTAAAATTAAATTTTTTTTTAGTTCAAAACCATTGGAGGTGAGGGGATTCAAATCTCTTACCTCTTAGTCGAAGGTACATGTCACTTACGTTGAGTTATGTTCACTTTAGCGATTAAAATTACAATTGGTATGTTCTTTTTTAAGTTCACTTGGAGTAATGATAAAGAGTTGAACTCCAAGGATTTATAACTCCGATCTTTTCTACTTGGTTTATGTATCAAAATGGATTGGTAGGCATTAGCTTGAGCTTCAAATGACTCCAAAGTAGTTTTGAAATTTTTACGAACACTTACTCTAGATTTAGAACTCCAAGAGCCTTAATTAATGATAAAGAGTCTCATTTTTTTTTTTTTTTTATAGAATGTTAGCTAATTTTCTAGTGAAGTTGTAAACCAAATAGAAAAGATTAGTTGTCGCAAAGGATTTGATGATGCTCTTTAGACCTATAGAATTTCTTACAAGACATCCTTAGAATAATATCTCCTTCCATATTAGTATTTGAGAAAGCTTGTTATCTCACTGTGGTTCTAGAATATAAGGATTTATTGGGGTTTAAAACTTTAAAGAAGCCAAACATATAGATCAATCTACAGTTGGAGTGTAGAGGAAATGCTTCTTTCAATTTAAATGAATTAGAGGAATTGAGGTATTTGTCCCATGAGAATATGACAAAGTGTATAAAGAAAAAGATGGAGTACTGGCATATGACAAAGAAAAAAATTCATCCAAAGAATTTTGAGAAAGGATGATAGCAAAGTCTGGTTGTTTAATTCACTTTTGAAACTATTCTTGAAAAACTTAAATCAAGATAGCTATTCTTGCAAAAACTTAAATCATTCACTGTGTCCTTATAGAATTGTCATTATGCGTGAAGATCATTCAAGTAGAGATTTTAGGTTAATAGTTAAAACTAACATTATTAAAGAGAGGAAGTTCAACATATATATAATATACTTCTATTTCGTTACAGGGAGATTGAATTTGTCAAAGCCAAAAGGAAGAGGGAGTTGTGTCAAAGGACTAGTACTTATTTTTCCAAATAATTCCATGATTTCCTTGTTGTTTGTGGTGTAACTTATGTCTGGTTCTAAAGCCTCATAATTTGTAAATAAAACAATTATTTGATTATTTTGGTTATTTACAATATTTATAATCCATTTTATAAGCAACTTAGCTTACTAATGTAATCTTGGACAACATATAATTAACATACCTGTAATAGAATAAATGAACCATTTATCTTATACTGAAAGTTTTTAATCTCTAATTAAATAGTTTTGACAGTAGGGTGGAATGCCAATTTTGTTCAATCTTTAATGCTTCTCTCTTATGACTAAATGATAAACGTAATGACTCAAATTTGAATTTTTAATTGAGAGATAATGTTGATACATAAATTCGAGCAAAGAGTATGCACCTGATCACTTTTGCATGTGCTTCAACAATAAATTTCTTTGGTAGCAGGGTCAAGAAAAAGGTGACCTATAAAACTTGTTAGAACTATGGTGTGGTGCTTACCATATACACTCTGATTTTTTAGAGAGAAAATGTAGCAAGCTAGAATTTTAGCGAATGAAGATGAACTTACCTCTTATGGAGTAGTTATAATGGTATATTATATGAAGATTGACCTAGGTCTTTCATTCTCTTCTTGGATTAGACCGAGAAAAGGTAGAACCGCTCTTGGGCCTTCCTTATTAGGTCGTGGGTGTTATTCTTTTCCCATTTGCTATCCACTTGTTCAATGCTTGTCTCTAACTATGTGTGACTTGAAATTATGTCCATATTAACATGCTAGTAGTATGTACACATACTCAAAGTCATGTTAATAATTTATTAAAATCAAAATAAAGGTAAGGACCAAAGTACAAAATGAAAAAGTTTAGGCCCCGTATAACCATTTGGTTTTTTGTTTTTGGTCTTTGAAAATTATGCTTGTTTTCTCCTAAATTTCCTACTATGGCTTTCATCCTAGTTAAGGTTGCATTTGAATTCCTAGCCAAATTTTAAAAACAAAAACAAGTTTTTGAAAACAAGGTAGAAGATTGATACTAAAACCAAAAAACTTATAGGTGGAAGTATGTGTATAAGCTTAATTTTCAAAAACCAAAAACCAAAAACCAAATGGTTATCAAACTGTCGGACCTCAGAGACCAAGATTGACATTTTAAAACTTCAAGGACCCAAGAAGAATAAAATTGAAAATTGGAAGTTTAAAATGGAACTTAAACTTGATTTAATTTAAGGAAACTAAAATAATAAATAAAAAAAATTAAAAATGAATTAAAGAGAGAGATCTAGGAGAAAAGTAAGGGGAGAAGGTTGAACTTTAGCTTTGGGTTGATTGGTGATTTAATATGGTATCAAAGTAAGGCGTCGTGTACTTTCAAACTCTTGCAAAATCATTTCTCCTCAATTAATATTGATTTTTACTTGTTGGACAACCCTAAAAAATTTTAAGCCCACAAGTAAGATCAGGGAGTATTGAAGAATTGGATATAATTAAATGTATCATAATCTATCAACTTAAGCTTTTTGAGTTGATGTTGTTAAAAAAAGAAAAAAAAGAAACTTTTTAGGTTCTCTCATGGCTGAATAATACTTCTACTTTTTGTTTATTAGTAGGAGTGGGCGGTTAGTAGTAAAATTATTGTAATAATATCACATTTGTGGCGGGCCATTCACTTGAGTCGAGCTAATTTTCCATTCCTGTCAAAAACTGATTGCAGAGCTCTCATCCGCCACGTTTATATGATAGCGATTGATTGTGATACACGTGTGCATCAACCTCAACCACTCCACTTCGTGTCTTCTTCTTAAACAGCCACACACACCCATGCAAATTAATAGCTGACCAACCCCTCTCCTCTAATACGTAACCTCTTCCATCCTATATATTAATTTGCCATTAAATCCTTCATGATCCACCTTCAATTTGTCGCATCATCTTAATAGCTCTTATATAATATTAGTCTACGTCTCAGGAATATCATCGCCTTTCATTATGGACTCCCAACAAATCAACCGCCACGACCACGCACTTCACCAAAGTAAAGCAACCAAAGATGAATTTGTTCTCTCTTCTATCATTTTGGATTTCTTTTTCCTAGCTACTAAGTCGTTTTTGAATAAATGGTTGCTGTAGCTAGGCTAGCCTTGCCTCTGTCTCAATCTTTTAAAATTATATTATTAGATTATATGGGCTTCCATCTCAAAACCAATTGGCAATGAGTGGGGTGACCCTTCTAACATATAAATTAGATTATATGGGCTTCCATCTCAAAACCAATTGGCAATGAGTGGGGTGACCCTTCTAACATATAAATTGTGAGGTCTCCACCAATCTTTTCAATGTGGGATCCTCAACATGCCCCCTCAAGATGGTGCCTCTTTGGGTTCACCATTCTTGGATCGGATCCCAATTTTTTTTATTGGACCGAATACCCGTTTGGGTTTAATGGGCTCTGATACCATATTAGATTATATGGGCTTCCATCTCAAAACCAATTGGCAATGAGTGGGGTGACCCTTCTAACATATTGTGAGGTCTCCACCAATCTTTTCAATGTGGGATCCTCAACATATATAATTAAAAATGGTTGTTGTAGGTGTGGGAGAGGAAGAAGATCATGAGAAGAAGTCAGTGTTGAAGAAAGTGAAGGCAAAGGCTAAGAAGATTAAGGACACCATCACTAAGCATGGCCATGGCCATGATCATCATGACTATGAGGACGAAGAAGATGAAGATGAGGATGAAGGAGTGGTGGAGGATCCTCAACTCCAGGGAGCACCACGTATCTCTCTCTCTCTAGCTTAATTAAATTATAACATATATATATATATATATATATTTGATGGTTGTTCTATTACTTCTTTCTTTATTTTAAATCCTTAGGAGGAGAGGAGGGAGGATTTAAAAGGAGACAAGGGAGAGGGGAGAGACCTTTTTTACATTTAGTAATCAAACCAACATTAGGGGAAGTTATCTTAATGGCAAAAATGATATGGCAGTGTACGAAGGTGCTGCAATGAGGAGCGCTGCTGTGGCTGGACAAGGGAAGCATCAAGATGTCGGAATTGGAATGTCGACAGCCACGCACAATCACAATCAGGCAGCTCCAAGAGAAACCACAAGTCGCCCCTCTGCTGTTGACACTGCCTTTACTTACGTCGATGCTCCCACAACCAAAGTAGACAACTCCTCCGTTGCCCCAAACACGACCATGTCTCTGTCTCCATGGAGTTTGGAGGAGGATCCTCATGCGCCTAAGGATAAAACCCATCCAAACGCTCCTCCAAATTCTCAGGTCAAAGTTTCAGATCCTGCAAGAAGAGGTAATTAATTAACAAAGATTGTTCCATGTCTCTGGAAAAGATTTACACTTACTTTTTAATTAATTTGCAATCCAACCATACTTTCCTTTTAAATGTTTTTAAGTTGACGCCACTAAAAAGATGAGAACTCAGCCAGAGTCCCAAATTGACCTCTTTTTACGCCCATCTATCTTATGAGTTTGTTTCTCCAACAGGGAATGAAGAAGCAGGGAATTCTCAAATTTTCGACTCGTTTGCAAAAATGAAGGTCAACGAAGAACACGAACCAAACCGGACCGGTTTATCAAGTGGAATAAAGCAGGGAGGAGAGGAAAGCAGTTACACGCAGAAGATCTCAGCCGTTGGTTGTGCAGTGAGTGGGAAAGCAGTGGCAGCAAAGGATTATGTGGCATCGAAGCTGGGGTATGGGGAAACAACAGAGGACAACACACACACCAACCCCAAGTCTTCTTCGCCATTAGAGTATGGAAAAAAGATAGCTTTGACAGTGACAGAGAAGCTGAAGCCAGGGGAAGAAGACAAAGTACTGTCAGAAGTGATATCGGGGGCTTTCAATAGAAGGAAAGAGAGGCAGCCCAAAGGGAAGGTCACGGAGTCGGAGGGTTTGACCCGGCGGCTTGGGAGGGAGGACTCGGGTCCAGCGACGGGGTGGAGTGTGGTGGATAAGGTGAAAGACACGGTGGGGACGTGGCTGGGAAAAGCTGGAGATCAATCTTCGCCGTCGCAACAGTCCGTTGGTACGTCACAAGGTAAATGAAAAAAATCTGGAACAAGCTTCAAAACAGTGTTCATTTCTGAATGTGTATTTGTTTTGTTGGAATTGAAGCAGGGGTTGAAGGTTTTATGGATTCAGGGAGGCGGCGGCGGCAGGAGCCTGAGCCTGAGCCTGAGCCTGAGCCTGAGCCTGGTGGGACGGAGGCGGGGGTACGGATACTTCAGGAGTCCGCCAATTAATGTTCCGTGGGGTTTCGATGTAAATTTTGGTACAAAGTTTGGTGCATGTGATCAAAAGACGCATTTGTATTGTGATAAGAGAATCAACTTTAGTAAGCTTGTGTGTATTATGAGGAGAAGAATGAATTTCTCGGCATATGCATGTAGTTATGGTGATTGATTTTGGACTAGAATTGCATTTATTTTGTTTAGAATAAAGAAAAGAAAACAAAATCCTCTGTTGAAGATGAATTCTCATATTAAAGGGGAAGAAGGCATCTAATCTCCTTGTGTACACACTACACAGGAGTGTCACATGCCTAACTAACCAGAAAATGAAATGAAATAAAGATAACCAGAAAAGTATGTAATGGAGGAATAATAAAGAAAAGGAAAATGAAGAGTAGTGAAGCAATGGCTGTAATGATGACATGGAAAGCACGTGGGCAAGACTCATAACATATCCTTAACATCCTCAGTAGTGGCAAGGGAATGGCATCAAGGTGGGTGACATTAAATCTTGGATCTTAGAGAATTGAAAGAAGCACGGGGCAAAGGTTTGGTAAATTAACGTGTTAAGCTAACACGTTTTATTTCATAGGTAAAACACGTGTTTTGCACTCCACATTAGTCATGCAAATTACCCAGCTTTCAGTCGATCAAACAAAGAACAAAATTCACTCTTTAGGATTCCTTTTCTCTGAAGAAGACGAAGATGGAAACCCTCACGCACACACAGATTTGTTTCAACAAGAAGGAAGAAGTAGAAAGAAGACAAGCAATTAACGTGGTTCGGCAACTCAGGCCTACGTCCACGATGGGAAGGGAAGTATTCTTATTACTCTTCAGGATTACAGAGTTTCTAAAGGTTAAGTAACTCTCACTGAATCTCTTTCACACTCTCTCTTAAATTCAATCTCTTCTTCACTTATTTATACATGAGTTTGTTTATGGTAGGGTGAAGAGCAGTGGATCAAAAGTTGATTGCAACCGGTTCAACAGGTAACCTCTGTTTACAATCTCCACCTTTGGAATCAACGAACTGATCTCTGAATTTCTTCCCTTCCTTGCTGACGTGATTATCCCTTTTCTGGTAGGTGAAATCCTACCAACTCAAGACAACGCTGAAACTTTGCCTGGGGAAGTGGCTTCGTCAGTATATCAGAGGCGTTGTCTGAGGTATGTATTTTTAGGACTTCAATTTCACCTTTCTCAATCTCTTCTCTGATGAAGTGAAATTTGATGTCTATGTGCTTTGTTCTGCTGTTAAATTGGGGATTCTTTGTTAGAAAAATCGTGCTCTGGTTGTCACAAAATATCTTCACCTTACGCTGTTGTAATCCGAAGTCCTTTAGTAATCCTTTGAGCCAAATCCCCTCTTTGATTGCTTCTGTTAAGGCAATGAATTCTGCCTCTGTTGTTGAAAGAGCTACTACAGATTGTAGCGTAGCTTTCCAACTGAGCAAGTTCTGCCCAAGCAAGAAGAAATAGCCGGACAGAGACCTTCTTTTGTCTAAGTCCCCTGCATAGTCTGAGTCCACATACCCATATAGTTCATTTTCTGACTGGTCATTTCTTCTGTAATGCAATGTAGCTTCTTTTGTACCTTTTAGATATCGTAGTATCCACTTTACCGCCTCCCAATGTCTTTACCAGGTTTGCCCATATACCTGCTTACTAGGCTGGTGGCATATGATAGGTCTGGCCGTGTAGATACCATAAGGTACATTAAGCTGCCAACTGATTGTGAATAGGGCACTTTCTTCATGAGTTCCAGGTGTTCAGTTTCATCTTGACTTGGTGAGTTAGAGGCCGAAAGTTTGAAGTGATGGGCTAGAGGAATGGAAACTGGTTTGGCCCCATCTACTTTGAACTTCTTCAAGACTTTCCCACAGTAGCTAGTCTGACTTATTTGGAGTTGAGAATCTCTTCTGTTTCTGGTTATCTCAATTCCCAAAATTCTCTTTGACTCACCAATGTCTTTCATATCGAACTCCTTTTTCAACAAGGCTTTTACTTTGGTTAGATCTTCTCTAGTCTTCCCTGCAAGGAGCATGTCATCTACGTAGAGAAGTAGATACACACAGTGACTGAAAGACTTTGAGTTAGTGTAAACACAACTATCATAGGAACTTTTCATAAAGCCTATCTTAGAGACATATTCATCAAACCTTTGATACCAACACCTTGGGGACTGTTTCAGTCCATAAAGGGATTTATTCAGCAGACAGTAGAGATGTTCAGTACCCTTTTTCTCATAACCTTCTGGCTGTCTCATGTAGATTGTTTCTGATAGAAATCCGTGTAAGAAGGCTGTCTTTACATCCAGCTGGTCCAATTCTAAGTCTTCTTGTACAACAAATGACAGAAGCATCCTTATAGAGGTAAGCTTGACCACTGGTGAAAATATTTCTGTATAGTCGATGCCTTCCTTCTGAGTGTATCCCTTGGCTACCAAACGGGCTTTAAACCTTGGTTTTAGGACTCCAGCTATACCTTCCTTGATTCTGAAAATCCATTTGGAAGATATTGGTTTATAGCCTCTAGGTAATGACTTTAGTGTCCAAGTCTCATTTTCTTCAAGGGATTGCATCTCTTCATTCATTGCTTCTATCCATTCCCTTGCATTCGGACCATTCACAGCCTCTTCAAAGCTGTTTGGTTCCTCAAGGTTCGGTGAGTCAGCAACATTTAAGGCAAGGGAGATGTAGTCTGCTTCACTGAATCTAGCTGGTGGCACAATCCTTCTTCTTTGTCTATCCCTTGCTAAGGAATAGTTCTGAAGGTCAGATGGTCCCTCTGTGGCCTCTTCTTCCTCTTCCACCTCTTGGGATTCAACTTCTTCTTCTAATTCTTCAGTTTCATCCCTGGTGGTTGTTTGAGGAGTATTGTGCTCCACCTCAATTTCAGTCCTCTGGACTCTTTGCTCATCTTCAGTTGGTTTATCTTTGAGCATATACATCTCCTGTTCTCTGAATATAACATCTCTACTGTTGATACATTTCTTCTCAATGGGATGCCACAGCCTAAAGCCCTTCACTCCTTCTGTGAACCCGAGGAACATGCACTTCACTGCTCTAGGCTTGAGTTTGCCCTGATTTTTATGAACAAACCCTACACAACCAAAAACCTTTAGATGTTGGAGTTTAGGAGGCTTACCTGACCACTTTTCCTCGGGAGTCATGAAGTTTAATGAAGTATGAGGGCATCTGTTGAGGGTATGCACGGTATAAGAGGCTGCTTCAGCCCAATACCTCTCTGGCAACATGGCATCAGCCATTTGGCATCTTACCCTCTCCATGATGGTTCGGTTGAGCCTTTCTGCAACTCCATTTTGCTGTGGGGTATACCTCACTGTTCTATGTCTCAAAATCCCATTAGATTTACAAAAACCATCAAAGATTTCATTACAAAACTCTAATCCATTGTCAGTCCTTAGGCATTTAAGAGTTTTGTTTGTTTGTTTTTCAACTAAGGTTTTCCAATCCTTAAACTTTTCAAATACTTGGTCTTTGGTTTTAAGGAAAAATATCCAGCTCTTTCTTGAAAAATCATCAATGAAAGTAAGAAAATACCTTGAGTTGCTTAGAGAATTGGTTGAAGAAGGCCCCCACAAGTCTGAATGCACATAGTCTAGGATTCCCTTGGATGTTTGTTGGGCCTTTGAGAAGCTTTGTCTCTTTGACTTCCCAACTATACAATGTTCACAGAAACTTAAGTTGCTGCCTGTGCCTTGAGGAAGTATCCCTTGTTGGGATAAGACTTGCAACCCCTTGGTACTGACGTGTGAGAGCCTTTTGTGCCACATATCACATTCTGTCAGGGTATTTTCTGTTGCAAGCAAGGATGACTGTAGCATTTCAACATTCTTTACTACATACAGTCCATTGATCTTTTCCCCTGTTAGCACTGTTTTGGAATCCTTCTTTACTTCTATTATGCCTCCTTTTCCTCCATAGGTACAACCTATAGAGTCCAACATGCCCAGTGAAATTAGATTTCTTTTTAAATTGGGGACATGTCTTACATTCCTGAGTAGCTTCACTGATCCGTCACTTAGTTTAAGAGATACTGAACCGATTCCAATGACTCTACATGTGTGGTTATTGCCCATGTATACGATTCCTCCATCCCATTCTCTGTACGTGCTGAACCACTCCTTGGTAGGAGTCATGTGGAATGAGCAGCCTGAATCAATGACCCAGTTATGTTTCTCGAATGTGTCAGGTTGTTCACTTTTCTTGTCGGTTGTGGCTAGTGCATCAGAGTAGGTGATCGAATTTTCCCCAACAGCTGCCTCAGGTTGTTTATTCTTCTTGTGTCTCTGATTTTGATTTCTTCTTTTAAGAGAGTAACAATCTCTTTTTATATGCCCTTCTTTGTGGCAATAATTGCATTTTACCTTTACTTTGTTCTTGTCTTCAGACTGTATTTTGCCATCCTTGTTTCTGTTTTTACCCTTAACAAATAACCCTTCATTAGTTTCTTTCTTTACTGATAACAACTCCAATTCTTTGGTCTTGATGGCTGAAATGATGGCATCCGTGGTGATGTTTTCCCTTCCATACTTGAGGGCATTCTTTACTTCTTTGTATGCTTCTGGTAAAGAATTCAAGAGGACAAATGCCTCATTTTCATCACCAATCTTCTCATTTAAAGTCTTGAATTCGGATGTCATCTTTTTAAACTCATCCAAGTTATCAGACAGGGTCTTTCCAGCATCCATTTTAAAGGTAAAAAACTTCTCTCTGAGGAACATTTTGTTGTGAACTCCTTTGGTTTCATAGAGACTGTTCAGTTTGTTCCAAATCTTTATAGGTGTGTCTTCATCTATTACCTGTCTCAGCACATTGTTGCTCAGGTTTAGGATGATCGTTCCATATGCAATTGTGTTGAAATTTTCTTTATCGTCTTCTGTTATTGAGGCTGGCAGCTTTGTTGGATCTGTCAAGGCGTGTAAGGCCTTTTGTTGGCCCAGAACAGCTCGAATTTTTGCTTTCCATAGGTCAAAATCATTTTTCCCATCGAACTTGTCTATTTCAAATCTTGCTAACGCCATTCTTGACTCCAAGAAACTGGTAGAAACTGTTCTTGATTGATCTTTGCAGGCTCTAATACCAACTGTTAAGCTAACACGTTTTATTTCATAGGTAAAACACGTGTTTTGCACTCCACATTAGTCATGCAAATTACCCAGCTTTCAGTCGATCAAACAAAGAACAAAATTCACTCTTTAGGATTCCTTTTCTCTGAAGAAGACGAAGATGGAAACCCTCACGCACACACAGATTTGTTTCAACAAGAAGGAAGAAGTAGAAAGAAGACAAGCAATTAACGTGGTTCGGCAACTCAGGCCTACGTCCACGATGGGAAGGGAAGTATTCTTATTACTCTTCAGGATTACAGAGTTTCTAAAGGTTAAGTAACTCTCACTGAATCTCTTTCACACTCTCTCTTAAATTCAATCTCTTCTTCACTTATTTATACATGAGTTTGTTTATGGTAGGGTGAAGAGCAGTGGATCAAAAGTTGATTGCAACCGGTTAAACAGGTAACCTCTGTTTACATAACGTGCCAGCATTTGAGCGCTTCTAGGAAGATGTTGAACAACTAATCTGAAATTGATGTCAAGCACTTTGGATGAATCGCAGCTCACCAATTAAATATTGAATTTGGTTGCATTGCAGCATTAGTAATACTCCTAAACTCAATCTCCATGCCTCTTAGATAAAAATGGTCGAGAGGGATAAAAAGATAGAGAGAGAAACTTGAGAGGGATATAAAAGTCAAAAGAGTGAGACAGAGAATGAGAGAGAATGAAAGTTAGAAAGAGTAACATAAATTATAGCATAAGAGTAATTGGTTTTGTTCAACTCAAAACTTCCACAACTTTAGTGATACTAGTTTAAAAACACGTGCGATGCACGTTAAATTTCACTTTTTAGATTTAAAATTAAAAAAAAAATGGTGCCTAGAAGTCTAAAACTATATATTATATTGTTCTATGTTCATTTACAATAATAAATATGAAATATTTTGCACGTGGTTTGAAATCTTTGGAATATATTTTTTTACGGTGAAAGTTAACTTTTGAATAAATATATTTTTCATCTAGTTCAAATAGTAAATATTTGACATTAAACTATAATGTAAGAGGTAGAAAAAATAATAAAAGATATATAATTAAAATTAAAATACATATAATAGTTGTAAACTAAATTTGATAAAACATAAAAAGTGGCATCATAAAGATAGTTTATTATCTCATGGATAATTCATCGGTGGACTTCGAGATTGTATTCTGGAGAAAAAGAAAGAAAGAAATATATTTCATAAGAATTATATAAGTTGATTTTTTTTTTTAAAAAAAAAAACTAAAGTATTTAATAAATAACCTCTTTGACAATAACATTTTTTTGTATGTTTGGATGACAAATTTTGATGTTCAAGTGATTTGATAAGAATTTTTGTGTTGACATTGAAAAAAATGGTTAATGTGAAATTACATATTTAGAAATATATTTTCTAATATTCAGAACAATTTGTTCTTGTGTTTTGTTTAACGTCATCGCACAACATAATATAACAGGAAATTTGTTTCCTTTCGAACTTGAATGGATATCATTTTGTGTCATTAGGTAGACTTAATTAATGGAAATCATGATATCAAAATGTGTTTCCCTGTTCTCCCATTACTACTTCGACAATTTAAACATAGCTCCTATACATTTTCTTGAAGAACTTTCTCCAAATAGGTAAATATAAATTACATAGGACTTTAAAGGAATGGTACAAAGATTGCAAGGAAAAAGTTATAAATTTAAGAAAAAAGAAAAAAGAAAAAAAGTAATTGCATAATAATTTGACCATTAATATATTGATACAAAAAAAAAAGTTTATTAAAATTTAGGATAGCAATGGTAACAATCGCTATATTTTATTGGTGTTTTATGCATTTTTTTTTTGTTTGTTTTATATAGATTTTGATACAAAAAATCTATACATATCAAAATAGTGATGAAATAGTGATATATATATATATGTATGGTTGTGATAATTTTGTACTTTAAAAAAAATATATGTCACCATTATCAATATCTCAAAAAGAGGAAATATACAATAAAAATATAAAAATATAATCAAAGTTGGAATTTTTCAATATCATAGTTAAACGGACTATGTACTTCGAGCACAAAGTTTATAGTGTGTGGTGGAAATATATGGTGTGAGATTTTAAGAAGTTTTTTTTTCCACTTTCTTTTTTTCCTTAATGTGACACCAAATTCATAGGTCAGATGCAGGCAATATTGGCCAAAAAGTGTAGGCTGTTTGAATATATATAAAGTAATGGGAGAAAGAGATGGAGGAGAAAGAGCGTGAGCAGTAGCCACCAGTACCAAATGGGTTGCGTATGAAACATTACAAATCACAAATCATTAGCGAAAAGCCTTAATATAAAGATAATACATAAAATATATAATTTGTTGGACGCATTTTTTCCCATCCCCATCTCCGTTGCCTTCCACCAATTCTCTTTCACCTCACAACACATCCTCCCACCATCCAAATTACATCTCATCTCAACAAACCAACAAAAACCTAAACCACACACTTCTTTTCCTAAGAAAAATACAAAAAATTTACATATTCTTTATTAAAATTTCTGACTCACTAGGACATATAACTCCATTTATTTATTTGGAAGATTTTCATTCTCACCCATTTGTGTTTGAATTATAATACTCTTGAATCAAATTCGTCCATTCAAGCTTGTTATAAGGTAAACTTATCATTCTATAATCTATTCAATTGGATCTCTAATGTCAATCACAAAATTTGCAAACATAAAAGAGAGTTTAAAAAATACAGCCAAAGTGAGCATAGTTCAACAGTAATTGATATGTACTCTCCTCTTGTTCTAAATTCTAAATTTTTTTGTCCTATAACATTTAGATACAAAATCAAGATAATTTTATAATTTTTCTTACGTCTATTGGTGCAAAACTAACCTCCCAATGGCATCCACCAACAATTTCCCTATTTTTAACACACTTTTTGTTGTGGTTTTAGACACGTTACTAAACACAAAGTAACTTTTACCCACACACGCAGCGGAAAGAATCGGAGTTTAAGGAATCAATCAAAGAAAGAAAGCAAACTCGCAGAGAAAAACAATGACGGAGTATTTCCAGATGAAGAATTAAGGTAGAAGAAGGTAAAGTAGAAAGAACACAAAGTTTAAGTGGTTCAGCCAATGTGGCCTACATCCACTGTAAGGAGCAGCTTTACTAGAGGGAAATCTTGGAGAATTTTACACAGCACTCAGAAATGAAATCTCACTCTCTCTTTCTGATTTTGTACTCTCTCCAGTTACAGCATTTACAGTGTATTTATAGAAACTGTCTGAGAAACTAAATTGGTTTCAGCAGTAACTGTATAACTACTTCTATTCTCCACCTTGAAACAAATTTAGGCGAAGGAATGAGCTGCTCCTCATCTTCTTGTTCACCCTTTCTCTGGTAAATCAAACCCAATCAGCTCAAGACACTTTCTGAATTTTAGCTGTGATAAGGGTTTTGTTAACATATCAGCTGCATTGTCTGAAGTATGTATCTTCAAAACTTCAATTTCTCCTTTCTCAATTTGTTCTCGCACAAAATGGAACTTTATGTCGATATGCTTTGTGCGATTATGAAACTGCTGATTTTTTGACAAATATATTGTACTTTGGTTGTCACAGTAAATTTTTACTGTTGTTTGTGAAATGCCAAAGTCTTTTAGGAGCCCTTTAAGCCATAATCCCTCTTTTACAGCTTCTGATAAAGCAATAAATTCTGCTTCAGTTGAAGATAGAGCTACCACTGGTTGAAGGGTTGCTTTCCAACTTAGAAGATTTCCTCCAAGAAGGAACAAATACCCTGTCAATGATCTTCTTTTGTCCAAATCACCAGCATAATCTGAGTCCACATATCCGTAGATCTCATTAGGATAGTCATCACTGCTTTTATATTCAAGTCTAGCTCCGGTAGACCCTTTAAGGTATCTCAATACCCATTTTGCAGCTTCCCAATGTCCTTTACCTGGATTTACCATGTATCTGCTGATTAAACTCGTGGCATATGACAAATCTAGCCTTGTAGAAACCATTAAATACATAAGGCTTCCAACAACTTGAGAATAAGGTACATTTGTCATAAACTTCAAGTGCTCTTCTTCTTCTGCCTTAGGTGAATTTGCAGAAGATAACTTGAAGTGTTGAGCCAATGGAGTTGTAACCGCTTTAGCATTTTCCATGCTAAATTTCTTCAGAACTTTCTCAGCATACACAAATTGACTAATTTGTAGAATTCCTTCTTTTCTTCTTCTCATGATTTCAACGCCCAAAATTCGCTTAGACTGACCCAAGTCCTTCATGTCAAATTCTCTTTTAAGAGATAATTTCACCTGTTTCAGTACTTCTTTTGACTTGCTTGCTAAGAGCATGTCATCAACATACAGTAAAAGAAATACATTGTCAGTATAGGAATTACAGTTTATATAGATGCAACTGTCATATGAGCTTCTTCGAAAATCAATCTTAGCCATATAATCATCAAACCGTTGATACCAACATCTTGGCGGTTGTTTTAATCCATAAATGGATTTATTCAAACGACAAACATGATCTTCAAACCCCTGTTTCTCATAACCTTGAGGTTGTTTCATGTAGATAATTTCAGATAAATGCCCATGTAAAAACGCCGTTTTAACATCCAATTGATCCAATTCTAGATCAAACTGAACAACAAACGAAAGTAGCATTCGGATTGAAGTTTGTTTCACAACCGGTGAGAAAATTTCGGTGTAATCGATTCCCTCCTTTTGTGTATAACCCTTGGCAACTAGCCTTGCTTTAAACCGAGGTTGTTGAATCCCTGGAATTCCATCTTTGTATTTGTAGATCCACTTGCAAGATATAGGTCTACAACCTTTAGGTAAAGGCGTAAGTTTCCAAGTTTCATTTAGATTCAACGAATCCATTTCATCGTTCATTGCTTCAATCCACTTGTGAGCATTTGACCCACTGATAGCCTCATCAAAAGTAGTAGGTTCTAGCTCATTTAGAAAACCATCTACATTTAAGGCCATGTTAATACAATCAGCCTCTCCATACCTTGCTGGAGGTTTGATGTTTCTTCTCTGTCTATCTCTTGCTAGAGAATATTCTTGAAGGTTTGAATGTTCTTCTGGAACTTCTTCACATTCCTGAACTTCATGTGACACTTCTTCAACAATTACAGTGTCTTTGTGAGAAGTAGATGGAAGTTGCTCCACCTCAATTCTTGTTTTCAAGGTTTGAGTGTCATTTTCTGATTGCATCCCCTTCAACATGAACATTTCTTCCTCTCTGAATGTAACATCTCTGCTGTTCACACATTTCCTCTCAATTGGATGGCATAACCGAAACCCTTTTACACCATCTGTAAAACCGACAAACATACATTTTACAGCCCTTGGTTTCAATTTACCTTGACTTTGATGTACAAAGCCCACACATCCGAATACTCTCAGATTATCGAGCTTAGGAGGATGTTTACTCCACCTTTCTTCTGGAGTTAACAGATTGATAGAGGAATGAGGACATCTGTTCAATGTATACACTGTATATGAAGATGCTTCTGCCCAGAATTTCTCAGGAAGCATTACATCAGAAAGTAAACATCTTACCCTTTCCATGATGGTTCGATTGAGTCTTTCTGCCATCCCATTCTGTTGAGGAGTGTATCTAACAGTTTTGTGACGCAATATTCCATGTTCTTTACAAACTTTATCAAATTCTTCATTACAAAACTCTAGGCCATTATCAGTTCTCAAACATTTTACATGCCTTGAGGTTTGTTTCTCAACAAGTGACTTCCATTCCTTAAATCTTTCTAAAGCCTGATCTTTAGTCTTTAAGAAATAAATCCAGCTCTTCCTAGAATAGTCATCGATAAAAGATAAGAAATACCTGGAACCGCTTAATGACGGTGTATTTGCTGGCCCCCAAAGATCCGAATGAATGTAATCAAGGATCCCCTTTGTTGTATGTTGGGCTTTAATGAAATTCTGTCTTGTGGCTTTACCGAGAATGCAATGTTCACAGAATTTCAATTCATCACACACCCCTTGAGGTAAAATTCCTTGCTTGGCAAGAACTTGTAGTCCTTTGTTGCTTATATGAGAGAGACGTTTGTGCCATAAATCTCCTTCCGTCAAACTGTCATTTGTGACTACCAAGGCTGTTTGAATCATCTCCACGTCTTTAATTACATAAAGACCATTCATTTTCACACCAATCAGCACCGTTTTAGAATCTTTCATGACTTCAAAAGTTCCTCCAAATCCTCTGTATTCGCAGCCAATGGAATCCAACATTCCCAAAGATATCAAGTTCCTTTTTAATGTAGGAACATGCCTCACATTTCTGAGAAGCTTTACAGAACCATCTTTGAGTTTAAGGGATACAGAACCAATACCAACAACATTACAAACATGGTTGTTTCCCATGTAAACAACCCCTCCATCCCATTCACGATAGGTACTAAACCAACCTTTTGATGGAGTCATGTGGAAAGAACATCCAGAATCCAAGATCCAATCTTGTTTCTCCAAGGCTTCATTTTGCTTAGATGACCGATCAGAAGTTGCTAAGGCATCAGAATAAGTGAGAGAATTCTCTCCCACGGATGCTTCGGCTGGTTTACCCTTCTTGCTCTTCTGATTCTGCTTTCTTTTAAGAAAGAAGCAGTTTTTCTTGAGATGTCCATCTTTATGACAGAAATTACACCGTATTTTGGACTTCCCAGCTTTGTCATCATCACCTTGGTTCTTGTTGTCTTTCCCGTTTTGTTTGCTTTTCCCCTTAGAAAAGAGACCCTCAGAATTAGAAATCTCTTTGTTTTGAGTTTGAAGTTCCAACTCTCTTGTTCGAACTGCAGATACAATGTCATCGGTGGTTATTTTCTCTCTTCCATACTTCAAGGCTACTTTAACTTCTCTATAATTGTCTGGTAGTGAATTCAATAAGATGAAAGCCTCATTTTCATCTCCAAGCTTATCTCCAATAGTCTTGAATTCAGACGAAAGCTTCTTAAAATCATCAAGATTATCAGTCATAGACTTACTTGGATCCATCTTGTATGTAAAAAATCTTTCCCTCAAATATGCTTTGTTGGGAAGATCTTTAGTGAGATATAACTCATGTAGCTTCGTCCAAATCTTGTAGGCGGTGTCTTGATCCAACACTTGTCTAAGAACATTGTTGCTAAGGTTCAAAACCAATGTTCCATATGCCGCTTCTTGCATATTGTCCTTTTTGTCTTGAGTCATCGTGGTTGGGAGTTCTTTTGGGTCTTGAATAGCCTTTAACGCCTTTTGCTGTCCAAGAATGGCTTTGATCTTTGCTTTCCACAGATCAAAATCTCCCTTGCCATCAAATTTCTCAATGTCATACCTTGCTACTGCCATTTCTTCAGTTTCTTGAATTTCTCGAGTTCTTGAATTCTTCAAGAATCTTGCTATTTCCTCTTCTTTGATCAATGCAGGCTCTGATACCAATTTTTTGTGGTTTTAGACACGTTACTAAACACAAAGTAACTTTTACCCACACACGCAGCGGAAAGAATCGGAGTTTAAGGAATCAATCAAAGAAAGAAAGCAAACTCGCAGAGAAAAACAATGACGGAGTATTTCCAGATGAAGAATTAAGGTAGAAGAAGGTAAAGTAGAAAGAACACAAAGTTTAAGTGGTTCAGCCAATGTGGCCTACATCCACTGTAAGGAGCAACTTTACTAGAGGGAAATCTTGGAGAATTTTACACAGCACTCAGAAATGAAATCTCACTCTCTCTTTCTGATTTTGTACTCTCTCCAGTTACAGCATTTACAGTGTATTTATAGAAACTGTCTGAGAAACTAAATTGGTTTCAGCAGTAACTGTATAACTACTTCACTTTTCATATCTACCCAACAAGAAGTCAAACACATCCCACGAGGTAGCTTGCCTTCCAAGTTCAAACAAAAAGGGCCATTGGGAATTCAAATGCATCCCTTTTTTAAACTAACCCTGAAAAATCTAATAATGAAAGATGATTGATTTTTTTTTTCTTAGCTGGAAGCAGGTAGAGATGTTTTAGGATGAGCATGAGCTTAGATACTTTTAGAAAAAAAAGAATATTATTTTTAAATGAAAAATCTAATTTATAAGTTATTTTAAGAATAAATTAATTAAATAGTACTTTTAAGTGATTTTAATGAGTTAAAAGTATCTTTAAAATTTTTACCAAACACTAGCAATCTTTCTTAAAAAAAATCATTTTAATCCTCCATAAATACATTAAATGGCATGAAAAACACACAATTAATTATGAAGCTACATTTAAGTTGAAAAAGATTCAAGAAAAACTCACAAGCTTCTTGGGTCCCACTAGACGACATATGGAAAACAAAAGTATACCGACGTGTTAGTGTTACACAACGTAATTTTCTAAATGCCTTTTTTTCATAGGTTGTAAATACGAATATCCTACATTTTTTATTTTTTGAGAAGTACGAATATCCTACATTAATATCTAATCGAAACTAGAAAATTAAAATTAACAAGGAATAACGTAACTAATGGATATTTCTACAATGCAATTGAGAAATTGAAACTGGATAGGTTTCTTCCTTTATATTTTAATAATAATTCTTAAATATTTATACGAAGGGAAAAAGGAAAAAAAAAATTATTTAAATTAGAACTCTTACATATATATATATATGGAAAATCAAAATTGAAAGAAGGGTAAGGTAAAGGAATTGTACTGTTTTTTACTTCCACTTTACTTTTACTCTTTACTTTTTCTCCTCTTTCTTCTCTTCTTTCTTTTCCTCTTTCTTCTCTTCCTTCTTTTCTTCCTTCTTTTCCTCTTTCTTCTCCTCTTTCTTCTCTTCCTTTGCAGGTCCAACTGATATTATGTCCACTTTACCTACTTTCTTCAATTTCTTCACAATCGCCACTGCATCCATCGATCCTATCACCGTCAGTTTCTGATCCTTCAGATCCGCGGCAATCGAATCAACACCTATTGATCCAAACATCAGAATCAAAACAATAATTTCTAAACATTTTTTCAACCGCAATCAATCTGTCTCAGAAAAACAGAGAGAATCGATCGATCTTTTTTCACAATTAGAGATCGGAAATGTCGAAGAATGATAGGGAAAACAGAGAATGGAAGAATCGGAGACGAACCGTAGATGTCGGCAGCAGCTTCGATTGCCTTCTGCTTCGTCTTGTCGTCGGTCATGGTCATCACCTTCAGCACCACTTTCTGCAACAAATCTCAAAATCAGAAAGAAAATCCATCGGAGGAAGAGAGAATGAATGAATCTGATGAGAAAGAGAAAAGGAGGAAGAAAGCAGAGGAATGGAAGAGAAAGAAGAAAAACCTGAGCCATTTTGGTGATGAGGAAAAACTGAAGAGAGAAACGTGAAAGAGAATGAAGTGAGAAAAAGGTTTTATAAATAAAAGAAAAGAAAAGAAAAGGGAGGAGGGAAAGTCGCTGTCTAAGAGCGCGATTTCAAAGGGTAAAAATCAGAAAAACACAGAGAAGGGATTGTATTGTATTCTTTTCTTTTTCAACAATGACCGCATCCGCATGTCATCGGTTTTAGAAGGCACGCACAACCAAAAGCTTCATGCCTTGCCAACCAATTCCCATTCCAAATTCTTTATTCTTTATTATTAAAAAGCAAAAGTCAAATTTTATTAGTCCAAATTCAACCCATTTATTTTGATTTTAACATGTTAAACAACTGGGACTAAAACTTCACGTCCTAAAAAATTTAAAATAAAAATACCCCTAATGGCTAATGGAAAGAGGTGGTGGCAAATCTAGTCGGTCTCCACATTAAATATTTGGGTGGCAAATTGGACCAAATTAATAGTAAATATAGCACCATGTAAAAAAAATTGCAAATATAGCAAAATCTATCGGAGTCTATCTCATAGACTTCGATTATCAGAGTTTATCAGCGATAGACTCTAATTAATCAGAATCTATCCGTCTACTGATAGACTCCAATTATTTAGAGTCTATCAGTGTCTATCGCTGATAAACTCTGGTTAATCAAAATCTATCAGTGTCTATCAGTGACTATCACGGATAGACTTTGATTAATCGAAGTCTATCAGCGATAGACACTGATATACTTTAAATAATCAGAGTCTATCAGTGATAGAATCGGATAGAATCCGACAACAGCTTTTGGTCTTGTACAATTAATTTTGCTATATTTGCAATTAGTTTGAAACTGTGCTATATTTGCTATTAATTTGGTCCAATTTGTCATCTATGCAACTGCCCCTTAAAAAAATACTTTCCATGCCCCTTTCATTCAATCCACCATGTAGTCTATGTAATGCTTTAATTATCTAAAATTTACAACAATTAAGACCTTAAACTTCATTTAATAAACATGCTTGGTGTTTCCCTTTTAATTAAAATAGAAAATAATCATGTTTTGTATATATTTTTAGTTTCTTTTTCTCTCAATTTTTAAATCTAAAATATTGAAAATTAAAATAATTTTATTTTTTTCCAAAATTATCATGTCATGCTATTTATTATGCATTTTATAATTAAAATATAATAAAATAATACTTTCATTTATGTTGAAGAAACAATTTTTTTTTCTCTCCAAAATTTTCACATAGAAGGTAGTTCTTTTATGTTTAAGAAACAACAAACAGAACTTCATAAAAAAAAAAAAAAAAAAAAAAAAAAAAAAAAAAAAAAAGTTTTTCTTAGTCGAAATTGAAAATAGTTAACGCACGAAATTTGACTTAAATAATTTTTTAAAAAGAAAATAAAAAACACAGTCCAAAGGAATTAACTGCCCACTTTTGTAAACTTGAATGAATGTAGACCTTTAGAAAAAATAATCGCCTATCTATTTCGACTTATTCGTGATCTATCTAGGGTTTGAAATTGAACGAGATGTAGGTTATTTTATTTCCCCTAGACTTTACTAGATGACATAAAATATTGATTAAATTCTAAACTTGGTCCCTTTAGTTTCAACATAGTATCAATTTGGCCAAAGTGAACATAGCTCCGTGGTAATTGGCATGTACCCTCGACCAAGAGATTAGAGTGATACATTATATTTTGCGTATGAGGTAATGGATTGATGTTTCTATTTGGCTAATTGTGTTAGTTGTGTTGCTCAGTGAAATGGGCAAAAGCTCAAGCGCTAGTAGATGGAGCCAGATTAGCATTGGAATTAGGAATAACTCCGATTAGCATTGGAATTGGGAATAACTCCGATTTGGTCGGAGGTGGATTCTAAAATCGTTTGGAATCTACTTCATGATTGTGACCACCATTATACTGAGATTGCTCCACTCATTGATCACCTTCAAGAAATTGTTTACAGATCAACACATCAGGGGTTTCTTACTAACCCCTAGAGAAGGGAATAAAGTTGCTCACATGTTAACCACACATGCTTGCACTTCGAAACACTTTGAAGTTTGGATAGAAGAGTGTCCCATGGACTCACCGCATCATCCTACAAGAGAGGCCCTATCAACATGGTTTAACAAAACATTTGGTTTAGTTTCTTGTTTTCCTTGTACACCTCGAAAAAAATTTGTGTTAGTTGCATGGAACTATCAAAGAGCTTCAATTTGGAATTGAAGACATCTAAACTTAGTAAGAGAGAGAGCTGTAAGGGACAAGGACACGACATAGATCTCCACAATGGTATGATATTGTCCATTTTGGGCATAAGCCCTCATGACTTTGCTTTTGGTTCCACCCAAAAGGCCTCATACCAATGGAGATACTAGTCCTCCCTTATAAACCTATGATCATCCCCTTGTCTAGCCAATGTGAGATTTTGGTTGCACACCTTCTAATTCCCAACAAGAGCTTTAGTGAAGAAATCCCCCAACTGATCCATAGATGAAATGACGTTTATTTGAATTTTCTTGTGTGCAACATTTTCTTAAAGCAATGATCAAGCTCAATACGTTTTGTGTTTTTTTTTTTTTCTTTTTTTTTTTTAATATCCATGAGTATCCGGACTAGAAATACGTAAGATATTAAATCCTAGGTAGGTGGCTATCATGGATTGAACCCACATTCCCTCTAAATCCTTTATTTTTTTCATGGCCCTTATTGACCACTAGAGTCAACCCATGATGGTTCCACTTAGGTAGTGTTGAGGATCACACATTGCTGAAAATATGAAGAGACCTCACAATCTGTCAGTGGAATAGTGAGTTGCCACATCCACTTTATTATTGTTGCTTCTTTACACGTTTTGCAGCACATCAATCAAACTAACGAAAAATTAATTTCTTTCATCTTTGGTTTCTCTCTCCCTTCTTTCAGCATGAAAAATCAAAAGAAAGAAAGTTCTTTACAGAGAAGCAAGGAACGAAAATGGCTCAAGGAGAAAAAGATGAAGAAGCAACTAAGAAAGAAATGATACAAAGGGTTTATAGTGGTTCAGCATGGTGCCTACATCCACTCTTCAAACAGGTAGCTGATCCTTTTATTTCTTCTTTCAAAACACATTACAAAACTCTTTTACAAGATTTTTCTCTTTCAAATTTCACTCTCAGATTTTCACACTTAGATTTCACTCGCTTTTGTATCAATACAAATCTCTATTTATAGATGAAGAGAGAGTATTTGTATTAACTGAAATTAGTTGTAAAGAGAACTTAATTCATCTTTTTTGTTGTCTTTGAACTGCCCAACTGATTCCAAGTCTTTGGATGTGTTTAGGTGGGATTTGGTCACTGCTTTACACAATCTATACAAGATACATGTGTTACTCCTCTTTTATTGCCAATTGGTTTTGAGATAAAACTTCATATTTATCTAATTTGGTATCATAGCCCATAAAGTCCAAATGGGTATTCGGTCCAAAAAAAGTGTGATCCGATTCAAGAATGATGATCCAAAAAGAGGCTCTATGTTGAGGATCTCACATTGAGAAGATGAGGAGACCTCATA
Source organism: Luffa aegyptiaca (assembly GCA_017139565.1). NCBI lineage: Eukaryota > Viridiplantae > Streptophyta > Magnoliopsida > Cucurbitales > Cucurbitaceae > Luffa > Luffa aegyptiaca. Next base: position 478,730 of record CM029396.1, read on the forward strand.
ATGTTACTCCTTTCATTATCAATTAGTTTTAAGGTGGAAGATGTAGATCATCGATCAATTGGGTCACCATCCAATTAGAGCATCACAAAAGACATTTAAAGTAATAGAACCGATTATAAAAGATAAGCTAGCAGAAGAACAAGTTCCACATGGATATACCTCAAAATGCACTTCATAGTAGAAAAGTCACATTTAGTAGCTGGTTGCATAAAGGTGAGATATTATAAAGTAACAAACCTTCTAAAGACTCATTGAATATCACTAATAAGAGTTTGGAAATCAACAATGGAAGAATGGACCTTAGTCGCACAAGGTGTAAAACAAGGATTGCGATCACTCATAGCTTTAGTAACAAATCTTTTAATGTACTCACTTTGAAAACATTAATGGTAGAGATTAGATTGTCTAAAACACTTCAACTCTCTTGAATTAGTAATTTCAAATTCACACTTGAATTTCGTTATCAAATTTTCTACATAATTATCATTAAAATTTCTTTACTCAATTTTTCACTATTCTTATAGAAACATTTGAATTCATAATCAAATTCCAACAACAAAAATAAGTAAAAACATTTTTAGGGGGCAGACAATATAATAAAACTTATAAGCTTAATTCTAAAAAATAAAAAACAAAATGGTTATAAAATAATATAAATGATTGAATTAAGGTGGTAAAACAGAGGGTGAGAATGAGAATCACATGATGGAACAAGCATGGGGATTGTCGTCACTGAAAAGGTGAGCAACGGCGTGGTCGGAGGAGAGAGCAGTGGAGTAGAGAGAAGGGGTTTGGAAGAAAGTGTGGAGGGCAGAGGCAGAGGCAGAGGCAGAGCAAGTGTAAGTGTCGTAATAATAATGGTTGGCGATGTGTGTTGGGTATTTGTAAAAGGAGGCGTAGTGGGAAGAGTATCCTGGGAATGGCCATGCCTCTGCTGCTTTTCCAGCTCTCTTTATTGCCTTCACCACTTTCCTCTCTTCCAATCCAATCCCTCTCACTGTTATTTTCTGCATCTCTATTTCCACCTCAACTTCTTCCACTCCTGCGTGCATTTCACATTTTACATATTTATATATATATATATACCAATTATTAATTCACATTCACTGAAAATATATACCTTTGAGCTTGAAAAGGGCTTTCTTCAACTTTGAAGCACATCCCTCACAGTCCAGGTTTGGGACTCTCACCTCCACCATCTACAATCAAATTAAAGCCATGCCACCAACAATAATATATGACAAACAAATTAATTAAATTCAACATATATATATATATATATATATATATGCTCACTAATTAGCTTAGACTGTAGAGAGACAGAGACTTACAGACATATTATTGTGGATGCTAATTAAATTACCAACAAACTAGAGAGAGTGAGAGAGACTTATTATCTTGTTGCAACCCAAGCATAGAGCAAGAGAGGGAGAAAGCTAAGGGAGAGGCAAGTCTAGTGTTTTAATTTGGCTCTTCATGATGGAATATATATATATATATAGAGAGAGAGAGAGAGAGAGACGACAGGAGCGTTGGAAGGCGCAAGCCACGCGTGCATAGGCGCTGGTGCGGTGGAGGAGACAAAGCCCACGCTTTTCGTGGAAATTAGGAATCATGAAGCTCACAATACCCCAACACTTTAAACACAGTTATCATAACAAAAAAAACCCACTCAATTCCAATTGTCTAAACTATATCATCTAACTTTATTTTAGGTTTCCTTTCATCATGATAATTGATAATGCTCTGCCCCATTACGCATTAGCTCCCAAGTTTTAAGCTGCACAACCACAATGCCTAGCTCTTTTTTAAATCATAAAAACAACCTAATTCCATTTTCCCTTTTTTTAATCTCACTTTTATTGCTCTATCAATTATATATATCACTGGACTTTCATTCAGATATGCCATATCTTTTATATATATTTAAACTGCATTATTGCACAAATATAATGCTCTTTGACTTTAAGTGATTGTTATAATTGTCCTTCCATAACTATTTTAGTTTTTCTTTTTCGGTTTAATTGTCCTCTTTTCTTTTTTATAAAACCAATATAGAGCATGAGAGTTTGAACCTTCTACCTCAACAGAATAAGTATATGTCAATTACCGTCGAACTAATTCTCATTTTGACGTGCAATAAACTTTAGTTTAGAGGAGTAGTTACATAATGAAATATATATATATATGGTCTACAGCCCATAATGGATTGATCAGCGCCACCTTGGTAGGACTGCAATCATGCAACAAATTGGTAAGTGCTGAGGACGACATGTAGCATGAAGGACCATTTAAGGTGATCATCATGTATGTTGTGTTGAAAAATAAACTTGATTTTGGATATTTAGGATTTGGGCCTAGCCCAAATAAAAGCCCAAATTCTAGAAATGTCTTAAGTAGATGGAAATTCTAGAGAAATCCACTAGGAAGATTTTTGGAGTATATGAGTAGAATTCTCTAGAATATTATAGAAAATTGTATATTCTAGAGAATAATTTGTAGCCACAAGATTATAGTTGTGTGTTGGCAAAATCCTAGCCACAACTTGAGGAGGTGGAAACTAGTATAAATAGGAGTGGTGTCTCAAAGTTTTTGTATCAAGCCAAAAAAGCTAGAATTGAGTAATAACACAAGTAGCCTCTTTCTCATAACCTCTTTCTCAAAAATCCATCTTTCAATTTTACCCTCCAATCTCCAAAAAGTTTCTTTCCAGCAAAGTGGTATCAGAGCTTGAAGATCCTTGCTAAGAAGATGACTAGCAACGGCATGGTCCCATTCCAAGTTCCAATGCTCAACAAGACCAACTATGATAATTGGAGCATCAAGATGAAGGCTCTCCTTGGTTCGCAAGACGTATGGGAGATAGTAGAGAAAGGATACATCGAGTCGGAGAATGATAGTCTTTCTCAAGCACAAAGGGATGGTTTGAGAGACTCAAGAAAGAGAGACAAGAAGGCTCTCTATCTAATCTATCAAGGATTAGATGACGATGCTTTTGAGAAGATTTCAGAAGCAAAGACAGCGAAAGAAGCATGGGAGAAGCTTCAAACATCATACAAGGGAGCGGATCCCGTCAAGAAGGTACGTCTTCAAACTTTAAGAGCCGAGTTTGAAACTTTGAATATGAAAGAAGGGGAAGCCATCTCCGACTATTTTTCTAGAGTTTTAACGGTCACGAATCAACTTAAGAGGAATGGTGAAAAGCTTGATGATGTAAAAATCATGGAGAAAATATTAAGATCTTTAGATCCAAAGTTTGAACATATTGTTGCCATAATCGAAGAAACAAAAGACTTGAATGTTATGACCATTGAGCAACTCTTGGGATCGTTACAAGCATATGAAGAAAAGAAAAAGAAGAAGGAAGGAATCGTGGATCAATTACTCAAGCTGCAAGTTGACTCACCTACTGGAAGAGTTAGTCAGAGTGATAGAGGCCAACGAGGACGAGGTCATAGTGGACATCGAGGACGAGGAAGAGGTCATGGACAAGGACAAGGACGAGGACGAGGTTGGAGGCCCTATGAAGACAACAACAATTTCCAAAGAGGAGAAAACTCAACAAGAGGTCGTGGGCCAAGCAACTCAAGATCAAGGTACGATAAATCAAATATTAAATGCTACAATTGCCAGAAGTTTGGTCATTATGCCTCTGAATGTAGAGCTCCTAGCAACAAAAAAGTTGAAGAGAAGACAAACTTCATTGAAAGGAGTCAAGAATGTGACACCTTATTAATGGCTTGCACGGACAATGAATGGGACAAAGATAATAAATGGTATCTAGACACTGGAGCAAGCAACCATATGTGTGGAAAAAGGAGCATGTTCGTGGAACTTGATGAATCGGTGAGCGAATGTAGCCTTCGGAGATGAATCCAAGGTGGAAGTAAAAGGAAGAGGTAACATTCTTATCCGATTGAAGAATGGTGAGCATCAATTTATTTCAAATGTTTATTACGTGCCAAGTATGAAGAGTAATATCTTGAGTTTGGGCCAACTCTTAGAGAAAGGTTATGACATTCAATTAAAAGATAATAACCTTTCTATAAGAGACAATGCAAATAATTTGATTGCTAAGGTGCCAATGACAAAAAATAGAATGTTTATACTCAACATTCAAAACGACGTAGCAAAATGCTTGAAGATGTGTTATAAAGATGCATCTTGGCTTTGGCATCTTCGATTTGGGCATCTCAATTTTGGAGGATTAGAATCGCTCTCCAAGAAGAACATGGTGAGAGGATTACCTTCCATCAGCCACCCTGATCAAGTGTGCGAAGGATGCCTACTTGGAAAGCAATTCAAGAAAAGCTTCCCGAAAGAGTCCAACTCAAGAGCTCAAAGGCCTTTGGAACTCATTCATACGGATGTGTGCGGTCCAATCAAGCCAAGCTCACTCGGTAAGAGTAACTATTTCCTTCTCTTTATTGATGATTTTTCAAGAAAAACATGGGTGTATTTCTTGAAGCATAAGTCAGAGGTGTTCGAGAATTTCAAAAAGTTCAAAGCCCTTGTTGAGAAAGAAAGTGGCTTAGTCATCAAGGCCATAAGATCTGATCGTGGAGGAGAGTTCACATCAAATGAATTCCAGAAATATTGTGAAGACCATGGAATTCGACGACCCTTAACAGTGCCAAGATCTCCCCAACAAAATGGAGTGGCAGAAAGAAAGAACAGAACAATTCTAAACATGGCAAGAAGTATGCTCAAAAGCAAGAAGCTGCCAAAGGAGTTCTGGGCAGAAGCGGTGGCATGTGCAGTCTACCTATCCAACCGATCTCCAACAAGAAGCGTACATGGAAAAACACCACAAGAAGCCTGGAGCGGAAGGAAGCCTGGGATTTCTCATCTCAGAGTCTTTGGAAGTATTGCTCATGTGCACATTCCAGATGAAAAGAGAAGTAAGCTAGATGATAAAAGTGAGAAGTACATATTCATCGGCTATGATTCCAACACTAAAGGCTACAAGCTCTACAATCCTAATACTGGAAAAACAATAATCAGTCGAGATGTAATATTCGATGAAGAAGGAGCATGGGATTGGGGACAACGTGATGAAGACTACAACTTCATTCCATACTTCGAAGAAAATGACATGGAGCAAACAAGAGAGGAGCTTTCTACTCCAACAGCTTCACCAACGACTACAAGTTCTCAAGAAGATGAGAACTCAAGTGAAAGAATTCCACGTTTTAGAAGATTACAAGAACTTTATGAGGTAACTGAAAATCATGATAATCTTACTCTCTTTTGTCTTTTTTCCGACTGTGAGCCCATGAACTTCCAAGAAGCAATGAAAAACAAAAATTGGAAAAGCGCTATGGATGAGGAGATCAAGGCGATCAAGAAGAATGACACGTGGGAGCTAGTCTCACTTCCTAAAGGACACAAGACGATCGGTGTGAAGTGGGTTTACAAAACCAAAAGGAATGCCAGAGGAGAAGTTGAAAGATACAAGGCAAGATTAGTGGCGAAAGGTTATAGTCAAAGAGCTGGCATCGACTATGATGAGGTATTTGCGCCTGTTGCTCGACTAGAAACAGTTAGATTAATAATTTCTTTAGCAGCTCAAAACAAATGGAGAATTCATCAAATGGATGTGAAATCTGCTTTCCTCAATGGAGTTCTTGAAGAAGAAGTTTATATTGAACAACCTCAAGGCTATGAAGTTGAAGGAGAAGAAGATAAAGTTCTGAAGTTGAAAAAGGCACTCTATGGTTTGAAGCAAGCTCCAAGAGCTTGGAATGCCCGAATAGACAAGTACCTACACGAGAGAAACTTTATCAAGTGTCCGTATGAGCACGCACTTTACATCAAAGCTCAAAATAATGATGTATTGATTGTGTGCTTGTATGTGGATGACTTGATCTTTACAGGTAATAATCCGAGTATGTTCAACAAGTTTAAGGAAGAGATGACGAATGAGTTTGAGATGACCGACATCGGGCTCATGTCTTACTATCTTGGCATCGAGGTAAAGCAAGAAGATAAAGGGATCTTTATCACTCAAGAAGGATATGCAAAGGAGGTGATCAATAAATTCAAAATGGAACGGTCTAATCCGGTCAACACACCCATGGAATGTGGGATCAAACTATCAAATTATGAAGAAGGAGAAAGAGTGGATCCAACACTTTTTAAGAGCTTGGTTGGAAGTCTACGATATTTAACGTGTACAAGGCCTGATATTCTCTATGCAGTTGGAGTCGTCAGTCGTTTCATGGAGAAACCAACAACCACACATTTGAAGGCAGCAAAGAGAATTCTTCGATACATCAAAGGTACGATAAACTATGGTTTGTATTATTCTGTTTCTGATGATTACACACTCGTGGGATACAGTGATAGCGATTGGAGTGGAGATATTGATGATCGCAAGAGCACGACTGGTTTTGTGTTCTATATGGGAAACACTGCCTTCACATGGACATCAAAGAAGCAACCAATCGTTACTCTTTCCACGTGTGAAGCAGAATATGTAGCTGCTACCTCATGTGTTTGCCATGCAATTTGGCTAAGGAATCTACTAGAGGAGTTGGGCTTATCACAAGAGGAGCCAACCAAGATTTTCGTGGACAACAAGTCAGCAATTGTGTTGGCAAAGAACCCAGTGTTCCATGATCGGAGTAAGCACATTGATACACGTTACCACTATATCAGAGAGTGCATCACAAGAAAGGATGTACATTTGGATTATGTGAAGACTCACGATCAAGTTGCCGATATCTTCACCAAGCCACTTAAAAAGGACGACTTCATAAGATTAAGAGATCTGTTGGGAGTAACAAAATCAAGTTTAAGAGGGGGTGTTGAAAAATAAACTTGATTTTGGATATTTAGGATTTGGGCCTAGCCCAAATAAAAGCCCAAATTCTAGAAATGTCTTAAGTAGATGGAAATTCTAGAGAAATCCACTAGGAAGATTTTTGGAGTATATGAGTAGAATTCTCTAGAATATTATAGAAAATTGTATATTCTAGAGAATAATTTGTAGCCACAAGATTATAGTTGTGTGTTGGCAAAATCCTAGCCACAACTTGAGGAGGTGGAAACTAGTATAAATAGGAGTGGTGTCTCAAAGTTTTTGTATCAAGCCAAAAAAGCTAGAATTGAGTAATAACACAAGTAGCCTCTTTCTCATAACCTCTTTCTCAAAAATCCATCTTTCAATTTTACCCTCCAATCTCCAAAAAGTTTCTTTCCAGCATGTTGGTGACATGTTGATGTCGTTCTTAATCTTGACAAATCCCCATCGCCCTTTTTCTTTCCACTCCTTCTCTGCCATCCAACTTTTTATTTCTCTCTTTCTTTTTTCAGGTTGGAAATACAATATCAAATCCTCTCTCTTCTTCTTTTTAAAGTTTACTTCGATTCGACAGAGCAAAAGGGGAGGGACATCGAAAAATATCTTTTTTAAAAACTTTTACAGCCATTAACACATTATAAAAGAATAAAAAAATTTACCCAATCGGCACATGTGACTATAGTTAACAAAAAAAAAGGAAGAGTTAAAAGTCCTCCTGGACCAGATTGACATATTTTCCAAACAAACATAAGGGTTAAAACTTAGATACCAAAATAACCTACAAGTGAAAATTCAATTGTCAAAAAGGGTAATTTTCTCAAATAGTTTTGTATTTTTCGAAAAAAAATTGATGACACGTTTGTTGATGCACAATCTTGGGACACAAGGGTGAAGTCGTTGGTGTAGCATCCGAGGTGAGCTCTAGTCAGTTGAGGTATATATTAACGTGCAAATGGAATCTCACACCGATGTGGTGTTTGGTTTCATACACTTTGAAACTAAATCAATAACAATTCAGCAAGTTGGTGTCAATGTGAGTTAGGATAGTGTTGTGTACTTTTGTGAAAGACTGTTCTTTACCTTTTATAAAGAAACAATTATCAAGAATTGTCTTGCCTATATTTAATTACTCCTAATTCATCTTATGGAGAGAAAAGACACATTAGAGCTTTATTTTTTTTTGTTTGTCCACACACAAAAGGAAAATAAACTTGAAAAATGAAGCAAGTCGTTTGGAGAAAAAAAAAAAAAAGTGGGAAATGGAAAAGTTTCATTTATTGTTCATGCCAGTGGCATCCTTGACAGCATCGACTGCACCCTGTGCCTTGGCCTTTATCTGTTGACCTGCCTCTTGTATTGAGTCCTTGGTCGATTGGGCTACATCACTTGCTTTGTCCATCACATTGCTCGCCTTCTCCTACATAATCACACAAATCGATATATGTTACCAATCACTCCTTAATCTTGAAAGGCAATCTAATATAAATATGAAAATTTTCAACAAGACAACCCCTCATTAAAAATAATGTTTGGATTATATACCACTTATATCACAAAACTATATATATTTAAAGCATGACCTATTTTAAAAAATAATGACATGGCTAAAAATCATTAATAGTGGCAAAGTGAACCTGTGCTTGGCCTTTGGCTTCTCCAATGTGGTAACTCATCTGTTGAGAGTTGTCTGCCATTTTCTTTTCTAAAGAAATTTAGAAAAACTCACAAATAGTTGAAAACTTGAAAGGATTTTTATTTTTAGAGAATAAATTTATTTTTGTTGATTAAGAACTACCACTTGTTGAAATTTATATAGTAGTTTACCTGACACGTATATCATGTCACAGGTAGGTTGCATGTTACATATGGAAATTTGTGGTCAAAGGAGGTGACACTTGTCATGATGTCGTTGGAATTGTTCTTTTTAGGGGCCAATTGACCAAGTGTAACAATTTGGTATACATGCATGTATATGTATATGTATATGTGTATGCATATATTTATATGTGCAAACCATCGGTAATCGTTTTATTTCACACATTTTTCTAATTATTTCATCGTTTTACGTGTGAAAATTTAAGACTAACAGTAAAAGTCAGAGTACATTGAAAATCTCTTCCTTGGTATAATTTATCAAGTCTTGGTGAATTGCTAAGGTGGGTTATAATTAAAAATCTCTTCTTTGATATAATTTTTAGACTTTATTTTAAAGTATGTACATTGAAATATATTAATAAAGTAGGAAAATGATCAATATATTGATATATATATATATACATACATGCATATAACATTACAAATACGATATGAAATAAATGGTTACGATATGGTTTCTACATATAAATATATACATACACATACATATACATGCATGCATACCAAATTTTGATGAATACGAAACATTTCTCAACTGTTGTACCTCGTCAATTGGCCCCTAAGTAGAACAACTCCAATGACATCATGACAAGTGGCACTTTCTTTAACCACAAATTTCCACGTAACATGCAACCTACCTGTGGCGTTGTATATACATGTCAAGCAATGTTTCAATCCAAACTACTATATAAATTACAACAAGAAGGAGTTCTTATTCAACAAAAATAATTTTACTATCCAAAAATCCTTTCAAGTATTTATCTCTTTGTGTGCTTTTCTAAAATTCTCTACAAAAGAAAATGGCAGACAACTCTCAACAGATGAGTTACCACATCGGACAAGCCAAAGGCCAAGCACAGGTTCACTTTGTCACTACTAATGATATTTAGCCATGTCATTATTTTATTAAATGGGTCATGCTTTAAAAATAGTTTGTAGTACAAGTGGCATATAATCCCAACATTATTTCTAATGAGGGGTGATCTTGTTGAAAAGTGTTCCATATTTATATTATATTGTCTTTTCAGATTAAAGTGTGATTGGTAACATACTGATTTGTGTGTGATTATGTAGGAGAAGGCAAGCAACCTAATGGACAAAGCAAGTGATGCAGCCCAATCAGCCAAGGACTCACTACAAGAGGCAGGACAACAAATAAAGGCCAAGGCACAGGGTGCCACCGATGCTGTCAAAGATGCCACTGGCATGAACAAATGAAGTTTTTCCATTTCCCATTTTTTATGTTTTTCTCCAAATGACTTGCTTCATTTTTGTTATTTGTTTTGTTTCTTATGTTAAAGCTCTCATGTATCCCGGCTTTGTATTTTCCTTTTGTGTGGACAAACAAAAAAATAAAACTATATAATGTTGCTGAGCCTTTTCACTTCATAAGAATCGATACTAATTGAATATAAGGCGACACGACAACATTGTGCCTCTCTTTCTATCACTAACTGAAATTATATAAATAGCGGATGATAATGTCGAAATGAGAGCATGAAACGCTCATCAATAAGTTGTTTAATTTGATTTAATTTGGAAAAAAAAGCTCCACTAAATATCAAATGTTGAGATCTGTATATCATGAAGAGGGAAGTCCACCTTTTTTTCAAATCCTCCAAACAAATATAGAAACTCCTTTTGTTAGTTCAATAAATGTGGGATATGAGGATTTAAACTTCTGACATTAAGGAGAGAAATAAATGTCAAATTACCGTTTGAACCATGTTTCATGTTAGTCTCGATCCTTTTGTTAGATTTAATTTGAGATTGCTGTTTTTTTTTTTTGAAAAGTATTGTAACTTTGGTACATAAATTTTTCAAATTTTTTTGTTTAAATAATTCCCAATCATACCCTTTGAAATGAAAGGGGAAAATGAGCTTTTAAAAAATTGATCGAAAGGACCCGTTTTAGAAATAACTTAAATTTCTTAGTACACACAAATTTTTGGAAATTTCTTTTGTTAAAAAAATTGACTCATATTTCATCAAACATTCACATTCCTCACTTTGGAGTTGACCAATCTCGATTTTAGCTCAGTTTGTGTAACTAGTACTTGAAATGAACCTATTTCAATATTTTAGGTTCCAAAGGTTTTAAGAGCGTATAGTTAAAGCTTATGGTTGTACAGTAGTGGCGTTAAAAATAATTCCCATGCATGCCCTTCGAAATGAAAGGGAAAAATGACTTTTTTAAAAATTGATCAAAATGACGAGATTTAGAAATAACTTAAATACGTACACAAAATTTTTGGATTATTTTAAATTTCAAAATTCTCTCATGTTCATCAACATTCACATCCTTCATTTCTAACATGGGATCCTTTTAGTATGCTTTGTTGATCACTCACATACTTCCTAACAAAATTTCCAATAGGTCATCAAACATAGAATTTCCCCAAGCCCAAACATGCTTAATTTTAAAGTTCTCATGATTATGAGCCACCGTTTGTTGGTATAGATAATTACTATTAAATCTTTGAAACTTATCTTGACCATACTTTCATATCTTTTAGGATTCCCCAATCCCAAACATGCTTAATTTTAAAGGTCTCGGTTTGTTCATGTACCTCTTCTATCTTCGAGCTAGGGTCACACCACCACTAATAAATAACTCATAAACAAATCGTTTGGTTGGCTTCTACAGAGTTTGACATTTTCTTTTACACCAAGATTGAATATCTACAAGCTAGGATGACTTTTTTTACCAAGACGGAGATTTTGACCTCAATAATAATATTGAATAAATAACAATATCTCAACCCATATAATATTTTTTTTTAGAACTAGAACTCAATACTAAGTTGGACAAAGAGGATTCATAGACACGAGCAGTTGACTCTTTCTTGGCTTTGGGTAGATTTAGATGGAGTTGACAGAGACCGTCTTTAAGTTTCCCTTGAAGCACCACCTTTCCTATTGCCTTGTCCTACTAGTATTAACTTTCCGTATAATATATATAATATAAGCATTAACTTTCCAGATTGCTTCTCGAAAAACGAAAAGTTAGTAAAGATTTTCTTTTTTTTTTTTTTTTTTTTTGAAATATAGTAAAGATTTTCTTCTTTAATTCACTTAAATTAAACTTTATTGATGCTTTTACAAAAGGGGAAAAAATTATTATTATTTTTTCTTTTGATAGCAGGAAAAAATAAAATTTATTGATGAGAGTTTCATGCTTGCATATCCGCATTATCATAATCCCTATCCTTCATTTTTTTTTTCTTTTTAATTACTTGCATAATTTTAATTTTAAATGATTGAAAGAGAATCGTCAGGATTTGATCCATATAAAATCAGCCCTTATTCTATTTTCCAATATATATATATATATATATATATATATATATATATATAATAATCATAATAATAAAATAATAGCCCTCATTCTTAATGGGAGAAAAGGCTCAAAGAAGAGCTTTTGATTTTCCTTGCACACAAAAGGGAAGGAAAAAAAAGCCCTTACACATAAGTGCCTAAGAAAAAATAAAAATGAACCAAAGCCATTGGGAGAACCCTAAAAATGGAATAATAGAAAATGGGAAGGTTTTATTTATTCATGCCAGTGGCATCCTTGACAGCGTCAGCTGCACCCTGTGCTTTGGCCTTCATTTGTTGTCCTGCTTCTTGCATCGACTCCTTGGCTGATTGGGCTGCATCACTTGCCTTGTCCATCATATTGCTTGCTTTCTCCTATATAATTACACAAATTAATTAATATGTTATCAACCATCCCTTATTCTTAAAATTAAGACAAAAATTGTATGGAATCTTTTTTAAGAAATTACCATGTATATCCAATCAGATCAGTAAACAATTAATATTAGGATAGTACTGCTTGTACAACTAACTATTAAAAATAAAACATAACTCATTTAATAAAATAATAATGTGGCTAAGTACAAATAGTTGTGATAAAGAACCTGTGCTTGGCCCTTCGCTTCTCCAATATGGTAGTTCATCTTCTGAGGGTTGTCCGCCATTTTGTTTCGTAGAGGAGAATGGGTTTTGGGAATATAATTAGTAAGTTTGTTGATTTAGAACTCATACATGTTTGTGATTTATATAGTAGTTTAGATTGAAACATTTTTGGACAAGTGTAATGGAACAAGTAGGTTGTATGCCACGTGGCAGTTGTGGTTTGAGGGAAAATGACACTTGTCACGATGCTGTTGGAATTATTCTCCAAGGGCCTGTTGACCAGATTTAACAGTTGAGAATTGCTCTAAATTTACCACAACTGTGTGTGCGATCCACAATCACTTACTGATTAAAATCAACTAAGATATGTGAGATTATGTACATCAGAAAATTGATCACGATAATTTGGATTTTTACCTAAAATCAAACACAGATCTGGTTTAATTACTATATCTGTAAGTTAAACCAAATTAGTTGATATGCATGCTTAAATGATATTTTATAATTTAAATATATAACGTCCATAAGAAATTCATTAAATTTCTATAAGTTTCGATGACATTCGTTTTTTTTTTTTCAAAATGTTTGTCAATACATTCATAAATTTGCGTTTATTGATATCAACTTCAATCACCATTGATATTTTTTTTTTCTTTATGGTCCCTATCCAACAAAGACACTTGTTCTCTCATTATCTGTGCATGACCAACTGATGTTTAAAATTATGACTTTATTAAGTTTCCATGATATGCTTCAAACAAGACACATCATGATTCATGTCACATGGGATGGGTTAACCAAAAAGAAGAAGATTTCCACTTCAAAAGAACAAGTGGAGAAAATAAATTTAATGCAACATGGTAAAAGACACCGACCCAAGAGCTTCATTTAAGTGATAATTAGGGTTATTAAAGGTTTAAAGCCTCAAGTAGTATTTTCCATGTATTTCTAATCATGCAACCTTCTTTTGTATTTCATGTCTAATTTACGTAATAGTTATTAAAGCCCAATAGGAGGGCCAAATGAATTTAGTTTTTTTATTTTTATTTTTTTAAACTGCCAAACGTATTTATTTGGTCTAGAGAAACTCCTAAATTTAATTTGTAACAACACTATTCTACTTAGGGTTGATCTAGGGTTTACATATTAATAAATACTTTTAGTTCCTTTGGTTGACCAACACATGAGGTTATTTAAAGCCTTCACTAGTAAATTTGATAGGTTAGACATTTTGGTGAAATGAAAATGGGGAGAGTTTCCTCTCTTTACTCCAAAAGGAGAGCATGTTGCATCCTAGCGTAGCTTTGTATATATATCCTTAGAAACATTCAGGTTCCATTCGCCATCAAACTTGAGAGTGTGTGTGTTTTGACTTTGGGCTAAGAACGAGTTTTCCTTTTCGAAGGCAACCATTAGAGTTAGTTCCAAAGGCAACACATCCAGTTCTCCTGAGACAACATCTAATAGAGCACAAGCACGATTCATATATTGTGAGATACCCCCTAATAGCAGCAATCACTATAGCACACCCTCCACCTCCTCCCCTTGAACAAGGACCTACTCATCCTATCAGGGAGAGCTTGACATGATAGACATGCTTTGCTTGCCACTCCAAGCACTTTTTGTCCAATCTGAGAATTCATTCACAATGTCATATGACTATAAGGCTCACTAATGTTTATTCCACTTTGAGGATTTTTTCGGCACACAACTAGATTTTTTCCAATCTGATCCCTACATGTCTCCACAATTGTTGATATTATTGTCCACTTTAAGCCTAAATTCTTGTAGAATGAAGCTAATTGTCCCCCATCGAATACACTCATAATCACTCTCTTCCCTAACTAATGTGCGACTTTTGTTTGCATTTCAATAGGTGGCTTATCTTTTTTCACAAAAATATTTCACTAAACACCAAGGTTTCTCTGGTGCTGATTGAGTAGGATGTACAGACACAAGAAGAAGCACATCCAGAATCGTGCATATATGTTTTTAAGAGAAAATTGCATATCATGAAATTCGAAGAAACAAACAACAGTGATACTTTTTTATGTTTACTGATTAGAATTCTTTTAACTTCCTTCTCCTTGGATCAGTCTTTGTTCAATTTCAATGTTTTTTGGGATCGATTTAATTTGGGTTTGTTTTGGGCTTCAATCTTCAAGAAGATTTCCATAATTCAACATAAGCTTTGATTCGATTCAAAGTCTTTGCATAAAACCTTGAATTTGCTCAATTTCTAGCACGTACGTGTTAGATAAATTAGAGTTCTTGTCTCCAATTCATTTAAAAAAAAAAAAAAATAATTGATATAATTCTATAGATTTCAATAGTTGTAATTCTATAGTCTACTTTTACTATTATTATTGTTTCACGTTTCTAGCTAATATTAGCTTTAAATTTGATTTTAAATCGTTTGTCTGAATAATATTTGAGTTATTAATTATGTAGTACTTAGAAAATTTCATATCGAATCCCAAGGGACAACAACTCTTTTCGTCTTACTATTTATGTTATTAGTTGACATTGTACACACTTCCGTAAACACCTAAAAGATTGTCACTTAGAACGTTAACAAAATTTTAGGTTAAAATAATAGCAAGATTCTTAAAAATAGAGACTCTAAACCATGTATGGCTTAATATTGAAAAATAGAGAAACAAGAAATGAAAAGGATAAAATAAAGAACGGTATATGTATATTATATTATTTTTTCTTTAATATATACACATAACTATTATTAAATCCTTTTCTTATTTGAGAGAAGGTGTTGGATCAACCTTTGAATCTTAAGACAATTGTTTGTGGTAGCTTGAAAAAGCTGAAACAATAACGTAACATAGAGAGATTTGAATTGAAATGAGGAGCTTGAAACTTGAAATATTTCCACTCAAATAAAAGATTTCATAAGATGGAGTAGAGAGTAGAAATGATGAAATAAAATAGTTGGGAGGCTAGACGTAAAATTGAGTTAAAAGTAAAAAAAAGGGTATATAAAGAAGTAAATTAGAGGAAAAATTACAAAAGGGGTTTCTAGAAGATGTGTGGTAATTTTTGTTGGAGGGACAGATTTATTATTGCATCTAAAATGCACGTGCCTTGACAATGTCAAAACTCATCTCGCTGGGATCCGTCGCTTGCAACTCGAACTGAATGCCATCTAGTTCTCTTTTGAATCTATCCTTGGAGCTGGCATACACCATTTTACTTCTCACCTTGGATATGTCAGGGGACCTACATACAATGTAATTAAGAATAATGGAAATTGGATTAATTAATATATATATAATTAAGAGAATATACCATGCAATGAAGAAGATCTTGCTCTTCTGGCAATTCTCGTCAGTAATGAAATCAAAATCAAAGACAGCATAGCGACACTCGTCGGCAGGGAGAGATCCGGTGAAATCCTCATAAGTTTCTTCTGGTTTTCCCAATTTCTCCACCACCACCTCCTGTTGTTCGATCTTGAAAATGATGAATCTGTAGTTTCTCTTTGCTTTTAGCTCCAAAAACTTCAGTTTACATTCATCTCTCACGGCCATTCCAGACGCTGCGTTCGCCTATACCATACCCTCCTCCACATTAACACATCATAATAATAATTAATATATATCTAAATTATTACATTACAACAACAACAACAACAAAATTATAATAATTGTTATTGGAGACAAGACAACAAGACAACATGACAACAACCAACATACCATGTTTTCTTAATTGAGTGAGGATCGGAGGAAGAAAGGAGAAATTAGAAACAAAGAGTAACACACACAAACACACACACACACACACACACTAGTGTCGTAGGCACGTAGTATGGGAAAAGGGAGAAGAAAGAGAGAAATAGAGGAGAAAAGGTAGAGATCCTTATTTTTTGGAATGAAATGAGAGGTCAGAAGAAAGAGAAGTTTAAGGAACACCAAACAAACGTTGAGATTTGTCTAAAATGTCTCATCCAATCCCATTTCCCACAACTCTCACTATTAACAACAATACCATTTGCCACATTAAGCCTTTCTCATCAATTAATTTCCAACCTATCCTATTTTCTCACTCATTTCTAACTGCCACTCATCCCTACCTCCTTTTTTATCCACACAAAAAAAAAAAAAAAAAACAATTTCATAATTGATTTATCATTAATCAGTGATCATCTTCATTCTTGATGCTTTAAGACATCAAATTAAACTAAATCAGAGAAAAAAGAAGCAGAGGTTTTATTGGCTAGAGAAAACCTTCAGAGAGAAAATGTTATTATTATCACATAAGGAAGGACATATTATTAAAAATTGTTATCAGATATTGAAGAATAAGAATAAGAACCAAAGAGAAGAATAAATAAAGAACAAAATGCTAATTAGCTAATGTACGTCTATGAGGAATATATGAGTCGGTAGAGGTCTTAACAATCTCTAAAAACACTCTTTAGAGCTGATTGGATTCCAAAAACACCTACCATATGACCCTTTATAAAAATTATTTCCTTAAGTTTGAAGAGTTATATAGAATTAGTAAGGTCTTTATGGGGCAGTCATCAAAATTGTCAAGCTAAAGGGGATTGATTCAGTTAGAATTAAATTTTATGATGGTATGGAGAAGATAATACCTACTTAATCTTAGATTTTTTCCAAATACTTAAAAGAGAAATCTGATTTCTATTGGTTTAGCTTGATAAAGGTGCATATAGTTACAAATTAGAGGGTACGGTGGATTTTCATAGATATATAAGGTTTTTGCTAAAAATGAAAGGTTTTTTGAGAAATAGTTTGTATGTCTTGCAAAACTCATTAGAAACCTCAAATTGTGCAAATATTGTTTTACACCAAGTTGATAAAAATATTATTCTATTTTGGTTCTATAGTTTCAACTTTGATTCATTTTGGTCCGTATACTTTCAAAATATCCATTTTATAAGTCCCTCTATACTTTTAACTTTTATTTATTTTAGTCCATGTACTTTCAAAATTAAACATTTGTTTAGGTTATAAGTGATCATATTAGTTTGTTTGCAGAACTTGAATACAAAATTTTTGGGACAATAGAAAATCTTTAATACAAAGTTATGGTTACATCTGAAGAAATTTATTGAGTAGGATATTGTGTCGAAGAAAATGAGATTAAAAAACATTGAAGGGATAAAAAAGAATATTTCAAAAGCGGCATAAAGTAAAATAATGGACCAAATTGAAAGTGCATCTGACAAAAATAGAAATACACCAAAATAGTAATTAAAATTTATTGATAATAATTAAGTAATCCAGAAAACATAGCAGGTGTAGCTAGGACAAAAAGTTGGAAATTAGGTTTGAGAATTGAAATAGTAGTGGTCAAGATATTTGGTGAAGGAAATGGGCGGCGACGATTCGGCGTTGTATTTTGCCAGAAGCAGTCTTGGGCAATGAATCTGTGAGGAAGACCTTCTTTGGGACTTTGAAGGCAGCCAGATTGCTTCTGCACAACTTCAATACATCTTCCTCCCCAATCTTTGATCCTTCCCTTGGGATTATCGCACAATTTATCTATATATTATGGGATATCGTCAATGTCATGATGAAGGATAAAGAATATGCTTCAAATTTATTATTAGCCAATTATATTTTTGTTTTATTTAAATAAATTAAAAAAGAAAAAGAAAATAAATAAATAAATAAATTACCTCCTCCCCATACTTGTGGTCTGGAACACCAAATGCGACAGCCTGAGCCACGTCCGGATGAGCCAACAGCACTGCGTCCACTTCTATCGGCGATATCTTTTCCCCTGCCCAATCCCCATTTTCACATTATATCCTTCCATTATTCTATTCTTTTTCAGTTTTCACATCCAAACACAATTCATTTTTCTTTTTATTATACCCATTTTATCCCTCCACCTTTTATTTCATCAAATTGTGCTTCTTCATTTTTCAAAATATTGCACAAATATCTAAGACAGTATCCATGCCAATTTACTTTTTAAGATAATCAAATTTTTTAAAAAAATGAAACCACTTTAACTTTAAATCTCGATTGGTAAATAATATAAAATGTCTATTTGAGTACCAAACTAAAAAAAAAATATGTTCGTTGTACTCTAATATATACCTACTAGCTGAACTAAAAGTAGGTCATTTATTTTTTAAAAGATAACTTTCTTTAAAATATTATCAAAAAGGCAATCGAAAGCTCATGATAAAAAAGGTTCAAGTATAAAAGAATCTTTAAAGCTGACTGAAATGAGGTTTAAACGAATAAATAGAAGTCTCTATCAAAACTAAAAAATTATAATTAAAATAGGGAGGTGTTTTGGTTTTTACCTCCACGGTTGATGAGCTCCTTGATCCGACCAACAAGATGCAAATACCCATCCGAATCGAAGTACCCAATATCTCCGGTATGGAACCACCCGAACCGGAACGCTTCTTCGTTCGCTGCCGGGTTGCTCTTGTATCCATTCGTCACATTCGGACCCTTAATGCACACTTCCCCTTTCACATTCGCCTCTTGAACCACGCCCTCTTCATCCAGTATCGCCATTTCTTGGCCCACCGCTTTTCCCACCGACCCCGCCTTGTGCGGACCCTCCTCCGGCAACGGGTTCGACGACATCAAATGGCTCGCCTCCGTCATCGCGTACGCCTCAAGAACCGGAGCCCCGAACGCCTCTTCCAACCGCTTCAAGATTGCCGGTGCCAACGACGCACTGCAGCTCCTAATGAACCGGAGCTTCGGGTAAACAGTCTCCGGTTTGCTCGAGTGCCGGTCCAATATGATCTGGTGGATCGTAGGCACGGCGGTGTACCACGTGGCCTTGTATTGGATCATGTCGGGCCAGAACGTCGACGCCGAGAATCTCCCTGCCGCCGGCAGTGCCACGGCCGCTCCGGCGGCTAGTGAACTCAGTAACCCGGCCATCAGACCGTGGACGTGGAACAAAGGGAGCACAATCACGGTCGAGTCGGACTCGGTGAGTTTGTAAACCGATTTAATGTTGTGAACCGATGAGGCCAGATTAAACTGAGTCAATGGCACGCCTTTGGGGCGGCTCGTGGTGCCCGACGTGTGAAGGAATAACGATACGTCGGATCCCTCGTTGACGACGTCCCCAACTGAGTCGGACTCGGAGGACTGAGTCAAGGAAAGAATCAACTCGGCACGTGCATCGGGGAGCTCTGCGGTCACGTGTTGGATTTTGAGCTTAGACGCCGCCGTTTCAGCTGGGCCGTTGCCTTCTATTGAGGTTACGAGAAGCTTCGATTCGGAGTCCGATAAGTAAAACTCGAACTCCTCCGCCGTGTAGGCGGCGTTGAGCGGCGCCGCCGTCGCTCGAGCTCGGATCACGGCCAAAAACATAATCACAAACTGCAAAATCAAATCATTGAAAAACTTACACGGTTGGATCACAATCGGGTTCCAACATGATCCCCAACTCTAATGGTATGTTAAAAAATACTAGTTAATTGAATTTAATCTGAATTGAATACCTCGACGGTGTTGGGAAAGACGAGGGCCACGACGTGGCCGGGTTTGACGCCTCCGCCGACGAGTTTTGAGGCGGCGGAATCTACGAGGTGTTGGAGGCGGGCATGTGAGAGATGGAACTTTCCAGATAGGGATAAGGCGGTCCGGTCAGGGAAGTCTCCGGCGACGCTTTTGAACAGTCCGGTGAGAGTTGGAACACCCATTTTTGTTTGAGGGATGAGAAATAGTAAAATTGGGAAAGGGCGAGAAGAATAAAGCGATGATGAGGAAGAAGGGTGCGCAGATGATTATATAAAACTGGTTTTGTTCGAGAGAGAGAGAGAGAGAGGAGGAATAATACGAGCGGCTTATAAGTTATAATATGGTGTCAACGTGTCGACATTTTGTTTGAGCATGCGCCCTGCGAAGACCGCCCTTACTGCAAACTGCAATGTAAAGCTTAAGCTACCTTTCATAATTTTTTATTTTCTTAAATAGATTAACATATCAACGTCTAAACCTATATAAACCAAAATGACTATTTATAACCAGCGTACAATTTAAAACATTGTTTTATACTTTTATTATTATAATCTTCTGAAGTAGTAGTTTTATAATTCGAAACAATATTTAATATATATATAAAAAAAAAACAATAATTAATATATAACGAAGAATGTGAAACAATGTTATTTTTTATTTGCGTTTGACTGGACTTTTCTTTTTCTTGTGTTTCCTTTTTGGAAGTTGTCTGACCGGGCCTTCCATCCCCATCAGCCAAAATTGGGCGGCAGCTGAGTTCGTTGCTTAAACATTTCAACCACGTGAGATTCACGCTGCACTTTGTTTATTGTTTTACACATCAACAACAAGTATACATGACTATCATGTTATAAACTATTATATTAATATAAATGTGTATAAGCTCTACAGTTGCTTTCCTATAGATATATAGTGAGACCATCTTCTATATATATTTATATTTGTAATCTATGTTTTTATACAAAATAGGGATGATAGAAAACTATTGAGAATCACATTCCTCCCTCCATTTTTTGGTCTATCTTTCTTACATTTCTATTTTCTAGTGCTCTTCATTTCATACTCGTCAGTCGTCACACAAGATGAAGACGAATGTGAAAAACTGATCTCATCACTTGCGGCATAGCACACACCACAATGTCTAAGTCTCACCAAGTCAACCGTGTACAATCTGTAGGCCTTATGTTGTTAGCGCACTATGTGAACTATTTATAGGATGTATTTATTGCTAGTTTTGATAGTTAATTTAATTGACTATTATTTTCACACATATTTTTTTTATATCTGGAAGGAATATCAAGCATTTGGAGTAAACACAAAGATTACATCAAGAAAATCATATCAAAATTGAAGGAATCAAGGCTTTTAGAAGAATGAGGAATTCAACCAAAAAAAATCTGATTGAGACACTACCTTGCATGAAGCTACGTCAACCTTGCCGCCAAGTAGCATTGAGGTGATAACATCTCTATATTAATGGTTCTTGTTGTAATCTTTATCATATTAATAGAAATATGAATTTCAAGTTTGAGGTGAATCAAGATAAACTCTAAAGTAGTGATTATTATTTCTATCCCTTTATTCTTCTTGTTATGAGTAAAACTCAAGTCGAGAACGAACTGAGAGCAAAGTTGAGATTAAACTCAATCTACACAAATGAGCCAGAGAAGAACTCAAAAGGAGAGACCCTGATAAAAGTTGGGATAAACCCTCAAGGGGCCCATATAGGGCAAGGTCATTGGGCTAAGTTCAACCTTTGTGGGTGGAGGCCCATTGGGCTTATCCAAGCTCATATGGGCCAAGTCCCTTTAGGATGAGTCGCGCCTATCTAGGCTAACTTTCTCTTTGGGTTACGCATGGCTCACTTAGATCGATTTCTCTTGGGTCAAGCCAGGTAGCCCGTTTCCAAGGATCGGAGAAATGAGTCGGCCTCGAGTTCTTCTAGATTTCAGGGATAGTAGGGAGGGATCATGAAGCTGAACGATGGAATGGATCCTTGATAGTTTGCAAATATTCACTAACTGGCGAGATATGCCAGATACGTAGACATATTAAGGGAGTGTATCACGCACAAGCTATGCTGCACAACTCTAATTAACATTCATAATTAAGCCTAACACAAACTTTCCTTTGATTTAGACATCTGAACAATTGGAGTGCAGTTTTCTCTTTTTTGCAAGCATTATTTTGTCTCAGGATTGAACCGGAACGTGTGGATTTGACTATTCTCCTGGGTCAAATTCACGCATCAACACTTTTGGGTTTAAAAACAAACCGATTGGTTTTGGTTCGATTTTTAAGCGATTGTTTTATTTGTTTATTTTTCTTCTTCTTCTTCCTTGCAATATACAAACAGTAAGAATGAGGGACTTTTGAGAGTGAGGGACAGATGGCAAAGAAAGAGAAAATGAAGAGTAAAAGGCCGGCAACGACTAATCAATTTTACCTATTTAATGCACGAGCGGCAGCGGCGTTGGAGGTGATGTATGAACACGAAGATCAATGTTAATTTTTACATTTATAACAATATTTAGTCATATCACTCTTTGTGAATTATTGGCCTCATAATCACAAATTTTGTGCTACAGTAACGTACCAAGAAATTGAAGCACATGCAATTGTGAACTCAACTTTCTTTTTTACCTTTTCCAGTCCGACAAGCTTTGTCATAAATCCAACTCACTCTTTCTCTCAACTGACTTGGCCAAAAGCAGCTCAGGTTAGGCCTTTGATTTACTGTGTTTATTATGGCTTGTTTGAATTTCAAATGTTGAAAAAAAAAAAAAAAAAAAAAAAAAAGCCTAATGTCCTAAATTTTGGGCTTTTGGAATTCGTCAAACATCTCAAACTACACTGTTTTTTACATTATGTATGATCAAACGTTGCAAATGATGAAAACATGTATTTCATTAGGCATACATTAATCATATTGTCGAGTACACAGAAAGATTAATAATCATTTCAAAACAAGTGGCCTTTTAACATAATAATAAAAATTATACTAGAAAATATAGTTGTTTCAACCACCATATATGTAACTCTAGAATAGGGAAAAACAAACAAACCGACTAGATTAATCTAACTTTACTAGATAGCTCTCTATGTTCCCCTCTACTAATTTAGGAGGATTTAATTAGTTTATAGTTTGACGATATATGTGTTTTTAGAGATGGTTTGTGCACACTTAAATTTAGACATATTCAATCAAAGCTTGAGATTTAAAAAATGAAAATATAGTTACCTACACATATGCAGAGAAATTACAACTTAGACTTCAAAATAGTCTTACTAACATAATTCAAATCAATATACTAAAAGGAACATAATTCAAATTAATTAAACACATATTTCTTTGTTGAATTTGAATGTAACAATGTTTGAATATAAATTTGAAAACTTTTCCATTCATACCACGAGGAAGGAAAAAAAAATTGGGCATGAAGTTTCATGCTATCATTCAGATAACAACTTTAAACAAATGGATATATACAGAGAGCGATCAATAATATAATAAGGCTATGTCTTATAATTTCTCCACAGCTTTACAGAGAAAAAACTCATATGGTAGAAAGTCTGGTTCAATATTATTGAAAAATATATCACTCTTGATTCCGTTTTCATAAAATTTGAACACTCTTACAAAAGGAATTTTAAAATAATCAATCCATTGGATAAAGAAGTTGTGTTTCAAGTTTCAACTGGTTGAAAATTTTCATTGTCTGACTAATTTTTATTTATTAGTAATTTGAGTATCAGACACATCCATGGCTCAAAGTCAATTCATAGATTTATGAATAATTTATTATGAATTCGTTGAATTACATATAATTTAGTTATGATGTTTCGAAAATGTTTTTTAAAAATATATATATATCTTTGTCGAAAGTCCAACGAGTTCCATGAGAAATACTTAATTAATTATATAAATCGTTGTTTAGTAATTCTCATATTTCAAAACTACTTTCCATACTACAATTTCTTTTTATATGATTATGATTTACTTGACAAATTAATGTTCATAAAAATTAAATGATAGGTTATTAAAATTTAACTATAAAATTATAAAAATGAGAGAAATATCATATATAGAAAAGATTAATGAAAGGACGTATAGATGGGAAAGAGATTTGAGAAAGTGAGCTTAGGTAAAGATTAGTAAGGTCAAATTTATTACGAGAGAAAATAGTGAAAGAAAGTGCATCAAGAGAGAGAAAGACTAAGTCAAAGTTTGTTTATTATGAAAATTTATAGTCATAGAGAGAGAAGTTAGGCGAGAGAATTTGTGCATTAAAATTTTAGTGAAAGAAAATATGTACGTAATTGGAAAATTCGTGAGAATGAGTAATTAGTCCAAGAAAAATTTGTAATGAGAGGCTATGGATAAACATTTAAATCAAAAACATGGATAAAACATCTATTTAGTGCTTCCTTGAAAAGTATTTTTAAGTGTATTTTGACTTTTTTTTTTTTTTTTATTAAACTCTGAGTGTACAGTGTGATTTGAGTAATAATACAATGTTTTAGTTGGATTGTTATATAGAAGGGATAGACTAGAGAAGACATATTGCATCGGTGGTCGATAAAGAAATATATATCGTAGAGGGACTTATGTGAAGTCTAACTAGATTAAGGAATCTAGTTAGACTAGCTAGTTTAACATCAAAGATTAAGGAATTAAATTTTCAATTTAGCGATGTATAAAACTAGCTAGTTTCAAATGTTAACGATGCAGTGTCAATCTGAATCAGTTATCGTCAAAGTGAGTATAACTTAACGGTAATAGGTATGTACCATTAATAAAGAGATCAAATATTTGAATTCTCCCACTTCAATGTTGTTGAACTAAAAAAAAAAATGTTTTATTGATGGGATAAAATTTGGCCGGTGTTGAGAGCCAAACCTAATTCATCAACAATTTTTTTTTTATTATTATTATTATTTTTTACCCATTATCCTATTAGTTGAATAACAGCCAGTCAAAAGCAGCACATGGCAACGCCCAAAAGTTTACTTTTCTTTCTTTTTTGTTTATGACTATTATTATAATCTAGGCTAAAACAATGGAAATAGTCCCTAATTCTCAATTTTATTTCTAATTTGTTAAAAACTCTCAATTAAGTTCTTTAGAAAATCCAGTAAAAAAAATTATTTACAAAAAAGCATGCTTTATAGGTCATTTGATTGATATTTTATTTCTATATTTAAGCACACGTAGACATACCATTTGGGCCCAGAAATAGAATTTAATTTGTTGATGGGTATGTTGAATTGTCGAAGAAAATTTCTAGGTCTTTCCTATATCAACTCCCTTCACTTACATTATGAATTTTGTGTCATAAACAGTTATTTTGATACCGTTGAATCTCACACAAGATATAATACTCTTAAATATTGGTTAAAATGAGCATAGTTTAGATGTAAGTAACACGTAACTTCAACAAAAAACCAATGGTTCGAATCCCTCCACACCAAATGTCGTTAGACTCACAAAAAAATATACATATATATATTCTTAAATGAGGGTGACATGAAAAAGAATGAATTGAAATAGTATTTACATTATTATAGTATTGGAAATAGATTAAAGGCGATTTTACCATTCTTGTGTTCCACTTTGATCGGCCATGTCGATTTTCGTAGAAATATCCGGACATGGACATGTGTTTTTGTCCAAAGAGTTGGGCAGATAAGCAAAGTTGACCAAATCAAGGGTATGTTTTTATGAGCTTCGATTCGAAACCTGTCAAAATTCCATTGGTCCATTTCTATTTGAATTCTTTGGTGGCGTCCGCGCCAGATTTCGGCTTTCCATTCGCCCCACGTGGCAAAACAACCCGACCAAAGCTGAACAACAACAGTCCTCTGTTTTGAATAATCAAACGAATTACTAAACTTACGCCCTTTTTATTGGGGCCAACACGCAAACCACGTCACCACTTGTTTGTTTACAGAGGACAACAACCCCACAATTTCTTTACCATATCTATTATTTCAATATCAAGTATTCGAAACTACATTATGCCTTAATTTGTTAAATATATTGATGATATTGAAATTTGTAATATATATAATGGTCAAAGAAAAAGGATATAATTTGTAATTAAAAGAGTAATATATTGAAAAGGGTATAAAATAAACGTTGGAATTAGGTAGGAGCGGAAACTTTATACCAAAAAAAGTTTTCACATATTTTTTGAGATATATATTTTAGAAATTAATGCGAGTAGGAACCACCAATAATAATCTTCGGAAAGGGGTCAAAGGCAAAGCCCTGGACTTGAAAAAACGTCTAAAGCCCGTTCATATATGGAAAACATCTTCAATTCAAAGTCAAAAATCCCAACATCGATAATTTGAATCTGAAAATAATGTAGCTAGTATAAATACCCTTAAAATTCCCATTGTTTGAAACATCAACATTCAACAAATTAAAGGATTTGAGATTTCAGTTTTGATTGGGTCTAGAAAGAGAGAGAGAGATAATGTTGTTGTTGGTTGAAGGCATTAGCTTAGCTTTAGTGGCCTCATTTATTTTGTTGTTGTTGAGGGTTTTGTTTTGTTGTTGGATTTCACCATTTTTAGTGCACAAAAAGCTTAAGAGAAATGGGTTTGGAGGTCCAACGCCAAGTTTTCCTCTTGGAAATATTAGTGAGATGAAAAGGAACAACCTTATTACTCCTATTTTTGAGTCTTCTCAACTTACCCACAACATACATTCTATCGTCTTTCCCTATTTTTCTCGCTGGCAAACTGCCCATGGTAAGCCATCGCCCTACCATTATATATATAGAGTTACATTATTGTGTAGTTTGAGATTAGATGTTGTCTTTGTTTATAAACTCATAATGCTGAACTCTAATAATTGCATTTCCATGCATTTTTTTTTCTCAATATATCCAAACTTAGTAATTATTTTTGAATGTGATACAGGGAAAATATTTACATATTGGTTGGGGACAGAGCCATTCTTGTACATTGCAGACCCAGAATTTCTGAAGATATTGTCGACAGAAGTGAAGGCCAAGTTCTGGGGAAAGCCATCTGTGTTCAAACGTGACAGAAAATCAATGTTCGGAAATGGTTTGGTGATGGCTGAAGGAGATGAGTGGGTTCGCCAGAGACATGTCATCACTCCTGCATTTAATCCATCCAACTTGAAGGTTAGTTTCTAATTCTCTTTTTTCATCCTCTTTTAAACCTTTCATATTAAACCATCCTAATCAAGTTTCTTAAGTTGTTTTTTATTCCCATTTTGAGTTTTTTTCAAAACATAAATAAATGGACTACTTTATCAATTGAATTATTTTTAAATTGACTAACAAAAAAGAAAAATATTTGGCTGCTTACCGGTACGTAAGGATCTCCCTACATACCCATTAAAATGTTGACAATTAAAAAAGAGAAAGGTAGAAAATGAAAAAAAAAAAAATATATCTCTCCTAATTGTCAAGATTTTAATAGTAAGGGGATCTCGACAAAAAATTTCATACTACCTTCATCAATTATTTGTCATGAAAGAAGTACTTAAGAATGATATGTGACCCATGAAATAAAATATTATATCATAAATGTTCATTAAATGACATGTCAAATGTTGAATGGAAAGAAAATACGTACTATATTAGACATTTTTCGGAAGATTTCTACCATGGGCATGGTATAGTCAAGTATTGTCATAGATTTAAAACATGTCCTATTTTCAAACTATTGTCAATCACACATTCCCATGTGCTTTTCACTTCCCAAGTTGACATTCCTTGACCATTTCAAACATCTTCACTCACATCCACAAAATCTTCATTCCTTTTTGAAAACATCATAATTACTAATAACCCAATACATGTGTAAACAGGCAATGTCAAGCTTGATGGTGGAGTCCACCACCCACATGCTGGAGAGATGGGCCAACCTCGTACTCTCCGGCCACCCACAAATCGAAGTCGAAAAAGAAATCACTTCCACCGCCGGCGAAATCATCGCCAAAACCAGCTTCGGAATCGACCACAAAAGCGGCCGACAAGTCTTCCAGAAACTCAGGGATCTCCAGATGACACTCTTCAAAACCAACCGCCTCGTCGGAGTCCCGTTCGCCGGAGTTCTCAACGCCGGCAAGGCCCGAGAGGCGAGACGCCTTGGGGAGGAGATCGACGGGCTGTTTCGGGCGGTGATCACGGCGAGGAGAGAGAATCAGGCGGCGGCGGCGGTGCTGCAGCAGCATGATCTTTTGAGTTTGCTTTTGAAAGAGAGCGGCGAAGAGGGGAAGCTGGGGAGGAAGCTGAGTACGACGGAGCTGATCGACGAGTGTAAGACGTTTTTCTTTGGTGGGCATGAAACGACGGCGTTGGCTCTGACGTGGACACTGCTGCTTTTGGCCATTCATACGGAGTGGCAAACGCAGCTGAGAGAGGAGATCAAACAAGTGCTTGGTGATAAACACACTGACTTTGATTTCACTAAGCTTTCTCAACTCAAAAAGGTAAATACTATACACTTTATGCTTTGATTCTTTGTTTTTCTTTTCCTTGTATTAATTATGAATACTTAACACATATCCGTGAGTCGTTATCTCTATACACATCATCATTAAAATATTGACAACCATGAGAAAAAAAATCTCATTCTCAATTTTTTTTGTCTTAGTTGTCAACATTTCAATGATGGTATGTATGAAGATATCCACGTACTGTTATGCAGTCAAATATTGAATATGACAGAGAATTTAAAAAAATGCAGATGGGATGGGTAATGAGCGAGGTTCTACGTCTATACCCATCAGCACCAAACGTACAAAGACAAGCAAGAAGAGACATTACAATAAACGGACTGACAATCCCCAATGGCACCAACATGTGGATCGACGTGGTGGCCATGCATCACGACCAAGCCCTTTGGGGCGACCAGGTCAACGAGTTCCACCCTGAGAGATTCCAAAACGACGCCATTGCTGGCGGCTGCAGCCACAAGATGGGCTATTTGCCATTTGGGTTTGGAGGAAGAATGTGTGTTGGAAGGCACCTGACGTTTATGGAGTATAAGATTGTGTTGACGTTGATTTTGTCTAGGTTTTCCTTCTCCTTGTCTCCTGATTACTGCCATTCGCCTTCCATTATGCTCTCGCTCCGACCTGCCCATGGGTTGCCCCTCATTTTTCAACTACTCCAACATTAGACTAGGATAAATTATTGGAGTAGATTGTCACAATGTGGTTCATAGTTTTATACGGTTGGATATATGAGAGGGAAATTATAAAACATATATATTTCAAACCTACACTCATAAGTCAACAGAGGCATACGGATTTCGAATCTTGCAAACAGTCGTCGTTATTAAGAGGTAGCAACTTTGTGGCGGTGTTGATCAATGATCATTTTTCTTAGAGTAGAGGAGCTTTTTCATTCTAACTTTGTTGCTTTCAAAAGAGAGCCAGGTGCTAGCAAATTAACTTTGAGATTAGTCCTTTTTTGGTTGTATATGTTGTTTGTGCGTCGAATATGTGAATGTATTGTGAAGAATTAGGCCTCCTTTGTTATGGAATTCAAAACATAGGGAGTGCTCTCAACAGTACGTTATTCCATATTTTTGTTGTTATGTGAAATAATAGAAATTATATAAAGAAAAAAATTGGTTGTAAACCATGTGTTTAAAGAAAATGCTAAATATATATTTGGTTTGAATTCTTTTTTTGGTCCTTAAAACTTTTTTGTAAATCTCTAAACTTTTAAAATGTTCATTTTGAGAGATCATTTTGGTTTTTAAATATCAGTAAACCTAACGCAGGTTGTTTACATGATTGTTGTGTTGACATGAGTAGGCACCGAATGTGGTTACCAAACGGACAAGCCGAGTTCCAAGGTACGTATTATTGGATCAAGCCAAGTAGTCATTGGATCGTAGGCCAACCAAGTCAACACATTTCCTCCGTCTTACTAAAACCAAAACGTCATTCCTTCAATCTCAATCTCCCCATCTTCTATTAAAAAATGTTAGGATTTACACTCATCGAATCTTCATTAGAATGTAGCGAAATCACATCATGAAGCCCCTTAAGAAACACAAAAGAGGTGGTATACTGAAAAAAACATAACAAAACAAAAGGTCAATACTCAATTGGTAATGCAATAACCACGTCATCAATATGGTTTAGCCCCTAATTTATTGATGTTTTTTCCAATTTTATTCTTTATCCTTTTCAATTATATCATTGCATTAATGAATGTTAGGTTGGTTGATGAGACTATTAATTACATGACGTAAAATACTTAGTAAGTTAATATAAATTTAAAGGAGAAATTAAGCTACGCGTACTAAATCTATAGTTACTAGGGGTGTTGAAAATTGGATCGAAAACTGACCCTACCGATCGAAACCGACTAAACCTATGTCAGTCGATCAGTTTTCTCTTATATCCGATCGAAGTCGGTTTTTTCCATTGAAAAAATGGATTTTCGGTCAATCGTCCACTAAAAATAGCCAAATCAGATCAACCAATCAACTTTAATCTCAAATTTTTTTTAAAAAAAATTAAAAAGTAACTAGTGAATGTCAGTTGCATTGCATGTACGCTAACACTGTGCAGCATGCACATTGCACACTTTTCCCATTAAAGAAAGGTCATCATGACCTTTATAAACAAAATATTACTCTTTTCATTTTCACATTCTTTTTTCTCTTTTCCCCATATATTTTTCTCTTTCCCTCTTCATCCTCATTGATTTGTTTTTCTTTACTCTCTTTTCCTCTCTCTCCTCCTTCCATCTTCTTCTCCAAACTTCACAGATTTTGTATTAATGTTAACCTTAAACTTGCCTAAATATTGCAAGACATTCAATTAACTTTCCATTTGAACCACAATTAAAGCACGTAATTGACTATTTCCTCCTTTTTGTTCTTTTTTAATTCACATTGCATCTAAGTTGGTTTGTTGTTAGAAATTTATTGAATGAACTATTTATTTGAAGAAACTTTCGTTGCTGAAAAGTTGTACATGAGTTTTTTCTCTTATTCAATTAACTTTTCATTTTAGATGACTTTTTCTTGTTATTGAGAGCTTTCTGATTTTTTTTTTTTTTTTTCGTCTAATATTATGAAAGCAAAACAATTTTGGAGATTTTTTTTTTATTCAAAATGTTTAGGTTTTTTCTTGTTAAGAACATAATGGTGGGGGAAGGTTTCTTTCTTCTTTTACTGCTAGCTTTTTTTTTTTTTTTTTTTTTTTGGCTGCCTGCTAATTAGAATTAGTAGTAAACAAAAGCAAAGCAATTTCGTAATTTTGAAATTTTGTAAATGATAATACATATAATTGGAAATATCCTATTTTACGGGTAAACTACATTGGAGGATCAAAGTTTACAACAAAACGAATAAATAATGTGAGATAACAAAAAATAATTATAAATACAATGAATACTACAATACTTCTAACCAATTGGATATATAATTTTTATATAACAACGTGAAATGAGTGGTAATTTATGAATATTCAAATAGAATAATAAAACAATAATAACACATTAAATATAGGCATTTAATTATTGCACCTACTGATGTGAACACAAGCAGTCCTTCAAAGAGGGGGGTATATTTTTGGAACTACATGTTGAATTTGATCCTATGATGATATCTCTTACACAACATTGCCATTTCTCATGAATGTTCGAAATGAATTTTTATGACATTTCATAAACTTAAAGGGACCCAACATAAATCTGAGGCAAACCCTGATGGAATCTAATTGGTCGTGTTTTCCTTTCCACGTGTACAACATCTTTTTATATTATTCTTGAAAAAAATCTATTCTTGTTGTAAGTACTAAGATTTCCCACCTCAACCAGAAAAGCAATGAAATAAAAGTATTTATTAGGGTGATGCAACTAAAAATTGAAGTCTTGATGCTATATGAAAACTTTAAAATGGAGGCAGGCTTGTGGGAAAGCGTACATGCATCCATTGCTTTTCATACGATACCAAATGAGACCAACCAATGTCCTCGAGCAAAGACAGCTTCAGTTCATAGAGTTTCTTCTTGGGAGGCTCTCCATCATTTTCAATAACGTCATTAACTACCTGTGGTGACAGGATATATAAATTTAACATCAATGGTAATGTGTAGTTATAACAGTATTTGCCATAAAACTATCATTGCTTCGTCTCCATGGAGGACAATAATAACATTAAATTATTGGCTTAATTAATGGTAGCAAAATTTTTATGAAAACGAATGGGGAATGATATGCAGTAGGAAAAGTTCAAACTAGTGGAAAACATGACAAACCAGTTCCACTCCAAGTGTAGGACAAAAACGAGACTCAATCATCTTAGTTGAACCCCGAGTATCTTAGTTGAACCCCGAGTAATTAGTGAAGCAAAAATGTTAAATTACAAGTTTAGTCTCAGAACCTTGAGATTTGTGTACATTTGGTCCCTAAACTTTTAAAAGTGTATAACAAAATCCTAAACTTTCAGTTTTATGTCTAATAGTTCCCTGACATGGAATCCTAACATTTCAATTGTGTCAAGTAGATCCGTGAATTTTAAAAAATTCAAACATGCGGGAGTTAAATTTGTAATTTTAAAGAATTAGGAACCAAATAGACACATCTTAAAGTTTAGGGACTAAATTTGTGATTTAACAAAAATAATTAACATGACACAAATACTGTGCAGAGAAATTTTTCTAAATATCGAATCAGATGTCTGTGAGGAGGTGAAATAATTGAAGCAATTGATGGAAAGGACAAAAGTTCCAATCTAAGAAGCATGGACACTTTAGTGTGGCTAGTGTGTCTATGTCCGATACATGTTGGACACTTGGCCACTCTGACACTTGTTGGATACGTATCAAACACTTGTTAGCACAATAGATATGTTTTAGACACTAATTCAACATTAAGTCTGATATTTGTTAGACACGTATCACACACTTGTTAAGTATACTAAATAAACACAAGATAATATAGAGCAAAAATAATAAATTTTGAAAGTGAAATACATCAAACTCATTTTTTTAAGAAAATTCCGACACTGGGTCTAATATTTGTTAGACACATATCACACACTTGTTAAGTATACTAAATAGACACATAATAGTATAGGGCAAAAATAATAAATTTTGAAAGCGAAATACATCAAACTCATTTTTTAAGCACATAATAGTATAGGGCAAAAATAATATTTGTTAGACATGTATCACACACTTGAAGTATACTAAATAGACACTGTTAGGGACCAAGGCAGTATGGAATGCCTTTGTCCCACATTGGAAAGATATGGACTCCTAATGGGGTATATAAGTGATCCCATAGTGCCTTGGTCCCTAACAGACACATAATAGTATAGGGCAAAAATAATAAATTTTGAAAGCGAAATACATCAAACTCATTTTTTAAAGCATATAAATGCATTACCTTATTGACTTTGACTTTCCTTCTGGTATAAAAATGAACTATATTTTTAAAAATGTATATTTTAATAAACATGTCCTAGTCGTGTCTGTGTCCTAGACTTTTAAAAAATGGTGTGCCACCGTGTTCGTGATGTGTCATATCTGTCTCATATTCGTATCCATGCTTCTTAGGTTCCAATATACTCTGGCCATAATAATCTTGGGTTTAGAAATATGGAAATTCACTAGGTTGAAGGTACAAAGAGCATACAAAAAATTTAGAAACTTGGTTGAAAATAAGAGATAAATATAAAATCTAACTATTTTGATTATCTAAACATAAATTAATAGCAAGTGGACTGTCTATCTTGGGATGGAGAGAGTGTTTAGCTAAGGAGGCATGGACACTTCAAGTTGGCTAGTGTATCCGTGTCTGACACGTGTTAGACACTTGGACACTCCGATATTTGTTGGACACGTATCATACATTCGTTAGCACAATGGATATGCGACAAACACTAGTGGTACAAAATCAATATAGGTCGATATTGAACACTTGTTAAGTGTACTAAATAGACACAATACTAAATGAAAAAAATCATAAATTTTAAGAGTGAAATACATTAAACTCATTTTTTAAGCATACAAATGCATAAACTTATTGATTTTGAATTTCCTTCTTGTATAAAAATGATATATATTTTTTAAAATATGTATATTTTACTAAACGTGTTAAAAAAAATAATGTGTCATCATGTCCGTGTCGAGTCGTATCCGTGTCTCGTGTCCATATCCATGCTTCTTAGGTGTTTAGGAGTGGGCTAGGTGGTCTGGTTTTCTTTCGCCACCTTTGTGGTTCTTTTAAGGTCTCAAAATGCTTTTTAGGCACATTTAACTAGTTCAGCACACTGAGGGTCGAAATTTGATGGGTTTAGCCACATTTTTAATTCATTAAGGTCCCAAAATTCCTTTTAGCCATGTTTTTCTTCCCTTAAGGTCCAAAGGTCCATTTTAGATAGTTCGATGCCCGAACTGCTTTCTTGAAGGATTTAGAACTGCACGAAGTGGATTAGACATTTTTAGTTCCATTCAAAAAGTTTTTGGTTCATTAAGGTCCCAAAATGCCTTCTATGGTAGTAAACCATGCTTTTAGAGGAGTGAATGTTCAGCAAGATCAAAGGCCGAATATCTATAGTTGAGTCCTCATTTTGGCAGATACTATGTACAAGCTAGCATAATAAATGTAGTGTAACCAAAACCGAAAAAGAGAGAGAGAGAGAAAAAAGAGCAAGAGGAAGTACCTTCAGAGCTGCACCTAGCCTCCCACAGCGTTTTTCGCGCAACACTGCAAGAGTTCCAAACTTAGAGGACTTGACATCTACCCATTTCTTCAGTTCTTTGAAATTCTCTTCAAAAGAATCTTCAGACTTCTCAGCATCTTTTGCATCTTCTGATACAAGTGTCGAAGCCTTCTCAACCTTGGTTTGTCACAAATAGAATTGTTTTATTATCCATTCCAGAAAACAAAGTAGTTTATGCTGTTAATGTTATTTTCATGGCTAACCAACCACATATTTTGAAACCACCTTAATCCTCAACGACTAAAATTATTTGGTTAAAGTTTTGACTCTTAAAAGAATCTTTTCTTACCCCATCACATTAATTTCAAACATTGGTTGGATTCACAATTTCACTTGATTTAATACGTAAAATATAGATTCTAAAATAAGAAGTAAACAACTATACAAAGTTTGAAGTTAGAATGGGTCCTAAACACTAAGCTCCTAATAGAGAGCTATCAATACTCATTTGTACAATGCTCCTCAAAAGGCCATCAAATATACCATAAGACAAATAGAAAGATCAATACCACAACAGAAAGCAATGCACACAAATTGAATACATTGCATCTATTATACATGCCCTAGAGATGGCATATTGTGAGAAGATCGAATCCCATCCCTAAATTATTTAATCCAGCTAAGTTTTTATACTAATAGAAGAGGTAATTTTTCATTCTAAAAGAAAAACAGATACAATGATCATATTTTCAAATCAAAAGACACCATAAAAAAAGCCTTGTGTCACTAGTTATTAGAAATAAAAAGTTAACAAACCTTTAAAGACTCCATTTCTGCCAATGCTAGTCCTTTTTGGTATAGTGCCTCTGCCAATTGATCCCGGGTAGCCTCCATCTTCTTCTTGATTTTCTGTGATTTAGAGAATAGAAAATAGTGGCGATTAATTTAAAAAGTTCAACCGAAAACCTAAATACTAGCGCTTTAACTCAACAACTTCTCAATGTAAATTAAATATGTAGTAGAAAAAATTTAAGATTCAAAACCATTGCAGTAAAAGTGTTTACCTCCACGTCTTCATCCTCTGGATCATTTTTCAGTGCAAAATACTTGGCCAACTCATCTGTGTCAATGCTATCAACTACCTCGTTTGCAGCATCAATGACCTACAAAAAGCACTCATGTGCATAAGATTATACGTCTTTTTTTAATATTATGTTATTTGTACTAAATTATTTTGTCGTCTAGCTGAGATTATCTAGTAATGATACATCAGTCTCTTGTAAGGGCAGTTCAATCTTTTACTAATATTTTTTAGTATAAATAGGTCATTACGTTTGTGTATCTATTATGAAGTATTTTATCAATGGAATCCTATCCTCTTTCTTGTTAATCTCAATTTTCCACTCCCCTACTAAATTCACATGGCATCAAAGCAGTATCCATGGGATTTTTGTTTGAACTTTGAAGACTTATCAAGATGGTAAGGTTTAGGTTAGACAATTGGAAGAGTATCTCATACATATATGTACAACAGCATTAAGAGAAAAGATGACATGAAGTCTATTGGAGTGCTATGTTGGCTAATGTGGTACTGTCCATACGACTGGAAAGAAATCGACATTGTTTCTAGGATAGAATTCTTGACATCCTTTCTTTACATGTCAGTATCATAGCTTCTAGATGGTTTTTTTCTAAAATAGTCTATGATTATTTTTCTTTTGATAGCTCAATCACCCGGAGAGACTTTTTGTAACTTCTATTCAAAGGGAGAATTTCTTCTGCTCCATTTTTTTGTAAATTGTTATATTCAATGGAGAATGTGTTGTGATCCATTTCTTTTTGTAACCTATTTTATTCAAGGGAGAGTATTTATTTCATTAATGAAACTGTTTCATTTACACACACACACACTCAAATGCAGAAGATGCATGCATCAAAGGTTGGTCTCATCTCTTATCACTGTAGTAGTTGTCTACGGAACAGAGATGACAATGAGTTCAGTTAAATTTCCTGATGATTTTTATAATTATTATTTTTCTTTTTTTTTTTTTAAGATCGTAATGATTTTTACTAGAATCCACTTACCTCTTCATCATGGCAGTTTCTATCTTCGATATTTCTTTGAGAAATCAAACCTTCCAATACTTTTGCAAGCAACGGAGTGTATTTTGGATATTCACTCTAGCAAAATGATAACAATAAACAATAATAATAGTATGGGTCAAAGATGTTAGTAACAAATATGCAGAAATCCAACCTGATTAATGAATCCACACCAATGTTTTAAATAAAGATCCTTGACAACATGTCTTGTAAAATAAATCCAAGCTAAACCACAGTAAGAGATGATTTAAAGACTAAGATAAACATTTAAACTGATAATATAGACAGACATATACTAAATTGAAAACTAAATGAATAGCAGAATTTGTTAAGATGGAAACCACATGATTCTGTAAACGTGCAGAAAAAAAATAAGAACGCTGGTCCAATGAAAATTTTAATTTCAACAATATTCAATTAGGGCAATTGAAGGTAAGTAAGATCCCACTGGATAACATTTTCCTTTTAACTTTTAAGTTCTGTTTTAAAAATTAAACTGGTTTAGTAACAATATTTCTACTTTCTCTTTCACTTTTGAAAAATACTATGAAAATCGTAGTCAAATTATAAAAAATAAAAAATAAGCTAATAGTTTAAAATTTTGTCTACAGATTTACAACCTATAATCAATATATTAAAATGTAGCTTAAAAGAGAAGAAATATTTTATTTCCCTTTTTCCTCTTTTTGAGAATAAATTTTAGTTTAGTAGTTCCATATTTAATTAAAATTATAATAAATTTTATTTAAATTATCAACATATATAAATCATAAATCTTGTAACTATGCTTAAAAATAAAAATTACAATCAACGAATTATAATTTTCTCAAAAGAATTTTAAAAAAATGTAATGGTAATATACTGCCAGGGTATTTAGTGCCAGAGTTGAACATGCAAAGGCCATAATCACAACTTATATTATCTTTTTGTTATATAAATTAAGTGAGGTAAAATGTTTTTGGGTTAAAAATCACTTTTGGTCCGTAAACTTTCATGAAAGTAACAATTTAGTCCCTGAACTTTGATTTGTAACAATTTAGTCTTGATACTTTCAATTTTGTAACGATTTAGC
This sequence comes from Luffa aegyptiaca, assembly GCA_017139565.1. Classification (NCBI taxonomy): domain Eukaryota; kingdom Viridiplantae; phylum Streptophyta; class Magnoliopsida; order Cucurbitales; family Cucurbitaceae; genus Luffa; species Luffa aegyptiaca. Next base: position 516,675 of record CM029396.1, read on the forward strand.
CCCTGTTCTTTCAATTTTGTAACAAGTTAGTCCCTAAACTTTAATAAATAACAATTTAGTCCCTGTACTTTCAAATTTATAATGATGTAGTCCCTATCGTGAAAAGTTAATGTAAAGATTTAATGAAATTTCTTACCTAAAGATATTAATAAACTAATTTGGGACCCAATATGTTTATATTTAATCATTAAATAATAAAAATCGACATTTAATTTTGATATTTTTTTACGACAAGGATTAAATTGTTACAAATTTGAAAGTATAGGGACTAAATTGTTACTTATTAAAGTTTAGGGACTAAATTGTTACAAAATTGAAAGTACGGGAACTAAATTGTTACAAAATTGAAAGTACGGGAACTAAATTGTTACAAAATTGAAACTACGGGGACTAAATCGTTACAAATCAAAGTTCAGGGACCAAATTGTTACTTTCATGAAAGTTTAGGGACCGAAAGTGATTTTTAACCATGTTTTTGTTTATGTTTAATGTAGTAAGACCATTTTTGTAGGGGAAATCTAACGGGAAAAAATGCAGAAAATGAGTATAGAAAATCTTAAAGGAAAAAAAGAAGTAAAAAAAAATTATTGTAAAAGAGTGTTTGTTTAGAACTCTTTAACAGATAGAGAAAAAGAATAGAAAAGACGTAACCAAAACGGGTGGTAGCTAATAGAATCATAGGAAATGGGTGCATTTTCACAATGGTAAAAAATAGTCAAGATATACTGTAAGAGAGAAAAACTATACAAAAGGCCTTGTCAAAATTTGAAGGAAATATTGTAATTTTTTTCTTAGAGAAAAAAGCACATTTTCGACAAATAAATGATAATATATTTTATTTCAAAAAAATAATAATCCGTACAATCTCAAATCATATTTAAAATAACTTGTAAACCAAACTTTAAAAAATACTTGCGAGTGATGATAATTAGTCTTTTTTGACAATAGACGAGCATAATTTTGACAAACAGAAAACAAAAACAAAAAATAAATAAATAAATGAAAAAAGTATAACAATTCCATTCTGAAACTATCATTCCAATAACACTGAAAAAACATGCTTGAACCTTAAGGGATGAGCACAACTTCTTCCATTCTGAAAAGTCTTCATTGGTTTCTGGTTTTAGACTTGTAAGAACTTTTATCTTTGCATCACGAACCTGACACCAGGGAAAGCACAAAATGCACCAAGTACTTGAGGAAGATGGTTAAAGTTGTCATTAAACTAAAAAGCACCGTACAGAAAAGGATAGAGGCTGACTAAGAAGTTAAAGAAAATAGTCATAAAGAAATTAAGAAATCTCAAAATGGAAATAAAAGAGCAGTTTAAGATTTATTTTGCACAATACTACAACAAAAAGGAAGTTTCCTATTTATAAAAATAAGAGAAAGATATTAGTATGATTGGAAACTGCTACATGAAGCAAGAAAACAGGACAAGGCAATACTATCAAGAGATCAAAGAAAGAATGGCGAAGCTAGTAAGAAAAATTATTTTCCTTCTTTTATCAATTATTAAAAAATTGTTTGCAAATGGGAACCCAGACTTTAAACATAGGCTCCGATATTTTAATAGAAGATTACAATTAATAACAATTAAAATGTTGGTTCTAATGGGTTGAAGTAAAGTGTCATGCTGTTCTGTTTTTTTTTTTTTTGTTGAATGCAGCCGTTTGTCTCTTATCTAAAAAAAAGAAGTAAAGTGTCATACAGACAACCCCAACCTCACCCAATAAATGGGGAGAGAGTTCATTTGGAAATTGGTGGTAGAAGATTTACGACAGATGATAGTGCTATATAATCCTTCGCATACCTCTTCCATTAGACGCTCAGAAATTGGCTTAGTCACAGCTGGAGAAGAACCTTTACCCTTGTCTTCATCAGGCTGCCAAAAAGTATACCAAAAATATCTTTAAGGTTACATCTGCAGATTTGATTGAAGGGGGAAACATGCTAGGTAAAGCAAACAACCTTAGTTGGTGGCACTATGAAGGAGATTTGATAATATACAGGCATCTTCCGTGAAATTTCTTTATCATTTGAACTAAAAATACCCAGCTTTGCGTATGAGATTGCTCCCAACAGAACGGATCCTTGAGGAGAATTCTGAAACATTTTAAGTCAACAAATATTGTACAAATCCAGAAAATGGAGTTGCAGGAATGAGAAGGAAATAGATCAAATAAGCCAATCTATAGTTGAAATTGCCCTCCCGTATGTAATTTCTCTCTAAGTAATCATTCATACAAAGCCTCCAGCATATTCAGGGATTCGAGATAGCCAACTCGATGTACTGTATGCCAGTATTGGAAGTATGTAATGGTTTCAAGAGCATCACATGAACCATTGTTCCTAATTCAAAAGAATGAAATAAAGAATACAATAATACCTTGGGAAACTTATCTTTTGGTGGTGGGCCCAAATAGAATGCTTCTTTTTTCCTACCAAAGAAAATACATCAAATTGAGACTTGAACTGAGCTATAGAACAAAGGGAAAGTTTTCTCGACAACATACCCAGGAACTAAAACTGAAGATTTGTAGGCACCATTCCCCATCATAGGACCATCGGGTTGAGAGAAAAAGCTCAATTTAATGGAATCCTATATCAAATAAAATAAGCATACAGTTTAACAATAAAGTAAAATTTCCACCGACATTAAATTCAAGCAACAACATTGCACAATAGACTGATATACTGATACTACAAGCCAATGGTTCAGTGTGGGCTAAAACTCAGAGGAAGTTCAAAATGCATGGACGATTGTTAAATCTGATGACAAACAAATTTAACAATTTTCCAAAATGGAAGAAAGATAGCAGAAGGCACAAGTAAATAATAAGTGAAATTATACAGGAATTTCTAATGGAAATTTCTCTGCTTCCCATAGAAAGAAAAGTTTGTCCATGGACTGAAAGACAATCACATCAGATAACAACATCGAGCAAAAATCAAGAGGGCAATTTGTGGCATCCACACAAACAAAAAAAAAACTCTAATAAATTGAAACATGTTACCTTCTCGTCCAATTTTCTTTCTATGAACACAACCAACTGCTTCATTTTTTCCAAACATTGAACGTCCTCATGCCTGGAAATCAAGAGAGATTCTAAGAGATAGAAAAAACACTAGACTGCTTTAGAACATATGTCTGAACCATTAGCAAATTCTAAGCTGTAAAGAATCAAGGACGCAAATTTGAGATGACTTGGTGTTCTTCACAAAGGTTAAACCAAATATTACTTAAACAAGTAGCAAGGAAAACTAAGTCACCAACAAAACACTTGCAAGAAACTTCCTTGGACAACCTAAACTTAAAGACAATATACCATTTTTTTTAACGAAATAGAATTCTTCACTAAAGAAATGAAAAATTACAGAAGAGTGTATCTCATCGATCCATCAAACAAAAGACAAAAAAAAAAAAAAACTAAATTACAAATTTCAGAACCCAAACACACTTGAAAATACTTAAAAACTAGCAACAGGCTATCCAAAGAACAAATGTCTAAATTTTAGATTTCGTGGAAGCTTTCTATCATCTTCTTCACTGCACCCACGAAACTGCTTGCCTTCATTTCTAAAAACAATTGGACAGAACAATCTCAAAAGTTTAAAACCAAACCAGAAACCTGCGACACTTCCTAAAGACCATATATGATTTAATCAGCAATCAGCATGTATCAACTTGATGTAGAGCATCAAAGCCACTTTCTTAAATTAACCTTTTTAGCCAACTTGGCACATTGATTTTTTGGCCCTTCCTCTAAGTGGTTGTTGTGTAACAAGTGCATAATGTCCACTGGAACGTCCGTGTATTTTATCATCAACTTGATGAATTAATTTCAAGATATAAGGCTTTCCTATTATAACAGGTTGTTCAAAGGGATTTCCCGTTCTTCCATCAAATATTCTGCTTTTTACAAACAAAAAAAAAATAGAAGGTAAATTCACTGTGGCGCGCTCATTAAAAAAAATTCTTTTGTGGGAAACCATTTATTAAAAAAAATAAATAAGCTTAACACAAAGGGAGAAAAAGAAATAATAGTAACTTGGTCCCGAGCATCTACCATTATACCCACAATGATTGGGCATACTATTGGTATTCATAATGGAAAGGCCCATGTGCCTATTTATATAACGGATCGCATGGTAGGTCATAAATTGGGAGAATTTGCACCCACTCGAAATTTCCTGGGGCATGTTAAAAATGATAATAGATCTCGTCGTTAATAATTAATATTAGTAAAAAAAAAGTGAATATAGATACCTATCGTTCATTACTAAGAGGTAAACCCTATGATAAAGAAGATGCCATTTTTTTTTTCAAATTCTTTTACTTTGTCATTTTTTTTCCATTGTTTCTTCCCTTTTCTGGGAAGATTCTCAATTCTCCTCCTTATTCTTTTTCCTATTCAATTGTTATAGTCAGCCCCCTTCATAGGCAAGTGTAGTTACATGGTCCTTTAAATTAAAGGGCCATACAAACTCTGAAAACGTGAAAAATACAAAAGCTAGTATTATTCAGAAAATATCAAAAAGATGCTCACAAATTGAGAGCAAAACAGTGTCATGATATTTGCAGAACTTTATGGAGTCCAAAGTGCTGAGTGCAAAGCTCAAAGGTACAATACAATAATGCCATGAAAAGAGGCTCATACCTTATATGTAGCCGTAAATTGTATTCTCCCTTGGGAAGTTTTTTAAACTTTGGGTATGCATCACCCGTCGCATAAATACGCTACATATGAAATAAATAAAACAAGGAATTGAGATGATAAAGTGGAATTTAGATGATAAAATAAAACAAGGTATGCATCTCCCTCTCCCTCTCTCTCTCTCCCCCGATGATAAAATAAAACAAGGTATGCATCTCCCTCTCCCTCTCCCTCTCTCTCTCCCTCTCCCTCTCTCCCTCTCTCCCTCCCCCTCCCTCCCCCTCCCCCCCTCCCTCCCTCCCTCTCCCTCTCTCTCTCTCTTGCTCTGATTCAATTTGGTTTGGTCCCTAACCTACCATTAGTTGTAATCTGGTCATTGTATCAAAATTTATCATTCTCCAATCTCAAGCCACATGCCGTAGACAATTTGAAATGTAGATTACCCTTCATAGCCACATTTTGAGATGTCGCACAGACATTTTAAACACATTAAATATAACCATCCACATTAAATATGGAGTAACCCAAACTTTCTCAGGTATTATTGTGGACTAAGCCGAACTTTCACAAGTATAATTTTTTTTCTGCTTGGATCAAATGTACTCGATGTATAATTTGATATTTCAAGTAACAAGGAAAATGATGTCAAAGTACCTTATTCGCGTCAGAGATCATATAAAATTGAGACTCAAATTTGTTGTCATATATGCGGTCATTAAACAATGGAATAACAGGTCTCACTTCAGCAACATCTTCTAATTTGAACTTGTAACTACAAAATCAGAAAAAGCACATGAATTTGGTTCGACACCAAAAATGTCCTTCATAAAGAAGAAAGTAATAAAACATCACTGTTAACTCACGTTAGTGTCAGTGATAAAATCTGTTTTCCACAAGGCAATCTATCACGATTTGTAGGCAGTGTGCAAAGTTTGGCTTCACATGGCCGATATGGAATTTTTATCTGCAATTAGAATGAAGAGGAAGAAGATCATATCTCATATAGAGTAATGTAACTAGAGCAACAAATAATTCGCCTAACCTAATCACTTCATTCCCTCACCTTGTTCAGGATGGCAGCAGGAGTAAGTTTTTCTGATGCCAACAAAGCTTCAGCATCAATTCTAACAGGCGCCTCACTTCCATCAAGCACTATTTCATTTTTATTGGTAATAATCCCGTGGAATGTTACCTAAGAATTACAGAAATTCATTGTCAATCTTCCTAAATAAGTACCCCATTTTCGATTGCTTAAGATTTTCTTTCATTTTTTTTTCTTTTTTTCATCTTTTTCATGCTCTGGAATAAAAATTCAAATGATTAGACTTAAATTGCAGAATACAATCAAATTAACTTAAGGAATACCAATCACATAATAAATGTTTCTAACTAGACCAAAAATGGAATTGCATGATTGATGTAAGCTATCAATCTGTAAAATGGTTATTGGGTTAGTTCAAAGCAAACTAGCCGTTTGTCTTTAGATAAGCTAGCCGTTAGATGGTTAAGGCTTTAAGCTTGTTAGTTAGGCTTTGGTTAGCTTACACTAGTATAAATACTAATGCTTATTTTTAAAAACAGGCAGATTATTGTCAATAAAACTTTCCCGCAATTGGTTTACACCAACTATAAAAGAAATTGTGAAGATTTTATTCCCAAGTAGGGAAGGTAAATTTTCCTATATCAGTTTCACCTTTTTCTTCAACAAGAGTGAAATATGGCATTGGCAAAACTAAAAATAAACATGATAGTGAGACTGATGAATCAGAAGCATCAAAGTTCAGTCGCATTACTTTTGTGTTTTATCATTAAAAAAAATAATAGAAATAGTTCAACCAAAAAAATCAAATCAAAATTTGAGATTAGATATTAATATAAACTCACTACCTCAAAATCTACAAGTGATGATTCCCTACTTCCAATGCCACTTGACCAAAATTGAGCAATTGCTAATTCCATAGTCTGGCCACCCACAACAGGAAAACAAAAACTTTTGGAAGCAGGAGACGAGAATGTTACCACACTCTCCCACTTCAAAGGCCTCTTCAAGGGCAAAATCTGGAAAGTAAAAATATTCTCATACATTATGAATATATCGATGACCTTCATACCAAGTATAGTTGCTCCACATACCTGGACAGTGTCAATAAAAAATTTCCTTGTTGTGTCAAATCCTGTTGTTTGTATGGTTGCTTCAACCCAACTAGCACCACGCGGTACCTCTATAAACCTCCGTTCTATATGGCCTAAGGTAGCATATTGAAGAAAAGACAGACAGATTCCACTCAAAATAATTCTCTTACAAGAGTGTCTACTATTCAGTAAGAGTACAAGTATATAGATGTTTGTTGTTGGCAAAATGAACCTGGTAGAAATGACATTCTTGGAAAAGAAACTATTGGGGGGCGATCCACCACAACTACTGGCTTCGTTATAGTTACCGGGATTCTGAAAAGAGGACCTCGCCATGGAGCCTTGCAATCAATACCATAGATTTCATAATAGTGCAGGCCATCACTAAGATTGGAAGGATCAACCACTACACTGAAAAGAACAAGTAAGACTTTAAGTCCATTATTAACAAGTCACCATCGAGTGGCAAAAAGTAGACCTAACCCTTTTAGGTGCTTTATTGTCCTTAAAAAAGAAGAAAGAACATCTTGACAGGCAATGAACAAAGATAATTAACTTATTTTGAATTAGAAAATGTTATAATGCTTATATTAGTATAGTTGTATTGTTGTAAATATCTTTTAACTTATTGTCTTTATTGTCTTTTTACTTTCTCTTACTTAGGTTACCTTTGTACACTTGTCCATATATATCTCTTTAGTGAATGGAATAGATTATAATTATTCTCTCAAACCTTAAGTGTTTACATGATATCAATCATCTCCTCCCAGATTAATGTTGATTTTCACTTATTGGACCTTCTACAAAATTTCAAGCCTACAAGTGAAGAGAGGAGAGTGTTAAAGTATTGATATAATTAAATTTACCGTAACCAATCAACTTAAGCTTTTGGGTTTAGTGGTGATCTAATCTAAAAAAATTTTATGTTAGAAAAAGTAAATTGACATGATACATTCAAATTAACAGGGAGAAAAAAAAAACGATAAACAAGTAGTTTCAAAAGGATAAAGAAGACTGTTCAATCCTAACAAAGAGAACAACGTTAATTGGGAAGGCGTCTTAGAAGATCGATTCTGAATTAGGTGAAATTAAAGAATGAAGATGATAAGATTGGCTGGAAAATTGATTCTTTAGGGGGTTTTTCGGTTAGATCTTTCACAAAATATCAAACATCTCTTTCCTTGCCTAAGGAACTAAGGAAGTGTCCTCGGCAATCTGAAAATCTAAAAGTCCAAGGAAAGTCAGTGTTTTAGTATGGATTATGCTTAATGGACATCTAAATATGGCAGAAATTCTTCAGAAGAAGCTTACCAACTTCGGGGCTTTGCAATATTTGACTGATCACAATTCTGTATAGTCCATTTACTATAGAAGTTCCCAAGGAATTCATTAGAGGAATGTTTCCAATAAAAATTGTTTGTTCTTATCCCTACGAGTTTTCCAAATTAATCCAGCAGATACATATAATTCAGAAGAATATGTGAGTGATTCATATACTACATCTCTTTCTTTTATCAATAGTTCTACCAATTTATATGTTTCCACAAATAATTAGAAATTCAATTTCTTGATCTGTATCTTCAATTTTTGGAAACTTAGAAAGTTCTTCCGTTAAACCATGATCAATGAACCTACAAAACCCTTCAAATTGTATCTGATTAAACCCTACAAAACCCTTCAAATTGTATCTGATTAAACCCTTCAAATTAGAAAGTTCTTCTGTTAAGCCATGATCAATAGACATTCTCTCATTTCCACCCCCAAGCATTTTATTTATTCCCATTTATAAAAATTAAAAAATTTTAAAAAAAAATTAAAAAATCTCATTATTTGCTTTATTCATCATTAAATGGATCGATCTAGCAATGATGAAATTTATATTATGTTTACTGAATCACATGAAATTTTACCAAACTCCATAGGTGTAATAGATGTATTGCATGAAATACATATGAATATAGGAATAGAGACTTTGATACTCAAATTGGAATTTGCAACAACTACAAATGAAATACAAAGGAATTGGTAAATTCTATTTAGACTTATGGAGTTTTGTATAGAATATCTATATCAAAACAAAAGTGAGTCAATTTCTACCATTATTATGATATTCCAATCCGATTGGGTACTATAAATAGATTCGGGATTTGATCTGCAGAAACAATATAGAATTTTTTTGTATTTTTTTAACAACATGGAACTTTTTCGTGGATTCCACTGTTAAAAAAAAATTCGCATAGAAGAGAGATATTTTACCTATACCTATATTTTTTTTAGTAGAATTCGTAGAATACGATTGAAGTATGTATGAAGACTTGTGTTTATTAATAAACATGTGCAGATATATATATAGTTATATATATCTCCTCCTTTATTACAGTTCTATGGGGGACACCACATGTCGTACTCTATCCAAATTTCTATTTTCTATTTAATGATAATTAAAAAAAATTGTAAAAATTGAATTCCGAAAATTTCCTATAGGCATCTTATATAGATAAGATACCCAATTAGATTTAGATAATAGTAATCATTTATGTTCTGGAGTTTACATATACTCAGAATCGCTATTATAATTTTAATAAGGATTTTTTATGGTTATGGAAACGAAACAATACGGATTAGTAATTATTAGTTATGTATCCATTTTTATTTAGTTAGGTAAGGTATCAATTTGGGGTTGTTATTGATCAAGAAGGAAATCCAAAAGGAACTCGAATTTTTAGTGTGATTATCGAGACTTGAGACAGTTAAATTTCATTAAAATAATTTCATTAGCACCTAAAGACTAAAGTATTATAAGATAAGACCATGAGATAGTTATAGTATTTGAATGAAATTAATAAGTAGATTGTGTATTACGTATATACCTTTTAAAATTAATAACTATTTAATAAAAAAGCATGTTGATTAGATAAAAATTCAAAGTAACCAATGATTTTTGTCTATCATGGGTAAGGACACTATTGCTAACATAATAACCTCGGAAAGGAATGGTTCGAATACCACGTACTAACATCACCAAAACCATTGTTAAAATACTTCAGGTTTTATTGAAAATGTAAGGAAACATCGGGAAAGCAACAAGGATTTTTGGGTTTTAACCCTACAACATAAAAGAAATAGGAAAGGACCATATAAAACGATTTTAAATTTAAAACAGATCAGTCGACCTGGTCTCTGAATCTATTCTAACTACCAACGAATTCCTAGAATTTTGGGCGGAATGGGCATTGTAATTCTTTCCATGCGTGTTTTTTGTTCTATAGATAATGAAAGTCAACAGCACATATTTTTCCACGGTTCATATGCATTGGCTGTTTGGTATTCCTTGTTTCAACTCTTCACCTCCAATGGGTTTTCTCAAAGGATTCAATAAGTAATGATTCAGCTTCTTTATGGACTGGTTTTGTTAGAATGGAATCAAGGAAAGATAAGAGCGGGCATTGGATAGAGCGTTTGGATCTTGCTAAGTTCAAGTCTTCTCAATGGTGTTCCTTTTCCAATTTATTTGAAGCTTATTCTCCTTGTGACATTTTTCAAAATTGGGAAGCGTTTATTCACCCTTCATAGGAAATTATGTACTTTTATTGCTTTCTTTTTCACTCCTTTAATCAATGTAAAGTTCTGATTCACTTGCAACATAAGTGTTCTAACAATAGTAGATTCTTTTGTAATTACAACCTTTTGGTGTTTATTAACAACGGGAAGCTTTTCTTTTGTAGCTTCCTGAGCTGGGGTTTCCTCTACCCTTTGGCCCCTCCATTGTGCTTCTTTGCCTTTTCTGAATTTATGTTTCCGTTTCTTATTAGAAACAAATAAATAATAAATAAACAGATAAAAATATATTAATATATATATATATATAACAGCAAATGACCATGTAATATATATATAACTGCAAATGACCATGTAACAGAAAAAACCAACCAAATAAAAATTAAAAAACAAAAATAAAGAAGATGCAAGTGGTGGCAGACGTTTAGAGATACGCATGCAGAGGAAACACACAAAAATTCTTAACTCACTTGAAGCTGCGTCCATTATGTGTGAGAAGCAAATAATCAGGAACAGTGACAACTGTTTTTTCACTGGAATGCAACGCAATACACTCCTCAAAAGGGACCAAATCTTCTAAGTTATTCGCATCTTCATGAAACTGGGGTTCAATTTGTACTGTCCACTGATAAAACATTACATAGTTTATATATTAACTACAGGTGATAAATTCTGAAGTTGGAAGGAAGAAGTAGTGGTGAAAGTATTACTCCAAGCAGTATACCGAAATATAATGTCTAAGAATATTTTCTTATTTAGAAAAAATAATGACAGGAACAGTCAATTACATACTGCTGTATCATAACATGTACTTCTGGAAAGAAACCAAAATATCTTAAATATCTGCACGAATTAGAAAAAAGCTCGCAAAAGAAAAGAAAAGAAAAGAAAGGCTACTAACAGACCACCTAGGCCTAGACCCATGGTCCAGAAAGAAAAAGAACTAAACCATAGGAACAATAAACTATCAAGCAGTGAATAGTAAAACACGTGGGACCCCATGCAAAACTCTGAAGGCCCGTTTGGCTCCCAGTTTTGAAGCACAGGGGTTGGCCTAGTATAGCCCAAGCTCATTCTCTCTCTCTTGCATTAGCTCCAAAGTCTCATCCCAAACGCATCAACTTCTTAATCATATATATTAATTAAACAAGAAAATTATATTTTCCTGGTAATTTTGATGATAAATAAATCAATAAAATTTAGTTAGAATTGTACATGATTAATTCTTTTTATAGGAAACAATTTATTAATGGTAGGAAATAACAAAAGGGATGAAAGAGATGAAAAACTTCAGGATAAAAAAGAAGTGATATTTACACCGAGAACAAAAAAAATAACAGAGTTATAAAACCAACTGTGAGGTTGTCGGTTTTCACAGAAAATCTTATAATTCCTTTCATTCCATGTAGACCAGAAAAGAGCCCAATTTTTTTTTTTTTTTTTTTTTTTTGGATAAAAGACCAAATCTTTCATTGAAAAAAAATGAAAGAATACATGGGTATCCAAAAAACCAAGAAGCCCTGATGGAGTGTAGCCAAAGAAGCTTATTTTCATTCTAAAAGGGGTGACCTGTGACCCACAAGAGTCAGATGAAGAAGGCTAAGAGGGTTATTGGGTAAAGCAACAAACCATGAAACCTCTGACAAGATATCATCCCAGAAAGCTTTAGTGTAGCTACAGGTGAGGAAAATGAGGCTTCGGGATTCCAAGCTTGTTTTGTGATTCCTCAAGGCATACGGTTCTGAGGCTTGTCTTGTTTGTTAATGGCCTGGCGGCATAGCTTCCAAAGGGAGAATTTAATTTCCTTTGGCCAACAGTCCCTCCAGATTGCATCATAAAGCTAAGGGTTTGGAGAGATCTTTGTTGCTACCAAGTCCAACGAAAAGGATTTTGTGGTAAAGGAGCCTGTTATCTAGCTCCACAACTATGTGTCCAGGGAGGAGGAAAGCAGAATTGAGGATAAACTATTAACAAGCTCAGCCCATTCATCCATTTCCTCATCCTTTAAAAAAAGCCTCAGCCAAAGGTCTCAAGAATCAAAACCTGCTTTCTGTAAGTCTTAACTTAAACAGAAGCTTGTTGCCAAGAGAGATAAAGAATATGAAGGAACCGAGTGCTGATGATCCATCAACCAGTCAATTGACATTGCCAAAAACTGATGGATGCATCGTTGCCTATTTTGCAAATCAGCCGATCATGAATCAAGTTCTGGACTTTCAAGATTGATTTCCAAGGGCCTCAGGCAGATGCTAAGGAAGATCTTTCTCGTTTCTTCTATGTTGTAACAGATCTTGAGCTTGCCTTTGAAGAGGATTGAAAGTTGAGTAGATGGTTGGTTTTCAGTTTCTTGGATCTTTTAGCTGGAGATTGAAGTCTTTTTGGAGCTTGAAGAATTTCATCTTTCAGAGAGCTCACTGGGAGGCATATCTTGGTTGACTATTGGTTTTGCATTTTTCTTAGGGCCTTTGACAATTCATTTGTTCTTTTTGCAGCCTCCATTTTCAGCAGATTTGCAAGTTTTATGTGAGCTTTTTCTTTTTTTGTTTCCTTTCGCTCCTTTTCAGAGCTTGTTTCCTTTGAACATTTATTATTTCTTTTCATTATATCTGACAAAAGGGTAACAGGAAATAACCACAGAGGCAACAAAATCCAATGCACACATATGATGGAAAAATCTGGTCATGATTTTACTTCTTAAAAGCAGTAAAAAGAATCGATGACCTCACCTCAGAAAGTTGATGGCAGGCACTAGCCTCTCTCAAGTAAATTCCCCGCGTCGTGGGAGCTAAAATTTAGACATATAAATTGTCAATATAAAAAAATAAATAAATACCATTGCCAATAAGATGGAACATAGATGTCAAGAGGATGATATATGAAAGAAATGTACAAAAAAGTAGTGTCCCTAATCCTAGGAAAGACAAATATATGCTATAGCATAGTTACATTGCATAAAGAAAGGTGACTAAACGGTGTTATGTTGAGTAACACCTACTTTAGTGCAACTATGAAGAGGATGAGACATCCTCACAAAGAAATATACAAGCAATACCCCACCCCTAATCCTCGCGAAGATAAATATATACTATGGTATAGATCTATTACATTGTTTTGTTAAGACAGGACTAAATAGTGTTCTGTTGAGTAACACCTATTTAGTTGGAAAAAATAAATGGGCTTAAAGGGAATAGGTCCAATCCATGATGGTCACCTACCTAGGATTTAATATCCTATATGTTTCCTGGCAACCAAATGTACTAGGGTCAAGCGATTGTCCCGTGAGATTAGTCGAGGTACACGCAAGCTGGCCCGGACACTCACGAATATCAAAAAAAAAAAAAAAAACAAAAAGTAACACCTTATTTAGTGCAACAGCATTAAGTGACCGTTATTAGTCATTCATTTTTATTGTGTTTTCCTGCTTTATGTCAGTGATGGCATGAGACTAATTTTCCACTCCTTGTGACCAATTCTTTGTACTGTACTGTATCTTCAATGTCTAGGCAACAATAATATGATTTCATAGCTACAAAACTATTTCTCTCTATCTTTGTTCTTCTCTTAATTCATCTAGATCTCGTTGTAGTATCAATGAACACATTACCAGTTCATGTCACAGAAACATGAGAAATGACAGTTGAGCAACATAAAGTTCTTTTGTAAATATAGCTTGCTTATGATTGTTAATGATTGGCAAGCCCTTTTGAGATAGCTCTTGGGTGGGGTGATCTCCACCCCGGCCCCTAGGTTGTTCCTTTCTTATTTTGATCAATATATCTCATCTCTGATGTTTATTATCAAAAAAAAGACAGTTGAGCAACATAAACTTACATGATTTTCCAGATTGATTAATCTTCACGTTATACCAAACATATGGAACATTCTGGGACTTCTTTATATATTCATATGCCCTGAAAAATCATAAATAATATTTCAATTATAAATAGTTTTATTTATTTCTAGCTAATTAGATGATCAAGCTAGGGCACAAAACCTAACTTGTCAACTTGCATGAGCCCCTGTCCAGTGGATAATTTATCTTGTGGTAAGCAACCTACCGGAATGGTTGTATTCTCAAGAGCCTTCCTCACGAGATATGGACTCACAGTAATGTTCTCAGCCTACATGGATGACATTACTTGGTAACCAAGACCAGATAAAGCTCTGCCAATCATTACAATTAAAAGATAGCTCAATTATAAATCAAAGGAAAGACCTTCATTGCACTAATGAGTAATGCAATGCCTCCACAGGCAGATGGAGATGCCATAGAGGTTCCGTTCATAAGCATTCGTCTTTGAAGGGTCCATGTAGGAACAGGAGCAACAGCAGCACCAGGAGCACTTATACAAACACCAAGATCTCCATCTGCGGTTGGTCCACGACTTGACCTACATCCCACATTTGCCAGTTATGCATGATTTTTCTTTTAAACAAGAAACAAGATTTTTCATTGATAAAATGAAAAGAGGCTATTGCTCAAAAGATACAAAACTCCACAAGGGAGTGAAAAAACGAAAAACATAACAATGACATAAAATAGTAAAGAAAATCAAAACAGATCATAACAACACTTCAATTATAAAGGATATATAAAATCACTCCAAATTAGACATATATCTTGAAGCGGAAATCCCACGAACAACTTTGACAAGGAACACCAAGATGAAGGCTTGAGCCGAGCTAATTCAAATCGATCAATCCAAGGAAGATGACTTGTTCTAAAAAATCCTTCGATTTTCCAGTTATGCATTATTCAAGTACTGTTGAAGAGTGAAAAGTCTCCTGAGAAGCACAGACATCACTTTGAGCTATTTAGACATGGGCATATCCAGCTGTGACATGTGGAGTGTCGGATTCTTTTTATCATCTTTATAGCTTTGATAGCTTGTTAATCAAGACTGGGCTATTTAGATCAACTAAAAGTAAACAAATAAAAACATAAAATGTACTACTGGAATACTTGGACTCAAAAACCTCCTTACTCCATTTTAAAACGATAGGCTTAAGCTCTTTACTTGGGCCCTTTTCAGATAGATCTTTTTAGTTAGTTTTTTTGAGGTAGCTCTCGGGAGGGGTGACCTCCACCCCAGCCCCTGGGTTGTGATCTCTTTTTGTGTTAATATATTCTTCTCTTTTTGTTTCTTATCAAAAAGAAGTTAGGTCAGAGCCGGCCTAAATGCCTCAAAACTCTTCCATAACTTTCAACCAAGGAAATTGTCACGAAGGAATCACAAGATTTAATAACCTCCAGAAAAATGGAAAAGTAATGAGAAGTTATCGCTCCAATCATCTGACTTTAGCATCAGAAAATTTGTTCATCAAAGTGGCAGCAGCAAGAAATCCATCGATCAAAGTTCAAAATGGCTAATCACCGAGATAGGACCACGTATAACAACCATCGATGAGAGGAATATTATATAAAGCTAAGTTTTTTATTAGATTGCTTAAAGAGAACATACTTTTTGTAACCAGCCAACCATCAGATTTCTTAAAGACCACCTAAAAGCATTGAAATCACTCCCAAAATCTAGCAACTTTGAGCAGAGGCCATAGAGATCCTCCAACTCTCTCCAAAAGAAAATTGTAAACAAAGAGAAGACGAGCCATAAATACAAACAGTCCAAAAGAAATATTTATCCACAACCAGGATCATTTCTCATTATAAGAATACCACCCAATGAACCAATAGCATCCAGAAAGGCCCACCCTTACCCTTGGAGCTCCAAAGTAATTTGATAAAGAACTAGTCAATTTGACTCACCTTTATCTTTTGAAAAATGACAAAGTACGATTAACTTTAAGAATGACTACTTTACAGGGAGCTCTTTTTTTCTAATTTACTGGACAATAATGAAGAACTAATCCCCTTAGATTGAATGTCTTTTTTGTCTTAGTTTATAGAAGAATCTAGGTTTAGAAGCTCCAGAATGCCTTAGATTTTCAGTTCGATCTCTTATTTCGATCTTTTTTCCTTACTTGAGCCAGGTACAAAAGCTCACCTTTACAAATGCTTGTTGCTCAAACCGATTCACCCCTTCCCAACATTATTATGTAGCCCAAAGATAGGAATAGTGGTAGCTTCAGCTCTTGGACCAATTCTTCTACAACAATATTGTGCTAAGCACAGGTGTCAACTGGGATGATCACCCACATATCACCAATTTTGCCTTTCAGCTTCATCGCTTTTGAAGAGTCCAGCCCCACCATAGAATTAAGAGATAAATCCACCTCCTTCCATTTTACATCAAGAGCGTTGAGGGTTGCCAGTGACTCATTATCGGGAACCTTCTTACCTTCAATCATTGTGTTTTCAGGTTCCCCTTCTTAATGATGGTATAACATGACTTGTAACTTCTTTTTACACCGGTGCGGTAACTACAAACAAACTTCTCATCACACTTGAAGCAAAGGACCATCTCACACTTTCTCAGTAACTCACATTCTGTCAGCCTCTTGAAATTTTCAGTCACTCCCCCTAAATTAATCACGTCTCATCGGGTTAGGGCAAAGGCTAAAGATGAAGGGTATGTTTGGTTTAACTTTTCAAGTGTTTAATTTTGAAAAAAAAATAATAATAAAAAAAAATAAAAAAATTAGTGTTTAGCGACCACTAAAAATGACATTAAAAAATGAGATTGAGAAATAAACCATACTGAGAGAAATACTTGAAAGCAAATTTTTTTAAAAAAGAGTTTTTAAGTATGTAATAACAACTTGTGTATAAAAACACTTTAGGAGGAAAAGTAACCAAACATGTGAGTGTTTAAATTCTGAACAATTTTTATACAAAATGTTTTTAAAAAAATGCATTCTTGGAAAACACTTAAACTAAAATGTATTTCAAACGGACCCGAATTTATGCTTCAAGTCAAGTACAAAAAGATGGTTTAGTGACCTAATTTAAAATTCTAAAAGAGGGCGTTGATTCATGATTGCGAATGTGGACTAGAGGAAACTCCAAGCCCACACTTCTATTAAGCTATCTTATTATCTTCTACTAATTAGGCCATACCCATTTTTCATTCAGGTAAGCTGCATTTCGGTCTGGATCTCTTCCCCTAGCCCACTGATGAATTTCTCATCCAAACCACTCACTCAAGTCTCTGTCTTCCCCATCATTCCCAATAAGAAATTTCCCTAATACCAAAGTGATAAGTCTCAATTTATTTATAAACAGTTTTAGCAAAGCCAAGGGAGATTCAAGAACTACCCTCTCCAAGAACACTCAAAATATGAGTTCACAATGGATATCCATTAACATAACCTCCCCTTCATCGCAAACGCCCTTAAAATGTGTGCCATAAACAACATTCTAACTAAAGGAATCCACTCAGGCGGTGGGCCCACAAAATCAAAGCAACACAGACCCAAAGGATTACAGCACATGTTCGCTCATTCCTCACATATTACACTACTTAGCTCCCCTTTCCTCTCTTTCATACATGTATAAAACTGGGTGACCTTGGATCTATCAGTCCCATTCCTAAATGAAAATTTTCATTCAAAGTATTTTTGAAATATACATTTTAATGAATTTGCCTTTTTAGAGCCCACGTCCTCATATTATAGAAGATGGTGTATCATCATGTCCATATCCATGCTTAATAAAGAGTCACTAAGCAAGATATCAGGGTGAAAACTACCAAGTATATTCAAGCCCTTCACTGGGAGCTTCGACCACACAATGAGCACCAGCAGCCATCGATGGAGAGACATAAGCACCAACTCCTATAATACTTGAACTTGTACCACCAGGAGCACCAACAGTATTCAAAGCTGGCCCACTATTACCAGCACTGCTCACAAATATTAACCGATACTTGTTTACTGCCTGCCATTAAGGATTGAAAATATCCATACTGATTAAAATAGCATAAAATTGAAACGGAAGAACCAAAACTTATAGTTATATAAGAAAGATTCCAGGCAAGATCAAAATCACATCAGCTTCAATCACTATGTTCAGAATTGGTACCTCATTAACAAGGTCAACAAAGCGACCATAGTCCGGAAGTAATGTCGGCTCACCATAACTCATATTTATGAGATCACATTTATGCTGCAAAAATATGAATAGCGGCCATAATTAGAAAGATTATTTCAAACCAGAAGCTTCTGTGTTCCTTCACAAATAAGCAAATATATTCAGCAATGCAAAAGATTTTCTGAAGTTATCTTATAAAAAATGATAATGAAAAAGAGTACTGTAAGTGTAAGGCACCTCCACAGCAGCTATCAATGCACGAGTCAGCCCGGTTCCAGTCTCCATTGATCCTAAACGTGTGTCTCCAATTTTACAAGATATCAGTTGTGCGCCAGGAGCAACTCCATTCAACAAGGGTTCCTAACAATAATCAAAAGTACAATATTTTAACAAAAAAACAAACCATGCACGTCTTCTTCAAACTTTTCAAAAGACAAAAAGGTAAAGACCTATTGCACCTTTGGGTGGAAAGCAGCAGCAATCCCAGCAACATGAGTACCATGAGGGGAGCAATCTGTAACTATACTTAAGATATTTCCCTCATCATACACATTAACAACAAATGTACAAGCATCCAACTTGCTAAACACGCCAAACTTTCTTTCAATCCTGTCACCATAAATTTAAGACTAAAATACTCCAATTGTAAAACTGTATCCACACACAATATAATCAACAACGGTAAAGGAAAATAGATACATCTCTTTCAGAAAATGAATCGACTGCAATCTTGTTAAATTTGAAAAAAATTAGTTAATCAATTAAAATAAAATGTCTATATCCCAACTTTATGATATTTCAGGAATTGTTTTCTCTTTGAATCTAAAACTTACTTATAATTTGTTAGTGGTACAAAGTTGGAGAGTTTTCCACAGTCCAGCTCGTCCTCAAGGCTTTGTGTGTCAAGAGCAACCCTCCATACTTCTCCATCGTGCCAAACAACAGCATCAATGACGGGCCCCTTGTCATCGTAGCACTAATGCAAAACAAAACACATCTAAAAGAGATCAGAGAAATTGGGGTACAGACACACACGACGCAAAGCAATATTTCTGAATTTTCACTTCATGAGTGACTTTGGTTTTTAGGAAACATTTCATTGATGAGTTGAAATAACAAAAAGAGGGACATAACTCATCTTTCCAAAGGAACTTACCAAAAATACTTCCATTCGACCATAAGAAAATATAAGTTATAGCTGTGAAAGTAATTAGAAAATCTATACCAAGAGACAGCCACAAAAATAATTAATCAACAAAACTGGCAAAGCACTTTTCTCTTTCCCTGAAGACATGGAAGTTCCTTTTGTTCCAAGGCTCTATTAAAGTTGAGCCACATAATTTTTCTCCCGTTTGAAAGGATAACCAACCAAAACAGTGACGAGAAGGGCATGATGATCCCCAGGCCAAAGCAATGGACCAACCAAAGGCTGTGAAAATCTGCCCCAAAATAGCTGTAGCATATATACAAGTGATAAAAAAAGGTGCCTCTGTGACTCAGGCAGCATTCTCGCCAATAGAGCACCAATTTGGAGAATCAGAGAGGAGGGGGGGTTCTAAAATTTTAAGTGTATCTTTTTAGGTTAAAATATACTTTGGTCCCTAAGTTTTAAAAACTAACACGTTTAGTACTAGAGATTTGAATTTAGTTTCTATTTGGTCCTTGAAATTTTAAAATTGACATGTTTGGTCTCAAGTTTGAATTTAATTTTTAATTGGTCCATGAAGTTTGAAATAAGTTTCTAAATGGTCCATAAGTAGAGTCAACTGTTAGTTGACCCGACAATTAACCTATGTTGATTAGACTTTGCTAATATGTACCTTTTTTAAATGAGTTGGAAATTTTTTTTCCCTTACTCAAGGACCAATGGGAAAGCAAATTTAAACTTCAATGATCAATTAGAAATCAAATAGAAACTAAATTCAAACTAAAAAGTATTAGTTTTAAAACCAAATAGAAACTAAATATTTTTTTTATCTTTGTTAATATGTACTTTTTTTCAAATTCAAACATCACGGACCAAACTTGTCACTTTTGAAAACTTTAAAACCAAATAGAAACTAAATTCAAATATCAAGGACCAAAAGTATTAGTTTTGAAAACTCATGGACCAAATAGAAACTAAGTTCAAATTCCAAAGATCAAAAAGTGTATTTTACCCATTTTTTTATTCAAATGGGTAGCTTAATTCAATTTTTTTATAAATACGTATTTTCTTAAAACTAATTACAAAAATATATTTTCTAAAAAATAATTGCTAATATAGCATTGCTAAAAAAATTATAAATAACAAATTAACTTAAATAATGGTAATTGGTATATATTTATTTTATGTGATAATCATGGATGTTTACAATTTAGATATTGATTTACTACGATCATAAAGAACCACAAATTAAGCTATGTACCAATTAAGAACATATTGATTCAATGTAATCATAAAGAATCATTGATTAAGCTATGTACTGATTAAGAATAAGTGATTAAACAGTATAGCAATTTTTATTTGTAAGGTTTCATCCTTACGTACTATAATCACTTATTTACATATTCTAATTTTTATTGTATTTGTAACAACTTTTTAGTTATTATTTTCGTAATATTTTATCTAAATTAGGCTAAATTATGTATGTACGTATGCACGTACACCACAAATTTAGCCTAATTTCAATAAAATATAATGTGATGACCCAACTAACTATTCATAGCCATATGTGTACATACACACATAATATTTTATCTAAATTAGGTTAACTTTGTTGTTTGTGTGTGTGTGTGTATTTAAAAGGTTCCCATAAAATTATAAATTGTTTTCCTTTCCCCCTGGTCCAAGTTCAGATTTTTCCATTCATCATCTCCTGTCAGTATGGAAATTCAACTCCATTTTCATTTTTCATTGTGAGAGTAAAGAGTTGATTTGTCCACCATTTCCATGGTTCTCATACATGAGACAGAAGTTCAGAACATTAACGCAGGTTACCTCAAACAAATACTTACATCAGCTTGTTTTTTGAGAATATCAATTCGGTATTGGAGATCCTCACGAACCCTTTTCAGATTTGGGTCCTCCACCTTGGGGTGTTTCTGAAACAGGGATGTCATAAAATCTATTATCAAGGGGGAAAACAAAATTAGCATGCAGCGAAAATGTACAATTGTGACAATTCTGAGGAGTCAACAACAGCCTAAAAAATCCTTTCACTATGAAATATTTCAACCACCTATGAATTTAAAATACTTCAACATACCTCTACCAAAATATTTTGGTGAACTTCTACGCACCGATGGGACGTGCAAAAAATTGGAAAAATGCTTTGAAAAAATTTTTTTGAAAAAATAAAAAAACAAATGAAAACAACAAAAGTAAAAATAAAGTAACGATATAGTAAGCTTATAAAAATAAATATTTAATAGCTATCATCAACTGATTGAATGATGGCAATAATGTTTGACACTAAACTACTGTTTGGGAGGGGGAGTGCGTTACTTCACTAGCACTACTAATCTAGTATAAGCACTTCAATTATATTATGCTTCGAGACCTGCCACAAATATTTAATGGAAGTTAAACATTAAATGGTGAAAGTTAGCAGGCCATATAGTCAACAACCTGATCAAAGTCATCAAGAATCTTAACAGCCTTGGCAATTTCCTCCTGGTTCTTTTCATCCCAATCCTTCTTTCTCTCTCTCTGTGCAGCAGAATGTACAAATATAATGGGAATTTATTAAGTCATGTGTATAACTCAAAAACGAGCAAAAGTAATATTCTTACCTTCAAACGAGAAGTCAATGTGTCTGTAAATAACTCATAGACGAATTTAGAGCCCACATGCCACTCACCAGAAGGGTTCTTCCACGAAGAATTGACAACCAAAGAAGCCCCTAGTCAGAATAATCAGTAAGATGAGAACATTGTGAAGTAAGAGCATTCCTGAACAGGTTTGACCACAAAAAACAGAGAAAACAAACAGGAAGGAAGAAAGAAAGAAGGAAATATGCTCCATCCAGTCTTCAGTTCCAAAGTGTTAAATAGTTGAACAGCACAGTTACGTTGGCTGTTTGGGACAAGAAAGAACGAGAATAATAAAATTCTCAAAAATAGTTAAAATAGATGAAAGTTGATGCAAGAACATGAAATTAAAAATCTAGAGGCATGAGCCTCTTACAAATATGCCAAGGCTATGTCCTTGGAACCTCCTCTCTTAGCCGTTCGGCAAGACAACAAACTCTAAGAAGCCTTTAAAACATTAGAAAGAAAAATATATGATGGCAAAATCCACAAAAATGTCTACAATTAACCATGAATCAAACATCTATTTCACGAATGTAATACTAGTAGCCAAGCAAAATCAACAAAAGGTAGTCTAGAAAATATAAATGTTCAGATTTTGATTGATAAAATTTCATTGGCTGTTGAGCAAAATTATTAGCACGAACCTGAAGCTCCAATAATGCAACCATCTGCATCGGCCTTCACCACTTTCGACGTATCAACGTCTCCACTCCCCGAACTGACATTAAAAATAACAATAATAATAAAGAATGTTATATTAGAATTAATATAAACATACTAATGACAAGAAGAATTAAGAATATGTGGTCCCTGCATACCAATCAAGAATATCCAATATTTTAGGCTTTCCATCCGATGTGACTTGCAATCCCGCAGCAGCAGGGTCAACACCACTATCTGAGAAGAAAAATCAGGATATAATACAATACAACCCAACCACTCCACTTCCAAGAATCAATCCAATGTTTCTTAAGCTCCAATAGATAATTGAAATGAGAAAACACGAGAATGAATGACATTAGAAAGAGAACAAAGAAGAGATAATCTCAAACCCAACACAGAAAAACGACAAGAGAAAAACAGAAATGCCAAATAAAAACAAATCAAGCCAAATCTTCTCCATCTCCTCTTCTTCCTAATCCTTATCACAACAAGAAGCCTATAATCAATCAATCAATCAATGATATAGAACTACAAAAGTAGAAGACAGTACCAAAAATCGCAATCAGGACGCCACGGCCATCGAACTCCGGATTGGCCTCAATGAAGCGATCGGCAGCAATTTCCTTCTTAGGCATTAAGGAGGCCAAGAACGAAGACTCAGTGAGGCTGAAGCCGCAGAACGCACCACCATTAACGTCGCCGTCGCCACCGCCAGCAGAAGGCATTGCCCTAGCTCCCGTTCCAGTAATACTAACACTAGGCTTTCTACCGCTCACTCGGCTTCGGAATATTGAGCTAGTGTAGAGAAGACGAGCAGCAGAAGCAGGAGGGAGTGAAATAGAGGAGAATTGGCAGGGGGAGGGCAAAATGGGGAAGTGGAGTAAAAGCGGTGTATTTTGCATGAGAATGGAAGGGTGTTTCGGTAATTTAGGGAGTTGGGCTGCGGAGGAGGCGGAGGCGGAGGGACAGGTGGTGGAGGCTGAGAGGGTCAGTGAGGATGTGTCGGAGAGTGGAAAGTGGAATCAATAATAATATAGATTGACAGATTGGGGGAGCTTGGATCTCACGTGCACCCAAATTACGTAATCATTTTTCCTATTTTCTGTGCACAGTTATCGCTCGCTTTTGGGCCTTTTGGCGTCCGTGCTTGATTTTTAAAATCCACTTTAAACTCCTTTTTGCCCCGAAAAATAAACACTTTTGACAAAATATCTATTTCCTTTATTTTCTTTTTGACGGGGTGACCGGTTCGATTCGGATATCGGGTTCAAGGTTTTTTTCGGTTTAACCCGAACCAACCCGAATTTGTATTAAAAATATATGTATAATATATTAAGCCTAGGGTTTCCTTTCCTTTCCTTAATTCCTTCCACACGCAGTACGCACGCCTCTTTCGACCTTCACCCTTTCCCTCCCAATCGCAAAAGCCGCTCCCAGCCTCTCTCTGTTCGACCACCGCCGCCGTTCAACCACCGTTGCTCGCACTTTCATTCGCGCATCGCAGCAACCAAGCCAGCTAGGTGGATTTTCGTTGTACTTTCTCCTTTCTCTTTTATTTTTTGTTTGAAACTCTGGTTTTACTTTGTCATTTTTTTCCTTTCCAGTTTTCACGCCTCTTAAATCGAGATTTAAATTGAAATATTACTTCTGCTCCGCTCGTCTGCTTGATTAGATCTAAAACTCTTTGAGATAATGTTTGCAAAAAAAGATTCCCCTCCTTTGTTGGCTCTCTGTTGGCTATCTTCTTTGCTTACATCCTGCGACTCTTGAAATGCCACAGTATTAGAGTAGTCATTCATTGTTGCTTGTTGAGTTTGAATCTGTTAAGAGAGCTCACTAAAGAACAAAGCTGGAAGTGTCGATATTTAGTCTCATAGATTGCAACTGATTGAGTTTGTTATATTCTGTTTTTCAGTTGTAAATGTATCGTTTATATTGTATTCTCAGTGTGCCTACACTAAAGAACATAGTTGGAAGTATCAATGGTCTGTTATTTAGTCTCTTGGATTGCAACTATGCAACTGATTGAGTTTGTTATATTCTGTTTTTCTGTTGTAAATTTATTGATTATATTGTATTCTCAGTTTGCCTATTTAAAGGCCACTTATTTGATCACTCATCAATGAAGAATGATTTATATTTGTGATCATTGAAGTTCTTGAGTTTAGTTTCATTCTTCATCTTAATAGAACCTTCTTGATACTCTTTGCAAAATAAACGTGCAGTTTTGATTAAATTGTGTTAATTGTTTGTAGCATCTCTTGGAGCAATTACGGTGCAAGTGATCATTAGAATTTGAATTATAATCTCATTATTTTGCTGTGAATAGTGGTTGTAAATTGGGCATTTAAACATTATAAAGTTGTTGTGATATAAGTAATTAGTTATTTTTTTCTATCATATAAACATCCAAAGGAATATTTTATATTAAATACAAATTTAAAAAAAAAAAAGGAACCCGGTGACCCAACCCCAACAAAATGGGTTGGGTTGGGTTGGTTTCCTTCATGAATAGGGTTGGTTGGGTTGGAGATTTGATTTTCGAGTTGGTCCAAAAGTTACTCCTAACCCGGCCCAAACCGACCCGTGTACAGCCCTCTCTACTCATTAAACAGGTAACAAACCCTAGCTTCACATTTGTTCCTCCTTTAACATCAGTCATTATGTAGGATTAAGGGCATAGATATCTAGTCTCGTCGATCAATTTTCAAACCTCGATAGCCCGAGTTTCTTTGTGCGTATGAATCTAAGTTTATCTGTATTTGCAAAGTTTTTATACGAACGATTGTTCAGTTTCTGAGTTGCTCTTCCTAATGACATACATGTAGTGAGTTGCTATTATTGAGTGTAACGTATTCTCCACTCTGCATCTTGATCTCTAGTCGTTGATTAGCTCGCAATATCTTTGCACACGTCTCGTGTTTTCCTTTATTCTATTTGGAACCCTTTAACTGGGAATGCTTGCACTTTGCACGTGCTTAGTGAAATAAGTTTGGATGTGGCTGAGAGTATGCATGGTTATTGATTGATTTAAACTCAGTTTTAGTTACAAAGATCAAATATCAGGAGTCTTGTTTCGTTCTTTGCTTATTTCAAAACCAACTCTTGTAGAGTCTTGCAGTGTTAGGGTTTTGCAATTAGACTTAATTTTGATGTAGTAAACTGATTGCTTTTTATTGAAACAGGTAATGGCTCCAAAACAGCCGAATACAGGCCTTTTTGTTGGCCTGAACAAGGGCCATATAGTCACCAAGAAGGAGCTGGCCCCTCGGCCCTCTGATCGCAAAGGAGTAAGTCAATCGACATATAGCTAGATATTTTAGAATTCTTTTCAATGATGGGAGGGAAGGCATTGGGTTTTCTCTGTTTTAATGTGTTCTTTCTTGGGCATGGTAGCTTTTTAGGAGCTTGAGGAATGAGCTAATTTTATTTCATTTGATTGGACCAATTCTGAGCTATAGTTGCATGCTTTTAGTTTTAACATCATTCTTAAAAGGTCTTGTTATATCTAGTTATCGATTACATCATCTTTTTGCAACATGTGAGATTGTTTTCTCAAATTTCTGTTTTCATACAAATTAATGTAGAAAACGAGTAAAAGGGTTCTCTTTGTCCGGAGCTTGATCCGCGAAGTTGCTGGTTTTGCCCCATATGAGAAGAGAATCACTGAGCTTCTAAAAGTTGGAAAAGACAAGCGTGCTCTGAAGGTAGCCAAGAGAAAGCTTGGAACTCACAAGAGAGCTAAGAAGAAGCGTGAGGAGATGTCTAACGTTCTAAGAAAGATGAGGTAATCTTTTAATATATCTTTTAAGGCAAATCTGTTTTTTTTTTTAGGGGCTGAATCATGTTCGGTTTGTGTGTGTTCACATTTGGATATGTTGTGAGTGGGAAGGTCATGAGGAAGTAGTATGATTAGCGTTCTGATTTCATTTCTGGATCTATTCTTTTTGCAGGGCTGGTGGAGGTGGTGAGAAGAAGAAGTGAGATCGACACTTCTACTCATTCATTCATAGTCTTACTCTCTGGCTACTCTTTTTTTGTTTCTTTACTCTTGAATTCGATAGAAAGAGCTCCTTGCGGTAGTCAATTTCAGTTTTGTCATCTTTAAACTTGTTTTACTAACATCCAATTTTGTTATGGCTCGGATCGTTTCAAGGATGCATTATCATTTCGTGAATTAATGGCCTGTCATGTCGTTTTCAGTTTATGATTGTACTTTTAGATATTTCCACAGGAAGTGCAAACATTTTCCTTCTTGCTACCCCCATGCACGGGCTTCAAATCCCTACGACTTTTTTATTGTGAACTTGAGATGTGTTGTGAAGTTCATATGATTATGTAATGATATGTGTTGCTAGGAAAAAACTGAAGTGCTTGCAAGGTCTAAATTAGAACTGCTTCTTCTGTTAAAAAAAAACTGTTCAAAAAATTAGAACTGCTTCTCTGTGTTCACTTCGTGCTTTTGAATTGAGTTGGCACTTTACGCTAGAAACTAGTTTCTGAATAGATTGAATCAAGAAAATAGGTGAACCTTGGATTCACCCATCCTTGTTCTTTAATATATAGGTAAGTTTTAACTATATTCCTTAACAAAAATAGTTTGAACCATATCCTTTTTAAAAACAAAAAAAACAAAATATTGTATATTTTAAACAGGGTTTATAAAAATCTTATATTTTTGTCCGTGTTTTGAACTTTTTCTAATCGAACTTATTAGAATGGACAGGGACTAATCTTTCTTGGGAGAGATTATTATTGAATGTGGTGTCACAAGTGTACTAGCAATTCATTAATTAAATGTAAATTCAAAATACTTTACTGTCTTACATTCAATTAATTAACTGTAAATTCAAAATGTATATCTTTACTGTCTTATTTATATATTCAATGGGACTTAAGGAACTAGTATCTTGTTAGTGTATATATATATGTGATGCTTTTTGTGTGTGCGATGGTGGCCGGTGTGGATGTACAATATTGCAATGTTTTTGTGGTATATTCTTTTTGTTTTTTTATTTGTTTATTTGCTTTTATTTTTTTTTTTTTTGAGTAAGTACTAAATCTTGGACATCTTTTGGTTACTTTTTCTTTTTGTACGAACTTTACTTCATTGAAATATAAGATTGACTTCAAATCATTTTTCCCACTACATTTTGCAAATATTGTTAGGACAAGTATATTATGCTTGGAGATTGACTTCAAATCATCATCGTATGTTAACTGTCATGTCAACTAACAATCAACTCTACTTATGGACCATTTAGAAACTTATTTCAAATTTTATGGACCAATTAAAAATTAAATTCAAACTTGGGACCGAACATGTCAATTTTAAAATTTCAAGGACCAAATAAAAACTAAATTCAAATCTCTAGTACTAAACGTATTAGTTTTTAAAACTTTGGGACCCAAAGTGTATTTTAACCTAAAAAGTACACTTAAATAAATTCTAGACGGTGCCCCCCAAGACTTGCCCACAGGGTTCTATTTGCGAGAAAGATCTCCTTGGCTATCCATCTCTCTAAATTGGTGCTCTATTGGCGAGAATGCTGCCTGAGTCACAGAGGCGCCTTTTTGTCACTCGTATATGTATATATATATATATGCTACAGCTATTTCGGGGCAGATTTTCACAGCCGCCTCTGGTTGGTCCATTGCTTTGCCTGGGGATCATCATGCCCTTCTCGTCACTGTTTTGGTTGGTCATCCTTTCAAAAGGGAGAAAAAATTATATGGCTCAACTTTAATAGAGCATTGGAACAAAAGGAACTTTCATGTCTTCAGGGAAAGAGAAAAGTGCTTTGCTAGTTTTGTTGATTAATTGTTTTTTTTTGGTTGTCGGTTGGTATAAATTTTCCAATTACTTTCACAGCTTTAACTTATATTCTCTTATGGTCGAATGGAAGTATTTTTGGTTAGTTCCTTTGGATAGATGAGTTATGTCCCTCTTTTTGTTATTTCAACTCGTCAATGAAATGTTTCTTATGTATTAAAAAAAAAAAAAAGTCATTCGTAAAGTGAAAATTCAGAAAATATTGCTTTGCGTTGTGTGTCTGTACCCCAATTTCTCTGATCTCTTTTAGATGTGTTTTGTTATGGATTAGTGCTATGATGACAAGGGGCCAGTCATTGATGCTGTTGTTTGGCATGATGGAGAAGTATGGAGGGTTGCTCTTGACACACAAAGCCTTGAGGATGAGCCGGACTGTGGAAAACTCTCCAACTTTGTACCACTAACAAATTATAAGTAAGTTTTAAATTCAAAGAGAAAAAAATTCCTGAAATATCATAAATTTGGGTTATAGACATATTTTGTTTTAATTAACTAATTTTATTCAAATTTAACAAGATTGCAGTCGATTCATTTTCTGAAAGAGATGCATCCATTTTCCTTTACCGTTGTTGGTTATATTGTGTGTGGATACAGTTTTACAATTGGAGTATTTTAGTCTTACATTTATGGTGACAGGATGATTGAAAGAAAGTTTGGCGTGTTTAGCAAGTTGGATGCTTGTACATTTGTTGATAATGTGTATGCTGAGGGAAATATGTTAAGTATAGTTACAGATTGCTCCCCTCATGGTACTCATGTTGCTGGGATTGCTGCTGCTTTCCACCCAAAGGTGCAATAGGTCTTTACCTTTTTATCTTTTGAGAAGTTTGAAGAAGACGTGCATGGGGGCAGGATGAAGGAAAATGTTTGCACTTCCTGTGGAAATATCTAAAAGTACAATCATAAACTGAAAACGACATGACAGGCCATTTAATTCACGAAATAATAATGCATCCTTGAAACGATCCGAGCCATAACAAAATTGGATGTTAGTAAAACAAGTAGATAACAAAACTGGAATTGACTACCGCAAGGAGCTCAGTTTCTACCGAATTCAACAGTACAGGAACAAAAAAAGGGCAGCCAGAGAGTAAGACTATGAATGAATGAGTAGAAGTGTCGATCTCACTTCTTCTTCTCACCACCTCCACCAGCCCTGCAAAAAGAATAGATCAAAAAATGAAATCAGAACGCTAATCATACTACTTCCTCGTGACCTTCCCACTCGCACATATCCAAATGTGAACCTTCTGACTTTCACACAAACCGAACATGATTCAGCCCCTAAGTAAAAAAAAACAGATTGCCTTAAAAGATATATTAAAAGATTACCTCATCTTTCTTAGAACGTTGGACATCTCCTCACGCTTCTTCTTAGCTCTCTTGTGAGTTCCAAGCTTTCTCTTGGCTACCTTCAGAGCACGCTTGTCTTTTCCAACCTTTAGAAGCTCAGTGATTCTCTTCTCATATGGGGCAAAACCAGCAACTTCGCGGATCAAGCTCCGGACAAAGAGAACCCTTTTACTCGTTTTCTACATTAATTTGTATGAAAACAGAAATTTGAGAAAACAATCTCACATGTTGCAAAAAGATGATGTAATCGATAACTAGATATAACAAGACCTTTTAAGAATGATGTTAAAAGTAAAAGCATGCAACTATAGCTCAGAATTGGTCCAATCAAATGAAATAAAATTAGCTCATTCCTCAAGCTCCTAAAAAGCTACCATACCCAAGAAAGAACACATTAAAACAGAGAAAACCCAATGCCTTCCCTCCCATCATTGAAAAGAATTCTAAAATATCTAGCTATATGTCGATTGACTTACTCCTTTGCGATCAGAGGGCCGAGGGGCCAGCTCCTTCTTGGTGACTATATGGCCCTTGTTCAGGCCAACAAAAAGGCCTGTATTCGGCTGTTTTGGAGCCATTAACTGTTTCAATAAAAAGCAATCAGTTTACTACATCAAAATTAAGTCTAATTGCAAAACCCTAACACGGCAAGACTCTACAAGAGTTGGTTTTGAAATAAGCAAAGAACCAAACAAGACTCCTGATATTTGATCTTTGTAACTAAAACTGAGTTTAAATCAATCAATAACCATGCATACTTCCAACCACATCCAAACTTATTTCACTAAGCACGTGCAAAGTGCAAGCATTCCCAGTTAAAGGGTTCCAAATAGAATAAATGTTTAAAGAGTAGAAAAGGAAAAGCGTGTGCACAGATATTGCGAGCTGATTAACGACTAGAGATCAAGATGCAAAGTGGATAATACGTTATACTCAAGAATAGCAACTCACTACATGTATATCATTAGGAAGAACGACTCAGAAACAGAACAATCGTTCGTATAAAACCTTCGCAAACACATATAAACTTAGATTCGTACGCACAAAGAAACTCGGGCTGTCGAGGTTTGAAATTGATCGACGCGACTAATGTGCGACAACTCACAATCAAAACACACCATCTAAGATGAAGGGAGCACTTAAGATTATCTTTGTATATATACAAAATTCAAGCAAAAGCTAGATCCAGATGAGTAATATTGCTATAAAAACATCATACTATTGAAATAATAAGTCAACTATTTTATACCACGTAAGTTGTAAACAAGTATTATAGAATTGAGAACATTTTCTGCAAGACAACAAAAGGATGAAAGAAGCCAAACTCGAACAAGACAACAAAGGAAGGAAAAAAAAAAACTTTCGAATCCAACCCAAGGTCGAAAGAAATATGACAAAAGTTGATTTTTGCAATAGAAAAGTGGTAATAGATTGTTGTAGCCATTTGTAATGAGATATGGGTTGGGGCCATTAGACATTGCAAAAAATGGGTCCCCAAGCACTTCAATCTCATAATATAAAAGACAATAGACACACAAAAGGAAGCCCTAACTCAAAAGGGGAAATTGGAAAAGTCTCGACAAGAAGTGAACATCATTAAGCAACTTAAAACAAATTACAACGAACTACTAAAAGAAACAAAATTATGCAAATATCCAAGTTACAAAGTGCGCAAGTATCTTTCAACTTCAACTTTTAGCTAATTCAAGATAGAGCAAGGTCATGTTAGTAAAAGATCACCCTAGAGCAAATATTCATAAATGACAGCATGGAAAATTGTAGCAAACTCTCATAATAGACTAAAAACTTTCCTAAATAGAAACCCCTAGAAATTAAAGTAGCTAACAAATAAAGTGTTGATTGCAGTGTAGAGAGTAGCATTTTTAACAAACAAACGTTGTCTCCAAAGTGAACAAAGATCTATGGGTTGGTATAGAAAATATTCAAGTTACAAATTGCAAGTATCATTTCCTCGTTAGTTTTCTTGTGTTTGTTTGTTTCCTAGTAAAACAAGAGAACAAATTAAAAGTTTTGTACTTTTGAAGCCAATCCAAGAAGCAACTGAAAACACGAAAAGTTAACAAGGAGAGAGCGCGCTTTCTATCGCAGTTTGAGCTTTCTGAAACACATGAAAATTTAACAAGCAAAAGCCACACTTTGTACGACAGTTTTAAATGTGTTCGAGGATGAACAAAAGTTTCAAACTAACCATGATAGAGCCATAAGAAGAGCTCACATAAATTCAAATGCACAAACAATTTTGCATTCTAAACGAATATTCGAGTCAGTAACATCTTAACAGATTGCTCGAAGAATTCAACCCTGAAAAACTTAAAACATGAATAATCACAGTGAATTCAAGCATGAAAAACTTAAACGAAGATCAATCATAGTGAAGGAACACATGATCATCAAACAAAATGTTACCTGACAATGCCAAGAATCGAGAAATGCAGATTTAGATTATTGAATAGTAAATGCTAACCATACTTTTGGACGAAATAGCTCTTCGCATGAAGCCAATTTCTTGGCGTGAAGAAACACTACGAGGACAACAAGAGAACAAAAATTGCAAAAACACATTCCAATTTACTGCCTGATTTCTTTCAAAAAAAAAAAAAAAAACACTTTCACATGATATTTTCCTCTTCCTGTTGTGTTTTTCCTCAATAACCAAACACTTAAAACTATAAAACAAAACATTATTAAGAAATTGCAAGAAGCAATCTCGGCAAACAGAGACCAACAATGTTGGAATTGGTATCTAAACAGTCCAAACTATAAAATAAAACATTATTAAGAAATTTCAAGAAGCAATCTCGGCAAACAAAGACCCACCACGAAACACCTTCTTCAGTGCCACAAATATATCTAAAAAGAGATATTGTAATTGGTATCATTTTCCTTATCGTTCGAAAACAGAACCAACACCACAAAACACCCACAATGTTGGAAACTCATCGGTACCAGAGGGATTAAGAAGGAGAAAAAAAGAAGGAAGAAAAAAGTTTACCTTACGAACGATGGAGAATACGATGGAGTTGGAGTTGGAGTTGCTCGAATGGAACGAAAGTGATAAATTAAGAAGTTGCCCTATTATTAATTTTTCACTTCCTGCTTTTTTTTAATTAAAATTAAAATGCTATTAAAAGGGATATTTGTTTTAGTGTCTATGCCCTTAATCCTACGTAATGACTGATATTAAAGGAGGAGGAACGAATGTGAAGCAAGGGGTTGTTACCTTGTTTAATGAGTCTCTGACCTCCGCGAATAAGAAAAATTAGGGTTTGAGGTTTATGTGTGCTTTTATATCCTGCTGTTCCTTGTTAATGGGCCATACTTTTTAATTTGGGCTTTACATACGATAATGGTAGATAAATTGTTTTAAATTCCCCTCTTTTTCTTGGAAAAATTTCTAGTACTAGGTAGTATTACTCCCTTCATTCAGCATTTGACACATCATTTAATAAGCATTTAATGATATAATATTTTATTATATGGGTCTCACACCATTATTAAATACTTCTTATATGGCAAACGATGAAGGAAGGTAGTATGAAAAATTTCTCATACTACCGGAGTACTCGAAATTTTTCCCTTTTTCCTAGGTCATATTCTACCTTTCTTTTTCGTTCGTTCTTTTTTTTTTTTTAATATATATATATATTACCTTCTTATCTAAGTATTCTTTTTTAATTCAACAATATGAGGTATTGGGGTAAAAAAATTCATAAGAACATTCTTATCTAAGTATTTTTTTTTAATTCAACAATATGAGGTATTGGGGTTGAAAAATTCATAAGCACGTACTTTTAGTTGAGTTGTAGGATCCGTTTGGAATACATTTTAATTTAAATGTTTTTCAAGAATGCATTTTTTAAAAAATATTTTGTATAAAAATTATTTATAATTTAAACACTCATATGTTTGGTTGCATTTCCTCACAAATGTTTTTATATACAAGTTGTTGTTTACTTAAAAATGTATTTTTTAAAAAGTTGGTTTAAGTGTTTCTCTCAAAATGGTTTATTTATCAATCTCATTTTCTAATAAGTCATTTTTAGTAGTTGTCAAACATTATAATTTTTTTCAAAATGATTTATTTTCAAAATTAAACACTTAAAAAGTTAAACCAAACACACCCGTACTTTTGTTGGCTTCTACATAAATAATTGTTTTCTTACAACAAAATCAAAAGTAAACATAGCTTAATTAGTGGTAATTAGCATTCACTATTGATTAAAATGTTATATTTTCAAATATCTCACTCTCAAATGTTTCTCCTCTTTCATTTTAGGATGATTTTTTTTTTAGAGTATGTCTTCTCCATCTTCTTCTAAGTGATAGAAAAATAATGATGTTTTCTTAGTCATTCTTGCTACAATGTTAAAGCTCATCTCTCTAATTTTTTATTCAAACTTTTTTTTAAAACAGTCATTAAACATGTCTAATTTTTGTTGCAATATAAAATTAAAAACAAAAATAGAAAAGAGAGGGCCCTACATTAACCATTTCTATA
Source organism: Luffa aegyptiaca (assembly GCA_017139565.1). Lineage (NCBI taxonomy): Eukaryota > Viridiplantae > Streptophyta > Magnoliopsida > Cucurbitales > Cucurbitaceae > Luffa > Luffa aegyptiaca. Next base: position 551,174 of record CM029396.1, read on the forward strand.
GCAAAGAACAATCATTCTGTAAAAAAAAAAAAAAAATAAATAAATAACAACATATTCATCACATCCAATATCGTTTTATTGAAACAATGGTCATTACTAAGTTCATTATATCATTTTATTTTAGGAAAATTTATCCAAGAAAACTCAAATAATCCTTTTTAGGTATCAATAACTGCAGCAACAAACATATTCATCAGAGCCAACTCGTTTAGGAAGACATAATCCAGTGCCTTTGTTTTGTTGGAGGCAATCCTTATTACATGGCTCACCCCAATAATTGCCAAAACATGGACGTATGCAATTCCACAAACCTTTTCCTTCAGCTGCCATGCCATCAAACATTAACTTTCATTAATAATATTTCAAAAACAAACAACAAAACATTATATAATGAAAATATTAGGGAGACAAAAGCTTACTTGGTGTAATGAAACAAACAAATAAGATCATAACTGTGATGGAGACGAGAAAAAGCTTATGAGTTGTCATGTTCTTTTTGGATCAGAATGTTTTTGAAGTCTTTGAAAACTAAGGATAGGATTTTTGTAATTCATATCCCACGTTTTTATAGTGTGTTATTGCAACGTCTCCATTATTATTATTATTATTATTTTAACACGTAACAATAATAACTACATATTACACATGATTCTCTGTGAGTATTAATGTTATATTTTTTTAGTAAATATAATAATGTTGATTGTTGTTTCATATATCAAAAGTATCAAAAATTAGTTCTTAAAAAAAAAAAAAAAAGTATCCAAAATTATGATCCTTAAAAAGGGGTTAAACTCATACCAATTTAAGCACAGGGTTTTTGATTTTTTTATTTTCCATATATATCTAATATTTAATTCTCACCTGATAATCAACCAATTGGATGTTTGGACATTAAAAGTGGGATGTGTGGACAATAAAAGAGAATGAATGAGATACACCATTTTTGTTTAATAAAAATTTGATTTTTCTTTGACCAAGTTAATGATAAATTTTAGTAATGCCTCCAAATTTCAAAAGTTCCATATTATGCCTTTAAACTTTAAGTTAAGTTTCAATCACGTCCTTATTGTTTCAAAAGTTTTATTTCAATCAACATTTTTTTATATTGTTTCAAAACAACAATTTCATTAGTTTTTCCATTAGAATGAAGTAAAAAGTATAATGTGCCAATTAGTTCAAAAATAAAGATTCCACATGGGCATACTTTGGCAATGAGCTATAAAAAAGATTAAAGCGTTTTAGTCACATTCAAAATTGTCTTAGTTGAAATGGTGGAATGACATATTGTAAAACAGATTATGCACCGGTAAAAATCAAACAACCTCTTTGACTATAAAAATAAAAAACTGGAAAGAGAAAAATTATGGAAGAGTGATGTCAATTGAAAGTGTTAGGTTGTGAAAGGTAGGGACATAATTGAAACTTATCATAAAATTGAAGGGCACGATTATTAAAACCTACATCTATATGTCACGCGTACTATTTTACATGCCACCACCACACCATTTTTGTCTTCATAACTTTTAGGAAAAAATTGACACAAAATGGTTATTTTGAAAAAGACAAATTAAAGTCTAAGAGTAAAAATGAAACTTCTAGAACTTTAGGTGTATTCATTACAATAAAATTTGTTTCTCTTGACGCGGAAAAATGTGTCGGGAAAGAATTTATTTTCTTGATGTCGTTACATGGCATCAAGAGAATTTATTTTCTTGATGCCGTTACATGGCATCGAGAGAATGAGTCTCTCCTAATGTCATTTTAACGACGTCAAGAGTCCTTTGCCAATGTCATTTTAACACAGCGTCAGCAGAGACTCATTAAAATCCCTTAAGACATTTTTTTCTTCAAATCTTAGCCGCTTCTCCCCTTTTCGTTTTTGGCTTTGTTTCTCCCTTTCCCGTCTTCAGTCGTGTTCTTCATTTACCATCTCTCTTCCCTTTGTTAATATAATTTTTAGTTTTGAATGTGTGTAGGATTAGGAGAAGATGGATGTCAATCTGACCTTGTCTTGCTTCTTGCGTTGGTTATCCATAGAGTTAGAGAGAAAGAAGAGAGAGTGTTAATTGAATTTGTAAGAGAGAATGTTGGATATTAATGAGTTTAGTTGTTTGTGTTTGGATGTCAAAGGACGATTTTGAGTTTAGATGATTTCAGTTAAAAGCTTGGACAAGTTAAAATTTCTTTAGTTTGGTTATGAGAGTCGCTTTAAGTTTTGATAACTTTAATTTTATTCAATAATATTAAACTATTGAGTTAGTATTGAACATAATTAAAATTTGTTTTTTAGGTGTTTTGAAGTCGATGTTCAAGTAAATTATGCTAACAATATTTAGAATACATCTACGAGGATGTTTTTTTTCCTTATATTTAAAATGAAAAATTTAAACTAAACAAAAATCTAATGATTGATTCAATTCAACGAAATATTTCCCAAACTCAAAACTTCTAAACTTGCACCTAAACCTAGGTTTCACAAACTTACACTCTAAATACATACCCTCTTAAACATTGCACACCAAACATAGTTTTCTTAGACCCAAGCTATCTAAACCCCTAAGTTTAACATTCTCAAGTTTAAGATTCCAAACCAATGAACACATGAGTATAGTTCAACTTACATAAAATATGTACCTTCAACCAAAAGATTAGAGGTTCCAAATTTCCAACACACATATGGTAGAATACATATATAAAATAAGACTTTGTATATCAATGTGTCCATAAATTTGAACAATCAAATATCATGTCCTTTTCTATAACACCATCTTTTATACAAATATACACATAATTCTGTGATTAATAAAAATAGGCAACATATACAACAACCATGTTCCCCAAGTTTCATATATCCTTTTGGTATGCCTCCTAAACTTGAGTCACATCCTTGAGAATTGAGACTATTAGAAGCACTTTTCAAAGTTATCAAAGCATTTGGCTTGATAATAAAAATGATTTTGAAAATTCTAAAACCAGTAAACAAACACTTATAGTGCTTTTAGAAGTATTTAAGTAAAGCACTTAAAGTTGGCTGTTTCAAAAAGGTTTTTTTTTTTTTTTTGGTTGAAGAAGTGCTTTTATTTAACACTTTTTCAAAAGTCATCCTAAACTCACTATTATCACGAACCATTCGCGACAATTTCCTGCTTCCGAGATAGAGAAGCAATACCAGCAAACCAAGCTACCCTCATGAGTTGAATACCAAGTATCAGCACCCACCAGCAAACCAGTCCTCTAATTGTGTGCATAATCCAGGCCGGAGCACTGAGTTCAGCCCCAAGTTTCAGCCCTCTCATGAGCTGCAAAATCCGATAACCCTCGTATACAATTGGAGTAACCAGCCAAACAGGCGATCGCCAGTGCCATGTCAGCATTTCGGTCAAAATCTGTACTGAAAGGAGCAGAATATAGGGACCCAATAGAACTGCTAAGGAGATGAAAGGCAGATGGGGTTGAATCAACCCACTTTCGGATCCATAAAGCATCATTAGAGGGATCACAAATCCAAACACATTTGCAATCATGTTCCAGAACTGATAACTGAAAGGAGCCTCACTGCTCATGGGTTTTATTGGTTGTTTAGGCCGCGCACAAGCATCAGCCATGAGAAGAAAAAGCATAGCACCAAGGTTATAGATGCAGTCGAGTCCAATCAAAGAGAGAAGGCTGGCTACATTGGGGCCGAGAAATACGGCTGACATAGGAAGCCACAATGTTGGGGCCATCCCTGTTGTCAGGAGAAGAGAAGGCCCCAAGAGCCACATTGGCCATTTGAAAATCTGCAAATGCACCTCTGGTTGATTACTTACCTCCACAATTTCTTTAGTCTCTACTTCTGGAACTTCGGTTGTGCTATCAGCATTCAGGCTTTCAAAAATATTATCAGTTCTCTTCAAGAAGGTATCATCCTCTTCATTGTTGGGAGCAAATGTGATCGGTGCAGGTTCCCAAGGATTAATTTGTGTGCAACAAATTGGAGGATTTCTTGCATGAATAGAGCGGGGACGGAGAGGGAATGCATTAAGCACCTTTGAGGACTTGAATGTCTTGAAGTTTCTATGGTGGTTGTGGGGCAGGCTAATAGATAGAGGACATGATACTGATACCACTCCTTGATTCATAGTTAGGCCAACAAACTATTGATATGAATTATGCTTTCATTATCTGAAAAGGTCAAAAAAAAAAAAAAACTGAGAGAGAAAAGTAAGAAATGGCTATTAGATAGAGCATGACCAACAAATATGTGGTGCTGAACTGTAGTATCAAGATGAGAGAAAGGTGTTAATTTAATGCTAAGTTTTATTCAAGAGTTATAATGTAGGGGAGCACAGGTTAGAAATAAATATCAAGGCTTCAACTATCAGTGAATAATATCTAGAAAGGTAGCAATAGCACACTTGGCATGACATCTCCCTCCAAATTACAACACATTCTCAAGCGGGAGTTCTATCAAATCCAGCAGTTCGAAGAAAGCGCCTTTTTTCAAAGAAAATAAAGGAAAAGGAAAAGGGAGAGAGAGAAACTAAACTTTCATTGAGAAAGAATGTGTGAGAGAGAGAGATAAGAAGAAGAAGAAGAAAGAAAGAAAGAAAAAGTCTTTCAGAAAAGGAACATGTAAAAAAACCTAACTAAAAACTACATAAGAACGTTGTTGAGAATAATAGAAAAAGGATAATCACAGAACTTCTTGACCATAAACACCCAAAGAAAGCCATTTGAACCTTGTCATACACTCCCTCGATGACTCTCAACCCCTTAAAATAGTCTACTATTTCTCGCAAGTAGAATATTCTATGAGAGAAAAAGAAAATGTTGCATGCCAAAGGGTCTTATCGTCCCAAAACAAAAGCTGGAAAAGCACTTTACCATTAAGCAAGACGATTTGTTATGAGCCAAAGGTACACTAAAAGTCTCCAAGTGACTATCTTAAATTGAATATGCTTACCAACAATCCCACAAAACATGATCTAAATCCTCGAAACCACTCAAAAGTGAGGAGAACAAAAAATTACAACAACCACTCAATGATACAAAAGTTGACTTTCTGGGACTTTAAACTTCCAGAGTGAGGACAACAAAGAGAGTAAGGAAGTGTAAACTATGGTGGTTCATTTCCGCAGATTGCATCCACTTTCAAACCAGGAGCTATTTCTTTATTTTTCTATTCAACTAAGGAGATTATAAGAACCACTCAAGGATACAAGGGCCACTCACGGCTGAAAGAAAAACAGAAACTAACAGCCTTGGTCTGATATATACAAGTGTAATCAAAAGCTTGGGGTCAAGTAACAAACTTAATGTTTTCCCTAATTGCCTTAGACTTTAGAGACCTGATTGGTTTGTTCAATTACTACAGAATCATTTTATTTGACATCAACTATCTTGATAAATTAACACAAATATAATAGCTTATTTTTCCACATATTGACTCGACAATTAATAACAATTGTACGTATCAGTAAACTTAACTATTGAGTACGATAGTTAAAACAAAGAAAGAAAATAATAAAAATAATACAACATTGCTCTGAAGCTACTAATGATAAAAGATAATAAAATATCGGTTCAATTACAAGTTTAGTCCTTGAACTTGCAAAGTCGTGTCAATTTGGCCTCTAAGTAGGTCCTTAAACTTTCACTTTTGTGTAGGATAGGTTCCTCAACTTTCAATTTTGTGTCTAATAAGCACTTCATCTATTCGACATTTTTAAAAATTCACAAGCCTACTAGATATAAAATTGAAGTTTAGGGTCTCAATAGACATAAAATTTAATTTTATATCTAATAGATTGACCAATTTTTAAAAATCTCGAATACGTCATAGACCTATTGAATGCAAAATTGAAAGTTCGTGGACCAAATTGACATTATCTAAAAGTTTGGGACTAGACTTGTAATCTAGCCTAAAACATTATAAGAAAATAAATTAAATTAAACGAACCAGAAGAATAAGAACATACTCGTGGTACTCATTCAGCTGGGCGGGGTCAAACAAAAGTAGGTTTTGTGATTATAGATGTTAATAAGCATAATCAGAATTCAGATGAGAGTAAGTGTATCGGTATGGATAACATGTTTGTGATCAGTACATGAGGCTCAATTAACAAAATTGATTTTCAACGTGCCAGAATATATAGAAATTGAAGCATATTTAATCACATATTACAATTAAAATTGAACGAGTATATCAGATAAAAGACATTCTGAGGGCTGAATTCTTACCTTACCTAAATAGCGAACCCGGCTGAAAAATGGAATTAGACTTGTTAGAATCAGCTGATTGCTTTGAGACGCTGTGGCAAATTAGATGTCGTGTACTACACCGATTGCGATTGATTGAGGAAGAAGTAAGATTCTTACCCGATTGAATGAGTGGTAGCTGTTAGGGCAACGATCGACCGACTGCCTCAAAATCGTAGCTAAAGCAGGCTGAGAATCAAAAGCGTGATGAGAGAGGGTAAAGATTTTTTTTTTTTTTTTTTTTTTTAATTGTTTCGTACAGAGAGGTTGGCACCTCCGGGCTCCGAAATTGTGAGAACAAGAGTGCGATCGACAACCCGGTTGGTGGAATGAACTCTTGCAAATTTGCAATTATTTAGGCCCCGTTTCATAACCATTTGGTTTTTGGTTTTTGGTTTTTGAAAATTTGGCTTGTTTTCTTCCAATTTTCCTACCATGATTTTCATATTTGCCAATGACACATTTGAGTTCCTAGCCAAATTCTAAAAACAAAAACAAGTTTTTGAAAACTACTTTTTTTAGTTTTCAAAATTTGCTTGGTTTTTAAAAACAAAGAAAGAAAAGTATTAGCAAAACATAGAAACTTGTAGGTGGAAGTAGGATTTATAAGCTTAATTTTCAAAAACCAAAAACCAAAAACCAAATGGTTATCAAACGGGGCCTTAGTTTTTTGTTTTTTATTTTCTAAAGTTAAGTTTATAAATAAAGTTTAAAAAAAAAAGTTTATAAATATCAATTTTATGAAAAAATACATTTTTGTCCCTGAATTTTAAGGGATAGGTGTGTTTGGTCCTTAGAGTTTTCAAAATAGACATTTTCAATCCCTAAGTTTTATGAAATAAGTTTAAAAGGTCTCTAAATTTTCAAAATAGACATTTTTAATCCTTGAGTTTTGAGAAATGAGTTTAAAAAGTCTCTCATATTATTTTTTCAACTTTTTAAAATAATATTTTTTTTTTTATTATTGAATGGTTTTTTAAATTTGAAAAATTAAAAGTACTAATTAAATTTTTTTAAATAATAATATGAGGGACCATTTAAACTTATTTCTCAAAACTCGGGACTAAAAAAGATTCATTTTCAAAACTTATGGACCTTTTAAACCTATTTCTCAAATCTTAAGGACTAAAAAGGTCCATTTTGAAAACTCAACGACTAAACGCAACTATTCCTCAAAACTCATAAACCAAAAAGGTATTTTTCCTTAAATTTTATTGTTATGCTATTAATACCCTCAACCTTTCTGACGATTTTAGGTTTTTTTTTTCTCTCTCTACAAATTCTTCTTCCATTAAAATAAATGTAAAACTTTGCTTATAAAGGTTATGTGCAACACAACACTAGGTGGAAACACAGTTTGAAATCAATTTTTTTCTTAATAAAAGTGTGAGGAAGATAGAGGGAGGAAAAAAAAACATATATTTATTTTTTTTTCTCTCTCTATTTGTGTATGTTAATGATAAACAGAAGATTAATGTGGTTTGCGATTACAATGAATTGGTGGTGAAAAAGAAGATGAGTAAGATTATTATTATTATTTTTTAGAGATACTGGAGAGAGTTACTGATATGGATTTTGAATTTTTATAACTTTTGAAGAGGTTTGGTCCAATTTAGAAGATCGATTAATAAAAAGTTTTATACACGATTTTATTTTTATTAGTGTTTAAGAAGTGTTATAGCCACCCTATGACAAATATTTTCATTTGTTTTTCCTAAAATGATTATAGAGAAAGGTAATAGCCTCGTGAGAAAATATCAGCAAAGAGATTGTCAACAAAACCAGGTAAATGACATGAAGAATTCATAAATGAAACAAAATTCATCTTGAAGCTTCAACACGAGGGTAACTTTAAAAAATACATGACAAGTAAGTAAAGTTTCTAATTAATTTTCATGGAGAAAGAATTCGCAGGGAGTGAAAAAAAAATGAATAAATGTTTTCCAATGAAAGTATTTTGGAAACTTTTTTAAAGGTCAATAGTATCAATGAAATTGAATCTTTAACGTTTTCTATCCAAAACTTAACGGTAGAGGTATTGTTTAATGGTTTTATTTTATTCGGGGTTTTTTTTTTTTGCTTTTCAAAACTTAAGGGGTTTTTTTTGTTAACTGAATCACATAGCTTATAAGTATTTTTTTTTTTATAATTTTTTTAAAATTCAAGGGTATGTGAGAAAAGAAACATAGTTTTCAAAAAAAAAGAAAAGAAGAAAAAAAACAATAAATAATTATTAGTCAGGCCAAAATTATTTATCAAACAATACATGAACTTTTAAATTTATTCAATTTAATTTGGTCGTTGAAATTTCAAAATATATATATCTTCAATTTGTTAAAAAATAGCTACTTTTTTGTTCTTGCTATTTTTTTTAACGGTCAATAATTATTAAATGGAAAGATAATATCAAACCGTGCTTCAACTAGACCGATATTGTAATCATCATAACTTTATTTTTTTTTACAACATGCGAGATTGAGATTTGAAACTCTGACCTCCTGATCAACAGTATAAACTTTTATGCTAATTGAGTTATGCTCTTGTTGGTCATTTAACCTTATTATTGAGATAAGTATAAGATAAACACATTCTTCATTAAAAAAAAAAAAAAGCATATTTTAGCTCATGACGATGTTTAAAATAATTAATTTTTAGATTTTAAATGTTAAAGTAAATATTTCAAAGTCTTGAGATTTAAATCCTCCTTCCACATTTTTTTTCTTTTATTTTCTCTCTTCAAAACAATACTTGAAGTGGAGGATTCGAACTCATGACCTATTTATTTCCACATATCTTAGTTGAACATTAAAGTAAATAAATAAGTCATTTTTTTTTTTTTTTTTTAGAACAATACTTGAAGTGGGGGATTCGAACTCATGACCTATTTGTTTTCACATATCTTAGTTGAACATTAAAGTAAATAAATAAATATATTTCAAAAAAAAAGTAAATAAATAAATAATTCAATTGAGATTGAAGATAGACTTTTTTTTTTTTTTTTTTTTTTAATATAGATTGAAGATAGACTTTGAACTATTTAAAAAAAAAAAAAAAAAAATACTTCGAACCTGTGATATTCCAGAAATAACCATAATAATAAACAAAGAGAAGATAGTATTCTTAGAAACGAAAGAAGGGCGTCCCACATCGGAAAAGCTGTGAGAAACTGCAACAGATGTTAACATAAAAGAGTCATCAGGTGAATGGAGAAAGCATACCTTTCTCGGCCTTTTGGCTAAGATCAAGTGTAGTATCTGTTCTTATCAGTTTAATATCTGATACGTGGGCTATCGGCCCACATGATATTAAATTAATTTTTTATGGGTGAGGGTCCACCACAGTAGCTTGCTACTTGGGCCTTCGAGCGTCGCCTTTGCGTTGCACTACTGCATGGGCCTGGCGCACCCTTCCAAGCCCAGTCTAATATTTGTTTCACCTTCCTCGGTTACACTATTTTTCTTGATTTTTTCATTTTTTTTTTCATTTTTCTCCTAATGCTGTCTGCATTTTTTTTTTCCTGAGGAATGCTTTTCTGCAATTGGTGGTTTCCGTTGGGGTGTATTTTATTTTTAAAATGTTGATTTGTCTCTCTCAGAAAAAATAGAAATAAAAACCTATTTATATAGGCAAGATATTCAATTTAGCATGGGTTCACTTTCAATACTGACTTTTGTCCCTTTTCAAAAAAATAAAAATAAATAATAATAATAGTAAAATACAGACTTTCGTCCAAAATTCACATTTTAAAAACATAAAATATGGTCTTTATAAAAAAATAATAATAATAAAATAAAATATGGTGTCCATTGAATAACTTAGCATGGGTTAAAAAATATGTTGTCCATTTAAATTTTATGACTTTGGTTATTGAAAGGATAAATTTAAATTTTTAGAAAATTTAAAAATCTTAAGGATTTATTAGAAAATCAAATAGACATCAACCTAAATGGAGACTAAATTTGTAACTAAATTTGATAACTTTTGTAAAATGAAAATAATAATAAAAAAAAAAAAGATAAATTACAAGTTTAGTAACTAAAATTTTAGATTCGTGTCTATTAGGTCCCTGACATCTTTGATAATTTTTGAAAGTAACTGATCTATTAGGTATAAAATTGAAATTCATGCTTAGTGATATCTTGAATTTTTATTTATTGTTTTAAGTTCGAACAACATTTGGGGATGGAAGGTTTTGATTTCGAACTTCTAACTCCTTGATCGAAAATATATGCCAATTATGGCTGAGCTATGCTTGCTTTAGGGCGAGGTATTTAAATTGAATTTCATGCTTAGTGATATCTTAAATTTTTAATTTTGTATCCTATAAATTTTAGAAAATATCGAATAGGTCAAGAATTTATCAAATACAAAATAAAAAAAAATTAAAAACCTATCAAAGGAGGATTTAAGGACCTAAATGATAAAAAGAGACCTATTAATTTACTTGACATATTTAAAAGTTTAGACCAAATATAGATTTTTTTTTTCCTTAAAATAACTAAATAGAGAACTCTCCTAAAAAAAAAACTAAATAGAGAACCAGTTAGACTGAATCCTTAAAAAAAAAAAGTAAAATACACTTTTGGTCCCTAGGTTTCAAAATCGGACAATCAAATCTCTACTGTTTCGAAAATGTTTCGAGTCCCTCCACCGTTAATTTTCTTAACGGCTCTGACGTGACACGTTTAAAAAATAAAATATTATGTTTTTTAATTAACATAATAATAAAATAATAATAAAAAAAAAAAACCACTCTTCTCCTCCCTCTCTCCCCACCCCGAAACCCTCTTCTTTCTTTCCTTCTTTCTCTCGTGTTTTTATCGTTCTGATTCTTCTTCTCGCCGCTCTCCACCGCCATCGCGACGACAGACGTTGTTGCCGCTTCTTAAATACCTCATCCCTCCCCATTCCTCTCCATCGCCGCTCCTTCCTCTTCTTCCTCCTCCCCCTCCGCCGCTTCCGCCGCCACATTTTCCGCGCGATAACACAGAGATTGCGATTATTCTACGCGGAGAGACAGTGGAGATCGCAGTGCTTCCTCTGATTCGACGCCTAGGTATAACCACTGCCTAATTGCACCGCTTTAACTCTATAATTTCTTATCTTCCTCTGTGAATGCTGTGCAACGATTATCACTCTCTCTTTCTTTGATTTTCTTTCCATGCCTAAATGTTTACTAATTCTTCGATCGTGCGATTTCAATTTTGAAGAAGAAGGAGGAAATGGGATGGGTTGGGGGTTGGATTTTGATTTCGGTGTGCGATTTCAATTTCAGTGTGCCCTCGTGCTTTGGGTTTCTTAATCCCATATCCTCATCCCTCTTTTTAATCCAATTGTTTCTCCACTTGTTTCTCACAACCCATTTCCAATCAGAAGTTTTCTTCCCCATTCTTTCTGCATTTCTCGTTCGATTCTTAGCAAATTTTCCCGAGAAAGGTTTCAATGGGCAGGCGCGGATTGTTCGATCTCGAGAGGCATTTCGCGTTCTTTGGGGCTTATCATTGCAACCCAACAAATATTTTCATCCATATTCTCTTCGTGTGGCCAATTTTCTTCATTGCTCTCATGTTGTTCTACCACACCCCTTCCTTCTATTCTTTCCCCTAATGCCCATGTGGGTTCAACACTGGCCTCGTTTTGAATTTTGGGTTCTAGAAAAGATGGGTGGGTGTTGGGTTTGTAGGAAGAAGAAGAGAGAGGGATTCGGGGAGAGGCTCCGGCGGTGGAGAACGGCGGCACCGTCGCCGGGCCGGCGACGAGAAGAAGAATCAGAACAAAAAAAAAAAAAAGGAAAGAAAGGAGAGGGTTTCGTGGTGGGGAGAGAGAGAACCCAAAATTAACGGTGAAACATTTCCGAAACAGTTGGGACTTGATTGTCCGATTTTGAAACCTAGGGACCTATTGGAAACGGACCTGAAACATGAGGGACCAAAAGGTATTTTACCCAAAAAAAAAAAAAAAAAAAAGTTAGACTGAATCCTGGAATTTAACAAGAGATAGAGGTACCCACCCTTTCATTTTCCTCTCACTCTCACGTGCCTTCACGCCTTCTCCCTTTCCCTCTCTCTTCACGCTGTCGCCGATCCCTTCTTGCCGCCTAGCGGGTCCGCCGCCGCCACTCCCTCTATTGTTACCGGTATTCTCCCAATCTTCATCTATGCCTATCTTCTCAAAAACTCAAATTAGAACGTGTCTAATGCAAAAACAGATGAGTTGCTTTAATTGACAGAGCAACATCAGCATGTTTGTAGTTAAAATCATGTTAGTGAAGAAGACAATGAGCTTTTTGTGAATGAGGCGCCTTCCTTAAATTAACCAATTACCTATAGTGCTTTTAATTTATTGGAAATAAGAGCGGTCTATATACTTTATATCCCGTCTTCGTTTTTTTAGTTGTTATTGGTTGGGATTCTGGTGAATTAGATTAACGTTGAGATGGGGTTATTGAATATATGCTTGATTTTTGCGTATGAAGTAAACTTGGGTTTTTAGTTTCTACCTTTCAAGTAAACTTGGGTTTCCCCATTTGAAATCAGTTGGTGTGATCATAGTAGCACTAATCCACCGGACCTCATCAAAACTTCCCAGTTAAGTGTGTTTGGATGAGAGTAGTACTAAGTTGGGTGACCACTTAAAAAGCCCTCGTGTTGCACCCCTTTAAAAAGAAATGGCCTCGGTTATTGTTTTAATTTGTTGTGATTAAATATGATTTTTGATTCTGATTACTTAGATTTTTCTGGTTTGAAAAATGAGGAGTGTTGAATTTTCAGTTTTGAGTGCTTCTATTTTGTTCGTTTGTTGGCAAACTTAACTGATATCCAGGCAGCGGCAAATTTGAGTAGTCTTTGGTTACCTGTAGTATTCTGTTTGCAATATGCAACATATCGAAAATTGCAGGAACATTTCCCTATTTCACCAATGAGGTGTGGTACACCACCAGTTCGCCAAGTATTTTTATCATCTGGGGAAATAAGGTAGCATCATCAACATTTTCCAATCGAGAGACTTCCACCTTAAGAGTACTGTGCTTGAAGCCTTTTAGAACTCCATGTGCTCTAACATAAAGGATAAGGCTAAAAGAGTCTCCTAGTAAAAGGAAAAAAGGAAATAATTTATCTTATGGTCTTCGATCGATGAGATGAGAAGTTCTGTCAAAATAGCATCAATAAAGGACCACTTCATTTTCCTCCTTATCATAAGCTTTTTTCATAACCAAATTTTGACAAAAAGTTGCTTTTCTTCTTGGCCTACCATTCCCCCACTGCCCTTAAAGCTATAAGGATAGTGTCGAGAATTTGACGGCCTTTGAACAAATGTCAGTTGTAATTTATGGATGATAAGAGGAAAAATTATAGGAGACTACCAATAAGGACTTTGGCTATGATTTTATGCAGAGAAGTGGCTAAGCTGATCAGTCTAAATTAAAGTCACTAATCTTGTTTACTTTTCTTATTCATTGGCACAAGACAAATGTCAGTCTCATTAGTGCAATTGTTGATGATAGTGATACCATTTTCAGAAATATCTTGAAACACCTTTACCATGAATGGCTTCAAGGTGTTCCAACCTTTACCATTTTCAGAAGATCACTTTGTCATTCTGTCGAGCCTGGTAGACTTAAGATTACCAAGATCACAAATGGCTTTGTGTATTTCCTTCTCTTGCAAGGGGTTCTCCAACCAACTGCCCCACTCAGAAAAGAGAGGTTTCTATTGCAATCTTTCAAACGTAACCTCTTCTAATATTCCCTTATATCCATTCAACATCATTTTTGTGGATGCAACTTGGTACAAACTGCAATTATCTTTGTATTTATAGTTTAACCTCTCTTTTTAGTTTTTACCAATTAGCAGTCTGTATTGTAATTTTTTTGCTTGGGTTGAGGTGCTTCACCTCTTTTGTAAAATTCATTTTTCGAATGAAATTGTTTCTTACTTAAAAATGATATCCTTTTGTCTCATTAAAAAGGAAAAAACCTTTTGGAGTGGTCTTGCTAAAACCCTCCTTTACTTGTTTCTTCCTTTTTACTCTCTCTCATTATCATTATTTTAAATTTATGCTATTGCTAGATGCTTTTGTAATGTTTTTTTTTTTTTTTGATGAAAAACCAACTTTCATTGAGAAAAAAAATGAAAGAATACACGAGCATACAAAAAACAAGCCCACAAAGGTTCCACAACAATGCACACATCCCCCCAAGCCACAAAAATCTCGCTCTCTCACGCAAAGGCGGATGGAGGAGGAACTCCTCGATCATCTCCCTGTGGTCAACAAAAGGCATCCCCTGCATCCCAAAAACCTGAGCAAACCGATCTCACGCTCCACGCGCATTGGCACAACTCCACAGAATGTGATCCAAATCTTCCTCTGCCTTTCGACACAGAATGCAACAAAACGGGCCAACCAAAGAGGACATCATTTTCATCAGACGATTGTAGGTATTGACCCTGCCATGGATAACTTGCCACATAAAAAACCTAATCTTCTTCGGGACTTTCACCTTCCACACACGCGAAAAAATGGACTCACTTTGGGGAGAAGGTTGCAGAAGCCAACGAAAAAGGGAGCTACAAGAGAACCCGTCAGAAGGACTAGGGCTCCAACAACGGAAATCCCTCCTCCCCCCCTGAAATCGAACTCCTCAATCAAAGACATAAGGGACACAACATCCGTCGTTTCCCTATTGGACAACGGACGACTGAAGCCAAAAGCAAACGAAGGAGAGCTCCCCGAGTGAAACGAAACATCAGCCACTGAACGGTTTTTCATGGAGGATAAATAGAACAACCGAGGGAAGGATAGACAGAGGGGTCTATCCCCCAACCATTTGTCTTCCCAGAAATATGTATCTCTCCCATCCCCCACCATGCAATGAACAAGGCTAGAGAATGTAGGAATCTCGAGGGTTATGTCTTTCCATGGATTTCTAATAGTGCCTTTACCCCCTCCCGTCAACCACTCATTAGGATGAGGACCGTATTTGCTCACAATGATCCTATGCCAAAGGGAAGAAGACTCAAGGGGGAAGCGCCAAAGCCATTTAGCTAACAAGGCTTTGTTGCGAACCTTAAGATTACCCATCTCTAAACCCCCCAAACTAATCGGCTTACCCACAACCTCCCAACTCACGAGGTGAGCCCCTTTACCTACCTCCCCTCCCTTCCATATGAAGTCCCTCATGAGCTTCTCCAATCTCCTACAAACCTTCTGAGGCGCTCTAAACAGAGAGAAAAAATAAATAGGAATCCCGCTTAGCACAGATTGAATAAGGGTTAACCTCCCACCTTTAGAGAAAAGACTACGCTTCCAAGAGGCAAGCCTCCTTCTCACCTTATCTTCCACCGGGCTCCAGAAAGAAAGATTCTTGGGGTTATGACCAAGAGGAAGACCTAAATAGGAGACCGGAAACTCACCCACCTCACATCCCACAAACGAAGCCCACCTACCGACTTTGGCAGAATCGCAGTTCAAACCTAGCACTTGGCATTTACTTTTATTGATCTTCAACCCCGACATCAACTCAAAGAATCCCAACATATGGTTTAGGATCAGGAAAGATTCCTTTTTTCCAGAACAAAAGAAAATCGTATCATCGGTGAACTGCAGATGGGACAGGGTCACACCTTCCTTACCCACCTTGAAGCCCTCGATAATCCCACCCTCAACCCCCTTCGATATCATTCTACTGAGAACATCCACCACTAAGAGGAAAAGAAAGGGCGATAGGGGGTCACCTTGCCTAAGGCCTCTAGATGCCAAGATTTTACCTTTGGGACAACCATTCACAAGAATCGCATACCTCACCGATCTCGTACACCCCCAAATCCACGATCTCCACCGATACCCAAAGCCCTTTTTAGCCAAAATTTTGTCGAGAAAGTTCCAATCCACATGATCGTAAGCCTTCTCAAAATCGATTTTAAAAATCACACCTTCCTTCCTCGAAACCTATAATCTTCAATGGCTTCATTAGCAATAAGGGCTTGATCCATAATTTGTCTACCTGAGAAGATCTGGTTTTATAACTTCCCAGTTCTCCTGAAAGAAGCCCAAGGAGAATCCATCAGGCCCCGGAGACTTATTCCTATCACACTAAAAAACGACCTTCTTGATTTCCTCCAAGCTGAAAGGGGAGTCCAAATCCGACTTCTCACCCTCAGAAATAGGGCTCCACTCTACCCCTTCCACAAAAGGCTTTGGCTCCACCGAGGGGCCATAAAGATTCGAGAAGAATGAGAGGATTTCCTCCTCTATCATCTTCTCCCCTCTAAGCTTCTCCCCATTTTCGTTCTCTAAGGAGTCAATGAAATTCTTGCTCTTCCTACCATTAGCCCAACAATGGAAGAAGGCCGAGTTGCTATCTCCATCCTTAGCCCACTTAAGTTTAACTTTTTGATGCCAACTGCTAGTTTCTTTGAGCACAACTTCAGCAAGCTCCATCTTTAACGCAAGACTTTCCTCTTTCATACCCTCCTCCAACCTACCCTCCTCTTCCAAGTCATCAATAACTTTGATCCTCCCCAAGATTTCCTTTTTCCTTAGTCTACAATCCTCGAACACCTCCTGATTCCACTTTTCGAGCTTCCTCTTAAGTGCCCTCAATCTTCCCATGAAACGATACCCCTCCCAGATGCCGTCCACCTCCACATTCCACCACCCTGGGAGCGAGGCTTTAAAGGAAGGGTGACTCAACCACATGTTTTCAAACCCAAAGGGGCACGGACCCCATCGGAGATCTCCCGAATTGAGGACTAACGGCCAGTGGTCCGAGGTTACCCTTGGGCCCAAGCTTTGTCTAACCGTGCTAAAGGCTTCCATCCAACCCCTAGACAACAGAAAACGATCAATCCTACTTCTGACACGACTATTGGCCCAAGTAAAGCTCCCATTCACCAACGGAGGATCTGTAAGGCATGACCCCTCAATGAACTTATTGAATTGGATCATAGATCTAGTGTATCTACCCCCGAAGATCTCTCGACGGGCGATCACATCACATTAAAATCCCCAGCCACACACCAACAATCACCACAAAGGTCATAAAGATCTTCCATCTCCTTCCAAAAATCCGATCTTCCTCTACTTCTTGGGGGGCCGTAAACACCCGTCACCCAACTTTGAGTTGCAAGAATGTCTCCCGTTCTTGTGTTAGTCTCATTAATGAAATGCTAGATCTTTCGTAGGAAAAGAAAGGAAGGGTAAATTTTTGCATGTCAATTGTGGAAAATTGAAAATATTTATTTATGAGTGCGTAATTTCTTATTTCATTTCTGAATGTTCATCCTAAATTGGAGTGAAACCCCTAAAAAGTTTTAGATAACCGCACAGTCAATCAGTGAGGACTGAATTGGGTGAAAGTTATTTGATAGAATTGCTATTAGGGTGAAATTAGGGATATTATAAGGGTATGTCAGTAATTAGTTAGGGAGTTCGTTAGGATATTTGATTATAAACAGAGGGAGCGGAAAAGGAGAAAGTTGAGTAGTAATTCAGTTGGTTTAGGGCTTGAGTGATCTCAATTCTCAAGATAGGGAGGGTCCAAGTTTCTCGAATTACTTACTTTATCTCGTAGTTTTGTTATCTTTTACCTTGCAATGTATTTCAGAATATATTTTGAGTTCTATGATTATTGCATATGAGATCATTCTCAATCTCCAGGTCTGGCTTGATTGCTATTCTGAGTTCCTGTGAGAGACGCTACGAAACTTAGATGCTGGGCATTTCATATGGAGAACTCTTTCTCCTTATTGGAGCTACTGCTGCCTTCATTGGTAATTACTGCACTACTCTTCCTCACCTGTTAAACGGTCTAATAGATTTAAGCCGTGGATAGAGTCTTGACTCCCAGATTCTTATGAAAAGGGCCAAAGGATCTCCCAGTGATAGCAAGAATGGCAGGAAGGATGGCTGGCAGAGCAATAGGATATGTTCAGTTAGCTCGAGGCCAATTTGACTCTGTCATGCAACAAACCCAAGCTCGCCAGGTATTTCTTATTTAGTTTAACTGACTATTTGTAAATTATTTGGTTATGTTTGTGAAGGTTTCAGCAGCATTAGCATTTTCTTTTGGAAACACAATGCTATATAGGATATTGTAAAGATATGTTTTTGGCAAATAAACCACATATTTAGTTATGGTCGAATTAGAAACTTGTTAGAGCTGATCAAAGAATATATATATATATATATATATATTTTTTTTAAAAAAGAAACTGACATATATTGATCAAAGAGGCATAACATGTTTCAAGTCTTCGAAGTCCTTGGCTTAAAATTTCTGAATCTTGGAAGTGTGTTGATTCTTTTTCTTCCTTCAAATTAGTAAATGGCAAGTGTATTCATTTTTGGCATGACACTTGGATTGGTGAAGTTTCTACTTCACATGCTTTCGTCTCGGACGTTTGGGATTCTCAAATGCTGTCATGGAACATTGTCTTTTGAAGGCTCTTGAAAGATTTGGAAATCTGTAAATTGAATGTTCTTTTGGGTATTCTTGCTCCATGGAAGATTGGTTCATCTGAAGATTCAAGAAATTGGTCACTAGAGTCCTCTGGTTGTTTCACGTTGAAATCATTATCTCGTCAACTCGTTTCTTCCTCACCATTGGCTAATGATTTGTTTAGGGTCATTTGGAAAACGAAAAGTCCTAATCAAATTAACATTTTGATTTGGATTATTTTGAATGATAGTTCTAATACTTCAAAAATTCTCCAAAGAAAACCTCCTCTCTTTGTTCTTATGCAATCAGTTTTGACCTCTTTGCCAAGAAAATAGTGGATCATGTGTTCATATTTTTTTTGGCTGTCTCGTACTTGTTGAAGTGTTGGTTCAAGCTCCTCTCCCCCATTTAATTTACTTTGGGTCTTCTCAAATGTTCTCAGTGACAATGTTTAGCAATTTTTAGTTGGTCCTTCATTGGCATTATAGCCAACTCTATTATGGTTAAATGCAGTTAAAACTATTATTTCAGAATTATGGTTGGAAAGAAATTAGAGAATTTTTGAAGATAAGTATCTCCCTTGGCAAGATCAGTTTGAATCGGCAAGACTTAAGGTTTCCTCATGGTGTTCTCCGTCCAAATATTTTGTGGCCTTTTCTTTTAGAGATTTGTTTTTAAATTGGTTTGCCTTTATCTTTCCTTTTTAATGTTATTTTCCATCTTTCTTTTACTCCAAAAGTAGTCAATATCTTTTGAGCATTAATATCTTTCCATTTTTGGAATGAAAAGTTCCATTTTTTTTTTTAAAAAAAGAGGCATATACAAAAGAAGGGGAATGAGATATCCCCACTAAGCCAAGGGGTTACAGGAAGGCCTCCCAATTGGCAAAGATGTGAACTAAATCATAATTACTAAAATAATTCGTGAGAGAACACCAAGATGACGTGTGGAGGTGAATAAACTGCATTAGTCTAAAGAATTGTGTAGCGGCCCTTAAAATTGGTACCAATAAAAAGGTGGTCGATTGAGCAAGTAGGAGACTTGGTTGAGCACCAACTCAACCCAAAAAAAGAGTGCAGAATAGTCGAACAATCATAAACGATAAGGCAGCGAACAAAGATGTGGGTGTGACTTTCTGAGTCTGATTTGCAAAGAACGCACCAATTAGGGGAGATGAAGAAATTCGAAAGTCTCCTTTGAATCATATCATCTGTGTCAAGCTTACCTTGGATTAGGATCCATAGGAACACTTTTAACTTTGTTGGGGATTTTGGTTTCCATAACACTGTATTCAGATCAAGGTTCAAGTCTTTATGTTTCTTAGAGAATGTAAAACAGTAAAAGTGGCTGACCTAAAAATCCCCACTTTTGGATTGTGACCAAAGCTTTGTATCCTCCAGGTGATTCAGTCTCATGTTCTTCTAGGGTTGGATCATCAGAGCCCATTCATTTGCTTTCTCATCAGTGAGATTCCTTCTCAACAAGATGTCCCAAGAGGTGGATTCCCCAATATTGATTTATAAAGTAACCTTTGGAATTAGCCACTCCATAGAGTCTTGAAAATCTGATTTTCAAGGGAGTGTTTCCCAACTTACAACTGTACCATTTTTCCACAAGAAGGCAGCATCTGGCAGTGGCTTTCCAAGGGTTTTGGAGATGGGTTGAAGATTTAGGCCCTGTTCGATAACCATTTCGTTTTTGAAAATTAAGCTTATAAACACTACTTCCACCTATAAGATTTTTTTGTTTTGTTATCTACGTTCTTCTCATGTTTTCAAAAACTAAGTCAAGTTTTGAAAACGGAAAAAACTAGTTTTCAAAAACTTGTTTTTGTTTTTGGAATTTGGCTGAAAACTCAAATGTATCATTAACAAGGATGAAAACTCTTGTTTGAGAGAAAACAAGCATAATTTCAAAAAACCAAAACGGGCCTTTGGAACTAGGTTCCTCTTCATCAAAGAGTATGTGCTGGCAGTAATTTTTCTCCAGAGTGCATTTTGTTCATTCAAAAAGCTCCAACCCCACCTAGCAAGTAAACTGATATTCCTCACAGTAAGGTTACCTACTCCCAGCCCTCCATTTTGAAAAGGCATGGGGGTATTGTTCCAATTGACGAGGTTAAAACCTCTCTCTGGAGGGGCCTTTCCAAATAAGGTCTTTAATGAGCTTTTCCAGCCCTTTTATAACTTTTGAAGGGCATCTAAAGACTTATAAAAGATAAGTGGGCATGCTGGACGAAACTGCATTTGCAAGAGCGACTCTTCCTCTAGAGCCGATGTAGTTCTTCCATTTGGATAATTTGGCAGCCGACTTTTCTTCAACGGAGCTCCAAAAATCTGCCCCCTTTTGGGTTGCTTCCCAGGGGCATACCAAGATAAGAGAAGGGCCATTTAACCTTTAGAACAGCCCCATAAATCAGTCATTCTATCCACTTCTAACTCTTCAATACCAGTACCTACCAAAGTGGTTTTAGGCTTTTAGTAACTACGTTTGCCAGGTTGGCTGAATCACCAACCATAAAGAATGGCTCCTCTGCCCCGTTTACCTTGAGGCTGGATATGAGTTGAAAGAGCACACAGAACAGCCTTAGGTTGCACAACTTGTCCTTGTCATTGCGATCGAAAAGGAGAGGTTGATCAAAGAATACTTTGGAATTGATTTGTTGAATTTGGAGCTAGGCTGAGCAGAAAAGTAAATTACTAGAGTTTAATGTGTATTACACATTCTTTCTGTGTTCTTGCTGATTAAATTATCGTCTATTCGATCCTCCTATTTCTTTGTACATTTTTTTTCTAGAAGTTTTTGGAGACTTTTCCATGCCCATTTTACAGGAAAATAGCAAGGACATTTAACTGATTTACTGACAGTCTTCTGGAACACAATAGGATATAGACTACCGGATTTACAAAATAGGTTTACATCCACGTGGAGTTCAGTGTTTGTGGACAGAATAGTTAGATCAAGACTGCAAAGAATTAGAATGAACCATATGCAACATAATTGGACAATTATTAAAGCGATGGAACTTAATCTACGGTGCAGTCCTTTAACATGATTCCTTGTTTGCAGGTTCACAAGGAATTGCAAGACACTATGGCTCAGCTTGATGCTATTCGTCATGAAATTCGAGGCATATCGATCTTGAATCCTGGGCCATTGACTCGGAGGCTTGTGGACAATCCTGAGCTCACAGCAGCTGCTAGTTGTGTAACTAGTGCGTGATTTGTATCCATACTGCTAATTTTTGCAAGGGTTTCTAATTTTTGTAATTGTTTTTTTCTCACCCATATGGAATGCAGGTGATTCAGCAAAAGAAAAACCTACTGTGGAGACTTTACCAGCAGCTAGCATCCCCAAGGTTCTTATTAATTGCTGAATATCATCACGGACCCTTTTTGCCACTACAAATTTAAGCGAATTCAATGGATCTGCAATTTTCTTCAGGTTGCAACTTCACAAATATCAAATGAGCACAGCCGAGCAACTACATTTGCCAGGTTGGCTGAATCACCTACCATAAAGAATGGCTCCTCTGCCTCGTTTCCAATTGCTACAGACGTAGAAGAGCTTAATGATGAGTTTGGACTTCCAACAGTTTTACCTGTATCTGCTGAAAATACTGGGTTGTTACCTAAACGCCCGGGTACGTTATCTGTTATTGAATAAAAGATTTGATAATAATTGCCTTTTTTTTACAAATTCTTTACTGCTTGTGTTAAAATCCTGACTTGGGAGGTTAGTGCTCTTGGAAGCAAGACATCAATTGATGTGATGTTAGATGAGCTATGGACGGGTGGGGACACCAATTATACCTGATAACCGCATTTGCAACTATCATGTAGAATTGCTCTCATTTTTCGAACTCGTCTATGTTGAGGAGGCCAGGGTGTAAACATTTCTTTCAATTATTATTCTAAACTAAATTGACGTTTGTTTATCTTGGGGCAACTTTTGTTTAAGGCATCAAGTATTGTGTATGATGATGGCCACTTTGCTATTAGATTTGTGTTCCGTCCACTGAAGATATTCACTAGAGCTTTCAATTTTTTTCAGAGGAGTTTAAAGGGTCTGACATAATGTTAGAAGCAGTATTGGAAGCGGAGGTGGCTCACAATGCAAAAGAATTTTTCTCACATCAGCAAAGTGAAATGAAACGGGAACAAGGATGACAATTTCATGAGCATTATTTTGGCGCATCATAGCATTGATGAATGATCTATAAATGAAATTCAGACAGTTCAAAAAGTGTACCCCAGGTATTCCCCTGACTTCATATGTATTATTTATGTAAATGAATGAATTACATAGAAATAATGGAAAAGAAACCTGCATTCGGCTCATACTTAGGTCTCGTTTGATAACTATTTCGTTTTTTGTTTTTGAAAATCAAGTTTATTAATATTACTCCTACTTACGAGTTTCTTTACTTCGTATCTACCTACTAAAAATGTTTTACAATCCAAACCTAGTTTTGAAAACAAAAAGAAAGAAGTTTTTCCCCTCTTTAACCATGGAAAAATTGAGCTAGTTAATTAGGAGAACTCGAAGTTTTTTCTTCTTTCTAATTAAGATCGCCACTTATTTTCTTTGCCTTTGTTATTCGATTCATTTTTGTAATCTTGACTTTTTCAATCATTTAAAAAATATGCCTTTAGGCTTACAACTCCATTATGAGCGAATGATCTTTAGGGGTTCAATTATGTGGATACCCTAAAAGATGAGCAAAGTTTGATACGCCACTGGCATGTTTGCCTATTTATCCTTAAGTAGTTTAATTTTATTGAATTTAAAGTTGATTGTTAGTCTAAACCAATCACTTGTATTAGCATTTTAGGTTGAACTCTTCTGAAAAGGTTGGGTTATAAATGGATTTTGTAATATCAATATTGAAAAAAAACCTAGACATACGAATTTGTTGTTTGGCCTAGACATAGGGTAACACCTATAGGATCAAGAGGATTGCGTGCTAAATTAATCAAGTTCTAATTGGTCATAGAAATATAAGTTCAATTACTTAGACTCCTAAAAGTACTTCAATATAAATGTTGAATGGGAGAAGAATCTGATCACTATACATGGTACTTTGTGGTATGCATGTGGTTGAATAGTATTGGTTTTCTCATTTAGGGTAGAAATAAGGTTGAACTTCCCCACATGACCATTAACATTTTTGCATTATTTTACAATTGCATCTTTTATTTTATTTCAAACCACCATTTCTCAATATTTTTCTCAGTTACTATCTATTGAAATTTGGTTGGCTTTTCGCTTAAACACTCAATTTGTATAACTAGTCTATGAGGGTTCAACTCTTGGAGTAGTTCCATATATTACTTGTTCGCGAATGCTAAACCCATTCGAAGGATTTTGACCATCAGAATCCTAACATGAAAATCAAGTGAGATTCAAGAGCTTGTCAAAGTAAACTTTAGAGTCAAAATAGTTTCAAAAAGTCAAGCAGTTAGAGTGAGGAAAAAGACCAACAAAAAGCTGAATGGTTCACTAGTTGAGCAATATAGGAGGCTGTGGGATTATTATGGAGAACTTAACCGGTTCAATGAGGGGAAGAATTTGCCTTCACCTTTCTCTCTGTTTACTCAGCCCTGTCAAGGAGGTTCCTCAACGCTCATCCATATTTTGACTCTTAGGAACCCATCACAACATTCATCCTCATAATTTTTCTCTACCAACAGGATTTCCCCCATTTTTTCATTCCTCGGGCCTAAAGACATGTTACAAAGTATAATCCAAAACAGTGCATCCTCAAACTTCATTCTTTTAGGTAGATAAGTGTCTTCAATGACTTTTAGCAAGATGATGTCTTTATCAAAACACCATGGGGCTTCCATCGTTTTTTTTTTTTTTTTTTCTCTTTGCTGCTGCTGCTTCGTTCATGTTGGGTATTGTTGATGAATAGGTTATTCCAAGAATAGTTGATGGTGATTCATCTAATAAAAAGCCCCATACATTTGGCATCACATTCTTAAAAGCTTCGGTGTGCACCAACTAGTTCGACTTTATTCTTTTGATTAAGTTGCTATCTAGGTTTCTGTGGCCGGATCCAATCCTAATTTGTTTGCCTTTATGGTTGGTGATTCTTTTTCTATGAGTTTTAACCTGTGCAACCTTTCAACGAACTTCATGAGTTAACGACGATAATTAGCTTGTACTCATTGTTAAGGGAGGTTGGTACCTTGTTTGCAGAAAATTTTCATTACAGAGAGGGATCTTAAAAGCTCACCTTGTTAATATTACTTGAGAAACTTTGTCACCATCAATATCTAGGAGTTATTTAATGGTAAGAAAAGATTATTATCACCATATTGCATGCCTCCACCAGGGACTTGAGAGTGACATTACTATAAAGTGAAGTGAATGCCACTAATACCTAAAGAATTTTGTCATCATATATATGCTCTAGTTATCCAGAATTGACATTACCATCAAGGAAGCTAGGAAAGTGACCTTTCCCCTTTTCTTCACATTGCAGAGATAGAAGAGAATTTGAAATAAATTTTAATTTGAAATAAATTTTTTATGCCAATATAAATGATGTGTTCGAAAATAAATTTTAAACTAAGTTATCAAAACATTTAGCTAATTTTCATTTTTTAAATTAATTGTTTCTGAAATGGCTCTCGATTAGTCCAACTTTTTTTTCCCCAATAGTTTAAATTTGTTATGGAATAGAATATTGTGAGCAAACAAATATGTTTATTAAAAAAAATTAAAACCAAAGTTATTCTCTTATGAAAGATTGATAATGGTAAATAATCTTACTTGATGGATATAGGTTAATAAGATTGATTCCAAAGAAAGAAAGTCTAAAGTTAAATCCTTAAGCATACGAGTTTTTTTTTTTCTTCTTTTCTTTCTTTCTAGAGTTGAGTTATGTTCACTTTAGATAACTAATATAATTTGTTCAGGTAAGAAACCGGTTAATTTCTTATTAGATCGTTGTCCTTTTAGGTTAACTAAAACTAATATGATTTGATTTGTTGGAGATAAGCTAATTCACCAATCAAATATAAACTTTTTTCCTTTTCATTGATCTAGATAGAAAATTGAGATTGAGACTTAATATAATTAGTTAGTTCGAGTATTTCCAAGAGACAATATGTAAAATAATAATAGTAATGTTGATACATCTCCATAAATAATATATAAAATACAAAGTGGAATATCCCATCATTTGTACAATTGAATCTCGAGTAGTTGTGTGTCATGGTTTTCTATTCTCAGATTTCATTTTGCTTTAGAAAGAAGAATACAAAACACAACATCTGTAAAGTAATTGAGAATAATAAATTTGAACCAAAACAAAAACCTTAATTCTTTTTTTTTTTTTTTTTTTTTTAATTATTATGAACAACCCAATCCTCCGGCATCTGAACCTTTCATCATCCTCAGTCTCTTGCAGCCAGAAATAAACATACTGTATCAAGAGAGAGACAAAAAAAGAAATCTTTTTAGAGAGAGAAAATTTATTAAAAGAGAGAAAAATAAATGAATATGACAGAGAGAGAAACTCACTTCCATGGAACATCTCCAACCATCATCCAATCACCATCTTTATCTTCATAAGTTGGAACATAATCACATCCATTATACCCTTCTCTTTCTGAATAGTCACATTAATTTATTGATGTTATTGCTTTTTGTGGATATAGTGGGACTATTGGAACTAATAAATTAAGCAGAACAAAAAACTGAATTGAGATCGTTTTTCTTCAAAAAATTTTGGAAATTTGATTGATATTATAATATATAGAGAAGAATAAAGATGTTCTTCAGGAACAACAAAAAGAGAAAAGTGTTGGATGGATAGTTAAACTAACCAAGTTTGAAGTTGAACATATTTTCTAAAGCATCCAAAAGCTGTTGATAGCCCTGATAAAGCTTGAGATCAACCTTCCTGAGATAAGGAGCTCCATCCAAGCTCACTTTCACAAACATTCCACTGATCCCTGATTCCTTATTCACAATCTCCTTCCTCTTCTTCTCTGCTTCAATTATCACATTCTTCCGGTAAGATCTCACAGGTGGCCATCCTACCACTTGCGCTCTGCAACAAATTTTTCCAACACACATAAACCCTAATTTCCTAAAAACAGAGACTGCGATTCAGATTGAAATTGAAATGTATTGGATGATCTGCTTACTTGGCCGGTGGACGGTGATCGATCTGCAATTGGTCGGAATCTCCGGCATCTGAAGAAGGATCAGTGGAAGAATCGCTTCCGGATTGTTTGGCGGATGATTCTGATTGTGATTCTCGTTCTTCTTCTTCTTCTCTTTGTCGTGGTAATCCTAACCGCAGCTCTGTTGCGTCGAAATTGAGATCGAGGTTTTGGAAACTCGGTTGGCGTTTCATAGCTCGATTTGTGAGAAAAATCCGTCGGAACAAAGATGAAAGGGATTTGGAAAGTGAATGTTTGTGGTGTGAATTGTGATGAGAAGGAGGTGAGGTTGTTTATTTGTAAGAGATGGATGTCGACAATGCTGTTCTGTTATGTGTGCATGAATTAGCTTACGAGCATTTATTACAACCCGTGTTTTCTTTCCCACGCGCACCTTTCTACACTCTCCTCAGGCTCAGAGTATGGGGGAAAAATTTATAGTAATAGTACTACCTTCATTCAGCATTTGACACGTCATTTAACGAGCATTTAATAATATAATATTTTATTCATGGGTCCCACACAATTCTTAAATACTTCCTTCATGGCAAACAATGAATGGAGGTAGTACTAGAAATTTTTCCCAGAGTATGTGTGTTGTTGTTGCATAGTAACACGTGTCAAAATTGAAAGGCTAAATTATAAAAAATACCCATGAACTATAGGGTTTGTTTAAAAAATGCCCTCCAACTTTAAAAAGTTTCAAAAATACCTCTGAACTTTACAAAACGTTTCAAAAATACTTTTGCAGTTAATTTTTGGATGGGAACCGTTAAAACCATCGAAAATACCATTGTCGAAAATCTAGTCAAGCTCTTTGGATGATATGTTGAAAGAGAAGAAAAACTCCTAGTGTATGAATACATGAAAAATATGAATACATGGAAGAAGAATTTACGGTGGGACAAGGAAAAAACAAAAGAAACATTTTCTAATAAGGTTATTTTTTTAAAATCTTTTGAAAGTTAAAGAGTATTAATGAAACTAAAATTTTTAATGGTTTCCATCCAAACATTAACGACAATGATATTTTTGAAACATTTTTTTTAAAATTTAGAAGTATTTTTTAAACTTTTTAAAGTTGAGGGGCATTTTTTATAATTTAGCGAAATTGAAATATAATTTTGCATACACGCGGGGAAGGTGCGCGCGTGGGACATAAGGAATGAGAATGAATGCTTAGAGGTAATGGTTTGTGAAGTTGGAATTGTATTGTAGGCCATAACTGCAACAACCAGGAAATGAGGGTGCGACACGCGGGAGACAAGGGAAGGACAAATCCAGCCCATCACGGTGAACGTCATGGACGGCCGAGATTGGATTTCGAGTCCAGCCCTGCGAGAGTGAGTTCTGCACCGTCGGATTCAGCCTAGACATCCCATGTGATTAGAGTGGTTCCCACGTGTACCTTCCTGATTGGGACAAGCATGCCAGAAGGATATTCTTTGGCCTTTTTCACCCAACATTTTCAATACTCTTTCCACACCTTCCTAACTTTGCCAAATCAAATGAATTGTGGTTGCTTTCAAGCCACCTCTTTTTTTCTCTTCCATTTCAAACATTAGAGATAAATTAAAGTTTATCACTCTTCAAAATTTAAGGATGAAATACAAACTACATTCAAATCCTATGGACAAAAAGAGTGTATTTGATCCAAATTTTTATTTCATAGTTTGAAGACTACTTTAACTTCTTATGTCAAAGGGAGTTTGATTTTATTGTGAATCCTCTAGTTTCTCTTCGTTGTGATGTCTACAATGATTATCTGGGTTTTGGTATACGTCTTCTATGTGTGACAAAGTTGATAAAACGATAGTGGATGATCTAGTAGGTTCAATTTCACGAGTGAGGAAGAGGAAGCTAACATGAATTTGGATGGAAACGTCATCTCACTATGTAATACTTCCAAATTGATCACCTTATAAGTAGGTCTATGATCTTGATTCTAGGAAGGTGACTTTTAGGATTTGGTTATGTGGATGATGGTTATCCAACTAAAATTTGATCACAATGTCGTAAGTAAAGTTTTGAGAAAGAGCTCGTTGAGTTTGAGTAGGAGTTTCATGTGCGTGACGTGAATATGATGCATGATGTGAATGAATTTTATAAGTTGAGTATGCCACACATTTGTTATGTGTTTTTCATGTGTGGTATATGTGAAGAAGCATCTTGATTATGATGTTTGTTGTATGTTGTTTGGTGGCTCTTCAGGTGAAAGCTACTAACTGAGTACGTTTATGTATTGACCTCCTTTCCTTCCAACAACATATATAGGTTCTATTTTGTGGAACTTGGCTTTTAAAGTAAATGGTTTATTTATTTGTTTGAAATTTGATTTAATCTTTGAAATTTAATAAAGTTGTTTCGTGGAACAAGCATGAAATGAAATTTACTCCAAGGAGTTTCAAAAGTTAAAATGAAAATGCTATGAAAAAGATGTACTAATGGTTTTGAAGCTTGTATTACTATATATACATATATATAAACTCATCATCAGTCGATGGAGTATCAATAGATACAAATTCAAAACGTGTACAAGGATTTTACTTCCAGAAATAGTGGGATTTACATTTTTGTGTGCACACTAAGATGTAATGAGTCCTTGACTTCCATGGTAAGTAAGATTGATCAATATTAGCAACTTCCACACCTTCATATATGATACACACTTTTGCTGCAAACGAATTAGATTGCCACCAAAATAAGCAAGAGTAAAAACTAACTTTAATGATCTTAATTTTTTTAATAGAATTTGAACATACAAAATATATATATAGCAGTGACCATTTCAATATCTTTGAAATGCATGTAAGATACTAAGAATGTGCCCACAAATAATTTTGGCCACGTTTTGATTCTGATATACCATTCAAAGTATTAATTAATTTGCATTTTTTCACTATAACTCCTTCCACGACTTCTTCTTTATTATAATACTTACCCAAACTTCATATACTAATGGCATGTCCTAG
This sequence comes from Luffa aegyptiaca, assembly GCA_017139565.1. Lineage (NCBI taxonomy): Eukaryota > Viridiplantae > Streptophyta > Magnoliopsida > Cucurbitales > Cucurbitaceae > Luffa > Luffa aegyptiaca. The sequence goes on from CM029396.1 coordinate 581,005, forward strand.
CCTAGTCCACAAGTTACATCACTTTAGTGTTTTCAAAGTTTAGAAAAAATCAATTTTGACACTAAACTTATCGACAAACTATATCAATTTAGACCCTAAACCTTCAAAATTTCATCAATTTCGACCTTAAACTTAAATACGTGTTGCAATTTTTACCATTGATTCAATTTTTTGCTAATTCACCCACTATTTTTAACCCCCTCCAAAAAAAATGGTAGTTGCATAGATGACAAATTGGACCAAATTAACAGCAAATATAGCACAATTGCAAGCTAATTGCATATATAGCAAAATTAATTGTCGAAGACCAAAAAGCTGTCGTCAGATTCTATCCATATCTATCACTGATAGACTCTGATTATTCAAAGTCTATCAGTGTCTATCAATTATATACTCTGATAGATTTTGCTATATTTGCAAAAAAAATTTACATTGTGCTATATTTGCAATTATATAATTCTAATTTGTCATGCCATCCACTGCAAATTCTCAAAAAAAAAAAAAAAAAAGCAGTGTAAAAATCTTCATAAACTCATCAATTTTAATAAAATAAAGCTTTACACAAAGATAAGTTTATAACCAATGCACAAATTAATCATTAATTGACTTTGCTAAAATTCATAATTCAACAAAAAAGAAAAGTTCTAAATGTCATTTCCCTCTAAAATTTTATCAATTCCATATCGTACATATGGTTTATAATTCATTAAACGGATAAAAGAATTTTTTTTGTAAAGATATTTTGAGCAAGAACTTATATCAAAGAGTTAAAATTGCAACACTTTTTAAAAGTTTAAGATTAGTTTGAGGTGCAATTCGATGAAATTAAAGTTTACCGTGAATATTGATACAACTTAACAAATTTAGGGTCAAATTTGATTTTTTTTTCCTAAAATTTTCAATATGGTTTCAATATATGCTTTAGCCACACCCCACCTTTTTTTTTTTTGCGTGGCAATGGGTTTTTCTTTAAGTTCACGTGACAATTAGTTTTCTGTGGGTGAATAAAATATAGTTTAGGGAAAATTAGTGAAGTTCAACGAAACAGAAAGGATCAAATTGAAAAAGAAATGATCAATTAGTGACAATTAGTTTTCCGTGGATTAAATTGCACTAAGCACGAACCATGTACACCAAATTGGAACTTTTATGAAATGCCAAATTGAAAATTTTGAAATAATAGATCTCAAATTGAAAATATGAGAAATCTTAGACATCGTTTGATAATTTAAGCCCTATTCGATAACTATTTGATTTTTTGTTTTTAGTTGTTTTAAAATTAAGCTTAGACTACCTCCATTCCACCTATAAGTTTCTTTGTTTGGTTATATATATCCTCTTTCCAAGTAAGTTTTGAAAAAAAAAAATTAGTTTTAAAAAATGGTACAAAACAATCATAATTTTTAAAAATAAAAAACCAAAAACCAAGGTCCCGTTTGATAACCATTTCATTTTTGATTTTTTGTTTTTGAAAATTAAGTCTATAAACACTATTTTTACCCACAAGCTCGCTTTTTTTTTTTTTTTTTTTTTTTTTATCTACATCATTTCCCATGTTTTCAAAAACCCATCCAAATTTAAAAAAAAAAAAAAAAAATAGTTTTCAAAAACTTGTTTTTGTTTTTGGAATTTGGCTAACTCAAATGTCTCCTTAACAAAAAAATGAAAACCATTGTAAGAAGATTGAGAGAAAACAAACACAATTTTCAAAAATCAAAAACAAAAAACAAAATAGTTATCGGGTCCAAATAGTTATCAAAGGAACCTTATTTTTTATTTTTGGTTTTTAAAAATTAAGTTCATGAACCCTATGTTTTTAAAAATTATAATTTTTTTTTGGTGTTATCTATCTTTTCTCAGGTTTAAAATTTGGCTAAGAATTAAAGACGTCAGCAAAAAAGAAAATCATTCTAATAAAATTGGAATGGAATAATTTTAAAAAATAAAAAAGAACTAAATAAAAAATTTGGTATTAGCCTATTAGGGCTGTGTATGTTCTGAAGCCGCCTCCGTGTCTGTGTGGGATCCATTTCAATTTGTTTTCTAGTGCCCAGTGGTGAGCTTTTGACTTAACTCTCTAAGTCATAAGCTTCTTCCGGAAGTAGAAGAAAAGAAGAGAAGACCTCCATTCCAATGGCGTTGACGATGGAAATCCCTGCATTTAATGGCCATTTTCTCCTACACTTCTCTTCACTCACTTCCTTCTCGCTCCCCTGTTCTCTTCTTCTACCTAGGTCTAAGCATCGACCACGAACCTCGTAGTCAAATTGATGGCCAACTGCTTCAATTCGCTTCCTCCTCGGGATCAATGGCCGGTTGGATTCCGATTCTATCCAACAGATGAGGAGCTAATTGATCACTACTTGAAGAACAAGGTTTTGGGTAACCAATCCCTTGTTGAATACATCCCTCAAATTGATACCTGCAAGTACGAACCCTGGGATCTTCCTGGTATGTTTCTCCTCCGGCTTTCTCCATTGCATTTTTTCATTAATTTCATGCCTTTGCATTTTGAAAACGAACGATTCTGCGCTTTCTCTTCCTAGGGCTATTAAACGACGATACAGGTATCCAGAAGTGGTTTTTCTTTTCTGCCCTAGATTTTAAGAATTCCAATCGCAATCGATCAGATAGAACCACAAAAACTGGCTTCTGGAAATCCACTGGCAAGGACCGCAAAATCATGGCTCGAGGAACCAACAAGTTGATTGGTACCAAAAAAACTCTGGTCTTCCATTGCGGCCGGGCTGCTAAAGGAAATAGGACGAATTGGGTCATACATGAGTATCGTCTTCACTCAGACACCAGCTTCACGAACTTGGTGATTGTATGTCCCCTTTACGTTTGTTTCTTTCACGTCTCCTCTGTAGTGTTAATTTCATGCGGTTTAGATACTATTTTGGTCAGTTACTTTCAGCTTAGGTTCATTTTACTCCCTATACTGTAGTTTTAAACAACTTTTTGTTCATTTGTATTCATGTACTTTCAAAACGTACGCTTTGGTAAAACGTAAAAGTGACCATGTATGTGGTAGCTATATCCTAGAATTTTAAACTTGCAGCAAATGCTGTTCTATTTTCTTGATGATGATTTGAATTTAACACTGCTCCTTTACAATACAGAGGCCAATCGTTATCTGTCGCCTAAAGAAAAAGTCAGACGAGAATGTTTCGAAATTTGATTATCCAAACGGTCTTGTGAATCCTACCTTTGAAAATGTAAGCGCCGTGAACGAAATCCAAGAGGTTAGAATTTTGAAGGAGCAGTCCCTGGATGTTTTCTTGTGCAGCATGATATGCTTTGAACAAATCTTAACATATACATGCTACCAAACTTTCAGGCTTTGGATTATGATTTTTCCCATTTGCAGTCTTCCCCCCTATGGCATTCCACAGGACAATCTGCTTTGCAAGATTTTCAATCCATCAATAGGTCTGATGGTGGAGTAAATAGGCAACCAATACAGCCTGAAGCAACTGAAGAGTATTTTAATCTCTCAGAGTTGCTAAACACATGCAAATCCCCACAACAGCCTGCTTTGCCAGATTTTCAACCCATCAATGCCTCTAATGAATACTTTGATGATTCGACCTCAAAGATGTGCAGGGTCCCATCGCGTTCTGAACTCGAACCAGCTTTAATGGATTTTCAACCTGCCAATGGCAATGATGGTGAAGTTGAAGTAAATAACCAACTATTGCAGCTTGGAGCTTCTGAGAGTGAAATTAATCTCACCGACTACTTGAACTCAGTCCTTGAAAATGAAAATAATGATGAAGTGACATCAATGATCTGCATGGATAGCCACGACAAAGAGGAACCGAGTAACATGCTACGTGAACTTCAGTATGATGGATTTAGCAGTGACACTGATAATGATGCAGCCTTTTGGTGGCAGGTAAAAGATATTTTAGATTATTTGAGTTTAACATGGTGGGAGTGGGAATTCAAATCTTAGTGGATGATATAATGCGTTAACCAATTAAGCTATGTTAAAGTTATAACATTTACCTGAATTGTTTTGTTGGGTAATTTTAAGGGAAGAATTCATAATAGAGCTAGAGAGTAAATAAACTTATTTGATTGATTTATTTATATGAGCAAGGCTTTATAAATAGCCAGTAAACAAGAAGTAGTTTAGGAAGTAATAAAACTGATATAACAACTAATAACTTCCCAACTAAAACATAACTTCTTAATTTTGTTACTCTCCTCAAGATGGAGCCATGATGTTGGTAACACCCATCTTGGACAGTAGAGAAGAAAATGAAGAAGCTGGTAGTGCTTTGGTGAAGTTGACGATTCGAACGAACGGGCAGCAACTTGATGGTGCCAGCTACAATTTTCTCTCGGATGAAATGGCAATCGAGCTCTATGTGTTTCGTTCTTTCGTGAAAAATCGGATTAGAGGCTATTTGTATGGCGGCATCATTATCACAAAATAACAGCGATGATGAAGGAGATGTTATCTAGAAAGTCTTTCAATAATTGATGCAGCCAAACGAGCTCGCAAGAAGTGGCAGCCAAAACACGATATTCTGCTTCAACATATGATCTAGAAACTGTGCTTTGTTTCTTTGCTTTCCAAGATATAAAAGCATTACCCAATAAGACACAAAAACCGGTCGTTGACTTTCTGGAATCAAGGCAGGATGCCCAATCATCATCTGAAAAAGCTTGTAATTGGAAAGATGAAGAAACAGGGAGAAATATGCCTTGTGATGGACATCCCTTTAGATGTTGAATAAGAGCATTTGTAGCTTGTGAATGAGCAGACTGAGGCTTAGCAACGAATTGACTACGTCTGTGGACTGCAAACGTAATGTCTGGTCTAGATATTGTCAAATAAAGCAGACGACCATAAGTTATCGGTAAGCAATAGGATGTTTTAGTAAAGTCCCACTCTCAGCATGAATTTTGCTGTTTGGATCCATTGGTAAGGTAGACGGTTTTGAAGCTAGAAGACCAACATCTTCTGTTAGTTCGGGGTATGGAGAGAGAAAAATACCCTTATTTGAGCGAGCAATCTCCAAGGCCAAAAAACACCTCAGTGGCCCCAAGTCCTTCATTTTAAAAACATCATGAAGATGTACCTTGAGGATATTAATGGCAGAAAGCGAAGCCCCTGTGATGACTATATCGTCAACATATACCAAGAGGGCTAAAAAAGATGAACCAGAGCCTCTTGTGAAGAGCGAATAATCGGACTTGTACTCTTTAAAACCAAGTGATAACAAAGCATCGAGGCTTGTTTTAAGTCATATATAGATTTGTGTAGTTTGCACACTAATCTCTCCCCTGGAGGACAAACAATTCCGTGTTTGTAGCCCAACGGTAAGTCCATATAGACTTCAAAGAGATCGCCATGTAGGAAGGTGTTATTAACATCTAGTTGCACTAAAGGCCAAGAATTGGAAGCTGCCACAGTAAGTAAAACTTTAATAGTTACCATTTTTGCCACAGGTGAGAAGGTTCAATATAATCTAGACCTTCTTGTTGTGTGTATCCCTTAGCAACTAGGCGGGCTTTGAACCTTTCAATTGATCCATCAGCTTTGTGTTTGACTTTGTATATCCATTTACACCTGATTGAATGTTTTCCCTTTGGCAAGGAAACAACTGACCAAGTATTATTTATCTCCATGGCTTTCAGTTCAGCTGTCATAGCCTCTCTCCAGTGTTCAAAAGGAACCGCTTGGTGATAGAATTGCGGCTCATAAGTGGATGAAACATTCAACACAAAATTTCCGAATGTGGGAGAAAGTTTCTCATAGGACAAGAAATTTTGTTCGAGAGGAAGGAATGGCTTCTGATTTTAAAAGGCTGCAGTGAAAGTCTTTTAAGTAGGATGGTTGTATAGATGTTCTGGTAGAACGTCTGAGTGGTGGATTTTGAGTGATTTGTTTTTGTGGCAATGGATTTTGAGTGGCTTGGTTTTCTGACACGGGGGAAATTTCAGTAGGATTTTGTGGGAACGGGAGAGTAAATAAACTTGCTTGATTGATTTATTCATATGAGCCAGGCTTTATAAATAGCCAGTAAACAAGAAGTAGTTTAGGAAGCAATAAAACTGATATAACAACTAATAACTTCATAACTAAAACATAACTTCTTAATTCTGTTAATTCATGTTGCAACGACAGATTTTCTCTCATTCTTTGCTCATGTTTTGACTTGGTTGTTTTCTTATAAATTCCTGGTACATGTGATTCTTATTCATTGAGTAGTCATCTGCTTATTTCATTGCATTTCTTGCAGAAAAATCACATTCCTCCAAGCTATTACCATAAATATACGAGTTCAGCAATGCAAAGTATGCAAACGATCAAAGAGTCGCGTAGAAGCCCTCTAACTGTAAAGCGTGTTCAGTACAGAGAGGAAAAGGAGATCTACCCTCATGAAGTGTTGCAAGTGAGTTCCTGTGGGTCTATTGTGAGTACAAGAAATGTTTTCTCATATATCATAACTACAAAACGCATTGAACACAAATCAAGTCACCCACTGGTCTATGTTGCTAAAGCATTTCTGGGTATCATACTGTTTGTACTGCTTGCTCAAGAAGTGCTTCTATATGGCCACTAGTGCTAAAAGATCAGCACCCATTTGTTGCAGTCTATAGGTGGTTGTAGTATAATAAAAGCAAGTTTAGTTGCTGTTGGTTTGTGGGGGAATTTGCTGCAGGTGCCTGCCTTTTGTGACATTCCTCCCAAGCCTGGTTTTTTTTTCTCTCTAAAATAAACTTAAACTTTCAATTCTTTGTGTAATAAATCTTTGAACTTTCAATCTTGTGTTTAATTTTATATTTAATAAAATGTATTAATTTTAATAATTGTCAAATATGTCAAGAACCTATAAAACACAATAGAAAGTTCTTCGATTTAATAACGTGTTAGACATTTTTTCTACAAAACTTGTAATGTACCAACTGTTCCTAGAAATCCAAGCATAGTTGTCACTTGGACATTCATATTTATACAGCAAATATTTACATCAAAGGAAATATAAAACAATCATGATCAAAATATAAGTGGATGGAAGGTATTTGAATTAAGATGTATGACTATAATTGTATCTTCATTATGATATAATTAATTATTTTTAATATCCATAATTCACAAAAAAAAAAAAAAAAAAAAGAGTGACCAGATGATTAAAGAGATATCACATCTTGATACGACATTTTCTTGACATCTAAAAAACGATATTTTGCCTCAAGTGAAGAGATGTCACTCGAAATTTTAATACTACAACACAGGTCAAATTTGAGAAAGAGTTTTCCACAATCAAAGCTATCAAAAAATAGAGATTAGTTTTACAACAATGTGTTTTTTCTTCACCTTAGAAAATCCTTGCATGATACCATTCACTTTAGCTACATTGTCAATGTATGAATCCAAAATTTGAAGAGCTCAATAGAGATTTATCCCTTTGTGCACTTTCTGATAGGGGTGAGCCTCACAAACCGAAAAATCGAGTCGATCGACCAAAATCGACCGAACCGACGTCGGTCGGGGTCAGTTTTTTCACAAGAAAAACTGACCGATCGGTCGATCGGTGAGTTCAAAGAGGCTCAAACCGACCGAATCGACCGGTGGTCGACGTCGGTTTGAGCCCAAAACCGACACCGACCGACCGATGACCACCCCTACTTTCTGAGAAGTTGGATGTTGGATGGTTGTTGGGATATTAATTTCTCACTATGGCTAACCACATTTATTTTTTTAAAAAAAAAATTATTTAAATATTTAGAAAGCGAATTAGAACAAATTCACATTAATATTATTTATAAGAAAGCGTTATTTGGGACATGGAGGGAACATAAAAAGGATTAACGGTCATAAACGATTTAGACAACACGTGGTACGTTGATAAGTCACGCGGAAATCTCAGAATGCCAAAATTCACTCTGCAAGTTCATCACACACATACCCACTAACCAATAATCGACAATTTTCTCGCAAAAAATTCTCTCCAATTTCAATATTCCAATCCACCATGTTCTTCTCCAGATCCGATTTCCCCCTAAAATGCACACAAATTCGTAAAACCAAATACAGGCGTTGACTTCCACTTCCAGGTACAATCTGTCCTTTTCTATCTTTAGGTTTATATGCATTTCGGATTTCGGTTTCTACGAATGGTTCTCGAGGAACCTTATAGCTAACTTCACAGCATTGACTCGGTTTCTCCGTCTCCATGGTTAATTGTAAGAAATCCAGCGTTTAAAGCCCCTTTTCAATCTTTAGAACCCCGTTTTCAGTTTCAGAATATTCTCGTATGATTCTGATTCCCAAATTGTTGACCGGAAGTGTGAATTTGTATCTGTATCTTCTTCTTTTCACTTCCCTTGCTTCTGTTCTTTCCTCTTGAAGATCGAAATTAGAAACCCAGATCTTCCATTGTTTTGTTTCTCATCCGTAAATTAGTTAGCTTCATGGTCTTCAATGATTGGAAGTTACTGGAAGGTTTATATGGTATTGGCTGTTGAATGAATTCCCTCATTCAAGTTGTTGTGTCTTACTCTTAGTATTTGTTTCTTTGGAGAGAAGTTTAAGAGTTACTGTTATTATTGAGATTTGTTTTCTTGTGAAGTATGCTTTCTAGTTCGCCCAAAATTACCAGTCAAAATCTTTTTTCATTCTTCTGATCATTCCATGCTTTATCATCATCTACTACCTATTATCAACTCCAAGACTTGTATCGATAGAGATCGTAGTTTCCTAAATTGATTCCTTTTTTTTTTTATATTATGTTTCTTCATAACTCTTAGATTTACTAGGAAAATCTGTATGATTTGTCGTTCCTTTGAACTTAGATCATAGGCATCAATGTCTATCATATGTGGCTTTCCTATCCTTGAGTGTGTATGCTGTCTGGGTTGTGCTCGTTGGGTCTGGAAACGGTGTCTCCACACAGCTGGTCATGACAGTGAAACTTGGGGCTTTGCCACTGCCGATGAGTTCGAGCCTATTCCCCGAATTTGTCGATATATCCTAGCTGTGTATGAAGATGATATTCGACAACCCCTTTGGGAGCCAGTTGGTGGTTATGGAATCAATCCAGATTGGTTACTCCTGAAAAAGACTTACAAAGATACACGAGGGCGGGCTCCTCCATATATTCTATATCTTGATCACGAGCATGCAGATATTGTTCTTGCCATCAGGGGACTTAATATGGCAAAGGAGAGTGATTATGCAGTTTTATTGGACAACAAGCTGGGAAAGAAGAAATTTGATGGTGGATATGTTCACAATGGGCTTCTGAAGGCAGCTGGGTGGGTTTTGGACACTGAGAATGAAATTTTAAAGGATTTGGTGAAGCAGTATCCAGATTATACTTTGACGTTTGCAGGGCATTCTCTTGGCTCTGGAGTAGCAGCCATGTTAACTATGGTAGTAGTGCAGAATCGAGAAAAACTGGAAAATATTGATAGAAAGCGGATAAGGTGCTATGCTATTGCTCCTGCCAGGTGCATGTCCCTTAATTTGGCTGTTAGATACGCAGATGTCATCAACTCTGTTGTTCTTCAGGTAAACTATATATTCTTCTTCTTTAATTTTTCTATAAAAATCAGTAGCAATTGTGGAATTGATTAAAATAATGCGTGCATTCTGAGGCCTTGATAATTCCTAGGATTTGTTTGTGAATCTCTTATATACAATTCATCATTCTTTACATCAATTTTATGGTGTTTTCAAAGTTTTTTTCTTGTGTAATCATTTTCATGGTGAATGGATATTATGTATTCAGTAAAAGAGAAAAACTTTCTTTTTTGTTGCATGTGTCAAAGTCTACTTAAAATATTCTTGATTATCATTTCTTGAAACGTGCTGAATATGTGTGGAATTCATACTTGCATTTCGAAAAGTAACAGTGATTATTATACTGAACCAGGATGACTTTTTACCCAGGACAGCCACACCCTTGGAAGACATTTTTAAGTCACTCTTCTGGTATGGTTCAGGACTCATGGCTCTTTATGGTGTTAACTCTTTTTACGTTGGTGACAATGCTGTTTGTAAAGTAGTTATTGCACCAAACATGGCAATTAGAGCTCTATTCTTGCAATGTGAACTGATTCTTATGTTAAAGTTCATTGCATAGAAGTAATAACAGAAACTTTGCATTTTTATGAAAGGAATAAATTGGAAATGGTAGCTTGGGTTTATTCAGTGTGATTTTAAGTTTCTCAGTAATCATTTGAAATTCTTCTTCCCGAACCATGAATATTTCATAAAAATTGGTTCTTCTTTCCTTGTAGTTTGCCATGCCTTCTATGCCTGAGGTGCATGAGGGATACGTGTGTATCAGAGGAGAAGATGCTTAAAGATCCAAGGAGACTTTATGCACCTGGTCGACTCTATCACATTGTTGAGCGAAAGCCCTTCAGGTAAAAGACCTGTATTTTCCATATTTAGTGTAGAGATCTTGGGTCCCTTCAAGTTGGTGAACTTTTGTTGCATGTTTCATTTATACGAAAGCATAACAGTTAAGACTGCGCTCGTTGTGTGGAAAGAAATTATTGTTTTATTTGTAGCATTTGTTCAAAAAGGGAGACTCCAAGTTTATGGCCCTTCCTGCACTTGTTGGAAAGAATGTGTCTCCTAATCTTATCAGTTATTGAAATGTTAGCTTTCTAGACCATTGAAACATGTCCTGCTCTAATATTTGAATGGATTCACCTGTTTCTTGTTCAAAGGTGTGGAAGGTTTCCACCCGTTGTGAAGACAGCGGTCCCGGTGGATGGGAGGTTTGAACACATAGTTCTTTCTTGTAATGCAACTTCTGACCATGCTATCATCTGGATAGAGAAAGAAGCCAAATGCGCCCTGGAAGTAAGTTTCATTATTCTACCTAGCCTTTTATGCTGACAGTTTGAAGTTTAATGAAATTTTAGAACACAATCATTCTCTCGCATTTCTCTATTTACATTTTCATTTGTGGTTCTTTTTTCCATCTGTATAATTTCCATAAAGTCAGAGTTTCCATCGGTGGATCAAATTCTAAGTCCCCCCGCTCCTCATATTCATGAATGCACGCACAAGAACTGCTGAAAACATCTTTTCAAAAAAAAAAAGAAAAGAACTACTGAAAACATTTGTCATTGTGCTTCGATTCCAATATACAACATTGACAATTTTAGTGGACTTAGTTTGTCCTGCCCGATCCCTTTAACTACAATTAGATGTTGATATGGGCTTTAGATTCAGAGTGCAAAGATCAATGGTTTCTTTCTGCAGCGCGCAAGTATAAGATGCATTATACTTCAAAACAAGGACTTGGCATCATCTGATGATTACATGTATTCTAGTGACTTTATAGTTTCCCTGATTGAAAATTATCATCCCGATTTAAAATTACTTTTTAGTTTATTCTGTTGGTTGCACTTATTCTTGTGAATACAAGGCATTCATTCATTATTGTTATTTCCGTGTGAGTTCAATGAAAGCATTACTTTAAAACGAAAAACGACATGCATTTGCTTCTGTCAACTTCAGTTAATGCGCGAGGATGATAAAGTCATGGAAATACCACCCCAACAAAAGATGGAGAGGCAAAAGACTTTGGCTAGAGAGCACAGTGAAGAGTACAAGGCTGCATTGCAGCGGGCCGTGACGTTAGCTGTGCCACATGCATACGCGCTTTCCCCATACGGAACGTTCGGCCGGACAGAGACAGATGAAGGGGAGGAGGAAGAAGAGTCACCAGGATCAAGTGGAGGGTCGTCGAGGAGGAAGAAAGAAACTTGGAATGAACTAATCGAGCGTCTGTATGACAAGGATGATTCGAGACACGCAGTGCTGAAGAAATCACTCAGTAGTATTTGATTGTTGCATAATATTCATTCATATCAATACTTATTACTTATGGACGTTGATCGGATGAATCTACTGTAGATATCGGATTGTCTTTGAGGATGTTGATTTTCTTGGACTCAACTGTTTGAAGATGATCGGAAATATGCAGTGTTCATCCAAATTCTTTGAAGGGTCTGATGAATTTCAGCAATATTTTTGATTGCATGGAGTGAATATTGGCAGTCTGTGGAGTGGAGGTAGCTAGTTTATTTTTTGTTAGGGGATAGCACATTCTATACAATTGTTTAAATGTTGACACTATATTATATATCAATAGCTCTATGTAATAGTGTGTGATAAATCTTAAAATTCTTATTCAGTAATTGAAGATTCCTCCCGTTGATATTTGTTTTTTATTTTGTTGTTTGTGTTGTGTTTTTTTGTTTTTTTTAAAGAAAAAAAAAAACAAAATATCGAAGAAATGGGTTTATATATATATTGCAAAGAAATAGGTATATATGATTTTTTTTTCTTATATTTTGCTAGCGTTCTTTAGTTCAACTATTTGTGGGGGTTAGTTTGCAAGTACGGATCTGTTAGATACTATTTGAAATTTATGGACTAAATGAACGCAGATTCAAAATTTCAGAAACTAAATTTGTAATTTAACCAATGGAATTTGAGAGATCATTATCAATCAATAAATTATTTCTTACATTTGGGGATGAAAACTTTCATTCTTCACTAGTAAATTGTTATCTTTGTTGTTCTAGCTTCCACATATCCATGCATTTTACATACTTCTTTCTTCCACAACTTTTCTCTCATAAATATATTCCTCTTGTGACGTTTCCTTTCTTGACATCACTTGCATTTGGCTTTTCGTAGAAATTGAGTTTTTTCTTTTATTTTCTTTTCTTTTGAGACAACATGTGTAGTGAAAGATTCAAACCTCTGATCTCTTAGTCGAAAGTACATATCTTAACTAGTTGAACTATGTTTAAGTTGACAAATGAGGAGGTTGATTTTTATCAATGAATTTCTTTCCTCACAATGTGTGACTTCTCTACCATTTCAAAAAGAAAAATCTAAATTCTAAAACTGTTTCTCCCTCTTATCTACACCATTTTAAATGTGACTAAAATCCTTTGAAATTTTTACGGCTCATTGTTATGTGACCACATGTAAGATCCAATTTTACTACTCATCACAACATCACATTGTTGTTTTCATTTTAATTGGGTTGCTATAGTTGTTTGAAACAATTTGAAATGTTAAGGTTAAAAGTCAATAGGAGCAAAATTAAAACTTATCCAAAAATCTAAAGACATAATTGAAACATGTCATTTGTACCCACATATGCCACTATTTTTACAATTCCTGTGATGTCGCAATTTTGTCTCCATTTTAACAAAAAAGTTGATGAGAGATGTTTTGAAACAATTTTAAATTTTAAGGGTATGAAACCTTTTAAACATAACAATTTGAAAACTAAAAAGAAATTTTAGTGTTTATAAATTTTGGTTAGAATTTAAATGTTTCTTTTAAGAGATATGAAAAACATAGTAAATAAATTGCGTGGAAATAATCACAATAAATTCTGGTACACTAAGTTTGTTTGTTTTTTTTTTTTTTTACTACAAGTGGTTGAACTAAAAATAATAATAAACAATTAGCTCTTAAGTTTTCCCATATTTTAAGGTAGGTATATATTGATGTATTTCTGAAATCATAATAAATAAAACAGTAGAGCAATATCTTTAATCTCTCTCAACCGCGAGAGAATGGAAGTTCCAAGAAAGTTTTAATTTCAGTCCTTCTTAGTTGAATATCGAATCGAGAGTGCTGGTGGGATCCAGATTCATGGAGCTACAGAAGAAACCATGAATTTCTACAGCAGCAGTTCTCTGAGAATCTGTATCGACAATTCTTAATATATACTTTTCAACTTCACCTTCGTCTTTTTGGATCTCGTCTTCGTTCCCGTCTCAGCCATCCATGGATTCTCGTCTTAACTTCTTGCTCTTAGTGACTGCATTTTCATTCTCAAGCTGCCTTGTACAAAGGTGATAATCGAACGCCATTTTACATCTCAGTTGTATCTTATTCATTTTGAAGTCTTAGGTTTTATCGATCCGTAACTCCACATTTTTTGTAAAGTTCGCTGCCTAGGTTGAATTCTCGTCAATCTCGTCTACGGATATACAATTGGAATTCTACTTATAGAACTGATTTTCGTGAACTTCCTGATATGCTGAAATCTTAAATGATCTTTTCATGCATGATTGAGTTTGATATTGTGTGTTTTTAATTTCCCTTGAAACTGTTCTTTCTGCCAGCAATTTGATCAGTGGCCGGAAGGGTTTAAGGGACCAATGGGTTGACAGTGTACCTTTGAGCTACTCAAATCATTCTGGAAGAATCGACCCATCAAGAGTTGTCCAAGTCTCTTGGCGACCAAGGTCAGGTACTTGCAGAATCTCTCGTAAGATACTGTTGACGTGAAACTTTGAACTGATTTAGAATTATCACTCTTTGCATAAATTATACAAGGTTATGGACTATGAATTAATTCTTTTTTTTTTTTTTTTTTGTGATAGATTTAACTTCTAAGCATATTGATTAATTTAGTAGAAAGTCTGATTTAACTTTTCTTGCTATAGGGTTTTCTTGTATAAAGGTTTTCTTTCAGATGAGGAGTGTGATCATCTTATTTCTTTGGTATTTTTCTGCCCTGTTCTTATTAGTATCATGAACATGCTTCAGCTGTTTCTGACGTGTATATAATATAACTTTTGGGCTTAGGCTGCAAATTCAGAAGACAAACCCTCTAGGAACAGTTCTGGTTCTGGGAACACTGTCTCAACCAAATTGCTGAACAGTTCAGGAGCCATTTTAAACACAACAGTACATTCCTGTACTTTTTGAAGTTTATGCAATGGTTTGATAGTACACTTCGTGGTCAAACTTCTATTTCATAGCACGAGATTTGTTTATCTTGTTTTCTTAAAATTTATGTAGTAGTAGTAGTATTTTATTTTTTTCAGTCTCTTATTGTTTTCTTTTAGTTTCTACACGTGAGCAATTATGCAATCCATCAGTTTTAGAATTTTGCTGTCATTATTGTTTTACTAATTTTCAGTTTTGTTATTCAAAGTACAACTACAAATGTACATGGACGAACAGTTTCATCTATGCTTGGCAATTATTTGAGTTACATTAGCCGTTCAATGTATTTCCTATTGAAATATGTTCAGTCAAAAGCTTTCTGTTGATGGCTTTCACAGTGGTACTACCAAATATCCGTGTTGCATATTAGGATCTATTACTTGGTACACCTATAGTTGTTGCTTTTAATCTATTATTGGAGGTGTGGGGTCGTATTTTCAAAGGTTCCTTCTCTCACTCTAAATTTTCTTGATGTGTCTATTTTAGGATTTCTGACATTTCATATGCTGTCAACTAGTTCTAATACTCATATGCTATTTTTTCTGGGGAACCTGTAGTATCTTTTAAGGAATCTCAAACAATTCTAGCTCTAAATGTCCTATGAAGTCAAACATTTCTCTTTCTGCTTTTGTGGATATAAGCACTAAAAATGTGGAGGATGAGTATAACATAACCTATGATAATTTATGCAAGATTCCATAATCATCGCTGAAATTCTTTTTCTTCATGATTCCACTTTGAGTTGTCGGCACCAATTGCCTTTCAAAATTTTATAACAAATCATTGCTCAAGGGAGTAACTAACAATTTCTGTTCATGGTTCCACTTTGTAGTACCCAACTATTTCTTTTCATGGTATTTATGTTCTGTGGAGCTCGTCATATGCTTCTTTAAGTAACTAGGCTTTGCGAGATAAAGCTCAAGGCCACTACAGTTGGTCTATTTCTAGTTTCTTTGAGATTTATACTTTGTTTTTTTGTTTGGGCTTGTTTCTTAGGATGATATCATTGCAAGGATTGAAAATCGAATTGCGGTGTGGACTTTTCTCCCAAAAGGTATTTCTCATCAGTGCTGTACTGCAACTGGCTATAATGCCGTTTTTATTTGATCTTCTTTTAAACGTATTGGTTTTATTGTCTTCAGATCATAGCATGCCTTTTCAGATTATGCAATACAGGGGTGAAGAAACAAAGCATAAGTACAGTTTTGGCAACAGATCTGCAATGGCGTCCAGTGAGCCTTTGATGGCCACAGTAGTTTTGTATCTCTCAGATTCTGCTAGCGGTGGCGAGATGCTCTTTCCAGAATCAAAGGTGAGAAGAAATGCTCAAAGATACGTGGCCATATCAATGTGCTCATGACTGCCTTTCTTTCAATGCCTCAGGTAAAGCGCAAATTTTGGTCGGGCCGGAGAAAGAAAAACAACATTCTGAGACCAGTGAAAGGGAATGCAATTCTTTTTTTCTCTGTACATCTTAATGCTTCTCCAGACAAGAGTAGCTACCATACCCGATCTCCAATACTCGATGGGGAGTTGTGGGTTGCTACAAAATTCTTCTACTTAAGACCAACCACTGGGAATAAACACACAGTTGAATCCGATGGAGACGACTGCATTGATGAAGATAAAAGCTGCCCCCAATGGGCTGCCATTGGCGAATGCGAACGAAATGCTGTTTTCATGATCGGTTCTCCAGATTACTATGGAACATGTAGAAAAAGCTGCCATGCATGTCGATGAATAACCAACTATTCAAGTAAAAATTCTTCTCTTCCTGAATTACATTCAAACACGAAATTTGATTCATGATCTGCTATTTTAGGATCTTAGTGTGCGTAAAAAAATTGAAAAATTTGTAGGACACGAGAAAATTGAAATTTTTTATAAAAACCAAACTAGATTGGTCGGTTCAGCTTGGTTCTTGCACATCCCTTTCCCAGATTAGACTTTATGCCAGTTGAACTATGCTCTTGTTATTAAAACATAAATTAATGATTAAACCTACACATTGGCTATAATATTTGGATCTTTTTTTTCTATTCAGTCTCTATTGTTAATTTTCAATTTACCCTTTTCAATAATATTTTCTAATTTAGTCCCTCATCATTGGAAAAGGTTAAAATTGGTTGATCATAAAAACATACGTTGCATAATATTTAATGAATTCACAAAAATTATAGGAGAAAAAAAGTCATCTAACCTAAGAAAATTTGAAATTTCTAGCAATATTTTGTTAGGTGTCATTTCTGTAATAATGTATCAAAATTCTGCTAAATTTTGCTCATTTGGACCGATGATGGATATGCTGCTATGCAAACAAGATGAGGACAAACAGTTTTGTATATATATACCAAATTATACATACACCAATATAGCAGGCGCAAGTTCAAAAGAACTTTAATTTGAAAGACACTTCCAGGTATAATCATCTCATCATATGCAGCAAAATTCTCTACAGACTACATAGACTAAACTACAGTGCCAGACAAAGAAAGAACGTGATTCTTCAGTTCCCTTTGGCCTTCGGCTCCTAATTGAATAATAGCTCACCAACTTCTTTTTTCATCAATCCCTTGATCTGTATACACCAAAATAATCAAAGTTGCCTCTCTATAAGTACTTTTCTTTTTTACCTTTTCCTGCAATTTTAGAAAAAAAAAAAAGGAGAGGAGCAAGTACCTGCTTCGCTGATAGTCCAATCTTCATTAAATCATCAAGCTGTTCAAATGAGGTACAGAAGGAAATCTCATGTGAGTTTGTGAATCAACAGCATTGTATTATTGTGGAGGAAAGATTATGGTCCGCTTGATAATGATTTTGTACTTAAGCTTATAATATCTACTTAGAGAATCAGAAACAAAAAATGATGTTTTGGACCGAAGATAAATTTGAAGAGAGTTTGTTAAATCTTGAAATCCATTTGTATGGGGGAAGGGGACTCACACTCTTAAAAGGCTCGGGTGATTCCGTACGTAGTTCAATAATGGATGTTGCTCTCTTCTCTCCAATTCCCTGGGGAGTGAAAGATTTTCCTTAATTCAATTTGAGAAAGGCAACAATTATCAGAAGTTGAAAAGAATGTTGTAAAAGATTACTTACTGGCAATCTTTTCAGTTCTTCCCTGTGAAGAGCAAAGAAATATAACAAGGAAAAAAAAGCTTGTCAAACAGAGAATTTAAGCAAAGGAAATTTAAGTACAGCCTATGGGTACACTACAGTAATCCTAATAATGGAAGTTTAAGCAAAGGAATATGAGATAGATGCATAGTTCTAAAGTCAGTTGAAAGTTCACAGCACAGTAGAACCAAAACACATCGACTTACTTGCTAGCTGTGTTTAGAAACCTTGAATAATCGTCCACAAGTGACTTCTGAAAAAACAAAATAGAAGAGTCAATTATATTTAAATGGCCATGGATCATCAAATTTAGATACAACATTGTCGAATCTAACCTTCAGACCCGTACTGCGCTTGCTGAATGTTTCCCAAGGAGTAGTTGGATTTGCTACTTCCTGTTCATCATAAACTTGCAAACTCCGTTCCATGGTTGGAGTTTGTGGTTCCATAACATCACTAGAGACTAAGCCATAGGGAGCATCACTCTCAGAGATGTTTAAGCACACTGGTGTGGAAGAACAGATTAATCTCAAACTGTTTGATAATTCTCGTAATCGTGCACTTATTGGAGGAGATTTATCTTCATTAATCGTATAATTATTGTTTTCCTTATCCAAATCTGAGCCTGTAACATAAACAAGAATTTCATGTAAAACATAAGGATATTTCTCAGAACCAGCAAAGCTGATTGTATTGCACCTACTTTGAACAACAGATAGACAAGTGCTACTTGTCACCCCAGGTGTGCTGCTTTCCACAGGAAGTTCATCGATATTGATCATCGAACAATTGTTTTCCTCATTGATGTTTTGACCTATAATCAGTTACAAAATATATAATTTACATATATACATTGGATGAGCGCCCAGAACCTAACATACACAGCGGTACAAAATTATCATACCATCTCCAGTGGCAGATATTGCATTCATGCCATCATCAACTCTTTCAGGATTCTGATTGCTATTAAAAACATCCTAGGTAAACAAAAAATAGATGTGTAAGATATGTATGCCAGTTCTGTACAGTTTAATTATACAATCTACTAAAACAATAGATGATCACCTCGGGAACTGTGGTAGTTTTTTCTGCATTGGAAATTTCCACAGCAGAAAATTCCTGAAAAATACAAAATGTCTTAAATGGAGAAACAAAAAGGTATATATGTTTTTCACATCATAGAAGCAGCAAACAGATTTACTTGCCTTTTCCAATGCAGAAGTAGATTCTTCTCTAGGCTTCAGCGAACATGGCAATGGATTTTCCTAACAGGGTGAGATAGGATTAAATTCTTCATGCATTAAATAGGAGGGGAGGATTAAAAATAACTGTGTTGTACATGAACAAAAATCTGTTGGACTATAATTCAGTCGGTTAACTACCTGGTCCACAGCAGAAATAGGTTCTCCATGCTTCAGAGGTATAGAAGATGCACTTGGCAATTGAATTTCCTGAAAAGAGTTAAAAATGAGGTACACATCATCTCTGAAACATTCGGGAGGGGGCGTGGAAGGAGTATCAGAAAAAACAGGTATATATTGAAGGAAATTTCTAGATTCCACCAATTGAATTCTTGAATTCATCAATTTCAGTGTGTCTATCATCACATGACTCCGACATTCATCTTACAAATCAATTCCCTTGTGTTTTAGCTCAAAAACAGTAAAGTCACAAGCAACCGTTGCAGAGAATTAAAAAGAAAAACCAACACCACGTTTTTCTGGATGCACAAACAAACTTGTCGAATTTGTTTAGTGGAAAATTGAAAAAATTGAAAAAGAAATGCAAAAAAGAAAATCGTTCATTCATACATGGAGGTTTAAATTAAAAATCTGGAGATCTTAACGCGAGTGACTTGAACAACTTTGTATTCTTGAAGGTATATAAATAAACCAAAAGATTTCAAACATTCTTGTTTATAAGGATTCTGTTTCCTGAAGTTGTTTTAGTTTAATCATTTATTGTAATATCATTGCTTTTTAGTCCTGCAACATGCATTCAAACAACAACCAATCAAGACACAAGTGCGAGGGCTGTACAGTTAAGCAAACTACTAGATTGGTATAATTTTAGATGTAAAATAATAGGGAAATTTGTATTAGAAGAATTGTCTTTGAGATGATTGAATTCTTGAACCACCATATTAATTGAGGTTTCAAAAATTTCCGCTATGGGATCTTCCTTCAAATTTCCTCCATCATGTCACATTCTATAACAGAATATCAACTGTAAAACTACTCTTCAAATGAAATGACAAGCTACAAAATAATTGCATAATATCTACCTTGTCCAGTTTTCCCAAATGACTTGTTGTATCATCAAATAGCCTCCTTCAAATGAGGATTAGAAAGAAGATATACAGGCAATTAGTAAACATCCATATATACATAAAACAGAAATATCCATTAAGAGGAAAGTGTACAATACAGTTTTAATTTGTACATATTGGTCTTCACTTCATACCTTCCTTTCATTGCAGAGGAGGTTGTACTGATGCTCGCCTTCTTTTCAGAAAAAGATCGGGAGATAGTCTGCTTCTTTATAGTTGCAGAAACACTCTTAGGTATTTGGTTTTTAAGCGATGAATGCACCACAGCATTTGTCGAACTCTTTAATTTTCTAATGGTATCTGAAGCAACCCGCTTAGTTACTTGACAAGATCTAGCTGCCAAGTTAGCCATGTAGATGGAGTCTTGGCAAAATGATGAATTCTGTAATGAAAAAATAATTTTAAAAACAAGGACGGTCGAGAAGAACATGTAAGAAAAAGGACAGACATGAAGAACTAAAACCCAATTAAAACCCCATACCAAGCAAGTGATCATCAAAATCCGGCTTTGCGCTCCTCCCAAGGAATCTTGCAGAATGCGTGTAAGCTTACTTTCTCGATATGGCACATGGCTATCATTAGAATTCAACGCAGAAGCAACATTCAGCAAGGCATATATGGACTTGTTGATTTTACTATTTTCGACGAGGCTGATGCCATCAGTACTTTTCCTTCTCGCATCTTCATAACCTGATATAGGAGCAACAAGATGAGGAATTAAACCAAGTATAATATTTTTTCCTATAATTCTTTGACTGTTTCATAAATTTCACTACCAGCCATGTCAACAAAATTCATCTTGGCAACAAAACGAGTATTCGAAGTGGTCTCATCAGGAGATGAAATATGCACTATCAAGCCCCTGTGGCTTCTGTGAGTGGGTTCATTTGCAATCTTTTGCCCTTGTTTACGCGAACTAGAACCAACAAAATATAGTCCATGGAAGTCTGATAAAGATTTCACTGGAATCTGAATGACGATTAAAACAAAGTAAGGATTAGAAAATTTTGACAAACAAACCAAAGAGGATGGCCACTTTTCAAAAAAAAAAAAAAAAAAGAGTATAGATGGCCAAATGAAGAAGCTTCAAAATTCAAAACACAAAGGCAAAAGCAGAGTAACTTACCCGCGAAAGTCCCTTAAGTGTTATTTTGCCTTGACCATTATCCAATACTAAAACTGTTGGTCGTTTCGGGTCCAGTAAATCATACACGTGATCCACGTAAACTTCATAGTACGATATGGAAATAGATTTCCCTCTTTCTTTGGCCATTAAAAGTAATTCATTAATGGATAATGATGCCAAACCTGGTTTCTCAATAGTACCCTGCAAAAAGGATGGACTAATTAATTAGTACACCTAGTAATTTAAGAGATGAAGATGACAGCATCTGATAGAGGAAAGAAATAAAATAAGTAAATAAAGGAAACCAAGTTAGAGATTAAATAATAGAAGATAGAAATACATGATCAAAATTCAAAATAGCACCTGAATCGTAGAAGATTTTCCAGTGCCTCTTGCACCATATGCAACAACTGTTGCATGATGACCATCAAAGACTCTAGGAATCAGAGATTTCACCTCTCTTAAAAATATATTTTCAGTGTCTTCATTTTGCTCATAGCAATAATCTACTTCATAAGACTCCTTACGACTGCAAAATGAAATAATCGTCTTTATCCACCAAGAAACATACTTCTTGTTCTAGTACAGAAAAATTAGATGCAGGAAGAACTAATTAGGCTTTGCATTCAACAATTTGAATTGAACTGTTTAGTTTCTTTCTTTTCCTTTTTTAAAGAGGATGGTCCTATCCTCTTGTTATCTCTTGCTTGAATTTTTTTTTTTCAAATGATATATGGTTTTGTTGCCAGTCAGAATAGAACAACGATAGGCTTTCAATACCAAGAAATTCTCAATTGTTAAGTAGGCCAAACTCACCTTTACACTGAAACACATTCAACTAACCGAACAGAATCCACAACAACTTAAAAGACTAATCCACAATTCACGTACCATGAAGTCAAGACATCATATATTATACCTAATCTACGAAGATCGCTAGCAACGCGCACATCTCGACACTGAACATACAAAAAATTACCTCACTGGTTGATCTCCGAAAGAGATGGTTACAGACTCGGAAGATTCTCCATCAGGCTTGTTCACAGAGATCCACGACGCCGTAGATCCTCCATCTAGTTCTTGACCGGCCAAGCTTTTGATCTTTGCGACCACCCGCACCTTTCGCCCCATGTTGAAACCCTTGGGAACTCTTCTGAGCTCCGAATTGTCCTTCGTAGACGAATCCATGGAAATTAAGGTTCCGGAAGCTTGAAATTTGGGAAAGAAAGTGAATTCAGATGGAAGATGAAGGGAGAAAACAGAGAGAGAAAACGATAAATTTTGTGTGTTCGGTGTATCTGTGAAATTATAATTCGGGAAAGGAAGAAAGTAGCCGTTGGGCGTTTCAAATTTTAATTTATTGGGCGCTGGTTGTGTTGTGAGCTGTGACGCTCCTTTGAAAGTGAGATCGAATCGGGTCGGGTCATGAACAGGGCCTCGATCGGCCCAATAAAAAAATATTGTTTTTCTTTTTTAAATAAATATTTCTAAACCGGTTTTTTTTTTTTTTTTTTTTTTTTCTTCATTTAGAAGGATAACCCTATTTTTTAAAAATTTAGTTAAGAATTCAAATATTTTTTTAATATAGATGAAAATCATTGTAAAAAAGAGTGAGAAAAGAAGTACTATTTTCAAAAATAAAAAATCAAATGATTATGTGTATTAGCAAGCAATAAAATAGACATGTATTAACGCCACATAACTTTTTTTTTTTTTACTATATAGGCGGAGGATTCGAACTACAAACTTCTTGATCATGTTGGCGGGTCATGGACCTCTTGGACTCTTGGTCATTAGTACAATTTTTATTTGAATCAGGTATATTAACCATAAGTTATTTGAATCAGGTATATTAACAATAGAAATAATCATTTTTTGTTTTTTTTTTTAAAGTCGTGAACTAAAATAGACATTTGAAAAGTTCATGTAGGGATCATTGCTAATTACCCCAAACTAACTTCATGCATGGATCATTGCTATCGTCTTTGTTTTTTAGAATAAGATGTCATTCAAAGACAAGATATACTTTTTGAATTACAACAAATAGGAACATGCCATAGAGTGAAAATGAAATGGGGAAGCGAGAGGATAAAAATTCCTCAGTATTTCTTTGTAATTGTCCAAACAAAAACTTCACGTACACCACAAGCTCCAAATTTTGCTGCCTAAATTTCAATTTTCTTTCCTTCAAGCAAACAGCAACAAAATAATCCAAAACCCTTCTTCTTATCTTCTCTCTCTTCCTATAAATTAAAACATCTTCTCTTTCTTTCTCTCTCATTTCCTTCATTTGTTTTTACAGATTATTATTCATGTTTCCAGACGAGATGAAGAAATCAAACATTGTTTCACGTCTCAGAAAATTTCTTTCATGCTCTGGTAATTCAAATCAACCCTGTTTTACTGTTTAAATAAATTCCTTTTCTTTTGTTAAGGGTTAAATATACATGTTCTGGTGTTTTCTTCAATTTGGTCTGTAACTTTTTAACTTTTTATTATAATTATCATTAATTCTGTTCGCTAAAATTAAAATCCATGAAATATAACATCACATCACACTTTATTTTATATAATATAATTTTATTTATATTTTTTTTTGGTGTTGAATAGACGGTGCGGCACACATTACAAGTCATCCAATAGGTGTAGACGTGCGGGAGGAGTACGCTAATGCCTTCCGCACCGAATCATACCTCGACTTTTGGACACGTGTCCTTGCCTTAAATGATGGAGAAGTGTCCGTAGAGTCCACAACCGCAACCCGCCTCTCATCTTACAGGCTATTCGCCGAACATCTACTGGACCCAGCCCAGCCCACAGTTAAAAGAATCCTAACTTCGGCCCATCTTCGGCCCAATTCCCACTCCCTCCTCTCCGATTATTTCTCTCACACCGCCGACGCCTCTCTCTTGTGTGGGCGTTTACTCAACGACGTCGATCATTTACGTCTCAAACTCCGTCCCCTTGAAATTACCCTCCAGTCCCTCGAAAGTACCAAATTTCACCATTTCAAGCCACTCTCGATCAACCCATTCGTATCATCTGCAGAACGAGTTCAAACGATCCAAAACGGGTGCTCCAAATTGTTGAAGCGACTCGAGTTCGAGCGGGACAAGGCTCGTGCCAGGCTGAAGAGAGTCAGATATTTCCAACATGGTTCAGCTGGGCTCTTGGTCGCTATAACGGCGTCGCTCACAGTAATCGTTGTGAGTCATGGAATTGCGTTGCTTGTTGTTGCTGCACCAGGGCTCCTTGTGGGTGCTGTAAGGTTGGCTAAGTCGAGGAAGCTAGCTAAGGAGGTGGCTCGACTCGACGTGGCTGCCAAAGGAACTTACACTTTGAATAGGGATTTGGACACGATTGGTCGGGTCCTGGCTCGGCTCAATCACGAGGTGGAACACATGAGGGTAATGACGAGGTTTTGGCTCGATGGACGCCGAGCCATAGATGAAGTGGCGCGCCACTTGATACAAACTCATCTCAACTTTAGCCAGCAATTGGATGAACTTGAGGAGCATTTGTATTTGTGTTTTATGACCATAAATCGAGCCAGAAATCTTGTAGTCAAAGAGATTTTGGATTCGGCTCAACCAGTAAAGATTCCATATTTATGATTATATAGTAAAACAAAGAGAAGTCTCAATAACAAATCTTTAGTTTTTTTTTTTTTTTTTTAACCAAAATGTCATGTTTTACCCTATACCGTAGAGATCTTCATACATACTTCATTCAACTTTTGACAACTAAGAAAGAGCAATATAGAAAATGAGAAAATTTTTTTACCTCTTCTAGTTGTCAAAATTTTAATGGTGGTATGAGACCGTTAATGCAGCCAAACTTTTTCCTTTACAATTTTGTTTCATTTTTCTCTCTCTTTTTAAACTAAATTTTTGTGTAAAAATAATCCAACGAAGAATGTTTATAACTATATTTTAGTCACATAAATTGTATATGTGTGTAAATTTAAATATTGTATATTTAAACATATGTTGATAAGGTAAATGATGAAACATAGGTTAGTGTTAAGTTTGTTTAACAAGTAAAAGGACTAAAATACAATAATATTTATGTTAAAATTCATGTTTGGTCCCTTAAGTTTCGTGAAAGTAGTTGTCAAAAAAATAAAAAAATTGCTGGTAACAATTTAGCCTCTAAACTTTTATTTGTAACGATTTAGTCTCTATACTTTCAATTTTTGGTAACAATTTAAGTCTTTAAGCTTTATTGTGTAACAATTTAGTTCTTGTACTTTTAAAATGGTTTAGTCCTTAATGTGAAAATTATTGTTAAGATTCAATGAGATTCCTAGATCAATAAACTAATTAGGGAATCCAATATGTTAACAAGCTACAAATGCAAATTTGTTAAATAATAAAAATTGATATTTAATTTGGATGGAATTTTTTCTAATCAAAATAAAGTTCATCAATGACTAAATTTTTATTTCATGAGAGTTTAGAGACCAAAAGTATTTTTATAATCAAATATTTAAAAGTTCAGAAGGCAATAACAAAATAAATGTAAAAGTTTAAAATGTTCAAATTAATAGGATTTAAACTATTTATATGTATTTTATATAATAAATTATACTAAATTACTTCTCTTCCTTTTTACATTATCTTAATATTATATTTTTATTGTATCAAATATGTGATAATAAAGAGTATTTTTGTAGTATGTTGTTTTATATGGATGTTTATTTAAAAGTAATGAACTTTCACTTAAAACTAAATATTATAATTCGTTGATGTAATTGTTTAATTTTTTTTTATGTATAGTCAATAATTTTATAAGTAATTAACTGTTGCAAGATATAATTGTAGAGTTTGTTTAAAATTTTGTTACATAATTTATGTAATTATATAAAATCTTAATTAAAGCATCAAATATTATGAACAAACCACTACAATACATAGATTTGAAATAGTTTTTAAGAATGTTGCAATAAAATTGTTATAAGTTGTATTAAACTATTGCAACGATGTCACAAGTGGGTTTTTGTTTAATAAAATAATCTTTATATTTTTCTCCAAAAAAAATAATAATCTTTTTATTGCATGTCATTAGAGCTGCAACTTCATACATAATGATTTGCAACATTTTAAACAACATTGTCAAAAAACTATTGCAATCTCAATGTCTACAACGGTTTTTTCATCCATTGCTATTAAATTGTTGTATATACATTAAATTATTGCAACAGTGTTTTAAATGTTGCAAAATAATTGTTGCAATAAAATCTACTACATCAATTACTAAAAATGTGGCAAAGAAAATGTTGCAATAGACATATTTGTAACAGTTTGTAAATACGTCGTAAGCGAACCGCTGCAATTGAAGATATAAAACAACAATTTAAACAACGTTGCGAATAAATTGTTGCAATTTGTGTAAATAGCAACAGTTTGGTTATGTGTTGCTAAAAACCGCTGCAACCTTGCAACATTTGCTAAAACGCTGCTAAAAAACCGTTTCAATAGCCCTGTTTTCTTGTAGTGGTTGTTAATATGTGTTATTTAAATTTGTTTTATGGTATAACTTCCATATATTTTTGGAGTTTAAAAATAGGATTATATTATAATGGATAGTAATTTAAGTTATGTTGTTTGCAAATACAACAACACTTTAAAAAAAATTGTAGATATGACAAATCTATCAATAATAGACATCTATTATTGATAGACTTCAATCACAATGCATGTAGTCTATCCTGGTAAACTACTATCACTTATAAAATAGTCTATCAACAACAATTACAATTGTGAATAAAATCTATCGTTGAAAATATTTTATTTTTTGTTATATTTGTCGATAGACTACTATATACTGATAGAATAGTCTATCAGGAATAATTGAATTGTGATTAAATCACTGATAGACTTTACTTTTGTTATATTTGTAAATAATTTTGACAAATCTATTCGTAATAGACATCTATCACTAGATGGACTTCAATCACAATAAAAGTAGGTCTATCATGATATAATGGTCTATCAACAATAATTCCACTTGTTTGAAATCTATCGTTGACAGACTTCTATTACTAATAAACTTCAATTTTACTATATTTATGAATAGTTTAAAATTTTGTTATATTTGTAATATTTTACTATTTGTGCAAACAACCTGGCAGGACACATTTTGTTATATGCCAATTTATGGTTTCTCAGTCACATTAATTTGATGTTTTGAGAAATTTTGTTCTGCAGGGACTAAAATAAAATATTAAGAATTAAAATTATAAAGATTAAAGTAATAATTAATTTAATGTAAGATAACGTTCAACGAAAATATTAGAATCAAATGTTGGTTGAGAATCTGAGAAAGCAGAAATGTACACCTGGCAACGTATGATTGGGCAAAAGAGAACCAATGGAAAGTTGGAAATAGAGAGAGAAAAGAAAAAGAAAAAAATAAATAAATAATGTGGGACCAGCGCACGTGCCAAGGTTCGGGTAGCGTTTGGGGGTTATTTACAAAGACCCCACAAGTCATGTAGAAAAATCATCTTTATTGAAATGTCCCCAAACATGCCTTAAGGTCCTCACCTTAAGCATATAATAAAAATTCGTGTACCTTAATTTAAATCATATCATATTTCTCTTCTACTCCACTCTATCACATCAAATGAAGACTTTCGTGTCATACCTAAGTCAATTATACATTTTATTTCTTTTTTTTTTTTTAAAAAAAAAAAAACTTTCTATATACTGTTTTTATTATTATTGTTAAAATTTTCTAACATTAAAAAAAAAAAAAAAAAAAAAAAAAAAATCTTCTACCTCACTTTGAAACTTGACTTGTAGATTAAATAAGTAAAAAAATCAGAATGATGTATACGGCTCTCATAGCAAGAATTGTATATTTCAATGAGTAACATCATACTTTATCCTTTTTTGTTTTGTAATTAATTATTGTATTAAAGTTTGACGGTAACATCAATATTAAAATTTGTAAGGAATTATTTAAAAAACTTTTGACGGTAGTTTTCTTTTTTAATTGTGATTAAACAACATTTAAAAGATAATGATATTACATATATGGATGCAATAATTTTTCATAAATATGTGATTTTTGTATGAGTATAATTTCATTTTTCCTAAAGAAAAGTAAGATAAAAATTAAGTTATCTAAATATATTCTTATAGACTTTTAATTCTATAAAAAAATTATTTTAGAAATAGTTTCCAAATAACTCCAAGATTCTAATAAATAACATCTACTTGAATAATGTTATGGGAAAGATATAAACATAGTGGTGTTAGACTAAAAATAAATTTGAAAAAAGTCTACCTAATTTTATGTTACTGTAGTCTTGTTGGCAAATGATCAATTCTTTAATCTTTTCAAACCTAAAAAAAAATATTGATTTCCTAAATATATATATATATATATATTGAATCGTAAAACTTTTGACTTATAATGAAAAGTTAATCTAATTCTCGGTAACGAAACATGTGATTTTCTATTAACTTTAAGGCATTTGATATGTATATGTATAATTGAACTTTTAATTCTTGAATTATTTCTTTTAAAGATGTATTTTATTTTTAAATTAAGAATTTTAATATATTTTAGTATTTTATTCCAGGAAATGTTTGCTTACCCAATTAAATTTAAAACTAAAAAGTTCAATTTATGCTATTTTTGTTGTGTAAATTTTAGGGGAAAAAATAATTTACACATATGGACACTTACATACATTAGAACTGTCATTTCTTGATCGCATTTAGACTTACTTTTCATGAAAACCATATGACCACCATATTTTTTTTTTTTTTTGAGTAATTTATGACCACCATATTTATTGTATAAGTAAGTGTGTATTGCTCGAATCATAAAATATCTTAGGAAAAAAAAGCCATTGCTTAGGCTATGGTCAAACTTAGTTCATTCCCTAAAGTGTGTGCTTCAAATTAAACTTTTGCAACCAACCAGTCTACTAAACACAAGAGCTCACACTTTTCACGACACTTACTTTATCAACCCTAACATGCATTAAAAGTTCCTTCCGTTGCTCATTGACCTTATTCCAATTGTAGGAACTTAGAAGTTAGGCTACCTTAAGAGTTAATATCAAAGATAGATTTTGTGCATGACTTAGGAACATAGTTGACACAAAAATAAACGAGAGCAGTTATTTGTATCTAGTTAATTAGAAATCTCCAAACGAAATTTGAAGCCTTTAAAGTGTAATCCCTCAAGACCCTTAGCCTCTAATTCTTTCAAAGTTTGCAAGGGAAAGCTCATAATTGATTTGCACGTTTTGAGTGATAAGTCACCTTTTATGAAGAAGCTGTGGGGTTGTATTAGGGTTGAGCTTGAATAGAATCTGACTCATTTACAAGTTTCTGTTTTCAAGCTTGATCCTTTATACTTTAGACTGTGTATGTTTTTTGTCACGTGAGAATAGACTTGTGTGGAATAACCATGCCTCTTCTCTTAATAGCATAAGTTAGAGACGTGATAAAGACCATTCATCCTCTAAGTAGATCACTCTTATTCTTTTTTATTTTTGTTTGTTTTTTGTGACTCGGATAGATTCTCCAAAGTTAAAAATACATTTGACTTTTTGATATGTTATCGAGTGAGAGAAAACATTCGAGTTATGGGCTTATTTAACACAACATTTTTTGCAAGCAAGTGGGCTCACTTCTAGCTTGGAAGCCACCAAACCTCTTCACTTGATTACCAAGTTTAATATAGGTAATTAAGTCATTTTTTGAAGAGCAAAAAAGAACCATTATTTTCCTTATAATCAATTAGTTTATGACACAAAATATAAAGTTAAACTTTATGTTGCTAATATTATTAAACAAGAAGGGAAATTCTTGAGAATGACCAAAAAAAAAAAAAATACCACGGTTTGAAAAATAGACAAAAAAAAAAAAAAAGCTTGAATTATAGTCACTTCGTGCTATTCTTGCCGTTAACCCAAGTAAGAAACCAATTATAAGTTATGGACTTTCTTGAATGGGCTCACTTCTTGCCAAGAAGCCACAAACCTTTCATCTTGACTCGCAAAACTGTTTTCTTCGGAATTAATTTGCATGACCTAAAACCTACTTCTTTAGGGCATGTTTGGGAGCGATTTTGAAAGGACTAAAATCACTTTTGTCAGGTTCGAAACCACCCCGAAACATATCATTAATTATTCAAAATCAATTTCATGTTTGATTTTACATTCTTAAACATGATTTTCATGGCATCAAAACTAATTTTAAATTATTAAAGGCATGTTTCGGAGTGATTTTGAATACGATAAAAGTGACTTTGACCATTTTAAAATCACTCCCAAACATGCACTTAATCTATTATAAATACTTTTCAAGTACATTAAAAATATTTTTCAAAAGCTTTCTAGTATTTCAATGAGAGATACTCAAAAGATGATTTTGAAAATTCTGAAAGTTTAATGTGTTTATTTCAAAATACTCACGAAAAAAAATATCTCAAACTCCCATTTTCTAAGTGCTTGCAAGTTCATGACTTACAAGTCAAAAAATTAATTTTAAAAGTTTAAATAAAATAAAAATATAAATATAATCCTCATATTGAATACAACTCATTTATTATTTTAGAGAAGAAGATGGCTGAAGCTCAAATGTGGGCTCAAAGCTTGAAAGCCTTACATGGAAGAGTCCATTCCCCTCTCTTTGTTAACCTCTAGAGAAAGGAAAATATTTATTTTATTTTATTTGAAATAGAAAGGAAGAGGTTTTTCTTTAGCTTTATCTTTTAACTTTTAATTCAAATAAGTAAAGATAATAAAGGACTCTTAACTTTTATCTAAAGAACAGAATTTTAGTTGGACTATAATTTTCTTTCCCCTGTGTCTTACTTGGCCATCATAGTATTGAGAATTAAACCTATTATTTCTTTTTAAGGAAAAACTTTAGTTCCATTAAAAAAATTGCTTCTTATACTTGGAAGCTTATAAACAACCACATCTCTTAGGTTTCCTTTTTCTCAAGGTTTCATTTTTCAAAGAATTCCAAATATTTAGCATAATATTTAACATTCTCCTTTTACTCTCACTTTTCAATATTAAAACATTCGATAGTGATATTTTCTTAATTTTCAAAAAGATGCTCACACGTGTAAGATCAAGTGAATATTAGATAACATGGGCTTCCATCTCAAAACCAATTGGCTATGAGTGGAGTAACCCACCTATCTTATAACTTGTGAGGTCTCCATTTATCTTTTCAATGTGGGATCCTCAACATGCCCCCTCAAGATGGTGCCTCTTTGGGTTCACCATTCTTGGATCGGATCCCAATTTTTTTTCTTTGGACCGAATACCCGTTTGGGCTTAATGGGCTCTGATACCATCTTAGATTACATGGGTTTCCATCTCAAAACCAATTGGCTATGAGTGGAGTAACCCACCTATCTTATAACTTGTGAGGTCTCCATTTATCTTTTCAATGTGGGATCCTCAACAGTGAAGAGTCATAACAAGTAAATCTCTTTCGAATTTTTTTAAAAGATTATTCATGAAAAGTCTTTCTAAATTAAAACTATCTTATTTTCATTGCTGATAAATAATTTATTCTAACAAGGTTTGTTGTACGACTCTCGCACTTCCAACTTGCTCCAGTTGATATTTTGTTCACTTTAGAGAATAAAACTTTCTTAGTTTTTCATCCTCATCCACACTTGTTCCCTCTAAACTGCTTTCTCTTAAAGTTAGTCCCTTAATACTACGTATATTCGTAAACATGAATAACTTACCGTTTTCAAAATCAAAACTCATAGCAAGAGTTTGAAACCCTTAACAAGAACAAAGCAAGCATATATAAATGACACTGAAAAGTGGCTACACAATTTTGCTCACTCACACCAAAGCAATCCAATAACTAGTTCTCTAGTGAAGTTGGAATGGTTTCACATAGCAAAAAAAAAGCACAGCTCCTCCTTTCATTCTCATAACTCTTATAAAACTTCAAGGAATGAAAGTGAGTGGTGATAGAAGAAAAAATCTTAGTTTTTATGTGAAATCAATGGGTTGAAATTTTTACTTTCAAGAGAGAAGAATTATTATATGTATATTTAAACTATCCAATCATGCATGTGAACGTTATTTGATAGTTTGAGTTTTATGTTAGAACACGACCAAGTTGAACACCTTAACTTAGATATTAGAACAAATCTCAAGCTTTATGAGTATCTAGCCTCTCAAGTTCTACCTATTTATAACTTCTTTTTATTATTATTGAATATATGACTTTTGATTTGGTGAGGAGTTCTATTTGTAGAAGAAATTTCCACAAAGCTTAGACTTTTAATTTTGTTTTTATTATTATTATTATTATTTTTTTACAATATGTGGGGTGGGGGATTTGAACCACAGACCTCGTGGTTATCGGTGCAACTTTATGCCAGTTGAGTTATGCTCTTGTTGGCGCTTAGACTTTTAACTTTGTAGATAAACGTCCATGTAATTTTTCCATCATTCTATGTCATTAGCTCGACTCAAGAAAAGAAAGAACAAAAAAAGCTCAATGACTTTTACCAACACCACATTAATTAATGTTAATCAAACACTCCTACCATTTATACAACATTCAGTTGCTTTGTACAATTCAATTCTCAACAGTGGAATTCAAAATCCAAATATAGTCTTAAATATTTTTTTTTTTTTTAAATAAATTGTCATATTTAAATTGTTATAACTATATGGTATATAAGTTTTAGGTTTTGGTTAATTCTAGAAATTATTTTTTTGGATTTATCCACTAAGTTATTGAGAGATGAGAAGTGAAACCCAAATTAACTATGTATAATGCAGATATCTATATCCTAACCTTTATTATTTTGAGGAGTGGTAGCTTAATTTAACTTATCCCTATTTTTAACCTTGTAAATCTCAGTCAATAATTTTTTTTTTTTTAAAAAAAGAAAGAGATGTTTTTTTTTTTAAAAAAAAAAGTAATCCCAAATAGAACATACTTTTCCTCTTCCATCTCACCTCATTCCAAAATCTTTCTCTCTTCTTTTGTAAATCACCATCCAGTACTCTGACTCTCTACAACTAGCATTAAAATAATCTTTGCTTTTAATACATTATTAATTTTTATTTTTTTTTTTGAAAAAGCTTTTAATACATTAATTGATAATTGACTAAATAACAGAAATGGTCGTTTCTATTTTTAATTAGTTCATAATAATCGTTAATCAACCATCCATATAGTTTTAGTCAATCACTATGATGGGAACGTAATTTTATTATATTTTGTTTAGACCATTGTTTTTGTATATTTTAACTCTTTTTGTTTCATATACACCATTCTTTTAATTATCCGGAACAAATGTATATGAAACTTCAACGGAGATAAAAAGCTATTTGACAAATATAACAGGTAAGTTATATGTCCATTTATATACAGTTTTTCAAATAGAACTTTCACATCTAAAGTTTGACCTTTCCGACAACTTATACTCTAAAATATATTTCCTTTTGAGTCAAGATTATGTATTTGTATTTAAACATAAAATAATGGTTAAGTCTTAAATATCAAACAATAATGAAGTGTTTAATATAGCACAAGTAAAATTGGAAAAATATATTAATTCATATCAAAATAGATGATCAATTTTTCAATACTTTTAAGATATTGTTTGTAAATAATAGGAGGTTCAAATGATGCATGCCTTCAAATAGGTATACATAGTTCAAGGTTTACAAGTCAACCAGACCATGCATAACAATGGCTAAAGTTGTTATTTTCTAGTTTAAGAACTAAAATAGACGTTTTGAAATTTTAAAGATCAAAATGTGTTTTTAAAATGTCGATGAATTAAAATACATATCTTGGAAGTTAAAACACCATAATAAAATTCTACTATCAAAGCGGGCTTAGCTCAGCGGTAATTGGCATGTACCCTTGACCATAAGGTCAGAAGTTCGAATCCCCCCACCCCAAATGTTGATGTACTCAAAAAAAAAAAAAAAACCACAATAATTTTTCTTATTTAAGTTTAAGAACTAAATAAGATATTTTAAAAGTTTAGGAACTAAAATGATTGAAATAAATATTATAAAAATTTAAGAACCAAAATACAATGATATGCAAAGCTTGGAAACCAAGATTTAAAGCTAAAATTAAGATACCAAATTAGCAATTTCATTATTATTATTTATTTTTTTTTGAGAATTATTTCATTAAATATTAAATGAAATGAAAACAAGAAAAGAGTAATGCTTACAAAGATGATGAGGAGACAGAGAAGAATAAAGAAAACCTCACTCAATTCATTAGATTTTCAATGCCAAATAGAAAAATGCTTCCTCACTAACCTAAAAAAATATTAGACAATGCTTTGAAAATGTTTTGTCATCCTTTTCAAATAGTAATCATTTTAATAAATACATTAAAGAAAAAAAAAATCAACTTTCAGACATTTTCATGTCTCTTTGCTTAGACATACTCTCTGTCTGTCCCCCCTTCTCTCTTCCTTCTCTCTCTCTCTCCTAATTTCTTTAACCTGTCCTCTCTCTCTATTCCTCTCTGTACCGATCTCTGCCAATCTCAGAATTCAAAAAAAAAAAAAAAAAAAAAAAGATTGGTACAAGTTCATGTTAATCCCCTTTTTCTTCTTCTTCTTCTTCTTCGATAATTTGGACTCCAATTTCGAGGGTTTTCGTTTTTCATATTCACTCTTCAATTTGATTGATTCCCCTTGTTTCTTCATCTGATTTGGGAGAAATTACGAAGTGGGTTCTGCGGGATCTATAGTTCTGAGCTTCTTTTTCTTGAGTAAGTTTCTTATGATATTCCCTGTCTCTCTCTAATACACGCACACATCTGTGTCACTTGATTACTCACTTGTTTAAGCTTAGTTAGTCATTAACTATTTCGAGTTTAGTGTTTTTCTTCCTCGAAAATTTAGTAGATCTGCATTTTTAAGTAGTTTTCGTGCATTTTGATGTCGAAACTTGGCGATTGGTTCCGAGAATATTGGGGAACGGAACGGAAAATGGATAAGAGTGTGTTCGGTTCTTGATTCTGCAACTGTTAGAAAGTGGCTAAATGCCTGTGGTTAGTTTCTACGAAGTGGGAGTGACGAATTGAATTGTCAAAATTGGATTACACATATCGGGATTCCCTTACTGATATCTATCTGGGTTTCTAGTGGGTACAGTGCAATTTTTCGGGAGTGGATATGCTAATTAAATAGGGGATTTAGATTATGTACCTTGGAATTTGGAAATTGTTGAACAGCAATCCTAAACATTGACGATCCTTTTATAGCATATATATAAAACAGGAAGAAAGATTCCAGTTAAATGATTTGGGGCTTTGAAAGGTCAGCTGGGAATTTAAAATGATAATTACATGAAGGACCTGGTATCCACTGGCTTCAAGTGTTGGTCGTGAGTCATATTCCACCAAGTCCGATAAACTGATTCTTTAAAGAGTTGACTATGGCTGTACATTGATACTTTGAAGTTTGAACAAATGCTGCCAGAGCTACCTGGTAGAGGTTTTCTTTTGTCCTTTTTGGATGATGGGGTTTAGAAACGATCTTCAAACCTCCCGTTGTGTTTTGGTCTGGTCATATTCATCTTTTCTGCAATTGTATAATAGACAAGAATTACCCAATGTGACTATTATGAACAAATTGTGAATGCTTGTTACTAAGGACGTTTTTTTATCCATTGTGGGAGAAGGATGTTGTTCCAGGACTTTACTTAAATAATATTTTATTCATCTTGATTCCAATCTATTGATTCGTTTAAAATCTACCCTTCTCCTGCTAGTTCATCTTTGTAGTATGTGACTTATACTTTATGCACAATGTGTTACTTAGATACTTATTTTCTACCTTTCTTCTTACTCTTACTCGTTAAGATCATATTATAGTTTTAATATTGCAGTCTAGAAATTAGTAACCAAATCATATAATGGTATTAATATTGTAGAGATGGATTTCCTTTAGGAAATCTTATGTGCTGATTATATATATTCTTTAAAGTAAAAGAAATATGCCTTCATGGTGGGGGAAGCCATCATCAAAAGAAGTAAAGAAGAGCAAGGAAAGTTTTATCGACACATTGCAGAGAAAACTTAGAACCACTGATGGTAAAACAAACAGCAGATCAGGAGGGTCTCCAAGAAATTGTAACGACACAATTTCTGAGCAGGGATCTCGATCTCCTATTCTTTCAAGATCAGTTTCACCTTCCAAACAAGTTTCAAGATGTCAAAGCTTTTCTGAAAGGCCACAAGCACAACCTCTTCCACTTCCTGGTGTGCAGCCACCAATTGTAGGTCGTACAGACTCTGGGATTAGTATTTCACCAAAACCAAGATCTGAAAGGGGCTCCAAGCCATTATCATTTCTACCACTGCCGAGACCAGCATGTATCCCTAGGAGGCCAAACCATGCAGATTTAGATGCAGATCTTGGTGTTGGCTCAGTGTCTAGTGAGAGCTCAATTGATAGCACTGATCTTCCGGATTCACGCCATCGTAGTCCTCAGGCAACTGACTATGATCTTGGGACTAAAACTGCTGCAGGCAGTCCTTCCAGGTGAGCTGCATATGGCCTATAACTTGAAAAACCTTTAGACTAAATACTCTTGCATTCTCAAGGTTATGTACAGGTTATTTGTTATGAATTATAACAGCGCTCAGAATTTAGAATACTTATGCTTGACCTGTTTGTTTTAATTATCTTTTCTGTTGTAGTGTCATTGTCAAGGATCAGTTTTCTATTGTCACCCCACCAAGTTCGCGAGAGGCCAGAAAACCAGCAAATATCTCATTGAGCAACCACATTTTCTCTACATCCCCCAAAAGGAGGCCTTTAAGCAGTCATGTTCCAAATCTTCAAGTTCCATATCATGGGAATTTATGCATTGCTCCAGACAGTTCAATGTCCAGCCCTTCTAGAAGTCCCATAAGGGCATTCAGCACAGAGCAAGTTATTAATAATGCTGTCAGTGCTGGAAAGCTCTATATGGATGTCACTTTTCCTGGATCAGGCCATTGTTCTAGTCCTGGTTCTGGTTACAATTCTGGGCATAATTCTATGGGTGGTGATTTGTCAGGGCAGTTATTTTTGCAACAAAGCCGGGGTAGCCCGGAATATTCCCCAGCACCCAGTCCCAGAATGACCAGTCCTGGCCCTAGCTCCAGAGTCCATAGTGGTGCAGTGACCCCAATTCATCCAAGGGCGGGAGGGATACCAACTGAGTCACTGACAAGCTGGCCTGATGAAAAGCAAACTCACCGCTTGCCTCTTCCTCCGGTTGCAATTTCCAATGCTCCTTTTTCTCATTCCAATTCAGCTGCAACATCTCCATCTGTCCCAAGAAGTCCTGGAAGGGCTGATAATCCAGCAAGCCCAGGCTCCCGTTGGAAAAAGGGGAAGCTTTTGGGTAGAGGCACTTTTGGGCATGTGTATGTTGGTTTTAACAGGTACACAGACCCTTGACCTT
The DNA here is from genome assembly GCA_017139565.1 of Luffa aegyptiaca. Classification (NCBI taxonomy): domain Eukaryota; kingdom Viridiplantae; phylum Streptophyta; class Magnoliopsida; order Cucurbitales; family Cucurbitaceae; genus Luffa; species Luffa aegyptiaca. The sequence continues at coordinate 618,776 of CM029396.1, forward strand.
TAAATGTCACATATTTCAGCTGTTTTCATGATTCAAAAAGTAAAATTGGCTATTGCTGCTTAGAACTTTACTGGCTATGCTATTATATTGCTAGCCAAGTTCTTGTTGTCATTTACAAGCACCGTTGATTAGGTGATTGTACTGTAAGAAATTAGTACTTTACATGAATTATAACTGCTGTCTCCTGATTTTTATTATTATTTTTTTTTTACTCTTGACTGGTTTAGTGAAAGTGGTGAAATGTGTGCAATGAAGGAGGTCACATTATTTTCAGATGATGCAAAGTCCAAGGAGAGTGCCAAGCAATTAATGCAAGTATGTTCCTGATGGATGGGAATTAATCCTTATGATTTCTCTGCTTTGCCCCCTTTCTTTTCCCCCTCTAGTAACTACTTGGTATTAAAACGATTCAGTATTGTTCAGGAAATTACCTTGTTGAGTCGTTTACGGCATCCAAATATTGTGCAGTATTATGGATCTGAAACGGTCAGTATTATGCAGTTTTATTCTACTTGGTTTGCGTGCAGCTGTTTGAAATTTATATAGAATTTTGTGATTGATTATATTGCCCATCACCCAAACAACATGGAGTCAACATTAATTTTGGAATATATTCTCCAAATTCAGAAATTTTCTTGAATCTATATGTGCTGTTATTTTTCTAGTGATAGAAACTGCTACTGACTTTAACTTGTATAACATTATGCTTTCTACTTAGCTTTAAGATATTCTATACAGGTTGGCGACAGGCTTTACATTTACCTTGAATATGTATCTGGTGGCTCTATTTACAAGCTTCTCCAGGAATATGGACAGCTTGGTGATTCAGCACTTCGTAGTTATACTCAGCAAATATTGTCCGGGCTTGCATATTTACATGCTAAAAGTACTGTTCACAGGTGAATTGAGTCAGCCAAGCTTGCTCTGGTAGTTTGAAGTAAACCTATTTCCGAGGTTGTTTTCTTGCATAATTTAGTTTGATTTTTCTTTAAAGGGACATCAAAGGAGCAAATATACTTGTTGATCCCACTGGGCGTGTTAAGTTGGCCGACTTTGGGATGGCAAAACATGTAAGCCTTATGATTAGTCCACCTCATGCTTCTCTGTGCTACACACACTTTTGTAGATCTTAATTATTTAAGAAGAGTACTTTTTTTTTATCCTGCTTACTCAACTTATCCTGAATTCCCTTTCAGATCACTGGGCAATCATGCCCTTTGTCTTTTAAAGGCAGCCCGTACTGGATGGCACCTGAGGTTGGACCGCCCTTTTTTTACTAAAGCAAATTCATAGTATGACTTTCATAGGCTAAAAGTTTAACTTGATGTTTCTCTTGCTTTTGGTTCTCTAATTTCATTCCTTGTACAGGTCATAAAAAACTCAAATGGTTGTAACCTTGCGGTGGATATTTGGAGCCTTGGATGCACTGTTTTGGAGATGGCAACTACAAAACCTCCTTGGAGTCAATATGAGGGAGTGAGTGGTTTAGACCAAAGTTCTGGTCTTCTCTATCTTGAATTTTTATAACTTCTAATTGTTTTTCGCTCTCAGTTGGATTCAATTTAAACTCTAGTATTTTAGGCCTCTTTCTTCTCTTTTTTTCCTTTTTTACTATTGACATATGTTTGATGCTGAGGTCTACAGGTCGCTGCAATGTTTAAGATTGGAAACAGCAAAGAACTTCCTGAAATCCCGGATCATCTTTCACATGATGGAAAAGACTTTGTTAGACAATGTCTGCAACGGAATCCAGCTCATCGTCCTACGGCTGCTCAGCTTTTGGATCATCCTTTTGTCAAATATGCTGCACCTCTTGAAAGACCCATTTTGGGTTCCGAACATCCAGATCCAACTCCAGGAATTACAAATGGAGTAAGAACTCTGGTATGAGTCCATTCAACCACATTTCAGTTAGTGTTGCTACTTTTTTCAAAAGCAAATGCTAGCTCTCATGGTTTGGATACTTTATGTGCTTGTGAAATTGTTCTAGTTGTGTTGCTACCCGACATGAACTTGAGATATTTCAATTTTCTCTCTCCAAATATTTGGAATGTTGAAATGTTATACGAAATTTGTTAGTTTTAGCTCCTTTTGATTGAACTTCAATATGCACACACTACAGACAGATTTGACTTTCATGTTCCAGTTGTCCATGGATGTGGAGACTAACTAGAAGTTGGCAAAAGGGAGCGTCTCCCTCAGATCCATATAGGTCTTTAGGGAAACCACATATCTTTTACATATTAAACAGCAGAATGTAAATTTAGACATCCAATAGTATACTGAAACAATGTCATAATTTTCTAATTAGTGGGGTACAAACATTTAGAAGGGGAAAACACTTGCTTGCAGCATTAATGCTTTGGTACAAATGGCTTTAGATTGTTGCAGACTAACAGATAATGTAGGTTTCACTCTTCTGTTGCATTGCATAGAATCAATCTCTACACGTTGTATACGTTTGCCCCGTGCCATGATGAAATTTTTTATGTTTTTCGTGCTAATTCTTCATGAAATCAAGAGCCCAGACTCTAGATTTCTTCCTTCTTTCTTAAGATCTTTTTGGCCAATCACTCTGATTTGCTGACTGGTTTACTGATTAATGTTAGGGTATTGAGCCAGGAAGGAATCCCAGCTTCTTGGATTCTGATAGATCTGCAGCTCATTCATCTAGACTCTCGACAGCTGCTTTTCTTTCCAGGTTATTTTTGCATCTCTCACGCTGTGTATGTGTTGTTGTTAGGCAAATTTTCATGATTTCTTTTTCGTTGTGCCAGTGAAATCCATATTCCAAGGAACCTATCATGTCCTGTTTCGCCCATTGGAAGCCCTCTGGTGCACTCTAGGTCGCCACAACATCCCAGTGGAAGAATGTCTCCGTCGCCCATCTCTAGCCCTCGGAACATGTCAGGTGCATCCACTCCTCTCACGGGAGGAAGCGGTGCCATTCCACACCAGCACCTCAAACAATCACTGTACCTACAGGAAGGTTTTGGGAGCTTGCCAAAGCCTTCAATAGGCCCCTATAGTAATGGCCCTTCCTATCACGATTCAAACCCCGATATCTTTCAGGGGATTCAACCAGGGTCTCACATCTTCTCTGAGCAGTTTGGAAAGCCTGCCTGGGAATTGTATGACGGGCAGGCAGTCTTGGCTGATCGTGTTTCTAGGCAGTTGCTGAGTGATCACATAACAACTCCCTCCCTGGATTTAAGTCCGAGCTCTCTTTTGACCAACCACAAGTAGTTGGATTATGTAACTGCTTGGAATTTCATGGACCCATCTATGAGAGGAAGCTCACAAGAGGGTCTTTCTTCTTTGACATACTGAAACTGAAACATATTGTTTAACAATGAAGAAACTAAGCAGTGTTGTGGTAAGGACCCGCAACTAAGGGAACTGTGCAGTAAGGTCTGACATCTTGAATGAAGAACAGGAGGAAGTCGATTTCACTGTCACGTGCTGTGTAAGGTTCCCGACAACGATTAACAGATAAAGAAAGGCGAAGTTCTTGATGGAAGTATGCGTACACCCACTGAAGCTGACTTCTGGGTAAGCAGAAACATTATTTTTGTTGGTAGCTTATGATACGGAGGGCATCAAATTGTACAAAATTAAGTACAATTTTGCTTTAGGATTGAACCTGAAGAGCTATATTATGGCAATACTCCAAGCCAGAGAAACATTCATGACGATAAAAGCTGTACACTTTAACATCGTCAAATAAGACGTTAGGAAGATTGAGATGGTAAAATCTCTACCCTTCTGACCCCCTTATGTCTGAAGCTAATGTACAGGAAGTGAAAGACTGGGGTTCTAAATTTGTTAATGACAGCACCCAATCTCAGCCAAGTCTGTGCATTCATACCCCTTGATGCTTCAATTATGCTCGGTCGAGAGCATTACTGTATACCGTTTGATCATATTAACTGTATGTACCCACTCAGTAAATCAGGAAAAAAGAAAAAAAAAAGTTTCATATTTCCATCTTCATATGGTTGTCATCATCTGTTCTTTGAGGAAATATGTTCTACAAGTTGTTATCCAGCTAGGTAATCCTAAGTTGATTCTCTCAAATTACATCCTCTCAATAGTCGTCCAAATGATAGAACTATTAAACCTCCAGTGCGTTAGGAGATTGTTCTTAATATTGTCATTGAGACCTATTGACAAAATCACATGGCTTCACATTAAGGAAGAAAATTAATACATTCTAACACAAGTAATAGGATGAGATTCTTAACATCAGGAGAAGCTCGTTTTACAACTTGTTTCAGATTCACAGATGGAGGAGAAGTGAGTGATATAAGCTCTTAAGGAATTTCTAAACTCTGGATATCAACTTTTGGGTAAAGTCCCATAGTTTCTTTGCCAATTCACTATCATTGGCATGTGAGCTTGCTTTGGCTATGTTACTGTCAGCAAAATACTGGCCACTGATCCCTTTGATTTGTGGATGCAGTGCAACATAGCATGTCGTGGCTGCTCCCTGAAAACAGGACAATAATTTTAAATGGTTATTCAATGTAAAACGTATTTAAGTTTGACTGATAGAATGTCCATTACTCTTTAATAGCATTTGAAAGTTCAACTGAAAAGTGATAACATAACCATTCTCATGGTTTTAACTTTACCTTCTCGTATCAAATGCAGGTACAACAGGTAGGAAGGACATTAAAATTGTTAAAAGAATGAATTTAATAGATCAACTTATCAGTCTCATAGTTTATATACTATATTGGTTTTTAAGCTTTTTTTTTTTTTTTTTTTTTAATTTCCTATTTTAGCATATGAATTTTTCATAAAAATAAAAATTGTTAAATAACAAGTATAATCCTTCAACTTTCAAGCTTGTGTAATAGATCCTTGCATTTTAAAGTGTCTAATAAGTGCCCAAACTTTTTATTTTGTATATAATAAATCCTTCAACAAAGTTTTTGATAAAGAACCAACCTTTCATTGAGAAAAAATGAAAGAAATCTTTCAACAAAGTTTTGAAATAACCACATCTCTTCTTCATTTGGTCATCAAAAGAGACACCTAAATAGATGACAGTTTGAAAAAATAATCAAAACAGAGAGGCCTATAAATTTGTGTATATGGCTTTTCTGAACAAGACCATTACCTGTTGTACATTCTTCATTACATGTTTACCCAGAAGACCAAGAAAACCTGCATCAGATTCAAAGAGAACAAGACAAATGGAAAAGGTTTTGATTAAAACCATATGCAATGAAGCAGCAACACAACGTAATACTGCAACAAACCACATTGAGAAACAGGCAAAAAAAATCCCTTGGAGAAGTGATAATCATGCTATTAGGACTAAGGAGCACAATGCTGAAATGCTCTAAAAGGTAAGAAAAAGGAACTGAAATGCAGAGCTTTATGAAATCGATCAGAGGATGATACTAAATACAATAAGATAAAAAGATTTAATACCGTTGATGAGGCTGTGATAACGAAATAGGTTAGTAGGAATGGCTCCAGGATGTAGTGAATTTGCAGTTATCTTCACCCCTTCTTCCTGTTTTAAGAAGCAAATGATTGCTTAGTAACAGAGTGTCTGTTTCCCCTCTGCGGCTAAAAGAAGCAGAAAATGGTACAAACAACACCAAAATCTGGTTTCAATGAGAAGAGTTAACTGAACAAAACCCAACAAGTAGATTGTTAACAATACGACGTAGGACATCCTCACTGTTTTCTTGGATGTTTCCTACCTTTTCTTTAGATTCTTGAATGGTTTAGTATTTTAACAGCCAGTCATTTACTGTTTTACGGCTGTTTACAGCCTTGGTTGCTTTGTTATTTAGCCGCCTAGGCTTATAAATAGGCGCCTACCCTTGTATTTGAGGCAACTTTTGATTAATAAGAATTCTCTCCAGCTTGGTTTGCATCACAATAACTCGGAAGAAAGAATTTGAACCTACGACATCCTAATCTGATATAATGTTAAAGCTACTGCTCAGCAAAAACTTAGAACTTTTTACTATATTCTTTCTTAGCCGGAAGCAAACTATGCAATCTTTAAATCATAATAATGCAATATACTTACATTCTAATTGTACTACTTTTTGGTGCCTAAATTTATAAAAATGATATTAAAGAGAGAGAATTCAACAAACATGTTACGAACCTTCAGCTGTCTTGCAAGTTCGGAAGCATGCAAAATATTAGCAAGCTTCGATTGACCATATGCAGAGAGACCATTATAGCTGTATAGAATGAATATCAGTAGTACGAAGTAGATTATAATGTTCAAATTTGTTACGATATTCGCCACAACCATAGCATGACAATGTTTATATGCAGGAATCTGATTCAACTTTCTTCATACATGAGGTTGCAGCCAAGAAGCAACGAGGAAATAATCTTGGCTAAATTATAAAAAATACCCCTGAACTATGGGGTTTGTTTCAAAAATGCCCATGAACTTTAAAAAGTTTCAAAAATACCCCTGAACTTTACAAAATGTTTCAAAAATACCCTTGCAATTAATTTTTGGATGGGAACCGTTAAAACCGTCGAAAATACCATTGCTGAAAATCTAGTCTAAGCTCTTGGGATAATGTGTTGAAAGAGAAAAAAAACTCCTAGTGTATGAATACATGAAAATAGGTAAATCTTCTCATTAATTTTCATGGAAGAAGAATTTACCGTGGGATAAGGAAAAAAAAAAGCATTTTCTAATAAAGGTTATCTTTTAAAATTTTTTAAAAGTTAAAAGAGTATTAATGAAACTGAAATTTTTAATGGTTTCCATAAAAAAAATTAACGACAAAGGTATTTTTGAAACATTTTCTAAAGTTCAAGGGTACTTTTGAAACTTTTTAAAGTTCAGGGACATTTTTTAAACAAACCCAATAGTTCAGGCGCATTTTTTATAATTTAGCCAATAATTCTTCAAATTTGATGCTGTGGACATCCCTCTGAGTCCTCACAATCTTTTAATAAGAACAAACTAATAATGTCCTGAAGGAACCCTGCATTAACTTATGTTGGAAGAAAATGAATTATAGCAAAGGGTGATGGAAAGAGGTACCCTGATTGATCATTGATTTTATCGAATCGGATGCCTTCACGATATGAAAATTGATGTCGTCGTGATGAGACATTGACAATCCTTCCTTCTTTGTTGCTTGCTGTTGCTGTCTTTTTCAATGTCTCCAACAATAGATTTGTCAAAAGAAAATGTCCTGCAAAGAGGACTATCAAGTATTAAGGCACCATGGGTCAAGAATGATTAGACCGTCGATTTCCTATCATCCTCTACAAAAGAGAGCAACAACCAGTCCTCTATTGATGATACACTTACCCACATGGTTTGTTGCAAACTGCAGTTCTATCTTGTCCTCCGAGAGCAAGAACGGGGTTGCCATGACTCCTGCATTATTACTGTAGGAAGAAAACAATGTTGCTATATAGAAGATAACTACTAAGGGTGTAAATGTTCAGTTTTCTCCTCTTTTTGCCAATAGCTTGTACATATATGCACATATACAAGCACTTAGGCAAGCACATATGAAAGAGATTATTTTCACTTCCTAGACTGAATCAAAGGACAACTTGAATTAGAGAAACTACAGAGACAAAAATTGTAGGTCGTTGTTTACGTCTTAAATAGTGATGTAATCTATACAATAGAGTGTCAAGGATAATGGATCTGCCACATATCTCCACAATGATATGATATTATCCACTTTGGGTGTAAGTCCTGATGGCTTTGCTTTTGATTTCAGTTTTCACCCAAAGGCCTCGTAATGGAAATAATTGTTATCACTTATATTCCATCGATCTCTTCTTTCCATAGCCAACGTAGGACTTTGTTTGCACTCCTAACATAGAGCTCCTTCTTTCATTTTATCAATGTTGGGTAGAACTCATACTAATTATTCTAGCTCTACCGTATATTTTATTTTATTTCTTCTAGAACAATCACAAACACGTTTTTGGATTATAGGTCTATTACCAATGAGAATAATTAGAGATGTTATCTACGTCACCTATAATATTTGGAAATATAGAGGTCTCTCTTACATCACTCATATTATTTGGAAATATCGACGTCATTTTATAGGGTGTCATTTGGTCTAAATGCTACATGAAGATCATAAGCTAGATGAAGAAATGAGAAGATCAACATCGTTTCAGATCACAAATGTAACATAGAATCTATATTATTAAGTCATACAGTTTGACATCTTACACGAGAATGTTCAGTGGAAGACCTGAGGACTTGAAATTTGATGCAAATTTGTGAACAGATGCCATTGAGCTCAGATCCAACTCCATGGTATCAACTTTGGCAGTTGGGTTTTCCTTGACAATGGCATCTTGGACCTCCCTGCCAGTGGCCACATTCCTAACGGCCATTACCACATGTACTCCACGCAATGCAAGGACACGAGCAGTTTCGGTGCCAATGCCACTCGATGCACCTGTTTTAGCAGAAGACCATATGACGAAAAAAAGGGAAAGCACTCAAAATGTACATTTGAGCTCCTTAAAAGTGACACTTAATTTTCTTCCAACACTAAACACTAAACGCAACTCCAAAAAAGGAGACTGATCACACTCCTTGCATTATGCTCATTGTCCACCCCTTAATTTTTAGTAAGGTATCGCCCAGCCCAAGCCAGTTTCAAGATACAACAAGGATTTGAAGTCATTAAGCTTTTAACCTAGGGCTTGAACCATAACCTTTGTTTTGTTTAATTTACTTTTTGATCACTAAGTAGATAAATTGGTTAATCAACAAAACGAGACATCGTATAGTACATAGCAGTAGGCCACTTGGACATATTATCCATTCAATCAATGACACATCCCAACACAGTATCTCCCAGTAAAAACAATGAAATCACCGGTAACCCATAAGCAAACTCTAAAGCTAAACAATGGACTTCATATCTGAAATCTGCAGGAAAATTCTCAGATCAACTGCCACACCTTATCTCCATTTTCCTTCCATTTGAAATCTGACAAACAACTGGACTAAGTAATACAAACAAAGTTCATAAGAATATGGGACATTTCATTGAATCAATTCGACAGGAGAGAAATGAAGCTAAGTCCTTGATTAAACCCAATTCATGTTATTGTGGAGATTGGAAAATGACCTGTAACAATGGCAGTGAGACCTGACCCATCGATTCCTTCTGTAACTTCTTCAGCTGTGGAAGAAGCTGAGAACCCAGATGGCCCTTTCCTGCAAAACAACCACATTCCTTTCTCTCTCTCTCTCTATTCAATCTTCATGGCGGCTCGTCGCCCAAGTGGGAATCGCTTCAGCTATCCAGAAATCCGGTCGCTTCTCGTTTTGGGATTGTTTATGGCATTTGTGCAAATTTCAATTGAAAGGAAATTCTAAACTTCAACTGCATGATGCAGCCATTTTTTCACCAAGAATTTTCAACGATACCCAAACCTGCCATCGTACGATTATTAGAATCTTGTTGTCTTACCGTTAAATTTCGGTTAAATTACAAATCGAATACTTGAACTTTTGGAAAACATCAGATTATTTGAATTGGCATTTCATTAAAAATTTCATAGATCAGTGCTTTTGTTTGATCTTGTTATGCATTCATCATCGATCCTTTTTTGTTTTGTTTAGACTATTCCATTCTTAAGGTGAAGATACAAGATTTTGTGAGTAAAATTTAGTGAGAATTAAGTATGCGACTAAGTCCACGATCAAACTTTTGCTATACTTGAAGGAGCTAGATCCTTACGCACCATTACCTTTACACACCCTTATGCAATGCAACCAAGTATTGTTCATCCTCTAACGAAGACTTTGGCTTATAGATTTATTACATTTTAAAGTTATTTGGTAACCTGAAAGGGACATAAATGTAATTTTATATACTTTAAGTCCTATCCATTGAGTTTTTTTTTTTTTTTTTTTTTTGGAAAAAATACAGTTTTGGTCCCTGAGGTTTGGGTTAAGTTACACTTTGATCCCTGAGTTTTAAAACTCAACAAAATTACCCTGAGGTTTGAGATAAGGAGCAATTTGGTCCCTGCCATCCACTTTGCCGTTAAATGTTAAGGACTGCTTACGTGGCCACATTTTTTTAATTAAAAAAAATTCTTTTTTTTAATTTTAAAATAAAAATAAATAAAAACAATAAAATATTATTATTTTAATTATTCTTCCATCCCTCCCTTCTTCCCCTCTTCTTCATCTTCTTCCCTCACCCTCTCCCTTCTTCTTCAAGTCTACGGCGGCCGGCCACCGTTCGCCGCCGTCGGCTGGCCACCGGCGACTATTTTTTTTTTTTTTCCTTCTCTTTTCTTCTCCTTTCTTCTTCTCTCTTACCCCATTTTTCTTCTTTTCTTTTAAAAAAAAAAAAAAAAAATTATAGAAGAGGGAGGTCCCTCCTCCCTCCCCGTCCGAAAACGAAGGAGGAGGAAGGTCCCTCCTCCCTCTCCGGGGCTGGAATCGAAGGGGGTTTTCTCCCTTCGTTTTCCTTTTTTTTTTTAACAGTGAAAAGAGGGGAGGAAGACGAAAAAGAAGAAGGGAAGGAAAAAAAAAAACACAGTGGCCGCCGGGCGCCGGAGATATGAAGAAGAAGAAAAAGGAAGAGGATGGGGAGGAAGAAGATGGAGAAGAAGAGTAAGAGAGATAAGAAGAAATAATTAAAAATAATAATAAAATAATAATATTTATATTCTTTTAATATATTTTTATTTAGAAAATTTTTAAAAAAAAATTATTAAAATAATGGTGCCACGTCAGCAGTCCGTTAGGGTTTAACGGCAAATTGGACGGCATGGACCAAATTGCTACTTATCTCAAACCTCAAGGGTATTTTTGTTGAGTTTGAAAACTCGGGGACCAAAATGTAACTTAACCCAAACCTCGTGGACCAAAAGTGTATTTTTCCCTTTTTTTTTTTTTTTTTTGACAATATGTGAGGTAAGTCTTATCCACTTTAGTGTTTTTTTCTTTTTTCTTTTACAATATGTGAGATGGGAGATTCAAATTTCTGACCTTTTGGTCCATGATACATGTGTTATGTTAGGTGAGCTATGTTCGTGTTAACCTTATCCATCAAGTTGACTAGCATATGTTCATGTTAACCTTATTCACCGAGTTGACTAGCATATTTTTTTGTGTTGCATCATATATGTTATATTATACATGTTACCTAAAGATGACTGAAGAGTGACAAGTGAGGCAAGACCTATAGAAAAGCCTCGTGGGTTGATTTCAATTTTCATCTTATACCTCTAGACTTTATATACAAAGTATATTTTTGCATCACATAACCTTTAAATATTCAACTCGGACTATAAAGTCATACCATTACTAAACATTTTTTGAACTAGTTTGGTTAATGTTTGAAAATAACTAAAATTTTGAAAACAAATTTAAAAATAAACTACAAACACAAAGAAAATCGTTAAATAAACATATATATAGATTTAAACTTTAAATAAAGTATCAAGAATTCTTAGATTAGCCAAAGCGAGTTTAGCTCAGCGGTAATTGGCATATACCTTCGACCAAGAGGTCAGTGGTTCGAATCCCCTCACCCTAAATGTTGATGTACTCAAAAAAAAAAAAAAAAAAAAAAAAAAAAAAAAAAAAAATCCTAGATTAAACTTTTTAATAATTTTTTCACCAAATGTTTAATAGACACGTCTAGTGTTCTAAACTAATTAGTTATCTTGTAAGTTGACCATACTAGAAAATTTAATGACAAACAAATCATTTTAAAGTGGAAAGGCAAAAATTCATGGCAAAATCTAATAGCACCCCCTAAACTTTAACCACAATCAAAGATCACGTTCTTCTTTCTTCCTTTTTTGTTTTCATCATAACAATGGAAGAGGAACTTAATCTTAGCAAAGGAAGAACTTGTAGAGTCCATGTTCTTCCTTCTACATCACATTCTTTCAAATCCAAAGAAATAGATCAGATGTGTTTTTTTCCAATGCTTAGATCATTGGGGAGCTTCTTTTTACCCTTCAGAGTACTATTATCAAATGCTTTCCAATAATTTTAACTTCCTCAAAAAACACCATTTGAAATACGATCAAACACCACAAGAACTTACATTTATCTGATATTACTCTTTAGAAAACAATATAAATATCAACTTTGTAGCAACTTTACACAAAACAGGCACAAATACCAGTCTGAAAATAACTTCCTTTATGAGGATGGTAAGTTTGAATCCCCTTCCCTTATTTGTAATGTTATACTCTAAAAACACACAGCAACACAACCTAACTAGATAGAAATATAACAACAATAATAAACAGAGGAAAGAGAGTTGGATTATTTGAGTAAGTTAGTGGTAAAATCCCAAAGTTTCTTAGCCAGGTCAACATCCTGGCCATGTTGGCTTGTCTCGTGTAGGTTACTATTCAGAAAATATTCACCACTCACTCCCTTCAATTGTGGATGCAATGCCACATAGCAGGTTGTTGCTGCACCCTGCAAATTCAAGACCCTTGTCAATAAAGGGCAAACCCCAAAAGGAATCTCTTGAATCAGTCTGAGCTATGCCACATAGTATCATCCTAGTTTGGTAACAATTTCGTTTTTAGTTTTCCGTTTTTGAAAATGGGTATCCATCATCTAGTCGAGAGTAAGATGAAAAAATACATTCCGTTTAAAGACCACAAGAGTGATGATATCTCAGTTTTTGTAAACTTCTGTCAAGTACAGAGAATGAAGCTCACCTGTTGAACATTTTTAAATACGAGTTTGCCAACAGTGTTTGCTATACCTGCAAGGAAAAAAAAAGGGTACTTTCGAGTTAAATCCTCAACGATTTTGAATAAAAAGCTTATTTTCTAATGAAGCTAGCTATAATACGAGAACACAGATGTTGGATTAGAAAAATTCTAAGAAGATAGTTTCAAGAGAAATATCTACTGAACTGAACTGCTTCATTTTACTCATGTAGAAAGAAGTTCTCAACGTGCACGAAAAAGATGGTAAATTGAAGGAAGAAAATAACAAGAATGTCCTTCAAGATAGACAACAGAACAGAGGAGATTTCGGCACAATTTCACCTACGTAGTAATAAAAAAATCTGCTTTCATCAATGTGATATGAGAAATAGACTTCAGTTTCATCCCAAATATATTCCAAATGTATAAGCAAAATACATTATCTAAGCTATTACCATTGCCAAAATTGAAGTGGCGGAAAAGATTCGTGGCAATTATTCCTGGGTGAAGTGAGTTTGCAGTTATGTTTACTCCTTCCTCCTGTACAAGAACAAGCCATCAATTTTAAATGGTTTACCCAACCATCCTTAGTAATCAAAACAGGGGAAAAAGAACGAAATTTTAAATTAAAAAATCAACGAAAATAAGCTACTGATCTCGATAAAGCATATAAATGCCTCCATATATCTAGACCGGAGAGTGTAGTAAGAAGTAATAGTAGCATTAACTGAATTTTGGACAATGAAGAGTTTTAAATTCGGAAGGCACTGATTCACCTCAAATTTATCATCTACATTTCTTGGTAATTATTGTTCATTTCTGGTTTGTTTGTTTTCACCATCAATCAGAGAAGTTCCCATACCTTGAAACGTCTTGTAAGTTCATTGGCATGCAGCACATTAGATAACTTTGATTGGCCATAAGCATGCATCTTACTGTACCTACAGTGAGAGAATGTGAACAACTATTAAACTTTTACATGAACAAATGAAAATATGGGGTGCATAAGAACAGTTAAGGGATACACCAAAGGTGAACAGTTTCCTTACATGTTCAAACGTCAAGGTTTGTTAAGCAAACCCACTGATTGTATAGTTAGTTTGTTAAGATCTGGTTATTAGTTACAACTTATTTATGTTTTCTCTGTTGAGAATTTTGGTTGTAACAGTAATTATTTCATATTCACAAATTGCTCTTACATAAGGCATCTGTTTTGATCATCAATAATAAGACTCGTTTGTGATCATCTATCTGAGTTCTTTAGATTTCTTGTTCTTTTAGAACTTTATCAAGGTTTAGAACTATAGTTCCACCCTGAGCATTTGAGGAAAGTCCGGAAGAAAGTTTGGGACATTTTTCAACTGCTTGGATCATTTATTAGGTAATAGAATAGTGTTAGTTTATCCAATATTTTTGTTCATTTTGATATACTATGTTAAGTAAGAAAAATTGAGTGATATTTGTTAAACTACAAAAAAAATTGAGTGATATTTGTTAAACTACAACTAAACCCAAAAGCTTAAAGTTAAAAATGAAGTTGATAGAATATTAATTTGATTAACAAAATCCAACAAGTGAACTCTTAATATCAGTTGGAAAGGAAGTGACATTGCCCAAATATCCTCCTCAAATGCTATGTTAACCACTACTAAATCCAAATGTTTAAGCTAATAACTTGGAGTAATCTTTTATACATACATATCTTTATTCTTACATTTATTGATGGTAAATTGAATACGATGAACAGAGTATAACCTAACAAAACATTCAATCGCTTTGAGGGCAATGCTTAAAAGAGTGCAAACGAAAAAATGACAGCAAGCAGCAACACCCAAATTGAGTTACTCGTTTGTTTCAAGCCTTCAGGCAATGTAAGAAGTTGAAAGTCATCTACCTTAAAGCAGGAGGAAAACAAGGCACCGCCAAGCACTTTGAATGCTTCCCAAATCATAAAAAGCCATTCCATTCTTATTTCTGTATGCTTAAAAATATTACCTTGATTCATCATTAATTCCGTCGAATCGGATGCCTTCAGGATATGTGTAACGGTGAGCTTCTGAGGAAACGTTTACAATTCTTCCTTCCTTCTCACTTTTACTGGCAGTTTTCTTCATATTTTCCAAAAGTAGATCTGTCAAAAGGAAATGGCCTGCATTGATACGGAGTACAAGATTGAATCAGAAATAATGATCAACTAAAACATAATAAGTTAGGTTCCTTATTGTTATCGTACATTAAGAAATTATCCATCAATTCTATTTTCAAAAATGATTTTGTTTGAACGGAGAAGAACTTAGTTATTATGAAAATGTGAGAGAGTGACGGAGGAAGACAATAACAAGACATATTTTACGTGAAAAATCACGGAAAAAAAAGCTACACAGATAAGAAGAAACAAATCCACTATAATTAAAGTTGGTACAAAAGTTTCCACGAATTAGCCTAGCAAGTTCTGCATGGGAGAGTGAACACACAAGACTGCCTCCAGAGACATTCTTCTATAGTGTTGTGTTCGTATCCGTGCATTCTTTGCTAGAAGCAAGTGGAAGACCTATACCATCTTCTGTGGCATTATCCTTTTACTTTCTCCCTATGAAGTCGGCTTTTCAGGACTTTCGGGTCCAAGGAACGAAGCTCAAGCAAAGTACAACCTACCATCCACAAACAGATGGCCAGACCGAGATAGTCAATAAGTGTGTGGAGCAGTACCTCCGTTATTTCTGTGGGGAGGGACCAAAGAAATGGAATCAATGGATTAGTTGGGTGGAATACTGGTATAATACCATGTTCCACATTTCTATGGAGATCACTCTGTTTCAAGCAGTGTATGGGCGACCACCACCTCCCCTCATTTCCTATGGTGAACAGAGCACGATTAATTCGACACTCGAGCAATAACTATTCGAAAGAAACGTTGCACTGGAAGTTATAAGGGAGAACATGAGGCTGGCCCAAGACCGTATGAAAAAGTTTGCGGATAAACATCGTCGAGAGGTGGAGTTCGAGGTGGGAGATATGGTCTTTCTGAAAATTAGACCGTATATAGACCGATATCATTGGCTCGTCGTCGGAATGAAAAACTATCTCCTAAGTTTTTCGGGCCATATAGAGTGGTGGAAAAGATTGGTAAAGTAGCTTATAAGCTTGATCTGCCCCTTACTATTAGCATACACCCTGTGTTTCATGTGTCTCAACTGAAAAAGTTGGTAGGTCCGTCGACCACAGTGCACTCTTCCCACCACCGTTGACCGATGAGTTTGAATGGCAAGCTGAACCAGATGATGCATTTGCCTGCCGCAAGAACCAGCACAGTGGAGGGAAAGAGTTGTTAGTTAGCTGGAAACACCCCCCAGAGCACGAAGCGACTTGGATGCTCCAATCTGATTTCCGAAAGCAATTCCCAGCTTATCACCTTGAGGACAAGGTGTCTTTGACCCCCGATGGTGATGTTAGGCCACAAATTGTTATTCAATATACCAGAAGGAGTAAAAAGGGAACTTCTAGCTTTACCAAGTTAGTTAAAGAAGGTTGCTGTAGGAGGTCGTTAATTTGCTTTTATGCTTTTTCATGTTGTTAGCTGAAAGCTAGAGAGAGAGGGGAAAGGTTATCGGCCCTCTCGAATTGGCCTAGAGTTTTGTAATTCCTTAGGGAAACTCTTTCTTTGAATATCAATATATTACTGTGAGGATACCTCACAAGGTGCTTCTAAACCCTCCTTTCGTGATAAAGGAAGAGTTCTATGGCAAGCTTGATCTAGAGATGAGCTTTGGGAGTTGCTTAGATTGAACTCTTTGTTATGGACGTCTATTAATCGATCTTTTCGTAATTACTAGCTTTTTTTTTTTTTTTTTTTATATCCGTGAGTGTCCGGGCCAGCTTGCGTGCACCTTGACTAATCTCACGGGACAACCGTCTGACCCTACTACATTTGGTTGCCAAGGAAACTTGTAGGATATTAAATATCCTAGGTAGGTGGCCACCATAGATTGAACTCATTCCCTCTAAGCCCTTTATTTTTTCTATGGCCCTTATTGACCATTAGGGCCAATCCATGATGGTTCTTTTCGTAATTACTAGCTTGGTCTCAATCTTTTAGATCAGGGTCCTTTCTTGTAATTAGTGTTCGGGGATTCTTTTGGTGGACTTGTTTTTTGTATGTCCTTGTACATTCTTTCATTCTTCTAGGTGAAAGCTCGATTTCTTATTATATATGTCTATGTATATGCATATGTACATGTATATGTATGTGTGTGTATATGTGTATATATATATCGATGCAATAAACTGAAATTCCTAAAGCTTAGCAAGGCCGATTGCCTCATCTCCACATGGCCGCAACCTCAATTTCCTTTCAAGTTGCGCTACAAGTTCAGGTCACCTATAGTTAACACCAGTGAAGTAATGTAACATCATAGAGCAAGTAATTATTTTCCCATCCATAAACGAAACTCTTAATGAGTCAATGGTTTCAAAGTGTATCCTATATATCTTCTTGCAAGTTCACATAGATTAAGAACTTGCATTATACAGGTCATATGAGCCACGTACCTAAGTGGTTTGTTGCAAATTGCAGTTCTATGTTATCTTTTGAAAGTCCAAAAGGGGCAGCCATTATTCCTGCATTGTTACTTCCACCAAAGAAAAGAAAGGAGATGCTTCAATTAGAAAGCTATATACCAAGTCATGTAAATCCACAACTAACAGGAGAGAGTAAGAAGCAGTGCGTCAAAAGACAGTGAGAAACTAGTAAACAAAAAAAAGGGCCTTATCTCAATGTGATGCCTATCAATTCTTACATGAGGATGTTAAGTGGAAACCCAGCTGACCGGTAATCTGAGGCAAATTTTCTTACAGAAGCCATGGAGCTAAGATCCAACTCTATGGCATCAATTTTTGCAGAGGGATTCTCCTTGACGATGGCTTCTCTCACATTTTTACCAGCTTCTATATTCCTAACACCCATAATGACATGGACACCGCGTAATGCAAGAACACGAGCAGTTTCAGAGCCAATGCCGCTCGACGCTCCTGTAACATCAGCAAGAATAGAAGGCTATTAAGTGCAACTAGCAATCAACCAAGCCAAGAGAATGCTTTGCCGTAAAACTAATCACCAATTAGGCTTAGAACAGCATGTAGGAGAGGATTAAAAAAACAGAATAAATAAATAAATTAAGTCATCAACCTTTCATCTCGAAAGAAAGTAGAACCATACAACTATGCTCATACTACTTAACAACCTTTCAGTTAGAATTTCTTTCCTCAACTTCTTTTATACAGCTATAGAATTCTGAAGTCAGAAGCCAAACCAACATTTTTCTTTTGTTAAAGTATTCTTCAAATCTCCATATTTTCCCTATCATAATGTTTTGGTCTTCACATTTTCTTTTAATTTAGTGTTAGTAGTTTAAACAAAAAAAAAAAAAAAATGAAATCATAGTCTTTACTGTTAAAATAGTAATAAATAATTTTTTTTAAAAAAAAAAAAAAAAAAAAAAAAAAAAAAAAAAAAAACCTTATCAAGAAACTCGAGTAAAGCAGGCAGAACTACTGCAGTCCAAACTCAAAATTCAAGTGTGTTCAAAACAAATCATTACAAAAAGATATTGAAGTACCAAAACGTAACTTAGAGGAGAAGTAGAGGGACTAAAAATAAACTTCAAATAATTTCTTTAAAGCTAACACAAATTAAAAGTAAGCAAAATTGTTTAAATTCAGAGGAAGAAATAAATCACAGCTCTCATTAACGGCATAATCGAATGACCCAGCACATTTGGAAACACTTGAGCAAGAACACCCATATGTTACAAGCATTGAAAGCGCAAGCCCCACAATTTTCTAACACAAATTCATTGGCATAAACTGAAGAAAATTGAAGAAACCCAGATGCATAATTGAAGGAGCCACACGAGTAAAGGGAAATTAGGATGAGACCCAGTTCAAAATTCAGAGAAAAATACAAGAAGAAGAAATGTTTAGAGTAAATTAGGACCTGTGACAATGGCGGTGAGACCAGTGCCATCGATTCCGTCTGTAACGTCCTCGGCGGTGGAAGAGTACGAAAATCCAGAGGGTCCTTTTCTTCTGAATAACCACATTGAGTTGATTAAAGACTGGACTGGAATTTCAAGACGAACTCAGGAGCTCTGGAATCTGCAAATCTGTTGTGCAACTTTAAGCCTTCAATGACCAACCACCTGTGGGCAAATCAATGCATTGATAAGAACCATGCATTCTGCCACCTCTCTCTTTCGCTCACTTCCCACGCATGCCACTTGGGCCCAATGTCAACTTGTATAACGTTTTAAATGCGATGTCAAGTGTCGACGAAAATGCTTCTGTTTAAAGATCTACGACTTCCAAGACCCGTCTCATTTAAGGTGATTTCGCCCACCATAAATGAAACGAATGAAGAAAGAAGATTAAATCAGGTACTAAGAACGGAGGATGTCGACATAATCAATAATTTACCCATGAGTAGGGGAGCACCTGACAACTAGATTTGGCACTAGATGGAAACCGTAGCTAAAGCTCATTCGATAATATGGGACATACAAGAAATTGAAAGTAAATTTACTCATTTATCGTTTAACCATGTTTTTTTTTTTTGTTTTTTTGAGTACATCAACATTTGGGGTGGGGGGATTCGAACCTCGGACCTCATGGTCGAGGGCACATGCCAATTACCGCTGAACTAAGCTCGTTTTGACATCGTTTAACCATGTTAGTTGGGCTCTCGATGGTTTTGCACATAGATTACCTACGATAGGATTAATTTCTTATCCGAACTTATGGCTCAACAATTATCCATATTGGATAGAGAATTTTGCTCGTAGTGAGTATTAATTGTTTGTACCCCGACGGTGATTATCTTCTGATTAATGAGACTTGTTCCTTAGTTTAAAAAAAGTATTTTATCTTTCTTAAACAAGTTTAAATTTGTCAACACAAGCATAATTCAACTAACATAAAAGTATGTACTAATGATAAAGGGTTTGTGGTTCAATTCTCACACTCCAACATATTATATATATAAAAAAAATATCAAATATCAAGTTATAACCCAGAGATGCAATTCACAGATGTTGAATACATAGACATATATTCTAAAAAAAAAAAAGAATACATAGACATATGAGAACGTCCATTGAAATGTCATGACGATATATCTATATATAAATTGGAGGCTTCAACATCAATGTTAAGGACTAATCAATATTTTGTATAATTTTACTTATATGGTAAATTACAAGTTTAGACCTTAAACTTTTAGGGGTGTGTCAATTTGGTTCTTAAACTTTAAAAAGTGTCAAATAGGTCAATAACCTTTTCAATTTTGTGTTTAATAGATCCCTAAACTTTAAAAATGTCTAGTAGGTCATTGAACAATCGAATTTTCAAATTTGTGTCTAATGGGTTATTGGCGAATCCAAAAATTTTAAAAATTAACCAATCTATTAGATAAAAAATTGAATTTTATGTCTATTGGAGCCTTAAACTTCTAGTTGTGTATCAAGGAGACTTGTGATCTTTTTTATAAAAAAAAATTGTTGAATAGGTCAAGGACTTATTGGACACAAAATTTAAAGTTGAAAGATCTATTTTGCACTTTTAGTTCATAGACTTGCACTTTTAGTACATAGACTAACGGTGTGTTTGGTTTAATTTTTCCGGTGTTTAATTTAGACAAAAAAAAAACATCATTTTGAAAAAAATTCTAGTGCTTGGCCACCACTCAAAATGACTTATTAAAAAATGAGATTGAGAAATAAATCATTTTGGAAGAAACACTTGAAACGAACATAATAACTTGTGTATAAAACACTTGTGAAGAGTTTCAAAAAAAAAAAAAAACACTTGTGAAAAAATGCAATCAAACATGTTAGTGTTTAAATTCTAAACCGTTTTTATAGAAAATGTGTAAAATAAAATACATTATTGAAAAACATTTAAATTAAAAGACATTCCAAATGGATTATAAATTGACACGATTTATGTCACTTGTTATGCTCATGTTAGCCACTCTTCTGTAGTGTACACATTTTTTTTTTTTTTTTTTGTCTTTTGTGCAAGTTTACGAATTTGTCCCTTTGCACTTTTTTTTTTTTTTTTTTTTTTGTTTAAATTAATGATAGTGCCTTTGCACCTTTAAATGATTTGCAACGACCTTTACCGACAACCCACACATCTTATATGGAGAAATAAATGTCTACAATTTTGTAAATTGTAATGAAATTCATCTTAAAAAATTGTAATGAAACAATTTTTTTATTATTTAAATAAATATGACAATTTGAATTTAAAAAATGACATATGAAATAAAATAAATTGTTATATTTTAAAATCCATTCTTTTCTTATCATTTTTGAAAACGAATTATAACAATGTATTGTTAAAAAAAATATATAATAATTGTTGATGCCAAAATTTGGACAGAGGTCTCACCTGACCTTCACATGACACCAACAGTGAATTTGTAGAAACTGGGGAAGACGTGACCTGCAAGACCAGCAAAAACCGTTGCACACCGGCGTGGTGTAGGTCACACCGCCTCCGATGCCTAAGTCAGAAAACCGAGGAGAAGCTATAGATAGTAAAGGGAACAGTCAGGAGTAGAGTTTTTCGAACCCTTCTTCCGTGATGAAGAGGGGTTTTTATACCTGTTTGTCCTCCTAGGGTTTTTAGGAATCCGGAGGTGTTTCGGGGCGAACCAGGCGGAACCGGAGCGATTCGGAGCATCAGGGACCGAAAAGAGGCCACCGGGCTCGGCCAGCGCAAGCGGGCCAAATGGTCGGCCTCGGCAAAAGGCCGAGGCCGACCATATGGGTTGGGCCATGTCGGCCCAACCCTTTGGTTCGTTCTTCCTCGGGTCGGTCTTTTGGTCCTACCTCTCTTCGATTGTCCTCGTCAGCTCCTTGCGCGTCCGTGTGGTCCAAAATTACCTATAACAATAATGTCAATGGATAGTTAATAATTATTAACGTTTTTATTATAGTATAGTCTAATAAAAATTTAAAATTTATTTAAAAACAAAAAAACTTAACAAAATAATAAATCTTATAAATAAGATGATGATGATACT
This sequence comes from Luffa aegyptiaca, assembly GCA_017139565.1. NCBI lineage: Eukaryota > Viridiplantae > Streptophyta > Magnoliopsida > Cucurbitales > Cucurbitaceae > Luffa > Luffa aegyptiaca. Next base: position 640,551 of record CM029396.1, read on the forward strand.
TTGATGAAGACGAAGAAGTTCTTGATGGTGGTGGTGGTGGTGGTGGTGAAGAAGAAGATAGAGCTGAAGCAAACATAATTCAACGATAAAGATATAGCTAAAGCAAACATAGTTCAATGATAATTGACATATACCCTTGATCATACATCTTGTTGAACCTAAAAAAAATGATGATAGTTTTTTCCTAGATAGATAGTTATGGATATTTCTTTCTTATATGAAATATTTTTTAGGTTATATTTTTATATTGAATTTTGTTTATCTAAATTGTTTAGTAAAATAAAATATTTGTCTTCCTTTTATAATGTGTGTTAGGAGTGTTTAAATTTGAATTTAAAATTAATTTGACCGAACCGACCAGTCGGTTGTTCGACGACAGAACTCTACAAAAAAAACATTTCTATTAGATGAAACCCGACTTGGTCGGTCCAGTGTCAGTTTTTTCTCAAAACCGTTAATATGTGTGTTATTATTAGGGGTTTGGTGGTAATTTGTCATTATGGACTAAGCTATCTTTGGACAACTTTATACAATTTATAAAAACGATAGATTTTTGAAATAGGAATGTAGGGGTTGTACGTGTTGCTATCCCTTGACTTTAAGTCCCATGTCCTATCTTAGTCCAAAACCATTTTAAAGTTATCTCAAATTGCTTTTAGCTAAGTTTAGTTTAATCATTTTAAGGTTTTCTTTCATCCACCATATAAAAGTCAACTTTTGTTCATTTGTAAAGAAGTTGAGTGGTGTAGAATTCTAAAACTCGAACAGGAGTGTTCCCTCCTTTTTAGCTTCAAGGAACAGAACCTCTCCACTTTCTTTGCAATTCATGCATTTGGTTGCAAGCCTAAAAAGAAGCAACTAATTCTCGTTGTAACTTGGTTTTGATCATTAAAAATAACAACTACGTGAACTTTTTTTTGGGTCATATTGAACGTGTGAGTGATTCTTGTCTATTGTAGTGTGAGTCATATAATTAAAAGTGTCTAAAGTCACCATTTAAGGAAGTTCGTGTCTATTTCAAAAAAAAAAAAAAAAAAAAAGGAAGTTCTTGTCAAGTTAATTAAATTTAAGATGAAAAGTTTAGGAAAGGTGAAACATAGATCTAAAATTTATATTATTTTTCTTTAAAAATTCATAAACATAATAGAATCTAGTTTAGAACTTGTTTAGTAATTTAAAGTGACCGAAATTATGTTGGGTGGGCTCTTATAACCCATTAATTTCAAATACGTCTAAATCTTTTAAATTTATCATTGGTAAGATTTCATACATTAAATATATTTTTATTTTCTCCCAAATGCCCTTAGTTAATGTTGATACTATAATAATTATTGATTTTTTTTTTTTATTATAAGTCATTCATTTATTAATTTATTATATTATTAATTGATTTGATTTAAAAAAAAAACATTCATTTTTTGTTTTAATCCTTCCCTGTAACATTTTTATTTTTGTTATTTTTTTCTAATGTTATCAACTGTTGCAACCTCCATTTCTCTCCTCTTTTCCATTACAATTTCTATAAAGCAACCTCCATTTCACCATTTTTCTTCCTTCAACTGCCGCAATCTCCATTTTACAATTTTCTTCTTTCATGTATGAGTAAGTAATTGTTTCAATATTTTATTTTCCTCATTTGTTTTATTTTTGTTTGTTTCTTTTTTAATTACACCTGACATCTGGTAAGGGCATTTGGCGTAATTGGGCTGCCTTTCCTATTTTCATAACCGACTCTGGGCTGACAAATTTGTAAAATTTGAAAAGAATGAACAATTTTGGTTTATTGGAGCTAATTTAGGTCTAGTTACCAAAAAAAAAGTTTTAAAGGTCATATTCACAAGTGTCGAAGGCCCAAGAAGCAGCCCATAAGATTCCGGCGAGGTCAAGTCCGATAGGGCTGCTTCGTCTTCCACCTGAAACCCTAACTACCATCACGTGCGGCGGCCAGCTTCGTTGATAGAGGTCACGTGCCGAACACGAACCGCACACAAATTGTTAAGCGTAAGAGAGAGAGAAATTTTTTTTTTTAAAAAAAAATCTGCAAGTGCAGAATATCAACAGAGGCCTGTCTGAAACCCTAGCTCCACTCCCTCCATCTTCCTCCAATCTTTCCTTTGCCGAGCAACATTTCCATTTTCAAGGTACCAATTTATGTTTCTTCCGTTCTATGTTCCGTTTCCCTATCTTCCCAGCTCTATCATGTTTTTCTATATTTTAATTTCTGGCTTTTTAGCTCCTATTGGTTGGGATTCTGATTCATTTCATTAACGTCAAGAGGGGGGGTATTGAACATGAGCTTGGTTTTTAGGTACGAATTGCATTTGGTTCTTTTTTTTTCCCTTGGAAATGGACTTTAGTTATTGTTTTAATTTGTCGTGATAGGATACGATTTGTTATTCTGATTAATTAGATTTGTTTGTTTTTTAGGGAAAAAAAAAGAGGTAATGGGTTTTGAATTTTCGGTTTTGGGCGGTTTTAGTTTGTTCGTTTGTTGGCATGTAGCTGCAGTGGGCACATTTTCCCATTTTATCTTAGTTGAAATCTGGGCAACGGAAAATTTGAGATTTTCACGACTTTTGTCGTATGTAGTATGCTTTATGGAATATGCAGCAATATTGAGAGAATTGCTGGAACGTCTCCCTGTATTGTGGCTGAAGTGCGGTTAGAAATGGAAATGGAGTTCCACTAGTTGTTAAAAAAGAAAAGGAGTTTCACTAACTACTGTTTTAGTTGATTCGAATATCTGTGCAAGGCGTCCTTGTTATCTAGCTAGTGCACGAAAATTTGAAATTGAACAGTATTTTGTTCATTGGCTTTGACACTTGATTTTAAGAGTAAAGTTTTGTTAGTTCTTTTGAGATTAGCCTCTCGTGGCTAGGATTTTAGATTTTGGGTGGATCATTAGATATATTTATAGAATAATGCAATTAATGGGGTTAAAATTGAAGGATGTAGTTGAGCTTGCATCTGTAGTTAACCATAGTGATCGAGTGCTTCTTGGAAGGTTTATCCTTGTAATGCAACTGAGTAAGAATACTTTATATTTTATTCCAAAGGAAAAAACCCTCAAATCTCAATAATTATATTTACAGTATAATCTTATCGGTAGAAGTTTTTGTCATGTCTCATATATATTACTATTACCTTGAGTTTTAAACAGAATGAAGTATCAATTTTTTTGACAAATTAAGAAGAGTGAATATAAGCCTCCCAATTTGAGAAAATAACAATTAACACTTGAAGAATAAATGATGAAATGAGCTGGAAAGTGAGCACTATTGCGAAGCCTTGAGACTAGTTGAAAAAAAGAAACATTGAAAGTGAACTTTACTCTTCTCCGACAATTCTTTGATTCTTATTGAACCATAATTCTGAGAAGATGAATTTGACGTTTACTTTCTTGGATTGATGGCTTCAAAACAGAACTTGGACATTCCTTCTGAATGGTTTATGCTATATTTAAGTTTCCATAAAGCAAAATCCAGATTAACACATTCACCTTCATTGGTCTTTTTAATTTCCATTATGCTGAGAATTCTTCCTTGGACAGAGGATTATATTTTGTCAAAGATTTGACAGAAAAAATTCTTGAAGAATCAATACTCCAACCAATCCTGTCTTCGTCATTTTTCAAAGTCACCATGTTCAATAAAGACGGTATAGAAACTACCATGGATGGGCTTAGTGGTCAACAACGGCAATGTAAATGATAAAGGTCTTAGAGAGAATGCGTTCAAGTAATGATGACCATCTACTTAGGATTTAATATCCTACAAGTTACCTTGGTAGCCAAGGCTTTGGGCCTTTCCGGCGTAGCTTAGGTGGCGGGTGAAGAAGGCCCCCTTCCGGGGGGCCCAAGTTTGTAGTGATTGTTCGTGAGAATAGTTGAGATGCACACAAGCAGGCCAGACACTCACAAATATATAAGAAAGGAGGACATCATCCTAATCAACACTCCACAGATTCAATATCTTTCAAATTTCTTATAGTCTCGATTTTCTAAGAAAGGAGGACAACATCCTAACTATCACTTACTGAGCATGAAAGTGGCGCTTAAAGAAATGAGGAAAAGAGGATTTAAGGACTGAATACAATTCAAATGTCATACCAAAAAGATATTCTCTTACCATTGCTGACTTGGGATATTACTTATAACATTGTTTGAAGGAGAAATTTCAATATTTTGCCATCCCCAAATTGGATTATTCTCAGTAAGCTAAGAGTCAAAGCAGCAAATATCTTTCTGTGTGTTCTCTTCGAACTTTTGCCCATCTTTGATAGTTTTAATATGCAACTGCCAGCAGGCAACGCCCCCTCTGTGCACTAAAGACTGGTTCAGCTCATTTTCAGTTATAGTTTTGTTGGCAAGGCAAAGGTCTGGGTTAGTATCACCACTTTTTGGTTCCTTCAACTGGAGAGCAATTGTAGGATTTTTGAAGGAAAGATGGATAGAGGATCTTGCATTTTTCTTCGATTCTAGATGGGAAAATTTTCTTTTTTGGCACTTCTATTGGTTTTCAGAAGGGACAAATGTGTTATTCTCTCCTACTCTCTTTTATCTTTTTGTATGAATATACGTGATCATTTCTTATGTGAAAAAAAGAATTGTGAGTGAGAGGGCAGAGAGATGACTGGACCATCTTTTAAATGACATTTAGAGGGGGGCTGGTGGCTAGCAGAAGTTGACTTTAGAGTTATGATTTACGGCTGAATTAACTGTTAGAAGTTTCACTTTCCTACTGTACCAATAGTCTGGTTTCTGTGTTCAGGAGGAAAGTTATTGATTGAACCAGTGTATTTTATTTATCTAAGACATGGTGCTCTGTTCTTATAATAAATGAATTTTGGTTAATCCATGAACCAGAGTGTATTTTTTTTTATTCATCTAAGACATGATGCTCTGTTCTTATAAACAATGAATTTTGGTTAATCCACATCATCTTCTTACTTGTGTGTAAGGTATGCCATGTCCTTTTATGTTGACATGTAACAAGTACATATCTAGTATGTCTTTGCATATTGCTATTGGTTGATATAAAGTTTGTATATCTTCTCAATAATGCTCGCTTTCATTTCTTTTGATTCAGGTTTTTGGTTATTTGCTAGTCTTCTTGATTGTGAGTACCTTCTGTATAGTGCAGCTAGCTCTCTAAAGTTCTATTATCAATAACGGACATGTTTGTCTGGGTTCTCCTTTTTATCCACTTTGGCAGTATTGATAAAGAGCTGAGAAACTTAACAAACTTAAGACCCTGAAGAAGTAGAATATTTATTTCTATATGAGATATGACTCACTAATCTCTGCGAGGAGGTTCAAAGTGCTTATATTTTTGTTCCTGAAAGAGTGATAATTACTGCAGTGCTACATCAGATGACTGAAAGTGCTATGGCGGTAGTCAAACCTGAGGTACAGTGCTTTATAAATTTACGCTAGGTCCAAGAAACTATCTTGTTTTAAGAACAAGGCACAAAATTTTCCATGCAGTTCTTTTCTCCTCTCTCTCTCTCTCCTTTGGGATGATATGCATGATCTATGTAATGCATTTAGAGCTCCTTTAAAATCTCCTAATGGGTTTTGATGATCAGTACACAGTAGGCGATAGTTTAAGCAAAAATCACACTATCTAAGTTACTGCACCAGCCAATTCATTATCTGTTGCTTACTTTTTCTTGTGAAATGTGGATTTGTTCCAGATGAAGTCTTACATTTGGCTTCAAACTGCTGATGGCTCAATACAACAAGTTGAAGAAGAGGTTGCTATGTTTTGCCCTATGATTTGTCGGGAAATACTCCAAACAGGGATGGGATCTTCCAAAAATTACGCAATATCTCTTCCACAGCGAGTGAATCCTGCTATACTAGGGTTGATTCTTGACTATTGTAGGTTCCATCAAGTACCGGGTCGCTCCAATAAGGTCAGTATATCTCTGAACCTGTTCTGACCTCTAACCACTATCATCAGTTATGGAGCTGTGGAGATTGAATGGATGATGTTACTTATGGACAATTCAGTAGTCATTACAAATGAACATGGGTTATTCTTTGCCATAGGAGCGTAAAACATTTGATGAGAAATTTATTCGCATGGATACAAAAAAGCTATGTGAGTTGACGTCTGCTGCTGATAGCCTCCAATTGAAACCTTTGGTTGATCTAACTAGCCGAGCACTTGCTCGAATTATTGAAGGAAAGACTCCAGAGGAGATACGGGAGACATTTCATCTACCTGATGATCTCACAGAGGTGTGTCCTACACACACACCCACACACCAACACGCACACTCACATATTCAGTTGAAGTATCTCACTCAAATTTAATTCTACAGGAGGAAAAGTTGGAGCCCTTGCGAAACATAACAGATGATCCACGCATTCGGCTCTTAAATCGATTATATGCACGGAAGAGGAAAGAATTAAGAGAAAGAGAGAAATTGAAGGTGCATTACCTTTTTTTTTTAATGGAAAACAATATTTATATCAATAAAACATGTATTACAGGAGAAAGAGGATGAGGTATTCTCTAATAAAGAAAATGAAAATTACAAAATCAAAAGAGCCTGAAATTATCCCCAAATCTATATTTTTTGCTCTTTTATTCACGTCCCTGTTTGTAGCCCATCCCAACACTTTGAGTAGTATACTTAAATCTGACTTCGAGTTGTGTTATACAATTTCAATCCTACATTAGCAACTTAGCACATCGTCTTTCATAACTTTCAGAATGTTGAGATTGAGGAGCGGGTGGATGATAGATCAGTCGATGACCTTTTGTCATTTATAAATGGAGGAGACGGAGGTACTTGAGAAATTTACTCGTTCTTGCTCTTTCTGTCTCATTTCATGGTCTTAACTTTTAACTTGGCTGTTTTCTTCCTTTCATGCTCTGGATTTCATATTGCACCTTGAATATTACTGTTCTTATTAAGTGGTTTTGCAATATATAAAGAATTTGCAACAACTTTCCTGTTAACATGGGGAGAGAAGTTGCTACTTATCCATACTCTTTTGAGATTCTCAGTGCTAAATGTCTCTTATTTAATCTTTGTAATTCAACCACGATTATTACTCATGCAGATTCAAAGGCAGTTAAAACAAACAAAAACAAAAAGAAAAACCGGAGGAGAAAAGATCAACAGAAGGATTCTTCTTCAACCAATGAAAATGGGAACCATGATAAAATAGGGGTTTGCATCTGTGCATAGTTTTTTGTATTTGGCTTGTCTAAACATGTGGCCTTTGGTTTGATAAAAAGTTCCTTCTTTTAGGAGTAGCTCTGATTATTGAATTCTGCTTTCTTATATTGTTTAGGAGTTGGATGCTCTTCCTTGTTGCCAGAATAATGAGTTTAACAAGATTTTGGGGGCATCTCCGAGTAGAACCGTGAAATCACAGGATTCGGCAGCTGCCATATATTCACCTAAGATTGAGTTTGATGATGCTGATATGTATGATGATCTAGATCCTGCAATGAAGGAGGAACTTGACAGGTTAGATATGTCATGTGAATGTTGTACTGTAACCTTTTGTCCAAAATGCTTCATTCAACTGTCGGGCAAGTGTTGAATATCAGTCGACAACATGGGCCCTTTTTCTCATGTTTTATTGCTTGTTTCTTCTGCATGCTCATATGCTTTAAGGTTATAGATGATATTTGATTTTGATTTCTTATTTGTGAAATTCCGCTTTTCCTCTTTATACTGCTAATTAATGAGTGAAATGTTCTAATCTGGCTCCGTGGGATACAAGCAAAATGGTAATTAGATTGTTTTTAAGTCTTGAGGATTAATACTGGGCCCAATTTTAGTTACCTGTGTCATTTGTTTATGGGAAAAAGAATTTAATTTTTGTTTTTCTATTTTGGGTGGTGGTGATTGTGGAGGGGATGGGGGTGACAATGTATTGGGCAAGGGCACAACCTCCCAAACTAGCCAAATGAATTTAAAACTCCAACTCAGCTTTTTGACTGGGAGATGGACGACTGGGCAGAATTCATAGGAAGCTCAAAAAGTCCGGTTTCCTATCTGGCAAGGACACTACCCTATAGCCTTTCAAGAAGAGAAAAGAATTCTTGATTCAGATATTTGCAATCTGATTTGGGAAGGTAATTGTCTGAAGAAGACTAAATTGTTCCGGTGGTTTGAAGCCCTTTGCAGCATGAACATTTAACACTTTGATAAGGTTCAAAAAGAGAAACCTTGATCTGTAGCTCTTCTTCAAATGTGTGTGTTGTGTAATAGAAATGAGAATCTCTCTCCAAGTGCCCCCGGGGCCTGGAGTTTTATTTATAATCAATTTGGTTTGGTGTGGTGTTGCCTGAACAAGTTGGAGGAGTGGCTTCTGGAGATTCTTTCAGGATCGTGGTTAAAGGACAGGAACAAAATTTTGTGATCAAATGCGTCTAAAGCTCTTTTGTAGTTAATATGCAAAAAATGCAAGAATTTTTTATTGATAGGTTGAATTCTTTTGAATCTTTATGTGATAATTTATAGTTCATGGCCACTAATTAGAGTGCTCATTACAACCTCTGTTTGTCTTTGTTACTACCCTACTTCCACTTTGAAATTAGATTGGAGGGCTTTTATTCGATCCTTAGTTGGGTTAAGGGACAAGATGTCCCTTGGGTTTTTGTTGGTTGGCTTCTTTCTTCAATGAGACATTGTTAGGTATCTAACCCAGTAATCCTGCAAGAAAACACAAAGAACACGCAAACCAAACACAAACAACACACAACTTGGAGAGAAATGGACCCAGCAGAGGGGTTATTCAGTCGAATGATAATGATATCCTTCCCAAATACACAAGAACAAGGAACCCAACAATCCGAGAGGTTGGTTCTCTCCCTCTCAGACCACTCTCAGCCTAAGACAAGATGTTCCCTGCCTTCCCACATCCCCTGCTACCCGAATACATCAGGCCCTCACTCCCACGTTCCCCATGGTCCCCACATTCTCTCTCTCTAACTGTTTTGTTTCTTTCCCCGTACTACCCTTCCTCATGTAAACGCGCGTAATGGGAGGCCTAACAATACCCCCGAGGTTCAAATTCACCTTGTCCTCAAGGTGGAAGTTAGGGAATTGATATTTGATATTTGCAGCCAACTCCCATGTAGCATCACAAATTTGCTGATCTTTCCACTCGATAAGCAACTCTTCTACATTTTTTTTCCTCATTCCATCTTACTCCCAATCTGGATGTCAATTCAATGAGCCATTCGAATTCTTTTGATAAGGGCGGTAACACACCCTGAACTTCAAGCTGCTGTCCAACTGCTTTCTTTAACTGAGATATGCGGAACACATCATGTATCATGGCTGAGGTTGGGAGTTCCAGTTTGTAAGCCACCTGGCCAACTTTCTGAATCACTTTATAAGTCCCATAATATCTTGGGGACAACTTCTCACATCGATGTTTAGCAACTGATTTCTGTCGATATGGACGAATCTTAAGGTAGGCCCAGTCCCCCACCACTAATTCCACATCCCTTCATTTTCGATCCGCCTATTTTTTCATCCGCTCTTGAGCCAGCCTTAGCTGTTCCTTCAACTGAATCAACTACCTATCTCTCTTAATAAGTTGCTGCTCCAACGAATCATTGGCAGTCTTCTTGTCCCCATACGAAATCAATGGTGGTGGGCCATCCACTGTGACCATTTCTTTGGCTGTTCATTGCAGTAGCACCTCAAATAAGTCTCTAGGCATCGATTAACCCTCTCGGTTTGCCCATCTGTCTGGGGATGGAACGTCGTGCTTCGTCTAAGTTGAGTCCCTTGCACTCGAAATAGTGCATTCCAAAAATGGCTCACAAAGATCTTGTCACAGTCAGATACAATGGATCGTGGGAAACCATGTAGCCTAACAACCTCCTTAATAAAGACGACAACTACGGTTTTAGCATAAAAAGGATGCTTCAAGGTAATGAAATGTGCATACTTACTCAATCTGTCAACCACCACCAAAATCATGTCTACTCCTTGAGAGTGAGGCAACCCCTTGATGAAATCCATAGACACATCCTCCCATATTTTATTAGGTCTAGGTAGAGGTTGAAGTAGTCCAGCTGGTGCCACTGATTCGGACTTGTTGGTCTGACATGTTTTGCATTGTTCCACATATTTCTTTACCTCATTTTTCATTCCCTTCTAGTACAACTCTCCTGTCAATCGTTTATATGTTCGAAGAAAACCCGAGTACCCCCCATCACTGAGTCATGAAACATGTGCAAAATAGTAGGGATCAAGTTAGACTTACTTGATAAAATCAATCTTCCTTTGTAGTGCAGTTGCCCATGTTCTAATGAGAACTTAGGATGGCTTAACGGGTCCTCTTGTAGTCCTCGCTGGATCTGTTGTAACTCAGGGTCCTGTTCAACCTCTTTTTGTACAATTTCAAGGTCAACCAAGGAAGGACCATTAGTGTCATTAGTTCACTCGTGTGTGGCATCCTTGACAAGGCGTTTGCAGCTTTGTTGTGGTCAAATGCGTCTAAAGCTCTTTTGTAGTTAATATGCAAAAAAATGCAAGAATTTTTTATTGATAGGTTGAATTCTTTTGAATCTTTATGTGATAATTTATAGTTCATGGCCTCTAATTAGAGCGCTCATTACAACCTCTGTTTGTCTTTGTTACTACCCTACTTCCACTTTGAAATTAGATTGGAGGGCTTTTATTTGATCCTTAGTTGGGTTAAGGGACAAGATGTCCCTTGGGTTTTTGTTGGTTGGCTTCTTTCTTCAATGAGACATTGTTAGGTATCTGTCCCGTGAGATTAGTTGAGGTGCGCGTAAGCTGGCCCGGACACTCACGGATATCAAAAAAAAAAAAAGACATTGTTAGGTATCTAACTCAGTAATCCTGCAAGAAAACACAAAGAACACGCAAACCAAACACAAACAACACACAACTTGGAGAGAAATGGACCCAACTCTGCTTTAGTGAGGGGTTCTTCAATAAGCAAAGGGGTTATTCTGTCGAATGATATTGATATCCTTCCCAAATACACAAGAACAAGAAACCCAGCAATTCGAGAGGCTGGTTCTCTCCACCACTCTCAGCCTAAGACAAGATGTTCCCTACCTTCCCACATTCCCTGCTACCCGAATACATCAGGCCCTCACTCCCACATTCCCCATGGTCCTCACATTCTCTCTCTCTCACTGTTTTGTTTCTTTCCCAGTACTACCCTTCCTCATGTAAATGCGCGTAATGGGAGGCCTAACAGACATCTTGATCCGTTTCTTATAAAAAATTGTTTAAAAATACAAAAGCCATTAGAAACCACAAACCATCTAGCCTACAGTCAAGAAACCATTCTTTTCAAAATTTCATGCGGAGGGGAAACAATATCTTAGAAGTCACATGATTAAGTATTTGAGCCAAATAGCCTGAAAAATAGTTCAACTACCTCAACCCAGGATTTCATATTCTCTTTTATCACGAGACAAGTGTCTTGATTTGAATATTTTGAATCTGAAATATCTTCCTCAATGTGACACACTACTTCAGGCAGAAGACTGTTTACATTGTTAGAACTCACTTGTTGTATAAACCAGATTGTCTCAAATGGATTTTTTTTTTCTTATGAAGAAAATATGTTATTTTTCTTGTACTAGTCTTCTGCCATATTGAGGGCCTAATCATATTTTTCAGAAGTGTGTAGTAGCTGATAGCAGTTGTCCTCGAAATGCACTTCTTTTTATTGAAGTTAATCAATCTCTTGGATGCAGGGAAGTAGAAGACTTTGCTAGAAGATTGAATTCAGATTGGCCAGAAAGAGTGCAAGAAATTTTATCGCTAGGCCAAGAAAGAAAACTGGTGACAGTATTAAATGGCAATGGCTCATCACCCAGATTCACAAGTAAGTTTTCTGTTAATTATCCTTAGAAGTGGTTGTCTTGAACTGTGGTAATATCATATTTTCAGCCCAAGGGCTGGATGTGATTGATTCAACTAGGTGATTATTAGTTGAGAATTAAATATCCCGTGTTTCTCATTTACCAAATATTGTATTTCGGGGTGGTACAATTGAAATGCGCTGCCACAAACCTTTGGGGAATGGAGCATTTTGGTTTTAGAAAATTGTTAAACTAAACCGTGCAATTGAGTATTAGATAAACGTTGAAAGTTCCAAGTTTCTGGAGTAGTAGAGCTACTGGAGTGACTGGTGCATTTATTTAACATGTCTAGAACAGGTGCTGATAGGAGGTAGTAGTCTTCCTATCAGAGTTCGGAGGTAGTGCCAGTGAGAGATGATCTGCTTTCCGGTACATGAATACAGTAGCTCAGTTGACTCGAAAGATTCGAAAGACCTGGATTCTGGGAGAAGCTACTGTTGGAAACTTGGAAGGAAGCAAGAGTTTGCAAGATTTCAGTGTAAATGGTCCATGGGAAGATTTACAGGCATTATTACATGAGGAAGATGCAAATTTTTGTTTTGTGGGATTTTGTATGGCCGAGAAGTAAAAGAGTCATAAAAGGAAACAGGTCGAGAAAAGGAAAAACTGGCGCTGTATCGTTGAGAGCATAATTGGCTCATCCCTTTTTCTTGAGCCTTTTTTTGTTTTCATTTTGTTTGTTTGTAACTTGAGCCAGCATTGGCTAAATGTATTGTTGTTGAAATTAATGTCCGTTGCATAAAAATGGTATCTTAATTCTTTCCATTTGTTTGTAACCCCAATTTTGTCATTCAATAGTGAAGCAGTTTTGGTGATAATGAAGGGAAGATGGTCATTTGATTCTTTTAGTGATCGTTACTTATAGTGTTTATACATACTGACTATGTTATCAGAGATGAGCAGTGCACACACACATACAAATTTTATAAGTTAAACAAATTAAGAAAATAAGGCAGTTTTGTCCGGATGGACTGAGTTTTTTTGTTGAAGAGATGAGCTTACCATTTTTATATTGATGGATCTATAAACAAAATAGTAAAGTGCAATTTTAGTTCTTAAGATTTGGGGTTGGTGTCTATTTGGAGTGTTCATTCTAAAGTCTAAAAAAAGGTTCTAGATGGTTCTTGGACTCATTTGACTATTAGTTTACTAATGGAAAGAGATGGAGCAGTCGGTTTTTGGATAGTATGTTATTGATTTGGTCAAAATATAAATACACACACTTGTTGGAAGGGCTTCCCCTCTCCTTCCCTCTTTCCTCTTCCTCGTATCCTCTGTGAAGCGCTATTGTTGCCACTTCTCTCCTCACCAATTGTCGTCTTTGTCGCTTAGCACTGTCGTCGTCGTTGTCATTTGCTGCTACGAGATTTAACTTTAGAGACAAACTAATCTAATTATAAATTTGGTTTCTTTAACTTTAAGGATTTTGTCTATTGAATTTTAGAATTTTAAGATAAGATGTCTTAATTACATCTTAGAACTTTCAATAGTTTTAACTTGGTCATTTAACCTTACATGGGCATGTAATAGTAATGTGTTGGGATTACGTGGTATGATCTAGCATCTAAAGAATTGTTTGGCAACGTTCTTGTTTCTTGTCTCAAGTTTACGAGAAATAGAAGCATTTGACAACTATATTCTTGTTTCTTATTTTTTATTTCTCAAAAATGTTTCCAAAATTATGGAAGGAATTTTAGAAACAACAAAATTAAGTTCCTTGTTTATGCTTTCTTTTTTTAAAATAGAAATAAAAACATTAATTTACCATGTTTTACTTATAAAATGGCTAATAAATATCTAAAATACAAAATTTGGACATTCAATTTTAAAAACCATTTTTCATATATAAAAAGTTTTACATTCTTAATTTAAAATGCTAGGGAACACAAACAATAAATGGTTATCAAACATTATTTTTTTTCTTTTTCAGTAAAGAAAAAAACGAACAATAAATAAGAAATAGTTACCAAATCAAATTATGTGTTTCTTTATTAAAAAAGAGGAAACCAAGGAAAAAAAAAAACGTTCCAAATTGGCCCTAAACCTCTTTAGCGTGAACTAATTTTAGGTGGGTGGACTAATGGGACTAGATTCTTTGAGAGAATTTGCCAAGTTAAAAATTAACGACATAAATCTATTATATATATATATAATTAAAAGTTAAATGAAAATGTAATTGATACTTATTAAAAGTTATGGACTAAATAGATAAGACGACTCTAAGGGGCCATTTAGATTCTTCGAGAGAATTTGCCAAGTTCAAAGTCCTTGTTAGCTAGTGTGTTCAAAACTAGTCTACATAACATGCTCCATTCACACACTTTAATTATTACGCCCCTTCACAAAAGTCTCTATTAGACATAAAATTAAAAGTTAAATGGAAATATAATCGATACTTATTAAAAGTTATGGACTAAATAGATACAACTCTGAGAGATTGTTTCTTTTTGAAGAATCAAAATGTTCGACATTTGATGAAAATATATAGATACAACTCTAAACCATTGTAAGAAAATTAGGTGAAAACAATCCTACTTTTCAAAAACAAAAAATGATTATCAACAAAACCGTCTAATGTGGTTTTTCTGCCAAGGTAAAGTTTAGGAATATTATTTATTAAAAGAGGCATTTAACAAAGGGTAAACTTCTTGTAATGCTTTTGAGGCCTTTAAAAATAGGTCATTTTGAAAACTAATTAAGACTATTAGTGTTACTCAAATCCCCATCCCTTCCCCTTGGACATGATCTCACTATGCAACGCCACAAAAATTACATTAAAAACTTTCATTACAAACACTCAAAACTATTCCAACACATTGCTATCTTAGAAAAAGAAAAAAAAAAAGAAAAAAGAAACAGATTAATTGTCTTCCACAATAATTATTTTGAAGAAGCAAGTTGGCAATTGGCACCAACCAAAGGACGGCCTTACAATAAGCTCTCTCAATGATCTTTGGATTTGTAAAGAGAATAATATCTCTTGAAAGCTATTGGCAGATACACAGGCAATAAGAACCCAAACAGATTGAAGCTCCAAAGCGCCATGTTCGCCACAGCAAGCGCTCTTCCGACCAACAACCGCCGCACCGAGCCGCTGTATTCCTTGTCTTCCTTGGCGAACTCGTCCCGCAGCCACTCCGCGAGCGTGAAGATCCTCCTCGAGTTGTAGAAAACGGGCACGAACACGCGGATTGGCGTCGAGAATCTGTCGTTCCCCGCCACACCTTCCATGAAAACCTGTTAACAATATATCAACAAATAGATTAAACATACCATATGATATACCATGTTATTAATTTAGAAAATTTATAGTATTGATAGTCACTGGTTACCCGTAATTATTGTTAATTATTTCCATTGACATTTCCACATTTATGTGGACATTTCCATGAGAGAGGACATTTCATAATATAAATTAAGAGAGAAAGCTCTTAGGTGTATTTTCCTCTCTTGTTTTCACCTCTAAAGAAAGGTTTAACTTTGGGAAAAAAAAAAAAAAAAACCAAAATGAGCCTAGTTGCGATAATTGACATGTATCCTAAAATAATCGAAAAAAAAAAAATAATATTTATAGCCATACTTGGCTACTACATATGATGGGTAGATATTCCTATATACCATTACATTAAAATCTTAGTAGTGAAAAGGGATCAAATGAGAAATTTACTTTAGTGTTGATGACTAAGTTCATGATTTTGAAAGAGCTAAAAGCATTTTGTTTATGGTGTGTTTGGTTTAACTTTTCAAATGTTTAATTTTTTTAAAAAAATCATTTTGAAAAAATTTGTAGAGTTATTTATACAATAACTTGGGTATTGAAACCAACTTTTCTAGAAGATAAGTTTTTAAGTATAAAATAACTTGGATATAAAAACACATTAGAGAATGTAACCAGAGTGTTTAAATTCTAAACAATTTTTATACAAAATGTCTTTTAAAAAATGCATTCTTTAAAATGTATTCCAATGTTTGATTTTACCGTTTTGTGATTTTCATATAATCATAATTGATTTAATTATTAAAGGCATGTGACATGAGTGATTTTAACACTCTAGAATCACTCCATGCAGTAGGGATATACTCATACACTCGCATCGCATGCAGTCAAGTATTTTAAGCTTAATTTTTAAAAATTAAAATAAAAAATAAAAACCCAAATATGTACGCAAGAAGCAAAAATGGAGGGCGAAGAAGAAAGAAAGTGAAGAAGCAGTTGAAGGAAAAAGCAAAGGGGGAACCTGGCTGGCGAGAAGAAACACATGTGGAGAAGCGGCTTTGATGCCTTCTTTATCATCTTCAAAGAACCCCTCCAGAATGTACGCAATCGGCAAGAACAGCCCAACCACGGCGGCGAAGAACACGTACAGCCGGAGCATCCTGTTCTCCGGGCTGAACACCGTCGGCTCCCCGCCGGGCATCGTCGGAAACGCCACTCTCGAGATGAAGTACATGTACATAATCGAGAATACCACAAACGCCAAGTCCTCCGCGCACACCATTCCGCTGGCCGAGAAGATCACCACCACCGCCAGCGCGTTCAGTTGCCGGAAACTCAGAAACGCCGCCGCCTTCCTCCGCCCATGGACTGCGGCGGGCTTGAGATCGCAGGCTTCTTTGTGGAGGACTTCCTGTTCCTTCGGGAGGCTTATGTCGCTGCACGTAGGCCCCACCCCACCCGACATCTTTTCTTTTGATTTGTTGTGATTTTCAGAGAGAAGAGAAAGAGAAGAGAAGCGATGGAGGTTGAAGAAGGATGAAGGAAAAGGGAGAGGAGCGTGGCGAGGAAAGTGGGCAAGTGTCAGGCTGTGAGGGATCGACGCGTCACAGTCGGGACGTGGCGGCTGCTCGTTCGTTTGATGGAACACGTGGTGGAGCTTGTGTTGCTTCTCACAGATCCTCTTTCTCGGCTTGGTGTGGCTGGGATTATTTTGGCCTCACTCTTTTATTTTACTTAATTTTTATCATTAATTTATTTAGTCAGTTTTTTTTATCTTTTTTTTTTAGTTGTCAAGATTTTAATGAAACGTATAGAAACACTATTATGGTGTTAAAAGTTTGTGCTAGAAGAAGATAATTCTCTTAAATAACTCTTTTAATTTACTTTTTTTTTTACAACATGTAAGATGGGAGATTTGAACCTCTAACCCCGTGATCGAGGTACAAGCATTATGCCACTTAAGTTATGCTCCAACTATTCATATACTTTGATAATTAAGATTCATGTATCTCAAAAATAAAAGTTAATTATTACATCTTTACTTTCGTCATGTTTCTCAAGGATGTCTAATTTTATATGTGCACTCTCCTTCTAATTTGTTACTCTCTTTCTCCGATTTAAGACTTTTTCGTTGTGTATACGTTTCCTTTCTCGTGATGCGTTAACACCTCAAAATCTGAAACAAAAAACAAAAACACAAATTTTATCAAAGAATATAAACGAAAAACACTTAAGATATGAAGCTCGTGGACGAAGTGGTAGGAGGCAAAAAGAATGAGTGGGCTGTAAAGGGATAATCCCAATAAGAATATGCAAGCATAAACTAAGAAACTAGAAGGTTTAATTATGAGTCTTGCTTGCTATTGAGTGTTAGCCTTACAACTTGCTGCAACATTATCTATCACTTCAAAACATCAATCCCTCTAATCTAAATCTCTTCTAATTTGCAAGAAAAAATAGTCGAGCACCTTTGATACGACAATCTTTATCACTTGCTACAACACAACAAGTGTACACTTGTCTTTACACACCACAATGTGTGTATCGCTTTATCATAGTTAAAAAATCACACTCTTACTTGTTGTCCATTTCACTAAAAAAAATACAAGCTTTTAGTTTGTGTACTATAGTTTTGCTTGACAATATCCATGATTCAATTGCCTTAATCTTTGTGGGATACCAGTCAACATGAGCATAGCTCAACAAACATAAAACTTGTACTAATGACTAAGAGGTATGTGGTTCAAATCCCACATCATCACATGTTGTAAAAAAAAAAAAAAATCTTTGTAGGATACCGATTCAAAGCGGCCAATGAAAATCTATAGTTGACTATCCATAGGTCATTTTTTTTTTGGAGTCATCAGTGGAAAAGGATCATAGTTCAAGTCTTCAATTACGCTACTTCTCATTTTGGAAGCTTTGTAAATTTAGTTCTTTTTAATGCCTTTGATTGTTATTAAGGTTCTCATCTATATAAAGGTTACAACCTTATGACTCTAGTCACTAGTTTGGGATCTTTTTTGTAATCTACCAATGGTGCTCTCCTTTTGTATATTTTCATTCACCAATGAAATCAATAATAATATAAGTTTTCACAGGAAAATTGTAGAAAATCTCGACAACTCAGAAAGAGAATTGTAGAAAATAATTATTTTAATTGTTAAAAAAAACAATAGTTCATAGGAAAATTATGAACAACTATAGTAGACTCTAGTGCTAGTGATTTTCCCGAACCGGCGTCCCTCCAAACTCTTGCTTCTGTCAAAAACCCTTCTAAACTCTCGACTCTCAAGTCTCATCACATCAACGTTCATGCTGCCTCATCACATTTCCCGAGCCACCTCTCTTGCCTACGCCGCCGCAACTCGCCGCCGTTGTTCGCCGTAGTCACTCGTCGTTTCCCTCTCGTTCGCCGCCATCTAGATCTGCTCCTGCTCGCTTGTAATCTAATCCCTCCTCTTCTTCTCTCTCGCCCGCTCAAAACACATAGCGGCGCCGCAGCCCCCCCTGCTCTTGCAGCCATCGTTGTTGCACCATGCTTTCTCGTTTACTTCCTAAACCCTCCCATTTCAGATTGCTCGCCTTGATTTCCACTAAACCCCCAGCTCAAACTCCTACTTTTCGTCTTCTTCCTCGATTCCTCTCCACCAATAACAATGGGAGTAACAACAATAACAACAGTGGAAGCAGAGACCAACCGACGAGCAATGTCTGGAAACTTTCCCAGGAGAACGACGGAAAATTTGATCAATTGTTCACTCAGGAAGCTGACAACCTTGATGGCATTGCGGAGGATGATTCTGCTCCGAGCCACGACGATTCATGGGTGAGGTCGAAGGACGGGGATCAGGGTGCCGAGGGGGACATTTTTGCGAGCTTGGAGAAGGAAATTCGAGGAAATAAAGATGGCGATGGTGATAATGAATGGGTTACGGCGAAAAAATTCGAGCCGTGGAGCTTGGTGGAGGAAGAAAAGAGTGATGTCTTTAACATTCAAGAGGATGCAGTCGAAATTGGTGGATCCAGAGATGAGATTAAAGAAGTGGATAGTGAGAGCAGTGAGGACGCTAAGAAGCTCGAAAAGGAGGAGCAGGAACTCACTGCCATCCTTAAAGGCAAGTTTTTCTCCCCCTAGATTGGAAGAGTGTATTTCAAATTTAACAAATTAATGTATTTAAATGGGTTTCTATATTCTGTATATGTATTTATTGTTTGAGGATTCAGTTTGGTAAAATGGTGGTGTGATCCAGATCATTTGATTCTAAGGTGGTTATCCTGATCGAGGCAATTCATAAGAATGTTGTTACTCGTAGCATTTGTGTTTATCTTGAGAACGGCAAAAGTATAGAATTGATACCATTGGTCTTTTACTTTTTCCCTGTGTAGTGGTTTAAACGGTGTCATTTGTTGGTTAGTTAAATAAGTTGAATTTTATTGGTTAATGTCGTTACTCTTCTGTGATGTATTTTAGCTGATATGCCCCCGCCCCTAAGCTTTAATCTAGTTAACACAATATTTTCAGATTTGTAGATTCGTAGATTTGTATTGTAAGCTTAACGAAGAAGAATGATGCCCATTTAACTAAATAACTTTGGAGGTTTTAAAAAAAATTAAGTGGACGATCGGCTTTTGGAGATATTCACAGGTTGGAGTTTTAAAGCCATCACTAAGATTGTATGGAACTATGTTGCCTGCGCTTTTGTTTGAGCCTTTGGAAGGAGAGAAACCTTAAAACTTTTGAAGACAAGAAAGTTCGTTCTGATTCTGTTTGTAATAGTGTACAACTCACTTCTGCTCGGTGGTGTTATAGTCACAAGAAATTCTTTTATAACTACTCATCTATTATCCTTTGTGATTGGAAGGCCATTATTTCATAGTTTTTGGGGAAAGAGATTTTCTCAACCCTTTGTCTTACAGTGTGCTCTCTGTTTTCGTCCTTTTTTTAAATTTTTTTTTTGTTCTTGTGTATATTTGCTACTAATCAAAAGGAAAAAAAAAAGAATATTCAAATAAACTGTGGCATAACATGGTGGCAAATGTGCGCCAGGAAAGAGGATTTTGGATGGTGAAGAAAGCAAAAGAAATTTGGGAGATATAGAAGTCCTTGATGTAACATTTTGGAGCTTTGATACGTTTGTTAAGTTTTCTTCAATCAAAATAGGTAATGTTGCGTGTCTGAGACAAAAGGCCAAAGTGAGGTGGGTTAAAGGAGGGTGACTTTATACCTCTTTCTTTCACAAACTTTCTTTCATTGAATTACAAGCTTGAGGACGAATAAGAATGCCATTAGCTCCCATGTCAAAGTGATTTGTCATCAAGTATATTTTAGAAGGTTTAGATTGATTCCCCATTTTAGGGTTGGAGGCCTCTTTCTCTATGGAAGAGATTAGGAAGGTCATCTTTAGTCTTGAGAGTGGAAATGCAGTAGGCCTTGATGGTTTCATTATGGCATTCTTTTAGGAGAATTGAGAGCTCGTCAAGTAAGATCAGGGTAAAGTTTTAAGTGAACAAGACCTTCATTTGCTTTATCCCTAAAAAGGAGATTACAGATAGAGCTAAGAATTCTAGACTTATTAGTCTTACCACCAGCTTATATAAGGTAATTGCTAAGGTGTTTCCCGATAGACTTAGATGGTCCTCCCTAACAAAGTTTTGGGGTGCTTTATCACAAGTAGACAAATTCTTGATAAAATCCTTATTGTCAATGAGGCAATTGGCGAGTACAGGCTTGTAAGATGGAAGGGGCTATCTTTAAGATAGATTTTAAGGAAGCCAATGTTCACGTAGATTGAGATTTTCTAGATAAATTCTTGTGGTAGAAAGGGTTTGATATTGGGTTTAAGTGAAGATCTTGGATTTGGAAGTGGAACTACCTCGGATTTGGAACTTAGGAGTAGGTCGTTTCAAGTGTCTAGGAGTCTAAGACAAGTTGATCCCCTCTCTCCCTTCCTCTTTCTTGTTATAGTTGATGTTTTCAGCAGCTTGGTGGCCATGGGGATGGGATGGATAAGGATCTCAAGGGCTTTGGTGTGGGTAAGAAAGGATCAATCCTATTTCTCTCATCTTCAATGTGGTGTTGACATGTTTTTCTATTTTTGGCAGTATTTAAACTCATTTTAGGCTTCAAGATTATTAGGAAAAAAGTTTAGAAGTGAAGATTAATTGCGAATTTGAGATTCAGCTAAGTTGGTTTGGTGGGCATTTATTGTAGGTTGTTAGGTTTTCAATATGCCTATGCCTACACCTACTATCTTTAGCTTCCTCTTAAGTGTATTCCACATCCCGTTTGTCTTTTTTTTTTGAGAATGAAACCACACTTTCATTGAGAAAAAATGAAAGAATACAAGGGCGAACAAAAGAAAACAAGCCCACCAAAAGAGGAAACGCCCATCATATGTGATCAAGGTCTTCCTCCGCCATCCGGCAAATGATACAACAAAACAGTCCGATCAAGGTAGGGATCCTTCTCGATAACCGATCGAGAGTATTAACTCTTATGTGGAGAACCTGCTAGATAAAAAACTACACATTCTTTGGGACTTTCACCTTCCATATCAAAGAAAAGATAGACTCCTCGGCTGAAGAAGGGTTCGAGAGGCAATGAAAATAAGAGCGACAGGTAAAGCCATGGAAGGGGTTAGGGTTCCACAAACGGCAATCCCTCCTATCCAATCTAAAGGTGACTTCCTCTATTAAAGAAAGGAGAGCCAAGATCGTAGTTTCCCTATTGGTTAACGGACGATGAAAGCCAAAAGAATAAGAAGTAGTGTCCCCTGAAAGATTGAGAACCTCTGCCACAGATTGGTTTTTCATTGAAGATAAATGATAAAGCTGAGGAAAATTAGTACAAAGAGGTCTATCCCCCACCCTTGTATCCTCCTAGAAATAAGTTTCCCCTTCGTTTTCCACAGAATGAGAAATAAAAGGACAGAGAAGGGAGTTCTAAAGAGATCTCGTTCCAGGGGTTTCTAGAAGTGCCTTTGATCCCACCCAACACCCAATCAAAAGGATGAGAACCGTATTTGCTAACAATGATCCTATGCCATAAGGCTATGAAGCACGGACACGCCAAAATGGGGGGAGGATCTGTGTCGGACACGCGTCGGACACGGATTCGTCCGGACACGCTCCGGACACGTGTCCGACACGCAATTTTGCGTGTCCTATTTTTTTTTTTTTTTTTTTTTTTTTTTTTTAATTTCGGACACGCGGGGACACGGCTGGACACGCCCACGGACACGCCCTGGAGAGTCTAGGCCGAGAGAGAGAGAGAGAGAGAGAGAGAGAGAGAGAGAGAGAGAGAGAACAAAAACCTCAGAGATGCTGCCGCTTCTTCAAAATCTCCCCTCAGGTTCATCTTCTTCTTTTTCAGGTTCATCTTCTTCTTTTTTATCTTTTAAACCCTTCTTTTTAAAGTTAACCTAGATAAAAGGCCCAACCCAATAAACCCTCCTTTTTAAAGTTAAGATAAAAGGCCCAGCCCAATAAAAAACTGTTTTTAAATTAAAAAAGAATGAATGATTATTAAACTACTCATAAAATTTTATACATATACTATTTTTTTTTAAAAAAAAAATCTATATATATACTAATTTATTTTTTTTTTAAAAAATATTTATATATATATAAAAAAAACAACGTATCTTCAACGTGTCCGTATCTTAGTTTTTTAGAATTTGACGTATCGCCGTGTCCTGTCGTGTCCGTGTCCCGTGTCCGTGCTTCTTAGCCATAAGGTGTTGGAATCAGTGGAGAACCGCCATAACCGTTTCGCTAACAAGGCTTTGTTGCGAGTCCTCAAATTACCCACCTCAAATCCTCCAAGATTCAAGGGTTTCCCCACAGTATCCCACCTCACCAGGTGAGTGCTTTTCCCCTCATCGACCCCTTCCCACAAGAAATCTCTCATAAGCTTCTCAATCGCTTGACAAACTAGTTTGAGGGCTCTAAAAAGGGAAAAGAAATAGACCGGGATCCCACCCAGCACAGACTGAACGAGGGTCAATCTACCACCCTTTGAAAAGAAACTTCTCTTCCAGTTAGCCAATCTCTTCCTAACCTTGTTTATCACTGGCTCCCAGAACAGAGAAGATTTCAGATCGTGACCAAGTGGAAGCCCAAGATAGGAAGAAGGAAACGATCTGACCACACAACCAACCCTCGTTGCCCATCTTCTCACCTTATTCTCATCACTGTTAAGACCCAAGATTTGACATTTACCCCTATTAAACTTTAACCCCGACATTGCTTCAAAATGAGCCAAGATATGATTCAAAATTAGAAACGACTCCTCTTTGTTTGAGCAAAAGAAGATAGTGTCATTTGCAAACGGAAGATGAGATAAGAGGATCCTGTACTGACCCACCTCAAAACCATCAAAATCTTCCCCTCCACTCCTTTGTAAATAATCTTGCTAAGTGTATCCACCACCAACAAGAAGGGAAAGGGGGAAAGGGGATCGCCTTGACGAAGGCCACCAGAAGCCCGAATCCTCTCCTTAGGTCTACCATTGATGAGGATAGAATAGGTCACAGATCTCGTACAACTCCAAATCCAAGACCTCCATTTGTATCCAAACCCTTTATTTTCAAGAATCTTGTCCAAAAAATTCCAATCCATGTGGTTGTAGGCCTTCTCAAAATCAATCTTAAAAATGACCCCCTCTCGACCCCTCGCCCTGTACTCTTCAATAGCCTCATTAGAAATAAGGGCTTGATCAAGGATTTGCCTGCCTTCAATAAAGGCACCTTGGGACTCCGTTATCGTCGATGGGAGAACCTTTTTGAGTCTATTAGCTAGCACCTTCACGATAATTTTGTAAACACTCGTAATCAAGCTAATAGGTCTATAATCTTTAACTCTCCTTGTCCCCTCCTTCTTTGGAATTAGGCAAACATAAGTCTCATTCAAAGAATTATCTAAGATGCCCCTTTCGAAAAACTCTTTGAAGACCCACTCCAAGTCCACCTTGATCTCCTTTCATCTCTCCTGAAAAAGGGCCATCGAAAAGCCATTTGGACCAGCCTTATCTCTATCACACTCAAAGACCGCCTTCCTAATTTCTTCCACAGTAAAAGGCGAATCCAACTCCCTTTTCTCCAAGTCTGAAATTGGACTCCAATCCACCCCTTCAATAAAGGGTTTAGGGGCCACATGAGGAGCATAGAGGTGGGAGAAAAAAGAAAGGACCACATCCTTGATCTCTTTCTCCCCATGAATCAAAACCCCCTATTGTTTTCCAAAGGGCCAATGATGTTTCTTCTTCCGCCACTTGCCACTCTGTGGAAAAATCCCGTTTGTCATTTTGGAATTCGTTAGTTGAAAAGGTCCAAAAAAGTAAAAGGCTTTCTTCTCTATGGGCTATAGGTTGACTCTTATTAGCAGTATTTATTGGGATTCCTATCTAATATCTATCTTCGTTTAAGATTTCTTCCACCATTAGTTTTAGGTTAGATAAGATCATAGGAACTTTCTATGGGAGAGAGTCGAGGAGGGATGAGTACTGGTTCTCACTGTTTCAAGATTAGTTGAGTTGGGTAGTCTGGGTATAGGTTATCTTGGAGGCCATAGTGAGGCCTTTCTAGCTTAGTTGTTATGCATTATGATGTTTCCCTTTGCAATATAACACTTTGCCGCATAAGGTTCATTATAAGCTAGTCACATCACAAACATGTGAATATGCTCCTTTGGAGAAAAAAATAGTGAGAAGTTAAAAAAGACTTGTTTATCTGCTGTAGTGGCAAACCGTTGACAAGTAAGAAAAAAACTCATTTGGGGCAGCTCATTTATACACTACAATAGCCTAACCCTAAACGAAGCAAAAGATTGTTGAATTTGCAACCCTCGTCCTAGTTTTTTTTTTAGATTGACGTGTCTTTGTGTTTGTGTCATGCTCATGTCGTATTTGTAGCATGTATATGTGCTTATGCATCTAGGGTTGGGCCAATACTGAGTCTTGCTTTCATCCTGGCTCTAGGGATATTCTCTTTTGGAGCCCAATCCCAATCCTTGAGGTGGTTTTGTTAGGTATCTTCCTGATATAACCTGTTTAAACAAGAGAAAATAGCCAAACACACACAGAAATGGAGGAGAATATGACCCAACTCTATACTATTGATAGTTCTTTAATAGATAGAGGGGTTATTAGTCGATATATTGATACTTCAGTAGCAAAATAAGAAGAACAGAACATGAACAGCAAGAACAAAGCAAGGTAACCTCCCAGCGATTCGAGAAGCTGGTATTCTCCTCCCTAGACTACTCTCAGTCTAAGCCCAAAATGATCCCTGCCTCAATATTCCTCTGTCCCCAGTACATTAGGTGCTCACTCCCACGATCTCATGTGGTCCCCCCCTCTCATCTAACGGTTTGCTAGGCACATTCCCCATTCTACCCTTTCTCTTGTATACCCGAGTTATAGGAGGTCTAACAATACTCCCGGCTTCAAGATTCACCTTGTCCTCAAGGTGGAAATTCGGGTACTGCAGCTTGATATCCGAGGCCTTCTCCCAAGTAGCATCACAAGCTTCCTGGTCCTTCCATTGCATCAGCCATTCCTCACTTTCAGTTTCCTCATTCCATCGGATTCCCAGCCTTGCCATAGGTTCGATCAGCCACTCAAACTCTTCAGACAGCGGAGGGATGACATCCTGAACTATTATCGGTTGACCCACAACCTTCTTGAGTTGGGATACGTGGAACACATCGTGTATAGCAGCTGAAGGGGGCAATTCCAACTGATATGCGACCATACCAATCCGCTTTAACACCTTGTAAGGGCCATAATACCTGGGGGCTAATTTTTCACATCTCTTGCGAGCAATTGACTTCTGACGGTATGGTCTTATCTTTAAATAAGCCAAATCCCCTACTTGCAGTTCCACATCCCTGTGTTTCTTATCCGCTTGCCTCTTCATTCGTTCTTGTGCCAATCGGAGCTGTTCCTTCAATCGAAGAAGCTGTCTATCTCTCTCTATAAGCTGCTGCTCCACCGAGTCATTGGTGGTCCTGTTGTCACCATAGGAAATTACCGGTGGAGGTGCTCGACCATAAACCACATGGAATGGGGTGGTGTTGATGGACGTGTGATAAGTAGTGTTATACCAAAATTTTGCCCAAGGCATCCACATCGACCACTTCTTGGGCTGTTCATTGCAAAAACATCTGAGGTAGGTCTCAAGGCATCGATTGACTCTTTCTGTTTGTCCATCGGATTGGGGGTGAAAAGCAGTGCTTTTCTTCAATTCAGTCCCCTGTATCCTGAACATCTCGTTCCAAAAATGACTAACAAAGATTTTGTCACGATCCGACACAATTGAACGAGGGAACCCATGGAGTCTCACTACCTCTTTAACAAACACAGCTGCTACTATTTTCGCTGAAAAAGGATGCTTAAGCAGAATAAAATGGGCATACTTACTCAAACGATCCACCACTACCAAGATGGTGTCCATTCCGTGGGATAAAGGCAGTCCCTCGATGAAATCCATGGATAAATCCTCCCAGATTCTATCCGGTCTAGGCAATGGTTGAAGGAGTCCTGCTGGTGCCACTGCCTCTGTCTTGTTTGCTTGGCAGACCCGACATCTCTCGACATATCGTTTGACATCATTTTTCATTCCTTTCCAAAACAACTCTCCAGTCAATCTCTTGTAAGTTCGAAGAAACCCTGAATGCTTCCCTAGAACTGAATCGTGGAAGACTTGTAAAAGTGTAGGGATCAACTCAGACTTACTCGATAAAACCAGCCTGCCCTTGTAGTGTAGCATTCCATGAACTAAAGAAAATTTTGGGTGCCTCAAAGGATCTTCTTGAATATCCTGGGAAATGGCTTGTAGCTCACTGTCTTGATCAACTTCTGTCTTAATTCTTTCAATATCGATCAGTGAAGGAACAGAGATGGCCCTGAGTTCACAATCTGGGGTTATTCTTGACAAAGCATCAGCAGCTTTGTTGAGGAGCCTGGGGTGGTATTTAATCTCAAAGTCGTAACCCAACAGTTTGGTGAGCCATTTCTGATATTCTGGTTGCACTTCCCTCTGTTCCAGCAGATGTCTCAAAGCTCTCTGATCGGTTAGCACAGTGAACCTCTGTCCCAGAAGATAATGGCGCCATTTTTGCACAGCAAACACTATGGCCATCAATTCCCTTTCATAAACTGATCGTGCTTGTGCCCTCTGTCCCAAGGCTTGGCTAAAGAAAGCAATAGGGCAGCTCTTTTGCGAAAGGACTGCTCCCAGACCATACCCGGAGGCATCTGTCTCGACGGTGAACGATAAAGAAAAATCTGGGAGTGCTTGAACAGGCAGAGTTATCATGGCCATCCTCAAGGTTTCAAAGGCCTGTGTTGCTTCCTCGGTCCAGGTGAATGAATCCTTCTTGAGTTAATTTGTCAAAGGTGCTGCCAAGGTACCATAGTTCTTCACAAAGCGACAATAATACCCTGTGAGACCTAGGAACCCTCGCAACTCCTTTACTGATCTGGGAATCGGCCATTGTAACATTGCTCTGACCTTCTCTTGGTCAGCTTCCACACCTTGAGCTGAAACCCAATGCCCGAGGTACTCAATGCGGCTCTTGGCAAAAACACACTTCTTGCGATTGGCAAAAAGGGAATTGTTCATTAGAGTTTCAAATACAATAGCTAGGTGCTTCCGGTGTGTATCCAAGTCTGGGCTATACACTAAAAATTCATCAAAAAATACCAAAATGAATCTCCTAAAAAATGGTCTGAATACCTGGTTCATGAGGGATTGAACGTGGCTGGTGCGTTTGTCAGCCCAAAAGGCATGACCAAGAACTCATAATGGCCTTCATGGGTTTGGAAAGCTATTTTCTCAATGTCTTCTTCCTTCATTCGGATCTGATGGTACCCGAATTTCAAGTCCAACTTCGAGTAGACTGTCGAGCCGTTCAATTCATCCAATAACTCCTCGATCACTGGTATTGGAAATTTGTCAGGAATGGTAGCTTGGTGGCCCTGTAGTCCACGCAAAATCTCCATCCCCCATCCTTCTTCTTAACCAACAAAACGGGGCTTGAGAAGGGACTGAAACTAGGCCTTATAATCCCAGACAGCAACATTTCACTCACCATGTTCTCGATCTCATTCTTCTGGGCATGAGCGTATTTATAAGGTCTTACATTAATGGGGCCATGACCTTCCTGAAGCACAATCCGATGATCTATGCTCCTCTGAGGGGGCAACCCCTTTGGCAACTGAAAAATGCCCTGGAACTCTTCAACCAACGATTGAATGGATCGCGGTATTTCTTGGTCCTCTGTTCCACTGTCATCTGATTCCTCTGAGGTCTCTTCGATGGTTATCCCTCTCAGCTCTACCAAATAACCTTGATCGGAATCTGACCACGTTTTCATCAACATTTTCATCGAGATCTCTGCTCTAGTCAGGCTGGATCCCCTTAGATGGTCACCTTTGTGCCGTTCACATCAAAAGACATAGTCAAATCTGTCCAGTTTACTGTCATGCCTCCCATGGTGCGAAGCCACTGCATTCCGAGGATGACATCCACCCCTCTTAACTCGAGTGGGAGGAAATTGTTAGACCTCCTATAGTTCACATGTATAAACGAAGAGAGAAAAAAGGGAGAGAGCCCAATAAGAATGAGGAAGCGGGCCCAAGCAAGACCCAGTAAGGGCCCATTAGTGGTTAGTGTCGTTAGGCAGTCCTGGAAGTCTTTTTGTATGGGGAGAGTTTGTTTTTGGGAGGGTATTATGTCTCTAGTGTGAGAAGTTGCCTGCAGGTACGAGAGTTCCAGCCTCTCGAATGCTGGAAGTGTCTTGTATCTTTTATTGCTTTCTCTTGTACTGTGTTGCTATCTTTACTTTGAATATATAACTCCATCTTGTCTCCTTGGAGAACTCCCATTGAGCAAGGTCGGAATTCCTCTTGAGCTTGTCTTTCCTGTGTGTGTAAGTGTGTGAAAGGCTTTCCTAAGTAAGAGTTAGTCGTTAGGCACTCGTGGTGTCCTAACAGAAATCTTCCTTAATCGAGAACTCAGGGAGAGACACGACTACAACTTTACAAACTCCCTTTCCTTTGATCGCTACCCCAGTTCCCATAACGATTCCGTAGTTGGCAGTGGTTACCAACGGCAAGTTGAACTCATCGACCAACTATTGGGAAATGAAGTTATGCGTGGCGCCACAATCGATCAGGACTACCACCTCTTTTCCCTCGAGCATTCCATGAACCTTCGTTGTGCCTGGAGTAGAGAATCCCACCACAGACTTAAGATCGAGTGCCACAGAATCAATATCACTTACTTCAAAAGCGTACAACTCTGCTTCTTCCTCGTCTTCTTCCGGCGTCACTGGTTCTATCTCAAACTCTTCCTCTCCACTGACTAACAACACTCGGAGCTCTCCGATCTCTCTGGTTTTACAACGGTAGTTTGCTGAAAATTTTTCGTCACATTTGAAACAAAGGCCCTTTTCCCGCTTCTCTTTGTATTTGGCATCTGAAAGCCTGCGCGTAGGGATGTCCTTGCGAGGCACAGCTCCCTCTTTCGGTATGGTAACTGTACGAACCTGCCGAGGATCATGATTTCGGAGGGAAGATTTGGAGCTATTTGTACCTGATATTTTGGCTCCCTCATACTGGGCCGTTTTCTGATTACTAAGGCCCAACGACTCCATGGCCAACTTGATTGCCAAATCACGATCTTCTACCAGCTGGGCTTCCTTCATGATTTCACGCAGCCCAACGGGTTGACGACTGACCACCTCTGCACGTATTGTCGGGTCCAAGCCGTTCAAAAAAGTACTCTCAAGCACCGTCAGAGGCAAGCCCGGCACCGGCGCCGCGTATATCTCGAACCTCTTTCTGAAATCGGCAACGGTTCCTTCCTGTTTCACGGCCAAAAATCTCGCACAAAGGCTACCCTCTTGGGGAGGACGATATCGTTCGAATATCCTGGCTTTCAGTTGCTCCCACGTTTGTATCTTTTCTTGTTCCGTCTCCCATCTATACCAGTCAACCACATCATGGTCGAAGCTAATGATTGCCGCCGTGATCTTTTCAGCATCCGTGAGCTGATGTATTTCAAAATAGCGTTCGGCACGAAACAACCATGAGTCTAGATTTTCTTCGGCGAACACTGGCATCTCCAGTTTCTTGAACTTACATCTATCTCCTCCTTGTATCTCCTTCTGAACTCAATTGACCTCCGTCGCATCTCTCAAGACGGCCAACTCATTCGCCCAGTCTCTTTTCCTTTCGGTTGCTTGCTTGAAGACTGAGTAACATCAGAAGACGACTGTCCCCGGCTCGTACTCTGTCCAGCCATCAAAGCCATTATCGACCTCTGATTCTCTTTCATTTCCCCTACCATCTGTTTGAGTTGTTTACCAAACAGAAGCAGCGATTCTTTAACCATACTCATCTCTCTTTCTTGTCCTTCCAGCCTCTCCTCTACTTGTTTTTGCGCCATACTCCTTGTTTTCCCCAGGATGTCACGTGCTCTGATACCAATTTGTTAGGTATCTTCCTGATATAACCTGTTTAAACAAGAGAAAATAGCCAAACACACACAGAAATGGAGGAGAATATGACCCAACTCTATACTATTGATAGTTCTTCAATAGATAGAGGGGTTATTAGCCGATATATTGATACTTCAGTAGCAAAATAAGAACAGAACATGAACAGCAAGAACAAAGCAAGGTAACCTCCCAGCGATTCGAGCAGCTGGTATTCTCCTCCTTAGACTACTCTTCAGTCTAAGCCCAAAATGATCCCTGCCTCAATATTCCTCTGCCCCCAGTACATTAGGTGCTCACTCCCACAATCTCATGTGGTCCCCCCTCTCATCTAACGGTTTGCTAGGCACATTCCCCATTCTACCCTTTCTCTTGTATACCCGAGTTATAGGAGGTCTAACAAGTTTTTCTGCCAGTTATATCTTTTCCCTCTTGTGTGGTTTTCCCGTCCAAACCCTTCCTAGTTTTCCATGTCATGGAAGGTCAGCAAAGAGGTTAGATTCTTTGCCTGGTAGGTTATGAAGGTGAGGACCCCTAGTTGTATATCCTTCCATTGCTCCATGAAAATTATGTTTTTTTTTTTTTCATTAAAAAGAAAAAGTACTAGTGAGAAAAAGTCTTTGTGGAAGGATTCTTGGATCAACTAACAGCCTCTAGCTCTTCGCTTTCCAAGAGTTTATTTATGAGCTATCAATTCAAAAAAACATGCTGGTGGTTGATGCTTAGGTAGGAATTCAAAGTCCTGGAAAGTTTATGTTAGAAGAGGTTTAAAAGAGAAAGAACATGCTACTTTGGTATATTGGAACTTTCTACCATAATCCCTTTGTTTCAGCTTTATGGAGGTTAAATAGCCCAAAAAAGGTGAATGCCATATCTTGGTTGGTTTTTTTTGGAAGTTTGAATGCGGCTGTAAAATTCAAAGAAAATGTCCAATAAATCCTAGTTTCTGTCCACTTTATTTTAATGCTGGAGAAGAGCACCTACTTTTTCATTGTTATTATGGCAGGCTTCCTTTCAGATAATTGGTTGTTCTTGAGACAGAAATTTCAGGGCCAAAAATAACATCTACGCCTTTCTTTTTGGCCATGCTTGAAGGAAAAGCTAGAGTGTTATGGGCCAATATTGACAAGTCTTTGATTGGAGGAGTATGTCTTGAAGGAAATAAGTGGGTTTTCATGGACAAAAGTATCCCTTGGGAGGAAAGCTTTGATCTAGTCAAAGTCTATGTGGCTTCTCAGAGTGCTTTGGGCGCTTCATAGCCATTCATTTTCTTAGATTATTTCTTCTTGGGTTGCTTCCTTTCTTTTGTAACTTTTCAGTTTATAGTTAGCTTGGTTTTGGTTTCGGAGGTTTTTTCAACATGTTCTTTACTAGTTTCTAGTTTGTAACTTTTCAAATTCCAATCTGAAGTTTGAGTAAGTTTATCCATGAAGATGGCCGCATCTTCATGGATAAGATCTAGGATATTGGCTACTTTACTGAATGTACTTCCTTTAGCTGTATCTTGGAGCAAACTGTCTCCTCTTTTTTGTAATTACCATCTTACTACCCTCGTTAATCAATGGAGGTGTTTTTTGTAAATAATTTTCGATAGGACCTCTTTTTGTATTTCATTTCATCATATCAATGAATGGTTTTGGTTTTCTATAAAAAAAAAAAAAAACTTTTCAAATACCAATCCAAAGTTTGAGTTTCCTGTCAGAATAAAAATAAAAATAAAATGAAATGGTTACAATTATCTTGCTTGCCCAGCAGCTTGGCACCATTTGTATGGATGAATTTGCTCTCTGCTTCCATATTCTTATCAATTATTAACTATGTTTATTTGCAAAGTATGGAGAAAATTGGCTTCGAGTTCCATCCAATTTCCTTTTTGTTCACTCAGGTGAATTTGTTGATGTTTGGGAATATGGATCATGGATGCGTTTTTGTGACAGTTTCACATATTTGTATCAATGATCTCATTTATTTAATATTTCAAACTCTAGGTCCTAATCGCGCATTTGGAGACCTTATTGCTGCATCAGGAATCACGGATGACATGCTAGACAGTTTGATTGCTTTGAAAGATTTGCAAGGGGTTGATGGGTTGCCCCCTCTAAGTGAAATAGAGGATATGCGTTATGAGAAAAACACAAGAAAATCCTCAAGAGCTGAAATTGAGCGCCAGAAACAAGAAGAGGTTGCAAAAGCAAGAGTGAGACAGGTAGATGACAAAGGAAGATCTTATGGCACAGGAAGAAGGAAATGTAGCATTGCCCGTGTATGGATTCAGCCAGGAGATGGCAAGTTCGTAGTGAATGATAAAGAATTTGATGTCTATTTCCCTATGCTAGATAGTCGGGCTGCTCTTCTTCGACCTTTCTCCGAGACCAAAACTTTAGGCCTTTGGGATGTCAAATGTACTGTAAAAGGAGGTGGTACATCAGGTAAGCTTAAGTTTTCTTCTTCTTCTTCTTCTTCTTTTTATTTATTTATTTATTTATTTTTTATTAGATGGAAAACTTAAGTTTTTCTTTTTTTCTTTTTGGAGATAAGTTCATTCTATCTAGATGGATGCTACAGTGAATTGGAATCCCTTCATTAATTTTGGTGCATTGTGTCCTGGTTTGAATGGTTCCCATGTGAATAGATTTTAGCATCCTTGAAGATGATATTCATATACCAGAAAGGATTCCTTCTCGCTATGAGCGCTTGTTCCATATATATGTGTATACACACTTGTGCTGTGCCCACACACACCTATGCATGGGATTGTGTCCATTCTTATTGGAAAATATTTCATTGTAGCTAATGATGGCTGACGTATACAAGAATTCTAAAGGTGATTGCAAACATCCCAATTGAAGGCGATAGTAGAAGGGAAAATGATTATATAACATTTTAGTGGTCATCAAAGAGATGCGAAATGACAATGGAGTCCTGAAGCTCACAAGAGGATCTAAATAACAGTCTCGGAAAATCTTTATGTGAATTCCCACAAAACCTATTGACGATCTAGTAGTATTCAACCAGAGAACTTTTGCTTTCTTCTTAAGGTGAACTCTACAAAGAGAAATCAGGTGGTCTTCCTCAACGGAGCAAGGAAACACAAAATCCATACTAAATATTCAAAGACACACCACCACAATCTCTTACAAATGAGCACACAAGGGCTGGAGAGGAACTTTTAGATTCCTCCTCTTCACTCTATCATAAGTATTTAAGTCTCTGAGGCAAACCACTCAGAGAAAATGTTTCCCCCTTTTTGGATAAACAGATTTTCAAGTATCTTTAAATAACTCCTTGGAAAATACTATCTGAATAAATTAAGAGGATATTTACAGCTAAAAGGCACAAAACTGTCCCTTTTATCTCTGAAAAAGGACAATGGAAAGCTCTCCAGATTTTCCAATGAAGGAAACCACTCTTCCAACTCTTCATCCTTGAAATTCCTAACAAAAATCAGCACTGGTGAGAGAGAGGAGAGACCAGCAATGATTAATGGGGAGATAAAGATTTTCAACCCTGTCATCTATCTTTATCTTTTTTATTCGATCATTCACTCTTAATCATTTTAAATCTATCATTAGTCTCTTGTATTTTCAATATTTCTTTAAATGGATATTTTTTTTCCTTTCTGGTTGTGAAGTTTAGATGCTAGGTTACGTCACCTGTCATATTTCATAGTTCCAGCACTATTTGTGTCACACAAATGCTCGCTTTCTGCACTAATAGTTTCTACACAAAATGTCCATCTCACCTACTCCCTTATGCACAAAAGAGACAGATAAAAGAATATCTGTTTTTTTTTTTTCTTTTAATTGAGAACTCTAGGTGAACAAATGCATTAGGGGAGAGCCCTTACGTAGGTTTAAAAGAAACTTGTTCAACCAGTTAGTAACCTTTACAGCCAGCAATACTCCCAATTTAACTGGCTAAACCAGTAGTATATCAAGTCCCTGTCTAAACTCTACAACTCCTATGACAAAAGAATGAAAATTGAATAGTTAGCACTGGAGATGCAACCTTGTATCCATTTTCGCCATAAGATCCCAAAGCTTCTACCATGTAGAACTGCATCCAAAAACTTCCAATGAACTTTATAAAAGCCTTTTCCAAGTTTGTTTTTCTTTTTTGTTTTTTTGTTTTCTTGTTTTGAAAAAGACTAGCTTTCATTGAGGAAAAAAATGAAAGAATATAAGGGCATCCAAAAAAACCATCCCACAAAAGGGAACCCCACTAAAGAAAAGGGCTCCAATCAAGGTTAATAAGACCTATCGAATAGTTACAAAAAGCCTTTGAAACCGAAGCCCAAAGAGAAACATGAAATCTAATGAGGGCCCAAACATTCGACGAGGGTCTCTCCACCTCTAAAAACCCTATTATTCCTTTCTCCCCATAAACCCCAAAATACATAACACACCCCGGCAAGCCATAGCTCCCTCCCCTTCTCTCTGAAAGGCGGATGGAGGAGGAACTCTTCAATCATCTCTCTAAGATCCTTGAAGCTCCTGCCCTGCAACTCGAAAGCCTAAAAAAACGAACTCCAAACTGAACGAGCGAAGGTACAACTCCACAAAATGTGATCCAGATCTTCCTCCGCCCTCCGACATAGAATACAACAAACGGCCCCACGAGCGAAGTCTTCTTTCTCATAAGATTGTCGAAAGTATTAACTCTTCCATGAATAACTTGTCAGGTAAAGAATCTAACCTTCTTAGGAATTTTCACCCTCCAAAGAATAAAGAAGATAAACTCCTTATAGGGAGAGGGATTTAGCAGCCACTGAAAGAAGGAACTATACGAAAAGCCCTTAGAGGGGCTAAGACTCCAACTACGGATATCCCTCCTCCCCTCCCTAAACTAGAACTCCCCGATCAATGATAAGAGAGCTGCTACCTCCATCGCTTCCCTATCGGTCAAAGAGCAATGGAAACAAAAGACGGAGAGCTCCCAAAGGCCGAAATAACCTCGGAAATTACCTTGATTTTCATGGAGGATAATCAATAAAGATTAGGAAACTTGGAGCAGAGGGAACTATCCCCCACCCAATTATCCTCCCAGAAGAAAGTATCCCTCCCATCTCCCACTGCCTAATGAACCAGACTTGAAAAGATTGGGAGCTCGTAAACAATATCTTTCCTCGGATTCTTGGCCGTGCCTTTAAACCCACCCACCAGCCACTCAAAGGGATGATAGCCGTACTTACTAACGATTATCCGATGCCATAAGGAGGTCGCTCAAGCGAGAATCGCCATAACCATTTAGCTAGCAACGCTCTATTTCTCAGATTCGGATTACCTAGCTCGAGGCCGCCAAGACCCACAGGTTTGCTCACTGTCTCCCATCTGACTAAGTGATCCCCCCCCCCCCCCCCTCTTCCACTCC
Organism: Luffa aegyptiaca; assembly: GCA_017139565.1. Lineage (NCBI taxonomy): Eukaryota > Viridiplantae > Streptophyta > Magnoliopsida > Cucurbitales > Cucurbitaceae > Luffa > Luffa aegyptiaca. The sequence goes on from CM029396.1 coordinate 676,533, forward strand.
CTCCTATAAAAAATCTCTCATAAGCTTCTCCAAACTCCGACACACAAACCTGGGGGGTCTAAAAAGCGATAAGAAGTAAACTGGGATCCCGCTTAACACCGAACAAATCAAGGTAACCCTACCTCCTTTAGAAAAGAAACTTTTCTTCCACAAGGCTAATCTTTTTCTCACCTTGTCCACTACCGGGGTCTAGAAATCATCTTTTTTTGGATTATAGCCTAAAGGCAGCCCCAGATAGGAGAAGGGAAGAGAGCCTACCTCGCAACCAACAATGTTAGCAAGCCTTTCCACTTTCTCATTAGGACAGGATAGATTTATCACCTGACACTTCCTTCTATTGATCTTCAGACCTGACATGGATTCGAAAATCCTCATCCCCCGAGTAAAAGAAAAGAGTATCATCTGCAAACTGAAGATGGGATAAAGCCACTCCGTTCCTCCCAAGTTCAAAACCCTTCAATATACCTCCCTCCACACTCCTAGAAACCAACCTGCTTAAGACATCCACCACTAACAAGAAAAGGAAGGGAGACAACGGGTCACCTTGTCTAAGGCCTCTAGATACTGAAATTGTGCCTTTCGGACAACCGTTAATGAGAATAGAATACTTGACTGATCTCACACAGCTCCACATCCACGATCTCTAACGATACCCAAAACCTTTCTTAGCCAACACCTTATCGAGGAAATCCCAATCCACATGATCATATGCTTTCTCAAAATCAATTTTGAAAAGAACTCCTTCCTTTCTCAATGGCCTCATTGGAGATCAGGGCTTGATCTAAGATTTGTCTCCCTTCAATAAAAGCTCCTTGAAATTTTGCCTTTCGGACAGTTGTTAAGATTTTCCAAGTCCTGCTTAATAACCGCACCTTCCTGATTAGAAGTATTCCAATTTCCAATCATCAACCAACTCATTTGCAATCAGTGAGACATCCAATATTTGGCGATTAGACACAAAAGCCATTTGATATTCATCCATAGTGAATGGAAGCAATAGTGAATGGAAGGACTTGCTCCAACCGATTAGATGAAACCCAAGCAACAATCTTATAATCATCAACTTACAGATTATCCAATACATAACTCAACTTCCCCATCTTATAGAGGCCTTGGTATTTTCAGATTAGAAATTCAGCACTCTTGGCTAAATGGATATGAAGGTTCCTGCATGAGCAAGATGCCCTTTGGCAAAAGACTATCGTGGCTAAATACTATAATAGAAATGATTTCTGTTGGTGGCCTAAAACTGTTTTGAGAGGGTCTTCTAAGTCACTTTGGAGATTTATTTGTTGCACCAATGACATTGTTGGTACTCTTCTGCAGAGAAAGCTTGGCAATGGGCTGCACACATTATTCTGGCATGATTCTTGGCTTGCTGGCGATTCTCTTATTTCAACTTAACAAAAGCTCTATCAATTATCTACTCGACTAATGGATACAGTTGCACAAGGCTGGAATTCAGCTCATGAAGTTTGGGGTTTGAGTCTTGAACGAAATTTAAATGACAAGGAAGTTCTTGAATGGACTAGTCTTTTGCACCTCCTTTCATCGGTTACTTTGAGGAATGTTAATGATTCAGGGTATTGGCTACCTGACCCTTCTCACTCCTTCACCGTTCGTTCTTTGATGGAAGATTTAGTCAAACGAGAAACAATCTTTATTCAGTGATTTAGTAGATAACTACCTAAAGAGAATCAAAATTTTCTTTTTGGAGCTTAGCCATGGTGGAATCAATACAAACTGATAGGCTCCAAAGAAGAATGCCTCATCTCTTTATATTCTCTACTTGGTGCATTATGTGTTGTTCAAATGGAGAATGTCCTAGCCATCTTTTGCTCATTGTTCCTTTGCATCTCAATTTTGGTCAATTAGATGGAAGCATTTGGTTGGAATATGGTATTGCCGGGTACTATTTTTGATATACTTCTTTTCTTTTTGTGGGCCATCTCTTCCATGGTGTCGAGAAGATTCTTTGGTTGGCAATCAACTGGGCCTTCTTTTGGCATTTTTGGTGTGAGGGCAATGATAGAATTTTCAGGGATGTTTCTTTGACTTTTGGTATTTTTATGGATTTGGTTTTGTTTGATGCTCTATATTGGGGTGAATGTAAGCGCCCCTTTAGGGACTATAGTCTCTCTTCCTTTTGGGGGTTTTTACCTCCCTCTATGAAATACGTTTCTCCTCTCAAAAGAAAAAAATGTTGAGCAATCTAAAAAGTGTAAAGAAAGACTTGATCAAGAGGAATGCCAGCCAAAGATAGTAGGAGAGGAGCTTTGATGGACTCGACCAAATCTACTATGATAAAAGACTTCAGTCCTGTCAGCTTACTGAATAGCTTGTATAAAATAAACTTCTGAGTAATTCAAAACCACAGTAGTAGTATTGTAGAATGTAGATGTAGTTCGAAGTATACGTTCCTTTTTCCTATTTCTCTTAGCTTTGTGTTCTGTAAAGACCGGATTGGGAAACTGTCTTATTTTTCTTTCTCGTTCATTCCCCTTGGATGCTGAGGTATGCTTCTTCAAGAAGTTGGAGTCAGATTGGGCTTTCCTAAGATTTCTCTAGATTGTGGAAGCTTCTTTGTGGCCATCATTTTTCAATATAATGCTAGAACTATTTTGATTTTGTGCAGTTAATTTGGTGGTTGGTTATGCTCTCTTGGGAGGACACAGTTGGTAAGAAATCATTAGAATCATAAAGAATAAAGCTAGAGTGTTGGATGAGTTTTGGGGGGAGATTTTACAGTTATTGAGTTCTGATTGGTGTACTCCCAACTCCCAAGATAAGTCCTAAGATAAGGAATACTGCTGGAACATTTGACAGAAAAGGAATAGAAGATTCTCCCAAGATAAGGAATACTCTTACAATATATTTTTTTATGTCGTAGTTAACATGGTTGTGACTTGGTGTAAATGCTCCTCTCTCTTTCATCACTAGAGCTTTTCTTTCCTCCTTTTCAATTGAAGAGGTCTTTTGTAAATCTCCTTTTTGGTGGGTTTTCCCCCTCTTTTGTAATTTCATATTTCTTTTTTTTAAAAAAAGATTGGTGAATTCCCATTTTCCTTTTTTTGGGCAATATTTTTTATGGCCCTTTTGTATTCTTTCTTTTATTCTCAATGAAAGCTCGGTTTCTAAAAAAACAAAAATCAATCGAAAGACCTTTTAATTCTCCTTTGGCATTGAGTCTATTTCTTTGTACTTATCTCTCGATAGTTAAAAGATCTCCTAAAACATGTTTTCATCCGCTACTATGTAACTTATCTATTTCATTGTATAGTACTCGATCACACGTGATAACCTCGCTGTTCAAACTTGGGATATGCATTAGAAACAAATGCCCAAGTTTATTATATATATTATGAGTGTTACAAAAATAAATGTTTACGAGACTTCAGTCTATGCTTAAGTACGTCACCATGGAATCACATACAATGCATAAACTTGTTTGATTTATGTTCTCCAATCATAAAAATTCAAATGCATGTGAACTTCATGGTAAAACTAGCAACTTTGAACTTTCCTGGTCTTATGATACCCTGCCTTCTTTCCCAGACATGACTACGCTAGTTCACAAAATCAATCCCTCGTTTTTACTCGCATTCTCTAAGTTCCCCGTTGCTCACAACTCTCTTGCATCGCATATGACGTAGTTAAAAACTAGGCCCTTTCTAACTAATTCGCAATCTAAGCTCTGGCCTCTTTTAATCTGTTTTCTTTGATCTACATTTATTATTGGAGGCTGATCATCTTATCGATTTACTTAAATGTCAATCAAAACTGGTTTTGTTTTTGTTAATTCGATAGCAGATGATGTGTAGTACCTTAGTAACTTCTTTTATCGTTATGGGCTTATAATATCTATTTCTCTCAGCTCTCCAGTCTTATGGTTGGATGAAAACCTTTATGCTTTTGCTTATATTAGGATACATTAGAGTTTCAACTTCACTGCTTGTATGTTTTTCTTCTGGAGTATTATCCTACGTCTAAGTCATTAAAAAAGTGTACTCTTCTGTTCATCCACAAATACAAAGTTCCTTTTCTCTCGATCTCTTCGTATGTGTTTTCAAGTGAGTGAAAGTTCTGAACTTTCTGGGTTACAGGCCAAGTTGGAGCTATTCAGTTGGGGATCAGCAGAGCCTTGCAGAATTGGGAACCAGATCTCCGTCCCCCATTGCGAGCATGTAAGATAAAATGATCACACTTTTTCTTGTTAGGCTATGATGATATGAATGATAAGCATTTGTCTGTTTTTTTCCTGATCAATTCTGTTCTTTCTTTGTTTGCTCGGTAGCTGGTTTCTTGACGCGAGATTCACGTGTCGTGGAAAGGAAGAAACCAGGAAAGGCGAAAGCAAGAAAGAGCTTCCAATGGGTGAAACGTTAATACATGTGCTTGTATGAAACTTCAACTTTCTTTTCTGCAATAACTTGGCCAAAGGTTTACAAACAGGTTTGTTCCTGCATCTTTTTTTGTAATGTAGCCACACTTCTTTTTCTCTCTTCCAAATACGGCCCTCTTTGTTTCTTCAGCACTGAGCATGTAGCGAATAACTACTGAATTTAGCACTCAGCCATTGAATTTCACAACTCTCTCTTCTCTCTCTCTCATGGACATTTTATTCTATTCCTTGGTTTCTTATTTCTATTTTTTTTCTCACTGGAATATAGTGGACATTTTATATTATTACTCTCTTCCTGTAGAGGACATTTTATTATATTATTGTTTGTTAATTGGCTATTTGTTTCTATTATCTCTCTCACTGGAATGTAATGGACATTTTATTTTATCTGCTTTGTTCTCTCTAATGGTTATTTGTTTATAATGTCTGACCACTTAAGTTATGTTTAAGGTTAATCATTTGACGTTTTTTTTTTTAAACAGAGATTGAAGTTAAAATGATTTTGCCTTATCTTTATGAGATTCTCTCTTGTAAGAAAGATATTCTATTGCATGTCATATGTCTTGTTCATATGAAATATAGGTTAAAAGACACATTTAGCGAATAACTTTGTTCTTGGTTTAAAACTCAACAATTTAATCCTTATAAAAGTATGTACAGTTCAATCATTGTAGTATAGCATTCATAAGAATTTAATCCATGCTATTGGAAATATTATCAAGATGAAATATTGTTTTCTAATATGTAATAATTTATTTAGTACCTTCAGTCTTTGAGCTTTTGCAACCTATTACATAGATACAAGCAAAAGGCATATCTGGTCTTACATAAAGCAGGTACCTCTCGGCTAAAAGGTTAAAGATTCGTCTCTTCCACTTGTATTGTAAAAAAAAAAAAGCCTGAACCAATGTTAGAGGCTATCTGTATTTAGTCTCTTTCAGTTTCATTCCCAAGTAATTTCTTTTCTGTTTCCATTGATTTGTGTTCATAATATCAATCAATGAGAAATTCTTTCCTTCTCTCAAGTTTACGAACCAAGAGTGTATAATAGTTCTAGTTGATTTGTACTTAAAAAAATGTAAAGGGCCAAAGTGAGCATGGTTCAACAGTAATTGACATGTACTCTTGATCAAGAGATCAAAGGTTCGAATCCTCCACCCCATTGTTGAACTCAAAGAAAAAGAAAAAGGTAAAATGACCTATCAATTTCATAAAAATGAAAGTTTGGCATTGATTTTAAAGTTGAAATTGGTTTTTTTCTTTTTAAAAAAGAATCAAGCTAATCGAGCAAGTTGGCAGACAGAATCGACCATCAAATTATCTAAAATGAATTGATATAAAGTCAACGAAATAATCCCCTATCAAATTGTTCTAACATTTTTTTTTCAATTCTCCAGTATATGAAACCAAATCAACTTAACTCAAATCAATCAATTTCATCATTCTTTAATCTTTTCTCATTGTAATATAGAGAGAATGCAAGGCCTGTTTTAAAGGGATCGTGCTGTGAGTACTTTTACATAATTTCACAATGACAAGACAACACCAAGGTTGCAATGCTTGTCAAACTTACAACACTCCAAAAAAGGAAAAAAAAAAACTTGTCAAACTTTACAAGCACATATGTTTTAGGTTTCAATTCCTTCTCTCTCTCTTTGTTTTCTTTTTTTTTTTGGACTTTGATAAATAGGCTCTATACACCGGGAAAATGTTTGATACTATGCTAGTGGAGTACTATACTACTCTCTGTGTTCATGTTATAATCTTTTTCTTTATAAACATTTTTTTAATGTTGGTAGACCCTACACAATTTTTTTTCAAGGATGCTGACGTGATATACAATAAATGAATTGGAATATGGTACTCGCTTAGTACTGAAAATTTTCTCCTATAAATCTAACAATCTCTTATTTAGATATTAACAAGTCATCCACATTCAACTTCCACTCCATCAAGTCTTCTACTTGTAAAGTTCATTCATTTGCAAAATTACCTATTAAAAGATAACAATAACATACTTGTCCCTATTTTTTTTTTTTTTGAGTTCATTTGGTACTTCTCTTTTACTTGGATTGATAGCTTAGAATCTAATTTTTTTTTTCTTTTACATTGTTTGATTACCCGACCCAATGTGGATATCTCAATTTTATAAAAATATTGATGGTAATAAAATCAGTGATGATACACTCGAATATCATTGTGGTCTTTTTACATTTTTTTTAAAAACATGGGGGTTGAGAGATTCGAAACTTTGACTTCTTGGTCATGAGTACATACTTTATGCCAATTGAGCTAAGTCTTGTTGACATTTCATATGGACCTTTTCTATTGCATTTGTTGCATCTTATAACTTCATTGTAAAAAAAAAATTGTCAGAAGTGGGATTTGAACCCACGCCCTCTCACAAGGACCAGAACTTGAGTCTGGCGCCTTAGACCACTCGGCCATCCTGACTTAATGTTATTTGAAAACTTGGTCATTGTCACATTTTTCTTAAATTAGTCAGAAAAAAAAAAGAAAATTTAAATAAAACTTGTCAGAAGTGGGATTTGAACCCACGCCTTCTCACGAAGACCAGAACTTGAGTCTGGCGCCTTAGACCACTCGGCCATCCTGACTCAATGTTATTAGACATCTCGACATTTGTTACATTTTTCTTAAATTAGCTAGAAAAAAAAGAAAAATAAAATAAAACTTGTCAGAAGTGGGATTTGAACCCACGCCCTCTCACGAAGACCAGAACTTGAGTCTGGCACCTTAGACCACTCGGCCATCCTGACTTGATGCTCTTAAATTCTATATATAATATACAATTAATAAGTATAATATTCATGATCAACAATAAAATACCTGGTTTTATCATAGTTTTCAAACTTAAAAAGGAAAAAATCCTTGCACTTTTTTTTTTCCAGTGAATCTGTTAAACTCTAACTTTTAATTTTATCTAATAGAACCCAAAATTTGATAAAATTGGATTAATATTTCTTCAAAATTAAATTACAAATGTCCATTGACTAATTGATCTTTTTTTTTTCCTTTTTTTTTTTTTTTTGAAAAAGTCCATTGACTAATTAATATCATTAAAAAAATTCGAAAAATATTTTTAAGAACTAAAAGTCAACCTAACCTATTAAATACCCATAATCAAGAAATACTAATGTCTAGGTAGTAAAAAAAAGAAAGAGCAAAAGTTATAGTAATGTCTACCAAACTTAGCCATTAAAAAAAAAAAACCTAAATCTAAGACCCCATTTGATAACCATTTGGTTTTTTGTTTTTTGTTTTTGAAAATTATGCTTGTTTTCTCCTAAATTATCTACCATGACTTTCATCTTAGTTAAGGTTGCATTTGAATTCCTAGCCAAATTTTAAAAACAAAAACAAGTTTTTGAAAACTACTTTTTTTTGTTTCCAAAATTGGACTTGGTTTTTGAAAACAAGGTAGAAGATTGATATTAAAACCAAGAAACTTATAGGTGAAAGTATGTGTGTATAAGCTTAATTTTCAGAAACCAAAAACCAAAAACCAAATGGTTATCAAACGGGGCCTAAACTATAAAATGAAACATCTAGAGTTAGCCTAAACATAGTTAGCCTAAACATAGTTTAGTGGGTAAGATGTCTTATTATCTTCTCTAAGGTTGAAGGTTCAATCTTCTACCTTACATTTGTTGAACTAGACTAAAAACTCAAGTAATGAGGTACTACTTTTTATAACTTATTTAAGTTCAATATTTGATTAGATGAAATTAAAACTTGAAGATCAAGTTTGGGCTATGTAAAAAAAATTATTCTTTCAAAATAAGAGTTAATTTAACTAAAAAAAAAGGGTTGAGTTTAACCATAAAAATTGTCAAGACTTTTTTTTTTTGTGGGTTTGGAAATTCCTACATCTATATAATGCCTTCATCAATGAGCTATACTCCTATACTTTAGTTGACAAATGTTGTTTTGAAACATCAAATTTGACATTTGAACCAATAGTAACTTTTAAGTTCAATCTTTTTAGAAGTTTAAAATTTCAATTTCAATTCATCCAAATCACAAAAATTTTGTCAACTTAAACACAACTCAACTACTTTTCTTGACCAAAAAGGTTCGTATCCCAAATATTTCCTTCTAGGAAGAATCAACGATTTTCAAACCTAGCACAATGAGAGAAGTGAGGTTAAGTTAAAGACAATTTATATCTCTAAAACAATTATTGGTGGGTTTTTTTTTTAAAAAAAAAAAAAAAATTCTAGAAACAGTAGACAAACTGATTTTCAAGTGGAGTCCATAACATATCTTTTGATTAGAGTTCTGTTCACAAAACTACCATAAAAATTTTCCAATTAGCATAGTCCATAAAATCTAACATTCATTTAGCAACTAGTGAAGCTGTTTCATTTCCACCACTAATGGGTGGAAATATTGGTCGATGGTTATCAGTAGCGCATTCTTTTAACCGATACTTGTCCAAGTCTTTCGACGGTCAACTCTAGTAGGTGAAGCTCCTTTCGTACTTAGTGATGTTGGGGATAATTGTTGGATGAGACGATCAATTCTTCAAGTTGGTGCACAAAAATGTCGTTGTAGATCAAATTTATTCCAACAATGTGTCCTGAATATGTGTGAAATTTTTCTTTTTAGTCGTACCTAATAGTGTGAAATATTGTATTAATATTATATTGGTTAAGTTTGTTATTTAGTTATATCTCAGTTGTAACTCTCTCGTCTTGTTAGAAGCCCACCTGCTGTATATATATTCTTTGTTATCTCATGTAATAAAGCGTGGGTTGATATATTGAGAGTTTATCCTACTTCTTGAAACTGTTTATGGTATCAGAGCTTCTTGACTAACTGTCAATGGCTTCTTCAATGGCTTCTTCTTCCTCGAGCACTTCTGAAGCCCTATCTGGAGGATCGCTTCAGTCCAATACCTCAATTTTTCTCCTGTCGAACATTTGTAACCTTGTTCCAGTACACTTGGATTCTTCCAATTATCTATTTTGGCGTTTCCAAGTCCAATCAATGTTGCGGGCACATTCTCTCTTTGACATTGTCGATGGATCGAACAAATGCCCTGTGAAATTTCTGTGTGATGGCGATGGTAATCTTCTGACCACAGTCAATCTTGCTTACTCACAATGGATTGCACATGATCGCGCTCTCATCAGCTTAATCAATGCTACGCTGTCTAAGGTGGCCTTCTCCTTTGTAATTGGCTGCAAATCTTTTTCAGGAGGTATGGACTGCTTTAGAAAAACGATTCTCATCTCTTACTCGGTCTCATATTCATGAACTGAAATCAGCCCTACATACTGCTACAAAAAGCTCAACTGAGTCGATTGATGATTACTTAATTCGCATAAAAGAATTAGTTGATAAACTCTCCACTGTCTCTGTGAAAATCGATGATGAAGATGTCTTACTTTACACAGGGCAATTGAGAATCATGGGCCCATTTAAAAATTGTTTTGTAAAAATGGGCCCAATTTTGAATTTACTTATTTGGGGACCCCTGACATTGTGAAAAGACCAAATTATCCTTGCCCTAAACAACTCTCACTCTCTCGACCGTTGGCTTCCTTCTTCTTCTTCCTCACTATCGACTTTCCTTCTCTCACGACTTCGCCATTTCTTCCTCACATTCGTCTGCTGTTTCCTTGCAAATATTTCGCGGAAATCAAGCTTACTTCTACACTAGGTAAGTAACTATTATCATTTTTGGGTTTTCATCGCGCGATTTTATCCTTCGGCAATGTCATTTTTGGGTTTTGTTAGAAATCTAGGGTTTTGCTGTATTGGATGGATTCTGATTATGTTTTAGGGTTTAGTTAAGTTCGTCGGCGGTTTCTGAGGAGGGTAGAGGGAAGAAGAACAGGATTTTGTGGTGTTTAAGACCAACGTTTCTGGAATCGAGATGAATCCCGGCCGGGATTCATCTCCTGTAATTTCTCGGTCAACCGGGATATTTGGCAGAACTCGAAGCCTTTTCTCGGTTGACCGAGTTACACAGACCAAATCCCCCTCTCGATTTCGACCGAGATTTAGACCGGGAAATTTAGCAGAACTCGACCCTTCGGTTGACCGAGAACTATAGAAGTTGAATCACGGTCACGATTTCGACCGAGATTTTGACCGGGACTTATGGCAGAGAGTTCGTTTTTTAGTTAATTTTTTTTTAGGTTTAAATCCTATTTTGGTCCCTAAACTTTAAAGATTATTCTATTTTGGTCCTTCAACTTTCAAAATGTTCAGTTTAGTCCCTAAACTTTAAAGATTGTTCCATATTGGTCCCTAAACTTTTAAAATGTATATTTTAGTCCCTAAACTTTCAAAAAATGATTATTTTAATCCTTACTTTTATTTCAATTTTAACAAATTAATGACATAGCTTTGAGTATGTGTATTAGATTGTTAATATGAGCAAGATTTCAAGTCAAATAAATTAGAGACAAACATTAGGGAAATCAAATTTGAAGTATAAAAGTACCCCCTTGCTAGGAGTATGGAAATCACCTTTTTTTTTAACTTTGTATACTTGAAAATGTTGATTATGAATTGTTGTAATTTTCTAGGAGTATGGAAATCACCGAGAAAATCCCCCTTGCTGACCATTTTCCGGCTGCGTTGACATGTTGCTCACACCTAAACAAAACCATTAGCAATATTAAGTCAACCCTAAGTCGTACCCAATTAGACCTCTTTAGGCAAACATGTTTTGGGCCTTTAATAGATGTGAATGTTATTTTTAATGGCCAATTAGTACACTATATCCTCCTTAGGGAAGTAGAGGAGAATAGGGCAAATGTGATGAGTTTTAAATTGTTAGGTCAGAAGGTCTCCTTTGGTAAGAGAGATTTTGACCTCATAACCGGCCTTCGTCATTCATTTAGACCAATGAGGAGAGATAGAGAGGGCCCTCCCAATAGACTCCTAAGATTATATTTTAGGGAGAATGTAGGCATGAAGGTGGAGGAGTTAGATAAGTCGTTTCCGACCCTTCAGTTTGAGAACGACGAAGATGCAGTTAAGATCGCAGCGTTTTATTTTTTTGAGTTGGCTTTGATGGGGAGGGAACGCAAACAACAAGTAGATGCCAGCACCCTAGACTTAATGGATGATTGGGTGGCATTCTGCAACGAGGATTGGAGTACCATCGTTTTCGACAAGACGATCAAAAGTTTGAAGAAGGCACTAAAGGGGAAGGTTGAGTCGTACAAGCGTAAGGGAAGTGGTCCAAAGAAGCAGGAGACATACAGTCTATACGGTTTCCCGTTTGCTTTTCAGGTTAGTAGATAATTAAACTTTTGTAATGTAATCTTCATATAGTTTGTATGATTTCCCAATTTTTTTCTTTAATTGTTTCTTTACACAGATATGGGCATACGAGACTGTTTCATCTCTCACTGGACGTGTTGCCAATCGAGTAAGTGAGACGGCCATCCCACGCATCCGTCGATGGTCTTGCGCCCACTCCCCATCATACACGATCATTGCTGATGAAGTTTTTGGATCCCGAGCGGTTAGTTATTATAATTATTTAAATGTTTTGTCTTAATTATTATTTGTAAACAACCAACCACTAACTAAGTAATTTTTTTGCAGGCTAGAGTTAGGTCGAGTCTTGTTTCTTCTGCAGAGGAGAGTCAATACATGAATCGAGTGATGGAGCCTCCACGCGTGCCAGAGCCAATGCATGAGCCAGTACTCGAGTCAGGGCAAGAGCCAGATGAAGAACGAGAGAGTCTACCTACTGTATCCGAGGCTAGACTACCTGATGTAGAGGAGGCTACTGTAGCCGACACTGAGATGGTAGATGTCATTGATGCAAATAAGAGAGGAAGGGAAAAAGAGTACAAAGACGAAGGGAAAGAGAAAGAGGAGGAAGTAGAAAAAGAGGATGAGAGCAAGAAGGAGAAGAAGAAGAAGAAGAAGAAGAAGAAGAAGAAGATGAAGCATACCTGTGAGTGTAGCCAGTGGATGGAGAGTATGGATGCTCGCATGTCTGATATGGAGACATGCCTGAAGTCCATTACCAAGTTCTTACGTCGTCTCTCTAAGGTATTTTGGTAGTCGATCATTGTTTATCGTATTGGTTGGTTTTAGTTTGTCTAACATTTGTAAACTTTCAGGGAAAATTCGTGGACCCTGAGAAGTACTTTGGACCGAAAGATGGTCCGGATGACGTGGGTGGTCCATCGAAAGGACCGGATGACGTGGGTGGTCCATCGAAAGGACCGGATGACGTGGGTGGTCCATCGAAAGGACCGGATGACGTGGGTGGTCTATCAAAAGGACCGGATGACGTGGGTGGTCCATCGAAAGGACCGGATGACAATGAGAAGGACGGGAAGGAGAAGGACGTTGATGAGACGTACGACATAGAGCATATTATGGTAATAATATTTCTTATACTATCACATTTAAAATTTTACATTTACATATTTAAATGTAAGTTGATATACAGGAGTTGGAGTCTCAACCAACCACTGACTTAGAGTCTCAACCAACCACTGACTTAGAGTCTCACTCAATTACTGTCGTGGAGTCTCAACCAACTACAGACCCAGTCGAACTAATTGCACCTAAGGATGAGGTACTTATTTCTCTTAATGTAAACAATATTATATAAATCTCACTAATGTATAAAATGTACGTATGTAGCCTGTTGAGTTAGGTGTTGAGGAGGTTGAAAAAGTAATCGGGCCACATGAATTGGTAAAAAGACGAGGAAAGCGGACCCGACAAATTTCTTGGAAGCTTCGGTCTCCATGGGCTGACACCAGGCCAGACGGCAAGAGGCGAAAAGTTAAGCAATACGATCCCATGCGTGCCATTCCTGAGGAATACGAGACCAAGTTTCAGAAATGGTTGGAAGACCCATTGTCTGACGGATCAGAGCGTAAGACGGTATATGCCTACAGAAGCAAGCAGTGGTTTCAGACGTTGCTCAAACCGTCTCATTGGATGAGTGATGAGGTACAAACCATCTTATGACTACAGTTGTTTTTTTAATCAAGGTTTTAGGCATAGGGTTTATAGTTAAAAGTTTAGGACTTAGCGTTTATGATTTATGGTAATTTAGGGTTTAGGACTACAATTCACAATTATTCTGATTTTGTAGGTGATTGACTCTCTCTTCCTCTTTATTCGGAAGAAGATGGATACCCGTCCTGACTTATGTCATCGAAAGTTTGTCACGGCGGATGTATTTGTAACAGTACGTACTTTCATCTTATTGAATTTCACTTAATCTAAATTGTACTAAGGTTGAATGTCGTGCAGGAATTTTTGAGGCGCGAGGATGTGTACGAAGAACTCCTTCGTAGTGACCATGGGAACGACACGTTCGATTGGAGCAGATTCAAGACGGTCACTAACTACGTAATGGGAGAACACACAGATTACGGCGTTCCTTGGAGTTCCGTTGATGCTGTCTACATGCCCTTCAACTTAGGTAGAAACCATTGGGTTCTACTGTGCGCTGACTTTGAAACAGGCGAATTTGTGTTGACAGACTCCCTAACGGCACTGAATTCAGATGCAGACATAGCCAAGCAGGTGAATACGGTATGCACCATTTTTCCTAGGCTGCTATTAAGGTGCGACGTTATGAAGGACAAGCCGTCTCTTCCAACACATCCATGGCGATTCAGAAGGAAGACCCAAGTGCCACAACAACAAGATAGTGGGGATTGTGGGGTCTTCACTGTAAAGTTTTTGGAATATGATGTAACTAGATCAGATTTAGGTAGTCTTAGTCAGGAGAAAATTGAGTTTTGTAGGCGTCAATTTGCTGTACAACTTTGGGCCAATAGGCCGTTCTTTTAGTAAAAAATGATTTCGTTCATAATTCAAACCATGCAACGTAAATGATTTCTGGTGAATTATACGTTAATAAACAGGCTATGAAACGTAAATTTCAAACCATGCAACGTAAATTTCGTGCCATGCAAGTAATCATGCAACGTAATTTGAAGCCATGCAACGTAAATATCGTGCCATGCGAGTAATCTCTTACTGCCAAATTTCCCGCTCTTCTCGGTCACGATTTCGGCCGGGAACATAGAAGATGTTGGAAATTTGGAACACACTGTCAATATTCCTGGTCTCGTTCTCGGTCTCGGTCCCGGTCTCGACGACCGGGAAATTTGACAGTTAGATGCTACCCACATTAACCCACTGTCTATTGAATGTGATTTTCTCGGTCTTTCCCGGTTTGGTTCTCGGTCTCGTTGGACCGGGAAACATGACAGTGAGACATGCCTCTTTTTTTTCCTTTTATTTATATAAAATAAATGAACAAATATAAAATATCTAACTTCAGAATATAGAAATGTCAAAATATCCAGGAAACAAAAATTCATGTCAAAATAGCCGTACAAAACAACATCAAGAATTGTTCAGTGGTTGTCTGCATGTTTTTCTGTTATGACCCCTATTCCCGCACCGGCTGCATTTGCGGACATGCTGCACTTCTCCCGTAGACGGTATTCTCAACGTCTGACGACGACCAACCCTAGGCACTCTACGAGGAGGCAAGATTTCCACATCGACGAACTGAGGTGATCTCTTCCACTCCGACTCATGCCCAAGGGGTTGTATGGGTTGTGCATATGCATCTATCAAAGAGTCGACATGGTAGACTTTGGAACAAAGAGTATGATATTCGATATGTCGATAAGTGCATGCAGCGATCGCATGAGAGCATGGAAGTTCGTAATACTCAAATTCACGACAGGTGCACGTTCTAGCGTGAAGGTTGACACGTCCACCCAAATGTCCATCCTCGACCTGAAACTCATATCGAGCAATAGGTTTGACCACGTGCCTCCTTGCCTTCTCCTTTGCTTTTTCCAAGATTTCTGTAGCAAACTTCGACCACTGGCTCGGGTTACTGGAGTGCTTATTCCTGCGTTTGTAGTATTTTGCTTGGAGCCACCCTCTGATATGATCCATGAATGCGGTGATTGGGAGCTCTCGTGCATCTTTCAACACTGAGTTAGTGCACTCCGCAAGATTGGTGGTCATTTGGTTATACCGACGACCACACTGGTATGCTCGAGCCCACCTCTCAACTCCAACCCCCTGTAGGTATGTCCTGATATTTTCTGGTAGTTGCTGCCAGTACTCATTGAATTCAACCACACGAAATGCCCTAGCAGCTCCGTCAAATACTTTCATAAAGTTCCCGGTCTTAAAATGTGTTTTTAGGTTCTCCCCTAAGTGCCGGATACACACGCAGTGAAATGCATTAGGGAACACGGTTTTCACAGCCTTACCGATGCTGGCATGTCTATCAGACACAATGACCAGACCAGGAACCTGTCCAACTGCACGTTCCATCTGTCGAAAAAAGTACGTCCATGATTGATCAGTTTCTCCCCCGGCAAAGGCCCACCCTACAGGATATAACTGGTTGTTTCCATCTACACCGGTCGCAAGAAGTAGTTTCCCACAAAATTTTCCCCGTAAGTGTGTTCCATCAACAACTAACACTGGACGAATGGAGCTCTTGAACCCTCCAATAGAAGCACCTAGTGCCATAAACACATGCTTAAAGTGTCCATCATCTTCAAGTTCTAAGTCGAACACTGTACCGGGATTTTCGATTTTCAATGCTTCACCAAATCTCGGTAACAATCTATAAGATTCTTCTGGAGACCCTCTAGCGAGAATAAAAGCTTCTTCTCTAGCCCGCCAAGCCTTGTCATAGCTTAAATTCACACCAAAATCTTCTCTAATATCGTTCACAATATCCTTTGGCCTATAAGTACGACCGACGTCTTGGAACCTAGACTTGATCAAATTTCCAATAACCCAACTCTTGGCCTGCCTATGATCATCTGTCAACATTTCACGTACACAGGTATGAATATTGCAGTACTTCGTGATCTTAAATATTTCACACCCCTTAGTAACACTCATAGCGCGAACCCTCCATTTGCATCCTTCAATTACACAGTTAGCTACCCAT
This sequence comes from Luffa aegyptiaca, assembly GCA_017139565.1. Classification (NCBI taxonomy): domain Eukaryota; kingdom Viridiplantae; phylum Streptophyta; class Magnoliopsida; order Cucurbitales; family Cucurbitaceae; genus Luffa; species Luffa aegyptiaca. The sequence continues at coordinate 692,900 of CM029396.1, forward strand.
ATGTTCTTCTTTGACTTTTTAACCCTAAACTGGAAATTCCTTCTCATTGCAATCACAGACATTCTCATGTACAAGTCTCTTTTACACATGAATACTTCTCCAACTTCTACATCTTCAGAAGAGGAAGACTGACCTGTCATGATGATTGCCTTCGATGAAGCATTTGGAACGGAAGAGCATGTCGCCACCTGTTCAGGCGCAGAAGGAACCTCATTGTACTGTACGTGAATCTCTTCCTCATTATCTCCCACAGCTACATCAACCTCCGTGTCTGTGTCCTCGTCATCATCGCACTCCTCATCATGTCCGTAGTCCCCCCAATCTTGGCCACCATAAAGTTCACTACCATGGTCTTCATCGTCCCCCAAGTTATACACATGAATATTTTTTGATTCATCGCATGGGAAGGATGTAGATGCCGATGGTATATTGTTTGGGACCAATGCCGATGATAAATTCTGCTCCACCTTATACGGATTATTTGGCATGACGCATGGGATGGGAAATGATCGCAAGGCTTGGTTACTAGGACACTTTGGGATTGTGGATATGTTTATGGGTACGTCAGAGACCCTATTCCAGGTCAAGAAGGTGTTAAGGTCTTCATCGTTCCTAATTACAAACGCGGGTGCCTTTACCATCAATTGGAGTACACATCTTATTGTAAGGTCAAATTCCTCTAAATTTATGCTGGTCAATGCATATAATCGACTTAAGAAGTCACTATATGCACTACCAATCTCTATATCGAAACCCCTAACCTCTCCACCATCATATTCCATGTCCCTCTCATTCCACAAGCCACCATAACAAACCCACACACGAGGCATTATCTGCACGAACGAACGAAAAAATAAAAATAAATTAGCAACTGTATATTTTCCCGGTCTCGGTACTAATTCCCGGCCGGGATGCTTAAAGTATGATTCCCGGCCGGGATATATACATTTCGACCGAGAAACTGTGCAGCGACAACATAATCTTTTTCAAAACCACGAACGTACGTAAATAATGGTCAAAACTTGAATGTACATACCTCCTTCAGAAACTCGAATGTTGCAAGTGTTTTGAATGTGATCAAGCAATCCAAAACGTGATGAACGTGACAAAATCGTTGTGTGGAGATCAAAGAATGTAGTGTGGGGACCAAAAGAATGAGAATAAGAATGAGAATGTTCTTTACCTTCCAAATCCTTATTCATTAATGGAGATCATTGATTGATGGAAAATAATGGTTGGTAATTAATGTGGTTGGTGGAGAAAATTACCTTTTCTTATTTTGAATTGAAGAGGGGCTAAAATTGTCTTTTTACACCTTTGCTGACATCATTAAAGTCAGCAAAGGGTCCCCAATTAAGTGAATTTCAAAATGGGGCCCATTTTTACAAAACAACAATGAAAAGGGCCCCTAAGTCCCAATTGCCCCTTTACACACTTAATGGACTACTAGTTGAGTATAATTCGTTTCGTACCTCTATCAGTACAAGAAGTGAATTTGTAACATTAGATGAACTTCATTCCTTGTTGAAATCAGAAGCTAAGTTCATTGAGCAACAAAACAAAGCCACTGCTGCTCCTGTTTTTAATCCTACCGAGATGTTTGCTCGAGGTGGAGGATCTACTTAGAATAATTTTCGCGGTCGAGGACGATCAAATCAAGGAGCCCGTGGTTTCTATAATCAGGGACGACGTGGACCAAATTCACCTCCGATACAGAATCAAGGAAATCAAGGAGGTTGCGGACCTCAAAATTTTGGCCAAACTAATCAGTTTACTCATAATCGAGGGAATTTCAATGGAAATTCCTCTGCTATCTCAGCTGGCGGAAATCAAGGAGGTCGAATTGTCTGTCAAATTTGTACTAAGCCAGGACATGGTGCATTGGATTGCTTTAATCGGCTTAACCTATCTTACCAAGGACGACATCCTCCTTCAAAGTTAGCAGCAATGGCACTCGCGTATGACACTACCCCTACCACAACAACTTGGCTTGCTGACAGTGGCTGCAACACACACGTTACCCCTGATGCTGCCAACCTAAATCTGAATTCAAGCTACGATGGAGAGGATGCTATCACAGTAGCAAATCCTAAATGTGGGGATGTGTGTGTGAAGCTCCTTTCGTACTTAGTGTGTGTGTATTGTTGTGTATTAGACTATTAATTTAATATCACTACTTATATTGTTGTGTTTGTGACTATATGTACAACAAAAAAATAAAAAAAAAAAGAAAATCTGGTATATGGGCCTACAATGAGCAAAACAAAAAACCGGTATACACGGTGTACATGAGATATATGTTATTTATGAGGTATATATGATGACACAAAGAAATGAAGTAGAAGACAAAACAAGCATAGCTCAGCATTTAGAGACAAAGTGATGACAATACAAATAAATAATTGAAGAAGACGAAAAAGGGTAGGCGGCAAAATGAAATAATGAAAATAAAACAAATAGTTACATAAAAGGAACAAATCAAATAAAATAGAATTTTTCGTACTTATATATGACTAGTAAAAATTATCAATGAAATTTGTTTCTCTTCTCAAAATTGACTAGTAAAAATCATAAGAAACCACGAAATGAAACTCAGAATACAAAACACACGAACAATAAAAAAGAAAAACATTAAAAAAACGAAACAATTAAATAAAATGAAAAATATTGAAAGAAATACTTACCCATCCGCGAAGAAAAATGATGAAACCAGACAAAAATTAGCAAATGAAAATTGGGAGAGAAATAGGTAAAGATAGGCTGCGGCAGATGAAAAAAACATGAAGAAAAAAAAAAAAACAAATACACACAAGTTAGGCCAGGAAAGAAATCACAAATGGAATAAATTTGAAAAACAAATCAATTAAATATTAAATAATAAATAAAGGACGAAACTTCCCAATCCAGAAATGACAACAATAATTAATAATATCAAATTAAATTAGTGTATCATTGGATTGTTCAAATCCAAGAAATGACTAAACAGTTCTCTAATTTAACTTTTTGCCATGTATCTAGACATGGAAATAGGGTAGCAGATTTGTTAGCTAAGGATGCTTTAGCTCAAGCAAAATTTATGCTTTGGTTATCGCAATTTCCTTCTTAGTTAACTTCAGTGAGTTCGTCAACTCGCTGCAAATGTAAGTTGTATTGTGATTGTTTATGTTAATGATATGATCCGATGTGTTTCTAAAAAAAAAAAAAAAATTAGGACATTTAATGGAAGATAAAAAACTACTTAATGCATGAAAGCTTACCCTGGATAGACTTAAAAGTTTTAGACATATTTGAAATTCACGGATAAAAATAGCTTATCTACCAAAATTTCTGCTAAAAAAGCTTCCAAACTAAGCTACAGCAATCCGGTCAAGATTTTTTTCTTTTTTTTGATGATCTACTTCATATGTAATCAGCTTTATTCTCTATTTTGACCTCTTGTCCTCCCCATCTTTTCATCCGTTCTATTGTTTGATTCACCTGCAAGTGTAATATTTCGTCAGTTAAGTTTTCCACAAATCAATAGTTCACAGTATACTAAGAACGAGTCTGGGATAAGTTTTGAGAGTAGAGTATTATGCACTAATCGAATACTTTCTCTAAAAGTGCTTCCAAAGTATAGAAGTTCTGAAACTATTTCTGAATACAGGCCAACTACCTGACAATTTTTTAAAATATTTTTAGCCTATTTCAAAGTTATACTGATCTTACTCTCCTCTAGCAATTGAAAAGAAGTTGGATGCACTTCTTTGCAACCCCTTTTTATTCAAATGTATTTTGTAATATTCAAGCATTAATGTGCCAAAATTTTCAACTATACTTTGGAAGATAAGATTTTCAACTATACCTCATGAGTCCAGTTTGTTTTGTAAAGTATGATCAGAAGCAGAATGGTTTGGAGAGAAAGTCCACATATCATGCCTCCCCATAGTCCCTGTGATCATGAAGAATGTATGAAGGAAAAATGGTAAGATGTTTATAGATAATATATAAGATAAAAGGATGATAAATCAAAATACTCTGCATCTAAGGTTGTTGAAAATGAGAACTCCTAAAACACTCCCCTAATCTCAGATATATTTTTCCATCGTTTACATTCATTTTCATGAAAAGGGATGGAAAATTTACTGACCTGAACTCCCAAATGTTTTGTATAACCAAGAAGATAACCAAGGGGAAGACCAAAAGCATAATACGAGCCAAGATTGATATAAGCTACCAACGTTTGCCAACCAGCTCCAATAGCAACGCCTGAAAAACTCAGGAAAATGTTAAAAGAGAAAGAGAGAATCTTATTAACGTGGTATAGATTTGTGAAGCATGGTAGATTTGGTACCTGAAATTACAGGTTGAACACTGTTAAGAACCATGGTGATTCCAAGAAGGTATGCTAATTTAGCGACAGCAGCTTGCATTTCTTTGCTGCTGGTGTAAATGACAGCAAAATGATCCTTCGCGATTAAGATAATCACCATGAACAGTAATCCGAGAACAAGAGACTCAAGTACAGTAACATAGACAGAATATTTGGTCGCCACTGGATGTCCTTGTCCAAGCTCATTGGAAACCCGCACACTGGGAAGGTGAAACAAATGCAAATTCAGCACACTAATAATAATCATTATAATACATAGATCAAGCAAAAAAATTTGACAGATAAAATACTAATACGCAAACGTCAGCCGCATTTTCAAATATCATATTATATGTTCATCACTGAAAACGAGAACTAGATGAAGGTAGAAGCAACAGGATAATATTGATCAACCAAACATTGGCATTATCAGTTTATCACCTTGTTCTGTTTTTTGACTCCACAGTTTATGTGGAATATGAGATCATCTTTCAAGTGAATTATTCGTATTTAACAACAGTCGGTTTATGGTTTAACATCGCAGGAATCAGAATTGTCAGTAGAAGTAACAAGCTTTCAGAGAGACAAGAAATATAATGAATTTGATCACATACCTAATGGCAGCATTTATACCTATGAACAACATTGCTTCCAGCCCGTTGATATCCATGCTGGAAAAGCAAAAGTAAATGGATTAGTCAAAACTCCAAAACCTTCTTTAGGCGTACCTACTTACAATTCAAGTTCCTAACAAAGGTATCCATTATTTCTTTATACTTCCAATTCACAAGGTTTCTATTTCCTCGCCATATCACTCTATATAATCTCATTATTGTGCCATGAACTTGCTATGCAAGCAATTCCTATTCAGCATAAAACTTAATTTTTGTTTGTACAGACTACAGAAAGGTGCAGGGGTATTATAAATGTTATATTTGTAATAACATAATGAAATTGATAAGCCAAACGTAAAAAGAAGTATGGCACTAAATTCTGTTCTTACCAAATTGAAAGGGAACCAACAGCATATACTGCGTTATCGAGATGGCCAGTAAGAATAATTATACTCATCATGTACCAGAGTTCTAGGCAAAGCATTACAGCGGATGATAAGGAAAGCCCGACAAAGGCCCATATATCATTGAAAGCCGACCGTGACAAACCAGTCCATCCATCTTTACACCAACCAACAACATAGATAACTTGTGCTATAGCAGTGACCCAATTTGAAATGTCGCTTGCAATAGCTGCACCAGTTAAGCTCCAGTTGAACATGAAAATAAAAAGCCAGAGCATTGCAGCATGTAATAATAAGACCGAAAACCCAATATAGGCAAGGATATTGACCTTGCTCTGGGCTTGAAGGAACTTTTGGGTTGGAAAAACGACCGCGAGTGAGAAGAGTTCGGGAATTAGCAACCTTGTGAACCATCCTGCAACTTCAGCTATGTCATCTGCTTGTCCTAGAAACTTTAGGATTGGTTCAGCGTACCAGTAAATGGGTAAAATAAAGAAGCTGGAGACCGTGAGAATAATCCATGAACGTTGCATATAAACACCAAGCAAGTAAACTTGTCCAGCGCCATAAGCTTGACCACACAGCGTCTCCAGTGCACTTCCCATGCCAAGCTACATTTTGCAGAAAATTAAATTTAATAATAGTTAAGAATAGAGAACAAGAACAAGATGAAGAGGACAGTTGAAAGATATTCATATCCTACAACTCAAATACAAAATCAAACCTTTATCGCACAACGACTTATTGGAAAAATTATTCAATCAGCCATCACAACGTGGCTGCTCCACATATAATTGTTGGATGATACTTCAAAATCTATCGACTACTCATAATAGTTCCATATAGATTCAAAATACTATTTTAAAATTCTCTCTCGCACGTCGAATCACCAGCCACATCATTGTTCTGAACCCCTTCCAATAATTTCTCAACTTCTTGTGTGAAATAAACTTATTGCCTCACAGTTTTACATTTTCCCCATAGCTTCTAGCATAGGAAAAAACAACACAAAAGAAAAATTCTTACATACACATCCACGAACAGAATTCGCATAATTAGCAATAATTTTTCCCAGATCTAGAAACCGGAGAACGATTTTTAATCTCCAGCCTAATTTCAGGATGTAGATCAATTGGAGAACAAAACGAGAAAGAAAAGCACTCATCCAGTCATGATCTTACATCAATATTTAAAGTGGCAAGAGAGGACATTGTAAAGTGATGCTGTACGGATTCCTTTTCTGCTTATGAAAAGAGGAAAAAGAAAACGAGACAGCAACGATAACACAATCCTGCACTTACATACAGTCCATAAACAAGCATCAATAAATTCATCCATCCTTATCATACATAGAAAAACAGGAGCAGAACCAAGAGTGGAAGAGAAGGAAACACACCATGAAGCCGAATGCGAAGGTTCCGATAACGGAAACGGAGATAGAAACGGCAGAAAGCTCGACATCGCCGATATGGCCGACGAAAATGCTAGTGACTGAGTTGATTCCGTACTGGCAAATGATACTAAAGACAATCGGTGCCGCAATCTTCCAGAGCTTGGTGGTCTCGGCGAAGAACACATGATTGGCGTCACTGAAAGTTTTCAGTGGTTCATAGTCGGCGTCGGCGACGCCATTCAGCAAAGGCGCTTCCATTTCTCTCTGGTTGGTGGTGTAAGAAGAAGGGGAAGGGATATTTTTAACGTAGCTAGCGCAGAGTATAGAGAGTTTCAAGGTCGTCGATTTCGAACATGGCGCCTCCCTGCGAATGCTGCTCGCTGGCACTTATCATTGGCCGTTAGGATCATCCACCTCTCATTTTTCATCTCTATAATTTACTTCTTCTGCCATTTTACCTGCCCCACCTCAACTATTTATTTATTATTATACTTCTCATGGAATTATTGTTTTCCCTTCGAAAAAAAAAAAATAGTTGAGATTTGGCTTAAATTTCATTTTCGTCCCTAAGTTTTCAAATTCGATCTCCTCTTCTTCATTTTTGGTTCAATTTTCTGTTGATGACTTTGCTGACGTCACACTATTTTTTTTTCTTTACAGCATGTGAGGGTGGGAGGTTTCGAACCACAGACCTCTTGGATTAGTACACACTTTATGTCAGTTGGGTTATGCTCATGTTGGTTTTCTTCCCCTTCTTTCTCACTCTTCTTTTTAACCATCACCACCATCATAGATGCAGTCCTGCCGTCGCCGTCGTCGACAGGACTGGATCTGTGATGGTGATGGTGAGGAAGAAGATGAGGAAGAAATTAAAAAAAATAACAATATTTTTATTTTAAAATTTTGAAAACCAATTTTTAATTAAAAAAAATAATGTGACATCAGCAATCCATCATTTATTAACGAAAAATTCAACGGAGGGACCAAAATTGGTTTCTATTTGGTTTGAACATATTGATACTAATAGAAATATCGATTACCTATTATAGAACATGTTAATCATCGCGGAGCTATAATTTCTATAACTTTTAATGCAGAATTTTTAGTATATATAAAAAACACAACGACGAGAAATATTGTGTGCATGTTTGGGAGTGATTTTGAAATGGCTAAAATTACTTTTGTCATATTCGAAATCATCTCGAAACATATCTATAATTATTCAAAATAATTTCATATTTAATTTTACACTTTTAAAAGTATTTTTCATATCATCAAAATTGATTTTGAATTATTAAAAGCATGTTTCGGAGTTATTTTAAATTTGACATAAGTGGTTTTAATCATTTCAAAATCACTCCCAAACACCGATTGTGTCAAATATTTTGTCCTTTTATTTATTTATTTATTTTTATCTTTTCTTTTTTCTCTCATTGAATACCACCATAATGCCTTCTTCTTTCCTCCTTCAATACAACGTGCTCTCTTATCTTTCTATTTAATGTTGCGGCTTTTTCTTTCCAATTTTTCCTCTTACTCTTTTAAGTTTTAACTAGCTATTATTTACTATCATTATTTTCGGGAAAAAAAAAATTGATATTTTTATATATATATTTTTTACAACATGTGGGGTGGAGGGATTCGAACTACAAACCTTTTGGTCATTAGTACACACTTGATGCCAGTTGAACTATGTTCATGTTGACAAATTGATATTTATACCTCTAAAACTTTATAGGTTGTGTTGATGGTCGATTTTGGTCAGAGGAAACTCACCTGACCTTCACGTGCCACCAACGATAAATTTGTAGATGAGGGGGAAGACGTGGCCTGCAAAAGAGAAAACCTGCACACCGGTGTGGTGCTAGCCACACCGCCTCCGATGCTTAAGTCAGAAAACGGAAGGGAGAGCTGGAGAGTGATAGCGAGCATAGCTAGCTATTTTTCTCTGATTAATTAAGCTAGTCTTTTACAATTATTTGCCCAAATTTGTGCATTTTTATGTTTTATTTGTAGGAAGTATGTGTTTGAAGCTTAATTCAGCAATTGGAGTCAAATGGAGTCTTCAATCTAAAAAAAAAAAAAAAAAAAAGCGTCGCGACGCTATAGGCAAATTTTCCAAAAATGCGGTATCGCGACAGCGTCGCGACGCTGTCGCCAGATTTTCTATAAATTCATCTTTTCATGCTACGGCCGAGGGGAGTCCAATTGGTTAGATTTTAGCCCTAATTTCGACTAGAGACCTTTGGTGGGAGCTAAAGCAAGGCCAAGGAGCGGGAATCAAGCGAGAAGACGTGGAGATCGTGACGGGGACGTGTCGATTTCGACGGATTCGAGTTTTCCTTTCTCTTTCCCTTACCTCTTGTAGTTTTTATGGCTTTTCTTTCAATTAGTGTTTATGGTTTAAAGACTATGAATTGCTAGTTGTTTGTCTTAGGGATTGATGTAATTGTTTTAGTTTTTGGATTGATTTTAGGTATGAATGTGTTTTTATTTTATGCATGCAATTTTGTTTAATGCTTTCAATTACTTGATCACTAATTGAATGATTTAAGTGTTGAATCTAACTCGGGAGGGAGGATTTGGCCTAAGACTTACTTTGTTTAATTGCATGACTAGAGTAGAAATTCTAAGTTTGTGACGGGATTTGGAATATCTTTAGAAGCGTAACAATGACCGAACCGAATAATGCCTTGCTTGTTAATGAACTTAGATAGGGATATCAAGTTAGTTTATATGCATGAGAATCAATTATACTCGGGAGAGGTAATCGTGATAAAAGTTTCCTTGGCTTGTAGAATAATTGCACGGTCAATTCATTCCTATTAATCAATCCTCAATCTTAATCAATGAAATCAATTCCCTAAGAATCTTTCCATTTGAGTCTCCACTTTTATTTTTATGCTTTTAGTCTTTACTTTTATCTTTATCATTGAGTTTTGCTCCCTAAATAAAATTGGACAAAAGTATTCACGATACTTAATTTGCTAGAAAACCAATCCAGAGGACGACACTCGTTTTACACGAAAACACTATATTATTACTTGACCCGTACACTTGCGGTTAGCAATTTGCACATCAAGTTTGAGCAAGAGAAGAGAGTCGAGAATTGAGTTCGGGTCCCCTTCTTCAGTGGCGAAGAGGGGTATAAATACCTGCTCGTGCTCCTAGGGTTTTTAGGAATTCGGAGGCGTTTCGGGACAAACCAGGCGAAACCGGGACGGCTAAAGGCATCAGGGACCGAGAGGAGGTGACCGAGCTCGGCCCGCGCAAGCGGGCCGAATGGTCGGGCCAAGTTGGCCCGGCCCTTTGGTTGGCTCTTCCTCTGGGTCGGTCTCCCAGCCCTATTTCCGCCCGGACGTCCTCGTCAGCCCCTTGTGCGTCGGGTGGTCCAAAATTGCCTATAACAGGTTGAATCTCTAAAATAATAATTATATCAATTAAAATCATAAATCATAAACTTTCGAAATGAATCAATTTGAAAGTTTGACCATAGCTCACCTGACATAAAAATTGTACTAATGACCATGAGGTCTGTGGTTCGAATCCTCCCACCTTCACATATTGTCAAAAAAAAAAAAAAACAATTTAAACTCTATGTTCACACGTTTTAAATTTTTTGTGTTTTTTTTATCTTTTTTGTTTTTTGTTTTTTTGTTTTTTTGTTTTTGTTTTTTTCTGTTTGTTTTTTTTTTTTCCTCTCTCCTCATTTCACCCTCTCTCCTCATTTCACCCTCTCTTTTGATTTTTACTCCAAGTTAATGAAAAAGAAGCTAATAAAGCAAGGAATTGACCCAAATACCCACAAGCCCATAATCTCGTCGTCTTCTTCAGTCCATTCATTTCACCCACAAAAACAGAGTAAAGAAACAAAAAAACAGAGCAAGATGTAGAAGAGCACAGCTTGCAGAGCCTGGTTCGTGGCGGCGAGCATCGACGCCGCCGAGGCCCTGAAGGACCAAGACGTTTGCCGGTGGTGGAACAACGTCATCAAATCTCTCCAACAACACGACAAGACCAAACTCAGATCTTACTACCAAGCCAAGAAGCTCTCTGCCTCCTCCTCTTCCGCCATTGCCAACCAAATCAACAGGTCTTGCAAGGAAAAAATGAGGAAAGCCATGGACTTGAGCTGCTTGGGACCTAGTACCTTCAGATTCTAGAGCTTTTCCTGAAAGGGTCTTCATCAACTTTTGCTTTGCCTGAGAAAACAAACTCATCAAATTGGACATGGGGGTTACAAGTTTTAGATGCTTGTGTATGGAAGTTGAAATGTTATACAAATTAAAAGAAAAAAAAAATCCATATCCCTTAGCTTTAATCACATCTAGAGAAATGATATATATAAATGGGTTGTTTATTTCAAAAAAAAAAAATAATAATAATAATCAAATTCATACTTTAATCTAAATTATTTGAGTTAATAAGTTGAAAAGAGAGTGGAATGAGGAGAGAAAGAAAAATGAGAGAGAAAGTGGGTGATTGAAAAGAGGGAGAAGTTAGAGAGAGTGGAATGAGAAGAACGAGAAATAAAATATGGGAGAGAAATTGAGTCAAATAAATCTAATTTTTAAATTTATCATATTTTTTAATTTTTAAATTTGAAAGTTTAGGGGTCTAATTTTTTGGTTTAATTTTTACATTCAAAAGTTTAGGGGTGTAATTGTTACTAATACCATACTTTAGGGGTAGTTTTTACAATTTACCCTTTTTTCATTCATATTCAAATTTCAAAAATCATTTTGTCTTCCCGATACTTTTCTAAACATATATATAAATGCAAGACACGTGTGCGTGAGAGAGGTAGAGAAAGATTGGTGTCCTCCAATTTTGAGGCAGTAAAGCTCAACTTATAACGGTGTGTAGTTGTCAAGAATTTAATGGTAGTGTGTAGCCTACGCACCATTAGACTCGGGTTTGGCCCACCAAGAATGCTTCTTACTTTATTGGGATGAGTTCTCACATGAAACTTAATAATGTGTTGCTTCCAGTTGTGATTCGGATCCCATTGAGCTAGTGGATTCGTTTAGAGTGATTTGTGAAAAGTGACGTAAATAAATCATTCTGGAATGTTTGTTGTAAGCTCTTGTATCTTATCCTCTCATGTTCTATCGATAACAAAGTGTGTTAAGGACGAAGACACGGCCACACATATCTCCACAATGGTATGATACTGTCCACTTTGAGCATGAGCCCTCATGATTTTGCTTTTTGGTTCACCCCAAAAGGTCCCATGTCAATGGAGATATTTGTCCTATACCTTATATACCCATAATCCTCCCTTGTCTAGTCAATGTGGAACTTTAGTCGCACTCCTAACACAAAGAATCAGACTAGTCCACATTAGATGAACTATTATAAATTTAATGTCAATCTCTCTTCCCTTATACTTGATTTATTATCCTTCTTATAGCATGGAAGCTTAGATTGATTTATATATTCTTTTAAAACGTGAGTTTAAAATTATTTATTCTCCAATATATTTGGAATTAGAATTTGGTTGAAAAAGTTTAGATAAAATTTATATTATTGCCCTAAACATGAAATCCGCTCTTATAAGTGTCTTCTTATTGATATTTTAATGAACGGTATACTTTTACAATTTAATTAAGTTTCATTTATTTCTAAATTAAGTTAGCTAAACATGGAATAAAACTTGTACTAATTATGATCAAGATGTGTGCGGTTTAGATCTCTACCTCCACATACATGTTAAAAAAAAAAAAAAATTACTTTCAAATCTCAATCAGCTTCCTTCCCTAACAAAATTTAATTTGGTTTGAGTTAATGTGCATTTTGGCTCATAACATTTTGTGGACTTATCTTCATTTTGGCCTTGGATGTGTGGAATTAAATTATACAAAGTAAAATTTTATTCGAATTTAAATTTTACAAGAGAACTAATACATGAATACCTATTTATAAATCTTTAATAATTTGGAAATTTAGTAACTAATTAATCCAGCCATTAACATCAAACAATGTTATAGGACTCCTGACTTTGTGTTGACCATCATCCCACACCAAGGAAGCTGATGCAATGCTTCTATCAATACTTCCTTCAATTGTAAGCTCAAAGTTTTGCTCTTCTCCCAAAGCCTTGAATGAAAGAATAGAAGGATTCACTGTAATATTAAGCCCTAAAGGAGCAAAAATTGTAGCTTTATATGTCGAATTTGTTGACCCGACATTTGTGACTCTTCGTTTGTAAATTTGCCTGATTGAGGTTGACATCGATGTGGAAAGAGCGAATGAAGGATAGTTTAGATCGAAAACCGTGTCGGAATTGTTTGGAGAACAAGTACTATTATCTTCAGAGACTTGTTGGAGCAACTGGGTGCTATAACCTTGACCACATAAAAACCGTACATAGTCAATTTCAGTAGCATTGTAGACCAACCCAGGGTTCACTGCGCTTAGTGGATTTATATGGCCAGAACCATATGCAAATTCTGCATCTGGGTTAAGTTCAGCTCTCATAGGAAATGCTGCATAAAGTAAATTTAAATATTAGAGTACATGTTAATTTTATTTTGTGACAATATGAAAAAAAGAACATAAAAAAGTTGCAACTTTGACAGTGTTAGCGTCAAAATTCTGTTAATTTACCCGTTGTCATCAGTGCTGATTTGAGTGCAGCAGGAGACCAAGAAGGGTGGAACGATTTAACATATGCAGCTACCGCTGTAGCATGTGGACAAGACATTGAAGTCCCTGAAATGATATTATAAAGAACCTTTCTATTATCATCTTCAGCTTCTGAAGGTGGACTTATAGGAGACCATGCTGCGAGAATTTCAACTCCTGGACCAGTCAAATCTGGCTGCAATCCCACTCAAAACAAATTAATAAGAAAACTGCTTAGAAAATTGTCAAACTTACTACTATATTTTTAAAAATTGAACCTAATCACCTTGAGAATGTCAAGAGTTGCTGGATTTGGACCCCTTGAAGAAAATGATGCAACAAAAGGGCTTGACTCATGCTTCCCTTCTATGCTCTTTAATATAGTAGCTGTTGGAAGGCTGCAAATCATTCCATCATTAATTAATATTATGCATATGTAAATAATTATGATAGAATAAATTATAACAGATTGACAAACATGAACCTAACTCAACAGATATAAGACATTCTAAAATGTTATAGATTTGAATCTCCACTCCACACGTGATGTAATACTCTAATAAATATAAAACGTATATATATAATAGATTGAATTGGATTAATTACCTGTTTAAGTTGATATAAGAAGAAATGAGAGTTCCATTCTGTGTGCCTAAGCGAGAGGCAGGCAAAGGAAAAATGGATGTGAGATCTTTTGAAAGTCTATCTTGCATTATAATCCCAATTGCACCTTTCAAAGAACTCATATTTTTTGGAGTTACCAAAAAATCACATAGGGCAATTTTACCCTTCACCAACTCCCTGTCCACTGAGTTATCCAAGCAAAATCTATATCACAGAAAACAAGTAAAACACTTTTGAGCATAATTCAGCTGTAATTGACTTGTATTCTCGATCAAGAGGTTAGAGATTCAAATCTCCCACCTCGAATGTTGAGTTAAAAAAAAAAAAAAGAAAAAATACACAGGTTGAAGAAGAAGGAGTTGGGTGGAAGAAGAAAGAAGAAGGACAGAAAGAGGGGTGAAAGAAATAAAAAAATTATAAAATAATAATATATTTATTATATTTATATTTTAAAAAACTTAAAACTTAATTTTTTTAATAAATTTTTTTTGCCAATCCATTAACTATTAACGGAAAATTGGATGGAGGGACCAAAATGAAACTAAAACCAAACCTGGGCTAAATTGTTGAGTTTGAAAACTCAGAAACCAAAATGAAACCTAACCCAAACTAAAAGTGTATTTTTTCAAAAAAAAAAAAAAAAATCATTTTAAAGTTGAAAATTGAGCATTACCTGGATATGGATCGATTGAAGCCAGCGGTAACATTTGGTATATCTCCGGCATAAACCAATGGATATTGTGTTCCATTGAGGTCAAATGTATTGATGCTGACTCCCTGTCAAAAACAAATTAAATAATGTGATATGTGACATGAAACACTTATTATAATTTTAATATATGATAAGTGATTGAATTAGGTACATGGAATGTTCTTCCATCTCCAAGTTGAACTCCAGTCAAAAATTTTCTATCAGTAGTGCTGGCCGCCACTGACAGAGACCAAGGCGAGAAGTTTCTGATCGTGAAAAGTCCTGGACCGTCGTTGCCAGCAGACATGGACGTCAGGATTCCCTTCTTCATTGCATGGAAAGCTCCGATGGCTATGGAGTCATTGAAGTAATCTCTTGGCACGTTTCCTCCAAGAGACAGGGAGATTATGTCGACCCCGTCCGCAATGGCGTCGTCGAATGCAGCAAGAATGTCGGCGTCATGGCAACCGTCGGACCAGCATACTTTGTACGCTGCGATTCGCGCTGACGGGACTCCTCCCCTTGCTGTGCCCAAGCCGAGACCAAGCATACTCGCTCCCCCGACCAACCCGCCCGCCACCGTCGATGCTGTGTGCGTCCCATGCCCATTTGAATCTCTTGGACCTTGGATGTCATTTACTGGATACTTACCGTCGCTGCGATATGATCGAGCTCCAACGATTTTACTACATGCAACATATCAAATGATTATCAAACGAAGTCTTATTTATTTTAAATAAATAATGCCAGTATTTTGAGTCAATGAAAAAATTGTATATATATATATATATACTTGTTGCAAGAGAAATTGGGTGAGAGTTCACAACTGCCGTTCCACTTGGTTGGTGGCGGGCCATATCGCCGGTCTTGGAAACTGGGAGATTCCGGCCAGATGCCGGAATCAAAAACTCCGACGACGATATCGCTTTCTACCGATGGAACTCGACTGACTTGTTGAGAGAAACCCATGAAGTCCCACGACCTTGTTGTGTGGAGTTGTTTTTTTCCATTTCGAAAAACTGAAATTACGCCCTTCCTCTCTGAAATTCAAGTAATTCACACCATGCAAATTATTCTTCCATTAACAAAACAAAAACAAAAACTCAACTTCACCATCAATTTTGGAAAAAAAGCGTTACCGCACTAATCAATTCAACAAACAAAGAATAACAAAAACGAGAAGAAACAACATATAGATAATTTTACATGGTTCGATAACTTTGTTTTAGCTACATCCATAGGTAGAGTAAGAGTGATTTTATTAGTTAATTAGGAATAAAATACAGATACAAATATTAAGACAGTTTAGAATAAGAGAGATTTGATCCAAAATAAAGTCACTCCATACAAAATTTAGCTATTGGGGTCACGTTACACCCAAAACTCACAAAACTGGATGTTTTGGAGTTAGACTCTTTGATCATTCGGAGTGTCAGATAACAAATTCAAGACATATGACATACCTGAAACTTTCTGTGCTTCGGCGTTAGTCAGCTTCACCACAAAGCCATTAAAGCTTCTCTTATAGCTATGAAGTAAAGAGTGAGGAGCAAAAGTGCTGAAACAAATTTTTTTTTTTCCAGTGTCAATATACTTCTCTTATGAGTTGTATTTGATTTAACAATAATAGAAGATAAATCATCACCTGCCAATGACTTCTCGTAGCATTCTCATGTGATGAGACGAAGTCGAAATTTGGTCTTTCGGATGACTTCCCATGTATACAATATACGTCTGCACATTAAAAAATTACACATTAGAAGAGAGAATAAAGAAGAAAAAGAGGATTGAGATTTAGAGAGTTGCCTCTCGATGGTCATCTTCTGAAATTGAGCTGAAAAAATGGAGAGAAAAGCAAAAACTGAGGAAAAGAAGCCTTGAAAGAGACGACATTGATTGATATAAAGATAGTTCTGCAATTCGAAACTAAAAAGGAAGAGAGTTTTTTTTTTTTTTTTTTTTAATATAAATTGTTGAAATGGAATGAAAGGAAATTTATTTATACATATAATGGAATTTCTGTAGGTTGTGGAAAAGAAAGAAAAAAAAAAAAAAAAAAAAAAAAACCATTTTCTTAAGTACACATTCGAAATGTCAACAAAGTTTGCTGTTGTGTTGTGTCGAATTTTCTTCGGAAGTATCCTTTCAACTTGGTCTCATTATTATTATTATTATTATTATTGTTATTTTATGAAAACAACTGATAACTTGGTCTTCATAACGCGTTAGAAAACTAATGAATTAAAATTTTCTCTTAGAGAAAAAGTTGGTCGTCTTGTTTGTATGTGCATTTGTTCACCATTTATCTCTAACTTTTTTATATTCTTATTTTAATTTTTTAAATATTTTTTATAGTTCAACATGAGTGAGAATTTTAGCTTCTTAATAAATATATATAATAAAGGTTTTAATTTCCTTACCAGTTTTCATCTTTGTTAAGCACTGTTGATGGTAAAATTCGGACAGAAGACTCAGACCTTCACGTGACACCAACAGTGAATTTGTATAAGTTGGGGAAGACGTGGCCTGCAAAACAAGGGAAACTTGCACACCGGGTGTGGTGCTTGCCACACCGCCTCTGATGCTTAAGTCAGTAATCGAAGGGAATATGAGCAAAACCAAAGAGCTAGAGGAAGAAAAGAGAGAGTTTTTTTCGATCCCCTCTCCAAGGTTGAAGAAGGGTTTATATACCTTTTCCCTTTTTAGGGTTTCTAAGCGTTGGAAGACGATTCGGGCTAAACCAGGTTGAACCGGGGCCGCCAAAAGACTCTAGGGACAGAGCGGAATGGAGGAAACTCGGCCCGCACAAGCGGGCCGAGGGTCGGCCTCTACCTCGGCCATGGGCCGAGGCCGAGCGGGGTTGGGCTAAGGCCCAATCCCTTCGGCCTTGGCCCAACCCTATGGCCCATTTCCCCTTTGGGTTCCGTTTTCGGGTTGTGTCTTTGGTTTCGGATCGCGTTGTCCTCGACTGCTCCTTAGATTCCGGGATGGTCCAGAATTACCTATAACAAGCACAAGATTGAATTCTTAGCCAAATTTCAAAACAAAAACAATTTTTTTTAGTTTTTAAGACTTGACTTGATTTTTGAAAACATGAGAAGAGGGTAAATAATAAAACTAATGGATAGTATTAGTATTAATTTTGAAAAATCTAAAATAAAAAATTAAATAATTATTAAATGGAACTTTATCTTTTAATCGAAGATATATTTCTTAATCAATCGAGCAGGGTTGAAATTGAGAATATTATCAAAGTATCATAACTTCTATGCTTCGGAGAGGAAGAGTACTTATCATGACTTGGTCTTACTTGGAGAAATTGAATAAATTGGGCGATGATTAATGATTGAAAATTATGGTTTTTGGTCCAAACAACAAAATTCCAAGCTGAAGCGTCAAAGAAGGTATTTTTAAAATACACGTCTGCTGCGGTCAACCACTAAAAAAATAAAAATAAAAAAATAAAATTACAAGTTTAATTTGAGAACTTTTGTATCTATATTTAATTGTGAACTTAAAAAAATTTCTAACAGAATCTCACGTTTTCACTTTTGTGATTGGTAGGTCTTTTAGAACTTAAAAAACTTTCTAACAGAATTTCAAAAATTTCACTTTTGTGACTAGTAGATATTTAAATCTTAAAGGTGCCTAATGTGTCTCCAAACTGTTCGATTTTGAATTTAATAGATCTCAGACATATTTGACATTGACATTTTCAACCGTGAATAGATCTATTAGACATAATACTAAGGGTGTGTTTGGTTTAATTTTTCAAGTGTTTAATTTTGAAAATAAATCATTTTGAAAAAATTTATAGTGTTTGGCAACCACTAAAAATGACTTATTAGAAAATGAGATTGATAAATAAACCATTTTGAGAGAAACACTTAAAACCAACTTTTTAAAAAATACTTCTTAAGTAAACAATAACTTGTGTAGAAAAACACTTGTGAGGAAATGCAACCAAACATATGAGTGTTTAAATTCTAAACAATTTTTATACAAAATGTTTTTTAAAAAATGCATTATTGAAAAACATTTAAATTAAAATGTATTCCAAACGGACCCTAAATTTGATGTTAACGAGACTCTTACATGAAGAGAAGAGAAGAAGAAGAAAAAAAAAAAGACACTCATGATACAAATTGAAATTCAAATTATTTTCTTTAAAAAAAAAACCTGAACATAGTTCAACTGGCTAACATATATATACTTGAATAAGAGGTTAAAGGATCAAATACTTTTCACATGTTGTTCCATTCAAAACACTTTTTTACAATTCGATGATATCACAAACACAAATATAAGAGTTGAAGGACTAAACATCAAATCGACCCAATAAGGTTGAAGTGGGGAGAGGAGAGAGAGAGAGTTTTTTTAATTTATTGTTATTATTAAAATTATTGTTTTATTTTAGAAAATGTCATCTTAGCTCTTCCTTTAAATAACTAATGGAAACCGTTAATAGAATTATAATTTCTTAAACTTTGAAAACTTGGTTGTTTGATTTTGAAAGCTAGATCAAAGTCAGTAAATACAATCCTCAATGAGGGACCAAAAATTTTACTAAAAAAAATTGATTACTACTTTTTTTTTCTATAAATAAATAAAAAGAAAACTAAATACTTTTTTCTCAAAAAAAAAAAAAAAAAAAAAAAAAAAAAAAAAAAAACCATAAACTTGAAAATTCAAGGACTAAACTTGTAATTTAACTCATTTTATTTTTTCTCATGTGCATTTTGAATCATATCCCGTGTGGATTTATATCTTCATTTTGAATCATATCCCGTGTGGATTTAATTAGTTTGAGCAATCATCTTTTCTCGAGTCAACCACCACACAAAATAGAACTTTATTTAAAATTAATAAAAGAATTTAATACATGAATGCATTTATTTAATCTTAATTAATAATTGGAAATTTAGCTAGTGAAATAATAAAAGAATTAACTAATTAACCAACATATTAGCATCAAAGACTGTTATAGGACTCCTGACTTTGTGTTGACCATCATCCCACACCAAGGAAGCTGATGCAATGCTTCTATCAATACTTCCTTCAATTGTAAGCTCAAAGTTTTGCTCTTCTCCCAAAGCCTTGAATGAAAGAATAGAAGGACTCACTTTAATATTAAGCCCTAAAGGAGCAAAAATTGTAGCTTTATATGTCGAATTTGTTGACCCAACATTTGTGACCCTTCTTCTATAAATTTGCCTGATTGAGGTTGAGATCGATGTGGAAAGAGCGAATGAAGGATAGTTTAGATCGAAAACCGTGTCAGAATTGTTTGGAGAACAAGTACTATTATCTCCAGAGACTTGCTGGAGCAACTTGGTGCTAGAACCTTGACCACATAGAAATCGTACATAGTCAATTTCAGTAGCATTGTAGACCAATCCAGGGTTCACTGCACTTAATGGATTTATATGGCCAGAACCATATGCAAATTCTGCATCTGTGTTAAGTTCGGCTCTCATAGGAAATGCTGCACATATAGATTTAAATAGAGTACATGTTAATTTTATTTTGTGACAATACATAAAAGGAATGCACGGGAAAAGTTACGACATTAAATGTGTTAATTAATGTCGCCAAAGTTCGATTAAATTACCAGTTGTCATAATTGCTGATTTAAGTGCAGCAGGAGACCAAGAAGGATGAAATGATTTAACATATGCAGCAGCTGCTGTAGCATGTGGACAAGACATTGAAGTCCCTGAAATGATATTAAAAGAAATATTTCTATTGTCATATTCATCTCCCGAGGGTGGAGCTATAGGAGACCATGCAGCAAGAATTTCAACTCCTGGACCAGTCAAATCTGGCTGTAATTCCACAACAGACAAATCAGTAAGAAAATGCCTTAGAAATTCATCGAGTTAATCACTAGGCCAAAATCGAACATAATCACCTTAAGAATGTCGGGAGTTATTGGATTTGGACCCCTTGAAGAGAAAGAAGCAACAAAAGGGGATAATTCATGCTTCCCTTGTATGCTTTTTAATATAGTTGCTGTTGGAAGGCTGTAAATCATGTAATTAATTAATATTATGCATTTATATAATTAATGAGAGTTTAAGAGTATGATTGATTGAGTTGGATTAATTACCTATTTAAGTTGACATAGGAAGAAATGAGATGTCTTTCTTGTGGGCCAAGGTGGGAGGCAGGCCAGGGAAAAGAGAATGTGAGATCTTTTGGAGTTGTGTCCTGCATTATAATTCCAATTGCATCCTTTAAAGAACCCACATTTCTTGGTACAAAACCATCACATAGGACAATTTTACCCTTCACCAACTCCCTATCCACTGAGTTCTCCCTGCAAAATCTATTTCACAAAAGCACAAGCCAAACATTTTCAAATACAACAAAAAGTTTTTATTTTTTTTTATTGTAATTAAACAATATACCTAAAGAAATCATCCATGGTTGAATGAACTAATATCTTAGGTCCTGTTTGATAACCATTTGGTTTTTGATTTTTGGTTTTTGAAAATTATGTTTGTTTTCTCCTAAATTTCCTACCATGACTTTCATCCTATTTAAGGTTGTATTTGAATTCCTAGCCAATTTTTAAAAACAAAAACTACTTTTTGAAAACTATTTTTTTTTTTCCAAAATTGGACTTGGTTTTTGAAAACAAGGTAGAAGATTGATACTAAAACCAAGAAACTTATAGGTGAAAGTATGTGTATAAGCTTAATTTTCAAAAACAAAACACCAAAAACCAAAGGGCCGGTTGCAAATATAGCAAACCGGCCCAAAATATTTACAGATTTAGCAGCCCACATAAAATTTTGCAAAAATGGCAAAATTTTAAGTTCTGGAATGTGTATTTACTAAAATGCCCTTTCTATCTGATAGAAAATTTTTCTATCACTGATAGAATCTATCAGTGATAGAAAGTTTTTCTATCACTGATAGATTCTATCAGTAATAGAAAGACTTTCTATCTGATAGAAAGTCTTTCTATCATGATAGAAGCTTTCTATCACTAATAGAGATAGATTCTATCAGATAGAAAGACTTTCTATAAGTGTGTTCTTTTTTATAAAGTGTTTGGTAGGTGTTTTGTTGGTGTTGTTTCGTTTCTCATATTTTCTATCATTGATAGAATCTATCAGTGATAGAAAGAGATTCTATCTGATAGAAAGACTTTCTATCTGATAGAAATAGAAGCTTTCTATCACTAATAGAGATAGATTCTATCCTTCTATCCTATTTCTATCAGTGTTTGGTCATTATATCCTATTTCTATCACAGATAGAAAAACTTTCTATCACAAATAGAGAGCCTGGAAGAAGAACATCTTTTCAAAGTTTCCTTTCTTTTTTATTTTTTCAATTTTTTTTAAACTCTTTTATCAGAGAAACGTGAACCCCCTTTAATTATTTACTTTGCTAACTTGCTTTTGTTTTTTCTTTTATCAGAGAAAGTTTCTTCTATCACTGATAGAAAATTAATTCTATCAGTGATAGAATTATTCTATCAGCGATAGAAAGTTTTCTATCAGTGATAGAAAACTTCTATCAGTGATAAAATCGATAGAATTAACTTTCTATCAGTGATAGATTCTATCAGTAATAGTGATAGAAAACTTCTATCACTGATAGAAAGTTTTTCTATCACTGATAGAATCTATCAGTGATAGAAAGTTGAAAAATTTTCTATCAGATAGAAAGTTTTCCTATCACTGATAGAATCTATCAGTGATAGAAAAATTTTCTATCAGATAGAAACCTACCAAAAAAAAAAGAGAGGCGAGAGAAATCCATTGTGCGTGCAGTTTTCTATCTACTGATAGAAGACTTCTATCAGTGATAGAAAGTTTTTCTATCACTAATAGAATCTATCAGTGATAGAAAAACTTTCTATCAGTGATAGAAGACTTCTATTAGTGATAGAAAATTAATTCTATCAGTAGTGATAGAATTCTATCACTGATAGAAAGTTTTCTATCAGTGATAGAAAATCGATAGAATTAACTTTCTATCAGTGATAGAAGTTTCACTGATAGATCTTCTATCACTGATAGAAAGTTAATTCTATCAGTGATAACTGATAGAAAGTTTTTCTATCACTGATAGAATCTATCAGTGATAGAAAATTTTTCTATCAGATAGAAAGTTTTCCTATCACTGATAGAATCTATCAGTGATAGAAAAATTTTCTATCAGATAGAAACCTACCAAAACAAAAAGAGAGGAGAGAAATCCACTGTGCGCGCAATTCAAGGACAAAATAGGGATATAAAAAATTAATTAAAAAATTTTGCCATATTTACAAATATTTTAAAAAATTGCTAAATTTGCCATTATTTACCCTAATTTTGCCACCCATTACAATTATCCAAAACCAAATGGTTATCAAACGGGGCCTTAGTTGTTCATCAATTATCACATAAAACAACCGTATGTTTATATATATTAGATGATTTTTAAGTTGAAAATTGAGTGTTACCTTGACATGGATCCAACGAAGCCAGCGGTTACATTTGGTACATTTCCCGCATATACCAACGGATATTGTGTTCCATTTAGATCAAATGTATTGATGGAGACTCCCTATCATAGACAATGAAAAATAATATATGTTCATAAAATCTTGCAAAAGTAAAATCACGAGGGTTCATGCTTAAAATGGACAATATCGTACTATCGTGGAGTTTGATGACTTACCTTGAAACTTGTTCCATCTCCGAGTTGAACTTGAGTAAAAAATTTCCTATCGGTAGTGCTAGCCGCCACCGATAGAGACCAAGGTGAGAAGTTTTTAATTGTGAAAGGGGTTGGACCGTCGTTGCCAGCGGACATTGACGTAAGGATTCCATTCTTCATTGCATGGAAAGCTCCAATGGCCATGGAGTCATTGAAGTAATCTCGAGTCACGAATGCTCCAATGGAGAAAGAGATGATGTCAACCCCATCAGCAATGGCGTCGTCGAATGCAGCAAGAATGTCGGCATCATAGCAACCATCCGACCAACATACTTTGTAGGCCGCGATTCGTGCCGATGGGACTCCACCCCTTGCCGTGCCGGAGCCGAGACCAACCATACTCGCTCGCCCGACCAACCCGCCCGCCACTGTCGATGCCGTGTGCGTCCCATGGCCATCTGAATCTCTTGGACCGCGAATGTCACTTGTTGGATACAAACCATTGCTACGATATGATCGAGCTCCAATGATTTTACTACATACAAACATTCGAAATTTTGTTAGGCTTAACACTTAGGCTCTGTTCGATAAGTTATAGGTGTTTAATTTTTTTAAAATTAAGCTTGTTTTCGAAAAATATACGTTTTATTACAAATTTAGTCTCTGAACTTTCAATTTTATGTAATAGGTCCCAGAAATGTCTAATAAGTCTTTAGACTTTCAATTCTGTGTCTAATAGGTCTTTGGCATGTTCGACGTTTTTAAAAATTAACTAATCTATTAGATATGAAATTGAATTTTATGTCTGTTGAGACCCTAAACTTTAAATTTTGTCTCTAGTAAGCCTGTAAATTTTTAAAAATATTGAATACGGTCAATGACTTATTAGACACAAAATTGAAAGTTGAAAGACCTATTAGACACAAATAAAAGTTTAAGGATCTATTTGATACAAAATTGAAAGTTTGATGACCTATTTGACACTTTTAAAATTATTTAGGAACCAAATTAAAACAATCTTAAAAGTTGAGAGATTGAAGGAGAAAAGAAATATATATATATGTGTATTTGAACGTACTTGTTGCAAGAGAAATTGGCTGAGACTTCACAAGTACCCTTCCACTTGGACGGCGGCGGGCCATATCCTTGGTCGAGGAAACTAGGGGATTCCGGCCAAATGCCACTGTCGAGTACTCCAACGATGATATCACTTTCCACATATGGAACTCGACTGGCTTGTTGAGACAAACCCATGAAGTCCCATGATCTTGTTGTGTGGAGTTGTTTTCTTTCATTTGGGAAAACTGAGATTACACCCTTCATTTCTGAAATCAAATTCAACCAAATTCTTCCATTAAACAAAAACCGAACTCAACGATTGTTCAAGATTCCGCAATGAAAACATCAATTTATAAGTTACATGGACTTCCCCTCTCATTGTCAATTGATTTTGAAATGGAAACTCTTCCGAGAGAATTAAAAAGGCTTCATGAACGTACCCGAAACTTTTTGTGCTTCGACTTCAGTCAGCCTCACAACAAAGCCATTAAAACTTCTCTTATAGCTATGGAGTAAAGAGCGTGGAGCAAAAGTACTGAAACAAAGTTTTTTAATAATTACTACTTTTGATCCTAATATATGAGCATGACATATAACAATAATGGTTGATAAACAATCACCTGCCAATGGCTTCTTGTAGCATTCTCATATGATGAGTTGGAGTTGAAATTTTGTCTTTTGAATGACTTCCCATGTATACAATATATGTCTGCACAATGAAAAATTGCCCATTAGAAGGAGAATCTATTAGGTGCTCCCGGTGTAATGAGACGAGTAGTTTTGCACCGTTGGATATAAGAGAGAAAAATTGTAAAAGTATCTCGATTTTGTATCCAACGGTTGTTAGGAGCAAACAGATTTGAAAATGTACATCCGACGGTTTTTAAGAGAGAGTCTCATTACATCAGAAGCATGCACCTAATAATTTGTCCATTAGAAGAGAAGAAAAAGAAGAGAAGAGATTAAGATTTAGAGACGAGAGAGTTGCCTTTCGATGGTCATCTTCAGAAATCGAACCGAGAACGAGAAGAGAAAAGCAAAAACTAAGGAAAAGAAGCCTTGAAAGAGACGACATATTATTGATTGAAATGGAGAATGTTTTGCAATTTAATGAAACTCTTGGAATGATATGAAGGGTATTTATATACATCATGTGATTGGAATTAATTTATTTGTATGATAAAAAAGTCCCCACTTTTTAAAACTACACATTTGAAATGTCAATAAAGTATGCTGTTGTATTGATTTTTAATTTCTTGGAAGTAACTTCTAAACTTGGTCTTCATAAAGCATCAGTAATCTAAATTATCAATTACACCAAATATGAGATATATAGACCTTTTCTCCTTTGGGTTGTATTAAATAATTAAAATTTTAATTCTTGTGGTTGCTTTTTTTATTTTTATGTATAAGTTGACAATTTATGAAACATAACTAAAAACAATAGTATATAATATATAACCTTTTAACGAGTTGTATTACGTTGCGGGTTGAGTTGATGATATCTTATTTTAAATGGTTAAATGAAGAGTCTTATATTCCAAGGGTTTAAAAATTGTTAGAGTATAAAATCCAAAAATTTATTTTTTAGTAGAATTAATTTAAAATAAGATGAAATTACAATTTTGGTCTTTGAATTTTTAGAGTAGGTCTATATTTGATCCATTTCCAACGAGACTATGAGCTTTCAATAAGTTTATGTTTTATGTGATGATTGTACTTTAAAAATTTTCAACAACTCTCTAAACTTTCAAATTTGTATCTAAGACTAAGAGAGATCTTCTTTTTGTTAACTACGTTAATTTAATGAATAGTGTGACCTTTTCGATTTATTATGTTTTATATTACCTTTAAATTTGAGTTTGATTTAGATTATGCTATTTTTGCTATATTTAAATATGATATATATGTTAAATGCCTCAAATAAATATGCATATTTTCAAATATTCTCTTTAAGATTACAAACTATAGTTTGAATGGCTTAAGCTTAAGGAATTATATTTTAAAAAAATATTAAACATAAATGTGTCTTTATTTTAGAGAATATATATTTTTAATTACAAATTTTGATTAGTTCATGTTCAATTGAAACTAATTTCTTGTTTTAAAAGGTCAATAAATCAATACAAATTAATTTACAATTAATATTGATGTTATACGATTTGAGTTAGGTTGATTGAGTATTTCAAAGATTTGATGTTGTTGATATTGTCAAAGAATTTGTAACTTTTATTCTTGGGGAAAAAAATAATAGAGACTTGGTCTAAAATCAATTGGGCGATGGAAAAAATATTAGAAATTATTATTATTATTATATATGTATTTGTTTTAATTTATATTTTAACACGTCTGCTGCAACAATTTCCATCACGTTTTCTTTTCAAAATAATAAAAGTAAAACTATGTATATTAATTTCTTCTTGATGTCTGAGAATTGTAAAAATACACCTTTTGTTTTTTTTTTTTTTTTTATTAGGAGATAACCGCAGCCTCAATTTTTTTAGGGTTAAATTATAAATTTGGTCCCTAAATTTTGGAGATGATTAGATTTTAGTCCCAACAATTTTAAAAGATAGAATTTTGTTCTTATGGTTAGATAAAATCAACGGATTTAGTACGTGCTACTAATGGATTGAGTATATGGTTGATAGTTAACTGTCAAGTACTCAATCCATTAGTGATTTCGAACGATAGTGGACTATTCATAAGGTTTTATCAAATATATGAACGATATTTTAACTTTTAATACTAAATTTTGACTTCCTTCAAACAATGGGGCCAAATTTGTAATTTAACTTTATGCTTTAAAAAATTAAACTTATAAACATTTCTTCATTCTTTTGTTATCCACTTTTTACAAATGTTCTTAAAATTCAAGTGAAATTTAGAGTACGTTTGATTTAACTTTTCAAGTGTTTAATTTTGAAAAAAAAAAATTCTAATGTTTGTCAACCACTGAAAATGGGATTGAGAAATAAACCAGAAACACTTAAAAACAAAATTTTTAAAAAAAGTTTTTAAGTAAATAATAACTTGTATATAAAAACATTTGTGAGAAAATGTAATCAAATATATGAGTGTTTAAATTCTAAGTCATCTTTATACAAAATATTTAAAAGAAAATATACTTAATCTAAAAGATATTCCAAAAATACCCTATTAAGATGGTAAAGAAATTGTGAGGAAAAAAAAACACAACTTTCATAATCCAAAAGTAAAATGGTCATCAAATCAAGACTAAATAATTTAAATAATAATAATAATAAAAACTCTTGTAAAGCTTTCTTAAGAAGTAAATTAGATGATTAAACTGGAAAGACTCAGGAAATGTTAAATATAAATTAAATGATAAATTAGAGGGTTTCTCTCCTTTGAACTCATTGTCCTCATAATGCCTCAAAAGTTTTATACACATGAAAACTAATTCCATTCAAAAGCTCAAATCAAAATTGGAGTTCTTTGTATTCATAATTTCATACAATCATCCATGTCAAGTGTCTGTATCCAGCCCATTTGGCAGCAGCATGGATTCCAATAGCTAAAGCTACACCCACAAGAGGCAGTGGAACATCCCTCTGATACACAGCCTCTTCTTCATCTTCATCTTCTTTCTTTCCTTGTGAAAGCTTCTTCCAATGGTGAGAAATGGCCAAAGCCAGAAATGAACCCAGAGCCAAGATTCTTACCCATGGCTCTCCAATGGCAGCAAACACAGCAGCAGCAGGCAATGCAGAAGTTACATCGTTTCTCTTTTTCACGAACCTGGAGAAACCGTATACACACAAAAGAATCGTCCAGAAGAAAGGCTCCGAAATGTAACTTCGAACGGCTGCATAGCCAGCTAGGCCTGATATCGTTAGAAGATATGGTTGACTGCTAACAGAATCAGGGACACTGGCTTCTGAAATTGCAAGCACAGCCGAGGCTAGTATGATTATCGTGATCAGTTCGGGAACAGGCGCATATGCGACAACGCCTGAGTAGAAAGATCGAATCGTGTAGAATGCAGTCTCAATGCCTCTTATCATAGAAGTGATAGGATCTCCAATAACATAGAGGATGAGGGCCAAGGCACCTTTCAATATGTATCCCACAAAACCAAAGATGCCAAGAACAACCTTTCTCCAGTTAGCAAGTTCAAACAAGACTGCTCTCCAAGCATAGAGAATAAATGCCAGAGCTGCATTATAACGAACAGTAAGAGTTGTTATTTTACCAGCAATTCATCTTCCAATAACGATATCGATTGTATTAAAAGATTACGAACTCAAGTATTTACATAATTAAGGTTCTGATTAACGAAAAAGAAGTTGCAAAAGCTGCTAATATTGAAATACCATATCTGCACAAGGTTTAACAGTCACTATGAGCAAGACTAAGGTAATTCATAAGCTTCCCAATTTTTCTCATCAG
The DNA here is from genome assembly GCA_017139565.1 of Luffa aegyptiaca. Lineage (NCBI taxonomy): Eukaryota > Viridiplantae > Streptophyta > Magnoliopsida > Cucurbitales > Cucurbitaceae > Luffa > Luffa aegyptiaca. The sequence goes on from CM029396.1 coordinate 721,733, forward strand.
TAAGGAACTGTAATGAACAAGATTCAAAGACATTACTAAGAATATGAATTCAGTATATTATAAATGATTGAAGGATACTCAAATCTGTAGAACTTAGAAACCATCGCAAATACAGGTGTTCTTGTTACAATGTCAGAGATTCCAAAAGGCTTTTTATCAACAAATTTAGCATCCTATCAGTACTCTAAAGAGTTCTTCAAATTAGGTATCATTGCAAAAGCATTTGTCCTTCATTAACCGTTAATTAACTACAGCAAACTCACCACAAAGTTCTGAAGATTAGACTGATATCAAATGTTAAAATTCAACTTAATCGTCTAAACAACCAAGAAAAAGAAGAGTGTAAAGAGAAGAAGAATTTACCCACAAAGAAAGGCCACCTCACAGGAGGATCAGGAGCTTCTTTGGTCAAGTACCTGAACCGTTCAGGCATAGTACTCTCCCCTCTATCATCATTCTGAGCTTCAGCAGCTCCGGCAGAGCAGGCGAAAGATCCCAAGTTCCTCGAAATTTGAAACCCACTTAGATTATGAGATAACACATTGCAATTTCTTGTGGGGTTGTGCCAAAGGGACTGAATTTTGAAGGGGGAGTTGGAAAATGGAACGTTCTGGCATTGGGGTCGAAGGGTTAAACGGGAAGATGAAATTGCAGAGAGAAGAGGAAGTTTGAAGGCTAGATTTGGAGAAAGGCCGGCGATGAGTGTCGTCGCCATGACTGTTAAATCAATCAGCTACAGAGGATTTGGGTATAGCATCGATTGGAGGGTTTTAGGAAGCTTTGACCCGAACCCGGCAGAGATATGACCCGATTCAATATTATTCGGCGAATGTGCTTGCCTGCATCTTTACAGAACAGTTACAAGAAGCAGAGCGGAGTCCTATAATTTTCACCAGACGCCAGAAGAATCAGATCATCAATGCCCAATTCGTAATTGTTGTTTTTCAAGTGAGAAGAAAGACATAGTTGGAGGTTGGGAGAATACCAGGAACAACCAGGGAGTAGAAAATCGAAGGAGGCTGCGGCGGCACGGACGGAAGAAAGACGACGGCGGCGGCGACACTGAGGTGCTGAAACGGAGGAGGAGACGGCCTGAAGAAGAAGTGGCGTGGAGCACAGATGAAGGAGTTGGGTTTTTTCTCTCTTTTTTTTTTATCCTTTTTTATTTTATTTTATAAATTGGGCTCGGTTTTGTTTTTAATAAATAAAAAATAAAAAAAAGAAATGGGCTTGGCTTTTTTTAAGAAAAAAATGGGCTTAGTTTTGTTTTCCTTGAGAAAAAAAGTGGGCTGAGCCTTTTTCTTCCAGAAAAAAGAGGGCTGATTTGTTGGGTTAGAGACTAGAGTGGATAGATTAGGTCCCCTTTGGTAGTGCTAACTATTTTTTAAAAAATGTTTTTAGATTCAGTTCTAATTGACATGTATCCTCGATCAAGAAATTAAAGTTTCGAATTTCTAAAGGTGGTTGAACTCAAAAAAAGAAAAAGCTAGTTGAGAAAAAATAATGATAAGAATAATGGGATGGATGACTAAATTTAAAGAAAAATTGAGATGAATATTTATATGTACACTCTCATTTTTCTTTTATATGTTCTATAATTTTGAGACAACAATTTTGCTATCGTCGATTTCCACTCTGTCGTGAGAAGAATCGAATTATGATGAGTGCAAAGCTTTCACCGCCAACCTCAGATGTGTTCTCATACTCATAGAAAACGTATTGAACAATATTACTGTCGTTCCTCGCAGTCAATCAGGTGAGGCACCAGATGCCAAGCTATGTCCTCTAACTAATACTCTAATCTTTTGGCCGAGCATGTAAGTTTTATGTCAGTTGAGCTATGTCTTTGTTGGCTAATAAATACTACACAAGATTTGTTAAATTAAATATACAAATTTAACCATAAAGTTTTAAAGTATGTCTTTTTTTAAACTAGATGTGTCAATTTTCTCAAAGATTCCATATATTCTCCATCTAGTCTCACCACCGTTTCTCAATACTCAAATTTCATTAATTTATACCAAAGTGAGTACAACTCAACAGTAATTGACATGTACCTTTGACCAAGAGGCCAAAGGTTCGAATTCGCCTACTCCAAATGTCGTTGAATTAAAAAAAAAAAAAAAATAGCCTATAATTAATATTTTCTTCGGAACATGTGCTAAATTAAAGATTAATAAATATTATAGTATAACTTTTTTTTCAAAATAAAAATGCTATATATTTGAATAACATCCAAAGCCTAAATCCATAAAAGAAAAGGAATAAACTAATTTAATTAAAACTTCCACTCTAAGAAGAAAAATAATTCCCAACAAGAACCCCTTCCCTACATATTCCTTGAAGAGAATCTGTCTATATGCATGTCCCCTACCCTTAGGAAAGGATTTTTGTAACACCAAAAATTATTTCACCTCTCAACTTTGCCTTGCAATATTTACACTATTTGCAAAGTTCATAGGAAAAAAAATTACAACATTCAAACCATGGAAAGACTAAAATACAACAAATTTTAAGAATTTTTAAGACGATTGAAAATAAGATTTTTTTTTTTTTTTTTGACATCATGCAGATGAAGATTTTAATTTTAACCATAGACCTCTTAGTTATTAGTAGAAGTGCTTGCTAGCAGAGCTATGCTCATGTTGGTGATGAAAATCAGATTTAAACCAACCTTTTTACGTATTTTGCATCAAATTTAAAATTATCCACTATTTTCTTTCAAACATGTTGGTGATCATGTTCATATTTTAAATGCCCTTCAAACTTTCCACAAGGCCAAAACTCAACACAACACATATATAATATAAAGCCACACTTTGGATAATGGGTTTAAAGCATATAAAATTTGGGTCTTCTTTTTAACTATTTTTTTTTTTTTTGGAAAATTCCCTAATTTTTGGTGGTCAAGATGCTTGAAGGTTGAACACCCTTTTTTTAATAAATAAATAAAGGTAGGTGATAGAGAATATATTTCTTTCCTTGTGAATGTGAGTGAACCCATCAAGTGCTTGGTGTTCAATTTGAGCCAATATTAATACCAAGAAAAAAGAATACAATGCCCATGCATGTGACATGTTTGATAATATGTCTAATGAGAGAGCAATTTGTGTTTGTTTTATGAATCTTCTTTTTCTTTTTCCCCTAAAGAAGTGAGCTTCCCTTTGAAATGGAAACAATTCAATAGGAACTCACTAAAGCCAAATGTTTGAGATGAAAAGAAAACAACAACCGACCATGTTCGGGTTTTTTTTTTTCTTTGGTCTCAATTCAACAAAAATTAATTTAATGAAAAGTTGTGATGTCAACGTTCATCTAATTGTCTAAATGATAAAGACTAAATAAAAGCATAAACGAAAATTTAATGATGTAATTAATTTTGGAAAAAAATACACTTTTGGTCCCTCAGGTTTGGGTTAAGTTACACTTTGGTCCCTGAGTTTTCAAACTCAACAAAATTACCCCTGAGGTTTGAGATAAGGAGCCATTTGGTCCCTGCCGTCCAGATCTGGGATGGGGAGTCCCTCCTCCCTCTCCAGCGTCGAAATAGAAGGGGGTTTCCCCTTCGTTTTCTTTTTTTTTTTTTTTTAAACAGTGAAAAGAGGGGAGGAAGAAGAAAGAAAAAAAATAAGGGAAAGGAGAAAGAAGAAGAAAGGAAGAGAAGGAAAAAAAAAAAGAAAACAGTCGTCGGCGGCGGCGAGCGGTGGTCGCCGTCCGTCGGAGATTTGAAGATGAAGAAGAAGAGGATGGAGAAGAAGAAGAATAAGAGAGAAGGAGAAAGAATTAAAAAAAAAAGAATAAAATAATAATATTTTATATTATTTTAATATATTTTTATTTAAAAATTGAAAAAATAATTTTTTTTATTAAAATAATGGTGCCACGTCAGCAAACTGTTAGGGTTTAACAGAAAAATGGACAGAGGGACCAAAAGTGTTACGAAATCCAAACCTCAGGGGTATTTTTGTTGAGTTTGAAAACTCAGGGACCAAAGTGTAACTTAACCCAAACCTCAGGGACTAAAAGTGTATTTTTCCTTTAAATTTTTTTTAAAGTTCATAGGCTTGTAAGTAGACATAATATTTAAAGAATAAGGACTAAGGGTGTGTTTGGTTTAACTTTTCAACTGTATAATTTTGAAAAATAAATTATTTTGAAAAAAACTTCTAGTGTTTGGCAACCACTAAAAATGACTTGTTAGGAAGTGATCAGTTTGAGAAATAAACCATTTTGAGAGAAACACTTTGAAACAAACTTTTCTAAAAAGATATTTTAAATATACAATGACTCGTATATAAAAACACTTACAAGGAAATGTAATCAAACATATGAGTTGTTTAATAAACAATTTTTATACAAAATGTTTTTTTAAAAAATGCATTTTTGAAAAACATTTAAATTAAAATGTATTACAAACAGACCCTAAATACCGAAACAAACAACACAACGAAGTCTTTTGAGATCAAAAGATTTAGGGAAAGAAAAAACAAGTAACATGCTCGTTGAGACAAAAATTATTCAATTTGTATATTAGGATATATCCTTCACTTTTTAAAAGTACATTTTATTATTGAGGCTAATATAAGGTCTTTTAGATTAATTATTTGTCTATTTTTCACTAGTGAAAGGTTGGCCACAATGTGTTTTATGGTCACTCTTAATAATTTCTTAAAATTTTTAATTTCTGTTGGAATCTTAAACATAGTCCCATATCTCTTTCTAATAGAAAAAAAAAATCTAAATATATATATAATCAAGAGCACAACATCTTAATATAAAATTGTTCAAGTCTACCTGATCATAGCTTAGCATGTTTTTTTTTTCCTTAAAATATAGCTTAGTAGGTTAAGACTTAAGACATATACTTCTTATCAAGAAGTCAAAAGTTCGAGTCCCCCACACTCTTACATTATAAATTTGTTAAAGAAAATCGTTTCCCCTCACTCTCTCATGTTGTTAAACTCAAAAAAGAAAAATAATAAATTTGTTAAGCAAACCATATTCTCACACGGTATTAAATTTCTATCGACATTTTCATTATATCGTTAAAAAATAGATGAAATATTAAAAAAATAGCAATAAGATGTAACTAATGTAAATATAATATTAATAACAAGATTTTCAACTTATTAAAAACGAGTAAAATGTTTATTTATTAATTTAAAATTTTTAATTTTTGAAATTTTAATTTTCCTAGAAATATTCATTGACGTTGACAAGTTCAACAATAGCGAGTAGATGAATTCGAATCTCTGACCTTTTGGTCAATATTACATACTTTATGTCAATTGAGTTACATTCCGTTTGACATTTCAATATGGTTCTTGTGATTCAAAAATATCCAATTCAATCTATTTATATATATATATAGCGATTGAGTCTTCTAAAATGTTATTAGATTTGAATGGTTTTTTTACCATGTCACCTTTTTTAAGGTTGGTGAATGAGGTATATATTATTTAGTATAAGGTATTTGTGAAGAAATTGAGGTTCAACTAATTTAACCCACCCATCCTTCAATGATTTTCTTACCATGTCACATTTTCTTTTTGAAGGTTGGTGATGGGGTATTATTTAGTATGAGGTACTTTTGAAGATTAAATTGAGCTTCAACTAATTTAATCCACTCATCCTTCAACTATCTTATCAAGAAAAACTTTAGTACAACAAACATTTTTATCCTTCACACATATATCCTATAATAAATACCTTTTTGTTGGTCTTTTCTCTGCTATACTCTAAAAAAGTGTCACGGAAGATAATTGTTCACTTCCAATAATGGTAAGAACATTTTCGAAGATTTAACCATACTATATGAACTACATTGCAACTTTTAAAGCTATAAGGACCAAATGAAACCAAGAATAAATTGTATAGACTAAAATATTAATTTACCTCGACAAGAAATCAAAGGCCAAAATTATATTCAACATATCAAAATACATAAAAGAAAGAAGAGAGAAGAAGGTGAAGGACCACAAGTTGACTAAAATTAGTACCTACCCTAAGCCAACCTACAATGCATAATTTTTATCTATTTATTTTTTGTTTAGAAGTAAAGTTTAATCATAAAGTGCTTCAAAAAAAAAAGTTTAATCATAAAGATTTGTTTATAAATTTTAGGACCACATGAACAAATACATTATTTTCTTTACAATTATAAAAAAAATAGGGAATAAGATGGCTTCTTACTTTTCTATTATTATAGTTTTATCAACAAAAAATTTCACTAAAGTTATGGTAACACATTCATAGCCACTCTTATTCAAATTTAATGGTAATAATTAAAAAGAAAAAAAAAACAGACAAATTTAAGAAATGTTTATATTTAATGGAAGATAATGAAATCTCGAATTAAAATTCTATAATCTTCAAATATTAATTATCCTAATAATGAACTATATCCAAATCAGAATTTTCTTTTTAAAAAACACTTCTTTAAAATTATATATTTATAAAAGATTACACAAATACAAGCAAATCTTTATCAAATCTTGTTTTCTCGTGATTGCAATTGATTCCTTCCAACCAAACACAACGCTCACATCAAGACCCTTTTTTGGAAAATGAAAGCAATGAAAGCAATGAATAGTTGATTAAAACTGGATTTCATAAATATATTAAAGATAAATATGAAATTTAAAAAATTTTAATTGCATCCCAAATTATATTATGTAAAAACTAGGCAAACTTATGAGCACGTTATAATTGAATGAATAGGCATAAAGTTTGTATCTTGATTAAGAGGACAACTACGGGACTTGCAATCTAAGAGGGGAGTATCTCAATGTTGTCGTGATGAAAAGAAGGATTGTGTGCCTTCAAGTTTGGGACAGAATCTTGATGTTGAAGAAGAGATTAGTGTCTCGGACTCTCAACGCTATCTTATGTTGTCTTAATAAACTCTTGTTGTCAAATGTTGCTTTGGTAGTTCTCTATATATATGGCGTCATTTCATAGGGTCATCAGATAGTAGAAAAAGTGAAAGGGAAGGATAAAGATCGAGGAAGCAAATAAATGATTGATAGAATTCTCTCGATTAGTTTTGGACTGAGAATGGGAGGTATACATCCTTTCTGAGCATGAGCGCGAGAGTGTCTCTCTCTATTGATATTATTGTAATTTTCATTATTATTGTAGATATCATATTTGGTCCAAGTCATTATTATTATTACTATTATTATTTATTTATTTGATTATTTCATAATTATTTCTTGCCTTAGGTAAAAGCAAAAGTTTAAAAACAAAACTAACACTTGCCCTGTGTAATCTTAATTCAACCAACAATCTTCGTGAACTTTCTTAAATAAAAATACATGAATTTAAAAAGTACATAATATATGAAAGATGAGAATGAATTTGGACTTTTAGATCCATTATGTCTCTTGGATGAATAGATGTTTTATCAAGGTTGAAAGGTTGCAACTCTTCATCATACGTCGACAACTTAACTTGGAAGTGATCATTCAATGCTTCTTGAAGTCTTTTAACTCTTATTATTGGATTTTGTAACATAATGATTGTCTTATTGTTGGTTTGAATTTGAGTTTTGGCTCCTCTTGACTTCAAGAACAAGTTTCATTTGAGCTTGATTATGCGGGTTGATTACTTACATTTTTTATCACTTAAAAATGTTAAACTAGATCATTAGTATCGCAACAAATTGTGAATATACCATAGCATTATTATTAGAATTAATACATGAAATTAGATATGTTGTACTTTTCTATTTAGGTTAATTTAGCCAACTGCAAAAATGATTGTATGTATCGTTTTTTTTTTACCTTTGCAAAAAATTGACCACAGTAAATGTCACATCAATTATTTTTCATTGCATTCAACAATATTTGTAATCATAATCATCATTAAAATTGGTATAAATATATAAAAACGAAATTAAAGTCCCTCTAACATAAAATTCTAGATCTCTCAAATATCGTCAAAGTAAGTATAGCTCGCGACAGCAATGGACATAAATCAAAAAAAATCCCTCAAATATCAAAATGAGAGCTTTTGTTGGTGTTTTTTTTTTTTTTTTTTTTCCCTTCCTTTTTCCAAAATATGAAAAAGATATCTTTTTGGTAGGAAAAGGAAAAAAAGCAACAATAATTTGTTATTGATATCTAAGATATCTATAATATATTTGGTATTGGAAACTTGAAAGTAAAGTGGGTCAATAATTTAAGTACAAAATTGAGTGGGCCCACTTCCATAAATGCAGAGATTTAATTAAATGATAAATAAATAAATAAAAAAAAAAAAAAAAAAAAAAAAAAAAAAAAAAAAGAGGATGGAATTTAGATAGTCTTGGATTGAGAGGATCAGTTCTAAAATCACGTTTGATCACCAAATGTGCTTCCCAGCATTTGTACACGAGGATGAGAATCCCGCGTGGGCGACCGTACTGACAACTTCCCGTGGGTCCGCACTACGATCCTGCCACGTGTCCACTCTCATCTAAGCAATCGCATCCGACGGCTCTCGGACAAATTCAAATTTGGATTTGCCAATTCCCACTGGCTGCTAATTACGGCGCTCAGAAACGCTAAAAAGGCTTGCGTGCTTTCAGCTTCTTCTTCTTCTTCTTTTTTTATGACGTTTTTGCCCTTCTCTTTTGTTTTCATTTCTTTTCAATGATATTTGACATTGTCACGTCCTTTGTTTCTTTAAATTTTCTATTAGCTTTTTCAAATAAAATAAAATAAAATAAAAAATAAAAAATCTATTAGTTTAGGCATCTTTCTCTTATTTGGGATAAGTAGGTTGATTAAACTCTTTTTATATCTTTTATATATATCGTTAATATTATTACTAAAGTCTCGTTTGATAACTATTTGGTTTTTACAAATTATGTTTGTTTTCTCCAATTTTCTTATAATGATTTCTACTTTGTTAAGAAAATATTTGAATTCTTGATCATTGGGTTTTGTTGCTTTTTTTTTTTAGCTATTTAGAAGAACATGCATCTGAGGATGATAGAAATTAGTTTCGGAGTTTTTTTTTTCCTTCAAATCTTTGTTGTGTTTTTCTCATTTTTGTTGGATTTTTTTTTTTTTTATTGGCAAAGGAAAATGGAATGTTTTAAGAAACCAGGTAAATGAAATCCTTGCCAACATGAACATAACTCACCTCAAATGTTGTTGAGTAAAACCAAGAAACGGTAACAAAAAAAAAAAAAGAAGAGGGAAACATGATAGAATGAATGTTGGATTTTTCTTGTTGCTAATAACTTTGTGAGTTTTTTCTTTTTGGGATAGGGCTAATAACAATGGGAAGAATCAGTGTTCGATTTCTTCAAATAAAGAGTTTCCTTATAAATTTCTTACAAAAAAAAAACAACTCAGGTGTAATATGAATTAAAAAAAAAATTGTCAATCACATGCTTTAATTATGATTCAAATGGAAAATGAAAAGTTAACTGAAGGTCTACATAAACACTTATGCAACTTGATGAAATTAAAAGTTCAAGATTACAATTGATACAACCTACCAAGTTTGTAGTTCAATTTAATGAAATTCAAAGTTTAAAGTTAAAATTCATCCAAGCCCTTAAATGATTTTTTCATATATATATTTGAAAAGAAAAATTAAAAAAATAAAAGTATATGGTTGATTAAAAGTAAAATAAGCACTATTTAAAAAAAAAAAAAAAAAAAAAAAAGTAAAAAAAGCACTTTCTCTCTCTCTCTCAATTTTTGGGTAAAATGGATTTGAAGGATGTGACGGGTTTTTCAATATGGATTATCCACTCTTCACTACAAAAAAAAAAAAAAAAAAAAAGGGTATGCGCCAATTATTGTACATGGCTCATGTTGTATGTAGCAATAGAATCTACATATTTTGACACCTTTATCAACCACTACTATAGAAGTCTTGACTCTTACCCAAGGGTGAAAGTAAAAAATTTAAAAACCAACTTTATCTCGAAAGTGACCCAAATCAACATTAGTCAGTCAATTTTCGTCAATTGACAGTCGAAGATTGATCGATCAACAGCTTCTAACTACTTTTTAACTCACTCTATATATCAAATGATAGGTTAGTCATATTATATTATTTACAAAAATAGTATATCAATCATATACTATATGATATATATAATGGTGATATATATTTTATCCTATAAATGGTAGGGTAAATTATATTGTATAAGTGATGCAGAAACTTGTAACTTAATAATGTGACCTGATAGAGTATAAACAAAGTGGAGTTATCTTAATAATAATAATAATAATAATTAAATAAATAAGTGGAGTTAACTGTCTTCCTCATCTTTGGTTTGGGCCTTCAAAGTTCCGGTCTATCTTGGCCCACTAAGAAGAAGGTATGTAATAATTCAATTTAAAAAAAAAAAAAAAAGTAATAATTCTTTATGGAGTAATAATTTTTTTTTTTGATAAATGGATTAATTTAAGTGTTATTATTATAATGCATTTCATAATTTGATATGGTTGAATGAAAATATAAAAGTTTATTCATAAAATGAACTTCATCAAATAATACTCTAGGCATGTAATAATTTAAATTTGAATGTTTAATATATAGATATAATTGGAGTTCAATATATATATATATATATATAGATATAATTATTAATGTAATTGTTTTTAGTTCTAACTAGGGTGGGGATTTAAACTTTTGAACAATGATATAATGTCCTAATTATTCTAAAATTAGTTTTTTTTTTTTTTATTAAGGCAATTCATTTAGTAAATATTTAAGTTTTTTTATTATTAACTTTACATTTGTTTAACAAATGCATAAAGTTGACATGTTTAGTATTTAGGGGTGTTCGTAGAAAAGAAGGTGTCGCCAAACGCGTGGCAGATTTGGATGGAGTCTCGCATAACAGTAATAAGGAAGGTGTCAATTTTACATTCAAAATTTGAATGTAAAATTGGCACTCAAGACTAAAATCATTTTTAAAGATACTTTTTTCTCTCTAATGTTGGCTTCCTTTATGAGCTATAAGTTGTAATCCTCTTTCACTCATTTATAATGTAACATCGTAAAAGAACTTTTAAAAAAATACGTAACATCATAAAAAAAAAAAAATTAAGTATTTTCAAGTTATATTTCGACATCACATCCTCATTTCACAAAGAAATGTTTTGTGACAATAAAATCTTGATTTTTTTTTTTTTTTAAATGAAAGTCTTAAAAATTTTGAGAACGAAATTGAAATATGAAACCAAAATGAAGGATGGAATTGAGATAATTTAATATGGTTTTTTTTTTTTTTATATATACAGAGTTTAGAGACTAAACAAAACATTTGAAAGTAATGTAGGCATAAAAACAAGACAAGTTGAAAAACTTAAGATTAAAATAAGATTTAAACTTAAATAGTTTGAAAACGAATCTTCTAAGTAAGATGATACTTAGAATGTAATAGGAAAGAAATTATGAAATATTTGTCAAAATAAACTATAGTTTAATAAAATAATTGGTAAAGAAAGCAACTATCTTTTTATTATTAGGGTTCATGTCTTTAAATTTATTGTGGGGGCAGCAATCTAATGATTCTCAAACCAAACCTACACCCAACTTGATACATTATAGAAGTATTCAAAATAATAACAACAACACAATAATAATCATTTTAAAAGACTCACCTTAGACCAACACTATATTATTATTTTTCCCTCATCCATAAAGAATGAAATCAACAATATAAAGATAAAATATCATATATTATATACCAAAGAAAGTTAGCTATTTTTTTTTTAAAAAAAAAAATCAATATATTTATGATAAAGTAATAAGATTAATAATACCCCTATAATTGAATATAATTAAAGATATAGTTTTGGTGACTTTGTTCATGCATAGAGTCGCTTTGAATGCCTTGCAAGAAAGTGGAAAGAAATGTGTGCAAGCGATTTGGATTTTTTTTTTTTTTGGTAAAAATTGACTTTTTTTTTTTAATTTGGTTTTTTTAAAATAATAAATCATCGAAACCAACAAAATTTACTGCCAAATTTTTACAATTTAAAATTGAAAAAACTGAATGGACTGACACGATTTATCAAAATGACCAAACAGAGATGCGATTCTATTGGCCTTTTTTTTTTTTTTTTCTGGTTTAATTTTTAAATTTTGCTTGAAAATTTTATTTCATTTTTGTCTTTAGTCTTTTCCTAATAATTCTTTCTTTTTTATTTAGTTCGAATTTCGAAACATTTGCTGTAAATACAGATGTCCGTACTCTTAAATGAAATATGAAAATTTAAGAAGATTAAAATAATTTTTTTAAAGTAGAGAATTTGAAAACCTAACAACCGAATCAAAATAGGAATGAAAGCTCAGCTTTTACTTTTTTTTTTTTTTTTTTTTCTTTCCTTTTTCAGTTCAACAAACACGGTAAAAATTTAAACCTAACTTTTCGATCAAAGGATATATATATCTTAATTAATTGAGCCATGTTTGGATTGGTAACTTGAAAGTTAAGTTAATACTAGTTTTTTTTATAAAAACAATTCAACATGTGGAGTGGAATCTAACCTCTCATTCAATGATATATCTCTTAACTAGTCGAGCTAGGTTTAAATTGACGAGTTTATGTTAAATTTAAACTGATAAAAAATATATGTTTTTTTTTTAAAAAAAAACATGTGGGGTGGGGGATTGATCCCCGACTTCTTGATCAGGATACAAACGTTATGTCAGTTGAGTCATGCTCTTGTTGTTAGAAAAAAAATAAAAAAAAAATATATATGTTTGGCAAAAAATAACAAATAAAAAAAAATAGTGAGTGAGTGAGTATTAGAACTCGAGTAAATTAAAAATAATTGTGATCCAAAATAATCAATATATAGATTATAATCATTAATTAGTTAGATTATAGTTAATCCAAGTTCAGATGAATATATTTATAGCACATAAAATTTAAAATATAAACATGATTATTATTATTAATATTAACCGACGATAAATAATAATAAAAAAAACTATATATATAACTAAGAATTATAAAATTACATATTTTTAAATATTCTAAGTTAAATTATTCTAAAATTTTTAGTTTATATCTTTTAAATAAAATGTTTAGTTGAATCAATAATTAGAAATAAAAAATTTTGTTAAACAAATTAGATTTTTTCGGCAAAAATTCTAATTCTTTTATTAAAAAAATAATAAATTTAATATCGAGAATTTCTGCAGATTCCATCTGGACCGTTGATCTTGATTCAATGGTAGCGCTTGATTTAAGGAAAATGACATTGAATTGTATTTGGCTTATGTTGCAAACAAAATTAAAAAATAAAAAATGTCATGTCAAAGAACTGGTAGCGTTTGCGCGTCAACTTCCTCATTTGCGCGTGAGATTCTTTTAGTCGGCACTACGTGAAATGCTTCTTCTGACCGGTTCTTTCCAGGTAGCCGGTCACCCAGTTTCGGCAGGTCAAAGCGCCGCATTATCATTCCCAAAAGACCATAATGCCCCCGCATTTTCTTTTTTTTCATTTTTTATGTTGTGCTTTATTCTTTATAACTCTTAATTTATGAATTTAGATTCTCTTCAAAAAAAAAAAAAAACTTTTTAGTTTAACAACCATGTAAAAAAAAAACTCTTTGAAGGGTGGATTTTTTTTTTTTTTTTTTTTACGACAATATGTGGGGAGGGAGATTCGAACCACAAATCTTGTGGTTACTTTATACTAGTTGAGCTAAGCTCTTGTTGGCCAGGTGGAAAAATTTGAACGTTTGAACTTTTGATCAAAGATACAAGCTAGCTCACTCTGATCCCTTGAATTTTTGAACTTTTCTTCTATTTATTTATTTTATTTTCGATGGTCCATGATTCAAACATAGAAAAATATTTATTTTTCCTTACCATTGATTAATATATTTTTTTTCCTTGACATCGGCTTTCTTTGTTTTTAATTATTTAATAATAATCTTAACGTGTACATGCATCTCATTTTATATGCAAATACGTACTCAAAGTTATTGGAGAAAAAAAGATTCATACTTATATTAAATCATCAATAAATTCCTTAATAGCAAGAAAAAAAAACGACTCCTATCAAAAAAAAAAAAAGAAAAAAAAACGACTAAAATAATTTTTAAAGAATTAAAATTCAATATTTAAAAATAGGAAGATTAAAATAATGGGTAGAGATGAAAATAGAATCATTAGAATAAAATAAAATTTGAACTGATTTTTCATGATGTGATTAATTTAATTTTTTTAAATAAAAAAAATATGAGAATCGAAATTTTTATTTTTGCAAATAACTTTAACAGTATGCGAAAATTGACATATTTTTTTCTAAACTACAAATGAAAAATTCAAAATCGCGTTCTCAATATTATTTTTCAGAGACAAGAAGACAGGAAAAAAAAAAAGATTTTCCTGATGATCATAAATGAAATTAATAACAAAAAATTTCAAGATTTTAATTTGATTTTATTTTCCAGATTTTTCTCTCTCAATTAATTACGCTCTGTTGGCGTTCCTTCACCGACTCCTGAAAAGTTGGCCCAAATCAAGTACTAATGGAGATACTAAAATGACGATTTTACCCACGTAAGATAGCCTTATTTTCGATTTCAAATAAGTACGAAAATGATAATATTTAAATACGACACGTGGCAATATGGCTATATCTACATACAACCTTAGCCTTTGGCAATTTGGATAATATAAAATTTTCCAATATTTGAAGGGTTTCTCTCTCTCACTTTATTTTATTAAGGAGGAAAAGAGAATTTGGGGGGAAAAATTATTCTCTTGGTTGATTGGTTGGTGAATTTTATATTTATCTTTTTATTAAAAGGTGAATATAATTTCTTATAGAATATGAATATATATTATGTTATTTGTAGGAGAAGCTAGACTCGAATCATACTAGGAAACAAAGTAAAGTGACGAAGTTTAAAATATGTACTACGACGTGAAAAATCTCTTTCCCTATATACGTAATTTAAATTAGACAAAATGACCTAAAAGGACTATGTGGTCCTATAACAATGTGTCCTTTGTGAATCTTTGTCAATATTTAACTTAATTCTTTACCTTTCTCTTTCTTACTTCAAAACTAAAATCTACCATTTGACCTTTACTATTGGCTTGGTCGTCTTACTGACCTTGACTAGATATCACACTGAAATGTCAAAATTGAATTCATTTGTGATCATTCCTTTTCACGAGTAACTGCCACCAACTAGAAATATTATGATTTGATAGCTACAATGTTAAAATATACTTATAAGCTACATTTTTTTTTTCACAATTTTATATATGAAAAATTGTAAAAAATACAAACATATAATACTATTGTGATTAGTTTAAGAAATTTTGTTAAAATAGAATATTTTTACTCAATATTAAGATAAACTCATCTTTAAGCAAGAATAGTGATCCACCCGAAGTCCACTTAATCAAAATCATATCTCGAGAATTAGTTAATGGGCAAATCATCTTTGTTTAGAATTGTCTTGTTAAAAGATGAATTTATCCTAAATTTGGAATGAATTTGAAACCAACCCTTTTTCCCAAACTAGTGTAGAAGGAAAAGAGTTATTGGCAAATTTTGACTTCAAAAGGTATCTCTCTTTTCTCCTCTAGAAAATAAGACAATAAATGGATTAATTAAAGAGAGGGAAAAGAAAAAAAGAAAAAAAAAATG
The DNA here is from genome assembly GCA_017139565.1 of Luffa aegyptiaca. NCBI lineage: Eukaryota > Viridiplantae > Streptophyta > Magnoliopsida > Cucurbitales > Cucurbitaceae > Luffa > Luffa aegyptiaca. The sequence goes on from CM029396.1 coordinate 737,368, forward strand.
TGATTGGGCTGGAATTTGAGTTAGGCAAGGGACAAGGTGGCAATGTGTGAGAAATTGACACGTGTCAAGAGTGAGATTTGGCCAATATTTTGAAGAAAGATGAAGAAAAAGTATGTTAGTTGGTAACTAATTTCTCATTTTCATTTGCCCACACGCTACCTTTTTTGGATTTTTTTTTTTAAAAAAATTTGTCAAAAAATACTTTTTATTTTTGTAGCTTCATATTTATATGATTTTCATCTCAACATCTTAAAATATATGGGTGTAAGTGAAAACTTAAAAGAAAATGGATGATATTGCTTGACTCAATCAGTTTGATCAATTTGAACTATAGAGGTAACCAGTTTGCTTAGTTTTCTATGGTATATAATTAAAAAATTCAAAGTGAGCATAGCTTAGTGGTAATTGGCATATACTTCCGATCAAGAGGTCAGAAGTCCCCTAATATTGTTGAACTCAAAAAAAAAAAACGATTAAAATAAATCGTTTGTCAATTTGATTTGGATAAATTTTACAATCAATTTCATTTATCTATTCAATTGATTAGTTAATTTATTGAGTTAGTTTGGTTCAATTAAAAAAAAAATCCTTTCTCTTAAATTTACACGTGGGTTGAGCATTAGTTTTGCAAAAAAAATTGACTTGAACTAAACCTTTAAGTCCTTGCTTAAAAATGTTCCGACTCTATTCGAACCCTATATTTTAACGTATTGATTTCAATAATTCTTACCATTAATAAGTGTGTTAAAAGAGGAAGATCATTGCCCCATCAACCTCATGTTAATCTAAATAAGGCTTAAATAACTTTTAGTGTGGCAATGGTGTTCTCTTCCCCATAAGGACATTTTCTATTGAGTCCTTCTATTACTTTGACTTTTGGTTGTTGTCTGTTTTGGTCCTAGTTTGTGTCTGGCCTTAGGCTGTGAAGTCTTCCTAGTTGTTTTGGTAATATATTATCTTTGAAAAAGAAAAAAACTTTTACACTAATGAAAATATCACGTCAATATTCTATTATCAGTATCAATAACATGGATTAAATAGAAGAATATAATCTAAAATTTTTAGAGATGATTTAAAATTGTTATAGTTAGAAAGACAATTTATAATTTAACCCACCTTCCATAGTTGAGGGACCAAATGTGTAATTTAATGTATTTTTTTTTTTTTATTTTAGCTTTGCCCGAATGCTTGGTATATTTATATTAATAATTATGACTTGAGATAAAGGATTTAACCTTCGCAAAAGTCTTCTCATATTAAATTAAAGCATGTCAATAAAAATATAAATAAAATAATAAACTTCTTCAGAGATTTTCTTAAATTCTTTTAATTAATTTTTTTTAAACAATTCTTTTAATTTATTTTTAAACTCTATGCAATTAAGCATTTCGATAATTATTTCGTTTTTTATTTTTATATTCTTATCTTAATATGGTTGTTCATGTGTTTCGAGTTTCTCGAAAGGAAAAAAAAAATCATTTAACTAATTTATTTTATAGAAATTAATTTCTATTATAGAAAATTTGTATTTTAAAAGTGCTTTTGAAAATCAAAACCTTGAGAGAAAAAAGAAATTAATCAAAATATGCTTCTAGCGATAAAACTTGGATAAAAGTATAAGACTTCAAAGTCCAAACGTGGTTTTATAAAAATAGTAAATTGAAACTAAAACCTTTATTTTCTAGAAAAAATGTAGAAAACATAAAATTATTATTTGTCGCATGGATTTTTTTTTTTTTTTTTTGGGATAAAGGTGGGAAAAATTTAAACCTTTGATTTTTTCATCGAAAATATATACCTTAATTAATTGAGCTATAATCCGGTGAAACTTTTTGACTTTTTGAAGGATTTTAATATAACCCTTGAAATGCCAAAGCGAGCTTAGCTCGAATCCCCCCACTTCCAGATGTACTAAAAAAATATATATATATAACCCTTGAAATTGACAATGTTAATCCATTTTTAAGTGAAACTTTCAATCTCATTAAATTGAATATTTGACCACATTGCAATTCTCACCTTCTATTTAACTTACACTATTTACCCATTAATTTCAATAAAAATAAGTTCTAATAAATTAATACACAAAATTAAGTTTGAATAAATTAATGGAAAAGATTGAACTAAAACTCAAATTTCAACTGTTTTTTTTTTTTTTTTGAGCTCCCTCAATTTCATACTAAATATAATTCATTGAATGTATGTGTGAGAATATTTCTTTTATTTAAAAGAGATAGAAATTGCAACATGCATGGTAGTTTAAGGTCCAATTTGATAAATTTGAAACTTAAAAAACATAGATTAAGAATTGACTCATGAAATGGGTTAAAATTCAAATTTTTCCTAACAAATATTATTATTGTAATTTTAAATTCTGTTTTCAAAAGAATAAATATGGTTTCTAATAAATGAATACATAACTTCAGCTCATTTAAAGAACAAAAATCTTCCAAAATTAGTTTAGTTTATTCAAAGCCATTCATGTAATTTTTTTTTTTAACTTTAGATATATATATATATATATATATATATATATATATATGAGAAATTGTAATTCTAAAATTCTCTTTGACAATTTGATAGTTAAGAATTCTGACTAAAAAATTACATAAAAATCTTCCAGATTTTCTTGTTTCTTGAATATATCATTCTATTTTTTGTATAAAATATTTTAAAAATTTTAGTGGTAATTTTAAGGATTGAATTTTCTAGAAATTTTGTAAGATTTTTTTTTTTTTAGAATTTTTTTTGTAAGATTAGTAATACAAAAATATTAATTTTCTAAACTTGCTCCAACATTATAAAAAATAAAGTCTTTTTTATTAAGTCCAACAGTAATTTGAGTGGGAGATTCGAACTTTTAACCTTTTAATTAAGGGTACATATCCGTTAAACTAAACTCAAGATAAACTTTTCAAATTAATGATGTTTTTTTTTTCCTCCTTTTTCCGAGGGAAAACAAATGGATGAAAAGTTGGTCCTTCATCAATATGAAAAATAAAATTAAAGTAATTGGAATGACAAAACTATTATCAATGAAATTAAATTCACTTCCTTTAAAAAAAAATTAAATTCTCATCAATAGAAAACGGGCCTGCCATTGTAATAAATGGAATGAATTTATTATCTAAAAAACTGATAATAAAATTTATATATGAAATTCAATGCACATGGAGTGGAGCTTGAATTTAGACACAAACCCCCTCAAATTATCCTCTTGAAAAGAATCCTTTTTTTTTAAAAAAAATCTTTGCATTTGGTTCGATAAATTAAATTAGCATTAAACTTTTAATTTTATCTTGAACTAAAAAAACAAAACAAAATTTATCAAATTGAATGTTAAACTTGGATAGGTGAAGGGGAAAATGTTTTTATTGTTAGACAATATTACGATGTTATTTTTGTAGGTACTGAATCTTCTAGATGTTAGATGAAAATGCATAAATTTGTAGCAAAGTTTTAATATTTTTAGGAGTTGAATTTGGACATTTTTGCCAATCTAAACATAGTTCATGATAAGACACCTATTACGGTCTTAGAGGTACGATTTGATTCTTCACTCTCGCCATTGTTGAACTCAAAAGACAAAAACAATATTTTATGTAGCTTGGTTTTAGATATTGTATCATTGGATATTATAGATTTTTTTTTTCTTAATTTTGGATAATTTTTAATTTTAGTTTTGAGAAGATATTAATTTCTTCACAAATTCCAGTTGATAAATTTGCAATGCAAACTACATAGAGGTAGGTGAGAAACGATTTCTAAAAGCACAAGAAAAATGAAACAATTGTCTGGATGACCCATTTTGAGAGGCCAAAATGAAAAAGGCCCTACCTTCTCAGAATAAGGATATATGACATTTTGCTTATGTCATCATCCTAGCAAAATTATCATTTTACTCTCCATATAAAAACGTGCATTTAAAGCATTTAAGAGCGAGATGTTGGAGCGAGATTGGAGAGTGAGCAAGAGATTGGAGAGAGAAATTAGAGAGAGTAAGAGATTGGAGGGAGAAATTGGAGTGAGGGTGAGTGAGAGCAAGAAGCGAGATCAAGATTGGAGAGAGAAACGGGAGAAAGAGTGAGAGATTGGAGAGAGAGAAGCTAGAGCGAGAGAAAGCGAGGTTAAAGTAGAGAGTAAAATGGTAATTTTACTAGGATGTTGATGCAAGTAAAGTGACATATATCCTTGTTTTGAAAAGGTGGACATTTATCATTTCCGTCTATTTTAGAGGGTCATCCGTACGAAAACCCGAAGAAAAATTCACAAAGTAGGCAAATCACAAGTATGTAATTTTCAATCCCAAAAGAGAGCATTATGTTTAATAAAATTGAATAAACTAAAATTGAGATTTGAAAAGTTGATTAGAATATTTATACTAAAATAAGAGCTACTAGTAAAATTTATAAATAAAATTATATGACATAGTGCTATATAAATTTTCTTCTTTTCGTTAAAGTGAGCATAACTCATAGTAATTGACAAGAACCTTCGATCGAGAGGTTAGAGGTTTGATGTTAAACTCAAAATATATCTCTGTGTGTGCACCTACCCAATATATTGTTGAACTCCAAAATAAATATTTTTGTGTTTGTGTCTTTTTTTTTTTTTTCTTTTTGGAATATTACAATTCAAATTATATCAGCGTGAGAGCTTGAATCACCAACCTATAAAGAAAGTTACTCATGTTTTGATGGATTAGAGCAATTAATATTCAAGTTGGCTAGCATTTGATTTAGAGTTGATTGGTTAACAACTTTTTATCACCCATTAACAAAAATATTGTTAAGATAAATAAATAAATTATGACTTTCAAATCGAATCATCGAATGATGAAATAATTGATACGAATTGAAATATATATGAAAAAAGATGTAATTTAATTACTTCTTCTAGCCCGACTACCTCCTTTCGCCAAAGAAACTCAATTGACTCTTTAAGTTTACGTAATCAAGTTAATATTTCATATTCTTGCTAATTTCATTCTAAGTTATAATTTTAAAAATTTTAATTTCCTCCATAAACTTAATGTTACTAGTTTTAGACTTTATTAGGCTTTAATAAGTATGAACAATTGGTTAATCAAATCAATATCACATTAGACACCACATCACCATTACATCAATCTCATTTTTGTTTATATATTTAATATCACCCATTTAGCAAGTGGTTGGAATTAATAAATTATAGATCTAATTTCATTTTAGTCCTTTAGTGTTCATAAATATTTTGTTTTGTTTCCTAATAACTTTTAAATTCTATTTTAATTTATTATTACAATTTTCAAATATTTTTATATAATTTCTAAACTTTATATTAAAAAAAAAAAAAAACTACTATTGATACACAATACCAAAAATGCTTTGATTCCAAAGAATATGAGAACACAATTTTAATCTTCATTATTAATTTTCAATAATACTTTAGCAAATATTTCTACCTACCTGCAGTGGTTCTAAAGTCAATCTACATTTATCCATACTCCTTTATTATGTTTAGTTAAAAAAACAAAACCTAATTTCATTTACCTAACTTACTAGTTACTACATATCATTCCAAACCCTTATTCACATATACATTTATTCATAAGATAAATTAATAATATATATAAATTTTGAATATAAAATTTAGGACTTAAACGAACTATTAAAAAAAAAAAAAAAAACTCAAAGACCAAAATGAAACCTAATCCAAACCTCAAAGACTAAAAGTGTATTTTTCCAAAATATATAAAACAAACATTAAATAAAATTTAAAGTTAGGTTGACCATTTGATTTGATTTTTTTTTTTTTTTTTTGGAAAAAGACCATTTGAACTTATGACCTTTTAAAAAATGTTACTAATATATAGATGAATTGAATTTAGCTATTCCAACGTGAGTATAGCTCAATGATAACGATAATAATACTAGTAATATGATTTGATTTTTCATCCTCATATTTGCAATGCTATATTAAAAAGGCTAAATATACGTTTTAGTTAATAATATTTGAATATATATATATATCTTTTATTGCAATTTAATTTCTATGGTTTAAAAAGTTTAAAGTCTATGTTTTTTATCAAATTTCTTTTACACCCTTCTCATTAGTAAATATGAAAGTTGGTCGACAATAATCTTACTGCATTTTTTTTTTATTCGAACAACATTTGAGGATGAAGGAAATTCGAACCTTTAATCTCTTGGTCCAAGATACATGTCAATTATCACTGAACTATTCTCACTTTGACGATAAATAATCTTACGTGACATAATGCTTCATAAGTTGAGAGAAATTCAAGTCTACATAAGAGGAAAATACTTCTAATTCCTCTTCCAATTTTTATTCTTTTTGTAAGGAATGAGAAAAAAAAAAAAAAAAAAAAAAAAAAAAAAGAAAAGAAAAGGGAAAAAGAAAATGGATTGCATTGCAAGTTGTGTGGATGGGGGTTGGGCAACGTAAGGTGGGGCCACGGCCAGAAGGGAATGGAAACGCGGTAACCGACAGGTGGCGGTAACTGGTAAGGGATAAAACATAATATAAAATAAAAATTAAAAAAAAAAAAAAAAAAAAAAAAAAAAAAAAAAGTGGATTTTGGGAAGTGGTTGAATGAATGAAGGAAGGAAGGAAGATTTTAATCGGAAGTGGCTGTGAGAAAGTACTACATGAATGTTCCTCTCTCCTTTGTACACGTGTGAAACTACATTTCCACTGATTCATTTCTATGGGCTTTTTTGTCCCTTCATTTTTGCTTTTTTATTTTAAATTTAAATTTTTATTTAAACAAAAATAAAAAAAAAATTCACCTGTCAGATTATCACTCCCGGATTTTGCCTCTTTCTTCCACTCTTCTCTCCACCTCCACGCGTCTCCTCTTCGCGCGTCACCTTCAAACTCCTTCCCATTATTCCATTTAATAACCTTTCTCTCTCTTTCTTTGCATTCTTTTCTTCCTTTTTCTTAAAAAAATTCCAAATTTAAACCCATAACTTTCATCTCCATATTTCCATATATTCCTGAATTTGAACAATATGTGGAGAAGGGAGATTTGAACTACAGAACTTGTCACCAGTTCAACTTTATGCCAGTTGAGCTAAGCTATTGTTGACATATATTCATGAATTTGAGGTAAAATATAAAGGATGAATCGACATTTTCATAAATAAAAAAAACTAATGAAACAAAAAAAAAAAACAAAAAAGTTATTAGTTTAAATATTATATAAATAATAAGTATTTTAATTGATTTAAAAGTATAAATGATTTATTTATTTAAATATATTTCTTAATATTTTATGATTTTTTTTAAAAAGTTTCATTGGCATCATCATTTGGTTGATATTTTCATCGATATTTCCATGAAATTGAGAGCTTGATATTGTAACCTAGTCCTAAACTTTCACTTTCATCCCATGAAACTCTAAATTTAAATGTGTAGTGTAATTTTTTTCTTATGTTTTATTTTTGTTAAATTCACTCGCCAGTTTTAGCGTAGTGAAGTAAAAATCTCTTGAAATTCACAAATTTGTATATATATGAAAAAGAAAAACGAACACCAATTAAAACTAAAATGTGATTCGATGAAATTGAAAATTTTGGATAAAAATTGATATAATTTTTTGGTTTTTATAAGTGGGCTGTGATTTCAAATAAATAAAGGTAGATTAGAAAATAAAAAAGGGGAAAAAGAGAATTTTAAAGACAAAATCGATGTCACTCGATTATCTATGGTTTGTTTTCTTTTAATAATTTGTCCTCTAACTACAAATATATATATATATATATATATACACACATAATGGTCAACAGCAAATACAGTAAAATAGAAATATATTAATATATTGGAACTGAAAAATACAAAAGTAATTATATCTTAACAAACAAATGGCATCATTTTCAAAAAAATAAAATAAAATAATATAATATACTATAAAATAGCAAATGGCATCAAATTGATTTATTTAACAAAATTTCTTTTTCAAAACATCCCACTACTAAGGATGACATATATAATAGAATTTATTTTGTCATAACTTACAAATATTCAATTTTTAAAATCATAAAGTTCCACCTACATTATTATTTCACGCCCATTTGAAAATTTTATTTTTTGTTCATAATTTTTTAAAAACACCTATTACTCACCGAAACTTTTTATTTTATTTTATAATATACCTTTTGAGGTGGAAAAAACAAAAATAAATAATTTTTAAATAAGTATAATTTCTTTAAATTAAAAAAGATCATTATCATAAATATTAATAATATTTAAAAAGAAAAGGAATATTACACAAGGGGGAGAGAATTTAAACCTATAAAACTATGACTCATAGTTTTTTTTTTTTTTTTACAACATGTGGGGTGAGGTCGATTCAAACGACAGACCTGTTGGTCATTAAAAGTTTTATACGAGTTGAGCTATGTGAGTTGAGTTATGCTCATGTTGGCGACTCATAGGAGTTGATATAGGTGATTGAGTATTTTTTTTTTCTTACTAGACCATAATATAACACAAATAGAGAGGAAGGAATTCAAACTTTCAACTTATAACCGAGATTACCAATACTTAGTTCAAGCATTGTAAAGTAAAAAATCGAACCATCGACCTTTGAGATGGTAATTGATACCTTATCTACTTAGTTATGTTTAGATTGATGAATATTACTAATAGCTTAACCTATTGAATTATGTTCAAATTAGCACATATATCTAATTGGTTTTCATGGACGGCCATCATTTTTCTCATAACTATTTATATCATCATAAAATATAGATTTTTAAACCCTAAAATGAGGAGATGAGAAATTCTCTTCATTCAATGAATTAGAAAGGAAACAATAGAAATAAATGAGACATTTATTTTAGTGACGCATTGGGTAACAACTCTCTATTTAATATTATCATTATCATCATTATTGTTATTGTTATTATTTTCAAACGGTATAAATATGAAGTTTATTTATTTAAATTACAATTTAAATTAGATCACAAATTTGGTCCATATAATTTTGATTTGGCTTTAGTTTTTTTGTTGGTAATTTTTTTTTTTGATTTGACTTTAATTTGTTCTCTATCATTCTATAAATTCTAATTTAACCTTATGATATGGTTAAATCTTATAAATTGTCTCGAAATTTTATTTAAACCACAATACGAACACAACAATTTGTGAGATTTGACCAAATTATACGACCAAAGTCTAAATTATGAGGGAGTAGGGGACATCGGTCGGTGAGTTTTCCAGAAATCTGGAAACCGATGACTTCCGAAGGGTGCTGCTAGCTGACTGTCCGAAAGGTCGGTTCGGTCGGTCGATTTTTTTTTAAGGTCATGAGAACTGAGATGAAGAACGACGATCAGTCGATCGTTCAGTTATGTGTTTTTTTTTAAAAAAAAATAGTTTTTTTTATATATAAATATATTGGACGGTCGGTCAGTTATGTGTTTTAAAAAAATGGTTTTTTTAATATATATAAATATATCGATCGGTCCGTTATGTGTAAAATTGTTTGGCTGAACGACCGACCGATCGATCTCCCCAATGTAAGAACCGACCGCCGTCGATTTGGTAGATTTCGGTCGGTCGTGTCGGTTTTCGGTCTGAAGATGAACACCCCTGTAAGGGAGGAATCTGTAAATAAAAAAAATTAAAAAAAAAAAGAATTGTATTTATTAGAAGTAAAGTAGACGCGCGGTGGAAGAGCGTGGGGAATGATGTGGGAAGAAGCAAAAGTTTCGTGGAAAGTAAGGAGCATGGCTTGGGTCTACCTCGTTTTATCACCACAAATTCTTCTTAACTGTCGCCACCCAACCCCATCTCCCCACCATCCAACGGCCCACGTTTTTCCTCCTTTTAATTTTAATTTCATTTCACTTAATTAAAAAAAAAAAAAAAAAAACAGAGAGCTATTTGATAGATAGATGCTCCGCTTGAAAAACTTGAAATTTTGTAAAAAGTTGAATTAAAACCCATTTCTTTCTCTCTCCTCCTTCCGTTATAATTCACGAGGTTCATTTCATTCAACCCTCAAAGTAAACACAAACCCTCTCTTTCTTTATAACTGTTTCTTTTCCTTTCATTATATATATATATATATATATATATATACATACATACATATTTACATATTCTCTCTCCGGTTTTTGAATCGGATTTGACAGATTTTTTTTTTAGTTTCGATTTTGAGAGAGAAAGAGAGAGAAGGAAGAAGAAGAACTAAAGATGCAGTCAGGTTTCACCGGTGGTGGAGCTCCGGATTTCTATACCGCCGGCAGATCCATACCCAATCCTTCTCAACAAAATGCTTACAGATCGCAGCTCTCCGGCGCCGCCTTCATAGATCCGCCCGCCGCTCAGATCGCTCGTCAAATCCCTTCTTCCCTCCTCGGCAAACGGAATCTCGCCGATCTTCAGTCCCACGCCCACCAGCAGACCCACCACAATCTTCCTCTCAACAATCTCTTCCTCCGCTCCGTCAAGCCCAGGGGATTCAATCACAATCACAATCACAATCACCAGATTTCTCCGCTTTCCAATTTGGATTTCTACTCCACCATGTCTCTCCCCTCGCCGGATCTTCAGTCCCACCGTCTCTATGGGACCAGCTCCGGCGCGCTTCTTCAGCAGCTTCGTCAACAGCCCAACGCCTCCGCGCTTCCGCTCAGGGATTTGCAGAATCTCGACTCCGAGAAGAAGATGATCATGAACCACCGCCTTCAGGAGTTGGAGAAAGAGCTTCTTGAAGATAACGACGATGACGATGGAAGCGATGCGGTCTCTGTGATTACCAGCACGAATAGCGCTTGGTGTGAGACGATTTACAATCTCATCAGTCCCACCGCGCAGAATCAGAAGCCGATTTCGACTTCGCCGACTTCCTCTGCTTCCTCGTCCTGTTCTTCGTCTACCTCCTCCTCCGTCGCCTCTCCGCCCTCCGATTCTTGGAAGCAGTCCGTCAGCGAGGCTGCGGCGGCCATTTCGGAGGGGAAGTTGGAGGTTGTCGATGAGATTCTTGCGCCGGTGGTTAAGATTTCGAATGCGAGAGGTAATTCTGTGCAGAGATTGGCGGAGTATATGGTTTTGGCTCTGAAGTCGCGGGTGAATCCCGCGGAATTTCCGCCGCCGGTGGTGGAGATTTTCGGCGACGACCACTCGGCGGCGACTCAGCTGCTGTATGATGTTTCTCCTTGCTTCAAGCTCGCTTTCATGGCGGCGAATCTCGCGATTCTTGAGGCGATTGGGGAAGAGGATCGGAAATTGCACGTCGTGGATTTCGATATCGGGAAGGGCGGCCAGTACATGAATCTAATCCACCTTCTCGCCGGCCGCCAGAAAGGGAAGGTCGCCGTGAAACTGACGGCGGTTGTGGCGGAGAACGGCGGCGAGGAGAGGTTGAAACAGGTCGGCGAGTCGCTGAGTCAACTCGCGGACGAACTCGGCGTCGGGTTCAAATTCAACATCGTGAGACACAAACTCGCCGAGTTGACACGCGAGTCACTAGGCTGCGAGCCGGACGAATCACTGGCAGTGAATTTCGCATTCAAGTTGTACCGGATGCCGGACGAGAGCGTGTCGACGGAGAATCCCCGCGACGAGCTCCTCCGCCGCGTCAAGGCACTGGCCCCCGCCGTCATGACAGTAATGGAGCAAGAATTGAACATGAACACCGCACCGTTCGCAGCACGCGTTGCCGAGTCATGCATCTACTACGGTTCACTCTTCGACTCGATCGACTCGACCGTGCAGCGAGACCACCCCGACCGGGTCAAGGTCGAGGAGGGGCTCGGCCGCAAGCTCGCCAATTCCCTCGCTTGCGAGGGAAGAGACCGAGTCGAAAGATGTGAGGTTTCAGGAAAGTGGCGGGCGAGGATGGGGATGGCTGGATTCCAATCAAGGCCAATGAGTCAAACGGTAGCCGAGTCGATGAAAACTCGGCTGAGTTCGGGGTACCGAGTCAACCCGGGGTTCACTGTGAAAGAGGAAAACGGAGGAATTTGCTTCGGTTGGATGGGCCGGACTCTCACCGTGACAACGGCATGGCGTTAGTTAATAACATCACTCATTGCTATGTTTTTTTTTTCTTTTTTTTTTCTCTTTTTTTTTTTTTTTTAATATTACCTAATTTTCTAAAGTATTAATATTAATATTAACATTTTCCCGAGAAAATGGAAAGGAAAATGCTACCGAGAGAGAGAGAGGGGAGAGGGGTGGTGTTTGGATTCCGAGAAAATTCTTGTAATGTAAACTTAAAAAAAAGAAAAAAAGAAAAAAAAAAAAGAAAAAAGAAATTGATTAATATTTTCCTAATTTTGGGGTGTGTGAAAGCGGAAGTTTGGTGAAGTGCCAACTTGTTGTAGTGTCGATTCCCCTCTCAAATTACCAAACTGGATGGGCCCCACTTTATTTTCCTAATTTTTTTTTATTTTCTATATGATATAAACTATTTGTGAAGAACGTGTCGCCTTCTGATTGGTGGTTGTAATATATTTGTTATTCTATTCACTTTTTCTTTCTAATCATTAATAGTAGTTACCTAATTCCAAAGTCAATTAGTTTTCAATATCATACGATTTTTGTTCATTTATTTTGTTTATTTTTAAATGAAGGGGTAATTTTTTTTTGTAATTTTTGATATTAATGGCATTTATAGGCGTGAAACGTATAATAAGTGTAATGATTTTATGATTTAGAGAATTGTTATTTTGAAAAGTAATACGGAAGGAAAAAAAAAAAAATTAATGGTGGAATTGGTAACTTTTGCAATTTACTCATGCATTAATTATTTGGCATTTTATTGCTATTATGTTTCAATAACTTATTCAATCTTATTACCTAAAATAAGATTGCTTTTATGGAGTACATTTCAATCTTTATTGATTTTTTCTGTCTTTGTAAGTTTCAAATTTTGTTATTCTACCCACTTGAATATAATTTAATTGGTCAAGATATTATTTTTCTTCCTTGTACTAAAAGTAGCCTGTATTTTCGTCTTTAGTTTGAACGGATTGCACTTTACCAAAAAAATTTGTTACTTATTGCACATAAAAAGGGTTTTATGTTTAATAAAATTTACCAATTTCTGAATTGTCCGATTTTTTTTTTTTTTTTTTTTTTGAGTACATCAATGTTTAGGGGTGGAGGACATGCCAATTACCGCTGAGCTAAGCTCGCTTTGGCGATCGAATGTGTATTTAGATGTTAGTACTGATTCTCAAAATTTTGCATTAAATTATTTTAGTAATTACCATTAATTTTTTTTTTTGTTATTCATTTAATGGGAATATGATCCATTTTTGTAACTTGAACTTACCCATCGTTTTACATACATGTACATCCATCTTCTCATTACTTGAAAAAAAAAAAAACATAACATCAAGTTTTATATGAATTGATTCATGAAAAATTAACGGTAAGAACTATTAAAGTTTGAGAATTTAAAGCTAAATCAAAATTTTATTATTTTGTTCTTTGGGGATGAATTTTTTTTTAGTTCAACAATATTTGGAAGTAGATGATTCAAATATCTAACCTCGTGGTCGAGGATACATGTCAATTAATGCTAAGCTATGCTCACTTTGTCTCTTTGAGGATGAACTTGGTGGTGGAAGATTTGAACCTCTTAGTTGAGGTACATGTCAATTATTGTTGAACTGTGTTCATTTTGGCTAAATCAAAAGTTTATACATCATAGATAAAAATAAAATCTAAAAATGATGATTTTTTTTTCATGAAGTTTGACAAAATTGATTTAATTGCAATTTTATTTATTTTCTTAAGAAATTGCAATCTCATTTATTGAAAGAATAGGAGATGGGGTTGCATCCACCAATGATGTAGGGATTGGTGAGCCCCTATGTTTCTCCACTCCAATCTTCTTTTCTCATGCTTTAATAATATATTCCAATTCTCCATTCTATAATTTCTTCATTAACAAACTAATTTCCAACTAAACATGTATTATTTATCCATTTTTACTCAAATTTTTTAATTAAATAACTATTGTTTTTGCTTATCCATGATGCATTTTAAATACTATTTAAGCGTTTGAAAGAAATAGAATATTTACATGTTATTTACATAAAGAATGGAATGTCATTGTCGTTGTCGTCATTGTCATAAAAGTTTAATTGAGAGAAAATTTCGTCCTAATGCTCATTTGAAGAAAATAGTTACAACTTTGACACTTTGCTTAAATGGAATCATATTTATTATTTTTTTTTTTTTTTTGAATTCGGTCAATAATACACAACACAAGATATTGATTTAGAGAGGTGGGAATGGGATATAGTTTTTGCACTTTTCTTTTTTTCGAAATAAGAAACTTATCTTGTTTAGAATTTAACTGTTATTTGTTGTATTAACCGATTTAATTGTTTTTTTTTTACGACAACTTCTCTTTTTTTTTTTTTTTTTTGAATTTTAAAAAATATCACTGAAATAACTAACATTAAAAAGAAAAAAAAAGAAGCAAAATTTTCAAAAATAAATTATTTAAGATTTTGGAAAGGTTTTCTTTTCTATTTTAAAAAAAAATCAAAATTTTCCTTTGGGAGATATTTTCATTAATTTATAATGTTCTGAAATCCACTAATATGTAATATAAGTTTAAATCATTCTAAAAAAAATTTAAAAAAAAAGAAAAATAAATTAAATCATATTTCCGTTTTTTTTTTGACGAATTAAATCATACTTCCGTTAACTCCACTAAACCTTCACCCATTGTTCCATTTTAGTTATTATAAGTTCTATCAAATGTTTTATTTTGGTCCTATAGAAATTTATCTTCATTTTTTTTTTTTGAGGAAAAAAATTATCTTCATTTTTTTTTTTTGAGGAAAAAAATTATCTTCATTTTTTTTTTTTTGAGGAAAAAAATTATCTTCATTATTACCATTAAACTTTTGTATAATATTACATTTACAATAAATTTAGTGTTTATACAACTCCAATGTCAAATTGGTGACTCAAAATGCAATAAGTGCATAGATGTAACTCCCATTCTAGTTAATAAAATTTCAAAATATCTATTTTAGTTTATAAACTTTCAATTTAATTCCATTTTGATCCTTGAAATTAACTTTTTTAAAAAACAACAATCAACATTCTGATATGTTAAAACCACATAGATCAAGTGACAAAAAGCAGTAAGAATCAAAATAGTTTCTTGTTAATTGTTCGAGAACTAAAATAGATATTTTGAAAGTTTAAGCTCTGTTTGGTAACCATGGTTTTTGGTTTTCTTTTTTGAAAATTATGCTTGTTTTCCTTCAATTTCATTGTCATGATTTTCATCTTTGTTAATGACAAATTTGAATTCCTAGTCAAATTCCAAAAACAAAAACAAGTTTTTCAAAACTACTTAAGTTTTCAAAATTTGACTTGGTTTTTGAAAACATTGGAAGAAGGTATATAACAAAACCAAAAATCGTAATGGTTGAAATAGTATTTTTAAGCTTAATTTTTAAAAATCAAATGGTTATCAAACTGGCTTAGATATTAAAAATATATAAATAAATAAAGGTGGAGGAAAAGAAGAAGAAGGGAGGGGGTAAAGAGTCAAAGGGTTTGGTAAAATAAGGGCCTTTCTTTTTTGGCAGAGGAGAGAGAGAGAGAGAGAGAGAGAGAGAGAGAGAGAGAGAGAGAGAGAGAGAGAGAGAGAGAGAGAGAGAGAGTGCAGTTATTGTGGAGCCCAAATAAGGCTTTAGGCTTTAGCATCTGAAATGACTTGACATGCAATGGAAGCACAGAATTACTAATGCTTATCTTTGAGCAACTTTATTCCAAAAAGTACATTTTTATTATGGCTACTCCCAAACACATCTTTCCAATTTTCTTCCATTTTTTCAAATCAATATTCCTTTTTTTTTTTTAATAAAATATATCATACTTTTGTTTTGGTTCAATTACAAGTTTAGTCCCTTAGGCCTCATTTGATAACCATTTGGTTTTTGGTTTTTGGTTTTTGAAAATTTAGCTTGTTTTCTTCCAATTTTCCTACCATGGTTTTCATGTTTGCCAATAACACATTTGAGTTCCTAGCCAAATTCTAAAAACAAAAACAAGTTTTTGAAAACTACTTTTTTTAGTTTTCAAAATTTGCTTGGTTTTTAAAAACAAGGAAAGAAAAGTATTAGCAAAACATAGAAACTTGTAGGTGGAAGTAGGATTTATAAGCTTAATTTTCAAAAACCAAAAACTAAAAACCAAATGATTATCAAACGGGGCCTTAACTTTTAGGGTTGTACCAATTTTCGAAGTTTCAATTTTGTGTTCAATAAGTCCCTGAACTTTCAAAAGTATCCAGTAGGTCCTTAAACTTTCACTTTTGTGCGTAATAGATCCCTCCACATTCAATTTTGTGTCCAATAAGTCTTTGACCTATTTGACATTTTTAAAAATTGACAAGCCTACTAAATATAAAATTAGAAGTCTAGGGACTCAATAAGTATAAAATTCAATTCTATATTTAATGGGTTGGTTTAATTTTTAAAAATCTTGAATATGCAAATGACCTATTAGACTCGAAATTGGAAATTCAGAGACTAAACTTGTAATTTAACTTTTTTTTCTTTCTAACAGTGGAATCAAGACCATTTCAATACAATTTGAACTACATTAATAGTTTTGCTTAAAAGACTGTAAATTTTAATTTTGAATAGTTAAACGAATTGTACACAATTTCACTAAAAGGAAAGGAAATGAAAGGAAAAAGAACCTATTCAAAAGGCATAAACAGACAAAAGGAAGGAAAAAAAAAAAAAACAAAACAAAACAAGGAAAGAATTGGTCTTCTTAGTTGAAATAGAAAATTTCAACCCTATTCACTTTGAAACGAATTGTTCAGAGTAGAAGATTTCAACACTATTTATAAAACTAATGCTAATCTTCCATATTAAATTATAAAGCTGGTCGTTAAGGCCCCGTTTGATAACTATTTGGTTTTTTGTTTTTAGGTTTATAAACACGACTTCCAACTCTAAGTTTCTTTGTTTTTTCATCTACCTTCTTAGTTCTTTCCATGTTTTCAAAAACCAAGCCAATTTTTGAAAACTAAAAAAAATAGTTTTCACAAACTTGTTTTTGTTTTTAGAATTTGGTTAGGAATTCAAGTGTCTTTAACAAAAAAAATGAAAACCATGGTGAAGAAATTTAAAGAAAATAAGGTTAAATTTTCAAAAACAAAAAACCAAATGGTTATCAAACGGAGTTATGTTTAATATATGTCTCAACTTTAAAAAATATTTAATAAATTTATAAATTGCCAATGTTGTGTTTACTGTTTAGTATGTCCATTAACTTCCATAAATGTGTTGTTAAAAGGAAAAAAAAAACTTCAATAAATGTCTAATAAATGTATGACCTTTTATTTTTATGCTATTAAGTTCTTGAACTCTTAAAAGTGTTTCTTATCAAATTTGAAAGTTTTGATCAAGCGTGTATTATTAACCACAAAGTTCAAAACATATGAAATGATCTTATTTTTTATATAAACCAAGTTCCCCAATCAACATAATTTTTAAGTTGTTTGATAATCATTTGGTTTTTAAAAATTATTTTTGTGTTCTCCGGATTGTCTTACCATGGTTTTCATCTTTGTTAATGAAACATTTGAATTCTTAACCAGATTCCAAGAACAAAAACAAGTTTTTGAAAACTATTTTTTGTTAGTTATCAAAACTTTGACTTGGTTTTTTAAAACATGGGAGGAAGGTATAACAAAACAAAGAAATTATAGGTGCAAGTAGTGTTTACAAGCTTAATTAGATATTGAATATCAATACAAAAATAATTGAAATAATATGCGTACTTTGTTCATTATTGCTAAATCACAAAAAATTAGTATTGATTTGTCAACCACCATAACTAGCTTTTTCTAGTTTAAAATTGAAATTTACTAAACACTAATTTACTTTATGTCATAGTCAATTTTTTTTTTTTAAAGCACGGTTGCAAACAATTATTTTCAAAGTTACAACAATTCCAAACAAATTAAAGCATAAAACTTTTTTGAGTTCACTTTAAAGCACATATGGAAAAAAAAAAATCAAGTGAGGGGAGATTTTAAAGAGAAATTTAAAAAGATGAGTATCTTAAAGAAAAATAGATCTTTGGCAAGTGGAATATGTAAAAATGAAGTATTTAAATGAAAGAAATGAAAATTTGAAAGAAAAAAAAAGGACTTGTTTTGGAATGACTTTCCAAATTTTTAAGCACTTGAAAAGTCCTTTTAAACCCGTCCCAAATATGTTTTTTAAAAACTAAATCTTTTTCTTGTTTCAAAAAAAAAAAAAAAAAAAAAAAAAAAAAAAAAAAAAAAACTTACCATTTCAAAAACATTTTTCAAAACTTGAAACTAGAAACTTCAAAATAATGAAAGACCATAAAACAAAACGGTTAATTAAATAACATTTTAACTAAATTATTTCATTAAGCATTTCATTAAAGGAGACACTATGGGAGGTAACTCATAAAGTTTTACAAATTGCTTGTTCTTCCTCTCAATTAATTGGAGGCCTTAAACAAGATTTTAAATAATTAAGCTCATTTACATTTTTCTAAAACAAACTTATGATTTCTTTTTTTTATTGTTTTTCAATGCAGGTAAACCTAAATGATATTATTTTGTCAGCTAATATCATTAGATAAAACGATCACAATTATATAACAAGATGTAACCAGCAATTTTTTAAATGCATAAAACATAAATAACTATTAAAATTATTAATAAATTTATGGACAGGAATAATTTCTAAAAATACAAAGAAAAAGGTAACACAAACAAAGATTTTCTTGAGGTTTATTTGATTAGATGCCAAGTATATGAAAATGCTCTTTCTATGCATAAGAAATGAAGTTTGATGCTGACATCAATTGTCAATTTCCTTATCAAAATGTCTTTCTAAATGACACATTGTCACATTGACATGTTGATATGCATGCATCCCAACATCATTTTGTATATTTTTGCTAGCCTCAATAATCCTAAGGTCTCCATAGCCCATATGATAATTTTATTTTTACCCTACCTTGATGGATTTTATGCTTTTCTTTGAGCATAAAATATGTCCTATGTCACATCGACTTTGGTGCAAGTTGGGGAGATTATATTAAAGTTGATGTCGTGGAGTCTTACAATACACAAACATTTTAAATATGAATAATAAAAAATTATATGGTTATTTCCAATTTTCATATAATATTTTATATATGTGTATATTCATTATCTCAGTTATTGGACGTGACTTTAGATTAAATTTGAAGTTGACATAAAAAGTTAACTCATTCGATTAGATAATATTAGAAGTTCAAAAGTTATGAATAAAGTTAGATACTTTAGGATCATAGTAACACCATTAACATTTTAGAAAAAGATTTGGAGGGCTTGTACTGACTTGTAATCTTCACTGCCATCAAGCGGAGCTTGTACTTTTTTTCCTTTTTCTTTTTTCTTTTTAGTTCAACAAGATTTGGGGTGACGAAATTCAAACCTCAGACCTCTTGGTCAAATTACCGTTGAGCTATATATATTCAATTTGGTCAGAGTTTGTTGAGGTTTGTTGTAGAAGACAAAACGTATCCTACACCAAGTAAACCTATGTAAATTTTTGGTGTAATCCCTATCCTTTTACTATATATTCATTTGTTGGTCATATTAATTGTGTTATCATGTTTGTTGAAAATGAGTTTAGGATTAGGACCTCCTGCTCTGATACCAAATTAAGCTTTTGAATATCACAAAATTGGGAGAGATATATTCAATTTCTTTTGATATTATTTGATATAAACAACAAAGACACATTTATACACTCCAAAATCTACAAGAGAATTTAAATTCTACTTTGATCTTGTACTTTTAGCTTTTTTCTAGTATCGTCCTACTTTGAAGGGTACATTTTGTACTTTGATCTTGTATTTTGGTCCATATACTTTATATTTATTATTTTATTGTTGTTGTTATTATTTTGGTCTCTATTGCAAAACTTAACACATTTTATACCTAATGAAACTTTTTTTTTGAGACAATAATGAAACCTTTGATATAAAGTGATACAATATTTTAAGAAATTCATTAAGTATAGGATTGTATTGAAATTATGATTTGGAAAAAATATATATATCTATACTATATATAAAAGGGGCTAAGAGGGGAGAATTTTTACATACCAATTTTACCCTTACAATTTTATTTAATTCCTATTTTGCCCTTCACTATTTGTTGATGGGACACAACCCTTTGAGTTTAGGTGTCCGTTGAGAGAAATTTGTATAATAGAGGTGGTTTTCAATCTTTGGATGTGACTCTCCGAGTATAGGTGTCCGTTGAGAGATGTTAGGACAATGAAGGTGGTTCTTCAAATTTTGACTTTACAAAATATATTTAAAAATTAAACTTTTAAGTTGAATAGGTACAATTTATGCCCATAGAACACAACTATTTGGACAGATGTGACACATAGAATTAGTGTGTATTCATTCATATGTAAGTGCAATCCATGTATAAAAATAAATAAACATAGTTGTCAATATATATTGTCTATTTTTTCATATCAAATTGTCAAGTGATAGGAATGAGAATTTTAAAGTGTTTGTTCTTTGTAAAGAAAACATTGAATTGTATCACAATGAAGCTTTGAGACGAATTAAAAAACTTTTGTTTTAGGAATTGAAACAAGGGGGATTTCAACTATACTCAAGACCAAGCTTTTGATTTTCACTCATGAGCACTCATGTAAAACTCAAACTTGTTTCTTTTGCCACCATTTTTAGCATAAAAATTCTACAACAATTAAATTTAAATTGGAAAGCACAATTATTGGTTGAAAACAAAGAAGTTTCACTTATACTTTCATTTGCACATTTATAAATGAAATATCTATATAACAATTTTAAATTATAACACAATATTTTTTTTTATAAAAAAATGAGATGAGTTGCGTATAAAAATATATAATAATAACCATATTTTTTTTTTCAAAAAAGTAAAATTTCACATAATTTTAAAATATAGATTCTATGAAATCTTTGAATCCTAATTTGTGAGTAATTGTCATAAGTTGAATGGAAAATTTTGATCATACATATTTGGATTATGAACAAACTTGATTATATAATATCAATATAACTTTTTAGTTATTTTAGTACACATAATTTTTTAATTTTCTACCTATTATTCATCCGTAATTTCATGTATAATTTTTTTTTTTTAGTTCTAAAAATTTTTAACCACATGCATTGCATGTGTCTTTTAAGAGGGGATTCTGGCAATCATCGTTTTAATTTTAAGAGGGGAGAATTTTTGCATTCCTATTTTGCCCTTACCTTTTTAATAAATTTTCATTTTACACTTCAATCTTTGTTGGCAGGACGCGACTCTTCGAGTTGAGGTGTCTGTTGAGAGAAATGTCGAATAGTTGCAATGTATATTGATGAGACATAACTGTTCAAATTAAGGTAATTATATATCGAATTGGTGCATCTATTATGTATATGGCAAATCCAATTGTAGTTGTGAAACATTATGATCTAATAGTAAAAATGTGTCCAAAAATGTTGTTTATAAAGAGATTCTCTTATAATGACCAATTTATTAAATACTTCTTTGTTTGTTTCTTTCTTTTCTCCACAAATCAATCTCCTTGGGAGAATAATAAAAAATTAATTATGAGGTAATAAACTATCTTTATGTCACTTTTTTTTTTTTTTTTATCAATTTCAATTTATAATTTTTTTTTAATTTTAATTCCATTGTATGTATTTTACTTTTAAGTTTTTTAACATCCATGTGTTCTTTATAATATCGATCTCTTTCATTACTTTTTAATTTCACCGGACTATAACGGAGAATCTTTGCTTCTCTTTTTTGTCCGTACAAATTTAACAAATTCTTAATTTTGTCATTCAATCTTTGTTGGCAGTATGCGACTCTTCGAGATGATGTATCCATTGAGAGAAGAGTTGAATGGTTGCAATTTAATCTCGAGGGACAATTACACATTGAAACCACACGTCCATTAGCCAATGGGTGTGATTCAACCCGTAAAATTGTTCCTAAAATGTTGTTAATCAAGGTTCAATTTGTTAAATATTTCTTTCTTTCTTTCTTTCTTTTTTCTAGAAACCAATCTATTTGAAGAACATCAAACAAATATCCGTCAGATAAATAAACTATCTTATTATATCAATTTTTTATTATCAATTTCAATTTATATTTTGTCGTTCAATCTTTGTTGACAGTACGCAACTCTTCGAATTGAGGCGTCCATTGAGAGAATGATTTCAATTAAAACAATAAGTTTTCACGTGCATTGCACGTCTTTTTTAACTAGTATATATAAAAGGAAAACAAATGAAACAAATGAGTCACCTACCTTTTGAGAGTATAGAGTTGAAGTATATGAACCAAAATAAGATTTAAACATTTTTTAAAATATTATTTAGTAAACAATATTGCCTTTATTTGTATGTTTTCTTTTTTTCTAGTTTAAACGGTTGGCATGGTTTATGATTATTAAAAGTGGACTACCAAGTACCAACCAACCAATATCTATTTATCAAAATAATAATAATAATAAATAAATAAATAAATAAAAACCAACGTCTATTTTCTTGCTTTTTTGATTACTTCAATTTGAGCATTTTGATTGTCCATTTTTTTTTTAATAGCATTTTGACTTATTTTATTTTATTCCTAACCTTTTTTTATATAATTTTTTTAATCCTAACCTTTCAATATATTTATATTAACCTTTTAATTATTAAAAAAAATTAAGTTATAAATTTAGTATTTAAACTTTTGGACTTACGGCTTCTAAGAATGAAGACTTTAGAAAAATTTGTAAGAGGTTATCCAACATAGGACTTCACCAACACGCTCAACTTTGGAGTTCCTATGATTGAGGAACCGAAAAGGAAGATACTAACTATCAATTCTTTTATGTTTATCTTGACCATACTTCCATATCCTTACGATCTTTCTCACTTGTATGTGGTATTGGTATTCATGCACCCCTTCTGTACCTAGGGATCAGAGTCTCGTTTGATAACCATTTTTTTTTAAATTGTGCTTGTTTTCTCACTCTTTCTTTACAATGTTTTTTATTTTTATTTATTTGTTAATTTCTTAAAGAAATATTTGAATTCTTAGTCCAATTTAATTCAAAAACAAAAACAAATTTTCAAAAACTATTTTTCTTAGTTTTCAAAACTTGGCTTGATTTTTTAAACCATTGGTAAAAAGTAGGTAATAAAACAAAGAAACTCATAGATGAAAGTAATATTTATAAGCCTAATTTTCAAAAATCAAATGGTATCAAACGAGACCTAAACTTTGAATCTTGTGTCTAATAGTTCTCTAAACATTAATCGTGTCTAACATTAATTAGTCATAAACCTATTAGACATTTTCTTAAAATTCATAAATAAGACACAAAATTAAAAGAGATCTAAAGTCTTATTAGTCACAAAAATCAGGTTTATGAATTTTAAAAGATATCTAATAGATTAAAACGTATTAGGCATAAAATTGAAAGTTAGACGAGCTATTATTATTTATTTAGTTTAGTTTTTTGTTTTTGAATCCCTACTCATTTTTTCTTGCAAAGTAAAAGCACTAGTTGACCAAGAAGAGGACATATTTGAAGTAGATTAGTTTTATAAAGGGAAATTTTGAAATTCAATGTAATTTGTGTATCACTGGAAAAAGGAAAAAAAAAAAGAATGCAATAAATTTCTTTGGAGAAAATAAGGATTATTGTAAATTGACTAAATCTTCCAAACAAGAGAGAGAATGAGAAAAGAAATGGAAATGTGACAAAATCTCAATGCTTTTGAATATAGAATAGAAAGATGATTAAATGATGCCATTAAGAAAATAAAAACATCTCTATGGCCATAGAAAGGAAGCAAGATATTTTCAGAAAAGCACTTTTAAAAGCATTTTTTTTATAAGCCAAGCATGTTGTGGTCACATTGAAGAACAAACTTAGATCAATGAATTCAAAAAAGCACTAACTTAGATCAATGAATTCAAAAAAGCACTTCTCAATAACACTTTTCATCACAGTTTCATGGCTCAAGATCATCCAAAAAAGAGATGTTCAATAATTATTTTGGCATTCCTGCATTTTCTTTACAGCACACATTTAGGATTTAATCCATAATGTTTTGGTGTTTTTTTTTTTCTTTTTTCGATTGGGTCTCTAGTATTTCTAAAGTTTCAATTTCATCCTTTATGTATATTGATTTTTTTTCAATCAATTTTTTATTGTCACAAAACATTCAAATTTAATGGAGGGATAATAATGTATTGTCATTTGCAGATATTCTCTATTTTAATTTGATGAAATAGATATATCGCTCAACTATTAAAAAAAAAAAAAAATCTTATTTCACATGATTTAACACAAAATTGAGACAAGTTAAAAGGTTGAAAATCTAGCTATTTGACAATCTCTTATAAAAATGACCATTTTTTTTTTATTTATATATCATCCTTCTTTTGCTATTAGTGTTTAAAAGGACTTAATTGAAAAGGAAAAACAACACAAAAGATAAAATTGAAACTTTTAAAAAATTGAGGGACTACAGTGAAAAAGGACCGACAAAAATGACATACTAAATTATTTATTTAACCTATTTGAAAATCTATTGCTCTGACTTTTTTGCTTTTGCCCTTTCCTTTTTGGTGGTTTTTTTTTTTTTTTTTGGTAATTCCAGCCTGAAATTTCACTGAATAAGTAAATGAGTGAATTATTTGGAGGAAACCGCGGAAGGTTTAGAGTGCGTTTGTTGAGTGATTTGAAAACAAGGGATTAATTCTTAGGTGGACAATAGTGGAAGGAAAGTAAAAGCATATCAAAGTCTAAGTTAATGGTGATTTTTATGAGTTCATCAATTGTGAGACGAAAAATCGAACCTTTGACTTAATAATTGGTATCTTATCTACTGAACTATGTTCAAATTGGTAGGCCGACGGTGATGGAGACACCCAAAATTGGCCAACCTCTAATTTAATAATGGTTGAAGAGATGATGTTGATTTGGTGGGGAAATATTTGGATGCTAATTAGTATCAACAAACAGTTATTTTCTGGTAGGAAAGAGATGGCTTTCATGGCTGTATGCAGTTGGGTTTTGGTTCAACAGTGAAAGCCTAAACCCTTGCTCAAAACTAGGGAG
This sequence comes from Luffa aegyptiaca, assembly GCA_017139565.1. Taxonomy (NCBI): domain Eukaryota; kingdom Viridiplantae; phylum Streptophyta; class Magnoliopsida; order Cucurbitales; family Cucurbitaceae; genus Luffa; species Luffa aegyptiaca. The sequence continues at coordinate 762,528 of CM029396.1, forward strand.
AAAAAAATAGTTTTTTTTTTCCTATTTAGAAGATAAAATTATAGTGAAAACTTATTTCAACAACCAATGATTTTCTTTTTAAAAAAAAAAGAAAAAGAAAAAGAAAATGGCTTATCTTTGAGAATATTGGAAGTTTTTTTCCTTTCAAAATCATAAGATTATAAAGAGTGGTTTCTAACAACACAATAGTTTTCACTTTTATAAGTCTCTGACAAGTCCAACATTTTTTAAAAGTTAATATGCAACTATCAGACATAAAATTGAATATTGTGTCTAATTGGACTTTAAACTTTTAAATTTGTGTCCAGTAAAGCTCATGAATTTTAAAAAATATCAAATGGGTCAGTGATCTATTAGACACAAAATTCAAAGCTCGAACACCTATCAATCACAAAATCAAAAGTTTAAAGACTTATCAAATGCAAAATTAAAAGTTCAAGAACGTTTATACACTTTTTTAAAGTTTTAAAAACCTATTTAACACAAATTCAAAAGTCGAGAGACGTAACTTGTAATTCAACCTTTTATTTTTGTGACATAATTAAAAATTTTTTGAGGGGTCCTAAATCAGCACTGGTCATAGTAGATTCCAATCCTATTTGGTGAGGATTTGGAAATCTGCAAAAGTGTAAGATTTTGTTGAGAAGTCAATGTTTATTAATGATGTTTGCTGTCATGCAATAATCTTATGAAATGCATTGCAACCCCAGCCACTCCAACTCATATCTAATTTTGTTTCTTTTTTTTTTTTTTTTTTTTTTTTTTTTGAAACTCATGTCTAATTTCTTTTTATATATATATATATATATATATATATTGTTCTTAATTTGAAATTTATCCTAGATTTTTGTGATCTAAAAAGAGTGGTTTCTTTATTTATTGACTATCCCAAAATTTAAGGGAATCTGAATGGGACAATTACTTTTGTTTGTGCTTTATGTAACTGCAAATTTTAGCCTTTTCAACCTGACAATCATTTTCTACCTTTGAATTCTTAGAAAAAAACAAGAATATTATTCAGCATATCATTAGATCTAGGGTTAAATCTCAATTTAGGGTTCCACTTTTGACTTTATTCCATCTTCATTTTTTAACTTCTAAAATATTTGTTTTAGACTTTTAAAAAAGGATCATTTTGATCTTGGAAGAACTTTCGAAATATCTATTTTAATCCCTAAAGTTAAAAAATAAAAAATAAAAAAAAATCACTTTATGATTCACCTTGTTATTATTTTTTCACTTAATATGGTTAAAATACATGCTCGCATCATCAAGTGAAAACATATATTCAAAACCATGATATCCATTTGTTTTAAGCAATAAAATTACGAAAAAAAATTTAAATGATTATTTTTCTTTAAAAAATCAAAGAATAAAATAGACATTTTGAAAGTTCATGAATCAATATGGAAGAAAATTAGAACATTATAAACTAAGATAGACATTTTGAAAGTTGACGAGAACGAGATTTCCAACTTCGACGTAACCCAACTGGTTAAGGTATTATATATTTGTTCTAAAAGTTATATGTTCAAATTTCCAACTCCACATTAGTTTAAGTGAGGTAGAGTTTTTAATGTAATGGTGAGTGATCTAAGTACAATGATTACTACTGAAGTCATAAACCATGTGTTAAGCCAATATAATATGTGACAGGCTATACAATTGGGTGTATCTTTCAAATTCTAGTTATGTTAAGTTATGTGCTCGAAGTTGAGTTTAGCCATAAATAACTCTACATCAGTTGCATTGGTGAGTAGTTTATTAAGTATCAAGTCTCGCCAATTGATTCATGAATCATTTAAATTTAATGCAATTCGTCCCGAGAATCATATCAAAGATGGCCTCGTGCGCCTATCGAACCGTCGAGGCAAGGTGGTGAGGCAGGCATCCAAACCCATTTGCTAAGCTCTAGACTCATAGTGGTAACTTATGCGAAGGAACTTGGCTACTTGGCTAATGAGACCAAACCTAGGTGAAGTGGTGAGTCAAAGTAACATAATCAACCTGGCATGCTGACATGACAAGATTAAATAATAAAGAAAGCTGACGTGGAAAAATAAAATTATGTTACCAAAAAAAAAAATTATTTTTAGAAATTTGTCCCATGACAATATCTTTTCTGCAAATGGTAAAGTTTTAAAAGATTGAAGTAGTTGCATATTCCAGGAAATAAATGCCATTAATATAACATAGGAGTTATGCTGCAACAACGACCTTCAAACAAGCCATTAATTTCAGTTGGTTGATATCCAAATTATTGAAATTTTGAATTATCACTTAACAATTTATTGTTTCATTCCATAAAAGTGTGTAGATTTTATTTTCAATGAATTTTAAAGAGGTTAAGACTTTATATCCTTAACCAAAAGATCAAAGGTCTGAATCTCCTTCCCCGCATGCTCTACAAAAAAAAAAAAAATTATTCATTGACCATGTGACAAGAAACGATTCTTTTCCAATTTCAAAATAACTCAACCCCACAAGCCCCTTTAGACTGTTTTTTCTTCTTTCAAAGAACGCATCATTCTTGTCTTAAGGGGGTTAAAAAAGGATAAAATTTGAGCATATTTCTCTCTAAAAATTTAGTCAAATTCAAATGAAAGTATGCCAAAGAAAATCCCCGAAGATAAAATTTGCTGGTCTTTCTCTCTTTTCTCTATGATGTTTTTGGCCTTTTTCAAGAGTCAAAAGTTTCTGTACGTTTCTGTCTCCCTGTGGGAGTTCTGGAAAACATCGCTATTTTGACCACTTTTAAGGTAAATAACAAACAGCCAAACTGATATGCTTTGAGGCTTCTGTGTCTAACACTATCCTTCAAAACCATCATGAAATTGAGAAACTGCAGCAACTCTCTTCTTTATTAATCTCTTTTGTACTTGTAAATGATAAATCTTCACAAGATTCCTTCCAGTTAACCATTTTCTACAGTCATGATCTTTTATAACACTGCAAAATCTTACCTTTTGAACTTACCCTGCTATGTTGAACGCTTCGATCGGGTGTCTGGGTCAGATACAATCTTTGTCTTTCCCTTCCCCGACGACAAGAGAATGAAAAGTTTGATCCTTTTGACAGAAAACAAATGCCATCTTTCAATACGCATTTCGATCACCTGAAGCATTGAGCATTTGAATGTTGTTTGACCATATGAATAAATTCCAAAACAAGAACAGATTTCCCAACTGCTTTTACAGACACATAAGAGAGAAGTACTTCAAAAGTCTTCCTTGTTTTCCCCATTTTCTATTGATCTGTTTTATTAAGATAGCTATTAAGATCTATCAATCATATATGACTGCACTGTACGTCGTATTGTCTTATTATCACCATTATTACATTGTTCCAAATTTTAGGGAGAAATTTTAGTTCCTCAATAGTAAAGATGAGCTCTTACAACGTTTACTAATATAATAGATATTCATTGATTTGCATATTTAAGCCCATCCATTGATTAGATATATAATAGAAATATGTTTCCTTCATTTTAATTTTAGTTTAAAAATCGGTACTGTAGGTCCAAAAATATCATGTTTTACGTCAATAGGGCTCCAGGCTCCTCTGTGGCCTGTGGGGCCGCAAGGGGCCAATGAGAAGACGTTTGATCATGGAAATACATAATGAAGCATGTGGAAAGGAATGGAAATATAGTTTCAATTTTTAAGAAAACTTACGTGTATTCTACATGCGTCTGAGGATCATCAACCCGAAACCGATGCCCAGAAAGGTAGCGATTGCAATACCAAAAATGCCAGCAAGAATAGCAGGAACCACCAAAGATCTCCAACCCTTGGCTGTGGCCATTCCACATGCTGTTGTTGGGCCTCCAATGTTGGCATTTGAAGCCAGAAGCAACAGCTTTAAATCAATGCAGAATAGCTTTCCAAAACCAAGAATTACAGCAAGATGGACTGTAACTTGAACTAAAGCAAACATGAAAATACTTGGTGCATTGTTGATGACATACCATACACTCCCACTAGCACCGACAACAGTAAAGAACACCTGCACAATTCAGATCAAATAAACAAGACAATTGAACTTTCAGGTGTTTCTAAGTTAACTTTGAATCTCAGGTCATGCTCTTGTTTTACCTAGATCACAAGTTACAGAAGTTTTTGTTTAGAACATTAAAAATGAGCTCAGGCTTAACAATAGCAGCAAATTTTTTTTTAACTAAGATGGTATCATTTTCCATACTTTCCTGTGCTCAAAATTTCTCTTTCATTAGCGCAAACAAAATATTGAAGTGTTATTGGAAGCTAAAATTACAAGATCATGTTCATGACATGCCATAAGGGGAGAAACTTGGTCCCAACATGCATTTTTTTCACCAAGATATAATGGCCGACCGTTATTGTATTTTATTTGTTTACTTGGGGTCCCAACATGTACTTTTTCACGAAGTCAGAGCAACAGCTCCTTGAAGCCTTCCCCCACCCTCTCAGTATGCAACGGAGATAAATAAAGGTGAACCGAATCCATAGGCCAGACAGAACAAAAGCATATAACTTTTGGGTGGGAAAATCGAAGTGCTCTCTACAGTATTACAGCAAATTCTCTGTGGTGGTTATCAACAAGCAGGAATAGAGAATGGTGCACAAGCTACCGTAATAGATGCAACTAACTAAAACTACATACCTGCATAAGAATCAGGGCAATGGTATCAGCTGCAGGAGCTAAATAACTGAACTGTTTTGGGAGAACGGTAGCTAAAATGACAACAACTGCAGTTATCCCAGGAAGATTGGCACCTTGAACTTTACATATACTTGTAATCCATGTGACAAACTTGCATATGGCAAATGATGTAACAACAGATGTAGCAGTCCGCAACACAGGGAGTTTCGTGCCGTTATCAGAGTCCATATTAGTTGAAGCATCTGGAAAGGTTTTCAGGTTTTGATTGAGATATCATAATGTGGTAGTAGGAAACCAGGAATTGTGCCATGCTATTTTCTCCAAAAACTTGCAATCTTTATAGGAAATAAATAGCATGGGTTACACATGGTTAATGGTGCAGCTGCATTATGGTTTATTATCAATTTTTTTGTTAAGGAAACTGAGCTTCCATTGAGCAAAATGAAAGAACATACAAGGGCATTAAAAAATAATTATATATATATATATATATATATATAAAAAACTGGCCCACAAAAGGAATCCAAACCCTGACCACAGAAATTGACTCCAGCCCAAAACCGAGCTCTCATCAATTCTTACATTAGACACAAATGCAGATTTTCTGAAAATGATTTGCCTGAAACTAAATTTAGAAGGAACCATGTACCGTCAGTTGATGTTGGGGGTTCCGGAGGTGTTCTAGAAGCCAATGCAAAGAGGGCCACAAAGTATAGAGCACTGATGACATTGTCGGCAGCCACTCCAGCTGCTAAAGCTGATGGAGAAACACCAAGAGCCTCTGAAATTGCAATATAATTAACAGCTACATGGATCAACCAGGAAGAAAGGCCAAAAAAGAAAAAAGAGTAGAGTCACATTAACCAGATACACCATCAGAAATATCAAAGTGAGAAAATTGGATACTAGATGAGTAAGATGTATATGTTTCTTAGTTCTAGAAGACAGATACCGATGACTGGTAATATTCAATCCCTACAAGCAAAACAAGAGGCCTCTCTAATGATGGCATGGTAAAAAAATTATTTCTATAGCTACAAATTCTGTTTACTAAATATATATTAGTACGGTGATGAAAGTTAATGAATCAACAAATGTGCTCAATGGACAATTGTGGTTGTGCCACATCAATCTTCAATAGGAATAGCTGAGTTCATATATTCGTTTCTTTGACATCCTTAAAATACTCTATAATATATTCCAACATGCGAATATCTAGATATTAATCAAGGAGGGGAAATTATAGCCACCTTTCTTTGAATTATTGAACAAGGCAGATAACAAGATTTTATTCAAATTAATTTCCTGAAGGCTGCAAGAGAAATTTTAATTTCATCAATAAGTATCAGGTGTTTGAACTTCACTAGGCTCAAATATCTTCTAGTTTCAATAAGGGTCTAAAATCCCTTGCTTCCCTTTGCCAGTAACACTAGGGGAGGGAAAAAAAACGGTCCAACTGGGAAAGAAATAGCAATGTAGTAGTGGTCCCAAAACGTCTCTGAATCAAATATAAAGGGCACAGAGATTGGATTTACAACAAGAATCTCTGCCAATAATGGGGCTGCTTGCCCATATGATGCTGACAGGTTTTGATATCATTCAATGAAAAGAAGTTGTCCCAAGTTAATTTCATCTAATCTCATTTCAGTCATAAAGGCTTCACTTGAGACAGAAATACAGTAGAAATAGGGCTAAGACTTTCTGACAACTTACATCCACCAATATAACTACCCATGAGAGCAGCAGCTATTTTCCAATTGTCAGGACCAAGTGATCTCATAGGCACTATGAGAAATGCTACCACAGTTCCTATAATAGTCGCAACTGCCATCCACATTAAAGAAAGTAGTTAAATAGAAGCTTGCAATTTTAAAACAATATAGCAAATTACCTTGAACTTTCAATTCTGAAAATCAGGCTGTCAAACGGTTATTTTAATCGTAATAGACCTATTCATTTATGTTTGTTTTCTTCAGTTTTAACCCATGTATGACATATCTGACCCTAAACGTCAATTTTCAAATTTTCATTTTTTTTTAATATTATCCGTTTGGCTTTCAAGAAATTTCCAATTTCAAACTTCTTAAATTTTCTGGAAGGCTAAATACTACGAAATGATAATTTGAAGCTACCCTGGACTCAGAAATATGAAAAGATTATATATATATATATATATATATAAAAGAGCAAGTTGAATTATAAATAAAAGTAAAGAATATTTGTTAAAAATAATAATGAAAAAAAAAAAAAAAAGTAAAGAATCTACAGAAATTTTCTTACCAGTTTACTCTTAAAATTAAAACAGTACTTACTTTTTCCAAATGTAGTATTTTTTTAAGACATCGTCTCTTTTCTATTATGAACTTGGATCTAAGTTTATTTGTGAAACCAAAGTCCAGTAAGGTGAACAATTCAAAAAATTAAAAATTCGGTAGACAATCAACTAACTGGAAGTAAAACTAGTAGAGAAACTATGGAGACATGAAAAGATCTCAAATTTTATTTTTTATTTTTTGATTAAAAACCGGGCTTTCATTGAGAAAAAATGAAAGAATACAAGGGCATCCAAAAAAACCAAGCCCCAAAGGAAACCAACTACAGAAAGGGTTTCCAGTCAACCAAAATCATGCCTAGCGTGTAATTACAAAAAGCCTTAGAAACAGAGGCCCATAAAGAGACAGAAAATTTAATATTATCCCAAACCTCACAAGGATGTCTCTCAGTCCCTCTAAAGATTCTATTGTTCCTCCCCCCACAAACCCCACAAAATGGTGCAAACACCAACGTGCCATAAAAATCTTCCTTTCTCTCGAAATTTAGACTCATTGTAAATTACTATTTGGAAGAGAAAAGCTAAACAGTGGTGGCACAGCTTTGCTATAAGCAACAATCGTTTTCAATCAAAGATAGACGTTTGAAATTTCTGCAAGAGAAAAGAGTTCTATTTTCCTTTAAACTTTTTCAGTTACAGTTACAGGTTTTGCTTTATTCTTTTATTTAAAAAAGAAGAAAGAAAGTAAAGGAAAGAGAGATCGAAAGGGGGGGTAAGATTTATAAATATTGACCATTAAAAAGAATTATTCATTATTCACCTTAATCAGCTATAAGATGGCACAAAGTTATAGCTGGTGAAATAATTAATAAATAGTAGATTCACGACTAAATTTGAAACATGAACCTCTAAATCATTAATATTTCAAAATTCAAATCAATTCTCAAGAAAATAGGTTGAACTTTTTTCAAAAAAAAAAAAAAAAAGAAAATAGGTTGAACCACTAAGTCGATACTGTCAAGAACCTGAAGACAAATTAATTACCTGATCCAAGCATGAAAACTCCAAGTAAAGTTCCAGTTGAACGGATTATATGACGCATGTCTGCTCGAAATAGTAGTAATGGAACAGATAGTGGAAGCAGAAATTCCATGACAATTGAATACGGCAGGGCTTCATAAGGGATTATGCCAAAGTTACTGGCTGCCAGGCCAACCAAAGTGCTAACCAAAGCAGCACTCACTGTGCTACCAATCTTGGTCTTCTCAGACCTTTAAACCCACATTCGTAAAGTTTCCCCATATTAGCTTACGAACTAAATCTTTAATGATCATTAATTAGGCAACAAGAAAATGCAAAATCAAGCCTAACAAACTTTTCTTGTATTTTCTCTTTTCCTTTTTCTATTTCCCCTAATCAATCTGGCCATTTGATAGATTTGCATGTTCAATTAAGCGGTATGATTCAAGAATAAAACTAAACTTCCTATCCCTTCATGATTCCATTTCAATTTCCTCTAGTGTTTTCCCTGTAATAATCCTCACCAAAACAAACACAATCCAACACCAGAAAATACATCCCATGTGTTCTATAATGTGTGTGGCTTTCAGCAATAAATGCGAGTCTCAATCGATATCCACTTTGAGCAAAACAAATAAGATTCGAGAGAAAGTACCAGAGCCCCAATGTGCCAATAGCGAACAAAGCAGTCCATGTGCCCCAATAATCATCCGGCGCAATAATTGGATGCCTCAGCTGCGACCTAACCGTCACATACCGAGTCGAGTTCCGGTATCTCGAGGAAGACGAAGGTGAGAGGAGCTCTCTGTCGCCGATTACTCTCCGAAACGAGGAATTAGATAGTGAAGCGGCAGCGGGAGCAGAGGGACGGCCATGGAGAAGAGGGAGAAGCGAGTGATGGCAAAATGGAGACAGTTGAAGCAATGGAAAATGAGGCGCGAACATGGCTGGGTTCCTTATCGACGACGCCATTAATGGCGAAGTGATAAGAGAAATTTCTCAGTTTTTTTTTTTTTTTTTAAATATTTTATTTATTTATTTATTGATTATTATTATTATTATTATTATTATTATTATATTTATTTATTTATTTATTTATCGATCTATCTTTCGAAGATGAATTTTACATTTTTCACAGATAAAAACAACATACGCAAAGCAACCTCCCAAAATTCAGAGTGAGCTGTTTTTGTGTTTTTACTCTTTACAAATATTTTCAAAATTTAAGCCAAAGTTTTGGGAAAAAAAAACAATTTTGAAAAAACTAGTTTTTTATTTAGATTTTCACTAAGAATTCAAATATTTTTAAAAAATATGAAAACTATCCCAAAGAAATCGTAGGTAAATAAACACAATTTTGAAAAACTAAAAACAAAAAGTCAAATAGTTACCAAATGAAACCTAATTTGTTAATATTTTGATGAACATACATGAGCCAAAAGTGTTTTTTAACTTATTATTTTTCATCCAGTCGTCCAGTTGGTACTGAATTTAGAAATTAATGAGATATCAAACTTTTTTTTTTTGAAATATAAAAAAAAAAAAAGAAAAAAAAAATTAATCAATCCAAATTATTTTGCCATGGTAGAAAATTAACCCAATTAAAGTATTTCTACATTCAAAATACTTCTACACTAACAAAAAAAAGCCATTTTTTTATTTATATACCATCATTCTTATGTTAATGAGTGAAAGACACGTAGAAAAATCAAAATATAAAAGCTAAATTTTAAGTTTTGGTCTTTTAACCTTTCTCCATTTAACCCTTGTACATTAAAGAATTTCTAACAGGTCTTTTTTTAGTTCAACGACAGTCAGAATAGAGATTCCAATGTTTATTAGATCCCTAAACAATATTTTAAAAGTTCAAATACTATTTTGGTCTCTATACTTTCAAAATGTTGATCATTGTACATTCAAAATGTTAAATCTTGATCTTTGTACTTTTTAGCCATTTTGGCCCTTCATTTTCATTTTTCATCATTTCTTTTGACCATAATTTTAGCATGACGTTTCACTTACTAAATTTATTCGAATATAGTCATAAAATTGCATTCAAGAGTTTCCATTGTGCATAAAATTTACACTTACATTTTGCCAACATTAACTAAATTAGTCATTTTTTTAAAGTACAAGAATGAACGTTTGGAAAGTACATAGACCAACCTAAATCAAAGTCAAAAGTAAAGAGACCAACATCAACGTTTAGTACAAAGACAAAAATGTACCAAAATAAAATACAAAAACAAAGAGTATTTAAACCTATTTCCAACAGCATAATTAGCTAATTCACATTGGTCCAAACTACCTGGTATTTACCTCCCCAGTTTGATCACCCACCCCCTTGGTTGTGACAAGAAAGAAAGAAAAAGGAAGGAGAAGAACAAAAGAGGAACAAAAAAGCGCTTATCCAGAATATCAAGCCATAAAGGATGAGGATATGTGCATGTCAGCATCATATTTAAACTTAACACTGCATCAGATTTGCCTAAAGAGGTTGAGTAACAGTATAAGAGATTTGGGTAAATACAACCACCAATCTCACAGTTCTCTTCAACCTCAAGATGTTTTGAGCGATGACTTATCAATATTGCCTCTGCAACTGACGTGATCTTGCTTCTGTTTTTTCACACTAGAGCTCTCCCCACCTCCTTCCAAAGCTCTCAATTTATTCTTTATGGCAGCAATTTTATCGCTGCGAGTCATCTGGCCATAATTCATCTGTCCAAAATTGCTGCCACCGAGCCTCAGTTTGCTCGACTCGCCTGCTGCTCTTGAAGTATTATCTGTTGTGTTGATCCCGAACTTCTCGCTCGCAAGGCGTACGACCAATGGACGACCACAAGCTAATTTTCCATGCATCTTCTCTTTAGCCAATTTAGCGTCCTGCATACTCACTTTACAAGCAAAAATAAGGAATTGCTTGACAGAGGCTATGGAGTAGTAAACCATGCAACTTACCTCCTTGGAGCTGTATTCAATGAAAGCAAATCCCCGTGGCTCTCCACGCTTTGGACCACGAGTGTGCCACAAGAAATCCTCAGATATTATTTTCCCAAAAGGAGAGAACATTTTAATGAGAGTTGCTCTGAAACAAGTTGATACAACCGTCAATATAGAAGAGGAAAATTGGAAGACAATTATTATTACATTAAAAATGCTGGGACAATAATTTTCCTTACTCTGTAATTCTGAGGTCAAGATTACCGATATAAAGTTTGCTTTCACACTTCTCATCAACAAAACCACTTGAATCCTGCGGCGGTCATTCCATAAAATCAAAAATACTGTTATATCATCACAGCTAGAAAAGAAAGGGAGAAAAAATAATAATAAAATAAAAATAAAAAATATATATATATATATATATTTTTTTATATTAAAAAAAAAAGGTCCACAGAACCTCCCTTAAGTTCTATCCATCAGAAACAAAAAAGTTGTCAGTTTTATAAATTATAGGCTTTTCACAAAAAAATATACTCCAGAAATCCAGAACCTGTGTGGACATATTAAATTGAACTTATATTTTAACCTTATATATAATATTAATAGAGAATTCACAGGTGGAAACAAAAAATGACTAGACTAAGCACATAAAGGCTCAAGAAATGAAGATATTGTTGAAAGGTTCTTATCCAATATATTACCATAATATGGTTGTAGTATAGAATAATGTGAGTGTGTCAGGTTGGATGCCGATGGAGAAGCCTACAAGACTTGGTGGACAAATAATCAAATACCAACCAGAAGACTGTTCTTAGGATCTGACTTCAACTAGCATTCTCCACCTGAGATGACTTTTTTCTTCTTTTTCTATTCTCTTGTTCTTGTTGCTGTTGTACTACTATTACTACTTTTGTAGCAGGGGCTGGTTCTAGGACCATACAAGAAGACACTCCAATTAGTGTTGAAAAGGGAAGGAAAATGGTTACAAAATGTTTTGGACAAGAACTCCAAAAGGAAGCAAGAAAAGTAGCGTTTTCCCAAAGATTTGTAAGTTCCTCATACTCACCTTCAAATGTTTCCTTATTTCTTTCTACTCAACCTCCCATCAAATCCCAGAATGAAATTTGTCTCTGAAGTTCCTAAAAATATCGTTCAGTCAAACAAGCTGGCCAGCCTGACTCGACCCTCTAGAGGACACAAGCTCCCTCTTGGCTTCCCATTAAGGATGATAAAGAAGTCTGAAAGATGAAGGCACCCTCTCTAATCTACATTCTCCATTTGGAATGCTGATAATCTATGGGAGTGAATCAAGGGAGTGCCAATGTATTTTTCAGCCAAAACCTTCATCACCAGCTTGCATAAGGGCTAATTGTCAGACAAATAACGTCTAATGTCCTCAACCTTCACAACAATACTCTTTTTGTAATCAAACAGGCAAACATTTCATTAATGCTAGCAAGCGACCCTAGTCCGGAGAAAATCAAGGAAAAAGTTTAAAAGTTTACCATTCATTGATGAAGGACATTTCTTGCTCAGTGGGTTTAAACAAAAATCCTTTTTACAAGGTCATTTGGAAAAGTTCATATCCAAAGAAGATCAAGACCTTTATTTGGGAGCTTATCCATGGTGGACTAAGTACTGCTAATAGACTACAAAAAAGATTGCCCTGCTTCTTTTCGTCTCCTATTTGTTGTCCATATGTGTATGAAAGATATGGAATCTCAGTGCCATCGTTTTGTCCACTGATATGCTAGAAATTTCTGGAATACAATGCTGGTGGCTTGCTCTCATCTTCATGTGACACCCATTCAGAGGAAAGAAGAAGCTTCTATGATTGGCCATCATTCAAGCCTTTCTATGGAACCTTTTGGAGAGAAAGAAACAACCGAATATTCAACTATAAGTTCACATCTATTGATATCATCCTAGAGAAAACTCTCTTTGTACTGCTTTATTTTGGTGTAAATGCTCCCCCTTTTACTAATTATATAGTCTTCCTACCTTGGTTGCTGATTCTGTCTATTTTTGGTTTTTGTAATCCACCTTTGGTGGCTGAGGTATTCCCTTCCTTTTGTATATTTCATTTATCAATGAAATCTATTGTTTCCTCCAAATAATAATCTTAATCAAGAATATTTAGCATCCAACAAATCAGGCAAATGCTTAAGGTTCAAAATAATCTTAATCAAGAATATTTAGCATCCAAACTTAATTCCAGGGAGGATGTTGCGGACTTAAGATTCTGTATCCATTAAAATTAAACTGGTAAAAATATCTAGTAGGAAACACCAGAAGATGATAAAATTTTACAAGCATAAAATGTGTAAGTAGCTATTATCCAGACACCAAAAATTAGGGATTCAAAACACACACAAAATGAAAAAGAAAAAAATATGTGTATATAAGATATGATATTTAGACTCAAATACTAAAAGAATAAATAGTCAAAAGGAGGTGGATGAATAAAAAAATAGGATCAGGAATATACCATAACCATAAGTTATCCAATCAGCAAGTTCAGTTCCACAAAAGTATAGGGATTTTTCTGGACTTCACAGCATATCTGCATGAATTTGTATATGGTAAAATAACAACTTTAATAAGATTTCTTATTTAGAGACATCCAAATTGATATAAAAATACTTGATTAAATTGAACAACAAGAGAGATATCAACTAGAGACCATCGACAATTATGTTCAAATTTTTTTAATACAAAGTAGAAACATAACACCAAACACATATTCTGGAAATAAATTGAAGGAACTCATGTATTGATAAGATAAGTTTAGAGCAAATATTCAAATCTTATCTAGTTACATCAGTTTGCAAATACAATTTCATAATAATCAAGGGGCTAACTATCCTTTAGTACTGTCTAAACCCCAACACTCCCCCTTAAATTCAATCTACTTTCCACATATACATTCTTGCCCAACAATACACAAGGTATAAAATATATAAAAATCCATAAAAATGGTCATGGTCATTCAATATGTATTGGTATTAAAATGGTTGCAATTCTTCTCTTCACTGCTGCCCCTACCGAGGAAGATCTAGTGATGAACAGCTGACCTTCTCTAATCAAAAAATGAATGACCAACTTCCTAGTGATACAATGCTCGAGTACTTTTAAGTTCTTTATAGTAATTACTAATTATAAGAAGTGAGATTACAAAAGGCCATGGTTGTTGGATATAGGAACTCCAGTGGGTTGAATGGCGATATAAAATGGGAATAGAATTTATTTTTCCCTCGTCCTTCTCCCTATAAAAATAAAAAAATAAAAACAAGAGAAACCCCCTTTTTTCTATCTCATCCCCGGTATGTCATACATGTAACTTATTGCAGAAGTTAAAGCAGATCTAAGGTTTATTGGGAACAACTCAGACCAGAAATCCATAGCTCTAGGCTCCAACAAGAGCACTTATCACAAAACATTAGTGATCCTTCCTACCAAATCGAAGCAAAAATTAAACTATGATCAAACAAAACCAGCATCCAGTTCAAGAACTGCATGATAACCAAAACGAGCTTCACTTTCAACACAGCAATTCGAGATCAAAACGGAATCCTCACACGAAAAAATGAATATTCAATATCTCGACTACAAAACAATAAGCAAGATGAGAAGGGGTCGATTCCGACGCCACCACTGAAAACCCTAGAGGTTGGAGAATGGAGAAAGAGGAAAAATGGAATGCCGCGATGGTGGTGCACAGTGAAGAAGGCAATACTTACAGATCAAAGCTCAGAACGCAGCTGGGATTGGGAAGTTAGATCGTTGCGTTTACGCTTTGTGTGAAGCTGGTCGCCCAGTTCAGTAGCGACACTCGGAGCGGAGGCCGTCGAATTCACTTTAAAGTTTAAACTTTATTAAGCACTTGCAATTATTACTCGAATTCACTTCCTAATTTTAACAAAAATTATTAATATAAAAAACTTGATGAACTCGTTAATTTTAATAAAATCAAGTTTTGTAAAAAAAATAAGTTTGATTATGATACAACTCAACATTTGAAAAACTTTGCCAAAACTCACAAAATTGAGCTCTTATGCCTATTTCTCTAAAATCCTATAAATGATGTATCGTACATATGTTTCATAATTCATTGAATGAATATGAAAATATTTTTTGTTCAATTTAATAACATTTGAGTGTTGGGAGACTTGAATCTTTGACTTCCTAGCCGATAGTACATGTCAATTACCGTTAAGCTAAGTCCACATTGACAAATAACAACTTACAAGTTTAAATATTGATTTGTATAGTTGTTTTTTTTAATGTAATTTTATCAATGAATTAATCAATGTCACCCAAATTGCACAAACATTATTGAACATTATTCTTCATTTTCATGGGACAAATGTCTCTAGAACTATTTTCATTCTTTTTCCATTTAAAGTCAACTTAAATTTTATTATAATAATGTTATTCTCCAAAACTCTTACCGAAATAGGAAAAAACATATGTAATTTTTTCTAAATTGATAGAGAAAATTAGATGAACAAGAGAAGATTAAAAAAAAAAAAAAAAAAAAAAAAAAAAAAAAAAAAAAAAAAAAAAAAAAAACTCCTCATTTCATTAATCCAACATTTGAAGAAGTCAGCATATGTGAGAACCGATGCATGGACAATTTTCAAATACAAGGTCTAAATCAATTCACTTATAAAAATTTAGTGACTTAATCCATACAATTACAAATCCCCACATGTGAACCGACAATTTTCAAATGGAATGTAATGTTGGTGTAAATCGATAAATGAAAGTTCAGAGTTCTAATTGACACAACCCAAAGTGTAGGAGCATAAATTGATTTTTTTCCCATACGACACGTGTCAGAGACGATTCTATTGGTCCATAATTGAATAGAGACTTACACAACAACATGCTATGAGACATGGCCACATACTAGAAATAAATATCAGACAAAAGAGCCTTAATTCTTTCGTATTTTGTATTAAAAAATGAAATGAGGTGAAGAAGAGTGAAAGTACATCAAGGTTGAGTAAAGAAGACAACACTAAAATTTAAGGAACAATGGACCTGTATACAACAAGTAAAACAGAAAGGCCTGCTTGTTTCACTGTAGTTTACAATGTGACCTTTGCTTCAGTCTTGCAGCTCAGCCGCTTGTAGGCTTGAATGACAAGCAAATGGGTGGATTGATACTGAAAATAGAAAGCGCAGCTGATGGATTTGTCCATATTCCATCACCACATATCAAACCTGAAGCAACTGCACCGGCACAGTCCTCTGAATCCTTTCGATTAATCCGCTCCCATATAAACAAGATAACGGTGCCAACGAACATATCGACAGCGAAGTAAGCTACGGTGTAGAATGGAGCAGCCATGACCATTGGAATGGGAATGAATTGTGAGATCTTTCTAGGAACAACGTCCCTCAAAAGGTTCACTAAGAAAGCTGCCACAAAGAATGCACAACATATGGGCAGACAACGCTTGGGGAGCTCCGAAAATCCCTGAACACCTAGAATGGCCAATTCTCTAAATATTACGGCGAACGGGGCTTTGTATGGACTATCGGGTGACCCGATGTCGAAAGCATTCCAAAATAACCAAAATGTAAGGGGAACAATCACACAGCCCATGGCTGTCCCTACTAGCTGGCTAACAAACATAGACCTGGCTGAAGAAAGAGTAAGATAACCTGTCTTGAAGTCTTGCATAAGATCAGCAGCTGTGGAAACAATGGACATCATAACACCGGAAGCCGCTAATCCAACAATAACCCCGCCGTTGTTTCCGACTAGGGAAGCAAATAGAAAAAGACCAAGCTTCCCATAAGTTCCTGACAAGTTCCAGTCAGTAAGACCAGTGCCATAGGAGTTGCAGAAAGCAAGGGCAGGGGCAACAATGTAAGCGCCAAGAACCAAATACCAATTCAAAGGTGGGAAGATCATCGGAATTGTTGCTGTCGATATCGCTGCCAGGCCAACATATCCGGATGCTACCAACCATGTCGGTATTCTATCTTTGAGAAATACCTCCTCCCTCCTTTCCTCGGCAAGCAATTTAGAATCCTCACTATCTGCCAATTTAGACACCAGAACAGTTCATGACCATTAAATCCAGTTGTGCTCACAAAGTATTGTAAATGCAAGTTTTTCAGAGAACCTAATCACAAAACAGAATGCCTACAGCACCATCTTCCTACAAATATGCAAGTTCTCTTCTAGCTTCATACAAATCATATAGCTATTTCATAAATCAATCTCGATCAAACTTCCCCAAATACAAAGACGACACATCAGATCAATCAGTTGATAAGCCATGAAACAAGATGCACATCAGTTGAATGAACCTAGAACTGAAACATAAGATCATTAACTAGGAATCTGCATATGATGTCATTGGACTCATTGCCTAATTAACTGCTGACTTCTTCAATAAAAAATTAACAATATTCCATCAGAACTTCTCAATGCTGATCGTCGTCGTTATTCATGATAACCATTTCAATTGGAAGGGTTACACAATAAAAACAGGCAAAAAAAAATCTAAGAGTAAGTAACAAAACACATCGACTCAAAGAATGGCTCCATGGTAAAATACCCACCTGTGACCTCTTTTATGACAGCCAGGTTAATCTGTTTGGTGCTTTTGTTGCAAATTTCTTTGATAGTAACGGATACAATTTTGATCAAATTATAAAGACCGTCACCAAGGACGAGGTCAGCTGGATACCAGTTCCCAGCATGCTGAGTAATGAATGGCAAAGAAACCCCCATGATATAATTGCTCCAAGAAGAGCGGAGCAGTTTACAATGTGAGGACAAATGAGGCCACAACCCACAAAAGTTGCATTGAAGTTGAAATAAAAACTACAAGAAAAGAAATATTAATTACACAAATCTACGCAATCTCGATAGAGTTATACTATATTTCGTCAAGGCAGTATCTGTAACAGTTCTTTGTACAAAATTAAGGTGAGCCATGAAACTTATAAATTGAAACGAAAAGGCTTACTTATACCTCATTTATGTCGATATTTCGACGATGATGGGGACTGGGGAAGGGAACAAAATTTCTGGAGTAAAAGCCTTAAAATTTCAAAGTTCAGCCCAATCCCATAGTATTTCTTTTTCCCATCCAAGCTATCAAAAAAGCCAACTAGATAGTTATTATCGGATTGTCCATGAATTCTTGGTGTAATACTTCACTTTTCAGGTGTGATTTGTTCTCATCAATTGACCATCACTTCCCAGCCTCATATAGTTTAATTTAGATCTTCAAGAAAGTGATTAGTTGAGACACATTGTTCAATTTCCTTCCATTGTACTAGAAATAATTTAGATTCTGAGTTAAACTTAGATTAGATTGGATTTCAAAAAAAAAAAAGGAGACGGGAGTCATTCATGACAACAACAAATATTGCAACTTTCTTTGGAGAACAACATGCCCAGGGTAACAAATATTTCTCTATTTTTCTCTTCTCTCTTCCTGTAAAGGAGAAAAATCCTCAAAGAAGGCAAGAAAAAGCAAAACTTACGTATTCTTATATAATTCCAAGCCAAGAGTGGGAAAATTATCAAATCCACATGAATCTCCAATGCCACTGAAGAACCACTTAAAACAGCTCCCAGAGAAACTTATCCCTAGATATTTTCCAAGATAACGTACCTGCTTTCTGCAAGGAAAAAGGAAAGAAAAGAAAAGAGGAGTGAGCTGCCATGGGAAATAACCAATTAAAAATCATTAGGCACAATGAAGATCCATTTATCTTCAGGTTCAACAATGCTTACCCTGCAAGCTCAGCTCCGGTGTTAGTATGGAAACTATTTATCAGCATGGCCGTGATTGTACCACTGGGATATGTTGTAAGCTTGTAATCCAAGATCATCACCTGGATTCATCCAAAAAGAGATAATAAAACAAAAAACAATGAATCAATAATCATGGTTTGGAGGCACGTTGTAATGACTGATTTCTCAAGAAGAGATCAACTTATGCACACTTCAAATTTATAATATTTGTGAGTGGCTAGATTAGCTTAGGAAGGTAGCCAACATAGGATTTGAACTCTTTCTTTTCTTTTTTTTTTTTGTGGGGGGGGGGGGGGGGGGGGTTAAGAAACCAAGCTCTCATTGGGATTTGAACTTGTTCTTCCACATTCCTTTTTTTTTTCAATTTCAGATATGGTTCCAATGCAACATTTTTCAGCTCTCCGTAGTTCCTCAAAAGTGCATTGAAGCATAGTTTCTTCTAGAAGCAGATCATGCATCAGATGAACTAAATGTAACAAAAGCTAGATTAATCTGGTAAGTGGTAATTGGTTCGACCAATAACAAGATTTAGTAATACCCCTTAAACCATATGGATTATAGGATGGTAAGTAAGGTGTAAGGATATAATTTAGGTTTATCGCAATATTTATAGGTCAGTGCATCAGTTTTCATCTATTTCTCAACCAACCAAGGGAAAAAAAAAGTCAAAAATCAAAACTGAAAGGAAAGACATTTAACAACAAAAAAGAAAAGAGAGAGGGTAGGAAAGTTTAAGTTGAACATGCAACAGTATAAGGAATATGCAGAATGTCAACAAAAACCTATAACATTCACCTTGCACAATAGCAGAAGACTAAATAGCCCAATGAAACTGACGACAAACAAAAAACCAATCATCCACGCCAATCCTGGGTTTATCACATCTTCTGCCCGGTTACCGGGATAATCTGTGCCAATTAACTTATATGTTCTCTCATCCATTGCAATTAAATAGGTACCAAATCCTCCTGAAACGAGATGAAAATTTATGAATTGAATTAAACAAAAAAAGAATAAGGAACACCCAAGGGTCAAAATTTGCTGCTCATAAAACAGGAAAATTAGAGGGAAACTCAGTTCAGATATCACATTTCTAAATCGAGATGAATGCATTTGTTTCTTTCCCAAGTCAACCAGTAGATGCTGACTATACAAAGTAGAGAAAGACAAGCCGTGCCATCAATTCCAAGCAAGAAAAAGATTAAAAAAAACAGGCAATCATGGAAAGTGAAATTCAGTTAGTATTCAACAAACCCCAAGAAGCGTTACCAGGTGGGAGAAAAGTATACAGTTCGAATAGCGGAAAAAAAGGATGAAATCACATGATAGAGATACAAAACACAGATTTACAGCCAATCTATCTCAACTTTCTATGGTGAAATGCTTTCCTACAGCTAAGTCAAAGTAGAAGACCCCAAGAAAACTAATATACAACGCTTAAACATAACATATGAGGACACAAAATTGAATAAGAAACACTAACAAAAACATAGGATTCAGGGGAGAAGACCAAAAGGTACAAGGGTTCAGAAATGGAAGACAAACGTACAAAATTTCCAAAGCAACAGATAATCGCTTACAATGAGTAATCTCAAAAGCAGAAGAAGACGCTAAGATAAAATGAATGGTTCATGAAAAAGAAGATAAAGAGAGATTACCGCTGCAGGCGAGGCCGTAACAAGCCACAACACATGTCTGAATGACAGTGTTCTCTTGCTTGGTAAAGGGTGCAACTGAGAATCCGATTCTGGACAAAACTCCAGTCCATGATTTGACGAAGAAGAAACCCAATAAACCAGCGGCAATGTTCAAGGATGGGACGATCCCCACCGTCAGAACCAGCTTGTGAGTAATGATACTGAACAAAGTCCCCAACAAAGCACTCACAGCCAACCCTCTGGTCGTGATTTGCTCTCTCCATTCTGGGATTTCCTCAAAATCATTGTTCTGAGGCTCCACTAACAACGGTTCCGACATCTCTATGAGAGTATTTTCTGTCCCCATTGAGATTCTTCTTCTTTCTTTCGAACCAAGAAATCTGAATTTAAATTTTTAGTTTGAAATCCGAGAAATTGAAGGTGCATGTAAACTGGCTCTCACTGATATATATATATATATAATTCGAGAAATCATTTTAAATTATTTATCTCATTTGTGACCATAAATATTTGAAAATTATGTATTTATTAAAGTTCTGTTTTGAGATGGTTGAAAAAAGGAAAGAAAATAATATGTTTCCTAATATGGACTTTTAATTTTGATTTTATCAATTAATGGAGAATTAAAGTAATTTATTTATAAATTCTACTCTATCAATGAACCAAAATATATATAGATAAAGCGAGGAGATTTAAACTGGCAACCTCTCAAATTGAGCTATTCATACTAAACAAGAGTATAATTAAAGATGGTTAGAAAAGCAAATTGAAATGTGAAGACAAACAAGCTAAAAACGAAATCTACAATAAGCAAAGGACTTTTTTTTTTTTTTTTTTTTTTTTTTTTAAAAAAAAAAAGAGTATACTTCTAATATCAAGACGCCATAGGGGCAAACAAAAAACGGTCATTATCGACCAACGATACAATCCAACTTGGGACCTAGTTAACCCAAATCTCATTATGCTTAAAACGTCTAGCCCATTTAGCAACAGCGTCAGCTATATTATTACATCTTTTAGGACAAAACACAAAAATGGGTCTCCATAAAACAAGACAAACAGCTCCAAATGAGATCGACAATGGCCTCAGCCTCATTCTATAATCTAACATCTGTATTAATGGTTTTAATGGCCCACGAATTGTCTGATTCCACAATTAGTCTCCCACAACCCATTGATTTAGTCAATAGATTCGCCTCGCCTCATAAATGGCTTATAATTCCGCCAGATGGGCTTCAAAATTAACATCCACAAAGCTGGATGAGGCCGCTAGCACTAATCCGTCCTTATCCCTTTGAATAAACTAATTTGGGACCAAATATGTTTATAAGCTACAAAGTCTAATCATTAAATAATAATTTTCGACATTTAATTTTGATATTTTTTTTTGCGATAAATATTAAATTGTTACAAATTTGAAAGTATATGGTTACAAATAAAGTCTTAGAGATAAAATTGTTATTTTCACGAAAGTTTAGAGACCAAAAGTGATTTTTAAATGAAGACTTGGTTATTTTTTTTTTTTTTGAAAAATAAAGGACTAAATACGAATATTTTGAAAGTTGAAAGTCTAAACCAAAACAAATGTAAAAAATGTATGAGGACCAAAAAGTAAATTTGAAAACGTATTTAAATATATAATATAGAGTCAGCATTTCAAAATCAAGCGCCTGTAGCTCAGTGGATAGAGCGTCTGTTTCCTAAGCAGAAAGTCGTAGGTTCGACCCCTACCTGGCGCGTTTTTTTTTTCTTTATTTTCTAAATTTAATTTTCTGTTTTATTTATTTATTTATTTCGAAATTCTCTCTCCAAAATATCTATCATCTCTCTCACGAAGAAAAAGTCAGAGTGATAGTTCTATTTACACTCTCTGAAACTGATGAAATCAAATTCTTTGCCCTAATTCTTGCACTCTATCTTCTTCATCTCTCCATTGAAGGAAATGCGAATCCTTCAACTCCTCCCCAACAATCCCAGCCCATTCTTCTTCAATCCCTTCCATTCCAAAACCCTAACATCCCCAATCCCCAACCCCAAACCCTTCTCCAAATCGCACTCTTCCATCCCCGTTAGATCCGTCCTTCAATGGAATCGGAAGCCGGAGCTCGCCGGTGAAACTCCCCGCGTCGTCGTCATCACCTCCGGCAAAGGCGGCGTCGGCAAGACCACCACCACTGCCAATGTCGGCATTTCCTTGGCGCGTCTTGGGTTCTCTGTTGTGGCTATTGATGCGGACGTTGGCCTCCGGAATCTCGACCTTCTCTTAGGGCTCGAGAATCGTGTCAATTACACGGTTGTTGAGGTTCTTAATGGGGATTGCCGGTTGGACCAGGCTCTGGTCAGGGATAAACGATGGTCGAACTTTGAATTGCTTTGTATTTCTAAGCCGAGGTCGAAGTTGCCGCTTGGTTTTGGTGGGAAAGCCTTGGTTTGGCTTGTGGATGCGCTGAAAGCTAGGCAAGAAGGTTGTCCAGATTTCATTATTATAGATTGTCCAGCTGGAATTGACGCCGGATTTATTACCGCAATTACACCGGCCAATGAGGCGATTCTTGTTACGACGCCAGATATCACGAGCTTGAGAGACGCCGACCGGGTGACTGGTTTGCTCGAATGTGATGGAATTCGGGACATTAAGATGATGGTGAATCGGGTTCGGACAGATATGATCAAAGGGGAGGATATGATGTCTGTGCTAGACGTACAAGAGATGTTGGGATTGGCTTTATTGGGTGTAATTCCTGAGGATTCGGAGGTTATTCGTAGCACGAACAGAGGGTATCCTCTGGTATTGAACAAGCCACCAACATTGGCGGGTTTGGCCTTCGAGCAGGCAGCTTGGAGGCTTGTTGAACAGGACACTATGACGGCTGTGTTGGTCGAGGAGGAGCCGAAGAAACGAGGTTTTTTCTCATTCTTTGGAGGCTAAGACATCAAATTCGCTGCAGAGGAAGGTTGTCTAAATCTGCTCTGATCTTAAGGGGCCATGTATAGGTTGGAGTAGAAGGATTTTGATAGTGTTAGAAGAGTATTGGAACTGCACTTGCCACTACTTGTTCAAGAGGAGATGCTATGGTGAGTTGTTCTGTATAGTTGGTGTGATTCTGATTCTCTTGATTTGATTGGTAGATATCTATATATTAGTTTTAGACTCCTGTTTTGATGCCTATATTTGTTATTGAGAATTTTTTTTCACTTAAGGTTCAATTATGTTATGAATATGATAGCTTTGATTGGTTCCGGGAGCACTTCTAATATGATGGAAGGAAACCTCTTGCTTGGCTTTCTGAAAGATTTTTGTGATTTGGTCTGTGACTCTGTAGGAGCTAATGCCAACATTTGGCTTAAGGGGAAAAAGACTTCTAACTTTTTTTTTTTTTAAGAAAAAGTACTAATAGTGGTTACGATATCCCTACTAAAGTGATGGTTTACACCTCCATCAACATGTGTTGTAATATTGTAAAGTAAAAAAAGTAAAGTCATACTTCCTTTAAGAGGTTGCTGGTTTAAATCTCCAACAACACTTGTCATGCAATATTGCGAAGAAAAAAGTGGTAGAATAAACTTTTGGTCCCTAAGATTTGGGATTAGTGTCTATTTGGTCCTCCAAGTGTGACACTTTTTTCTTTGGAAAAGTTCTAAATAGACCATGTGTTAAATCAATTGTTAGTTGACTAACGAAAGGGTGACGTGAAATTGATGAGCTGATATTTTTTAAATGACTTAGACGATATTTACTCATTTTGTATTGTTTTTAATATGTTGTGGTAGGTTTTTTTTTTTTTCTTTTCTCTTTTCTCCTTCCTGTGCACTTTGGAGTTGTCAACCGTTTTATTATTATTATTATTTTTGGGTATGTTTAGCTCGGAACTGAGGTTGTTGCTAAGGAGGTTTTGTTTTATCATTCTTTCAGGATAAGGGCAGGATTCTTAGGAGTATTGGTTTTCTTTTTCCTTTCTTTTCTTTTTTGTTGTTGTTGTTTCATAGAGTAATTAGATTGAGAAAAACAATAGACTCTTCCGGGTTAGAAAGGTCTTGGGATGAGGTCTGATCCTTGGTTAGGTTTATTGCCCCCTTTTGGGCATTTGTATCTAAATATTTTTTGTAATTATTCATTAGACCATATTCTTTTGGATTGGAGATCTTTTTTTCTGTTAGGTCAGCCTCAAAGGTCACTTGGCACCCTTTTCTGGGTATCCATTTTTTGTAGTCCCAATTTTTTCGTAGATCTATTATTGTTGGTCGTTTTGTTTTCTTTCACTTTTTCTCAATGGAAGTTTGATATCTCGATAAAAAGGAAAAAAAAAAAATCAAGATGTTAGTGAAACTATCTCTTCCCACGGAGTTCACGGTCTATCCATTAAAAAGCATGGATTTCATTTAAACTATTGTTTTGAAATTGTGAGGCAACTTTATTGAATTGAACGATGAAGTGGAATAAATGATGGATGAATTGTTGTTTATGAGATTTATGGTTAGGTGCTGGTATTTTATGATTGAACAAGACTGTTTCTGTAGATGCTGTCTTTTATTATTATTATTTTACTGTATTGGGTTCGTATTATTTTAGCTGCAAGATTGAGGCTTTTTTACTGCTTTGAGTTTGTGGGTACGTTTGGGTGTTTATGGCTACATCCGGATAGTGTTTTGGTTAACTTTTGGCGGGTTATTAGTTGGTTTTTGTGTCGATTCTTCTGTTGGGTTTTAAGGAGGGGTATTATTTTCACTAATTCAAGTCCAAGCTTCAATTTGACGAAGTCAAGATTAATTCACTTAACTGAGTACAGAGTTTCTTTCAACAATTCATCTACAAAAGGTGAAGTACAATTAGGAACTTGAGTATTAAAAATATATGAACAATGAACTGGAATCCTTTTAGGGACTTTCTATTTTCTCACTGGGTCTTTGCTTGAATTGCAAATACTCTTTTGAACTGCAGATGAGCCGTTCATGCAGATAAGGAAGTTTGTTAGGTTTCAAGGGTTGAAATGAGCACATGCTTTTGCTCTAATATTACTTGGCTGAAGAAACTTGTTCTAATTCAGGACATTGCACATGTGCTATGCTAGAATTTGGACATGTTCTCTCACTTGTTCTTTGGGGGCTCTTTTGGTTTAAATATCATTTTGGTCCTTATATTTTAGGTTTCATTCCATTTCAGTTCGGGTGCTTTTGAAAGTCCAATTCTAGTCCTAGTATTTTGAATAAAGTTTAAAACAGGTCCCAACTCTTGGTTTATTGTTAACTCTTCTAAAAAACTAGTTCCTATTAACCTTCACTCTATAAATTTTGAAAATATGTTCACATTGGGTCTTTTCTTGCATGAAAATTATTATTGATTATTTAACAAATTTCGAAAAAAAATAACTTCTAACTAGTGGAAAACCCCTTCTCCCAATCAAGGTTTAAAATGTCGATGTCGATGGAAATGTCGAGGTCCTGATTTTATGGAAATATCGATGTCGATGGAAATGTCGATGGAAATTCCGGGAAGATTTACGGAAATCATGGAAATTGATGGAAATTGTTTGAATTAGTCCATGAAACTTTGTTTGTGGCTTAATTAGGATATAATTGACAATTTTTTATCATCATATCTAAAAAGTAGAACAATATTTGGATGAAAATGTTGATTAAAATGTCGATACGTGTAGAAAGATTTGTAAATTATTAAATGAGACTTTAATTTGAAAATTAAAATAGATATGAAATATTGATAGATGAAAAATAACTTTGGACTTATGAATATAAAATTTTACAATGACTAATACCAAAAAGATGATCGTGGAGCATCTAATCCAGAATTTTGGTAATTCTGGTAGAAGTTACAATATTGCTCCCAAGTCATCCTATACTGATAATTCTGAAGAAAATTGTCTAAATGATAGCGATATGACTCGTATGGCCAACATATAGATCCTATTGGTGGATACATTTCATGAGTGGGTTGTGAGAATCTAGGCTCGATGTTGCTATAGCCAAGGCTTGAAGAGTCTTCGTAATTGGAGTAAGAATACATTCCTTGACCAATTGAAAACTATTTCTATTTATAAGTAACAATAATTCTAATCTTATTAGTAACGTGATCTAATATGGTGACAAATTCTAAAAAGATGTGTAAAACAATATCAATATAACTATTATTATTCTAAAAAAACTATAAAACAATTATAATTAAAAAAAGTAATCACTTGACATTGAAGAAATAAAACTTAATGAAACAATAAATAATAATTGACATTAAATAATTGATAAAGTAATATGTAAAGAAAATAACACTAATAAAGTAAAAAAATAACACTAACAAACTAATATGTAAAGAAAGATGTAACCTTTTAAAATTAAACTTCTTAACTTAAAGAAAGAAATTAGTAATTGAGACAAGTGAGATAATTTGGGAGAATTAGGAGATTTAAGAGAATTTGGAAAAATTGAGAGAATTTGAGAGAATTGAGAGAGTTTGGGAGAGAGTTTGAAAAATTGAGGTGTGAAGAAATTGAGATGAAGTTGGGGTATTTATAGGTGGTAAAAATAATAAAATAATAAAAATGTAAAATTAAAATAAATAATTAAAAATAATTTTTGTGGTAAAAAATGAATTTTGGAATTTGTAATATTCTGATGGGATTGATTTGAGAATTGATAAATGAAAATATAAAAGAAAATGATAAAAAAAAAGGTAAAAAAACATGAATTCAAATAAAAATAATAATAAAAGAAAGAAATAGACTATAAAAACATAAAAAAAAATAAAAAGAAGGTCATAATATCAACTTTTCAGAAGAATCCATCCAAAGTCCAAAAAGTGATCACGGGCTGGCTTTAAATAAAAATTAAAAAAAAAAAAAAAAAAAAAAAAAAAAAAAAAAAGGAAATTGGGTGGAAATGTCGACATGTCGTCGACATGGGGGGAAGATGGAAACTTCCCCCCCACGGAAATGTCGACGGAAATTTGATACACTGCTCCCAATATAGCTCTCTCTTTATGCCAAACAATGCAAAACCATCATCTTCCTAACATGGATGCATCACTCTCTATACAAGGCAAGTACCTTCTCTTTTACATGCAAGACCACCCTCCCTCTCTATGAAGATCACTTGCTCATGTAAAATTTCTCATAAAGACCCACGTTAAGACGCTAGTCAATGGGTGCAATTGAGGTTTTTTTTTTTTTTTTTTTTCTAGAGAACGAAAACTCAATTTGGTTTCATTTTTTTTCTAAAGAACGAAAACTCAATTTGGTACAATTGTGCTAGCTATGGTTATTGGTGTATTTACATTTGGTGGCACGATCAACGACATAATCGCACTTTGGTATAAACATATTTAAGGGCCACAATTGACCATTACACCACAACTAGAGAATATAGTTTATTTAAATTATGGTTTAGACATGCAATTTAGCTATCCTATTTTTGTCTTTACTTTTAAAATCACCCTAGTATTGTAGTTTTATTATTGTATTTTTTTTATATATATTTAAGGTACTTACTAATTATGTATATAAAAATAAAAAAATCTTAAGTAGGTGATTAAATGATGATGTGACATGTCTATTGAATAAATGTTAGTTGATTTGACACGATGTAGATGCCAAATAATAGAAGAAAATAAATCTTTAAACAAAGTTTTTTTTTTTAAAAAAAAACAAAACATCATTTATAAAATAGTTTTACAAATTTATAAAATAGCTTTAACACATTGAAAAAGAGGATAGATTCATTGATATATGTTAGCCTAAAAAGGAATCAACTACTAAAGAAAGGCACCAAAAGGTCCTCAAGCTAAGGTCTCCTAATAGTCCACAAGCTGACATAGGATGTGTTGAGGTGGAAACATGGAAGCCAACAAATTAGAAACCTTTAACACAAGTAAAAGAGACATGCCACTTAGATACAAACTAATTTAATCCAATCAAAACTATTTTTATAGGACCTCAACAACTTATTGTCTACCATATAATATTTAAATGATAATTGCAAACGTTCATTAACATGACTTCAAGTCGAAGTTTGTTCACACCTTACAATGCAAGTAACTATATGACCATGTGAAGATACATCATCAAAATATTTTCAAAGCACATCGAAAGATAGAATCTCAAGCATATGTTTCAAAGTGTCAATTTTTTAAGAGATGATAAATACAAGGTTAGACTTGTAACGTAAGTATAAACGTGTATGCCTTTCTTTACTTTTCTTTTTCCTTTTATTATCATTACTTATGACTCACCTTAATCCAAACCATTTGAATGAGATAGAAAATCAACTTTTTTCGCAAAATTTTCGATCACACGCTCCTATTGACTAAATGATTGGTAGCTTCAAAGCCAACGTTTTCATAGCTTGCACGACTGATGCAAATTCCATAGAGATCAAGCAAAAATAGATTGGAAAAAAAAGAAAAAAAAATTGGAGAGAAATAAAACCACAATGATTGCATCAAAACAATGCCCATAAATTTTCAATATTATACATTAAAAAAAAAACATTGAAAATTGGACAAAGTTGTCTCCAATTCTGTCATTGTCGTTGCTTGCTTTTCGTGTAGATTAGGAATATTTCCGATTTAGATATCAAAACAACATGGTTTGCCTCACACCTCTTCACATGTTTATCTTCACTCCTTTTTTACTAGAACGAGTCTAACTCAGCGATAATTGACATGTATTTCGACCAATAGATCAGAGGTTCGAATCCTCCACCTCCAATTGTTGTTGAACTAAAAAAAATCTTTAAATATAAAGGATAAGAATTGGGATGAACAAACATGTACTAAAGTTAGTTTCTTGAAATAATAATATTTGTGAAACATCACAGGAAAAGGAAAAAAGAAAGCACATAATGTCAAACTTCAAATAAAATAAATGTCAATTCAACCTTTTATTTCTAAAAGGTTTATAAATTAAACATGAGATGAAAATGTTTATTTTATAGGTACGAAATTGGATCGATGTCATAAGTCACATATAGATATCATCTACATTAGGGGCATCTCATGTCTTCTTTTATAGCACCACACATGCAAACACTTTTTCATCAATAAAGAGTGGTTTTAAGAGTCAAAATGAGCGTGGTTCATTGCTAACTGGCATGTATTCTCAACCTCTCGACCAAGAGATCAGAAGTTCAAATCTCTCACCTCCAAATATTGTTCAACAAAAAAAAAAAAAGGTTTTAAGATATCTTTTTATATAGAAAGTGAATATAAACTTATTGTGTAATTATACTAACAATTATTATACAAGAGATCAGTTGGAAGATAGAAAAAAAAAAAAAAAGCACTTAAAGATTTTTTTAATCAATTTTAATTTAGAAGCAATTAGCTGAAAAGTGGCATGCCATATGGACAACTAATAGTATATTTATCTATTCCATACACAAATTTTATAGTTACATCTTCATGCGCTTGTCAAGGATTATGGTTGAAAAATAGTGATGGAAAAGTGTTAACTATATTAGGTTAAAATGTCATTTTGATCATGTATTTTGAATTTTATTCCATTTTAGTCTCTATATTTTCAATAATTATCGGGATTGATAATTGCTATCTTATCCATTGAGCTATGATAAAAACTTTATGTCAGTTGAGCTATGTTCATGTTGGCGATTATCTTTTTATTATTTGACTTTTATTACTATATCATCTGTTTTCTTGAAAATGAATTTTTTCACTAAAAAAAATGGACTATTAAGCATAATTATTTATTTATTATTATTTGACAAAGAAGGAAAATATAGATAACAAACATGATATTTATGGAAAAATAACAAAATTACCCTGAATGAGGGAAATATTGATTGAGATAGGATCAAAATGTTTTATGTTTGAAGTTCATGGACTACAATTGCATTTAAAAAAAAAAAAAAAGGAATCAGAAACAAATGTTGCATAAATATAAACTTTAGGAGCCAAAATAGAATTTGCACCTAAAATATAACTAAATAAGTTTTTTTTAATATATATAACCAAGTAAGTTATTAATCAAACAAAAATCTTCTATTCACAAAAGAAGACTAACCAACATATAAAAATAACTTACAAAAGATAGGAGTCAGCTATGGGCTATTCTGGATTTTTTTTCCTTTTCTTTTTTTTCTTTTTTTTTTTTTTCGCTTTTTCAAAACTATTGTATTGTGAAGATAGAAATTAAGTTGCCTCCCAATTAGAAATAAAAAAAAAATGGATTGAAATAATAAAGCTTTACATCTTTGCCAAAATAAGAAGAAAAAAAAATCAAGAAACACAATTTTTCAATCCACATTGAAGGCCACATTGACTCAACGATTTTCATATTTAAACATATTTTAAGAAAATTTCATAATAAATAAAGAAATAAGAAGAAAAGTTAAACAAAATCTCAAAGAATAAATGAGGATTAATATTCTATCAAAAAAAAAAAATGAGGATTAATATATTGAGATATACTTGGCATGTTTGAGGATATCATTCCAACTTTCCTCGAGAAAAAAAAAGATCATTCTAACCAATGTTCAACCCCACTAGCTAAAATCATTTCAACCAATGTTCAAAAACATTTTTTTTTTTAGATTTGGCTAGGAATTCAAATACAACCTTAACTAGAATGAAAGTCATGGTTGAAAATTTAGGAGAAAACAAGCATAATTTTCAAAAATCAAATGGTTATTAAATGTGGCCTAAATTAATCACAAAATTTATCCAATTAAATATTTAGTCGGATAAAAACGAAACATCTTTCAAAACTAAACAAATAAGAACTCAACAAAAAAATAATAAATAAAGAAAAATCCTCATTAAAAAAAAAAAAAACAAGATGCCAAATTGAAATCCCTTCCATTCTGTTCTTTCCTTATACGTTATATTTACCTTAAATCGACCGTTTTATTTATGTTGTTTTGTAAATTCAACGCTTCCATTCTTTTTTCCATATACAACCCCAATTTTCTTTTTTTTCTTTTTTTTTTTTTCAATTTTAATTCGAAAATTCTCCTATAAATTCCTCTGTCTCTAATCTAAAAAATCATAAACTCAAAAAAACTCTTCCATCCATGGATCTTCCTCGAAAACCCACACAAACCCATGTAATTTTCTTCTTCTGCTTCTTATCTTTCTCTAAATTTCATTTTAGTCCTCTGTTTTCTTTCAATTTATCAATGTGGTTTGCTTGTTCTTCTAATTTTCTCGATCCTTTATTTTCTCGGAAAATTCGAAAATTTAACCGATAATTCATAAACCCAACAACCGTTTTTTCCTAGTAATTTGTTGAGTAGTTTTGTTTCTGATTTTTCTGGGATTGGTTATTGAAAACCCATCAATTTTCTCGGCAAACGAACAGAAGAAACAGAGTCAAGTTAATTTTCCGGCATTATCTTCCCGAGAAACAAACAGAAATTGAATCATTTTCTTTTTTTTTTTTGTTTCCCGCAGGTTACCGCGGCGAGAATCTCCGCCGTGATTGTATTGGCATTGGTAAGTTTGGCCACCGTTGATGGCAAAAAGCCGTGTCCTTTTACGAACTATTTGGAATTTCCGGCGATCAGTTGCCGGAAACACACGGCGGTGCTGACGCAGTTCGGTGGCGTTGGCGACGGAAAAACTTCAAATACCCACGCGTTCCGGCAAGCGATTGAACATCTCAGCCCACTAGCGGCGGACGGCGGCGCTCAGCTGATTGTGCCGCCGGGGAAATGGCTGACCGGAAGTTTTAATCTGACCAGCCATTTCACACTTTTTGTTCATAAGGATGCTCAAATTCTTGCATCCCAGGTTTGACCTTAAACTATATAATATATATATTTATTTAAATATTCATAAACTATATAATATAATATATAGTATACATATAGAAATGAAAATATTTATATCTTTGTAGGGATTATATCATTTTGATTTTAACTTTTTGTATTTTGTCACAAGTGGGATTTTATTTTTGTTTTAAGGCTAGATTACTCCTCAATTTTAGAGAAATTAATAAATGTCTTATATATTAGGTTATGTTTTGATGGACATGGTTTTAATTTTTTTTCAATGTTTTTTAGTGTTTGTATATATACTATTTGTTATTTGTCAAAAGAATTTTATTTTTAGTTGGAAGTGGATTATTATATAAAGTTACCTATATATTTATTTGGGAATGAATTTTAGGTTATTACAGTTTTTCTACTAAATCACAAGTTTTCTTTTTTCTTTTTTTTTTTTAAAAAAAATTAAGGAGAAATATATATAGTAATTGAAGGTCTAAATTCTTTTTCAAAAAAAAAAAAAAAAAAATTGAAGGACTAAATTGAAAATGCATATATAGTTCAAATATAAATTTACAACCTGGTATGGATGCAAAGAAAAAAGCACATGGATTTTGAAACAACCAAAATGGCAGAAGAGCATATTTGGAATTTTTTCAAAGAAAATGATTTGCATAATTAAGAATTTTCATTTATTAATGACCAAAAAAGGAAGACTTCTTGTATTTACTTTTTAAGTGGATTTTTCTATAAATAAATTTTGTACTCATTATATTAAAATGATTCATATAAAAAAAACTATATTAAAATTAGGCACAAGTGATTAAAAAAACTATATTTGTTTAATGCCATTTCGGGGAAAAAAATTATTGAATTGTTGAGGTAATTAAAACGTTTGTATTTACTTATTTTTTAATTGATAAAATAAAATGAAGGCTTTAAAAAAAATCAAGGGGTAGGGTTATCAAAAAAAATAATAATAATAAATAAATAAATCAAGGGGTAGGTAATGGTTGACTTAATTGACGGAGTCAAATTGAATTGATCTAAAATGAGTTTAAATTTGAAAAAGGCAATGGAAAAGAAAATTTGAAAGTCAAAACGTTTGTTAAGGTTTTGATTAAATTGAGGTTTGATTTTGATTTATACCGAACCTGACCGTTAAGTCAGTGATGGGGCACTGATTCGGTGCGGGTGAGAGTATTGAGAACTGATGGAGTTGTATAATCTAACGGTGCAGGATGAATCAGAATGGCCACTTGTTGAGCTTCTGCCATCTTATGGGGTGGGAAGGGATGCTCCTGGTGGACGATTCAGCAGCCTCATCTTTGGAACCAATCTCACTGATGTTGTCATCACAGGTGATGATTGCTCTCTCTCTCTCTCTCTTTTTTCCCTCTAGTTTTTAAAAACAAATTCGTTTGCCTAACTTTTTAACAACCTTACTTTTTAAAGTAGTTTGCAAAAGGAGAACTTGAGTTTGATTAAGGTTTTTACACTTTCAACGGATAGAAAGGAAAAAGAAAAAGAAGTTTCGAGTTGCAAATTTCCTATTTTCTATTTTCTATCTTTCTCTTTTTTTATTGTCAACAGTTTAATGGTAATGTCTATATTTCAAGTATTATTCTAATAATATAACCATCATGGATGGACCCTAGTGATCAATGAAAACCATATAAAAAATAAGTGGCTTAAAGGGAATTAGTTCAATCTATGATAAACACCTACTTAGAATTTAATATCATACGAGTTTCCTTGACAACCAAATGTAGTACGATAAAGGTCAAGCATAGCTCAATTGACATAAAGTCCTACTGATGTAGGGTCAGGCGGTTGTCCTCGAGGTGTGCATAAGTTGGCCCGAACACTCACGTGTATAAAAAATATATTCTAATATATATATAGATATTTAGCTTTTTTTTTTACCTGAAATGGTTATTTTAGTTTTTGGTATACTTTTAAAAAAAAGAAATTTAGCATGTAATATCTATTATTATAAAAGTTATATATGTTTGTGACGTGGTGTAGGTAATAACGGTACGATCGACGGGCAGGGAGCTTATTGGTGGGATAAGTTCCACAAAAACGAGCTCAACGCAACTAGGCCGTACATGATCGAAATCATGTACTCTGATCAAATCCAAATCTCAAATCTCACCTTGGTCAACTCTCCCTCGTGGTTTGTCCATCCGATCTACAGCAGGTTTGACCATTTCTCTCATCACACGCTTTCTTTCCCTATTCTCGTCCGCACTCGATCCTAACTCTCCCGACACATATTTTAAATTCTTTTTTATTTATTTTCTGTTGGTGAAAAATTCAGAAACGTGATCATTCAAGGGCTCACCATTCTCGCTCCGATCGACTCTCCCAACACCGACGGAATCGATCCAGGTTCGCTTCTCCTTCATCTTCAAAACTAGGGTTTCTTTTCCTCATCGATCCCTTCCTCTAATTCGCCATTCAATTTCACAGATTCCTGCTCCAACACTCGAATCGAAGACTGCTTCATCGTCTCCGGCGACGACTGCATCGCCGTCAAGAGCGGATGGGATCAGTACGGAATCAAATTCGGAATGCCGACGGAGGATCTCCTCATCCGCCGTCTCACCTGCATCTCACCTGATTCCGCCGGAATCGCCCTCGGTAGCGAGATGTCCGGCGGGATCCGCAACGTCAGGATCGAAAACGTCACGGCGATCAACACTCAGTCCGCCGTCAGAATCAAAACCGCTGCCGGCAGAGGCGGATTCGTGAAGGACATTTTCGTCCGAGGGATGTTTCTCTCCACGATGAAATACGTCTTCTGGATGACCGGAAACTACAAGTCGCATCCGGATACGAAGTTCGATCCGAAGGCGCTGCCGGAGATTACGAACATTAATTACAGAGACGTGGTGGCGGAGAATGTGACTTACTCGGCGAGATTGGAGGGGATTTCGGGAGATCCGTTCACGGATATTTGTCTTTCGAATATCAAGATTGGACTGACGGCGAAGCCTAAGAAGCTGCAGTGGAACTGTACCGATGTTGAGGGGTACAGTAGCGATGTGGTGCCGCCGCCGTGTGCTCCGCTGGCTAAGGCGGCCGCGAAAGGTGGCGGGTGTGAGTTTCCTGAGGACCGGCTGCCGATCGAGGACGTTCAGTTGAAGACGTGCGTTGTTACAAATCCTGCCAAGTGAAGGTTTTGAATTTTTTTTTTTAATTCTATGGAATAAATGGTAATTTGGGATTGTAACCGTCTCAGAAAAAGAAAAAAAAAAATGATTGTTATTTGCCAAGAAAAAATTATATCAAGTTTCTCTTTATATATATTATATTTTCTTTGAAGTATAAATTTGCTGGTAAATAGGAACTAAAGTGAAAAATAGTCGAATTTAAGAATAATTTATAGTTTCATGAGAGAATTTAAGAAATTTTTAAAAAAGAGTTTTTTTTTTTCTTGACTAAGAAATTTATAGTTTCATGGGACTAGACTATAGTTTTTATTTATTTTTATTTTTATTTTTAATTTAATTTATTTACAACGAGAATGGATATATATTTTTCAAAAAAAAAAAAAAAGAGAATGGATATATATATTCAAACATTAACAATTTTGAGATTTTACAAAAAAAAAAAAAAAACAATTTTGAGAATTTTTTTAAGTGGTATTAATTTTTATTCTAAACTTTCAAGTTAATTAAATTACTCTTCAGAATTGAAATAAATTTCAACCTCAAAGTAATAGTACATGTCTTGTAAAAAAAACAGTGCATATCAATTACAATAGACTATATTCTCAACATTTTGGCTTTTTAAAGGTTTTTTTTTTTGCCAACAACAACATGAATCAAAAGACAAATAAATAAATAAGTTTTGCAATTTTACTCTTAAACTTTAAAAGAATGTTTATTTTTTTATCATAGGATAAGTTTTCATCTAAAAGTTCATTAACAAAATATTTTGTTTTTTTTATTTGTTTAAAAATCACTTTTTGTCCCTACACTCTCGTGAAAGTAACAATTTAGTCCATAAACTTTGTTTTGTAACGATTTTAGTTCTTATACTTTCAAATTTATAACAGTTTAGTCTCTTCCTACAAAAAAAAAAAAAAAAACAGTTTAGTCTCTGAACTTTAATAAGTAAAAATCTAGTCCATGTAGTTTCAAATTGGAAAACAATTTATTCCTTGTACTTTCAAATCTAACAATTTAATTATGTTGCAAAAAAATTCATCAAAATTAATTGTCGATTTTGATATGGACCTTAAACTTTGTAGCTTATAATCATATTGAATCCCATATTAGTTTATTAATCTTATAATTTTCATGATATAGACTAAATTGTTACAAATATGACAGTACAAAAACTAAATTGTTATAAAATTGAAATCACAAAAGACTAAATCCTTACAAAATTGAAAGTATAGGACTAAATCATTATAAATCAAAATTAAAGAACTAAATTGTTACTTTCATGAAGACCCAAAGATATTTTTAACCTAATTATTATTATTATTTTATTTTTAAAAATATAACTATTTTCTTCTAATAGAAATAGAACTATTTTAATTCTCAAAAAAAAAAAAAAAAAAAAAAAGAACTATTTTCTAAATAGTACATTTTGAGGACGAACTCGGCTAATCATCTAACTTCAAGACAAAAATAATAACTTATCAAAAAAAAAAAGCCGTCATTATTTACTTAATTAAAAATTATTTAAACTAAAACTTCAAATTTTTTGATATTTAGTCCCAAAAAAAAAAAAAAAAATCCTTTTGGTTACGTACTTCGTACGCGATTCACGTCTACTATATAATGGGCCGACGTCAAGGTTTGACCATTTCTTGACGTGCAAGCTTCAGTCTCGATCGCAGAGAAGAGAAGCTACAGGATCAAACTGGAAATGAATTGACAAGGCTTCAGTTTCCTTTCCGGATGAATTGAAACTAATACCCAGGATTCGGATGAGCGTACAGGGGATTAGCAAGAATCGCATGTCCCTGTTTCTTTGAAGAAAATGTGGTATGAACTACGACCAACAACAGATTTCTTCTCAATTTTTTCTTTTCTCCGGTAGGAGAGACGATGCACATCAAGTTTTATGCCTTTCCTTCAATCCTCTTTCTTCTGTCTAGGGCTGGGTCAAAATCCGATCACTTTTCAAGCACCGCGATCAAAAGAAACTGCTATTGCAATCAATGAAAGGTATGGTATTTTCAAAAAGGATATTTCCCCTATTTAAATGTCATCGAATCCCTTCAATTAGTGACTGATATGATTCACTTCAGCGCTGAGGATTCCAACGTCTGTGCGTTTTTGGCATTGCTGTTGGACTATTAAGGTGAGGCGCCCCACACCTAATCTTTATAAACGCTCTATGTTTTGTTTAAATTTGTTGGTCTTTGTTCTTAATCTGTATAAATGTTCGATTTTTATTTTATGAATCTTTGTTTTTCTATGTCGTTCTCTGTGCTATTGGTATCGTGTTTTTATTTCAAGCAGTGTTTTTTTAAAGCTTGAGGTGCAGTAATGCTAAAGCGCAAAATACATAGATTTATGTGTAGATGTATGTATACAATTAAACATCTATGGAAACAAAGGATTTATAAGAAAGAAAAGGGTATAAGTATAACATATGGAACTTTCAAGGTAAACTGTTAACAAGGTTCAAACTTTCTAGTTTGAGGGAGAGGAAGAAGAATAGCAGGGAATGCATGGTCTGGAAGTGGAATTATGAAACATAGTAATCCATGACTTGTATGAGGAATTTAAGAGTTTGTTCTTCTATGCAACAAATGGAACTCACAAGAAAATAGGAGGTTGGATAGAGTGGGTATTGACAAGCCATTTGGCATGTTAGTTGGAGTTTTACGAGAGATATCAAGGTAAAAGGACGGTCAATCACGCGACAAGATTTTTACGAGGAATTTTGTGTTGAAAGTGAAGACGTTTGAGAATCACTTTCATTTGGTCGTTGAAGTTGAAGATATTTTTTTAACACAAAGGTTGTTCAAATTGGAGACTTGTTAATTTATAATTTTGAGTTGTATGAGTTTGGACTAGTGGTAGAAAAACTTATATGTATAAAAGGAACAATTGAGGGATGGTGAAAGATGTTTGAGGGAGATGAAATAATGCAAGCACTAAAATAATTGATATCATGTCTATTGGTGACAGAGAATTGGTCAATAAGATGGGTAGAGGACAATCTTTTTTGTTGAGTTTAATGGTTATGTATTTAAGGAGGAAGGAAGATGTTTGAGGGAGGTTGAACTAATGGAAACAGTAGAATAAATGATATTAGGTCTATTGGCGGCCGAAATAATTAGATTATATTGGTCAATAAGATGATAAAGGACAACCTTTTCTTGTTGAGTTTATTGGTTATGTATTTGAGGAGGAAGGAAGATACTTTGTTAGGATAAAAGGAATTATGGATTAAAGTACGATACTAGACCTCAATTTTTTGATATAAAGAGTTCTTGTCACCTTTGGATTAGAGATAATGATTGAGCTATCAATACTAATAAGATTCACGTTACGGCAAGTTTGGAAAAAGGTTGGAAGGATTTGCAAGGTGGATAAAGTATTAAGATAACATGACAAATTACTATCTTAGAATCGTCGATAGGTTTCCTTGAAGATTTATATGATAAAGGTATCTTAGAGATTATATACTTTTACTTACAAAAGGAAAAGATACTTGTTGTATACTAGATGGAGGACTATATACTGGGACATACATATTAAAACGGAAAGGTAAAGAGTTCTTGGAATTCGGAATAAGATGACAGAAATGTTCTAGATATTTGTGAATCACTTCCACTTGGTTGTCGTAGTGAATTTTTTTTATTGGACACGGTTTTTCCAAAATGGAGATCTATTGGTATATGTTTTTTAGTTTTACAAGCTTTAGGACAAGTGAGGGAGAAAATCAGGGACTAAGAAGGTAATTTTCCCAAAGAAAAAAGATGCATGTAGTGTGGTGAAAAGGTTATTTGGACAACTTTTTCAAATTGGAGATCCATCAATCTATGATTTTTCAGATTTACAAGTTTTTGGAAAAGTGGTGGAGAAACTTACAAGTCTAAAGGAACAATTGAGCGATGGTGAGATGTGGTTGGGGGAATTTTTAATGATGGAAGCACTAGAATAAAAGATATTAGGGCCATTGG
This sequence comes from Luffa aegyptiaca, assembly GCA_017139565.1. Classification (NCBI taxonomy): domain Eukaryota; kingdom Viridiplantae; phylum Streptophyta; class Magnoliopsida; order Cucurbitales; family Cucurbitaceae; genus Luffa; species Luffa aegyptiaca. The sequence continues at coordinate 801,737 of CM029396.1, forward strand.
TGAAATTGGATTGTATTGGTGAATAAGATTGATGAAGTACGATGTTTTCGGTTTATTGAGTTTTCCTGTTATTTATTTAAGGGAGGAGAAAGATATTTCATGATGGTAAAGGCATTTTGGGGAAAAGATTGACATCGGATTATATTTTTTATTCTAAAGAGCTCTTAGGTTTTGAGGAGTGGATGGGAATTTTCATTTTTTGGATTGGAGATAATGATTGAGCCCAATAATTAGTCTGTTATTGGGGTAGTAAGGAAAACTTTTGGAATTGTTGATGGTTTGTCTTGAAGATTGAAATGAGAAGATAACATAAAGAATTATAGATTTAAAGTGGGAAATGATACATGTAATGTGATGGATGGAGGACTATGCATTGGAATAGGCACAAAGAAGTTTATTTTGAAATAAGATGGCATAAAGAAGTTTGGGAATGTTGTGAATCATTTCCATTTGGTTTTCAAAGTTAGGGATTTTTTTTTGACATGAAGTTTGTCCAAATGGGAGATCGATGGGTATATGGTTTGAAGTCTTACAAGTTTTTGGTAAAGATGGAAATGATACATGTAGCTTGATGGATGGAGGTGTATGCATTGGAATAAGGCATAAAGAAGTTTATTTTGGAATAAGCTGACATAATATTAAAGTTTATGTACTTAAAAGAGGAAAAAAGATGCATGTAGTGTGGTGGTAGGCTATGTATTGGAATAAACAAATTAAAATCGAACAACGAAGATTTCTCTGAGAAGTTAATTTTGCATGTAGTGTGGTGTAGGCAATGTATTGGAATAACAAATTAAAATCGAATGACGATGAATTTTAAGAGAAGTTGACTTTAGGATGACATATGCCATAAGAAGCTTGAAAATTTTCTAGATATGTGGTGAAAGGTTTTGTTTTTTGTTTTTTTTTTTTGAGTTCAACAACATTTGGGGATGGAAGGATTCGAATCTCTCTAACCTTTTGGTCGAGGGTACATATGGTGAAAGTTAAGACAATAGTGAATCACTTCCAATTCGTTAGTATATGATTTTGAGTTCATAAAAAAAATTGGACAAGTGACGGAGAAAATCACAAGTCTAAAAGGAACAACCGAGAGATGATGAAAAGAGGTTTGAGGGAATGTTTAAACAATGGAATCACTAGAATAAAAGATAGTAAGGCTATTGTGGTCCATGAGAAGTTCGATTGTATTAGTCAATAAGGTATATGAAGGACGATATCTTGGTTTCGTAGAGTTTGATGGCATTTAAGGAGGGATAGAGATACTTTGTTGTGATAGAGGAATTTATCAAGTGGATAGTAAGTGAGAAAGGGCCGTAAAGATGGGCAAAGTGGATGAAGTATTAAGATGAAAGGACAAAGATACTTTCACTTTGACCGGAAGAATGATATGAGAAGATAACCTATGTGATAATGTACTGAAGAGGAAAAAGATATATGTATTGCGATGGAAGAACTATATATTGGAATAGACGGATTAAAACTGAAGAATGAAGAATTCTTGGAGAAGTTGATTCTTGAATAAGATGGCATATGTTGTAAGAAACTTTGAAATGTTTTAGATTTGTGGGACAACTGTGAATCATTTCCATTTCTTCGTTGTGCTGGAATATTTCTCTAGGCACAAAGTTTGTTCAAATTCAAGATCAAGTAGTTCATGACTTTTCGTATTTCAAGATTGTGGACCAGTGGTGGAAAAGCTTACAAGTCTAAAAAGAACAATGGAGTCATGACAAAAAGAGGTTTGAGGAAATTTTAACCCATGGAAGTACTTGAGTAAAAGATATCAGAGCTAGAGTTGTTAGAGAGTTGGGTTATATTGGTTCATAAGATGGATGAAGGATAATATCTTGGTTTTATATTGAATTTTTGTTTTGTATTCAAGAAGGGAAAAAATACGTTTTTGGGATGAAAGAATTTTGGATTAAAGATGAGATGAGAACCACAACTTCTTTTCCCCCTTTTATAAAGAGTTCTTTTCTTGAGAAGAGGTTAAAATTTTTGTTATTTGGATTGGACAAAATGAATTGAGCTACCAAGTATTGGGGACAGTGAAGAAAAGGAGTCGTAAAGATTGGAAGTGGTGGAACTGAGTACACAATTGGATAAAGTTTTTGTTTTAGAATCGTTGATTTTTTTCCTTGACAAGAAATGGTAAGATATCATTAAAGATTATGTACCTAAAGTAGAAAAAGGTACATGTATTGTGGTGGAAGGACTGTATAGACAAGTTTTCCTAAAGGAAGAACAAATAATTGTTAGAGAAACTGATTTTGGAATGAGATGAGATGTGCCATAAGAAGCGATAATGTGCTAGATTTGTGGGGAAAGTTAAGACAATTATGAATCACTTCCATTTGATTGTTGTAGTTGAACATTTCTCTTGGACACAAAGTTTGTTCAAATTGGAGGTTCATTGGAATATGATTCTAGTTTTGCAAAATTTTATACAATTGATGGATAAAGTTGTAAGTCTAAAATGGGACAATTGAGGGAGGAAGAAAGAAAAGGTTTAAGGGGATTTTAAACTATGAAAGCACTAGAAATATTACATTTATTGTTGTTAAAAGAAAGTTGGATTGTGTTGGTCCAGAAGATGGATAAGGACAAAATTTGAGATTTGTTGGTTTTGTATTTAAGGGAGGAGAAAGATACTTTATTGGGACAAAATAATTTTAGATTGAAGAATGAGATGAGATCGCAACTTGTTACTAAAGATTTCTTGGTTTGACAATAGGAGGATAAGAATTTTCATTATTTGCTTTGTGCTCAAAGCATACAAACCCCACAAGGGAATGTGGAAAAAAGGTTTATAAAGTTTGCGGCAATGAGGAAAAAGGTTTATAAAGGTTAGCAAAATGGGTGAAGTATTAATAAGAGGCAACCAATACTTTTTTAGATGTTTGACGTTTCCTCTCAAAAGAATGATTTACCTCTTGAGGGACCATGTTTTTTATAGTATACAAATTAGAACAGAAGAATAGGAATTTTTGGAGAAGTTTAATTTGGAAGAAGATTGCTTATACCAAATGAAGCTCAAGAAATGTTCCAGATTTGTGTAGGAAAGTTTAGATAATCGTGAATCAATCGCGTTTTGTCGATTTTTTCTGGGACAGTGAGTCAAAATTTAAATGGTAGATCCATGGTATATGGTTTGTTTTTGAACAAGTGGTGGAGAGACTCATAAGTCTTAAAGGAACAATTGAGAGATGACGAAAAGAGGTTTGAGGAAATTTTAAATAATGAAAACACTATAAAAGATATTAGTGTTATTGGTTTAAGAGAAAAGTTGAATTGCATTGGTTAATAGGATGGACAAAGGATGATACTTTGGATTTGTTAAGTTTTATGGTTATGTATATATGGAGGATGAAGGATACCTTGCTAGGATAAATGAATTTTGGATATAAGAATGACCATGAACTTTAAGAGTTCTTAAGTTGATTGGAGATTGATGATTGGTTGACTGAAGGTTTAAATGCGTGGAACCTTAAGAGGAAGGCTAAGATTTTGGCTAGCTGTGCGTTCAGAACTACTCTTTGGCTCTTATGGAAAGAAAGAAATGCTAGGACTTTTGAAGATAAGTGCGGTAGCTTTGATTCCTTTTGTGATAATGTACAGCACACGGCTTCTTGGTGGATATCTTTATACAAGAATTCTTTTTGTAATTACAGCCTGCTAATGATTATTAGTGATTGGATGGCCTTGTTACATTAGCCGTTGGGCAAGGGTTTCCTCCACCCTTGGCCCCTAGGTTGTGATTTCCTTTTGTGATTAATACAAATCTCTGTTGTTTCTTGTCAAAAAAAAAAAAAAAAGTTGATTGGAGATCATGCTTGGGTCACCATGCATTAAGGTTCATTTAGGGGTTAGTGAGGATAATGAGCAATGAATATTAGAAAAGTGAATGAAGTAGTAAGAGGATTGGATAAAGATACGTTTTATAAATCATTGATATTTGGCTTTATAGAATGAAATGAGAAGATATCATTAAAGATTATGTACTTTGGGAAGAAAAAGATACATGGAGTGTGTGGTGGGAGGACTATGTATTGGAATAAACAAATTGAGATTGAAAAATAAAGAATTGTTAGAGATTTATATTTTTGAAGATGATGGCATATACCACAAGATGCTTGGAAATGTTCTGGATTTGTGAAAAAAGTTGAGACAATTGTGAATGACTTCCATTTGGCCGTTGTACACGAAGTTTATTCAAATTGTTGATTAAGTGTTATATGGATTTGAGTTTTACAATGTTTTGAACAAGTCTCAAAGGAAGGATTGAATGATGAAGAAAAGAGGTCTTAGAGAATTTTAAAGAATGAAAGCACTAGAACAAAAGATGTCAAAGATATAGTTCCAGGAGAAAAGTTGGATTGTATTGGTCAATATGAGGGATAAATGACGGTATTTTAGATTGATTGTGTTATGTGAGGTATCTCCCTCACAATTTAGTATTAATTCACCAAAATAACGTGACAAAGTCTGATTACAAGCACTTACCTTTCGAGAGGGCGGTTCTCTCCTTCCTAAGATCTCAAGGATTCTCACAAAATGAACATAAAAGATAACTACTCCCCAAGAGCTAGATAAATACAACAGACACAAAAACAACCAAGCTGTACACTAACGGCTACAAACACAAAAAATAATAACCAACAACAGTCAAATACTAATCAGGGGAGAATTTCCCTTTCTGCTCCTCCTGGAGTAGTAAGTCTTGGTAATTGGGGGCCTAACATGTTATGGTTTTGTATTTAAAGAAGGGGAAAGATACTTTGTTAGGAAAAAGAAATTGTGGATTAAAGAATGAAATGAGACCACAAATTTTTTTGGAAGATTCTTGTAATGAGAGGATGATAAGAATTATTCATTATTTGGATTGGAGATAAAGATTGAGTTATCAAGTTATTAATGTTTATTTTGGGGCTAGTTAGGATAATGAGCAATAAATATTAAAAAAATGAATGAAGTTGTAACATGATTGGAGAAAGATACATTTTATGGATAAATGATATTTTTCTTTATAGAATTGAAATGAAAAGATAACATTAGAGGTTGGGTACTTAAAGAAGGAAAAGATACATGTAGTGTGTGGTGGAAGGATTATGTATTGGAATAAACAAATTAAGATCGAAAAATGAAGAATTCTTAGAGATTTATATTTTTGAAGATGATGACATATGCCACAAGATGCTTGGAAATGTTCTAGATTTGTGGAAAGAGTTGAGACAATTGTGAATGACTTTCATTTGGTTGTTGTAGTTGAGGATTTATCTTGGACACAATTGAATGATGAAGAAAATAAGTCTTAGAGAATTTTAAAGAATGAAAGCGCTAGAATAAAAGATGTCAAAGATATGGTTGTGGGAGAAAAAGTTGATTGTATTTTAGATTGAGAGGGTTTTATGGTTTTGTACTTAAGGAAGGAGAAAGATTACTTTGGGAAAAAGTAATTTTCGATTAAAGAATGAAATGAGATCACAAATTATTTTTGAAAAATTCTTGTAATGAGAAGATGATAAGAATTTTTCATTATTTGGATTGGAGATAAAAATTGAGTTACCAAGTTATTAATGTTTATTTTGGGGCCAATGAGGAAAAAGGGATGTAAAGGTTTGCAAGTTTAGCAAAGTCGATGTACTTACATAGAATCATTGACATTTTGTTTTGAATGGAAAGGTACATGTAGTGTTGTGGATCAAGGAGTATGCATTAGAATAGATAAATTAAGACCTAGGAATGAAGAATTGTTGGAAAAGTTGATTTTGGAATGAGATTGTATTATGGCATAAGAAGATTGGTATTTTCAAGAGCTGTGAGAAAAGTTAAAGCAATTGTGAATTACTTCCATTTGGTTGTTGTAGTGAGGGTTCTTGTTGGATTCAAAATTTGCTTAAATTGGTAATCTGTTGTTATATGATTTTGAGTTTTACATGCCTAGTGGTTGAGAAACTAATAAGTCAATGAGCAACAATTTTTTTTTTTTTTTTTTTTTTTTGAATCACAATGAGCAACAATTGAGGAATGGTGGAAAAGAAAATTTTGTACAATGGAAGCACTTAAATAAAAGATATTAGAGCTATTGATACTAATGAAACGGTGGATAGACATGAATTAAATGGATAAAGGGATATGTTTTGGATTGCGAAGAGTTTTTTAGCTCTGTATTCAATGAGGGAAGTTTATTATTTGTTATTTGGATTGTAGATGATGATTGACTGTCATGTATTAAGGTTTGTTTTGGAGCCCGTGAGGGAAAAGGGTTGACAAGATTTAAAAAGTGGATGGCAAAAGGGGGGTATAAATAGACCTCACTTCTTTTTTGTTGAATTGAAGATTTTTCTCGGACTCAAAGTTACATTGAAACTGTGGATGTATTGCTATATCATTTTGAGTTTTACTAGATTCAAAAAAGGTACAGAGAAATTCGTAAGTCAAGAGGAAACCATTGAGGATGGTGAAAGGAGGTTTGAGAGAATTTAAATAATGGAAACACTAGAATAAAATATGTTTGGAGGGATATTGTTGCAAGCGAAAATGTGGATTGTATTAGTCAATTTGATGGCTTGTAATTACCTTGCTGTCAGCTTGGGTGGGAACCATCATACAGTCGTTCTGGAATCCGATAATCGATAATCTGAAGGCGAGATTGGAAGGGTGGAAAAGTATTTCTTTGTCTAAAGGAGGAAGAATTACGCTCGTTCAGTCCGTCCTCAATAACATTCCTTTATACCAATTTTCTCTTCTAAAGGCTTCGAAATTAGTTATAAAACCCATGGAAAAACTAATAAGAGACTTCATCTGGAGCGGGGGGAATTACAAACCGGGAAGAAATCTTGTTAGATGGGATTGAGCCGGCCTTCCTTTGGGCTCGGGCGGTGGGAGTTGGATCCTTGACCTTTCGAAATGATGCTCTTTTAACTAAATGGCTTTGGAGATTCACTCAAGAAAAATAAGCTTTATGGAGGAAGGTGATCTGCAATATTTATGGTGTTTTGCCTTTTGGATGGAAAACTGAGAAACTAAAAGAAATTAAAGGGTGTAGGCCGTGGAAAGACATCGTAAAAAATTACCCATTTTTTGACAGGCTCTCTAAATTCAAAGCTAGAAGTGGTAAGGAGATTTGATTTTGGGAAGATGCTTGGTTAGACCAAGAGCCTTTGAAAAACCTCTCCCCCAAAATATTCAAATTATCCTACCAGAAGGATCACTCCATCTATGATTGTTGAGATAAGGAAGAGCAGTCTTGGAACCTGGGGCTTCGCAGAGGTGTTTTTGACCATGAGGTTTCCAGTTGGGTTGCCTTGAAGATCAAATTTCAATGTTTTTTTTGCTAAGTGTTCTTGTTCTGAGGAGTGGATAAGAAGTTTGATTCTTAATGAAAGTCTTGACTTGGAATGTTAGGGGGCTTGGGGGTGGGAAAAAAGGAGGTTAATTGATCTAGATTGGAGAAAGATGTTGTTAAGTGCAGGCTAGACATGTTTTTTTTTCCTAGACTTAGACGAAGTTTTTCTCGAATCCTTGACAAATGCTCGGGCCAAGGTTTACATTTGATCATTGATCGATAGGCCTGAGCTTTGGAAGAATTGTTTGGGGTCCGAGCTTGTTCCGATTTGAGAATATGTGGTTGTCTCATCCTTCTTTTAAGACCTCCTTGGCCTCATGGTGGGATGCGAGGGTTGAAGGAAGATGGGAGAGTTTCCAATTTCTTGGGAAGTTGAGAAGCCTCAAAGGCGCCCTTAAGGAATGGAATTTCACTGTTCTTGGGGATTTTAGGAGAAAGGAAGAAAGAAAGCGGAGATAGTGGATAAGATCAGATCTATTGTTGGTCTAGAAGAGGAAAGGGTGTTGTCTAAGGAGCGGGAGTTTGAGTCGATTATTCATTGGGAGGATACCAATTTGATCCAAAAAGTTTAGGTAAAATGGGTTCGGGAGGGTGATGAAAATTCTTCTTTTTGTCATAATTGGACTAGAGGAAGGAGAAACAAGATTAGGATTGACTTCTCGAAAAGGATAATGGGAAAATGTTAAAAGGGAGTGAGGAGCTTGGATGTAAAATTGTGCGAGATCTTCAAATTTCTCTATCTTTTTAATGGGAGGCCTAGAGGCAAGATTTTTGTGATGAGGGGAATTAGGCAGGGTGATCCTTTATCGTCGTTCCTGTTTATTTCAAGGGTCGACATAACTTGAAGGAGTCAGTCTGAAAGAGCTTTGTGAGGGCTAAACATGAGTGTTGAGTGAGTTCGTGGAGCTTGAGTGGATACTGAGTGTGCACGACATGATGCGAAATTCATGTGTTAGGTGCATGGTTTGTTACACAATTGCATGAGTAGAGTATGGCACGTTGATTGTTTGTCATGTATATAAAGCATGTTTAGTTGTGTTTGAAAAGTGTGATGCTTGCCCTTTATGTTGTATGTTATTTAATGGCTTCTTAGGTGTAAGCCACTTACTTGGTATGCATTATGTAATGACCCACCACCAAGTTTTGCAGGTGCATAAAGCTTCTGGAGACGTGACGAAAGAAAGACCATAGCTAGTCTGTTTTGTAGGCTCATTTTTGTTCATTCCTTTCTTGTTACTTGTTCTTAGGTTTGAGCTTGAGTTAGGTTGTGGTCTAGATGTTGTTGATATTCTTTAGTTTGTTGATTGAGAGGAGGTTGGTGACAATTTGGTTGTATTATTTAAAAGCCTTCCTTTATAAGCATTGTGAACTTTCTAATTAATTTAGGTAGCCCTTGATTCGAGGCTTGACTCATACTTGTATTTTGTTGTGTTTAGTTTTGTGTATGTTTGGTTGTTGTGGAGTGAGGTGTGTTGTTTGGTTGATCTGACTTTTAGAAGGGTGTATGTTACTGTCTTATGAGGTTGATAAATTTTTGGGTTAGCTATAATTATGTCGTTATGCTGTCGAAATTTTCGGTTGTGCTATAGCAACTAATAGCGTTAAGGTTAGTAATGTCCCATAAAATAGGTAAATTTTGGGGGCGTTATAATATGTGTTATTGAAATTCTATAGAGAAACCTAAATTCATATGTTTTGTTACAAAAGCATTTGATTTGGCCATAGGTTTAGTCTTTATGTGCTTACTACCCGTAGTAAAGATTTGGGGTAGCACATGAAGAATACCCTAAAATGACATTCAATCACATTTAGACTATTCTGATTTGGTCACATATATTTACGTTTTATTTATTTTGAGTTCAAGAACAGTTGGAGGTGGGGGATTTCAAAATTTGATCTCTTAGTTAATGGAACATGTCAATGATCGTTGAGGTATGTTCGCTTTGGCATATTTAGGTTAGTTGGTTAGTTGCTAGGTTTTCTTACCAAGATCTGAACACTTCAGGGTTAGCTTTGGCGGTAGAGTAGTTTGAAGAGTAGAGAAATTTATTCAATGGATCTCTTGCACCTAAGGAAATTAATTCATTGGAAGAGGAGGGAAACTAGTGTTCCTTTTAATTTTATCCCATTGAATTGTAAACTTTAATAAGAGTTGGTAATATCAAATACCTCCTCAAAACTACATTATAAAGGAATACTCTAACCTTGTCTCCAAACTAATTAAAAAAGCATCCAAACTCAATAATAAAATACCCAAATAGTAAAAACATCCAACAAGACCAAAAAAATTAATACCCACATAGTGGCTTCATCTGGACAAAAAATAAAAAAATCTCCAAATATGCTCCTACCTAAACACAAGTATTAAACAAATGGTAACCCAACTAGTTAAGGTATTAATTTTACCACTTGCTCAAGTTTAAGACTTAATTGGATGAAATTTAAAATTTTATTTTAAAGTTAAAATGGTCTCATTGAGTCAATTACCTGAATACAAGTAAGTTTTTTCCTTATATTTGTTATCATATTTGGTATCATCTTATTATCCTTTCATTTGGATTCAACAAATTATTCTACAATTTTCTGATTATATGATTGGTTTATTGTTGTTTGATGGAATTGTTTTGGGAAAACAAGGAAAATATTTCTGGTAATGTAAAAATTTTGTGCTATGCAAATTCATTTGGTGATAGGCAAAAAATTCCAGCAATCTCACTTCTTCTTTCCTGCCTTTGTAGATTTTGTTATTTCTTTCCTTTTAACTCAACTGCTTTCTTGATTTTTCTACCTTTGATTACTAGCCACTATTTAGTATTTTTTTCATCTCCTTTGTTTTCATTCACCCAACCCAATCATATTCATGTGAGATGCAAATTTATGTATTTTTCATATTTTCGTTCTAAGAGAGATTAATTTAGTTTTTATAGGTTGATTTTAAATGGTACAAGTACAAGTTAGGTAATATTTAGAATTTTATATATTTAATAACCCAACCTAAACACTAAGTGTTAGATTGGATGGTCCAATTGGTTCGTTTAGGTGCGTGAATTGACCAATCCAACTAGTATTCAACACTAGTTAGGACGAGCCTTTACACTTATCAAGAGGGTGATTGTTGAATCAATTATGTTTCACAATTTGTTTTGTATTCTTTATCGTGAGTTACCGTGGTAAAATACCTTTATTGGGCCTTTTGTTTTTGGGACGTTTTGGCACCTACATGTGCAATTAGATTTCTATCGAGTTTGTCAAGTCTCGTGTTGAGGGGCAAAAAGGGGGTGTGTTGTATCAGCTTCATCGATCTTCTTTGATTGTCTTCGAGAGTTTCTAATGAAATCTCTCTTATCTCTGGTTCTTAGAAGGGATGTAGACCTCGATCGAACACCTCTATTTGTCTCATCTCTTTCATCTATTCCTTATTACTTTCGTTTGATAATTGAATTCATTCTTAATTCAATTGTAGTTTTGTTATCTACCTTCTTTTCATGTTTTAAAAAAATCAAGTTTTAAAAAACTAGTTTTGATTTTGGAATTTGACCAGAATTCAATTTTTTTTTTCAACAAATGAAAAATGTTATATGGAAATTAGAAGCATAATTTTCAAAACTCAAATGGTTATTAAACGAGACCTAGTTAATTGTATTTACCAAATGGTTATCAAGTGAAATCTAATTAATTGGATTTTAAGTGATATCAGAGCCTCACGACAAGTAGTTGCCCATAATGCTGTCATGCGCGCGCGTGCGTGCTTGCTTGCTACTGTGCTCGCGCGCGTGTGCCTGTCTGCTGCCTACGCGCGGGAAACACTGGACTTTGGCGGGAACGCCCAAATGCCTATAAATAGGCGTCATTTTGCAGTCAAACGGAGGGGAGAGCTTGCTGGAGTGTTTCTTAGGGTCTTGGAGGCTTCTTCCTCTAAACCCTCACACAAGAGAAGTCCCAACCAAGGCAAAGTGTTCCATCTTCAAGGAGGATCAAGAAATGGAGGAGAACCCATCCGGAGATAAAGTCCATGGGTGCCTTCATTTCAGCCACATACTCAAAGACCTCCATATGGAGGACACTTGTTGTATTTTGGGAGGGTTGGGCAATTATGTGGGTATAGTTTAGAGTGGGATGTGTGGGTGATTAACTTGGACACCACCATCCACATGTTTTCTTATAAATGGGAGAGATAGCTCTTCCATTTGAGAGAGACAATTTTGAGTGAGAGTTGAGAGCCATTGTACAAAGCAAGAAAAGAGTCTTGTGTACTTTACCTTACTAATAACAAAGTAAGTCGAGGGCATTTCTCAAAGGTTACTTGTGTTGTATCATTCTCATCCTACGACAAGTAGTTCCATTGGTGTGATTCCTTGCATCCATCTTTGCAAAGCACTTCGTGAAACTGAGGGAAAGAGAGAAAGGCTGAACTAAGGGAGTACTTTAGGTCGCACGAGGGCAAAAATTTTGGTATCGAAATTTACCATGTGACAAGTGGTATTAGAGTCAGGTTTCGATCTTGGGACCTCTGGATTTTAAGTGGTATTAGAACCAGGTTCGCACCAGGCAAATCGGGTTAACGCTTCCCGAAGTCTTCCGTTGCAGAGTTCCAATTTCTACAAAAGACAAAGATGGCAGAATACGCACATCGTGTCAGAGTTTGTAGATTGGAGGAGCGGATCATGCGCCTCGAGGAACGGGTCGGCGTTGAGCGAGGCTCGTTCCGAAGTGAACTTTTGAGTCTTGATTGGGAGGACTTTCCAGCATTGGAGCCCGACATCACGGACATTATTCGAGATTACCATGATCTCGTAGCCAATATGGAGAATGCGGTAAAGGGGCTTTCAGACAACGTTCAGGGCTACATTCTGACCGTAAATCAAACATTGCTAGATTTGCAGGTGACGACCAAGAATGGACTCGACGCCCTACAACACGATGTTCACCAACTCAGGTCAGAGATCGATGAAATAAGGACAGGGGTCGAGGAACATCCTATGTTCCCACCAAGAGAAATACGGGACGCCTTGCGACAGGCGGACTAATGGTTGAACGGGGGCTTCCCCGTCATTCCTGAGGAGGAAGAGGCGGAGGCGCAGCAGCCCCGGGATGTGGTAATGATCAACAGTGACTCGGAGTCGGAAGGAGATGCCTCCAGCGACGACTCGTGCTAGAATGTAGCCCTGAACGTTGTCTGAAAGCCCCTTTACTGCATTCTCCATATTGGCTACGCGATCATGGTATAATCTTGAATAATGTCCGTGATGTCGGGCTCCAATGCTGGAAAGTCCTCCCAATCAAGACTCAAAAGTTCACTTCGGAACGAGCCTCGCTCAACGCCAACCCGTTCCTCGAGGCGCATGATCCGTTCCTCCAATCTACGAACTATGGCACGATGTGCGTATTCTGCCATCTTTATCTTTTGTAGAAACTGGAACTCTACAACGGAAGACTTCGGGAAGCGTTAACCTGGTTTGCCTGGTGCGAACCTGCCTCTGATACCACTTAAAATCCACAGGTACCAGGATCAAAACCTGGCTCTGATACCATTTTTCACAGGGTAAATTTCGATACCAAAATTTTTGCCCCTGTGCGGCCTAAGGTACTCCCTTAGTTCAGCCTTTCTCTCTTTCCCTCAGTTTCACGAAGTGCTTTGCAAAGATGGATGCAAGGAATCACGCCAATGGAACTACTTGTCGTAGGATGAGAATGATACAACACAAGTATCCTTTGAGGAATGCCCTCGACTTACTTTGTTATTAGTAAGGTAAAGTACACAAGACTCTTCTCTCACTTTGTACAATGACTCTCACTCAAAATTGCCTCTCTCAAATGGAAGAGCTCTCTCTCCCATTTATAAGAAAACATGTGGATGGTGGTGTCCAAGTTAATCACCCACACATCCCACTCTAAACTCTACCCACATAATTGCCCAACCCTCCCAAAATACAACAAGTGTCCTCCATATGGAGGTCTTTGAGTATGTGGCTGAAATGAAGGCACCCATGGACTTTATCTCCTTTAAAGGATGGGTTCTCCTCCATTTCTTGATCCTCCTTGAAGATGGAATACTTTGCCTTGGTTGGGACTTCTCTTGTGTGAGGGTTTAGAGGAAAAAGCCTCCAAGACCCTAAGAAACACTCCAACAAGCTCTCCCCTTCGTTTGGCTGCAAAATGACGCATTTGGCCGTTCCCGCCAAATTCCAACGTTTCCTGCCAAATGGCACGCAGGCACATTTGGGGTCCCTGCGCGCGCACGGGATTTTAAAAATATTATTATTTTAATACTACAATTTTTTTTTTTTGGGAAACATATTCTGTGAATATTGTTTTTTTTTTTTTTTTTTTTAATAAGTCACCTTAGCGAACCTTGGGCCAACTAATTATAAGTTTATAATATCATACATATGTTAGTAGTGTTAGATCTTTGGATCTCCATTTTTCATTTTTTTAGTTTGACAATATTTGGGGAGAGAGGATTTGAACCTTTGACTTCTCGATCAAGAGTATATGCCAATTACCGCTAAGCTATACTCACCTTGAATCTCCACTTTGACACTATAATACTAAAAAAGCGCATCCTTAAATATGTGGTTGATTTCATTTATCACATTAGATTTTTTTTTGTTAATTCAACAATTGTGGTGTGGAAATTAAACCACCAACCTTTCCGATGCAAGAGATGTCTTTCAAGAGATGTTTCTTTAATTTTCTTCATTTATTTCTTCATCTCTTTCAAGTAGAATGTCAACTTAAATATAGTTCAACTAATAAAAAAAAAACAAAAACAAAAGTTTGAATCCCTACACCTCCATATTGATCTTAAAACATAAAATGGAACTTTAAGAGGAAGTAGTCCTACATGAGGGAGAGAGAGGGTGGTCTAATTAAATGCACGAGAGATGGTATAACTTGCCTCGTATGCATGATAAAGAATACTCTTGCACGATGGAGCTAGGAAAATTAAGGCATATTTTAGTAGAATCCTAGAGAACTTTGACTATTCAAAATTCACTGTTCTGGGGTGTTGGTCAAGATAGGTTGGGTTGGGCCCCAAAGGTAGTTGTCCCATCTCTCTTCCACTCTTTCCCGTGATATGGAGTACCGCACAATTTCGAATGTGAAGGTGAATTTATTGATTGTTTATTAAAAAAAAGTGCTCAATTGTCAGCTAGCTCTTCCAGTTTTTCGGCTCACTCATTATGCAAGCAAGCAGAAGTTCAACGCTACACCGCTTTGGCATCAATTTCTTCCTTATTAACTAATAAAGGGAAATGTCAACTTGAACTTAACTCAACTAGTTAAGGCATATGTTATCGATCCAGAATTTAGATATTCGAAGAATAGAGAAAAGTTAAGATGAAAACTTTGGATCAAGACCTGAGTAAGGTTCTTGGAGACCGTCCCCTGTGAATTTGGGGTCCCTGCCAGCAAATCTTGCTGTTTTACAACCAAATTTAGAATTCAAAGTTGAAGAAGACCTGATTGTCGTAAATCTGAAATCGTTGGACGCACCATCGAAGAAGACCTGAATGAGAAAAAAATGGATGTGGACGAATTGATAAACGAGTGGAACAACTTCAAACTCTTGGAAGAAGAAAAAGAGGCGTTTCTTACCTTAAACGCTGAAGAAGCCGGAGTGATCAAAGGCCAAGTATATCATTGCCTAGTTGGAAAACTCCTCACAAGCCACAACATATCAAAAATAGCAATAAAAAACGTCCTGCAAGGAGCATGGAAAACAAGAAAGGAATTCAGTGTAGACATTTTAAGCAAAAATGTGTTCTTGTTCAGTTTTGAAAGTAAATATGACAGAGACTGGATCATGAGGAATGGGCCATGGCTTTTCGATAGAAACTTGATTGTTCTTGAAGCACCGATAGAAATCCAAAGAGAAGTAGACATGGAATTCATAAAAACTGATTTTTGGCTAAGAATACTAAACCTTCCTATTGGCTATCGAAATGAAATGATGACTAGGAAGATTGGGAATAACATAGGAGAGTTCTTGGAGATGGACAAGAATGAGAACAGAGGAACCTGGGGGGACAACATCAGAATAAAGGTTAAATTGGATATTTCAAAACCTTTGAGAAGAGGATTCATGCTCAAAATGGATGAAACAGAGGAGAATTCTTAGATAACAATAAGATATGAGAGGATCCCATATTTTTGCTTCCACTATGGAATAATTGGTCATGTTGCGAAAGAATGAAGGGGACTAAAGAAAATGAGGAGACAAAAGAAAGAAAATTTGAATTCGGGTCCTGGATGAAATTTCAGGGCTTTTCAATGACATTTAAAGGAGACAGAGGGCCCAAAAACCAAGGAGAATGAGACAGATAATAAGGAACCCAGAGGAGAAAGCAGAGAGAGAGAAGTAGGAAGGAATGGAGAAGGCCTAGATGTTGATCTAAATCTTGAAAGCCCTCTGGCAGAAAGGCCAAAAATGGGAGAAGACAGAGGTAAAGAAATAGATATAATGGAACTGATGGAAGGCAACGAGAAGATACCCAATCCTGATGGAACATGGAACTTAAACCAGGAAAGAATTAAGGAATGGAGACAAATAGAAACAGACAGTAGCCTAGTGGAGGAAAACACAAAGAACTTGGATTCCATATCAAACCAGAAGAGAAAGACTGGCTGGAAAAGAAGAGATCGTCCAATACAGAAGGATAAAGCACCTATGGATGAGAAAAGCTCAAGAAAAAGAAAAGGGGATGCACTAGAAGACAGTGGAGTCAAAAAAGCTAAGGATGCTGAAGGTTCTGAGGTAGAGATGAAGGAGGTTTCACAAGAATTGGCAGCGGTTGGGGAACAACCCTGCCTTCAATTATGAAAACCATAAGTTGGAATGTTCAGGGTTTGGGGAACCCGAGAACATTCCGAGCAGTGAAGAACCTTGTTCTAACAAGGAGACCCCAAGTGTTATTCTTGAGTGAAACGGAATGTGGTGAAAAAGTGGTTGATAGACTGAAGAGGCTTGCAAATTTGAGGGAAGCTTCGTTGTCAAAAGCCAAAGAGCTAGAGGGGGGCTTTGTATACTGTGGAAGGACCAAAGTGTGCTCTCAATCTGATCCTATTCAAGTAACCATATTGATTGTAATATCAGCTGGAATAATATCAGATAAAGATTCACAAGAGTGTACGGATTCCCGAAAACAAGATAAAAAACTTGACATGGGATCTGATTGAGAAATTGAACAACACAGAGAATTATCCTTGGTTGATAGGTGGAGATATGAATGAAATATTATGCAACGAGGAGAAAATGGGAGGCAATCCGAGGGACAGAAAACTTATGGAAGAGTTCAAGCAGTGCCTTGATGATTGTGAGATCAAAGACTTAAAACCCCTGGGAGTAGGGATGTCCATTTGCCCCGCGGGGCCGGGGCCCCGTGGGGACCCGCCCCTAATGGGGCGGGAAATCCCCGTTTAAGCGGGGAATGTGGGAGGGAGTGGGGGAAAAAAATTCCCCGTGAGCTAAACGGGGATGGGGATGGGGAATGCATTCCCCATCCCCGTTCCCCTCTCCCCGCCCCGTTTACTTTTTTTTTTTAATTATTAGTATTATTATTATTATTCTAATTTTTATTTTTCTTTATATATATATATATATATATAAATTTAAAGTTTTATGGTTAATGATTTAGAAAATGAGATATGTTTGAATTTATGCTTTAACATTTGAATTATATGTATATATAATTAGATAGTTTGATATAAAATATTATTTTGTTTTTATTAGGAGATTTAAGAATTTGATCTTTAAAGTTTAAAAAGAGATTTTTTTTTTTTAATGAAATTAACTATTTAAATGAAAATTTTATGTGAATAATTAATTGTCTAATTGAAAATTAATGAATATTTTCCATGTCAAGTTAACTATTTGAAAATTTATCAAAAGAATTATTTGATTCAATCAAGACAAAAAAGAAAAAAAGAAAAAAACTAAATGGGGAATAATTCCCCGCGGGGAATCCCAGCCCCATTCCCCGCGAAATTTAATGGGGAATTTCGCGGGGATGGAGATTGAAATGAGAGGCGGGGATGGGGATGGGGAAGCCATCCCCGTCCCCGCCCCGCCCCGTGGACATCCCTACCTGGGAGCTGTTCACATGACATGGTAACAGAAGAGGTCACTATATTAAGGAAAGGTTGGATCACTACCTATGCAATCACAATTTTGAAACTCTATTGTCCTCAATAGAAACATCTAACCTAGATTGGTTTTTTTCTAACCATAAGCCAATTGAGATTGGAGTGAACGTCAAAAGAGCAAGGGGCAACAGAAAAACAAAGAAGCAATTTAAGTTCGAGGAACTCTGTACAAGATATGAAGAATGTGAAGACCTAATTACAAGGAATGACAATTGGGAAGGTAATGTCTCTCAGTTATTTTCTTTACCTAATAATCTCCAGAAATGCTCAATTGCTCTTTCAAAATGGGGAAAAAACATGAATGATTTCAGAAAGGGTAGAATTGAGGAATGTAAGAGGGTACTTAAAAATGCTTACAGTAATTATCCAACAATAAATATAGAGAACATCCATGAAATTGAACTTGAGGTTGATAAACTTCTGGAAGAAGATGAAATCTACTGGAGACAACGGTCAAGGGAAGAATGGCTTAAGTGGGGGGATAGAAACTCTAAATGGTTTCACAAAAAAGCCTTCATGAGAAGAAAAACTAATGAAATAGGGGGTATAATTGACTTAAACGGAATTTGGACAGAGGATTCTGGGAGGGTAGAGGGTTTCATTTCATATTTTGAAATTTATTTAGCTCATCTATTCCTGACCACACACACATTAGCAATGTATTAGGAGGCCTTGCACCAAGAGTAGATCAACGCATGAACAATAAATTAATGGCCCCCTTCACAAAAAATGAGATAGAAAAAGGAATTAAAGAAATGTTTCCTACTAAAGTCCCTGGCCCCGATGGATACCCAACTATATTTTACCAAAAATATTGGAAAATAGTTGGAAATAAAACAATAGAGGAGTGCTTAGATATTCTAAGTGGTAACGGTAGCCTTGATGGTTGGAACGATACAAATATAGTGCTAATTCCTAAAATCCCCAACCCTAAAGCTGTTGGCGATTATAGACTTATAAGCCTATGTAATGTCAACTACAAAATAATCACAAAATCTATAGCAAACAGATTGAAGTTTATCCTAAAAGACATAATATCTGAATCTCAATCGACATTTGTCCAAGGTAGGCTAATTACAGATAATGTCATAATAGGCTTGGAATGCATAAATGGAATTAAAACTAATAGGTCTAATCTAAAAAACATGGCAACTTTTAAAATAGACTTAAGTAAAGCCTATGATAGGGTAGAATGGGCTTTTCTAAAAGAAATTATGATAAAGTTAGGTTTCAATCACAAGTGGGTTGAGTTAATTCTGAAATGTATATCTTCAGCCAACTTTTCTATTCTAATAAATGGAGAGAAAAAGGGTAGTTTTAAAGCTTACAGAGGCTTAAGGCAAGGTGATCCCCTCTCCCCTATCTTTTCTTACTAGTAACAGAAGGTCTAACCCACCTGATAAATAAGGTTAATAGTAATGGCAATCTGACTGGCCTATCATTCCCAAATGGTCCGATCATTTCCCACCTACTGTTCGCAAATGACAGTATCATATTTTGTAGGGTTGAGAATAAAGAATTAGGTACCGTTAAAAAGTTATTAAAATATTTTGAACTAGCTTCAGGGGAATCTATAAATTACTCAAAGTCAGCCATCCTTTTCTCTCCAAAAATCAATGAAAGCAGGAGAAATCATCTGAGTTCTATCCTAGGAGTAAACAATGTGGCAGACTTTGGTAAGTATTTAGGTGTACCTTCAACTTTTTCTAGGAAGAAATCAAAGGACCTTAGCTATATCCTAGATAGAGTGTGGAAATCGATTCAAGGTTGGAAAAGCCCATTATTCTCTATTGCGGGCAAAGAAAATTTAATAAAAAGCATTGGTCAAGCCATTTCATCCTTGCCATGAGTGTATTTAGATTTCCTAAGAGCCTCTGTGAGGAGATATCTAGGTGCAATGCTAGATTTTGGTGGGGGTCCAGTCAAAAGAAAAGGAAAATCCACTGGTTTAAATAGGATACCCTCTGTCTCCCAAAGAGTCTAGGAGGTCTAAACTTCCGAGATATTGTGGGCTTTAATCAAGCACTAGTTGCCAAACAAGTTTGGAGACTCCTAACTAACCCTGAGTCCTTAGTAGCCAAATTCCTAAAAAGTATATATTATAACAACACAAGTATTACGGAGGCAGAAGCTGGAAAATCCCCTTCTTTCATATGGAAAAGCCTCATCTGGGGTAGAGATTTTTTAGTGAAAGGACTTAGGAAGAGAATTGGTAATGGGGAAGGAACCTATATGTTTAAGGATCCTTGGATTCCCAAAGAATCAACTTTCAAACCTATATGTATTGACCCTGAGCTGTTGGATAGGAGAGTAGCTGATTTTATCTCCCCGGGTGGAATATAGATTTACTTAACAAAGCTGTAATTAGCTTTGACTGTGACCATTATCAAGGGGAACCTATCAACAAAAATCTAGATGACAAACTAATTTGGTATTATGATAGGACAGACAATTACACAGTGAAAAGTGGGTATAAATTGTTTATGAAGCTAAAAATAGATGGTATATCAGTTAGCTCTAGCCCTATAAAGAAAGTTTGGAACAATCTTTGGAAACTTAATATCCCCTCTAAGATTAAGCATTTTATATGGAAAACCTTAAATAATTAACTTCCTAATAAATCAAATCTAATTCATAAAGGAATCAATATCTCCCCTTTTTGCCCTAGTTGTAACTCTCAATTAGAAAACACTAATCACAGTTTATTCCTTTGTTCCCGTGCTAAGGATTTATGGAAACTGACCTATAATCATGTTTTTTTGGAGGAAAACTTTAATGGAAGCTTTATTCAAGCTGTTCAAAGGAGGAGCTAGGGCGAGTAGCAACCGTTTGCTGGTCACTTTGGAATGACAGAAACAAAGCTCTCCATGGGAAACAAATACCTCCTATAAACATCAAAAGCAAATGGATCTTGGATTACCTGAATTCATTCCAGAGAGCAAACTCAAAGAGCCTTCCGACGGAGTCTATTAATTGATGCCATCAAAATCACCAGACGTTTCAGAGAGATCGTTGGTCCCCTCTCCCATATGGCTCTTGGAAGCTAAATACAGACGCATCATGTTCAAATTCTCCCTCGTCGACTGGGTTAGGGATCCTGTGCAGAGATAAGGAAGGAAAATGCATGGCGGCCGCTTCAATCTATTTCGATTTTCCAATGGAAGCTCAGCTAGCTGAATTGAGTGGAATTTTGGAAGGAATGAAGCTGGCCTTGAGGTGGGGATGCCTAAATTTGCAAGTCGAGGAGTCTGACTGTCAACTGGCAATAAATTTCATAACGAAAAAATCTATAGTGTGGAATGACGTGGAGGCGGTAGTTATGGTCATCTGGGAACTGATTCCTTTTTTTATTAATATTACGTTTAAATTTGTCCCCAGACAATATAACAAAGAAGCTGACCTGTTAGCTAAATATGCCAGAATCAAAATGGCAAACGAAACTTGGATAGACCAAAGTCCAAGATGGATGTATAATTGGACCGAGTATGGCCCGTTTTTTGGAGCTCAAGGGGCGTTATAAAAATGTCTTTATTTTCAAAATAGAAAAATTAATTTTTCCACACGTTCATTAATCATATTCAACAAATAAATTCATTTAGTGACAGCCATTGAAATCCACTTGATCACTATAAACTTTCAAATACTTTCATTCTAATTTTTGTTATTAGTTTCGAAAGTACTTTACTTTTAAATTTTAGTTATTTTTTATAATGTACTTTCCCTCCATTACTAGGCTAAACAATAAAAATTTTCCCAAGAAAAGAACGAATATGTCATTCAGCTTCACATCACCAATGCTTTGACTAAGAAACATTTGGCCAATATTTTTAACAGACATCAATGATTATAAATGTTTGATTTTTCATTTAATCTCAATCCGTAATGTTTAGATTTTCTTAATTTGTGAAAAATAATATTCTAAAAGCCTTCAATTTCATCTTTTTATATAAACACTCCTTTCAAAGTTTCAATTGATCAAACTTTATTTTTCAATTAAGTCCTCACAAATAACGATGATATACATACACATATATGAAGTTTAAAACAGTAATTTTGATGAGGTAGCTAATTGATAATATGTTAACATTTTCGTAGGTCATAATTTTACTCGGTCATATAATGGGAAAAATCTAATTAAAAACATCAATACATAAATAAAACCGAAACTTAGATATTAAGGACCAAATTGAAAGGAAAAAAAAAACATCATTAAGAACTAAAGTATATATTTAGCTTTTTTCAAAAATGTCAATGGCTTCAACAAAACATTGATAGGAACATCTAACATTGACCTAATATGAAAAAATGACTTTGGAAAGTAACCCACCACAATAACTTGGCACAGTCAAACAGACATGACCATTGGGTATTTTTCCTTCAACTCAAAGGTGAAAAGGAAAAGAAAGAAAAGAAAGCATTGTTTTGTTTACAAAACCGTTTACAAATTAACTGCCAAAACTTGAATACAGGGCTTCCCTACCTAAGGGCTATACAGCACTATTTCAAGGGCTCTCCATCTATACAAACAAAGGGCAAGACAGGATTTGGTTATGTTATATACATAAAGGCGCATCAAAATAGCAGAGAAGATAACAAATGTAATGCAAACGACCTCACAACATTGCATACATACTTGGCAAGTTTCTTTTTTCGGGTCGTCGTGCTTATTATTTTCAGGCAGTCCCCTCAGGCATCGGTTGGCATTCTGTTTGTGTTGTTGAAGGTGCACACATGAATAGCAGCATGCTGTTCACACCTCCTCCTGTGCCTAGTTGGATACCAAATTGGGTTTATGATCATCGACATAGATGGGCTTATCGATATCGCCATGCCGGATTGGCCCTGAATCAATCTCGTAGGATGAGAGCAACTTCCTCTGCAAAGGGAAAAGTAGGAATAGCATAATAAGCAAATGAAAAGGTCAATAACAATACCATGTATTCAGAAGAAAGTCACATTACAGTAATGAATAGCTAGCAGTAAAATGACATTGTTGAGAACCAAGGAAGAAGTCAACAGTCGTCAGTTCTTATAGTTTATGATAGAAGGTTTAAGATACAGAAATCAGAATTTCATGTAAGATGACAGATATTGCGGTTTTAGAACTGAAGCAAAAATAGTGTATGATCAAATATTTCCATAGATGCCTTATATTTTAAAATAAAAATTGACCTGATTTACTAAATGAGAATGAATCTGAAGTTACAAAATAAAATTTCTAAAGTCATGCTTACTAGAAATATCTTGAAACCAAATTTGAAAGTACAAGAATCATTTTGACAATCATGTCTGAAGAATCGATTTTAAATTGGATTTAGACACATAATAAGTCCAAAGAAACAAGAAAAAATGTAAAAGAATAAGGTGAAGAAGTGGAGTACACAAGGATCAGAGAACGAGAATAAGAATGACATTCTCCACATAAAGGGAACAAAAGAATGAGAATGTCTTTCATTCTAGGTGGAGTATACAACTTATCCATAATGCTTAACATAAGATAGGAACGAAAACGAGAATCTTCTGCAGGGGAGAATGATTCTGTTATCCTATTCTGGTTCCTAGTACTAAGTAAATAAATATCCCAATGTCTTCTGCCTTCTGGCAAAGGTTTGTAACTAAAAAATGAAAAAGAACGAAAAAATGCCAAATCAAACCAGATCATCTAGAATGGTTCTTAATTTAAACATAGATGACCAATCCCAAAACACTCAAAATAGTTTTTTCCCCTTAAGAATCATCACCTACTTCTGAATAGTTGCAGAATAATCACAATATCCAAAAGCCACCCAATCACATTTCTCAAACACATTTTCTATAAATTCAGAAACAGGTAAAATTATCCCTCCTCGCCCAAATGAGAGAGAATGGTTTTCCTTTCTCTACTCAGTCCTAATATGTAAACAGGGACATATGGTCCCAGAATCCTGTTATAAAAGAGATATTCCATTCTGTAACTGTTCCAGTTATCTAGTTCAAAGAAAAATGAAATAGTTATATCTTAATTCAAGTGTCCCACATTCCAGTTCAGTTGAAATCCAACTAGAATGTCCACGGCTCGCAGCCTTAATACGACCCCTCAAAACAACACAGATGAAAATAAGTGGGGAAAAAAAAAAAGATCTTTAAGGTATCTAAAATATTGTTATTTAACATTTCTATCAACTCATTTTTCCACCTACAAAAGCATAAAAGAAGTGAAAAAACTATGAAGGATGACTGGTACTTACATGATCCTCAAAATCAGGACTGATCAAATTGATGGATAAGTTTCTCATCAACAGCAGAACCTACACGGAAGAAATGAATATTATTTAGTCAACCATGCATATTATACGTAATAAATTTTTAAACTATAATTATGATAAAATTTCATACTCTTAATAAAAAGAAAAATGAAATTCACATAAATATTTATGCAACTATGTCCGAGGTAAAATTCACAAATATATATATATATATATATATATATATATACAACTAAAGCAAAAATGTTGCGAAGTAGAGAGGGAAAAAGGTGTAAATCATACAGTTTCAACGTCAATTGGGTCCATCCTCTTTAATTTTTGCAAATGACCTGAAGCATTTGGGTCAAAGACACTGCCGATGAAACTGTAAACCTGAGAGAAATCTGGCAGAACTGCACACCAAAAGGGCATTTAAGTCTCATGAAAAACAATAATACAGAGAAAATAGGGATCAAAGATTCACTACAATCGTAAAAATAACTTTATAGGAACTCATAAATCATACCACAACAAGTTGAACTCACTGCATTCTTTGTCAAACAAATCATACCACAAGCAAAACAAGAAAAGCTCATAGAAAACATAATAACACCAGAGTACAAAAATATTGTCCAACTTCCAAAGTTTGAGGAAAAATCAGGTTGTTCACATTTTTTGGCTACTCGTGATATTACAAGTGATAATTACATGCCCTTAATAATCTTTTGTTGGATAAGAAACAATTTCATTGATAGCATGAATTACAAGAAGGGGAAACCCCTATGAGAAGGATTATACAAGCCCTTAATATTTTTTTTTTATAAGAAACAAACAAGGCTGCATTCCAAAAAAACACATACAGCCTAAGGGCCAGGGGATGAGCGAGCCCCCCCCCAAAAGAAACTAATACATGAGCACCTTCCAAGCCCTTAATAATCACCGGAAGGTCTCAGTCTACATGGTCAAAATCAGGATGCTTTTTTACAAAATTCCCGTGTGGGCAATGAGAATGTAGACTATTTTGTAAAACAAACCCTGATCAAGATCTTTAATCATTCAAAAAAATTATACTATATAAAACAAATGGTCAATATCTTACTATGAGCAAGTGCTCAAAGTATGAGAATATATGTAGGATTAAATCTTTTCTCCAGACTATATCACTAACACCATGCTTCTAAAAACATGCATGGACATGTTAATTGTTGACTGATACATCCAAATTTCTGATTCCATAAATACAAAAATTGAAATTCCATGTATTACTACTTCCATGAAAAGTAGCAATTGAGCACTTCAAACTAATTAATGAGCTCTGTGACTTAACTAGGAAGGATATATATCCACATTTTCATATAGAATAATTCAATGGAATCGGAAACTATTTGCAATACAATAAGATAATTTAAAGTACATGCAAATAAATGAGAGGATCACCTCTAAGAGAATGATTGTTACTTCCTTGATCAATCGTTTCAACAAGAGGGCATGCTTTTGATGGGCTTTCAGTACTACTGCAACAATTATTTGCTGTTGTTGGCACTGCATGCACATATAAACCAAACAAAAACATTACATATAAAAACATTTCACAGAACTCAATAATGGTAGACCCTACAGACACAAAGAACTTCACGTAATCCTAATAACACCTGCATCCTAGACACCCTCATATCTCTCCTTCCAAATTTTCCATGCATGGTAGCCCTAGGCGATATCGCGCTAGGTTTTTAAGGCATCTAATTACATCCATCTTATCCAATGTGACTCACTCGTATTGTAAGAAGTTATGAAAAAAATTATGATTTCAATGCACATCTAATATTTAGCCTTTGATACCTTGTGATGAATTGAGTGGCTGGACAGAGTTCACTGTCCAAGAAGGTACAGCTGCAGCTGGTGCCGGACATGTAAGTATTGAAGATGAATCTGGCTTTATAATGTACCCAGGTTCGACTAGAGGAGACGTTGACTGAAATGACCCTGGCACTTGAGAAGGCATGGCAACTGACAAATAGTACACATGAGATTTGTGAGCCACTTTTACAACATTTAGTGATACTAAGCATATTGAAGGACGTGGTGGTGGTGGTGGTGGAGGGTGACTAACCATTTTTTGAAGCCTTCTGAGGATATGGATGAGCAGCCTTCCTTTTTGGTCGTGGAGGAGGCAAATGCTCACCACCTCCAGTTTTTTGAACTTTTAAGAAGTACTTCTGTGCATGACTACGTATCTGTAGGGGATATCATTCATAAATTAAAATGTATATGGAAAATTGCACAAACTACCTTGAACTGTCCATGCACCCATGAACTTTTAGTTGTAAAATTTGAAAAATTGGACCCAGAAGTTAACCTATTAAAAATTCATTGCTTAAACATAATAATTGGATTGTCCATGGTCTTATAATTACAAAATTGATTATATGCTTAGTTTCCAAGTTGTCAGTGTTGCTTTCACTAATATACAAGGCGTATTTTCAGATATGACAAAGGAAAATTTTGACCCAAAAAAAAAAAAAAGAATAAAAAGTCTAGCCTAATTAGATAAGGCAAAAGTGATGGTTTCTTTTTAAGGAGTTTGCCCAATTGACAAAATTTTTAATTAAGTCAAAGACAGGTCCAATTTTCCTAATTATAAAAGGTCAAGGATTATGGGTGCATTTGGAACAATCACTATAGTTCAGAAGAGTTCAATTAGCACTCCCAACGAATGTAAGTTGCAAATAACAGGGATTTGGCATCAATTACCTGTATAACAGTTTTTGATCCAACAAAAGCTTCAATCTTCTTCCAGTCACGATCAAAACTGGATATGGAATGAAAAAATATTAGAGACTCATACTTAGGCACCTGTCAAGTAAAGCTTGAAAAAAGAACAGTATGTAGTAACCACAATTAGTTTCCTACCCCCTGGTCTCTCTATTTCCAACTTTTAAATGGACAAGCCATACATCATAGTCTTAGTCCTTGCACCTAATTAAAGAATTTAGATTCACAAAATTAACTTCTTCTCCATACTCCATTAACAACCGCAACCCTAATATCTCTTGCTTTTCCACCTTTTCTTGTGCCTAACGACTCCATTAACAACTTACAACCTCAATATCCCCTCTCTTTTCTAACTTTACTAATGCCTAATTCCAAGTAGGATCAATTATCAGTCCTACATGTAGGGAACATGGAACATATTATTTCCTAGTATAGCGGAAGAAGTTAAACTAATTAAAAACAGTCATACACCAAAGTGGCATTGAAGAATTTTCGTAACACCTTTTGAAAGCCAGATAGAGCTCAAACCCTTCACCCATCAAAGCCCTACTCAAAACCCCACCATTTCGGTTTCAATTACAAATCCACTAATATTCACTTCTTTCCAGCTCCCAGAATTTTCCATCCACCAACCATCCCTAATATCTCACGCCTACCACAACATCCCAAAAACCCCAAATTCAACCACTAAAACCCAAAATTAGCCTCCAATTCCCCACATTTTGCACATTTCCTTCGCCACCAAGCTCCCACTCAAAAACCCAAATAAAAAACCAAACTCCACCACACAACACGCATCGAATTGGAAAACCCTAAAGAAGAAAGAAAGCAACAGAATTGAGTTGAGCAAGGACGAAAAACGTACAGCTGAAGCGCTTCAAGGAACTTGTCGTGCTCAGGCTCAGTCCAGCTCTCTCTAGACTTGGTAATTGTGTAGGGCTTACGAATCTTCTTAGACATATCCTCCGACGCCGCCGTCGACGCCGCCATAGTGGTGGCAAAAGGTCCAAGCCCCGGCAACGCCATTCCCGATGGATCCAAATAGAATCCCTCAGAAGGATTGGGATTATTAGACACCATAAACGAAGAACGAGAATCAGAAGAAGAAGCAGTGGAGATGGAAAAGGTTCAGGTTTTTACACACAAAAATTCGTCGATAAAACGATAGAGAGAAGAACAGAAAATGCGGCTCTTCCCGGGCGGTTTCAGAATTTATAGATAAACTCGAGTTTTTATCCTCTGCGATTTCTTTAAGTTAGGATCATGAGACCAACAAATCAGCGGTCGAAACGTGGCATTGAGTTTGACTGAGAAATTAGTTGAAAAAGCTTTGTAAAATATCTTTAAAAAAAAAAAATAAAGAGTTAATTTTGATATCTTTTTAAGATATTTTTGAGAAGGGTGACTTTGATATTTTGATATTAATTACTGTCTAGACTTAGGCTAGGATAATTATTAATTACATTGTTGTATTAGCAAAACAACTAAAAATGTAGAAATTTTGTAAAGATGGTGACCTTTTTTAAAAATTAATATAGGTAATTTTGTGATTTTCTGAAACTAGTTGCAAATATGTCTTTCAATAACAAAATTGAAAATATAGCAATTTTTTTTTTGTAAAATTGTTTAAATCAGTGGTGAACTTTGTTTTTTCTTTTTAGTGAACAATTAACTTAAATAATAATAATAACAATCGTCATCATGATCATCGGTGATTAGTATAATATTGATTAACTATAATCTTAACGTATTATTGACTGATATATATTGATCCATCATAAATTTATTGATTGATTTATATATTAATTATTAACCATTTTATAGGTAAATTATTAAATGTCAAAGTGAGTTCCCTAGAGGTCGGAGATTTAAATCCTCATGTTTCACATTTTTTTTACTAAAAAAAGCAAATTATTAATTACTTATATATAATCTATGATGTTAATTCCTGATATAATGATATTTTCATTTTGCTACCTTTGAATTACAATTCAAATACTCTTGAAGCTCAAAAAACTTTATTAACTTTAACTAATATATATAAACTATTATTCCATTTAAATTAATGGATTAATGGTTATTTTATTGTTTATGTCAAGTACAAATTTTCTATAATTTAATTTATCAAAAGGTAATGATGGTTAACTTAGTCTTTGATCTTAACAATAAAGTCACCATGTTGTAATCTTTAAGAAACCTATTTATTGATATATTTATATAATTCTTCATAAAGTACCTCTTACTTTCTCGAAAAATTAAAGTTAGATTTCACTTAATTTGAACTTAAAAAAAAAACAAATTCACAATTACTTTTTATTATATTTAATATTGTTTATTATTTCCTTAAACAAATCTTATTTATTAATAATAGAGTCCATTTTATAAAAATAAATAAATAAAAATATGTTGTAAAAAAAAGGAAAAATAAAATAAAAATAAAAATGCCATGTGTTGGGGTGGGCAGGTACAATAGTGTTAGCGTGGTCCGCGATGTAGCGAAGAAATCTAATGCATGAGAGAGAGCAGAAAGGGGGAAAGTCGGTTATAACGTGGGAGGTTGAATTTGAAAGTAACGAGGACAGGACACGTGTCATCGTTTTGCCGCAAATATCTATGTTGATATTTTGACTGGTTTTTCCTTTTCAAATATGTTTTTTTTAGTTCAAATACGGGTTTTAACGTCTAACTTTGATTCAAGATATAATAAGGTAATTAGTAAACTTGTATCTTTTCTAACATCTTGATTGATTTCATGGAACAATTGAATGATTCTATTGTTGATGTCAAAATCTATGTAGGGAATAACTCACCTAACTTTCACGTGACAGCAACAATAAATTCGTTAGAAGGGGAGAAAGGACGTGGTGTAGACAAAGTAAATCTGCACACCGGGTGCTTGCCACATCGCCTCCGATGCTTAAGTAAGTAAGGAGAAATATGAGAGACCAACAAAGAGCAAGAGTAATAGAAGAGGATTTTGAGAATGAGTTTCCGGATCCACTATTCCATGATCAAGAGAGGTTTATATACCTTTTCCTGTTTTAAGGTTTCTAGGCCTTTGGAGACAGATTCAGGAACCAGGTTGAACCGGGGCGGCCCAATGACTCTAGGAACCATGGCCCATGGGGGATGGGTCAAGCCTGGCCCAACCCTTTCGGTTCGCTTCTCCTTCGAGGTTCGCCTATTGGTCGTGTCTTTTGTTGTCCCGCTTAGTCCTTGAATTCCAAATGGTCTAGAATTATCCATAACACCTATAATTTTTTATCATCAAAAAACATACAAGATTGTAATATTCTAAAACACAAGCTCGAGAGTAATTATTGAATAAGTAATTTTAGCAAAAGTTTTGTAAAATTGTTTAATGATAAATAATTAACGTTCGGTTTCACGCTTTAAAAATTGTTTTCATATAATTAAATTAAAGTGATTTTGGATTAATAATGTTTGGTCGTGATTTTAGAATAACCATCAAATTATGAGAATCACCTTCCAAAAAATATGGTTATTTTTTTAAGTGATTCCCTGGTCAATCACTTGACCAAAAGTCATCAAATCAAAATACCGAATTCTTTTGGAGTTTTCTGAAATCATTGTTACATTGAAAGTGATGGCAAAAATAATTTACATACCAAAATCTCTCCTAATTACGTTGTATCTAAGTAGGTTGCTAGCATGAGGTTTGATCTCATTTTTCTAAAGTTTGTTCACTTTTTTCACCTACCTTAAATGTTTACAAATCAACTTTAACGTTGTTATAATTTTCAAAACATAAAAAATAATTACCTAAATATTATCGAAGGGCTATTTGAAAAGCTATGCATCTCAATATGATATTAGTCCAAGAATCTTTTGATAAAATTATTCAATAGTATATCTAAAAATTAATATTCATAGTATCTAATCCATATAATTGAGAATTGTATCAACTGGAGGAGCCAGTTAAAGTGAGAATAGGTGAGTGGTAATTAACATGTATTTCTTTTCTTGAGGTTCGAGATTCAAATATTTATATCTCACATTTGTTATGCTAAAAAAACAGAGCAAAAGTCTTTCTTAAGAAACACCAAAATGATATATATTAATATTTTATATATAATTTTTCAAATTAAAAAAAAAATTGAGGGATAGTTACAAAATCTTTATTATTATATATATAATTTTTCGAACTCAACATTGTTGTTAGATTTATTGCTTTCTTTTAATGCATTTCTTTAATTTTTTTAAAAAAAGATGGAGACAAGCAATGTAATTTAGTTTTGGCAAGTAATGATATTGATATATAAGTGACCATTAGCAATACAAAATCGATATTAAAGGAAATATTGATTTTTTTTCCCTTTTTACAACTTATTTGAATGTTTAAGTTAACTGTTGTCGTCATCTTATCTTTAGTTCAACAACTACTGAAGATAGAGGATAACCCTTTAGAATTATAATAGTATAAGGATTTTAATAATATAGAATATATTTCTTTGACCACTAAAATATATTATGTAAAGTCTATTTGTGGGAATTAACTTTTATCTATATACAAAATAAATGGCCGAAGTATATATGCACTAGCTCAGTGATAATCGACATGTACCTTGAACTAAGAGGTATAACGTTACGTTACGAACAAAAAAAAAGTATTTATCCTTTGAGTTATAAGATTTTTTAGCCATTTTCTCTCTTATACATTCACTAGTTGAGTTAATTTGTAAAACATAACGATCTGGACACAAATCTCAACATATCTCAACTGGTAAGATATGATACATTTGTCTTAAAGGTTAAAGTTCTGAATCCTCACTTATTGAACCAAAAAAGAAAGAGAAGAAATCTTGATACAATTGATTTGCACTTAAACATTTTACCAATAATGTCACTAAGTTTATTTTTGGGCTTTAAGATTTAATTAAGTAATTTCATAATATATTTTATTATTTTTCATACACGTCTTTTATTTTGTCAAAATACGAAGTTATAGTAATAATATATTTTTTAGTTTAGCGTAGCACCTATAGAATTTCTCGTTAGTATCCTTCACCTTCAACCCTCAAATCCAATCATCCTATTATTTTTGATGTCTCGAAGGTAGAGTACTACACTATATGGATAATTAAGTATTGAAAACCTTTTTTTAGCTCAACAACTTGTGAATGTGTAGATTATTGAACTCTTAACTACAATGAATGTTATAACAATCTTATCTATTGAGCTATGTTATCGGAAAAAGAAATCCTTTATTTCGACAATAATTTTTTCGGTTTTTACTTTTGTGGTAAATTGACCTCTCTACCCTTGAACTTCCTTTGCCATTTTTTGACCGTCTATTTTTCTCTCTTACCTCTCCTCTGCCCAAAAGATGTCAGCTGACCTTGGGCTCACTTCCTCATTTGGCCTAGAAATCTTTTTTTCTTTCACATAACCAATTATTTTTAGCCTTTTTTTTTTTTTTTTCGTAAGAAGGTACATTTGCTGTCAATTGGTTGTTGATGGAGAGCTTTATTATTTTGTTTGTTATTAATTCAATTTTTAGATTTTATTCTACCTCTCACAGTTTAGCACGTGTCCTGCAACAGTGGATTATATTAGATGGACAATACTCAGCTACGTATCCCTGATTAGGTAATTTCGACTACAAGAAAATAGGTTTGGAAAATGTTGCAAGGGTTTGTAAACTTGCAGCAGTTTCTAACAACACATAATAAAACTGCTGCTATTGATACAAATTGCAACGATTTGCTTACGACGTATTTATAAACTGTTGGGAATATGTCTATTGCAACGGTTAAATGCTAAAATTGTTGCAATAGAGTCAATTGCAACAGTTATGTTGCAATAATAAATTGAGTCGTTCCATAATAAAAATTAATACTTAATTTTGATGAAAATTTTCATGATAGGGGATAAAAATGTTACAAATTTGAAAGTATACAAACAAAAATCAAAAACCTATTAGACATTGTTTAAAGTTCTAAGTATTTTTTAGACATAAACTTATAATTTAATCTAATTTTTATCCAACAATTGTTTTGTATTTTAAGTTCTAGCCTATGGGTAAAGATTAAAATTAAGTACAATAATTTTTTTAATGGCCTAGAATGAGAAATGAAGAAAGATTGGGAGGAAAATTTCTCTGAATTTATTTTGTATTAGAGGGTGACATTTTTGTATTAGGGTTTAGATTTAGGGTCTGTTTGGAATACATTTTAATTTAAATGTTTTTCAAGAATGCATTTTTTAAAAAATATTTTGTGTAAAAATTGTTTAGAATTTAAACACTCATATGTTTGGTTGCATTTTCTCACAAATGTTTTTATACACAAGTTATTGTTTACTTAATAAGTCTTTTTTTAAAAATTGGTTTCAAGTGTTTCTCTCAAAATGGTTTATTTATCAATCTCATTTTCTATTAAGTCATTTTTAGTGGTTGCCAAACACTAAAAATTTTTTCAAAATGATTTATTTTCAAAATTAAACACTTGAAAAGTTAAACCAAACACACCCTTAATCTCTTTGAGATTAGTGATGCATTATTGTCTCCACCTCCCTCTCTTCACAATTTCTTCCTCAAAATAATGACCTCTACTTAATTAATTATTGTTTAGTTGGAATATAATAGGGCATAGATAATCCTATATATTGTGTAAGCATAAATAAATAATTAGGTCTGTTTGATAATTGGGTTTCGGATTTTTTTTGTTTTCTGAAAGTTAAGCTTATATAACATTAGTTCCATCTACGAGTTTGTTTGTTTTTTTGTTATCTACTTTCTACCAATATTTTAAAAAATCAAGTCAAGTTTTGAAAATTAAAATGAAGTAAGCATGATTTGATCATAACCATTTCATTTTTTGTTTTTGGTTTTTGAAAATTATGTTTGTTTTCTTATAATTTGTTAACACTAGTTTTCATCTTTTCTAAGAAAACATTTGAATTATTTACCAAATTCCAAAAACAGAAAGATTATTAACCCAAAAGAAAATTACCTAATAAATAAGGGTACATTATCTAATATAGTTAGCCTATATATATATTAGAATAGGTAACTTTTTTTTTCACAAGTTTTACCTGCCATATTGAGTGTATTTTTGTTTCTCAGATCAACCATAATAAATGGAGTGAGAGGATTCGAATCTTTAACCTATCAGTCGAAGGTACATATTTTATGTAGTTATGCATGCTTAGTTATTGGTTCACACCTTCATAATGAATATATTTTAATTGATTCATTAAAATATAAATATATTAGATTAATGGAATTAATTACTTATTACAATTATATTCACTTATTAGGTTCAATCTATTTGTTTATTTAATTTTGCACAAGTAGTTGTTCAACTTTTTTTAATAATTCTAGTCAATTGTTCAATTAAACTTAATAAATCAATATATTTTAATGGCTTAAAACCAATTTCAATTAATTGATTAGTTTTTCATAATTACACATAAACCAAACACAAACAACATTTATTTTCATGAAAATATTTATTGTGTTAAGTCTTTCGTGGGTGATCTATACAAGCAATGGGTCCTTCTTCGCACAATCTTTACTCAACAATCTAGAAAGATATTTATCCAAAAAAATAAAAATAAAAATATTCCAATGGGAGCTTAATCTTGGAACTATTAATATAGCTAATCGGCTTCAAAAGCAAATGTTATATTTTACTCTCTCTCCATCATTCATCTAAAGTCTTGCATTTTCCCATTCCCTCGACTCTGCAAACTTTATTGTTTCTCATCAATACCTTTTGTAGGAAAAATTTTTAGAAGCTCCCGGTGCAATGAGACATGTAGTTTTGCACCATTGGAGGTAAGAGAGAGAAATAATAAAAGTGCCTCGATTTTATATCCAACGAATATTAGAGACAGACAAATTTGAAGATTTACATCCGAGGCTTTTAAAAGGAGGTCCTCATTGCACCAAGAACACCTAATAATTTTCCCTTTTGTAGGGGTATTCACAGTTCTGTTCGAGAGTCGAATTGAAATTGTCCTATGATATCCATTTAACTTGGACTTTTGTTTATGAGATAGTAATTCAATCGAATTATACCCAATGCGTATAATTTCCACACTTGTCTTGGATCCTCTCTTTTCATGTTTGTACTTCCAATTTCTTTTCTCATTTAGTATATGTCGTTGTAAACAACATTTCTCCATCTTTCTCTTTTCTTTCTCTAGCTATCTGTGGACTTTATACTTAGTGCATTAAGGATCATATCTATCGACAAAGACTAAAGAGAGTCTCTACCATACTTAATACCTTACCTTGACTTCTCTTTATGTTTTTAAGAAATGAAGTTATAACCAAAATTATTGTTTGATTCTCATCACGGGTCTTCTCTCCTACGGTTGAAAGGATCAACCATAATTTTGTGAAACTTATAATCAAGATTTTCCTCTAAGGATTTTGTTAGGTTCATATCCTAAAAGCAAAACATTATATTTAACATCTCTCCTTTAAATATATCTTATCCAATGGAGATTTAGTCAAGTATAATTGTTCTAGAGTTTCTTCTACAAATTAGATGATGTCATAATATCACATCTACTTGTCTCAAAACATTATCTGATAAGTATAATATCATTGTATTAAATGCAATTTCGATCATTTTTCTTGAAGTCCAATGTCGCCAAGACCTTCCGTTCTACTTAGAGTTGTCTTATCTTCTTCCCCCACTGACCAAAGTCTTCTTTACCATTAAACTTTTCAACATTGAATCTAGTAGCCCTAATTAATCAATTTTTGATGGTTTTCCTACCTAGATTGATTCAAACTCTTGATATATCATCAACTTAGGTTATCTAGTTTAATACTAATATAATGGTAATAAACTTGTAACTCATTCAACATACATAATCATCAATCAATAGAGATAATATACGCCAAAGTGAGCATAGCTTAGTGGTAACTGACACGTACTCTCGACCAAAAGATTCGAGATTCGACACGTCCAAATATTATTGAACTAAAAAATAAAACATATAATGCAAGAACAGAGAGAAAAATGGACCTACCAATTTAATCCCAATAACAAGCTTATGAAGAAAATTTCCCTTGGTGAATTAAATCATAACATTTGAATTAAATTGTCACATACCCATTGTATTAACAAACTTTTGGAGATTTTTATACGACCTTTGAAATGAAGCGAATTCCCACACTTGCTTAAATATAGAGTCAGAATTTGACCAATTAATAAAAGTTTTCACGCAAAAATTAATACACCTTACAATGTTTAGAGGTAAATTTAGATTTTTTCCCCTAAAATAAAACTATCAAATGCAGTCGTTTTCTCGTCAAAATAAGCATAATTCAAGGACAATTGACATGTACTTTCGATCAAGAGATCATCTTCTAAACTATGTAGTTGTTTTCTCATACTCGCTCGATCGATCTCTCCAACTTTAGAGGGTAAAAGAGAGCTTCCTCATTCACACAAACATTTTGAAAAAAAAGAAAAGAAAAATTAAGGTCCCGTTTGATAACCATATCATTTTTTTGTTTTTGGTTTTAAAAATTGTATTTGTTATCTCTCATCTTCCTACAATGGTTTTCATTTTTGTTGAGAAGACATTTGAGTTCCTCGCCAAATTTCAAAAACAAAAACAAAATTTTGAAAACTACGGGCCCGTTTGATAATCATTTTGTTTTTTGTTTTTGAAAATTAAGCCTACAAACACTACTTTTTCCATAAGTTTCTTTGTTTTGTACTTACATTCTTTCCATATTTTCAAAAACCAACTCAAGTTTTGAAATATATATACACACACATATATGAGTTGGTTTTGGCTAAAAATTTCAATGTATCTTTAACAAAGATGAAAACCATGATAAAGAAATTAGGAGAAAACAAGCATAATTTTCAAAAACAAAAAACCAAAAACCAAATGGTTATAAGACGATGCCTGCTTTTTTTTGTTTTCAGATTTTGGCTTGGGTTTTAAAAACATGGGAATTATACCGATAAGAAACAAACTCATGGATAAAAATAGCCTTTGTAAACTTAACTATCAAAAACAACAAACCAAAACTGAAATTGTTATCAAACAATTTCATTTTTTCATGTTCTTGATTTTCCATATAGAACGTTGACTTGGTTCCCAATTCCAAGTTGACTCGACATCTTCAAGACTTTCTCGAATCAACCCATATGATAGAAGGCCGCCATTGTTGGTCGCAAAGGTGAAAAAAAAAACACGCATTTGATTTGATTAATCTTTGTTTGAATATTTCTCATCAATTTCTTTTGCCTTCCAAAGAAAGTTTCACTTTAAAGAATTCTTTTTTTTTTTAAAAAAAAAAAGAATGAATTTTCCAAGAAATTTCCCATTTTGAACTGTTTCGTTATCGATGTCTCTCTTTTTCTTTGCTTCGCTCATTTCCTTGACTCTTCAACTGAGAACTTTCGTCACGACTAGTCGTCACCTTCCCCTTCATTTCTCTATCTCTCCATCGTTTGTTCACTATAAATTGCTTCTAAGTCTTTTGAAGTCCACAGATTTCATCACTGTTTTTTCAATCTCAATTCCTTTTCTTTTCTCAAATTTTTCTCATCGGAGCTCTTTGATTCTGTGTTCACCGATGAAGGTACGACATGTCGACTTCTTTGCCTTTCTGTTTCTTTTCTTTGGGGGGTTCTGTTTTTCTGATATTTGATCTTTTTTTTTTGCAGAAGGTGATTGTGAAATTGGATGTTCAAGATGATAAATCTAAGCAAAAAGCTATGAGCACTGTGTCTAGTCTATCAGGTACTCAATTGAATTGCTGATTCTCTCTAAAATTTGTCCAAATCAGAATTTATTTTCATTCTTGATGGATCATTGAAATAACCCATCATTTATTAGAGAAACAAAATAAACCCCATCTCTTAAAATCTGTCACTTGAGTCTCTCTCTGCTTTTCTCCAAACCAAATGAATTTGCTTCTTTCATTTTTCATGGAAAATTAAAAGAACCCATTATTTTACAAGCAAAACAAAAACAAACCCATGTCTTAAAATCAGTCATCTCTCTCTCTCTGTTCTGTTTGGCTTCTGAGAAAACAGAAGAAAAGAAAACACAAAAACCAAAAAAGTTTCCTTTTTTCCTCCTTTTCATGGGAAAATTAAAAGGACCCATTATTTCACAAGAAAAACAAAAACAAACCCATGTCTTGATTCTTAAAATCAGCCATCTTTCTGTCTCTCTGTCCTGTTTGGCTTCAGAGAAAACAGAAGAAAAGCAAACAAAAACCAAAAAAGTTTCCCCTTTTCCCCCTTTTCATGGAAAATCAAAAGGACCCATTACTTCACAAGAAAAACAAAAACAAACCCATGTCTCAAAATCATCCATCTTTGTTCTGTTTGGCTTAAAATTGATTGGGAAAATTTTTGCAGGAGTGAACTCAATCTCAATGGACATGAAAGAGAAGAAACTGACAGTAACAGGGGATGTAGATCCAGTGGTGATAGTGAGCAAACTGAGGAAAATTTGTCACACAGTGATAGTTTCAGTTGGACCAGAGAAAGAAGAGAAGAAACCAGAGGCAAAGAAAGATGAGCCTAAGAAGGAAGATCCCAAGAAGGCAGCTGAGGAAAAGAAGAAAGAAGAACAAAGGATTGCTGAGTATATCAAGGCTATGGAGGCCTATCGTAAACTCTATCCACCAATGTGTTATCCTCCTAGAACCATAAGCATTGAAGAAGATCCAAATGGTTGTGTTATTTGTTAAAATCTTTCTCTCTCTCTTTCTCTCTCTCTTTCTCTATAGATGATGATGAGTTTGGAGGGAAATTTTTTCCTTTGTGAAGTTCTGAATCTAAGTTGAGTTTTTTTTTTCTTGTACTTTTTTTTGGGTATGGAGGATTGCAATTTGCATCCATTGATTGAAACATGTCCTTAGTGAATAATACATATGCTTGTTTTTTTAATTCTTCTTTCACAATATCATTTTTTACCTTAAAGAGCCAAATAAAAGCACAAAAAAGTTAGGCAGGACCTAAGCTAGAAATAAATGGAAAAATTAAAGAAAAATCAAATCTTAAATCTAGAGTAGAGAAAAAAAAACACTTGACTATAACTTAACTGATAGGAAACATTACTCTTCATGATCAAATTTAGGTAGGCAGAACTCACCTAATCTTCATGTACCACCAACGG
Organism: Luffa aegyptiaca; assembly: GCA_017139565.1. NCBI lineage: Eukaryota > Viridiplantae > Streptophyta > Magnoliopsida > Cucurbitales > Cucurbitaceae > Luffa > Luffa aegyptiaca. The sequence goes on from CM029396.1 coordinate 840,362, forward strand.
TAAATTTGTTTGAGAGGGGGAAGACGTGGCCTGCAAGACAGTAAAACCTGCACACCGATGTGGTGCTTGTCACACCGCCTCCGATGCTTAAGTTAACAAGCTGAAGGAGGAGAGCAAAAGAGCAAAGTAAGAGGAAAGAGTTCAGGGAATGAGTTTCGGGATTCCCTTCTTCAGTGACGAAGAAGAGTTTAAATACTTGTTCCTCCTCTAGGGCGATTTTAGGCGTTCAGAGGCGATTCGGGCTGAACCAGGTGGAACCGGAGTGGCCAAAGGCACTAGAGACCGAATGGAGGGGAGGGAACTCGACCCACACGAGTGAGTCGAGCATGGGATCCCTTCGGCTTGCTCTCTTCCAGGGTCCGCTTCCTGGTCAAGTTTTCGTGTTGGTGCTGTGTTATCCTGCTTAGTCCTTGGATTTTGGAGTGGTCTAGAATCACCCGCAACAAATACCATAAAATAATAATAGTAATTCATAATGCTAAATGTTTCTCGTTATTTTAGGGAAAAAATGTATTTGATAATAATTATATTTTTGTACTTGGGGAAAAAAAGTAAAAATGCTTTTCATAATCACAAATTGATATATATATATATTCGAAATTAATCAATGAACTAATAAGATGACTTTGAACAAGTCTCTTCTAATGTACTATACCTATTTTCTGTTTTTTGTGTAATATTAAGAGTTTTTTTTTTTTTTTTTTTTTTTTTTTTTTTTTTTTTTTTTTTTTTTACACGAAACTAATTATATGATGCTAAGAAAATTATTTATCTTCTATTATTGATAACAATTACATAACATACAAATTTAGATTTCACCAACTTTTGGTTAGATCAAAATGGTATAACTTCAACCAACAAGTAGAAGATATTTATATATATTAAATCGGATCAAAGTTATATTAATCCTAAAGTAGAGGATAGAGACTAAAGGAAAAGGTTTGAACTTTCTATCGTCACCTTTGAAATTAAAGTAGTCTATTTATCATCATAAAAAAAAAAAATACAAATTCAATAAGTTAATCTTTAAAAAAGTGACATTATTGATACTTTAAATGTGAATGCTACTCCAAAATCTACCCGAACATATTTAAAGAGTTTTTCACTTTTTTTTTTTATATTTTTAATCCTATTACTTTATTCAAAACCAACGTTCTATCAGGAAACAAAGTTAGATAGACATTAAATCAGATTATATAGTATTTGGCCTGCACAAAAATTAGGAGAGAGGATGGTGAGATGATTTTGACAAACTAGAGCTCTCTTTATACGTCATAATAATTAATTTAGAGGTTGTTTGAGAGTCACTTTCAAAAAATAGGTTTTAGTATTATTTGTTAAAATACTAAAAATACAAATAATTGTGTGCCTTAGAACCACTATTTATAATAAATGAAATCACTTGTGTACATACAATAGAAAAACAAGAGAAAATAAAATTAAAATAGGTTAAATTACCATTTTGCCCCCTAGTTTTTGCTTGAATTCCATTTTTTTTTTTTTTTTTTTTGTCTTCAGAGTTTCAATATATCTAATGAATCCAATTTGATTTTTCTGGTTTTATAAATTTTAATGGTTATAGGTAATTTGGACCACTCTAGAATTCAAAGACTAAGCAGGACAGCACAACACAGACCTGAAGACGCGACCAGAAGGTAGATCTCAAAGGAGAGGCGAGCTGAAGGGGTTGGGCCAAGCCCGTGGGCCATGCTCGGTCGAGGCCGAGGCCGACCCTCTCGGCCCACAGCGTGGGCCGAGTCTTTCCCCCTCCGCTTGGCTCCTAGAGTCCCTTTGCCGCCCCGATTCCACCTGGTTCAACTCGAATCGTCTCCAAACGCTTAGAAACCTTAAGGCTGGAAAAGGTATATAAACCCTTATTCGTCATTGAAGAAGGGATCCAGAACTCTATTATTTGACTCTACTCCTCCTCTTGCTCTCTTACTTTCTCATCTTACTCTTTGCTGACTTAAGCATCAGAGGCGATGTGACAGACACCACATCGATGTGCAGATTTACCTTGTTTTGCAGGTCACGTCTTCCCCCTAGCTAATACAAATTTACCGTTGGTGTCACGTGAAGGTCAGGTGAGTTTTGCCTATCCAGATTTTGGCATCAACATTAATATTTTAGTATATATGGTGTAATTAATTCTCTTAAATATCCTTATTATATGTACTAATACTATGTGATAACAATTTTCTTGCTCGATAGATTTCTTCTAAATATGATTGAGAGAGATTGAATTGGCATAGAATAAAGTAGAGTGATGGATAAAATGATTTATTATAATAATAGGTGACTCTATTAAAGTTTGAAATGGGTAAAAAAAAATGTATAGGTGAGATGAATGAGCTGAAACCTAATACATCCAACCTATATTGTTATATTCAACTAATTTCATATTTACTAAATTTTCAAAAAAAAAAATTTTCATATTTACTAATACCTGAGTTAAAAATTGTTCACAAATCAAAGATTCAATGGAACTATAAAAAACTAAATTAAAGCTTTTAAAAGGAAAAAGAACTTTAATCAAAATTAAAGCAAGTTTTGAAGATTAAATACCCGTTTGGAATGACTTTTAAGTGTTTCAAAAATTTTTTTTTTTCACTTAAAAACACTTTTTTAGACATTTAGAGGGTACATGACAATTACCACTAAGTTATGTTCATTTTAACTATTAGAAAGTCACTTAACGTAAATCTTTTTATATTTTCATATATGTCGTAAAAGATTGTGTTTTAACTTTAAACTATTTTTTTTTTTTTACATCTTTTAGGAAAAAATTCAATTTTTTACCCGAACTTAAATATATCAATTTTCACCATAAATTGTTGATTTCGTTAAATGTTTTAATTTTTGCATTTGGTTCAATTTCCACCCATTCGCTCACTAAATAAAAAAAAAAAAAAAAAAAAAAAAAACAATGGTAATAATCTCCGTAAACTTACTAGTTTATTAAAAAAAAAAAAAATCAAAATTTGCACAAAATTAATCCAGGAATAATTTGTTGAAACTTACAAATCTCTAACAAAAATTAAAATCTACCGTGTTTTTTTTTTCCTAAAAAATCCTATCAATTTATATCATACATGTGTTTTATAATTCGTTGAACACATAAGAAAACACCTTATTTAACAATTCATCAAATATGAAATTATCAAAAGATACAAATTACAGACTGTTTAAATTTTAGGTTAAGATCGTAACACTCTTTCAAAATTGATACAAGGTGACGAGTTAGACGTAAATTTTGATTTTTTTTTTACTATAAGTCAACAAAAAAAAAAAACATATCTGTCGGATTTCAAAACCACTGTTTGTGAATGGAATATCTTTTTTGCCGTACAAAGACATTGTAGGTCTAGGCTAGTGTGACATTAAATATTTTCTTCGTAATTAATTTATTTCCACATTGAAATGGACATGAGATGTATCCAAAGGTGCCGTCTTCAAGCAATTCTCTTTTGTCATTTTTCTCTAGTCTTTGATGGACACAATTACAATACAAAAACAATGGATTATTGGTCGATCTAGATGTGTGTAACCCGAACGAGACAAAAATATATAAAACGATGACATGTTCATAATCATATAAGTTATCTGATCGTACTTTTATTAACATCACTTATTAAATAGTGATTCTTAGAGACCAATTTGAATAGTTTTTCAAACTTCAAAGTTTAATAGCGACCTATTTCATAAATTTCAAAGAAGAAAGATACTTTTTTCTTGTATTTCTTTTTCTTTTGATTTCTTTTTACAAAATACAAGAAGTGATTATCAAATCAATTAGATTTTACAGATTATAAAATTATGATTCAGAATTATCTAATTGAATGTATATTTGGCAAGATGTTAAGGTAACCTTGAGTTTGACCAATTAGACAATTGTGTCACGTGTGTATTCAACTATATAAGAATGAGTTTGACCCACAAATTTTGGATCAAATTTACCATATCCTTTGAGAATAATCACCATATCATATTTTATAAAGTTATTTTTAAAAAATAAATAATTATACTCTTAAGTCCAACGTAAATATAGAAGTGTCATATAATATTAAAACATCTCTTTTTAATTTTTTTTTTAATCAAACTAATATGGCATACAAAATTCAAATGGATATGCTTTGAACAACTAGAATTTACCCATAAAGTCATCAATCATAGATATATCTTTTTGGAAAATACCATCAAAATGAATGGAAAAAGAAAGATGAAATGTTTTCGAAAAGGCTAAAAGAGGGGAAAAAAAGAAGAGAAATTTTGGTGGATGGGTTGTTTTAAATTCATATTTTCATATATGTCAATAGATTTAGAATATTTTCAAGATTAGATTTTCAGCATTTTTTCTTACCATTATACCCTTGTTGTCATTATCTCTCTTCAATTTAAATTATATTTTATAAAATATTATCTAAACAAATCCCCCAATATTTGAGAATCATAATCAATCAGATTTTATTTCATTCCATAATTAAACAAGTTGATTTTTATATCATTTTATCTATAATTAGATTAGATTTTCTTTTTTTCCTCTCCCTTTTCTATTACGGCAGCTTCAACTTTTTTTCTCCCTTTTTTTCCTTCTCGACGACATCTTCAACCGGTAGTAACTTCATTCGGCGCAACTTCTTCACAGCGGGAGTTGGTTTTGTTCAAGCGGCAGCATTTTATTTTGTTCAATCGGCGGGAGTGGGTTTTCTTGTCGGCGGCGGCATTTTATTCAAGGCGGGAATGGGTTTTTCCTTTTTTTTTTTCCTACCGGCATCTGCGTTTCACGGCTTTTGTGTTTCTCGGCGAGTGTGGGTTCTGTTCCGAAGTCAGCAATGTTTCACGCCCATTATTAGTTCAATTTCCAGTTTTGTCACGGTGTATATATTACATGTTAGGCGGAATATCTGAAAAAATGTGTATATATTCCGAACCTAAAAATGTGTATATATTTAGGTTGTTTATGGAGGTTTCTGGCAAATTTTGTTCAACTTTTATGTTTCGGTTTCCAGTGTTTTGAAGATGGGTACGTTTTTCAGTTTTTATATTTTATATATTCAAAGGGATATATCGTTTTAGTTAATGTCAGTTTCATATATACACATTATAAACATGTTTTTAGATGGGTACGTTTTCAGTTTTAATATATAATATATTTAGAGGGATATCTCATTCCAATCAATATCAGTATATATCATATTTTATATACCATATTTCAAAGTATACATAAATATATATCATATGTCAGTATACTTATGTTTCATATGTACCATGTGGTATATATTTCTGTATACTATGGAATATGGTATATAAAAAATGAAATATATAAAATATGATATATACAGATGAATATATAAACCATGTGTGTCTGATACATATTTTGTGGTTCATATATACTAGCAGTGAAGAAGTAAAGGGGCTAATGAAAAAACAGAGTGTTGACGCCTTAGGGACGGTGGGCGAAAAAAAACCCTAAAAACCCATGGGAATATAGCGCATGAACTAGGTATTTCGAAGCAATATACCAGATTATGTGAAATATACCTCGGAAGTTTGAAATATACCAGACGTTTTCTGCTACCAGCAGTTCGTCTTCTTCGCGCGCTTTCTATGTCTTCTTCTTCGCAAAATCGCCGGAAAAAAATGAAGCCTATTCCAGTACAAATCGTGGGTTCAAAAGCAAGCTTCAAATCGTGAGTTTTTTTCCTTTTCCGATTTCTAGACCTAAAGAATATACCTCCGAAGTTCGAAATATACCAGAGGATTTCTACAAACAACGGTCCGTCTTCTTCTCGAACTTCCTGTGTCTTCTTCTTCGCAAAATCGCCGGAAAAACGAAGCAAAAATCTTGGGTTGAACGGAAGCAAAAATCGTGGGTTTTTTCCCCCCAATTGCACGCCCTTTCCTTTTTCGTTCCCTCTCTCTTACCCACGGTCTAAAAAATGAAGCTTTCCTTTTTTGGTTTTTTCTTTTTTTTTTAAATGGTTAGTAGAGTATATAAGGGCTGAATCGTAAAAGGGCCATCATTTTTATGAAAAAAATTTGGGTCATTAAGCCTTTTCTCTAAAAAAATTAGAAACTTGGACATTTATGAAATATAAGGTCCATATTTGGGCTATCTATGTACTTTTCCCAAAAAAGAAAAAGAAAAAAGGGAAAAGTACATAGATAGTCCAAATATGGACCCTATATTTCATAAATGTCCAAGTTTCCCATTTTTTACATAAAAGGCCTAATGACTCAAATTTTTTTCATAAAAATCATGGCCCTTTTACGATTCAGCCCTCATATACACTAGTGACTATTTTAAAAAAATAAAATAAAATAAAACCAAAAAAGGAAACAAACTGTTTCCTTTCAAATTGCATTTTTCAAACCGTGGGAGAGAGAGAGTGAACGGAAAAGGAAAGGGCGTGCAATCGGGGAAAAAACCATGATTTTTGGCGTGAGAGAGAGTGAACGAAGAAAAAAACCCACGATTTATTACCTATAAAAAAAATAATAAGGTTTATATAATATAATTATAAGTATATATTTATGATACAATATACAGTCTGGTATATATTTATCATTTTGACGTTTTACTTATGAATTGAATACACAATGATGAATATATAATATATAATAGATTATGTATATTGATTATATATTATTGTGCATAATATATATTTATTATTTGGAGAATTATTACATTCTACAATCAATTGAGTGATAGTTCTACTGTATAACGACCGGTACATATATTATATATATATTTAGGGATAGCTAATAATGAATAGAAATATACTGTAGAACGACCGGTACATATATATACCAGTTCATATATATATATTATATAAACCATGTACTATATAATTATTCTATATTTTATATAGAAAATAATCTCGTTCATGTATGCGTTGTGATTTGCACAGGAGATATGTTTTCCTTTTTTGGAGGTGCGGTTATGAGAAGTGAGGAAGTATTTTTTTTTTTTTTTTTTAAAATGATTTCTTTTTGAGTAAAAGTTAGAGAGTTTCCTTTTTTTGAGGTGCGGTTATGAGGAAAGAGATAGTTTTTTTTTTTAAAAAAAAAAAATCCATCCTTGAAAATCATATTTGGAAGGAAACGTTTCCTTATTTACTTTTTTTTTTTAAATTATTATATTGACTGAAATGAGATATCCCTTGGAATATATTAAATATTAAAATTGAAAATGTAACCATAAAAAAAATGTTTATAATGTGTACGAAATATATACGAAACTTACATTGACTAAAACGATATATCCCTCTTAATATATAAAATATAAAAACTTAAAACGTAGTCATATAAAAACGTGTTTATAATGTGTACTGTATACGAAACTTACATTGACTAAAACGATATGTCTCTTGGAATATATAAAATATAAAAACTGAAAACGTACCCATGATCAAACGATTGGAAAACGGAACCTAAAAACTGAACACATATTGTCGGAAACCTACATAAAAAACCTAAATACAGCAGGGAAACCACTGGAAAAAATACCACGAACAAGCAAAGTTCCTATGAACTGTTGTATGCAGTCCGAAAACACAGAAACAGAGGATGGAAAAAAAAATATGAAAACCGCCGACAATGGGCAACATAAAGTGAGAGAAAATGTTGTCGGAAAAAAGAAGAAAATAAATGGGAAGAGGCCGGAAATAAAACCAAAACAGACGGGGAATGAAGGAGAGTAAACCACGATTATGGGAACATTCCTTAATTTAGGGGATTTGGTGAAAACTAACCTTCCTAAAATGAAGCATATTCGGTTGGCTATCTATGGAATATATTATTATAATTTTTTATATTATTTGAGAATAAATGATAAGAACAAGGGTATAAAGGTAAGAAAATATATCCAAAAATCTAATCTTGTAAATATCGAAAATTTTGGACATATGTGAAAATATGTCTCCAAAACGGTCTATCTACCAAAATTTCTCAAGAAAAAAAGGGTTCAAATCAAGATGTAAATGAAGCCCATTTGTAAAACTTGGGTGAAGAAGCCTTTTTGAAAAGGTTTTTTTTCTTTTTTTTTTTTTTAAAAAAAAAATAATGATAATGCCTTTTGGAAAGTCTTTATCCTTGACTTTAAACAGTGTGTGCATAAGCCACCCTTCATTACTATAACCTTTTGATTATATTTGTTTTTATGTTGAAAGTCTTTGTGGAGAGAATTCAAACCTATAATTTATTTATGAATGAGTTACATTTAAGTAAAATATATTAAGATATATATTATATTGTAGTTATTTAATCAATAAAATGTATACACCACAGTATTATTTTATAGGTATTTATGAACAAATATACTATACAAAAATATAAACATTTTGTTGGTAGGCTAGCACAAATGGCATATTGGTATGGAATGGAAAACACATTGTCTATACTATATAATAGGTGGGAATTAATTATGAGAAAGTTGATGCTAAAAAGAGTGTTAAAAATTGTCTTTAAAAAAATTTAAAATTGCCAATATGAACATAGTTCAACTTAGGGGTGCAAGGGAAAATCGAAAAACCGAAAAAATCGATGGTTCAAGTTGGTGGTTTCAGCTTGAATATAATGAAAATTGGTTGAATTTGGTCGGTTTCGAGTTTTGGAATGGTTAGACTGGTTATAGATCGAACCAATCGATTAATATATATATATATATATATATATATATATATATATATATATATATATATATTATTAACCAATTTGATAACTAGACATCTTAAATGGCTTGTGTGGTTAAAACTGCATTTTGGTATATGTGATATGTGAGGGCACGAGTTCAAACCTTGTTCGAAGCCAATTAATTATTTGATGATATACATATTTATCATGATTGCAGGCTTGAAATGCACCTATTCTTTTAAAAACTTAGGAACTAATTTATTTTTTAGTGGGGCAATATATGAGTGATGAAGATGATAGAGTAGACATGAGAAATGGTTGAATAGCTCTCGATTTGCTACTTTTCCATAGTGGGGCAATATATGAGTGATGAAGATGATAGGGTAGACATGAGAAATGATTGAATAGCTCTCGATTCGCGAAGATGATAGGGAAATGTGCTCGATGGTAAACACTAGGGTTTCAAAGGAGATTGGAAGGACAATCATCTATCCAAAGTTTTACAAATATTGTGTATTTATCGAAAGTAAACACAAATATATGAGTGATGAAAATGAGACCAAAAAACTCAAATGTCAAAATAGATAGTAGCAAGTGCAAAGTTATTGTGAAGATAGTTGGAGCAAACTCAAACGTCAAAAAAGATGTGGTAGGGGCAATATATGAGTGATGGAGATGAGAGGGTAGACATGAGAGGTGATTGAATAGCTCTTGATTTGCGGAGAGCACGATTAAAGTCTATGATTTGATTGTTGCAAGCGAGATGTGCTGGATGGTAAACACTATTTTAATGGAGATTGGAAGGACGATCATTTGTCCAAATTCTTAACTGTTTCAAGTACAAGGTATTTGTTGGCTAAATGTTGAAATTTTGAGTTTTAAACCTTAAGTTATCTTAATTTTTAATTTTTATTTTGTAGAAAAGAGATTTATTTATTTTCACTTTTGGTTTTCAGCAATTTACTTTCAATTCTGAAGGTTCTAATTATATTGTTTTCACAAACTTGATTTTATATGTTATTTAAGTTCAATTTTGATTTTCCATTTGGTTTTGATTTCTCGAGATGGATGTGTTCTTTGGTCGATGATGACCGTTTTCTTTTTGACCATGTGGTGTAATAATAATTTTATTTTTTAAAAAATAAATTATCCCTTAATTTTAGGGCTTGATTTATTTGATTTAGTAGAGAATGTATTTTAGTTCAATTTGTTATATCAAATATACTTCTAATTTATCATTTGACCATTCATACAATAGAATAGTTGTTTGACCATTTATTATTTAAATGTGACCATCATGTTGTTACCCCTCAACCAAAATAAAATTTGTCAATAATTTTCTCTATGCCAATCAAGTAGCGGTCAATACATATACTCTCGATCAAGAGGTAGAAGGCTTGAAGCCTCATGCCATTGAACTAAATAAAAGAAAACTCTTAAAAAGTGGCACATTGATTTATATATATATATATATATATATATATTTGAGTACATCAACATTTGGAGATGAAGGGATTCGAACCTCTGACCATCAAGAATTGATGGTTATATTATATATATATCAAGAATTGATGGACAAAAAGAAAACGGTCATCTTCGACCAAAACAGTCATTATATATATATATATATTTACATGTGGGGTGAGAGAATTTGAACCACACTTTTCAGTGATTAATACAAGTTTCATGTTAGTTCAGCTATACTCACGTTGACAGATATTATATATATCAAAAATTGACGGCTATTGTACTAAAAAAATAATGGCTATAAATGATAGTTTCATTGCTTTTTTTTTTTTTAATTTTTTTTTAGAAAAATAGTTTCATTGCATGTTCATTTTAGTTTTTATAGTTTTTTCATTTTGGTCCCTAATAAGTGTTTCTTTTCCCTCATAATCCTCATCGCCTTCCTCTTTCTCTCTAGGCCAAGCTAAAATGGTAAGAGTCTAGAGACAGCAGGTCGCATCATCAGAAGGAATTTGTGAAGTTTTCATGGCTTTTCAGATTGAACCTCCTAATCACCCCCACGAACAGCACCCAATTAAATTCATCACCCACTTCTTCCATTCCGCTACCTCCAATTTCTGCACCCTTTTCGCCAATCCCCAATCAATTCCGCCATTTTCTCTGCAACCCTCTTCTTCTAGGCTATGTATTCCAGTCGCATTCCCAGCTTCCCAAAAACCCCCTTTTCTCACCCATTCAGGTTTTGACTCAACTCATCATGACCTCGACTCCTCCAAATCTGCGGCTGTCAAGGGTTTGCCGTCATCGGCCGAGTTCAGCTCCGGTTTTCCGTCGACGCTTAGAATTTCAGGGCTTAATTCGAATGGAAAAGCTGGTGGCCCTGCATTTGTTGGCCAGGTTTTCAGTATGTGCGACCTTTCTGGGACTGGACTTATGGCAGTCTCGACCCATTTCGACATTCCATTCATTTCCAAGAGGTTCCCCCCTATCTCTGGTAGTTAAGATTGACTCTGTAATTTTTTTGCCATTTGGAGTCTTCATGATTAATTTAGACTGATAATTATATGTTGCAAGAGAAGAGTTTGAAGCTAGGTTGGAGAGGGTGCCACGTAAACGATTTTACTAATGGGCAGCCTATCGTGGCTGTTTAGACCGAAAATTATAGAGGTTAAATTATATGAGATGTGTTGCTTACGGTTTTAATGAACTTAGTTTATGAATGTGTGATTGGGGAGACTTTTTATGTGATTTATGTTTGAATAGCTTAAATATTAGAGTTTATATAACTTGTGTTTTGTTTGTGGGTTTATGATTCTAGAAGTTAGGATGTAGAGTAAGAGTTCCATTTCATAAGTTTGTAGTTTCAACTCATTGTCTTGGAAAAGCAAGCTCACATAATATATTTCAATTGAATTATTTATTTTGAGTTACACAAACCTAACATGTGAGCTAAACACTTCAATGAGCTATACATAGTGCATCGTTTTGGAGAAATGCAGCTAAAGGGAGCCTCTTTTGAACAATGTCATGAGCGTTAATGCTACCATGTGCAAGTTTTTACCAAAAGAACTCTACTCTCTTGGGATACTTTGAAAATTTATTGTGCCAAATATACTTCCATAAAAGCATATTTTTCAAGATGAAATCTCTAAAGCTATTTAGTAAGAAGAGAAAGGCTCATTTTCTGGCATCCCATTCCAATTGGAGTTGGACTTCTGTCCAATTATACAAATGTAATACCTCCTTTTATTTTTTCCCCTTCTAAAGGAAGTTCTAGAAAAGTTTCTCTATAGAATTAGCCACCTTTGTGAGCATGTGGAAGAGGCCTAATAAATGGGAAGATGTGAGAGAGTTTCTTTAAATGAATGGTGCTCTTCTTTTTATAGAAAAGACTTCCTTCAGTTTTGAAGCTTTTGCTCAATTATTTCCAATAATAGGCACTCAAAAGGAAGATAAACGAGGATTTCCATGGAGGGGAAACTTTGCCATGAACCTTGCTTGTGAGAAAAAAAAAAAAAAACGAAGCCAAGTGATCAATAGAGGAACCACCACAATTTTTTTTTAATATCCGTGAGTGTTTGGGCCAGTTTGTGCACACCACGACTAATCTCACGAGACAACCATCTGACCCTACTACATTTGATTGTCAGGAAAAACGTAGGATATTAAATCATGGGTAGGTGACCATCATGAATTGAACCCATTTCCTTTAAGCCCTTTATTTTTCCCGCGGCCCTTATTGACCACCAGGCTCCAGGCCAACCCATGATGGTTAACCACCACAATTAATTCCACCAGTTGAGATTTAGCATGAACGTTTTCTCAAAGATCTTGATGATTTTGAAGAGATTTTTGAGGCATGCCTTATCAAGTGTAGAGAAGAGGATAGTATCGTCCACAAATAGTAAGTTATCCCAATGTAAATCAGTCCAAGTCTTCATTGAGGGAAAGACAGGTTTGGTGGGGTTTTAATATTTGCCTTTAATGTAGCGTCATCAAGTGTGGGGGGGGGGGATTGATGTGTTTGTTGGGTCAAGGACAAGGCCTTCGTTATGCTAATGTCCGAAACCAACTTCTCTTTATGGGAGGGGGAGCTGCTTGAAGTTGGGTAAAAATAAGTCTTGGCAAGAAAGTTGATAATAAGTTAGAAGAATGATGACCTGCCTTTTTATCATCTCGGGAGAGGACAAAGAGTTCGCTTTTACTTCCATCTACTTCAAGTTTGGCAATCTTAGCTTCATATTTCTTTTGTTTGAAGTTTTTTTGCACTCTAGAAAATAGTCTCGCTTTTTTTTTTTTTTTTTTTTTTTTTTTTTTTTTTTAAATTTATTTTATGAATAATTGAGCTTTCATTGAGAAAAAAAATGAAAGAATACAAGGGCATCCAAAAACCAAGCCCCAAAAAAGAAACCCATCTACAGGAAGGGTTTCCAGTCGATCAAAATAAGACCTAACGTGTAATTACAAAAAGCCTTAGAAACCGAGGCCCATAACGAAACAGAGAGTCTAATATTAGCCCAAACCTCACTAGGATGTCTCTCCACCCCTCTAAAAGTTCTGTTATTCCTCTCCCCCCATAAACCCTGTAAAATAGCACAAACGCCAGCAAGCCATAAGAGCCTTCCCTTCTCTTGGAATAGTGGATGGAGGAGGAACTCCTCGATCACCTCTCTGCAACGACGCTAGCTAGCGAACTGGAACTCGAACACCTCAATGAAGAGGCTCCAGACTGAACGAGCAAAATCACAACCCCACAACAAATGATCAAGATCTTCCTTCGCCTTCCGACAAAGAATGCAACAAAAATGGCCAACCATATGGTTCATCACCTAAGAAGCACGGACACGGACACGGACACGACAGGACACGGCGATACGTCAAATTCTAAAAAACTAAGATACGGACACGTTGAAGATACGTTGTTTTTTATATATATATATATTTTAAAAAAAAATTTAGTATATATATAGATTTTTTTTTAAAAAAAATAGTATATATATAAAACTTTGTTGAGAGTAGTTTAATAATCTTTCATTTTTTTTTAATTTAAAAACAGTTTTAGTTTTTTATTGGGCTGGGCCTTTTATCTAGGTTAACTTTTTAGGTTTTAAAAGATAAAAAAGAAGAAAACTTAGATGAACCAGTGGGTTATTGGGCTGGGCCTTTTATCTAGGTTAACTTTTTAGGTTTTAAAAGATAAAAGAAGAAAAACCAGTGGGTGACGGGAGATATTGGAGGCAACTTCCGGCGGCAGCATGTTGAGGTTTTTGTGCTCTCTCTCTCTCTCTCTCCCTAGACTCAGAGCGTGTCTGTGGCGTATCCAGCCGTGTCCTGGCGTGTCCGAAATAAAAAAAAAAAAAATAGGACACGCAAAATTGCGTGTCGGACACGTGTCCGGAGCGTGTCCGGACGAATCCGTGTCCGACGCGTGTCCGACACAGATCCTCCCCCCATTTTGGCGTGTCCGTGCTTCATAGTTCATCACTCTCGATAACTTGTCAAGAGTGTTAACACGACCCAGAATGACCTGCCAAGCGAAGAATCAAACTTTCTTTGGAGCTTTAACCTTCCATAGACACGAAAAAACAGACTCTCTAACCAGGGAGGGATTAGCCAAAAATTGAAAGAACGAACTACAAGAAAAGCCCCCAGAGGGGTTGAGACTCCAAAAACAAACATCCCTCCTATCCGGACTACGACTATCTATCAAAGAAAGAAGGGTCACGATGTCTGTGATTTCTCTATTAGATAACGAACGACTAAAACCGAAGGAAAAACAAGTGGGGCTCCCCACAGAGCCAAGGACTTCAACCACAATGTGATTTTTCATTGAGAATAAATGATATAAACGAGGGAACAATGAGCAGAGGGAACGATCCCCCACCCACAAATCCTCCCAGAAATAAGTGTCCTTCCCATCCCCCACGGTGCATTGGACTAAGGAAGAAAAGGAGGGGAGCTCCAGGGAAATGTCTTTCCAAGGATTCTTGAAGGTGCCTTTTACCCCACCCGAAAGCCAATTGAAGGGACGACGCCCATGTTTACTCCCGATGATCCTAACCCAAAGAGAATCAGATTCAGGGCGGAATCGCCAAAGCCAATTTGATGGGAACTTTCTTTGGAGCTTTAACCTTCCACAATTTGGGCTTTTCTTCTCCTTGAAGGACATGTGGGTGAGGGGAAGATTCATAAGCCCCTTGAAGCAACCTTCCAACCAAATTAGGGAGTCCTAGTGAAGTGAGAAGGGGAAAAAGTTGTCTCTTTTATTTTATGCTCAGGAATCCTAGCTCTGCTTTTTCCAAAATTTTTGTCCGACTCCTATGGAGAACAGCCTTTTCAATTGGAACTGAATGGTCTCTTGGATTCTTTGAGATATTTAGCCTCTTTGTGGTGTACTCTTTACTGAGATATTTGTAGATACACCTCTTTCCATTTTTCTTTTTGGGTTTAGTTGGAGCTCCTTCTGTAAAACTTGTTGGGCTATTAGGTTGAAAACTTGTCTTTCCTTTCTTTTTTTTTTTTTTTTTTTTTTTTTTGTATTCATTTTCACATACGTAATTGGTATTTTATCTATAAGAAAAGAAAACTAACCTCACTTTGGGGGTGGCATGTTAGTTTAATCCTTGTTTGAGTGAAGCTGGTTGATTATATGTTATTCACAATGAAATGGTTTCTCATCAAAAAAAAAAAAAAAAAAAGAAAAAGAAAAAAGAAAAAACATTATGCACGATCTATATAATTCTTTATCATTATGGTAGTATTTGCATTACCAGCTAGGCATGTTGGTGTAATCTTCCTGATGGTTTTTTTTTTTTTTTTTTTTTTTTTTTTTAAAGCTAAATTGTTTTTAGGTATTGAAATTGAAAAAAAGAATAATTCCAGTCTTGCTATTAACTAGTAGTACTGTTCTGAGTGAGCATCCTTTCAAAGCCATCTCTTATTTGTTGATTCCATTCTTTTAGAACCCCAGAGTGGCTTAAGAAGATGTTTTCAACCATTACTAAGAGTGAAAGAAATGGCCCCATATTCCGCTTTTTTACTGATTTAGGTGATGCAGGTATTGACTCTACTCTTTATCCTTGTTTCTTTTGCAGAATTTATGTGATTTATGTACTTCTAGACATTCAAATGCATTTGTATTAGCAATATTATTTCAGTGGTTATTTTCTCTGTGTGTTAATGTATTTACTGGTGCTGTATTGTTGGTTTTTTACCGCTTCCTATTACATTGTTCCACGTATTGTATTCAGTTGGTTATATATTCAGTACCCTCAGCTCAGTACTATTCATGCTGAGTATTGCAAATACAGTATTTTCTCTCTCTCTACATCAGTACATGGTATCAGAGCTATAGGTAATTTGGAATAAACTACCTTTAAGAATAAAAAAATTTCAAGCGAACATTGCCTTGTTTCTAATGTAAGGAATTTATCTTGACATTTATCAAAATCATTTCAAACCATTGGAATTTTACTTCTGTTTTTTCAAGGTTGTGTTCCCATAATGGCAAACCTGTTTATGTTGGAGTCCCTCAAATTCTGTCATTCCATTGGAATTTTACTTCTGTTTTTTCAAGGTTGTGTTCCCATAATGGCAAACCTGTTTATGTTGGAGTCCCTCAAATTCTGTCATTGCTTTCCATCTTTTAGTATCTTATTATTGACTTCTCAATTTGACTTCAGCCATTATGCATTACATCCTGACTCAAAATATTTGCTACTTAGTTACATATGTTAAGCGACTGAATATTCCAAGTGCTGTGGTGGGTGCATGTCGTCTTGATTTAGCATACGAGCATTTCAAGGTACTAATTTTAATATTGGTGAACTAATCTTAATTTATTAGTTGGATTCTCAACTTTCAACTTTTAGATGTAGTAAGGTTCCTTTTCTGTTTATCACATGGCCATCCTTAAATAGTGTTTTTTTAGCAACCGAGCTTTCATTGAGAAAAATGAAAGAAATACAGGGGTATAAATAGTCTATATAGTTATCTCTTTTTAGTGATATAGGTAGCTGTGATTTGGTTTGTTTTTGTTCTAAGGGCAATTGTCATAGAATCACATTGTGAGTAAATTTATCGTGTTCTATGAGCAATTGTCATACAATCACATTATGAATGGATGGGCAGGGGTCCCTAGAAGGATCAGTTTTTTTCAATGAACTATGTACCATGAAGGTTTGAATACAGCTAAGAAAGTTGAAAATCGATGCCCCAGCTTTAGTCTTCAACTGAACTGGTGTTTGTTATGTTATAAAGCTGAAGAAACTGTTGGGAATTTGTTTTGCACTGCTTGTACAGAGAAAATGTTGGGAATTTTTGTTGGAACAATTTCATGTCATGGATTATAGGACAAACAACCAACGAAAATCTTTAGTTCAATTCTTGTCTGACCACAGATGGACAAGGTAGATTTTATGGTAAATGGAGTAAAGGTATCTTATTGAATATTTGGGTAGAACAGAATTCTAGAATATTTAATGACATGTAAAAGGAGTCAGAGGAATTGTCTGATTTGGCCAAGATTCATAGTTCTTTTAGGCGTTCTTTTGTTTAACTCTTTCTGTAATTTTTCTACTTTTGAAAAAAATGAATACATTCTCTCTAACAAAAATGTCATCAGTTCATCTTGGCATTTTGTTGATGAGAATCAATAACCATAAGATATTTTGGTGTATTGACTAACCTGTTTGGTTTCTGAACCAATACATGGTTGTACTGTAATTCCCAAAATCTGCTACTTGATTTTTGGACATTGTCTTCCATGATCTAACTTCTGAAGTTGTATCATGCAGGAAAAACCTCACTTATTTCAGTTCATTCCGAATGAGAAGCAAGTATGATTTTTCTTATCTGAAGCAAGAAACTTTCATTAATACAAAATATGTAGGAAAAAATCAATTTATACTACTATACTTCGTAGGTTGAAAAATTAAAACACTGAAGGCCTAAACTAATTATTGTAACCATTAGAATCCTAAAATTTCATAAGTTAAATCAAACTTAAGACCATCTATTAGTGATTTATAACTATTTTTCACTTTGATTCCATTTAAAATCAACCTAAAATCACCTAAATAAAATTATTCTTCTTCCAAAATCCTACCGAACTAGCAAGAAAAACTATCACGTAATTCTTCCTAAATTAGTAGAGAAAAATAGAGGAAGAAGAGAAAGATGAAGAACTGCTCATATTAATGAATGAAAGCCTCTACTACCCACGTGATTCTAGTAACTCCCTATAATATTGTGTTAATCCCTCTTACACATGTGTGAGACTTATGCTTTACTAGTTTTAAAATGGAATCCTAATAGATAATATAAATTGATTCACTTATAAAAGTTTGAGTTTTAATTGATTTAACCTGCAAAGTTTAGAAGTATAAATTGATTTTTTTTCCAAAAAAAAAAAAAAGTATTACGAGTATGCTAGTCAAATCCACCACCTAGAACGTCATGACAGTTACTCTTACCCCTTGCCCTTGAATGCTTTTCTAAATGTAGGTTAAAGCAGCAAACAAACTTCTTAAAGGCCTACCTCAAAATGGTGGATGCAAAAAGATTGATGGTGTTCCTGTGTTCAGTGCCCAGAACTTGGATATTGCAATAGCAACTACTGATGGGATAAAGTGGTATGTCATTTTCTCATGGTAGTTATGCAGTTTTTGCTACGTTGAGTTAGTACATTGTTGTAAAGGATGGTCCTTGACATACCATATCATAATGTGTCTTCAAGAATCAAAAGGCATTCTTTCTTTGCTTATGACTGTAAGAACGGCTATTGTTACTATTTAAGTAATTACTGTACGGAGTATGTTTGTAAGACAATGTGAGATGGGTTAAAGAGGCTAGTTTAGTTAGAAGACAATATGGAGAAGCATGCAGGAAAAAGAAAATTTCTTAGGAAGAATGCTTTCACCGCAAGATAATTGGGATCTTAAAAAATATATATATATCCATCTCATTTACAATTTAAAAAAGAAGCACAAATCTTTTTGATAGTTTTATTATTATTGATGATCAAAGAGAGAAATCACGTAACCAAGGGAGAATTTGAGAGCTCCCCATCCTCTCCAGCCAACACAAACCCAAAAACAAGCCAAAAAGATACCTCCCTCCCTCTCTTTCTGAAGCTATATACATTAGGTACAATTACCAACCATGCTCATGATAACTAACTCAGGCTCACCTCCTAACAAACTCTCATATTCCCCGTTACATTACTGCCTCTCCCTTTCTACCCCTCATCCTAGAATTGATTTTCTTAATTGGGAGCCTACCAGTTTGTTATCTCATTAGTTGATTGCCAACAAAAACCCCTTATGTGAGGATCAATAATAGCTCTTTCCTTTCCCTTTTCTTGGCTCTTTTCTGTTTTGAGAAGGTTTGGAACCACTTTGGAAATGTGTTCGGTCTGCAGGGCTGTAAACCAAAGTGTGTGGAAAATTGGGTGGCAGAAGTTCTCTGGGAGTGGTGCTTTAAAGACAAAACTAGAGTTTTATAGATGAATCTTGCTAGAGCTATCTTATGGCTTCCTTGGAAGGAGAGAAATTCAAGAGTTTTTCAGATAAGAAGACTCCCCTTTCTTACTTTTGTGATTTTTTACAGTTTGCGGCCACTAATTGGAGTGTTCAAAATAGTTTTATTTATTTTTTATTTTAATTACTCTACCGCTACCATCACTCTAGAGTGGAAGGCTTTTTTGTAACCCTCCTTTGAGAAAAGGGATGCCCCATCCCTTAGGCTGTTTCTCTTGGCTTTGGCCTTTTGAATGAAATCTTTGTTTCTCATTAAAAAAAAAATGGGGTTCATTTAGTAATTATTAATGGTTTAGGGTAACCCAGCTCCTCTTTCTGTACGATCTCTTCCTATTAATATGATTCTCAGTTTTCTATCAACTAAAAAAGAAAAATTCATTGTTTGAGATAACTAGAATTTGGAATTGGAAGCTTAAGAGAAATTGATTGCATTGTCATGGCCTTTCTTTGATTATTTTCTTTTCTTTCTCTATATGTTTAATAATATTATGATATTTTCTTTCCTTCAAAGTTTTTCTCTGCATATTTTATCTTCAGTATTTTCATTTTGTTATTCAGGTACACTCCTTATTTTTTTGATAAAAACATGCTCGATAATATTCTTGAAGAATCTGTTGATCAGCATTTTCATGCTTTAATCCAAACTCGGCGTTTGCAGCGCCGAAGAGAGATAGTTGATGATAATGCCGCAGCAGAAGTTCTTGAAGAGATGGGCGATAGTTTGTTGGAGCCTCCAGAGGTATGATGTTCGATACTCGATAATCTGCTAAAATTTCTCGAACAGTTTATTGTGAGGAGGTACTAGGTATTTTATTTATATTTCAATGGCCAGCATTTTGTCAACCTCTCTAATTTCTTGAGTGCCAACTGGGACTAGCTCCTTATCTTACAACACATGGTAGGGAGGAAACTTATGGAATATTTATAGGAACCCATTTCAATCTCAAGTAAGGAAATAAGATGGAAATTGTATTGCAATATCAAAGAGAACATACACTGATTATGTTATAGCCTTTTGCAAGGGCTATCTTTCTCCCCAAAACTTCTCTCTAACCATACTCCCTAGCATCCTCTATTTAGAACCATTAACATAAATCAACTTCTCAGTAATTACAAATGTCACTGCTGAAATTCCTAATAATATTCCCACTGTTTCCCTATTACTACTCTAACAGAGCATCAAGATCCTGTTTATGTGGCCCCAAAGTATTGAATGGCCTTCATTTAGGTGGTAGTAGTTGGGTCGGGTCATCTTTGGCTCAAATATTTCCATTTTCCCTCTCGGTAGAAAAGAAAATGCATTCTGTTAGTAAACATATATCCTATCTTTCAAGAGGAGGGAGGCTATCTCTGATCGAAGCTACTCTTACCAGTGCTCCATTCTATTACCTATTGATGTTTAAGATCCACTCTAAACTAGCCAAGGCAGTCAAGAGAATTTCAGAAACTTTTGGGGAAGACCCACACCTTGAAGGGGGAAATATTCTGATTCATTGGATTTGGTCTCCACCTGAGAAGTTTGGTGATCTAGGTTCCAGTAATATGAGAATGAAAGATGCTACTTTACAGTAGAGATAACCCAAAAAGTTCCTAGGGCCTGAGGTCATTGATGTGAAACATGATGAGGTTTATCTTATTCTATATAGCCGTTGCGTAAATGGTTTGGCAAACCCTAAACCCTAAACCCATAAAAGTAGTTGACTGCTGCTGGATTAAGTTTAGGAGGATCTTTGGGGAAGAACTTAGTTATGATTAATGTCCTGGACTGTACAAGCTTGCCGATAAGCCACCATAAGCATCAAGAAGGTTTTGAAAAATGTGGAGCTTAAGTGGGAGCGTAGCTTCCGTAGGAATTTGGGATAAAGAGGACTATGGAATGGTGAGATTTTTGAAGACTATATTCCCATACAAAATGAGGATCAACTTGGTATCTGGAAAAGCTTAGAATGAAAAATTGCCATGAAAGTTCGAACAACTAACTACAGAAGAAAGTATCCCGACTAAAGAAACAAACAATACATGAAACACCTAAATCTCGGACTGAAAGACCATCAAGGATCAATATGATCCATATCGCCCTAATACTTGCAACAAGAAAACAACCTCAAGGAACTTAGATAAACAGAAACCAAGGATGGATAAACTTTTACAGAAAACCTTTCAGCAAAAAGTTGAGCTTCACTCATGGAGATGTTGAAGCAAAGTTTGATGTGCGAACAACTTCAGTATCACCGAAGAAAACCATCATAAATAATCTAAAAAGGCCAATGACAGGAACACGACCAAAGCTTCACCCATTCTACTGCTTAAAAACTCTAATCCTCAATAAACTCTTCTTCCTTACCATTTCCTTACCATATAAGGTCGAAACCAAACTCAAAAGGAAAACATGTAATTCTTCTTACTTTTTCTCCTTTTTTCCTCCTTCTCTCTCCTTGATTGTTACATGCTGATATCACAACGTTGTAATTTTTTGATGTGGGATGATATGGTATCATTGGGATGAAGCATATTGGTCAGTGGCCACATGCAGTGGTAAATACTGGTTGATGCTACGTGAAGCGATGAATATTGGTCAACAGCCTTCAGTTATAATTTGTAAAGCATGTTGAAAATTTATGTAATTATTTTATGTTCATAATACTTTCATCTTAGATTACCTTAACTAGTATTACCAAGATGATGAGTGTATGTATACATATGTACACATTTTTTATATCCATATTTCCCAAAAACTGCCTTGACTGCAGAAATTTAAAGGGTTCTAGGCTTTGCGTTTGCTTCACACAATGTTAAATACTATCCTACAAACACATGATGCCAAATTCTACCTTAAATTAATTAGTATTACGAAGATGGTATGACATACACATTTATAATAGGGTGTTCAGGGGGTAGTTAGAAGTCTGGGTGATGTTTGGTCCTTAGCTAGATTCCATACATCCCTTTGGGCTTCGGTTATGAAATCTTTTTGTAATTATCCTCTAGGTCTTATTTTGTTGGATTGGAGGTCCTTCCTTTATTATGGCTTTATTTTGTGGGTTCTCTTTTTGTATGCCCTTGTATTCTTTCATTTTTTCTCAATGAATGTTTGTTTTTCTATCAAAATATATTACAATTTATTTAATGATGCCAACTTTGGGTGCAATCTTAATAAGGAAAGAGATGAAATGTTAGGATACTTGAAAGAACTGGTCGTGCCAAGTTTAATCAGCTTCTTTTTCTTATTTATTTATTCTGAAGTCAAGGGAGGGGTTTTTTGTAACCCATTTGGCTTAGCAGGACAATGTCTTGTCCTCCCACTTTTTATACTCTCTGGGTTCCGAAAAGCATTGTCCTGAGATTGACTACTGAGCAGCGCTCACCTACATACATCATCTCACATGTTCTTCCTTAGTAGGTTCAAGAAGTGATGGATGAGATGGGCAATCCTGGAATACCCTTGAGTGTCATCTCTAAGTTTGCTGAAATGCAGCTTCTTTATACCGTTGATAAAGTAATTCTTGGAAATAGATGGTTGCGTAAAGCTGTTGGTATTCAGCCCAAATTCCCTTACATGGTCGACTCATTTGAGAGAAGGTATGTCTGGTTTTCCAAATTAGTACGTCTTACAATACATGGTGTATCAACCAAACAATTTAACTAACAGGTTTGATGCAATTTATTTTCTTTGTATCAGGAGTGCTGCTTCTCTCCTAAGAATCTCAGAGTCTTCGAGTGGTCTTACCAACTCTGAATCAGTGAAGGAGACCAAAGAACTTCAGTATTATAGTTCATCCCCTCCAAACATTCAAGATAATAGGGAAATGAATCAAGAACCTAAACAACATTCCTTCAATCCTTTTAGAAATTTGTTTAGTCGTCTGTGGTCAAAACGATGTCAAGGAGACGACTTTCCTCGGGAACGTGCAAAGAAAAATGCACAGCCAAGTCCTTTTCTTCCCAAAATAACAATGGTAGGTATCTCTACCGGTGAAGCAGGGCACATGAATAAAGCCAATTTAAAAAAGACAATGGAAGATTTGACTAGAGAACTAGAGCATATAGATCAGGGAAATGCTGCTAGTCATAGCGAGTATGAATTCAACAATGAAGAAAGGGATCCATTATTCGTTGCAAATGTCAGTCATTTCTGCTCTGGCTTGGCAAAGGCAGGTTCAGCACGGTGGGTTCGAGGAAATGATTAAAGGACCTTTCTAACATCATGCATCTGAATTAAATTTTTAAACAACTCCAGTTTTCCCAGATGCTGAGAGCAGGGTGGTATTGGCATTCTTCCCTTACTGGGGTGTAGTTTTTCAATTTTCCAAATGTAAAATCAGACTTGCATTTCATATGCTTATCCGGTGCTGTGTATGGTAGTTGCTTAGATAGTTTGAAAATAGTATATGTGTTGTATCAACATAATGAAAAGCAAAAGAGGTAGAAGGAAAAATCCCTCTTGTTATTTTTTTCAGACAATTTTGAACAATAATGAAATGGAATTTTGGCTTTCAAGAACGAGAAGCTGGATGTATAAATATAAATATTTAACTCAAGAATTGCCTTTCATGATTTTCAATAAGCCACAGGATCATCAGTTGTCTGCAATATTGGATCAACAATCATAACAGAAGCAAGCAGAGAGAGATGGAGGCTGTTGCTTGTAAGTATTACAAATCTACGTTTTGCCTACCTTCTCAATTCTCCAATTTACATGGTTCCGAAATTGCAATGATTGTGTGTTCAATTTCAGTGGTCTGCCTGTTCATGTGGAGTTGGAACTCTTTTATTAGCTTCTATTCATAATGGATTTGAAAAAATCTGTGCGAAAGATTAGATATTGCTTCCTTTTTATGGCCAAGCATTTCTGAAATTTGCTTTGTCCATGAGTTATGATGGCCTTGTTCCAGTTTTGGTTACAAATTGACGGTGTTGGATGCATCAAACAAGCAGAATTTGCCATAATAAGGTTAGAGCAGTTCTGAGAACAGCAAAAGCAAAGCAATGATAGCTCAAAGAATGAGGCATGGGATTGTTAGTGGATTTGCTTTGTTTTGTTTGTGGTTTTAATGCCATTCATGTCCTCTTCCATAGTGTTTTGCACTTTCTTCCACATTATGAAGTGGTAATAGTGACACATAGACCCTCCTCAAAAAGATGTTGCCATCACTGTATTAAAGCTTCTGGGTTTTCTTTTTGATGGATTTATGTCATCACTCAGATTAGAAGTACTTTTTGTTGTAAGTTTAAGAAAGTTCATGGGGTTGGTTGAGTTGTCTAAGGGCCATCCCTTCTTTATGATCTCAACCACTTCAGGTTGGTTTAGTGGTCAGTGAGGGCCATGTAAAATTATAAAGAGTTTAAATGAAATAGATTCATTTTATTGTGAACACTTACTTAGAATTTAATATCCTGTGAGTTACCTTGACAACCAAATGTAATAGGTTCGGATGGTTGTCTTGTTAGAATAGTGAAGGGGCATGCAAGCTTGGCTTGGATACTCCTGAAGAATTTATCCAACTTCATGTATAGGAAGGGCTCTAAAGTTGGGTAAATTTGTTAAAAGTAGTGAAATTATCTATATCTCAAACATTTATTTATTTTAATATTGAGTTAAAAGGTGAATAACTCTGTCAAATTTTGTATCTTGAAAAGTAATACTCCAAGGACTTAATTTAGGAGTTATTGGGAAGAAGATTTAAAAAGGAATTATTGAATGAAATAAATTAAAAATGGATAAATATGCCTATGTGATTTTATTGTAGGTAAAAGAGATGTTTACAATTAATAATAAATCTCAAACTAACACATTATATGAACCAATTTAATTCAAAAAGTATTATTTTATTTTTACCCAATTCAACCTAAAGGAACTTATAACTTGACTCCACCTAAAAAGAAAATAGTTTTTTTTTTTTTTTAAATGCAATTTTGGAATATTTATTTTAGAATACAATATACATAAAATCAATTAATTTTGACCTAACATTTAATGTTTGTTTATGATGAATTACTTAAAAACAATTAAAAGGGTACATTAAAAGAGCAAAATATCACATTTATATATATATTTTTTGTTCTTGAAACAATTCTACAATTGTTCTTTTCAAAAAAAAAAAAAAAAAAAAAATTCTACAATTGTTAGAATATGACTTTTCCCCCCCTTTCTTTGGTCTTTAAAAGCCTAAACCAATTTTATAATGTGAAATTCTTTTCCCCTTTTTGTCAATTGGGATGATGGTAATTTGGTAATGGTTTGACTTGTTTTGAAGATTTTTTTTGTCCTTTCTATGATGGCACTAGTTTGACTTGTTTTGAAGCCAAATAATAATAATAATAATTTTTAAATGTGATTACAAAGTGGGACATAATTTGGATTATAGTTGTGCCAATATATATATAAAATCATCTAAGAAGGGAATAGAATGATTTAGAAGAGAAAGAGAAGTGGATGCTAGTGGACACAACCTTAGATTCCAACATAAAAAATTTGGTGTTCTCTAGATAATTCATCCCTTCCAATCCCATTATCTTATATTTAAGAAAATTTTATTGGATAAACTTTAAAAAGAAATTTCATACAAGTGATTTTAAATGTAATAATAATATATTGAAGATTAGTCTGATACTGAACTAAGTGATTTGTAATTTATTTTCAAAATCATTTGTCTCTATTTAAGTTCCATGTACTTTAAAGTTTTAACTTCATTTCTAGTATTTGATTAAATATCTAAATACACTCCTATTACTAGATTTTGAAATTTTTTCTTAGGTGGTACACCTTTTCTTTAGACACCAATTTTTCACCTCTACCTGTCATGTCCAACGAAAACATGTCATGTAAAGCAATTATCAACTTTTAGTAATGTCAATTCATTGTCTCTTTCTGACTCTTTAGATTTGATAATATGACATAATAGTTTCACGTGTCACGAGGTCTGTCCATCTCTTAAGATTCTTCCGTAGGGCATTAAACAAGCTTGGGACAAACCTATTTAAGGATAATTCTTAATGATAAAAGGGATATTTTACTTTTGAAGATAGATCTTTCCCCCTTTGTTTTAATTGAGATGTTGAGAGATACATAGGTTATTAGAGCTTTATCTATTAACAATAAGCTAGTAACCAAGCCCACATGTGGGCTATATTTTTTATATTTGATTTTTTGCTTAAAAATAAGCTTCTTTACCAACACAATTAGAGACATGTTTTCTCTAATATTTAAACCACTCTCTACTTGAAATCAGAACACAATTTTCTCTATATTATTACAATGATATGATATTATGCACTTTAAGTCTAATAAATTTTAAAAAAAAATGAGATAATATCCTTATTTATATATTGTGGATCTTCTTCATTTCTAATCGATGTGAGGCTATATTCGTGTTTCTAATATTTTTCCCTAGAACAAATGTCTTCAGGTCTTTCTTGAGTCCCCTAAAATATAGTTGTTTATCCTATCACTCGTTATAATATATTGAGATTTTGCTCTCATGACTCATCCATTTAGTTGCTCTTTGCCAAAAAACCACTCCACTAGTTCGATAGAACTCGACAAAAGATATATCGTAAGATAATTAGGATCAACCACTCGTTGTCGTGCTAACAATCATCCTCTCAAACAATGATCTACCAAGTCTTCTTTCAAAAGAATTTCCATCTAGACATATACCATATCAACTTTTGAGATTAACTAGGGCTGATGACTTTAATATCCAATTTATTTCTCCTAACTCTCTCTTTTTAAATTCTTGCATTTAATTTGCCGCACATACATTTATTGCATCAAAATTATAATTACTATATTTAATGTTAAAATTAATTATGAATCCATTTATTATTTGTTTAACATTTTTCTGGTACACATATTTAGATTTCAAAATGAATTTAATATAAGAAAAATTAATGTAATATATTTATATATTATTTTAATTTTTAATACCCTTATATTAGTTAGAATTTAGATAAGAATCGTAGGGACTCAATTAGAAAGTTTAAATATTTAAAGTTTTTTTAATAAGTAAATAAATTTTTATAATTATATTAAATACGAAAATTTTCGGAAGGGAAGATTTTTTTTTTTTTTTTTAATTTTTTTTTTCAAAGAAGTAGAAGAGAAGATTCTTGATTTCAATCTAAACAAAAACCTCATTGGGTGTTGCTCTTCCAAAATAGCCATACCACTTCTTTGAGTAAACTATTAAATAAATTAAAATATCATATTCAGAGAAACAAAAACAAACTAAAATATCATTTTATTGTAATTCGTTTAGATTTGGTCTTTTAACTTGATTCTTATAAGTTAGCTAAATCTAATATTCAGAAATATTTGATAGTTTTTATATGACACATTTTCTTCAGATGCACGACATAATCTCTTTAAACATGGCAGTGTGTGGCCACACATGATTGAACTACAAAAACTCTAAGTTAGTCAGTTAGACATTTCAAGAGATTTAACTTAGCTAGGAAGTCTCAAATAATTAAAATTTTAAGACTATAGATATATTTTACTTTTGAAACCACTATAAAAATACAAATCTAGAATTAAAGTTTATAATATAACTTCATATGAATTTATGGTTAGGAAGAAAATAAATCTAAAAGTTTATATTTTTATAAAGGGATCAATTGCGTAGGAATAAAATAATGGTAGGGATGCAATTAGAAAGCTAAAAAATATTTGAAAAAGTTTCAATTAAATAAATATTTATAATTATGTTAAATACGAAAATCGCCCGAAGGGAAGAAAAGATTCTATGTATTGGTATCCAACTTCTTCCTATAATTAAATTAAATAATGAGTAAACTCTAATACAAATTAAAATATCATATTCAGCCAACAAAACAAAACAAAAACAAATTAAATATATCATTTTAGTCCTTATAATTAGTTTAGATTTGTTCTTCTTAATTTGATTCTTATAAATCAGTTAAATCTTCTAAAATAAACTGAAATAGATTTAACATTGATAGTTTTGTACGTGTCACATTTTTTTCATATACAAGACATGATCTCTTTAAACATGACAAGTGTGTGGTCACACGTCACTGTCACATTTTAGTTTCTAGTAAATTTGAAACTAGTTTAGATTGGGTCTTTTTAATTTGTTTTTTTAAAATGTACTAAATCTTCTTAAATATATTCTCTTAAATCCTGAATAGTTTTTATACGTGACACATTTTCTTTAGATGCATGACAAATTCTTTTTAAACGTGATAACTGACCACACATAACTGAACTGTCAACTTTAAGTCAGAGTGAGTCAGTCACACATTTTAAGAGATTTAACTTAACTATATAAACATCAAATTACCACTTTTTTGACTCTAGAAATAAAACTAAACTTAATTACATGACTAAAATGCTAATTTGATTATCAAAAAAACAATTCTTATTACTACTCAACACCACCACCACCGGTTGCCAAATTTCATCCCTCATAAAATTGCTGCAACTTTTCGAATGTTACCCATCCATAAAAAAGTTCTTGGAAAAAAAAATCTAATTTTTTCTATTTTTTTTAAGCCAATCATGTTGATGATTCAATCTCGTTGACCTCTTGATTAATTAAATTATACCTTATATTACAATAAAATTTTTATCTCTAAATTTGGGTAGGATTTTATTGTATCAATTAACATCATGAACTTCTCAATTTCACTAAATTATACTTTAAACTTGTTAATTGTTGCAATCTTTACTTTCAACTTGAATAAGTGTTTTTGATAATTTTTATGTTGGGAAATTTGTTTTTTAAAAAAAACTTTCATGTATTCTTGATGAATTATAAAAATACATGTCTTCTATGAGATTGATAGGATTTAAGAGAAAAACCAGAGTTAATATTTAAAAAATATGGTGGGTTTAGGTAGAGTTCTTTGATAGTCAATTTCATGCGATTAAGTTTAACTTTGTGCCAAACTTGCTTTCATTGAAATTAGTGAGTTTTAGGAGGTTTTTATATTTGCTTTTTGTTAAAGGTAGAGTGGGTGAATAGTTCACTATGAAAATTAATACACCTTTACCAAGTTATATACTTTTTTAATTTGGGCCACTTGATTTTTATTTTTTTATTTTTTTTTTGCGAAATTAAAATAATCTTAGTTCATCCACATATAAGTTGTCATACAAACTCAATAATTAAAAAAAAAAAATTTGCATCGAAGAGAAAAAGTTATATGTATTCAAGAAAATGGGAAGCTGCCCATCTAATTTTTTAAGAAAAGAAAAAAAAAACCAATGAGATCAAATATTTGGATTCAAGGAAATTTCAAAGTTAATTGTGATATGGAGAAAAGGAGAAATACAAGAGTAATACATGAAAGAAACTAAGGAAATTACAAGTATACCCTTCAATATCCAATTTTCACCACTTTAGGATAGCAAATGACTAGATAGAGGAGAAGAAACTACAAATTTGTAAGGATTAAAATTAAACTAAAGTTTACAATTTGGCCTTTAATGTTGTCTTGTATTAAAAAGTTGAGGAAGTCCTAGAAATATTTTGAATATGGACGAGTTGGGTTCCTTATATATATATACTGAAATTGGGTTAGATTTGGTCTTTTTAACTTGATTCTTTTAAATCAGTTAAATCTTCTGAAATTTTCTGTTAAATGTGGATAATTTTTATACGTGGCACATTTTCTTGAGATGCATGACAAATTCTCTTTAAACGTGACAACTGTGTGATCACACATAACTGAACTGACAACGTTAAGTTAAGTCAGACTCAGTCAGTCACACATTTTAAGAGATTTAACTTAACTATAGATATCAAATTAGAACGTTGATTATAGAAACTAAACTCCAACTAATTGCAAGACTAAAATGCTAATCTATTAAAAGATCAATTCTTATTACTACTAACCATCACTACCACCGATTGCCGAGTTACGATGATGGCCTTTGAGGGCTACAACCAAGCTCCCTCAAAGCCAATTGAAGATTTTATCTCTCACTCCAAAGTTTGGAATTAGAACATTATCATCTTTGTGTTATCAATTGCGTAGGAAGAAAATAAGAATTGTTAGGATGCAATTAGAAAGCTCAAAAATATTTGAAAAATTTTCAATTAAATAAATATTTATAATTATGTTAAATACGAAAATCGCTCGAATGGAAGAGAAGATTCTATGGTCTCATTCTATAAAAAAACCCAATTGCATATTTTTCCAATAGAGGTATGGGTATCCCATTTCTTCCTATAATTAAATTAAATAATGAGTAAACTCTAATACAAATTAAAATTATCATATTCACCAAACAAATTAATATATCATTTTAGTTCCTTATAATTAGTTTAGTAAATCTTCTGAAATAAACTGAAATATGATTAAACATGGATAGTTTTGTACGTGTCACATTTTATTCATACACATGACATAATTTCTTTAAACATGACTAAAACAATTTGATAATTTTGTACGTGTCATTTTAGTTTTATGTAAATTTGCAAGTAGTTAAGATTTGATATTTTTTTAATTTGATTTTTTCAAATCAACTAAATCTTCTAAAATATTCTCTTGAAATGTGGATAGTTTGTGACACATTTTCTTTATATGTCTGACAAAGTCTCTTTAATGTGATAAGAGATCACACATAACAGAACTGTCAATTTAAATCAGGGTAAGTCAGTCACACATTTTAATAGATTTAACTTTAACTATAAACATCAAATTAGAACTTTCTTTTTTTTTTAACTCTATAGATAAAACTAAACTTAATTACATGACTAAAATGCTAATTTGATTATAAAAAAAAAAAAAAACAATTCTTATTACTACTCAACCCCACCACCAACCAGTTAATTGTGATATTGAGAAAAGGAGAAATACAAGAGTAATACAGGAAAGAAAAAACTAAGGAAATTACAAGTATACCCTTCAATATCCAATTTTCACCACTTTTAGTGATAGCAAATGACTAGATAGAGGAGAAGAAGTTTGTAGATTTGTAGAGGATTAAAATCAAACTAAAGCTTACAATTTGGCCTTTAATGTTGCCTTGTATAAATAGTTGTGGAAGCCCTAGAAATATTTTGAATATAGATGAGTTGGATTCTATATATATATATTCTGAAATTATTTTAGATTTGGTCTTTTTAACTTCATTATTTTATATTAGCTAAATCTTCTGAAATATTCTGTTAAACGTGGATAGTTTTTATACATGACACATTTTCTTTAGATGCATGACAAATTCTCTTTAAACGTGACAAGTGTGCGACCACACATAACTGAACTGACACGTTAGTCAGACTTAGTGAGTCACACATTTTAAGAGATTTAACTTAACTATAGATATCAAATTTAGAACTTTGATTATAGAGACTAAACTCCAACTAATAACATGACTAAAATACTAATTTAGTAAAAGGAACCATTCTTATTACTACTCACCACCACCGGTCGCCGAGTTACGATGACGGCCTTTGAGGGCTACAACACCAAGCTCCTCAAAGCCAATTTGAAGATTTCATCTCTCACTCCAAATCATTGTCATCCTCATTATCAATCGCCATATCCTCAAATGTCTCTCCGTCTTTCTCGTCGCCACCGTCGTCGTCGTCATTGACCGGTGTCATCGGAGAGGAGAAAGAGGCCACGGTGGCGGTGGCGGTCAACGACCAATCGGGATCTCCCATCGTCGGGTTTTTGGTAGGGATCGACGACGACGACCTGTTCCGGGAACTTCCGGCGAGGGAATTCCGGTGGGTGGGTGTGATCTCCGGTGTATGTGACAATGAAATCGGCGTTGCTCCGTTCAAATTGCTGCGACGGCGCAATAGTTTGTGTGATCATCGGGTAATAGCCTATTTGTTAATTGTATCATCTATGCTTCTTCTATAATTGCTGCAACTTATCCATTGTTTACACAGCCATAAAAAAAAACTTCTGGAAAAAAGAAAATCAAGTTTCATCCTTTTTTAACGTTTTTTTTTTTAGTCAACCACATTAAACATAAATATGTATAATTTTTTTGTCTTCAACTTTCAATTTCATTGATAATGGTTGAAATTAAAAGAAATTAGTGCATGTTTGGGAGTGATTTTGAACTTTTGTTAGGTTCGATATCATCTCAAATATACCTTTAATTATTTAAAATGAAATTCATGATTTTATACTTTTAAATATGATTTTCATATCTATCAAAATTGATTTTATATTATTAAAGACATGTTTTTGGGTGATTTTGAATTTGACAAAAATGATTATTTAATCCCTCCCAAACTAAAATCTTGAACTTTCATAAGTGTAACAAATTTCTGTTTAAAAAAAATTAGTTCACATATGTGCAAATTTATAGAATTCTATTAATTTAAACCCCTCAAAGTGTCATAAATGAATTGTCTATGCATCAAAATTCTCACACATATATATATATATATATGCATAGACTTCTTCAAAAGAGAATCTAACTAAGAGTGTAAATTGATATATTTTTGAAACTTCAGGATTTTAATTGATTCACAATTATTAGTTTGAAGTGTTTATTTATACAACTCCAAAGTTTAAGAGTATAAATTGATTTTTACATTTTTAAAATTAAAAGTGAGATTTTGATATATTCTTGATTGCAAGAGATTCCAATAATACTTTATCCAACAAGCTTGACTCAGCTTATAATTTTTTCTCTAATAAAGTCTTAACATAAATTTTTTGTTTTTCTTTTTCCATTTTGGTTGAAGAAAGTTTGGGTTCAATCATGAGGGGTTAAGATAATGAATAATGGAAGGGCCATGTAGTGTGAACAATGGAAATGGAAATTTGAAGGAGATGGCTTTTAGAAAGTTGGTTTGTCTTTACAAAAATAAATAAATAAAATTGATTTGTGGGGCAGAAATAAAAAAGGAGAACCTTGAAATAGAACGTTGAAATAAGTAGTTTCAAGAGAAGCCTAAAAGAAAAAAGAAATCTTCAAGAGTCGACCTACACCTAAGAATTAATGCCACAATGTAAGTCTAGGTCGTCCCTTGAAGAGACGTCTTATACTTGAAAATTTAAAACTACAATATTATTAACTATATTTTAATAAAAAATAAAAGAAAAGTACAATATTAATAAAAAAAATTTCCGAAATAATGAGGGGTGCTTTGATCAAAATTGGTGAATATTGTCCGTTTTTTTTAATTATATTATAAATTATTTTTTTATTTATTGAAATATATATGATCCAAATCACTATTTATTAATTATTTCTCAAACATTTTTAACATTACTTTTTATGAAGATAGTAATCCTTAAATTTTGTTTTAAGAATGAAGTGAGGAGTAGCACGAAAGGTCCACATTAATTAAATTATTTATACAATCCTTAAGTTCTCTCTCCTTTTTTTATTCTTTTTTTTTTTAGTTTAACTTTAACAATACGATACGGACCTTCGAATCTGTGACTTTTTTTTTTTTTTTTTTTTCATCATCGAAGATATGTCTTAGCTAGTTAAGTTATATTCATGTTGACCGAGTCTTGACTAAATTCAAATAGCTTAATAAAAATATTGGAACATTATAAAAATTTGGATGCGATTAATATTTTCTTAAACAACCATTTAAAATAAATCTTATTGTCTAAAGTTTGAACTCTTATCATAGGTTAAAAATCAACTTTTGGTCCCTGAATTTTCATGAAAAAGTAACAATTTGGTCCAAGAACTTTGATTTGTAACGATTTAATTCCTGTACTTTCAATTTTGTAACAATGTAGTCCCTGAATTTTAATAAGTAACAATTTAGTCCTTATATCCTCAAATTTGTTTTAGTCCATGTACTTTCAAATTTCTAACAATTTAATCCTTGTCGCAAAAAAAAAAAAAAATCATCAAAATTAAATGTCGATTTTTATTATTTAGTGATTGAACTTTGTAGCTTATAAACATATTGAGTCTCAAATTAGTTTATTAATCTATCAATGTAAGAAATTTCATTAAATCTTTACATTAATTTTCACCATAGAAATTAAATCATTATAAATTTAAAAGCATAGAGACTAACTTATTACAAAATTGAAAGTACAACGACTAAATCGTTACAAAATTGAAAATATAAGGACTAAATCGTTACAAATCAAACTCCATGGACTAAATTGTTACTTAAACTTCAAACACCACAAGTGATTTTTAATCTAAAGAAAAATAGTTGAATAAATATAAAACCAAATAGATATTTTAAATATTTACCACTTTCTAGAATTTAAATGTCATAAAAGAAATGGAATCTCTTCCAACAAACTTTTACAACATTTGACCTTTGTGGGAAAGGGACTTTACATTGCAATAATTAATAACAAGACAATGAAACATACCAAAAAAAACAACAGCAATAACAAAAAGAGAGAAAATTTATTAAAAGGAAACATGTTTGGATTCTGTTTTTAATGCTAGGGTTTTCCATCGTCATAAAAAATATTTTCACTATTGCTTGAAAATTCATTTTGGACCATAATATAAGTATATAGAAAAATAAGTTTTATTTTAGGTATATTGATAATATATATATATATACTAAACTTATAAAAGATGGATTATAAAAATCTAAACTATAACTTAGAAAATGAGTTTTATGATTGTTGGTTTAAATCACATTATATTCTTGAGCTTTTTGTTATAGGTAATTTCGGACCACTCCGGGTACAAGGAGCTGACGAGGACAATCGGACTGAAATAGGGCTGAGAGATGGACCCCAGAGGCGAAACCGGCAAATGGGACGGGTCAAGACCGAAGGGGTCGGGCACTTTGCCCGACCCCCCTGCTCGGCCTGCGCGGGCCGAGTCCCACCGACTCCACTCGGTCCCTGCAGCCTCTAGCCGCCCCGGTTCCGCCTGGTTCGTCCTGAAACACCTCCGAATTCCTAAAAACCCTAGGAGCATGAGCAGGTATTTATACCCCTCTTCGCCACTGAAGAAGGGGACCCGAACTCTCTTACTCTCTTGCTCTCTTCCTCCGTTTTCTGACTTAAGCATCAGAGGCGGTGTGGCTAGCACCACACCGGTGTGCAGGTTTTCAGTTTTGCAGGCCACGTCTTCCCTCGCTCTCAAACAAATTCACTGTAGATTATCACGTGGAGCGAAGGTAATTTACCTAGCGAAATTTGATCATCAACACTTTTAATATTAATTTTAAAAATATATATTTTAGTTTATAATTAAAAAAAAAAATAATGGAGGATTCAAACCTCTAAATCTTTGATATATGCTTTAACCAGTTGAACTATGTTCAAGTTGATTCTGTTGCTACTCATCTAATTAAATGAACAATGTAGTTTCAAATATGTAAATATGTCGATGACATTGCCATTCTCGAAGTTAGGTGTATCGAGGTAGTATCAGGTAGACACTGATATTAAGTGGTAAATAGCCACAACCAAAATAGCCATATTTTAAAGTTCAATAATCAAAACAATAAATATTGTGACAGTTTAGGAAATAAAATAGAACAAACATAAAGGTTCAAGAGCCAATCTGAGTAAAGCTCAACTAATTAAGACATATACTCTCGATCAAAAGGTCATATATTCGAATTCTCTTACATAAAATTTAAAACATTATTGTTCATGGAATACATAAAGACAATAAATCCATGACCTAAAATAAAAGAATTTAGATACCAAATATAAAGTGGAATTTATAATTTTACTTTATAGAAACTCCATCTATGTAAGAAAGATAAGGTATAGAGCTAAATAAAATTAGGCACCGTTAAAAGTGCAAAGATTCCTCACATCACACCCCATTTATTATTACTCAAAAAAAAAAAAAAAAAAAAAAAAAGCATCTTTTTTAATTAAGAAGCCCATTTTTCACGGATCCAGATTCTCACCCCTGCCATATATATCATAAGAATAATAATAATTTTGTTATTCTGTTTTGATCTTTTTTTTTAAAAAAAAAAAAAAAAATCAAATTTGTGAATGGAGTTTTTATCAGGATTTGGACATCAAACCTCTTGGTCAGGAGTATATGCAAATTACCACTGAGCTATGCCCACTTTGGTTAATCAATGAACTAGCATAAGAAAATAGTTCATAAATGGTTCACAAGAAAAAAAATTGATGATCAAGCATAACTAACTGGCATAAAATTTGTACTAATGACTAAGAGGTCTGTGATTCGAATCACACTACGTCACATGTTGTCAAAAAAAAAATTATGTTTAGATTAAAATACATTGTGGTTCTAATAGAAGTGAAATTTACTAGTTTTAAAAACGAGAAACAAAATCAATTTTTTCCCGTATAAATTCGATAAGGTAAATCAAATTTTATTCTAAGCTTTCAATATCATCCCATTGAATGTTAGACTAGGACAACTATTGTAATTTTTGCATTCTATTAAATTATATTGGTTACATTTGGCCACTAATTTTAAAAAAGAAAAAAAACGAAAAAAATCTTCTAAAATTTATTAATTTCAACTAAATCAAGCAAATCAATGAAAAATAAAAAAGAAAGAAAAAGAAATGTTTCGAAAGTTCTTTTCAAGGAATTATTCTAAAAAAATTAAGAAAAATACGAATAAGGAATAACAAGAATATGTTTTGAAATAAAACTTTATAGAACAGTTTTCAAAATCTAATCTTTAAAATGTATAAAAATAATAAATAAATATCTAGATGGGTCTAAGTACTCACAAATATAAATTTAAAAAGATAAAGTTAGATCAAAGTTTAGTCTTCAACTTCCAAGATTGTATCAAATAGTTCTATGAACTTTAGAGAGCGTTTAATTAGCTTCTAAATTTTCATTTTTTTTTTTAGTTTGTGAGTTTTCAACTTTGTGTCTAATAGGTGTTTGACTTATTTGACGTTCTTTAAAATTCATTGGACACAAAATTAAAAACTCAATGTTCTATTAGATACAAATTTCAATTTTTACGCTTAAAAAATAACTTAACATATTAGAAACCTATTAGACACAAATTTGAAAGTTTAGAATCATTATACTTAATCAATGACCTATTAAACACAAA
Source organism: Luffa aegyptiaca (assembly GCA_017139565.1). Classification (NCBI taxonomy): domain Eukaryota; kingdom Viridiplantae; phylum Streptophyta; class Magnoliopsida; order Cucurbitales; family Cucurbitaceae; genus Luffa; species Luffa aegyptiaca. Next base: position 877,454 of record CM029396.1, read on the forward strand.
ATTGAAAGTTGAAGAATCAATTAGATATTTTTTTAAAATTGAAGAACTTATCATACATAAACATGAGAAAGTTTAGCTACTAAACTTGTAATTTCCCCTTTTAAAAAATATGGTTAAAAATCACTTTTTGTCTTTGAACTTTCATGAAAGTAACAATTTAGTCCCTGAAATTTGATTGGTAACGATTTAGTCCTTGTACTTTCAATTTTATAATAATTTAGTCCATGAACTTTAATAAGGAACAATTTAGTTCCTGTACTTTCAAATTTGTAACGATTTAGTCCCTATCGTGAAAATTAATGTAAAATTTTAATGAAATTTCTTACATAGATATATTAATAAACTAATTTTGGACCCAATATGTTTATATGCTACAAAGTTTAATCATTAAATAGTAAAAATCGACATTTAATTTTGATCATTTTTTTTACGACAAGGATAAATTGTCACAAATTTGAAAAATACAAGGACTAAATTGTTACAAATTTGAGAGCACAAGAACTAAATTGTTACTTATTAAAGTTTAAGGAACTAAATTGTTACAAAATTGAAAGTACATGGACTAAATCGTTACAAATCAAAGTCCAGGAGTTAAATTGTTACTTTCATGAAAGTTCAAGTACCAAAAGTGATTTTTAACTAAAATATATAAATATATATATAACCAAACTTTTTTTAATTTAAAAAAAAATAATAAATATCATTTTTATTAATTTGGAATCAGTTTTATAAATGGGTTAAATCTTTACATGTTATAATTAATCACAAAAATATTTTGAAAACTTTTAAGAGTGGAATCTCGACCAACCAAAGTGAACATAACTCAACGTTAATTGGCATGTACTCTTGAATTAGAAGTTTGAATCTCCCGCCCCAAATATTGTTGAACTCAAAAAAAAAAATAAAATAAAAATAAAAATCTCAAAAGGACCAAAAAGGAGAGGTAGGAAAGGACTGTACTATGCTATCTTTTTCCAAAACTGAAAATTTACATTAATGAGGAAAAATAAGTTACCTTTGTTCACAAAAGGAAAGACAAAGGAGGAAGCCAAAACATAAGATTCTCCTAACAAATGCCTTTTTTGGAAATACAATGAACCAAAACATATGATATCTTTTTAAGGGATAATTACAACATTCTAATATAATTTATATTAAAAAAGTTGCAAAAACGTCACTTGGAAAATAATGGTAAATATAGCAAAATGAAAATATATGTTTATCCGTTGATTGACACCATTTATCGATATATAAGTTATTCACTAACAAAAACATAATTCGATTGACATAAAACATGTGTCCTCGGCCAAGAGATCTAAGGTTTGAATCTCCCGCCCACATATTATTGAACTCAAAAAATTCTATATACATAAAAGTTAATAAGTGATATAACAAGATAATAGTTAACGAATACAAGTTAAATCAATTAAGTCAATATATATAAGTAAATCAGTCAATACTAAGATACTAGTTAATCATCAACTTAAGCATATATAGTTAGCTAGTTAAGATATTATAATATCAATCAAAAGGGTTATATGTTTGAATCTCCACCTCCATGTGTTGTTGAACTAAAAAAAATTGATATATGCCAAAACTTAAGGGTTTTTTTTTTTTTTTTTTTTTTTTTTTTTTTTTTTTTTTTTGAAATAGTCCAAAACTTAAGTTGGAAAATTAAAAAAAAAAAAAATAAGGATTCATTTCGTAACATTTCTATTTTTTGCGTCAATATGAGCTCAACTGACATAAAGTTTGTACTAATGACTAATAGGTCTGTGGTTCGAATTCTCTCACTTCATATGTTTTCAAAAGATTTTTTGTCACCTTCTTTTTCCAATTTTTGAAAATAGGGTTGTATTTGTTCCTTATTTCTAGTTTTTCATTTTCTTTAAAAAAAGGGAAAAATACACTTTTGGTCCTGAGGTTTGAGTTAGGTTTCATTTTGGTCCCTGAGTTTTCAAACTCAACATTTTTACCCTTGAGGTTTGGATTTCGTTACATTATTGGTCCCTCCGTCTATTTTTTTGTTAAATCCTAACAGATTGCTGACGTGGAAAAAATTTTTTATTAAAAAATTATTTTTAAAATTTTTAAAATAAAATAATAATAAATAAATTAAAAGAATTTATGTTTTTCTTCTCTCATCATCTTCTTCCTCACCACCACTAGTCGCCGGACATTCGCCACCGCCGTCACCGGACCTCCGTCCCCGCCGTCACTTTCCTCTTTTTTTCTCCTTTTTTCTTCTTATTCCCTCTCCTCCCTATTTTCTTCTTATTCTTCCCTCTTCCTCCCTTCCCAGCCCTCTTTCAGTCTGTTCGTGCTCCTCGCGCCGGCAAGAAACCCACAGATCTGGAACCAGACCGTCCATGCTCCTCCGTCGGCAAGAAACCCACAAATTTGGGCGGAACGAAACCCACAAATCCATTCGTGCTCGCGTCGGCAAGAAACCCACTGATCTGGAATCAGTCCGTTCGTGCTCCTCCGTCGGCAAGAAACCCACAAATCTGGGTGGAACGAAACCCACAAATCTGTTTGTGCTCCTCGCGCCGGCAAGAAACCCATTTCGATTCCAGCTTGAAACAGGGAAACGAACGGCTGGGCGGAACGATTCGTGGTTGCGCAAGGACGGACGGTTGGGCAGAACGAACAGCGCGAGGACGGAGTTGCGGTACGCAGGCGGTTCCAGATCTCGCCGGCGTGGGTTGTTTTCTTCTCCTCTGCACAAAATCGCTACTGGCGGGCTGGCGTGGGAAGGCAAAATCCGATGGTAGCGGCGGCGGACGTGGACGGAGGTCGGTGATGGTGTTGGTTGCCGGTGGTGGGTTGATCGTGATTAGGGTTTGAGAAGAGGTGGAGAAGAAGAAGCTTAATGAAGAAAAAGATGAAAGAAAAAAGAAAAAAAGAAATGAAAAAAGAGAAATAAAAATAATAAAAATAATAAAAAAGTAATTAATATATTATTTTATTTTTAAAAATTAAAAAATATATTTTTAAAATAAAATTTTAATGCCACATCAGAAATCTGTTAGGATTTAACAGAAAAATAGACGGAGGGACCAATAATGTAACGAAATCCAAACCTCAAAGGTAAAAAATCCAAACCTCAAAGGTAAAAATGTTGAGTTTGAAAACTCAGGGACCAAAATAAAACCTAACTCAAACCTCAGGGACCAAAAGTGTATTTTTCCCTTAAAAAAAATATTCTTAAAGTCATATACTAATTTTAGGATAAAAAGATTTGATTTCTTGTTTTAAGTTTCCGTCTCTCAGAAACAAGAAAAATGAACCATTTTATTTTTTTCCTTTTGCATATAAAATGTATAATAGGTTTTTTTTTAAGAAAAAAAATAAATAGCATAATAGTTTTAAAATTTTTATTCTTAAAGATTATTTTTCAATTTAAAATTTGAGAAAAAAAGAAATCGAAATGATTATCCAAGGTATATTAAAAATTATTTTCTAATTAAGAAAACATGAAACATAGAGTAGTTATCAAACACCGTTTTTCTTTTTCCAATTCTAAAAAAAAAAAAAGACAAAGAATTTAATTGTTTTCAAACCAACCCTAAAATTATTTAACATGTATAAAAAAATTGTTAAAATGATACGGTTTCTAAAAATTAAGACCAGTTTGATAACCATTTTGTTGTTAGTTTTTTATTTTTTGTTATCTATTTTTTTTCATATATTTTCAAAGACTAAGTCAAGTTTTGAAAAGTAAAAAAAAATAGGCCCGTTGAATAACCATTTGGTTTTTGAAAATTAAGTTTATAAATACAACTTCCACCAATAACTTCCACCAAAACATGGGCTCATAGCATCCTTGTTCAAGAGATTTCTTCCACGGTTGTTTCAAGTTAGTCCTTTTCTTTTATTCCTTTTTGTATGTTTTCCTAAAAAAAAAAAAAAAAAAAAAAAAATCATTTGTTATGTTACTCACCTTCTTCCCCTGTTTTCAAAAATCAAGTCAAGTTTCGAAAATTAAAAAAATTAATTTTCAAAAACGTGTTTTTGTTTTTGGAATTTGACTGAGAATTCAAATGTCTCTCTAACAAAGATGAAAATTATTCTAAGGAAATAGGGAGAAAACATGATTTTCAAAACCCAAAAACCAACAACCAAATGATCATCAAACAGGGTCGTAGTTTTTCAAAACTTGTTTTTGTTTTTGAAATTTAGCTAAGAATTCAAATGTATGTTTAACAAAAACATGAAAATCATTGAAAGCAAGCCTAATTTTCAGAAACAAAAAATCAAAAACCAAATAGTTATCAAACGAAACCTAAATTCGTTACATTTTGGTAAGTTCATTACCTAACATATAGATAAACGATAAACTTTTTTATTTACATGTTTAATGTTATTATCCCAAAGTAATTTACAACTTGTTTAATTGCTTTAATTTCCATAACTTTTAAAGTATTAATTATCCCAACAAAAAAAATAATGGCAATGTTGAAAATTAGCTATGATTGAAGGGTATATTAGGTAAAATTGGGGTTCTAATTTCTAAAGATTCTATTTTGGACGTCACTCACTCCAAAAATTGCAAGATTTTGCGAATATATGAAAGAGTCCACGTGTTGAATATTAGCATGAGAAAGTGAATAGGCCACTAACTAGGGATCTTAATGTTGTGACACTTTTCTTTTTTCTTTTTTGCTCTTCTAGATGCACTTAAATAAATTTGGCTACATCCAATATTAAGAGATTTCACTTTCAATTAACATCCATCACTTTTTAAAAGTTTACTTGTGTTTTTGGGTTACAAGTTTCGATAAAAGAGATGAGTCGTTTAATGTTCGTTCCTGTGATGTCAACTTCAATCAATTTATATATGTAACACCAACATATATTTACATCAGCACGTTGATATATACATTTTTCAAAGTCAGATTATCTGTTTGCTTGATGATTAAGGGAAAAGTAACACATGGAAACTAAGTATAGTTGTTTTTAAAGTTTAGGAACTAAAATATAAACATGTCTTTTGAAAATGTAGGATATTGAATCAAAGTTGAATAATCTTAAAAGAATTAATATATAAGTATGATATTGGAACTCTAAAAAAAAAATAGAGATAAAATTTAAAAAGGGTGTGAGTGTTAAAATTATTAAATTATATATTTAGCCAAAATGAAATATTGGTCCAATCACAAACTTAGTCTATGAACTATAAAAAGTTTCACTACATATCAATGAACCACTTTTGATTATGATAATTTGACATGGTGTGGCATTAAAAAGCAAAAGCATTGTCCTCAAATCTTATCTTATCAAATTAGTGTATTCATTTTCGCTACTTGCTGACACATATAGAGTTCTAATCACCATGTCACATCAATATTTAAGTAAATATCATGTGACATTAAAACTTATTAAAATCAAATTAAAAAAAATCATTAATGTAATTTAAAATTTTCAAAAGTTCAAAACTTAAATAAAATTTGACATTTTTTTTTCATGAGATTTAGATTTAGTTTCCATTTATGTCCTTTAATTTTCACTTTAGTCTTTTAAGTTCTAGATTTTGTTTCTATGTGGTCCTTAAAAATTTGAAATTGATTTTTATTTGGTTAATAAAGTTTAGATTTGACCTTTATTTAGTTCTTGAATTGAGTTAATTATCATTAGTTTACCTAAAAAAAAAAAAAAAAACCAGGATAATTGACCTGCTGAGGAAAGTTGAGAGTGAATGCAAGATTATTTGTTGACGACAAAGCCGTCAACTTCTTTTATAATGCTTTTAGCTCAGTTTCAAATAACGATTTCGCCAATAACATTGACATGGTGCCAATACTTCATATCAACATATTAGTTACGGTCATTTTTTCGTTAAGTCAACTAACAGTTAACAAAATTAAGACATCGAAATAGAAGCAAAATATAAATCTCAAGAACTAAGGTCTTGTTTGATAATCATTTAAGTCTCGTTTCATAACCATTTTGTTTTTTGTTTTTTGTTTTGAAAATTATATTTGTTTTCTTCTAATTTGCTTAGGATGATTTTTATCTTTGTTTAGGAAAAATTTAAGTTCATAGTCAAATCCCAAAAAAAAAACAAGTTTTTTAAAGTTACTTTTTTTAGTTTTTAAAATTTGGTTTAGTTTTTGAAAAACATGGAAAGAAAGTAGATGATAAATCTTATGGGTAGAAGTAGCTTGTATAAGCTTAATTTTAAAAAACAAAAACCTAAACCTGTGTTTTTTATTTTTTAAAATTAACTTATAAATACTACTTTCAACCATGAGTTTCTTTAGTTTGTTATAATTCCTAGCAATGTGTTTCAAAAATCGAGCCTACGTTTTGGAAGGCTAAGAGAGTTTATTGAAGATTATGATTGTATGTTTATTACAAATTGAAGATTATGATTGTTTGTTATTTAGTACAACTGTATTAATTTCATATTTGTTATATTTCAGTTGTATTCTGTTTATTTTTGTATTCTCAGTATGCCTAATTAAGCCTACTGATCTTGATCACCATCATCAATGAAATGAGATTATCTTTGTGGTCAAGATTTTGCCTCTTTTGACTTTCTTAACTTGATATCACAGCTCATAAAATTCAAACGGATATTCAGTCCAAGGAACAAAAATTTGGGATCTGATCCAAGAATGGTGAACCCAAAAAGACACTGTTTTGAAGGGGCTGTTGAAGATTCCCACATTAAAAAGATAAGTGGAGTTCTCATAATTTATAAGATACATAGGTTACTCCACTTATTTCCAATTGATTTAGAGATTAAACCTCATGTTTATCTAATATGATTTTAAAAAATGTTTCTAAAAACATATTTTTTTGTTTTTGGAACTTGACTTTAGAAGGATTCAAATGTTTTCTTCAAGCATATAAGTTTCAAAATTCAAATGACTATCAAACGAGAACTAAAAGGGTCAATAATTACGTAATGTCATAGATCAAATAGAATCCATATATCCAAACCTTAGAGACTAAAGGGACGATATCGATCTTGAAACGTCACATACCATATAAAGAAAACCGAGTCCAAACATCACCGACATAATCAGATCGATGGTAAAACCTGAAAGTTCAGGGACTAAATTTGCCCAACGAGTAAAAGATTCGTTTGAGTTGATGTGAGAGTGGGATGTAAGGATAAAAGAAATGATTTGTCAAACATGCAATGAAAAAGGAGCACATGTGGAGAAGAAGTGGAGTTCACGAGGAGAGAAAGCGCGTGGAGTAAACAGAGCTCCCTAATCCCTATAAACCTACGGACCAATGAAAGGAAAGAGATGGGAATCGTACAGTCAAACTTGTAACGCCTTTGCCACCTTCCCTCCTCTTCCTTTGTCCCCATTTGACATTTTCTAAAAGTCAATCAAAAAACAAAAAAACAAAAAACAAAACAAAAATCCCCTCTCTCTCTCTTTCTCCATTTTTTTCTTTCTTTCTCTCTCTACATGCATCTTCTTTAGATTTATGGATATTGTTTTCTTCATATTTGAGTAGTTTGTATACTCTGTTTTGATGACGATATAGGACGAGGCCGAGCAGAAAGAGGCGTAATTTCAGGATTAAAGCTTTACGACTTTCAAATCACTGTCCTACGAACTAAATTTTTTTACAACTATTTATTTTTTTAAAAAAAAAATGAATGACAATTCCTTTCCCTCTCTTCTTTTTTGCTTAAGATTTTTTTTCTTGTAAATTGAGGTAAATTATGTTGGAATTGTTTCTTCTTGTTTTGTCTTAAATTCAAAAAATATGTGAAATAAAATTAAGGGTTTAAAGTGTTTTTTTCTCTCATTTATCTCCTTGAAATTAGAGAATTTCCTATATTTTTTCGCTTCCTAGTGATGGTTTTTTTTTTTCTTCTTCTTTTTAAGTAGTATAATTCATTTTTTAAGAATATAATTTTACAAGGGTTAGGAAAGGGGCTTGAATTTATAATCTAGGGAGTATTGATGTCTAACCACTCAAATTATGTTCGAAACTAATAATCATTAGTTAATTTGAGCATAACTTTATACTGGAATATAGATGTTTGAATGTTAACCCACATTGAACTAAACAATAATAATAATAAATTTGTAATAAGTAAGCTTATTTATTAAAAATAAAATAAGTATCAAACCGATTACGAAGCAATTATTTTTAGGAAAAAAAAAAACAAACTCATTCTTTTTTGTTGAAAGATTTGAATCACAAATCTTGATTATTAGTACAAGTTTTATGCCAGTTGAACTATACTCATATTCAACTCATTCAATATGCCCAAATTTCTTTCATAGGTAATTTTATAGTTTAAAAGGTGTTGTTATAACTTGTTTTCGTGTTTGAAACTTAGATAACATTTTGAAAAACAATTTTCGAGAAATAACGAACAAAGACACTCTAACTAACGAAAAACAAAATATCTATTCAATAAGCCATTAATTTTCTATCATTAGTGGTAGAATATAATCATTATTTTTACAAAAGTTTCAACTCTAACTAGTATAGAACCAAGATAGTAGGAGTCTCGGAAAAATTACTCAAACATAAATGGAAATAAATTAAATACGACGATATAATACGATTAATCAATTTAAGATTTAGATATTTTCACAACCTAATCACTTAATTTACTTAATTTCCAAAATTTTCCAAAAAATCATGCCAAATTGCTCAACACCCAATATCAAAGATAAAAACAAAATGTCAAGAGATAATACCAAATATATATCAATTTTTTAAAAAAAAAAAATAGTGAAATTATTTTTTTCATTTTACATAAATTGAAAATATTATGATTTTCTGTGTTTATAAATACATAATTAAGAATTAGTGAATTTCAAAAGTCAGTGCTCTTTCTCTTTCATTTCTTTCTCTCTCTCTCTCTAAACACATCAAAAAGTCAGCGCCGTCGTTTCTGCCTTCTCTTCTTTCCCTTTGTCCCCTTTTTACCAAATACCTAAAATTTTTCGTCTTTTTTTTGTTTCGGTTTTTTTTTTTTTTTTTTTTTTTTGTTTTTTTTTCATTTCGATTTGTGTATAATCCCACCCATGGCTGCCGGAAACGACGACTGGGACCTCTCCGCCGTCGTCCGGAGCTGCAACTCAGCCTCCTCCACTGACCCAACAGCCGCCGCCGCCGCAGAAACCGCCTTGTCTTGTCTCGCTTCTTTAACGTTTGACGACGATCCAAACGACGTCGCATTCTCCTTCTCCGACATCCTTCAGCCCCAACAACAGCCCAACGGCTTCCATGAATTACACCAAGCCTTCGTCTCCTTTCTCCCCAACCCCGCCGCCTCCGCCGCCGTCACCACCGCCTTGCCGGAAATTCCCAACCCCACTCCGAGTCGCCATTTTCGGCAGGGAGTTAAACCCATTCGCCCGCAGCCGGATCCCGGGGCGGCGGCGCTGCAACCGCACCACCGGCAGCCACCGTTCCCGCCGGACTTCCCAAACTCACCAATGCCTCAATCTCACATACCCAAATCGAGAAAAAGGCAAGTAATTTAATTAAATTAAATCTTCATTGATTGATTGCTTTTGTTTCATAATAAAATATTGTTAAATTAAAATTTTTATATATATATTTACAGAAAGAATCAACAGAAGAGAACCGTATGCCATGTTACTGCAGATAATCTCTCAACAGACATGTGGGCTTGGCGTAAATATGGGCAAAAGCCCATTAAAGGATCTCCATATCCAAGGTATTTAAATATACATATATATAAATAAATGAATAAATAATGGTTTTTTTAAAATAAAAATCGAAGCTTTTCCTTTTCTACTTTCTGTTTGTTTCTCGGGAAAATTCACTTACTCCTCCGATGATGATCGCAGGAACTATTACCGTTGCAGCAGCTCAAAAGGGTGTGGAGCAAGAAAGCAAGTTGAACGGAGCAACGCCGATCCGGAGACTTTCATCATCACATACACCGGAGATCACACCCACCCACGTCCAACTCACCGGAATTCCCTTGCCGGAAGCTCCCGAAACAGGTCGTCCTCGTCGATCACCACCAAAAACACCACCACGGGAGATCCCAATCGGTCGTTGACCGCCACCGCTGTCATCGGCTCTTGCTCCTCTCCGGCAGCCTCTCCGATGACACCGCTCGATGGCGGTGGTGAGAAAGAGGCGGAGATGTTTGAAGATATGGTGATCGATAGTGACGATGATGACGACGATGACGATATTCTGATTCCGAACTTGTCTGTGAGAGACGAAATCTTCGTCGGCTTTGAGGAGCTTGGTTGTAGCCCTAGAAGGCGGCCATCGTAACCCGACGACCGATGGCCGTGATGGTGGTGGTTGTGGTGTTGAGTAGTAATAAGAATTTCTTTTATTAATTTGTGTTTTAGTCTTGTAATTAGTTATAGTTTAGTCTCTATAATCAAAGTTCTAATTTGATGTTTATAGTTAAATCAAATCTCTTGAAATGTCTGACTCACTGAATCTAAAATGTCTGACTCACTGAATCTGACTTAACTGTTGTCAGTTCAGTTATGTGTGGTCACACACTTGTCACGTTTAAAGAGAACTGCCATGCATCAAGGAAATGTGACACGTATAAAAGCTATCCACTTTTAACAGACTATTTCAGAGATTATATTTACCTGGTTTAAAAGAATCAAGTTAAAAACAAAATCTAAACTAATTACAAATCTACAAAAACTAAAATGATATTTTAACTTGTTTTTTGTTCTGTTTTTTTAAATATGATATTTATTTATTTATTTATTTATTTATTTATTTATTTATTTATTTTTTTGAGATGGATATTTAATTTGTATTTGAGTTTACTCACTATTTAATTTAATTATAGGAAGAAGTGGGATACCCATACCCTATTGGAATAGCTAATATCCAATGGGGTTTGTTTTCTATATAATGAGATTAAAGAATCTTCCCTTCCCTTTGGGCGATTTTTCGTACATAAATATATATATATATATTGCGTCCCTATTTTATAATTTCAGTTTTCACCCTTATTTTATGAACTAAATCATAGCCGTCCAACTATATTTTTTCTTTTTTTTTTTTTTTTTTATCTATGATGACGAGATCTAATATTTAGATAATTATTTAATTTGTACGATAAAATTGTAGTCAGATATGAAAAAGTTGATTAACCCGATCAAACTAAATCAATTCATAACGGTGTTTCATCCAAGTCAAAGTGAACATAATTAAACAGTAATTGATATGTACTTCTTTTCTTAAGGTCGAAGGTTAAAATCCTCATACTCCACATTTGTTGAATTAAAAAAAAGTACTTCATCCAAATTAAATACACATGACTCAATTTAATAGTTCAATTGCATTTTACCTAACCTACTTGAATTGAACTGTTTTATATCCTCATCAATTTTTAAAAAATGTAATTCTAAATATTACATAAATATTTAACCTTAAATTCATACATCAAAAATTTAAGTTATTACCTAAAAATTTAACCAATAAAAATCCAAACACTATGACTATTTAACCCAATATCAATCCTTTTGAACTGGATCGTAGAACTTTTAATAATACTCTTACTTAATCCTTGACATTAACACTAGTAACAGAATGTAACTTGACATGTCCTATTAAACATATTAATAGATTCATTACACGAAACTATATTAACATTAACACTAGTAACAGAATGTAACTTGACATGTCTTATTAAACATATTAATAGGTTGATTACACGGAACTATATCGTTAATGATATTAACAATAGGGACTAAATAGAAATGTCAACAAAAGTTTACAAGATGACGAATTAAAAATTTTGAAAGTTGAGAGACTAAAAGCTCGAGATAATCCCTTTTCTTTTATATTTGGAAAAAGGTTGGGACAGCTAAGGTGGAAATGAACTGTGAGTGTGAACTAAATTTTAATTAATTAAATTAAATTCATAATTAAAAAAAAGGGTTAGAAACATAATCCAAAGATCCCCTTTATGTCAGTTAAGAAAAGTCAAGTATTTTTTATTTTTTATTATTTTTATTTTTTATATTTCCTAGATATGAGAGTTGGTCAAACATATTTTATTTCAACTTGTTTTAAACTTTAAACAATGTCAGATTCAAGTTGTCAACTTGTATTATATGATTTATATCCATCTATAAATATAGTGTTTAGTTGGGAAAAATTATTAGGGAGTTTTATTTAGAGACAAAGTTTTAATGAAAGTAATGGATATAATTAATCTTGGATTAGGGGTATGGTTGGAATTTTTATTTAAATATAAGAATGATAGGTGAGAAAAAAAAAATTATTTGCTCAAAGATTTCTTATTTTTAATGTAGTAAAAATTGATAAGTTAGATTAATGGATTTTTAGAGAGATTATTTTCTAAGATTAGTTATTTTTCACCTCATCTTGAGTGTCAATATAGTGTGCTTACCTTTTATTAAAAAAGGCTTAGAGAATAAAAAGATTAATAAAAGAGATCGTTTTGGAGGAAGATAAAAAAGTAATTTTAAATATTCCAATAGGACAATTTGGCGGGAATGAGAATTAATATATATCATTCGTACTTTATGAAGTCGTAAGTAAGATATGAAAATTTGGAAGGATTGGACAAGAATGAATGATCTTCTAGATTCTAAAAGTTTAGCCTCATGCAAATTACTTTATATCCATCATTTTCACCTATAATAAAATCGAGTTTTATGACTCTTTTTAATATAGACAATTTGAAACGAGAGAAATCAATATCTGCGTGGACATAAATCAATCCTATCTCACTTTCAATAATCAATGAGAGTGGTTAGGAAAGTTTGAAAACAGACATCTCTATTTGTTTTGTTTTTTTTTTTTTTTCAAAGTTTGGAATTTCTTATGGTTAGGAATAATGAGTGTTCATCCTAGGATGAAAGTCTTTTATTTTAAAAAATTTTAGAAACTAAAAAAGTAGATTGAGAAAATAAATGTTCATACTCATTATTCTTATTCTTATGCTCTGATGCCAAAGTGAGCTTCGCTCATCGGTAATTGGCATATACCTTCAACCAAGAGGTCAGAGGTTCGAATCTAGAGTTTACATAACATATTACATAATCATTTGGATAAAAGATCTTTTCAACACAAGATTTTGAGGATTTTAAATAATAAAAAGAATATATAAATTTATCATTAATACAAATAATTTGACCTCAAGGATTAAAGCCAATTGAGTTCTTAGTTTCTCTTTGAGAGGCTATGGAAGAATGAGAACTTTGCAATGTATAGGAAGTTTGGAAAGTGGATATTGATGACAGAGGAAGATGTATTTAGGGAAAACTTTGTGAATTATTGTTCTTATCAATGTGGAAAAATCATTCAAAAGAGTGGGTTATGGTGAAGATTGGATTTGTGGCTGAAGAAATTTGGTCAATGTCTCAAAAGATTGTGAAGTGCACACACTTGGCCATGAGTAAGGTTGAGTAGATATAGACGTATGAGATATGTGAAACTCTTGGTGAAACTTGTATAGATTGTCCAAATATAAGCAACAAGAGGTGTTGACACTAAATTATCATGTTTTAAAAAGTAAAACAATAAAGTTTATCAATCGCATCTTTATATGTATCTAGCAGACAACTCTCATTTGAGATTTAGATTTTCACTGTCTTCTCCAATTCATCATTTGAATTATATATGCAAGTCGTCTCCTCCATAAAAGACACACTTGACTAGCAATAGTGATCAACATGGAAAAAAAATGGGAGAGAAGACAGAGAGTATATGATACCTACCAAATCGTAGAGTTTGATTTAAACAAAGGATAGTTGAACCTGTAGACGATTTAAAATCTTCTAAGTATGATCTAACGATCAGTGGCACATATTGCATATTGACCAAAATAAGAACTCGTCTACCCAAATCATAGGGAACAAACTATACAAGTTGGAAATTATCAAGTCCTAATTAAATCAAAGAGTGCCCTAAAACCCACTTAAGGGGCAATAATCCACACCTCAAGCCAAATCCCCCTTGATTGAAGTATCATCTTTCTCGAAGCCAAAGCAACATGGCTTGATCATTTAGGGCCCGTTTGGTAACGTTCTCGTTTCTTGTTTCCGTTTCTTCATTTTTAATAAAGAAAAATAGAATTTCATGACCCCAACACCTATACATTCAATAATAATAAACCTATATTCTTATTCATGTTTGGAAAAAATTGGAAACAAGAACAAAAAATGAGAAACTAGTTTTAGTTGTTCCCAAAAGTTCTATACAAATTTTGGGAGTGTTTCTAAAAAATGAGAAACAAGAAGCATACATAGTTATTAAATGCTTAGATTTCTTAATAAAATTGGAAACAAGAAACATGAAACGAGAACGTTACCAAACGGGCCCTTAAATGCTTATTTAATGCCTCCACCTCATAGGCTTAAAATTATGCTCTATAAGCTAATGCATTAAAATTTTGAATTTAATATACCATACCACTTTTAAACGGGTTGTCAAAGAAAATAGTTTTAAATGGTACCAAAGTAAGAGATTTTGTACCTAGATTTTCTATTAATATTGTGAGTCACTTGCTACATTTTGATTTTTTTTTTTTTTTTTTTTTTTTTTTTTTTTTTTTTTTTTTTTGAAGCAACTACATTTTGAACTTAAAAGTAAAGAATTCAATTAATTAGTTCAAAACTATAGTCTTTTGAGTCCTCTTTAATTTTGTATGATCAACTTAGTATGACTGCACCTGACATGAACGTGATCGTACCGTTCACAGACTCAAGTAGCAACCATGAGTGGCAGTAGATTTAATGTCGTAAACCCCACAAGCGAGCTTTTCAACAAAAGAATGGTTCTATTCATAACAATAGTTGACACCTTCATGTCCTACTCCCACATCTTAGGACTTGTTGGTCTTCTCAAAACTCTCTATAATCTATTCCTTTCAGTTCTCCTAAAATATATATATATATATATAGCTCTCACCACATCTACTCTAAGAGAGGCATTGATCTTAATTTTATCTACAATATTACCCCCTATGAGTTCAACAGTTAAAATGAAACTTTTCGAAGTCTTAAAATTGAAATATGCCCCAAAGTTGAAAAATATTTTATATAATTTAAACTATTTGAAAAAGATAAAACAGTTAAAATAGAGTTTGTGACAACTTACAATACACCAAACTTTTAATTTTATCAATCAGCACCCTTTGTTAAGTGTTGCAATCAACCTCCTACATTTTATAAAGTGTGGCATTTAGCTCATACTGTACTTTTTTTTTTTTTTGAATAAGAAATCAATTGCATTAAAAGAACTTAACCGTTCACAACAACTTCCTCTAGAATTAAGGAAGACAGCCACGAAGGGATATTAGAATCCCTACACAAAAAACATCTTCAAGCGAGGAAGATGCCTAAAATACAAAATTCACAAAATCCCCATCGACAACATCGGCCGAAGGTCTTCCCGCCGACAAAAATCCTGTCACCGCTCGTGCTAAAATGTGCGCGATTTTGTTCCCTGCCCTTGGGCATTTAACAAAAGCAGCCACATTGTAGGCAGAAGCCATGGAATTGATCTCGTTCACCAACAATTTTGATTCTGAGATATAAATGATTTCATGGTTGAGGGTTTTGACCACCTTTGATGCGTCCGCCTCCACAAAGATCTGCTTCGAAGTTCTTCGGTCTTCTTCCTGGTACGCTTTGAGTCCTTTAATCGCCAACATCTCGAGAGAATTGAAATACGCTTTGAGTCTTTTTTTTTTTTTTTTTTTTTTGAAATAAGCTCAGACTGTAATTTAATTTAACTTGTGCAATTTTTCCTTAATTTTAGTTTTCAACCTACTAACTCTTTTAAAGTTACATTAACTTTTTTAAACCTAATAATTTTTTAAAGTTGCATTAACCTTTTAACTTTAACTAATTTTTTTAAAAGTTGCATTCACCTTCTTAATATTTAAAAACCATGTAAAGTTTTTTTCTATTTTAGTTTACATTAATTTTTTAACTTTGCCGGAGAGGGAAGTACAAATTTATCAAACATCACATGCAAATCTAATCTTAGGTTAAATTACAAATTTGATGGTATACATTACTTAAGTCACTAAAAACTTTAATTTTTCAAAAGTATAAAAAAAAACCACCAAACTTTAAGAGATTTTAAATACACTCTTGACTTCACGAGCAAATCATACCAAAGTATTTCAAATCACTACACCATCCAAACATTCTCCAGTTTCCACTCATCCAATTAATAACATAACAAAATTCTAAATTTTACTAATCTTTTTTTATTTCTAAAACCTGTACTTCAAACAAAATTTAGAGCTTGGCAGACAAAAGCAATATTTTTCAATGTAACACTAATCAAATTGATGAACTAAAAAAATAATAATTATATATATATAAAAAAACCTAATCAAATTGAGGACTATATCCACCCAAAAAGATGAAATTAGTAAAACTCAAAAAATACCAGGGCAGTTTTGCAATCTTCCCAAAAACATAACTTTGTGTTAATATTAGAGTGCAAAATTTATGGCCCAAACAAACAAGAACTGCATCCACAATCAAGAGTTGCTGCTTAACCATACCACTTATAACTATAAATTGAAAAATAGACAGCCCTAACAAAATTAGGTCTTCTGGAAATATAAACTCCCAAAACAAACCAAACAATGAAAACTGGCATTCACTCCATCATCCATTACATCAGCGTCCAACTAAAAGCTCGTGAATAAATTTTCTTTTCCTTCAAAAACCAGCTTTCATGAATTTGTCTACGAATGAAAAATAAATATATAAGAAGAAACTATCACCCAAGGCCAAAGCATGGTTGAACAAAACTACTCATTCTCTTCACTCCTCTTCGAAAACGGTTCCCTTTTCGCTGACATAAATACCATCAAGGAACTTCCGGATATCTTTGTTCTTGACATGGCATTTCTGTCACCCAGAGGAGAAGAAACAAGTAAGTATAAAACTGATTATGCTATGCCCATCCAGGCACAAGTTTTGCAAGCATGAATCAAACAAAAAGTGGTGTGGGAGAGAAAGAGACCTGGTTTATCAAGGCAGCAGACCGAGATACAAGCTCAATATCGTTACCATCCAAAACCAACTCATCTTTGACCTTCTCAGATCGGACAATAGATACTCCGTCAAGCATATCTACTTTTCGCACCTATTGCACAAAGAAAACAGAGACACGGCATCCATGCATTATACAAATAGTAACAAACATTTTTACAAAGAATAATTGTATTAATAAACTTGAAACATACAAAAGAGAGGACTTTCATAAAGATTATTTGGAATATTTACTAGTTCTGTTAAGATACTTGTTTGAATTTTATGATACTTGGACTTTGGATGACATGGTCAGAGGACTGTGTTCAATGTAACCTATTTCCTTTTAGTGCAGTTGGCAGACTTGCTTTTTAAAGTGCTTATTAACCACGTGTTCTTTTTCAATTTAATCTTCAGAAACGTCTTTGTTTATTCTGATTTCATTAGTTTAGTTTTTTTATAATTAAAAAAAAAAAAAAACCATAGATGGTTTTCCAAGAAAAATTGAACACACTGTTTCTGCAATTTCACTCAGTTTCTAAGCATGATCTCTGTTCTTCTGTAAGCCTACTCCCCGCCCCCCCTCCCCCCACCCAGAGGTCTCTCTTTCACATTCTCCCCAACCATCTGTCCTCTCTCCTCCTTAGCATCTCCTCCTTAATGTTCTTGGCATCTATCTCCATCTTAACTTCCCAAAATTTGTTTTACCAACTACAGATTACAATTCAATCATTATTTGGCATTTTAGAAGTAGTCTTGAGTTGTACTATCTGTTTCTATGTTGTTTTCGTTGCTACTGCCAGGTCTAGTGGGTGATTTTAAGTTTCAGCTGAAGGTTTTTGACTTGTTTAGTTATTTAGATCTAGCAAATGGGCGGCAGTATCTTTATTCAATTTAGTAGTTTTCGTTGCTGCAAACTTCTTTGTAATTTTTCATTACAGTTAACATACCCTTCTTGTTACCATTCTTTGTATTTTACAACATTATTCAACCAAAACATGGCCCTATAATAGATTTCACTGAAGAAATAATTTTACATAACAAGGAGTAAGCAAAAGACCATTTTTTAAAAAAAGGATTGTTTAAACTGATGAATAATCGCGAAATCAGATAACGACTATCTGAAAAAGAAAAACTATTCTGTTTCTAAGAAACCTTCTACTCAATTTTATTTTAATCCTCAAGTAATCACAAAAGGAGGAAGTAGAGGAAACGAGACTATAAAGGGCTAGGGCTTCCTACATAAATTACTTTTAAAAAGTAGTCACTCAATCCTTCTGACTTAACCCTCGAACTTCAACATTCAGTTAGGGTAAAATGCAAAGGCTGCAGTAAATATGAACCCAGAATCCAGAGTCCAAAATCCAGATAGTGCAGTTTATGAGACTAAAGTGTGTGTGAGAGAGAGAGAGAGAGTTATACCTTTTTCTCACCAAGAAAGTTACGGATCTCGATGGACTTGTTGCTATTGGTGATGCTAGCATTGATCGGAAAGTGAGCATAAACAAATCGCATCTTGTAACGGTAGCCCTTGGTGACACCAGTGATGAGATTCTCAACATGGCTAAGAGCAGTGCGAATGGCAGCAGAAGTCTTCCTGGAGCCAAACCAAGCATCGATCTTGAGCTTCTTCTTTCCGGTGCCCTCTTCGGTGATCAACTGGAAATCCAGATTCAGATGCTTGAAGTTGCGAGTG
This sequence comes from Luffa aegyptiaca, assembly GCA_017139565.1. Taxonomy (NCBI): domain Eukaryota; kingdom Viridiplantae; phylum Streptophyta; class Magnoliopsida; order Cucurbitales; family Cucurbitaceae; genus Luffa; species Luffa aegyptiaca. The sequence goes on from CM029396.1 coordinate 896,126, forward strand.
AGTTTCCCTCGAGGGCCTTCAACCTCGATGATTTTGGCGTTCACTTTGATCTTCACCCCCTCGGGGATATCCATAGTTTCCGATGAGAGGATCGTCTTCATCTTTTCCTAATGCAACTCTCTGCCCCTCTCACTGTCTCTGGAGTTGGAAAGGTGACGGCGACGGCCGAGAATGAACAAAAACCCTAATCAGGAAAATAGTGAAGATTTATAGTCGAAATTCTTCGACTGTGTTTTGAGGTTTTGGGAACGAGAGAGAGAGAGAGGAAGATTAGGGTTAGGGTTTTTTTTCTCATTCTATGGAGGCCCATTTCCATCCACCTTGGGCCTCCAACGACAACCAAACGGGCCCAATTTTATTCTTTATTTGTATCATTGAAGTGTTATTTTTATTTTAAAAGAAAATCATTGAATTATTCTTTTATTCATATAATAAGATATACAAGCATAAAATTTATCTTATCTATCAACAAAATCAATTTCTTCCCATAGATATATGGACATGTGAAAGCTAATGCATGTGTCTAATCAAGAGCACACAACCTCATTCTTAATCGACTAACGACTCTTTTGCTATAAGGTATTGTGTTTTTTACACCTAAGAAATTCAATTGATGGTCTTAAGTCTTTTAAGACGGATTTAAGAGACTCGAATTTTGATTAAAGAAAAATATATGTAGGAACAATGGTTTAATCTATAACTATTTGACTTAGGCCATGTACAAGATAGTCTAGCACCTTCGAAACTCATTCAATCCCATTGTAGAATATGTGGTCTCCTAGCTGTAATGCAGCTTTGCTAGATAATGAATAGGTGGGAGGTCTGGGCTGGGTGTTGAGGAACCCCACTGAAGATGTGATTGGGGTGGGTTGTGAACCAGCCATGGGGCTTCTTGGGGCTACAATGTTGGGAATGCAAGTGAGTTGGGCTATTGGCTATTCGTGAGATGGAGATGTCTCAAGTGGTGGTGGAGTCAAATTGTTTGCTATAGAGGTGCAAAAGCTCTCATCTAGATTGATGGGGACAAGGCTTAGACATGTTTGGAGAATCCAAAATTTGTTGCCCGATCATCGAGTGCGATGAACAACGAGAAATAGAGTACACGCCAATTGGTTTTCAGATTTTCCAAAATGGCTTCTTGAAGGGATTGAAGTGGATAAGCGACTTTAATTTCAATGTAACTTTGATTTGGTAATTAGCATGTACTCTCGACCACCCAAATGTTGATGAACTCAAACAAATTTTTTTTTTTTTTTTTTTCTTAAAAAAAAACACATTTTTTAAACACATTTTTTTTTCTTGAAACATCATATTTTTTAAACATATTGCAAAGTGGACGAGTATTAAATTAAATGGCTGCTGGGAATGGAACACTGAAGAAAGAGATCTCTTTCGACTGCGAGCGCAGTGACTGATTTAGATAGCGATTGCAAATCATCGGAGGAGTCTTCGCCGCCGTGAGGCTCCGATCTGCTGCTGTTGTTGCCGGTAATCATTGCTTGACCAATTAAGAACTCGGTCGTTGGATCGATCGCTTCCTTTTCTCTCTCGCCTTTGCTCTCCTATCCCTTGTTTGATTTTGATTCTCCTTCTTGAATCTGTCACCATCCAGCTCCATTACGTATTCTCTCTTCACTTTCCTTGCTCTCAGTCTCTTCTACGATCCATCAGCAAAATCTCCAGTCCAGGTACACTCTCTGCAATTTCCCTTTTTCTCTGTGCTATGTTATTGTTCATTTTGTTCCCTTGGAACTCTGATTGAATAGGACTCCCAATTTTGACATTAGACTTGTTTCTAACTACAAAGAGTGGTTTTGTGGAGAGGCCAAAGGGAAACACATCTGTTTCTTTGGCTTGCTGAACTGAATCCTGATCTGGTTCGGCTTAGATTTCACACATTGGCTATTCGCGATTTTCATTTTAATCTCTATGAATTATGATTTTTCCAATTTACTAGACTAGATCCCATGTATTTATGGGTTCTCTTATCACCTCCCCCGTAATCCTACCAGAGAAAACGAATTAGATAAGTGAAGAAGCAGGGAAGAACTGAATTCTTTGTTGCTCTGCTAGGTTACTGATCGTAGAAAGAGTGAAAATGTTGGGGGTTTTGTCCAAATCTCAGATTTGTAGACCATTTTCGAATGATCATTGATTTGATTCAATTTAGTACATTCCAGAAACCATGCAGTTCTTTGGTGGGTCAGAGATTAGCCCTTCGCCTCCGGTCCCGACAGCAACTGGAAACAATGTGCATATGATGTATATTTTCAATAGGAATGGAGTTTGCTTGTTCTACAGGGAGTGGAATCGGCCTCTTCGGACATTGAATCCCCAGCAAGACCACAAACTTATGTTTGGTTTGCTCTTCTCGCTCAAATCCTTTACTGCCAAAATGGACCCAACCAGGTTTATCTTTCTTTCTTCACTGGGAAACTACTTTGGTTTATGGTGTGCCTAGTTTAAGGAATGATCCAACAAGATATGAGATTTATGCGAACCATATTTTTATGTCTTAATAACTTGATAGACGCAATGCTCTTTTATGTTTGGTGGCAATAACTAATAAGAAGAGTAATATATTGTACATTTATATTTTGACTTTTCAGAGTCTTATATTATTGAGAAGTGACAAGCTGCTTTCGGGAGTTTGATTTTGAAGTTATATCTTTCTTTTTCCTTTTTTGGGTACAGTACTGATAAAGGCAATCTTGGGGTGCCTCAGTTACCTGGCCAAGGTTGTTCGTTTCACAGTTTTCGTACAAATACCTACAAGCTGAGTTTTACTGAAACTCCATCAGGGATAAAGGTTATTCGAACTTTCCTCTCTCTGTTCTCTTTCATATTTGCCTATATAGTTTCATTTATGTCTACTTGAATTGTTAAGTTAAATACATTATATTGATATATGACATGATCGACTCAGAACTAATGTATTCTCTGGAGCTGACTGACTACATATGTTTGATTTGTGCAATTATATTTTTATTCCCTGTTATTATCATCGTTATTTGACAAGGTATATGGGAGCTTTGAAGGGTTGGGTTCTTTCTTCTCTGAACTTTTGTTACATGGATAACAGAGTTTTGATTCGTAATCTTGTGAATTTGTTAAGTCCAGTTTCCTTGGTGATAATTAATACTTTCAAAGAGCCTCCTTTTTATTTCTTGTTTTATTCTTGAAGAGTTAAAGTTGGACTCTTGGAAGAAGCCCTGTGAAGCTGCTGGTCTAAAATTTTTACTGCTTTTGAGAAATAATTAACCAGTGGTGCAAAATGGGGATCCTTGCCATGAACTACAGTGTTGCATTGCTCGATTGATAAATTAGTTTAAAGTTCAATTTTGTGTGAATTGATGGATTGTTTCTTTTTTTTTTTCAGATTATCCTGGTTACTCATCCTAGAACCAGTGATTTAAGGGACTCATTAAAGTACATATACAACTTGTATGTTGAATATGTAGTGAAAAATCCACTCTACAGTCCAGGAACCCCAATCAGGTAAATTGTTAGTTTTGGTTGATGCATAATTCCTTTATACCAACAGTAGTAATGTAATTCAAAGAAACTTGGTTTGAAGTCTTGCAAAATAAAATCAATATCTTTGATGAATTTGAACTTTGTAATGCATGCATCCATTTGTTCAGTTTATAAATGATCAAATGACGTCTGGCGTAACAAAACTTATTATTGGTGCTTGCACCTTAACAATAAATACTTGAAATATATCTCAGAGACCATTTTGGGGATCTTTTTTGATTTACTAGATTCTCCCTTGAGGCTAAATTACCACTTTAGTCCTTGGGGTTTGAGCTCAATTTCAATTTGGTTCCTACAATTTTAAAATTTTCATTGTAGTCCCTGTGGTTAGGTTAAATCTTCCCAAAACATCATTATTATTACTATATGTTATCAGTTCTCTTACTTGACGTGGTTTTTCTTCTTTTTCCATTTTTTATGTGGAAAAGAGACAATAGGTTTACTTTAAGCTTAAGGCATGGGTAAAGGTTAAATTGGCAGACTATATTAAAGTTTAAATTGGGAACAAAAATAAAAGAAATTTGGGGAAAGTAGGCGATTTATGACTAAGAGGTTGGCTGCACAACTTGCTTTCCTCTATTTTTGACCCAGCTCAAACCATAATACAATCAACAATTTAACCTTTAAAAATACCTTATATTAGTTGGCAGCTTATCGCCCTTCTTTGCCACTTCCAAAGAAAAAGAGTTGCATAAGAAAACTATTTACACCTAATAATGGTATAGACATTTTTGGGAGATTTTCAAAGCTATATGAACTATGATGAAATTTTTTTGAACCATGTAGTCGAAATTGAAACCAAACTCAAACTATATGGACTAAAATGTTAGTTTAACCCTCCTTTTTACCAGAAAGTTTTACATTGGAGAACATATATCCCTTCGTTAACTTTCCAGTTTACTCCATTTAACAAAAGACTTGAAATATGTTACAAAATCCTTTTAGGACTTATCCCACCCCCTTAAACAATCCATGCTTGCTATGATACAGTTTTTATGATGTAAATAAAACTATTCTTGTTTGTCCTGCAACCAATAATGGCACTCCCTTGATTAATCATTTGATTTTGCTTTTTTGCAGGTGTGAGCTATTCAATACAAGTCTTGACCAGTATGTAAGGAGCATATCGTAGAAATCAAAGGTAGTGCTAGTGATTGTTCTGCCATTTTAGTTTCATACAAGTCGTATGCTTTGTCTGCCTTTTGTTGATAAATGAATGCGTTTCATTGAACAACAGTGCAGTTGCAGGTAATTAAGACCTCCTTGTCGAAAATGCTTACCTGGGAGTTTCTTCTTTTTCCATTGGTTGTACTGTCGAGAGTGCACCAGCATGAATTATTCAAGTTTATTTTTTTCCTCCCATTATTTTTGTAGTAACTTCTGGTGTTGTGATAGTGGTGGAAAGAGAAGAAAAAAAAGGGAATTCTAGTACCAATGTTTGCTGCTCAGGTATGATTTGTAGTAGTGCAGCTATATTTCTTGTTTCATCTATACACGTACCATACATTTGGAGTTCTTTATGTAAAAATGTAAAAGGTTTCAAACTGGAGAGGATTATGTTCAGTTACCTTCCTAACATCTTCCACCCTTTCATTGTCTCTTCATCAATTTCTTGCTATTTGTTTCAACCCTAGTATGCACTGCCCTGCAAAGATGCAATATTTTTTTTTCTTTTCGATACCTGTGAGGGTCTGGGTTAACTTATACACACCTCCAACTATCCTCATAGGACAACCACCTAATCTTACCACATTTGGTTGTCATGGAAACTTGTTATATATTAAATCCTCGGTAGGTGGCCACTAGGTTTGAACCTATTTTGTCTAAGCCCTTTATTTTCTTACATTGATCCTTATTGGTCTTCAAGCCAACCTGAGTGGCTTAGGAAGTTTGTTATACCATAACACTTCCAGGGGTTCCGAAGTCATTAGGAATGGATCTTGGTTCTTTTAAGGTTGATAGCCCTTAACTCACAAAAGAGAAATATGTTTGTAGTAATTGTGTTAGTTCCTAAAAGGGAAATTTCCCCATAATTTCTTGCAATGGAGGCTTATAGCCGGAAAAATATTCGACAAGCTTTGGGCGACCAGGTCTACTTTGAGTCCCGATGTCTCACGTTGCTTGACATATGCGATTTCGTGCACTCGGCACAATCACATTGTTGTTTCCTTTCCAAATGCTGCCATGCTCTTTCTCAAATCTCTATTTGGTTTCTCAGCTCAGAGGCTTTATCATTTGCCCTTAGCTCAAAGTTACATCTTACTTGGAGGATCCCCAAATAGGTTTGACAGGATGATAAATCCTTTGCATTAACCTGAAACCTTCCTCACCTGGTTCAACCATCCACTCTGTTTTCAGATATTCATCCAAGAAAACTTTCTATTCAATAGGTCGTTGAATTTTCAATTTTGTATCTAACAGGTCTTATGTTAGACATTTAAGGACCAGCCACAAACCTAAAAGTTTGGCTACTGAATTTACAGCAAAACTAATAACTAAAATTGAAGTCTATTCAATATATTGGCCATTATTATATCAAAGAAAATTTTGAATTTGATGGATGAAATTATGTGACATCAAGTTAGAGATAAAAGAGTCAACTCAACGTCTCTAAAAAGAGTCAACCCAACGTCTCCAATGTGAATATATGTGAGGTTATTACTCTCAATAACAAGATGACAAATTATTAAATATACCTACCATTGTATAGTTAACCTTCATAACTTTATATACTTCAACTAACCATTGAATACAAGAAATACATTTTGTAATTTCTCTCTTATATTTCCAACAATGTAAAAGTACTGACCACCTGATAAAAGAGGAATATTTACAATCAAATAACAATCATTCTTGAGATTGAAAAGAAAGGTGGGGCAAGACTTGCTCCACCCACTCTTATAAATTCTCTTATGAATTTATTGCGACATCAAATATTTTGTAGTTGAAGATATTTTAAATTACTATTTTCTCCAAAGGTATTAATAGAAAAAGTAACTTTATTTAAAAAACATTTTTTCAAAAGTTATTTCAAACACAAAATAAGTAAATAATTGTTTAGAATAGCATCGATGAAGGATTGTAACACCATGAGATCAACCGAAGTCCGTTGTCGAAGCTAAAAAGACCACAAGTCAAAGTCTTTAGTCAAACCAATTAGTCCAATCAAGATCATTCAACACCGACAAATACATACATACATATATACAAACATAACTGGTTCATCATTTGGATTGGTTGTCCAATCCAAATCACGAATAGTTTATGTCAATTAGCATCCATACAAAAGCTATAACATCTTCTTTCATGTTTTGAAAAATAGAGAAAGAGACTTTGAGAATGGACAAGTAAACGCTAAAGACCAAAACCACACAAAGACTATGAGTCAAATGTGAGGGTTTGGTTTTGTTTAGAGGCATTAAATGTTGAAATTGGAAGTACCAATGAGAAGTGGAAATGAAAGAGAATAGTGAGAATTGGATGAGTTTTATGTGTGTTTTGGTTTGAATGATGATTTGATTTGGGAACTGTTTGAGAGAAAAGAGAAAGTCCATAACTGAGACTGAAACTCAGAGGCTGCAGACTGATATGGAAGAGAGAGGACACTGTGAACTTGTGGAAGAAGGAAGGGATGGACCAATCTCTTCACATTTTTCACCTTAATTCTGAATGTGGGTCCCACTTCCCGCTTTTTCTCGGGTTAAATTACAAATTTAGTCCATCGACTATTTGAGAGTGTTTGGTTTACTGTTTCGAAAGTAGAGAATATATGAGTTAACTGATAAGCTAAATCCATATTCGTAAAGTAAATTCTATTTTGCTCTTCAAAAATATTATAGGACTCTCGAGCCAGTATCTCATCATTACTCTCTATATATTTTCTTGTGGTAATTGATATGTATCTTATCTAATAACTTTTAGCTACTTTAGTATTAAAAATAAGCATATATTTTAAAGAGAAAAAAGTATATGTATAAAAGTAAATATAAATAAGAACTAAATGGTGTTCCTTCAAATAGGCATTATATCTTTCACTTACTTGGAATTAAAGTTAATTATCCATAGTGATAACTCAACTAACAAACTAACCTTTCAACCTTCAATCAATTTAAAACTTGCACCTAAGATTTCAATTTCTCTATCATCACTTACCCTTGTTCCAAAAGAAGTATAAATCTTTTCAGGGTTTAAAAATTTAAAAAGAGAAACCTAAATTATATCAGTTTCAAACATAGTCTCAATTCGATTTTTAACTTTAAAAGATTTTAATAACATATCCCTAAACATTGAATTATGGTAGCGTGATATAACAACTAATTGGATGGATTATAAATTTGAATTGAAGAATGTACACCAACATTTTGCACTTACTCAATCCAACCACTAAAAAAAATTAGCAGTTTTGTCGATTATTATGTTTGTAAGAACACTAAAATAAGATCAAGGAAGCTACAATTCTCCTCACCTAAATAAGATTGAAGAACTAAGATGTTGAAAAATCTAATTTAGCCCTATTTATATCTATTCATTTATTTATAATTTTTATAACTAGCTACTTAATCAAGTCACTTCATCTTTCATCCGACAAAACGAGTATAACTCTACAGTAATTAAGATATATTCCTTCCTTTGAAATTGGAGGTTCAAATTCTCATACTCACGTTTGTAGTCCTAAAAAAAGTTACTTCATCTAAATTTAGACCAATAAAGTATCATATTAGCATTTTGTCCATTAATATAAATAATGTAACAAAATCTTAAGACATAATTACAAGTTTTTGCCCAACAAGAGTATAGCTCAACTGACATAAAGTTGTACTAATAACCACGAGATTGGTGGTTCGAATCCCCCACCCCACATATTGTCAAAAAAAAATTACAATTTTTTGAAATAATATTCATTTTAAAACATAAAATACCAGATTGAAAATTATCTAAAATATTAAGAATGATTTTATATATTTAGCATTAAACATTGATGATGCAATGGATTCATCACTTTTAAGAAAAACAATATCCAACAGTCTTGAAAATCCCATAGATGTCAAGTCATCTCAATCCCCCAAAATGGTGAGAAATCATCACCCAAATCTTTGATTTGAACAGCCATCTTTTGTTTTTGTTTTTTTTTTTTTACAATATGTGAGGTGAGAGATTCGAACCACAGATCTTGTGGTTATCAGTATAACTTTATGCCAGTTGAGTTATGCTCTTGTTGGCTACAGCCATCTTTGAAGGTAATTTTTCCATATTTAATGTGATTTTTAGGGATAGGAAAGAAAAAAAGAATCAATTTATACTTATTAGTTCATTCATTAAAACTTTCAATGAATCAAGTAAATTAAAACTCTAAACTAATAATTTTATCTATTAAGTTTTCTTAGACGACTCTTAGTTAAATTGGAGTTTGTATGTATAAAGGTTGTTATTTTATAATTTATATTAAAAAGAGAGAAAAATGTAGCTAAATACATGATAACAAAGATCTTTTGTACTTTATAAAACAACAATACCTTTATTGGCGATAAAAATAAAGACAATTCACTTATCACATTCCCCACTAGAATCCAAAATGGGAACAAGAATAGGTATATATGTCGTCCAAGTAAATTTTCTCAACATATACGCTAGTGACAAGAACAACTTCATTGCCATACTCACCACCATGTAGATTTTAAATTTCTTACTCCCATTGAAGATCTACGTTTTCATGTGAATGAAATTCAAAAAACACACCGACATCAAGAGATTCACTAACACAAGCATTGGAAAAATGAGGTCAAAAAATGGAACGAGATTGTTGGTAGAGACTCACCATGATAAAGGTAATAAGAGGTATGTCTGGCACCCAACTTGACTTCTTTTTTTATTAAGTTCAACAACATTTTGGATAGGGGATTCGAACTTCTGACCTCGTGGTCGAGGGTACATGCCAATTAACACTAAATTATTCTCACTTTGATTTTTTTTTTCCTTTTGAGATTCAATTTCTTGAATTGGTTCGACATTTTTCTTATTGTTCTTCCTATAATCCTATAATTTTCTATATTAATTTACACATATAAACCAACATCTATTCAACCATAGTTTTAATCTTTTTCAATATAAAATATAAAATGACAACTTTCTCATGTACACTCCTAATTTAACTTATTTTTCCAAAAAAAAAAAAAAAAAGTTTAGATGATTAAATTGAAAAAGATAAAATATTCTTCTTCTTTTTTTTCCTCCATTTTTTTTTAAATTTGAAACAGAAAATTAGAAATAAAGATTTAAAAAAAAAAAAAGGCTCCAAAATTATACATTTGAACTTTTTTGGAAACTACATATTACATTTTACAAATTACAATGTTTCTACCAAAAAAAAAAAACAAAAAAAACAAAAAAGAAAAAATAAGAAAAAGAAAAAAGATGTCCATTTTGTTTTTGTTTTTGTTAGTGGTTGGAGTTTGCATCAGACAAAATCCCAACACAAAGGCAGATTTCACAATCAGATTTCTTTTCAAATTCCTTCATAATAATTATGACTCTTTACACATTCCAACTCTCAAAAAACCCCTCTTTTTCTTCTTCATCATCAACACTTTCATCACCCAAAAATTTCCCTTCCTTTACAACTAAGCCCCTTCAAATATATTTTATTTATTTTTAACCCCCTCTAATTTCACTCTTCTTCTTCTTCTTCTTCTTCTGGGTTGCTCTCAATTCAATTCCCTTCCTCTTTGCTTTCTTTGAAAGAAAAATCTGCCAAAAAAAAAAAAAAAAAAAAAAACCCAAATCATTTTCAGAATCAATGGTGGAAAATGAATTTGAGCAGCAAGCAAGATGAACAAGTAATTTACCTTTGCAAGATAGACTTCTTGACCTTTCTTGTGAGGCTGCTGCTGTTTCTGACCTTGACAACAACAGAGATTTCTCTGTCCACAAAAATAAATCCAACATTAATGCCTTTTATTATTTTCAAAATTTTCATTTTATTCCTAAAAAGTTTGAATTTTGTTTCTAAACAATCGTCGAAAGACATTTTTTCATTAAATTTATGGACGAAAAATAACATGTTTGCATAAATATTGTTGCTTATGTGCACATATACATGGACAAAACAAAACAAAACAAAACAAAGACATCATTTTTAGTCAATAAATTTACTGAGAGATGTCTCCAAGAGTTCGTTTTGAAACAAACTTGCTTCAAACTTCGAGGACTAGAATGAAATCAACCCCATAGTTCAAGAATATTTTTCGTAATTTAACCTTTCAATGTTCTTGTTTTTTACTAAATTATAAACTTGTCCCTAAAGATTAAGCTTTAAACTTCTATTAAACATTTTTTTAAAAAAGTTTATAGAACTAAGTAATGTAACATTAAAATTCAAGAGCAAACCTGAACATATAGCTCTTTTTTTAACTAAAAAAAACAAAACATTGAAATTTGAACATAAATTTTTAATTTTTAAGTTAAAAAGGGTTTTTTTTTAATTTTATTTTTTTGGTTTTTACCTGTGGAAGCGTTGAGGGATCTTTTGCAGTGTAAAATGGCGCTTTGAATCCCATCGTGTTGCTGCACCAACGAATCATCTCTCCGGTTCAACGGTGGCGCCACCGCCACCGCCGCCGCTAATCCGCCAGCCGCCGACGCCGATTTGCTCTTACCCAGATGCTTGCAGACCAACCTTATCCCCGCCGGCAGACCATTCTCGTGCTTTTCCCTCACCGGAGAATCCACCGCCGCCGCCGATAGATCGCCGCCGCTGTCGGTGGGTTTCTTCAGAACCTTAGGCTTTATCATCTTGAAATATTTCTGCACCGCCTCCTTCGAGAACCGCCTCGCCGTCGCCGTCGCCGGAGCCTCACATGGGTCGGCCGGAAAAATGCCTCCGATTCTCCTCGTGCTGTTGTCTCTAGAAAGCTTCGAGCTCAAAACTCTGCTTTCTTCTCGTTCTGCTCCGGCGGGTGCTCTGTTTCTAGCCATTGATCTCTGTTTCTTGAAGATGAAAACAGGGAACTTGGGGGCCGATTTGAGAAGCTGAATCGGCGATTGGGGCTTGGAAGTGGGCTCGATTGGAAGAATCTTCCGTTTGGAAATGGAATCGGAACAGAGGTTTATGTGGTCGCCTAATTTGGTCGGAACTTGAGGTCTCTGTTCTGGGATTTGGGTTTCGGTGGCAGAAACAGAGAGAAGCTCGAGATCGAAGAACGAGTCTTCTTCTTCTTCTTCTTCACCTTGTTCTTGTTTTTGATGTTGTTGTTGTTCGTCGGCGCCGGAAAGCTTGAAGAGCTTGAGAAAGGCGACGGAATCCATGGTGGGAAGAGAGAGGAGAGGGAGAAAACTGATGGGGTTTTGGTGGGTTTTATAGAGAGAGAGAGAGATTGGAGTGAGTTTCTTGCAATGGAGGGATATTGGTTTACAGTAATGGGAATTGAAAATGGTGTTAGGAACTTTAGGAGGAAACAGAGAAGATGATGTAAGCTTTTGTTTTTTTTTTTTCTTTATTTATTTATTTTTTCCAATGCTTTTTAGTTTTTTTTTTTTTTTAAGCAATACTTTTTTAGTTATTTTAGTTTTTGGGTTTTTTTTTTAATTTTAATTTTTGGTTGAATTTTTATAATGATATCTATGGTATCTTTGAATTTGGGAATTGGAATTTGGTCTTGTTTGGATGTTGCCCTCATCAATCATTGTCATCTTGACACAATTTTTAATGGTTTGATAAAGTTTTAGCTAAGGATTAAGTGTCGATGTCGATAAAATTGTTGAAGTCTTAATTTTATGAAAATGTCAATGAAAATATCGATAAAATGTCGATATTGACGAATATTTCTGTAAAAATATTTAAAGCAAAAACAAATTAAACAAAATATTTAAATTAATAAATAAATAATTTATAATTTTTAAATAAGTTAAAATGCTTATCATTATTATTAATATTATCTCCATATTGGTTACATTCTCTTACTATTTTCTTTGTATTTTATCGATTTCTTTATGATATAATGGAGATGTCAATTATCTCTCATGTCGATGTCAAACCTATGGACATATGAAAATATTGGCATGTTGACGAAAAATTAATATATTGAAAATTTTAATATATTGAATGTAACAAGATAGTCAAATCTTCATTATGTATTGTTGAATTATTTTTAAAAAAAATTATTCCAATTCGAAGAGAAACTATTAAAGGAGACAATCACAAAATATCTTATTGTTGGATGGAAATTCAAAAATCTTTAAACCCCTAATAACCATTGAATTCATGTTCGAAATACTTTTATAGTTTATCTCTTAAACCTTTAACGATATAAAACTGACAACTGCATTAGGGTGATCTTATTCAATAATTTTTTTCATTGGAAGGATAATGCAACTTCTCAAGATTAAAAATTGAAATTTCTAGTCTCTATTTTTATTTAAATCCCTTGTGTCCACAGTCCACCCATTGACCTAAAAACATGTTTTAAATTCTAAAATAATTTTGTGCACCCATTGAACTAAAAAATATTTTAAATTCTAAAATATTTTGTTACCATTTATAATTTTGTATAGAAAACTATTTTAATTCTGGTAATTAATTATTAAACAAGTATTTAAATTTATTTATAATCTTTACTCCTATCTTACTACGCATACCTTCACACTCTTGTTTAGCTTGGTATCTGTGAACTGTGAAGATGTGTTAAAAATGTACTCATGATAGTTTTTATTTTATTTCATTTAATAATTATATTCTCTTTAATAAAAATTAGTAATTTAGTAAATTTCAAAAAAAAAAAAAAAATTAGTAATTTAGTACGGTACTTGGAATGTTGATTTAAATTTAAGAATTTGTATTTGTAGTATTTAAATATAGGTTTTTTTTTTTTTTTTTACAATATACGGGTTAAGAGATTTAAACTGCATATCTCTTGATCATTAGTGCAATTTTTTTTTTTTTTTTTTTGAGAAAAACCAATCTGTATTAGGAAGATGCAGGTCGAACCTAGAATCTACCAAATGAGAAGCCATGTTGATACTAACGAAGCAGTGGGTCATTAGTACAAGTTTTATGTCAATTGAGATGTGATTCTATTCACTTTAAATATAAGCTCTATAATTAACAAACTCGATTTTTTACTTCAAGTCAGACAAATCTAACTCATGAGTAAATGCTCTTTGAGAATTTTTTTTTTTTTTTTGAACATTGCTCTTTGAGAATTTGTAGGTTAATACTCTAGTATCTAATTTTTATTATATATGTTTTTTTAGACTAATTTTATTATAAAAGTTTTCATGAAATGCCAAAGCGAGCTTAGTTCAGTGGTAATTGACATGTATCCTCGACCAAGAGGTCAGAGGTTCAAATCTTGAATGATGTATTCAAAAAAAAATTATGAAATAAAAGATTGTAACCATTTGTCCACATTTTAACAAGTAAAAGAATAGAAAACAATAAGCAAAAAGAAAAAAAAAAATCGTTTTCTTTTTCGAAATTGGTTAGTAATTATAGAACCATGGTGCAACTCTTTTTGTGTACTTTTCATTCTTATTAAAAGCTGGTAAACAAAAAGTTTGTTATAAGGAGGAAAAAAAGAAAATCAATCTTAGTTTTTTTTAAAAAAATAAAAATAAAAAAGAAGAAGATGATTCAATTTTTTTCATACAAATTGCAAAATGCAAATAGAAAGATAAGAAAGAATAAAAACAAAATAAATGTGAAAGTTTGAGGGGATTAAAAAAAAAAAAACAAATAGCTGCATAAAATATTATGAATGCAATGATTTGTTTTAGGTATAGTTGCAAATCTTTTATACTTTAAATAAAATACTAGATATTTCAAAAAAAAAAATAAATAAATAAATAAAATACTAGAAAAGTAGGAAAAAAAAATAATTATCAATATAATAAAACTATAGTGCCTAAATCAATAATTATAATGAGTTGATATTTATTTTATTCTAAAAAAAACTTAGAAATTTAATTAACTAACTTGAGAGATGTTTTCTAAAAAAAAAAACTTGGGAGAGATGTTATTACTTACTATTATCTAGTCAGCTGACTGATATGATCATTAAGATTATAGGTAATACAATTTAAGTTAATAAATTATTTATATTAATTTTTCACTATCTCATAAAATGAAAATATTATTATTGAAGTTATTTTGTTTAATTTATTTACAAATTTTTAAAAATAAAATATTTTGTTTGTAAATACTTTGAAATATATATATATTTATATATATTTACAAATATTTAGATATAAAGCTTCAATTATTTTTTTTAAATTTTAAATTAAAATTTTAGTTGTTAAATTCATAGTTGTGTGTCTAATAGATTATTGAATTTAAAAGTGTTTGATAGCCCTCCAATTTTAATTTTATGTGTAATAACTTCCTGAATTTTAAGAGTGACTAATGGGCCTCCTAGCTTTAAATTTTGTATATAATAGATTTTAGATTTATTCACCATTTTTTAAAATTAAAGGACTTATTATTAAAATCCAACTAGAGCATGACTCAATTGACATAAAACTTGTATTCCAACCAAGAGGTCGAAGGTTCAATCCCCATCCCCACATGTTGTAAAAAAAAAAAGACTTATTATTAAATTTTGTAACTAATAAATGTGAAAATCTTAAAAATGTTAATAATGTGAGACCTATTAAATACAAAATTGAAAGTGTAAAAACACTTTTAAAGATCAGAATCTATTAAACACGACTTTGAAAATTTTGAAACATTTATAAAGAAAAAATTTTAATTACAAGTTTAGTTAATGAACTTTCAATTTTGTGTCTAATAGGTACTTGAATTTTAAAAATGTTTAATCAGTACACTAAATTTTTAATTTTGTGTTTAACAGGTCATTAACATATTAATTGACGTGTACCCTCGATCAAGATGTTGGAGATTCGAATCTCCCCATCCTTAGATGTTGTTGAACTAAAAAAACATATTTTTAAAATTAACTGATTTATTATATGTAAAATTGAATTTTATGTTTAATGAAAAGTTCCAATTTTGTGACTACTTTGACACAAAGTTGAAAATTTAAAGATGTATTAAACATTTTTTAAAGATAGAAAATCTATCCAATATAAAATTGAAAGTTCATAAACTTATTAAGACCCCGTTTGATAACCATTTGGTTTCCGGTTTTTAGTTTTTGAAAATTAGGCTTGTTTTCTTTAAATTTCCTCGCTATGATTTTCATTTTTGTTAAAAGAAACACTAGAATTCCTAACCAAATTCTAAAAACAAAACAAGTTTTTGAAAACTACTTTTTTTAGTTTTTAAAAATTGGATTGGTTTTTGAAAACATGGGAATAAGGTATGTGAAAGAAACTTAGAGTTGGGAGTCGTGTTTATAAGCTTAAAAACCAAAAACCAAATGATCATCAAATGGGGCCTAAATGTTCTTAAAAGTTCAAAGTCTGAACAGATAAAGACTCGAAAATTCAAGGACTAAACTTATATTGTAGCAAATAAATTTATATAATATTTGAACAATACTTGACTGCGTACTATATGGATCTCTCTACACCACCATTTAAATCTTGACAACGTAGAAAGATCCCTAGGTATCGGTGCAATTAAGTATTGTTGTTTATAATTTAAGTTGGTATTAAATTATGGGGGCAATGGTTTTGGAGAGAGAAAATATGGCCCAATGGCTTAGAGAGAGAGAGAGAGAGGAGAAGTCAGTCTACAAAGCTGGAAGCTCAGAATGAGGATTCAGACAGTCTTCCTCACCATACCATTTCAGAGTTTCACAGAGCTTTTCATTTCTTAAATCTCACGCGCACCTTTTCCCACGCGCCTTCTACGCTTTTTTTTTTTTTTTGGAAAATTGTAAAGTACACATCAATGCAAGTTTGCCTATTATTTAAATGTAAAATTACAATTTTTATTCCATGTACCTTACCCTCATGTTTAATTCCATGCTCCTTCTGTTTTTTTTTTTTCAAAAAATCCATGGTCCTTTTTTATTTCAAGGTTTTAATTATTGTCTTGGTTCTTTAATTAAACTTTATTAAACATCACAATTTTATTTTTTGACAATATGAGGTGGGGAGATTTGAACCGAAGTCCCCGTGATTATTAGTACAACTTTATGCCAGTTGAGCTATGCTCTTGTTGGCTTAAACATCACTAATCTATTCCTATTGTTAGTGGAAGGGAAATAAAACTCTAATATGTGATGGATAAAACTCTAATATGTGATGGATTGATATTTTGTTTTAACAACAGGAGAATTCGAGAAAGTCACACCCGTAGTTAAAAAAAAAAAAGTTACATTAGTTGAAAATTTTAAATATTTTTAAATTCAGGATTGGTTTTAAAAGTATATAAATATATATATATATATTTTTTATTATTGAAATATAGATATGAACTTGAGACGGGTAATCCTATTTTGGCATGCAACTTATTATACTAGTTGGATTTATGTGACTCTATTCCAAATAACTTATTACATTTAGTTTTGATTTATTTTTTTCTTTTTCTTTTTTGAGTTCAACAACTTTTGAGAATGAGAGATTCAAACTTTTGACCATTTGGTCGAAAATATATGCCAAATACTGTGCTGAGCTATACTTTGACAATTTTGGTTAAATTTAATCAAAGTATAAATAAACCACTATGGTTCATATATTTGAAAATCATTATTCTATTGGTTTATATATTTTTAATGAAGTTAGTGGTATAAATAACACATATGGAATAAATCACATGTATCCACAATTTTAAATATATATTATTTTATTGTTTGGTGTGAAAAAGAATGTGAGAATAGAATGTCTAATGTATCAACATTTTTTTTTTCTCTAAAACAAAAAAGCTTCAATTTTTTCTTTTTTTCAAAGTCAATTTGATAGCATGCCCTACTCAAGTCGAACTCTAATTATTCCCTCCAAGTTGCTATTTTTTAACTAATTATTTATATATGTATTCAATGTGTTGAATTTGTAATTTGGACCCTAAATTTAATCATTGCCACTCATATAATATGGTTTAAATTTTTTTTGTTATATTTAAAATAGACTCAATAAAATTTTATTTTATTTTGAGATAATCAAACGAACGAATAATATTTGACTGCATACTAGGTATGCAAAGATCTTCTTACATACCTCATTAAAATCTTAACAACCCATAAGGAGAAAGGTAGAAAATGAGGGAAAAAAAATCTCTCCCCTAATTGTCAACATTTGAATGGTGATACCGGTATGCAACCAAATATTGTCCTTAAACAAATCCAACTAATTTATTCTCATTAACTCAATATGCATATTGCCTCAACATCTCGAAACACTAATGTGTGGTTCTAAGTTATCGTTCAAACTAAAATTTCTCTAATGAGCTAGGTTACTAAACATTGAGTGTAGATTTTTTCAACAATCTACACATCTTCCTATTCCATTAAAAGAAAATGGTCCAAGATCCTTGCAAAAACATGAAAAACATGAGGAAAAAGGAAAGTGAAGAAGCTAATATCTTATAATCAACTCCTTAATTAATTGATTAGGAATGCCTTTGCTAAACCTAGCTGTCATATTAATAGTACAAAATCTTCAATTTGGGTGGGCTAGTTATATTAATTTATAGTCAAACCAAATTAATTAGCACTAATTATTCACTTTACATTTGATTTTGAATGAAACCAAAAAAAAAGAAGAAAAGAAAAAAAGAATATGCCCACTATAAGTTGAATGAAAAGGAGAGTAAAGAAAGTAAATTTGAGGTAAAGGGAGACCTAAAAGTGTCAAAAAAAGAAAAGAAAAGAAAAAAGAAGAGGGAATTAGGTTCTTTCTTTGTAAATGAAAATAAATAAATAAAAAAATAAATAAATAAAGTAATAAAAGAAATGTGTTTGGTAAGAAAAAAGGGAGATGTTTGGGAGAAGATGACAAGAAACTTCCAAAAAGAGGAAAGAAAGAAAAGTCCATATGGAAAGACTAAAGAGAGAGCAAAGCCAAAGAAAAGATTCAACAAAGAGAAAAGTCACTCCACAAGCAATCCTTACTTAGCTCACCCTCCCTTATAAGAGAGGGAGAGAGATTTTCTTTAAAAGAGGAAAAAAAACCACCCCATAACCAACAACGATACTTCTATCCCGACTCGATAATAGGGACGGAGTTAGAAATTTTATTAGAACCGATAAAATTTTACGATTTAACTTTTCAGTTTTCGTATATATAATCTTTCAATTTTGAGAATTTAGAAAGAAAAGTAGAGAAATTAGGTCTCGCTTGATAACCATTTTATTTATCAAGCTTATAAACACTACTTCTACATTTAGGGTCCGTTTGGAATACATTTTAATTTAAATGTTTTTCAAGAATGCATTTTTTAAAAAACATTTTGTATAAAAATGGTTTATAATTTAAACACCCCATGTTTGGTTACACTTCCTCATAAGTGTTTTTATACTAAAGTTCTTGTATACTTAAAAACTCTTCTTAGAAAAGTTGGTTTCAAGTGTTTCTCTTAAAATGATTTATTTCTCAATCTCATTCTCTAATAAATTATTTTTAGTGGTTCCCAAACATTAGAAATTTTTTCAAAATTAAACACTTGAAAAATTAAACCAAACACACCCTTAGTTTTCTTACTTCATCACTTACTTTTTGACAATATTTTAAAAAATCAAACCAAATGTTAAAAACTAAAAAAAATTGAAAAACCTAGATTTTGTTTTTGAACTTTGACTTAGAATTTAAATGTGTTTTTAAGGAAGGTGAAAGACTAATAGAAAATTGTAAAGAAACAAATATAGTTTTCAAAAACAAAAAACCAAAAATAAAATGGTTAAGTGGGACTTAATTTTTTTTTTTTAGAAAATTCTTTATTCTGGCCTCTAAATTTTCAAAATTGAAAGATTATATATATGAAAAGGTAAATTATAAAATTTTGTCTATCCTAATAAAATTTCTGACTATGTCCTTTGTTACAGAATCGGGATGGAAGTATTGCTCTTAATTTTGGGATGAATTTTTTTCCTTCTTTGCTATCAACCACCGCTAAAAATCTAACCATTATTTACTTTTAGAAAAGAAAAAAACATTTTTTTCACTCTCTTACTAAAAAAAACTTAATAGTAGTCAACAAGAAGATCTCGAGGGAAAATATATGATACTACACGAGTATAGATATATTTTCTATTCATACCTTGCCGGTCCTCATCATTTTGAAAAATGAGATGAGATCCAATGGCATTAAAATATTTTTTATAAAAACAAAATAATTGTTCATAGTGTGAACAAATGTAATAGGTATTCCTAAATTACTAAGAAATTGGATCAAATATCTTATAAGCATCAAACTTAAATCACACATCCCTTCATGAGTGAGAGAGAGAAGGACAAGAAAAGAAAAGATTGGGAAAAAAGCAAAACAAAGCAAGAAAGGGTGAGGTAGCTTGTATTAAAATTGCATGTATAAGTGTGCAAGAGAGAGAAAACTTTTTTTTTTTTAATTTAAATTTTTTTAACTGTGGATGGGCCAGAAAACTAGGGTTTTACAAAGCAAGACATTGAGAGGTCATTGGGGAAAGCATATTTTGCTGAGCAAAACCCCTCTTTGTTTCCCTAACTTTTGACATAAAAAAAGACTTCACTCTCTCTATCTTTGCCTTTTCTCTCTTATTTTTACCAAAGGAAAAAAAAAAAAAAGCAAATAAAAGATGGCAGCCATTTTTTTTTTTTTTTTGTTCTTTTTTCTTTTTCCAAAGGGATGTGTATGAGGAAAACAAGGGCCCTTTGCTATAAAAAGCTTTGACCTTCTTCCTATGAACATAAATGACTATGGCTACTCTTACTTAGCTTACCCATACCTCTTATTACGTCCGGCAAAATTTGAATGGTCTAACTTAGCTTACCCATTCTTTCAAAAAAAAAAAAAAAAAAACATGAATTCAGCATAGCCATACAATTAACAACCTCTTTAATTTTCTCTTTCAAATGTTTTCCATGCCAATTTTAAGTTCTTTGTTTTTTGTATTTAAAAGAAAATCCTATACCGTTCACAAATTACTATATACTATGTTTCTTTATTAGTTGTTGTGGTCCATATATATATTTATTGTCTTTAAACCAATAAATCAACATAACTCAACAAGTAATTTTACTTAAAATTGAAGGTTTGAATCCTTACCTTTATAATTATAATATTATATTCTCAATATATATAGTTGAAGTTTCTTTTGAGGTTTTATTCTTAAAACAATTTAATCGAACACGACTTTGAAAAATTTAGGAAAATATTCTGTTTCTTATTGCTTGGTTTATTGAGCCAGTTTTAATTAAAAACTTTTAATTTCATCCTAATGAACTTGAATAAATAATGTTGTGGGTGATTCTGGACCAACCCAGAATCCAATGACTAAGTAGGACAATGTAATACCAGTCCAAGGAGACAACCAGGAAATGGGTCCCGGAGGAGGAACAGGCCAGAGGGTCGGGCCAAGGTCGGAGGGATCGGGCCTTGGCCCAACCCATATGGTCGGCCCATTTATGTGTGAGCCGAGTCCTTATGCCCCTGTTCGGTCCCTGATGCCCCGGTCCACCCCGGTTCCACACGATTCAGCCCTAAATCACCTCCGAACGTCAAGTAAACCCTAACGAAAGACACGGGTATAAATGAGGTCTCCCACACCCGAAAAAGGGGTTCGAAAACTAAACTATCAAAAAATACTCTTGTCTTTTTTTATCTGACTTAGGCATCAGAGTGCAGGTGGCCTACACCACACCGATGTGCAGCGTTTCTATCTGGTCTTGCAGGTCACGTCTTCCCTGTTTTCAACAAATTCACTGCTGGTGTAACGTGAAGGTCAGATGAATTGCTTGACCAGATTTTGACATCAACAAATAATAAAATTGATGTCTATTAGAAAATTGTCTAAGAAGTGACCAATGAATTACAATAAGTTCAATCAACCAAATACTTAAAAGCAAGTTAAAATATATTTTTCAAACTCTAAATCTAGCTAAAGTGTAATTCAACACGACCAGAAAAACAAATTCTCATTCAAAAAAAAAAAAAAAAAAAAAACTCATTTCAATCACAAATAGTTAATTAGGCCACAAATCTTTAAAATAGTGATAATAACAAAATGCTAACTAATTGAAGACATAATTCACCTTTGTTCAAAGTTTAAACAAAAATTTAAATAAAAAAAATTGATAAGAATTCAATTGGATGAAATTCCCAAGCTTATGGTTAAAATTGAATGCAAGAATAAAAAGGGAAAAAAAAAAAAGAGAGAAAGAAACTTCCCCCAAAATTATTATCTAAATGGAAATATTTCATATATTAAAAACCAATTTTTTGTTTCAAGATTTGAGAACAGTTTTTCTAAAACAGCATTCTCAAATAATAGTGTACAAAATATAGGTTCGGTTTGGAATACATTTTAATTTAAATGTTTTTCAAGAATGTATTTTTTAAAAAACATTTTGTATAAAAATTGTTTAGAATTTAAACACTCATATGTTTGGTTGCATTTTTTCATAGGTGTTTTTATACACAATTTATTGTATACTAACGACTCTTTTTAGAAAAGTTGGGTTCATGTGTTTCTCTCAAAATGGTTTATTTATCATTCTCATTTTCTAATAAGTCATTTCTAGTGGTTGTCAAACACTATAAATTTTTTCAAAATGATTTTTTTTTTTTCAAAATTAAATACTTGAAAAGTTAAACCATGCACACCCATAATCATGCACATAGAGATTGGAAGATGACTTAAAAGGGTTATCTCCATTTCCAAAAAAAAAAAAAAAAAGGGTTATCTCCATGCAGCTTAAAGATCAATTACATCAAATTAAGCCAATTTTGTCAATGAAAATGTAAATATGCAATAAATTGCATTCACATAATTATTTTGAACTTTCTTTTTCTCATGTCAAATAACATATATTTTTTTTTCTTTTTGAGTTCATGCTTCCCACCACACAATTTGGTGCCTTGTCTATTTATGTTGACTTCAAGTTAGAATCTATAGAAAAACTTAGGGTTTTGACTTTTAAAGAAATGAGAACATACCTATAGAATTATTTCTTTAAATGTCTTTGGAACTTAAATAAACACATTTTTCTTCATCATACAGTTTATTTTTAACAAACGTAACCCATTTGGTAAGACATTTGCATGTGCATCATTAAAACCTTGTTTGAGAATAAAGATGACTAACTCATCATTACAATGGTAGAAATCACATGTACATATCCAAAAAAGCATATAGTATTTTTTTTCTTCGAATTAATTGTATGTGGTCTTCTTTTCTTTTTCTTTCTTTCATTTAACTTGTATCTCTTCTTGCCATTTTAATTTTCTTAATATTTTCCATTGACAAAGACAATTGAAAATGAGAGGATCTGAATCTTTGTGTACGTTCTTTTAATACCAATTGATACGAGAATTAATTATAGATGGTGGGATGATTCGAACTCTCGATGTGATGAGTTCTTCGCACTTCATTCTAAACCTCCATTTTAAAGCTGCCAAACAAGACTTTATCAAGAGTTCAATCTTTTTATCCAAGTGGGTTTTGGTTGTTGGGGGTATGTCTCATTTTCCTTGTCTCTCTTTGAAAATGTTCTTCACAAATTTGTAGGCTTTTTAACACCATATCATTTCTTGGAAGAAACTTTTTGGTTTGGTGGGGTTTCTATGTTCAGAGATTAATTGTGTGCTTAACCTTGAGTGATTGCTTTTAAAGTGCTTTTTATATGTATATCAACTACCTTGGAAATTAGGGCCTTTATTTTAGCTTTTATGAAACCTTAGTCAAATTCCTTAATGATAAAAGTTTTTGTGTATGCTAATACTTTTGCAATAAAGTTAAAAACCTTACCATCTTTATATTATCATTAATCACATATTAAATTTTCTTTTTAATTGAATAAAGCAAGGATTATTGATTGGTTTAAAATCATCCTTTAACCCATTGTGTCCTCTAGCTTAAAGTTTTGGATCAAACATATTCAAAAGCATGCCCAACTTGTCTCTTTTAAGGGATGTTTGCTTAATTTGGTGGGAATCTTAGGTGCCCATTAGATAAACATAGAAATTTATGTCTGGTTGATAGGAAATATAAGATGAGCATTCAATTTTGTTTTTTTTTTTTTTGACAGTGTGTGGGGTGGAGGATTCAAACCACAAACCTATTGGTCATTAGTACAAGCTTCATGTCAGCTATGCTTATGTTGGCCAATGCCAAGAGTTTTGGTGTAGTGTTGATGGCAAAATCCGACCAAGCGCTCACCTGACCTTCACGTGACACCAACAGTGAATTTATTTGAATCCGGGGAAGACGTGACCTGCAAAAAAGGAAGTGAGCACTGCACACCGGTGTGGTGCTTGCCACACACGCTCCGATGCCTAAGTCAGTGATCGGAGAGAATCCGGCAAAACAATGGTTATTCTGTAAAAGTCTGGAGTTGGGAAATAAGATTTCCCACCCCTTGCCTGGATCCCCAAAGGACCTTTTATATCTCCTCCCAAATTAGGGTTTTCTGCCTCTCCTCGTCGTAGGCTGGCTTCTGCTTTCCGAACCTCGCTCTCTCGGGCCTAGGAAGACCTCATACTAACCCACGCTGCTCCCATTGGGCTTATGGGCCTGGTCAGCCTCGGCCCACTGCCGAGGCCGAGGAGAGGATTGGCCCATCCTGGGTTATTTCTTCTTCATGGGCCTATTTGGATCGGGCCCAAGGCCGTTTTACTTTGAACTTTCCGTTATGCTGAAATTACCCATAACAATATGTATCATTTTCTAAGTAATAAATATTTGTTAAAAAATGTGTCGAATTTATATTAGTTGAGCTATGCTTATGTTGGCCAATCCCAAAAGTTTTGGTGTATATGTATCATTTTCTAAGTAATAAATATTTGTTAAAAAGTGTACCGAATTTTGAAGAAATATTTTGAAACGAACTTGTGATTTCTACATTAAATTGATATTGGTATAAAAAAGATTGTATTACATTAGAAGTATATATTAGATTTCATATATATATAAATCCCTACCCGATAAATATGACTCTTTATCCAAATATTTTTTAGTAGTTTCATAAGAATTTCCTATAAAGAACATAGTTATTCTTCAACATCGAATGATAAAATTTAAAAATATATGAATTTCCAAGCGTAGGTCGGACATTTTGATTACGTATGAGAAAATGATTATGTTTTAGAGAGCCATAAACATGGTTTAAAAGAAAAGGTTTTGTGCCAACAAGAGCATGACTCATCTGACATAAAATTTGTATTCCGATCAAGAGGTCAGAGGTTCAATTCCCACCCCTACGTGTTATAAAAAAAAAAGTTTTGAATGGTAATTGAAGAAAAAGAAAAGGAAAAGGTATTTAGGGTAAATAATGTTCTATTATTGACCATTGTGCAAAAAAGTGGTAAATTATATACTTGATTACCATCTAATCTTATCTTATCTTGTGCATTGGCAAAGTTTCTTTGTAACAATGATAGATAACTAAAAATAACTCAATGTTGTATCCATAAGGTATAATACTCATAAAAGAGTAATGATAAGTAGTTTAAATCAAGCTTAGCATCTATTATGAAATGAGTTTTTTTTTTTCTTTTTTCTTTTTTAATAAAAAAACAATGATGAAAAAGTAAAATGAAAAAAGTAATCTCTAATCCAAATGTTTGATATTTTATTTCATAAATCTTTCTAGATAAACCATCTAAAAGATTATTATTGGCTCTAAACTTGGATATTCTAAACAAATAATATAAGATATAGTTTAGAAAAGAAATTAATAGAGTGTAGTTTCATTTTATCCTCTTAGTCAAATCAATTTTAATTTTAACTTTAAATCTAAACAAGTTTAATATCTCTTTGAAACTAAATTATATATTTTTTTATGAACATATAAAAAAATTACATTAAATATAACCAATAAGACACTCAAAATAAAAAAAAAATCAAGTTGGTAAAATAGGGCTCAACTTAAACAACAAGAAGCTTAAACCCTACTAAAATGATATCCAAATACAACTAATAGAATCAATATTCACAAAATAGCATTGCCTAACCCTTACTAGCCACAAATCCTTACAAATTAAAAAAGCGGCTATTAATTAATTTGAGGTATTAATTTTCTTTTTCTTTTTTTTTTTTCCCAACAACATTTGGAGGTGGGAGATTCAGATCTCTAACCTCTTAATTGAGAGTACAAAGACTAAGTTAATTATGTCAGTTGAACTATGCTCATGTTGTCAAAGGGTAAGCTATTACATAATAAAAATTGATACTTAATTTTTATGGAATGATTATTCATTGTAGGAATTAAATTGTTACAATTTTTGGAGTCCAATGACTAAATTTGTAACCTAATAAAGTTCCAGAACTAAAATGTTACAAATTTAAAGTAAAAGTACTCATATATTAAATGGTTACTTTCATTGAAGATTGAAGATTTAAAAAAAAATTAACCAAAAAATTTTAAGAACTATCAACTTTTTTTTCTTTGTTGCTCTTCATTAGCATTGACTGCCAAAGCGAGCATAGCTCAGTGGTAATTGGCATGTACTCTTGATCATGAGACCAGATGTTCGAATCTCCCCACCCCTAAATGTTGTTGAACTCAAAAAAAAAAAAAAATCATAAGCATTCACTAAATTGTTTGTGTATGTGTCTTTGACATAATGCCTGGCATGGAAAATGGTCATATAAACCATGAGGATGTCTATATATATATATAGATATAGATATATAGTTTGAATACTTTTTATACATACATACGTATATAATAATAACTCTTTGCATTTTGTGAATATACAAGTCTCTCCCTCCAAACATGAGGTTAAAACAAAGTTTCCAACCAAAAAAAGAAGGAAAAATGACCTTATCAATGACATTGGTATAAATTTACAATCTAAGCTGCTCAGATATAGAACTTCTTCACAGTATTTTTCAACAACAAAGCTTTCAATCTGCTCCTTTAATGTCAGATGGCACCACAAGATAGTGTTTATAACTTTGCTTATTTACAAAAGTATTCAATTGTCATGAGTGAAAAGACGGGCGAAAAACGAAGAATTCGCCTCAAAAGCTCGACTGCCTTCTGCCCAAGTACTTTGGAAGAGCCCAAAACTCAGAAATCACAACTTCATCTGAATCAGTATCGCTATCTGAAGAATAAATCAATTCGGAAGATCCATTTAACACATATTCAACAACCTAAAAGAAGTTGACACATTATGATCAGTTCAAAGGATCTAAATAATTCTACAGCCAGGAATAATGTTATGAAAAGGACATGAAATGTGCTTGAGAATACTATTCAAGATTCTGAAATTTGCATGACATTTGGTAATATATAAAAAGAAGGGGTGCAAGACAATGACAAGGAGCGAAAGAGAAAAAAAGAATCACAGCGAATCGAGTTGGTGTCATCAGTTACCAACAAGGGTCAGTTGGTTTAGTTTCATAAAATTCAAAAGCAAAATATTTCAGTGAATTTGATTTCTATCATCTGGTTGTTTTTTTGTTGATTCTGGTCAGATGATCCATTCTCTCTCTTTTTTTTAAACACTGGTTTCAAGAAACTAGTTTCAATTTTTATTGAACTGATGGGCCGATTCAACATCAGTTCTGGCCAATGAAATGATTTCAATCAACCTATTTACAACCCTACATGAAAAAAGTGTTCTTGAAAAACTTAAAAGCAGCTATAAAATCTTTATAGATACTTCTGAAAGAACATGGACGTGTTTTTTTCCCCTGAAAAAGAATCAATAGCCATAAAGCCATCCTATCATCAGCCTAAAAAGAAGTCAGTTTCACAAAAAGTGACCATTCAAATGAGCAGAAGCAGTTTCATTTCAGTGAGCTGGACGGAATGGAAAAGCTACTCTGCTTGTATGTCTTATAAATTTTCATCAGCTAGAGGTCCAAAGCAAACTACACTTATGTTCAGAGAGAGAGAGAGAGTCATGTTACTCGACAAAGACACTCGAAGAGCAAAAGCTGACCAAAAAGACCCTAAAAATGAACCTAGGAAAAAGAGAGTGGAAAGAAAAGTACCTGGTTGATTGACAGAGGCTTGATTTGTTTATTTTTATTTCTACCATGATCATTGGGACATCTCAAGGTACTAAAGGAAACTATGGTGTCACAGTGTTGGCAGTATCCCCTTCCATATGTGTTTCTCCTGAAAGAGTTACCTAACATTCCGAATGCCATGGTACAAATAGTTATTATGAAATTCAAAACCATGAGTGATAAAACCCAAATAACTAGAATTAATATTGAAAAAGGATAAAAGGATAAAGGAATAAAATAACAAGCCTCCCCCTTGAGTATTCTCGCTTAAGCCTAAACCCACTAAACAATTGTCTACCCTCGTCTACTCCTACCAACTCTATTTATAATCAACTCCTAATAATAAACTAAATTCCTTGGCTATATACTAATATGCCTTTAACACCCTAATAATATGTCTAATTCTAACTACGAGCTACATGGATAGTATCCTTCTTAAATTTAAGTTGGGCGCTTAATGGCAGGGGAAATCCAACCAAACCACACATACACACATATATATTGTTCAGAACTTAGAGACCGTCTCAATTCTCACCTATATATGCTCTCTTGAATTCCTCTTTCCAATCAACATGAGATGAGCTAGCTAAGTCATCCACACTGTCTTTATCATTAATGGTTTTACTGTTGCCATCAGCACAACCAAAAAATGTTGTATACTGCAACTGCCACAGATATTCATCATCTGCTGCTAGATTCCATGACCTTCATATTGAGTATATAATAACCATTATCTTAAAAGGAACCATGCCGATAGCTATGCTCATAAGTCATAACTTATAATGCTAGTAAACTAAGTTGAATATTTGAATAGAAGAGCTTTATTGCTTTAAGGTAATAACACACTTTATTGATAGATAAGGACATATCATGTCATCAGCTTCAAGGACAGAAAATTACCGGCAGACTAGTCCAGCAGAAACTAAAGATTCGATATCTAGAAAGCGGAATATGTGGAGGAGCACGTCTTGAGGGAGTTGACCAGAAACTAAAAAAAATTGTGAGAAAGGAATCAATTGCGTTGCAAAACATGAAGATGAAATTTAAGATACGTTCAATTAGATGTATACAAAAGCAAATACCCAGAAAGGAGGGGGCCAAAGAAAGTTAAGCCATTCTTACAACCAATTCACCTTTTTCTTCCTGATGTGCTTTACTACGCCTCTTATGAGCAACCATTGCTTTCTTATATTCTACAATCGCTGAATTCCTCTTTTGCTTAGGTAAAGCAGCTTCAACACCCTGAGCAAGAAGATGTGCAGCCGAAACAGCAGAGCTCGTCTGCATTCTTTTGTTAAATCAACCATACCTTAATCAGAAAATTTCATATTGATTTTATATTAAACATCCCATTTTCTAATAAGCATTGAGGAAATGTACTGTATACAAATGAGAGAGAGGAAAGAGGAAGAAATTCACAAAAAATAGAGCCTGAAGCTGCCACAGATTAGTAGCAGTTATGCTCAGTTTCAATGTCATAAGATGGAATCGACAGTGTACACAACTATGTTCCTATACATACAAAAACTCAACTACATTGCATATCCTCTTTAGCAGCTGAAGCCATTAAAGGTGGAAATTGGTTTATGATAGACAAATCTATGGTCGTCTTCAATTAACACTTGCAATAAATGTGTTTGTTAAGATATCCAACCAACTATAATGCCTAAAAGGAAAACTATCCCATCAATAACGGGACAGATGCTCACTCTTCTCCACAAAAGAAACTGGAAGACTATTCTAGTACAGTAACATAGCAACATGTTGCAAATAGAAGTAGCTAACAGGACAAGCTCAAGCAGAAGACAACAAAATGATAGATGCGACATTTGAATAAGTAATGTACAATCAACCAGTCAGAAACCATGGACTTAAGAACCTTTTCTAATCGATGAAAGTGAAATGGAACATTTCCCAAATCAAAACATTCATGTAAAAATGAACATAAAGAAATAAATGGGTACTCAGCATATCAATTCTAAACCCCCCCTGAATTGATATCCAGTAAAGTTATGCAAATTACTGAATTTCCAAACCAAAATTAAAGCGACCCAAATCTTCTCTGATCTTTTGATACCCAAAAGAACAAATAATCAAACGAATCCGTCATTTCATGAAAAAATGAACATAAAGAAAAGAAATCAAACACGAAACTTACTCCGGAAGGAGATGAAAGGCGGTGATAATATGTTGGTAGATGAGGGATTGGAGATTCTTGGGAAGTTTATTGAAAGCGCCTCTGACAATGAAGCTCAGCTCCTTACAAGCTAATGGGTAGCCATAACTTTTTGCCAGAGAGTCAGTTAGGGCAAGCTTTTGGTACCTCTCTAATGGATCCGACATTAGGAAACGAAATGAGTAGCAAAGCAATGGAATTGGAAACAGAAAAATGAAGATGAAGCGCAGAACAAACCGCCAATCGAAGAAAGATTTGCTGAATAATTCGGAGTCAATCGATCATTACCACCGTTAAAAGTCAAGATTTTTTTTTTTTTTTGGGTTAAATTGTCCCAAACTTTTAAAATTATGTTAATTTAATCCTTCAATTTTAAAAAGTTTCAAATAGATCATCATAACTTTTTATTTTATTTCCAATAGATCCTTGAATTTTAAAATATATTAGGTAGGTCTTTAAACTTTCATTTTTTTTTTTTGTGTTCAATAGTTCCTCAACTTTTAATCTTGTGTCTAATAAATTCTTGACCTATTCGACATTTTTTAAAATTCCTGCTAGATACAAAATTGGAGGTTTAGAATCCCAATAAACATAAAATTTAATTTTATATATAGTAGATTGGTTAATTTTTTAAAATCTCGAATATGTCAGAGACGTATTAAGCATAAAATTGAAAGTTTAAAGATCTATTGAACGTTTTTAAAGTTAGAAACAAAATTGAAAGTTTAAAGACCTATTTGACACTTTTTAAAGTCTAGAGATTTAATTGATAAAACCTTGAAAGTTCAGAACTAAACTTATAATAAAAAAAAAGTTTGTCTTTCGAAAAAAAAATTAAAATAATACCCCTTTACTTTATTTTAATTTAATTTATTTAACCAGGGGTGAGATCTCCTTGGTTAAGGCTCAATGGCATATGAGAGTACATGTCAATTAACGTGGAACTATACTCGCTTTGGCGTTCAAGGGCATATACTTTAGCTGATTGAGATTAACAATTAAATTTTATTTTGAATTTGATAAGTTTTATAAATTTTCATCTTTAATGTTCAATTTTATTTAAGTTTTATATTTCGAGATCCATGGTTGCCCCAGACTTCCACTTTCAAGGTGATATCTTCGTATGCTCCTGTTGATGTGGACATGGTAGTTGCTGAGTTTATTACACCTTCTTTGCAATGGGATGTTGATAAACTCAACCAATACCTCATTAGAGAGGATGTAGAGATAATCCAACGTCTTCCGATCAGTAGCTTAGCTCAGGATTCGTGGATTTGGCACTATGATAAAAGAGGGGAATATTCTGTTAAAAGTGGCTATAAATTGGGTATAATGGCTAAGCAAGTATCTTCTATTTCCTCTGTTGGTCAGGAAAATCAATGGTGGGATAAGGTTTGGAAGATGAGAGTACCAAACAAGGTGAAACATTTTGTTTGGAAATCTTTCAATAACTCTATCCCAACTATGGTCAATTTGTGGAACCATCATGTACGGGTTAATGGGAATTGTCCAGTTTGCAAATATGAGATGGAGACAACAGATCATGCCCTTTTCGGGTGTGAAAGGGCACGATCTGTGTGAAAGGGCATGAGAGGTTTGGAACAGTCTGGTTCCAGGGGTGTTAGAGGAACATGGGAACCAAATGAATATTAAGGATTGATGGATCGTCTTGGATAATAGAAAAGAGATCGATTTTGAGCTATCTTGTGTATGTGCTTGGGCGATCTGGAATGATAAGAACAACTTGGTTCATAATCGTCAAGTTCCTGATTCGGTTACTCGCTGTGAATGGATAGAGGATTATGTGGATGAATATAGAAAGGCCAACCCGTTGGGTATCTCAAAGGTTCAATAGCTGGAAGATGTCCGCAAGATTATCATGCATGGAGAAGAGATGATATTGCATACAGATGCCACATTCAGAAGTGATATGGCATCTATGGGGCTCGGATTGGTGTTGCGAGATATGCATGGAAACCTTAAGGCAGTGAAGCAAATATCAGCTCCTCGGTACCCTTCCCCTTTGGGAGCTGAAGCAGTAGCAGTGATGGAAGGCCTTCGATTGGCAAAGGAACTGGGTGTGAAGCGGTTAACGGTGCTGTCAGATTCTCTGTCATTAATCAAGAGTATCAATGGGGAGATCCAATGTGAATCCGGTATCTCAACGACTTTGTGGGATATTAAATATACACAAAAGGCCTTCGATAAAGGTGATATTCAGTTATGTGAGGCGTTGTTTTAATCGTTTTGCCCATAAAGTGGCACATGATAGTTTGTACTCTCCTCCACGATTGTGGTTAGAAAACTTTCCGAATTGGACGGAAAGTATGACGCTCCATGAGCGGATTATGTTTGTTTCTGGGGCTCTTCGTCTGTTTAATGGAAGTTTTGTTTCTCTAACAAAAAAAATGTTGTTTTCTTTTAAAGCTTCCATCAACTTTCTACTGAGCACATGTTTTATATTTCATAATGCATATGAGAATTTTTTTTTAGGATTCCTTAGACAACAAGACTACTAGAAGGTAAATGCCTCTAAAAAAAGAAAAAAAAAAAAAGACTATTAGAAGGTAAAAAAATGCAAGATTTTTTTTTTTTTCTTTTGGAGTTCAACAAGACCTATTTATGTTTGAGATAAATATTGCAACACTTATCTAAGTTAAGATACAATTTCATGAAATTAAAAGTTTAGGATAAAAGTTAATAAACTTATATGTCAAGTTTAACGTTAAAAATTATCTTTCCTTCTCTTTATTTTAGTCTTTTTTTAATTTTTTTTTTATTTTAGTCTTTCTTTAAAAAGAAAAAGGGAAAATTTAGGTTAAATTACTATTTTGGTTCATTATATTTTGAAGATCGTTCAGTTTTAGTCATTGTACCTTGAAATGTTTACATTTAATGATCGCACTTTCAAAAATAGTCCATGTCAATAGTGTGGAGTTAGTTTGATGTTAAAACCTACCGCGGCAAAAAAAATTATTTTTTTTCTCTCTCTCCCCCTCCCGTTCCCCAATTTCCTAACCAAAGAAAAATTATTCTAGGAGACCGCCACGGTAAGAGATAAGTTGTAAAAATATCTTGATTATAGTTATTAGGGAGAAGACAAATTTTAAGATATACATTTGGCGGTTTTAATGAGACAACTACATTATGACAATTACCTCATTGAATAATTTATCACTCCTCTCGTTGTAACCTCCTCCAACCGTCTTCCAAGTCCAATTGAATATTTGACCTAATAAACTTGAGGAAATTAAGCAAAATTTGAGAAGAAAAACTAGTTTTCAATTTTAAGGAAGAGCTTTGGGTCATTTGTTACACACATTGAATAGGGTGGATTCCTGTATTTTTCCATGGTTCAAAATTAGCTTTACATTATGCTCTTCAAAACCAATGATGATATATCTAGCATATGCTTTTTGTTCCAAGGGAATAGAGCTCTTCCTCTCTCTAAATTTTGGATTCTTATCAAGTAGCTTTTACTTTTCTTCCTAGATTATGAAACTCGATGTTGTAGCTTGCATATGGGGGAGAGGCAAAAAGTTGTAAGAGAGATAGTTAGAAAAAAAGCGGAGAGACAAGTATTCGATGAGGCCGCCACAATGAGACTGATGGTAGCTACATTCAGACGACTTAATTGAATATAATTTGTTGAGAGGAATGGAAAGAGAAAGCTAGATGAGAAAAAAAAATATATATTTTTTTTGCCACATCACACCGGGTTGGTTAAATTATTAAAAATACCCTTGGACTATGGGGTAAGTTTCAATTATATCCCTAGAGTTTTAAAAGTTTCAATTATACCCTAAGAGTTTCAAGTTTGTTTTAAAATTGTCTTGAAACGTTTTCTGTTAAATTTTTTAACCGTGATGATGACTTGGCAACAAATGGTTACTAAATTCTAAAAATTCAAGATGCACACCTCTGCATTTACTTTCTACATGTCTAGTAGAGCCTCTGGTCGTGCATTAGAAAGTCTCCATTGCATATATCTATTACATAATAGCCGCAACTGGTGAGCATATTCAAAATAATTAGCACCCTTTTTACCAAAGTCTGCAATGAAACTAAACACCGAAGTTGAATTGCTGGATTGATTGGAATTGGTCGGCCTGATTCGAGATGGACTTGACACCCCTAGGGAGGAGGAGTTGATGGTCTTGGTCGGGCTGGACTTGATTCTCTAGAAACAGAGGATAATGGCACTGAGGTTTTAATTGGTGAAGGTAGAGGAGATCCAAGTGATGGCAACGACTGAGATCTGATAGCAAGTGTTGATTTTAACCTATCAAGCAAGCCATTAAAAGCCAACTTTGGAATTCCTAATGCTTGCAATGGACAATCGTCAACTGAATTTCTTCCATTTTCCATTCTAAGACCATCATCAAGGGGAAGAATAATCCTCGTAGAATCATTATTAGATTTCTGAAAAAGTTTGTTCATAGAATCAGATGAAGTTCTCCTCAATGAAGATAACCCAATTCCTGAAACTGGTCCACCTGAATTCCGAATTATTTTATCAGTAAGATCCACACTTCGACTTAATGCATTTAATGATACCTTCCCACCAAGTCTACTCAGCCATCTCTGCTGATCTACAAGCCGGGTATATGCAAGCCATCAATTGGCTTAAAATTCTCCAATTGGTCAGGCACATTCTTTCCTTTAAGAGGATTTCTCTTCTCTCTGGTGTAGGTTTCTTTGAAACCATAGGCATTTCAACCTGACTGTGAGCGAAATTTGAAGACGTCCTCAATGTTCGATTAGATGGAGATACAGGGACTGGTTTTTCCTTCTTACTAACATGAATAGAAATTATGTTAGACTGGAAATTGACACTCAAACTCCGCATGGTCAAAGGCCATAAACTTTCTGCCAATCGACCCCCCACCGTCCTTCTTGAAGACAATCTTAAATCAGCAGATAAGTCATGGCCCGAGTTGATGGACTCGTCGGAGAAGGAGGCGTGGAAGGCTGCTTCCTCTTAGCCGTTGGGCTCTCTTCTACACCAATTGTGAGGAAGCAACCATAGTTCTTGAGGCATTGGGCAACGGACAGCACCGAGGCATGGAACAGAGAACGTCTATCGTATGTCGTCTTCCTCCACTGACCACTGCCGTCTTCCCCTTTCAACTTCTCAATTTTTTCCCTAACCCTAATTTCAGTTTTTCAGAGGTTGCCTTCCCTTTTTACATATACCTCATCAGACGTTAAATACTTTAACGGAAAGAAGCTTGAAGGAAAATTGTGAAACAAACTTGAATCTCTAAGAGTATAATTGAAACTTTTAAAACTCTAGGTGTATAATTGAAACTTATCCCATAGTCTAGGGGTATATTTAATAATTTAACCCATCGGGTTTTAATGTGAAACTAACACCAATTAATGGTAGAGATATTTTTTAGATTTTTTTTTTTTTAAGTTAGGACTAAATTTGAACATTTCAAAGTACATGGACTAAAATCAAACTTCCAAAATACATAAACCAAAAAAGTGTTTTAACCTAAAATTAGCCTTTTGCACGTGATATAATGTTGATGTCATCAGTTGAGTAATGATTGTAGTAAGCCATGACTTCAATTGCACAGTCAATTTGAGTTTAAGAGCATCGACTGATTTAGGAGTTGTGCATGTTTTTTAGAAATCATGTCGAGAGAAAAAAGAGCAAGTAAATGAAGGTGTATAAAGAATTTAAAGCCAAAACCACACTCCCCAACTATTGTAGTTAAGGGAGGAGGAAGAAGTATTATTAATAGTCTATGAGATGGCGGAGAAAAAGAAGAAACGTTCTCGAATAACAACAATGGTTATGTTTTGAAGTTTGCTTTTCTACAAGGAATGGACTTTGGTTTCTTGCTTCTCGCTTAGTTTTTAGCTCTTCCAACCTCTTCTCTATCGGTTGAAATTCCACAGTGATAAAACGTATTGAGATGACTTGAATATTGAGATCAAATACAGAAAACCTATTTTTATAATATGCAAGTCAAGTGTGGCAAATGAATGGAAACAAGTTGAACACCATCTAAAATATAATCAAATGGGAATCAATTCTTCTAAAAACCTCTTTACCCTCGTTTGACCTTTTTTTTTTTAGTACAATGGAAGTGAGCATTTTAGTATATTGTTTTATTATATTATATTATCCACCCCTTACAAAAGCAAAAGACTTATATATACTTCATGGGGTTAGAAACATCATTTCAATTTTCTATAGAAAATATTTGGCCGTTGTGTACTTGAACCTCCCTACACACCTCATTAAAAACGTGTCAACATTTTAATGATGGTATATAGGGAGATACGTACAGATCAATATTAGCTAAATATTGTCCTTTTCTATATATTTTTGTAGTTGTAAATATACTTTCAGTAAGCATAGTTAAGCGATAATTGACATAAACCTTCGATCAAGAGAGTTGAATCTCCTCATTTCCAAATGTTGTTACCCATCAAGCAACAATGAAATATTCAAAAATCTAATTCACGTCACATCATTAAATCTAACTTTTGTCATAAGATTTTGAAAAATTAGTTTTCGAAAATAATTTTTGAAAACTTTCTTCCCAAACACTTAAAAAAAAAAAAAAAAATCAAATTTGAGGATTTTTTTTTTTTTTTGAAAATAATAATTATTATTTTTGAAAAAAAAAATCAAATTTGAGGAAAATTTGAGGAAAATTTATTATTATTATTTTTTAAAAAAAGTATAAAAAGAGAAAATAAACAAAACAAAATAAGAGGTTGCCCTAATATATCAGTTTGATTTCAGCCCCTCTCCCTCTCGAAGCCGATACCTTGTGTTCTTCCCTCTCAGATTCAATCCTTCAGCTCCGAATCTCGCATAGATAATTCCTCCATTGCACCACTACCCACTTTCGATACTCTCTTTCGCAGGCTTCCTGAGCGGCGGCTCTTCAATTCAAGCTTCAGCCGACGTCGCACTGTTTCGCTCACGTTCTCCCCTCAACATCCCACCCACCCTCGTCTCTCGGCGTCGCAGGTTGGATTCTAATATTCGGTTTCTTTGTTTATGCTAACTCTGTGATTTTCGATTGAAAATAGGTGGGTCGATTGGTTTTGGATTCATGGTTTCTGCTAGTTTTGTTTTCTGGGGCGTTTTGTTTCCATTTGATTGTCGTTGATTGCTTTACCGGATTATTGTTGTTGTCGTCTGCATTTGAGTTTCATTTCGCATGAAGATAAATTCATGCCATATGGGCTGACACAGAACGCGGATAGACATTTTTTTTTAATTCCTCTTGGCTCCTATTCTGTTTCTTTCATCTTAAATTTGACACTTCTCGATTTCTTTTTACTCTAGCTTGTTTTAGATTATTGTATGTATGATATTTTTCCTGTTAATTTTGCGACATATCGTTTGTTTCTGCTGAATAATCTGGCTTGAGTTTCTGGTTGATTAAGATTGTTTTATAAGTCTTCTTAAATTGCGAGTAAAGATTGTTTTTTGTTGATTGATACTGGGGAGGAATAATTTTTGCCTCATGCTTTCTGCAAGTTTGGTTTTTTGGGGCGTCCTGTTTTCACTTGATGTAAAAAAATTGGTTGATTTTTCATATGGGAATATTATCGTTTTCATTTGTATTTGAATTTGATTTGGTATGAAGCCTATAGAGCTCAGACACTTTACTTTGGGTAACATGTTCACGTCCCACATGTATTAGCCTGACACTTGCTATTTGTTGGGTTCAGTTTCAGACTTCTTGCTAGCATCAAGTAGAAGAGCTGATCTTTACTACACGTGCTCTTCTTGGCTCAATTTTGCTCGTTTGTTACTAGTTATGTTATGTTTGAATATAGTATATTTTAGAATAAATTTTGGTGAAAGTCTATATTCTCTGGTTTTATGTGTGTAGCCCACCTCATTATGTGACCTTTAAAAGGTCAAGTAATGATCTTCTCGCTGAGGATTTTATTATATCTTCACTTCCTTTACTTTTTTTCCTTTTTTCCCTGTGAGGGTGGGGAATGGAGATGCCTGCCTTCAATTGTGCTGCCTATCATGTTGATGGGTTTCTATATCTATCTTATCTTTCACTCAAATATTGCTTATATGTCGTCGTTTAATGGTAGTTCTTTGGGTGTCTACAGGGTGGAACTCAGCACAATTCCATAATGCAGTCTACTGAAGTCCCCATTTCCATGGAAGTGGAAACAGTTTCAAGTAAACCTATAACTGAAGTTGGCACCTTGCCACCAAAACCACTGTTCAATCCTCTAAAGCCTCATGAGATGAATGATGGCCGAGTTCAGTTCCGGAAGGTGTCTGTTCCTCCACATCGCTATTCTCCTCTCAAGAAAGCTTGGATGGAGATCTACACCCCAATATATGAGCAGATGAAAATTGACATCCGTATGAACCTCAAGGCTCGTAAAGTTGAACTGAAAACCAGAGCAGACACACCTGACATCAGTAACTTGCAAAAGTGTGCAGATTTTGTTCATGCCTTCATGCTTGGTTTTGATGTTATCGATGCCATTGCGCTCTTACGGGTGGATGAACTCTATGTGGAATCTTTTGAGATTAAAGATGTTAAAACACTTCGAGGCGAGCACTTGTCACGAGCCATAGGCAGATTGTCCGGTAAAGCTGGTAAAACAAAGTTCGCCATTGAAAATGCTACAAAGACAAGGATAGTTATTGCTGACACCAAGATTCACATATTAGGATCCTTTGCCAACATCAAAGTTGCTAGAGATTCTCTTTGCAGCCTCATTTTAGGTTCCCCTGCAGGAAAAGTTTATTCAAAACTAAGAGCGGTTACGGCCAGATTGGCAGAAAGGTTTTGATCTTTGATGATTTTTGCATACAAGTTATTTGTTGAAGATTGTAACATTTTTGAAATGCTTGTGCATTACAGTTTTGTCCTAGATATCAATTATTAATCAAGTTATCTTCGCAAAATAGGTATAAGGTGATTGACATTTAGATTGGTGTGTTGATTGAATCTGCTTAGAGTCTGGTGAAAACTGAAAGTGTGCTTCAATTTATGAGCTTGCTAGAAAGGACTTGAATGTCTACTTTCAAATTCAAAACTACAGTACGGTAGAAACTATTTGGACAGATTTCTGTATTTGTATTACAGTGTATTTTCCTTCTTTTCATGAGAGCATAGGGGAAGCATTTTATGCTCTAATGTTTGGCAGTCTTGAGGTGTTATTTTCATCCTTCAATATCAGAATCTCTCACATTTATGAATATTTCCTCAATTTGACTATCATTGTTTGGAGAAAACAATTGATATGAAAATATTGTATCTCCCTGTTTTATTGAGATGACTTTATTGTTCATTGGTAGTTTAGACATTTTGTAATTGTAATATTTTAAGGGTTTATGGCGATTAAAAGTTTGAAAATGTGTTTATATCAACCCAACCCCATAAAAGAATATCTCTAAAAGGCAGCTCAAGTAATTTATGATACAAACTCTACAACCTTTATAGTTCGAATACATAAAAATTACACATAAATGATGTACAAATCCTACGGTATGTTCCCCATGATCCAAAACATATCAAACAAATCTGACTATCTGTTCCACATTTTCATAATAGTGCATTCCCGACACCGTGCACTCGAAAACATTGTAAACTAAAATCTTTAAATGATACGAGGTAAACGGTTCCAACATTGGCCTTAGAATTTCATTCATTACCCATTTCTTAACCATATGACTTGAAACAAATGACAGATACCACCGAAACAATACCGTGTAACTGTTGATGAACTTGCTCTGCATCGATTGCCTCATTCCAGGATCTTAAAGCTAGAAGAGTTTTCCAGATGACATGACTTTGCATCCGAAAAGCGTCTCGCTTTTCCATGAATGTTCATACCCGCTTGCTCGCTCTTACGTGTTTAGGATAAGAAGCTTGCTTCTACATTCTATAGGAAGTAAGTAAGCTGTTGCTTTTTTCTTGAACCTCCCTCTCCATACAAATCATTCCATTGCTTCAACTCATTCATAACGGATCCCTCAGAAGCAAAACTTGCAGCAACCTACATTACATTACGCACATAAAGTTCGACATTAACAAACTACAAATATTTTGGAATCGATATCTGCTTGTAAACGATGTTCATGAGATGCAAGTTAATCTTTGCAAAGGATATAATGAAATGAAACTAGCTACACACGAGCCACGAAGAAATCATTGCGTCTCAATTAAGGGAAACACAAGTATTCACCTGATTTTTTGCCTGCCTCATATCATCCATATTTAAAGGCCTCAGAATGATCACTTGTTCCTCTTTTTCGTCCTCTTTCGTAGCTGTAACGTCTTCCGAATTAGTTTCCTTCTCCTTCTCGTTCTCTGTCCCCGTCTCCTCCTTCTCCATCTTTGTCTCTTCCTTCTCCTTCTCCTTCTCCTTCTCCTTCTCCTTCGCCGTCTCTGTCTCCATCTCCTCCTTCTCCTTGGCCTTTGCCTTTGCCTTCTCCTCTCTTTGCTTCTTTTCCTATAGCAGATGGAAGTTACAGAAATTTATTTGCAGAACTTTGATGATAAAACATTTCATGTCAAGTAATGATGAGATAGAGGAATAGCTTAATGGAAGTTACCAAATCCTTCAATCTCTCCTGTTGCAAGAGCTCCCGAACAGGCCGATAAGCTGCAGTCACACACAAATTCTGTTGCCAGAAGTAAAGGTTAAGAGCCGATCAATGGAACTAAGTAATTAATTCATGTAATATCATAAATTAGAGGACACACCTTAAGATCACTTCCACTGTATCCTTCTGTCATAGTTGCAAGCTCCTTGAAATCAAGATCTTCAGCCTTCTCCTTTGATAGAAGAGTTCTCAAGATCATTTCCCTGCTCTCCACTGATGGAAGACCAACCATAATTCTGCTCAATGGAATAGTTTGAAGGATTAGAAACTGAGTCTCCCAAGAACTTTTTGTCAATAATTAATACTTGACTATAATTTCCATTTTAGCGAAGAGCTCGGCCAGTTTTGGCAAAGATAATGTGCTCTACATTAACCCATGTTCTCACCAATTATACAACTCATCAAGAGATCACTTATGATTATGAGCAAAGTAGATCATCACTGGAAAGGAAAGTACTACTGAATGTAGAACCAGGCCAAGGAGAAATATTATATCCCTACCTACGCTCGAATCGCCGAATGATTGCTTCATCGAGGTCAAATGGCCTATTGGTTGCAGCAAGAACTAGTATTCGCTCATCGTTCCTAGTCAGTAGTCCATCCCAGTGTGTCATGAATTCATTTTTAATCTTTCGCATGGCCTCGTGCTCTCCCACTCTAGTCCGCTGACCGAGCATGCTATCAACTTCATCAACAAAAATAATTGTAGGTGAGACCTTTGCTGCAAGTGTAAACAATGCCCGGACATTCTTTTCATCTTCCCCAAACCATTTAGAAGTGATTGTGGACATCGAAACATTAATGAAACTTGCTCCAGCTTCATTAGCAATGGCCTTTGCGAGCATTGTTTTACCCGTTCCAGGGGGACCAAAAAGCAAAATGCCCCTACAAGGTTTAAGAAGCCCGCCTTTAAAGAGGTCTGGTCGTCGAAGAGGAAGCATGACTAATTCCTGTAAGGACTCTTTGATCTCATCCAAGGAACCAATGTCTGCAAACGTCACCCCAATTTCATTTGCAGGGATAACTTCGGGTCTTATTCGCTTTTCAAATTCGTTGTCTGGAGGTATTTCCTGTCAGAAGTAAATGAAATATTGAAGGATGCAACAATGACATGGAAGAAGGGCCAACATAGACCACAGAAACCGAAAATTAAGTGAGAGAATACTCATGAGTAATAAAGTTGAAGCCTCAATTCCAAACACTAGAACCAGCAATAAGGACATGATGTCTGTATAGGACACATGAAACAAACACTTGATTCATAACAAAAATGTATTTCAGACATCAATTAAAGGTGATCAAATGTTTTGAAACACAATGCAGGGGCCTATGATATACAAACATGTTTAGACTTTAGTTGTTGATGATGAAAATAAATGCAACCCATGAGGCATAGAATGACTGTAATATGTTAAAAAGTAAAAGATCGAATCAAATAGTACTACTCTAGGTTTCACCTCTATTAAATATTCAAACTTACAGGTGCTTTTTGTGGAGGAACATTCTCAACATCTTTCTTCACTATAGGAACAGATTTTTCTGCCTCAGTTCTGTTTTCTGCAGCTGGATTTTCAGATTTAGATTCAGTCTTTGCCCCAACAGCTTCGTCCCCTTGGGCTTCCTGCAAAATAAGAAAGATAAAGATACTCCCTGAAAATTCATTTGACTATATAATTCATGAGTAGTACATTTTTCAAAATCATATTAATAAGCCAAAAGAAGTACAAAGATACAGGTTTTCCGAAGTAAATTATCGAGACAGAAATCAAACCTTCGATGATTCTGCATTCGTCTCAAGCTTTAGAGTGTCTTTTCCTTCATTATTTCCTTCCTGGAATATACTCAATCCATGGGATAAACTGCTCCAGAACCAAATTTTTATTAATATTTATTGCTACAGAACGATTTTTTTTTCTTCTCTCTCTTTTCTTGTTTTGTGGGGATGGGTGGGATGTTAATCTTAGCAAGGAATGTGGTGCATACCTCTTGGAAGATATCAAAAGTTTTCCATTTCGGTATTCTGGATCCCTGTTGTTCATCAAATGATAGGAAATCGCTGACACAACAATTTCTTCAATATAATTACTGAGAACCATGGTGTCTGCATGGCAGATTGAACCGAGGTCATCGCATTCAAGATCATTTGCAGCAAGTACTTCAGCAATGTGGTTTTTATTATCTTGGAACTGAATCATCTTCATGTCCTCTTCCAATTGAGCTTTCCAGCTGACAAGATGATTCTCATCTTCAGGGGGTCGAATTTCAACACTATACCGGAATAAACTGGTCAGTCTGTCGTCAACATCTCCGCAATCATTTTCCAAGTCTACCATTCGAGAACCAAGTACTAGAACTGATCCCGAGAGCTTGTCCAGAAATCTACGGAACAGATTGTGTAGCCTTTGTGACTGAAGAAGAAGTCTCTCAACATCTCTCAGATACAAAATTATGGAACTAGTTTCTGATACCGTCACCAAAACCTGTGTGATTCAAATAATTAGACAAATTTTCAGACCATTTTACAAGCTCTATTAAAATGAGGTATCAATGACCAAACAGCTCATCAGTGATTACCTTGTATAGCGACTGAAGAAAAAGTTTCTCATCAAAACACCAACTATTTGTTCGCTTGACAGAAGCTGAAAGAGAAAAGGATCATAACCAAAATGAGAAATTATGGTTCGAAGCTTCTTGTTTCTATTTTCAAGTATTCGTCAATGCAACAGAAAAAATAACACAATTGGACTGAAACAAAGAGGAGCCAAATATGTCGTATCGATTATGTTAGCAATACAAATTTCGGAGTATGGGAGATACTGATTGTGATTGGATTTGGCAAAATTAAAGCAACAAAATTATACTAATACACTTCTCTCCATCACCAACTTCTGTACCATTTGCATGAATATATCATTGAGCAACATGGAGAGTTAAAAATTTTCATTTCAGTTTTTTTGGGTTTTGGATTTAACCTGAATTTGTTGAAGCACAATTTGATGAGATACTACTAATATCAGACGCAGCAGAAGCATTTCTCCGAAGTTTTGGAGGATTAGACGAGCCATCGGAGCTTCTGCAGATGGAAAAAAAAAAGAAGCCAGTAAGAAATTAGATCATAGCATGCAACTCAGTGATGCCTCTAATGATATGGTTATGAGAAACTACCAATAAAATTAAAGCCTTAGTCAATCATATTGCAACTAGAGAAACTGGTTATGTTATGATAAAACACTGAATATTCTACCTTGATTGGATGTCTGTAGTACTGCTTTGCCTTCTTAAATTTCCTATAAGAGAAAATAGGAATGAGAATATTCGGAAAACACATTGGTGCATGCAGAAAGAAGAGATGAACAAGAACTACAATTTTTTCTGTTAAACTTCAAAGGAACAACTGTAAAGGGATATTCTGTTCTCCAGCTTCGTTGATATTATAAATCAATCAGAATAACCTTAAAAACAGCCATTAAAGATAAGTACTTTGTGTATTTTTGAATAAGGAGAACACAAAACTCAATAGTTTTATTAAATGATAAAAATTAGCGAAAAGAATTCAAATAGATGAGAATATTTATCAGGTGCCAAAGGAAAATGATATGAGATCTTAAGTGTGCAGAAAAGAGAACCTTCTTTGATAAGACAGAAATAACTTGTCAACTGTATGAGGAACATTTGTCTTGGAAATGGAAAACATATGTTTTTCTTACCTCTAGTATTTCCACTTGTCGGAAGAATTGAGAAGGAACCCCAAAGACTAGACGCTCGCTCCAATGCCGCCTCAGAGATGGACCTCCTGAATGACTGCAAAAGTAAACCATCAATCAGGAATAATTCCTTTCCTTGTCCTCCTCAAGATATAGGTTTTGGTTTAATCCAAGAGATCTACAAAAATGCATTTCGACTTTTTTGAAAAGTAAAGGTACCCATGCATCATATAGTACAGCCAGATAACTTCTACCCAGTTCAAGTTTTCAATACTTGAAATTTAAAAATATGACAATTAAATATATTTTGAGGAAAAAAAGAAAGAACATGTTAATTTTCTCACTGTTGGCATTATGAACTTACAAGTTCTTTCTTGGCACAACCATATTTGCTCTGCATCTGTAGCAAGTTAAACATTGCTGGTGTAAGTCGCATTATGCCACAAACTAAAACTGAAATGAAAAGCTAGTATGGATATGATACCTTTAGAGAAAAGTCAGAAACATCTAACAACAGCAACTTCGACTCGAAATGATGCGCCAGAGCCTTGGCAAGCATTTGGTGGTAAAGTTCTGGAAAAGAAACAACAAGTACAACCAGATTGCATCATATACTGTGCCCTGAAAAGTCTTGTTTTGCTACAAGGTACTTGAGGTAGAAGCATCATAATTCATACCTGTTGGTCCTAAAAGCAAAATTGCCTGACTTGCTGGTGAAAGGTTTCTGGTGTGCTTGGAGATGTCGCAGTGCTTCAAATGAACATATGCAGCACTCATCAAAAGCACCCGAGTCCTCTCACTGTGAT
The DNA here is from genome assembly GCA_017139565.1 of Luffa aegyptiaca. Classification (NCBI taxonomy): domain Eukaryota; kingdom Viridiplantae; phylum Streptophyta; class Magnoliopsida; order Cucurbitales; family Cucurbitaceae; genus Luffa; species Luffa aegyptiaca. The sequence goes on from CM029396.1 coordinate 941,023, forward strand.
TACCATCAGAGAAAGAACAGTTCAGAGTAGAACATGAAAATATGATTAGTACTATGCATTCAAGAAATGAAATTGTGGGTATGTAATGTTGAAGTTTCATTGAGGAACCATAGAAAATTTTCACAATCAAGATTTTTCACGACGATAGCATGATCAAGTTCTATTCACTAAACAACTTCGCGGTTAACATTGCATTTGAAAAATAAAAAAGAAAAGAAAAAAGAAACAAGGATTTTTTAATCCATGGGCATAAAAACACTTAAGCTCAAAGATTCTCTTCATATTTACTATTTAGTACAAGAACATAGTTAGAAGACTGCAAAACCATGAGAATGTTGAAAACTAATGGATAAAAAGAAAGCAAAGAGCAACAAGGAAGCTCAATAAGATCCAAAAGCATAAACTGAAAAATATAAATAAACTGACATCAAAGTAGATATATTCTTGTACTTCTAATGAACTACTTGATTGTATTGATTTACTTCTATAATTTTACTTATTGATCACTATAGATGCAACAAACATAATAACAATTCCAGTTGAAAAAATAGTACACAAATGAAGCATTAATATCTAAAAGAGTTTCAACAACAGAAAAACTTGGATGCTTCAACTTGGACCATAAAAACCCTCGATCACAAATGTTTTACATGATCATCTCTAAGCTCATCATCACCTCTTCCATTCACCAAGTGTACAAGAATCCAATCCTCAGTAGAGATACCTTCAAATTGCACGTTGCTTTCTACCACATCCTTTTAAACGAAGTATTACCATAACATCTAATTTCTTGGAACTGGTATGCATAACTCAGATTCCATGTTCTGTTGGATTAATACAAACAGGGTGATATCTGGAAGGGGCCACAAATAACAACTATCTCTAGAATCAACTACATAAACAATCTGGCTTAAACCAAATCTGAAAGCAAGAAAAACTTTTCAGCCAACCTGCTCACTAACAAGAAAAAGAAAGATGTTTATACGACCAGAAAAGATCAAATGAGAAAGAATCATGTTATTACCTTAGATAATAAGGAAACTCATCAAAAGTGACATTGCTGTTTTTGCCATCAACCAGCTGCCTGATCAGCTCCTGTTCAATCTTCTGCCCTGTAATCTCATCAGAAGAGCCATTCCCTCCAACCCATTTCCCAACAGCTTGTCCAGAGCTCAATCCAAGGCCAACCCCAACTCCAACCCCAACACCCAAAGCAGAAAGAAAAATGTGCTTCTGTTCCATCACCAACACAAAAGCAACACACCCTCCAAACAAAATTTCCCTTTCTCCTTTCCAAAACAGATTCAAAAACTAAAATCCTGAATCACCATCAAACCCAACAACAACCCCACCTTGTATGAGCTACCTGATGATGATCCATTGAAAGAAGTTAAAGAATTTGGGGTTGAATATCCCAGAAAAGAGTGAATAACAGATGGGATTGAAAAGGGTATTTGCAGAAAGAGGGAAAAAGAGAAAGAGGGAATCAAGGGAATCCGTTGGTGGGATTTTTTTTGGGGAAAAACCAGAGAAAATATTGGATTGTGAATCTGGAGACGACGTTGGTCGGAGGGTGTTGACAGGTTATGAGTAAAGAGAGCTATATATAGCATGGGCTGTCCTGTAATGGTGGACGTTAAAAATTCCTTCCCAATTTACAAAACCAAAATAGGCAAAAAGCCTTACTTCGCTAAGCTTTCTTTTGACTTCCCTATGCATAGCCTTCAAATTTCAATCCATCCCCTTCACCATTAAAGCCAACCCTGCAACTTTTTTTCTCTCCTTTTCCTCTTTTCCCATTTCCTCAATTAAAAATCCATCATATATAAAAAGGACTGTTGTTCTTGCTTTCTGTTCTCTTTCTCCTTGTGCCATTTTTCTTTTCTGTGTGCATTTACATATAATATAATATAATGTGTGTGTGTGTTAGTGTAGCCACAAAGTCTTTGGAAAAAGGAAGTATAAAAAGTCTATTGGGAAGTATACATTGTCCAAAAGATTTACCTTTTCCCATTCTTTTCCCTTAAAAAGTTGAAATCTTTTTTGAGCTACACACACCCACATGCTTTTTTCTTGCTTTCACATTTGGTCATTTTTTTGTTTTTAATCCTTTTGATGGGTTACCTTTTGTTTTCATAGGTTGAATTATAACTCTAAATGTGCTCTTCAAAATTTCTAATGTTTTGGTTGTTCATTTTTCACTATATTTATCTTACCTATTTGATTGTTATTATTGTAAGTGATATAAATTAATGGTTTTTTTTCTTTTTTAGTACAACGACATTTGGGATGAAAGAATTCTAACCTTTGACCTTTTTTTGTCGGAAGTATATATCAATTACTGCTGAGTTATGTTCACTTTGATATACATTTTTAGTCATGTATATCGTATTCCAATTATATATAATATCGAATGGATAAAACATTCAAGCGCCTTTGATTTTGAATTATAGGAATTTTATATACTTCATTTTCGTACTTGTATACTATGTTAAGGTCATATGTTAATCTTTTCATGATGTCTCATCCACTTTTTATCATAATTAAATAAGATATTAAACGGATACATTTTCAAAATCCAAGAATAAAAAATGTTTGTCTAATCCATTTTGATACATGAATTTCTTAGGCTTATTTTATCTTAGTGATTGAACATTCAAATGGTTGATTTTTCATTCCTAAATTTAAAAAGACCAATAATATTTTATTTTATTTTATTTTATTTTGAGAAAAGATCAATAACATTTTAATCCTTATACTTAATTTACTTTTAACAAATAAGATAATGTGGCTACAAATTTGTGTATTAACATGCCAACACATACATGTTTTGAAAACTCATAATTTGGTTGAGACAAAGTATTATGTAACAAAATAAATAACAATGGCCAAAATAATCCCTTCTTTTCAAGTTCAAACACTAAAACAAACCTTTATAAAATTTAAAGAATAAAATAGATTAAACCAAAGAGTTATTTAAATGGCAATGGTAATTTATCCTAATTTTATAAAATATCTAGATTTAAATTTAGAATGTATATAGATATATAGTCACGTGGAATTCTTACTGTGCTCCCGCCCGCACCTGAATTTTGATATTTCCCTTGAGAAAAATGTTATCTTTTCTTCTCCTCCAAGTTTCAACTCCCAAATCTCTTCTTTTTTTTTTTTCCTTTCTCTCTCTATAGTGTTTAAATCTCTCTCTCATCTTCCTCTTCTTCTTCATGAAAACATTTGCAGATATTTTTTTGAAAATTTTGATGAACTAATAAAAAAAAACCAAAATATCAAAATCTCTGTTTCTACCGAGAGGAGAGAGAAGCCAACAAGAACATAGCTCAACTGGCATAAAGTTATACTGATAACTACAAGATCTTTGGCCTATTGTATTATAGGTTCGAATCCACACACTCCACATATTATAAAAAAAAAAAAGAAAGAGAAAATTCTTCTCTCTCTTCCATTTGAGTTCTCTTCTGGTTTTAATCCAATTTCTATTTTAAATAATTTTGTAGTTTTTAATATTCATTTTTAGAGAGAGGAAAATAAAAAAGTCTGCAGGTAGGAGAGAGAAAAAGTGCACCCTCTTTAGCCTATTGTATTATAGGTTTCTCATCAATATGAAATTTAATTTTTTGAAATTTTTCTAAATATAATTTTTTTCAATAAAGAAATGGTTGTAATTTTCAACGTATTTTTTTAACATGCGGTGGAGGGATTCCAACAACAGACCTCTTGGTCATTGGTACAAGTTTGATGTCAGTTGAATTATGCTCATTATTGATGGTCAAATCTGGACAGGGAAAACTCACCTGACCTTCACGTGCCAGTAAATTTGTTTGAAGGGGGAAGACGTGGCCTGCAAGACAAGGAAAACATCGGTGTGGTGCTTGCTAAACCGCCTCCGATGCTTAAGTCAGCAAGGAGTAAGATGGGAAGCAAGTAGAGAGCAAGAGCAAGAGAGTAGAGAAAAGAGTTCGGGCCCCTTTCTTCAGTCACGAAGAAGGGTTTATATACATGTTTTTGCTCTAGGGTTTCTAGGATTTTCGGAGACAATTTGGGTTGAACCAGGTGGAAACGGGGCGGCCAGGGACCGAACGGAGGCGAAAGCACTCGACCCGCGCAAGCGAGCCGAGGTCGACCATGGCCTCAGCCTCGGCCCAAGGCCGAGGCCGAGCATGGGGGTTGGGCCAAGGCCCAATCCCTCCGCCCTTGGCCCGACCCTTTGGCCTGTTTCTCCTTATGGGTCCGCTTTCTTGTCGTGTCTTCGGATTCGTACCCTGTTGCCTTCGTCTGCTCCTCATATTCCGAAATGGTCCAGAGTTACCCATAACACTCATGTTAACTTCAAATGTGTTTTGTGTTTCTTAATATAAAATTAAGTTAAATAATATATTTTGGGCACTCAATAGATTTTATATTGTTGGTCAACTTGATCTCTATTTATCTTTAAAAATATTTGATTTCATTCCTGAATTTTATTTGTTAATGTCAATGGTCCCTGAGAACGTAGATTAATACGACAATGATACGATTTATTGAATCTTATTTATTAATCTCAATGTATTGTCAATGATGATTAATGTTATTTTTCTCAGTGTAATAAAATATGGTGGGGAGATGTAAACTTTAAACTTCGTAAAAATGTACAAGTTGCTTAACCATTTTTTTACATTATTTAACCATTAAACTATGTTTATGTTGGTTATTAACATGACATTCATTTAGATTAATGTGATGTGACGTTAATACGTATTAAATTATACGCTAATAAATTAAACTATCTGAATATATTTTTTTACTCATGAAAAATCAAAATGAAACTGAAATTTAAAAAAGAAAAAAAAAACATAAAAAAAAGACATGATTCATTTCCAATATTATATTGTGTCACCACATATATATTATACAATTTTTTTTTCTAGTTAAATTATATTATGTCTTTCAAAAAAAAATTATATTATTCAAATAAATTGACATGTCACTAATTCACCAATGGATGAAAATGTATGCAAATTGAATTAATGTCGACAGAATAATTATTTGACGTGCATTATTAAAATTGCATTTCAATGATCATTGAATCGAATTGAATAATGATTGAAAACACAATATTGAGCAGAATTTAATAATTGATTGAAAATTATATATATAAATTTTGATTTAATAATAGCCACTATATTTATTATTTAATATATATATAAAAAAAAAAGACTGACATTATATTATATACTTTCGGTGGCATGGTAACAGAGCACATGGGACTGCTCAAAAAGGTTTTGTCCCAATGTTTTGGTTTGCTCTTTTGATTATTTTCTAAAATTGTTCATTCATTTTTAAAATCATACATTAAATAAGAAGCTCTAGAGAAAGGCGGCTAAAAGAGTAAATATATATATATATATATACTCTTCGTGTCTAAACTTTTATAAAACTAACAATTTAGTCGATAATTAATTTGATTTTGATACACTTCCAATTTTGAAACAAGCTAAAGTTCTGAGACTAAATTATTAGAAAAGTTTAGAGATCAAAATGTTTCCTAACCAAAGAAAAATAAAATTATATTTCTCAACTTTGAAAGTATGTAATAAAATCTCTTAAAACCTTATTAAAGGAAAAATCAATTTACTCCCCTAACTTTCATAATATTTTTTTCCCTTAAAATTTCAAGAGAGTAGCCAATTAAATACAACAAAGGCGATACACTAAATAATTTGATGGATCAGACAAGTGAAGTACATCTTAAACCAAAAGTTTTGGTCCACCTACTCTTGTTTTATTCGGTGACTTTCTTTCTCGTACTCACATCATGTCATATCAATGGTGATTGTCAACTTAAGCATAATTCTACCAGACTCTAATAATATTTTTTTATATAAGAAATAAGAAGTTCAAACTTCCCCACCCTTCTAAACCATATATATATATATATAATAATCGTGTCATAATAACATTTAAGTAACTAAGTGATAGACATTTTTTTTAGTTCAAGTGACTTATTAGCATCACATGTGAAAGTTTAAAAATGTAATTAAAAGTTTTAAAGTTTAAAGACTAAATAAATAAGCATGAATTGTTCGATTAATAATTTATATAAAAAAACGTGACAGTAAGAATGGAAATAATTTTTTATGCAATACTAAGAGATTAAAATAAAATATCTTAAAGTTTAAAAAATAATAAACCCAAAAATTCTTCTTAAAAGATAATAAATAAACAAAAAAAAAAAAAAATTAGGAAGGATTTAAACCTTTTAAACAAATAATTATTTGTGTAAATTTATTTATTTTGAAAAAGGTTGGTAACTGAGATGCAGTCCAATTATTTAAAATTTTGATGACCCACATGACAACCATGTTGCTGAATTGGAATGCTTTAGCATAATTGTCTCATTATACTATTTTGTATTAAAATATATTAAGTTCCTTTTATATATATAATAATCTTTTTTACTGTTCATGGGACCTTTCATAAAGGACAAAAACAAAACCCATTCTCCATGCCAATAGATCTTGGTATGTGTGTATGGATGTATATATTATTAACAATAAAACAAAAAAAAAATCATGTATATATAAATAATTAAGTACTATATATTCATTGGTGTAAAATCTTTTGGGTAAGGTAGGTATAAAATTAAATTTATAAGTAGATAATGAATCACATCATTGTAAAGATGATAAATGTTAATTATGTTAATGCACAAATCCCTCTAAAAAAAATTAACAAGTTATTTCAAAAAAAAAAAAAAAAAAAATTAACAAGTGATGAATACTTATGCAAATAAGACTAATGTGTGATCACATTATCGGTGGCATGAATGAGCCAGCTTCAACACCACCGTTACTCTTAATCATTTGGGTTATACTATAATGTCATAAACTTAGGTTTTGAAATTTGGATTTGATATCTGAGGACCTTGGATATTTCCCTACATTCCTAAAATTTGGACAATTCATTTGATGTCTTGAATTTTCTTGGAGAATGGAGGAATGGTCTAATGAACCAACGCAGATATTCTCAATAAAGCTTTGTCTTTGCATGCTCATCGAGAAAATTCTCTGGAAGGTTACTACACATAGAATTATTTCAAAATCAAACATGCTTAACTACGAAGATCTTTGGAAATTGGTTATATTATATAGAAAAGAAATGCATTTGGTTGGTATAGATAGTATACCTCATCAATTATTCAAGTCTTTCTTATTGAAATTGTCTTATACTTGTACCATCTCAAAATAATATGTGATGTGTCAAGATCACGGAAAGTACAAAAAAAAAAAATATATTGCGGCCATTAATTATATGCTAAAATCTAGATTTGAAATCCTGAACTTAGAACGTTACCTATGTTCTAATGGGTAGGATTGTTCTTAAAGTGTGTTATAAAAATGTTGATACAAATTCATTTTATTTGTTATTTGTTTGTTGCTATTATATATATACATACATATATACATACATATATATATATAGATTTTATTATTACCATACATATTGTTATAGGTAATTTTGGACCACTCCGATGTACAAGGAGCTGACGAGGACAACGGGCAGAAATAGTATTGAGAGATGGACCCCAGAGGTGAGACCGACAAGTAGGACGGGCCAAGACTGAAGGGGTCGGGCTTTTGGCCCGACCCCCTGCTCGGCCTTGGCCGACCCTCTGCCCACTTGCGCGGGCCGAGTTCTTCTGACTCCGTTTGGTCCCTACCGCCTCTGGCCGCCTCGGTTTCGCCTGGTTTGCCCCGAAACGCCTCCGAAATCCTAAAAAACCCTAGGAGCATGAGCAGTTATTTATACCCCTCTTCGCCACTGAAGAAGGGGACCCGAACTCTCGACTCTCTCCTCTTACTCTCTTGCTCTCCTCTTCCGTTTTCTGACTTAAGCATCGGAGGCGGTGTGGCTAGCACCACACCGGTGTGCAGATTTACTATTTTGCAGGCCACGTCTTCACCCGCTCTCAAACAAATTCACTGTCGATTATCACGTGGAGCGAAGGTAATTTACCTAGCGAAATTTGATTATCAACACATATAACATCATAATAATCAACATTCTGACCATCTTTTGAAGGAACAAAGTTAATACTTTAAAGGTCAAAGTGCATAGCTCAACAGTTTCAATCTTTTTATTCAAAATGTTTGTTGCATTAATAAAAATTAAAAAAAAAAAGGTTAATAGTAATTTAAAGAGCCAAAACTTTTTAAAAATTAAAAATCAATAACTAACGGCAACAATTAAAAGAAAAAAATGTTTTATAATTTAAGAATGCAATGAATATAATTCAACCCACTTTTTCATGAAGCAAGTTGTTGAAGGTATTGACAAATTAAGTTCTGTGCATATGGATTTTCAATGGACTACAAATGGACATTTCAACTAACCAATAACACAAATAAACTATTCTTGCAAAACTCATAATTGGTTACATACTTTTCATTTAAAACCCAAATTAACCAAAAAAAAAAAAAAAAAAAGAAAGTTAAGTCTATTTCGATCCTTATACTTCAATTCTCATTTCATTTCAATTATGATGCTTTCCGATGTTTATATGAATATGTTTCTAAAATTTAGAAAGGAAAGACTAATATAAAAAAAATTTAGAAAAGTTAACAATAAATTAACTGTATGGGCTAATTTAAGATTATTTTGAAATTATGAGGACTAAATTTGGACATATGAAAATATATGGGCTAAAATAAAATAAGTTCAAAGTACATAGACCAAAATGGTATTTTAACAAACAAAAAAAAAAAGTAAAATATCAAACATGAAAAATATTAGGAGAAAATATAAATTCTTTTGGTCTCTAAACTTCCTAATTTATTTTATTTTAGTTATTGAACTTTCAAAATATCGATTCTATTTTAATTTCTGAACTTTCAAAAAGTAACTTTTTCAACCAATGTCATTATTGGATCGTCAAATTCTACCTCACCCAGTATCTATACATATTCATAGTTACATGAAAATAACAAAAATAAGCAAAACGATTACTCTTCTTAACGTTTGAGACTAAAGTAAAGACATCCAAAAATTGGTACTAAAGTATATTAAATTATAAAGTTTTATTTTGAATTAATTTTATAATGGGAACCATTGAAAACAACTTCCAAACAAGAAAGGATATAAATGAGATTGAATGGTAAGCATTTAAGAAGCACATATATGTGTGTGTACAAGTGATTGAATGACACAATGGTTTGAGAAGTTTTGGATGAATAAGAAAGTGATGGAAAGCCCTAAGTGCAAGAATGAATAGTTTTGTTTGGAAACATATTGTGTGTATGTGAGAGTGTGGGTTTTCTAAAGGATTCCATGTTGTCTTTTGCTTTGTTTTTCTCCTTTTCCAATTCATCTTTCACTTTCAATGCTTAGCTTTTTTAGGGGTTTTTATGTGTGTGATGGGTTAGTGGGGATCTATGCATTTGCATTTCTTAATTATAATGTGGGGACTTTTTGGGTCCAATTTAAATAAGGGCCACAAAAGCTAGCTAGCAACTTTTTCGACTTTGATTTTCCCCCTTAGAATATACTAGTATATATATGTGTATGTATATAAAAATATTTCGTGGAAATTATAATGAGACCAAGCCAATAAGAGTATAGCTCAACTGACATAATGTTCGTATCCTTGACTAAAAGATTAAAGATTTAAATTCCCTACTCCACGTGTTATTAAAAAAAAAATTACAATGAGAGCAAGAGAGAGAAAGTCCTTAAAAAAAATCAAGACAACAATAATTGTTTTTTAGAAATTAAAGTTATATTTGATAATATTTTTTTTTCTTTTTTTTAAAAAAAAATTGAATTTAGATTTTTTTTAGTCTTATTGTGATTTTGTAAAAAAAGTGAGTCTTTAACATTTTATTTCACTTGGAAACTTAATAATATAATAAAATCAAACCAAGTTTATTTAATTTATTTTTTTTAACAAAGGTATACTACTATATATATGTATATATATTGAAATCAATTACTCTATGAATGGAAACCTAAAATCAAAATAGACTTTGCAAGTTGAGCCATCATTAGTGACAAATTATTTAAAGCAAGATTAGACAACTTTGCATAATCAAAAGAAACCATTGGAAACAGCAAAAAGTACATAGTTTTAGGTTTGTTCTACATCTAGAGATAATACTAAATTAATATGTAAGCAAGGACGGTAATAATATCTCTATTAATAACATACTTTTTAAATAGAGTTCATAAACAAAATCATACAAATTTAGGTTTAAAATAGACAATGATGGAAGAGAGAGATATGATCAAATAAGACCTAACCCAAATTAGATGATATAACTAACTTTCAAACAATTTTCAGAGTTTCTCGAGTTAAAATCCAGTCACACAGTAAATCTATACCGTCAATGAAAATTCAACGACAAATCAGGTCTCTATTTTAGATGATTCAAACTCACGATCACTTAGAAGAAATAGAGATGTCTCGATTACTACTGAATTAAGCTCGATTCAATAGAATTAGGTAGTTGTCAATCTCTTAAAAAATGTTTTGTGTTAGGTTAAATCAAAGAAGCCATTTTTTATGTCAGGCTTTTGGTGATTCAGAGAACCCATCTTCTTTTGTCCTTAGAATGAGAGGTCTTTTTCCAACTCAGCCTCACATGCTTTGGTTCTTAGTATGAAATATCTTTTTTTATTTTATTTTTCTTTTATTTTTTTATTTTTTTATTTTTATTTTTATTTTTTTGTGGGTTACACGTAATGGCCACTATACTTTTCAACTTATATTTATTATTTTATTGTGAGTCATGTCAATGAATATTTAATAAACCTCCGGCTCCCACAATAAAAAGCTGCTTTAAAAGGACAATTTTTAATTTCTTTTTTCTCTTTTCTTGGATTCAATGGGTGAAAAAAATTACAATAAAAAATGGCCAAAAGAACACAAAAAATGGTTTGTGTTAAAAGTGGTCATAGTCAGAAAATGACCATTACCAATCCACTTCGTACTTAACTTTAAGACAGTATATTTTGACATTGATCAACTAAATTATAAATTATAAAATATTAAGGAACAGAAATTAATACCCTTTACAAAATAAAGCTAAAAAAGTTGTTCCAAAATTCATCAATAATCACCCAAATTCGAGTAAAAATGACCGATCTCTACTACAAAAAAACCTTAAATTCATATCGTAAAAAAAGTCCAAAACATACAATACCAAAATGCTTAAATCTTACCGAAACAAAGACCTGTCATCCAACATAGTTAAAAGAATGTTTATAAAAAAAATACAAGATTGAGCACTCACAAATTAAATAACTTATGTCATTCATCTAAAACAACGTTCAAACTTAACCACAAGGTAAGTATTGATTCCACCACCCATTTACGTTTAAAATTGAATTCACCCTGAACAAATGCATATAATGATAATTTTTTTTTTAATCCTTTAAAATTCTAACATTGAAAACAAAACCTAACTATCTTTCCGAAGGGTAAGTGAACATAATATATTAAATGAATAAATTATAATAAATATTATGTTGGGTTTATTTGGAGGCACTTTTGACATCTAAGATACCCTTGTTGAAGAGATAGCCACTTATGTTGATTTGATCCCATAAAAATGGGACAACATGAGCAAACAAATGACTGTTTTCAAAGTTTCTAAACCAATAATATTGCAAATATGTGCATATGTCTTATTTGCACCCACTATGTTTGTGTGTTGGGTGTTTCTTCCTTTCCTCTACCTTTACTGATTTGCTAAGTAACTACTTTCATAACCAACCCAAAAAAAAAAAATAAAAAAATAAAAAAAAAGGTTTTTCTTTAAAAAAAAAAATATTTAGCCCTCTCTCTTCTTTTCAACTTTATGGGGTTGAATAAAGAACTCAAAAGACCTAAATTACCTTTCCAGTTACAGGACAATGAAAGGTATCTTGGAAAAGATTCAGACAAGTACCGAATATTCCCCACCAAATACCTACATATTTTGAGCCGTGGAATCTCCATAACTTTACCCATGAAGCCGTAAACCATTACCAACGTTGATCATGACTTGTATATCTATGATCTTCTCCACTTCCATTAATATAAAACTATTTTCACATTTCTAACAATAAAGATCATCTAATATATATATATATATATATATATATATAAATAAATTAATTATGATGATTTTCTCGATTCAATTTAAGTCAAGCATGACAAATTATATGTAAATTAACGATTACGGGAAGATATATATATATTTTTAGTTCAAGATATATGGGTGAGCGATAGAACATTCAACCTAAAGAAGATAATGAGTGTCTTATCATACGAATACAAAAAATTATAGTTTTATTTAAAGGGCTTTAATCATTATTTGCTTTGTTGAGTTCAATACGAAGTTGGAGTTCAAATCTCAACGATGTTGTTTCTTCTCGATTACGATTGGGTTTTATTAGGATTGTTTTTTGTAGCAAAGAAGTGTATTTAAAAAGTCGGTAGGGTTGAGTACCACTATATGTAGAGATAACTTTTGTAGTGTCGGTTGGAAATTTATAGCCCAAAAGGCCAATAATTATACACAAGAGAGAAGCTGTTTCTTTTCTGTCTTTTCCATTCCATCTGCCCTTTTCTTTTTTGATCCTTTCTTTGGGCAATGAATGGCTAGGAACATAAGATCCATGATCATCTATACACCTTTTGTCATGGCCTTGACCAAATTGTTTTCCTTTACACGCAAGAGAGAGATTTGCCTAAGTGGTCATGTCTCATGTTTCACTATCGAATTCCTTTCACGTTCACTATTGATCATCGTTCGACTGATAAAGTCGTTTTCTAATGCTTTGAACTTTATACATCTACTTGTATGTACATTTATCGAAACGATTAGCACAAGAAAATAATTTGGAGTAGTAAAGTGCTCTTTTCATCCCCAGAATTTGAGACAAATTTCATTTAGTGATCCTTAGGCTTTCAAAATCTTAAAATTTAATCTCTATGGTCTAAGAAATGCTTAAATCGAGCTCCTAACGTTCACTTTAAGAAAATTAGTTTTAGCGTTGTACCAAAATTTCAATGTCACTGTGTAAAAGTATAAGAACCAATATATTGATAAATATTGAAAGCACAAAGACCAAAACAAACATTTTTTAAAATATATAAATTAAGTAATGGAGAAAAACAGTATAAAGACTAAAAGAAGATTTAAATATTATATGTACTAATGATAATTCATGACGGATAAATGAAGTGTTTGAAATGACTTTCTAAGTGTTTCAAAAAAAATATTTTTAAGTGGAAAAAAAAAGTCACTTTTAAGCACTAAAAAACCATTTTATAGACCCAAAATCTAGTTGAGTTAACATTTATATTGCAATTACCATGGTTAGAAAATCCCTATATTGAATATCAATAGGTAGAAAAATAATGGTAGATTCCAAGACATTATATTAGAGATGACACAAACTCATATAAATATTATTTTAAATGTATCCAAAATAAAATATTTAGATTAAATAATATTGATTATCAAATTATAGTAAACCATTTGGTATGATATTAATTTAATTTAGCATAAATGAATACTAAATAATGTGACTTTATAGATATACATAAATTCAAAATAAAATATATGATTAGCTTATCTATATCTATATAAATATAAAAGGAAATTGTTTAGTAAAGTTTTTTAATTGCAATTAATTTTTTAAAAGTAATTTGCAAAAAATTCAAAATATTTTTATCATTTTGTATATGATTTGAAGAGGTAATCATTCTAGTGGAATCCAAAAACATATATGCCTAAATATTTTTAATTTTTAATTTTTAATCTAATATATTCAAATTTGATTCCACTAAAAAAAGGACTCAAATAAATAGTTTGAGGAAGAAACTAAAATAAAAATCATAATGGTATATTATTTATTATTATTCCATAACTTTATCTTTAAAGATAGATTTGAATTCCTTAAAAGAAACGTGTTTAGAAGGTAAATTTACTCGAGTCTTGAGACATAAAAATATTAATTATTTACTTTAAATATAGAAAAAGAGTTTTTACACTTTTATTTAAAAAGTAAAACATATATTATTTTTTTAGCAAAAAGTTATATTATAAAAGTTAACAACTTGTGCACAAAGAAAATCAAACGTGGGTACTAAGTATATGCACAAGCAAACACTACCAACAGACCAAGATCTCAATTTCATAAAATAATTAAAAAGCAATTATATATAATTATTATAGTTTACTCAATAGAATGAAAAGTTAAAAGAAAAAAAAAGATAAATTGAAGGAGACACGTGCCCCTCTAGTCTATATATGGATCGATCCGACAAAAAATAAGGACAATATACTTAGTTTAGGTACCCTTACACACTACTATTAAAATGTCCATAATTAGAGGAGATAAAAAATTGGCTAAATTATAAAAAATACCCCTAAACTATGAGGTTTGTTTCAAAAATGCCCCTGAACTTTAAAAAGTTACAAAAATACCCTTGGACTTTACAAAACGTTTCAAAAATACCCTTGCAGTTAATTTATTGATGGGAACTGTTAAAACCGTTGAAAATACCATTGTCGAAAATCTAGTCAAGCTCATGGGATGATGTGTTGGAAGAGAAGAAAAGCTCCTAGTGTATGAATACGTGAAAAATAGGTAAAGTTTCTCATTAATTTTCATGGAAGAAGAATTTACGGTGGGATAAGGAAATAAAATAAAAAAAAAAGAAGCATTTTCTAATAAGGTTATTTTTTAAAATCTTTTGAAAGTTAAAAGAGTATTAATGAAACTGAAATTTTTAATGGTTTCAATAAAAAAAAAATTAACGACAAGGGTATTTTTGAAACATTTTTTAAAGTTCAGGGGTATTTTTGAAAATTTTTAAAGTCCAGGTGCATTTTTGAAACAAACCCCATAGTTTAGGGGCATTTTTTATAATTTAGCCTACAAAAATTCTTATTTGCTACCTTTATATCTCTTAATTGTCAAGATTTTAATGTAACGTGTAAGGAAATCCCTACTCACGCAGCTAAGTATTTTTCAAAAAATAAACCATCTCCCTTCCATAATGAGAGAGAGAAATGTCTAAAGAAACTAGTTAGGCCATGGTGGGACAAGTAATAGGACTTGCTTTTTTTTTTTTTTTTTTTTTTTTTGGAAAAAGGTAAAATATACATTATACAAACAACAACTTAATTAGGTCAAAAGAGAAAGCAACTTGACAGCCATTAATTCCACTAATTAAACACACATTGCCTATAATATTTGCATTAATTAAATTACTTACATTTGTAATTTGATTACTAATCAACTTTTATGTTTTTACTATTGAATTCAATCTCTCCTAATCTAATGATTGCACGCACGAGAGTGAACACAAAATCTTTTTCAATGCTTTTGGGTTGTGTGTTCACCTTCAATTATGGGTTGATTAGACTTCACTTATAAGTATCAAACTCCTAATTAATTAACCCACTTTTTTTTCACTCTTGATGCTCTTCATATGATAATGACTTGATTGACAAAATTTTAGTTTAATTAATGTTCAAGAATTTAACATGAACATAATTTAACTGACATAAAGTTTTTTACTAATAATCAAACGGTCTGTGGTTTGAATCTCCTTACCCCACATGTTAAAAAAAAAAATCACAATAGCTTGAAATAATGGAAGGATCTATTACTAATCTATTACATTTGAGTAAGGATAATCTCTATTAATATAAGATTATTATTATTTTTTTTTTAATAAAACCAAAAGTGTCAAATTCATATTGGGGCTAAGACTCAAAGTGGAGAATATCTAATCCTATGATTGTGGAAAGTCCATCAACTATAAATTTGAATCTAAAAGAGAATCTCTATGAAGTTATAACCATGCTATAAGAAAGATGTTGGAAATGTAAATAATAAAGTCTTACATTAGTTAGATAAGAGAAAGATCATGTATATATAAGCCAACAAGAACATAGCTCAACCGACATAAAGTTGTACTAATGACCACAAAGTTTGCGGTTCGAATCTCCCCACCCCACATATTGTAAAAAAAAATGTAAATTTTTTTACATGAAATGAGACGATAAATAATAATTTGGAGTTTTTGTGTCTGATCCCATTTTCTGACCTAAAAATATTTAATCTTAACATATTCTCTAGACTTTTAAATTATAAATGAAATTTAAATTAAAAAAAGAATTAGATAGATTAATTATACTTAGAAAGTCAAATCTAAATTTTATTTCATACTAAACTCCTAAATAGGATGATTAAATAAATTAATAACACAAAGGCATGAATAAGTTTAAGGTAATGATGTGGTTTGTTTAATACAAAGTACCAATTTCTTCCCCACTTTCTCAATTTTCTAATAATGGAAGTACCTAATATGTGCCAAATGAGGTTGTTCAATTTTATTAATTAAAAAGGAAATTACTTAATTATTTATTGAATCTTTGCCTACTTTTCTTGGTCATGATGTGTATTAATTATTTATATGTATATAAACATAGTGCTTCTTTTTTTCTTTAGAAAAGAAAAAAGAAAGTGCATATACAAAATTCCAACATTAATGTTTAAGCTTTTTAAGTAAGGCCATTTTCTTTCATTATTTTATGAAATTAAAAAACAAAAGCTATTGATTGAATAAGGAAACATGATCTTTTGACATTTCTTGGTAACTCAACTGTATGGCATGGCTTTATTTTATTTTTATATTTTAAGAAAAGAATCAAATTTATGCTAAAAATAATTATTATTTTGTGATTCCAAAAAGCATCTTTAAAAAATTTTACTTATTTCATTTTTGGTCTTTCAAGTTTTAAATAATTTACTTAATTCTATGATTTCAAAAAATAAAAAACTATTTTAATTTTTATCATTAATTTTTCATTAAACATTTAATAAAAATACGAAATTATTTTCAAATTCAAAACCTTAATAATGAAATTTAGAGATTAATTTTTTTTTTAATTTTATCATTATTATTTTTTTTATCAATCAAAGAGACATATTGAGATAAATGTTCATTATTTTAAAAGTTGCATTTGAGATAAATGTTGATTATATTAAAAGTACTTTTAACTGAATAAAAATAGTTTAAATTGTATTTTTGTCAGGTCAACTATTTGATTTTTAACACTCAATATTATTGAGTTAAATGTTTAAGTCTCCCTTTAGTTTCTGAACTTTTAAATTATTTATTTTAACCTCTAAACTTTTAAATTTATTGGTTTCTACCATTATTTTTGAGTTAATTGTTTTTTTTTTTTTTTATCAACAGAAACATCATGCTTTCATTCAAACCAAGAAGACGCAAGAGCAACATTACAGACAGATTGAAAACAGCAAAACCAAGAAAACCACCACACACTAAGGGGCTGTTTGGGGCGCTGGGTTGGTTATAATAGCTGGGGGATTATAATAGTCTGGGGGTTATAATAGTCTGTGTTTGGGGTGCAGATTATTATAATCTGGGATAAAATAGTCTGTGTTTGGGGTGCAGATTATTATAGTCTGGGATAAAATAGTATGTGTTTGGGGTGCAGTGTTTGAGATGCAGATTATTTTAGTCTGGGTTCAAATAGTCTATGTTTCAAGCTAACTGTTTTTTTTTTCCTGACTTTTTTTTTTTGTTTATTTTCCTCATACAACTTTGTACTTCAAATATTAATAAAAAAAAAATATATTGGGTTTAGTTGTAAAAAAAATAAAGTTTTGGGTACAGGGGTTAAATTATGTGTTTAACTTAAAAGAAAACAAAAATAACCTAAAGTAAGGATTGATTTTCTTTGTTTTAGAGTCATGGTTTTTTCACAAAATAAGTCATTTTATGTATTTCCAACATAAAAATGGTGATGCTTATTCAAAACTCATTTTACATTCATTATCAAAAGAATCAAATAAAATAGAAATCACATAAAATAAAAACTTGAGTAGTATTTTTTAAAAAAATTATTATTATCACGGGAAACTTAAATACGATAAGTATAATTTGGAATGAAAAATATGGTACGATGAAGGTAAACATTCATATACTTCATTATCAAAACATTCATATATATGTACAAAGACAACCTAGTATCTAACTCCCTAGAAATTTTTCGATTTTTCCGACAACCACCAACAAATTTTTCGACGACTGAAATTTTTTTCCCTCTTTTTTCCTTTCATTTTCTTCTACCTCTTTTCTTTTTTTTTTTTTTTTCTTTCTTTATTTTCGTTTTTTATATTTTTCGAAATGAAAATGAGAAGAAATATTTTTTTTAAAAAAAAAAAAAGTTTCGTTTTTTATATTTTTCGAAATGAAAATGAGAAGAAATATTTTTTTTTTTAAAAAAAAAAAGTCGCCGGAAAAGTCGTCGGTGATCGCCGGAAAAGTGGCCGGAAAGTCGACGGCGGTCGCCGGAAAAGTTGTCGGTGGTCACCGGAAAAGTCGTCGGTAGAAAAGTCAATGAGTCACATGGAAGAAGAGAGAAAAGAGTTACTGTAGAGAATGGATAGAATAATTGGGTGGGTTGAATAGTGGTTACTGTAGCAACACGGAGGGGAAAAATAACCAACTCCACCCCTTATTTTTGTTGATGCCCCAAACACTGGGTTGGTTATAATAGCCCCCACTATTATAACCAACACAGTGGGCCAAACGGCCCCTAAGGGACAGCCTCGCCATCCAAAACTCGCCATCCAGGTGCCCAAAACACTAATCCCCCTACCAAAAATAAATCCACGGTCATCTCAACACTAAGCTGGCTACACGTATGCTCCGAACTCGCTCATTTCCACCTCGTCTAGCTCTAAACTCATAATTTAGGCCTGTAAATATTACCGTCAGAATAAAACATTTTGCATATAGAATTCAACGCAAGTAAGAAATTTAGGAGGAGATAAGCCTAAACACAATTATTCCACCAAAACCCCCTACCTAAATCTTGCTAACCCTCGAACCCACCTAGACCTATGTAATATGATAAATATTATATGACAAATAAAAAAGTTTTGATAGACTAGAGACTTTTTTTTTTTTTTTTTTTTTTTTTTTTTTTTTTTTTTAATTTTGTGACCTTAAGTTTAAACTTAAATTCAAATACAAGAATAAAATTAAGGTTCCCACACGTTGTATGGAGTAATTTGACCTAAAAATTATTTTGAATTGACTCATAATTAGTATTTATTTTTCTCAAATTATTTATTAAAAAAGTATTTTACTTAGCAACACCACACTCTCAAAAGCTACCATAAAGTCATAAAACACACTATAAATAAATTAATATATACTTTGAACAATATTAATAATACATAATCTATTTGATTGGATGGAATTGATTGTGGGTTAAAATTAAATCAGCCTCCACTTTAAAGGAAAGATCTTGGAATCAATTTGGAGATTCTTTCATCTTTAAAAAATGTGTTCAACCAAGTTTATTGAACTATTGGTTGCTAGTGGGAGATACTTCTACATTGCTTGTGGTTTGATTTTCAACTTTTGTGTATCATTTAATCCATAATTAAGTAATAGAGACAATAAAAAAAAGGCAATAACTTGAATTGAAAAAATAAGTAGGAATGATAACAGGAGTCTTCTTAGCCTCAACTTGCAAAGATATTTCTTTTTCATTGTCTCATCCCTAGACTTAGACAACCAGAAGTGGTTATATTATATATTTAATCTTTGAACTTTGATGATTGTGTTTAGTTCATCTTTAAGCTTCCAAAAGTTTCAATTATATTTCTGAACATTCAAATTTGATTCAAATAAGTTTTTGTTGTTAATGTTGAGGATCCCACATTGTTGAAAAACGTATAAAATATTAGAGACAAAATTAAAAAATTTTAAATAATAAAGACGAAATTAAAAAAAAAATTGTGGGACCTAAAACATATATTTAGCCTTTTCAAAATTCAAAATTCAAAATTCATTCAAGTGATGAATCTCTCTCAAGCTAATGCTATCATGATTAGTACACCTAAAATAGAATACCAACAATCTTATAAATTCCAACCTAAAAATCAATATCAATTAATTGGTAAATTATATCAACCAAATACACTAACCAAAAAAACCAATAAAAAGAGAGAAAAAATTCAGATAAATTAGATTTGTATTTCATAAATAGTAGAAATTAAAATAGAATAAAATAAATATTAAAAATGTTTAAACAATGTGTTTTTAAATTACTAATTTTTGTTCTATATATAATTTAACCGTTCTTTTTAATCTTTTAATGTTTTTTTTTTTTCATATTGAGAATGGTATTCGGTATGATTGTAGTTTCAAAATAATATCTTTATAAGTGTTGATGGTCAAATTTGGTCGGGTAGAACTCACCTAAACTTCATGTGCCACCAACGGTAAATTTGTTTGAGAGGGGGGAAGACGTGGCCTGCAACATAGAGAAACCTGCACACTGGTGTGGTGCTTGCCACACCGCCTCCGATGCTTAAGTCAGAAAACGGAAGGAAGAGAGCAAGAGGAGAGAGTAGAGAATAGAGTTCGGGATCCCTTCTTCAATGACGAAGAGGGGTTTAAATACCTGCTCATGCTCCTAGGGTTTTTAGGAATTCGGAGGCGTTTCGGGACAAACCAGACGGAACCGAGGCGGCCAGAGACAGCAGGGACCAAACGGAGGCGACCGAGCTCGACCATATGGGTCAGGCCGAGTTGGCCTGACCCTTTGGTCTGGTCTTCCTCTGGGTCGGTTTCTCTGTCCTATCTCTGCCCGATTGTCCTCATCAGCTCCTTGTGCATCAGAGTGGTCCAAAATTACCTATAACAATAAGAATGACAAAGATTCTACCCTTTTGAGCCTATTTAAATTATAAATTCAAAAAAAGTTCTAATTGATTATTGAAAATATCAATTGCATCTTATTAAATATTATAGTTGCATTATCAATTCAAAAACATTATAGACAATAACAAAAGTGGACTGTTTTGTCTTCTCCAAAAAAAAAAAAATAAAAATAAAATAATAAAATAAAAGGACTGTTTTGTCAAATCTAAATGGTTGTAAAAGAATGGCAGATCTCCCTGGACAAGGATTGTACTTGGGCCCATGGGCTTCATGGCTTGTATTTGGGCCTTGTTCAAACTCATCGGAAACGTTTGGCCCGTTGAATAACCATTTAGTTTTTGGTTTTTTTGAAAATTAGGCTTATTTTCTTCTATTTTTTACCATGATTTTCATCTTTGTTGGCGAGACATTTGAATTCATAGCTAAATTCCAGAAATAAAAGCAAATTTTTAATTTTTTTTTTGTTCAACAACAGTTGGGATAGGAGGATTCGAACATCTAATCTCTTAGTTAAAGATATATGTTAATTACTGCTAATTATATTCACTTGGTTTTTGAAAACATGGGAATAAGGTAGATAACAAAACAAGAAAACTTATAGGTAGAAGTAGTGTTTATAAGCTTAATTTTCAAAAAAACAAATGATTATCAAATGTGGCGTTAGAAATTGGGTTATTTACATTTGTGTGCCATTTAAAAAAAAAAATTACAAGATTATATTAGTAGTTTATATTTATGGGAAAATTTCGTGGACTACGAAGTTGGTTCCAATCACACCTTTGAATTTTTTAATTTGATCAATTATTAATCTGTTCTTTGTCAAGTGTTACAATCACACCATGAATTTTTAATATCATCAACCAGCCTCTTATACTTTGTTAAATGTTGCAATTAGACTCTCTTATTAAATTACCATTTAATTGGACTCATGACACGTACCTGAGTAGGAGAGGACGAACTTGTCATTGAGGACCTTACGAGAGCAGCCCCTCTTTTTGAGTTGTGTGGATCGGACAACATCATCATCCACTAGTTTGGAAATGAAAGTTTCAACTATAGCAATTGTAAACCCCTTGATCTTCGCTAGGGTTTTCTTCTTTCTAAAACGAAAAACTTATCTGTTTTTTTTCTTCTCTTCCCTATTAACGTGTAAGTTGCACATGTGAAGAACAACTAGTACAATGGATCGATTGTTACACTTAACAAAGTAGAGGAGTTGATTGATCAAATTAAAAGTTTAAGGTATATGGTATGCTTGCAACAAACTATATAGTTTAGGAGTGGTTTGTGCAATTTTTCATTTATTTTTATTTGAACCTCCAACCTCATGAGAAGGAGTACATGCCAATTACGGTTAAGCTATTTTCACTTGGATTTATATTATTAGTTTATACTTGATATTCAAATGATGTCCTTAAACCAACTATATGAAAGAAGAAGAAGGCCAAAGTGAGCTTAGCTCATAGCGGTAATTGGCATGTATTCCTAACTAAAAGGTATGAGGTTCGAACCCCCCACCCAAATATTGATGTACTCAAAAAAAGGAAAAAAAAAAAAAAAGAAGGGAAAAAAAACATGTCGAGTTAAGTTTCCAAGATTTTAGGATTTATATTTTTTGTACCTAAATGAATTTTTTAAAGGGAAAAAATATGTTCAAAATTATAATTTTTTTTTTTTGAGAAACAAAATTATAATTTGTTACAACAAAACCAAATATCGTGTTGGATTATATTAGGCGAAGAAAATACTATAAGAAGATTTGAGGAACTTTTTTTTTATATATATTTTCAAAAAAAAAAAAAAAAAAGATTTGAGGATCTTTACTTACATAATTTTTTTAAAAAAAGTTAAAAATAAAATCTATTCAAATGTATATTTTAAGAAAAACTGGAAGAAAATTTTTGGAGGTTTTTTACTTAAATGAATTTTTTAAAAGGAGAAAAGTTGTCCAAATTTATATTTTATTACAACTCTAACTAAAATAAAGTTTCATTGAGGTGATTGATCGAGAATCACTTAGAATAATTTCTATTTTAAAGAAACCGTCTTTAAACTGACTATAGATAAAATGATATCAACCAATACAATTATTTCAAAAGTGATTTTTATTCCAAAAACTTAATTTTTTTTAAAAAAAAAAAAACATTTTTGTTCTTCATAATCAATTACAAAGTTAATCTAAAACACACATTTGGTCCCCTACTTTATAAAGATTCTAACAAGTATTTCAACTTTTAATTTTATGTCTAATATGTTTTTACCATTGGTTTCATTATTTTAACATTTACACCACCAAAGGCCTAAACCTATATATATAAAATCAACTTGTCAAAGTGATCTTTATATAATACCATCAACATGTTACATAAACTTTAAGTTGACGAAATTAACAATAATTGTTATTACTTTTAAGAAAGGAAACATAATTACGTTTGGTATTTTTTTTTAAGAGATAATTGCATAAAAAAAACAGAATGTCATTACAGAACAAACTAAAGAGCTGCAACGTGCAGAAATAAAAAGATTTTTTTTTTATCAACAACATAACTTTCTTTCATTCACAACCAAGAAGATCGCATTTACGACATGCAGAAACAAAAAGAATTAAGTATGATCCATTCGAGCAAATTTTTTTTTTTTTTTTAAAGAGAATTGCATTTGGTAATTGTTTTTTTTTCTCCAAATGTAATCAATTGCGTTTTTCTTTTATAACAAAAAATTTACATGTGGTGATTGTTTATTGTTTTTTGTTATCTTTTAATTATTAAAAAAAATGTTGGGTAAACCGTTCATTGTTTTTAGTTCCCTCTAAAATTGAATAAAAAAAAATCTCACGTGAAAATTACTTTTTAAAAATAAAATATTCAAAATTATGTTGTTATATTTAAAATTTTCGATATTTATTGTACATTTTATTATAAAAAAAAAAAGCGACAATATAATGCATTTTTATTTATGTTTTTGAAAAACTGAAAACAATAACGAGAAATGTAAAACTTTGAGTTCAACAACAAGAAATGTAAAATTTTTGGCTCATTTGGTAATGTTTATATATATATATATATATATTTGTTTCCTATATTTAATAAGAAACAGTTTGGCAACCCTTTTCTTATTTCTTATTTGAAAAGTGTTGTTAACATTTTTTTTTTTTTTTTTTTGAAGAGAGTGCTGTTAACAATTTATTGATTCATGTTCTTTAAAATTTTAAATTAAAAAGTAAAAGCTTTATATAAAAAGTAATTTAAGAAACAGAAAACGTTAACAATTTCTAGTTTCTTGTTGTCCAAAAATTTAAATTAAAAAACAATATTTTACATAAAAATTCATTTTTTAAAATTAGATATTCAATATTTTTATAATGCGTTTTTTTACGTAAAAAATAGAGTCAACTTGAATATAATTCAACTAATCAATCAAGAAGTCAAAAGTTCGAATCTCTTGCCTACATTGTTTTTATTTATGTTTTGGAAAAAAAAAATAATAACAAACTTTGTTTTTGAATTCTATTTTCAAACCTTTCTTCAAAATGAGAAAGGAGAAATAAAAATGGTAACCAAACACTCATGTCTAGAAACAAAAAAGTCAAAACTAGAAATGGAAAAGGAGAAGTAGATTTTTTTCCCCCTCTTTTGAAGCCAATGAGAAAAGGAGATTTTTTTTTTTTTTTGGTCAAAATGAACATAGTTTAGCGGTAATTGACATGTACCCTCAATCAAGAGGTCCGAGATTCGGATCCCCCACCTCCAAGTTGAACTAAAAAAAAAAAAAAAGAGATTTAGAAAATTTATGGTAAAGGTAACAAGAAATTTAATTCTAAAGGGACCATAGAACACCAAGAGGCAACAATATTAAATGCTATTTTTGGGAAAAAGAAAAAAGAAACAATATTAAATGGTGAATTTCCAAAAAAAAAAAAAACAATATTAATAATAAATAAATGCTTAGGTCCTTGCCACTTTCTGCAACGCTGATTCGTACAAACAACTTCAATTTGTATGGCTACGAACATTCTCAGCAACCAAACACAAAAGAAGCATCCACGCATATTCCAAAACCCACTTTCAACGTTTTCCTCTCCCTCAAACTTTTACATTTTTCTTACTTCATGTTCTTTTTTTCCTTATGCTTTGAGATTGTCACAATGTAGTGTCGTGGGTATTTCCACAACCTCACCCAATAATTTCTCGGATTTTAAATCATAATAGATTTTGAATGATTTTATGGTTTGTTATTGTTGACATGCCTTGAATCTTTTATTTGGCGTTCTGAATAACTAAGTACAAGGTCTCGCTGTTCGATCAACGAGACGGGATCCTGGGACGAACGCTCGATTTTGGAGGTTCGAGGGCAACGCCACAAAAGCTAAATTTTGTATAGAGATTAGTTATGTTATTTTCGTTTTGGGTTTTATTTTGGACCTAATCTGTTAGGGGTAAGAGGAGTGTCATATATAAACCCTCTTATCCTAAATTGCAATCTCTGTATCTGTATTTGTTTATTCTTCACTAATCGAAATACGCTCTCCCTATGTGGATGTAACTAACATACTGTTAATGAACCACGTAAAGTCTATTATTATTCTCGTTTCTTTATTTTTTTTGTTTGTTGAATTGATTACTCTAATAACTGTTATCTTAGAATTTAGAGTCAAATTATTAATAAAATCAAAATTAAAAGTTTATACCAATATACATTTTATTTCCTTTCTCTCGTAGTTACAATTTAACCACAAAATCATTTCTCGCCAATAAGAGCATAGCTCAACTAGCATAAAACTGTACTAATAACCACAAGATCTGTGGTTCGAATCCCCCTCCCCACATATTATAAAAAAAAAAAAAAAAAAATCATTTCTCGAACTTCAAATTAAGACTTAAAATCATTTTTTGAACTTTCTAATTTCTATATTCCAAACGAGGAAAACCTAAAAATTTGAACCAAAATGATAATTTTTCAAAATAATTTTTTTTAATCTTTTAAAAACAATTTTTTTTGTTCTTTTTCTTTCTACCTCTTATTCCCTCTAGCTTTCCCTCTCCCTCTTTCCTACATCTCTCCTCCGTCGAGGCTCCACCATTTTGCCATCCTCCGACAGCCGGCGACCCTCCGATCACCGGCACATTTTCAGATCTAAAATAGAGTGGTGGGATCTCTACCTCGTCGACGGAGAAAGAGAAAGGAAAAGGGAAAACAAAGTGCGAGAGGGAAAATAATAGAGAGCATGCATGAAAGTCTTAGAGAAAATTATTAGAAAAAATGTTTGCTGACAGCAAAAGGTTAGAAGATTAAATCTCATTTCCACACAATTTCTTAAGCTGTCCATACAAAAACCCTGTATTATTTATTAGCTCATCTCTTAGCTGTATGTGGGTCTCCCTCTTTTTGAATAATCAAGCTGTATATGTGGGTCTCTTTGGCTTAGAACCATCACCGCCAAAACCATTTATTAAAGTTAGGCTCTGAATTATGATTGTTGTTTATCATAATTTTGTCATTTGATGCATCATTTTCTTACATCTGGACCTAAATTGACGGCCCAGAATTCATTTTCCTGTTTTCTTACGTTCTTCTTCTTCCCATTTTCTAATTATTTGACTTCATTAGATGCTGACTTCCTCTGGGGTTTTCCCATTTTCTTATGCATTACTCTCTAATTTTCAATTGGGTTGTTTGGAAACGTTTTGTTCTTCATAATCATTTTTGAAACAGCTGGAATCAATAAAATATCTGTGGAAAGATATGCAAATTTCAAAACCAATGGAACAAGACCAACTGTTGTCATTGTTTGGATTAGGACAACCTTTCTTTTTTTTTTTTTTCCAAAGATTGTTTTTCCTTTAAGAAAGTTAAGTTGATGGTTATCTTTTGACTTGGGGTTCATATTTTATTTCCACAATTTATGTTCTTTAATTAATCTGATATTGGGTTTGTACTTCCTTCAATTACATGGACTTCCATTTTGGATTGTACCGTAGTTGTTGAACTAAAATCTCCCATTTTGATTTTTGTTCATTGGCAATTATAGTGTACAACACATGGTTCATGTAGCTGTCTGTTAAGTCCAACATGCCAATTGCTAGCGACCAAACATAAGAAGATATAAAATGAAGGTGAGGACAAAACATTAAAGCTTGTGTTCACTTTGGACAAGAGGCATAGATTCCCACTTTATAGCTGGAACAGTCGTCTCTCAGGGATGTTTTGTTTTTTTGCTAAAAATTAAGGTCGTGTCAGTCTAATATAAGCAGCCGTAATTATCTCTTTAAGAGGTCCATTTGAGGTAGTTTAGCAAGTACATGGAATTTTCTTGTCTATAAATATGTGATATTTCCTGTTTCTGAAAGACGTGTCTTAGTTGTTCTCGTTTGTTCCTCTTGGGCCATTCTTCATTCTCGTGCAACATTTTGTTTTTGGAGGGACAGACAATTCTCTTCTTTAAGGCTTTTCTTTTTTTGAAACACCAAATCTGAGATTTTTCTTATGCTTGAAGAGGTAGCGACAAGAACTGCTTGATTGGAGGTTCATCAGGCTGGACACACGCAATATTCTTCTTCTCCATCTTCCTGAGATTTTCCTGTTAGCACAGTTGTTTTGAAGGTATGTGTTTTTTTTTCCCCTTCGTTTGGTTTTAAAGGACGTTTCTAAAATGTGCTGCATAGTTTTCAAAGGAATTCTAACCTGTTTTTATACATGCATTTCTTGATCTTGATGCAAATTGATCAAGTTAAGATCATGAACAAAATAGCAAACGAAGTCGTGTTTTATCTGAATTTTGTCTTAGAATGGCGTCTGTTGTCAATCTTTTTGTTTGAGATCAGAGGCTTTTCGTTTCACTGTTGATCAAAGAAGACCTGCAAAACTATTATTTTGGCACCCCTGTGTTGTCAGTTTATTACATTGGTACCTAAACATTTTGTGAGAGCTTGGAACCTGTGGTAGCAATTGATTTATTTATCGAACTATGGTTTATAGTCTTCAATCTTCATATCTTCCTACAAGTTTTAGTTCCCGAAATCATAATTTCTATGCTTTCTAGGTGGTGGTACTTCATCATGGAAAAAGGGAAGTATCAAGAATATACACCCGAGGAGTTGTCTGAGGTTCCGCCATTAATCAAACACATGTCATCAATTGAACTGGATGACTTTGACAGTATTGAAGAGAGTGACATTCCAAATAATCAGCGTCAAAGTTGCTCTCATTCCCTCTCTACCCTGCCTAGTGTAAGTTCTTATGCAAATCATGTGTACTGTAGTGAAGGAAGAATTAGTTATGGAACATATGATATTTGTTGTTTTTGAGATTGTATTAGTGTGTTCATTTGCTAGAATTGACATAACGTTGTGGCTATTGCTGTTGATTGTTGGAATACTTCAAATACAGAGAGAAAAGCATTTAACACAGTGATATGGCTTATAATGGACTTCTTTTTGCCTTACAAACAGGGAGATGCTTCATCACCTGCTGCAGAAAGTGAGGATGAATTTCAGTTCGTTAATCATCAAAGAAAGCATTCTGTTTCTATCAGCATGCCACCTTCCCCTGTGGGAGTTCACTTACAGACCCCCAAAAGAGTTATCTTCAGTGGTGAAACAATTCTACACGATGGAACCTTGGTTCCTGCTGTTGGGGGCAAATCACAGAATGCTGCAATTTTTCACTCTCAGCCAATTCCGAGGGGCTCTACGTTTGAAGATGCGATGAGGAACCTGAATGCTGCACATCACCCTAGTATGAGAAGATTGAAGGACAAAAGATTTGATTCTTTCAAAACATGGTCTGGAAAACTTGAAAGGCAATTAACTGTACTTCGTGGAAAGTTGCCACGACAGACTAGGCCAGATGAAAGTGAAGTTCAGGGAGAAGGAATTGAGAACAACATACCCGTTGACCGTTACTTTGATGCATTGGAAGGTCCAGAGCTGGAAACACTAAGGGTATATACCTTTCTGTTCTCAAGAATATCTTAAAATCTTAACTCATGCTATGCATTAATCTGAACTTTCGAATTATTTCAATATCTTCATATCTGAACAATAGAATGACTAGTGAATATTTGGTGCTCTAGCGTCCTGCTATAATCAATTTGGGTCGTATTATTTATCTCGTTACCACTAGTTCAAAGCCCTATGTCTCAAAGGAATAAATGGACCTTCCCATCAAAGGAAAAGGTAGTGAGTTTAGTATGACTTTTGGAATAAGAAAGGACATTTTTAACCGATTAAAGTATCTTTCAAAATTTTCATGGCGTTTGGTTACATTGTGGAAAGTGATTTTGAAAATTTTGTATGTACTTAGAACTCTATGCTTCTTCCAAAAGCATTACAGTAAAAAAACCATCCCAAACTCACTCTTAATCTCCTTGGAAAAGCATTCCATGTTTCATAGGATGCCATAAACAAATTTTAACTAATGGTTATGTATCCCATTTCTGCTATCCAATGACATGAAATAATTGTATTTTTGTTTTCCATTTCTAAAACAGGCTTCAGAGGAAATACTGCTCCCAGATGACAGGACATGGCCTTTTCTACTCCGATTCCCCATCTCTTCATTTGGTATCTGTCTTGGTGTTAGTAGCCAAGCAATCATGTGGAAAACACTGGCCACTTCAGTCTCCACGAAGTTTCTTCATTTGAGCCTGAAAATAAATCTTATTTTATGGATCATTTCCATTGCTCTTATAGTCACTGTCGCTTCCACTTACCTTCTGAAAGTTCTTCTGTACTTTGAAGCAGTTCGCCGTGAGTACTACCACCCTATTCGTGTCAACTTCTTCTTTGCACCATGGATAGCCCTCTTGTTCTTAGCAATTGGTGTTCCTCCATCAGTTGCCACCAACCTGCATCCAGCAATTTGGTATGTTCTCATGGCTCCAATTTTATGCCTTGAGCTTAAGATTTATGGGCAATGGATGTCAGGAGGCCAAAGAAGACTGTCAAAAGTGGCTAATCCTACAAACCATCTTTCCATTGTGGGGAACTTTGTGGGAGCTTTGTTGGGAGCCTCAATGGGACTAAAGGAAGGGCCCATATTCTTCTTTGCGATTGGAATGGCTCACTATGTAGTCCTTTTTGTAACTCTCTACCAGAGACTACCAACGAATGAGACACTCCCAAAGGAGCTGCATCCCGTATTCTTTCTTTTCATAGCAGCACCAAGTGTTGCATCTATGGCATGGGCAAAAATTCAAGGTTCCTTTGACTATGCTTCACGAATCATTTACTTCATCGCTCTGTTCCTCTATTTCTCACTGGTTAGTCTCTATGCTGCTCATTCGTTTATTGCTGGCTTTGTTTACTATTGTTGTTTTATGAGTCTGTCATGAACATATAAGCATGAGGACACTGTTTACAGTTCCATCCATGCCTCGAAGGAAGATTAAAGCTGAATGGGGAATAAGAAAAGTGTTTCCTCTTGAACTCAACTTAAGAGAGTCGAAAATATCAATCTGATCAATCAAAAACATAGCAAAGAAAGAGAAGGAATTTTGATTAATGGTGACCTGAAAAAGTTGCAATTCTTTCTTCATGATTCTGTTGGTCTTATTTCGATGCTTTATTGACCGTGTTACAATTCCATGCTTCTTTGCAGGTTGTTCGAGTCAACTTTTTCCGGGGCTTCAAGTACGACACAACACAACTGTCTTTCTTCTCTTGAAACCTTTAACATTCTTCTCAACGTAGTTATCTCACAAACATTTTGTTTTGAATCAATAGGTTCTCACTGGCCTGGTGGGCGTATACTTTTCCCATGACTGGAGCTGCAATTGCAACTATAAAATACTCAGCTGAAGTTACAAATATAGTAACACAAATTTTGTCTGTTCTACTCTCTGCCACGGCTATAATCATAGTGACATCTCTCCTTGTAACAACTATCATCCATGCCTTTGTGCTTAATGACCTCTTTCCTAACGACATCGCTATAGCCATTAGCGACAGGAAGCCAAAGCCGCAATGGAACTGGTTCCAACATCTAAGACATGGAAGTTCAGTATCCCACGACATCGAAAACTTCTTGAAGTTTTCAGGCTCAGATAGCAACAGCAAGGATTTAGAAGCCTCTCTTAGAACACCAACCTCTGAGAGCGGAGACGTGAACTGCCAACCATCTCCAACCATCAAATGATCAGCTCCACTGATCTCAGGCTCACCCATATATAAACATCACCACTCAAACATAGGAGGAACTTGATTTTGTAGTTTGAATGGCTCCAATGAACATGTGCGAGTTGGATAGTTATATACACTAAGAGTTGTAAGAAATAGTTCTTTGTTAGAAATACCACGTAATCTATTAAAGATTTGTGTATCAATATCTACGATGGGCTTGAGTTCTTGTTCATGTGAGATATGAATAAAGCAACCATTTTGAAGTATCCCAAGTCATGATTTTTGCTAATTTTCAGCTGTTGCTAATTGCCTAAGATATTATTGGCTTTTTTAATGATGTCCAACAGGAAGAAACTTACTGAACAGGATGCTCCAAGTGCAGCTTATCTCATCAAACTGTTAGGCTATGTTTGGAAGTACTTAAGAACGAAATGCTGTTCGATTGTAAAAAGTACTTCAAGACTTTGAGGCCCTGTTTGATAACCATTTGGTCTTTGAAAATTAAGCTTATAAAAACTACCTCTGCTCATATGTTTCCTTGTTTTGTTATTTACAGTCTTATCATGTTTTCAAAAATCAAGTCAAGTTCCAAAAGTAGTTTTTGTTTTTGTAGTGTAGTTAGTAATTCAAATATATCCTTAACAGAGATGAAAACCATTGTGAGGGACTTGGGAGAAAACAAACTTAATTTTCAAAAACTAAAAACCAAATGGTTATCAAACGAGAACTAATGTTTATGTTTGGTTAATTTGACACTTGAGATTCAACGTACCAAAAAGCGAGCACTTTGAAAACTCAAGTGTCAATTTTGAAAATTTCTGAAAACCAATCATGCACAAACTTTCGGTCTTTCTTTCTGTAGTGCCTATTTTATGCCATCTGTTGTCCGTCTGCAAGGATTGTGAAAATCTATTTGTTCCAAGGTTTAAGGAGCAGGAACAATGTCATCTGCAACATTCGTCGTCTCGAGCACGTAATTTCGACATTGCGCCCGACATAGGTACAACAACATCTGTGATAATCTGCTAATTCCTTTGTATGGATTACTTCTTTTTTTTTGTTATCTTCTCAAGCAACTTTGTTATATGTCACAATCAACTAGCTGTTCAGTTCTTCATCTCTTCATGATGCTTCTTTCTACAAAATCTTTATCTTTTCTGTTATGCTGTCAAAATATAATTCAATCCCTCTCTTCACTGCCACTAGAATAGTGAAAAACCTTAGCCACTCAAAATGGCAGAGGGAAAATGAAACATTTGATGTTGGAATGTCTGTCTTGTTCTCTGATTCAAAAGATTCTGAGGATTATCCATTCATGTAGAGTTGAGATTATCACTGAAACTGAGGCCTCCAATCCAACTTGCATTTGGATGACAAAAGAATTGCAGCATCACTGATGTGCTCTGCTTATGCCTTAACAATGACTGGCAAAATGGTCTGAATCAATGCAAGTTTTGGTCCCCCACAGTAATGGAAACAAGTTCTAGTTCTTGTGAAGCAGAAATTTCCAATGAAGAAGACAAAAAAAAATTAAAAATTAAAACAGATATGTATTGTTATCAGAATTTGGCTCTTCTCCTAACAAATTTTGTCCTTGTCTCCTACTACAAACTTTTCTCAAACTTAGCTGACTTTTATCTTCTGATTAGAAAGTTGGTTTTGAAGTATTGTTCAAAGGGTATTAGTCGTAGATACGATCACGAGCACGTTAGGTCCCGTTGGTAAGTGCTACAAGATCTCGTACATTGAAATTCTTTGAGTATACCATTGTCCAAAAAAAAAAAGAAAAAAAAAACAAGAAATAGATATTATCATTTTCATTTCTTGAAAAAGAGAGTGAAACTTGATGTTCTTATGATCTTAATTCTAAGAGTTAAGAGTTAAGGTATCTCTATTTCGTTTCAAAGACTATATAGGTTTGAAGACACATCTTTGTGTTTCTACTTTGTTATTATAGTTTTTTATTATTATTCTTTTGTAATTAGTGTATTTTTTTTTAACAACATGTGGGGATGGAAGATTTGAACTACAGACTTCTTGGTCAATAGGATAAGCCTTGTGGCCAGTTGAAGCAATTAGTGGAATTAGTTTTGTATTTATAATATTTGTGCTGCTTTGAATTTGACATTTGGTTCATTTTAATAAGAAATTTAGAATGTTTATTACATTATATTATATTTGGCAAAGTTAGATGTATTCATTTGTTATTTATGTGACACTACTTTTAACAATTTATTTGATTAATGTAATTAAAATTAGGGAGAAATACACTTTTGGTCTCTGAGGGACTAAAATGTCTAGTTTGAAAACTTATGGACCAAAATGAAACCTAACCCAAACCTCATGGACCAAAAGTGTATTTTTTTTCCTTAAATTTATTTTAGCATTTATTAATAATAAAATAAAAATTAAAAAAATTAAAAAAAATTAAAAAAAAACTATGTGCATGGCAGAGGATAATAAAACTAGTATATTAAAATTAAAGTGAGAATGTTTAGAAAACTTTTTGAACTACTTTGTCCCCACTTTCATTTCTAAATTTACACGTAATCCAAAATAATAATAATAATTATTATTTTTTTGAGTTCACCAAAATAATTATTAATAATGAAATAATTTTAATAAAGTTCAATTTCTCTCTAATTATTTAAATATTTTTTAAAAAATTAATTACATGAGTGTTAACCGGTTGACTGAAAAAAGTTATCTGGTGACAAACAAGGATTTATTATTTACTATTTAATAAATTTTAATAAAATATTAACCAATTAGTGGGGATAGCTCAGTTGGGAGAGCGTCAGACTGAAGATTTGAAGGTCACGCACGTTCAACTCAATTATGAACAAAATATTTTTTTCCATGTAATTTTTTTTTTTAAAAAAAATATCTTTTTGGTCTCTGAGTTTTTAAAATTGACTTTTTTAGTCCCTTAGTTTGAGAAATAGGTTTAAAAGGTTCTTAAGTTTTCAAAAGGAACCTTTTTAGTACTTCAGTTTAGTTCAGTTTTGAGAAACAGGTTTAAAAAGTTCCTCATATTATTTTTTTCAATTTTTTTAAATTAATATTTCTTAATTTTTTTTTATTTTAAAAATCAATTAGCGGGGATAGCTCAGTTGGGAGAGCGTCAGACTGAAGATCTGAAGGTCACGTGTTCGATCCACGTTCACCGCAATACTATTTTGAGAAATAGGTTTAAGAAGTTCCTCATATTATTTGTTTTCAATTTTTTTATTTTAAAAATCAATTAGCGGGGATAGCTCAGTTGGGAGAGCGTCAGACTGAAGATCTGAAGGTCACGTGTTCGATCCACGTTCACCGCAACATTATTCTTTTTTCATTCTTCATTCTTTATCTTCTAATGTAGAATGTATCCATAAATGGTAAATTTTTAATGCTCGTAATTTTTTTTTTTTGGAAAAAATACATTTTTGGTCTCTGAGTTTTGAGGAATAGGTGTATTTGGTCTCTAAGTTTTCAAAATGGACATTTCTAATCCCTAAATTTTGAGAAATAGGTTTAAAAGGTCCTTAAGTTTTCAAAATGAACCTTTTTAGTACTTCAGTTTAGGTTCAGTTTTGAGAAATAGGTTTAAAAAGTCCCTCATATTATTTTTTTTAGTTAATACTTCTTAATTTTTTAATTTAAAAAATCATTCAATATTAAAAATATAATAAAAAAATATTAATTTAAAAAAGTTGAAAAAACAAAATGAGGGACTTTTTAAACTCATTTCTCAAAACTCAAGGACTAAAAATGTCTATTTTGAAAACTTAAGGATCTTTTAAATCTATTTCTCAAAACTCAGGAAAACCCAAGAACCAAATGCACCCATCCCTTAAAACTCAGGGACAAAAAGGTATTTTTCCCAAAAAAAAAAAATTATGAGCATTAAAAATTTGGTATCGTTGAACAAAATTTAGATGTGCTACAAAGTGGATTTAAAGGAAGAAAATATGAAGAGTTAACAAAAATAAATGTTACCTCATAATTAGCGAGGATAGTTTGGAGAGCGAAGATTTGAAAGTCACGTGTTCGATCCACGTTCATCTCATTTGAATTTTTATCATCCTAAATCTAAATTTAAAGTATTTTTCAACTATTCATTTTCATTCTTCATTTTTTAATTTACAAGGTATGCCATTAACCATTAATTTTCAATCAATTAATTAAATGAAATATCTTAAATTATTATCCCTCTAAAAGTAATTGGCTATTTATTAACCATTAAAAAATATAGCAATTAGAAAAATTATTTTCTAATAAAATGGTATCAACCAACTTTTTTTTTAAAGAAAAAAACTATATTTTAAAAAATAAAAATATGAGAGTATCTACATTTTTAAATTGAGATATTAAAAACCATTCAATAAGGTCTTAAACTTTAAAAACATGTATCAAATTAAATTACACACTTAAAATATTTTCTAGTAAAATAAAATGATAAGACAACCAAAATGTCTAAGCTTTGATATATAATGTCATTTTCCACATAGATCGTTTTATCAATAATAATAATAATAAAATTCACATAGATAAGAGTATTAAATGATGAATGCATTTTTTTCTCGAGTGCTGTATGTCTTTTTCATTCCCTTCACTTTCTAAACAAAAGGGAGAAATGGAAATTAGAGATTGTGGATAGGATTTAAACTATATTTAATAATTCTCGAGTGAGGTTGCAAAAATCATTTCTAAATTATTAAAGCCCAGTTTGATAACGATTTGGTTTTTGGTTTTTGGTTTTTGAAAATTATGTTTGTTTTCTTTCAATTTCCTTGTCATGGTTTTCATTTTTGTTAAGTAGACATTTGTGTTATTAACCAAATTTAAAAAACAAAAACAAGTTTTTGAAAACTACTATTTTTTTTCCTTTCAATTTTTGACTTGGTTTTTAAAAACATGGGAAGGTTGTATATAATAAAACAAAGAAAGTTGTGGGTGAAAGTAGTGTTTATAAACTTAATTTTCAAAAACCAAAAACCAAAAACGAAATAGTTATCAAACGACAAGGCATAAAATTGTACCATCAAAATTTTAATTTGAATTGTTGTCGTTTTTTTATTTTTATTTCTATAAATAGAACAATTGTCTTAACTTATGAAATCATAACAACTAAGGCCCCGTTTGGTAACCATTTGGTTTTTGGTTTTTGAAAATTAAGCCTCTACACACCTACTTCCACCTACCTATAAGTTTATTTGTTTTAGTATCTACCTTCTTCCTTGTTTTCAAAAACCATGTCAAATTTTGAAGAAAAAAAAAAGTAGTTTTCAAAAATTAGTTTTTGTTTTTAGAATTTGGCTAGGAATTCAAATGGATCCTTAATAAAGATGGAAGCCATCGTAGGAAATTTGGAAGAAAACAAGCATAATTTTAAAAAACCAAATGGTTATCAAACAGGGGCTAAATACTATCGTTATAATTTTTTTTTCGTGCAACTTAAAAATTTTGCAAGAACTATAAAATCAGTTATAATTAAATCATAGATCTTAAATTACAACTAAAGGGCAATTGTTCAAATTGATAGTTTAGAGAAGCAAGGATTGTCACGATGTGTACATAATTTAGGCGTAATTTTTTAGTAATTTCTAAAAATATTTATTTAAATAAAGTTGAAATAGTGATATAAGGTGTATGAAGTGAATTGACAAGACAAGTAAAAATGTCTAAACCTTGATATGTGTTATTAGAGGAATTGTTCTTTTCCACGTAGATGAACCCAATAAAGTATGAGTTATTTTCTCCCAACATCAAAGTTGCTTGAGTGCCTTATGTCTTTTAATTTTTTTTTTTTTAAAAAAACTTTATATTCTATTATTTTAGTATACTTAGAAAGTTTATCATTGTGATGATGCACATTACAATCAAACTAAACATAGATGTACATTAATAATGATCCGTTAAATTATAAATTTAGCCTCTAAACTTTGTGATATATTAATTTAGTCTATAAGTTATAAAAAGTAGTCCAACGAATTTTAGATTATGCCTTTGTTTTAGGACATGAGACTGTTGTCGACGTGACATGCATAATAACTTTTAATAAATTTTGATTGAGTTAGTGTGTATGGTAGCAAATTGTTGGACGACAAATGAATTTTATTAGTTTTAATGAAATGAAATTTAAAGTTTGAACTTCATGTAATTGAAATTGTTGAAAATTTATGGACTAATAGACAATTAGTGCTCAAATTTAGATATTAGATTTACGCTTTTAGGTCAAATATATGTTTTAGTGTCTAATGTTTGGATGTTTTTCAATTTAGTTCCTAATCCTAATGTTTAAAAAGTTTCAATTTAATCTCTTATATTTCAATATTTTTTAATTTATACCCTCACCAATGGAAAATATTAAAATTGACTTGTGATAAACGTACAGAACATAATAATATATAATTGAGATGTGATATAAAGATTTCGAGAAGAAATTTAGGGCATATTTCGTATATATGTAATATGGATTAACTTTTATGTTTTTAGACTCTCTAAATTTAGCAAATATGTATTTAATAACATATGTGTTTTTTAAAACTATTTTTGGATTTTGTGGTCCAAATATTGAAAATTTGGTAAACAACATTTTTTATATTTTAAGTGTATCTAGATTTTGATTTTGAAATTTTAAAATCTAGAATTGAATTTAAAAAAATATTAAAACTTTAATAAATATAGTATTTCATGTTATAAACTCAATTCATTTTTGTTAGATTAAAATATGTATAATATAATGTATTATAAATGATATGATATTGTAAAACAATAATTATACAAAACTTTTAACACAAGACATGTTCATAAATTAATTAATGATAGTGTATATTCAACCTAATATATTTACTTGGTAAGTACAAACAGTTTATAGTTTATAAATATATTATCAAACACATATTATTTGAACAATTGTATAAATTGAGATCCAAATTCTAAATATGACACCAAACAAATATTTGATAATATAAAAGACAACACTCTGTTTTTATTGAATTTGCTGTTTTCAAATTTCTATTTTTAGTTCACCAAACCAAACACACTTAGTCACTTAACCAAGAAAATTTTCTTATTCCTCCAAAATTTTAAAAAGTAAGACATAATTTTCAATTTTTTTTCCATTTAGAAAACATAATTCATTTTCCAAATTTCTAATAATTCACTAAAGTATCATGTCAAGTACGCACATTCATCAAAAGAGGTCAATTTTAACATTTTCTCACCGTGAGAGTATTATTGAAAAATGTTAAAATTTAAGGATTTTAAATTGAAACTTTTTAAACCTTAAGAACCAAATTGAAAAAAAATATATCCAAACATAATACATATACACTTAAGTCTATAATTTAACTTAAATAGAGAAAGAGAGGGGGAAAGGTGCAAGAAAGGTGAACTTAATTAGAAACTTCATAATAATTGTGTGGTTAAGATGACATGACATAGATCAAACCAAAATTTGGATGGAATGTTTAGTAGTCCAAATCAAACTTTAGAGAGGGTAGTGAAGTTAGAGAGTGATTTTTTTTTTTTTTTGTTCAACAACATTTGAGATAGGAGATTCAAACCTCTGACCTCTGGGTGAAAAATACATGTCAATTAACACTGAGTTATACTCACTTGATAAGAGAGAGATTTTGATAGAAACGTTAAGTAGTCCAAATCAGAATAGACGATTATTGTTTGATTACATTTATGACAGAAAAGTTTGAAATAGGAAAAGTGTGGGTGTGATATCAGAGCAAAAGGAGAAGAAGAAGGAAAGGAGAAAGGGAGAGATTTTTCTCTCTTTTAAATTAGTGGTTTGTGTTTCACAAGGAAATAAAGACAACAAAAATTTAATATGATGCCTTTTCCCCCCTCCATCAAAGGCCACAATTTCCACTCCATTAATTCTACTTTACTCACAATGACAAAACACTATTGTATTTTCCATATATCCCACAAATATTACACAAACAAAACAGACAAACAACAACTGTACTGCCCCCCCTATACTCATCTTCATCACTATCATCTCTCCTTTCTCCTTTCCTTCCCCTCTTATCAGCTCCTCTTGATCATTTGCCTGAACACAAACAATTTTCAAACATTTTTAGGGTTTCGAATGATCGAAGTTAATGCAAACATCATTAGACTATCGCTGACTCGAAAATTTCAGATGGTTATATAAGTGATCATTATTTAACTTTTTCTTTTACGTAAAACCTGAATATAGATCTATTTGATTGACAATACCCCACTATATAGATTATTGAACTACCACACTTACCTACTTACCCTTAAAGTAACTAGGACAAATTTAACCTTTTTATTTCATTATCCCAACACTTTTCTTCCACACACTTGAACTTGGGACATTAATCTTTGAATCACAAAATCCAAACCTATATATCATTAAACTACCACTGGCCAAAACCTTCAAATTTTAAGTTTTGATCTTTTTACTTCATTATTTAGCTCTTCCTTTACCTACGGTTTTCAATATTAATTTTGATTTATGTTAGGGACAATTGTGTCCTACATATCTCTACAATAGTATGATATTGTCTATTTTGGATATAAACTCTCGTAGGTTTACCTTTGGTTTCATCCAAAAGGCCTGATACCAATATAAGACAATGTTATCTCTTATATAATGATGGTTTTTCTCTCTTCTAACTAATGTAGAACTTTGGTCGCACTCCGACCAATCACGAGGCCAGAATCTAAACCAAAATTTTAACTAAGCTAGATTTCATCTTTTACTCCATGTTTTAACTTCCCTCACACATAGATCTTACATGTGAGTTATTAAAATTATCAATGAACTTCACAAGTTGAACAGGAAATTAATTGAGTCTTTTTAAAACTAAAGAAATAATCATATGAATCAAAAGCAAAGTGAGGGACACAAACCTATGGACCTTTTGCAGTGGAGAACTGCATCATAAATTGAGCTCTCAGAATCACAAGATCTTCTCCACTCATCACAACACTGATGATCAGCTTGATCTCTTGAAATAATTGAGCCACGAGATCCGCCATGGAAGAACAACAACTTCCCAGCTTGAATCCTTCTGCAAAGTGGCCTCAGAAAGTTCAAATACTTCTCAAAAATCTGCCTTGATAATCTCCTACACGACTTCCTCAACGAACACGACGACTCCGATGATTTCCCCGCTGGCTCGCCCGTGAGCTCAACGGCCGGTGAAACAACGGCAGCCGCCGTAGCCTCGTATGCCTACAAGTTCAAAAAATCAAGAGAACTGCATCAAAGATAATTTTTAAAAAAAATTCAAGAGGTCTGTGGTTCAAATCTCTCATTCCAGACAAGAGAAAACCAAGAGAGGTGTGATTCAAAATAGGAGATAATTTACAGGGATGAGGTAGCCATTGGAGATGAGCTGGTCGGCGTGGACGAGAGGGAGAGAGGGCGACGGCGAGAGAGTCGGGAACTTGAAGTCGTGAGAAGGTCGAGAGGAGAGGAAGAATCTCTTGGAGGGTGGCATTGTAGGATCCATCTCAATGAAGGAAGCTTCATCAAGAGAGGTTCTGAAGGAATTACCACAGCTTTCAAAGGATGATCTGATGTTGACCAACCAGCTGTATGAGAAGCTTTCTATGGACAGAGGCTGAGAAGAAGCTTCCATGGCTGACAGCTGAGCTTATTTCTATGAAGAAGAAGAAGAAGGAGAAGGCTGTTAGCCTTCTGCTATGGGGAAGAGATTATGAGTCATGTCTGTATATATAAAAACACCTTTAATAGTTTTTTTTCTCTCTCATGTTTTTGTTGGGGATGACTCTTGAGCAAGAGAATGAATAGCAGAACTTGGACAGTGAAAATGAAAATGAGGGAGGAATTTTTTTTTTTTTTTGACACCATGTGAGAGTGAAGGGATTCGAATCCTAGATAATGACCAATATATGAAATTTTGATGACATATTTTTATTTAGGCTACATGTATGATTTAGTTCATAATGTTTGAGTTTTTTTTTTGTTTTTTTATTTAGTTATTATTGTATAAAAAGTTTCAATATAGACCTCCGTTTTAGCTTTTTTTCAATTTAACCTTTTGCTTAAGGGTGGGTGTTAAAATTGGCTGATGTTAAACTATTTCCGACTTAATATATATTAGTGAATTAACAGAAATTTAGAGGAGATTGTTTTTTTTAGAAAGAGTGTCATCTAAGAGAAGAAAACATTAGATAGTATCATTTTACCCCATTAGATTTATCTCATTGGTAGAAATTTAGAGGAGAAAGAATGCCATTTAAGAGAGTATTATACCAGGTAAGTTTACCCTCAATCAATTTTAACATCCACCAATCAACGAGGGACTAAATTGAATTTTTAAAAACAATAATAGAAGACTAAATTAAAAAAATAATAATTATAATAAAAAATTAAAAATTAAAAAAAAATGGAGGACTAAACCATATAAAGATGTTTGGTCCTTGTATTATATTTTCATTGAAAATAATATTGATTTACTCCCTAGCTGTTAGATTTATCTCATTGCGTATATCACATCCACTCAATTTCACCCCTATTCTAGATAGCTATTACTCCTTTCTTCTCTTTTATCTTTATTGATCCTTTTGACATAACATTCTTTACTACCTCGTGTTCAATAGGAAGGAAACCTTTGACACCGGTAGCTCGTGAAATCTAGTTTTTGTTATAGTTAGAGTATGTAGTCATTTAGTTGTTTAAATTTGATAATTAATGATTTAGTCTTGAACTTTAGCATGTAATGATTTAGTATTATTGTTGATTTAAAATTTGTTATGATTTTGGTTCTATTATCATGAAAAACATCATTGGAGTGTACAACCACATATAAATAGGGTCTGACTTGTCATTTCCTTTATTAATTTCTACACATGACTTTTTCTTTTGTACACATGGGATTATTCCAGGTGTGGCTACCCCATGAAACTCTCATTATTGCATCTTAATCTTAATGAGATTTTTCTTACCAATTTTAAATTAAAGGGATAAATTGTTACTCCAATTAAATTATAAAGTTTTTTTTTCTCCTTTTTTGAATTCAACAAAAATTGGGGTAGGGAGATTCAAACATTTGACCTCTTGGTCGAGAGTACATATCAATTGCCGTAGAGCTATGCTGACTTTGACTATGAAATTACAAAGCTTAAATGTGTTCTTTAACCCAATTTTTAAATATTATATTATATTTTAACTTCAGGTTTTAAATTAACTCCTTACACTTATTATATATAAATTTTAGGAAAAAATACACTTTTGGTCCCTGAGGTTTGGGTTAAGTGAAACTTTGGTCCTTGAGTTTTCAAACTCAACAAAAATACCCCAG
This sequence comes from Luffa aegyptiaca, assembly GCA_017139565.1. Classification (NCBI taxonomy): domain Eukaryota; kingdom Viridiplantae; phylum Streptophyta; class Magnoliopsida; order Cucurbitales; family Cucurbitaceae; genus Luffa; species Luffa aegyptiaca. Next base: position 983,211 of record CM029396.1, read on the forward strand.
GTTTGAGATAAGGAGCACTTTGGTCCCTGCCGCCAATTTTTCTGTTAACTCCTAACGGTTGCTGACGTGGCACTATTATTTTAATAAAAAAATATTTTTTTTAATTTTTTTAAAATAAAAATATTAAAATAATAAAATATTAATATTTTTTATTTTTTTATTATTTCCCCCTTTCTCTTTCTTCTTCTTCTTTTTCTCCATCTTCTCCATCTCCTTCAACTTCCTTCTTCTTCTTCCTAACTCCGGTGACCAGCGGCAGCCGCCGGTCGCCGGCAACTGTTTTTTTTTTTTTTTTCTTTCTTTCTCTTTTTTTCTTCTCTCTTACCCCATTTTTCTTCTTTTCTTTCTTTTTTTTTAAAAAAAAAAATAAACATGGAGGAGGGAGGAGGGACCTCCCTCCTATTCCGTTTTGAGCAGGAAACGGAGGGGGAGGGAGGCCCCTCCTCCCTCCTCCCTCCCCGTCCCATTCTTCTTTTTTTAGTGGAAGAGAAGTAAAACAGTGGAAAGAGGGGAGGAAGAAGAAGAAAGAAAAAAAAAAAAGAAAGAAAGAAAGAAAGTCGCCGGCGGCCGACAGCCGGCGAGCGGTGGCCGCCGGCCGCCGGAGATAGGAAGAAGAAGAAGGAGGAAGATGATGAAGAGGAAGAAGATGGAGAAGAAGAAGAAGAGAGAGAGGGAGAAATAATAAAAGTAATATTATTTTATTATTTCTAATATTTTTTATTTAAAAAAATTAAAAAAAATAATTTTTTTATTAAAATATTAGTGTCATGTCAGCAACCGTTAAAATTTAACAGAAAAGTTGACGGCAGGGACCAAAGTGCTCCTTATCTCAAACCTCAGGGGTATTTTTGTTGAGTTTGAAAACTCAAGGATCAAAGTGTCACTTAACCCAAACTTCAGGGACCAAAAGTGTATTTTACCCTAAATTTTAATTAAGTTTTAAAGTAATGTTTTGGGCATAATCCTACTTTGCCATGCAATAAATATGTTGATTGGATTTTTTACTCATTTTCAAGTCCAACAACTCATAGTTTGGGTCTGTTAGAATTTTATTTTTCTTACTAACAAAGTAATTAACCACTAGTACAAAAATTTTGAATAGATCATGGAAGTTTGTAAACTCTAATAAGAAGATAAAGATGATAATAGTACTTTTAAAAGAATGGGAATTGTTATAGGTAATTTTGGACCACTCCGATATGCAAGAAGCTAACGAAGGCAGCACGATACCAGCCTAAGGAGGCAGCCAGAAAACGAGATCCGGAGGAAGAACAGGACAGAGGGTCGAGCCAAAGCCGAAGGGATCGGGCTTTTGGCCCGACCCCCTGCTTGGCCTCGGCCTTGGGCCGAGGCAGAGGCCGACCACTCGGCCCGCCTGCGCAGGCCGAGTTCTTCCGCTTCCGTTCGATCCACCGGTGCCCCCAGCTGCCTCGGTTCCACTCGGTTCAGCCCAAATCGCCTCCGAATGCCTAAAACCCTAGGAGCATGAGCAGGTATTTAAACCCCTCTTCGTCACTGAAGGGGGGGTCGAAAACTGACTCTTCTCTTCCTTTTGCTCTCTAGTTTTGCTCATATTCCCTCCGATTACTGACTTAAGCATCGGAGGGGGTGTGGCAAGCACCACACCGGTGTGTAGGTTTCCCTTGTTTTGCAGGCCACGTCTTCCCCGGATTCAAACAAATTCACCGTTGGTGTCACGTGAAGGTCAGGTGAGCCCCTGGCCAAATTTTGGCATCAACAGTTGGCGCCGTCTGTGGGGAAGAAGCTTGCTAGTGGGATTTGCACACTTGTTACCTGGCGAATAAAGAGGATGAAGAAGAAAAACTAGATTCCAGATGCAAAACGAACAGTGCCGACCCGAGGCCGAGGCGGAGGCCGACCAGGCTGAGGCCGACCAGGTCGAGGTTAGGACGAAACCCCCCGAGCGATCAGGGTCATCTTTGGAGGGCAAATCAGCGAAAAAAGTCTCGTTGAAGAACTGAAAATCATTCTATCAACATCCAAGATTGAGGTGACGAACACTCGAGGAAGACTGGGGGCTAAGAAGGAAAAGCTACCGGATTTAGGCCAACTCTAGGCCGAAGCCGAGACCGACCTTCCAAGGCCTAAAAGTGTCTCCAATATCACAGTGTCAATGCAATTTTGATTGCCAATCGAGTCGAACAAGAGACGAGGATAAGATTGGAGCAAAGAAACCAAATACGAAAGACGACAGATTATTCGAGGCTAAGGCCGAGGCGGAGGCCGACCAGGCCGACCAGAGGAACCTCTTTCCCTCATGAGGCAGTGATAGCTTATGTGTTTGTTCCCATTATGTTTTTTAATGACTGGTGGCATTTTCATTCTGATTTTACCATTTACATTTGTAGGTGTAGGAAATTTAAAACGCTTGATGCGCTAATCTTAATAAAGGTTCCATGTTTAGCTCTGTTGTTGCAGACGATTCAATAATGACAGGCGAAAATGCCCTTGGTTGAGTGGAACACTTGAAGATTTACTTCCAGTAGCTTCCACAGAGATGGAGCACCACTGCCCCACCACGGGAAGGCACAGCCCGACCATGCAGAGGATGACCAACTTATAATGTCCTTGTAGGAGTGGCAATGCCTATACTCCCAAGGCCCTCGTTGGAGTGGCAACGCCTATACTCCCCGAGGTAATCAACTTATAATGTCCTTGTAGGAGTGGCAATGCCTATACTCCCAAGGCCCTCGTTGGAGTGGCAATGCCTATACTCCCCGAGGTCAGCAACTTATCAAAATGTCCTTGTAGGAGTGGCAATGCCTATACTCCCAAGGCCCTCGTTGGAGTGGCAATGCCTATACTCCCCGAGGTCAGCAACTTATCAAAATGTCCTTGTAGGAGTGGCAATGCCTATACTCCCAAGGCCCTCGTTGGAGTGGCAATGCCTATACTCCCCGAGGTCAGCAACTCATCAAAATGTCCTTGTAGGAGTGGCAATGCCTATACTCCCAAGGCCCTCGTTGGAGTGGCAATGCCTATACTCCCCGAGGTCAGCAACTCATCAAAATGTCCTTGTAGGAGTGGCAATGCCTATACTCTCAAGGCCCTCGTTGGAGTGGCAATGCCTATACTCCCCGAGGTCAGCAATTCATTAAAATGTCCTTGTAGGAGTGGCAATACCTATACTCCCAAGGCCCTCGTTGGAGTGGCAATGCCTATACTCCCCGAGGTCAGCAACTTATTAAAATGTCCTTGTCGGAGTGGCAATGCCTATACTCCCAAGGCCCTCGTTGGAGTGGCAATGCCTATACTGGAGTGGCAATGCCTATACTCCCCGAGGTCAACAACTACTGGATGCCCGGGAATGGAGCCAAGGTTCCAGTCGAAGCCATACCAGTAGAAGGAGGTACGGAGGCATTAAGGCTTCAAGGTATGGTAAATTACATTCCAAGCATCTTTTACTCAAGAATAATTTGTAAATTTAAAATAACACTTGAGTAGGGGGCTGAGGAGGGGAGACTATCGATTAGGTGATGATTAAAGCTTGCCTGGAAAGAATATGTCTAGATGGCCGAGGCCGACCAGGCTGGATTAAGTCATTGCTTTTTCCTTTCTATTTTTTATCATGTATGCTATTGTGGCTATTCAATTCTAGTCATGCTCATAACATTTCTGTTGCAAATTGATAATTGTTTGCCTAGGCACGAACTCAAAGCCAACTAGGCTAAATACATGTTTAGTGCTCTAAGTGCTTTTTGCAGGAATGATGATGCTGAAATTGTTATGGTAAGAGGTGGTGGCCACCAAACCGTACCTATGTTATTCTTTTGCAAAAATGTCATTATTCTGTTTGACCAATGCATAACATTAAGTGTTTTACCAAGTTTCTACAAGAATAGGGCTGAGGTCGACCAGGCCATGCCCATACCATATTTTTACAGGAACAGGACCGAGGCCGACCAGGCCACGTCCATACCTTGTTTATGCAAGAGTGTCATTCTCCATACTTTAAGGCATAAGCTCAAGGTCGACCAGGTGAAACACATTCTAAGTGCTCACATCTTTATGGTAATCGATTTTGCTTAGTCACTCTTTACAGGGGCTTGAGGCCGAGGCCGACCCTAGCCTCTTCCCTCATCTTACTTTTTAAAAGCTAACGTATGAGTGCAGCAACTTAGATTTTGGGTTAACAGGGACTTGAGGCCGAGGCCGACCATAGTCTCTTCCCTCATTTTTCTTTTGCAGATAACATTTCGATGCAGGAACTCGAAATTTTCAATAGTATGAAATATGGTCGAGGCCGACACCAGGGTCTTACCGCGTGCGCCATCTAAATAGCTAAGCGAGAAAAACACTTACACAGGGGGCTACAAAACAGAGGAATGGCCTGAACAAAGGTCCAAAACGAGAGATAAAATGCATAAAAGTTTGGACTCGCTCCAAACGTTAGCCTCGGCCTCATGCCAAGGCCGAGGCCGAGGCCGGGTTATTTCTTCAATCCCCACTTTTCTCACTTTTCTCTTGCCTAACCCCTATTCAGGGAGTTTCTGCTTTGTTTAGTTTTATCCTATCTTGCAGGATAACGAAAATTCGCACATAAGTCAGCACAATAGGAAGATCTTTACTCTTAAATCGGGCTTAAGGAGCTCAACCTATAGCAATAAGTCACACCTGAATCTCAATTCAAGAGTGGGGGCTTAATGTTATAGGTAATTTTGGACCACTCCGATATGCAAGAAGCTGACGAAGACAGCGCGATACCAGCCTAAGGAGGCAGCCAGAAAACGGGATCCGGAGGAAGAACAGAACAGAGGGTTGAGCCAAAGCCGAAGGGATCGGGCTTTTGGCCCGACCCCCTGCTCGGCCTCGGCCTTGGGCCGAGGCCGAGGCCCATGGTCGGCCTCGGCCACCACTCGGCCCGCCTGCGCGGGCCGAGTTCTTCCGCTTCCGTTCGATCCACCGGTGCCCCCAGCTGCCTCGGTTCAGCCCAAATCGCCTCCGAATGCCTAAAACCCTAGGAGCATGAGCAGGTATTTAAACCCCTCTTCGTCACTGAAGGGGGGGTCGAAAACTGACTCTTCTCTTCCTTTTGCTCTCTAGTTTTGCTCATATTCCCTCCGATTACTGACTTAAGCATCGGAGGAGGTGTGGCAAGCACCACACCGGTGTGTAGGTTTCCCTTGTTTTGCAGGCCACGTCTTCCCCGGATTCAAACAAATTCACCGTTGGTGTCACGTGAAGGTCAGGTGAGCCCCTGGCCAAATTTTGGCATCAACAGGAATAAAGTGAAACGAAAGTTAAAAAACATAAAAAGTTAAAAATGCAATTTAACCTATTTTTGGTTTTTAGTTTACATATTGAAAATTAGAGGCTCTCCAATGTATTCCTTAAAAAATATATATATATATATATATATATAATTTACTTTTAGGGAAAAAAAACTCATTTATACCTCCAAACTTTAGAATTGCATCACTTAAAACCTCAAAACTAATAATTGTATCAATTAAAATCTTAAAATTTCTTAAGTGAATCAATTTAGACCATTTGTCTGGATTCCGTTTTAAAACGGTTGAAATCAAATGGAAAATAATTTAGACCATTTAGAAAGAAATGTTGAAATCAAATGGAAAATAAACAAATTTCATTAATATAAGTGATTTTTCATCATCTCGTTTGCTTCTATATTTTTGTGCTTATTCATGAAGAATTGAGTGAAAATTTTTCTTGTTACCTTGATATAATTTTGAGGGTAGATAAAAATTATTTAGGAAATGTGAGTTGATTTTAAATGGAATCAAGTGAAAATAGTTATAAATCACCACTAGTAGATCTAAATTGATTTATTCATGAAATTTTACTGTTTAAATAGATATAATTATTAGTCTAAAATCTGTCAATAAGAGCTTAGCTCAACTTGCATAAAGTTGTACTGATAACCACAAAATCTGTGGTTCGAATCCCCCTCCCCACATATTGTCAAAAAAAATTATTAGTCTAAAATCTTAATCGATACAACTTCAAAGTTTAGGAGTATAAATTGATCCTTTTTTTTTCTTACTTTTAAAAGGGTTGAGAGACCATCACCAAATGTGGTGTAGGGGGAACTCTTTGGTATTTTGAGGAACTGAGCTTTAAGGAACTTAGAATTAGGCAAAGGCCTTTAGAGATGGATGAGAAGAACTTCAACCTACAAAAGGAAAAGCATGTATTTTAACAGTTTCTCTCTTACATCTAATGGTCTAAAACTATCAGTTTTACTGTGCCGGTCTCATCGAACAATTTTTGGGTTGCAGACAAGAGACAACTAAGGAGCAAAAAAAAGAAAAGATCATATCCTTGAATTAGTGGGAGTGAGTTTTAGGTGAAGATGGAAGAATAATGAGAGAGAATAGTGATTAAGGATATGAAAGGATCAAGAAACAAATGCATTTTGAACACTCGAGAAGATATTTACAAGTAAAAATGAAGAACATGTGTATTTTTTAAGGTAGTTGAGGCAAAGTATCGAAAGAGGAAGTTTGAAAATTAGGATTAGTTTTTTGTTTTATAATTTTATTTTAAATATACTGGGGCCAAAAATATTATATCCGAGTAGTGTTAGAGAAAAGGGTCGAGACAACCTTGTTTGACCCTTATACTTAATGAAATCAGGATTCCTGGTTGCATAACAGTGTATAGGAATCGAACTCCCTATACACCCCATTAAAATCAAAAAAAAAAAAAAAAAAAAAAAAAAAAAAAAAAAAAAAAAAAAAACTCATATAGTTGTCAACATTTTGATTGGTGGTAGGTAAGAAGATCCTACCTACCGTGTGCAATCAAGTATTGTCCTTTCTTGATCTAGTGGTTTTTTTTTTTTTTTTGCCATTCGTACTTATAATTTCAAGTTATAGAATTTTTTTTGAGAAATTATAATAGGTGATAAAAATGGTTGTCATATTTATAAATTTCTCACATAGAAAAATAATTTAAAAATATGGCAATTTTTACTTATGAAAGGTGTTATAGATAATTTTGGACCACTCCGATGTACAAGGAGCTGACGAGGACAACCCGATACAAGCCTAGAAATAGGACCAGAAGATGGACTCCGGAGGCGAAACGGGCCAAAAGGACAGGCCAAGGTCGGAGGGATCGGGCCTTGGCTCGACCCATATGGTCAGCCTCGGCCCGCGACCGAGTCCATTCGCCTCCGTTCGATCCTTGCTGCCTCTGGCCACCCTGGTTCCACCTGGTTCAGCCCGAAACACCTCCGAATTCCTAAAAACCCTAGGACAAGAACAGGTATTTAAACCCTTCTTCATCACTGAAGAAAGGATCCCTGAACTCTATTCTCTACTCTCTCCTCTCGCTCTCTTGCTCTCCTCTTCAGATTTCTGACTTAAGCATCAGAGGCGGTGTGACAAGCACCACACTGGTGTGCAGGTTTTTCTGTCTTGCAGGCCACGTCTTCCTTCCTCTCAAACAAATTTACCGTTGGTGGCACGTGAAGGTCAGGTGAGTTTTCTCTGTCCAGATTTTACCATCAACAAAAGGTATAAATTAGGGGCAGTTGCATAGATGGAAAATTTGACCAAATTAATAGCAAATATAGCACAGTTGCAAACTAATTGCAAATATAGCAAAATTAATTGTACAAGACCAAAAAGCTGTTGTCAGATTCTATCGCTGATAAACTCTGATAATCGAAGTCTATTAGATAGATTCTAATTAACCAGAGTCTATCAGTGTCTATAAGTAATATACTCTGATAGATTTTGCTATATTTGCAATTTTTTTACATTGTGCTATATTTGCTATTAATTTGGTCCAATTTGCCACCCACTGCAAATTCTCTATAAATTATTCAATAAAACCGTGGGATCTAATTTTTTTCTTCAAACCATTAAACATTTTTTTAAGACTTTTTCGAAGGCATTAAACTTTTTTATACAGATTTAAGTTAATAGATGATGTCTTTTTATGTTTTATAGGTATTTATAAAAGATATTGGAGATATCGACGTATCGATGAATATTTTCATTCTTACCTAGCCCATAACACAAATCATAAAAACTATTCATTTATATGAACCTTTTGTTTTTATTTATTTATTTATTTTTTTTTTTTTTTTTTTTTTGACAACATGTAGGAATGGCTTTATGTCAATTGAGTCATCCTCTTGTTGACGAGCCATATGTTCTTCTAGGTTAAATATCAATCTCACCCAATGACTGCCAATCGAATTAATATATATATATATATATATATATAATAAATAAATCCATCTAGTTATAAATATGATAACTTCTATTTTGATGACAATGTCGCTTGAAGATCCAAAAATCTTCAAAGCAACAAGAATGAATGAGGGATGATTTAATTTTGAAATGTCAAGTCGCTATTTTAGTCTTCAATTTCATTTTTTTTTAGTTCAACAACATTTGAAGGGAGATTCGAATCTCTAACCTATTGACCGAAATTACTTATCAATTACCGTTGAACTATGTTCATTTTGACATTAGTGGGTATTAACTTGATTGAACAATTCTGAAATAGTATAATAGTTAATTGAAAATAGTTGCATCAAATAATAGAGTTTTGTTTTCAAAAAAGATATTTCACTTTATATTTTTCTTACTGTAGATTAGTACTGTGGAAGAGAATCAAGAACAGAATTGTCCAAAAAAAGAAACAATTATTTTAAAGATCCAAACATTGTTGTTTCTCAAAAGTAAAATCAAGGCCGAAATCATTTGTACTGTCCAACAACAGACATTCTGGTTTCTTGATTTTTCAGCATAATTTGGTTTATATTTCTAGACCTTTTCTTTTTCTTGCCATGTCTTTTTCTGTCCTCTTAGCTTTTGGTGAAAAAATAACTTTTGGAGAAGATTGTTTCCAAAAATGATGGCTAAAGTTAGCCAAGTCAATTTTAACCTTACTTATTTATTAATTTTTCTGGTTCGGAACAACAACATGAGCATAGTTCAGTTGCTTCTACCAATGATCAAGAGGTTTGTGGTTCGAATCACTCCATTCTCTATATGTTGTAAAAAAAAGGGGAGATTCCAACTTCGGACCTTTTATAAAGTTTTTATTAAATTACATCATAAACATAAATATGTATTGAATTGATACCTCGCGGTTAGATTCACAAACTTCTACCAATAAATCATGAAACATTGAAAGGTATCATACTTGTTTAAATTTTAAAGTTGAATTTGAGGAAATTAAAACTTTATTATGATTCACTCAACTAAATACTAATTCTAAGGTGAAAATGACTGCTTTTTCCATGGTTTCTGAAAAATTATCTCCTCTTTCAAAGCCACGATATTTGATTTTCATTTTTGTGTTTTGTTGTTGTCTTTTTTTAGATCAACAAAGGTGAAATTCAAACATCTAACCTCTTAGTATATGTCTTAACCAATTGAACTATGCTCAAATTGATATCTCTAATTGAAATTTGAAATATAGTCTATATCACTATATGATGAACAACTTTTCAAAAAAAAAAAAAAAAAAATGAGGAATCAAAATATGAAAATTGAGGAATGAAAATAGAATTTAAACTTTACATCTAAAATAATAAAGGAAGTGAAAGGAAAAGAGTGGCAGAGAAGTGTTTGAACAATATATGATATAATCTGATTGCATAGAAGTTAGAAAGATAGCAAAAAGAAGAGAAAATATCAAAAGCATAACTGAATTTTCTAATTATATTTTACAGATTTTTTGAGGAGAAGAAAAATATCAAAACCAGTCCAATGGTGAAGAAACTTCAAAACTTTCAGACCTTATCCAAAATATCTGAGAGAATTTATATGATTTCTTTTCAAACAATTAGATTCCAATGGGATTATAAAACTCTTTTGAGTTCTATATATATATACCAAATGTTCTTAACATTTAGGGTAGGTTTAGATTATACTCTTGGATTTCAAAAGTTTCATTGTTACTTTTTTATAAATTTTGAATTTGTTTCAAAACAACCCATCTATTAACTTGTATCTTAAAAGGGCATAATATTGAATTTTGCATGATGTTTTTTATAATTTATACTTCTTTTAAGAATAATTATTTAAAATGTTATATGATTTTAATTCAAATTTATATTTTGTTTTCTCTAAATTATTTGTAAAGTATCAGAAGAAACAACAGTTATAATAGATGGTAATTAGGAATTTTTCAAAAAAAAAATAGTAATTAGGAAAAAAGAAAATTAGTATTAAATTTTTTTAAGGAAAATAGTTGCATTAAAAAAATAAATAAATAAACCTTATCGATTTCTTGAATGATAAAATTGACATTCTAAAATTTGTCAGAAATAAGTGTCTAATTCTAAAAAATAAAAAATAAATAAATAAATAACTACTTTTAAAAGCCTACTCGAAACAAATTTTGTAGTTGTCAAAAAAAAAAAAAAAAAGGAAAAAATACACTTTTGGTCCCTGAGGTTTAGGTTAAGTTACACTTTGATCCCTGAGTTTTGAAATTCAACAAAAATACCCTCGAGGTTTGAGATAAGGTGCAAGTCCTGCCGTCCAATTTGCCATTAAATACTAGCAGAATGCTGATGTGGCACTATTATTTTAATTAAAAAATTAATTTTTAAATTTTTTAAATAAAAATATTTTAAAAAAATAAAAAAATATTATTATTTTAATAATTTTTTTAATTCTTTTTTCCATCTTTCTTCTCCTTCTTCTTTCTCTTCTCCCCTTTCTTCTTCAACTTCTTTTTCAACTTCTTCTTCTCCAACTCCGGTGGCCAGCTGCCACCACCGTTCGTCGGCCGGCCGCTGCCGGTCGCCGGCGGATTTTTTTTTTTTTTCTTTTTCTTTCTCCCTCCCTTTCCTTTCCTTTTTCTTCTTCTCCTTCCTCAAAGCTTCAGCCTCTATTTTTTTTTTTTTAAACTGAAAGAGAAAGGAGGAGGGAGGAGGGTTCCTCCCTCCTCCGTTTTCCGGCATCGGAACGGAGGGAGGAGGTCCTTCCCTCCCTCTCCGTTACAACAAGATCTGTAACGGGGAGGGAGGGAGGGACCTCCCCCCTCTGTTTTCGGGCGCCGAAACAGAGGGAGTGAATCTCAAATGGCCAAAGAATTTTGGATAGATTAAGTTTGTTCCATTTCAAATGCCAATATCTGAGGCTGCCAGTGAATCTCAAATGGCCAAAGACAAAGACGCCACCAATCTCTCTCGCACGTTTAAGTACTTAATGGGTCAGTTTAAATTTCAATCTTTAGTTTCTCTTCGGCATGTTTCTTCTGTTATTGTGCCGTCGATTAGTAATTTGTCTGAGATGTTTTGTTCTTCAATTGATCATGGTAGGTAAAGAAAGTTTACGCGGATTGATGTCTTGGCTTCAGAATAAAATAAGGACAATTTAGTTCTAAACAGTTATAAAGACCCTGTTTTTATTTAAGCTGGCTAATTTTCAGAATGTTGATTGTAGACAGTTTTGGAAGTGAGATTGTCTTTTTAGTACAAAACGATAAGGTTTTAATGGCCAGTTTTTTAGTTTTTGTTTTATTCTTTTTCTTTGGGAGTAGGGGTTGAGCAAAGTCAGATAAGTTGCATAAAGGTTACATCTTTTAGTTCATTTACAATAAAGCTTCAGTTTGTGCCATAACGATCTGATTTTTCTGTTGGAATATGGTCTAGCTACACAATTCTTATCAAGAGGCATTCCATTTATCTTCAATTTGTGGATCGTGAGGCATCTTACAGAAGAGGACTATGTGGTACTAGTTCTTATAAGTTTGTCTTCCTTTTGTTGGAATTTAGAGAAAAAAAAATAGAGGCTGAAGCTTTGAGGAAGGAGGAGGAGGAGGAGTCCTTTTGTTGGAATTTAGAGAAAAAAAAATAGAGGCTGAAGCTTTGAGGAAGGAGGAGGAGGAGGGAGGAGGAGGAGGAGTCCTTTTGTTGGAATTTAGAGAAAAAAAAATAGAGGCTGAAGCTTTGAGGAGGAGGAGGAGGAGGAGGAGGAGGAGGAGGAGGAGGAGAAACCCGCCAGCGGCGGCCACAGCGGGCGAACGGCGGTGGCCGCCGGCCACCGGAGCTAGAGAAGAAGAAGTTGAAGAAGAAGTTGAAGAAGGAAGGGGAGAAGAGAAAGAGGAAGGAGAAGAAAGATGAGAAAAAGAATTAAAAAATTATTAAAATAATAATATTTTTATTTTTTTAATATATTTTTATTTAAAAATATTAAAATTTAATTTTTTTAATTAAAATAATAGTGCCACGTCAGCATTTTGTGAGTATTTAACGGCAAATTGGACAGCAGAGACTAAATTACTCCTTATCTCAAACCTCGGGGTAATTTTGTTGAGTTTGAAAACTCAGGGACCAAAGTGTAACTTAACCCAAACCTCAGGAACCAAAAGTGTATTTTTCCCAAAAAAAAAAAAAAAAAAAAAAACTAGCTTAAAAAGACATCTTAATTAGAATAAATGTGTGAATTAAAAGAAGACTAGATTCATACTTTTTTTCAAACAATAACAAATTAATGAATATTTATAGTAAACAGATCTACACTTTTAGGCTTATACAACAAGCCCAAAGTAATTAAAATACTTTCTTTTTTTTTTAACACATTAAAAACCTTCCTTAAGTCTTTAACATAACTAAAAAATTAAAAGTTGTAACCCTAGAATTAGAAAAGAGTGCTAAAGAGATGAAATCTCAAGTTATCCTTCATTTTCTAGTGTTCAAATTTGTATAGATTTATGAAGTGATGGAACTCTTGGGGTGAAAATACATCCAAGTTAACCCTACATTTTGTGAACTAACAGTGCTGTAAGATTCTAGTGAAACCCAATTTTACTATAACCCAAGGAGGATGGAAAACTTCAACTTGCTCATGCAACATAGTAAAAATTATAATAAAATCAAAATTTACAGTGTAATCAACAACATTTACTTCATGAGATCTAAGAATACAAAGGCATTCCAAAGGCTATGCAACAACATTGATGGCAGAAGGTTCCTAGTCCTTGCAAACACAGTACCCATCACCACCCCAAGCAGTATCAGAGGTAGCATCCTCTGCATATTAAAATGTGCCAGAGCAAAGGCTACTGAACTCACCAAAATGGAGCACCATACCGGCATATATTTCGTCAGCGACGGTAGAAGGAACCCTCGGAACACAATCTCCTCCCAAATAGGGGCACAGACGGACACAACCACTGCATAGAGTGCCATTGCCACCGGGTCCCTAGCAACGATTGATTGCTCGACACTTGAGACGGTAACTGGGGCTGAGGGAAGAATGGGCAGCAAGTTTAGATTCACCTGTGAAAGACGGTTTACAAGTGGAAACATAAGGCAGCCTATTCCAACATCGAATTGCCACTTCCCTTCAAAACTGAATTTGAACCAGCCGGGAGGAAGGGGATGGAATCTTGAGAGGCAGCGATGCAGAATCGCCATCCCGGTAAGCCCTTCGGCCACATCCGTAAGAAGGCTGTACAAGGCTTGCCCTCTGTATGTCATGAATTCCTTTCTGTATCCTGCTGTATGGGCTATTATTGGAATTATCCATGATCCGATTACCCAAAATGAAGCAACCCAGAGAAGCATAACCTACATCACCAGAAAACTCAATTCCTTTAATTTGTTTCGTTCTGTTAATTTTCACGACTTGCTAATCCAAATATCCTACATCACCAGAGAAGCATAACCTACATCTTCCTACAGGGCTCACTTTAGCAACCAGTATACTTGACAAATATATAAGAGTCAAACTTGATGTTTCATCTTAATACCTTAAAATGTATCATGATACTAAAAGAAACAGCCATATTTGAGAACACCACTGGTGAAAATTTCAGCTGCTCAATGCTCATCATGTACATCACATATCACATATAGCTTACATAAGAGGAACGAAACAGGACAAAGTTACAAATGAAGAAGACAGGGGCATCACCTGAACAATGGTTTTTGCTGTCCATGGAACCACCCAAGGCTTTGTAACAAATATTGCTTCGATAGCCTGAGATAAAATGAATAAAAACAAATTATTAAAGGCAGTAATTTTCTTGATCACATGGTGAGTCACTAAATTTCCTAGTCGGGAAAGGAATAGTCAGATGTTCAAAGATAAGTTTTCTTCTTTTAAGTCCTTTTGACTTTTGGTACAATATAATGCCTCTTGGTGGTGTCAAATCACACTAAATTCTTTTGTAATTACAACCTTTTAATCTATTAACAATGGGAAGGATCTCAGTTAGTTTTGTGGGGAGGGGTTTTCTCTGCCCCTTGCCCTTAGGCTGTTCTTTTGGTTTCCTCTATGGAACATACATCTCTATTTCTTATAAACAAATTTAAATAGATAGAAAACTGATCAACTAGAATAATTTGCAAACGAAAGAAAGGTTTTACAAAAATGTTAAACGAGAGGCACAACAAGGATTTAGCACAGTTAAAGTGAATAAATCCCAACAAGGCCACCATGGGTGTACAGTTAACGAGAAACTTTTCACTCTTAGTAATTTTAGAGGAGAAAAACAACAAGGATCTCAGTTTTTCACAACAACAGCAACAACTAAGAAGAAAAACCCCTCCAATCTCAATTCCAACAGGGTAGCAACAATTTAAATAGTAGAAGAGGGAATTTCTTAGTTCAACTAAGAAGAAATACCCTATTGTGGCTCCTATGAGAAACAAAGGGGCTGATAAAACAAATTTGGCAGTGGATTTTCTTAGTTCAAGGCCTTCAGGTAACGAGGAGGGATCTCTAGAAAGTAGAAGAGGGAATTGGGAAACAAGAATCAAAGATAGGTTTTTCTTTGTTGTTTGATGCCACTCAAATGGGATAATCAAAACAGAAGTGCTGAGCAAATTAGTTTGGACAGATTCCTTTTTTGAAGAAGAAACATGGATTTACTTGATAAATGAAATATACAAAAGAGGGGGAAAAAACTCCCAAGCCACCAAAGGTGGATTACAAAAAACATCTCCATCAAGAAACTAGAGTAGTAAGGCTAAAGGCTGTAATCATTAAAGGATGCTGAGATTTACACCCGTATAAAGCAGTCAAAAGAGCTAAGTCAAAAAAGTTCGTACAAGTCCTTTGTTCCCCATTTTCTGATAGGTGGCAACGTATCAATGATAGTTTGCTAAAATTAAACTTCTTAAGGTGCTAAGCAAATAAATGATAGTATAATATTCTAATAAATAATAGGTAGTAAGATATCATTTAATCATTTAACAGAATAAATGATAAATGATATGTTACTTCTCTGGCCCCTAGTATTCTGATAGATAGTAACTTATAATAATAGTTTGGTAAATTGAAAGGTAAAAGAAAGACATAGAGGGCTTAAGTGGTTGCTTGCTTTGTTGTTTGATGCTACTCAAAGGGGAAAATCACAAGAAAAGTGCAAGGCAAATAAGGTTGCACAAATTCCTTTGGCCCTTATTATTCTTATGGGATACATAACAAATCAATGTTAGTTGGTAATCTGAAAGGTGGAAAATAAAGAATAAAAAGGAAAAGAGGGTTTGTCCACATGAGCACTTATGTGAATCGCCTTATCTTCACAACTGCCTCTTGCTAGAGGCATTTGCCATCATAGCCAATGGCTTGAAGGGAAGAATACCACAACTCAGGCATTGCCATTATCACTTGGTGTTCACTCTATAAATTCTCCTAAGAACGGAAAATAGAATTTGGTTAAATTACAAGTTTAGTCCCTAATCTTTAAGGTTTATGTCCATTTGGTCCCTGAACTTCAAAAAGTGTCTAACTGGTGAAAATTCCTTGAACTTTGAAAGTGACTAATGGGTCAAGGATCTATTAGACACAAATTTGAAAATTTTGGGACCTATCAACCACAAAATTAGTACCTACTAGACACAAAATGGAAGGTTCAAGGAACTATTAGACACCTTTAAAGTTCAAAGACCTATTAGACACAAAATTGAAAATTCATAGACCTATTAGACACTTTTTAAAGTTAAGGAACCTTTTAGATACAAACTTAAAAGTTGATGGACTACACTTGTAAGTGTAATTTAACCAAAGAATTTTAAAGGGAATATTTTCCTCTATATTTTTATAATGATGATGAAAAAAACAATAATTTTTTTCTTCTTGTTGTTAACTTCGATAAGCCCTTTATAGGAGGAACTAACCAAAGTAATTACATTTTTCTAACAAAAAAAAAAAAAGTCACTACAATCAATCAATTTACAAGATGACGGAAACCCAAGAATCCTCCAACCAAGGTTAATTTAAAATATAAGTAAGAAATCTACAAAATACTACACACAATCAAGTGAAGTTGTCACATTTATGAGACAATTGTTCAAGCAAATCCTCCAACTCCCACACTAATACCACTTTTGAATACTATAGAGTAGAGAGAAAATAGATAACCTGCTGCCTTTTAACATGATGCAAAGTAAAATAAAACGTTACCAAACTAAAATGAAGAAAGAAATAACTCGAAAGGGCCATATCCAAAACAAGCAACAACCTGTTTTCTCGGTCATGTCCTTTAGTCAACTGTTTTGATTATTATGGCTTAGTGCAAAGTTTGATCAACTATATGAAAAGCTGAAGTAGTTACATATGTTTTATCAAATGTTCACGGAGGGACTAAAGTAGTTAAAATGAGATCTTACATAGAATAAGTACACTTGGTCCTTATTTTATTTCTCTAGGTGACACAGTAATCTTATTTACCTCATCCAATTTTCTTTCAACAAGTTTTAATTCCCTATTTCATTCATACGAACATACATATATCACCCGGGAATTTAAGTAAACAGGATACAGAGCTACCGTTAAGGAGAATGAAGAAATAAATTTCCTTTAAAATTGAAGAGTATAAAGTTCGTTCAAATGATGCGGACATATATTTACCTTGTATAAACCAGACACCCAATCTTTTCTCGTCTCACTGGGTTGACTGACTTCGGGGGTTGGTGGCACCAGGTCTTCTGCCAATTTGTCTTCCACAGACTTGGACTCAAAATTTTCCGGTGAGGACTCTTCACGCCGAAAGCACAGAATCTCCCATTTCTTGAAAGCAAAAACAATTCAACAGAAAAGGAATAACCCTCCAGTGAAAATTCTACTAAACCAATTTCACGATTCAAATGGAAAATAATCAGATTCGGACTGAACTACCACTTGAATTAATGTAACACAGAGAAGTTCAGAAAAAGCTACAAAATCAAGAAAAAATAAAAGACACCCAATAGCCATACATCATTCCTTATCCAAAGCAACATATAACACATCTAACTCTACAGCCAGTGAAAACACGAAAACCCCTTTTCAGAATTCATCATTTCTCGACATAACATAAACCACAAATGCCCATTTCTCTTGTTGGATAGATATATAGAGAGAGAGAACTTACATTTCTGCGGCGTCGGGAGAGAGTGCTTACGCAACGGATGCCTGAATTGAGAGGAAAACGAGGGAGCAGAGGCTTTAAATGAACCCTAATCGAAAACCTAGAATTGGGAGGAGCAGAGCGAAAGGAGAGGGAATGGCAACAAGGGTTTGTTGCAGTCGACATTGGGGAAGCACCGGATCAATCAGAATCCGGAAATAGTGAGGGAACCGATTACGCATGGGATGGAAGAGAACAATTCGATTAAAACAAAGAACCCTAAAATCGTTCTACCAGCTGCTCTGCCCTCGTCTTCAGCTCCCTCTGCAGGAGGAAAGAACTGGGAACGATACCGACGACGACAAAAGGCGATAACAAGTTGAGTGAGCACAGAAGCTTCATGAATGCAACGGGCTTTTACGTGGTTCGATTGAAATCGTCGTCGAATCGGCGATTTTAAAAACCCAGGCGTAGGCTTAAAGACAAATCTCCAATCCTAATTTCTTCTTTCTTGTATAATTTTATAAAACGGATTTTAGGGCAAATTTCTGGTTCCTTCTAAGCAATGCTATTTAGCAATTGTTTCTTGTTTTTCAACACGTTCGAAGTCGAGGAGAAAAATAAATGAATCATAAATTTTGTATTTTTTAGCCACGGTTAAAATGTCGATGCTCGACAAGGTTGAGTTCTCAATTTAATGGAAAAGTGGATGGAAATATCAACAAAATGTCGATATCGATCCAGGAAAAATATTCAAAACAAAATAAAATAAAATAAAATATTTAAATTAACAAATAAATGTTTTACACTTTTAAAATAAGTTAAAATACTTATTATAAATATTATCTTCACATTAGTTATGTTATAGGTAATACTGGACCATCTCGGAATCGAAGGAGTAAACGAGGACAACACAACCCGAAACCGAAGACACAACCTAGAAATGGACCAGAAAGGGGAATGAGCCATAGGGTTGGGTCAAGGCCGAAGGGATTGGGCCTTGGCCCAACCCCGCTCGGACAAGCGGCCCGAGTTTCCTCCCCTCCGCTCAGTCTCTGGAGTCTTTTGGCTGCCCCGGTTCAACTTGGTTCAGCCCGAATCGTCTTCCAACGCCTGAAAATCCTAATATGCTAACCCAGGTATAAATACTCTTCTTCACGACTGGAAAAGGGTTCGAAACCTTAATTCTTGTCACTCTTAACTTCCTATTTCGCTGACTTAAGCATCGGAGTAGGTGTGGCAAGCACCACACCGGTGTGCACGTCTTCCCCAGCTTCTACAAATTAACTATTGGTGTCACGTGAAGGTCAGGTGAGTCTTTTGTCCAGATTTTGGCATCAACAAGTTACATCTTGTTATTATTTTGTTTACGTTTTATCAAATTTTTTACGATATAATGGAAATGCCGATTCACTCCGCATGTTGACGTTGAACCAAATGTGGAAATGTCGATGGAAATGTCAATGAAAATTCAATACATTGTTTTTAAGTTTAAAAATTCTCAAAAGTTAATGTTAAAAAAAAAAAAAAAAAAAAAAAAAAAAAAAAAAAAAAAAAAAAAAAAAATCTCAAAGTTAAAATTTCAAGTCTCAAATTTAAAAATAGAAAAGGTTTTTGAAATTTCAATATGAATTGAAAACATTTTTCAATGCATAAAAATTCTTTTTTTAGCATTTAGATAATCACTAAAATAGATCCTAAAATTTTAGAAACTTATTAGATATTTTTTAAAATTTCAAAACCTTTTAAATAGTTATAATTTAACTCATCTACAATTAGATCTTTGAACTTTCAATTTTTTTTATTTAAATAAATCAATGTCGATGCTATTGAATCACTTATGAATGAACTTTATGGTGTGCATTAGAGAGCAAATGAACTAGATAAAATAAAGGTAGGTGAAAAAAATAGTTTAAAATGTGTTCAATTTGTCCACATTATTTTTTCCCTTGATTTGCCCACTCGTTATTGTTTTATATAATTGGTATATATTTGTGTCACGTGTTGTTAAATTATTGCTTGTTAGGTCACATCAATTAACAAATGGTTATTGTCATAATCAATATTAGCTATATATAAAAGTGGCTATAAAAGAGAATCTTTATCTACATTTTTTTGTCTCTAATTTTCAATAAGTACACACATAAGTACATACATGTTGGTATTGTCCCTCCTCAAACTAGCATGATCGTTAAACTTTGTGATGCAATATGATCTAAGTAATGAGCAACGAACAAAATGCAATTAGGGGTGTTCGGTTTTGTCCACTTTTGATTGAAACCGATAACCGAATCAAGTCATTCAATTAAATCTTTTAAATGGAAGAAATCAAGATTTTTTTTTTGGGTTAAGAACTGAACCAATATATTGATCAATTCCACATGCTTTGATTTAGTTTTTAATCGATCTATGCCTCTATTACCTATCGACAACAATATATTGAGAAGTCGAATCCTCCATTAAAAAAAAATTGAGGAGATTGAAGAGAATGAGAAGTTCGAAAGTTTAGCAACAAGGGGTAGAGAGTGGTGAGAAGCATAGAAAGATGAAAGCAACACCAGTAGGGACATGGTTAGATCACCTTTCTCAATATCTTAATCATATTGGTTTTGTACCACAAGTCAAACCCCCTACCTTATTTATCCTTAAACACCAATATTCAATTACCTTAATGCCTTATTTACGTGGATAACATAATAATTACGGAGGATGATCCCACTTCTATTCAATCCCTAATTATTAATGTTGGGTTAGAATTCGCCTCGAAGCATTGTGAACTCTTTATAGTACCTGAGTTTAACCAAACTTGATATCGTTTAGGTTATTAATAAGATGTGCCATTGCTAACACAAGGAGAAGCGAACTGTGCTTGATTTTTGAAGGTCGTCAAACTAATTTTAAGCTATGTCAAAGGAATTATTCACTTTGATATTACTTATCTTAACACACAGTTCTCTTAACATTTATGCGCAATCAACGATGTCTCATTCCAGCTCAAAGCTTGAATATCAAGTTATGGCCACAACAAATTGTTGAGCTCACTCGTCTTACTTCTCAAGGACACTGGCATCCAACTTCCTATACAAGGTCCCCCAACTATTTTGGTGATAACCTCATTGCGCTTGACATGATTTAGGTGCAATGAGGCCGGTAAGGATGTAAGAGAGAGAAATGGTAAAAGTACATCGATTTTGTATCCAAAAGTTATTAGGGACAGACAAATTTGAAGATTTACATCCGACGATTTTAAAGATAGTGTCTCATTTGCACCAAGAATACCTAATAATTTTCCCATCAAATGTGGGTGAAGGGATTCAAACCTTTAACTTTATGTAAATTAGACTATGTAGCAAAACAGTAAACAACACATGAATCTACTTTCTCATTAAATAATAACAAAAATATAATGTTCAATTACAAGTTGAGTTCCTAAACTTTTCAGAATTATGTCAATTTAGTTATTGAACTTAAAAAAAGTTTCAAATAGGTAATCGAACTTTCAATGTTGTGTCCAATGGAGTCCTGAATTTTAATAAGTATCCAGTGGGTCTTTAAACTTTCATTTTTGTGTCCCATTGGTCCCCCAGCTTTCAAGTTTGTGTCTAATAAATCCTTAACCTATTCGACGATATTTTTAAAACTCACAAATTTATTAGACATAAAGTTGGACGTTTAGGGTCCTAATATGTATAAAATTCAATTTTATATCCAGTAGATTGGATAATCTTTAAAAAAACTCGAATATGTCATATACCTATTAGATACAAAATTGAAATTAAAGCTTAGGATATATCGGACATTTTTTAAGTTTTATGAACCTATTAAACACAAAATTGAAAGTTATGAACTTAACTTTTTAAAGTTTATAAACCAAATTGACATAACTTTTTTTTTAAATAACCAAATTGACGTAACTTTAAAAGTTCACGAACTAAACTTATAATTTAATCTAACAAAACTAACTTAAAAAAGACATAAGAGGGAAGAATACATCGATTGATGATTTTCTTTGTAATTTATGGTCGCCGGAGAGAAAGCTTCGTGATTTCAAAGGTCTGACCAGAGTCAGGCTTTCTGGATTTTGAAGAAGCTCAAACTTCAAAACAAGCAAGAATTCAACAACGAAAAATACTTAGATCCCTCGAAAAGTATTCGCATCGTCGCTTCAAGAGAGTCGATATTTTGAAAATGAAAACTGAGAATTGGAAATCAGAAGAACGAGGGAATCTCGAAGACGTGGTCGATGTGGATTGAAGAAAAGACCAAGCGATCCGGGAAGGAAAGAAAAAGAAAAGATGAACAATACAAATACCTGGAAAACAGCGGCCGGAACCGGAAGTCCAGGTGAGATTTTCAGTTAAGATCATCGGCGTTGCATAATTTTCCGGCGAAATTGGGAATCGGACGCCAGGAAATTATGGAAACCACACGCAACCCCCAAGTCAACTCTTAATACATCCAACATCCAATAGAGGCTCATATCCACTTCCATTAATAATCCATATATTACTTCTTTAAATACCCGTAATTTCATTTAAGTTAAATTACATGTTTAATCTTTAAACTTAGTCCTGTCAATTTAGTCTCTGAACTTTAGAAAATTTCAAATAAGTTTTTTCGAACTTTCAATTTTTGTTCCAATAGGTCCAGAACTTTAAAAAATATTCAGTAGGTCATTAAAAGTTTCACTTTTGTGTTCGGTAGGTTTCTCGACTTTTAATTTTGTGTCTACCAAATAATCCTTGATCTATTCAATATTTTTTAAAATTCGCAAAGTATATTAGATACAAAATTGGAAGTTTAGAATTTCAACAATCATAAAATGCAATTTTATACATGGTAGATTGACTAATTTTTAAAAATATCAAATATATCAATGACCTATTAAACATAAATTTGAAAGTTTAGAAATCTATTAGAAATTTTCTAAAATTGAGAGATCTAATTGATACAACCTAAAGAGTTCATGGACTAAACTTGTAATAAAAACTTTCATTATATATGTGTGTGTGATTTTTACATGACAACAAAAACCCATTGAACTAAAAAAAAAAAAAGAAAGAAAGGACAGAAAAGACACACAATGATAACACAAAAACACCATGAAAGTGAGCATAGACCGTGTACTTTCGACCAAGAGATCAGAAGTTCAAAATCCGTACCAAAATGTTGATGTTTTGATGACAACCTTTCTCAATTGCACAAGACAAACTTGCAGGCGTACAATTCCAATGAAGCAACACCAATCAAAGCACAGAAAATGGCGTACAAGTAAAATTTCCTCTCCGCAGTCGCTCTGAATAACGCTGGATTTGAGTTCATGAGCATCAACTCGTCCTCGAGCCAGCGTCCATGGCTGGAGGACCGATCTCCAGCCTCCATTGATGAATCTATGGTGTGAGCTTCTTCTTCTTCTAATCTGATCGTCCAGATGTCTCGATAAAGTTGGGCTTGTTTTTGGAGAATGAGAGTGAGTTGCTGCTCCGTGCGATACAGCATGAGAGCAGCATCGAGAAAGAGGAGAATGTAAACGAAGCTGCATAAAGAAGATAGAGCAAGAATGACCCACCAGTTGCCATTGTCGCAGCTGAGGGACGTCGAGAAAGGAGAAGTCTTGGGGATGGCGAAGAAAAAGACACGTTCCCAAATGAAATAAGCCACGATTACAGGGTGCAATTTGGTGTCGTAGTAATTCACTCTCGCTTCTTGCTTCTCGCCCATGGCTTTCAATTCTTCCATCCTCTTCTCCAACTCTTCCACTTCCATGCCCATGAAAAACTCTCAGCAGATTTAGTTCCTAAGATTGAAAGGATCGTATATTTATATAATTATATGTGTGTGGGTGAGGCGAGTTTTTTATTTCTGAAGAAGTGGGTATAAGGATTTCCAACATTAAAAAAAATAACAATAACTTAAAATTAATCTTTGTCTTTTTTATTACATTTCCATGGACGTCCAAATTCTCTCTCTCGAACACCTCCTCTTAGGTGTAAAATTTTCTAACTATCATGTAGTACCATACTTCTTCTGTTCACACTATGATTTTGTCTTAAATTTGTCTTTAATATTTGTGGACTCACGTTCTTTTTCAAGAGATACTAACATGACAAGTAATAAATAGAAGGAGTATCCATATGGTACTAAAAAATTTCTCCCTTTTGAGTTGCATGAGGGGAAAATTTCTACTACTACGATAGTATGAAAATTTTTTCATACTACCTTCATTTATTGTTTGTCATTAAAGAAATATTTGAAAATGTTGTAAGATTTTTTTTTTTTTTTTTTGAAACTAGAATGTTGTGAGATCTATAGAATAAAGGGTAAAATACCCTTTTGGTCCTTCATGTTTCAGGTTCGTTTTCAATAGGTCCCTAGGTTTCAAAATCGGACAATCAAGTCCCTACTGTTTATGAAATGTTTCTATTGAGTCCCTCCACTGTTAATTTTCTTAACGGCGCTGACGTGGCACGTTTAAAAAATAAAATATTATTTTTTAATTAAAATAATAATAATTATTATTATTATTACCTTAAATTAAAATAATTATTATTAAAAAAAAACTTCACACTCTCTCTCCTCTCTCTCCCCACCCCCGAAACCCTTCTCTCTTCCCCATTCCCTTTTCGTTTTTCTCTCGCTCTCCTTCCTCTTCTCTCCCTCTCGTTCATCTTCACGCCGCCAATGGTCGCATCCGCCGTCGTGGGTCTTCCGAGATCTCGTCTGAACCCTCTCGTCGGAATCAATCGAGGAGGTATGGCGAGGGCTCCTTCGCCTCCCCAGAAGATCGCCTAAAAGCCCTAATTTCTTGTCCTTCCGCGAGTACAAAATCCGACGAAAACGAATCAGTTGAAGGAGAAATTCAAGAAATCCAGCTACTGATTGACGACAATCCTCCCCAGAAATTCAAGAAATCCAGCCACAAGGGTTCATTTCTTTGTTTTTTTTTTTAATCTGAAAACAGAGGGCTTTCTCTGTTTGTTGTTGCTTTTTGGAAGATGATGGAGTGTGAGTGGTCTCTCTGGTTCTTGTTGCTTTGTGGAAGGTGGATTTTTGTTGGAGCAGAAGGTAAGGGAAGGTTTGTTAATGAAGAAGAAAATGGGGAGGGGTGGGTTTCTTTTTCATGGTTTGTCGAGGAAAAAGAAAATGGGTGGAGGCCGATGGTGTTGTTCGGGTGAAGATGTCGTAGACTCAAAATGAGTGGAGGGTAGAAGAAGGCGACGGCGGCGGCGGCGTTGGAGGGTGACGACGGCGAGGTGGGGTGTGGTGGATCTTAGGTTTGGGTGAAGAGGAGGAAAGAGGGATTTGGTGAGGAAGAAACCAGAAGAGAAGATCGTGGATGGGGGAGAGAGGAGAGAGAGAGAAGAATAAGAAAAAAAGGGAGCGGCGATGGCGGTGTCGCCGGAGAAGAAGAATAAGAAAAAAAAAGGCGGTGGAAGCGGCGGCACCGTCGCCGGAGAAGAAGAGTAAGAAAAAAAAATAAAGAAGGGAGAGAGTTTCGGGGGTGGGGAGAGAGAGGAGAGAGAGAGTGAATTTTTTTTAAAATAATAATAATAAATTAATATTTTATTATTTTAATTTAAAATAATAAAAATAATAATTATTATTATTTTAATTTTAAAAAAATAATATTTTATTTTTTAAACGTGCCACGTCAGCGCCGTTAAGAAAATTAACGGTGGAGGGACTCAATAGAAACATTTCCGAAACAGTAGGGACTTGATTGTTCGATTTTGAAACCTAGGGACCTATGGGAAACGATCCTGAAACATGAGGGATCAAAAGGGTATTTTACCCTAGAATAAAATATTTTATCATTAAATGATGTGTCAAATGCTGAGGGAAGAAGGTATGTACTCAATGTTCCTAAGTCATTATCTAGGTCAGGGGCATGAATTATGCTTTCATCACTATATATATTTGAAGGAAACTTATGACATTTTTTTGTAAATAATCCCATCAACATCCCTCCCAATAAATAAATAAATAAATCTAACTAATTGAGATAGTCCGGCATCTTAAAAAAATAAAAACAAGAAAAAGAAAGGCTGCCATTTCAAGAGTAAGAGGAGCAGTTCTGTGCTAGGTCATCCACACATCATTACCAAAAATTTCATCTAATTTGTATTATCAACATGCCCAATTCTCTCTCTCTCTCCCTCCCTCCTTCAACGCACACCGCCCCAAATCTTGTCTACATGTCTCTCACTTCACTCTTTTTCTCTCATCTTTTCAACTTGAATAACGTAATATCAAAACAATGACAATATATACTTCTGCATACCAAGATCTCTTTGATGTCATCCTTTAAAGATTTCACCAAGTCATAACACTAGAGATGGATTCGAACCATAGACCTCTTAGTCATTAGGGCAAACTTTATATCAGTTGAGTTATGTTCTTGGTTAAACTTTATGTACATTTAGAATATTAAAAAGTTTAAACTTTAAAGTATAAAAAAAATCTTAAGAAAAAAAATATAAAAATATTTAAAGTAAATTTACTTGTTTTTATATATGTACGTTAAGTATACGAATCAAAATTGAAAAAATAGACAAACCAAACTGAACCAAAATTTAAGTTTTTACCGTTAATATGGTTCGATTCAAAGTATTAATAAGGTGGTTCGGTTCAATTTTGGATTAAAAACCAAATGCAAACTCGAACCAAAGCATTATATATAAAAAGTAAAAAAACGAAAATTTTAAAAAACTTCAAAAGACATCATATCCAATCTAATGGATGAATAAATTAATCAAGCCTAGGCCATATTTGGACATGCACCTTTGGGCACCATTATCAATAAGTTATACCAACCTGACATTGTGCTAAGCATAGGTCATATGTCTTAGCTCATTTAATCACTCCCGCAATCATCCTGTAACAATTTTCAACTATCAGTTTCAAAAAAAAAAAACAATTTTCAACTATTTCTGTTATATTTATATATAGCAGAAAATGACATTGAAGGAAGAGGTACCTCAGTGTCGATTCGGATCCTCGTCTTGTTTCATGGGTATAAATATTAAATATTTGAAATTTAAATATCTAGAATAATAAAGGTTAAATTACATGTTTAATCCCTGAATTTTAAAAAATATCAAATAAATCCTTAAACTTTCACTTTTATATCTAACTAGTAAGATTAGGGACATATTAAACATTTTTAAAGTTCAGGGACCTATAAGAAATAAAATTAAAAGTTCAAGGACCTATTAAAAACTTTTTAAAGTTCAGGAACCTAATTGATACAACCCTAAAAGTTTCGAGACTAAACTTGTAATAAAACAAATAATACGTGTGCATGTTTAGAATATACAACATAATTAGGGGTGTTTGGATTGAGAAGTTTTGTGGAGTGGAGTTAATAACTCCACCTAACTTATTGTTTGGTTTGGGGACATATAACACGAGAAAATTTCTAGTCATAGGAAAATTTTCACTATCTCCTCCTTTAAATGGATGTCACATCACATGACATCCTCTTCCTTCCGTTTAAACTCAACCTTAAACTTCCATGGGAGCCCACTATTTGGAATGGGCAACAACAACTCATCGTTTTTTTATGGAATATGGAAAATATTCTATCTCCTACTTTATTATTAAAATGTTGATTTTTATCTTCTTTACTTTTCAAAAAAAAATATTTCTTATTTTTTTTTTTATTTTTTTGTTTTTCACTAATATTTTTATGACTATCCAACACTCTCATTTTGTTCTTTCCATCTTTTCTATTTTTATTTTTTATTTTTTATTTCATCTGTTTTAGAGATGTACAAAAAGTTTATATCTCTCTTATTTAGTATTAATATCTGTTTTTAATATTGACTCTTTATCTTCTACCATAATTATTTTTCTTTCACTAATATTTTAAAATCAATTAAACACCTCATCTTCTTCTTTTCATCTTTTTCATTTTTTTTGCCAACAAGAGTTTAACTCAACTGGCATAAAGTAGTACTGATAACAACAAGGTCTGTGGTTCGAATCTCCCTCCCCATATGTTGTCAAAAAAAAAAAAAAAATCTTTTTCATTTTTTAAAAAGGGCAAAATACACTTTTGGTCCCTCAAGTTTGAATTTAGTGTCTACTTGGTCCCTGAGGTTTCAAAAGTGACACTTTAGTCTCCAAAGTTTGGTAAATAGTTCTAAATGGTCCTTTGACCGTTAGTTGACTAACGGAAAATGATGTGGCAGTTAACATTGCTAATTGTGTGTTGTTGAGTTGGCAAATTTATTAATTTAATATTCATTATATGTTGGTGAGATGGAAAAACTTCTCTCTCATTTTCTCTTCTCCTTCTTCTTCACCTCCAACAAAACTCTCACCGTCCTTTGTTATCTGCCTATACTTTGCCTCTGGCAAAGTTTTTCGCCGCCACCCATCATGTCCCTTCTCTAGTCACTAGATTGTCGTGATTGAAGGGCCCTTGAAAATCAGACAAAATGGATTTTATAATATTAAATTACATTCAAAATTCAAATAAGATAAAAGAATTTATAAAATGGATATTAAAGAGTGAAAATCATGAATTGTATTGAAGAAACTTTAATCACACAAACAACCGATTGACAAACAAAATTTCAAATCCCTAATCTAACTCCTAACTGAGCAAATATAGAACAATAAAAAAAACCTTTGATCTCCGTCGCGAAATACGACGCCAACATCGCCTTCACCGTCGAATTCAGCGACGACGGTCCCCAATTCCACAACTCCATTCCCTCCGACGAAGGCGCAGGTTCATCTTCATCATCATCCATCACTTGCACCGCCAGTAAGCCCGTTCACACAATGCTTTGTATCTCCACTGATGAAAGAGAAATATCCATCTCGATCCAATCGGAAAATCGTACCGCCGCCGTTTCCATTGTTGAACTTCGCGATCGGATCTGAGACGATACAATCTCGGTAATTCGTGTAGTTCACCACCAAAACTGAGCTGTTTCGGTACTCGAAATTGGAGGTTCTGTGTGGTTCAAACATTTGTATTGAAAGCTGAAGGAGGAATATTCATCAATATTGGCCGTCAGATTTTCAAAAAAAATCTCCACTTTTTCCTGTCCTTCATCGACACCCTCTCTCCCAAACTCTCCCCTTCCAAATCCCAACACCATGGGTTGGGCTTAGGAAAAATCTCTACTTTTTCTTATAACAATGTTATGAAAATCAAATCCCCCAATGTTCTCGATTCTTCCTCTGTCATCAAGCCTCTTTGTTCCTCGCCCTCCACCGCCAAGAAAAGACCTGGGTTGGGTCGTTTCATCAACGACGTTGGCGGTGGTGTCAATGGGCTGATTTCGTGCACCAAGAGCCTTGGAATGATGAATGATGATGGTGGAGGATGGCAGAGGCGGGGATAGTGATAGTGAGTGCGTAAGGTGAGGGTGCACCGGTGAAGAAGGTGGAGAAGAGAAAATGAGAGAGAAGAAGTTTTGTCACCTCACACCATATAATTAATATTAAATTAATAAATTTGCCAACTCAACAACACACAATTAGCAACTTAACTGCCACGTCATTTTCCATTAGTCAACCAACGGTCCAGGGACCATTTAGAATTATTTACCAAACCTTGGGGACCAAAGTGTCGCTTTTGAAACCCCAGGGACCAAATAAACACTAAATTCAATCCTGGGGGACCAAAAGTGTATTTTGCCCTTTTAAAAATTTTTTCTTTCACTATTATTTTAAATTATTTTATACATCTTAAAAATAAAATAAGCAAGCAAATGGAAATTATAAGATAAAAAATGTCTCAACAAATTATAATTCTGCATTTGAATGTTCGACTTATCCAACAAATCACTCTTCAAATATTTCATTTTATACTACCAACTTTCCAATGCTTCCATTTATCAAGGTACTTGCTAAAATAATTCAATATCAATTTGTTTTCAAATAAAGTTTCATATATATTTTTTTTTTGGTTGAAGACAAAGACAATAACGGATGGGAAACTAAACGGCCAACCCATTTACATTCACTTCAGGAGCCTCTTCGAAAACACTCTCCCTTCGGACAACAGCTGCTAGAGACGATGGGTACTCCTCCAGCCACACCCCCTCCATTCCGTCCTCCACCGCCACTCGTGTCGCCTCGTGTAAAGTTGACATATTTTAAATTGATGTAAATTGGTTATTGATATTTGATTATTGGATATCTATAGGTATTTTATCTCAATTGGATTCCCAACCAACACCCTCCAAATTATAATGACATTCAATTCACTCAATCAAATACAATTTCAATTCTAGATGAGATTCAAGATGATTGAAAATCAAATGATTTTGATGCGGAGATATGTTGTAGGAATAAATTTTCAATATGATATTAACATTGTTTATTGTCTTTTTTATTATATGACATTTAAACAAACCTAAAGAATTGACATCACATGCAAAAGCTGATTCTTTTTATCCTCATATTTGAGTTTAGATTTTATTTGGTGTTTGAGATTTCAAAAGCAACACTTAAATTAAATATTGCTTCGATTAAATTGATCTAATGAAAAAGTGACATGGGACGATAGTTAATTGGTAACTAATCTTACAAACACATTTCTTAACGAGTTAGCTAAAGAAAAGTTCAATGATCTATGTGATATTTTAAAAATTTAGAGACCTATTAACGAGTTAGCTAAAGAAAAGTTCAATGATTTATGTGATATTTTTAAAATTCTCCGCTTCGCTTCTTATCGTCTTTCTCTTGACTGTCCTCCTTCTTTTATTCGACCTTGCTCCTATCCCCTTTTCCATCTACATTCTCAAATTTTATAAACATCTTTTTATTGCAATCAATAAAATTTAGGTTAAATTACCACTAAACTTTTATGTTAGTGTCAAATAGAATCTTAAACCTTAAAAGTTGTCTAACAAATCTCTGAACTTTCAATTTTGTGTCCAATACTTCTTGAACTTTAAAAATTGTTTATTAAATCTTTAAACTTTCAATTTTGTGTCTAATAAGTTTTTTACTTATTCAAATTTTTTACAATTTATGAACTTATTGGACATAAAATGGAATGTTAAATATCCTATTAGGCACGCAATGAAATTTTATGTCTAACAAACTCGTTATTAATTTTAAAAAACATTGAATATGTCAGAGATTTATTAAACACCAAATTGAAAAGTTCAATGATCTATGTGATATTTTTAAAATTTAGAGACCTATTACATATGTTTTTAAAATTTAGGGACTTATTAAACACGAAAGTTAAGAAAACCAAATGTGTGATTTAATCTAAAATTGATTAAATATTTATATGAAAATAAGAAATAATATAATATAATATAATAAATTCCTCCAAGTTTTAACTTAAATGTGTAGTTCATTTCTTATTTAACACTTAACTTAAAGAGAAAATTTATAATAATGATAAGGGAAATTGCAATGGGTAGCAAAAAATATTAGGATATTTGCAAATCTAAAAAAGATTTGCAAACATAGCAAAATTTTAAAAATCTGATTTCCGTTTTTTTTATTATTCCAGTTTTACCCTTGGTATATCAACAGGTATATATGTAGTATATCTGATATACTTTATATTTACTAATATACGAAATATAAAGTATATCAGTTAACTGATATACCAAATTTGATATACTCGAATGAATACAATGATATACCTAATATATACTTGATTTGATAAGCATAACATTTGATATACCTGATTAAATGTTGATATATCAATGATATACTTGATATTTTACTTTCTTTACTTATATTTGTTATGTTTTATTTTCTCTTTATTGAATTATGTTGTGTTATTTACATCTTTTAAATGAAATGTTTGTCTTCTGTACCTGTTATGAATGTTGATATACCATTGATATACCTCTTTTTTTTTTTCTTTTTGAACTTATCTCATTTTTATACTACTCAAATAATTAATAACATTGATATACCTGATTATGAGTAGCTAAATACATCAATGATAGACTTGTTATTGAAAAAAATCACTGATATATATTTTTAATTGTTGGTGTATTATGAAGGTCGTGGAATGCAAAATTTTTTATAAGTATATCAATAAGATGCAATTTTAAGTATATCATTAGTGTATTAGTACTCACTAAAAATGTAATTTAAAGTATATCAATATTGTATCAGTAGTATATTATTAAGATGATGTATAGTATATTGATGTCATATTTGCCAACATGAGCATAGCTCAACTAGCATAAGATATACACATTCAACCAAAAGGTTAGAGGTTTAAATCTCCTACCACACATATTGTCCCAAAATAAAGCTAATATATCTAATTCTTTATTGATGAAGTAT
Source organism: Luffa aegyptiaca (assembly GCA_017139565.1). Lineage (NCBI taxonomy): Eukaryota > Viridiplantae > Streptophyta > Magnoliopsida > Cucurbitales > Cucurbitaceae > Luffa > Luffa aegyptiaca. The sequence goes on from CM029396.1 coordinate 1,014,795, forward strand.
ATCAAAGATATCTAAACTAATGAAAGTTCATGTGTATACTTCATAAATGAAGTATATTATATTCACAAAATATACATCTGATATACTATATATTTAGTATATCAGTTGATTGATATACCCAATATCTAGTATATCAGTACACTAAATAAATGAATGATGTACCTGATATACAGTATATCAATACACAATTGATATACTTTTTAAACTTCCAGCGTGTTTTAGGGGTTTTTTTGACTTTTCAACTTTAATGTTTAGGCGGACCCACATTTTTTTGCTATATTTGCAACATTAAAAAACTGATGACATGGTTGCAAATTCCATATTATTTTTTGCTATTCTTGCAACTGCCCCGGATGATAATTTAAAAAAGAAAAAGAAAAACGCGGGAAATTCCTCTGGCCTCTCCCCTGTTACTGCTAGAAAACCATTCACCGGAATCGGGGATGCGGGGCGGGGATGGCATCCCCGGCCGACGGCCCCGCCCCGCCACGGTTCCATTCTCTAAAGGAACGCAATACGCCGACCACAAAACCCTAAATCTAGACGCTCATTTCCTCTCTTCTCTCAATCTCTCTCTATTCTGTTCTTCTTCGCCCACAAAACCTCTTCTGTACACCTACACTCGACAAATTCCTCTCAGCGCTCCCCTCTGTCTCCGGTGAGAATCCCTCCTTCTCTGTTTCTTCTTGTTCTGCATTCTTGCGATGATGCCTGATTTTCAGTTGGAACGTGATTTGCCTCAACAGAGTGGCTCTTCACTGATTTTTGCTGCATTTTGAGGGGGGTGGGGTAATTTATGTTCTGTAGCTTCTTCTGTTGGTTCCATATTTCGGAACTTAATGGTGGGATTTGCTTAACTTTCAGTTTCAATTCTTGTTGGATGTTGGACGCTTGAGATGACGGTTTCTCATGACCTGCTTAACTTTGCTACTTGGGTTTCATTTATTAGTTTTCTTCTGCTTAAAGAAACACGTATGTTCTATGGATGATGGTTATCTTATAGATTTACTTCCTTTTGTGTTCTTTTGTTTAAACTTTTTGCTTTATTAGTTATTTTTGTGGTTTCCTTGGATCAAGTTCCTGTTTGAAATTGGGTTAACTCTGTGCGGTTGGTGACTTATGTTTGATGCAAAAAATTAGCAAATGAATGTTGTTTAACCTCTTGTAATTTGTATGATATTGATTCTATTCGTTATGGAACAGATTTAACTTGCCCAGTATGGATCCTAGCAAAACTGGGGAGGACCCTAACATTGCAAATAAATGTGAGTCAAATCCATCAAGTCCGATGAGGGAAAACAAGCGTATTAAAACTTCTGGGGCTCAGGATCATTTTAATGAAGTTGATAATGGGGATTCTGATTGTCCAAAGCCAACAGGTAACTGTAATGTCATTGTGTATGCATGCGATGACGAACAAAAGAAAAACACCACCAAAGTAGAGCAGATAGTACTTAACTGTGAAAAGGATCCAAGTAGAACGTGTGGCTCGAAGCAAAAGGGGTTGCTGGATTGTCAGTCAGAGGTTAAAGAGGGAGAAGGTCGTAATTGTAGTTTGTATGGCGATTTCTTTAGCATGGGGGGGAGGTGTAGGAAAGCGCTTTATAGGATGATTATTCTTCAGAAATTGCCTTTTTGGATGGTGGAGTCTAAATCATTTCAAACATTTTCCCATTCAATACAACCTGGATTTGTTATGCCTTCATGGAAAACAGCTGTTAGGGAGTTTAAAGAACTTTATTTAGAGGAGAGGGAAAAACTGAAAAGAATGTTAGTGGAAAAAGAGGGAAGAGTTTCTTTGGCAATGGAAATATGGACGACGATCGACAAGATGAATGTGAATTACGTGGTTCTGACTGTGCAATTCATTGATGATGATTGGCAATTACAAAAAAGGATTCTGAATGTTTCATTGATCCCTGATCCTGATGAAGATACCATTGATCCTGATGAAGACACCAATGATCCTGATGAAGATACCATTGAAGGTTATACCATTGATGGATATACTGTTGGACAAATGATTGAAACATGCCTATTGGAATGGGGAATTGAGAAAGTATTTACCGTGACAGTAGATAATGGAAGCTATAATGATAGAGCTCTTGCATACTTGGTAGAGAAAATAAGAAATTGGAATGGGGCTGTATTAAATGGCGACTTCATGCATGTAAAATCTTGTGTACGCATTGTTAATCTTATGGTTCGTGATGCTTTGAAGGCACTTGATGGCTCGATTGTCAGGATTCGTAATGCTATCGAGTATGTAAAATATTCATCACCTTCACTATTGGAAAATTTCAAAAGTTTTGCTAGGGATAAAAACATATCATGCAAGAATCCTCTTTATGTGGATGTTCCTACTAGGTGGAATTCCACATACACTATGTTGTACAGAGCTGAAAAATTTCAGAAGGCTTTTGAAAAGTTAGAGGCGGAAGATAAGGAGTTCTGGCACTTAGTATATATAGATCGTGACGTAAAAATGGACCCTCCCATTAGTGAAGATTGGGACAATGTTCGTGCTTTCTTAAAGTTTTTGAAATTCTTTCATGATGTTACTTTGAGGGTTACAAGATCACCGTGTGTAACATCGGATAGATATTTTCATGAAATCTGCTTAATAAAAAGAAAGATTGAAGAGTATTCAAGATCTGACAACTCTCTCTTGGCTAATACCGCACGAAATATCAAAGTGAAGTATGAAACATTGTGGGAGAATAATGACAAGGCAAATTTTCTCTTGTATGTTTCCATCGTACTTGACCCTCGATACAAACTCCAATTTGTATTGTTCACTCTATCACTTTTGTATGGGGAGGAAAGGTCAAATGAAATTGTTAAGAAAATTGAGGATATGACGAGAAGTTTATACAATGAATACCAAACTTCAAATATGAAGAGTGAGACTGCATGTACATCTATGGGTCAACCATTAATGGAGGATGCAGGAGAAGGTGAGACTGCTTGTACATCTATGGGTCAATCATTTATGGAGGACGCAGGAGAAGGAGAAGAAGAAGATGAAGGCTATGCCTATATGTTTACTGAATACTTGATCGAGCAAGATACCAAGAATAATATATCAGAACTAGATAGGTATTTATCTCAACCTTGTGAGATAGCCGATGAAACATTTGATATATTAGATTGGTGGAGAAGGAATTCTTCAAGGTACAAAATCCTCGGAAAAATGGCCAAGGACGTATATGCGATTTCCCTCTCAACTACTGCCATGGTGCCAACTTTTAGCACCAGAGGCCGGGTGCTTGATTCATATCACAGTACATTATCTCAGCGATCTCCAAAAATGGTCGAGATTGTCATTTGTTTGCGAAATTGGCTTGGCTCACAAGATGAAACAGATGAGCGTGAGCTTGAAGAGTTGGAAGATGAAGAAGAGATGGAGGATGACGAGCTGGAAGGTGACGAAGATATGGAGGACGAATAGATGAATGATGAAGAGTGGGGATATGAACATGGTAATGATTAAGCACAAACCATGTTTATTTATAACATGGAAGCGTCATAATTAGTGTTATTGAATCATTAGTTTGAATAGTTTTATCCAAAATTATGTTATATTGCTTCAATGTTAACTTTTTTGTTTCTTTCCTTCTAGGGTGGACCGAAGAGGAGGAATAGAGGAAGAGAAACTCATGGCGACTGACTGTAACCATTGTGATTTTGGATTTGTGAACAAATTAGTGTTGACAATCTTTTGTTTGACTCTGGTTGATTTGGATTTGTTTTACAGTGATGTGTTTGTTCGACATATTTGTCAAATTGATAGGCTTGGCTTGGGTCTGAGACTCTGAACCGAACTATGCACAATCCTAATGATAGTGTAAGTTTTCTTTTGAGTTTCTGTCTGTTTAAGGTCTTATTAATCTTGGCTGGAGCTCCTTATATTACTGATGTTTCCTTTTGTGGACTTCTTGTTATGGATGTCATTGTATTCTTTCTTTCTTTTTCAATGAAAGTTGATCTTTTCTAAAAAAAAAAAAAATTCAAAATGATATTAGACATTGATTCATAGAGTGTTTACACCACTGAAATGAGGAATGAGTAGCCAATTTATGCATTAGTCATCTGACTCATCTCTAACTCAGATTTGTCATAAATTAACTTAGAATTCTCAGTTTCATCCATGCCCCTTTTCTTGAGATTCATTTTAGTAGGGATTTTTTTTTGTTTAATTAGTTTAATAACGTGAAGGGTGAGAATTCAAACCTCTAACCTTTTGATTTTGAAAGGATTTTTAAAATGTAAATAGCAAAGTGAAAAATAGTAGGTGAATGTAGGCTCCATTTACTGCAAGGAAATGGGAATGAAATTTTTTAATGTAATGGATAGTATTTACTAATTACTTTACAACTCTTATCAATTTTCTCTCATTAATGAAATCTTAGTCTTTTTATCAGCATTAATTATTTTACAATTTTTGCTCCCTCTCATGTTTACAATACTTAATATTTTTCTTCTAATAAAAAAAATCATAATATTAATTTATTCTTTTGTATAAAATTGAAAATTTCTATTTAATTTGTTAGATGTTTAATTAATTTGTTAGAATAAAATATTTTTATTAGATGGTATATACAAATAAAATTGTTTATATTTTTCAAATGTAAATTTATTTAATCTTTTTAAATTGATGTGGTTTTATTTTAGTTAGTTATTGTTTATTGATATCAAATAAATTATATAAATATAATTCATTATTATTAAATATTATTGTATTAAATAAATCATTAAAATTAAAAAAATATTACTATAAAATAAATTAAAATTGATTATTAATTATTATTATATTAGTTAAAAATCATATTAGCATACTTTTTAGTAATGCATTTTAATTAATTAAAAATATGATAGAAGTATTTTAGTAATATTTTCAAAAAAAAAAAGTATTTTAGTAATTATATTTGGTTTGTGGGATGGGAGATTTGATCTTCTAACTTTTTAGTCGAGAATACAAGTTTTACGTCAGTTGAGCAATACATTTCATATATTTCTATTAAACAACATTATAAGAATAATGAATTTCGATTCCGATTTTTAGTAAATAAATGAACCGTAGTGCTTACCTCTTTAATTTTTAAAATCACAAAAAAAAAAAAAAAATTCAAATGATTATTGGAGCGCGGGGGCAATAAACGAACCAAACCAAAGAATCCAAGTGACCAACGACGTTGGTCGGTTCAATCAATAGCCTCATTGGAAGCCTACTTCTATCTTTATTTCTTCAGTCTCTCCAACTTCTTCCCCTCTTCCAACGTTCCCGCCGGCCGCCACCGCCGCTCGGATCCGTCGCCGCCGTGGGATCCATCATCAGCTCGTAAGTAACCTTTTTCTTTTTTGATAAACAAATTTGAAAAGAATCTTCATTTTCAATTTTTCATTGAACCTGTGATTTCGTTCTGAAATGAAAACCCTTGTTTTGATGGTTTTGATAAACATAAAACCCAATGTCTTGATGGTTGATATTCTGGAAGCCAACTAAACCGAACCAAACCGATCGGTTGGTTCGACCAAAACTAATCGGAGACGTTTGAACTTTTCTAGTTTGCTCCATTTATTGAGAAATTATTAGTTGCTCTCGGTGCAATGCTCCGGATAGTTTTACACCGATGGATGAATTGTAAAAGTATCTCAATTTTGCATCCAACGATTACTAGAGCAGACAAATTTGAAGATATACATCCTGAGAAGTACAGATACGAACACGAGACACACGACACGGACACAGGGACACGTCATTTTTTAAAAATCTAGGACATGGACACGTTTAGTAAAATATACATTTTAAAAAATATATATCATTTTTATACAAGAAGGAAATTCGAAATCAATAAATTCATGCATTTGTATGCTTAAAAAAATGAATTTAATGTATTTCACTCTTAATATTTATTGTTTTTGTCATTTAATATCGTGTCTATTTAGTATACTTAACAAGTGCCCAATATGGACCTAAATTGACTTTGTACCACTAGTGTTTGTCATATATCAATCATGCTAAGAAGTGTCGGATACGTGTCCAACAAGTGTCGGAGTGTCCAAGTGTCCGACACGTGTCGCACACGGACACGCTAGTCAAACTAAAGTGTCCATGCTTCTTATAATACATCCAATGGATAAAACTACCCGAAGTATTGCGCCGAGAGCACATAATAATTTGTCCATTTATTATATTTTTGAGCTGATATTCAGCTTATTTTTGTTTTCTTAATATGGTTTCCTTGGGTCAAGTTCCTGTTTGAAACTGGGCTGATTCTGCTTCGTTTGTGGTCACTTTATTTAAAAAATGTTCTATTACATAAACCATCATGGGTTGATCCTAATGGTCAATAAGGGCTATAGAAAAAATAAAGGACTTGGAGGGAATGGGTTCAATCCATGGTGGCCACCTACCTAGGATATTTAATATCCTACGAGTTTCCTATGCAAATTTAGCACCTTGATTTAGATTTCGCCAAGGAATGTGAGTTACCCCATATTCAGGTTAAACTATGAATTTTGTCCTTATGTTTCAGCTTAATCTTAATTTGTTTCCTACAATTTTAAAATTTTCACTTTGCTATGTATAGTTTCGTTGAATGTCACAAATCATCCCTAAACTGTTGTCTACCCCTACAAATCCAACTCATTGTTTCCTTGTTCTACACCTAGCCTTCAACTTTAATATAGGTTATAAATAAATAATGTAAACGCATATTCAACTTTAATATGTGTAACAGGTTTGGCTTGCCAAGCATGGATCTTAGCCATGGTGGGGAGGAGGATTCGAACATAGGAAAGAAACATGACTGTTAGTGCTTGACACGTTGAAGGACTTGCAGACACCACGCACTTCTTCAACTCACAGTGCACTCAACTCACATGCAAACCAGCTGGGATCGAAAAGAAACAAGAAAGGAAATACAGAGCAAAATTCTCTCACGCTGGGAAGAAGAAAGGAAATCACACACAGTCAAGCCACGAAGAAGACTGAAAGAAAAGAAGAAGATGAACACACGTGATTAGAGTGGTTCGGCAACAGAGGCCTACATCCACTATGGAGGGAGTATCGATCTTATTAAAGCAAAGCAGTTCAAAGGTACAAGTACATGTTTCCTGAATTTTTCTCACACACTTCAAAATGACTCTTCTTCATCTATTTATACTGCTAAGAGTCTGTACACTCTGTTTTAGGTGCTTTGAGAAGGTCTTGTTGGTTGCAACTGTCGATTCAGGTAACTTCTTAACATTCTCCACCTTTGCAAACAAAAAGATCTGAACAATTTCACTCCCTCTTCGATTAATTTCTTCTATCCATTCTCTGGTAGGTGAAACCCTACCATCTCCAAGCAGTGTTGGAACTTAAGCTGAGGTAGTGGCTTTGTTAGAATGTCTACGGCATTGTCAGCGGTATGTATCTTCAATACTTCTACTTCGCCTTTTTCAATTTCTTCTCTTACGAAGTGAAATTTAATATCGATATGCTTGGTTCGATTATGAAATTGTGGATTCTTCGTTAGGTGGATAGTGCTTTGATTATCACAGTAGATTCTTACTGTAGTTTGCTCTATCCCATAGTCTCGTAATAGACCTTTTAGCCAGATTCCTTCTTTAATAGCCTCGGAAAGTGCTATAAATTCAGCTTCAGTTGTAGAAAGAGCTACAACTGGCTGAAGTGTAGCTTTCCAACTCAGTAAATTTTGGCCATATAGGAAAAACTATCCTGATAATGACCTTCTTCTGTCTAGGTCTCCAGCGAAGTCTGAATCCACATAACCAAAGATTTCATTCTCTGCTTGGTCATTTCTTTTGTAATGTAATGTAGCTTGAGGTGTACCCTTTAGGTACCTTAATATCCATTTGACAACTTCCCAATGTCTTTTGCCCGGATTTGACATGTAACGACTCACCAAACTAGTTGCATAGGCCAAATCTGGCCTTGTTGATACAATTAAGTACATCAAACTGCCCACTGCCTGGGCATAAGGTATCTTAGACATCAAGGACATGTGTTCTGAATCATCATCCTTTGGGGAGTTCATAGCTGACAGTTTAAAATGACTTGCCAATGGGGTAGAGACTGCTTTTGCTTCTACTAGCTTAAATCTATTTATTACTTTGTGACTGTAGTTGAATTGGCTGATTAGAAGTAGTGACTCATTCCTCCTTCTAGTGATCTCTACTCCCAGAATTCTTTTGGACTGCCCCAAATCTTTCATCTCGAACTCCTTTTTCAACAAAGATTTTACTTTGTTTAAGTCTTCCTTTGATTTTTCGGCTAGCAACATATCATCAACGTACAACAGAAGGAAGACTTTGTGGCTGAAGGAGTTAGAATTCATGTATACACAGTTGTCAAATGAGCTTTTCTGGAAACCAACCTTTAGGATGTAGTTGTCAAACCTTTGATACCAGCAGCGTGGAGATTGCTTCAGACCATAGATGCTTTTGTTTAACAAACAGACCATGTCTTCCTTTCCCTTCTTCTCGTATCCTTTAGGTTGTTTCATGTAGATAGTTTCACTCAAGTATCCATGTAGAAATGCGGTTTTGACATCAAGTTGATCTAATTCTAGATCTTCTTGGACTACCAATGAAAACAGCATTCTAATGGAAGTCAATTTTACCACAGGAGAGAACACTTCTGTGTAGTCTATGCCTTCCTTTTGGGTGTATCCCTTAGCCACCAACCGCGCTTTGTATCTAGGCTTCAACACACCTGAGATACCCTCCTTTACTTTGTATATCCATTTGGTAGCTATGGGTTTGTAACCTTTTGGGAGAGGTTTGAGTGTCCAAGTTTCATTTTCTTCTAAGGATCTCATCTCCTCATTCATGGCTTCGATCCACAGCCTACCATCCGGACCATTTACTGCTTCTTCAAAACTGGTAGGTTCATCAAAACTGAGTGAATCAGCCACATTTAGAGCTACTGAGATATAGTCAGCTTCATTGAATCTAGCTGGTGGCACAATAGTTCTTCTCTGTCTGTCTCTAGCTAGGGAGTAATTCTGCAAGTCTTGTGATTCATGAGAGGCTACTGTTTCTTCTTCTTCTTCATGTTCAGACTCATTTTCTTCCTGAACTTCTCCGGTCTCTGTTCTGGAAGTTGAGGGGGGAAGACTGTGCTCCACCTCAATTTCAGTATCACTCTTTTCCTTGTTTTTCTCTGCCAGCTCTTGCATCATGAACATCTCTTGTTCTCTGAATATTACATCCCTGCTATTGATGCATTTCTTCTCAATAGGATGCCACAGTCTGAAGCCTTTTACACCTTCTGTGAAGCCAAGGAACATACATTTTAGTGCTCTTGCTCTCAACTTACCCTGATTTTGATGCACATATCCCACACAGCCGAAGACCTTTAAATGTTGCAACTTAGGTTGTTTTCCAGACCACTTTTCTTCAGGTGTTAGGAGATTTATGGAGGTGTGAGGGCATCTGTTGAGTGTATGGACAGTATAAGAAGCCGCTTCTGCCCAGTACCTTTCAGGGAGCATAGCATCAGCTAATTGGCATCGAACCCTCTCCATTATTGTCCGGTTGATCCTTTCTGCAACCCCATTCTGCTGGGGAGTATATCTCACTGTTTTGTGTCTCAAAATTCCATGGTTTTTACAGAAGTTATCAAATATCTCATTACAAAACTCCAAACCATTGTCAGTCCTAAGGCACTTTAGAAATTTACCTGTCAGTTTTTCTACCAATGTTTTCCAATCTTTAAATTTCTCGAAAACTTGGTCTTTAGTTTTTAAAAACAGAATCCAGCTTTTCCTTGAGTAGTCATCAGTGAAAGTTAAGAAATACCTTGAGTTGCTGAGGGAATTAGTGGATGCTGGCCCCCACAAGTCCGAATGGACATACTCAAGTATTTCTTTGGATGTATGTTGGGTTTTTGCAAAGCTTGTCCTCTTTGCTTTTCCAACCATACAATGCTCACAAAAGTTGAGATTATCTCCAGCCCCCTGTGGAAGGATTCCTTGTTTTTCTAAGACTTGCAAACCCTTGATGCTGATATGTGAAAGTCTCTTGTGCCACAAGTCACTTTCTGTTGGATTGTATCCTGAAACCATCAAAGCAGATTGCACCATCTCAACGTCTTTGACCACATACAATCCATTCATCTTTTCTCCAACCAAAACAGTCTTTGAATCTTTCTTCACTTGTATAGTGCCTCCGCTTCCTCCATAGGTACAGCCAATGGAGTCCAACATCCCTAATGAGATCAAGTTTCTCTTCAAATTAGGGACGTGTCTGACATTTCTTAACAGCTTGATAGATCCATCTTTAAGTTTCAAAGATACTGAGCCAATTCCAATCACCTTACATGTGTGATTGTTTCCCATATAGACAATGCCGCCATCCCACTCTTTGTAAGTAGTGAACCACTCTTTTGTTGGTGTCATATGGAATGAACAGCTGGAGTCAATTACCCAGTCGTGCCTTTCACAAGGTTCTTGTCGCTCACTCTTTAGATCTGAAGTGGCTAAGGCATCTGAGTAAGTGATGGTATTCTCACCCACTGCAGCTTCGGACTGTTTGTTCTTTTTGGACCTTTGATACTGATTCTTTCTTTTCAAGGAATAACATTCCCTTTTGATGTGCCCCTCTTTATGACAGTAGTTGCACTTCACCTTAGTTTTACCTTTTTCATCAGTCTGCTGTTTTACTTCCTTGCCTCTGGTTTTTCCTTTAACAAACATGCCTTCTGAAGTCTCCTTCTTTAAGGTCAAGAGTTCTAATTCTTTGGTTCGAATGGCTGAAATGATAGCATCTGTTGTGATGGAAGTTCTCCCATACTTGAGATCTGTCTTCACCTCCTTATAAGCATCCGGAAGTGAATTTAAGAGGACAAAAGCCTCGTTATCATCACCTATCTTTTCACCCAGATTTTTAAACTCAGAGGTCATCTTCTTGAACTCATCAAGATTTTCACTCAAGGATTTTCCAGCATCCATCTTGAACGTAAAGAACTTCTCCCTCATGTACATTTTATTGTGTGCATCCTTAGTCTCATAAAGATCATTCAATTTCTTCCAAATCTTCAGTGGAGTCTCCTCATCAATAACTTGTCGTAAAACACTGTTACTCATGTTCAAGATCAAGGTTCCATATGCAGTCATATTCATTGTTTCTTTATCTTCTTCTGAGAGTGTTGTTGGTAATTTCGATGGGTCTGTTAAGGCAAGTAAGGCTTTTTGCTGTCCAAGTATAGCCTTAATTTTCGCCTTCCAAAGGTCAAAGTCCCCTTTCCCGTTGAATTTCTCAATGTCGTATCTTGCTACAGCCATCTTTACTTCCAAGATTTCACTTCTTGATTCGTTCCCAAGCTCTGATACCACTTGTTAGTGCTTGACATGTTGAAGGACTTGCAGACACCACGCACTTCTTCAACTCACAGTGCACTCAACTCACATGCAAACCAGCTGGGATCGAAAAGAAACAAGAAAGGAAATACAGAGCAAAATTCTCTCACGCTGGGAAGAAGAAAGGAAATCACACACAGTCAAGCCACGAAGAAGACTGAAAGAAAAGAAGAAGATGAACACACGTGATTAGAGTGGTTCGGCAACAGAGGCCTACATCCACTATGGAGGGAGTATCGATCTTATTAAAGCAAAGCAGTTCAAAGGTACAAGTACATGTTTCCTGAATTTTTCTCACACACTTCAAAATGACTCTTCTTCATCTATTTATACTGCTAAGAGTCTGTACACTCTGTTTTAGGTGCTTTGAGAAGGTCTTGTTGGTTGCAACTGTCGATTCAGGTAACTTCTTAACAATGACTCTAATCCATCAAATCCAATAAGAAAGAACAAGCGAAGCAAGATTGAAGTTGATAGAGGGAATTTGGATACTGGTAATGGTGGGGACTCTAATGAATCTGATGCAAGAAAGAACAGCACCACCAATATGAAGCAAATGGAACTTAACTGCAAAAAGGATCCTAATCAGTCTAAGGATAGTCTAGGAGAAGGTAGTCATAGTAACTTGGATAGTAATTTCTTTGGCTTGAAGTGTTGTAAGGATGCGCTTTCTAGGATGATTATTATGGACAAATTGCCTTTCCGAATAGTGGAGTGTGAAGGGTTTCGAAATTTTTTCCTTTTATTACATCCTAACCTTATTATACCTTCGTGTGAAACCGTCATTACGGATTGCTTTCAGCTTTATGACGAAGAGATGGAAGGGCTGCAAAGAATGTTGGTGGAAAAAGAGCAAAGGGTTTGTTTGACGGCGGAGACTTGGACGTCGATGCAAGCTTTGGATTATATGGCTCTTACTGCACACTTCATCGATGATGATTGGAAATTGCAAAAGAAAATACTCAACTTTTGTTTGATCCCTAATCGTAAAGGTGATACCATTGGAAAGACGATTGAGAAATGTCTATTGGAATGGGAGATTGAGAAGGTGTTTACCGTGATGGTAGATAGTGCAAGTTATATAGATGGAGATCTTGCATACTTGACAGAGAAAATGAGAAATCAAAATGGGGTTGTTTTGAATGGCGACTTTGCACCCATTGTTAATGTTATGACATGTGATGCTTTGAAGGAACTTCATGGTTCAACTATCAAGATTCGTAGTGCTATTGAGTATGTAAAATCATCACCTGAAGTATCAGAAGCTTTTCAAAATTTTGCAATGAATGAAAAAATTCCATGCGCAAAATATCTTTGTTTAGATATTCCTACAAAGTGGAATTCCACATATACTATATTGGACAACGCTCTAAAATTCCAAAAAGCTTTTGAAAGGTTAGATAGTGAAGATGAAAAGTTCTGCTTGAAGTTTATTGAAAATGAGTTGAAAAAGGTCCCTCCCTTAAGTGAAGATTGGGATAACGTACGTGCTTTCTTGGAACTATTGAGATTCTTCCGTAGAGTTACTTTGAAGCTTTTGGGATCACCATATTGTGTAACATCACATGATTTTTTTCATAAGGTTTTCGTAATAAAAAAGGAAATCGAAAAGTATTCAAACTCCGACAATTCTCTCTTAGCTAACACGGCAAGAAATATGAAAGTCAAGTATGAAAAGTTTTTGGAGGATAATTTAAGGACAAATTTCCTCTTGTATGTTTCCATTGTACTTGACCCTCGATACAAGTTAGATTTTCTATCATTTGGACTCTCATATTATGAGGTGGAAAGACCAAATGAGATTATAAAAAAATCGAGGATATGACCAGAAGTCTATATAATGAATACCAAACTTCAAATATGGAGAGTCAGTCGTCATGTAATTCTGAAGATGAAGACGAAGATGAAGATGAAGATGAAGATGAAGATGAAGTATCTACATCGACTAAATACTTGATAAAGCAAGATGCTTGGCATAATAAATTAGAACTGGATAAGTATTTATCTGAACCTTGTGAGCCACTCGTTGAAACATTTAATATATTAGATTGGTGGAGAATGAAATCTTCAAAGTACCCAATCCTTGGAAAAATGGCGAAGGACATATTGACGATTCCCCTCTCTACTAATGTCCTAGAATCGGCTTTTAACACTGGAGATCGGGTACTCGATTTATACCATAGCTCATTACCTCCAAAAGCGATCGAGATTATCATTTGTTTGCGAAGTTGGCTTTGCTCACAAAAGAATATCAATCCTAATGAAATAGCTGATCATCCTCAACTTCAAGAGTTGGTGGATGGTAATGGTTTTATATTTTGAATGATGACTCTAAGTGAAAGTTATGTTTTGTACAACACTGATTTGTTTTGTGTCTCTTACTTGCAGAAGGGATTCAACAGGCATGGGGACAGAATAATTGTTATTGAGGTCTTGGTTTGAATAGTTTATGCAATGTTGACTTGATTTTCTTCTCTCTTTTTGTTTTTTAAAATATAGGGTGGACTCTTGGAGAAAGAATGGAGGAAGAGAAACTCATGACCATTGACCAATCAAGTATTTGACTGACTGTTCTTGTAGATATTGTTCAATTTACTTTGATTATCTATATGTGCTTGGATGTATTTTGGATGTGCTTAAGGTTTAGTTACCCACTTACCATTATGATTTTAAGTACCTTCAATGGGTAACCATCTTTTGATTGTGGTTTATTTAGATTGTAATAGTATTTAGTTCGTCTGGATCTATTTTGTAATGTCAATTAGGATTTTGCTATGAAAGGAGGCCGACTTCAGTACAGTTCAATACCGGTTCTTCTATTACTGTGATTCTTTTTTCTTCTTTCAGTTCAACAAATGTGGGGAGGGAATTTGAATTCTTGACTTGAAGAGAAGGAAGTAGTTCCTTAATGGTTGAACTATGCTCGTGTTGACCATAGTGTTCCTTTCATGGACATATTTGTCAAACTAATAAGCTCGGTTTACGACTCTAAATCGAGTCGTGCACGATCTTGTATTGCTTTCTCTTGTGGGGTGAAACCGATTCATTAATGATTAGGAAGAGACCATTTCAACAATGAAGTACAATGTGGAGTGAGAATTTGAATTCTTGACATCGTGCACTATTGACATGCACTACCGAAGTCGTAAACCGAAGCTTGGTTCTTGAAACAACATTCTTTTAGTGTATGAAATAGAATTTTTTTTAGTCATGAAATGGCATTCATAAGTATATTGCAATGCAAAATTCTTAGTAACAATAAATTACAAACAAAGGAATTAGGAATAGTGAGTTCTCTGAAAAATTACTTAATGTGTTGGTTACACTGTATCCATTCAACTTCTATGTGTTTGATTAAACTTTAACTTTTAGTTGTCGGATAAGACACTAATTATCATTCTAAAGATCGATGATTCAATCTTCCACAATGTTGAACTAAAAAAAGATATATAATTTTTAGTTTCTCTCCTATATTCAATGGTATAAAATTGTCAACTTTATTATTTGAGTCTACTCAAATAATTCCTCAACTTCCATAACTTTGATATGAAATTTCTGTCCACATTTCAATGTTTATATTATAAATTCAATATAGATAAAAGGTGAACCAACATTTCACATGTCTATAGATTCAATATAGATAAGGAGTGACTTGATATTTCATTGTATCATAGAAAATTCGACGAAAAAAATATCGCTAATATAGACATAATACAAGAAATTTTAAAAGGGTGAAATGTATGTGTTAATTTAAATAATTCTTTTATGAATTTTCTAAAAATATTTAAAATTTTATCAGTATTTCTATCAACATATTACATGTTTAGTAAAAATCAAAACGCGCAAATTAATATTACATATAACCAATATATAGGTTGCTGTAAAAGAAAAACAATATATAGGCTAATAAGTAATTGGTGCAATTATAATTAATTAGTATTTAAGTTAATCTTTAATTAACACAAATCAACAAATAAAAATAATAATAACACAAATCAACAAATATCACATAAAATGATAATATATTGAACTCAAAAAAACATAAAATAATAATATTTTAACTACCATTATTTAAGTTAATACTTAATATCATAATTATAAGTTTTAAAAATAAATGGTCTATTTCTAATTTATTTGTTTAAAAATGCTTTATTTGGCATTGCCGAAGAGCAGGGTAAGGTGGTAAGAAACGAACCAAACGAACCAAACCGACCAACTTAAGTTAGTCGGTCGGTTCAATCTTCACGTCGGTTCGGTTTGAACCGAACCGAACCGACAAGTATCGATTTAGATATTTTTTTTTCACGCAATCGGTTTAGACACCTCGTTAGGCTTCAATCTAACTCGATCTTTATTTCTTCAGCCGCTCAATCTTCTTCTTTCTCTCTAACTTCATCTTCCAACTTCGACGCCGGCCGCCGCATTTCTCTCTCCCGGCGTCGGCCCTCGCCGCTCGGACCTCCGCAGTCGCCTTCCGTCGTCGGCGCCTCCGTGAGAATCTATTCCTTTCGCTCTCGTCAGTTCGTAAGCAATTTTCTTTTTTATATTTGAAAAACAATCTTCATTTTCATTGAACTTATGAACCTGTGATTTTGTTCTGAAATGATAATCCTTGTGTTGACGGTTCTGAAAAACCCCCCATGTTTTGATGCTTGGTATTCTGGAAACCGAAAGAACCGATCAGAATCGAACCGAACCGAACCGACCGACGGTTCGATCAAAACTGATCTGATGAATTAAGACGTACACAATTTTTCTTTGCTTCCTTGTTCTTGTGCTGATATTCTTGTTAGAATGGTTCTATGACCGATGATTTGTTTGTAAGCTAAGCTATGACTAAATCAAAAGGGTTGTATTGAATCTTTTAAAATCGAAATGACAAAATTGAAACTAAACCCAGATCATAAAGATCGAATTGAAACTTTTAGAATCATAGAGATGAAAAACTGAAACCATGTCTAAAAACATAGTTCATAATTGGACCTTGTATTTATTATGCAACAGGGTTTGGCTTGCTAAGCATGGATCCTTGCCATACTAAGGAGGAGGATTCTAACATTGGAAAGAAACGTGAGTCTGATGACTCTGATCCATCAAATCCAACAAGAATGAACAAGAGAAGTAAGGCTGAAGTAGATAGAGAGAATTCTGATACTGATAGTGGAGATTCTGATAGTGTTAGGTGTTCTGATGAATCTGATGCACAAGAAAACAACACCACCAAGATGAACCAAATGGAACTTGACTCCAACAAGGATCCTAATCAATCAGAGGATAGTGAGGGAGAAGATAGTAACTGTAGTTTGGATGGTAATTTCTTTAGCATGAAGAGGTGTAGGGATGCACTTTGTAAGATGATTATTATGGACAAATTGTCTTTTAGAACAGTGGAGTATGAAGGGTTTCAAGAATTTTTCCATTCATTTCAACCTAAATTTGTTATGCCTTCGCTTAGAACTGTGGTTAGGGACTGTTTTCGACTTTATTTCGAAGAGATGGAAAAGTTGAAAAGAATGTTGGTGGAAAAGGAGGGAAGGGTTTGTTTGACGATGGAGACTTGGACGTCGATGCGAACTTTGGATTATATGGTTCTCGCTGCACACTTTATTGATGATGATTGGAAATTGCGAAAGAGAATTTTAAATTTTTCTTCGTAAAGGAGAAACCATTGGAAAGACGATTGAGAAATGTCTATTGGATTGGGGGATTGAGAAGGTGTTTACTGTGATGGTAGATAATGCAAGCTATAGTGATGGAGCTCTTGCATACTTGAAAGAGAAAATTGAAAACCGAAATGGGGTTGTATTAAATGGTGACTTTGCACACATTGTTAATCTCATGGCCTGTGATGCTTTAAAGGAACTTCAAGGTTCAACTTTCAAGATCCGTAGTGCTGTTGAGTATGTAAAATCATCCCTTGAAGTATTAGAAACTTTCAAAAAGTTTTGTGAAGATGAAAAAATATCATGCAAAAATCAACTTTGTTTAGATGTTCCTACAAAGTGGAATTCCACATATACCATGTTGGAAACAGCTCTAGAATTCCAAAAGGTTTTTGAAAGGTTAGAGCGTGAAGACGAGGAGTTTTGCTTGAAATTTATTGAAAATGAGGATAAAAAGGTCCCTCCCCTCCTCGAGGATTGGGATAATGCTCGTGCTTTCTTGAAGCTATTGAAGTTCTTTCATGGTGTTACTTCAAGGATTTCAGGATCGTCATCATGTGCAACGTCACATAGATTTTTTCATGAGATTTTCTTAATAAAAACGACGATCGAAAAGTGTTCAAAATTCGACAATTCTCTCCTGGCAAACACTGCAAAAAGTATGAAAGTCAAGTATGAAACATTTTTGGAGGACAATGAAAGGACGAATTTTCTCTTGTATATTCCCATTGTACTCGACCCTCGATACAAGCTAAAATTTGTATCGTTCTCCCTCTCACATTACGAGGTAGAAAGGTCAGATGAAATTAGAAAGAAAATTGAGGATATGACAAGAAGTTTATATAATGAATACGAAACTTCAAACGTGGAGAGTGAGGCTTCATGTAAATCTATGGATCAACTATCAGTGAGAGATTCAGGAGGAGAAGATGATGATGTTGCTGAAGATTTTGCAGACTTTACCAGGTACTTGATGGAGCACGACGTTTGGTATAGGAAATCAGAACTGGACAAGTATTTATCTGAACCTTGTGAGAGAGCTGATCAAACATTCAATATATTAGATTGGTGGAGAATGAAATCCTCAAATTACAAAATCCTTGGAAAAATGGCGAAGGACATATTCACGATCCTCCTCTCTGCTAATGTCCTAGATTCAACTTTTAGCACCGGAGACCGAGTACTTGATTTATACCATAGCTCTTTACCTCCAAAAACAGTCGAGGTTGTCATTTGTTTGCGAAATTGGCTTTGCTCACAAAAGAATATCAATACTGATGAAACAACAGAGGAAGCAACTGATGAGCTGCAACTTGAAGAGTTGGAGGATGGTAATGAGTTTATATTTTTGAATGATAACACTAGAATTTTGGGAAGAAATTGAATAATTGTATTTCTCCATATTTGAATCAAATACAAGGTCTTCTTATATAGGAGAAAGACCATCTACCAATAAGGAAAGAAAATCATAAATATACACATAATACACAACTATTATTACAAAAGATTAAAGGAAATCCAACACTCCCCCTCAAGCTGGTTTGTAGATATCCTCCATAGCCAGCTTGTTGATAAGCTTATCGAATTGTCCTTTTGAAAGACCTTTAGTTAGCATATCAGCCGTCTGTTCTGTCGTTGGAAGATAAGATATACATATTAATCCTGCATCAATCTTCTCCTTTATGAAATGCTTGTCAACTTCGATATGTTTTGTTCTGTCATGTAGAACTGGATTATGAGTTATAGCGATGGCAGCCTTGTTATCACAATAAACTCGTATAGGTGTCTTTTGAGACAATTTCAATTCTTCGAGTATTCTGTTAATCCATATACCCTCACAAATTCCATGTGCTAGGGCTCTAAATTCTGCTTCAGCACTACTCCTGGCTACTACATTTTGTTTTTTACTACGCCATGTAACTAAATTTCCTCCAACAAAAGAGCAATAACCAGAAGTAGATCTTCTATCAATAGTGCTTCCAGCCCAGTCTGCATCAGTATATATTTCAACTTGAAGGTGATCATGTTTCTGAAATAATATACCTTTACCTGGAGATCCTTTTAAATATCTAAGGATTCTATACACAGCTTCAAAATGAATGGATCCAGGTGAGTGCATAAACTGACTCACCATACTCACTGCAAATGCTATATCTGGACGTGTGTGAGATAAATAGATCAACCTACCCACAAGTCTTTGATACCTGTCTTTGTCCTTTACTTCTTCAGTTTTGGCAGCTTGTAACTTCAAGTTCGGTTCTATCGGAGTTTCTGCTATCCGACAACCAAGTAAACCTGTTGCTTGAAGTAAATCAATAACATATTTTCTCTGATTAACAAAAATACCTTTCTTAGATCGTGCAAACTCCATCCCTAAAAAATACTTTAAAGCTCCCAAGTCTTTGATCTGAAACTCCTTTGCAAGTTTGTTCTTAAGATCAACCAAACCTTCCTCATCATTACCTGTGAGAATAATATCATCAACATAAACAATTAGAATAGCAATTTTATTATTCCCAGAATGTTTATAG
The DNA here is from genome assembly GCA_017139565.1 of Luffa aegyptiaca. Classification (NCBI taxonomy): domain Eukaryota; kingdom Viridiplantae; phylum Streptophyta; class Magnoliopsida; order Cucurbitales; family Cucurbitaceae; genus Luffa; species Luffa aegyptiaca. The sequence continues at coordinate 1,034,358 of CM029396.1, forward strand.
AAAATGGTATGGTCTGCTTGACTTTGAAGGAATCCATAACTGGTAACTACTTTTCCAAAGCGTTCAAACCAAGCTCTTGGAGATTGTTTGAGGCCATATAAGGATTTCTTTAACTTGCAAACTTTATTATTTCCAAGTACCATTTCAAATCCTGGTGGTAAGCTCATAAATACCTCTTCTTCCCAATCACCATTGAGAAAAGCATTCTTAACATCAAGTTGATGAAGTGGCCAATCTAAATTAGCTGCAAGAGACAAAAGAATTCTGATGGAGTTGATTTTTGCAACTGGAGCAAAAGTCTCCTGATAATCGATACCATAGGTCTGAGTAAAGCCTCTAGCTACTAGTCGGGCCTTGTATCTTTCAACACTTCCATCAGCATTACACTTTATGGTAAACACCCATTTGCATCCCACTGTCTTCTTATCTTTTGGCATGTCTATTATTTCCCAAGTACCATTTTGTCTTAGAGCATTCATTTCCTCCATAACTGCTAGTTTCCAATTTGGATCATCTAAGGCTTCTTGTATATTCCTTGGAACAAATAAGTTGTCTATCCTAGAGGTATAGGCTTTATGACTATTTGACAATTTTTTATATGAGATGTAATTTGCAATGGGATAATTAGTACAGGTTCGAATACCTTTCCTAATAGCAATAGGAATATCAAGATCAGAAATAATAGGTAAGGTATTTTCAACATTCGAAAGATTAGGAATAGGAGAGGGATTACTAGACCTGTCATCATCAAGAATAGGAGAGGAATTTCCAGCATCATTTCTCAGAGTTTCAGACTGGGTTTGAGTAGAATCAACTTTCTGGTCTTGGTTCCTTTGATTAACAGTTCTTCTAGTATAAAACTTTAACTCAGGAATTTGACCTGTAGAGTCATTTTGTAGTATTTTTCCCCCTGAATGAGACATTTCTATACTTGACATCGAAGGACTAGAGATAGACACGTCAGAATGAATGACATAAGGAAGGGGTTCAGATGTTTCCCAAAAATTATCTTCTAAATTTGATTTCTCCCCCTGAAGAGAATTTTGGGTAAAATATGGTTGTTTTTCAAGAAAAGACACGTCCATGCTCACGTAAAATCTTTTTGTCTGAGGATCAAAACATTTATACCCTTTTTGATTTGTAGCATAACCCAAAAAAACGCATTTAGTAGCCCTATGATCAAGTTTTGAACGGAAAGAACTAGGAATGTGAACATATGCAGTACAGCCAAAAATTTTTATGGGTAAATCACAATGTATGCGACTAGTTGGAAAAATAGTCTTAAGATTTTCAAGTGGTGTTCTAAAATTCAAGACTTTACTGGGCATCCTATTTATTAGGTAGGTGGCCGTGAGTATAGCTTCCCCCCATAAATACTTAGGAACATGCATGTAAAACATTATTGCACGTGCAACCTCAAGTAAATGCCTATTTTTCCGTTCAGCAATTCCATTTTGTTGAGGGGTATCTCGACAAGTGGATTGATGTAAAATACCTTTATTCTTTAAAAATTCACTCAAGTGTTCATTGAAATACTCAGTTCCATTGTCAGAGTGTAAAATGCTAATTTTAGTTTGAAATTGGGTTTCAATCATATTGTAAAAAAGTTTGAAAAAGATCTTTCACCTCAGATTTTTTTGACATTAAATAGACCCAAGATAGACGTGTGTGATCATCAATAAAAGTAACAAACCATTTTTTACCACTATGAGTCAAAATTTTTGAAGGACCCCAAACATCACTATGAATTAGGTAAAACGGTTTGGAGGCTTTGTAAGATTTTGGTAATAAGTGGAGCGATGGTTTTTTGCAAAAATGCAACTTTCACAATGAAAAGAAAAGCAATCAACATCTTTGAATAAATTTGGAAATAAATGTTTAAGGTAGAAAAAATTGGGATGACCTAATCTACGATGCCAAAGCATGATTTGTTCATGAACAGAAAGCAAACTAATACTACTAAGACCCTGAGTTATTTTATTACTAAAAGAACCTTTATCAAAAGTAGTATAGACCATCGAGCATCCTAGCGCTCCCAATCTTCTTCCCCGAGTCTTGATGCTGAAAAATACAATGAGATTCAAAGAAAGTGACACGACAGTTAGAATCTCTACAAAGTTTACTAACAGATAGGAGATTACAAGCCAATTTAGGAACATGGAGAACAGACTGTAGAGAGAGTGTATCAGTCAATTTTATAGTTCATTTCCCGGCAACAGAAGAGAAACTACCATCTGCGATTCTAACTTCTTCATTTTTATAAGAAAGAGAATATGAATCAAATAAATGAGAAGAACTAGTCATGTGATCCGAGGCTCCTGAATCAATAATCCATGGAGATGAATTATTACAAGAAAAGGCGTGAGGATAGTTACCTATTTGTGCCAAGGATACACAAAGATTACCCGATGAGAAATTGGTTCGTAGCAGTTGTGGTGGATTAAGTTGTTCCATATTGAATAACCTTGAGAATTAACCAAAAAGAAAGAATAACTTTGGTTAAAAAACAACTGCCAAACCACTAAACCCAGTAAAACACAGTTGAACCAGAAAATAAACCAAACCAATATTTTAACTGAACTAAGCTTTGAACCCAACCAAACTTGAACCAGCCATATCTCAGACCAAATCTTCTTCAAACCCACGACAAACACGAACGCAAGGCAAGTCTGACGGTGAGGAATACCCAGCACACAGAACGGAACGGGAGAAGCAGAAATAGTGGCGGCTAATGGAAAACGGAACAACACACATCACAGAACGAGCGTGCGACAACGGACGTGCGAAGGAAGTGTTACGGCGGCGAACGGACGAACACAACTTCGAAGACAAACTCGCAGCTTCGAAAAAGATGGTGCAAGCGTATGGGTCAAGAAAAAACTCGAATCCACCGGCGTTGGAAGTAAGATGCACCAATTAATTGATTGGTGACTAGGGTTCCGACGACGGCGGCTAAGGTTTCAAAAAATTGGTGTCTAGGGTTTTTCACAGCAATGACATATTAGGGTTTTAGAGACGGCTAGGGTTTACCCGCTCTGATACTAACTAGAATTTTGGGAAGAAATTGAATAATTGTATTTCTTCTCTATATTTGAATCAAATACAAGGTTTTCTTATATAGGAGAAAGACCATCTACCAATAAGGAAAGAAAATCATAAATATACACATAATACACAACTATTATTACAAAAGATTAAAGGAAATCCAACAATAACCTTAAGTGAAAATCATGTTTTGTGTGAGACTAACTTGTTTTGTGTCTATTGTAGAAGGGCTTCAGTCAACAGACATGGAAATGGAGACAGAATAATTGGTTTTTGAGGTCTTTAGTTAAAATAGTTTGTACAAAAGTATATTGTATTGCTACGGCCCCGTTTGATAACCATTTGGTTTTTGGTTTTTAATTTTTGAAAATTATGCCTATAAACACTACTTCTACCTACAAATTTCTTTGTTTTCCTAATACATTTTTTCCATGTTTTCAAAAACTAAGCCAAATTTTGAAAACTAAAAAAAGTAGTTTTCAAAAACTTGTTTTTGTTTTTGGAATTTGGTTAGGAATTCAAATGTACCCTTGACAAAGATGAAAACCATGGTATGAAAATTGAGAGAAAACAAGCCTACTTTTCAAAAACCAAAAACCAAAAACCAAATGGTTATCAAACGGGGCCTACAATGTTAGCTTGGTTTCTTCTCCCTCTGTCTCTTTGTTTTTGAATCTAGGGTGGGGAGAAAGAATAGGGGAATAGGGAAACTTATGGTTATGGCCAATTAAGTATTTGACTACTGGCTGTTTTGGGAATCTGGTTGGGTCATGTTTGTAGATTTTGTTTAAATGGAGTTTGATTATCTAAATGTTCTTGGAGATGTTTTGGAGATGTTTAAATGTTCTTGTATACTTAATAACTCTTTTTAGAAAAGTTAGTTTCAAGTGTTTCTCTTAAAATGGTTTATTTCTCAATCTCATACTCTAATAAGTCATTTTTAATAGTTGTCAAACATTAGAAATTTTTTCAAAATGATTTTTTTTCAAAATTAAACACTTGAAAAGCTAAACCAAACACACCCTACCATTTCTAATGATAATGTAAGTTTTCTTTGAAACTTGAGTAGGGAAAAAATGAGGTTTTTTTTTTTTTTTTTTTTTTTTGAGAATAGAAAAAAAAAATGAGATGTTTTGAAAGTTGACATTTTAAAAAAAAAAATAACCGTGGATTGAGCTTGCTCACTTGACATATTATATTAATTTTTATCAAATCAACAAAATGCAGTAAATAATTTAACTGCCCTATCATCTTATCGTCAATCTTTTTTTTTTTTTTTTTGAGAATATGTGGAGTGGGGATTGAACCACAGACCTCGTGGCTATCCGTTCAACTTTATGTTAATTGAGCTAAGCTCTTGTTGGCATCATCTTATCGTCAATCAAATCATAGTTAAAACGAACTTGGGGACAATTTAGAACGGTACAAAATGGAGGAGACAAGGGAAATTAATGAAACAAAAATTATGGTGGATGGGCTTCTTTAACCCATTAATTTCAAATTTGTCTAAATCTTCTAAATTTATAAATGGTAAGATTTCATGCATTAATTCAATTTTTGTTCTTCCCTAAATGTCCTTATTTAATTTGATAACTCTTATTTTAGTATTATATTTTCTTTTTCTGTCAACCGATAAGGGCAAATACGTAAATGAGCTTCTTAAACTCCTTTAATATCCGGGTGTGAGTTGACAAAAATGTAAAATTATAATAAAATAGACACTTTTGGAATAAATGGGTTACTATTGACCCATTTGTGTCCTTAATGAAACTGAGAGCATTCAGTATATGAAAAAAAAATTCATTCTAGTACTCGATAGTACCTACTCTCAAGGAAATTTTCTCCATAAATAATCTTTTAATATTACAGGACCCATGTTATTTTTAAATAATGTTGATGTGGCAAATAATTAATGAAAGTAAAATTTTCTCAAATGGAATATGTTTAAAGGGAAAAAAACAAATAACCTCAACGTACACTAAATATCAATTGAACGTGGTTTAGAAACATTCCAAGTTTGGCCAAATGGGAACTCAAAAAAAAAAAAAAAAAAAAAAAGTTTGGCCAAATGGATTGCACCCAAATTATTTTGGTCATATAAATTTAATGGGCACATGAAAGAGAAGAGCTTTTATTAATTAAATTAGAAAAATTAAAAGAAGAAACTTTTTTTTTCAAGAAACCTTGTGAGGATAAAGAAGAAAAAAAAATCAAAACTAAGAGAATTTTCAAGAGATAAGATAGACTTCAGTTCAACCTTCGAACTGGTTGGTCGGGTTCAATCTTCTCGTCGATTCAACCAAACCGAACCGAACCGAACCGACAATATCGAGTTAAAAAAAAAAAAAAAAAAAATCAAGTATCGATTAGCCATAGCCTCGTCGTTAGGTTTTCAATCTACTTGTAAGTTCAACATTTCAGCTGGTCGCTCAATCTTCTTCTTCCTCTTTAACTTTTCATTCTTCCGACTTTGCCGCCGGCCGGATCTCTGCACATTCGCCTTCCGTTCCCTCTTCGTCGCCGGCGCCGCCGTCGGACTCTGTTTTTCTCGCTCTCATTAGCTCGTAAGTAACTTTTGTTTATTTATTTGTTTTTGTGTGTGGATAACAATCTTCATTTAATCATTTTCATTGAGCTTTTGATTTCATTCTGAAATGAAAACCGTTGTGTTGTTGGTTCTGAAAAACCCCTTCGTCTTGATGCTTGGTTATTCCAAACCCGACGGACCCGAACCGAACCGAACGGTTCGGCTAGTTCGACCGAAGTTGATTTGTGACGATTGTTATAAATAATGTCTACGTAACTTTTCCAGTTTGTAATGCTTCGTTTGTTTGTGTTCCTTTCCTTGTGCTGATTTTCTTGTCGGGTATATGTTAAAAAGTTAACACCATGAATTTATACTAATCATTTGGCCCGTTTGATAACCATTTTGTTTTTGGTTTTTGGTTTTTGAAAATTAAGCCTACAAACACCACTTTCATCTACAAGTTTTTTTGTGTTCTTCTCTGTCTTATTCCCACGTTTTCAAAAACTAACTCAAGTTTTGAAAACTAAAAAAAATAGTTTTCAAAAACTTGTTTTTGTTTTTGGAATTTGGCTAGGAATGCAAATGTATCTTCAACAAATATGAAAATCATTCTAAGGAAATTGGAAGGAAACAAGCTTAATTTTCAAAAACCTAAAAACCAAAAACTAAATGGTTATCAAACGGAGCCTTGGTTTTTGGTTTTTGGTTTTTAAAAATTAAGCTTATTAACACTACTTCTATCAATGAATTTCTTGATTTTGTTATCTACCGCCGTTTCATGTTTTCAAAAACCAAAGTTTTGAAAACTAAAAAAAAGTAGTTTTCAAAAACTTAATTTTGTTTTTGGAATCTTGCTAGGAATTCAAATGTGTCATTAACAAAGCTGAAAACCATGATATGGATATTGAGAGAAAACAAGCTTAATTTTCAAAAACCAAAAACTAAAAACCAAATGGTTATCAAACGGGCCTTAAATACTATTAAAACTTGAACTCAAAAAAAAAAAAAAAAACCTTTTAAACTACAAAGAACTAAATACCCCAAAATTCCGAACCAAATTTAGAATTCAACCTTTTGTTTTCTGTTGTTCAAACTAATTTTGCCTTATATTAGTTATTTTCGTGGTTTCTTTGGATCAAGTTCTTGTTTCAAAATGGGCTTGTTCTAGTTCAAAATGGACGTCGGTTTCACGCTCATTTTGTAATTATTCTATAGGTCTCATTGTCTTGGATTTGAGCCTCTTTATCAAATGGGATTTCTTTTCTTTTCTGGGGCTTGATATTTTTTGTTTACCATTGTATTCTTTCATGAAAGTATGGTCAATTATTTTTTTAAAAAAAAAATCCAAGGAATATGGGTAAATTAACCATTATAATCCATATATTATTGATGTTTATTTTCCTTATAGGACAGATTTATCTTCCCAAAGCATGGATTCTCCCCATACTGGGGAAGAGGATTCTAACATTGCCAAGAAATGTGAGTCAAATCCATCAACTCCACCAAGAAAAAAGAACAAACAAAGTATGTCTTCTGTGGCTTTCAATCATTTCAATGAAGTTGAAAATGAGGATTCTGATTCTGATTCTGATTCTGAGTATAGAATGGAAACATGTAATCACTATGAAATTAATAAGAATCAAATGGAACTTAACTGTGAAAAGTATCCAAGTAGACTATGTGACTCTAAGCAGAAGATGTTGATCAATGATCAATCAAGGAATAGTGAGGGAGAGAGTAGCAATTGTAGTTTGGTTGGTGATTTCTTTAGCATGAAAAGGTGTAGAGAAATGCTCTGTAGGATGATTGTTATGCAGAAATTGCCTTTTCAAATAGTGGAGTGTGAATGGTTTCAAGCATTTGCTCTTTCATTATCACCTAAATTTGTTATACCTTCACCTAAAACCATTGTGAGAGATTGTTTTCAACTCTATGTTGAAGAGGTGAGGAAATTGGAAAGCTTGTTGGGGGACAAACAGCGAAGAGTTTGTTTGTCGACGGAGACGTGGACGTCGGTGCAAGATTTGGATTATATGGTAATTACTGCACACTTCGTCGATGACGATTGGAAATTGCAAAAGAGAATTCTCAGCTTTAGTTTTATTCGTGATCATAAGGGAGATACCATTGGAAGGACGATCGAAAAATGTCTATTGAATTGGGGAATTGAGACGGTCGTTACTATGACGGTAGATGATGCAAGCTATAATGATGAAGTTGTTTCTTACCTGAGAAAGAAATTAAGTATTCGGAATGGGGTTATATTAAATGGTGACTTCATGCAGGTAAGATCTTGTGCACACATTGTTAATCTTATGGTATGTGATGCTTTGAAGGAATTTCGTGGTTCGATTAGCAAGATTCGTAATGCTATTGCGTATGTAAACTCATCACCTAAAATATCAGAGACTTTCAAAAATTTTGCAAGGGATGAAAAGATATCATGCAAAAGTCCTCTTTGTTTAGATGTCCCTACCAAGTGGAATTCCACATACACTATGTTGGACACTGCTGTAAGATTCCAAAAGGTTTTTGAAAGGTTAGAGGCTATAGATGAAGAATTCTGCTTGAAATTTAATGGAGAAGAGACAAAAAAGGACCCTCCCCTTAGTGAAGATTGGGATAATGTCCATGCTTTCATAAAGCTTTTGAAACTCTTTCATGGTGTTACTTCGAAGGTTTCGGGATCATCGTCATTATGTGTAACATCAGATAAATTCTTAACTGAGATTTTCCGGATAAAAAATAGAATCGAAACATCTTCAGGATCCGATAATTCTCTCCTGGCTAACACGACAAGAAATATGAAAATCAAGTACGAAACATTTTGGGAGATCAACGAAAAGACAAATTTTCTCTTGTACGTTGCCAATGTACTTGACCCGAGATACAAGCTCGAATTCGTACACTTCGGTCTCTCATCATTGTATGGGGAGGAAAGATCAAACGAACTTGGAAAGAAAGTTGAGGATATGACAAGACGTTTATACAATGAATACCAAACTTCAGATATGGAGACAACGGATCAACCATCGGCAAGCGATGTGGGAAAAGAGGATCATGATCCTTATGTCGCTCTTATATTAGATACATGATGTACCGAAAAGTTAGAGATAAGAAATTAGAACTGGATAGGTATTTAGCTGCCCCTTGTGAGCCAGATGATGATAAAACATTTGATGTATTAGATTGGTGGAAAAGGAATTCTTCAAAGTACAAGACTCTTGGGAAAATGGCTAAGGACATATTTGCAATTCCTCTCTCAACGAATGCCTTAGAATCAGCTTTTAGCATTGGAGACCGAGTGCTTGATTTATACTATAGCTCTTTACCTCCAAAAACGGCTGAGATTGTCATTTTTTTGCGAAATTGGCTGTCCTCACAAATCAATATCAATACTGATGAAACAACTGAAAAACTTCAGCTTGGAGAGTTGGAGGATGGTAATGAGTTTGTATTTTGATTGATAACTGTAAGTGAAAACTATGTATTTGATTGTTTTGAGAATTGGGTTGGGTTGTGTATGTTGACATTTTTCGAGTTTAAGGACCTTTTGAATATTTGTATGGACCTTTCGACATGTACTGTAATATCTTTTTACTATGGATTATTTGGATTTGTCTCTTTTGGATATAGTTTCATTTGTGTTTCTTTTTAAATATATCTATTATTAGGATTGTTGACATGTTTGTTGAGTGGATATATACTCGGTTTGTGGGTTTAAACCGAACCGTGCACAACCCTGATAATGTTAGACTTGAAGTTGGTAGACGATGGTCAAATAATTTGATTTTGGGAAGATACTTGGTGATGTATCCTCATTTTTCTTGATTATGAAATGGGATTCTGAATGTTGGGAAGAAATTTTAATCTTTTTTACTTGTTTATTCTTTTTCAATTTTCCTTCATTTGATCATTTAAATCTTTTCATGTGTTTGGTTGAATCCTTGAGATGTGTTGTAATTGTGAAGTATAGGATATTGTTTTATTATTTGTTCCTCTTATACAAGTTTTCTTATCATTTATGGGGTAAAATCCTTCTCCAAAATGATGTCAATTTTTGTTATTTCAACAATAGTGAGAAGTGAATATCATTACTAATTTGAGTATAATTTAACTAATTAAGTCATATATTCTTATTCAAGAGATCAAATGTTTGAATCTTTCCATACACTACAGGTCAAATGTTTTACTCTATGCTCAATTTTTGCAATTTTCACCCACTAATTTTGTAAAAATCTTTCAAAACTTATCTATTGTGGAAAAAAAAAATTAAGTTTTACACAAAATTGAGCTTATTTAATACACCTAGTTCTAATTTTGATCTTCTCTTTATTAATTTCATACTAAACATATATTTTATGTTCATTCAATGCACACTTGAATATGAGAAAATTGTGGTGGAAATTAACATATTTAACATTTATCTTTTTCCATGTGTACCTTTGTAAATTTCGTTTAGTATTTTTTTTCTCTTTTATGCAACTTTTTTTTTGTTTTAAGTCTTTTCAGATTTTAAATTTTAGATTTTAATATCCACTAAAAAAATATTAATTTTTTTATAAATATAATATTTGATGTTATGTACTATTTCCATTGTTATTAAAAAAAACTATTTATAATGTATTATAAATTATATAATATTGTAAAATAGTAATTATACAAATTTTATAATATGTTGATAAATTAATTAATAATGCTTGATATTTTTCTAAATATTTAGCCACTATTTCCATTATTTGTGAATATATTACTAAACCTTTTAACAATTTTTTAAATTGAGATCCAATTTCTAAGTCTACCACTTAATACATATACAAAAAATAATGAAATTATAGAATACAACTGTGCTTTTCATTAAATCCTTTATTTCAAATCTCCGTTTTCAAATGATTTACCAAACATTCTCTTATATTCTTAGAACGTCTAGGCAAAATTTTATAATTTAACTTTTCCTAGATATAATCTTTCAATTTTGAAAATTAGAGGGGAGGGGAGGGAGAAAAGTAGAGAGAAAACTTTAAAATCTTAATCTTAATGTTTTTTATATAATTTTATCCTTGAATTTGATGGTTAATGAATCTATTCTTTTCCTTAAAGTTGGAAATTCACACTCTTCTAAAATATATATGAATGTGAAGTTTCTCAAATCTATAGTATATATATATCTATAGTATATATAAAAGCCACAATGAGGAGAAACTTTTTGTGTCAATTTTATCCCTCAACATCTAAATTGTATGCCAATTTTACCCTTAAATCTTTCATATTCCTCATTCATTGCTTAGTGGAATAACTTTTTTTTTTTGAGAAAGAATAACTTCCTTTTAATTGCAATTCTTTGCAAAACAATAATAAAAAAAATAAACAAAAGACTTGAAGAGAGCACAAGGGAGGGGAAGAATAAAAGCCGCTCAATAGTATTTTAATTTTATTTTTTAAATTGAAAAAAGAAAAGTATAATTTTAACAAAATATGCCATTAACGTGTTAACAATTATAATTTTAACAAACTATAATTTTAATTAGTTATATTATATTATTATTGGAAAAAACTTTAATAGTATTTTAATTAGTCGTTCCTACACTTTTTTTTTTAATGTGCTACTAAAATGGTGGAATGTTAAAAAAGTTTTTCCTACATTTTTTAAATTATAATTCATAATAGTTATTTTAGAAGTTATAGAATTCAAAAGGTTTTGTAACTATCATATTAACTTTGCTAATTGTCATTTAAAATATTGGAATATGAAAAGAAAAACTCTTTAATTATCATTTAATTATTGAAGATCAAAAGTTGTAGAATCTCAAAGGTTTTTCAACCTCTTCATTTTCTACAACTATAAAAAGGCTTCCATCTATTCGTTCTCAACAACAATTTGAGCTCATGATCAACTTCTTCTTCTTATATTTTTCTCTCTCACTTTTTCATTTTCTAAAACTATAAAAACACTCTCTTCTAGATCTACACATTTTCAACAAGTTCTTATATTCTCCTCTTGTGGAGAAATGACATCACCACCCTAAAATCTCTCTCTTTCTCTTACCTTATGATTCTCCACTCTTGCCATAAACCAATTACCACTCATTCCAATTTCCTTCCTCTTTATTTTTTTTTTAAATTGATATGCATGTGTGTATTTTTTCTCATTCTTTTTTTTCCTTTTTAAGACAGATGCAAGATTCAATCCGCTTTAACAAAAGACTCGGTACTTTTCCAACCACGACGATGCAATCACAAGAAGTTTCAAGCTAGAAAGAACACAAAGTGCTCCATGATCGCCGGTGTTTGAATGTCCACCAATCATAATAACGTTGTTTATAGTAAATGTTATTCTATCAGAATGAACGAGGAAATGTTCATTGTATTTGTTTTTTCTTCTATGTTGATGATTATTTTATAGAGTTTATTTAAAAAAAATTAAAATTTATTTTACTTTCTTTGATTTTATTTTATAATGCTTTTTTTCCCGTTTACAAATAGTTTGTATCTATTTTTGTTAATTTACTTTTAAAAATTAAACTAAAATTTTAAAAAGTGTTTCTCATAAAAGTGAAATACTCTTTTAGAATGAAATTTAAGCGTTAAAAACATTGAGACCACTAATTTAGATGCATTTATAAAATTGAAAAATAAATGGAACGTGAAAAGTCTCATATATATATATATATATATATATATATATATTTGGAAACATATTCAAATTATCTATATATATCATATAATTAATAAAAATAACATATCGAAAAAATAATTTTTTATACAAAATCTAGAGAACTAACAAGAATAAGAAAAGATTTATCAATTTATTTATGAAAACTAATTCTAAAATGGTTAGTCATGTCTTTAATTACAATTTTTTTTTAAAAAAAAAAGATGTATTTAATTATAATTAATTATAAAATTTCAAAAGTTTTGAAATTTTAATAATTATATAACTTACTTTCAACTCCTACCACTATATAAAGAATACTCTCTTCTACTTTTTAATGAAAAATGAAAAGAGAAAAACTGTCTTCTGCAGTGTTTTTTTTGTTCTTACTCTCTTAATTGTCTTTGTCTAAAATTTAAAAGTTTACCATATAAAACATAAAAGTAAGGAAACATCATTAAATTTAATATATGATTAAATAAAGATAGAAATATCACGTGCATCGCACGTGTTAAAAACTAGTATATATAAAAGTCACGATAGGGAGAAACTTTTCGTGCCCATTTTACCCTTTCATTTTTTGTTTATGTGCCAATATTACCCTTTAATCTTTCCTCTTTCCTACTCCACGATATTGTCTTTTCATCTTTCATATTCCTCTTTAATTTTAATTCTCTCTCTTTTAATATATCATTTATGTTTGCAACCTATAATTTATGTTTGCAATTAATATTTTTTGGAGTTATGTTTTTCACCCATTCAAATTTCCAAAATCGTTTTGTCTTCTCAAAATTTTGTAACATACATAAAAGCATAGGATCACATATCTATAATCTATATCTATAATCTATAATCTATTAAAAGGTGAGGATGTTGAAAAAACTTTTTTGGACACTTTTGTCATTTCTTTTATTTACTAATTTACAAAATATGTCATAAACAATTAATTATTAAAAGGTTTTTCAATAACGAATTTGAAAGGCTCTTAGGAGTAATAAATGGTCATTTATTTAATTACTTTTTATTTAATAATAGAAAACTCTCAATTTCAAAAACGAATTTAAAAGGCTGAATTTATTAAAAGTTATTCCTTCATTTCTACTAAAAATTAATGGGTTAAAATTTCTTTATTCCATTTTTCCTCTCTCTTTTTAATATCAATTTTCTCACATCCACATTTAAAATGAGTTAGTTTTTCTAAATTTTTAAGAGTTCAATCACGTTAATTTTGCTAAATGTCATTTGAAATATTGGAATATGAAAAGAAAATTCATTTAATTATTGAAGATCAAAAGTTGTAGAATCTCAAAGGTTTTTCAACCCCTTCATTTTCTACCACTATAAAAAGACTCCATTCTATTCATTCTCAACAACAATTAGAGCTCATGATCAACTTCTTCTTTTTATATTTATATTTTTTTCTCTCTCACTTTTTCATTTTATGAAACTATAAAAACACTCTCTTCTAGATCTACACATTTTCAACAAGTTCTTATATTATTCTCTTTAGGAATGACATCCATCACCACCCAAAAATCTCTCCTTACATCGTGATTCTCCACTCTTGCCATAAACCAATTACCACCCATTTCATTCCAATTTCCTTATTTCCTTTTTTTTTCCTGTATTTAAGTAGAGTATGAAATATATTAAAATTGAAAAATGAATGAAATTCAAAAAATTAAAGTATGAAGTATATTATATTGTATAGATTTGGAAACATAAATAACATATTGACAAATATTTTTTTATATAAAATATAGAGAACTAACCATTAGAATAAGAGTTTTAATATATAAAAGGTTTGGTCAATTTAATTTTTTATAATTAAACTCCAAAAGTTACTCTTTTACCTTTAGTTACAATTAATCTTAGAATCTTAAAAGTTTTAGAAATTTAATAGTTAAAACATTTTTAAAATTAAAAGTTTAAAAATACATCCAAATTATAAAAAATACTCTATTCTACTTCTTTTTACAAAGGAAGAGAGTATGTTGTCTGGTGTTTTTTTTACTCTCTCAATTGTTTTTGCCTAAAATTTGAAGGTTTACCATATAGAACATAAAATTGTGGGAACATTATTAAATTTAATATATAATTAAATAAAGATGGAAACATCACGTGCATCGCACGTGTTAAAAACTAGTATATATATATGTATATATATGTATGAATGTGAAGAGAGAGAGAAAATTGAAGTTAATATTTGAAAATGTTAAAACGGTTGAGTAAATTGTATCTCTAATTAACCTTTTAGTAAATTATATAATATCTTAGCTGGTTGAGTTATACTTATACTGATTCCAATTCCACTCCATTTTTACTCTTTAAAAAAAAAATCTATAAGATATCATCTTAAATTATACTTTTCTTACCAATGCTAAGAAAATGGTCAACATTCAACTTCTTTTAATTTTTTGGGAAAAAATCATTTTTAACCCTAAACTTTGGGGGTTGTATCAATTTTAACCCTGAACTTTCAATTTCATCAAATTGAACCCTAAACGTAACAAGTTGTATCAATTTTAACCTTGAACTTTCAATTTCATCAAATTGAACCTCAAACTTATCATATCGTATCAATTTTAACCTCAAACTTGCATAAGTGTTACAATGTATACCTTTGGTTAACTTTCCGTTTGAACCACCGTACGTAATTGATTATTTCTTCTTTTTTTCTTAATTCACATTGCACCTGAATTGATTTCTTATAAATAAAATATTGAAGAAACTTTATTTTAGATGATTTTTTCTTGTTGTTGAGAACTTTGTGAGGGCTTTTTTTTTGCTGCTATTTAAGATTACGAAAGCAAAGAAATTTTGGAGGTTTTTTATCTTCAAATATTTACTGGTTTTTTCTTGTTGCTAAGAACTTCGTGGGATTTTTTTTTCTCCTTATTTTAATGTTTTTTTTCTTGCTAATTAGAAGAATGTACAAATCTAGGAAACGAAAATAAAGAAATTTCGAGTTTTTTTATTTCTCATATTTGCTGGATTTTTCTTGTTGCCAATAACTCTGATTTTTTTTATACTAGTGAGAAAAATAGTCTGGGATATTTGATTTCTTAGAGATTTTTCCAACAGATTTCTTACAAAACACTAACTTAGATGCAATGTAAATTAAAAAAAAAAAAAGAAAAAAAAGAAAAGAAAAGGAAATTGTCAATTACATGTTTTAATAGCAATTCAAATGAAAAATTGACGAAAGGTCTACATTGCAACATTTATGCAAGTTGGAGGTTCAAATTGATACAATTTGTTGAGTTTGGGGTTTGATTTGATAAAATTGAAAGTTTAGGGTTAAAATTGATACAACCTGCAAAGTTTAGGGGTCAAGATTGAATTTTTCCCTAATTTTTTTTTTGAAACAAACCTTTAATGAATTGCTATTATAAAAATATGTCCCCAAAAATATGACATCTCCAACCTTTTGACTTATCTGAATAAATTATATCATCAAAACAAAGATAAGATATGAGTAGGAATAGACATATATTTGGTTATTTAATGCCTATTACTAAAAGTATTATGTTAAAAAAAAAGTATTAATAAAAAATAAATTATTAAAATATTCCAACAAGTGCATCTTTTTTTTTAGAAGCCAACAAGTGCATCTTTTGATTAGTATGATAATATAGTTTGAAATGAATAGGGTTTGAATTATAAGTTTAGTCTCTAAACTTTTGGAGTTGTGTCAATTTGGTTCCTGAAGTTTAAAAAATTTTAAATAGGTCTTCAAACTTTCAATTTTGTGTCCAATAGGTCTCTAAGCTTTAAAAAGTATCAAATGGGTCTTTAAACTTTCACTTTTGTGTCTAATAGGTCCCACAACTTTCAATTTTGTGTATAGTAAGTCTTTGATCACTACAAGAAAGACTGCATTACTTGACACTTGAGATTTTATATTAGTTGACATTTTCTAAAAAAAGGTCAAGAATTTGCATTTTTAACCAAAAAAACGTCAAGAAAAATGTAAAAACACGGAGTTTGACAGAGTTTTTCGGATTTTTTCACAAGACTTGATATTTCTAAAATGTCAAGAATTATGAGATTTCTTTTAATTTAATATAGGGTTAAAATGAAAATGAGGGCTTTTCACTTCAGATTTTTTCATCGCGCGCCCCACCCCTCGCGAACCTCAGCTGCCCCTCACAAACCTCAGTCGCTTCATCTGTTCTCGCGCAAAGGTACTGCCATAGACACCTAGAAGCCGGCGGCGACACACCTAACAACGGCGGCGAACAGCTTCACACAACCCAGCGACGGCGACGTTCGCGGACGGCCTCACTCGCTAATCTCCAGCCGCTTCGTCTCTGTTCTCACGCGAACTACCACACACAGCGACAGCCGCTTCGCCATCGCCGTCAGAAATTCATCTATGGGTTTCTTTTCCATTTCATTGTCCCAAATATCTCTTTGTTCTCTCTTCTCTCTTGAAGAGGTAGGTACTCCATCTCTATCTCTAGGTTTTTCATTCTCGTTCTTGATATTTAAAAAATATGGTAATGGAATTCAATGGTTTATTTGATTTCTTTTCAGGCATCTCTGATATTTGTGTTTGGCATTTTGTCGGCTGTAATCGTCTTGGAAGTATAGATGCGCTTGATACTCAATTTGTTCATGACTTTGAGGTACCTTATTTTGGTTTGAGAGTGGTTTCCCTTTATGTTTTTTATATTTCTTCAGATTTTGCTGGGAATTGGTTTTTTCTTGTTGGAATGGTGGGAGTGGTTGGAGATTAGCGAAGAAATTCATGAAACCTTGCGATTTAGATAGTTAAAAATAGGCCGGTTGTGATATTAGTCTCATTTGAGATGGTATATGCTATGATTCTTTCTATCCCTTGTGGTTTTGATTGCTTAGAAATTTTCCATATTTGGTAGTTTGTATTTGCTTGGATGATTGGAATTTGGATGTTAGAGTTGGATGTTAGGTTGGCATTCAAGAATTTAATTGGAAATTTCAGATGATAACGATGACCTTCTTCTTTTGTCTTCATTCTCTGCCCTTTTTTTCTCTTTACTTGGTGTTTTTCCTCCCTCTTATTAGGTCATTTTGATCTCTATGTTGCTCGTGGTGAAGCGTTTTGATAATTTTCTTGATTAATACATCAATAATCACTTTATTTATTTTATTGTCACTAGTTGTCAATTTTACTCCTCTTAAATACATGTCGATTTGTGTCTAATTATGCTCTATGGGTGTATGTCGATGGCTTGAACATTTCTATTTATTTCTCTTTATTCTAACAGTATTTTGAATAAAAATATACTTTGAGTATGTTAGATACTTCAACAGTTGGAAAAAAAGCTTTTCTTGAGCTGGAAGATGAACGAAAACAAAGAGAAACTAAACTATAATCCTGCATTTCACATGGCTAGACTATAAAATTAAGTTCTTGGAGAAGGAATCATTGTTTTTTTTTCTCCTTTTTTCTTTTACTAATTTGGAGAAGGAATCAGTTGATTTTGTATTATGAATAAATAGTTAGACAAATTTGAAGTTGAAGTTTAATTCTATAAAGTTTATTGTGAGAAAATGATATACAAATAAGAATGTCCTACCTCTTTGAGGTGCTGCTTGATGGATAAAGATACAAAACCTCATATGCTGATGGAAGCAAAAATCAACCTCATGCATAGTACTACTAATGCTGGAGTAAGAGCACTAACCATACTGAAGTTGAAGAAACTTCCCATTGAGTATCAAACCTAAGTAAGAAAAAGAACTGAGAATACATTGGATTCTATTGAAACTTCAGTAGATCATGAGT
This sequence comes from Luffa aegyptiaca, assembly GCA_017139565.1. Lineage (NCBI taxonomy): Eukaryota > Viridiplantae > Streptophyta > Magnoliopsida > Cucurbitales > Cucurbitaceae > Luffa > Luffa aegyptiaca. Next base: position 1,052,355 of record CM029396.1, read on the forward strand.
TTCCTAAGACTCAACGCTGATTTTGGTTCTGCAAATTCTGATAAAAATCATCATTAGCTGTATCCACTCTAACGCTTGCTTCATCAGAGCAATATGGACTTATCTCTTCATTTGGTATATTGTCATCACCTATAGAGCTCGCCCCACTCCTGAAATTCCCTTGATATTCCCACTGATTCCTTTTCTGTAACCAAAGGAGGGCCAAACTTTGTATTACGCCACTTTTGCTGCCTAAAGTACCTTCTCCCCAAATCATAAGATGATTCCTTTGCCCGTTTCAACATCTGTTGGTTGTTTGATAGAATGCACAAATCCTGTTGGTAATTAGTACTTGTACTAGGAGTGCTTTCTTCTGAGAAAGAAGTTCGAGAATCATGGCTGTTGACCTGCCCTTCTTGAGCAGATTGTTCTATAAAGTTTATTGTATTCTTTCAATTCTATGTTTCTAAGAAAAAATTGTTGTTATGTTTGAGATTCATGTTTTTACTTTCATAATGCTATATATTCACATATTGTTGGAATAACATTTAAGCTTAATCAGTTCCAGAAACAAATTTCTATTTGGAGCTCTCTGTCTTTCTATCTAACCACTTTGTGTTACTATTATCTTCCTTTTCTTTTATTCAATGATTAAAAATACTTTCTTTTCTTACCTAATATCTCATACTTCCTTCAATTTGAAGTAGTCTTCTTAGTGATGGTAAATGTCCTCTACAATTTCCTTTTGTTCCTCTCAACCCCATCCCTCTGATTTCAAATCTCAGAAAACAATTGTGTCCAAATTTTCTTTCTCAAACTGAATGTGTTAGAGTTCTTAGATCTTTACGATGACGGAAAGCTAAAATTGGAGAGTTTGTTTATGGTTTGGTGTATGGATTCAATTAAGCGACAAAATGGATGAGTTGTCTTGTTTGCTTAAGCACTTGTTTTGAAATTGTTTAATTGGAATGTTATGTCATTGATTTGATATTTTATGTTTTTGAGATATTGAAGAACATTTCTATAAGTAAATAGTTTCCTTGGCTAGCTCCAACCACTCATAAAAAAAAATATATATATACATGTGACATTGTAATTTATTACTTAATTCTTGTTGTACCTTTTCATTTGAAAGTTTTCTTTCAGTAGTGATTGACTATTAGCTAGGCACGCCTATTTAAAGTGACAAGTTTACTGAAGTTGCTCTGTTATTTCATTATTGGTGTAAATCTAGCTTTCTAGATCTTGTGCACATGTTTTTCATCCCGCTCTTACCTTTCCCTCCCTTAGAAACTTCGTGTTTGGTGTCAACTTCCAATTGGACAATGGAAGCTAGGAATTATATAGGAAAATGCGAGGAGGTATCTATCATGATCTCAAACAAAAAGGTAAGTCTATAAGGTTGATTTTTTTTTTTTTTAGATTCTTAAATCTTGTTTTACCCAAAAAATTGTTGATGCAAAGTGTATGATGTTCCAAAGATTCTACTAGTTGTTAAGAATGAATTACTTTAGATATCTATTGTTTTTCGAAGGTATTCAAATTTGATAAGTTGTTTAAGTTTTGTATTTATGTTCGATAAAATTTGATAACTTTAGTTGTTTGTGTTAACTTGATGAGTATAGTTGTTTGTGTTAACTTGATGAGTATGGTTGTTTATGATCATTTGAGTATATGTTGTTCATACTTCTAATCTTAATTATCTTGATTAAATTATTTGCATTTCTTCTTATGTATCAGATTTGATCATGTTGATCAATGGCTTCAAGTACAAATTGCACCATATTCGATCAAACTTCAAAGAGTTATGTGAGACTTTTTTTTTTTCATTTGCTTTTATTTTTGCAAGTGAAATTATTGCACTCGACAAATGTCATAATGTTATGGAAATTATATGTGACCATTTTACACTTACTTTTTGGTGTTAATAGGTGTTGGAATTTTAGAATTGTTCATATTGAGTTGATAATTCTTGAAATTTTGGAATTGTTTATAAGATTGATAGTTTGGTGATGTTGAACACATGAACTTTGTTAATGTTATTGGTGAGCCCCATCTACCATTCCTCCACTGAACTTCTATTTTATACATCAATCAGAATTATTATGTTATTCTTTTTAACATGTTTTCTTTTTTGGCTCAGGACTAGCTCCTGAAATCCAGGAGGATCTTTACCATCTCATCAAGGAAGTTGTTTCAATCCGAAAGCATTTGGAGAGAAACAAGAAAGACAAGGATTCCAAGTTTAGGTTGATTTTGGTGGAGAGCAGGATCCATCGCCTGACCCGGTATTACAAGAAGACAAAGAAGCTTCGCCCTGTTTAGAAGTTGTAAGTATTTTAAGGCACGAAAGCACATTAATTATTTAATAGGTAGTTTGTGATTTTGAATATATGGTGGAGATATGTATTATGTAATTTTGAATATACGGTGGAAATGAGTGTAAAGTTCTTCATTTTGGAATTGTCCAAATGGAGTTGATAGGTCCTGTAATTTTGTAATTGTTCATGTGGGTCGATAGGTCTTGTAATTTTTGGAATTGTTCATATGGGGTTGATAGTTGTAATTTTGGAATTGCTCATATGGAGGTTGAATACTTTTGTAATGTTGAAGATATGAATTTTATTGAAGTTATTGGAAGAAATTTGGTTGATGGATCTTGAATGTGTATTTGCTTATTTGGTTGAACAATATATCAAATTGTTGGAATGCAATGTTGGAGATTCAAGATAATAGGGAACAACTATTATAATTGAAAAAAAAAATTACCAACAAACTTGACATGTAAAATGTGTCAACAACTTTTTAAATTGACATTTCTGAAATGTCAAGATAGAGTACCATTTGACATGTTGGAGCTGTCAAATTTTAACAAATATAATATTTAATAACTGTCAAGAAATCTATATACATGACGCTTTATAAGTGTCAAAAATTTAATATTCTTGACGTTTCATATATATCAAGTAAAAGATGTCTTGACGTTTATTGTTTGTCACATTTTCGATACCTTATTCTTGAACGCTTTTAAAAGCGTTAAGAGTATTAATAGTTGACATTCCAAAAGCGTCAAGTAAGTCAATTTTTCTTGTAGTGGATCTAGTGAATATTTTTTAAAATTCACAAGTCAACTAGATCTAAAATTGGAAGTTAGGGAACCAATAGGCATAAAATTCAATTCTATATCTAGTAGATTGGTTAATTTTTAAAGATCTTGAATATGTCAGTGGCCTATTAGACACAAAATTGAAAGTCTTATAAACATTTTTAAAGTTTTGGGACCTATTAAATACAAAATTGAAAATTCCAGGACTTATTAGACACGTTTTAAAGTTCAAGGACCAACTCTAAAAGTTCAGGGACTAAACTTGTAATTTAACCGAAAAATTAATATGATATTAATTGTGATGTTGCAACCAAAGAACACGCTAAACTTAATCAAGTTTGTTTTAATATTCTTAAATTAAATTAGTACTTATCAATCCGAACATAGTTTAGTGGTGGATAAGACACCAATTATTATCCTCAAGGTCAATAGCTTGATCCTCTACCCCATAATTGTAGGACTAGAAAAAATAATTAAATTATTAGTTTCTCAAGTAATGGTAGTCATGAGAGTCGGGAAAGAATATTTTTTTAATTGAAATATTATTTTGATGCATGTATTTTAGGTTTCATTTCATTTTAGTTTATGTATTTTTTTTTTTTTTAAGAATAGTTTGTGTACTTTTAAATGTTCAATATATAACCAAACTAAGAATAATGCCTATATTTTTAGGAATTCAAACAATAACCTTACATTGATTAGAAGTGAATACCACGTATGCTATATAAGTATGAACAACATATTTGTATTAGAAGTATCAATAGGTTGGGGTTGATGAGAAATTTTCGTATAAAGAAAATTCTCCATTTTTTTAATTAAATAGTGAATAATGTAAAATACAAACTTTTAAGTTAAAAGCTAGCGAATTAATTTAATTATTTATTACTTTTAATGGTCGATTTTGTACAAATATTTAATAATTGTATTAAATATGTGAATACAGAAGTTAATAGATACATTAAATAATTTTTGTCTCAATGTCAACAAAAAAAATATAGTTGGGCATAAAATTTATAATTTCGACTAAGAGATCAGAGATTCAAATCTTCACCCCACATGTTGTCAAAAAAACCTTGTCACAATCGTCAAAATGGGAAAAAAGATTTCCTCTCATCTGCAATTAAATCAAAAAAATTCTTGCCTCATTAGGATAAATTAAAGGCAAATCTATGAAAACCTTTTCATGTTTTTACAATATAGAATATAAAGTTTGTTTGGAATGCCTTTCCCAATGCTTAAAAATACTTTTTTTTTTTTACATTTGAAAAGTCAATTTAAACCAACCATGATGAAAGTTTTTTTTTTGACACGTTTGTCATTGGTGACCTTTTAATAATAGTCAAATTACAAATGAAAAATAAAAATGTTTGATGCATGTGAGGAGCATATTATAAAAATCAACCACAATTAATGTTATACTTTAAAGTTGAGAAATTGAGATGATTTTTCCATGAGGCGTAACTAGCAAGGAAGGACCAAATTAAATCAAGCAAGTGGGATACCTTTTTATATTAGATTTTTGTGGCAAATGCAATACAAAAATCACTTTGGTGTCGTTTTCTTTCATGTGAAACCTACCAAAATGCATAATAATGCCCATTTCCTACCTTGCATGTTCTTGTAAACACTACTTTTGTCTATAACGTTCTTGGTTTGTTGTCTACTTTTTTTTTTTCTTTTTCATGTTTTAAAAAACCAGGTGAAGTTAAGGTAGGTCTGATTTGATAACCATTTGGTTCTTTATTTTTTGTTTTTGAAAATTAAGTTGTTTTCTCCCAATTCTTTAATTTTGATTAAGAAAACATTTGAATTCTTAGTCAAATTCCAAAAACAAAAACAAGTTTTTGAAAACTACAATCCTATTGGATAACCATTTTGTTTTTGGTTTTTTGTTTTTGAAAATTAAGTCTAAAAACACAACTAATAAGTTTTTTTTTTTGTTTTGTTATCTACGCCTTCCTCCCTTGTTTTCAAAAACCAACTCAAGTTTTGAAAACTAAAAAAAAAAAAAGTAGTTTTCAAAAACTTAGAATTTGGTTAGAAGTTCAAATGTGCACTTAACAAAGATGAAGACCATGGTAAAAAAATTAAGAAAAAACAAACTTAATTTTCAAAAACCAAAAACCAAATGATTATCAAAGAGAACCTAAATAATTTTTTTTAGTTTTCAAAACTTGATCACTTGGTTTTTGAAAATATTGGAACAGTGTAAAAAAATTAAAAATTAAGAAAAAAAAAACTTATATGTAAGTGGTGTTTGTAAATTTAATTTTCAAAAATAAAAAATCAAATGGTTATCAAACAAGACCATAGTTTTTAAAAACTTGTTTTTGTTTTTGGAATTTGGCTAAGAATTCTGATATTTCTTAAAAAAAAAAAAAAGAAACCCATGGTAAGAAAATTGAGAGAAAACAAATATAATTTCAAAAACCAAATGGTTATCAAATGGAGACTAAATTATTGTTTTATTATTTTATTTGAACCCAAGAATATGTCACTATATGAAGAAATATAATTTGTTGATGAGCTAGTCTAATTTTGTCAATAAATAAATTGGATTTTGTACCTCAGACGATAGCACTTGAGCGACATGTTTACGTGTTTAAATATGTTAATAAAATAACAATTTAAATCATCCAACAACTTTCTGTCAATGTAATGACTCTTCAATTACAAGAAAAACAATTAGACTATACCATTTGAGAAAGTATATCCATTTTTTTATGTGTGAGAAATCTAAATAAATAGTGAGTTTGGGCAGGATGAAGTGGAGAAGGGATTGCTCCCTTCTTAGTTTGTTTTAGATGAGAAAATTACATAAATACATAACAACCAGTTTGGTATGCGATCCGAATTCTATTTTAGATTTTTAAATTTGCTGAATCAAATGAATTTAACAAATACCGATTTGACATATTTATTTTTGAAATATGTATCTGAATTTTGTGATCCAAATGCTGGAGATTCTAAGTTTAACTTTTCAACTTTCAAAATTGTGTTGAATAGATCTACAAGTTTTATAAAAAAAAATTGTCTAACATGTCTCTAATTTTTTTAGATCGTCCCGAAATTTATATATAGTTTTATTTCAGTTCTTGAAGTTTAAAGTTTGTTTCAAAACAACCATTGAAAGTTTTTTTTTTCCTTAAATTCCAAGTTTTTTTTCCGTTAAATTCCTAGATGAAATATGATTATAATTAATTTTTTTTAATAAAATTAAAATTAAGTGTTTATATTTTGATATACATTATTAATTATATATAGAAGTTGAGTGTTTATAAGTTCTGTTGATTAAAAAATTTAAAAATAATTTAAATGATTATATTTAATTAAAACATTTATATTATTGTCAACAAAAATTAAAACATTTATATTAGATAATTAATTGATTATAACTTAAAACAATTAAAATTAATTTTCTTCTAAAAAAACAATTAAAATTAATATATAGTCAATTAGAAAGTAATTAATGAGTAGTTTTCTCTCTCGTCTTCATTTTTTTTATTACATCAACATTTGGGAGTAGATGATTCGAACCTCTGACCTCTTAGTCGAGGGTAAATGTCAATTACTGTTGGCTTCTCATCTTCATTTTTTCAAAAAAAAAAAAAAAAGGTCCTATTTCCAAAAGGGACAATTAATTTCATAATTCATTGAATATTTTTTTGGATAATAATGACCTAAGTTTTAAAAAGTAAAGATTCATGAAACAAACATTGATTTTTTATATCATATCCTTGTCAAAACACATCTTGGCCTAAAGGTTTTAAAGACCAAAATGAAAATTAAGTTCAACGTTCATCCAGAGTGTTATTTAAACAGGATGATAATTTCATCAAATTAAATATTTAAAGATCGAAAACCAAAATAAACATTTTGAAAGTTTGACAACTAAATTAGACATACTAAATGTATATTTTAGTTTTAAAAGTTTTAATTTTTAAATTATTTTTTTTGAAATAAAGATAATTAAAATAAATTTACGCGTAAAGCATAAGACGGTAACATGATCAAAATTTCTTATTTGTCTAGAGTGTTCCTTTGGAGAAGGGGGTCGCTGGCTGACGTGTAAGGCCCCGTAATGTGGACAAAATCGGGACTGACTTTCGGGTATGACGTGGACTCACTTAGTCACGATTTTTTTTTTTCTTAATAATTTTAATTTTTATACTGTCCAAGTCACGAAGTTGAAAGCATCTCTCTCTGAAAATATCTTCTTTTCTTTTTCTAGGGTATCGTAAAAGTTAACATTTTTAAGTTAAATAATCTATTAGACACCACGTAAAAATTAACATCATATAATTTAATTATAAATAAACATCTTTTTGCCAACATAAACATAAAACTAATCTGAGTAAGAGATCCATGGTTCAAATCTTCCCATATTTTTATTAAAAAAAAAGGGAAAAAAAATACCTTTTTGGTCCCTGAGTTTTGAAGAATATGTGCGTTTGGTTCCTAAGTTTTCAAAATAGACCTTTTTAGTCTCTGAGTTTTGAGAAATATGTTTAAAAGATCCCTAAGTCTTCAAAATAAACTTTTTTAGTCCCTAAGTTTTGAAAAATGTGTTCAAAAGGTCCCTAATATTATTTTTTCAATTTTTTTAAATTAATACTTTTTATTTTTTTTTAATTTAAAAACATTCAATATTAAAAAACAATACAAAAATATTAATCTAAAAAACATGAAAAAAATAATATTAGGGACCCTTTAAACCTATTTCTCAACACTCAGGGACTAAAAAAATCTATTTTGAAAATTTAGAGACCTTTTAAACTTATTTCTCAAAACTCAGGATTAAAAATGTCTATTTTGAAAATTCAAGGACCAAACGCACATATTCCTCAAAATTCAGAGACCAAAAAGGTAATTTTTCAAAAAAAAAAAAAAATCTTTTTACCAGAGATCGTTTTAAATAAATACTTATTTTAAAATGTTGTAAAACATTCTGTGTCAAAAGAAAGAAAGCAATAAAAGTTTTTTTTTTTGTTTTTTTTTTTTTGAGAAAACGAAATAAATAAAAGTAAGACATAGAATTCTCCAAATTGCAATGATTATTAAAGATCCTTCAATGTCACGTCAACTTCCAACTTGATCCTAAAATGTCTGCATCTTGTATCTAAGTTACGTCCCTTTTTTAAAATTATATGTTGCTGGATTTTTTGTTATATATAAAATTTTAAATTCATGGTTGGGACAAAAGAGGACCATAGAAAATAGAAAATTGTTTTCTTTTATTTTTTAGGAAGCAAAAAAAGGCTACTTTCTATCTTGGATGAATAATCTAACCTATAGTCTTTTTAAAGTCTTTGGAATTCTATTAAAATGGTATTAAAAATAATTATCACAGTTTCGACCTAATGTTGATGTGATATTATTTCCTTTCAACATTTTCTGACTAGATAGATGAAAATTCCCAATCAATTTTTAATTCAAGATATCATTACTTTATATTTGCTATTTCTTCAATAAAATTTAAAGTATTTAAATACAAAATTTTCTTTTAAAATATAGAGATTATATTTATGCATTATACTCCAATCTTGCCCTTATAATTACTTTAATCACAACTTGAGTTTCAATATTTGAAGTAGGGGAATTTGAACGTTTGATCTCTTGGTCGAGAATACATGTCAATTATCATTGAACTGTACCCACTTTGCCTCATTTTCTAGTTTTGTACTTTCAAGTTTCAACTTTGGTCTTTTTTTGTGTCATTGTTACTTTCCATTTTGTACTTCTTGTTTTTCTTTATTTTACTCCATGTACTTTCAAAACATTCGTTTTGGTCTCTATATTTAGGTAACAAGTTTGATCCTTATTGACAAAATTCTAATACGAATTATATACACAATAGAAACTCTTTAATACAAAATTATTACTACATTTCAAGAAATTTATTGAGTGTATAGTGTTTTCAGTTTTGTGTATGAAATTATGATTGAAAGAAATTAGATAAAAGAAGAAAAGAAATTATTAAAGCCCCATTTTGATAACTATTTTGTTTTTGAAAATTAAGTCTATAAACGCTACTTCCATCTATAAGTTTATTTGTTTTGTTATGTCAAGTTTTGAAAATTAAAAAAGTAAGCATCGTTTGATAACCATTTGGTTTTTTAAAATTATGTTTGTTTTCTTTCAAATTCCTTACCATGGTTTTCATTTTTGTTAACGAGACATCTGAATTCTTAGCCAAATTCCAAAAACAAAAACAAGTTTTTGCAAAACATTGTAAGAAAATTGAGAGAAAACAAACAAAATTTTCAAAAACCAAGGCTCTATTTGATAACCATTTGATATTTAGTTTTTGAAAACTAAGCTTAAAAACACTACTTTCACCAATGAATTTCTTGGTTTTATTATCTACTTTCTTCCCATGTTTTCAAAAACTAAGTCAAGTTTTGAAAACTCAAAAAAGTAGTTTTCAAAAACTTGTGTTTGTTTTTGGAATTTGGTTAGAAATTCAAATATGTCATTGTCAAACATCAAAACCAGGGTAAGAAAACTTAGAGAAAACAAACTTCATTTTTAAAAACAAAAAATCAAATGGTTATCAAACAATACCCAAATGATTATTAAATGAGACCTTAGTTTTCAAAACTGGTATAGATTTTAAAAAACATTTGTAGAATGTAGACAATTAAAAACTCATCAAGTATGTATGAATTGAATTTTCAAAAACTAAAAATAATTATCCAAATTGTTGATGCCAAGATCTGGCCAAGCCACTCACCTGACTTTTTAATTTGTTGAAGATAGGAAAGACGTGACCTGCAAGACCAGTTAGAACTGCTGCACATCGGTGTGGTGTAGGCCACCTGCACTCCGATGCCTAAGTCAAATCAACCGTCAAAAGTTTTTCTGTAGATAGATTTCAAACTCTTTTTCTGGGTGTGGGAGACCCCATTTATACCTGTGTCTTCAGTTAGGGTTTACTTGGCGTTCGGAGGCGTTTAGGGCTGAACCGTGTGGAATCGGGGTGGATTGGGGCAGCAGGGACCGAACGGGATCGTAGGAACTCGACCCACGCAAGTGGGCTGAGTGGTCGGCCTCGGCCTTGATAGGCCGACCATTTGGGTTGGGCCAAGGCCCGATCCCTCCGACCTTGGGTCGATCCTCTGGCATGTTCCTCCTCTGGGGCCCGTTTCCTAGTTGTCTCCTTGGACTGATATAGTATTGTCCTGCTTTGTCCATGGATTCTGGTGTGTTCCAGAATCACCCACAACACAAATTTCAAAAAAAGATATTATAAAAAATGTATTTTTTTTCTTTGAGTTTAATGACATTTGGGCATGCAGTTTTGAATCTCTTACTTCTTGATCGAGAATACATTTCAATTATCACTAAATTATGCTCGCTTTGGCATAACAAATGTATCTCTAGGAGGCTATTTTCATACCTAAAAGAATCTCATAAGTCATAAGTCAATTGCCCAATCTTCCCACGTGATAGTCACGCAGCAACTTGGGTAAATCAACCAAAGCTCAAATTGAAGAACACAAATGGAATCGCAATCCACAATTTCTTTCAGGTGCCATTCGCGTAGAAGAACAGCTCCGATTGGATGACGATGGCGAACGGTGGCCCAATCTCGTGGGCTCCATCCATCCTCTGCGCCAATTTTTCTTCTACCATGTCAATATCTCCACGCAGGATGCGAATTGATCTCAGGCGAATCTTCCTACTCCTTTCCTCCACCGTACTCTTCTCGATCTTCTCCTCTTAATTTCTTCCTCTATATAAGCTTTAATCGTTCGATTCGATTCGATTCACCCCGCGCTTTTCCCCTCTCTTGACCAGATTCATCGTTGCCCAATTCGCTACCATGGCCATGGAGTTCGGAGCTCTCAAGAGTAATTTTGTCGATTTGAATGTTCTCATCGAGAGGCTTGAAAGCAGAATGCGCTACTACGAGGCTAGAGCTGAGAACATTTCCATGGCCTATCTCGTCTGGGAGCGGTTTTTCTTCTTTGCTATCTCACAGAGTTCCTCCTCACTCAAGTGTACTGATTGGTGGGTCGTTTTGGCTTTGAGTCTTTCCTGTGCTTTCCTTTATATTCTCTTTTTCATGAGGGCTGTGATCTTGTTGTATTGGACTCAGAACCAGATGGACATAATTTGCGAGCAACAGAACAAAATTCGTCAACCGATTTTGGAGGCTGGAGATTCAAGTGAAGGGTTCGAGTTTAATTTCGAGTTTCATGTGAGGATGCTCAGCTATGATTCATTCAAAGTTGTCCAGAGGAAGGTTTATATCTGCTCCATTGTCTTTGCTCTGCTTGCTGTTACTGCTTTTGAATCGTATTCCTGTATGTACTTGCTTTGCAACTGAGCTGGTAGGCAGCCGAAAATTCCTTCTACTGTTCAGTCAGCAAGGAGCATCTCGTGGAAAAATTATTAGGTGTTTTCGGTGCAATGTGATCCCTTCTTACAACCGTCGGATGTAAATTTTCAAATTTGTCTGCCCTAATAACGGTTGGATACAAAATCGAGGTACTTTACTCTTACATTCAACGGTACAAAACTACGGGTCTTATTGCACTGGGAGCACCAAAAAATTTCTCCATTCTGTGACTCTGCTGTTAGATATATGTTTTTAAGTGTGTTGAGCCAATAAAATCTCCAGAGAATGTGTGTGTAAAGAGTGTTAGAACTGAGCCTCAGTGGAAGGAGATTTTATGTTGTAAGTTATCAAAAGCTTTGTGGTTGGTTTATGTTATTTTGAATATCGTAAATATTCTCTTTTTTTACTTCTTTTGGTGTTCTTAACAACTTGAGAATATGTTCTGTCGATTTGGTAAGTGCCTTTTCGATTTTACTTGAATTGCAAGAAAGTTAATGAGGCGAACTGGGTTTGTCTGTTTTTTAAAAATTTGTTTTTTATTTCACAGTTGCAGAACAAGTTTAGAAACTGAACAGGGAATGTGTATGTGTTGCCAAACCGAATGGAAAATTATGAAACAACTCGACCCCACTTGTTTGCGAGTGATTTTGACAGGAATCAAACATGAAATTGATTTTGAACAATTAAAGGTATGTTTTGGAATGATTTCAAGCCTGACAAAAGTGATCTTAACATACACTAAAAACTCTCCAAATAAATTGGTACTCACCAAATATCATTTATATCCAAATATTTAAATTCACCAAAAAACTAGTTAAGAAGAATTTGAAGCTAATTAAATAAAACTACCGAGTGTATAAATTGGTTCATTGTTGATGTTGGAAAAGGGAAAAGAATTAGGCAACGACATGTGATCTTATAAGACAATGTTGGCATTTTTTTTTTCCAATAAAGTTTTCATGTGTACCTTTTAGTCCTTTTCCTAGTTTAGAACCGACAAGAGCAACCATATCCAATCAATGTTTGAATTTTTTTTGCAGAAATGGGTTTCTACTCATCATATTGTTTGATGAAATGTTTCAATTGTTTGTCCAATTGACATCATATTGGCATGATTGTCATGTTGATCCAATAGTATCATAAATGAGAATTAGAAATGATGAAATAGGCTTCAAATTGTCCTAAGACTCAACAAATTTGACTAATTAGATTGGTTCATAAAGACGAGTAATAACTTCATGTACATCAATATGCTTTATTGTTTCAAGTACATCTAATTTTTCACTAAAAATATGGTACTTTTTTTAGTTTAGTCACGAAATACTCTTGTAATATGTCGGTCTTGGCAGTTTTTTGAAATTAGTCACTTCAACCAAATAGCATTTTTACGAGTCCCACTGAAAGTAGTCTTATCCCACGAGTTCCACTAAAAATAGTCTTATCATCGGTCTAGCTTTCCATATGATTTCACAACCCTCCATAGTAAAAATAATACCTAGAAGAAATGATTTTTTGATATCATATTTGATGTCGTTGGAAGTCATTCATTTTTTTTCTATAAATTCATATTAGTGACAAAATTTATCTCTATTTTTTTTTAAATAAATTTATCTCTATTTTAAATTAACGAAAAACGATACGTTTTTTCTTTTTTCATATTAGTAATAGCTACTAACACATTCAATAATCGATAAGCATGTAATTAGTATTTGACAATTCAACTGTCAACAAGTAATTGTGGCTTCTATTTTCAATTCTAGACAACTCCTAGTAAACAAAAACAAAGGAATTGCATTTCAATTCTAATTGATTTTCATTTTGATTTCTAGTAAGTAAGCAGGACCTTTAGGAGCTTGATATACACATTTATGATAACATTTTGAAAGTGTGAGAATCACAACACGATTTTTTTTTTCCATTTTAAAATTAACCCAAACGGGATCTAAACTTAATAATATTAATGCTAAATACACTAAATGGTCCTTCACCTTTTTTTTTTCTTCTCTTTTTGAAGAAAGCAACATAACAAAACTAAACAAGAACTAAAATGATATTACATCAAAATTAAGCAATCCTAAAATCTTTTTGGGTAAATGTATCAATGTATCACTTTTTTTTTTTTTGCCAAACCATCAAACACTTACATTCATTACTAATCTTTCAAAACTCTCAATTTTACTACTAATGTATTAAAAATAGGCTAAATTAAAAAAAAAAAAAAAAAAAAAAAAAAAAAAAAAAAAAAAAACCCTTGAACTATGGGGTTTGTTTCAAAAATGCCCATGAACTTTGAAAAGTTTCAAAAATACCTCTAAACTTAAAAAACGTTTCAAAAATACCATTGCCGTTAATTTTTGGATGAAAATCTTTAAAGTTTATGTTTCCAAAAATACCCTTGAATTTTCAAAAAAAAATACCTTTATTGGAAAATGCTTCTTTTTTTTTTCCTTCTCTCACTGTAAATTCTTCATCCATGAAAATTAATGAGAAAGTTTACTTATTTGTCATGTATTCACAGTGTAGGACCTTTTCTTCTCCTTCAACACATTATTCCAAGAGTTTGACTAGATTTTCGTGTTGAAATTTCAAGATGACTTTTGTTTTGTTCTTGAAATTCTACATGTGATTGACTTTATTTTGTTGGTAGCATTTTCAATATTATTTTCTCACCAACCATAACCCATTAGCTTTCTTTATATTCATTTTATGAAAAATAAATGAAACTATTGTTGTATACGGGTTCTAACAATTCTTAAATATTAATAAGAACAAAATCATATATAAAATTTTTGATTAATTAATCTTATAAACTAGACCAAACCCACGGTCTAATTATAAACACTTCTTCTTCTTATCACTAACATACACAAACAGAGAGAGCAAAAATGAAGTAATATATATACATATATATGTTGTTTTCTCACACTTATCTTCTTTACACATTTTAAAAGAGAAAACTCGATTTCAAAGTCTGTTTTCATCTGGTATTATGTTGCACACAACATTTATAAGCTAAGTTTTGCATTAATTTTGATGGAGGAAAAGAATTTACGGTGGGAGGAGGGAAAAAGAAGAAGAATTTTTTCAATAAGGGTATTTTTTAATCTTTTTTTAAAGTTCAAGGGTATTTTTGAAACGGAAGCTTTAACGGTTTCCATCGAAAAATTAATAGCAATGATATTTTTTAAACATTTTTTAAAGTTCAAAGGTATTTTTGAAACTTTTCAAAGTTCAGGGGCATTTTTTAAACAACTTTCATAGTTCTGGGGTATTTTTTTAATATAATTTAGCTTTAAAAATACTCCATTAAGTTATACCGTGAAAAAATAAATTAAAATTTGTTACTAAAACATTTGTATATACCATTGAATTATTTCTTTATTAACGTATTAAGACATGTCTAGATGTTATTTAATATCTAAAATTCAATCCGTTCATCATCAAGATCCATTTCTTTTATATGACACATCTACACATCTAAAGATATTGATAAAAAAAAAATAGTAATTTGGTGACATATAAACTTTTCCTCAACAACTTTTAACAGACTTGTTAATTGAGAAATTTAACCAATAAAAAATGAATCTTGAGAATTTTAAAAGATAAAAAAGTATATATTTTAACCTAATAATGAAACATATCTTGAGAAATTTCCTTTGGATGTGGGGTCTACCAAGGTCCAAAAAGTCTGAATTAATGGTCATGACTTGGTTTTATGTGCCAAAACGAGCTTAGCTCAGCGGTAATTGGCATGTACTCTCGACCATAAGATCAGAGGTTCAAATCCCCCATTCCCCAAATGTTGATGTACTCAAAAAAAAAAAAAAAAGACTTGGTTTTATGTAATTGAAAACAATTTCATCTTATCTTATCAATTATATAATATTATTTAAGGCCTCCCTTCCTTTTCATTTTATTTATTATATTATAAGTTTTCATTTTTTTAATATTGTCTCACTTTTTGAATCTTTAACGCATTGTCTCATACGAAATTAATAAATGGAGAATGTTTGGTTGGGTTGAACTTTATAACTTATGATTCACAACAACAAACCATTTTTCAATTTTTATAATAGAAAAAGAGCTTCGGAATATTTTATAGTATGACATATCATAAAATATTCAATATCTTTTAAAAATATTTATCTTAGTTTTTTTTTCCCAAAATTTTGCTATGAATTAAAATGTTTCATTAAAAAAAATTTAAAGTAAAAAAAATTACTTGAAAACACAATTTTCAAAAACAAAAGGCTCGAAATGAAATTGTTGCCAAACACGGCCTAAATTATTGGTTTATTATATTTGAACACTTTTTTTTTTAAGTTCAACTGACATATGGATGAAAATTCAAACTTTTAACCTTGAGAATACATATTTTATCTCATTGAGTTACATTCAAGTTGACAACATAACATAACTCAACTAGCATAAAACATGTATTAATGACCTAAAGGTTCATGGTTCAAATTCCACACCCCACATGTCAAAAAAAACACACACACACGTCATCGGATTATTGCTTGACCCACGAGCAAAACTCAATCCCCTAATAACATAAGTGACATATCCACGTGTCCAAATACAATAATAAAACAATCGAACCAACCCTTCTTCTACTCTCCCTTTACCAACCACCTCCCCTCTCCCACGTGGTGTTACATAGACGTCAATTTCATGGTTAATGGTCACTGTGTGTTGAAGAAATTGATAAACTAATCCAAGCCGAAATTCAAGAATTCATTTCGAATACCTCTAATTTCCATTCAAGCCTCTGCCGGTTGCGTTTTTGGACCCAAATGAATCCAACCTTGAAAGTTGAAATTTCCCTGCAATTTCCTTCACTTCCTTTAAACCCACAATGAAATTTCAGCCTATATAAGCAAAAGCCACACCCAGCCCCTGCAGATTGAGTCCAATGGCCGTGAATCTTGAAGCTCTGAGGAGGGATTTCGAGGCATCGAAGGTTCTTGCCGAAAACCAAGAATCGAGGCTTCGTTTCTACGAGACTAGAGCCCACGGCATCGCCATGGCCTACCTCATCTGGGAGAGGTTCTTCTTCTTTGCGATCTCTCAGGCTTCTTCTTCTTCTTCTTCTTCCTCACTCGACTGTGTTCATTGGTGGATGGTTTTGGGTTTGTCTCTTTGCTGTACCTTTGTGTTCGGTTTGCTCTTTCTCGAGGCTGTCGCTATGCTGTGCCGGACTCAGAAGCTGCTGGACTTCATTTGCAAGGAACAGAGTGATGTCTGCCAACGGATGTCGGAGGCCGTAAACCAAGATGGTGGCCGGGCTTCGTCGATGGAGGCTGGAGATTATTCCAGTGATGGGTTCGGGTTCGATTTCCGTTTGCAGGTCAGGATACTTAAGGATGATTCATTCAGAATTGTGGGGAGGAGAGTTTACATATGCGCCATTGCCAGTGCTCTGTTTGCTGTTACTGCTTTTGAACTATACGCCTCTAACTCCTTGCTTTGCCACTGATCTCCAATGGGAAGAAAACCAGCTTCATTTTTATAAACAAAAAACCAAACGGTTATTGGAAGTTTACTATTTAGAGTGTTTGTGGAAGTCAAATCTTTATGAGTTTTATAGCTCAATTGTATAGAGTTTTACTAATCCTCTCACCTCTAATATTGTAAAAAAAAAAGAGTTTAATGTACGACTTCTTTATTATTATTTTTTATTCGAAGTCATTTTCTCTCGAACAATACTTGATCTACCTGTCCCATTAAAATCTTGACAGGATAGAAAATGAGAAATTTTTTTTTTTTTATATCTCATAGTTGGTAATATTTTAATAGTGGTATGTAGAGAAATCTCAAATCATTACATACCAGTATGCAACCAAGTATTTTTCTTTTTTCATTATTATATGTGTTTGCAATAGAATTTAATTTGTGTAATGGTTGCTATGATCACGATAAAATTCGATCTAACCAAATACTCCGAAACGAGAACCACACCCCAGATCCAAATAGGCATTAGGCAAACTACACAATGGGTCAAAGGCTTATGAAGAGCTGGACCAACATGTTAACTTTATGTCCCCCAACTTAAGGGCAATCTGTCAATATGAGCATAACTTAACTGACATAAAATTTATATTAATGATCCAGGGGTCTGTGATTCGAATATCTCAGTCCCACATGTTGTCGAAGAGAAGAAAAAAAAGAAAAAAAAAAAATCGAGGCAATCTCATGCATCATTGTTCAATTTCTTCCAGTTTAATCCAAAGAAAAAGATAACCCTAGGTTAACTTCAAATAAATAGTGAAATATGACTAGAAGTAGATCCAAATTCCAAAGTAAGTATTCATTAGTCCTTGATTTGTTATAGTTGTATTTAATTAATTTTAAAGACTTTATTTGACCAAAAAGAGGGGGAAAAAAGTTCATAACATTAGACAAATTTTAATTTTTTTTAATACATATGGTTGGGAAGAAACTTGCAAGATATTAAAAATTGAGGTAATTAGACATAAAATTAAAACTTTGAGAATTTAGTAAATGCTTTTTAGAGTTTTTTAAACTATTAAACCCGGCTTTGAAAAGCTAAAGTGAGCATAGATTAACGGTAATTAACATGTACCCTCGATTAATATGTCAGACATTTGAATCTCCTTATCCCAATTGTCGTTGAACTTAAAAAAAAACCGGCTTTAAAATTATTATAATTTAATTTTTATATATCATATTTATCTACATGTATTATAAAATTATTGTTGTTTTTTATGTTTTTTTAGTTCAACCACATTTGGGGTGGGGAATTCGAATCTTTGATCTCTTGGTTAAGAATGCATGTCAATTACCGTTCAACTATGTTCACTTTGGCGGTTGTTGTTATTATATTATCATTTGTTATATTAGGAAAGCAGTGGCATTATCTCTCCCTAATAATATGATTTTTTTTTTTAAATACTCACTGATAATATGAATATTACTTATGAGTTATGGATATGAATGGGAGATGTGACCCTAGGAGAAGTATAATATATAAATTGACATTTTTTTAAATAAAAATTATTTTCAGTACAATAAATATGAGATATGGAGATTCTAACCTTTTTTTAGGTTAAAATGAATATACCTCCACAAAATTTGACATGTACTCAGACGAATATGCAGAGGTTCGAATTTTCCAAAATGTTGTTGAACTAAAAAAAAAACCTTAAAGAGAATGAGTAGTCATTAGTACAAACGTTATGCCAGTTGAACTATGCATGTTGACAATTACCGATAAATTATACTTAACAAAATCAAATAAAACTCTTATTTAACAAGACTAAACTATCCATATCATCTTTATAGTCATTATTGAATATAAGTTAATATATCATAAATTACACATGCGAATGTTGAATTATTGATTAAGTTTTTCGTCATCTATAATTTTGTTATACTCGTATTCTGTATTTACTAATATTTTTGACATGTAACTATATATTTTTAATATTTAGTTTTCTTTCTTTCTGATAAGTAATTTTCTTTTTTCATTTTTGCCTAAGAAAGTTTTTTCTTCCTTGAAATTATGACTTCATTCTTTAATAGACACTCTTCAAATTTCCATTCATCTTTCAAAATTAAAGAATTGATGGATAAATTTAAAAATATTTTTATTTGACTTTTTGAAATATATATATGTATATATATATTTAAATAAATTGGAGTCAACTTGACCTTACCCAATCTAAAAGGGGTAGAAGAAGAGAAGACGGTGGTTTAAATCTTGATTTTAGTATATAAGTTTCAGATTTATTTTATTTTATTATTGGAAATAACAATTTTTAATTTTTATTTCTTAAAAGGTTTATTTTAAATTTAAGCATTTAAACATTGTTATTTTGAGACCACATCTACAATTTCTCCACTGGATACCCACTTTATTTATTGCATGTGATTTCAATACGTACCTACATTAGTATGCTAATATGAAGCCATATTTATATCTATTAAACAACTAATAGAAAAATAACGAATATGATTTTTTTTATTGCCAACAAGAGCTTAGCTCAACTAACATAACCTTAAACCAATAATCACAAGGTCTGTGGTTCGAATCCTCCTCCCCACATATTTATCATTTTTTATCAACCATTTTTTTTTAGTAAATATTCAAACTTCTGATCTTTTGATCGAAAATATAATATCTAACTAGTTAATGCTTAAAAATTGACAACAATCATTTCTATCTTTTAAGTTTAGTAGCAAACATATCCATTCTAAAAGTTATAAACTAAAATAAAATCATTTTGAAATTTTAAGAACCACAAGCACACTATGATTTTTTTTTTTTAAAAAATCAAGTTAAACAATATTTTAACTTAATGATTAAAAATACTAAATATTAATGGTACTTAACCTATTAAGTAATTATTAATTTATTTCAGTTTTTTTAAAAAAAACTATCAATTTTACATATTAAAAATTAAAATTTGTTAACAAATATTTATGCATAATTAAATTGCTGTTTTATCAATATTTTAGAAATTAAATTATTGTTTTATAATACGTGAATCTGTGGCTCAAATATGTATTTCCATGGATCTCAACTTATAAAATAAAATAAAATAAAAACATGTTCTTTTAAGCCATGCATGCAAATATGTTAATAACATACTAATTTAATAGCATTATAAGTTCTCAGATTGCACACTTTCTTAGCTGCAATAAGAAAACTTTTTAATTATTTAAAAAAAAAAAACTTTGTAAAAACTTCAAAAAAAAAAAAAAAAATTAAAAATCACTTTTGATACCTCATAAAAGTCCCTAAACTTTGATTTGTAACGATTTAGTTCATGGACTTTCAATTTTGTGACGATTTAGTCATTGTACTTTCAATTTTATAACTGTTGATGGTCAAATTTGGTCAGGGGGAACTCACTTGACCTTCACGTGCCACCAACGGTAAATTTGTTTGAAGAGAAGGAAGACGTGACCTGCAATTCAGAAGAAACCTGCACACCGGTGTGATGCTTGCCACACCGCCTCCGATGCTTAAGTCAGCAAATAGAACGATGAGAAGCAAGAGAGCAAGAGTAAGAGGAGAGTTCAGAGATTAGAGTTCGGGATCCTTTTTTTAGTGATCAATAAAGGTTTAAATACTTGTTCCTGCCCTAGGGTTTCTAGGCTTTCGGAGATGATTCGGGCTGAACCAGGTGGAAACATGGGTATCTAGGGGCACTACGGATCAAACGGAGGCGAATGAACTCGACCTCGGCCCAAGCCTTGGGTTGGGCCAAGGCTCGATCCCTCCACCCTTGGCCCAACCCTCTGGCCTGTTTCGCCTCTGGAGTCCACCTTCTGGTCTTGTTTTCGGGCTCGTGTCAGGTTGTCCTCGTCCGCTCCTTGCACCTCGAAGTAGTCCAAAATTACCTATAACAATGACAATTTAGTATTTGAACTTTAATAAGTAACAATTTAGTTCTTGTACTTTTAAATTTGTAACGATTTAGTCCCTATCGTGTAAATTAATGTACAAATTTAATAAAATTTTTGATAGATTAATGAACTAATTTGAGACCCAATTTGTTTATAAGCTACAAAATTTAATCATTAAATAATAAAAATGAACATTAAATTTTGATGATTTTTTTTGCAATAATAAAGACTAAATTGTTTTAAATTTGAAAGTACATATACTAAATTGATAGATTTGAAAGTACATAGACTAAAGGGATATCCTTAGAAATGGTAAAAAATTATAGGGTATTTCTGAAAAATGGCCAAATCAAAGTTCATGGACAAAATTGTTACTTCCACAAAAGTTGGGCCAAAAGTGATTTTTTTAAAAAAAAAAAAAAAAAGAAAAAAAAAAAAAAAACTTTTGTAAAATATACCCAAGAAATTTCCTTGGAAGGTGGGGTCCAGCAAGGCCCAGAAAGTCTAACTTTGCGGCGGCATGACCTGGATTTTTTATTTTATTTTAAATGTTATTGTTGTTCTTGTTGTGACCTGGATTTGGAGAAATGTAAATTGAAAATTTATCATCCTATCTTTTCAGTTATCAGCGTTTATTGCTTTTTATCTGTATTATTACAATATTCTTTTATTCACAAAAGTCTCCACAACTCTCTCATCTTAAAAATAAAAACTCATATGTATGGATAGAACCCATTCAATCACGAGCGTATCATTTAGCTATGTTCACTTTATTGATTAAATCTTTGAAAATAGTATCTAATTTCGTTTTTAATTTTAATCTTCAATTTTATGTTTGATAGATATAATAGATCAAGTAACATTTTCTTTTCCTTTTTCATCAACATTTGAAGGGAAAGATTTGAATCTCTGTCTTCTTAGTCCAGAGTACAAGTTTTGAACTATGTTTATGTCATTTAAAAAATTTTAATATGTCAAAGATATATTGAAGATCTATTAAACTTTCCCTTTTACGAAATTTTAGAACCTATTAAATATAAAATTGAAAGTTGAAAATCTATTCAATATTTGGAAAAAAATTGTTTTTGACCTAAATTTAGTAGGTTATATCAATTTTAACATGAACTTTCAATTTCATCAAATTGAACCTCAAACTTAGCAAGTTGTATTAATTTTAATCCTGGACTTTTAATTTCATCAATTTGAATCACAAACTTAGTAGATTGTATCAATTTGAACCTCAAACTTGCTTAAGTGTTGTAATGTAGATTTTTAGTTACTTTCTATTTGAACCACTGTTAAAGCACCTAATTGAATATTTCCTCATTTTTCTATTTTTTTTAAATTCACATTGCACACTGGTTGATTTATTGTAAGAAATTTATTAGAGAGCTGGAACTTTTTATTTGAATAAACTTTTGTTGTTAAGAAGTTGTATTTGTATATGAGTTTTCTCTCATTTTCTTCTTATTGTATTTGTGGGTTTTGTCGTCTTTTTTTAGTTACTTAGAATAACATGCAATTGTGGGATGGAGAAAACAATTTTGTCATGTTTTCTTTTCATTTGGATGACTTTCTCTTGTTGTTGAAAACTTTGTGAGTGTTGATCTTCTTTTTATTGCTATCAATGATTACAAAAGTAAAGCAATTTTAGAGTTTTTTTTTTTTCCTTCGAATGTTTGCTGGTTTTTTCTTGTTGCAAACTTGGTGGGTCTTTTTCTTCTTTCCTTGCTTTTTTCTTACATGCTAATTAGAACATGCAATTGTAGGTTACAAAAGCAAAATAATTTCAAGTTTTTTTTTCCTCATATTTGTTGGGTCTTTCGAGTCTTTCTTGCTACTAATAACTTTGTAAGTTTTTTTTTTCTTTCCTTTTTTAAGGCTAATAACAATAAGAAGAGTTCGTTTGAATTATTTAATTTCTTCAAATAAAGAGTTTCTCCAATGCTGCTTAGGTGAAATATGTTTTTTATTATTAAAAAAAGAAGAAATTGTCAATCATATGTTTTAATGACAATTCAAATAAAAAGTCAATTGAATGTCTACATTGCAACACCGGAGTTAAAATTGATACAATTTACTAATTTTAAGGTTCAATTTGATAAAATTGAAAGTTCGTTAAAATTGATACAACATATTAAGTTTAGGTCAAAAATGATTTTTTCACTGAATATTTTCAAAAAGTTTAGTTGGATTGAATGGATGAAATAGATAGAATCTAAAGTTGAGCACCTACTTTATGTTATTAATTTTATGTACAGTGAGACCAGAAATAATTTAACCATTTTGTTACAGCCGAAATGGAAGAAATTCTTTCGATTCGATTTCAAAATTTCAGGTGCCCATTGGTTCCAATGGCTGATGCTGATGGTTAAGTCGAAATTCTGTGCTGTCGCACGGCACGAACACAAAGTCAATTCACACTACTACCATGGCCGACCCATTTCCAAAATGAAATTTCCCTACTTTTTCCTTCACTTCCTTCAAACCCCACTTGAAAATTTCTGCCTATATAAACCCAAAATCAGTTCTGC
Organism: Luffa aegyptiaca; assembly: GCA_017139565.1. Lineage (NCBI taxonomy): Eukaryota > Viridiplantae > Streptophyta > Magnoliopsida > Cucurbitales > Cucurbitaceae > Luffa > Luffa aegyptiaca. The sequence goes on from CM029396.1 coordinate 1,075,693, forward strand.
AAATCCCCACCGCATCTTTCGATTACCCGAATCGAATTAGTTGAGGTTTCCAATTCCCATGGCAAGGAATCTTGGAGTTCTGAGGACGGATTTTGAGGCCTCGAAGGTTCTTGCTGACAATCAGGAATCAAGGCTTCGTTTCTACGAGACTAGAGCCCACAGCATCGCCATGGGCTACCTCATCTGGGAGAGGTTCTTCTTCTTTGCCATCTCTCAGGCTTCTTCTTCCTCCCTCAACTGTCTTCATTGGTGGATGGTTTTGGGTTTGAGTCTTTCCTGTACCTTCGTGTTCCTTTTGTTCCTCCTGGAGGCCGTCACTATGTTGTACCGGACCCAGAACCTGCTCGACATAATTTGCAAGGAACAGACCTATATCTGGCAACAAATATTGGAGGCCAGAAACCAAGATGATGGGTTCGGGTTCAATTTCGGTTTCTACGAGAGGACACTCAGCTATGATTCATTCAGACTTGTGGAGAGGAAGGTTTACATATGCGCCATTGCCTGTGCTCTGCTTGCTGTTACTGCTTTTGAACTATACGCCTGTAAGTACTTGCTATGCCACTGAATTGGACATCGTTTTGGCGGGCTATTTGTAGAGACTTACAATATGTTTTATAGTGTTGTGGCTATGAAGTCTTCATTCAAGAGCTTAATGTAGAAATGCCTCGGTGGAAGGAGATTATGTGTTTATCTTATAAAGAGTTTATGGGGTTGTTTTCTGCTTCTTAATATTGGAAATGGAATATCTAGACATGTATGCATGGAGCTTTCCCTTTTCTTCTCTTCTTGGTCTTAACAACTTGAGCATACCCTTCTACTTGCTCTTTCAATTTTACGTAAAGTACAAGATTGTTTTATAAAACGAATACCATTCTGGTTGTTTGTGGAATTCTCAAACTGCACACAAGAATCTTAGGTCCCGATTTCAAAACAATTGTAGAGTAGTTCAATTTGGAAAAAGGACCATACTCGAGTGCAGCAACTAACCCCTTCCCCCACCCATCAGCTTTAACTGTCTGAGAATGTTATTGACGATTTTTCCGTCCAAACATCGAGGTAACTTTCAAAGAGCTATGTTGATAATTTTTCATCAAAAGTCGCAGACACAGGATGTAACTTATGTAGAGGACCCTGTTTGATAATGAGCTGGTACTTCCTTATATCCATCTTATAAGGATATTCTGGTTCCTTGGGTTTTAGAGATAGAGACTTTACACTCTTTTGAGTTTTCTAGAGTGGAAGGTTAAAATTTTAAGCTTGCGGGAGCATTACCACCACATACCTTATTAAGAAATTTTCCTCTATTCTGTTTGAGCCTTCTTAATGTGTTCTCTACAAGTAGGCATTTGAGAATTTAGACCATATTCTTTGAAAGAATCCTTTTATCCAAAGGAATTGTGAGAAAATTTTTCATGTATTCGGAATGGCTCTGGCTCCTATTCAAAGTTGTCGAGTAAGGATGGGGGAATTCGTTCTTCAACCTCCTTTTTGAGACAGGGAGATTTCTTTAACAGGTTGAGTTATTGGCTTTATTGTGTTGTATTTGGTTAGAAAGGAAAAAGAGAATTATGTAAAATAGTGTGTGTTCCCCCTACCCCTAGGTTGTTTCTGCCTTTGTGTTGATCTATATATTTTCTCCTTTGTTTCTTACAAAAAAAAAAAAAAAAAAAAAAAAAAAAAAAAAAAAAAAAAAAAAAAATTAGAGTGTGTGCAACAGAAAAATAAATTTGAACTAAGCTGTGACAGTTTAAAAAAATCATAAAGTGAGAATACATAGAATTTTCATGGCTTGGCTATTAAGCTTACATCCTAGAGCAAAGATGAGAGAAGCTATGAGATTACAGAAGTGCAAACTTAGTACTCGCCGGATGCCCAAAATATCCAAACATGAAATTAACCAAAAGTTAGTTGCAAAAGAATTTCAAACTCATTACAGATAACAAAAAAAAAAGAATACCTATCTTGTGATAAATTTTGTGCTGTGATACTGAGGGGGCATATAGATAGGTTGAGTTGAGACGGCTACAACAAATTAGCACATTGTCGATGTGGGAAAAGTGAAAAACTACCTCTAACAAAGTGAGGCAACAACAAGTGATCAAAGTGTCAAAACAATGTTGGCATTCTCCTTCTTGACTTATTTATTACTTTTTCCTCCAAGGATTTGGGAGTAACTTAAATCGTCTTCTCCCAATTTCAAGGTAGTTCAGAAACTGAAAAGACCAATCAAATTGAAGCAATTAAATTGATCAATGAAATAGGTTTAAGTCATCGTATTGGCTGGATTATCATTGATACTAATTTTACTCCCACCAATATCGCCACAAACGATAACATCATGTACAAAATGATATTGCATATCAATCGTCTTCGTCTTTGCCCCTTCATGATAATCTACTCATGATCCTTTGTAAGAAAGATAGCACCTTGATGGTCACAAAAGGCCATAGTAATTTGCAAGTGTTCATTGAGCTCAACAAACAGCTTCTTTACAAGCAGCAGCCCAAATTGAGTTTACCAGTTCAATAGTTTTAGTTGTAGACAGTACAACCGTAGTTGGAATGTAACTTTTAGCTAATAGCACTTCCTTTACCCCTAAGTAACGGTGATCCACAAATTTCTTTCTGATGTTTCTTGAGACTTGAGAGGATTAGCCATATATAAGTTAATTGCACTAATTGCATAAGATAAATTTGTATAGATACATACCACAACATTTTTTTTTTCTGATGCTGCTTCAAGCCATAATTTATTGTAAGTTTATATTTTGTCATTCCTAATGCTACTTTGTTCTTACTTGTAATAGAGAGTAGAAATCTTGGGGAAGATGAGTCTCCTCGCTCTCCTACTCCTATATCTCTACCAACAGCATCCCTCCTATATCTCCTCCCATCTTCTTACATTCTCTACTCACGGCTTCCTCACTCTATTTAGTCATCTGGCTTTACTGCATTTTCCTTGGTTATTATTGTATCCACTGCTTATTTTGTTAGTTTTTTTTTTGGCATTTTTCCTATGTTATTACTGTATTTAGCTCATGTTCTTTGCTTTTACTGCATTGTTTTGTTGCCTTCAATGCATTTTTTTTGTTTAGTATTTCTTTTAGCTCATTTTGACTTGCTCCACTTTTTGGCACGTTAAATTTGTTAGGAAATGAGCCTAACTTTGTTGTTTGATTCATTGCACTCAATCTGTTACTGAAACTACATTTGCTATGTTTTAGGAATATGTATTGCACTTTTTGTTGGATGCTGGTAAATTTCTGCGGTTGAATTAGTCCCTAGCATCTCAGGTGAATCCTATGGTTCAATTTAGAGTTGTTGTTCGAGCTTCAAAATATTAATCTTTGCACGACTTTCAGTATTGGAAATTAAAATGAGAGACCATATCATATCATCTGATTTTGTTGCTTGTATAACTTTAGTCACGAAATCTATAAACTAAAACTTTGTTCAACTTGGCATTTCTTCCAGGACAAAGGTTCGTGGACCAGTGAGGTAAAGTTTAAAAACCCAAATGATAAAGGAGTTTCAGAGGGTGTTATGGAGCTTTTGCCATTCACCAACTGCTATTTGCTGTAACTTCAAGTTGGATACTCTGTCCCTCCTCTGGTATGAAGGCTTTTATTGGTTTGAGTAATTTTTTAGTTATTTTATCTTCTAGTCAGGTATGATTGGTGCACGTTAACCTAATTTAACAGAGACGGGGAAAATAAAGAATCTGGGTAACCAAGCATCAGAGAAAGTTTTGATGAGATTTTCTATTTATTTAAATTTATTTCTCGTTCCCTTAATTTCAGGTATTTGATGTGCTTAAAATTAGTTTGAAATCAAGGACAGAATAGTTAAAAGGAAAAGATTGAAAGAATTGGGTAAATCCCAAGCTGTATTCCAAATGGAAGACATCAGAATCTTGTGAATAGTCTACAATTCGGGTAAAATTGGTATTTATCCTATGGAACAGTTCTGAATTTTTAAATTTTCCTTAAAATAGACTCAAAACGGGAGCCTCAGGAAAAAAAAAAAAATCAGATGGATTTGTGGTTCTGAAGTTATGAATTTTTAAGAATCTGAAATTCTATGAGCATTCTCTATTACCAGCTATTCTAGAGTTTTTTTTTTTTTTTTTTTTTTGTAATGCTATGAGTTAAATTGTTACTTTTACTTGGAATAGACTCAATGATGAAAATTTAGGAACAGGAATCAGTTCATTTGGATAAGGGGAAAACATGTTATGAATATTTAAGATGACTTAAATTTTGCAGGAAAAAGACAGGGTAATTTAGGCCCCGTTTGATAACCATTTGGTTTTTGGTTTTTGGTTTTTGAATATTAGGCTTGTTTTCTTTAAATTTCCTCACCATGGTTTTCATTTTTGTTAAAGACACACTTGAATTCCTAACCAAATTCTAAAAACAAAAACAAGTTTTTGAAAACTACTTTTTTTTGTTTTAAAAAATTGGCTTGGTTTTTGAAAACATGGGAAGAAGGTGGGTGAAAATCCAAAGAAACTTAGAGTTGGGAGTGGTGTTTATAAGCTTAAAAACCAAAAACCAAAAACAAAAAACCAAATGGTTATCAAACGGGGCCTTAGTTTTGTTAAATTTGAATGAATAAGGAGAAAGTTGGGAGAAGAAACACTTGATTTGGAATTTTGAATAAAAAGTTATGAAACTTTAAAGTCTGAGGCAGGCGTGAGTCATAGCAAAATTCTGAAGAAACTTTCTTAACATTCCCTTTTTGTGTGAAAACTGAAAACTGAAACTCTTTTGGGGGTTTTCAATTAAACGAGTTCCCTATAAATAAAGTGAAGCTAAAATTGAGAACTTAGTAAAAGGCATCACTTGATTTTAATATTTGGTTCAAAAGTTATGATGAGAACTTAGTAGAAGGAATCACTTGATTTTAATATTTGGTTCAAAAGTTATGAATTAATTAATAGTATTATGTTACCTATGAAGTGTATTGAAAATCGAGTTGTTGATTTTTTAATCTGAATCTAATATGATTTGAGCTTCATTCAAGATAGTATACAAGGAAGAATGACCGGTTGAAGTTAATGACATTGCATGTAAATAAAAAACAAGCCATGCCAACTTTATAAACACCTGTTATGTTAATAGGTTGAGTTCAAAGTCAAACCATATTTGGAGAGGAAGAGTAGTATGAAAGAATTCAAAAGTAGATCGAAACCAAATTTAGCTTTCAAGCTGCCAAGATAGCTAAAATATTGTATCAATAATGAACTTGTGTTTCTTTTCATTCAGATATTGACTTATTGGAAGTTGTTAATTCTTATCGGCAGATCTTTTTATGGATAGGAACTCTCATTGGTATGTCAAACTTCTAGTGTGCTGAATGTTGTTATTTACTATTTTGTGCCAAATTTCCTGGTTTAAGTTGTCTTACATTTGTTTTTAGGCACATAGGATCTTTTAGAAGCTCATTATCTTCCTTTTACAGAGAAATTCTATACTTAAGCATTGGATGGTATCCCAATATCATCTTGTTACTTTGGTTGATGTATGTCTAACACTCTAACTTCAAATTGGACGCCGAGGATCCGAGGTCTAGATTCCAATCATATTAAAGATAGGTATGCTTTGCCACTTTTTCCCTTTTTTCTTTTGTTTTCTTGGGTGTGGGTTATTATTATTATTATTAGTTTTAATAAGAAACCGAACTTTCATTAAGAGAGATGAGATGCAATGAAGTACAAGGGCGTATAAAAAATAAGTCCACCAATATAAAGCCCCAAAAACTAATTACAAGAACTAATCCTAATTCAAAAGAATGAGCTCCATGGATAATTACAAAAGTCTCGATGAACAGGCATCCATAAAGACGAATGAAATCTAATCAAATCTCAAAGCTTTTCATCTAACTCCTTTGACCGTCTAAAGATATGACCATTTTATTCAAGCCAAAGACCCCAAAAAATGCCGAAAAAAAACAAGCTTGCTACAGAACTTTTTCTTTGTCATGGAAAGGAGAGTTTAGGAGCACTTCCTCAATCATGGAAAGCCATATCCACCCCAAAAGTTCTAAAAGAATTATTCCAAAAGGAAACCGCAAACGAGCAACCAGATGTGGGTTAGTTTTGATTTCTTGAGATTCAACCTTCTATGAATATATCATTGTACCGTGAAATCTTGCTGTGTTGCACAGGTGCAGGAGATTACTGGTGGATAATTGTGTTATGTTTTAGATTTCTGAATGCATATGGAAATTCTAGAAACCTTACAATCACATGGTTATGTGTTTAACTATTAGTTGTTGATCACCTGGGAACTATTCACCACATCCCTGAGAACCCGACACGACGTACGACTTTCATAACTTGCAGGTTATATTTTGAGCGCAGTTCCAAACAGCCAAACAACTTGAGACAAAAGATCAAGTTTGTGAACCACTTCTTGTTGCTCTTTGTTCTGTACTGCAGCAGATTGAGACTCAGAATTTGTTGAAGTGTTAGCATTCTGGTAAAAGGATTCCTTTTCTGTTTTATCTTTAGAGATGAGAGGTAAGAAAATCTGAAACATATAGAAATCATTGGATTTTTTAGTACTTTTTAGTCATGGGGTTAGGATGATATAGTTTTGACCCTTTGTTGCCCTTGGAAGCAAAATTGGGGATAATTGTAATGGGTAGCAAAAATGATTAGGAAAATAGCCGATTTAGCATTTTTAGAAGGTTTCTATAAAACATATAGGGGCTGTTTGGGGTGCTAAATTGGTTATAATATCTGGTGGTTATAATAATCTGGGGATTATAATAGTCTGGGGTTATAATAATCTGTGTTTGGGGTGCAGATTATTATAGTCTGGAATAAAATAATCTGTGTTTGGGGTGCAAATTATTTTAGTCTGGGATAAAATAATCTGTGTTTGGGATGCAGATTATTTTAGTCTGGGTTAAAATAGTCTGTGTTTGGATTGCTGATATGTTTAACATGAGATTCTGAATCAAATGTTCAAGTTGACTTTTTTTTCCTAACTTATTTATTTATTTATTTTCCTCATACAACTTTGTATGTCAAATATTATATTTTGCAAATGTCAATAAAAAATTGTTTGGATTCAGTTGTAAAAAAAATAAAGTATTGGGTATACGGGTTAAATGATGTGTTTAACTTAAAAGGAAACAAAAATAACCTAAGGTAAGAGTTGATTTTCTTTGTTTTAGGGTCATGATTTTTTCACAAAAGAAGTCATTTTATGATTTCATATTGGAAAACCATATTTGTTTCATTTCTGTATTTTCAACTTAAAAATGGTAAATGCTTATGTACAAAGAAATTATATAATAAAACTCCATATTTAATAAAACTCCATATTTATATATGTAGAAAGACAACTGAGAAACTCGTAAGTGTTTCTAACATGAAATGACCAACTGAGAAACTGGTAAGTATTTCTAACATGGAATGACCAAAAATCGCTTTTTTCTTTTTCTTTTTTCCTTCTTTTTCATTTTCTTCCTCCATCTCCATCATCTTCATCTTATTCCTCCATTTCCATCTTCATCTTCATCATCTTCTTCCTCCATTTCCATCATCATCTCCATCTTCTTCCTCAACCTCAAACTCCATCTTCATCATTTTCTTCTTCCTCTAACCCTAATGCCGGCAACGTTTTCAACGAATTTTTTGGCAGTTGCCGACAAATTTTTCGACGACCAAATTTTTTTTCCTCGTTTTCTTTCTTTTCTTCTTTTTTTTTCCTTTATTTTCATTTTTTATATTTTTCAAAATGAAAATGAGAAGAAATATGAAAAAAAGGAAAAAAATCGGTTGTCGGAAAAGTCGTTGAAAAAGTGGTCGGCGGCCGTCGGAAACTTCGTCGGCCGATGGCGACCGGCGGTCGTCGGAAAAGTCAAGGAGTCGCATGGAAGAAGAGAGGAGAGAGTTACTGTAGATAATGGATAGAATGATCGGGTGGGTTGAATGATGGTTACTGTAGAGAATGGATAAAATAATCGGAGGTAAAAATAACCCACCTCACCATTTATTTTTGTTGATGCCCCAAACACTGAATAGGTTATAATAAAGGGAGCTATTATAACCTATTCAGTGCCCCAAACAGCCCCATAGTGTATTTTGTTTTGTGTTTTTCATTTCTTCCGGTTCAATTTCTATGTCATTTTATATTTTTAAAATAAGTCAAAATACTTATTATTAATGTTATCTTCATATCAGCCACATTTCATAACTATTTTCTTTACATTGTATCAATTTTTTTTACAGTAGGATGGAAATGTCGATTCACCTCTCATATCGATGTCGAACCTATAGACATATGAAAATGTCGATAGAAATATCAACATGTCGATGAAATTGTAATACATTCTAACACACAAACGAGGATCTTTATATTTCAAGAGAATTTGAGAGTTTGTCTTTAAAATAAGTTCAAAAAAATTATAAAAAAAAAAAGTTTAAAAATAACAATATTTTCACACGAACAGTTTGATATTATTTAATACAATAAGTAAATAAGAAATAAAAAAATACTTTTTTTTTTTTTTTTTGGTAAGCTAACAGTGGACAGTCTCTGATGAAGAACATATAATGTTATAAAAAAATCAACGACGTAAGGAAGGATTCTAATTTTTAAATGAGACAGTTGCTTAGCAGTTGTATTAAGTTAAGATTTATTTATTTATTGAGTTGAACAATATTTGGGAGATGAGGATTCCAACTTTTGACTTTTTAGTTGATGATCTATTTTTAAACTATATTTAGGTTAACATTTAAATTTTAAAGTTTTTTCTTTAATTTCTCTATGAATTTTAAAAATTGAAAGATTTGTTGGGAATGACATGGGATATTTTGGCCTTTAAAGTTTACTTTACATTTGTCCCATATGAAAAGATTTGGAGTTGGGAAGAGTGTTTTTTTTTTAAAAATGGGAAGAGTGTTTTTATACCATCACTCTTTCCTATTTTTGTAAAAGTGGTTAAGGGTGGTATATAGACTTCTTCCCACACATGCGCTACCGTCGGTTGGACGCGTGGGTAACCCTACTTGTGTATAATAAAGAGATGAGTTTTACTTTTAGGTCAAAATATTTTTATTTTATTTTATTTTCCTATTAAAGCAATAAAGAAAGCAAACAATAGTATGATGCAATAATGCTCAACCTGAGAATTAGGAGAGCACAGACACTGAAATAAATAAAGGCCAAGATAGCCACGTGTCTGACAATGATAGAAGGATACATAATAGAAAAGGAAAAGGAATTACAGGGAGATAACCAGCCAGAGAAATAACATAAAGCATATTTAATTACACTAACATCCCCCCCCAGTGAATAAGGTTTAGAAACCACAGTGAGCTTGGTTCTCAAATTCATAAACCAAGGAGAAGGAAGTGCCTTGGTCATGATATCCGCCAGCTGATCTTCGGATGGAACATACCGCACAACAAGTGGTTTACGAGCCACTTTTTCTCTGATATAATGGTGATCAATCTCGATATGCTTAATTCTATTATGCATAACTGGATTCGCAGGAAGATAAGTAGCGCTAACATTATCGCACAGTAATAAAGGACAAGAGGAAACAATACCAAATTCGCTAAGGATGGACTGAATCCAGGTGATTTCAGCAGCGACATTTGACATCCCTCTATACTCGGATTCTACACTTGACCGTGAGACAACCCTTTGCTTGGGGGAGTTCCAAAAAACGAGGTTGGATCCAAGGAAAACACAGAATCCACTGGTGTTACGACGGTCATCCGGATAGCTCACCTAATCAGCATCTGTGTAACATGTTATGGAAAATGGAGAAGGAGTTAGAAGGAGACCAAGATGCAAGGTGCCTTTGAGATACCGAAGCAATCGTTTCACTGCCTGCATATGAGATGTCATTGGAGCATGAAGAAATTGGCAGAGCTTGTTCACGGTGAAACTGATATCAGGTCGCGTGATTGTACAATATTGCAAGGCACCGACTAAGCTTCGATATTCTGTGGTTGAGTCCAATAATTGACCATCATTGAGAGGCAAGGGAGGATCAGATGCCATGGGTGAAGTAGCAGACTTGCAATTCTCCAAGCGGGCATGATGAACAATGTCTGAAATATACTTCTGCTGCGATAACATAAGGCCTGAAGAGCTGTGAACCACCTGAATTCCCAAAAAATATGACAGAACCCCCATGTCTTTAAGAGCAAAATGACAATTCAGATCAGATATGTAATGCTGTATGAGGCATGAATCATTTCCAGTTACTAGGATATCATCAACATATACGAGAAATATCACAACATTTTGGCCAGATCTGTAAACAAACATTGAAGTATCAGCTTTTGATGCCACAAATCCCCACGACAGCAAGCAGGAACTAAGTTTTGAGAACCAGGCCCTAAGACTTTGCTTGAAACCATATAACGCCTTATGCAACCGCAAAACATGACTGGGATAAGACGAATTTTCAAATCCAGCAAGCTAGCGCATGTAAACTTCTTCTTTTGAGGTCACTGTGAAGAAAAGCATTATGAACATCTAGTTGACGAATTTTCCAGCCATAAGAAACAGCCATGGATAGCACAATGTGGATGGTAGTTGGTTTTACAACCGGGCTGAATGTCTCAAAGTAGTCTATTCCATAAGCTTGAGTGAACCCTTGAGCTACCAAACGAGCTTTGTACCTATCGACAGCACCATTGGGCTGAAGCTTAACACGGAACACTCATTTACAACCTATCAATTTCCTATTAGTAGGCATAGGGACTAGAGACCAAGTACCATTCTTAATCAAGGTATCATATTCAGCTTGCATTGCCAATTTCCATTGTGGGTCATCAAGAGCAGCCTTATAGTTCTTAGGTTCCATAGCCGAAATCTGAGAAGAGGCCAACCAAGATTTCGGTTTGAAAATGCCATCTTTGGATCTTGTTATCATGGGATAGGTGTTTAAAGATGAGGAGGGCAGAGGCTCAGAGGAGGGAACTAATGTAGTAGATGGGATGGAAGGAGAGGGGGGCTCAGAGGAAAAAGGAGAAGAATGGGAACTGGTAAGAGGTGTAGTAGACGAGACAGAAGACAGAAATGCCAGGGGAGAGGATAAACGGGTAGAAGGCAAGAGAGATGAGGAATGGGAACGTAAAGGAAGGACAGGAGGCGTGAGGGCAGAGGAAGCAGGGGAAGGAGCAGAATAGGCAGGCGGGATTGACAATGATAAAGACAAAGGCAAGGGGGAGGAAAAAGACGACACAGAAGATAGAAGAGAATCAAGGGGATAAAAGGAATCATGATAAAAAGATTTAATAGAGGAAGCAGCCGTAGAAGGAATGGACTGAAAAGGAAACAACTGCTCATTAAAGACCACATGCCGGGAGACAAACAAACAACCAGATTGGAAGTCAAGACAGAGATAACCTTTGTGAGATGAGCTATACCCAAGGATGAAAAAATCGGAGATATCCGTCGATATATCGGATTTTTGGAGATACCGACACAGATATGAGGGGGTAAAGTCTTTTTTACCTCCTTATCGCCGAAATATCGGAAATATCGGCAAAATATGGGCGAACAGATATCGCCGATATTTCGGCGATATTTTGGTTAATTTTACTTCATATTAAATAAATATATATTATTTGTTGAAATTTAAAACACAATTGTTATGTTTTGCACGACTGGCAATGTGCAGTAATTAACATGGCTTTGGGCGTGGGTTCGAATCTCAGATATGGAACACTTGATATTTATTTTTCATTTTATTTTATTTTCGTTTTCTTCACTATTATTTTTTATTCTTATTTTTATTCAACTTTTTTAATTTTTGTTCTTTTTCGTTTCTCCCACTATTATTTTTTATTCAACTTCATTTTTTTTTCTTTATTCTCTTGTATTTATTCTTCTCTTTAATTTTCAAAATTTTATTATATAATTTATATTTTTCTTATTTCATTTTGCATTACTTTTAATACATTATTTTTTTTTTGAAAAGTTTAATACAGTATTTTGAGTTGCAATATTGTTAAACGTATTCGTTTGTATTGACATTGCTATTAATGAGTAAATTAATTAAATTTATGTTCATTTATTGACATGTAAATTATTCTACTAAGATTTGTGTTGCATGTTTAACTTATAAAATGCATATTTTTTTTAGAACAATAAAATGCATATATACTTTATGAATATTAGAATCTATTGTTTAATTTATTGTTTTATATATAAATTATTCAAGTTTATATTTATTTTATAGCTTTCAATACTATATATTATTGTATTAATGCATATATTTGGCTTTTAATTATTGATATATTTGCTTAAAGTAGTAGTATATGACTAAAAAAAGCTTGTTTTAAAGTTTCAAAAAGAAAATCACAATATTTTTATGAATTTCCACAATATCCGTGATTTTTCCCGGAATATCCGTCGATATTCAAATATCCGTCAATATATCCGTAAATCTGAATTACTGATATTGGTTCCGATATCAATATTTTCATCCTTGGCTATACCCGAGGAAGACACACTCTCGAGACCTAAACTCCAATTTGTGATCATTATATGGTCTCAAAAATGGAAAACAAGAACATCCAAAGCATTTAAGAAGGCTATAATCAGGTGAATGGTTATACAAGACAGAATAGGGAGATTCAAAGGCAAGCACAGGAGTGGGTAGTCTATTTATGAGGAAGACTGTCGTTTGGAAAGTAAAGGACTAGAACTTTTGAGGCATCGAGGAATGAGCAAGAATGGACAACCCAACCTCAACTACATGTCTGTTTTTTATCTCAACACTCCCATTTTATTGAGGAGTGTAAGGACGTGATATTCGATGTATAATGCCAGCTTTAGCAAGTATAGAAGAGAGGGGTTTAAACTTAGAGCCACCATCAGATTGAAAAGCCTTGATTTTTGTATTGAATTGGTTTTCAACCATGGTCTTAAAAATAAGAAAGACAGAAGTGGCATCTTGTTTAGAACGCAAAAGGTACAACCATGTAAATCGAGAGTAATCATCAAAAAACAGAATAAAGTATCTTGCACCATTGATAGATTGAATTGGAGAGGGTCCCCATACATCAGAGTAAACAAAGTTTAAAGGGACAGTAGCCCGAGAAGAAGAGGCAACAAACGACAGCCTGTGACTCTTAGCCAAAAGACAAGAATTACAAAAATTTTCCATTGAAGAACTAAAAGAAAGATTACAATTATTGAGAACTCTCCGTACTATAGGAAAAGACGGATGACCAAGGCGCCGATGCCAAAGAGACACGTCTTGATAGGAAGAAAGAAAAGCTGCAGGTTGACAAGGGAAACTGGACGAAGCAAAATTGTTGGTGGATGGAGCAACGATCAGCTTGTAAAGGCCATTTTCAAGATGGCCTTGAAGGAGAATTCTCTTGGATAGACGATCCTTCACAAAGAAAGTAGTAGGATGAAACTCAACAAATGCTTGATTATCATGACAAAGCCGAGCAATACTAATTAAGTTATGTGACAAATGAGGAGCATGTAAGACTGAACGAAGGTGAATAGGAAAAGAAGAAGCCGAAGGTAAAATAGTAAAACCAACATTAAGAACAGGAAGACCCTTACCATTGCCAATCACGACCTGCTCACTGCCAAGATAGGAGCTGGATTGTTGAAGGAGGTGGTTATCCGGTGTCATATGGTGAGTGGCTCCGGAATCCATGAACCATGCCTCGTCAGGATGAAATAAATTTGGTTATGAAGCAGTTGAGTCAGGGGCAATTGGGGAAGGCAAGGTAGGCTGAAGGAGCGGGGCAAACTGATTGAAAAGGGCCTGGGGAGAAAGCGAAGATGAGGGGGCTTGGTACATCGGATTATGTCGATTGTAGCATACAAGGGCCATATGACCAAACTTACCACAGATTTGACACTGAGGCCGATTTTGAGAGTTGGAGGAAGGCCATTTCGGTCGAGGAGCAGATTGGGGTCGACCAAGGACACTGGAGCTATTTTGGGGGGCGGAAAACTGATGAGGAAAAGGGAAAGAAGCTAGAGGTCGTGGAAAAGAGGGTCGAGGAGTAGAAGAAGGTGAGGAGCGTGGAGAACGCCAGGTATTTGAATTTGTGGAAAAATTTGCAAGGTTGGCCTGAACTAGATTTAAGCTATCAACTGAAGACTGCTTTTCAAGGCGTGCCTCATATGCTAATAATAAACTTCGTACGTCAGCAAGAGATGGTCTATCATTGCGATTATGTATGGAGGTTACAAAAGGGTTATACTTCGGACCTAGACCCTCAAGAATATAGGCTAGATGATCCCTATAGGACAGAGGCTCTCCAATATCAGAGAACTTGTCTGAAATGTCCTTAATCTGAGCTAGATACTGGGACACTGTTAACTCGTCCTCCTTAATTTTCTGAAGCTATGACCTAAGACCCATTATTCTAGCCGTTGAAGAAGACTCATAAACAGTACGGAGATGATCCCAAATTTCAAACGCAGAAGAGCAACCGATAATTTCCCCAAGTTTATCTTCATTTAGTGAGGAATACATCCAACTCATAAGAACGCGATTAAATTTTTGCCAGATGGGGAATTGAGGGTTTACTTGAGTCTGTGCAGCATCCAGGAAACTCGGTGGAGGAGGAGTTCCATCAATGAACGATTCCATATCAAAGGCAATAATGTGGTTTAGGAACTGGTTTTTCCACAGCAGGTAATTGGAGTGGCGTAGGCTGATGGTGAGGAAAAAAAGAGGTATTCAGATTATAGGATGGAAAAAAGGGCAGTGTAGAAGATTGAGTGAGTGGATAAGGAAACCCAGTTGTTGGTGTAGGAAAACAATGGTTATTAGTGATCAAAGCCGTAAGGTTAGGGTGGGGAAGAAAGCTAGAATTAAGGCCGATACTGAAAGCAGGAACATTAGGGTTAAGGGGACGGGTTTGAGTGTTGGATACAATAGTCGAAGAGGTGAGGTTGAGTCTCTAAGAAGAAATAGGAGTGGTAATGGGAGTGGTGACGGAGGAAGAAACCATCGGTAGTCGGTCACTTTTTGCAGACGAAGAACTCGAAGTGGATGCCATTTTTAGAATAAAAGGAGCCAAAGCTCTGATACCATAAAGCAATAAAGAAAGCAGACAATAGTATGATGCAATAATGCTCAACCTGAGAATTAGGAGAGCACAGACACTAAAATAAATAAAGGCCAAGATAGCCACGTGTCTAACAATGACAGAGGATACATAACAGAAAATGAAAAGGAATTACAGGGAAATAACCCGCCAGAGAAATAACAGAAAGCATATTTAATTACACTAACACCTATAACCCACGTGTCATGGTATTGTTGCGTCCACGTGTTGTGTCACAGTCAGATGGAATTGAACGTCGCTTTCATAACTGACTATATGCATGGAAGATGATTATTGATGGAAGCCACTATTAATGTCGCCTTCATTCACCCAAAAATTTTTCCTTTTGACACCAACATGCTTATGAAAGAACAATAAATTACAAGCCACGGAGAAAAGAAAGATTAAAAAAATTGAAGCAAAATAAATAAAAAAAAAAAAAAAAAAAGAGAAAAATGTAGGTAGGGACGATGAACATGAATTTTCAATTTTGGATTAGATTAATATCAAAAAGCAAAGCATCATCTCAGGGTATGCAGTATACCGAGTAGGCGTGACCAAAACTCTGATTAGAAATTTAAGTTTGGTCTCTAAATTTTTCGGGTTGTATCAATTAAGTTTCTGAAGTTTAAAAAATATTTAATAAACTTTTAATATTGTATCTAATAGGTCCTTGTACTTTAAAAATGTCTAATAAATTTATAAACTTTCAATTTTGTATCTAAGTGCATGTTTGAGAATGATTTTGGAATGGTTAAAACCACTTTTGTCATATTCAAAATCACTCCAAAACATACATTTAATAATTTAAAATCGATTTTGATAGTATGAAAATCACATTTAAAAGTGTAAAATTAAACATGAAATTGATTTTGAATATTTAAAGGTATGTTTCGATGTAATTTCGAATGTGATAAAAGTGATTTTACTCCTTCCAAAATCATTCCCAAACATGCACTAATAGGTTCCTGACACATTCAAGATTTTTAAAAATTAACCAATCGATTAAATATAAAATTAAATTTTATGTCCATTCCGACCCTAAACTTCCAATTTTATGTCTAGTAAGCCTGTGAATTTTAAAAAATGTCGAATATGTCAGACTTATTGGATATAAAATTAAAAATTGAAAGACCAATTGGATATAAATGTGAAAGTTTAAGGACTTATGAGATACTTTTTAAAATTAAGAGACCTATTGGACAAAGAATTGAAAGTTCGAAGACTTTTTTTTGTAAGGAGGAAGACCTTTTTTTTATATACTTTTTAAAATTTAGTGGCTAAGGGTGTGTATGGCATTGATTTTGGAGACAGTTAAAGTGATTAAAAAAGAATCTTAAACGTTTTTAGCGTTTGGTAAAACAGATTATAAATTAATTTTTATAAAGTACTTTTTCAACCCCGTTCATTTTCAAAATCTAATAATCGTATTTTTTTCGTTTAGCTTTCCTAAAAATCTAATCTGTGACTAACTATTTATCTTCTCTATATGTTTTTTAAACTTGATTCATGTGAATCATTTTCTTAATTTAACATATTTTTATTCTATTATTTTATACTCATTTGAAATTATTTGTTTTTGTTTTTATTTAAATTAAAATAATATTTTTTCCAATACAAGTAGCAAATTATATTTCTTAGCAAAATATAAAAACATCCTAATGTTAAACATAAGATTATATTTTAAATCATACGAAATTTAAACCAATTATCTTATATGTTTCAAAAAAATAATTATCTTAAAATAATTTTGAAATTATCTTTTAAAATTTTGAAATTTAATATCAATATTAAATTTATTTATTGAAAAAATATAGTTAAACTGCGATAATTTAGAATATTAATTTACCAAACACCTCAACTTGCTTTTTCGTCTATAAAGCTAAAATTTATCAAACACTAATTTACTTCGTAATATAGCTGATTTTCTTAAAAGCACAGTTAACAACAATTATTTTAGAAGCTACAACAACGCCAAACTAAGCCTAAATTGACAAATGAGTTTTCAAGTGAGCCCTCGAAAATAATTTTTTAATTTTTTAATTTTTTTTTTGAGAACAAGAGAGATATCATATTAATTCGAAAGAGTTTCCCCAGGGGATACAAAAAACTGAAGCTCACATTGAGCTTGTTGAACAATCCAACCAGGAAAGTTCGACGACCACAAACGTGGAGAAAACAACAAACCCACTTGGGCTAAAGAATTATAATTACGATTGACATGACAAAAAGTAATTTGATCGAATGAACCGCTCAAAAGGTTTATATCCCAACAGACTGTAGCACAATCCGACTCAGGCCGCTTCTTCTGCAGAAGAACTGATATCAAAGCTAAGGAGTCAGAAAAAATTGTCAAACTTTTGACATCATTCTGACGCGCAAGCTTAAGGCCCTCAAGCACTGCCACAGCCTTAGCACACAAAGTTGATGAAAAAATAGGAAATCCCTTATGCATCACTAGATGCAACTGGCCCTTATGGTCACGAAGCACCACACCAATAGCACTTTTCTTATTCCCCAAGTCCCATGTCGCATCCACATGCATTATGTATTTTTGACCTTGAGAAATCAACCTATTAATATCCTGAATCGATTGGACCTTTCGACCAGCACGCTGATTTTTCGTCTTAAAATCATACAAATAATCATCAATCCATTCACAACGGACGTTAACAGGGGGAACAAGATGATTGTGAATGGTGTTATTACGATCATTCCATATAGCCCAACACCCTACACAAATCCATTCTAAAACTGTATCCGTAACAGAGTCAGCTAAATGGATCCATTTATCTTTAATGTCCATGTCTCTTTCCCATCCGATTTCTCCTCCAACATCCAACCTTGTCCACACTTCCTTTGCTCTATGACATTAAGAAAGTGCATGGTCTGATGTTTCAGGCACCTCCAAGCACAACGAGCATACCCCATCAACCGGGACATGATGCCTCCCCGAGTTGACAGCACACGGAATGCAACCTTGAAAAGATCTCCAAACAAATAGTTTAATTTTTGTTGGTAGTTGTAGTTTCCACAGCCGAGTCCACCATTTGCGTTCTTTATCCCTACAAGATGGAGAAGCATCACATTTCAAGAGCATACCCAATTTATACCAGCTCTTAACGGAATATACCCCATGCTTGTCATAATGCCAGATCCATGAATCAGGTGCTTGACGGCTAATAGGAATACGAAGGATCTCCTGCACATCATCCTCCCATAATTCCAAACGGAGCTTATCCACATCCCAATTTCCCGTTGGGGTAATATAATCAGATACCAACATATCTACCTGAGCACCCTTTTGTCCTAATACCTTAAATGTATTAGGCCGAGGAATCCAAGGGTCAAGGACCAACTTGATAGATCGCCCATCACCAATATTCTTCCGAAGACCCACCTTTAAAAGATCCAACCCCCACATAAACCCTTTCCAAAAATAGGAAGAGTTAGATCGTACCTCGGCGTCTAATAGGGATGACGATGGAAAATATCGTCCCTTAAGAATTCTAGCAACAGTAGAATTTGGATTGTGGAAAACTCTCCAAGCCTGCTTAGCCAACAAAGCTTGGTTAAAAACTTCCAAATCCCTAAAATTTAGCCCACCGATCTCCTTGGGTTTACACAACTCTCCCCACTTACACCAGTGGATGCGACGTTTCTATTTCGTTGTACCCCACCAAAACTTTGCACATAACGCAGAAATTTTGGACAAAATCCCCTTAGGAAGTCTAAAACACCCCATAGCATATGTGGGAATAGCTTGGACGACACTCTTAATAAGAACCTCCTTTCCCCTGGTTGAGAAAAAGCTTTGCTTCCACCCTTGTAATTTTGACCAAACTCTGTCCAGCACACATTTGAACTCCTTGCATTTTCCTCTATGGAATGCCGACGGCATGCCCAAATAAGAGCCGAGACTCGTCACCACTTTCATCTGAAGGATAGAACCAAGGTAAGCTCCAGTATCGACAGACACATTTTTAGAGAAGCAAACCATTGATTTGTCTAGGTTAATGCATTGACCCGAAGCACGCTCATAATCTATCATAATGGAACGAAAATGCCCAAATTCAGAAGCCTTGGCCTTCAGAAAAATGAGGCTATCGTCTGCAAAAAATAAATGAGACACTTTCGGAGCCGAACGAGCAATAAAAATCCCTGCCAAATCGCGATTCCTGGATGTATCTAACAACGAAGCTAATCCTTCTGTACATAGCAGAAATAGATACGGAGATAAAGGGTCCCCTTGACGCATACCTCTAGATGCCTCAAATCTGCCCCTTGGTTGTCCATTAACAACGATAGAAAGGGAGGCTGTAGAAATACAATCCATAATCAACTGAATCCACTCACCAGGAAAACCAAGCTTCTCCATGACAGCACCAAGATATCGCCATTCAACCCTATCATATGCTTTGCTCATATCCAATTTCAATGCAGCAAAACCTGTCTTTCCTTTCCTCTTAGAATTCAAAAAATGCAGGGTTTCTTGACCAATTATCATGTTATCTGAAATAGACCTACCCGGGATAAACGCTGATTGGCATTCATCAATGATCGAATTCAAAACATTCTTCAACCGATTCGCAATAAGCTTTGTAACAATTTTATAGGAAACATTACACAAGCTAATAGGGCGATAATCAGATACTAACCTCGGCTGATGTTTCTTTGGAATGAGAACCAAATTTGTATGGTTCCACTCATTTATTGAACGCTTCCGATTTAAAATATCCAGGCAATTATCCACCGTTTGAGCCCCCACAATCTCCCAATATTTCTGATAAAAGAGAGCTGGGAACCCATCCGGACCTGGCGCCTTAGTGGGATGAAAGTCCTTAATCGCCTTTTCCACCTCCTCTCGTGAGAAAACAGCAGCTAGAACTTGATTCATCGCAGGAGTAACACGTCGTGGGATATGATTCAAAACCTTCTCCAACTCCTCTACAGAAGGATTTCGGGTACAGAAGATATCTTTAAAGTAGGATTCAAAAACAGAATGAATCTCAGCATCCCCCTCCTGCCACATCCCATTCACATCCTTCACACCCCGAATCTCATTACGCCTTCTTCTTGCAGAAGCCCGCTGGTGGAACCACTTGGTATTGCGATCTCCCCACTTCAACCAATTCTCTCTTGATCTTTGCTTCCAATACATTTCCTCTTCTAGCAAGAGGTCATCCAACTGTCGTTCAAGATGATGAATTCTCGCAAAATCAATAGGCACAAGCCTATCATACTCCATTTTGATCATATTCTTAATTTTCCATAGATTTTCCTTCCTCGCAAGTAACTTTCTTTGACCCCACCTTCCTAAAGCCGAAGCGCACTTACGGAGAGTATGTTGAAGATCAACGGCATTACTATCCTGACCAGACCAACGACCAATGTCAGAAATAATCTTTCGGCATTCTTCGTCCTGGGTCCAGCATTCCTCAAACTTAAAAGAGCGATTCACCTTCCTCCACTGATGCCTGACAACATTGCCTTGTACACAGAGTTCTATTGGCCTATGATCTGACTTAGCCTAATCCCGGTTAATAACATTACAATTCGACCAAAGAGAAAGAAAGCCCTCATTCGCCAAAAAACGATCTAGACAAAGAAACATTTGGTCCCCTGATTGGCAACAATTACACCATGTAAACATATCACCACTGAACCCCAAATCCATCAATCCACAATCATCCAAAGTCTCACGAAAATTTTGAATAAGGTGTTGATCACGAACTACACCACCTGATTTCTCATGATCCCACAGAATCTCATTAAAATCCCCCCCAAGAACCCACGGGGTGGCATCGTTGTTTTGGAGTCTACGAATCAAATTCCAAGTATGGGTACACAAATTAGAATCAGGCTGACCGTAGATTCCGGTAAACTGCCATCCCATATTGTTCCAGACAATAAAAGCATCAATTTGATGGACCGAATAACTTCGAATAGACACATCAACATCATTTTTCCACAATAGACACAGACCACCACTCAAACCAACTCGATTAACAATAAAACATCTAGAGTAATTCAAATGCAACTTCAATTTATTCAAAACGAAAGAAGAACATTTAGTCTCAAAAATAAAACATAGTTGGGGACAAAGGCGACCTATCTCGTTGCTAACATTTCGGAATGCCCATGGGCTCCCTAGACCATGGACATTCCAACACAACATTTTCATGGATTTGGGCGGGGCTGCTCGGCAGTCCCCGCCTGATTACACTCATTGGACTCAATTCGTGGACGCTTCAAATTTTCTGGCGAAAATAAAATAGGTCCATTCTTTCGCTTGTGAAATTCCTCGAGCACAGAAAGATTCAGACCGGCTGGAACAAACCCCGCTCGAGCACGTTTCTTCCATTGGTACCCTTAGACTTGTTTTTTCTCTTCCTTCTTCACCGAAAGCCCAATCTCAGAAACATTAGCAACAGGCTTAATAGGATCAATCAAGGGCTTCAAATTGTTGGAATTGAGGTCCACTGACCCAATAAAATTTTCACTTGGAAGATCTTCATCCATCAAAGGCCCATTGTCAGCTGAAGGCCCATACAGCCCACTACTTAGCAAGCTACTGAAATAATCCAACGGCTTCTCATCAAACTCCCCAAATTTCGCAGCACATAACTCGCCCAATAAAGAGTCCTCAACCGAAAGCAGCTTGGCCTCATTCGAATCCCCATTAATAGCAGCTGAATGGTTTTGAGAAGATTCAGGAACAGCCGATGGAGTTGAAAATTTAGCATTAAAAGCCTCATTAAAGGCTTTTAATTTCCCTTTAGTGACAATCTCTCTCCACGTAACGCCGTGCAGGAACACTCGCCGGAACAGAGGAAGATGATGGCCGACACTCCTTCGACGAAGATGCACCCCACGAGACCTTCGATCCAACCTAACTGTCAACAACGAGCTTCCCCTTCCCTTTTCCCGCCGCATGCACGTTGCCAGAAAGAGAATACCAAGCCGCCCCTACAAGATCATTTCCAGAACCACGACGAGGACTAAGTCGCAGACCACCATACGTCGAACGGTTAAAATGAACCATAGATGCCAAAGCCGTCGGACTACGGGCCTGAATATGAGGAATTCCAAGTCCCGTCGCCGAGCCGCCTGCCGAAATGCTTGCCAAAAGAACCCCCTTAGCATAAAATCGAAGCCAATCACCATAGTTCATCGACGAACAATGCGATCTATCAGCAGATAACAGTTGCTCACAGTCTCTTTGAAGATGACCAATAATCCCACAAAAGAAGCAAAATTCCGGTAATTTTTCATATTGAACCGGAATCCAACTACCTCCCATGGAATCATCAAGAATAATTTTAACGCCTCGCCTAAGAGGATGCGAAATGTCTACCCGAAAATACGAACCCGCAAGCTTGCTCCCAAGTAATGGAAACCATTCCTGCCGTCAACATCTTCGAACTCACCGATCGCATTTCCAATCCTCTCCGCCATTTCCTGATTATACCAGTCAAGGGGGAGGTCATAGAAATGGACCCAAAATGAAACCGATGAAAATCGATAATCTGAAGGTTTGAGACCACGGATTGGAAATTCTAAAATTAATAGGAACTTATCGAAAATCCAGGGCCCTTGCTTCAGCACCCGCCTCCTATCTTCCTCATTATCGAACCGGAAAATAAAGAGATTTCTGCCCAACAATTCGACCCTCAGGCCATGGCCAACATTCCAAGCGGAAGCGAAAGTCTTCCTCATCACCTCCGCAGCCAGAAAACGGTGAGATTGGAGCTTACCAATCAAGCAACACTCGAGCAAACAGCCCAGTTCGCTCCACAGCAGAACGGTCAGCCGCCACCGAAACTTCATCCTCCACCGAAGTCAAACTCAATCTCGACCAATCTTGGACAAGCGACATAGGATCCATTGTCCCCAGAAAACCACCTCCCCAAAGAGAAAAATAACAATAAAGAGGAAAATTGCATGCAGATAGAGAGATAGGAATTACCACCAGATTTGATGAACGATGCCCACCTCGAACCTCCTGAAATAGCCGCCGCTCGGCTGAGAAATCACTGCCCCAGCCTGGCAGATTTTTAAGCGGATGGGAGAGGAATGAAAACTGAAGCCACATCATCGGAATTACAAAATTTCCGACCATGATTTGCGCCTATTCAATCCCTGAAAAAATGCCCTTCATCGCCGGCAAACGCCCAAAGCGAAACTGCACTCGAGAGCATTTTCCCTCCTACAGTTGCACTCATTTGGTAAGGATTTTAATTAATTACTGGTAAGCCGCCACCATTTTCAAAACCTTACTTTCTTTTTTTCTTCTTTTCTTGTTGACGATTTTTTTCTTCTTTTCTTGTTGACGATTGCTACATCAATTCCATAAAATAATTTTTAAAATTGGCTTACATCAAAACTGTCAGAAAGTGAATCCCACCCTTTCATAAAACGTCGGCTATATATCTTTCAAAAAAAAAAAAAAAAAAAAAAAGTCGGCTATATAATTATAAACCACTCAGTTAATTGGGGTCTTCTTTTCCACTTTTTCCACCACTCTGTCTATATAAATTATAAACCACAACCATTCAATTCAACCTCACCAAAATTTCCCGGTTCTTTTCTCTCCTCCCTACATACCCTTTCATCGACAAGACCACAATTTTCAATTCCCAATTCGATTCCATAGCCATGGAGGAGTTTGAAGAGCTGAAGAGGAAATTTGATCACTTGAAAGTTCTTGTTGAGAACCAAGAGCCCAGACTCCATTACTATGAGGCCAGAGCCCAAAATGTAGCTATGGCCTACCTTATTTGGGAGCGCTTGTTCGTCTTTGGTATGTCTCAAGCTTCTTCCTCCCTCTCCCTCAATTGCACCAATTGGTGGACGGTTTTGGGTTTCAGTCTGTCCTGTACCTCTGTCTACTTTTTGTTTTTCCTTGAGGCTGTCATCATGCTGAATCGGTCTCAGAACCACTTGGACGTCATTTGCAAGAAACAGATCGAAATCTGCCAACAGATTTTGAATCTTCGAAACCCAGATGATTCAAGTGATGGGTTGGAGTTCAGTTTCCACGTGCAGGTACTTCAGTACCTTCCCTATAGAATTGTCCAGAGGAAAGTTTATGTTGGCTTCACTGTCTCTGCTCTGCTTGCTGTTACTGCTTTTGAACTATATATGTGTAAGTATTCGTTGTGCAAATGAACTGGACTTCATTTTGGTGCTCTGCGGGTAAGGGTACAATTTGTTTCAAGTGCTTGTGTTGTGCTTATAAAATCTCAATATCAGAGATTATTATAGAAATAAAAGGATTCGAGGTAATCGAGCCCCAATGTAGGGAGATTGTAGGTTTATGTTATTAAGGGTATTGGAAAAGGATTCGAGCTAATCAAGCCCCAGTATAAGAAGATGTTATGTGTATGTTATTAAGGGTCTCGGGTTTGTTTTCTGCTTCGTGTGATTGATAAAAATATATCTAGACATACATGCAGTGAGCTTTCCCTTTTCCTCCTCTTGATCTTTACTACTTGTGAATAGATTGAGTCGGCTCTTTCCAAATTTCAATTTTACTTGAATTACAAGAATGTTAAATAGAATGCATAAGGTTGTGACCATGCTGTACTTACAGAAACTTTTGAATAGTATTCTCAATACTTCCATTCACTTATGAGTCTTGAAAATTAGTACAAGGTTGTGACCATTAATTTCCTTTTTTTTAATAAGAAAAGCTAAAGAGAGGGGTCAAACAAAAGCCCTCTAATAATTTACAAAAGCCTCCAATCAAATTAACAGTGAACATTGTGTACTTACAAAACAACTTGTGAAGAGTATTCCAATTTGAGGCTATGAACCGTACTAGATTGCAAAACAGCTGTGAAGAATTAATCTAACTTGTGAATATCCTCAACCTTCTTTCCTGTTAGAGAAGCCAAATGAGAGCTCTAAAGGCATTTGACCAAAGGATTCTTGTTTTATCCTCGCACCATCTGCCTAAAAGGATCTCAGCAAGCCAATCTTCCCGCTTACTTGGACAATAGCAAGATAACCCAAACACAAGACCTCTAGAGCTTACTTGGACAAAACTAAGACTATCAATATTAAGTGAAGAAAAATTTGAAACAGAGCAGAGCCTCTCCTTCTCTATGTTGTTTCTCTTTGTATTTAAGATCCAAGCATCTTATATACCAATCCCTTGCCATAGTGATAATTATTATTTCTCCCCAGTTTTATAAAATGAAAGGGAAAGGCACTTTTTTGCTGTAAAATATTTGTGGTCTATGCTGATTGAAGACATATAGATAAATGTGAAAAGTTTTCATTAGAAGGGTAACTGCATAGTAATCTACGTAGGGTACTCAATATCCAGCCTTAGTTGGCAGAATAGAAACCTAAGAATTAAGATTCTCCTTCTTTCATGCTAATGAAGTTATCTACGTGTTTTAGGTTTTCCTTTTATTAAGATAAGAAAATATCATGTTACCAAGAGCTAATTTAATTATAATTTGTTGTTTTTAACTGGGTGCTACTTCAAACCATAGTTTCTTGTAAGTTTATATTACTTCGTCCTTGTTGGTGCTACACTGCTACTTTGTTCTCCAATGCTTTGGATTTTTGGTTGATGATTGAGTTCCCCTTCATAATAGAGGGTAAATCCTTGGGAAATTCATATGTTTTCCCGGTCTCCCTCTCCTATCTCTCTATCGATAAAAGCATCCCCTTTAGATCTCCTCACTTCTTGTTATATTCTCTACTCACGACCGACCTTCTTACTCTGCTAAGTCCATCATCTAGTTACAAGTGGGCTCTAAGTACTCTTCCCTCTTTACTCTTCTTCTTTGGTTCACTTGAATAACCAGTGGCCTATTAGTTGAGATGGGTTCAACTGTGTTTATGGAATTTTCCAAATTTCTAGCTGAAAATACATAAACAGCTTCCAGAAAAGAAACTGTTCTAAAATTTACAACCACTCTTTTTTTGGGCGCACATTTTTCCTTGGTTATGTTGTTTGCTTTTTTGACAATTTTCTTGGTTGTCAGTATATTATTGGATTTAAGCTCAGTCTATTTGCTTTACTGCATTGTTTTGTAGCTTTGCTGCATTTTTTTAATGAACTTTTTCAGCTCAATTTGTTTGCTTTGCTGAATTTTTCTTCATGTTTCTCACTCATTTTAACTTTGCAATGCTTTACTGCATTGTTTTACTTTGCAATGCTTTATTGCATACTATATTTATTAGAAATGAGATTTGCTTTGTTGTTTGATTCAATGCACTCAATTCTGCTTTTGCTATGTTTTAGGAACAGATGTTACAGTTGTTTTAATGGATGCTGGTAAGTATGCTTTGGATGAATTAATCCATAACCATCCTGACCTCCGAGGTGGTAGTAAAGATAAAGAGACGAGACCCCAAAAGCCAAAGCAATTTTACTTTTGGATTGGTGAGGCTTTCTTCACTTTGACAAATTGTGTTATACTAATAGGTGTGTAATTGTGTTTGTAATTTTGAGCATTAGTTTCTTTTCATTCTCTCGATGAAAAGCTTTGTTTCTTGTTAAAAAAAAAAAAAAAAAAAAAACTGTGTAATTTAGCATTTGTACAAAAAGTTAGTCTTAGATTCTAATTTTCCTTTTTAGCTTTTATTTTGAGATGCATTTGACCAGTGGCGGATATCAAGTCTTTTGAGACATTGGTAAATCGTGTGCCTCATTTTTTTTTTCTCATAACAATCATATTTGTATTTGTATTTTATTTTATTATGTAAAACTGAGCTTCAAAATGATAGTCTATGCATGACTTTCAGTATTGGAATTAAAGATTAGAGACCACATCCCATCATCTGACTATGTATCTTAATTCTTATATGATTTGAGTTATGGGAAGCTATAAAAATTAAAAATTAAAAAAAAAATTGTTCTACTTGCATTTCTTCCAGGACAAAGGTCTGTGGACCTGGGCAATGAAGTTCAAAAACCCATATGATAAAGGAGCTTCAGAGGATGTTGAGGAGCTTATGCCATCCACTCACTGTAATTGTATTTGCTATAATTTCAAGTTGGATACTATGTCCTCTGGTATCAAAATTTCTTTTGGTTTCAGTAATTTTTTGTCATTTTATCCTGTATATTCTTAAATGTGATTTAGCATGTCAAATTGGTTGAACCAACCAAACTCATAATCACTCAAATTAGTTTCAAGCTTTGTGATTTGCGGTAATTTGATCAGCTTATCACTAGGCTTTTTGAATGGTTGGAATAACTTTCTATTCCACCTAAGATCTAGATCACATTTTGTGGCGTTGTGTCTTTGCTCGCTCGGTCTGGAGTTTGTTTTTTTAGGCTTTCGGGTTGCAGGGCAGGAGCTTCAGGGTTTTGAGAGAGATGATCGAGGAGTTCCTCCTCCATCTGCCATTCAGAAAGAATGGGAGGGAGTTATGGCTTGTCGGGGTGTGTTTTGTTCTTTGGATTTATGGGGAGAGAGGAATAATAGGGTTTTTAGAATGGAGAGGTCCCCGTTTGATGTATGGGCCCTCATTAGAGTTCATGTTTCTCTCTAGGCTTCGGTTTCGAAGGTTTTTTGTAACTATTCGATAGGTCTTATTAACCTTGATTGGAGCCCCTTTCTTTAGCGGGGTTCTCTTTTGTGGGCTGGTTTTTTTGGATGCCCTGTATTCTTTCATTTTTTCGAAAGTTGGTCTTTTTCTCCAAAAACAAAAAAACTATTCCACCTACAATGTGTGTCCAATGTGTGTCAATGTGGTTGAAGCAACCAAATTAATTTCACCTTTCTACCTTGTTTTTACTTGGATAGCTTGCGTTAGTGGTTGGTGCAGCTGAAAGGTCACAGATGAGATATCCTACGGTGGTCTTGCGGCAACAATGCTTGGACAGTAGTTATGTTTGGAGAATAATGGGTATTTATAAATTATTATAGCCCAAACTGAATAACAAACTCAAAACTGAAAATAAGAAATAATAAACTGAATAAGTTAATAGTTATGTTAATATGCCTTGAATATGATATTTGACGCTTCGAATGATAGGGTCTCACTATTAGGATTAAGAAGGGTGCCATATATAAACACTCTTATTCTAAACTGTCATAATCTTTGTATCTGTATCTGATTTTTTCCTCACTGATAAAATTACTCTCTCTCTACCCGTGGATGTAGCTAACATACCGTTAGTGAATCATGTAAATCTGTGTTGTTTCATCTCGTTTTCTATTTTTTGTTTTAACAAGTTATAAATAGAGCGGGTGGAAGGGCAGAATTTTGGAGGGTAGTTATCCTGAGAGAGTCCATGCCTCTTGAAGTGCTTGGGAATTGTAAGTTCCCTTTTTATATCCTTTATACATTTCAGACTTCTTCCAAAAAAAAAAAAAAAAAACAACCAAGACAATAGATGCACATTGTCAACGACATCAGTGAAATTTTGAAGGGCATTGTTCACAGACTTCTTCCAAAGTCCATAGTCCACAATTGCACTCACCCACACGAGCCACGTACAAAGCATTAGCAGT
The DNA here is from genome assembly GCA_017139565.1 of Luffa aegyptiaca. Lineage (NCBI taxonomy): Eukaryota > Viridiplantae > Streptophyta > Magnoliopsida > Cucurbitales > Cucurbitaceae > Luffa > Luffa aegyptiaca. The sequence goes on from CM029396.1 coordinate 1,104,246, forward strand.
CAATATCTGTCATCCTTGTGAAGGAATGTGGAACATTCTAGCAAAAGTGATTTGGGTTAGAAGCACCCTAATTTCATTAATTTTTCAAAGGAAAAACATGCGAAATTGAGACACTCCGTGGATGAATTCTGAACACGAACTACGTGTGGACCACCATGAGTGTGTTCACCGCTATCCTCCAACCTTTGAACGACTTGTGGGAGCCTACTGTGATGAGAATTGAAGGGAAAATAAAACTTGAGAGAGTTCTTTAACTTTTGTTCTTTTGAGAGAAATTCAACCAGATGGAAAAATGTAAAACTCCAGCAGCCTCATCTCATTAAAAGCTACAACTACTTATATTCTCTTCAAATTAAATGCAATCCAACACTCGGATTTCAAAGACGCACAATATGGTGTCAACATCTTAAAATTTGCATGAATTAACTCATGCACATAGGTGCGATTAATGTAATTTACCTCATGGATTTTTTAATTTCAAAAATTCATAAATCAATTTCTAAATTAATTTTATATAAAACTAATTCTAAAATTAATTTTAAATAAAGTTAATCTTAATTATTTAAGTAAACAATTTAATTAATTATATTAATTTAATATCAAATATTAAATTAACTATTTACACTCATCCCGATCTCTCTCAAATCGATATGAATATGAATTACTATTCAAATTCAAATCGAAATACGTATCCTTTATATATTTATAATAATTAAATTATATTTAAATATTTTCAACTCTCTCAAATTATAGTTTAATTCATAATTAAACTATTTCATTAATAATATCGCATATAACTAACGTTAACTTCCTAAATCGATTTTGAACGTTTCAAACTTTTTCATTACTATGTTCTAAGGTTTAGTCCATATGAGCTAGCAGGGGACCTAATGGACATACAGATCATGGGCTCCAACGATTCGAGGTCAACCGGCTAAACTCATTAACCTAGGGCCCGTTTGGTAACGTTTTCGTTTCTTGTTTCCGTTTCTTCATTTTTAATAAAGCAAAATAGAATTTCATGACCCTAACACCTATACATTCAATAATAATAAACCTATATTCTTATTTATGTTTGGAAAAAATTGGAAACAAGAACAAAAAAGGAGAAAATAGTTTTAGTTGTTCCCAAAAGTTCTATACAAATTTTGGGGGTGTTTCTAAAAAAATGAGAAACAAGAAACATACATAGTTATTAAATGCTTAGATTTCTTAATAAAATTAGAAACAAGAAACAAAAAACGAGAACGTTACCAAACGAGCCCCTAGTTAACCAACATTCGTTAACTATCGGGACACTCCATTATAGTCCAGTAGCTGCACTCCCCTCACTGTAGATATATTTTTGTCCACCCGATATAACAATGATTAATAAGTCGACCCTTCACGGATTGTTCGTAACTACAGTTGGGTCTTGAAGTTACCTTTTGCTCCTTAAGTCCCACTGATCTTCTAATGAACAATTGGTTTGTGGTCCAACTATCAAACCGAGCCTTTCTCGGGCCAATGAGAGGGTGAGACCCCTTGTTCAAGACTTGAAGTTAACACTTAAGAGAACAACCTCTCTATTATCCCTGAATGCAGGTATGAGTGAATTCTTTCTTGCAGGATTATGTCCCCAGCTATCTACCTAGTCTTACCCCTGAAATGGGAGGCTTATTGAGTCGGTGATGTTGAGCCACTCTCACCCAGGCAGGCAGATCTAAGGATAAGCCTGAATAAACAGGAGTTCATAGTTAGTTCAAAATTAAGATCAAGTTACTTAGGTCATCGTATGAAATTAGTCAGTCTCATCAATAAACGGTGTTATAAATTGAGAGTGAATTATTTCACGGTCCAGTCTTATGCAAACTCATTGCATAGGACGCCCCCACTCGCATGTCTCCACATGAACGATTCAGGATCATATCGTCTGTACTAGATACAAAGTGGGTCGCATCTCATAGTATCCCCAGGATAAGGTATCCAGTCATGTTCCTATACTATAAACGATTTTGACTATCACTCGAGTCTAATCCACTCTTATGTCTCCACATAAAACTCAAGTATACATACTATAGCCATGAATCTTAGTTTATTAGATTTGGGTCATCAACGTGCAATCTATTATTCAATAACAACTTTATTGAATAAACCTCAATAATGACTTTATTGAACAAGTATATATAATTTGTTACATTCACTATTTACGAGTTTTAGAGCATAAAACCCAACACTTTGTCGATGTGGGACAAAAAGTTATTTCTTCTTCCCCAATCCCACAGTAATTAATTTCATTTCATTTTTTTTTTCTTTCATTTATATTTTCAAATTTATTTTGGTTGGACCACTCCCACTCTAAAATTTTCTTCCCCAATCCCACAGTATCTCTTTTCTCATTCTTTTTATTATTTTATTACCTTTACCAAAATTTTCATATATTTTATGTTTCTAGTTATTTTTCAATACTTTCTCTTTTTTCTTCAATTTCTTATTTTCATGTAATTTTCTTATTCACTATTTTATTTTTAAATATACTGACATTAATATTGGATCGAAAAAAATATATGGACATTAATATAAGATTGGTGCTTTTCATTAGTTTTTTCTTATTCTACATTTTAGTTTTTCAAAAAAAAAAAAAAAAATCATTAATTTTTTCATTGAAATTTTAATATATATATATACAATATTTTAAACCTTGCCAAGTTCACATGCCACTACTAACAACAAAATGGTTCAACTGACACAAAATTTATATCCTGACTAAGAAGTAAAAGGGTCAATCATCTACTAAATAGAAGAAGAAAGAAAAAGAAAAAAAATAAAAATAAAAACTTCACATGCCACCGGCTTCTTGCCAAAAGAAATCACTGGGACCCACGCCACAATCACCTTAATCCAAAGCCTAAAAGCCAATGTGGAAAGTTCACTGGGACCCACCCAACAATCACCCTAATCCAAAGCCAAAGGCCAATATGGAAAATTCAATCTTCTCTCTTTATATTATATTATAGTATTTAAAAGTTTTGTTGTTCATGAAACCACAAAGCCATTACAGAAAACTATATCTTATTTTGGCAACTATTCCCTTCCTATATCCTCATTTATTTGTTTCACCTGTTGCATCAATCGCGTAGTTTGCATTTTTTTAATAAACATAAAATAATATATAGCTTAGATGGATTAAAAGCATCCGAGACCATTAACATTAGTTTCTCTCTTGGAAGCTTTTGAATTTGTCAAGAAGTGCTCTATTCCTACTCTACTATCAACTATAATTCCCCCGCCTCAGCGTCACAGTTTTCCTTCTTAAAATATTATCTTTTTGGGAAAAATACCTTTTTAGTCCCTGAGTTTTTAGGTCTAGGTGCATTTGGTCCCTGAGTTTTCAAAACATACCCTTTTAGTCCCCAAGTTTTTAAGAATAGGTTTAAAAGGTCCTCATCACTAACAGAACTGTTAGAAATTAACGGAGTGCTGACTGGACTATTTAATTGTCCACCTGGCTTGCTGATTAGGCATAAATGATTTGCTGATTTGGCTTTTGTTAAAACTAATTACAAAATTGAAAAAAAAAAAAACCCTAAAATAGATTTAACCAACCCTTAAGAAAAAAGAAGCTTGCGTCTGAAGGGGAGCCAATCGACAAAAACCCACGTAGAAGAAAACCAATCGACAAAAAGTTTGCGTCTGAAGGGGAGACTTGCGAGGTTTTGATTCCATTGCAATGCGATTTCTACGGGACAAAGAAGAAACGTTAGAGAAATTTTTTCCTTGAAATCTATTTCGCCGGCGACATTCATACATTTTTGTGAGAAGGACAACTTTCATGCGATTCTGACCGACGAGGCTTCAATTTCGACAGCGAGGCAAGTACATAATATTTTCTCCCATTTATTTTTTTGATCATTCTTAAACCCTCACTTGAGGATGTTGTGCAACATTGAGAGTTGAGAATTTCAACTTTTTATGTGTTTTTGGAGCTTTGTACAATATTGACTTGAGAAGTGACTGTCCAATTATTTTCCTGTAAAAAAGGGTGAAACATGGCATTCCGTGTTCTTGTATAACATGATTTAGGTGATTTTTCAATTTTTAATTATGTGTTTTTCTTCATCTACTTCTTTCTGTATATATTCATTTTTATGAGAGTGACCATTATTTCCTAGTTTCTTTATGGTGGGCTCTTGCTGAAGAATTTTTTAAAGAAACCTTTTGATTCTAGTAAAGTGAAGAACTCATTTTGTCCCTCCCTCATGAGATGTTTCCTAACCAAATATGTATATGATATACTTTCCAAGAATTCTGGAATAGTTTGGTTTTCTTTTTGCATTTACGTTGAGTTTGTAAAAGTTATATTAGCAAGATTCAATTATATAGAAATTGGTTTCCTTTGTGTTTTCGACATTTAATTTGTGTAACGCACTAGACTTAATATCAAACTTTATTTTGTGTAGATATGGTTTCCTTAATTCCGAACGAACACAATCCAAACGAAGTAGTCTGCAACATTGATCAACTTAATGGTGAAGCGAGAATTTACTTAATTGATTGGTATCATACCTCTAGTGATGATTCTGAGGGTGTGGAAAGAGGTGAAGAGTCAAACGACAGTGATGAGAGACCAACTTCACCCAATTTAGAATTAGATGTGCAGGTTGAGATTGAAGGGGAGGTTGAGTCGGTTTATGGGTCAGAGGATATCCTAAATAATCCACATAATTCTGATGGGGAGGAGGTGGATGGAGCACTAGAGTTTAGGGTTGAGACTGATCTAGATCATATTCGATTTTGTGTTGGTATGAAATTTAGTAGTTCTAAAATCTTAAAAGATGCCATAAAGGACTATGCACTTAAGGAGTCTTACAATGTGAAGCTAAAAAAGAATGACAAGAAAAGAGTCACTGCAGTTTGTTCTGATGGGTGTAAATGGAGGTTGCATGGAAGCGTTGTGGATGCAAATAATACATTTCAAATTAAGTCGATGATTAGTGAACATACATGTCCTAGAATGTTTCATAATAGAAATATGAACTCATCTTGGTTGGCCAAAAAATACATTGACCGTATTAGAAACCAACCCGATTGGAGTCTCACTCAATTCATTGAAACGGTAAAAAATGATTATCAAGTTCAAATTTCTAGGACCCAAGCTTATAAGGCTAGAAGGAAGGCCTTGATACAAATTAATGGAAATCTCTTGGAACAATACAAGCGATTATGGGACTATGCTGCCGAGTTGAGATTGTCGAATGAAGGTTCTACAATAAAAATAACTTGTGATAGGGTGGTTGAGGATTCTCACCCCATATTTAGACGAATGTATATATGCTTTAAAGCCTGTAAAGAGGGGTTTCTTGGTGGATGTCGCCCGTTCATAGGACTAGATGCATGCCACCTCAAGGGGTCATGCCAAGGGCATCTAATGGCTGCAGTTGGAATAGATGGTAATGATGGCATATACCCTATTGCATGGGCTGTGGTGGAGGCGGAAACCAAAGATAGTTTTACATGGTTTCTTTCACTCCTTCAAGATGATCTAGGCAACTTTCACTCTAAGGGATTTACTTTCATATCAGACCAACAAAAGGTAAATCGACTTTTTTTTTTCTTATTTACTCTATGCATCTAAATTGTTTATTTGTACTGATTATAGTTCCTAGGGACTAAAAATGAATTGTCTATTTTTATTCAGGGTCTTGTTCCGACTTTTGATGACGTGTTCCCAAATGTCAACCATAGGTTTTGTGTGCGACATTTGTACAATAATTTTCAAAAGCATTTCAAAGGTTTGGCTTTGAAAAACATGTTTTGGAATGCTGCGAGAGCCACTACAAAGCCTGAGTTTGACAATATTATGGTAGAAATTGGTAAGTTGGATGTGTATGCTTACCAGTATTTGAATGGTATACCAACGAGGTATTGGGCTAAACACTCTTTTTCAACACAAGTTAAATGTGATCTTCTATTGAACAATATGTCTGAATGTTTTAATGCCTATATTTTGCAAGCAAGGGATAAACCAATAATCCAAATGCTTGAGACTATTCGAAAACTTGTTATGTCTAGATTGTCAAAGAAATATGAGCTTTATAGTGGGTTGAAAGGAGAACTAGGGCCTAGAGTGCAAAAAAAATTGGATAAATGTAAGATTCAGTCTAGAAACTGCACACCAACATGGGCTGGAGACATGATGTTTGAGGTAGAGAGGGGTATTTCTCAAAATAAAGTGGACTTGGATGGAAAAACTTGTAGTTGTCGATCATGGGATTTAACTGGCATACCTTGTATTCATGCTGTACAAAGTATCTATTACATTAAAAAAAAACCTGAGGAGTTTGTACATGAATCTTACCGTAAGCAGACATTGATGAAGATTTACTCCTCCTTCATCAAACCGGTCAATGATCACTCTTTATGGCCAAGAACCACATTTGAACCTTTGCTACCACCCAAGATCCGAAGGCCTCCTGGTAGACCAAAAAGGCAGAGAAGAAGAGATGTTGACGAAGCCACATTGTCTCATGGGAAGCGACGCATCCAGGTTATTACCAAGTGTAGCCGATGTAAAGGTACAGGACATAATGTTAGATCTTGTAAGGGGTCAATAGCACAAAGTTCAATAAGAATTAGGAGAGATAGAACCTTCATGGGATTGAGCATTCCTATTACTGTAAGTGTTACTTCACCTTGTGTTCATTTACCTTGTTTTCATTCATCTTGTGTTAGACTAAATCATTTGTGTTTGCAGGAGGTTGAAACTGGAGCTACTATTGAGGGAACGGCGTCTGAAAGTGGGAGACAAAACAATGAAGGTGAAAGATAGAGTGAAGAAGGAAATATTGGAACCCAGCAATCTATAAATCAACCATAGTCATATGAAAAACTTTGTTTTTGTATAGATTTAGATCTAGGGCAAATATGCAGATTTTTTTTTGTGCATATGACAACTTTTTGGAAACTCTGTTTTTGTATAGCAGTTTGATAGTGCCCAATCTTTATGGCCATAAATTTAGTTGTAACGGAGTCACTTTATTGGTACAATTGTGATATTTTGTTGGAAATGATGAACATCTCATTATTTTATTTAGAAATGCCAAACATTTTTTTTTTTTTGGAAATGATGAACATAGCTCACTTTGTCTTATTCAAATATTCTTTGTCTATGTTTAGAATATTGAAATGGCAGGTTGTGGAATCCATGTTTTATATATATATATATATGTTCCTGCAAAAGACTTGGTCCTAAGTATTGAAATGGTAGGTTGTGGAATCCATGTTATATATATATATATATGTTCCTGCAAAAGACTCGGTCCTAAGTATTGAAATGGTAGGTTGTGTTTGCATTAATTCCTTCATTTTCTGCTGTTTTTAATTCGCTGTCAAATTAATGCTAAAAGATATGTTTCTGCAAATGGCTAAAAAATGACTAAAATATCTCAACTTTCATTTCATGATTGAAATTTTATAATTCAATACATCACAAAATAACCAACTTTACAATAATCATTATTATCTCTTGTCACACAAGCTGTACAACTACTGCAAAAAGGAACACAAAAAATCAACTTGGAATCTTGTAGCTTATATGGTCTGCTCCCTTCAATGCTCCATTTTAACAAGATGGTTTTAAAACTTGGAATCTCCATTTTAACAAGATGGTTTTAAAACTTGGAATCTTGAAGCCTCATGGGTCATCCCCTCGTTTGATGGTCCATTTTGATATCTTACTTGTTGGAACCCAGATGAAAACATCCCATCATTTGGTGCACCATTTCTGAGCGCCACTTTGAGCTTATCATCTTCAATATATTTACCTCAATCTTTTGAAAGCTGGAAAAAAGAGAGAGAACAATTAAAAACCCAAAGAATGAAAACTGATTATATCCACAAAAGCTTACCATGCGTTTAGTGTATATTAGTTGTTGTGTTGGTAAGGTCTGAATTCAAATCAAGGATGGAGTAAACATAATTAATAGAATCAAATGTGATGATGGTGATGGTAAACAGAGTAAATAGAATCAAATCTCCAGAATGTTGAAGATGCAAAGTACATCATTCTAACAGAGCAGTTAAGTCAGAGACAATTACAGCAGGGATTCTCATTCTTGCTTTGCGTAAATATCACCATGCTCAAAACAACAACATAACACACCCATTTATGATCCAACAAGTCCCTGACAAATTAGCATTATGACTTTGCTAAATCCTAATATATCCAAGTAATTCTCTAACAATCTCTTCTAATGCTTCTGAAAAAATGGCCAAGAACTTCAGGTGCCTATGAAGTCTAACTAATTCATAATTCCTCAAAGAAAAGTTTTTCTCATATATGACGTATTCCTACAAAGGATACCCAACCAGTTTTGAAAAAATGTATCAATCTCTACCATAATAAACTCTCCCTATTTAATGTTCTACTCCATGAAGTCCAAAAAGAAAACTCAAGCACAAATCGTCTCTTATATTAGCTGGAATGGACAAGGGGCATACAAGTTGTGTTATGTGCATTCCCCTAGACGATTTGACAAATCCCTCATCTTTGCATTAGTTTTGGAGATCCCTCTTCACGTGCAGCCAACAGAACTTCTTTACTGGCAAGGAGATGACCTTGATTCCTTATGATTGTGAACACCTATTGTATATCCCAAAACAATTCTAGCAAGAAGGAAAGAGGGACTATCATTTTAAAATCCAAACATAAACATAATCTTTGCATCACACCAAGAAAAAAAGCTATCATTTTAAAATCCAAACATAAACAAAAAAGAATGTTCTCAGATGAACATTACAACGAGGGTTTGAAACCTAGAGAATGACATTAAATCGAAAAAAAAATCAAAGAATAAATGACGGGAAATATTTTATACTCACATGGAATTTCAGGGTTTGAAACCCCACTGGTGGAATCCAGTTTCAAGGAAAAAATCACTAAGAGGTCCGCTGGCAAAATCGAGTTTCAAGGAAAAATCGTCGCTGTCGAAATTGAAGCCTCGCCGGTCAGAATCGCATGAAAGTTGTCCTTCTCACAAAAATGTATGAATGTCGCCGGCGAAATAGATTTCAAGGAAAAAAATTCTCTAATGTTTCTTCTTTGTCCCGTAGAAATCGCATTGCAATGGAATCAAAACCTCGCAAGTCTCCCCTTCAGACGCAAACTTTTTGTCGATTGGTTTTCTTCTACGTGGGTTTTTGTCGATTGGCTCCCCTTCAGACGCAAGCTTCTTTTTTCTTAAGGGTTGGTTAAATCTATTTTAGGGTTTTTTTTTTTTCAATTTTGTAATTAGTTTTAACAAAAGCCAAATCAGCAAATCATTTATGCCTAATCAGCAAGCCATGTGGACAATTAAATAGTCCAGTCAACACTCCGTTAATTTCTAACAGTTCTGTTAGTGATGAGGACCTTTTAAACCTATTTTTAAAAACTTGGGGACTAAAAGGGTGTGTTTTGAAAACTCAGGGACCAAATGCACCTAGACCTAAAAACTCAGGGACTAAAAAGGTATTTTTCCCTATCTTTTTTCTTTATTTAAACTATTCTTTTATCATTTTTAATTATGTTTGAATAACTTTACAACATTAGGAAGTAGGTTAACTTCAATAAACAAACAAACAAGTTTTTACTGCACTCTAAATCTTTTTTGGTTTTCTTTTGTGTTTTTTTTTTTTTATTGTCCTAGGCATCATTCAAAATTTAAGAAATGAAGTAAAAAAAATATAAAGTTTTTTTTTTTTTTGTTTTATTACAAGTGTAGTTTATGAACTTTCAAGGTTGTATCAATTAGGTCCTTAAACTTTCAATTTTGTGTCTAATAAATTTTCGAACTTTCAATTTTGTGTTTAATAGGTCCTTGACACATTCAAGATTTTTAAAAATTAACCAATCTATTATATATAAAATTGAATTGTATGTCTATTGAGACTTTAAACTTCTAATTTATGCATGTGAATTTTAAAAAATATCAAATAGGTTAATGACTTATTAAACACAAAATTGAAAGTTAAAAGATTTATTGGACACAAAAGTGAAATTTAAAGACTTATGGGATACTTTTTAAAGTTTAAGGACCTATTGGAAATGAAATTGAAAGTTCAAAAACCTATTTGATATTTTGTAAAGTTCAGGGACCAAATTATCATAATCTTAAAAAATTATGGACTAAATTGTAATTTACCCAAGTTTTTAAATTTTTTTTTTTTCGAACCAAGAAGTAATCAGTCACAAATGGTTAAAGAGGAATATTCCACAGAAGTCATCAGTCACAAGTGGCGTGGGCAATTGGTACTTATAGGCCCCTTTCATTGTTGTTTTGTAAAAAATGGCCCCTTTTTTTAAATCTATTATTTGGGGACCCTTTGTTGATTTTAATGAGGTCAGCAATGGTATAAATGACCATTATAGCCTTTCTTCAATTTTCAAAAAAGGAAATTAATTTTCTACACCACCAAAATAGATTTCCCACCAATTTTCCATTATTTTCCTTAATGAATAAGGAATTTGGAATGAAAAAAAAAGTTTCCTATTCTCATTCTCATTCCTATTCGCATTTTCATTCTTAATTCTTCTAGTCCTTTGGTCCCCATACAATATTCTTTGGTCTCAACCCGATTTCACCACATCATCACGTTTTGGATTGGCCAATCACACTCAAAACACTTCCGACATTCGAGTTTCTGAAGGAGGTACGTGATTACTACACTTTCAAGTTTTGATTGTTCAATTTTTTTACGTTTAAGAGTACGTTCGTGGGTTGGGACTTATTTTTGCGTCGCGCTGCTCGATTTCTCGGTCGAAACTCGTTGTTCCCGGCCGGGAATCTTAAGCCACCGAGACCGGGAAAATCTACCGAGACCGGGAAAAGCTACCGAGACCGAGAAAACTCGATTTCGACCGGGAATTTTGGCAGTTTCATTATTTATTTATTTATTTTTCATTTTTTTTCCTGTTCGTGCAGATAATGCCTCGTGTGTGGGTTTGTTATGGTGGCCTGTGGAATGAGAAGGAAAATGAATATGAGGGTGGAGAGTTGACGGGTTTCGACATCGACATTGGTACTGCATACAGTGACTTCTTAAGTCGATTATATAGATTAACCAGTATAAGTTCAGAGGAATTTGACCTTAGAATAAGATGTGTAGTCCAATTGATGTCTAGGGCCCCTGCGTTTGTTATTAGGAACGATGAAGGCCTTAACACCTTTTTGACGTGGAATAAGGTCTCTGATGTACCCATATACATATCCACAATCCCAAAGTGTCCTAGTAACCAAGACTCACGACCATTTCCCATCCCATGCGTCATGCCAAATAAGGTGGAGCCGAATTTATCATCAACATCAGTCCCAAACAATATACCATCGACATCTACATCCTTCCCATGCGATGAATCCAAAAATATTCCTTCGTATAACTTGGGGGATGATGAAGACTATGGTAGTGAACTTTATGGTGGCCAAGATTGGGGGGACTACGGAGATTATGAGGAGTACGCAGATGATGAGGACATGGACACAGAGGTTGATGTAGCTGTGGGTGACGATGAGGAAGAGATTCACGTACAGTACAATGAGGATCCTTCTGCGCCTGAACAAGTGGCGACATGCTCTTCCGTTCCGAGTACTTCATCCAAGGCAATCATCATGACAACTCAGTCTTCCTCTTCTGAAGATGTAGAAGTTGGAGAAGTATTCATGTGTAAGAGAGACTTGTACATGAGGATGTCTGTGATTGCAATGAGAAGGAACTTCCAGTTTAGGGTTAAAAAGTCAAAGAAGAACATATGGGTAGCTGAGTGTGTAATTGAAGAATGCAAATGGAGGGTTCAAGCTATGACTGTTACTAAGGGGTGTGAAATATTTAAGATCACGAAGTACTGTAATATCCACACCTGTGTACGTGAAATGTTAACCCATGATCATAGGCAAGCGAAGAGTTGGGTTATTGGAAATTTGATCAAGTCGAGGTTCCAAGACGTCGGTCGTACTTATAGGCCAAAGGATATTGTGAACGATATTAGACAAGATTTTGGTGTGAATTTAAGCTACGACAAGGCTTGGCGGGCTAGAGAAGAAGCTTTTATTCTTACTAGAGGATCTCCAGAAGAATCTTACATATTGTTACCAAGATTTGGTGAAGCATTGAAAATTGAAAACCCCGGTACAGTGTTCGACTTAGAACTTGAAGACGATGGACACTTTAAGCATGTGTTTATGGCACTAGGTGCTTCTATTGGAGGGTTCAAAAGCTCTATTCGTCCAGTTTTGGTGGTTGATGGAACACACTTACGAGGAAAATTTTGTGGGAAGCTCCTTATTGCGACCGGTGTAGATGGTAACAACCAGTTATATCCTGTATGGTGGGCCTTGGCTGGGGGAGAAACTGATCAGTCATGGACGTACTTTTTTCGACAGATGGAACGTGCAGTTGGACAAGTTCCTAGTCTGGTCATCGTGTCTGACAGACATGCCAGCATTGGTAAGGCAGTCAAAACTGTATTTCCTAATGCATTTCACTGCGTGTGTATCTGACACTTAGGGGAGAACCTGAAGACGCATTTCAAGACCGGGAACTTTATGAAACTATTTGACGGAGCTGCAAGGGCATTTCGCGTGGTTGAATTCAATGAGTATTGGCAGCAACTCCCAGAAAATGTCAGGACATACCTACAAGGGGTCGGAGTTGAGAGGTGGGCTTGAGCATACCAGTGTGGTCGTCGGTATAACCAAATGACCACCAATCTTGCGGAGTGCACTAACTCAGTGTTGAAAGAAGCACGAGAGCTCCCAATCACCGCATTCATGAATCATATCAGAGGGTGGCTCCAAGCAAAATACTACAAACGCAGGAATAAGCACTCCAGTAACCCGAGTCAGTGGTCGAAGTTTGCAATGGAAGTTTTGGAAACAGCAGAGGAGAAGTCACGGAGGCACGTTGTCAAACCTATTGCTCGATATGAGTTTGATGTCGAGGACGGACATTTGGGTGGACGTGTCAACCTTCACGCTAGAACATGCACATGTCGTGAATTTGAGTATTACGAACTTCCATGCTCCCATGAGATCGCTGCATGCACTTATCGACATATAGACCATCATACACTTTGTTCCAGAGTCTACCATGTGGACTCTTTGATAAATGCATATGCACAACCCATACAACCTCTTGGGCATGAGTCGGAGTGGAAGAGGTCACCTCAATTTGTCGATGTGGAAGTCTTGCCTCCTCGAAGAGTGCCTAGAGTTGGTCGTCGTCAGACGTTGAAAATACCGTCTACGGGAGAAGTGTGGCATGTCCGCAAATGCAGCCGGTGCGGGAATAGGGGGCATAACAGAAAAACATGCAGACAACCATTGAACAATTCTTGATGTTTTAGACAATTTTAGTACATTTCTCTATTTTGACATGAATATTTGTATCATGGAGATGTTTTAGACATGAATTTTATTACATTTCTATATTTTGAAGTATCTATTTTCTCTGTTCATCATTTACTTTATATAGCATAAATTTTACGTTGCATGGCTTGAAATGCATATCGATCTTACGTTGCATGGCTTGAAATTTTACGTTGCATGGCTTGAAATTACGTTGCATAGTCTGTTTATTAACGTATACGATAAGTATATAAGTGACATTTTAACTACAAGGGTATTGAAATATAACGAAATCATGTTTTACTAAAAGAACGGCCTATTGGCCCAAAGTTGTACAGCAAATTGACGCCTACAAAACTCCATTTTCTCTTGACTAAGGCTACCTAAATCTGATTTAGTTACATCATATTCTAAAAACTTTACAGTGAAAACCCCACAATCTCCACTATCTTGTTGTTGTGGCACTTGGGTCTTCCTTCTGAATCGCCATGGATGTCTTGGAAGAGACGGCTTCTCCTTCATAACGTCGCACCTCAGTAGCAGCCTAGGGAAAATGGTGCATACCGTATTCATTTGCGTCGCTATGTCTGCATCTGAATTCAGTGCCGTTAGGGAGTCTGTCAACACAAATTCGCCCATTTCCAAGTCAGCGCACAGTAGAACCCAATGGTTTCTACCTAAGTTGAAGGGCATGTAGACAGCATCAACCGAACTCCAATGAACATTATAGTCTGTGTGTTCTCCCTTTATGTATTTAGTGACCGTCTTGAATCTACTCCAATCGAACGTGTCGTTCCAATGGTCACTATGAAGGAGTTCTTCGTACACATCCTCGCGCCTCAAAAATTCCTGCACAACATCCAATATTAGTACAATTCAGATTAATTGTCATTCTATAAAGATGAAAATACGTACTGTTACAAATACATCAGTCGTGACGAACTTTCGATGGCATAAGTCAGGACGGGTATCCATCTTCTTTCGAACAAAGAGGAAGAGAGAGTCAATCACCTATAGAATTAGAAGAATAGTGAATTGTAGAATCATAAACCATAACATTTACAAATCAACAGCAGTGATAAAATGGGTTGTACCTCATCACCCATCCAATGAGACGATGTGAGTAACGTCTTGAACCATTGTTTACTTCTGTATGCATAGACTGTCTTGCTCTCCGATCCATCATACAATGGGTCATCCAACCATTTCTGGAACTTGGTCTCGTACTCCTCAGGAATGGCACGCATGGGATCGTATCGCTTAACTTTCCTCCTTTTGCCGTCCGATCTGGTGTCAGCCCATGGAGACCGAAGCTTCCAAGAAATTTGTCGGGTCCGCTTTCCCCGTCTTTTTACCAATTCATGCGGCCCAATAACTTTAACCTCCTCAACCTCCTCATCACTTAACTCAACAGGCTACAAACATACATTTAATACATTAGTGAGATTTATATAATATTGTTTACATTAAGACAAATAATTACCTCAGTCTTAGGTACAATGAACTCGACTGGGTATGTACTTGGTTGAGACTCCACGTTAGTAATGGAGTGAGACGATACGTCAATGGTTGGTTGAGACTCCAACTCCTGTAAATCCCGGTACATTTATTTATGGAAATGTTAAATTTAAAATATGATAGGGTAAGAAATATTATTACCGTAATATGCTCTATGTCGTGCGCATCATCAACGTCCTTCTCCTTCCCGTCCTCTCCTCTGCCGCTTCCTCCTCCTTCATGTCCTTTCTTATCGTCATCTGGTATACACTTGTCATCCGGTCCTTTCGATGGACCACCCTTGTCATCGAGTCCTTTCGATGGACCACCGACGTCATCTGGTCCTTTTGATGGACCACCCTCATCATCCTGACCATCTTTAGGTCCAAAATACTTCTCAGGGTCCACGAATTTACCCTGAAAGTTTACAAATGTTAGAAGAAATAAAACCAACCAATACAATAACAATGATCAACTACCAAAATACCTTAGATAGACGACGCAAGAACTTGGTAATAGACTTGAGGCATGTCTCCATATCAGACATGCGAGCATCCATTCTCTCCATCCGGCTATCCATAAGTTGTAGCCACTGGCTACATTCACAAGTCTGCTTTGTTTTTTTCTTTTTTTTTCTTTTTCTTCTCCTTCGTGCACTCATCCTCTTTTTCTACTTCATTCTCTTTCTCTTTCCCTTTGTTTTTGTCATCTTGTTCCCTTCCTCTTTTATTTGAAACTTCTGGAGAAACTTCAGTGACATCCAACATCTCAGTATCGGCTACAGTAGCCTCCTCTACAACAGGGAGTATAGCCTCAGATACAGTAGGTTGTCTCTCTGTTTCTTGATCTGGTTCTTGCTCTGGCTCTAGTATTGGCTCAGACACTGGCTCCGGTGCACGTGGAGGCTCCATCACTCGATTCATGAATTGACTCTCCTCTGCAGAAGAAACAAGACTCAACCTAACTCTTGCCTGAAAAAAATGACTTAGTTACCATCAAAAGTTTACAAATAATAATGAAGACAAAACATTTAAAAAAATAAAATAACTAACCGCTCGGGATCCAAAAACCTCATCAGCAATGATTGTGTATGATGGGGAGTGGGAGCAAGACCATCGACGAATGCGTGGGATGGCCGTCTCACTTATACGATTGGCAAAACGTCCAGTGAGAGATGAAACAGTCTCGTAAGCCCATATCTGTGTAAATAAACAATAAAAGAAAAAAATGGGAAACCGTACCAAACTATATGAAGATTACATTTCAAAAGTTTAATTATCTACTAACCTGAAAAGCAAACGGGAAACCGTACAGACTGTATGTCTCCTGTTTCTTTGGACCACCGCCCTTGCGCTTGTACAACTCAGCCTTCCCCTTCAGTGCCTTTTTTAGACTTTTTATTGTCTTGTCAAACACGATGGTACTCCAGTCCTCGTTGCAGAATGCAACCCAATCATCCATCAAGTTTAGAGTGCTGGCATCTACTTGTTGTTTGCGTTCCCTCCCCATCAAAGCCAACTCAAAAAAATAAAACGATGCGATCTTAACTGCATCTTCGTCGTTCTCAAACTGAAGGGTCGGAAACGACTTATCTAACTCCTCCACCTTCATACCTACGTTCTCCCTAAAATATAATCTTAGGAGCCTATTTGGAGGACCCTCTATATCTCTCCTCATTGGTCTAAAGGAATGACGAAGGCCAGTTATGAAGTCAAATTCCCTCTTACCAAACGAAACCTTCTAACCCAATAATTTAAAACTCATCACATCTGCCCTATTGTCCTCTACTTCCCTAAGGAGGATGTAATGTACTAATTGGCCGTTAAAAATAACATTTACATCTATCAAGGGCCCGAAACATGTTTGCCTAAAAAGGTTTAATTGGGTTGGACTTAGGGTTGACTTAATATTGCTAATGGTTTTGTTCAAGTGTGAGCAACATGTCAACGCAGCGGGAAAATGGTCAGCGAGGGGGATTTTCTCGGTGATTTCCATAATAGACCTAGCAAATTACAGCAATTATAATCAACATTTTAAAAATATATATATACATTGCTTACAATTAAAAACAAGTCACTGCCCAATTTCCCGGTCGAAATCGTGACTGGGAAGTGTCCACTGAAAATCTCGGTTAACCGAGAAAAATATAACGTTTACTGTCTATTTTCTCGGTTGACCGAGACTTCCCGGTCACATTTCCCAGTCAAATTCCCGGTCAAAATCGGGGGGGTGAAAAGCATCTTTTGCAAAACAAAAAAATATAAGGTTCACTGTCTCTTGTCTCGGTTGACCGAGACTTCCCGGTCAGATTCCCGGTCGAAATCGTGACTGGGAAAAGCATCGTTTGCAAAACTCGGTTAACCGAGAAAAATATCAACGTACTGCCATTTTTCTCGGTCGACCGAGAATTTGCAGATGATGCATCCCGGCCGAGATTCTTCCCTTTTCCAGAAAAATTACATCCTAAAATCAACCAAAAGCCACAATTTCGTTCCCAAATTCAATACAGAACCCAACGAAACAGTCAAACAATCACTCACAACATATAATGGCCAAGTAAAAAAGCAAGAAACCCTAGATTTCTAAGAAACCCACATTTAGACGAGATAATTTCAAAAAACGATTAAAACAATAAGAAATACCCAAAAATGGAAGTCAATCCTCACCTCGTGTATTTGCAACTTCGTTGTCGTCGGAAGAATTTCAAAGAAACGGCAGCAGTGTACGGTTTTGGCAATCGGAACGTTCGAGCTTGAGAGGGAGAAGAGGGAAAGCCGTTGTCGTTGGGAAGAAGAAGAAGAAAACGTTTGAAATTAAAAAAGGTAAAATGGTAACTTCACCCCTTAAGGAGCCCCAAATAAAAGATTCTAAAATTGGGCCTCTTTTTACAAATGAAAAATAGAAGGGGCCCATAAAGCCCAATTGCCCCATCTTGTTGTCTGTTCTGAAACCGCTATATAAACGGAGACAACTCGATTCTCCCCCACCAAGTTCTTTCCCACTCTTTTTCTCCTACCCCAAGATACTCGTTGATAGATACCTTTTTTATCGATCAAAGGCTCGATTACAGTTCCCAATTCGGTTCCATATTCATGGAGTTGGGAGAGCTGAAGAGCAGATTTGATGAGTTGAAGGTTCTCCTCGAGAACCAAGAGACGAGACTGCGTTACCATGACACTAGAGCCCACAACATTGCTATGGCTTACCTTTTCTGGCAGCGTTTGTTCGCCTTTGGTATGTCCCACACTTCTTCCTCCCTCTCCCTCAATTGTACTAATTGGAGGATGGTTTTGGGTTTCAGTCTTTCTTCTTCCTTCCTCTACTTGTTGTTTTTCCTCGAGGCCATCACCATGTTGTATCGGGCTCATTACCTCCTGGACATGATTTGCAACAAACAGATCGAAATCTGCCAACAGATTTTGAATGCTGGAGACCCAGATGACGGGGGTCTATCAATGGAGGCTGGAGATTCAAATTCAAGTGATGGGTTGGAGTTCAGTTTCCACGTGCAGTTACTTGAGTACCGTCCATTTAGAATTGTCCAGAGGAAAGTTTATATTGGCTCCACTGTCTCTGCTGTGCTCGCTGTTACTGCTTTTGAACTATACATGTGTAAGTATTCGTTGTGCAATTGAACTGAAAATCATTTCGGTGCTCTGCTGAAGGTACAATTTGTTTCAAGTGATGTGTTGTGGTTATAAAATCTCCATATTAGAGATTATTATAGAAATAAAAAAGGATTCGAGGTAATCGAGCCCCAATAGAAGGTGATTTTATGTTTTTGTTATATAGGGTCTTAGAAGAGTATTCGAGGTAATCGAGTCCCAATGTATTTAAGGGTCTTGCAAAAGGATTCGAGGTAATCGAGCCCCAGTATAAGGAGATGTTATGTTTATGTTATTAGGGGTCTTGGGTTTGTTTTCTGCTTCGTATGATTGATAAATATATATCTAGACATTATGAAGGGTCTTGGATTTGTTTTCTGCTTCGTATGATTGAAAGAATATATCTAGACATATATGCAATGAGCTTTCCCTTTTTATCCTCTTGATTTTAACTACTTGTGAATAGATTGAGTCGATTTAATAATTGCTCTTTCAATACTCATGGACTTGAAAATTAGCACAAGGCAAGGACCATCTAACAGATACCCTTTAATAGTGTACAAAAGCCCTCCAATCAAGATTAATGGTGAAAATTGTGTACTTACAAAACAACTTGTGAATAGTATTCCAATTTGAGGCTACGAACTGTACTAGATCGCAAAAAAGCTCGCAAGATTTAGTTTAATTTGTGAAGATCCTCGCGTTTGTTTCCTTTTAGAGAAGCCAAATGAGACCTCTATAGCCAATTGATCAAAGGATTCCTGCTTTATCCTCGCACCATCTGCCTATTAGGATCTCAGGAAGCCAATCTTCCTGCTTACTTGGACAGTAGCAAGATAACCCAAACACAAGACCTCTAGACCTTACTTGTACAAAACTAACACTATTAATACTAGGTGGGGAGCAAATAATATTATTGGAGTTGGAACACGAGACTTCATGCTCAATACCATATTAAAAGATCGCCAAACCCCAAAACTTAAGCTAATAGGTTATGGTAATATTTAATTTCTTAACCTAGGCAACGCATCTTGTTTGTGAATGTAACCCTCTTCTATTTCCTAAACACATTGTTCACAAAATTTCAATTTATTGATTCTCTGACCATCTAGAAGTCCTCACTCGATCCAACCATCCCATTTTCTCTCATATGCACAAGACCACTTATGGCAAAGTCTGGTTATTGTAGAAATTGCCTTATGACCAATAATTTCAGAATCATACAAAACATATAGGTTGGTATGACTTTCATTTCCTTTCACCACTGCAAGATCACCTTTCCTATCTTTCAAAATTCCACCTTCATGAATGCATTTAAACCCTTTGGAATGAGGAGAACTCAAAGAAATCCTGTTTCTCTTTAAATTTAGGACATCTCTGACATCATCCACCGGATATCTTATAAGATCCTTTATTTTCAGGGTACATATGAAATGGACATCTGGAATCATAAATCTAACCGTTAGGACTAGGAGGGTTAAAATTACTGCCAGAAATCTTTAAAAAAAAAAAAAAAATTACTGCCAGAAATAATTAATAGATCACCATCACTCTTGTCACTCTTGTCATCACCTACTACACTACCTAGACTAGAACTTACCAGTTTTTCTTTTTGAGTGACAACTGTTTAGCCATGAGTTTTTCTTTTTGAGTTACCATCACTCTCATTCTCTATGTTGTTTCTCTTTGTATCTAAGATCCAAGCATGTTATCTACCAATTCATTTGGGCCTGTACAGTCTGCATTTTAATTTGCCATTGTGATAATTCTTTCTATCGCAAAAGTGGAATGTTGTATTTTATTCTTGCATCATTGAAACATTAACTAGTAAACCTCATGGCTTACTCTGATTGATTGCATGCTCCCCCCGGTTTATTAAAAGAAAAGAAAGAACACTTTTTTGCTGTAAAATATATGTGGTCTATGCTGATTGAAGACTTTGAAAATAAACGTGAAAAGTTTTCATTAGAAGGGTAACTACATAGTAATCTACTTCTACATTAGGGTACTCAATATCTTGCCTTAGTTGGCGGAATAGAAACTTAAGATTCTCTTTTCTTCATGCTAATCAAGTTATCTATGTGTTTTAGGTTTTCCTTTTATTAAGACAAGAAGACTGTTGCCAAGTGCTAATTTACTTTAAATTTGTTGTTTTTAACTCAGTGCTACTTCAAACCATAGTTTCATGTTAGTTTATATCACATCGTCCTTGTTGGTGCTACTTTGTTCTCCTATGCTTTGGATTTCTGGTTGATGATTGAATTCCCCTTTATATCTCCTCACTTCTCATTATATTCTCTACTCACGACCTCCTTACTCTACTAAATCCATCATCTAGTTACAAGTGTGCTCTAAGTACTCTTCCCTCGTCACTCTTCTTCTTTGGTTCACATGAATAACTAGTGGCCTATTAGTTGAGATGGGTTCGATTGTGTTTATAGAATTTTCCAAATTTCTAGCTGACTACCTGATCTAAAATTCACAACCCACTCTTTTTTTACTGTACTTCATTTTGCCTTGGTTATTATTATTGCATCAACAGCTTACTTTGTTTGCTTTTTGCCAATTTTCTTTTTTTTTTATAAGACTTTTTGAAAATTTTCTTGGTTATCCATATATTATCAGATTTAGCTTATTCTGTTTGCTTTACTGCATTGTTTTGTTTCTTTGCTGCATTTTTTTCCTTTTTTGTTGTTTATGAACTTTTTTAGCCCAATCTGATTGCTTTGCTGATTTTTTTTCATGATTCTCACTCTTTTTAACTTTGCAATGCTTTGTTGCATGACTATATTTATTACAAATGAGGTTTGCTTTATTGTTTGAATCAATGCACTCAATCCTGCTTTTGCTATGTTTTAGGAATAGATGTTACACCTGTTGGATTGGATGCTGGTAAATATGCTTTGGATGAATTAATCCATAGCCATCCCGACGTCTGAGGTGGCAGTAGAGAAGAGACCTCAAAGGCCAAAGCAATTCTACTTTTGGATTGGTGGGGCTTTCTTCACTTTGACAAATTGTCTTACTAATTGCTGAGTAATTTAGCATTTGTACAAAAAGTTAGTCTTAGATTCTAATTTTCCATTTTAGCTTTGATTTTGAGATGCATATGAGGTTAAGTCTTTTGAGGCATTGGTAAATCCTATGCTTCATTTTTTTTCTCATAGCTAGCAATCACATTCAGTTTTTTATTTTTATTTTTTTTATGTAAAACAATTGTTTTTGAGCTTCCAAATGATAGTCTATGCATGACTTTCAATATGGGAATTAAATAAAGAGACCACATCCTATAATCTATGTATCTTATAAGACTTCAACTTGCATTTCTTCCAGGACAAAGTCTGTGGACCCGAGCAATGAAGTTCAAAAAACCCATATGATAAAGGAGCTTATGGCATTTACTGGTAGTTCAAAAAACCCTCCTAGTCCTTTTGTATGAAATCTTTTTTTTTTTGGTTTCAGTAATTTTTTAGTCATTTTATCTTATATATTCTTAAATGTGATTTTAGCACATCAAATTGGTTGAACCAACCAAACTCATAAGTCATAATCGCTCAAATTAGTTTCGAGCTTTGTGATCTGAGGTAATTTGATCAGCTTTTTTTTTTTTTTTTTTGAGAAGAAACAAAAACTTCATTCACAAAAGAGCCTCAAAAACAATCAAAGGACAAAGGGATAAGGCATCCCTTCTCCAAGAGGAACTTCAAAAAAGCCTTCCAATGAAGGTTGATCATGGCAGCAGAGTAATCAGAAAAAACACAATCTTGGGCACTCCAATCTGAGGCCGAGAGCTGTACAACGTCACAAAAAATATTGAAAGGCATAAACTTATCAGCAATAGCCCTAGAGAGCTTACGCCACAAAACTTTAGCTTTGCCTTTGAAACACCCGCCTTCGAGAACTTCGCTCATCCAGCTGACCACACAATTGGGCTTGCAAACCTCCAGGTTAAAGGCTCCAAAAAAGTGGTTCCAAACCTTCTCTGCAAACTCACAATGCACCATGAGGTGGGAGGCAGACTCCCCATTTTGCATGCACATCACACAGACATTGGGGCTAACTTGAAGGCTAAGATATCTTCTCTGAATCTTATCCACTGTATTAATGCTGTGAAGGGATAAAGTCCATTCACCCTTTTAGGAGATTTGCCTTCCCAAATCTGATCACATAGGGCTGCTTCCAATAACCTTCTTTTCTTGTGCAAGGCCGAGAGGGCAGATTTCACTGAGAAGACACCTGAGCCCTCAAGATTCCAAACGGCCAAGTCTTCATTGTCATTCAGGTTTGCTTGAGATAGGAGAGACAGCAAGCTCAACTAATCATGCATTTCCCTATCGATAATTCCTCTTCGGAATCTGAGGTCCCAAGTGCAACCATTCCACAACTCACTGACTTTTAGGTCCTTTGAGCCAGATAGCCGGAAGAATGAGGGGAACATCTCTTTTAGAGGTCTGTCAGAGAGCCAAGCTTCATGCAAAAAGAACACCTTATCACCCCTCCCCACCTTATATCTTCTGTTACTCTTATAATTTGATCAGCTTATGAATAGGCTTTTTGAATTGTTGGAATAACTTTCCATTCCACCTACGAAGTGTGTCAATCTGGTTGAAGCATCCAAATTAGTTTCACTTTTCTCCACCGTTTTTACTTGGATTGCTTGCCTTAGTGGTTTGTCCCTGCAGAAAGATCACAGATGAGATATCCTAGGGTGGTCTTTCAGTGACAATGCTTGGAGTTCCTTCATGCAGAATTTTTAGCCCTCCTAGATTCTCCACAGCTCTTTGGAAAGAAACTTACACTTAATCTACTTTGTGGCCATCATTTCAATCATAAAGCAAACTAGCTTTTGATAAATGAAATCATATATTTACCTTGGAGCATATGCATATGGTTGGAATGAAACAACAAAATATTCTATGGAACGACAAAGGATAGAAGGTTAGTATCAAATTAGCAAAATTTTCACTCTTCATTTGGGTTTCTTTAGACAATGGATTTAGAAATTATATTCCCATTCTTAGGAATATTGATAGGGAAATATTTAGGGTATTCTTAGTATATTAAGAGGGCATGGTATTCATCAGACATTCGTTGAGGGATTTGTTAGTAAAGAGTGGTTATAAATAGAGTGGGTGAGAAGGGCAGAATTTTGGAGAGTAGTTATCCTGAGAGAGGCCAAGCCTCTTGAAGTGCTTGGGAATTGTAAGCTTCCTTTTTATATCTCTATACATTTCAGTGTTATTTTCTATTCTCAAGATCAGGTTCGTATCACCCTTATACTTGATACAGACTGAGATGAGTTTTTGTAGGCTATGGTGTAAAGTTTACTCTTCTGTAAGTATTACTTGGTTTATTGCACCATACCTTTTAAGTTTCAGTGGTCAACAAAAAGTTTGTCATTGAAATAAAGGACTGTTGCTGCTTGAAACTGTGGGTTAATTGTGATAGAAAGGTGAACCTGAGAATTTTAGCAATAGTTGGTCCCTGCATGTTTTTGTCCGTTAAGCTTGATTGTTTCAAATGAGGCATGAGATACTAATTATGTGGTAGGTATAAATATCTTTCAATAGTAAGTGTGATTTAGTTATTTTTAAATTATGTTGTAATTTCACATCAGCTAATAATTAATGTTATATTCTTGGATACATGATGTTGATGCCAAAATCCGGACAGAAGACTCACCTGACCTTCATGTGACACCAACAGTGAATTTGTAGAAACTGGGGAAGACGTGACCTGCAAGATCAGCAAAAACTGCACACCGGCGTGGTGTAGGCCACACCGCCTCCGATGCCTAAGTCAGAAAACCGAGGAGAAGCTATAGATAGTAAAGGGAGCAGTCGGGAGTAGAGTTTTCGGAACCCTTCTTCCGTGATGAAGAGGGGTTTTTAGGAATCCGGAGGTGTTTCGGGACGAACCAGGCGGAACCGGGGCGATTCGGGGCATCAGGGACCGAAAAGAGACCACCGGGCTCGGCCTCGGCCTTTTGCCGAGGCCGACCATATGGGTCGAGCCATGTTGGCCCGACCCTTTGGTCTGGTCTTCCTCTGGGTCGGTCCTTTGGTCCTACCTCTGTCCGATTGTCCTCGTCAACTCCTTGTGCGTCTGTGTGGTCCAAAATTATCTATAACACATGATATCACTACTATAAGAGATAAATTTGTATGGTTACTGGAGATTTCCCAGGAAGTTAGAGATTCTTAGAAGGAAAAGCTAGGAACCTTGACCAAATGGAATAACCTATCTTGATTTTAGCGTTTAGATGGAGTTCTATCTTATTACTCTTTGCAATTACTCTTTTTTCTTTTTCAATGACATTCAAGATAATCAGAGAAGTTTTTGTCATTGTCTTGTACTTGACAGCGGCTAGATTTCTTTTCTATGGCTTCTCATCCAAAAAGAAAAATTGTAGGTTTGGAAAATGTGCCATGGATGCTGAGGATTGGAGGTCTCCATTGCAACCTGATTGAGCCAAGAGATTATTTAAATGGGAGTTGGAGAACAAGAACTGAATTCAGAAAGATATTGAATGGAGACCGTCCTGTTGTTCAAAGTGTTGTTATTCCTTTATGACCATGAAGTTCAAAAAAATGTTGTAGACAAATGAAGCCAAAGGAACAAATTGCCGACAATAGCCTTGATTTCTTGGAGTCAAGGCTCTATGCATATATCTCCTTGTACTGTGAAATTGTGCAACGTGTTGCACAAGTGCAGAAGACCACTTGAGATAGGAGATCAAGTTTGTAGATCACTAATTTCTGGCTCTTTGCTTTCTACTGCAGCAAAATGCGAAATGAGATTCAAAGGTTGGAATCACTTCTCACTGGCTACTAATTTTCAATGACAATTAACTTTATTAAGTTAAAAGTGATTAATTAAAGAGGAGAGTGTAGAAAAAGAGAGATTAACAAAACTAGCATAAAGTTTGTACTAATAATCAAGAGGTTTGTGGTTCGAATCTTCCGTCTTCACATGTAGTAAAAAAAAGAGTAGAAAAAGGAGAGGAGAGAGGAAGGAGTGACTGTCCACCCAAGATTTCAAATTAGTTTAATTCAGAGTCCGTTTGGAATATATTCTAATTTAAATGTTTTTCAAGAATATATTTTTTAAAAAAACATTTTGTATAAAAATGTTTAGAATTTAACACATATATTTGGTTGTATTTTCTCATATGTGTTTTTTTACACAAGTAACTGACTTTTTTAAAAAAAATTGGTTTCAAGTGTTTTTCTCAAAATGATTTATTTATCAATTTTATTTTTTAATAAGTTATTTTTTAGTGATTGTCAAACACTAGAATTTTTTTTCAAAATTAAACATTTGAAAAGTTAAACCAAACACACTCTTAGAGACATGTGTAAACTTGAAATTCGTTTCAAATTTAATTTTATCGTCAATTTAAATTAATGACGTGAAAATTTGTTAGTGGCCAAAATTTATTATTCAGGTGTGCCCATAGAGTTGGGGGTTCAATAAGAGAAAAGTTGGATTCTTTTTGGATTGAGCTCTAGAGTTGGATTTGGGATTTTGATGAACCATAGGTCTTAATTATGCTTTTAGACTTTGAACTTTGAAATAACTCTGAGAAATCTTTAAGTAATGTTTAAAAATTAGAAGACATTGTCATATTATTTACGATGCAATTTCAACTGAAGATATGTTTGATATCGTTTACCAAATCATTCATATAATCAATTTTTACACATCAACTACCATATATCAATTTATGTGAATGATGTTGTAATTTGTAAATGATAGAGTTTGTTTTTCAATTTTACACATTAATTGTTATGTCAATTTCTAACTATCATTTTCACATAAAAAACTCTCCAAAAGATTTTTTGGAACAATATCAAAGTTCAAGGATTAAATAGGAGTACAATTGAAACCTACTCTAAATCGAAGAGTATTTTGAATAATTTAACCCAAAAAAAATATTTTTAACACTGAACTTTAGAAAACCACAATTTATTTATTTATTTATTTTTCTATTTGCAAAGACAACAATTTAGTCCTTACTATTATTTTATCATGTTATATTTATCTATTCATCACTTTTTTTTTTTTTTTAGTTCAACAACATTTGGAGTGGGAGGATTCGAACGAAAGAATATGTCAATTACCGTTGAGCTAAGCTCGCTTTGACTATCTATCTATTCATCTACTACTTGTCTCAACTAATGAATGTGATATAAGCCAATTCATTATTTTTTTAAATTTCTTTTATTTTACTTTTACTCATAAATATCATCTCTGAAACGAGGCAAGTAAAAGAGAGAATGATGACGAAAATAAGACATCTCAGTTTATTATTTTTTTTAATTTTACTCATAAATATCATCTCTGAAACGAAGCAAGTAAAAGAGAGAATGATGACGAAAATAAGACATGAAATTGGTCAATTTTTATTTTTTTTATTTTTTTAATTTGGAAGAATATCAAACTCAGTCCCACGATGTGGCTGACCCTTTGAACCGAGTTTAGAAGATTAATCTTCATTATGAATTTTTCATTAAAAAAAAAATCAATATGAAAATACTCTACTCCTTTCTCCTCTCTCGCACAAAGTAAAAAAGTCCACAAAAGTCCAAGAAAAAAGAAAATGTTAAATTACCATTTAAAACCTTCCCACAAAAGTCCACCAACACAAAGAGAAAGAAAATGTTAAACTACAGATTTAGTCCATCAACTTTTAGAGTTGTGTTGATTTGGTCCCTGGTTTTAAATGTATCTAATAGGATTCTGAGTTTTCAATTTTGTACCTAGCAAGTCACTAAAATTTCAATTTTGTGTCTAATAGATTAATGACATATTTGAGATTTTTTAAAGATTATTCGGTCTATTACATATAAAATTCAATTTTATGTCTATTGAAACTCTAAACTATCAATTTCATATCTTGTAGATCTGTGCAGTTTAAAAATATAGAATAAATCAACAACTTATTAGACAAAAAAAATTAAAAGTTGATAGACTTATGAAACATAGAAAGTTAAAGTTTAAGGATTTACCAAATATTTTTTAAAGTTCGGGACTAAACTTGTAACACCACAACCAATGTATCAAATTTCCATCGACATGTTGACATTTTCATCAATATTTCCACATGACCATAGGTTTGACATCGACATGAGAGATGAATCAACATTTTTGTTATATCATAGAAAAATTGATCAAAATAACAACAAAATGTAATTAAGGTGGAGATAATATTTATAATAAATATTTTAGTTTATTTTAAAAATGTGAAACATTTATTTATTACTTTAAATACACTTTGAATAAATACATTTTGATTTTTTTTTGTTTTAAATGCCATGAGAGGAGGGCTATTCTTGAATCTTGGTTGATTCTCTTGTTTTTTTGGTTGTAATCGAGAAGTCTATTCTTAAATTATTATTATTATTATTATTATTTTGATAGAATCTTAAATTATTATTATTATTATTATTATTTTATTTTACGTGTATTTGGTCTGTGTTTGCCGTTGCCACTTCCTCCGTCTCCTCATCCCACCTCTCCATTATATAAAACCATAATCATTCAAATTCCAGTGCACCATTGTCAATAATATTCCAGCCCCGTTTTCTCTTCCTGCTAGATACTCTCGTTGATACATTTTTATCGATCAAGGGCAGGATTTCAGTTCCCAATTCTGTTCTGTAGCCATGGAGTTTGGAGAGCTGAAGAGGAAATTTGAAGAGGAAATTTGATGAGGCAAAGCTTCTTGCTGAGAACCAAGAGCCAAGACTGCGTTACTATGAAACTAGAGCCCAAAATGCAGCCATGGCCTACCTCATCTGGGAGCGCTTGTTCGTCTTTGGTATGTCTCACGCTTCTTCCTCCCTCTCCCTCAATTGCACTAATTGGTGGATGGTTTTGGGTTTCAATCTCTCCTGTACCTCCGTCTACTTTTTGTTTTTCCTCGAGTCTGTCATCATGTTGAATCGGACTCACAACCACTTGGACCTGATTTGGAAGAAGCAGACTGAAATCTGCCAACAGATTATGGATGCTGGAAACCCAGATGATGTGGGTCTGTCAATAGAGGCTGGAGATTCAATTTCAAGTGATGGGTTGGAGTTCAGTTTCCACGTGCAGGTACTTCAGTACCGTCCGTTTAGTATTGTCCAGTGGAAAGTTTATATTGGTTCCATTGCTTGTTTTCTGCTTGCTGTTACTGCTTTTGAGCTATACCTGTGTAAGTATTCGTTGTGCAACGACTGAACTGGACAACGTTTTGGCAATCTACTAGTAGAGGTACAATTTGTTTCAAGTGTTGTGGGTGTGGCTATAAAATCTCCATGTAAGAGATTAGTATAGAAATAAAAAGGATTCATCGAGCCCCAATGGAATCAGATTTTATGTTTATGTTATAAAGGGGGATTCGAGGTAATTGAGCCCCAATATAAGGAGGTTGTATGTTTATGTTATTAAGGGTCTTCTTTTGTTTTCTGCTTTGTATGATTGGAAGAATCTATCTTAACATATATGCACTGAGCTTTCCCTTTTCCTCCTCTGGGTCTAAACTACTTATGAATAGATTTGGTCGATCTAATGATTGCTCTTTCAATTTTAGCTGAACTACAAGAGTGTTGATTAAACGAATCAAATTGCACTTCTATTCATATTCTTATTACTCCTCTTTCACTTATAGGCTTGGAAATCAACACGAGGGTTTGACCATAAAGTTTCTTTTTTCTTTTTTTCTTTTTTTTTTTTTTTTTTTTGATATGAAAAGCAAACGGGAGAGATCAAACAAAAGCCCTCTAATAATCTACAAAAGCTCTCCAATGTGAACATTGTGTACTTACAGAACAACTTGTGAAGAGTATTCCAAGTTGAGGCCCTGTATTATTCAAAATCGCAAACAAACTCTAAAGAATTCGTCTTATTTGTGAATGCCCTCGGATTTCTTTCCTTTTCGAGAAAAGCCAAATGAGAGCTATACAGAGGCATTTAACCAAAGAATTCTAACTTTATCCTTGAACCATCTGCCTAAAAGGATCTCAGGAAGCCAATCTTCTTGATTACTTGGACAATAGCAAGATAGTAACCAGTGGCCTACTAGTTGAGATGGGTTCAATTGTGTTTATGGAATTTTCCAAATTTCTAGTGGAATATACACAAACAGCTTCCAGATAAAAACCTGATCTCAGTTCACAACCCACTCTTTTGCTGGCTTTACTTCATTTTCCTTGGCGAATCAATGATTATTACATCCACAGGTTACTATGTTGGCTTTTTGGCAATTTTATTGGTTATTACTTATTAGTATATTGCCAGATTTAGCTCATTCTGTTTGCTTTACTGCATTATTTTGTTGCCTTCACTGCATTTCTTTCTTGTTTGTTGATTGTGGACTTTCTTAGCTCAATTTGTTTGCTTTGCTGGATTTTTTCTTAATGTTTTCTCCCTCATTTTAACTTAGCTATGCTATTTTGCATGCTATATTTATTAGAAAATGAGGCTTGCTTTATTGTTTGATTCAATGCAATCAAACCATGCACTTGCTATGTTTTAGGATAGCTGTTACACTGGTTGGATTGGATGCTGGTAAATATGCTTTGGATGAATTAATCCATAGCCATCCCGACGTCCGAGGTGGTAGTAAAGTTAAAAGAGAAGAGACCTTAAAGGCCAAAGCATTTCTGCTTTTGCATTGGTGAGGCTTTCTTCACTCCTACAAATTGTCTTTCTAATAGCTGCTAATATAGCATTTGTACAAAAAGTTAGTCTTAGATTCTAATTTCCCTTTTTAGCTTTTATTCTGAAATTTATTTGACAAGCCGGTGGATATTCTTTTTTTTTTTCTCAATAAAAAGCTCAGTTTCTTAAAAAAGAAAAAAAGAAAAAAAAAAAAAATTGGGTAGAGATCAAGTCTTTTGAGGTGTCGGTAAATCCTAAGCTTCAACTTTTTTTTCTCTTAACAATCACATTTAGTTTTTTATGTAAAGAGTCTCTGTATGACTTTTAATACTGGAAACAAAAATAGAGACCAAATCATATCATCTGACGTTGTGCCAAACCAAACATAGTTTAATGGGTGAGGCACCAATTACAATTCTAAAGGTCAATGGTTCGCACTCTACCATGGTTGAACTAAAAAATTTCATCTGACTTTGTTGCTCAAGTCTTATATGCCTTTAGTTATGGGAATCTATAAACCAGAATTTTGTTCAACTTGCATTTCTTCCAGGACAAAGGCCCTGGATCAGGGACATGAAGTTCAAAAACTCATGTGATAGAGGAGCTTCAGAGAATGTTAAGGAGCTTATGACATTCACAAGTAATTGTTATTTGCTGTAATTTCAAGTTGGATACTATCTCCCTCCTCTGGTGTGAAAGTTTTTAGGTTAAATATCACTTTTGGTCCCTAAACTTTCATGAAAGTAACAGTTTAGTTCCTAAACTTTGACCTTGTAATGATTTAGTCTCTGTACTTTCAATTTTGTAACAATTTAGTCCCTAAACTTTAATAAGTAACAATTTAGTCCTTGTACTTTCAAATTTGTAACGATTTAGTCCCTATCGTGAAAAATTAATGTAAAGATTTAATGAAATTTCTTACCTAAGATAGATTAATAAACTAATTTGGGACCCAATATGTTAATAAGCTACAAAGTTTAATCATTAAATAATAAAAATCGACATTTAATTTTGATGATTTTTTTTTGCGACAAGGATTAAATTGTTACAAATTTGAAAGAATAGGGACTCAATTGTTACAAATTTGAAAGTATAGGGACTAAATTGTTACAAATTTGAAAGTATAGGGACTAAATCGTTACTTATTAAAGTTCAGGGACTAAATTGTTACAAAATTGAAAGTACAGGGACTAAATCGTTACAAATCAAAGTTTAGGGATCAAATTGTTACTTTCATGAAAGTTTAGGGACCAAAAGTGATTTTTAACCAAGTTTTTATTGATTTCAGTAGTGTATTAGTCATTTTATCTTGTAAATTCTTAAATGTTATTTTATCGTGTCAAATTGGTTGAGCCAACGAAACTCATGATAACTTGAATTAGTTTCAAGCTTTGTGATTTGAGGCAATTTGATTAGCTTATCACTAGGCTTTTTGAGCTGTTGGAATAACTTTCTATTCTACCTACAAAGTGTGTCAAATTGGTTGAATCAACCAAATTAGTTTCACCATCCTCCACTGTTTTTACTCGGAGAGCTTCCCTTGGTGGTTTGTCACAGCAGAAATGTCACAGATGAGATATCCTACGATGGTCTTTCAGCGTTAATGCTTGGAGTTCCTTGATGCAGAATTTCTGGTGTGGGGCCAATGGCCATCTTTTCAATCATAAAGCAAAGAAGGGAGAGTAGTTATCTCGAGATAGTCCATACCTCTTGAAGTGCTTGCGAATTGTAAGTTTTCTTTTTATATCTTTATACATTTCAGTGTTATTTTATATCTTGAAGTGTTATTTTTGTAGGCTCTGTTGTAGAGCTTGCTCTTCCTTATGTATTACTTGATTTTTTGCGGCTTACCTTTCAAGTTTCAATGGTCAACAAGAAGTTTGTTATTGAAATAAAAGACATGTTGCTGCTTGGAACTGTATGTTAATTGTTTGAGAAAGGTGCACTTGAGAATTTGAACAATAGTTGGTCCCTGCATGTTTTTGCCCGTAAAGTTTGATTGTTAGAAATGAGGCATGAGATACTAATTATGTGGCACGTATAAATATTTGTTATGACAGTAATCGTAAAATCAACAAAGCAAGAATGAGAAAGAGAAGAACAAAACAAAATTTACGTGGTTCGCTAACGGTGTGTTAACTACATCCACGGGCAGAGGGGGAGAGTAGTTTTATTAGTGAAGAGAAAACATATACAAATTACAGAGATTGGGGTAGATTAGGTTAGGAGGGTTTATATATGACACAACTCTTAACCTTAACAGAATAGGCCCAAAATAAAGCCCAAAACGGAAATTACATATCTAATCTCTATACATAATTTAGTTTAGGGGGCGTTGCCCCCAAACCCCCACCAAACGCTTCCCCAGCAAGACCCCCGTACTTGGTTATTCGAAACGTTTCATAACAGATTCAAGGAATTTCAACAATATCTTTCAACAGCAAGTGTCATTTAGTTATTTTTAAATTATGTAGTAATTTTACAACTGCTAATAATTAGGAATTAGGATTATAGTTTAGTATGCATTTTACTACTATAAGATTAAGAGTTATAAATTCGTACGGTGGTGGAGATTTGGTTAGAGAGGAAATTAGACACTTAGAAAGGAAAGCGTGGAACCTTGACTAAATGAAATGACCTATTTTATTTGACCACCTTGTTGTTGACAGTGTTAACCATGAAGTCCCAATAAACATTCTAGATAAATGAAGCCAAAGGAACAAATTGTGGACAATAGGTATGCTTTGCCACTTTTTTTTTCTTTTGTTGGGTTTGGGTTACACTTGATTTCTTGAGATTGAAGCCTCTATGCATATATCCTTGTACTTTGAAATTCTGCTCTGTGGCACAAATGCAGGAGACCACTTGAGATAGGAGATCAAGTTTGTAGATCACTAATTTCTGGTTCTTTGCTTTGTACTGCTGCAGAATGCAAAATGAAATTCTGAGTTTGTTGAAATAATAGCTCTACTAGTAAAAACAGTTTATTTTCTTTATCCATAGATATGAAGTAACAAAATCTGAAACATAGGAAATCAATGGATATTCAGTACTTTTATTCAAGAGGTAAGGATTTAGTTTTTGACTCTTTTGTTCCAGGTTGAAGCAAAATTATGGCTTGAAGTAATTGGTGACGAGTTTTCTCGATTCAGATATAGAACTTTAGACATTGTGGCTAAGTGAACTTGTTGTGCAAGTTTTTTTTTTTTTTAGTTCAACAACTTTTGGTCTTATTGTCGAAGGTACATGACAATTACCATTGAGCAATTCTAAGGGTTCCCAAGGAAAAGAATAGAGATGTCTCCTTATGTTCACTTTGGTTTGTTGTGCGAGTTCTTCATTGCAATAGATGATGTTACAAATTTAGGGGGTGTTTGGGGCACTGAATAGGTTATAATAACCCCCTTTATTATAACCTATTCAGTGTTTGGGGCATCAACAAAAATAAATGGTGAGGTGGGTTATTTTTACCCCTGATTATTTTATCCATTATCTACAGTAACCATTATTCAACCCACCCGATTATTCTATCCATTTTCTACAGTAACTCTCTCCTCCCTTCTTCCATGCGACTCCTTGATGTTTCCGACGACTGCCGGCCGACGAAGTTTCCGACGACCGCCGACGACTTTTTCGGCCACCGATTTTTTTTTTTCCTTTTTTTTTCATATTTCTTCTCATTTTCATTTTGAAAAATATAAAAAATGAAAATAAAGGAAAAAAAAAAACATCGAAGGTTGCCGAAAAAGTCGTTGACAACATCGAAGGTTAACCAACTTAAAAAAAAAAACATTCAAACGAAATTGTATTTACCACACTCAAGTTTATTTCAAATGATTTTATTGATAATAAAAAAAAAAAAAAAAACTAATATGATTTTTGAACTAAACATTTACAATTTTTATTTCGGCAATACTAAAAGTTAACTAATATGATTTTTCTATACCAAATCCTATACTTTTTTGTTTTGTAAAAAAAAAAAAACATAATCCTAAATCAAAGTGAATCGTATATCCTAAAAAAAAAAACTAGAAAAAGAAAACAATCCGTTTGAACCTTTGATTCAGAACCCCATGTTAAAACAGATCAGCACTCCAAACACAGACTATTTTATCCCATACTAAAATAATCTACATCCCAAACACATATTATTTTATCCCAGACTAAAATAATCTGCACCCTAAAATAATTTGTACCCCAAACACAGATTATTTTATCCCAGACTATAATAATCTGCACTCCAAACACAGATTATTATAACCCACAGACTATTATAATCCCCAGATTATTATAACCACTAGATATTATAACCAATTCAGCGTCCCAAACAGCCCCTTAATGTTACGCTGAGTCTTTATCAGAGTAAGAGATGCCTGAAGGTTTTGTTTTAGATTTAAAACTTTAGGCAATCAATGTTTGGAATTTTTATATATGTTCATAAAACATGTTTTAACTTTAGACAGATTTAAAACTTTAGACAATTTTAAGTAAAGCAAATCAAAAAGCTTGTCATAAGAATTATATATATATATATATATTTAAAAAAAGAAAGTTCCTTGCTTAATTGTTATTATTAAGAGATGTTTCTTTTTTCCTTTTGTACTCGTTTCTCTCGCTCTTTGCCTCTCCTCTTTCTGCATTTTATAAATTGTTTTAAATTTGTCAACGCAACATTGTTCAACTTGTTATGACCTATATCTATCTTCCATTAGAAGATCGAGGTTTGAATACTCTCACTCCCAAATGCTAGGTTGAAATGAAAAAAAAATGTTTTAATTTGATAACATTAACTTTATTTTACCATTAGAATTTATGAAAACTTTATAATAGATTATAGTAACTACTTTATTATTAAAAATTATAAAAATAAATGATAATTCAAGGACTTAAATTAATTTTAAATATACAAATGAATTGCACAATTGAGGAATTCAACGACATTAATAACTGAGATCACGAATCTTGACTAAACTTGGACCATTAAGGGCTTATTTCTTATGTAATTTGAATTTCTTTTTTCATGTTTTTAGACTCACTAAATCCAATCAACTTAGTGATATTTGTTTGACAATTTTATTTTTTAAAATTATTTTTAGATTTTATAATCCAAATAGTGGGAATTCTAACAAAAACACCATTTTTATGTTTTTAGTGTATTTAGATTTTGAATTTGAAATTTTAAAATGCCTAATAACATTCAAGAAGTAATAGAACTTTGATAAATATAGTATTTCATGTTATAAACTCATTTCATTTTTGTGATAATTAAAAATATATATTCTAAACTATATTATATTGTAAAATAATTATTATACAAAATTTATATATTAAAACATGATTCTAAGACTTAGTTGATAACTATTTTCAACAAAAAAAAAAAAAAAAAAAAAAAAGACTTAGTTGATAACTATAACTATTTTTATGGTTTATAAATAGACAATTGTTTAGTTTGGAATTCAATTTTGAAATTTGCTACTAAAACATATTTAAGAACATTAAATACAACTCTCCTCTTATTGATTCTCTTGTTTTCAAATTTCTTTTTTTCAAATTGCTAATCAACTACACCCTAAGAAAATGGCAAAGA
This sequence comes from Luffa aegyptiaca, assembly GCA_017139565.1. Taxonomy (NCBI): domain Eukaryota; kingdom Viridiplantae; phylum Streptophyta; class Magnoliopsida; order Cucurbitales; family Cucurbitaceae; genus Luffa; species Luffa aegyptiaca. The sequence continues at coordinate 1,139,942 of CM029396.1, forward strand.
CTAACTAGATCCTAAATGGTAAGGGTACATGGATTAAAGAAGAAAATAATTTCATACTCGTGATTTATTTAGATCACCAATATTAAATATCTAGGAGCTAAAAACTAAGATAATAAATGTATATGATAATTAATACGTGAGACTTAAATGTTTGTGTTTGTTTTATGAGTTTTGTTTAAGAAAACAATAATTTAAATTGTTAGATTTAATTAAAATATTTATATTAGATAATTACTTAATAAATAAATAATAACTTAAAACAATCAATATTCGTTTACTCCTAAGTTATAAATTAACGAGTAATTTTCTCTCCCCATCTCTTTTCCTCATTTCCCAATTAAAAAAAAAAAATCTCTAGCAAAAAAGACTCATCTCCATGGAGAATGATAAAATCTCATGGTGGATAATAATTACATTGGTTTTAAAAAGCAAACATTATTGTTTATTTTTTTGAGAAAATTAAAAAAGCAAACCTTCACGAAACAAACTTTTTTTTTTTTGGTTGAAATAGACTTAAGTTGAAACTTGATTGAAAAATATTCCACCATTTGGGACTATAATGTATTAAATTTTCATCGACATGTCGACATTTTCATCAATATTTTTATTTGTCCATGAATTTGACATCGACATGTGGGATGGTTCGACATTTCCATTATATCGTAAAAAAATTGATAAAATATAAACAAAACAATATCAAAATGTAACTAATGTAGATTAATATTTTAGATTTTTTTTTTTCAAAAATTATCCATCGACAACATTTTGTTTATATTTCATTGACATTTTCATAAATTACAACCTCAACATTTCTGTCCATATCGACGTTTTAATCATTGGACTAACATGTAATTGCATGATAAAAAAACACACATGTAATTGGTATCGGTAATTTAGTTGGGCAGAATCGTCATTAGGAGTCTACGTGGCTAACGGAGGACTTAGAACATCGGCGGCCGGCGGCGGTGGAGAAGTTCGTCCATTTGCGTTGGCTTTTCGTCGCAGCCTGCTCAGAAGAAACCCATTGTAAGTTGTAAACTTGTAACACTTACCATTTGTCTGTTAGCTTGAAAATTCAAAGAAGAAGGGGGAGACGGGTCTAAGTGGCATACCGGAGAAGCCAAGCAAATTAAAAAGGAAAGGGAGAGGAGAGAGCGGCAGAGATAGCCTACTACTGGAACGAGAAGAGAGCGAACGAAGAGAGAAGAAAGGTCTGGAAAGTATTCAGAAGGTAGCTGAGGAAGCTCATAGGCAAAGATTTCAAGTTTGGTAAGCCGTTTTTAAGGAAAATAAGCATGGGTTTTCTGCCTTTTGTTCAATAGTTTCTATGGGTCTTTCCGTGTTGCTTGTGTATTCTTGCTTGGAATGGAGACTTAAAAGGAAGAAGGGAAAATAATAACCCCAATAGCGAACATTTAATTTGGAAAAGAAGGGAATCAATGATGGATTTCATCAGGCATAGCATTAGTAATAGAGATTGAAAGAAGAAAAAGAGGGGTGGAAATAAATAACCCATTTTCGTGGATAAGTGGAGAAACATTTGGTTTGGAATGAAAGGATAATGTATTGGGGGAAAGTATGTTGGAGTCACGTGCACGAGGGATTTAAACTTGAGAATTATGGTTAATAAGAGGAATTGAGATTTGTTCATACTTCATGGCTATTATGCTTTGATTCAGAAAGTTTTGAGATTTGAAATCGAGTATGATGCTTGCTTGTTTATACGGATGGTTTAGTTATTCAGAATTGTGGAGATTCCAAGGAATTTATGCTTGTCTCGTCAATTGTTTTATTATGGAAATCAATGAATTTATGAATTGTGAGACAAGTTATTTGTGTTTTGATTTAGTACCATGGAGTTTCAAGAGACTTATATTTATGTATGATTTTTGTTACAATGACTTACTCTTTATTATATGAGTTCATGGAACATCAAACTTTGGAAGTTTCATGATGAGTCTATGGAATATCAAACTTTGGAAGTATCATGATTTTATCCTATTGAAAAAAAGTTCAAGTTATTGTAGACAATTTCAAGTATTTGTTAGTTTTTGAAGTGACTTTTGGTGATTGAGCAATGGTTGGCCGAGTTGAGAATTTAAATCATTTATAAATTGGGCTATGCAATGAGATTTCTAAGTTATGATTAAGTGCATGAGAAATTGCTACTAAATAATTGTGTATTTAGCGTGGTTTGAGAATTTATGAATAAAAATTGTTTTCAGACCTTTTGTACTTATGGTGATTTCTTGATACACTTATGTTAATGTGTTTTTGTAGTGTAGATGTAATATACATGAGGTATTTGGACTCACTTCAGCACACACATAGGCTTTAGTTGTGTGTTGGGATGCTTTGCCCTTTGGGGCTACTCTATGCGTGTATGACCATTGACCAAGATTGCTTTCCTATGCATCTTGAGATTACTTAATGTGTAGCATGATCAGTTTGCTCTGCTATACGTCATGAGATTGTTCAATGCATAATATGATTAGTTGCTTTGCTTGCTATGTATGGTGTTCAACCTATGCATAGTATGAATAATTTGTTATGCTATATACATCGAGATCCTCTGTATAAAATTTGATCAGTTTTATTTCTGGTATGTATTGAGATTAATGTACGCCAATATGACTAGTTTCAGATATAGGTTCATTAATGAGTTTTCCTCGACATGCAATTATGTTCTAAAGATTATGCTTTAAAGTTTATGTTTTAAAGATCTCGTATTTCAAACATTTCGAGCAAACTTATGTGCAAAAGTATTCGTAAAGTTTTTATAAAGTTCTTTCAAATTGTTTAGTATATAAATGATTTTATCAAATTATTTTCTTATGAATTCTTACCACTCATTGATATGAAGCTGATATCTTTTGAGCATTAATCTCTTTTCATTTCTTCAATGAAAAGTTTCATTTCTTGTTCTAAAGAAAATTCTTACCACTCATTGAGCTTGTTAGCTCATTTTTTATTCCTAAATTTTTCTAACCGGTAGTATTTTAAGTTTCTAACGAGCCTACCAAAGTTGATATCTACCGTCTATCGTTTTGTATGTGCATTGAATAGAGATGCATTTTTTGTAAGAATTAGTATTGTTTTCGAGACATGGTTTGTAGAGTGAAACTTACATGTCTTTCATTACTAAAATCTTTATGATGTGATTTTAATTTTATGATCTGGACTCTAAATAGTGCGTGAGAAGACACAATTGGTTGTGGTTGGCTGTTGTATGAGTAAAATATTTTTGAAGTGTAAATGTTTCTTTATGGTGTTTTTTATCCAATTTTGAGAGGAAACTTTGCCAAAATTTTCATAGTTTTCTTTAAGCAAGACTTATGCTAGCCACGTTTGATTTCTGAAAGTTAGTTTAGTTTATGTTCATTGACGAAGGATTCCATAGCTTAGTTTGAGTCTATTGTCTGCATGTAACGTCTTTGAATGGTCAGGGTAATTTGGGGCAGTGCGTGTCACATGTAGGACTGGTTCAATATAATTGATCTATGAGCAATCGTACAATGAGTTAAAGCCTATCAGCTAAAACTCGAAGCTTGAAATTCATGAACAATCGTACTTTCATATAATTGATCTCTCACTTTTATTTTTCTTTTTGAGTTTTTGTTTTTCAGGATGATCGGTGCGTGAAGAAAGCAAATTTTCTTTGTTGTTCTCTTTTCTTATCTTCCTTGTAGACTCCCACAATTGGTAAACGATCTTTGTTTATCTGGTAAACCAAGCAATCAAAAGGAGGGATCTTGGTTGAATCTTTGACCATGTCATTCTCTGATTCCGATTCATCCTCTTATCGGGGAGACTACAAAAATTTTGGGCAAATCAGCCGTGAACGTGAGTCCCATATCTTTTCTTTCCTTCTCCCCAGTTTAGATTGTTGTTGATTGAATTGCTTGCTTGTGGCAGATATCTATTGAATTAATCCTCCAATGCAGTTTTATTTTCTAGAATTTGCAATAATTCTATCACAAATTGAAATGAAATGTACTAAAACTTAATTTTTTTCCTAGAAGAGGTTGGCGTGTTGTAAATGGTAGTTGAATTCAAATGATAATCAGTTCAATCTTTGTCGGGTTATTTTGAAGTCTCTACCTATTTATAAGCTTGAACTTCAGGTTTTGTTCATAATGTAGCCTCCTTAACTTGCTTTAACTTATAGAGGGATTTATGGAGGTGCTTTCCTTTGTTCATGCTAGTTATTATGATAAGTGGAACTATTAAATGTCCATATCTTCTGCCGGTTCAAGGTAGTTAATGTTTTGGAAGAAATCCTCCTGGCGGTTGAATCAGTGGATGACCATACTATAAGGAAGAAAAGAGGCTTCATTATTAAAGTTGATTTTGAAAAAGCCTATGATAAAGTTGATTGGGGGTACTTCAACTACATTTTGCAGCTTTAAGGCTTTGGAGACGGATTGAGAAATTGGATTAGGGGGTGTTGTATTGTACTAACTCCCATTTTTCTATTTTGATTAATGGCAGACTGAAAGGCGAAATTTTGGCTTTAAGAGGTATTAGACAGGGAGATCTGCTGTCTTCTTTCCTTTTCACCATTGTAGCAAATTCTCTTAACCAGTTTATTAAGGGGCGCAAAAGAAAGGGTTTCTTAGAAGGGTTTAAGATTGGTAAAGATGAGATAGAAGTGACTCACATTGAATTTGCTGATGATACCCTTCTTTTCAGTGAGGGAAAACGTCAGATGGTTGAAAATTGGCAAACCTTCTTGATGTTTTTTGAACCAAGTGTCTCCATCAATATGTAGAAGACAGCTCTTATAGGCTTGAACATTGGAAAGGAAGAGGTCCTCGAGATGGCAAAGATTCTTGGTTGTAAGGCTAAAAGTTTGCCTTTTAGTTGTTTGAGGGTTATGGTTCGTGGTAAGCCTAGAAATGCCTCTTTGGACCGTATTTACAATAAAATTTGAAGCAAGCTAGCTGTTTGGAGGGGTTTCCATATCTCTAAAGGGGGAAGAGCTACGTTAATTAATGTTGTCCTCACTCCTCTCAAGCATTCCTACGTATTATTTTTCTATTTTCAGAATACTGGTGGAGCCTGGAGGATTGTAAAATGCTGGAAAATTTTTAGGAACTTCTTGTGGAAGGGGGCAGAGGAGAAGAAGGCAGCCGTCTCGTTAATTGGGCTAGAGTTACCACTCCATGTCCCTTTGGAGGATTGGGGATCGACAATTTAAGAGCAAAAATATTTTCCCTTTTGAAAAAGGAGAGCCCTGCCTGTGGAGAGTGGTGATAAAAATCATATATGGGTTGTTTTTCACTAGGGATTTCCTTACTCACAAGAAATGGAAAGGAAAGTTTAGCTTGTGGAAGGATATTGCCAAGGCTGCTAGATTTTTCTGGGATAACATTAAATTCAAAGTGGGAAGGGGTGACAAGGTGTTCTTTTGGAGTGACTGCTAGTTGTTTGGATCATCCTCTCAAGGCTTGTTTCCTAACATATTCAAAATTTTGTTGCTCCAAGTTAAGAAAGTACAAGAGATGTGGAAAGGGTCTACTTGGGACTTGAATTTGAGACGGAGTATTTTTAGAGAGAGATGGAGGAGTGATTAACTTTTCCTTTCTGATAGATCAGTTGAATCCCTTGCATCGGGATGACTCCTTGTCGTGGAATTTGGATAAATCCAGGCTATTCTTGGTCTTCAAGAGAAAACAAAGGTGTTGGATGTAGACTTGTGCAATCAGATTTGGGATGGTAACGCCCCAAAAAGAATGAAGTTTTTTTATGTGGAATACAACCCTAAATAGTGTTAACACTATGGATAAGGTCCAGAGGAAGTATCCCAACCTTTTCATTTCTCCCCATGTGTGTGTTATGTGTTACAGAAGTGAGGAAACCCACGTGAGTTTGCAGAGAGGGTTTGTAAACATTTTGGAAAGATGTTTGCGTTGCAGGATTGTAAACTGAAGCTTGTGGGGAGTTGGTTGGCAGAAGCTCTTTCAGGGTGATGTTTTAAAGACAAATCAAGAGTGCTTTGGATAAATCTAGCAAGAGGAGAGAGATTCTAATTTTCTCAGATAAGAAGATTTCTCTAACTTATTTTTGTGATCTTGTACAGTTTACAACCTCAAATTGGAGTGCCTGACATAGGTCCTTTTGTAACTATTCTATCCACCATGGATTTAGATTGGGGGTCTTTTTGTAATCCCTTCCTTGGGGAAAAGGGATGCATCATCCCTTTGTCCCTTAGGTTGTTCTTGTTTGACGTTGCCTTTTGAATGAAATTCTTCTCTGTTTATCATTAAAAAAAAAAAAAAAAAAAAAAGCCTACAAAAGCTTAATGGAAAATTGCACTAAAATTGGCAATGTCTTTTATGCATAACTGAATGTGCTTGCAACAAAGTCTGGGTGGTGTAGTTGGTTATCACACTAGTCTCACACACTAGAGGTCCCCGGTTCGAGCCCGGGCCCAGACATTTCATTTTGTATTTTTTTTTCAGGCATGTATCCTAGTCCTGGTAAGTGTGAAGCTGCAAGATGTGAACATGTTTATGAAGATATATTACCATATCCCCTAGGGCATTTCACATCAGGAAAAAATTTCTTATTAATCACTACTCTCTCTTCTTTAGTGTTTAGATAAAGTCATCTTCCACAAATGTTTTGGGAGAATGGTTTAATTTTTCTTTAGAATTTATTTTAGCGAGTGAGTTGATCACTAATATGATGCTGAAACCCAAGGTGTCGTCCACCTTGAAAGAGCCGAGAGTTGTTGTTGAGATGGAACATAAATTTGTAGTTTGCTTTAGATATATTTGTAAAAGCATTCCTTGAGTTTACTTACCTTCTAGCAACTTTCTATTTTTCTTTTTGATAGGAAACAGAGCTTTGATCATTGTAGACTTTTTTATGTTTTTATAACATTGCATATTACTAAAGATCAACCTTAGATCTTTTATCCTCCTAGATGGCCAGTGTATTGCATCATGGCACCTAAAAGACTGATTTGCTTATATTCATTTTAAATGTATCTTTAGGATTGCTGCATGAGATGCTTCGCTCGGCTCAAACAGGGAATTCCAAATCAACTTGGAAGGTATATTTTATTCATTGTCATCTTCATTTAAACAGATTACTTTTGAACAAATTCATTACTTATCTTCATTGTGTGTTTACTATTTTTTCCAAATAAATTAGAGAGGAGAAACGTGATTGAGAATGAGACGTCAACAACCTTTTTTTCTAAAGATTGACATTTTTTTCCTTCCTCCATTTGATGCTATTTAATTCCCTTCTAATGGTGTTGAATAAGCTTTCGATTAAGGTCGAAAATAAGGTTTTTACTTGCGAGTTTGTTAAAAGTTGAAAGGGTAGATTTTTATAAGATTTCTAAAGCACATTTGAAAAGTGTCTTCTACTTAAAGGTGGAAGAGAGAGTTTTAGTTTGGATTGGAGACACTTTGACCTCTTGCTAGCCTTACACCTGCAAAAAAAAAAAAAAAAAAAAAAATCGGAAGACTTTGTGAGAGTACTAACAGGGGTTTATGGACACTTTGGAAGACCTCTTGCTAGCCCTACATCTGCTTTTACTGCCTTATTTTACTGCTTTTTCATTTTTACTCCTATTGGATTTTCCTTTAGTCGTTTGTAATATTAGCTTTGTGTTACGTCACTTTTGTCTCTTTTACTTTAAAGGTAGAGAGATGGGAGATAACAACATATAGCAAGACGAATGTGGTCCCTTCTTACGGTGGATGGGTCAAATTCAGGAACATCTCGATGCATTTTATGGAGACCAGACAACTTTGAAGCTATAGGGGAGTGTTTTCAAGGTTTTGTGGACTATGGCAAAAATAACTCCATCCCTCATTTATTTCGTGGAAGTAGCTAATAAATCTTTAAGCGAATTACTGTGGGTTTATCTCGGCCAATGTAAAGCTAATAGATGAGGATCAATGTTTCGTGGCATAAGTTGTTTCATATCAGAATGAAAATCTAATCGTAGACAAGGTTGTGGGAATTCATGGCTACTTCTTGTTGGAAGCTATTGAAAAATTTTACAACAATAAAGATGGAGTTGGCCTAAGTTTGATGGACAAATGGAGGGTCTGGGATGGGAGGAATAGTCTGGCAGTCGAAGTTCAGAATGTTCAGATTACCTCAACAAACAGTCAGTTCTTCGAGTTCCTCAATATGGTGGATGATCCCCAGCCTGATTATGGTCAATCAAGTATGGACCCCAGACTTGATAGACAACAAAAAGGAAAAAGCCTAGTTGAGAAAAGAAAAGTCCAAAATTTTGAAGATAAGTCTCTAAGTGATAAGGGCCTAGATGACATGTTGAATTGGAAAGAAGAAGACAGTAAAGTCGGCTTGCCCCCAAATATAGACCAAAAATGAGAAAATTGAAGGGGATATCTTTTGCAAAAGAAGCCAAAGGTCTTACAATCCTTAAGAAAGGTTCCATCTGCTCTACGTAATCTCCTTCGTGGCCACACCTAGCATCGAGGAAAGAGAAACAAAAAAGAAAAAGAGAGCTATCTTTGCTCAGAGATCTCAATTTCAAGCTTTGATAGTATGACCCACGACAACCCTTACAGTCCACTAGATACGTGTAAAAAGAGGAAGACTGTAAGGTTCCCAAATGATAATCCCTGTCAAACAATAAGAACAGACACACAACAAGCAATATAGAAACCCAAACACTGTTCTATTGAGAGTTCTTCAATGAACAGTGAGGGGATGATTCGATTATCACAGATAATATGCAATCACAAGGGAAAATAACTAGCCAAACAGCACACAAACCACCAGCTATTCGAGAGAGCTGGGATCTCTCCTCTCAGACTAATTCCTTAGCCAAAAACAAGTCTGCCCTCACAAACCTCACACTCCCCTACAAAAAGCATTTCCTCACTCCCATGCCCGTACAATATCCCACGTACCAACTGGGCCCCACAAAATAACAGATTACATTTCTTCCCTTTTCTGCTATAGGTATATTTGATAGGAGGCCTTACAAAGACCTCCCACACAGTTTTTAGGCTTGTTTTTAGGAGGAGAATGTGGTCTAAGAAAATGATCCTTCCAACGAGGAAATCATCCCCCTTCAAGTAGATGGAAGATTGCAATTTGACTTTAGAGACCTTATTGCACAAGATGCCAACATGGAAGAAGATGACCAAGATGAGCAGATTCTTCTACTCATTACTAGAAAAGTTGTCGTGGAACTAATGTAGTGTAATTTGTGTATTAAACCCATTTCTTGTAAAGGAAACCCCTGAGGTCAATTAGGTAAAAAATTATCTAGAGAAGTGAAAAGCCTTTTGAGATTGTGGGAGAAAGAGGCCAAGGCTACCATTAGGGATACTAACTAGGAATCCGACGTTTCCTCATGATTGTCTTGGAATGTTAGGGGTCCGGGAGTTCTCCCTAAAAGAGCTATGGTGAAGGATCAATTGATCAAGTTTGGGTTGGATGTTGTCTCTTCCAGAGACCAAGTCAAGTAGTGTGAATAGGAAGGTGGTTAAGTTCGTTTGGAGTTCTAAACGCATAGAATGGGTTGCTTTGGATGTCGTTGGTGGTGCTTTGGGAGGCATTTTAATTATGTGGAAAGAGGAGAGCATCACCGTATCGGGGTCCATTATGCGATCCTTTTCAGTTTCCATTCACTTCCCCTATAACAATAATGTAAGGGGGTTTATGGCCCTGTGAGTCTTTGTCTCTTCTTACCCAAAAAATAAAATAAAATAATAATACTCTTCTTCATTCATTAAACAAATATGATTTTCAAGCGGCTTTGGAATTTGCAAAGTATGATATAGCAGTTTGCTTTCTACGTGGAATTTGTTGAATGGGCACTTAGGAAAAAAATTGGAATTTTCAAATTGGAGTTTGTGGAAGTTCCTTGTCTGTGTGTGTCTTCCTCTTCTTCACCTTTCTCTGGTGCAAATCCTACCAAGTTACTTTTGTTTTTCTTTTGGACCAGCAAGAATCACTCGTTTGCTTTTCTTTTGGATTACTACTCCACATTTCCTTTTAAATTCCTTGGTCCTTGATCCTTGGATCTGTTGTTTGTAGGTTCTCATCGTGGACAAACTTACTGTCAAGATAATGTCATACTCATGCAAAATGTCTGATATCAGATATGAAGGAGTTTCATGTAAGAAACGCAAGGGAACTCTCTAAGAAATTTTACACCAATGATTTTAGATATTTCCTTTTGTGATTAACTCATGATATGAAGATAATATATTGCATTTTCATGATACTATTTGTTTGCCCTTACTACCAAGAAAAAAAAGGCTCCATATAGAGGTGGTTCACAACTCTGGTAGTGAAAATTACACTGGAATACCTTATGCACCAATTTTCCTGTAACTATCATCTTATTTCATTGGCTGACTTTGTTTTGGAAGTTTTGTTCCCAATAAAAGTAAAACACAAGATTACAGTATACTGACGTGGAATCACAATGATTTGTATCCCTAAGTTTGAATTAATTGGTAGTATGTATATTTGTGGGATTGATCCATCCATAACTCAAAGCTATTTATGTGTTCTTTATTTAAAGTGGGAAGGAAGAAGAATTTAATATTTTTCTTAGCTGTAGGGATAATTGTTTGTGGTGAAGTATGGAATCTAGACCTATTATCCATTTGGAATTTGTAGTTTTTGGGCTTTGAAAATATCTGGATTGTTTTGGTGCTGCAGTGGTAGAAGATATATACAGACGAAGGCAGCCACTGCCGTCCACGGATGCTATATATTTCATTCAACCTTCTCGAGAGAAGTAACATATGCGTACTTTTATATAATTTATACAATTCCATCTAATGGCTATCATTTATTTGTAAAATTTTAAAACCATTCTTTGGCTTTATCTTTTACCTTGCAAGGTTGGAATGTAATGCTTCTTTTATGTTCGATTAGATTCTTTATTTTGGTCTTCTGCATTTAGATTTCTTCTTTTCTCTCTGATGGTTATGACTTGAAGCTTCGTCTCATTCAGATTTTGTCTTAGTTTGTGCTTATTACTCTTATATTGCATAAACTGAAGTAGAAAAGAAAAATGTTTTACTTCATTTATCTATAAGTATGATGAAACATAAACTTTTCTCTATTTCATACCTATAGATACATAATATAGAACCTCCTCAGGTGGAGAATATTTTTCTAACCTTCTTGGCTGAAGGACCCCTCTTCCCTTTCTTTTTGTTATAATATCCTGTCTCTTATCAAAAAGAAATTATCTTTTGTATAAACCTAGGAATGGAACAAATACTAAATTTGTGATTGTTTATTATTTTAGATTGTTGCCATAAATTGGAGTTGAATTCTTCATTATCTCTCTCTTTTAAGTTTGCAGTGTTATCATGTTCCTGTCAGACATGTCAGGGATGTCTCCTTTATACCGGAAGTATGTATACCCATTTCCCAGTTATGAAATGCTTCTAGTTGAGTATTTTTATGTAATAGGTTGTTGAATCTATCTTCTTTTGTATCCTTGAAGGGCATTTGTTTTCTTCAGTTCACCTATATCAAAAGAATTTGCTAGGCACATCAAGATGGATTCAACTGTTTTACCTCGCATAGCTTCCTTAAAAGAGGTTAATGATCTCCAGGCCAAGCGTAAAGCTTCCATGTGATTTTTTTTTCCCATTGCAGTTTGTCTTTGTTGGATTATAATTCAGCTGGTTACTTAACTTTTTCCTTTAATTGTTAGATGAGATTGAATATTAACTTTTTCACCTTTCGTTCCTTGTCAATATGCAGATGAATTTGGAGTACTTCCCTATAGACAGTCAGGTACTCCTTAGCCTACTCATTGATCGGTACAGGAGTATGATCAATAATTTATTTATTGCAAATCTCATAGCTTTATTCTCATTTAGAAATTCTTTCGGCCTACCGTCAGATATCATTGCAAACAGTGATAATATTTTGATTTGATTTTATTCTAAAAAAGAATGATTTTTGACTTCTACTAAGTCCTTAGGGTTTTCTGTGCTAAAATAATAAATTCATTCTTAGTTGAGAAGTTAATATTTTCACTCTGAATAGTGTTTCTTCATTGAGGGGGAAATGCGAACATTTATATCTTGAATTGCATATCATTATTTTAAATTCATTCATACATTAATGTTATATCAAATTTGTGTCCTATAAAATAGTTAATGGACACTAATTCTTATGATTGCTCAAATGTTGATCAATATTCTTACGTTTCTAGGGTTTTACCACCAACAATGAGAAAGCTCTGGAGGAGCTTTTTTGTGATGACGAGAGTTCTCAAAAAGGTGTAGCGTGCTTGAATGAGATGGCTATCCGTGTTGGCACAGTTTTTGCATCACTAAGGGTATTGTTTGTGCTTAATAGTGGTAATAGTGGTTTTTTTTTTTTTTTTGGGGGGGGGGGGGGGGGGAGGGCTTAACAAAGGAAATCTCTATTGTTATCATCATGGAAACTTGAGTAATTCCAAAAATGTTTAGAGAGAGAAGCCCAAGAAGAACCTAAAAATGACATATCCCAAACTTCTTTGTGACCCAGTAATCTTTCCAACCATACCTTCCCAAAGTGGTAAAGCTGCCGTTAACACACAAAACACCTCTCTTGTCCTTAACCCTCAGACCACACACAAGTTGGAAAGTGAAGTCCTTTAAATCATTAGCCCATATAGCTAAAACTGAAGAGGTCAAAAAACTTCCACCAAAGCCATTTAGTGAACTGACACTCAAGAAAAATATGGAGTACAGAGTTTTCTTTTCTTCGACAGTGGACACATCGAGTGGATGAGAGACACGAAGAATGATTCTTCCTTTTGATAATGTGGTTAGCATTGAAGCCTTTGGGAAAAACTGACCACAAGAAATTTTACACTTCTTCAAAAGCTTAGATTTACAAATCATCTAACACAACTCCTTTCGGATAAGGTAGGTCCCTTCAAGGGACAACCAAATGACAAATAGAGTTGACAGAGAAAATCCCGAAAGAGTGAGGCAACAATGTCTAGAACCTTGGTCAAAGGAAACATGAGTGACATTCAAATGCTACCAAGGATGGTAGAACTTCTGTATTATTTATCAACAAGTACTCATTACAACCTAGGGAAGTATTCGAGAGCTTCCCAACCTCTCCACCTTCACTCTCCTATTACAGACTAGTCAAAAGGTACCCCTTCCTTCTTACATCTTCTAACTATATAGTATTCACAACTAACCTCCTAACTGACTCATAACTTCCTAACAGAATATTAACAATTTCCCTCCCTACTCTTCTTTCACCTCCTAAAATACACATATTTAACTGGAGGTCTATCACTCACTCCTCTCTCTCCCAGTTCCCCTATTTCACCCACACCTCAAATTACAACAAAGGTTATCCTTCACAAATCTTTTATCTAAGCACCCTTAGAATCAGCCACGTTGCACGTAAATGTTTAAAAGCTTCATGGAAGGTTATGTTATTCTACCATGGATCTGAATGAAACTTGAGCACAGCACCATCAAAGCTCAAAAAGGCTTTTAAGTTTCACCCAATGCATAAGAGCAACCTATGGTAAAATGGAACAACTACTCTAGTTGGCTGGATGGTTTATACCTTTAGACCTTGGTGAAAAAATTAGTTATTATACTAAAATTGTTCATCTGTTATTATATAACACCTTTTGGCCTAGTGGTGACCCCTCCACCATTGAAATTGTAGTGTTCTTGGCCCAAGTTCAAATCCTGCATAATGCAAATCATTAGAATATGGTATTATTATTATTATTATTATTTTTTGATATACATATTCAACATAGAAACTCAGTTTTTTTTTTTGCTTTTGTTTTTTTCCGTAAATAATTAAAATTATCTTTTTAAAAAAATTTATATAGATCAAATATGTGGTAAATAATTTAAATCTAATTATAATATAACTTTGGAACTTCTTCTATTTGTCCTTGTACTTTCAAATGTCTAAATTTTATTGTTGTGCTTACCATAAATTATAAAATAGTCTCTACTATTGGTTTATGATAAATATACACACACCCATATAATATGTGGCATTTAGCCTTTTTTTCCTTTTAAATAACATTCATATGTATTAAATTTTATGAAAATTTTTAATTTTTATCTCTAAAGTTGTGCGTTGTATTGATTTTCAAACTTTCAATTTCGTTGAATAGGACCATAAACTTAATTATTTGTTGCAATTTCTAGTCTCTATTCAACTAATTCACCCACTAATTTTATCGTTGGTCGTTGGTTGATATGACGGAATCATGTTGTTGGCTTCCAAAACGTTATCAAAATTTCGGCCCCCAAACTAAATTTTTTGGATCCTCCCCTGCATAAGAGTAATCGTGGTGCATATCAGCTAGTCCAAGCACCTTCCGTCATTAAGAAAAATAGTACGAATGAATTGGTGAATTTAGTTTCCGTAAATTTAGTTTATCCTAAGGCTTGTGCCTCTAATGGTATAAGGTTTAATCCTTGAACTGTGCACACACCATTTTATTTGCATAAGGCCGAGCAAGTGGGGTCACAATTAGTGTGTTCTTCTTGAGATAAGTCATTTTGTACTCCAGATTGTTTCGGCATTTCTTCAGAATGAAAATGAAGCATTTTGGATTGAATGAGTCTTGGCTATCTGTTGGAAAGAGGATAGTAGAACTTTTGACGAATGAAACTGAGCTGATAATGAGATTTCAGATTTGGTGTTTTCAATGAATCTAGTTGGTTTCCTCAGGACAACCACTGATCCAGCATATATTTGACGTCATATATTGACAGTCTTTCCTAGGTCTTTCCTTTTTTTTTTTTCTTTCTTATTTTTGATAATTTTTGTTTCTTAAATATGATGGTAAAAATATACTGCTTGTCATTTATTCTCCTCAAGGCTTGAGCATGAAGAACCTTATAATGTTCATATCTTCCCCAACCTTTTCCTACTTCAGGAATTCCCTTTTGTTCGGTACCAAGCTGCCAAGTCCCTTGATGCAACTACAATGACAACTTTCCGTGAACTCATTCCTACAAAAGTTGCTGCTGGTGTCTATGACTGCATTACAAAATATAAGGAAACAATCCTCAACTTTCCTCAGTCTGAAACGTGTGAGCTGCTGATCCTTGATCGATCCATAGATCAGGTATGACACAAATCTTTTGGCTACCATAAATTCAAGCACCTGTGAGTTAGCATCTTTTTCTTTTTGTTGGTTTGCTTTATAGTGAGGATATTTTTTCTTTTTCTTTCCCTAGATTGCTCCTGTTATACATGAATGGACATATGATGCAATGTGCCATGACTTGCTTAGCATGGAGGGGAATAAATATGTTCATGAGGTAAGTTCTAGCATTCTGAAGTTCTTTATTTGTTTCTGGTCTTGAATTTTTCCATTTTTTCATTTTTTCATTTTATGCTCTACATTTAGATATTTTATTGTTCAGGTTCCAAGAAAAGTTGGAGGTCCACTGGAGAAGAAAGAGGTACTTTTGGAGGACTGCGATCCAATTTGGCTTGAGCTTCGTCATGCACACATTGCAGATGTATGCCTTGTTGAATTCTTTTGGACATTCTTGTCTGTTTGCTTCTGTCCTAAATGGCTTTTTCAGGCAGGTGAACGGTTGCATGAGAAGATGACCAACTTCAAATCTAAGAATAAGGCTGCACAAATCTATCATGGTTCAAGGTTAGCGCTGTTATGCTTGTTTTAAAATTGATTTTGGGGGTAATTGGTTGATGGTACTGGTAACGATATGAAGTTAGGAATCAGATGTTCAGGTGTCGTGTCAAAGGCAGAGACTCCATTCTACCGCCAATCTTTGAAGCAAAATCCGGCAGCCACTTCTCCATCACATTTAAGCTTGTGATGGATGTTTCGGAGATATTTAACGCTAGGTCAGAAATTTGCAGAAAAAGGGAGATGATAATCCACCAATTCTTTGAAAAAAATCCTATCAGCAGGACAGAAAATAATCGTATCATCTACATACTAAAAATAGTAACCATCACCCCGTCCTTACCAAAATCAGTCCCCTTGGATCCTGCTTTCACAGAAAAAGTGCACCAATCTTTCCATCAAAATTTCTTTTCCAAGACTATACCACATTGCCAAAAGCCATAATAATAGTGGCAGAACGAAGATGAGTAAAATTGAATGGTGTCTTTTTAGCTTGGCGGTTATCAACTATATCAGGCTCTTACGAGACGGGATGTATAATGTAAATCCATGGTCAAAATTCTTCTAGATCAGCCTGAAGCCTTGTCAATTCAACATGCTTCTTTTGGACACTTAGTGTAAAACTAGCATGTTGAATAGCCTGGGTGATAGGAACTTTGGATAGGGAGAGTTCTCCAGGGTCTTGATTAAAACCTCCGGATGGGAAGTTTAATAAATGAAAATCAAATTGGTAATGAGGCATGTGCCATCTTCTTTTTGATTAATGTAGGGTTGGGCTACCAATACCATTGTTATAAAAAGAAAAAGGAACCATGGTGGATTGAATCCAAGAGAAGATTCCAAAACTACATCTTTTGCCCTAATAGGGAAAATCCCTTATTTGCCTCCTTTTTTAATATTTGTTGTGCTTTGCCGTTTTAATGTTTTTCCCCTCATCTAATAAGGAGGAGGAAAGGACTTCTTTTTCTTTCTTGTGAGAAGAGAAACAAATTTCATTGATGAATGAAATGTGGAGAAGAAACTCCAAACACCTAAGGGTGTTCTTTTTCTTTTTTAAACAACTCTGCTTTACGAGGATGTCACTTCTCTGACCAATACTTCTTCTGTGCTATAGAAATAGCAGTGAACTCTCCACACGGGATCTGCAAAAGGTGGTTGAAGCATTGCCACAATATAGTGAACAAATTGACAAGCTCTCCCTACATGTGGAGGTTAGTTTCTTGTAGAAGAACAAAATGTTGTGCATTACTGTATTCTTTCATTTTTTCTCAATG
This sequence comes from Luffa aegyptiaca, assembly GCA_017139565.1. NCBI lineage: Eukaryota > Viridiplantae > Streptophyta > Magnoliopsida > Cucurbitales > Cucurbitaceae > Luffa > Luffa aegyptiaca. Next base: position 1,156,847 of record CM029396.1, read on the forward strand.
AAAGTTGGCTTTTTATTTAAAAAAAAAAAAAGGAAATGTTGTACATTACTTTTCCCCTCCCTAGAGCAAACATTTTCAGCTTATAGATGGAGGAGAGAAGAGGTTTTTCTTTTTTTAAATCAGTTTTGATTTTGTATTCTGGTTAATAACCTTGCTGCGTCAAGCAACCTTCGAAACTGGAAAAATGTTCCAGAAAGGAGTTAAAGGAATCTCCATTCCCTCTTGCTCAGTAATATGTTCAATATCCAGAAGAGTTTTGCAGAAACTTCTGGAGATTTTTTAGGAACTGACTTTGAGTTTATCAATTCAGATTGCGTTAAAACTAGACAAGATTATCAAGGATCAGGGGCTTAGAGAGTTAGGACAACTTGAGCAGGATCTTGTTTTTGGAGATGCAGGAATGAAAGATGTAATGAATTTTTTGACGAAAAACGAGGTGGTTACTGCAATTATGTTAATGTTTTTTAAGTACATGTCGACGGGATATGAAACTACACAGAACATCTTTGCAGGATGCAAGTCATGAAAATAAGTTGCGACTGTTGATGATTCTTGCTGCTATTTATCCTGAGAAGTTTGAGGGTGAGGAAGGTCAAAGTTTAATGAAGGTTAGTAGTTCGCCCCCCAAACTCAAAATGGAAAAGACAACCAACCAGCTGTTGAATTTATTTATGTATCTTTTTTAAGATTGATTAGTGAAGATAATGCTGTTGCTTATTCTCCATACTTCACACCTTGACAAAGTTTTACGCTTGGCAGTTAGCAAAACTACCACTTGACGAGATGGAAGCCATTACCAACATGAGGTTACTTGGTGGTGCACCTGATAGTGATAGCCAGAAAATCTCATTAGGGACATTTTCTTTGAAATTTGACATTCATAAGGTAAAAGTGTTTATCTTTTAGCTTCTTTAATTTACTTTTTTAATGTCTTGACAATTATTCTTTTTTTATCAGAAGAAGCGCGCAGTTAGGAAACAACAAAATGGAGAAGAAGAAACATGGCAATTATCACGGTTTTATCCCATGATAGAGGTATAATTATAACCATGGTCAAACTTACCTGTTCAATCTATGTATGCAATTAAAAATAGGTTTTACTGGGTAAGATATGATTGGACAGCCATTGTATAGAAGCAGGCTTAATGTTTATACTGTAAAGTGTATATTAAAAATTTTAAGTCTGTTCTAACCTATTGGCTTAAACCTTTTGATGACATGTTATTAGAGTAGGTCTTGATTTCAAGTTTAAATTTCGAGAATGTTATCTTGTTCAATTGATATTAATCGTTGATTGATGGTTTTCGTGTTAAGATCCAAGCCCACACATGGAGGAAGGAGGTTAAGAATGTATTGAAAAGAGGATTTTTCCCTTAACTATCTGGTTAAGCTTTTAGGTATAGTAGTGATTTAAGACATGCATTAAGAAACCATAAGCCATATTATTGTTTCATGGCTTTTCCATCAGCCACGCGTTATTGATTTTGCTTCACAAAAGAACATTGCATTTCTTGTTGGACCGAATATATGAAATTCGATATAATCAGGGAGATGCAATACATACCCTTTTGGTCATAGTTAGTGTGATCATTTGGGCATGCCTTGATACAAAATCACAATGTCATTTTTGGCCAAAATTATTTTCAGGAACTAGTTGAAAAACTTAGCAAAGGTGAATTATCCAAGGATGATTATCCATGTCTAAATGACCCCAGTCCAACTTACCATGGTCCATCTCATACAGCAGCAGTTCAGCCTCCTCCAGCTGCTCGTTCAGTGAGGACAAGACAGACTCCGACATGGACCCGACCCCATAATTCCGATGATGGATACTCGAGGTGTTTTATTTATTTATATTCAAATTCATGTGGCTGATTTGATACACAATTGATGTGTTTATGGTTTACCTGGAAATTAGAACCTTTTCTTTTGGCATACCTGGAAATTAGGTAGGTCTAATAATCTCTTGTCATACAGCGATTCAATACTGAGGAATGCATCTAGTGATTTCAGGAAGATGGGCCGGCGTATCTTTGTATTTATTGTAGGTGGAGCAACTAGGTCCGAGGTAAATTATGTTTTACTTATATAACTGTTTTTTTAGTTCCACGGTACGTGGCTTAACCAATTGAACTATATCCAAGTTATTCGCATTTTACTTATATAACTTGAACAGGTTCTCGTGTATGCTTTTTCTTTTAGTTTGTTATCTGGATATATAAGTAAGATCTTTTTAACCTACAGCTTAGAGTTTGTCACAAGCTTACAGCGAAGTTGAAGAGAGAAGTGGTTTTAGGATCAACAAGTATTGATGATCCTTCACAATTTATTACGGTAATTAGCTTCTTCAACCTGCTGCTATATTCAAATTTACTTTCATGTGACACCCATCATTTCTCATAAATAGTTTGTATTTAACTGATTCAGAAGCTGAAGCTGTTGACTGCACAAGAGCTCTCATTGGATGATCTCCAGTTATAAGTGGCAGCCTTTCAGTGCCTTGTAAATATCATAGCCTGTTTGATTTTTATGTATTTATTTATTTTGGCTCTTTTAGCTTTTAGCCTTATTGCTTAGTTTGTGTTTGATGATTTTGTGATGAATTGTTAATGGTAAAAGAAAGCCATGCATGTTGCATATTGTAACATGTTTTACATCTCCATAATCTAATATTTCTGAATGGAAAAGATGCGACTGCAACTGTACCTTGAAACCCTGTAAGGTGGCAAAGAAGAAAAAAGAAATACAACCCATTCAAGTTGGGAGCAAAGAGATAGAAAGGAAACAAATGGCTATATAGAGAAGATAAGAGAACTCACATTGTTATAACAGCTAGGGATGGAGATATTTTCGTCCTACCACCAAGCACTCATGAATCATGATAGTCTCGACGCTACAGGAGATCAAGTTCTCCAACTACAAGACTAAGGGTCCGTTTGGAATACCTTTTAGTTCAAATGTTTTTCAAAAGTGCATTTTCTTTTAAACATTTTGTATAAAAATTGTTTAAAATTTTAAACACTCATATGCTTGGTTACATTTCCTCAAGTGTTTTTATACACAAGTTATTGAATACTTCAATTTTTTTTTAAAAAAAAAAATTTGCTTTCAAGTGTTTCTTTCAAAATAGTTTATTTCTTAATCTCATTTTTTAATAAGTCATTTTTAGTGGTTGTCAAATACAAGAATTTCTGTTAAAATGATTCTTTTTCAATAAACATTGTGATATATGAAACATATAGATGATATTTTTTTAATTATATATTTCAAATGTTTAGTTTAATGAAATTTATATATGTAACTTATTATATTTGCATATTTTAACTATTCTTTTTTTTTTTTTTACAATATGTGAAGAGGGGGATTCGAACCACAGACCTTGTGGTTATCAGTACAACTTTATGCCAGTTAAGTTAAGCTATTGTTGGTTATTTTAACTATACTATAAAAATGGATGAAAGTTGATGAAAGGGTATGATTTTTTTTCTTCCAGTACATCTTGTAGAGAAATTCCAAAAAGGTCCCTCCACCAACATTTATGTATTTCCTTAAAGCACATTTAAATGTAAAGTCATACTCTGGAATTTTTTATTTTTTATTTTTTATTTTTTTTGGTTCTCAGCGGCGAGGAAGATTTGACGAGTGAAATAAGAACATCCCAGGAAATGCTTAAGACGACCAAACAGCAGAAATCGCGAATCAATACTGCAACCATAGATGTTGACCGAACAGCTTATGCCCACAACCAAACAGCCGAAAAGCTTATGCCCACGACCAAACAGAATTCGTTACAAACAAAGTTCCAGTTCCAGTTCCAGTTCCAGTTCCAATTCCTATATAAACCATTTTTATCTCCTCGATAGCTCTTATTCCATATAGCCATGGCGTCTAGAGATGAGTTGCAGAGGAATTTTGATGAGTTGAATGTGGCTATTGGGAACCAAGAATCCAGAGTGCGTCACCATGAAACTCGAGCCCAGAAAACAGCTGTGTTCTTCCTCGTCTGGCAGCGAGTCTTCTTCTTTGCTATCAGTTCCACATATTCGTCCCTCAAGTGTACTGGTTGGGGGATGGTGTTGGCTTGGAACATGTTGTCTTCCTCTCTGTTCTTTCTGCTTTTCCTAAGGGATGCCGTTATGTGTTTTTGGGCTCTGTATGTGCTCGACGTGATCTACAAGGAACAAATCCAAATTGCCCTGGAGGCCACGAACCGAGATCGTGAGGCTTTAAGTGATGGGTTCAGCTCCAATTTCAATCTCCCGGTGATGACACTCAACTATGATTCACTCCGAGTTGTGCTCAGGAAAGTTTTCATGGGCCTCATTTTCTTTGCTTTGCTTCTATTTATTGCTATTGATGTATACGCCTGTAAGTACTTGTTTTGCAGCTCAACTGAACATTGATTTGGTATCCAGTTTGTTTCTAGTATGTGTGTGTGTGTGCGCGCGCGCGTGTATTCTCTTCTGTTTCAGTTTGTTTCAAGTGTTGTAGCAAGGGTGTGAGGTAATAATCGCGCCTCAATGGATAGGGTCCTGTAGTTTTAGTTGGTGGGATTAGGGGATTATTATGTGAAATTGGTCAAGAGGCTTTAAGAGTTATATAATGAAAAAGAAGGGTCTTGTGGTTGGTTTGGTTTGTGCTTGTAACTTTGAAAAAAACATGTATCAGATATGTTTGCATTGAGATTTCCCTTTTCCTCCTATTATCTTGGTCTTGACTACTTATGAATGTATTTGTTTGAACGAATAATTTCCTTTCTCAGTTTGATCCTTGAAAGTCCCATGCTCGAAAAGCAAAATAAAATGAAAGTTAGTGCCCGAGAGAGGAGCGAGGAGTTGTATTTTTGTAAAGAAGATAGTCAGTTGACCAAAGAATCAATTTCCATTCGCATTGCTTCTCTATAAATCACTTCAAAGTAATTGGAAATCGCTTTATGCAATTCCAAACTCCATTCTTTTAAGAGAAGTGATTTTAACTCTAACATATGTGGCCAAAATGTCTCCCAAACATACCCATAAAATTGCTCTTACAATGGAAAAATATATGCCCAAACTACGATTATGGTCGTTTAGAGAATTCTCAAACTTTTGCTCACAAGTCTCCTTTCCTACTGAGATCAACTTCTCTTAGTCTGATCCAAGAAAGGCTACGAACTTTAAGTTTTGGTTTTTCAATTCTTTTATCAGGGAGGAATAAAAGAATTATAAACGCAACCACCAAGAGTTGGCTTGATCAAAAGGGCTTAGAAGGAATGATATCAACTACCACCTGCTTAAAATTTAGTCTCTTTGGTGTGGAAGGAATGGGTGGATCTGGTGTAAATGTTCACACCCTTTTAACGATTATAGTCTCCTTCTTTACTAAACAATTGAAATTCTTTCTTGTAATTCACCTTTGGTGGGCTTTTCATTTCATTTATCAACGAATTTCTCTGTTTCTCTCTAAAAAAACTTCATTGTTTTGTTGCCTTTACTGCTTTTTTTTTGGTTGTTGCTTGTGAATATTTTAATCTCAATTTGTCAGCTTTGTTGATTCTTTTTTCATGTTTCATGCTCATTTTAACTTAGCTGCACATTTTTGCATACTCTATTTGTTAGAAAATGAGGCTCCATTTGTTGCTTTATTCAATGCACTCAAATGCTGCATTTTCTATGTTTTAGGAATAAATGTTGCAGTTGTTGGATGCTGGTAAATATGCTGAGGTTGAGTTAGCCCATAGCATGCAGGTGGTAGCAAAGTCAGAGATAAAAGATCATAGCCTTTTTACTTTTAGATTGGTGAGGCTCCCTTCACTGCAACAAATTGTCTTTAATAATAGCTGTGTAATACTGCACCTGTACAAAAAGTTTATAATCTCTGATTCTACATTTCTTTTTTAGCTGCATTTTACAAGTGGAGATGGAGGGACATGACGAAGTTGCAAGAGTGTCGATTTCGACTGCTGCAGCACGCCCGAGTTGGTTGTGCTGCTATGAGAAGAGCCGAAATCCAGCTCGGTATCTTCGAGCACATCATGGTTTGACGAATACTCAAACTCAAACTTTGTGAAGGATTCAACCTCCAACTTTTAGGTTTGGTTCCATGGGTTAAGGATTTGTAATAGTTTGAGAGTTATAATATGTACATAACTTGCCAACTTCACTGCATTTGGAAAAACTTTCTTCTTGTTTTCAGGTTGAGGCAGATGACAACCAGAGGCAAACATAGTCATTCATAGGGGACATGGAAAATTACATGAAGATATTATGAAGATTCTACAAAGCAACTAAGATATTTGAATCAAGTTTTCGTTTCCTTTCAAATATGTATTGGAGTGTTTAAGATTTAATTCAGATATCAAAGAGCTGAAAATTAGCTTGAAATCAAGAATAGAATGGTTAAAGGAAAAGGTTGGAGGGAAAGTCCCCAAGTCTTCTTCCAAATTAAAGATAATTTGCAAGTAGTTTACAGTTCATCATTTTTTTTTTTTTTTTTTGTTGAGTTCAACAACGTTTGGGGGGTTGGGAGATTCAAACTACTGACCTATTAATCGGGAGTAGATGTCAATTAGCACTAAACTATGCTCGATTTGATAGATAAAATTGGTATTTGTGTTAATTGATTTGTAATTTATACTTTAAAATAGACTCTATAATGAAAGTTTAGGAACACAAAATTTTGGATTGGAAGCAAGTTATGAATATTTAAAATTACTATGGAGATTAAAATGGGGAAATTGTCAAAATTAACTTAAATGAATTTTGGGTTTTCAAAATTGACCTAGTTTCTAAAAACTTATTTTTTAACCCATTTTATACAAAGTTAGCTACTTTTTAGTGGGATCCACAATGTGAAAAGTAATTTTTATTCTTCTTCAATTTTCATTAATGATAGGAATTAAAATTTTCAACCAACCCAACTAACTAATTTCAAACATCAACACACCATTTGACCCACAAAGTATTCTAAAGAATAAAATCAAACATGTGAAATCAAACACACAGTCGAATATTTTAAAGAATAAATCAATTTTTCCAAGAAAAACACTCTAAAAATGAAGCATAAATAAAAATTCTCTTGCCTTCTTGATTCTGCTCCTTTCTCCTTGGTCTACCACCAAATATATAATGAAATTAAAATTCCTCTTCTCCTTCTTTCCCTCCATCTCCAATAAGTGCCCACAACATAAAAGGATTCCAAACACTTCCCCTTCTCTGGCATGGAGCATCGATTCATTTCTAAATGTAGATGCACTCTGCTCTAAATCTCAATTGCTAATTTTTTCAAAATGACTTCACAAACAAACTATGCTCTCTAATTGAAGCAATTCTAATCTAAACACCCAATTCAATGATTTCACTCCACAACTTATAAATCTGTACTTGCGTTATCACTATAGCTTTTATTTGACGGAGTTCATGCCTAAGAGGCTTGGGGTCTGAAGGGAACCAAAAATAATTATTTCTACTTCTTCGAGAATGACAAAAGATGGGAAAACTAACTACCAAGTTGAAAGGTTGATTGAATTTTAGTCCAAATTTTCCTAGTCATTTTTTCTGTTTGGTCTATTTTGGGGTGAAGAACTTGTTCTTCGTGTGTGTTAATTATTAAGAATGATATTGAAACCATAAAGGAAAATAGGGCAACAACAAGGAAGGACAGTCAGACACTCACTGAAGGCGAATGAATGAGAAGGATAGGGCTTTTTTTTTTTTTGAAAAAAGAATCGGCTGCATTTTTAGAGAGTTTTTTCATGGCAGATTTGATGACAATGAGGGGTTTGGTATGCATCTTTTTCTTTTAATACAGATTTTATGGTCTGGTCACTAGTGGAAGAAGAAAAAAAAAAGAGAAAAGAGAGGTTAAGAGAAGATGAAAAAAAAAATCAAGAAAAAGAGCCAAATCAACTAAAACTAATAAAAAAAATTATAAGAGTTGCCACATCATTTACAAATAGTCATCTCATATATGCCATGTCACTTTTCCGTTAATCAATTAATGGTCAAATTAATTTAGGGACCATTTAAAACTATTCTCTAAACCTCATGGACTAAAGTGTACTTTTTGAAACCTTAGGGACTATATAAACACAGACTTCAAACCTTAGGGACCAAAAGTGTATTTTACCCAAAAAAAAAAAAAAAAAAAAAAAAAAAAAAAAAAAAAAAAAAAAAAAAAAAACCCGACTATTTAGCAAGAACGACTATTTAGCAAGTGTTGGTAAGTGCAAACATGGATTATGGGCTTTTGTTGTGGGCCTTAGATGCTCAAACTTGAACCGACTTTTAACCACCTAAAAAAAAATGAAATGCACAACGCAGAAACAATAGAAAGAAACTCAGAAGCACTTGCCTGAGTTTGGAGTTGACCAGCGCAGGGCGATCGATGGAACCAAAGTTGTTCCAGTTCCAGTTCTCTGTAAACCCCTTTTATCTCACAAGGCTCAGAACTCAGAAGCACTTGCCTGATCCAAAATCCACCCACCCACCCTTGAGTTTGGGAGTTGACCAGCGCGAGGCGATGAAACCTAAGCTGTTCCAGTTCCAGTTCTATATAAACCCAAACCCCCCTTTTCTCTCCTCGATACCTCTTAATCCATATACCCATCCATGGCGTCTACAGATCAGTTGCAGAGGAGTTTTCATCAGTTGAATGCCGCTATTGGGAATCAAGAAGCCAGAGTGCGTTACCATGAAATTCGATCCCAAAAAACAGCTCTGTTCTTCCTCGCCTGGCAGCGCGTTTTCTTCTTCGCTATCACTTCCACGTATTCGTCCCTCAAGTGTACTGATTGGGGGATGGTTTTCGCTTTCAACACGTTCTCTTCCTCTCTCTTCTTTCTGCTCTTCCTCAAGGATGCCATTCTCTGTTTCTGGGCTCTGTATGTGCTCCACGTGATCCACAACGAATTGCTCCAAATTGCCCAACACATTGCGGACGCCACGAACCGAGATCGTGAGGCTTTAAGTGATGGGTTCGGCTCCAATTTCAGTTTCAGGGTGAGGACACTCAACTATGATTCCTTTCGAATTGTGCTCAGGAAAGTTTTCGTTGGCCTTACTGTCTCTGCTCTGCTTCCTGTCATAGCTATTGAATTATACGTCTGTAAGTACTCGTTGTGTAGCTCAACTAGATATTGATTTGCGGTTGTTCTTTGAAATTAGTTTAAACAATTGGATATTGATTTGCGATTGTTCTGTGAGATTAGTTGAAGAGGCGGTTTTAAATGCAGCAGTTAAGCTGTTCGGAGAGTACTCACGAACTATATAATTGAAAAGTAACGGTCTTCTGATTGGTTTGTGTTGTAAGTTTTGTGGTTGGTTGGTTGGTTTGTTGGTTTGTGTTTGTCAGTTTCAGAGTGTTTTCGCTTGTCCTCCTATTGGTCTTCACTGCTTGATGAATGGATTTATTTGAACTAAGAATTTCCTTTTTGCACTTTGATCCTTGAATGTCATACTTTTATTTTATTTTTTTTTGATATGATAATTTTTTTAAAAAACTTATTAGGAAAATATATTGTTTGAGAATTTATCGTTTGAATGTTGTATTTTATTTGCAACAAAGAGACAAACATGTTGTATTGTACCTAGGGGTGAAGAAAACCGAACCAAACCACGTATAGACAATATGTTGTATTGTACCATCTATTGTAATTAAAAGAAAAAAAATCGTGAATGTTGGTTGTCTTTTTAAGATATGGCCTACAAACGTGAAGTTTTCAAAAATAAAACGTCGTATAAGTTATAACACACAATTTTAAAAGAAAAAACAAACAAAAAAAAAAGGCAGAGGACCTCATCATCATGTAGTTGTCTCATCAGGATTCACTTTTATGTAATTCCAAACTTCATTCTTTTTTATTTCTCCTATGTTTTTGAATTTGACTTTTTTATTGACAATATATGTCTTAACTAGTTGAGTTATGTTTAGATAGAGAGAGAAAATTAAAAGTTGATTTATGAGAGGATTTTAACGGATGAAATAATTGTTAACATTAAAATTTTAGAATAACGTGCTGCTTTTCTTCTCGACAAATAAACCGAAAAGGAAAAGGACAATGCGGGAAATCCATGTTGTTCCCTTTAAATACCGTCCCCAAAAGTATATGCATTTAGGATACCTTTCACACCATAACATGCATGTTTGTAAATTTCGTTGAATTATATTATGAATTTAGCCATTAACTATTAATTATTAGGAAAGAAAATCAAGAACAGAAGAAAATAAAATGTACTCTTTTCTTTGGAAAGAAAAGTGCAAAACAAATTCTTCTTTTCTCTTTTTGAAAAAGAAAATGATAAATCAGATTTATCTCCTAATTTAAAAACAAATAAATTCAAATTCCAAAAGATCTTTGAAAACTTATTAAATATATATATATATATTTTGGGTTGTTAGTGTTACATATTAGATATTTTTAAAGGTTAAAAATCTATTAGACATAAAATTGAAAGTTCAGAAATCTATTAGACATTTTTTAAAGTTCAAGGACCAAATTGATAGTACCATGAAAGTTCATGCTAGGAGCTTGCAATTTAACCCATGAAGTTATGTATCAAATATATATCTATTTTTTTTCCTTCTTTCCCTTAGTTAAAGAAAGATATCAAATCTTGCCATAAATGAATTTTTACTTTAAATTTTCAATTTCATGAGATCTTTGTTGAGATTTGCTATTTATTTAAATCAAGTTTTCGTTTCCTTTCAAAGATTAGGCTAGTCTGCCCAAATTGAAATAATGTCTTAGACTTATTGGTGTGTGTATGTATGTACATATATATATATATATATATAACAACATTATTGGTATATATTATAACCTTGAGCTCTTGCATATTTTTTAACTAAAAATGTTCAATCGACATAAATGGATAAAATAATCAATTTACTAGCAGTTTTTTTTTTCTTCTGAAGCCTTTCTCTTCTTTATTATTATATTTATTCCCTTCAATTGTATATTATTATTGTCAAAACTCTTTGCTCATGTTTAACTCTAAGTTGCCAAAGTGAGTATAACTTAATAGTATTTGACATGTAATTTTTCACTCGAGATCCAAGGGTTCAAAACTCATATCCCTTGTTAATTGTCTATTACAAGTTTAGCCCATGAACTTTCAGGGTTGTATCAATTTGATTCTTGGACTTTAAGGAGTGTCTAATAGGTTCTTGAATTTTCAATTTCTTATCTAATAAGTCTCTAAACTTAAAAAATGTTTGATAGGTCCTAAACTTTCAATTTTGTGTCTAATAGATTCTTGACATATTCAAGATTTTTAAAAATTAATCAATCTATTAAATATAAAATTGAATTTTATACCTATTGGGACCCTAAACTTCCAATCTTGTATCTTGTTAATTTTAAAAAATTGTCGAATAGGTCAAAAACTTATTAGACACGAAATTGAAAGTTGATGGACGTGTTAGACACAAAAATGAAAGTTGACCTACGATACTTTTAAAAATTCAAAGGATCTATTGGACATAAAATTTAAAGTTCGATGACCTATTCGATACTTTTTAAATTTCAGAAACGAGATTTACGTAACCCTAAAAGTTTGGTGACATGAACATGTGGACGTACAGGTAATAGGATTAGGGAGAAAAAAACGAGAGTCAAGAGGAAAAAAAACAAGCATGAGCATAATAGAAAAGGTGAGAAGAAAACAAAAATGAGCATAATAGAAAAGGTGAGAAAAAAACAAAAATGAGCATAATAGAAGTAGGTGTTAAAAAAACAAGCATGAGAATAATCGAATTAGAGTCAATGGTTCTAGAGAAGAAGGCATAAGAGGAAGAGAAAGGGGATTTTAAAATGAGCCCAGAAAACCATTAACCTCCATAGTCCATACCTCCTGCCATGGCGTCTAGAGATGAGTTGCAGAGGAATTTTGATCACTTAAATGTGGCTATTGGGAATCAAGAAGCCAGACTGCGTTACCATGAAACTCGAGCCCAAAAAACAGTCGTGTTCTTCCTCGTCTGGCAGCGCGCTTTCTTCTTCGCTATCACTTCCACATATTCGTCCCTCAAGTGTACTGATTGGGGTATGGTTTTGGCTTTGAACATCTTGTCTTCCTCTCTCTTCTTTCTGCTCTTCCTCAAGGATGCCATTATGTGTTTTTGGGCTCTGTATGTGCTCGACGTGATCCACAAGGAACAAGTCCAAATTGCCCAACACATTGTGGAGGCCACGAACCGAGATCGTGATCAGGCCTTAAGTGATGGGTTCGGCTCGAGGACACTCGACTATGATTCATTTCGAATTGTGCTCAGGAAAGTTTTCATGGGCCTCACTGTCTCTGCTCTGCTTCCTGTCATAGCTATTGAGTTATACGTCTGTCAGTACTCGTTGTGCTACTCATCTGGACATTGATTTCCATGCGTTTCTTCTGTGAGATTAGTGAAGAGGTGCTTTATGTGTAACACTTAGTTGCTCGGACACTCACGAATTATATAATTAAAAAATAAGGGACTTCTAATTGCTTTGTGTGTTGTAAGTCTAGTGGTTGGTATAACAGACGGCCACTTAATTTTCCAGAAAAGAGGAACAGTGAGGGAAATCTTGTGAAATCTTATTCACTGAATGAATAATTACAATTGCCAAAGAATAGTTAAATAGAAGCATAAACAGAGAGAGAGAAAGATTCTTCTCCTCTAACATGATGCCACGTATGACCTGTACATAACAGAAAACATTCTTACAGCTGATATGAAAACGGCAGCGTTTTATAGAAGAAGAGAAGAGACCAAAACGACAACATTTCAGGGAAGTATTCTCACATCCCCCCTCAAACGAGAGGGTGATAGCATCACTCCGAGTTTGGCGCGAAATGAATTGAACTGCACCTCAGACAAAGGCTTTATTAATGCAACAACTAGCTGCTCAGAGGAGGGAACATACCGCACATCCAGCTCCTTGGCAAGCACCTTATCTCGAACAAAATGAACATCTAATTCAACATGCTTACTTCTCGAGTGCAGCACTGGATTTTGAGCAAGGGAAATTGCACTGATATTGTCGCACCAGACAATTGGAATGGACGCAGATGCAAGCTTGAGCTCTTTGAGAAGTGATTGAACCCAGGATACTTCAGCTGCGGTATTTGCCAAGGACCTATACTCCGATTCAGCACTGGACAGCGCAACTACCCCTTGCTTTTTCGAAGACCAAGAGACAGGGGAATGACCAATAAAAATACAGTGAGCAGCAATAGATCTCCTATCATCTACATTACACGCCCAATCAGCATCGGTGAAGGCTACAATATCTAGAGTAGGAGCAGACTTAGGTAAGAATAAACCATATTCAGCGGTGCCTTTTAAATAACGGAGAACGCGCTTAACAGCTTGCCAATGAACAACCATCGGCTGCTTGAGAAACTGACTTAGAGTATTGACGATATAAGCTATATCAGGCCTAGTATGAATCAAATACTGTAATGCACCTAGCTCGCTTCTATACAAAGTAGGATCACTCATCAATTCACCTTCATAAGCTGAAAAACGCTTACCTGTAGCAGCTGGAGTTGCACAGGGCTTAAGATTCGTTAAGCCAGTCCTTTCAAGCAATTCTTGAATGTACTTGGTTTGAAGCAAATGAATCCCATCTGGTGTCCTTAACACTTCAACTCCCAAATAGTAACTAAGAGCACCCATGTCCTTCAGAGCAAAGACCGAATCCAAACGTTGAACAAAACGGTCAATAAAAACTGAACAATCACCTGTGATTAAGATGTCATCCACATAAATCAAAACCAGCACCACCATGTTATGAGAGGAAAAATAGAAAACCGAAGTGTCAGCCTTGGAATTTTGAAAACCCCAGCCAAACAAGGTAGCCTTGAACCTATCGAACCAAGCCTGAGGAGCCTGGCGAAGACCATAGATAGCCTTATTCAATTTGCAGACATGATGAGGAAAAACTGAGTCCACATAGCCAGTGGGTTGCCGCATGTAGACTGCCTCATTTAACTCGCCATTTAAAAAAGCATTGTTGATATCTAGTTGGCGAACGGGCCAGCCCTTGGACACTGCTACAGCAAGAATGATTCTGATTGTTGGAGCCTTGACTACAGGACTAAATGTCTCATGAAAGTCAATACCAAAAACTTGATTGAACCCTTGAGCAACCAAACGTGCCTTACAACTATCAAACGAGCCATCGGACTTGCGTTTAACCTTGAATATCCACTTGGAACCAATAAGGTTGATGTTAAAAGGAGGTGTAACCAGTGACCAGGTATGATTACTAACCAAGGCAGTCATTTCCTTATCCATAGCTTCCTTCCAGTGGGTAGACTTAAGGGCCTCCTTGACCGAAGATGGTTCAATTTCAGGATTAGAAGAAACAACAAATGCTCCCCAATCTTTTGGTTTAAAAATGCCACTCTTGGCACGAGTTTGCATAGGATGTTGACTGGAGGAAGCCAATATAGGAGGTATATTGTCATTATCAGCAGGCAGAATATCACCAGAAGGAAGCATGTAAATCAGAAGATGAACTCAAGGGCAGCTCAGGCACAGATACTGGAGTATTCTCAGTAGTCGAAGGTAGTGGTTGAATAGATTGCTGAGCTTGTGAAATAGAGTGCATAGGAAGTGATGTTGCAGGGGAAATAGGACCCGAGGGAACAAAAGGGACAAAATGATCTGAAGACAGAGGTGAAGCTGCAAGAGAAGAAGACAGTAAAGGTGAATGAAGAACCACAACCGATGACTGAGGCTGAGAAGGACAAGGACGAGGAAAGGGAATAGAATGCACGACTGGACTCGGAGGGGCAGACTGTGAGGAGGTAGAAAAACCAGTTTGAAAGGGAAATTCCTGCTCATTAAAGACTACATGACGAGAAATATAGAGACGACCACTTGAGCTTAGACATTTGTACCCTTTGTGAGCAAAGCTATAGCCGAGGAACACACATTTGGAACTATGGAATTGAAATTTATGAGATTGATATGGGCGGAGACAAGGATAGCAAGCACAGCCCAAAGGTTCTTAAGAACTTAAAATCAGGAGGATAGTGAAAGGCTTGTTCCCATGGTGAGACATTGCCTAGAACTGGAGTAGGGAGGCGGTTGATAATATAAACGACAGAGGAAAAGGCATCCCACCAAAAGGAAAGTGGCATGGAGGCCTGAGCTAACAAGGTTAAACCCATTTCAACTATATGTCGATGCTTTCTTTCCACCACCCCATTTTGCTGACTTGTATGAGGGCACGAATGTCGAAATTCAATGCCATGTTTTAGAAGAAAAGAAGTAAAAGAACGAAACTCACCCCCCCAATCTGTTTGAAGGACTTTTATTTTCTTTTCAAAGGAATTCTCAACTAATGCTTTGTAATTGCAAAAGGATGCAAAAGCTTCATTCTTTGTTTTAAGGGGGTATATATGTGTTAACCTAGTGAAATCATCCACAATAAAGCTGATATAATATTGATAACCAGCATTTGAGACAACAGGAGAAGGACCCCAAAGGTCACAATGAACTAGCTCAAGTGGTTGCCAAGTGTGAGATATAGACCGAGAGAAAGGTAACCTATGTGATTTCCCTTTTTGGCAAGCATCACAGAAACTTGAACTTCCATTAGAACAAGGTTGAAGATTACAAGACTTTAGAACATTTAAAATAACAGAAGAAGAACAATGGCCTAGCCTATTATGCCATAACTGAAAGGAAGGACTACAAGACCAGGACTTTTCAACTTGAAAGGCAGAAACAACATTTGAAACAGTCGAAGACTCTGAAGAGGACTGACCAACAGTAGCAAAAGGAGAGTGGACACCTGAAGAAGGACTTTGAATTGAAGGTAGCTCGATTTGATAGAGACCGTTCCTAAGAACCCCGCGCAACATCACCTTCCTTGAAGCCTTGTCCTTCACAAGACAACAATTAGAATGAAACTCAACCAAAACATTATTATCAGCTGTCAAACTCGCAATGCTAATCAAATTTTTCTTAATTCCAGGCACATGTAGTATATTTTTCAGTACAAGAGAGGAACCATCAACATCTGTAGAAATGGTACTAGCACCAGTATGAGAAATAGAAAGTTTAGAACCCTTACCAACCGTGAGAGAGTCCTTACCATTGTAGTCCATTTTAACAGCTAAATTTCCTGCATCAGCGGTAATGTGATTAGTCGCACCACTATCAGCAAGCCATTTTGGGTCATTGAGGATCTCAGGAGTAGCCAAATAAGCAGAGGAATTTGTATTCGAACCCCCAGCTTGATTAGCATGACCACCAGTGGCATGAGGGTTGTTAAATCCCTCTTCAAACCGCATAAAACAGGCAGGAGCTCCATGTCCATACTTCCCACACAACTGACAAGTTGGCTTACTTCCTCTCTGAAAATTGTTTCTACCTCTGCCGCGACCACCACGATTACCACCATTAAAATTGCGAGAATAGGACTGTTGATTACTGTTATTATTCGAGAATCCTCCTGAATATCCATTACCATTACCACGACCACCATTACCAGAACTAAACTG
The DNA here is from genome assembly GCA_017139565.1 of Luffa aegyptiaca. Taxonomy (NCBI): domain Eukaryota; kingdom Viridiplantae; phylum Streptophyta; class Magnoliopsida; order Cucurbitales; family Cucurbitaceae; genus Luffa; species Luffa aegyptiaca. The sequence continues at coordinate 1,173,322 of CM029396.1, forward strand.
CCTCTGATTTTCATACCTGCCCTGTCTATTTATGACTAAATGTGCAGTTAAATCAGGCAGATCATTAGTCACATTAGTTGGAACAGCATACCTAGCCAGAGTACCCTCAAAGGTTACTAAGATTGAACTTAATTCTTGCCAAGTTTTAATGTCCTTGTCCTCAATAGAACACACAATAGGGACATAATCAGAATCTAAACCAGCAAGGACATAGGAAATAAGATCCCCTAGAGACACCGGATTACCTGCGAGCTTCAAATTTTCCGATGCTTGTTTCATGACTGCTAGGTATTCAATCATTTTCGTCGACCCTTTCTTTGTATTTTGAAGAATACCTCGAAGCTGATTCTCACGAGCTTTACTCGTTGCACCATAGACTTCTTCTAAAGCCTTCCATACTTCCCTCGAGGTCTTGAAATTCACCACATCAGCGACAATAGCAGGCGACATCGATCCAAATAACCAGCCGGAAAGCGCCTGATCAATTGTCATCCATTCATCATAGAGTGGATTTGGGTCAAGTTTCTTCTCATTACCTACTATAGTCTCAATAAACTCTGATGGTTGGGCTTTGGTCCCTAAGACATACCCATCAACCTTCTGTCCTCGAAGAATCGCCAACACCATCCCTTTCCACAGAAGATAATTTTTCTCATCGAGCTTGACGGTCAAGACAGTGCTGAGAGGATGACCGAACGAAGAGCTAATCACCGATGAGGCTGGAGTGGTAGGTGTGGCAGCAGCTACGGCAGCAGAGATGGAAGAAAAGTTATCGTCTCCCATGGCTTTTGCCTATAGGCTCTGATACCAAGTTAATTTTCCAGAAAAGAGGAACAGTGAGGGAAATCTTGTGAAATCTTATTCACTGAATGAATAATTACAATTGCCAAAGAATAGTTAAATAGAAGCATAAACAGAGAGAGAGAAAGATTCTTCTCCTCTAACATGATGCCACGTATGACCTGTACATAACAGAAAACATTCTTACAGCTGATATGAAAACGGCAGCGTTTTATAGAAGAAGAGAAGAGACCAAAACGACAACATTTCAGGGAAGTATTCTCACATTGCCTACAACATGTTGTCATCTGTCACAAAATTTTAAAATAATTTTAAAAAAAAATCCTGCGCATAGGTCGTCTCTTAAAGACAACCTACAAACTAAAAGAAAATGTTGTTTGTACACGAGAGCAATTTTAAAAGAAAAACAAACAAAAAAGGCAAAGGTAGTTTCTTCAAGAGGACCTCTATGTACATGGTTTATTATTGGATGTTTGCCTTCCCTGTCAACTAAAGGGGCGTGAGTTTGAGCTTTGTGGTGTACATATTTTGATTTTCTCATTCATTTTTTTCCCTTTTTTTTTTTCTTATTTCAATTTCCTTAAGAAAAGAAAATAAATTGCAATATAATATTTAATTTGTTTTAAAAATTAAAAATAAAATACAATTATCTAATTGAAAATCACTTTTACGTAATTTTAAACTTCAATCTTTTTTATATAATCACCGTATGTTCTCGAAATTTTAACTTTTTATATTGATAATATAGTTAAGTGATGCTTAGGTTGGTGAGAAAATTAAAAGAGAGGATTTTAACGAATGAAATAATTTTTACCATTAAAATATTAGATATACTTTTCTACTAAAGAAAGAAAACAAAAAGGAAAATGAAAATGCTGGAAATCCATGTTGTTCCCTTCAATACCGCCCCCAAAAGTCTATATGCGCATGTTATGGTGTGGAAACCTTTCACACCATAACATGCATGTTTGCAAATTTCGTTGAATTATATTGTGAACTTAGCCATTAATTATTAAGATTTTTTCTTTCTCACTTTAGAGAGAAAGAAAGAAAAAAGAAAGTGAGAGAAAAACTTTTGTTGAATTATATTATGAGTACGTGATATATGGACTACATAATGAGATTTTATCAAACCATAGTCAGGGTATTAAATTTTCATTGACATGTCGACATTTCCATTAACATTTTCACATAGTTTGGCATCGATACGAGGGGTGAATGAATATTTCAATTATATTGTAAAAAAATCAATGAAATATTAACAAAAATAACAATAAGATGCAACTCCAACTCCCATTAGCCAAAGCGAGCATAGCTCAGCGGTAATTGGCATATATCCTCGACCAAGAGGTCAGAGGTTCGAATCCCTTCACCCTCAAATGTTGATGTACTAAAAAAAAAACTCCAACTCCCATTAAATATAATATTGATAATAAATGTTTTGACTCATTTAAATACTCATTTAAATAGTGTATAAGTATAACATTTATATAGAGAGAATTTGCAAAGAGAAGAAGAAGAAGATTTTTTTTTTTTTTTTTGAAACTAAGAAGAAATGTTTTCTCTAGTAAAGGTACTTTCGAAATTTCTTGAAATGTAAGAGTATTATTGAAATTAAAATTTTAATGTTTCCATCCAAAATTTGGTAAAGGTATTTTTTGAACATTTTTTTAAGGGTCAAAGGTATTTTTGAATAAGTTCAACAAAATATAAAGTTTAAGGGCATATTTTATAATTTAGTATAAGTTTATAATTAAGAACAATAATTGGTTGTAGACTGATGTATAAGGGATCTTTCTACACACTCCAAGTGAGGTAAATTCTGATTATATGAGCATAGATTGCATGTACAAATAACTGAGAGGTTTGTAGTTTGAATCTTTTCACCCCACATGTTATAAAAAAAAAACAACGTAAATTTTGAGAGAAAAAAAAAAACAATAATTGACTGCATATCGATACACCCAGTTGAAAAGAAAAAACTACCAAACACCGGAAAGATAAACGTCAAACCGCCAAAGAGCTCTTACGTAAGTGGTGGGGATGGAATCGGCGTTCAGAATCATATCCATTTCATTTTCATCCCTAACGTCGGCTCAGTTTTTCTCATCCGAGCAAAATTCCAAATCGCATCTTTGAATAAAACTGAAAGCGAAAGCCACAGCATGGATGATTAAGATTTGTAATCCACTTTACGAATGCGAACATGGGAGATCGAGCTTCATCCATACCATTTCCTCGATCCTTTTCCAATTGTTGATTGCCAGGTACTTCCTACCGGTATTTTTTTCTTTTTAAAAAAAAATGTTGATATGATAATTTGTTCATGTTTTCTTTTGTTCCGTAATTCACAGTATATTCCCTTTTCTGATTATCGATTGTGGATTTCCGTTTCTTTTTCCAACCAAGTTAATGGGGATGAGAGAGGGGGATTGGCGGCTAATTTCCGGAAATGTCACGAGGGCAAAAGAAATTGAAAAGGATAGAAATAGATATTATAATCGATTCGAAAGTTAAGGAAATTGAATGAATTGAAGAATCAGGTGGGGCTCAATAGAGCCCAATTCTCCAATTATCGCCTTCACCTGTGGCGCTGTGGGTACGGTTGGCCGACATTTAGAAATAGAAACTAGAAATCACACTCCTCGTCGGTTTTTTCCGCAGTCAAAAGATCCACGAAAATGAATTTAGGGGAAGCTTCGTCAATTAAAAAACCACGGAACATTTTGTCATTGGCAAGAAATTTCAATCAATTTCACTTTGTAGATACTTGCCTATATAAGGCTGGTCATTCCAAGGAGAGCCGCATATCCAGTTTTAGGCCATTCCTTCCAAATAGTAAAGTTCCCTTTCTCTCTCTATCTTACTCTTTAAGCCCTTTTTATTGATTGGGACTCTAGTTGAATACCCAATTCAGTTCCTTTGTCATGGCGCTTGGAGAGTTGAAGGGGAGGTTTGAGGAGTTGAAAGATATGAATGAGAAGCAAGAAACAGAAGTGCGCTACCATAAAACCAAAGTCCAGAACATCGTTTTTGCCTATCTAATTTGGGGACGTTTGTTCTTCTTTGGTGTTTCTCAGACTTCTGTGTCCTTCAAGTGCAATGATTGGTGGGTCATTTTGGCTTTAAGTCTTTTATGTACCTTCATCTACTTTCTGCTTTTCCTGGACGCCATGACTATGTTATATCGGACCCAGTACCAGCTAGACATAATCTGCAAGGAACTAGTAGAAATTTGCCAACAAATTGTGGTTGCCAAAAACCAAGATGGTGAGGATCTAATGGAGGCTGGAGAATCCAATGATGGATTTGAATTTGGTTTCTATGAGAAGATGCTCATGCTTGATTACTCTAGAATTGTTGGGAGGAAAGTTTATATCTACTTCACTGTTGGTGCTTTGCTTGCTGTTACTGCGGTTGAATTATATGCTTGTAAGTACTTGTTATGCAACTGAAATGGCATCGTTTTGGCCCCTTGGTGGTGGAGTCATAGATAGAATTTAGCTTTCAAGTGTAGTGGGTGTAAAATCTCCTTGCAAGAGAATAGTGTAGAAAGAAATAAAAGTATTCAAGGAATCCGGGCTGAAATTGGTGGAGGTTTTATGTTCACATTGTAAATAACTGGAGCCTTTTTGTAGACTTTGTTTGGTTCTTTGTTCTGATCATCTTCTCCTTTTTGTCCACTTGTATTCCTTCATTTGTCTTGATGAAAGTTTGGTTTTTCATTAAACAATGAGTTCTTAGATCTGTTTCTGCTGCATAAATTCGTAATATATATATATATAGTTTAGTGGCTGAAAAAAGCCATTATCCAAACAGAAAAAGGAAAAAGCAGGGGAATCCAATCGTTCTCAACAATTATTCTCAAATTTAATGTCAATGGTTAAAGAGCTTGGTGGAAAAGAATCCTAATTAAAAGGACTAGAATTGCATTCTCATCCTTGGGAAAGATTTGTCTGTGCCTACATAGTAGTTGATGTTGCTGAAGGTTCTTTCCAGCTCCCCCTTTTAGTAGCTCTTGCTGATTGCTTATGTTCCTTCATACCCAAGACACAGGAAGTATTTTTAGAAGGAATTAGAAAATTTCTACTTGTTTAGATAATAATTGGATTTTGGTGGTGACTTAAATGTCATTCATTTGGTTTGGGACAGATCAAAACAATCTAGACCAACTATAAGTATGGAACTCCTTGCTAGATTGATTATCAATTTAGCTCCTGTTAGTTTTCCCTCTCAGTAAAGTGAGATTTACTTGGCCTAATCTAAGCCAGGATTTTACCCTTTTCTTATCTTACAGGATCATTTCTTGCTGTACAAAGATTTCACAACTCCAAGGTCCAAAGACTTGAAAGATCTACCTGTAAGGGTACTAGTATGATATATATGGGAAATAGTAATAGAAGATGAGTAAGGGTATAGTGGTAATTAGATAGGAGTGCTTTGGTTATAAATAGGGGAGCTAGGGTCTTAGAATGAGTGGAGAATTTTGGTATTGTCTCATAGTGGGACTTTGGGAGAGAGTTAGCCCTCTCGAAAGGCTATCGGTTTTATATTGTAACTTCATTTCGATATTGCAATATAATATATTAGTGTTTGGTGTCTTTTCATAGTTTGGATTCCTAACACTACCTTCTGTCATTTTTCCATCTAATTGAGGCTAGAGATTTTAAACAGGGTCCCATCTCTCTTAAATTTCAAAAACACATGGTTGGATCATAAAGACTAATAGAAACTAAATTCAAATCTCAAAGGCTAAAGTGTTAAGTTTTGAAAATCTTGTTGGAAAGGAACTTTTTGGAGATTGGAGGGTAAACTTGAAAGATGGATTTTTGAGAAAGAGGTTATGAGAAAGAGGCTACTTGTGTTATTACTCAATTCTAGCTTTTTGGCTTGATACAAAAACTTTGAGACACCACTCCTATTTATACTAGTTTCCACCTCCTCAAGTTGTGGTTAGGATTTTGCCAACACACAACTATAATATTGTGGCTACAAATTATTCTCTAAAATACACAATTTTCTATAATATTCTAGAGAATTCTACTCATATACTCCAAAAATCTTCCTAGTGGATTTCTCTAGAATTTCCATCTACTTAAGACATTTCTAGAATTTGGGCTTTTATTTGGGCTAGACCCAAATCCTAAATATCCAAAATCAAGTTTATTTTCAACACCCCCTCTTAAACTTGATTTTGTTACTCCCAACAGATCTCTTAATCTTATGAAGTCGTCCTTTTTAAGTGGCTTGGTGAAGATATCGGCAACTTGTTCGTGAGTCTTCACATAATCCAAATGTACATCCTTTCTTGTGATGCACTCTCTGATATAGTGGTAATGTGTATCAATGTGCTTACTCCGATCATGGAACACTGGGTTCTTTGCCAACGCAATTGCTGACTTGTTGTCCACGAAAATCTTGGTTGGCTCCTCTTGTGATAAGCCCAACTCCTCTAGTAGATTCCTTAGCCAAATTGCATGGCAAACACATGAGGTAGCAGCTACATATTCTGCTTCACACGTGGAAAGACTAACGATTGGTTGCTTCTTTGATGTCCATGTGAAGGCAGTGTTTCCCATATAGAACACAAAACCAGTCGTGCTCTTGCGATCATCAATATCTCCACTCCAATCGCTATCACTGTATCCCACGAGTGTGTAATCATCAGAAACAGAATAATACAAACCATAGTTTATCGTACCTTTGATGTATCGAAGAATTCTCTTTGCTGCCTTCAGATGTGTGGTTGTTGGTTTCTCCATGAAACGACTGACGACTCCAACTGCATAGAGAATATCAGGCCTTGTACACGTTAAATATCGTAGACTTCTAACCAAGCTCTTAAAAGTGTTGGATCCACTCTTTCTCCTTCTTCATAATTTGATAGTTTGATCCCACATTCCATGGGTGTGTTGACCGGATTAGACCGTTCCATTTTGAATTTATTGATCACCTCCTTTGCATATCCTTCTTGAGTGATAAAGATCCCTTTATCTTCTTGCTTTACTTCGATGCCAAGATAGTAAGACATGAGCCCGATGTCGGTCATCTCAAACTCATTCGTCATCTCTTCCTTAAACTTGTTGAACATACTCGGATTATTACCTGTAAAGATCAAGTCATCCACATACAAGCACACAATCAATACATCATTATTTTGGGCTTTGATGTAAAGTGCGTGCTCATACGGACACTTGAAAAAGTTTCTCTCGTGTAGGTACTTGTCTATCGGGCATTCCAAGCTCTTGGAGCTTACTTCAAACCATAGAGTGCCTTTTTCAGCTTCAGAACTTTGTCTTCTTCTCCTTCAACTTCATAGCCATGAGGTTGTTCAATATAGACTTCTTCTTCAAGAACTCCATTGAGGAAGGCAGATTTCACATCCATTTGATGAATTCTCCATTTGTTTTGAGCTGCTAAAGAAATTATTAATCTAACTGTTTCTAGTCGAGCAACAGGCGCAATACCTCATCATAGTCGATGCCAGCTCTTTGACTATAACCTTTCGCCACTAATCTTGCCTTGTATCTTTCAACTTCTCCTTTGGCATTCCTTTTGGTTTTGTAAACCCATCTCACACCGATCGCCTTGTGCCCTTTTGGAAGTGAGACTAGCTCCCATGTGTCATTCTTCTTGATCGCCTTAATCTCCTCATCCATAGCGCTTTTCCAATTTTTGTTTTTCACTGCTTCTTGGAAGTTCATGGGCTCACAGTCGGCAAAAAGACAAAATAAAGTAAGATTATCATGATTTTCAGTTACCTCATAGAGTTCTTGTAATCTTCTGAAACGTGGAATTCTTTCACTTGAGTTCTCATCTTCTTGAGGACTTGTAGTCGTGGTGAAACTGTTGGAGTAGAAGGCTCCTCTCTTGTTTGCTCTATCATTGTTTGCTCCATGTCATCTTCTTCGAAGTATGGAAAGAAGTTGTAGTCTTCATCACGTTGTCTCCAATCCCATGCTCCTTCTTCATCGAATATTACATCTCGACTGATATTGTTTTTCCCGTATCAGGATTGTAGAGCTTGTAGCCTTTAGTGTTGGAGTCATAGCCGATGAATATGTACTTCTCACTTTTATCATCCAGCTTACTTCTCTTTTCATCTGGAATGTGCACATGAGCAATACTTCCAAAGACTCTGAGATGAGAAATCCCAGGCTTCCTCCGCTCCATGCTTCTTGTGGTGTTTTTCCATGTACGCTTCTTGTTGGAGATCAGTTGGATAGGTAGACTGCACATGCCACCGCTTATGCCCAGAACTCCTTTGGTAGTTTCTTGCTTTTGAGCATACTTCTTGCCATGTTGAGAATGTTCTGTTCTTTCTTTCTGCCACTCCATTTTGTTGGGGAGATCTTGACACTGTTAAGGGTCGTCGAATTCCATGGTCTTCACAATATTTTTGGAATTCATTTGATGTAAACTCTCCTCCACGATCAGATCTTATGGCCTTGATGGACTAAGCCACTTTCTTTCTCAGCAAGGGTTTTGAACTTTTTGAAATTCTCGAACACCTCTGACTTATGCTTCAAGAAATACACCCATGTTTTTCTTGAAAAATCATCAATAAAGAGAAGGAAATAGTACTCTTACCGAGTGAGCTTGGCTTGATTGGACCGCACACATCCGTATGAATGAGTTCTAAAGGCCTTTGAGCTCTTGAGTTGGACTCTTTCGGGAAGCTTTTCTTGAATTGCTTCCAAGTAGGCATCCTTCGCACACTTGATCGGGGTGCTGATGGAAGGTAATCCTCTCACCTGTTCTTCTTGGAGAGTGATTCTAATCCTCCAAAATTGAGATGCCCAAACGAAGATGCCAAAGACAAGATGCGTCCTTATAACACATCTTCAGGCAATTTTGCTACGTCGTTTTGAATGTTGAGTATAAACATTCTATTTTTTGTCATTGGCACCGTAGCAATCAAACTATTTGCATTGTCTCTTATAGAAAGGTTATTATCTTTTATTGAATGTCATAACCTTTCTCTAAGAGTTGGCCCAAACTCAAGATATTACTCTTCATACTTGGCACGTAATAAACATTTGAAATAAATTGATGCTCACCATTCTTCAATCGGATAAGAATGTTACCTCTTCCTTTTACTTCCACCTTGGATTCATCTCCGAAGGCTACATTGCCGCTCACCGATTCATCAAGTTCCACGAACATGCTCCTTTTTCCACACATATTGTTGCTTGCTCCAGTGTCTAGATACCATTATTATCTTTGTTCCATTCATTGTCCGTGCAAGCCATTAATAAGGTGTCACATTCTTGACTCCTTTCAATGAAGTTTGCCTTCTCTTCAACTTTTTTGTTGCTAGGAGCTCTACATTCAGAGGCATAATGACCAAACTTCTGGCAATTGTAGCATTTAATATTTGATTTATCGTACCTTGATCTTGAGTTGCCTGGCCCACGACCTCTTGTTGAGTTTTCTCCTCTTTGGAAATTTTTGTCTTCATAGGGTCTCCAACCTCGTCCTCGTCCTTGTCCTTGTCCATGACCTCTTCCTCGTCCTCGATGTCCACCATGACCTCGTCCTCGTTGGCCTCTATCACTCTGACTAACTCCTCCAGTAGGTGAGTCAACTTGCAGCTTGAGTAATTGGTCCACGATTCCTTCCTTCTTCTTTTTCTTTTCTTCGTATGCTTGTAACGATCCCAAGAGTTGCTCAATGGTCATAGCATTCAAGTCTTTTGTTTCTTCGATTATGGCAACAATATGTTCAAACTTTGGATCTAAAGATCTTAATATTTTCTCCATGATTTTTACATCATCAAGCTTTTCACCATTCCTCTTAAGTTGATTGGTGACCGTTAAAACTCTAGAAAAATAGTCGGAGATGGCTTCCCCTTCTTTCATATTCAAAGTTTCAAACTCAGCTCTTAAAGTTTGAACACGTACCTTCTTGACGGGATCACGCTCCCTTGTATGATGTATTGAAGCTTCTCCCATGCTTCTTTCGCTGTCTTTGCTTCTGAAATCTTCTCAAAGCATCGTCATCTAATCCTTGATAGATTAGATAGAGAGCCTTCTTGTCTCTCTTTCTTGAGTCTCTCAAACCATCCCTTTGTGCTTGAGAAAGACTATCATTCTCCAACTCGGTGTATCCTTTCTCCACTATCTCCCATACGTCTTGCGACGCCAAGGAGAGCCTTCATCTTGATGCTCAATTATCATAGTTGCTCTTGTTGAGCATTGGAACTTGGAATGGGACCATGCCGTTGCTAGCCATCTTCTTAGCAAGTATCTTCAAGCTCTGATACCACTTTGTTGGAAAGGACTTTTGGAGATTGGAGGGTAAACTTGAAAGATGGATTTTTGAGAAAGAGGTTATGAGAAAGAGGCTACTTGTGTTGTTACTCAATTCTAGCTTTTGGCTTGATACAAAAACTTTGAGACACCACTCCTATTTATACTAGTTTCCACCTCCTCAAGTTGTGGTTAGGATTTTGCCAACACACAACTATAATATTGTGGCTACAAATTATTCTCTAAAATACACAATTTTCTATAATATTCTAGAGAATTCTACTCATATACTCCAAAAAATCTTCCTAGTGGATTTCTCTAGAATTTCCATCTACTTAAGACATTTCTAGAATTTGGGCTTTTATTTGGGCTAGGCCCAAATCCTAAATATCCAAAATCAAGTTTATTTTTCAACAAATCTACCAATAGAAAACTAAGTTTAATTCTTAGAGATCAAAAGTCTATTTTACTTCATAAAAGTTTCTTGTTGGATATTATCATATGTCTAAATTACCAATTTGGTTTATATAGTTTACAATTTTTCAATTTTGTCATTACAATTGCGGCTTAATTTCAATTTGAATTTTAAGTTTAGAAGTTTTAATTTGATCTTACAAATTGTTTACCTTGTTACCAAATGGATATGTGATACTTTCTTTTCATTTATGTAGTAATGGGTTGATAATATTATATATTTAGTGAATTATACAGCTACTCCCGGTTAGACTTAGGATTGAGAAAATTTTGTAGTAGAAAAAGGGATCGAGTGAAAAGAATAAGGGAAAACGATGAGTTTTAGACTATTAGTACAACGTTTTAAGGACCATTTGCGAGGTTACACCATATTTTTGGAGGCCAAATCAACATTCTTAAAATTATTAGAACTAAATTATAATTAGACGTCAAAGTAAGCATAGTTTAGCCAAAGTGAGTTAGCTCAGCGGTAATTGACATGTACCCTCGACCATGAGGTCAGAGGTTCGAATCCCCCACCCCCAAATGTTGATGTACTCAAAAAAAAAAAAAAGTAAGCATAGTTTAACTGTATTTGACATGTACCTTCGAAACTTTGATCAATAATTCGGAGATTCACATCCTATGTTGTTGAACCCAAAAAAGTAAAATAAATAAAATTAAACCCAATATACCAACCAAGATTGAATTAATTTGAAACTAAAGTTTAACCAGATGAGGGACATTAATAATTTCGCATTTTCATATGTACACTACTTTTATTAATGTCAAACCACTAATTGCCCACCAAAATGTCACTATCATCCGGTTCAACAATGAAAGGAAAAAGATACCGCCAACAAGAGCTTAGCTAACTGGCATAAGTTGTACTGTGAACCACAAGGTCTGTGGTTCGAATCCCCCTCCCCACATATTGTCAAAAAAAAAAAAAAAAAAAAAAAAAAGAAAGAAAAAGATACCAATGATACATAACCATTTTTTTAAGTTGACCAAAGTAAGTTATAGTTCGACGGTAATTAGTATATACCTTCCACCTTTGAATCTCCTCCAAATATTGTGAATAATAAAGATTTGTAACTTCTATTCTCTTGATATATCTTAACTACTGAAATATTGCAAGTTTTAACATCTTTTACAACTTCAAACTTGATTTATTACCAAAAAAAAAGACTAATTACATGTGACTTCAAATATTTATCCACTCTAGACATCTCCATTTCTCACCATGTATGTAACAAAAGGCATATTATGTAAAGATTTCTATTACTTGGTTAGTTTGAATCTCATTTTGATCCGTACAATTTCGTACTAATTTTATTTGTCTTTATAATTTTAAATATTATACTTTATTCTCTTAACTTTCAAAGATTATGTTTTAGCCTTCGAACTTCCAACAAAAATTATTTTAGTCTTTAATGTTTGAGTGTTTTCTATTTAGTCACTATCGTTTGAAAAGTTCCAATTTAGTCCCCTTACATTTTAACAATTTTCAATTATATTCCCATAGTGCATATTAAATTCGACCGATGATAAACTCATATGATATAACACTTAGTGACTTAAGCAAAAATTAAAGGAGAAATTATTAATACCTAAAATAATAAAAATTGAGATTTCAGCCAAGTCTAAGGAGTCATAAACTTTAATCTTTTAGATTAGATAATGTAATTTCTCCACCATGCTACATAATTAATTGTATTAGGGATCAATTTTAACGTTAAAAATGTTAAAAACGTAAACGAATAAATTGGAGGACACCTTTAAACCAAAACTGAAAATGGATAGAACTTTTTTAAAATTAGAATTAGAAAGAGAACCATAAGTAATAAAAAAATTTAAAAAAAAGTTTAAAATGTTGAAAAAGAGAAAGATAATGCCAAAACAGCTAACGTATGACTGAAGTGACGAAATATATGCAGTGGGAACATTAGGGAGTTAGAAACGGAAAGTATGAGGAAGAGAAAGCGAAAGCCTTCGTTACCCAATTTACGTGATAGGTAGGAACCCCAAAGCCGAGCAATTTCCAACTGGTAATCGTTGAAAATGTTGATAAAATAATAATTTCGTGTTGTCTTTTCTTTCAAAATTTTATGGCATGTCTCTTGATTTCTGATTATCTGCTCGTGGGCTCTTCTTGAAGAATTGAGGAGGATAGGAACTGATAGTATAATGGGTTTGAAAAATTAAAGAAATTGAATCAATTTTTGGAATCAGGTGGATGTGGAATTTCTGGGTTTTTGACAATAGGGCACAATGTTCCAATCCTTGCCCTCCACATGTGCCGGCTAGGGTCAAAATCGCTTTCCTTGACAGGTTTTTCTGCAGTCGAAGCTGCAAAATTGGGCGAAAGGAAACCAATGGAAGTTTCCCCTTCCAAATATTTTCTTTGCTGCCCGCCTTTTGACTTTGCAACGACGGCCCCACGAAAAACAATGAAAAAATCTCGGCAAGAAAACCCCGTCAATTTCTCTCTGAAATCTATATAATGCTTAATCTTCAAGAGCAAAGCTGCATATCCAGTTTTGGTCATTCCCTCCATAAGGTACACTTCCTTTTTTCATTGAATTCCTGAATACCTTGTTATCGATCTACTTGAGTACCCAATCGTTTCCCTTCCTCCTTGTTATGGCGCTTGGAGAGTTGAGGAGGAATTTTGAGGAGGTCAGAGCTATTAATGAGAGCCAAGAAACAAGGGTGCGTTACCATGAAACCAAAGTCCAGAACATTGTTATTGCCTACCTCATTTGGGGACGCCTGTTCTTCTTTGGTATCTTTCAGGCTTCTTCCTTCTTCAAGTGCAAGGATTGGTGGGTCATTTTGGCTTTAAGTCTTTTGTGTACCTCTGTCTACTTATTGCTTTTCCTGGATGCTGTCACTATGTTATCTCGAACCCATTACCAACTAGACATAATCCGCAAGGAACTAACTGAAGTTTGCCATCAAATTTTGGTAGCCCAAAACCAAGACGATGGGGGTACATCAATGGAAGCTGGAGAATGTACTGATGGATTTGAATTGAGTTTCCATGTGAAGATGCTCATGCTTGATCATTTTAGAATTGTTGGGAGGAAAGTTTATGTCTGCTTCGCTGTCTGTGCCCTGCTTGCTCTTACTGCTATTGAGTTATATGCTTGCAACTACTTGTTGTGCAACTGAAATGGACATCTTTTTGGCCGTGTTTGTGGAGTTGTGGATAGAATTCGCTTTCAGGTGTAGTGGGTGTAAAATCTGTGTGCAAGAGACTAGTGAAGAAATAAAAGTGTTCAAGGTAACCAGGCCAAAATTGGAGGAGGTTTTATGTTTAAATTATAAAGAAAACAATTGGAGCCTTTTCATAAAGTTTGTTTGTTTTCCTTATTCAGCTCCTTTTCTCCTTTCCTTTGTTGCTCACTTGTATTCTTTTATTGTCTTAATGAAAAGAGTTCTTAGATATGTTTCTGCTACATTGGGTTGGAAAATATATGTACACACATCTACAGGCTGTAGAAAAACAAAAAAACAGGGGAATCTAATAGTTCTCAATGGTTATTCTCAAATGTATGTCAATGGCTAATTAAAAGCACTATTCTGTAATGCCATCCAGACCATGCCTTTTTGCAAGAGAAAAAACTCAACTTGGTATACTGCTCTCTGACTAAATCAATATAGCTCTCTAGAGACATTGATTGAACCTCTCTCAAATTGGCTCTTTATGGAGTCATTCCCAACCTTTGGAAAGATTCGGCTACATAGTCATTGATCTTGTTGAAGGTTCTTTCTTGCTCACCCATCAGTGGCTCATGCTGATGGCTTTTCTTTTTGGCTAATGACTAATGAGTACCTATGGTCCTTCATCTCAAAGACACAAGAAGCATTTTTAGAGGGAAGTAAAAGATTTATGTCTATTTAGACAATTGGATTTTGGAGGTGACTTTAATGTCATTAGCTGGGCTTGGAAGACATCTATACAATCTAGACCAAATAGAAATATAGAGCTCTTTACTAGGTTGACCATCAATTTCTCTCTTAATACGAAATTTACTTGGCCTAATCTATGAGAGAATTTTGGCCTTCTCTTCCACGTTCCAGGATCTTTTTCTTGCTATCTAAAGGTTGGATTGCCAAGTTTCATAACTCCAAGGACCTAAGACTTAAAAGATCCATCTTCAATCATTTTCCCATGAGGCTAGAGAATTTAAATGGGTCCCTTCTCTTATTAATTTGAAAATGCTTTTTTTTGTTATTTATTTATTATTATTTTTTTGTGTTGTACCCCTGATTGGTCAATTTTGGAATGGTTGTTGCTGCTATATAAGGGAGGATGGACAGGGGTCATGGATTTGTGATCAAGCTGACGTACCTTGATTCTCTAAAGACTTGGAGCAAGAAGAATTTGGCAGCACCCTTTACTAAAAAAGTGGATATTGATGAAATAAGAAAGGGGTTGTTTGGAATGGCTTTCTAGGTGCTTAAAACAATTTTCTTTCGTCTGTTTGTAGACTGACAAGGGGGAGCAGTGCAAAAAAAGATTGATAATTTAGCTTCCTTCGTCTTTTTCAGCCGTGTGCAAAACAGAAGAATCTCATTTCATAAATACATAATACTGAAGCGGTCGGTATAGCCAGTGACTGACAAAGATGTTGGGAAGATTTTCCTTTCTCATTTCAACATGATTCTAAAGCTCCAGGAATCAGATCTAGGTTCTTAGTCCTTGATATGAGCCCTATTTACAAGGTGCAGAATGCTTTTTTGCAGGCTAACTTAACTAAACTCAAGATTTACCTAGCCATCAAAAGCCAGACTAGTACATGGCTCAATTCTTTGAGAAACTGTTGGAACATCCTCAAAAGCAACATCTTGATATTGTTCCTGGGTTTTTTCTAAAAGTTGTTGCGAATGCCTTGGTCAATGAACCTACAGTACACATGTATTATCCCTTAGGATTCAGGTGCTAAACGAGTTAGCAAGTTTAGACCAACTAGTCTTACTACAGGCGTTTATAAGCTGATCATTGAAGTTCTTGCCGAACGTGTTATTACAAGGTGTTGCCAATCACCATTACTAATCTTTAATTAACTTTCCTAGGTGGCAAAAAATTATTAGTTCGTGTTGTTTTGTTAATGAGCTGATCGATGATTGGAAAAGCAAAGAGAAAGAAGGATTGATTCTTGAACTAGATTTTGAAAATGCCTTTGATTGAGTTGATTATTGTCTCTATTAGGTATCCAAACTGTAACGTCGCCAATTTAAAGTAAGCTCTTATTTCTCAAATTACAAGTGTAATTGAGAAAATTTTCAATTAATTGGTTGAATTAAAAGTTCAATTAAAAGAGTTAATTGTCTTGGAAAAAAAGATTGGATAAGCTTGATGACAATTTTGCAATTCAAGTAAGTTGGATGGTGATTTTGTAAATAAGTTGGCTAGTAACCAAGCCAAGCCAAACCCTAATACTCTTTTAAGCTCAATGCACGCAGCCCAAGGAGATTAAAAAAAAAAAGAGTTTCATCTTCTTTCTCCATTTCCTTCTCCTTCAACCAAAGACCCATCCTCCATAGCCTTTTCTTCTTCTTTTGCCATAGCCATTGGCCACACCGTTCTCCTCCATCACCGATTGTCTTCTCCGACAACAGCAAAACAGAGGCGGTGGTGGTTTCCGAGCAGTCCTTCGCGTGGCCAACAACGTCTTGTGCGTGGTTAAGTGTTTTCTTTCCTCGGTTTTGGTTGTTTCTCAAGCCGATCTCTCTCCCTTTTCGTTCTCTCTCACTTTTGATCTCTCCGTCTCTGTTTTCTGGCGGATTTTAGGCGTGTGGTAGTGGCTGGTTTCACGTTTTTTTCCGGCGGGTACAGTGTAGGCGCGTGATCAGCAGCAGTTTGAGGCGTTTTTTTTTTAGTGTTTTTGGCGAGTTTTCAACATGGGTAAGTGAGATTTAAGGTGTTTTTGATCAATTTTATGTTTAATCAAGGATACCATGGATGTTAGCTCTCAATTTCAAGGTACCCATAGCGTTTAGTGATATATTCGTCAATTTGGAGTGAAATTTAAAGTTTGGACAGCAAGCATTTGTTCTGTTTTTGGGTAAGTTTTAGGTGTTAAATTCCCCAAATTTAATGAGCTCCTAGTAGAACAATTGATTTGAAATTCTATTTGGTTTTGAGGAAGTTTTCCCTTTTTGTGTAGCTTGCCTAAGGCCTTGGAGTTAAGGAATTTTGAAAAGGATTTAGCAAATATTGTTTGGCAAAGGTAAGTAGCAATTTGGAATAAGTTCTATGCTTTAAACCCATTTTATTTGAGAATGGTTTATGCTAGTATGAATTAGATTTAATCTTTAAGTTGGCCTTTGAATTTAAGTAGCATATTGAGTTAATTTTGGAGCATGATGTTAGTATGAAATTTTAAGGTTTATTTATGATTACATGAAAAGTATGTTGAGATTTGCCTTTAGTTGGGCGTGGTGCGAGTAGCATGGATTATGGGTTAATTGAGTTTGGGTTGAATTATTATTAATTGTAAAGCCTGCTTGTTATGTGAGAATGAAATTTCATGTTCTATTTGGGTTAGTCATGAAGTAATTTGCTTTGAATGAATTTATGTTCGGCTGATGATCTCTAAAGTGGTAGTAGATATGATTGAGCATGCAAAATGTGGACTTTGTACTGGAATGTTAATGGCTAAAATTACTCTAGCTTAGAAGTGTGATTTTTTGCTTTTCAGGTGACTACAATTTTTAGGATAGTTGTAGTTACGTCGTTATGCTGTCGAATTTTCGGTAGCTTTATAGTAGTTATCGGGGCTAGTGTTAACAATGTCCTTTGGATTATGATGTGCTGATATTGACTGGCCGATTAGTATAGACCACAGAATATCCAAACATGTTTTAGTATGACTTATGAGGACCATATGAATGAATGGGAATAGGCGTAGAATAGGGACCATAACATGTTTTAGGGCCTTAGGCAGACTTAAAGGATCCTTAAGTCTTATGTTAACTAGAGTGGTTTCCTTCCCCATCTCAGGGCTGATAGAACCCAATTTTTAGGCACGTTATCGTGTGTTCTATCAACTGACTGTTAGAGCCCAATTACAGGCACGTTATCGTGCGCTCTCAGCATGTAATTGTTTTGATTGTCTTATTTAAATTTGTTGATTTTTTTCCCTCTTACTCTTTTACCTTTGATTTCAGGAAGAAGTTAACTAAATTTACTTCATAGTATACTCTCATGACTCAGCACGTGAAATCTAGATCAAGCATTAGAGTCATTGCGTTGAAATGATTAGATTTCTAAAATAAAGATCAATTTTACAATTTTCAATAAAAACATGTTAAGTTTGTAAAAACCACAAATTTTCTTTTATAGCCCACCACCCAGGCAACCACCAAGTATTTCAAACGACGTCGTTGCCAAGACAATCCTTCCCTTCAGGTTCAGAAGGCTATCTTCGATCGGAACTCATGAGATTGTTATCCATCACTCCTCAAATTACAGTAAAGAGGTCTGAAAATCTTCTTAACTCCCGTTTTCAATTTGCTTAATCTGCCTCTAATGGTTGTTCCTCCATTGAAGTCCCTCAGCAAGCGAAACTAGAAGGACATTCACAATCAGCGCATCTCAGAAATCTCCGATTCTGATCGGACGGCCATCGAGATTCAAGAATTTCACATTGCGGTTCCGCATGAGTGTCGATAATGGAAGCCCTAATCGGAGTCGAGATCGGATCGGTGCCGGAGATGCCGTCATCATCGTCGACCATGGCTCTCGCCGCCAGGAATCTAATCTGATGCTGAGTAAGCCAAGATTTTGGAATTTGGAATTTGGAATTAGGGTGAAATTTGAAGTTCTACGTTGGCTAATCCTCTTGTGGTTCTGAATTTGTTCGAAAATTTCAGATGAGTTCGTTGCTATGTTTAGGGATAAAACTGGTTACCCTATTGTGGAGCCTGCTCACATGGTATGTTCTTCTTAACTGTATTTTTTTTGAGAAAATATTCTTAACTCTATTTTTCACTTGGTTGAGCTACTAATGTCATCCCTATAGCTTGATATTTATTTAATTTTGAGTTTTAAACGTTTGAATTATTGCTTGAAATTTGAATTATTTTTATCTTTTGTCTCTATCTTGTAACAGCAATAATGAAAGACTAACGCTGCATTTTATTTGATAAAATTTAAACGAGATCCAATATTTATTTATTTAATAAAATGTCATATTAACATTTGACTAGTTGATGTTAACATTAGGACTTGAAATAAACCACAATTCGCTAATTACGTAATCAAAAACTTTTTGATGTCAAACTAATTTTTCAGTTTGGTGGATGATCTTTCCTTCCAATTAAACGAGATTATTTGGAGGCTTTATTGGCCAAATTGAAGTGTTTGCCTTATTGTACTTTAGTTTTTCTTCCTTCCCCACCCATTAAAAAGTGAGAGATTGATTTTTTTGTAAAAAAAAACTTTTTGGAAATATTTCATGTGCCACTCTAAGGACGGACTAAATGTCGATATTAAAGAATGTCTTTGATATTTTTCATACTTCATTGATATATTTACCATATTATCAAAAATACCAATCATCCTCAATATCAAGGTTGAATCTTTTGGTTTATGAAAATATTGATAGGTTGAGGGGTATATTTCTTTTACTACTCTTTGAAGTACAACATCTCTAGCCTTCAAATACCATAGGATTCAGTGAATACAAACCAAAATAAATGATGATATTCGGAAATATGAACAGTGGTATGGAACTATTCCATGGAATCGTACCACTAGAAGTTTCTTTGTCTTTTCATTCCTTCCAGGCTCTTCCCTTTACACATATGTTTCAACACATGATCTTAGCTATGTAAGTACTGCAGGAGGGGCTCTAAAGATTTATCTTTTACTTTGTTCCAAAACAACACAGGAGCTGGCCGAACCGTCGATAAGAGACTCGTTTGCATCATGTGTCGAACAAGGGGCCAAACGAATCATTGTAAGCCCATTCTTCCTCTTCCCTGGTCGACATTGGCAACAGGTAACTCACTGTAAGATGAATGAACTTAATTGGTGGCCTTTGGATCTTCTGACTCTTAAGTAGGAGGATTGATAACAATGGCTGAAATTTTGCAGGACATTCCTTCCTTAACAGCTGAAGCAGCAAAGGAGCACCCTGGAATATCATATATAATAACTGCTCCTCTTGGTCTTCATGAACAACTAGTGGTAGGAATTTCTCAACTACATTTTTTTTTTCCAGTAGAGGATAGTAAAGAAAGCAATGTCATAATGATAAAAGGAAAAGACTGTATTTGTTAGTATTGAAATGTGAGGTTTTCTGTTGGCAGGATGTTGTGAATGATAGAATAAATCACTGCTTAAGCCATGCTGCTGGAGTTGCAGATGAATGTGAAGTTTGCGCTGGAACAGGCAAATGCAGATTTAATTAGTGTATGGAAGCAGGGGGATGAAACGGCATAGTTTTTCAACAACTTCTATTCGAAGAGCCTATGGCAATGTGGAAAGGAAGAGAAGCTACATAAGGGATAAAAGGATTTCAACATTCTCGGTCATTTGTAGTCTCCAGTGAACGTGGTGGTGGGCATTGGATGATTTTGTATATCAATGACTACTGAAGGCTTGAGAATCTTTCTATCTTTGTTTGGTATCTATGCTTTGTAAAACTTGTTCTTTTTGGTTGTTTTTCTTCATTGTATTTTCACAAATGACCACAATATGCACAATAATATTAGTTCTCAAGAATGGTTTTGAGAACAGTTTTCCGAACAAACTTTTAGATATAGTCTTTGAAATTCAAAGCTTATCATGAACTTACCCATTTGTCCTAAAAAATTGCTTTACCCAATTCCAAACTCCGTCGAACTTTTCCATCTGTATTTTCATGCTCGCATTAGCTCGAGCCTCTGCGAGAGAAATCAGGTTAAAGGATGTTGTTCCAGTGCTGATTTCTCCATATCATCGATGGAAGACCTGAAGGGGAAATCATCATGCATCTAAAAGGCACTGGCGGAAGCTTTTTGAAGGCTTTGCGAAGACCCAATCCTTTCCACTCTTGACGAAAGATTGGTAATCTCTTCAAGATTATTTGATTATTTAACTTCTTCTCTAGTCTATTGTCATGTCGATCTCTCCAAATCCATAATAGCATAGACATTATTGTAATGATTTTGAAATTTAAATTGTGACTGAGATGATAGAATGCTGCATAGATCATTGACCAATGTTACCTCGGTCTTCTCCTCAATGGAAAACCAAAAAGATTTCATCTCTTGGGATCGATCCTATCATCAATAGAATAAGTAAACAAGAAATTTGGAAGAGGAATACCCTTTGACGTAGGAAGAAAATATTAGGTAATTAGTCTATTGGTTCACATTTTTAGTTGATTAGTTTAGTTAAGTTTATAATTGTAGTTAATTTCTTCAATTAATATGTCAATTAGCCTTTAGGATTTAATAGTAATTTCTGTTATCTTATTCTGCAGGATTTTAAATAGCCAAAGGGACTTTTTAGATCAATGAGAATGTGAGCATTTTCTTTGGGTAAAGATTTATGTCATTCTTGGGATGGATTTTTCAACTTTTATAGATTTATTCCATTGTTTAAAACACCTTGCGTCACTCTTTCCAAAGGAGGTTGGTCAACATTTATTTTTATTCAGTCCTTTGTCCCTAACCTACCAACTTATTTATGACTTATGAACCTTTCATTTATCTTACAAAGTGGCTCAAGAGCTGTTGACAAATGAATCCAAAATTTCTCATTATTTTCAATTTTTATGCATAATAGTGCGAAAGAATGAATGCTCGATTCCAAGGTATTCAAGAATAGTAGCATTAAGTTTCTTTACTCTTCACATGAGGATCAGTTCTATTTCTTGATGAGACAAGAGAAGGGATATAACTCAATGGTAGACAAGAGAAGGGATATAACTCAATGGTAGAGTCTCACGGGGACATTCTTCCAAAAGAACTAAGATGTAGAAAGGTTTGGAATCTTAATATCAGTAGTTGCTGACCAATGGCCAAATTGTTTGAGCATGTTATCCTTTCTCCTATTATTGGAGTGGAATAGTTAATTTTGATTCGAGAGTCTTTTTATATAGCAAAACAGAAGAAGGTATTTTGATTCTTTCGTTAGTTTTAATAAGTTTTTGAGGAACGTAATTGTCTAGAGTGATGTGACTTCTGTCTAGGAGTTTTTGAGGACATAATTGCTGGAGTGATATGCCTTGTGAGAGAGTGAATGTAGTTAAATATAAAGCATCATCCCTCTATATTTGTTATCCTTTTTGTTTGTTTTATTTTTCTATTTTCATTTTGTTTCCTGAAAAACAACATTGTTTCTTATTTACTTATATTTGCTCGTAGAAACAAAAATTTTGGGGGGTTAAACAAACCCAAAGTGTGACAAAATTGGAGTCTATCTCACTGTCAATAGATAGAAATTAAAGTTATATAGCATGGATAAAGAAGGAGAAGAAAAAAAAAAAAAAAAAAATCAAGACAATAGAACAATTTGATGACTATTATTATTATTATTTTTTAATTTTTTTTTACTTTTACTTTTGAGGATGAAACTTATCTTCTTCATTAATCAATCGTTCTCTTTGTTGGTCTTTTAGTTTTCACAGACTCATGCTTTCTACCGACGTCATTTTTTCATAACTTTTCTCTCATAATCATATTCCTCTTGCAAAGCTTTCTCTCAAAACTTCTGTTTCCTTTTAATTTTCAAATGTTTGATATTCCATAGTTAAGAAGTTGTCGATTTCTACTAGTGCATGACTTTTTTCAAATGTGTGGTTTTCTCGCCATTTTGATTAAAACTTATCTCCTATTTTTATTTTCTTCTCCAATCAAGACCGTTTCTACGGTTCATCATCAAATATATCATATTTAATTGTCATTTTTAACTAATTGTCACGTCATATTTTGTCTCATTTTAACATGAAGTTAAGAGAGAGAAACACTTTTTTTGGGTCATACTAGGAAAGAAAGATTGGGCAGGTGCATTTTCCAAAATAAGTAGTAAATACCAAACAAAAAACAAATATGTGAAAAATTATTAAAAACCCAAGGCAAGGCAAAGGTCCAAAACTGAAAATTGATGGATTAAAATAGGATTTAATTATTTTCTAAATTAGACGAAAAGGAACAAAAAGTAAAAATGTCGAAAACAGGAGACGGCTCCTGTTCCAATTGGGAAGTTAAAATAGCAGTGGAAACGTTCGACATTCCAATGCACCTGATTGGAAGTGATGGAAAGCGAAAGCCTTCGCTTCCAATCAACGCGACGCGATCATTCAATATTTCACTTCAGATAACATTCAATCCAGTAATCCACCCCGTCTGCAATTAATCTTGATTGGTAGGAACTCCAACGACATTCAAATTTCCAACGGTATCGTTGAAAATGTTGATATAAAATTGTCTTTTGTTCAACAATTCACAGCATGTTTCTTCATTTCTGATTGTGGGCTATTTTTTTTCATCTGTCTTTATCTTTCTCTGTCGAAGAAAGTCATGTGATTGAGGGAGATTGCTGACGATTAATGCGAATTGAAAAGGACAGAAAGTTGTAGTAGAATGGATTCAAGATTGGGGTTTAAGAAATCGAACCGATTATGTAGGAATCAGTGGGCGGACGTGTGGATGTGGAAATTCTACGTTGACAAATAGGGCGCAATGCCCCGATCTTTGCCCTCCACCTGTTTCATTCGGCTACAGTCCGCCAGCGTCAAAACCCACAATCCTTTATAGTTTATTTCTGCAGTCAATGCTCCAAAGTCGGGCGAGAAGGAAACCGAGGGAAGTTTCCTTTGTTACTGTCCACTTTTTGGCTTGACAATGACTGCCACAAGAAAGACACGGGAAAGATCTCGGCATGAAAGTCCCATCAATTCTTTTGGAAATCTATATAAGGCTAATCTTCGGAGGAAAGCTGCATACCAGTTTTTGGTCATTCCTTCTGAAAGATACTTCCTTTTCTCTCTCAATCGTACTCCTAAATATCATTTTTAGTGATCAGTACCCAAATCGTTCCCCTTTTGATGGCGCCTGGAGACTTGAGGAGCAACTTTGAGGCACTAAAAGATTTTAACAGGGAGCAAGAAACAAAGGTGCTGTACCATGAAAGCAAAGTCCAGAACAATGGTGATTGGGTACCTCGTTTGGCTGCGCTTGTTCTTCTTTGTATTTCCCTCAGACTTCCCTGTCCTTTAAGTGCAAGGATTGGGTGGTCATTTTGGCTTAAGCCTTCTGTGTACTTTTGTCTACTTTGTGATTTTCCTTGATGCTGTCACTATGTTATCTCGGACCCAATACCAACTGGACATAGTCCGGAGGGAACTAATGGAAGTTTGCCAACAAATTTGGTAACCCAAAACCAAGAGGATGTGAATCTATCGATGGAGGCTGGAGAATCTGGTGATGGAATTTGATATAGCTTTCCATGAGAAGATGGTCATGCTTGATCATTTTAGAACTGTTGCGAGGAAAGGTTACATCTGCTTCACTGTTTGTGCTTTGCTTGCTATCACTGCTGTTGAATTATATGTTTCCAGTATTTCTTGTGCAACCTGAAATGGACATCGTTTTGGCCCCTTATTGTTGGAGTCGTAGATAGAATTTTGCTTTCAAGTATGGTGGGGTCCAAAATCTCTGTCCGATAGATTAGTGTAGAAAGAAATCAAAGTATTGCAGGTAACTCGGCCAAAATTGGAGGAGGTTTCTTTTATGTTTATGTTATTGACAACTGGGGCCTTTTTAGAAATTTTGTTTGGTTCCCTTGATCAGCTCATCTACTTCTTTTCTGTGTTGTCCACTTTCATTCTTTCATTTCTCTTAATGAAAAGTTCTTAGATTTGTCTATACTACATAGAGTTAGAGAATGTATAATATACAGTGGCTGCAAAAGTTTGCTGTAGAAAAAATAAAAAAACAGGGGAATCTAATCGGTCTCAATGAATATTCTCAAAGGTAATGTCAATAGCCAAGGGCTTGGTGAAAAAGAGTCCCAATCAGAAGCACTATCCTGAATTGCCATCCAGATTATGCCATGTTGCAAGAAACAAAACTTAAGTTGGTCAACTGCTCTCTGATTTAATCAATACGGTCATCTAGAGACATTGATTGGGCCTCTCTAATAGGCCTAAGCCAACAATTTATTTATCAACAAGGAACAAGGGAGATTTGGGAGCTCCCCACCTCTCCCAAATTCTCTACAGAGAATGTTCAAGCAGAAAATGCACAGAAAGATACCTCCTACTCACCAACGTTTCTCCCTATAACATAACAATTCCCCTTACCCTTACGTGGTCCTCTTTCTAACTAACAAAATAATGGGCCTCACACTAGCAAACGCAAACTACCTTCACACACCTGTACCCTTTCTCACACATTTACGCTCATAACTTTTGTGACCGAGGGTCTATCACTCTCACAAATTGGCTCTTTATGGAATCACTCCCATCCTTTGGAAATCTTGGCTACGTAGTCATTGATGCTATTGAAGGTTCTTTCTTGCTAACCCTCTCGGTAGCTCTTGGAACTGAGTACCTATGGCCTCTAATCCCAAAGACACAAGAAGTATTTTTAGAGAGTGATAAAAGAAGATTTGTATCTGTTCTGACAATTAATTTTCGTAGGTGACTTTAATGTCATTAATTGGTCTTGGGAGAGATCTATACAATCTAGACCAAGTAGAAGCATGAAACTCTTTACTAGATTGATTATCAATTTAACTATTTTTAATTTCCTTCCCAGTAATGCAAATTTTACTCGACCTAATCTAAGAGAGAGTTTTGCCCTTTTCTTTCAGGAGCATTTTCTTTCTACCGAGGGTTGAATTGCCAAGTTCCACAACTCCAAGGTTCAATCAATTTTGAAATGGTTGCCCTAAGGGAGGATGGCCAGTTCAAGGATTCATGATCAAGCTGAAGTCCCTGAAAGATTCTCGAAAGAAATGCTAGAATCTTCTCAGATAAGTACAATTCTTTTGATATCTTAGTGTAACCTTGTACAGTTCACGGCTTTCAATTGGTGTAGCCGACGCAAGTTTTTTTTTTTGTTTTTTTGTAATTACTCCACCTTCCTCGTAATTTAGTCTGGAAGGTTTTCTTGCAATTTTGTTGGGGGAAGGGACACCTTGTCCCTTTACCCGCTAGGCTGTATTTGGTTTTTTTTTCCAATGAGAGGGGAGGGGGAGGGGGGTTGAGAATTTTCTAGAGGCAATGTGTAAGAAAGAAGAATTTTCTTTAATCAGTAATGCTGAAGGGGTTTGTATAGCCAGTGTCTGACAAAGATGTTGAGAAACTTTCTTATCTTATTCACCCTCTCTATTCTAAAGCTCCAAGAATTAGATTTATACCCTTAATCCTTGATTGTAGCCCTATTTTATTGTGCAGAATGCTTTTTTGAAGGCTAATTTTTATTTGAACTCGGGATTTACCAATCCATCAAAAGCTTGGGAGTCCTGGTGCCAAACACGTGCATGGCTAAATTCTTTGAAAACTGTTTGAACATCCTCAAAAGCAACATCTTGATAGTGTTCCAGGACTTTTACTTTTTAGGAAGGTGCTGCAAACGCCTTGGTCAATGAAACCTACACATGTATTATCCTTCATGAATTAGGTGCTAAAAAGGTCAGCCAGTTTAGACCAATTAGTTTATTACAGGACTTTATAATATGATCGTTGAACGTATTGCTGAATGTCTTTAGAGGTATGTATTGGTAATCACCATTGCTAATCCAACTATTGTTGCTTATGGAGAAATCTGGTTAAAGGATGTCTTTCTAGTTCTGACTTTTCCAGCATCAACAATCAAAAATCAATAGGGGGAGGCAAATCCGTATGCTTCTAAAAGGCATTAACAGAGGCTTTATTAAGGCTTTCAAGTGGATAAAGAGCTTTTTAAGGCTCTTTTCAGATGACACAATCTCTTTTTCCACCTCTGATGGGCTAAATATTAACAACCCCTTCAAACTTATTTGATTATCTGACATCTTTTTAGTGTCCGATTCGAACAAATCCATTATAGCAGCCATGGAAGACTTGATATTTGGGATTCGAGAAGCAAAAAAAATTCAACAATTCTTTATAGCTTTCTTGCCCTTTGTACTAATAGTATCCTCTTTTACATTATGATTTTGTCTTGCTAAATTTAATGGTAATATACTCCATACTATCTTTAAAGTGACACTGATATGGTAAGTGAATAATGGAAGAAGTATTAATGTTCTAACATTAGTATCGAATATATATATATATATATATATATATATATTTGTTTGGTGTGAGAAATTTTTTAAAAGTATGATACTTCTTTAATTCAATTACGAATTTAGTTCCTGAATTTTTTAGTTTTTTCTTTCCTGACAACATGTGGAGTGGGAGGATTCGAATCACAAATCTCTTAGTCATTAATACATTTTTATGTCAGTTGAGTTATGTTCATGTTAGTCTGAAATTTTTAATTTGTATCTAATACATTTTTGAACTTTAAAAATGTCTAATTGGTCTCTGAAGTTTTTAATTTGTATCTAATAGGTTTCTGAACTTTAAAAATGTCTAATTGGTCTTAATGTATTTGACATTTTCTGGTCTTAATCCTATATGTAGAAGCATTCCATATATGAAATATGGACCCAAAATGCCTGTTCTCCGTGAGGAGTGCTTATTCCTTGGCTGTTAACATTAGAACCAAAGCTGAAGCTTCGACCTCGAACAATGATTTCTCTGAGTCGATGTGGAAAGCTCTCTGGAATTTGCACATTTATCCAAGAGCTAAGATGACGCTATGGAAGATTTTAAACAATGTGCTACCGAAAAAAGGAATTGACACTAATTTGTGTTGTTGTCTGTGCAGGGGAAAAGAAAAAACTACATAACACATTTTTTGGGAATGTAAGGTAGCCACAAAGTTATGGACTGCCTTTCTTTCCCAACTAATGGAATTTTTTTTCGTGCAACGGGGAGCAAAGAAGTTGAGCAAAGAAGATCTTAGCAAAGCATGATTGCTGCTTTGGACGCTGTGGAATGCGCGAAATAGTTGCAGAATCAGTAACAAAAAACCAAATATCGACTACATCAGCAGATGAGTCACCCTCCTTGGAGATTTGGGAGAGGAAATAATAGCTACCTGGACGCCATGGCTTTGAAGAGCCCGATGAGTCACCCTCCTTGGAGGCCGCGCGGAGCAGGGATGGTGGAATCTTAACTCTGACGCAGTCTTGGTTTGAATCCAGCAAGAAAGGCGGGTTGGGGTGGGCGATTCGTGACTCATCTGGATCTTTAATTGAGGCGGGCTGCAAGCAAGTGAATCGATTGCATCGAATGTGGTCGATTAAAACAAGTAGTTATGCAGCTGAAATGGTCATCCTTTTGGCCATTTTGTTGGAGTTGTGTTTCTTTCAAGCACATTGGGTATAAAATCTTTTCTTGGATTGACTTCTTTTGGTTTGGTTTATTTTAATGAAAACTTTTTTTTTTCTCTGCCACCATTCAAGTGTTGACATAAGGTTTTTTGGTTAAGACGTTTTGACCCAATAATGATTTTAGTATCCCACGAGTATATTTGAAAATTATCTCCATATCCTCGTAGGAGTAGTCTCACTCTTACACTAAGATAAGTAAAACTATTAACTGTGCTTTTATCTAACAATTATGACACTCCATTTATACGAGTTGCATGTTTATTAGTAGCTTATTGAAAAAACTCAACATTTTACAGTATTATCAGATAAATGCACTCGCCTATGAATCTTGTTCAGATTTCTTTTATAAACTTTATAAAACACATACAACACAAATACTAACTAGTGTTTTGAAAAGTTACAAATTTAAGTTTAGATATATCAATTTATTTTTAGGATCAAAACATCATATTCAAAAATCAAATGTAAGGAATAATATTATATTTTAAGTTTTATTTTTAAACAGGAAGTATTTCGATTTTTTTTCTTAAAGAATATTTCGAAGATTCGAGAGTTTAACCAATCACATCACGCCACCTCATTAGGTTGCAGCAATAGCTTCGTGCACCCAAACAATGACAATCTAATTGCGCGGGAAAATTAGGAAATCAGATTGGCGCCAAAGAAACCCTAAAACTCGGAGTCATCACTTTCCCCATCAAGCTCACTCTCAACTTTCCATTGGATCCAATTCTCTCGTTCATCGCAAAGCTTCTATGCTTGAAATCTCATTCCAGTGCACTGTTCGTTAAGCGATGGAAATAGATGGGCTGTGTGTTATCTGCGCTGGTCTCGGAATCGTCGAAGAGGACGACAACGGTAATCGGATCGGTTACTCCAAGAGCGAGTACTGTTTAGGTACGCCAATTCATATCTCTAGTTTGTTCTTTCTGGCTTTGAAGAAATTTTGAGGGGAAGAAGCTCGAGTTTCACCAAATTGAAAAATTACATGGCCAATCGTTGATTAATGCGATTTTTCTCCCAGATAATTTGAAGGATTTGCTAAGGTTCTTGAGGCGCGATGACCCGCAGACTCGCGATGTTTTTAAGCAAGTTTGTAAATGGAACATTGTGGCTAAAGATTTGATACCCATTATTGAATACTGCCAAGACGACCGTAATGCAGTCTTAAATGCAGGTAGTGATTTTGTTTTTAAGTGATTTTATTACCAACTATTTGACGGAAAAGTCTCATTTTTTTGGTTTTCTTCAATCCTTCAGTGAAGATTTTGGTGTTCCTCACAATGCCTATTGAACCCACGTCAAGTGACATTGCACAACAGGTCGAGTATTTGTGGGGCTTGAAATCTTTAATCACATGCAGTAATATCGTTGCCATAATTGTTTCACTTTTGGAGAGTCCGCTGGAAAATCTGGATTGGTGAGTGGGACTTTAAACTCTCGGCGTTTGATTCCATTCTGTTCGTTATTATGGCTTTTATATCCACTGATGGCTATCAGGGTCTTGATGGCTTTCGACTATAACTTTTATTGTTTCTTTTCATTGTTCATTTTGACCATCGGATCCCTTTGATTGGGTTATGAATTGTCTTCCACAGTGGAGCATTTTCAGAAGACGACTGGAAGTTGGTGCAGCTGGTTCTAACACTCTTCCGAAATGTTTTGGCTATTCAAGAAATATCATTGCAGCTAAAGGCTGATGGATCAGCTTGTCAGTTAATATTGCTGAGAGACAAATTTCTGGAAGTTTTATTCCGGGAGAATGTAATGGACATAATATTGGTGATAACGCAACACATTGATGGTTCTTGCAGCCATCTCCGTCAAGACAAATTACTCTTTCTGGAAATATTTTATTTCATATTTACAGGCCAAGAGCCAGAGTTAATTGCCAAAGTAACTCAAAACAACAGCGAGGTTAACTGACTTCTCTTCATCTCTTCTTATCCAAAAAAAAAAAAAAAATCACGTTTATGAGAAGAAATTGCAGCAAGCAGGTCAAGAAAGTAAAAATGGATTTTGCGTTAAGATAAAGCTATCTATTACCTATATGTGCTAATATATCAATTAAGTTACATTGGCCTAATTATTATTACAATTTTCAGTTTGACGTAAAAAATGAAAATATAGGTCATAGCCAATGTCTTAACATTTATGGTTATACATCATCTTTCACCCTCTTGGTTAATGACCGTATCCATTGTTCTAACTAAAATTTTGGTTAAACATCAGGAAAACGTAGAAACTGTATCTTCTGTCAACAGTCTGAAGTCTATGATGGAGGAGGATAGAAGAAAGCTTTCTAGGTCACACAATATGAACCGCCATTCTCAGTTTAGTGGAACTTTTACCCGGCATACCTTGGTACAAAGTGTTCTTGCTGCTAATGTTTGTCAAGGCTTTATCTTAAGTCTTGACTAATTATGGAGTTTTTTCTTGGCAGGATGGTTCAAAGTTAGTACTCAAAGGAAAGCCATCTTTGACTTCTTGTAACACCCTTAAACCACCAAAAGTTTGTCGAGGTCCAGTTAAAAAAATTGCATGGGACCATGGACGATTAACTTCAAAAAACAGCAAACTTCTGCAGTTGCTTCATGATTTTATCAACCAGTTTCTTTCAGGCGGCTACAATGGTTTGTCTCAAGAATTGTTGTTGTTACTAAGTTCCTTTCTTAACTGGATTCATTGACATACATTTCACCAAGATGCAGAATCCTAATTACTCCCATGGTTTTCAGCTCTGATGCAGTTGGTTCATGAAGATATTGAAAAGGAACATCATTCCATCCAAAACAACGACGTCGTTGTCTTTTTTCAGGTCGCACAATTTGCTATTTCTTTCCAGTATCACAAGTTCTCAACTTCAAAGGTGAGAATTGAATTTTAAAATGCTCATATCTTTAATTGTCTTAGATGCCTATGGACTACATACAAATCAATTGATTTCATATTCCCCTTTGTAGTTCTTACATTCTCTTTCACTTGTTTTACATTCTCGGTATTATGTTTTTAAAATTTTGTAAATGATCAATTGTGCCATTGGTGCATAACAGCTCAAAGTTTTATCCTTTGTTTGTATTTTCCCCTGTTCATATAAAAAAGATCACCTGTGAAGGTTTGCATGTATCAGCCTTAATGCATTATTCTCTATTTGGATTTATTTAGTAACACTGGACTCAACTGTCTTGTGAAATTTTTGCCGCCATGGTCTTCTACTGTGAACTATATTTAATGGTTTTATGCAATTATTTCTTGCTAGTCCTGCTTGAGTTATTCTTCTTAGAGGTTGGTTGGTTGGGGTTGGAGATTGTATCTACATTTCATCTTAACTCATCTTGGAGGAGCTTCTCAGTCTCCCTTTTTTTCCTCTTGGGTTCAGTTATTTGAAGCTGATACTAGTGAGGCTCAAACAGAACATGCTGATTCCACATTTTTCCAAGGTAACATTTGTGGCCCAATAGCAGCAACAATGAATGAGGCAATGTTTCAACTAGTTGTTACCAAATGGCGTTATGCATTTGAAGGCTTAAAGGAAACTGGTGATTTTAAGTTTTTGTCTGCAGCTGGCTCGCTAATGAAAAATATGGTGATTACTTCCCTGTCACTAATTCATAAATTTTATTTGTCTGTTTCACTTATCTTTGTTTCTGATATTTTTGTATTTTCCTACTCATGCGTAATGGGAAATGCTATGTTAAAAGTAACTTTTCTATGTCCACTTAATTTGAAAATCGGGAATGTTGCTTAACCCTACATTTGGCCTTAATATTTGTTTTGACTAATACTAGTTATTGAATGTATTGGGATTATGGATATGCTTGGACATTGTAGAAGTTTTAGTTGTTAAAGATTTCTTATAAAAGAAAATGTTACTCATGCATTTAGAAGATCTGGCTACGTTAAAAAATATTTTTACAATGATATAATAGACTAAAATTTTATTTGATTTTCAAATTGAAGAAAAAAAATATTTTGCAATCAGGTTGTCATGCCACATCAGCATAATGAAAAGTTTTCTTTGTACAGATTTGCATGCTAGATTTGGTGCTAAAACTATTACCAGAAGATTCAAAGGAACCTCAAACAGCTCGTATTCTACTTTACAAATTATTTTATGATCAGACAGATCAAGGGATGACTCAGTTCCTCCTAAATTTGCTCAAGTCATTCAACACTCACAAACAACCCAAAAGGTATTTTCCTTGACATGAATAATTGCTTTCCGTTCTTCATATGTGATTGTATTCTTACATTCTTTTCAGTTTTGAGTCATGTTGTGAGGAATTATCTAGTAAATACAATTTGTCACTGGGAAGTCCAATGTATAATCTCAACTATAGACAGGGCAAAAGCTTTATCTTTACTTTATCATTATTCTGAGTCCTATAATATTTAGAGCAAGCGGCCACTTCATGTTCATCATCTTGACATCAAGTAATGAAGATTTTCAGATAATGTACTTAGTGAGAATAAGATGTGAGTTTTTTGTGGGTGTACAATGTATGAAGCAAAGAGCAATGAAAAATCACCATACAAAACTAGTGTCAAAATGCCTTCCAACCTTTTATTTTTTATTTTCTTTTTAGCACTGCCTTTCAACCTTTTATAATTGTGAAAGACAGAATATAGGAGAATATATCATTCTGTACACTAGGATTACACATAAGTAGACGTAAATGTAAGCCCTAAGCTAATGATAGTAAGATTACTACAAAGGATAAAAGACTTATAAACTCCTGTTTACATACGTACTATAAAAATAATACAATTGAGAACCTGACCAATTCTTCTTTTTCAGCCATTAGAGACCTGTGAAGCCTGCAACCTGTCCCAGACACTGGAAATCTTTCCAGTAGTAGGAACTGTTTTTGGACTACTAGCCCCATCGGTCTGTTCTAGAATGCCTGAATTTGCAATCACTTTTGTGTCCATTTCCAAACTTATACATTCACAAATTTCTGAAATTATAGGAGAATTCAGCTAGAAACCTAAGAAGCACAGACACTTTAGTTTGACTAGAGTGTCCGTGTCACACTTGGACACTCCGACACTTGTTGGAGACGTGTCCGACACGTGTCAGACACTTGGACACTCCGACACTTGTTGGACACGTATCCGACACTTTTTAGCACAATTGATATGTGGCAAACACTAGTTGTACAAAGTTAATGTAGGTCCATATTGAACACTTGTTAAGTATACTAAATAGACACGATATTAAATGACAAAAACAATAAATTTTAAGAGTGAAATACATTAAATTAAAATTTTTAAGCATACAAATGCATGAATATTTTGAATTTCCTTCTTATATAAAAATGATATATATTTTAAAAAATGTATATTTTACTAAACGTGTCCATGCCGAGTCCGTGTCCTAGATTTTTAAAAAATGACGTGTCACCGTGACCGTGTCGTCATATTCGTGTCTCGTGTCCGTATCCATGCTTCTTAGCTAGAAACCACTCAATCAATGGCCACTGGAATTCCTAATAAAAATCACTCTTCAGATCAACTCATTGAATGGCTCACGTAGCCTTGGTCTAGTCTTTGAAGTTTGTGTACGAGGCCATACTGCTTTTTGTTGGGAGCAGTTTTCATGTACGAATGAGTTATGCCTAATTTGAAATCTAATCAGAAGGAGAACAAAAAGCACGATAAATTTTGCAATCTAACTCAAGATTTGGGGCTGATTGAAATTCTGAAATGTGCATGTCGATCATCAAAAATTGGAAGGCCATTAGTTTTAGCACCAAATCTAGGATTATATCATCTTTGATCATCTGCCATTTGTTTTGGAAAGAAGTGACCTCATTTTTGAGGCCCTTCACCATGTTGCGAGAATATCTGGCTTCTACACATTGAATTGCTTAAATGTGTGGTGTGGATCAGCAGTGGAAGGACAATGCTTATGTGGGGTGGCTGACATTTAAGCGCATAAGAAATTTAAGAATCTGTGCTTGGCTTTTGATGATTTTGCTAAAGATCTGATTCAGCTGTTCCTGAACATAAACTTGGAAGAAAAGCTATTGTTCTATGGCTAAACACAATGAAAGGGATTATATGGAGTTTATGGTTAGAAAGAAGCCATAGATTATTTTAGTGAAAAGGAAAAAAAAAAAGAAGCCATAGATTATTCATGATAAAAGTAGATGCTGTGAAAAAGTTTTTATTTGACCAAAAATTGAGTTTTTCTCTTGGTATTTACTTTCTCATCTTTTTGTTATTACACTTTCTCTATCATTAACTTAAATTTAGGTGTAAACTCCTGAAGGGAGGGTTGAAGGTTTTAGTTGGATGTTTTCCATGTTTCTTATTTAAGAAAAATATATATTCTCTTTCCACACATATTTATAAGTTCCGCTGGCCAGTGATCTTGCAGATTTAGTTGAGATGATCTACAAAGTTGTACAGCTCATGGAGAACCTCCAAGCACGTGGAACACTTCGGGTAATACTCTTATGTTGACTATATTTCTTAAATTGTTGGTTTGGTTTTATACAGCATGTTGAAAACCGTTTTCATCTTTCCGGCTTTCCTCATGCCATCAGCAAGGATAAATCTTCTTTGATGTCTGTTAGGCGATAAAAGTATAATCAATCTAAATTCAATCAACCCAAATTCAAACAATATATAATTTATTGCAATTCCCACATCAAGTTTTGGTTCCAAATATAATGTGGAATAAATAATTTGAAATCAAGAGCTTAGAAGAATAGATAAACCAACCTAAAATTCTAAGCAACAAGAACGATAATAAATAAAAGAGGGAAGAGAAATTGATACCGAGTTTATACTGGTTCACCCAACGTGGACTACGTCCAGTTCTCTGCTATCGATGTAGGTTCCAATAAAACTCCAGGGAGAAAGTTACAAGAGTTTACAATGAAAAGAAAAACTCACTGTAATTAACTTAGAAGAAAATTTCTCCCTAAACTCAAAAAAACTCACTGTAATTAACTTAGAAGAAAATTTCTCCCTAAACTCAAGGAAAAGGCTCACGAATCACTCAACAACAAGCTCTCAAACTCTTAAATGGAAAGAAAAACTCACTGTAATTAACTTAGAAGAAAATTTCTCTTGAAACTCAAAAAAATAGCACCCTCCAATTCTTAATTTCCTTCTGCCGTAGGATGATGAAAATGAAGACAACCTCCTCCCTTTTATAGACACATCCACCACCTTCTCAGCCAATCAAGTTCCGCTGGATTTTTTTTTTCCTTTCACACTGCTGCCATACTCATTAAGCAAGTGTAATTGGGCTTTGTTTTGGGCTTCATAATACTTAACAATGTCTTGTTATTTAAATTAGTCTCGTCTCAATGAAAAAGCATCCTGTTCTTTTCTCATAAGGCATACTGCTAATGTGTGGTACCGGTTTGGTTAGTCATTTATATGCATATTTTTGGTAATTATTGTTGTTTGAAAATGATTTTTATTATGCTATCGAGTAGGGGTTCTTTCATTCAAGCATCAAGTCATCAGAATTTAGTATTCACTAGTGTGATTTTTTGTTATACAAACTTGCCAATAAAGTAGAGGTTAATAGTACAAAAAAAAGCTTATTGCAGTGTTGAAGACTACCTTCTTGTGTTTTTAACAGTCTTATGGATTGTGTTTTTATTTTTTTAAGTTCAACAATATATAGGGATGAAAGATTTGAACCTTCGACCTCTTGGTGAAGGACATATGCCTTAACCAGTTTAGCTATGCTTAGCGTGGCAATAACCGCAATATTAAATATTGTGATTGTTATGACATAGGCACTTCTGTTCTTTTTTATCAAATATTAATAGCTGAAACTTCCAAAGTCTGAGCTTTATTCACAAAATTAATTGGTCTCTCTTGCCTGGCATTGTTGTGTCTCTGTATCTACTTAGTCAGATCTCCTAGCA
Organism: Luffa aegyptiaca; assembly: GCA_017139565.1. Classification (NCBI taxonomy): domain Eukaryota; kingdom Viridiplantae; phylum Streptophyta; class Magnoliopsida; order Cucurbitales; family Cucurbitaceae; genus Luffa; species Luffa aegyptiaca. The sequence goes on from CM029396.1 coordinate 1,209,159, forward strand.
GTAAAAATTATTTACTTGTGCTCTTGCTAAAAGAAATTCTTGTACAAAGGTTTCTAAAAAATCACGGAGGGGAAGAAAAGCTAAGTCAACAAATAATAGGGGCGACAAACAGTCAGAAGATCAGGGGGCTGAGAATAAGACGGCCATAACCCATAATGAGCAATCAATAGATGCTGACGTTGGTGAGAATGGTGACTTAAAAGCAAGTTCTGATGGTAAAGAAGAGATTTCTATTACTGCTAAGGCCGACGAACCTGAACTGCTGGATTTAAACACAGGAAGTTTTGAAGGCTTGTCACAGAGGGAAAACAAAAAATTGAATGATGGTTATAGCACAGCCGACTCTTCTGGTGATGAGCAGCAAAATAGAACTGTGGAGGTTGATCTTAAAGTATCAAGTCTAGTATCTACTTTTGCCAACAACAACATTATTCAGAAAATATGCTGGTTGCTTAAGTTTTACAAGAGCAATTCTACTAATACAAACCATTACATAATATGCATTTTACGGAGGATCACTGAGGATTTAGAGCTTTCTCCAATGCTGTACCAGGTCAATATTTGATTGATTGCTTTTGTCGAACCACTATTTAAGAGATTTTATGCATACAACCTAATCTCTCTTCTATTTTGCAGTTATCTGTCCTTCCCACATTTTATGATATTCTATCTGAACAGAAGTCAAGTCCATGCAAGGAACACACTAATATAGTTGATTTCCTGACAAGTCTGGTGAGAAAGATGCTGAGGAAGATAAAGAATCAGCCACTCCTTTTTGTGGAAGTTCTGTTTTGGAAGACCCGAAAAGAATGCCATTACATTGATGCTGAGTACTTAGTGCATGAGCTTGGCTGTTGGAAGAAAGAGAGTAGAGTGGAAAATATTACTGGTGGTGATGAAAATGGCTCGTTGATAGGCAAGCATTGGACTCCTAGAAGCATAGCAGATGCACTTGGTGAAGATGAAGCTGATGTTCTGATCACCACTAATGAGTTTGAACTTCATACGTAAGGCTTGGACCTGAACGAAAATATTCTATCTATTTACTTAACAATTCTTCTTTGGAATAAATGTGATAACAAGGCAAATTAATGTAGAATCTAATACCATCAGTATAAAGATCGTAAATTGTGATATTTTCAGCTTACTAGAGTTTTCATGAGTTATTCAAAATGATGGAAGATTTTTATTGAATGGTAATACTGCAAAAGAATTCTGTGATAGCAAATGTCTTAATTGAAAGCTGGTTTCATTATGAAGAAAATTCTGTGATAGATAAGATCGATCTTTTCCATACTTGACAGTGAAGCGAAGTCTGATGAAGTCAAGAGAGGCCTTGAGTCTACCACCTTGGATGATGAGATAGACGGGAAAGAACACAATGAAAAGTATGTTAAAATTTACAACTATTAACCTTTCAAGCTTTTTTTTTCCTTAACTTTTTGGTGATTTATTGCAGTGAGCTGTCTATGGATGATAAATCCAAAAGGCTTCCTAAAAGAAAGAGACTTGTTCTTGATGCTGCACTGGAGACTAAAATTAAAGATCTTTATGAGAAGTATGCATTGATTTTACTTGTTCTCTTATTATGCAGTGTTATTGTAGTGCCTCCTCCCTTTAATATTTATTGAACAGTGACCCTGGTAATTCATTGCACACAGCACAATTGTTTTGGATTCTCCCGTTACAATAATTCCTGAACCGTTTCATTTGCTTATGGAAGTGAATACTGTTATTCTAACCAATATATTTATTTTTTCATTCGTGCGTCAGATTCAAGGAGGACAGGCACTGTAGCAGACTTATTGCTGAGAATCTTGATACTGATGTCAAAGTTTCGCCTGCTCAAGTTTCCAATAAGCTTAGACAGCTGGGGCTAAAAGTTTCTCAAAGAAAGAGGAGGCATGGAGATGAAGCCTTTTCTGCCATATCTAAAAACCTTGAGGGAGAAAGCAATGGGGTAGAAAGAAATGGCCCACTTGACTCAAATGCTTTGGGAGAAAGTTCGTTGAATCAACCTTCGTACGTATTTCACCTTTCTTTGCTAGCATGGTAGGATGTGTCCATGAAGGTTTCTAACCATTTCATCTAAAATTTGTGTGGTTTAATTTCTTTTATGCCTCTGATGGACACTTAAAATGTTTGTACAACATACTGTAAAAGAAAATGTTTGTACAATGTACTGTCAAAAAAGAAATGTTTGTGCAATGTTAGTACTGTATGTCATGGCCTTTTTGACTTAATATTATTTTTCCTTGTCATAGGCACACTAGAAAAAGAGTTCTTGCTTTTGATAAAGAACATGAAGAGAAGATCAGAGCTTTATATGAGCAGTAAGTTCTTGATTGGATTGTTTGCTCGGTAAAATTTTAGTCCAATGGTTTTTTAATTTAAAAAAATTCTTAATAAATGTGATTGTTCTAACAGGTTTAAAGATCATAAGAGATGTAGTTCTATGATTGCAATTGCGCTGGATGCTGGTAACAAATTCACTTCTGCACAAGTTTCTCGAAAGCTGAAGCAGTTGGGTTTGTATCAGAGGAGGTCAAGTGATGGGGATCACAATGATTCAGTTATTGATAAGGGATTTGAGAGTGATGATGAAACATTGCTCTCATTAATAAAAAGGTGAGCATGCTTGCACGCACATGCTTGACTATTAACTGTCCAGATGTTCTCCTATCTTGCATGATAATGCAATGTTGGTCATAATCTGTCCTTAGTTGGGAGTCTAAAGTTTTTACTACCTTAAATAAACTTATAATAGAGAGAAATCCACACATCATTTCACACTACAATGTCATCCCATCTTCTAAGTGTATTCTCTCTCTCATCATTTATTTTTTTATATTCTCCCTCTTTTTTGGCTTTCATTTACGGTATCCTAACCACAACATTATCTAGGATGTGAACTCATTTTTTATGGCCAATAGATGAGATTTCTAGCAAACTTGAAATTATTAACTCACATGGCTCTCTTCTCTAATGTGTTTCTTTCAATTTATATCCATTACAATCTTCTGAGTGTAGGAAAAGAAGGAAGCATAGTTCCATCTCAACACAGAGCATATTAATTGATGAGGAATCTGAAGGTGTAGCTGTAGAAAGGTCTACGCAATGGTAAGATTTCTCCACAATAATTGTGTTTCAATCCAGCAAACTGTCTTTTTCTATATCTAGCAAAAAGTCATTTAGCTATTTTTACCAATACCAGATCATTAAGAATCTAAAACATGCCGAGTTTGTATCTTTTTGTGTATCCTTTTTTTTTTTTAATTTGAAATACTAAGTGTCTCGTATCTTTGCACTCGGGCCAATGATGCAGCTAGTGAGGTTCTAATTGAGGTGCATCTATTGCTGGTTGAAGAAATGTTAAGTGTCTCCTGTCAATTCTTGCTAGGCTGGCTTGGTTCATGTGGAAGACAGATTCTTGAAAGAATCTTGAAGGAAATATTACCATTTCTTGCTAGGCCAAAATTTTACTATTTAATAACTCATGGCCTTTATACGCTGAACTATACAGAAGTAAAATAGTACACAGTAATAATGGTTAAAGCTTAATGTTACCATGGGTGAACAAATGGTAAACAGTAAAACTTACTTGAGTCCTTACTACTACAGTAATTCAGCTAAAACAACAGTAAGCTAATTACATCAGTGGATGGCTTATCTTCCTCTTGCAATTCTTGTTTCTAATAGAGAGAAATAAGACTCTGCGTTCTGGAAAAGTCAAGTTTAGGTATCCAGATGTTAGACGAAAAATCAATGAATGGAAATGTGACTTCTTCTGCTACCTGTCCCTTTATTCAAGTAAACTCCATGATGAGCAATAGCTTGAAATGCTTTGACATGATTTTACATGTATGAGGTTCATTGAGTCCCTTTCATTCTTTATGCTTTTCAAGGATTGTGCAAAACTTAGTCACATGCGTCTACAAGTATCTGAAATCCTTTCAGTTTGTTTATATCATTAAGTAATATATATGAACCGCTAACAGTAAAGTTATCTCTTTCCAGGGAGGATAGCAACCAAGCCAGTAGGTTGGAACCTATGGGGGTTGGTAAAGTGCCTTCAGATGATGTTGGCTTGAATGACTTTACAGAAATTCAAGGTAATGATGCTGAAGCTGGCGTCAGTATGGACGATGAGTTTGTAGATTCAGAAGATGAAATGGCTCCCAATGTGAATCGTGCAAGTGCTAAAACTGGAAGAAAGTTTAGGATTGTTGATCTTGAAGATGAAGATTGAGATGGGAATGGCCAGGTTTGTTCTCTTTGTATTTGTTCTACTTTGAAGAGCAATTGTTACCATTCTTGTTCATGTAAATGTTCATCAAATTTATGCAATGAAATTCCATTAGTTCAATTAGTTTCCTCTTGACTTGTGGATTTAGCTTATTCTTCAAAATGACTCATTCTTACCGACATAGAATTCTTTTGCCTAAAAAGCTTTGAACTTCAAAGTTCCAATCAAGCAACTTGGCTTATAATTCATCATAAGACTTGTATGTAGACGTCATGACCAAGATGAAGAAAAGATTCTTCTTTGACTTCAAACATTTGTTTGCTTAAATCTAATTTGATTCAGCATTAGAAGTTTATGACTTTAGTGTGGGTTGTTGGAACAAAATTAATCATAATGGCTTGACATGACAGGTATGTTGCAGGGAGGGGCATTGCTTTGCTACAACCATCCCAAAGGTGTAGTTACCCATGGCGCTGGAGTGGAGGAAGTTTAGATTAAATGCTGAGTTCAAAATGTTCTCCGCTGAAGCGTTCTTAACGTAATTATCATATGTGCAACACCAACCGACAGTTGGAGATCGTACTGTACAGCTTAATTTGTGTACATTATTATACCTCTAATTTTCATTTCTTGTACAGAGCAGGCAATGGCTTGGATTCTAGAGATTGTTAGGATGTGTATTTTTGTGTAATATATTAAAAAAAAAACATGGATTCATTTGTTTTTATATGAAATTATATGTTTAAGGGAGGTAGGTTAACATTGATTCAGGCATATTAGACAAAAAGTTGAAAATTCAAGAACTATTAGAACTTTTTAAAGTTCTGGACCAAATAGACAACTTTCAAATTTTATAAAGTCAACAATAGTTCAGTTCAGTCAATTTCGTTTAAAAACTACGTTGAATTTGTAAGTGTTGAAATCACTTGGTAAGCTTGATTGAACATTGTAAGGTCGTTTGGACCCAATGACGGGTTCAAACACATCTAGACCAGTGAAGTTTTGGATCGATGTAGAAGTTGTTGAGATGCGATGTTGTATCAAAAAGACATTGGTCATGATTGAGTGAAGCTCAGTAAGTAAGAAAGAATCTTGTCTAAGGTTCGACGAAGTCACAAAGAGTCCGGTATTTTCTCACTGTAGTAGGTGTGATCAAATTGATTTCAACATTCCAAGGTGATATGGTGGTTCTAACTGCATGTTATTTGGGGGTTGTTCTTACCACATGTTATCTGGCAATTACCCCAAATAAGTAAACAAAAAAACATCAACAAAATTCAACCTTCAATTTAGTACATGCATGGATCAACAATAATGGCCTCTTGATGTCTTGACCATTGGAAATCATCGGTGAAGTCGAAAAAAAAAATCATAAGAAATGGACAGAGAGAGCACATATTTGCAAGAGAAAATCCTTTGCATTTATATATGGAAATAATTACTGTTCAAGCCATATACAAAGGTCTGGAGAAAAAAAGTCTTACAAAAATTATCAAAGAATGAATGAATTCCAAAACTTTCACTTCGCCCTAATTCAACCAGACAAGATAAAAGAGAAGGAGATCGAGAGAAATGGACCTAAAACATTGGACCTTAGATATTACCGTCAAAAGCAATACAAAATATAAATATAAAACTCTTTAATGAGCTATCTTAACTAACGATATTTCACATATTCAAACCCATTTTATTGAAATTCAAATTCATCAAACAAAAAACTAAGCCACACATTGTCGACTAGATCACTAAACATTGTCAAATACTGAATCCAACCCCTTATTTGAATGACAATACTTATATATATTTTTTTACAAAAAAACAATCAAACAGATGATGAACAATAGTTCACTAGACGTAGTCCTTAATATCATTACCATATCCATGGTCAAATTCCCTACTCCAAAGCATAACTCCTCCATACAAGGGATCCTTCTTAATTCGGGGAAGAACTCTTGAAATAAGCGATCCTACTTCAATAAATGCATCATTTGGCGCTGCTGCTTCAGGAGCTGCCGGTATTCCAGCTAAGAACACTTTCTTAGCTGGAATATGTTGCCAACGACGCCATTCAAAAAAGAAGCCGTCATTTCGATCGAACCTACTGTCGTAGAATCGACATGAACTGTTGTAGAATTGAACCCAAACATAATCAAACAAACCAGCCCTTATGGCAGCCATCAAGTAACCGTCAGGATATTGGCATCCCGGAGCTGCCCCATATTAGATAACATGAACTTCCATCTCAAAACCAATTGACAATGAGTGGGATGACCCTTGTAGCTTATAAATTGTGAGATCTCCACTCATCTTTTCAATGTGACATCCCGGAGCTGTCCCAAGATGCACGCCTTCAGGATTGAACTTTTTCAATGCTCGGGCGAGCTCGTCCCAGAAAAATCCATGATGAAAAAAATTAGATGAAAGAAGAACAATTGACATTTGTTTGAGGGCACCCATTTTTTGATTCAGCTTGCTTTTGCTCAACAATGGTGGAGATTAACTCAATTTTTATACAGCTCTGGATTGGTGAACTGGTTAATTTTCTATTATATTATTCTTCAAAGCCAAGTAAAGTTGAGGATTGCCGTGATCTCGTTTTGGTTCTTTTTAAAATGTGCATGTGTAACTCATCATTTATTTTTTTAATTTATTTTATTCCTTAAAGATCGTCTAGACTTCTTTTTTTTTTTAGTTCAACAACATTTGGGATGGAGATTTGAACATCTGACCTCTTGGTCGAGGGTATATGTCAATTATCGCAGACATATCTAGCTAGACTCATAATTTAAGTGGATCAAAACTTTGAATACATGGAGAATTATTTGTTTTTGATGTCAACAACTCCAATCAAGAGAACAACTAAGGATATCGAGTTTGCATTTGTTCATCACTTTTCCAGGTTGCCTTCTTCCACGTCATGTATCCTCGACCATGAGGTTAGAGGTTCGAATCCCCCACCCCCAAATGTTGATATACTAAAAAAAACATTTAAAAATTTAGTGACTACAATTTTTTTTTTTTTTGAATTATTCCAACTTATAAGCGCCACAAGGGCAAGACGAGAATCCCCGCTTCACACCATAACTCATCTTTCTTCTGAATCAAATTCACATAATACAAACAGTCTGATTCAACTAGAATTCTCTTGTATCCCAAAGAAATCGCCATTTGAATCCCCTCACTCGAAATTCAGCAATTGGAGCCTGGAAATCAACATCAAAAGAAAAGAGTCAAAGCTCCTTTGATCACACCAGTCGAATCACTGCAAATCGCACTAATTCTAGTCAAAGGAGAAGAAGACGACCAGGCTACATCAACATTTAACTTAATATAAAATATTAAATTAAAAACAATAAGCACACATACAAGACGTTTATGGAATAGAATGGAGAGGTATATATAAATTGAGTTAATCTCCACCATTGTTGAGCAAAACAAAGCTGAATAAAAAATGGCTGCTCTCAAGCAAATGTCAATTAATTATTCTTCTTTCATCTAACTTTTTCATGATTGCCAGCTTCTTTGTGTCGTCCCATGCAGGTGAAATGGGCATCTATTGGGGCCAAAATGAAGCTGAAGCCAGTCTCGTTGAAACTTGTGACACTGGAAAATACAAATATGTAAACATAGCTTTTGGGACGAACTCGCTGGAGCATTGAAAATGTGAGGATCCCACATTGAAAAGATCAGTGGAGACCTCCCAATTCATATGATAGATGGGTTACTCTACTCATTGTCAATTGGTTTAGGATCCCACATTGAAAATATCAATGGAGACCTCACAACTTATAAGCTACAAGGGTCACCCCACTCATAATCAATTGGTTTTGAGATGGGAGCCCATGTTATCAAATAAGTTGGATCCAAAATTTGGGCCTTCTTAATTTAATGAACAATTGGGCTGCATTAGGGTAGCGATCTTCCTATACAACCCATTAAAATCTTGACAACTAAGAAAATGAGCTAAAAAATTTATTACTCCTAATGGTTAAGATTTTAATAGTGGTGTGCGGAGAGATTCCAACATATAATTAAGTATTGTCCTAATTTAATTAGTAGAGAACTTGCTCCCTCCTTATAAATATTATATAATAAGTAGATTATATTACTTTTCTTCCTTCAAAATTTTCTTATATTTTAAAAAGATTTTTAATTTTATCCCCACACTTTATCAACATTATATTTCATAAGAAATGAAAAATGAGAGAATAACATAGAAGAAATGCAACAGAAACCTTTGCTTGTATATATATGAAAATCATGAATTCCATAGCCATGGGGAGAAAACTCCTACAAACTTTTCACACAAAATGAATTGCCACTCAAATCATCTAGGCTAAATTATAAAAAATGCCCCTAAACTTTGAAAAGTTTCAAAAATACCCCTGAACTTTGAAAAATATTTCAAAAATACCCTTGCCGTTCATTTTTGGAGGTAAACCGTTAAAGTTTCCGTTTAAAAAATACCCTTGAACTTTCAAAATTTTTTTAAAAAATACTCTTATTGAAAAATGCTTCTTCTTTTTTCCTCCTCACACCATAAATTCTAACGCTTTCCATCCAAAAATTAATGGCAAGGGTATATTTGAAACATTTTTCAAAGTTTAGGGGTATTTTTGAAACTTTTCAAAGTTCAGGGGCATTTTTGAAACAAACCCCATAGTTCAGGGGTATTTTTTATAATTTAGCCAATCATCTAACCATAAGAGACTTGCCTGAATATATAATAAAATATAAAAAACATAACAATAAAAACCAATTGGATTGACACCACCTCAGCATAGTTGGCAATACAAGAATTAATAAAAGAATTAGTGAGCTATCTTTAACATCCTGTAAAAGTCAATGATAGTGGCATCACGAACATTGAGATTGAATTTCAATTGATTGAATGTCATCGCTAACAAAGGCTTAGTAAAAATGTCAGCCACTTGGCTCAGTTGCAGAAAGGTGTTGAATAAAAATTTTCTTATGTAGCACGAGATCATGACACATAGTAGATATCTAACTCCACATGCTTGGTTTTTGATTGCAAAATGGGATTGATACTTAAATGAATAGCACCTAAGTTATCACACCAGATAACCAGAGGCTTAGATAAAGAAATATGTAAATCATTAAATAGAGAATTAAGCCAAACCAATTATGCTGCAACATTAGTCAAGCCCCAATATTCTACCCCGTACTTGACCGAGAAATGATACTAATTTGTTTCTTTGAGGCCCCATGTAATTAAATTTCCACAAAAGAAAAATGGAAAAAGTCAGTTGTGTGTAGATTTCAATCATCAGGATCAGATGCCCATTCAACATAAGCAAAACCAACAATACAAAGATCATGAGGACGATGAAGAAGAAGACCATGATGGATAGAGCCTTTCAAATATCTTAGAATTCGATTAACAAGTTGCCAATGAATTAACTTTGGAGAATCAAACCTGATAGCTAGGCTAATTCAATATCAATCTTGGTATGTTTTTTTTCTCTTTGAAATTTTGAACTTCAACTGGTGGAGTGCAGAATCAAACCTTCCAACTTCAATGATCATTATTGTTTTTTTTAGTAGAGGTAATTAAGGTCAAGCCTTAGAACTTGGCCTAGAGCAGAAACAAGTCGGCTAGAGTCGTGAATGAAGAAAAATACACGTATGAACAATGTGTATGATCAAATGAAACTCAGTTGCAAGTTAGGTGAAGTTCAATTGAGTAAGAAAAGAATTTCATTGATGAAGCCCCAAAAGAGTCGCGAAAGATTTATATGGATTATAGATTACTCTTAAGGTTGGCCATGGTGTCTTGAGTGTAGGTCATGGTCGCACATAGTTGAAAGAGTACGACTGTGACATTTGATATCAGACCATCATTTAGAGCAAGGACAGCATAAGAGCCTCAGGTATTTCCTCACTTTGGTAGGTGTGGACAAACCGATTCCAACATTCCAAGATGATATGGTCATTCTTATTGCATATATGGAAATTACCAGAAATCAATAAACAAGGAAACAACAACAGAATTGAACCTTCAATTTAGTACATGGACCAACACTAATGGCCTCTCGATGTCTTGGTCATTGAGAATCATTGGTGAAGATTGACCCTACTTACACTCATATCCAATATTTCAAATATCCAAACACATTTTATTGAAATACCAAATACATATAACATTCAAACTCTCATCAAACAAAAAACACTAAGTCACACATTGTCGAAACTCCACAAACATTATTGTCAAATAATAACTGAACCCCTCCCCTTATTTCTATGACTATACTAAAAAACAACAACCAAACATACAAACAACAATTTCATTATTAGACAAAGTCCTTAATTTCATCACTATATCCATGGTCGAATTGCTTACTCCAAAGCATAACTCCTCCATACAAGGCAGAATCCTTAATTTGTGGAAGAACATCAGAAACAAGCAACTCTTTAGGAATAAATCCACCCTCTGGCGCTGCATCAGGACCTGCCGCTAGTCCTAAGAACACTTCCTTAGCTGGAATCGCTTGCCAATCATTCCATGCACTAAAGAGGTTATCTAGGCTCGAACCATCGTATTGGCATGAAGGACTGTCGTAGAATCGAACCCAAACATGATCAAACAAACCAGTGTTTATTGCAGCTCCCAAGTGCTCATCAGGAAACTGGCATTTTGGAGCTGCCCCAAGATGGACACCTTCGGAATCGATGTCTTTCAATGCTTGAGCGAGCTCGTCCCAAAATACAGTAGAGCCATCTTCGATAAAGAAATCGATGCCGTCTAATATGGCGTCCCCGAGCGGGCGGGAACTTGAGTCGCCGCCGAGGAAGTTGTTCCAGAGGTAGTCGGCTACCGCTCTTGCATCGTCGGGGGAGGAGAGCGAGTAGAATCCTGCAGGGCCGCCGATGGAGAGGAGGACTTTGATGCCTTGGCTTTGGCAGAATCTTATATCATTGCTTAAATGAGCACATCCACCAAAAAGGTTGGGATTGCAGTGGCCTGCGAGGTTTAGAGTTGGGGTTTGGCCATTGCCAAAGGATGATAAGAAAGCAATGTTTACATATTTGTAGTTTCCAGTGGCACAAGTTTGAGAGAGAGTTCCTTCGTTGCCATTTTGGCCCCAATAGATAGCGATTTCACCTGCATGGGAGGACACAAAGAAGAACGAGGCCATGATGAAAAAAGATGAAAGAAGAATAATTGAGATTTGGTTGAGGGCAGCCATTTTTGGGAATTGATTCACAGCTTTGTGTTTGTTCAACAATGGTGGAGATTAACTCAATTTATAGCTATGGATTCTCCAACTGGGTTTCTATATTCTTCAAAGCCAAGGAAAGTTGAGGATCCCCATGATCTCGTTTTGATTTTTTAAAATGCTCATGTTTAATTCATTGTTCTTTTTGGATTATTTATTTTATTTCTTAAAGATCCTCATGTAGACTTATAATTTAGAGGATCAATGGAGAATGATTTATTTTAATAAAAAGATGGATTCTATTTGATTCTAAAAACTTATTATATGTGATTCAAAACACTTGTTCATTGGCCATCCACAGAAGTAGTCTAAAAAAAAAGTTTTTTTTTTTGACCAAAGCGAGCCTAGCTTAGCAGTAATTGACATATACCTTCGACCATGAGGTCAGAGGTTCAAATCCCCCACCCTACATGTTGATGTACTAAAAAAAATGTTTTGGGACCACAAATTATGGTATGCAAATATATTTATATAGTTAAAAAGAAAATTAATCGTCGAGAAGTGATTGGTGACAAAAGTAAACTAAACAGCACCAAGTTCAAACGATAAAATTATAACATAAGGATCAATTACAAGAGTGCTAGAGAGAGGAAGTGAAACTAAAGTTTGTATAGCTTTTATTTCATTGGGTAAAAATAATCTATAACTCAATTTGGATAAAAATCGTAGAAAATATTATTTTAATGTAAAAACTCAAGTTAATACATAGGAAGTTCAAAGTTGCAAACACAAACCAAACTCAAAACAATTTTTGAGTTTATAGAAGAGATTTAATCATCATGTTGGGAGTGCGACCAAAGTTTCACATTGAGTAGATAAATAAGGAAGGACTAGTATATACTTTGGAGTACAGGAGTTGTCTTAGATAAGAGCAAGAACACTCGATAAAGCAGTAAAGCCTAGAGAATTGAACGGATAGATGACTATTTGAGGAAAAGCTCGGTGGTACATTAATTTGTTCGATATACTTGAAGTATGCTAACTCGCTTAGCTTTGTGCATATATCCATTTTTACTCGAGTAAAGTTTTTTCGTCTTTCTATTCCTTATAATTTTGATAATATCCAATATTTTCTTGGTTGCTTCTAAATCTTTCGTATCAAATTAACTGATCCTCATCGAGCTCTCTATTTTGACTTTTCTAATTTCTTTTATATATCTTTGGCAGCTATCAAGCCATTAACTTGATTTTGAAGAAAACTGATTTGTTGAGTGATATCATGCGCTGGATCGAAGATATTTTGACTTCCTCAAGAGATTTCAATGAAATCCTCCTTCTTGCATGTAACCTTATATGATGGCTGATTTATTAGCTAAACGTGCCAAATCAAATAGTTATTTATTTATTTTTTTTTTTTTTGATACATTCCAATCAATAAAAGGGAAGGACCAACACACTAAGCAGACAACCAGATGGACTAAACTGTTACACCGCTAACAAACCCATTACACCATAACCATCATACACCCAGACTAGCAACCAGCTATGCTCCCTCCTGCACTATTTCACCTCAAGTCAGCCCCCATCATCGCTCGCTAGGCCTGAGAGATCACAAACCAAATACAACACATTAGCACAAGAAATAAAACACTCAATAACTCACTCCACACACCAGAGAAACCTGTCTGTACACCCCAACCTGCATCCTGATAAAACCAATCAAGCATAGAGCTATATTTAATAAAATGGCAAGGATTCAGAAGCTGAAATTTATCACATCAAGTCTGTATGCTCCAAATGCAAAACCTAAATCAAGTAGCTTGAAAGGTGTCTGGCTATATTTCTTCATATATGATTATAGTCTCACACTATCTCACACGTTTAATATTGTCCAAAAATTAGATTCATTTGATCCACTCGACATAAAATTGAAAGTTTAGACATACGATTCAAATTCATTACTAAAAGATCAGTTAATATTTTAAAATTTCGAATTTATATCACCTATTAAACACAAAATTGAAAGTTCAAAGACCTATTGGACAAAAAATTGAAAGTTCAAAACCTATTAGACATGCACTTTTCAAAATTCAGTGACCAAATAAATACAGAGGGACTAAACTTGTAATTTAACTAAATATTTGATTGATTATTTTATATTCTAAAATCTCATTTATAATTTATAAAGTAGAATTAAATAAATAATATTATAAATTTATTTTTTATATATATAAAAGAATCGAGGCCTTCGAAAACTGTGAACATTCTTGTCTATTTGGGTAGAACATTGAAAACCTAAAAAATTATTCGACACTTGGTTCATAAATTTATTAAGATACAATTTCAGAAGTCTAGGGCTAAACTTTTAATTCAATCTAAAAAGCTAAAAAGAATATAGTTTGTTAAAGATCCCACATTGAAAAGAAAAGTGGAAACCTCACAATTTATATGTTAGAAGGGTCACCCCACTCATTGTCAATTGGTTTTGAGATGAAATCCCATGTTTATTTAGATTAATGTATTAGGGGAAAGCTATAAATACTAAAAAGTGATCTTTGCAAGTTATAAAAACTTTATGTCCTGTTAATAACAATTTGATTTTTTTAAATTATGTTTATTTTCTTCTCATTTTCCTTACAATGGTTTTCATCTTTGTTGTGAATTCTTAGCCAATTTTCGAAAACAAAGACAAGTTTTTTAGAACTATTTGTTTTAGTTTTTAAAGCTTGACTTAGTTTTTGAAAACATGGAGAGAAAGTAGATAACAAAACAAAGAAATTTATAGACGGAAGTCCAATTGGCAATGAAATAAGTAAGGTTTTATGGACTCTGATATCATATTAGATTTGTTTTTTTTAGTACATCAACATTTGGGAGTGAGGGTATTCGAATCTCTGATCTCATGGTCGAGGGTACATGCCAATTACCGCTGAGCTAAGCTCGCTTTGGCCATACCATATTAGATTTACATACAGTTTCATCTCAAAACCAATTGACAATGAGTGGGATGACCCCTTGTATTTTATTAAACTATGTGAAATCTGTTGGGGTTTATGCCCTAAAACTCGTAGGTAGTAAATGTAACAATTGACCGAACATAATTAAATAAAGTATTTGTTTGATGTTTTTTTTTTTCAATAAAGAGTTATTGTCTATATTATGTACATCTTGCCTAAATAACCCTAATCCAATAAACTAAACATCCTAGGTTGTGGGATGAGTCTTGAAATGTATGTGGAGACATACGGGGATCACTGTTCAAGAGACAACTTGAAGGGTCTATAGTATAGGGATAAGGTAGGGTATCTTATCACGATGACACTATAAATACAACCCACATTGTATTTGATACAAATGCAATGATTCAACGTGTTCGTGTAGGGGACATGCGAGTGGAGGTATCCTATGCAATGGGTTTGCATAAGGTCAGACCGTGAAATAGTAACCTCTGACTGTAACACCGTTAACTAGTTAGGTTTCTATTTCACTAGCATGACCTAGACAACTTAGTCTGAATCCTGAGTGGATTATGGACTTCTATTCATAAGAGATTCTCCTTTGATTTGTTGGGTGAGAGTGGCTAGTAAGCTGACTCAATAAGCCTAGCTATATATCATTTTGGGGACAAGACCGAGTGGGGATCAGCTGGGAACATAATCACACAAGATGGAATTCACTCCTTCCCGACTTTGAGGAAGTAGATGAGTGCTCCCTTAAGTTGTGTCTCCAGGTATTGAACAAAGAGCCATACCCTCTCACTGACCCGAGAGGGCTTTCTGGTTGGTGGTTGGACCACAAACAGGTTGTTCATTAAGAGGAGCATTGGTACTTATGGAGGTAGAGGTAACTCAGAGGTAAAACGGTAATTTGACCCAGATGTAGTTGCGAACACTCGTGAAATGAATGGAAACATTTAATCTTAATCTTCTATATAGTTGAAAATGAGTTATAAATGACGACATCAATAATATAATTAAAATGAATGGAAACATTTAATCTTAATCTTCTATATAGTTGAAATTGAGTTATAAATGATCTTTTTAATCCCGTGAATTTGTTCAAGCCAGTTTGCTCAAACCTCGACTAATTTCATGGAACAACTACGTGATCCTACTACATTTAGTTATTGGAGAAACGTATAGGATATTAAATCTTAGGTAGGTGACTATAATAGATTGAACTAAATTGAGTTATAAATGATGTTAGGTACCTTTTAATTTTTACAATAATACTCCCGTCAATATATGTCCATTTTAACTTACAATGATTTCTTAAATTTGGACACATATAATTTAAATATCGAAGTGAAGATTAAGATAAACGATGAATCTTATAGCTTAATCAAGAGTGATTCAGAATTTTTCTCATAAAAATTTATTCGATCAATGCTTGTGTTTGTTTTGCCAATAATAAGAGGATAGCTCAATTATTGGGCACATAAAGCTTGTACCCTTAATCAAGAGGCCGGGGATTCAAATCTCCACCCTATATGTTGTAGAAAAAAAAGGGAAAAAAAAACAATTTTGAACCTTGAACTTAGCAGGTTGTATTAGTTTTAATCCTAAACTTTCAATTTCATCAAATTGAACCCTAAACTTAACAAATTGTATCAATTTGAACCTCAAACTTCCATAAATGTTGCAATGTAGACCTTTGATCAACTTTTCGTTTGAATTGCTATTAAAATATGTAATTGACAATTTTTTTTTTTAAATTCACATTGCACATGAGTTAGTGTTTCGTAAGAAATTTGTTGGAAAAATAGAAGAAATCAAATATCCTAGACTATTCTTCTCATTATTACCTAAAAAAGAATCACAAAAAATTATTGGCAACAAGAAAAATCCATCAAATATGAGAAATAAAAAACTCAAAATTTCTTTATTTTCGTTTCCTACATTTGTACATTCTTCTAATTAGCATGAAAAAAAAACAATAAAAGAAGAAAAAAATCCCACGTAGTTCTTAGCAACAAGAATAAACCAGCAAATATTTGAAGATAAACAACCCCAAAAGTTTCTTTGCTTTTGTAATCTTAAATAACAGCGAAAAAACCCTCACAGTTAAAGTTTTAAACAACAAGAAAAAATCATCTAAAATGAAGTTTCTCCAATATTTTATTTATAAGAAACCAATTCAGGTGCAATGTGAATTTTAAAAAAAGGAAGAAATAATCAAATATGTACGGTGGTTCAAATGGAAAGTTAACCAAAGGTATACATTGTAACACTTACGCAAATTTGGGGTTAAAATCAATAGGATCTGATAAGCGTTTGAGGTTCAATTTGATGAAATTGAAAGTTTTGGGTTAAAATTGATACAACTTATTAAGTTTAGGGTTCAATTTGACGAAATTGAAAGTTTAGGATTAATTAAAATTGATACAACTCCAAAATTTAGGGTTAAAAATGATTTTTTCCCAAAAAAAAAAACAATTGCAATTTTCACTTTTTATCAACTTCAACTACTTTCACCTACCATTTTTTTTTTTTAGTACATCAACATTTGGGGTGGAGGAATTTGAACTTCTGACCTCATGGTCGAGAGTACATGCCAATTAACGCTCGCTTTGGCTTTCACCTACTAATTTAAGAGCATAATAAGTAATGTACGAAATCAGAAATACTGTAAAAGAATCTATTAAAAATCATTAATTTCAATGAAAATCAAGCCATAAGACATCAATACAGAAAATGTTAAGTTGGGATAAATAAATGCATAAGATAAGCCTGAAAGGGAAAATTTCTACTACTACCTCCATTCATTGTTTTTCATGAATGAAGTATTTAAGAATTGTGTGGGACCCATAAAATAAAATATTATATCATTAAATGCTTATTAAATGACGTGTCAAATGTTGAATGGAGGTAGTATGTATACTACCGTAATACTAGAAATTTTATCGTCTGAAAAGTTCTCCTCAAAATCATAAATTTCAACAAACATCCTAGTTCTAGATTTCTAGTATGTATGTTTTTTTTAAAAAAAGATTTCTAGTATGTATATCTTTCCTTGAAGTGGATATTTTTTTAAAAAAATTCAATTCATTAAATTCACACGATAATATTTTTCTAAATGGTTCTACAAATAATAATAAAAAAAAAAAAGTCACAAACAAAAGGTTAATATATTGCACCACTCAATTTTTAAGGAAAAGATTGCAACCCACTAGTTAAATTAAAAGCTTAGGACAAAAACTTACTCACCCTGTTAAGTTCTCAGGGTAATATATAACTGCAAACTTTCCTTATATTTGTAGTAATTAAAAGGATATAAATCTCATAATTATTTGGGTTTTCTTTTCCAAAAGTTAAGTTTATAAACACTGTTATAAGCAATTTTGGACCATTCCGATTCACAAGAAGCTGACGAGGACAATCGGGCAGAGGTAGGACCAGGAAACTGACCCAGAGGAAGACCAGACCAAAGGGTCGGGCCAAGCCGCTTGCGCGGGCTGAGCTCGGTCGCCTCCGCTTGGTCTCTGCTACCTCTGGCCACCCCGGTTCTGTTGGATTGTCCTGAAACGTCTCTGAATTCCTAAAAACCCTAGGAGCATGAGCAGGTATTTAAACCTCTCTTCGTCACTGAAGATGAGATCCCGAAATTCATTCTCTGAACTCTCTACTTCCCCTCTTGCTCTTTCACCAGTTTTCTGACTTAGGCATAGGAGTCGATGTGGCAAGCACCACACCGGTGTGCAGTGTTTGCTTGTCTTGCACGTCACGTCCTCTCCTCTCATACAAATTGACCGTTGGTGGCACGTGAAGGTCAGGTGAGTCTCCTGTCCGAGTTTTGGCATCAACAAACACTACTTTAGTACTTCCACCTTTGAGTTTCTTTATCTTGTTATCTACTTTTTGCAAATGTTTTCAAAATATATAAGTCAACTTTTAAAAACAAAAAAAAAAAAAGTTGATGATTTTCAAAAACTTATTTTTGTTTCTTAAATTAGGTTAAGAATAATTTAAATGTTTGTTTAAGAAAGATAAAAATAATTTTTTAAAATGGTGAGAAAACAAAAACAATTTCCAAAAATAGAAAATTAAAACCAAATCATTATAAAACATAACGTTACTTAACAATTATTGAGGTAATTATACATTCTTTTGAAGTCCTCCCCATTTTTCATAGTTCAACAATTGAAAAGGTACGGTGAACATCAAACCATGACACTTTTGAGATGGTAATTGGTACGTTATCTAACAAGCATTGGGCGAGTCTTCGCTCTTGTTGTATTGAAAAAAAATATAGATATATATCTATCAAGTAGAGGCTAAGTTTTTTTTTCCCCTTAACCTCTCCTTTTGATTTTCAAATATATGTTACATAGATATTCATATCCTTCAAAACCTTGGATGTATATGGGCTTTGAGAGGCTTCTTCATCACAATGGTGAATTCCATCTTCTCTGATAAATCAATTTCATCTCCTTCCACAGCCTTCCACTCAAATCGCCAAACCAAATTTGCAACAAAATATTCCAAATGAAGCATTGCCAAACCAGCTCCTGGACATATCCTCCTCCCTGCTCCAAACGGCATCATCTGAATCTCCTTGCTACATGTTACATCAAACGTCGTCGTCGTCATCAATGTCGCCTCTCCGTCGCCGCTCACGAACCTCTCCGGCTTAAACGCCATCGGATCCTCCCATACTTCTGGATCCCACCCCATCTCCACGGCCAGGATATTCACTGTTCCATTTTTGGGAATGAAATAATTCGCAAACATTGTATCTTCTTTCACTGCATGCGGTAACATGAAATGCCCTGGAGGGTGCCTTCGTAATCCTTCTAGAATCACTAAGCTTCCCCAAAACTTCTTCCTTTACTTCCTCTTCCCTAGTAAGAATAAATAATTAAATTAGGTCATGTTTGGGATTGCGTTTACAAGCGGAAAATAATTATGGGAGAATCTTAACCAGTAGACAGTTCGGTAAAACAAATTATTAAGGCCACAATTTTGTTTTCGGTTTTTGGTTTTTGAAAATTAAGCTTATAAACATTATTTTTATCCATAAGCTTATAAAAACCAAGCCAATTTTTTTTTTTAAAAAAATAGTTTTAATAAACTTGTTTTTGTTTTTAGAATTTGACTAGGAACTCAAATGTGTTCCAAACAAAAATGAAAATAATGGTAAGAAGATTGAGAGAAAACAAACAAAATTTTCAAAAACCAAAAACAAAAAAAGAAATGGTTATCAAACAAGGCCTAATTAATCTATCCATAATCACTTTTCTATTTTCGCAAAGTTACTCACAATTATTTTAAAAGCTACTATACAATCTCAAATGAAGGGTGTGTTTGGTTTAACTTTTCAAGTGTTTAATTTTGAAAAAAAAAATCATTTTGAAAAAATTTCTAGTGTTTGGTAACTACTAAAAATGGTTTTTTAAAAAATGAGATTGAGAATAAACCATTTCGAGAGAAACACTTGTAGACAAATTTTTTAAAAAGAGTTCTTAAGTATATAATAACGTGTGTATAAAAATACTTATGAAAAAATGTAACCAAACATATGAGTGTTTAAATTCTAAACAATTTTTATATTAAATGTTTAAAAGAAAATGCATTTTTGAAAAACCCTTAAACTAAAATGTATTCCAAACAGGTCCTAAGTCTTACCTTGGATGTTTGAATTTTTATAACGTTATTTTCTTTTTCAATTAATGTGGATAGTCACTAATTATTTAGGTCCCGTTTGATAACCATTTGGTTTTTTGTTTTTTATTTTTTAAGATTATACTTGTTTCTCCTAAATTCCCTATCATGGCTTTCATCCTAGTTATGGTTGCATTTTAATTCCTAGCCAACTTTTAAAAACAAAAACAAGTTTTTGAAAACTATTTTTTTTTTTTGTTTCCAAAATTGGACTTGGTTTTTGAAAACAAGGTAGAAGATTGATACTAAAACCAAGAAATTTATAAGTGGAAGTATGTGTATAAGCTTGATTTTCAAAAACCAAAAACCAAAAACCAAATGATTATCAAATAAGGCCTTATTATTATTATTTTTTTCTTTTGAGGAAGTGGATAGTCACCAATTGGTCTTTTTTTTTACAACACGTGGGACGGGAGATTCAGATCACAAACCTCTTAGTTATTAGTGCAAGCTTTATGTCAGTTGAACTATGCTCGTGTTGGTGTCACACTAATCGAAGGTTAAGTTACCTGTGTTGTGTTGTTATCATGACTCCTTTGATCTCTTCAAAAAGTTTATGTTGGATTTTTGGGTATTTCACCAAGTTTGCCATTATCCATTGCAAGGTTGTGGCAGTGGTGTCGGTCCCGGCGTTGAGGAACTCTGAGCATAAATTCACTATTTCTTCATTTTTAAGCTTTCTATTGTGGTGGGTTAGCTGCAAATCAAGCAATGTATCCACATATGATACAACACATTCTTCTCTTTCTTCTTGTTTGACCTTCTCTCCTGCCTTTATGAATGAGACTAGGACCTATTAAAAATATAAATAAATGATTAGAGGTAAATCACTTTGTTGGTCCCTCGTATTTGGAGATTGTGCCCTATTGAGTTTCTAGATTTTAAAATCGGACAATCAAGTTCCAAACTTTATGATGTGACAATCTTTTTAAAAGAAATGATTTTTAAAATAAAAGAACAATATATTTTATTTCTTCTCGCTTATCAATATTAATAGTGTTTTTCTAATCTATACTCAGGGTCCGTTTGGAATATTTTTTAGTTTAAGTGTTTTTCAAGAATGCATTTTCTTTTAAATATTTTGTATAAAAATTGTTTATGATTTAAACAATCATATGTTTGGTTACATTTCCTTGTTTTTATACACAAGTTATTATATAATTAAAAACTCTTTTTAAAATTATCTAAATTTTTTTTTTTTTTAAAAAAATTTGCTTAAAGTGTTTCTCTCAAAATGAGTTATTTTTTACTCTCATTTTTTAATAAGTCATTTTTAGTGATTGCCAAACATTAGATTTTTTTTTTCAAAATGGTTTTTTTTTTTCAAAATTTAAACATTTGAAAAGTTAATCCAAACATACCCTTAATTTTTAAGTCCCAACACGACGGAAGTGATAAGAATAAATGAGAAGAGTGGTTTTAGAGCCTTCCGAAAGAAACCTTTTTAAGCAAACATTCTCTTCAAGTACTTTTTGGGGGAAAAAAAACAAAGTAAATATTTCATTTAAAAAGTTGAGTAAAGTGACTTGGTTATCTAGAGTCTTAAAGTTTTGTAAAAGAAGAAAAGAAAAAAAAAAATCTAGAGTTCTAAAGTTTTAATTGGACATTGCTATATGTTTTTTTTTTTTTTTTTTTTTTTTTTCTTTTTTGGAAAAAAAACTCTTTAAGTCAGTACTTTAGAAAAGAGTGTTTCTCTTTCTCAAAAAAAAAAAAAAAGAAAAAAAAAAGAAAAGAGTGTTTCTTAAGATTTTGAAGACAGAAGTACATAAGAGTTGACCTTTTCTTGCTTGCTTTTGAGTTGTAAGTAAGCCTTCCAACGCTTTCGAAGCAAAATCTTCATCAACTTAGGCCAGAAATTGAGTATAACAAAACGCTGAAGATTCACCAAAATCTCACGCTGCACTTGTTGAATTTCCAAGATCTCTGTCTCATTCAGCTTGTCCCCAAAGCACATCAAAACCAACAAACAAAACATAGCAAACTGAAAATGCTCAACAACAACATAAGCTCCCGATCCAGATCGA
This sequence comes from Luffa aegyptiaca, assembly GCA_017139565.1. Taxonomy (NCBI): domain Eukaryota; kingdom Viridiplantae; phylum Streptophyta; class Magnoliopsida; order Cucurbitales; family Cucurbitaceae; genus Luffa; species Luffa aegyptiaca. The sequence continues at coordinate 1,231,267 of CM029396.1, forward strand.
GACACAAGGCGAGTAACAAGAATGTCTAGCACCCACTTGCGAGCCTGGGAATAAGCCCTAACTCGCAAAGGGTGGAGCATCTCTGTCGCGAGATTGCGACGGAGGAGACGCCATGTGGGGCCATAAGGAGCGGAGGTGATGTTGTGGGGGCTGGCAGAGGCAGTGATCTTGTCGATAGAGAGGAACGGGGGACGGTCGGCGAAGATGGCGCCATTTTGGACGAGGGCCTTGTGGGCGAAGGAGCGGTCGGCGATGAAGATGGACGGGGATGGGCCGACGTTGATGGTGATGATGGGGCCATATTTGGCCATGAAACTACGCAGCACAAATTCGAGCTCAAGGGGCGACCCGCGGAGCAATAGGAAGTTTGTGAGAATTGGGAATGTGGTTGGCCCCGGAGGGAGCTTGTAAGAGCCACGCCGAGAGCGGAAAAGAAATAGCTTCACAAGAAAGGAGAAAAAGAGAGAGACGATTATGAGAAAAGCCCACATCTTCATTTTTTTCTCGACCTATATTTAATCCCAACTTCCCGCACATACATATATAAAGGAAAATTGTAGTGGGTAGCAAATTGGACCAAATTAATAGCAAATATAGCACCATGTAAAAAAAATTGCAAATATAGCCAAATCTATCCAAGTCTATCTAATAGACTTCGATTATCAGACAACAATAGACTTTGATTAATCAGAATCTATCAGTCTACTGATAGACTCTGATTATTCAGAGTCTATCAGTGTCTGTCGCTGATGAACTTTGGTTAATCAAAATCTATCAGTGACTATCACTGATAGGCTCTGATTAATCAAAGTCTATCAATAATAGTCACGGATAGATTTTGATTAATCGAAGTCTATCAACGATAGACACTGATATATTTTGAATAATCAGAGTTTATCATTGATAGACGCAGATAGAATCGGACAACATCTTTTTGGTCTTGTACAATTAATTTTGCCATATTTGCAATTAGTTTGCAACAGTGTTATATTTGCTATTAATTTGGTCCAATTTGCCATCTATGCAAGTGCCCCTATATATAACACTCATCTTGTATGAGAAAAATTATTCAACGAAGTCATCACAACGTAGTTGTCTTTTAAAACCATCAGATGTAGATCTTAATAACAATATAAAGTCTCTCTCCTTACACGAAGTTCCCTTCTCTACTTAGTTAGATACATGTATAGCTAGGTATTTTTATGTTTACTTTCTTTAATTTATTGTTGAGTTGTTTATTAGTCATAATCTCGTGTTTGTGTTTTCTTAATTTTTTAGTTAACCTAGGTTAGGAAAACTTTGGACCTTTAGTGAGGGTAATTATAAATTATTAGTATCCCTTTGACTTGGGTTTGTGTTTGGTGTTTGAAATATTTATTGATGTATAGCATGGAATGAAATATTTTATCAAAACTATTAGCCAATTATCAAATATTTACAAATAAATGCTATTGTATAATTTAAATCATAGGCTCCCCCACATAATTGTGAGGATTGTGGAGATATAACTCTCCCTCGGTTGCCGCGTGAGAAAAGAGAGGATTTAATGGGCTTGGCCCATTTACTTCATTAGGTTAATATACATATATAAGTATATGTTTTTGTGGTTTTCGGCTGAGGACTTTTCTTGTTGTGGCTGGAGATAGTTCTTCAATAGCTTGTACGACAGTGAGTATTTGTTTTTGAGAGATTTAGAGTATTACTGTTGATTGGGTTGAGGGTTTTGTTTCTTTGTTTATCCCAAGCTATCGGGTTGCGATACTTAGAAGTCAATAGCTTTTGTTGGGCTATTGAGGGTTGGTTTGTAGCGTTATTGAAGGCTTCCTGTAATTTCCCAAATTCTAGTAGAACCTGCAGTTGCAGAAGACTGGACGTAGTCTCGAGCTTGAGGCGAACCAGTATATTTTTCGGTGTTGTTTTCTTCCCTATCTCTTTTATTATTTTCGTGACTATTATTTTTGGCTTAACCTGTGGAAGGGGAGATAGTTATAATATTATTGATTGTCGTCATAATATTATTATTATTTGTATTCCGCATTTTTTCTCCCAACAATTGGTATCAGAGCTTTTGGTTCAGGAGTCCTGGATTTTGTAGAGCCAAAAAGTCTCGACGGAGTCATGAAGTTCGATGGGAAAAATTTTGGATATTGGAAGATGCAAGTCAAGGATTATTTAACTTGCAAGAAAGTACATAAGGCATTGAAGGAGAGATCGAAAGGGATGACGAACGAAGATTGGGAAGCTCTAGATGAAGAGGAGGACGTGTTTGTCAATGGATGTGGCAAGTCTAGTAGCCCATGAGACAACTGCAGTCAAGTTGATGGAAGCGCTTACAAACAGGTATGAAAAAACCCTCTGCAAATAATAAGGTCTACCTAGTTAAGAAGTTTTTCAACATGCAAATGTCCGAGGATGCTTCTGTGTATTCCTATATTAATGAGGTTACCACTTTGATTAATCAGTTAAAATCTGTTAAGATAGAGTTTTCTGATGAGGTGAATGCTATTCAGTTGTTAACGTCTTTACCTGATAGTTGGGAAACGATGAAGACAGCAGTGTCTAATTCGACTGGAAATAACAATTTAAAATTTTCAGAAGTTTGTGATTTAGCCATAGCTGAGGAAATTCGTAGGCAGGGTAGTAATAAAGAGTCTACAATAGGGTCAGCTTTGGTTATGACTAAAGGTAAAGATAAGGTTGATGAAGATAATGAACCGAGTAGCAGTAGGAAAAAGTGGAAAAGTAGGAATGAGGTAGAATGTTATCACTGCCATAAGAAAGGTCACTTCAAGTATCAGTGTAGGAAATTTAAAGAGAATCAGAAAAGAAAACCAGAGGTAAATATAGTGGAGGATGTCGTCTTAGTTTGTGTTGAGAGTGACACAAAGTATAGTAATTATTCATCAGATTGGATGTTAGACAGTGCAGATTCTATTCACATAGCTTCAGATAGGAGTTTGTTCACATCATTCACAGGAGGGCATCATGGCCTAGTGAGGATGGGAAATGGTAGAACCTCCAAGACAAGAGGGATTGGAGATGTTAGTCCGAAGACAGAATGTGGAGGTAAATTGGTACTGTGAGATGTCAGGTACGTGCCTAATATAAAGATGAATCTTATTTCTATTGGTAAGTTGGCAGATGATGGTTTCATGTGTGAGTTTGGTAGACGCCAGTGTAAACTCAAGTTCGGATCCTAGGTAGTGGCAGTTGGTCACAGGAAATCTACACTGTACAGATGTCAGTTGAATGTTGCCAAAGGATCAAAGAGACAGTGGATGCCGGTTAAAGCTGCAGATGGTAGTTGTGGAGGTACAGTTGAACCAGCAGCAAGGATAGCCAATTTCGATCAGTCCAATCAAGATCCTTCAGTTCAGAAACAATTGGGAAGTCCAAGAGAGAAAGTTGATGGCTATCGTGAATCCCCAGTTGTCATACGCTCGAATGAATTGAAGAAGTCGCTTAGGCGAGTTGAAGCATCAAAGTGGAAGGCCAGAGCAGTTGCTAAGGTTAAAGGTCAAGTCTCTAGCTTGGTAACAGGTTTGAATAGAGGATTCAAGCCATTCTTAGAGTGTATCTTCTTCAGGAACAGTTGTTCGGGTTGGAAGAAGATGACAGGTGACACCACTTAGCTGAAGTGGGAATACGTGTCTGTCTTTTTCGTCTGGGAAACAGGTCCACGTAGCTAGCCCATACCTCGGGGCGAGCACAGATGAGCTACAGTTATATTCTGATAGTTGTCTGTTTTTGGTGAGCTTGTTGTTTTTCAGGTATTTTGAGCCTTGGAGTTTACCAAGAAGATCAGAGATAACAGTTGTAGTAGGAGTAGAGATCCTTGGAGTTTGCCAAGATGATTAGAGTTTTGTTGCAGTGGGAGACGAGATCGTCGTTTTGTCTCCAAGTGGGAAATTGTCAGGATTGTGGAGACAAAACTCTCCCTCGGTTGCCGCCTGAGAAAAGAGAGGATTTAATGGGCTTGGCCCATTTACTTCATTAGGTTAATATACATATATAAGTATATGTTTTTGTGGTTTTCGGCTGAGGACTTTTCTCGTTGTGGCTGGAGATAGTTTTTATGGTATATGGATTATTTATCTGAAAATGAGAGTGTTAAAGTTCGAGTTTTTGAGGGGGGATTTATAAAGGGATGTTCATATATATTTTGTAATCTATTTATAAGGCATATGGATTAATTATAAAGTTAAAATACAATTGTATATTAGATTATTTATCAAGCTTAATGATTTGGAAATGGCTTATACGTTTGGGGCTTTGAAAAATAAAAAATTTAACAATTGTGTGGTGGGATAAAACCATCGATCTTTGGGATGAAATTCATATTCATCCAAAATGAGCACCAATGTCTTTAATGAGTGCTAAAGCGAGCTTAGCTCAGCGGTAATTGACATGTATTCTTGACCTAGAGGTGAGAGATTCGAATCCCCCCACTCCCAAATGTTGATGTTCTAAAAAAAAGTCACTTATGCACCTGGTAAAAATACAAATAATTAAATTTGGGACCAATTATAAATTGACATGTTTCTCAAATGTAATTTGGAGACAAATTGACCCATTATAAAATTTTAAGGCCAAGTGGACCATTTGATCAAACAATAAAAATTTAATTTAGTTAAAATTGGGTCATATGGTATTTGAGTCAAGTATAAACCAAACTCAAATCTAAATGGTTGAGCCCAAAGTTAACCAAGCCTAAGCTCATACAAGGTCTATCAAACTTGTTGGATCGATATGGCAACCCTAGAGGGGGTGAATAGGGTTTAATTAAACTTTTTACTAAAGTGGGCCCAATTAAACTAATTAATATACTTTTTATAAACAATAAGAAAATTTCAATTTATGCAACAAATAAGAACAAACTAAAGCATGCAATAAATTGCTTAAATTAATTGCAAAAATAAAAAGGAAAGAGTTAGAGAAGAAGACACCGTAATTTTTATAGTGGTTCGGTCAAACTTGACCTACTCCACTCCTCAAGCGCCTCTTGGGAATTTGAATAAAAAACTTTCCGACTCTTTCCACGGATTAGAGCCCAACCGATACACCACCGCTCCTTTTACGGGTTCAAGAGCAAACCCGATCCTTTCCACGGGTGAGGATCAAACCGTTACAAGTGATGGAATTTTTGGATAACACAATACAACTCTCAATAGAGTAGATTTACAAATTTGAGCACTCAACAAAGTATCCTCACAATACAATAACACTATCTCAAGAATAAGATGAAAAGAAAATTTTTGGGAGCTTGGAGAGAGCAACAATGGAAACTTTTTGATTTGGAGGATTGTAAAATGTAAAAATTGTTGGTGGTAAAAATTTGGGGAGGAAGATGAGTTTAAAAAGAGAGGGAAATAGAGTAAAAAGATAAATTTAATTTGGACCATTAGATTTGTGTTAAAGAAAAATGAAGGGGGGAGATTAAAAGAAATTTAAAAGTAAATTAGAAATTTTAAAATAGTAAATAATATATAAATAATAATAATAATAATAATAATAATAATAATAATAATAATAATAATAATAACATATAAGTAAGTAACGGCAAAAAATTTGAAAGTAATATATATATATATATGTTAATTTTTTTTTTCAACGGTCATCTGCATTAAATGCAATTCTGATTTTTTTTTTTTAATTACAGTTACACATATTTTTTTTTTTAAAAAAATAGAATTATATATATATATAATATATATATATTTAAATAACCAAAAATGTCCATGTGTTACTCTCTCAAGCCTTCCATGTGTCGCCGTCAGATTGGTCCACGAAGCTGACTCAGCCGCCACATCATCAGCACGGGTATTTTCGTTAAAACTTGTTTCGGCTATAACTTCTTCGTTTTAGCTCCGATTTGAGTGATTCAAGAGGCGTTGGAATCGTTGTTCCGATCTCTACGCTATGGACACATTAAAACACTAAAATTTTCAGTAATTAAAAACTGGGTTTGTTATCATCAAAACATTGATTAATTAATTAATTAAAATTAATTAATTTGAGATTAAGGGCCAAAAAGCCAACAATCTCCCCCTTTTTGATGATGACAAACCATTCAAGAAAAATAACATATAAACTATAGGTAGTACATATATCAAGAGATAATTTCAATATAAAGTTCATCAAAACACCATAAACATCAATCTTGAATTTTACTCAATAATAAATTCACCCCCTAATTAATATAATAAAAAACATAGCATATTTATAACATATTTTTCTTAATCTTCTCCCCCTTTGGAATCATCAAAAAGAATAATTAAGAAAAATTTAGAGCTACATAATGATTACCTTATAAACATGAACATAAATTTAGCAACTCCCCCTAAAAATATCAACACATGCTTTCCAAATATCCCCCTACCAAAATGCCTTCTAAAAGACTTAACAAGTAAGATTATAAAATCAAGAGGCATCACAACGAATAATACCGAGCTCAAGCCTATTTTTGCAAAAGCTTTCCTCAATCAAAGGCTTGGTAAAAATATCCGCTAATTGATTATTAGAGCCTACAAATTCAAGAATAATATTACCATTTTGCACATGCTCTCTAATAAAGTGATGCCTAATATCAATATGTTTAGTCCTAGAATGATGAATAGGATTTTTAGTCAAATTAATAGCACTAGTATTATCACAAAATATAGGCACATTATCAAACTTTAATCCAAAATCACAAAGAGTTTGTTTCATCCACAGAATTTGAGCACAACAACTAGCAACCGCAATATATTCCGCTTTGGTAGTGGATAATGCAACCGAATTTTGCTTTTTACTAAACCAAGAAACTAAGGAACTACCAAGAAATTGGCAAGTCCCACTAGTACTCTTACGGTCAAGTAAACTACCCGCAAAATCCGCATCGGAATATCCTACCAAATTAAATTCAACATTTCTAGGATACCATAAGCCTAAATCAATAGTACCAAGCAAATATTTAAAAATTCTTTTAACGGCATGCAAATGTGATTCCTTAGGACAAGATTGAAATCTAGCACAAAGACATACACTAAACATGATATCGGGTCTACTAGCGGTTAAATAAAGTAAAGATCCAATCATACCTCTATAAGATTTTATATCCACACACTTACCTTTTTCATCCTCAAGCTTAGTGGATGTGCTCATAGGAGTTTTTGCAATTTTACCTTCATTGAATTTGAACCTTTTGAGCAAATCCCTTGTGTATTTCTCTTGACTTATGAAAACACCATCTTTGAGTTGTTTGATTTGTAGTCCAAGGAAGAAGCTAAGTTCTCCCATCATACTCATCTCAAATTCAGTATACACTTAGAAAATTCTTCACACAAAGATGGATTAGTAGAACCAAAAATAATATCATCCACATATATTTGAACTAAAAGCATATCATTTTCTTTAATCTTAATAAAAAGAGTAGTATCAATTTTACCCATTTTAAATCCATTCTCAAGCAAGAAATTACTAAGCCTATCATACCTAGCTCTTGGAGCTTGTTTTAAGCCATAAAGAGCCTTTTTCAACTTAAAGACATGATTAGGAAAATCAAAACTTTCAAAGCCCGGAGATTGTTCTACATAAACTTCCTCCATGATATAACCATTTAAAAAGGCACTTTTCACATCCATTTGATACAAAATGAAATTCTTATAAGAAGCAAAAGCAAGCAACATTCTAATAGATTCTAATCTAGCAACGGGTGCAAAAGTTTCTTCATAATCTATTCCTTCCTCTTGACAATAACCTTGAGCTACAAGTCTAGCTTTATTTCTAATAATATTTCCATTTTCATCCATTTTATTTCTAAAGACCCATTTAGTCCCAATTATAGAAGCATTAGAGGGCCTAGGGACTAATTCCCAAACTTTATTCCTTTCAAATTGATTTAATTCTTCTTGCATAGCTAAAATCCAAAATTCATCATTTTCGGCATCTCTAAAACTTTTTGGTTCAATTTGAGAAACAAAAGCAAGATTATTAAACATATTAAGAGAAGAACGAGTTTTCACACCTTGTTCGGGATCACCAAGAATTAATTCCTTGGGATGGGAAGGAGCATACCTCCACTCTTTAGGCATGGATGAAGAACCAACTTCGCTCTTTTCGATTAAGCTCACGTCTTGCTTACTTGAAATAATTTCCTTGCCTTTGTCACTAACAAGTAAATCTCCAAAATTTCCTTCTAAAACATCACTACAAATAGGCTCATTAGAAATAACATTGCAAGATTCATCAAATACTACATGCATAGATTCTTCAACTACTAAGGTTCTTTTATTGAAAACTCTATAAGCTTTACTAGTAGAGGAATAACCAAGGAAAATACCAACATCCGTCTTAGAATCAAATTTTCCAAGTTTTTCTTTGTTATTCAAAATAAAACATTTGCAACCAAAAACTTTGAAATACCCAATATTTGGAATTTTGTTATGCCAAAGTTCATAAGGAGTTTTATCCAAAGAAGGTCTAATTAAAACTCTATTTAAAACATAACAAGCGGTGTTAACGGCTTCCGCCCAAAAGTATGTAGGTAAACCATACTCATGCAACATTGATCTAGCAAATTCTTGCAAAGTACGATTTTTCCTTTCAACTACACCGTTTTGTTGAGGAGTTCTTGGAGCGGAGAAATTATGAGAAAAACCATTTTCTTCACAAAATGTTTCAAAAGCATTGCTATCAAATTCTCCTCCATGATCACTCCTAATTTTAGAAATCAAAAATCCTTTTTCATTTTGAACTCTTTTTGCAAAACTAGCAAAACTTTTCAAAGCATCATCCTTATGTTTTAGCATCAAAACCCAAGTAAATTTTGAAAAATCATCAACTATCACAAAGGCATAATAGTTCCCTCCAAAACTAGCAATTCTAGAAGGGCCAAATAAGTCCATATGTAATAGTTGAAGGGGTCTAGTTGTAGAGATCACATTTTTAGATTTGAAAGAGGACTTAGTTTGCTTACCCATTTGACAAGCATTACAAACTTTGTCTTTTTCAAATTTAAATTTGGGAAGACCTCTAACCAAAGAATTCTTGGAAATATTTGAAATTAAGTGCATGCTAGCATGTCCTAGTCTTCTATGCCATAACCAAGAATCATCATGCAAAGCCGATAAACATTTATCATTAATAGGACAATCATTCAAATCAATAGTATAAACATTTTCATCTCTATTTCCAACAAATATAACTTTTCTATCACTAGCATTTTCAATGATGCAATTCTTTTTATCAAACACAACTCTAAAACCTTTATCACACAATTGACTAATACTAAGTAAATCATGCTTCAAACCATCAACTAAAAGTACATTTTCAATTAAAATAGAAGATTCATTACCTATACTACCCTTACCAATTATTTTACCTTTCTTGTTGTCACCAAAAGTTACAAAACCTCCATCCTTTTTGGAGAGAGAGACAAACTTGGATGGGTCTCCCGTCATGTGTCTAGAGCAACCACTATCCAAGTACCACTTGTTTTTCTTGGAGACTTTCAAACATACCTACAAACACAAATGTTCAAGTTTGATTCTTTGGTACCCACACTTGTTTGGGTCCTAGATGGTTAGCATTGACAAACTTAGGAATCCACTTCATTTTTGCATAGACATTCAAGGCATTGGATTTTGACAAGTAACAAGAATAATTTGTATGTCCAAACTTGCCACATGAGAAACAAACAACATTATGCAAAGATTTATCTCTCACAACAAATTTATGCACTCTACTTTTCTTGGAGAAATTATTCCTTGGAGCATTGTGAAACTTTGCTCTTTGAGAAAATTTTCTTCTTGGAGAAATAGTATGAGCATATTTCAATTTAAAGCACTTAGGTCTAATATGACCTTCAACACCACAATAATGACATATAGGCACAAAGTTAGATTTAACATGCTTGGACACAACCTTAGGCATATTAAGCTTAGGCATATTATGAGATGCTTTAACAAAGATAGTTTTAGAACTTGAAGGAGTAGAACATTCATCAATATAGCCTAAACCTCTTTTATCACCAAAAGGCTTACCTACTTCAATTATCTTGTCTAATCTTTGAGCACCTATTGTCAACTTTTTAATAGATTCTTTAGCCTTGTCAAGTTCTTGCAAAGCACTCAATTCCTTTTCTTTGAGTAATTTAATCAAATTATCTTTTTCACAACTATCATGCTCAAGAAATTTAACTTTGTCAAGCAAGGCATTTTTCTCATCACAATCAAAAGCATGTTTGTCACAAGAGATATTCATTTCATCAATATGCATAACATCATGCTCATTCTCTTTTAAGCAAGCAATTTCTTCAAGTAAAGACTTATTTTTACTAGATAAAACATTGTATTTCTTTTTAAGCACAACATACTTAGAACTAAGCTTTTCTAAATCATTTTGCATATTTTCAAAAGCTTCAAATAACTCATCATAAGAAAGGGGTTCTAGAGTTACCTCATCATCTTGTTCATCCTCTTTGTCACTATGAGCCATGAAGCAAAAGTTTGCCACTTCTTCATTATCACTCCCACTTTCGCTTTCATCGCTATCATCCCAAGTAGCCTTCATTGCTTTCTTCTTGGATTTCTTGGATGATTTGAGAAGAGGACAATCGGTTCTAATGTGACCCAGTTTCTTGCATTCATAGCATATTACCTCATCCTTTTTGCTCTTTTCACCTTTTGACTCTTTTTGGTTGGAGAGATGCTTCTTGAATTGTTTCTTTCTCTTTATGAAATTTTTATACTTACGAGAGAGATAGGCAACGTCTTCTTCATCAAGAGCATCCTCATCTTCGGAGTCAACTTCCAAGGACATGGTCTTTATGGCTATACTCTTCTCTTTCTTTTTCTTCTCATCCTCCATGTTTTTCTTGATCTTTATCTCATGCGTCAACAACGAACCCATGAGTTCATCAATGGAGAGAGATTTGAGATCCTTTGCCTCTTGAATGGCGGTGACTTTAGGCTCCCATTGTTTAGGCAAAGACCACAATAGCTTCTTTACTTTCTCAAGATTTGAGTACTTTTTCCCAAGTCCTTCTAAAGCATTGACAATGTTAGTAAATCTAATAAACATATCGGAAATAGTTTCATTTTCATCAATTTTAAACATTTCATATTGATGAACTAACATGTCAATCTTTGTTTCTTTTACTTGACTAGTTCCTTCATGAGTAATTTCTAATTTATCCCATATCTCTTTAGCGGTTTTACAAATAGACACTCTATTATACTCAATTTCATTCAAAGCACAAAATAAGCAATTAATAGCTTTGGCATTTAAAGAGCATGCTTTCTTTTCATTTATTGACCATTCTTCCTTAGGTTTTAAAGAGCTAACACCATCAACATCTTTTGTTGGAATTTTAAAACCTTCCTCAACAATATCCCATAAATCATAATCAATAGAAAGCAAGAAAAATCTCATTCTATTTTTCCAATAACTATAATTAGTACCATTAAAGAAAGGAGGCTTTGTAATAGATTGACTATCGGTAAAAGGGATAAAACCTAAAGTTGCCATAGCTCAAAAACAATTAAATTTATCAAGAAAAAATATTTCAAGATGAGCAACCCGCTTTGATACCAATTGTTGGATCGATATGGCAACCCTAGAGGGGGGGTGAATAGGGTTTAATTAAACTTTTTACTAAAGTGGGCCCAATTAAACTAATTAATATACTTTTTATAAACAATAAGAAAATTTCAATTTATACAACAAATAAGAACAAACTAAAGCATGCAATAAATTGCTTAAATTAATTGCAAAAATAAAAAGGAAAGAGTTAGAGAAGAAGACACCGTAATTTTTTTAGTGGTTCGGTCAAACTTGACCTACTCCACTCCCCTAGCGCCTCTTGGGAATTTGAATAAAAAACTTTCCGACTCTTTCCACGGATTAGAGCCCAACCGATACACCACCGCTCCTTTTACGGGTTCAAGAGCAAACCCGATCCTTTCCACGGGTGAGGATCAAACCGTTACAAGTGATGGAATTTTTGGATAACACAATACAACTCTCAATAGAGTAGATTTACAAATTTGAGCACTCAACAAAGTATCCTCACAATACAATAACACTATCTCAAGAATAAGATGAAAAGAAAATTTTTGGGAGCTTGGAGAGAGCAACAATGGAAACTTTTTGATTTGGAGGATTGTAAAATGTAAAAATTGTTGGTGGTAAAAATTTGGGGAGGAAGATGAGTTTAAAAAGAGAGGGAAATAGAGTAAAAAGATAAATTTAATTTGGACCATTAGATTTGTGTTAAAGAAAAATGAAGGGGGGAGATTAAAAGAAATTTAAAAGTAAATTAGAAATTTTAAAATAGTAAATAATATATAAATAATAATAATAATAATAATAATAATAATAATAATAATAACATTAACATATAAGTAAGTAACGGTAAAAAATTTGAAAGTAATATATATATATGTTAATTTTTTTTTTCAACGGTCATCTGCATTAAATGCAATTCTGATTTTTTTTTTTTTAATTACCGTTACACATACTTTTTTTTTAAAAAAAAATAGAATTATATATATATATAATATATATATATTTAAATAACCAAAAATGTCCATGTGTTACTCTCTCAAGCCTTCCATGTGTCGCCGTCAGATTGGTCCACGAAGCTGACTCAGCCGCCACGTCATCAGCACGGGTATTTTCGTTAAAACTTGTTTCGGCTATAACTTCTTCGTTTTAGCTCCGATTTGAGTGATTCAAGAGGCGTTGGAATCGTTGTTCCGAGCTCTACGCTATGGACACATTAAAACACTAAAATTTTCAGTAATTAAAAACTGGGTTTGTTATCATCAAAACATTGATTAATTAATTAATTAAAATTAATTAATTTGAGATTAAGGGCCAAAAAGCCAACAAAACTCTATAAACCGGGGAGGTCACTCTTCATTTTGGGGGATAGAAAAGGATTGGAGGGGACTTTGAGGCATTCAACCATTGAGAGAAGTCAGAATTCAGAAAGAATTCAAAAGCTTCAAGTCCAGTCAAAGAATCTAGGAAGAGTTCAGAGAATTGAGAAGGATTTTGAAGACTTAAAGACTGGAAGAAAATCAATAAGCCAGTAGGTTGATCATCCAAGAACATCCAGCCAGCAGGCCGATCACATTCAACAAGATCAAAAAGTCAGCAGGTCAAATCATCTAATAAGATCAACAAGTCAATAGACTGATCATCCAAGAAGATCACTAAAGTCACAGGCCAATAAAAGAAATCATTAAAGCTAGCAAGTCGATTCAAGAAGGTCAACAAGTCAACAGGTCGATCCAAGAGATCATCAAACCAACAAATCGGTTCAAGAAGATCAACAACAATTGAAAACCAAAGATCACTCCAAGAATCAATTGAAGCAAGCTTTAAACTCGAGAACAAGTGTTCTAACCCTCGAGTGAAACACACATAAGAGAGAGATTGTACTACACCTGCAAAATCATAACAAGTGTCAATTATGTAGGCTAAATTTTGGATTTCAAATATATGCTACATAGATATCTCATATCTCCTAAAACCTTGGATGTATATGGGCTTTGAGAGGGTTCTTCATCACAATGGTGAATTCCATCTTCTCTGATAAATCAATCTCATCTCCTTCCACAGCCTTCCACTCAAATCGCCAAACCAAATTTGCAACAAAATATTCCAAATGAAGCATTGCCAAACCAGCCCCTGGACATATCCTCCTCCCTGCTCCAAACGGCATCATCTTGATCTCCTTGCTACATGTCACATCAAACGTCATCGTCGTCGCCTCTCCATCGCTGCTCACGAATCTCTCTGGCTTAAACGCCATCGGATCCTCCCATACTTCCGGATCCCACCCCATCTCCACGGCCAAGATATTCACCGTTCCATTTTTGGGAATGAAATAATTCTCCAACATCGTATCTTCTTTCACGGCATGTGGTAACATGAAATGTCCCGGCGGGTGCCTTCGTAATCCTTCTAGAACCACGGCTTTCAAATATGGAAGCTTCCCCAAATCTTCTTCCTTTACCTCCTCCTCCCTAATTAAATGTATCGTAACTTATCAAATTATACTTTTACGTCGAGAGTAGAGAGTCTAATTTTTAATTTTTGAAAATATCATTTCTTCGTCTAGTTCCGTATCGATGCACGAGTGAAAAGAAATATTAAAATAAAAAAAACGATTAAATTTACCGTAACCCATGTTGTTTTGTGTTGGATTCCATGACTCGTTTGATCTCTTGGAATAGTTTTTGTTGGATGTGTGGGTACTTTACTAAATTTGCCATTATCCATTGCAAAGTTGTGGCAGTGGTGTCAGTCCCGGCGTTGAGGAACTCCGAGCATAAACTCACCATTTCTTCATTTTTAAGCTTTCTATTTTCATCGATAAGGTGCAAATCGAGCAGAGTATCCACATATGATACTACAAATTCTTCTTTTTCTTCTCCATCTTTTTTTGATGTTTCTTGTTTTGCCTTCTCTCGTGCCTTGATAAATGGGATTAGGACCTATTAAAAAATTAATAAATGGTTAAATACAATGCAATTCAATAATTTTTTTTTGTTTGACAACATGTGGAGTGAAGGATTCGAATCACAGATCTCTTGATATGATATCAAAGTCGAAGATCCCATATTCTAACCGTTATAATATTTAGAAAAAAAAAGTGTTTTTAAAAGAAAGGAAAAAACTTGGGTGCATACACTCGGTATATGTAGGGATCTCCGTGATTATCACCATTAAAATGTTGACAATTAGGAGAGATAAAAAAATTTCTCATTTTCTCCATTCTTTCTCTCTTAGTTGTCAAGATTTTAATGGGGTGTGTAGGGAGATCCCTACGGTGAAATATCTTTTTAAGTACTTTTCGAAGAAAATTAAATAAATGCTTAATTTAAAAGTAATTTCGAGCGCTTTTTATTTATACTTAGAATTTCTCAAAACCCCTCTTTAGTTATCAAGAATTTATTAAAAATTTTACCTGATATTGCTAGGTTAAAAGAAAAATGAAAAAAGAACTTTTAGTCGTACATAAGGAGGCATGTTAACTACAAATTATTCAATGAAGTCAACACAATGTGGATGCTCTTTTTAAACCATTGGATGTAAATCTTAATGTTTGTCCCTCTGTCTCTCGAGGTATTTTTACCATTTTTTTTTTACATCCAACGATACAAAACTATCATTCTCATCGTGGCGGCCTCACCTAATAATTTTTCCATGCCAAACACCCTAACTTATGAGCTTTAAGATTTTGAATTCAAGTATCGGAAAGTCAACCTTTTCTTGCTTGCTTTTGAGTTGTAAGTAAGCCTTCCAACGCTTTCGAAGCAAAATCTTCATCAACTTAGGCCAGAAATTGAGTATAACAAAACGCTGAAGATTTACCAAAATCTCACGCTGCACTTGTTGAATTTCCAAGATCTCTGTCTCATTCAGCTTGTCCCCAAAGCACATCAAAACCAACAAACAAAACATAGCAAACTGAAAATGCTCAACAACAACATAAGCTCCCGATCCAGATCGAGACACAAGGCGAGTAACAAGAATGTCTAAAACCCACCTGCGGGCCCGAGAATAGGCTCGGACCCGCTAAGGGTGGAGCATCTCCGCCGCGAGATTGCGACGGAGGAGGCGCCACGTGGAACCATAAGGGGCGGAAGTGATGTTGTTGAGGCAGCTGCCGGAGGTGGCAATCCTGTTGATGGCAAGGAACTGGGGGCGGTCGGCGAAGATGGCGCTGTTTTGGACGAGGGCCTTGTGGGCGATGGAGCGGTCGGAGATGACGATGGTCGGCGACGGGCCGATGTGGAGAGTGATGATGGGGCCATATTTGGCAATGAAACAGCGCAGCGCAGATTCGAACTCAAGGGGCGACTGGCGGAGCCATAGGAAGTTTGAGAGAATTGGGAATGTGGCTGGCCCCGGGGGGAGCTTGTAAAGGCCACGCCGAGAGGGGAAAAGAAATAACTTCACAAGAAAAGTGAGGAAGAAAGAGACCATTAAGAGAAGAATCCAATTCATTTTTGCTGTCTATGTATGTTGAAACCCAACGTAGCTATATATATATATAGATATATATATGCAGGTAGACAATGTATTAAATTTCCATGATCGTGTTGACATTTTCATATGTCCATGGATTCGACATCGACATGTGGAGTAAATCCACATTTCCATTATATCGTAAAGAACTTGATAAAATATAAACAAAATAATAACAAAATGTGACTGATTTAGAAGGATCTTGAAGACTAGAAGAATGGAAGAAAATCAATAAGCCAGCAAGTTAATTGATCATCCAAGAAGATCAACAAGCCAATAGGCCGATCCAAGAGATCATCCAGCCAGCAGGTCGATCACATTCAACAAGATCAACAAGCCAGCAGATCAATCATCTAAAAAGATCAACAAGTCAATATATAGACTGATTATACATCCAAGAATATCGCTAAAGCCAACAGGCCAATCTAAGAAATCATTAAAGCTAGAAAGCCGATTCAAGAAGGTCAACAAGTCTCTCAACAGGCTGGATCCAAGAGATCAGCAAGCCAAAAAATCGGTTCAAGAAGATCAATCACCCTTGAAGACGAAAGATCACTCCAAGAATCAATTGAAGTAGCTTTAAACTCGAAAACGAAGTGTTCCAACCCTCGAGTGAAACACACGTAAGAGAGAGAATCAGAGGATCATATACTAGAGATTGTACTACACCCGCAAAATCAATACAAATATAAAGTTCATTCCACTTGTTTCCATTTCATTGAAATTACGTGTAAACAGTGTGTAATAGATTCTTACACTTTAAAAAGTATGAAGTCATTGAAATTTCAATTTTGTGTCTGATAGGTCCTTGAACTTGAAAAACATCAGAGGTCTCCAAACTTTCAATTTTCTTGCATATTCAACACACATGTTCTAAAATTAATAAATCTATTAGACATGAATCTAGTAGAACATCAAAAGAGGCTGTTTTTGTTGGCTCGAATTCTTCTCAATCGAGAGGAAATCAAGCTTTTGGTAGTAGGGTGGATTTTTTTTTTCTTTTTTTTTTTTTTCTTAGCAGAATCCCTCTTCCATTTGGAAGAGATATGTTTTTGTGGGACTTTTCTGCCTTGTCGTGTTGGCTTTCCTCTGTTTTTAATGAGGATAAACTTTGGGTGTTAGTTGGTGGTTGATTAATGAAGTGCTTATTTCAATTAAAAAAAATGTGTTTAATTTATACTCAAAACTTTTTTCGAGGTTGATATTTCAGCAAATGAGCAACACTCATTTAATTTCTAAGGAAAAAGATTGCAACCCATATCAGATAAGGTTTTTGCTTAACAGAATGGACAATGACTTCTAACACCCTTGTTTGGTACAAGATTTCACAGGTGAGCCTTGGACAAAAAACATTTTCTGACATCAGTTATGTCCATACACAAGGCCGACTTTCTATGCCCTTATAAAATTATGGGTTTTCTCTTTGTTCATTTGGTTTTTTTTTTTTTTTCTTAAATTTTATATGCAATTTAATTTTGAATATAGTTAATTATTTATCTAATTAATATTAAATAACAAAAATTAATATAATAAATTTTTAATTAGATTAAATAAATAATAATTTATTAAGATATATACTTGTAGATTACATTGATGTAGTTATATATTTACTCAAATTATAATGAATTAGTTAATAATATCTAAAACATATTTAATTAGTGAATTAAAGTCATTTAAATTAACTTAGTATAAAAATTCATATTTTCAATAATTATAATTAATTATAATTAATTATAATTATAACTAATAATTATTTCTCAAGTTTCATAAATCTTAATATTATAAAAATTTTAATTTTTTTATTAACCTTTATTATTATTATTTCATTTTTTTTACCCTTTTTCTTAATTTTTTATATTTTTATTAAAATATATTTATGTATTCTTTAATAAAAAAGTTATAATTGAACAATAATCAACTAATTATATAATTTCATTATCATAAATAAATAATTATATTATTTATTTAAATAGATACATATATAAAAATTAATGTAATTGAGGATTATTTTAGTACCTAATTAAGGATATTTATTAAAAATATTAGTTAACTAATTTTAATTAGTTAACTTAACTTAGTTTATTTAATTAAAATTATTCCTTAATTATTAATTCATTAAATTTTACTAATACTTTGAATTAATTTTGATTTGTGTTTTATTAAATCTGTTAAAATTACATAAGGTTTCAATGATTAATTCCAAAAATAAATGCATACATAATGATTTTAATAAAATCATGATGACATTCTCATATACAGCCAAACAGAGTTATCTTTCATTCTTAGTAATCTTATTCTCAGATATATTATTCTCATACCTTAAACCAAACGACGACCCTAACAGCTTAAGATAAAAACTTACTCACCCTGTTAATTATTTCTAGTAACTAACAAAGTTTTTGAAAGTTTTTGAAAACTATAGGAGTGTTGTAAATAACAAAACAAAGAAAGTTATGGTTAAAAAGTAGTGTTTATAAGTTTAATTTTCAAAAATAAAAAACGAAATTGTTATCAAACATGACCTTGATTTTTGTTTTGGTTTTTGTTTTTGTTATCTACTTTTTTTTTTTTTTATAAATGTACATTTTTATTTCTTAAATTTGGCTAAGAATTCGAATGTTGACTTTCAAAAACTAATTTTTTAAAAGCCAAATTTTGAAAACTAAAAAAAAGGTTGACTTTCAAAAACTTATTTATTTCTTAAATTTAACTAAGAACTTAAATGTTTAAGAATGGTAAAAATTATTTAAAGAAATTATGAGAAAACAAACACGCTTTCCAAAATTAGAAAATTAAAAACCAAATCGTTATACAACATCGCTTTACTTATCCATAAATAGATCATCACAGGTATAACTTAACAATTATGTAGAAGAAGGGAAAAGGAAAAATAAACCGGACACAAAGTTTTAAGTTAAGTCTCAGCCAAAATAGGCCTACATATATATCTATGGCAGCTTTATTAAGACGGAAAGTCTTGGAGAAATTTAATCGGCACAATTTAGTCACTTTTAATTTCAATCACTCTATCTTCGCGATGATTATATTTTATTTATAGTAGAAAATAGAAACTGCCTGAGAAACGAAATTAATCTATCAGTATCAAACCTCTTCTAAATAATGTCTATTATGTAGCCTAAATTTTGGATTTCAAATATGCTACATAGATATCTCATATCTCCTAAAACCTTGGATGTATATGGGCTTTGAGAGGGTTCTTCATCACAATGGTGAATTCCATCTTCTCTGATAAATCAATCTCATCTCCTTCCACAGCCTTCCACTCAAATCGCCAAACCAAATTTGCAACAAAATATTCCAAATGAAGCATTGCTAAACCAGCCCCTGGACATATCCTCCTCCCTGCTCCAAACGGCATCATCTTAATCTCCTTGCTACATGTAACATCAAACGTCGTCGTCGACAACGTCGCTTCTCCGTCGCCGCTCACGAACCTCTCTGGCTTAAACACCATCGGATCCTCCCATACTTCCGGATCCCACCCCATCTCCACTGCCAAGATATTCACCGTCCCATTTTTCGGTACGAAATAATTCTCCAACATCGTATCTTCTTTCACTGCATGTGGTACCATGAAATGCCCCGGCGGGTGCCTTCGTAATCCTTCTAGAACCACGGCTTTCAGATATGGAAGCTTCCCCAAATCTTCTTCCTTCACCTCCTCCTCTCTAATTAAACATACCGTAACTCATTAGATTAAACTTTTAAGTCGAGAGCAGAGCATCTCATATTTAATCTTTGAAAATGTCATTTCTTCGCCTAGTTCGTATCGATACTCACTCGTTGAGTTTTAATGCACGAGTGAAAAGAAGTACTAAAATAAGAAAAAAAAAAGATTAAATTTACCGTAACCCGTGTTGTTTTGTGTTGGATCCCATGACTCGTTTGATCTCTTCGAATAGTTTTTGTTGGATGTGTGGGTACTTTACTAAGTTTGCCATTATCCATTGCAAAGTTGTGGCAGTGGTGTCAGTCCCGGCGTCGAGGAACTCCGAGCATAAACTCACCATTTCTTCATTTTTAAGCTTTCTATTTTCATCGATGAGGTGCAAATCGAGCAGAGTATCCACATATGATACTACAAATTCTTCTTTTTCTTCTCCATCTTTTTTTGCTGTTTCTTGTTTGGCCTTCTCTCGTGCCTTGATAAATGGAATTAGAACCTATTAAAAAAATAATAATAAATGGTTAAATATAATGCAATTCACTAACTTTTTTTTTTTCTTTGGAAACATGTGGAGTGAAGGATTCGAACCACAGGTCTCTTAATATGTTATCAAAGTCGAAGATCCCATGTTCTAACATCTATAATATTTAGAAAAAAAAGTGTTGAAAGGAAAAAACTTAATTGCATACTGGTATGTAGGGATCACCCTGCATACCACCATTAAAATGTTGACAACTAAGAGAGATAAAAAAAAATTCTCATTTTCTCCCTTCCTCCCTCTTAGTCATACTTAAAAAGGCATGTCAACTACAAATTATTCAATGAAGTCACCACAATGTGGATGCTCTTTTAAAACCGTTGGATGTAAATTTTAATGTTTGTCTGTCTCTCGAGGTATTTTTACCGTTTTTCTTTTACATCCAACGGTACAAAACTATCATCCTCATTGTGGCGGCCTCACCTAATAATTTTCCATGCCAAACACCCTCACTTATGAGCTTTAAGATTTTGAATTCTAAGTATAGGAAAGTCAACCTTTTCTTGCTTGCTTTTGAGTTGTAAATAAGCCTTCCAGCGCTTTCGAAGCAAAATCTTCATCAACTTGGGCCAGAAATTGAGTATAACAAAACGTTGAAGATTCACCAAAATCTCACGCTGCACTTGTTGAATTTCCAAGATCTCTGTCTCATTCAGCTTGTCTCCAAAGCACATCAAAACCAACAAACAAAACATAGCAAACTGAAAATGCTCAACAACAACATAAGCTCCCGATCCAGATCGAGACAGAAGGCGAGTAACAAGAATGTCTAAAACCCACCTGCGGGCCCGAGAATAAGCTCGGACCCGCGAAGGGTGGAGCATCTCCGCTGCGAGATTGCGGCGGAGGAGGCGCCAAGTGGAGCCATAAGGGGCGGAGGTGATGTTGTCGAGGCAGCTGGCGGAGGTGGCAATCCTGTTGATGGCAAGGACCTGGGGGCGGTCGGCGAAGATGGCGCCGTTTTGGACGAGGGCCTTGTGGGCGATGGAGCGGTCAGAGATGACGATGGTCGGCGACGGGCCGATGTGGAGGGTGATGATGGGGCCATATTTGGCAATGAAACTGCGCAGCGTAGATTCGAACTCAAGGGGCGACTCGCGGAGCCATAGGAAGTTTGAGAGAATTGGGAATGTGGCTGGCCCCGGAGGGAGCTTGTAAAGGCCACGCCGAGAGGGGAAAAGAAATAACTTCACAAGAAAAGAAAGGAAGAAAGAGACAATTAAGAGAAGAATCCAATTCATTTTTGCTGTCTATCTATGTTAAAACCCAACGTATCTATATATATATATATACATGCATGTAGACCATGTATTAAATTTCCATCGTGTCGACATTTTCATATGTCCATGGGTTCGACATCGACATGCAGAGTAAATCCACATTTCCATTATATATCGTAAAGAAATTGATAAAATATAAACAAAATAATAACAAAATGTGACTAATGTAGAGATAATATTTATGGTAAGTATTTTAATTTATTTTTAAAATGTAAAACATTTATTTGTTAATTTAAGGGAAAAATACATTTTTGGTCCCTGAGGTTTGGATTAAGTTATACTTTGGTTCCTGAGTTTTCAAACTCAACAAAAATACCCCTGAGGTTTGAGATAAGGAGCAATTTGGTCCCTGACATGGCACTATTATTTTAATTAAAAAAATGAATTTTCAATTTTTTTAAATAAAAATATATAAAAATATTATTATTTTTTTAAATTCTTTCTCTCTCTCTTTTTTCTCCATCTTCTTTCTTCTTCAGCTTCGGCGGCCGGTCACCGGAGCTGAAGAAGAAGGAGATGGAGAAGGAAGAAGATGGAGAAGAAAGAGAGAGAGAAAGAATTTTAAAAAAATAATAAAATAATAATATTTTTATTATTTTTATATGTTTTTATTTTAAAAATTAAAAATTCATTTTTTTAATTAAAATAATAGTGCCACGTCAGTTTGTCGTTAGGATTTAACGGCAAATTGGATGGCAGGGACCAAATTGCTCCTTATGTCAAACCTCAGGGGTATTTTTGTTGAGTTTGAAAACTCAGGGACCAAAGTGTAACTTAACCCAAACCTCAGGGACCAAAAGCGTATTTTTCCCTTAATTTAAATATTTGTTTGAATTTTTTTATTTTAAATATTTTTCTAGAAATATCCATCGACGTTGATATTTCGTCGACATTTCCATAAAATTGAAACTTCGACATTTTTGTCCACATCGACATTTTAACCCTTGCATGTCGATAGTATTTTGTGTGTGTTTTTAAATTTATTGTTGAGTTCATTGTAATTCTTGATCTTTTGTTTGTGTTTTGTTTATTTTTAGTTGGAGAGATTAAAACCTTTTATTTTTTAACAATACTTGGCTGCATGACGTAGGGATGTTCTCACTACACACCAACGTTAAAATGTTGACAATTAGAAGAGATAGAAAAATTTTATCAATTTATCATTTTCTACCTTTCTCTCTTTTAGTTGTCAATATTTTAATGAAATATGTAGAGAGATCTCTAAGTGTACAAGAAGTTTCCTACACGCAGCCGTATGTAGTTAAGTATTGTTTTAAAAGTATCGTGCCTTTGACTTTTTGGTATGTGTTTTTGTTTTGAGTTGGGAAGTTAATTATTAGTATTATTGATGTATTTAGTTCTTCAACTTTGTTTTAGTTTTAAAAATTTTTAGAAAATAATTATTTTGGTGGTTACATTAATGTTTGTGTCCACATGAAATAATTGTGCTGGGGAAGCTATGGGTTCAATATTTGTCCATTGTGTTAGAGATAGGCAATTAGGCATATTTAAAGTTTGCCATGCATATTTATTGAAAGCAAAATAATAATGATAAGGATCAAATTGGTTATTTTTTTTTAGTTTAAGGACTAAATTATAGACATTTTGAAAGCTTATGACTTGGGAACCTAAATAGAATAATCATGAAAGTTTAGAAATTAAAATGAGATTTAAACTTGTTTTTTACCTTTATTTTATGACTTTGGAAATATTTTATTTTATATTTTTATATAAAATTTAAGGATTAAAGCAAAATATTTGAATTTTTTTAGTTCAAATAAATATAGATATATTTCAAAATATTTGAAAGATTCAAACATCTTACATCTTGATCAAGAATACATGTTAATTATCACAAAACTAATAAAATAGAGGTATTTGAAGCAAACTCTAGGTTTGTTTTCGATATTTTTATAAGATACTAAAAAGTTATTGTTTTTTATAGGGGCAGTTGCATAGATGACAAATTGGACCAAATTAATAGCAAATATAGCACTGTTGCAAACTAATTACAAATATAGCAAAATTAATTGTACAAGACCAAAAAGTTGTTGTCAGATTCTATCCGTGTCTATCACTGATAGACTCTGATTATTCAAAGTATATCAGTGTCTATCGCTGATAGACTTCGATTAATCAAAATCTATCAGTGATTATCACTGATAGACTTTGATTAATCAAAGCCTATCAGTGATAGTCACTGATAGATTTTGATTAACCAAAGTTTATGAGCGATAGACACTAATAGACTCTGAATAATCGGAGTCTATCAGTAGATTGATAGATCTGATTAATCAGAGTATATCGCTGATAAACTCTGATAATCGAAGTCTATCAGATAGACTCGGATAGATTTTGCTATATTTGCAATTTTTTTTACATGGTGCTATATTTGCTATTAATTTGGTCAAATTTGCCATCGACTGCAATTTTCCTTTTTTATATTGTTTTACTGGAATGGGCTATGTAAATCACATTTTAGTGCAGGATTGAGAGTGATTTTGTTGAAATAACTAAAATCACTTTTGTCACGTTCAAAATCACCCCAAAACATGCCTTTAATTATTCAAATTCAATTTGATGTTTGATTTTACATTTTAAATGTGATTTTCATATCATCATAAAATTGATTTTGAATTATTAAAGACACGTTTTGGAGTGATTTTGATTATGATAAAAGTGATTTTAATAATTTCAAAATCACTCCCAAAGGTGTCCTTAAGTTCCACCAATCTCCATTTGAAAATTAATTATCAATTTCAAGCATAGCTTAGTAGATAAGATATCAATGTCCATTCTAAAAGTCGATTGTTCGATCCTCCACCTTTGTAATCTTTAAATGGAAAAAGAATCAGTATTAATTAACTTCTACAGAAATACTTAACAAAGTGTGAATTGATGAGTTTTGTACTCTCCAATATACATTTATTTACTTTTTAATGGACCATATAGAAAGTTGTGGTAGTTCCACCAACAATTTAGGTTGCGTTTAGTTGATGATCGGAAAATAAACATTTGCAAACAAGGGATTCAATGAAAATGGAGTTTTATTTCATGTTTTCAAATATGTGTTTAGTAACAGATTTAGAAACAAGATCCCAATTTAAACAATGTTTCAAAATGTATTTTAATAACATATTTTAAACCATAAACGAGTTGCAATAATCAACTAAATATTAAGTTGAATATAAACTGTTACAGGTAATTCTGGACAACTCCGAAATGTAAAGATTTGGCGAGGACAGCACAACACCAACCCGAAGACCTGACCAGGAAGTGGACCCCGGAGGAGAAATAGGCTGGAGGGTTGGGCCAAGGTCGAGGCTGACCCTCAGCCCACTTGGGTGGGTCGAGTTCCTCTCCCTCCGTTCGGTTCCTGGTGTCCTAAGTCAGCTCGGTTCGACTTGGTTCAGTCTCGAATTGTCTACAAACGCCTAGAAACCCTAAAACAGAAAAAAGTATATAAACTCTTCTTCATCATTGAAAAAGGGATCCCAAAACTAGTCTCTAAACTCTCTTCTCTTCCTCTAACTCTCTGGTTTGCTCATCTTTGTTCTCCTTGCTAACTTAAGCATCTGAGGCGGTGTGGCAAGCACCATAGAGGTGTGCAGGTTTACCTTGTCTTGCAGGCCACGTCTTCCCCCTCTCAAACAAATTTACCGTTGGTGTCACGTGAAGGTCAGGTGAGTTCTCCCTACCCAAATTTTGACATCAACATAAACTATTATTAATTAATTTTTAAACATGTTTATGTTATAAATTTTATATAATTATTATTTTAAAATATCATATAATTTATAATACACTATATCATATATTTTAAGTTAAAAAAAAAGGATTGATTTTATAACATGATATACAATATTTATTAAAGTTTTTATCTTTTTTTTTTTAATTAAATTCTGCCTTCTAAATTTCAAATTCTGAAAACATAAAAAAGTTATTTTTTTAGAATTTTTACTATTTAGATTATAGAATCCAAAAACAATTTTCAAAAACATATATGCCAAACACTGATTTGCTTAAATCAATGAGTCCGAAAACATAAAATAGAATTAAGATTACATACCAAACATGCCTTTAGTTAACAATTATGTGAGGTGGGATCAAACCATCAATCTTTGGAATGCAATTGATATTAGAGTAAAATCAGCACCCAATGCCTTTAATGAGCACTTATGCACCTGCTGACTTTCTCACACAAGGTTTTCTTATTGCAATATATTTAAACGTGAAATAATTTATTTTTATATCATACCTATTTTAAAATAGGTTAAACTTCAAGTTTAGTCTCTAAACTTTAATGTTTGTGTATAATAGATCTCTACCGTACTTTAAAAAGCATCTAATAAGTCTTTGAATTTTCAGTTTTGTGTCTAATAGGTCCTGAACTTGAAACATGTCAAATAAAGTCTCTCAATTTTCAATTGTGTATCTAAAAGATCTCTTGCATATAAAACACATTTCTTAAAATTAATAAGTCTATTAGACATGAAATTAAATTATGTATCTAGTAGGACACCTAATCTTTCGATTTTGTGTCCAACATATTGATGATTCTTTTAAAAAAATATTGAATAGATAAAAAAACTTATTAGACACAAAATTGAAAGTTTGGGAACTTATTAGACCAAAATCGAAAGTTCAATAATTTATTAGTCACTTTTTAAAGTTCAGTAATCTATTAGTCACAAAATTGAAAGTTCAATAATTTATTAGTCACTTTTTAAAGTTCAGTAATCTATTAGTCACAAAATTGAAAGTTCAATAATTTATTAGTCACTTTTTAAAGTTCAGTAATCTATTAGACCAAAATCGCAAGTTCAATAATTTATTAGTCACTTTTTAAAGTTTAGTATATTAGTCAAAAAATATTTAATAGATCAAAAACTTATTAGACACAAAATTGAAAATTTAGGAACTTATTAGACCTGTTTGGAAGCTAAACATGTAATTTAATCTAAAATATAAATTAGAAATTTTCCATTTTTTTAAAAGTAATTATCATTAACCAGATTTGGTTGACTTTCTAAAAAGCTCACTTTTAACCATTGGTACAAATCCATTCACTTTTTTTTCTTTTTTTTTTTTTCTTTTTTTTTTTTTTACAAAGTATGGTTGTTTTAAATTAAATGTGTTTAATTTATCCACCCATACTTTATTTTGTAAGTGAATGTTTTAAATCCCCACATTCACTTACAAAGTATGGTTGTTTTAAATGTGTTTAATTTAGACATTCCAAAAAAAATGTTTAACTTATACTTAAAACTTTTTTCGTGGTTGATATTTGAGCAAATGAGCACAATGCCTAATTTAATGGGCACTCAAGCTTTTAATGAGTATTAACGCACCTATTGACATTCTCACACAACCTAATAAGTATAAATTTTTTTTTTCCTAAATTACTTTTTCTTAAATATTATAATTTAAAGTTTGAAATAATTACATTTTTTTAATTATTTTTATTTAGAATTAAATTAAAAATAAATCTTTTACCTTGTTCAATTAAAGCATTCAAATATTCATCTACCAACATGAGTATAACTCAACAATAATTGACATCTACTTTTTTCCATTGAAGTTGGCAGTTCAAATTCTCATACTCCACATTTGTACTAAAAAAATTTAAAACATATTTGTCTGTCACACCTCCTACACAAGTATAAATAGTTTTTTTTTAATATAAGTTTTATTGTTATTTTCTTAAATATTATAATTTAAACCTGAAATAATTTTACTTTTTTATTAAAAATATAACATAAAGGAAACATTTCTACCATCCTCAATTAAAATGTTGCTTCAAAATTCATGATTTTTCAATACTTAAATTGTCATTGGTTTCTTTTTATATTATATTTAAATTATTCTTGTTTAAAAAAAAAACTAACGACTAAAACCTTTTACAATAATTAAAATATCAAAATATATATATTTGAGTACATCAAGATTTGGGGGTGGGGTGATTCGAACCTCTGACCTCTTGGTCGAGGATACATGCCAATTACTGTTGAGCTATGCTCGCTTTGGCAATAATCAATATATATTAAACGACTTTCAATTTTGTGTCCAATAAATCTTTGAACTTTAGATCCTTAAACTTTCACTTTTGTGTCCAATAAGTCTCTTAAAACTTTCAATTTTGTGTTTAATAAGTCTTTGACCAATTTTTAAAAATTCATAAGCTTACTAGATACACAATTGGAAGTTTAAAGTCCCAATAGACATAAAATATATAATTAAAAGTTCAGGGACCTATTAGACATTCTTAAAGTTTAAATTTTTTTTTTTTTTTTTGGACAACATGTCGGGGTGGGAGATTCGAATCATAGACCTCTTGATCATCAGTACAAGTTTTATGCCAGTTGAACTATGCTCATGTTGACTAATTTTTTGATCGTCGGAGCTTGTTTTTTAATTCATTTTTCCTTATTTATTTCTTTAATTAATCTCTCCACCCTTCATCTTTTTAATTTAGATTTAATAGCTCAATCGTTTTTTAAAGGATAATCTAATAGCTCAAACTTTATATTCTTGAATTATTTGTACGATAGTTTTTTTTTATTATTATTGTTTTGAAACTTCGTCATCAATAATATTATTGAATTGCTATTTACTGACTTATGGGTATTGAGTATTTTTGAATTAATAGATTAAATGTACATAAGATAATTAGGAATATTCTCTTTGACATTTATCTTTATTACTTGATTATTTATGGATAATACGTGATTTTTTTTTTTTTTTTTGAGAAAGGATAATACGTGATTATGTGCTCTTTAAAAAAATTGAAATATTTCGAATTGCTTCGTATTTGTTTCAAATTGTTTCGTTTTTTTCTTCTTTTCCTTGTTGCTTTCTTATTTAATTTTTAGTATTACATGCTTTGTGAGAAACTTTCAAAAACCTCTTTCTTTGGCATTTTCTTATGTTATTGGTTTTTTAATTTGAATTTTGTCTAGTTGTACTTGATATTTCAAATTTTTTGAATTATTAAAATTTTGTTGTTTTAAAAATTAGTCTCCTTGTTGGGTTTTTTTTTTTTAAACGAAACTTCATTCAACCGAGAACAAAGTTAGGTACACCCACCCGCTAAAACAGTGGCAGAAGCAAGCCACGGTGGGAAATTATCTCTTAAAAAAAACGAATCATCTTAAAAAAAAAACAGATTTTCTAGAAAGCTAAAATCAGAAATTGGTATGAGCGTGATTTTTTTTTTTTTTTTTTTTTTACAACATGTGGGGGTGGGGATCAGTGGCCGATCCAGAACTTCATGTGAGGGGGGCTATATATAAATAAGGAAAAATATCAACTTTTACCATGAAATTGTAAGGTGTTTCAATTTTTACCCTAACTTTCAACTTCATGAAATTGCACATTAAATTTACATAAGTGTTACAATTTTTACCTTAACTTTAAAAAATGTTGTAATTTTTACCTAGATTTTCGTTAAAATTATTGTTGAAAAAGTATTATCATGTGTGTCCAATCAATTATAAAACATGTATTTGAGATCACATTGATAGGATTATGATAAAAATGACATTATAGTTAATGTTTTTCCTAAAAATAATTTTGAACATATTGATATTAGTTTATATACTTTGATATTAAATTAGTTAAATTATAACTTTGGTTATTAAAATTTCAAGATTATGTTTAGTAAGCCTTCAACTTTAAAAAGTTTCTAGTAAGTCTCAACTTTCAATTTTGTGTCTAATAAGCCCATAAATTGTCGATTCTGTTTCTAATAGATTCTTTTTTAAAAAAAAAAAATTATAATAGGTTAAAGATCAATTAGGCAACAGGTTGAAAAGTTGAAAGTCTATTATATACAAAATTGAAAATTTCAAAACCAATTAAATACATTTTTAAATTCAAGATCCTTTTAGAAGAATTACACAAAGCAACTTTCAAAGTTTATATATTAGACTTATAATTTAATCAATTAATATTTTTTAACGTGAAGTATATATAACTTTCTATATAAATATAAAACAAAACAAATGAAATTGAAACAACAAGTTAGATTTTTTTTTCTCTTTCACAAGAATTATACCTTCGTTTCATGCTATTAATTTTTAAAAATAATTTACTAAAATTTAAAATAATTGTATACCATTTTCACATATGTTTGACACAAGAAAAAAGAAAATTAAATTTAAGGTTGAAATTGAAGATGAAACAAAATTTAATTAAGGTTTCTCTCTGATACCAAAGTAACAAAACACGCTATATAAAGTTAAAAAATCAGAAAAAAGAAAAAGAAAAGACATTAAAAAAAAACGAGAAAACACGTTAGGGTTAAAAAGAGGGAAAAGAATTGAAGAAAGAAAACAAATAAACGTTAAGATTTAAAAAAAAAAAAAAAAGGAAAAAGAAAAAGAAAAGGAAAGAAGAAAAAAAAACAGAAAAAAACGAGAAAATAAGAAGAAAAGATGTAAAAAAAAAGAGCAAACACGTTAGGATTAAAAAAAGGGAAAAGAAAAAAGTTAAAAAAAAAAAAACAGAAAAACGTTAGGGTTAAGAAAAAGGGAAAATGAAAAGAAAGGAAAAAGAAAATAGAAAAACACGCAGATGAAGGGTCGAACTCGCGCGATAATGGATAGAAGGGGGGGCTTGAACCGCTGGACTGTATATAAACATTAGTTAATAATTGTGGCGTTTAATATTGATAATATTCCTTCTTTTAAGTTGAGGGGGGGCTAGAGCCCCCTGGGCCCAACGTAGGTCCGCCACTGGTGGGGATTCGAACCACAGCTGTATGAGCGTGATGTTTTTTTTTTTGAGGAAAAATAATGCTATTAAAACTCAAGAGCTAGTCACAGCTCCCAAAATGGTACTGCCTGTGGGACAGGGACCCCCACAAGTATAGGAATCATACCCAGTATCTAGATAATTATAATCTAACAGCCATGAGGGAAAAACAGAGGACCAAGAATTGGACATTTGTAGTTCACATGCCATATGGGCCATATGATGGGCCAGCCCATTATTATTCCTTGACACATGCTGAATAGTTTGAACTTGGAGAGACTTCATTAGGTCTTGAGCTTCCATTATGAAGCCCCCCAACTCAGTGGCATCCTCGCTTTCGTTGGTCAGCAGCTGCACCACTTGGAGTGCATCAAGTTCAAGTTGAAAAATGAGG
The DNA here is from genome assembly GCA_017139565.1 of Luffa aegyptiaca. Taxonomy (NCBI): domain Eukaryota; kingdom Viridiplantae; phylum Streptophyta; class Magnoliopsida; order Cucurbitales; family Cucurbitaceae; genus Luffa; species Luffa aegyptiaca. Next base: position 1,261,944 of record CM029396.1, read on the forward strand.
GAATCAGAACGGAAATGTCTCACGGCTTCGCAAACTGATAAAGCCTCTAACCATGAAATTTTCCAGCTTTGCTTAACCCATTTAACTCCTCCTCTTAACGGACAGCCACGCCAGTCCCTGAGAATCCATCCAATTCCACCGCGCCGAAGTCTGGAGCTCCAAGAAGCATCACAGTTCAATTTGCAAACTCCCGTCGGAGGAGGAATCCACAAGCTCGAACGCATAGAAGAATCACCATGAATCGTTTGCAACCTCGCCGAATTCGAGTTACCAATCTGGGCCTCCAGACCTCGATTTTGTCGAGTAGAACAGGTACCCAGCTCCTCTCTTGACTCTTCTTGATGAAGAAATTCTGTTAGAAACACTTTAATTTTAGCTTCCAGCATCTGCATATCCATCTTTTGGTTGTTTTGAGTCACCAAATTCCTATGAGTCCAGATCTGCCAGCATAAAATTAGGCTTGTTACAACTCTCTGCTGGTCAATTGAATCTCTCCCCTCCTTTGTCCAGATTTTCATCAGATAGTCCGCCGGAGATAATCCACCCCTGTCAATAGAACGAACATCATAAGTCCAAGGACAGAAAGAGATCCATAAATTTCTTACCTCCTTACATTCCCAAAATAGGTGGGAAGCAGATTCTGGGGATTTCCTGCAGAATACACAAATATGATGAATATCCATTCCTCTAGAGACTAGATTTGTCAAAGTAGGAAGAATATCATTGAAAATACGCCAGCCACAAATTTTAATCCTGGCCGGGATATTGATTTTCCAAAAACTTTTCCATAGAATCTCCTGCTGCTGGCGATTTGAGGGAGATGCTTCCTGCAGGGCATTTAGATTTGTCCCTAATCTATAGGCACTTCGAACACTAAATACACCCTTGGAATCAAGATCCCAAAGCACCGAATCTTCCCTTCTGTTCGGGTTTAAAGGTATAGAAAGAATGGCCTCAGCATCGGATTCTAGAAATGAGTTGCGCACAAGGGTTTCATTCCAAACACCTAGAGACGTTATAAATTGAGCCACTGTATAATTTTGAACTTGGGGATTGATAATAATAGGAGTACATGAGCCTTCTTTAGGAATCCACGGATCTTTAGAGGCCTCTATGTTGATCCCACTCCCAATTCGCCACCGATAACCCTTAGAAAACAGATCTCGGCCCCATAGAATACTTCTCCAAACATAAGATGGATTAGAACCTAAAGTGGCATTCAAGAAACTCCCTGATTTAAAATATCTCCCACGCAACACTCTAGCCATCAGGCTTTCAGGGTGCCTAAGGATTCTCCAGCTCTGTTTTGCCAACATTGCCTGATTGAAAGAATTCAGATCTCTAAAGCCCATGCCACCATGATTTTTATGTGTACACAATTTCTTCCAACTTCGCCAATGGATTTTCCTACTAGTCTCTGAGGATCCCCACCAAAACCTGGCACAAAAAGAATTCAAATCGTTACATAAGGCTTTAGGAAATTTAAAACAACTCATCGCGTAATTAGGGATAGCTTGAGCAATAGATTTAATAAGAATCTCTCTGCCAGCAATTGAGAAAAACTTCCCTTTCCAGCCTTGAAGTGTTCTCCACACACGATCCTTAATGTTGTCAAAAATTTCCTGTTTGTTGCGAGCGTTTTGGGAGGGTAAACCCAAATATTGACCCAAACTTTCCTTATGTTGCACTTTAAGAATGTTCCTTATGCAATTGATCCTATCCACTCCAGTATTTGGGCTGACCATAAAACTTGACTTCTCAAAATTCACCATCTGACCAGAAGCCTTCTCATAGGTGATGAGGATTTTTTGAATGGACCTGCAATCTGATTCAGAAGCTTGAAAAAACAACAAACTATCATCAGCATAAAACAAATGAGTTACGATAGGGCAGTATCTATTCATACGCAAACCTGTAAGCTCCCTATTTGCTTCAGCATAGTTTAGAAGGCCTGACAAACCTTCTGCACATAGAAGGAATAAATAGGGAGAAAGAGGGTCTCCTTGTCTAAGCCCTCGCTGTGGATTGAACACCGTACGCGGCATTCCATTGAGAAGAACCTGAAAACTTACAGATTCCACGCAATTCATTATCAATCGAACCCATCTATCACAAAAACCCATTTTTTGCATAATTTTCCTGATATATATCCATTCCACCCGGTCATAAGCCTTGCTCATATCCAGTTTCAAAGCTGCTATGCCTTTCTTACCCTTCCGACGATTCTTAACTGCATGGATGCATTCGAATCCAATAATAGTATTATCCGAAATTAGTCTCCCGGGCACAAAAGCTGACTGCGAAGGAGAGATTATATCATTTAACACTGCCTTGAGTCTGTTGGCAAGGGTTTTTGCAATGATTTTGTAAATCACCGAGCAAAGGCTAATATCATTTAATACGCAAACCTGTATGAGCGTGATGTTGAACCTAGAGTAAATTGAAAATTGATTTTAGATAAATAAAAAATAATCAGATTTACCAAACACCCTTGACGGTTAAGATTTTTTCCCAATCGCTTTTTACTCCCACAAACGCAATCCCAAACCGGACCATATATAATTCACATCTTCATAATTGAAATAATTTGCTTTTATTGAATATTTGTAATATGTATTATTCTTACTGCAATATTTCCTTTAATGTAAATGTTGTATTTATATTGAATACAATACAACCATGGGTTGTGCATTACAAGGCCTTTCCATCCATTTCCTATCCTGTCAAATTTGTTCTAGGGTATCAGAGCCTGTGGTTTTCATTTATTTATTTATTTACTTTTAAAATTTTTATTTATTCAACATCAATGAGTCGTTGTAGTATAGTGGTGAGTATTCCCGTTTGTCATACGGGTGACTTGGGTTCGATCCTTGGCAACGGCGTTATATATTTTTAAATTTAATTTTATATCATCTTCTTTTATTGTCATTGTTATGCCATAAGTGGGGATAGTTTAATGGTAATTAGCATATATCTTTGACTCAGAGGTTCGAATTCTTCTCACCTCCAATTTGTTGTCAAGTTCAAAAAATTTAATTTAAGTTAAATATTTTTATTCTTTTATCTGATACTCCATTGAAATTATTTGTTTTTATTTTTATTTAAATTGATTTTTTTTTTCAATACAAGTAGCAAATTATATTTCTTAGCAAAATATAAAAATATCCTAGATTTTAGTTTTTTTGAAAGTATAAAAATACCCTTGATTAAACATATCATTATATTTTAAATCATATAAAATTTAAAATAATTGTCTTATGTGTTAATAAACATAATTATCTTATAATAAATTTGAAATTATCTCATAAAACTTTTAAATTAAATATCAACATTAAATTTATTTATTGAAAAATCATAGTTAAGCTACAAGTATTTAGAATATTAATTTGTCAAATACCTCAACTTGCTTTTTCATCTATAAAACTAAATTTACCAAACATGCACTATTTTACTTCATAGCACAAGTGATTTTCTTAATAGCACTGCTAACAACAATTATTTTAGAAGCTACAACAATCCCAAACTATGCCTAAGTCCGATCCAAGTAGTTTCAAAGATTAACCGGGATAAACTCACGTTGAAAATGGGTGGTGGGGTTTGTATTGATTAAAGAAAAGTGAAGGAAAATTGAAGAACGTCTTTGAGTTTTCAAGAATAGGTATGTTTGGATTGTGAGGTTTCAAAATGTACTTTTTTTTTTTTTTTTAGGAAAATTTCAAAATGTACATTTTAATCTCCAAGTTTTGAGAAATAAATTCAAAAGTACGTAACATTAATTATGTAATTTTTTAATATTTTTAATGCTGATGTGAAATATTAAAAATAATAAATTTTAAAAAATAATAATAATAAATAATAAAAACTCCACCACTCTCCTCTTCCACTCTTCTCTCCCTTCACCTTCACCTCTACTTCGACCATCAGTTAAGAAACATCACCTTAATTGATGAAATCTTTTCAAATTTAAAATTGCATTTAATCAAATCCATCTAAGGTAAAATTAATTCAACTAGTAATCAGATTTAGTGTAGACCGGTTTGATGACCATTTGACTTTTTATTTTTGAAAATTAAGCCTATAAACACTACTCTTACCTATAAGTTTTTTTTTTTTTTTGTTTTGGCTTCTCTTTCCTTCTTATGTTTTCAAAAATTAAGTTTAGTTTTAAAAATAATATATAGTTTTCAAAAACTCATCTTTGTTTTTGAAATTTGGCTAAAAAATCAAATATTTCCTTAACAAAGATAAAAATCATTGCAAGAAATTGAGAGAAAACAAGAACAATTTTCAAAAACCAAATTGGGCCCCGTTTGATAACCATTTGTTTTTTTTTGTTTTTGGTTTTTAAAAAGGAAAAAACTTGGCTGCATACCCATATGTAGAGATCTTTCTACATATATACCACCATTAAAATGTTAACAACTAGGTGAGATAAAAAAAATTTCTTATTTTCTCCCTTCATCTTTCTTAGTTGTAAAGATTTTAATGGGGTATGTAGAGAGATCCCTACATATCGGTATGCAGCCAAGTTTTGTTCTTCTAAAAATTATACTTGTTTTCTTTCAACTTCCCAACAATGGTTTTCATAGGGATCTATTTGAATTCCTAGCCAAATTTCAAAAATTAAGATAACTACTTTTTTTTTTTCAAAATTTGACTTGGTTTTTGAAAACAAGAAAAAATGTAGATACTAAAACAAAGAAACTTTATAGGTAGAAGTAGGTTTGTATAAACTTAATTTTCAAAAACCAAATGGTTATCAAATGGGGTCTAAAAATCAAATGATTATCAAACGGGACCTTAGTTATCTTAATTTTACTAACTTTTTTTTTAGTTCAACAGTAAGTGAGATTTGAACATCCGACCATTTGATCAATGTTAATAATATTTTAACTTATTAAAATATAAACTTTATTTATGTTAGTATAATTCTTTGATTAATAATTAAAATGGGCGTCTAAGCCAATATGTGTAATTTGTCTTTTGAAAAAGCTAGATTTCACATGATATATACTTTTACTTCGGGGCACACTTATTTCATAGATATTTAAAATAAGCTAATTATAGAAAATAACCCTAACTTTGGTAGTTAGCTCCAAAAAATTTTCCTAACATTTTAAAATCTTTTAATTTGTTTCATAAAAAATAATAATAAAGAAAATATATATTGGATGTAATTAAGATTATAACATTATTTAATACATTAGACACATATTTTTTTTTTTTTTGTGATAAGACATTAGACACATAATTGAAACCAACCAACTCTATCTTGTATAATATATTTGGGTTTGAAATTTTGACTCTAATCTATGCATTTTATTTCTATTTGGCTCCTAACATTTTAAAAGTTCTATTTTATAACATACCTTAGTCCTAAATTTGCTTTTCAATGTCAAATTAAAAAATTAGGTAAAGTCAAAACTTTTATAACATATAATTGAGAGGTAGTTAAGCAAGAGATCAGATATTCAAATCTTCCAACTCAAATATTTGTTGAACTCAAAAAAGATAGAAAGTAATTTCATTGCATCGCGCAAATTCAACCCATATAATATAAGACTATTAAAAAAAATGGACAAGAAGCCCCATTTCTTATTTTATACTTATCCATAGCTATAAAACTTACTAATTAAGTAATGATTCAAAGAAGCAGCTCAGAGGCTGCCTTTAATGGCGTCGCTGTAGCCATTGTCAAAAGCCTTGCTCCACAGCATAACTCCTCCATAGTTGGAAGCAGTTTTAATCGTCGGAAGAACTCGAGAAATAAACACATCCGCCGGAATAAATCCGCCGCTCGGCGCAGCCTCAGGCGCCGCCGGCAGCCCCATGAAAAGCCTCCCAGCTGTAAACGCCGTCCACTGGTTCCAAGAATTCAGGAGATTGTCGGTGTTGTCATTTGCAAACATGCATGGCGGGTTGTTGTAGAATTGAACCCAAACCAAATCAAACAAGCCGGTTTTAATGGCAGTGTCCAAATGGGCATCGGGGATCGGACACTGCGGAGCCGCGGAGAGAATGACTTGGCCTAAGCCCTTCAGCTGCCGAGCCAGCTCGTCCCAGAACTGGCCGGAGCCAGCTTCGATATCGAAATCGACGCCGTCCAAAACGGCGTTACCGAGCGGCCTCGAACTCGACTGGCCGCCGAGGTAGTTGTTCCAGATGAAATTTGCGACATCTCTTGCATCGTCGGCGGAGGAGAGCGAGTAGCTTCCTGCGCCGCCTCCGATGGAGAGGAGGACTTTGACGCCTTGGCCTTGGCAGGCGCTGATTTCGTCGCTTAAGAAGGCGCAGCCATTGTTGTTGGGGTCGCAATGGCCTGCAAGGTTCAAGACCGGAGTTTGGCCACTGCCAAAGGAGGAGAGAAATGCTATGTTGACGAACTCGTAGTTTGCGGTGGCGCAAGTAGAGGCAAGAGAGCCTTCGTTGCCGTTTTGGCCCCAGTAGATGGCGATCCCGGCAGCGTGGGAAGATCGGAATACGGAGGCGAGGAGGAAGATGATTGAAAGGGCTGTGGTTATTTTGTGGGCAGCCATTTCTAATGAGCTTCTTGTGTGTTTTTGTTGTGTGTTTCAACAATGGAGAAAATGGAGTGAATTTATAGGAAGGAAACAACATCACATGGTTAGACCAAGTCAAGGGAAAAAAAAAAAGTAGATGACATAAAATCTTGTCCAACTAGTGTCTTGACGTCTTCTTAATGGCATTTGGAAAATATTCCGAAATATTAATGAATTGACGTGTTCTACTTGGAGAGGGAAAAAGAATTGGTTGATTAGAATTAGTTGAGTCAACTTAACATTTTATAAAAGTTATCTTTATCCATCAACATGAGCATAGTTCAACTGACATAAAACCTTTGATCAAAAGATGAGACGTTCGAATCTTCCACCCACATGTTGTCAAAAAAAAAAGTTATTCTTTTTCGAGCTAAGTGATACTCTGGTTGACTGATCATGTTCTATTTGTAACACGTCTTTGCTATGTGACTGATTTGGTTGATTATATTAAAATATAATACGTCTTTGCTTAACTGATCATGTTCAATTTGAGAAGGCACCCTAGTTCGAAAATTACAACACAATTCATTTTTTGTGATAGTTATCTCAAGTTGAACTGTGAAATTCTTCTCGGTCATGTGTATATGTCATTCACCCTCAAAATACTCCAAGTAGTCTAAGGTAAGTTGCGTTCTAGAGTTTATATGACTTTATTTTCTCAAATTTGATTTCATTTTCTATTCTTCTATCATATTTTCACATTTGTATTAATTCACTTGACCTAAAATAGTGCTTCATAGAAAAATTCAACCAGATCAGACAAATCATTTATATAAAGAGATTTGTAAGCTACACATTATTCAAGGCTATTACAATAAATTTTTGGTGATTTTTTTTTTAAATCTTTTTTCAGTCGCTTAATTTAAATGTTAGAATCATTTCCACAAATACACAGGAGTTTTTTTTTTATTATTATTATTGAAATTACAAATTTTAAAACTTATTAGAATGATAAGTGGTTCTCCAAACTTTTTATTTCAATATTGTAGTTTTTATTCCAGCAGGATAGGACGTCTCTTCAAGAGACGATCTATCCACGTGTCAGCTTTTCGCTCATTTCTTTAAAAAAAAGAAAATGGTAGGTCGTCTTTTGAAGAGACAACCTACAAACGGAAAATTAAAAAAAAAACAACAAAAAACAAAAAGAAAAAGAAGCAAAGCAGGTCGTCTAGAGACCTACACACAGATATTACATTAATTTGTATTTGGCACAATGGCAAGGGACACCTCTAACACATAGGAGAGCGTGGGTTCAAACCTTGTTTATCGTCACCTTTTTTTTTTCTCCTTTTTCCGGTCTCTTTTCTATCTTTAAGAGAAATAATTAACATTTAATTAAATTTTAATTTTTTCAACAAAAAATAATAAATCGCAATATAATATTTAATGTGTTAAAAATATTAAACAAAAAATGTAACTAATTTATTTGATTTTAAAAGAGGGGAATTACTTTATTTGATTTTTAAAAAGAATAAAAGAGAAAAAGAAAGTATGTTATTTTTTTTTTTTTAAAGCAAATGAAAGAAAGAAAGAGAGAGATAAAAAAGAGACATGGGAAAGGAGAAAAAAAAAAAGAGGTTACACACTAGACAAAAAGAAGAAGAAAAAAAAAAAAAAAAAAAAAGTTACACACTAGACAACATTCGAACCCACACTCTCCTAAGTGTTAGAGTGGCATCCCTTGTCATTGTGCCAAATACTACATTAATGTAGGTAGAAACAACCTATTTTGCCGTTTTTTATTTTAAAATTTCCATTTGTAGGTCGTCTCTCCAAGAGATGACCTACCAAAAAAAAACTTTTTTTTAAGAAATGAACGAAAAGTTGACATGACTACAATATTGAAATATAAAGTACGAGGAACGTAACTACTCATTAATCTAATAAGTTTTAAAAATTGCAATTTTAATTAAAAAAAAAAAAAAAACTCCCAAATACACATCGTGGTATTTACCTATAACATCTCAAATGTTTAATTTTAAATATCATATCATGTTCCTATAGTTTTTTTTTCCCAAAACATTGGGGGTGGGGGGATTCGAACCTCTAACCTCAGGGTCGAGGGCATATGTCAATTACCACTGAACTAAGCTCGTTTTGGCATTGTTTGTTTAATTTAAAAAATAGATGGAATCTTTTTTTATTTTCATCATTTTATGCATTAATTTTAAAATATGACACGTCTAAATAAACTTATATTTTTAAAAATAAAATAGTCATTGTCTTAGTTTGTTTAGAACTTTAGATAACAATAAACAACACAATAGAAAATAATAAATTAGGAATAAAAAAACTGTCGGCTGCCAAATAAATCCAAGTCTTCGCTCAAATGAGAAGACTGGAACGTAGTGACGTAAGCAAATGATATGATTGTGACAAACTGCCCTGCCTTCTTTATTTAAGTATGCATATAAATATTGTCAAAAAAATAAAAAAGGATGCATATAAATTACAATATCATATAATTTATAATATATTATAGGTTAAAAATCACTTTTGGTCGTTGTCAAAAAAAAAAAAAATCACTTTTGGTCCCTAAACTTGTGAAAGTAACAATTTGGTCCTGAATTTTAAAATTTGTAGCTTATAAACATATTGGGTCCCAAATTAGTTTATTATGTTGAGGATTCCACATTGAAAAGATAAGTGGAGACCTCACAATTTATAAGATAAATGGGTTACTCCACTCATTGCCAATTGGTTTTGAGATGGTTTTGATATGAAACCCCATATAATCTAATATGATATCAGAGCCCATAAAACCCAAAACCATCCAAAGAATGGTGAACCCATGTTATCTAATATATTAATCTATCTATGTAAGAAATTTCATTAATTCTTTACATTAATTTTCACGATAGGAACTAAATCGTTGCAAATTTGAAAGTACATGGACTAAATTGTTACTTATTAAAGTACGGGAACTAAATTGTTGCAAATCAAAGCTCAAAGACTAAATTGTTACTTTCATGAAAGTTCAGGGACCCAAAGTGATTTTTAACCTATATTATATTATATATTTTTTAATTTAACAAAACTAAAATAAATTTATAAATATTTATCAATTTTTTTTTTATTATTTAAGTATGCATTTTAAATTTTCAAATTCTACCACGTCTACTCTACTTAGTTCTTGAAATTTAAATTCAATTACGTTCCTAAATTTGAAATAACATTTATATATATTTTTTTCTCTTGAGTTAACCTCAATTAACAAAATACAAATATGAAATTCCATTATATTTCTTGAAATTTAGACTTCGACTTAGGTATATTAAAAAAAAATTGCTTAGCACCTAAGACATGAGCTTTGCCAAAGAGACAAAACAAGTCAAGTTGAACAAAGCTCACACGTAAGTTTTTTAAGGGAAAATAAGGGAGGCTGCCAAATTTCCAATTAATCAAAATATTCAAACCGTATTCAAATTAAATCAGATAAGATGATGATCTTTTATTTTCTTTTTAGAATAATATGCATTGAATATGAACTAACCTAATATTGACTTTAAATTTCTATTAATATCAAAAACATCATGTTGCAATATTTCAATTATATATTTGATAAAATATAATACTTTTTTAGGGAAAATTACCTTTTTGGTCCCTGAGATTTGAGAAATATGTGTGTTTGGTCCCTTAGTTTTCAAAATAGATCTTTTTAGTCCCTGAGTTTTGAAAAATAGGTTTAAAAGGTCCCTAAGTTTTCAAAATGTACATTTTTAGTCCATGAGTTTTGAGAAATAGGTTTAAAAGGTCCCTAATATTATTTTTTCAATTTTTTTAAATTAATATTTTTGTATTATTTTTTAATATCGAATGGTTTTTAAAATTAAAAAAATTAAAAAGTATTGATTTAAAAATTTGAAAAAATAATATTAGGGACCTTTTAAACTTATTTCTCAAAATTTAGGGACTAAAAATGTCTATTTTGAAAATTTAGGGACCTTTTAAATCTATTTCTCAAAAATCAGGGATTAAAAAAAGGTCTATTTTGAAAACCCAGGGACCAAACGCACATATTTCCTAAAACTCAGGGACCAAAAAGGTATTTTTCCCTACTTTCTATTTAATGAAACCTTTTGATTTAAAATTTCTTTATTAAATAGGGAAGGGGAGTTCTTGGTAATTTTATAACTTTTGGGAGCTAAGTGTTAAATAAATATTTTTTTAATTAAATTAATTATTTAGTTTATGATGAGGTCTTAGGATCTTAAAAAGATTTTCTTCCACCCCTTTCCTTTCATATCACAAGTTGATGTGATTGTAAATAAAGGATTATTCTCAGTGTAGATGGCTTAAAATTTTTTAAAGGAGGAAACATGATAATTGATTGTGTGTCACAATCTAATTGTTTATGGGTTTACTTTTCAATATAAACCTTAATTTCATTTTTGTTTTGTTATTTCTCCATAAAAAAAATTAACAAAATCAAGCCAAATATTGAGAAGCTTAATGGAATTATTATGATTTTTAGTTTAGTGGTGATTTAAACACATGGATGTGTATTCTCATGGCAAGAGGTCTTGTGATCAAGGTCAAAAGTCATTTTTCAATCTAATTAACTTGAGTTCCAAACTGATTTTCAAGTTTATGAGGGAAGGAAATATTAATGAAGAGATTCGCTTTGAAAGTAGATAAGAGAAAACTAAAGAAAAAATGTTTTTTAAAAGTAGATTAAGGATATATTTGATTTAACTTTTCAAGTGTTTAATTTAAAAAAAAAAAAAAAAAGAAATCATTTTGAAAAAAAAATTGTAGTGTTTGACAACCACTAAAAATGGCTTATTTTAAAAAATGAGATTGAGAAATAAACCCTTTTGAGAGAAACGACAAATTATTAGGTGTAGACTCTCTTTAAAATAGTCGGATGTATATCTTCAAATTTATCTACTCCTAATTGGATACAAAATCGAAGTACTTTTACTATTTCTCTCTCTAAAATCCAACGATACAAATCTACTCACCTCATTGCACCGGGAACACTTAATAATTTCTTGAGGGAAACACTTAAATGCAATTTTTTTAAAAAGAGTTTTTAAGTATATAATAACTTGTGTATAAAAACACTTATGTGGAAATGTAACCAAACATATATGAGTGTTTAAATTTTAAACCATTTTTATACAAAAGGACCCGTTATGAATACCTTTTATTTTAAGTTGTTTTTCAAGAATTCGCACTTTCTTTTAAACATTTTAATTTCTATAAAAATTGTTTAGAATTTAAAGACTCATATATGTTTTGTTACATTTCCTCATAAGTGTTTTTATACACAAGTTATTATATATTTAAAAAAAAAAAAATTTAAAAAGTTCAATTCTTTTTCTCAAAATGATTTTATTTCTTATTCTCGTTTTTTAATGAGTCATGTTTAGTGATTGTCAAACCCTAGAATTTTTTTCAAAATGATTTTTTTTTTCAAAATTGAACACTTGAAAAAGTTAAACCAAACATACCCTAGATTTATCAAAACAATTTTTTCCAAAATTTTGTTATGAAAAGCAGAAAAAAATGATTAGGTAAAAAAGAATTATTCATTGCAAATATTTAGTTAAATTACAAATTAATAAGTCCATCAAATTTTCAAATTTATGTCTAATAAATCTCTAAACTTCAAAACAATGTCTAATATATAGGTTCATAAACTTTCAATTCTAAATAGGTCTCTGAACTTAAATAAAAAAAAAAAATTAGTCTAATGATTTCTAATTAACCTTTCAATTTTGTGTTCTAATAGATCTGAATTTTCAGTTTCATGTCTAATAGATTCTTGACTTGACATTTCTAAAAGTTCATGGATAGATCTTAGACACAAAATTGAAAGTTAGAAGCATATAACACTCAAAGATCCAATGTTATGTCTAATAGATTTGTTAATTTTTTAAAATATCAAATATATTAGTGATCTAGTAGACACAAAATTAAAAGTCTAAAAGGAAGCTATTATACACATCATTATTATTATTATTATTATTATTAGTTCAACAACATTTTGTGGTAGGGGATTCAAATCTCTTAATTCTTAGTCATAAGTTTAGGAACCTAAGCTATTAAGGTTTAGTTTGGGATTGTTGTAGCTTCTAAAATAATTGTTGTTAACTATGTTTTTAATTAAGAAAATCAGGTGTACTATGAAGTGAATTAGTATTTGGTAAATTTTAGTTCTATAGATGAAAAAATAGGTTGAGGTGTTTGGTAAATTAAAATTCTAAATTGTTGTAGCTTAACTATATCTTTTCAATAAATAAATTTAATATTGATATTATAAGATAATTATTTTTTTAAAACATATAAGATAATTATTTTAGATTTGGCTTAATCTAGGATATTTTTATATTTTTGCTACATAATATAACTTACTACTTGTATTGAAAAGAATATTATTTCAATTTAACTAAAAAAAATCATTTCAATTGAGTATAAGATAATAGAATAAAAATATTTAACTTAAATTAAAAAAAAATGGTTGACTTGAATCACGTCTCAACAACGTGTAGAGAAGATAAAGAATTAGTTACAAATTAGATTTTTAGGAAAGCTAAAAAGGAAAAACTACAATTATTGGATTTTGCAAATCAACATAGTTGAAAAACTACTTTTATAAAAATTAATTTATAATTTGTTTTACCAAACGTGATTCTTTTTTTAATCACTTCAACGGCCTCCAAAATCAACGCCAAACACACCTTAGATACCTTTCAAAGTCTCTTAAAAAAAAAAAAGTTTCAAAGTAACTCAAAAAAATCTATCTTTCAAAGTTGTTGGACATATTGCACACAAACTTGAAAGTTAAGTACTAAACCTAAACCTAAAAGATAAAATTGGCTAAAATTAGAACTCTTACAACATCAAAAGATAAAATTGAAATTAACTATTTAGTTTAATATTATTTTGTAAAAATTACTCTTTTGCTTTCTTTGGAATTTGGAGAGAAATATTGATTGAAATTTCCATAGAAATTTGGAGACAATTATTGTACTCTAATAAAAAGTAATTTTATTTCATCACACAAACATACTACAACATAGATGCATATATCTTTTCTTTAAATATAAAAGGGAAAAAATACCAAAGTTTTCCATTTCTCTTATCTTACTTATTCATGGCTTTAGAACTTATTAATAGTTATTCAAAGACTGCCTTTAATTGCATTACTGTAGCCATTATCAAACGTCTTGCTCCACAGCATAACTCCTCCATACTTGGAAGAAGTTTTAATCCTCGGAAGCACTTGAGAAATAAGCACGTTGGCCGGAATAAACCCACCACTCGGAGCCGCCGCAGCTGCCGCCGGTAACCCCATGAACAGCTTCCCGACCGGAAACGCCGTCCACCGGTTCCAAGAATTCAGGAGATTGTTGGTGTTGCCATTTGCAAACATGCACGGCGGGTTGTTGTAGAATTGAACCCAAACGAAATCAAACAAACCAGTTTTAATGGCAGCGTCCAAGTGGGCATCAGGGATCGGACACTGCGGAGCGGCGGCGAGAAGGACTCCGCCGAAGCTCTTCAGTCGTCGAGCGAGTGTGTCCCAAAATCTACCAGAGCCAGATTCGATATCGAAGTCGACACCATCCAAAACAGCGTTACCGAGCGGCCTCGAACTTGACTGGCCGCCGAGGAAGTTGTTCCATATGAAATTTGCGACTTGTCTCGCATCGTCGGCGGAGGAGAGCGAATAGCTTCCTGCTCCGCCGCCGATGGAGAGGAGGACTTTGATGCCTCGGCTTTGACAGGATTTGATTTGGCTGCTTAAGAAGGTGCAGCCATTGTTGCTGGGGTTGCAATGGCCAGCTAGGTTAAGGACCGGGGTTCGGCCGCTGCCGAAGGAGGAGAGAAATGCTATGTTGACGAACTTGTAGTTTCCAGTGTTGCAAGTAGAGGCAAGAGAGCCTTCGTTGCCGTTTTGGCCCCAGTAGATGGCGATTCCGGCAGCGTCGGAAGATCGGAATACGGAGGAGAGGAGGAAGATGATTGAAAGGGCTGTGGTTATTTTGTGGGCAGCCATTTCTAATGAGCTTTGTGAGTTTTTGTTGTGTGCTTCAACAATGGAGATGATCAAGTGAATTTATAGAAAGGGAAGGACATCACATGATTTGACCAAGTCAAGGAAAACAAAAAAGGTATGATAATACAATCTTCTTGGCCATTAGTGGAAGAAATTATTAGGTACTCGTGATGCAATGAGGTGAGTAGTTTTGCACCGTTGGATGTAAGAGAGAAAAATGGTAAAAGTACCTTGATTTTGTATCTAACGATTATTAGGTACAAACAAATTTTTGAAGATGTATATCCGACGGTTTTAAAGAGTGAGTCTCATTATATTGAAAACACCTAATAATTTGTCCTGACATTATGTCATTAGAATTTGGAAAATATTATAAATTATCAATGAATTGGCGTGTTCTAGTTGAAGACAGAAAAAAAAAAATTGGTTAATTACAATTCTCATCTATCTCCGTTGAAATGATTATTTGAAGTCAAACTAACATCTTATTATCATATTTAATAAGATAGTATATCAAATTTGCTTTGCTCATTTTTAATCTGAGGCACCTTAGTTCGTAATAAATTGTGACAATTATCTATCTCGAACTGTGAAACTCTTTTTATCATGTATGTCATTATTTTCACAAACTCCAATTAGTCTACTTTAACCATTAAAGTGAGCATAGTTCAACGGTAATTGACATGTACTTCTCTTAAGGTTGGAGGTTCAAAAATCCTCATACCCTCACATTTGTTGTACTAAAAATAAAGTTACGTATACCAATATGGACATAACTCAATTGACATAAAGTATATAACCTCGACCAAGAAGTTAGAGATTCAAATCTCCACCCTACATATTGTTTTAAAGTAAAAAAAAATAACAGTTTGAAAATGTGGGACCTTCTTTGAGTTTATATGACTAATTTTTTAATTCGATTTAATTTCATACTCTTCTATCATATTTTTATTCATTTCTTCTACGACATAAAATAGTACGTCATCGAACAAATTAAACAACGATGAAACAATTCATCTATAAATTGAGATATTTATATTTCTTTTCTTTTCATTTTTTTCCAACACCTTGACTTGAAGGTTAGAATTCTTTCCACAAACACATAGTGGTGTTAGTCAAATATATTAAATAATGTCTTAGTTTACCAAATTATCATATCATGGATAAGTGCATAAGAATTTTAGCATTCACTATCCATACAAACACACACAGTACATATATATATTAGACTTTTATTTTCAAACATATTGTTTATTTAATTTTAAAATACAGATGGAAATTAAACTTTTTGCACCATTTAATGTATCCATTCAATAATAAGACCCATCTAAATAAAATTATATTTAAAAGATAAAATAGGGTAATTATTATATCTTAAGTGAGCAAAACTTTAGTTTATTTGGTTAAAACATTATAAATTCAATAGTGGGGAAAGTTGGAATTCTTCACCTCAAGTTAGGTCTAAAAACATCAATAAAAAATAAAAGACTGTCGGCTTCCAAATAATTCAAAGTCTTTGGAGTCAAATGAAAAGACTTTGAAAGGTGGTGATTTAACCAAATTGTCCTTGCCTTCTCGCATTGGAAATTTGACAATATTAAGAAATTACTTAGGGTGTGTTTGGTTGGTAATCTGAAAACAGAAATTTGAAAACAAGGAATTCAATGAAAACAGAGTTGTATTTCATGTTTTCATATATGTAATTGATAGCAGAATCAAAAATTGGATCTGAATTTAAATAATGGTTCAGAATGAGTTTGATAATATATTTATAAACCATAAATTATTTGTAGTTATCAACTAAATAATAAGTTAAATATATAAAATATTATTAATTAATTTATAAACATGTTATGTGTTATAAATTTTTTATTATCATTATTTTACAATATCATATAATTTATGATACATTATATTATACAAATTTTAATTTCACAAAAATAAATTGAGTTTATAACATGAAATACTATATTTATTAAAGTTTCTATGTCTTTTGATTTAATTTTGCATTTAAAATTTTCAAATTCAAAATCAGGATACAATGAAAACATAAAAAAAGTTGTTTTCAAAATTTTTATCGCATATTCACTGCGAATCTGAAAACATAAAACAGAATCTGGATTGCCTATCAAACAGACTCTTCTATTTTGATCTATTCTACATTTAAAAAAAAATGAAAACTTCTGTCGTTGGGAAATGGAAAATATTAAAGACTATTTATTAATTTTGACATATTCTACTGATTTTCTTTTCTTTTCTTCAATTATAACATGAATCTTATTGTTTAAATTAAATATTGATTTTTGAACTTTAGTTATCAACTTTTGATATCCATCAATTATTGATTACTGAGTTCAAAACTTGAAAAGGCTAAAGGTATGGTGTAGTTCTTAAGGTTTGAGTGTGTGTTTTTTCAATTTAGTTTTTATTGATTAAATTTTTCATTTTAGCTTATTTAGACCTCGTTTGATAACTATTTGTTGGTTTTTTGAAAATCATGTTTATTTTCTTTCAATTTCCGTACCATAGTTTTCATCTTTGTTAAAGATACACTTGAATTCTTAACCAAATTTTAAAAACAAAACAGGTTTTTTAAAACTCTTTTTTTTTTAGTTTTCAAAACTTGATTTGTTTTTTTAAAAACAATGAAAAAAATATAGATAACAAAATAAATAAAAACTTTTAGGTGTAGGCAGTATTTATAGGTTTAATTTTAAAAAATCAAATGGTTATCGAACGATGCCTTAAGTTTTAACCTCTTTTTGTCGGTGAATGTTAAAATTGGTTAATTATATATGACAAGATATGATAATTAGAGCTTATCATGTAGAAATTTAGTGAAATTTTGAAAAGTTTATAATTCCTATATTCAAAATTTGTGAGAAAGTTAACTAACTCTCATCTAAAAATTTTAATTTTGTCAAACTTACTAAGTATTATATCAAGTAAGGATTGCACATGGTTACAAAATCATAGATCAAAACTTCTCAAATAACAAAGACATATAATTAACATAAGTTAAATTTAGGGTTCGTTGGGTAGATCTTTTAGTTTAAACAATTTTTCTTAAAATATTTTTAATAAAAATGTTTTTATGTCTTACCATTTTTTAAAAGTGCTTTAAATAATAACAAATTTATTTGGTTGTGTACTACCCTACAAAAGTGATTATATTAATTACAATTTTTTTTTGTTAATTAAAAAACAATTTCGGTCCCTATACTCTGCATCTCATTTCATTTTATTTTATATAATTTCAAATCTCAAAATTTGGTCTCTGTATTTTGAGTGTGATTCCATTTTAGTTTATTCCCAAAGTTCATTTTTATCAAATTTGTGAAATATATAATAATAATTTTCAAGACACAATGTGAATATATTTCTAAAATTTGAGAAATAATAATAGTAATTTTCAATCAGTGTTTAGTTTTATGATGGGATCCTTAGGATCTTATAAATATTTTAAACCAGAACTCGAAAATGAAAAAGAAAAAAAAAAAAAAAAAACCATTTTGGTCACTGAGTTTTAAGCTAATAGAGGTATTTGGTCATTGAGTTTTTAAAATAGACTTTTTTAGTCTTTGAGTTTTGAGAAATAGGTTTAAAAGGTTCCTAAGTTTTCAAAATGAACTTTTTTAGTTCCTGAGTTTTGAGAAATCGGTTTAAAAGGTCCCTAATATTATTTTTCAAGTTTTTCAATTAATACTTTTTATTTTTTTAAAATTTAAAAATCATTCAATATTAAAAAAATAATACAAAAAAATTAATTTATCTTTTCAAAGTTGTTGGACATATTAGACATAAATTTGAAAGTTGTAAGGACTAAACTTAAAAACATAAAATTGGGTTTTTTTTTTTTTAACAACAAATCATCAACCTTTCATTCAAACCAAAGAAAACCGCTCAAAGAGTATCAATACAAAAAGATAGAAACAGAGACAACCTAAATTCCCCACGCAGTGAGAGACAATCCCAAACCCAACCCCGTGAGACAACCTCAGAACTCCAAGCCATACTCGCAGCTGCCGCACAGCACTATCCCCCACCTGACAAAGCGTGGTCCAACAATCTAAGCAGACCGTCAATTGATTTTATCTGGTATTCAGCTAGCTTTCCCATTTCTCAATCATCTTAGCTCCAAGCTTATTCCTAGTTTAGAACTCTTAGCTCCAAAATTTGGGTAAAATTAGAACTCTTACAACATCAAAAGATAAAATTGAAATTAGCTATTTAATTAGTTTAATATTATTTTGTAAAATTTACTCTTTTGCTTTCTTAGAAATTTGGAGAGAAATATTGATTGAAATTTCCATAGAAAATTATTGGAGACAATTATTGTACTCTAATAAAAAGTAATTTTATTGCATCACAAACTGACAAACATACCACAGTTTCTCTCATTTCTCTCTCTCTCTCTCTCACTCTCTCTCTCTCTCTTTTTTTTTTTTTTTTTTTGAGAAAAATCTCATTTCTTATTTTACTTATTCATGGCTTTAGAATTATTTAGTTATTCAAAGACTGCCTTTAATTGCGTTACTGTAGCCATTATCAAACGTCTTGCTCCACAGCATAACTCCTCCATACTTGGGAGAAGTTTTAATCCTCGGAAGCACTTGAGAAATAAGCACGTTGGCCGGAATAAACCCACCACTCGGCGCCGCCGCAGATGCCGCCGGCAACCCCATGAACAGCTTCCCGACTGGAAACGCCGTCCACCGGTTCCAAGAATTCAGGAGATTGTTGGTGTTTCCATTTGCAAACATGCATGGTGGGTTGTTGTAGAATTGAACCCAAACGAAATCAAACAGACCAGTTTTAATGGCAGCGTCCAAGTGGGCATCAGGGATCGGACACTGCGGAGCGGCGGCGAGAAGGACTCGGCCGAAGCTCTTCAGTTGTCGAGCGAGCGTGTCCCAAAATCTACCAGAGCCAGATTCGATATCGAAGTCGACACCGTCCAAAACGGCGTTACCGAGCGGCCTCGAACTCGACTGGCCGCCGAGGAAGTTGTTCCATATGAAATTTGCGACTTGTCTCGCATCGTCGGCGGAGGAGAGCGAATAGCTTCCTGCTCCGCCGCCGATGGAGAGGAGGACTTTGATGCCTCGACTTTGACAGGCTTTGATTTGGCTGCTTAAGAAGGCGCAGCCATTATTGTTGCTGGGGTTGCAATGGCCAGCTAGGTTAAGGACCGGGGTTCGGCCGCTGCCGAATGAGGAGAGAAATGCTATGTTGACGAACTCGTAGTTTCCGGTGGCGCAAGTGGAGGCAAGAGAGCCTTCGTTGCCGTTTTGGCCCTAATAGATAGAGATTCCGGCATAAAGTATTTGCTTATGACTAAGAGGTTTATGAGCCAAATGTTGTTGAACACTTGAACTCAAAAAAAGAAAAAAATTTGTGGAATTCTCTTAGATCGTGCATGTCATCCCTCTACAAACTCCAATCGTATTTATACGACTCTATTTTTAAATTCCAAAGACAAAAACAAGTTTTTTAGAACTACTTTTTTTAGTTTTCAAAACTTGATTTTTGAAAATGTGGGAAGAAAGTAGATAACACAAAACAAAGAAACTAATATGTGAAAGTAGAAGTAGTGTTTAATAGGCTTAATTTTCAAAATCAAAAAATAAAAAACTTATCAAACGAAAGAAACTAACACATAGGTGGAAGTAGTGTTTGATAACCTTAATTTTCAAAAACCAAAAACAAAAAACCTTATCAAACGAGACCTAAACGTTCAAATCTTTTAAAATTTACAAATCTACTAGACAAAAAACTGAAATATTTAAAAACTTATTAGAAACCTAAAAGTTTATGAACCAAATAGACAGAAACCTCAAAAATCAGAAATTAACCGTGTCATTTAAGTTTAATCCCATTTATAATTATTTAAAGTATATACATTGTCCAAACTATTACAATTTTTTTTTCTTTTTTTTTTTCTTTTTTTGTAAAAATTCTTTTGATTTTAAGTCGGCTGCCAAATAAGTCCAAGTCTTCAAATGAGAAGACTTTGAACGTGGTGATGCAACCAAAATAAGATGATTGTGACCAAACTGCCCTGCCTTCTTCTCTTATTGGAAATTTTAAAAAATATTAAAAATTATTTATAATTTGATCTATTCTACATTTCTACTCAATGGGGACTGGAAAATATTAAAAATTAGTTATTATTTGACATATCCTACTAATTTTCTTTTCTTTTCTTTTCTTCAATCATTAGACGGCTTTGATTTTTTTTAACATGATATCAACTTTTGATCCATAAATTATTGTTTATTTAGTTTAAAACTTAAAAAAGATAGTTCATTGCATTTTAACACTTTTCAATACCCCTTCAATGTTAAAATTGGGTTAATACTAAACTAACATATAATTAATGAATCAAGAAGCTTAGAAAAAAAGAAAAAAAAAATTGGGTCATCCAAAAAGGAAAGTTTATAATTCCTATTCAAAGTTTATGAGAATGTTGGTACAAATTTTAACTTCTATTCTCATAGTTGTTCTTCATCGAAATATTTGCAAACTCACTAAGTATCTTGCCAGGTAAGATTTATAATTGGAGATAATTGAAAAATTATAACACTGGGAGCCAAATTAAGGGTGTGTTTGGTTTAACTTTTCAAGTGTTTGATTTTGAAAAAAATCATTTTAAAAAAATTTATGGTGTTTGGCAACCACTAAAAATGACTTATTAGAAAATGAGACTGATAAATAAACAATTTTGAGAGAAACACTTAAAACCAACTTTTTTGAAAAGAGTCTTTTTTTTTTTTTTTTATGAAACATTTGAAAAGAGTCTTTAGTATACAATAACTTGTGTATAAAAACACCTATGAGGAAATACAACCAAACAACCAAACATATGAGTGTTTAAATTCTAAAAAGTTTTTGTACAAAATGTTTTTAAAAAAATGCATTCTTCAAAAACATTTAAATTAAAATGTATTTCAAACGGACCCTTTAAAATATATATTTAGCTTAACTTATATTTTTTTTGTCTCTGTTTTTGCCAAAGAAATCTCTTCAATTATTATTCTAAAAAAAAAAAAAAAAATCTCTTCAATTATGAAACAAAGAGTAGCATTAAGCCCATGCCTTGAATCGCTAAAGAATGGGCCAAAAGAATTGATTTTCCAACGGACAAAGTTCACACATCATTAACAAGAAGACATAAGTTAGAATTACATTTAGGTGTCGTATGATAAGAAGAAGAAAACAAAAATATAAGTTAGAATTACATTTAGGTCTCGTTTGATAACAATTTCGTTTTTAATTCTTGTTTTTCAGAAATTGTGTTTGTTTCCTTGCAACTTTTTTCCTATATGGTTTGAAGAAGAAGAAAACACAAAAAAATAAAACAAAAAAACATAAGTTAGAATTACATTTAGACCTTGTTTTGATAACAATTTCGTTTTTAATTCTTGTTTTTAGATATTGTTGATGGTCGATTTTGGTCAGAGGAAACTCACCTGACCTTCACGTGCCACCAACGGTAAATTTGTAGATGAGGGGGAAGACGTGGCCTGCAAAAGGGAAAACCTGCACACCGTTGTGGTGCTAGCCACACCGCCTCCGATGCTTAAGTCAGAAAACGGAAGGGAGAGCTAGAGAGCAAGGGAAAGAGAGTCGAGAATAGAGTTCGGGTCCCCTTCTTCAGTGGTGAAGAGGGGTATAAATACCTGCTCGTGCTCCTAGGGTTTTTAGGAATTCGGAGGCGTTTCGGGACAAACCAGGCGAAACCGGGGCGGCTAGCGACATTGGGGACCGAGAGGAGGTGACCGAGCTCGGCCCGCGCAAGCGGGCCGAATGGTCGGCCTCGGCCTTGGGCCGAGGCCGACCATTTGGGTCGGGCCAAGTTGGCCCGGCCCTTTGGTCGGTTCCTCCTCTGGGTCGGTTTCCTAGCCCTATTTTCGCCCGGACGTCCTCGTCAGCTCCTTGTGCGTCGGGGGTCCAAAATTGCCCATACAGATATTGTGTTTGTTTCCACACAATTTTTTCCTATATGATTTGAAGAAGAAGAAAACACAAAAAAATAAAACAAAAAAACAAAAACAAAAACACAAGTTAGAATAATATTTAGACCTTGTTTGATAACAATTTCGTTTTTAATTCTTGTATTTAGAAATTGTGTTTTGTTTCCTCAAGTTTTTTTTCCTATATGGTTTGAAGAAGAAGAGAAAACACAAAAAAATAAAAGAAAAAAACATAAACATAAGTTAGAATTACATTTTAGACCTTGTTTGATAACAATTTCGTTTTTAATTCTTGTTTTTAGAAATTGTGTTTGTTTCCTCACAATTTTTTGACAGGCTTTGATTTGACTGCTTAAGAAGGTGCAGCCATTGTTGCTGGGGTTGCAATGGCCAGCTAGGTTAAGGACCGGGGTACGGCCGCTGCCGAAGGAGGAGAGAAATGCTATGTTGACGAACTTGTAGTTTTCGGTGGCGCAAGTGGAGGCAAGAGAGCCTTCGTTGCCGTTTTGGCCCCAGTAGATGGCGATTCCAGCAGCGTCGGAAGATCGGAATATGGAGGCAAGGAGGAAGATGATTGAAAGGGCTGTGGTTATTTTGTGGACAGCCATTTCTAATGAGCTTTGTGAGTTTTTGTTGTGTGCTTCAACAATGGAGATGATCAAGTGAATTTATAAAAAGGGAAGGATGTCACACGGTTTGACCAAGTCAAGGAAAAAAAAAAAAAGAGTATGATAATACAATCTTCGCCTTCTTCCCCTCTTTTTTTTTTTTTTTTTTTTGTAACCATTTCAATAGTGACACATTTATTCCAAAAATGTCTATTTTGTTATAATTTTACATTTTTGTCAGCTCACAACCATATATTAAAGAAGTTTAAGAAGCTAATTTACGTATTTGCCTTTACTGGTTGACAGAAAAAAAAAATATAATACTAAAATAAATTAATAAAATAAGAGTTACCAAATTAATTAAGGACATTTATGGAAGAATAAAAATTGAATTAATGTTTGAAATCTTACTATTGATAAATTTAGAAAATTTAGACAAAATTGAAATTAATGGGTTAAACGAGATCCACCATAATTTCTGTTTTTTTTTTTTTTATTATTATTATTATTGAAACCACAATATTGGTCATTAGTGCATTGACATCATGACATTGGAATTTGGAAAATATTACTAATTATCAATGAATTGGCGTGTTCTAGTTGAAGGGAAAAAAAAAAATTGCAAAGGAAAATTTAAAAAATTTTGAAAAAAAAAGTTGCTTAAGAAGTTATTCCATTCTCTTACTCTAGTTTATTGAAGAGATAGTATATCAAATTTGCTTAGTTTATGTTTAATTTGAGGCACCTTAGTTCGTAAATTGTGACAATTATCTCATCTTTAACCGTAAAACTCTTTTTGATCAGGCATGTCATTATTTCACAAACTCTAAATAGTCTACTTTAACAGTTAATTAAAGTGAGCATAGCTCACGGTAATCGACATATACTTCTCTTGAGGTTGGAGATTCAAAAATCCTCATACCTTCACATCTATTGTACTAAAAAAAAGTTATATATATGTACGTTAACATGGGCATAGCTCAACTGTGGCATAAAGTATATAACCTTGATCAAGGAGGTTAGAGATTCAAATCTCCACTCTATATATTGTTAATTAAATTTTTTTAAAAAAAAAAAATCCGAAAATGTGGGTTCTTTGAGTTTATATGACTAATTTTTTTTCTTTTAATTTGATACTTAATTTTATACCTTTCTATCATATTTTTATTCATTTCTTCTACGACGTAAAATAGTAGGTCCTTGAAATAAATTAAACAAGGATCAAACAATTCATCTATAAATTGAGATATTTATATTTATTTTCTTTTCATTTTTTTTTTTCAATCCCTTGACTTGAAGGTTAGAATTCTTTCAACAAACACATAGTGGTGGTGCTAGTCAAATATATCAAATAATGTCTTGGTTTACCAAATCACATATCATGGACACAAGTGCATTAGAATTTAAGTATTCACTATCCATACAAACACACACACATATATATATTAGACTTTTATTTTCAAACATATTGTTCATTTAATTTTAAAATACAGATGGAAATATTAAAGTTTTTACACCATTTAATGTATTAATTCAATAATAAGAACCATCTAAATAAAATTATATTTGAAAACGATAAAATAGTAATTATCTTAGTGGGCAAAACTTTAGTTTATTTGGTTAAAACATTATAAATTCAATAGTGGGGAAAGTTCAATTCTTCACCTCAAGTTAGGAGTAAAAAAAAATCAATAAAAAAATAAAAGACTGTCGGCTTCCAAATAATTCTAAGTCTTTGTAATCTCAAAATAAATAAATAAATAAATCTAAGTCTTTGGAGTCAAATGAAAAGACTTTAAACGATTTAATCAAATAATATCATTGTGACCAAATTGCCCTGCCTTCTCTCATTGGAAATTTCACAATATTAATAAAGTACTTTTTAAAAGAAAAAACTATTAATAAATTACTTATATTTTGAAAAAAAAAATGAAAATTTAATATGAGGAACTTTTAAAACCTATTTCTCAAAACTCAAGGACTAAAAAGATCTATTTTGAAAACTTAGGGACCTTTTAAATCTATTTCTCAAAACTCAGAAACTAAAAATGTCTATTTTAAAATCTCATGGACCAAACACACCTGTTCCTTAAAACTCAGGGACCAAGGTATTTTTTTTCCTTTTTCTTTTCTTTTCTTAAATTATGACAAGAATCTTATTGTTTAAATTAAAATATTGATTTTTGAACTTGAGTTATCATCTTTTGATCCATGAATTAATGGTTACTGAGTTCAAAACTCGAAAAAGGCAGGTAAAGGTATGCTGTAGTTCTTAATGTTTGAATGTTTGTTTTTTTAATTTAGTTTTTATTGTTTAAAATTTTCATTTTAGTTATGTTTATTTTCTTCCGATTTTCATACAATTGTTTTCATCTTTGTTAAAGGACACACTTGAATTCTTAGCCAAATTTTAAAAACAAAAACAAGTATTATTGAAAACTACTTTTTTTTTAGTTTTCAAAACTTGACTTGATTTTTTAAAACATGGGAAGAAGGTAGATAAACTTATAGGGGAAGGTAGTGTTTATAAGTTTAATTTTCAAAAACCAAAAACCAAATGGTTATCAAGTGGCCTTAAGTTTTAATATTTTTCAATTATACCTGATCTTTTTGTTGGTGAATATTAAAATTGGTTAATAATATATGACATGACATGATAATTAGTCCATATCGGTTGAAATTTAGTGAAAATTTGAAAAGTTTATAATTCCTATTCAAAATTTGTGAGATGTTTTGGAACAAATTTCAACTTTTATTCTCTTAATAGTTAAATAACTCATTTAAATTTTTGTTCTCACTAAGTATTGTGACGTAAGATTATGAAAGAAGACCGTATGGTTACGAAATGTTAAAATATAAGAAACTAAATCAAAACTTTTCAAATAACAGGGACTAAATTGAAAAGCCTCATTAAACATCTAAAACATATATTTAGCATAAGTTAAATTAATTTAGAGGTTCGTTGGGTAGACCTTTTAGTTTAAACAATTTTTCTTAAAATATTTTTAATAAAAATGTTTTTATGTCTTACAATTTTTTAAAAGTGCTTTAAATAATAGAAACATTATTTGGTTGTACTACCTACAAAAGTGATTATATTAATTACAATTTTTTTTTTAATTAAAATACAATTTTGGTCTCTATACTTTGCATCTCATTTCATTTTAGTTTATATACTTTCAAATCTCAAAATTTGGTCCTGTACTTTAGGCCTGATTCCATTTTAGTTCATCCAAAAATTCATTTTTATCAAATGTGTGAAATAAGTAATAATTTTCAAGACACAGTATGAATATGTTTCTAAAAATTTTGAAATAATAATAATAATTTTCAATCTAGTATTTAGTTTATGGTGGGATCCTCGGGATCTTATAAATATTTTCACCCCTTCCTTTTCATATCACATATCAATTTAAAGAAAAATTATTCAAGACTATAGCGACCAAAAAAAATAATTTATCGCTAAAAGTACAATTTCGACGTATGGAATCTTCAGCGACGAAAAAACAAACGTCGCTAAAACATAGTCGCAAGCTAACTTCAGCGTCGATTTTTACTAATTTGTCGCATCTTACGACGAAAATAACAATTTGTCGCAACTTGCAACAAAATTGCAAAAAGCGTCGCACAACGTATGCGATGAAAACAGCTCTTTCGTCACAAGTTGTATGCGACAAAACTAGCTCATTCGTCGCAAGCCCTTTGCGACGAAATGAGACGATTCGTCGCAAGCCTTGCGACGAATGAGTTGTTTTCGTCGCATACGGCTTGCGACTGATGAGCTGTTTTGGTTGCAGATCTTGGGTCGAAATCAGTTTATTTCGTCGCAGTGCTCTGCGTTGAATTATTCATGTTTCGTCACAGATTTCGATTCCTTTGCAACAAAAACTCTATATTCGTCGCACATATTTTAGGCAATAAAAAAATATTGTTCGAATTAGACATCTAAAAGATCAGTTTCATATTCAAATTGTCTTGATCGATAAACATTTTATACAAATTATTAAATAGTTTTACAAAACAAAGCATTCAACAATATATGAAATGGTCAATACTACATCCAAAAGTATGTTTCATATATGGACATTTTACCAAAGTCTTGATAAAGTTAAAGAGTTACAAAAAATAAAGACCATTAGGAAGTTTATCCAATTACAAAAAGAGACATTACCAAAGTCTATGTTAGCTAAAAAAAAGAGACGATGTTCGTTTGGTCATTGTTGTTGTCAGCAAAGTTTACTTCAATCCTGGAAATAAACAACAAATTACATATACACATAAGTACACAACCATCCTTAACCCCATTTACAAAGAGCATCACATACATAATGATGACATATAAACTCACAATTGCAATGACAAGAACAAATACTATTCCCCCTATTCTCAAATCATCCTCAATCTCATAGTGTAAATTTTTCACCCAATCTAGCTACATTTTATAAAGAGAAACCTAATCTTTGTACCCCTCCTCAAACCCGCATTAATCTCAATCAATAAAACCTCACCACCACATGTCTGCCTCTTAAGAACTTAATTTCTCCATAGGGTAGCCCATGTGGCAAGTCTTTCTTCGAAAAATTTCTAGTACTATGATAGTATGGAAAAATTCATACTACTTCCGTTCATTGTTTGCTCATAAGAGAAACATTTAAAAATGGTGTGAGACTTATGGAATAAAATATTATATCATTTGAATGGAAGGAGTATGTACTACTTACCTTGTTTTTCTTCCGATTAATAACATTCCAAGATTTTGAATAAATAAATAAATAAATAAATAAAAAATAAAATAAAATAAAATAAAATAAAAAAAAACATTCCAAGATTTGAATAAAAGAAGTAACTTTATTGCATCACAAATATTTAACACAGACATATATATATGTAAATGGGCAAGAAATCCCATTTTCCATTTCTTATTTCACTTATTCAAAGAAAGCAGCTCAAAGACTGCCTTTAATTGCATTACTGTAGCCATTATCAAACGCTTTGCTCCACAGCATAACTCCTCCATACTTGGGAGAAGTTTTAATCTTCGGAAGCACTTGAGAAATAAGCACGTTCGCCGGAATAAACCCACCACTCGGCGCCGCTGCAGCTGCTGCCGGTAACCCCATGAACAGCTTCCCGACCGGAAACGCCGTCCACCGGTTCCAAGAATTCAGGACATTGTTGGCGTTGCCATTTGCAAACATGCATTCCGGGTTGTTGTAGAATTGAACCCAAACCAAATCAAACAGACCAGTTTTAATGGCAGTGTCCAACTGGGCATCAGGGATCCGACACTGCGGAGCGGCGGCGAGAAGGACTCGGCCGAAGCTCTTCAGTCGTCGAGCGAGTGTGTCCCAAAATCTACCAGAGCCAGATTCGATATCGAAGTCGACACCGTCCAAAACAGCGTTACCGAGCGGCCTCGAACTCGACTGGCCGCCGAGGAAGTTGTTCCATATGAAATTTGCTACTTGTCTCGCATCGTCGGCGGAGGAGAGCGAATAGCTTCCTGCTCCGCCGCCGATGGAGAGGAGGACTTTGATGCCTCGACTTTGACAGGCTTTGATTTGGCTGCTTAAGAAGGTGCAGCCATTGTTGCTGGGGTTGCAATGGCCAGCTAGGTTAAGGACCGGGGTACGGCCGCTGCCGAAGGAGGAGAGAAATGCTATGTTGACGAACTTGTAGTTTCCGGTGGCGCAAGTGGAGGCAAGAGAGCCTTCGTTGCCGTTTTGGCCCCAGTAGATGGCGATTCCGGCAGCGTCGGAAGATCGGAATATGGAGACGAGGAGGAAGATGATTGAAAGGGCTGTGATTATTTTGTGGGCAGCCATTTCTAATGAGCTTTTGTGTGTTTTTGTTGTGTGCTTCAACAATGAAGATGATCAAGTGAATTTATAGAAAGGGAAGGACATCACAAGGTTTGACCAAGTCCAAGGAATCTTGGCCATTAGTATCTTGACTTCTTGTGTCATTAGGATTTGGAAAATATTACAAATTATGAAGACCACTTTATTCAACTCGATACGGGCTACGTCCAAGACATAGGACACGAAACAGATCTCTAAAATAGTATGATATTGTCCACTTTGGCATAAACCCTCGTGGTTTTGCTTTTGGTTCCACTCAAAATGCGTCATACCAATAGAGATAGTTATCTTTTCTTTAATTTGAGGTACCCCTTTATTTGAAAATTGCAGCACAATTCCTTCCTCTTGACAGTTTTCTTCGATTTGAATTGTGAAATTCTCTAAGGTCGTGTGCTCTACTCTATTTTTGCAAATTTAATTTCACTTTACACTCTTCAATCATATTTATATATTTATATGCTTGTAATGATTCATTTCTTCTATCATATAAAATAGTACTTTCAGAAAAACAATTATAAAGAGAGATATTTATAAAATTAAATTACAAATTTAGTCTCAGGAACTTTGAGGTTATATATGTTTATTTAGTCCTTCAACTTTCAAAATTACAAATTTAGTCACTAATTAGGTCCCATTTTGATAACCATTCGGTTTTTTGTTTTTGAAAATTATGCTTATTTTCTCTCCCAAATTCTTTATTATGGTTTTCATCTTTGTTAATGACACATTTGAATCCTTAGTCAAATTCCAAAAACAAAAACATGTTTTTGAAAACTACTTTTTTTTAGTTTTCAAAACTTGACTTGGTTTTTTAAAACGTGGGAAGAAGGTAGATAATAACACAAAACAAAACAAAAACTAATAGGTGAAAATAGTATTTTTATAAGCTTAATTTTCAAAAACCAAAAGCAAAAAAAACTTAGGCCTATTTGATAACCATTTGGTTTTTTGTTTTTGAAAATTAAGCTTATAAACACTCATTCCACCTATCCATTTCTTTGGTTTGAACCTACCTCCTTCCCATGTTTTCAAAAACCAAGTCAAATTTTGAAAACAAAAAAGAGCAGTTTTCAAAAACTTGTTTTTGTTTTTGAAATTTGGCTAAAAACTTCAATGTCTACTTAACCAAGATGAAAACTATGGTAAGGAAATTGAGAAAAAAAACAATTATAATTTTGAAAAACCAAAAACCAAAAATCAAATAGTTATCAAACGGTGGCTTATAAAACGAGACCTAAACTTTTTAATCTTTTAAAATTTACAAATCTACTAGACACGAAATTGAAAGTTTAGAGACCAAATAAACGTAAACCTCAAAAATCATAAATTACTAACGGTGTCATTTAAGTTACCTGTTTTATAATTATTTAAAGTATATAAATTGTCCAAACTGTTATATTTTTTATTATTATTATTTTTTGTTTTTTTTTTTTTTTTTTTTTTTTTTTTTTTTTTTTTTTTTTTTTGTGAACATTCTTTTCATTTTAAGTCGGCTGCCAAATAAGTAGTCCAAGTCTTAGTACGTGGCGATGCAACCAAAATAAGATGATTGTGACCAAACTGCCCTGCCTTCTATCATTGGAAATTTTGAAAAAAATATTAAAAATTATTTATAATTTGATCTATTCTACATTTCTACTCAATGGAGACTGGAAAATATTAAAAATTAGTTATTATTAGACATATCCTACTAATTTTCTTTTCTTTTCTTTTCTTTTCTTCAATCATTAGATGCCTTTCATTTTTTAACATGATATATCAACTTTTGATCCATAAATTATTGTTTATATAGAGTTTAGAAAGAAAAAAAATTAGGTCATCCAAAAAAGGAAAGTTTGTAATTCCTATTAAAAATTCATGAGAACTTTGGCACAAATTTCAACTCCTATTCTCTTAGTTGTTAAATTCTTCATCTCACTAAAGTATCATGCCAAGTAAGATTATCAATGAAATGGGTATAATTGAAAATTTTTAAAACATTAAGAGCTAAATAAAAATTATTAGATAATATAATTAAATTAAAACATATATTTAGCTTAACTTATATTTTGTCCCTATTTTTGCCAAAGAAAGCACTTCAATTATGAAACAAAGAGTTGCATTAAGCCCATGCCTTGAATCGCTAAAGAATGGGCCAAAAGAATTGATTTTCCAACGGACAAAGTTCACACATCATTCAAAAAAGGGATAACTACACAAATAGGCTTCATAGTATACTCTATTTTCAATTTTGTCCAACTTTACCATTACATACACAAATGTCTAAGGACCATCCTTTATAACACAAAAAACCTAGTTAAATTACAGCAGAACCCTTCCATCTAATTTGACGTTAAAAAATCAAATAGAAAAATAGGCATGCATGTACTCTCGACCAAAAGATTAGAAGTTCGAATCCTCACCCCCAAATGTTGATGTACTCGAAAAAGAGAGAAGAAAGAGAAGAAGAAGAAGAAGAAGGAAGGAAGGAAGGAAGGAAAAAAAAAAAAAAAAAAAAAAAGGATGGTGTGTTTAAACTAAGAAATTAAAAGGCAAATACACATATGCTAGTTGATCTTCACTATATGTACATAGAGAGTTACAAGGAAATCTGCAGATTAACTGCTAGTTATTATATAACTAATTGACAGGTATTTTCAGAAATGTTAGGTATTGTTGAAAGCTATGAATTCAAGTCCTTAAACAATGCCTTGGAAACAGATCGACATGACTGATTTCCATTGTTAACAGCATCTTCATCACCAGCTCGGTTCGCTCTCTGAGACGAGTGATTCTTTTCTGGGGTCTCACACACCATGTCATTGCTTTCCATGCTTTGGTACTTCCTTTTCGATGCCTTTTGACGATGACTCGTCTTTGGTTTCTTTGCCTTCGACTGCTTCGGTGCCCAAACACGGTGCAAATCCGGTGCCCAACTCGTGAAAGATGCAAATCTTCTGGCCCTTTCTCTACTCTCTTGAGCTTTGATCAGTTTGCTAGTGTAGTCATTCTTCATCCCTGGAGATTTTTCACTGTCATTTTCGTGGAGTTTGTTTTCTACTGAAACTGGATCATTGGAGCTATAGTTGTCGCCGACTTGGTCGCTAACTGAGTTATCTCTCAAAGAATGATTGCTATCCTCACTGAAGAGAGGGTGACTGGTAGATTTATTCTCATCAACAAACAACAACAAATCCATTCTTTTATAGACCTTATTCACTAAATCTCCTAGACTTTGGCAATACCTGAAATTTTAAGCAAAAAGGATAAGGTAAGTCCTCCTTGATAAAAATCTCTATCCATCAAAAATCAAATTTGAATCTGAAATAAATCATTTGATCCTCTTGTTTTGATTTCTTGACCCAGAGAGATCCATGAATCCATCCCAAAGCATATACATACAAATGCAGGGCCCTAGTAAAGTTAAGGCATAAGACCTCCCTTTCCTTCTTGAATTAAGTCGATCAAAAGAGCTTCAAGTAATGAACAAGGAATAAAAGTATCTCTCGGTAATCCACTGGACCATTTAAAGCAGCCAATAATAAAATCCTCCAAAAAGATACCTCGTAAGGACAAGAAATGAATATACTAATGAGAGTACTAGTTGGAAATATTAGTAGGTTATAAGGGTATAGTGGTAATTAGCTAGAAGTGACTTGGTTATAAATAGGAGAGTTAGGAAGCTTAGAGGAAAGGGGAATTTTATGGAATTGTCCCGTGTGGATCTCCATTGTTGATATTGCAATATAGTAATTCTTTGTGTTATCTTAGTGTTTTCTTGTTAAGGAGAGTCGTAACAAATGATAACAAGAAAACACCACGATAGCACAAAGATAGAACTATATTGCAGTATCAAGAGAAATTACGAATCAAGAGCCAACGACAACTCTATTGAATGGACTGATGGAACAAAAGTCACTATTGGAGTGCCCTCAGGAAACGGTACAAATCATCGTGAAAGTTCCTCTTACATATAACAATAGTGGAGGATCAATCAATGGGAGCAAGGCCAAATGGTGCCAAAGGTGAAGGAGAATTAATGGGGTTGTGAGTGTTTTCGAGAAGGTGGGGCCTCTGTGTAGTCCCATTACTGTTTTTCTGAAGAATGTTTTTGTAAGATGTCTCATTACTGGAGGGGATTAGGTGGGAGGGTAGTTGGTGAGAAGGGATTTTATCTCTTTATGATTCTCCACAATGGGAAAGCCTTTAGCAACTAGTTTCTTCAAGAGGAGATCTCCTAAATCCCTGCCCTTATGCGGTCTTTTTTGTCTTCATATACTTCCAGGTTTCTTATAAAATAAATAAATCGATAAATATACTTTTGTATAGAGACAAATACCTGCTTTTTATGATTTTTCCGACATAATCTTCGATGCTCCATTCTCCAAAAAATCCTTCCTCCAAATGGCATTGAATTGTCTCTAAAAGCAAGCAAATATGCTTGACAAACTTTTGCTTCATAGATTCGCTAATGCTGAATCTAATTGGTGATCGCAAAATCTCCATTCGGAAGAAGATCTGCAATTCATGTCTGGAGCTTGTTAAGGAAAGTGCATGAAGGAATTGGATTCAGTTCATTCAACTATCAACGTCAAAAGAAATATAAGAAAACTGTATGTAAGAAAAAACAAATTACTCAATCAAAGGATACTCTCTGACTATGTTTTCCGAGGTTTGTCCAGTGGATCCTGGACTACACTCAAAGGGGAGACCATTGATCTTTGGCTTGGAAGCCAAGTCTTTGGGCTCCCTCAGCAAAAGTTCATTTAGTTCTGTAGCAACTGCACAACTGAGACTGGAATCAGATTTCCTGGTATTTGGTTGATCATCCTGCACTTCATGCTTTTGACTTAACCAGTATATAGCTGAACTCACAAGTCGCTCTGCCAAAGCACCCAAGTCAACAACTTTGGATTCGAGTCCTTGTTGGATCTTACTGGAGAGATTATTGAAAAAGTCCTCAGAAGTCTCCAAGTGATGGTCAATTGTTGCTTCAGCCAGTGTTTTAGAGGTCTCAGCCAAGGAATTTTCTTGACCAGATGAAGTTGCTACTGTGGAATATTTTATCCCCGCTTCAATCTGAAAGAATTCAAGACCAAAAAAGATTAATATTTGAAACTCAGGAAATGAAGACTAGATCCTCAATAATCACAATCATACCTTAACAGGTTTCCTTAAATAAGCTCTTTGAAGTTTCCGAACCTGCATTATTATCAAAACTTGATCAGCAATTTTAATTGTTACAGAACCCCCAAAAATAAAACTACCAGTGTTCAGAAACAACTTATTCAGATATGAGGTCTCACGTAAGCATCCAAAGAAAACAATTTAATACTGATAATTGATCTGTAAAAGAACTTAAGCGCTTAACGACCTTTTTTCGTGGAGAGCACAAAAGACAAATATAAATAAACACATATAAAAAAAATATATACATAGCATTATGACAATGAGATATTGAAAAACTAAAGAACTGAGGAACCTCTACGAGATTGTAAATATATAAACTTTTAAGCTACTTATTTCTTAATTCTTTTATAAATTTTATATATAATAATAATAATAATTAAAAAAAACACCCCAAGGCCAAGGCACATCACCCCACGCCTCAATGATGGTGCTTTGCATCTCCCATGCTCACTTATAACATTGCATAAGGTACAATAATGACAGCATGATAGTTTTTTCAAAATTTGTTTAATTAAATTGTAATTCTCGACACAAAATTATGTTCCCCATGGAAATAAAAAAGGAAAATTAAATCAAACGTTTACCTATATACCTTTTTTGTCATAGTAGCAGAAAATAGATATGTTCTCCTCTCACGAGGAATTTCATTCAAAATTTCATCTATTGATTTTTCGAAGTCTTCATTTGATAACTTGTCTGCCTCATCAAGGACCTGCTCAACATGCAAAACAGGCCCGTCAATACAAGATTATTACTACCAATAACGTAGATACAGGACAGTAATCATTCTTCACACGTTTTACATTAGCAAGTTGAACACAGTTCACCATTTACATTCTAAAATA
The DNA here is from genome assembly GCA_017139565.1 of Luffa aegyptiaca. Taxonomy (NCBI): domain Eukaryota; kingdom Viridiplantae; phylum Streptophyta; class Magnoliopsida; order Cucurbitales; family Cucurbitaceae; genus Luffa; species Luffa aegyptiaca. The sequence continues at coordinate 1,296,971 of CM029396.1, forward strand.
ACATTTAAATTTATAATATCAACAGAAAAGAAAAAAAAAATCCATCTAGAGCAGCAATAAAAAGGATACCACGGACAAAGTAGAATGAACAAGCTTCTTTTGGGAAAAAAGAAAAAAAAAATCTTTAGTTAGATTAATAGTGCTTCCCACGCATGTTCTTATAGAGAACAAGAACTAAAAGAATACAGACTCAAGCTAAGATAGGGAGAGGATTTCAAACACACAAACCTATATTTTTCTTGTCTACACTTCTCCAGTAACAAAAATGTTGGCAGTACATTTGATCAATCTCAAAATCGGTGAACAAAATTTTCATATTATTACTTCAACCAAGTAAACATCTCTAATTTACTTGAAAGCTTATTGTCTCTCCATACCAGAAAAACTCAAAGGTAAGTGTGTACAAAACTCACCAAATATTTCAATGTGTAGAGGGAAAAACCTTCCGTATTGGATAAATGGTCCACAAGGCGTCCAGGTGTCCCAACCTACAATAAAATAAATGAAATCTTAAATAAACAGCTAGACAAACAAGCGGCAATGGGAGCCATGACAAAACATTTGATATCATTGAACTAGTAGTAGTTACAAACAGGCTAAGCAAATAATGTATAGAAAGATGATGTACATAAAAGTACTTCAGCAGATATAGATATATGACAGAACATTTCATACTATTGTTGATGCTATATGATGTGTGACAGTTCTAAGTTTAACAACTTTCTGCAGAAGTTACCAATAGTAGCAACAGTAACTTTATTTAACTTGAACATCTATTTAACTAATGGAATCGCCTTTTTTCCAGTAGATCTTCATTCATATAATGTTACCTGAAGATACTTATGACTTGATAAAATTCTTTCTTTGAGGCTAAATCACTTAATCATATATTCCACAAGAACAAAAAAATAATGTCGAGAAGAGGACAAGAATTTTCACATGGACTGTCACATTTACACTATAGAATGAAGTTCAAGCGATGCAGAAAATATCACAGACTTACAACAATATGTGGCCGTTTTGCCAAGTTAATGGCTTGCTGCACCATGTCTACCCCTTCAACAAGCTACAATAGATTAAAATGAAATACTTATCATCAAATTTTACTAAATATAGAAGCACAAAAGACTTCAAGTGGAAAACACTGACGAGAAAAGCAGAAGAGACCTCACAACCTCAAGAAGTTTTCTTGTTAAGCCTTCTTTTCCTCCTCAGACTCTCTTTCTCAATTTTTGTGGGTATCTTATCTCACAGGCTTTTAGATATAGAAGTAAAGAGTTCAACAAGATAAGTACCCGGACAAAATACAAATATGCAATCCACTACATGAGCCACACTCCATCTGTAAAGCTCAATCAGTTCATACTACCTGATCCCTACAACCTCTAATCTTCCTGTGTCTTTTATTTACAACCGTAAGCTACCAATGCCAACTAGACACCTAGTAGCTAAGTTTCCTACAGACAAACTCCCATACACTAATCCAACACCTGATTAGCGTTGCTAGTTAGTAGACCATATTAGTTGAAACTGAAAGCTTACCACTGCACACTTAATACCAACACCGCACCCTAAAGCTTCAAACTGCTCAGCAATCTGAATTGCAAACTCCCTGAAGAATAACAATAGCAGCAAATATTTGAAGTTAGACAGGCTAAAATTTTTGGAAAAAATCAGTCTTTTCTTTTTCAAGGATAAGACGTGTCTGTGCACATATCATCTACAATGATTGGGTATCAAACCTTGTGGGAGAGAGCACACAGGCAAAAAATGCTTGAGGGGCCTCCAAAAGAGCTTGCAAAATGGGAAGGGCAAAAGCTCCAGTTTTCCCAGAACCAGTTTGTGCAAGTCCAATTAAATCCTTTCCTACATTGCAGGAGTCATAAGGTTGAACATTATCATACCATAAACATAAGTTGTTAGGAAAGAATAGTGAAAACAAAGCAAAAATAAAAATGGAAGATGGGACACTGCAGATCAACATCAGACCCGCATTCTAAAATTTGCATACTAGTCTAGCCTGTGCTCTACTACTATACCATACAAAGAGAATGAAAATAAATAACTGTTCAAATTAATTTTTTGGTAATAAATACAATAATTGAATGAATGAATAAAGAAGTGCAGGCCCCAAAACCCAAAGAGGTTATGGACAAAAGCCTCTACAATGGAGAACAATAACAATGACGAGGAATAACTTTCAAAAAAAAAGATCTTAAGAGTTAGAGCTAGCTCCCAACTGGAAAATTCTTGTATTTTGTACCATCTAGGTAATGGACTTGCATAGGTAATAGGTTAACGCATCGTGTCCTTTGAAATCGACATGTCACCATATCCATAGCATGTCATTTTCATGTCACATGCTAGTCACATATCTACATATATGCTTTCAATTTTTTATAAATATTTCATCACATCTAGAGTGAGGATTTGAACCTACAACTCCTTAGAGGGAGTGGAGATCTTTATCCACTGAACTAGGCTCATGTTAGCCTTTATTGCATCTATGCTCCTTAGCATAGGAGAAATTTAACAGAAGGTGTCCTATATGCCAAGCTTCAAAGGGCAAGTTCATAATCATAAATTACATTCACCATTGCTAGTCTTCCCACCATTGAAGATCTCGGGAGGAATTTCATGTTTGGCCTACCAAGGATCAATGAGGTAATCATGCCAACATGACCGTAGCTCAACTGGCATAAAGCTTGTACTAATGACCAAGAGGTTTGTTGATCAATGAGGTAATCATTCTACTTACATTGTAGCTTATCGTGATACTAAATTTCTCAACCACTTCTGACATTTTCTTTGAAGAAAACTTGTCATAGAAAACTTATCGTCCTTGAAGAGATGGTCATGCATCACAAGTAACAACAGAACCCACTGCCTAAGCAGAGACTAGCCTAGAGAAAGGAACTTATGACTATTACAAACTGAGTCTACATTTAGCGGCCTGAAGAACTGTTCTATTAATATGACACCAGCATTTGTCCCTTCAGGAACATCAGATAAAAATATGACACCAACTCTTGAGATGGCTCCATTGATTTTTTTTTTTTTTATATCCGTCAGTGTCCGGGCCAGCTTATGTGTACCTCAACTAATCTCACGGGACAACCGCCTGACGAGATGGCTCCATTGATTTGTCTCCATTGATTTGATCAATTTACATGGTTTTACAAGTAAAAGCCAAGAAGGCATAGCTCTAATGGGGAGAACTAAGAAATTTAACATACAAACATATTTCTCAAAGACACCTACTACAACAAAAAGATACTTAGGTCCTTATTGATTGTTAAAAAAGCAAGATCCAACAGGTGATTGTGCTGCCCCCGGATTTAGAAACTAGAAAATGCAAAGAGAATGGACAGCAGCTTGTCAAAATATATTATCCCGCAAATACAGAACCAGAGCTATCCAATATTACCGGCATAATATTTATATAAAAAGATGTGTAACTTTCATCAACGCCAAAATTAAAAGCAGCTACAAGAAAATTTAACTATGGCATTGGCTGAATCAAAGAAATATTTGAATAGAGGAAATGAATTAAGTAAAAAATGCACAAGCTAAAGAAAGAACCTTCTAGGGCATGAGGAATGGCCTCAGCCTGGATCTTTGATGGATTTTTCCAGCCTAAAGTCTCGCATGCCTCCACCAATTGCTCACATATCCCCAAACTCTTAAACGTCTTTACCTCTTCTTCGCTGTCTTGTTCCATTGCCACCGTTCAATCTGGAAAATAAAACAAAACAAAAACTTGAGTTGGAGACCTTGACTTGAGACTTGGAAGGGTGACAGAGGAAAAAAATTTAACATGAGAGGGTATAGAATTAGTATCTATCAATCTATCTATCCCTCCAAATAAGGGATAAAGTTTTTTGTCAAGTTTACCGTTTTATTGTAAATTGTGTGCCTTTTTGTCTTGATTTCCGAAATTTAGGATTTTTTTTTTTAGCTAATGAAATTTAGTAGTTGAAGGTTAAGTTGCAGAAGAAAAATAATCCACATTCAGAGTGCTTGGTTCATTACCATTTAATTGAACTATTACTCCTGATGTATAATCGAAAAATATGTCTTTTTGATGCACTTACGTCTCTTCTCATTTGATTGAACTATTACCACTTCATTGATTCGTGTTCCAATTAAAAAAATATGGGTGAATTCGTGCTCTTATTTCCACAAATCCAAAGTATCATTGTTGTATTGGTCAATTGAGGGAGAGAATTTCAATTTTCAAGCGAGAAGAAAGACATAGATGGAGATTGGGAAAATACCAGTAACAACAAGGAGTAGAAAATCAGTGCAAAACCGCCCGGAGGTAGGCGACGAAGCTGGCGGCGGCACGAACGGAAGAAGGACGACGGCGGCGGTGGCAGTGAACGGGAGAGAGGCAGCGGCGACACTGAGCTGCTGAAACGGAGGAGGAGACGGCGTGAGGAAGAAGAGGCGTGGAGCAGTTAGGGTTTTCATCCTAATTTTCATCTTTTTTTTATTTATTTTTTAAAATCCTTATTTTACAAAGCGAGCTCACTTTAGTTTTTCTTAAGGATAAAAGTGGATGAGCTTTAAATAAGAATAAATAAACTGATTTTTTAAGAAAAAACCATAAATAATTTTTTTAACAACAAAAACAATAAATAAACTGATTTATTTGGTTGTAATATTTCAACCTTTTCTGATTTATATTCATTTTGAATAATATGTTTTTATTTAATCATTATCATGAGTCAAAGCGAGCATAGCTCAGCAGTTATTGGCATGTATTCTCGACCAAGGGGTCAGAAGTTAGAACTACTCTAGTCATGGAGTTAAGATCTACTCTAGATCACTTCCCTAGTGTGCAATTGCGATATCTCATCTCTAGTACGTTGTTCATAGTGTCTCGATGCTACACTAGATGAACAATATGGCTTTCTTCGATCCATAGTGTCTCAATGGTATCCCGTCAAAATTTTTAACTTGATTTTTATCTCTTTTTCACTTAGTTGCTTCAATTTGTCTTTTTTAGCTCTTTTTCTTTCTTCTTTTTTCTTTTTTTATCATAATTCTTCTAAAATCTGTAGTTTGTTCCAAATGCTCGATTTCTACAAAATAACCAAAAAATAAGCATGAAGATAACTTATTTAAGCACCAAAACTAGCAATAAATAAAGCCTAAAGACAACACATTTTGTGTGATATAAGTTATTATAAGAATTATCAACAATTATCTTACAATCTTCATGTTTTACCCAACTTTCCTCGAACTTTAGAGGCCTTTGACTTCTCCCAGCCTTGTTGTTGCATCTTTTTTTTTTTTTTTATATAAAAGATCATTCCATTCCAACAAGTCAATAACAAATACAATGAAAATTACACTTGCAATGGGAACTTGTCCTCATTGAAACTAATCATTATTGTGGAAAATTGGAAAGCCACAAAATGGAATTGTTGGTGCATAAAGCCTTCTTGGCTAATATGTCCGCTCGGAAATTTCTATTTCTAGGAATGTAAGATATCTGAAAAGAGGAGAAAGTCTTTGTCATATCTCTAATTTGTACTACCCAATGGTGTACCTCTGGCGTATCATGTTGTGCCCCTTTCACCATATTCACAACAAGCAAAGAATCTGAGTGAAGATGAACATCTTGGTATTGGAGGCGTTGAAGTAACCAAATACCATATAACATAACTTGGACTTCTGTTGCTAAAGGCAAGAGCATAATCCGATCATACATTTACATGGCTCCTCAGATGCGATCATCATTAGTGGTAATCAAAATATCATATCCCGATCCAGGTTTCTGCCTATCAATCGCTGCAACCGTAAACATATGGACACCAAACTGCCTATCGTCTTCCTGTGCATCATTTGTATTATCATGTATACGACTTTCTCGCTCACCATTCCTTATACCATTCATATCGGTCCAAATTGCCCAAAATGCTATGCACACCTTTTCTATATCTTCCTCTGTCATAGTATTTGCAAGCAACATAATACGATCTGCGAAATTATTTTGAACAACAATATATGAGTCCACTCTATCAAAGATGTGATCACAAATCTTTTTGGCTCTCGTACATCCACACAGTGCATGATCAATCGTTTCCTGGTGAAAAAAAAATCTGCAATAAGGAGATACATTCATACCTCGTTGCTGAAGACAAAAATTGGTAGGCAAACAGTCCTGAACCGCTCTCCAAATAAAAAGTTTTACCTTTGATGGAATCTTCGGTTTCCACAAAGTATTCCACCATTTTTGTTGTAGATTAGTATTAGAGGATGTCAATCTCACCTTTTGCATCATGGCAAGTTTGTATCCACTTTTCACCGAGTATCCACCTTTACTGTCATAGTGCCAAATCCACTTATCCTCCTCATTACTAGCACTAATAGGAATTGCAAATATTATTTGCATGTCTTCAACTGTCACATACCTTTGGAGCTTCATAATATCCCAACTCAAAGAGGACGTAATGAATTGCTCTACCATAATCCCATCTTCTAAAGTTTTTCCTGGCGAAACATTTGGTTTAAAAGTGATTTCTTTAGAGATCCAAGGATCAGTAAAGAACTTGTTGCATCTTTCTTGCCCCCAATATGCTATAATGGGTCTATGATCGAAGCATGGAAATCTAGGTGTTGCACTGTAATATTCAAACATTTTGTAAACATATCTTGGTTGATAATGAATTTGTCCAATCTCTCCCAAATAATTATATGTCCATTACACCATGTAATTTTGTCTCCATTACAACCTGGATCAATGAGGTTGCATCCATTTATCACCTCTCGAAATATTTGAATCTGGAATTCGTTCCTGCCACTTCCCCTTTCTTTTTTAAAGTCAAACATAACTTCATTCAAATCTCCTTCCACATTCCATCATAGGTTTATACACTCGTTAAGTCTCTCCAATAACTTCCACAAGTCAAATCTTTTTTCAGTCGTTGGCTTCTTGTAGAAATTAGTGAAATGCAAATTCTCATTCGCCTCTTTAATTCTCACATCGATGTGTCTATGAGAGAGATATAATGTTTGCATCAATCACACTAGTCATAAAAAGTTGAATTACACAAAAGTCCCCCTCTCTCTTTTGGAATACTTTCGCAACAATATCATTGTATGTTAAAGAGAGGTATGTTCCAAAGTATCTCATCGTTCGGCTAAATAATGTCTATTATTTCCTTTTCCAAAATAAAACTCTAAATTATTTATGCACTTAAACCTTCAAATTCAAAAAATTCAAATGGATAAAATAAACTTAGATCTATTTTGAATTGTTGAAATCATAGATGGCCAAAATAGTCTTTCTTAACTAAAACGCCAATGAGATCACTCTTCTTAAAGAACTACGAGAAAGATAGATAGAAAGTGTAAATTATAAGTGGAAAGAGCACATATTATGATAGTACTAGAAAATTTTCACTTCCGTCACCTACTCTCATATTCTAGTAGGATGATGTCCATTCTATCTCTAATTGACATTAACAAACAAATTTGATTGGATTACTTAAATGCCCATTTAATAGCCTTTAACCAATGTGTACGTCCATTTAATAGCTTAGCTCTCCCCTATTTTGACAAAATTTTAGGGTCCATTTCGAAGATCTTTTACTTTAAGTTTTTCAAGAATGCATTTTATTTTAAATATTTTGTATAAAAGTTGTTTAGAATTTAGACACTCGTATGTTTGGTTACATTTTCTCACAATTGTTTTTATACACAAAACTATTATATACTAGCCAACAAGAGCATAGCTCAACTGGCATAAAGTTGTACTGATGACCACGAGATATGTGGTTCGAATCCCCCTACCCCACATATTGCAAAAAAAAAAAAAAAAAAAACTATTATATACTCAAAAACTATTTTTGAAAATTTTGCTTTCAAGTGTTTCTTCCAAAATAGTTTATTTCTCAATCTCATTTCTTAATAAGTTGCTTTTAGTGGTTGCCCAACACTATTTTTTTTTTCAAAATAATTATTTTTCAAAATTAAACACAAAGTTAAACCAAACATACCTTTTAATCTTACGAAAACAAGATTGGAAAAAAATAATCAATTTATACCATAATTTACTTTTGACCGTTGAGGTTGTATCACAAAAGTCATAAACTAATAATTGTATTAATTAAAACGTTAAACTTTCATGACTGAATCAATTTGTAAATTTTCCATTAGAATTTCATCTTTAAAACCATTAATACATAACTTTCACAAATGTATGCTAACATGAGCGTAACTCAACTGATATAAAACTTGTATTAATAATCAAGAGTTTTGTGGTTTGAATCCCTCACCCCCACCCCCACATGTTGTCAAAAATAAAAAAAAATAAGGAAAATTGTAATGGGTGGCTAAAATCTAATGGTTAATTGCAGATGTAACAAGTTTTATAAAAAAAATTGCAAATATAGCAAAATTTTTAAATCGTTTTTTTTTTTTTTCCATTTTGCCCCTGTTTTGATTCCTATTCGTGATAGATTTCTATCACTGATAGAATCTATCCACGATAGAAATCTATCGTTGATAAAATCAGCTTGATAGAAATCCAGTGATTAGATTTCTATCACTGATAGAAACCAATAGTGTATTTGATAGGAACCAATAGTGTATTTGATCACGTGATAATTTGTACATACATTTTGTTTTGTTGATGTCTCCCCTTATTTAAATTTCAACTTCCGCTTTGTGTTTTTCTTTTCTCTCGGTTCAATTTCCATATTGTTTTGCTTCGACATCTATAAAAACAAAATCAGTAACATAGGTTTTAGAAAAAAAAAAAATAGTTTTCTAAGATTTATATTAGTGATAGAAATCTATAAGTGATACGATTCTATCACTGGTAGAAACCTGATAGATTTCTATGAATCCAGTGATTAGATTTCTATCACTGATAGAAACCAATAGTGTATTTGATAGGAACCAATAGTGTATTTGATCACGTGATAATTTGTACATACATTTTGTTTTGTTGATGTCTCCCCTTATTTAAATTTCAACTTCCGCTTTGTGTTTTTCTTTTCTCTCGGTTCAATTTCCATATTGTTTTGCTTCGACATCTATAAAAACAAAATCAGTAACATAGGTTTTAGAAAAAAAAAATAGTTTTCTAAGATTTATATTAGTGATAGAAATCTATAAGTGATACGATTCTATCACTGGTAGAAACCTGATAGATTTCTATGAGTGATAGAAGATTTTTATCACTGATACACCTTCTATCAATGATAGAAATCTTCCATCACTGATAGAAATCAATATTTATATCTGATGTAAGGTTTCTATCACTGATAGGGTAGTTTGGTAATTTAGACACTCTGACTATAATATTTTGTCATTTTTGCAAATGTTTTTGCGGGCTGGATTTGCAAATAGTTTGGTCATTTTACTATATATGCAACCAACCCTAAAAATAAATAACTTTCACAAATGTGTAAGACTTACTTAAATGCAATGATCAATGTAAAATAGAGAGAAAGGTTATAATCAAATAGATAGTAGTACTAGCTAAAAAAATAGGGAAAAAATCATTTTTAACCCTAAACTTTGGGGGTTGTATCAATTTTAACCCTGAACTTTCAATTTCATCAAATTAAACCCTAAACTTAACAAGTTGTATCAATTTTAACCCATAACTTTCAATTTCATCAAATTGAACCTCAGACTTATCAGATTATATCGATTTTAACCTCAAACTTGCGTAAGTGTTACAATGTATACATTTGGTTAACTTTTCGTTTGAACCACTGTACGTAATTGATTATTTCTTTATTTTTTTCTTAATTCAAACTACACTTGAATTGGTTTCTTATAAATAAAATATTGGATAAACTTTATTTTAGCAAAAATTAGCAAAAAAAATTTGGAGGTTTTTTTATCTTCAAATATTTGCTGGTTTTTTATTATTGCTAAGAACTTTGTGGGAATTTTTTTTTCTTCTTTTACGTTTTTTTTTATTGCTGATTAGAATAATGTACAAAGGTAGGAAACAAAAATAAATAAATTTCGAGTTTTTTATTTCTCATATTTGTTGGATTTTTCTTGTTGTCAATAAATTTATGATTCTTTTTTGGATAATAATGAGAAGAATAGTCTGGCATATTTGATTTCTTTTGGTTTTTCCAAAAAAATTCTTACAAAACACTAACTCAGGTGCAATATGAATTAAAAAAAGGAAAAGGAAAAGGAAAGTGTCAATTACATGTTTTAATAGCAATTCAAATGAAAAGTTGACCAAAGGTCTAAATTTCAACATTTATGCAAGTTTGAGGTTCAAATTGATACAATTTGTTAAGTTTATGGTTAAAATTGATACAACATGATAAGTTCGGGGGTCAAAATTGATTTTTTCCCAAAAAAATCGATAGTAGTAATTTTGCATCGGTTTGTGTCTTCTTCTATTTTTCTCAAATTTATTCTGAAATAATCATGTGATAATTATTTTGACTACTTTGGTAGTGTTTTAGGAGATGAATAAAAGTAGGATAAAACATCATTTTGATTCCTATACTCTTGGTTTCTTTATTTTTTATTTTTTATTTTTTATTTTTTAAAAACTTTTGGTTTCATTTTATTTTAGTTTATGTACTTTTAAATGTCCAAATTTAGTCCATATACTTCCAATAAATCTTAAAAATAGTTTTAGTTTAAAGTTAATTTTATCGAAATTGGTTGAATAATAACATTAATTTCCATGCAAAAAAAGACATAATACGAACATTTTTTCAAAATTGATAAAAGAAAGACTAATAGAGAGTAAAATTTTATTGAAAAAAGTTAACAATAAAATAAACTAACAATAGAAATGTTTTAACAAAAAAAAAAAAAAAATAGAGATGTTTTAACGGATTAAAAGTGTATTTGTTTTCGTGCTTAAGCAATTAATTACGTTTTGGTCACTTACCAAATTTGATGATGAGATTTTGAATACATAGTTTCAATCTGTTCATCTCCATCTCTGAAATGGACTGAAAATTTTCACCAACCGCAAATTCAACCTCTTCTTCTTCTTTCATCGAATTTCTCGTCCAGTCTCAGTCTTCTCCACTTCTCAGCTCTCAAAATCCAATCGATTCTGCAGATCAATTTCAATCCGAAACAAGTTTCGGAGTCGATTTTGTGATCTTCAATATCTTAAATGCATCAGGTTTGATTTTTTTGGTTTTTCAAGGTTGAAGACGAAGCCTATTAGTTTCTGTGAAGATGCGGAGTAAGGGATCGAATGCTCGACTGTCGAGCATGCCTATTCGATCCCGAATTCCCACCCTTTTGCTCTCCATGTTCGCTACCTTCGCTTCAATCTACGTCGCCGGCCGGTTTGTTCTCTTTGATTTCATCGTTTCCACTATTTCTTCTTCCCACAGTGTTTGATTATGGATGATTCTGAATTCTCCGTGATTTGCAGGCTATGGCAGGATGCGGAGAACAGGGTTTACTTGATTAAAGAGTTGGATAGGCTAACTGGTCAGGTGGGTTAGCCGCTTTAGCTATTAATGGTGCTTATTGATTTGTGGAATTTTTATTTTTTAGTTAACATTATTTGTAAGCCACAATTGAGCATCTCCATTTCGTATTGTACTGAGCTTAAGCTGAATTTCAGCTACTATTTTGCGACTAGCGGTTCAATTATTACATTGATTGGGACGGTTTTGCTGAATCTAATTAATATAAATGTCCGTCAACGGTAATGCAGTATGCATAGGGAAGAAACGGTGGTTGATAGTCCCATGGAGGTCCTTGAAATATGTAACATTTTTTGTTTCTTTGCTTCAAGATTTTTCCCCTCTTAAAGGGACACTCGTGAATGGGAAAACTCTGTATGAGTTTGTTGATTTCTTGGATTTTTTTTATAACTGGCATATTGTTATAATTTCTTTGCTAATTATCTAACAAGTTCAGACTGTTCTTGTTATTGTTTGTTTGTTCTTTTCTTTACAAAGGCTTGAGTCGATACCTGCATTCAGATTCTGGATGGAAATTTAAATCAACCAAAATTTGGTAGTTGATGTTGAATCGTCACTATGAAATAGCATAGGATGATTTAAATGGAACACATTTGCATCTTACTTGCAGTGAGGCTATGGCTTAGCCAAAAAATGCAATAGTGGCTATCAGTTCTTGGCTTTGAATTCGTTACTTTTACACCCCTTCTTTTAGGTGCAGATCCGGTTCCAATTTTTGTTCATTTCATATCCACTTGTTTACTTTTTGTCTTCTCTGGATTATTCAAATTGATCAGTGGTACTTGTTCAGGGGCAATCTGCCATTTCAGTGGATGATACATTAAAAATCATAGCCTGCAGGTAGTTCTTATTTTTATTTGGTTGAATTGAAACCATCTAATTTTATGTATGCAGCTCCAATCTCTTGTAATATATTTATATATTTTTGTAGGGAACAACAGAAGAAGTTGTTGGCGCTTGAGATGGAGTTGGCTGTTGCTAGACAGGAGGGTTTTTTGGTGAAGCATTCAAGAGAGACTAATGAAACAAAGATCCCCTTGGTTGTAATTGGAGTCATCACTAGATTTGGCCGCAAAAACAACAGAGATGCAATTCGTAAAGCATGGATGGGAACTGGTAATGCATCATTCTTCCCTGTGGTCAAAGTTATTCACATACCCAATTGCCAGGATTGAGGTTGTGTATGCCTCAAAGGTTAAGCAACGAAAAATCAGGGTTAGGTCTGGAAAAATGTTGCTTTTTGTGACTTTGCAATTCATTCTTGTACTTTCCCATGGCGGAGAAACAAATGTCTTCCCTCCTTTCTGATTGCTACATTTTGAAAATATAGTTCGTGCTTATGTATATTCAATCATTTCTTAAGGTTGTTTTAATGTTTAGAACTAAAGAGCTTCATTTGCAGGTGCTTCTTTGAGAAAAATGGAGAATCAGAAGGGTATAATTGCTAGATTTGTCATCGGAAGAAGGTTCTATTTCTAGTCATTTATCAACTTTATGTCTAATATTCTAATTTTCATCTAAATGCCTTTCTTAACATCTAGTTTTATGTACTTTCTTACAGTCCAAACCGTGGGGACAGTTTAGACAGAGCCATTGACGATGAAAATGGACAATATAATGATTTCATTATACATGTATGTTTTCTTAATGGTTATAGATGATTTGCTTCAACAGCAAAATCATTTCTTGCTAAGGGATGCAATTTTGGAGAATGATACACAATCCGTGTTACTCTGAGTAAAATTTAGTTGACTGGCTTTAGCCTACTTCTTTACAGAATGACCATGTGGAGGCGCCTGAGGAGCTTTCAAAGAAGGCCAAGCTTTTTTTTGCTTATGCTGTTGATAAATGGGATGCCGAATTTTATGCCAAAGTCAATGATGACGTTTATATAAACATTGGTTAGTACATCTATTGAGAGGAAATATTTTCCTGTCTTTGCATTTAGCTTTGCATGTAAAACATCCACCTTGAGAAAGTAAGAAACTTCATGCCTCATGCTAAACAATCACTTTCTTGATATGCTAGCAGTGTATCTTTTTGTATTGAAAGTGAGATAATGCAGTGCAATACAACATTGGTTGAGACTGTCGCACTATAATTGTAACGCCCCAAGCCCAGGAGTCGGAATCCGGATTCGGCACTTGACAGCCCCGGCATTCCCCTGCGACATGACCACGTTACCATACTCGTCTTAAACCGCTTCTAAGATCGAAGATTGTCCCCACAAACCAACATGGGATCCTTTTAGCATGCTTTGTCCTCACTCACATGCTTCCTAAGAAAATTCCCAGGAGGTCACCCAACATAGAACTTCTCCAAGCTAAGCACGCTTAACTTCAAAGTTCCTATGATTGAGCCACCGAAAAGGAAGGTGCACCTTGTTGGTATAGGTAGTATCTATCAATTCTTTTAAGCTTATCTTGACTATGCTTTCATCTCCTCAGGATCCCTCTCATTCGGATTTGGTATCGGTTCATTCATGTACCCTTCCTAACCCGGGCGTCACATGCCCACCAGCTTCCGCCTTGGTTCGTCCCCGAACCACATCCTACTGGGAGAGGTTCCGCTCTGATACCATCTGTAACGCCCCAAGCCCAGGAGTCGGAATCCGGATTCGGCACTTGATAGCCCCGGCATTCCCCTGCGACCTGACCACGTTACCATACTCGTCTTAAACCGTTTCTAAGATTGAAGATTGTCCCCACAAACCAACACGGGGTCCTTTTAGCATGCTTTGTCCTCACTCACATGCTTCCTAAGAAAATTCCCAGGAGGTCACCCAACATAGAACTTCTCCAAGCTAAGCACGCTTAACTTCAAAGTTCCTATGATTGAGCCACCGAAAAGGAAGGTGCACCTTGTTGGTATAGGTAGTATCTATCAATTCTTTTAAGCTTATCTTGACTATGCTTTCATCTCCTCAGGATCCCTCTCATTCGGATGTGGTATCGGTTCATTCATGTACCCTTCCTAACCCGGGCGTCACAATAATGGAGGATGTTCTGCATGTTCTGTTTAAAGATAGAGGGAGGACTCTTTAGTAGACTGTCTCTTTGCTTTTCTTTGGAGGATTGGGTTAGAAATAAAAAGGGAATTTCTAAGAGGGTAGAGAAATCTTGAGAAGTTTGAAGTCTCGTGCATGGCAATACCTTCTTTTGGGTCTTTGTGGTTATCATTACTTTTGATTCTTAGCAAGGATTCTCTCCTTGTACCGTTTCTTTCCTAGGGTTCATTTTGTTTGGATCTGGCCTGTGTTTTCATGACCTTATTTTTTTAAAGGGAAAAAAAAAACTCTCGTTCCTTTTTTTCTTATAAAGCACAATTATTACTCTACCCTCAACTGCATGGTTCATAATCTTGTTTGCGTTATTTTCCCCCATTGAAGTGAAGCTATTCTCAACTGCTTCTCATTGTGCTTATGGCACTTGTGAGTAAAAATGTATACATGGGCTAATCATAACTGTACTTTATTTTTGTTGTGTACAGATGCTCTAGGGAGCACACTTGCTTCTTACTTGGACAAACCTCGTGTCTATGTTGGGTGCATGAAATCTGGTGAAGTATTCTCAGAACCGTGAGTATGGCGTATCACCAAAAACATTTAACATAGGTAGTGGACATTTGACCTTGAAATTAAATCTCTCATCGTTCTCCTTTTGGACCTTTTCAGGAGCCATAAATGGTACGAACCAGATTGGTGGAAATTTGGTGACAAAAAAACGTGAGTGACACATTGCATGTGTATATGCTTTATTGCAAAAATTAATGTTACTAATTCGTCCTGCTAAATTCTTTCCATTGCCGAACATGCTAAGACTATGTTTGGGGTGTTCTTGCACTTCTGCTATGGTCAAGAACACGTGGAGTAATATAAAAGTACTCTAGAGAAAGTAAAAAAAATACTTGAAAAGTGTTCTTTTTGATTAATGAAAGTGTTATTATTATTATTATTTTTTAAAAAACTTTTCAGAAAGTATTTGTGTTTGGGCTCAAATACTTGATTGAAGAACACTTCAAAAACTATTTTAAAGGTGTAGAAACAAAGTTCATTGAGTACTTTAGTAAAAGAACACTTCTGCTAAAAGCACTTATTTTAGAAGCATTTTCGTACGCACCTTGACTCTGTGATCCTCCGTGGATTTGTGAACTATCTTTTATCTTTTCAGCTACACATTTTGAAAGTTATCTATACTCCTTTATAATTGTGTTTCATATGTTTGTATTCTTTTTAATAAAAATTGTCATCTTTGGCAAACAGATACTTCCGTCATGCTTCTGGCGAAATGTATGTCATATCAAAAGCTCTGGCCAAGTTTATTTCAATAAACAGGCAAGTTTCTACATGTAATCCATTGTCTTGTCTGCATATTACATGGCTCAACACAAATGATTAGATCGGGTTCATCAAATCTGCAGATCTCTTCTCCGTTCTTACGCCCATGACGATGTCACGACCGGTTCCTGGTTTATTGGGCTTGATGTCACATACATTGACGAGGGAAAGTTTTGCTGCTCATCTTGGTCTGCAGGTCTGTCTCTCCCTGTAGCTAATAGAACAGATCAGAGTCGGAAATCTAGCAACCCAAACTTTCAACATTAACACCAAAATTACGAATATGGTAGCAAGTTGATTTTTCTTTTTCTCCCTTTTCAGGAGCTATTTGTGCAGGTGTCTGATTAGTTTGCTTGAAGATCCTTGATGGGAAGGGAATACAAGCCTGAAGAGAACACAGAATTAATTTACATCTTTTTGATGCCCTTGTGTGTGGCCAGACGAAAGACGATAGCTCTTCCAACACTGCCTTCGGATTCTTACGCTAACATCGATTTCTCGAGAGACTGGCCAGAGGTTCAACAGTTTGTAAGATGTGCAACACAGAAACATTAACAGTTGAAGGGGAACAGTACTTTCTTCATTCTTTGGACTTCATCTTACTGATTCTTATATGCAATTTTAAGTTCATTTAGCACATCGGAAATGTTAATTCTTTCAGGCAGGTTGGAACTTGAGAAATGTAGATTTAAAGGCACAGTTCTATTAAAAGGGCACCTATTATCGAGGATATAACTCTCTCACATACTGTTTTTCTATATCCCGTCCTGTTAACAAAAATCAAAAGTTTCGAAAAGTGATGGAAGTTGTCAAGGTTCAAGAATTAATTAAACAGATTGTTTTTGAAAATTTGGACCCATTTGATAACGTTTTGATTTTTGAAAAGGATAATTGCAGCGAGTAAAATCTATCAGAGTATATTACTGATAGACACCGATAGACTCTAGTTAATTAGAATCTATTTGATAGACTTCGATTATCAGAGTTTATCAGCAATAGACTCTGATTAATTAGAATCTATCAGTCTACTGATAGACTCCGATTATTCAGAGTATATCGGTGTCTATCGCTGATAAACTTTGATTAATCAAAACCTATCAGTGATAGTCAGCGATAGACACTGATATACTTTGAATAATCAAAATCCATCAGTGATAGACACGAATAGAATCTGACAACAGCTTTTTGGTCTTGTACAATTAATTTTGTTATATTTGCAATTAGTTTGCAACTGTACTATATTTGCTATTAATTTGGTCCAATTTGCCCTTTTGAAAACCACATTTGATTTGGTCCAATTTGCCCTTTTGAAAACCACATTTGTTTTCTCCCAATCTCGTTACAATGGTTTCCATCTTCGTTAAGAAAACATTTGAATTCTTAGCTAAACTATTTTTTAGTTTTCAAAACTTGACTTAGTTTTTGAAAACATAACAAAATAAAAAAAAACTGCGGAGGCAAAGCTTAATTTCGAAATCAAATGATTCTCAAACAAAAGGCTTAGGAATCAAACTTCAAACTTCGAGGATAAATTTAGTTTACGCCTATGCAATCGTATTGTTCATACTTTGTTCCCTTCCAAGCTTATATTAATATTTCTTGATTGCTCATCAACCAAGTTATCTTACAAAAAGTATTCCTCCCTTTTCTCACGTGCAATTCACAAACGAAAATTATCCCAAACAGATTCAAAGCTGCTTCAAATATCTAAAGGTGGTGACTTGGTCTAACATATGGATCATTTATCATATTGCTCCAAAAATATCAATCAAAACCAAATTCCAAGTAGGAAAGTATGGTAATTTGACCATTGAACTTGCCATCAGCCTATTAGTTAATTCTGCAATAGAATTTGAACCAAAGGCATATATATAAAATATAACGTATAGTCTGCAAGTACTGGTGAAACACCATCAGGTAAATGAATAGACACTATCTATAAACGCCTATATTCTTTTATCACATTTACAATCTCAAGAGGCCTCTATTGTCATATACAAAGATGCCATAGTTGAAGTACAACAGAATTCTTGACACAATCATTTCCACAATTCTCAATTAAGACGTACCGCCAAGAAAATGAGCTACAGCCTTATCAGTGTCATTGTCATACATGAGTAATGCCTCGACCACCTTGTTGGATGAGAATCCCATTTCTCGTAGGAGTGTGTAGCCTTTCACAAATTCCTGAACCTACAAAATTATTTGGAGTCAGTCAGCAAAGCCAAGCCAAAAACTAACAATAGACATGCGACACATCATAGAATGAAGTACTTTACAAGATGGAATGATATTGGAACTTATTAAAACTTGGAGACTAAGTTGTTTGGAGACCGGATTAAGTGCCCATTTGGAATGACTTTTTAAGTGTTTAAAAACACTTTTTTTTGCACTTAAAAACACTTTTTTAAATAACTAGAAAGTCATTCCAAACTGACCCTAAGAAACAAGAATAAACTTTAGAGAACAAAACTACATTTTAACCTCTTCAAAGGTGAGGCAACAAAATATATTTTAACCTTATGAAAGGCGAGGCTAAGAAACAAGAATAAACTTTAGAGAACAAAACTACATTTTAAGCTCTTCAAAGGCGAGGCAACAAAGTATATTTTAACCTTATAAAAGGTGAGGTAAACCAAATAGATATTAGAATGTTCGTAGCAAAACATTGACGTGGAATTGGATAAACTATAAGATAACATCAGAGTGAATAGATCCTCCATCCCAGGATCTTGAGCAACTGAATTACAGTAGTGGGAGAAGTAAAGTTAATCCTGCAAGCTCTATACACATGCTATCATCTAATATGCGATAAATCATATCAAGTATATACCAAATGCATAAATATAATACATTACAATAAGATCAGATTCCATCTCCCTAGGATGTCACTCCACAATCCACCGATCATTCATAATTACGAATGAAATGAATTGTTTCTCTTCTCAAAAAAAAAAAAGATCATTCATAATTACCTTGGTGGGATTGTCTCCATAATTAGCAACTGCAAATGAAACAGCTTCCCGACTCAAGCCAGATGCAACATACTTGCTCACAACTGGATCTCCAATAGAACCCTACAATGAAAAATGCATACTCATAACGACAAGTGTATAGATTCTGAAATGTAGACCTCCAAAAGGAATCAGGGAACTGAATCCGTGAGACATACCATATTATACCATTCTAAGAAGAAGGCAATCAACTAGAATCGAGTAGATTTTCCTTCTTCTTCAAGAGACAATTAACACAAAATACATTTTTTTATACAAGAAACACAGAACTTTAACGTGCAAACCATTAACAATACACTTGCTAAGGAAAAATATATATGATACATGATGTCAAGGAAAGAAATCGACCCAAAGGCTAAAATTATATCAAGAAGCCCTGATGAAGAAAAAAGAAGAAAACAAAAAATAAAAGGGAGACGTTACCATTGAAGATGTCGACTCTACTGGTTTAGAAGGAGGATGTTCCAACCCAAACCGATTCCAATTCGGATTTTCTTTCTCTGCTTCAGCTAAAACCTTTTTCTCAAACTCAAAATCAAATTGGAAATTGCTCCGAGGAATATCTCCAATTTGTGGCGACAATTGAGGCTAAAAGAAAAGGTCAAGCCATTAAAATCCGAAGCAAACATTTCCATTAACCAAATAAAAGGACCAGAAAGTCGTCATGATCCGACTCACATTCATAACAGTAATCGAACAACTCGAAGGAACTCAAAATCAAAAACTCACCGGCAGAGTAATCAGATATTCCGGTTTAATGGTAACCCTGATGCCCAATCCTGCTGTACAATCAAGCAAACAATTCAAGAAAACCCTAAATCCATTTCTGAAATTCGCAAAGACTAGGAAACTAAGCAATTCATCAAGAACCCATAATCAAGTGAGATCGAAGGAGGAGGACTTACAAGAGGAGGGAGGAGAGGGAGAAGGGGAAGAAGAATGGTGGTGGGATGAGAGTCTGGCGACCGGAGGCGCCGGTGAATGAGCTTGTTGACCGATCCTCGGGTACATAGACTGTGCATACATGGGATGGAGTGACGGAGATGGGGAGGATGAAGCGGTTGGGCCGTACATCGGCGGATGAGCGTCGTAGTGGGCGGGCTTGTTTCTGTAATCGTACGCCATTGGAGAACAGAAGAAGAAAGCAGAAGGAGAGAGAGAGAGAGAGAGAGGGAAAGACGGTGGACAATCCAAGTTGAATGCTTTGTAGAGAAGTAGAATTTAGAAATGCTTTGTTGTTAATTTGCAATAAAGGCCTCCCACTTTTATACAGTCTAAATATATGTTTTTTTCAATTAAGTCCTTATTATTTAAGTTAAATTACAACTTTAGTCCCTAGATTTTTTTTTTTTTTAAACAGTCCCTGAAATTTTTAAGTTTGAATTCATCAACTTTTTTATTCGATTGGTTTGAGCACTGAACCAAAGCCGAACCGCCAAGGAAATTAAAGGAAATAAGAAACCGAACCAAACTGTCACTTGATATGAACCGAACTAACTCAAATCGATTAACCAACGGTTTTATCGGTTCGGTCTGGCAATTCGCCACAATCCCAACGTAGGTCACACGTTATTGGGCTCAATTCACACGCATTATTGGACACGATCAAATGTTATTGGGTTGCTCGCTGATGATTCAGAAAAATTTAAAAAAATTGTTGCATTCAACATTGCTCAAACTCATGCCCGCACGGTTACTAAGTGAACTGTGAAGCCACCAGACCGCACTTATTAGATATGTTTGAAAATTACTATTATCGGTCGACTCGGTTATTTTTTGGTTCCTCATTACCAAAGCCACAAACCGGTCGAATTAAATCGGTTTTCTATATAATCAAACCAAAACCGCTAACCGAACCGATTAAAAAACTGAACCAACAGCGGTTTCGGTCGTTTAAGTGGGTTTTTCAGTTTTTTCGGTTTTTTCGGCTTTCCCTTGCACTCCCAGTATCCAACACGTAACTTTCAAAATATAGTCTCTAGACCTTTAATTTTGTATTCCTATTTGAAAATCTACCAATCTAGTAGACATAAAATTGATTTTTCTTATCCAATAATATAACTTTAAACTTTAAATTTTGTGTCTAATAGGTCCTTTAATTTTAGAAATTTTTGAATAGGCCAATGATCTATTAACTCAAAATTGAAAAGTCAATAACCTAGACACGAAAATTCAAAGACATATTAAACACTTGTTAAAGTTTATGGATCAAAGACAAAAACTTGAAAGTTTTGAGACTACATTTGTAAAATGTTTTAGTTTAATCTCTTGTATATTAATATTTTTAATTTAGTCCCTTGATAATTATTAAATGTTAAAATCGACAAATTATAAACTTGTCAAACATAATACTTAGTAAATTGGTAGAAATTCAAAAAAGTAAAAAAGTCACCTAAGAGAGAACTAAATCATGTTAGTTGATTATCAACCAATTTTAACATGTAATCACAAACTCATGTTAGTTGATTATACATGAGTTCTAAAGCTCTGATTTTTTTACTTGCTCATGATCATGATTTATTCTCTTTCCATTGTCAAGCCATTAAAAATCCCAACAATATGAAAAATGGCCTAAGGATACATTCAATTGAGTAATTTCCCCTTAAAAATAGGATAAACTATATCAAAGGAATAACCTTAGCTTAGTTTATATTTTATATACAACAGAGCAAGGAACAACTTCATGCTACAATACAACAAAAAGGGAAAAAAGAAAAATGAAGCTTCTAATCAGGGATACATACAAGGCCTAAGAACTGGAGAGAATTACAAGCAAACAATATGGTGTTGCAAGTTAAAATGCTCTCACAGATTGAATATGTGGTCACTTGCACCAAATATGGCAGCATTGAACTGTCTGGTATTCAAGTCGCCCCCGTCCAAAGAAGAACCAAATCGGTCGAGCCATTGCGTCGGGCTTGGGTTTTCGCTCTCCTCTACCCACTCCGAAGTCATGTCAATGTCATCAAACTGGATAGGGTCAGATTCTAGGGGTTTTGTTCTCATCTGTCTGGCCAACTTGAGATTGTAGTTTATGTAGACAAGGTCGTTCAGCGTTTCCTTGTCGATCTTATTACGTTTTTCAGAGTGAATTTGCTGAAACGTGCTCCAATGCCTCTCGAAAGAGAAAGTACTGCAAACTTGACTGAGAATCCGTATTGCAACTCGTTGTAACACGGGTGCAGAGTCACCAAACTGTTCCCACCAAAGCCCTACAACACATCAATGGTGAGCTACTTGCAAACAAATGAATAATGAACATTATTAGACTTACTAAGCCATCATGGCTTTTAGTGCTGCATAATAAAGCAGCTATGTGATAAGGGAAGCAAAAGAACAAAACCAAATAATCAGCTCAGCCACACTAATTAAAGTTACAAGTATCATTGAAATTTGCTGCAACAACTATTTGTATCAGCAAAGTCTTGATCAACTTAATTGTCACGTCAAATATTTTTAGGTTACTATTTCAATGAAGTTGTTCGTGATGCAGAGATGTTTGAATAAATGACAATGGACAGAAAACTTACAAGGTGAAACCGTATCTCTTGCTTCCATCGCTAAACTGCATCCAAACATCCCATTGGCCTTCGTAAAAGTAAATATTTGATGGGTAATATCGCGTCTCATCTCTGGCAAGGGGAGTAATTTCTCCAATACCTTGAAGAAGTCTTCTTTAATGGAAGTAATAAACTTTATTTCTGGATTGTACTGAATACTGGGGTTCAAGAATGCTGCTGCTGCGTGAAGTGGGGAATGAAGTTGATCCCGCCACTTTCTGTCAACAATATCGAGAAACGTCTTGCACTTGATCTCATCCATTATATAGTAAGTTCGTATCGATTCTTTTGCTCTAGTCATTAACTCATATATACATCCAACAGCAGGTTTACCCCCAGACACTTCCCTCAACACTCTTAGGAAAGGCTCTGATATTGCCACACATTCTTCCACTGCCCTCCAGAAATCATTGTCTTCTATAATGGCAATACAAGAAATGCTCTGTGGTTTATTTGCATAAGAATTTGTGGTGTATTCAGGGCTGTTGAACATATGCTTCAGTCTTGACCTTTGCTTCAGAATAGACTGCAGGGACAGGAAGCTCGATACGGGTTTCGATATCCCAGTCCGAATGAGTTCTTGACCACCAGTGAACCTTCGCATCAAGTCAAGCAGTGAGGAACTATTATATAGAAATTTTGATATGGTTTGTGCTTGCAAGATACATCTGTTTACCCAATCTACCTTTGAAAATTCCTCCAAAATTGAATTCAGACACTGCGAAGCACAAGGAGACACGAATATAGTTCCGTAAGTCTGAAGGATATGATTCGCAATACCTGTATAGTTGAAACTACTGTCCATGATTATCTGCACTACATTTTCATGGCCATAATCTTGAATGACAGAATCAAATAAATCAGCAAGGCACTTTGTGTTCTTGAAATATGCAGATGCATCCACGGATTTGTGAAAGAAGGTCCGGGATGGGGATGAAACCAAAAAATTAATCAAGGCTCTTGATTTATTGTCAGTCCACGTGTCTACAATGATTGTGCAGCCGGTGGTAGCCCACTCTTTCTCAATATCCTTTGACTGAAGGCTCACTTCAGTTTTGATTCTCTCCAACCAAGTAGTCTTCAAGGTTTCAGCAGAAGGGCCCGTAAATCCCGGGCCACATTTCCCTATCGCATCAATCATTGACTGATAGGATGAAGATCTAGCTATACTAAAGTCTAGCTTATTCTCAAAAAAGAATAAAGCAATGCTTTTCTCAGCATTTTCATGGTTGTGTAATGATGGGGGTGCCATGGGAGTAACAGCTGGAAAAACTTTGGCAATTGGAGATGGGGCCTCCATTGTGACAACAGATTTACACATTGATGGTACATTTTCAACAATTTTGACTTCAGCTAGCTTCTGCTTTTTCCCACTGGATGTTTCCTTGATCTCCTCTCTAGTTGCTAGTATGGCTCTCACTCTATCAGAAACATCGTCCCTCACTTTACTACATGGATTTACACCTCTACTTGGTAGTCGAGATAAATGATGCTTCAATCTACTAATTCCACCATTCAAAACTCTAAGACAAAATTTGCACTTTACCTTATTACCATCTAATTTCTCGGCATATTCCCAACAAATATCTTTCTCACGGACCACTGCAAAAAGTAACAAAAGAATCTAGCAGTTGGAGTGGTCAGTCATTCAAGGAAAAACATGCCAAAAACTTGTCGAATCCATGAAAGGCAAAAAATGAACGAATGAATGTAAACAAGGGTAAAATGCAAGAATCTAATTTGGCAAGAAGAATTTCAACAAAAATGTTTCAACTCACTCAGGATATGTATGCGCTCTGATGTTCCAGCAAGTCAACCTACTGAGGACCAAATCAAAAGGACGGTAAGCAGCTGAGAGGCCAATATGAGATATTTATGATTAGCATTAGGAGATGATCAAAACTCAAACCAGAGAATAAAATTCAAGAAACAACGAAAGATATAACCGCAGTGTGGTAGTAAGCTTCTCTCATGAAAGCTCATAAAAGAAGATAGATGAATTGAACTGCAACAAAAGAACGGACAAGAAAGAAACATATAACAAGAAAACAAGGACCTAAAATGTAGTACATCATATACTTTTCCTTGATATTATCAACTAGCTGGTATCATGTCTGATTGCTTTTGCTGAATTTGAGAGATACAGAACATGCTTTATTTGAAACTATATAAATTCATTGGTAAGTCTCCCTGTATTGATTATCTGTACTGATGTTGGATCATTTTCCTCCTTATTTTGATGGACGGAAACTCCTCAAGAGAAAGGGTCTTCCAAAATGCCTTTCCCTTTCTCAGCAATTTCCAACTAACTTACGTGATAACATGAACTTAAAGCCACACCATTCGTCTTTGAGATAGAAATTTGTAAAAGCAAAAGCAACTCCTCTGAAACCAATAAGGGTATCGTATCACATTCTCTTCTGCTCTGCGGGAGGTTTTTCTTCAAACAGGCCCTCATTTTCCTCCCTTTTGCTATTTATTTTTCAAACATTTAAAACCACCCCATTTCCCTCCACCGATTTTCTCAGAAACCCAACAATCTCCTCCTCAAAGAACAGAGACATTACATTACACAGAACTCTCCCACCCAGAAGCTAGATTTCTATCAAATTTGAAAAACAAAAAAATCCTAAAGCGAAAACCAAAATTCCAATACGAATCTTCCACCAACTCAAATGATCCCACAAGGAGCTAAAAGAAACTACTTTCTCACCAAAAAAAAAAAAAAAAAAAAACTTCCCTCCCCCAGTTTCCCAATAAACAAACAGGTACGTAGAAGCAAATTCCCATCAAACCAATACAAAAATCCCAACACCCTTTCCCTCCAATTCCCATCGACAGCCAAAGAAGCAGCAAAATCTAATCGCAAAGCATAAATCGCGACCCATGAACTAAAAATAGAGCTGAAAAACGCAGCATAGAGTAAGAAAAGAAAAGAAAAAACGGGAAAGAACGGGGACGGAAAACTAAAGAAAATTAACGAGAAATTTAAGGGTAACTTA
The DNA here is from genome assembly GCA_017139565.1 of Luffa aegyptiaca. Taxonomy (NCBI): domain Eukaryota; kingdom Viridiplantae; phylum Streptophyta; class Magnoliopsida; order Cucurbitales; family Cucurbitaceae; genus Luffa; species Luffa aegyptiaca. The sequence goes on from CM029396.1 coordinate 1,322,336, forward strand.
CAGAAGAGAGAGAGAGTTGTTCTCGACGGAGAGATGAGCGGAGGGTTCGATAAATTTTATCGCGAGATTTTGAGTGAGCTCGAAAGCTTTGTTCTAGGGTTTTTGTTCAATCCTCCATCTCTCCCAATTTCGATTCTTTTTCTCGTTTGCAAAAAAAAAAACACTTTTTTTTTTGTAATGTTTTTTATTTTTAAATTTCATAACGATATATCGCGGGCCGTCTGATCCAACAACTAATACACGAGCCGACATGTAGTTTACCGTTCGGTTGTTTTCAGCCGATATGTCGGCTCGTTAAAGCGACGTCGTTGCAAGCGTTAAGGAAAATTAGGAAAAATTATCAGAATTGGAAGCCTTTCTCTATCAGAGCCAGGTTTCGATCCTGGGACCTGTGGGTTATGGGCCCACCACGCTTCCGCTGCGCCACTCTGATTTGTTGAAAGGTGAATGTATTTTAATTTATTTAAATATTAAACGCTTATTTAATTAATTCATATCTTGATAAACCAAAATCAGTTGTAGAATTTCTATTTTATTAGTTTATGATTTTAATTAACTCAACCTAGTTCAGGATATAAATTGATTTTATAACTATTGCAAACCTTTAATTTTGGTAATATTTAACCATTTTCATGGTGAGTGAGTTTTTTTTTTCCTTCTTATTTTTATTTGGTTGAATTAATTGAATTAATAGCTTAACTAAATGATTGAAATTTGAAACTTTCAAGTATAATGTATCCAACAATTAATATTAAAATTATTCTCTCCAATCAATTTTAACTTTTTTTAGGAGATTAAAACCTCATACATTTTTTTTTTCTTTTTTCCTTTTTTTTTTTTGGCTATTTAATTTTAAAGTTGAATTTAAAAGGCTTTATATTACATTAAGGCTCCAATTGTGAGCGTAAAAAACAATTGTGGGAGAATCTTAGTTGTCTAGGTTATTTGGTAAAAAAAAATTATTTATTAATCTATTGACAATCACTTTTTAATTTACTTCCACCATAAAAGTTAATTAATATCAGCTTTTAGATTTAGTTTTTCAAAGAATCTGTCACCTTCTCAAACAGTTTACAAATCTTCAATTTAATTTTCTCTCTATCTCTCTGGGACGACGACCCATCTATATATACATGGAAGATAATTTTATGGGAGCGTGAATGTGCTATCAAAATGGGTTGATGGAGAGTTATTGGTGATGGATCTACTATTGATGTGTACTGTGACCAATGGGTTCCTAGGAAAACTACTTTCAAGTTGCTCTCGACGCTGACAGGCACCTCTGTAAGTACCTTGACAATTGAAGGGAACTAGAACAAGAGGGAGATTGAAAGATCTTTTCTTACCAAAGGATGCATAGATCATACGAGGATCCTTATTATCCACATCGATTGGATGTCTTCTTTTGGCATTATGATAGAAGAGACATATACTACTCTCTCAAGAGTGGATATAAGCTAGCGCAACTAGCAACCAATGAGGCTTCTTCCTCATCAAGTCTAAATTGAAAGCCTTACTCTATTAGAGTCAAATTTTGATCCTAAAAACTATGAGTTATGGACCCCACCATGCTTCAACCGTGCCACTTCGATTTGTTGGCAATTTTTATTGTTTTTGGCATTTTGTATATTTAAATGTTATCTTTTATTAATTTATTTAAGGTTAAATTAGAAATTTGGTCCCTATGATTTTGACAAAGTTTTAATTTAGTCTCCCTATAGCTTTTAAAAGTTTCAATTTAATTTTCATGGTTTAGGCTTAGCTTCAATTTGGTCTCCATGATTTTGCTAGACCTTACAAATTGTTTCTAAAGTATGTTTCCCCTACTTGAAAAACACAACTATTTTTCTATTTTTTCAACCCTGAATTAAAAAATACATGCAGTTAGCCAACATAATTACCCAAATAGAAAATTGCTCATGAAAAAAAAAAAAGAATTGTCAATATAATAAATAGGAAGGATGATTTTGTGAAACTTGACTCAAATACATAGACTAAATTGAAACTTTTAAAACCTTAGGAACTAAATTGAAACTAATCCAAATCAAAGGGGTCAAATTGAAACTAAGCTCAAACATAAGGATTAATTTGAAAATTTTAAAACCACATAGACTAAATTGAAACTTTGTCCAAATCATACCGACAAAATTTGTAATTTAATATATTTTTCATAACTATTTCAAACTTTTTTTTTTTGTTTGGTTTGACATAGACTATTCGGAGTTTTTTTTTTTAATTGCTTTTTTTTTTTTAGAGAAGACTTTTTGCTAATTGACTTTTAAAGTTGAGTTGGGATATTTTTTATGATTAAACTTATTTTTTGGTCCACTTCAAAACTAGTTTCTGTTAGTTTTTTTTTTTTTGTTAATAGATTTTTCTTTTTCACATTAATAATTTGGTTTAGAGTGATATAAATTTCAACCCATTTTATTTAATTTCATCAAATTGGGGGTAACTACACAAATGGACCAATAGTAGCCAATTTATTCCAAAAGTGTCCATTTTGTTATAATTTTACATTTTTGTCCGCCCACAATCGGATATTAAAGGAGTTTAAGAAGTCCATTTACGTATTTGCCTTTACTGGTTGACAGAAAAAAAAAATATAATACTAAAATAAATTAATAAAACAAGAATTACCAAATTCAATAAGGGCGTTTAGGAAAGAATAAAAATTGAATTAATGCATGAAATCTTACCATCGTGCAAGAATAAAAAAAAAAAAAAAAAAGTCCGAGCTTAAAACAAGTCCAATGTTATACCTTTAAAGGCCAAGTCCACGTCTTAAAAAAAAAAAAAAAATCCACGAAACTGACCTAATGAATCAAAGTTTGGATTGATGTTTTGGATTAAAAATTTTGATCAAGAACTTTAGATTAAGCTTTTAAGATCAATCCATTAAAGAACCCACATTATAACACTTGTTTTTGCACCCAACCAAGTTTCCATCTCTCAAAACTTATCAATTTCAACAAAAATCCAAACCCAATTTCACATTTTAAAAAATGTCATAAATTTGTGCTCGTTGACAATTATTTGAACGAAAGCCTAAAAACTACCCTCAATTCAAGTCTAAATTTCAATTTAATGAAATCATTGGGTAAAAATTGACTCACTATTGAGTTAGGGTAAAAATTATTAGGGAAAAATACACTTTTAGTCCCTGAGATTTGTGTTAGGTTTCATTTTGGTCCCTGAGTTTTCAAACTCAACAATTTAGTCCTTGAGGTTTGATTTTAGTTGCATTTTAGTCTCTCCATCCACTTTTCCATTAAAAACTAACGGTTTGTTGACGTGACACCTATTTTTTTTAATTACAAATTTATTTTTAAAATTTTAAAAATAAAATAATTAAAAAAGATTTTTTTAAAGTTTGCTGACGTGGAAAATGAAAATTAAAAAAATATGTATTTTTAATTGTTTTATTTTTAAAATTTAAAAAATAATTTTTTAATAAAAAAAAAATAGGTGCCACGTCAGCAAACCGTTAGTTTTTAACGGAAAAATGGATGAAGGGACTAAAATGCAACTAAAATCAAACCTCAGGGACTAAATTGTTGAGTTTGAAAACTCAGGGACCAAAATGAAACCTAACCCAAAACTCAGGGACTAAAAGTGTATTTTTTCCAAATTATTATTATTATTATTTTATAATTAAAAAAAGAACTGCCAAAATTTAATGAAAAATACAAAAAAAAAAAAGGAAAAGGGAGATTAAAAAAAGGACGAAAGGATTTCGGTGGATTGTGATAGGAGTGGTTAAATTTTGACTAATTAATTGAAAATAAGTGGAAAGCCAATAATTAGTTTACCAAACAAACCAACCTTTTATCCAATCATTTTGATTCCTATTTCTTTAAATAAATCTAAGCCTTTCAATTTCCACACTTTTGTCTCCTTTTTTTTCCACATTTCAATAATTTCAGCTATCAACCTAAGTTTTAACATTAAAAAAATAAAAAATAAATAAAAGAGGAACATTAAAAAAAAAAAAAAGAAGAAAAGCAAGTGACAAAATGATTTTTAGAATTTGTTTTATAAATTTGTACTAGCAAAGGAAAACTTACCCATCTCTGCTTTGGGTCAAACTCCTACCGTAAAGATTTATGTATTAAATTTCCATCGACATGACAACATTTCCACATGTCTATAGGTTCAACATCAACATGAGGAGGAAATCGACATTTTCATAATACCGTTAAGAAATTGATAAAATATAAAGAAAATGGTAACAAAATGTAGCTGAATATGGATATAAATTTAATAATAAGTATTTTAACTCATTTTAAAAAATGTAAAATATTTATTTATTAATTTAAATATTATTTGAATTTATGTGTTTTAAATATTTTTTCTAGAAATATCCTTCAACATTGACATTTTATCGATATTTTCATAAAATTGTGACCTCGACATTTCCGTCGACATCGAGATTTAAATCCTTGCTAAAGATTTGTTGTATATTTATGTAAAAAAAAAAATTGAAAGGGAAATGACTTTATAGTGTTTAGTTTATTTATACTGACAAGATGTTTGTCAAAGTGGCCACTGCAATTAAATTAAAAAAATAATTGTGATGTCAATATGGAGAATCTAAATTTAGAAATGTTTTTGTATAGTCTCCACAATTTTAATATATTAATTATTCACGTGTCTTTCTGTAATGCTTTTTGTCTTCTAAAAAGTCAAACTAAAGCATAATTCAGCGGTCATTGATATATACCCTCGACCAAAAGATTAGAGGTCAGAGTCTTAATATTGTTAAATTTATCATAATTCATCCATTTAAACTTTTGGATTTATCGCTGATTTCATATCGTGAGATCTTGTATTCGAGTCTTAGTAATGTCATTTTCTTAAACTACTTGTACCACACGAGTTATGGTGTTATTCTTCTATTATAGTGGTAGGTTCGAATCTCCAATCCAAATTTCAATGGTAGATTGCAGTACTAAAAATAATATTTTATCCAATAGAAGACATACACTTATCTTTATTATAAGATTTTGATAGATTTTAAAATTGTCACATGCTTTGGATTCCAAAAAGATAATTATATATTTATTCACATTTTAAAAATGAACTGAAAAAAAACAGAAGAAAACTATCTCAAAAAAGGAAAAAAAGAAAAGAAAAATAATCTCTATCAAATATTGCCAAATCTGAAGATCATAATTCAATTCACAACATTGGAAGTGAGTTAAAACTTTGATTGCAATAAAATGAAATGAGAAATGAGAAATTTTGATTAATTTTTTACCCAAAATCCCAAATGCCATCTCCCTCTTCTTTCAATATGTCTCCCCACAAACTCCTCCAAAAAGGGAACTCAAAGAAACAGCATCAATGGCGGCAATTCCACCATTAAAATAGTAATTGCAGAAACCCCATTCACATTCACATGGACCCTCCTGTTCCTCTGGCGTTTTCGTCGATTTTCTGATGTGGGTTCTTTCTTCTTTCCCCCAATTTTCTCTGTATCTGATGTTAACTGCTCTCTATCACAAGCAAACAAAAATCTTTTGCAGCTGAGTTTTCATTTTCGTTTTCGTTTTCGTTTTCGTTTTTTCTTTTGCCAGTTTCATCATCAATGCAATCGACTGAGACACACAGTGCTTTATCTGTTTCGAGTTTTGGACTTGTGCAGTCTTCTGTTGATGGTAATGGCTATTTCTGGATCTTGAGAAAGCTTTGATGAATGAAGCCTGGGTAGTTTGAAGTAAGAAGTAAATCTATTGCTACTCTTTCTGTTTCTGAACTTGTTTGGATGCTGAGAAAATGGGGAGTAGAATCTTGATTCCTAGTCATTTAGATTTTGAGGGTGTTCTTCTGTTTGAACTGCAAAATGGTATTGATTCACTTCAGTTTTCTGACTGTTTTGATTCATTTGTGCATCTTGAGCCAGCTTTGCTGAAGTATTGTCTATTGTTCATCTTTCTGTTTCAACTCATTTTTTCTTTTTCCATTTCTGTTTCTGAACTTATTTGGTGAGAAAATGGGAACTAAAATCTTGATTTCTTAGGCATTTAGCTTTTTGTGACATTGATTCACTTCAGTCTTCATCATTCTCTTTTCTTTGATTCATTTCTGTGTCTTGAGCAAGCTTTGCTGAAGTGTAGAATATATTAATACATACTCTTTCTGTTTCAAGTTTCAACTCTATTTTCTCTCCATGTCTGTTTCTGAACTTGTTTGGCTACTGGGAAAATGGTATTTTCCTCTTGCTTTGATTCATTTTTGTATCTTGAACAAGCTTTGTTGAAGTTTGGGAGATTGGTAGTTAGAAGTAAATCCTCTTCTACTCATTCTGTTTCAGCTCCTTTTTTCTCACTGCTGTTTCTGAACTTGTTTGGCTACTGAGAAAATGAGAAGTAAAATCTTAATTTGTAGTCATTTAGCTTTCTGGGTCTGTTCTGTTTGAGCTAGTGATCTTTACTCACTTCACTTTTCTTTATGCTTTGTTTCATTTTTGCATCTTAAGCTGGCTTGGCTGCAACTTTTTCTATTTCAATTTGTTTTTTTCCCCTGTCTGTTTGTGAACTTGTTTGTCTACTAAGAACATGGGAAGTAAATCTTAACTTACAATCATTTAGGCTCCCTTCTGATAACTACTTTATTTTTTATTGAGCCTATAAACACCACTTCCATCTTTGTGTTCTTTTTTGGTTTGCTGTCTACTTTTTGAAAACATTTCTCAAAATTCTTAGCCAAATTTTGTTGTCTACTTTTTGGTTTCTTGTTCTGATTCAACCAGTGATATCGATTCACTTCGGTTTTATATTTGCTTTGAGTTTCTGAAGAACATAGTGATAATCTTTCTGTTTGAACTCTTTTTTTTGTTCCTCTCATCTGTTTCTATCCTCGTTTTGCTGTAGATTTGAGAAGTAAAATCTTATTCCTGTCAGTGTTTTTATGTCACCATGTCTTGGTTTTGATTTGTTCTTTCTTGCTATTTTTTTCTTCAACTGTCATTGCGGAAATCATGAAGATGCAACCAGCAATTGGAGCAAAGAAAGCTATTAAATCATCCCCTTGGTGCTCATTCATTCTTGCTTGAAAAGCCTCGACTCTCGGGCGAAAATGAGCTTCAAAAGGGAGCTCGATCTTGTCGTATTTGTTTTCTCTGCAGTCTTCTGGTTTGCAGCGACTTTTTATCCAGTCATGTCGGAGCCGATCAAAGACAAGGAAGCTCTGCTTGATTTTCTCAACAAGATGGATCACTCACACTCGCTCAATTGGAAGAAGAGCACTTCTTTGTGCAAAGAATGGATGGGGGTTCAGTGCAACAGAGATGAATCTCGAGTTATAGCTCTGCGATTGGCTGAAGTTGGATTACATGGTTCGATCCCGATCGACACTCTTGGTCGACTATCGGCAATCGAAACTCTAAGCCTTGGATCAAATTACATATCAGGGTCTTTCCCTTCCGACTTCCAAAAGCTGAGAAATCTCAACTCACTCTACTTGCAAAACAACAAGTTTTCTGGTCCATTGCCATTGGATTTCTCAGTATGGAAGAATCTCAACATCATTGATTTGTCAAACAATGCCTTCAATGGGAGCATACCTCGCTCGATTTCGCACACGACGCATCTAACGACTTTAAACCTTGCCAATAACTCACTCTCTGGTGAGATTCCAGACCTCCACCTTCCAAGTTTGCAAGAGCTGGATCTTTCAAACAACAAACTCACAGGCTATGTCCCTCAGTCCCTCAAAAAATTTCCAAGTCAGGCATTCTCCGGTAACAACCTCATGCTCGAAAATGCCGTTCCTCCAGCTCGTCTTAGTCCGTCGCCCAATGCTCAACCGTTGAAGAAAGGCACAACATCACTTGGTGAAGCAGCAATTCTAGGCATTATAATTGGAGGTTCTGCAATGGGATTAGTTATAGCAGCCATCTTGATGGTTATGTTCTGCTCAAACAGAGGAGTTAAAAACAAAGCCTCATCAAAACTGGACAAACAGGAACTCTTTGTGAAGAAAAGGGTGTCTGAGACACAAAGCAACAATCTCAAGTTTTTTCAGAATCAGAACCTTGAGTTCGACTTGGAGGACTTGTTGAGGGCGTCCTCCGAGGTGCTCGGGAAGGGGACGTCCGGGACGACGTATAAGGCGACTTTAGAAGACGGTAATGCCGTTGCGGTGAAGAGGTTGAAGGAAGTGAGCGCTTCAAAGAAGGAATATGAGCAGCAGATGGAGGTGCTTGGGAGCATTGAACATGAAAATGTGTGTGCTTTAAGGGCATATTACTATTCAAAAGATGAGAAACTCATGGTCTTTGACTTCTACCAACATGGAAGTGTCTCTGCAATGTTGCATGGTATGTTCTTGTCTCTCCCATCTCAAGTTCTATTACTTTCAAGTTTGAAAGTTGATTTCATCCCATTAAATTCCCAACTTAAATAGTTGGTGAAATTTAAAAGGTTTTTTTTTTTATTATAAGTTTAGTCCCTGAACTTTCAGGGTTATATCAATTATGTCATTAAACTTCAAAAAATGTCTAATAAATACCTGAACTTTCAATTTTACGTCTAACATGTTCCTGAACTTTAGAAATGTCTAATAGGACCCTAAATTTTCAATTTTGTATCTAATAGGTATTTGACACATTCAAGATTTTTAAAAATTAATCAAATCTATTTCTATTAGATATAAAATTGAATTTTATGCATATCGGGATCCTAAACTTCCAAGTTTGTATCTAGTAAACTTTTGAGTTTTTAAAGATGTCAGAATATGGACTTATTACACACAAAATCGAAGGTTAAAGGACACATTTAACACAAAAGTGAAAGTTTAAGGATCTGTTGAATACTTTTTAACGTTCAGACCTATTGAAAATAAAATTGAAAGTTCAAGTTGAAAGGACTAAAATTGTAATTCAACCCATTGAAAATCTAATTTGAAACCTTCCAATTTTGAAAAATTTTTTGAGGGTTGATTTTGTGTATGAAATTTTGCAGTTGCGAGAGAGAAAGGGCAGTCCCCTCTGGACTGGGAAACTCGACTGCGAATCGCCATTGGAGCAGCCAGAGGAATCGCTCACATCCACTCAGAAAACTGCGGCAAACTCGTCCATGGCAACATCAAGGCCTCAAACGTCTTCCTCAACTCCGCCGGCTACGGTTGCGTGTCCGACGCCGGCGTCGCCGCTTTGATGAACCTCATGACCCCGCCGGCCACCAGAGCCGCCGGATACCGCGCTCCCGAACTCAAAGACTCTCGCAAAGCATCTCAAGCCTCCGATACCTACAGCTTCGGCGTCGTGCTTCTCGAGCTCCTCACCGGAAAATTCCCGCTGCATACGAAGGGCGGCGGCGGGGATCAGATCATCCACCTGGTGCGGTGGGTGAACGCGGTGGTCCGAGAGGAGTGGACGGCGGAGGTGTTCGATGTGGAGCTTTTGAGGTATCCGAACATAGAGGAGGAGATGTTAGAGACGCTGCAAATAGCGCTGTCTTGTGTAGGAAGAGTTCCGGATGATCGGCCGGCAATGGCGGAAGTTGCGGCTCGTTTGGAGGGAGTTCGCCGGGTGAGCGGCGGAGGAGACCTACCGGAGCCGCCGCCGCCGCCATTGGAACGCGGAGCGGAGGATTCGATCCAGATTCAGGTGAATATGGCTGAGGGTGAAGGTGGAGATCTGTCGAGATCGAATTGAGGATTCTGATTTTGGTTGAAAGATCTTTGGGCTTCGAATCGAGTTCTTCCTTGAAACTGGATGATCAAATTCAACCAGTGGATTTGCTTAGGTTAGTTTAGTGTTCAAAATTGGCTCATTTGTTTGGTTAGGGTTCTGGATTTCTTCCTTCTGCTTTTTGTTTATAATAATTTAGTTCTTGTAATTTTTATTTTTTTTCTGAAGAATTTATTTAGTTCTTGTAATTTATTATTATGTGAATCAACGTTTCCATTAAAAATAGGTTAAGATCATTTTTGTCTAATAATGGGATATTTATAGTACTTTCAAATGTTTAAATTTAGTTTCATTACTTTCAAGTTTTAATAATTCTTTTTCTCGAAAAAAAAAAAGTTTTAATAAATTTTAAAAATAGTCGATATGGTAAATTTAGAGTTAATTTTTATAACAATATATTTTTTTAATCCAGATAAATTTCTTTCCAGAATTTTGGAAAATATATTCTAATTGTGTGATTTCTTGAATGAAGATTATTATTACTTTAACAATCTCTAGGAACAATTATTAAGATTTATTAGAAATGGGATCAAAATTGGACTTTAACCTATTTTATTGACATAGGATTTGAGGGGGAGCAAAGTTAGTCGAGATGATGACTTGCACTAAGAATCCATACTAGTATGGTGTTGTACTTAACACTTCATGTTTAAGTTAGTACGTAGGTCAAGGCGGTATTGAGTATGAGTGAAGTCATGTTTTTTTTGAGATCAACAACATATTTGGAAGTGGGGAGATTCGAATGTTTGACCTATTGATCGAGAGTACATGTCAATTGTCGCTGAACTATGCTCGCTTTGGCTATGAGTGAAGTCATGTACTATGAGACATGTTTCACGATTTATATATAGAGATCATTTAGAGGATTGCTTTGCCATACTGTTGGTTTGTACTTGACATTGTAGCATGAGTTCTGTCAATGACAAACAATGGAGTTGACTCGACTTGTCACTGAGTTGAACATAGAGTTTCGACTTTTCTTGTTGCTTCTTTTCAACCAATCTAGGATTCCTAGACCCATGGGTTAGTGGGAGGGAGGCATGTGGAATACCTTTTTCTCATCCATTACATGTATTGAAATTGAAACTGATTTAAAACCTTGAAGCTTTAGAGATTAAAATAGAATTTAAGCTTAATTTATATTATAGAGACTAGATTAAAATAGAATTTAAGCTTATTTTGAAGCTTTACTTGTATTGTTAAAGCATATGCAAAATCTTCATAGCAATGTTAAAGCAAGCATAGCTCAACGGTAATTGACATGTATCTTCGACCAAGAGGTCAGAGATTTGAATCCCCCACCCTAAATGTTGATATACTTATAAAAAAAAAAAAAAAAAAAAAAAACAGAGCAGTTTTTTTAGGAAGGCTTGGGCCTCTTGAAGTGCTTTGGAGGATATTGCAACTTCCCTTCCTTATTCCAATACAATTTTCAATCCATTTCCATTGCAATTTCAGGTTCCTAACTTCCTATACAGATTCAAATAGTTAAAGAATCTACAAGTTCAAATTCCAAAGATCACGAGTCTAGTTTTGTACAATGAACAAATACAATAATCAATACTTCAAAACCAACATCAAAATCATTCTAAAACTTTTCATTCAGATATAGAAATACAACTTTTCAACTTGATCAGATGTGAAATAACCAAGCAGTAAACTGGCTAACAAATCTTATCATGCTGCAGCTATCAGAAACTGACCAATAAAGCAATCATAAATCACTCCTGCTTCCTCAAAATTTTTGTTTTCACACCACCTGCATATTATGGAACAAAGCAAAGAGCTTTGAGAATTTCTTTGAAATATAATTCCGACTTCGGTTTTTTTCCACACGAAACTGGAAGTGCAAAGTTACATGTAGAGTAAAAAACTCAACTCTAACATGTAATGTGTAGATTAATATTGCTAACAAACATTCAGTAATGTTTTCGTTCATTGTTTTCAGTTTTTAGAAACACACGTGTTTGGTAACTTTTCCTTGCTTTCCATTTTTAATGAGAAATGTTCCCAAATTTTTATACAAAATCAGAAAATAATTTATTTGAACAAATTAATTTCAAATAAAACCTTAATTTTCAATCTACAATCTGAGAGAATAAGGGAAAAAAAAGATTACCAAATAATTTATTTATTTATTTTTCAATAAAATGGGTCCATTTCTTTAAAAAGAGAACAAAAGAAATGAGAATGTTATTCATACCTTCGACTTCCTCAAATTGAACTTCTTTGATCAGTTCACCACCTGCATTGTATACAAACCTAAAAAAACCGTAACACAGATTTAGAGAAAGCACAAATATCCTTGACATAAAACACTACAACTCAACAAGAAGAAAGATTTGTGAATAAAGATGGATATCTAAAATGGTAACTAAATCATTTCAGAGAATGAAGTGCTTCTAAAACCAGCAACAGAACTCTCCGTGTCAAAGGCAAAATGGAAAAACATTACAATCATGTCAAAAAATTTCAACACTCTAAGCAATCTCATTCTCATGCAGCCTCTTTCCATCACCATTTGTGCAAAGCTCAAATTAATAGCAAAATCTTCTTAGCTGCTTTATCCAAATGCCATCATATATGAATGAAAATATCAGTTCAAAATGGGAGCGATGAACATAAAAGATAATGTCCATTACCTGTTGGAGAATACAACCTCAAGTTCATAATCAGAGGAACTCTTAAAGGCTTCAACCAAAACTGTTACGATCTCTGTTTTCCGAGTACTTGCCATCAGAATATCATACTCAGTTGGAATTACAATGGCAAAAAAGTTATCACTTAGTTCGCTTAAACATAGCTTATCTACAGCAGCCAGGGCAATCCTCCTTTTAAGGGTATCAGTTTCTGGGTCAATGATATAGATGGCGAACTCTGTTATTAAAAGAATACGTCTTTTCATCTTTCCAGAAGCAGTAAACTTCAAAACTTTATCTGCAAAAAGCACATTCTGTTCACCTGCAGTGATAACGAGCATGGTAGAACTTGGTTATGGCTTTTGAGATAGAATACAAAAGAAGACGTATGAATGGTGCATCAATTCAAAATGGCTGCTACCAACGCAACACAAACCATAATATTCTACAAGAGTAGGGGGACATTGAAAGAAACGGTAACACGCTTGGATGGTCAGATTTTCTTCCTTATTTAATCAAAGATGGAGTGTTTAGATACAAGAAAGTAAGTCCAACAAAATGCAATCCAACAAAGCTCTCATGTCTTTACTGCACTAAACACTCATCCAAAATGCTTTACAGCCAGCTTAAATGAATTTTATTTATTCCAAATCCTTAAATTTTGAGGAATTATACAATACAAAGTGTCCAAATATGCAACAATTTCCAATATACTAAAGCAAGCATCACCTCCTTATTACCCGGCGATTATCATAAAGAACAACACGATCTTTCATTTCAATACAACAGAACAAAGAGTTATTATCCATTAAGAGAGCAATAGATTCGCAATTTCACAAAGAAGGATGAATAAAGTCAAATAAACCAACTACAATTTAAAAATTTCAGAGACGAAACACGTTGATATGAGTGCGAATTACAAAAGCAAAGAAATTTCAGCTCCAGGTCAGAGAGATAATCAAAACACCGTAAATAATATAATATCAACGCGGTAGGTAAAGAAATCAACCTTGTTTTTGCAGGATTTTCATCAAGAACGGATTCGAGGGCACATCAATGTAATCTCCCTTGTAATCGCGATGAAGCGAGGCCTTTCGACGGACCTTGATGCCCATGAAGGGCTCCTGATCTTCGGTCACATTCCCATCGGAGGGTCGAAATTTCAATCCCTGCGCATCGTCGGCGGTTCCGGCGATGTCCCGTCGTTCCACAGATCCGACGGCCGGAGATCGGTCGTCGATATGGACCCGCCTCCGGGATCTGGATTGGTCCATTGTTATGGTTCGAAGTTGGGAACTAAGCGAGAAAAAAGGGGTTTTTCTCTCGAAGTCTCAACTTCTGAACGAGAAATTGTCGCCACTGCCCCTATCGTGAAATCGAAGCCATGTTCATGAATGTAAAGTTTTTTTTTTTTTGGGTGAAATTATCAAAATTACCTTCAAACTATGGGATTGAAACCAATTCTATAGTTTAGGGGTATTTTTGATAATTTAACTTTTTTTTAAAGAGAATTTGTGGTGGGTGGCAAATAAGAATTATATAATTGTAAATATAGCACAATGTAAAAAAAATTGTAAATATAGCAAAATCTATCGGAGTATATTATTGATAGACGCTGATAGACTCTAGTTAATTAGAATCTATCTAATAGACTTCGATTATCAGAGTTTATCAGTGATAGACTCTGATTAATCAGAATCTATCAATCTACTAATAGACTCCGATAATCAAATTATATCCGTGATAGTCACGGGTAGATTTCGATTAATCGGAGTCTATCAACGATAGATACTGATAGACTTTGAATAATCAGAGTGATAGACACGGATAGAATTTGGTGACAGCTTTTTGGTCTTGTACAATTAATTTTGCTATATACGCAATTACTTTACAACTGTGCTATATTTGCTATTAATTTTGTCCAATTTGCCATCAATGCAACTGCCTTTTTTTTAATGAGATAACTGAAAAACCAAGATGTAGGAATTTGGTAACAACTTATTTAGGCTCCGTTTGATAACCATTTGGTTTTTGAAAATTATGCTTGTTTTCTCCTAAATTCCCTACCATAACTTTCATTCTTGTTAAGGATCCATTTGAATTCCTAGCCAAATTTTAAAAACAAAAATAAGTTTTTGAAAACTATTTTTTTTTCACTTCAAAATTGGACTTCGTTTTTGAAAACAAGGAAGAAGATTGATACTAAAACAAAGAAACTTATAGGTAGAAGTAGGTGTGTATAAGCTTAATTTTCAAAAATAAAAGACCAAAAACCAAATGGTTATCAAACGGGACCTTAGAGTTAGCGATATAGTGTTGAATCGTTGCCATCGCCCATGATGGAACTTTTTTCTAGGTTCCTATTAGATAGTCTGATCGTGCGTGTATTACTATGTAGTGAGCCACACCATTCACGATGCATATTTTTTATGAAGCCTTGTCTCTTGAACCATTGCATCTTTGCAATTATTGATTCAATTTCATTTGGTATTGTGTATTATTAACCATTCATCATCGCAAAAAATCTAGTTGTGGATTTTGGGAAACTTTAGAATCAACTTATAAATAACAAGGTTATAGTCCCCAATACACACTATGCTTCTTGAGTCTCCTATTCCCCATCTGATAGCAAGGATTGTCCATCCCTAATCTAAGTTGTACGTTGCGGAAGACCACAAACCACAAATTTTGTCAATGATGTGTTCAATCTATCTCACGGTTCAAGGTAATTTTTTTTATTTTTTTTAGAACGGTTCAAGATAATTCTAATATACTTAGTTTTGGTTTTCTTCCCTGCTTAGATCCTATTTATAAATCTTATCATGATTGTTCTTGAATTGTATGCCTTCTATTTATTCTTGAATAATCATGAATTGAATTTTAATAAATTCCAACAAGTGGTATCATAGTGTTTTATGCGTGGTGGATTACTAAGTTTAGCAAATCTTGTCAAACATGTTGTCTTTTCTTTTCATTCATGAGATTTTGATTCAATTAGGTTTTCGGATTTTTTTTTTGTCACAATAGGTTTCGGAATTTTTAATTTCAATGCTTCCACTTATTTGGATGAATAGCTTGTCGAACAATTTTGTATAATCAAATGTTCTTAATTGTTGAAAATTGTTCAAATCCTACTTTTATGTACGGTTGATTGGATTAAAATTTGGTTTGTAAATCTTTGTGACATTTGCTGTTAAAAAAAATGACGACACTTTGTAGATTTGGTTGCTAGGGCCAACCAGATTGGTGTCCTACACCATTATATTAAAAGAATAAGTTATTAATATTTTATTATTGGATTCTAAATTGGTGCCCCAATACTTATGTCACATTGTCAAATAGACCACGGAATATTTGATAGTAGGTGTCCCATTAATGCTTATATCATAACTTGAAAAGTTCAAACACTAAACTTATTATTTAACCAATATGCATGGGTAACATAAAATTAAAACATTATTATATCTTTTTGCCGTAGTAAGTTAACTAATATATTAATGTTATATTAGCCTAAAAATATTGTGTGTTGTGGAGTTTTGTTTTAGTATATTTTTGTAGACTTAAATGCTTTTATACCACATTATTGAAAGTTGGTGGGTTTTAAAGGCTTATGAAGAAGAAATGATTAGAAATGATTAGAAATGATTGGAGAAAGAAATTAAAAATTATATAACTTTACCATATATCTAAAGGTTGAGCATTTTTGTATCTTTCAATTTTCTGTTTGGAATTTATTTTTATGAGTTAAATATTTTTGGTGTATGAGATATTTTGTGAGTGCTTAATTTATTATTATTTTTTTTTGATGTAGCTCGTCCAAACTAGAGGTGTACAAGTAACTTGGTGATCCGAACAATCCAGACAATTCAACCCAAACCGTAAGGGTTGGGTTGGGTTAGAATTTTTTTTTGTTTGGGTTGGATTGTTTTTTTTCAAAATTGAAAATTCGGTTCGGTTCTCGGGTTGGGTTTTCTTAGGTTGGGTTCAACCCAAACCGAACCGAATTCCTTATATATATATATATATATATATATATATATATATATATATATATATATATATGTTTTTTTTTTTTAGCTTTTTTGGAACTTGTTTTTCTTAAGAGAAAAATTATTCTAACTTTATTTTTTTTCACAGATTTATTTAGATTTGTTTTTTTTTTTTGACAAAATATTTAGATTTGTTCTTATTGCTATTTGTTTCAATTTTTTAAAATCAATATTCTATTTCTAAAATAAGGTTTCTCTAATTTGAATTTTGTGTTGGAATTTATATAGAAATATGTATTTTGTGTTGGAATTAGAGGTAAAGATTGAATTTGGTGTATTTTCAAATTGAAAATTGGGATTTGAGTTTAATTTAATTTAAAAAAAAATCAAACAAGCCAATGACCCGACCTAATCCAACCCGAAATAAAAGGATTGGGTTGAGTTGGGTTACCAACTTTAATTTATTCGGTTCTTTCGGGTCGTCAACTCGACCAACCCGAATTTTTGGGTTGGTCCAAAAAATCTCCTCAACCCAACCCAAGTACAGCCTTAGTCCAAACTACACATGTTCTTTGATTTTCGTTAAGGGTCAAAGCAAAATATAAGTAAAATCAGTTTAAAATATTATTATATTACCATATTGGGAGATTAAAATTCAAACTTTTTTTTTTTTGAAGAATAAAGATTCCATATTAAACAGAAAGAGCTCCCCGAGGGGATACAAAGAACTGCTGCTCACACTGAGCTAGCTTTACAACCCAACCTGGGAAATTTGAATTCCACACACATGGTATAGAATACAATCCCGCACGGACTAATTTATTAAATTTGCTATTAACATGATTAAATTTAATTTGATGGAACGAATCTCGCATAAGATCGATATCCCAAATAACTGTGGCACAATCCACGCACACCGCTCTTTCTTCATAAGAATTGATATCAATGCCAGAGAATCAGAAAAAATGGTCAATCTTTGGACGACATTCTGACGCGCTATCTTAATACCCTCAAGAACCGCCACAGCCTCTGCACACAAAGAACTTGTAAACGTAGGAGATCCTTGGTGCATTGCTAACTTCAACTGATCCTTCTAGTTGCGAAGCACCACACCTATACCACAACTCTTGTTTTCCAAATCACAGGCTGTATCAACATGCATTATCAACTCCTCCCCTTGAGAGATCATCTGGTTTATTGCTTGTACCGATTGAACTTTCCGACCCCTACGCTGATTTATTACTTTAAAGTCAGACAAATATTCATGGATCCATTCACATCGGATTTCCACTGGAGGAATAGGTTGATTATGAAGGGCATTATTTCTATCATTCCATATAACCCAGGTCCCCACACAAATCCGTTCTAAAACCTCCTTCGAAACTGTGGTACTCAAATGGATCTATTTATCTTTAATATCCATTTCAACGTTCAAGCCAACCTCTGCCCCAATATTCATTATCGTCCATACTTCCTTCGCCCTAGTACAATGAAACAGGGCATGGTCAGTGGATTCAGGCACATCCAAACACAAAGAACAAAGCCCATCCACCGGGACATGGTGTCTCCACAAGTTGACAGCAGCTGGGATACAGTCCTGAAATGATCTCCAAACAAAGTGTTTTATTTTTGTTGGGAGTTGAAGTTTCCATAGCCTAGAACCACCACTTACGTTCCATATCATTGCATGATGACGAGGCATCACATTTCATAAGCACTCTCAATTTATACCCACTCTTTACAGAATACGTACACACCATGCTTGTCATAATGCCAAATCCATTTGTCAGGAGCATGTCTGCTAATTGGTAGATGTAGAATTTCCTGCACATCCTCTTCCCACAGGGCCTGACGGAGCTTGGCCACATATCCCATTGACTGGATGGGGAAACATATTCAGATGCCATCATATCTACTTCAGATCCTTTGTGTCTTAAAACCCTGAATGTTTGAGGCCGAGGGATCCAAGGATCAAGGACCAACTTGATAGACCGCCCATCACCGATGTTCTTCCTAAGACCTGCTTTTAAAAGATCCAAACCTCATGTTAACCCCTTCCAAAAATAGGAAGAGTTTGATCTAGCTCTTGCCTCCAAAAGCGATGATGTCGGGAAGTACTGTCGTTTTAGAATCTGAGCAACTGTAGAATTTGGGTTATGGAACACTCTCCAAGCCTGTTTAGCCAGCATAGCTTGATTAAAAAGTTATAAATCCCTGAAATTAAGACCTCCAATTTCCTTGGGTTTACATAAGTCCCCCCACTTTCGCCAGTGGATGCGATGTTTCTGTTCCGTCGAACCCCACCAAAACTTAGCACACGATGCATAAATCTTGGATAAGAATCCTTTCGAAAGTCTAAAACATCCCATTGCATACGAACCTCCTTGCCCCCTACTGAGAAGTAGCTCTGCTTCCACCCTTGCAATGTCGTCCAAACCCTGTCCATCACGCATTTGAAATCCTTACTCTTACCTCTGTGGAAAGTCAATGTCATCCCCAAATAAGAATCCAAATTATCCACCATCTTCATCTGCATAATAGAGCTAGGGATGATAAAAATGCTTTAACCTAAATCCTTCCGATATTAGGTTCGCCATCCTGATAGACACATTTGGACTAGATGTATGATGTCTTTGTCAAATAATTAATTAACCTTGGCAGCTTTATTTTTTATTTTTTTTCGACCTTAGTTTGTCTCTTTCCAATAATGCATGCTAACAAATAATTTAAAAAGAACTTCATAAAAAAAATTAAAAAAAAAAAATCATAAAAAAATAAATAATAGCAAGATATCTTTTTTTCCCACGTGCATGGCTATTATTGTTCAACAAAGGCACCCACTTGTCAGAAATATCCACATCATTAAAAAAAAAAATAAGTACATGTTTGAGAGTGATTTTAAAATGACTAAAATCACTTTTGTTATATTTGAAATTACCTCGAAACGTACTTTTAATTAATTAAAATCAATTTCATGTTTGATTTTATATTTTAAACGCAATTTTCATATCATCATAAAGTTGATTTTGAATTATTAAAGACATATTTTGGAGTGATTTTGAATTTGAAAAAAATGATTTTAACCATTTCAAAATCAATACATAAATAATGCAAGTAAATCGATTTTGAGTGACTTTGATTTGACTTATTATTAGGCTATGTTTGGGAGTGATGATTGAATTATTGATTTTGGGAAAAGAGATTTTGTAAAATTGATTTTATAAAATTGATTTTCATACAACCATATTTATGTTTGGTTCCAAATTTTTAAAAGTGGTTTTCATGTATTTAAAAGTGATTTTGAAATATTATGTTTGGTTTCAAAAGTGATTTTAGAATTACCAAATTACTAAAAATGACATCTAACATTCAATAAATTATTTAACTAAATAATTATGATAAATATCAATTTTTATTAATTATTTTTTCATTTCTTTTATTGTTAAACTTTTCTAAATTATGTTAGGTAAGAAAAACATATAATACATATCAAAATAAAAATTCAAAAGTCATATCTCATTTAATCTTGAAATGTTCTATGGTAGAAAAATCCCTATACGTCTTGTTATGCAGTCGAGTATTGTTCTATTATGCCAAAGTGAGCTTCAATGGTAATTGGCATGTACTTTTGACTGTTGAGGATCCCACATTGAAAAGAAAAGTGGAGACCTCACAATTTATATGTCAAATGATATATACTTTTGACTAAGAGGTCAAAATTGGATGTTAAGTGAACATAATAACACTAATAATTCAGCGATAATTGATATATATTTCAACTAAGAAGCTAGACGTTCGAATCTTTTTGTTTTCCAATGTTATCCAACTAAAATGTTTCAAGTAAAAAAATTAATAAGAAAAATAAGAATCCCAAAAGAAAAAAAAATAAAATAACAGATTGTGGAAGTAAAGAAAAATTAATAAGAAAAATAAGAATCACAAAAGAAAAAAAAAAATAATAGATTGCAATTTTTGGGACATGAGAAAGAGAGTTTCACATGGCAATTAGTGAAGTTAATTCAATGGGAGGTGATTCCCGGTCCAACACCAAATCCAAAATCACCTCCCAACTAATTCTTTAAAAATCAATTTAAAATGATTCCAAATTTTTTCAAAAATCAATTTATCTTTTTGCCAAACATGTTTAGGCTATGTTTGGGAGTGATTTTGGTATGGTCAAAATCAATTTTACCAATGCCAAAATCAATTTCCTCTAAAATAAACATGTTTGGCAAATAGATAAATTGATTTTTAAAAAATTTGGAATCAATTTAAATTGATTTTTGAGAAATTTGTTGGGAGGTGATTTTTGATTTGGTGATTGACCGGGAATCACCTCCCAACTTTAATGTTTTTTTTTTTTTTTTTTTTTTTTTTTTTTTTTTTTTTTTTTAAATCTTTGTGGATTCTATTGTATTCTTAGTACACTGTATTTCGTTTTTTTTTTTTGCCTTTTTCTTTTCCATCATTTGTTATTTATTTATATATTTATTATTTTTCATAAAAATTTGTTAGTATTGGCGGTTTCTAAAGACTCTGTCATAATTTCTCTCCAATTTTATTATATTCTATTACCATGAGGGGCCAATTATGCATTTCTTGGTTTCCAAAAAATGTAGATATTTCATCATAAAGATATATGACTTCGCCATAAATTTGTAAGGAGTCATGACATACATATGTTACCTTTTAAATGGAGTGAAAAATAGAACGGCCTTAGTTTGTCATAATTCAAAAAGTATACGTAGAATAATTAAGATTTTATTAGTTTTCTTCTAGTTTCAACCCTATCTAGTTTGTAAAATGAAAATATTATATATGCATCTATATAAACAATTAACATAAGCAAACGTTGTTGTCATTCTGTAAAAAAAGAAAAATTTTTGCGGCTTTGCCCAGACTATTTTATGGTTAAGAAATTGTAATATGGGAGCGTGTACCTTAGCAAAGGTTGCCTTGACATAAGTCATTAACACTACCCGTTCAAAAAATATTCCATGATTTATTAGAAGAATTAGTCATATAATATATGTATACAGTTGATATTGACCTAATAAAACGATCATCATCTTTAAGAACTTAATTAAAGATTTTTTTTATTATATATATAGATAAGGTTGAGTGTCTTATCTTTTACAATAGTTCGATTTGAATGGTTCATTTAGAGAAACATGTGTAGAGATATATTATATATGCAATGGGTTTACATAAGACTAAACTTCAGCATATTTATTCTATATTATTAAGTTAAATAATTTATTGAGTGTAAAATGCCCTTTTAGTAATTTGGGAATTCTAAAATCACATTTGAAACCAAACATAATATTTAAAAATCACTTTTAAATACATGAAAATCACTTTTTAAAGTTTGGAACCAAACATAAATATGATTGTATGAAAATCAATTTTATAAATTCAATTTCATAAAATCTCTTTTTCCTAAATCAATAATTCAATCATCACTCCCAAACATAGCCTTATTTTAGATGAAATTGATTTTGACTCTGATAAAATTGATTTTGGCTATGCCAAAATCACTCCCAAACATAGCCTTATTCTTCTTTCAAAACGTATGTCTTTAAAAACAAAAAACTACAATTTTGTGTAGTTAAGGAATTTGTAACATTCCTTGCTGTTATTTTTTAGTTAGTCAAAGTTGATTATACAAGCTTGTTGGTAAATTTGTGTGAGCTTGGATATTTGTAGAAAGTCCAACAAATGGAATTTAATAATATTAATTAGAAAGAAAATGACTTTTCAGAAATTTGAACCTAGAGCTTGCGCCTCCCATATCATGTTAAATCACCAACCAACTCAAAAGCTTAAACCGATGAATTTTGAGAAATTTAATATTTTATCAATGTTTCAATACTCCCTCTCTAATATTAATTGAGGAGTAAATAACATTACAAAGATTTGAGCACATGACCTTTTTTTTTTTCTTTTTTTTTTGACAATATGAGGTGGGAGGATTTGAACCACACACCTTGTGGTTATCAATATAACTTTATGTCAAGTTGAACTATGCTCTTGTTGGCCATGACCTCTTACCCTGGTACTAAATCACCAGGATTGATTGATGATTTAACATTTATCTGTATATAATTTTTTTTAAAAAAAAACATTTATCTCTATATAATTGCTATACCTTTGATGTGATATTATTTGCTATAAAAGTGACCACTAAGTGGATGTAGATTATTTTATTAGATCAAACAACAATAAAATTATCGACTGTTCTTTCTCTTTTTCTTAATACACTTTTGGCTTTAATTATTGACCATTTTTTTGGGGGGTTCATCTTCTAAAAAAAAGTTTTTTTTTTAGGTTCAACGACAACACATAAGGTGGGAGGATTTAAATCTCTAACTTCTTGATCGGAAAAACTTAGATTGCCAGTGTGTGTTTTTGACAAGTTGAGTTTACCAATACCATCTTGAGTGTGCCGGTCAATTAACCATTTTGAATATAAAAACTACAACATTATAACTAAAGACACTCACAAACACATATTATTTCTTATTAAGCTCATCTCTCAAAGTGCAAATCAAAATAGTAGCACAAATTCTACTAAAGAAACATTTATTTATCCTTATATCGATTGATCACCCCACCATCGACTACGTCTTTCGACCTGATCTTAGGCCCTGACTCACCTTGATGCTAAGAGGTAGCCAAGAAGGTACCATTATCAATGACTGGCCCCACAATGGCATTGCTATAATGTCCACCTAAGACATCAAAATACCTATTCCAAATCATAATCCCTCCATAATTCGGAGTTTTTTTAAGCTTTGGAAGAATGTTATTAATCAGCTCATATGGAGGAATATATCCGCCCCTCCTTGTAGCCTGTGGTGCCGCAGGCAGTTGCATATACAACTCTCCGTCGTAACCTTTCTCCCATTTTGACCATGTATTAAGCAGATTTCGAGCACCACTCCCGTAGTAACTATCGTCGTATTGGCACAGACGGTTGTCGAAGAATTTCACCCAAATTGAATCCAACAGACCTACAAAAATGGGTTAAATTACAAGTTTAGTTTATGTCCCTAAACATTCAACTTTCTGTCTAATTAGGTCCTCAACTTTAATAGTATCCTAGTAGATCTCGCTGATATGTTCAATATTTTAACTAGAATTGAATTTTGTGTCTAATATGACCCTAAACTTTATTTCTTCAATTTTGTGTAAGTCTCTAACCTATTCAACAAGATCTATTTAAGAAATTTTAAAAAAAAAATCGATGAATAAGTCAAAGATTTATCATACACAAAATTGAAAGTTCAAGGATTTATTAAACTCTAAATTGAAAGTCTAGGAAACCCTATACGTCAGTCAAAGACATATTAGACACAAACAAGAAAGTTTTAGAATCTTTTTGACACAGACTTGAAAGTTTATGGACTATATATATATATATATATATATATATATATATATATATATATATATATATATTTGTGATTTAGCTAAAAAAATTATATTAAAACATTAAGGCCCCGTTTGATAACCATTTGGTTTTTGGTTTTTGGTTTTTGAAAATTAAGCCTATAAACACTATTACAACTCATAAGTCTACTTGTTTTGTCATCTACCATCTTCCCATTTTCAAAAACTAAGTCAAGTTTTGAAAACTAAAAAAAGTAGTTTCCAAAAACTTGTTTTTGTTTTTGAAATTTAGCTAAGAATTTAAGTGTGTGTGTTTAACAAAAATGAAAACCATGGTATGGAAATTGGAAGAAAACAAGCGTAATTTTAAAAAATCAAATAGTTATCAAACGGGACCTAAGATTTTAAAGTTTTCTTTCTGTCTTACAGACCTCCATCTATCAGAGGGCCGAGTGTGTAGTCAGGATAATATTGGCAACCCGAAGCGGCAGTAAGAATGGTTTGGTTGTTAGCATCCTTGAGCGATTCGGCAACGATGCGCCAATATTTGGGCGACCCACGCGGACTACTAAAATCAATTCCATCCAAGATGGCATCTCCGAAGGGGCGTGAACTCGACGACAGATTGTCTCCAAGGTAGTTGCGAATGATGTACCGAGCAAATAGTCTCGGATCGTCGTCGTCATTACGAGCGGAGAGCAAGTAGCGACTTCCGAGCGAGAGGAGGACTTTGACGCCTAGGCTTTGACAAGCTTTGATCTCGACGCCGAGGCTTCGGCAGCTGTATCTAACGTAGGGGTTGCAATGAGCTTGAAGATTTATGCTTACATACTTGAAGTTTCCTGTGGCACATGTGGATTGAAGGCTGTCTTCGTAGTTACTATCTCCCCAATAAATGGCAAGTCCATCTGCATTGGAGGACTTGATCAACGAACAGTTGATGAACAACAAAGCTATGAATGCAGAGATTATTACTCTATGCTTCGCCATTTTGTTCTATCTTTCAATGTAGGGTGGATGAAGAAAAATTTATAGCTCAAGAAGCAATAATTAATATTTTGGATCTTATCATCCACTCCAGTCCCATCTAGGAGTTTCTTTTGTTTTGTTATCTGGTTTTTACAAATGTTTTCAAAATTCAAACGAAGTTTTGAAAACTGAAAAAAAAAATATTTTTTAGGCCTCTTTGATAACCATTATTTAGTTTTTGAAAATTAAATTTATAAACATTACTTTCATCTATATAAGTTTTTTTTGTTTAGTTAAAGAAGAGGAAATAAAAAACTAATAAACTAATAATATTTTTATAAATTTAATATTATTTTATTTTAAAAAATAATTAAAAAATAATAAAAAGAAATAGTATCGCATCAACAATCCGTTGGTAATTAACCAAAATTAAACGGAGGGACCAAAATGAAACGAAATTTAAACCTCAAGACCAAAATGCCGAGTTTTTAAACTTAGGGAGATTCAAAATGAAACCTAACTCAAATCGGAGGGACCAAAAGTGTATTTTTCTCTAAATATTAATACAAGCATGACATGAAAAACTATTATGCATTTTATATTAGTTTTAATAGAAATATAACTTTGTAACAAAAAAGGGTCAATAATAGAAAGAAAATAATTTATCAATACTACAATGAAAATGGGTTGTCTTGGATAAAGTTTGGATGGTCTTTATCCAACAAGTTGTCAATACACAATCACAATTTTTCAAGTGATGTTTTTATGACATTTCTTGAAGTGATTTTTTCCCCTTTCAGTACCACATAAAGATAGGTGTAGAGATTGGAACCTTCTGCGTCAATGAAAAAGATATAACTGTTTTAATAATTGAGCTGCATTTCGGTTAACTTTCTTAAAGTGATTAATAGGCTTTCTCAATGAACTAATACATGTTGCCTACCTAAATATAATTCAACTAGTTAAAGTATGAGTAACTTTCTTAAAAAGTTAAAGAGGTTAAATAACTCTCAACCAATGAATTTTGATTACCTAAATCATCTATAAATTTTATTATAAAGTAATGCTTATAGTATTTACGCTACTACAAATTTGACTTTACATGATAGTGAAACACGGTCAAAAATGTATTTTTTAACAGTTTCTTTTAGTCATTGACAATGTCTATCTATATATAGTATAGACATTATAGGTTATTTCTTGAACATGATTCTCTTGTATGTCACAAATACATGTTGTTCAAGATGACACTAATAACCTAGGATTTTTCATGTAATGGCAGATAATGTAATATTGAGAATAAAAACAATCAAAATTATAAAATAACTATTAAATAATAAAACATTAATTACGAGGCTTTATTTTTACATTAATCTTGTATGTAAAGAAAAACTACACTCATATTAATGAAAAATCGCTACTATCCATTTGATTCCAACATTTCTCTCTAATATTAAATGAATCGTACATGTAAAGAAGACTTGTACATGTGTGAAAATTATGAGTTTTAAAACGGAATTCTAATAGATGATCTAAAATGATTCACTTATGAAAGTTAAAGGTTTTGATCGATCGATACCAATTATTTAGTTTGGCATTTCAAGTGATACAACCTCCAAAGTTTAGGTGTATAAATTAATTTTTTCTTTATAAATTATTTACATTGTAAAATAATAATTATACATAATTTTTAACATAAAACATGTTCATAAATTTATTAGTAATAGTTGAGATTCAACCAAATACTTAGTTGGTAACTACAATTATCTTTATTGTTTATAAATATATTACTAAATAAATTGTTAAGTGTGCTACCAAACATATATTGGAGAACATTAAAAAGCATGAAATTATAACTTTTTATGTTGAATCATTTGTTTTCAAATTTCTATATTTTCAGATCACTGATCAAATGTAATCTTTAGAAAATAAACATTTTTAAATTTAGAGACCAAAATGGTCACAATTGTTTTAAAATTTAGAAACTAAAAATAGACCAAGTGTTTTGGAATCAAAACCGTAAAATTCTTTTTTTTTTTTTTTTTTTTTTTTTTTTTTTTTTGAGCTCCAAAACCGTGCAAATCTAAAAGTATAGAACTATAATGAGATTTAAATATTAGAAAAAAAAATCAATTTTACCCATCAACTTAGTAGGTTATGTCAATTTTAACGCTAAACTTTCATTTTCATAAATTGAACCCCAAACTTAACAAATTGTATTAATTTGAATCTCAAATTTGCATAAGTGTTGCAATGTAGATCTTTGGTAAACTTTTCATTTGAATTGCCATTAAAGCATTG
This sequence comes from Luffa aegyptiaca, assembly GCA_017139565.1. Lineage (NCBI taxonomy): Eukaryota > Viridiplantae > Streptophyta > Magnoliopsida > Cucurbitales > Cucurbitaceae > Luffa > Luffa aegyptiaca. Next base: position 1,349,323 of record CM029396.1, read on the forward strand.
CACCTGAAGTTGGTGTTTTGTAAGAAATTTGTTGGAGAAACTATTTATATGAAGAAATCAAATATTCCAGACTATTCTTCTCATTGTTATATATAAAAAAAAAGTTATTGACAACAAGAACAATCTATCAAATATGAGAAATAAAAACTCGAAATTTCTTTGTTTTCGTTTCCTACATTTGTACATTCTTCTAATTAGCAAGAAAAAAAAACAGTAAAAGAAGAAAAATAAAGTCCACAAAGTTCTTAGCAACAAGAAAAAACCAGCAAATATTTGAAGATAAAAAACCTTCAAAGTTACTTTGCTTTCGTAATCTTAGATAATGTAGACCAAAAGGTTGAACCACTATATATCCTTGTGTTCGTTCTTTATTTTCTGCTTGTTTATTTCTCTGCTGGAAATTTGCGTTCTGATTGGGCATTATAAGTTCGCTTAAAATTCTACAAGTGGTATCAGAGCTCCGTTCGATCCAAAGTTTGGAGGTTCGTGGTTTAGTGCTTTTTGGTTTTTTCTATTCTTTTATCAGGTTATTCTGTGAGTTATATATTGATTAATGTCTTCAATGTCGACTCGTTTCGAGGTTGCTCGATTTGATGGGAAAGGTGATTTCGGTCTATGGAGAAAGAAGATTAAAGCTCTTTTGGTGCAACAAAAAGTAGCTAAAATCTTGTGTGACGAAAAGGACCTTCCGGCGACACTCACAGAAGATGATAAGAAGGAAATGGATGAGATTGCCTATTCGACGATTATACTCTATCTCTCAGATGGAGTGCTTAGGCAAGTGAATGAGGTTACTACCACGGTTGAGTTATGGAAGAAGCTAGAGAGCCTTTATTTGACAAAGTCTCTGCCAAATAAGTTATATCTAAAGGAAAAATTCTTTGGATATAAGATGGATCAAAGTAAAGGCTTGGAAGAGAACTTGGATGAATTTCAAAAGATTGTAGTTGATCTCAATAACATCGGTGAGAAGATGTCGGATGAGAATCAAGCAGTGATACTTTTGAATTCTTTGCCGGATTCGTTTCGAGAGGTAAAGGCTGCAATTAAATATGGTAGGGATTCGCTAACCATGGATATTGTGTTGGATGCCTTGAAGACTAGAAATCTCGAAATTAAAAAGGAACGCAGGGAAGGTGAGTTACTTATAGCCAGAGGGAGAGCTGAGAAAAAGAACTGGAAAGGAAAGGATTCGAGAACCAGGTCCAAGTCCAGAGGAAAAGGGAAAAAGTGTTACTTGTGTCATAAGGATGGGCATTTTAAGAAAAATTGTCCATTGAACAAGAACAAGGAAGTCTCTGATGGTAAGAGAGGTGAATCGAGTTCAGCCAATGTGACTGATGGGTATGATTCAGCAGAGGTCTTGATGGTATCCAGTAGAGATTTTCAAGATGAGTGGATCATGGATTCAGGTTGCACATTCCACATGACTCCCAATCGAGAATATTTGATTGACTTTCAGGAAGCAAGTGGTGGAAAAGTCTTGCTCGGAGATAATGGTGTCTGCAATGTGAAAGGAACTGGGTCAGTTCGGCTTTCAACACATGATGGGATGATCAGAATGCTTACAAATGTAAGGTATGTTCCAGAACTTAAACGTAATCTAATTTCTCTAGGTGAATTAGATAGATCAGGTTATTGCTATAAATCTGAAAATGGAGTTCTGAAAGTTTCTAAGGGTTCTTTGGTGAAGTTAAAGGGATCCTTGAAGAATGGTCTTTATGTGTTGGAAGGGACTGCTATTGCAGGAAGCGTGGATGTTGCATCTGGTAAAGGAACTGATATGTCTATGCTATGGCATAGAAGGTTGGCACATGTGAGTGAAAGAGGTCTACAAGCTCTTTCTAAACAAGGTTTACTTGGAGGTATTAAAGAGATTGAACTCCCATTTTGTGACCATTGCATAATGGGAAAGTCTACTCGGGTAAAATTCGGAAAAGGGAAGCATTCAACGAAAGGCATATTAGATTATGTGCACTCAGATTTGTGGGCTCCAGCGAAGGTACCTACTATGGGAGGTTCGAGGTACTTCATGTCAATAATTGATGATTTTTCGAGGAAAGTGTGGATTTATCTACTTAAACAAAAGGATGAAGCTTTTGGGAAATTCCTTGAATGGAAGAAGCAGACTGAGAACCAAACAGGGAGAAAGGTAAAGTACTTGAGGACAGATAATGGTTTAGAATTTGTAAATCACAAATTCAACAAACTTTGCAAGTCTGAAGGAATCACGAGGCACCTTACTGTTACATACACTCCTCAGCAGAATGGTTTAGCTGAGAGGTTCAATAGAACGATAATGGAGCGTACTAGGTGTCTTCTGTCAAATGCTTCACTGCCTCAGAAGTTTTGGGGCGAAGCTGCCCAAACCGCCTGTTATCTCATTAACAGGAGTCCGTCTTCCGCTATCGATTTCAAGACTCCTCAAGAGATATGGAAAGGTGAAGCTCCAAGTCTTGAACATCTCAGGGTATTTGGTTGTTTAGCTTATGCTCATGTTAAGGAAGGAAAGCTAAACAAGAGAGCATTGAAATGTATGTTTATTGGCTACCCTCAAGGTGTCAAAGGATATAAGCTTTGGTGCTTGGAAGAAGGTAGAAATAAATGTATAATCAGCAGAGATGTCACTTTCAATGAAGATGAGATGCCGTTTTGTATTAAGAGCCAGCCAGAACAGCGATCAGTTGAGAATGTTGAAACAGAAGTCAGAATTGAGTCTGAAAAACAACCATCAGCTGCCAGGGGTGAATCGAGTGATGGGTCACAGTTGGGTTCACAAGCAGAGTCTTCGCAGCGGTCTGAATCTGATGGTATACAGTTTCAACGGGAGAGAACTTTGATTGATGAGGGAGCTTCCACTGAGGAAAGTTCAGATAACAATGACTTGCAGAATTATCAGCTTGCACGTGATAGATCTCAGAGAGTTAGACAGGCACCTACGAGGTATGGTTTTGCTGACTTAGTTGCATTTGCTCTGAATTGTGCTTCTGATAATATTGAGGTAGAGCCTATTACATTCGAAGAGGCTATTGAGTCTGGGTTAAAGGAACAGTGGAAAGCTGCAATGGAAGAAGAGTTGTCCTCTTTGCATAAGAATCAGACGTGGTCATTGGTTCCAAAGCCTCCTAAACAGAAACTCATTCAATCAAAGTGGATTTATAAAATCAAGCCAGGTACAGGAGGTAACAGCAAGCCTAGGTATAAAGCTAGGCTAGTAGCCAAGGGCTACACTCAAAAGGAGGGAGTTGATTATAATGAGATTTTCTCTCCGGTGGTAAGACATTCGTCTATTCGTTTAGTTTTGTCTATTGCTGTTCACTTTGATATGTTTCTTGAACAGATGGATGTCACTACAGCATTCCTTCATGGAGAATTGGAGGAGGTAATTTACATGGCTCAGCCAAAGGGCTATGAGGTGAAGGGAAAGGAAGATATGGTTTGTCTCCTTCACAAGTCCATTTATGGACTGAAGCAATCGCCAAGACAGTGGTATATTCGCTTTGATACCTTTATCTTGAAGCAGGGGTTTCGCAGGAGCTCATATGATGCATGCGTTTATTGGAAACTATCTCTGAAAGGTACATATATTTATCTACTGCTTTATGTAGATGATATGATACTTGTGTCTAAGGATTATGCTGAAATCGGTGAACTCAAGAAACAGTTGAGTAGTAAGTTTGAAATGAAAGATTTAGGTGCATTGAAAAGAATCTTAGGCATGGATGTTAAGAGAGATAGGGAGAAAGGTTTGTTAACCATTTCGCAGGAGAGCTATGTGCATAAACTGCTTGAGAAGTATAACATGTCTGATTGTAAGTCAGTTTCGACACCCTTAGCATCTCATTTTAGGCTTTCTTCGTCTCAGTCACCTAAAACTGATCAGGAAAGGTTAGAGATGTCAAAAATTCCATATTGTAATGCCGTAGGGAGCATTATGTATCTCATGATTTGTACTAGGCCTGACTTGGGATATTCAATGAGATGATAAGTAGGTTTATGTCAAATCCTGGAAAGGAGCATTGGAATGCAGTTAAATGGGTGCTTCGGTATTTGAAAGGTACGTCAGGTGTTTCACTGTGTTTTGGGAATGGTTGTGATCAATCAGCATTGCTGGAAGGCTTCACAGATGCAGATTATGCTGCAGACCTTGACAAAAGAAGGTCTTTATCAGGTCACATTTTTCGCTTGTATGGTAATGTGGTCAGTTGGAAGGTTTCTCTACAGCCAGTAGTTGCTTTGTCAACTACCGAATCAGAGTATATTTCAGTTGGTGAAGCAGTTAAGGAAGCAGTGTGGTTGAAGAGAATTGTTGGTGAGTTGCTGACGCAAGAGTTTATTCCTGTCATCCGTTGTGATAGCCAGAGTGCTATTCATCTTGCGAAGAATCCATCTCACCATGAACGGTCTAAGCATATTGATGTTAAGTTTCACTTTATAAGGGATATGGTTTCTCAGAATGAAGTCAAACTAGTGAAAGTTCATACAGATCAGAATTTGTCGGATATGCTTACGAAGGTTCTCACAGCTCATAGGTTTAAATACCTGTTAAATGAGCTGAATGTAAAGCCAGGGTGATAGGGAAATTAGAGAACCAGCTTATGCTTAAGATATTTTTGTCATGAGGGAGATTTGTAAAAATTGACAAGTTATCTTAAGGTTAAAAGGTTAAAAAGGGCAATTTTGTAAATGTTTGAATACAGAGGGGCAGAATGGTAATCTTACCATCATCTTCTCACTTTAGGGCTAATTCACGATTTCAAAACTCAAGAGAGAGAGGGAAAAAATCAGCCGCAGAAAAACAGAGGGAGAAAGTGAGCTCGCGCCGCCGTTCACGTAGTCTTCGTTCAGCGTCGTCGAGTCTCGGTTTCTGGTCGAGCTGGGTCACGGTATCAAGCTGTCGTGGGTCTCGGTGCAGTCGACGGTCGTGCGGCTCTGTTTGAGGCGTCAAAACGCCGTGGGTTTTGGGTAAACGCCTTGGGTCTCGGTTTCTGATCGGTTTCTCGCCGGAGTAAACAGCGTGGGTCTGTTTATCGAGTGGGTCTCGGTTTCAGGGACGTTCCTCTTGCCGGCGTGGTTGTTGTTAAGTCGCCGGGTTGTGGGTATTCATTCAGCATCGTGAGAGGCGCGTTTTGACACTGTTTTTGGGGTCTCAGATTAGAGGCGGCCTTGTTCAGCAGTGGGTCTCGGTATTGGAGGCTTAAACGTGAAGTGGATATTTGCTTGGAGCTCAAATCGATATAAGGTTTGAGGTATTTCACCATTGTGTGATTTGTGCGAATATTGTACTCTGTATTGTTGAATATTGCTCTTAATAAAACTCTCGTAAGCTGGTTCTCAAAGTGGATGTAGACCGAAAGGTTGAACCACTATATATCCTTGTGTTCGTTCTTTATTTGATTGTTGGGAGTGCGACCAAAGTCCCACATCGGCTAGATGAGGGGAAGATCATGGGTATATTAGGGAGGACAAGTATCTCCATTGGTATATGAGGCCTTTTGGGGTGAACCAAAAGCAAAGCCATGAGGGCTTATGCCCAAAGTGGACAATATCATACCATTGTGGAGATATGTGTGTGTCCGGTAGTCCCTTACAAGTGGTATCAGAGCCATGCCCCGGGAGTAGCCGTGTCGGGTGGAATCCTCGGGTGTCGAACAAAGAAGTTGTGAGCCTTAATAGTCATGGTGGAGATCCGTGGTTGGGCTCTGTTAGGCAGGCGGTATACTCCGGAGAAGAGGAGTTGTCCTGTGGATAAGAGCATGAACTCTCGGTAAAGCGGTAGCTAGTTGAGGGGAGGCTCGGTGGTACTTTGTTCGAGGGGAGGATTGTTGGGAGTGCGACCAAAGTCCCACATCCATTAGATGAGGGGAAGATCATGGGTATATAAGGGAGGACAAGTATCTCCATTGGTATGAGGCCTTTTGGGGTGAACCAAAAGCAAAGCCATGAGGGCTTATGCCCAAAGTGGACAATATCATACCATTGTGGAGATATGTGTGTGTCCGGTAGTCCCTTACAGATAACAACAAAAAAGTCCTCACAAAGTTCTCAACAACAAGAAAAAGTCATCTAAAATAAAGCTTCTTCAATATTTTATTTATAACAAACCAATGCAGATAACAACAAAAAAGTCCTCACAAAGTTCTCAACAACAAGAAAAAGTCATCTAAAATAAAGCTTCTTCAATATTTTATTTATAACAAACCAATGCAGGTGCAATGTGAATTAAAAACAAAAGGAAAAAATAGTCAATTACGTACGGTGGTTCAAATGAAAAGTTAACTAAAGGTATACATTATAACACTTATGCAAATTTGGGGTTAAAATCGATACAATCTAATAAGTTTGAGGTTTAATTTGATGAAATTGAAAGTTTAAGGTTAAAATTGATGTAACTTGCTAAGTTTAAGGTTTAATTTGATGAAATTGAAAGTTCAAGATTAAAATTCATGAAAGTTTAGGTTTAAAAATGATTTTTTCCCCTAAATATTAATAGTATGGATGGAAATACGAGGACAAAAATGTTCAACAACAACCCTCCCTATTAGCATATAGCATAGGTTGAAATTCTTAAGACTTATCACCATATATACCAATCCTTTATGGGAAATTGTGCTAAATGACTACAAAAAAAAATATTTTAGCACATGGATGGCTGAGAAAAAGAGAACACCATAATATTATTATTATTATTTATCTTTTATAAATGCAAAAATTTTAGGCCCAGTTTGATAACCATTTGGTTTTTGAAAATCATGTTTGTTTTCTCCCAATTTTCCTACCATGGTTTTCATCATTGGTAAGAGCACATTTGAATTTCTAGTCAAATTCCAAAAAAAAAAAAAAAATTGAAAACTACTTTTTTTAGTTTTCAAAAATTGTCTTTGGTTTTTTAAAACATGGAAACAAGGTATTAAAAAAAAAAAGAAATATGTAGCTGGAAGTAGTGTTTATAAGCTTAATTTTCAAAAACCAAAAACAAAAAACACTACAAAAACACACTCATCGCTCATCGCTCATCGCTCATAAATATAAAAGATAGGAAATGACAAAGAAGGCAAAGAGAATAATCACAGAATTATGATAATGATTGTGCTCAACGAATAACCATTGAGTTGAGTCTTCCTATTTATAAAGAAATCAAAGGAGGTTAAATATAGAAGTTACAGTGGTAACAATTTATATGGAAAGAACACAATATATTACAAATTCCCTAAATACATCAATTTCCTAATCCATGTGAGAGCATGCAGTATCGTGGTAGGATTGCAGTGTGCTATTCTGCTTATTCTCAATAATAAATAATGTTAGCTATTTATGAGCGATTGGGATCCGATCCAAAAATGGTGAACCCAAATAGATACCATCTTGAAGGAGCATGTTGAAGATCCCACATTGAAAAGATAAGTAGAGACCTCACAATTCTTAATACAATTTTTAGTCAAATTATTGACAATTAACCATTTGAATATAAAAACTAAAGCAATATAATCAAATACACTCACGAACACATATTATTTCTTATTAAACCCATCTCCCAAAGATCAAACCAAAATAAAACCATCGACTATGCCTTTCGACCTGATCTTAGACTCTCGAGCTGCATGTCATTAGAAGATATGCTAGGAGGTAGCAATGATGGACTTATTACCAATGAAAAGGAGTGGCCCTCCAATGCCATAGCTAAAATATCCAGATGCACCTGTTATATCATAATACCTATCGAAAACCATAATTCCTCCAAAATTGATACTTGTTTTCATCACTCGAAAAATGTCATTAATCAGCACATCTGGAGGAATATATCCGCCCCACCTTGTAGCTTCTGGTGCCGCAGGCAGTTCCATATACAACTCTCTTCCGTACCCTATCTCCCATTTTGACCATGTATCCAACATATTTCGAGTACCGCTCCCGTAGTAACTATCGTCGTATTGGCACAGACGGTTATCGAAGAATTTCAACCAAATCAAATCAAACCGACCTACGAAAAAATGGTTAAATTACAAGTTTAGTTGTTAACCACTACGTCCGTCCCTCAACTTTCAATTAGTTTGGAACTTTGACATGTTCAATATTTTACCTAAAATTGAATTTTGTGTCTAATATGACTCCAGACTTTAATTTCATCAATTTTGTGTGCTAGTCTTTGACCTATTCAACATTTTTTTTTTTAAAAAATCACATATCTATTTAATGAATTAAAAAAAAAAAATGATGAATAAGTCAAAGATTTATTACACACAAAATTGAAAGTTCAAGAACTATAACTAAAAAATATATATTAAAACATTAAGGTCCTATTTGATAACCATTTGAATTTTTGGTTTTAGGTTTTTGAGAATTATACTTGTCTTCTCGTAATTTCCTTATCATGGTTTTCATCTTCGTTAAGGACACACATTTGGATTCTTAACCAAATTCCGAAAACAAAAACAAATTCTTGAAAAACTATATATTTTGGGAAGAAGGTAAATAACAAAACAAAGAAAACTATAGGTAGAAGTAGTGTTACAGGCTTAATTTTCAAAACAAAATGGTAATCAAACGGGACCTAAGATTTTAAAGTTTTCTTTTCATCTTACATACCTGAATCTATGATAGGGCCGAGTGTGGCGTCTGGATATTGGCAACCGGGAGCTGCAGTAAGGATAGTTTGGTTGTTATAATCCTTAAGCGATTCGGCAACGATGCGCCAATATCTGGACGACCCATGTGGACTACCAAAATCAATTCCATCCACGACGGCATCTCCGAAGGGGCGTGAACTCGACGACGGATCGCCTCCAAGGTAGTTGCGAATGATGTGCAGAGCGTATCGTCTTGGATCGTCGTAGTTACGATCGGAGAGCAAGTAGCGACTTTCGAGCGAGAGGAGGACTTTGACGCCGAGGCTTTGGCAAGCTTTGATCTCGACGTGGAGGCTTCGGCAGCTGTATCTAACGTAGGGGTTGCAATGAGCTTGAAGATTTATGCTTACATACCTTAAGTTTTCTATGGCACATGTGGATTGAAGGCTGTCTTCGTAGTTACTATCTCACCAATAAATGGCAAGTCCAGCTGCATTAGAGGACTTGATCAACGAACAGTTGATGAACAACAGAGCTATGAATGCAGAGATTATTACTCTATGCTTCGCCATTTTGTTCTGTGTGTCTTTCAATGTAGGGTGGATATGAGGAAATTTTTAGCTCAAGAAACAATAATTATATTTTGGATCTTATCATCCGTGTGAGGCTGTGGTTTTTATCTTTTTGAAATTGAGCACAAATGTCCCAGGACAAATTATTAGGGCGCTTCGGGTGCAATGAGGTTTTCTCTTTAAAACCGTCAGATATACATCTTTAAATTTGTCTGCCACCTAATAGCCATTGGATACAAAATCGAGGTACCTTTACAATTTCTCTCTCTTACATCCAACGGTGCAAAACTACCCGCTTCATTGCACTATAGGAGCACCTAATAATTTCTCTCACTTTGAAGTTTCTTTTGTTTTGCTATCTAGTTTTTACAAATGTTTTCAAAATTCAAACGAAGTTTTTAAAACTAAAAAAAAAAATTAGGCTTTTTTTTTTATAAGCATTTAGTTTTTAAAAATTAAGCTTATATAAACACTACTTCCACCAATAAGTTTTTTTTGTTATGTTGTCTATATTCTTCCTATCTTTTAAAAAACAAAGTCAAGTTTTGAAAACTAAAAAAAAAAAAATAGTTTTAAAAAACGTGTTTTTGTTTTTGGAATTAGACTAGGAATTCAAATGTGTCCTTAACAAAGACGAAAACCATTATAAAAAAAATCGAGAGAAAATAAGCATATTCTTCGTAAACCAAATGCTTATCAAACAGGACCTAAAAACTTGTTATCTTTGTCCTTTCCAATAATTGATGCTGGCAATAGATTAAATTGGTCTTGTCTTCATTGGGCAAATAATTTAACATGTCATCTTTGCAATCTTTCAACAAAGGTGCCCACCTATCAAAAATATCAATGGGTTCATTCCGTCCTGAACTTTGGTATCTAACAATTTAGATATTATTCATTTAGCTAGACTTTACCACATAAAATCTTACTAAGATTTATTGGAGTTTTTAAATGTATAGATCGATAGACTAGAGACCAAATGTATTGTAAACTACAAATAATAAATTGAGACATACAACCTTAATGAGATTTTATGATAGGGATTAATTTTTTTTTTTTTAGTTCAAGAATTGCAGGGTGAGAGAGATTGAACGAACCATTGACATTTAGGATTGTAATTTGTGTCTTATCCACTCAGCAATGATTGGAATGAAGACTAAAATTATTATAAATTTCCAGATAAGTCCTTTCATAAAAATATTATTAAATTTTTATATTAAAAATTTGATGTAACTTGAGGTTACTAATCGACACCTAAATCCAACCTACCAATCATCAAAAATATTTGGTCGAGATTAATTTGAACCTTTATTATTTTTTTTTTAATTTTTTTGAGTTCAATAATTAGGAGAGTGGATGATCAGACCATCACTATTGGAATGATAATCAGTATCTTATCCACTAGATTTTTTTTTTTTAATTTAACAATATTTAGGGATGAGAGATTCGAACCCATGACCTGTTGATCATAAATACATATTCTATGCCAGTTAAGCTATGTTTTTATTGACATCATCTCCAATAGATAACGTTTGGGTTGACTATTCCATTACATGTACTCTTAGTATTTGAGTTATTTAATACATATGCATACTTTTATATGAAATTTGATTGTCCAAATAAGGAAAGGATAAGGGGCAATTATTTGTTTGCTTTTTTTTTGTTTTTTGTTTTTTTTTAACACAATTATTTGTTTGTCATAGCTGTTGTCTAGTCTTAAATTTACGATGCGACTTTATTAGACAAGTTGTGCAAAAAAAGAAAAAAAAAAACAACTTGTTTCCAATCAACGATACTAACATAGGCATGATATGTCTTTAATGGGAAAATTTTCTAGTACTACGTTTCTTTTTTTTTTATTTTTTAAAAGATCTAGTAAACTATAATTTTACCTTCATAAATATATATCTCTCTCTCCTCAATTTCTCTCTTCAATCTCCCACTTTCGCTCCAACCTCTCACTTTTTTTTTTAAAAAATTTTTTTTTTTTACAATATGTGGTTATCCGTACAAAGTTATGCCAGTTAAGCTAAGCTCTTTTTGGCTCCAACCTCTCGCTTTTAAATGCCTTAAATGTGTGTTTTTATATAGAGAGTAAAATGATAATTTTGCTAGGATGATGACGTAAACAAAAGGACATATATCCTTATTTTGAAAAGGTATGACATTTTTTATTTTAGGCTCTCAAAATGGGTCATCCACGCAATTGTTTCATATTTAATTTTATCATATTTTGTTTTTTTTTTACATTGTAGAAATGTTAATTCATCTTTTATGTCAATAATGAACCCATCGATATGTAGATCATAAGGGGATAAAAGTTTAAAATCATAGTTTCCTCAAAAAAAAAAAAAAAAAGTTTAAAATCATAGAAACAATTTGCAAAATATAACATTAAATTTTAAAAAGTCTGAAATTATCTTTCATTTAATTTTAACCAAAAAAAAAAAAAAAAACGAATTGGTTATCAAACGTGACCTTAAAAACTTGTTTTTTGTTTTTGAAATTTGGTTAAGAATTCAAATGTTTTCTTAAAAAAAAAAGATGAAAATGATTGTAAAAAAAAATTGTGAGAAAGCATGCACAATTTTCAAAAATAAAAAAACGAATACTTATCAAACGTGAAACCTAAACTTATGGAGTTTAGATCCATATACCTATTAGCAGACACATGGAACTAGAAGTTCAATGAGTTATTTCAAACTTTTTTAAATACAAGAATAATTAAAATTGGGATGAAACCTTATATTTATCTAATATAGTATCAAAGCCCATAAAATCCAAATGGATATTCGGTTGAACAAAAAAAACTGGGATCCAATCCAAAAATGGTGAATCCAAAGAGGTACCATATCTCTTGAAGGAGCATGTTGAGGATCCTACATTGAAAAGATAAGTGGAGACCTCATAATTCTTAATATTCTTTTGGTTCAAAATTATTGACTTTTTTTTTTTTATTTATTCAACAACACATAAGGTGAGAGAATTTGAATCTTTGATCTCTTGCTCGAGTTTGACGTCTATTCTACCATCTTAAGTGTGTTGGCCAATTAACAATTTTGAATATAAAAACTAAAGCATTATAATCAAAGACACTCACAAACACACATATTTATTTTCTTATTAAGCTCATCTCCCAAAGTGCAAACCAAATAAAAGCACACAAGTTCTACAATAATAATGATCACAAACAAACATTCATTTATTCTTCAATCCATCACTTCTCCATCGACTACGCCTTTCGACCTGATCTTAGGCCTCGATACAGCTTCTTCATGATGCTAAGAGGTTGCAATGAAGGAACCATTTCCAATGACTGGCGCCCCTGCAATGGCATTGCTATAATTTCCACCTGATGACACATCATAAAACCTATTCCAAAGCATAATTCCTCCATAATTGGGAGTTTTTTCAAGCTTTGGAATAATGTTATTAATCAGCATATCTGGAGGAATGTATCCGCCCCACCTTGTAGCTTGTGGTGCCGCAGGCAGTTGCATATACAACTCTCCGTCGTAACCTCTCTCCCATTTTGACCATGTATTCAGCAGATTTCGAGCACCACTCCCGTAGTAACTATCATCGTATTGGCACTGACGGTTATCGAAGAATTTCACCCAAATCGAATCAAGCAAACCTACGGAAATTTGGTTAAATTACAAGTTTAGTTTGTCACTACTACGTTCCCAAGGTCTCATTTGATAACCATTTGATTTTTGGTTTTTGGTTTTTCAAAACTATGTTTGTTTTCTCTTCATTTTCTTACCATGATTTTCATCTTTGTTAAGGAGACATTAGAGTTTTTAGCCAAATTTCAAAAACAAAAACAAGTTTTTGAAAACATGGAAGAATGTAGGTAATAAATCAAAGAAATCTATAGGTGGAAAGAGTACTGTTTATAAGTTTAATTTTCAAAAACCAAAAACAAAATTAAAATTGAAATGGTTTTCAATGGTGTGTCTAATTAGGTCCCGAACTTTAGTAGTATCTAGTAGATCTCCCTGATATGTTCAATATTTTACCTAAAATTGAATTTTGTGCAAGTCCTTTACCTATTCAACTTTTTTTTTTTTTTTTTTTTTATAAAAAAAATCACATATCTATTTATATGTCCCTGACAATTCAATTTTTTTTAATTCACAGATCTATTTAAGGAATTAAAAAAAAATTGATGAATAGGTCAAAGATTTATCACACAAAAAAACTGAAAGTTCAAGGACTTGTTAGACTCTAAATTGAAAGTCTAGAAATCCTATAAGTCGGCAAATTATTAAGTGTGTTGCTGGTGCAATGAGACACCCTCTTTAAAAACGTGGGATGTACATCTTCAAATTTGTCCGCCTCCTAATAACCATTGGATACAAAATCAAGATACTTTTACAATTTCTCTCTCTTACATCCAACGGTGCAAAAACTACTCGTCTCATTGCACCTTGAACACCTAATAATTTTTCCTATGAGTCAATCAAAGACATATTAGACACAAAAAAAAAAAGTTTAAAGATCTTTTAGACAAAAACTTGAAAGTTTATGACTATAACTAAAAAAAAAAATATTAAAACATTTAAGATTTTAAAGTTTTCTTTTCGCCTTACAGACCTGCATCAATGACAGGGCCGAGTGTAGCGTCAGGATATTGGCAACCGGGAGCTGCAGCAAGGATGGTTTGGTTGTTATCATCCTTGAGCGATTCGGCAACGATGTGCCAATATTTAGACGACCCATAGGGACTACTAAAATCAATTCCATCCAAGATGGCATCTCCGAAGGGGCGTGAACTCGACGACGGATCGCCTCCAAGGTAGTTGCGAATGATGTACCGAGCGTATCGTCTCGGATCGTCGTAGTTACGAGCGGAGAGCAAGTAGCGACTTCCAAGTGAGAGGAGGACTTTGACGCCGAGGCTTTGGCAAGCTTTGATCTCGACGCCGAGGCCTCGGCAGCCGTATCTAACGTAAGGGTTGCAATGAGCTTGAAGATTTATGCTTACATACTTGAAGTTTCCTGTGGAACATGTGGATTGAAGGCTGTCTTCATAGTTACTATCTCCCCAATAAATGGCAAGTCCAGCTGCATTGGAGGACTTGATCAACGAACAGTTGATGAACAACAGAGCTATGAATGCAGAGATTATTACTCTATGGTTCGCCATTTTGTTCTATCTTTCAATGTAGGGTGGATGAGGAAATTTATAGCTCACAGAAGCAATAATTATATTTTGGATCTTATCATCTGTGTGAGGCTGTGGTTTTCTTTTGAAAATTAAGCATAAATATCGTCCCACTCCCACCTAGGAGTTTCTTTGTTTTGCTATCGGGTTTCTACAAATGTGTTTTCAAAACCATTTAGTTTTTGAAAGTTAAGCTTGTAAACAGTACTTCTATCTATAAGTTTCTTTGTCGTTTTGTTATCTACATTATTCTCATGCTTTTAAAAATCAAGTCAAGTTTGAAAACTAAAAAAAAAAAAAAAAAGTAGTTTTCAAAAACGTGTTTTTGTTTTCGGAATTTCACTAGGAATTTAAATGTGTCCTTTAACGAAGATTAAAATCATCATCATAAAGAAACTGGGAGAAAACTAACATGTTTTTCAATAACAAAAAAACAAAAAACCAAATGGTTATCAAATGAAGCTTTAAAAACTTGTTTTTCGTTTTTTTAAATTTGGTTAAGAATTCAAAATGTTTCCTTAAGAAAGATGAAAATCATTGTAAAAAAAAAAGTGAGAAAACAAGTACAATTTTCAAAAATAAAAAAAAAAAACTAAAAAACGAATGCTTACCGAACGTGAAACCTAAACTTATGGTAAATCAATTAACTAATAACAATTAATTTGTATAATAATAATGATAAGTCAAAGCGAGCTTAGCTCAGTGGTAATTAGCATGTACTCTCGACCTTGAGATCAGAGGTTCGAATCCCCCCACCCCTAAATGATGATGTACTAAAAAAAAGTATAATAATAATGATAATAAATATTAATATAAGCATGGTAGGAGACTATTATATGTAACAAAAAAAAAAGGTCAATAATAGAAGACAATAATTTATAAATACTACAATGAAAATGGGTTGTCCTAGTTAAAGTAGGGATGATCTCTTTTTTAGAAAGAGAAAAATAGAAAATGAGGAAAAAAAATTCTCTAATAATTTTCAACATTTTAACGGTGGTATGTAGGGATACCGATATACAACCAAGTTTTTTCCATCTAAGATTATGGTGTCTTCGTCAAAACAATAATTAACTTTAGCTACTTTTGTCTACTTGGATATAGTTCAACTGTTCAAGACATAATATTCTTGATCAAATAGGTCGATTCTCCACATCCACATATTATTCTCTTAAAAAAAAAAAAAAGAAGAGGCTTTCTTACTTTGTCTCGTTCCAATAATTGATGCCGGCAATAGATTAAGGGTCCGTTTGGAATACATTTTAATTTAAATGTTTTTCAAGATTGCATTTTTTTTAAAAAAAACATTTTATATAAAAATTGTTTAGAATTTAAACACTCATATGTTTGGTTGCATTTCCTCATATGTGTTTTTATACACAAGTTATTGTATACTAAAGACTCTTTTTTAAAAGGTTGGTTTCAAGTGTTTCTCTCAAAATGGTTTATTTCTCAATCTCATTTTCTAATAAGTCATTTTTAATGGTTACCAAACACTAGAATTTTTTTTCAAAATTAAACACTTGAAAAGTTAAACCAAACACACCCTAAATGGTCGGTCTTCATTGCGCAAATAATTTAACATGTTATCGATGGTAGAAAACATTTATTTATTCTTAGAATGGAATATCACCCATCATCGACTACGCCTTTCGACCTGATCTTAGTCCTTAACACACCTGCTTCTTCTCAAGTTGCATGCCACTAGAAGATTCTAAGAGGTAGCAATATTGTAGGGTGGATGAGGAAATTTATAGCTCAAGAAGTAATAATTATGACCAGTTTGGAATAGCTTTTAGTTTAAATGTTTTTTAAGAATGCATTTTTTTAGAAAACATTTTGTATAAAAATTATTTAGAACATAAACACACATATGTTTGGTGGTTTTACATTTCCTCATAAGTGTTTTTATACACAAGTTATCATATACTTAAAACTCTTTTTTAAAAAAATTGCCTTCAAGTGTTTCTCTTAAAATAGATTATTTCTCGATCTCATTTTTTAATAAGTCATTTTTAGTGGTTGTCAACACTATAATTTTTTTTTTTCAAAATTAGACATTTGAAAAGTTAAACCAAACACACACTATATTTTTGGATCTTATCATTTGTTGTGAGTTACGCTAGTTCATTTGAAAATTACGATGCCTTTGTCAAGTAATTAACTTTAATGACTTTTGCCTACCTGAGTAGTTGATCAACTGTTAAGGCATATACTATTCTTGGTCAAATGGTCGATCTCCACATCCATGGTTTTTTTTTTGAGATCATCAACATTTGGAAGTAGGAGGATTCGTCTTTTGGTCAAGAGTACATGTCTGTTACCGCTAAGCTATGCTCACTTTGGCCACATCCACCTATTGTTGTCTTAAAAAAGAAAAAAGAAATTAGGCCTTTCTTACTTTGTCTCTTTCCAATAATTGATGCCGGCAATAGATTTAAATGGTCTGTCTTCATTGGGCAAATAATTTAATATGTTATATTTGTAATCTTTCAACAAAGGTGCCCACCTATCAAAGATATCAATGGGGTTTCTAAAAAATAATTGCATTTGGAAGAAGCATAAAAATAATGGGATTTTCGTATGGATGACGTTCTAAAATTGGCGGAAATGATAAATGTCTTACCTTTTCAATTTAAGGGATATATGTTCTTTTGCTTGCGTCAGCATCCTAGTAAAATTACCATTTTACTCTCTACTCTAACCTCGCTCTCACTCGCTACTCTTGCTCTCGCTCCAAACTCTCGCTCTAGCTTCTTGCTCTTTCTCCAATCTTTCACACTCTCTTCAATTTCTCTCTCCAAGCTCTTGCTCTCTCTCCAATCTCGTGCTCACTCTCGCTTCTTAATGCTCTAGCTTCTCGCTTCTTGCTTCTTGCTCTCTCTCCAATTTCTCCCTCCAATCTCTTACTCTCTCTCTAATTTCTCTCCCCAATCTCTTGCTCTCCCTCCAATCTCGCTCTCGCTCTTAAATGCCTTTAATGCACGTTTTCATGTAGAGAGTAAAATGGTAATTTTCCTAGGATGATGACATAAGCAAAATGACATATATCCTTGAATTGAAAAGGTAAGACATTTTTCATTTTGGCCTCTCCAAATGGATCATCCACGCAATTGTTTCAAAAATAATTCTTATTTAGGATAATTTTTTCCTAGTAAAATAATTGTCTCTCTCAAAAGAGTTACAATGGATTTTTTTTTTTTTTTTGACAACGACATAATATATTGTAAGTATTTGACCTAAAAGCTATATAATTTAAATATTTCCGTGAATGGTAAATATATGACGATTTCGATAGAAGTTTAAGTTATATTTGAACCTAATCCAACTCAAACAAGACAGACAAAATTGTATCGACTTATCTCTTAAGAGATTAAATGATTGTCATGTGAAGTAAAGGAGGAGAGAAAAGAAGAGAAAAAGAAAAAAAAAAATTATTTCTAAAAAATGAAATCAACGAAAAAACCGACGAAGAGACTAAAATGCTAACCTCAGGAGTAAAATTGTTGAAAGTTTGAAACTTAAGGATCCATATACAACTAAACACAAACTTTAGAGACTAAAAGTGTATTTTTTTTTTTGTTATTTATTTTTTTTTGTTCCAACCGAAAGTTTCTCTACTCATCAATTCACCAATCAAATTCAGCAATAAATATATAATCTTTTTTTAATACAATAAAGTATGGATCTTGTAAAATACTATATAAAGTATTTAATTTTAGGTTAAAACGCTTTTGGTTGTTGTATTTTTATAACGATTTAGTCACTATACTTTATACAATTTAATTAGTTGATGTAGTCGATTTTAACAATTTAATCTACGAACTTTAATATGTAACAAGATTTAGTTATTATTTCTTAAAACTTTTAACAATTAAGTTCCTATCATGAAAAATCTGGTGAAATGTTGATTTTTATTATATGTGACGATAAATTTTTGGTAGTTTATAAATAAATTTAGTCTCTAGTCAATTTCTCCTTAAAAAAAAAAAAAGACAATCTCTAGTCAATTTATTGATTCACATATGTAAGATGCTCAATTATATCTCAACAAAGTTTTATATGGTAAGAACTAAATTGTTACAAAATTTTAAAGTACGTGGACTAATTAATTATTTCATATTAAAGTTAACTAAATTTATTACAAATTTGAAATTACAAAAACTAAGACGTTTGATAACTATTTAGTTTTTGAAAATTATGTTTTGTTTTCTCTCATTTTTCTTACAATAAAGTGTCATATGAGGAGACCTAAATCATTACCTCTTAAAATTTAAGAGTTTTTTTTTTTTTTAAAAAAAAAATACTATATTGTTACTTGAAGACGAATCAAAAGTGTATTTTAAATTTGTAATACTTTCTTTTTCTTTTTTTTATACAATATATTTTTAGTACATTCAGTCATAAGAAATGATATTAAAATCTTCTCAAAAAAAAAAAAAAAAAAGAAATGATATTAAAATGTGTAATTATTAAGGGAAAAAAGAATAATAAAAATGATCTGTGGTTCAGAATCGAGGAAGCAAACTTCCCCGACGACGTGTCAAACTTTGGAACATGTAAAATAATAATTTTAAAATGAAAACTTTGAGATTTACTTAATTATATTAACAAACGTGAAACACGTTTGCAAAAGTTGTCTAAAATTTATTTTCAAAAAAAAAAAAGTTGTCTAAAATTTAGAAATATAATTAGGAATAATTAAATTCTAAAAAATTATTATTTTCTAAATTATTTTAGCCACAATTAAAAAGTGATAGAAAATAGTGAGGGGAATAATAATTCAAAGGAGATTTTTTTTTTCCAAATTAATTTTCTATAATAATAATAACACCTAAAAAAGATCCATCCATGATCCATGTAAAGAGTATAATCACAAAACAATTGTTTAGTAGTATATTTTTGAAAAACAAATAATTGTCCACGAATATACTAGTAGTATATTTTTGGTTTTGAAAATTATGTTTTGTTTTCAATGCTCGTGATATAAAGGATTTTTTTTATTTGCAATTATTTTTTATTGGTTGTTTCGTGGAAAATTATTTGTTTTTGGGAAGTGATGGAGATCTTTTCCACAGATATGGTATGTATTTAATTATCAAGAATGGGCTATCAAATGTCCATATTCTCCTTACTCAATAATACAATGGTAAATGCCAACAAAAGCATAGCTGACATAAAGTTGTACTGATGACCACAAGGTTTGTGGTTCGAATTCTCCACCCCACATATCGTCAAAATAATAATAATAATAATAATAAAATAATACAATGGTAAATGAGTAACCACACATATCTATGGTAAATAAATAGAACCAATATAAACATAGTTCAACTAAAAGGTTTGATTTTTGAATTCTCACCCGCGTGTTGTTAAACTAAATAATAATAATAATGATAATGATAAATGGAAGGGTTAGACATCCATATTAAAGGTCAACAATCAACATTTTCTATATATAATATGAATATTAATGAAACTATAAAAATATTATCAACAAAAAAGTCACCAATATATGAATGGTAAAATGCTTATTTATTAGTCAAAGTGAGTGTAGTTTAGTGGTAATTGAAATGTATATCCTTAACTAAGAGGTCAGAAGTTTGAATCCTCCGTCTCTAAATGTTGTTGAACGGAAAAAACCTTATTTATTAATTTCCAAAACAACCAAAATTTGAAGGACAAATCTTCTTCCAAAAAATTGAAGGGTTTAGATTAGAGATAGAAACTAGAGATAGTAATAGAAACTGCAAAATAATATCAATAATAAAGAAAACTAGGTTAGAGATAGAAACACGAGAAAATAAACAAAAAGTATTAAGCAATTACAACAAATCTTGTACTCTCGACCAAGAGATTAGAAATTCAAATTTCTCACCCCACATATTATAAAAATAAAAAATAAAAAATCTTTTTTTTTTCTTCTTCTTTCTTTCTCTTCTTCTTCTCTTTGAAACCAACAATCCTTCAATCTTGTTGTTCAACCTTAATAAAATAGCAATATGAAGGAATGAAGCAATAATAGCTAGACGAATAACACGTTTTTTCATTATAACTTTTGAGGGCAGAAAAATGGTTGCATTTGAAAACCCAAGAGAAGAAGAAAGTACCGCTGAGTTATACTCAATTTTGCGATTTGATTGAGTTATAAACATATTGAGGTTAAATTGAATTGATAATAAGTAAGAGGTTCTAATCTCCCCACTCTACCACATGTTG
Source organism: Luffa aegyptiaca (assembly GCA_017139565.1). NCBI lineage: Eukaryota > Viridiplantae > Streptophyta > Magnoliopsida > Cucurbitales > Cucurbitaceae > Luffa > Luffa aegyptiaca. Next base: position 1,369,851 of record CM029396.1, read on the forward strand.
CCGAACTAAATAAAAGAGATAAAATAATAAATATGATGGTAGAAAATTTTTATAAGGATGTTGATTATTGTTAGTATAGCAATATCTCAACGAGTCACTTTTTTTTTAACTACAAGCAATAATTTCTAGAACTAAATCAGAGGAGTGAGTTTTTAAGTTTAGTACATGTTTGAGAGTGATTTAAAATAGTCAAAATCACTTTTGTCATATTCAAAATCACTCCGAAACATGTCTTTAATAATTCAAAATTAATTTTGATGATATGAAAATCAGGTTTAAAAGTGTAAAATCAAACATGAAATTGATTTTGAATAATTAAAAGTATGTTTTGGGACAATTTCCAAGCATGATAAAAGTGATTTTAGTCATTTTAAAATCACTCTCAAAGATGCACTTAGAACATGCATTTGAAAGTGATTTCATGTTTGGGAGTGATTTTAGAGTGGTCAAAATCACTTATGTCATAATTCAAAATCACGAAACCATAAAAAAAGTGATTTTAGTCGTCATTCCAAAAAACACTCCCAAACATTCCCCGAACTCAACTCAACTTCACTAAAAACACCCTTGGTAGCACATAGTGAGCTTTTCAATCCCCTTAGCCTAGACAAATTATTCAATGAGGCAACCACTTTAAAACGGTTTTGAATGTAGATCTTTAAATTGATGTACTTTAATTTCTTTTTATAGTTTCTCTCTCATACATTAACGATGCAAACCTATCTGGTTCATTGTTTCCTCCTCGAATAATTTCTAGCATAGCCCTATTTGAAATAATGGGTAGTTTAATATAAAATATTATCCTTTGGGGCCACCTCTAAAACATCTAGAGCTATAAATTGAGTTGCCATCTCCCATCATTGAGACACTCAAAACAAGCTCATTTCTTATCTTCCACATAACAATGGAAGACCACCAATCCATCTTCTTCACTCTCTTCTTCCTCATTTCTCTGTTCCTCAAGTCCTCCAACGGCGCCGACATCGCAATCTACTGGGGCCAAAACGGCAACGAAGGCAGCCTCGCCGATGCGTGCGACACGTCGAACTACAAATACGTAAACATAGCTTTCTTGTTCTCCTTCGGCAGCGGCCAAACGCCGAAGCTGAATCTCGCAGGCCACTGTGATCCAAACTATGGGTACAGCTGCGCGTTCCTAAGCACCCAAATAAGAAAATGCCAAGACCAAGGCGTCAAGGTCCTCCTCTCGATCGGCGGCGACGTCGGGTCCTATATACTTACTTCTGAAGATGATGCGAAACAAGTGGCTGACTATCTCTGGAACAGCTTCCTCGGCGGCCGCGGTTCTGATTCGCGGCCGCTCGGGGACGCTGTTTTGGACGGCGTCGATTTCAATATTCAAAGTGGTGGAAGCCTGTATTGGGATGTGCTCGCCAAAGCTCTAAAGGAATACAGTGATGACATTGTTCTTGCAGCGGCTCCACAGTGTGGATATCCTGACTATTACTTATATTCGGCCATTGATACAGGTATTCTCTCATGCATCAAAAGGTTAAATTATATTACAAAATATATCACTTTTGAAAATTTTAAAAACATTTTGATGAAGTAACAATTTAGTCTCCGTATTTTTCAATTTTGAAACAATTTAATCCCGACAAGATTATATTTGTGAGGATTTAGTCTCTATCATGAAAAAAATTTGTTAATATTTAATGAGTTTTTTTTTTAATCTAGATTGACTAAGTCGTTGCATAATAAAAATTGATATCCCATTTTGATAGATTTTTTCATGGTAGGAATTAAATTGTTATTAATTGAAAGGAACAATACTTGGCTGTATACGACTGTGTAGTACCTCCTTTACACATCATTTGGAAAATTTCAAGTACTATACTATCGTAGTATGGATCTACCTTCGATTTATTGCTTGCCACGTCATCATCCTTTGAAAAATGATGTGAGGTTCACCAGCATTAAAGATATATTTATGACAGCAAAATTATAGTGTGAACAAATTAAAGAGAGTACTATGGTACTAAGATAGTACTAGAAAATTTTCTTCACATCATCATTAAAATATGTTGACAACTAGGAGAGATAAATTTTTTTCTTCATTTTCTACATTTCTCTTTCTTACTTGTCAAGATTTTAATTTTAAAATACTAGACCAAATTGTTATCTAATAAAGGTAAAAAACTAAGGCATTGTCTCATAACCATTTGGTTTTTGGTTTTTGAGAATTATGCTTGTTTTTCTTCAATTTCCTTAAAATGGTTTTCATTTTAGTTAAGTAGACATTTGAGTTCTTAGCCAAATTTCAAAAACAAAAACAAGTTTTTGAAAACTATTTTTTTTTTCAAAATTTGACTTGGTTTTTGAAAACAGGGGAAGGATGTAGATAACAAAACAAAGAAAGTTGTGGATGGAAGTAGCGTTTATAAGCTTAATTTTCAAAAACCAAAAACAAAAAACGAAATGGTTATCAAACGGGGTCTAAATTATTACAAAAATTGAAAGTACATGAACAAAATTATTTATACGAATCCAAAAGTACGGAGATCAACTAAACTGTTACAAATTTGAAGTACAATAACCTAGCTAGCTAAACTGTTGCAAACTAAAATTTAGAGACTAAATCGTTACTTTCACGATGAATACAGGTCTGTTTGATTACGTTTGGGTTCAATTCTACAACAATCCTCCATGTCAATATTCTAATGGAAACATGGAGGGAACTCTATTGAGCTCATGGAAAGAATGGTCAAAAGTGAATGCTAGCTTAATATTTCTAGGTCTGCCTGCATCTCCATCAGCTGCATCCATGGGTGGATACATTCCATCAGAAGAGTTTGTTTTTGAAGTTCTTCCAGCTGTTCAAACTTCTTCCAAGTTTGGAGGAGTTATGCTGTGGAACAGATACTATGATTTGAATTCTAAATATAGTGATTCCATTAAACCTAGTTTGGATGAACATGTTCTTCAAAAGGATATAGCTTTTGGAATAAATGCAAAAGCTGAGTGGACTATCTAAGATAATTGAATGAATGCCAAAACAAAAAGAAAAGGAAATAAAACAAAAGAAAAAAGTTATGTAATATATGAGTGTTGAAAGACAGCTTACATCTGTCTAAGGAAATAAAAGTTTTATTGTGTCCTACATTTTGATTTGTAGCTATATATGTGCATGCAATGCAAAGTAATGTTTAATGTTTTCTAATCATCATTTGAAGTTGCAAAATTTATTTTCATAATGGAGGATGAAATTAAACTTTTGCAATTGAAGCAAGAAATCACTGCAGAAATCAAGGTGGATTTTCTGCTGTAATTTGCAATCCTATTGAGGTTAGGTTGATTTGTGATTGCAACTCCAAGATTTATGTGATTAGGAATGTGCCTCCTTTCCTTGTTGGGTTGTTGTTGACTTGGTGGAGATGGGTTGATGTTTGGGCTCGAGTATTTGTAGTTGTCTTATAAGCTGTCGGTATATGTAGAGATAAAAAAAGTTGACAACTAGGAGAGATAAAAAAAAGTTTTCTCATTTTCTATCTTTCTCTTTCTTAGTTGTAGGATTTTAATGATCCTTACATACTAGTGTGCAGCTAAGTATTGTTCATAAAGGAAACAAAAAGATTAAAAAAAACAATACTTAACTACACAGTGGTGTATATGTGTATCTCCTTATACACCACTATTAATGGGTTACGTTGGGTAAGCAGATCCCTAAACATCGTTATACAACCAAGTATTATTCAACCAAATATTTCTAAAATAACACATCATAAGGGATTAAATCATCTTTATCTCAAGGGACCTAGGATTGAATTCCAACCTCGTGTATTTGTGATGACGATGTAATAATTTTAAAAAAATCCATACTTACACATAATCAAGGGGCAGTTGCAATAATGGCAAAAAATAAAATAGAATTTGCAACCATGTCATCAGTTTTTTAATGTTGCAAATATAGCAAAAAAACGTGGGTCTGCCTAAACATTAAAGTTGAAAAGTCAAAAAAACCCCTAAAACACGCTGGAAGTTGGAAGTTTAAAAAGTATATCAATGGTGTTATTGATATACTGTATATCAGGTACATCATTCATTTGTTTAGTGTACTGATATACTAGATATTTGGTATATCAATCAACTGATATACTAAATATATAGTATATCAGATGTATATTTTGTGAATATAATATACTTCATTTATGAAGTATACATGAGCTTTCATTAGTTTAGATATCTTTGATATACTTCATTAATAAAGAATTAGATATATTAGCTTTATTTTGGGACAATATGTGTGGTAAGGGATTTAAACCTTCTAACCTCTTGGTTGAATGTATATATCTTATGTTAGTTGTGCTATGCTCATGTTGGCAAATATGTCATCAATATACTATACATCATCTTAATAATATACTACTGATACACTAATGATATATTTGAAATTACATTTTTAGTGAGTATTAATACACTAATGATATACTTAAAATTGCATCTTATTGATATACTTGTAACAAATTTTGCATTCCACAACCTTCATAATACACCAACAATTAAAAATATATATCAGTGATTTTTTTTTTTAATAACAAGTCTATTATTGATGTATTTAGCTACTCATAATCAAGTATATCAATGTTATTAATTATTTGAGTAGCATAAAAAATGAGGTAAGTTCAAAAAAAAAAAAACAAATGAGGTATATTAATGGTATATCGATATTCATAACAGGTATAGAAGACAAACACTTATGTTATAAAATACAAACATTTCATTTAAAATATGTAAATAACACAACAAAATTCAATAAAGAGAAAAGAAAACATAACAAATATAAGTAAAGAAAGTAACATATCAAGTATATCATTGGTATATCAACATTTAATCAGGTATATCAAATGTTATGCTTATCAAATCAAGTATATATTAGGTATATCATTAGTATATTAGGTATATCATTGTATTAATTCGAGTATATCAAATTTGGTATATCAGCTTTATATTTCGTATATCAGTAAATATAAAGTATATCAGATATACTACTAATATACTTGTTGATGTACCAACAAGGGTAAAATTGGAATAATAAAAAAAACGGAAATCAGATTTGTAAAATTTTGCTATGTTTGCAAATCTAAAAAATCATAGCTAGATTTGCAAATATTCTAATATTTTTTGCTACCCATTGCAATTTCCCCATAATCAATGGGCAATTTAATAAGTAATTCATTGAGTCAATATCTATGTTAATCGTGGACTTATAATTAATCAATGACTATTACATAAAATAATTAAAAAAAAAATATTCATTACCATTATTTAAGTTTGTCCATGACTTATCAAAATTTTAAAAATTACAGCAGTAATTAGCATGTATCCTCGACCAAGAGGTCAGAGGTTCGAATCTCCTACTTCAAATGTTGTTGTAATAAAAAAAATACTAAATTTTTAATAATTATTAGTTTTTAAAAGGATTTATAATTTGTAAGATCATTCTAAAAAAGGTTTTTGCGAATATTTTGAAGAGAAAAGAAAAGTTGCCCATCAAAATTGTTCTGATTCTAAAAAATAAAATTGTAATAATGATTTTACTAAATAGGAAAAATCGTTATCGACAAATAAAAAATTATTTCACAAAATGCTATGGAAAGTATCTTAGAAATAATTGATTAACCACTCATGAATGAATCAATTGATGTCTTAAATCCAGTCTTATCCACTATTTCTAAAGAAGAGGAAGAAGAAGAAAAAAAAAAAAAAACTTGTCAATAATACAAAGACAATTTATCAATAATACAATGAAAATGATTGTCCTCGATAAGGTTGTGGATATGTCTTTATCCGACAAATTTTTCTTATGTCAAAGCAAGCTTAACTCAGCAGTAATTGACATGTACCCTCAACCAAAAGGTTAGGGGTTCGAATCCTCTAATCTCCAAATGTTGATTTATTAAAAAAAAAAGTGATTTTCCTTATAATTTTGCAAAACAATGGCACGGTACAGATTTAACCTTTTAACTTTGAGATAATGAATGAATGCTTAGTTTATAATTTCTTTTTGACTTTCTTAAAATGATTAATTAGACTATTTTAATGAAGGTAACTAATGCAAGGTTGTCTATCTAAACATAATTCAATTGTTTAAAGTATTAGTAACATAATTCAATTTTGTATCTTGAAGTACTTGATCTATTATATATTTTTAAAATTTATGAACCTATTAGACACAAAATTGAAATGTGAATGTCCTATTATATTATTAGACAAAAAATTAAATTTTCTGCCTAATAGATCTTTAGATTTTTTTAAAATATGTCGAATAGGACTGAGAACTATTAGACCGTGGACTTAAAAGTTTATGACCTATTAAACACAAGTTCAAAAATCAAACATGTGATTTAACAAATAATAATAATAATAAATATTTTGGAGTTTTTTTTTTTTTTGAAATACTTGGAAGCGATAGTTAAAATGTCAAAGTCTCAATTTTATGGAAATGTCGACGAAAATATCGATAAAATAGATAATTTCTATATCAAATTTAGAATTTTACATTTATCATAATGTATAAGGTATTTAATTTAATAGTTGATATTTACTATACCTATTTTCAATTGTAATGTAATAAATATTATTGTTTGAGTAATTATTATCATTTACTTCGTAAATGTGTCTATAAATAGAAGTGCAATATAATTTTATTAATATTATTTGTATTTAATATAATATCTCAATATACATTATTTATTTTTTATTATAAAATTGACACGACATGTAGATATGATCAAGATTAGGTAATGAATAACCAAAGTGAACATAACTTACTGCGAATGGGCATATAACAACTTCGAGCAAAGGTCAGAGATTTGAATCTTCCCATTCTAAAATATTGTTGAACTAAAAAAACAATAGATAGTGAAGAAAGGTTAATACTAACTATCATTAAGGGCCCGTTTGATAACCATTTCAGTTTTGGTTTTTGGTTTTTCTGTTTTTGGTTTTTGGTTTTTGGTTTCCTGTTTTTTAAAAACAAAAACCACATATGTTTGATAACTGTTTTTTGTTTTCTGTTTTTAAAAAACAGAAAACCAACCTTATTTGATAACTGTTTTTGGTTTTCAGTTTTTTAAAAATTAGAAAGATGAAAAGATATTTTAGAGAGAGAAAAATGTGTAAAGACGTTGAAACAAAAATTTAGAGACACAAATATAAATGTTTTCAAGAGAATCTTTTTTTTTTTTTTTTGAAAAGACGAGAGAAAAGTTAAACATAGAAAATTTAGAGAGATGAAAGAAAATGTTTAGAGAAAGAATATTAGTTAGACTCGAGAAAAGATATTAGTTAGAGAAAAAATAGAAAACAAGTTAGAGTAAAAGCGATAAATTTTAGATTAAAAAATTAAATAAAAAAAGAAAATTTAGAGAGATAGTAAAGTTAAGAGTAAAAGATATGCTAAAGAACTAACGATAAATTAGAAAAATAAAGAAAAGTTGTAGCGATAGAAAATTTTAGTGACTTTTTTTTCTCCAAAAGAAAAATTAGAACATGTTTATTGGGGAGAGAAAAGGTATTGACAAGTTTTTAGAAATAGACAAGTTATAGAGAAAAAAAAAAAGTTTTGAGAGAGAAAATTTTAGAGAGAAAAATAAATTTTAGAGAGAAAAAAAAAATAGAGAAAGAAATTTGTTGGAGAGAGAGGTAAAAGAGGAGAAAAGTAAGCATTAGAAGAAAAATGAGTTTTTGAAAAACAGAAATCTGTTTTTAAAAACTACTTTTTTTGGTTTTTGAAATTTACTTATAATTTCAAAAACGTTTTTAAAAAACAGAAAACAGAAAACATAAATGGTTATCAAACACCCTTGTTTTTAAAAAATGAAAAACAAAAACAGAAAACAGAAAACGGAATGATTATCAAACGGGCCCTAAGTAATTCAATTAATGTATACATTCTTTTATTTCATTTATATATAATGGTCACATATATATACATGTATACTAAAAAAAACTATATTTACCATGTTCATAAAAGAATATGCCCTAAATATGTTTTTTTTTTTTTTTTTGAAGGAGCCCTATATATGAGTTGGAGCTATTTAAGTAGTGTATGGAGGTCAACTATCCCATTAAGTTTCAATTAAAAAAAAATCCCATAAAATTTCTATTAGAAAAATACCCATAAAAGACTGTAATTAATGTGTAAATGCGTATTCAAAAAAAAAAAAGTGTAAATGCTTTTATTTTCGTTGGAAATATAGTAAATATTTTTAATACAATATTATATACATATAAAACGAAAATCAAAATATATATATATAAATATAAATAAGTTCAACAATATTTGGAGGTAGGAGGATTCAAACCTTTGACCTTTTGGTCAAAGGTACATGCCAATTACCGTTATGTCGGTTCGGCACTATATTTTTTCCTATCATTTTATTATCATTTATGAGTAATATAATTTGCGAAGATATAGTATGAAAATGTTAAACATTCTTTTATGTGTTAGCTAGGGTAACACCATTCTATACCCACAATCAAACACTAATTATAGTAATTCATGTTTATTTTGTAAGTTTCTAATTTGATTGTATTTAGTATTATTTATTGTAAAATGTTTAAAAATAGTTTATATTTCCACATTCGCCGAGCGTACATCTTAATTACCATTGAGTTATACTTACCTTGACTCCAAACCAAGATATAGTTTTTTTTTTTTTTTTTCTTTTGAGTTCTACAACATTTGGGTTAGGAAGATTCGAACCTCTGACCTGTTAGTCGATGGTCCATGACAATTATCGCTAAGCGTCGGCTCCAAACCAAGATATAGTTGATTACAATAAGTCATACACTTTTATTTCCTCAGAGAAACATACATATATATATATAGTCTCTCTCTCAGCACTCCAACATTATATAAACTTACTTTTTGCATCCATTCAAGAGCTAGATTTTGCAAGGTTTAAATCCACATAGGGTGAAATTTTAGCACTATAATTAGTAGTTGCATCATAGTATCTGTCCCACAGTATAACTCCTCCATAATTGAGATCTTCCCTTAGCCTTGGAAGAACTTGATGATTAAGAACATATGGAGGGATGTATCCACCATGAGGTGCAGCTTCAGAACATGCAGGCAAACTTAAATACACAACTCCATCAAAATTATAAGTGATAGTTGACCATGTTGTCCATGTTTCCAGTACATTCTCGATGTCTCCATAGGGATTATATTGGCAGCTATGGTCATTATAGAATCTAACCCAAAGGTAATTGAATTCACCTGTATATTTGTACCAAAATTTAGTTAACGGGTCGTTAATTTCGCATCGATAGTATTTAAAAAACAACCCATCCGAACATATATAGCTCAACTAGTTAAGACATATATTTTTTACTAAAAGATTAGAGGTTCAGTAATGGATAAATGATGTTGTTATATATACATAGGATCCTATATTGATATTCTATATTAAGCAAAATTAGTAGTAAGAAAAGGAGTTGTTAGTTGGGGGAAGTATTAAAAAAAAAAAAAGACAATACTTAGTTGCATTCCGGTATGTAAGGATCTCCTTAAACACCACCATTAAAATTTTGACAACTAGGAGAGATAAAAAAATTTTCTCACTTTCTACACCTTTCGCTTTCTTAGTTGTCAAGATTTTAATGGTGCAACCTAATATTTTTTTTTTTTAAAAAAAAGGAAAAGTACTAACAATGTGCAGGGATCTCCTTACACACCACCATTAAAACGTCGACAATTAGGAGAGATAAAATTAATTTCTCATTTTCTACCTTTGTCTCTTAGTTGTCAAGATTTTAATGGGTTCCTACATATCTATGTAGCAAAGTATTGTTAAAAAAAACCAAAAACACTCTTTAAACCTTTGAAAAAAAAATTAAATTTAAATACTGTTTTCAGTTTTAAAGTTCATTTTGGTCCATGTATACTTTTAAAATGCTAATTTTGGTCTTTGTACTTTAAACGCCTAGGTTTATTTTAATCCCACTACTTTTTTTTAAAAAAAAAAAAAAACATTTCAATTCTCTACTTTAAAAAAGCGGCTATTTTGTTATTTGTTTGCAAAACCCTAACAAAAGTTTTATATACAATGAAAACCCGATTAGACAAAATTATAAATAAATTTATTGAGTATACTGTTGTGTTGATATTGTGATTGAAAAAATGAATGGACCAAAATGGCCCGTTTTAAAAGTAGAACCAAACCAGACTTTTCAAAAATATTGAGACTAAAATAGTCAAAAGTTGAGAGGGGATTGAACCAAAATTGACATTTTGAAAGTACAAAGACCAAAATAAATCTTAAACAATATCTTTTCCAAAAGTTAGAAACTAAGCATACCGACTAAATTAAAACAAACGGTAAATGATTAAAAAACATGAATTTGAGAGCATAGCTAACCTGTTTAACACGCTGTATCAAAAGGTTAGAAGTTCAAATTCTTACGGATACGTGGAACTAAAAAGAAAAGAAAGAAAAGGAAAAGATGAGAGAAAACCTGTACTTATGGCACGATTCAAGTAATAGTCAGGGTAGGAGCAGCTTGGACTTCCTACAAGAAGAAGTTCATCGCTGTAACTCCTCAATTCTCGGAGAAGCACATCCCAGTACCGATTGGAACCTTTCTGAATATTGAATTCAATGCCGTCTAAAACGACATCTCCAAAAGGGCGGGAAGTGGAGTTGCCGCCGAGGTAGTTGTTCCAAAGGTATGCTGCCACTTGCTTTGCATCCGCTGCCGAGGCAAGCGAGTACTCGCCGTAGCCGTCGCCTCCGATCGACAGGAACACAGACACTAATCGTTGACCAGTGGCGCCATATTTGTCTTGGCAACCTTGTATCTCGCTGCCGAGGTGTCTGCAGCCACCTCTGCTTGCATCGCAGTGCGCAAGATCCAACTTTGGTGTCCGACCACAGCCAAAGGTGGACAAGAATGCAATGTTGATGGTCGTGTAGTTTATCAATGAGTCGCATGCATCTTTGATGCTGCCTTCACCGTGATGTTGTCCCCAATACACTCCGATCTGCGACGCGACACGAGAGGACTGGAATAGGGTGCCGATGAAGATGAAAGTTAAGAACATCGTCGTCGAGATTGATATGTTGTTTGCCATGTTTGGGAGGCTGTTTGAGATGAATGGAAGATGGGGAGGGAGTGGATATATGAAGCATTATTGGATGTGTTAGGTTTGTAGACTGGTTGAGAGTTTAATTTCTTTGAAGAAAAACGTGGTTGAATTAGTTACGATATCATTTATGGGGACCCAATAGGTAAAGGACTAATTTTACCTTTGGAAAGAAAGAAAAAAACTTAACTGCATACCGGTATGTATGAATCTCCCTACATACCACCATTAAAATGTTAGACAATTATGAGAGATAAATTTTTTTTCTCATTTTCTCATTTTCTCTTTCTTAGTTGTCAAGATTTTAATGAAGTATGTAGAGAGATCTCCACATACATACTGACATATAGTAAGTATTGTTCTGGAAAGAATTTAAATTCAAAAGGAACTTTTTTTTTTTTGACAACCATTGAAAAGGGCTGCTCTTTATTAAATTAAAATTTAAAATGTGATTGAATTTGGTCACAATCATTTATGAGGATTGAATGAAAGGTTGAAAAGTAGAAAAGTATTCTTACACAAAAAAAAGGAACAAACCTACCTTTGAAAAAAACTTAAATTGAGAAGAATGACTCGTTATCAAAGTTTAAAACAAAACAGTGGCAGGCAAGCATCTTATATAATTAAAAGTTAAGGTGTTATTTGATAATTATTTGGATTTTTTTTTTCTTCCAATTTTCTTGCAATGATTTTCATCTTTGTTAATTCAAAAAATAAAACTAAGTTTTTGAAAACTACAGCCTCGTTTGATAACCATTTGGTTTTTGGTTTTTGAAAATTAAGCTTATACACACATACTTCCACCTATAAGTTTCTTGGTTTTAATTAGTATCGATCTTCTACTTTGTTTTCAAAAACCAAGTCTAATTTTGGAAACAAAAAAAAGTAGTTTTCAAAAACTTGTTTTTGTTTTTAAAATTTGGCTAGGAATTCAAATGCAACCTTAATTAGGATGAAAGTCATGGTAGGGAATTTAGGAGAAAACAAGCATAATTTTCAAAAACCAAATGGTTATCAAACAGAGCCTATATTTTTTAGTTTTCAAGACTTACTTGGTTTTTGAAATGAAAGAAGATTGATAAGGAAACAAAGGAACTTAGAAGTGGAAGTAATATTTATAAGTTTAATTTTCAAAAACCAAAAACCAAATGATTATCAAACATGGCCTAAATTAACAAGTATCAACCGTAATTTACGTCGCTTCTTGCTATAGTTTTTTATAAACCAATTAAGGACCTTCTAACAAATTATGATTTTGGGTAATGGATAAAACTCCCAATCTTTTCTTTGTCTAGAGGTGCTATTAGGAAGAAAAATGAATCTAATTTAAGATAATGAAATGACATTTAGCTCTAATACATGAATATTAAGTCATAATGTTGGATTAGGCACGTCTGGCCAGTGTTTGTTGTGGTAGCTAGGGTACGAAAACAGTAACGACCTTACTTGCATAGGATCCGTTTTATAAGTCATAAATCTATGTCCTTGCATGTCATAAATTTGAGTCCTCGAGTTCTAATGTTTTTGTTTTATAGAAGGTTGAAGTTCGAAAGTTATCCCATGATTTTAAACATTTCAATTTAGTCTCTATGATTTGAATTTAATTTATATATGGTAAATATACTGATATATGTAGAATTTTTTTTATTAAGCTTATTCAAATTTATATTTTCAAGTGAAAATAAATTACCAAATAATTCTGCAACTAACAACTAAACTTGAGCATAACTCAATTGGTTAAGATATATATTCTCGACAAAAGAGTTTGATATTTGAATTTTCACATCGTTGAACTAAAAAAACAGCTAACTAATAAATTGCTTGCAAATTGATTTTTTTTAATCAAATAGAATATTCCAATGTTTATGGTCTAATATTTTGTAAGTTCTAGGACGAAAAAAAAAAATAAAAAAATCTGAAAGTTAGATGATAATAAACATGAAATCTCATCTTGGTGTAAGATATTTTTCATTTTAATAAATCTCAGCCATTGAATTATTTCTAGTATGTCCTGTGGCGATGCATTATTGTCCACAATTATTTTATCGGTTAGGTGGATTGAATGGCATTTAAGGCATGCTTTTATAAGACAAAAATAAATAAATAAATAAATAAAATAAAATAAAAAGTTTTTTTTTAGAAGAAAATAAAAAGTCTTTTAAATGTGGGGTTTGAAAATGGGTACCAATCGGTCGATGTCGTCGTTAAGCATAGTTCAGTAGTAATTGGCATGTACAATCTATCAACATGTTCAAATCTCTCTCCTCAAAACGAATCTTAATGCCAACAAGAGCTTAGCTCAACTGGCATAAAGTTGTATTGATAACCACAAGGTCTGTGGTTCCAATAATCCTCCTCTCCACATATTGTAAAAAAAAAAAAAAACGAATCTTAATAAATGAAATTGATTTTTTTTTTTCACAAATGAAATTGATTTTAAAGCATTTTTAAACTGCTTATAAATGTTTGGCTCAAAATGCATTTGTAGCTTCCAATGATTCTTGAAAAATAATATTTATTTTTCAAAACATATGTGTTAGGGATTTTTTTTCACGAAATATTACTATAATTATGGTCTTTTATTAAAAAAAAATAAAATTTACCCATCAATTTGTATCAAATTGCACTTTAAACTTAGATAATTGTTGCAATTTTAACCTTAAATTTGAAAAAAAAAATGTTGTAATTTTTTACTTTTGAAAAGTCTTTTTTTTTTTTTTTTCAATTAAATATGTGGAGATTGAATGGGGGATTGAAACCTCAAACCTCTTATCGTTGGCGTCATTGGCATATACCTAAATCAACTGAGTTATGCTCAAGTTGACACCTCTGAAAACTTTTGTTTGAAAATTTGTAAAAGAGAGAGTATTATCATATACTTTCAATATAAAAAATGTGTATGGTAAAAAAAAAAAAAAAAACTTTATTTGATTATTGTATAGCTTACTAGTCAAACTCTTGGGATGCAAAAACTCCTCATTTATAATTACATGGAAAATAAGTAAAGTTTCTCACTAGTTTTCATGGAGGAAAAAAAATGTTTTCAGTGAGGATATTTTTGAAAATTATTGAAAAGTCAAGGATATTAGTGAAATGTTGAAACTTTAATCTGTTCCATCCCAAACTTAATGGTATGGGTATTTTTTAACATTTTCTAAAATTTGGGAATTTTTGGAACTTTTAAAGTTTGGGTGTATTTTTTAAACGCGAACATCGTAGTTTAGGAATATTTTTTATAATTTAGCGGACTAAAAAATATCTATTATGTTCTCGAAGTTTAGTGGACAAAATAAAATAAACCCGAAATCTCAGTAAAAAAAAATAATAAAGAAAGAAAGAAAGAGATTTAAGAGATTTCAATAATGCACTTGGGAAAGATGTCCCTTCAATAAATTTCAGTCACTGAATACATTTGGATGTGAATTTTTGGAGATAGAAATTAGAAATAAATAAGAAATACAAAAAACGTGTTGAATTGAATAAGTTGGAACATTGTGGTCCGCATGGAAATAAAAAGGAATCTTTTAACATGATAATATTATCTACAATCCACTATGAATTTGTCGCTTAGTTTTTTTTTTTTTTTTTTATCCGTGTGTCCCGACCAACTTACGTACACCTCGACTAATCTCACGAGACAACCGTCTGACCTTACTACATTTGTCGCTTGGTATAGTTTAATTAAATAGTTTTCTTTTATTATTATTATTATTATTATTATTATTTGAAAGGATAGTTGATGAGTCTTACCTCCCTTAAATTATGTTTTAATTGACGTTTAATCTTTTGATCCTTTTCTGTGCTCGAGAATGGATGAGTTTGTTGGAGAAGGTGATGGTTGGCGTTCGCGGTTTTTCTCTATTTTGGAGGGTTTATTTTCTGTACCAAACTTTGTTCTTTCGTTATGAATATGTCTTTTTTAAAAAAAAAAAAAAAAAAAAAAAAATTGACGTTTAATCTTTTTAGTTAAAATTTTGAACATGAATTAAAAAATAATTTTAACAATGTATTAAAACGAGTTGAACAATCATAGTGCTACCAACAAATTAGTTTATATTAGAAGATGGATTTAGGGTGTGTTTGGTTTAACTTTTCAAGTGTTTAATTTTGAAAATAAATCATTTTGAAAAAAATTATAGAATTTGGCAACCACTAAAAATGACTTATTAGAAAATGAGATTGGTAAATAAACCATTTTGAGAGAAACACTTGAAACCAACTTTTTAAAAAAGACTTCTTAGGTAAACAATAACTTGTGTAGAAAAACATTTGTGAGGAAATGCAACCAAACATATGAGTGTTTAAATTCTAAACAATTTTTATACAAAATGTTTTTTAAAAAAATGCATTCTTGAAAAACATTTAAATTAAAATGTATTCCAAACGGACCCTTAGTTGATTTTCTTCCATCAATTTTGATTAAAAAATGATAGTTCATGATAAGTTGTTGATGGTTTCTTTCTTCATCTTATAATTGCTTCGGTCTTCTTTTTTTGTTCTACTTTTCTGATCTTCACAACTCCGTGACTCCACGTATCTAATCAAAACAATCAAATATATATTTGATCTTCGTTTTGGAGTTGATTTTGAAGACGTAAAAAGAGATTGCAGATAAACTTTAACCATTTTTTGTGTTTGGTTAAACTGATACTTTAATAATCTAGAGAAAATCAATTTTTGAATCACGTTGGTTTGCAAAAACTGTTAAGAGTAGCTTTAAGATTTAGATTTTAGGAAAATCTGGTGTAACTAACAAATATTTGAAAAAAAAAAATTATCTTTTCATATTTTATCTACAATAAAAGGTTTTCAAATATTCTTATTCACAATTTATCTTATCTCATCTCATCTCATTCTTTTTATTTTTAAATTTAATTTGTTGCTTCTAATTTATTTTTCTTACGGTTTTGTATTTAAACTAAAATTAGATTTTGTTTGACATAATTTTTTTATATAATTGATATTTTTTTTTTCAATTTACTTAAAGTAAAAAAAATATAATTTATAATATAAATGATATAAATTTACCTTTTTTTTTTAAAGTAATTTACCTAGTTATCTTGGGAAAGTTTTGAAGGTAAATATTAATGCAATCTCATACTAAATTGAAATATGTCTATTTTGGTCATTATACCCTATTTCGCAACAAATTAATATTAATTTACCAAACACTGTAATTTGACTTTCCATGTTTAAATCTAAAATTTATCAAACATTAATTTACTTCTTATGGTAGCTGATTTTCTTAAAAGCACAGCTGACATCTATTATTTTAAAAGCTACAACAACCCCAAACTAAGCCTAAGCATGTTGGTTGCAATATTTAATGTATCTCCTATTATTATAATATATAGGTTAAATCTTTACAACATAATCAATTGATCATAACCAGACTAACAAATAATAAAGAATTATGAGCTCATCTCATTGAATTGGGAGATTCAAGAGAAAAAAATATATATATATAAAGAGGGAAAAGGAAAAAAAAAATAGAGAAAAAAAAAACAAAATATTTATGATTGATTATTCATCATTATCATCCATTTGTTTCCATTTTCAATCTTCGTTGTACTTGTCACTCAGCCTCTCCCTTCAAATTTTTGCCATACTTTGCCTATTAAAAGAGGTTTTTTTTTTTTTTTTTTGAGTTCAACAACGCAATTGAGGGTGTGGATTCGAACCTCTACATACCAATTAGAATTAAACTATGTTCACCTGAGTCTTTACGTAACAAACTCCACCAAAAGCCTTTCAAAAAAAAAAAAAAAAAAAAAACAAACTCCACCAAAAGAGGATAACTCACGTTCAAATAACTCAAATGAAGCAAAGACTAAATCAAATCAAATGACTTAGAATTAGAATTGATAAGATTTTTATCTACTAACAAAACATCTTAAAATAATACTAATTTAAAAAGTAATTACAATATTATTAATTAAAATTGGACAAAAAGGAAAACCAAAACTTTTTCTCTTAACCCCTTTTAGAATAGCACCTTTTAAAAAGAAGAAAAAAAAAAAAAAAAAAAAAAAAAAAAAAAAAAAAAAAAAAGGAAAACCCTCTCCAAGTGTTTCTTCAAGAAAAAAGTTATTAAATCTATTTGATTTTTTAAAACTTGTTATTGTTATTACAAGTTGCTAAATGCCACGTTTAGAATTAAAAAACAAACAAAAAGAAATGAAAACGACTTTTTGTCTTCTAAAAACATGTCCAAACACACCTCTTAAATGTGATTTAAGACTATTGAATGAAAGTTTTGTTTGTTGTTTTTTGTTTTTTTTTTTGTTTTTTTTTTTTTTTTTTGTTTTTTTATAAGGACTATTCAATGAAAGTAACCAACAAAATAATTGTGGATAATAATATTTTTCTTTTATAATAGGTGGAGCGGAGATTTGAACATCTAGCTTAGGACACATATAAAATTTCATTATAAAATTTTGTATTTTTAACTATTCTAAAATTTCATGTGTATTGTACATGTTCGTTACGTAGGAATTAAAAAATAAATAAACAGATTGTGGAAACTTGTATAAATAAATATGCAAAATTTTAGAGAGAAAAAGTTAAATGAAGAATAACATAATAACAAGAAGTTACAATCATGCTATAGAACAAAATACATAATCTTTATATCAAGTAGGAAAATTAAATAGCATTAGTGTATAGCATATTGCCTCTCATTGGCTTGTGAGATTCAACCAATCGCCTCGTCTAACAATAATCTGCATATATCCTCGACTAAGAGATCAAAGGTTCAAATCTCCTACTCTTGTTGAACTCAAAAACTTTTTAAAAGAAAAAACAAAATTAAAACAAAATAAAACATATAACAATTATATTTTGTAATTAAAATTTGGCAATATATGAATGATTATATTATTTGAAAATCTGTTTGAAATACCTTTTAGTTTAAATGTTTTTCAATAATGCAATTTTTAAAAAACATTTTGTATAAAAAGTTGCTTATAATTTAAACACTTATATGTTTGTTTACATTTTCTCATAAGTGTACGTGTTTATACACAAGTTACTATATATTTAAAAACTCTTTTTAAAAAATTTGCTTTCAAGTGTTTCTTCTAAAATGGTTTATTTCTCAATCTCATTTTTAATAAGTCAATTTTAGTGGTTGTCAAATACTAAGGCTCCATTTGATAACCATTTGATTTTTGGTTTTTAAGCATATAAACACCACTTCCAACTCTAAGTTTTTTTGGCTTTTCACTTACCTTCTTCCCATGTTTTCAAAAACCAATCCAATTTTTGAAAACTAAGGCCCTGTTTGATAACCATTTCGTTTTTTTTTTTTTTTTTTTTTGAAAATTTAGCTTTGGGTTGTTATCTACATCCTTCTCATGTTTTCAAAAACCAAGTCAATTTTTGAAAAAAAAAAAAAAAAAAAGTAGTTTTCAAAATCTTATTTTTATTTTTAGAATTTGACAAAGAACTCTAACATCTCCTTAACAAAAATGAAAACCATGGTGAAGATATTGAGAGAAAATAAAGCATAATTTTGAAAAATAAAAAACCAAAAACCAAGGCCCCGTTTGATAACCATTTCGTTTTTTGTTTTTGGTTTTTGAAAATTATGCTTGTTTTCTCCTAAATTTCCTACCATGTCTTTCATCCTAATTAAAGTTGCATTGGAATTCTTAGCCAAAATTTAAAAACAAAAACAAGTTTTTGAAAACTACTTTTTTTTGTTTCCAAAATTGGACTTGGTTTTTGAAAACAATGTAGAAAATTGATACTAAAACCAAGAAACTTATGGGTAGAAGTATGTGTGTATAAGCTTAATTTTCAAAAACCAAAAACCAAAAACCAAATGGTTATCAAACGGGGTCCAAATGATTATCAAACAAGAGGCCTAAAAAAAGTAGTTTTCAAAAACTTGTTTTTGTTTTTAGAATTTGGTTAGGAATTCAAATGTGTCTTTAACAAAAATGAAAACCATGGTGAGAAAATTTAAATAAAACAAGTCTAATTTTCAAAAACCAAAAACCAAAAACCAAATGGTTAATCAAACAGGCCTATATTTTTTTTTTCAAAATTAAACACTTGAAAAATTAAACTAGATCAAAGCTAAATGTCATTTCCATTATCTTAAATCAATTTTCATTTTTCTCCCTGATCTCTGGTGAACATTTATCTCCCTCCACCCGTTATTCAAACTCATAATTTGTTAGAAGGTATGTGGTTCAAAAAAAGTTGGCCAACATGAGCATAGTTCAATTGGGATAACTCTTGTACTAACAACCAAGAGGTCTGTGGTTCGAGTTTCCCCATCCTAACATGTTGTCAAAAAAAAAAAAAAAAATTGTTAGAAGATCCTTAATTTGTGTAGCAACATCAAGGATCAAAATTCATACTTCTTAATTTAACTTTTAAGTTCAAGAGATCCTCACCTACCCTTAAATTACCCATTATTTTGTTTTAAGTTTTAATTTATAAAAAGTGGTTCTTCCCAATTTAAATTCTTTACAAAGGTAAAGTTGATCATTCATTCGGTCCCGCTAAATGATTGTGACTAATTCAATCACGTTTTAAATTTTATTTTTTCAAAGAGTAATTCTTCTCAATTTAAATTCTTTCGAAAGATAAGGTTGATCTTTTTTTTTTTTTTTTTGTAAAATGAATCTTTTATCTTTTCAATAATTTATTCGGCCCCGTAAACAATTGTGACTAATTCAATCACATTTTCTTCGATGGACAGAAATTATACTCCAACAACTCTATACCTAACACATTCAGACCAAAACGAGCATAGTTCAACGGTAATTAACATATACCCTCAACCAAGAGGTTAGGAGGTTCGAATTCTCTCACTCCAAATGTTGATAATATTTTATTTAAAACAAGAAGAACAACAACCAGCTAGCTTTCAATTAGGATAGAAAATGGAAAATAATTTGTAGGAAACATCTTACAAATCTTAGAGATTTAATTGCAAAATTTTAAAACCTAGAAAACAAAGAAAATTGCTAACTTGAGTATAGCTCAAATCGAGGGAAAAATCCTCCCATCCCAAAATCACTAGGGATTGCCTTTCCAAGAAAGTTTTCTAAATATTTGACTAGATTATGTCAAGGTAATATAATGAATGGTGTCATTATTGATTGAATAGGTGATAAGACAATATAATGAATGTTGTGATTATTGGATATTTTAGCTATTGTTTTAAATTTTATGTGACCATAAATGAAGAAAAGAAATAAACTAAGATTACAAGGGACGTAAATAAATATCTCAATTTCAAAATGAATGGAGTAACGGTGGTCTCATATAAAATTACCTAAAAGTTGAACTACAGTGTATCAAGAGTTGAACAATTCACAAAATAGTGGTGAAAAAAATAGACACAAGCTATAGGCTTTAGAAATCCAAACAACCTAACCCTCCACTCTAAACAGAACTTCCAAAATCCAGGCTCTACTCAACTCTAAATCAAAAACACATGGTTAAAAAACAATAGCTAACCGAGGTCCCGTTAGATAATCATTTGGCTCCTCCAAATCTATCGCAGACTTCCTGATTCTGAACCTACTCGCCAAGCACCCCTTAGTGATGGTAAAGTTATTCTCTTATATATTTAAGGAAAATGTTAAAAAAAAAAAAATATTAGAGGGTAAAGTTAAAGAAAAATAGATTTGAACTTTAAAAAAAAAAGGTTTTATTACAAGGTTACCCTATATTTGGAACCTTAGGATTTGGAAGGATTTCAAATCTGAATGGATTTGAAATAATCATTTCCGGTTGTTTGGAATGAACTAAAAAAAATAGAATTTGAAATCTTGTTTTGATCCTAAATAGGTTGGATTTGACAGGATTTCATATTAAAGTGTAAGGGACTACCGGACACACACAACACATATCTCCACAATGGTATGATATTGTCCACTTTGGGCATAAGCCCTCATGGCTTTGCTTTTGGATCACCCCAAAAGGCCTCATACCAATGGAGATACTAGTCCTCCCTTATATACCCATGATCATCTCCTTATCTAGCCAATGTGGGACTTTGGTCGCACTCCCAACATAAAGTTAATCTCATTCGAATTTTACCCTCACTTAAGATCGGCTGAACCGAAGAAAAAAGGAAAAAGAAAAATTGATTCCAACATATTTCAATTTATGGAGGGATCTAACAGAGGATGGAGTAGGAGTGGCGACGACGTGAGGTTACAGAGTTTATGTTTACATTTGAAACAAAATAAATAAGGTTGTTACTTTTTTTTTTTTTTTAAGAAATAAATAAGGTTGTTACTTGTTTTCCTTTTTAATTTATGTATAATTCTAAGGGTATAATGGTAAAATAGTTTTTTTTCTTTTCATTTTTTCTAAACATCCAAACAAGAATTTGTAATTTACGTTGATTTGAATTCTATTTAAATTTTCATTGGGTTCCAAACAAAATCAAGAATTTGAAATCATTTCCATTTTTTAAATTCCAGCAATTTAAAATCATTTCTTTCTAATTCCGGATGCCAAAAAAAGCATTAGTCTATGAACTTTCAAGGTTGTATCAATTAGGTCTCTGAAATTTAAAAGTTTCTAATAGATCCCTGAGCTTTCAATTTTGTGTCTAATAGGTCATTGATATATTTGATATTTCTAAAAATTAACCAATCTACTGTATATAAAATTGAATTTTATGTCTATTGAGACTCTAAACTCCAATTTTGTATCTAGTAGGCTTGTGAATTTTAAAAAATGATGAATAGATCGAGGACTTATTAGACACAAAATTAAAAGTTGAGGGACCTAATTTGACACAAAAATGAAAGTTTAAGGACTTATTGGATACTTTTTAAAGTTTAGAGACCTATTAGAAACAAAATTCATGGACTAAATTGACACAACACTGAAAGCTCAGGGACTAAACATGTAATTTAACGGGAACAAAAAAGAAAAAACTATGCAAATTTGGATAAATTTTAGTTGCAAACGCTTTAAAAAAATTTTCCCCTATCAGGTGTCAAAGGCCTTTGAACTCTAGTGGCCCATTCAAAGCTATAAATTCAATCTCCATTGGCCGACAAATTATTAGGTACTCCCAGTGCAATGAGACTCCCTCCTAAAAATAGTCGGATGTAAATCTTCAAATTCGTCTACCTCTAATAACAGTTGGAAACAAAATCGAAATACTTTCACAATTTCTCTCTCTTACATCCAACGGTGCAAAATTATCGACCTCATTGCCCACGGAGCACCTAATAATTTCTTCCATTGGTCATTATTGCTGACGCACCCAACAAACTCATTTCCACACACCCAGCAACCAAACATGGCGAACCATTGCTCAATCTCAGCAATCTTTTAACTTTCTTGTATCTGAGTTGCTTGTTCAAGTCCTTCAATGCAGCTGGCGTTGGAGTCTACTGGGGCCAAGATAGCTCAGAAGGCAGCATCCTTGATGCATGCACAACATCAAACTACAAGTACCTCAGCGTAGCTTTCTTGTCCTTCTTCGGCAGTGGCCAACCCCCGCGCCTGAATCTTTCACATCCTTGCAATCCAGACCGCGGCGGCCGCACGTACCTCGGTGCCGAGATCAAAGGTTACCAAAGTCGAGACATCAACGTCTTCCTCTTGCTCGGAGGCAGCAACTACACACTCTCCTCCGCCGACGATGCTAGGAAAGTGGCTGCGTACCTCAGGGACAACTACCTCGGCGGCGAGTCTAGTTCTCGGCCGCTTGGAGACGGCGTGTTGGATGTCATTGAGTTCAATATTCAACGTGCTGGTTCCAACTTGTACTGGGATGTACTGGCTCAAGCCCTGAAAGAATACACGTTCCATCCGTGATAAAATTACATTCTAATCATTTAGACTCTGTTTGATAACTATTTGATTTTTTTCTTTGAAAATTAAGTTTTTATAAACATTATTTCTACCTATAAGTTTCTTTGTTTTATTATCTACTTTCTCTCCATGTTTTCCATAACTAAGGCAAAATTTGAAAACTAAGGCCCCGTTAGATAATCATTTGGTTATTTTTTGTTTTTGAAAATTAAGCTTAAAAACACTACTTTCACCTCTAAGTTTCTTAATTTTGTTAGCTACCTTCTTCAAAATATGGAAGGAAATCATACTCCTCCTCCTGTGTATTCCAATCCCAAGATGCTTGTTCATCAAAAACAACATCACGACTAATAATTACCTTCCCATTCAAAGGATTGTAAAGGCGATAACCCTTTGAACTTGCATCATAGCCAATGAAGATGAGTTTCTCGCTTCGATCGTCGAGCTTGGTCCTTTTTTCTTCCGACACATGAGCATATGCAATACTCCCAAATACCTTGAAGTGACCAATTCCGGGCTTTCTTCCATTCCAAGCTTCTTGAGGCGTCTTGTCAAGCACACTTTTGGTTGGTGCTCGATTTGTCAAATAGACCGCACAAGCTACGGCCTCCGCCCAAAATTCCCTTGGCATTTTCTTTGTCTTTAGCATGCTTCTTGCCATATTCAAGATTGTCCGATTCTTCCTCTCCACCACGCCATTTTGTTGTGGTGTCCTTGGCACTGTTAACGGACGTCGGATGCCTTTTTCATCACAAAACTGTTTGAACTCATTTGATGTGAATTCACCACCTCGATCAGTTCTCATGGCCTTGATTGTAAGATTGCTTTCATTCTCCACACGTGCCTTAAATCTCTTGAAGATTTCAAATACTTCCGATTTTTCCTTCAAAAAGTACACCCATGTTTTTCTAGAAAAATCATCAATAAACAGAAGGAAGTATTTACTTTTACCATGAGACTCCGGTTTGATCATTCCACACACATCGGCATGGATGAGTTCTAGAGGCTTCTTGGCTCTTGTCATAGATTCCTTCGGAAAACTACTTCGATGATGTTTGCCAAGTAGGCATCCTTCACACACTTGGTTCGGCTTGTGAATGTGCGGTAAACCCCGCACCATCTGCTTCTTCGACAAGTCTTCTAGACTTCCAAAATTGAGGTGTCCGAACCGTAGATGCCATAACCAGGAGAGATCCTCATAACACGTCTTCAAGCATTTTGGAACATCATTACATATATTCAAAGGAAACATTCGGTTTTTTGTCATGGAAACTTTAGCAATAAGTCTCTCATGATTATCCCTCAAATACAAACAATTGTTTTTCATTTGAACTTCAAAACCTTTCTCTAACAATTGTCCTACACTCAATATATTATTTTTTATACTGGGAATGTAATAAACATTTGTAATATATTGATTTTCTTCATTTTTTAACCGAATGAGAATTTTACCTATTCCTTTGATGGCGGCCAAAGAATTGTCTCCAAAGGTAATATTACCTTTCTCCATCTCGTTCAACTCTGCAAACATCTCGCGTTTTCCACACATGTGGTTTGAGGCTCCGGTGTCAAGATACCACATACTATCTTGACTATCTTCTTCTCCCTTTGAAACCATAAATAAAGTTTCATTCTCCTCTGCATAATTAGATTGCCCTTGATGGGCTTTGGATGTGTTGGCGGCTGACTGATCCTGATGCTTCCGATCACTTGATTCTGATTGAGATGAGTAACACTCATTTGCATAATGGCCATACTTATTACAGTTATAACATTTTACCTGAGATTTATCTCTCCCAGATCTTCCACCGCGTCTTCCACGACCTCGACCTCCTCTTCCTCTTGAGGAATCACTCGAATTTTGAGAAACATCGGTGTTGGTTTCACCTCTTCCACCACGGCCTCGACCACCACGTCCTCTTCCACGTCCACGACTATTCTCCTCCTTGAGTTTGAGTTGGAGAAGTTGTTCAATGGTCTCTGTTTGCTCCATCCTCTTTTTCTTTTTCTCCTCATAGGCTTGCAACGAGCCTATAAATTGTTCAATCGTCATAATCTCGAGATCCTGTGTCTCCTCAATTGTCGTGGCAATAATCTCGAACTTTGTATTTAGGCTCCGTAGAACCTTTTCCATGACACGAACATCGGCGATTTCTTCACCGTTCCGTCTCAATTGGTTAACGACGGTCATTACTCTTGTGTGATATTCCGCTATCACCTCCGACTCCTTCATTTGTAAAGATTCAAACTCACCACGTAAAGTTTGCAACCGTACCTTTTTCACACGATCGACTCCTCTATGAGTTGATTGGAGCTTGTCCCATGCCGCCTTTGACGTCTCGGCATTGGCGATGGTCTCAAACGTGTCTTCGTCCACCGATTGGTACAAGATATAGAGGGCCTTCTTGTCCTTCTTTCTTGTCTCCTTTAACGCATCTCTTTGCGCTTGATCGGCTCCAGCTTCCGCCTCTTGGAAACCATTCTCCACGATCTCCCACACATCTTGTGCTCCTAGTAACGCTTTTATCTTGATGCTCCAATTGTCATAGTTGAGCTTGGAAAGCATCGGTAGTTGAAGCGAACCCATCCCACCGTTGGCCATTTCTCTCAATTTTTTTGCTACTCTCTCTGATACCACTTTGTTAGAAAATTGTGGAAGACAAGTATGAATGGAGCTGATTTTTCATTCAACTAAGCATGCCTTTATATAGGCTTACAAAAGTAACCATAGAATACCAATGGTTCAAACTTTTAAATGTCATAAAATGCTCCCATAACTCACCTAACTCCCAAAACTCAAAAGTCACTATTGGTTACAAGAAACCAAAAGCCAAAAGTCATAAAAACCAAAAGTCACACTAAATGCCACAAATAAAGTTTAATAATGAGAAAAACTTTTCATTTTCTCAACAAGCTGCACAAAGTGGATACATTCCTCCAGACATCTTGTTTTCAAAATTCTTCCAGCCATCAAAAAGAGAATTTCTTCCAAGTATGGAGTGGTAGTGCTTTGGAACAGAATCTATGATCATTACAATAAATATAGTGATGCCATTCAACCTCACATAGAAAAGATGCAGCTTACAAAAGCTAGCTTTTGAATGGATGTAAAAGCTTTGTGTACTATGTAAGCTAATTTTAATACATCTTGTTTGATATTTTTTTTCTTGTTTTTTAATAACTAAAAACATAAACATGTTTGATAACTATTTCTATTTATTGTTTCTCGAAAAAAAGAAACAGAAACAGAAATGTGTTTGATAACTGTTTCTCGTTTCTTGTTTTTTAGTTGAAATAAAATTTAGTATATATAATATAAAAATACGAAAATTACCTTTTTGGTCCTTGAGTTTTGAGGAATATGTGTGTTGGTCCCTGAGTTTTCAAAATAAACTTTTTTAGTCCTTGAGTTTTGATAAATAGGTTTAGAAGGTCCCTGCGTTTTCAAAATAGACTTTTTTAGTCCTTAAATTTTGAGAAATAGGTTTAAAAGGTCCATAATATTATTTTTAAAATTTTTTTAAATTAAATTTTTTTTATTATTTTTTTAATATGGAATGGTTTTTTAAATTTAAAAAATAAAAAGTATTAATTTAAAAAATCGAAAAAATGATATTAGGGACATTTTAAGCCTATTTCTCAAAACTTGGGACTAAAAAAGTTTATTTTGAAAACTCATGAGGGACCTTTTAAACCTATTTTTTAAAACTCAATGACTAAAAATGTCTATTTTGAAAACTCAAGACCAAACACACATATTCCTCAAAACTCAAGGACCAAAAATGTATTTTTTCCTATAAAAATATACATACATATATATATATATATAACATATATTAAAATGAATATAAATTAAAACTATTATATAGATTTTATAGTATTTATTTCAACTCCAATACAAAATAAAAAATAAAATAAAATTTATCCTTCAAATGTTGTTCAAATTTGATTTGCAATGTCATCTCTCACTCTAACCAATTTTTCTTTAACAATGTTGGTTTACACGAGTTAGTTCAATTAGACTAATTTGTTATTTACAAAATTTGTGGTAGTGAGACATTTATTTAAGATTAGACAGTCGAGCTTAATACCTACATTTCTTGAATTGAATAATAAAATTTATTTTTTTCCTTTAAAAATGAATGTATTTCTAATTAGCCAATGATCCCAACACGTAAGGTTAGAAAGGGAGAAAGAAAAAATATTTTTTGACCATTAATGGCAAACATGAAATATCTTATTGATTAATTTATTTAATAAATAAATTAAAAACCTACTAAAATTAACAAAAAAAAATAATAGAGATTTAAATAGAAAATAATAACTAAAAGTTCATTAATGAAAAGAGAAAAAAAAAAGGAATAAAAGAGAAAAGAGAAAGAAATAACGTAAAAAAAAAAGATTAAAAGGAAAGAGAAATAAATAACGGAAAAGAAAAAAAAAAAAAAAGACAAGGGAGTGGTAAAAAATAGAGAGAGGAAGAGAAGAGATGAGTGTGCGAAGGGGGAAGAGAGATGGGTACATGCATGAAAGATGGACAAAAAGTAGAAACCGAATTTGAGAAATTACTTAATAGCTAGTTTCTCAAATTTGCCTCTTATTTTAGAAACATTTCTAGAAATTTAGAAACAAGAAACAGAATGAGTTATCAAACATGCATGTTTCTTAAAAAAAAAAAGAGAAATGGGAACAATAAATAGTAAACATGAACGTTATCAAACGAGCCCTACAAGAATGACTTTCAATATTTTACTATTTGGCGGGTAATGCTCACTGCATTTAGTGCATGTTTGGGAGTGATTTTGAAATGACTAAGATCATTTTTGTCATGTTCGAAATCACCTCGAAACATACCTTTAATTATTCAAAATCAATTTAATTTCTTGTTTGAATTTACACTTTTATACATGATTTTCATATCATCAAAAATGATTTTGAATTGTTAAAAGCATATTTCAGAATGATTTTGAATATGACAAAAATGATTTTAACCATTTGAAAATCACTCCCAACACATGCACTTACCTTGTTCCTAAATCAGGTTTATCTTGCCTATTCAACTTTTCTATCAAAGTACCCTTAGGAGCCTAAGTAATTATTCCAATATTTCTATGGTCAATAAAGCATGTCGATCCTCTTCATCCTATAGGCGTTGATCCTAGCCCTATGCCTAGAGTCAAGCAACAAAGTCTTATGTCTAGGCTCCTTTTTTATATCCCTTTTTATGAACAAATCGTTTATTATATCCAACCCTTTTAGCATTAGACTCAACATTGAATGCTAACTTAAATGGCTAATTTAGCTTAACATTTGGAATTGCACAAGGATTAAATGGGCCAACTAGCAAGTGCGACTATCAAGCTAACTTATTCTTTAAGGGCATCTACGTACCAAATTGAATCGTACAAGAAATTTATCTCATATAAAATGGGTGATAACAAAATGCTTCATTAAGATGAAATATAATTCATGAGCACGAGATATTAAGAACAAGAAAAGATGAATCGGTAAGAGAAGAAAAATTAAACTAGTGACAATCTCCTTAATTTAAGATAAACAACACTTGGAGGGATCTCTAAGAAGAATTGAGCTTTTACAATCCTAACTCTTGGGTAAGGAAACTGGAATAAAGGGGTGACTTTTCTTACTTTAGCATTTTTTTTTTGTTTGAAATATATTACTTTAGCATGCTTAGGGACCAATTAAACACAAGTGTTAATTAATTCATATCCCATGTGTGAAAATCTCATATGGAGGAGGGTATTAGAAGAAAAGCCATATTGACTGAATTTTTTAAGTTCTTTGGATTACAATAATATTATTCAGGTCCCGTTTGATAACCATTTGGTTTTTGGTTTTTGGTTTTTGAAAATTATGCTTGTTTTCTCCTAAATTTTCTACCATGACTTTCATCCTAGTTAATGTTGCATTTTGAATTCCTAGTCAAGTTTTAAAAACAAAAACAAGTTTTTGAAAACTACTTTTTTTTTTCCAAAATTGAACTTGGTTTTTGAAAATAAGGTAGAAGATTGATACTAAAACTAAGAAACTTATAGGTGGAAGTATGTGTGTATAAGCTTAATTTTCAAAAACCAAAAACCAAATGGTTATCAAACGGGACCTAAATAATCTGTAAAATAAGCCACAATCTTCCATGTCTATCTGGTTTCAAAAAAAAAAAATCTTCCATGTCTATCTCAAAACTCATGAAAGTCATAGACCCTTGAAGAACTAAAACTTTTGTATTTGCTACTCTTCTTTTCATTTCGGATAACTTCTAAATTTTAATAATGTTAGAAAAATGTTATTGTTGATGATCAAATTTCGCTAGGTAAATTACCTTCACTCCATGTGATAATCGACAGTGAATTTGTTTGAGAGCGGGGGAAGACGTGGCCTGCAAAAGGGTAAACCTGCACATCGTTGTGGTGCAAGCCACACCGCCTTTGATGCTTAAGTCAGAAAACGGAGGAGGAGAGCAAGAGAGTAAGAGGAGAGAGTCGAGAGTTCGGGTCCGCTTCTTCAGTGGCGAAGAGGGGTATAAATACCTGCTCATGCTCCTAGGGTTTTTAGGAATTCGGAGGCGTTTTGGGACAAACCAGGCGGAACCGGGGTGGCTAGAGGCTGCACGGACCGAACGAAGTCGGTGGGACTCGGCCCGCGCAAGCGGGCCGAGGGTCGACCTCAGCCCATGGCCGAGGCTGGCCTGACCCCTTCGATCTTGACCCGTCCCATTTGCCGGTTTCGCCTCTGGGGTCCATCTCTTAGCCCTATTTTTGCCCGGTTGTCCTCATCAGCTCCTTGTTCATGGGAGTGGTCCAAAATTACCTATAACAGTTATAAACACTACTTCCACCTATAAGTTTTTTTTTTTTTTTTTGTTATTTATCTTCTTCCATGTTTTCAAAAAACAAGTCAAATTTTGAAAACTGAAAAATGTAGGTCCCGTTTAATAACCATATAGGTCTCGTTTGATAACCATTTGGTTTTTGAAAATTATGCTTGTTTTTTCCCAATTTTTTTACCATGATTTTGGGATTTTCGTACGGATGACCCTCTAAAATAGGCGGAAATGATAAATGTCTCACCAATTTTCAAAACAAGGATATATGTCTTTTTTGCTTGCGTCAGTATCCTAGTAAAATTACCATTTTACTCTCTACTCTAACCTCGCTACTCTAGCTCTAGCTTCTCGCTCTCTCTCCAATCTCTTGCTCTCTCTCCAATCTCGCTTTAGCTTCTCGCTCTTACTCTCGCTCTCGCTCACTCTCTCTCCAATTTCTCTCTCCAATATCGCTCTCGCTCCAACCTCTCGCTCTTAAATCCTTAAATGTGCGTTTTCATATAGAGAGTAAAATGGTATTTTTGCTAGAATTATGACGTAAGCAAAAGGGCATATATCCTTATTCTGAAAAGGTAGGATATTTTTCATTTTGGTCTTTCACACAATTGTTTCCATGGTTATCTGTCTGAAACAATATTTGAATTCAGAGCCAAATTCCAAAAACAAAAACAAGTTTTTGAAAGCCACTTTTTTTAGTTTTCAAAAATTGACTTGGTTTTTGAAAACATGTGAAGAAGATAAATAATAAACCTAAAGAAATGTATAGATGGAAGTAGTGTTTATAAGCTTAATTTTCAAACTCCAAAAACCATGATTATTATCAAACGGGACCTTAGTTTTTGCTTTTTAAAAATTATGCTTGTTTTCATTCAATTTTCTTATTATAGTTTTCATCTTTGTTAAGGACACACTTGAGTTCCTAGTCAAATTGCAAAAAAAAAAAAAAAAAAAAAAAAAAAAAAAAAAAAAAAAAAAAATTGAAAACTACTTTTACTAGTTTTCAAAGAATAGTTTTCAAAACTTGACTAGGTTTTTGAAAACATGAAAAGGAGGTAGATAGCAAAACAAAGAAAGTTGTAGTAAAAGTAGTATTTTTAAGATTAATTTTCAAAAACCAAAAAC
Source organism: Luffa aegyptiaca (assembly GCA_017139565.1). NCBI lineage: Eukaryota > Viridiplantae > Streptophyta > Magnoliopsida > Cucurbitales > Cucurbitaceae > Luffa > Luffa aegyptiaca. The sequence goes on from CM029396.1 coordinate 1,400,732, forward strand.
CAAATGGTTATCAAACGGGGCCATAGCTTTCAAAAACTTGTTTTTGTTTTTTTAAATTTGGCTAGAAAAATTCGAATGTATCCTTAACAAATATGAAAACCATGGTAAGGAAATTGGGAGAAAATTAAACAAGCATAAGTTTTAAAAACTAAAAACCAAAAACATTATCAAATGGAGACTAAACTTTCCTACATGATGAATCATATTTAAAACATTTTGTTGTCTCTCTTTCTTCTATGAAGTTTCACTTTCCTACTTTTTCTTTTTCTATATATTCGGACAATTTTTTTTTTTTTTTTTTTTTTTGAGAAGATATATTCGGAGAATTGCACCTTCAACATTTGAAATGGTAATAGGTATCATATCCGTTAAACTCCACTTACTCTTTCATACATGCTTTCGCATGTTTCTTTAATGTAGTTTTTTAAACTAATAATGTTTAAAATATTGATATTGATATTAATAAACTAATTATTATCACATGTTAATTAAGCAAATTTAAATAATAATAATAATAATAAAGCACGTCATTTGATGGTTACGTAATTATTTAATTACTTGGTTTGATCACATCTCCAACTCCTTAATTGAATTAATCAATTAACTTTCCATTGTTTAAAGTGTGCGTAATTAGTATTATTTATTTTCTAATAGAACTATTGTTAATTATTCTTTATGAAAATCCCTATTATAAAATAGAAACCCACCTACTTTGAATTTATTTCTTGTCATTTAATGGGTGTTTGAGAATATATTTCATAATTGTTACGGAAAATGGTTAAAAACAAAGATAATAAATAATGAAATTGAGTCAAAGGGAGCTTAATTAGCTCAGTGGTAATTGATATCTACCTTTGACCAAGAGGTCGGAGTTCGAATCCCTCATTCCCAAATGTTGATGTACTAAAAAAAAAAAAATGGAATTGAAATCAAAAAACAAAAATAATGTAGGCCCTGTTTGATAACCATTTGGTTTTTGGTTTTTGGTTTTTAAAAATTAGGCTTATTTTCTTTAAATTTCCTCACCATGGTTTTCATTTTTGTTAAAGACACACTTGAATTCCTAACCAAATTCTAAAAACAAAAACAAGTTTTTGAAAACTATTTTTTTTAGTTTTCAAAAATTGGCATGGTTTTTGAAAACATGGGAAGAAAGTAGGTGGAAAAACAAAGAAACTTAGAGTTGGGAGTGGTGTTTATAAGCTTAAAAACCAAAAACAAAAAACAAAAAACCAAATGGTTATCAAACGGGGCCGTAATAATTTAATTATAAATGACTCAGTAATGGAGGAGAGAGAAAGGGCGGGGAAATGGAAAAAAGAAATATAATTGAGAGAGAAAAAAGAATAAAAAAAACAAAAATATATAATATTTTAAGTTAGTTTTCCCTCGAGGTAGATAATGATGAAGATATTGATATCGACTTTGGAACTTCAATTTTATGGATATATCAATAATATCGATATTGATAGATATTTCTGTAAACAAAAAAAAATATATTTAAATTAATAATTAAATTGTTTTTACTTCAAAACTAAGTTATAGAACTTGTTATTAGTACTTATATTTATATTGGAGGTTAATAGATGATATCTTTTATGTTTTATGGGTATTTATAAAAAAGATATTTGGAAATATCGATTGATCTTTAATATCCAATGTCGAACCCTCCGATTTATAGACATATGGACGAATATTTTCATCTTTGAATGTAGGTCATGGAAACTGAATATAGGAAACAATTTACAAGCAAAATTTGAAAACTTAGATAACAAAGAAAATTGCTAACCCGAACGTAACATAGCTCAAATTGAGAGCCATAAGTACTCGGTGTTGGAACCTCATGATTTTGAGGGATTAATTTCAAATCATAACCAATTTCAAAATCAATTTTGTTGTTGTTATCACAAGAAATAAAATGATTTAAAATCTCATGTTTTTACGAAAAAAAAAAAAATTCAACTAAAACCATCGGATTGTGTGAGACTTCATAAGGTCTAGAACTAAATTACTTATTCGACCCTGTCATATTTTAATTTTTTACTTGTAAATCAATATTAAAAACCTTTATTAGTAAACCTCTTATTTTCTTTTCTTTTTCTGTGTTACCATCCAAACACAAAATTTTAGGCCCCATTTGATAACCATCTTGTTTTTTGTTTTTGGTTTTTGAAAATTAAGCCTATAAACACTACTTCCATTAATAAGTTTCTTTGTTTTGTTCTCTATCCTCTTTCCATGTTTTCAAAAACCAACTCAAGTTTTGAAAACTAAAAAAGGTAGTTTCCAAAAACTTGTTTTTGTTTTTGGAATTTGGCTAGTAATTCAAATGTGTCATTGTCAAGGATGAAAACAATGATAAGAAATTTTTTAGAGAAAACAAGTTTAATTTTCAAAAACCAGGTTACCAAACGGTGCCTTAAATACATCTATTTTAAATTTTCTTTGTTTCAAACGAGATAAGAATTTAAAATTATTTATTGAACTTTCGTAATTATCCAAATGGTAGGGAACTCTAGTGACGAATTGGAAGCTATAAATTCAATCTCCATTGGCCATTGTCGACGCACCCAAGTAACTCATTTCCACACACACCACCAACCAAACATGGCGAACCATAGCTCAACGATCTCAGCCATCTCTTTAGCTTTGTTGTTTCTGTTAAGAAAATGGAGCCCAAAAACAAGGCCCACATTGAGAAAGCATGCTGTGAGAATTCATGCGGCGAGAAATTTATTGTGACAGTGTGAAAGCAAAGCAACCTTAATCAATAAGATTGCGGCTGTTTTTTGCTTAATCAAGAAGAAAAGTTTTGATTGGCCAACAAGGAGGTGGAGGTGCCTATATATATGTGGGCTGCCTTCATGGTTATTTAGATCACACAGAAGAAAATTTGAAGCTTAAGAGTTTTTCCTTTTCTTGAGTTATTTTGCCGTGAGCCTTTTTCTTTCCGTTAAGAGTTTTGAGAGCTTGTTCTGGAGTGATTCGTGAGCCTTTTTCTTGAGAGAAAAGTGAGAGAAATCATTCTTGAGCGTTGTAAACTCTTGTAACTTTCTCCCCGGAGTTTTAGTGGAACCTGCATCGGTAGCAGAGAACTGGACGTAGCCCACATTGGGTGAACCAGTATAAAACTCGGTGTCAATTTCTCCTCCATTCTCTTTTATTTATTATTGTTCTTGTTGCTTAGAATTTTAGATTGGTTTATCTATTCTTCTACAGCTCTTGGTTTCAAATTATTTATTTCACATTATATTTGAAACCAAAGCCGGATTTGGGAATTGCGATAAAAATATATATTGTCTGAATTTAGATTGATTATACTTTTATCGCCTAACAATTGGTATCAGAGCATTCGGGTTGTAGAACAATGTCAGGAGGGGATGAGAAATTGGTTATATTTAATGGATCAGATTTTTTCTTTTTGGAAATGTCAGATATTAGATTATTTGCATTCCAAGGAATTGGATTTACCATTAGAAGGAAGGCCTGATGACATGGGAGAAAAAGAATGGAAGAAGTTGGACAGAAAGGTGCTGGGGACTATTCGCCTGACTTTGACAAAGAATGTGCAAAGCAGTGTGGCGAAGGCAACGACCACAGTAGAGCTGATAACAGCGTTGTCTAACATGTATGAAAAACCCTCGGTAAATAACAAGGTGTATCTCGCAACTAAATTCTTTAATTTGAAAATGGCTGAAGGTACATCTGTTACTGCCCATTTAAATGAGTTTGATTTGTTGATGAACAAATTAGCTGCTGTTGAACTAGAATTTACTGATGAAGTAAATGCGATTTTGTTGTTGAGATCTTTGCCTGATAGTTGGGAAACCATGAAAGCTGCACTTTCTAATTCATGTGGTAAAGATAAATTGCAGTTTTCACAGGTTAGAGATTCTGCTCTAGCAGAAGAAATTCGTAGGAAGGACTCAGGTGTTGCTTCTACTTTTGGTTCGGCATTGAATATGGACAGAGGAAGGAGTAATAACAGAAGTTATGGAAATCGAGGTAAATCAAGAAACAACAGAAGCAAATCTAGGAATGGCAGATTAGAATGTTGGAACTGTGGTAAAACTGGACATCTGAAAAGGAACTGCAAGACCCCGAAGCGAACTGAAGGGAATGAAGCCGGTGCAAATGTCGTTGCAAATGAGATGCATGATGCTCTGGTTCTGGCAGTGGAAAGTGCTCATGACACATGGGTGATTGATTCAGGTGCGTCATTTCATACTACAGGTCAACGCGACATTCTTGAAAACTATGTTGCAGGAAATCATGGAAAGGTGTATCTAGCTGATGGAGAGCCTTTGAACATCATTGGGATCGGTGACGTCAAATTGAAAATGGCGAATGGTTCAACCTGGAAAATTCGCAAGGTACGTCACGTTCAAAATATGATGAAGAACTTGATTTCTGTAGGGCAGTTAGACAGCGAAGGATGTGAAGTATCTTTTGGTCAAGGAAATTGGAAGGTTACAAAAGGTGCCATGATAATTGCCCGAGGATGCAAGTCAGGGACTTTATATGTCAACAACGATGAAAAAGATATAGTGGCTATTGTAGATCACTCGAGTCAGACAGATTTGTGGCACAACAGGCTGGGACATATGAGTGAAAAAGGTATGAAGCTTCTTCACTCTGCAGGGAAGTTACAGGGACTGAAGGTAGTTGAACACAAGTTGTGTGAGGGCTGTGTATTTGGGAAGCAGAAGCGTGTCGGTTTCTCAAAAACAGGAGCAAAGCCAAAATCCACAAAGTTGGAGTTAGTTCACACTGATGTGTGGGGACCTTCTGAAGTTTCTTCTCTTGGTGGTTCCAGATACTATGTGACCTTCATAGATGACTCAAGCAGGAAGGTATGGACTTATTTTCTCAAACATAAGTCTGATGTATTCTCTGTTTTCAAAACTTGGAAGGCTATGGTTGAGAATGAGACAGGTCTAAAAGTTAAAAGCTTGAGGTCGGACAATGGTGGCGAATATGTTGATGGGGAATTCAAGAAATATTGTGCAGGCAATGGGATCATGATGGTAAAGACCATTCCAGGGACACCACAACAAAACGGTGTGGCTGAGAGAATGAACAGGACGCTGAATGAGCGTGCCAGGAGCATGAGATTGCATGCAGGATTGCCTAAGATGTTCTGGGCAGAGGCAATTAACACGGCGACCTATCTGATCAATAGGAGCCCGACCACATCTATAGACTTCAAGTTGCCTGAAGAAGTCTGGAGCGGTAAAAAGGTAAACCTTTCTTATCTAAAGGTTTTCGGTTGTGTGTCTTATCTCCACATTGATGCTGCAGACAGGAGTAAGTTAGATGCTAAATCCAAGAAGTGTTACTTTCTCGGGTATGGCGGTGCTGAGATTGGTTACAGATTTTGGGATGACCAAAATAGGAAGATAGTCAGAAGCAAGGAGGTGATCTTCAATGAAGAAGTTCTGTACAAAAACAGAACAACAGTTGACTCAGAAAAGTCAGAGTCAGATGAAAGCAAAAAGGAGAAGACTCAGTTTATAACTATTCCAGAGGTTGAGACTAGAAAAACAAGAATTGAAGATCAGAATACAACTACTCCTGAGGAACCAGTTGTGGACTCTGAGGAACCAGTTGTGGAAACTACTGTAGAACCTGATGAAGTTCAAAGAACGCCACCTACCGTAGTTAGGAGATCCACTAGAACTATCAGACCACCACAGAGGTATTCCCCTACTTTGAATTATATATTACTAACTGACAGAGGTGAACCTGAATATTATGACGAAGCGGTTCAATTGGAAGATTCTGTCAAGTGGGAGTTAGCCATGAAGGATGAGATGGATTCACTTATGAAAAATCAGACATGGCAACTGACCGAGTTACCAAGAGGTAAGAAAGCTTTGCAGAATAAATGGGTTTACAGAATCAAGCAAGACCCTGATGGTAGCAAAAGATACATAGCAAGGCTTGTAGTCAAAGGTTTTCAACAGAAGGAAGGTATTGACTTTAATGAGATATTTTCTCCTGTAGTTAAATTAACTACTATTAGAACTGTATTGTCAATAGTGGCAGAAGAGGATCTGTTTCTGGAACAGATGGATGTAAAGACCGCATTTCTTCACGGTGATTTAGAGGAAGAAACTTACATGGTACAGCCACAGGGTTTCACAGTACAGAGACAAGAGAAAATGGTTTGCAAACTTCAGAAAAGCCTGTATGGTCTCAAACAGGCTCCCAGACAATGGTATAAGAAGTTTGATAGTTTTATGTGCAACAATGAATTTCAGAGATGTCAGGCAGATCATTGTTGCTACATAAGATCTCATGGTAACTTATATATTATTTTGCTACTCTATGTTGATGATATGTTGATAGCAGGGACAAACGAACAAGAAATTCTTAAGATAAAGGCTATGTTATCTAAAGAATTTGATATGAAAGATTTGGGAGCTGCCAAACAAATCTTGGGAATGAGGATCGAGAGAAAAGATGGTGCATTGACTTTGTCACAAGAAGAGTATGTGAAAAAGATACTAAATAAGTTTCACATGCAAGATGCAAAACCCGTGAGTACTCCTTTAGCTTGTCACTTTAAATTATCAAAGGAGCACTCACCCACTACTGAGCAGGAAAGAGATCATATGGCTAGAGTGCCATATGCTTCAGCTATAGGAAGCCTGATGTATGCCATGGTTTGCACAAGACCAGACATTGCACATGCAGTGGGAGTTGTTAGCAGGTATATGAATAATCCAGGAAAACAGCACTGGGAAGCTGTAAAGTGGATTCTCAGATATCTGAAAGGTACAACTGACTATACTCTGCATTTTAAGAAGTCAGAAGATTTTAAATTGCAGGGTTATGTAGATGCAGATATGGCAGGTGACATAGATGGCAGGAAAAGTACTACCGGGTATGTTTTTACTTTGGGTAATACTGCTATTAGTTGGATTTCTAGACTGCAGAAGATAGTGGCTCTTTCTACTACAGAAGCTGAGTATGTTGCAGTTACTGAGGCAAGTAAAGAGATGATATGGCTTCAGTCTTTCTTAGAAGAACTTGGTTTAAATTTGGGAAAAGGGACTTTGCATTGTGACAGTCAGAGTGCTATTCATTTAGCAAAGAATCCAGTGTTTCATTCGAGAACGAAACACATACAGGTAAGGTACCATTTTATCAGATCAGCTTTGGAAAATGGAGTGTTGGTGCTTGAAAAGATTCCAGGAAGTCAAAATCCAGCTGATATGTTTACCAAGGTTGTTCCTGCTGACAAACTGAAGTTGTGTACAACTTCAGTTGGACTCTTCCATGAGTAAAGAGGAGTCGCTACCGTTGCAGGGGAGACGTGTTGCTTGTTTTGTCTCCAAGTGGGAGATTGTTAAGAAAATGGAGCCCAAAAACAAGGCCCACATTGAGAAAGCATGCTGTGAGAATTCATGCGGCGAGAAATTTATTGTGACAGTGTGAAAGCAAAGCAACCTTAATCAATAAGATTGCGGCTGTTTTTTGCTTAATCAAGAAGAAAAGTTTTGATTGGCCAACAAGGAGGTGGAGGTGCCTATATATATGTGGGCTGCCTTCATGGTTATTTAGATCACACAGAAGAAAATTTGAAGCTTAAGAGTTTTTCCTTTTCTTGAGTTATTTTGCCGTGAGCCTTTTTCTTTCCGTTAAGAGTTTTGAGAGCTTGTTCTGGAGTGATTCGTGAGCCTTTTTCTTGAGAGAAAAGTGAGAGAAATCATTCTTGAGCGTTGTAAACTCTTGTAACTTTCTCCCCGGAGTTTTAGTGGAACCTGCATCGGTAGCAGAGAACTGGACGTAGCCCACATTGGGTGAACCAGTATAAAACTCGGTGTCAATTTCTCCTCCATTCTCTTTTATTTATTATTGTTCTTATTGCTTAGAATTTTAGATTGGTTTATCTATTCTTCTACAGCTCTTGGTTTCAAATTATTTATTTCACATTATATTTGAAACCAAAGCCGGATCTGGGAATTGCGATAAAAATATATATTGTCTGAATTTAGATGGATTATACTTTTATCGCCTAACAGTTTCTGAGTTGCTTGTTCAAGTCCTTCAATGCAGCTGGCATTGGAGTCTACTGGGGCCAAGATAGCTCAGAAGGCGGCATCCTTGATGCGTGCAAAACATCAAACTACAAATACCTCACCATAGCTTTCTTGTCCTCCTTCGGCAGCGGCCAACCACCACACCTCAGTCTTTCACATTGCAATCCAGATCTCGGCGGCTGCACGTACCTCGGCGCCGAGATCAAAGGTTGCCAAAGTCTAGGCATCAAAGTCCTCCTCTCGCTCGGAGGCGGCCAAGGCGGGAACTACACGCTCTCCTCCGCCGACGATGCTAAGAAAGTGGCTGAGTACCTCTGGGACAACTACCTCGGCGGCGAGTCCAGTTCTCGGCCGCTCGGAGACGGCGTGTTGGATGGAATTGAGTTCAATATTCAAGGTGCTGGTTCCAGCTTGTACTGGGATGTACTGGCTCAAGCTCTGAAAGAATATAATGAAGAAGTTGTTCTTGCAGCAACTCCACAATGCCAGTATCCTGACAACCATTTCAATGCGGCCATAGATAAAGGTTCCATCCTATCTTTATTATAATTATTATGATAAAAAAATATCTAATAGGTTTCTAAACTTTCAATTTAGTGTTTAATAAGTCTTCGACATATTCAAAAAAATTTAAATTTAATGAATCTAATTAGATATAAATTGAAATTGAATTTTATTTTATAGTTAGTAGACTTGTGAATTTTAAAAAATGTTGAATAGGTAAAAGATTTATTAGACACAAAATTAAATTTTTTTTTTTTTTTGATAGACACAAAATTGAATGTTGAGGGACCTATTGGACACAAAAGTGAAAGTTTAAAGGACCTATTAGATATCTTTTAAAGTTAAGAGACCTTTTCGACACAAAATTGAAAGTTCAAAGGCCTATTTGACGCTGGGACCAAATTGACACAATCTTAAAAATTTAGCGACTAAACTTGTAATTGAACAAAATAATAATAATAATGATAATAATCTGTATGTTCTTAGGATATATATATTATCTCATATATATATTCTACACCAGAAAATGCATGATTTATACTGTTTTGAAAATATCATTGTCACAACTAAAGTTCTGTTTGATAACCATTTGGTTTTTTGTTTTTTATTTTTAAACTTATATAGACATTACTTCCAACTCTAAATTTCTTTGTGTTTTTTTATCTACCTTCCTCCCATGTTTTCAAAAACCAAGCCAATTTTTGAAAACTAAAAAAAAAAAACAGTGTTCAAAAACTTGTTTTTATCTTTAACAAAAATGAAAAACCATGGTAAAGAAATTTAAAGAAAACAAGCCTAATTTTCAAAAACCAAATGGTTATCAAACGAGGTCTAAATTAGTTTATTTTTTTTTCAAATCTTCCTACAATTATACATGCAGGTCTATTTGATTACATTTGGGTTAAATTCTACAACGACGTAAGATGTCAGTATCCCGATCAGAATATCCAATATCTAGTGGACTCATTGGTAGCATGGTGGAACAAGCTGAGTGATAATGGGCTGCTGTTTTTAAATTTACCTGCAGCAAAAGAAGCTGCACAAAGTGGATACATTCCTCCAGACTATTTTGATTCTACAGTTATTCCAGCCATCCACAACAATATTTCTTCCAAGTTCGGAGGGGTAATGCTGTGGAACAGATTATATGATCATTACAATAAATATAGTGATACCATTAAACCTTGCATAGATAATATTCCGCCTACAAAAGCTAGCTTTTGAATGGATATTGTAAAAGCTCTCTCTGTGTACTATGTAAGCTAAATGTTAAGAGACATCTTACGTATGTCTTCTCTAAGGAATAAATAAAAGAATGGCTTTCAATAGTTTACTATTTGTCGGGTTATTTCTCACTGCATTTAGTGCTTGTTTGGGATTGGTTTTGAAATGGTTAAGATCACTTTTGTCATGTTCGAAATCACCTCGAAACACACTTTTAATTGTTCAAAATCGATTTTTGGTTTGAATTTACACTTTTAAACACGATTTTCATATCATCAAAAATGATTTTGAATTGTGAGAAGTATGTTTCGGAGTAATTTTAACCATTTGAAAATCACTCCCATACATGCACTTACCTAGTGTTCTAAATCAGCCGATTTATCTTGCCTATTCAACTTTTCTATCAAAGTACGTACCTTTAGGAGCCTAAAGTGATTATTACTATATTTTTATTGAATGTCAATAAAGCATGTCGAGCCTCTTGATCCTATAGGCGTTTGATCATAGCCTTATGTCTAGGGTCAAGCAATGAAGTTTTATGTCTAGACTCTTCTTTTTATATCTCTTTTACGAAAACCGTTTATTGTCCAACACTTTTAGTATTAGACTCAACATTATATTGTATGCTATCTTAAGTGGCTAATTTAGCTTAATATTTAAACCCTAAAATCAGTAAAGTGGAATTGCATAGGAATTAAATGGGCAAACTAGCAAGTGCAACTATCAAGCTAACTTATTCTTCAAGGGCATCTGCGTACCAAATTGAATACTACAAGAAATTTTAGCTCATATTGAAATGGGTAGTAACAAATTGCTTCATTAAGATGAAATTCGTGAGCATAGGATAATTAAGAACAAGTAAGAGATGAAGTAGTAAGAGAAGCAAAATTAGACTAGTGACAATCAATCTCCTTAATTTAAGATAAACAACACTAGAAGGATCTCTCGCTAGCTCAATTTTCCCTTCAGGCAAGGACTAGAATAAAGGGGTTATCGTCAATGGAGCTTTCACTCTTAGGTGCTATGAATTCTACATAAGGTCCTTATTCTTTTCAGAGAAGAAAGTTGCATACTTAAGATAAAAAAACGCACATAGTCCTTGTTGGTGAATCTTCCACCTTCGCCATAGCGAGCTTAGCTCAGCGATAATTAGCATGTACCCTCGACCATGAGGTCAGAGGTTCGAATCCCTCCACCCCAAATGTTGATGTACTCAAAAAAAAAAAAAAAAAAAAAAAACTTCCACCCTCCAATAGTTAAACTAATATATATATAATCTTTATCAAAAAAAAAAAAAAAAAAAAAAAAAAAAAAAAAAAAAAAAAAAAAAAACTAATATATATATAATCAAATTATTAGATTGTACTTTAAAAAGAAAGAATCAAATTCGATTAAAACGAATTATTGAAAACAAAAAGGAGAAAAAAAGAAAAAAGAAACTTATATAAATAAATAAATCCGTGGAAAGAACGCTAAGGAGGGCCCACAAGCGAGAATAAGAAACTGTACCAATCAGAAGCCGCGAGATTTAGAGGGCCCCACAGTGAACGGTCTCCATAAATACTCTTTTTTCTTTACCAATTTTCTTTCTCATTCTCTCTCTCTCTCTTCTTGCAATCCTCTTCCTTTACGAGCCCTCACGGCTTAGAGATCCAGAAACCCAAAATCTAACTGTGAGGGATTATCTTCGATCTTTGCTTATCAGGTAAAAATTTTCTTTCTTTATCTATCTTTGCAGTAATTTTGTTTCGATTTTCTGTGGATTGATCTGATGCCAGTGATCTTTAGGTGTCATTTCTAGGTTTTTCTGATGGCGTCTAAGCGGATCTTGAAGGAACTCAAGGACTTGCAGAGGGATCCTCCTACATCTTGCAGTGCTGGTATTTTGATTCTTTTGTCTCCTTTTTTTTTGTTGTGGTAATTGTTCTTTTGCGGATTTGCTGCTGGTTGGGATCGGATGGTTTTAATTTTGATATGATTGAGAAGATTTAAATGTGTTTGTAATTGATGATGGCTTGAATTAGGATGCTTTCTGATTTTAATTTTTAAGGGTGTTTCTCTGTGCTTATGAATTCCTTTGAAAGAAACGCATTTCCTTTGAAATGGGAAAGATAGTTGATAGTTATAGCCTCGAGGATAGTTTTAGTAGAGATGTAATTTTGATGTACTCTTTTCAAAGGCATTTTTCCATTCTTTCGAACCAAGGTGTTTTGAACAAATGTCCACATAAATTGTGTTGTCCCTCCCTATTTAGGATAAATATATATCTTAGTTCTTAATGTTGGGGTGCTTTTCTGTTAAAAAGTTTCATTTTAGTTCGTTACATTTTAACCCTTTTTCCATTATTTATAATCTTTTTGTTGGTGAATGTTAAAATTGGTTGATGATAGGTTTACATGGGATGATAATTAATGAATTTAAAGAATGAATTAGGTCACCTAAAAGCCGAAAGTTTCTAGTTCCTTCTCAAAATTTCTAAGAAGTTGGTAGAATTTTCAGTTTTTCCTCTATCAGGTGACCTAATTTCTCCTCAATTTTTGGTCAAAATCACTAAGTACTATTCTGTATAAGCTTTACCACGGGAATGGTATAATTAAAAAATCTTGAAACGTAAGAGACTAAGTTGAAACTTTTTAAATAATCGGGTCTAAGTTGTATAAACATCCCAACATTTAAGGACTGGAACATATATTCAACCTTTTCATAATGTAGAAGGCTTATAATTTGATATGGACGCTGCAAGTTTTCCTTTCTTGATACTTTCTGCATCTATCCCAGGTCCTGTAGCTGAAGACATGTTTCACTGGCAAGCAACCATAATGGGACCTCCAGACAGTCCCTATGCTGGTGGTGTCTTCCTTGTCACCATTCACTTCCCTCCAGACTACCCATTTAAGCCTCCCAAGGTATTCAATTCGTTCTTAATTTTTGATCTGGGTATTTTTATCACACTCACATTCTCCTGCTTTTGCATTCACAAGTGTATTGATTTTTTTATTTTAGTATTCAGCCTCTAGATTCCCAACCAAGGACTATTATGGGTCTACAAACATGTATGAGAAACTCATGTCTATAGTCTGTAGATGAATAATGTCAGACCATAGACCTATTAACATTTGGAATTCTGGTCGGGACTTCAGGAAATGTTATTGAGATCTCTCAGACACGGCCTTTGATCTCAATCATGGAAAACAGTTGCTTCTCATACGGAACCCTTTTTAACACCTATCCTACAGTAATGTTGAATCCACAATGACTATTTTTTGTTCTTTCAACTCATTAAACTAATTAATTTTCAGGTAGCATTCAGAACAAAGGTATTCCATCCAAATATAAACAGCAACGGAAGCATTTGCCTGGACATATTGAAAGAGCAGTGGAGCCCTGCCCTAACCATTTCTAAGGTTTGGTCCCCTGAAACCACGAAGTTCATTGAAAATCATAGTAAATTATCATATAACACATCTAACTTCTTTCATGATAATATTTCCTGCATCCACAACATTCATCTTAAGATAATGTAATTGTATGGTCAAATCAAATTGTTCCCATCAAAGTCAGTGTGATTAATTATCATTTTATTGTCATGATCATTTAAATCAGATATGCAATTGTAGTTTACCTTCTTCCCTCAGGCTCAGTTGAAAGTTGGTAATTACATTTGATAGTACACTAAAATGTTTATTTCGAGCATGTTCTTTTGATGAAGTTCTTGTGCCCTCTATCCATCAATTGTTGCATCCTCTGCATTAGATTTTTCATGTGCATGGTGGACTTTGACATAATAGATCCCTGGTTTAGATCTAGCATAAATCGATCTAGTTCGAATTAATAGGTTTGTTACATTGTTCTGTAATTTTGATTGATGAATCTTTGGCCATAAGTTTCTGTTAAACGGATAGATTATTCATTTGTTAAGGTGTTGCTCTCAATCTGTTCTTTGTTAACGGATCCTAATCCCGATGATCCGTTGGTGCCGGAGATTGCTCACATGTACAAGACAGACAGGAACAAGTATGAAACCACTGCAAGGAGCTGGACCCAGAAGTATGCGATGGGATAAATAGTATCCCAATCTCTACCTTGTAAGTTGGGAGTCTAATGTCATTTTATATATGTCTCTGGCAATTTGTATGCAATTGTAATTCTCCGTTTCAATCCCTCTGAAAAAGAAATGCACCAAATGTTTGGTGCAACAATAGCTTTGTGAAAGAAGGTAAAAGCATGTTTTTCCCTTGTTCTGCATGGATAATGTGAGCTCTGTTTAGGGTTTTGTATGAATGTAATCGTGCTGTGAAGTCCTTGAACATCTCTCTTTTGTTTTCTAAGTTCCGTATATTGGCTGCAACCCCAGCGATGAAAAATGAAAAGTGGCTAACGTGTTCTTGAAAATCCTGAAAGAATGCTTCGCTTAAATACACTACTTGGAAGGGGGTTGGTCTTGTGAGAATCTCTTTCTTTTCCTTCCCAAATATGGAGATGACAGATTGAACCTTCAACCTCAGAAAAGGTAATAATAGGTGTCTTTATCCATTAAGCTGTGGTCGGATTGACAGTTTTGTGAGAATTTTGATCGGTTGTGAGAATTTAGGTTAGAATAACGTGGCTAACAGTTTTATGTCATTAAATGTGAGAATTTAGAAACTGTGTTCGGAACTTGTATTGGATATTATTAGGAATGAGTAGATTTTGGAGCTGCAGCAATGGAGGTGTTATTAGGGCGGGGGTATTTAGATTTTGCTTGTTTGTTTGGCAGGAACGTGGGGGTACTTGCAACCTTGATTGGTTTGCTGATGTGTTTTCTATGGGATTTTATTTTAGTGGCGTTGTATCTCCTTTTTTGGTTCTTATTTTCTGTTTTATATATATAAATGAAAATGTGTTTCTTGATTGAGAGAAGGGTCTTTTTTGTTCTTTTTTTTTTTTTTTTTTGAAAAAAGTAATAAAATATGTTTGTTTACTATTGTTAGTTTCTAACTCGATCTCGATTAAATATTAAATTAAAGTTTCAGTTCGAAAATAAATAAAAGTTAAATGATTATTTTATTTTTAAAAAGGGGAAAAAAAGAGAGGAAAAAAAAAGGAAACAAGAAGTGAAAATGTTACTAAGTGTCCAGATTTCTATGTTGAACCATCTTTTATGAAATTTTTGTCTATTTATATGAAACAGTTATATATAGATTTTTTTTTTTTTTTTTTTGAGTGAGATTAGTGATTTGAACCTTTGACCTCTTGATTGAGAGTACAAGAGTTATATGATGAGCTATGTTTTTTTTAAGGAAAACAGACAGAAAATTAAGATAAAACTGAAATGACCATAGGTGGCATCACTTGAACGTAGATGCTATGCACCTATGCTTCTAACCAAACTTTGTCATGTCTTGTGGTGCGAGCATGAGTGGCCAATGTGTGTGCAACTTTGTTCCCTCTCTAAGAGTTAATAAGAAAAAACCCCTAATATGGTGAGAAGTGAAAAGTTGCTTGAGGTGGTGAATGTGGGGAGCAATCTCATTGAAATAATGATCCTGGTCGTGAAGCAGGCTCCAGACAATCTTCGAATTCGTTTCTGTCCAAATTGGAGATATGCTGGAGTCCAAAGCTAGCTAAACGTTGTTTACAAGTACTTTCTGCCCATTCCATTGAATATCTTGACTTTCTAAAGTTATACGTTGTCGTCATTGTCTCCATTGGCATTTCAAATAATCATATGCCTGAGCCCATATTTAGTTTGAAAATGGATGGGCACTATTTGCACATCTTGATCCCTCCCGACCTGTATAGTAGTTTGCTTGGATCTCGCTATATTCAGTGATGAAATTGGAAGTCCAATCAATAGGATCTTCTCTCAAGTTATGATGACTCATGGTCTCCTGAAAAACTGCATTATTGTGATTATTTCATAATGTCCATTGAACTATCACAAAGATTGTCAGTTCTGTCGAAGTAAAAAGCTCTTGAACCCTACAAAATAGATCGAGAGGATTAGTGAAGAGGCTCTGAACGAGATTTTGCACTAAGCTCCAATGAGCCCAGTGCTTCTTTACCTTCTTACAACTCCATAATGTATGAAGCGTTGGTTTCGTTTTCTTTCCCACACAAAAGACATATTGGGTCACATTGAACACGTCATTTGAGATTCATCCTCGAGGACAAAATGTCAAAACTGGCTCTCCAAACAAAAATCTTTATGTTGTTAGGAACGTTAAGCTTCCATAGGACCTTCCACCAATTGGAAATAGACGAATAAGAGGATGAAGAAGCCTCATGAAGTTCATCAATTGCAAATTTGTAGCCACTCTTGATTGTGTATCTTTCTTGTTGGTCATAGTGCCAGAAGAAGCTATGGGGGGTGATTGACACCAACAATTGGGATGTCTTGGATTTCATCTACATCATCTTGCACAAGAAGATTTGTTAGTACATTTATATTCCCAGTTTTGACTATCTGAGAAGAGACTTTTAACCCTGGTCGAGGCAACGAAAGCAGTCTGAAAGTTTTCTCCCTCAGAATCCACTGATTTTCATAAATGTCTATCGATTCACCATTTCCAACTCTCCATCTACCCCTTTTCATAGCTAATTCTCGTCTCCATAAGATTCCACACCAAATATATGAGATAAGCTTATGCTCTTGTTGACTTATATATAGAATCTTCCTATCTAGGAAGTTTGGTTTGATATGTAAGCTAAATTAAATTTATTGCACAATATAGTATATAACAATGGTATACTAGAAAAGTTATTAAAAAAAATGGTATACTGGAAACATTATAATACATTTCTATGTAAAGTAGACTCTTTTTTTTTTTAGTTCAACAACATTTGGGGTGGGGGGATTCGAATCTTTGACCTCTTAGTCGAGGATACATGTCAATTACTGCTTAGCTATAATCGCTTTGGCATGTAAAGTAGACTTAGTTATTCAAATATTTTTGCAAATTTAGATTTTCATATTTTGAGATGTTTGAATATTATATATTAATATATTGGATGTTTGAATTCCAAAAGTTCAGAAGTTGTCTCGAATATGTCAAAGTGATCATAGCTCAATAGTAATTGACATGTACCTTTGATCAAGAGGTTATAGGTTGGAATTACTCCAACCTTCCAAATGTTGTCGAGCTCAAGGAAAACAAAAAAGTTATTTTCAAGATTTTTGAGTTTTTCATATTTTTTTTAGTTAATGATTTTGCAAATTCTAGAATCACTTAAAATCTTCTTAGGAGAAGCATTAAATTGGTGTTCCTTTCAGTGAAAGTGCTGGTAGATCGTAGTTTTTTTCACTTAAAAGCACTTTTGTTTTTTTTTTTTCATAAGAGACAAACTTTTCATTGATATATGAAAAAAAAGAAAAAGTCTAAGGGTACAACCTCCCAAAGAGGAAGAAAAATTTTCAAAAAATAAATACAAAAAAAACGCACAAGCTTAGAACATTTCCCATTTTCATAACCAAGTTAAAAGGAATCTTATACACTTCCAATCCATAAGCTTTAACAAAAGAGGGAACCTTTTTGATCATGATGAGGAGAATACTTATCAAACAAATTCTTTGAAAGAGAATCATTTTCCTCTCCAAAAAAAAAAAAACATAAAACATCTTCATAGCCTTGTCCTTAAAAATCTCTTCGAGAGCTTCATTTTGCTCAGTAAAGATTGGAAAATTATGATCCAAGTCTTCACTACTAAGACTTAAAAGTGAATCTTTGTCGTACTCCTTAAAATCTATGATCTGACTTTTTGAAAGGCTCATACGTTCAATGGATGCGACATTTGAAAAGACGATTATCAACTGAAGAAGCAAAATAAATAAAGATGGTTGCAAAGAGTTAGAAGCTAAAAACCCTTTATTTGAAGTCGAATCTTTTCCCTTGGAGACAAAATTCAAAGAACTCATAAAAGGGTACATTTTCTTCAACAAAGACTTAGATTGAGCTTATCAACTAACACTTGCATCTATGAAAGGAGCTTTAATTGAATGGGAAAATTTCTAGTACTACGGAAGTATGGAAAATTTTCCTTCATTTTTCACTTATGAGCGCTCTTTTCCAAAGTTTTTTCGAAGCTCACCTTAATTAATTACTTACCTTCAAGTTTTTTAAAAAAATTTAACATCACTCCCAATTTGATTATCTAACCAAACATTATCCATTAAAATTTTAGAAAGTAGGGTAAAACATCATTTTGGTCTTAATATTTTGGAACTCATTCAATAAATCTTAGTTTAAAAAGGTATTTCAAATTATTATGCTTTTTACTTTTTTAAAAAACAATCTTTTTTCAAGAATAGTTACAAAAATATATGTGTGCAATTTTTTTTTAATTCAACTATTTAGATATTGAGATTCAAATATTTGACCTTAAGATATATAATAGCTTAACTAGTTGAGTTTGAGTTATGTTTAAGTTGACAATTATTTTATTTTATTTTGAAGTAAAATACAGTTTTGATCATTAAGATTTGAATTTAGTTTGTATTTGTCCTTAAGATTTCAAAAATAACATGTTTGGTCCTCAAAGTTAGAATTTGATTTCTAATTTATTACTGAAATTTGAAGTTTGTTTCTATTTAGTCATTAAACAACTGACAATATACCACTGGCAAAACTAAACTTAAAAAACAAATTGAAATTAATGAACTATGTCGAAACCAAAGGTTTTAAATGTTGAAGGCTCAATTTTATGGAAAATATAAATAGAAACAATGATAAAAGATTGACGTCGATAGGATATTTCTAGAAAAAAAATTATAAAAATATTTAAATTAACAAACAATCATTTCACTCATTTTATATAAGTTAACATTTGTAATTATTAATAATATGTCAACATTTGTGCTCATTTGTTCATATTTTTGTTATATTTCATTGATTTTTTTATGAAATAATGAAAATGTCGATTCACCTATATCAACATCAAACTCATAGACATATGAAAATATCAACAAATAAAGAAAAATTTAATAATATACCAAAACAAATTTAAAAAGTAAATAAGCATTCTATTTTATAAACATGGATATGTTTTAAGTTAGAATCTTCCTCTCTCTCTTTGGAAAAATAAACTTTGGCTGGATTTCATTTTGGTTCCTAAATTTGAAAACTAAGACCCTGTTTGATAACAATTTGGTTTTTGGTTTTTGGTTTTTACACACATACTTCCACCTATAAGTTTCTTGGTTTTAGTAGCAATCTTCTAACTTGTTTTCAAAAACCAAGTTTAATTTTGGAAACAAAAAAAAAGTAGGGCCCGTTTGATAACCATTTCAGTTTTTGGTTTTTGGTTTTTGGTTTTTAGTTTCCTGTTTTTTAAAAACAAAAACCACATATGTTTGATAACTGTTTTTTGTTTTCTGTTTTTAAAAAACAGAAAACCAACCTTGTTTGATAAGTGTTTTTGGTTTTCAGTTTTTTAAAAATTAGAAAGATAAAAAAGATATTTTAGAGAGATAAAAATGTGTAAAGACGTTGAAACAAAAATTTAGAGATACAAATATAATATTTTCAAGAGTTTTTTTTTTTTTTTTTTTGAAAAGACGAGAGAAAAGTTAAACATAGAAAATTTAGAGAGATGAAAGAAAATGTTTAGAGAAAGAATATTAGTTAGACTCGAGAAAAGATATTAGTTAGAGAAAAAATAGAAAACAAGTTAGAGTAAAAGCGATAAAATACGATAAATTAGAAAAATAAAGAAAAGTTGTAGCGATAGAAAATTTTGGTGACTTTTTTTTTCCAAAAGAACAATTAGAACATGTTTATTGAGGAGAAAAAATGTATTGACAAGTTTTTAGAAATAGACAAGTTATAGAGAAAAAAAAAAGTTTTGAGAGAGAAAAATAAATTTTAGAGAGAGAAAAAAAATAGAGAAAAAAATTTGTTGGAGAGAGAGGTAAAAGAGGAGAAAAGTAAGCATTACAAGAAAAATGAGTTTTTGAAAAAACAGAAATCTGTTTTTAAAAACTACTTTTTTTTTGTTTTTGAAATTTACTTATAATTTCAAAAACGTTTTTAGAAAACAGAAAACAGAAATGGTTATCAAACACCCTTGTTTTTTAAAAATGAAAAACAAAAACAGAAAACAGAAAACGAAATGGTTATCAAACGGGCCCGTAGTTTTCAAAAACTTGTTTTTGTTTTTAAAATTTGGCTAGGAATTCAAATGCAACTTTAACTAGGATGAGAGCTATGATAAGGAATTTAGGAGAAAACAAGCAGAATTTTCAAAAACCAAAAACAAAAAATCAAATGGTTATCAAAGGGGGCCTAAGCATTTTGGTCTCTAAGGTTTTGATTCCATTTCATTTTGGTCCCTCCTCCAATTTTCCATTAATTAGTAACGAATTGTATTCTTTTAGGATTCTAATTCTCTCTCCTCTCCCTCCACCATAACTTTGCTACCGTCGCTGGTAGCCACCAGCTGTCTCGTCATTGCCACTCGTTGACAACAATTTTTTTTTTTAATTTGTTTCTCCTTTTTTTTTTTTTTTTCTCTTCATTTTTCTTTTAAAAAAATAGAAAAGGAGGAGTAGAAAAAGAGGAGATAAGAGGAGCTCCCTCTTCTTTCTTTTATATGATATGTGAGAGATAGAGAGAATTTGAACTACCGATCTCTCGATCAGTAATACAAGCTTTATGCAAGTTGAGTTCCGATTAGAATCTTTCTTAAAAACCGAACCACGAAAAAACAAATTTGGCGAGGAAAAAGAAAAAGAAAAAGAAAAAGATTGTGGGGGAAAAGAGAAAGAGGACATAAATAATAAAGAGTTGTTGGGTGTTGTGGAGATATCTCGGTAAAAGGAATGTATTCAGCAGAAGCACCCCAGAGATGTACTCTTCTTCTATCGCTTTTCTCTTTAATATTCTTTTTTTTTTTTTTGGCGCCAAATTCTAGATTCTTTCTCTCTCCTTCCATTTTTTTTTTACAACTTATTTATATTATTATTTATTAAATTAACCAACTTAGTTCGGTGATATTTAATATATATAATTTTTGGATCAAAGGTTCGAATCTCTCCATTCTTAAATTTGTATTTAGATAGATTCAAGTCGAAAAATTGATTTGAGCAAAAAAAAGAAAGAAAGAAAATCAAAGATAGATTCAATGGATTCACTTTTTTTTTTATATATATATAGGAATATACCTCTACATATTCATGTTTAAAAGTTAATTTGAGGAAAACAAAAATTAAAATTTAAGTTGTGGAAAAAAAAAAACACCATCTGACATCATTATCTTTAATGGAATAACAAACAACATAATTTATTTCAATTTTGTTATGATTTGAAAGTTTTTAAAATCATGTGGCTCCAGAACACAAGGTAAAGGTAATAAGTTCAATTCAAACAACAAACAAATAATATTACAACTTTAGTTTCCAAACTTTAAAAAGTGTCAAATAGGTTTGCAAACTTTAAATTTTTTTTTTTTTAAAGAAAAGAACAAACTTTAAATTTTATGTTCATTAGGTCCCTCAACTTTAAAATGTATCTAGTAATTCTCAAACTTTCACTTTTGTGTCTAATAGATCTTTTAACTTTCAATTTTAGATCAAATAAGTCTTTGATTTATTCGACATTTTTTAAAATTGACAAGCCTATGAGATATGTTATAGGTAATTCTAGACCATCCCGGAATCGAAAAAGTAGACGAGGACAACACGACTCGAAACCGAAGACAACCCAGAAATGGACCTGAAAAGGGAAATGAGCCATAGGGTTAGGCTAAGGTCAAAGGGATTGGGCCTTGGCCCAACCCCGCTCGGCCTTGGCCTCGGACCGTTTGTGCGGGCCGAGTTTTCTCCCCTCTGCTCGGTCCCTAGAGTCTTTTGGCTGCCTTGGTTCAACTTGGTTCAGCCCAAATCGTCTTCCAACACCTGAAAACCCTAATATGCTAACCCAGGTATAAATACCCTTCTTCACAACTGGAGAAGGGTTCGAAACCCTAATTCTTGTCACTCTTAGATTCCTGTTTAGCTGACTTAAGCATCGGAGCGTGTGTGGCAAACACCACACCGGTGTGCAGTTTCTGCTGGTTTTGCAGGTCACGTCTTCCCAGCTCATACAAATTCACTATCACGTGAAGGTCAGGTGAGTCTTCTATCCGGATTTTGGCATCAACAAGATACAAAATTGGAAGTTTAGAATTCCAATTAGCATAAAATTCAATTTTATATTTAATAGGCTGATTAATCTTTAAAAATCTCGAATACGCTAGGAATATATTAGACTCGAAATCGAAAGTTCAAAGTCTATTAAACATTTTCAAAGTTCAAATACCTATTAGACACAAAATTGAAAGTTGACCTACCGTTTTTAAAGTTTAAAGACCAAATTGTTACTCCCTTGAAAGTTTAGGGACTAAATTAAACCTTCTAAAATTAACTACGACGAAGTATAAATTGATTCAATTTACTCAGTATCCTAACCAAATTTACAAGTTGAACTTAAAAAAAATCATTAAAGCTACATACATGAATGATTCGAATCTATACGTAGATTCTAACTCTCACACATTTGAATCAACACCAAATCCAACAAATATTTTCAACATACTAAATAATCATGAGGTATTTTTTTTAAAAAAAAAAAAAATATGATGAGAGTTAGAAGGTGGAAAAAAATCTAATTTGCTTCTTTTCTTTTCTTATCTAATTTGCTTTTATAAGTTTACCAAATTAGGATTTTTGGACATGAACAAAAAATTTATATAAACAATTCCATCCCAACACACTCAAAAACACCATTCCTCATTACACTCATTCACACCCTTTTTTTCTCTCTCTTAAATTTTCCAATCCAAAAGGCAAAAATTTCCATTTCCCTTTTCCCTTCCACTTTCCTTGATTTTGGTTATGAAATTTCCATGAACAAAATCAGTTCAACAAATCCCATCTCTCAAAATCCAATCTTTCACTTCAAGATCTAACCTTTCTTCTTCAATGGCAGCTCTCTCTCTCTCTCTTCTCTTTCTCTCTCTACTGTAAATTTTTCTTTCCATGGCAGAGCTTTTTCTTTCCATTCTGATACACTTCCTTTCTTCTTCTTCTTATCTTTTTAGCTTCTTTTGATTTTCCCTTTCAATCTCTTTCCTTTTCCCTTTATTCCTTTTTTCTCTCTCTGTTTTTGTTTTCAGTTGGTTTCTCTCTCTAGAATGCAAATTCAAAGATTCCGCCATTAATCCTCAGCTCTGAAACTACTATGGAACTTCAGACCATTCTTTGCCGGAAACCCATCTCGGAACCGCCAGAAAACTTCGCCGGCCGGAGCTCTGCCGGTTTAAGAATTGTACGGATTTCAATGACCGACCCGGATGCTACTGATTCGTCATCCAGTGACGAAGAAGCGGTGAATTTCACGCGCCGCCGTGTGAAGCGGTACGTCGGGGAGATCACCATCGGCAAGGCGGCGAACGGCGGTGGTGGTGGCCGGAAGATGAAAATGAAAATCAAGAAGAAGAAGAGGGCGGTGGGTAATGTAAGGAAGTTCCGCGGTGTCCGGCGGCGGCCGTGGGGGAAATGGGCGGCGGAGATACGGGACTCCGGGCGCCGTGTACGGCTGTGGTTGGGGACTTACGACACGGCGGAGGAGGCGGCCATGGTGTACGACAGCGCCGCCGTGAAGCTCCGGGGACCCGCCGCTTTAACCAACTTCCCCACTCCTCCGCCGCCGCCATTTCCCGGCGAAGAACCTTCTTCTCCGACGTCGGTCCTTCATCACAGAACCCACTTCACCGAATGCTCGCCTCCGTACCGGGCCAACGTGACCGGCGCCGCCGCCGAAGAATCTCCGGTGGTCGACTTTCCCTTCTCCGACGACGTATTCAAATCGATTCTTTTTGAACCGTCTCTGTTTCTCGAGTACCAAACAACTCTCATACCGGAAACTCCATGGACTGGCAGTGACGACGGTGGAGGCGGCGAATTGGTGGCGGTGGCGGGGTCCGAGGAAAGAGGAGAAGATCATGATTATTTTGAAGAAATTTTGATGGGTTCGGATCCTCTGGTGGTCCTATGAAGAATTTGGAGAGTAATGCTGCCGAGTCATCGGAAAATGTGCCCCCGCCGGCCTGCTTATTTTCTGGCAGATTTTTTTCCGGCCGCCGCCATGGAATCCATCTTTGATCGTTTCTTTTTTTTTTTTGTTATTCCAATTTTTGAATAATACTTTTTTCTTTTTCTTTTTCTTTTTTACTTTTATATTTTATTTTGGGAGGTTTTTTGTTTTTCCTCTTCCTTGTATAATTGTATCTCTTGTAATAATAAAACTGTTTTTTTTTTTTTTTTAGCGGCGAGGTAGGAATTTAAACGTTCGAATTCAAGAGAAAGTATAAATATTTAAATTAATGATAATTTGATCAATATTTTTAAGAGTGTATATATACATATTTAAGCTCATTTAGGGTTTAATAATATTTTAGTCAACGTACTTTTGTCTTTGTTTCATATTGATTAATGTACTTTCAAAACGTTCATTTTTATCTTTTCATTTTAAAAAGTGATCAATTTAATCGCTGGAAGCGAAATTTAAGTGTAAATTTTTATACACAATGGAAACGTTTTAATACAAATTTGTAACTACAGTCCAAGAAATTTAGTAAGTGAAGTGTCATGCTAAAATTATAAGCAGGAAAGGGAAAAAAAAGGAAAGAATGAAAAAAAAGTGACCAAATTAGTCACTTTTTAAAAGCACAGGGACCAAAATGAAAATTTTGAAGATATAAGGACGAAAATGGACCAAAGCTTCAAGTACAAGATCAAACAGTGTTTAAACCCTAATTTAATTTCATTTGCTAATTTATTATTAGTTTTTTTTCAAGAAACAAGAGACAATGTGACTTAGAAATGTATACTAATGTGCTACTTATTATTACATCACATTGGTTGTTTATGATAGTACATAAATATATTGTTTTAAAAATAATTTAGAGACTAAAACATACAACCCTAAAATCTAAATGAGATTAAACTTAGTTTTTAAATTAATTTTATAGTAGAACTTTGACATATAACTATGGTGGACTCTTTTTCTTCATTTATCCAATCAATTTTTTTTTTCTTACTTGAAAAAGTGTTTAAAGTTACATATAAATTGATATTTTACCTCTTAAATAGTTAATAATAAAATTAACTATGCAAGTTAAGAGATTAAAATAAGATTTAAATTTGATAGGATATTTGTCTCATAAATTAGGCCAACATGAATTTGAAATACCATTTACATTACTTTACTAAAAGATAAATAAAGATGAAATGAATTGGAAAAAAAATATATTGATTAAATCAGAATTCCTGTTCTAAATGAAAATTATATTATGAGAACACATTTTCAAATAACATAATATATATCTCGTCAATAATATTTAACCCTAAATTTTATTAGACCAGTCAATTATCTTTTCTTGAAAATGTGGTGTCCCACTGCTACCTAAACATTGTATTATATTCTATCGAATGATCTTTCTTCTCATGACTTAACCATGTTATTTTAATTTAACCTTGATTGATTTATTTATTTATTTATAACCAAAAGTTAGTATCATATTCTTGACAAAGATTTATCGTTCCTTCGCCAACAAGAGCTTAGTTCAACTAACATAAAGTTGTACTGATAACCACAAGGTCTGTGGTTCGAATTCCCCTACCCACATTTTGATATTTGATATCAATCAAAGTTTCTAACATATATATATATATACCTGTGAATTAGTTGTGTTAATAACCCTAAATTAAAATCATCTTATAGACCCTTTTAACAGAAATTAAAAAAAAAAAAAAAAACAAAGAATAATAATAAGAAAGAAAAGAGGAAAAACCAACATGATTGGACCTTATTAAGTTACTTGGCTTGAGGAATTACTTTGAAACTTTTTTTTTTTTTTTGGACAGAACATAATTTTTTTTTTTTTTTTTTTTTTTTAAAGACAGAACATAATTTTAACATTTATTACTTTGAAACTTTCATTAACTGGTCCTACTAAAGCAAATTTAGGTAGGGTTTTCTTTAAATTAATTAAAGAATTAAACATAAAACTTTCCCTTTTGACTTAATTAAAACCTTTTAATTTGATGTTAAGTTCTAAAGTTGTGGTTTTAGAAAATGAACAATACTTTACTGTGTACCAGTGTGTAAGTATCTCTGATCTATACACTATTATTGAAATATTGACAATCAGAAAAGATTTAAAAAAAAAAAACTTTCATCTTCTACATTTTCCTCTCTTAGTTATCGAGGTTTTTAGTGGGGTGTGTCCCCCTATTTGCAGAATATTGTTCTTAGAGAACTTAGAATATTGGCTACATTAATTCCTAACCATTTTGAGAGTCGAAGTATGAAACATTTATTCACTTATGTAAAATGGTCAAAATGAAATACCCACGTGCTTAAAAAAAATTATTTAGGTGAATGAAAAATTGATCGAGTTCAAAATACACTCACATAGTTGATAAATAATAATAATAAAAAAAAGTATTCTTCATCAACAAAATGTTGAAGTGTGATTTGTAATAAGCTAAATATACAACGAAAGTAACAAAAAAAATTTTTTAGTTCAACAACATTTGGGGTGAGGGATTCGAATCTCGAACCTCTTGATCGATGATACGTGTTTATTACCATTGAACTATGCTCACTTTGACAATGAAGTAACAAAATTGTTGTCACATACCTATTTATGAAAATAACTATAAGGTAAAGGCAAATTAAAGAAATTAAGATTTTTGCTCATGAGAATGAGTCCAAGGGAGCTCAAAAGAATTAGGAATTAATTAAACTTGATTAAGGAAGAAAATGATGATTAGGTGAACATGACTTGCCTGTATAATAATTGACATTGGACAGTGTCAAAAGCTACAAGTGAAAAGGAGAGCCATATGCAATTTTTGGTACCTTCACTGTTACTCAAAGAAGCTCTCATACAGTGATTAATTATTTTGTCCAGCCAAAGAAATTATAGCTCAACAGTAATTGACATGTACCATCGACCAAAAGATCATCAGAGAAAGTTCGAATTTCTCCATCCCAAATGTTTGTGAACTAAAAAAAAATCCAAAAGTTTAATTGCTTCACACAGTTAATTACCTAAAGGAATTATTATCCCTACTTCTTTTCATTATCCCATTTGATTTTGAGACAGACAGCTAATACTTATCTCATCAGTAAACCCCTCCGTGCAATGAAAATATATTTATGGTTTGATCGGGTTAATAGACCTTTTAGACGAAACTCGTATTGAAGTGTTGTAGTTTTGGTGAATTCAAATGATCCAAGTTAAATGATGGATCCCAACTCTAGTTTCAATATATTGTAGGATCTTTGAGCTTGATTCATCTGGTTGTT
Source organism: Luffa aegyptiaca (assembly GCA_017139565.1). Lineage (NCBI taxonomy): Eukaryota > Viridiplantae > Streptophyta > Magnoliopsida > Cucurbitales > Cucurbitaceae > Luffa > Luffa aegyptiaca. The sequence goes on from CM029396.1 coordinate 1,427,838, forward strand.
TTCAAGAATTTTGTTGACAATTTTGTTTGCAAACATATATTCACAGTTAAAATTAGTTGCTTAAGGTTCACTTTAATTTTATTTTTTAAAATAATATTCTAATGGCTTATCAAGATATTATTTTCTAATTAAATGTGGTTGGAAAGGAAAAGGCTAAGGGAAATTATGAAATGAAATTAAAATAGTATATACATTGCATGCACAATGAGAAATCCTTGTCATAAGAATATATTCCAGTTAACAAATTCTAGTTAGTTTAGCTCAACTCAAACTAATTTCATAAGAATTATGGACCAAATTAGCTTATACATACATGGTTAATTTGAACTCATTTGTTTAACCTAAAAAATATTAATAACCTAAATTATTTCGTACGATCGATTTGTGATTGGATTGAGTTTTCAAGTTATTTGAATTAAAGAATTTTATTTCATCGAGAAGGTTACCTTTGCTCTTTAGATATAAGTGTGTGAATTCATTAATCTCATTTTATCTTTCTAAATTTGTATAAACTTGTCAATATTGACAATCAATGTTAATTATCGAGTTAATAATCAACAATAAAGAATTACAATACGATATTGTATATTGTTGACGCAAACGTTATGCAAACATACGAGAGATGTATATGAGACACTTGGGGATGGTGATGTTTGATAACGGTTGCCGGTTGGTAGAAGAATGACGGATCTATACAAATGTGTCAAAACTCTTAGACATTGTAAAAATATTTTTATGTATTTATATGGTCATGCTTTGATTTTGGGTGTTGTGTGTGACCCCAATGCCATGTGAAGAAACTCTGTCTCTTGTTTGGTTTTCAAAATTATTGGCTTTCTTAGAGATCATGGGACTTCCCTCTTTTGTGTTTCCCTTTCCCTTTCTTCTTCTTCTTCTTCTTCTTCTTCTTCTTCTTCTTCTTCTTCTTTCTTTTTTCTCTATCGTAGGAATGGCAAAAATTCTCACGAGGTTGAATACTCTCCTCTCGTCTCTCTTGTTGTAGGAATGAGTCTTGTCTTGAATTCTCGCTTTCCCTAAGTAAATTCTCATGAGATTGAGTATTGGTGGGGTCTTATTGTCCCCATACATAATAACTTTATATATTAACTAGGTTGTTTGAGAGAGGGAGAGGAAGTGTGAGAGAAAAATAAGCTATGTATTGTGAGAATTCTCTAGAGAGGGTTAGGCTTTGAAAGGCCAAATAGAGAAGTAAAATTTCTATGAGCATGAGCGAGCAAATTTCTCTATTTAACTTATTATAAGTTTTATTATTGTCAGTGAAATTTGTAGTTGTAGAAGACTAGACATAATCTTAATTAAGTTTGAGGCAAATTTAAACCATTAGTTGATGACATTGGCAAGCAGCCATTTTACAAAACATGTGACGTAGATGAATTGGTTGAATAATGTCGTCAAAATTAGATTAGATGGTGGATGCAAGAAGCCGTTTCACAAGATATGTGACATAGAGATACACAGACACTAGTCTCTCTCTACACCGACAATTTCTCTCACTAATATTTTTCTATACAAACTCTCTCTCACTCAAAAAACTATATAAAATAATATTAATATCAACTATTAAAATATTTTATCATCTAATGCCTTTTTATAAAAACGTTGTTTTATAATAAAATGATTATGATCAAAGCATTTCACAAGCCTAGGAGCTCTGTGGGACAACTAGAATCTCGACGCTCTTCCTTCTCCTCCCGAGTAACTTGTGACTTACAACAGGCTGCTTTCATCCTTCCTTGAACTACGATCCTTCAAATTTCACTACCAGCCCAAGCTGAAGAAGTTCAAGAATAGTCCCCCCACGCAATAGGGGGGTCAAGGCACTGATCATGGCAAAGCCTCTTACCGGGCAAATTACTGAAGTTGGTTTTGAGTCGGTTGATAATCCAAAAAAGCCTGCTTAACAGAGTGTTGAAGGAACACAACCTACCGAAAAATTGGGAGAGAGAATCACATATACAAATATCTTAAAAAATAATTTGATAATTGCCAAAAAAAAAAAATTGAGAGAGAGAGACAGAACATTTCATGTAAAAGGTACATATATTTTAATGCAAGTTGCAAGAAGAGTGATTTTTACTCTTTTTTTTTTCCCTTCTTCTTTGCTCAAGAACACTTTTTGTGTTATTGTGTATTGTTATAAGCTTTTTTTGGTCCCCCATGTAACATCTTGTCTTGCTCTCCTATGCACCTTCCAATGCTTTTAATTTGTCTTTCTTTTCCAAACTTATTAAAGGCTTTTGGTAGGTTTGCTTAAAACTTCACTTCACTTCCACCATCTTAATTTTTCGCCAAAATCTTAAAAAACATCACATCTTCAACTAAGAGATCAGAGGTTTGAATCTCTCAACTCTCATATATTGTTGAACTAAAAAAATCAGTAATTATAAGATTATATTCAATAATAAAATTTTAATAATAAATATGTTAGTCCAAAAAATACTAAATATGTTAGTAATATGATATATTAAATTGTTAAATTCATGTTTATGGCAGAACATTTAATCTATGTAAGAAAAAAAAAGTATAACCATTTAGTAATAATCTTATATACAAAATACTAATAAGGCATTTGATTTCTTATTTTGTTTTTCCTATAATTTTACATTTTTGACAAATTATTAATAATATATAAATTATTTGATAACTATATTTATATATTAAAAAAAAGTCAATTGTGCATTATTTATTGTTTTTATTATCATTAAATTGTTGTGGAATTGGGCTTGGTCCCTTGAGCCCATATCTTTTAGCAAGAACAGTATGTGTATATATATGTATATATATTGAGGTATATGAGGTGTGGTTCGAATCCTCCTACTCCACATATTGTCAAAAAAAAAAAAAAAATAGTAGGAAATTTTCTAGTACTACTCTAATGAAGGTAGTATAGAAAAATTAACGTTGAGGCTCACTTTGGTCATTTGATAACCATTTGGATTTTAGTTTTCACTTTTTTTAAATTTGTGTTTGTTTTCTCACGATTTCCTTATAATGTATTTCATATTTGATAAGAAAACATTTGAATTATTAGTCAAATTCCAAAAACAAAAATACGTTTTTGAAAATGCTTTTTGTTTTCTGTTTTTCTTTTTTAGTTTTTACAAATCATGCTTAAATAGTAACTTATTCATTTTCCTATTTGAAAAATCTAAAATTGTTTTTAAAATTTATAAAGAAAATATCTGAAAAAATGGTTTTTAAAAACAGTTTTTTATCTTCTTTTTTTTTTTCTTTTGTTACGGAAGAGCGAGTGGGGGAGAGAAATAAAAGAATCGTGAATTCATATTGTATCCAAAAATTTAAAAGAGAACAACTACAATATATTTTTAAATTAATATATATATTTTTACAACATATAGGAGTGGGGAGATTTGAATCATAAACAAGCTTTATGCTTGAACTATGTTCATGTTAGCAAATTTAATAGATTAATATTAATATAATATTATGCAACAAATTAATAATCAAAATTATTTACGTCTCGTTTTAAACAAAATATTTTTATCTCGAACATTGTGTAGTTTTTAATAATTAATAATTAATTATAAGGATCTACAAATAGTTTTTAAAGTAAAGAATGAAAAAATCACAAAACTTTTAGATTATCGTCGCCTGAGAGATTCGAACTCTCGCGGGGAAACCCCATGTACTTAGCAGGCACACGCCTTAACCACTCGGCCAAAGCGACATGATTTGTGATCTACATACTTTGATCACATTAATTAATTTAATTTTATTGGTTTATAATGAATTTCAATGTTTTCAAAAAAAAAAAAAAAGGAATTTCAAATTTCTTTGCTATTAGTTAATGATAAATAATAAATTTATTAACGATAATTAATTTGGAGCAAAAAGATTCAAACTTTTGATTTTTTGGTTGGAGTAAATATCAATTAATACTCAACTATACTTAATTTGAGAAGAAAACATATCTCGATTGTTTTTAATTTATTAGTGAAAAAAAGGTATTAAAATTGATTGACAAACCAACAAAAATTAAATTGAATGGAAAATTGGCAAAATCTATCCTAATTAACACAATTAATTTTTGGTTTTATATTTTACAAAACTATTTTTTTTAGTACATCAACATTTGGGATGGGAGGATTCGAACCTCTGACTTCTTGGTTGGTGATACATGTCAATTACACAACTAAATGGATTAACATATATGGCTAAAATCGAATCGATTTGATTTTATTAATGTTGTATAAATTCATTTCTTCTATAGCTCTTAAAATAAAACTTTAGTAAAAATATATTTGGTTGATGATTTAGTTAATTTCCTTGGTTCTCTTTAATTTATTGTTCAATTTAATGTTCAAATATCTACCATCTATACATATCATCGATAGCTCAATCCATAAAGTCTAATTGATTTATTCTTTCCCCTTAGAGTTTAATCTATTACTTCCATTTTATATCATTGTAAAAAAATATTTTATAAGAAAAAAAAAAACCCCTCTCATTAAACTTAGGGTTTGAGAATTTCTAAAATCTTTCCCTAATACTAATTTATTGTCGACTACATTAAGAAAATATTCATTTTTTTCAAAACTAAAAACTGAAATGATTGTCAAACGGTGCCTAATCTTTTCTTTTAAAAATTAATTTGAAAACTAACATGTATAATATTTCTTTGTTTGACAAGAGAAAATGATCCATTAATTACATGTAGTGCATATTCAATTGCGAAGAACTTTCCATAGAAACATCTTAATTTAAAAGGGAATCTTGTAATTCCAATAGAAATTATCATTGTCAAACATCTTTATTGACTATATTGTTGTTAGATGCAATTTTTTTTTTTCCTTTGAGAAAGTTGTTAGATACAATTGTTGCATTTCAAATTCATGTAAAGTCGATAAAGCCTAAAGTCCTCTTTTGTTATAATGTCACACTTATCTATACCTATTTAGAACGTTGAAATAAATAATAAAAGTCTATTTAATAATTTAAATATCGTTTTCGTACATAAGATCCCCAAATATACTTAACTTCTAATTATCGATTCTAGTAATGAGATTGGCAACTAACACTTTTCTATTCAGTCGAACATGAATATAGCTCAATCGGTCAAAACATATCAACCAAGAGGTTATAAGTTCAAAATTTTCCACTCCATATATTGTCGAATTAAAAGAAAACATTTTTCTATTCAAGACGAAACCAACGATGACTTTAAAGGAAGCTTGAATCGATTGACTTTTTCAATTAAAAATAAAAAATAAAAATTGACCATTGCCTAAAGTCCCTCCCTCTCCCAACCCTTTTTTGGGTGTAAATCACAATCTCCTTGCCTAGCCCATTTAGAAATTTTAAGTGGTCAATTGGAAATTAAGGGCCCGTTTGGTAACGTTCTCGTTTCTTGTTTCTTGTTTCCAATTTTATTAAGAAATCTAAGTATTTAATAACTATGTATGTTTCTTGTTTCTCATTTTTTAGAAACACTCCCAAAATTTGTATAGAACTTTTGGGAACAACTAAAACTAGTTTCTCCTTTTTTTGTTCTTGTTTCCAATTTTTTCCAAACATAAATAAGAATGTAGGTTTATTATTATTGAATGTATAGGTGTTAGGGTAATGAAATTCTATTTTTCTTTATTAAAATTGAAGAAACGGAAACAATAAATGAGAACGTTACCAAACGGGCCCTAAGGAGTTAAACTTTCTTATCAATTGTACCCATGTGAGAATTTTTTTCTTAATTAATATCTTTTTAAATTTTGTAAAAGAAACATCCAACTTTTTTTTGCCTTTAATATAAAGGTTAAATTACTAATTTGATGTGTAGTTTTAAAGTTTCATTTTTTTTAAAGTATTGTGATTGTTTTATCACATTTTTTTTACCGTGATTTTGATTTTTTTAGTTTTCAAAACTTGGTTTCATCTTTAAAAACATTAGTAAAAGGTACCTAACAAAACAAAGAAATTCATGGGTGGGAATAACTTTTATAAGTTTAATTAAAAAAAAAAAACAAATAATTATCAAACGGGATCAAAGTTTCAATTTAGTTCTCATAGTCTAGTTAAACTTCACAAATTACCTCTAAACTATTTTTAAACTCCACAATTAAGCTAATATAGTTAGCCAAATAAAAATTTAAAAAAAAATTATGTCACCTATTCGATACAACAATGGAAACAATTGGCAAAATTTCACCAAATGAAAGACAACGAAAATTTAAAACTATGAGAACTTAATTCGAAATGAAAACCACATGAACTATACTAATAATCTAATCCTTTGAATAGTAGTAATAGTAATAATAATAAAAGTATAATCTTTTTGGAACAATATTTGGCTGCATACTGATATGTAGTGATCTTCCTACATATCCCACTAAAATCTTGACAACTAAGAAAGAGAAAGGTAGAAAATGAGAAAAGTTTTTTTTTTAATCTCCTACTTGCCAACATTTTAGCGGTGGTATGTAGGGAGATCCCTGCATACCGGTATGCAGCCAAGTATTTTTCATTTTTTTTTTTTATATTTGTGAGTGTCCAAACTAGCTTGTGCGCACATCGACTAATCTCATAGAATAATCGTCTGATCCTACTACATTTGGCTGTCAGTGTAAGATATTAAATCCTAGATAGATAGTCATCATAGATTGAACGCATTCCCTCTAAAAAAAGTGCAATTAAATGCATGAATCTATTATAATAATGAAAAAAGGAAAATAGCATTGATTTTTGTAAAATTGAAAAATTGTATGCCCGCGAGAGACGCTTGTGGGAAGAGTTGTAGAAAGCGTGCGGCGGGTGTTTGACCACCCACACTTGTGTCTTCTATGGCCGTGTTTGTTTGGTTTTCCCACCTCTCATTTACACGCCAAAGACCCCACCACCGAATCTATGAGTAAATAACACTCTCTCCAAACGCTTCTTTTTTTTTTTTTTTTTTTTCTTTTCTTAGCATGATAATTATTCGAGTGGAGAACTCTCGAACAGTTGAGCTATGTTTAGGTTGACTACTGAAAATATTACTGATATTTTTATTTTGAGTTATACTAAAATACTCAGATGAACACTTTTATTTTTTCTTTTTAATGTACCGATGTCTTTAGAGGAAATCATAGTTCTTAACTTTTTCTTTTTAAGCCAAAATGAACATAGTTCAATATACTATTTGTTGATGATCAAATTTCGCTAGGTAAATTACCTTCGCTCCACGTGATAATCGACAGTGAATTTGTTTGAGAGCGGGGGAAGACGTGACCTGTAAAAGAGTAAACCTGCACACCGGTGTGGTGCTAGCCACACCGCCTCCGATGCTTAAGTCAGAAAATGGAGGAGGAGAGCAAGAGAGTAAGAGAAGAGAGTCGAGAGTTCGGGTCCCCTTCTTCAGTGGCGAAGAGGAGTATAAATACCTGCTCATACTCCTAGGGTTTTTAGGGATTCGGAGGCATTTCGGGACAAACCAGGCGGAACTGGGGCTGCTAGAGGCATCAGGGACAGAGAGGAGGTGACTGAGCTCGACCCGCGCAAGAGGGCTGAATGGGGCCGAGGCCGACCATATGGGTAGGGCCAAGTTGGCCCGACCCTTTGGTCGGTTCTTCCTTTGGGTCGGTCTCTTAGTCTTATTTTCGCCCGGATGTCCTCGTCAGCTCCTTGTGCATCGGGTGGTCCAAAATTACCTATAACACTATTGATCAAAAGGTTTGAACTTCGAATCCTCTATTCCTAAATGTTGTTGAATTAAAAAATAGAGGAATATATATATAGAGTTTAAATAGAGGAATATATATATATATATATATAAGGAAAAAAAATCAATTTATATTTATACTCTTTTTAAAGAAAAATCAATTTATACCCCTATACTTTTTTTGGACAATATGTGAGGTGGAGAATTTGAACTACGGACCTCTTAGTCATTAGTACAAGTTTTGTGCCAGTTAAACTATGCTCGTTGGCTTATACCCCTATACTTTGAAAGTTGAATAAATCAAAACTTTAAACTAATAATTATATCAATTTAAACTCTATACTCTTCGTAATTGAATTAAATTAGATCGATTCTATTTTAAAATCGTCAATACATAATTACCACGCATATATAGCATTTCTTTAAACACAGTAACATTAGAGGAAAATGCTGAAATCAAATTGATAACAACAATTTTCATTAATATGTGTGGTTTTTCGTTCCTTCTTCCTTTATTTTTCTCTTTCTATTTAAGAATAATTACTCTATAATTTTCCTTATCATCTTAATAAGATCTTGATGGGAGAACAATTCTATTAGGATGATTTTGAGCTCTCAAGTAAAAATAGTTGTGAATCACTCGCTAAATTGATTTAGTTTAGGGTTTTAATAAAGATTTTAATTGTAAATTGATTTTTTTTTTTTTTTTGTTAAAACAAAAATATCATAAATTAACATAGAATATTTAAAAATCTAAGGAAAAAAAACAAATAAAATAAAAAAAGATATATATTTGTGGAGAGAATTTAGGTCGTATAATTAGGTATTTGCTAAGAAATTTAGGAGGTTATTATCAAAGGCAAATAACAAAGAGTGGCCCTAAGCCGCAAGGAGAGCGATACAACAAAGAAACTCTTCGCGTCTCTTCTTCCGCTATCTTCTGGTGAGACTTTCTTCCTTCTTCTTCCTCTTCTCCAACCAATTTGGAGAACCCATTTGTTTTCCCTTTTCAATTCTCCAAATCCATATTTCAATCGCCATTTCCACATTCATCCATTAACCCAGTCAAGTTTCGTCTCTTGTGCCTCTGGGTGTTGCCGAGACTCCTTCTGTTCTCCCTTAATTATTTCAGAACCGAGTGTTTGATTGGTGCAGGGTGAACTCGTTGGCGGTGCGAATGGTGAAATCGGAGCGAGGGCATGATTCTTGGATTGCCTCGGAGGAGGCAGCTCAGACGATCGAGAGAGATGGGCGTGATTCTTCGATGTTGGTTGTGGAGAGTGATGGTGTGCGGCTTTCTGCTTCTCCGTCTCAGCCTTCGAATGATAACGCTCCTGATGGTAAATTGGGGTTTGGAGAACGAGCTGTCTCTGCTGCTGGTGCCGCCTTTTTCTCGGCGATAATTGTAAATCCTCTTGATGTTGCCAAGGTAGTGTTGAATGACTAATGAGAGTTCTCTTTGTTATTGATGTTTTTCAAGATACTTGTTTTGTTTGGGAGTAATTGGACAACTTTAGTGGGGTTCAATCGGATGGTTGGTTAAGTACCTTTGGGGACAAGTTATGGCTTTCTACACCATGGACATGCGTGTTTTTGAACATGCCTTGGTTAGATAATTTCGGTGAATTACCGTTATTTTTCGAGAAAAATTTGTTTAGGTGCATAGGATGAAAGGTGATTTTAGAAATATTTCCTTCCTGCTAGGCTGTTTAATATGATACCATGGTTCTTTAACTCTTTAAGTCTATCCAAGTGTTTAAAATTTTGGAAAATATTGTTAAATTTTAGGTTAATCTACAAATTTAGTCTCGTACTTTAAAAAGTTTCAATTATGTTACTTTTGATTTTGAATTAATAAGTCCCTATTTAAATTTTGATGCACTACGTTGATTGGACTAATGGGGTGATGATTTTAAATGAAGATATAACAATAAGGGAATAGGTCACCTAGATAAAGTAAGGGTGAGCAAGTGAAAATTTTGGTTTAAATGTATTGTACCTGCCTATCTTATTGAATTTTTGGCTTCGATTGCTTGCATTTTATCTAGCTAGCTTGGCACATGCCAAATGATCACTTGTTCAATCAAGGTGCCATGTCAATATTTAAGTATCAAGTACTTAATAGAGTCAAAACAGTCGGACACAAGTAATTATTTTTTAAAAAAATCCAAGGACTAAATTTGTAATTTAACCTAAATTTAATAGTTATTGATGACTCATTAAAAAGTAGAAGCACACTGAGATGTTCTTAAAATTTTCCATTTACTATTTTGGACCTTGAATCAGTGTTATGTTCTGGTATATATACACACGGGGCTGCTCTCGTTTCTCCTTCCTGTTCTGCAACCTTAATTATATATAATTAGCTTCCCCAGTCCCCAGCATATTCTGCAGTCTAAGAATTTCTCTGCTTTTTGAATTATTAGACAAGGTTGCAAGCTCAAGCTGCAGGAGTTCCTTATTCGCATCCACTTAGTGATTGGACCAGTCGCATGGCATTTTTTGGACCAAAAACGGTTTGTTCCATTACCTATAAGTCTGATTCATTTTTATTCCGATCATGGATGTAGCTTCTTTAGAATCTAATCATGTTTCTGATCTTTATCTTGTTTTTGATGCATGATATATGATGTTACAGTCTATCTATATTTGATGCCTGTTTAATTACTTTAGTTGTCAGGGCTTCATCCCCTCTCCATGATCTTCTCAATTTTAATTTATTCTTTAATGCAAATAATGCAATGCTCCATACACGATGCATGTATAGTGTCTGTTGTTAACATGATGTAATTGTAACTTTTCTTTGGCTCTTTCTAGAATTCCCAGACTTCTCCTGCTAAAAGTAGAATTCAATTTCTGATCAAAGAAAAAAAGTATAATTGATTTGTCTCAGAGATGACTGAGTTTCATTTCAAAAGATTCTTTCTAAATCACATCATAGGACCTAAACCCATTAAGCTAGTGCCGTCTTCCAATTTGCTGGCTTTCTTTCTCTAATGCCTTTAGGGAATGGCAATGTTCTGAGAGAGGCATGGGAGTATATGAAGCTAGGAGCTACCATCATATTATCAAATCTTACTTTTAATGTTTTGCTTTATTTTGGAATTTTATTTTTTAGTGCTTTTATGCTTCTACTGTCCTTTTCTGTTGGACTTGATTTCTCTTTTGAATTAACCTTTGATTGCTATATACTGTGCCAGATGTTTGCAGATTTAAGGTGTTCTCCTTCATGTGCACGTGCGGGGATTCATGGTACAGTAGCAATATGTCCTCCTGATTGTTTTCAGTACAAAGGAACGCTGGACGTCTTCTACAAAATCATTCGACAGGTTGGTCAGTTTTCTCTTGTTAATCTTGACAGATGGATAAACTTGTGATTTATTTCTTTACTTTTGCTTGAGGACTACTTCAGCTTCTGGTACTGAACAATGTAGCACAATTGCCTTGTAAAATAGATGTTCTGTATAAGTTGGGCTGTGAGTAAAAGTAGGTATGAACTATGAATTTATTTGGGTGTTCATTATACACGATGAAATTCACAGGAAGGATTTGCGAGGTTGTGGAGAGGCACAAATGCTGGCTTAGCTCTTGCTGTTCCCACGGTATGACTTCATATTAATCAAAGGCCACCCCTTCCCTTATCTAAAAGTTCCCTTTGAATATTTACATGGTCATGAATATTGTTATCTGAGTAATGATTAATGTCTCTTTTATTTAAAGAACAGGTGGGAATCTACCTACCTTGCTATGACATATTCCGTAACTGGTTAGAAGAGATCACTACCAAGAATCTTCCTAGTGCTACTCCTTATGTTCCTTTAGTTGCTGGGTCATTGGCGCGTTCTTTGGCTTGTGCAACTTGTTATCCAATTGAGCTTGCTAGAACTCGCATGCAGGTAATGAGCGCCTGGAAGCATAGCTGAAACATCTTTAAGATGTTGCTCATTATTTGGGCCACATTTGGTAACTTTTTTGTTTGCTATTTTATGTTTCTTTAAAGTTAAGCTGGTTTACATTTTAAAGTATTTTCAAAATCATAGTCAAATTTTTAGAACTTAAAAGATTATTTTTAAGAACTCATTTTTTGTCATTGAAATTTGGCTAAAATTTCAAAAGGTATTTTTTGAAGGAAAAAAAAAAAACTAATAAAACAAAGCAATTAATTGTTCCATAATTTTAAATGAAAATCTGCTATCGTGTTTATGCAACTGCTTATTGGTTATACATTTCCAGTAAAGGATAGGTTGCAGTATTATCCCATCTTTCTGTGTTCCTGTTAAACTATCGTATAGATTGTACCTAGTTGCATTTGTTGTATCTTGATTTTGGTCTCATTCTAAAATATAGAAAAGAAAAAAAAATCATTGGCTTAGTGTCCTTAGAGTATGGCCTTCTAGTTGTGCTCTACAAGTCTACATTGTTATGAAACACATTTTACTTCACCAATAAATACTTCAAGATGCGTGCATGTTTATATTTTTGGCTTTGTTTATAATTGTTTTTTATTTATTTATTTGCGTTAGCATATTTTCTTTGTATTGATCTTCTTTGTTGTCAATATATTCTTTGTTTCTTATCCCCCCCCCCCCCCCCCAAAAAAAAAAAAGCAAGACATTTTCTGTGTTTTTTGCTTGACTTGCTTGATTAGTTATTAGTTGGAAGTTGCTTGCACGGTGCCATTCATCTAAATGAATGATATGGTTCATTTGTTTCTGTGTAGGCATTTAAGGAGATGCGAATTGGCAAGAAGCCGCCTGGAGTCTGGCAGACTTTACTTGGTGTCGTCTCCAATGTAAAGAGCACAACTAATGGTGAAATTACCTGTAAGTTAATTTCTAATGAATACAAATTTCTTTAAGAATGTGCTTTACACCTGTTCAAATTCAGGTGCGATTTCTTACTTTGGTTAATGAAACTGTAGCAGCAAAAAGTTATCGTGCCCTATGGACTGGAATGGGGGCACAGCTTGCACGTGATGTTCCATTCTCAGCAATTTGTTGGTCAACCCTTGAACCAGTGAGAATTTAGCTGCTCAGCTGTAGAGAGGTTTTATTCTTCTGTAACTTACTGTACTCTACGTTTAACTGGGCTTCTTTCATCTTTATAGGTCAGAAGGAAACTACTTGGATTGGTAGGTGATGAAGCTAATGCAGCCAGTGTGTTTGGGGCCAACTTTTCTGCTGGTTTTGTTGCTGGAAGTCTTGCTGCTGCCGCTACATGTCCCCTGGATGTTGCAAAAACCCGACGGCAGATAGAGGTTTCTTTTCCTTCTAAATATGTTGCCTGTTGTCCTTTCTTAAGAGTTAAGAACTTGCGGGATTGTTTAGAATGTTAACGTACACAATCTGCTACTCCACCCACCCACACAATTCTAAGTATAGGTAAATAGGTCTGTTATCCACATTTGTAGATGTAACAGATCGATGCAAGGATTTAGACGCTGGTTCTGATTATTTTTTATTATACCTTTTTTCCCCGTATCCATGTAATTCATATTTAATTAATTTTTTTTTAAAACTTTCAGAAGGATCCAGTGAGGGCACTGAGAATGACAACAAGGCAGACACTAATGGAGGTTTGGAGGTATCTTATTAGTCATTACTTCAGACTATTAAATTGTAGTAGGTTTTCATAGAGATGCTTTTATCCCTAAATTAGTTTCACTAGGAAGACACTATCAAGCACGAAACATTTGGAAGTGCTCCATTATTTCATCTGTAATGAGCCATCACATTGATTGTGGTAACAAAGATATGATCTAAAGCAGCTTTAGTTGTTAGCCTTAATTAATAAAGTTAATTGATTGGATATTTATTGTATTTGACTGAAATTAAATTGAACTTGAACCAGGGATGGTGGGATGAAAGGACTATTTGCAGGAGTTGGACCTCGTGTTGGTCGTGCAGGCCCATCAGTTGGGATTGTGGTATCATTTTACGAAGTTGTGAAATATGTTCTTCATCACCAATATCCAACTTCATGACAGGGTAAGAGCTGCTTCTTACCCTCTTCTGGTGTAAGCTGTGCATAGGAGGAACTCATCGACCAGAGAGCTCTTTTCTTTTTGACTTACTGTGGATGTCATAACATGCCGACCAAATACATTGGGTATACAATCTCAGTTTTGTAGATTTAGTCTAGGCCAATAGGTACGGATAGATTAGAATAATAGCACTCCTACCCAACAAAAAAAAAGATAAGAAAAAACTATAGAAGGGGTGGACAAATTTTGGAGGCGTAAACGTTGCTCGCATGGAGCTGAAAAATTTTGTGACATTTTCATTTATTCCTAAAAGTAATATGATTTTTTTCTCTCTTCCCTTTGTTGTGATCTCCAGTTGGGAAATTCTTCTTTTTCATCTTTTTGGTCATTCGAATCCTTTGCTACCTTCATCTATGTTTAAAATATCCGGAGATCATAGTAAATTCTCGCTTCTATTGCCTTTATTAAACTGTTTGTACTGAATATTTCGTAGATTCAAGTAAAATATCCTCTTCATATTTTTATCTCTGTGCTTAAAATATCTGTAGGTCACAGTAAATTCTCACTTCTCTCATCTTTTTTTAACTTTTTGTACAGAGATATTCCATAGATTCAAATAAAATATCCTTCTTCATAAAAGCAGGGTTGTTTTTCAGAATTGGCATTTCATTGCATTCTTTTTCTGTTTCTCTGGAAAGATATACTTTTATTGGACTGAACTTTGGGGCGTGTCTGCTGTCAGCCATCTTTTTGTGCATCTCAAAAGCTAATGATTGGAGATGTGAATTCTTTGTGGTTTAAGATTAGAATTCAATAGCAAGTCTGTACCTTAAAGGGAACTGGCTGACCAGATCATCAAAAAATCTTCTAAATGCTAACTGGATTGAGTTATTCATTTGCGCCCATGGAATGAAGAATCAACTGTTCAGATAATTTTTTTAAAACAGTGGCATAGGAATTATTTTGTCTTGATCTTTAGGTAATTTTTATTACTTTTCTCCTTATCAATTTGTGTGAGTAGAACAGTGAACCTCACATGTTATACTTGGACATGTTAAAATTACGATCGTACACACACACACATACACAAAACATAGTCTTTGTTTGAGTTTTTATTTGGAATCATAAATTTTACTGTGTTATTTGATTGATAAAAAATAGCTGAGTTCCATACCATGTGTTCTTAAAAGGGGTACTTGCAATACACTAAAGCTATTAGGAGATGATTATCAGATCAGCAGGGAACCACAAAAAAGGAAGGAGAGAACCCATCAGAAGCCTTTGAAGACTAATTGTCTGACCCCTCACTGCCTGTATCTCTCTCTCTCTCTCCTCCAAACCCTTCATCTCCCTTTCTCTCTCATCCCCTTCTTCTCTCTGCAAACCCTTCAAGGTGAGTCATTATCCAATACCTCTCTATTTCTTCTGGTTTACGCCCCGGAATTCTGCCTGCTATCAGATCCCACCTGAAATGAAAAGCCATTTTCTTAGAAACTCAAATACTAGAGGTACTTGGAAAGCAATGAAGGAGAAAAAGGGAAGAATCTTTCTCCATTCTTGTTTAGAAAAAGCTGGGAGAATTCTGTAAATCTGGGTTGCTTTAAACTCTGACTCACCTATCTCCAATCAGCTTATGCATTCTATGGATAAGATCTTCCTCTTGTGCTGTCATAGTTATAAACTGCCACCTAGTGCTGCTGACTTCTGTTAGAGACAATAAGTCACAAATTTCAAAAAAGGAAAGTAGGACTTGAAATATCATCCAAAAGTGAGAGAATAAGGTAGAAGAGAGAGACCAACTTCAGGATGAGTAATTGGACATGGAAAATAGAAAATCAAGTTGATGAAAGAAACCTTCAGAGTCTAGTGGAGTGATTTTAGCTTGTTTCTGGTGACGATGATTGTCCATGTCTCCCCAAAGAGCAGAGGCAGAACAAAAACAGGAAGATAGAGAACTGGGGATGAAAGAATTTTAGGAAAAACTATGATAGAGAGCTTTGAAACTTCCAGAGGGAAATTTAAGTTTATGTGAATGCCTGTATTTTCTTCTGCCCACCAAACTTTGGGAAGTAAGTTTGTTGGTTGACTTGTTGGGTTGGTAGACTTGTAGTTGACAACTTACAAAGGGATAAAAGACAAGATTAAAATATTGAAATCTTAGAGAGAGAAGGAGAAAGAGAAAGAGCTGTTCTAGGGAAGGTCATCTAGTAGCTAGTTTCATTCTTTTAGGATTAAGAGATCTGAAAAAGTGTGGATATAAGCTCAGCTCCAACTAAAAACAGATAAGCAGACAGATAAACATGGGCAATAGTTTAGTTTAATACAGGTGAGAAAGGCACCAACTAAAGTTGAAATGGGTGCCCAAAACTCTCTGATATGTTACCTTGTTTCTCCACTGTGATTGTTTTTAGGCAGTGCAGAGGGTTCTAATCTCACCCAAAATATAATACTCAACTGGTAGTTGGGGACCTGGGGAAGTGGTCTAGTGCCTGTGTTCAGTTCAGCTAACCTTCTTCCCAACTGCACACACAAATTCAGATAGGGAGAGAGATATGACACATCTTATCCTGAATTAGTGCTCAGTATTCCAATTGCACCAGCCCCCCCTCAGCAAGGACATGCAAATGAATACAAAATTATTTTGTCTGTTCAGAAATTTGTATTCATCTTTTCCTTCCCTCCCTTCTACTTCCCTTTCTTCACATGCTTCCTTAGATTTCTTCACAAACACACACACACACACCAAGAGAGAGAAAGAGAGAGATAGGTAATAGGTAGTGGGCAATGATACAGTACACAGTTTCACCTTGAGAGAGAGAAAGAGAGAGAGATGAAGCATTGATAGACAGTAAACAGTGTGAGCTTCAAGAAATCCAAGCAAAATGGAACATTTCCATAGAGTGGGAAAAGGTGAAGGCAGGCAGAATAATGTCAAAATCAATGGTACCACACAAGCTTCAAAACAAAAAGAAGACAATTTTTGTAGGCCTTTTCACCATTTCATTTCACTTTGCTTCTCTCTCTCTCTCTCTAGTTGTCAGTTGCAGACTATAGCCTCAATTATTCATATTTGTTCTCCTACACTACTGCACACATTATCTTGATGATTAGCTCTCCATTTCTCTGAGTATTTGGTGGATTTTGATGCATTCTTATCATTATGCTTTAACCCCATTGGATAAGGCTCAATTATGTGCTCCACTAATTTGCAGGGCCAAAAATAATAGCCTTACACTATGGACCTTGTATTTTTAGAATAAAAAATTCTGCCCATTGTTGGATGATTTGCTTTGTTTAATCCTCAACATATCAACCTGAAATGTTCTGTGTTGCAGTCCACAGTTAGATTAGATACCATCTTAACACTTAGTTGACTAAACTCAACTTTTTTATAGTTAAGTCGCCTTTGAGTTTGGATTTACCTTTGGTTTTTTTTAAGTTCATTTCTTGGTTTTCGATTTTTCTTAAACCAATAGGATCACTACTCATCTAGTCATAGACGCTGCAAGTAACAAGAGATGACATCCCCGATGATAGAAATACACGAGACTATAGATGTTAAGTTCTTTTAGGGTTTGAATGTGCATATGGTTTGTTGTGGTTTTTAAGGTAAGAAATCTTGTATAAAATTTTATTATGTGTTAGGTTTGTGTTATAAAAGGGGAATCTCACTTAGGTGAGTGTTAGCTTATGATTAGCTTTTCTATGCTTCAATGGAATATTACTTTTTAGATATTTGGTCAAATTTAGTATGCATGACTCATGAGTTTTGAGTAACTACCCTTCATGTTTAGAAGATGTGTTGTTAAAGAGCTAGCTAACTTACATGATCCCAAAATGGGACACATCCACCTAAGTACATGTGAAATTAATAATCCCTCTCTAAACTACATCATCTTGAAACCAAGGTATTAAACCGTCGACATATCGATATTTTCATCAACATTTTCATATGTCCATGTATTCAACATTGACAGAAATGGTGAATTGACATTTTCAGTATATTTAGAGAAATCAATGAAATAGAACAAAATACCAATAAAGTTAACATAATAGAAACAATAAGAAATTTAAACTTATTTTGAGAGTTTGAAATGCTTCTTTCTTTGTTTAAATATTTTTTTATTTTATAATTTTTTTATAGAAATATCTATCGACATCGATATTCTATTTGATGTTTCCATAAAATTGAGATCTCAGTATTTTTGTCGATGTCGACATTTAAGACCTGACTTGAAAGCTATTCAAGGGTAACACTCGTGATTTAATCACAACTTTATTTGGTTGAAGCTAAATTTGAGTTCAATTTTGTAATTTCAACATTCTTTGATTTTTTTTTTCCATGTGGATTTTTTAATATTTAATATTAATATGAAGAGTTTTTTCTTAGTAATTCTAAAGTGATGGACCAAAAATCACTTTAGAATTTTTTTTCGTAATCACTTTTAAACTAATTGAGAAAATGATTATAAGCCAATCTAATTATTTCAAAAGTGACTTTTTTTCGTTGCCAAATATTCTAGATTTAAAAAAAAAAAAAAAAAAAAAACCATTTTAAGTCTTTTGTAGTCACTTACAAAGTTAATTCAAAGTTTCAAACACACTCCAAGTATATTCGAGCCGTCATTCTACGTATAGTGACTGCATAATTGATGAGAAAAAAAAAAAAAAAGAATAGAGTCCATGTTCTTGATCTGCTTTTATTTATGAAAAAGGAAATTAGATATTCACAATTATTATAAAAAAAACGGGTAAATTGCATAAACCATCCCTAAACAATGATGATGGCTGCAATTGTACGTATCTTTAAACCTTTAATTGTAAAAATTTGTCCCTTCAATTAAGAATAATTTTTTAAAGAAATTTAATAGGATTAACTCCTATTAGTTTTTTTTTTTTTTTTTTTTTTTTTTTTGAACAACCATGTGGGGTGGAGGGATTCGAATCACAGACCTTTTGCTAATTAGTATGAGTTTCATGTCAGTTAACTATACTCATATTGGCAGCTCCTATTAGTTAATATCCCATAATTAAGTTGTTTGAAACTTGACGAGGATGGATGGAAG
The DNA here is from genome assembly GCA_017139565.1 of Luffa aegyptiaca. Lineage (NCBI taxonomy): Eukaryota > Viridiplantae > Streptophyta > Magnoliopsida > Cucurbitales > Cucurbitaceae > Luffa > Luffa aegyptiaca. The sequence goes on from CM029396.1 coordinate 1,446,559, forward strand.
GCGTACTTAGAATACATCTCCATCTCGACCTCCACCTCCATGGTTTCGTCGATGATGAAAGACGACCGCCATGGTCGAGCATCGACAAGAACACCGAAAACCCACACCAATTACAAAACAAAAAAGAGAGGAAGATGATGAGAAGCTTGTTGAAATTCTAAAACCCACACTGATTTCAACTTATATTTACTCACGTTTCTCAGTTCATTCAGTTTTGGGATAACTCTGGAGTGAACCTTAGATGTTCATCATCAAGTTTCTTATACAGATTAATTATGAGTTTTTTTTTTTTTTACAACACGTGAGGTGAGGGACTTGAAACTCTGACCTCTTAGACAAGAGTATAAGTTTTATGCTAGTTCGAGCTATGCCCTTGATGGCATGAAGAGGTGGTTGACTAATGAGAGTTTTAACCCCATCAAATTTCATTAACAATAACAATCAATTTTTACCATGATGTAACTTTGAAGATTCGATTTTTACCATAAAAGGTTTAAAGGTGCAATTGTAACAACCACGTTTAGGCAATTTGTTCAAAAAATAGTAGAGTTTGTATAAAAAAAATTATTATTTTAATATATTTATTGGTATTTAATTAACTTTCTTTTTCCAAAAACCTAAAAATCAAAGGGAAGCAGGGATTTTTAGTTTTCGAAGCTAGACTCCCAAATGGAAATCCGGAAATTTTCAATAATCAGTACTACCGTAGTATAGATACTCCTATTTATTGTTTGTCACGTCATCTTTCTTTGAAAAAATGATGTGGAGTCCACCAACATTAAAGATAAATTTATGAAGACAAAAGTGTAGTGTGAACAAATGGAGAACCGTACTAATACTAGAAATTTGTTCAGATACCTATTTCATGGTCAATATTGCCCCACCATCTAACTTCTTTTCCATTTAAAAAAAAACAAAAATAAAATAAAATTAAGAATGGGACTACATCCCTAGTTTTTTTTTTTTTTTTTTTTTTTACACGTGAGGTGGAGGATTCGAACCACATACCTCTTAATCATTAATAAAAGTTCTATGTCAGCTATGCTTACATTGGCCGAATGTTATCACTAGTCAAAGGAAGAGGAGAGTGACATTAAAAATAATAATAATAACCAAATGCATTTAGGTTAGGTGTCCACATAGATTACATCTTCAAATCAAATCCATAAAAAAAAAGAAAGAAAAAAAATCCATTGATTTAAATGAAAATGTTTAATATGTGTTAGAAAGAGTGACTACTGACTCATACAACTCTCTCTCTCTCTTTTTTTTTTTTTTTTTTGAGAAATTTATTTGTTTTACTAGTGCATAAAAGTAGAAGGATATAATAATGCAATGGTGCTTTTAATTTGTTTAGAATTAGGTGGTTTGGCATTGCATTTGAAGACTTTTAAAAAGTTGTAAAGGAATTTTAACCATTTATTGGATATGTTTAGGAAGTGATTTTCACCCAACAAAAATCGCATGTATTTTTAGTTATTTTAGATACGATAGAAATGATTTTGGTCAGACGTGTACTTCGTGTTTGGCTAAGCTGATTCTATAATAATTTAAATAAAATGGCACCAAAACGAGTATAACTCAACTGTAATTGACATGTATTCTCGACCAAGAGGTCAAAGATTCGAATCTCTAATCCCAAATGTTGTTGAACTCAAAATAAATAAATAAAATAGCTTTTCAATTAAATTTGGTAATTAACACTAACAACACAATTTTTTTTTAATCAACTTTTGTAAAAATCAAACAAATCTGACAACAAACTTTTAAAAATTCTCATTTTATTCCAGAGAGATTCTCAATTTTCCGTCGATCCCATCTCATATTCCTAAAAAATAATAATAATAAAATAAAAAATAAAAATAAAAATAGTGTTTCGACTCTCTTATTTAATTGAATAGATTTTTTTTTTTTTTTGAATTTTTGTATTTAAATTGAATTAATACTTTTTCAATATTTTTTTTATAACAATTCTTTTTCCTAATCTTTTATCAAATAATTTAAGTAAAAAAAATAATGTATAATTCAAATCATATAAAATTTTAAATAATTAATTTCTAAAAAAATTTTAAATTAATTAATAATGATATATGTATATAATTGAAATATTATGTCCATTTTAGTCATTATAACTAATCTCACCCATATATAATTAATTTATCAAACATTATTTTCTACTTTTTATGTTTAAAATTGAAGTTTACCGAACACTAATTAGATTATATTATGACTAATTTTATTTAAAACATAGTTGACAACAATTATTTTAGCAGTTACAACAATTCCAAACTAAACTCATGACGACAAATCTCATCTTGTAAGGTCGAATACGTTGCTACAACCTCATGTGATTGTTATGTTATGATCTAGTTAAGAAATTTGCTTATAAAGGCAATTGGAGTTGAGTAAGAAGAAGCAATTACGATTAAATATGTTGCTACGATATCATATGTTTGGTTATGAAAATTTGTTTATATAAAGGCAATTCGAGTTGTACAAGAAGAAGCAACCTGAAATTAATACAAACAACAAGTTAGCAATTACGTTCTAGTAAAAAGACTTGATGTTCCATTATCGAAGCAAGTACATTGAAACTGATTTCACTTTTGCGTGAAGATAGAAGATCAAATTACAAATATTTCTCCGTAAACAATTGAAACTTATGGCCCGTTTGGTAACGTCCTCGTTTCTTGTTTCCGTTTCTTCATTTTTAATAAAGAAAAATAGAATTTCATGACCCTAACACCTATACATTCAATAATAATAAACCTATATTGTTATTTATGTTTGGAAAAAATTGGAAACAAGAACAAAAATGGAGAAACTAGTTTTAGTTGTTCCCAAAAGTTCTATACAAATTTTGGGAGTGTTTCTAAAAATTGAGAAACAAGAAAATTACATAGTTATTAAATGCTTAGATTTCTTAATAAAATTAGAAACAAGAAACAAGAAACGAGAACGTTATCAAACGGGCCCTTAATGTCTTCACCCTAAATTGAGATTTTTTTTTTTTTTTTTGAATTTTCGTCTTCATTTTTCAATTAATTTTTTTTAGTTTTAATTATATTCCAAAATGGTGATATTTTGAGCTATTTTGTTTCAACACACCATGAGTTGTTGAACATCTTAGCATAAGAATTGGAATTAGATTTCCATTTAATTCTCTATCTTCTTCCAAAAGCACAACAGTTTATCCCACAAAAGCAAGAATTATTTGGATTCCACAGAAAAAATTCTTCCCATCATCACTTGCTCTCTCACAATAAATTCTCACAAAATTCTTTTTTTTTTTTTTTTTTTTTTTTTTTTTTGAAGAGCTCACAAAATTCTCTCTTTTTATATATATCACATTGATTAATACTCAACGATTTAAAATGTTGATGCCAATTAAGATGACACAAGGATGATTTAGGGTATGTCATTTGGTTTAACTTTTCAAATGTTTAATTTTTGAAAAAAATTCTAGTGTTTGGCAACCACTAAAAATGACTTATTAAAAAATGAGATTAAGAAATAAATCATTTTGAGAGAAACACTTGAAAGTAATAATTTTTTTTTAAAAAAATAGTTTTTAAGTACATAATAACTTGCCAACAAAGCTTAGCAGAAAGTTGTACTGAACTTATGAGGAAATGTAACCAAATATATGAATGTTTAAATTCTAAACAATTTTATATAAAATGTTTGAAAGAAAATGCATTCTCAAAAAACACTTAAATTAAAATGTATTCCAAACGGGTCCTTAGTATTTTCAAAAAAAAAAATATTTATCGAATTGAGAATAATGGTATCGACCTGATTTTTTAAGTATATATCTCTTAAAATATTCATTTAATTTTGTTAAAGATAACTAAAAAGTCCATGAATAAGTTTAATTTTAATGCTTAAACTTCGAAATTGTTTCAAAAAATACCCTTGAAGATTTTTCCATTAAGAGATGCAACTGATATGTAAACATTGGAACTCATATATAACATCATCATTTACAACATCATTCATGTAAATTAGTGTGGTGTAGTTATGATGTTATTATATATAAATAATGTGTGTCAACGAAATTAAATCTTTTGTTGAAATGAATGACGATAACAACAATATATAGTAGAAATTGAGTTGTAAATGATGTTATTTTATTCCTTCCAATTTTTACCATTAGTCGCAACGTTGATTCTTGTCTTTTATTTTAATAGAAAAACTCTCCAAATGTATTTTTAAACAATTTCAAAGTTATGAGGGTTGAAATAAAACTTTTCAAAATCTAACAGCATAATTAAAACTTATCTCAAAATTTAGTGGTATTTTCTATCATTAAACTTGCAGAATATTTTTTGTTTAAAAAAAAAAACTTGCAAAATATTTTTAAAACCTTAGCCAAGAAAATAAATAAGTATATAGTACTTTTCAAAATAAGACATATATATATATATATGTCTCTCCCTATGAAGGCTACGTTTGATTATCATTTCATTTTTTGTTTTTGGTTTTTAAATATTATGCTTACGAACACTACTCCTACAGTTTTTTTTTTGTTTTGTTTTGTTATCTACCTTTTACCATTGTTTTTAAAAACTAAGTCAATTTTTTAAAACTAAAAAAGATAGTTTTCGAAACTTTTGCTAAGAATTCAAATATGTCCTTTACAAAGATGAAAACTATCGCAAGAAGATTGAGAAAAAACAAGCTTAATTTTCAAAAATCAAAAGGATATTAAACGGGGCCGAAATGCTCGATTTTGGATTTGTTTTTTTTACACATTTTACACACTTTACACGATTTAGCTTTTTGTTTACTATTTTTCCACATTTTACACACTCTGGGAAATTTCTAAACTTCAAAAAAAAAAAAAAAAAAAAAAATCCAAAATCGAGCATTTCGGCCCCGTTTAATATCCTTTTGATTTTTTAAAATTAAGCTTGTTTTTTCTCAAATTTCTCTGTCTTGTTATCAGCTTTCAAAAACATTTCTAAAAACTTGACCAAATTCAAAAGACTAAAATCAGAATAGTTTTTATCCACTATATTCTTTTAATTTGACTAAAATTTTAAAAGTATTTTTGAAAAATATTGTTGATATGATATCAAGTTTAATTTCATTAATCAAATGAACCTACTTTTTTTTTTAGTTCAACGAGAAATTGTTAAATAAATTTGATTTTGAAAACGGTATCAACAAGCCTCAAGGAATAATTGATGCTCTATAAACACACATACTCGACTAACATGAGCATAACTCAACAGTTAAAGCATTACTCTTTTTTTTTGTGAAAAGGGAATAATATATTAGAGCTCAAAAATTAGGTACAACTACCTTCCTTAAATGGGAGTTAATGTTTTCGAGTAAGCACCTGACCCACAAAAAATGGGTCTCTTAACGGGAAGAAGCTTCCAAAACCCCACCCAAGGATCCGAGAAATTCGAAAGTTGTTGTTCGTGCCAGAAAATTTGAGCTTCTCCGTTGCACAACCATGGGCAGTGCGAGAACGAGATCCCCTCGACAGATTTCTTCAACATATCGATTTTGTCTATCAAGAAGGTAATCTACGACTGGTCTTCATCTTCTTTGTTCAGAAGAAGTTGTAATTTGAATATATTCTGACACAAACTTCTTAGCAATTAAGGCATTGCTACTTCAAAGATGTTGTATGTTCGAATCTCTCACTCTACATATGATGTAATAATCTAAAAAAGACGTAGTACTTCAACCATTTGCAAATATGCTATTCTTGTGAATTATTCAATTTATTTGGACATGAATTAAATATGAAACATCAATTTGAACTTTAAAAAGTATTGTGTTTGTGAACCATGTCTTAATCTAATACTTGAAGGGGGAGAATACACTCAATCTTTTTTCTTTATTTAATTTTCTTCTTCTTTACACTCTCAAGGCTAAAAAGTTATGAAATTATTCTCTAAGGACTTTTTTAGACTAATTTCCTTAATATTATTATATTTTCTTATCAATTTAAAATTGTAAAAGCTAATTTTTTGTTCATGTTTACAATTTACATTATTTTTTTTAGTTCAATAACATTTGGGGTGTGGGAGATTCCAACTTCTGATCTCTTGGTCGAAGGTACATGTCAATTAGTTTTAGACTATGTTTAAGAAATAATAAATGTTATTATTATACGACCAAGATATTACAATAACAAAAACAATGAAGCGTAAAATTGTTGGGAAACCAAATCTCTACATATTTCTACAAAAATATGTAATATTGTTTATTTTAGACTTAGGCTCGCATGATTTTGCTTGTGAACAACTCTATCCAAAATTTCTTTTCATACAATCAACCAGGCCCTATATTAGGTTATATGTCAAGGCTTTTCCTGATTATCAATGTCAAACTATGTTCACATTTCGCTTGACTAAACTACACGTGGTTCACGACTTTTTGTTTAGCAACTATATATCTTCACAACGATATGACATTAATTATCTACTTTTAAGCCTAAACCCATAAATTTCGCTCTTGAATTTGACGTAAAATGTATTGTTGCAATAAAAAAGCATTCTTACTTTTATATCAAAAATCCTTCTCGATTGTTTCTAACCAAGGCATGTGGGACTATATTTGCTTATACGACACGAGACATGAATAATAACAATAATAATAGTAGCAATTGTCTACTTTTAAGCCTAAACACATAAATTTCGCTCTTGAATTCTACGTAAAGTGTCTCGTGGCAATAAAAAAATCATTCTTAACTTTTATATCAAGAATCTTTCACGACTGTTTCTAACAAAAGACATGAGACTATATTTGAATTATACGACACGAGACACAAATAACAATAATAGTAGCAAAAAATGAAGCTCAAGTGGTCTCGAAATGTACTAATATGATATATTCTATCTCAAAGGCAAGTGGCACTTCATACAAATAAATAATAATAATAATCACAAAACCTAAAACCCTACACCAAAAAATTATTCTTTAAATGGTGTAAAACTTATACAAACAAAAGTTTAAAAAATTATTAAATGGTGTGACCGTCAATTTCAAATAAGCATTCTTCCCTTTTTCTCTCCCCATACAAGAACACACTAAAGCCAAAGTGAGCATAGCTTAGCAGTAATTGACATGTACTGTCGACTAAAAAGTCAAAGGTTTAAATCTCACACTCCAAATGTTTGTTAAACTCAAAAAATATATATATAAAAACACACTAAAAGAAAATAAATGAAGAAAAAATAAATTCTTTAAATGGTGTAAAACTTATACAAACAAAGGTGTGACCATCACTTTTAAATACCTTCTTCATTTTTTCTCTCTTATATTAAATGGTGTAAAAGGGATTTTTGTACGGATGACCCTATAAAATAGACGGAAATGATAAATGTCTCACTTTTTAAAAAACAGATATATGTCATTTTGCTTGCGTCAGCATCCTAGTAAAATTATCATTCTGCTCTCTACTCTAACTTCGCTCTCTCTCGCTACTCTCGCTCTAGCTTCTCGCTCTCTCTCCAATTTCTCTCTCCAATCTCTCACTCTCTCTCTCCAATTTCTCTCTCAAATCTCTTGCTCTCTCTCCAATCTCGCTCTCGCTCTCCAATTTCTCCCTTCAATCTCTTACTCTCTCTCTAATTTCTCTCTCCAATCTCGCTCTCGCTCTTAAATGCCTTAAATGTGTGTTTTCATATAAAGAGTTAAAATGGTAATTTTACTAGGATGATGACGTAAGCAAAATGGCATATAACCTTATTCTGAAAAGGTAGAGCATTTTTCATTTTGGCCTCTCAAAATAGGTCATCCACGCCATTATCTCGGTATAAAACTACCAGTCCTATTAAATAATTTTTCGATATACCTAATGTGTAGGACATGGGATTCACTTCTACATACATAGAATTCCAAAACCCATAGAGAATTTCCAACCCAATGTATGTATGTGGTTGGATAGTGGGAAAAAATATGCCACTAGCTAGTGACATATATGCCACTAAACAAGAGAACTAAAAAAAGAAATTAAACTTTACAAAAATATCATATATTATATAATTTTTAATACAACTTCAATTTTCATCCACATATTAAAGTTTGTAAAGATGTAGACAATACTCTCCATTCTTCCTTATCAATTTTTTAAAAAAATTTTATTCTCTCTCTCTTTAATATGTTTTAAATATTATTCTCATTGTTCCCTCAACTCTCTATTTAAAGTCTCATTGAAAAACAAATTCTCTTACAAAGGGTTTGAGTTGAAATTAAATTTAGCTCTTTTCCTTTGTCTTTCTTGATCTTCCTCAAGACATTATTGTTTACCTTAAAAAAAACATCATGGGATCTCTTCATAGCATTCGCATGGCTGTTGGAGTCATTGGTATTTTTTACTTTTGAATTACTTTTTTTTTCCTATTAATATGAAGAGTTCAAAAGGGCTTCTTTTTTTTTTTTTTTTCCTAAAGCACTTTTGTTTATCTTTTTTTTTTTTTTTTGGGTGTCTTTCTTTGCAGGAAATGGTGCTTCTTTGCTGCTTTATACTGTTCCCATGTAATGAAATTTGCCAACTTTGCTTTGTTCTTATTGATTCATCAATCTTATCAAAATTCTTAGGTTGTTTGGAACGAGGATTTTATAGAAACATGTTCGATAAATCTTCTTTCATTTCTGAACTCTTTCAAGTTTTTTTACAAAAGAAACCCTTTTAGAACTTGTCGTCGAAAATTGTACGTAAATTGTTTGATAAAAACATGAAAGTGACACGTCTTTTATTTATTATATTTAAAGTTGGACAAGTCCCACAGATAATAGGTTAGAGGGTCCGATTTCCAAAATCATTCGAGCTTTTGTTAAAATGAAGAATAAAAATAAAGGTAAGAACTAAAATGACAGATTGTTATTCTACAAAAATTTATTTGGGAACTAATGACAGATTTAAAAGCTTAGGACTATACCAAAATAAATATAAAAGTTCACAAAAAGATTTTTTTTTTTTTTTTTTTTGCTTTTTTTTTTTTTGGTGAAATTATTGTATATTTGCAGATTGACATTTTGGAGAGTTATAAAGAAGAAGAGCACAGAGGAGTTTTCATGTGTTCCATACATTCTTGCCCTAATGAATTGTCTTCTTTACACTTGGTATGGTTTACCAGTTGTAAGCAATGGATGGGAAAACTTCCCTGTTGTCACCATTAATGGCCTTGGAATTCTTCTTGAGTTCTCCTTCATTTTCATTTACTTCTGGTTTGCCTCACCTCGAGGAAAGGCAAGTTTGTCGACACGCTTCATTACTGAGATCCCGTTTGATAAACATTTTTTGATGAATTTGTTGTTTACTCGAGGTTTTAATCTACGTTTGGCTAAATATATTTTTTAGTGTCTAATACATCTTTGGCTTCTTCTTTTTTTTTTTTAAATTTAATTCCTTATGTTTTAATATTTTCAAGTTAGTCCCTCGAATGTTACAATTTGCTAATGATAAATCTACATGATATCATACTTAATAAATTAACATGAATATAGGAAGAAAAAAGTTTAAGTTTTCTTAGCTTAAATGACCATTTCTAATCTCCCCTAAATTTTCTCTAATTCGTTAAATATTATGTCATAAGTCAAATTTAATATTTTCGGACCCTGAAAGACTACATTGAAAATTAATTGTTAATACATAATAGGCTAAATTGAAACTTCTTAAATATATAATATAGGAATAACTATATATGTCGAATAACTACTTGAATATTAGGCACTAAAACATATATATTTTATTTAAGAAAAAAATGGAAGATTCAAACCTTTTAATTGATTCTTGTACTCAAACTACAAGATTCTGTCGACTAAACTTCTATTTGTGGGGGTTCATTTTTAAAAATGACCGAGTCTCTTTTGAATCTCTATATCATATCTCTTTATCACATCTGTCAAATCACTATCAAATTCAAGTAAAAGAAGAATGACTTTTGAACGTTTCACTGACCTAACCGATCGAATGGAACAATAAATATCTTTGGTTATGAATCGAGCTCAAGGGTCACAACTTTTTTTTTAACAATGATTTTGAACTCAAAATTTATAATTATATTATGAACATGTATATTATTTATTTTGTAGCCTAAGAAAAAAAGTATATGTTATATTTGTATAGTAAAGATTTGAAAATATGATATGTGCAGAAGAAGGTGGTTTTGAGATTGGTGGGAGTTGTTTCAATCTTCAGCTGTGTGGGAATGATCTCAGCTTTTGTTTTGCACACTCACCATCTTCGTAAGCTCTTTGTGGGATGCATTGGCCTTGTTGCTTCTGTTGCCATGTATGGCTCGCCATTGGTAGCCATGGTAAGCTCGTCCCGACTCCTGAAAACCCTAACCAAAATTTGTCTCTCGTACAATAATGACGTTCCTGTTTCTTGTTTCTTATTTCTCGTTCCCCTGTTTTTTAGTAAAGAAGAATGCATAAAAATGTGTTAGGAAACCATTTCTTATTCCTTGTTTTCTAAAATTTTAAATTAAAAGAAGTAAAAGTTCTATGTGTTATATTTATTTTTATAATATTAATTATGCATATTTTATAAGTCAGGAATGATATGGTGCTTTTATTTATATTTTTGGGAATGAGAGAAACTTGACGACTTTGATTCCAACATTTGTACACAATTTTGGAAATATTTTTTAAAAATGATACATGAGAAATAACAATAGTTATCAAACGATCAAAACTAGAAAACAAAAAATGAGAACATGACCAAACAACTTAAGTCCGTTGCAATAGTTGTTACTAACAAACGAGACCTATATACATCGTTGCAATTTTCAGCAACAAAAATTCAAATTCGTATCACTAATAATTTTGTTTTTCCTCTTGCAGAAGCAAGTGATAAAAACAAAGAGTGTCGAGTTTATGCCATTTTATTTGTCATTCTTCTCCTTCTCTGCAAGTTCCTTGTGGTTGGCTTATGGACTCCTTAGCCATGATCTCTTCCTTGCAGTTAGTATTACCAAATCTCTCTCTCTCTTTCTTTTTCCATATCAACTTGAAATTAAATTAAATTAAACTTTGAGTTAATTTTAATTTGCAGTCTCCAAATCTAGTGGGAAGCCCATTAGGATTGCTACAACTTGTGCTATATTGCATCTATAGGAACAAGGAACAAGAACAAGATGTTGTGAAGAAGGAAGGAGTTCTTAAAGAGCATGTGGCCAATTGGGACTTGGAAAAGAATGATAATGCACATCACATTCCACACCAAAATGGCTCTCAACTATAGTGCAACAATTTGGTCCCTCGCTTACTCTCTTCTTCTTACATGAAGTTGAAAGTACTTCAGCATCTACTAAGCGCTCTATTTTTCGAACTTAAATTGATTATAGTTTTGGTACTGGAATTTTTATCCTATTCTATGAGCGTCTCTTGATCTAGAAGTGAAAAGTATCTCTAGACAAGTGTCAGCTCCTTTGTAAACCAAAAATATTTCAAGTTTCTACATATTATTTATAGTTGCTCTTTATGATGTTAGTCGTCCTTGTCCTTGAATTTTGTGTGTAATATTGTGTATGACAGTGAAAAAGTTATTCATGGGTTATGGTTTAATGTGACCATTAATTCTAGGATAGAATTTACTAATTCAAGGTAAATAATTTAGAACTTGCAAGGCAACTCAACTAGCAAAAATTAGTTGGTTCAAATTGGTCAAGATAGGAATTCCTTTCCCTCTCCATTGCCTTTTGTAAAAAATAAATAAATGGTCAAGAATATTGAGAAACTGAATTTTAGGATTAGATAAATAACCTTTAAATGTTTATTAGACAAATATAACTGAGGATGATGGAACTTTGATTTATAGAAAAAAAAAATGATGGAAGTTTGATTTATAGAAAAAAAAAAATGAAAATGAACTATGTACAACAATCTATTATTATTTAGCTTAGATATGTGAGGTGAGAATTCAAACTTCTTTTTGATCAAAAGATATAATGTTTCAACGATCAATTCAACTATGCTCAAGTGTCATTAATGTTTCAGCAATCAATTTAGCTATGCTCAAGTTGATGAGAATGACACGATAAATTATGAGCACATGATTTTATCCTAACATATATAAGAGAAGATAAAGTGAAATGTTAAAATGTAAGTTATATTACATGTTTGTTTAATAATACCTTCTAATTGTGTGTGTTTTTCCCCTTTTTAAGTACAACAAATACAGGGAAAAGAATTTTGAACCTCCAACCTCATCGAAAGTATGATTATCTTAACCGTTGAGTGACTGATCATAGTGTTAATTTAACAATCGAGTATTCAAATTTAATTTGAACTCTTTTTTCTTTTTAGGAAGTTCCATGACTTCATCAAGAGTAAAAAAGTTAACAGATCTGCCAAATTCTCCTGTTCCATGCTTTCATTTCGATACAATAAAACAAGCTCCCCATTTAAACCATACCTCCTCTATTTCCTTCTAAACAACAAAATTAGAAAATATAATCATCATTTGACCAGATAATAAAGCATAAATATATTTTGAATAGAAAGCGCAATTCTAGAGGATAAATAAATGGACAGCACGACAAAAGTAGGCATAAATATTTGAAGATATTATAAATTGATCTTGATCTATGAGAAATATGGAAAAATGTTTAAATTTTTGGATCAAATTAGTCACTTCATCATATGTCTACAGAATTCAGCAGGACAAGAGAGAGTGATACATCAAAAAGAGTAAGCAAGCTTTCATCATGAAAATACAGAGAATGTGTTTTATTTTTTTTCAATAAGAAACCGAACTTTCATTGAAAGAATACAAGGGCATAAAAAAACGAGTCCAAGGGAAATCGAAGTCCGAAAAGATTACAAAACAAAAAGGGACTCCAATCGAGCCAAACTTGTAACCTTTAGAAATGTGAAAGCTTCTGAGAAATGTTAAAAATACAGAGGAAAGTCAAGTTAATTGAAGGGAAGATACCTTTTTTACCCTAGCCGATCCACTCACTTCTTCACTACCTCATCTTCAATGTTCAAACCAATGAGCAAGAGCAATGTTTCAAAAAGATTCAATTGATCACATCTTGTTACACTGCCCCTTTGCTGCCAATGGCTGGTCTTTTCTTCAAGATGCTTTTGGGTTGTCTTGCTGTTTTCCCAAGCAAATTGATGGTTGGTTGGTGGAAGCACTTGCTGGTTGGAGGTTGACTAAACAAGCTAAAATCCCTTGGAATTGTGCAGTAGTTGGTGAGGAATCTTTGTATTTTTTAAGATAAAACTTCCTCCTTTGGTATTTTTTGTAGAAATATACAGCATACTTCTCCTTGGTGGTGTTTTAATCCTAAGAAATTCTTTTGTAATTACAGCTTTTCTATGATGATGAACAACGAGAAAGCTCTTCTTTAGTTCTTTGGTAGGTGGGATCCCCTCTTCTCCCAGACCTTAGGCTGTTTTCTCTTTTTAACCTTTAATAGTACCATTGCCACGACAATGACGAATAAGGTGGCTAAAAAGAGTCACCTGCCAAAGAGTTGACAAGAGAGAAATCTACAGCTTCTTCAATCGCATATTTTTCATACACAACAGCCACTAGAAACTTGCTCCATTTTCCTCCACCGTTCCATGTTGCGCTACTTCCATTAGTGCCTTCCGCTACCTTTCTTCTTCTTTGTCAGTTTACCGTGTGACTTAAGTTCCTTGTATCATTCCCTCCAAATTTATGTCCAAACTCCAACCCTTTCTCAAGCAGCTTATTCCACTCCAACATCTACACCGAGTCCTCTGTTAAACTACATACCCACGATCCTCATCTCAATTGCCATCCAATCTTATTCTCATTTCTTTTTAGCAAACATCTCCTAGAAACATATACTGAAAAAATATGCAAAATATGATGGGACAGGAATTCTGTGGCTGTAAACACCAAACAGACTAGCAAACTAACAAAGATCAATATTATATTAATCAATAAAAATTAAGAGTTCTAGAAAGCCATGAGGCACATTGCCGAACATTGTCTTTAAAGAAAACGTTCTTCCACTTGCACTGAGTTATTCAGCACTCCACTCCAAAGTTACAACACCCTTCAAGAGACTGTGCGCAGCTAAGCTCCTCTATGAATCCCGTTTGGCTTGTATGCTCGGTAAAAGAAAGGAAATTGCTTTGTAGAAGACCCTTTGATAAAACAGAAACTCTTTGTAAAACTTTCAGTAAAACTTCACCGTGTAAAGAGGTTCTTAGAAATCTGTTTTGAAGACGTGTTAAAACCATGCAACAACGTGCAAAACCACTTCCTCATAAGAGTTGTACTTGAGGACTTAAATCTTTTCATTTAATTTTATGAAACAATTAAACTAAAAATAACTAACTTAATAAAGTAAATAAAATATTTTTTAGAAAAAACCTTTAAAATATCTAACAATCCCTCACGTGATTTAAGCTTCTCCAAACACAAACGCAGAATAAAGTATACTAGGTGTAAGTACCTTTTGGTTTGAATCTCCACCTAGTGAAAGTAAGCATACATTTAAGAAAAAAAAACTTCATTTTATTATGCTCTTGCATTTGGAAAATCTTAAATTATGAGACAGATTGTTAGATAATTTAAAGATTTTTTATATTTTATTAATTTAATTATTTTTATTTTTATTGCTATGTGAAATTAAATGAAAAGAACAAGTCTTTTAACCACCACATTTTCTAAGAAAGTGGTTTTGCATGTTGCTGTGTGGTTTTAACATCCTCCTCAAAAGAGAGTACTTAGAACCATTCTACAAATGAGGTTTTTTTACTAAAAGCTTTACAAACATGATACAAGCTCAACGCGATTCATAAGAGAGCTTAGTTACACACAAGGTCGCTTAAAGGGTGTTGTATCCTAAGAGTGAAGTGTCGAATAACATAGTGCAAAGGGAGGCACGTCTTCTCTAAGAAGAGTGTCAAGCAACGCTTTCAACTCCAATAATTTTTTTCATTCTCTTTTCTTATTATTAATATATTATCTTACCTATAAATAAATAAAGAGAAAATTTTTAATGAAAGAAATCCAAATAGAGTAGCAGTAACATCAACAGAATCATACCTTTGGGTAAAACAAAGCATATCTCCCTTGATTTCGGCCAACAGAGGAATCCCAATGCACACTGCATTAGTCAATGTAAGACGCTCAAAATTAAATAATCTAAAGAGTGGGGGGAAAGGTCAAATAGAAAATTCATAATGATAGAAAAGGCTACAAAAGATTACGAAACCTCTCTTGGAACCAGTAAGTTTTCAAAAACAAGCAAAATTTGAAACAACAATCATTGGGAAAGAAAAAACAAAATGATATCCAAAGCGTACAACAAACAAAATTAACCAGATTTCAGCAGCAAGAAACAAAATTAGACTACCAATGAACATTTTGACCAACCGAAGTTCCCACAACAGGATATAAATGAAATTATAGATCTACAAGATTTTTGCAAGTCCTGTTTCTACATTTACATTTCAGAAAGTAAATGCCAAATCGATCAGAAAAAGAGTCATGCGAGGGCACTCATCATCCCCATATCACGACCAAGAGGAAACAACAACATAAAAGAGTAACCGACATAATCATCAGAAGAAGACCCACTCAAAGAGAACCAAAAATATAAATGCTTATAAAAGGAAAAGGAAAGGAAGGAGACTAACCAAATGTACTCAGCCACCACTGTCTCATAATGTCTGGGAAGTTAATGTTGACAAGCTTTTAAAATTGATACGTTAAATGTACTCAGCCTACTCACCATTTTATGCACAATGGCTGGCGGGAGGAAGAGAATAGTTGAAGAAGACAATTGGACAGACAAGAGAGCATCTAACTTGGAGACCTTACTTGAACAGAGCATCTAAAAAAAAAATGCTGCCAGAAGTTACTTCCAATCGTTGTTTTTAAACGAATTCTTTCAAATGTATCAGGAAAAATTTACTATCAACTCTTTGGTAGTTAGAATATAGAACAGTTAAGGTAGAAACTCAAATTTGAACTATGCAAGATTCTCTGACAGTTTTAAAGATTGATTGTACAAAATCTTTAATTTCTCGAGGGAAAACAACTTTTACAGTCATGTCATACATGAACATCCAAAACTGATTTGGTAACATAGTCGAATTGAGCTATAGAGTTCACATTTGCTAACAGATGCTCCAACGTTGCATAAATAGCATTACAGTTAGGATGGGACCTATCTTCTACAGAGAAAATATGAGTTCTATTATTTACGTCGATCCAACTACAACCACGATCCTTTTTCACTTTTAAGCTCCTCAATCGCCTCCTCACATTGATCTTATCTACCCACTTCCCTAATATAGCATATATATTAGACAGAATAACATAAGCAGATATTGCTTTGGGGTTCAAACTAAGCATCTTCTTAGCCACACTCTCACCCAATTCCAAGTCCATCCAAAACCAACAAGCATTTAGCAGAGCTCCCCAAATAACCCCATCAGCTTCAATTGGCATGTTTCTGATAAATTCTTCAGCTTCATACAGACGTCCCGAACGACCAAGAAGATCCACCACACATGCATAGTGTTCTAAAGTTGGAATCACACCATAATATTTTTCCATAGAGTGGAAAATTGCCATTCCTTCATTTACCATACCAGCACGACTGCATGCAGAAAGAATCCCCAAAAGTGTGGCTGCATTTGGCACAACTTTGTGCTTTAACATGTTCTCAAAGACTAAGAATGCTTCGACTCCAAGCCCATGCTGCACATATCCATTAATTAGAGCGGTAAAAGCTGCTACATTAGGGGAATAAACACTGGCAAATGAGGTTTTAGCATCATAGATGCTCCCACATTTTGAGTACATATCTATAAGTGATGTTCCAACATAAACATTAGAGTCAAAGGCTGTCTTGATTGCATGGCCATGAAGTGATCGACCAAATTGAATAGATCCGAGGCATGTGCAAGCTTGAAGCAGAGCAGAGAATGTTGATCTAGAGCGCTCAACTGATGTTCTGCACATTGTTTGATAGAGTTTCAAAGCTTCTTCATGCTGATGATTTTGAATATAGCCTGATATCATTGAATTCCATGTCACAGGATTTCCTTCACCTTTCACTGACTCAAATAATTTCAAAGCTTTTTCAATTTCACCATTCCTAGCATACACAGATATCATAGTGTTTGATGAAATTATAGTTTTATGAGTCATTCTTTCAAATAGTTTCTTTGATTCTTCAATCCTACCACTAATTGCATACCCTTTAAGCATCAAATTGTATGAAACTGGATTCTTTTCTCTTAATTTGTCAAAATTTTCCTCAGCATCATTAATTCTTCCCGCTAGTATCAGCCCCTCCAGAAGAGCATTTGAAGCATTTAAACATGGTCTCTCCATGCTATCATAAACTGTCTTGGCATTGTCAATAGCTTCACACTGACAGTAAAATAAAATCAGAGCACCACAAATTGAATGATCGAAGTGGAATCCATATTTAGTCAAAATCCCATGAACAACCTTCCCATGACTCAAATCTCTTAATCTCCCACAAGCTCTCACAACACAATCAAAAGTGAACTCATTAGGCTCGACCTCACCATTCATCCACATGGAGTGGAATAATTCCAATGCCCTTCTGCAGTTGTGCTCACTTCTTGCATACCCTGATATCAAAGTAGTCCATGCCACCACATCCCGCGCAGGAATTTTTGTAAACAGATCAAAAGCATCATCCATCAAATTGCATTTCACATACCCCACAAGCATCAAGCTCCATAATAAATCATTCTTATCATGCAACTCATCAAAAACCAGCTTAGCTCCATAAATGTCACTGATGTTCGCATAGAAATACAACAATGCACTTCCCACAAGCTCAAAAATCTGCAACCCACATTTCAAAACCAAACAATGAAGTTGTTTTCCCTCATATGTACACCCTGAATGGGCACAAATACTCAACAAAGTAGAAAAAGTTTTCTCATTTAATTTTACATTACTGCGATGCATCCCTGAAGCCAGATTCAGAGCTTCATTAACCTGTCCTAATTTGGAGTATCCAGAAATCATGATATTCCACGAGACAATACTTCTTATCGGCATTTCATCGAACAGTGTTTGAGCAAGATCAAGATGACCATTTCTTACATGACGACTTATACAAATATTGGTCGAAATAATATTGGAGTTTTCAGTATGTAAGCTTTTACATAGAGTCGGGAATACTTTCAAGCAAGCTTTCCAACGATTGTGCTTCCATGTTCCAAAAGATGAAGACACCCAACACTTATAATTATAGACTGCGGT
Source organism: Luffa aegyptiaca (assembly GCA_017139565.1). Taxonomy (NCBI): domain Eukaryota; kingdom Viridiplantae; phylum Streptophyta; class Magnoliopsida; order Cucurbitales; family Cucurbitaceae; genus Luffa; species Luffa aegyptiaca. The sequence continues at coordinate 1,464,773 of CM029396.1, forward strand.
CATGTGCCTGCTTGAATAGGAAAAATGAAGCAATACTTAAAATGATTGAAACATGCAATTTATAGTCATGGTCTCATGCAGGTTAGAACCACCAACTTAAAAAGATATCATGATCACCATGGATTGACCTAGTGGTCAATAAGGGTCATGGAAAAAATAAAGAAATGGCTTAAAGAAAATGGATTCAATCCATGATGGTCACCTATCTAGGATTTAATATCCTACATATTTCTTGGCAACCAAATGTAATAGAGTCAAGCAGTTGTCCGTCAGATGAGTTGAGATGCACACAAGGTGGGCAGCACACTCACAAATATCAAGAAAGAAAAAAAGACATCATGATCTACATTGTTCTCTATTGGTCCAGAGGCTTTGTTCCCCATATTATTTGACAATTACAAATTAGCAGCAATTGATTTAAGATAATTTCACTAATCAATCACTCATGTGACTGCATATCACAGATAATAACTGGTTTAGTAGATAGCAATATACAAGTTAAATAAGCGGGTGAATCAAAACTCAAAGTTATGGAACCATAAATGAGAGTGAAACAAGTATTACCAGTTATTATTTTCCACTTTCTTCCTTCTTCTAAGGCTTCTGCTGAACTCTTCCACTCAGTTCCAAGCCTCTGCTTCGCTATGTCAATGGCGTGCATGAAAAGAAGAACTATAGAGCAGAGATGAATATCAGGCAAGGGGGTGAGAAAGTGGAAAGATTTATATGGTTCAGAAATTATCTTACTCGTTCGTGGAGCTTCGAAGAGATGAAATGACCGCCGATATTCCAAATTGGCGCGGCGATTCAGCCGAGTCGAGGAGTATGAGTGCCGGTTAGGGGTTTTACCCGCCTGTTTAGAACTCGAATTTTGGAAGATTTCATTTTACATGTTTTGATGGAGGAAAAAATAAAAGGTGAGGAACTCGAAATCAAGTGTGATTTAGTTTTTCTTTTTCTTTTCTTTTTTTTTTTTCATTTTTATTTTACGACTAAGGGGTTGGTTGTTTATTTTACTATGGGAGGTTCTGATGGTGGTCTTGTAGAAGTTGGTGATTCTATAGGTTCGGTAGGAAGGACAAAGTCGGGGGCAAAATCATGTTGTTCAATACTATTAGTGACTTTATGGAAAGGAAAAACAGATTCATGGAGTATAACATCCCGAGATATAATTATGCGCCTGGTTTCTATATCAAGAAGCTTATAAGCTTTCATTCCAGGAGGACACCCAAGAAAAACAGCAGGTGTAGCTCGAGGTGAAAACTTTGTGCGTTGTGAAAGTAAAGTAGAGACAAAACATAGGCACCCAAAAACTTTCGTCAATGAATAATCAGTAATAGTACCATTAAGTAATTCAAATGGTGTGAACCATCCTAGATTGGGAGAAGGCGTTCGATTAATCAGATAAACAGCAGTTAAGATGCATTCATTCCAATAATGAACCGACAGACGTGACTGAAAAACTAATGCTCGAGCTACATTCAGGATGTGTTAATGTTTTCTTTCAACCACAAAATTTTGCCCAGGCCTTCCAACACAAGAAAATTGGTGTATAACTTCTTTACTTCTAAATAAATCATCAAAACTTAACTTTTGGGCATTATCAGAACGAAAAATTTTAATAGTCTTGCCATATTGTGTCTCAACCAGCTTAAAAAACTCAGGAATAACAATGAGTACATCAGATTTCTTCTTCAGCAGAAACACCCGAGTATATCTACTGAAATCATCCACAATGGTGAGAAAATACTTATGGCCAGCATGAGAAGTTGTACTAAAAAGACCCCAAATATCATAATGAATTAGATCAAAAGCAAAGTCTACTCGATGATTATTAGAAGCAAATGACAAACATTTCTGTTTTGCAAGGGGGCAAACAGTACATGGAGGAAAAGAATGTAAACATGAAGAATCAAGCAATAAAGTTTTCTTCAAAGCATTTAACCTATTATGAGAGGGATGACCCATTCTTGAATGCCATAGAGACAACAAGTTATTTTGAGCATAAACAACATTAGCAACAACAGGCACAATGTGAGGTTTCTCAATAATATATCGCTTATCTTGAAGTTTACCCTTGTTAATCGTCTTCAAAGTGCACTTTTCCTTGATGATGCAAGAGTCAACCATAAAAACAACTGAAATATCATCATCTGATGTTAACGCACTGATTGACAGCAGATTATATTTGAATTCAGGCACAAATAGAACTCGTTTAAGTACTAAGGATCCAAACAATGTCACAGTACCAATATGTTGAACATGAATACGTGTACTATCAGGCAAGATTACCGAAGTGTCAAAAGGTTCCCGAGTATCGGAAAGCATCTTTTGTAAAGCATATATGTGTAGATGCTCCATAATCTATTATCCAATTAGATATAAAGAGAGTTAGAACATGTACCTGCCATATAGGCATTATTATTCTCTAAATCAAGCTTTACCTCTGCAAGTTTCGTTTGAAACATATTAAGAATATCATGACATTGTTGAAATGGATTGGTATTTGCAGTGCTTTTGACTGGAGTCACAACAACATTTGCACTAGTATTTGCTTTGGCATTTTGTTGAGTCCCATTGGAATTATTCTGCTGAATTCCATTATTATTGTGTCTTTGACGATATCCTGGAGGATATCCGTGCAATTTATAGCACTTATCGACAGTATGCCCCTGAATTCCACAATGTGTGCATATTGCACGACTCTGTGGCTTATAATTTTGTCCCTGGCTTTGATTGTTATTTGTTGGACCTCGATTTGTATTGTTGTGATTTCCTACAGCGAGTTACAGCTGCAGAAACAGGTTTGTGAGTGAATCTTTGTTATTCTTCTTGCGCAATCAAGGAAAAGGCCTTACTTCTTGCGCAATCAAGGAAAAGGCCTTACTTCTTGCGCAATCAAGGAAAAGGCCTTACTGACAGGTGGAGGGGGATCCATAAGAAGGATTTGTGATCAAGCATGACCATACTCAGCATTAAGTCCCATCAAGAAGCTCATAAGAAACTCAAGTTGAAAGAATTCTTCAATTTTCTTGATACCTCTACATGTGCAAGATCCACAAGAACATCCTGGTTTGTAAGTGATATACTCATCACAGACACTTTTGATTTTTGCAAAGTACATCATCACTTTCTCTTCTTCTTGCTTTAATGTGGCTAATTCGCGTTTTAGATGAAAAATTCTAGGGTCATTTCGTTTCCTAAAGCGATCTTTCAAATCTAACCATATCACTTCTGCAGAATTTGAGAGAAAAAGAAAATACTGGAGGAGATGGCTTTGGAAACAGAGTTAAGGATCCAAGCTATCACAATATTATTATTGTTACGTGTCCAAAGTTTAAGACGTTCACCTGAAGCAGGCTTTGGAATTGATCCGTCGATGAAACCAAGCTTGTTCTTAATTGAAAGTGCCAGGAGCATTGATCGACTCCACTTAATGTAATTGTGATCTGTCAAAAGCTCTGTGACGAGGACCAAATTCGAAGTATCACTATGATGTAGTACAAACGGATCATCTGAGGATTGAACTTCAGATGATGAAGAATCAACCACACGCGGTACTGTCTCAGTGTTCATGGCTTCAAGCAATCAAAAGAAGAAAAAACACAAAGGATGGAAGTAGAAGAAAGCAAAAGAAATCCCTATTTTGTTGCTCAGATACCATGTAAAAAGAGAAATGAGGAGAATGTGATTTTGTGCTTTTATTCATGAATTCCTCTAGAATATATATACACAAGGGGAATGATAAAAATAGAGAGGGGATGACTAACAATAACAGAAATACAAATCTAAACAAAAATAACAAAGCTAACCAAAAAATAACCAAATCTAAACTGATAAAGTATTTTCAATAGTTTATGACATATATACATATATAAAGCTTTTCCTGGTTTTCTTCCATGTTGTTGAATAGAATAAATTGACATCAATCAACCAAACAAAATAAAAATAAAATCTTGGGAGCATGGGGTAGTGGTTACCTTAATCTCATCAACCAGCACAGATTAGGGGTTGAACCACATTGTTTTTGTGTATGAGGAAAAAAAATTAACTTTGATTTCTCCGATAGGCATGAGAGTGTGTGTGAGAGGGAGCAACAGTGAATTCAGGATGTTGAGACTACGGGTGTGTTTGGTTTAACTTTTCAAGTGTATAATTTTGGAAAAAAAAAATCATTTTGAAAACAATTCTAATGTTTGGCAACCACTACAAATGACTTATTAAAAAATGAGTTTGAGAAATAAATCATTTTGAGACAAACACTTGAAATCAAATTGTTTAAAAAGAGTTTGTAAGTATACAGTAACTTGTGTATAAAAACACTTGTGAGTAAATGTAACCAAACATATGAGGGGGTGTTTGAGGCACTGAATAGGTTATAATAACCCCCTTTATTATAACCTATTCAGTGTTTGGGGCATCAACAAAAAAAAATGGTGAGGTGGGTTATTTTTACCCCCGATTATTTTATCCATTTTCTACAGTAACCATCATTCAACCCACCCGATTATTCTATCCATTTTCTACAGTAACTCTCTCCTCTCTTCTTCCATGTGACTCCTTGACTTTTCCGACGACCGCCGGCCACCGTTGGCCGCGCGAAGTTTCCGACAGTCGTCGGCGACTTTTCCAACGATCGCCGACGACTTTTCCGGCCACTTATTCTATCCATTTCTCTACAGTAACTCTCTCCTCTCTTCTTCCATGCGACTCCTTGACTTTTTCAACGACCGCCGTCGACCGGCGAAGTTTCCGACGACTTTTCCGACGGTCGCCAACGACTTTTTCGGAGATTGCCGACAACTTTTCCGATCACCATTTTTTTCCTTTTTTTTCATATTTCTTCTCATTTTCATTTTGATAAATATAAAAAATGAAAATAAAGAAAAAAAAAAAAAACATCGAAGGTTGCCGGAAGAGTCGTTGACAACATCGAAGATTAACCAATTTAAAAAATTAAAAAAAAACATTCAAACGAAATTGTATTTACCATACTCAAGTTTATTTCAAATGATTTTATTGATAAAAAATAATAATAATATGATTTTAGAACTAAACATTTACAATTTTTATTTTGGCAATACTAAATGTTAACTAATATGATTTTTCTATACTAAATCCTAAACTTTTTTGTTTTGTAAAAAAAACATAACCCAAAATCAAAGTGAATCGTATATCCTTAAAAAAAAACTAGAAAAAGAAAACAGTCAGTTTAAACCTTTGATTCAGACCTCGTGGTTATCAATACAACTTTATGCCAGTTGAGCTATGCTATTGTTGGCCACCCTATATATAACTAGTCTAGGTTATCTTTTTTTTTTTTAATTATTATTATGAGTGAGAATTCAAAGATTGGACATTTTAGTCGATGATACATGACTTAATTAGGAGATTAGTATAACTAGCTTTAAAAATATCCAAGAATGACTAACATATTGGTCAAAATACAATGCATAAATGCCACAAATTGTAAATGGTGACTAAATCATGTGAACAAACTGAAAATGAAACATATTCAAACTCAAATGAGAAAAAATTGAAACAGATTCCAAAACTATAAAAAAATTAATTGAAATTATTTTGTTCAAGTAAAATAAACACGGAGTATGAATATACAAAAATGAACAAATATCAATTACCGTTAAGCTATGTTTATATATATTATTTCAAACTTTTGACATATTGAACGAAAATATATGATAATTACTGACACTACAGAAAAGTTCACCTTTAGCGACAGAAATACAAACGTCGTTAAAGCATAGTCACAAGCTAACTTCGGCGGCAATTTTTAAGAATTTGTCGCAGGTTGCGACGAAAACACAAAAATTGTCGCACACCGCATGCAACAAAATGAGCTAATTTCGTTGTATGACTTGCTACGAATCTTGCGAAGAAATCAACGATAAGCTGCCAACAAGAGCATAGTTCAACTGGCATAAAGTCGTATTGACAATCACGAGGTCTGTGGTTCAAACCCCCCACCCCATATATTATCAAAAAAAAAAAATCACCGATAAACTATACTCACCCTAGTAAACTATTAAATTCAATTTTGATATTAATAGTTAAAATAAGTATAGTTCAACGATAATTAGACGTCATAAATTCAAATTCTCCAGAGTTTTGAAGACAGAGGCCACATGTATAGTTCATTGCTCAACTTCCAAAAAAAAAATGTATTTTTTCAATCACCTCCATGCATGCAGCCACGTAACGTAACACATCAACAATCCCTCTCTCTCTAGCACAGATTCCCAGTTCCAAATCGACGTCAAAACCAGCAAAAGATTCCCTCTGCAAAATCTCAGATTCCAGTAGTAAACTCAAAATCAAAATCAAACTCAGACGCCATGGTCAAGCTGGTTTCCGCTAGGGATTTCAGGGCGTACGGCCCTCGGGCGGCCCGGAGCCGGGCGGAGTACATAAACGCCGGCCTCTACTTGTTCGCCACCGTCCTCCTTCTCGCCGGGTTTGTGGCTCAGCTTTCACGAGAAGCCAAATCTGGGTTGGCCCTAATTCTGCTCGCCGCTGCGCTTATTATGATCGTTAATTTGCACGATCTCTTCGCCCATCTCGCCGGAATCGATTTCCGGTTGCCGCTGCTGGTCCAGTACGATGCGCAGCTTCTCTTTGTGGAATTTGCTGTTCCGATTCTTCAGGCGATTGGCTCGTTGCTTTTGATGTTGGGTGCTCTGTTTCTTCTAATTCAGGTGTGGATTAGGTCGTTGCTTCCACTGATTTATTGAGTTCCTCTTCATACTTCTTAGGTTAAACTACGATTTTCGTCCTGAACTTTGACTTGTTCTATTTCGTTTTCCATACTTTCGAATTTCTAAATTTAGTACCTATATTTAACCACTGCCAAAAAGATTTAGCCCTGGCCAAGTTGAGCTGATTATAGCATTTCTACTTTTCAAATCCCCAGTGAGGATCCCACCTTGAAAAGATTAGTGGATACCTTATAAATTCTATTTATAAGATAGATGAGTTAGTCCACTAATTCTCAATTGGTTTTGAGATGGAACTCCATGTTATCGGATACCCACGGCCCCACATGTGTTATTGATTGGCATTCGATGAGAAATTGGTTGAGGAGCTGGACAAATTTTCTGATAATTTTAGGCGGTTGATTGTGTATATGAAAGAGAATTTAAAACTTGTATCTCAAACTTTTGAAGATTTACTAGAAGTTATACAAAGACTAAAATGGAATAAGTTTCAAAATTTACTTGAACCCTCAGTTTTGGATTGGTTTTATCACGGACAAATTGCTATTTTAGAGCGGCCATTTGGGCACTTGGTTTGGTTTGATGAAATTTGCTGTGTTAGTTCACTCTTGTTCTCTTCCCTTTTGAGTCTTAGATTTTAGAATGAATACATGGGAACGACTGAACTCCAACTCTCAGATTTTTTCTGGTGATTCAACTACACCAACTGCTTTCTCTACCTATGATAGGGTCAAAATCAGCAACCTTTTAGAATCTTTCTGTGGAGAATTTCAGGTTTCAGGATAGCCAAAGCCATTTTCCCAACCATTGGTTATGATGATTCGGACTTCCAGCAAATGAGTGAGAGAGTGAGTTATGTAAGACTCGTTAGGTAAAATTTCCATTTCATTTCTTGTTTCTTGTTTTTCTTATTAAAATTTGAGAGAACAAGAAACATAATCTGGTTACCGTCAGAATGGAAGATTATGTAATCCTTTCAGCAACGGTTACCTCATATTCATTTTTCAATTTAAAGAAAAAAAAGGTCAGAATGGAAGATCAGGAAGTCCGTTCAGCAATTATTAGTTATCCCTGTAGAATCGTATCGTTATTACCACTATGGACAACATTTTCAATCGGTGCAACTTTCTGTTTCCCTGCTTTTTAGAGTTAGAGCTGGGTGCTTCTCTGCAAATCTTCAGTGATATACTCCTCCAGCCATCCTTTCATTTTTATGTACTTGACAATGTTTTGGGACACCTTCCTTTGTTGCTCCCACTGAAAGTCTCACTCCTCATACAAGGGGCACAGAAATATGAAACCCCGTGGCAAAGCCGAGAAGTTTTGCCCAAATCTTGAAATGCTAACCGCATTTTCATTGATTGCATTGTAGGACAGCTATTTGATCAACTTCCTTCCATTCTTAATGTTAGCTTTTTACTGCATTAATGTTTTTCTTTCTTTTATTTTTTCCTCCTTTTGCACTTTATAAGAGCTACCATTCAATCAACTTCTGCAGGAAAAGAAGGGATATAATTTTTACAAACTAGAAAAGCATGCTTCAAATATGCTTATTGCGGGTCCTGCCTTATGGATGCTTGGATCAATCCTCAACTCGTGCCAAATCTACGAGAGGGCCGACGGGCATGTTCAAATCTTGCAACAAAGTGTCCATATTCCATTTTTATTAGGAAGCTTGCTATTCTTTGTTGCTGCAGTCCTCAATGGCTATGAGCAGGTCGGGTCAGCCCATCATGGACTCAAGCTTCTGGTATGTGCATGAATATTTACATTTTTCTGTCGAATAGTGAACAAATGAGATAGTGTTTGTTACGTTATTTCTAGCATATACTTGATTGAATTAATGCTAGGTTATATTTGCATTCTGGTATTCCTATCACAGCTTATGCAGATTGTCCGTCTACAAGTAAAAGTTATCTTAATCAATTTTTGTTTGGTTTTAAGTATAGGTTTGTACCTTTTGCATAATCATATATTTTTATTACTGTCTAGTTTCTTAACTTTCTTATCAGGCAAAGGTCATGTTGAAGAGGAGTTTGTTGGTATATAATGTGTATAATTAAGTTAATTACCTAATGTTCTGTTTTCGTGATTAGTAGTAATTCAATATTTGCTCGGGAAAGAAACCCCGACTTTGAATCTATGCATATTGTTTGCATATCATTTCTGACATGTCACCCTGCCTGTCAAAAAATGAATAAACAATAGCATTATAAATTTAAATCGTAGTGAGAATTAACAAAAATATATTCCAAGAAGTATTTTGTGGCTGGGAGCATTATTTTTTGAACTCTAGTGTTAGTTCTAGCACTTTTTCCACCTTTTCAGTTAAAACCATGCTTTTAAAATTGGACCCAAATTGGCCACCTACCTAGGATTTAATATCCTACGAGTTTCCTTAGCAACCAAATGTAGTAGGGTCAAAGCTGTTGTCCCGTGAGATTAGTCAAGGTGTGCGTAAGCTGGCCTGGACACTCACGAATATTAAAAAAAAAAAAAAAAAAACCCAAATTTATGTTTTTCAGACAATTGACTTACCATACCACACAACGGAAAATATAGTCACTTTAGATTATGGTTACTCCCTAAATAATAATATGATTTGGGTCGTTTGATCGAGCAACAATACCGCCCATTTTCTGGCGCGAATAGCAGCGCGAGTTACAAACGATTTGGGTCTTTCCCCTTCGGTTTTGGAATCCTCTTCCATGGAATAGGAACGGTTTTTGTGGGTCGGGTCTATGCCCGCTTTTCTTTCCTCCCTTGTGATGGAGGCTGATGTACAATCCTCTTTATTTTCTCTCAAAAAAAAAAAAAATGACGTCAATCAATGATGTCAGGTAGCCTAATCAAAATTTAAGGATGATCGGGAAACTTCTAAAAGTGTAGGTACCAAATTGGAACTATAAGCATGGTTCATACTGTAATTCTGCTATCAATGCAGCTTTTAATCATTTTGATGAGTGCTTAACTTCTGTACTCTACAAAAAAAATGTTCGCTATTTATCTAACAGCATTTGCTTCATAATGAATGGCATTCTACTGAAGTTTCACGTGTTGATGTGTATGTGAATGCAGGGCAAAAACTGGGTTTGGTTAGGTATTTTTGGTTGCTTATTACTCTTGTTAGGCGGATTGGCAAACGTACTGAAAGTGTTCAAGATGCAGCAGTTCAACGGGCTGCGACTCGAGAAGCTTCGAGGAGGGGCAAATGAGCGGCTTCTTGGAGAAAGAGAAGGCAGGATTCCGCTAATTCTAGAGGATCAAGGGAGGAGAAAACGGCATTCCGATGAAGAAAAAGGAAGGCAGGCCGGTCCGACCCCTTATAAAGATGTCCTTGTAGGTCAATCTTCCTGAACTTGTGATCTTATTCTCTCTTCCACTTCCATGGCTGACCCCTGCAACTGCACTTCAGAATCTTGTGTGCATTTGCATAGAAAATTTATGAGTTGATGATTGATGTGCATGTTTATCTAAGTCCATAGAAGTATGAACCATTGTTGATATATCTGATATCTGATATCTGATATTGTTTGGTTGTTTCTGTTTGGACATTTAACTTCTGTTTTGACTTGTTCCTCTCTATCTGTTCACAGATGTCAAATATTTTCTATGCATTATATATGGTCATACTCCAGAGAGTGTGAAATGGTGGTCAAAAGATTAATAAAGCACTTCAAACGCATAGAATTTAGGATAGAAAATTACTGCTGAACGAAATATTTCAAAGAGACTAGTACAATATGACTAAGGATTATCGATTTATGTATGTGAGACTACAAATTATGGTTTCATCGAACCATCATGGGTTGGTCCTAATGATTAATGAGGGTCATGTAAAAAATAAAAGAGCTTAGAGGGAATGAGTTCAATCCATGATGGTCACCTACTAAGATTTAATATCCTACGTGTTTCCTTGACAACCAGATGTAGTTAGGATAGATAGTTGTCTCGTGAGATTAGTCGAGGTGCGCGTAAGGTGGTTCAGTTGTTTCGTGAGATTAGTCGAAGTGCACGTAAGGTGGTTCAGACATTCACGAAAATGTGGAAGTCGCATTAAATAACTTTTGTAGTGGTTGGAAAAGGCATCTTTCGTCGAATAGTATTTTTACTTTTGGTAACGTTAATAAATTATCCACAATATTGGTCTATTTCTCTCTCATTATCTTTCCTTTAGGACACTGTCTTTTCCATCTTTCACATTCCTCCCTAATTTTGATCCTGCTTCTTTTTTCACTAATCTTTCGTCTCTCTTTTTAATATATCATATCATGAATTGACTTATCATTTATATCATTAAATAATAAATTATTAAAAAAAAATACGTGGTTCAAATTTTTTCGTCTTATATGCTGTCAAAGAAACAGAAAAAAAAAAAAATCATATAGGTTAAAAAATACTTTTTTATCTCTAAAATTTCATGAAAGTAATAGTTTAACTCATGAACTATGGTTTGTACCGATTCAATCCAAAAATTACATCAAAATTAAGTTTTGATTTTTATATGGTAAAGAGGTAGTGTTTGTAGTTAAACACGTGTGATCCTTGATCAATATATTAATCATTAGATATTAAAATGTTTTTTCACGATAAACAACAAATCATTACAAATTTTGAAATATATGGATTGAATTATTACATATTAAAGTTCATGCATCGAATTGATACGAAATTGAAAGTACGAGAGGTTTGTTACTTTTATGAAAGTTCGGAGATCAAACATGTTCTTTAACCTAACTTTTACCTTTTACTTTGTCATATAAAAATGCTTTTCATCTTTTTTTATTTTTACATTTAAATGAATAATGTCATTAATATTATTTCCTGGAAATTGATATTTCTTTTTGTCACTTAATGAGGGTGTTTCATATGTGTTGTAAATATTATAGAAAAATACTTTTTTTTTTAAATAATATAGAAAAAATACTTTAACATTAATAATGTTTCAACTATAATGTGTGTGCCAAAGCGAGCTTAGCTCAATGGTAATTGTCAGTGATATAAAGACTAACTAGATACAATACTATTATTTTAGGATCAAACTTATAATTTATTGTATATGTTATCATATCTAAACTAAAATATAGAGGTATTTATCTTACACAAATTTTAAACTATGAAATAAATTCAAATTTTGAGTTGGAATAAATGGTAACAAGAATTAAAGTTGTCTAAGTTTAAGGTTCAATTTGATGAAATTGAAAATTTATGGTGAAAGTTGATATAGTCGGATAAGTCTAGGGTTTCTTTTTCCTTTTTTTTTTTTTTTTTATTGAAAATTTTATTTGAATGTACAACCAATGAATTATAAAACATATATTTTATATGAAATTGATATATTCCAAACAAAAAAGACATTAAAGTGTGTATTTTTTTTTTCTTTTTTTTTTTCTTTTTTTTTTCTTTTTTGAAAAAGTGTATTTTTTTTTCCTTAATGTGCAAGTTTCTTGGTTGATGATACATGTTAATTATCGTTGAGCTCTTACTTTGGCAATGTGTACAAAATTATTTAATGGTCGATTTTATGCATAAATCATATTTAATCTTGTTGGAAACTTGCTTTTAATTAAATTAACGAGACTTCGATTCAAAGTTTTTTTTTTTTTTTTTTATGGCCTGATTTTTCAAGTCAGACAACTTGTGATAGTCGGAATTTTAATATATGATATTCTGGTCAATGTATTAATGTCTAATAATCAATTAAACGATGCTCAAGTTGGTTGTGTCCTTCAATGGAATTTTACAAAGTAAAAAAAAAAAAAAAAGTTCAAAATACCATTATGGTCCTCTACACTTTAGGTATAATTCGATTTTATTTTAGAAAAGGTATAATTCAATTTTAGTTCACGTGTCTAAATTTAGTTATTTTCAATAAAGCTTAAAATTGGTCACGGTGTAATTTGTTTAAAATTTATTAAAAATACATAATAGAGACTAAATTTGAATAATCTTTTCTCCTAAAAAAAGAAAAACAGACTAAATTTGAACATTTAAAAGTACAAGGTAACAAAAAGTAAAAGAAAACTAGACTCAAAATACAAAGATCAAAACGAGTATTTTCCAAAATGAATATAGCTCATAATTTACATATACCATCGATCAAAAAGTTAGAATTATCAATTAATTGTTGAACTAAAAAAAAATCAAAATACCTGTTAAAAAAAGAGAAAAAAAGACCAAAACGATATTAAAAAAGAAAAGAAAAGAAAAAGGAAAAAAAGAACACGCTCGCATATCATATAAAAAATTCGTAGGACCATTTTGCCCCTTATAAAACGAAGCCACATATTCGGTAGAAAAGCAAAAATATTTAAAAAACAAAAAACAAAAACATTTGTTTCAATCGTTTTAGATTATCCTGCAAAAGCCCATCGAAAACTTCTCCCTCTCCAGGTACTTTGTGAAACCCTAACTTCCATAGCTCTCCCAATTCCTTACTTTCCCGAGGGTTTATCTTTCATCATCTCAGGTATTCTATTTCGCAATTTCGATCTCCTCGTCTATCGCCTTTTTCGTTTCTCGTTTTTTAGGTATTTCGATCTGGAATGCCGTCTATTTCCACGTCGATTCGCGCTTTGGGGTTTTCGATCTGCATGCTTATTATTCGAAATAATTTTTTTGTGTTTTTTGGTCTGTTTTTTCGCCATCGATTGTATTATATTGTTTATTATGTATTTGTGTATCTGAGAATGCTGTAATTACGTGGACGATAAATGGCATTGCGATATTGCTTGAATGGCTGGATTGATCTCTCAGGTGCTTTCTTGATATTGGTTTGTAAATTGCTCAGATTATTCTGTATGGGTTGATTTTAATGGTGATCTTGTTTTGACTGTTATGTTTGATGGATTATTTTGTGCTTGGAAATTGTCGTTGCCTCGTCTATTGACCTGCAGTTATGTAAATTCTTTGGTCCATTTATTACTGTTTTGAACTTTACGGGCTTACCTAAAAGGTAGGGAGAAGAAAAGAAGTAGAAAAACTTTTTATGCCATGGCTGGAGGCAGTTCTCTTAAGAGAAGAAGAAACTTATTCATTAACCAGCGTGGTTGTATTTTATGCATCCCCAAATTCTTCTTTTGTACGCCAATTAATGAAACATTGTCACATCAATTTATAATTAAGGATTTCATGGTCCAATTGTTGATGGTGACAGGGAATTTTAAGTTACTGTGTTGTGTGCTGAATTTTAAGTTTTAACAATATAAAGGCTGCCCATAATTTTGCAGTGTTCTCCCATAAGTTGGGCTCAATGGCGTCAGTTTCTAGTCAGCCACAGTTCCGCTATACCCAACCACCGTCGAAGGTTCTCCACTTGAGGAATTTACCTTGGGAATGCACTGAGGAGGAACTGATTGAACTGGGAAAGCCATTTGGAAAAGTTGTGAACACAAAATGTAATGTTGGAGCAAATAGAAATCAAGCTTTTATTGAGTTTGTAAGTGCAGTATTTTCTCATATATTGTTTTCCATCTTCAATAGACCTCGCTAGCTAGTCATTATGATAATATTTGACCAAGTTTAAAATAACAGGCAGACATAAATCAAGCTATTGCCATGATATCATATTATGCATCGTCCTCAGAGCCTGCTCAAGTTAGAGGAAAAACTGTTTATCTGCAGTATTCTAACCGGCAAGAAATTGTGAACAACAAAACTACAGCCGATGTTCCTGGAAATGTGCTTTTGGTAACAATTGAGGGCACTGATGCACGTCTTGTCAGCATTGATGTTTTGCACTTGGTAAGCAGATTGTAATACATTCTTGTTGCAGTTAAAGGTGAACCTCTGTGGCACTAAGATTAAATTATGGTGATTAGGTTATAGTTTGTCATGTTTCAAAAGCTTTTGTTTGACATGAATGTAAATGAATCAGCAGGCCCTTGTCAAGGCAATATCTTTGATGGCAGCTTAGTGCATCGGGAGAAAGAGCACATGTGTGTTTGTCTCCTTTCTCCTTTTCTTAACACTACCTCTCTCTTCCCTTCTCTTCTTCCTCAACTTCCTCCTACCTTTCACAGTTTAGGATATTATCATTTCTGCTCTCTTGTGCATCCTTCTCCCTATCATCTCTGCATATTGTGTCAGTGATACTACTGTCTAAATCCAGTCATTAGATTCAGAGTATAGGAATTTTTTATTCTAAATTTTTGGATGATCTGTTTTCAGTATATTAGTATTCTGCCCTAATGGACAAACATTTGAAAATTTAGTTGGAAGATTAATAAGATGATATTCCTTATGGCTTAGCATCTGAATTTTATGGGGTGACTTTGCCTTCTCTTTTGACAATTATAGGACAAGTGTTAAATATTAGGGGCTTAACAGCTTATTTCATTGATGATCATTTTGAGGATAGATTATAGCTGTAGATTGTAATTAATTTCGAACCAAGAGTTGCTCTTTCCTCAAGTGAGAGAGTCAGGTGTTACTGACTTGTTTTGGATTTGTGTTTTTGCTTTATCATATCTTCTCGCTTAGAGGAATTGGAATGTAATTCTTGATGTTTGATTGCCACATACCATTATGTGTTTTAATCTGTCCTATTATTCAATATATATGTTATATGTTATTCTTGAAAAAAGTCCACCATAGGTTCTTCATTTACTCTTGGTCCTGGCAGTAGCATTGCAACAATAATTTTCAATAGTTTTAACTTTCAGTTTTTTGTTGTAGAAATTAGAATTTGTATTTAAATGTTCAATGTTTGTTAGTTGAAGCTATCTATTGAGACATCCTACTATCTATGTTTGGAGATTTAGGTATATCTGCTTTGGTTATGATTGTAAAATAGTTCGCATGATAGTAGTCATCTAATAGGTGTTGTGATATCCTGACAATGTGATGAATGGTGTGATATCATTTGGTCTAATTGCATTCTGAAGGTTATCTAATATTTTGCAGGTCTTTTCAGCCTTTGGGTTTGTGCATAAAATTACTACCTTTGAGAAAACAGCTGGATTTCAGGTTCGTAAATATTTATAAATTATAATTTTAGTAGCAGTTGCACTATTATTACTTCTGAGCTTAGAGAAAATCTTATTCAGCTAACGATGTGAACATTTTAGGCGTTGGTGCAATTTTCAGATGCAGAGACTGCCTCATCTGCTAAGAATGCATTGGATGGGAGAAGCATCCCTAGGTGACAATTGTAGTGAATATTTCGCATGGTTTTTTGCCCCTTTTATGGAGTATAAAGCAGTAGAAGAGGTGCACATGTGCACTAGCTTGGTGTCTGTCTATGATTATATTGTTCTCAATAGTCAAAGCACTGTAAAATATTGACTTTAAATTTTTTATTCCATTGCCAGTAGTGTTCAACCTTTTCACGTAGAGGGATGCTATATTTAACTAATGTGTATGATTGAAGAGCTGAGTTTTAAATTCTCGCATGTCATTATACAAGTCTACATGTATCATCAATTATTTCTTATTTCAGTTTGGTATCTGTTTGCAGATATCTGCTTCCCGATCATGTTGGACCTTGTTCCCTTAGAATTACGTACTCTGCCCACACGGATTTGACTGTGAAATTTCAGAGCCATCGAAGCAGGTTTTCTCAACTTTCTGTGTGTAGTCTGCTATGAATGTGTTTATGTTGACTTAGGTGTAACATTTCTTAATATCTAATACAATTCTTGTTATTATTTGCTATTTACCTTATGCTAAAATATTGGTTCACCATCTCTTGGTAACTTTAGCGTCTGTTTTATCACTATCTCTCTCTCTCTCTCTCTACTTTCTGATAGTGTGTTGATTCAGGGACTACACTAATCCTTATCTTCCAGTTGCTCCATCGGCCATAGATGGAAGTGGTCAGGTAAGGAATGCATTAGGTGGCATGTTGTTAAGTTGTGCCCATAAATTTTCTCCTTTCCATGCATCCTACGTGTGTGATAAAGAAATTGCTTCAAATGTTGTCAAAAAAAAAAGAAAAGAAAAGAAAAGAAAAGAGAGAGAATAAGATAAAGATTCAAATGATGTACTTTTCACGAAAGTGCTGGCTTATTATTACAAATCTTGGCATTTCTTCCTTATCTTCTTGTTTCTTATATTATTTTTCTAAATCTTTTTCATCCTTTGATTGAATTTGTCGTCAGTCACCTTTGCAGTTCACCGTGGGTTTGGATGGAAAGAAGCTTGAACCAGAGAGTAATGTTCTTCTTGCCTCCATTGAGAATATGCAGTATGCAGTCACCTTGGAGGTTTTGCACATGGTA
The DNA here is from genome assembly GCA_017139565.1 of Luffa aegyptiaca. Taxonomy (NCBI): domain Eukaryota; kingdom Viridiplantae; phylum Streptophyta; class Magnoliopsida; order Cucurbitales; family Cucurbitaceae; genus Luffa; species Luffa aegyptiaca. The sequence continues at coordinate 1,481,724 of CM029396.1, forward strand.
TTACTTGATATGGAAATTTTATAGTGATTTTGTTTGTGGACTTCAGAAGCATATATAGAATATATTGAATGACTACTAATGCATGTCTTTTAATTCTTTGCAAACTAGTTTATTATGCTAGCCAATTCTTTTTTTTGTTGGTAGGTTTTTTCTGCATTTGGACCTGTCCAAAAGATTGCAATGTTTGATAAGAATGGGGGAGTGCAGGCCTTGATTCAATATCCAGGTAGCGCAATTAACTGAATTCATGCTTGCACTAACATGATAGCAATCGCTTGTTTTAAGAAATGGTTAAAGCATATTATCTACCGTTTATAACATGATAGCAACCATATCCTATCCTAAGTTCGAAAGGGGTTTTAATTTCAAATCTGTGAACAAGCTAGAAGCTTAGATGGGGAGAATTATAACTTTGTTCGATATGAGTAAAAGTAATAAGATGGACATGGCAAGGTATATAATATAGTTCAATTTTTCAATCTACATTCATATTATTTCAATAAAACTATGTAGAGCATGGTAATCAGTAATATGCCACGTGTGGACAGATGTTCAGACTGCGGTAGTTGCCAAGGAAGCCCTGGAGGGACACTGTATTTATGATGGAGGGTTTTGCAAGCTTCACATCTCATATTCACGCCACACTGATTTGAGTATTAAGGTAATAAAAACTTCATTCGTGTGGTGAAATGTCCAAGAATAATTAGACACTAAATGTCACTTTACAGAGGATGATGACTGTTTTTACTTCAAAAACTGTTCTTTGTGGCCTCATTATCAATCATGAAGATCTTTTTTTTTTCAAAAAAAAAAAAAAAGAATTAGAATTAGAATTAGAATACAAGTAATGCTCTTATTCTCTGCTCAGGACTAAAAGAATGTGGACATTGATTCTTCTCTCTATCTCTTCTGATGCAATCTGATTGATTATATTGAAGATGAATGTTCCTAAGCATCTTGTTTGTTGTGATCGTCATAGGTGAATAATGACCGAAGTCGAGACTACACAATTCCCAACACTCCTCCCATGGTGAATTCTCAACCGCCTGTTGTGGGGCAGCAGCAATCAGTTCAAATGATGGGTCCTTCCACTCATCAATACAATGGAAACCAGTATGGTCCTTCCGCAGAGCAGCCTGGAGTGCAGCCTCAGCCTTCTTCAGGGTGGGGATCGGGTGGTGGTCCAGCTGCGCCTTACTCCATGCCCATGCACAATCCTGCCTATATGCCGTCGGGGACAATGCCGCCTCAGATGGCTCCAGGTATGATGCCAAGCCCCAGTGGTTTACACCAGACACCACCACCACCCTATCGCCCCGATCACAGGCAATAGCATATATTTTCTTCGTTTAATAGTTGAATGTCCATTCAAGAAAACCAACCAAGCTTCTTAAAAATACTAGAGCATCAAATTTGGCAGAGGAAAATGTGCATTAAATTCAACAGTTACGTGAACTCTCTCCATGTTCAGAATGAATTAGGTCAGTTTTTGTTCATTTCCCTTTTATTTTAAGGGATTTGAATGAATGTAAGATCCCAAGTGCGAAAAACTGAGCACCTTTCTTTGAAGCTAAGTGACTTACAAAACTCAGTTATTATTGATGATTGTCTTCAGATACTTGATTACTGTTTTTATTAGTCTCTTCCTTCTGCTGATTATCATTATTTCTATAATTACCCCCCCCCCCCCCAAAAAAAAAAAAAAAAAAAAAAAACTTCCCAGACATTTATATGATGGCTGTACTGTATCATTTTTTCAATTGTGGCTGTATTTGTCAAAAATTGAGTCCACTGGCTGATGAAAATTTGTATTGAGGACATTTTATATAGATCTAAAAATGTGTATTTTTTTATATACATGAGAACAGTAGGTATTTTAGAAAATTTCATTTGATGTTGATCACATATCAGTGGGGGTAGAAGTTAAGTTAGTTATTTGGTGGTTTTTTTAGGGTCCGTTTGGTAACGTTCTTGTTTCTTGTTTCCGTTTCTCATTTTTAATAAAGTAAAATTGAATTTCATGACCCTAACACCTATACATTCAATAATAATAAACCTATATTCTTATTTATGTTTGGAAAAAATTGGAAACAAGAACAAAAAAGGAGAAACTAGTTTTAGTTGTTCCCAAAAGTTGTATACAAATTTTGGGAGTGTTTCTAAAAAATGAGAAACAAGAAACATACATAGTTATTAAATGCTTAGATTTCTTAATAAATGTGGAAACAAGAAACTAGAAACGAGAACGTTACCAAACGGGCCCTTAACTAATTAATCAAAATTTGTGTAATAGATGCATTTCTTGAACTATTGTTTTTAATTAGCTTAGCTGATGCAAATGGATAATGAATAACGAGTTGATTAATTAAGCTTGGACTATAAAATTGTGGAATATCCTTGACCTGTATATTTCAAATGTATTTTTAGTAACTTTGGGTGTTGCTCAAAAAAAAAAAAAAAAAAAAAAAAACTTTGGGGTCCGTAATTTTAAACATAGTTATATTTTATGTTTTGGGCTATTTCAATTTAAATATAGTTGTTCAAAATGTGTTTGATTTTATTTATTTATTTTTAATTTAAATGACCATAAACTAAAATAGAAAAAATTCTAAAGTATGTGGATCAAAATGATATTTTATCCTAAATATTAGTAACAAATGGATCTTTTACTGTTCTCTCTGCTGAATAAAACAAAATTATCAACTTGAATATGTATTTAAATGAGGTATTAGGTTAGTTCAAGTATGGTTTGATGGATAAAGTATCTAACATTGGGTGAATATAAAAGTTACTCCGACACCAATTTTATTGACTAAATTTAGACAGGCTGCTTAGTTATTAGCATGGACCTAGAATTTGCTAAAAATTATTTTTGTGCTCTCCTTTTGTTGAGTAAAAAAAGTATTATTTCCTCTAAGGACAATAAAGAATAAAAAAGAATTAAAAAAAAAAACAGTAAAAAAAATTCCTTAAATATGGATAAAGAATAACATTCATTTTAAGGAAGGAATAATCAAGAAAAAAAGAACGTCACACCTCAAATAAAACATAAAGATTTTTTCAAAAAAAAAAAAAAAACATAAAGAATTTAAACCTATGACTTTTACGAAAGTTCTAGCACGTTTGTGCTTTGCCAGTTGGACTTTGTTGAATTGGCTAATAAATATGAAGGTGAACTTTTAAAATTTTTACTCCTCAACCGAGCCATTTTTCCTTAAATTTGAATAAGTGTTACAATTTTTTAAAATACATATTCTATTCATTCTGAGCCCAATTCATCTTTTATTATTATTTTTTTTTAGTACGACACATTTGGGGGTGGGGGGACCGCCAAGCTATGCTCGTTTTAGCCACAATCCACGTAGTTAATTTATTATACCTGTTTTATAGAGGTTACTCCACTTCTAATTGCAGAACTACAAAAGAAAGTACATTATTTATCGAAGTTTAAATCATTTTTTTATTCACCAACATTTGGGGACGGAGGGATTTGAACTTTTGATCTCTTGGTCGATGGTACATGCCAATTACCGTTGAACTATGCTCGCTTTGACAATCTAAATCAAATTTGATAAAATTGAAAGTTCATAATAAAATCATTTTATTGATGTACTGTCTATTTAATCCTTGCACATATTCAATTTTGTGTTAAAAAAGTCCCAAACAATTACCCTATCAATATAACACTTATGCTGCAAACACACATGAACCTACTATATAATCAATTTAAGACCTATTGCAACCTTAAATTTAGGGATCAAATATATGTTAAACATCTAGGAACCTTTATGAAACTGTTTACAATACAAAGTTTTAAAATTATAGAGATGAAAGTGTAATGTAAACAAACAAAAAGGCTAACTACATGTTTAATGTTTAAGCCCCAAATGTTATTCTTTTCGATTAAATTATTTATGTTCTAGCATTTTTATTAAAATTAATTCCTTATAGTTTTTTTTTTTTTTTTTGACAATATGTGGGGTGGGGGGTTCGAACCACAGACCTTATGGTTATGAGTACAACTTTATGCCAGTTAAGCTATGCTCTTGTTTGCAGTTTAATTCCTTATTGTTGGTATATTTGTTGACAAACTTATATGACGTAATACTTATGTATTGATGAAAATTTTTAAAAAGAAAGAGGTCATTTATTCCTCGTTTAATTTTCTAAAAATTTGATAGAATCTCAAGTTTCTTCTTTTAAATGACATTTGTTTATTCGACAAATTTCTGTCAATTCACTGACTATTATGTTATATGAGATTATATTAAACAAATTTTAACATACATTAAAAGCACCCAACTTGAATATTGTTTAACTTAAACTTGTTATGACACATGCTTTCGATTTAGAACTACAAGTTCAATTCAACAACGGTGAGAAATTAAATTAGAAAAGGTTAAACCATAAGAAATTAAATTGAAAACTCTTAAACTAACATGAAATAATTCAAAAATTTTATCACATATTATAGACTAAAACATTTTTTTGTCAAAAATATCATTGAACTATGAGGTTAGTTTCAATTATACCCCTGAACTTTTAAAAGTTTCATTTTTAGCCTTTGAAATTTGAAGTTTGTTTCAAAACAACCATTGGAGACCTTTTCCGTTAAATTTATTGACAAAAAATGATGGATTTGCATGTGCTTTTATTGTGTTTTTCCACGTATGTGTTCAAATGTATTCACATAAGCAATAATACATATGCAAGCACGTCATTTTCCGTCCATGAATTTAACGAAAAAAAAGTTTTCAAGGATTATTTTGAAACAAACTTAAAACTTCAAGGGTTAAAATGAAACTTTTGAAAGTTTATAGGTATAATTGAAAGCAACCAGGTTTAGAGATATTTTTTTTATTATTCAACCTTTTTTTTTTTTTTTTTTTTTTTTGACAAAAAGAACAAGAATCAGAGAGAGAGAGAGAGATAGCATTTGTGAGGACCTAAAAAAAGAAAAAGAAACTCTTGTGTTCACTGAGTTTGAAGGTTCCAAGTTGTGGAAAAATTAACCCACAAACTCATTTGAGAGTTGAGTTAAAAAGATATCAACTTCACAAAGTCCGCGTTAAAAAGCCGGCGCCAAGCACAAGCAGAGCTCTGCAAATCCAAACCAAATGTTGTTATTTTAGGATAAGGCCATCTTTCTTCCTCGCCCTCTCCTTTCTTTTCCTCTCTTTTCACTCCATTTTCCCTCACTCTCTCTGTTGTTCCTCTCAACTTCCATTACCCACTTGCCAATTTCCTAGTTTCCATTCCACCGTAATGGTCAATCTTCAAGCTTCTTTGTTCTGCAATCCTTCACTTTATCCCTTGCCTCTGCTCTCCCCTCCTATTCCCCTTCTTTCTTCTTCTTCTTCAAGGCAAAGGGTTCCCTTCTCTTTGCCTCTTCATTGCCGCTCCATCTCTTGCAGCCCATTTTGGGGTTGTGGGTTTCGATTTGGGCATCGTTCTTCTTCTTCTGTTCGGTGTACATTGCACCCCGAGTATGGCAATTTCAATTCAGAATCGATTTCTTCTTCCGGTGGCAACATGGGTTCTGGCCCTCAAGATTTGAATATTGGTGGGTTTGGCGATCAGGGGGCGGATTTTGATGGGAACAGGTTGGAGGGTAGTGACAGTTCGGAGATTTTGATGAACGTTGAGGCTGGGGTGATGGCTACTGATGAAAATGCTGAGACAGTGTTGGATAGTCCTGGAAGTGTGGAAATGGACGGATTTGAGAGTGGAATTCAGTCTGAGAAAGAGGGGAAGTGGAGAAGGTTGCCGTTTGTGGTGTTCTTAATGGGATTGTGGGCTGCAACGAGAAGGAAGTTTCAGAAGGTGATTGAAATTGTAATGGATTGGTATAGCTGGTGGCCGTTTTGGCGGCAGGAGAAGCGCTTGGAGAGGTTAACTGCAGAGGCTGATGCCAATCCGAAGGATGCGGCGAAGCAGAGTGCTCTATTAGCCGAGTTGAATAAGCAGAGGTTATGTTCTGAAACTTTTGTAAACTGGTTCTGCTGCAGTACAATATTTGGTGGATATTGTTTTCAACTTTGTAATTTAAACAGTAGAGAATCAGATCAAGATAGCAATGACCTTGTAATTTTCCTCTTGCTTCTACTTGAGCTGGTGAATAATTGATTAGTAATATAAGCTTTTCCTTCACCGAGGTTAAAAGCATTAGTTCTTGCAGTGCCTTCTTCAAGTAGTGTTGTTTTTTAGTGAATCATGGGGGCCACCTATCTAGATTTAAAATCCTACTAGTTTTCTTGGCAACTAGATGTAGTAGGATTAGATGGTTGTGTTGTGAGATTAGTTGAGATGTGAACAAGCTGCCAGACCCTCACAATTTTGTCTTAGAAAACAGTAGTGTTTGTTTGGAATTATGATTTCACAGTCATTGACTGGATTATACTTTTCTGTTTTTTGTAGAACACAGATTCTGTGTGCAAGTTGTTTTTTTCTTCGTATTTTTGTCCTTACAAATGACCTACTTTAGAAAAAAGAAGGTTGTCATTCTTTATAATAGTATGGATTTTTGAATAGTGATTTCAATTTTTTATAAGTCATTTATTTGAAAGCAGTTTTGTAAACAAAAATGGCGAGAACAGGTTTTCAAACAGCCTGTTTAGTTTTCAATAGTAGTAATGACCATGTAATTTTATTCATATCTGTTGTCTTTTGATTTTGAGTTATCTCCTTTTCCCCTTGTCATTCGCTGAGGTTAAAAGAATTAATTCTGACAATGCCCTCTTCAAGTAGTTATTGTAAGAATTATGATTTCACATGTCATTAACTAGATGATACTTACTGTTTCATGTTCTCTGTAATGTGTGTTTCCATTTCCAGTCCTGAGTCTGTCATTAGGCGTTTTGAGCAAAGGGATCATGCTGTAGACAGTAAAGGAGTAGTCGAGTATCTTCGAGCTCTTGTGGTCACCAACGCGATTGCTGAATATCTTCCAGATTCTGAAAATGGAAGGCCGTCTACTCTTCCTACATTGGTATTCAACCTTGCACAATTTCTCTTCCTTTCTTAGAACGATCTCGAATCTGTATGAACACACTCCGTTTAACTGCTGTTTGTACCATTCTTTTTAACAATTTTAGTTATTCTTGTGGTTGTTCTAATCGATAAAAATGTACAGCTACAAGAATTGAAGCAGCGTGCTACAGGAAATGTGGATGAGCCCTTTGTGAACCCTGGCATTTCTGAGAAACAACCATTGCATGTAGTAATGGTAAGTATCATATCGTTCATCATGATATTCTTGGAATTTTCCCCCTATCATTTAATATTAATTTTGCTTCTTTACGAGAACTACTATTTCTTTCCCCTAGTTTTTAATTCCTTATGTGAATTTCTTTTGAAGGTTGACCCTAAAGTACCAAACAAATCTCGTTTCGTACAAGAACTTATCTCCACTATACTTTTCACTATCGCTGTTGGATTAGTATGGTATTGGCCTTCACTTCATGATCTCTTTTATTGTTCTCCTCCCTCCTCCCCCAGAATGCAGTGTGGTTCTGTGTTCTTTTAGTATGTTGATTGTATTAAATGAGAGTCCTCTTGCAGGTTTATGGGTGCTACCGCACTTCAAAAATACATAGGAAGTTTGGGGGGCATAGGGACCTCAGGCGTTGGTTCAAGTTCTTCATATGCCCCAAAGGAGTTAAACAAAGAAGTTATGCCAGAGAAGGTAGATATGAAGTATTCCATGTGGATTCTTTGTGCTGATTGTATGTGAAATAAATATTGTAAATGTTGTGAAAAGCTGGGGGTTGTTTGCAAATTTCCAAAACAGTTTTCTGCTTTTTAGATTACAAATTATGTATAAAAATTGTGTTTCCTTGTTTACTGTTAGTGTGTTTTCATCAATGACCTATTTTATCTAGAAAAAAATAATGTCGTTATTCATTTTAACTTCGTGAATTTGTAAACAATGGTTTCGAGTTACACATTTATAAGTCGTTGTTAAAAAACAGTTGTGAAAACTAAAACGGTGAAAACAGTTTTCTGGACAATCTGCTTAGTTTTACATTATTATTGATTTTTCCTTCTTCCATATAGGCATGGGTAGTAAAAGCTTGTAGGAAGAAAATTTATCTGTTTCATGCTGATTTTTTCTTTGTATAGATGGTCTTGCATTTTAATAAGCTCTTATTTTATGCAGGTAGTTAACAGGAAATAAGTTTCCTTTTGATTAGAAGCACGTGCTTCAAGCTTTTCTGTTTCCTGTACTTTCAAGCATAACCTTTCTTCTGGAGTGTTTTTGTTCTTATTCTGTGATAACTTTTTCCCTGTAGAATGTCAAGACATTTAAGGATGTTAAAGGTTGTGATGATGCAAAGCAAGAGCTGGAAGAAGTAGTGGAGTATCTGAAAAACCCTTCCAAGTTTACCCGGCTCGGAGGAAAGTTGCCAAAGGTTTGTGTTTGTCACTCCCTATCTTGCTTTGCATCTGTAGTTGTCTTATTTCTGCCTACTTTGTTGCCCTTTTCTTTACCTGGAAGCTCTTTAGCAGGCTGCTTGTTCTTTTCCCTTGCTTTGTAATTAGTTTATGTTGTTTAATCTTCACAAGGACTTTGGTCTAAGTTAGGTTTCTGTGAAAACTTATCTTCATTAAGAAAATGGTGGGAACATTCGACTTGTCAATGGATGACCTGTTGGGTCTAATTATAGCTAAAGTCAACAATTATTAAATAAATGGTAGAAACAACTCTATCAATGTTTAAGCAACTCTACTATCTTGTTTGTAAGGTCTTTTTTTTTTTTTTTTTTTTTTTTTTTTTTTTTTTAATAATAATAATAATAATAATAATTTTTTATTTTAATAAAAAGATTTAAATAGGAAACAATAAAAGCCCAAACCAATGGAGTTACAAAAGATTTCTCCAATTGGTCAAAAGAAAGTTAGAGACTATAAGAACTAAAATAAGAAGAGCATTTACACCAAGACATAGCAAGAAAGATGATTTGTTCATAATAACTATCAAAAGTACTCTCATTTTCCTTGAAGAGGCGGTTGTTTCTTTCATTCCAAGTAGTCCATAAGAAAGCCTGAATAAGGTACATCCAAATAATCCTTTTGTCTTTTTGTAATTATTCTCTAGATTCTATCATTTTGAGTTGGCGGCCATTCCTTTAAGGGAGGCCTTTTGTGGGCTGGTTTTTTTGTATGCCCTTGTATTCTTTCATTTATTCTCAATGAAAGCTGGTTTATTCATCAAAAAAATCCTTTTGTCTTCTGTTAATGGATGACCAGTGAGGGTGTATATAAGGAGGCTGTTGATCTCAATAGGTAGCGCTGTGGACCATCTAAATGATGTAGTTATCTCCCTCCAAAATCTTGTTTGTAGAATTAATGAGTAGTAATCATTGTTTAAGTAGTTCAGGAGATCATTGCACTTCTTTAGAGAAACGAGCTTTATACTTAACTATAGAAATTAAGTTGAAAATGAGATGTTTATAACTCTCTTTTTATTAGTGCCAATTGGGATAATTTTTTGACTATTTTGGCATTTGGATTGATTTTACATCAGCCGTTTTATATATAGGTTTTTCTATTAATATATATTTTTGTCTTTTACAAAAACTGGTAGGAAATGAAGTAAATATATCAGAGCACCAAGAAGATGTTCAACAAAATGGAGGATAAGGAACCCTAGCTAACTAAAAAAGGCCGTTGTAAGAAGCTTCTCTAATTGATTTGAATTAGAGAGAGAGAAAAATTACAATAATGTTTAGGCAAAGAGATAGATGATCTAAGGTAAGGAATAGGATAGAATCAAGACTTTCCACTACATTTCTACACCTATACTCAGAAATTCACCTATTTCTGTCCAACCAAACTAGGCAAGGCAGCAACCATCATCATACTGGTTCATAAGATTTTCAGTTTGTTCCTAAACCCATGGCCAAGAAGCATTTATACCAAAAATCTTGGATGTCATCTGGAGAACAACATGGTAGAGTAAGCTTCCAAAAATCCTCCCTAGAATGGACTCTAGTATCTGTCTGAATTTTGGATGACTAAGCTTGGCACAAGAGGTTCTTGCATTTAGTGATAGTGAACTTCAAGCTTCTCAAGATACAAACCATTTGGTAAACCACGTGAAAGGAGATTCCTCATACTTGTGAGCTAAAATTTTATGTGACAAGCCGTTTGGTACGAGGGATATCTCCATGAAAAGCCAAGATTTTCCTCTTTATGCTCCTTGCATTTAGGCTGCTAGCCTGCCACAATATCTCTTTGTATGTATGATATGAAAAATGGAGAATACAGTGAAGTTCAAGGATTTTCAACCCACTCAATGCTTTTTAAAGAGCAGAAAGACACTATGTGCCTTCCCCCTCCTCTCTCACATCCCCTTTATTGATCAAATTTCCCTGTCTTATGTCTTATCATATGCTTAAATGGTCAGCCTTGGATGAAATCAAAATTGGCTTAGATGCTCAAAAAAGACTGCGCCCTTATTAAAAGTACTATTTTGAAAGTAAATCCTGATTTTATTATTCTCTAAGAAATAAAGATGAACAAAATCAATCAATCCTTCATCAAATCTATTTGGAGCTCTAAAATTGTTGGTTAGGTCTATCTTGACTCCAATAGTACTTTATGGGATTCTCATTATTTGGAAATATTCTAATTTCTCCATTGGCAAAGTTGTTGACGGTTCTTTGTCACTCTCCAGATTTTGCTGACATACAATTCGTCTCTAGATTTTTGGAGTTTTTGGGCCTCAAAACTCTAGAGAAAAGCAGCCTTATGGTCTAAGATCGAGAACCTCTATAACTTGTGTGCTTATTGCTTAGCTAGATGGCCAAACAAGGTGGCCTAAGTGGTCGAAAGACTTTTCAGAAATTTCCTATGGGAAGGGGGAGCAAACACTAAAGGCACCCACCTTATCCGATGGAGTAATCTACTCCATCTTCTGGACCAAGGGGATCTTTGCTTATAAGAGACAAAAACACAGCCCCTCTTGCCGAATGGGTGTGGAGGTACTATCACAGAGAAGATGCATTATGGAGGAAACTTATTAACGAAAAATATGGCTCTTGTTCCTTTTCGAATTGAGCATCTATATCTGCATCTAAGGGCCGTTGGAAGTTCATTGTTAAACTTCAAGACCTTATTTCCAGCAGAATTTGCTCCCAAGTAGGTGATGGAGCCAACACTCTCTTCTGGACGGATCTAATGGGTATCTAACTCTCCATTGGCTTTGCGGTTCTCCCTCTACAGACTTTCCCTTTTTGCAAACAAGCCACAGTTTAGGAGGTATGAAATTCTATTAACAACTTTTGGAATATCCAACTTAGTAGAAACTTGAAAGACGAGGAGGCCACGGAATGGGCAGATCTTAGTCTAGCCCTAAAGTCGATTGTTCTCTCGCATGGAGAGGACTCTTGGTTTTGGCTTCCTAGCCCAACAGGATCCTTCTCCATTAAATCTCTTTTGGCTGATATGGGAAATGCATCAAATCTTTTAGATCCTTCATTAGCTAAGGGCATATGGAAGGATAATTACTAATAAAATCAAATTCTTTCGATGAGAACTATCACATAGAGCTATGGGTACTTTTCAGGTTCAACAAATGAGAATGCCATCCTTGGCCTTATTCTCCAACCGATGTTCTTTATGCAAGGTCACTGAGGAATCACATAATCATTATTTTATATAGTGCCCTTTTACCTGGCATTTAGGACCTGAATCTTCAAGGCTTTTGGATGGTATACTACTACTCCTATAAGAGAGACTTTCTTACCATGGTGTTGATAGGCCACCCTTTTAAACAAAGTAAAGCTATGCTCTGGATGCACATCACCCGTGCTTTCTTCTGGTTCTTTGAAAGGAAAGAAATCAAAGAGTATTTAGGGAGGAGCAACCTTTCGATAAATTTTATGCTATCTATTGGTGTAAATTGACCAATCTCTTTGCTTCATATAGTTACACTACCCTATTATTAGATTGGGAAAACCTTTTGTAATCAACATGGATTTCCTATCACTTTTCTAAATTTCACACGTCAATGAAATTATTTCTCATTAAAAAAAAAAATGCTTAGCTAGATGGTCTTGGAGTAATCTAGGCCTTCTACTCCTACTAGAAGCACGAGACTCTTCAACAACCTGATCAACAATCTTTCTCAGGGGAAAAAGAAAATGCTATTTTCACTTGGTCTGATTTGAGGGAAAACCCCACCTTGCACCCACCATTTTCTTGTCTCCCCTAATTGTCTTGAAAAATTCTAAAAACGCTGGAGTCTGTAAGGTAAAAAAGAGCTGTTTCTATTTTATTTAAAGCTTACAGCACTATTAATGGTGGCACTGTTGTTTGAGCTCTTTGTTAGATTTAATGTGTCTTTGTGGACTTTGGTGCTTAAATTATCTCGTAACTATCCATCAGGTCTTATTTTGCTGGATTGAAGGCCTTTCCTTTAGGTTCCTTCCGTCTTTTGTGGGTTTTTTTTTTTGGTATGTCCTTGTATTCTTTCATTTTTTCTCAATGAAAGCTCTGTTGTTCATTAAAAAAAAAATGTGGATTATGGTGGCACATGTTCCAAGTTTGAAAATATGTGGCTTGACCGTAGATAGTTCCTTTTGTTGAGCAGTGCTGGAATCTTCTTCCTTCATTTGGTTAACTGGGCACTCTGTCATGATGAAGCTAAAATCTTTAAAGCTCTCTCTTAGGAATTGGAAAAGTAAACCTTTGATGACATTTTTAGAAGCAAGGACGACTTCCTTAGTGGGGACTGTTTTTTTTATAAAATTATTATTATTATTATTATTAATTTTATTTAAGAAACAATTTCATTGTTGATATGAAATTACAAAAGAAAGGGAAAAACCCTACCCCAAAGGAGTTACAAAAAGTCTCTACAATTGGATAGTAGAGAAGAGAAGCTATAATTATGAAAAAGAGGAGAACATTTCGCTGAGTTGTAAAAACTATAGCATCAAAAAACCTATCAGAAGTGTGTTCCTTGTCTCTAATAATTCCTTGGTTCCTTTCTTGCCAAGAAGTCCAAAAGAAAGCCCTCGTAAAGCACATCCAGAAGAGCTTCTTTTCCTTGCTGAAGGGGATGGCTCTCAAATGGATAAGAGAGGAGAAGAGGAGGATCTTGTGGGAGGACCGCTGACCATCCAAAAGATGAGAAAATCTAACACCAAGATTTTGGTAACTTTGATACAAATAGGTGACTTTGAGATTCAGAGCTGCATTTGCACATGGCTCACTAATGAGGGGAGGTATTCATACAAGGCATCCTTCGTTGGAGCTTGTCCTTTTGGAAAGCTAACTTTAAGAAGGAACTGAGAGAAAAAGAATTTCAGGAGTGATTTTCTCCCGTGGGCTACATTGAACGTATGTTTCTTTCAGATTTTAATGATTCCTAGTTTAGGCCTCTTGACCTTTAGGGAGTCCCTAACTTGCAGTTCCCTCCTTCAAGATCTTAATTCTCGTAGAAAGCTCTAAACTTGGATCTTTGCACTATGGTCTGAGGATAAATTTCTCAAAAGGTCTTCATATGAGAAGTTTCAGTAGAAGAGCATCAGCACCTGAGACAAGATGCAAAGGAGAAATCCTTCTATGGCTCCCTTTCCAAGTAGATTCATTCTTTCTAAGTGTGCAGGAGTATTTCATGGCCAATCTTCATTCACTGCCAAGAAGCAACCTCCTTCTGGAACTTGCTTTTATCCTCTTTCAGGCAGTGCTCTGCTTTGGATTTTAATGTAAAGCCAATGTTTATCCTCTCCTCACTTATCACCCTCTCAAGAAGAGGGAAAATAAGCATTAGCTCAACCTCAGAAGTTTCCTACTGTGCACTTGGATTGAGAGAAATCACTGAATTAAGACTGAAACCTGTTTTATTTTCTTGATAATGTTATTTTTGCTGCTGATTCTTGGTGTAGACTTAGTAAATCCTTTAGTAATTATTCTATTTTTGATATTTGGGCTAGTTGGAGAGCTTTCTTATAACCTCAGTATAGCCGTTGTTGAGTAGCCCCCCCCTTTTTTTATTTTTTATATCTCATCAATCATCATTATATTAATGAACTGTTGCATTTCTTATAACAATAATAATAAACAAAAAAAATTCTTGGAACAAATCTCTCTCTTTAGAATTCCTTCACAAGAAGTTTTCTGTTTCTTCTTAGTTTTTATTTCAATGATCTTTACTTTATTTATTTTCATATGGTACCTGTCTAAAAGATTTATTTACAGGGAATTCTTTTAACAGGAGCCCCAGGAACTGGAAAAACTTTACTTGCTAAGGTAAAACTTCACTCATTTTTCCTATAAAAGAGATTATGTTCTTTATTAGAACTGCAATCATCTATGCTATGTTTTCTTCATGGCTTTGTTGGCTTTCATTTGTTGATCTCTGTTGGACAATATGTTATTACTTTGGCTGACAGCTGACTGGTAATTTGGATGTTTGCTCCCATAAGAGCTCATTATTATTATTATTATTATTTTTGGAAGAGAAACAAAATTTTATTGATAAATGAAACAGGGGAAAAACCCAACATCTAAAGGTGGATTACATGAAATTCTTCCAATTAGAAATCAAAGAAGAAAGACTATAAAGAGCAAAGGGGTGTTTACATGTACACTAGTACAACACATGGAAAAGAATCTTATCAAAAAAAGAATCAAAAGTAGAGAAAATATCCCTGAAAATTCTTCCATTTCTTTCGTTCCATAGAAACATGAAGAAAACTCTATTGAAAGCAAGTCATAGAGTCTTCTTAGCTCTATGGAAAGGATGACCTACAAAAATAGATGCCAGAAGATCATAAATGTCCATCGTCAACGGTAAATACCAACCAAAAACATCAACCATAAAGGCCCAATATCTAGAAGCAAAAGAACACGTGACAAAAAGATGACCCAGGTTCTCCATGTTTGATGAGCACATAATACACCAAGATGGCGAGAGGTGAAAGTGGGGCATTCTTCGTTGAGGATGGTCCGCCGTGTTAATAGCCCCAAGACTAAGCTCATGTAGAAAGATTTTTATCTTTTTAGGATAACTATTTTTCCATATCACCGAATATAGATTATTCAAAATGTTATCAGGAATATTCAAAAGGTCGACCATCATAGATTTAACAGTCTTATAAAAAAAAAAAGACCATCATAGATTAACAGAAAACATCCTAGATGGATGAAGAAGCCATGACCAAAAATCATTCATTTCCCGTAATCTAGTAGAAGACAGGAAATGAGAAAGTTGTGCCCATTCATTAGTTTCAGCTCATTAAGATGACGTTGAGGGCTAAGATTCCATGCCGATAGTGATGAATTCCAAACTTCTGCAACAGTAGCATTTAGATTAGTGGTTAAACGATATAGGCGTGGAAAAAGTGTTGCAAGGATCCCACCAATATTTCGATGAACCCGATTGGCAACCATATCTATAGTAGTACAAATAAAGCACCAAGGAGATTTGTATGATCCCCTTTGAATTCGAAGAGGCCAAAGACAAGCACCCTCTGATTCATAGTATTTAGCAACAATGAGATTACGCCATAGAGATCCTTCCTCGTGCAAAAACCTCGAAATCCATTTGGCCAATAGGGCTGTATAGCCTGTATTTCTAAGCTGAAATTTACCAATGTTGAAACCACCGAATAATTTCAGGAGTTGTGTTCTTTCCCCATTAACATTATGCACACCACCATCCCCTTTTGAGCCTTCCCAAAAGAAATCTCGAATAAGCTTATCCAGTGATTTAGCAGCCTTGCTTGGGATTTTAAACAAAGATAGATAATACGTCGGCATACTTGAAAGAGTAGCTTGGATGAGAGTATGACGACCTCCTTTGGAGATAAAAGCATATTTCCAACTATGCAATTTATGTTGGATTTTCTCATATACCGGCGGCCAGAATTGCCCCCCAAAGGAAGCTCAAGATAGGTACTAGGCCAATTACCACATTTACAACCAAATTTTGCAGCCATCTCCATATTTGGGTCATCATATGAATTCCTAAAAGTTCACTTTTTGCAATGTATGAATTCCTAAAAGTTCACTTTTTGCAAGGTTGACATTCAGTCCAGAAGCCAATTCAGAAATTCTGATTACTTCAAACATCTCAATCAAAGCTTCTGAATCAAAAGTAGAGAAAAAAAAGGTATCGTCTGCAAATTGCGAGTGGTTCAAGCTAAAAGATGAAACACCAATTGAATGAGTCATAATTTTACCCAAACTAGCACTATGGGTTAATAGCCTACTCAAACAATCTGATACCAATGTAAACAAGAAAGGTGAAAAGGGGTCACCTTGTCGAATTCCTCGAGATGGAATAATTTTACCTCTAGGTTTCTCGTTAATGATGATTGAGTAATTTACACTGGAGATACGTCGTCTTCTTTTGAATTTTTTTTGTAATAATGTACAAAATACGACTTCTTGGTGGATTTCTTCACACAAAAAGTTTTTTTTTGTAATTATAGCTTGCTTATGATTATTAACGATTGGCAAACCCTTTTGAGATAGTTTTTGGGAGGGGTGATCTCCACCCGGCCCCTAGGTTGTTTTTCCCTTTTGTGAGTAATATATCTTTTTTGATGTTTCTTATAAAAAAAAAGTAATCTACACCGGAGATACAACTACGAATCCTCTTCCTCCAGATTAAACCAAAGCCTTTTGCATAAAGGACCGCATCCAGAAAATCCCAATCTACTTTATCAAAGGCATTTTTGAAGTTTAATTTAAGAACCACTCCTTTTTTCGAAGCTAAATTCCAATTTTCTATTAACTCATTAGCTATTAAAGAAGCATCCAAGATTTGTCTATTAGCAACAAAAGCGATTTGATTTTCTGCTATAGTAGATGACAACAACACCTGCTTCAATCGATTAGATAGAACTCGAGCGATAATCTTATAAGCACACGGAATGAGGCTAATAGGACGATAATCGACAACTAATTTGGAATCTAATTGTTTTGGAATCAAACAGATATAAGTTTCATTCAAAGCCACATTAATTATGCCAGTATTGAAAAAATCATTAATCATGGTCATCAGGTTCTGCTTAATAGTGTTCCAAGAGAACTTAAAATTTTTTGCTGTAAAACTATCTGAACCATGAGACGTACTTGACCCTGGTGAATTCATGGCATGAAAGACTTCTTCCTCAGAAAAGACAGCTTCCAAGCCAGTCGCTTGGTTCTCGTTGATTGGACTCCAATCAACATTGGTTGGGAGGAAACGAGGATGATTATCTTTGGCCAATAATGGTTCTTTTTTCTTAAAGAATATTTTTTTTTGGCCAAGGAAACAAAACTTTTCATTGATAAAATGAAAATTTTCAATGATCGATGCAAAAGTACCCGACCACCTACCAGCAAACTATAAACGGTCAATACAAAACCCAAAAGCCTAGATGCGTCCTATAACATCAATCAAAAGAGGACTAACAGTAATCGAGCAACAACAGGAGAAAATATTTCTTGTCATGACCTAACCTGGTTGTTTCCATAATAGAAGATAGACCAGTGAAGAGGGGGTGAGTTTTTTTTTGTTCCTTTTATTTTTTCAATAAGACATGAGAAAATCATTAGATTACAGTGGAAAATTTTACAAAAACAACATAGGAGACCAGGGGCCCTCCAGAAGGGTCAAGGGTTTGTTATAAGAAGCATCCACAATCCTAGTTGATCATAGAAGTAGAAAATTTCAAAATTCTAGCACTCCGAGGAAAGGCTATGTACTGTACAAGCTTCAAAAAATTGCAAGAGACCTTGCAAGAACCATTGAAAATTATTATTATTATTTTTTGGTCCGGATCAAACTGAGTAGAACATTTTGTCAGAACCCTAGCTTTTCCAAAGAACTTCCAATGAGAGAAAATTTCAGGATGAAGTGAATATACATCCTTGGGATAGCACTAGCCATACCGAAAACTCCAAAAATAACATTTCAACTCTTGAGATCAAACTCAGTGTGAAGTCAACGAATGGTCCATGGTCTTCCTATCCTTCAATCAGTGAAAGCAAACCTGAGGAGGATAGTGGTTCTTTTTCTGCCTTATGTATTGAGTTTTCAGGTTTTTATGATATAAGAACCGGATGAATAATTTAATAGGATTTATGAGGGTTCTTATTAACTTTGATAGTGGAAAACACAGATTAAGAGGAAAAAATCCTTAAGCTGTCCAACTATGATTAAAAGCATCTACGTTCAATTTACTGGATAAATCAATCTATTTAACTAAATGGAGCGGGAATTTCAAAGTCAGTTCTTATTAACTTGGGATGCTAGTGCTTAAGGTTTTATTTTTTCTTTTAATCTTAAATTACTGTTATTGCTTTGAATAAGAAATGGATATTTCATTGAGTTTTGAAATATAAAAAAGGGGAGAAGCTCCCGACAACTGGATTACAACAAGGCCTTCCAGATTTTTATAAGGTCATTTAAGCTGTACTTTGTGTAAGGAAAAAAAAAATCAATTATACCGCCTAAGCACCAAATCCACAATAGTAGTTTGTTTAAAAATTTTTGGTTTTATATTTCTTGTTGTGATACTCAAATTCAAGTAACCTCGTGTTTTCATTCTTTACTCAAATTGGATTTTAGGTTCTACATGAAGTAGGTATTAAGAAACTGACTGTACAAATCTATTAATGCATAAATGGGGATTTACTTGTCATGTATAATTCCAAACCTACTGATATATTTAAGGAATTTTCATTTGTTTGTTAGTTTCAAGATCTCATTATTTGTGTATTGGTTTCAATATTCTCTCAGAAAATTTTAAAAAGACATGATTTATTTTAATTGTTCAATCTGAAATGTCTAATTATTTTTCTGTGACGACTTGATATAATTGGTGTCCTCAAGGCTATTGCTGGTGAAGCTGGAGTACCATTTTTCTACAAAGCAGGATCCGAGTTTGAAGAAATGTAAGCCTCCTGTTATGCATATCAGTGATCTTATATTAGGATATATCCCTTTTCCTTGCCAGAGATAGGAATGTATATGTGCAATTATAATCTACTTAATTAAAGGAGATCAATGAGTATTTTGCCTTTGCCTTGTAATGGTTAACAAAAAATTAACTGCAAGGTTTATAATATTTTTCATGCAAAGTTGACTTAAAAAAATATCTAAAAGCTTAAGGATCAAAATAGAATGAGTATTGAATTTCATACATCAAAATATATCAAGGTGAATAAGTTGCTATTTTAGTTGAACTGTTTGACATTTGAGTACATACTTGTTTTGACTTGGACGATGTTTTATTTCTACGGATGTCATTAGGATAGGAAGAGAATAGGAATTATTTACTATGTTTGGTTCTACATGTAGATTTGAATTTTGCATGAAGAAAAACTCATGCGCCTGAAGCTTGAGCAGAATCATTTTGCTCAAGTTCACTTGAGTAAATATGCTTCGTGCAAGTGAAAATCCTGAAAATGAATTCCTTGTGGCTTTGAACGGAAGCAGATCTCCAAAATTTTGATCTTCTTTTGGAGGAACTGGTATTTTCAATTCTGATTCCTGTTTCCACAACAAACCATACATGTCTTTAGTGTAGAGCAGGGACTATCAGCTTTAGGATTGTGGGACTTTCTGAGTACTACATTACTTTAGCATTAGTGATGCTGACTCGCATCATGTTTTCAATTGGCAGGTTTGTCGGTGTTGGTGCTCGGCGTGTAAGATCGTTATTTCAAGCAGCTAAGAAAAAGGTGTGTTTCTCTTTGGTCTGCATCTGGATAACTTAATCACCTTGCTGGAACGGGCATGGAAAATCAAAGAAATGCCTAATCTATAGACTGATTTTGACCGTGTAAGCATCCAAGTTCGATCATATTATTTATCTTGTCCCATCCTCAACAGGCTCCTTGCATCATTTTTATTGACGAAATAGATGCTGTTGGGTCCACTAGAAAACAGTGGGAAGGCCACACAAAGAAAACATTGCATCAACTGCTTGTTGAAATGGATGGCTTTGAGCAGAATGAGGTACATCAGAACACTTCTACCGCATATGTGAGCTTTCTTATCTATTAAGGAGTATGATTTTATTTATTTTTCTGCAGGGCATCATATTGATGGCCGCTACAAACTTGCCAGATATTCTTGATCCAGCTTTGACAAGGCCCGGTAGATTTGACAGGCATGTAAGTTCCTTTGAAGCTGTGTAAGTTTTTTCTTCTTCTTTTCTTAGGAAAGTTGTAGTCTGAACAATACGTGTGAATAATATTGTTACGAATTGAAGTATGGATGGTTTAGTTAGTGCATATCTATTTTATATTTCTTTCTGCTACAGATGTTATATCAACAGAGAGGGTTTCATTGTCTTGATTTGATATTGGTTTTTCTTAATAGCAGGATTTGATTTTGGTCTTTCGTTGAAACATTTTGTTTATTAATAGCAGGATTTGAATGAGCCATATCCAGTTTTTAAACCAATATTTGGATTTAATCCATTATAATTGTTTTCTATACTGTTCTGGTGTTATACTCTCCTTCAGTACTTAAAAACTGATCAACATTCATTTGTAGATTGTTGTCCCAAACCCCGATGTACGGGGTCGCCAAGAGATTCTAGAGCTCTATTTACAAGACAAACCATTGGATGATGATGTAGATGTTAAAGCAATTGCTCGGGGCACGCCAGGATTTAATGGGGCAGGTATGACTTAACTATTACTACTTTGAACCTAAAATGAGAGAAATCTTTTGATTTTAGATTTTTTTCCTGCTAAATTTTCTTAGCAACCAACATCTGTTTTCTTGTCAGATCTTGCAAATTTGGTAAATATTGCAGCCATTAAAGCTGCTGTAGAAGGTGCAGAGAAGTTGAACTCTGCGCAGTTGGAGTTTGCAAAAGATAGAATAGTTATGGGTACTGAGAGGAAAACAATGTTTTTATCCGAAGAGTCAAAGAAGGTATAAATTTCTGAAGAAATTGGCTTCTTTGTCATTGATGCTTTTAGATAGTGTTTTTGGTCCATCTTCTTGAGCTATGTTTTTGACGACGGGGAGAGAGGGGATTTGAACCTCTTACCTCTCAGTCGAGGATACAAGCTTTATGCCATATGAGCTATGGTTATGTTGACTATTATGTTTTAGTTATGACCTTTGTTTTGTGTTTACTTTTAGCATTGCATCATGTGAATGATATTTCAACTTCCAAAGTACTGTATGGATTCTTGCTGAGGTATCTCTCTCATTGTAGCTCACTGCATATCATGAGAGTGGTCATGCAATTGTAGCGTTTAACACCGAGGGTGCACATCCGATTCATAAAGCGACAATCATGCCTCGTGGATCTGCTCTAGGAATGGTCACACAACTTCCTTCAAATGACGAGACATCTATTAGCAAGAAGCAATTATTAGCACGACTCGACGTTTGTATGGGAGGAAGAGTTGCAGAAGAGATCATATTTGGGCAGGACCATATCACCACTGGAGCAAGTAGTGATCTTCACACAGCTACGGAACTTGCCCAATATATGGTACTTCACTAGACTCTGTCTCTAAATTATTCCATTTTTTCAGATATCGGTTTCGATGGTCGACCATTCTATATGATCTACCAGCACCCTAGTTTTGATTTCTTCCAATTTTGCTTGATTTCTTTCTCATGACACGAATTTCTGCTGGACATTGCTTTCTCATCCTCAATGCTGTTCTTGATTACCAAATGAAGGTGTCGAATTGTGGGATGAGTGACGCAATTGGACCGGTTCATATAAAAGAACGTCCGAGTTCGGAACTGCAATCTCGTATTGATGCAGAAGTATGTGTTTTTGGTACCTTCGGTCCTATGAATGATATGGCCTGGCTGTTCTTCCAACCCTAAAATTATATAATTTGTTGTGCAGGTGGTTAAACTCCTAAGAGATGCATATGATCGTGTAAAAGCCCTCTTAAAAAAGGTTCGTTTTACACTTCCACTCAGAAACCCTGTCCACCTTATTCTTTGTTTCTAGGAAAAATATAACAAGCTCTGTGAAACTAAATCAGAGAACAAGCAAATGGGGTGCGCTCTGTTTAGAAATTTCTATCTCGTTAGGGTGGAGGTCTTGTGTGAATAAAAACACAATCTCAATCTCAATCTTATATCTAACACAACTTTAGCAAGCATTACAAGTTATATTCTAACCTTTGGCATTTTTGTTTCACAGCATGAGAAGGCATTACATGCACTA
This sequence comes from Luffa aegyptiaca, assembly GCA_017139565.1. NCBI lineage: Eukaryota > Viridiplantae > Streptophyta > Magnoliopsida > Cucurbitales > Cucurbitaceae > Luffa > Luffa aegyptiaca. The sequence goes on from CM029396.1 coordinate 1,503,884, forward strand.
TCAAGTGCTCTTTTAGAATACGAGACACTCAATGCAGAAGAAATAAAGAGGATTCTGCTTCCATATCGAGAAGGACAATTTCCAGACCAACAAGTAGAAGTAGAACAAGGGGATCTTGTGTTGGCTTGAAGTTCTCTGACCTTGCAGCAGTTCATTGTGTCATCTCATCTCTGTAAAGTACCTGAAACAACCGAGAAAGAAAAGGTGATATTTCATATTTATTTCTGATACATAATGGTGGGTTATAGAAAGTAAATGTAGGACCCTAGCATCTTCTTCTGGCCGATTGTGTACTATGCCACTTTCCACAAGTGGGGTGAATTTTTGGAACACAACAATCAGTCCCTTTACATTTTTTTTCAGGAAAATCTTTCATATTGTGTCCATGGAAGAACGCATTTGTAATATCTGTGACATTTTTTTTTTCTTTTGAACAGTACATGTAATTTTTGATGTTCAATGTTACTGTTAGTGTATAAAAACTATTCTTCTTAGATATCTATTTAAGTATCAGATCTACAATAAAACAAATGAATCTTTTTCGCTATTCTAAAGTTGCATGTTGATAGATGGATTATTAACACTGAATGTTTAAAATTTAACTTATTTGATCTTTCTTCCTTTTCTTTTTTAAGATTTTCCTTTATCGGGTGTCTCAAAGCATTTCTTTCTTCATTTGTTCATGTGTGCCGTGAATCTGATGATGACATATTCTTAGGTTCAGCCCCTAGAATACTGTCAAGCAGGACAGCCAGCTAGAGAGAGAGAGAGAGAGATTATATACCCACAGTTTGCAGCATCGAGCTGAGCATCAATGAATCTCTCTTCTCAGTTGTAATTTGAAAATGGTCTGTGATGACAACATATTGTAGATTCAGCCCCCCCCCGAAACCTGACAGCCTTTTGTCATGGAGAAGGAAAAAGCTTCAATGATGTCAATAGAATCCATAGTGCTGCACCTGCAGTGAACTGAATTGGGTTTGGTTAGAGAAAGAGAGAGAGAGAGAGATGCACCTTGGACCCACATAAACATCTACTCTGACTCAACAGTCCATCCATCGGTTGATACTTCGCATAAATCCAAACTGCAGCAATTTGTCCCACTTCCTTCCAAAGGAAGTTGGAGTGTCTCAATATCACAGATGCTTAAATAATTCCAATATATTTTTCATAACTTTATCAGATATATTTTTATCAGCACTTTTAAGAACTTAGATATTTTCATTACCATCAACATATATATGTATGCATGAGTTTCTGACACTGATAATCACCATAATCGAATATCTGTATGTACAGTACAAGTAACACATAAATGCAACAAAACTGACATTATTACATGCTCTTCTGAGGGAAGATGGGGACATTTGCAGATAGATAGGGGTAATTAGCAAAGGTCAGTAATGCATGTGTCAGCTCAGATGGAGCTTTTTGATGTCAAATAATCTGAGATACCCTGTGATGAAAACGGCAGAGAAACCTAAAACACAGAACACTAAGAAATAGCATTATATAAGTAAACATAGCATCTTGTCAGACAACAACTAACTGTAGTTTGTAAAACTGAAACAGAGACGAAGCCAATATACAGAAACCATTCATTGCTAACACATATATACATCAAAAAGCATACACCACCGTGGACAAAACCCTGGAAATTAGATGAAGGAATCTACACTCCCCTCTCTCTCTCTCTCGCTCTATCTCTCTCTAAATAACTTAATTCTATAAAGAGTTTCTCAAACCTTACAAGACCCTTTGTGCTCCAGGTACTAGATAAGACTTGCAGAACTTCAATAAAAAGGAAGATAATATCAACCCATACAAGATGATGCTAATGTGTACAATATACCCTCTGCCAGTCCATCTCCAAAGCCTCCAAAGATATGAGAGCCTAGGAGGCTTCATTCATGGCACACCCTTGCATACAACACACGTTACCAATCCCATTTCTTAGATCCTATCAAGAGGCTCCGTGTGATCTTGCACTGCAAGCCGCTCTGAAACATCAGCGAGTGACTTGAGATTGCATTTGATCAAGGCTTCCACAAAGTAGCAAGTCTCATCCTTCGTATTTCCTTCAGGCACATCCACCACAAATGATTCAATTACCAAAGTTCCTGGCCTTCCATCAATGATTTCTGGATGCAGGGAAATGATTGAAGAGTAATTCTGAAAGAAAGTTACCGATAATTTAGATTTATTACCGTTTTAGTCACACAGTCATCCAAAATGGAGAAAGAGAAATGAAGCCTCTAACTAGATATCCCCAAGCATGAAAGTGAGAACTATAAGTCATTAATAACTATTACAGTGCCCATCCTGAGCAGAATTTCCAGTCTAATTCATCAATCATAGAACTAGGGCCATGATGAAGCTTTTATTCATGTTAAATCCTCAATCAGATAGTCACATGCTACTAATCATGAGAAGCTCATTATTTTTTATTCCAAAGCACATGCCACTAAAGCAAATAGTCGAAATTACATCGATGATTAAAAAAAATTCAAGCCAACTTGAGCTCGCAGATCCCATGCATTATCTGTGGGCATAAATGACTACCAAAAGCAGCTAAAACTCTATAAAAAGATCAGTATGATTAGGTGATAATCCAAAAGATTTTCAATAAGAAATGTTCTCAACAGTTCCTCCTTTTGAACATATATGAAATCACAGTTCTCTGAACTCCTGATTTTAAGTCATTGTAAAATATCATCAGTATAAATACGTTTGGCTCAAAAACTTATGAATATTAGAAAATATTCTCACGCCTACTTTGTTTGAGAACACATAGGACAATTGTTTTCACCTTGAGAGAGATAAAAAACGCATGAGTTCACCCAATATCAGACCATGGAATTCTCAAATAAAATAGTAGACTAAAAATACGTCGAGAGCTGTACCTTGAGTCTGTGATCTCCGCCAACAATCCTTATGCTAAGGATGTGTCTATCATCATCAAGAAGTTCCAATCTCTCTGTACTCGTTGTTGCAGGAAGCCCCGACTTCACATCAACTTCTCTGAGGGTCCCTATCTCAAGATTTCCCTTCACAACACATCTGCTAACAAAAGGTTTGTATCTCTGTGGTTGATCAAACCTCCTTACCAGAGACCATACCTGAAGAGGAGACAATCCAATTCAGAAAAAAAAAATCAGTACAAAATGAAGGCAAGGATTCAATAACCCAAATTACGATAATATACCAAGATCCTCATAACTCTTATTACAAATTTATTGTTCAAATAGGATCAAACAACTTTCTATAATGGTTCACTTTCCAAGTTTGAATAATTCCTAAACCCCCCACATGATCTCAAATATAAAACAAATTTAAACTTAAAGCAACCATAGTTCGCTAGTTCTTAGTGATACAATGTCATTACACATTTACCTTTCACTTTCTCTTGCAAACATTACCTCCTGGAGGAACTAAACTCCAAAATTTATGAAAAGAACCTCTTGTTAGCAGTTGACTCATTTAAAATTGCTATTATACTCTGCTTCTGTATTCTCCAAATGTTGTTTTCAAACAAACACCCCGAGAAGACAATGTCTCCTTTCCAGAATATATCCAAGGGATGGAATCGTGATGATGATTGAGATATAATGCATGAACATTCAGATTTCCATATAAACATACGAGAATGCAGAAACCAACAGAAACAGTTAAGCCAAGAAAATCAAATATGAATTATCATGATACATACACAGAACTTATTTATTCCAAACCGATCGGTTAGATCCTCCAAAATCGGAAAACTCTTAACCATTAGTGTTCAGAAGTAAAATAGGATTTACAAAACACAATTACCAACATAAAACCCAAAAAGAAAAAAAAAATAAACAAAGCCATCTTTATCAACAGAAATTTAAAATGGACAGAGAGAGAGAAGATGATTTACAAGATGAACAGGAGCTTTAATACGCTTAACAAGCCGAGAAGTGCACTGATTCTCAGCAGGGTCGTTCCTGTGGTACCTCCGAACAAGATCCCACTCCGCGCTACTGAATCCTCCTCTATTCCCATTCGCATTCCCAGTGCTGTTGCCATTCATTTTCGCTACTGATTCTCGTTCTCCACACAACAAAATCAAACTCCACCGCTAAATCCAACCAGTTTTTCTTCTCCCTCCTCGTTAGTTAAAACAAAAAACCGCAAAATTCAACTCTCTCTAGAACCGTAAGAAAAACGAAACTAAGGTCAAATCATCACATAAACTATCCAAGTCCCCGCTCGATCGCCGGCAACCGGAAGTTCCAATCGCCGGCATAAAAGCTCAATAAACAAAAAAAAAAAAAAAAAAAAAAAACTCCGTCAGAATCACAGAGATTCAGTTTCACAGGAAAAATGGTCACCGGAGACTCACCGCCATAGACAACCGATCGAGCTTTGCCTCGAAAAAATTTTTTCTTCTCTTTTTTCTACTCCTCTCTTGCCGCTTCATATAAGTTTTCTCTCTTAATTAATTCATTAATTTAATTAAGTATCCTTTTTCGCGTTTTAATATATTTATTAACAATCTCTTGTTAATGACAACGAATTTCAGATTCCTGAACTGTCCGGTATTTTTTAGGGTAATTACGTTTTATGCCATTCCTTTTTTATTAACATTATTTTTAACTGCTGGATAAAAATAGAAGGTTGAAATTGACTCGTATTGTTGTTGGTTGTTATTTGTATTTGAAATCCTTGTCCCCACACTATCGTTTTGATACACTTTCAGACAGTTGATATTTTTATTGAGTGAGATTTTTTTTCCTTTACATAAATTAAATTTTAATTTTAAAATTTAATAAATAGTTTTTTATTTAAAAAATAAATTAAATAGTCTATTTTGAAATTTAACTATATTTAATAAATCAAAAATAGATTTGCAAGGTTAATCATCTTCTTTTGAAAATTTTATTTTATTTTCAATTTTTTTTTAAAAAAAAAATTGTGATCTTAGTCAAGTTTGAATACTTTTTCTTTTTGGAAAGTCAATCTATTGAAGATTTAAAATATATTTATTTTAGATTCTAATACCTACATAGCTACATATACATGTATGTGTGTATATATACATATATGTATGGGTATACACACATGTAAGTGTGTGTATGTATAGGTATACACATACATATACAAACATACATGTATACACGTGTATATGTATGTGTAATAACATACACATACATATATATACATGCATATATACACGCACATGTATGTGTGTATGTATGTATATGTATACACATACATATACATACATATATACACACATGTGCAAATGTAAGTAATAACATATTCTCGTACATATGTATGTGTGTACGTGTGGGTGTTGCAGGCAGTTAGATAATGGTATTTTTGGTGCATAATGGTATTTTTTAGGGATGAGCAAAGAACACCGAAAAACCGATCCAACCGACCAAAACCGACCGAACTGACGTCGGTCGGTCGGTTCTCTTAGGCTGTCGGTCGGCGTTGGTTTTGCTTCTAGCAAAACCAAGAATTCGGTCGGTCGGTTCTCTTAGGTGGTCGAGAACTGAATGAACCGACCGACTGTGTTAAAACCCCCCACCTTAGTCTTAAGCCCACGTCCCACACTCCACAATAATCAGCAGCCCACGACCCACCCAGCCCCTTCGTCTCCATCGTGCGATTTCTTCGTCCCTCAAACCCTTATTTTTTTATTTTCTCCTACTCCCCAAAAGACCACTGTTGAGCGCCACGCCGCCGCCCATCGCCTTCTTCTTCGTCGTGAATCCGCCGCCACCTCACCTTCTTCTCCCTCGTGAATCCTCTCTCCACTCCATCGTGCCACGCCGCCACCATCGACTTTCTTTCTCCCTTTTGGTTCAATTTCTTCTTTGTGTTGTTGTTGTCCCACTTCGTCGTGTCGCGCCGCCGCCATCTCCGTCGTGCTTCAGCCTCGTCGTTGTTCCACTGTGCTTCAGCCCCATCGTGCCGATTGCCGCCATTCCTAATCGTTGAGGTGAGCCTGGAACCTATAAATAAATTTTTTTAAAAAAAGGACATCGATTTAAACCGACCAAATCGACTGATCGGCGAAAATAGACTTTTTAAAAAAAATTTGGTCGGTTCAGCGTCGGTTTGGGGTCAAAACCGACCCCGACCGACTGATGCTCTCCCCTAGTATTTTTGGTGCTAGTTAGCTTTAGTCAACTTGGAGCTTGGTGTGATAATGTCGTAGGTGCAATTGGATGAAAGTTATGCATTCGACATGGGAGGAGTAGAAATTGTTATGATGTATCTAATGTTTATTGTTAATATTATGTATAGAGAGGTTAAAAGTGAAACTGAAGATTTTGGCAATAAGGTAGTTTCAAACTATGTGATGGTGTTTATGTTCAACTATGTCATTCTATTTTGAAGTTTAAATATATGATATTTGAAGTAAAGTACCATAGGGTATCAAAGAACACAAAATATTTAAAAGTTCACCCACCATCACTCCTAAACGGTCTTAATATTTTTACGAAGAAGATTCTCAACAAAAGGTCTAACTTTACAAGAGTTACAAAATTATACTTTATTTTTCAAAAGAAAAATCAAGTTTACTTATAAAAGTAATAAAAGATGATGATGTGAGTGTTAACTCGTCGATTTGGCACTGAAACTAAAGGGTTGTAGCTCAACTAAGTGAGACTAGCTACAAGAGTAATGTCGTTGAGACGAGGAGCAAGTGTGTGTGGCCCAACCAAGTGCATATAGTCCAACTAGATGTGGTAGCTCATATCACAGTCCTTGAAACAATCATAATAATCCACAAGATTCAATGAGGTAACGTTAGGACTATGTTAACAACTTAATCAACGCCTACAATACCAAACTGTCTTATATCTAGAGCCACTTGCAACACAATACATTAGCAAGTCAAATAACAACGACCCTAAAATTATTGCCTCTCGAGGTAGGTTCTCTCAACTAGTAGTGTCAAATTTGAGACTTTAAATCACCTTAATCATAGTGTATTTAGCAACTATCACATGATGTCTAGTACTCACTCCTCCATTGTGCTTTTCCTTAACCTTCGACATTGATCTCACCACTAACTATACTTGTGGTACATGCAATTAACCAATTGATCTCAAAATTTTCCTTTATAATTATTTCATTATCACAATTTCTCCACCACAAATTATTTATTAGATTAGCATGTCAGACTCCAAATAATGGTCCAATTCACCAAAGAAGAAAAAAAAAATATTGATCGATGTGGATGAAAATGCCACCCATATATATTTAAAAAATCATTAAATAAAATGTTAATCGAGAAGTTCAGTCCTTAAATTTGTATGATTATGTCTTTTTAGTCTATGTACTTTAATAGTATCATAAAGATTTCAATGGAACCTCAATCTTCAATTTTCTATCTAATAAATTCTTACTTAACTATAATCTTTGTAATACAAAGACACGTAAGTTATAAGTTGTAGAGCCGACAACCAAGATATAATAGACATAAAATTGGAAGTTCAAAAAATTATTAAGTAAAACCTTTTTAAGTGGGAAGGCTCATGAAAACTTGAAAATGCCAGTTACTCTTCCATAACAATGTCAAAACCTCTAATCATATCCATGAGTATCCAAGTAGATATATCTTCAAACAAAAAAAAAAGTATCCAAGTAGATATCCAAGTAGATGAAAGAAAAATAAATCCAACATCTACAAACTCCCACAAGCAAGATGCCTTTTAAACTTTGATGTGGGTTCCACCCTAGTAAGTGCAACAACCAATGAAACTGGAAATTGCCAAAAATATCAAAGTGACTTTGAAAAAATGAATAGAAAATTCAAAAGGACAGCTGAAAGAAGACAACCAAAACCTACTTTTTTTAATATATAGGTATAGAGAGGAGTGGTCATATCAATATTACCAAGAAATTGGAGGAATGGTTCCCCAGACAGAAAGGGTGGTTGCATATATCCTCACTCTTCTTCTTCTCCAACCAAAAGCATCATTCTCCATGTAAAGATGGAGCATTTTTCACTAATAAAAGAAACAAAAAGCAAACCCTTTCATTATTGTACTTGAAATTCTTCATGTCAGACACCTGTCAATCTCTAATTTCCAGAAGAGCTAGTGCTGCAACTCCCACTCTGACAAGTATCAAAAAAGTAGTATCCAAAAGAGAGAGAAGAGAGAAGCATTATGCATATGCAAGAATGTAAAATAGATTGATTCAGTGCAATTGATCAAATAAAATGAAGAGGATCAACATATCCAAAGATATGTAAATGACTTGACCTCGTTCTTCTCTAAGATGCAGAAAAAAATGTTTTCACAATATTACAACAGCTTATATGAATGGTATTTATGAACTAAAATGGACAAGTAAAGCATCCTGAATGAATAATTGCATATCATATGGTGTAGAGCAAGAAAGAACTCCCACAGCACCATCACATACAACAAATGCATAAAGATCTAAGCTGAATAACAATATTAAATTAAGAGCACAGATGGAAACAAGGCACTATTGAATAAAGCAAAGAAAATGCTATAGACACAGTGGCCAATACTTGGTTATATAAGCTAAAAAGAGAGCTGATTCGCTCAAAAGAAATCTATCACACTGGATTTAAATTGGCTAAATGTCTCTGCAATCTTATAGAAATGTAAAGCAAAAAACAATCAATGCTTCCTATGATTCTCATGCCTGTGACTAGTTGGACAATCACTAGAACGCACAAAGATTAAGTATCAATTCTCCAATTCACAACACCAATCAGATATAAACTAGTGAGATCAGTACCAATTTTTATAAGCTCTGCAAATCTTCATCCATGTGATTATTGGTGTAAAGTGCCCAACAAAGACTAATTACGTGTCATAATTTGTAATAAAGGAAGATTTTGGTAATTAACTAATATAAAGAAAGATTGGCAGTACAACACATGCAGTCACAAATATTAAGATATTTTGCCACAGAACCATTATGAAATTCCTCCACTCCTATTAGCTGAAGATAGTTTATTCTGAAGGTTGCCTGTTGGCTATCCTTTTAGATGTTCTCTCTTCCCCTCCGTACGTACACCAAGAAGCCAATTGAATTGAAACATACCTGCAAAACTCATACATTTGCCACCCACGTCTGGATGTACAGTACACATACAGGAGGCGTGTGTGTGTTTATGTGTATATTACTATATTGTATGTATGACATTTACGAATGGTGTATATTCATGATCATACCATGCAAATATTTGTATGTGCAATTATGCGTCAATATATATAAAATGACTTTTGATGCATATGAAACCATTAAGTACATGACAATCATTCATTAAACATGCCCATATCATTGCTCTTTCTGGTAGCAATACCAATAGCTATGATCCTAAACGAATGCAGTGTACATATGGCCGCATCAATAAGAAAGTTTTCTGAACTTTTTTTTGTTTCTGGTTTGGTGTTTATACTTCTACTTAATCACCCATTTTCTGCAAGTTCCAGCGAGGAAAAGGGGGAAAGACAATTAACCAACAAAAACAGAAATATACTGATGGAGCTCTCATTCTGCATGTTGTCCGAAAGAAACTTGAATAAGGAAGAGAGAACAAACACATTTTAGAGGATCCTTACAAGAGAGGAATATGAACCAAAAGTATAAACGTGGGCCTTAAATGAAGCATTTAAGAACTGGGTCTGAGTCAATCAAGTGCTAAGGAGCCACATATAACTAGACCCTCAAAAATTTCAGGTAAGTAGAGAAAAGTTGGATCTCATTTTTGTCCCAAGTATGGTGGTCATCATCGATGAATTTCTCGATAAGACTTAAGAGATTCCACTATCCCAAGTACAAAGCCACAAAACCAATAAACAATTGGAGCAACTATGGATCCAGTCCAAACAAAAGCAAGAAATTCTCTACAATTTTGGTCAGACAGAATTCAAAAAATGCACCTATTGTGTATACCTCGAGCAATCTCCACATTTAGTTGATTTACTTTTGTTGGCATCATCTGCCATACCAGCTTCCTTATCCACCCTGGAAGGCAACATCACCAGACATCTTTAGTTTGTTCATCTTCCTACCTCCCTAGCTTCCAAAGTGTCTTTCACCTCATTAACTAAAGTTTCCTGGTTAATATGAGATATCTCTTCTTCAGTTTTTACCTCAGTCTCCTCCGTTGTTGCCTGATTATATTCTGTATCAATCTGGAGGAGCTCCAAAGGTGTTGCTGCTGGATCCAATTCCCGACAACCCTTTGGAGCATTCTGAGCTTCTTCTCCCGTAAGTAAGTAATTGGGGACCTGATGGGAGAAGCGGAACATCTCTTCTTTAGGGACCTTCCTCACTTCTTTTGCATCCATGTGTCTACGAAACACTGTCCTGAAACCAGCAACCTTTACAAGAGGAGCAACAGACACGCCTTGTTCTTCATTAAAATCATCGAGCACTTCTACCATATCGTACTTGTGTATAATTTCTTCTGAAGTATCTTTATTCCAATCCGCAGACCAGTTTCTGTAAAGAGCCCAAACTTCACCCTTTTGAGGAAATATCCGTATCACCCCTCGTAAACCTTTCACCCAGCAAACCTTATGTGAGAAGGAGTTTAAGGATCTCGTAACTTCATGTCTTCCAATTCTGAAATCCCCACAGGTTTTTGTGAACCCTGAACCTATCCAGTCCATAGGGCCAATCTCAGTATTGCTTCTTGAATTGAGCCAACTGATACGCATTCTAAATGGTCTTAGGGAAATCACCTTGTGAATTCGAGCATAGAAACGAGGCATTCCATCATCATCATCATAACAAGCCCAGACTTGATCATCCCCGAACGAACTTTCGGCTCGGTCCAAGTCAAAATTATGAAAATCAGGATCTGGAACATTAATTGAGATAGGATCGTTCTCAGTGCCTGTATTTTTACCAGCTAAAGAACCTGACTCAGGCTTCCTCTCATGACATCCTTTACTATTTGCAGAAGATTTACCATTAATTTTTATATCATGAGTTCCATCATTCACCACATTCTTTTGCTTCTTGGACTGTTTATTCATAGTTGATTTTTCAGTCATTGAGCTCCACTCTTTAAGTTTCTTGCGAATTTCAGCTCGAGCCTTGTCCATTAGCATGTTTCGAATTTCAAAGATTGACAACTCTCTCTGGCTATTGTTCCTGTTAAATGCACCATAAAAACCATGAAACTTTTGAGTATCAGGATAAATCTTCCTCAATTCAGGTAAGCCAACACCAGCTGATCCATCTCCTCTGGCCATTTGATTTGCCACGTGGACCCCATAGCTGTTAATTCCATCAGTTCTTTTCTTTTTTGAAGAAGGTAAATGACTCCTCTCCACTTCAGTCGATGGCTGTGTTTCATCACGATCTCTCTTCACTTTCTCACTTGCTTGTTGAACCAAATTTGCAGCTTGAGCGGAAGCTGATGAAAAGGTGCTACTAACACCAGCTGTCCTGGAGGAAGGACCCCACTGAAAGTTTGTATTATCAACTGAATTAACACCCACAGAATGCCCAGAATCAGGATTTTTAGTGTTTCTTGCAGTACCATACACATTCCCACTAACATTATGCTGTCTAGAGTTTTGATGTTGCTGCTGAGAAGACCAACTAGGTGACTTGAATACATTTGGAGGTGGAGCCTTCTCTACAGCCAAAAAAGCTTCATGACAATTAGGGCAGAGGAGAGTGTGATTTAGATAGACTCTAAGGTACTCGTAATGTGTCTTGCATCGATTGCAAAGAGTCCAAAAAGTATCTGGTTTTCTATGAGAAGGCTGAAATGAGGTGGCCCCTACCCGGACCTTACTTTGAACGTTTCTTGCATTTGAAGCAACATTATTAAAATTTTGAAAGCCATTTGCACTTGGTGGCACTGAAGTACTATGAGTGTGAGTAGGAGTTTTCTGTCGACCCCCTTTCAAATCCCTCTTCTGATTATAAGCCAGTCTCTTTGCCTTGTCAGATAACAAACTCCAGGCCTCTGAAACCAATTTAAATGCACCCTCTGCACCAAGTGACTTGTTTTTATCAGGATGGAGGACAAGAGCCAGCTTTCTATATTGTCTCCTAATAGTCTCATCATCAGCTAAGTGGTTCACACCAAGTATTCCATACCAATCCATTTCCCCATTTATCTTATTCTCTGCAGAGATATACACTTCGAGAGTTGTCATCATTTGAGAGAGACCATCAAGCCCAGGGTACAAATTTTGAGCCTTCAAAACAAACTTCTTTGCAGCAGAATAATTTCTCTCTGTAAATTTTCTCTCAGCAATTTCTTTCGCTCTAACTGCCTCATCTTTGTTGCACTCCATAATTCCCTAAAAAATATGAATATTAAGAACTGCACCTACCTATAAAACTTCAGTTCAGCCAATAATATCAGGTTCTACAGGTCAAGAAACTTTTGCCCTAAATAGGCAGTACTTTAGAAGTTAAGATACCTGATACAAAATCAAATAAAAAAACTATAAGTACACCAGCAAGAGTAAGCAGTACAATGGATCTTTTATGGGAGTTAGGTTAAGGACAGGGAATTGTTACAGAAACTTGGAGATAGATTACATTTGTGCGTTATTGTGTATATCAAAATTAATCATGATGCATGTACTGAATAAAATCCAACTTGTCATGCAAATTCTATAGTACGTCTTTTTATTCATCATAAACTGCCTAAATTTCTTTACTCCGGGCTACATTTAATAATAAAACCAACCCACATCAAGGAGTTGGGTGAGGAAAAATGAGGGAAGTGTGTTTAGAACAAAATAATCACTTTTTAAAAGCTTAAATTTTTAGACTTTATAACTATGGTGTATCCTAATAGATGCAACATTTAACCTCCCTCTCTCTTACTCCTCCTATGACTGAAAATCCCATCAAAAGTCTCACTTAGACACAACTCTAAGAAGACCCTGCATGAGCATTGCCACCACACCATCCAATTGACTCTATCAAGATAGGGTTGCATTCCAAAGCCTTCAAAGTCTCAACTCTAGGAATAATTTTTTTCGCTTCATAGCGCTTAACAAATTTTATTTGCCCTGTAGTCTCACTACATAATGCGTGCTCAATCCTGAAAATTCCCTCAACATATCCACCATGTGTGTTTCCATATCGAATTGAAACACAATAATGAAAAACCAAATGCCCAAGATCACCTAACACTCAAATCAATTCTAAACAAACTAGAGTTTTTATGCTTCCTACATGTACAACAATTAAAATCTAGTTTTCTACATCTACAATCTAAAATCTAAAACATGAAAAATTAAGCAATTTCAATAATATACTCGCATACCTCCAAAGAGAATTCTCTTACTGCAGCCACACATTCACTAAATTACCAAATCCAAGGACAAAACGTTTCTTGTTTTTGTCAAGTTGGTGTTTTAATTGTAACTTGGATGCCAATTCTTATTGTCCTTCCAAATATTGTCATATAGTTATTAATTCTTCAGTAGTTATTTAAAACACCACAACATTTTGAAGCCAAGTACGAAACTGCACAATTATTTAGCTCAAATATTGGGCTTGAGGGTACCATTAGAGATCCTTCAATTTAAATAATGTAGATCAAGGTTTTTCCTATTACACAACAAAAAGGCCACAATTTTTTTTAGTACAACAAATGTGCGAGTAGAAATTTGAACCTCCAATCTCTCGTGAAAGAGTACGTGCTTTGACCATTGAGCTATGTTCATGTTGGTAAAAGGGCCACAAATTTGGTAATTCATGCAGTAAACATGGATATCATTTTATTTTGAAGAAAGATGGATATGCCCTGGATCACCTCAAAACGACAGCTTTCTAGAACTAATAAAAACTGTGCAGCATTTTTTGGTCAGTGCCCCTTTAGCCTGAAATGTTTGAACATACTATTTAGGTATTTCATATAAGAAGATTTTTTCCATACACAGCTTAAAACTTAAATGAGAAAATGATTTGCAGGCAGAGTTTTAAGACGAAAGTATAGATCCATGGGATATGTGGTTAATGAGGAACTAAGGGATCTTCAAAGAAAGTGTAGAAACTGGGAAGAGACTTACAACATGGCAGAACTCTTAGCTTCTATTTTAGGCAACCTATTCAAATCTTATTTAAAATCATAGCTCTTCTTTTTAACAACTTAAATCGAAGCATTTTGGAGCATTCCTCTATTTCTATTCAATGTCTTAATCTTCAACCTCGAAACTTTCAAGCTCGAAAGGAAAGTAGATTGCAACCCGTAAAACATACTGCCTATCACAATTTACATACATGCAACCAAGACCAGGGTCTCAGCGCATGTGGATTGACGCATAAACTATTCATATAAGATCAACTTCCTTTCAGGGTCTCGTAGTTCTCCAACGCCTTTGAACTTTTCAAACTAAAACCACCCATCGCGCCACCGCACATTACATCAACAGTTCTAAATGCAGAATTAACAATATATCATACAAATTTAAACCCACATTCCCCTCAAAACCCCATCGCAAAATCAGATACGAAATAATCAAGATGCCGTACTGACAGCCAGTGAACAGTAAACGATAGTATTAAAAAAAACAAAGAGTCGGAACAAGAGGCAGACAACAACTGATCCAAGAACAAGGGATTAGAAGTCGAGGATAACGGTCAAATTTGAGTAAGAGCATTTGAATTGAAACAACCCAGTAGTGAAAATGAAACCCTAGAACCAAGCGGAATTGATGGAACCAAATTGAAGCAGAAATGAAGCTACATCCGAATCAAAGAAATTGAATATCGTAGAAAGAATTACCTAATACGAAAAAAATAGAAGGGCTCCGAGTTTGAAGTGATTTGAATCTGAGAAGACCATCACCATGTACAGTGACCCATTTGTCAAAACCCCCTGAGAGCCTGAGAGATTTTCCAAATGCCCCAAAAAAACTGAATTTTTGGGGGAGACAAAAAATTAGCAAGTATGGGTTTGGTTAATATTTAACTTTTCTCTCTCCCCTTTTTTTTTTTTTTTTTTTTTTTTTTTTTTTTTTTTTTTTTTTTTTTGGAGGGGAGGTTTAACCATGATGCATTTTTTTTTTAATGGGAGGAGGGAAAAAAAAAAAAAAAAAAAAAAAAGCCCTTCCTTAACTAGAGTTAACTTTTAACTCTTGTATAAGGTTTGTAATATGCTAAATATGGTTAATAATTTATAATGTATTTTCTTCCATATAAAAGTTGGGAGGAGGAAAAAGGTAAAATAAAATTTATTAATGAAATTTTAAAGTAGAAAATTATTCTTTTTTTTTTTAATGTTAATTAGAGAATCATGGAAACAAATTTAGTGATAATTATAATGCAAAAATATTCTATGTTTAATACTTGCCTTTTGTTTCTTGTTTTATTTTTCTTTTTTCTTTTTTAACTTTTACTTTTACTTTTTAATATTTAAATATGAATGTCATTATGTTTGTAAACATGTATGCATGTGAAAAGCATACAAAGATACACACATAGTTCCATGAAAAAAAAAAAAAAAAAAAAAAAAAAAAAAAAAAAAAAAAAAAAAAAACCTAACTCACTTCCATGTGTTGAGTTGAGAAATGGAGTTTTTGGATTTAGATCATATTATTCACTTTAGAAAATGATTCTTCTTTACAATTAACAAAAACAAAAACAAGACAAGAAAATTGTCTTAAAAATATGGATTTTGAATCATTTTCTATTGTACCATTCCATTTCTTGAATGTGTTATTTTTCTATCAAAGATATAGAGATAGCATAATCTTGAATAAAATCCTCATATCAATTGTGTTTTCAATATCAGATCACTTCTAGAAGTTCTAAATAAGTTTATCCCTTACTACTAACTTGAGAATACTCGATTCGTTAAATTATTAGAAGCCTCACCTAAAGATCAAAAGTCCTCATCCTACCACATCGTTTGAACTAAAAAAAAAATCTCTCTTATTGCATATCTTGAAATGCAAAGGCGCTTTCATATCTGCTTAACTCGATATATCAAATATCAAATAGCTAAAGAGAGAATATAATGTAGACAAGTAGAGCCTTAGGATGTGATTTTTTTTTTTCAAGGATAGTTAGAGCTTTAGCTAACCAAATAAGAAGGTAGAATTAATTAAAAGATTTTTTTTTTGCAAAATAAACTTTTAGCTTCAATCTCTAATTTTGATTAAAACATATGAATAGCTTATAGCACAATAATAATTAGGCCGCCAACGTGAGCATGACTTAACAATAGTTGACTTGTAGCGAAGGTTCGATTTCCTTCATTCCAAATATTGTTCGGACTAAAAAAACAATAATAAAGCATATAAAAATTTAATCGTATATTTTTTTTTGTTAATTTTCACTTACATTTATGACACACAAATTGTATCATTAAGAAAAGTAGATATGACATTTGAATTCACCCACATTTATGGTTGAATTAGGAGCATTAACAAAAGCACATGATTGTTTGGTTGAGACATAATGTTTACAAATTCCAAACCAAATTTAGAAAGGTAAAAGGAAGGAAAAATATTAAACTTGATGCTTCATTTTGACTTGGGAACTTGTCTTTTCTCAATAACTGAATTAAACAATAAAATTGCTAGATTCTAGAATTAAAAAAGCTCCAAGGTTATAATTCATTAAGACATAAAACTCAAACTCCCAATTCTCTATTTCCTTTAAAAAAAACATTATTATAAAACAAGTTCTAAAAGAAAATACTTGCTTACACATTAATCGATAGGTGACTTTCTGATACAAGTTCAGAATATTTTCATTGCATTTAATAGATAAGAGGTTCCCACAAATATCTTTGAGTCACTAAAAATAACCCACAAAAAATCAAACGGAGGAGTTCCTACTAAACAGTAACGGTGTGCAAGTATTGTACGAACAACCATGTAAGTTTTGATTTTGGAAGTCATAGTATTCTAAAAAAAGAAAAGAAAAATTGGAAGCGGATGAGAATGAATAATTGGTTGTATCTTATATGTTATCAATGTTGACATGGAGAAGAAAGTATCTCGATTTTACTTCCAAGAAGCTGCCTCCGACTACATAAAATACAATGTTGTCAACTGCCCCATAAAGTCAAAATGTCAAAAAAAAAAAAAAAAAAAAAAAAAAAAAAAAAAAAAAAAAAAATCCATGGAAGAAAGCAACTTGATTTTGCCTGCTTCAGCTTTGTCCTTTGATTAGTTCAAAAAAAACTGCACCCAAATAGTACTTCATGTAATATAATAAGTTTTTGGACAAAAAGAAAGAACCTTCTTGCATATGCTTATTTTTACATACCTTTCCAAACATCAGACACAAAATGCACTTCATTTGTTTTCAAGTGTGTAACTAAAAAAATAGAGACAGAGAAGATGATGCGCTTGGGCACAAACTGCTCTGCTCCTCCAGAGAAATTCATATGGAAATATGGTGTGCTAGACATACAAGAGGCAAAATGTATGATATTTATCATACATGTTGTGGATTGTTGTCTAATGAATCCATCTTACCCTTGGCTCACAGATTTCAGACGACGAGATTTTTGTACAAATTCTTGAATAGGCCACAACGCCTGAGTTTATATAGCTCATTAGATTAACAAATTCATAATATAATATACGATAATTAAGCACATACGATATATAGGCTTGACCTCTACCCACCCTACGCTACACAAATCCACCCTGTAACCCGAACACCCTCTTAATGTCTATCTAATTAATTCAACATGTTGTGAAGAAATGTAAGTTGCACGAGATCCCACAGGCAGTTCAACAAGCAGCATGCACCAAGTATTACAATGATCAATTTTCAGTCTACAACAAACATGTCACAATTTCAACACTGTATAGCACTTGCTGCCATCGAAGCCAACCACAAAAATAATGTAATATCACACCTTTTCTTCCTATTTATTGTTGTTCGTCATAGAAGCCAAAGTAGAAGAAGCCAGATTGAGATAGATAAAAATAAAAAGGCACGTGACAGTAAGTGGAAGGTATGAGGTGATTGCAATAGCTGGAGGCCCCTTTTTGTAGGGTAGAGGTAAGGATGTACTGAAGGTGAGAACCAATTGAGATCCCCCACTTTGAATTTTTATGTAATGCACTTTCTTTTTGCCATATATTGATCCTTCACATATCACCAAAGTAAGCAGCTAAGCAAATTTATGAGGAATGGAGGTTTATTGCCAACTGCAATGAGAAGGGAGTGAATGTCCTGCCAGGCTGCCACAAATCAATATATAAAGAGGACCAGTTTTTGCTTTTCTTTTTTGGTTCCCCAAGACCAGGCCAAGCAACTTTTACTTCACTTAGTATTGATGCATCAAGATGCCTTGTCCGATATTCAATAAAATGACAAAGTTCCTAAGTTAAAATTGCAGCTAGGAGTCTAGGACATCAAATAGTAAAAAACATGGTGGGAGAAATACCAAATAATGCAAAGGGACAAAGAAAATCCTGAAGAATTGTTCATTCTAGAATAAACAAACAAGAGAACCAATAGTCTTGTGTAAACTACTTGTGGTTTGGGAATGACATTAAAGAATTATTCTCAATTTTTTAACAAAGATACAACACAGAATTTTCCTTCTCAATATGGAGGACCCAATTCAATAACGAAACCTTTAAAGTTATTTTAAGTTGAGTTATCGTCATTATAGCCCAAAGAACCTTCATTTGTTCTTAAAAGGCACCTTTCCAGTCCAAAGGGAATGAGCAGCTTATTTTAAATCCAAACAACAGTTCATGTTCCCAATAAGCAGACAAGATGAATTAAAATCAGAAAAAAAGGGTGTCAAAGTTAAATCAGCAACAGAAATACTCACTGAAGAATATCGCCACGTACTATTTTGTCTAGTGGGGAAAACTACAGCACAAAGCAAGTAAAAGATGCTCCACTCCACTTTTCCAGTCACAACTTACCATTTTCCTGCAATCCCTTCTATAATGGCCTGACAGGGGAAACCTATGCCTTGATAGGGAAGAAAGCTTGTTCATAATACTATAAAGATTCTAACCCCACATAGAAATAATTGAACTATACGAGTATATTATCTCCTAAGCCCTAATTAAATCATAAAGAAGACAGCCAAGTAATTTTGCAGTTGAATCAATAGAACAACGCGACCAATCAAAGCTAAGCAATGTCGAAATCGCCAATTAGCTTCTTCAAAACGAGTGAAAGTCGATTGACGATGTAGGAGAAAACTCGCATAAATTTCTTCACCCACCACGAGAACATTCAATCGAATCCAATTCACCTTCTCATTCCATTCAAAACGCAACCAGAAACGGCTGAATTGAACAAAATTAAGGAAGAGATAAGAAGATTTTCGATTGTGATGCGTAGAACAGAGAATTTACCTTGCCGCCGAAAGGGATTGGATGAACATTGAGACTCGTTTAACTACTCCGTGAGAGCATTGATTGGTTCCTCTGCGAAACGAAAACCAATATTGAAAAGTTTTTTTCTTAAATATGTGTCAATTAATTATGTTTAATTATGTTTTATTTTCAGATAAAAGATAATAATAATTATGTTTCCTTGTCTTTTTTTTTTTTTCTTTAAGATTTGTTATTTATTAGTTAGATATCTTTTTTTTTTAAACACTTGTTTTTTGTTTTTTAAAATTAAGTTCATAAACACTCTTTCAATCTATCAGTTTCCTTGTTTTGTCATTACATCATTCCCATGTTTTCAAAAATCAAATCAATTTTAGAAAACTAAAAAAAAAAATAGTTTTCAAATACTTTTATCAAGGATATTGTTAACTGATTGGCTATTTGTTTATAGTGTTAATGATTCAAGAATCTAATCATTTATATTGTCGATAGACTTCTTGCTTCTTGCTTCTAAGTATTTGTTTTTTTTTTTTTTTAAATGGAAACTCTTGACAAATTATTATTTATGTAATCTAATTAAATAATTTATTATATTATTTTTTAATTTAGTATCAATTAGTTAATTAATTAACTATATTCAAAATAAGATGGCATATTAAAAAAAAAATGGACAAAGAGAAAACTCATACTTTTGCAAGGACATAGAAAATCTTTGTCTATGGACATAAATGATGCTTGAAAATGCTTTAACCCACCACAGAAACCTTGAAACAAACAAGGGCATCAGAAACTCTTGTCCATTCTCATCTCCAAAACCCTGCACCAAACGACTCTTAATAGGCTCTCGGACTCAAAATTAATTATAATTTTTTTTTTTATTTCTATAATTATTTGACTGCCTCAAAATCATGAGTTTGGATTTATGGACTCTTCCATGAAACCCAACACTAACCCATACCCCCGTTGGTTTCCACCCATGCATCATTTCCTATCCATATGGACCTAAAGTTGGCCCAATATATTATCCAATTATTCTTCAAAAAATCAATTTATTATTGATGATCAAATTAAACAATTTGATTACAAATTGAAACTCAAGTGTTGCAATTTAAACTCTATACTTGAATAAGTAATATGATATAATTGGGTCATCACATTAGGTTTTCATTTTTTAAAAAAAGATTTTATTAGATACGGACATTATTATAATCGGATGAAACTATTTTTCAAATATGTGTTTTTCTAATTGTCTTGGATGCTTTTAGTTTATATGGATTTTAATATTTTATAACGAAGTTTGAATCTTTTTTCTCACCTATTTGACTTTTTGTTAAGTTTAATATTTTCGTGAGTCTCGACTTTTCTCTTTTAACATGGTTTGTTCATAAAACTTTTAAATTTAGTTGGAAGGAAATATTATTCACTTGTAACATTACTTCAAGTTCGTCATTTAAATTATTGAAATTTTAAATTTTAAGGATCAAATTACTTGTCTATCTAAATTTAATAAAGGAAAAACGTAACTTTTCTTTTTTTAAACTATATCATTCTCCAAATTATAGAGGCTACGACAAAGGTATTTTTCTTACGTCTAATCTAAATTTGTAGAAAAAAAAATGAACTTTTCTAATTTTTTTTTTTCTAAAACTATATATATTATTATTTCCAAAATCATAGAGACTAAAAGGGTTTCCTTCTTTAATTTTTTTTTTTTTTCATCGAATCCTTAATTAACAATCTTCATATTAACATAATCATATACATTAGTTGAAACATCACAAGTTTGATTATATTATCTATATTCACTATTGTAATATTATATATATATTGATTTCAAACTCTGATCGGCCAATAGGTCAGATGTTCAAAGTCTCTCACTCCCAATTATTATTGAACTAAAAAATAGAATTATCGAACCGACAAAGATCATCTTAAAAAAATGATTTAATAAGTTGGAAAAGAAAGGCGAATGGAGGCTTATAAATAGTCAACTCTGGTTAGGTAAACTGTAGATTAAATTATATCATTCCAACATTTCAATAAACAATTGTTGATGTATTTCAAAAAATAATAACGAACAGTTGTTGATGTATTCAAAGAACAGTATAAGAAATTAATGAAGTCAAGAACATTCTTAATTAAGACAACCTTTTTATTTAGGGAACGGTAATCCCAAAGGTCGCATTTGGTTGGAAAATTTATATATGAAAAAAAAGGTTTAATTACAAATTTAGTCCCTGAACTTTTAGGATTGTATCGGATTGTATCAATTAGGTTTCTGAACTTTCAAAAGTGTCTAATGGGTCCTTGAAATTTCAAATATTGTGTCTAATTGGTCCCTGAACTTTAAAAATGTCTAATAGATTCCTAAACTTTCAATTTTGTGTCTAATAGCTCAGTGACATTTGAGATTTTTAAAATTAATCAATCTATTAGATATAAAATTGAATGTTATGCCTACTAGGACCTTAAACTTCCAATTTTGTATCTAATAAGTCTGTGAATTTTTGAAAAAATGTCGAATAGGTCAAAAACTTATTAGACACACAATTGAAAGTTAGAAGACCTATTGGACACACAAGAGTGAAAGTTTAAGGATTTATTGGATACTTTTTAAAGTTCATAGACCAAATTGATACAACTTTGAAAGTTTAGGAACTAAACTTGTAACTTAACCCAAAAAAATCATTTTTAACAAGTATATCTCTGCGGTAATTGACATATATCCATAACCATTAGGTTAGAGTTTTGAAAAGAGGGAAGTTTTTATTCCTCTAATTGGTATAACTTTTTGAATTTTCTTCATTTGGAGTTTTTTTTTTCTTCTTCTATACATTTTTGTCAATTGACTAAATGTTATGGGTTAAAAGTACTATTTTGGTCTTTACTAAGAGTTCTGTTTCATTTTAGTCTTTGTACTCTCTCAAATGTCCAATTTTAGTTCATATACTTTCAATAAATCCTAAAATTAGTCATTCGAAGTTAGTTTTTATTGAAATTGGTTAAATAACAATAATAATTTCCATGCAATAAAAGACATCATGTAAATATGTTTTCGAAATTTATAAAGAGAAAGCTAATAGAGATCGACTATATATTTATTGTTTTGAAAATTTTAACAACAAACTAATTGTAAGGACTAACTTTAATATTTAATGAAAGTTTATGGACTAAAATTAGACACTCAAAAGTACAGACTAAAATGAAATGAAACTCAGGGTATAAGAACTGTTATGGGTAATTTTGGACCATTCTAGAATCTAAGGAGCAGACGAAGGCAACACGACACGAACTCGATGACGTGCAACTAGAAAACGGACCCCAGAGGAGAAATAGGTCTGAGGGATTGGGCCTTGGTACCCATAGGTTGCTCCGGTTCAGTCTGGTACAGCTCTGAATCGCATCCGAACGCCTAGAAACCCTAGGGCAGGAAAAGGTATATAAACCCTTCTTTGTCACTAAAGAATGGATTCCAGAACTCTATTCTCTTGCTCTCTTGCTATCTCATCTTACCCCTTGCTGACTTAAGCATCAGAGGCGGTGTGGCAATCACCACACCGGTGTGCAGATTTATGTTGTCTTGCAAGTCACTCTTCTCTTTCCTTAAACAAATCCACTACTGGTGTCACATGGAAGTCAAGCGGTGTGTTTGACCAAATTTGACCATCAACAGGAACTAAAAATAATTTAATCCATATATAAATTGAAAGTTCATTATCAAGAGAGGATGGATTAAAAATGTTAAATATAAAAGATTAAAATCAGCCTATATTAACCAAAAGAAAAAATAAAAATCTATACTATATATAAATGGGGCTAAGAGGGGAGAATCTTTGTCTTCCCATTTTGCCCTTAACATTTTAATAAATTCCCGTTTTGACCCTCCCTTCGAATAGTTGCAACTGTTAGAAGTGTTCTGTTGAGAGAATTTAATCCATGGGGAGTGGTTACAGAGTGAAACAAAGCATTCTTTCACATATGGGTGTGATTATTCCATTGCTTCGAATAGTTGCAACTGCTAGAAGTGTCTGTTGATAGAATTTAATCCATGAGGAGTAGTTACGTAGTGAAACAAAACATTCTTTCACATTTTGGGTGTGACTATTCCACTGTGTATGGGTGTTATCTAGACCGTAAATTTGAAACATCACGATTTAACAGTGGAGACATGTTCTATAGAAAACGACCTCTCTATTCCTATTTTTGGGTTATACAATAGTGTCCCAAATGATTGAGTGTTTGAAAATGTTTAGTTCACGTTTATTGTTATAAACAATCATTTTTGACATCCAATCCTAAAGTTACATGATACTTCATAAGGAGAAACTTCCTCTTTCTATTTTTCCTTTTTCATTTTTTATTCACTTTTTAATAATGTTTTCTTCCAACGTTATATGCATATTTTAGTTTTTTGACATTTATTACTCGTGTTCTTTCAATTATATAAATATCAATATTTTATAGACAAAATGTTCAAAATATTTCATAGAGATGCAAATATGTCATAATACACTTTTTTTTTTCATTTAAATAAATGTGTATTTTTAGAATAATTTTCTTAATTTAATTATTAATAATTAATTTAAAAAAATAATATAATTTATTTATCTATTTCTTATATGTATAAGACACAATTATGTAAACAATTCTAAATTATATATATTTTTTTCCAGAATTTTCACGAAAAGGATAAAAATATAAAAACATTAAAATGAAAATTGTTTGATGCATGTGTTTCACTGTATCAAAATATTAACATATTCATTTAATAAATTAATTATTGGTACAAAATTTCGTTTGTAATATATACATAAGATTTTTCATGAAAAAACAATAATATGAAAACATTGAAAAAAAAAGTTTGCTTTGTCTGCCTTTTAAAATTTTATTAAAATTAAAATTATATAATATTTATTTATTGCATATTAGAAAACTATTATTTTCTCATATTTTAATTTAAAACTATAATATTTCACGTGCAATGCACGTGTTAGTAAAAATAAAAGATGACAAAAGTCATGAAAGAGTGGACTTTGTAGCCAACAAGGGGGAAGGGGTCAGAATTCAGATAATTTCTTTGACTTTTTGAGCCCTAGCTGTGAACCCATTACTCACGGGTTCTTCAACCTTTCCTAAATTTCCTCCCTTTATCCACCAATCGTTGCTTCACACGTGGCGTTCATTTTTCTCATTAATATCCTTTCCACTTTTCTATCTCATTAAATTTAAAATCCAACTTGAACTAAAAAATAATAATAAAGAAATAAATAAATTGAAAACTTCCAAATTTCTTGAAATGACTCTCATGGAAAAAAAAAAAAGTTCAAATTTCGTTGATGGTTGAACTTTCAAAATATTCAATTTAATCTATGAATTTTTTAAAAATTTGCATTTTGGGTTTTTGAATTTTTAATTTGTCTTTTTTCTTAAGAGTTAAATTGTCTATTTTAGTTTTGAAGTTTTAGAAAAACAATCATTTTCATCATTACCTTTATTTTTCTTTTGACAAATTGATAATGTGATTTTGAATATTTTATAATATTAAACTATATATATATTAAAAACGAGCTTTTAGTAAGCAAATATGAGGTGAGAAAATAAATATATTTCGATTATTAAAATGGTTACTTATCAAAAGTTTTGGGATTTAAAATAGATATTTTGAACGTGTTCACTACACTTGTTATCTTTTAAAGTTTAGGAACTAAAATTAATATTTTAAAGGTTTAAGGACTAAAACAAAACTAAAAACAAAATAATAATAATAATAAAATATAGTTTTGATCTAAATTTTAATGTTGTTTTTTCAATTTAGTACTCCTATTTAAAAATTTCTATATTTCATATCAGTCCCTTAAATTTTAATAAATTAGATTAAATGTTTGTCATTAAAATCTTTCTATGAAAAAGATGACAACTTGTTTTTGTTTTTTGTTATTTTATGATCAATAAATAAGCAAACTCGACTTTCACTAAAATCTTTTAAAATTTCATGTCATGAAATATTAAGTACTTAAAGTTTTGAATATTTAAAAAAAAAAGTACTTAAAGTTTTGAAATATAAACTTATAAGTTATAAGAGGTAAGGACTAAATAAAAATTAATAATAAATTTAATGGAAAAAAAACTATATTTTTAACCAAGAAAAATTTTAATGTAAAAAAATGTGTCTTGTCCTAAACAACTTGTGTTTCTAATACGTAGTGTATTAATACATTAGCGTACATGCTCAAAGCTATGTTGTCTAGTTGTTAATTGAAAATTAAATGTAATGACCAAAATGGTTATTTTTTAAGAGTCTGGATTAAAATAAATATTTTGAAAATTTTCAAAGAATGAACTAAAAATGTAGAGAAGATAATAGATATTTTAAGAGCTCAAATACGAAAATAGAACAATTTTAAAAGTCTAAAGACCATAATGAAATTTAAACATGGAGATACAGAAAAAGCAATATTTTATTTTTTATTTTTTATTTTATAGTAATACTTTTCTATCTTTGAATTCATAGAAAAGGCAATATTTGAAACTTATGTTTTGTGCCATAATAAATATCAAAACTGCCTAGAGTTATTTTTTCTTCTCCCCTCCTCATTTAGTTTTTATTTTGCTGGTGGTTGTTGTTTATTAAAAAAAAAAAAAAAAAAAGGTTTGAGGTTCGAATTCTTTCTCTCAAAATGTTGGTTGTTGATGCCAAAATCCGAATAGAAGACTCATTCGTCATTCACGTGCCACCAACGGTAAATTTGTATGAGAAGGGGAAGACGTGACCTGCAAGACCAGCAAACATTGCACACCGGTGTGGTGCTTGCCACACCGACTTCGATGCTTAAGTCAAAAAAATGATGGAAGAGCAAGAGGAGAAACAAAGAGTTTAGAGAATGAATTTCGGATTCCCTCTTCAGTGACGAAGAGGGGTTTAAATACCTGCTCATACTCTTAGGGTTTTTAGGGATTCGGAGGCGTTTCGGGACAAACCAGGTGGAACCGAGGCGGCCAAAGGCCGTAGGGACTGAACGGAGGTGACCGAGCTCGGCCCGCACAAGCGGGCCGAATAGTTGGCCCGACCCTTTGGTCTTGTTTTCCTCTAGGTCGGCTTCTTGGTCCTATTTTTGCCCGATTGTCCTCATCAGCTCCTTGTGCATCAGGGTGGTCCAAAATTACCTATAACATTGGTGAACTAAAAAACTTTATAAATATTGAAATATCACTATTAGTTTTATTATTTTTGTTATAGGTAAAAATAGACTACTCCGAATGTCAAGGAGCAAACGGGGCCAGCACAATGTCCACCCGGAGCAAGAGTTGGGTCAACATGGAGCAAGAACAAGGTCGAGGTTGACCTCGGGCTTATGCCTGGGGCACGCCCGGTACTCTTGGCTGGAGCCTCTGAAGTTGTCGGAGAGTCCAATTAGACCGGATCCGATCCCGAATTGTCCCATAATGGAGGAAAAACTCTACTAAGCCGACTTAGGTATAAAGATCCTTCCTCACGTTTGGAGAAGGGTTCGAAACCTTAATTCTTGTCACTCTTAACTTCTTGTTTGGCTGATTTAAACATCGGAGTAGGTGTGGCAAACACCACACCGGTGTGCAGTTTTTGCTGGTTTTGCATGTCACGTCTTCCACAGCTCTCTACAAATTCACTGTTGGTGTCACGTGAAAGTCAGGTGAGTCTCCTGTCCGGATTTTAGCATCGACAATTTTTACTATATATGAAATGAAAATTTTGAACATCTAACCTTTTAGTTGATTATACAAACTTTATGTAAGTGAACAAATATAAGGAGTTGCATTAAAATGATTTATAGAAATTTCTTTTGAACCATTCAAAATGACGTCTAGTTATAAAAGTATCATTAAAAATAAAAAATAAAAAATAAAAAAACTTTTTTTTCTTTTATCAAAAAATGGTCCCTCGTTATTATTATTATTTAGTACAAAGGAGCAGAAAAAAACAGAAAAAACGAATGGATCACCCATTAGTGAGAATATACTTTAAAAAAAAAAAAAAAAAAAAGTTCAATCCTTCATGGGACGAGGCAATGATGGAATGACTTTTCTGTCCTTGTCCCTACCCCTGCGAAAAATATTATCTATTTAGTTTATTTATTAAAAATATTCAATCCAATGGTTAACTTTCCATCAAAAAAACTTCATTTAAGTGGATAATTTTGCAAGAAAATTTATATTTAAAGACAAATTTCTTAAACTTTCAAAGAGAAATAAAATAATATTACATATCAATAATGTAATTAAATGGAGAACAAGGTGAAGATTGAGAATATATTATTTATTCCTATCTAAGAAAATTTTCCTCCATTTCGTACCTAAACGACGGAGGAAGAAAGATGAACATTCCTACTTCTACATTTGTTCATTTTGATATTTATACTTTTGCCTTTTGTCCGTTTTGACAATTTTGCCTTCACAACATCCACGTTGATACCTTAGAGGGAATGAATTCAATCCATGATGACCACCTACCTAAGATTTAATATCTTACGTGTTTCCTAACACCCAAATGCAGACGGTTGTCCATGAGATTAGTTCAGAGGAATGTTTTGGACAATTTATTTTTTCATATCTTTCTCATTACAATTTTCAACAATTTCTTGAAATACTTTCTTAGTTTTATATTAAAAAAATTTCTTTATGAAAAAATAAATTGTATCGTAGGATTTCTATTGTATGGTACTTGTGTCAGTAGAATTATGCAAACAGATACCAAAATAGATGATTTAAAATTATATTGACAAAAATGGACAAAAATTGAAAGTACAAAAATTAAAATGGACAGGAAAATAGAAAAACGTACACAACCCAAAATAGGATAAAAAAAAACCTTCAATTTTTTTTTTTTTTTTGAGAAAAACAAAAAAAATTATTTAAATATCTTTACAAGTACGTATATATAATTAAATATAGATATAATGTAATATATATATATACATACATAATTTTTGTAGTAAAAAGAAAATTGGAAACCGTTTTTTGAAATTTTTTTAAATAATATAGTATTTTCAAAATTTCGGTTTTTTTTTTTTTTTTTTGGGTCTTTGTCGTCGTCGCCGTCAGTGTTGGAGAGACCCAACTGCACCAATTTGGACTCATCTCTGATCTTTCTTCCCATATGGAAAAATAATTAAAATTAACCCAAAAAAAAAAAAAAAAAATTGGTTCTTTTACGTGAATTATTTATAAATGTGAACAAAAATCCAAGATGAAGAAGTCTCGAGGAAGTTTCGTAGTATAAAGTGGAAGAAGTCGCATTTCTATTGCTGGATTCAATCAATTTCTTTCTGCCAAAAACTTTTTTGTTTATTTGATTTAATACCCAACAATCAATCATCCCAGTTTCTTCTTCCTTCCCCCCCTCCTCATTTTGGTATGGTTTCTTCTCCTTTTCCCTCAAAGGCCCGTGTTTTTTTTTTTTCCTTCAGTTACTTTTGATTTTACAGTTCTAGTTCGTGGGTCTCTTCGCTTTCATTTTGGGTGTTTGAGTTCTGGTTTTTGTGTTCTTCCTGCTTGGTTTTACTGAATTTGGTGTTTATTTCAGTTGTCTTGTTTGTTTCTCTCTGAACTTGCTTTGAGATATGAGAAGTGAAATTGGATGTCGAAGTTTCTTTGTTTCGATTGTATTTTCCCCTTTTAAGTTGGTTTTCAGGGCTTTTATTTGCATAAACTGGACTGCTGTGGATAATCGGTTGAGAACCTTTGGATGTTTGGGGGGTATTTAAAGTATTTGGACATTTGGATGAATGAGTATCTTGTTTGATTTTTTCAAAACCCCATTTGATTTTTGATCAGTTTTATGGTCAATTGAGCAATTTAGATTCTGGTTTTGTCATTTGGGATCTATTGTCAGTCATGCCCCTTTTTGGAATGTTAGGAAGGTTGTGTTCAACTTTACCATACAGTGGACTCTCTTACTTGAAGTTCTCTAACTGTTTTCCCCTCTTTTTCAGGAGTTCCCTCAAGAAAGGCGTGTCAACCAAAGAAGTATTTGGACTGTATGACATTACAATTCAGATAGTTATCATGACTTATCTGCAGGAGAAGATTGTGAGGTTAGTTTGATTAACTTTTTCCGGGTTATTACGCGAGTTACAAAGTGATGATAGTGATTGGATTTATTTTGCTGCAAATCATAGGTTCTGTTGGATATTTCTTGGGTTGAATTAGACGGATTCTCTATAGATTCATTACATTCGAATGTGATGATCAGATGAGGATTATTGAAATTTGATGTATAGGCCTTTCTGCTTGAATTAGTACGCTACTGTAATCTTAGATGTATTCTCGATTAGTGGAATTAAATGGAAGGGTAGGTTTATAAAACAATGGCTTCTGACAATGCCCTTTTGAATTTGGGCCTTCTGAATTTGGTATCACTCATTCATATTTGCTCATAAATGAATGCTTTTTCTTTCAGGTTTCAGGACTGGAGTTCAGATAAAACTTCAAGGGGGTTATATTCTGCAGACAACACTTTAAATACTGGAAAGAATGGGACAAGAGCTGACTTAGTTTCAGAAAAGCCTCTCAAAGAATTGGAAACTGGTTCTTACAGGATTAATAGAATAAAGAAATCCTTGAAGTCGTCTTCTTTCAATAAGTTTATGTCCAGAGGTTTTGGAACCGGAAAAAAAGTACTTGACCCACAGGGGCCCTTTCTCCAGAAGTGGAATAAGATATTTGTGTTGTCTTGTGTGATTGCTGTTTCATTGGATCCTTTGTTCTTTTATGTCCCTGTGATTGATGATGAGAAGAAATGTCTTGGGTTGGACAAGAAGATGGAGATTACAGCCAGTGTATTACGTTCATTCACTGACATATTTTATATATTGCATATTGTTTTTCAATTCCGTACGGGATTTATCGCTCCTTCTTCTCGAGTATTTGGAAGAGGTGTTCTAGTTGAAGATGCTTGGGCAATTGCAAAGAGATATCTGTCATCATACTTTTTGATCGACATTCTTGCAGTCCTCCCACTTCCACAAGTATGTTGCATTTTTTTTAAGGGTCATTAATTTTCATTTGTTATGAGCATTGCCTTTTAACCTTCTATGGGTGAACCCTGAGTCTTTAGTGAATTGCATAAAACAAAGATATTAATTTGTGAACTTAACTTGCGTGAAGCTTGCTTCAATTTCCCCCTTTTTGAATATTGTTGCAACATTTGATTGTTTGTTATCATAATTTTCTACTAATATTCTGATAGGAACCAAAAACCAAACTGAAAATCAACTAAAAATAATAATATTAAGAAGGAAAACTACAATATCTCAAGCACCTCAAGGGTCCTAGATTCTTCCACAAACTATTTTTGGTACCTGGCCCAAACTCTCTAACTCCCTCTATTTATAATCATCAACACAAATCAACTTCCAAGTAATTAATTACAAATGTGTCACCACTAATATTTCCAATTATGTTCTCACTGTTTCCTTTCTAATACTCATAAACTTACAGTCAAGAGTCTTTTTTTTACTTGATTTCACTGCTTATGGGCTTAAGAATTTGTTAATAAAGATTGCAATGGATGATATCAATTTCTCCAGTTATGCCGCTTTCATTTGTTGTTCATACAAAATTTCGTCTTTATAGACTAAATTGTGTAACTTATTTTCTCATTCCACATATAACTTATGTAAGTAACTTGTTTCTAGATCAATTTTTATCCAATTGTATTGAATATTGGTTTTGGAAATTAACTCACGGAGCAATGGCAGGTAGTGATTCTGATAATTATTCCAAACATGAAAGGCTCAAGGTCGTTGAATACTAAGGACTTGCTGAAATTTGTTGTTTTCTTCCAATATGTACCAAGGTTCATTAGAATCTATCCTTTATATAAAGAAGTTACAAGAACATCGGTACTCACTGAAACTGCATGGGCTGGAGCTGCATTTAATCTCTTTCTCTACATGCTGGCAAGTCATGTGAGTTCGGTTTGTGATCTTTTTGTTTATTTATGTCATAAGGTATATTTGAGGGAGAAGTATGTCTTTGTTTAGTTTAATTTGTTGATTTTGATTAATCATATATGGGTTAGAAATTAGCATCCTTCTATATTTGTAGGCATATAATATTACAAGTATCATATTCCCAATTTCCCCATATTTCTTAGATCTCTCCTGTATCCTACATTGACAACCCTTTATTCTACAAGAAGTAGGATAGCATTTAGTGGTTAGCTTTCTCTCTCTCTGTACCTGAACATTTATGAATCTCTGAGTTGATGTGGAAGTTTTACTCATAAAATATACGCACCCAAGAAAAAGTTGAACATTGTACTTTTTTTTGTTTGACTTCTATATTCTTTAACTTCCAAAACTAAGAAATTCCTTTTTCTAGATGTCATAAATAGGTTCATGAGATCTTTTTGTTTTTAGAATGTACAAATGCATGTCTATTTGACTTTACCAAGAGTATGATTTATTTAATTTTGTGGACATCAGTAGACTGGCCTGATCATTATTATAAATCACGTTTGAATATCATTTGAAATTCATGGTGCTCATAAATGAAAATTATGCATGTAAAATCCGTCCACACTTGACACTCGACAGGGTGCATTGGTGATGGAAGTTCCTTTAGTAACTTGAGATTGGTACTGTGAGATATTTTCTTATTTAGTTACTCTAACTTCCTCCTTTCTGGTTCTCTGAAATCCTCCATTTGTTGAGAATGTATAAATTATAGATATGAGGGGATGTTATTTGTGTTCTCAGGTCTTTGGAGCATTTTGGTACTTGTTTTCTATAGAGCGGGAAACTACATGCTGGCAGAGGGCTTGTCATAATCATACTGGCTGTGTTTCTAATTCACTATATTGTGATGTCAGTCCTGGAAACAACGCATTTTTAAATACTTCATGTCCTACAGTTGGTGGAGACAACCCACCTTTTGATTTTGGAATATTTCTTGATGCTCTTAATTCTGGTGTTGTGGAGTCGATGGATTTTCCACAGAAGTTCTTTTACTGTTTCTGGTGGGGGCTGAGAAATCTAAGGTATGTGCACTGCTCATATTAGCTTTCCTTCATCTAGAAATTTGTCGCATATCTTGTTATTTAATTTGAGTTGCTACTTTACCCATGAAATATGCTTGTATTAGTGGATAGAATTGAGAAGGTAGGACTAGGTGTTCAACTCAACGGGAAATGACCTAGGAGCTCTCCGGAAAACTCTCCAATTACTCAATATGAGAAAGAGTAAACTAGAAAATTCTCTTGGAGAATATTAGCCGTATGTGTTAAATAAACTCAATCCTGTGTTCCACTTCCTATGTCTTCTCAAAAAAAAAAAAAAATCCTCCTGTCACCCTAACACACTAAGTTGGAATAGATATCTAAGGATCCTTGACTGAAACTTGGAAGTAAGCCTGTGTTGTCAAGATCATCGTCTTTGAAAGGAAAATCCTGGAACGTTCATTGAACAAATGCACAATGTGCAAGGAGATGATCCATATCTTCCAAATCCTTGCATGAACACAACTTCGTGGTATAAGATAAAATATTAGATGCATGTTATGGATTCTATCTTTGTATTAACCTTTATACAGGCAAGATACAAGATGGCCGCTTGGATCTGCTTAAGAATTCAGTTTTCCAAATATCTTTGATGACTGAAGAATAGAATGTGTTGACCAAGGAAGACGTAGTTGAGAATATCGTATGACTTTGAAGGATCTGGTCTTCGTTTATGAATCTAGACAAAGGAATCTGCACATTCCAAAATATTTTTACCATTGAAACACCTTCTGAAATGCAAATTCCAACTGCCAGTGGTTCAAGCACCTGACGTCTAGGAAAAGCACCAGCCAATTGGCAATCATTTATCCACATATATTCCTAGAACCTCATACTCTCACTGAACCCATTTTGAGTGAAAGTAAACCAAAAAGCCTCATACTAGCTACGGCAACTGATTTCTACTGCTTCCTCTGAGCTTATCATACTTGCATGGATGTGGGTTTTTTCTCTTTTTTTTTTTTTTTTTGTCCTGGTGCATTTTGTTGTAGACTTGGGCATTCATCTGATCAGAAGCGTATTTCAGTTGACATCTATTTTTTACTTTTATATGTGTGCATGTTAAAAATTTATATGTTTCTGTACTTGTGTTGATGCAGTTCCCTGGGTCAAAATCTCCAAACAAGCACATACGTATGGGAAATTTGCTTTGCTGTTTTCATCTCCATCTCTGGCTTAGTTCTGTTTTCATTTCTCATCGGGAACATGCAGGTTTGAAGTTTTTTCCTTATCACTTATGCAAACTCCAACTGGTTTTGTATATTCAAATTTAGACTATGATGTTAGCTTTTAGTAAGATTGGTAGTACATGTTCTCTTTTGTAATGCTAGTTCAGTAGCATTCTTGCATGCATGTTTTATTTGTTCTCATACATATTCAACTCCATTGCGCATAATCTGGCCCAGATATTTATGGTATTAAAAACAATAGAGAGTAACATTCTTCAAATCCATTGCATGCTTTTTCTGTGGTTTCCATGTCACACGCTTTGTAGGTGACTAAGAAAGTTATAAAGCTTTTACATTTCTCATTTTTACCTTCTTGAAACAGACATATTTGCAATCCACCACTACAAGATTGGAAGAGATGAGGGTTAGAAGAAGAGATGCAGAACAATGGATGTCCCACCGTTTACTCCCTGAAAGCCTCCGAGAGCGAATCAGGAGGTATGAACAGTACAAGTGGCAGGAAACCAGAGGTGTTGATGAAGAGAATTTGGTTCGAAATCTTCCAAAAGATCTCAGAAGGGACATAAAACGCCATCTTTGTTTGTCTCTGCTCATGAGGGTGAGTGACTTCTCTCTTTTCTATGTTAATAGTCATCATCAGACGCAAGTAAATGTTTCATGCTTTAATGTGTGTTTATACCCATACTGATTTTTTTTTTTTTTTATAAATGTTCTCTCTTCCCTGTGATTAAGTGAATCTTTTGTTATGTGATGCAGGAAATATTTTGATTTCACTATTATGCGAGACGAACTTTTCTTACTTGGTGTTTTCATTTACTCTTACTGTTTTGCATTAATCTAAAATATTATATCATTAATCAATATGTGGTGAAATATACTATCAGTAGACAATAATTTTGGATGATGCTTTGGGGATCATTTTTCTTTTCTCCTTTTCAAATGCTTCAGGTACCGATATTTGAAAAAATGGACGAACAATTGTTGGATGCTATGTGTGACCGTCTCAAGCCAGTACTATACACAGAAGAAAGTTACATCGTTAGGGAAGGAGACCCGGTAGACGAGATGATCTTCATTATGCGAGGCAAGTTATTGTCTGTAACTACAAATGGTGGAAGAACCGGTTTCTTTAATTCTGAACACCTCAAGGCAGGTGATTTCTGTGGAGAAGAGTTACTGACATGGGCTCTGGATCCACATTCCTCATCCAATCTACCAATTTCGACAAGAACCGTGCGAACTCTTTCAGAAGTTGAAGCATTTGCTTTAAAGGCAGATGACTTGAAGTTTGTAGCCTCACAGTTCCGACGGCTTCACAGCAAGCAGCTACGGCACACTTTCAGGTTCTATTCACAGCAATGGAGAACATGGGCAGCGTGTTTCATACAAGCAGCATGGCGTCGATACAGAAGAAAGAAGCATGAACAGGCCCTCTTGGAAGAAGAGAACAGATTAAAAGATGCATTGGCCAAGACAGGTGGGAATTCTCCTAGTTTAGGTGCCACCATCTACGCATCCAGATTTGCAGCTAACATCCTTAGAACGATTCGACGCACAAGCTCGCGGAAGGCCAGGATTCCAGAGAGAATACCGCCCCTGTTGCTTCAGAAACCAGCAGAGCCTGATTTTACCTCTGAAGAGAATAGTTGATAGAACACAAAGGTATTCCTTGTATACAAAAGTGATGTCTTATTCTGTGCATTGGTTCTTATTTCATAATATGGGAATGAGAGAATGTATCTGCCATGGCGTTTCGCCTAAACGCCATTGTATCATTTATAGCTTGATTGATAGCTAAAGATTTCAACCTGAGGTCAATTAGGCAGAATCCTAGCAATGACCATTGCCTAAACAATAAGTTCATCTGGATCACTGTTGGATGCCTGTCTGCTGATCTCGTGCTGGTGAGTTCGTTATGAGTTCGTCGAACAAGATTTGTGAATATTTATAACTGTATAATGGTCCGCTCCGTGACTTGTAGGTCGATGTTGTTATTAGTATGATGAAGTCTTTTTTCTTATAGAAGAAGATCATTAGTAGGCTTTTGAGTTTCAGTAAGATTTTGGTCAATTGTTTGCCTTTCCATTCACACTGTAAATGTTCTGCAACTACTTTCCTTGGTATTCAAATAGATGAAATTTATTTTCTCTAAAAAGTTATCTTGCCCCTGTAGTTGACACCATGAAGTTAGCTCAATTGACGTCTGTGGTTCAAATCTCCTTTGTAAAAAAAATTAATTTAAAAAAGAAAGAAAAAAAAACATCCCTAGTATCAAATATATTATTTTTGAATTTTTAAAAAACTTTGCAGTTGTAAACAGAAGTGAAGTCCACATGGTTTCAGACAAAATAATTTCCCTATTTTCATTTTTAGATAATTTGCATCATATGGTTGAAAATTGATTAATCTCTTTTCAAAAGAAGGAAAAAAATGGATTAAAAATGGGGCAAATAAATTAACCGAAGTTGATGGCTTTCCAAATTCTTGAATATATCCAAATTGGTGGGCGATTTTTACCATTACATTTATTTTCACACCTGCTTTCAATTGAACATATGTATTTTTTTTAAAAAAAATTATTAACAAGAAAAAAACAAACTTTCATTGGCTTAAACACAATGGGAAAGGGTGATAGACGAGGAAATTACTTTTAATCAAGAGAGAACCATAGTTATGAAAAAGTTTGTCTTTGTTCAACAAACTCCAATGGGAAACTTCAGAAACTATGATATCTCAAAACTTTTTTTTTTCGACCTTTCGTTATTTGAAATGAGAATTCACGAACTTATTAGATAAATATTGAATATATCAATAACCTATAAACACACAAAATTAAAAGTTCATGGATCTATTCATCAACATTTTTAAAATTCAATGATCTATCAAACACAATGAAAATCAATCATCCTATCTAATTAAAGTTGTATTAGACACACACATACTAAACTTGTAATTTAAGCATAAAAAAGTCCATCAACCACCATCACTATTGCAGTAAACAAACAAAATGTTCAAAAGTTGGGGAGGGCATGTGATTCAATTTAACTGTTCTTCCCCCAACTTTCAGGCTATGAAGGATTTTTGACTCAAGAATGACTCAAGACTATGCTTCAATAATCTATCCAAGATATCTACCACACTTATGAAGAGAAAAATAGACAGTGGATCCCCTTGGCTAAATCCCAGAGAAGAAGAAAATCCTACCCTTCAATTTTCCATTATCTCAAGGAGATCCCACCGTATTAATGTCTGTTTGGAATGACTTTCTAAACACTTGAAAAAGTTTTTTTTTTTTTTTTTTTTTTTTTTTCACATATAAACACTTAGAAAGTCATTTCAAACAGGTCATTAATCATTATCTTGGAATGGAAAAAGTTAACTTTCATCAGCCTGGCATAGCAAAAGCAAATGATGCACATGCAGAGAAGGAAAGCAGACACAAATTCATGTTAAGCTTTGAACCTCAGTTGGAGAGTCCCACAATATCATTCATTCACCAAAGAGTAACACAAATGATGTAGAAGCAGAACACAGAGAGATTATATTTTAAAAGCATTGCTTCAAATCACTCATCAACAGGAAGAGACTCAGCAATGAGAAGTCATCAAGTTTTATCCTCACAGAAGATATAACTACAACCATGATAAGTTATAATAATGCCACAAAAAGAGAGTTTCTGGCTTCCTCTACACTCCCAAGTACCATAAATGTTTCCAGAATCCACACCACAATATATTGAAACATTTTCATTACTAGTAAATACCAAACAGGTAATGGCTGGACCTGGATGTTGCCTCCGATACCGGAATCAGTTCTGTGCTGGTTCCGGAGAATCAACAAGTGCCTTCACCTCCCTCCTCAGAAACAATGGCAAGGCAAAAGCGGCCAAGTGCATCTGTCAAACAAAAAAGTTTTTGTTAACAAATTGGATATGAAGGGATGTGGCGCTTAGGAAGTTAAATGTGACTTCTAAAGTCTGCTTAGTCCAAGTATATTGTCTGTTGACCCATTTTCAACAACAGTTCATATCAGTTGAACTTGCATCTGTTTCTCTTTGAATTGATCCACATGTTCAATGCTACAAGTGACAGCAGGCAGTAGAGCAGAGCATATATGCACCTCTGAATTGTAGAACTTGAGATCTCTGTTATGCTTGACTGCACCTTCTAACTTCTCAATGGGATTGATAGGATTTTTAAAATCAACAGGTGGCCCTTCAGTTGAGCATAGCAAAAAACCTATCACACCACTGAAGAATACAAAACCCAGAGTTGAGAAAGAGCAAATACCATCTGAAAATGGCAATATCAAAATGAATCATTTTTTTAAAGTCAGACATAAACTGTTAGTTTTTACATACATTTCTACTTTACAGACTGAAAATTATTTATAACCATAAAGAATAAATTGAAAAGAAGTAGTGTGATAAAGCAGCAAATTAAAACAAGCGTTCGACAAGTTGTGACCTTGGATAAGTTGGAACACTCCCCCATGCATAATGAACAGATCCTTTGAAAATTTCACGGCAAATAGAGATCATGTCTTGAATAAGATGTGTATGTAGCCACATACTTTCTGCCATGTTACAGAGGACACCACCAGGTCTCAAAGCTTTCGCTATCATCTCAAAGAATGGCTTCTCAACTAGCTCCTCAGCAGGTCCTAAAATAGCGAGAAAGTAACCTTGTGACGGATGGATTGGCATAAACTAGAGCACATAGATTCATAGAGCAGCGACATCCATATATATATATATATATAAGAAAAAAAAAAAAAAAAAAAAAACCCTTTTTTCTTGATCTTACAAGTGATTGGAAATTAGAGAATAGGGTACATTACCCCCTGCCAAGACCACATGCATTTATTTCATGGACAATAATATTGTTTTAAGACCTCTCTGTAGTCTGTACTACAACCTCTGCACTTATTTCTCTAGTTTTCGTATTAAATAAAATACTGAAATGCAACCTCAGACCCTCTACATCAGCACCCCTCCGACACTAGCGAGCATACAATGGAATGCACTAGTTATAAATGAGTTATACAAATTCCATATCAAATGAAGTAAAAACATACCCACAGGGTCTGAGGAATCAACGATGATTGCATCGTATTTCCCTTCAGGTGCACACCGTAGGAATTCAACAGCTGCAAAAAAATCAGAACATAAAGAGATAACAATGGGCGCATATAGCATAATAATTTCAATGTCCATCCAATTAATTGATATTGGAAAAAGAGAAAAGAAAAAAACAAAAGATAAAAGCACATTTGGACATACCATCACCAATGTGAAGGTGGACGCGGGGATCTTCGAATCCTATAGCTAACTCAGGAAAAAATTCCTTTGATACCTATAGGTGAAACCAGGGGGCAGGGAAACAAGGTGATTAACTTGAGAGAAAAGGTAGTGATAGTTTATCACAAGAGCGATAGTTACACATCATACATCAATGACCATCTTATCTATCTCACATATATCGATATGCTCTACAGAGCTGTGGCGAGAGATTTCGCTTAGAACTCCACCATCACCACCACCAACAACAAGAACCTGCAACATTTTCTCATCAGTTTATACTGAACATTCATTACAGAAAATGCCTCGACCAAAAGGAACAGAGTGTCATTGATGACATGCTTAAAGAAAAGGGATGCTCTATACCTCATTGTTGAAGAATCTCTTTCACCACTTTAGTTTTCTAAATATTAGTTATTATGCACTGTTTTATTTGATTGAACATACATAACTTAATCTTCAACTGCTGACAGAAATACATAATGCTAGACACAAATACGTAGTCCTAGTGTAAAATATTTTTAAGACAGAAATAAAAAGCCATGTACTTATTGAGTGAACTATTTAATGCACCCCCATGATAACGACCAACCAGGGGAATAAAAATAATCAAAGCAGTTCAAACTGTAATAGTTAATCCCATATCAAATGTAATTACTGTTTTGCACTTTGCAATTTATGGAATAATCATATTGGTATAACTATTTGGACTCAAGCAAGTCAAGATCGGAACAAATCAGATGCCAAAAGTAAGCCAACTCCTAGTTAAAACCACATTTGACATTTCTATTTGCTCGTTATAAGATGCTAAAATGGAGTTATAACCCAATAATGATTTATGTGCCAAAACTAGTACCAACCTTTTCCTTTTTCCTAATAATTAGAAGATTAATTAGAATAAGTGTCAATGGATAGTGTGATATACTTATCACAGCAAAACTCTTAACAACAAAGAAACCATTCCATCCTTCCTCATACTTGTTGCATGAGAAAACGGAAGTACTACAACTGTAAATATGAAAGCACTGTGATTTGAATATATGAAATCACCGTTTTGGGAGATGGAATTGAACAGAGGGGCAGATGAGTTATCATCTCCTGGTAGGCACACTCATCTTTCTCAGTTAACTGGACAATACCATCTAAAACAAGCACTTTCCCATATGTCGCAGACTGTCGATGAAAAATCACGGCATTAGTTAGCTTTACTGTATATTGTCTTTGGGAAAGCACAGAATATTTTTTTTTTTTTTGAGAAGAGAAACGAATTTCATTGATGAATGAAATGAGGAGAAAAACTCCGGTCACCAAAGGGTGAATTACATAAAAGCTTTCCAATTGGAAATCAAAAAGGATAAACTATAATCAGAGAAAGGGTGTTTACATTTACACCAATACAAAGCATGAAAGAGAATTAAATCCATAAATTTATCAAAGGAAGAGAATGAATCCCTGAAAACTCGAGAATTTCGTTCGCCCCATAAAAACCAGAAGAAAACTCTGTTCAAAGCAAGCCACAAGATCTTCTTTTCTCCACAAAAAGGATGATCCACAAAAATGAGAGTAAGAACATCCTTAATGCAATTTGGAAAAACGGTGGACCATCCAAAAGCATCTAAAAACTCAGATCAATATCTGGATGCGAAGGTACAGTGAACAAATAGATGCCTAGAATGCAGAATATTGTGCGATAAGGGACAATAAGTAAAAGAAAATATACCTTGAAAACGACCACTTCTTGGTACTCTGACTTCCCCTTAAATAATATAGACTCTACTTGGAGTGAGTGTGCTTCTCCTAAAAAAGCAAACAGAAACAACAGGGTCATAACTGTCATGCTTGAGGTAGGAATGCATAACTCATATTAATTGTCAGTTAGAATATTCTAGCAAGCATCAACATAATATAAATAGATAATTCAGGCCCCATGATAACCCTTTGGTTTTTGGATTTTGAAAATTGTTTCTTTACAATGGTTTTCATATTCCTTAAGATAACATTTGGATTCTTAGCCAAATTTCAAAAACAAAAACAATTTAAAACTACTTTTTTACTTTTTAAACTTGGCTTGGATTTTGAAAACATTTGTAAAAATTGGATAATAAAACAAAAAAAACTCACATGTAGAAGTAGTGTTTATAAGCTTATTTTTCAAAAACCAAATGGTTAATAAATGGGACCTTAAAGACTTAAATCCTATTTTGGTTCCTTCAAACTTATTTTGCTCAAGTCCCTAAATATTCAAATATTCTATATCAATCCTTAAGATTTGCATAAAAAAA
The DNA here is from genome assembly GCA_017139565.1 of Luffa aegyptiaca. NCBI lineage: Eukaryota > Viridiplantae > Streptophyta > Magnoliopsida > Cucurbitales > Cucurbitaceae > Luffa > Luffa aegyptiaca. The sequence continues at coordinate 1,544,977 of CM029396.1, forward strand.
TATTTAAGTTTTTGTTGTTAATTATGAAAGTTATGAAAATAAGATTTAACCTAATTCATAAATATGAACCATCAAGAAGCAAGTATCAATGGGGAGAATGGAAGAAGTATAAATATTATATTAGTTTTGTCCGGACTCTAACATCACTACACTGATTACTCATCATAATATCGCTAAAAGTATTAAAATATATACATGTACTGTAGCAATTTTGAACACGTCATAAAATGTAACCCCCCCCCCCCCCCCTCCGTGCTTTAACTATTCCATCTACTGTGATAACGACGTTCATCAGATAGGCAATAACATAAACGATCTGAAGATAAGAAAAGAGTAGAGAAGGCTACCAGGCCACATGGGATTGTTGAAATAGACCATTTTGTTTCCCTTATCTGGATTTGGAAGATATCGATACAAAAATAAGTCAATGAAGGATCTCATTAGAGCACATGAATGATAGAACCAAAATTAAATTAAGCAGAAAACAAGCATAGTTAATTACCAGAAGCAGACTGAGGTTCTGAGAACCACCCAGAAACAACAGTGGAATGGCACTTGGCCTCAAGCTCAGGGGCTGAAGCCCTAGCCTTTAAGCAACAAGAAGGAATCTCCTTCTTTGGAAGAATCCCATTACTCGCCTTCCCATCCATAGTCTTCTGGCATCCCAAACCTTTTCCTGCGTCGGCCTCCATAAATGATCCTTTTCTTCTCGAGCTCCAGTCTCTACAGATTCAAATTTATCCATGAGAAAGAGACAAGATACAAATCGCTTACAGATTATTTTAACACACACTGTATCAGTTTCTAGCAATTGCATGTAGATGTCTTCTGAGACATTCAACTAACTAAATAAAGAGTAAGAAGAAATTTTACTTGCAGTGAAGCAAGTTAGTTTAAGCAATCACCTTCATCATATAGTTAAGAATTCTAATAAATCACTATATTAAAACAACCAAAGAAAGAAGTTACAATAAAGTCAGAATGAAGAAAAAGCTTGAACAAAAAGTAGGCCTCAGAGGATGAGAAAAAAATACCAGCCGATCATAAACCCAAACCGAAACCAAAGCTAAAGGCTTCTTTAACATTTTACAGAAATCAACCAATTGTTGGAAAAGGAAACTTAGACGAATCTTCTCTGAATGGGAAAAATAATAATAACTTCCAGATCATGGATTCAAGTCCATCAACAACATTAATTTCGTTTTAAAGAATCATATCTCAAGAAAATTTGATTCTCCATAAACCCTTATTAGCTTCTTCTGATTTAATGTCGGAAATTACCAAATATGTCAAGTAAATTGAACCCAACATATTAGGACACAGGACAAGGAATAGAACAACCTTCCCTCACTATTTAGCAGTCCCTTGGGCCCCAAACTTTGAAAAAATCTATATTTAATGCGATAAATATACTTTGCCAACGCTTATATAGTAACAGAACAATATTAACCAACAATTTATCAAGCAATATGACTCAATGATTAAAAAAAGAAAAAGAAAAGAAACGAAAAATCATAATTCCAAAATGTTGGATGGGAATTTCAGTCAAAACTCTGTAAGACTAAGGATAATATCATTCTATAGCCTGAAGCTTCCATTGGAGCCCAAGAAATCGAAGGGAAATGAGGATGAAAGTGAAGAACAACAGATTACATAAGCACGACTACAATATCAAACAAAACACTCGCCTTCGAGCAGAATCGAGTGAGTTTAAGTCCAGTTGCTCGAAGACAAGAAAAACAAGAAGAAGTACCATGTACATACAAAAATGTAAGGAGAAAAAGAGATGGGATGATGTATAATATTATACGAACCGCAATCAGAACAAGAAAACAAACAGAATACACCAAAACTGAAGAACCCAGATGCTTAAAAAGGGAGAAAATGCATTCAAGCAACGATCAAACTAAACCCAGAGCAAGAACGATCAAAGCAGAGTTGAAGAGGGAAAAGAGAGGGAGATTACCAGGCGTTAATTTCTGGAAATGGGAACTTTCAAGTTCTGGGTAAGAGGCGAGCGAGCGGGAAAGAGAGGCAAAGAGAAGATAATCTCGCAGAGAAATACAATCAATCTCTTTCTCTTCGTCTCTCTCTCTCTGGGTGCTCTGGTTTTTGATCGTTGATGAAAGTACGAGAGAAATGGGGAATTGGGGAATTGCATTGTGTATTGTATATAATGGGAGATTGTACGGTTGTGAAATTTTGAATTTGTGATTAGGATAGGACGAGCCTCGCATTATTTGTACCATTTCATTGTCATTTTCGACGCCATCAATCAATCTGATGAAAATTGAAATTCATGGCCCCATCTCAAGATTCTCGAACCACCAAGCTTCTCAATTTCTGATCTTTCATGTAATAATTTCTCAATCTTTCCTTCTTAAACGATTTAAACTTTTTATCTTGAAAGTTTTCATCTTTTTCATCTTCCCACGAACTTGTGTTTAAAAGATTTTTCAACTTTAAACTTGAACATAATCACACAATACTTTCTATCAAAATGTATGAGGTTCAAATCTCCTCACATCACATATTGTTGTAGTAAAATGTAATAATAAAAGATTTTTCTTTATTTTGTGTTATATAGTAACTTTTACTGTTTACTTTCTAAATTTTTATGTCTATTAAATTTTTGTCATTGATCTCTTATGTTAAGGAACATGCAATTTGTTGTTTCAAAAAAGGAACATGCAATATGTTTTTCTTTTTTTTTAGTTTAGTACGACTCTAACTTCTTAATTGATTCGAGCTATGCTTACTTTGACAAAAACATACACGTTAATCCTTTCTTAACAGTATTGATTGACTATATATTAAAAAAAATGTTGAAAATATACTTTTTTTTTTTTGTTTACTTTGTGTTTTATAATTATTATAAACCTTTCATGAAGATCTTTTTTAAGTTCAACAATATGAAATACTAACGAATCTATGGTATTTAAATATATATATATTTTTTTAACTATATGGTATTTAAATATTTAACGCGTGAATGATATTGTCACAGTGAGCATAACTCATATATAATTCACAATATGTGTATATATATATCAAATTTTGCTTCATATAAAATATACCTATCAAATTTAATGTGTGGTTTAAAATATGAGTTGGCGTGATACATAATAATATTTTACATTAAATAAAAAGTATAAATATAATAACAAAGACAAGAATCAATTCTTATGGAAAGTTGAGAATAACAAATTTAAAAAAAAAAAACATTTAAAAGCATAAAAGAATAGAATTAAAATAATTATAAAAGTTTAATGGCCATACTTGAAACATTAAAGCAATGCTACAAAGTTGAATACCTAGAGAGCTATATTTAAAGTTTTCACTTTTTTTTTTTTTTTTAATTTGTTTGAGTTCAACCACATATAAAATAGGAGGATTCCAACTTCTAACCTCTCGACCAAGTCTATATATCTTAATAAATTGAGTTATGTTCACTCTCGCATAATTAAAATTACACTTAAATACTTCTTACAACTATAGAAATATGTTACATACCATTTTGGCCTTTTTAGTCTAGGTATCGTTTCAATTCAGTCCTTTTACTTTCAATAAATCTTAAAATTAATTTCTACTCAAGAAATGACACAACGTGAATATGTTTCCAAAAGTTATAAAGTTAGTGAAGGTCAATACATACTTTTTTTAAGTCAACAATAAATTAATAGTAGGGACTAATTTTAAGATTCATTGAACATACAAGGATTAAATTTAGACATTTAAAAGTATAAGGATTGATATGGAACAAGTCTCGAAGGATAGATACCAAATTAATATTTTAACCAAAGTAATATCACACCATCAACTTCACGTATATAATGATTGTTAATAAATTAATTATGATGATCCATCATGATAATGATAACAACGATATCTCAAATAAAAAAATTATGACATGAATGTCACACTACCAATATATTATTACAAAGTATAATGGTCCATTAAAAAAATTAAGACAAGACAAAGCAAACTGTTAAACTATAGTATCAATTAATGGATGATTATTTTAGAAATCAAAGATATGTACATTCTTTCTAAAGCAAATATTCTAACTGCACTTCCACACCCTCTAGGCACCTTTAAAAGCAAGTACAAACCACTTAAAAATTTGTTTCTTAAAAAAATATTGAGATCATATTCTAATTTTTTTTAAGCATTTTAATTTATTCACTTTTGATGTTTATATTCTTAGGAGTAAATTACTAACATAGTCTCTATGTTTATATATAGAAAAAAGTATGAAAATAGAAAAAGTAGTTTTTAATTTAGCTAAGAATTAAAATGTTACTTCAAGAAAAGAATCATAAGAAAGATTAGGTTTTATTACAGGTTTAGTTCCTAAACTTTCAGGTTGTATCAATTAGGTCCATGAACTTAAAAAGGTTTTTAATAGGTCCATGAACTTTCAATTTTGTTTCGAATAGGTCCCTGAACTTTAAAAATGTCTAATAGGTTCTTGAACCTTTAATTTTGTGTCTAATATGTTCATGATATATTCAATATTTTTAAAAATTAACCAATATACTATATATAAAATTGAACTCTAAGCCTATTGAGACTCTAAACTTTTTTTTTTTTTTTTGAAACAATACTTCATCAAGAGAACTCAACTGTCAATACAACAACCAGCCTCCTCATTAATAATGGAGGAGAGCTCAACCGGCCGCACAGAAATTTAAAAAAAAACTATCAAAGTCCTCCACGATGGAGGAAGAATTATGTACACAAAAGAATTGAGGAGTAAGGTCCCCTCTAAACCCAGTCGATTGAGGGAGCATCGAGCCAGATTTCACAGCTTTCTGAGCTAGCAACTGGGCAGCTCGATTACAGCTTCTCGTGCACCAGATAAAGGAAACATCCCTCAGATCTCTCACTAAACTCTCAATATCGAACACCACAGAGCTGACTTCTGAGAGATATGAGACTTGTTTGTTGAAAATCTTGATTAGAGAGACTCTAAACTTTCAATTTTGTATATAGTAGGCTTGTGAATTTTAAAAAATGTTGAATATGTCAATGACTTATTAGACACAAAATTTAAAGTTGGGTGATCTATTTGACACAAAAGTGAAAGTTTAAGGATCTGTCAGATACTTTTTAAAGTTCAGGGACCTATTGGAAACAAAATTGAAAGTTCGAGGACCCATTTAAAACTTTTTAAAGTTCGGATACTAAATTGGCACAATCCTAAAAGTTCAGAGACTAAACATGCATGAAACTTAACCAAAAGATTATGAGAAAATAAATGATTATCGAAGGGGAACTAAAGTATTTTGTATCTATGTTTGAAGTTTCACGTTTATATTGTTTAACTTAAAAATAATAATCGTCAAAGTAAGTATAAGTCAGCAGTAATTGACGGATCACTCCTTGATCAAGAGGATGAAAGTGTCAATCCAAAAAAGAAAACTTAAAAATAATAATTATTATTTTTTATTGAAAGAAAAAAAAAAAGTCAAAATTGAGATACACACGTGGCATAATATGAAGGATGTGCATTTTCAAAATAAGAAACAAAAAAATCCATCATTGTCCATTGATAGGTGATTGGTTGGCCTCATCCACCTATCACGAGAGACTGATTCAATGCCTAACATTTCCTATTTACCTAACATTTTTTTTATTAACCTATTTACCTTACATTATTATATATATCCTATTTCTTTTTAATATATAGGATTTAAGAAGATATTATATATTTTTTGGTTAGTTGAGTTGTTTTACCATTTTTAATTTGGATTCTAGAGTTTAAAATTTGTATTTAGAGAGAAAATTTGTTGTCAATTTCAAAAGATACGACCAAACGTGCTAACTACGACATATGAATCACTATACAACAAGGAAAAGTATTATTTTATTCAAGTCAATTATATTTAAAATTTGGCATACTTATGGAAATACAACCCGAGAAAAAACAAAAATTAACTCTGAGTCAATTAAAATTTAAAATTAATAATTTTTTCCATTGAAATATTAAAAAAAAAAAACCAATAATTTCATCCATTATAATCAATCTAAGTAAATTAAAATTTTAAATTAATAATTATAATTACCGATTAAATTTCTAAACCGAGTCAATTTATACCTTTCACTAAGTTTGATTATAAAATTGTTAGTTAAATAATGGAGGTGCATGAGTTGAACCTGTGCTTCATTCATTTTTATTACAAAAGAAGGGAAATAAATGGTCAAACTTTTTTTTTTTTTTTTACTTGTTATCTCTTAAAAAAAAAAAAAAAAATATCGTGGTAGGAATAATAGGATCTTTGAACATAATTAAACATCAATCCGTTACGTTCATCATGGTATTCTCTGTCAATGAGTTCGTTCCTCCTTTTAACCTCGTTTTTCTAGTATCGACATTGATGTATGTCTTGGTTGGTGTTAGATTGACATAGCAATGAAGATCTTGTAGGGGAGTTAGGCATTTATAACGTATGGGTCGTGGCGGCCTAGTGAGAATGGTGCTAGCACTATTGATCTTGTGTCAATGGTATGTGTGTGTCCAAGGTTCTCGAAAAGATAAGTTCGTTGTACGGTTTGTGATGTTGCATTTGTTCATGCTTGCATTTTAGTTTTTCGTGGATAATGTGATTAGTGAGTTTTCATTGTTCTCGCTATTAGTAAGGATGTTTGGTTGTTGCCTTATCTAATACAAAGAATCTTCATAAATTATATACATCTCACTATTTTTCCCTCTCTTTTAATTAAAATATATATATATATATATATATATATATATATATATATATATATAAAATAACAGTCTTTGCACGTGCATCTCAAATTTATCAAAAAAAAAAAAATCTAACAGAATTTAACGAAGGGTATTAATTGAAATAAGTTTAGAGTTCTAATGGATAATTATTAGTTTGGAATTTTAATTGACTCGACCTACTAAGGTTAGAATCTTAATTGATGAATGATTAGTTTGAGGTTTTAATTAATTTAAAGTTCAAGGATAATGAGTTTTTTTCCCTTATATTAATTTTGTAATTCTTTTCCATGATTATTGAAAATATATTCACACGTCATTCTTAAGATATATTATCAAAAAGACAAGTTATAACTTGAGTTCTTTTGATGTATATTTTATTCCTAGTTTTGAATATGGTTCTTAACCTTCAATTTTGATTTTAATAAATTTTTATGTTAACTTAATTAAATATTGACTATTAGTCGAACCAATTAGTAATGATTTGACATGATGTAATACAAAATAATAAGTTTAGTACATTGAAAAGGAAACGAGTGGGAAAAAAATTGACAGACAAGTTGAAATATACATTTTAATAAACGTATTTATTCTGTTTGTCCACTTTTATTTAATTGAGTTGAACTAGCCTCCTATGGTCCTATATCACCTTTATTGTTACATTATGTCAGATCAAATAAATGAAGGAAAATAAAACACTTATTTTGATCATCTTTTGTATAATTAATCTTTTAAAAGAAAAAAAAACTAAGCTAAACTTAATTGTGATTTTGACTCAAATGAATGATCGTGCTGAGCAACCGAGCTGGAGAAACTTCACATCGAGGTTTTTTCCAACATGTTTAGATAAGTTAGATTCGAACTATGCTGAACTAAGCATATGAATTAAATAAGAGAGGTGAGAGAGTTCCTCCTCTTTATAGAAGAAGTAATAAGTGGGGAACGACATTTAGTTTTCCTTTTTCTTTTTCTTATAAAAAATTCATCGACGTGGAGGAAAATAATGGGTTACTTGACTGAACATTGAACCATCTAAATTTCAATCTTCTAAATTCCTATTTTTGAATCACCAACCAAACGTATCCTATACCAATTCGATCTCTCTTGTTCTTATAGTTTTTGAACTCAATTTCAATCCTGCCTCCTATCTCATCTCGGAGGTTTTCTTGCAACCACTTCTTATCTAGCCATCTATTTTATGAGACCATTGTTATATATCAATCATTTTCGATCGTCCAAGCATTTTCCGTTTTACAATTACCTATGACCTCAAAACCAACCATACAGACACTTTTCATTTTACAATTCATCCTCAACCCATACAAAGCCATCGACTTTTTTTTTTTATTCGGGAGTATTTGAATCAGCTTGCGTGCATCTCGACTAATCACAACTAATCACAGAATAACTTAACAGTCCATTTTGCATACACTCCCCATCTTATAACTCATCTTGCAATTCCTAAATATATGAGGAAAAGTACGAAATATCACAACATCTCTGTTCATCAGCCAGATTCACTCTCCCCCATTTTGATAGAACCTTCAACTTAGAAATTAGAATTAATACTCACTCAGTTTTGTTGCTGGCTAGGTTTTGTTTTTGTGTCTGCTGATTTTTTGTTAGAATGTTTTGTTGGATTTGATTGTTTTGGGCCTCTGATGTTGGGCTGAATGTTCTTCCAGTTGCTTGATGAATTGAGTGTTCTTCTCTTTTAGCTGAATTTGAACTTTCTCAGAACTAGATTTGGGCGTTTTGTTTGCTTTGTTTCTAATCATTATCGGTTGATTTTCTAAAATTACCTTTTAGCATGATTTTGGATATGATATTAATGAACATGATTCAAATTCGTTTGAAGTTAATTTGATAAGAACAGTTAAAATATAATTCAATAATCATATGATTCCATAACGAATTGTAAAATATTGTGTGATCAATCTGATAAGTACAGTTCAACCAGATTTGTAATTTGAAATGCAAGAGATTATCAGAATCAAGGACTATTGAAAAGCTGAAGAAAATTATTTTGATTTCCATTCTATCTCGAAATCAAACTACAGAAAAACAAAATAAGAATTCGAATTCAAGAAAACAAAGGCCATGAAATTGAGTTACAGAAATCGCATCATCCTATCGATCTTCTTCAGAATCTAACCTCGAAATGTCAAAAATCGTAGCACCGACCGTTTCGTTCCCAATCGCCGTAGCGGGTGGGCTCGGGGCCTTTAGGTCCACCGACCTCACCGGTCGCTTCATTCACATCAGCTCCTTCATCTTCACCGTCTCGATCATCTCCAGCAGCCTCTTGTTGAATCGGCAAATTTTCATTTCCGGCCTCTCGTTGTTCCTCGCCGGCAACGCCTCGCTCCGATCGAGAAGGCTGTTGATTCGCCGAGGAGCTGAGGAGTCGGCTCAACGAGATGGAAGTGACGCGACTCACCGTCGGTAGGGCGGAGATGCTCGGCGGCGACGAGAATAGACGGCGGAGATTGCTCGACATTCTTCTTCTCTCGATCGTATCTGGTGGGTGGGAAAATGGATATTTATAAAGCTACAATACGACGTCGTGTTGGGCAGTGAAACCCACCACGTGTCATCGTTTCAACGCAGTCGAAAACCAAAATCCCTTTAAAAGCAAAGTGAAATTAACAGAGTAAAGCAGAAGAAGAAGAAGAAGATGGGAGTAGAAGGGCATGTTTTGAAGCGAATTCCACGGATTAAATTCCCTGAAAGACACCCAAAATCCTCAGCTTCAGGTATCTTTTCCTTTTCACTCTTCAATTTCTTCAATTTCTCTTCACTTTTTTGTTCGTTTCTACTGGTTTTTGAGTTGGGATTTTACTATAACTCTCTGAATCTTTTGAATCTTGTGGATGAGTTCTTGGCTTCTGTGGCAGATTGCTTGTTTGTTTGGTTGCACAGAATCTCAGAATTTCACTGGGTTTAGAAACTGATGCAAAGTTTTGTTCCTGTGGAAGATTTTGTTATCTGTTTAGTTTAGAACTGACTCAGTTTTTTGTTCTTGTGGAAGATTCTTTTGTCTGTTTGGTTGTGTAGAAGCAGAAACTTACTGGGTTAGAAACTGGGTCAGTTTTGGGTTCATGTGGAAGATTCTTGTTGTTTTCTTTTTGGTCTGTTTGGTTGTGTAGAGACATAAACTGATTGGTTAGAAACTGAGTCAATTGCTTGTTCCTGCGGAAGATCTTTTTTTTTTCTGTTTATAGGAACAGAATCTCACTGGGTTTTGAAGCTGATGCAAAATTTTGTTCCTGTGGGAGATTTTGTTATCTGTTTAGTTTAGAACTACTCAATTTTTTGTTCTTGTGGAAGATTGTTTTGTCTGTTTGGTTGTGTAGAAGCAGAAACTTACTGGGTTAGAAACTGGGTCAGTTTTGGGTTCATGTGGAAGATTCTTTTTGTTTTCTTTTTGGTCTGTTTGGATGTGTAGAAACATAAACTGATTGGGTTAGAAACTGAGTCAATTGCTTGTTCCTGTGGAAGATCTTTTTTTTTTTTTTTTTTTTTTTTTTTTTTTTTTTTTTTTTTTTTCTGTTTAGTTGTATAGGAACAGAATCTCACTGGGTTTTGAAGCTGATGCAAATTTTTGTTCCTGTGGAAGATCTTTGTATGTTTGGTTGAGTACAAATTGAAAGTTGCTGGGTTTAGCTATTGAGTCAATTACTTCCTTGTGGAAGATTTCTTTTGTCTGTTTGGTTGTATAGAACAGAAGCTCTCTGGGTTAGAGAATGAGCCAATTTTCTTGTTCTTATGGAAGATTTTTTGTGTTCCTGTGGAAGAGTTTTTTCTTGTCTGTTTGGTTGTTTTGTTCAGAAACAGAAACTCGCTCGGTGTAGAAGTGAGTCAACGTTTTTAATCTTGAGGAAGATTTTTTGTCTGTTTGGCTGTATGGAAACAGAAACCTAACCAGCACCGACGGTTTAGTTCGGTTAACATGTTTGTGTCTGACACATCTCAGATACTCTAACGTTTCGACACTTGTTGGACATGTTCACTTATTAGCACAATGATGTGTGACACTAACTGTACTAAGTTAATACAAGTACAAGTCCAACACTGGTTAGAAACATAAACCTCGACATATCTTCACTAGTATGATATTCTCCACTTTGGATATAAGCTCTTATGGCTTTGCTTTTGGTTCCACCCAAAAGGCCTCGTGCCAATGGGGATAATTGTCCTCACTTATATACCATGAATCTCTCTCTTCCCTAGCCAATGTGTGACTTTTATTTGCACCTAATAAATAGACATAAATAGTGATTTAGGACAAAAATACTAAATTTTGAGAGCGAAATACATCAGACTCGTTCTTAAGATATAAATACATAAATTTATTGAGTTTGAATTTCTCTTTGGTATGTCTCTGTATCCTAGATTTTTAAGAACGACAAGTCACCATGTTCGTGTTGTATGTTGTGTCTCATTCGTATTTGTGCTTCTTAGACTGAAACTCAATTTGGGTAAGGTTCAGTTTGCAATGGAAGTAGAAATTTAAAAGTTTCTGGCTTAGGTGACTCTGCAATCTTCCTTCACTTGTCCAATATGTTATTGGAAATCATCATTAGACTCTCCTAGCTCCCTCCCTTATGACCATTAGTTGGGGGAAAGGTTTGAGAAGCCAATTTGGATGCCTTAGACCCCGTTTGATAACCATTTGGTTTTTGAAAATTAAGCCTGTTTTCCTTCAATTTACTTACCATGGTTTTCATCCTTGTTAAGGGCACATTTGAGTTCCTAGCCAAATTCAAAAAACAAAAACAAGTTTTTGAAAACTACTTTTTTTAGTTTTCAAAACTTAGCTTGGTTTTTAAGGTGTATAACCATCGTTTTCAGCTTTAATTTATGAACCTTCTTAATTCTCATCGAGAAATACTTTGAACTGGTTGAGTTCAACAATTGCGAGATTGGAGATCAAATCATTGACCTTTGAGATGGTAAATGTTCTAGTAGTGTCATATCTTTTTTAGTAAAAATGGCCTGACAAAAGTGATTCTGGTCATTCCTAAATCACTCCCAAACATACCCTTATCCAATGAACTATGTTTGGATTGACGAAATATGGTTGTCTACTCTATTTTTTTTTATTTCAGAATTTATCCTACTTGTGCTTGCATTTGAATCAGTTTCGATTAGATTGCCTTGCATTTAACTCTAGTGGTGATGTTTCGTCACTATTTTCGATGTTTAGTCATGATTTTCGAGTTTTTCCCAACTTACCTGCAATCATTTTCACAAGTTCATGTGTAAGTTTTTTCAAAAGCTTTCTCATTACAAGTTCTAACTTGTTTTGCTAGCCTGACAAGTCTTACAATTTCCTCTTTTAGGTTCTGCTTTCCAGGCTCAGCACAACCCCTCAACAGATAACATTGGTTACTATGCACTTTCAGGTTCCAATGTGCCTGCGCCACCCCAAAATACAGCCGTGGGGGGCAAAGCAACTCTCCAGCCGAAGCGTACGCCTGTCTCGGACAGAGAGATAGAGGCTATACTGGTAAGCAAAATAGTCTCTTTTACAAATATGATACCTGCATTTACAAAATTTATGTCATGAGTTAGCATTGCATAATCCATTACAAACGAAACAAAGAGGGAATGAAAAGGGGTGGAAAATATCAAACGACAGCGTTTAATATGAAGGACGGATTCGAGATACTTGATGTTTGTTCTGATATGCTGATTCTAGCTTTGTTCTTTTAACAATGCAGTTAGGTGGATGCTTTTGATCAGAAAGATAGCGTAGTGATTGTTCGATATCCGGATCGTTTGCCTTGTTAGCTAATAACATTGATCTAAACATTTGTTGCAAACTTTTGCATTCACCTGAAAAGCTATCAGAATCATCTTGATTTTGATTCTCTTCTTGTATGGAACTGTTAAACTCCTGCCCCGGGTCGAGTGAAGAAAGTTCACACCCGGTCGCTCGAAACTCCGAGCACAGGTCTTCTGCTTTCTTTCATGTCTCCCCTTAAGACTGTATTTGTGGAAGATTTCTTAAGCTACAAAAACGAGTGACTCCCTACATGGAATATGAAATGAAAAATGGTATGTTCTTAAAAACATATAGGAAGCATTGTCTTTAATCAGTAGCTTTGGAGCTGCACAAGTTGAAGCACTTTCAGGTACTGGCCTCTGTTTTAAAAAGTTTCATGGTTTATTCATAGTTTCAATTTAATCTTGATGATTTTAAAAGTTTCAATTGGGTCCTTGTAATTTGTTTCAATCTTCAATTGGGTCCTCATAATTTGCTTAAATCTTACGAACAAGTCATCATCCCTAAATCGTGTTTTACCCACTTGAAAAATCTACTTATTTTCTTTTATTATTTGTCCAATTCAAATTCTTAATATAGTCCGTTAACACAATTACCGATAAAATTTACTGTGTGGAAAAAAAAAATAATGTTAATACAATGACTGACATAAATGGTTTGTGAAGTTTAGCTAAAGTTGGATCCTTACCAAACACTGAAGTTGGCATTTGAACTGAACTAAGTAATACATATATATGATTTTTATAATTTGAGGGGGGCACGATGTACTCTGGGCATCTGTCAAGTCTAAGGTTCAAAGTCACGCAAACGCGCGCATCTTGTTAATTTTATTTTCTTTTTGCTTTTCCGTTTTTTTAAAACGTTTTTCTGCTTTGGTTTTTTTTTTCCTTTTTCTTTTTCAATTTTCAATTTTTAAATTCTTTTTTGCTTTTTCGGTTTTTTAAGCGTTTAACATTTTGTCTGTTTTGGTTTTTCTTTTTTCTTTTTTCTTTTTTTGTTTTTTTCAATTTCCTATTTTTAAATTAGAATATATATATATTAATTAATTTCGACTATAATTTAGTTTATCTTTTTCATTTTATCCACCTTTGTATACAAATATAAAAACAAAAAACAAAATCATTATTAAATTATTTTAAAAAAACTAATGGTATAAAATAAACTTTAACCTATTTTAAATATTTCAAGTTTCATTCTTTACTTGCATATTTAGATGAATAGTTCTAGGATTATTATAACTTTTTACATAATATTACTTAATCTAAATATTATACCAATGCATTTAAAATTATATTTATATGAAGCTTAAATTACAAATCTAGTTCCTAAATATTAAAATATGTTTGATAGGTCTTTGAACTTTAAATTTTTTTTTTGTTTAATAAGTCTTTTTAACGGTAAAAATGTCTAACAGATCCATAAACTTTCAATTTTGTATCTAAAGGGTCTTAAACATATTAATTTTTTTTTTTTTAAAGTAACTATTCTATTAGACATAAAATTTAATTTCGTATCTAATTGAACCTTACACTTTCAATTTTGTAACTATTAAATACATTAATTTTTTTAAGAAAATGTTGAATTAATTAAAGACTTATCTGACAAAAAATTAAGTTTTATTTATGTCTAATAGAATATTTAGTTTTTGAAAATATATCGAATGAGTTAAGGACTTGATACTAAATAAAAACTTTATGGATTTACTAGACACAAAATTGGAAATCTAAATATAGACACAAATCTAAAAACACGCGGACTAAGCTTGTAATTTAATTCAATATGAACTTGTGCCCCCTGACGTAAAGTTCTCGATCCGCCACGGCTTATAATTTGCTTAAATCTTACCCGCCATCACTAAATTGTGTTTTACTCCCTTGAAAAATAATTCAATTAGTTAGGACATATATCATCGATTAATAAATAAAAGATTAATTAGTACACATACTATATAGTGGGACTGTAGTAAAAAAAAAACCATATTCTAGGACTATTATTAATTATGTAGACTAATCACTAATTACTATTATGTAGGTGCCAAAGTGAGCATAATTTAGTGGTAATTGATATGTATCCTTGACCAAGAGATAAGATGTTCAAATCTCCCACCCACAAATGTTGTTGAACTCGAAAAAGAAATTTACTACTATGCAGGCCAATAAATTACTTTGTTAAATGAAAATTTTCGATCAATTACAAATTGTTTTATCATTATTCTAAATTAATGACAAAATTATATATTATTAAATTTGTGATCAATTATAAATTGACATATGTTTCACATTAAATTTGAAGACAAAAACAATGACATATCTAAAAATAATGTCACGTCATACGTCTTCATTACTTCAAACAATTTGGCCAAAACCTCAAACCTAAAGGGTTAGACTCAAAGTCATCAAAGTCGAAGTCCGCACAATGTTCATGAAAGACTACAAGTAGAATAGCCACCTTTTCCATTTCAAGGTACAAAAAATTCCATTTCAAGTTACAAAAAATTTAGAATCCAAAGCACGTAGAAGACCTTTAGCAAGTCGAAAATTGCTTTAGGAAGATATGAGAAAACTTTTTTTGAAAACGTCAAAAATTTAACAAATTGAAGAGCGCAAGACTTCAAAACTTCAACTAATTATTTAAGAAGATCAATAAAGGATAATCCAAAAAGATCAACAAGTCCAAGATTCGAGAACAAGCATTCGAGCCTTCAAGTCAACATCCAATAGAAAGAATAGAGATTGTAACACACTTATAAAAAACTCAATACAAATTTAAGTTTACTTTTTTTTTTTTTTTTAAACTACAAATTTAAGTTTACTTCCATTAACATCTTCCTGGTTTTAAACAGTTCTAATATTTGTTTGTTTTTTTCCAAGTTATAAGTATAATTATTTCTAGAAAAATAAATATTTATTAAAAACGGCACCAATTCAAATCCATCAAAATTCAAACATGCAGATTAAAGAAAAATCAATCTAAACTTTTTTTTTAATATATACTAAAAACAGCAAAAACCATTTTAAAGAATAATTTACTAGATGAATAAAAAAAAAATTACATCAAATCAATCTCTACCATTTCAGTAAATTTTGAAATAATATCCGTGTGGAATTGTTATAATTTGTCAGACTAATTTCATTGGCCATTTTCACGAATTTTTTCGCATCGAAATGGAAAATCGAAATTTCTATCAGAATATTCCATCGCATTCATCCCTTATTCTTTAAGTTACGATTTTGCTTTTCACGAGGCTATTGGAAAGAAAGAAATCAACGGATTTGGTTCCTCGATCAAAATCAACGGCCATGATTCACTAAATCAACTTGGCCTGCAAAATAGTAAACCTGCACACCGGTGCTTGTCACACCGCCTCCGATGCTTAAGTCATAAAATGGAAGGAGAGCAAGAGGAGAGAGTCGATAATAGAGTTTGGGATCTCATCTTCAGTAATGAATAGAGGTTTAAATACCTACTCATGCTCATAGGGTTTTTGTGATTTCGGAGACGATTCAGGGCTGAATTAGAGGTTTAAATACCTACTCATGCTCATAGGGTTTTTGTGATTTCGGAGACGATTCAGGGCTGAATTATGTGGAAACGGGGCGTCCAGGAGCATCGGGGACCAAACGGAGTCAGAGGAACACGGCCCGTGTAGGCCCATGGGCCTCGGGCTCGGCCTTGAAAAGCCCGATCCCTTCGGTCTTGGCCCGACCCATTGGTCCGTTTCGCCTCCAAGGTCCATCCTCTGGTCCTATTTCTGGGCTCGTGTCGGGTTGTTCTCGTCAGCTCCTTGTACATCGGAGTGATCCAAAATTACCTATAACAGTTTTTGCAATTGAATCTCACAAATAATTTTTAAATCATATTTTACCAATTCAAAAAATTTACTCCTTTTTCTCTATGTTTTTACTTAAATTAACCCATAATTTAAATAAACACACAAGCCTCATATACGATAAAGTAATAACATGAACAATTTATGAAGTTTCATCCAAGACTAAATCAAACATTTTTAAAATCATATGAACCAAATTAAAACTTTTGAAATCAAAGAGGTTAAAAACAAAATCAATGAATGATTATAATTTATCCTAAAATTAAAGTTAAAAAAGTACGAGAATTAGAATATATAATTTGATTTTTTTTAATGTAACATCGATAATTTGATTATCTGATTATGATTTCGAAACTAGTTGAGTTAGGATTATACGGACCTAAGAAAAATACAGGTTAAAAATCACTTTTGGTCTCTTAACATTCATGAAAGTAACAATTTGGACCCTGAACTTTGATTTGTAACGATTTAGTATCTGTACTTTCAATTTTGTAACAATTTAGGCTTCGTTTGATAACCATTTGGTTTTTAGTTTTTGGTTTTTTAAAATTAAGCCTATAAACACTACTCCCACCTACAGATTTCTTTGTTTTCCTAATACATTCTTTCCATGTTTTCAAAAATCAAGTCAAATTTTGAAAATTAAAAAAAGTAGTTTTCAAAAACTTGTTTTTGTTTTTGGAATTTGACTATGAATTCAAATGAGCCCTTGACAAATATGAAAACCATGGTAGGAAAATTGAGAGAAAACAAACATAATTTTCAAAAACCAAAAACCAAAAACCAAAGGGTTATCAAACGGGACCTTAGTTATTGAACTTTAATAAGTAACAATTTAGCCCTTGTACTTTTAAATGTATAACAATTTAATCATTGTAAAAAAAAAACTCATCAAAATTAAATGTCGCTTTTTATTATTTAATGATTAAACTTTGTACCTGATAAACATATTGAGTCTCAAATTAGTTTATTAATCTATCTATGTAAGAAATTTCATTAAATCTTTACATTAATGTTCACAATAGAGACCAAGCCGTTATAAATTTGAGAGTATAGGGACTAAATTATTACTTATTAAAGTTCAATGACTAAATTGTTACAAAATTGAAAGTACGAGGACTAAATTGTTACAAATCAAAGTTCAGAGACTAAGTTGTTACTTTCACGAAAGTTCAGGGACCAAAAATGATTTTTAACCTAATATTTATTCTCAAATTATATATTTGGTTAAAAATCACTTTTCTTCCCTGAACTTTCATGAAAGTAACAACTTAGTCCCTGAACTTTGATTTGCAACGATTTAGTCATCGTACTTTCAATTTTGTAACAATTTAGTCATTGAACTTTAACAAGTAACAATTTAGTCCCTATACTTTCAAATTTGTAACAATTTAATCATTGTCGCAAAAAAAAATCATCAAAATTAAATGTTGATTTTTATTATTTAATGATTAAACTTTGTAGCCTTATTAACCTATTGGGTCCCAAATTAGTTTATTAATCTATCAAGGTAAGAAATTTCATTAAATCTTTACATTAATTTTTCACCATAGAGGTTAAATCGTTACAACTTTGAAAATACTAAATTGTTACTCATTAAAGTTTAGGGACTACATTGTTACAAAATTGAAAGTACAAGGACTAAATCGTTGCAAAATTGAAAGTACAGGGACTAAATCGTTACAAATCAAAGTTCAAGAACTAAAATGTTACTTTCACGAAAGTTTAGGGACCAAAAATGATTTTTAACTTTTTTTTTTAACAAAAATGATTTTTAACCTAAATATTATAACGTGAGTAATACATTATAATTTGTGATTGAATATGATTGAGGGCGTATATCGAAAGAGTTGGTTGATTTGCTTTTAGGCGAGGCGATTGGATTGGATGAGCGAAGGAAAAGAATCGACGGCTGAGGGTTGATGAGATCAACGGTGGTCCGGCGACCGGCGATGAGTTTTTAACCGGCGAAGTGGGCAGTGGCAGCAGCGTAATTTCGTTTCACGTGGACCAAATTATCCGCAAACCGCTAGTCCTCTCCGGGTCTCGTCTCTCTCTCTCTCAGACATAACCCCAAATCCAGACTCCCCCAACTCCCAAGAAACCGTTTCCCTCTCTTCTCCGCCGCCGTCGCCCTATCTCCGACCGGCGCATCCACTTTCCGGCGATCCCTTTTCCTCACTCGCTCTAGGGTTTTTTCTCTTTTTGTTGTGTGCTTTTTACGCATTTCTTGTTCCGCGTGAGACCTGTGCTATATCAGTGTGAATCCCGGATTTGGTCGTTCTTTCCTTTGTGGGGAATGGCGTTGCTGTTAGGGTTTTGATTCTGCCCAGTCGAGTTGTGGGATACCGCTGGAAGATTTGAAATTTAGGGTTTTTTTAATTTTGGTTTCCTTTTTTAATTTACTAGGGGGGTTTGTTTTGAAATTAGGGTTTTCAGTGTGATTCAGTATGCCGAGGGGTTCGAGGCACAAATCTACTAGACATGGGTTGAAGGATGCTAGGGAATCCTCGGACTCGGAAAATGATTCCAGTCTGAGGGATCGGAAGGGCAAGGAGAGTGGGAGTAGGGTATTGAAGGACTCTGCTTCTAGTGAGAAGCGCAGATTCGATTCGAAGGATACAAAAGACTTCTACGGCTCTGAGAATCTGGACGCGGAAGAGCATGGACATTCGAAGCGGCGTAAGGAGAGGTATGATGAGGGAACGACCGATAGGTGGAATGGGGGAAGCGACGAGGAGCTTGGTGTTCCTTCTAAAAAGTCAAAACCATCAGTGGATTCAAAGAGCAAGAGGAGGGATGAGAGTGTAGGATTGCAGGGTGATGGCGAAGAACTCAAGAAGAGTAGTGGAAAGGGTGAGGGAAGGCACCGCGAGTCAAGCCGAAAGGAGGGTAGGAATGGTGGTGGGGAAAGGGAGAGGGAGAGAGAGAGGGACAGGGACAGGGACAGGGAGAAGGAAAGGAAAGGTAGAGAAGGAAGAAGTGACAGGGTGGTTGCAAGTGAGGAACACCGTGTTGAAAAGCAAGTGGAAAGGAACACAGGTCAGGCATTGAGTTATCAGTTAGTTTTATCCTCCTAGTGCAACTCATGTATCCATTTCTCTGCACAACTTAAGCATATCGATATGCTTTCTTATTTATCGTGCTCTTTATCATTACTGATTAGTATCCACATTTCTCTTAGTCTCATTTTTAGGTTTAATGGGTTGATTTGAGTGACGTTGGTTTTGTAGTGTTCTCTGCGTTGGAGATTTTGGACATCTGGTTCCACCATTTACTTATATGGTTGGACTATTTACTTGTATCTTTTGCTCTACTATAATCTGGTCATATATTTTTCTTTCAAGTTTCATTTTATTAAAAGACATATCCACGAACATGACATAGGAACTATCCAATGGGCTGGAAAAGGCAATAATAACTTAACAGTTGGCTTCCCAAGAAGATCTCAATAATCATTGAGATCTGTCCATGTTGAAATCATAAACTTTCCAAGTATCATTTCTGTTTTGATTGATAGACATTCTCTGCTTGAAGATTTTCTGTATGAAATTACATAGGATTAACGAGGATAGTGGTACTTTTATTTTTAGGCTGCCATATTTTAGGCTACGCATGATCATTCTTTTTTGGGTACTATAGGATACGATGGTGGTAACCTCCTTGGTTCTCTTCAGGATACGATGGTGGTAACCTCCTTGGTTCTCTTCAGGATCTTCTTACACCCCACCCCCTATATGGATTTTGTCTTTTCTCAATATTAATACAAAGTTTTTATTTTCTATAATAATTGGTGGTGATTATTTCCTTTCTTTATTGTTGTTGTTTTAGATGTGGACAACAGGCTTTCTTTATTGTTGTTGTTATTATTGTTCGTGTATATGTGTGTGCGGAGTTAATAGGATGATAGGATGATACTAAGATCCTTTCATTTGCTGATTTGGTGAGATTCTGCCGTGAAGACTATCAAGGAAGAGTTACCCAAGGACTACCAAACTCTTTTATCCTGCATCAAACTTCATGTAGAAAACCAATTGGCATGGAAGGATTACCCAGTGATCACAGTCGTTCTGTTCCAATCAATCATGGGCACCTCATCTCTACTCCTACCAAGGACCACAACCTCTGCATAAGATCGCTCATCCTTAAATCTTTGAGGCAAGGAAGATCTACGCTCAAAGAGGAAAGCTCCTTTTACCCCTTTAGGTTCTTCTCTGCTAGTACAATAATAATTTACATCGTTCCACTCCTTTCATAGTTAGGGTTTCTTCAGATCAACCTCTCATATTCAAGACCTTCTGCACCCGATGAGTATCATTTTCATAAACCCAAGGTTTTAGGGAGTGAGAAGTTCGTCAGCATAACAATCTACCACGCATGCTGAAAGCACCTGATTCAAAGGAATTTGGAACTGTCTATATTCACTCCTTTCCTCTATCCTGACTTTCCTACTCCCTCCTTATACTACTTTAGAACCAAAGGTTTTGTGTTGAATCCTACACAAAAATAAAGGAGTTACCCTACCCTTCCTTTCATAAGTCACCACAGAAGCTTCTCTTAATACAAAGCTTTTCTGCCTCTAATTGTGCACTTATTAATGGCAATGCACCTACATATATATATATCAGATTTTGGCATACCTTATGCCAGCAAATGGCATGATTGATTAACTGTGATTTTTGAGTTAATTTTAATTAGGATATAAGTTTCTAGATTTTATTCTATTGATGTTTAAGGGTTTAAATTCTATTTCTTCTTTTAACTATGTTTCCAAATTGGATTTTTTTTGGTATTTTGTTGATGTTGTAGAATTCTGATTTTATTTGATCAATGGTTAGTGTTGTCATTTTACAAATCTTGGTTTACGTTCACTAGATTTGAGCTGTGTGTATGCATAATTTGCAAGTTGGTTAATCTTAGGAATTGGATTATACTTGCTTTTGGAGAAGTATTTTTTGGTTTTGTGTTTCAACTTGTACTAATTGCATTTTAATTTTGTGCAAAATTTGTGTCTGAAATTCTAAGTGATTGAATTTTCTTCTACAATTTGGTTTACTTTCCATATCACGATAACTAATTGTTTCCTTCTCTCTCTCTCTCTCTCACGCACATGTTCATTCACTCACATATAGGTGAACAAAGTTGTTTATTGAGTGTTTTGTTAGCCAGAGCTGATTGTGCCTGTTGGTATCATTTGCTTGAATAGATGGATCCTTTGGAGCTTGATTAGGCATTTATTTTCTTTTGGAATAAATTTTTATTTGAAAATATTTCATTTTAGTATTTTAATATTTTGATACCGTGCTCCTAGGCGACTTGGAGTCAGTGTCTTACTAGATATTATCTATGAAGTTGATCATCTTTTATTTAATTATTTTTAATTTTTTTTTGTAGAAATATTACCCTTATAAGTTTATCTTTTTTATGCATTTTGTATTATGTTTTACTCTTTTTATATGTTCTATTTCTGGTGCTGGTTTTTTTACTAGAAAAGATGAACTATTCTTTTATATTTTTTTTCCGATGGTCTCATCATTAGATGAATGCTGATCCCCTTAAACAAAATAGATGTTTTAGATTATCCCTAATACCATTGTATTGTTGACTGAGTATTAGTTTACAACCTGTTTTTATCATTTTTTTTGGAAACTTGTGTAAATCTGTTAGTTTGTGACACGTTGTTTTTTAAATGCAGAGAATGTGTTGCATAGCCCTGGCTTAGAGAATCACCTGGAGATACGAGTTAGGAAGAGAGCGGGTTCTTTTGATGGGGATAAACATAAAGATGATATAGGAGACGTTGAAAATAGACAGCTGTCTTCAAAGAATGATGCTGTGAAGGATGGAAGAAGAAAGAGTGAGAAGCACAAGGATGAGAGAAATAGGGAGAAGTACCGGGAAGATGTTGATAGGGATGGCAAGGAAAGAGATGAGCAACTTGTAAAAGATCACATCAGTAGGTCAAATGACAGAGATTTGAGAGATGAGAAGGATGCTGTGGATGTGCATCACAAGAGAAACAAGCCTCAAGATAGTGATCCTGATCGAGAGGTAACCAAGGCCAAACGTGAAGGCGATCTAGATTCTATGCGTGATCAAGATCATGATCGCCATCATGCATATGAACGTGATCATGATCAAGAGAGTAGACGTAGACGTGATCGCGATCGTGATCGTGACCGTGACCATGATCGGGATGGGAGACGTAATCGTAGTCGAAGCCGTGCTCGTGATCGTTACTCTGATTATGAATGCGATGTTGACCGTGATGGATCACATCTTGAGGATCAATATGCGAAGTATGTTGACAGTAGGGGAAGGAAACGATCTCCAAATGATCACGATGATTCTGTTGATGCTAGATCTAAAAGTTTGAAGAATAGTCACCATGCAAATGAAGAAAAGAAGTCTTTGAGCAATGATAAAGTGGACTCAGATGCTGAGAGAGGAAGATCTCAATCACGATCTCGTCATGCAGATGTTAGTTTAAGCAGCCATAGGCGGAAGAGTTCACCCAGTTCTCTCTCACGTGTTGGCACAGATGAATACAGGTTGCAGCTCTTTTTCTTTATTGTAACATTTGGTATATGGTGTTTAAGTCCTTGTTGCATCGAGAATTTTTTTTTTCAATGATGTTGTCTCTTTTAATTGGTTGGGATGGCCTTTCAATTTTTGAGAATTTTAAGTGCAGTCTTTTTCTAGCTAGTTTCCATACTGCTATATATTACATTTGTCTCTGTTGAATTGCATAAATAGGTGTTAATAAGCAACTACTTTTTTTTTTTTTTTTTTTTTTTTTGAGAAAAAGAAGCAACTACTTATTGGTAGCTCTCATCTTTTATGCATTAAAAATATGGTTAAGTACTTATATCTTTTCATTATAATGTTTTCTTATTATGAATGGAGTTTTTTAATTTCGTTCAGTTCTATTTGAGAACATATCCTCTGTTGGCCTCTCATTGCCAAAGGTTAAATTTTCATGCAAGGAATTTCTTCAAAAGGAGGAGAAAGCATAAGATTATAGCAATTTCTTCTCCACCATATCTTTTCATTTGCATTAAGATTTTTGGTCGTAGTTGTGAATTCTATTATGATTATGTGGTGAATTTTTTTAATGAATAACTATTGTTGTTGTGAAGTCTATTATGATACCTTATAATTTTTCTTGCTGGCGTTCACTATTAATTAGCAGACTTGTAGATTTTCTTGGCTTTGAGTTGTCATTTTGTTCTTGAGAGAAAGAACGGAGCGCTTTAACACATATAATGTCAATCACACGAACATAGAGCAAAACTTTTTTTTTTGTTTTTTTTTTCCTTGTACATGGCAAAAGCATTATGGCACCCTAGTTGCATCTGAAAGGTACTGACAAGATAGCCTCACAGACTAGTAGTAGTTGAAATTTTTTCTGTTCTCATGTAGTAAACCACAAAGAATCTCTTTGATGTTGTGTGGTGCGAGTTCTATTTATTTCTTTTCTGAAACGAGTTCTTATCGCATCTTTCTGCATCATGTATCTTGATCTTGGTTAGGATTGAGGGTAGGGGAAAGCTGGGTTTTTTGTCCATTCAATTCTTTGTGTCTTAAATCTTGTGTAGTGATTTTTTATTTCCTTCTCTTTTCTGGAAGGATTTCATCTTGACAGGAAATGATGCAACGACTGATGAAAATTTTGTGATATTTTTCCTTATTATTCAACTTCTT
Organism: Luffa aegyptiaca; assembly: GCA_017139565.1. NCBI lineage: Eukaryota > Viridiplantae > Streptophyta > Magnoliopsida > Cucurbitales > Cucurbitaceae > Luffa > Luffa aegyptiaca. The sequence goes on from CM029396.1 coordinate 1,569,031, forward strand.
ACCTAATATCTTAACCATAAACTTCCATTTATTAATTGGATCACAAGTCAGTCCAGAGGATTTATTCTATCTTAAGGATTTTAATTGGTTTCTTGCAAGTGGGTAATTGACTTCATGTATTGCAAGAGTTAACAACGCAATGGGATAATCATTTATTAATTCATTTTTTTTTCCATTCTAGGCATCAAGATCAGGAAGATTTGAGAGACCGATACCCTAAAAAGGAAGAAAGGTCCAAATCCATTTCTACTAGAGATAAAGGTGTTCTTTCAGGAATACAAGAAAAGGGTTCCAAGTACACTTATTTGGAGAAACCCAGTGAAACAGATGGTGGCAATGCTGTTGAGCTGTTACGAGACAGGTCTTTAAATTCTAAGGTATATATCAGCATTGTGCTTGTTAAAAAGATCTCTTTCATTGATGAATGGCTTTGGACATGCTAACAGTTCTTGTGTTTTGCAGAATGTTGATATTGAAGAAAGTGGACGAAGGCACAGTACCTCTATTGATGCCAAAGACCTCTCTTCTAATAAGGATAGGCATAGCTGGGATTTACAAGGAGAGAAACCTTTGATTGATGATTCATCTCAGGCAGAGTCATATTTTAACAAAGGTAGTCAGAGCAATCCATCACCATTCCATCCACGCCCTGGCTTTAGGGGGGGAGTTGACATTCCTTTTGATGGTTCGCTAGAAGATGATGGTAGACTCAATTCTAATAGCCGTTTTCGAAGGGGTAATGATCCAAATTTGGGTAGAGTACATGGCAACACTTGGAGAGGGGTTCCAAACTGGACAGGACCACTACCAAATGGATTTATCCCTTTCCAGCATGGACCTCCTCCTCATGGAAGTTTCCAATCAATTATGCCACAGTTTCCAGCACCACCTTTGTTTGGTATCAGACCTCCACTTGAAATCAATCACTCTGGAATTCCATATCGGATGCCTGATGCTGAAAGATTTTCCAGTCACATGCATCCACTAGGGTGGCAGAATATGTTGGATGGTTCAAGCCCTTCTCACTTACATGGATGGGATGGAAATAACGGTATCTTTAGGGATGAATCTCACCTATATAGTGGAGCTGAATGGGATGAGAACAGGCAGATGGCAAATGGTCGAGGATGGGAGTCCAAAGCTGAAATGTGGAAGAGACAGAGTGGTTCTCTGAAAAGGGAATTACCTTCCCAATTCCAGAAGGATGAGCGTTTAGTGCAAGATCCTGTTGATGATGTATCAAGTAGAGAGGTGTGTGATGAGAGTGCTGATTCTATTTTGACAAAAACTGCTGAAATAAGGCCTACTATCCCTTCTGCAAAAGAAAGCCCCAACACTCCTGAATTACTCTCTGAAACACCTGCTCCTCTTAGACGGTCAATGGATGATAATTCTAAACTCAGTTGTTCTTACCTTTCTAAGCTTAAGATTTCCACAGAACTTTCGCGTCCTGATTTGTACCACCAGTGTCAGAGATTAATGGATCTTGAGCAGTGTGCGACTGCAGATGAGGAAACTGCTGCTTACATAGTTCTCGAGGTAAAGTCCTGGTCAAAGTTTCATCCAGCCCATGCTTGTTTATGCCTTTCTCATAATTATATGAATTTGATTATTATTCACGATTTGTGATTTGCATCTTTATCTTCTCGACAGGGTGGCATGAGAGCGGTGTCCATCTCTTCAAATAGGGTGCATCAATCTCTTCTCCATCCAAACAAGAACTCGGTTTTTCAGGTATAATACGTGGCTGCATTCAGTGTAGTTTTCTTTGTTGCTTTAGTATTCACATTAGGTCCTAGAATATTTGATGCTCGAGGCTGCAAGATGGTACAAATTTGGAATGTCCGTTTTTCTCATGTAATTAAAATATTAAACTACTATGAAATTGTTAATTTCATACATCAATGAAATTGTTTCTTATAAAAAAAAATAATAATAATAAACTACTATGAAACTGTTTGTGTTAGTTGTAGTTTACGATATTTAATCAATTGACCTTATTGTGTCATGGCAATTTCGCAATGGACTTCAATGGCCTTGTCTTTTCTCTCTTGACCAAATATGGGGGAAAAACCTGTGATGTACTATGCTACTTGTATGTTTGTAAAACTTGACTTATAGAGATCCTCGGCTAAGATTGATGCTCAAAAGTTAAATAGCTCGTAATAATTGTGGTATTGATATTTTGCAGCATGCGATGGACTTGTACAAAAAGCAGAGAATGGAAATGAAGGAGATGCAAGTTGTTTCTGGGGGAAAATTGGATGGTATTTTGGCTTCCTCTGAGAGGAGACTTGAAGAGAAGGGCTTCGATTTCAATAATGAAGAAGTTAAGGTTCCTGTTTCAACTGTTGATGTGGAAATGGCACAGGCACCTATCAAAACCACTGGTGATACGGTAGCCGAGGCGACTGCTGCTTCGGGGAAATTGGAGGATTTGGCTTCAACTGCTAATCAGGAGGTCAAGTGTCTTGAAAACTCAGAGGAGTCATTGCCAGTTACCAATTCTACAGAAGTGGATATGATGGCTTCGGAGCAGCAGGAGAACTTAGACGCCGAAAAGGATGGGGATACCATCGTTGCACCGAATGACAACATAATACCAGTCAACGACACCGATAAATTGAGCAACATCGACATGAAGGGGGGGATGGTGAATGGCAAAGATTCAACGCGATGTGGAGTGGGTGATTCTTGTTTTGACAATGCAGTGAGTGGTCCTTTATCTTTTCCAGATGAAATACCCGAGACTTGTGAGGGTTTAATGCCTGTGTCAATTGGGTCTGAGTCTTTAATTTTGAGTCAGATACATCATTCTCCTGAAAGTACACATTGAAACAATTTTAAATATCGCTGCTTTTCTTATTTCTTAGTTAAGTTATTGATTTTCTATTCTTGTTGCTTCATCTTCCTGCAAGGAATAAAATTTCCTACTGTTCTGCACCTTGGTGCATGGTCTTTGAGGTTGCCTTTGCTTTTGGTCACTTATATTTTTTGCACAATTTCCAAAAATGGAAATTTCCTCTCTTTTTTCTTTTTTTTGGTGGTTATAGTTAATAATTCTTTCCAAGGAAGTTGTTCATTTTCAGGAGCCAAACAGATTTGCAGAATTGGAGGAACTTCGACCTGCAAGGTAAAATCTAATTTCAGATTTGCATTGATCATTCTATATAATTATTATTATTATTATTATTTTGTTTTAATCTTGTGTTATCATTTTGGTTTAAAAGAAATGGGGTTTTTTTTTCATTAGCTTAAACTTATTTTCACTACCTTAAAAGTGTATTTTGTTATTTTAGGTTTGAATTTCATTCTGTTTTATTTCCATTTTGGGTTTTAAATATAAAAAAAAGGCTATTTTTGATTTGATTGTTGCTGAAAATATGCCCACGTACATGAATAGTCTCGTCAGTCACCTGTTAAACAATTGATAATTAAATATGATAAATAATGGTTTTTTCTATTTCTTTTTCTGAAAACAATAATAGTTATTTTTCTTTTCAAAGATCAGCGACGAAATATATATTTTCCTAATGGCTAGAATAAAATAGATCAAGAGTTGACCAAATGAAATTTAAATCTTATTATTTTAATGTTTTTTTTTTTTTTTTTGGAGAAAGAGTGTAAATTCTTAATATTAGTGGTTTATTCATATTTTTGGCAAAATGTATGCCATTCTCTTACCTTTTAAATTAGAGAAATATTAACATGAACCTATAATTTCTTTGAAAGTCATCTTCTTTAAAATATTTTATAATTGAGAGTCTGGTTTTGTAAATGACTTTATCTAACTTCAAAGTCAGCAATTTTCATGAGGTTTGTATTTTGGTTCATATTCAAACTCTACAATTTTAGGTTTACCTTTAGTTTCATTTGGTCATTCCGTCAATTTTTCTGTTATTACTAATGGAATGTTGTCGTGGAACTTTTTTTCTAAAAAAAATTAAAAAATTATATTTTAAATTTCTTAAAATAAAAAATATTTTAAATATTTTTTTTCCTTTTCTTTTTCATTTCCCGCTCCACCTTCACCTAAACCCTAATGTTTAGTGTCGTCGCTTCCCACCGCTGTCGGCCAAATGTCCACTGATGGGCATTAGGGTTTAAGTGAAAGTGGGGAGGGAAGAGGAAGAAGCTGGAGAAGAAAAAGAAAAAGAAAAATATATTGTTATTTTTAATAATTAATAAAAAGGGTGCTCAAGACTCCATTAATAATTAAGGAAAAACTTATGGAGGGACCAAAATGAAGTTAAATGCAAACCTGTAAAATCATTGAGTTTGAAAACTTAGAGACTTAGATACAATCTAATCCAAACTTGACGAGCTTTTCTATATTAAATGAAAACTAGAGAATATTGAGAGAATGTTATTTGAATAACCAATAAAATAAAACAGAATTTGGTGGTTCTAGTTAACAATTATTTGATAAACATCATGATATGAGAAAAATACGTCATTTAAATAACATTGGAGAAAAGAATGCATAAAATTTTACATTTTTTTTTAAGTTTACAAATTAATTTAAGTAATTTTCATTAACTCGCTTCAAGCAATCATATATAAGTGTTAACTACATAAAAGACATTTTGTTTTAGTTCAACAATATTGTCATCTTAGTCGAAAGTACATGTCAATTAGCGTTGAGCTATACTCACTTATGTTTAAATAGAATATTCTTGCTCGGATATTATAGTATTAGATAAAAGCTTTCTAATCTATTAACTTACTTTATTATGTACACTAAGGCAACACTTGTAACTAGCTACCTCACGTTGACCCAAATTTAGAAAAATAAAAATAACACTAATTTTTTTAATATTAAGTGAACTGATCGGATTATTACCTAAAATTGAATCAAACAAATCAAAACAGATAACATCATCCAAACCTAGTAACCAAGTCAATAGTTAATTTAAATGATTGATTATCATTCTAAAGATTGACAAGTAAAATCAATAGTTACACATTTTATGTTGTACATTGTGAAGGATAATGAATGAGTAGGTATAAAATACTTAAAGAATAAAGAGCATTCCATTACCTTTACTAGTGAGATAGGATTCTCAGAAAAAAAAAAAAAAAAAAAAAAAAGGTCTTGTTTTCTTATTGCAAGTCTTCCAAATTGAACTAAACAATTTATATTTGTACAATCAATTGGCATAAAATTAAGAGAAATTATTGTTGGAGATGTGAGTATGATATTGTCCATAAGCTAAAAGAAAGAAAATCCAATATATAAATAATTATGAGATATTTTAGGTAAAACCAAAAGAAAAGTCATACGGACTTAAACATCATAAAAGTATGGAAAGACTTATATATTGTCGAGTTTTTGAACTTTAGTAGTGTTTTAACCTTATGTTTACAACATAGAACTTTTAAAAAATCAATCTTTGAAATCTTTTGAATCATAACACCTTATCTAATTTTTCTTGGATATTAGTTTTGATCTAAACCCTAACGAACACTATCCTTATCTTTTACTAAAAGATAAAATTCTCATGGAGAGATAATATAAAACTATTAGGGGTCGTTTGGTGCGCTGGAATTGAATAGGTTTGGAATGGAATGTGATTCATATGAAAATATTTTGCTGGCATCTAGATTCCTGGGAATCATGATGCATGTGTTTGGTGCGCTGGATTTGAGTTGGAATTAATGGGAAGAGAAATGGTGGGTCCCATCAAAATTATGAAGAAAAATGGAGAGAGAAATAGTGGGACCCACCAAAATGTGGGAAATGGGTTGGAATCCACATTCCCACACTTCCATTCCAACCCCACCCAAATCCCGACCCACCAAACAAGGATATCTCTTTCCAATCCAAGCCAATCTAAGGCAACCCCTTGGGCTAAACAGCCCCTTAAAGTAATATAAACAAACTCTTCGTTCTAACAAGCGGTATCATATAGTCAAAGCGAGCATAGTTCAGCGATAATTGACATGTATTCTCGACGAAGAAGTCAAAGGTTCGAATCCCCCATCTTCAAATATTGTTGAACTAAAAAAAAGCGGTATCAGATATATTCTAGAGACTTAGCCTTACTGACAACAGATATATCCCAATTCCTTTTTATCCCGCTGTCTATTTTTCTTTACGGTTAAATTTAGTAATGTTTTACTTTTAACCTCTAATGAACAACATGAAACCTAGAAAAATGAATCAATCTCTCTTATTAAAGTCTTATCTAATTCCAAATTCGAATATTAGTTTTGATCTAAATACTAACCAATATTATATCTTTAACTGCAAGATATATTCCATTCAAATTTAAGTGATTCGAAAGAAATAAATATAACAAAATTTCTCCAAGATATTGTAGAGATAACTTGAATGTTATATCACAATATGAAAATTGGTGTATCAATAGTGGGAAGAAACTCCCGAAAATTTGTAACTTATTAAAAAAAACTAAACTGACTAAGAAATAATCAATCTGAGCCTAATTTAACTCGTTAAAACATTATTTCTCTAACCAGAGGTTAAAGGTTGGAATCTCACTCTCACGTGTCGTTTAACTAAAAAGAAAAAGGGAATAAGGGAATAGGAACACATTTCCAACTTTTTAACTCTTTCCTTTTTATTTTAAAGATTTTAAATCCAACCCCTACTTATTTATGAATATTATATGATATAATAGGGCTGAATAAACCCAAATATTTACAAAAATGTTAATAAAATGCGAATATTTACAATTAAAGAAGAAGCATTTACGAATGTGCCTTATTTAGGGGAGATTCGATGAGAAATCAATTTTTTTTAAAGAAAAATTAATGAACTAAGAGCATCTTATTTTATCACAATCATTTTTTAACTGAAAAAAAAAAGAGAGAAATACAAAATTTAAAAATTACCATAGTTCCTTTATATACCCACAAAAATTGGACATATTCTTAAATTTGATTTTTCAACTCATTGTGGCCCAAAAGCGAAGAATTTTGGGAAAAAGTTATAAATAGTCATATATACACTGTATTTCTGAAAAATAGCCAAGCAGAATGAGTTAATGAAATATGGTCAAACCGCATTTCAGCTTGAAATTTGAAATTTTCTTCCCCTCTTACCCTTCACGTTCACCCTTGATGTCATGGTAGAATTAAATTAATTTGTTATTAAAAAAAAAATCAATTTTTTAAAGTTTTTTTTCCCAATAATTTTCAAAAATTGACTTGATTTTTTGACATTTTTAAAGAGTAATAAAGTACGACAACTTTAGGTGAAAATAGCGTTTATAAGCTTAATTTTCAAAAGCAGAAAACCGAAAACAAAATAGTTTTCAAACCGACCTAAAAACACCACATAGTTTGTGTTCAAATCTCAAACATTGAAACAAAATGAAGTAGAACATTGTTTGAGACAATGTTATTAGGAGCAATAATTAGAACTGTAAGAGATACAGATCATAACACTTCAATTAGAAAATACAAACTTCAACATTGCTGAGCAGCACTACTATGAACAAACACTTCCTCTTCTTCTTCTTCTTCTTTTTGATTTTATTGAGCAAACACTATTTACAAATCTATCTTCTACACATTTCATTTCAGCCCTTCTAAACAAACTAATTGCAGATTCTTCTTCTGTTCTAACCACTGCTTTTCCATCATAATTATTGCCTCTTCATCTCAGATTCTTCAGTCTTGGCAAACCTTCCTCTGATTCTTGGTTGACTGTCAGCCAGAGCCTTTCTGCAAGCATACTGACAACAAAAAGCCTGCTGTTTTTAGACTTCATCTTATCATCTCAAAGGCTACTTTGTCAAGTTTTCAAAGTTTACACGACGCTATCGAACTTATCGATCGTTTTCAGAGAAACGATCGGTAATATGACATGGTGTGTTATGCGTAGTTTATAGATTTAAAGACGACGACGTTGCCTAGATATCGAATGATATGGATAACTTATCAAAGTATATCTAACAGGCATGAATTCTAGTTATTAGTATTTTAAAGAATTCTCTTTTTGAGAACCTTTCGAGGTCGACTAACTCGAAATTTTGACTGATCATTGTAAGTTAGCTTGTTTGAACATTGGTTTCGAGATAAGTTACCTTGATCTTTCTGCCAAAGTTCCTTTTCGTCTTCTTATTTCGATATCTCGAGAGCTTTTCTTTGCGTTCTTCTGCAGTGCAATTGCTGACTAGCAGCGGCCGCTCGAGAGGAGAATGAAACTGGCTCCCATTGCCATTACTAAGAGTCTGCAGCAGAAGTTCAGAATCAATAACAAAACCCCAACTTGTAAAAATGATAAAAGACATTTCTTTGTAACTTGATCATGATGAGAGAAGAGATAGTCTTCACTCCTCAGGAAGCAAGCTTTTTTAATCTTAAGATTACTGTTCAGCCTTTCAACAGTTTATCTGAGATTATGAATATTTGTTGTTGTACTCGAATTGTGATCGTTTAATTCTTCCTCGTCTCAGTTTCCGTATCAAATTTGTGAATGCTCCGGTTCGAAAACATTAAATAGCTCAACAACATATAAGGAACTTTTGACAACTAAGTTAGAAATGAAGTCTGACCTTGATATCGCCTTCGCTAAACGCCCGCCGCATCCCATAGACCTCATTCATATCCATTCCGCTAAAATCCAAAAGACTGGACTTCATTGGAGGGCCTTGCATCCAGTCCATTGACCTTAAGCATCCTGAGCTAACACTCTTCTGAAGTGTTGCATCGGAAACTGATTTGTTTTCTGGAATTTGGCATTCGTCTGTCTTCGAAGTCTGATTTTCAAGATCGAGAACTTCAGACAGCGGCGTTTGCATTGCTCCTTTCTCTAAGAGTTCCTTCTCACACTCATAGTAAACCTCACTCAAGAGCTGATCATTTTGAAGTAAATCTGCACCTTTTGAACCCAAAAGAAAATCTGCATCTTTAAGTCCCTCCAAGGAAATGTTGGCGTTGCCACAGGAAAGCATTGAAATTGCAGCCATCATAGGATTGAGACCCGAAAACGATTCCTCGATGATCGGCTCTGGAGCTTTGAATAGGTCGCCTTCGCCGCCCATGTTGTATTCACATACAGTTGATGTCTGAACCATGTTGCTCTGCATTAGAAGAAAGAGGACAAATGATGAAAATTAAACCAACCAATATGAGGGTGGAAAAAGAAAGAAGAGCTCTTTTGCAGCTGAATTTAATCCAAAGAAAAAACCAAAACTAATGCCTAATGCTACCTACAAAATACAAACTACAAGTGTTCTGTTTTAAACAAAATTTCATGGTTCTAAGGCAAAAAGAGCACCTCATTTAAGGGGTAAACAGGTGAACATATTCCATGAGGAAAAGATAAGGAATAAAAACTATTTGAATGTAAAGGTGGATGTAAGTTAAAAGGATCCTGTAAAACTCAGCCAAATTAACAGAAATCATTGGAGAAAAGTAAAGTAGAAAAACAAAGAATATTGCTTATAAGGCTAACTATTTATACTCAGAAAAGTGGTGGAAAAGCTCTGATGAGAGCTTCATTTTGGCATTATAAAAGTGAGAATTTGCAGGTATCTCAGGTTGAACATGCTCTGATAAACAAACATTACCAAATAGAACAGACAATCCTCCATCACTAGAAGTATCTTTAAGCAAAAGAAGCTGAGCACCACCAGCTTTTTCTGGCCATTTCCCTCTCTCTTCCTTCCCAACATCTTGTTATAACACAAGAAGTTGGTGGTGAGTTGAGAGAGAGAGAGAGAGAGAGAGAGAGCTTTCTTAAAACTCTTTTCCATGAAGGTTAAGCAAAAGAAAAGTGGAATAATGAGTTCAACAAAAAAGATGACTGAAAAAAGGAAGAATGATTGAAGCAAGGAACTTAAAAGAAACTCTTCTCTCTTTCACTCTCCTTTTCTTTGCCTTTTTCACCCATCCTTTTCCAGATCCAACATGTAAAGCAAACTCAAACTACTTCCCTTAGCACTTTGAGGTAACCAAGATACAATGGTAACAGAGCAAGCATTTTCTGAGTTTTTCTTTCCCATTTTCTCAGGAACCAAACAGTGGATAGCACAACAAGTTACAACAAACAACTATCAAAACACAGAGTTAATACCAAAAAGTCAAAAACCAAAGCTGTAGCAAGTTTAAGCTCAAACCAAGTTCATTATCATCCAAAAAAATGCAGCCCAACAGCAAGAAATGAGAAAGAAGACAGAGTAGAGAGAAATAGAGAGTACCAATGGAGAATCAAGCTTGTGGGTTTTGCAGAAATCCTTTGCTAATTCAGAGTAATTTTGGAAATAAGGAAGCAAATGCTCAGTTTCAGCATACATTTCCAAAGCTTTGGAGAGCAAAAGAAGTCCCTAACACTTGGAAAGAAAACCCCTTTCTCCAGTGTCCCAGGAAAATAGGTCAGAAACTGAGAGCAGCCCTGAAATTTTTTTTGTGGGGTTTTGTATTTAACCTTTGGAATTAAAAAAGGAGGCAAATTTATATGCTTTCTTATGATATTAAATAAAACCCATCAAAGATCAAAAAGAAAAATTTTAAAATAAGAGTGGAAATATTGTCCTTTTAATGATGATGCTGATGCAATAAAAAAAAACATATATCAAGACAAAGCAAGGAAAAGACCTTGATCATTATTTTAAATAATGCAATGTCTCAATTTGTTGTTTCTTTTAGTGTAATTATTATATAAATTATTGGGGTTTTTTTTTAAAAAAAAATTATTTAATTGCAATTTGCAATGAGCACCAAGCCAAAATGCTGGGGAAAAGTTTGTGGGCTGGTCAGGCAAAACTGACAGGTCCCATATCACAGGATCCACGCGCCATGGAAGCGCGTGAATGACACCTTCCAAGTTGCAAATTTTATTTTGTCTTTACATTTTGTTGTTGTGTGTGATTAGTTACAATCTCCCTTTGTTTCTTTTTTGTTGGTTTCTTCTCATTATTTGCAGAAACTTAAATGAAAGAAATCTTTACTTTCTTGGAATTCAGTAAGTTTATGGAAGTAAAAGTAAAAAAGTTACATGTTTTGAAAGAGGTCAAGGGAATGTCTTTTGCTAATCTTTTTGTTTTCCCTGTTTGGTGTCTATTATTTAGTTAAATTGTAAATTTACTTGCTAAACATTGAATGGTTTGGTCGTTGTTTTACTTGGTTCCTATACTTCGAAAGTGTCTGAGAATTTAGTTCTTGTATTTTGGTTATGGTTCTATTTGAATCTCTATACTTTGAAAGTGTCTAAATTTAGTCCTTATACATTCATATTCTCATTGCTTGAAGTTTGGTGGTAAGAGATGCTTTGGTTGCGGGGAAGGGTGGCCAGACAAGGGGAGGGGAGACCGTTGCGCATACAAATCACATGGATTTTACTTCTCGGAAGAGAATAGGACGAGAGGGGTAGTTGGGAAGGAGATAATTAACCAAAGAGCGAGTTAAAGGAGTTTTTTTTTTTTTTTTTTTTTGGGGGGGGGGGTTCTGACGGTGTAGGATTATTTTTGAGATTTATAGAAAGTACATAGATTAAATATGGACACTTTCAAAGTACCGTGACTAGAGTAAAAGAATGATTAAATACAAGGACCAAATTTGTATTTTGACTTTTTTTTTAAATAGATTTCTAAAGCTCCGTTTAATAACCATTTTGTTTTTTAAAATTAAACTTATAGACACTACTTCCACCTATAAATTTCTTTGTTTTGTTATCTACCTTCCTCCCATGTTTTCAAAAACTTGTTTTTGTTTTTGGAATTTTGTTAGAATTCAAATGTTTCCTTAACAAAGATGAAAAATATTGTAAGGAAATTGGAAGAAAACAAGCATGATTTTAAAAAATCAAATGGGTATCAAGCAACGCTGAAACTTTCATGTGGTTATGTTTATTCACTTCTTGTACATCAAAAAATTCTAATAAGTCTCTTAACTTTCAATTTTGTGGCAAACAAGTCACTTTCATTGATTTTGTTAGTTTAATTTTTACCTAGTATGTCTGATTGAAAATATTATTTAAGATTTAAGTAAAAAATCAACCCACCGTATAATTGTTAAATAATATAAGCTCATATCATGTTCAATGCTAAAATAAATGGATTGCAAAAACCTATTAAACGTAATATAAAAAAAGATTTGATGACTTATTAGAAACTTCAGTGACACAAGACTATGAAAGTTCGTAGACTTATTAAAAACTTTCAAAGTACAAATGCTAAATATGTATAACTCTTTAAAGTTTAGGGCCTAAATTTGTTATCTAACCTTTTAATTATGATGTTGAACTTCTATCTAATCCTTTGTTTTTAATATGGTCAACTAAATGGTGATAAAACATGTCTATCATCGGTGACTTAGTATGTGACATGAGCAATGATTGACAAATAATAAATAAAAGTAGATAACTAGACAAAATAAATGTAACAATGTTATATACTCTATTTTTTTAGCCAACAAAAATATCGCTACGTCCAACTGACATAAAGTGTGTACTCTCGACTAAGAAGTTAGAGATTCGAATCTCCTACCTCACATATTATTAAAAAAAAAAAATAGTAAAACTCTATATTTTTGAAGCAACATGTCAATTCTTTTTGTAGACCATGTCATTTCATTTTTCAACTGTCTAATTTTTTTTTTTCTATTATATCATACTAAGTCAATATTTGTTCCTTTTAGTTCATGAGACTGGATAAAATTATCTTTTTTAGATGTAGAATTGAACAAAACACTTTTTTTTAGTTCAACAACATTTAAGGGTGTGAGGATTCAAAACTCTGACCTCTTGGTCGAGGATACATATTATGCTCACTTTGACATATTTTGTATTTGTTAGTAGCTTGCACTTATAAAATTATTTTAATATCTAATTTTGCTAATTTTTTAAAAAAAATTATTTAAGTCATTTTATTATTTCCTCGTATATTAAAAAAATTGAATTAATGGAGAATGATAAACAAAATTTAAAATGAATTTAAAATAATCTCAAAATTGATTAGGTGGAGTTTTCTCATTATAAATACATTTATTTTCAATTAGTTGAAGAGGCATGAAAAAAGATCTAAGAGACGACCATAGGATCTTGGTTGAGTCAAAAGACGAGCCAAATAAGGTACAAGCCAACATCATGACTCAATTGACATAAAACTTGTATTAATGACCTTGAGATACGTGGTTCGAATCCTCCTACATCCCACATGTTATAAAAAAAAAAAAAAAAATCTTTTGAAAATTGTTCTTAGTTTAATTATTTTAAGAGGTCTGTGGTTTGAATCTCCTCATCCCACATGTTATTAAAAAATATATATATATATATGCTTTTACCTAGAACTTGAAACAAAGATTTGTTTAATAATTTATTGTTGTTTCTTGTCCTCTACAAAATTTTATGCAAATTTAAAAACCATATCTTCAAAAAAAAATATCTTATTCTTTCTGACATTATGATGCAAAATATGAGCTAAGAATAGTAAACAGAGATTCCATTTAGATAGTTTTGAAAATTAGAATTTTTTTTTTTCAACATCTATGAATTAGGGATGAGTATTCAAAATTCATCTCTCTTAGTCGAAGATATATGTCTATGTGTTCAGTTTGATCAATAATATTTCCTTTCAGTTTCATCTAAACAACTCACACGTGTCGGTTTTCGTGAAACATAATTAATATCATACCCACATACTCGAAGTGCAAAGATTGAATCGATGAATCGAAAAGATTGAATTTACTTTAACCTAAGATTTGTCAACTTCATGCAACCTTTAGCAACAAGCTTTTTTTTTTCTTTACCATTTCTTTTCACATTACAATCCCTTTTTCTTCTTTTTGTTTTGCTGATAGATCCCTGATGAAATAATGTTATCATTTTCAACACTTGAGGCAATTTAAAATAATATCTCTCTGTCAAGTAGACCAAATCAAATCCTGTATAATAAACATATCAAAACAGGGAAAGCTAGAAGCCCAAGTATAAGAGTTATTGAGTGATAAAATTAATATAATAAAAATTCAAAATCTATGATGATCCACTACCTTTCTCTAAGATTTGAATTAGTGTGTGACACCTCACTTTTTCTAAGTCACATGAACACAACATTTACAAAAGCTTATTGCAAAAATTAAACCTTATGCATGAAAGTTAAAATTTATGCTAACTTATTCAGTATATTCTAAAGAATATACTTAGACTAAAATGTTTGAGAATATATTTCATCCTTTTTATAGATAGCGATTTTCACTTGTCTATGTGCGACTTGACTTGAACAAAAAAAAAAAAAAAAAGTCTTCAATTTATCCTAATACAGGGTCGGGGACGAAAAGAGAGAATATATATCTCCAATCCTGATGTCATTTCTTTTTTTCTTTTTTTTTGAGTACATCAACATTTGGGGATGGGGGGATTCGAATCTCTGACCTTATGGTCGAGGGTACATGCCAATTACCGCTGAGCTAAGCTTGCTTTGGCAATCCTGATGTCATTTCTATCGTTATTTCATGCATCAAAAAATTTATATACTCTAGAGATTCTTAAACCCTAGCTGCATTATTGCAATAAAAACTTGTTGAGAGAGAGAGAGAGAAGCAGCCATATTTATCATCAAATGTAATTAGCAGTTGTGGAGTTGAAAGAAAAGGAAAAGAGGAAAAGAATATTACTTTTGGAAATCTTGACTGTCTGCCCAAATATCACAACATGCCTACCAAAACCAAGAGTATAATAACTTTTATTTTTTTTAAAAAAAAATGAATTTATACCACTAAACTTTAGAAGTTGTATTGATTAAAACCTCAAACTAATAACTGCATCAATTTAACTATAAACTTTCTTAAGTGAATTGAGTTAGACGGTTGCTTAATGATTTAGGACTATTTTCACATAATTTCATTTAAAAACAACCCAAAATCCTACCGAAGTAGCTAGAAAAATTATCACGATATTTTTTTTTCCAAATAAGTAGGGAAAAATAGGGGGAGACAAGAAGATGAAAAAACTCATTCATGTTAATGAAAAGTCACCTACTATTCATAATTTGGTTCTAGCATTTTTTTTTTTTTTATCTTTAATATTACGTTAATCCATCTGTTAAAATTATGTATTAATGGTTTTAAAATCAGAATTCTAATGAAGGACGTAAATTGATTAGTTTCTCAAAGGTTAGGGTTTTAATCGATACGATTATTAGTTTGAGGTTTTAAGTGATACAACCCCAAAGTTTAGGGTATAAATTGATTTTTTCTATTCTTTTAGTTAAAATATCATTTTTGTTCCTATACTTTGAAACTTCTTGTACTTTCAAATGTCCAAATTTAGTTTTCGAACTTTCTATAATCTTAAAATTGATCTCCATCTCGCTGGTTTATTGTTAACTTTTTTTAGGAAAAAAAAAACGAAAAAAGAAAACCTTTTTTTAGCTTTTTCTAGAATGAATATTATTAATATTATTTCACTAGGTTCGATATATAAATTGACTTGAAAGTAACACTAAGGGCCCGTTTGGTTTAAGGTTTTATAGATGCCTGAGAATACATGATGCATGGGAATACTATGCCTGGGAATAAGATTGCTGGGAATCAAAGATAACTGTGTTTGGTTGTGCATGGGAATGTCATCAGGATTTTATGAGAACAAATTATGTCTGTATTTCTTTTTTAGAATTAATCAGGTAAACTTTATGTAATTTTAATAAATTAATCAATAAAATAATCAAAATTAATTCAAACTATATTAATAAAAATTAATGAAATAATAATCATGAAATAATTTTAATGGGATAAACTATGTTAATTTAACAAATTAATTTTTAATAAATATCTTTAACTACAATAATTTAATATACTGTATCCATAAAAATTAATTAGATATATATTTAATAATGATATGATTATTTATTTATTATAAGGAAATCCAAAAAAGTAATTGATTGATTATAATCGATAAGTAATTAATTATAATTATTGAAAAATGAATTTTTATACTAAATTCATTTAAATGATTTTAATTCAATAATTAAATATATTTTCGATAATATTAACTAATTAATTATAATTTTAGTAAATATGTAATTACATCCCTCTAATAAATTTGGACTAAGTATTTGTTTAAAAGTCCTAAAAAAAAGTATTTGTTTAAAAAAAAATTGAAATTCTTGACAAATTATATTTTAATCTAATTAAATAATTTATTATATTATTTTTAATTTAGTATCCATTAATTAATTAATTAACTATATTCAAAATAAAATTGCATATAAAAATAAAAAAGAAGGGATAGGAAAAGAGAAAACCCATGCTTTTGCAAGAGCATAGAAAACCCTTGCTTATGGGCATAAATGATGCCTGAGAATGCATTATTTCCTGGACCCACCACAGAAATCTTGAAACAAACAAGGGTATTAGAAACTCTTGCCCATTCCCATCTCCAAAAACCTTGTACCAAACGGGCCCTAAGGAGTACTTTTAAGATTTATTGAGAGTACAAAGACTAAATTTAGACATTTGAAAGTACAGAAACGACGACTATACTGAAATCCAAAATTGTAGGGACAAAAATAGTCTTTTAATATTTTTTTTTCCTTGGAAAATTGATGTCTTATTCAAGGAAGTGGTAAAAAATATATGTTAATCTAGCTGGACCCAATATAGAAAAAAAAAATATAGATATTTTGCAAATAGATACACATCTCTCAAACCTAACAAGAACTTAAGTCCTAGTTTAATGTAATTAATTAAGTCTTGTTCCATTGATGTGAGTTAGCAAAGAACTTTCACTATATAAATATAAATGCAATGCCCACTTCATAAGAAGATGTCAGCCAAGAAAAACAGTAGAGAGAGAGAGAGAGAGAGAGAGATTCTTAATTATTTGGCCAAAAAAATTTATTCAAATTCTGCATCAATAATGTGGAGAGTCCTATTCCTCCACATTTCAATTTGGATTTGAGTTATAAAAATGTCCACCCAACTTTCTTGTCTTTTAGTGAATCTCAAAGCATAACTCAAAAGAATATGTCTTTCTCTTAAATGCACTATATGGAAGGGAAGGGAAAAAAAAAACCCACCTCTTACAAGATAAATAAGATGATTTTTTGTCCAAACCCACATCGACGAGAAGGTTTGACATTTCGTTGTCGGTTCTTTGTCACTTGGGACTTTAGTATGTTCTAGGTGTTAGACTGTTCACCCATTAACATCGTACATGCTCTAGAGATAATAAGATGTTTTTTTTTCTTTAGAGCTCACGTCGTTGATGGTTTCGCCACTTGGAGCTTCATGTTCTAGGGGTTAGACTGTTCGTCCATTAACATCGTACATGTTCTAGAGGTAATAAGATGTTTTTTCTTTAGAGCTCACGTTGATGAGAAAGTTTGACATTTCGTTGATGGATTCGCCACTTGGGACTTTGGTATGTTCCAGGAGTTAAACTGTTTACTTAAACAACTGCTAGTGACGATTCCTTGAGCTGCCCTTTTCAATCAATCTCCGGCCATTAACGCCGTACAAGGATCTCACGATCAAAATATGGTTTTGTGAGTATAATTACTGCCAAGACTTTTGGACTCCATGGCAAAGAGAATCAGTATGAAATGGAAGGGAACACCCTAACAGTTGAAACCCACTTGAGAATTTAACTTTTGATCAAGTTGGGATTTTTTTTTTTTTTTTTTTTTGAAGTTGGGTTTAATCATTGGTTATTGGAAGTCAAATAGTTTCAAGTTTTTGAAAGCTGGCTAAGCAGTAACAAATTAAATTTCAGATTTAAAATTTAAAAGTACTCAAAAAAAAAAATATTTGGAGAAAGAGAATTGTTTCTTTTGGGATTATAAAGCACACTTATGATTGGTAATACTAACATGGAACCACAAAAAAAAAACCTTAAAATTTTCACAAATTGGGAAAAGAGCAACAAATCAAAGCTGTAATAAAGAATTTATATATAAACTTTGTGTAATTAATTTAAGCACACACAAAAAGACAAGGCTGCTAGGTTGAACCAATTACTTGCTTACACGTGTCGCATTTTAATTGGTACAGCTCTGGCTTGGGATTTCCTAAGTGAAACCAAAAGAATCCATTTTTTAGGTTTTGTCTATTTCCATTGAAGACCATCAAGTCTTGTGGACCAATTGAGCTGTTCTTATGTGTGAGAAATAGAATGGTGAAAAATTTTCCCCTTTTTTTAATTGTTAAATGAAAATTTTCTCCATGATTAGAAAGAGATATTTACACCGAAGAATTTTCAACATTACGTTTTCGAATGGCTTTGTCGTTTAGTGGTTTGTCTTCTTTTTTTTATAATTAACGTGTTTGGAGACTCCATTTCTTGCATTATGTCCCAGTCCTGATGTCAACTTTAGAGATAAACGAGAATTTTGAACTATGAGCTGTTCTCTCTTTATAGTTTTTTTGAGTCATAATTTCTATAAAAAGTCGTTTGACCTAATAATAATATGAGTTTCAACTCAAATATCTTTACACATTTTCTTTATGTTCAATGATGCAAAGCAAGAACTATGAAAAAAAAATCTCATCTAAGAGAGAGAAACTTCTAAAAATGGCACAAAAGTACCTCATAGTGGAAAAGAATAGGAATGGCAACTAGCTTGTGAGAAGCCAATTTGGAAAACCCACTTTGAATTTGGTTGACTAAAAATGAATGAAAGGAAGAGTAGTTGTTAGTGGGAGGAGATTAAATGTATTTGGTCATCTCTCTTGCCATCTTTGCATCCCACATGACATCTAACAAGTTTCTCCATTATCTTTCTAATGGCACAAAAGTGAATTTTGTTTTCTTTTGTCTAAAATAAAGTGAAAAAACAAAGAGCATTTTCTTTAAATGAAATGCACATATAGCACCTACCAAACATATTAAGATATGTATACATATATATAGTCTCATTTGATAGTAGTAGAAAATATTTTAGGTACCTAAGTAAAGATAAGATCTCTATTGGTACGAGACATTTTAGATAGAATTCAAAAGTAAAGAGAACTGATTATCATATCGTTGTAGAAATATAAAGAGACCTGATTATCCTAACAAAATAGTAAATCCATCTCTTGTCAGTTCATCAAGTCTCCATTGGTACGAGACATTATAGAAATATAAAGAGATTTTGGTTGTCCTAATAAAACAGTAATATGTCACTTGTTTAGTTCATCAAGTCTAAAGTTTCTCCGACCAATAATATTACAAAATCCTAACTCCTAACGAGGCAATTAGTATGACAACATCATAAAAAAGGAATATTAGAACAGAAAACTGATCAAGATCAATAACATGCTTGTTTGGGCTGGAACATAGCCGACTTTCAAATTTTTTTTGAATGAATAATAAATGACTTAAAAGCAATGAATTCAAGTCAAGGTGGCAATTATTGGCAACCAAATGTATGGTAGGATCAAACGATTGTCCCATAAAAAGAAATTAGGGTATCAGAAAAGTTGGTTCGAACACTAAAGATTTCGAGAATGAAGAACATATAAACGCGTGGAATTCATGTTTTGCATATCAAAAGCTTTACATAGGGATTTCCTCAGGATTGATGCTATAGAAAAGGTTAGAGGAAAAAGTTAGGCATAAGATCAAAGACTATTCCTAGTAAAATATGATGTTGCCTTCAATCACATGTTGTGGGGCCAACAAATTAGCAGAAATCACAAAGAAGAAACAAGGAAAATTAGAGAAGGGTTGAAAGAAAGTTAAAATGTAAAGGAACAATGAGCCTTGGAGGGACTTGGAGTTAAAACTTTTGGAAGTCCAAAAACATAATAAAGAGAAAGAAATGGCCTAAGGAAGAAATAGCTAGAGTGGGATTTGTCCCATAGTGCAAAATTTGTCTGTTTTGGAGAATTATAAGTGAGTTGGCTTTGGTTGTTGGGCCCCACTTTTGCACCCCCTTTACATGGCTCAAGCTTTTGAATTTGTCTTTTTGGATTCTTTAGAATTGCTGACATGGACAAATATGAATGAAGTGGCAGTCATTGTCCATGTGGCATGCAGACTTTTATGGTTGAGAATTTGGATTTGAACTGACTCTTTCTAGTGTATTCAAAACCATTGTAAAGTCAAAGGAAAGCCCTTATTTTCAAGTTGTGGCTGATATTTTCTAGTTAAAAATCTTTATTTTGATCTAAAACTCCAATCATAAGATGATTTATATTGATTTTTTTTACTTCATTTGTGAAAAATAACCATTTTATGAGTTTTCTTTTGGGTTTATTTGTGTTGTTTTTTTTCATAAGATGTCTGCATCAGCTTTCAGAATCAAATCTTATCACAAATTTCTCAATGAAATAACTTTTGTCCAATAAAGATTTAGAAAATTAATAGCTCAAAACAAACATGTAACTGTAGCTTGACAAAACTCTTCTCCTCTACCATAATTACCTCTCATTGCTTTCTTCCTCATTCAAAGAAAAGATCCAAAAATTTGTCAAGTTTAACTTTTGTTTAGTTTTCTTTTTACATCATGGACATGAACCAATTCTTAGTAATGGGTTTTTCCATTCTTAATTGGTGGATGGAAAATACCACATCGTTCGAATATAATAATATCAAGAAATGTTGTCGGTAATACTTCAATAATCACCTCTTGTCGGTCCTGAGAGACAAAAAACCGTGTAAAATATTTTCTTACTTCTAACTAATGTAAGACTACATCTGCATCACCAATAATAATAATCAACTTTTGAAATGTTCGAAATGGACAAAATTAATAAAGGTCTTCTACAAGGTATGAAACAAGATGCTTTTTTTTTGGGGGGGGTATCCTGGTAATTGAACTCTCCATTTGGAAGAGCTTGAAACATGATGTTTTGGACAGATATTTAGCATGAAAATGTCTCAATAAAATGGGGTTTTTAGTCAATAGACAGATAAGCTTTCCTGCAGTACAAAGATTAGTACAAAAATAATTCACATATTGGAAAAAAACAATAAGGAAACAAACACTAAGAAATAGTTTTTTGAGCCAAAAAAGAAATTAGCAGAAAGTCTCCTCTGCCATCACTTTAGACAAGGACTCATTCATTGTCTTGGGGTTGGTCCATTGCAGGTGGAGAGCCATTTCAATTTTGAACCAAACAAGAGGAAAAAGAAAGAAAAAAAAAATTAGAAAATTTCAATGACAAGTGGCATTCCACATCATTTTCATGTGGCTGTTTGTGAATTTGGACAAGACGAAAAGTAGTGAAGAAAAATTTCCTTTTTCCCAAAGCTGTGGAAGAAGATGAATCCGAGAAATCTGAGCTCTGCTTTCACAAGGATTCTCTGGGAATTATTTCTTTTTTGGGTCAAAATTTGTGAGAAGATTGGGTGAGTTCATCAAGAATATGTCCTTGTCAATCTTGATGATTTTTTTTTTGAGGTTCCTTTCCCCTTTGATAAGAAAACAACTGGCTCACTTTCTCTGACAGGAAAAAGCCCAAGAAAAAAAGGAACTCTTATTGTCTAGAAGCAGAATCATCAAAATCCTTTTTCATTTTCAATGAATATCATCAAACAAGAGAGTGGGAACATTTTAATCTAGATATAAAAGATCCCCAAGATTTTTGATCCTATACTTTGTGGAATTTAAAATCCTCATAGCATCTCTCTCACACACTTTTTCTCGACAACATGTGAGAGTAGAGAATTCGAACCTCTAACCTCTTGGCTGAGGATATAGACTTTATGCAAGTTAAACTATGCTCATGTTGACTTCTCTCTCACACACTTAACGAGAATGGTTCTAAAGGTTTGGAGATTTTTGGGTTTGGACAGTTGGAAAAAAAAGGGTTTTTATGCAACTGATTACCAAGAATGGAAGAGACTAAAAAGAGAGGGAATCAATTTGAGATGTTTTGGGAAGCATGTGGGAGAGAGATTTAAAGGCATGGCATTGTGTTGTGTTTCAGATTGGTTTTATTGCTCACAACAACAAAAGCAGGCTGTTTAGTACAAAGTCAAGCCAGCCCCTCAGACATGGGAGGATTGGACATTAGAGGTCCCCCCAGGCCACAGATTTCTCAAGGTGAAGTCCTTTTTAACCTGTCACAAAGAAAGAATCATTTTATTGATAGAGCTTGTGGCCCAATCACTCACAATAATGACAAATAGCTGTAGGCCCTTCTACCTTTTCTTGGAAAAGGGCATTGAGAAGTACCCAATGATCTTAGGGAGGCACGAGCTGACACCTGTCTGCACGTTTCTACCACGAGATAGAACACCATTATTTAACTGACAATTCTACACCGTTGAATCACGAAAGAAAAAGTAAAATGATGTTTTAACCGTACAGCACCACGTACCTGGCTTAAAAGTCCCTTTCGCATCCATGGTCGCAATGAAGTAATTATTCTTCAATCTTGGACTGGAATTACCACTCTCCAAACAATTAATATTCTAAATAACGCTGCTCACTTATTCCTAATAGAATCTAACCATGATTGATGAAATAAATGAAATTCAAAGAGTCATTGAGTTTGAAAATTTCCTCTCGAATATTTAAAAACTATCCTACTTTTTGTGGGAAAATGTTTAAATCCAACTTGGTTCTTGCTGAAATATATCAATCTGCCCATAATCACAAAAAGATTATGTCCTCAGAATTGGACAGGGCCCATGAGCCTATCATCTAAATTATCATGAAAAATAAAATGGCTAAACTTAATTTCATAAATACATCGTACCAAAATCCCGTTTCATGGATAAATCAGAACATGTTATCACACTGCCATTCATCATAATTTAGAAAAGGCCCTCAATTTCCCTAAAAAAAATTAGAAAATCAACTCGACAATTCAAACCTCCCAAAAGCAACAAAAAACCTTCCACCTCTGAACAGAAACTACTATATATATTTTTTTTGCTTTTCTTTTTTGTTCTCTTATCTGTATGTAGTAGAATCAGCCAGAAATTTCCATTTATGATATCTTTGCCCTTGAAAAGTCCATCTCCGGATGCTGCATGGGATCAATTTCAGAGTGTCAGTATAGAGAATCAATGGGATATAATAAACTACAAACAAACAAGCACACAGCTCCAAATAATCACCTCAGCCATGAACTTCTTCAGAATCTCTTGCTTCTGCATCTCATCACTGGTTGGGAGTCCCATAGACTTCTGCCTTTGATCGAACTGTACAAATGTTCCAAAACAGTCAGAGAAAAATGAATTGACTAACAACTGCAGTGATCCCACCCATTGAATAACAAGAGACCAAAAGGCATAATCAGGCATGGGTCTAGATATATTGGGATGTTTTATTTTTCCTTTGTCATGAGCTGGAGTTTATATCTTTAAATATTAGTCTCTTCTTTTTATTGATGTCTTTGAACATTAGTCTCTTTTCATTTCATCAATGAAAACTTTCATCTCTTGTTCAGAAAAATATTGGGAGTTGTGGATGCCAAGATCACGGCAGTTTTGAGAGGTGTCGGCTGATAACTCATGTAACTTTTAAAAGTAATTCATATATCTTTTTTTTTTTTTTGAGAAATAGTAATTCATATATCAATCATACAATAAAATTTTCCTCATGAACATCATAATTTTTTTGGTAAGATAAGAAACAATTTCATTGATTTATGAAATTTACAAGAAAAAGGGGGAGAGAAAGCCTCAACCCAAAGGAGTATGAAACAATTGTCCTCATGAACATAAATTTTTATTAGCATCATCTGCATGAGGGGAGATTAACTCTAACACTGTGTTAGGCCTCCTATCACAAGAGTGTACAAGAGAAAGGGCATTTCAGGGAATAGTGGGAAACGGTTAGAAAAGGACAGCATGGGGACCACGGGGAATGTGGGAGTGAGGGAATGATGTAAAAGGCTGAATGAGAGAGTGGAGAGGGGGGGGATCATTTTGTCTTAGGCAAAGAGTGGTCTGAGAGGGAGAGAACCAGCCTCTCGAAAGCTGGGATATCCTTGTTCTTGTTCTTGACTCTTATTATCAATACTATTGGCTAACAACCCCTCTGGATATTGAAGAACCACTCAATATCACAGAGTTGGGTCTATTTCTCTCCATTATCAGTGTTGTTTGGGTGTTGTTGTGTGTATTCTTGTGTTTCTTGCAGGTTAAGGAAGGAGGATACCTTACACATTGGTATCAGAGCACGTAAAATCCTGGGGAAAACACGCGCAATGGCTCAAAGGCAGACGGAAGAACGCCTGGAGAACCAAGAAAAGCAAATGGGAGAGTTTAAAGAGACCATACAGCTGTTCGGGAAACACCTTGAGCAGTTGACGCTCGAGATGAAGGAGAATCAGAGGGCGATCATGGCATTGATGGCCGGACAGAACGTGGGACGAGAGCAGTCGTTTTCAGAAGTTACCGAATCATCGAGTAAGCAGCTTAAGGCCTTAGAGAAGGAACCGGAGAATAAGGAAGAGAAAACAGAAACCGTCGAGGTTAACCGCGTGCAAAGGGAGATACAAGGAGGAGACCGTTGCAAGTTTAAGAAGCTCGAGATGCCGGTTTTTGCTGGAGAGAATCCGGATTCGTGGCTCTTTCGTGCGGAGCGTTATTTCGAGATTCACCAACTAACGGAGGCTGAGAAAATCACGGCGACTATTATCAGTTTTGATCATGACGTGGTCGACTGGTATCGTTGGGAAAATAATCAAGAACCTATTAAATCATGGGATCAGTTGAAGGCCAAACTGTTCGAAAGATTTCGCCCTTCTCAAGAAGTATTTGCGCTCGTTTCTTGGCCGTTAAGCAAGATGGAACGGTGGCTGACTACCGGAAAAGGTTTGAAATATACGCCGCTCCTCTACCGGAGATTCCGAAGATGGTTTTGGAAGACACCTTCCTCAATGGGCTTAACCCTACGGTAAGAGCTGAAGTTGTGAGTCGTCAACCAGTTGGGCTTCGAGAAATCATGAAGCAGGCCCAGCTGATAGAAGACCGTGACCTGGCCATTAAGCTAGCGATGGAAACTCTGGGCTACGATAGTTGCAAGCCGGCCCAGCAGGGTGGAGGGAAATCTTCTTCATCAGGTACGGCGAGATCACATGTTAAGACTAATAATGACTCATGGCAGATACGTACTGTAACCATACCGGAAAAGGGCGGACAACCGCGCAGGGAAGCACCTACGCGCAGGCTTACAGACGCAGAATACAAAGAAAAGCGAGACAAGGGCATATGTTTTAAATGTGATGAGAAATTTACGTTCAACCATCGTTGCAAAGGCAAGGAAGTTAGAGAACTTCGAGTGCTCCTGGTTCGCGAAGAAGAGGAGATTGAACTTGTGCAAGAAACAGAGGCTGAAGAAGAAGTCGCAGAGGTGCACAACCTCGAGGCTAGAGATCTCGAACAAGTGGAACTCGCTCTGAAGTCCGTGATTGGATTCTCCACTCCCGGAACGATGAAGATTCGGGGGCTGACCGAGGGGAAAGAAATCGTTATTCTGATCGATTGCGGGGCCACGCATAACTTCATATCCCAACAGTTGGTGGAGGAGTTCAACTTCCCTTTGACGACCACCTCCGACTATGGCATCGTGATGGGTACCGGGTCTGCAGTCAAGGGACAAGGTGTGTGCCAAGGCGTTGTGATCTCTCTCCCAGAATTGTCTATTAAAGAGGATTTTCTTCCGCTGGAACTGCGTGGGGTGGATGTCATCCTTGGAATGCAGTGGCTGAAAGCTATGGGAAATATGAGTGTTAACTGGTCTGAGCTGACTATGACCATTGATGTCAATGGCTCCAAGATCACTATTCGTGGAGATCCATCCTTGACAAAAGCCGAGATTACTATGAAAATAATGGTTAAATCCTGGACTGATTCCGATCAAGGATTCCTGATTGAGCTACGTGCCCTGAACATTGAGGAAGAACTAGAGGAAGTCGCGGAAGAACCTGTGCTCCCGAGATCGATCGAAGAATTGTTGGGGGAATTCCAAGAAGTCTTCGAGTTACATGCAGGCCTACCCCCCAAGAGAGATGTGGATCATCGCATTGTTCTGCAAGAAGGTCAAACACCTGTTAATGTCCGGCCCTACAAGTATGCCCATGTCCAAAAGAATGAGATTGAGAAAATGGTCAGTGAGATGTTGGAATCCGGTATTATAAGACCGAGCTGCAGCCCATTCTCGAGTCCTGTCCTGCTAGTTAAAAAGAAAGATGGAGGATGGCGATTTTGTGTCGATTACAGAGCTCTCAACCAGGCAACAATACCAGATAAGTTTCCGATCCCTGTTATTGAGGAGCTTCTTGATGAACTCAATGGCTCTGCTGTGTACTCTAAGATAGACTTGAAATCAGGTTACCATCAAATAAGGATGAAAAGTGAGGATGTAGAGAAGACGGCTTTCCGAACACATGAAGGCCATTATGAATTCCTTGTGATGCCGTTTGGGTTGACAAATGCCCTGGCCACTTTTCAGGCGTTGATGAATAAGGTGTTCAAGCCGTTCTTGCGGAGGTTCATCCTTGTGTTCTTTGATGACATCTTGATTTATAGCCCGGACATCGACACTCACAGGAAGCATTTAGCCATTGTATTTGAGACACTGAGGAACAATGCTCTGTTTGCCAACCGAAAGAAATGCGTTTTTGCTAAAAGCAGAGTCGAGTATCTTGGGCATTGGGTTTCCTCAGACGGAGTGGAAGCGGATCAAGAAAAGATTCGAGCAATGCTACAATGGCCCACGCCTAAATCAGTCAAAGAGTTGAGAGGATTCTTGGGTCTGACAGGGTATTACCGCCGTTTTGTGAAGGATTATGGATCTCTGGCTGCTCCCTTAACTCAGCTACTCAAGAAGGATGCCTTCAGCTGGAATGATGAAGCTGGCGCGGCATTTGAAACATTGAGGCAAGCCATGATTTCTCTTCCAGTCTTGGCACTTCCGGATTTCACTACACCGTTCACCATAGAAACCGATGCCTCTGGATTCGGGATTGGAGCCGTCCTGACACAAAAGGGAAGGCCGATCGCGTTCTTCAGCCAAGCGCCGAGTGCAAGATCACAAGCCAAGTCTGTATACGAGCGAGAGTTGATGGCAGTGGTATTAGCAGTACAAAAGTGGCGCCACTATCTATTAAGCCAGAAGTTTACGGTATTGACTGATCAAAAGGCCCTTAAGCATCTGTTAGAGCAACGAGAAATCCAACCAGAGTATCAGAGGTGGTTGACCAAGCTCCTCGGCTACGATTTTGAAATTAGATATCACCCTGGTCTCCTCAACAAGGCAGCTGACGCCTTATCTAGAATGCATCCCACCAGTGAGTTGATGTCCTTAACCGTTCCCTCGCTGATTGATCTGGAGGTAGTCTACAAAGAAGTAGATCAGGACCCAGACTTGCAGAAGATTCAGCAAGAATTGCAGGAAGACCCCCTAAGTCATCCCAAATTTTCTCTTATCCACGGGCGGCTGCACTACAAAGGGAGGCTAGTCCTATCAAGTAAGTCCGAATTAATCCCTGCACTTTTACATACATTCCATGACTCAGTAATGGGAGGACACTCGGGCTTTCTTAGAACTTATAAACGGATGACTGGGGAGCTATATTGGAAGGGAATGAAGGGCGAGGTGAAGAAATATGTTGAGAAATGTTCGACTTGTCAGGCCAATAAATCTGACTCTGTGGCACCAGCAGGGCTCCTCCAACCTTTACCTCGTCCAGACAAGATTTGGGAAGATGTTTCTATGGACTTCATCGAAGGATTACCGGTCTCTCAAGGCGTTGACACTATCTTAGTGGTAGTGGACAGATTGAGCAAATATGCTCACTTTATAACTCTCAAGCACCCTTTCTCGGCTAAGATAGTGGCAGCAGCTTTCATCAAAGAGATCGTTCGGTTACACGGATTCCCAAGATCCATTGTTTCTGATCAGGATAGGATCTTTGTTAGCCACTTTTGGAGTGAGTTGTTCAGAATCCAAGGAACACAATTGAAGCGCAGCACGGCCTTCCATCCTCAAACCGACGGCCAAACAGAAAGAGTGAACCGCTGTCTTGAAACCTTCTTACGTTGTTATTGCAATGAGCAACCAAGGAAATGGGCTCAGTGGATGTCGTGGGCCGAATTCTGGTACAATACCACGTTTCACTCCGCTATTAATACCACTCCTTTCAACGTGGTTTATGGAAGGCAACCACCACCTCTAATTTCTTATGGGGACCAGGCAACAACAAACGATTCCTTGGACCAACAGTTGTTGGAAAGAGACAGGCAACTGCTGAGATTGAAAGAGCAGTTGAGATTGGCTCAAGAAAGGATGAAGAAACAAGCAGACAAGAAAAGAAGGGATGTGGAATTGCTCGAAGGGGATTGGGCGTATTTGAAAATCAGACCCTACAGGCAGCGATCTGTGGCCAAGCGCAGGTGCGAGAAGCTTTCCCCTCGGTTTTATGGACCATACCAGGTACTTAAAAAGATTGGCGCTGTCGCCTACCAATTGGCCCTGCCCAGTTCAGCCATGATACATGATGTCTTCCATATCTCTCAGCTTAAAAAGGCTATTGGGCAGCAATTGGAAGTTCACAGTGAAATACCTCCGCTCTCAGAAGAATTCGAATGGGTCATTGAACCAGTAGCTCGATTGGGCATTCGTTGGAATGAAGAAAAGGATGTGGAGGAATGGTTGATCCAATGGAAAGACCAGCAGATTTGCGATGCAACATGGGAAACCGCAGCAGACATCAAATGCCAATTCCCTACCTTTCACCTTGAGAACAAGGTGAATCTGAACCCGGGGGGTATTGTTAGGCCTCCTATCACAAGAGTGTACAAGAGAAAGGGCATTTCAGGGAATAGTGGGAAACGGTTAGAAAAGGACAGCATGGGGACCACGGGGAATGTGGGAGTGAGGGAATGATGTAAAAGGCTGAATGAGAGAGTGGAGAGGGGGGGATCATTTTGTCTTAGGCAAAGAGTGGTCTGAGAGGGAGAGAACCAGCCTCTCGAAAGCTGGGATATCCTTGTTCTTGTTCTTGGCTCTTATTATCAATACTATCGACTAATAACCCCTCTGGATATTGAAGAACCACTCAATATCACAGAGTTGGGTCTATTTCTCTCCATTATCAGTGTTGTTTGGGTGTTGTTGTGTGTATTCTTGTGTTTCTTGCAGGTTAAGGAAGGAGGATACCTTACACACTGATACCGGGCATATTTAAAATTGAGAGAATTTATGCCCTTTTATCAAATTGTCAAAACAACCATGTAATTGAGTTACTGCTTCCTCTGATTGATAGAGTGACTAAGAAGCTGCCAGAATAGAAGAAATCCCTTTTCTCTATGGGAAGACCGACTCCATAACAACCCACCCTTAACCAATGACCCATTATATCTAAAAACCAGGGCAGGCCCATTGAGAAAACTATGAAGAATTTCTTGAGGAAAGGCCCTGATTTGGAGCCCGCAATCATTTAGTAAGTCAGAAAAAGTGCCCTCCTTTTCAACTTTCAAGGGGTATTGGTAAAGAGTCTTTCAATCCAGGACCAAATTGATAAGGGCATCAGACGACATTCAATCCAGGACCAAACAACATCAAAGCTAAGACTCTAGAGCTTAAACGGTGTAGGAGATTTGGAGGAGAAACTAATTCCTTGTGCCATTAGGACAAGGTGAGAGTACTAATAAGGGATACAATGGGAAATGTAGTAGAACATTAATAAGGGCATAGTGGTAATTAGTTAAAGCGTGCCTTGGTTATAACTTTTAAATAAAGAGATTTAAGGACCTTAAAGGGTGTGGATGATTTTAGTGGTATTGTCCATTGTGGAACATTGTGGGAGAGATAGCCCTCTCAAAAGGCTGTTGTTGTATTGTAGTTTTCCTTTTGATATTGCAATATATTAACATCTTATATTTTTTGTGTTGGGTGTCTAACAAACACCCCGTTAGCATTCATGGTAAGAGGATGATTGTGGTTGGAAATAATATAACATACTTGAGGCTTCTCATTCCTTCTGGGTGGGGAAGAGAATAAGATTTAAGAGGACTATTGGAAAGCAACAAACCATCTTGCCTCGAGTTTCCTGGAGTTTATTCTCCAACCAGCCATAAGATAATGTTGAAGTTAATAATCAGAGGTGCAATGCTCACTATGAGAGGAACGATGAGGATCTAAAAATACAAATCTTTTGGCTATTATCACATAGTTGAATGTTCAACACCCTCCTTCGATCAGAGGCTGTTCCTAGAGTTATGAGTTATGATCAAAATGCTATAAGAATACAAGGCTCCTAAAAAGATAAAAAAAAAAATCTTCATTTGCTCATTTGATGTTCCAGTAAAGTAAATCCCTACATTTATTATTTAAAGAAGAAAAGAAACCAAGCAGCAAGCTTAAGCCCTAACATATAAGCCCTAACTTATGTGTCATATGTAAGAGAAGTAATCAAGAACAAGATTGTCTGTTTCTATTCCACCACTATTGAGAGAGAAGATGATTTTCACTGCATTCAATTTTCTTTGATGCTAGCCCTCTACTCTAAAAGATTTTGTCCTCATTTCAAAGGAAAGGCTAAGATCTTGTGAGAGAATTCGACATTAACCCATAGTCAGGAAATATGGATTGAAAGAACTGATATAAGTTACGAACTGATATACTCTAGGTAGAGTTTCTATAAAAATACTTCCTCCATGATCAAGTCACCTAGATCCTAAAATGAGGCTTTTCTTTCTTTTCGTTCTTTTTTTTTTTTTTTTTTTGAGGAGGGGATGCAAGGGTTCCTAAACTAATGGAAAGACATAATTTTGAACCGATAAATTGGCTGGAAATCAAGAGTTCCCCATATTTTATTTATTGGAAATTACTGCTAGAATTTAATTGATGAGGAGATAGAGGAGTTAAAGGAACTTCTATCAGAAACTACTGGAGTTTATATTGAAGGGAGAACGCAGAAAATTATAGAAATTATACCTCTAGGGCATATTCACAGAAATCTCTATTCTAGGAGCTCACAACAGAATCACAATTTATAATGCATAGACATTTATTGAAGTTACTGGAGGTGAATGGGCCCAAGACATTGGAGATCTTGGGTCATGTTAACACTTTTGAGAGGCTTTCGAGAGTGATGCCCCCCGTGGTTGGCCCTTTTTGTTGCATTCTTTGCCGGAAGGCGGAGGAAGATCTTGATCACATGTTGTGGGGTTGTGAGTTTGCCCGCTTAGTCTGGAGCCGCGTCTTTGAGGTCTTTGGGTATCAAACAGTGGGTCAACGTCGTTGCATGGAGTTGATCGAGGAGTTCCTCCTCCATCCGCCATTCCGAAAGAAAGGAAGATTTTTATGGCAAGCTGGTGTTTGCACCATTTTGTGGGGAGAGAGGAACAATAGAATCTTTAGAGGGACTGAGAGACATCCTTGTGAGGTTTGGGATAATATTAAATTTTTTCTCTTTATGGTCCTCTGTTTCTAAGGCTTTTTGTAATTACACGCTAGGCATGATTTTGGTTGACTGGAAACCCTTTCTATAGTTGGTTTTCTTTGTTTGGGGCTTGGTTTTTTTGGATGCCCTTGTATTCTTTCATTTTTTCTGAATGAAAGCCCGAATTTTTAATCAAAAAAAGACATTGGAGATCTATTGTGCGGATGAGGATTGTTAGGAAGGTATGAGTATTGCAGATAGGCTGCAAATAACCCTCCATTGCTCAGAATCCAAGCTGCTGCACATTATATTTGCAATCAAGATGCCCCACCTCTAAGTTTCAAAAAAAAAAAAAAAAGCCCCCTCCATTGTTTTTATAGCCAGAAATACCATGGTTTTTGTTTTGTTTTTTTTTTTTTTTTGATAAATAAACCAACTTTCATTGAGAAAAAATGAAAGAATACAAGGGCATCCAAAAAAACAAGCCCAAAAAGGAGACCCCTTTAAAGGAAAGGCCGCCAATCAGGAATGTTAGAATAGTACCTAGAGTATAGTTACAAAAAGACTTAGACACCGTGGTTCTTTGTTTCTTGGCTTTGGTTGTTCTTGGATCTTTGATAAGTCAGCCAAGAATAATCTTTCCCAAATCATGTGCCATCATCGCAAGTCCAAAAGTGGGCAACGGGCTAATGATATAAAGGGAACCATGCAAGGTTTGTTAGGAAAGAAATAAAAGAATTTCGAAGGGAAGTGCTTCTACTGGGAGGAGATGATGGCATAGCAAAATATGATGTATCCTTCTGGTGTGAGCTTCAAATTCTTTTTGCAACCATACTTGTGAAGAAATTAACATTTAAAGTCAGAGCCCACTAACGTCCATCTCAACTATTCTATAGAAATTCTTCTAAAGAGATTAACAATAATTGGGATGCTTTTGTGTAAACTCCTAGCTAGAGTATATAGGTCAAGATTATAAGTTCTAACTTTTCACTAATACAATGATTTTTTTTTTTTTTTGAAAAGGATAAAAAGTTTTTTTTTTTTCCAAAAGACTTGGATTCCATATCCTCCCAATAATAACAAAAAAAATGGAAGTATATACATTATGAGATATAGTCACAGAAAAGTTAAATATTTAATTGGAATAATTTATTTATTTTTTTTTTAAATGTTAGACCCCAATTATTAACACTTGTGTTAGGAAGGGTAAAAGTGGGAAGTCCCCTCCAACGGCTAGTTAGTTGCTAGTCCATTAGGGAGGGTGTATCTATTTGTTACAGGGGTTAGCCGTTAGGGTTATCAAACATTTTGTTTGTAAGTGGGAATTGGCCGTTCGGATCAAGGAATCCTTGGTTGAAGGTAGTATCTTCAAGACCAGACCATTGTTCCTTAGGTTGTAACCTCACTTTCGATAATCAATACAAGGACTAACGACACCTTACAATAAACAAATGATGGGAGTGTATGGATTTTTACGCTTTTGTTAAGAAACCAGTGGAAGAAACAGAAGCAGCACGTGAATATATGTAAAGGAGGAAAACCTTGATATAGCAAAACCATGTGTAATAGATAGAAAATAGACAATCAAAATACGTACCATCATCTTTTCAACTGTTTGCCGTGTTTCTGGATCCAAATCAGACAGTTTACTGTTCTCTGGTTCAACCTTCTGAGTATCGATCTCAGGATCACCTTTCACTAAATACTTCCACCACTCCATTTGGTTGTGCTTGGTCAAAAGAATAGAGACGATGCTCTGATCCTCTGAAACAAGTATTGAACAGATAGTTAATGCAATAACTTTAATACCCAAAGGAACACAAAGCATTGCTTTCAACCTTAAATATAAGTTGATTTTTTTTGGGGGGGATAAAGATCCAAATTTTCATTGAGAAAAAAATGAAAGAATACAAGGGCATACAAAAAATGAAGTCCACAAAAGGGAATCCCATCAGAAAAGGAACTCCAATCAAGTAAAATAATGCCTAAGGAGTAAGTAAAAAAAAAACACATTACCAGAAACATTGAATCTAACAAGGGACCACACACTATAAGAATCCCTCTCAAGCCCTCTAAAAAACTGCTTTCAACAAACTTTATGCATCCCTTATTATTAATGCTATCACGTATTTCCAGGGACTTGAGATCATCAAAATAAGCCATATCTTAAAGAAAACTTAACATTATTCACACCGTTCTTTAGTGAACAGAAGTACCTATGCTCCAATAACAATCATCTGGCTTGACAATCTGACAAAGGTCTGCCTGCAAGCACGAGACGATAATTCAGACCTTTTTTTCTTTCTATTGTTATTCAAAACTTGAAAAATTAAAGTAACACTCTGTGCACATATATCCATAGATGAAACAAGCTGCTGAAAACAAACATACATCTATCACTGGTGGTTGACCCTTTAGTCCAACTTTGAGATGATTCTTCTTGATCTCACATACCACAAACCTCGACTTAGTTCCTTTGGGCACTGGTACATTAACGGTGACTTCCTGGAGGGTCTGTGTCCAAGAGTAGTTGTCCATATCAAGGCCATTACCTTTGTTGGGAACTATAAATGCCATAAGAAGTAAGAAATAAAGTTAAAGATGACCACAAATTTTTTTTAAATAAGAAACATGATATATTACTTCAAAAAATGTTAAGATCACTTGAGCCACAGAATCATGAAAGGGTTAGTCAGGCCAGTTGAACAGACAAGACTAAGAAAACATTATTCCATCAACTTCATAAGGGTACACCTTATACTGAGTTCTAAATGCCAGCAGAATTTTAGACACCTTTTGCAGATACATTATGAAAGGAAAAGACAGAAACTATGAAACTGCATGAGTGTTTTAAAAGGCGCGCCTAGGCGCAAGGCGCAAGGCGCAACGTTAGCACCTCGCTTCAGTGAGGAAGGCGTGGCCAAGGCGCGCGCCTTCCTCGAAGCCCACAAGGCGCGCGCCTTAGGCGCCTCAGCGAGACCCCCGTACTTGGTCGTTCGGAGTGTCAAATATCATATTCAAAGCATATATTTTTTGTGGAGTATTGACATCATCATACTTGGTCATTCGAAGTGTCAGAAGGCATATTAACAATACTAAATTCACTGTTTTTTGTGGAGTATTGACATTTGACTCTATGTTGGAGGACTAATATTTGAACCTTATTTATCTTTTATCTATTTTTCTTGATTAAAAATTTCATTACTTGCCATGAAAGTGTTTTATATACATGTATATATTTTTGTAAGTTTTTTTTTCTATATAGTGCGCCTTAGAGAAAAAAGCCCGCGCCTTTTTGTGCGCCTTGCGCCTAGGCCCCAGGAGGCCATTGCGCCTTAGTGCGCCTTGAGCCTTTTAAAACACTAGCATGAAGATATTAACATGCTAGACTCAAAGGGATAAAATCAATACTCCACATCCCAAAAAGCAATCATATTTTCCAGCAAAAGATTATCTACTAAAACATGGATTCTAAAATGAAAATATTTCCAAGAAAATAATAATAAATCAATTCTCTACCATTCAATGTACACTGGAAATATACAAGGTTCGAACTTTCTGAAATCTGAGATGATTTCTCTTTGTTGGTTCCTAGACTACTAACTGTAACTCGTGATATGGCTAGAGCCTAGAGTAGACTTTTTTTTTGGAGGAGGTGGAGGAGGAAACATTAGCTTTCATTGATAGATGAAATATACAAAAGAAGGGGAAACCCCAGCCGCTAGAATAGAATAGTATTCCAAAAGTCAATCACCAAAAATCAATCACAGGACACAACTTTGAACTGAAAAAAGCCAAATAATACCGAGACGGTAGCTAGAGGAACCGAAGCAACTAAGCATCAAAATGAGGAAATCTCCGAGAAACATATTTCATTGATAAATGAAATAAGGGGATGTCAGAAAACACCCAATACCCAAAGGTTGTTCTCAAATGTTGAGAACAACCTTATGATTCAAAAGGAATGTTCATTATGATCGAAAAGAAGTATCAATACATGAGATAAAGCCTCTAACTACGGAAGATTAATTGGTAAACCGACAACCTACTAACCAAGTAAGAAACTGACTAACTACAAACTAAAACCATCCACAATTCAAACTGATAATTATAAAATTACTAACAATTACGCTACACCAAAGTACAAATTTGATCAGTTCAATAGCTAAACCTTGCCTGTTGACAGCACCATGGACAAGATGGCAAGATTTAAGAACAGAAAATTGTTTTCTTTTAGTCATTCAATATTTTCCCTTGCTTTACCTCTTCCAGATGATACGATATAAATACAGGCAGTCTAACACAATTAACAAATTGACAAGATAAAGAGTAAACAAGTAGAAGAAGAGAAAGGGGTAAAAGAATGCTCACCTCTAGGACCATTCTCTTCTTTCTTCTCCTCGATGTTTTCCTCCAACTTCACATCCACCTTCTGTTCTGGCGGTGATGCCACGGTCCTCGGCTCCTCCTTCACAGCCTTCACCTCCTGCTTTACAGTCACCGGCGCAGCTTCCTGCTTCACACTCCTCACCTCCTCCTTGATCCTCTTCTCGGCCTTTCCCTTCTGCTCAAGAGACTCCTCATGCTTCTTCCTCTTCTCCACAGCTCTGCGCACTACCGTCTCAATTTCCTTCTCGACTCTATCTCTGGATAGAAAATCGCTCTCATTGGCAAGAAAATCGAACACCTTCTCCAAAAACCCTAGAGGGTTTGAAGGATCGAAGTTGGCATTGAACTGAGAGGACTTGGCCGATGAAGACGATGATGAAGACGAGGAGTGGGAAGGCTTCTTCGGCTTTGGGATTTCTTCCTCTTCGTACTCAGAGATAATCGCCATGGCGGGCAGAAGTTGGCCGAATTCGCTAAATCGCTAGATACGATCAGTCCAACAGATTGAGGGTTTAAGATTGAACTCTGTGACGGCTATTTATAGGGAGAGAGATCAAGAGGAAGGCGCTAGAGACTCCGATTCTTCCTCACTAACAAAGGACAGGTTCTCGTAATTTGAGAAAAAAACAAAACTATTTTGAAAATTTAGACCAAATAAATTGTTCATAATTTAAATTTAATGTTTTTCAATAATGCATCCTTTAAAAAACATTTTGTATAAAAATTGTTTATAATTTAAACATTCATATGTTTGTTGCATTTGTAAGTGTTTTTATACTCAAGTTATTATATCTCTAAAAAAAAACCGGTTTGAGTGTTTCTCTCAAAATAGTTTATTTATCAATCTCATTGTCTAATAAATCATTTTTAGTGGTTGCCAAACACTATAAAATTTTTCAAAATGATTTTTTTTTTCAAAATTAAACACTTTAAAAGTTATACTCTATTCTCCAAAATTTAGGGGCTAGAAAGATATTTAAAAAAAACTAGGAAAAAATACATTTTTAGTCCCTACGGTTTGAATTTGGTTTTATTTTAGTCATTAAGTTTTCAAACTCAACATTCTTATCCTTGAGGTTTGGATTTCAGTACACTCTTAGTTCCTCCGTCCAATTTTCCGTTAAGTTAAGTTTGTTAAGGAGGCACCATTTTTTAATTAAAAAAATGTTTTAAAATTTTTTAAATAAAATAATAATAAATTAATTAAAGTGTTTTTTTTTTTTATTTCATTTTCCCTTCCCTTGTTCTTTTACGGAGGCAGTGTAACAAAATCTAAACCTATGGATAGGAATGTAAAACTCAAAGCAAAATGAAACCTAACTCAAACTTCATAGACCAAAAGTCTATTTTTTCAAAGAAAAAAAAACACTATGTTGGTTTATCGTAATTTATTTCATTTCAACCTCTATCCTCAACACTATGCTAAAATTCTTCTATATATTCCATACTTAAAAGTCACAAACAAAAGACATTGCAAAACTTGCATAATCAAATAAACAATAAAAGAATGTGAAATAAACTTTTTTTTTTTTTATAAAAAAAACGAGCATAGCTTAGCGGTAATTGACATATACCCTCGACCAAAAGGTCAAAGGTTCGGTAATTACATTTAGAAAAACTCGAAATAATTACATTTGGAAAAATAAACATTAAATTACAGGTTTAGCCTTTGGATTTTTAAAAAGGTCTAACATGTCCTTAAACTTTCAATTGTGTGTCTCGATGTCTAAAATTTTTTAAATTTTGAAAAATTAATTGATATGTTATAAAGATTGTGATCTAAAATTGTAATTTAAAAAATTCAGAAAACTAGATGGACACAAATCTAAAAGTTTTGCCTCATTTGATTTTTGGTTTTTTAAAACTATGTTTGTTTCTTCCCAAATTCCCAACATTTTTCTTTTTCTTCAAAATTCGACTTGGTTTTCGAAGGTACATACTAAAATGAAGCAGCCAAAGCGAGCTTAGTTCGATAGTAATTGGCAGTACTATCGACCATGATTCGAATCTCCCGACCTCCAAATGTTGATGTACTAAAAAAAACACTAAAATAAATAAATTTATAAGTGGGATAGGTGTGTATAGACTTAATTTTAAAAAACTAAAAACAAAAAATCAAATCGTTATCAAACGGAGCGATAAGGACTAAATTTATAATTTAACCTAAATAACGGACTAAAATGAAAATTTTAAAACAAAAGACGAAGATGTGCCTGCATTGCATTTAAGAAACGTTGTGGAGGCCGCTCGCAGCGGCAGCGGGAAAGGCGGCGGGTTGGAGCAAATGGAGGGAAAATTCAAGTCTCTTTCGTTGGTGGGAGCTGGAGCTCTCTTCGGCTCCGTTTCAACCTTCTTCATCCTCAAGCTTCTTCACAGGCAAGTTCACCAGTCGAATCACTTCTTTATTATGCCGTTTATTCCATTTTCCGATTCACCGATCACACTCACAAGCTCCATCTACAGCTCGAGTAACAGTCGGAGAAAACGAAAACTGATAATACAGATAGTCTTCTAGCTCAGGGTTGTATCATTTCAAAGAATCAATCAAACTTCTAATTATGTTTTCTCAATGATGAAGGAAGTTAAAGGATTATGATGCTTAAACTGCTACTGTGGGAAAGACTGATAAGTTTAACTGAGCAAGCCGGCTAAGATGGCAGTTTCTCGAAGGGATACTGATAATTTGTTATCAATTTTGCAGACGGGTCGCGAACCAAGCTGAATCGAAGGCAACCAGGCTGCGTGGTAAGTAATCGTCGCAATAATACTAAATACAGGTTTTCCTCCATTCCATGGACTGTTGCGTTTGATAGATTATATGATATCCGAAGGAGAACTTAACTAAACTTGACACAATGCTTGAAGTTCGTTTATGGCTGATTCATGGTTCAGTTTTTGGTGCTACTTTTGTGCAATCTGCGGTTGAAGCTTTAGTGAATTTCGGGTTATTGTCCGTTAGCATAAGTAGACTACAAGAGTCACGTTAATGTTGATAACCGGGATCATCTTCTATGATCTGATCATTTAATTTTACGTTTGAGAAGTGCTAGGATAATGTTGAAATCTTCAGTCCGCATATTGATAAATGAACTATGGGGGTGGCAGTAGCAGTAGGGATTTCAACTTTATTTATTTATTTATGTTTAAAGAGGAAATAAAATTTCAATTTGAAACATTGTACCCAAACTTTTAATAGTTTAGGGATCACGAGCATCTAATGACTTTGATTTGCGGTGCAAAGATTTGTTTGATACGAACCAAACTAATTGGCATGTTTCCTCTTAATTTTTCTCTGTCCTTTTCCTTTGTCAGTTGCTTCAAAGCCTTCTTTCCTCAACTTGTGTTCCATTCTCTGTTTCTCTTTGGCTCTAAACTTCATTTGGCTAAAATCTTCTTCCCCCCCCTTCAAAAATCTTTCAGAAACTGAAATTTACCATAAACCAGATGTAAAGCTGCTTTAGTTTGTTTTTGTTTCCACATTTTTTATCCTCATTAAGTTTTTCTGCAATCTGTACTAATCATAAATGAGCATTAGCTTGGAATCTAGCTCCATTGGCTGCCACGCAGTTCATTTCATTGGTGGATTGTGAATGGGGCTCGAGTAGAAGTTCAGTGTTTGTATTAACCCTTGTATACATAGCTCAAGTCAGGGAAGGTTTGAACGTATCTTTCTTTTATTTACTTTTTGCATCGTTTTAAACTCTGGAAAGAAGTCCATGTCATTGTTGAAGTGCTCCAATGTATTATAAGTGAAACATAGTAATTTCATTTTTGATTGAAATTGATGTGCGGTCTTGTTTGTAGATTTTCTGGTGTCGGTGTAGAGCATGAGAAATGACATCAACGCTCATGCCTCAAAATGTTGTTTTCCCTGTTTCTATTGGAACTTACTCAAAGCAAGTTTTAGGGTATTATTATTGATTCTGCTGTCCAAATCATGACTCCTGCTTTAGTACTTCTTGTGAATTTGTTTCATTAATAATTTTTAATAAGATGATTCTTATAATGATCGTTGAAGGTAATGGAGATATGATTGAGACTACTGTAAAGGGCAGTTCTGTAGTTGAGTGCACTGATCATGGGATTTCTTATGGAGACCTTCTAAATGATGAAATTGTTTCCGAACAGCTAACAAGGTATTTTTTATTTGATTTTGCCAATTGTTTTATTATGTTAGATTTGATATGATTTTTGGGAATATTTTTGGTTTCTAAAGATTTGTCATTATGATTCTTCTCTTTCTATTAGTTCTCTGTTCTATTTACTTGTGACTATTTGCATAGGGGTTTATTTTGCAACCCATTTCTGGTTTTCTTTTTTGTTATCCTTGGTTAGATTAGATATATTTCTTATTTAGCGAATTTGTATTTCATACTAAGCTTTGAATTGATCAATATCTCTACATTTGAACAACAAAATTCTAGGATTATTTGGTTTTATTAATGAATATCATACTCTCTCTGTTAGTTATAGATCTATAGACATATGATAGTATCATTTTTTTTCTTTACATTGTATAAAATCATGCATGATCATAAAAAGATTGTATACGAGCGTGCATATGTTTTAAATAATTTTAAATCCTAGGTATCTCTTATAGAGCAATCTTTAAGGGCCATACTTTGGGAGATTTTGGTGGAGGGATAAACCGAGATTTTTTTAGATAAGTACTGAGAAATGGAGAGAGTTTGGGGGGTATTTCTGGCCTCAAATGGACGTACTCCTTAAACTTTTGTATTATAGCTCCTTTATCTTAGCCAATTATAAATCCTTTTTGTAATCTCCCTCGGCCTTTTGTGATCCAGACTATTTTGTATTGCTGTCCTCTCTAAAATGTTTCTTTCTTATCCCCCTTTTTTTTAAACGATCATGTCTCCCAACTCTAACCATATTTTCAGAATGGAAATTATGAGTTCCAGGGTCTTTCAAAACCATCATCCCTGATTATGCTCCAGTATGATAGGTATATGCTGTTTGATGTTATCAATTTTAGAACTCAGGGAAGCGAGTTCTAAACTGAGATTGTAGCACCTACTTCCATATTTCTGCAATTCTTAATGTTCTTCACTTTACGGTCATCAAGGAGAGCCTAGGGTGAGAGAAGCACATAGGGATAGTTTTTTTTTTTTTTTTTTTTTTTTAAAAAAAAGAAATAGACAACTTCATCCACAAAAGCAAACGCCAAAACAGCCTGAGGACGGTGGGATAAGGCATCCCAACCTCCAAAGAAACTACAAAAAAACCTTCCATTGAAGGTTAATCATGGCGGCTGAATAATAACAAAATAGCCTATCTTGGGCACTCCAATTAGAGGCTGAAAGCTGTACAAGATCACAAAAAATATCTATAGGCGTGAACTTATCTGCAAACACCCTTGCGTTTCTTTCCTTCCATAGGTGCCGAATGATGGCTCTAGAGAAATTTTTCCAAAGGATTATTGCTTTGTCTTTTAATCCTCCTCCAACCAAAATCTCAAATAACCAATCCACCACATTTCTGGGCTTGCAACCTTTCTGCCCAAAGCCTTCAGCAAACCGATTCCACACTTGAACCGCAAAATCACAATGAAGCAGTTGGTGAGATGCCGATTCCTCATTTCTACAGCACATAACACACATGTTTCGGGATATTTGAAGATTGGGATATCTTCTTTGCACCTTGTCCATAGTGTTGATACCATTAAGAGCTAAAGTCCAAAAGAAGAACTTCACCCTGTTAGGAATAGTACCTTCCCATATTTGAGAGCTCATCTCCTCCACCAACAATCTTCTATTCGGCTGCAAAGCTAAGAGAGCAGATTTAACAGAGAAAATGCCAGAGTTTTCAGGCTTCCACCAAATGACATCATCATTACCGTTAAAACTGTGTTGAGATAAAGTAGAGCAAAGCCCAAGCCATTCGTTAGCCTCCCTATCAAGCATACCTCTTCTAAGTCTAAGATCCCAGGAGTAGCCATTCCAAAGCTCATTGACTTTCGCCTTTTTAGCCATCGAAATGGCAAACATACGAGGGAACATTTCCTTTAAGGGCCTTTCAGACGCCCAGGCATCCTCCCAAAAAAAAACTTTGTCCCTTTTACCCACCTTATACTTACTGTTATTTTTTAAAAAACCAACCAATCTAGCAACATCCTTCCACGGACTGGAAACCGATTTCCACTTTTTGAAGCTCAAGGGATCTCGAGTAAAACCATCCCCATACTTACTGAGAATGATCTTCCTCCATAAGGCCTCAGGCTCCTTTTCAAATCTTCAAAGCCACTTTGAGAGAAGAGCCATGTTCTTAGCTCTTATGTTATCAATACCAAGCCCTCCAAACGATTTAGGAGTTGTCACAGCCTCCAAATTCACCAAATGAGATCCTTTAATATCGTCAGCCCCTTTCCAAAGGAATCTTCTAAAATACTTCTCAATGCATTTGCTCACCCCCACTGGTATCTTGAATGTAGAAAGAAAATAGGTTGGGATGCTAGATAGAACAACCTTTATGAGGGTTGTTCTTCCACCTTTGGAGATGGGGAAACCTTTCCAAAGAGCTAACTTGCTGCGAATGTTGTCTATTATCGGTTCCCAGAACGCTTCCTTTAATGAACCCTTTACTTTTGCAAACACCAATATAGCGGCTCAAGGAATCAACAATTAAAGTAAAAAGGAAGGGAGACAGAGGGTCACCTTGTCTTATGCCTCTGGAAGCTGAAATTTTCCCTCTGGGCCTCCCATTTATCAAAATAGAAAAGTTGGAATTCATGCAGCAACCTCTCATCCATCTTCTCCATCTATCACTGAAGCCTTTGGCCTGAAGAGTAAAGTCTAGAAAACCCTAATCCACTTTGTCATAAGCCTTTTCAAAGTCAACTTTAATCAAAAAGCCTCTTTTCTGCGAAACACTATAGTCATCTACAGCTTTTGCCGCCATTAAAATAGCATCCATAATCTGTCTACCTTCCACAAACGCCATTTGAGAACTATCTATCGTAGAGGGGAGAACTTTTATGATTCTTTCAGCAAGCACTTTGGAAATAGATTTGTACAACACCGTGACCAGGCTAATGGGGCGGTAATTGTTAACTTTGCTAGCCACTTTTTTCTTTGGGATTAAGCACAGGTAAGTCTCATTGGTCTTCTTATGAATGATCTCGTTCTCAAAAAACTTCTGGAACACCTTAAATAAGTCATCTTTAATAGTGTTCCAAGAGTTTTTAAAAAATTCACCAGTAAAACCATCCGGCCCCGGCGACTTTTGAGCTCCCAACATGGATTTTGCTTTGAAGATTTCCTCCATTTCAAAAGGCCTTTCCAGCCATCGAGCTTGGTTTTCCGATATTTGACCCCAATCAACCTCTTTCAACGTGCAGCGCTGTTCCCCATCACACCTGTATAGCTGCTGGTAAAAACTGATAATCTCTTCCTCTATATCTTCTTTCTTGGTGAGGAGCTCCCCTTCTTTGTTAATAAGGGAGGAGATAAAACTTTTGTTTTTTCTGTACGAAGACTATCTATGGAAGAATTTCGAATTAACATCACCTTCCTTCAGCCATTTAATTTTCATTTTTTGCAGCCAAGACCTCTGCTCATTTAGAATAATGTCAGCTAGGGAAGCCTGCAGATTCTTTCTTTCAACAAAGAGGTTCTCATCGAGTGGCCCTTCTTCTTCAAGGCTATCTATACGGCTTATACTTTGACAAATCTTTTCCTTTTCCTCCCTTATTACGCCAAAAGTCTCCTTGTTCCAAACTTTAAGGTTGGCTTTGATGCCTTTTAGCTTTTCCATGAAACAGTAACTAGCCCAACCCTCAGAGTTTGTTTGCTTCCACCAAACATCAACTAAATTTCTAAAGTCAGGATGAGATAACCAAGCATTCTCAAATCTAAACGGCGTTGGACCCCACGAAAAATTCCCAGCTTGAAGCAAAATAGGGAAGTGGTCTGAGGTGACCCGTTGCAATCGAAGAACACTAACATTGGAGAATAGGTCGACCCAATCCGTGGAAACCAAAAATCTATCAATTTTAG
The DNA here is from genome assembly GCA_017139565.1 of Luffa aegyptiaca. NCBI lineage: Eukaryota > Viridiplantae > Streptophyta > Magnoliopsida > Cucurbitales > Cucurbitaceae > Luffa > Luffa aegyptiaca. The sequence goes on from CM029396.1 coordinate 1,612,671, forward strand.
TGAAAACCGGAGCCTCCCTTTTATCAGACCACGTATACTTGGCATTGGGCATAACAACCTCAACCAAACTGCAGTTGTCAATCCATAGTTTCCACCCACATCTTCCCAAAATCTAATGGAGGCTCCATTGACAACCTTGTAAATTGACCTCTCTCTTCGATAATTGTTTGACATTTTGAGATAGAGAACCGAGGACCCCTGTTGCTGCTATGCTAACAAGTGAGGGTAGACCACCTTGAAAATATCCTATATTTACATGCAATAATTTTGGCTCTCCAGTTGTACACAATTAATTTGAGATTAATAAAATAACTTGGGTTTTCCTTACCTCATCAAGGAATGTTTTATGTTTAGCATTAATCTGCTTTGCTTTTAACATGTTAGTCATATGTCTATTGTGATTAGGAACATTCAGTTCTTTGGCCTTAGCTCACAGAAGAATGTGACTGCATCTTATGTTGTGGTAATTGGTCTTGGTGGTGTTGGGAGTCATGCTGCTATGATGCTTCTACGATCAGGGGTTGGCAGGCTTCTCCTTGTTGACTTTGACCAGGTCTTTTACATTATCTTTCAGGAAAATGATGACTCTTGTATACAATCTGTTTGATTTCTACCACCTTGTGGAGTTGCTGACTTCCACTGCTTGCTAATCAGAAAAATATCTCTTTGCCCTCTTATGAATGTCATTGCAGATGACTTCAATCATCTTCATGTCACGTTTTAGCGTTCATTAACTTTTTATATCCAATGAAATACTTTTATATAGTTCATGTATTTTAGAATGTTGTGAGTTTTTCCCCCGTCTTCCAATTTCTTAACACATCTGTTTTCCAATTTTGAGTTTTTTATTTGCATAGATTTTCATTATGACTATATACATACATCCGTACATATATAAAATACACCAGCTTTCGTCATAGAAATTGATTGTTACATTATATCTACATCTAATAAGAGCATAGCTCAACTAGCATAAAGTTTATACTCTCGACTAAGAGATAAGAGGTTCAAATCCCTCACCCCACATGTTGTAAAAAAAAAAGTATGAAAAAGAATCAATGCATTTAAATTTTCTTTTGTAGCATGTATACTCATTTGTTAATTACTTGAAAAGGTGTCACTTTCTTCTCTAAATCGACATGCCGTTGCAACAAGAGCAGATGTAGGTGTCCCAAAAGCTCAGTGCCTGAAGGAGCACTTTCTGTCCATCTTTCCAGAGTGTCAAGTAGAAGCAAAAGTGCTATTATATGATGCAACATCTGAAGAAGAAATTCTTTGTGGAAAACCTGATTTTGTTTTGGATTGCATTGACAATATTGATACAAAGGTGACTATTTATCTGCAAGACTTTAACCTATGTTAAATCTTCTTATCTCTCTCTCTCTTTAATAATTATTTTTAAATTTTCTATTAGCAGTGACTTTAATATTGATGCTAAATTGACATATAGAAAGGATAAATAAGGACGATGGAATTTAGAAAATTAATGTACTTTCAGAAAGTATAAATGAATCATTAATTCACCATTTATTGAGGTTTAATTACCAAAACCGTCTTTTTGAAACACTATACATTTGGGGATGGGGTATTGATAGGGCCTCCTGTTATGTTTACATATGCGAGGAAGAATAGGAGAAGGGAGAAGGGCCCTAAAGATGGGAACCAATTTTGCATAGCTTTCTCATTCCAGTGGGCCTAAGTTAAATAATTAAAAGCAAGTAGTTAGAGAAGAGAATAATATAAAGAGGGAATGTATGTGAAAGGGTGAGTAAGAATAGTTATAGTGCATGCAACATCTTTGGAGTCGGAGAAATCAAGATCATCAAATTTAACCTAAGTTTATAATGAAATATTGAAAGGACTGTTTAATGAGGTGGATGGAAATGCATGTGTAAATTACGTAATGTTGTTTTGGGCGATAAAATTTCCATGTAACAAGCTTTTTAGCCAAAGGAATAGTTTGTTTATTTGTTTGGTTGTTTGTTTGTTTGTTTTTTTTTTTCATTTTAAGCAATTGATGTTGTCGAATTTTACTTCTATTTATGGATGTTCATATTTGAATGTGCTTTTCTAATAGGAGTTTGTTTTTAAATGCTTTGTAAATCATATGTGATAGGTATCACTTCTTGCTGCATGTGTACGTAGGGGTTTGAAAGTTTTATCAGCAACAGGAGCCGGAGCTCGAGCTGACCCAACAAGAATTCGTGTGGCTGATTTAAGAGAGTCAACAAATGACCCATTATCTCGAGCTGTAATGTTTCTTCATGTGACAAAAATTTTCTTTTACGCCAAAACTTTGAATAGCTAGATTCCTTCTCTAGAAGGACGCATCAGAGAAGTTGTTGGTTTTTGAAACATGTTTTAAATTGAACTCTTATTTTAAAGGGTAGTTTGTCATTTATTTTGGCTCATATAAACTCCTAAACCACTTTTATTTTATTTTATTTTAATATTTGGAAATCAATTAGATGGCTAGAGAGTGACTTGGAAAGTGAAAGGCCGAGAGTATAATTTTTGTAAGTGAAACACTTGAAAGCATTTGGAAAAATAATTTTCGTGATAAGAAGATAGCAACTTTTTTTTCTTGTGTAGAGTTATTAGTACGAAATGCTTGTTAGTTATTTAATAATGCATTAATATATAAAACCTTCTTTTCTGCTGTTATAACTTTCCTCGAAGTTTGTTTATTTGTTTTTCCTTTCTTTCTGAGAATTTAGGCTGTGGCTATTTGTTAATTACAGGTGAGGCACCGTTTGCGGAAAGGTTATGGCATTGAAGGGGGCATTCCCGTTGTATTTTCTTTAGAGAAACCCAAAGCAAAGCTGCTTCCATTCCAAGGACCAGGTGGAGAAGCTGAAAATCCTTCAGATTATCAGGTGAGGCATTTACATGCAATACGAAAGATCTTTCTATATCTTTTGAGCAAGGCCTGCATGCATTGGGGCTACTTATGTACTTGCTTCCAAGATTAACAATTCTTGACTTGACAATGAATGAGTACTTTTTAGTGTTAAATAATTGTTGGTAGGTGTTGAAGAAAATACTAGTGTGAATAAACATTTTGAATTTTTATCATGATATCAGATAGTTCCAGGGTTCAGAGTTCGCATCATACCTGTTCTGGGCACCATCCCTGCAATCTTTGGACAGGTAATGGCCTCATACGTTGTGACACAACTGGCAGGGCTGCAAGTGGAAACAGAGCCTGTTGTCAATTTAGACATCGATCATTATAGGTTGCTTCATCAGCGACTCATTGAACACGAGGAATCATTGTATGGCACCGCCATGCAAGTCCAGGTGTGAAGGCTTTGATTAATTTTGCATGGGTTATTTTGAAGTATCCATTGTACTCCTTTTGGATTTGTTTGGATGATGCTAGTTTCTAGGTTGATTCCGAGTTGGCATTTTATGAATTCCGCAAGTCCAGTTTTGAGCAAGCCTAATTTTGATTGATTTTATGAAAAAGTACTTTAATTATTAAAAATTCAGCATAAAGACCTTAATAACAAATCACTAAGATGTTTGGTTCTACACATTTAGAAATGAAAGTGCTTTTCAGTCAAGCATCGAGTCTAATATCACTCTACAAATGCTCTGTCACAAAGTCTTTAAAGTACTTTGTTGATATGCCTTGAATCTGATAAGAAGCGCTCCGAACGACCAAGTACGGGGGTCTATTATGTTAGGGTTAAGAGTGGTGCCATATATAAACCCTCTTAACCTATTTTTGCCCTAATCTCTGTATTCTGAATACTCCTCTCATAATAAGATCGTTCTCTCCCTTTGCCCGTGGATGTAGCTAACACACCGTTAGTGAACCACGTATATCTGTGTATTGTTTTCTCTTCGCCCTTTCATTCTTGTTCGTTGGTTACTGTTTTTCTGTCATAACATACTTTTTGACTTTTCTCAAAAGCACTTTCATGTTTCTCCTAAACAAAACTTGTCCTTAATTTGGACATTGATCATGATGAGAGTGAGGAGTACTTTTATTCTAGTAATTAACTTTTCGGTTTCCATGTCTGAATGAAAGTATCCTCTTCAATATATAACATCTTTTTGTTGACACTCTATCATTCTATTGTTGTTGGATTCCAATAGTTAGGATTCTAATGAAGTATCAGTGTATTCTGATGCCATTGACTGTAGGTAGATGTTGAAGAAGTGATGTTTGTCGCAAAAGAGCTCTGGCATGGAAGAAGCGCGAGAGACCAATCTGCTAAAGATGTCGGACGGGGAATGTGGCGAGCTATTAATGAGTTAATGCTTGTGAGGTATGAATAGCTTTTCTGTTAATGTTGCCTAATATGCAACAATATTTGTTGTGGATTTAATGAAAGGATTTGGCCCACACTTTTTCTCGTTCCTTTGAACAAGGACATATAATTATAAACATATACTTTTTTTTTTTTTTTGTTTTTGATAAACCATGCTTTCATTGAGGGCGAACAGAAAAACCAGCCCACAAAAAAAGAGAGGCCCCTTAGACGAAGGGGCTCCAATCCAAAATTGGAATAATTACAAAATAAACGCGTCACCGAAGAGAAACCTTATATTTAACAAGGGACCAAACCTCAGTTTAGTCCCTCTCCAACCCTCTAAAAGTCCTACTGTTTCTCTCACCCCAAAGTCCCCAAATAAGAGATAAACATATACTTTTACTCGAATTCTATAAAATTGCATTGATAACGTCCATGAGATATGGGGCTGCATGTCCTGGTAAGGTTCTAGATTTTTTTTGAATAACGAGTGATATAATTTAATACTAACAGAAAATGAAGATTGCAATAAGTTACTTGGATTTGTTCAGATGCTCACTCTCTAGTGCTGACACTTTTTTTTTGTGTACAAATTAGGTGGGACCGAGCAAAACCAGCGTCCGTGACTAACTTAATTCTTTTGAAATTTAAAGAGGTAATTCGACTTTACTCGTTAGATGAATTTCTGGGAATTATGCTGAAGAAAGTTTCGCCGTTATTTTTCTCATGTCATTCCTTTTATCTTTCCGTTTAAAGTCATTTTACTTTCTTCACAAATTACGTATTTCGTTTAAAAATTATATACTGTCTATCAATTCTTGCTTGGACTTTTTTTTTTTTTACTTAAACTAAACATTTCTTGTCTACTGTTAGTAACTTCTGGTTTTCTTCTTTTCCCCTCGGGAAAATTTGGAGGGAAGTTTGCCATTTTTTATTTTTTATTTTTTATTTTTTTTAAAGCTTAAATTACAAATTTAGTCGCTGAACGTCGAGGACCTTGAAGTTTATATCTATTTAGTAACTTTCAAAATTTTTTCAAAAAAAAAAAAAGTAACTTTCAAAATTACAAATTTAGTCCCTCAGCTTTTTACATTTTTTTTTTAATTCATGGATCTACTAGACACAAAATTAAAATTTTAGGATTCCATTAGACATAGAATTCAAATTTATATCTAATAGATCAATTAATTTTTAAAAGTTTTGTCAGGACCTATTAGGCAAAAAATTGCGAAGTTTAGGAAATTATTAGACACTTTTGACAATGCAGAAACCAAATAGACACAAACCTCAAAGTTCAGGGACTAAACTTGTAATTTAACCAAAAAACGAAAGAGGCGAGTTGTTTACAAACGGTTGCTCTGTTTTTCATGATTCTTTACTCTTGTGAAGTGTAAAAAGCAACCATGGTCCTCTCACCACCCACTCTGTCGTATCATATTTCATTTTTGCCCATATAGTTAAAAAAAAAGTTTCGTTTTGGTCCTTCAAACATCTAAATGTTTGTTTTGGTCCCTATTGGTTTCATCTTGATCCTAAAAGTACCGATTGTGAGTCAATAGTAGATGGGAAATTGAGTTTAACCTTGTGGTTATTTGATGCAGGCTGATGAACATGAGTCATCAACCCTAGATGACATAAAGGAAAAAGAACCTGAATTCTTCACGAGGGTAACTTCTATTTTGAAGCGATCTGAGATGGATTTTTCCTTGTGAAAAAGTACACTTCTTTTTTGTAATAGATAAGGATATAGTTTTCATCTCCAATATTATCAGTTTTTTCTTTTTCTTTTTTCGTTTTAGTTCAACATACGGAGGTTAGTAGTGCCTTAATTGTTAAGCTTAGATCGGTCCAATATTATCAATTTTACAGTTGACTAAAATTTTCGTCTAGTCTGTTATTTTTTGAGATTCCGAAATATAATTTTGCCAGAGTGAGCATAGTTGGCATGTACCGTTGACCAAGAGGGAAGATGTTCGAATCCCCAACCCTCAAATGTTGTTGAATAAAAAAAAAATAGTTTTCTACCATCTGTTCAATTTAGGAGTTCATGGTACTTTTCCTAGTTTTCAAACACAAAATTGTAATCCAAAAGAGTAAACTAAGCCAAATATTGCTGTTTAATTTATGATTTTTTTTTTTTTTTTTTTTTTTTTTTTTTTTTTTTTTTAAAATTAAGGTTGCAATCTTGGTTCTATTGGATATAATCTTGATGTGGGCTGTAATTTTGATTCTTGGATGAGAATATAATGATGATTTGGTTTGTAATTTTGTTTTTTTGTTTTTTGTTTTTCTCGATAAATCTGATTTGATTTCATTTACATCAATTTGATTGTGGTAATTATTTGCTCTATTTATGCACCATTATTAAGATAGATTTATCCCCAAAAAAAAAATAAATAAATTAAAGGTGACTTAATGGAATATAATGTTTAAGATTTGTTGTGAATTTTTAGAATTTTTTTTTTTTTAATTTTAAATTGTGGTTTAAAATGTTTTGTATAGAAGAATCTAAGGCCTCATTTGATTACTTTTTGGTTTTTTGTTTTTGAAAATTAAGTTTATGAACACTATTTCAATCTATAAGTTTCTTGGTTCGGTTATCTACATTCTTCCCATGTGTTAAAAAACTAAGCCAAGTTTTGAAAACTTAAAAAAAGTGGTATTCAAAATTTTGTTTTTGTTTTTGGAATTTGACTAGGAATTCAAGCTTGTCCTTGACAATAATGAAAACATAAAGAAATCGGGAGAAAACAAACTTATTTTTCAAAAATAAAATGGTTATCAAATTGGGTCTAAAAGTTTCATGTTAAATTTTGTTTGTTCATAAGTCATAACGAACATTTAGAGACATAAAACCAAGATGAGACGATGAATATATCGTTTATAGGATTTTGTGTGGAATAAAAAAAACGAAACCCAATTGTAAGGGAGATTTCATTTGCATAAAAGGCCCACTTCAAAGATCCAAAAAAAACAACTCTTAGAATGAGGATGGTTCAGAAATTGTTCAAAGTATTTTATTTTGTTGAAGGTTAATGTATCTTGTAAAATTCTAAACATTGGAAAAGAAGGATTCATAATTCAAAAATCTCTTTTTATGTTTTTTTTTTTTGAATTTTCAAACATGAACTTTGAAGATATTATTTTTTTAAAAAATTCACTAGAAGTTTGTTTAAAGGATAGATAGAAACATAAAGGTATCATTTGGTGAATGGCCATGTCAATATTTGCTGATTGATTGTAGCCATCTGCTTTAGAAAATTGAAATTTTTAGCCAAATTTTAGAGACTATTTTGGGTCCCACAATCATTAATGTAACTAATTGGTTGGTAATTTAGTCTTTATATCTATAAGGTAACTTAAGATGGAATTATTCCATTTAATTATGATAAATGTGTTTATCTTACAAATTTGTCTTTTATCATATCATACCAAGAATGAATTACATATTGATTAATTATATTAATGGTGCCAAAGTAAGCATAAATCAGTGGTAATTAATTAGCATGTACCAACAAGGTTAGAGGTTTGAATCCCCCACTCCCAAATGTTGTTGAACTAAAAAAAATTATATTAATGACATTTCGTACCTTTTACTTCGTATCGGTATAATTTTCTCATGCCAAAGTGTGCATATTTTAACAGTAACTTGCAAATTTGCATATACAGCCAAAAGATCAGAAGTTCAAATCCTCCCACCTCCAAATGTTGTTGAATTAAAAAAAACTCATAATCTATGTATTTGATTTTAATTTCCCCTCAACATTTTCAAAGTATCAATCATATGGAATTTGAAAATGGAGGGTTATCTATCTATCTATGTAACAAATTAAAAGATTAAAGATAAAATTGATATAATCAAAACATTTGTCTTTAATGAAACTAGTTATACTTATAAAGGGCATTTGGCATAATTTAACCTTTAAAAAAAAATGATATATCTTTTTCTTTTTTTATTTTTAGCACAAAAAATGATATGTCTTTGTCCATATGGTTAGTTTTTATTTCCTTTATGTTAACAAATTTTGCTTTTCATATTGTTTGCCCAACAACTAGGCAAAGGAGAAGAGAGATTTTGAGGATTGAAAAAAAAAAAAAAATGAAAGGCAATTATTTGGGGACAAATCTTTCAAATTATTTTTATTATTTTTATTTTTTTGATCCAATAAATCTACCAAATTATCATCTTTAGTTTTTATTTCTTCGAAATTTTGTAGATTACATGGAGTTTTTTTTTTTGAAAAATTATAGGTTTAAATATTTTTTCATTAAGTTTATTAATTTTACTTTCCTTTCTAAAATTTTAAATATTTTGTTTTAGCCCCTTAAAATAAAAAATAAAAAAAAACTGTGTCCTTGTCATTAAGTTGATTTTTTCCCATTATTTAGCATATAGTCTTAATTTAGGTAAATATGTTGTTCATTTATTTATTTATTTTTAAATTTTTAGTTCAATAACATTTGGGGCAAGGAGATTCGAACATCTAACCTTTCGATTAGAGGTACATGCCAATTACTGCTGAGCTATGCCCACTTCAACATTTCGTTCATTTACTTGATAAGTAGTTTACTATTCACAAGTATTATTTAAGTCACACATGTAGTCTAGGTGTTGAATTTCAATACGAAATCAAATTTATGTTATATAAGGATATAGCCAATAACTGAAATCTTTCTTATTCAAACTTTGTAGGATTAAAACAAAATGTTTGAAAGTTTAAGAAACTTAAACATACGTTTAAATATCAAAATAGAATAAATATAAAAGTTCATGGACCAAAATTATACTACTTAAAGCTTTGCCTCTACACCATCAAGGTCAACATCGAGCTATGGTCTCGACTAGGGGTAGAGCAAAAAAGAAAGGGGCAAACTTATACTAGAAAAAGTTACATAAGATTTTTTTTTTTAAGCCTTTCTCAAGTTTATTTCCTAAATTTTTAAAATTAAAAGATGATTTATATATGTAGTAAGTTATAAGAAAAAAATTAACCCCTCTTAATAAGAATTCTTGTGTCTGCCCCTGGTTTTGAACTTGTGAATTGAATCATTCCACTACTATAGTTTGGTATACTTTCTATCATATTTAAATAAGGATAACTTTCATGAAACTTGAATTTATGACGATTATAAAAAATAATATATTTTCAAAGTTAATTAAAATGTGACAAGACACCATTGTCTATGCATGCATGTCGATTCAGCCAATTTGTTAGTAAGTTCAAAATTTTCTCTCATATAATATTTCAAAATTTTTTGGTTGCTCTTAATCATCATTAGGTTGACTTAACGACGTTGTATGGTATTAATTTTCAACACATACACTGGTTGATGTGATGATAAAAGGACAAAAAATTAAAAACAAAACATTATAGGAATATGTCAACCTAAGTTGCTATTGATGTAAAAATTGAAAAAAAAAATTGAAGTTATTATTTTTGGTTGATTGTCTTGTTTGGTTTGATTATATGATTGAACTTTTATTTTAAAAATTTCATCACCTAACTTAGAAAATTGACAATCACTTTTCTCATCTCTTAAATTTGGAAGATCATTGAGCAATTTGGTTGTGTTTTTATGTAGCTCTAAAGCAACCAAGGAATTGCAATAATGAGTGGTGGAAAGTTTTAAAAGAAAATTGGAATTGTTCTACTTGAAAATATTCCTTTTTAATGGCTCTTCTTGCCTCAATAATGTATATCAATAACATGTTGAAGATATGAACATAGCTCACATCGACTTGAGATGAGAAAACTTTACGGTACATAAAAAAAGAAAAAGAAAAATTCTTCATTGGTTTGTGGCATCTTAAATGGAAAAGAAAAAAAAATCCACGTGAAATTAGGTCATGGTGGAGTACATAAAAATATTTAGGTCCCGTTTGATAATCAGTTTTTGAAAAGTAAGTTTATAAACACTGTTTGCACTTATAAGTTTCTTTGTTTTGTTATCTACTTTTTTTTTTCCAAGTTTTCAAAAACCAAGTCAAGTTTTAAAACTAAAAAAAATAGTTTTAAAAAACTTTTGTTTTGTTTTCAGAATTTGACTAAAAACTCAATTGTTTCCTTACCAAATTAAAATGAAAACCATGATAAAGAAATTGGAAGAAAACAAGCATAATTTTCAAAAAATAAAAAGTTAAAAACCAAATGATTATCAAAAGGGACCTTAGAGACTTAATGTCCCGACATTAAGTTGATATTCTATGAAATGAATTTTTACTAGGACAATATATCCATTGGCACAAGACTGTTTAAGTTGATTCGAAGAATAAAATCATACAAAGTTAAACCTAATATCATACTATTGTTGAGAGATAGGAAGAGATTTATTAACAAGAGGTATCAAAGGCAACAAAAAATAGATATGAAATATACAAGTAATGATAACATTTAAGTCCAATGGCACCATTTATTTTTTACTCAAAATAGGTATCAAATAAATATAATTACAATTCGAACATAGTTTAACAGATAAAAGATACTTATTATTTTTTCTAAGATTGAAGTTTCAAACTTTGTATGTCTATATTTGTTGAAGTAAAAGATAAAAAAATAAAAAACATCAAACTAACATGTTAAGTTTTGGAAAAACAAAAATTGATCAAAAGGCCAACTTGCTTCAAAGATTGAATAATCAATCATCATGAATAATAACTAAAGACAAAAAAAAAAAAAAAAAGGGCATAACCAACCATATCCAAAAGTCCCAACATCTTTTTAATCTCTAAGTTTCTAGGAATAGTTTTATTAGGACCCATTGTTTTAAAAAAGTAACAGGCTTATATCTTAAGTTTTTGGTAATAAAAGTTCAAAATGAAAAACATTATTAGTTCTTTATTAGTTATGATGACAAGTTGTGTGTAAACTTTTCAAGATTAGTTTTATTGTATTTTAATGCTAATGTGATAAATCATTTTTTTTCTTTTTTTCTTTTGGTTTTTGAGGCGAATAACAAATGGTGGAAGATGAATATTTCATCTCTTAGTTCAGGTTACATGCTAATTACCACAAAGTTATGTTCACTTTGACAATAATTTAATCATTAAAACCTTGTTTGATAACCATTTATGTTTTCGATTTTCCGTTTTTGAAAATCATGCTTGATAACCCTTTTTTTTTCTTTTTATTTTTGAAAATATAATCATGCTTATTTTCTCACAATTTTATCGGTAAACTTTTCACCATAAAAAAAACATTTGGATTCTAAGTCAAGTTTAAAAAACAAACCAAGTTTTCAAGAACTATTTTATCTTTTCAAAATTTGGCTGGGTGTCTGAAAACGTTTTTAAAAAATAGATATTAAAAAAAAAAAATCCTCTAGGTGGAAGCTTAATTTTCAAAAACAGAAAATAAAAAACAAAGTAGTTATCAAACAAGACTTAAACTTCAATGACAGTATCAATTCTCCATCTTTAATTTTAAAATTATCACTATACACATGAACTTTTAATTTTGATTGTAATAAGTTTTCATCATTAATATTGTTATGTAAATGTTAACGTAATACATCGATTAGATTAATAAGTGATGATTTTACATAACACATTGATCAGATTAATAAGTGACGATTTGACATAAGAAATAGCTGGTAGAATAAAATAAGAAAGAACAAACCAAAAATTTGATAACATGAACAAATCATATTATCAAACTAGATTTTTTCTTGCTCATCTTTATCATCTTATCCAAACTTAGCTGATCTACTCTCTTGTGTCACGTGTTGTCAAATAGTGTTAAATCGCCCATCGATCCAACCTAATCGGGTAGGCATGATATTGCAACAGGGCTTAAACATTATTGGTTTGTTCCATCGTTGTGCATAAATTAGTTGACAATTGACTTTGGAAAAGTGTAGAGTGGGAGGCAAATTTCATCATGCATGGGCTCTACTATCCACCAAGTGGGATCCAAAGCTTCTTATAATCATTGAAGTGTGGTTTGTGCAGCCACACATAGCTTAGGCCACTACTTTTTCCACTCTTAAGTACTTGTCAAAAAAAAAAAAATTATATATATATATATATATATATATATATATATATATATATAGCTATAAAACGAGATGAAATCGACATATTTGTCATCTACAATCGAAATACATATCGAGTTTAGGGATAACAATGGAATGAGACGGAGTTAGAGATGCATTTTCTATCTTCATAATTTTTACCCCATTCTTTGGTTTGGAGAATTGTAGTTAGATCGCTTGGTCATAAAAAAAAAATTCAATAGAAAAGTTTGATTTTAAGTACTAGTAGGGTGGAAAATTTTGGGCCCGTTTGGTAACATTCTCATTTCTTGTTTCTGTTTCTTCATTTTTAATAAAGAAAAATAGAATTTCATGACCCTAACACCTATACATTCAATAATAATAAACCTATATTCTTATTTATGTTTGGAAAAAATTGGAAACAAGAACAAAAAAGGAGAAACTAGTTTTAGTTGTTCCCAAAAGTTCTATACAAATTTTTGGAGTGTTTCTAAAAAATGAGAAACAAGAAACATACATAGTTATTAAATGCTTAGATTTCTTAATAAAATTGGAGAAACGAGAACGTTACCAAACGGGCCCTTTATTTTTCCATCTTTTTTCCTTGAAAAGAAATAAGAAAAAGAAGTATCTTCATCATTCATCATCAACCTTGACCGTATTTTAAACGAAACGGGATGAAGTGGAATCTTGAAGGAATAGATTTTTGTCGTATCCAATTGACTCTTCTACACGCACAATTCAAATATTTCAAATATAGGACATGGTCAATGGATGATATTTCAGCCTTACAATATCATGTGACATATACACCACAAATTAAGCCATCAAATATTTAATTAACTCTTAGTTCCCAAAGAATTTTCTGTGGAGGAACTTAAAGGAATAAGTTTAGGGCAGTGTACCCTAATTCCATGGTTCAAAATGACCTACCACAAATGGCGTGCCAATGGAGTTGGACCCAAAAGCTTTGGGATGAAAGACAAAAGTTTTAATAGTGACTTCCAATTCAGCACGTCAAGCTTATCTAAAAATTATATTACTTTTTCGCTTTCAATTGGAGCATTCTATTCTAGCTCAATCACGAGTGAAACTTTGCCATCCTATCAATTTCATTATAGTCCAACAAGTCAAGACACTAGTAATCTTATTTACAAGTCGTGAAGTATTCAAATTCTCATCTATTGTTTGAATTGTAATATTTTTTTAAAGAAATTGCTTTGATTTGATTCAAATTCGACATTGGAATCCTAACTTTGTTGCTTCAAATCTCATATTAATTAAGTTCTCTTGATAAGTATTTTTTGGTTTTTTTTTCAACAACGTGTGGAGTGGAGATTTGAATATCTGATTTTTTTGGTAAAAAATATAATGTCTTAATCAGCTGAGTTATGCTTAGGTTCACAATTTTGTTTTCTTTTCCAGTCCGTATCTTTCCACCTACAGCACATGAGCTTCCGAGAGTCCAATTCGAATCTAAACGATTTTTTTATATGTCTATAATGGCACAACTGTTTCGGTTTTTGTGCTTGCATTTGAGTTGTTTCTCCTCCTTTAATTTCAATCAAGACACTTGAAGTCACATATAGGCTATGAGGCTTCGGTTTCTACCTCTATCAGGCGGCGACAACCCCACCTCTACCGCCACAACATGAAGGAGCTGCTCTTTAATCTACAGTATAACCAATCTACATTTTCTCCATGTAGGGTATATGATATTAAATTGAAATTAGCTTCTTTTAACTATGAGGCAAAGATAAACAACTATAGAAAGATGAAAGATTACAATTTGTAGAAAAAGTATCAATAGGATCATATATCTTTTTACTATTCCAACAAGGGGTTGAGCTGGGCCCAAAATGAAAAATGGGAATTCTACTTACAAACAATTTTTTTTTAATATATTTTTATTGGCAATTTATTGTGCTGGCTTCCACCAGACGTATGAAGCTTATCTAAAAATTAATTTCAATGGAAAAGATATATTTTAACCTTGCTTAGCTTCAAGGCATATTAAGTTTTACTCTAAATTTGCCAAAGCGAGCTTAACTCAGTGGTAATTGAAATGTACTCTTGACCAAAAAGTCAGAGGTTCGAATCCTCCATCCCCAAATGTTGTTGAGCTCAAAAAAAAAAAAAAAAAAAAGGTTTTACTCTAAATTTTTAGTTTTATTAAATTACACCTTCTAAATAGTAACGGGTACTTTATTCATTGAGCTATATGTTCAGATTGACTTATTAAATTGCATCTTAAATTTAGATAAATGTTGCAATTTTCACCTTAAACCTTAAAATGTGTTGTAATTTATACCTTAAAATGTAGGTTTTAATTTGTGAAATCGTTGAAAAAGAGTATTTTTTTTTTGTGTGTCCAATGAATTATAAAAACATATATTTGACATGTGGTTGATATGACTTAAACAAAAGGGCATCGAGCTGAGGTGATTTTTTTTTTTATTATTAAAATTTGTAAATTTTGATGATGTTATCTAATGGTAATTTTTTTGCATGAATTAAATTTAATTTGGTACAAAACTTTATTTTCATTAAATTAGTTTTTTATTATTATTTTTTTAACTTCTTTACATTATCTTCTGTCAATGTTGTAAATTGTATTATTAAGTTTAGGGTAAAAATTGATACAAAATTCAAGTATAAGGATAAATTTTTTTTTTCCCGAATTTCAACTTAATTAATATAAGTGTGCACATTTCAAAATCTCCAGTCTAACACTCAATTCACTTTTGACGCAAGCAATAGAGACAAAGTCAATAAGAGAATCTCTATATGCAAATTAAATAAATTCTTTTCAAAGAAATATAATTATCATGTTTTTGTAAGGTATGTGAAATAACGTATTCCTAAAATATTTTTTTTAAGGTAGCAATCATTACGTATAGTCTAGTACGCAATTCAATCATATATAACTCAATTGATTACAATATTTTTTTCTCCGTCAAAAGATCAAAAGGTTTGAATCTCATCTTTAAAACTCAAAAACAAAAAAGTCTAATAATAGAGTTTGTTAGTAACTTCATTAGAATTTAAGATATATAATTATGATAGTATTATTGAATAACTTCTTCATTTAGAGACAATAATAAGCTTCTCCTTTTTTTGCAAAATAATAATAATAATAAGCTTTTCTTTCTCACACACATAGCTCCTAATTAATCAAAGAAAAGGAAGTCCACTTTATTTTAGATGGTGATATAGGAAGGTGGGAGGATGTTTCCTAGCTTTTCTTTACCAAATAGAATGATTTGACCAACATTGACTAATGAATAATATAGGAGCACTTGTGAATACATCCATTATATTCAAACATGAGTTTTTTTTTTAAAAATAAAACAATAACAACATAGTTGGTGAGAGGTATTAATCAAGAATTATATGATTAACTTACCTACATAATTTTACCAACTCGAGTATAGCTCATCATTTAAAGTATTTCTACGTCATTTTAATAATGAGATGATTCGGGTTTCAATTCCTACCCTGAATTTATGATATATGATATGTTGAACTCAAAAAAAAAAAAAAAATGGTATATGATATTCCAAAAAATAAATACATTTTGAATTATTTTTTATTCATCTCATTGTCAATTTAATGATTAGTGGTTGATTTAGACATTAAATAATTTTTTTTTATCTCTATATTGGCCTCACTAGGTAAATTTCAACAAGGAAAAAACTTGCCTGCATACCGGTATGTAGGGATACATACCACCATTAAAACGTTGACAACTAAGAGAGATAACAAAAAATTCTCATTTTCTCTCTTTCTCTTTCTTACTTGTCAAGATTTTAATGGGGTATGTAGGAAGATCCCTGCATACCGGTATGCAGACAAGTTTTGTTCTTTCAACAATTTTCAATTTTGTGAAATTCAACCCTAAACTTAAATAAGTAGTGAAATCAATTCCCTCAAATCATTAAGTTCTCGTTGGTTTTTGGTTTTCTGTTTTATTTTTTTTTGTTTTTTAAAACAAAAATTATATATGTTTGATGATTTTTTTCGGTTTTTGAATGACAGAAAACCAAACTTGTTTGATAATTGTGTTTTTTTTTTTGTTTTTTTTTTTTTTTTCAGTTTTTTAAAATTTAGAGACATGGATATAAATGTTTTTGAGAGAAAAATTAAACATGGTAAATTTAGAGACATGAAACAAAATATTTAGAGAGAATATTAGTTAGACTTCATAAAAAATATTATTTAGAAGAAAAAAAAATTAAAGGTAAGAGATAAATTTAGAACAAAAAAGTTAAATAAAAAGAGAAAATTTAAAGAGATGGTTGAAAGTAAAAGATATGTTAGAGAAATAACGATAAATTGAAAAGATAAAGAAAAGTGGTAGCAAGGAGATTTTTTTTTTTTCAAAAGAAAAGATAAGAAATGTTTATTAGAGAAAATTTAGGGAGGAATTTTACAGATAGTTAAGTGCATGTTTGGGAGTGATTTTGAAATGATTAGAATCACTTTTGTCGTATTCAAAACTGCTCAAAAACATTTCTGTAATAATTCAAAATCAATTTTGATGATATGAGAATCACGTTTAAAAGTGTAAAATCAAGCATAAAATTGATTTTGAATGATTAAAGATAGGTTCCGGAACAATTTCGAATATGACAAAAGTGATTTTAACTATTTCAAAATCACTCCCAAACATGCACTAAGTTAGAGGGAGAAAATTTTAGATAAAAGGAAAGTATTTGATTTTTAGAAAAAGAAATTTGATAGATTTGTTAGAAGAGAAATAGAAATGAAAGTTAAATAAATATAAACATTTTAGATAGAAAAAAAAGGATAGGTAGAGATGAAAATTTGAGAGAGAAATAAAAAATCATCTTGAAATCAAAATTTTTTAGAGAAATTTTTTTATAAAAAGAAATAAAAATTTATATTAAATGGAAATTTTAGGGGGAGACAGAGATAAAAAATCAAATTGAGATCAAGATTTTAGAGAGAGAGAAATGTTTTAGAAAGAGAAATAAAAAATTATATCGACATGGAAATTTTTCTATAGAGAGAAAGAGTAAATTTATGGGAGAAAAATTTAGAGAAAAAATTTTGCATAAAAAAATTTAGAAAAAAGAATTTGTTTTGTTTTTTTTTTTTTGTTTTTTTTAATTTGTTTATAATTTGAAAATTATTTTAAAAAACATAAAACAAAAAATAAAATATATTATCAAACGCTTTTTTTTTAAATGAAAAGTAAAAACAGAAAATAGAAAATTATCAAACTGACTCAAAGTCAAAGTGAGCATAGCTCAGCCATAATTGACATGTATCCTCGATCAGGAGGTCAGAAGTTCGAATCTCCCATCTCAAATGTTGTTGAACTCGGAAAAAAAAAATCCTCAAAATTTTCATTTTTTTAAATGTTTGTGGTTGGTTAGGAGTTTTTTTTTTTTTTTTTTTTTTTTTTTTTTTTTTTTTTTTTTTGACAATATGGGGGTGGGGGGACGTAGTTATAGGTACAACTTTATGCCAGTTGAGCTATGCTCTTATTAGTTAGGAGTATTTTGGTGTTTTGGATAAGACTATTTTTATGGGCATTGTCTTATTATATTTACAATCCAATGTTTATTTAGCCAAAGTTTAGGTATTTTATACTTTGGATACTTTTTTTTCCCTCAATTAATTGTGTGGCCACTAGCTAGGTTCATATATATTTTATTATTTTCGTAGTTGTGTTGGAGTAATTATGTATGGCTTGATTTTGAGTTTTTTTTTTTTGTTAAATTTTATTTGATTAATTAGTTGGTTTTTTTTTTTTTTTTATAGGTTGATTAATTAATTAGTTGGTTGATGAACCATTTTCTAATTAAGTTGTAAGGAGATATTGATTTCTTTTTTAGATTTTTTTAGTTTAACAATATGTGAAGGTAGGAATTTGAACATCTGATTAATCGTGCACATATGTTCAAGTTTATTTATTCATATTTAGAATTTAATTTGATCCTATATTGAATTTTTTAAAGTTAAAATTAAACTTACTAAAATAAATATAGGGATAAATACTTTCATACTATTTAAATTAAAGTATACAAAAAGAAAGTCTTCTCATGTAATATTTTTTCTTTTTATTGAAATTAACAGTTGCCCATCAGCTATCAATCTAATTAATACGTGATTATAATTAATAGGATTGCTAATAATTGACATGAACAAGATGAACATAATCAAATAATTGTTATATGAAAATCACATAGACATCATAAATAGAATTAAAGTCATAATTTTGATAGAAATATACCATGAATAGAATTAGAGTCATAATTTTTTTTAGTGAAAATTAGGACCTGATGTGAAGAGTCAGATCTCCTTCTAAGTGTTTAAAAAAATGTTTTTAAGTAAAAAAAAATATTTTTAAACATTTAGAAAGTCATTCCAAACAGACACTCAATTAACATTAAATCAAGTTTCTTGAGCAAAAATGAATAAGATAAACACGCAAACGTCGATTAAATTAAATTAATTTGTGGGTTTTAGACTTTTCAAAAGGTCTTATTGTTAAATGATGTGATGGAAATGGTTTCATTTGGGTTTTGTTCCCTACCATCATGAACCATTCACATGCCTATTAAATTCTTCATTGATTTGGCAATTCCACTTGGTGTAACATCTTTTAAGTCTCTCTCTTTCTCTCTCTCTCTCTCAACTAATTAACATTAAGAGAGGGAGAAAATTAAGAATACATATACCAATTGCAATATCCTATGAGTTGTCTATATTAAACTCTACTTTTAAGGCCTTATCCCAAATAATAAAGTGTCTTGTTCAACACTTTTTCTTTTTGGTTAAAAATGATTATTTGTTCTCACCCCATGTCCTTTTCCTCCTCTATACTTTTCCTTTTGTTTGTTGAGATAAAAACAAGTGGAATATTAGAGTTTTTTAGGGTTGATCTACGACTTGTAAACGAGTTTATATTGATGTGTCTTAACCAGGTGAACTATATTTAAGTTAATATACTGCACGTTGACAAGTATTTAATGTTGATAGATCGTTGATTTTTTTTTTTTTGAGTTCGATCATTGATTATTTTAGCATCTCATTAATGTCATATAAATAAAATTTGAATTATAATAACATCAAACATTAATGACAATAATCATTAATGAGGCCAACAAGAGCATAGCTCAAATGACATAGAGTTGTACTAATGACCACGATATATGTGGTTCAAATCCCCACACTCCCATATTGTAAAAAAAAAAAAAAGAATCATTAATGAGGTTAATAAATAAAACTACAGGAGTAAATTTGAAACTTTCTAAAGTAGAAGAATAATGGAAATGATATAATGATATAAAAACGAAAAGGGATAATTTCTATTTAATTTAGAATGAAAAGTATTTTAATCTATATCATTCGTAGTTTAGCTTATTCATCTTGTTCTTTCTCTTTCATAAACAAATGCTTTGTTTTTTGTTTGTTTGTTTGTTTTTTTTTTTTTTTTTTTTTTTTTTTGTTTTAATTTTTCCATCAAGTTTGTTACATTTGATTTGTTAGGAGATGATTAAAAAATCCACAAATTCCACCCCCTTTTAAGGGAGAAATCTCATTTAAAGGTAGGGTTGAAATTGGTGGTGGAGAAATTTTTTTTCTTTGATTTCTTTTTCAAGGACGATATGGGAAATAAATTCTTTTTTGTCTCACCTCGACCAAAATTTTGTAATTATTATATTAATATAAACTTTTGTCATTACATTACTAATAAAAATATGAAATATGTTTAAAAATAATTTTAAAACTAGTAAACAACAAAATACTTACCTTCCTTAAAGGTTGAAAATTTTATTCCCACTACCATAATAGTTGAGCTAGAAAAAAAAACCAAGCTTTATAGAAAAATATATTATTTAGTTTTTTAATTAATTTTTATTCAAAAAATAATTAAAAGTGAACGAGAAAACTTACATTTTTTCCAATAGAGAATTCCTAAACCTCAAGGAGGAATTATTCCAGATCCATTACTATACCGACGATCCCCAAATACATGTCTTTCTCAAAAGTAGGAAAGGCAAAATCTCTTATGTATAGGTTTAGATCTACAGGTCCTATACTTTCATCTTTATTATTATTATTTTTTTGTCATTAAACTTTGCATAAAAGTTTATTTTTGCCAATATCATTATATATATTTTTAAATCTTATGTAGCATCAATGTGGACATTTATTTTAAGTTACATTTATCTATTTAACATGAAGAACAATAATTGGTTTCAATGAAAGTGTGAGGAGACAAAAAAGATCAATAGTGAGTTTCCATGAAAACAAAAAGGTTGCATACATTCAAAGTAGATGTACTATATATTTTCTATGTTTGTAGCAAACAATAATTAGTATGACAAAAATTAAAGGACTTCAAGATAAGAATGAATATATAGAGAAGAAATAATTCAAGTAACAAACACATGATAGACTCACAACCACACATATAATTTGTATACAATGTATGACTTTTTCTTTTTCTCCAACCTCATATATCCCCTTTGTACTTGATGAAGAACTTGAGTACTACTTTTGCACTATGAAATTTTTTGTGGAGTTGAATAGATTTCAATGTCTTGTTTGTGTATATTTGATGTCATTTAATATGATATGTTTTTGTAGGGAAAAGGAGATGACCAAAAATATTTTGGAGCCTAAGAGTTGATTGTGTGATGGATGGGTGGTGGGTAATTGAACAAAAAACAAGTTGGTTTGTGGGGTGTGGGGTACTAATACTTGCAAGTACACCATAAACAAAAAGCAACTCCTCTTTTCACTCTCTTTGGTACTATATATGATTATTCAACCACTAGGTTTTCTGAACTTGTGTTTGGCAAAATAGGGTGTCTTTTCTCCTTAAATTTATAAGGACTCATCTGGTAATGGTAACATTCTCGTTACCATTAGGTTTTCTGAACCCTAATGGTAACGAGAATGTTACCATTACCTAGTGTTTGGCAAACCTAGTGATTATTCAACCACTAGGTTTTCTGAACCCTAAACCCTAACATTCTCGTTTCTTGTTTTTTGTTTCTCATATATTTTACCTTTTTAATAAAGAAAAACATAACTGTGTTTAGTAATTGTTTCTTGTTTCTTGTTCTAAAAAAATGTTTGGTAATCATTTATTGTTCGTACTTTTTGACATTTTAAATTAAAAATGTAGAAAGTTTATATGAAAATTTAAATATCCAAAAGTTTATCTTTTGTTTTGGAAAAAAAAAAGAAATAGGAACAAAAACTAAGAAAGCTTGGTTGGGTTATTTCCAAAATTTCTACCCATAATTTTGGAAACATTTTTGAAAAATGGGAAACAATCTAGAACAAAAATAGGTATTCAAATACTTCTATTTCTAAAAAACTATCCAAACAAGAAACGGAAAACAAGAAACTTGAATGTTACCAAACGACTCCTAAAAATGACTGAAAAAAAAAAAAAAGATTAGAGTTGAGTTCGATTGGAATATTTGATAGTTAGGTTAGGCCAACGAGTTGGAAGTGAACATTGGATAATGAATTTTAGGTTAGGCCTTGAGTAGCTCTTTTGGTTCCCAAAAGATAATGAATATTGCTCTAAAACCTCACCTTTTTTTTCCTATAAAAACTAAAAACTACTTTATAAATCAATTAATTAACGTATAATATAGATACATATTTTGTACTTGGCATATAAAATATACACGACAATAGTTTATATTTTACATTTATCATATGAAATTTACAACAATAGTTTTTATTTTTATTTTTGAATTTAATTGGAAAAACAAATAATTATGGATAAGATTGGCTTGGCTGAAAAAACAATAATTAGTTTAGAAAGAAGATGAAAGTAAAATGGGAGTAAAACACACATAAAGATTGTATTTGTTAAAACTGTTTTGGAATTATATTCAATATGAAGTGGATTACGATTAATCTTTCTTTCTTTCTTTTTTTTATTTATACTTAAATATCATAATGGTTTAGTTTTTTATTAAGGTAACTATACATAAAAATAAGCCAACCTGAGCTTAGCTCAACGGTAATTGGCATATATAATCGACCAAGAGGTCAAAGGTTTGAATCTCCCACCCCCAAATGTTGAGGTACTCAAAAAAAAAAAAAATTATCCATAAAAATAATGTCAACATGAGCCTAACTCAATTAACATAGATGGCTGTACTAATGGCCTATAGATCTATGATTCGAATCTTCCATGAAATACATAGTAAAAAAAAAAAAAAAAGGAAAACTATCCATAAAAATAGTTGAAAGAAAAAGTAAAAGAATGGGCTCCACATGAATTGGGAAGATTAATGTTAATTTTTCTTTCTCTTTTTCTTTTCTTAAAAAATACACATTTTTTAATTTCAAAATTAATTATTCCCAATGGGGGCTTAATTAGTCCTTCAAACCCTTATTTATTATTATTATTATTTTTTTAAGAACCCTTTTTAATTCTTTTTCTTTTTAAGTGTAGTTTTTTTTTTTTTTTTTTTTTTTTTTTTTTTTTTTTTTAAAAAAAAAAAAAAAACTTAGGCAAACCTAAAGGCTGGGCCAGAGATGACATTAAAGTGGGGTAGGATATAGGAAAGGAAAATGCTATTTTCCATCTCTTTTGATTTTATAGTAATTTTAATTTTTGTCTCAACCCTAGCTATATTTCTGTTCTTTTCAAAGATTGAGTTTTTCATATAGAAAATTGTCTATTTTTTACTTTTACATTATTACATTAAAATTTTAGACAAACTTAATGTCCTTAATTAATATTCATTATTTTTAGTCTTTTTTTTTTTTAAAAAAAACATCATTTTTAGTCTTTATTTTTCTAATGTATTATGTATACATATTGTTGATGTATGCATAAGAGATAATGAATGTATTTAAAATTATTTAGGTCCCGTTTGATAACCATTTGGTTTTTAATTTGAAAATTAAGCTTATACACACATACTTTCACCTCTAAGTTTCTTGGTTTTAGTATCAATCTTTTACCTTGTTTTCAAAAACCAAGTCCAATTTTGGGGTTTTTGAAAACAAAAAATAGTAGTTTTCAAAAACTTGTTTTTGTTTTTAAAATTTGACTAGGAATTCAAATGCAACCTTAACTAGGATGAAAGTCATAGTCGGGAATTTAGGAGAAAATAAGCATAATTTTCAAAAACCAAAAACAAAAAACTAAGGCCCCGTTTGATAACCATTTGGTTTTTGGTTTTTGGTTTTTGAAAATTAGGCTTGTTTTCTTTAAATTTCCTCACCATGGTTTTCATTTTTGTTAAAGACACACTTGAATTCCTGACCAAATTCTAAAAACAAAAACAAGTTTTTGAAAACTACTTTTTTTAGTTTTAAAAAATTGGCTTGGTTTTTGAAAACATGGGAAGAAGGCAGGTGAAAAGCCAAAGAAACTTAGAATTGGAAGTGATGTTTATAAACTTAAAAACCAAAAACCAAAAACCAAAAACAAAAAACAAAAAACCAAATGGTTATCAAACGGGGCCTAAATGGTTATCAAACGGAGCCTAAATTTTGAATTCCAAGAATGAGTTCGGTGGAAAGAATATATTCTCCATTTTCATTCTTGAAATTTAATTTGATGAGGAATTTTTTGCATTTCCAACCCCATTTAAAGTGAAGAGTCCTCACCTTATTCAAGGTAGGGTCCCAATGAAAAAAAGTTGTCATTACTATATTTTATCATTGCCTGTTACCACAAAAAACTTATGCCTAGGCACCTTTATTATTAATGAAAAATGAAATAACTTCTCTTTTTTAGCTTGACAACATGTGTGGGTGGGTAGTCGAACCATTGACCTTCTGTTCGATGATATAATATCTTAACTGGACCTCTTGGTCAAGTTAAAACAACATCTTTTACTAATGAAATTAATTCAAACATTTTCTCAACAAAAGTGAATGGATACCATTTTCGTCCATATTCTTTGAGTTTTGTTCCATTTTAGTCCATATATTTTCAAATGTCTAATTTTAGTCAATGTACTTTAAGTAAAACTTAAAATTTGTCCTTACAATGAGTTTATTGTTAATTTTTCTATATATATATATATATATAAAGAGTTTTCTATTAGTTTTTCTTGTATAAATTTTAGAAATATGTTCACATTGTCTTTTCTATGAAAATTATTATTATTATTTAACCAATTTCGATAAAGATATAATAAATTTTAACTTATGGTAAGAATTAATATATTAACCTTTATTAAAAGTACATAGATTAAAATTGGACATTTGAAAATATAGAAAATGATATTTAAATTACCTAAGAATTATTTTGACCACTCGACGAATGTAGCTTAAAATTCTCTTTATTAGGTATAGCAAGTATTTTGCACATGATATTTAAACAAAATGGAGATTTTTTTTTCTAAGATTTAAATCTTATTTTGACTTTTGAATGATCTTATTCATCTTATTTTAGTCTCTAAAGACTTGGAAAACTTTGATTCTCTTCAACTTCCAATGGGTTTAATTTTATCCTATTTTATGTAGCATCAAATAATTGTCCATATAACAATTTACTTTTTTTTTTTTTTTTTACAACATTTAACAATTAACTTGAGCATAATTCAATTGGTATAAATTAAGTATGTGTTTTATGAAGAAGAGATCAGGAGTCCAAATCTTCTAATCTCATATTGTTGAATTCAAAGAAGAAAAAAAAAAAATTAACTTGTGTAAATAACAAAAAGCACAATGAGTTTTTGTTGAATAATTTCTAAAAAATAATCAAAATAATAAATAATGATTGAAATAATGTTTTATGTTTAAGTTTAGATATTAAAATAACATTTTTAAAGGTGTAAGAGCAAAATATATCAGAAGAAATAAACAACTTCAAGAATCAAAATAAGAAATAAGAAATAAGAAAGATTGAAATTATTTAGGAGATTTTATGCCATGGTTCCACATTATCATGTTTTCATATTGTGTAATATATTTTTAAAATTGTGGTTAAGACGTATAGTCTCGATCCAGAAGTGTGGAATCATTATACTTTAAAAAATAAATGAAAAAAAAGGATAAAATCTCCTATTCAACATAATATAATATAGGACGTAAGTATATATATAATTAAAGTATACAATAAAACATGATGGTGACGTAGCCACATGGGTTGCAATGCATATAAGTGACAATTATATGAAACCAAAATCTTTTGAAATAGGGATTCTCAAATTAGTGTCTATATCACAATTAATGTACTAATTAAAATTGAAAATATGGATGAACCCCCTTAGTGACATGGGTCAACTTGGTAACAATTAACCAAATTATTTAAAGTTTCAATTTAAGTCAAGTATTGATATTTTAAAATTTCGTTAAAAGTCATAATTGAGAAGACAATTTGTGTGAAATCAACTAAATGAATGACGTGGAATACACTTGGACTTAATCATTACATTTATATAACAAATTACAACATAATGAATATATATATAATAATAACAACCAACGAGAGTTTAGCTCAACTGACGTAAAATTGTACCAGTAAGGGAAGAGTCAATTCTATGTTGGGAAAACTAAAACTAAACCCTGAAATATGAATCAAATAAGAAAAGTGGAAGGAAGAGAGAGAAAAATGTATTTAATAGGTATATAAACTAATGTTATTATGTATACATATAATCGGTTTCCAAACTTCAAAACATATCTAGTTTAGAGATTTCTATTAGACATAAAATTGAAAATTTAAAGACCTGTTTTGATAACGTTTCCTTGACGTTTCTTGTTTCTTGCTTCCTCTTCCATGATTCTTATTTCTCTTTTCTAATTAAGAAAATGAGAACTACAATTGTTAATTGTTTCTTGTTTATTGGAAAAAGATAAACATGCTTGATAATCCTTTATTATTCCTTGTTCTCTATAATTTTAATTTAAACTAAAAATGTAAAGAATTTATAAGAAAATTAGTTTTTTAAAATTAGATATAAAAAAAATTTATGTTATATTTATTTTTAGATATATATTATGTATTTTAGAAGTAAAAAAAAAAAAGATAAAATAATGTTTTTATTTGTGTTTAAAAAAAAACTGAAAATAGAAGGAAGAAACTTAATCTTGTTGTTTCCAAAATTTATACACAATTTTGGAAACATCGTGTTTTAGAATGAGAAACAAAAAACATGAATAGTTACGCCAAACACGTCTATTACTCTAAAATAGAAACAAGATATACCAAAAGCAAAAAATGAGAATGTTATCAAACGACTCCTAAGTATTAGGATATTTGTGGAGTCAAATGACGACTCATCCAAATTGAAGATTCAGAAGGACAATGTCACGATACCATCATGAAGATGGAAAGAATCATGCGACACTTTTCGTAGTATTGAGACGCTGCTTCAAGCATCAGCATCTCAATGCTACTGACAATGAACACTCAACCAAAAGACACATGTTCAGTTTGAAGGTCCATTTCGATCCTTTGGATTAGGTTTTCGACTATATATATGTGTGTGAATTAACGAGAGTTTTGTCGAGTGTGGTCTGTCGATTTCTATTTGAGTAGTTGAAGAGATTTTCTTTAGCAATTAGTTCCATATGTGGCAATGTGAGTTGTAAATCGTAAGAGTCCCAAGTTTGGAGCAAATCAATATTTTTCGATGTCGTTGTCTTTTTCCTTCTCTCTTTTTACTTGTCGTTTGTCATTTTCACTAACTTGTTTGACTTATACATATGTGAAAGAGTCTTATAACATTTTTGTATTCCACCTTTGGTACTATTGTTCATTTTCTCCCAACACTAAGATACTTACTAGACACAAAACTAAAATTATATAAACTTATTAACCACATCTTCAAAGTTCAGAGACCTAAAAAGGCTAAAAAAATCTGTAATTTCATCCAATTTCAACCTAATGAATTTATATTGAAATAAGAACAATATTTAGCTACATAACAGTATGTAGTTATCTTTCCATACACACCACCATTAAAATATTGACAAGTAGGAATATATAGAAAAGACACACACACTAGGATGCACCCAAATATCATTCTTGAAAAAATAGATCATGAAGTCATACCTCACAGAGAGGTAGCATAAAACATTCGCAGCACACGTGCACACACACGTACTGGAGAAATTATTAGGTGCTCCCAGTGCAATAAGGCGGATAATTTTACACCGTTGGATGTAAGAGAGAGAAATTACGAAAGTATCTTAATTTTGTATCCAACGATTATTAGGAGACAGACAAATTTAAAGATGTACATCTAACGATTTTGAAGAGGGAGTCTCATTGCACCGAGAGCACCTAATAATCCGTCCACACGTGCCGACTCGAAAAAAGAAGAGAAGGGAAAGATTTGGAAAGGCATCCAATAGAAGGGCACACATGCACTAGAAACATAGTTTGGAAAAAAGCAATAAAGTGCATATACTCTTCTCTCGTAGTCCCCTTGTTCCCTTTACTCCAAATTGATTCCAGCTAGCCTTATTAACCCCCTCTCGACATAGACCTTCGACCAAGCAACCAACCAACCAAACCCTTCTCCCTTCTTATTCCCTTTATTTAAACTCCCTCCCTTCTTCTTTCTTCCCCATGCACTTTCCCACCATGAATAACTACAACAAGCTCCACTCCGACCAAACTCCGTCCAATCCTCCGCCTCCACCTCCGCCCTCCTCCTCCTCCCGCCGCCGCCGAATCCTCTTCATCTCCCTCCTCTCCATCCTCCTCATCGTCGCCTCCGCCGTCTCCGCTGCCGTCCTCGTCCACTCCCACATCACCTCCTCCTCCCAACCCCATTTCCCCCACAACAAACCCACCCAAGCCATCTCCCGCGCCTGCAGCCTCACCCTCTACCCTTCTCTCTGCCTCTCCTCCCTCCTCGCCTTCCCCGGCGCCCTCTCCGCCGACGTCCACGACCTCGTCCACATCTCCCTCAACCTCACTCTCCAGCACCTCACCAAAGCCCTCTACTCCTCCTCCCAGCTCCCCATCTCCCAATTCTCCGCCGACCCTCTCGCCCTCTCCGCCTATCAAGACTGCATCGAGCTCCTCGGAGACGCCGTCGACGCCTTCTCGCTCTCCCTCTTCTCCGCCTCCGCCTCCAACCACGACGTCGTCACCTGGCTCAGCGCCGCCTTGACCTACCACGACACCTGCACCGATGGCTTTGCGGACGTCGCTGGCCCGGTCAAGGAGCAGATGACGGCTAGGCTGAGTGATTTGTCGGAGATGATCAGTAATTCTTTGGCTATCTTTTCTGGGTTTGGTGGCGGGTTGCCGGTGCAGAACAGGCGCCGTCGGTTGATGGAGAGTGATGCTCAGTGGGCGGCGGAGAATGCGGTGGCGGAGGTGGAGTTTCCCGGCTGGGTCACTGGGAAGGATCGCCGGCTTTTGGCTACTCCCATTTCGGCCATTCAGGCGGATATTGTGGTTGCTAAAGATGGCACTGGGAAGTTCAAGACGGTGGCCGAGGCCATTGCGGCTGCGCCGTCGTCCAGTGGTCGCCGGATCGTCATCTACATTAAGGCTGGAAAGTAAGAATAATACTATACTCACTAATATCATTATTTAAAAAATATATTTCTTTTGACATTTTTTCTTTTTTAAGACGTAAAAAATATAATAGTGGTGAGAAGATATTTACTTACGGGTATTTTTCCTTTTCTTTTTTATTTTAAGTTTTATATTATCTACTATTAATTTTTTGATAAATCAGAGATATTTTTTCAAAAAATAAATTTACGATGAAAGATTAGTGGTGGACAACAAGAATTTTTAAAAAATTATATTCATTCGAGTGAAATTTTTGAATTATATTTTGTTTTATTTTTAAAAATTATAATTATTTAATATTTACTAACCCAACTCCTTTTTTAATTTAAAACCATATTCTAAATTGTAGTTTGTTTCTTTTTCTTAATTTTAAAAAAAATGTTTTTATATCAATTTTTTCTTTAAATTAAAAATTTAGCTTTGTAAAGATAGAAAAAAAATCAGGGGGCCTAAGTTGGTTGGATTATTAGAGAGTGGATAGCATCTTTTAGTTTCTTCAGCACTTAATGATTATTAATTTATTCCATTTTTTTCTTGGGAAAATGGGAAAAAAAAAAAGAGAAAATGCTTGTGATTAGGCCATAATTAATCAAGAAAAAGAAAAAAAAAAGAAAAAGAAAGTTTCTTTTTAACAACTTTTTTCAGATGTTTAATTCATTGACTTCAGTGTCATAATCATGCAAAGCTGTTATTTACCATATCATAGTCCATAGTTTTCATAATAATTACGCAATCAAAACAATATAAAACGTCACCTCACGTTAATTCAACGTCATTTTCAATTTAGCTACTCTCATAAGTCATAATAATAACTCTTAACAACAATTTAAAAAAAAAAACAAAAATCCCAATATGAATAAATACAATTTAATCTGTAGTAAAAATTAATGATATGAACCAATCACGAACATGAAGAATATGCTAATCGATAAAAGACAGGTATAGAAAGAGATCGGTCAATACAACGATCGATCGATCACGAGAATTATGATATATTTAAGGCCGACATTGGGAGGGCAAAGTTTTTTTTTGGTTATGATAATAATTGAAAATGAGAGGGAGATTAATGTAATTTTGCAGGTACGAAGAGGAGAATTTGAAGGTGGGAAGGAAGAAAACAAACTTGATGTTTGTGGGAGATGGGAAGGGCATAACCGTCATTTCAGGTGGCAAAAGCGTTTTTGACAAAGTTACCACTTTTCGCACCGCCACCTTTGGTATATACTCTCCATCTCTTTTTTTCTTTTTTCAATTTTATTCCAAAGTTTTTTTTTTTAATTATTTTTTAAAAAATTCTTTTAATATAAATAAATTAATTAATTAATTAAATTAAATTAAACTAGAAATGACGTGTCGTAAAATAAATGGTTCTGACACCGGATATCTAGGAACTTAGAATTATGGTCGTCCAATTCTAGAACCAAATTGTGGCCACTACTTTTTCTATATATAGTTTTAATTATTAGGGTTTAAGGGTCCGAATACATTTTAATTTAAATGTTTTTCAAGAATGCATTTTTAAAAAAATATTTTGTATAAAAATTGTTTAGAATTTAAAGACTCATATGTTTGGTTGCATTTCCTCACAAATGTTTTTATACACAAGTTATTGTTTACTTAGGAAGTCTTTTTTAAAAAGTTGGTTTCAAGTGTTTCTCTCAAAATGGTTTATTTAACAATCTCATTTTCTAATAATTCATTTTTAGTGGTGGCCAAACATTAGAAATTTTTTCAAAATGGTTTATTTTCAAAATTAAACACTTGAAAAGTTAAACCAAACACACCCTAAATTTCATTTGTCCATTTAAATTCTCAAGATTACATCCCTATATATTGTAGATTGATTCCTTAAGTTACAAATTTTAAAACAATCCTATCCATTATAGCGGATAATTTTATCGTTAATTATTTAACAAAGATGAGTATTATGAATTTAAATGTTAGTCAGGTAAGTTCAATGGAATGAGGATTGAATGAGAAGATTTTAGATGGTCAAGAATAAGAGCAAGTATCAAAATTGTTGGTAGTATGAATATAGCTTAGGCCCCGTTTGATAATAATTTGGTTTTTGGTTTTTGAAAATTATGCTTGTTTTCTCTCAAATTTCCTATAATAGTTTTCATCTTTGTTAAGGAACCATTTGAATTCCTTGCCAAATTTCAAAAACAAAGAAACTCATAGGTAGAAATAGGTATTTATAAGCTTAATTTTCAAAAACCAAAAACCAAAAACCAAATGGTTATCAAACGGGACCTTGGTGATTAAGATATTTTTACTTTCTTTTATATTATCTAATCTCTATACCTTGCATTTGTTTTTTTAAAAAATAAATATTATAAATTTTGAAAGCAAAAACAATGAGGTCTTGTATGATGCATACTTTTTGTGGTAGAGAAAAGAAGTGAGAGACTAAAAAAATAAAATAAAAATAATTTGAAGATAGTGACAAATGAAGCTACTTTTGTAGAGCAAAAACAATTATTATAAAATTTGAAACAAAAACCAATGAGTTCTTGTATAATTTCTCCTTTTTAGATGCATATTTTTATTTTTTATGGTAGAGAAAAAAAGTTAGAGACTACAATTTTTTTTTTTTTTTTTCTAAAAAAGAAATAGATTTGAAGATAGTGACATATTAAACCACTTTTATAGAGCATTTAATGAGCTACTACAAAAATAATTGTTTGATTTATCCAAATAATCATATGAGAAATAATAGATTCCAGCTGTGTTTTGCCAACTATGCATCATTATTTTTGTAGGAAAAATGCCCACCATTCATATTTATTAATTATAATTATAAGTGCATTTACTAGTAAAAGTCAATTTACAAATTGAATATTTGACGTAACATTTTCTCATGACTATATTATAAATATATATTATGAAAGACTTCCGTACTTGTAACGGAATTAAAAAAAAATGTTATGATAAATAGTAAAATATATATAATTAAGCAAGTTGTATTAATTGGTTATTATGCATAATTAATTTAATATGATATGACCTAATGTTATAAATAATATTATAGAAGATTTCAATAGTTTTAGAAATCTTTTTATTATCTTTAGAAGAAAGATGAAGTGTGTGTATTATTGTATATTGTATTGTGTGTATTATAATTAGTTAGTAAAGTGGGTCCTACTAATAAATTATTATAAGACTATAAGTTTTGAGAGGAAGGATTTTGATGTGTAAATAAAAATTGAAAAAAAAAAAAAAAAAAAAGAAGAAGGGAATGGAATTTCACAATTATTCATGATGATCTTGAAAAGTCATACAAGTATTCCACAACTTGGAATGTAGGGATCTTTTCAATTTTCTTTCTTTTTTTTTAAATCTTTTTCTTCTTATAATTTTTTAAATTCTCCTCTTTTTTACTCCTTTTTAATATGAGAATCTCATGTGGTCCAATTAGAGATTACAAAAGACCTAGTGTGATAGAGATAAGGGATATAGAAGTAGTTCTAAAAACAATTTTTTAGGTTCTATTTGATATTGTTTTTAGGTTTTATTCGATAACTATTTAGGCCCCGTTTGATAATCATTTCGTTTTTTATTTTTGGTTTTTAAAAATTTAGCTTGTTTTCTCTTAATTTTCTTACAATGATTTTCGTTTTTGTTCAGGAGACACTTGAGTTTTTAGCCAAATTCCAAATTCCAAAAACAAGTTTTTGGAAACTTTTTTTTTTTTTTCAAAATTTGGCTTGGTTTTTTAAAACATGGGAAAAAATGTAGATAACACACAAAGAAACTTGTGGATGAAAGTAGTGTTTATAAGCTTATTTTCAAGAACCAAAAACTAAAAACGAAATGGTTATCAAACGGGACCCTAGTTTTTTGTTTTTGGTTTTTGAAAATTAATCTTAAAAACATTACTTCCACCTTCCACGTAATTTTATTTGTTTTGACAACCTTGTCAAATTTTCAAAAACTTATTTTTATGTTTGAAATTTTGCTAATAATTCAAATGTTTTCTTTAATAAAGATGAAAACTATTGTAAAGAAATCAGGAGAAAACAAACATATATATAATTTTCAAAAATCAAACGATTATCAAACAAGGTCTTAATTTTATTTCAAAAGTAATCTGTCTTGATGTACTCCTAAACGATTACATGATCTATAGTTCTCACTTTCTATTAATTTAATTTTAAATTCATTTTAGAACTTATTAAACACAATTTTGAAAAATTCTAACCTGATGTAGTTGTAAAATCTCATAGATTTATTAGATACAACTCTAAAAGTTCAGCAACCAACAAAGCTCCAACGCTATTTTTTCCCCTTTTGGGGTTTGTTGCAGCGGGTTCTGGGACAGGTATAATCCTACGAGACATGACGTTCGAGAACACGGCGGGACCAGGGAGGCACCAAGCAGTGGCACTCCGCATCAGCGCGGACCACGCAGTGGTATACCGATGCAACATCATCGGATACCAAGACACTCTCTACGTGCACTCGAACCGCCAGTTCTTTCGAGAGTGCGACATCTATGGAACTGTAGATTTCATATTTGGGAACGCCGTGGTGGTGTTCCAGAGCTGCAACATCTATGCGAGGAAGCCGATGTCGCAGCAAAAGAACACGATCACGGCGCAGGACCGGAAGGATCCGAACCAGAACACCGGAATCTCGATCCACGCCTGCAAGATCCTGGCCACCTCCGACCTGGAAGCCTCCAAGGGCTCTTTCCCGACGTTCCTCGGCCGGCCTTGGAAATTATACTCTAGAGTCGTCTACATGGTATCTTCCATGGGCGATCACATTCATCCACGTGGATGGCTCGAGTGGCAGGGCTCCTTCGCCCTCGACACTCTTTACTACGGCGAGTATATGAATTCCGGGCCGGGCGCCGCCGTCGGGCAGCGGGTCAAGTGGCCGGGTTATCGGGTCATAACTTCCACCGTTGAAGCCACCAAATTTACCGTCGGGCAGTTTATTTACGGCTCATCCTGGCTGCCCTCCACTGGCGTGTCGTTTTCTGCTGGATTATCCGCTAACTAAAAATACAATTTTTTTTTTTTTTGAGTGTATTTAAATAATTAAAAATTGTTTCTTGTTATTTTTTATTTTTGGAATTTTAGGATGTGGCTGATGATGACACGTGTACAGTCTCATTCCTTAAAATAATATGGGCCACACATCAAACTATGAGGGTATATGGTCATATATATAAATATATATTGCTATGATTGTGATTGTAATTGTAATTTGTTGTATCAACATTATATATTTTCCGAATAAATTTGTTTTTGTTTTTTTTTTTCTTTTCCCTCTTTTGATCTTGTTATGTGTAATGTCTATTGATGTCGTTGGATGAAAATAGTGATATGTTTTTTTTAAAAAAAAAAAACTTTGGAGTGTCGGTTGATTAATACAATAGATGATGGTAATCATTTGATAAATGTAGAGTATACTTTTTTGGAGTCATATTTGTCATTGTCGTTTTGAAGTGCCAGTTGTATAAAGTTCACGTTCTGTTGATTAATTTTTATAAGATGATTCATTATTAATAAAAAACGACAGGTTTGGTCCGTGTTGTTTGTCGGCTAGATTTGATGATTGCCAACAACAAATTTGATTATGGTTGATCATTATTAATTTAGAATTGTAATAATGTGTGAGATGTTGATGGGAATGACTATACGTGTGCGTATATATTTGACTCGGAGGAGTTCAAAACATGTGAATTATACATTTAGGGACAATACTTGGTTGCATACTGGTATGTAACGCCACCATTAAAATTTTGATAACTTGGAGTGATAAAACAAAATTTTCATCTTCTACCTTTCTCTTTCTTTAGTTGTCAAGATTTTAACGAGATATGTAGAAGATCCATACATGTTGGTATACAACCAAGTATTGTTCTTAACTTTTATTAGTTGATTATCATTGATGATCGACTATATGACAAATACTCTTTTGATATGTATTCTTTGGAAAGAAAATTATTAAGTTGAATTGTAAGTTTTATTGTTATTATTATTTTGGCTAAATTATAAAAATACCCCTGAACTATGAGGTTTGTTTCAAAAATGCCCCTGAACTTTGAAAAGTTTCAAAAATACCCTTGAACTTTGAAAAATGTTTCAAAAATACCTTTTGCCGTTAATTTTTGGATGGAAACCGTTAGAATTTACCGTGAGAGGAGGAAAAAAGAAGAAGCATTTTTCAATAAAGAGTATTTTTTAATTTTTTTTTTAATTCAAGGGTATTTTTTAAACTGAAACTTTAACGGTTTTCATCCAAAATTTAACAGCAAGAGTATTTTTAAAACATTTTTCAAAGTTCAGGGGTATTTTTTGAAACTTTTCAAAGTTTAGGGGTATTTTTGAAACAAACCCCATAGTTCAGGGGTATTTTTTATAATTTAGCCTATTATTTTTTGAGTACATATGGGATGAAAATTTGAATCATTGACCTCTTGGTGGAGAATATTATGTCTTAATCAATTGAGATATGCTAAGATTGATAGTGTAAGTGATTTATAAAAGGAAATGTCAATAAAAATATCGATAAGATGTTGATGTCCTTGAAAGAATAATTATAAATATAAAAAAATTATAAAGAGTATTTGAAATTAATTAATAAACATTTTACTCGTTTTAAACAAGCTTACAGTTCTTATCATTAATATTAGATTCACATTAGCGATATTTTTGCTATATTTTTATCGATTTTTCTATGATATAATGAAAATGTCGATTCACTTCACATGCCAATGTTATACTCATAAATACATGAAAATATCGATAAAATTATTGACATGTAACAAAAATTTAAAACCTTCCGTGTGATTTATGAAAGGATAAGATGGTGAAGGGTGAGATTTGACAAGTCTATGAATGTGAAAGGAGGAGAGAAAAAAAAAATAAGAAAATTGGATAGTTTTTTTTTTTTTTTTAGAAAATTTGATAGTTTATGGATGGGAAATGGAGGAGGAAAATGTCATTTCATATGTTGGAAATTGAGCTTATCTTTTGGTGTTGGGTTGGTAGGTGCACAAGTGGTTGATAGTGATAAGTGAAATATAACAAATGGAATATCACTTTTATTTTATTTTATTTTGCCAAAGCAAGCTTAGTTCAACGGTAATTGATATGTACTCTCAATTAAGAGGTCAGAGGTTTGAATCCTTCCACTCCAAATGTTGATATACTAAAAAATATATATTTTATTTTATTATTTTTTTTTGAAAAAAAAGGAATATCACTTATAAATTAAATATAATGTCTTTTTTTCTTTTTAGTTCTATATATAATGCCCTTTCTATTTCTTCATTATCGTCGGCAAGAGACCAATAATGAACATAATAATCTCAATGTCCTAATCACAACCCCAACCTATAACTTCCCTTTCATTTCTTTTCTTTTTTTTTTCTTTTTAAAAAATAGAACTATCAATGCTTTAATTATTCCATTACGGGTCGGGATCGAGGTTGCACTTTTTAAATAATTGTATTTTGTATTTGTTTCGAATTTTAATCTCTCTTTGCCCTTGTTTATTTTGGGTGTGGAAGGGAGAACGTAAAGATTGTCTATTAATTATAGAGATGGTTATAATCATACTCTCGAACTTATAAAATTGTTGTAATTAAATTGTATTGTTAGAACTTCATTTAGAAGTACAAAAGTACAGTTATAACAACTCACATAGTTTAAAGGTTTGGGGTTTAATAATAATAACTAACTCTCATAGTTTAAAGGTTTGGGGTTTAATAATAATAACTATGGTAGTTTAAGCATAATTTGTTTGCAATGATTTAAAATTTGCCAGGGTGCTTGTAATTGTTCAAATTGAATGCGATGGTAAAAACCTAACGACCTATATAATTGCCAACAAGAGCATAACTCAACTGACACAAAACTTGTATCTTCGACCTAGAAATTAGATGTTCAAATCCCCTAGCTCATTTTCAATCCGATTAAGGCCCCGTTTGGGGTTGCGTTTGCTAGCGTAAAAAGCTATTATGGGAGAATCTTAACTGCCTAAACTGTTTGGTAAAACAGATTATTAATTAATCTATCGAGAATCACTTTTTAGTTTACTCTACCGTGCAAAAGCTCTCAGATACCAGCTTTTAGATTTAGCTTTTCTAAAAATCTATCACATTTTCTAACTGTTTTTAAATTTCAAATTTATCCTTCTTATATATCCTTCTTACTATGACACTTGACAGCTTCCCTTTCATTTTCAATTACTTCTATCTCTTATTTTGTTGCTTTATTTTCTCTTTATCCATAGTTGACATGTTGCCTATTACATTTGTTTTGTTTTTAATACATTTTAATCTCCTTTTCTCATTGGAGTTTTCATTTCTCATCTCACTTGCTATTTCCCATGGACTATGTGAGAAATTATTATAAAAGAAAAAGAATAAATAATGGCAGATCATTAGACCTTAAGCTTTTAATTTATCAATTTACTATTAAGACTATTAAATAAGCATTGATGTATCATGTTCATTAATTTGTCTCATTGCTACATCATATCAATTCAATAAAATTTATTTGGTGAAAATATCACATCAGCCTATCATCAATATTTTGTTAAATACAAACATAATTTAAAATTCGATAATATAATGAATTGTTTCTTAAAGAAAAAAAGTAGAGTAAGAGACAATATCAAAGATATAATTTTATTTTATAGGTGAGTCGTATACTTTTCATTAATTTAAAACATAAGAGTATTTTTAACTCAACTAATAAAGTATACTTTTGCAACTAGTTTTTTTGACAACATATAGGGGTGGGAGATTGAATCTTTGACCTCTTGGTCGGAATATAAATTTTATGTCAATTGAGTCATGCTCTTTTTGGCTTTTGCAACTATCAATTTAATGTGACAATAAAGATCTTATTGGAAAAAAAACTATGAAATAAAAGGCACAAATGAAGAAAATTAAAATTTTTAAAAGATTAAAAACTAAATTGAAAAAACATTCAAACATTAGAGGTGAAATTGGGGGAGGGGGAATCACATCAAGAGGAGTGATTTCCATTCCATACAAATCTAAAGAAGAAAGGAAACTATCATATAATATTTCACATGGGAAAAACTGTGGGGGTTTCATAGGATTAACCATAATTTATTTCAAAAGCACTAAAAAATAACAACAAAGATTATGAACAAAAAGAAGATTAACTCACAAGTTCCTCTGAATGAATTCCCAGATCCTTTCTTCCATGTAGATCCGATCTCGATGCTGTCGAGGCATGTGTCGTTCGTCTGGAAATATCAGTAGCTCATACGTCTTCCCAGCCGATATGAGTGCATTCACAAGCCTAGCAGTATGCCTGAAGTGTACATTCTCATCAATCATCCCATGCACAAGCAACAGCCTCCCAGTCATCTTGTCTATATGATGCATAACTGAGCTTCGCTCGTAAACTTCTGGATCCCGAGACGGCAATCCCATATACTTTTCTGTGTAAAATGTATCATACCCATCCCAAGATGTAACGGGCGCACCGGATATAGCACATTGGAAGATATCTGGAAACCGGGCCAAGCTCATTGCAGAGAGAAAGCCACCATAGCTCCATCCATATAA
This sequence comes from Luffa aegyptiaca, assembly GCA_017139565.1. Classification (NCBI taxonomy): domain Eukaryota; kingdom Viridiplantae; phylum Streptophyta; class Magnoliopsida; order Cucurbitales; family Cucurbitaceae; genus Luffa; species Luffa aegyptiaca. Next base: position 1,650,997 of record CM029396.1, read on the forward strand.
ACCAATCTCTCCAGCTCTTGATAAACCCTGCCTGATGAGCCATTTTGCTCCAACCAATTGATCGTCTGCATCGATATGGCCGACTTTGTATTTTAGAGAAGCTTCAAACTTCAGTCCACGTCGAGCTGTTCCTCTGTTGTCTAACTGCAACCAGCAAACGATTCAAAATGTCATCGGACAGAAGTTCACAGCATATTTGGAACGATTTGTATTATTAACACAATAGACTATGATCCAACACAAACACAGACAAATTAACTCAACCAGGGTACAAAGCTGCAATTCAAAAGGAATCCAAAACAGGATTCATCAACACAAACAAATACAGTCATAATCTATATTCCAATGTGAACATGGCCGGGTTGTTGTGAAGATCAGGCACAAATAAAAATACAACTGGGATTTACAATTTCTGTGTAACATAACATCAGATATGTCGGCTTCGTTCAGCTCTAACGGAAAAAAAAGTAAGGCAAAGGAAAGAGGTGCATTTAGTACAAACCTTCCACACTAAGATTCCTCTACTACGAAGATACTGAGCTCTCATGTCAACCGTATTTATCCACGAATCACAAACTAGCTGTACGCTCGGACCACCATAGACGATGATCATAGTTTTGTATGGTGGTGGTCCAAATATTGTTTCGTTAGGCTTATATAAAGCTCCATAGAGCAATGTCCCATCACAAGCCTGTAACTCAACAATCTTTGGAGGCTCAAGATGAAGCCTTTCAATCCTTGGAATTGCAAGTGTTTGCTCAAAAATTGGCAAAATGACATTTCCATCTTTCAAGGAACAGAGCAACACCCTCGGGGGAGAATCAAGGGAATCGTGAATGTCAATAAAACTTCCCATACGATGATCGAGTACAACGACATGTTTCCCTTTGCCATGAGTCAGTCTTATGGGTGGCTCCAAGGGTGCGTTCACAGAAGTAGTTAGTTTGGTACAGTAAAGATGAGACTCAAGAGGCCCATCAAGAGTTCCAGTAAAATAAACTAGCCCGGTTGCCTCGTTTACACCAGCAATTTGTTCCACCATCCAGTCGCCTTCAGTAATCGGCCCCAAGCACGCCCCATGGCCATCATGCAGATAAAGATGTCTAAATCCAGTTTTTTCACTGGCCCATATGAATCCCCCAGAATATTTGCTGATACTTTTGTCTAGTGGTGTGAAACAATCATGCAAGTTAACCCATGAATCTTGTTCTTCTACCAGTAAAACTTTTCTCTGGCCTGTCTTGATATCAAACCTGAGAATTTTCAGCTTGGTATGTAACCTATTTAGAATCTGAGCGATGAGAATATTTTCGTGCATCCAACAGACTCGGGCCAGATATTCCTCTTCCTCAGTTTCTCCACAGAGAAGATCCATCCAAGTAATTGGGCCTCCAACAATAGAGACAACACCAAGACGGACAATGGCATTGGAAGTTCCTGCAAATGAATAAGCATGGTCTTCTTGTGCATCCGAACCAACCGAGCTTTTACCTTGATGCATGATTCTAAAGGGAGGAATCTTTGAAGTATCAACTTGTGTAAATGCGATATACTTGCTGTCTAGCGACCACCAGTACCCATTTTTTCGATCCATTTCCTCCTGAAAAAAGAAAATATTCATTAAGATGTGAAAAAAAAAAAAATCCAACTACAAATCTCAAATAAAACGAAACAAGGCATCATTGAAGATTGCTGAGTATTCAATAGTAAAAAATTCCACTTCCTTCGAACCCCAAGCAGGAATAATTTCAAGATTCTGTGTGAAAAACAGGTGCTGGTAGCCTCACCTCAGCTATATATTCTGCAATTCCATGCTGCGGTTTGGAAAAAAGCAAGTGTCAGATTATAGGGGGGAAATGAAGAGTGGAAACATTAAAAATTTAAATCATACTTAATACATGTAACAGTAATCTAGATGAACATGTAAAAATTTAAATCATACTTAATAGTTAATACATGTAATAGGGGATATGTTGTAAATATTAATAGGATATTAGTAAGGGCATAGTGGTAATTGGTTAGGGCCAAGGTGACTTGGCTCTAATACCAAATTTTTAGGATCCCAATAACAAGAGAACAAAAAATAGAACAATATTGCAATATCAATTGTCTTTCGAGAAGGCTCTCTCTCCCTCCCAAAGTCCCACACTAGACAATTACCAAAATAATTCCCCCCCCCCCCCCCAATCCCTAACTCCCCCTATTTATAACAAAGTCTCTCCCAACTAATTACCACTATGTGCTTACTAATATCCCACTAATATTCCCAATAAACTATGAGAGTACTAATAGAGGGATAGTGGGGATAGCAGTAGAATAGTAGTAAGACATTATAGTAATTAGTTAGGGGCATCTTGGTAATTTGTTAAGGAGTCTTGGTTATAAATAGGGGGTGGAAAGTCTTAGACTCTTAGAGGGGGTGAATAATTTTGGGTATTGTCTCACTGTGGGACTTTGGGAGAGAGTTAGCCCTCCCAAAAGGCTATCATTATATTATGGAAGTGTTTGGCCCAAGGAGTTAGAATTATGAAATCTAGAGTTGTTTTGTCCTAGGGGTTGGAGTAGAGTAGGAGTTAATAAGTTTGTGAGCCCACAATAAAGTGTTGGAATAGGAGTCAATAAGTTTGTGAGCCCCACAATTGGATGTTGTATGTCCTCGAGCCAAACAAAACTCCCCCCAAACTCCTACTTCACAACTCCTTGGGGCAAACACCCCTTGTAACTTCTCTTTGTTATTGCAATATAATAGTGTTGGGGTGTTTTTCTTAGTTTGGATGCCTAACATAAACTTCTAACTTCTTCAACCAATATGCCAACCGAAGACCTAACCATGCTTTTCCTCCTATAATCACTTAAAAAGACATCATACTCGCTGCTCCGAGCCAAGAACAACCCAAACAACGGTAAAAAAAAATAATAATAAATTAATTAAAAAAAAAAAACAAACTTTGAACTGCTAATTACTAAACTGTAAATGCTAAAAACGGGAAAGCAAGCACAAACGAAGAGTGAAAGAACAACCAAGCTCTAGGATTCTACCTCCTATACTCCAATTCACTCCGTTCGCTACATCATGTCATGAGCCGAAAGCAGAAAGATGAAAAAATTAGCTTCAATAGAAAACTAGAGTTCATGAAACATGACTGTAGATTTACCGAAATGTTTCTGTTAGCACCAACAGTCAACTGTCTCACTTCATTGTATGTTAGATTCATGACATGAAGCTCCCCATCTTTAACGAATGCAAGCATGGACCCATCTGGTGAGAGATGTGGATCCATGATCGGCGAAGAGGGTTTACTGGAAAGCTTAAGCTCTGGCGTTGAGCCAAAAAATTCCTGAATATAAATCTGCATAGAAGGAGAATGTCAAGTATATAGATATTGAATCATACCAAGTTGTCGTGCTGGTAATTCATAAAGAACGAATGGTTTATCATTATTTCAATATATCCCTTGAACAGGAAGGCCACCTTAGTATGAAATATTAGTTTAGAAATAACATGGGAAAGCAAAATGTAGATACTTCTATATGCAAAAATTGGATGTAAAATCTATGGTTAATGAATTTGCTTCATTGACCAGAAACTGAGTTTCTTAATATCAAATGATGTTTGGACAAAAACAATACTACAATAACTTCAAGGAGATAAAAGAACTAACCCCAGCAGGCAGAGGCGCCATAATTGCTTTCCTTTTGGTGCTTGTTTTCACCCATTCATACCGGGTTACTCCCAAACCGCGTTCTCTCAATCTTTCTCTCCTCAGTTTCTCTTCTGGTGAAATATTACACTCATCCAGCCCACCATCAGGAGGACTGAAAATCAACTCCTGTTTGCAAGTTTTGATATCAAAAGCAAAAACCTTCTTATTTAAGGTAGAATCAGGACTAAACAAGTAAGTGACGAAACTATCATCTGGACTGAAAGTAATTGAAGTTGGGGCAACATATCCTGGCAATGGATATTGTACAATCTCTTCAACTGGGAAAAGGAAAGAGTCATCCAAACTCTGGGCAACACTCGAGTTAGTGACAGTCATGTTGTATGGAAGTGGCCTTGAACGCTTCAAATTCTTTTGCTTACTGTCCTCTTCAACTGATTGCATTACACCGAACATACTGGATTACAACCAAACTGAACCTTACTAGGGGAAAGAAAGAAAGAAGAAACAGATAATCTCATAAATGCCAGATGGACTGAAGTAAATATGTTTTGATTTTACTATATTTTGGTCAGTGAAAATGATATATGATAAAAGAGAGAAACACAGAGTTCTTTTCTTTTTACTATTATCATCATTAAAACTTTTACTCATATGACATGAAAACTTCCATACATTCAATCAGAAGAATGAGAGAAGCAAATGGGGAAGGGAGAGAAATTGAAAGAATGACCAATTGAGATTGATACATGGAAGAAGAGAAGCTTGTACTGAATTTTCAGATCAAGAAACCTTGGATGGTGATATCAATATAAGGGCCCCAAAAATGGGCTAAAAACACATTTTACTCAAAATCAGAGACAGGACTATTCGATCCTTTAAAATTGTAATTTCTTACAGCTAAAGATTATCAAAGAATTGTTAGTTACCATAGATACAGGACCATTCAATCATTTCAAATTACAATTTCATAGGGCTAAAGATTAACGCTCATCACAGCATCGCTTGATAATTAGCTTCAAAGCAGAACTTTTAAAAGTAAAAGCAGCAGAAGGAATCAAGTAACGTTCAAAATGGACAAACTTTTAGTTGTTCCTTACCAACTAATGGGGCAAAGATCACATGATCGGGCAAACCTATTAGCCAAGAGTTTACAGAAATCTCAAGATATAATAGATACCTTAGCAAAATTCAGTTTCAGTTGGAACATGATTCTCCACAACCTAGCAAATGAAAGCAAATAACATATTAAAGATTCGTGGTTCCAGAATTTCTGACTTCCTCAACAGCAAAAAACACAGAGAGGAAAAGAAAAATAAAACCAAGGACTGTAGTTATCAAATTATTACATTTTAAGAAGCTCCAAGAATCAAAAAGAGTAAGGGATCATCCACAGACAACGAAAGTTCACCCAACACGTTTTCAGTGGAACAAAATCCACCACGAATAAGAATCTTAGGAATGAATGATAAAATCAGAAACTCAACATCAAAAGTTCAAAAGTAGAAGCACTTTTTCGTCAGGGCCACGAATCGAACAAATCGATCAGACCTGAGAAGCAGACGAAAACGATCAACCTCTAAAGCGATGGGAATTCAGATTCCAGAATCAAGAATCGGAACAATATTCCTTGAAAACAGGAATTTCCCAGAAAAAAAAGAGATCGGAAACTAAGATATTTTGGGTTAAACGTTTGACCTTCCAAATTCAAAACCTACAATTCGAGAAACAACAAGAAACCCATGATTCTAAACAGTGTAAAGTTTCAAATTTATAAATCAAACACAACAAACATCGACAAGAACTTGTAAAACGCATGCGTTAAAGTGAAAATGACCCGCTTGACTTTGAGAAAAGGGATTGCAGAACAAACAGTTTCTTCTAGTTAATGGAAGTATCGGGCAAAAGCTCAATTCGAACTCCAAATTGATTTGTGGGGAAGAGGGTTTTAACGTTCTTGTTCGAAGAGCAAAAAGAATTAATCAACATGATATCATCATCATCCATGGCGAATAGAAAATGAACCCCAGAATTTGGATATGGAAAATGAAGCTAATGAATCCACTCACCTTTTGTTTTTGTCTCTTTCTCTGTGCCCATCATCTCTTAATCCATCATAATCACAGATATAAAAAGAAAATTCTCTCTTTCTCTGTTTGTTAATAGAAATTGAAAAGTTTTTGCTTCAAAGAGAAGACAGCCACAAGGAGAAAGAACACCAACAAAAGGGCAACTAGAAAGAGTGGTTCTTTTTAATGTATATATTTTTTCATTTTCTTCCTTTTTATTTTATATATATATATATATATTCAGAAATTTATTTCATGAAAATGTTGTAAATGTAATATGTTTTTTCTATAAGATTTTTTTTTTTTTTTCACTCCACAAAGATTTGAAACTAGATCTTTTATTGAAAAGACAACGGGTGATTTGAAAGCATAAATTTGAAAATAATGAATTTATAAAGAAATATATATAGTGTGTTTGATTTTAGATTTAGAAATAGAATTTCAATTTAAAAAGTTGTGTTTAATAATATATTTATAAATAATCGAATAGTATTTGTTAGTAACTAAATGCACATCAATGTTTTATAAATAAATTTATTAACATATTAAGTTTTTATGATTTTACAAAATTATATCAATTTATGATATATTATATTTATAATTCATGTTTTAATTTTTTTAAAAAATGAAAAGATTTTATAATATGTTCATCAAAGTTTTTTTTTCTTTATCATTTTTTTTTAATTTTTTAATGCATTTTTAAATTTCAACATCAAAATATTGTTTTTAAAATCTTTTCACCACTTAGATTCTCCAAAAATAAACCTACTAAAGAGATATTTACTAAATCATTAATTTAGTGAATCTTTGTGTGTTAGATTTATTTATGAAAACATTATATTTTGGATTTTGTAATCAATAAAATGAAGATTTTGAAAACCACGTTTATATGTTTTTTAATATTTTCAAATTCTAATATACTACCAAACACATTGAAAAAAGAATGGAAAATAAAATACAAACTCCATTTCACATTAAAAAAAAAAAAAAAAAAAAAAATCTACTCAATTATGTTGGCTTCTATAAGACCAGTAGGAGGTGTTAAATCCATTTTTAAGAATGTAGCTATAAAATCATATATTAAAGATGAGTTTTGACTCGTCCACTATTTATATGTATATATTTTTAGTGAGATTCGTTGAGATTTAGATTACATAGTGTGGTGAATCTTGAAATTTTCAGGATGGGGCGTAAACGAATAAAAATTAACTATAAGTTTAGTCCAAATTAAAAGTTTAGTCCTGGCCTTTCAGGTGTCTAATAATTTTTTAAATTTTTAAGAGTTTGTGGTGAGTTCCTGAACTTTCAAATAAAATAACGATGATGATAACAATAAAAATTTGAAAGAAGTAATAATGATGATGATTTCTCATATTCACATGAGTGAAATCATCACAACTTTGTAACATGTTTCAATGATATATAAAAAAACCTAAATCTTCATTCCATTATCTTTATTTTTTTTTTTTAAATCACATCATATATTAAACATTTTTCCCTAAAAGTTAAAAACAAAATTCCTTATAAAAATTAAATGATGAGTGGCATATAATATATGATTAATGATACAACCTTAGCTTGATGATATATTTTTAATGTGACAAATGATAATCCAAAACACATCTTCAAAGGATCTAAAAAATAAATAAATAAATGAATAAAATAATAATAATAATCTTCAAATACAACCAAGCTACACCACATGGATTAACACTTGTCCATGTTCTTTGAATTGATAATGTAACTCTCTTTGATTTGTGTCAATCATATAGATTACATCCCAATCAAATCTTTGCAAATTTGATGGGTGAAAATTAATAATTGGTTTTAAATGTTTATGTAGCAGCAGCAATTTAATCATTCTGATATGAGTCAATGAAATTTTGTTGAAAGAAAATATGAACTTTCAATTTTTATCAAATAACAAGTGTTTTAATTTTTACCTTACATTTGAACGGATGTAACAATTTTCTTTTTTCTTATTTTGCAAGTTTTTGTTGTAAGAATTGTTTTCTGTTTTTTTTTTTTTAAAATAAAAAATCATGTAGATTCAGTAAATTACAAAACATATTTTTGATACAAAATTGATAGATCTCAGAGAAAAACAACATTAGATCATGTTTTTTATTGAAATGTGTAACGATCAAACTTAGTTTTGTACACTTCATTGAACTTAATAAATATTTGAAAATATTTACATTACTATTTTTTTTTATTAAAATTAGTGAGTGTATTAGTTAAAGTCGAATGAAAGGTAAAACAGATAAGTTTAGGGTTCAAAGGGATGAAATTAAAAAATTAGGATAAAAATTCATACACCTTATCAAGTTTAGGAATAGTTTTTTTTTTTTCCTCTTTTATGGAAGAGTGTAGAAAAAAAAAATCAATTGAATATTGAATGTACAGACAAAATGAGGTCCCATTGAAGTTTGATGATGGGATATGCATGGTCAAGTCAGCCTGAGAATTAAGACATCTATAATAGTTTTTGACTTTATTCACAAAAGATAACTGATAGCTCTTAGAAATAAGAGCTATTGGCTTTCTTTTAGGTTTAAAAACTCTACCCTTTGATGTGTTTGAGCTTTGGTTTGTGCATGAAAAAGAGTATTCTTTGATGAACATTTTTACATATCAGTAGGCCAAGCTTGAACTAAATTTGGTGCAGATTTCTTATGTTTTAAGCTGATTTTTCTGGTGTAGGGGCACTCAGGTTTTGCTGCAGCAACTGATTTCACAAGCAGAAGGCAGAAAGTCTGGAATTTAAAAGACTGCACGTGTTGTACCCGTGGAAGCTCTCATTAATTGAGCTGGCAGCCATGTGGAGCTGATTTGTCCCATCTCAACCAATTGGGGAAGGTCCATGTGGAAGCATATGTCCAATCAGCCCTGAAATCAATGATAGGAGCTGATATAAATAGTTATTTGGCCCAAAATGAGAGGGGAATAAGCTGGAGAAGTTGACCTAGAAGTTGTTGCTGTCATTGAAGGGGAAAAAGACAAGGAGGCTGCTGTTTGGAGGGATTTCCAGCTTGGGAAAGCTGGAATCTCCCTTGGAAGCTTCTTCTCTTCTCTTCCCTTCTTTTATTCTTCTTTCTTCTAGTGTTTAGTTGGTATTTAAGGTTGTAATCATGATTGATATGGTAGTTTGCTGCTGTATTTTCATTATTTTCACCTTGAACATGAGTTAAATCCTCTTAGGTGAGGATTAGGGTGCTTAAACTTGAACTTGTTGTTTGTTTTAGTGGAATTTTATATATTGCAACTTAAAGTAAAGTGTTCTTCATGCTTAAAGCTGGAATTTCGTTTGGCCAACCATTTTCTAGCATTGTTATTTAGTGTTTGGGAAAACAATAGATAACCGATTACTTTGCTTTACCTTAGTCTTTAATGATCATGAAAATGAGTGGGTATTTAGGGATAAATAATCACCTAAGGCACTAAATCAGTTGGGCTAAAAAGAAGGGGTTAAATGGGAGTTTAATCGCCTTACCTATAGGAGAATTGGAAAATTCCCGTAGAAAATACTGGGTGAGTTGTAAATTTAGAGTTCTGCTGCAGCAAACAACTTGTGAGAGTAGACAGCCCATAATCTGAACCTTGCCTTCTCTGAGCTAATTCGCTGTTTTTATTGAATTTTACTTTAGTCCTTATCATTTTAAGCTTGTTTACCATTTTAATCTCTTGCACTTAGTTAAGAAAAAAATATTTGGTTCTTGGTTACTTTGAATTTCATTGGAAATAGGCTTAAGAATAGTGATTTTCGTGCATCAATCCCTGTGGAGAACGATATAAAAATACTTATCACTTGCTGCTGATCGTGTGCACTTGCACGTGTGTTTGTGAGTTTTTCTTGCATATTTAGAATCACTTTGCACAAGGCAACAATAACTTTGAAATTGAACTAAAAAAAGGAAACTTTGAAATAATGAAAAAAAAAAAAAACCTCGATCATTTTCAAAGATATAATAAAAAAAATAATTCCTACCAGAGTACAAACTTTATGTCAATCGAACTATACTTTTATTGGCAACGGTTATTAAGAAGCAAAAAAAAAATTGAAAATGTACATTCAGCCCTAGAAATACCTAATAATATGCCCTCAAATACACTCTTACCACTGTCTAAAAATCTCCTCACTTGAAATTTATTATTTATAAACCATAATTAGAAAAAGAAAAAATGGCCACAATTTCAATTGTTCTAGAAACAATGAGAACATTTTTTTTAACAAACAAAAAAAAAAAAAAAAAAAAAAGTGCATATTTTGATTAAATTTTTATTTCAGAGAAATTATAGCTTTGGTCCTAAAATTTGGACTTGTTTTCTATCAATTTCCTTACCAGGATACATTTGAATTCCTAACCAAATTTCAAAAACAAAAACAAGTTTTTGAAAACTACTTTTTCTCGGTCCCGTTTGATAACAAATTGATTTTTGGTTTTTAAGCTTATAAACACTAGTTCCAACTCTAAGTTTCTTTGTTTTTTTATCTACCTTCTTCCCTTGTTTTAAAAAACCAAGCTAATTTTCGGACAAAAAAAAAAAAAAAAAAAGTAATTTTCAAAAATTTGTGTGTTTTTTTTTTTTAGAATTTGGTTAGAAATTCACGGGTGCCTTTAACAAAAATAAAAAACCATGGTAAGGAAATTTAAATAAAACAAGTCTAACTTTCAAAAACCAAAAACCAAAAACCAAATAGTTATCAAACCGAGCCTCAGGAATCTAAATGCAACCGAACCCAAATCTCAAAAGCCAAATAAGAAAGTAATTTGAAAACAATCACTCACACAACTCAAATAAAAAAGTAATTTGAAAACAATTTCTCAGGCAACTCTTAACATTTAAAGATAATAATGGTGGCTTCCTTTTTTTTTTTTTTTCACTGTGATAAAGGTGACCGATACAAACCGCCTTGCCTCTTCTGTTTAAGACTAGTTTCAATAAATTTAGATAGCAAGCACTAAAAAATGCCTATTCCAGTGAGGAACTACAGATGCCACAGCCTAATTCCATTTCCTTGAAGATTCAGCTAAACCATGAGATATTTACCTTAAAATTGCAATAAGAAGAAGCTTATGATTTAAATATTGCAGCTCACTGCTTCTTACAGTTCCTCCCCCAAGTAGTTCAGTGGAAGACTTGGTTCTCTACTGCAATTTTCATCGTGGTGTCAACCTCTCCGGCTTGGCTGAGAATTGTTGCTGTAATTTCACATTCAAAACAACATTCAGAATTACACCAGTCTTGAAACAAAGTTTGGGATTACAGCACCTAGTATATCATGTTTCAAACAGCAGCCATACAAATCCCAAATCTTCCCCGACTTCAATAACATCAACTAAACGATGAAGCGTGTTTATTGGACACATTGGCTAGCTTGATATGACATGACAGACAAATGATTGAGACAAGTAACGCTGTGTATAAATAGAATTTAGTGCTACATAAAGCAAGTGATAAAGAATGCGTAGATTCACAATAGAAAGTTCAAGAGCGTAATTAAAACTTTTAGAAGTTTAAAGATTAAAACAATATAACTATCAAAGTTTAGGAAAACTAAAATTTTAATCTAACCTATTTTTTCATGAGCTACAACCAGATTCTTGCGCTGTGTATTTTTCCAGTTCGTTAAGCAGTCGTACTAATTTAACAGGCCCCTAGCAACATATACCAATTTAACAACATGATGACGTTTTCAATGTTATAGCAGTCAACAACTATATTCTTCTGCCGTTATCGATTTTTAACAAGTTTGGTTTGTTGAAAGGGCATGTCAATTTGACAGGCTCCTAGTGCATACTGTGCACATGTTCCAGTTAAAGGAGAGTGGTATGATGGGCATCAAAGTTGATCTTCGTAAATGTCAGGTCATAAAATTGAATTTCCAGATGAAAGTACAGTTATTTTCAAGCACAAAAGAATCACAATCATTCAATCATAGAGATTTTAAATGCCACAAATGATTATACAAACAAAATTGAATTGTGAATTGGCAAAGCAAAGAGTATTACAAGTAAATTTTAAATTTGTTCTCAGTAACAGGAAAAAAGAAGTGGAATATAAGTTATAAAATCCGAAGTCTAATGCTTTTTAAACCCGAAGTCTAAATAAATTTATTCCAAAGGACTTCAGGTTTAACCTTAAATTCTAAGACCTCGTTGACTGGTATCAACGTTGCAAATCAAGAAGTTATCAGGTGGGCAAATTTTCTTGGCTGCAAATTAGAGTTCATGTATTTCTCTTACCTCTGGCCTTCCCTTGGTGGTAACCCAAGTATACTTTTTACAATCCAGCCTAATGTCAAGGCTAGAATGGCGAGGAGGAAATTTCCTATTTCTAGGTCTGGTAGACTCACCTTGGCCCAATAAGATCTCTTAAGCATCCCCCCAAATAGTTCTCTCTTCAGAATTTCAGCTAATATTGCCAACATAGAAAAATTATTGAGAGCCCGTTTGATAACCATTTCAGTTTTTGGTTTTTGGTTTTTCTGTTTTTGGTTTTTGGTTTCCTGTTTTTTAAAAACAAAAACCACATATGTTTGATAACTGTTTTTTGTTTTCTGTTTTTAAAAAACAGAAAACCAACCTTGTTTGATACTTGTTTTTGGTTTTCAGTTTTTTAAAAATTAGAAAGATGAAAAGATATTTTAGAGAGAGAAAAATGTGTAAAGACGTTGAAACAAAAATTTAGAGACACAAATATAAATGTTTTCAAGAGATTTTTTTTTTTTTTTTTTGAAAAGACGAGAAAAAAGTTAAACATAGAAAGTTAGAGAGATGAAAGAAAATGTTTAGAGAAAGAATATTAGTTAGACTCGAGAAAAGATATTAGTTAGAGAAAAAATAGAAAACAAGTTAGAGTAAAAGAGATAAATTTTAGATTAAAAAAATTAAATAAAAAAAGAAAATTTAGAGAGATAGTAAAGTTAAGAGTAAAAGATATGCTAAAGAACTAACGATAAATTAGAAAAATAAAGAAAAGTTGTAGCGATAGAAAATTTTGGTGACTTTTTTTTTTTCCAAAAGAAAAATTAGAACATGTTTATTGAGGAGAGAAAATGTATTCAAGTTTTTAGAAATAGACAAGTTATAGAGAAAAAAAAAGTTTTGGGAGAGAATTTTAGAGAGAGAAAAAAATAGAGAAAGAAATTTGTTGGAGAGGGAGGTAAAAGAGGAGAAAAGTAAGCATTAGAAAAAAAAAATGAGTTTTTGAAAAACAGAAATCTGTTTTTAAAAACTACTTTTTTTGGTTTTTGAAATTTACTTATAATTTCAAAAACGTTTTTAAAAAACATAAAACAGAAAACAGAAATGGTTATCAAACACCCCTGTTTTTTAAAAATGAAAAACAAAAACAGAAAACAGAAAACGAAATGGTTATCAAACGGGCCCTGAGGGATTTCATTTGGAAGGAAGCTAGCGATGATAAAAGGCGATCACTTGTGAGTTGAAAGTGAGCCTCCCTCCCTTACTCCCTTAGTAGCCTAGGTGTTAGAAATCTAAGATGCAAAAACTCAGCCCTTCCTTTAAAATATTGGTGAAGATATTCATGAAGAGAAAGCACTTTCCAGGAACGTCATTAGAAGTATAATATGGATTTACAAGTACAGCTTAGAGAGATTCTTTAAGGCTAGCCAGATATCATTTGCAATCAAGAGCTCCTCTGTAAGTCCTATTTCTTTAAGACTTGGAAATGGACAAAAAAACAGAGAATCAAAGGACAATAGGCAAGAAGTAGAACCCGCTCCCCTTTTCTACTCATTCCCACATATTTATTCAATCTCTAACAGTAAAAGGGATTTGATCATTTGAGATTTAAAACTGAAAGTTAAGACTCAGAAGAAACGTGTTTGATAGAGAGGTGTCAAACTGGATTCATCTCTTGAAGAAACTTGCCGTTATTAGAATGGGCCCAGCTGAGAACAGGGTTGTTTATTAGCTGGAAAATTCTGGCAGTTTTCTTACAGATAGGAAAATTTTAATTTAATGGCCAGGGTTTTTAAAATTTGAGATATCCTCTTAGAAAGTTAGTTTGTGGCAGCAAGGTGCCAAAGAAAATTAAATTCTACACATGGTTATTTGGATGCCAAGAGTTTCAATACGCAAGATAAGAACAGAAAATAGGATCCCAGAAAAGAAAGCCTCATTTTTATGCAAAAGGATGAACCATTTGTCTAATCGCTGTGATTTTGCAACAGAGGAAGTTTTCCTCGTTAATTTGGGATCACCTTCCACTGTCCAAAAGCAATTGCAGATTGGATTATGGAGATTCTTACATGGTGGTTGAACAACAAAGCTAGAGTGCTTTAGAGATGTACTACTAGAGCTCTTTTGCGGTCCATTTGGATTGAAAGGAATTCTAGTTTTTCAGCGACCCAAATATCTATAGAGCTGGGATATTGCACAATTTACGGCCTCTAATTGATTTGGGTCTTTCTGTAAGTTCTTATTGGCCAAGGAAATCCCCTTCGACTATGAATGAAATTGTATAAGTAAAAAGAATACAAATGATAAAAGATCAATGATTGAGTTCACCACTTGAATAAACTGCTACCATTACTCCACAGAAGAGAGTAGAAAAAAGGAGAAGCAGAAGAAGAAGAGAGTCAAAATTTTAAAAAGAAAGAAATTATTATTTTTTCTTTTTGAAATAAAACAAATTAAATCTATTTGACTTGAAATATTGTGGTTTAAAAACATTTAAGGTTTTATCTCTGAATCAAAGGCATATGAGTTTCTCCCCTAAACCAATCATAGTAATTGTTCATTAAGTTTTAGATCTCACCTGAGCTGCATATGATGAGCTTTCAGCCAGGAACTTTAGAAACTCTGCCTTTTTCCGATCAAAATTGAGCTTAGAATTGTCCAGTAATGCTTGTTCTCTCTTTATATCTTCAATCATCTTTTCTTTTTTCCACTTGAGCTCTTTAATCTGCCTCTCAGACTCAATGTAGTTTTCAGGTAGGCTTGGTTTCATTGAGGCCTTTGGGAATCTCAACTGAACATCTTCCCTGACATCAAACATGCAAAAACTGAGATTAACACTAGATAAAATCCAACTTTGACTGAACAACAATACGTCCACTAGCCATAACGAAAATACATTTTTTCTTTCTGTCAATTTAAGGCCAAGCCTAACATATTACACAGTTTTTTTTAACAAGAGCACTATTACACAGTTTCACATGAGGCATTTTCGGAAAATGATAGGTGACATTTCATTTTAGTTTTTACCAATAGCTTTGAAGAACCAAAGAATTATCCCTTGGAATCTTAAACATTTGAGTAACATTAAGATGTTTTCTATAATTTGAGGATGGGAGTGAGTCCATGGGCCAACCAATATATAGATATCCAATTGGATCAATTGACAGATGGCAATTAACAAATAAAAACGAGAGATTAAACTCTAAAGCATGGTCTACCAAATGATTCAGACGAACTTAAAAACAATTTTGAAAGAAAGCTTCATACTGATTGCCCAGGCAAAAAACACCAGTAGCCTTAATTATTCCTCCATCTAAAGAAAGTGCACCATCACTTATGCAAGGCAAAGCTTGTAGCATGTCTGCTCTTGTTTTATATACTTGAAGACGAGAAAAGAGAGAATAGAACAGGGTCTCCCTGAGACCATATCCATTGGCTGCGAGACAAAACAAATGTGTGCTATCAATATTGATCATATTAACAGCAAAGCCAAGAAAGCCAGGTGGACACTCCCCATTAGGTAATCTTGGCTTTAGAAGGTCAAGCCTCCTTTGTGGGTCATTAGCAATAAAATCACCAGCATATGGTCTGCAAAAAAAAAAAAAAAGTACTTTTAGCAATCTCATAGATTAAATCATACATAAATAAAATCTCCAAAGAATGTTTACAAACTTAAACTCCAGAATTTCAAACAGAGACAGCATATAAGACTAATGCCTCAAATGTTCTAGACAAATTACGAGAAACCGGCCATCCAAGTTCCTCCCGATTGAAGCACCAAGACCATGAAGGCCAGAACTTTTGTTTATGCAACCTTCCTTGTCATATGTTTCTAGCGCCTTAACTCCATCATATGTTCTACAGACAATCGCCAGCATAGTTTCCATTCCCAAGTACTCAGAGAGCAGTCTGCAATTGAAATTTTTATATAAAAAAAAATCATGAGAGTGTAAAACTATTTATATTGTTTGTTTGATGATGTAATACAATCTTATCAAGCAATTCATTACACAGGAAGAACGGAAGGCACATGATAAAGTATTCAATCCAACTTCTGCTTTCAGATAGTAAGTAGTCCACTTCAAAAGCTTTCTCTATCATAGAAACAAAATTAAGTGATATAATAACCCTTGCCATTTTTAACTTTATCACAAGACACTTCGATGAAAATATAATAGTTAGAAGAGAGGCCAGACATCAAAGATTATGCTAAAAGCACACCCATCCTTCCACCTCCACCTTCAGATGGTGATTTTTTTTTATATCTGTGAGTGTCCAGGCCAGCTTACGTGCACCTCGACTCTCACGGGACAACCGCTTGATCCTACTACATTTGGTTGTCAAGGAAACTCGTAGGATATTAAATCCTAGGTAGGTGGCCATCATGGATTGAACTCATTCCCTCAAAGCCCTTTATTTTTTCTATGGTCCTTATTGACTACTAGGACCAACCCATGATGGTCCGTCATATGGTGAATTAGATTAAACATTCTAATAGTTTAAGCTAACTCTTCAAAAATGTTGACAAAAAAAAAAAAAAAAAACAACAACAACAACTCAGAAATTATCTGATCCATTTGTACCCACCAAAAGCTGTTTTACAGTGTCTGAACTTCCCCTGACAGATGAAAATCAACCTCGCCCATAAGACACACATAAACATTTGGGTTCTCATCGTTTCCCTTTGGACAGTGACAGTCATTAGAACAATTAAGCTCAATATTATGTACCAAATGCATCTCAACACCTCCCCCCCCCCCCCCCCCCCACACACACCCACACACCCACACCTGAAGGAAGAGGCCATGAATATCAATTGTATGAGATTGAATGGACACAACAAATTTCACATTCCCAAATAGATGCATGAAAATGAAATAAGATAAAATAAGAAGTCATACAGACCTGCTAAGATTATCATCGTCGACTTTTCCAAGTCGAGCAACAATGCCCAACACATCCTTGGTCAACGTGAGGTTGTAAGCCTGAATACCATGATGCATGTTCACTCTACACAAAAGACCAGCAGCAGACCTTTCCTGTCGCATAATCTGTTCCATCGTTTCCTCTTCACTTTGAGGATGAGAATGAACCTCGTTTTCAGCCACAGGTGTGCCAGAAGAATGATACTTGCCTAGAATAACTGCATGAAAAGTCTAAGTGGATAAAAGAAACAAAAGAAAAGGGAATACCAATAAGTTCTGACACACAAATAGAGCGAGGGAAAGAAAACCAACACTACAAGTCTAAGATTCTAATATATAAGAAAAATCACCACATGCATGCGTGAAATTGAGATGCGTAAGATATTTTGGGAGCTATATTATAAACCCCACAAACCATAGATAATAATATCACCAAAGCTAATAGATCCTCGTTGATGCAATGCTTGCAAAGACCAAACCTTGATGGTAAATGACAAACGATCACAAGCTCTTTATAGTTTATATTGCCCACTTCCCAGTGATAATAAATAAAGTACCTTGCAAATCGAGGATGGATTCATCTAATTTGTTTTTCTGAGACTTGAGAAATTTAATGTTGTCCTCGTGCTGTTTTATTTTCATTCCAAACGTCTGTAGATCCTCTTCAAGTTTCTGCAGGAATCAAGAACATTATGATGCATGAGACTCGTAATTCACTAGCTAAGCACATTCAAGCAACTAAAACATGCTCCCACATTTGTGCATTATCTATCCATACAATACAACTGTAATCCAAAAACAAACAAGCATTAAAAGAAGCAACAGATTGAAGGAGAAAAAGAAACCCAAATGAGTAGGATGACACCTTGGAGAAATTGAAGATGTATTCCGCATGTGGGAAGCCCCCATTTTGCATATCACTCCTCACGAGCAAAGACTTGTCGCTCTGATCGACTTGCATATACTGCTGCGTAGAGTCTTGGGCGGGCGATGTCGGTATCCGAATAGCCAGCTGCCAGAAAGAGAAAAATTCAGGAAAAATCACCCAGTTCCAATTTCTTCACAAATTATCATGAACAAAGAAACAAGACGACGGCCCCCCACTTTTCCACTAAAGCCCAGATAAAAATGCAGGGGAAGGGGGGAAATCAGCAGAAAATTCAAGTTGTACGAGTACAGAAGACGCCGAATTGGGCATGGAAAGTTTTTTCTCAGAATTTCTCGGAAACCAAACGGAGATGTGGTAGGGGATAGAGAGAAAAGAGAGATTGCCTGCATATTGTTTGGATGAAACATGGCGGAGTGGTGCAGAAACTGTCAATTGAGGTTAGATACGAATGAAGAATGGAAGAAATTGGCGTTGAGGCGCTGGGGATTTCAGAGAAACGAGTGTCGTTGTTGGTGATGATCCTCCACCTCCTCGTCCTCGCTTCGCTGTGTGGAGGTCTGGTCGTGTAGCAGTCCAGGTCAAACGCTGAATTCGATTTTATGCTTCCTCTCTTTCGTTTTGTGTTCTTTTCTCCTCTCTTTCTTTTCAATTTTTATTGTTTATTGGGTTTCTTTTTTTTTTTTTTTCGCTAAATTATAAAAAATACCCTGGGATTTGTTTCAAAAATGCCCCTAAACTTTGAAAAGTTTCAAAAATACCTCTGAATTTTGAAAAAATGTTTCAAAAATATCATTGCCGTTAATTTTTGGATGGAAACCATTAGAATTTATGGTGAGAGGAGAAAAAAAAAAGAAGCATTTTTCAATAAGGGTATTTTTTAAATTTTTTTGAAAGTTCAAGAGTATTTTTTAAACTGAAACTTTAACGGTTTACATCAAAAAATTAACGACAAGGGTATTTTTGGAACATTTTTCAAAATTCAGGAGTATTTTTGAAACTTTTCAGAGTTCAGGGGCATTTTTGAAACAAACCCCATAGTTCAGAAGCATTTTTTATAATTTAGCCTTTTTTTTTTTTTTCTAAGAGGTTTTAGTACAAGTTTAGTTGCTGAATTTTTAATGTTGTATCAATTAAGTCATTGAACTTTAAAAGAATATCTAATAGGTTTCTATAGTGTGTTTAATAGATCTATGATTTTTAGAAATGTCTAATAGGTCTTTGAACTTTTATTTTTGTATCTGACATATTTAAGATTTTAAAAACTAGTCAATCTATTGAATATAAAATTGAATTTTATGCCTATGGGGACTAACTTCCAATTTTGTATGTGGTAGGCATATGAATTTTTAAAAAATCGAATATGTCAATGACTTATTATATATAAAATTGAAATTAAAAGGCAAAATGTGTGTTTATGACCAAAGGTCACGAGTTCGAATCCTCCAATCCCATTTGTTGAACTCAAAAGTGAAAATTCAAGGATATATAACTTTAAAAAGTTTGATCCTCAAAGTTTGATGTTTGTTTTGGTTAAATTATTAAAAATGCCTCTGAGCTATGGGGGTTTCAATTATGTCCCCAAACTTTGAATAGTTTTATTTCAAAACTTGAAGTTTGATGTTTGTTTAAAAACAACCCTTGAAGGCTTTTGTTGTTAAATTCATGGACAGAAAATGGTGTATCTGCTTTTGTGTTGCTTATGTGAACAGATTTGAACATATACGTTGAAAAAAAAAATAAAGACACATATCACCTGTGAAAAAATGAAAGAATTGGGGGTTATCAGGGAAAAAAATCATAAACGAAAGGAACACAAAATTGAAGGCATGAGGTTGAAAGGAGGAATACAACAACAAGGCAGGATCCAAAATTTGGGGTATAAGTAGAAACTCATTTTCCATCCATGAATTTAACAACAAAAGCCTTCAAGGGTTGTCTTACAAACTACAAACTTCCTTAAGGGCTAAAATGCAACTTTCAAAGTTCGGGGTATAAGACCAACCCCATATATTTCAAGGGAATTTTTTAATAATTTAACGTATCTCAATATTTTGGAATTTCCTAATCATATTTATTTTAATTTTTGAAATTTTTAAATGTTAGGACAAATAACACTTTTAGTGTTTAAAATTTATGTTTGGTTTTTATTTAGTCTCTAAGGTCTCAAAACTATTACTTTAGTTCTTGAGAGTTTGCAAATAATTCTAAATTATCTTTCAACTCAGTTGACTATTAGTTGAGCTCACAAAAGGATTATGTTTACTGTATTGATTTTTTTTTTTAAGTTCAACAATATGTAGATGGAGATGGATTCGAATGATATCTCTAACCTTTTGATCGATATTATTATGTCCTAATCAATTGATCATTTACACTTAGGTTGACATTTGTTACGCTAATTGAACTATGTTGACGTAGTAAAGTATATTTTGTCATGTGAGCAATATCAAATAGATTAAATAACTAGCACATCATCCTTCAATTAGGTAAACAAACAATAATTGACTAAGTTCGCCAAAGCGAGCATAGCTCTGCGGTAATTGACATGTACCCTCGACCACGAGATCAGAGGTTCGAATCCCTCCACCCCCAATGTTGATGTACTCAAAAAAAAAAAAAATTGACTAAGTTCAAAAACTAAATAAAACTATTTTTCAAACTTCAGCAACCAAAAATGTAATTCATCTAAATTTTTGCTTCAATAAAAAAGTAACTGTTTGCATCCATATTTTTACTTTAATGTCAATTATATTACTATATAGATTGAATATTGTACATTGGGTAGGTGAATAGGGCATAAATGTAGATAATTGGACAAATAATATTGAAAACGAAACATAGAAACCTTTTCCTAATTCTCCTCATCTCCTCCTTTATTTTAATTCTCTTTCTTGGATCAATAATGCTAAATAATATAATCGCTGACTTGAACATAGTTCAATGGATCAAAATTTGAGGTTGAAAGTTCAAAACCTATCCTCTGTTCGTTGAATTTAAAATAATTAATAACAATATAAAAGATAAATAAATGTAATATTGAAACTCTTTCATTCTTTAGCGATTATTGGATCCTATTAGAAACCTATTACTCACCCTACCATTTTCATCTTAAGCCACCTATATGGCTTTAATATATGTGTCTACATCTATTAATAATTTATATATTCAAAGCTATATTAATTATTTGTTAAATAATTGATGGTAGAATAACCAAAAAGATACGAATGGTTAATTTTAAGAAGTTGAAAGATTAAAATGGGATTAAAACTCAGTTAAATTACAATTTTGTCCCTATACTTCGTTCTTAATTCTTTTTCTAGAATATAATGTTATGTGGACGAGGATTTAAGAATACTAATATCTTAACTTTTTTTTTTCCTCGGAAATATTTTATAATCTATAATTTTATATCTATATCTATATTCTATATGTATTAAAAAGTCACAATATTTTTTTAATGAAAAAATGACAATGTTACTTTTTATTATTATTTTTATTTTTATTTTTTTGAGAAGAATGTTACTCTTTGTTAAATCTTAATATACAAAGCATGACCCAGAATTAATTACTAATAGTTTTTAAATTATATATTTAATTTAACTCACATAATAACATTTAAATAGTTGGTATATATTTACATAATTACCGGTTTTAATTATATTTAATTTTATTACAAAGAATCAAGAGTCTTGTAATTTCAATATAATTTCATAGTCACAAAATATGTCACTTAAGAATACTAGAATGTTGCCAACAAGAGCTTAGCTCAACTGACATAACTTTGTACTGATAACCACAAGATCTGTGTAGTTCGAATCCCCCTCCCCACTTATTATCAAAAAAAAAAAAAAAAAGAATACTGGAATGTGAAATGTCTGATGTTATTTATGGCATAAATTAACTTAAAATTGTGTTATTATAAAAAATATTAATATATTATTTGAAAACTCATTAATAAATGTATTTTTATTGATTAAAGTTAGTAATTAAAGAAAAGAGAGAGAAATTCCCCTTTATAACTTATATTTAATATATCTTTTTTTTTAAAAAAAAAAACTTATATTTAATATATCTTTTTTTTTTAAAAAAAAAAAAAGTTACAACTTTTAAGTTGGTTTATTACAAATATAGCATAATTTTGAACTTTCTTTTTTTCGAAATATAATTTTGAACTTTCTTATTTCGTATATTTGAAATATGGATTGGTTTTTTTTTCTTTATTATGTTCTTTTTGTAAAAAATTGAACTTCTTTCCCATCTGAAAAAATCATATTTATATTATGTTGTTTATGTAATTACCTCTTCAAAAACCTAAAATAAATAAATAGATACAACAATATTAAATTCATCGAACTACAATATATATATACAGAATAAAAACATTATTTTATTTACTAACAAGAAGAAATTTACAAAGAGCAAAGTAGAGAAAAGAAGAATGGAAAGAAAATGTATTATTATTGTGGTGAGTGTTTCAAAACCTCTACATAATTAACCACTAGGGTTTACAAGAGTGTAGGTCACAAAGGATCTACATAATTCAAAATTTGTAACTCATAGCTAGAATTGGAGGGTAAGAGAGATCCATAAGGATATATGTAATCGATGGAGATTATGACCAAAGTGAGTTAGCATAGTTCGACATGTATTCTCGACCAAGAGGCCAGAGGTTAAATTTTTCTACCTCCAAATGTTGTTGAACTTAAAAAAAAAAAAAAAAAAAAAAAAAAAAAAAAAAAAAAACTTTCAGATATCTGACTTTGAAGACTGAAATCTATTTAAGGATTTGAAGATTTCGAAGACTAAGTGCAAGACATGTAAAGCACAAAAGATTTCAAATTTTCAATCAATTCTTCAAAAAATCAACAAGCCAAGAGTCAATCAACAAGATCAATCAGTCCAAACAGGACAATCTAGTGTAGCACTTATACAAAATCAATAGAACGATGTTGATTTTCAGAATTTAAATTTCTATTTTTGAAATCTTATGTGAACAACGTATTTCTTTTAATGTTTTTTTTTTTTAAATATTTAATAGTAAAGTTGTAAAAGTATTCAATATATGATTGTACTAATATTTATTTTTTAAAAATAAAGTAGATTATTAGTTTTAAAAATCACTTTTTTGGGAAAAAAAAAACATGACATCTCTTATACATTTCTGATGTATCTAGAAGACTTTGGTCTAAAACTTTTAGGGCCCGCTTGGTAACGTTCTCGTTTCTTGTTTCTTGTTTCCAATTTTATTAAGAAATCTAAGCATTTAATAACTATGTATGTTTCTTGTTTCTCATTTTTTAGAAACACTCCCAAAATTTGTATACAACTTTTGGAAACAACTAAAACTAGTTTCTCCTTTTTTGTTCTTGTTTCCAATTTTTTCCAAACATAAATAAGAGTATAGGTTTATTATTATTGAATGTATAGGTGTTAGGGTCATGAAATTTTATTTTTCTTTATTAAAAATGAAGAAACGGAAATAAGAAACGAGAACGTTACCAAACGAGCCCTTAGACTTTCAATTTGTTCCCCCAATTCTATTAGTGAGACGAGGGTAGAATTTAAAAATAATAAAATAAAATAAAATAAAAAACTAAATTCGTAATGCTAGATATAAAGATAAAAATAGGTCTACTCTAACATAACCAAGAGTGGTAAAATTGGAAATATGTAAAATAACATGAAAAGTTCAAAAGTCGTAGAATCAATAGTGTAGATCGAAGCTTTCTAATACATACATATATATATATATATATATATATATATATATGGTGTAGATCGAAGCTAAGTCGACAATCCTAATTCTCCTAAAAAAAAAGTCGACAAACTAGTCATATCTCTCTTGGATCATCAAGAAAGGACCAAAATATGATTTTCAAGAACTTTTCATTCTCGAAGAGCTCTGGAAAATTTTTAGTATTAGGGTAGTACATACTCCTTCCATTAACATTTGACATGTCATTTAATGACATAAAATTTATTCTATGGGTCCCACACCATTCATGGCAACCAATGAATGGAGGTAGTATAAAAAATTTCTCATATTATCGTAGTACTAAAAATTTTTCCGAAGATCTCCTTCAAATTCATGAGATGTCTTCTCTTGTCCATTATGCCACTTGTAAATCTTTTCTCCAACTCATCATGTCTCTTGATTTGGTCGTAGTTGTTCTTGGATGAATAATGTTGGATGGAGTTACTCTGATTCATATCCCAAGATACTGAATTCACTAATTGTTTCATCAACATCTTGCAACCCTACTTCTTAATAATACTTATTATAAATTTAACAGGAAAAAAAGAAGTCTAAATTTGAAGGAAAAACTTACCTAGGATACTAGTCCTAGGAGAAAGAAAGTGAGAATGAATCTTGATCCATAGTGTTAAAAAAAACAACTTTAATTATAGAGAAATAAGTGGTTAACATTTTTTATTTAAAGAAATTTAGGATTAGCCCACAAGAAAAATGAGAACGAACTATGAAAATATCACTCCCTTATGTCACTCTAGCTATGCTTTTTTTTTAAAAAAAGAAACTTCATTAACTAAGCAGAAAGATTAGGTACACCATACTCCTCGAGAAAAAAAAAGAAGAGATCCATATAGGATTAGCAGTATCCCACAAAAAAAACTAACTCTTCCAAGGAAGAAGATGAGATTTGCTTAAAAAAAAAACGCAAACAAAGTTGAATCTAATGTGTCTCTATCTAGGTTTTTGTCTTTATAAACATTCTTTTAATACATGGATCATTAAAAAAAAAAAAAAAGGTAAAAGAGAAGAATCTTATTACTTTGAGGCTACTTTAGAAGAAACAAGAAGCTTGTTAACTCTTTTCTTTTGGGAAGAAATTAGGAGTGACAAGACCATTTTACCCTTTGAAATTTCAAAAATCACTTGAAAAAGAGGTAGACAAGAAAAGGGCCATCATAAATATTTACCTAATGATCCATTTGTCCAAAACTTATCTCTAGTGCCAAAATCTACCACAAAAATGACCTTAAATTATAATTTTCTACCCACATTTTAACATTTATTCAATTTTGATCCTTATATTTTCAAAATATAATATTACACATGAAAATTGGTTTATCTTTTTATTTTCCATATTCAACTATTTTGACTTTAATATTTAAAATTTTGTAGGACACAGTTAGTATACAAATTATGCTATATGACAACGTGTAGTGTGTTGACTATTATTTAACTCGACAAATTTATTAATGTTAGAGAAACTTACGTCGACATAAACTAATTTTTTTGTAATATTTTTTTTAGTAACATTCAACAACAATTGAAAGTAGAGAGATGCAATATCTTGGTTGATGGCGTACATGCTAATTACCGTTGTGTGACCATTGTTTTAAACAAAACATTGCAAGGTATAAAGACAAAATGAAAATAAAAACAAAATTTTAATAACCAAAATTAGATGTAAAGAAAATAACTGCAATTTATGAGAATTTTTGTAGATTTAGTTGCACTTGAAAGTGGTTGAGATATCTTGTTGGTTGGTTAGGTAGGTAAAGTCCAAGGCCAATGCTCACCCACATTATCATTATTTCACCAATAAAATATTCAAAACAACAACTGATCACAATTTTTTTTAATTATAAATATAATGTTACAAATAAAATAAAAACTATTAGATCTCAATAATTCTTCAGTTAACTTAAAATAAGACTAATTGGAGGTAAAAAAAAAAAAAGAGTCTTTTTTAGGTTAAGTTACATAACTTGTCTCATAATTTTTATAGTTGTTTCAATTTACTCTTGAATTCATTATGAGTGAGTTTGGTTTGTGGATGTATAAAAAAAATAAGGTTTTATTACAACAGGATTTATCAATTAGGCTCCTGAACTTTCAAAACGTGTTTCTCAATATATTTATAAATCATAGAAATAATTGTAGGGTTCGTTTGGAATACATTTTAATTTAAATGTTTTTCAATAATTAATTTTTTAAAAAACATTTTGTATAAAAATTATTTAGAATTTAAACACTCATATGTTTGGTTGCATTTCCTCATAGGTGTTTTTATACACAAGTTATTGTATACTTAGGCTCTTTTTAAAAAAGTTGGTTTCAAGTGTTTCTCTCAAAATAGTTTATTTATCAATCTCATTTTCTAATAAGTCATTTTTAGTGGTTGTCAAACACTAGAAATTTTTTCAAAATGATTTTTGTTCAAAATTAAATACTTGGAAAGTTAAACCAAATACACCTAGTTACCAACTAAATATCAATCTCAATTATTACTAATTAATTTTTTTAATCGAACTATTACCAATTAATTTATAAACATGTTTTATGTTATTTTGTATGATGATTATTTTATAATATTATATAATTTATAATATATTATGTTATATCTATTTAATTTTTTACAAAAAATGAAATGGGTATGTAACTTGAATTTGAAATAGTATATTTCCCCCATGTTTTTATTTCTTTTGAATGTAATTTTGCATTTTAAAGTTTTAAATTCAAAATCCAGATACACTAAAAACATCCGAACACATTGTTTTCTAAATTGTCATTAGATTAAAAAACTTGTTTAACAATATTTATTGAATTCATTTAATTTGAATCTGAAAACATAAAATAAAATTCAGATGACATGTCAGAAAAACCCTTAAACATTGACGTGGTTTATTGATATATATTATAAGCAGTGATTTAAAATGATGTGATAGACAGTAAACCAATTTAATAAAATAAGAATATGTAAACAAAATAAAATTACAATCGAGACTTTTTAAAGTTCAAGAATTTATCCGGGAATGCAATTAAAGATTTTTTTTTTCCTTTTACTCTTTTTTTCTTTGTGTAATTATGAAATTAATTGATGATTTGTTGTTAACTATTGAGTGTGGATAATATAATGAGGGAATGGGACCAATGGAAGAACAAAAAAGACAGGCTAACTCACACATACATCATATATATTGCTTTACAACCTAATTAGGTGGTGTTTGTGTCCCAAGCAAATGAAAATTATAGAAAAATAAAATATTATTTTCTAAATTATGAATATTTGAATTGCATTCTCATTTTTTTTGTACTATAGGATGGTTTTTATTTTTATTTGGTTTTTAAATTAATCTTAACTTGATATTAATTGTCTGTTAACAACTTTTCTAAAACAAAATTTTTTAAATTTGTTTAGTATCTAAAACATATACTTTAATGAACCTTAGGTAAGTTTTAAAAACAAAAAACACCTTTCTGAAAACTATTTTTATTTTTATTTTTTTTAAATTGACAATGATCTAAAAAGTGTTTTTTAAATAAAGAAAACTTAAAACATAAAATCAGTTAACAAGCTTGTTTTCTAAAAAATAGAGTAAAAGTCATCATCAAACAAGCTTATTTCTTTAAGAGAGAACAAGAAGCTTATCATCAAACAAGCTAATTAATTTCTTTAAGAGAGGAAAAAAAAAATTCATCATCAAACAAATTTAAATTACTATTCAAATTTAAGTATCTTAGGACCAAATATGATCTATTTTTAGGGACTGAGTTAGAAATTTATTTTTAGGAAGCCAAAATCCTATGTATATTTAATCATTCAATTCTAAGGTTTTAAGAGATGACATAAATTAAAGAAAAACTATTTTCTCAAAAAAAAAAAAAAAATTAAAGAAAAACTACGAAATTCTAAGTATTTTATAGGCTAAATTATAAAAAATGCTCCTCAACTATGGGGTTTGTTTCAAAAATGTCCCTGAACTTTGAAAAATTTCAAAAATACCCTTGAACTTTGAAAAATGTTTCAAAAATATCCTTTTTGTTAATTTTTTTTGTTGGAAACTGTTAAAGTTTCAGTTTCAAAATGACCTTTGAACTTTCAAAAAAATTAAAAAAATACCCTTATTGAAAAATGCTTCTTATTTTTTCCTCCTCTCACCATAAATTCTAACGGCTTTCATCCAAAAATTAACGGCAAGGGTATTTTTGAAACATTTTCAAAGTTTAGGGGTATTTTTGAAACTTTTCAAAGTTCAGGGGCATTTTTGAAACAAACCCCATAGTTCAGGGGTATAATTTTTTTTTATAATTTAGCCTATTTTATATATACATTTGAATTCACGACAAATTAACAAGGGCACAATAATCATCTCTCTTATCCATAATTTTCATTAGCTTGAGATTTTATGATAGATTTGAATCTCTGACCTCTTAATCGAGACTACATTATATCAATTATCACTGAATTTTAGCGACCTTAAAACAAAGTAAGTCCTGTATGTATGTATGTATATATATATATATATATATATATATATATGACATATATAAGAAACTATACGTCTGTTTTCAAAATCAGACGTTCAAATCTCACCCACCTAATAAAAAAATGGAAATAAATATAAAAATGAGATGACATTTGAATAAGAAGTAGAAGAAAATTTGGGGTGACTTGATAGAGAGGCAAGTGAGAGTGAGAGGTGGATAAAGGATTGGTTTAAACCGCTCCCACTTGTGAGCTCCTTAAATACCATTGCCTTTCCCACCCCTCCATTAATTCCTCTCTTATTTACTACTCCTCACATATCCTTTTTTTTTCCCATTCATTTTTTTCTTTTCATTTTTTTCCCCATGAAATTACAAGGATTCTTCAAACCCCATTGCAGGTTTCATTTCTTTTTTCTACTTAATTTAGTCTCGATTTGTTTCACTTTCTTCTCGAACGAATAAGATCGGAATACAACATTTCGTTTCTTAAAAGTTGTTTTAAAAATTCTAAAACGTAAGAGTGCTTTTAAGAGAAACACTTGACGAAAGTGTTTATGTCGTCTTAATTTCCGACTACTTGTTGGTTTATGATTTTTTTTTTTTTTTTTTTGTTTTTTTGGCTTAGGTGAAGGATGAATTATTAGATGCAAAATGGGGAAGAAGAAAGGAGGCAGCTGGTTCTTTGCTGTGAGGAAAGTTTTCAAACCTTCTCCTCCCACCCTGCTTGAAACTAAGGTAAATATTATTCAATCTATATAACAAATTTAGGTTTAGAAGCTAAGCATATATCTGGTTTAAACCCACCAAATTTGTTGATTGTTATTTAAGTTAACAACTCACAAGTTAAGTCACAACTCAAGCAAATTTGGAATGAGTTAAAGATATGTTTTTTTTTTATAATATGTGGGGTGGAAGATTTGAACCGATGACGTTTTGATCGAACGTACGAGCTGTTAGTTTAGCTATACTCATGTTGACGGCTAAAATCTATGTATTATTATTTTTTTTTTTGAAATTGAATCTATGTATTAATTAATTTTTAGCTTTTGAAAAGTTCCAATCTTGTTTCTAGTATATTGATTTTTTTAAAAAAAATTAAATTCTTATGGTCACAAAACATTAAAAGTATTTAACAAAATAACGATGTAATGTCAAAATACGTTTTACTAAACGAGTTAAAAATACTCTACGTCACAATACTCATCCCATAAAATTTAAAACTAACTCACTTCATCCGACTTAGTAAGTTAGTAAGCAATGACTTAACCTGAAATTACTCGTTGTTCTAGAAAATTGTCCTATTAAAATGTTAGTATGCAATGATCGATGATCAAACTCACAAAATTTAGTACTTTTAAAAATTCATATATCGTCGTTCTTTTAATGTTTAATGATAGCGAGAACTTAATTACAACAAATTCAAAATAAACCTTTTAAAAGATTAGAATTTTAGAAGAAAAATTATAATTTCATTTTTTTGTTCATGTTGATTATTTTTGAAACATGGATATATGATGCAGGAGAAAAATAACATTGTACAAAAATGTGAAGAAGAAGTTCCTGAAGTTGTGTCCTTTCAACATTTTCCAGCAGACAATAGCTCTCCAGAGACTGCAGATTATGAGAGCACAAATTCTACGCCATTAACGGCCGGCGACAGAAACCACGCCATCGCGGTCGCCGCCGCCACCGCTGCAGCGGCCGAGGCTGCAGTGGCGGCGGCTCAGGCCGCGGCAAAGGTGGTTCGCTTGGCTGGCTATGGCCGCCGGCCATACTCCAAGGAAGAAAGAGCTGCAACTGTTATTCAATCTTACTATAGAGGTCACTTGGTAAATATATATATATATATATATATAACTCTTTCTTCCATTCTAAGAAATTAGTCTAATCATCATTACCAATTAATTATTTGACTCACACAAAGCACTTTTACTTGCTTTTCACAAAAGCATTTGAGATTTTGTTTCATTGTGATTTGATTGATGATCCATGTGATCTAACTTATACTTATGCTTTCTTATCTTAATTACTTTTTAGGTGTATAATATAATAATATTTGTCTATACACGATTTATGATTTAGTTTACTCGTAGTGTGGTTTATAAATATCAAGGTTAATTTACATGTTTAGTATCTGAATTTTCGAGATTGTGTCAATTTAGTCCATGAATTTTAAAAAGTTTCAAATAGGTTCTCGAACTTTTAATTTTGTTTCCCATAGGTCCTTGAACTTTAAAAAATATCTAATAGGTCTTTAAACTTTTACTTTTGTATCTAATAGGTCCCTCGACTTTTAATTTTGAATCTAATAAGTTCTTGACCTATTTGAATTTTTTTTTTTTAAATTCACACGCCTACTAGATACAAAATTGGAAGTTTAGAGTCTCAATAGACATAAAATTGAATTTTATATGTAGTAGATTGGTTAATTTTTAAAAATCTCGAATATGTGAGGGATTTATTAGACACAAAATTGTAAATTCAGGGACCTATTAGACATTTTTAAAGTTCAAGAGCCTATTAGAAACAAAATTGAAAGTTCAAGGATCTATTAGATACTTTTTAAAGTTCAGAGACCTAATTGATACAACCTTGAAAATTGAGAGATTAAACTTTGTAATAAAACGAAGTATCAATAATGAGATTCACTTTTTGTTAAATGCAAGGAAAATAAACCATTATAAAT
This sequence comes from Luffa aegyptiaca, assembly GCA_017139565.1. Taxonomy (NCBI): domain Eukaryota; kingdom Viridiplantae; phylum Streptophyta; class Magnoliopsida; order Cucurbitales; family Cucurbitaceae; genus Luffa; species Luffa aegyptiaca. The sequence goes on from CM029396.1 coordinate 1,681,674, forward strand.
AAGTCATACTAAAAAGAATCCAAATGATCATTTTGTTTATTTTTTACTTTTCTCCACTTATGTACTTTCTCTCAATAATTTTTTTTCTCTTTATGCACAATTTTCTTTATTGGTGTAGTCTCTTTCAACCTGTTTAATTTTTTAATAAATATTTTCATTTTTTGTCATTAGAAAATTTTAAAAATATTTGTTAATTATTCAAAAAATAATTTTAGTAAGATAAAAACACATTTAGTACTATGATAAAATATACAAACTCTTATTACTAAATTCATGCCCCAGAGGTTTTCATTAGCAATAACTTTGTTCAATCTTTTCGTAGGCGCGATGTGCTTTGCGTGCATTGAAAGGCCTAGTGAGGCTACAAGCATTGGTACGAGGCTACAACGTTCGTAAACAAGCACAAATGACAATGCGATGCATGCAAGCATTAGTTCGTGTTCAAACTCGAGTTCGAGCTCGTAGGCTCCAACTGGCACACGACAAATTTCAAAGAAAAGTCGAAAACGTCGAAAAAGAAGAAGAAGATGAAGAAGAAGGATTCAAACGAAAACACGAGAAGTCGAAGATTCCTCACAAAAGATATGAAATGGAAGCTCAAGGTTTAGAGAAAAACAGAAAACTTTCTTCAAGAAAACATGAACCCGGTCCGGTTTGTGAAGGCGAAAGTCGGCGTACGACACAATGGGGTTGGAGTTCGCTGGACCGTTGGATGTCGTCCCAGCCTTACCAAGTTCAAGACGACATGTCGGAGAAGACGGTTGAAATGAACTTGGACTCGGGCCCAAACTCGGCTCATATTCCGAGCTACATGGCCCCGACTCAGTCGGCAAAGGCCAAGGCCCGGAATCTGAGTGCAACGAAGCCGCAAAGCCCAATTTTGAGCCCATCAATGAGGAAAGGTTGGGCTCCGAACTCGTCGAGTTCTACAGTGAACCAGGCCCAATACGGCCCAATAAGCAAGAGTAATGGGAAAGGTAGTGGTATTACAGGCCATGATCCAGATTACTTTGGTGGAGAAGAGTGGGCCTTTCCCCTTGGAGCCCATGGTTGGAGATGATTTGGTGAAAATGGGCTGAAATAATAGGCCCATATTTGTTTGCAGAATGTTATTTATTGGGAGTCAGTTGATATGAACATAAGAGTGTGCTTCCTTTACAATTAATTTCCTTATTTGATTGATTGGTTTAATACAAAAAGAAATTGTGCATCTCTAGTCTCTAGCCATACTTTTTTTTTTTTTTTTTTTTCAAAAAAAGAAAGAAACAAACAAACAAACAAAATACTCCTAGACTTGACTAATTTGCACCATTTTAACTTTGAACTTTGAATTTAAATAAATTGAATAGTGAATTCTAATGTGTGGTAAGACAAGAACTAATTATCAGCAAACCAATGAATCACACAAAGTTTAATCAATAAAATACTTAAAGAAACTACAACAAGTAGTAAAACATTCAATACAACCATGAGAATTAATGAATTAGTACTCATCAAAAAAAAAAAAAAAAATCCAAGAATTCCCTAATAGAGCTAGTCATAAATCCCCCCTCCTCCAAAAAGAGAGAATATTAACTTTTATTTTTTTGGTGAGGACATCAACATTTGGAGGTGAGAGGATTTGAACCTCTGACCTCTTGATCGATGGTTCATGCCAATTATCGCTGAGCTATGCTCACTTTGACATTAACTTTTCTATTTATTCATATGTAAATTCTATTTGATGAAATCTTAAGGATAAAACTCATTAATCGAGTTTGCAGTGAGAAAAAATTGTCTCTATTCTTATTTGTCCTAAAAGTATATGGGTTAGTTCCTATACTTAGTTCATTGAGTCAATTTTAACCATAAAATTTAATTTTCATCTAACGAAAAAAAGGATGGAGTGAGACAAATGAAAGAGAGAGAAAGAGCGAAGAAATAGATAGATAGAGGAAAGAGAGAGAAAACTATTTATGTTATGTCATATAAGAGAATGATTTCTAGTATTACGAGAATACCATATTCCGTTTGTTCACACTATAACTTTATCTTTATAAATATATTTTAATATTGGTGGATCCTGCCTCATTTTTAAAATGATACTCACATGACAAATAATAAACGGAAAGAGTATCCATACTATCAGTTGCAGTAAAAAATTTCCCATCATATAAGCTTTTACCATCACCTAAACTTCACCAATATCTTCTTGATATCATACTAAAGCTTTTTTCCCCCTTTTAAAGAATTACAACTTCAAAGTTTTTTTTTTTTTTTTTAAGTTTAAAAAAAGATATATTTTTTTTCTTTTTTTTTTTTTTTTTGGTAGAAATTATGGAGTTTGGTTTGGTTTTGGCTTTATAGCTATTTTCAAAGAGCAATAGAGAAAAGTGAAGAATCTTTAAAATTGGAGAGGGTATGAAATGATATCCATACAAATTGGGTCCATGAATCTACATTGATTTTAGAAAAAGATTGGTATTTGGTACAAAATTAAATCATTGTCTAATTCATCCATTTATATTTTTCAAAAAAAAAAAAAAAAAAACTCATCCATTTATTAACAAAATAAATTTAAATTGGTAGGCCATTTATTTCATCCTGTCGGTGGGTGGCTTGTTTCTTTTCACATTTTTTCAATGTTTGAATTGAATTTCTTTTCGTTTGATTGAACTAAAAAAAAAAGTATATATATATATATTTCACAATCATTCACTTTTAATTTTGCTTTCAATTTTGGTGTAAACGTGATTTTCTCCCCCAACTTTATTGCTTCCTTTATTTAACTTTTGAAGTTCTTATTTTAGGGTGTGTTTGGATTAACTTTTCAAGTGTTTAATTTTGAAAATAAATCATTTTGAAAAAATTTCTAGTGTTTGGCAACCACTAAAAATGACTTATTAGAAAATGAGATTGATAAATAAACCATTTTGAGAGAAACACTTGAAACCAACTTTTTAAAAAAGACTCCTAAGTAAACAATAACTTGTGTATAAAAACATTTGTGAGGAAATGCAACCAAACATATGAGTGTTTAAATTCTAAACAATTTTTATACAACATGTTTTTTAAAAAAATGCATTCTTGAAAAACATTTAAATTAAAATGTATTCCAAACGGACCCTTAGTTTCAAAACTTCCCATTTTTAGATTTAAAGTGAACTATCTACAATAACTACAATTTTAATGATTTCTATTTAGGATCAGTTTGAAATACCTTTAAGTGTTTTTCTAGAATGCATTAAAAAAAAATGTATAAAAATTGTTTATAATCTAGACACTTATATGTTTGGTTACATTTCCTCGTAAGTGTTTTTATGCCTGAGTTATTATATACTTAAAAACTTTTTTTTTTAAAAAAATTTGCTTAAGTGTTTCTCTCAAAATAATTTATTTCTCAATCTCATTTTTTAATAGGTCATTTTTAGTTGTTGTCGAACACTAGATTTTTTTTTTTTTCAAAATTAAACACTTGAAAAGTTAAACCAAAGATACTCTTAGTCATTAAGATTTAGATAATAACTTAACTCGTAGTTGACCATTAGTTGACTTAATATGACATGACATTTAAGTTGATGAGGTTGACTATTTTAAATTATTTTGGAGTTGACTTGGGTATTAACACATTAAGTCTATATAGATAATTACATTTTTATTCCCAAGATTGAGTTTTTGTTTTGTTTTGTTTGTTTGTTTGTTTTTTTTTTTTTTTTTTTTTTTGAGTTCAACAACATTAGAGGTGGGGGATTCTCTGATCTCTTGGTCGAGGGTACATGTCAATTCCCATTTTTCTAAAACATAACTATAAACATGAGTTTACCATTTTTAACCTATAAAATGATTTTTTTGAAAAAAATTAAATATAACATACCAATTTTAAATATTTTATTTTTGAAAATTATTAATTTTTGATTTAAAAGTTTTAGAGGACAAAAAGCCATACAGGATTACCAAATACATTTTCTCTCTTTCTTTTTCAATAATAAAAAAGAGAGAATAAAAAAAGCACTAAATATCTACTAAATACATTTTTGTTTTTCTTTCTTAGAAAATCAAGAAACAAGAAAGAGATACATTAACAAATTGATCCTTAACATTATGCCTTTCTTTTTCTAATCTATGGAGAATGAAGTATAACATTGTTTATTATTTATATATCATATTGATATAATTGATCTCTTTAAACAAAAGTCGGATAAAAAAGTTAGATCCGTAACTCTTACTCTAATTTGAGATCTAGTTTGATCAAATTGAAATTTTAATGTAAACAATTACTCATCTCTATTGAAATCAAGGACTTCCAATATATATTTTTTTTTACAAGTGATCTATTCTTTAGAACAACTTAAGTTGTTTTTCTTTAAAAAATTATTAAACTTTTGAATAGCGACAAAATAACTTTAAGTTTTTTTTTTTTTTTTTTTTTTTTTTTAACTCCCCAACATTTTGGGAGGGATTCAAACCTCTGACCTCTTGTTATTACCAAAAATCTAATAAAAGATTTGAGCTTCAACCTATGGTCCATAATTACTACACAAGGGCAAAGTAAGGTATTCATCAATTCAACAAATTTATTGACTGTCAATTTGTCAATTTCATTTCATTTATTCACCTTATTTTCATTGGTGACAAAGGATTTTAAGATGAAAGGGATTCATTTCTACTTGAAATATTCCAACATTGTTAAATGTATTTTGTTTATTTGAACTAAATTGACTTTTCATCCAACGCGTTTTGATAACGATTTTATTTGTACTAATTTTATGTTAAATGATTGGTTAAAGTCTCGTTTGATAACCATTTAGTTTTTAGTTTTTGAAAATTATGCTCAATTTCCATACAGACACATTTAAATTTCTAGCCAAATTCCAAAAACAAAAACAAGTTTTTGAAAACTACTTTTTTTAGTTTTCAAAAATTGGCTTGGTTTTTGAAAACATGGAAAGAATGTATTAGGAAAACAAAGAAATTTATAGGTGGAAGTAGTGTTTATAGGCTTAATTTTCAAAAACCAAATGGTTATTAAACGAGGCCTATTTTTTTTTAGTTTTCAAAAATTGGCTTGGTTTCTTAAAACATGAGAAAAAAGTGTAGATAAAAAAAACAGAGAAACTTAAGGTGAAAGTAGTGTTTGTAAGACTTTTCAAAAAAAAAAAAAGTAGTGTTTGTAAACTTAATTTTCAAAAACTAAAAACAAAAATTCAAATAGTTATCAAACGGGACTTAAATTACAAGTTTAGTCTCTAAACTTGAATGATTGGTTAATTTCAATTTTATTTGACATCTAATTTTGAATAAATGATTAAATAAATACCTATAATGAGTTAAGATTCTTTAAAAGTCTAATGTTAAAACTGACTCATTAATCTACAAATATAGAGGTAAACATGAGTTATATATTCAAGGTAAGAATCAAACTTTTTTTCAAAAAAAAAAAAAAGGTAAGAATCAAACTTAGGTATAAGATATATATATTAGATAGTGAGTGTATTCACGTTGTTTCAATCTACGCCTAATTTAACTAGTTAAGACATACATCTTTGATTAAAAAGTTAGAGATTTAAATTTTTGCCACACATATTGTTGAAAAGTATATAGATGTGTGTTTGATGTCATTTTTGAAATTTAAAACTATGAGCATGGGAAAGAATTGCAATAAAAACATTTGTTTAAATGTTTTTTTTTTTTTTTTTTTAAATTTGTCTATTTTGGAATATAAAAATATTGGTTTCTTGTTAATTATTAAAATCAATTATTATCTTCAACTTGGAAAATATATTACATAAAAAATGAATGATACTAACAAATAATTGTATTTAAATATTAAGAAATTGGGTTAGTTAGAGAATATAGGAACAAACCAATTGTCATATGAGAGGTCCTTATATGAAAGCCTGTATAATAAATAGATACTATTAGTAGTAAAGTATATTTTAATTAATTCATAATCAATTTTGAATTTGAGAAAAATATTACAAAATAATCTTAGTAATAAGATGATTGAAAGTGAGTTAACATGGAAAGAGACATGTGTTAGAAAAGAATAAATGAATGAGACAACTTATAATAAAAATTTATAAGAAAAAAAAAAGTAAGCAATGATATGAATTTTTTTTTAATCATTCAACAAGTAAAAAAGAACTATCAATTATCTTTTCAAAAAAAAAAGAACTATCAATTATTATATGTGTCATTTTGTTTACTTGTTGAAGATTTTTTTTTTTTAATTGAACAATATGGGGTTGGGAAATTCAAACCCATGATCTCTTCATTATAAACACATACTTTGTGTTAGTTGAGTTGTACTCTTGTTGGCATAAATTAAAATTTTTTAATAAGAACCTTACTTTTTTTTTTTTTTTTTGGTCAACATAAAATCGATTATGGAAAGACAAATAGCTTTGTCAAAGGATCTCACCTTTTTATATATATATATATATATATATATATATATTACGATTAATTATAAATTACAGAGGCGGTGAAGATTCAAATCTACTACCGATAATAGGAGAGATAGAGATACCTAACCATTTGAACTATATCAGATTAATGACCCTTGACATATTTTGGAAGCGATAGTGACCCTTAACATTGATGTTAAAACCTTCCATTTATAAAAATATAACATGTTAACTAATATTTTATTTTTTTAGAACAATGGCCCTATGACATTAACAGAAGTGGATATCGGTTGGTCATTCAACATCAGTTTGGTTGAAACCTATACTCAACACCAAAAGATTAAAAATTCGAATCTTCATACTATATGTTTTGAACTAAAAAAAGAATTGGTGGAAACATATACTCAACACCAAAAGATTAAAAATTCGAATCTACACCCCATATGTTTTGAACTAGAAAAAGAATATATCATAATATGAATTTATAAAACTATATGAACCAAACATGAATTCTTTCTCTATGCTAACCCAATCCTCCATCTCAAAGTTGAACCAACCAACCCCAAATGATTGGAGCTTGGATGATGTCGTTTTTTTTTTTTTTTTTTTATTGTTTTTGTAGTTTAATAATAACAATTAGGCCCGTTTTCAAGAATGTATTTTCTTTTAAATATTTTGTATCAAAATTGCTTAGAATTTAAACAATGGTTACGTTTTCTCACAAGTGTTTTTATACACCAAGTTATTATATATTTAAAAACTCTTCTAAAAAAAATTTGCTTTCAAGTGTTTCTCTCAAGATGATTTATTTCTCAATCTCATTTTTCAATAAGTTATTTTTAGTGGTTGACAAACACTATAATTTTTATCAAAATGATTTTCTTTTTCAAAATTAAACACTTGAAAAGTTAAACCAAACATAGCTTTAATTGAGGACAATACTTCTATATCCGTATGTAAGGATCTTCCTGCGTACCACCAAGAGATAAAAAAAAATGAAAAATACTTTGACTGTATATTTGGTAGGTAGAGATCTATGTACCAACATACTGCCATTAAAATATTGACAGTTAGGAGAGATACAAAGTTTTCTCATTTTCTATTTTTCTCTTTCTTCGTTGTTAAGATTTTAATAGATCCATGCATATTGTATGTAGCCAAAGTATTGTAAATTTTTTTTCTCATTTTCTACTTTTTTTTTTCTTTCTTATTGTCAAGATTTTAATGGAATATGAAAGAGGAACCTGCACCGTCAAATATTGTTCATTAATGGATAGTTATCATTAAAAAAAAATTTAAAAAATTCCCAAAAGTCCAAAAACATCTTTGTTTTACTTTTCAAAAAAAAAAAACTTTTTTTTTTTTTATAAACAATCTCCACCATATCCATGACTTAGTATATCTCTCTCTCTCTTCTTTCTCTCTCTAAAATTCAATCTCTATTAAACTCTCTCAACCACCCCACACAAAAACTCACTCTCTCTTCCACTCACATCTATTTCTACCAACTTCTCTCTAGCCCCATGTGGTCGGAGCAGCCGCATACGGCGGAGTCAACCTCTTCTCCCACGCTACCACCTCTGTCTTGGTTTCGGCCGGAGCCGCCATGGATGCCGACGCCGCCGCGTCTAACTTTGGCCTCCGTTCCCTTTTTGTGGGAGGAGGCGCCGGGGAAGCCCCTGCCATCCTCCGGATCGGAACTGACGTGGCCGTCGCCGGAGCTGGGGGAGCTGCCTCCGCCACCACGGCTGTTGAACGAAGCAAAACAGAGCTCTCTGCCGTCGCCCACGACGGTGCTCGACGGGCCGGACAGGGCTGGCGATGGATCAAAGAGATGGGGCTCTTTCAGGATGTGTAAGGAGTTCGTCCTCGGTGGCGGCGGCGGCGGAGCCAACGACTCTTTGGCCGCTGGCGTCGACGGCGGCGGTGGAAGCGGGAGGTTTAGAAGGAAGAGGACTTCATCATTGTCAGTTTCTTCTTATGCAAGATCAAACTTCTTGGTAAGTCCAAATATTTCCAACTTGTGATAATTAACCATTTTTTTTTTAAATTTACTAAATGGTTTTTGATTTTTTTAGGTAATTTATAATTTGGTTTATTCCTTAATATTTATTAAAAAGTTCCCAATTAGTTTCTTCTACAAACAAATTATGAAAACAAAAGGTTGATGTAATATAAATATTAAATTATCTGTTAAATTAACATACCTACACATGTGAACACTAAAACAACTTTTGGAAGGAATAAATTAAGATTATATATATATATATATATATATATATATATATATATTTAACACAAAATTTAAAGACCAATTGATATATATATTTGACATTCTTTAATTCCAATTTTAGTCCCTAAAATTATTTTCAAAGTGGCAAGTTTTAAGTATAAAACTTATGTTAAATGATTAATATATATATATATATAGATAGATACATACATACGTATATACATATACATACATACAGTACATATTTTATGTTGGTTCAACTAGGCTTACATTAAACTTATAATATTAAATTAATAGTAAAGTCAAAATTTTGAAAAAATTTAACAAAATTTTTAAATTTTAAGAGCTAAAATAAAACTTCTAAAACCGAAGAAACTATAGTGAAATATGTAAAAACAAAAATTAGGGATAGAAATTAGATATGTTATAATACTATAAAAAAAAATAATCCATTTTTAAATAAATATACACACATTCTAAAAGTAGATTTAAAGTTTTTCATTTTTCAAATGATTAGCATCACTATCGTTGTCATTTTGAGTTTTGATCATTTTTCAATATTCATCAAATAAGAACATTTATTTTTAATTTTTTTTTTTTTTTTGAGTATATCAACATTTGGATGTGGGAGATTCGAACCTCTGACCTCTTGGTCGAGGGTGTATATGCCAATTATTGTTGAGCTATGCTCACTTTGGCACGAAATAAGAACATTTATTAAGCTTCTTTGTAGTCTAACTTAAAATTACTAATCATATAATATCAATCAAAATTGTAGGCAAACATCTATGAGAGCTTCAAACAAGTCATTCTATGGAGACGAAGGCCAAGATAATGATCTTCAAAAGACCATTGCATGTGCTCAAATTCAAGTTAATTTTACGTATTTTTAGCTAGTAAGTTCTAAGCTTAAAAATGTATATGTTAAAAAGAAATTTGTACTTATTCCAATTTATGTAACTAGAGACATTGACTATCTTTTAAGAATTTGAAAGCAATCTCTAAATCAAGACACTATTGGAGTTGGATAATTCCTTGTAGAATGAAGTCTATTATATGATACTCATTCTCATAACTAGCTACTTATTGACCATCTCAATACTAAAGAATATATTTTTGTTTGTCTCACTCTAATTTGGAATATCTGTGTAGATGACCCATTTGAAGAGGCTAAAATGAGAAATGTCCTACCATTCAAATTTAAGGTTATGGGGTGTTCATGTTAAGACCGAAAACCGACCCGACCGATCGAACCGACGACGGCCGGTCGGCGTCGGTTCTGCCATTTGACAGACTGGTCGGTCGGTCGGTCGGCCTATCAATTTCACACATATAACCAACCGATCGACATATATATATATATATATATATAATATTTTTAATAACTAGCCCAACCTAGTCTTCTCAAAAGAGTAACCAACCGGAAACCCAGCCCAGTATTCTAAGAAAAAAAGAAGCCTAGCCCACCGCCGAAACCCTAGCCGTCTCTCTCAAGTCTCACTCTGTCTCTCTCTGCTTTCCCATTTTCGAAAATCTCTGAGCTCACCATGCCCTCTCTCTCTCTCTACTTAATCTCATTCTCATCTCAGATCTCTCTCTAGTCTCTCACAACTCGTCGTCGCCGTCACGCCTCCCTCATTCTGAGTTCAACCTCGTTGTCGCCTCCCTCACTCATTCTCAGATCTCTCTCATTCTGAGTTTAGCCTCGTCGCCGCCGTCACCCATCCCTCAAACTCTCCAGCAAGCACTACAACTCAACAACTACTAAAAAAAAAAAAGAAACCGACCGACCAATCGATTGGTCGACTGGGAGTTATCATCGGAAGTTGTCGGTTTTCAGATTTCTAGAAAATTGACCGACCGATGAACACCCTTAGTTATATGCCCTTTTATGCTTACGTCATCATCCTAGCAAAATTACCATTTTACTCTCTATATGAAAACACACATTGTCTCTCCTCTCGTTTCTCTTTGAGAGCGAAAGATTGGAGAGAGAGCGAGACTGGAGAGCAAGAGATTGGAGAGAAAAATGGGAGAGAAAAGACTTTTAAAAGAATCTATTGGAGAGAAATTGGAGCGAGCTAGATTTTTAATGGAATCCATGAAGTTTTCCTCATCTTGGAAAGGTCCACAATCCCTTTGTTGAGTAGCTCGAGAATCTCTCTATTGGTCATTCATTCTTTTAGGAACTACTCTAATAAAGAATTTAATTAAAATTTTTGTGGTCGTGTGAATATCTTAGTAAGACAACATGTTACATCGAGATACATAATTAATGAAATCAAATTTAGTCTTATAGAAAATTTGAATGACAATTGATTTGACATCATATTAATTAATAAAATCAGACGGTCTGCGTTATTTGGTTCTTGATTCTCAATAGTTTTTATGATATGGACGACATTCATATCATGATATATGAAATATCTCAAGAATCATATTAGAAACAAAAGTGATACAGAGTCTTGCAGATATTTTAAAATCTTAACTAGATCATTTTTAAGAGCATCTTTTCTTTCCTTCCTTTGGTTTTAAAACAAGTTGGTCGTAATTTTCATTCCTCTACATGGTAGTTATACAATATAAGAAAAACCTCGTCATCATGTATCTAGTTACATTTTTTCTCTCTTAGAACATAAAATATGAAACGATAACCCTCACATATGCACCTCCATTTAACTAATTTAATAGTCATTTATAAAATTTAATGTAGTATGATATATAAATTGAGTCACTTTAGTAAATTTAAGATTTTAATTGATGGGATTATAGTTCATGATCTTAATTGATTCAACTACAAAGTTCAAAGTTTTTATGGATAAAATTATTAGTTCAGATTTTTAATTAACTCAACAAACCTTGTCAATTATTTCAAAAAAAAAAACTTATCAATCTCATTCATGTTTCTTATTACAACCTCATCCTTTTACTCCTCTCATATATAAATGCCTCAACCTTTTAATTAATGATTTTACAACTTTTTTCTTTAGCTTATTTACCCTACTAATAATTTTCTTCTAATAAGAAAAACCACAATAATCTATTGTTTTCTAACATGTAATATTTTATTATTAAATTAAAATTTTCTATTTAATTGGTTAAATATTTAATTTTTTAAAATATAATTTTTGTATTCAAGAACATATATAATTAAAATTAACCTACATTCTTCTAATAAAAATGATTTTAATCTTTTCTGTTGATATAATTTTATGTTAGTTAGTGATTATTCCTTAATATTAAAAAATATTAAAAAATATTAAAAATAATTATTATCAAATATTATAATAATAAAATTTAATATTTTATATGAATGATTGTTGTTCTGATATGAATTATATTAATACTTATTAATCGATGTAATTTTATTTTTAATATTAAATAAATTGTAAAAATTTAAAAAAAAATAGTAATAAAATACAATAAATTTTGGTGTTGTTTAAATTAAAACTTATTGGATATGTTATTGAGTAATGAATTTTAATTATTTAAAAATATGAAAGGGACATTCTAGTAATTATAAATGACCTATTCATATTCGATTCCTGATTGTCTCTAATGAATAACATCAATGATCAATGAAATTCTCATTCATATTTCAGACATCTCCTAATAAACAACATCAGACCATTGACAGCAAGCTATCGGTGTATATTAATCGATCATGGAAGATCAACTGGTTTGAAGTAATGGTGATATGCAAATGTCTACGTGCGATTCCATTAACGGATTGCTCTCAAGTGCGGGTGGAAAGCCCTTCGTGTTGTTCGACTACTTAATGGGGAGGATAAGGATGCAACGAAACTGATGATGTTCATTAAAGAAGTCCAGGAGCCACTCTTTCTTTGAAAAATATTGAATCTATCTCTCATGTTTCTCATTCTCACAATGTGATGACCCATTTCTTTTTTGGCCCATAAAATATGTGAGGTATACAAGACTCTAAGGGGCCGTTTGGCCCACTGTGTTGGTTATAATAGTGGGGGCTATTATAACCAACCCAGTGTTTGGGGCATCAACAAAAATAAGGGGTGGAGTTGGTTATTTTTCCCCTCCGTGTTGCTACAGTAACCACTATTCAACTCATCCAATTATTCTATCCATTCTCTACAGTAACTCTTTTCTCTCTTCTTCCATGTGACTGATTGACTTTTCTACCGACGACTTTTCCGGCGACCACCGACAACTTTTCCGGCGACCGCCGTCGACTTTCCGGCCACTTTTCCGGCGATCACCGACGACTTTTTCTGGCAACTTTTTTTTTTTTAAAAAAAAAAATCTTTCTTCTCATTTTCATTTCGAAAAATATAAAAAATGAAAATAAAGAAAGAAAAAAAAAGAAAAGAGGTAGAAGAAAATGAAAGGAAAAAAGAGGGGAAAAAATTTCAGTCGCCGAAAAATTTGTTGGTGGTTGTCGGTTCAATCGGAAAATTTCTAGGGAGTTAGATACTTGGTTGTCTTTGTACATATATAAATATGGAGTTTTATTACATAATTACTTTTGATAATGAAGTATATGAATGTTTACCTTCATCGTACCATATTTTTCATTTCAAATTATACTTATCGTATTTAAGTTTATTGTGATAATAATATTTTTTTAAAAAAAATACTACTCAAGTTTTTATTTTATGTGATTTCTATTTTATTTGATTCTTTTGATAATGAAGGTAAAATTAGTTTTGAATAAGCATCACCATTTTTATGTTGGAAATACATAAATGAAACAAATATGGTTATGGTTTTTCTATATGAAATTATAAAATGACTTATTTTGTGAAAAAATCATGACTCTAAAACAGAGAAAATCAACCCTTACTTTAGGTTATTTTTATTTCCTTTTAAGTTAAACACATAATTTAACCCATGTACCCAAAACTTTATTTTTTTTACAACTAAACCCAATATATTTTTTTTTTATTAATATTTGAAGTACAAAGTTGTATGAGGAAAATAAACAAAAAAAAAAAGTCAGGAAAAAAAAATAGTCAGCTTGAAACATAGACTATTTGAACCCAGACTAAAATAATCTGCATCTCAAACACAGACTATTTTATCCCAGACTATAATAATCTGCACCCCAAACACAGACTATTTTATCCCAGACTATAATAATCTGCACTCCAAACACAGACTATTTTATCCCAGATTATAATAATCTGCACCCCAAACACAGACTATTATAATCCCCAGACTATTATAATCCCCCAGCTATTATAACCCCCAGCTATTATAACCAACTCAGTGCCCCAAACAGTCCTAATAGTTGGAGTACCAATGTCTTTCCTGAGTGACTTTTGTCGAGGTTGATACTAAATGTGAACAACACACTAGTGTTGATCCTGTCCCACACAATGATATTCCGTTGGGAGCTATCGTTTTCTTCCTTTTTCCTTTCTCGTTTTTCCTTACTTCCTTTTTCCTTCTTTTAAGAAAGTTATGGTAGCTTATTTAATTTACAGAAATACCAAACCCAACAATATTTTGTTCTTTAAATTAGAGAATTCGTTCTTCTCAAATAAAATAGAGAATTGGCTTTTAATCTACAGAAATGCCATTGATTAATTAAAAAAAATGTCATGACAAACCTTTTTAAGAAAATATTTTTTAAAAAAATTTAAAAATTTGTTTATTTATTCGTGAATTAAATTCAGTTTTTCCCAACGTTTAAATTGTTGAAGCATCAATTGGTTCGACTATGTTTCAACTAAACCAACTCAATTTAAATTAGAGATGTTCATGGGACACATAGTAGATGACTTTCCTATTCCAAACCTCGTCCCTATCTCTGCCGATCCCATTTAATTCTTCGTCCTACAAAATTTCTCATTAAATTTCGTAGGGTTGATTCCTCGTAAAGAATTATTCTCCGTTTAATATTTTGTTTGAAAAAAAAGTTATATTACATTAATTATTTTTGAAATTTTCTATTAAATAGTTAATTTTCTTTGAAAAATCCAATAAATGATTAATTTTATCCATGGTGAATCCCTATTTAAAGATTTTTTTTTAAAAAAAAATTCCTATAAGAAACAAAATAACATTATATATCAAATTAACTAAGTCATTAAACAATAAATCTTTAATAATGTATATGTATCAATAACAACAATAATAAATTAAGAAAAAAAGACAAACGACGAGAACAAAGAGAGAATATATTCCCCGTTGTTTAGCTTACATGGAATTTTTCCCTCACCCCCTCCTCGTTCCTGGCCCCATTAGGAGTGGGTCCCCGCAGGACTATCGAAAAAAGAACAACCCTAATTTTGGATTATGGTTCAATTTCTTAGAGGCTACTCATGTTTGTTTGATAAAATAAAATAAAATAAAATAAAATAAAAAAAAAAAAAAAAGAGTATAGCATGGTATATTGTGAGTCATGTGTGGTGGTATTGGCATTGGGCATATTGGTATATTCCAATGGCATATATTTTGGTTTTATTGCTTAAATTACACTTCAAATCAAATCCACACATTTGAATTTATATTATTCTTTGCCTCTATCTTTAAACTTCTCTCTCTCTCTATTATTCTTCTCAACCATAGCAGCTCATGAAGCCACTCTCCTCTCTCCAACAATTGCCAGGCACCTCTCTCTCTCTCTCTCTTTCATTTCTTTCTTTTCTTTTTAATTTTCTTTGTTGTTCAGTTTTTTTTTTCAGTCTTTTATTGTTTCTTTTCTTTTCATTTAAACTCGAATTCTTACGTTGGACCGTGTATTGATTCTTTGAGTCCACGAGTAAAGGAGAGTGTTGAGAATATATTGAAAAGATTAGTTGTACTCGATTCAGGATTTAACATTCGCTTTCATAAGTTTTGGAATTGTGTTTCTATACATGTTCAATTACTACTTGAATCTCTTTTAGGTGAGTCGATATAATATAAAGGAAAAAAAAATATTATTGTAATGATTTGAACTCATGAACAATTGATAAGGAAAAAAAAATGCTTGTGCTCTATACAATAAAACTATTTTTATTTTTTATGTACATCTTCGTATGAGATATTATAGAAATAATGAAAAAGATTTACTTAACTTAATCTTTTCAAATGATTAAGCCACTCTAAATTTTTAATATTGAAAATTATGTTATCTAAATATTAATATAATTAGTGAAAACATCACATTTTATATTTTCCACTACACCCACCTCTAGAAAATGCATAGTTTTGTTTTTTTTTTTTTTTAATCAAGCAAATGCATAGTTCAACTGATATAAAGTATGTGTTCTTAACCAATTGACATAGTTGAACTGAATTTTGGAGCAACAATATAAATTTTTTAATATCACAATTTCAAGCTAGGATCGAGATTCGAGTCTTTGACTTTTTAAGAAATGTTATCGATATTTGGACTTGTTGATCTATATTCATGCTGAGAACAACATGAATGAAGAAAGATAAACATTTATTTGTATAAGATGAACATTTTTATAAATTATACAGAAGGGTATATATAGTTAACAGTAGCAGTTTTGTTAGATTACAATTAACTCAAGAGGGGAGAGTATATCAACATTTGACATTGGCCATTTTGCTGGGTTCCCTCCCTTGTGTTCATCTACAAAGTTCTCAATATTGCAAGAGAACTCATTCCCCAACTTCACTTAAATGATTGGAGCATTGCTCATCAGACAGCAAAAATGAACAAACCCTGCAACAAAGTTGAAGCAAGAACCAACTTTGAGACTTCTTTCCTAGTTTGAGTTCTATGGAAGTAGAGGACAATCAAATAAGTCACCTGTAAAAATTTAGGGTCCTTGGAATGCTGGTTCATGTAAGGGAGGCTCCGACTCGGACCGGTTTCAAGCTTTTGAGGGCGTTTCGGAGATACTCGAACGCCAACAGAATCAGACCGAAAAAATACAAGAAGAACATATGTAGTCTCTCCAACAAGAAAGGTTTGGAGGAGACACTGCTTCCTCCTTCAGTCTTGAGTGTTACAAATGACATTCTCTCCTCCATCCACCCTGTTAGAAAGAACAGATATTTCAGCATTTTCAAAGGACCAAAAAGAAACAGAGGACTAAAAGAAAAAAAATTCTCACATGAGCTCTTCTTTGGCAAGTTTGTCCAGTCATGTGGACTCATCTTCATTTCTGTGGCCTTGATTAAGTCAAGAAGAGCTTGATTTACCTGAATTTTCACAGAAAACAAACTTTAACTATCAGTTTCTGATGTCAACTAGACATAGTGAAAGGCATAATTCAGATCGATTCGGATAAAAAAACTTAACCTCTTCGGTTCTCTCACGACTGACTAGATGACCTCCATGGAGATCTACCATTCTAGCAACAGGATACAGCTTCTCTGCAAGTCTTCTAGCATAGTAGATTTGAGCAATAACATCATGCCTAGTCATCGAAAACCAATCAGTCATCTACGAGCGACGAGGTAAAATATCTTTACGAAGTAAACGGTAGGTGATAGAAACATGTTTATGTGCACAAACTTTGCAGATTTGGATGTCAGTCATCAGTTTCATAGCTATTAACAGATGATTGTTTACCTGCCATGAATGACTGATACAAGAAATCCAGCAGACCGAAGGCATTCGATCTCTTTTCCCGTCACTTTATGCATCCAGCATGCATTGGCTTGACCCACAAAACCATAATTAGACTGCATTCCTGTTGCTGATATACCTTTAACATATTCCTGCAAATCATTGGTTCAGGTTGACTAGAGCTCTAAATCTTAATGTATGTATTTACGTGTGTGTGTTTGTAATGATTACAAATCGGAGGATCCGTCAACATGAGCATCGCTCACCAATTAAGGCAGCATTTCCCCCTTCCTCCCACCCCCACATTGAACTCAAAAAATAAATAGATAAATAAATAAATAAACAAACTGGAGGATCCAAATAATAAATGATTTTGGGAAACAAATACTGAGACCAAGGATCCAAATTTTTTTGTCCATGGAAAAAGGGTTAGTAGAGACACCATGAAGAATTGATATAAACATCAACAGATGAAGATGGTGCCATAGAATCAAATACACCTCTAGTTTTTAATAAGTTTCCCAAACATTAAGCTGTCTTTCAGTTTGTGCTCATGGTTTAAACAAAATTCATCCATTTTGGCAGAGTGCTATCCAGACATACATACACTCATATATACACATTTAAATGTAATTCAAGTTCTTTGACACCATCTACTCGGGAGGGAATTATTTTTGCTCAGGAGTTTGAGACTCGTTCTCCTTCAACTGACATCAGTTTTTTGTTCAACTTATTCCTTTTCATTATAGTCGTTTTTGCAAGGAAGTTCAAAAGAAGTTTGTTGCAAGAGGGTTCGGGCATAGCGTTCATTGCCAGAAACACTTGGCTGTTGTTAGTTAATATCACGATTTACTTACAAGAAGAAATCAAATCTCAGAAACAATCATAAAAGCATTTGTGTTTCTATGTACGTCGATATAGATTTGTATCATCGAACAAGTATGTTTATATTGGTGATGGAACGTTGTGCAGTTCCAAACTATCTAAAGACTGTATGAGATCAGTTTAAATCTGAAGCAACTTGTGATGGTAGAATTAACTAGTTGACAGAAAAAATACAACCCTACATGGCAGTGCAGCTATATCTCAGACTAATTTCAACCCCATTAGTAAGCTTCAGAAGCCATGAAAAAAATAAACTTGTTTCCATTTTCTCTCCTTTACGAGGTTTCAGGAGGAGAGGGCGGTTCGAATGAGGAAGCTGAAATGGCTAGGAGCAGGTTTAATAAAAAGATAAGAAAACCAGAATCCAACAATGTGAAGGTAATGATCCTCTCCCAGCATACATACCCGATATAGTATTGCTCTTCTTTTTTCAAATCCGACAAACTCCTCAAGATATTCCTGCACAATAAGATACAACAATATTTCTTAGAAGAGGATACAGCCGACATGTTTCAAGATGTTACCAGTTATTCATGTACTCATCCGCATTCAAATTCACACAGTGTCGAAGATAACAGAAGGTAGAAATGATGACAACTTTACCTTTGAATAGTGGGTATCCAAATCAACACTAGCCCTTTGTTCAGGAGTTTTGGCCTTTAAGAATCTGATTGCAATGTCGAAGGTTTGCCTGTCAAGCTACAAGAAAAAGTAAGAAGAAAGACATCAGCATTATTCCTTAAGAAACATCTCAACAACTGAATAGCATTTTGGGGGTTTCAATCAATGACCTTTATATTAAAATTCATGCTCTAATCCTCCTCTTCACCAACTTAGAACTAGTAGTAGTGTATTATTATTATTATTTTGGATGAAAAACCAGACTTCCATTGAAAAAAAAAATGAAAGGAATACATGATCATCAAAAAAAATCTACAAAAGAGAGCCAAACTAAAAAAGGTACTCTTCAGTCAAGTAAAATAAGACCAAGAGGGTAATTAGAAAAGATCTTATCACTGAAGTTTAGAGAGAAACATAGAATCTAACGACGGATCAAACATCGCTAGAAGATCTCTCTTGTCCCCTAAATATTCTATTATTTCTCTCACTCCAAAGACCCCACAAGATAGCACAAACCCTAACCTCCCACGAAATAGCCCTTTCTCAAGGAAAGGCAAATGGAGAAGAAACTCCTCAATCGTTTCCCTGCAATCCTTTCTCACGGAACTAGTAGTAATGTATTGTTATTTTTATGTTCCATAAAATATCTAGACATCAAACAAATGTAAGAACACGCAAGCAGCTTTTTGATATTTTTCTGCAGATTATATCACAAATAAACAGCTCAGAGTGGAAGCACTAAATATTTATTCAGATACCTTGGGGCAACATTGAAAACCTCCACCAGTTACATTGAGCATGGCCAATGACTCGACTCTTTCGGGCGCCATAGCTGCTAATTTGCAAGCTATCATACCTCCTACATTGATATCCAGATGACATGTAAGAATAAAGAACTGATGACTATTTCTTGTTCAGAAGTCAATGAGCAGAGTTAAAAACTCACTCACCCATGGAATGACCAAAAACATGAGCTTTTTTCCACCCCAAATGATCCAATAAGGCAATGGCATCCTTGGCCATTATCTTTGTTCTGCACAACCAAGAAAAGAAAAACAGATTACAAACAAATTGCAAGTGCTTTTTGGCAATAGATTCTTCTGAACCATGAAACAGAAATAAAAAAGAAACCCAGCAAAGAAGTGCTTTTCTTTCTTCTTTCTTTCAGGGTATTTTGACCTAAATCCCCAAAATTCTTAATATATTCTCTCAGACATGCAACAAAGATAAGAGAAAATGTAAAAAGCGATTCATATGAAACTCACGAATATTCCGATTTTTTGGTGGGGACGGAGCTCCGACCCATACCCCGGTTATCAAATGCACAAACCTCGATCCCACCACCATCCTCGAAGCTGGCTTCTTCGCCGCCGTCGGCCGCATTCCGATCGCCGTCGTCATTGGGCACATCGGTACCGGTAAGCCCCTGGATTTGGGGGCCCCATGAATCGTGGGTTCCGGCCAATCCTACCCATCATCAATCCATCGATTTACAGCCATCAGAATCGAGTTCGAAAAAAGCCGAAAGCAAAAGGGAAAAACAGAAGAATGGAAGAATCTTGAAGAGACCTATGATAAGAAGGACCTTGGTGGATCCGCGTCCGTAAGTTCTGTAGAAAATTTTGATTGCAGCGTTGATCTTGGCGTCCTCGGCCACTGTAGAGCTGGTATTGACCTCAATGAACGGCATATTTGGAAGCTGAAGAAAAGAAGAAATTGAAGAAATTTGGGTATTGGCGAATTGGGGATTTTGGAAATTGGATCGTGGGATAACAACCAAAGAGGAATTGAGTGGTTGGCGCGAACACGCGGCGGATGAAGATTGGGAACCAATCAAGATGGTCGGTAAACGACCAAAAGTCAAACGGAGAATGGCGGAGCTTCATTTCCTACTGATTTTTAAATGTTAAACGTTTCCTTTAATTTAAATGTTAAAGTTTTTTTCTTTCTTTTTTTTTTTTTTTAAATAAGTTAAAAGTTTTTTTAGACATTTAAATGTGTTAAAGTTAAATCATACAAAAATGTTCTCAAACGTGAGAGTGAGGGTAAGTTTTTTTAATTACATAATTCAACTTTTGAAAGTTTCTTTTTCCTTTTGAAACTTTAGATTTTATTTTAAAACACAAATTTTGGTTAATTTTAAAAATAAAGATATGCTTCACATTTACGAGTTTTAATTATGTCATTGAATTTTGGTGATGTTTCAATTACAAACTTATTTTATTTTACTTCCTATAATTTCACAGGTCTGAATTTAGTCTTCGTATTTTAAATAAATTTTGAAATTAGTTTCTATCGTTGGTTTATGATTACTTTTATTTTTCAAAAATATATTTCCAGGACTTCAAGAAAAGATGGCGAGATTGTAACTTATATGTTGTCTAAGTTGACAACAAAATGGAAGGGGAGGATTGAATCATTCACCTTTGAGATGGTAAGTAGTGTTTTATCCACTGAGCTATGCTCGGATTGACATAAATATTTCTAGTTGTTTTTATGTTGTATAACTCTTCATTTATACTCTAGGAAGACCTTTACCTTCATTTCTGGAAGAGCACAAGGCTACTTCTTCATTGATAGAAAAGAACCTCAGAAAACACATTGTGAACTCCCTCCAAGAACAAATAGTGGTAAGTGAGGAGGGGAAGACTTTCTTGTGGTAGTCCTTGCGAACTCTTTTAAGTCCGGTGGTAAAATTCCGTGCTTTCATTGAAAAAAAAAAAAGGAAAAGGAAAAGCTAGCCATTGGTCTTAATTAAGTTAAGGTTACATTCCAAAAGTTCATCCATTTAGCCGTCTCATTTATTTTGACTAACTTAATATCTTGTTGTCTTTCCTTTGTCAAAAGAACTCCTTTGATGCATTTTGATATGAAAAATACTTGGTTGCATACCGATACATAGGGATCTTCCTACACACCACTATTACAATGTTGACAATTATGAGAGAGAAAAAATTTCTTTTGCATTGTTTTTTTATTTTGGTTTGCCATCTTGCTTGATATATGATTTTTTTTCCTCAAGTCTAGTCAATTTGTTTTTGTTAAAAGTCATTGGATTGCAAACTATCTTGACTTATCCATTTCAAATTCTAAGAGGTGAAATTGAGAATCATAGTACTTTGTAAAAATAGATTGTAAACACAAGTGATCTAAATTTTCTTTAGTGTAAACACATGAGAGAGTGTTGTGAGATTCTTTGTGTTTTCTTGACTTGTTTTTTGTAATATAAATGATAAAAAACTTAATTATCTTAGGCAACTTTTGAAGTTAAATATTACTACAATTGCATACTTAATTGTCATTATAACTATTTCACAACAATTTAATATTAATTTATCCGACATTGTAACTTGACTTTCCATATTCGTAAGAGCACGGTCAGAATTCTATCCATTGAGCACGATGGGAAATGTTCAACTTCTCAGAGACAAAAGAGAATTTGAAAGGACCTTTTAAACCCATTTCTCAAAACTCAAGGACTAAAAAGGTCGATTTTGAAAACTTAGAGACATTTTAAACCTATTTCTCAAAACTCTGGGACTAAAAAGGCCTATTTTGAAAACTCAGGGACCAAACGCACATATTCCTCAAAACTGATGGACCAAAAAGGTAATTTTTCCTAAATTTTACATGGTAGACATGCCATTTTGTATACAATTTACAGTTTTACAAGGTCAAGTATAACTTTTACACATACAAAGGCTCTACATATTTACAAAAAGTTGATTTTGTGATATGCAAGATGATGTTAAACAGGGGAATCCCAAGTGAATCAGAGACTGAACCTGCTAGTTTGGATTGTTAAGAAACTCAAAAAATGGGAACCAACCAACCTGTTGTCCATCCGAGGAGCAAACTGGCACCAGCAAGACCCAATCCCACAGTGACAGCAATCTCGAACATTGTAAACTCACGACGGTCTCGGCCCCGTTTCTTCCTTCTGTTTCTAGGCCGATTGAACTGCCTATCTTTACAGGGGACCCAAGGCAAGACATCCGAGAACAGACCAGTTATTGGTTGATCTTTGTTCCTAAGTTGAAGGCAAATGTTCTGTAACTGCAGCAACTGGAACCACTGTTTATAAGCAAAAAGCTGGCTGGCTTGTCTGAGAAAGAGTGAGACAATGTGCTTCTTCTCTGTATCTGCTTCTTGTGCTGCTTTCTCGGCCTCCCTTGCTCGAGTTTGTGAATAGCATAGTGCTTCCAACAATTGGGCTTTGCTAGCGTTCAGATTCAAAAAACTACTTGAGTTGTCTTCTTCATTGCCAGTTCTGCTAATGCTGTTATTACAGATAGAGCGTTATCTTTTTATGGTTGATGATCAACCGAACTTTTCAAACAGTACACACTGACGAACAAAGACAAGAAAGCAGTGGAAATATCAAGAAGAAATGGATATGCTGCTATGATTGATAATACAGCTTTTACATTTTAAGCAACAGGAAACCAACATAACATATTTTCTCTATGTTCAAGCCTTATCTACGCAAAATCCCCAGGAGAATGAGAAATATAAGAACTGGAGAGCAACCGCATTCGTACAGAAACAAAGATAATGGAGATACGGCGAGGAGAAAGGAGAAACATACAAAGTGGACTAGCAGCTTTAAGGGTGCATGTTCCATAACATTATTTAGAATACTCAAAGAACCAAAGAATATTTCAAGGTTTTGATTTTCTTCCATGCTGCCATCTGGATTTTTGTAATCTGAATTCTTTTTAGTCTCTCTTGGCTTTAGAGTACAGGGTACCTAATCGCTCAACACTAAGTTACATCGTCTGACACTTGATCTTTACTGTTCTTTCTTTAATACAATTCTAATCCAAATAATAATCATTACCAAGTTATCCGATTAGTGGTTATTCCATCTAATCTTCAAATATCTTAGATTTCATTTTCAAAGAAATAGAAAGATAAGAGAGCGGTAGAAAGTTTTCTTTCTCAAAAAGGTAAAACAAATTATTCTTAGACTCAATCAATTAAAAGGACAGCATCTGGTTCAAGTAAACCAACTAAAAGATCACTCGAGCAAAGAAACTTCTTAAATGAACTGAGAAGGATAATGAAAAAAAAATAAAAAAAATGCAGAATTTATACTAAACTCTCAAGCAATACCTGAAATGATCTTGATCTTGATGATGCAGTGAGTTACCTACACTACCAACAACGGACTGTCTCTCACCCATGTCAACCAAAGGGTGCATTCCCCTGTTATATTCACCCAAACTGGAGAAGTGCATCTCAGTAAATGACGAAGTGAGAAAGCAATCTTGATCAAAACATTCAAGACAGGTAGATTGGTCCTTTCTCTGGTGTTTGGTTCGTGGTTGAGGAAGGTCGCAATTTTCTAAGTTTTCAAGAGACTTCTGCGCAACCAAGGAAGCCAACTCGTCTTTACTAGCAGATTGCCACCATGGTTTAGTCTTCTCAGTTCCTGTCCAATGTGAATCCAAATCAAAAGGGACCTTCTCTCCTTGCTTGGAGATCTGACTGTCAAAATTGTGCAAGTCTGTAAAATGATCCTCTATGTAGTGGAACTCATCCATGCAGTCTGTTTTCTTAGTCGTGTTTACTGATTTATTATTACTCACAACCTCAGTGGTAACATAATTCTTGCAAACTCGATAATTAAGTTCTTCTATGTTTTGATGTTCCTCACCAGATACAGTAGTTTTATTTGCAATCCATACACTTGAATTATCCACTTCAGTCTGCAAAGCTTTTGCCCATCCTACTGCAAAATCTTTATCTTTATGGTGCTGAAAATTAGATTGCTCATCTGACCCCAACTCAATGTCAACTGTTCGATTAGATGTTGGGTTATGAGCAGCTTTGGTTGGTTTATAAAGCCTATGAGCTCTATGATCAGATGCAACATCACATTCTGAATTTGAGGAAAAAGATGGAGTTGACAATAATTTTGAATCTCTGTAGCCATCATCTTGGGCAGGGAAGTGGTTTTCTGAATGCTTTCGTGGAGGCTTTGCTTCTGCTGCAGCCATTACTCCTCCAACATCCAGGCCTGGTTTTGAACAGACGAGACAATCATTAGTTAAGACATTATATTCAATACCACAGAACTTCATAAACTTTATGTTACAGATAAAACAGCTAAAAGTTAAAAAGTAAAAGCAATAACCATAAATTAGACAGACAATTACGTTGCTGATTCAGGTGAAAGAAACTAGTCTATCAAGCTCAAGTAAGGAAATATCCACGTCAAGAAACTCCATAGCACTTACACAAGGTGTTGGATAAAATTCTAAATGGTTCTCAACTCATTCTTACTCCTTCCAAGAACTTTAAACTACATCTTTTTGCACAATGTTTTTCTCACATCACTAGTGTAATTGTTTCGAAGAAGATATTAGCTAGAGCAAAACCTTTCAGCGTATGACAATGGTATGGTTGCAGTGTCTAAGCAGCCGACTTAGTGAACAAGTGTATTGTGAAGAGAAATACAATTTTACTTGATTCCTAGCTTTGTTTGGAAAAATGTCATTAAAAAAATGAATATTTGGCAAAAATGCTCAAAAAAGGAATCAAACCTCAATAATACAAAAGGGGCTAAGACTAAGAAAACTGATTCGCTAAGCTTTCACTGCATATGTATAAGAATTTAAAAGAAAAATGGACATAACTTCATTGATAATCAGAGCAAAAAGATTTCAATCAACAAATTGACGATTCCGAAAATGGGTATCCAATACTACAAAGGGAATTCTGCATAATTTGCTCTGATCCTAAACAACCCCAAATAACAACAGAAAATAAACTCAAAAATTAGCAGAATTCATACGTCTTGCAGGGAGACGAGCAGCACCCAATTCAAATTCTACACTAATACACTTCCGCAAGAAACAAAAATAGAACAGTAATCGCGATCAGAATATTGTGAATAGAAATTTTACAGGCGAAATCAAGAACCGAAACTCCATAGCAGGGAGAAGATTACCGTGTAAAAGAAAAGATGGGGAGTGGCAGTGCGTTTCAAGGGCCGGAGATCGAAACAAAGCAGAGACGAAAATGGAAAATAATGAGTTTACAGCGACGCTAAGGTTTTTTCAAAATCTTAAAGTATACGCTTTTAAAATTCTTACTGAAAATGTTGTAAAAAAGAAAAGAAGGTTAAATTAGCACGGTTTCAATTATGCTCCTGAATTTTCAAAAGTTTCATTTTAGTCCTTAAAATTTGAAGTTTGTTTCAAAACAACATTTGAAGGTTTTTTTTTGTTAAATAGTTTAGGAGTATAATTGAAACCAACCTCATAGTTTGAGAGTATTTCTAATAATTTAACCTTTTTTTAATGGTCCATGGATTGAAGTCCTCTAGCTCTATATTTTTTCCATGGCGCTTATTGACCATTAGATCTGGTTAAAAAAATTTCTAAATTTTAAAGGGTATTGTGAATAGTTCCTAAATTTTAAAGGGTATTAGATAGATTCCTGAACTTTAAAACTATACACTAAATTTATGGACTTTCAATCTTGTGTCGAATAAGTATTTCATCCTTGACATTTTAGTATATGCATGCTACTATAATACATCACTTATTGGTCCCCGTTTAAAAACCGGCTAACTTAATCCCTATTTGAAATTTTGAAGAATAAATTTTATTGGAAACCCTTTAATAAAAATTTATGACTACGTTGCAAGAAATTTAGTGAGTGATAAGAGAAAATAAAAATGAAGGTACCAAATTGATCGCTTTTTAAAATTACATAGACCAAATGAACTAGTAAAAATAAAAATAAAAAATTGAATGTAAAAAGAATAAAAAGCAATGTTTGGTGAGCGTTGAATATGGACCAAGATTCTGGGGGAAGCTAAAGATAGAAAAAAACACAACCGAACAGGTTCACCAATACTCTTATTTTTGTTAGAAGCTTCCATTTCTTTCGCTTCCTTGCATTATTTTAGTCATAGTTTCTTTGTCATGGTATTAAATTTCTGTTGATATAAGAGATGAATCGATTTCATTATACCGATAAAAAAAATCAATGAAATATTAAAAAGAAATAGTAATAAAATGAAACTAATGTTAAAATGAATTTTGATTTTACGTCAGTAACATGATCAGCTAAATGATTATATACTATATCCATTGAACAAGAGCATAACATTATTAATAGATTACATGTCTAATGAACAAACATTGATTGATTTTTCATACAACGTTACTTAGAAGGAACATAGGTTCAAGTCATGGTGGTTAACTACATAGGATAAGATTTATTACCACCCTTCAAGTTACCTTGGTAGCCAAATGCGATAGAATCATGTAGTTGCCAAAGTGCGTGCAAACTATCTCAAACCCTCATGAATATAGAAAAAATTGGCAAAAGAAAGTGAAAACTTAAGCAAAATAAAGTGACATGCGCAACTTACATCTCCTTTAAACAAGCTATCAAATCTCTTTATCAATATTGGCAAGCAAAATAGACGCATCATCTAATTCATTTAGTCCAAAAGACACATCACTCAATTTATTTAGTTAGCATTAAAGGTCAAAGTTTATGACATAATTATATCTTTTAAAGTTTAGAAACTAAATAAACACGACCATCAAAATTTAGACTAAGTTTGAAATTTAATCAATAGAATATATACATCTATATAAATAATAACCCAAAAGCCGCATATCTAATTCAAAAAAGCCAAAGTGAGCATAATTCGACGGTAATTGACATGTACTCTCGACCAAGAGGTCTCGAACCCCAAATGTTGTTGAACCCAAAATATATATATATATATATATCTAACTCAAAGAAAGGCAAATATAAATCACAAGATTTCAGAAAGATGGATGAATGATGAATACCCATTAGTATTGCATCTGGTTCTTGAATTTCATTCGAAGCATGGACAGTCGTTTTTGAAGTAGAAATTTCTCATCTTTGATTCCTAGTTTGTCCATGTAGAACACTAATTTTTTGAGGGTGTCGATGATCTCTTTACCCTCGTAACCAAACTCTTTCTCCTGGATTCTCAGAATTCTCTTCAGCTGCTTCACTAGCTCGTTTTCATCCTTTCCCAGCCTGCTCTGAATGGAAACCAAGCAATCTAAAGCCTCACCTGCGTGCAGTTCAATAAAAAGAGGAGCTCATGTGAAGATGACAGATCAAGTGATCTAAAACCAACCATCATCCTTCAAGTAGAAATAGAAGAAATTCTCAGTTCTCACCAACAGGAAGAGAATCTTTTCCAAATGCATTTTCCCGTATTCGCAAAACTTCCAGTGCAAGTTGCTCGGCATCGTCGTCTCGTTTTAGATTGTAAAGAGTGACAGCAAGATTCAACATTGGGACTGTAATCGATTGATCATCTGGTCCCGCTGCTTTTATCATAATGTCCAATCCAATTCGCAACAGACGCTCGGCCTCGGCGTAATTCTTTGACCGTGAATGAGAAGCTGCAAGGTTTACAAGGTGCTTCACTGAGCTGGGATGCCTTTTTCCCTTTGACATTTCATTGATCAACAAACACTCTTCTAGAAGTTCTCTGCCTTCGTTTCCTCTGTAATAAACCAATTTCCAGGAACTCATGAACACTGGTGGTAAAAGAAAAGAGCTAGGAATGCCCTTGGGTGGTTTAGGAGCATTAAAAGAATAGTGAGAGCATGTTAGTTATGAGGCCAAGAATTGATTATAAATAGAGAGTGGGATGAGAGGAAAGTGGACAATTGTTTAGCAGGTTTAGGCTTCAATGATCCTAAGAGAGGGGTCAAGTACCTTAATTACTTGGGAATTATTATAATTCTTCTATTTTTCATCTTTCAATATATTCCAGTTACTTGGGTTCTATCAAATAACCATATATGGCAAGTGAAATAATAATATTTTCTTCCAAGTTTTAAATTTTAATATTCAACGTGTTGGAGATGTTTTTAATCCTAAGGAGACGTAAATCTGAACAAGAACAACTGGAATTCTAAGTAAAAAAAAAAAAATCACAATATCAGAATGTCATTACCTTCCTACAACATGCAGTAGTTCTGCCAAATCAATCCTCATCTTCTCTATCACGCTGTCATCTAAAGCCATATAATTTGAATCCTTTATAATCTGCAAAGCTCTTCTATATAAGGTAATAGCTTCGTCTGCTTCCCCTATTAACAAGTGGAAGAATATTCTGCAAATGAACAATCTTGCTGGTGTTTGAATGATGACACAAGTATAGACTGAAGTTACCTCTCGCACACTTTGCATTAGCCAGAGAATACATAGCCATTCCGACTTTTCCATCTTTCTCTCCATACAACTTTTTATATATGTTCACAATCCTATAGAATCATAAAAGTAAGTGAATAGTCCAAAGCAAGGAGAGAGAGAGAAAGAGAGAGTCAGAGTACCTAGCAAAACAAGCTTCTGCATCCTTGCCTTTTCCTTCTTTGAGCAAAAGATTGCCCAGACTGAATAAAGGTATAACCAGATCCTCGTCCTCAAAGCCTCTGTTTGATTCCAAGATTGAAACTGCACGATGGTAAAACTCTACTGCTTTTGCAGTTCTTCCAATGGTACCAAGAACTTTTGCCATCCCTAAAATTGGAGTGATAAGAAAGCTACTGTCTTTTCCTGAAAAGGATTCATTGTAAGAAGATTTAAAGAGGAACAGGAAAACAAACGAAAACAAGATAAAATCCATAAAAGTTGCAATACCCAATTATTGCTGTGGATTTCAAATTTCAACTAAAGAAAATAGCTTATTATATTTTTCTTCTTTATGGTCTAAATTAATGGCAAACACATTTTCTTCTTATAAGATCATTGGGAGAACCTTATTTAAGGTGGTGATAGATTATTAACAATTGGAAGGTTTAGCTTTTATAGCTTTTGGATGGGGGTTCTCTCTACCTTGGCCCCCTAGGTGTGCTTTTCTTTTGTGTATAATATATCGTCCATTTCTTATAAAAATTAAACAATAATGTGGTGATAGATGTATTAAATCAGAAAATAAACTGTAACAGGGGAACTTGAGCAAAATCTTTAAAGCATTAGATGGACAATTAAATCTGTGTCCCCAATTCCCGTACCACTTTTCTTCTCTATGATATCAATAGCCCTCTTGTACACAGACAATGATTTTTCAAACTTTTTTAAAGTTGAGTACATGCTCCCCATATGTAGAAGCACCGAATCCAGAAAAGGTTCACTGTCCTTCAGACTGTCAACAACCTTGTTCAACTGCATAAATGAAAATCCATTAGAAGGAAATGAAAAGAGAATCATGTCACTCAGAAGAAGAAAATCAAAGGGAATCTACAGATTGACCAAGTGAAATTTTGGCTGTAGAAGTATAGGATACTTTTGGAGCGGAAGAATGAGGTAAACATTAGAAATCACCTCTTTATTACTCCAAAAATCTCCTAAAGAATCTGAATGCATTGCTAGATGACCATGTCTACTTGTCTTTGAGCAAGACTAAGGCCCCAGAGATGCTCATATAACTTCTAAAACAGAATTAAAATGTCAACAAGAGGAAAGAAAATTTCTGAGTCCTATATATGTCCGTGGTCCCTGACCCTGTCTACACACCGGCTATCATAACTCAACACAACATGGGCCAAACAACTCCAATTAACAAATGCCAGTTTATAGGTTACTGAATTAAAATTTAGCACATGAAAGTTCCCCAAGAGGAACTATGGCTAGATAATAACCTAAACAGAAAGAAATCGTAAGTCATGGAAGTATAATCTTTGTTGCACAAAACTGAGGAAGCACTGAATTTTTCAAATCAATTATTGTACAGATGATAAGGGAAAAAGAAGTTACTATATCCAATATAGAAGCAACAAACTTCAAGTCTCCAACAGTTATATACCCCAAAGCCACGATGTCAAGAACAGCAGCTTGTTCAATGCCATTAGCACCTGATTCCATCTGTTCTTTTACAGCTTCATAATTTGCTTGGAGTAGCTCTACAGCATCATCCTTCCTCCCGCTCATAATCATCATTCTGATTTCATTGAATAATTCTTCCAACTGACCCTCAAATTCACTCATGCTGTTCCCATCAGTACGGTAGAGCATGTGATCAGGCCTACTAAAAAATAAACAACCTTCATTCAATCTTTTATCTGGATAACATAGACAACTCTTAACAGCATTCTCAATGACAATAATGAAATTTTCCAAATTTGGTCCCAACCTTTGATATCCATTTGGAGCAGTGAAGGCAGAAGAAATATGTTTCCTATGACCCCCTGAATCAGCTCTACTAGAAGCAGAAGGTGTTGATGCAAAGCGACAAGAAAAGGCTCTAGCAGGTAAGGCATAAAGCTTGATATTACATTTCTCTTTTCGGAGCCAAACTGAGGAGCATGTGATGCCCTTTTGGAACTGCAATGACTGCATGCAAAGACAGATTTCGCTCATCCTAAGATGTTCGAGAAAGACATATTAGAACAATTGATCTCCTAAAATCGCATAGAGCATCTTCATCAACTATTTCACAGTAGCGAATGCATATATTGACTTAAAACCAAATGTAACAAGCAGAAGAGACAGTAGCTACTCTATAATCCCAAGTGTTATTAAATTACACCACATAGAGCATCAAGTATTTAGATAGAGATGTTTGACTCATGGAAATAAATCACCAGCCACATTCATACTTCTAAAGGGTTGTAATAGTTATCCTTTTCTCCTTACCTCAATGTCAGCAGAGACAGGATTTTACTATTTTGTTGCAAATTCACTATCTAATACCGGATTATTCTTTCATGTAACTGGTGCATGAAAAATTAAAGAACAATGAAATATTCGGTAAAAGCAACGAAACCACAAAATTCCTCCACATTACACATTTCAACAACCTATACTCAAAAGGAAGTATTCTAAATCATCGCTGCCACCAGCATAGAAAGAGTAATGAAAGTACAAAACAATGGAAATGCAAGCAACAGCATACAAATTTCGACAAATTCACTAGTAGAAGCAAAATACACAACAGATAACTGCACTAACGCAATTCAGACAGAGGTCAGACTTCACATAATGGTACAAACAATGAAACAGAAAAAAAGCGGCTTAGAAGAATTGTAAGGAGTAAAAGAAGGCATCAAAGTTCGCTGAGAAGGGGAAGGAGAAAGGGAAAAGAAAAAACCTGTGGTAGGTGAAAGAGGGAGAGGAGAGAAGAAGGAAAGCCGCCATTGTAGAGAGTTGAGCGGCCGAAAAAGGTCAGCTGCTGATGAAGAATAGCTCAACAAAAGGCAGCCACAGCGCAGAGAGAAACAGAATCCTCGAACTGCGAAGGAAGAAGACGAAGTGGACTGACTGAGTGGAGCTGATTTGACCCGGCGAGTTACCAAGAAGCAATATCTGGGCTTTTCTGTCAATGAGGCCCAAGCCCATTAGTGGAGGCCCAACAAACAAAAAAATAAAATAAAAGACGAAATTTAAGCCGAAATTTAGCATTTTTTTTTCTAATATTAAGTTAATCCCTGCCTTTGAAGGAATCATGTACGCGTGTAAAAGTTATGCATTGACGGTTTCAAAATAAAACTCAGGTCATAGTTTAAGGATTTAATTTATCGGATGTCTCGGAAGGAACGTTTAAGGATTTAATTTATACAATTATTAGTTTGAGGTTTTAAATAATTCACCTGGGGTATAAAATTTAGGGAAAAAATCATTTTTAACCCTAAACTTTGAGAGTTGTATCAATTTTAATCCTAAACTTTTAATTTCATCAAATTGAACTCTAAACTTAACAAGTTGTATCAATTTTAACCTTGAACTTTCAATTTCATCAAATTGAACCTCAAACTTATCGTATCGATTTTAACCCCAAACTTGCATAAGTGTTACAATGTATACCTTTGGTTAACTTTCCGTTTGAACCACCGTACGTAATTGATTATTTCTTCTTTTTCTTAATTCACATTGCACCAGAATTGGTTTCTCAAAAATAAAATATTGAAGAAACTTTATTTTAGATGACTTTTTCTTGTTGTTGAGAACTTTGTGAGGGCTTTTTTTTTTGTTGCTATTTAAGATTACGAAAGCAAAGAAATTTTGGAGGTTTTTTATCTTCAAATATTCGTTGGCTTTTTTCTTGTTGCTAAGAACTTCGTGGGATTTTTTTTCCTTATTTTAATGTTTTTTTCCTGGCTAATTAGAAGAATATACAAATCTAGGAAACGAAAATAAAGAAATTTCGAGTTTTTTTATTTCTCATATTTGCTGGATTTTTCTTGTTGCCAACAACTCTGTGATTTTTTTTATACTAATGAGAAGAATAGTCTGGGATATTTGATTTCTTAGAGAGCTTTTCCAACAAATTTCTTACAAAACACTAACTTAGATGCAATGTGAATTAAAAAAAAAAGGAAATTGTCAATTACATGTTTTAATAGCAATTCAAATAAAAAGTTAACGAAATGTCTACATTGCAACATTTATGCAAGTTGGAGGTTCAAATTGATACAATTTGTTAAGTTTTGGGTTTAATTTGATAAAATTGAAAGTTTAGGGTTAAAATTGATACAACCTGCAAAGTTCAGGGGTCAAAATTGATTTTTTCCCTAAATTTTATCTTCCCTTAAAAAAAGTCCATTTCTACCCTTAAACTTGTCATGTTCTACCAATTTTTATTCTAAACTCTCAATTTCATCAAATTGCACCCTAAACTTAGATAAGTGTTGCAATCTTAACCCTAAACTTTAAAAAATGTTGCAATTTTAGCCCTGCTGGTAAGTTTTTGTTTGAATAGTCATTAAAAAAATGTATTCTCATATGTATTCAATGAATTTTAAAATATATGTATGGTACAAAATTGATAAGATTTCAAAGAAAAACCACATTATTAGAGCTAAATTTTTGTTGAAATTTGTGAATTTTGATAAGGTTATTCAATGGTTAACTTGTGCATTAATCAAACTTAATTTTGTACCAGGCTTGATTTAATTGAAATTAGTGAGTTTATAGAGATTTTTACCTTAGTTTTTTTATAAAAAAAAAATTAATGGGTGAATTAGTTTAATAGATGGTAAAAATTGCAATATATAGGGTTCAATTTGATGTAATTGAAAATTTAGGATGAAAATTGATATTTTAATATTATCTCAATAGTTTTGTCAAAATATTGAAAAGTTGGAAAATCGAAATGGCAATTGGTTAGTATAGAGGGATGGCATAAATTAGCAACTTTTTTAAAAGTTTGAATCAATTAATATGGATGAGCTTTTTTAGTACAATAAATGCACAACCACGATTTGAACCTTTGATCTCAAAGAAATACGCAGTTTCCTTAATCACAAGTTATGTTCGTGTTGGCAACGTGGGTAAATTCGATAATAATTAAGATATTATAAAATTTTAATTTTGTTATCTTAGGTCTAATAAATATACAATTGACAAGTTAGACAACAAAACAAAATCTAGAAAAATTCTCGAAGCTTACCAATAAAGCTAAGACTTAAGTTTAAGGTATATGATTCTAAGTACTACGCGTTAGGATCATAAACATGTTTTCATATCTCTACAATAGTGTAATATCATCTACACTTTGAGTCTAAGCCTACACAATTTTACTTTTAGTCTCTACTCGAAAGAGTCTTCGCATGCATCGATGAAGATGTTGGATGTCGTTACATATGTGTAATTGTTCTTTTTCATTTCTAATCAAAATGTAAAACTATATTTTCATCTCTAATAAGTAGCATAAGCAATATTTATAAATCATGCTCGCACTCCAATAATACCTAATGGTATATAGGGAATGTTGGGAAGAAAAAGGCAATAATTTTCTTTTTTTTTTTTCTTTTTTTTCTTTTTTTTTTATGAGATGATCAACATTTAGGAATTAGGTGATTCGAACATCCGACCTTTTGGTCTAGGGTACATGTCAATTATCGCTGAGCTATGCTCACTTTGACAGTAATAATTTTGTCTGGTGAAAAGAAAAAAAATGTCTATAAGTTAAAAGAAACTCAAAGCCCCTAGGCATATATAATAAAATATACATAATGAGGTGGGTGTTAATTCTTCCAAAACCCAAATGGAGTCCATTAGTCATGGAGTACCCACATGATTTGACTAGAAGTGGGAATAATCCATCCATCTCTCATATTAGGGTTTGTTTTATTTTAATTATTCAATCGAGATCACTCATTATTTAAACATAACTCTTTTTTTTAACTATTTTTCTTTATCGGGATGAAAATTCATGATTTTATTTTAACACGAATTTGATAATCATTTTGATTTTAGTGAGAAAAGTGAAGGACTAGAAAAAGAGAGATAGAGACGAACGAAGCGCAAGAGGGAAGGGAAAGGAGATAGGGATAGATATGACGAGAGAAGAGAGAACTAAAGAGAGAATTATCTCTTTTTTTTTTTTTTCCAAATGACATGTTGGAGAAATATCTTTTTAAAAAATAATTTTGACATTAGCTTATAAAGTTATTGAAAAGCATATTAAACCTCTAGAAAAAGGTAATATTGAAGACCAAGTGGAATAAATATTTCACAAAACATAAGAGTTAATTAATCCTAATTTTTTTAAAACTTATAAACTAAATAGAAACAAATGTGAGAGAATTCAAAAACTAAGGGGCCGTTTGATAACCATTTCGTTTTCTGTTTTCGGTTTTTTTTTTTTTTTTTTCATTTTTTAAAAATAGGGGTGTTTGATAACCATTTCAATTTTTTGTTTTCTATTTTTTAAAAATGTTTTTGAAATTATAACCAAATTTCAAAAACCAAAAAAAGTAGTTTTTAAAAACAGAATTCTGTTTTTCAAAAACTCATTTTTCTCCTCTTTTACCTATCTCTCTCCAACAAATTCCTTTTTCTATTTTTTTCTCTATAAAATTTATTTTTCTCTCTAAAATTTTCTTTCTCAAAACCTTTTTTTCTCTATAACTTATCTATTTCTAAAAACTTATCAATAACTTTTATCTCCTTAATAAACATATTCTAATTTTTCTTTTGAGAAAAAAAAAATTCTCCAAAATTTTCTATCGCTACAACTTTTCTTTATTTTTCTAATTTATCGTTATTTCTTTAGCATGTCTTTTACTCCTAACCTTACTATCTCTCTAAATTTTTTCTTTTTATTTAATTTTTTTATCTAAAATTTATCGCTTTTACTCTAACTTTTTTTCTATTTTTTCTCTAACTAATATTTTTTCTCGAGTCTAACTAATATTCTCTCTCTAAACATTTTCTTTCATCTCTCTAAATTTTCTATGTTTAACTTTTCTATCATCTTTTTTTTAAAAAAAAAACTTTTCTCTCGGAAACATTTAGATTTGTGTCTCTAAATTCTTGTTTCAACGTCTTTACACATTTTTCTCTCTCTAAAACATCTTTTCATCTTTCTAATTTTTAAAAAACTGAAAAACCAAAAGAAAACAAAAAATAGTTATCAAACATATATGGTTTTTGTTTTAAAAAACAGAAACCCAAAAACAGAAAAACCAAAAACTAAAAACTGAAATGGTTATCAAACGGAGTGTAAATGTATATCTTCGAGATCTAAACATAGTTCCACATCTTTATTGGTATGAACATTTTTCGTGGTTTTTTTTTTTTTATGCAAGTATAAGAAAGGTGGAATTAACTTTCTTTTATATGATGTGACACCCACAAGCCCATTTCAAACAAAAACAATGGTTAGAATTTAGTTTCCCAATTATTCCCTCATCTCCATAACTCAGCTAGACGAAGAGAAAGAAGATTGAAGAAATGAAGTGCATGTTTGGAAGTGATTTTGAAATGACTAAAATCACTTTTGACATGTTCGAAATCACCTCGAAACATACCTTTAATTATTCAAAATCAATTTCGTGTTTGATTTTACACTTTTAAACGTGATTTTCATATACCATCAAAATTGATTTTGAATTATTAAAGATATGTTTTAGAGTGATTTTATATATGACAAAAGTGATTTTAACTATTTCAAAATCACTTCCAAACCACGAAAAATGTTCGAAATGAAGCTTTTGCAAAAGCATCTCATGGACTCAAATAGCACACTGCACTTTGAGTGATTGCACCAAATTTGTAGCAACCTCACAAAAGCTGTTCAGTCCACTCTTAAATTTGAAAAGACCCAAAAGAAAATC
The DNA here is from genome assembly GCA_017139565.1 of Luffa aegyptiaca. Taxonomy (NCBI): domain Eukaryota; kingdom Viridiplantae; phylum Streptophyta; class Magnoliopsida; order Cucurbitales; family Cucurbitaceae; genus Luffa; species Luffa aegyptiaca. Next base: position 1,718,385 of record CM029396.1, read on the forward strand.
TTCTCAACAATACCATGTGATGATTCAAATTGTTCAAAATAGTTTTTCAATGTCTTAATATTTCTATTGACTAATTACACTTTTTTTTTCTTTTTTTACAAAATATATACTTTTAGTCTATAGATTTAAAAAAAAAACACTTCTAATTTATAAGGTGTGATGTAACGATTAAGTTGTTGACTAAAATGCTAATATAGCAAAATATATTAATTTAAGAATATGATTTTTTTTTATTCTCCTTCCTTTCTTCATCTCTCCTTCCTTCAACGAAGCCTCGTTGTTGTTGACAAAAACTGGACATGGATGTTGCTATAAGAGCCCCTTTGCAAAATCTAGTCTCGAAGCAATTAACTCAAAACAAAGTTTCTCGAGGTTGAATGATATGAAATTTTCCAAACCTCGTGGACTAAAAGTATTTCTCCTAAAATCTCAGGAACCAAATAAACACCAACCTCAAACTTTAGAGAAGTATTAATACAACCATTTGAAAAAAAAAATGTTTCAAAGTCCATTTAGAGGAGATATTTAAGATTAATATGAAAGTGTTTTTAGCTGGTTAAGCCGTGAAAGTTTAAGTGGTTAACATTTGGAAATACCTTTCTAATTCATATGTTTATATTTCACCAAAATATCCCTACTCTCTTACGTAGAGTATCCCAAAATATCTTTAAAGGATTCTTGGTCGAGATGGCAGAGAGTTCCCTCCTTTATTGCTTTACGAATCCTCTCTATGAATAAAGGGAAGAGATCATACGAAAAAGGGTACATGCAAAATAACCCTAATCTTCTATCTAACTTGTTTAAAAACCTGATACTAACTTGAGGGTTGGAGTGTGGGCTTAACACCATACTGATATACATAAATCTTTTGTCTTATCGACATTCGTATTCGTTTCATTTCCACTCTCATGTACATTTATCGTATAAAACGAAGTGAAGTTATTAATATAACGATTAATTCTAAATGTGATAGCTTCAACTTTTGATTCCGATGCATAGGTATGCGTGTCCAAATGCAAAAAAAATTATATGAATAAATTATGAGACCACTTTTGACAGTTTTTAGACAACATAAGAGGTTAAAAAGAAAGAAAAAAAGCTTATAATAATTAACATTAAGAAAACACATAGATTTTTATTAAGTTTAATTAGTCAATCCCTATCCCATAAACACCATGATTGATTTACCTTTGTTTCTGTCTAAATGAGTGATTTAAAAATTTAGAAACTTTTCTTTAGAGAGTTTTTATGTGTTGAGTTGTCTCCTTCTCTCTTGCCTTGCCTTTGCCTTCCCCCACCCCTCCTTTCTTTTTAGTGCTTCCACTAGTGGAAACCTAATTCAACTCTTTCCAAAGTTCAAATCTTTTTTAAAAAAATAATAAAAATAAATAAATATATATATATATTACATCTATTTGACTTAGAAAGTGATGAAAGCCAAATTATGAGGACCAATAGCTCTCTCTTTTGTTAAAGTGGGTCTTTGGCACCACACATTAAAATCAAGTCCAAAAAAAAAAAAAAAGGATTTTTGGAATTTCCACTAACTTAATATTGTCAAACTACCTAAATTTGGTTCAAACCATGATGTCCAACTATATATGATATTAATTTTCTATGAATGTTTTAACCCTACCTATTGAAACAGACTTTCAGGTGGGATTAGTCAAATACACATGATTCAATTTAAATATTTACTGTTATAAAAATAAAAAGACTTTACTATAGTTCGTTCGTAAAGAAATCGTCAATAATTCTTCGCTTCTCAAAGTTGATGTTCCTAAAATTACCCACTAATATTGGGAATGGGTAATCTTGGGCCCGTTTGGTAACGTTTTCGTTTCTTGTTTCCGTTTCTTCATTTTCAATAAAGTAAAATAGAATTTCATGACCCTAACACCTATACATTCAATAATAATAAACCTATATTCTTATTTATGTTTGGAAAAAAATTGGAAACAAGAACAAAAAAGGAGAAACTAGTTTTAGTTGTTCCCAAAAGTTCTATACAAATTTTGGGAGTGTTTCTAAAAAATGAGAAACAAGAAACATACATAGTTATTAAATGCTTAGATTTCTTAATAAAATTAGAAACAAGAAACAAGAAACGAGAACGTTACCAAACGGGCCCCTTATTAACTTTCTCTAATTAAATGTTATAGAAAAGAATAATTGAAATGTCATAGAACTAGTTTAGAATATAATGTTATAGAAAAGAATAATTGAAATGTCATAGAAGTTTCTCTAATTAACATTATTAACTTTCTCTAATTAAATGTTATAGAACTTTCTCTAAGTTATAATTTTTTTTTAATAAAAAAACCCTCCCACTTGCTTGTGCCTTTAATTTTTTCTTTCTTTCTTTCTTTTTTTTTTTTTTTAATTTTATCTTCTTACTTTACAACACCAAATGAAGTGAAATTAAAGTAGGAGCATTAATATACATGCTTTTGGCTCTTCACAAATAAAATAAATAGGAGGAAAAAAAAAACACCAAAAATGGGCAGCACTAAATTTGGCAAGGGATTGGCTACTTACATTGTAGACATGCACATAATAATCACTTGTGTTTCTTCTTACCATGACCTTCTTTAAAAAAATAATAATTAAAATAAATTTAAAAAAAAAAAAAAAAAAAAAAAAAAAAAAAAAAAAAAAAAACCTTTAATCCCAAAATATGAACAGTAACTAGAGTTGACTTTAATGGTTGTGGGCTAAAGTTAATGCACTAAATCATCATTCTGTAGCTATTGGGGGGAAGCACCATGACAATAACTTGTCAATTGCTCTTCATTTTCCTTTTTGGAGTTTAAGGATAAAAGCCTCCTCCCTTATTAGCTTTCTACCTCTCAAAAATAATCAACACAATGTCTCTAAAACTTACATCCTTTCTTCTCCTTCTCCTTTTCCTTTTCATCTCGGTTTCTTTCTCTTCAGGTAACCTATTTCTACCTTTTCTTTCAGTTTCGTAATTTCGTGATCGTCTTAATGGATGATGCTAATGTTTGTATCTTTTTTCGTTTAGGAATGGTTGAACCACTTGAAGATGTCGAGATTGCTGATAAGTCAATCTTCAAGGTATTGTGTTCATATAACACCCTTCTTTGGGAAAGTCTCTCGACTAATAAGAGAATGAAAGTTTTCAGGTGGTTTGGAAGTATATAAGAGTTTGTTTAATAACTAACATTTTTGTTTTTATTTCCTACTTTTAAAAACGGAGCATTTTTACTAACTTTGAAAACTCAAAAAAGTAGTCTTCAAAAATGTTTTTTGTTTTTTGTTTTTTTTTTTTAAATTTAACTAGGATTTCAAGTATCTTCCTAAAAAGCGAAATTAAACTAAACAATGAAAACCCTAGACAATAGTCTCCTCAATTAAGTTTAGTTTCTAAAAACAAAAATCATTATCAAATATAGATCATATAAGATTTTTTTTACTCATCTAATAACATTCTTCTTAAAAGAAATCTATAATAAAAATTAAAAATTAAAAAAAAAAAAAAAGTTCATAAGAGGATGTAGTCATCAAACTATTTCTTTCAAACTTATCATAATTACATATCGTTCAATCTAACTAAATAACTTTCTTTCTTTTTCTCCTCTAATTTGAAAAGATTGGTGGCATCCAAATGAATGCAAGGAAGCTTATGACACTCAACATACAAGACTACGATGACACCAAAGCAAATAATAGGCACGATCCAAAGAAGCCCGGGAATGGAAAGCCTTGACATAGCCTCTCTTTGGCTTATGGGCTAAATAATAACACAAAAACCTTCTATATATCTTTCTTCACCAAGATGAAGAAAATGTTTTGGTTGTGGCTGTAATTATTTGGGAGAAGTTTGAGAAGTTTTTTTTAATGTCAAATCAATATCAATGATGAGCTAAAATTTTATTTTAAGTTAGAATGAGGTTGCTATCCTCAACCATGTTGATGTAGACTTGATTAATCAAAGTAGTGTTATATATATATATATATATATATTCATCTAAATTCATACAATATATTTCAATATAAATATTTAATTAAGCAATAAATACTAACTAAAGTAGTTGAGTTCTTGAAATAAGCAACTATACATAAAATTTTTAACTAAACACAAAGAAAAATCAAATCAAATGTATCTAAAGAATTAAGAAAGAAAGATAAAACAACAGATGTTTCGTAACCTCTTTTATAAAGTAAACATTTTGATCGCTACGTCATTAATATTATATTACTCATTTGAAATATTGCATGTGGTTTTGTAGAGTTCAAAATCATCATGGTTTTGAAATTGTGCTCATAATTTAATTTATTAAATAAATGTGTTATTATTTTCGAATTATAGCAAGCGGAGATAATGCAAACAATTTTTTGTCTAGTGCTTTCATTATATTCTCTTTATTTTTCATGAAAATTCTTCTATATCTATATGGTTCAAATATATATGTCTCATATTTGTTATACTAAAAAATATATATATCTTAGAACTTTTTACATAGTCGTGTTAATATTTTTGTTTATATTTCGTATTTTTAACATATGGATCATAAAATAATAAATTATATTATTATTTTCAACTCATGGTTAGAATAATATAAATTTAAATGAAAAGGAGTTAGTTTCATATTTGACCTTTTATAGTGCCAATAATATTTTTGTATATTTTTTTAAATACTATTTTCATATTTTTAATAATTCAAATAACGGAGTGGTAACATATTATAGTCTCAACGTCCTTACAATATAGTAATGACTTTGAAGTGCTCTAAGCTTGATTCCTGCAGTTGTCTCTCTCTTGTTCTAATGTGACAATAGTATGCATTTGTAAGACTTAGGAATGAAGAAATGAACAATAGTATATATATGAAAGAAATGAATCATCATTCCCCACTTGTCCGACTGTACGTTGCTGAGCAATTTTTGGATATCAAACGGACCTCCCCAAAAGGTAATTTTAATGTGGTCGATTTCCCCTCTTTTGCTTGCAATCAGATGTAACAACCAGTGTAAAAAAAAAAAAAAAAAAAAAAGGGGGAAATGGTTTTTTTTTAGGCGGTCAAAGTGGGTGAGTGGGGGGGAAGTTTCCCCCCACATTTTCGGTCAATTTGACCAGCTTAAAAAAAAAAAAAAAAAAAAAAAAAAAAGAAAATCTGAATTTCTTCTCTCCCTCTCACGTTTTCCCTCTCTCCCTCGCAGCTTTCCCTCCCTCTCTCGATTTTCTCTCTCTCGCTCCCTCTCGGTTCTGTCTCCCTCCGCCGCACGCCAACCGTCGCCGCCGCCGCCGCACGCCTCCGTCCGTCGCAAGTCGCCGCCGCCGGTAACGTTTTCCGTCCCTCTCTCTCTCTCTCGATTTTGTTTCTCTCGTCTCTTTCTCCCTCGATCTCTCTATCTCTCTCTCAGCCACTCTCTCTCTCTGTGTAGCAGGTCCGACGCGCCGCCGCCTGCAACCCACTCACGAGCTGCTGTCGATCTGCGAGTCGCCGTCGCCACTGTAGGCGCGGACAGCAGCGAGGAGGGACCATTTTTCCGTGTTTTCGGCTGTTTTAGGTGAGTTCCCGCATTGGGTAAGTTGATTTGAGGCTTTTGTGGGTTAGTTCTTGCATTTAAACGATTACCCATTCACTTTTTCACCCGTTCAGCAAGCGTACCCATTCAATTCCGGCGATTCAAGCAGTGGGTCTTCAAGTTTCAGCGTGTTTGAGCAATTTCGGCAGTGGGTAAGTGAGATTTAAGGTGTTTTGGGTTTATTTAATGTTTAATCATGGATGCCCATTGAGTTTAGCTTCCGATTTCAAGGTGCCCGTGGTGTTTGGAGGCCGAATTATCAAATTTGAGCGATTTGGGACTGCTGGACAGCAAGCTGTGGTTCTGTTTGGGGTAAGCTTTGGTTGTTAATTTTACCCCAAATGTAATGGGTTCTTAGTTGAATGCTTGGTTAGAGTCCATAGTTAATTAAGAGTTCATTTCCTTGTTGTAGCTTGCTTAAGAACCTTGGAGTTAAGGAATTTCTTGGAGGTTAATCAAGTATCTCCTTCACTAAGGTAAGTAGCTAGTTGGATTCAAGTTTTATGTCTTAGACTAATTGACCCTTGTTTGTTAATTGGGAATTTAAAGTGGATAGTTGGATTGAAGTGCCATTTGTTTTAACTAAGTTGGTCCTTAAGCTTAAGTAAAGTGTGTTGGGTTAACTTTTGAAGCATGATTGAGCATGTTGAGATTGTCATTATTTGGGCATTAAATGAGAAGCGTGGATTATGGAATAATTGGAGTTTGGGCTAAGTGTTCTTGTTTGTGTTGAGGCCGTGATTTTCATACCCTATTTGGTTAGCCATGAACTGAAATGCTTGGGATTAATGTATACGTAGTCGTTGGATTTAGTTATATGCTTTGGCTTAATTTTCTTTGAAAAGTTAATATGTTAGCATGTATAAGATTTGCGCCTTGAGTTTTGATTGTGGAATCATGATAAGCTTCATTATAAGTCATGTTGATAGCACGAGGATCTTAAAGTTAACCTAGCATCTCTTGGTTTGTTTTAAAGCATGTTTGGCTTGGATGGCAATGTGTTTCTCTGGATTTATTTGTGATGTTGGGGAATGGGTTAAATGTCTGTTGGGTTTGGATTGAAGTTGGATGCGACATCTGTCCCGTTGTGGCTATAGAAGTGCAATTTACTGTTTCCAGGTGTATAGAAAAAAATTTGGGTTCCCTCTACGTACGTCGTTATGCTGCCGAATTTTCGGTAGCCTCAAGATGGCTTAGGAATCATATTTACCTTGAGGGAAAGGATTAGGAAAGAGAAGGGAATAGGCTAGTGCCTTAGACAAGGGTCGTGTCAATTAAACACCTAGGACTGAGATGTAATAGACTGAAATGAGGGGCTTAATGGGCGGGACTTGGCTTCGCAGTTTAGGTGCCATTTACTAACTGTGGAAGTAAATTCCTGACTTAAACCCATGAACGCCCCACCAGTGAAATGGTAGTTTAGAGCGCTACGCGCCTATTAGTGCCTTGAGGGATGAGACTTAGCTTCACTGACTGGGTGCCATCTACCATCAGTAGGAGTAGAGACCTCCCAAAAACTCCCACTTGCGCACTATCAGTGAGTTGGCAAACCTATATATATTTAAAGGTGTACTAATTGAATATGAGACCCGAACTGAAATGAAATGAAATGAAATGAACTGAAATGAGATGACCTAACCCTTAGGCCCTTAACTCGAATAAGATGTTAAAAATTTTATTGCTACTTACTGAGTATTTCCTTAAATACTCATTCTTTTCCCTTACACACAACTGCAGGTAGAGGTGAAGGTGTACGGAACGCGTGACGGAGAGCTGCTGAGCCATGGATCTCCTTTAGTTTAAGTCTTCCGCATTTTACGTTTGAAATTTCCCTTTGAACTTGTGTTGAATGATTTACGTTTTATTCCGCTTTAAGTTTGTTTGATTTACTAAAGGTTTTGTTTGTTCTGTTTTAAACTGGGATCCCAGATTGAAATGTTTCGCAAATTTCTAAGTATAGTTTCTTTAAATGGAAATTTTCCGCTGTTCTTAAAAGTAGAATGAAATGCATGTAGTAATGGCCTTAGGATCTAGGCATGAAAAGTAGGGTCGTTACAGTTGGTATCAGAGCTCTAGGTTATAGGTTCTGTAGACTGGTTTACATCGTAAACCTTAGGTATGTCCATGGCTTATCAGCAAGCATCCGGTCACGCCAGGTACACGTTTGATTACCTTGTAGCCTGTAAATATTATATGTTATATATGTTCGGAAAAGATTCATGTTGTGGGAAAGATATGCATGAGGTTTAGTGCCTGAGAATTGTTTAAAGGATTCAAGCCTGTTAGTAAGATGATAAAATTTTTGTGAAATAGATCATGCCTCCCCGAGCACAAGGACGTGGAAGAGGTCGAGGAAGAGGTCGTGGTAGGGGTCGTACAGCCCCTGAGCAAGTCGTGCCACCAGTAGAGCAGGAAGGAAACCTACCAGAAAACCCACAAGTGGAACAGCCGGGGCCTGCGGTAGGACCTGTCCCGGTGGACATTCAGGCAATAGTTCAGACCGCAGTTCAGGCCGCAGTTGCGGGCGTGCTTGCAGGGCGACAGGCCCAAGCACCTCAGAATAACGAAGCCGCCTTATCACGGGAGGCTAGGTGCCTAAGGGATTTCAGGAAGTGGGACCCCTGTCCGTTCGATGGAGCCTCAAGGGACCCCACGGTAGCAGAGTTGTGGCTGTCCTCCATCGAGACGGTTTTCCGTCACATGAACTGCCCCGAGGACCAGAAAGTGTATTGTGCCGTGTTTTTGTTACGAGATAACGCCCTGATTTGGTGGCAATCGATTGAAAGGACCTTAGACGTCAGCAACGGACCTGTCACATGGACTCAGTTCAGGGGGGAGTTTTTCAGGAAGTATTACCCTGCCGCCTCCCGATTCAAGAAGCAATCAGAGTTTGTGGCTCTTACGCAGGGAAACCGAACCGTAGAGGAGTACGAGACAGAGTTTGCCAGACTGTCTCGGTTTGCCCCTGCCCTGGTAGCTGTAGAGGCTGATAAGGTGGAACGTTTCATCACAGGCTTAAAGGAAGAGATTCAGGGCAGTGTGGCAGCCCATGAACCCCAAGACTATGCCACGGCAGTTAGGGTGGCACAGCTAATTGATCGACGACCGTCAGCTGTCTCTTCAGAACCTTCTTCAGGTCATAAGCGAAGGTACGATCAGATGAGCTCGAACACACAGAGGGGTCACCGTTACCCTAGACGAGGTCCGCCCCAGGACCGTCGACAGAGAGCACAGAATCAGTCAAGGCCTAATCAGGATAGGCCATTATGTCAGACCTGTAGGAAGTACCACTGGGGTCGTTGTTTGGCAGGGACCCGTGTTTGTTTCAAGTGTGGTCGGGAAGGGCATATTGCTCCGAATTGTAATCAGAAGAAAGCTAATTATGCCGACCAGCCGTCCAGTTCAAATCAGGCATCTGGGGCGAGACCAGCACAACATCAGGGCAAGATATTTGCCACCACCCGACAAGAGGCCGAGGACCTTAACGCAGTAGTGACAGGTACCATCCCTATCCTCGGCCACTATGCTTTTGTGTTGTTTGATTCGGGTTCAACGCATTCTTTTATTTCTGCATCATTTGTAAGTCAAGCCAACCTAGAACTAGAGCCGCTAGGCTATGTTTTGTCAGTCTCAACCCCTGCAGGGGTAACACTGCTAGCTAGTGAAGCGGTGAAAGCCTGCCAAATGTTAGTGTCTGATCGATCGATGGATGTGACATTGATCGCCCTGGATATGAGTGATTTTGACGTTATCTTGGGAATGGAATGGTTGGCTTCTAATTATGCCAACATAGACTGTCATCGTAAGGAGGTGATCTTTAACCCTCCGTCAGAGGCAAGCTTCAAGTTTAAGGGATCGATGATCAAAGGTGCTCCTAAAGTGGTCTCTGCGATGAAGGCGAGGAAATTGATTAGCAAAGGAGCTTGGGGCTTGTTGGCTAGCGTGGTTGACACCAGGAAAATCGAGGCATCAATGACCTCAATTCCGGTAGTGAGGGAATTCACAGATGTATTCCCTGAAGATCTGACAGGACTACCACCAGCACGAGAGGTTGACTTCTGCATTGAGCTTGAGCCAGGGACTAATCCGATTTCTAAAGCTCCATATAGGATGGCTCCAGCGGAATTGAAAGAGCTTAAGGTGCAAATACAGGAGCTGTTGGACAAAGGTTATATACGCCCCAGCGTCTCGCCGTGGGGTGCTCCGGTTTTGTTTGTGAAAAAGAAGGATGGGACAATGCGTTTGTGCATCGACTACCGGGAGCTGAACAAGGTAACAATAAAGAACAGATATCCTCTGCCCAGGATTGATGATCTTTTTGATCAGCTTCAAGGTGCAGCAGTGTTTTCTAAAATAGATCTACGGTCAGGTTATCATCAGCTGAGGATTAGAGAGGACGATATACCCAAGACAGCTTTCCGAACCAGGTATGGGCATTACGAATTTACTGTGATGTCCTTTGGGCTTACTAATGCTCCCGCAGTTTTCATGGATTTGATGAACAGGGTATTTAAGGAATTCCTGGATTCATTTGTGATTGTTTTTATCGACGACATCCTTATCTACTCCAAGACAGAAGAGGAACATGAGGATCATCTCAGGAGAGTTCTAACTACCTTAAGAACGAACAAGTTGTATGCCAAATTCTCTAAATGTGAGTTCTGGTTACAACGAGTTTCCTTCTTAGGGCACGTGGTGTCAAAGGAGGGTGTCACAGTAGATCCATCCAAAATAGAGGCAGTGACCAATTGGTCTCGACCTACTTCAGTCAGCGAGATTCGGAGTTTCTTGGGGTTAGCAGGCTATTATCGTCGTTTTGTGCAAGGTTTTTCCAGTATAGCCGCACCTCTAACTCAGTTGACTCGAAAGGGTACTCCATTCGTGTGGAATGAAGCTTGTGAGGCAAGCTTCCAAGAGCTTAAGCAGAGACTAGTTTCAGCACCGGTACTTACAGTACCTGATGGCTCAGGAGAATTTGTTATTTACAGCAATGCTTCAAAGAAGGGATTGGGTTGTGTGTTAATGCAGCATGGTAAGGTCATTGCTTATGCATCTCGTCAGTTGAAAGATTATGAGAAGAACTACCCGACCCATGACTTGGAATTGGCAGCAGTGGTCTTTGCCTTGAAGATTTGGAGGCATTATTTATACGGAGAGAAAATCCAAATCTTCACGGACCACAAAAGTCTGAAATACCTCTTCACCCAGAAAGAACTGAATATGAGGCAAAGAAGATGGTTAGAGTTAGTGAAAGATTATGATTGTGACATCCAGTACCACCCGGGCAAGGCAAATGTGGTTGCAGATGCCCTCAGTAGGAAGACTGCTCATGCGTCCGCTTTAATTACTACTCAGGCTCGTATATTGGATGACTTGGAACGTGCAGAGATTATGATTGCAGTGGGCGAAGTTACAGCACGCCTAGCTCAGTTGACAGTTAAGTCGAGCTTGAGACAGAGGATCATAGATGAACAACCAAATGACCCTGACCTTGCTGTTAAACGCAGTCAAGTGGAGGCAGGAGAGGTGAACGAGTTTGCCTTATCTTCAGACCTCGGCTTGTGTTACCAGGGTCGCTTATGCGTACCTGGGAATGCCGAACTCAAACAAGAATTATTAGCAGAGGCGCATAGTTCACCTTTTTCAATCCATCCAGGAAGTACAAAGATGTACCATGATTTGAAACAGTATTACTGGTGGCAGGGCATGAAAAGAGAGGTAGCGGATTTTGTCAGTAAATGCCTTGTTTGCCAACAAGTGAAGGCCCCGAGACAGAAACCAGCAGGATTGTTACAGCCGTTGGGTGTCCCAGAATGGAAGTGGGAGCATATATCTATGGACTTCATCACAGGATTGCCTAGAACGGTCAAGGGTTACACCGTGATTTGGGTCATTATCGACAGACTCACCAAGTCAGCGCACTTTCTCCCTGGAAAGCCTACTTACACTGTTGAAAAGTGGGCACAGTTATACATGACGGAGATAGTCAAGCTTCATGGGGTGCCGGTATCAATCGTGTCAGATAGAGACCCTCGGTTCACATCTAACTTTTGGAGGAGTTTGCAAAGGGCCTTGGGTACTCAGTTACGTTTCAGTACAGCTTTTCACCCTCAGACAGATGGTCAAACTGAGCGATTGAACCAAACTCTAGAGGATATGTTGCGAGCATGTGTCTTGGATTTCTCAGGTAGTTGGGATGCACACCTGCACTTAATGGAGTTTGCGTATAACAATAGCTATCAAGCAACCATCGGTATGTCACCGTTTGAGGCCCTCTATGGGAAGAGATGCAGGTCCCCTGTTTATTGGGATGAGGTCGGTGAACGTCAGTTGTTGGGACCTGAATTGATTCAAGCCTCCAGTGAGGCTATTCGCACAATCAGATCGAGGATGTTAACGGCTCAGAGCCGACAGAAGAGCTATGCAGATACAAGGAGAAGGGATTTAGAGTTTGACGTGGGCGATCATGTTTTCTTGAAGGTAGCTCCAATGAAAGGAGTTTTGAGGTTTGGAAGGAAAGGTAAGCTCAGTCCACGTTTCATTGGTCCGTTTGAAGTTCTAGAACGAATTGGTCCGGTAGCTTATCGTCTAGCGTTGCCGCCTTCCCTTTCGGCAGTACACAACGTTTTCCATGTCTCCATGCTGCGGAAGTATTTGACGAATCCAACCCACAGAGTGGACTTTGAACCCTTGCAACTTAGCGAGAACTTGACTTATGAGGAGAGGCCTATTCTAATTCTTGATAGAGAGGTGAAGGTCCTTCGTAATCGCGAGATAGCACTCGTAAAGGTCCTTTGGCAAAACCATTTGTCTGAAGAGGCAACGTGGGAGAGAGAAGACGAAATGATGGCCAAGTACCCAGAGCTGTTCCAGTACTAGCAACTTTCGAGGACGAAAGTTCTTTTAAGGTTAGTATGATGTAACAACCAGTGTAAAAAAAAAAAAAAAAAAAAAAGGGGGAAATGGTTTTTTTTTAGGCGGTCAAAGTGGGTGAGTGGGGGGGAAGTTTCCCCCCACATTTTCGGTCAATTTGACCAGCTTAAAAAAAAAAAAAAAAAAAAAAAAAAAGAAAATCTGAATTTCTTCTCTCCCTCTCACGTTTTCCCTCTCTCCCTCGCAGCTTTCCCTCCCTCTCTCGATTTTCTCTCTCTCGCTCCCTCTCGGTTCTGTCTCCCTCCGCCGCACGCCAACCGTCGCCGCCGCCGCCGCACGCCTCCGTCCGTCGCAAGTCGCCGCCGCCGGTAACGTTTTCCGTCCCTCTCTCTCTCTCTCGATTTTGTTTCTCTCGTCTCTTTCTCCCTCGATCTCTCTATCTCTCTCTCAGCCACTCTCTCTCTCTGTGTAGCAGGTCCGACGCGCCGCCGCCTGCAACCCACTCACGAGCTGCTGTCGATCTGCGAGTCGCCGTCGCCACTGTAGGCGCGGACAGCAGCGAGGAGGGACCATTTTTCCGTGTTTTCGGCTGTTTTAGGTGAGTTCCCGCATTGGGTAAGTTGATTTGAGGCTTTTGTGGGTTAGTTCTTGCATTTAAACGATTACCCATTCACTTTTTCACCCGTTCAGCAAGCGTACCCATTCAATTCCGGCGATTCAAGCAGTGGGTCTTCAAGTTTCAGCGTGTTTGAGCAATTTCGGCAGTGGGTAAGTGAGATTTAAGGTGTTTTGGGTTTATTTAATGTTTAATCATGGATGCCCATTGAGTTTAGCTTCCGATTTCAAGGTGCCCGTGGTGTTTGGAGGCCGAATTATCAAATTTGAGCGATTTGGGACTGCTGGACAGCAAGCTGTGGTTCTGTTTGGGGTAAGCTTTGGTTGTTAATTTTACCCCAAATGTAATGGGTTCTTAGTTGAATGCTTGGTTAGAGTCCATAGTTAATTAAGAGTTCATTTCCTTGTTGTAGCTTGCTTAAGAACCTTGGAGTTAAGGAATTTCTTGGAGGTTAATCAAGTATCTCCTTCACTAAGGTAAGTAGCTAGTTGGATTCAAGTTTTATGTCTTAGACTAATTGACCCTTGTTTGTTAATTGGGAATTTAAAGTGGATAGTTGGATTGAAGTGCCATTTGTTTTAACTAAGTTGGTCCTTAAGCTTAAGTAAAGTGTGTTGGGTTAACTTTTGAAGCATGATTGAGCATGTTGAGATTGTCATTATTTGGGCATTAAATGAGAAGCGTGGATTATGGAATAATTGGAGTTTGGGCTAAGTGTTCTTGTTTGTGTTGAGGCCGTGATTTTCATACCCTATTTGGTTAGCCATGAACTGAAATGCTTGGGATTAATGTATACGTAGTCGTTGGATTTAGTTATATGCTTTGGCTTAATTTTCTTTGAAAAGTTAATATGTTAGCATGTATAAGATTTGCGCCTTGAGTTTTGATTGTGGAATCATGATAAGCTTCATTATAAGTCATGTTGATAGCACGAGGATCTTAAAGTTAACCTAGCATCTCTTGGTTTGTTTTAAAGCATGTTTGGCTTGGATGGCAATGTGTTTCTCTGGATTTATTTGTGATGTTGGGGAATGGGTTAAATGTCTGTTGGGTTTGGATTGAAGTTGGATGCGACATCTGTCCCGTTGTGGCTATAGAAGTGCAATTTACTGTTTCCAGGTGTATAGAAAAAAATTTGGGTTCCCTCTACGTACGTCGTTATGCTGCCGAATTTTCGGTAGCCTCAAGATGGCTTAGGAATCATATTTACCTTGAGGGAAAGGATTAGGAAAGAGAAGGGAATAGGCTAGTGCCTTAGACAAGGGTCGTGTCAATTAAACACCTAGGACTGAGATGTAATAGACTGAAATGAGGGGCTTAATGGGCGGGACTTGGCTTCGCAGTTTAGGTGCCATTTACTAACTGTGGAAGTAAATTCCTGACTTAAACCCATGAACGCCCCACCAGTGAAATGGTAGTTTAGAGCGCTACGCGCCTATTAGTGCCTTGAGGGATGAGACTTAGCTTCACTGACTGGGTGCCATCTACCATCAGTAGGAGTAGAGACCTCCCAAAAACTCCCACTTGCGCACTATCAGTGAGTTGGCAAACCTATATATATTTAAAGGTGTACTAATTGAATATGAGACCCGAACTGAAATGAAATGAAATGAAATGAACTGAAATGAGATGACCTAACCCTTAGGCCCTTAACTCGAATAAGATGTTAAAAATTTTATTGCTACTTACTGAGTATTTCCTTAAATACTCATTCTTTTCCCTTACACACAACTGCAGGTAGAGGTGAAGGTGTACGGAACGCGTGACGGAGAGCTGCTGAGCCATGGATCTCCTTTAGTTTAAGTCTTCCGCATTTTACGTTTGAAATTTCCCTTTGAACTTGTGTTGAATGATTTACGTTTTATTCCGCTTTAAGTTTGTTTGATTTACTAAAGGTTTTGTTTGTTCTGTTTTAAACTGGGATCCCAGATTGAAATGTTTCGCAAATTTCTAAGTATAGTTTCTTTAAATGGAAATTTTCCGCTGTTCTTAAAAGTAGAATGAAATGCATGTAGTAATGGCCTTAGGATCTAGGCATGAAAAGTAGGGACGTTACAAGTTTCGTTACAGCACCTACTGCTCTAGCTAATTGTCCCCCCTTGAGTATTAATATAAGGAAAAACCAACTAAGGAAACAAACAATTAACCTTGAGAATTGAAATTTTAACTAAACCTATAAAATAAATTAGAATATTATTTTTAAAAAAATAAAAATAAAAATAAATCAAAAGATTAAAAGAAAAAAACTATTAAAATAATAAAATATATACTAGGGACAAAAGGTCAAATAAAAAAAGTTTCTTTACTAAAACACTTTTTAAAAATAAATTTAAGTTGATCAATATATTTAGAAAATGCATAGCAATGTGGCTGATTGTATTGCAAAAAGAGATAGATCTCTTAGAACTAGTGAATCCTGGTTAGTTGATATGTCGGGGGCGTCGGATGGCTTGTGTCATTGGTCGATGTTGATCGATCATCTATTACCCAAGAGACGTAATAATATTTTTTCCTTTAGTTTAAAAAAAAGTTTCTTTACTTAAACACTTTTTAAATAGTATTAGTAAGCAAACATAAGCAAACACAATGCAACACGATACATGTTAAATTTTATAATTTTATTTTAAAGTAGATAAAAGATAAAAGATAATTATATAGTTAAAAATTAGAATATAATTTAATTTTATAAAATAGAGAAGGTTTTGTTTCAAAAACTTATTCTTATTTATATAAATCTTTTGAAAATAAAATTTACCTTGTATTTTTTTTTTTTTTTTTTGACTTCGAAAATTGGAGATGAGAAGATTCAAACCTCAAACCTCATCGAGGACATGCCAATTACTATTAAACTATATTTATGACAATAAAATTTACCTTAGAAAAAAATGACCTGAAATTCAGATAAATGGATGATTAAATTATAGATTATAAATTCCAGTACTAAAATAGGTTCTAACAGACACTACTTGACAATGTATATTTGTTCCCAAAGCGACCATAGCTCAGCGGTAATTGGCATGCACAAAGAAAAAAACAATATTTATATTTATTTTATATTATCTTTTTACTTTTAATTTTGCATTTTAATAAAAATTTTAAAATTGGTTTTTTTTAGTTCAACAAAAATACATTTTCTTTTTTTTTCTCTCTCATTAATAATCTTTAAATCCTTCTCTCCTTCTATCTCTCTTTTATTATTTTTTTCTATTTTTTCATGAGTTCATAACATTTGAGTTTAGATTCAAACATCTAACTTTCTACGTATTCTTCATCTTTCCTGTCTTTAATTAATGCAAAAACCATTTCAGATTTTGCCATAACTTGTTTAATAGATTTATGACGTAGTTCCAAATATATATATATATATATATATATATATATATATATATAAATATATATATTTTGACAACATGTGGGGGTGGGGGAATCAAACCACAGACCTCTTGATCGTTAGTACTAACTTTATGTCAATTGAGCTATGCTTATGTTGACAGTTTCAAATATTTATATATTAATGTAAAAGTTGTGAGCATACATCATTAAAACCAAATAGATTAGTTAATGTGGGTAATTTATATTGTAAACTAAATACAAATTAAATTGTTGTCAAAACAAGCATATTTCAACGGTAATTGATATCCTCGACCAAGAAATTTAAAATTTAAATCCCCACCTCCAAATGTTGTTGAACCCAAAAAAAAGTTACAAACTAAATTGCTACCGTAATCAGAGCATTAAATGGAAAAATATTATCAAAAGAATACCTAATTCAGTTCTTTTTCTTTTTTTTTTTTTTTTTTTGTTGAGTTCAACAACATTTGGGGATGGGAGATTCGAACCTCTAACCTCTTGGTCGCCTTGGCTGAATACTAATTCAATTCGCATACAAGAGAATAGTGCCTATATAATATCATATCATGACACAACTCTATCTTTTTGAAGCTTTAAAATAACAAAAATTATTGCCATAACTTGAGAAGTAAACCAAAATTTGCAACAAACTGTCACTAAGCTCTCTCCTACAATCTTGTTCTACATATCTTCCATAGCAATCAACCTAAAAATTTTCCCTATATATATATATATATATATATGGCATCATATTACAAAAAAAAATATTATTATTCAAAATGAAGTTGATCCGACAATAAAAATAGAACGTTAAAACATAGACACACTCCACGATTATATGATTATATATTAGTTCATTTGAGACCTAATCTTGATTTTGTTTTTGAAATCAAATAAAAATATTTTTCTAAAAAAATCTCAAACTTGTTAGGATACCTAAACTTATAAAATCATTCCTAATTAGAACTCGCACTCTCAATGAGAAAAATACATCCTAAAAGATTGTAAAGACATATAAACGAAAAATAAATGCTGATTTTTTTTTTTTTTTTATAAGAAACAGAACTTGGCTGCATTCAAAAAATGAGAAAAGAACAGCCTAAGGGTCGGGGATGAGGAAGCCTCCTCCCAAAATCTACTTCATGAGGACATGCCAATTAGTCATAATCACGAGCATACTATGATTACAAAACAAAAACAAAACAAAACAAAAAATGAAGACTTATCTACTAAGAAGTTGTATTGTGTACATAATTACAAAAGAAAATCAAAACCTAACGACTTATCTTCAAAAGTTCCAGCATTCCTCTCATTCCACAGTAACCACACGAGAGCTCTAAAAGCACAAGAGCCGATAACAATGCAAATTTAAGCCTCTTTAGAGAGGTTTTCTTCCAACCTCTAAAGAATAACTTATAAGCTCATGATTTTTTTTCATTCTTATCTCATCTAATCACCCCTCAAAGGAAAAAACAATACATCTTGCAAGTATATGAAATGGAAAAACAAAAAATGTTCAGATGTAAAAGATAGAAGAAAGAAAACTTATTTCCAAACGAGCAGAATACACATATGAATCAAATTGAGCTGCAAGATTGACCGAAGATCAGCTATCGCGTTTTTCTTAAACACAAAAGGAGAAAGTTTTTCAGCCTCCCTTATGGGCTCCCAACACTCAATAGTTGACATCTCATTTGCAATATAAAGAATATTGGAAGCCTTTGAGGGAGGTTGTAAAGCATCTCCATTGCCATATTCTCTCTTCTATATACCAAAGCTTCAAAGTTAAGTTATTTTCGATCTTATTGGGTTTATAGATATAGCCTTATATAATAGTGATAGTGGGTCCTTTTTTTTTCTATTTATTATTATTTTTTGAGAAGTTTTTTCTATTTATTTTAATTGCTCTTCTATGGAATACCTAATTATTTTGTAATGTTTTGTATTGTGTTAGCTTTTTCTTCTATCTTTTAATATCTCTCTATATTATATGATTTTACTTTTTTTGGGTTTCTCAAAAGCTTGTATAGCTTATAAGTGAGCACTCTCTCATGCAAAGGACAAACATTATGCTATATACTATATTTACATGTTTTAAATATAAAATAAAAAATAAAAAATAAAAAGAAGATTTTTTGGCTTTCTATTTCTTTTTTTTTTTAAATAACTTTGTATGTATTGATATTTTAATTGTTTTCTAATTTTATGTTTTTAAATTTTGGATAAATTTGAAAACAAGGTGTTAGAAAAAATTTAGTCAAATCTCAAAGAGTTTTTAAAAATAAAAAAAAATAGAAATAAGAAATTATTATGACCCTTTTTTTTTTAAAAAAAAAAAAAGTAATATTTTTAGTAATAATTTCTGTATTTTTGTAATTTACTTTTTAAAAGCTAAATAAATGGTTCTCAAAAACATGGTTTTTTTTTTTTAATAAATATTTCAAAAGTTATTTTTAAGAAATAAAAGATAGAACAAAATATATATATATATATATATATATATATATATATATATATATATATATATATATATATATATATATATATATGCTGATGCACAAGGAGCTGACAATGACAATCAGGCAGAGGTAGGACCAGAAAGCCGACCCAGAGGAAGACCGGACCAAAGGGTCGGGCCAATTTGGCCCGACCTAGGCCGAGGCCGACCATTCGGCCCGCTCACCTCCTTTCGGTCCCTAATGCCCCGAACCACCCCGGTTCCGCCTGGATTGCCCCGAAACACCTCTGAATTCCTAAAAACCCTAGGAGGATGAGTAGGTATTTAAACCCCTCTTCATCACTGAAGAAGGGTTCCGAAACTTTATTCTCGACTTCTCCCCTTACTTTCTAGCTTCTCCTCGGTTTTCTAACTTAAACATCGGAGGCGGTGTGGCCTACACCACACCGATGTGCAGCGGTTCTTGCTGGTTTTGCAGGTCACGTCTTCCCCAGCTTCTACAAATTCACTGTTGGTGTCATGTGAAGGTCAGGTGAATCTTCTGTCCGGATTTTGGCATCAACATATATATATATATATATATATATATATATATATATATATATATATATATATATATATATATATATATATATATATATATATATATATATATATTTCAAAGTAAAATATTAAGAGTAGTGGAAACTTTTAAAATGTTATAGACAAAGTTAAAACCAATTACATATATGTTTGGAGTATTTTGAATAATTTTACCTAAAATGGCAAGGTTTGTATATTCTTTGAGAAAGCTAAAAACAAATAGAATTGACACACTTGGATTTGATTTAATAATTTTTCTTAAGCATCTAGAATTAATTAATAGTAGCCTAGCTCTAGCCTCTAGCATAAGATAAATGATTTATCAAAAAAAAAAAAAAAAAAAACTTAAGATAAATGATGTGCTTTTGATATGCAAATATTATATGCTTAATATTAAGAGAGAGATAATTTAAAATCTCAAACTTGGTCAAGTTGTTCTTTCTAGACCCCAAGGGTCAAGGTATCTAGTATGATCCTCTTGTACATATTTTATTGCAATTTTTCTCTTTTTTTTTTAATATTTCGTATATATTTTTTATTGGGTGGCGGTATTATATTATGTGTATCTGACTTGGAATTTAGCATTTTCTCTATTGTGATTCCATGGGCTAAGACGTGGCAATTTGGCGAGACGTGGTCAGAGATGCACCCATTGTTTTAGATTCTACGAAAAAATTTTATTGACATCCCCCACCTTATTTTTCAATTTTAAAAATTGAAGTCGGGATTGGAGAATCTGAATTTGAGAATTAGAGTTTCTCACGAGCTAAAATTCTTGTTTTACAAACTTCTATATATTTTTAATTAAATACGAAATATGAACAAGTTTTCGATAGAGTCTATGAATTGTCTCGAATTAGATCAACAAGACCAAGATTTGATGGTGAAAGAGTTTGAAGAAGCTTTAATAGCAAAATATATGAAGATTTTTTTTTTAAATTGAGGATACATTAAAAATCTTAAAATTTTGAGGATAATATTAAAAAAATTTCATGTATTCTATATTATCAACTTTTTGTAATGTATGGGATGATTAACAATTCTAAAAGTTAAAAACCCCCCAAAAGATTACTTTACACACAAGAAATCTAAAAAATAAGTTACTCCACATCACTTTTGAATTTTTTTTTTTTTTTTTTTTTTTTTGAGCAACACATTACTTTTGATTGTTATATAATGTGTGGATATGTATGATTATTTGCTACCTTTCTAACTTTGTAGAGTGGATATGTATAATTATTGGCTACCTAACTTTACATTCTAAAATAATTAATAATGTTATATTAAAAACAATTAAATTCATGTGAATATCATTATAGAGATACTGAAAATTATCTCTTAGTCTCTTTTTCAAAAAGAATAAAAGAAAAAACAAATCTCTCTGGGATGTTCTTATTTTATTATTATTATTATTATTATTATTATTATTATTATTAAAAATCAATATACTACTAAACTTTAGGAATTGTCACCCTTAAAACTCCAATATCATAATTGTCGTGCTAATTAAAACTCTAAACTTTCACCGGTAAATCAATTTCGACCCTCTATTAGAATTTCATTTTAAAACTATCAATGCATAGTCTTTTTCATGTATAAGACTACTTTAAATGCAAAAGTCAATATAATATTAAAGAAAAATATTCTAATCAGTTATGACTTTTCATTAATAAGAGTGATTCTTCATATTCTCGTCATCCTTAACTTTTCTCTATTTATTGATGAAGAATTTCATGATAATTTTTCTTGCTACGCTTTGGTAGAACTTTGAGAAAATTAATTTTATTTAGGTGATTTTGAATTGTTTTTAAATGGAATTAAGTAAAAATAGTTATAAATCACTAACGAATTGTCTAAATTCATTCAATTATGAAAGCTTAGGTGATACAATCATTAGTTTGTAATGGATACAACCCCTAAAGTCTAGGAATACGTATAATTTATTTTTTCCTTTTTTTTCCCTTCTAAATATTGAATCAAACTCAAACCAAAAATAAAATCCCTACGGAATCAGGTCTTCGCAAAGTCTCACTTCAAAAGGGTAGAGATTCCTCGATTAAAATGTACTTAGGGCTGGAATATCTTTCTAAGTGTTTAAAAATATTTTTTTATACTTAAAAATACTTATTTAAACATTTAGGGTGTGTTTGGTTTAGCTTTTTAAGTGTTTAATTTTGAAAAAAAAAATCATTTTGAAAAAATTTCTAGTGTTTGGCAACCTCTGAAAATGACTTATTAGAAAATGAGATTGATAAATAAACCATTTAGAGAGAAACACTTGAAACCAACTTTTCTAAAAAGAGTTTTTATAAAGAAGTGTAACCAAACATTGGAGCGTTTAAATTATAAACAATTTTTATACAAAATATTTTTTTAAAAAATGCATTCTTGAAAAACATTTAAATTAAAATGTATTCCAAATGGACCCTTAATTAGGAGAAAATAAATTTCCTAGTATTTTTTTGGCTAAATTATAAAAAATACCCATGAACTATGGGTTTGTTTCAAAAATACCCCTAAACTTTAAAAAGTTTCAAAAATACCCTAACCGTTAAGTTTTGGATGGAAAACGTTAAAGTTTCAATTTCAATAATACCCTTGAACTTTCACAAAGTTTCAAAAATACCCTTAATAGAAAATGCTTCTTCTTTTTTCTTCCTCTCTCTTAAAATTCTTCCTCCATGAAATTAATACAAAACTTTGTTCGTAAAAGCTATGCACAACACAACACAAAATGAAAATAGAGTTTGAAATCAAGTTTTCTCTTTTTAAAAATGTAAAGAAGATAAGTGTGAAGTTTTTTTTTTTCCTTTTTGCTCTCTCTGTTTGTGTATGTTAGTGATAAGTAGAAGTGTTAGAAGACTACAGGTTTGGTTCACTTTACAAGATTAATTAATCAAAAGTTTTATATATGATTTTGTTTTTATTAATATTTAAGAAGTGTTAGAACCCACTGTATGACAACATTTTCATTAATTTTTCCTAAAATAAATATATGGAAAATTAATGGACAGTGACTTGTGAGGAAAACTATATGACAACATTTTCATTTATTTTTTCTAAAACAAATAGACAACTAATGGGCACTGGAAATAATATTGAAAAGGCTTTCAACAAAATTAAGTTAAGGACATGAAGAATTTAAGAATAATAATAAAAAAAATCATCTTGAAGCTTCAAGACAAAATCTAGTCAAGCTCTTGGGATAATGTGTTAAAATAGAAAAAAAAATGAATACATGACAAATAAGTAAAGTTTTCACTAATTTTCATGGAGGAAAAATTTGTAGAGGGAGGAAAAAAAATGTTTTTCATTACGGGTATTTTTTAAATTTTTTGAAAGTTCAAGCATATTATTGAAACTGAAACTTCAACATTTTCCATTTAGAACTTAACAATAAAGGTATTTTTTAACATTTTTTAAAGTTCAAAGGTATTTTTGAACATTTTTTAAAATTCAGGGATATTTTTGAAACATACCCCATAGCTCAGGAATATTTTTTATAATTTAGCCCTTTTTTTTCCATGAACAAGGAATAAAGTTTAGCCTCATTATAGTCAAGTAAATATATTATTCACATGCCAAAGCGAGCTTAGCTGTAACGCCCGTAATTTAAGAAAATTTCAAATTTCATTAGTTTTGGAGTAAATTGGAGTTGGAGGGAAATTTAAAAGATTTGAAAATTGGTGGATTTTAAAGTGTGAGCTGGAGTGGCATTTTTGTAGTTTTTGGGAAGTTTGAGCCAAGCCCAAGCCCATTAGGTCATTTTTTTAAGTTGTGCGCAGCCCTAGGGAGTCTTTTTCTCCATCATTCCTTTCTCACGAATTGTAGCAGCCCCTCTTCCCTTCTTCCTTTCGATTTTTCCCTTCAGCCGCACAGCAGCCCCACGGAGCAGTCCACCTCTCGGCCGGCGGCGTCTCCAGTGGTCCTCCGGCAGTTTCCCTTCGGTCTCCGACGAAGCAGCGGCATTGTGGTCGGTGTGCAGCAGATCTTGCGGCAGTTTGTCTTCGCGGTGGGTGTCCAAGCAGCTCCAAGCGGGCGTCCTTCCGGCGTTTTCTCTCGGTTCCGGCGGCGGAAGCGTGCAGGAGGGTTGGTGCGGCGGTACTTGAGGTGTTCCGGCGGCGGCGATACTGTAAATTTTCCGGCGACGGACAGCAGCGATTTTTGGGATCTTTGGAGGCGTTTTCCGGTGATTTTTAGCGTGGGTTCTCTTGGCTTTGGGAGTTTAATTATCGAATTGGAGCGATTTTGAGTTCCCGGTCAGCCGCTAATTGGAGTTTTGGGATTCGCTTAGTTCTATTAGGAGTGAAATTGGCTTTGCTAAGATTCAATTCTCGTTTAAGTTAAGGGGTTAAAAGCCAAGGTAAGTGAGCTTACTGTTGAACTCTTTTAAATTTGGGTGCGAATACTTGATTTTCTAAATTCCTCGTGCTCGTGAGTTGTTCTTGAAATTATTATTATTTATTAAAAGCATGAAAGTTGAGCATACTTGAAATATGCATGAGTTTATTGAAAGCATGAGAATTATTATTATTGTTTGTATTTGTTAATGTTTAAAATAATTGAGTTGGTGGTCTTTTGAAATTCCATTAAAGGGATTGAGTTTAAAATTATTTATGAGTTTTTAATTCCATTAAAGGAATGAATTTAAATTAGTGTACATGAAATTGATGTACATTCGGAGATGCCTACACAGGGCTTAGGGACATGAAATTGATGTACCTAAGTTGAGGTTTGTGAAATTGACGACCTCGAGGTTTCGTGAAATTGACGGCCTCCGTAGGAGACATATGAAATTGATGTGTCTAGGATATGCATGAAATTGATGTATATCTTCCCTCCAACTAAAGTTTAAAAATGAAGTTTAGAGCCACCAAAATTATATTCGTTGTTGATTATTTTTTTAAATGTTTTTTTTTAAAGCGTGACCCAACCTCAATAGTGGGGTCACTTACTGAGTATTTAAAATACTCATTCTTTTCAAAAATATTTTTTTCAGGTAAAGGCAAGGGCAGATGAAAGGCGATTGATGAGAAATCGATAGATGGCTATGGGAGGACTTGAGTTCATAATTTATTTTATTCCGCGTTAAGAACCATGTTTCACTTTTGTAAATTGTTTTAAGAAGATTTTTAGAGACCTTGTACATTTATGTTTTAGAAATTATTTAAGCTTATTTAAAATCTTTGAAACTAGGGATCCCGAATAAAAGTTTTGCTTTAAAGTTTTTGTTTTAAATTAGTGTTTCTGTTCCAAATTATTTTCATTTAAAATTGTCTCCAAAGCATGCATTGTCGTAACGGTCCCTTTAAGGCTTATTAAGAAGTCGGGTCGTTACAGTTGGTATCAGAGACCAGTTAATGGTTCTGTAGACTGCTTACATCGTAAGCTTATGAGTCCCCATGGCTAAATAACAAGATTCTCATCATCGCCAGGTATGCCCTTGTAATAGACTGAGTTTTAAAATTTGTAAGTTTATGTGATTGTTATTCCATGCATGAATTTTTTCTTGCCATTTAGTTTTCGGTTAAGAGATTGATTAGGCTTAGTGTGGGTGTAGAAACTTGAAGTATGCCTCCACATGGTCAAGGTCGAGGACGTGGACGTGGACGTGGTCGTGGTAGGGGTGGCAGAGGTCTGGCACTCCCGGAGCAGGTGGATCCCCCTATGGATCAGTACGAGGAAGACCTCCCTGATGAGCAAGCCCCTGCACCTCCAGCACCGGCGCAGACTGTCACTCTGACTCTGGAGGCTCTCCAGGCGCTTCTAAATAATGTTGTTGCCAATCAGGCGCCCCAGGTGAATCAAAATGAGAACCAGGGTCAGGTAGGCTCAACTGCGGGAGCTCGGTGTCTTAAGGATTTTAAGAAGTATGACCCACCGATGTTTAGCGGCAAGACTGTGGACCCTACAGAGGCCGAAGCTTGGACTGCCAAAATTGAAGAGATTTTTCGCTATATGGGATGCCCTGAGGCGCAACAGGTGCCGTGCGCAGTTTTTGTGCTGAGGGATGATGCCCTGTTGTGGTGGAGATCGGCTGAGAGATCCATCGATGTGAGTTCTGGTCCGGTCACTTGGTTACAGTTCAAGGAGGCGTTCTTTCAGAAATATTACTCGGCCATCATCAGTTACAGAAAGGAGAGGGAATTCCTAACTTTGTCGCAAGGGGAAAAGTCAGTAGAAGAGTACGAGCTGGAATTCACCCGACTGTCCCGGTTCGCCCCTGAAGCGGTGGATACGGAGGCGAAGAAGACAAAGCGGTTCATCGCGGGCCTCAGAGATGACGTCCAGAGAGTTGTTGGAGCCCTTGGCCCAGCGGACTATGCAGCGGCCACCTTCATGGGCATGCCAACTGTTAATGCAACTCCAATAGCCAAGGAGTCGGAGCCCAACGCAGGACAGAAGAGGAAACACGAGCAGACAACTACCAACCTCCAGCGATCTCAACCCTCATCTGAAAGTTCGAGACAGAAAACTCAGCATGACAAACAAGAGGGCAATGGAGGTGAGAAACCAAAGTGCAATTCTTGTGGAAGACATCATTGGGGCCAGTGCATGGCGAGGAAAGGTGTGTGTTTCAAATGTCACCAGGAAGGGCATATGGCTAATAACTGCCCTCAGAAGAAAACAGGAGGTTCGTGAAGAAAGACCTTGGAGGAAAGACCTCAGTAGTTACTTTTGTTTTATTTGTTTTATTTGTCAAGATGAGACTCTAGTCATTTATTTTCATTCTTTTAGATTGCTTGGATTTTGTCGTTTCAAGTATTAAGTTTGAACCTGGAGATAGCGGATCTTTTCCCTACTCTTCGTTGCATTTGATTAATAGTAATGAGATGATTAAAGTATGTTTGAATTGATGTCTCTTTTCTTCTTCTAGCAGTAGCTTGTGATTTATGTCATTATGCTTCCAAAATTTCGGAGCATTTGATTGATATTAAGACAAAAGTTTAAGTAATGTCGCTAAGTTGGGTATAGAACTTGCGACATTACATTTACCCAGTGTAGCATACTCCTTTTAGTTATGCATGCTTACGTTGCAAATAAGTGGGCGTTGTTGTTTCTAAAGGAGATAAGAATCAAGTATCTAGAGCTCATTTAGGAGCAACAACTTTCGAGGACGAAAGTTCTTAAGGAGGGAAGATTGTAACGCCCGTAATTTAAGAAAATTTCAAATTTCATTAGTTTTGGAGTAAATTGGAGTTGGAGGGAAATTTAAAAGATTTGAAAATTGGTGGATTTTAAAGTGTGAGCTGGAGTGGCATTTTTGTAGTTTTTGGGAAGTTTGAGCCAAGCCCAAGCCCATTAGGTCATTTTTTTAAGTTGTGCGCAGCCCTAGGGAGTCTTTTTCTCCATCATTCCCTTCTCACGAATTGTAGCAGCCCCTCTTCCCTTCTTCCTTTCGATTTTTCCCTTCAGCCGCACAGCAGCCCCACGGAGCAGTCCACCTCTCGGCCGGCGGCGTCTCCAGTGGTCCTCCGGCAGTTTCCCTTCGGTCTCCGACGAAGCAGCGGCATTGTGGTCGGTGTGCAGCAGATCTTGCGGCAGTTTGTCTTCGCGGTGGGTGTCCAAGCAGCTCCAAGCGGGCGTCCTTCCGGCGTTTTCTCTCGGTTCCGGCGGCGGAAGCGTGCAGGAGGGTTGGTGCGGCGGTACTTGAGGTGTTCCGGCGGCGGCGATACTGTAAATTTTTCGGCGACGGACAGCAGCGATTTTTGGGATCTTTGGAGGCGTTTTCCGGTGATTTTTAGCGTGGGTTCTCTTGGCTTTGGGAGTTTAATTATCGAATTGGAGCGATTTTGAGTTCCCGGTCAGCCGCTAATTGGAGTTTTGGGATTCGCTTAGTTCTATTAGGAGTGAAATTGGCTTTGCTAAGATTCAATTCTCGTTTAAGTTAAGGGGTTAAAAGCCAAGGTAAGTGAACTTACTATTGAACCCTTTCTAATTGGGTGCGCGTGTTGATTTTCTAAAATCTTCGTTCTTATGAGTTGTTCTTGAAATTTACTATAATTGTTTGAAAGCATGAGAATTATGCATGAAAAATTATATTTTTTTTTCATTATGTATGAGTCAATGAAAATTGTTAAAGGCATGAAATTTGATATTATCGCTTTTAGTCGTTAATGTTAAATATTTGTGTTGGTGGCCTTTAAAATTCCATTAAAGGGATTGAGTTTAAATTTATTTAAGAGTTTAAAATTCCATTAAGGGAATAAGTGTACATGAAATTGATGTACGCTCAGAGACGCCTACGCAGGGCTTAGGGACATGAAATTGATGTACCTAAGTCGAGGTTTGTGAAATTGACAACCTCGAGGTTTCGTGAAATTGACGGCCTCTGTAGGAGACATATGAAATTGATGTGTCTAGGATATGCATGAAATTGATGTATATCCTCTCTCAACTTTAAAGTTTAAAATTTAAGTTTATGGTCACCAAAATTATTCGTGTTGTTATTTTCTTGAAAATGTTTTTTTAAAGCGTGACCCAACCTCAATAGTGGGGTCACTTACTGAGTATTTAAAATACTCATTCTTTTCAAAAATATTTTTTTCAGGTAAAGGCAAGGGCAGATGAAAGGCGATTGATGAGAAATCGATAGATGGCTATGGGAGGACTTGAGTTCATAATTTATTTTATTCCGCGTTAAGAACCATGTTTCACTTTTGTAAATTGTTTTAAGAAGATTTTTAGAGACCTTGTACATTTATGTTTTAGAAATTATTTAAGCTTATTTAAAATCTTTGAAACTAGGGATCCCGAATAAAAGTTTTGCTTTAAAGTTTTTGTTTTAAATTAGTGTTTCTGTTCCAAATTATTTTCATTTAAAATTGTCTCCAAAGCATGCATTGTCGTAACGGTCCCTTTAAGGCTTATTAAGAAGTCGGGTCGTTACATTAGCTCAGCGGTAATTGGCATGTACTCTCGACCAAAAGGTCAGAGGTTCGAATCCCCCCACCCCAAATGTTGATGTACTCAAAAAAAATATATATATATTATTCACATGTCGATACATACACACACACGATATAATAATTATTTAAACTAGCAAAAAAAAAAAAAAAAGAAAAAAAGAAAATACAAACATGAATTTTGATTCATGAGCTCATAAGGATTACAATGCAGCAGAATGAGAACGATGGATTTGAATTCATAAAAACCGAAAAAATCCATCCCCAAAGGTTAGCAGTATTTTTTTTTGTCATTGAACTCGAGATGCTACGCGACACATCTTTCCACATAAAACTGAACAACAATTTGAAGTGATAACAAAAGGATACAAAAACCTTCTACCTTCATATTTATATGTCCAAATCATCGTCCGGGTCCTCATCAGAATCTGGCATCTCGTCGTCTGAATCACGAAAATATACGATCTCGCCCTTTCCCGATCCTTCATCTTTGCCTTCCTCACTGGCCAAGAGAGGTTTATCATCATCTTTGCTTTCAGTAAGAGATCTTCGACCATCGTATATTTGAA
This sequence comes from Luffa aegyptiaca, assembly GCA_017139565.1. Classification (NCBI taxonomy): domain Eukaryota; kingdom Viridiplantae; phylum Streptophyta; class Magnoliopsida; order Cucurbitales; family Cucurbitaceae; genus Luffa; species Luffa aegyptiaca. The sequence continues at coordinate 1,747,293 of CM029396.1, forward strand.
TCGGTTTACCGTTTCCTATAATAAAAACCGAACATTGTGCGGAGAAAAAAGTAAGCAAGAAAGAACAGCGGGATCACGAGAATTTAACCATCTGGATGATAGATTAACTCAGGTCAGAATTATTTTGTAATATTCAAGGATAGAGTGTCGACAATTCAAACCTTGATGCTCGAAAGGAAGAACAACTCTAGCCCTGTCAATGCGCTCTTTCTCGGACAGCTGAAGATTAAACTGCACCTGATAGAAGAAACATTGTCTGTTCATCAGTTCTTCATTAGTGTAAATTTATGAGAAAGAAGTTGCAATGACTATAGTAAGGGAAAGATCAGGTTGACAAGAATAGATGTTCTTCGTGTTTGTGCAAACTTGGAAGCAGACAATTTTTTTAATATCCATTACTGTCTGGGTCAACTTATGCACACCTCGACTAATCTCACAAGACAATCATCTGACCCTACTAATTTTTTTGCCAAGGTAACTCGTAGGATAATAAATTCTAGGTAGGTGGCCACTATGATTTGAATTTATTCCTTCTAAGCTCTTTAGAGTATTTACATCCACAATAGCAGACTAAATTTAAGGAGATGACTCCATGTACTATAAAACTAAATTTTGATAAATCCAAAAGTTCGAGAATCAAATTTAGGAAAACTTTGAAAGCAGTCAAAATCAAGGTAAACCAACCTTCGGTACGAGCCCTTGATTGATGACTGCTTCTTCAGATAAAATGGGCATAAATCTGATGCCTGACTGCTCGACATTAAAATCTTCACACTAAGCATAGAACATCAAGAATATATGGTTAACCAAAAGTTCAAATGTAAATACCAAAACTTGTGCAAAGAGAAGAGAATTTACCATGACTCGCACGCGTCCATTTCTGCGTTTAATCCGCACATGAAACCTCCCTTTCATAGAGTTGTGTTCAAGATAGGTATTGTCCAGATTGCTTTTGCGCGCATATGGGGATGGAGTTAATGGCTCAACTGTGGCCACCATGGAGGACATATATTCAAGAGCAGCTATGACCTTTTCCTCATGAAGGTCTTCATGTACCAACCAAAATGCACTTGAAACCTTATCTACAATCACATGCCAACAATTAAAACAGGATCAATCAGACTAACAGCTATCAAGTGAAGAAATATCAATCATAACTCATGAGAGAGATAATATATCATATTCACACCGTTGCTCCGAAGGCTGCTTAAAAGACCTGCAACTGCTGATGTAGATGAATGCCTTAACATATCGGTTACCTGGTAAAATTTCAGAAGATTAAAAAAAATGAGACAATATATAAACAACCTGCAGGTTAGTAATGAATAAAAACAAAGAAAAGAGCAAAAATCTTCAGAACAGATGATTCACATTGTTTTATACATATTTCTTGCCTCCACACCTCAACAAAGAAAGAAAGTATCAACATTCAACACAGAACCTAGAAAGGAGAATACTCCTAGACAATTTGATAGTCTTGATTATATTTAACAAGAAATATGCAGGAGAAAAGAAATACTCCTTAACAGTTTAATATTCTTGATTATATTTAATAGGTAATATGCACAAGAAAAATAAATTAGTAGTATGGTATAACTTTTTTTTTTTTTTGAAAAACAAACTTTCGTTGAGAAAAAAATGAAAGAATACAAGGACGTACAAAAAGCAAGTCCATAAAAGGGAGTCCGATTAAAGGAAGGGACTCCAATCAAGTATAATAGGTGGTTCCTTGATGCATCTAAGACATCAAAATTCATGAAAAAGAGAGAGAACATACCGAGTCTATGGCAACACAAAAGCGTACAGTTCCTTCTCCAACAAATCCTGCTAGAACATTAAAATTTAACTCGTAACCTTTCCTTGCAAAATAAGTCTGGAAAAATCACTACGCTGTAATCTCAATTAAGATTATAGTCATACCTTTTCCAAGTGTAATAATTGAAGAGAACAGTTTATCGAAATCCCTCACATTTGTACAAAGATGAGACAAATTTGAAACTTCTTGGTGAACATTTGAAATTTTTTCACCCCCCATAAACCGTTCCTTCCAACCAAGAGGATCTGTATAACAGTCCAAAATTTGAATCCTATAACACAAATATAGCCAAATGAACTTGCACATCAAAAATATCAGTAAAGAAAAGAAAAATCATTAATATGAAATATGAAAGTACGCTATATAAATTCAAGTTAATCTGAAGAATGTCAAGACTTATGCATCCCTCGTGGTAGAACAAGTAGAATGTCATCTTCACCTCAATTAATATTGATAATCTACTTGTTAATACTCGTGTTAATTTCCAAACCCGAAAGAGGGAATGTTAAGAATATACTGAAAAAATTAAATGTACTTTAACATATCACCTTAAACTTTTGGATATAGTAGTAATTTAAAACTGTATTCACTTGCACTAAAACAACCAGCAATTCTAATTTGGTTCTCAGGACCTCTCATTTGTTTAAGACGTTGTTTAGATTATCTCATGCCACATGAACGAAATTTTGCAACTTTTAGGTCAATGAGACTCCTTTTCATTTGCTCTTATTTCTTTGTCACCACTACAAAACTAGGTTCTCTAGAGCCACTTATACAATCCAAATAAGAAGACTATTCAGGCAATCAACTAAACACAGGAAATATTTGCACTTGACAGACAAAAAAAAACAAAACAAAACTCAATTGGAGTAGATGACTCATACTAAATCCCTCTTATCCTTGACTGGAAAAAAGAAAAGCACCCTCTAAACTAAGTTAAAAAGGGTTTATTCCCTTGTCATTCCTGCATTCTTTTATAAATTGAACTATTTTGAGATAGGCGAAAGAATTTGCAAAGATTGATTACCATTTTTCAGACGATCCAACGTTCACCCCTCTCTTCTTCAACAGTTCAACATAATACGCCGGACTTCGAGAGAACGCAAGTAAAACGAGGCCTCTGAGATCAAAATCACACCAACAAAGAAAAAAATCAACACCCACCGCCGAAGCTAAACACTATTTCAATCTCCTAAATGGCATCTCTAAAAGGGAATTGAAACTAACCGAGACTGCGATTTACCCGCCAAAACATTGCTGGAGAGCTGCGCCAGAACGTGGGCAAAGGCGTGAAAGCCGAATGGCGAATTGATGGAGTCCTTTATGGTGAGAGCAGGCGCGAGCTCTCCCTCTAGCGCGCCGTCTCTAAGTGCTCTGCAAATAGATTCCGCCATTGTTGGCGAGGATTGAACAGCTTCAACTCCTGAATTACGGAAAGACTTCAACACTCGATTTGAAAACTGGACAGGAAATTTCTGGGCGACCACAAGCTGAAAGTAGATTGTGAAGAAGCAAAGAAGCAATTCAGAAATATATGTAATATTCAAGGGAACTGCGTACTCAGGGGAGAGGAGACAAACTGAAAGAGAGAGAAAAAGAGAGTGGAGTTTACATAAAGGAGAGGTAGGGTTTAGAGTTCCCGAGATTCGTAACCATTTATCATGGTTTTTGTTTAACTTTTTAAGTGTTTAATTTTGAAAAAAAATTCATTTTGAAAAAATTTGTAGTGTTTGGCAACCACTAAAAATAACTTATTAGAAAATGAGATTGAGAAACAAATCATTTTGAGAGAAACACTTGAAACCAACTTTTTTAAAAAGAGTTTGTAAGTATACAATAACTTGTGTATAAAAACAGTTGTGAGAAAATGCAGTGTTTAAATTCTAAACAATTTTTATACAAAATGTTTTTTAAAAAATGCATTCTTGAAAAACATTTAAATTAAAAATGTATTTCAAACGGACCCTAAATCATCAATGAGGGACAAAATGTGTTTATAATCTACACATATGAGTCCGTACATAATAAAAATTTGACCCTTAAGTTTGATGACATTTTTCACTTTAGCAATTAAATTGCTATAAATTTTAAGATACATGGAGTAAATTGTTGTATACTAAAATTTAGGGATTAAATTGTTATGTCGATACATTGTAGGTAACAAAAATGTTTTTTAACTCTCCCTCTCTTCTTTCGGGAAAAAAAAAATCAATGTATCAATGTATACATTAAATTTCACATGATGTAACAATGTTCAATTTTTGCTAAATTTACCTACTAAATTTAATTTTAGAAAAACGGTTGAAAGTTTACAATCCATCTACTAATTTTAACAAAAAGCAGACAATTAAAAGTTTGCAGTGAAAATTGATATACTTTATCAAGTTTGTGGGCAAAATTTGATCATTTTTTGTAAAGGTTCAACAAACGTTGAGATTGAACCTCTCAGATTCAAGAATGTAATAGGTTTTTTGTATCGACTATACTATTTCAGTTGTTTGTTCTCTCATAAAATAAAATTGCAGGTGATTTCAAATATGATCCAAACAATTAAATTTTGTAGTATTTCTTAGAATTTTAAGGTCATTTAACCCATCATATTTTATTTTTATTATTAATAAATCAAGATTAAAAGCCTATGTAACTAATTTCTGTCTTCTTTTCATTTTTAGCAAAACCAAACAAAAGCTCACTTCTCCTTTCTTTTCTTTTTTACACGTTTGCTTTAGTTTATTTAGTGAGTCTACTCTCCTACGTTACGTGTTGTCATGTTGTGTCAAATCATCCTGTGTTTTTAGTCAAATCGACATGCAACATTTATATATGTCAATGTTTGTGGCCTATTAGAATCAAATTTTAAAGTTCGAACATATAGAAACTTTTTAAATTTTAAGTATATAAACATCAATCAAGTTCATATGTGAAACCTATATCTTAACCTTAATCCAATTGTTGTGAACTTGTTCAATTCAAATGCTAATTGTTACACGATTGATCGCTTGAAATACTCATTACTGCAAAGTTCTATTTAAAAATAGTAAAAGTATTAGTTCTATTTAAAAATAGTAAAAGTATTAGTTCTTTTAAGCATATATTTATGATTGATACATACATTTATGTATGAATTTGGGTTCCATTCATACATTAAACCATGATGAGTTTTGTAGAAGACAGCTCGTATGAGTTTGAAAAACAATAGATTGAAGATTCAAATATTGTTAATTGATTCGATCCTTCTTTGCTTTTTACTATTTATATACAAATTCTTTTAAGTTTTAACTTTTTTTACAATGGATTCGAACCTCTTACCTCTTGGTCAAAGGTATATGCCAATTAACACTGAGCTAAGTTCGCTTTAGCTTTTAAGTTTTAACTCTTACCAAAAAGAACATATATACAAGGTTTCAAATGTCAATGTTGATGATGTCAAAATCTCAATTTTATGGAAATGACAATGAAAATATCGATGTCACAAATATTGCTAAAAAGTTATAAATATAAAATAAAATTTTAGTCCATGTACTTTCAAATGTTCAATTTTAATTCGTATACTTTCAATAAAGCTTAAAATTGATCCCTAGAGTTTATTGTTAATTTTTCTTTAAAAAAAAAAGTCTCTACTAATCTTCCTTCTATAAATTTTAGAAATATGTTCACATGGTATCTTTTCTTGTATAAAAATTATTATTATTTAACCAATTTCGATAAAAAATAACTTTAAACTTACATTAAGAAACAATTTTAAGTTTTATTGAAAGTACATGGACTAAAATTGGACATTTGAAAGTACATGGAGTAAAATGAAACAAAACTCAAAGTACATGATCCAAAATGGTATTTTAACTGTAATTTTTTTTATATCCGTGAGTGTCCGAGCTAGCTTACGTGCACCTCGACTAATCTCACAGGACAACCATCTGACCCTACTACATTTGGTTGCCAAGAAAACTCGTAGGATATTAAATCCTAGATAGGTGGTCATCATGGATTGAACCCGTTCCCTTTAAATCCTTTATTTCTTATATGGTCCTTATTGACCCTAGGGCCAACCCAGGATGGTTATTTTAACCGTAATTAAATCAACCTCTTCTTCATAGGCCAACATGTTTCTTCAACCAACCACCAACACCTAACAGTGTTGGGTTCAACCGATGTTCTAAGCAACTCAAATCCAGCCTCTTCCACTCGTGAGTAATGTACTTTACTAGGCAATAAAGAAGCGCAAGAGGAAGCAAATTAAGATGTGCAATGCAATGTGTTAGCAACTATACCTTTGTTCATTTATACCAAAAGACAGGCACATGCTAAATACCAGTTCAACTAAAAGTTCTACTACATGAACAAGGTGGAATTATATGAAGTCGGGATAAGCTAGAGATAACATACAATCAAACACGTTTTGGTGGCGCATATTGCACACGCTCCTCTTCACATAAATTCTGCAGAAAACAATGGTGTGAAGAACACATAATGAGAAGAACAATCTTAGAAAGTTATATTCACCAACTTAAGATAACCATAGTAAAATGAAAGATTGCAACTACAAGACTGAAACAGTTCATGTTATGCATTTTGACGTACTATGACACCAACAAATTCATGTTCAGGATATTAATAAGATGTTGGATATAATTAATGGGGCTTAAAAAAAAATCCTCCCAGCCCTTCAGGATGTAGGACCTGTCAAACTACTATGCACTCCCACTTTGGTATACCCTCTTAAGAGGAGTACTTGCTGCTACATTATCGGTAATTTTGGATATTAACAAACCCATGAAATCCGAAAAGGAGAGATTGCAGAGAAGGAAATAGAAGTGGAGTCACTAGCTTTTGTTTGTCGGAGGACAACTTAGTTGGGAATTGTGGCCTTCGATAAAACTATAATGCTTCTAGTTCTACTTAGACTTGACCTTTTCTACTTTTAGGACTTATCCAAATTTTTTACTGTAGACTTCGTAAAGTAGCGGGCTTCTTGTTGTATGGGTCTTGGTTTCTCTGGATTTCGTTTTCCCCTCTTGGTACTTTTGGCAGTCTGAGAGTGTGTTTGGATTACCTTTGTATGTGATTGAAACCCTAGAATTCAACTTGGAGGGACAAGAAGTCAACAACTTAAGCCTATAATTGAGTTTTTACCCATATACCTAAATGCCAAAAATAGCTTCAAATAAAGACCAAAACCCATTAAAATTAACAAAGGATCTTCCTATACCAAACAAGAAAAAAAATGTCATCAGCAAACTGAATGTAAGATGGATGAATTAACTCCTTTCCAACCTTAAGCCCCTTTACCACTCTCTTCTTCTCTACTCCTAATGAAACTAACTAGCTTAGAACATCCACCGCAAGAGAAAGAGAAGGCAACAAAGGATCCCCATGCCTAAGACCCCTAAAAGCAAAGATCTTGTCTTTAGGTTTTCCATAGACAAAGATGGAAAATTTTACCCACCTATAATAATTCCATATCCAGGATCTCCAGTGAAACTCAAATCTCTTTCTTCCCAAGACTTTATCCAAGAAATTCCAATCTACATGATCGTATGCTTTCTCAAAGTCAATCTTCCAAATTAACCCTTCCTCTTTTTTTACCATAGTCTTCAATAGCTTCATTAACAATCAACACTTGATCTAAGATTTGCCTACCTGCAATGAAGGTCCCTTGAGAGTTGGAAATAGTACTAGGAATGACTTTTCTCAATCTATTGGCCAAGGTTTTAGCTATAATCTTATATAAACTCATAACTAGACTAGTGAGCCTAAAGTCTTTCATCATGTTTGTCTTATCTTTCTCAGGGATAAGCCACATCTCATTCATACCTACATCAACAATTTCCCTTTCATGAAATTCATTAAAAAAAAAAAAAAAAAAAAAATCCCATGGATCCCTCTTTAATACACTCCCAAGTCCCAACTATCCTTGGAAAAAGGCCATCGTGAAACCATCAGCCCCAAGGGACTTGTCCTTGATGAAGCCAAAGACCACTCTACAAATTTCCTCCAGAGTAAAAGGGACCTCCAGCTCCTCCTTCTCTTTGTCATGGGACCCTAATCTAACCCTTCCAAGAAGTGTCTAGGGAACGTAGGAGGGGCATAGAGATTAAAGAAAGAAAAAAGATAGTCTCCTCAATCTCCCTGTCCTTCCTCAAAAAAATATCCCCATTATCCTTCTCCAGGAACTCAATAAGATTCTAATTCCTCCTACCTCTAGCCCAATTGAGAAAGTAGAAGGTATTATCATCCCCATCTTTTGCCCACTTGGCCTTGATTTTTTTTTTTTCTCAAGCTATTGTCCTCCTTTCAGATAAGAATTCTTGTTTTTTTTAGAAACAAATTTTGTTGATGTATGAAATTTACAAATGAGAAGCAAAAGTCTAAGCCAAAGGAGTTGAAGAGAAGTGACTAAGTCCAAGCCAAAGGAGTTACAAAAGATTTCTCCATTTTTTTTCCTTTAATAAAGAACCAAACTTTCATTGAGGAAAAAAAAATGAAAGAATATAAGGGTATTCAAAACACCAAGCCCAAAAAGAAAGGGAGTCAAACTAAAGAAAATGGCTTTAGTTAAGTAAAATGAGACCTAACAAGTATTACAAAAAAGTTTGTCACTGAAGCCCACACAGAGACATAGAACCTAATGAGGGACCAAACGTCACTCCATTAGCCCTATCATGCCGTCCACTCAAGCCCCTTTAAGGAAACACTCTCCTCACTGATGCTTCTCAATCCTTTCCACTCTGCTCTAGTTTCAAAGGTGCTTTGGCTAGCCTCGAATGACAAATATTTTTTTATTTGAATAGAACATTCAGGTTTAATTTCAAGTGACAAACTGCTAAAATTCTATTAAGTACTAATAGTATTACATTATCCATGATTTTTCAATTTCTTATTCTGTTTCTTCTTCATCATGGGGAAAAAATGTCAGTAAGCAGAGTTGCCCAGCTCTACTCTTCTTCTTCCTCCAGCCTTCTCTGTACACATCACTTTATATTCCTCTCTCCCTCCTTTTCTAACCCTCCTCTGTATCTCAAAAATGCTTACCAAAAGAAGCAAACTTCATTTTCATTGTCGTATTTTCTTGTATTGTTTCTATTTCCAATTTACTAAATCTTGCTAGAAAAACCACTCGAAACACACACACTTTATGATTTTCAATTCAACCCATCCATTTATATCAAGTCTCAATCTCTAAACAAGACAGACACATCTAATACATGATAAAGAAACAAATTATATTACTTTAACACCACCAGTCTTTATAGTTTGTACCTATGCCAAATATCGTAAGTGAATCCTCTCCCATTTGTAAAATTGAGTCAGTTTCCCAATCATGATTTTTAGTTTTTGAAGTTACAGGCAAGAGAAGTCACTGATTTTATTTTCAGGTCACACTTCCACAACCCAAAGAATCAAAGAAAAAGAACAGAAAGAGAGAGATAAAATTAAATAAATAATTAAAAATCAAATGAAAAATCCTTAACCAAAAACAACCAACCAATGGGCATGGATATTCCTGATGGCTTTGTTACATGATAAACACAGAAGAACAGAACATGTAAACAAGTATGCTAGTTAATGATTGAAAACCTGCAAATCCTCAGGTAGGGCCTCTGAGACTGCTAGAGTGTAACAACCTGGGACAAATCTTCCTGCAATGGCAGGAAATATAAATTCCAAAATCAAATGTCAAACGCTGCTATAAAACAAACAATTACATGCAAAACTAAAAGGTCTCAAGCAATAAATTTATTAAATGACTAAAATTAGGTGAAAAGAGAACTGGCATAAGACAACAAAATTAAAAGGAGAGGAGAAGAAGAAGAAGAAGAAAGAGAAGAAATACCGGTGTCACAAAGAAATTCCAATTCAACATCATACTTGTATGATTGTATCAACGTTAACCTTATAATAAAAACAACGGCCATTGCACTATGTTGCTAACTTTTTCGTGCAGGCATACAAATAAGTCAACTAAACACTATAGCTCAAGCAATTTATTATCCATTTACACAAATTTGGGATATTGGTCAGTTTTCAGCCGCCACAAAGCAATTGCTTACTATTTTAAATCAACCTATGAAGTAAAGTGTAACACCTCAGGCCTAGGATCCGGCGCTTAGTCTTGACCTTCCCTTGCATCCCCTACAACCTAGCCACGTCACCTTAATTGTCTCAAACAACTTGCAAGAGTGAATATTGCCTCATAGTCCAACACGAGTCCTTTCTAACATTTTTTTTATAATAAAACCAACTTTCATTGAGAAAAAATGAAAGAATACAAGGGCATACAAAAAAACCAGTCCACAAAAAGACCCCCTTTAAAAGGAAGGGCCGCCAATAAAGAATAATAATGCCTAGAGTATAGTTGCAAAAATGCTTAGAAATTGAGGCCCAGAGAGAAACATAGAATCTGGTGAGGGCCCACACATCGGAAGGACCCCTCTCAAGACCATGAAACATCCTATTATTTCTCTCGTCCCAAAGACTCCATAAAACAACACACACCCCAACTAACCATAAAAACCTCCCCTTATCACGAAACGAGTCCTTTCAACATATGTTTCGTCCTCACTCACATTTTTTAGCATGTTTTATCCTCACTCACATGCTTCCTAGGAAAATTTTACAGGAAGTCACCAACATAGAATTGTTCCACGCCATACACAATTAACTTTAGAGTTCCTATGATTGAGCCACCGAAAAGAAAGTGCACCTAGTTGGTATAGGTAGTAACAATCAATTTTTTTATGACTTTCTCGACCATAGTTGAACATCCTCAAGATCCCTCTCATTCGGATGTGGTCTTGGCTTGGAGCAATCCTATGTTGGTGACTTCTTGGAAATTTTCCTAGAAAGCATGTGACGGAAGATAAAACATGTTGAAAGAACACGTGTTTATCTGAGGGAATAGTCTTCACTTCCGCAAGCTATTAATACAAGGTGATGTGACCAAGTCGAAGAGGAATGTCTAGGTCTTCAAGGGCTAATGGTCTTTCTCAGTCTCTCTATCATTGTGGACTCATATTATTAAATTATTTGATTTGTATGGATTATCTACCTTGCATGATTATTGTATCGTGTTGTATGATTATGGTTTGACTTCCATGTTTGCTTTGATTTGTGATTAGTACGCATAAATGCTATCATAGTTAGCTAGATAGTTTGTGTTTTGATCTTGTGTCTGTTGAGTGTTAGTAGGACTAGGATACTGCCTTAGAATCAAGGTTAGTGCTTTTGAACCCTAGTTTGTTAGTGAATTGATTAAGTGACTCTAGCATTTCTTTTCCAGATGATGTCTCCCCGCGGACACCGACTTAGAGATCAAGCAAATAGACCTCGAAACATAAACGATTACTATTGTCTAAATCTAATTGGGTATCTAACCATACAGAATGTCTTGAATTTTTACCAGGTGATAGACTCGTAAGCATGATCCTCCTAAGCTTTTATTGATTTTTACCACTTTTATTGATTTTGACCACATGCGAGCTTCATCTAGCAGCATGAACACTACTCCCCTAACCTTCAACCGGTCCTCACATTTTAAATAGTCCAACATTGACTCTAAATCTTATGAAACTCCATACGCACACTTACACCACATTCCAAGTATATTCAATCTTGCTGTACTAAGACAGTTCGAGTACAACAGTAAAAGTTTTTAGCGATTTAAATTCCTGTGCTGATAATTTTCCATTTTTTCTCTTTTTAAATGAGCAATTTGGTGTTTGGAAAATAATACACGAAGGATTACAATTAATATCAACGGTCACGTGTCATATGTTCTTGTCTTCAAGGTAATGATCTTCAAGCCAAGCGGCAAGAAGAGACAACAGGTGACCACAAAAATTATCTTCAAACGGATGTAGTAAGTCTTATTCTTTAGTTCCAAAACATTAATGGGAGGGGGGTAAGGAAAAAGAAAGAGCCTCATATGGTAATAGTTAGCTTTACCAATTCGTAGCCATCTAGCAGCCCAACTTCTGGCAGGATCCATGACTGAAATTATCCTGCGAGAGAATCAAAAGGGGTACAACAAATGGAAGTGAAATACAGAACAGTGATCTAAAAAGAAACATAGAAATCATGATCATAAGCTGAATATTACTTCTTTTTATATTGATTGCATCTTCTAAAGTTCCAAGTAAAAAACTTGAAGACATCAATTGAAATAACCGAAATTATATGTCGTGTCCACATTTCTATCAAAGGAACGATGGAAGCAAACTAGTTACAAACAAAAATGACAAACACTAACACAAACAAAAAAGACTACAGGAGAAAGAAAATTTTACAAACCCATTAAAATTAGGAGTAGTACACTCTACAACACGCTCATGGTCTTCGTCCATCTTGAAGAAGGGACAATTCTCACAGCCCGATTCTCGAAACTGTAGGCACGATCAATAACCAACAAAACAAACAACACGAGAAGTTCAGAGATCTTGAACAACTAAAAATTCAATGCAAGCATTCATAATGACATCCAAAGCTTCCTCGAAAATAGGGAGTGCAGCTCACCTGATCGTAAGTTTTGACGAGACGACAACGAAGACAAGCTCTGAGCTCGTGCCCGAAACTGGTGGGAATTTGAGCAGGTGCGCTTGCCATTACTCCCGATCCCTCGCCGCTAGTTTCCTATGACCTACAGGATACATTAGTAATTCAATGTATTGTCAGTGAAATTCCCCCATTTAGGAGGAGAGTGAAAACTCAAGATAAGCGAAGAACGAACTTAGATGTATGGTCGGCGGCGGCGACGGCAGTAACGTCCGGCCGGCGGCGTTAGTGAGGTTTGTTGACAGCCTTGGCAAACGGAAGCTAGGGAACGAAGATTGACGAGGAAGCAGAAGAAGAAGAAGAAGGAAGAAATTCGGGCTTCAAAATAAAATTGAGAAAAGATTTTTTTTTTTTTTTTTGAATAAAAACTGAGAAAAGAATTAATTGATTCGATTTAAACCCTACTAATTGAATAAAAAACTTGGATAAATGTTTTAATCCCAAATGCTAAAAATTTGGTTAAAAATCACTTTTCATCCCTTTGATAAAAGTAACAATTTAGTCCGTGAACTTTGATTTGTAACGATTTAATTTATGTACTTTCAATTTTTTAACGATTTAAATCTCTGTACTTTCAAATTTATAACGATATAGTCCCTACTATCGTGAAAAATTAATGTAAAGATTTAATGAAATTTGTTACCTAGATAGATAGATTAATAAACTAATTTGGGACCCAATATATTTATAAGCTACAAAGTTTAATCATTAAATAATAAAAATCGACATTTAATTTTGATGATTTTTGGACAACAAGGATTAAATTGTTACAAAATTGAAAATATAGGGATTAAATTGTTACAAAATTAAAAGTATAAGAACTAAATTGTTACTAATTAAAGTTCAGGGACTAAATTATTACAAAATTGAAAGTACAGGGACTAAATTATTAGAAATCAAAGTTCAGGGACCAAACCGTTACTTTCATTAAAGTTTAGGGACCAAAAGTGATTTTTAACCTAAAAATTTTCGATTTTGTTCTTTACATTTTTAACATTTTAGTTGGTGAATAGTAATTTAACAAAGCGAGCATAGCGGTAATTGGCACTTCTAGTAAAAATTCGAAACTTTGACCTCTTGGTCGAAAGTACAAGGTTTACGCCGCTTGAGTTATGCTCAACTAAAAGACAATGTTGTAGTTTAAGGCCTGTTTGGTAGGCAATCCAGATTCTGTTTTATGTTTTCAGATTCACTGAATTTAGTGAATATGCATTTGGCAGATTTGTTTTTTAAAACTGTTTTCAGATTCTGTGATCCAAATAGTGGAAATTATGGAAACAACTTTTTTATGTTTTCATTGTATCCAGATTTTGAATTTCAAAATTTTAAATGCAGAATTAAATTAAAAAAGATAAAAACTTTAATAAACATAGTATTTCATGTTATAAACTCAATTTATTTTTGCGAAATTGAAATTTGTATAATATAATGTATTATAAATTATATGATATTGAAAAATAATAATAATAAAAAATTTATAACACATAACATGTTTATAAATTAATTGATAATATTTTATATTCAACTTAGCATTTAGTTGATAACTACAAATAATTTATCATTTATAAATATATTATCAAACACATTTTGAACCATTATTTAAATTCAGATCCAATTTTTGAATCTGCTACCAAACACATATCTGAAAACATGAAATACAACTCTGTTTTCATTGAATCCATTGTTTTCTAATTCCTGTTTTCAGATCACCAACCAAACGGGCCCTTAGTGTTTTGAAGCGTCTTCCATTGCTCAACTTGAACGTAATTGAAAAGGTTATGGCTAACATCTTCCATATCCCCTAATTTCCAAACCACTGTTATGAAATTTTGTGTGCATCTTTTTTTCTCTAGTCTTTAAATTTTCAAAGGATCAAAACCTCTGACCTCTTGATCGAGACTACATGTCAATTACTTTTGACTTTAAATTTCCATTACTTAATTATAGATTACTTGCGTTGGAAAATTGTTAAATGTTTCTAGTATATCTTAGAATGTTTATTCAACTAGTTTGGATTAAATTGATTTTTTTTTGTTAATTTATCAAAAAAGTTTTAAATTTATAAAACAACTCTATTCATCCCTCTAATGTTGTCACACAATCCTACATGATACAATTGAAAAACGTTAAAATATAAAAGATTAACTAATTAAAAATTTTTAAATAACAAGGATTAAAATTTTTAAAAACTCAAACATACAAGAGATTAAAATATTTTCAGGGATTCTTTCTTTTCCTTTGATAAATTCATGGATCTAATTCTATTTAATGCTTTATACTGGTGTAAATGTCAACACCCTTTTTCTGATTATAGTTTATCTTTTTTTATTTCCAATTGGAAAGCTTTCATGTAATTCACCCCTTTGGTGTTCGGAGTTTTTCTCCACATTTCATTCATCAATGAAATTTGTTTCTCTTCTCAAAAAATAAGGGAGTAAAATATATATTTAGCTCTAGTGAGATTTTTGTGTTCTCATGCCTCTAATATGAAAACTAATGAGATTTCAAACAAAAATCTCACTAGAAGTAGAACTATTTTCTTTTTAAATGAAATTAGTAAGTTTTAGAAGATTTTTACTATGTTAAAATGAATGTAGTAAAAGTTGAATACGAAGTAAAAATTGCCATACTTGTTAGATTCAAAATTGGAGGATAAAAGTCGATATACTCAACAAATTGATTTTTTTTCCTTTTTATTTTGTCATATTTTTACTCATTG
This sequence comes from Luffa aegyptiaca, assembly GCA_017139565.1. Classification (NCBI taxonomy): domain Eukaryota; kingdom Viridiplantae; phylum Streptophyta; class Magnoliopsida; order Cucurbitales; family Cucurbitaceae; genus Luffa; species Luffa aegyptiaca. The sequence continues at coordinate 1,762,379 of CM029396.1, forward strand.
CTAACTTTAGAATTAGAGTAACATCATTTCAAACACATCAATAAGAATATGATTATTTCCAACTTTCTTTAACTGGTGATCATTCACAATCATTGTCTTGGTCATATTTGTAAAAGAAAATTTTGACTCTAAAAAACGACAAATAATACAATGATCGAGGTTGTCACAGTAATGTGATTGTCTCTTATTAATAAACGGTTGAATGTAGATTTTAATATTTGTCTGCTCTCTAATAACCACTAGATATAGAATCAATGTACTTTTACAAATTTTCTCTCTTACATTCAACGGTACAAAACTACCAGTCTCATTGTAGCAGCTTCATTGAATAATTTCGCCTAGAAAAATACCCACATGGATCTGTCAATTAGTGAAAGTTGGTGGAGCTTCATATACTTCATGATGTTGGAAAAAACAATCCCAACACACAAAACTGACTCAATAGTTGTGCAAAGTTAGGGGTGTCTAGAAAATCCAATGATTCAAAAAAAATCGATCGATCTAGATCAAATTATAAGAATTGGATTGAGTTATATACTTGTTTGGATTGAGTCGGATAAAAAAGAATGAATTTTTTGCAATAATAGCATATCTAACCTAGATGATAGTAGAATCGTCATAGGATAAAATACTTTGTAAAAATCATACAAATATAAGAACTTGTAACTATGATATGTACTTTATCAATGTCATAATTAAAATGGGTAATGGATGAAATACGAAGAAAAATTGTCATATTTGCAAATATAGCAATTGCCACCTATCTCTAACAAGAATAATAAAATCTCATCCATGAAACGAACCTGAGTTTTTTATATCAACCATCGAGTTTGATTTTTTTTTTTCTTTTTTGAGTTCAACAACATTTGGGGTGGGGGGATTCGAACCTCCGACCTCTTGATTGGAAGTACATGTCAATTACCGTTCAACTATGCTTGCTTTCTTAAACTCGATCTCATTCATGAGCATAGTGTTGGATGGTTGGAGAATTGATGGATAATTGCTTTTGGAAATGTGGTGGCTTAGCTACTTATCTAAAAGTAAAAGAAAAGGAGAAAAAAAAAATTATTAAAAATATATATATTTAACCAAAAATCCCCTAAAAAGAAAACAGATATAGACAATCCACCAAAAAAAGAAAAGCTAATCTAATCCACAACTGTAGTTGTTCTTTTGTAAGTGACATTTTAAAGAGACCCAAAAAAGCATCCAGCTGAGGCATTTTTCTTTTGTTAATTATTATCATTATTATTACTTAATGTTTATCTATTTTATTATTGAACAAAGAACAGGTTTGAAGAATTAATCAAACTTTCATTTGGATAACAACTGCAAAAATAACTAATGGCTTTCAATCTACTCTTTGTTTCTGTTGGTGAAGTATGAAATTGCATCATCTCAAACCGATAGGTTCGAATATATCTAATTACGTTCTTAATATCTCTTCATTTATGGACTCGAAAATTAGCATATAAGACCTAGAAAGAATACACGACATGAGTTTGTTCGACAACATGTGGGACATGAGATTTGAATCTCAGACTTTTTGGTCGAGAATACAAGCTAATTTATGTCAGTTGAGTTATATATATGCTCTTGTTTGGCAACACACAGACATGACTTAACACTTAAAAAAGTGGGTAAAAATTTGTAAAGATTTAGTTTTGTTGGTGTTTTCAAATGTTTGTTTTTTGGATTCCATCTTGACCAGAAAAAACATAAATTAAGAAAAATTTGACATTGTGAATGTAATTAATTAAACAAGTTTTTGCAAACAACTTTTTTTAAATTTCAAAACTTGACTTGGTTTTTAAAAATATGGAAAGAAGATAGATACAAAACGAAGAAACTTATAGATGGAAGTAGTGTTTGTAAGCTTAATTTTTGAAAACTAAAAACCAAATCGTTATCAAACTGTACCTTAGAAATCTGATTTGATAATTGCAATACACAATTTCAATTTATTTGGACCAATTTGAAAGAACAAGTCAGGAAGCAAAAGTGCTTCTCTCTACATCAAAAACTTCACTCACTCTCTCTCTCTCTCTTCTCTCTCTCTATGACTAAATTGTACAAGATGATGCATCAAATAGAATCAGAAAATTAAACATTGTTTACAAACTCAAATGTACAATAATATTGTATGTGTATAGTTTATTTGATTGGTTTCAGAGCTTGTCTCTGAAAGCTGTAAAGTTCACTGTCACTGTTGCAACTCCATTGCTCCTTGTTCATCAGAAAACTCGGCTCTCTCGGGATCGTCAACGGTCGGTTCGATCTGCATATAATACAACCAACACGATGTATTTCTTTCATGATCTTGAAACCAAAGCGAGTTTAGAATGAAATACTTTTGATATCGGCATGAGTTAAATACTTCCTCTAAAAAGTAGTTTTAAGTATTTTTAGGATGTATTATTGGTAAAAGTACTTTCATTAGTGAAATCTGCTTACTAACTAATCATCTTTACATTTTTTTTTTTTTTTTTGAGTACATCAACATTTGGAGGTGGGGGATTCAAACTTCTAACCTCTTGGTCGAGGGTACATGTCAATTAAGCTAGCTTCGGCCAAAACATCTTTACATTAGACTTTCAAAAGTGTATTTTCTTATTAAGTGCTTATTCTCTTTACGTTACTTTCTAACATAGTTTTAAATGGAAAATGTCTTTGGAATTCTAGTGCTTTTAATAATGCAAATAAAAGCGTTTGTAAAAGTGCTTTTAATAATAATGCAAATAAAAGTGTTTTTTTTTTTTTTAATTTTTGTGCTCTACCTTTGTGGAAAATAGGGTCTATCAAAGTAGGGCATGAGCTGAGCTCTTGGAATCATCTCCTTTCTCATCAAACGAACCTCTTCCTCTTCTATCATCTGTTTCACATTTTGTTTTTTCTTCAGTTATTTTCTGCACTATTTTATTGCAAAGTTTTGTGTGTTATGGAAAAATATTTGGCCAAAAGTTGTTACCTTGTGCAACTTCTCTTCCACTTTCTTTTGTAGCTCCGTCACGTATAATTTGGTTGCTACCTGATATATTTTCGTGGGTTACGTTCAAAAATCAACACAGGACCCAACAAGTGACTATCAATATATATTAACCGTAAACAAAACGATACAACATGGATTTGGACGTGAAATTCTTCTGTTTATGATCACCACTGAACTTGAAAGCTTCAGCTTTAAAACAACTCACCGAGTAGTTAAACATCGCCCGTTTCACCGCTCTTTCTTGCGTATGTAGCTTGAAATCTTGTGGCGGCTTCTTGGGGTTCTCTTTCGTCACAAGAACCTTTTGAGGAGCCTAGAAAAGAAAACAAACAAGCAAACAAAACAAAACTCAAATTAAACTTCCCCATTATTCCACAAAACAAGACGAAGAACAACTTCGAATTCCCAATCCCGAAAACTTACCCGAGCTTTCTCCGTTTTCTCCGAAACTCGATCTCTAACTCCATCTTTCGCCTAAAAACAAGAAATTAAAAGAAAGGTTTTAAAAAAAAAAAAACCAAGATCATCAAAACCAAGAAGCTAAGATCAAAATGAGTGGCAATTACCTTGATCAAAGATTTTGGTTGAGACTTGTCCATGAGTGATATTAGAACCAAATTAATCAATGAAGAGGGTCAAAGGCTCTAGCTGATGCAACTAAAATGGAAGTAATGAAGTGAAATTTATAGTGAAACTGTGGCAAAATTTTGGAGGGTTGGTCAGCAATAAAAATAATAATAATAATATTATTATTATTATTATGTGTGAGTGATTTCATTGGTCATTGTTGTTGCCACATCACCAACAAAATGTCAAAAAATTAAAACTTGCATGCTCTCTTACACCAAACTTTCTGATAAAATTTCACTCTCCAATTAATTCACATATTTTAAATCCAATAAGTACTTTTTGTTTATTGAATCTAAGGCATGCTCAAATTTCAGAGTCATGTCCTTTGTTAGGGCTGCTTAAACATTTATTCTTATCACCAAACCCCATAATATTGACAAAAAAGAATAGTACTGTGTCACATATATATTGTACTTTATGGAAATTTTTAATTTCTTTTAGTAAATTATTTAAGGTTCATATATGTTATATGATGTGAAAATAATATAGGACTTCTTTTGTTTACAATAATAATGTTCTACACATTTTCATGTATGTGGGTTTTTTTTTTTTTTTTTTTTTTTTTTTTTTTTTTGTGTGAAGTACTTGGCTGTTAAATAGTTCTTGTAATTTAGTTTATAGTGAAATCTTTTGTGCTTTTATAAAGAAATAGGACACAAGTAAAATGTGTAATGATTGGTGTTTTTTTTTGGGCATGGTAGGTTGGGAAAAAAGGGTTTGTAAAGAAGAAAAGAGAAGGAATGTAGCCACTTTAGGTTGCTTTTAGAAATGATTAGCTCTATCTCTCTCAAGCCATATTGTATCTATTTTGGTTTTTGAGAAATACTAGTTTTTTTTTTTTTTTTTTTTAATAATAATAATAATAATAAAGGAATAGTAGGTTATATATATATATATATATATATTTATTGTAAACTCTAAAAAAATCGTTTTTCGTTCTAATATTGTCATGTGAAAATAGAAGAGGATTATGTAATGAATGTTCAATCATTTTTTTTTTTTTTGACAATATGTGGGGTGGGGGGATTCGAACCATAAATCTCGTGGTTATCAGTACAACTTTATGTCAGTTGAGCTATGCTCTTGTTGGTTGAATGTTCAATCAATTACAAAAAGAAAAAAATGTCTATTTTTAATATATATATATATATTATTGGATATTGGTTGAAAAATGATGTTGAATATGAATGAGAAGTTTTAACACATGATCTTGATTTGTATGAGAATACACACAAAAATGTGTAGCTTAAATGACCATATATATATATGGTATGTAAAGAGAAGTTGATTGAATGTAGAATTTGAAGCTTTGATTCCTCTTTACATTTTGAGGTTGCTTTGATTAATTTAGACAACATATAAACATAGTTGAATTGTTTAAAATATATATTATCGACTAAAAATGTCGAGATTTAAATATATGCACACTACTCCCAAGTTAATTTAAAGATGATATAATATATCTATTGGATAAATGTTAGCTGATTTGACTGAACACGGTAAATATATATAACAAAAAAAGTAAACAAAATAAAAGACACATGTAACCTACTCTCTATTTAAAGTAAGGCTAAATTATAAAAAAATACCCTGAAGTATGGGGTTTGTTTCAAAAATGCCTCTGAAACTTTGAAAAGTTTCAAAAATACACTTGAACTTTAAAAAATGTTTAAAAAATACCCTTGCCGTTAATTTTTGGATGAAAACAATTAGAATTTACGGTGAGATGAGGAAAAAAGAAGAAGCATTTTTCAATAAAGGTATTTTTTAAAATTTTTTGAAAGTTCAATGGTATTTTTGAATCTGAAAGTTTAACGGTTTTCATCAAAAAATTAACGGTAGGGGTATTTTTTAAACATTTTTCAAAGTTCAGGGATATTTTTGAAACTTTTCAAAGTTCAGGGGCATTTTTGAAACAAATCTCATAGTTCAGGGGTATTTTTTATAATTTAGCCTTAAGGTAATACATCATTACTTCGGATTGTTGGTTAAGTGGAAGTTCAAGTTTGGCATGATAAGACCGCTTTCCAAATTCTCAAGTTTATTTGACAATAATGTTGGATATTTAGACATCTTTTGGACGGTCTAGGATACATGACCATACGAGAAGCATCAAAACTATTTTAATTTGGATGCCCTCGAATCACGAGTTTGTAAGGACGTCTTTGGTAGGCAATCCGGATTCTGTTTTATGTTTTCAGATTCATAAATTCAGTGAATATGCGTTTGGCAGATGTGTTTTCGAAAACTGTTTTCGGATTTTGTGATCCAAATAGTATAAATTCTAAAAAACAATTTTTTAATGTTTTCATTGTAACCAGATTTTGAATTTAAAAATTTTAAATGCAGAATTAAATTAAATAAGATAAAAACTTTAATAAATATAGTATTTCATGTTATAAACTCAATTTATTTTTGTGAAATGAAAATTTGTATAATATAATATATTATAAATTATATGATATCGTAAAATAATAATTATAAAAAATTTATAACACATAATATTTTTATAAATTAATTAATAATAGTCTGTATTCAACTTAGTATTTAGTTGATAACTACAAATAATTTATGGTTTATAAATATATATTATCAAACACATTTTGAACCATTGTTTAAATTGTGATCCAATTTCTTAATCCTGCTACCAAACACATATCTGAAAACATGAAATACAACTCTGTTTTCAATGAATCCCTTGTTTTCAAATTTCTGTTTTCAGATCACCAACCAAACGCACCCTAAGATTCTTGCGTTGAGGACATCTTTCCATGATATTATTTCCCTTTGTTTTGTTTCTATATATATTTTCTTTGTTTCACATTTTTATTTATTAATGTATTCATTCATTAATATAAATAATTTGATAATATGATAAATATAATTCACTATAATTTCTCAAAAAAAAAAAAAAAAAAATTCACTATAAGAACTCCAATTCTATAATTATCTCTTAAAAAAAAGTTAATTCAAAGTTAAATTTGAAATTAATGGGTAATACTCAATATTTTTTAAAATCTCAAATTTTTTTGAAGAATAAAATCTCAAATTTAATGTAACTTAAATTGTTGTACAAAATAACATATAAAATTAATATAAACTATCTGAATACAAACAAGGGATTTAAACTTATTAATAAATGATATTTTGTCTAGTTATTCACTTTCTTCTGCTATTATTTTTCAACCCTATCGTGTCAAAACAACCAACGTTCGTCAATAAACACGTCATCTCACAATCTAATTAACAATATCAACGGCCGAGATTACATAAAATCCAAAGTTCAACGTTCAAGAACCAAATCAACACTTTTTAAAGTTCAGAGACCTATATATCGACTAAATTCATCACTCAGAAACCTTAAATAACGTTACGCAAACATCTCTATTAATGGAAACATCTACGTCGGGTTGTTAAGTGAAAAGCACTTCCTAGTCGTTGTCGAAAGCCACTGATTTACAAACACAAAAACGCAATCAAAAATGAAAAGGCCATACAATAATATTATACATTAATACAAAACAATAAAAGGTTGTTAACAACCACTCTCAATTATTTCTTCTTAAACCCGTTATCCACCAAATTAAATCTTTTTTTTTTTCTTTTTCTTGTTCTTTGAAAAGAGTAATTAAACAAAAAAAAAACCCACAATAATAGTAATGATAATAATAACAATATATTACAATGTATTAGTGAATTTTGAGGAATGAAAAAAAAAAAAAAAAGATGCATTGAATATATTTCATTAAAGTGAGAAAAGGAAAAAAAAAAAAAAAGAAAAAAAAAAGAAAAAGAATGTTTGGAGGAATTGCATTATTGAAGGTAAGCGAGAAGTCATTGAATTCGTTAGGTGTTTGATTGGAAAAATTGAACAAACTCCTCATTCAATATATCCCAAAACTTCATTTTTAAGTTTCTCAAAAAAAAAAAAAAAAAAAAAAAAAAAAAAAAAAAAAAAAAAAAAACACGAAGTGATTAGTCACCAAAAAGTCCCAAAAATAAATAAATAAACAATTAAAAAAAGAAAAAAAGAAAAGAACATAATCAAGCGTGGACGTGCAATCCGTCTCATCTCAAAAGGCAAAAGGGACATTAATTTTTTGAATTTTATTTGCTTGCATTTTAGGAGGACATTTCCCTTCTTTGTTGTTTTGTTTTTTTTTTCTTTCTCTTGTTGTTGAGAATGATCGTAGAATTAGGGTTATAAACGCGTAGCGAATCTGAATATGACTCAATAGTTGAGGTACTAAAAACCTCTCCTGTAGGTCGAACTTGAAGGAATTACATATTACCCATAATTGCAAAGGTTTTTTTTTTTTTTTTTTTTTTTTTTTGTGTGTCTTTGAGAATATATGTATTAATCAATTGAACTATGCTTAAATTGACATCATAAGTGCAATATTCTCTTCTAAAAAAAACATTAATAAATAATATAGACATATTCGAGCTTTTCAATTTAAGTAATTAATCTCATGGTGAGAAAGTCTAATTATTCCTTTCTTGTTTGTAGCACTTAAGGAAACTGCTCATTACCTCTTCGGGATTAATTTATATCGTCTTGTGACATTATGTTCCAATACACTCATTTAGTCATATCTCCAAAATAGTAGCCTTTCATGAACATATTATTTTAACCTTTTTTTATCATTGTAAATCAAAAGTCATGGCCTCATAGGTAGGAATTCATAATTCACACCGTATTAAGATTGAATTGTATATGATCATTCTATATAACATTGATACGTTTTTAACAAATTTACAAAGAAAGGATGAATGTAGGCAAATGTGCATCTCCACACATGAATGACCACATATATATATTATAGAGACTAAGGTCATACCAAATATCAACAATAATGACAATAATTTCACTAGGATTATTAGACATTCGATCTTATCCATATACTATAGACTTATTATTTTTAACCAGATTCTCTTGTGTGTTAATTACATATTGAGTATTATACATGGTTTCTTATGAATTTTTTTTATGTGTAGTTAAATAGAAATTATATTTGAAGTAAATGAATGAATAAATATTTTTATTCATATTCAATATTTAAAAACTACAATATTTGAGGATATAAACTCAATCCTCCACTTGCAACAAACATGTCTAGGGCATACTCTATACTTAACATGTTATCCCACCTGTCTAAAGAACCTGAGACCCCATCTCATAGTCATAAGATATGTTTGCGAGTGATTTTAGCACTGATTTAATTATAATTATTATAACTTTTGTAAAAGCATTGAATTATAATTTATTTTAATGTTTGGTTTTCTACTTTTAAAAGTATTTTTTATTCGATTAAAAATATTTTTGAATGAATAAAGTTTGTTTTCGAAAGTAGGTTTATAATAATCAAAATGCTAAAAGAAAAAACATTACATTTGAGAGGAAAAAGAAAAATAAGAGAGTGATGGAAGAAAATGGAGAGATAAAAAAAGAGTTAGGCACAAAGAAATTTTTAGGCTAAATTAAAAAAAAAAAAAAAAAAAAAAAAAAAAAAAAAAAAACACGAACTATGGGGTTTGTTTCAAAAATGCCCCTAAACTTTAAAGAGTTTCAAAAATACCTCTAAACTTTAAAAAAGAAACATTTTCCAATAACGGTATTTTTTTTTTTTTTTAAGTTCAAGGGAATTAATGAAACTGAAACTTTAACGGTTTCCATCCAAAATTTAACGGCAAGGGTATTTTTGAAACTTTTTAAAGTTTAGGGACATTTTTGAAACAAGTTCTATAGTTCAAAGGTATTTTTTATAATTTAGCCAAATGTTTAAAGAGAGAGAGTGACAAAAATTTTAGATAGAGACAAAATTTGGAGATATAAAATTAGAAATAGAATGTGAAAAATTGGAAGAGAGAAATAAAGTTATAGAGATTAAAAAAAAATTGAGGGGGAAAAATTTTCGAAAGAAGAAAAATTAGAGAAAGAGGTAAAAAAAAAAGAAATCTAGAGAGAGAAAAAATTTAGATAGTGAAAAAAGTTAGAAAGAGATGGACAAAATTTGAGAGAGATGTCAATGTTTAAAACAAGGATTGCAAATTTGGACAAGAGAATAAGTTATTTTGTGCATATTCATTGTTCCTCTAATTAAGGCTATTTTATTCCTTTCAAAAAGTGTAACTTTTCTCTACGCATCATTCTCTCTTATACGAACAATGGTAGATGAAGTAAAAGTGAGAATGTCAGCTCAAGTAACATAAACATCGGTGAGAATCCAATGTTACAAAAATCTCTCAAGGTTCTTCCACAAGGTTTGTCTATGGAGGGTGAATTAAGGCTTAAGATTAGGGTTTTTTTTTTCCTCTCTCTTTTTTGAGTTCAACAACATTTGGAAGTGGGAGATTCGAACTTCTGACCTCTTGGTCAAGAGTACATGCCTATTACAGCTATGCTCACCTTGGCGGCTTAAGATTAGGTTGAAAGACATAGTCAATGGACAACAGGTAAATATTTTTATACTACCTTTATTGGTTGGACAAAGGAGGATAAATTAATCAAAAGATGTTGTCATCATATTCATATCATCCTCCTTCTCATGTTTATCTATTTTATTTACTTAATTAATTACTAAAATAATTTTATATGTTTTATAATCAATAAAATTACATTAAAAGTAATTGATAATAATTTATTAAATTCCTATAATTATTCCTAATGGTAATAAATCAATAAATATTTAACCTCCTCTTGTTTATTTACTTTATTCCTATTTTTCTTCAAAAGTGCTTATATAACAAATTCATGAACTTATTACACTTTCACTTTTTAAAATTCAAGACAAAATGGCACCGGCATCAAAATTCAAAGGCTAAACTTGTAATTTTAATCTTTACATTTTGAACATTTTCAAGATCAACAAAGAGACTTCTTGAGTTATACAACTTCTTTCATTGCAAGATATTTTGTCTTTTAATATGAAATCAAGCAATTGATATTCCTTCATTTTTCTTTTCATTTTTTCTGAGTTCAACAACATTTGGAGTAGAGGATTCGAACCTCTAATCTCTTGGTCGATGATACATATCAATTACCACTAAGCTATCCTCACTTAAGCATTGATATTCTTTCATTACTTATTACCGAATAGCAAAAGCCATTAAATAACTATATGTTTATTCAATGCACAAATTTGAAATACTTGGTCATTTCTCTTAAAGTTAGGTTTTATGACAATACCAACAAAAAAAAAATTAATATGAAAAAGCTAATACTTGCATCTGAACAAGTCTAGGAATATTATCCATAACTTTTAGGCCTCGTTTGATAATCATTTTTTTTTAAGATTGTGCTTGTTTTATCTCAAACTTATTACAATGGTTTTCATTTTTATTAGGGGTGGTTGCACCAATAGCAAAAGGGAAATTTGTAATTGCAAGCGTGTCTTCACTTTTTGAGGATTGCAATTATGGCAAAAAAATTCAGCCCAGCCCAAAACGCAAATAGAAAAAGTCAAAAATACCCTTTCCAAAATTTCCCCGTGTTTTACTGTTATGAAGTATATCAGTGGTATATCAAATATATTGATATACTACTGATATACCTAAAATGAAACTACTGATATACTTAAAATGAAATATATCTGATATACAGCCAATATACTTTACTATGGTATATTAGTGGAATGATATTCCTTTTTTTTTTTTTTTTTTTTTAAAAGAGTGGAATGATATTCCTAATATGAATTATATTAACAGTATATCGTTATTTTATATTCAGTATATCAGATATAACTAAATTAAAGTACATATACTATTAATATACTCTGATATATCAGCGAAATGATATTCTTAATATGAATTATATATCAACAGTATATCAACACTTCATATTCAATATAAAAAATTATACTTAAAAAAAGTATGTCACTGATAATTAAAAATATATATTAATGATTTTTTTTTATATAAATAACAAGTCTATCGTTGATATATTTAGTCACCCATAATCAGGTATATTAATGTTATTAATTATTTAGGTAGTATAACAAAAGAGGTATATCAATGGTATATCAACGTTCATAACAAGTATATAAGACAAACATTTTATGTTCTAAAAAACAAACATTTCGTTTAAAATACGTAAATAACACAACACAATTCAATAAAGAGAAAATGAAACATAACAAATATAAGTAAAGAAAAGTAACATTTCCTATATCAAGTATATCATTCTTATATCAATACGTATAATCAGGTATATCATAGGTTACGTTTATCAAATTAAGTATATATTAGATATATAATTGTATTCATTCGAGTATATCAAATTCGGTATATCAGTTAACTGATATACTTTATATTTCGTATATCAATAAATATAAAGTATATCAGATATACTACTAATATATTAGTTGATATACTAACAAGGGTAAAACTGGAATAATAAAAAAAGCGAAAATCAGATTTTAAAATTTTTGCCATATTTGCAAATCTCAAAAAGCATAGCTAAATTTGCAAATGTCCTAATATTTTTTGCTACCCATTACAATTTCCCTTTTTATTAAGGATACATTTGAGTTCAAAACAAATTTTTGAAAACTACTTTTTTTTTTTCAAAATTTGGCTTGGTTTTTTAAAACATGGGAAATGATTTAGATAACAAACAAAGAAACTTGTGGATAAAAATAATGTTTATAAGCTTAATTTTCAAAAACCAAAAACCAAAAACAAAATGGTTATCAAATGAGGCCCTAACTTTTACCCCAATACTGATAATGATATACAATACTAACTCTTCTAGAAACTTCTTACAAATTCTATACAAATATCTCAAATATGACAAATATACCATACTAGTTCTTTCTAGAAATTACTTCGAGGTGGTAAATATTTCAAGATCCTCTAGAAATATCTTAGCTTTAGAAATTCTAGAATTCCTTCAGATTTGGTTAGATTTCCAAAGAAATTATTTAAAGATAGATAGAATTCAAGAAGGGTCTAGAAAAAGATTATTTACTTGGGCTCCAAGTAGCTCTTTCCTATAAATAGGATGCTTGTCCCCACATATTAGGAAGTGCTAATGAATGAGGATTAGAGTGTGTGAAAGTGTATTTTCTTAAAAGTGTTCATACTTGCATTTTCTTCATAAAAGTTATTTCTTCAAGTGTTTATCTCTTCTTCTTTGTTCTCATTTCTTTTGTTCATTACCGTGTGACACTTGTTATCTGAGACTTCTTAGCGGAGCGTATTTGTCACTAAAGTACGATGGAAGACCTTCACGTTGTAGGAAGAATCAAGAAGCTCAACAATCAAAATTACAAGACATGGTCAACTTGCATGGAATCTTATCTCCAAGGCCAAGACTTATGGGAAGTTGTAGGGGGTAGCGAAGTCACACCACCTGAAGATGCTATGGCCTTGAAGAAATGGAAAATTATGGCAGGTAAGGCCATGTTTGCTATTAAAATTACTATTGATGAAGAAATGTTAGAGCACATTAGGAAAGCAGAGACACCTAAAGTGGCATGGGACACATTGGCCTCACTCTTCTGGAAGAAAAATTATGCAAGGTTGCGATTTCTAAAAAATGAGCTTTTATCGTTACTCAGAGAGATGATGATCCATCAATATTTTGACAAGGTAAGATTTCTTTGTTGTGAAATCTCTAAATTAGATCCTACTACAACTATCTCAAAAGCAAGAATGAGAAGTACTATTATTCATGGCCTTAAACCTCAATATAAAAGCTTGATTGCCATTGTCCAAGGTTGGCCAGTCCAACCCTCCCTTGACGATCTAGAAAGTTTACTTGCCAATCAAGAAGCAATGGCCAAGCAAATGTCAGAAGTTTCGTTGGCAAGTAACAATAAAGAATTGCCCATTAGTAGCCAAAGAAAAGGCCAACCAAAATATCAAAAGAAAGCAATATCGAAAGAAGATGAAAGAACTCAAAAAAGCTATAAAATAGAGGAAGCTAGTAAAAGTAACAAAAAAAATATGTGCATAAAGGAAAAGGTGAATGTTATACTTGTGGAAAAATAGGCCATTATACCAAAAATTGTCATCTAAAGAAGTTAGCAAAAAGCAATGTAGTGACTTCTCAAGTTGATAGCATTAGTGAAGAGGGGTGGGGTGTAGAGACATCTCTTGCATTGGTAGAACCCAACTGATAATCGGTTTCTAGTGCAATGAAGAAAGAAGACTTGATGTCCTTGCAAAATGAGTATAGATTATGAGAATGATTGGATTTTTCAGTCCAAGTTGTTCTAAACATATGATATGTCGGTTGAGTTTAGTACCTGCAAACCCCTCAAAATTTCTTTCTTTTTTTTTTTTTTTTGATATCCGTGAGTACCGCCTGACCCTACTACATTTGGTTGTCAAGGAAACTCCTAGGATATTAAATCCTAGGTAGGTGGCCACCATGGATTGAACCTATTCCCTCTAAGCCCTTTATTTTTTCTATGACCCTTATTGACCATTAGGGCCAACCCATGATGGTTAACCCTTCAAAATTTTCAACAACTCATATCGATAGAATCATGATATCGCCTCACTTGAATAACATTCAAGTTATTCAAGTAAGTTTGAGAATGTTTAATCACCTCACTTTAGTAACATTCAAGTGAAGTTTGAGAGTTTTTTCATTTGGTAGCTCACATTGGTTTCATGACATCGCCTCACCCTATTCAAATCAAGTGAAGTTGGAGAACATTTTCATTTATCTAAGATGAAGAAAAATCAGCAAGATCTCAACAAATATCATCTTGAAACTTTGTCTTGTTTGGACCTCATGACATTAATACATACCAAGATCTCTAAATCAGTGGTATGCCTTTGATGGAAGGGCAAAAAATGAACTGCATCTACACTAGCCAAGGCTACTCCAAAATATCTTGGAGGTTGTAAATAAACATCTCAAGATACTACAGGAATATCTTAATATCTAATATCTTATAAGCTCCAAGGAATTCAAGAGTTTTTGACATTACATTTATAAAGAAAATATCTAATATATTTACGATCAAACGGTTCTAGAAAATTATTTTTTACTCGAGTCCAAGGATCTCCAATCTATAAATAGGAAGCTTGCTCCTACATATTAGACAAGGGAATGAAGTAGGCTAATGAGTGAGGATTGGACAATGTAAGAGTGTTTTCTCTCAAAAGTGTCCCTACTTTTGTTTTCTTAATAAACGTTTTCTTGCTTTGTGTATTCCTCTCTTCTCTTTTCTGCCAATTTCCTTCTACAATGTTTATTCCAACAAGAAGATGTGCAACATAAAAATTTACCGAAAAGAGAGAGAGAGAGAGAGAGAGGGAAACGCAGGAACAAACCTGGAACAGTTCTCAAGTTCTAAGGTAATTTTTGTAATATATCCAAAAAAGTATGGTTTAACTGACTTCGGAGGCATATCAAGAACATGAGCCTTAACTATCTTTGTTTCGACTTTCCGTACACGACCAAAAAGTTTCTGAACCTTTACATTATCATGAAATTTGAATCTTAAACATGGCCACTCGT
This sequence comes from Luffa aegyptiaca, assembly GCA_017139565.1. NCBI lineage: Eukaryota > Viridiplantae > Streptophyta > Magnoliopsida > Cucurbitales > Cucurbitaceae > Luffa > Luffa aegyptiaca. Next base: position 1,777,474 of record CM029396.1, read on the forward strand.
TAGTACAAAAGAATTTGACAATCGAGGGTCCCTAAGTATTACAAAAGGTTACATTTTGTCCTATCCTAACTCTATCTGAGTCCTTTTATCTTGTTTTGTTTTGTTTTTGGCGAATGTATAACTTGAGAAATCGTTCTTTCAGAATCTGATGGTTTCCCATCAGAAGGTTTTAAGTCAAAGGAACGGGTCTTACATGCTCTTCAAGAAGCCAAGAATGTGCATCTCGAATACGCTACAGGAACGAAAGCATCGGCATATTTTTCATGGCATAAAAAAACCTTCTCCACAATGAATACGTAAAATGCATGAACTTTTGGAAACTTGAAAGCGTCTCAATTCCAGCTACAAGAACAGAAACGAAGGTCATTCTCAATTCCTTAAAATATACAAGCATTTGAAATAGTTAATTAGATGTCATCTTACCAAGAATGAGCCTCAAATGAAGGTAGCTTAAGTTTGTCTTCAATCTGAAGTAAGCAACTTTCACAACAGTATCTAAATGCATAGAGGAAGGAAAAAAGTTATTTGAATAGAGAACAAAAATAACAAGGAAATGTAATTAAAAGGTTGGAAGAAAGAATAATTCTAGAATCATTAAATTACCATTTCAGTCTTTATAGTTTAGCTTTTATGTTCTTAGAAGTTTTATTATAACCTATATGCTTTGGTTAAACCTTCCAAAACATTCCTGTTGATATAAGATATTATCCCTGAAGATTTGTTTTAGTGATGTGTTAATAACAAAGGGTCTTATTCCTGAAGATTTGAATCGGGTAAAACATTAGTGAGAAGCAATGAGGATACTGGGTTTTTGGATAAAGGGATTAACAAGTTTGAAGAGTTGAGTTTTAAGGATTGTGGTTTCTAAACAAATGGGATTGGGGGACTATCTACAAACTACCAGTCTACCACCTTGAAAAGCCCACTCCTTTTTGGTTTTTTGGCACAAAATCGAGATAGATTTTCTTAATGAAAACTAAATTCCTAAAGCCAAGCCCCTTAGGCTTCTGCTAATCCTAGGAAACCCGATTTTAGAAATGGCCAATTGAAAGAGTATGAAGGCTCCGACACCAACTTGAATTTTGAGAAGAAATAAAATATATCATATTTTATAAGAAAGACCGTCTATCAAAAGGAAAAAAATGTCTACCAATGAGGAAAAAAATGTTACAAATATAAATATAAACACATAATATATGTCGATAAAAAAAAAAAACACACACACACACAATATATGGCTAATAATTAATATTACAAAAATATAAAGGAAATCCAACAAAATTTTGTATGAAATGCTCTTACCTGTTTCAGGATCCAATTTGGGAGAAGAACCATGCAATGAATATTTGGCATAGGTTAATATTCTAACTCGTTGTGAAACACCCAACTTTCTCGTGATGGACCTCAATAAACCACTGCGGCATATTGGAAAAAAAATGAAAATTGTAGAGAAGACAAAGATGCATGAAGTCAATAAATTACTAAGCTTATATTCCACTTTTTTTCTTACTCTGTGCGCAGTACAGTGAGAAAGTCCGGAGGCAAAGATTCCATGAATGAAGATATGTCCTCCATCTTTAACAACTTCAATTCCTGCTTAAGATTTCTTTTTTCTTCATTGGACATTCCCATCCCAAGAGCAGATTTACTATAAATGAAGTAATAAAGTTGGTACCATCAGCTTTATATTTCACAAGTAAATAATATTATTCAAACTGCGACTTTTGTAAATAAGATTCATATAATAAAACAGATACTGTCATTGTATAACAACTGTAATGCATCGTCGGGATACAAATTTACGTTGACTACCAGTAAGTTGAAGTTTCTTAAAAATTCAGATTCATTGGCTGTTCAAAAAAAGAATGAACACAAAGCCTAAGATTCAATGAATCGCTATACCTGTAGTTGAAACTCTTGCGTTAAAAAGTGAATTCAAGTACAAAATATGCGATTCTTTAGTGCAATATAACAATACATGCATCGTTTTGGTCCATTACACACTACCATTTAGCCACATCTAATTAGAACTGTCATTTTAATCTATTAGTGCTGTCAATCAACTATCCAGGATCTTCTTCACGGCCACTCTACTTTTTTGAGTTTATATTATACTCTTTTCTGTCTAATACGAGTAACTTGTTACGAACGAGTCAAATGTCTGATTTCAAAAGAAATATAAATCACGGTCGCTAATTCATACTCATGGCAACTGTTGGTTCTATTTCAATGCTAACTCTGAATGTCACAGATTTTAATTAACTAGACTTGAATGAAGTTCACCATTACAATCTCACAGGTTAGAACTACGTCAGTTCTTTAATAACATTCTCACATAATGCACCTCTTCAAGCTAACCACAAAACACCCTAATTGACATTGCTTAATTGTGAGTTGCATTGTGTCAAAATATAGATTAAATGTCAGTGCCCAGAATTCATAACCATCAATAATAAAGTAAAATAATAATCACCTATCAAAAGATCTCCCAGTGAAAATGAGAGGGAAGTATCTACAGTACTTCGGAACACCAAACCATTCTCCTAGTTGAAGTATTTTATTGGTATCTAGCGTAATCATAGCCTTCCAGAGCTGACAATAGTTCAGTCTAAATTCTTCATCCAACTGTTTGTAGATTCCATGATCTAGAAGAACTGCACTATTTGTTTCATAAATGGATTGTATATGGGACAGGCTAAAAGGATTCAACATCTAAATTCCAACAAATCAAATCATCAAACCATCAATGGTACATACCGAGAGTGAAGCCATTTAAATTGTCCACAGAAACCAATATATTACCAGGGTGTGGATCACCATGCAGGAAACCATGGACAAAAATCATCTCAGCAAAGATTTCAACAAGTGCTTTGGCAACCTACAATACAAACCAAAATGAAGACCAATTAAGCACAGAAGTAAATTCATTTTCCACGAAAGTGTTGAGATGAAAAATAAAGTTGGAAAAATAAAATCCTTTATTGATTTTTTTTTATTCTGCCAACTACAGTGTCTTAATGCGCCCATTTTTTTTTTCAAATGCATTCTAGGTAAACAACAATTATAAAAAAGAAGAAAAATAGCTCTCTCTCTTTTTGCATGTGGAGAGAGAGAGATAGAGAGACAAAACGAACATGTTAATACGAGGTGGACGAGCAACCACTTATTAAGCACATTTCAAGTCAGTTTGAGGGGAAAATAAGTATGCCATGTATATAATTTTTATGGCGAGTGACCAAAGGTGGAGAAACTACCAAGTTCAAACATCACTTCCAGAGCAGACTCAAATAAGAGCACAATAAAGTATCAAAATATATTCTGAAAGTGGAAGTGAAGATACTGTAACAATAAAGTCCAGATAATAAAGCTGTGATTGAGAAAAGAGCTCAGGTGGATATGGATGACATAAACGCAGAACTTCAAGCTAGATTTGAGGGTGTAAAAAGTATGGAGGCGTAAATGATGACACTGGAGGGTAATTTTTCTCTACAACCAAAAACCTCAGCTCAGCCCAATGAACATCCGTTACAAGATCAGCTTAGATGATTACGTAAATATGCAGAAACCTATTGAAATACAAGAATATAAAGACTCTTAAGGTCGGCAGCAATCAGCATAGCATTGGCAAGGCTACTCAGTTATCCTTGAATGAACAACTCACAGCACATAACATAAACATCCATCCACTCGACCTCACTATATATTTCATACTCTACATGAGTGTAATGATTGCGGGTACAGCTTATCTAAGGTGTTCTTAGAAACCTAAGGATCCATAAAGAGAAGTTACCAAACCAACATTTTGATAGCTAAAGTTGGTTCTTTTTATTACTATGTAAATGCAAAACTAACCTTTGTTGGCTTTATGCCCGATTGCCTCATGAAGTCAATATCATCAACCTGAAATTAAGCAACTTCAGTTCATAAACGTTAGTAGAGCTTCTTACATTACAATTGTTTATATGCATACCAGTTTATAGGAGGATTTCAAAAAAGCAGCTAGTTATTTACATAACCCAAGAGCCAATTAAGAAACAATGACATGGTACTAACTAAAAGTTGATGAAGCTATTATCACATATCATGAAACATGTAGTCAAAGGTACCTTATACCCATACAAATATAAGGTCTAAGGGTTAGATGAAAAGAGGTAGAAAGAATTATAGAAAGCTAAAAGTCAGACAGAATTATATTCCTGATGCCACGAAACAATAAGCCAAAAGTCATACCTTGTGTCCTTCACAGAATTCCATTGTCAGAACTTGCCTCGTGGTAAATTCCTAAATATGTTTAAGTTTATCAAACTACCATTGCTGCATAAACATCTCATCCCATCTCAAAGAGCCCAAAAGACAAAAATGAAAAAACCATCCCAGGCACCTTGAGAATCAAACTTGTTATAACAGTATCGAGATTAAATGCTTTTACTATTAGAATCAATTACATATGAGACATGTGGCAAATAGAAAATTGGGTAAAATACCTTTTTGGTCCCTCATGTTTCGAGTTCGTTTCCAATAGGTCCCTAGGTTTCAAAATCAAACAATCAAGTCCCTACTGTTTAAGAAATGTATCTATTGAGTCCCTCCACCGTTAATTTTTTTAACGGTGGTGACGTGGCACGCTAAAAAATATTAAAATATTAATTTTAAATTAAAATAATTAAATAATAATAATAATTAAATGATTAAAAAAATTTTAAAAAAAATCCTCTTCTCTCTCCAGTCTCCCCCATCTTCGTCTCTCTCTTCTGTGATTTTCTTCCCCTCTCTCCTCTTCTCTTTCTCTCTTCTTCTCCCCCACTCATCCCCTCCTCGTCGGCGTCCGGCGATAGCCCCCGCCGTCGCCGCCACCGTCCTCCACCTCTCTTCTTCTTCTTACCCACCCAAAAAATCTCTCTCTCTCCTCTCCCCCACCCCCACGATACCCCTTCTCTTTCTTTCCCTTTCTTTCCCCATTCTTTCCCTCTCAGTCGCCGCCATTCCCATCGCCGCCGCTTCGATTTGCATGGAGAGGGTCTGCTGAGCGAAGCCTTTCATAGGAGGTGGATTGGTGGAGGTGTTGTCGGAGCCGAAACTCTCGCTCCAGTAAACGAAACTCTCTCTCTCTCTTCTCTCTCTTGCTCGCTGGCTCGCTCCTGGTGTGGCCCTTGCTTTTCTTCCATTCTTCGAATCTTCGTTTACTGGCAAAGAAACTTCTCCTTTTTCCCTTTTTTTCTTGAATTCATGTCGGTATGTCTTTCCTCTTTTTCCCTTCCCAAATCGATTTTTCTCCGTCTCGATTCATCACGATTCCATTTTGTTCGATTTGATATAATTCACTTATCTGACTTGGGTTTTTCTTTCTATTGATTGTTGATTTTCCCATTTCATTGTTTCCAACATGATCCCCCCTTCCCCCTTTTCGTTCCTTTTAATTTCACTTCGTTGATTGTTCGATGCCCTTTTTTCTTTGGAGATTTGCTGATGCTTGTCATGGCTGGATTCTCTCCCCCATATATATATAAATACTAATTCGTTGAGATTTGTAGGATTTGTTTGTGATTTTTGTGAATCTACGTCTCTCTCTCGTTTGAATTTATTCGAAATGTTTCCTTCTTGTTTCCTCTTTAGTGTGAACAAATCGTAACCACTGGGACTCAAAATTTGTGTTCTGTTCGCTGTTAATTTCCAAATTTTCGGCTCCGACAACACCTCCACCAATCCGCCTCCCTCTCCATGCAAATCAAAGCGGCGGCGACGGCGACGGGAATGGTGGCGGCGGCAAGGGAAAGAATGGGGAAAGAAAGGGAAAGAAAGAGAAGGGGTATCGTGGGGGTGGGGAGAGGAGAGAGAGAGATTTTTTGGGTGGGTAAGGAGAAGAAGAGAGGTGGAGGACGGTGGCGGCAACGGCGGGGGCTATCGCCGGACGCCGACGAGGAGGGGATGGGTGGGGGAGAAGAAGAGAGAAAGAAAAGAGGAGAGAGAGGCCAGAGGGGAAGAAAATCACAGAAGAAAGAGAGACGAAGATGGGGGAGACGTACTGGAGAGAGAAGAGGAATTTTTTTTTATAAATTTTTTAATCATTTAATTATTTAATTATTATTATTATTTAATTATTTTAATTTAAAAATTAATATTTTAATATTTTTTAACGTGCCATGTCACCACCGTTAAAAAAATTAACGGTGGAGGGACTCAATAGATATATTTCTCAAACAGTAGGGACTTGATTGTTTGATTTTGAAACCTAGGGGCCTATTGGAAACGAACCCGAAACATGAGGGACCAAAAAGGTATTTTACCCTAGAAAATTCTACACAACAAACAAGAGACTTGATTTCCATACCCAATATACTCGAGGAATCTTGACCAATTTGTTGTTCTTTAAGTTTTCAGCAGTCCTCTCAGCATTTCTAGCCTCCTGGATGAAATCTGCACCGCCAGTGTATAAGCATCATTAACTTACCAGTGATTTTGGCATGATATCCCATTGAAAACTGTTCAAATAAAAAAAAAAATTGTATACATTTAAAGTCTAACTTGCTGAATAGGGGGGAATTCACAAGCCTTTGTTTCATCTTTATTCAGCATTTCTCCAAATTTGTAAAGGCAGTATATTTTTATCCCAAGATTATTTAACCTTCCATAAACTAATAGGTCTTTGATTTGTAAAAAATTCTTCTTAGTTATACACGGAAATTCCTGAAACTACTTTTGAAGTTTATCCATAACATATCTAAAGCAGAATGTCAACATTAACCAATGAAATCATTTAGCCTGTAAAGCAGAATATCCTGACAACCATAAACAACAGCTTTTTGCTTTTATTTTTAAGAAAAAAAAAATTGGTGCAGAAAAGTTGTTTGGTAAGAAAATTTTTAGAAGAAAAAAAGAAGAAACATAAATAATATTTCACTGTCTTTGTGTGTTTCATTCAGTGCTTATTTTAAATGTGTTATATTTTCTATGAATGTGTTGACACAAAAAATGAGTTACAAACATTTTTCTAAAAATAAAAAAACAATACAAAATCAAACTGCAAAACAGTTTTTAGAAACGAATTTGGGTTACAACCAAACAGGCTTTAAAGTTCTCTAAATATTCATATTTAAGAGTACCTAAACTTTTAAATTGTATCTATTAAGTCCTTATACTTCAAAAAGTCATAGGTAAAATTACAAACTCAACCTCTATGGTTTGGGAAAGTTTCAATTGAGTCCCCTACGATTTGAGCTTAGTTTCAATTTGGTGCTTTCATTTGATCAAACCTAACAAGTTGTCCCTAAATTATAATTTACCCACTGAAAAGATGCATTTATTTTTTACTCAACCTTTAACACTAAAATATTCAACACATTTACCCCAAAAAAGAAAATCCAAGGGACAATATTTGTCAATATGGTTAACAATAATGACAATTTCATAAGTTTGACTTATAGGGACCAAATTGAAACTTTTAAAACAATAGATACTAAATTAAAATTAAATCCAAATCATAATTGAAACTAAGCCCAAACAAAAGGAACTAAATTGAAACTTTTAAAATCATGTGGACCAAATTGAAACTTTGCTCAAACTGTGGGGACCAAATTTGTGATTTAACCAAAGTTCTAATAGCTCGAATTTTTAGGATTATGTCTTTTTAGTCTCTATACTATACTATAAAAAGATTCTAATAAAATCTTAAAATTTCAATATTGTGTCCAATAACTGATAAGTCTCTGTCACTTGTTGGATTGGTTTAATATCCACACCATATAATGGTGCAAATTGCCCGACTAAAATTAACCAACTATGTAATCCTTAAATAATATTGCAAGAATACCAAATAAGTATTAAATTGACAAAGTTAATGATATGAACCTATCGGACATAAAACTAAAAAATTAATGACTCGTTAGAAACCATTTAAACTACAAGGACTTGATAGATACCACCTAACAATTCAAGGACCTTTTAGAAATGTTTTGAAGTATAAAAACTAAATAGACACAACTGTATAAGTTTGGAGACCAAACTTGTAGTTTAAACTAATTAATAAATACACCTACTAAAAAACCTCAATAAACCATAAAAGTTTTGAAAACTTACCCAACTCCAAAAAAATTGTCTTTTCAAATTCTGATGCCAACCACTGAAACCGATAATCTGGGAATAGCTGTAGGAAAAGAGAACACCCAATTGCAAGGGATAAACAGTTCTTAAATAAAATAATTTCAAAAGATATTCGTGAAGAGATGAAAAATTAAAGGATGAGATACTTATTACATTTGTTAAAGAGCCAAAGGAGTTATAGAAACTAGAAAGACTGATTAGTTGGCTTGAACGTACATGAAATCATATTTACATTAAGAATCAGTGAAAGAAGTCAGATTTAAAAGCCAAAAACATAATCACATCAACAACTTGTCAACCTCTTCATCACATTTCTTTACCTTGAAATGAGGCAATAATTTGATCCTTCTATGGCCAAATCTCAGTGTGTGGAAAGCCTTCAATGGCTTCCTTATGAAAACATCACTTATTATACCACTTTGGGTATAGATAGTATGTATCTATTCGGATGTAGGACATCTTGGCTTAATCTTTGGAAGCTTCTTGTATTTCTTTAGTTTCTTGAAGATCTTTTAATTGGTATTCTTGTTTTACCTTATGGTAAATATTTTGTTAGTTTAGAAGTTTCCAGCCGGTTACTTACAAGTTACCAAGGCTGTTAGGACTTGTTATTTAAGTTTCCAGCCCTCCTAATTGTATAAATAGGCAGGCCGCAGTCCCTTCGTCGCACTTTCTCACCTTAATAAGAAAACTCCCACACTTTTCTACACCATATTCTTCATGACATTGACCACATATGTTTATCTCCCTATATGTTTCTCTTAACTCATTTTCTTTACGAAAATTGGTTTTCTATCAAAAACTAAAAAGAAACTAACCTTACACTAGGCTATTCTTTCGGATTATGTAACACCCACAAATCTCAAGAGAAACTTGAGTAGAGAGACCACGAGTCATAACTCAAAGAATATTATGACTTTTTTTTTTTTTTTTTTTTTTTGCTCTCTCTCTATAAGAAAAAAATATTGCATTGATAAATGAAATATACGAAAGCCAGTGAATCTCAATAGGAATCTCAACAATGCACCCCTCACAGAGGCTGGAACTAAAGAGACAGAGGAAGACATGTATGCTCCCATTCCTAAGAAGAAAGTGATGACCTTTGGAATGAGGGTCAAGAGACAACTTAGGTCCTTCTTTTCAATTTGACAGGAGCAAAATAATTGGAAAGAAGACGTTATTGCTTGTGATAGTCATATTTTTCTCAGATTTCATTCAAAGACTGTTTCCATATTACTCTCTTAATTACTCACCATTTCTAAGATAACATATTTTGTGTTCCTAAATCTTACATAAACTATCAAGGGTTCCCAAATTATTGTAGGCAAGACAAAAAAAAATTAAGGTTGGGAAAAAGATAATGTAATTCCCCACAATAAGTGAGCCATTAAGGAAAAATATGGATTTATTTAGTTCCAGAGTTGTTAAACTTCAAACAGACTTTATCTAACATGTGTAAATGTCAGAAACATTAGCAACGTTTGACTGAAAATTTTGGAAGTTTCATCCATAAAAGGGGAGAAAAGAAAAGAAATAACCAAAATTACATTTATTGCAAATGGCCAAGCAAGATGCACAATTATATACATTATATATAACCTTAAGAAAAGCTTAAAATACTAGAGCTCACCCATGAAATGGTTCTTGATAGGAAAGACATGACCATCGTGTCTATTTTCACATGTTGCATCAATCCTGGGTACTGCACCTATGCTTCAAAAGATTAACTATAATCATAAATAGAAATCTCATTTTACTACACGTCATTTTTTATTCTATACATTGAAAATCCAATATCTTGAACAATCCACTACATGGATGTGTAAGAAAGAGAAAAAGATCAACCACAAATTTTTAAAGCGTGAAGTGCATTGAAGCACAATAACCCTCTACATCTTAAGCTTGAAATGCAAAAAATAGTGAAAATTTTCTTACAGGCACATAATATATAAAATAAACAAACATAAACATGCCTAAAATAGGATAACATATAATAAACAAATAAAGCTCAAGTATAATGAGTCTTTTAACAATAAAAGGTACAAAATCATAAAAACAATCTGCATAATCACAATTCAGTGACCTAAAAATTAAAACTCCTATTCACTAAATAGGTCCTTATCTCCATTACTTCTGTCAGGACATGTGGCCCCCTTTATATCTTCCAATTTGGTCTTATCTTTAGCATCCTCTACGTTAACTAAGGTAGTTGAACATAATGCCCTATTCATTGTTTTTTAAGCACATGCCCTAAAATGATGCCCTATGTTAAAGAATTATCATCAAACACAAAATTATCATCCTCTAGATCCTCCCCTCCCCTCATTCTCCCAATTAACTACTCATTACTTTTAGTTACCCATTTTGGGACTGTCAAACTTTCAAATGTGAAACTTTCTCCTCCACATTCGAATGCCCTCTACCCCATTCTTTTTTATACTTGAGTTTTTTCAGCATACACGCACAATAAAATACATGATACTATCCAAATTGACAAACCTTGATAGCTACTTCTTGATTATTTTTCAGTATAGCACGGTGCACCTGAGCAATTGATGCAGCAGCTATAGGTTGTTCATCAAGTGAAAGAAACCTGAAGTATAAACAAACCCCAAATTATGGAACAAAACAATCTCTAACCAAGTAGACTGTAGACAATACTTTTTCATAAAGATAGTTAAGGTAAAAAGAAAAGAAAAGAAAAGAATAATATATCAATGTAAATATGGAAATCCAGATGCATCAAAGACATAATTTTAGCCCGACCCTCAAAGATTCAGAATTAGTTAAAAAATAAAAACCAACCTAACATGTATCCTACTCATTTAACCAGCATTCTTTAGTTCCATGACATACACAGAGCTTCAACTTCCTTTTCTTTCTGCAGTTAGGCAGTTTCCGTATTGATTGTTTACCTACAAATATTACATAAATGATTCACAAATCATGAGAGAAATAAAATCATTCTCACTTCACGTTTTAATTTCAATTGCTTGCACTGGCATTAGAAATCAAACTCAATATGAGAATGGCTTCTCTCAATAATTTATCTAACTTGATGAACCTAATAGTATTTTCAAATATAGAATTATGACTTTACTTGAACAGGATCTGTTGTACAACTAAGTCCTTGAGTTCGATAAGTTTTCAAACATAGAATAAAAACCCAAGAACAATGCCCTTGAAAAGACTTAAACGCTTATTATGATGCTATCATACATATCCAGGAATTATAGTTAAAAAATTGTAAGACTAAACTTTCTATGAATTTTTTGCATGTCAGAATATTGAATCTTTTGGACCATCCTACGTGCGTCCACTAGAGTTGCAAGCATGACTGGAGTCTAAAGATTTGGGTGAAATTCAGCTTGATTATAACAGACAATTTTGTAATTAAATTGTAATCCCCTACCAAACAAATTTATATATTAAAGAATTAAAAATAATAGAATTTATAGAAATATAGTATTGTGATTAACTTAAGTTACTAAATAACCAAATTAAAATTTTGAAGGTACTTGAGTAAACACTTCATTCCTGCACAAAGCGTATTAGGAAAGTTCAACCTTTGATGTAGTGGCAGGGGCTCTGGACTTAATTGCTGGACTAAATGTAATATTTAATATTTATAATTATATTAGGTTAAAATTTCATTTGGTCATCTTGGTTTCATTTTTGTCCCTAAACTTTTCAAATTTCTACTTTAGTCCTTGCACTTTACAATAATAATAATAAATAAAAATAAAAATAAAAATTGGTCTATGATGTGGTGCAAAATTTGACAGTATAATAACGACAATGATCAAAATGGTTATATTTTAAAGTTCAAGACTAAATCTAAAGGTTTAGAAATCAAGATGGGATTAAATTTTAAATAAATACACCTAAAATAGACATTTTCAAAGTTTAGGAACTAATATGAATAAATCTAAAGGTTTAGAAATCAAGATGGGATTAAATTTTAAATAAATACACCTAAAATAGAAGTGTTAAACGCAAGTGGAAAGAGCATAGTAGCTAGTCCCACTAAGTATTTATACTTACACTGCTGATATATCTGAACCGAGGTTGCTGATTAGCAAATCTTTGATATCTTTGAATGGACAAGGAACAGCCTGAGGTGTTAATGACTATATAAAATTAAACAAGAATGAAAAGTATCTCAATCTACAAAATTAAAAATTTCAAGATACTTAGATTAGACCTGATCTTGCAGTGAAGAGAGAATGGATGAGTATTCATTTGGTGTCTGCCGCAATGAAGCTACAAACTGACCAGCTTTAACATAAAACCCTTTGTTAACTTGGCATAGCTTTAAAATTCTCTTTGCAGAGCGTAGATGAACCTAACCAAGGTCATTTTCATGAAAATCAGAAACTAGTATCATTTTCATTCGAATTGAGTTAACAGTGTTAATCTTTCTGCTCATTTCAATTATATTTGTTTCATCTTAAGTGTAAAACTTCATGTTATCAAATTTTCCAACCAATCTCGTCGACATAAAAGCCATCCCCAAAAACAAATTATGAATCTTGCATAAGATCAATCCTAAAGGCTAAAGGTGATTACGATAACTTGGTATCCTCTTTCATCAAGTAGGTGAAAGAAAGGTATGAAAACCATTCCTTACACAGTTCGTAAGCCCCATATGAAACTTAAAAACGAGCAAAGAGTTGAGTTTGCCACAATCCAGCATTTATTAACAATTGAATCATCTAAAAGAAACCAACTGGGATAGAACTGATGCAACAAATACCACTTTAAAAGTAAGAAAACGAACACAAAGAAAGCCTATGAACTTCCATCAGCACTAGAGAATGGTGATTGAAAACCACAAAACCCCGCACATGCCGCAAGGAGAGAGAGAGAGAGAGAGACTGTGAGTGCGTGTGTGTATTTTCACAAAATTTCTAATACCAAAATCAATAGTCAACAAGGCTAAAACCACAAGCCAAAAGTAAATAGACACGAACCTCAGATAATTTAAGACGGTAATCCTCAGAGTTCGCTGCCACCCCATGCAAAGAGTACTTATAGTCAAGAACAATGAGAGAAATCTGCCATTTAAGTTATACCAAAGTTAAGAAACGTTTCAACGATTAAAAAACCATCAACAAAGCGAAAGATGAGAGGGATATGGAAGAACATCAGACCGTGGAAATCGCGCGGGAGGAACGATGGAAGCCGTAAACAGCGGTCTTAAATTTCTCCCCAAAATCGAGAGAAATGGAGTGAGAATCGGAAGACGATGAGACAAACTTGGAGTTGGAGTTCGAGGCGTGGAACGCAAGGCCAGTTCCCGTTGTTAGAACGCAAAGAGTTGCCACTGAGCGAAAGCTGAAAATCTCCGTAATCCTCCTCATTTGGAGTTTTGTGCTTTCTTTTTCGCTGCCGTCGCCGTCGCCGTCGCCTCCGAGACACAGTGAGAATCTGTGTCGGCGGGATTTTGGCGTGCAATTTTGCTTCCTCCACTGCTGGCGGTGGAGGACGATGATCGCGGGGATTGTTTTTCTTTTTTTTTTTTTTTTAGTTCCCGGGAAATTTATTTAGTTTTTAACTTCAAAAATATTTTTGTTAAAATATATTTTTTTTTAGTTAAAATATCTTTTTCATCTCATACTTTAGATTTTCATTCTATTTTAGTTACTTTCAAATCTCTAATTTTAGTGTTTTTAATTTAATTATAGCTTAAATAGTTGAAATTAATTTTTTTCAAAATTGGTTTAATAATCATAATAATTTTCATGCAAGACAGAACAGAATGTGAACATATTTTTCGAATTTATAGAGGAAGGGTTAATAGAAACTTTATTTTTTGAAAAGTTAATAAGAAACTAACACTAGAGATCAAAATTGAACATTTGAAAGTATAAAAACTAAAATTGAATGAAACCATAATGGTATTTTAACCAAAATTTTAGTTATATTCATAACTTTTAGTTTTGATTCTAACATGTCATTGACATTCAGACTCGTGCATTAATTTTAGCTAATTATTAATTTGGATTGTTAATTATATCAGGTTTAAGAAAATACAATACAATACACTTTTTGGAAGCAAGATTAAACATGTTTAAGTTTGAGGTAATTTGTCAGTTCGAGTATAACTTAGTGGATAGGACACCAATTACCATTTTGGAGGTCGATGGTTCAATCATCACGTCTGCAATTGTTGAACTCAAGAAAAAAAGGTTTGAAGTAGCTCAAATGTGCCTAAAACAAATTTTAGGACTCTAACAAACAAACAACGTGCCTAGAAACAAATTTTAGGACTCTAACAAACAAACAACGTGCCTAGAGATAACTAAACTTGTCAAACTCACTCATAACCCGTTCAAACCTTGCATTTTGTGTCATAATATATAGCTCAAACGTGATTAAAAGACATTTGAAGACCTTAATGAACAAAGAAAACATGCCTAAAGAGAACTAATTAAATGAGCCTAACCTACTTCTAGACCCTTTTAAAACTATGTGCTTAAAACAAACTAAACATCCCCAACTCACTTCTAAACACTTCAAACCAAAGAACTAAACATTTTAAACCCACTTCTAAACTCTTCAAACCGAGAACTTTGTACAACAATAAAGTGGAGGTGGGGAGATTCAAACCTCTAATTGGTTGATGACACATACTTTACACTAGTGGAGTCATGCTCGATTTGGTACGTTGAACTAGAGGATTTTGTGACCTAAGGAAGAATGGGAAAAAATTATAGAAAAATCAATTTTTACCCCTGTACTTAGCAGGTTCTATCAATTTTAACCCTAAACTTTCAATTTCATCAAATTGAACCCTAAACTTAACAAATTGTATCAATTTGAACCTCAAACTTGCATAAATGTTGCAATGTAGACCTTTGGTCAACTTTTCATTTGAATTGCTATTAAAACATGTAATTGACAATTTCCTTTTCTTTTGTTAGTTCACATTGCACCTAAGTTAGTGTTTTGTAAAATTTTTTTTGGAAAAACCAGAAGAAATCAGATATCCTAGACTATTCTTCTCATTATTATCCAAAAAAGAATCACAAATTTATTTGCAACAAGAAAAATCTAACAAATATGAGAAATAAAAAATCAAAATTTCTTTATTTTCGTTTCCTACATTTGTACATTCTTCTGATTAGCAAGAAAAAAACCCGTAAAAGAAGACAAAAATCTCACAAAATTCTTAGCAACAATAAAAAAACCAGCAAATATTTGAAGATAAAAAACCTCAAAAGTTTCTTTGCTTTCGTAATCTTAAATAGCAGCGAAAAAGCCCTCACAATTAAAGTTCTCAACAATAAGAAAAAATCATATAAAATAAAGTTTCTCCGATATTTTATTTATAAGAAGCCAATTCAGGTGCAATGTGAATTAAGAAGAAAAAAAAAAGAAGAAATAATCAATTACGTATGGTGGTTCAAATGGAAATTAACCAAAGGTATATATTGTAACACTTACGCAAGTTTGAGGTTAAAATCGATACAATCTCATAAGTTTGAGGTTCAATTTGATGAAATTTAAAGTTTAGGGTTAAAATTGATAGAACTTGTTAAGTTTAGGGTCCAATTTGATGAAATTGAAAGTTCAGGGTTAAAATTGATACAACCCCCAAAGTTTAAGGGTTAAAAATGTTTTTTTCCCAAAAAGGAAACTAAGGTTGTATTTGAGATTGCAGTAACAACATGTAAAAGTCATTTTGGAATCATCAAATTTAGAATGTTTGATAATTAAACTTTGTAGCTTATAAACAAATTGGGTCCCAAAATTAGTTTATTAATCTATCTATGTAAGAAATTTCATTAAATCCTTACATTAATTTTCACGATGAGGGATAAATCGTTACAAATTTGAAAGTACAAAAACTAAATTAATACATATTAAAGTTCAAGGACTAAATCATTACAAAGTTGAAAGTATAGAGACTAAATTGTTACAAACCAAAGTTCAGAGACTAAATTGTTACTTTCATTGAAGTTTTGGACAAAAATGATTTTTAACCAAACTTATAATATAACTTTTAAAAAAACGGTAAGAAGACGGCCGGCGGGAAATGAAGCGGTAACAAGATGGCGGGCGCGCAATCGAACGGTAACAAAAGAGGCGCGTGAATCATACGCCCATTTTGCAATACTCACTCACTCTTACTGTTACTCTTACTGTCGTGCGCGCCAACGGCTAACTCTCTCTGTTCTCTGTTCTCTGTCTCTGTTTCTGATCTTCAACTTTTCAGAAGAATGGGCAGAGGAATGCTGAGCCTTAAACTGATTTCCAATCCCAAATCTCGCAGAACAACCTTCCTCAAGAGAAAGAAGAGTCTTCTGAAGAAGGCTTATGAGCTCTCCACCCTTTGCGATGTTCGAACCTGCATTTTCATCGCTTCTTCTTCTTCTTCTGCACTTGACCCTGCTACTGATCGAGCTCCGGAATTCGAAACTTGGCCTCCCAATCGCAGCGAAATCGAGGGCATGATCCGTGCTTACAAGACCCACTCTTATAACAACATCAAGTCCTTCGATTTGAACCACTTCTTCTCCGAGCGCAAGGCCAAAATCCAAACAGAGACCTCTAAACTTCGTGAGAAAGTCGAGCAAATGAACCCCCCCAACTGGGATGATTGTCTGTCGGAGCGTGAATTGAAGGGGTTTGTGAGTGCTTTGGATGCCAAGATTGGAGTTGTTGAGGGTATGATCGAGTTCATGGAGGCCGACTACGATCACTTGATTGATCAAAGTTCGACGGTTGATTCACTGTCATCGAGTCCGTTGGAAACAGAGGAATCCCCTCAACCTCAATTTGATGAACTTGATCTCTCCGATTACTTGATTGGCCCAAATGGGGTTGAATACACTTACGAGGATTTCCAATCTCTGTTGGAGGACGATGATCTTCGATCCTTATTGGACAACAACAACGATGCCTTTAATTTCCAGTATTAGACAATGCCCTTACTGACTTCATTTTGATTCTGGCCACTGACATTTTTTGTATTTACTAGTTTCCACTACATTGTTTCAATATGAGAGTCTCTCTCTCTATGCATATTTTTTGTACAATGGAAATGAAACCTCAATTTCCAAACTTCCCTTTCTCTTTTCTTAGTCCCCAATTCATAAGCCAATTTGATGCCTTCACAGAGAAACTTCCACTTTAGCAGCAACAAATGCATTCTTACAAGGGACAGAAACTTTTAGTTGAAATGAACAATTCCTCCATCATTATCTATAATCAACACACTAGCTCCCTATCCACTACCATCAACATAGTCTTGCAACAATTCTTTCAGAGCAGCCATCAAACCCTTACTATAAGGTTATATGCAAGGTTTGCCTGTGAAAATCTCAAATTTGTAAACACAATCAAGATTAAGAATACAGATAGGTCTAAACAGGCTTATGACAAGCAATGAGATAATCAGATTTAACCAAATACCAACCTATGTTATAATGCCAAATTTGTTGGTCCTTCATTCTAGAAAAGCTAAGAGGGAGAGCCAAAATCTGATCTAATTATGTTAAAGAATTGTGAATTTGAAACTGTTTATAATTGATGGACAATCTTGATAATTAGATGGCAAAATAGAAAGAAAGAAAAAAAGAAGTATCAATGACAATTTCCCAAGTAAATATTAAACTGGCCTTAAATAATTATAATGACTATTTAGCATGGAAGAATCAAATTTTAATTATTTAAAGATGCATCAGGAGTAATATTTAAAAGAAAAAAAAATAATGCTAGTGGTGATTGTGACTTCAAAATTGTAGAATACAGATAGTACAAAGATATTTTTACAATTTTGTTGTTCTTATTCAACATCTTCAACAGCAAAGAACAAATGACCTTGTTCATGCAGATATTTACAAACTTTTGGAAGGACAAGACTCATCCAGATCATCCAACTTCATCTACCTCCAAAGCAAACTCATTCTAAAAACTTAGCATTTACCTTTCATATACTTCATCAATTTACACAGAAATATTCATCAAACTTTATCTAAGACAGATGTCAAATATGAACTGATTTAAACATATAACGAAAAAAAATAATTAAAATGGTTTTCTTAAAAAGGGAAACTTATCAGTAGGCAGCAACAATAATGGATGCAAAATCTGTTTCAAGAAAGAGACCTCTCTTCAGCTTGTTTTGGTGCTTCACATCACAATCAATAGCAGTTATGAGCCAGTAATGTCATTTCCATCCTTTTCATTCCAAGGAGAGCACTAATCATCCAACCATTTACCAGCTTCCAAGAAATTCAATATATCCTGTCTTAGAAGCATTTGGAAAATCATCAAAGTGGTAGGAAATTTCTGAAAAGTAAGGATTACCTGCTACTTTAATTGTCTTCTGCTTCATTTCATTAGTAATCTAGCCAGGCTTCTCGAATGAGAGCTTCTGTTCATTTTTGCAAAGTAAAAACTTTAGAAGAAAGAATATGAACGCAGCCATGGTCAGAAAAGGTTAAGACATACAAAAGAAGATCCGAGATAAACAAGATCTATGTACTTATCTTCATTTTTTCTCTTTATGGCTTTATTACTACCTCTTTACACTAAAATTTTGATCTCTCTCTCTCTCTTTTCACAAACAGTAGTAAATCAAACCAATCATAGATGCTTACATTTGCCAATACATACTGGATAACATGTATATCCTTATCATGGACCCTACTTATCAGGGAGTTTCAACATCAGAAAATGAGGCTGTGTGTGAGGCAAATCACAAGTGCTAGCTATCTAGCAATAATCTTCATTTACTTAATTTTGAAGGAAAACATAAATTACATCCACATAAAAATGGTAAATATAGAATTTCTATTGGCCAATTCAATTGAAATAATTCATATAAGTAGTTAAGCCCACAAACTTTGAGAAACTCAATCATGACAGAGTTTAGACAAAACCTGCATCACTTTAAGTCCTCCAAAGAATCTGAAGAAAGGGGTGTGAATATGGAAGTCATAAACCAGTTCTCTAATATGACAGAGAGTATGTTAGAGGGTTTCAATGAAACAGAGTTTTCAGTGGAAAACTTCTTGGGCTACCATTTCCAGTTACCAGAAAACACAACGCCGAGCTCAATTTCCGGTTCTCCTCGTCTTACCCTACTCAAAAGTCAGAACGAGTTTCCAGTGTTAACCCGAAGCAGTCTACTGGTAGACAGTGCTCAAGAAACCATGAACGGAAAAGCAAAACAAGTATTGGAAAGCAGCTCAGGAACCCCTTGTCCAGCTTTTGGAATCGACAGTAGTAATGCTAGGAATTTGAAAGCAAGTGTCAATTCTTCATCAAATTCTGTCAATTTGTTTTGAACTTATACTTTCTCTCTCTTTGAGTATTAGATGTGCATTCTTATTGGTTTTTTTGTTCACTCAGAACTTTGGAGGAGGAAGGAAAAGAAGGAACTGTGAGAAAGAACAAGAAAAGCCTGCAGAAGTAGTTCATGTTAGAGCAAAAAGAGGTCAAGCTACAGATAGCCACAGTTTAGCAGAAAGGGTATATTACTTAATTATACAATGTTCCTTCCTAATAGAAATTGTTTTACGGATTGCTATAAGGGTCTTCTATATAGAAAATCATGAAATGAAGAATCCAATGCTAAAACGATCTTTTCATATTTCAGGTGAGAAGAGAGAAAATCAACAACAAATTAAAATGCTTGCAAAACCTTATTCCAGGTTGCCACAAGGTAATATCTTTTCCTAATCCTGTTTACCAAAACATTGGAGTCTCAAGTTCAAAAAAGAATTCCATATTATTCTGCAGACGATGGGTATGGCAATGGTGTTGGATGAGACTATCAATTATGTCCATTCGCTACAGAATCAGGTTGAGGTGAGGAATATGGTGCACTTTTCATAAGTATTTATAATGTTTTCATCTAATAGCACTGATCCATTAACTTTGTTCCTGAATTCAGTTTCTTTCGATGGAGCTTGCAGCTGCATGTTCCTCTTTAGGCCTAAATTTTGGCATGGGAGCTATCAAAAAAGCTTTGGTAATCCAACAACTTCCTAAAAGATGATTAACTTTTGACATTTTACTTTCTACTATTGTAACCGTTAGGTAAATTAGTGTCTACTTCAACATATACTGTTTAGAAGTCTTTTTCTGGAAGGATGGGAGGAAGTTACTTTTTATTTTTTCTTTTTGCGTGGTAAGTTACTTCCTTTATGACAAAGATAGAAGTATGACTAGGAGAATGAAAAAGACTAAAGTAACTTATAGACGCTCATTTATTTCAGTTCACACAAGTTCTTCACTCACCTCACCTTTTTGCCTAAATGATTTCTTCTCTTTAACCAAGAAATTTCTCTCCTCTACCTACCACTAGATAATTTCTTTCAAGAATCCGAGACTTAAAGGAGAATTTACCATTCCCACTAAAGGAGGAGAGAAAGGAGGGAAAATAAGAGGAAAGGAGAGTAGAGGGATGTCAAGGGCAATGATATTGATAGATCAACAGAAAAATGGTGTTGATTGGCTAGAAGAAGGGAAGGAGTGAGGTGGGTTTAAAAGGGAGAAGGGTACAAAAGTAAATTTTGTCCAGACTTATTTTAACAAAAAGATTTTAAGAATATGGTGGATCCATTGAGCCAGTTCGGTTGGACAAGGCTAAATTCCCAAACAATAAAATGATAAAATAATAATAATAATAATAAATTTATTGCTAAGTATGGAATTGATATTGGTGCTTTCTTTATTCATTAATGATGAAATATTGGTGTTTAAGCTTCAAGCATAATACTGCAGGGGACAAGATCACATGAGGAACAGGAGATAGAGAAATAGATGAGGAAATGATAAAGAGAGTACAGTTGCTTCCACTTAAGTAAGCCCTTTTGACTGCAAATGGGGCATTTGTTATCTATTGTCACAAATCACATGAATTTGCTTCCTATATTCACTTTCTCTCTAGGCAAACAAGTTAGTGTTTTCTCACAAGTCCACAAAATGCTGAATACAAAACTACCAGAGAGTGATGTATCAATTTTACATCTACTGTAAATTGCAGATAGTAATACAGTGCAACCAAATACCTAATATTGTCAATGTTTGGTCGGTGTGGACTTTTTAACAGCTTCTTGATGGGATTTTGCTATCTTGTCTGTAAATCATGTCTACTTGTTGAAACAACTGATGAAATGACGTCTGGTCAAATTTGACACTTGAGATGCTTGCGAGACTATGACTCTCTTTTAACATTGTACTGTCATTTTTTGTCCCAATGGCTTAGGTTCTTTAAAACCTTGAACTATCAAATGAAAAGTAACTACATTTAGCTAATGCCGCCTATATTTGTAGTAGGATAACTGTTCTTTCAATGGTCAAAGTAGCAAAATAGGTAATTGACTCAATGGTCACAAATTAATAAACGAGGATCAATGTCATATACTATCAGATAAATAAATCTGAAACCTGATATATTTTCAAAAGCTAAATCAAACTATGCAGAACAGGATTTCATCATGAGACTAATAAAAAGTACTGGTTTAATGTAAAGATGTCAATTAGCTAAAAAGAAGATTTGATCAATAAAAAAATATATGACAAAAGCTAAAAACTAAGGCCCCGTTTGATAACCATTTGGTTTTTTATTTTTGAAAATTAAACTTATAAATACTACTTCCACCTATAAATTTCTTTGTTTTGTTATCTACTTCCTTCCCATGTTTTCAAAAACCAAGTCAAGTTTTTAAAACTAAAAAAAAGTAGTTTTCAAAAACTTGTTTCTATTTTTTAAATTTGGCTAGGAATTCAAATGTGTCCTTAACAAAGATGAAAACCATTACATCAAAAACCAAAAATCAAATGGTTATCATACGAAATTTCTACTCCCTCATTTCATTCATCAATGAAATATTGTTTCTCTTCAGGAAGGAAAAAAAAAAGAACGATTATCAAACGAGACCTAAAATTTACTGAACACAAGCTAAATACATAAAATAGTATGCTACATCAACACAACCAAAGATTAACTTGGCTTAGTAGTATAGCCAAGTGATGATCACCATTTTCTCTTGATATTATCACCGTGTGATTCAATTTTTCCCACCAAGATCATGCAATGTATTAGTTGTATTTCCAGAGTGTAAATTAAGTTAATTTAGAGTTGACTCAATTGAAGAAAACGGTTTTGACCGATTTGGTTGACTTGGATTGATAAAGACAAATATCATAAATTTTTGTAATGTGTCTTGATCTTGAATGATTATTATATGTTGAAACATTGAATGGTCTTCAATACAAACAATACACTTAACCCAATCTCATATTTTTAGATGTTGTACTTTAGTCTTAATACTAAGATTTACTCTTCCCAAATGATCCACGATTGAATTCAGTGTGTTTCATAATGTTTGTATTGTATGAGCCAAAAGAGCCTTACTTTTAAAGGATATCATGTCCACAGCTTTTAGTTTTTAGAGTGATATGAGTAAAGAAAGAACAGATTCATGTATAGATGTGTTGGGCAACAATCGAGGCAAACTTGATCCATAATGTTCTCCCTATTTTACTTTCATTTGTCCCATAACAACTCATGCACAACTCAAAAAAAATCTCGAAAAAGAAATTATCAAACAAGAGTTGAAGTTTTGGGGCCTGATAAGAACACATAAAATACAGTATATGGACTAAAAAAATACAAAATTAGAGTGTATAAAGAGGCTAACATGCATATAAGTGGTTATTAATTGCCCTGTCCCAAACCAAACACTGCAAGCTTAAACTCAAACCATACATTGACCCAGCAAATGATTACACCTACCTTCCAACCTTCAATGGTTATTCCAAAAGAAGAGTAAAGAAAAACCTTAGAAAACCAAATAAATCAAACCCACAATAAATAAGAACATCATGCTTTTACATGATTAACAAGCCTGTCTGCTAACAACCAGGCATTGCAGACTTCATCAGAGACGTCTCCTACAGTATGTCCAAATCATATGGTGTGGACCAATTCCAGATACTCTCTAAAATCCACTTTTATTTCACCCCAATCTTTCTCTAAAATCCAAAATTCCTCAAAGTCTAATTCGTAATGGCTCTCCTCCTTCAGGTAAGGAGGAGAACGAGTGGTGTTTAAAGGACGACCACCAGCTATGAAGAACAGAGAAACAAATTATGGAAGACCCCACAAATAAATTGAACAAGAACAAAAGAAAACAGACAGAAATTATAAGGGGGCTAACCGAATCGGGCCTACGGACAAACGATCAGCAAAAGATCCCAAGGCGATGGCCGATTAAAGAGAATGAAACTGTGGGGAATAGTCATTGGGGCATTTCAGCAAATACATTGCATACAGGAAAATGGGGTTTCGTGGGGCTTACCATTTCGACATGAGGACACAGCAGAGTGGTCTATCAGTATCATTTGCCTCAGTGGAATCTCTCTGAATCCTCTGAAATCTGTACCAATCATTTGCTTCCATTATATCAGTGCTGTGTGTGAGCTTCAAAATGGGAATATCTGATTCTGTGTGAAAATCTGTACCAATCACTTTTCTCTCATCGCATCCATCTTTAGAACGGTAATTGATGTCTTATACACTAAACTCCATCTTGTTCTTCCTCTATAACACAAGTGCCAAAATCACTTTATTTGGTTCATAGAGAAAGAGTTGCATGAAATGGGACAACCATTTCTTTTCTCTTTCTTATTTGTTATTAAAATATTGCAAAGTACATGTTAAATCATCTTTTGTTAACTTGACATGATGAAAATGGTTGTTTGAATTAAAAGTAATAGATCGAATGATCAAAAACATCCATGAACTATGAGGTTAGTTTCAATTATACTTTAGAACTTTCAAATGTTTCATTTTAGTTTTTTAAGTTTGAAGTTCTTTTTCAAAATGACCCTTGAAAACATTTTTCGGTAAATTTATTGACAAAAAATGATGTGTTTTCATGTGTTTTTATTGTTTTTCTTCACATATGTGTTCAAATCTGTTCACATAAGCAATAATACATATGCAAACACGTCATTTTCCGTCCATGAATTTAATGGAAGAAAAGTCTTCAATGGTCATTTTGAAACAAACTTCAAACTTCAAAGGCTAAAATGGAACGTTTGGAAGTTCATGAGTATAATTGAAACCAACCTTGTAATTCAATAGTATTTTTGATAATTTAACCAAAGTATTATTTTAGAATAATTATAAGCCCTTTTGTTAATTTCAAAATATTTCTATCCAAAGCTTTGATATTAGAAGTAATATAAAGCGTTTTATTGAGGGAAGAAGAAAAAAAAAAAAAAAATTAAAAGCATGAGGTTTGTGTTATCAAACAAGCTCTCATATCTCTTAGGATTGACTAATCTGTGGGTGAGGGACAAGGGCGGGAGCCCCTAAATTGAAAGTTTCGCTGACTACTTTATGCAACTACTCGCTCGTTAGCCTTAAAGCTAGTTCTCACTAATAAAGAACCTAGAAAGCATTTTTTTTGCAAATCATCTCGAGGCTTTCAAATAAAGGCATCAAAGCAATTGGTAGTCCAACGCGCTGCTTCAATGGCTCGATATGAAAGACGACATGCTCTACAACTTTTAGTGTCATATCTTCCAAAATCAAGTTGTACCGTCCGACAAACCCAACTACATCTGCTATAACATTTTCTTTCTTTTAGTGTTAAAAGATCTCATTTAGATTTTTACTATTACCATCAAAATTTGCAACATGGATCATTTTAGGTAAGCTTGCATCCTAAGGTTGCACAATGGTTCTTATACTTTTCTTCGTTATTCTTTGATATGAGAGTTTATATGTTATCAAGTGTATTGTGAACAAGTTATAGAGAAGGTTCTACCATATGATATATGGCATAAAAGGCTTTCCATGGATTTGTATGATTCGAGATTATAAAATATAGGTTAAATTATAAAAAATACCCATGAACTATGGGATTCGTTTTCAATTATACTCCTGAACTTTCAAAAGTCTAATTTTAGTTATTGAAGTTTGAAGTTTGTTTCAAAACAACCCTTGAAGGTTTTTTTTTTTTTTTTTGGTCAAATTCACGGACGAGAAATGACGTATTTGCATATGTATTATTGCTTATACGAATAGATTTGAACACATATGTGGAAAAAATAAAAAACACAGACATATCATTTTTTGTCCATAAATTTAACGAAAAATGTTTCCAAAGGTTATTTTAAAACAAACTCCAAACTTCAAGGGTTAGAATGAAACTTTTGAAATGAGTATAATTGAAACTCAATTCATAGTTGAAGGGTATTTTTAAAAATTTAACCTAAAACATGATAATAAGGGTAACATTGTAGTCCCACCTGAAATTATGAATAAATTAGTAAAAGGTACCTTTTTTTTTCTTGGAAGAAGGGTTATTATTATTATTTTTTTAAATATCAAATCTATTCAAATTTTTTGGGTTTTGGATAAATGGTGAAGTAGCTAGGAACATAAGAAATGAGTAAAATATTTTGTAATGAATGAATTTTGTTCTCATGTATGTAACATAAAAAATATGGATTTAATATATTGATATCATGATAGCTTAGAATAATACAAAAGGAGAGGGAAAAAAAGAATTCAGCATTTTATCCCTGTAGTCTATGGGTGTGTTTGGTTTAACTTGTGTTTAATTTTGAAAAAAAAAAATCATTTTGAAAAAAATTCTAGTGTTTGGCAACCACTAAAAATGATTTGTTAGAAAATAAGATTGATAAATAAATCATTTTGAGAGAAACATTTGAAACCAACTTTTTTGAAAGAGTCTTTAGTATACAATAACTTGGGTATAAAAACACTATAAGGAAATGCAACCAAACATATGAGTGTTTAAATTCTAAAAAAAAATTGTACAAAATGTTTTTCAAAAAATGCATTCTTGAAAAACATTTAAATTAAAATGTATTCCAAACGGACCCTATGTCAAAATGATGGTGACCAAAAATATGTTTTCAATTAACATCAAATCATGAATAGCCTAGATTAACATTAAATCAAGCATTTACAACTAGAAATATCCCATTGTATTTATGAAAAAGAAGAACCCACATGATCCAATAACGATGATCCATCAACCAATGCAAATCAAGAATAAAATCTTTTTTTTTTTCTTTATAAATCGAGATGAGATTTGAATCTTTGAAACTATGTCGAAGTTGACATATTCAATGAGTATTTAATTAAAAACTCCACATTGAATAAAATTTACTAAGATCATCTCCATGAAATCTATAAATAGGATATTTAGGGCCCGTTTGGTAACGTTCTCGTTTCTTGTTTCCGTTTCTTCATTTTTAATAAAGAAAAATAGAATTTCATGACCCTAACATCTATACATTCAATAATAATAAACCTATATTCTTATTTATGTTTGGAAAAAATTGGAAACAAGAACAAAAAAGGAGAAACTAGTTTTAGTTGTTCCCAAAAGTTCTATACAAATTTTGGGAGTGTTTCTAAAAAATGAGAAACAAGAAACATACATAGTTATTATATGCTTATATTTCTTAATAAAATTGGAAACAAGAAACAAGAAACGAGAACGTTACCAAACGGGCCCTTAGGGTCCGTTTGGTAATGTTCTCGTTTCTTATTTCTAGCCTTTAATAACTATGTATGTTTCTTGTTTTTCATTTTTTAGAAACACTCCCAAAATTTGTGTAGAACTTTTGGGAACAACTAAAACTAGTTTCTCATTTTTTGCTCTTGTTTCCAATTTTTTCCAAACATAAATAAGAATATAGGTTTATTATTATTGAATGTATAGGTGTTAGGGTCATGAAATTCTATTTTTCTTTATTAAAAATGAAGAAACGGAAACAAGAAACGAGAACGTTACCAAACGGGCCCTTAGAGTACAAGATTAGGTACTTTCATAACTCACATAGTTATTATGAAATTAATGCTCTCCCTCCTCATAGCCAATAACAAGACAAGAAGCTCTTTTAAAAATTGTACCCGACTTCTCTTTACCACTTGCTAGCATAGCTCAATTGACATAAGACTTGTACTAATGATCGAGAGGTCGTGATTTGAATCTCTCATCCCCATATGTTATAAATAAAAAATAAAAAAACCTTATGTTTACCACTTTTAGAAGCAGCCCTCTTTAAGTCTCTATACTCAATTGTTAGACATTCCTCCTTTCTTACCATCACTTGAAGTGGACTTTTTTTTTTTTATTTTTTTTTAAAGAGGAATAAATGCGTTAAAGAAGGGAACTGTTTGAGTTCAATAAAGAAGATCAAACCGTTGACCTTCTAATATGGTAATTGAGTTCTTATCCAATGAGTTATACTCTGGTTGACAACTATCTATCTACGTAAGTATTGTTTTCATTATATTTAGCTATGTAATTAATTTTTTTCTTTCAAGAATTATGGAAGTGAGGATGAAACCATCAACCTTTGAGATGATAATGGTGTCTTATTTATTGAATTAGACTTAGATTGACAACATTTGTTTTTTGACAACATGTGGGGGTAGGGGGATTCGAACCACTGACTTTTCGGTCATTAGTAGCGATGCTCATGTGGGGGTGGAATCCATCCTTTCATTTATTCTAATTGAAGCAAGTATATATACCATAGAGAATCTTCTTTTGCCAACAAGAGCATAGCTCAATTGACATAAAGATGTACGGATAACCACGAAGTCTGTGGTTCAAATCCCCCACCCCATATTGTAAAAAAAAAAAAAAATTGGAGAATCTTCTTTTCGTGTATTTTCCATTCTTACGATCATACCAAAGCTGCAACCCACTTTTTTTTTTTTTATTTAAAAAAATACTAGATAATATTATATTCTAAAAATGTCATACATTTTAGTTCTTTTTTAAATATCGTATAAATGTGATTTTTCTTATTGTATATTGCATTACAATTAAATTTGAGTTTGATTTGGAATGGTACTATTTTATAACATTTTGAATTAACTTATGCTATATTTGAAAATACATAGTCATTTTAAGAAAAAAAAATAAAATATAAAAACTATCTATGAACTATAGGGTTGTTACAATCACATCCTCAAATGTTTAATTTGGTCCTAAGTAATGCACTACACACGTGAATTTTCTCTTCTAAACAATAATTTTAATAATATATGTTATAGGCAATTCTGGACCACCCCGATGTACAAGGAGCTGACGAGGACAACTGGGGAAAAATCGAGCTGAGAGATGGACCCAGGAGGCGAAACCGGCAAGTGGGACGGGCCAAGACCGAAGGGGCCGAGTTTTTGGCCCGACCCCCTGCTCGGCCTCGGCCCGCTCGCGGGCCGAGCCCGTCCGACTCCGTTTGGTCCCTTCCGCCTCTGGCCGCCCCGGTTCCGCCTGGTTTGTTCCGAAACGCCTCCGAATTCCTAAAAACCCTAGGAGCATGAGCAGGTATTTATACCCCTCTTCGCCACTGAAGAAAGGGACCCGAATTCTCTATTCTCGACTTTCTTTCTCTTGCTCTCTAGCTCTCCCTTCCGTTTTCTGACTTAAGCATCGGAGGCGGTGTGGCTAGCACCACACCGTTGTGCAGGTTTTCTCTTTTGCAGGCCACGTCTTCCCCCACTCTCAAATAAATTCACTATCGATTATCACGTGGAGCGAAGGTAATTTACCTAGCGAAATTTGATCATGAGATGTACAAAAGTTTGGAATTTCATTTACTTATTTAGATTGATATCATTAACTTTTTGGTTGATAAGTTTAGCTTTTTTATTTGATTTATTTGGATAAATTTAGTTGTTATGTTAAGTTTAAGTTTAGTTTTAATATTATGTTCATGTTTTGTTACGTTCAGTTGTTTGTTTTAATTTGATGGAATTAGTCGCGAATTTAAGTTTTGTTGTTATGTTTTAAGTTTTGATAAATTTACTTGTTTGATTTAATTTGATTTGTTTACTAAAGATTATTCATAATTTACCATTATACAAATATAAAATGTTAAAGAAAAATGACAGGTTGTTACATAGACAAAAAAGAATTTTAAAAGAATTGGGAGTCAGCTGCACCAATCCACCACTAGTCGATGACCTATTAAACACACAATTGAAAGCTCAATGACTAATTAGACACAAAATTGAAAGTTAAAAAACTTATTGTTATGGGTAAAAAATGACCAATGACCATTCAGTTCGGAAGGCCTGAAATCGTCGGGTCCAGATTGGTGAAAAGCGGCCCAAGGTAAGCGGAAGAGGGCTGGGGGCCCACCCTAGCCCCACACCATCTCCTCGGCCAGGAAGACGGGCTCGAACCCCGTCTCGACGCACAGCAACACGAACTCCCGCAGACCGGATGGAAACCCTAAAAGTGGAAAAGGATAAATACAAGGGGAGGGAACTCGAGAGAGGGATCGAAATCCAGAATCTTTAACACACACAGGTACAACCGAGTTTCTTGTTTACATTTTTCTATTTTCTTGTCTAGAGCTAACTTAAACATCGGAGTGTGTGTGGTCTACACCACGCTGGTGTGCAGCGTTTGTTTGTCTTGCAGGTCACGTCTTCCCTCGCTTTTCAACAAAATTCACTGTTGGTTGTCACGTGGAGCGGAGGTAGTGCGTCTAAGCGAAACTTGACCATCAACACTTATTAAACACAAAAGTAAAAGTTTAAAGATTTATTGGACACTCTTTAAAATTCGATACATAATAAATACAAAATTTAAATTATTTCAAAAACTTATTATACATTTTCTAAAATTAAAAAATCTATTTCTCACAAACACGAAACTTGAAAGCTCATGGCTAACTTATAACTTAACATCAATAATTTTACAGTAGATTAATTTTATAAATATTTTAACCGTTAAACTATATTCACTTTCAAAATGAGTTAATAACTCTACCTTTCTTTGTGGTAACTAGTGTCCTCTTCTTCCACTTGGACCATGTGACAATGCTCAAATGACGAAGACTGCTTGCATTTGATTTGACTGCCAAAGTTTGCATTCCCACAGGCTTTTGTGTTAAAGGGAATCAATATAGGCCTCACAAAGACATATCATGAACAAAAACAAAATTCATGTATTAATTCACCTTGATGTTTGTGCCATCAAAGTGTTTGTTTTACGGACGAAAATTCAAACTTTATATATAGAAATATCATACATATGTTTAGCTATTGAACAATGTTTAATGGGTTGTAGGTATCTAAACACACCAATTTTACCTTCGTGTTGTCGAATTCGAGGAAAGTAGATTCAAGTCATTGCTTGTTATTGAATCGGATTCAATTGAAATCGTTAAGACTCTAAATCGAGTGTGCAAAGACCAATTAGAATTATCGTTGATTATTGACGAGATTGAATGTTTGATTACGTCAATGAGAGTCGCCTCCTTCTACAATTGCTCGAGAGTGGCCAACTCAGTGGTGCACAACCTTGCGTGCGTAGTAGTCTCCAATGGAGATTTTGTTTGTTTTTTTGGATGATTGTCTTTTCCTGATTTGGGAGAGGAATTATGTATAAGGGATGATATTATCCCTCTTTGGTTTTTGTTCAGTTTGTTTTGAGGAAGTCGGTGTACCAAACTTCTGTGGCTTTTAATAAATTGATTTATTAT
The DNA here is from genome assembly GCA_017139565.1 of Luffa aegyptiaca. NCBI lineage: Eukaryota > Viridiplantae > Streptophyta > Magnoliopsida > Cucurbitales > Cucurbitaceae > Luffa > Luffa aegyptiaca. The sequence goes on from CM029396.1 coordinate 1,808,089, forward strand.
TTATGCTCATATTGAAAGTGTTTTGTTATATATATATATATATTCTATATTTTTACAATATAATGGAAATATCTACTATCTCTTTGTATCGATGTTGAATAATGTTGGAATATATGGTAACATCGATAGATATTTAAAACCTTGATTCTACTAAATAACACAAGTTAAGATTACCCAAAAAAAAAAAAAGAAAAAGAAAAAAAAAAAAACTCACATTAATTAGGAAAGGAATTCCATAGTATATATAAAGAACAATACTTGGCCACAGTTTGAGTGTGTAGGTATTGAAACACAACATTAAAATAATGACAACTAAGAGAGAATGTAGAAAATAAGAACTTCTGTTTTTGTTTTTTACTCCTAGTTGTCAACATTTTAATTGTGGTGTGTATATAAATGAAAATAATTTTCTCGATTGTCTGAGGTTTTTTTTAGGGAAAATTGCAGTGGGTGGCAAATTAGACCAAATTAGTAGCAAATATAGCACTATGTAAAAAAAATTGCAAATATAGCAAAATCTATCGGAGTCTATCTGATAGACTTCGATTATCAGAGTTTATCAGCGATAGACTCTGATTAATCAGAATCTATCAATCTACTAATAGACTCCGATTATTCAGAGTCTATCGCTGATAAACTCTGGTTAATCAAAATCTATCAGTGTCTATCACTGATAGACTTTGATTAATCGAAGTCTATCAGCGATAGACACTGATATACTTTGAATAATCAGAGTCTATCAGTGATAGACACGGATAGAATCCGACAACAGTTTTTGGTCTTGTACAATTAATTTTGCTATATTTGCAATTAGTTTGAAACTGTGTTATATTTGCTATTAATTTGGTCCAATTTGTCATTTATGCAACTGTCCCTTTTTTTTATGTGAAACAAAAAGCAAAGAACAATACTTGACTGTATAACGATATATGTATGATCTCTCTACACAACCTATTAAAGGACAACGTTGAGCTAATGTCTAGGTACTTCTATACACACCACCATTAAAATATTGATAACTATAAGAGATAAATTGTATCTCATTTTTCTAATATTTTCTATCTTAATTGTCAAGATTTTAATAGAGTATGTAAGAAAATTCCTACACACCCTTGTGCATATGTTCCCTATTAAAATCTTGACAACTAAGAGAGAAAGGTATTGAATGAGATTATTTTTTCAATCTCTCTTAATTGTCAACATTTTAATGTTAATATGTAAAAAAATATACATACACACCGACGTGTTATTATCCAAAAATAAAATCATATGCACTCATGTCCAAAATGGACGACGTCATACCAATGCAAGATATTATATATGTGTGTTTTTTGACAATATATGAGGTGAAAGATTCGAACCACAAACTTGTTAGTCATTAGTATAAACTTTATGACATTTGAGCTAAGTTGATGTAAGAAAACCCATAAATCTTTTTTCCCCTTTTATTCATTTTCCTCTGATATTTCCAATTTTTTCCGCCATTAAAGCACCTTCATTCAAAGCTCTTCAAGACCTTTAGCAAAAACCGCAGCAAATTTCTCCATAACATCTCTCTTCGCCGCCCACCCAAGCTCCAGTCCGCCGTCTCGGCCATCGCAAACACTAACGGCTCCGGTGCCATCGGTCGAGACAACCTCCACCTTCGCCGGCGTCCCCCACCCGAAATCCACGCCGTACAACTCAAATCTCGGCGATCCGGCGGTGGAAAACAGCTTCCGATTGCTCTCCAAAGCCTGCGTTAACAACGGAACCCAGATTTCGGCGCCATTCAGAGCTCCGTCGTCTTCCAAGCTTTTAATCGCCTCCGATATGGCCTCCACGGCGGCGACCACACCGTTTTCAGCCACCAGTTTGGCTCTCTCCACGGTGGTGGCCCGGATGACCAGGCAGTTACCGAAGTAGTTCGCCGGCACAGGTGGGTCCAGCCGCGGTCGCGCGTCTACCGACATTCCGAAGACCATTTCGGCATCGTGGGTTGAGTCGTCGGCCACGGCGGCGCAGACCCATGTGTACGCCATCGCCACCGTGAAGGTGGAGATGTGGGCCGGGTTCCGGCGGCTGAGTACCAATTGCTTGAGTTTTTGGATGTATTGGGGATTTAGTTTGAATGTGCCTTCGAAGAAGAAATTTCATTACATTTCATAAATTGACATTTCCTTTTCCTCAAATATATCATCATTTTTCTTTTTAATACATGAACACCATAATTTTGAGTGTGTATTAACGGGCTAATTAGGAAAATATTAAGTAAAAAATTCAATAACAAGTATTAAAAGAATTATTTTTTAAAAAAGTTTAATAACTAAAAAATCAGTTGTTACTTTTTTTTTTTTTTAGCTCAAGAACAAAAGAGTGGAGGAGATTATCAATGTGGGTGGTTCATGGAAAGAAGACACCATCAAGGATTCCTTTCTCCCTTGTGATGTGGACACAATTCTGAGCTTGCCTAAGAGGAACATAACAAAAGAGGATAAGATCATATGGGGAAAGGATTCGAAGGGGATTTTCTCGGTCAAAAGTGCTTACAATTTAGCTATCCAAATTGAGGTGCAAGGATCAGCCTCCAAATCTGACAATTCTGCATCAAAAAGTTTGTGGAAAGCGGTTTGGAAGCTTGACAGTAGGCCTAAAGTGAAGATCGATCTTTGGAAAGCTATGAGCAATGCTCTCCCACTTTGGAGAACATTAAGAAAAGAGGAATTCTTACTAATGATCTGTGTTACTTGTGCAGGGAGCAAAAAGAAGATGTGGAGCACGTTTTTTGGAATTGCAAAGGGGTAAAGGCCAGTTGGCAGATTTTTTTCCCAAATCTAAATCAATTTTTCCGGATGTGCTGGAGTTGGTGGAAGTTCAAGGACTTTTGGGATGGTGTTTCAAAAATTCTAGATGCCCAGGAAGCAGGTTTAGCTAGCCATATTATTTGGATAATTTGGCAGAAGAGGAACCAATTGAAACAAGCAAGCAGCAAACAAGATATGGCAACTCACCAATGATATTCTCAACGCAGCAGACAAATTCATATTTGAGAACGAGAATGAGAAATCTAACCAGGGCAAGAAGTCGGAGACCCTCCTGAGTCTCAGACGCTGGAATCCGCCGGGCAGATCTCAATGGAAGCTGAATGTGGATGCACTTGGTTTGAAGCATCAAATTCAGGCGGTTTGGGGTGGATTGCGCGAGACTTTGAAGGTTCTCTGATAGGCGCAGGCTGCAAGAAGATAAATAGAAGATTAGACATCAAAATTCTTGAAGCTATAGCCATGGTCGAAGGTCTCTCACGTTTATCGGAAAGGCTCAGGGTTTACCCGGAGAATTCGCTGCATGAGGTGGTGGTTGAGTCGGATGCTGCCGAAATCGTCAAGCTGATCATCGAAGAATCCGAAGACTTCTCGGAAATTTCCCTCTTGATCGACGAGATTCACGAGGTAGCGAATCGAATGACCCCTGTAACTTTTGTACATTGCCCTCGGGCTGCAAATTTTTTGGCGCATTCTCTGGCGTGCGGAGCTGTTAGAAGCTATAGCCATGGTCGAAGGTCTCTCACGTTTATCGGAATGGATGGTTGTGTTGTTGTAGGGGATGAGTTACCCCCTGGTTTGCCTCAGTTATGGAGGTAGATAAGTTTGTACCGAACTTTTCCTTTTAATCAGTTGTTACTTTTTTTTAGACAAAGTTATTACTTAATTAGTTGTTAAGACATATACTCAAAGGTTCACATGCTGGAGGTTTTTTTTTAATAAAAAAATTAAAATTGCAAGTTTTAAAACTTATTACCATAATAAGTTTTTCTCCAAATTTATTATTGAAATATTATGGTCTTTTTGACAGCAGGATAGGTCGTCTCTTGTGTCACACACCAACTATCTAGCTATTTAAAAAAACAAAACAAAAAGTGCTGGTTTGAAGCATCGTTAGGTAGTGTATAGGGGGTTGTCTCTAAAAATTATCACCCTGGTAGCCGCGTGTTTCACATACGAAAGGCTAGGGTTTTAATGGTAGGTCGTCTTCCTCTATTTGGTCCCCATCACACCACCAAAGAATTTCCTCCCACTTGCCCCCACCGTTTCCAGCCGCCACCTCCCGTTGAAAGGAATTGTTTTTTCCTTTTAGAATATAGTTGAAACTTGAAAGGTATTAATTATTACGTTAGTTTTTGTCGCTATTCGAGGTTTGAAAGGATTTTTTTTGTTTGTCGATATTTGTGTATGAATGAGTCGTTTTTTTTTTTCTCTATTTTGGATCTATAAGATGCCAAATTTGTGGAGCTCAACCTTTTTTTTTTTATCAAATTTGTGAGCTTTTTTTTGCTATCTTTTCACTAATATAGAATGATTTAGTATTGTTCTAAAGTGTTTTATACTAGATCTATCATATGTGCTAAACATATCGCATTTTCAATTACTTTAGTGTTGGAATGTCAGATTGTTGAATTTTTAATTTTTTTTCCCCTAATGTATGCTAGATTTCAACCTTGTGGATCTCTCTCTTTTGTTTATTTTAGTGTTGGATTGTTGGAATATTTGATTAGTAAATTTAATTAAGGGAAAAATACATTTTTAGTCCTTGAGGTTTGAGTTAGGTTTCATTTTGGTCTCTGAGTTTTCAAACTCAACAATTTAGTCCATGAGGTTTGATTTTAGTTTCATTTTAGTCCCTCCATCCATTTTTCCGTTAAAAACTAACGGTTTGCTGACATGGCACCATTTTTTTTAATTAAAAAATTATTTTTTAAATTTTAAAAATAAAATAATAATAAAATAGTTAAAAAATATATATATTTTTTAATTTTCATTTTCCCTCCTCTTTTTTCTCCCCTCTTTTCTTCTTCTTCTCAACAATCACCATCTTCTTCTTCTCAACCCTTCTTCTTTGACTCCGACGTCGGCGACCGACGACCGTTGCCGGCCGGCCGTCGGCCGGCGGTGACACTTTTTTTTTCTCCTTCTTATTCTTCTGTTTTTTTTTTAAATCAAAACACCATCTCAAGACCTTCTGATTGCTGCAAGAGAATAAACTGGGTTCCGACGGACGATCAGAGAGAACTCGAAGTTCCAAAACAAGGAGGATCCGACGGACGGACAAACCACGAGGATAGATCTGGGTTCCGACCACACCCACGCAAATCTGGGCTGGAAACTCACGTAGATCTGTCCTCGAGCTCGTCAAACCCACGTAGATCTGTCCTCAAGCTCGTCGAACCCACGCAGATCTATCCTCAAGCTTGCCCTCAAGCTCGTCGAACCCCGATTTGCAGCGGCCTTCCAGCTCGCCCTCAAGCTCTCACCCACGATCCTTACGGCTGACTGAACGCACCCACGCACGTTGAATCCACAAGGCCACTGCACTGCCTTTGCCGCTGGAGAAGACGCTGAAGACGAACACCCATTGGCCGGCGATAAAGAGCAACTCGAGAGGAGGAAGAAAATTTCGCCGAAGATGGACCTTGAGGCTGCCGTGCGTGAAGGAGAGGAGAAGAGATGTGAAGAGGATGATAATAAAGGAAGAAGGAAAAAAAAGGAATTTCTGACGACGGCGGTGTAGTCGGCCGCCGGTGGCCGGTGGAAAGCCGTCACCGGCGACTGGGAGGAGGAGCAAGGAGGAGAAGAAGAAAGGAAAGAAGAAGGAGATAGAGAAATAAATAAGAAATAATATAAAATATTATATTTTAATATGTTTAAATTTTAAAAAATTCAAAAATATTTTTTTAATAAAAAAATTAGTGCCATGTCAGCATTCCGTTAATTATTAACGGAAAATTGGATGGAGGGACCAAAATAAAACTAAAACCAAACCTCAGGGACTAAATTGTTGAGTTTGAAAACTCAGGGACCAAAATGAAACCTAACTCAAACCTCAGAGACTAAAAGTGTATTTTTTTCCTTTAATTAATTATTTTAGTTTGGTACTTCATTAAATTGTTGGATTGTTGTGAAGGAGCCTCACATGGACTGGTATGAGAATATTACTAGGCGTTTCATCACTCGTGAAGAAGTCTCGCTCATATGGTCAAGACCCACGTTTTCAATTTCAAAATTTCTTAATTTATATTAAATATTCTCTAATTTATATTATTATATGAACAAGTCATGCTTCAAATGCATCCATGGTCTCTCTGAAGATATGCAGATCCTAAATTTGTGCAACAATGGTGATGCCAACATGGAGCAGCTCCATTATATGTACCAGATACCTATTCCACTTCCTCTCGAACCTAGGCGTAGAGGAGGTGCTTGTCTCGTGTTCAAGAGGAGGATATTCCAGTACAGAAGGATATTCCAACACAAAAGCATTTCTCACAGTTGTACTAGAAGAGTTTCACCACAATGTTGAAGACATGCCTTCTTTCACTCAGATGCAGGATGGTGCTGATCCTTCCACTCCAATGATGACGATACTGACCCCTGGTACTCTATACCTTCAAACACCAGTTCTGCCATCATTACATGATTATGAGGCTCATCCTTCATCATCATCTGCTCACGAATGTGAACGTGGATGTGGACGTGGAGAGCATGCACAATATTTATACCCTACAAAGTTTGTGTAGAGGAACTTGAGGAACAATAGGAACCAGATAACCAGGTATTGAGGGGTCGTCGTCGACAATGAACACATAATCGACGACTAAGGATGTCCATTTGTCCCACGGGAGTGGGGCCCCGTGGGGATTCGCCCCTCATGGGGTGGAGAATCCTCGTTTAAGTGGGGAATGGGGGAGGGAGTGGGGAAAAAATTCCCCACGAGCTAAACAGGGATGGGGACGGGGAATGTATTCCCCATCCCGTTTACTTTATTATTTTGAGGTTAAAAATCATTTTTGGTCCCTGAACTTTCATGAAAGTAACAATTTAGTCCCTAAACTTTGATTTGTAACGATTTAGTCCCTGTATTTTCAATTTTGTAATGATTTAGTCCATGTACTTTCAATTTTGTAACAATTTAGTCTCTGTACTTTCAAATTTATAACGATTTAGTCCCTATCCTGAAAAACTAATGTAAATATTTAATGAAATTTCTTACCTAGATAGATCAATAAACTAATTTGAGACCCAATATATTTGCAAGTTACAAAGTTTAATCATTAAATAATAAGAATCGACATTTAGTTTTGATGATTTTTTTTGCAACAAAGATTAAATTTTTACAAAATTGAAATTATAAGGACTAAATTGTTACTTTTAGGGACTAAATTGTAATAAAATTGAAAGTACATGGACTAAATTGTTACAAATCAAAGTTTAGGGACCAAATTGTTACTTTCGTGAAAGTTTAGGAACCAAAAGTGATTTTTAATCTTATTTTTATTATTTTATTATTATTATTTCTCTATATATATAAATTTAAAATTTTATTGTTAATAATTTAGAAAATTGGGTATGTTTGAATTGTATGGTTTAAACATTTGAATTATATGTATAGATAATTAGATAGTTTGATATGAAATGTTATTTTGTTTCTCAGGTGAGATTTAAGAATTTTTTCTTTAAAAGAAGATTTTTAAAAATAAACTAACTATTTAAATGAAGATTTTAGATGAACAATTAACTATCTAATTGAAAATTAATGAATTTTTCTCATGAAAAATTAACTATTTGAAAATTTATCAAAAAAGTTATTTGATTCAATGAAAAAAAAAAACCTCACTGGGGAATAATTTCCCACGGGCAACCTGATTACCTGCAAATTCTCCATGGAGAATTCCCATCCCATTCTTCATGAAATTTAGCGAGAAATTTCATAAGGATGATGATTGAAATGGGAGGCGGTCACTGACAATTGGACAAGAGACCAAAATAAACCAAACTCAAACCTCAAAAATGTATTTTTCACCCTTTTATTTTTGGTTTTTGAAAAAGTTTAACCCCGAACTGGAAAAAAGAGATTAGTTAGTGACGAAAACCCACGCGGAAATACCTCGAAACAAATCTGACGGAATTATCGGCGGCCAGAATTTCAAGCTTCTGTTGTTGGGCCCTCCAATGGCCAACCAATCTCTCAAGTAAATGCCCTCAAGGCCCGCCGGATCGGCCACCACACTCCGGTCGTAAAACGGCATTGTCTCACTCTCACGGCCGCCGCCAGCGACCAAATTTTTGCAGACACGAGCCCACGATTTCACGAACGAAGTCGAAGACCTCCCATCGAGAATCGCGTGATGGGAAGAAATTCCGATGCAAAATCCGGCGTTCCCAAACGAAGTCACCTGCAGCGCCACAACCGCCGCCGGCAGCTCCGGCACCAGAGTATGAAACTCCGCTGCCTCACGCAACCCGTCACCGACGAGATGTTGGAATTCGGCGTTGAATTCGGCGACGGTCAGCAGAACGCCGTCGCCGGCGGCGGTATGGACGGCGGGTTTGGGGGAGTTTTCCGGCCAGACGATGGCGCCGGCGACGGGGAGGTAGTGCTGCAGAACGGCGAAGAGAGAGTTTTTGAGGTTCGAAACGACGGCGTCGAAGGGCACCGGAGATTTGTAGAAGAAGAGGCGTTGGACCGGAGGGAATCGGAGCCAAAGGATGTCGAAGAAGGTGAGGGGAAGAGTGGCCGGCACGGCGGAGGCCGGCGACAGAGGCACCGTGCAGACCTCGAGGACGTTGACAGATCGATGATTTTCCGCCATGGAAATGTTGTGGGTTGTTCGAAAGCTTGTTTGTTTGAAGAGTTCAAAAAGGATTGTCCGATATTTGCGAAAGAAAAATACTCACTTTTGATGTGTATATTTTCTTAGGAACGACAACAACACTGCATAATTGTGTATAAAAAAAATTTCTCATTTTCTACCATTTTTTTTTTAGTTGTCAAGATTTTAACGGAGTATTCCTACCAGTGTGCAGCCAAATATTTTTATTTTCGTAGGGGGATAGGGGTTGTGAAGGTTTTGTTCAAAGGCCTGATATCCTTATCCTTATTAAGCATTTCCAGACAAATGTGGAACACTTCAGGACCTACAAATAGAATAAAGCATGAACTCCATCCAGTCCCGGAGCCTAGGTAGGATTCAAGGATTTGAGTGTCGGCTCAATTTTCATCTTTGTGCAGGTCTATCTAAATCTTTGCTTTGCTGGTAAATGATTTTCAATGTCATTGTAAGGACGCATCCATCATTTAGCTTTTCTTTATATATATAAAAAAAACATTTTAGACATTAAGTATTTGTTATGAAGAAAGAAAGAAAGAAAGAAAGAAAAATATATAACTTTTTTTTAGTACCAAAAAACTAGATAACATTATATCTAAAAATGTCATAAATTTTCAATTTTTTTCAATATGGTATAAATGTGATTTTTCTTATTATTGTACATTACATTATACTTAAATTTGAATTTGATTTGGATGGTAAAATCACATCTTCAAATTTGGATGCCAACAAGAGCACAACTCAACTGACTTAAGTGTGTGCTGATGATCAAGAGGTCATGAGTTCGAATTCCCTAACTTCAAATGTTGTTGAACTCAAAATAATAATAATAATAATAATAATAATGATAATTAACCATCATGGGTTGACCCTAATGGTCAATAAGGATCATAGAAAAAATAAAGGGCTTAGAGGAAATGGACTCCTCCTAAGTAATGCACCGCACACACGTGAATTTACAAAAGTTTGGAATTTCATTTACTTGTTAAGGTTGATATCATTTAGTTTTTTTTACATGATTTATTTGGATAAATTTGGCTGTTATGTTAAGTTTAAGTTTAATTAGCTAAGTATAGTTTTACTGTTATGTTCATGTGACAATTGTCAAGGACGAAGACTGCTAGCATTTGATTTGACTGCCAAAGTTTGCATTACCACCCACTTTTATTTTATTTTTTGAAATTATAAATGCTCCTTAATTAAAGAAAAAGTTAGGTACAACACTCGGGACGGATCTATTAAGGAGTCAGAAAGGGTACGTGACCCCCTCAACTTATCAAGTTTTTATTTTTTGCTACATAGTGAAAACTAGTATTAAATTTCCAATTGAGGTACCAACGTGCCTTTCCATTTATGATATGATATGATGTCTCAGGTTTGATCCTTATGTTTCCACTTTTATATGATTTTTCATTTATTATTTTTATTTAATTATAATTGTTTTGATATATCGGGTTTTTTTCCAATTTTTAATTCAGCTTTTTAATTTAATATTCTTCTTTTACTTTTTTTTTTTAATTTAATTACAATTGTTTTGATATATCGGCTTTTTTTTCTTTCCAAAATTTAATTCAGTTTTTTAATTTAATATTTTTTTCTTTTAAAATACGTTTTTTTTTAATTTAATAGTTTTCTTTTAGTAAACTGTTTTTTTTTACTATAATTATAATTATATTGATATATTTGTTTTTATTCCAAAATTTTAATTTAGTTTTTTAATTTATTAGTTTTCTTTAGTAAACTAGTTTTTTTTTTTAATTTTAATTACATAAAAATTATAATCCAATTAATAAAAAAATCTCGTTTTACATTAAAAAGAATATACTAAATATTTCAAATTTAATTCTATTTTTATATATTTATATAAATCATTCATTATATTTTCTACTTAAATAGTCTAATATCAAACTAATTTTTTTTGTTATATAGTTTGATATTTAATATTACTTTATTTAAATAGGTTTAATTACAAGTATAATAACCAAACTTCCAAATTTGTGTCCTATTTGTTCTTTAGACTTTAAAAAAATGCCTTAATCTCTACATTTTCAATTTTGTGTCTAATAGGTCACTAAAGTTTAAAAATGTCTAATACTACATTCTCGAAATTTCAATTTTGTGTCCAATAAACCTTTGATATATTCAAAATTTTTAAAAATTAGTTGATGTATTCGATATAAAATTAAAATTTATGTCTAATGAGACCTTAAACTTTTAATTTCGCGTCGAGTAAGTTCGTTAATTAAAAAAAAATGTTGAATAGGTCAAGAACCTAGACACAAAATTGAAAATTCAGGGACGTAATACACACAAAATTGGAATTTTAAGGACATATTAGCCATTTTTTAAAGTTTAGGGGCTTGTTAGACAAAATTTAAAGATCAGGGACCTAATAAATACTTTTGAAAGTTCAGGAACTAAATTTGTAATATAAACATTTGAATATTATGTATAAAAACAAGTACATCATGCATAAGTACACTTAAGATTATCGTTAAAAACATATTTGTGTCCCCCTAACATAAAATTCTGGATCTGCCACTGACCACACCATCAATGTTTGATAATAACTCGGAGAGCCACGCAGGGAAAGACACCTCCCACTCCGACTCTTCCAAAACCAAACCAGAAGGGTAAAAACCCACAAAAAAAGACACCATCACCATCAACGGTTGTTTCACGCGCGAGATTATGCACCAAAAAGTTCTTTGATCTCTTAGACATTTAACGAAGGAGACGACATGCACGGGAACCATCAGCTTGTCGATGTCCTCACTCACTTCAATGGAGTCCGATTCCACTACCATTGGTGGTCTAAATCTGGCACCTCCATCTCCCTCTCTACCGATAATCTCCTTCAAGCTTTCTAAAATTGTTAAAGCTTCTAGCACTTTGATTGATCCTCCTCTGTGGATTTGATGTTGAATGCTGGAATATGTGTTCAATAGATAATTAAAACTTTGATTGTACTAAATAAAACACGTTAAAATTACAAAAAAAAAAAAAAAAAAAAAAGTCTCACATTAATTAGGAAAGAAAAACCATAGTATATATAAAGAACAATACTTGGCTACAGTGTGTAGGTATTGAAACACAACATTAAAATAATGACAACTAAGTGAGAGAATGTAGAAAATGAGAACTTTTGTTTTTCTTTTTCTCTCCTAGTTGTCAACGTTTTAATGGTGGTGTGTATATAAACGAAAACAATTTTCTCGATTGTATGAGGTTTTTTTTACGTGAAACAAAAAGCAAAGAACAAAACTTGACTGTATAACGATCGATGTGTATGATATCTCTACACAACCCATTAAAGGGGAAATTTTTAGGTGCTCCCGATGCAATGAGGCCCATAGTTTTGCACCGTTGGATGTAAGAGAGAGAAATAGCAAAAGTACTTCGATTTTGTATCCAACGGTTATTAGGGGACAAACAAATTTAAGGATTTACATCCGACGGTTTTAAAAAGGGGATCTTATTGCACCGGGAACACCTAATAATTTTCCCCATTAAAGGACAATGCTTAGTTAACGTGTAGATACCTTCCTACACACCACCATTAAAATATTGACAACTAGAAGAGATAAATTTTATCTCATTTTTTTGATCTTCTCTTTCTTAGTTGTCAAGTATTTAAGAAAATTCCTACACACCCTTGTGCATATTGTTCCTTATTAAAAATCTTGATAACTAAAAGAAAAAGGTATTGAATGAGAAATTTCAAAAAAAAAAAAAAAAAAGGTATTGAATGAGATTTTTTTTTTCAATATCTCTTAATTGTCAACATTTTAACGGTAATATGTAAAATGATACCGAAACACCGACGTGCTATCATCAAAATAAAAGCAAAATCATAAGCACTCGTATATATCCAAAATGAACAACATCATACCAAAGTGAATATATATATATATATATGTGTTTGTTGTCCAATCCATTATATTTGAAATCTACTTAAATACTACTTCATACTTAATATTACAATTTATTTTTCTAAGATCACAACAATTATTTTAACGGTCGCAATTAGTTTCAACTAACTCGTGTTTAATTATCCCATCGACAACAAAACCCATAAATTTTTTTCCCCTTTTATTCATTTTCCTATAATATTTCCAAATTTTTCCGCCATTAAAGCACCTTCATTCAAAGCTCTTCAAGACCTTTAGCAAAAACTGCAGCAAATTTCTCCATAACATCTCTCTTCGCCGCCCACCCAAGTTCCATTCCGCTGTCTCGGCCGTCGCAGACACTAACGGCTCCGGTGCCATCGGTCGAGACAACTTCCACCTTCGCCGGCGTCCCCCACCCGAAATCCACGCCGTACAACTCAAATCTCGGCGATCCGGCGGTGGTAAGCAGCTTCAGATTGCTCTTCAAAGCCTGCATTATCAACGAAACCCAGTTTTCGGCGCCATTCAGAACTCCGTCGTCTTCCAAGCTTTTAATCGCCTCCGATATGGCCTCCACGGCGGCGACCACACCGTTTTCAGCCACCAGTTTGGCTCTCTCCACGGCTGTGGTCCGGCCGACCAGGCAGTTTCCGAAGTAGTTCGCCGGCACAGGTGGGTCCAGCCGCCGTCGCGCGTCTACCGACATTCCGAAGACCATTTCGGCATCGTGGGTTGAGTCGTCGGCCACGGCGGCGCAGACCCATGTGTACGCCATCGCCACCGTGAAGGTGGAGATGTGGGCCGGCGGGAGGGCCGGGTTCCGGCGGCTGAGTACCAATTGCTTGAGTTTTTGGATGTTTTGGGAATTTAGCTTGAATGTGCCTTTGAAGAAAAAATTCCATTACACATTTTTTACAACAAATTGAGATGGGGAATTGAGCATCTGATCTTTTGGTCAAGATAGAAGTTTTATGTTAATTGAGTCATGCTTTTATTGGCAATTTATTACTTAATCAGCGGTTAAGACATATACTAAAAGGTTCACATTCCCACCCTTATTGTAAAAACAAATATATATCGAGACCATTAATTCTCTTTAAAAAATTCAAAACCCAAACCAGTGAACCGTTGAATTTTAAAGTAAATTTTAATTATGTCCCTAGATTTTGAAAATTTTCCTTTAAACTCATGAACATTGAAATTGTTTTAAGAAATCCTGAAATTTTTTGGGTTAAAAATCACTTTTGATCCCTCAACTTTCATCACTTTTGATCCCTCAACTTTCATAAAAGTAACAATTCAATCTCTGAACTTTGATTTGCAATATTTTAGTCCCTGTACTTTCAATTTTGTAACAATTTAGTCCTAGTATTTTAAAATTTCTAATGATTTAGTCCACATCTTGAAAATTAATATTCAGATTTAATGTAATTTCTTACATAGATAGATGAATAAACTAGTTTGGGACCCAATATGTTTATAAGTTACAAAGTCTAATCATTAAACAATAAAAATCAACATTTAATTTTGATGAAATTTTATTCGACAATGATTAAATTGTTACAAAATTGAAATTATAAGAACTAAATTGTTCCTTATTATTAAAGTTAAAAGACTAAATTGTTACTTTTATGAAAGGTAAAAGACTAAAAGTTATTTTAAAACCATTTTTTTTAACTTACAACTCAATTTCAACTAGTCAAAACAAGCATAATGGAATATGCCAATTACCGCTGAGTTATGTTCACTCTGGCCTTTTCGTTCAAATTCTTGCCAGATGTTTAGGGTGATAGATTAAAAACAATGTTAGCATTTATTTTAACTCAATAAATATTGTTAGGCTAAATTATAAAAAATACCCCTAAACTATGGGGTTTGTTTCAAAAATGCCCTTGAACTTTGAAAAATGTTTCAAAAATACCCTTGTCGTTAATTTTTGGATGGAAACCGTTAAAGTTTAAATTTCAAAAATACCCTTGAACTTTCAAAAAAAATTTAAAAATACTCTTATTTAAAAATGTTTTTTCTTCTTTCCTCCTCCCACCGTAAATTCTAACGGTTTTCATCCAAAAATTAACGGCAAAGGTATTTTTGAAACATTTTTCAAAATCCAGTGATATTTTTGAAACTTTTCAAAGTTCAGAGGCATTTTTTAAACAAACCCCATAATTTAGGGGTATTTTTTATAATTTAGCCATATTGTTACTTATATCACATTTATTACATCCTGAATCATATCATTTATGATTTTAAAGGAAACCCCTTTAAAATATGTTTTATTTTTTTTAAAAAAAAATCTGAAATATAGTTCATCTTTGCCTCGTTTAATAACAATTTAAGTCTCATTTATAACCATTTGTTTTTTTATTTTTTTTTATTTTAACCAAATATTTACTGAAGCAAAAAAGAGATTAGTTATGACGAAAACCCGCACGGAATTACCTCGGAACAAATCCGGCGGAATTATCGGCGGCCAGAATTTCACGCTTCTGTTGTTGGGCCCTCCAATGGCCAACCAATCTCTCAAGTAAATGCCCTCAAGCCCCGCCGGATCGGCCACCACACTCCGGTCGTAAAACGGCAATGTCTCAGCCACCGCAAAAACCGCCTCCGACGACTCACGGCCGCCGCCAGCAACCAAATTTTTGCAGACACGAGCCCACGATTTCACGAACGAAGTCGAAGACCTCCCGTCGAGAATCGCGTGATGGGAAGAAATCCCGATGCAAAATCCGGCGTTCCCAAACGAAGTCACCTGCAGCGCCACAACCGCCGCCCGGTCCTCCGCCGCCTGCAGCTCCGGCACCAGAGTATGAAACTCCGCCGCCTCATGCAACCCGTCATCGACGAGATGGTGGAATTCGGCGTTGGATTCGGCGACGGTCAGCAGAACGCCGTCGCCGGCGGCGGTATGGACGGCCGGTTTGGAGGAGTTTTCCGGCCAGACGATGGCGCCGGCGACGGGGAGGTAGTGCTGCAGAACGGCGAAGAGGGAGTTTTTGAGGTTCGAAACGACGGCGTCGAAGGGCGCCGGAGATTTGTAGAAGAAGAGGCGTTGGACCGGAGGGAATCGGAACCAGAGGATGTCGAAGAAGGTGAGGGGAAGAGTGGCCGGCACGGCGGAGGCCGGCGGCAGAGGCACCGTGCAGACCTCGAGGATGTTGACGGAGCGATGATTTTCCGCCATGGAAATGTTGTGGACGTTCTTGGAAAGCTTGTTTGTCTCTATATAACATGTGTGTATGAAGAGTTCAAAAAGATTGTGAACTTGAATAAGTCCGACATTTTCGAAACAAAAATACTCACTTTTGATATGTTAACTCATATGTTTCCATATAAACCATTTATTTATTTATTATTTTTTTTTTGACAATATGGGATGGGGATTCGAACCACAGACCTTGTGGTTATTAGTACATTTTTTTTATGAGCTATGTTCTTGTTGACTTATTTATTTATTAGTTGAACCTTGAACGAGACTGTCCCAAATGAAATGGGAGCCTATGATATTTGATCAGGCCTATAATATTTTATAAAAATATAAAATTGTAAAATATCAAAGTTATCGTATTATATGATTGTTCCTTACAAAAATAAAATAAAATATATTAAACTAAGAAAATGTCACCGACTCTTTATAGTCCGAACTTTCAATCAACTCTTTCCAAAATATCATTCTCATGTATCATCGACCAAGAAAAGAAACAGTGTAATTTGGAAGAAATATATTTTGCTGACACCTTTTTGTCAATAAATTTTAGGGAAAAATACACTTTTAGGTCCCTGAGGTTTGAGTTAGGTTTCATTTTGATCCCTGAGTTTTCAAACTCAACAATTTAGTCCATGAGGTTTGAGATAAGGAGCAATTTGGTCCCTGCCATCCATTTTGCCGTTAAATCTAACGGGTTGCTGACGTGGCACTATTATTTTAATTAAAAAAATTAATTTTTTATTTTTTTAAATGAAAATGTATTAAAATAATAAAAATATTATTATTTTTTTTAATAAATTTCTCTCTTTCTCTCTTCTTCTTCTTTCACCACCCACCACCTCTCTCTTGTTCTTCTTCACCACCCACCACCCACAATCACCGGCCACCGACGACCACCGCTCGCCGGCGGCAGTCGGTCGCTGGCAAACTTTTTTTTTTTCCTTTCCTTTCCTCTCTCTCACGCGTTCGGTCTCCCTCTCTCTCATCCCTCTCCATTTTGTTTCTCCTCCGCCAACCACGAATAGGCCAAGATCCGTCTCTCTCCCGTTCGTTTCTCCTTCGCCGGCAACAAGATCTCGTCATCGCTGTTTGCGAAGCCGTGAAGACCCATGCCGGTGTCCTCGAAGAAATCCCAACACCGGTGTTCGTGAAGAAATCCTCCATCGCTGTGGAGGAGTCGTTGTCGCGTGGGTAAAACAAAACTAAGCATATGATCTCTTGAAATTACCCAACTCAATAAATTTACAAACTAAGCCCAGAAACGAAAGAAACCAAAAGAAAATGAAGAAGAAGGCGGAAACAACCGAAGGAAATCGGGCAAACAGGGAGGTAGCTAGAAATTTATTGAGTTGTTGGGCAGGGAGGCAGTGAAATAACTCATTTTATTTTGAGTATTACTGAAATAGCTCATTCCCCAAAATTCTCTTCGTATCAATGAAATAGCTTTGCATTCTCCTTCCACTCCCAGATCCTACTAACACTATTATCTACTAATCTCCACTATTACGAAAAAAGGGCTCAAAACTCCGACTCAATTAGCACGTTAAAATCAAATGAGACGAAACCCAGAACAACGAAGACTTCATTGCTTCCAAAAACCAGAGAAAAAAGAGGGGAAGCTTTGAAAATGAAGAACCCTTAAGTTAAGCCCCCAAACTTGGATTGGAAGAGAGGTTTTGGGGAATAGTCGTTGGGCTGGGAGGCTGGGAGGTAGCTGTTTGCCGTCGTCGGAGCGGTGCTATAGATGGAGATGAAAAGTCGAAAAGAGGGACGGCTGGAGATCGTGAAAGGGAAGTAAAAAGGAAAAAAAAGATGGTAGACCCACAAACAGCAGCTTTTCTGGGCAATTTCCTGTGATTCGGGTTGTGGGTTTTCTCCTTCAGCAAGCTTTGGTGTTTATTAGGCACCTACAACAGTGGGTAAGAACCGATTCGCCGGAAAACCACTTAAAAGAAAAGAAAGGTTGGAGAAAAGAAAGAAAGAAAAAATTCCGGCGGTCGCCGGCAGCCGGCGGCGATCGGCCACCGGAGTTGAGGAAGGAGAAGATAGGGAAGAAGGAAGGTGGTAAGGTGGTGGGGAAGAGAAAGAAGAAGGAGAAGAGAGATGGAGGGAAAGAATTAAAAAAATAATTAAAAAATAATATTTTTATTATTGTAATATATTTGTATTTAAAAAATAAAATTTTAAATTTTTTAAATTAAAATAATAGTGTCACGTCAGCAGTCCGTTAGATTTAACGGCAAAATGGATGCCAGGGACCAAATTGGTCCTTATCTCAAACCTTAGGGACTAAATTGTTGAGTTTGAAAACTCAGGGACCAAAATGAAACTTAACTCAAATTTCAGGGACTAAAAGTGTATTTTTCCCTAAATTTTATCAAATTTTTGTATTAAAAGGTCTAATTGAGGATTTTTAATATAAGTTTTAAATATTGTTTCGGTCCATTTACTTCATTTTTTTGAACTTATTTTTGTAATTTTTTCATTTGTCCATTTTATATTGTATTTTTGAAAAGTTTGTTTTGGTTCTTTTTACTTTATCATTTCAGTCCTTTCATTTTTTTTAATCTCATTTTTATTCATTTTTGTCCTTATACTTTTGAGATATTAATGTTGATCCTTGTACTCTTAAGAAGTAACTATTTTGCTCCTGCCAAAGCGAGTCTAGCTCAGTGGTAATTGACATGTATCCTCGACCATGAGGTCAGAGCTTCGAATCTCTCATCCCAAATGTTGATGTATTAAAAAAAAAACCATTTTACTCCTTATTTACAATTATACACAATGAAAACCTTTCTACACAAAGTTAGGAGTATGACTACATTTCAAAAAATATATTGAATTTAGTTTTGTGCAAAAAATACCATCTAAAAAAAATGAGATTTACAAAAATGCAAACATTTCAAAATGAACAAAAATTGAAAGAACAAGAACAAAATAGTATTTAAGACCTATATAAAAAAGTTCTCAATTTAATTCATTTAATATAAAAATTGATAAAAAAATTTATTCATTAAATTATTGTTTTACTAACATATTTGGATAGATAGATGACGTTGGCACTACTTGACACATGAAATTCATCACGTCTATCAACAAAATCTATTTCTTCTAAATGATATGTTTGTGTGATCAAATATATGTTAATAAAATCATAATTTAGTTGTATGTCAACTTTTTATTTGTTTATCTTATTTTTTGGGTAAAGTTTTTATTTTGATTCATGAACTTTAAGTGTTCTATTTATTCCTAAATAAATTAAAAAGGAAAAGAATAAGTTTATGTGTGTCCTCATCAACCAAAAGATCATAGTTTTGAATTCTTCCACTTTAAATGTTGTCGTACTAAAAAATTGTGACGCTTGCATGTCTAACTACTTATCTTCTATATATATATATATATATGTATTTATTTATTTATTTATTTGGATGGACACAAAAACATGAATTGAATTGTCAAGGGCAGCTGTTGTCAATTAAAGCATAAAATACCATTTTAGTCCTTTTTTTTTTACAACACCGGGATGTGAGGAGATTCAAACACACATCTTTAGGTTATTGGTACAAACTTTATGTCAATTTTTTTTTGTCAAAAACTTTTTTTCAATTGAATCATACTCATATTGACATTTTTGTATCTATACTTTAAATTTTGTTTCATTTGAATCTATATATTTTCAATAAAGTTTAAAATTGATCCCTACTACAAGTTTAAAGTAATTTTTTTTTTTTTTTTTTTTTTTATCGAAATTGGTTGAATAATAACAATAATTTTCATGTAAGAAAACATACAATGTAAACATATTCATAGAATTTATAGAAGGAAGATCAATAGAGACTAAAGTTGAATAAAACCCAAAGTACAGCCTACCGGGGCCAAAATGGTATTTTAACCAAAATTAAAACTTTTAATTTTTTTTTCTATATTATTTTTAAAACATAAATTAACTTATTCTCTCCTTTCTTCTTTCTTGTTCTTTCTTTCCTCTCACGGTCATAAGAATAGTAAACAAATTGAATGATTGTTTCGTTGGGATTTTGACATATCAACACACAAATAGACTTTTCGTCTCTAGATTAATACTTCGAGGTAGGAGTGCAAGTTGAAGCCAAACAATCGACGAAATTGATTGAATCAAAGTCGATTCGGACTATTGACTTGTCATTTGACTTAGATTTTGTAGAATACAAAATTGGAAATTAATATTCAATTCAATTTGGATAAATTTTGTCTTATTTTACTCCCTTCAATATGAATTTGATTGATTGTTATCAATTCTTCAATCCAATTTTCAAGAAATTTGACTTTCAACACTATATTTTGTATCAATTTATTTTTCGATTTAGTGTATTTTTTAGATAAATTTTATCAGTAGTTTATTCAACTCGATTTTGATTGCTTTTTCGATCTGTTAATTCTAGTTTCTTAAAATTCAAATTTCAACAACGTCTTTTAAATAAATTTATTTTCCCTTTAACCAATCTTTGAATTTGGTGTCGTTTCAACTCGAATTGATATCGTCACACCCTTAGGATGAGGGGTGTAAAGAACAAAACAAAAGCACCCACAAACACCAAGGCTAACTCAATGGATGCATGCCCATTGGTCTAGTTCATATATCACTATGTGGCCTCAAGTGGTGGACCCATACAAACCCTAATGCCTCTGGGAATGGAAAACTTGGGCAATCAATAGTAGATGGTTAAATTTAAATGTCCATTTTTTGAAAATGGCTAGCTAACTTTTTTCTTATATAAATGACTAAATGATAAATCTGACATATGAGTTGGGACAATAAATTTTCACCCTAAACTTTCAATTCCATTGCCAACATGAGTATAATTACTGGCATAAAGCTTCTACTAATGACTAAAAAGATCTGTAGTTCGAATTTTCTCACCCCCACATGTTGAAAATAAAACTTGGTTAAAAATCATTTTTGGTCCCTAACTTTCATGAAAGTAACAACTTAGTCCCTGAACTTTGATTTGTAACGATTTAGTCCCTATACTTTCAATTTTGTAACAATTTAGTCCTTGAACTTTAATAAGTAACAATTTTGTCCCTGTACTTTCAAATTCGTAACGATTTAATACCTATCGTGAAAATTAATGTAAAGATTTAATGAAATTTTTTACATGGATAGATTAATAAACTAACTTTTGGATCCAATATGTTTATAAGCTAAAAAGTTTAATCATTAAATAACAAAAATCGACATTTAATTTTGATGAATTTTTTGTGATAAGGATTAAATTGTTACAAATTTGAAAGGACATGGACTAAATTGTTACAAATTTGAAAGGACATGGACTAAATTGTCACTTATTAAAATTTAGAGACTAAATTGTTACAAAATTGAAAGTGCAATGACTAAATCGTTACAAATCAAAGTTTAGAGATCAAATTATTACTTTCGTGAAAGTTTAGGGACCAAAAGTGATTTTTAACCCAAAAAAACTTTCAATTCCATCAACTTTAGAACTCAAACTTCAATCTCTTCTGTTAACTTTTCATTTAAATCACTAGTAAAATGATTTTTCACACTTACCTAGGCCACATATTTCGTGATGATATGTCCTTATTTAATATACTTTTTTTTCCGTTAAAAAATAACCCAATCTCCTCCCCTCTCACTCTATCTCTCTTACTCCTCTCTCATTATTGTTCAACCTTGCTCGATCCTTTTGCAGTGGGTAAAGGTTTGTTGTATGGATGCAAATTGATACACTTATTTAAGTTTGAGGTCTACATTGATGAAATTGAAAGTTTAAGGTGAAAATTGATATAAAAAGTTCGGGGGTCAAAATGCCAAAGTGAGCATAGGTCAGCAGTAGTTGGCATGTTTGGTATGATGTTTGAATCTCCCACTCCCAAATGTTGTTGAACTGAAAAAAAAAAAATTCGGTCAAAATTGATTTATTATTTTTTTCTTTTTTCTTTTTAATCTTACACACCAAGTTATTGGGCTTCATCACGACTAGGGGTGTACAAAAAACCCGACAACTCGAACAACCCGGACTACCCAACCCAAACTGTAAGGGTTGGATTGGGTTAGGATTTTTTCCGGTTTGGGTTAGGTTGAATTTTTAATAAACTGAAAATTCGGTTCGGTTCTCGGGTTGAAAAAAGATTGGCTCGGTTCAATCCAAACCGAACCGAAAACACACACACACATATATATATATATGCTTATAATTTTTATAATAACTATGTGGTATAGTGGTTTAATCTCTCCCTTGTAATAACAAAGTGCGTGTGTTTGAGCTCTAGAGGCACCAAACTTATTTTTTTTTAATATATATATATTTTATATATATATATATATATTTTAATAATAGTGTTTTTTTTTTTTTAGAATAAGGATCTATTCTTTTTATGTTTTTTCTTTTCCGTTTTTTTAATTTTTTCATTGATAACTTCGTTCTCGGCCACCAAACAGTTGTGTTTTTTATTTTATTTATTTAATCAAACTTCAAATAATTATATAAACTTTTTTTTCCTTCAAACTCCATAAAGCCAATAATTATTTTTTCCTTTTTTTTTAACTTCTTTTTTATTTAATCTACATAATTTAGACTTTTGTATCTTGATATTTACATTATAGTGTTGTGGATAAGCATAAATGTTTTAAAAAAAAGAATTTTAAATAATTAAAAAAAAGGCAACCCGGCAACCCAACCCAACCCGAAAATAGAAGGGTTGGGTTGGATTGGGTTGCCATATATGTTCGGGTCATTCGGGTCGACAACCTGAGGGTTGGTCCTAAAAAACCCCCCAACCCAACCTAACCCAACCCGTGTACACCACTAATCACGACCCAAAAACTTGACAGTTGAAATGGAGAGAGAGAGAATCGTCGGTCTACTTGCAGAAGAAGAGAAGTCCAATGGACCGAGGCACAAATTGGAGTTGCAGAGCTGAAATGGGGTTTTTTGGAAACATAACAGAAAAAATGAAAAAATTTAGAAAAAACAAGTACTTTTGAAACTAATTGGAAAAATAGGGTGTCACGCCTCTTCAAGAGGCGTGACATACCTTTTTTTTTATTTTTTTTATTTTTATATTACTTTGTCAAATCAACAATCAATTTTCAATCCATTTTTTAAATTTATTTTATTTTATTTAATGATTATTACAAATTCTTAATCATAACATAATGATTATGTTTTAAAATTTCAAAGTTTGCAATTTTTTTTAAATAACCCTCTATAATTCTTTTAAATATAATTTTTTACATTTTCACATTTTCTAAATTTAAGAAGGTTATGAGGAGTAGGTTCTTCTTGCCCTTGATTAAACAAGCTTTTTTTTTTTTTACTCAATTTCTAATATATTATATATATCTAAACTTTTTATCTTCAATATTATGAACTATTAATTATACATTAATGTTAATCAATAACTAAATTAAGCATATCATTTTACTATTAATTCTTGTCTTTACCTTCTGAATTTGATATCTATACTAATTTATCAAGTATATATGTGTATTATATACATTGAAAAAAAAAACTAATTTTAATGGCTAAATTAAAGACGAGAATTATTTCAAAAAAAAAAAAATTAAAGATGAGAATAAAATTTAGGTACTACATGTTTATTTTAATAAGAAATAACAAAAAAAGAGAATCTTATTAAGGATTTTTTTAATTTCTTTTTTCTTCCAAACATGATTGCATTAATAGCGAAATAAGTATTATAATTAAAAGGCATCAAAACCAAATAAAATTTAACTATATGCCACCATTAAAACTATAGTAAATTGAAACGTCTTTTTTGCTAGGGACATCCAACAATATATATTCATTATATATTATTGAAAGCTTACTCAATTAATATCAAGTTATTCGTTAAGAAAATATTTTTATCATCTTTCGCATAGAAATATTCTCAATTCAGTTTAAATAATAATAATAATAATAATTTTCAGAATTGAAATTTCACATTTCAATTTTAAAAAACAAAAGAAGAAATCACGGTTTAATTTTTAAATTCCTCTCGGTGGGTATATAAAACTGGTTATATATTAACAAAAAAAAAAAAAAAAAACAGCTGAAATGCTTCTCAGACCCACCAAAAAATTTCTCAAAAAAAATGAAGCAGTAAAAAACTTGTTATAAAAACCATGCATGAGCGTTCAAGAAAAAAAAAATTAAAAACGTAGGTTAAGTGACCGGACATGACCGGTCACTGACAGATTGGAAGAGTCGCGCCTCTTGAAGAGGCGCGACACATGTATTTTCAAAATAGTTTTAAAAGTACTTTTTTTTTCTAATTTTTTTCATTTTCTTGTTTACTTTTACAAAAAAACCGCTGAAATGCAACCATTAAACTCGATCTTTTCTCAATCGACCTCTTATTAATTATTGTCAATCACATCACTTGCAGTTGCTCAGCCGTCGATGACGCCGATTCACCAACGGTCAGGTTTGGAAAATGATGTCACCAAGGCCGATGTCTAAGGATCGAGTATCTTCGCCTCATTTTAGGTTCTCTATTTCCATATTATATATAAAGAACAATACTTGGTTACAGTGTGTAGGTATCTAAACACAACAACATTAAAATGTTGACAACTAAGAGTGAGAATGTAGAAAATGAGAGTTTTTGTTTTCTCTCTCTCCTAGTTGTTAACGTTTAATGGTGGTGTGTATATAAATGAAAACAATTTTCTCGATTATTGTATGAGGTTTTTTTTTACGTGAAACAAAAATCAAAGAGCAATACTTAACTATATATCGATGTGTACGATCTCTCTACACAACCCATTAAAGAGCAAAGCTTAGCTAATGTGTAGATACCTCTGTACGCACCACCATTAAAATATTGACAACTAGAAGAGATAAATTTTATTTCATTTTTCCAATCTTCTATTTATTTGTTGTTAAGATTTTAAGGGAGGAAATTCCTACACACCCTCGTGCATATATATTGTTCCCTATTAAAATTGTGTTGAATGAATTTGTTCTCAATCTCTAATATGTGTAAAGAGATACCTACACATCATACCCATTCAGAGATATATATGTGTGTTTGTTGTCCAATCGATTATATTTGAAATCTACTCAGTACTAATTAATAATTCGTCTTACAATTTATTTTTCTAAGATCATAATAGTTATTTTAACAGTCACAATGAGTCATTTAATGTAGCGGTCACATTATGATTACCAAAGTCTCAACTAACTTATGTTTAAATATCACATTTACAATTTTTCAAAAAAAAAAAAAAAAATATCACATTTACAACAAAACCCATAAATCTTTTTTCCCCTTTTATTCATTTTGCCTAATTTTTTCCGCCATTAAAGCACCTTCATTCAAAGCTCTTCAAGACCTTTAGCAAAAATCGCAGCAAATTTCTCCATAACGTCTCTCTTAGCCACCCACCCGAGCTCCACTCCGCCGTCTCGGCCGTCGCAGACAGAAACGGCTCCGGTGCTGTCGACCGAGACAACCTCCACCTTCGCCGGCGTCCCCCACCCGAAATCCACGCCGTACAACTAAAATCTCGGCGATCCGGCGATGGAAAGCAGCTTCAGATTGCTCTTCAAAGCCTGCATTATCAACGAAACCCAGTTTTCGGCGCCATTCAGAACTCCGTCGTCTTCCAAGCTTTTAATTGCCTCTGATATGGCCTCCACGGCGGCGACCACACCGTTTTCAGCCACCAGCTTGGCTCTCTCCACGGCGGTGGTCCGGCTGACCAGGCAGTTCCCGAAGTAGTTCGCCGGCACAGGTGGGTCCAGCCGCCGTCGCGCATCTACCGACATTCCGAAGACCATTTCTCCATCGTGGGTTGATTCGTCGGCCACGGCGGCGCAGACCCATGTGTACGCCATCGCCACCGTGAAGGTGGAGATGTGGGCCGGCGGGAGGGCCGGGTTCCGGCGGCTGAGTGCCAATTGCTTGAGTTTTTGGATGTTTTGGGAATTTAGCTTGAATGTGCCTTTAATAAGAAATTTCATTACACATTTTTTACAACATGTAAGTGGGGAATTGAGCCTATGACCTCTTGGTCAATATACAAATTTTATGTCGGTTGAGTTATGTTCTTGTTGGCAATTTATTACTTAATTAGTGTTAAGACATATACCAAAAGGTTCACATTCCTCCCCTGTAAAAACAAATATATATCGAGACCATTAATTCTCTTTAAAAAATAAAGAAATCAAAACAGTGAACCCTTGAATTTTAAAGTAAATTTTAATTACGTTCCTAGATTTTGATAATTTCCCTTTAAACTCATGAACATTGAAATTGTTTTAAGAAATACTTAATTTTTTTGAGGTTAAAAATCACTTTTTGTCCCTCAACTTTCATAAAAGTAACAATTTAATCTCTAAACTTTGATTTGTAATATTTTAGTCCTTGTACTTTCAATTTTGTAACAATTTAATCATTATCGAATAAAATTTCATCAAAATTAAATGTTGATTTTTATTTTTAAAAAAAATCCTTGTCTCGTTTAATAACAATTTAAGTCTCATTTAATGATCATTTGATTTTTTTTTAACAAAACTTGCTGCACACCGGTATATAAGAAATACCCGATTAAAATTTTGACAACTGAAAAAAGAAAATGAGAGTATAAAAAAAATAATTATGACGAAAACCCGCACTTAAATACCTCGGAACAACTCCGGCGGAATTATCGGCGGCCAGAATTTCAAGCTTCTGTTGTTGGGCCCTCCAATGGCCAACCATTCTCTCAAGTAAATGCCCTCAAGCCCCGCCGGATCGGCCACCACACTCCGGTCGTAAAACGGCATTGTCTCAGCCACCGCAAAAACCGCCTCCGACGACTCACGGCCGCCGCCAGCGACCAAATTTTTGCAGACACGAGCCCACAATTTCACGAACGAAGTCGAAGACCTCCCGTCGAGAATCGAGTGATGGGAAGAAATCCCGATGCAAAACCCGGCGTTCCCAAACGAAGTCACCTGCAGCGCCACAACCGCCGCCCGGTCGTCCTCCGCCGGCAGCTCCGGCACCAGAGTGTGAAACTCCGCCGCCTCACGCAACCCGTCACCGACGAGATGGTGGAATTCGGCGTTGGATTCGGCGACGGTCAGCAGAACGCCGTCGCCGGCGGCGGTCTGGACTGCGGGTTTGGGGGAGTTTTCCGGCCAGACGATGGCGCCGGCGACGGGGAGGTAGTGCTGCAGAGCGGCGAAGAGGGAGTTTTTGAGGTTCGAAACGACGGCGTCGAAGGGCGCCGGAGATTTGTAGAAGAAGAGGCGTTGGACCGGAGGGAATCGGAACCAGAGGATGTCGAAGAAGGTGAGGGGAAGAGTGGCCGGCACGGCGGAGGCCGGCGGCAGAGGCACCGTGCAGACCTCAAGGATGTTGACGGAGTGATGATTTTCCGCCATGGAAATGTTGTGGGCGTTCTTGGAAAGCTTGTTTGTCTCTATTTAACATGTGTATGAATAGTTCAAAAAGATTGTGAACTTGAATAAATCCGATATTTTCGAAACAAAAATACTCACTTTTAATATGTTAACTCGTATATTTCCATATTAACCATTTATTTATATGTCTGGGAATAAGATTGCTACGAATAAAGGTTTTATAGTTGCCTAGAATAAAAGATACCTGAGAATACTATGCCTGAGAATCAAATAACTGTGTTTGGGAATAAAGGTTTTATAGTTGAAATAAATGATACCTGGGAATACTATGCCTGAGAATAAAATTGTTGGAAATAAAAGATAACTGTGTTTGGTCGTGCATGAGAATGTCATCAGGATTTTATGAGAACGCATTATGTTTGTATTTATTTTTTAGAAATAATCTTGTAAACTTTATGTAATTATAATAAATTAATCGATAAAATAATTAAAATTAATTCAGAGTATTAATAAAAATCAATGAATTAAATTAAATTTTTTAATAAATATTCTTAGTTACAATTATTTAATATATTTGTATCATAAAAATTAATTAGATAAGTATTTTAATAATAATATGATTATTTATTTATTATAAAGAAATCCAAAAAAATAATTAATTGATTATAAATAATCAATAAGTAATTAATTATAATTATTGAAAAATGAATTTTTATACTAAAATCATTTAAATAATTTTAATTCAATAATTAAATATATTTTCGATAATGTTAACTAATTAATTATAAATTTTAGTAAATATGTAATTACACCCCTTAATAAAATTGGACTAAGTATTTGTTTAAAAAAAAATTGAAATTCTTGACAAATTATTATTTAATCTAATTAAATAATTTATTATATTATTTTTTACTTTAATATCCATTAGTTAATAAAAATGCATATAAAAATAAAAAAGAAGAGGTGGCAAAGAGAAAATCCATACTTTTTCAAGAGCATAGAAAACCCTTGCGTATGGGCATAAATGATGCCTGAGAATCCTTTATTTCCAGGGCCCACCACAGAAACCTTGAAACAAACAAGGGTATCAGAAACCCTTGCCCATTCCCATCCCAAAACCCTTGCGCCAAACGGCCCCTTAGCCTATGGGCATAAATGATGTCTGGGAATGCTTTATTCCCAGGAGCCCACCACAGAAACCTTGAAACAAATAAAGGTATCAGAAACCTTTGCCCTTTCCCATCTCCAAAACCCTGCACCAAATGGCCCCTAAGGATATATATTTTTTTAATTTTATTTTAAAAAATGAAAAAATAATTTTTTAATAAAAAAAATACCGCCATGTTAGCAAGATGTTTTTTTTAACGGGAAAATGGACGGAGGGACCAAAATGAAACGAAATCCAAACCTCAGGGACTAAATTGTCGCGTTTGAAAACTCAGGGACCGAAATGAAACCTAACCCAAACCTCAGTGACTAAAAGTGTAATTTTCCCTAAGTTTTAAATATTGGTTTGTTCCATTTACTTTATTTTTTAAAAACTTATTTTGGTAATTTTTGCATTCGTCCATTTTATGTTGTATTTTTGAAAAGTTTGCTTTGGTTCTTTTTACTTTAAAAAGGTATCATTTTACTCCTTTCATTTTTTTTTATCTCATTTTTATTCATTTTTGTTGTACTTTTGAGGTATTCATGTTGATCCTTGTACTCTTAAGAAGTAACCATTTTGCTCTTTATTTACAATTATACACAATGAAAACCTTTCTAAACAAAGTTATGAGTATGATTGCATTTAAAAAAAAAAAAATCTATTGAATTTAGTTTTGTGCAAAAAGTACCATCTAAAAATTGAGATTATGTTGATGGCCAAATTTCGCCTAAGCAAACTGCCTAACCTTCACGTGACCAACAGTGAATTTGTTGAAGAGAGGGGGAAGACGTGACTTGCAAGACAAGAAAACGCTGCACACTGGTGTGGTGTAGGCCACACACACTCCGATGCTTAAGTTAGTTCTAAATGAGAGAGAATAGTCTGTAACCGGAGGTCTCAGAATTATACCTGTGATTCCAATGCTCTAGATTTCGATCCCACTTTTCAAATGGCCTCCGTGCGTATTTATTCCTTTCCCTGCTAGGGTTTGCCTTGGAACTCTGCCAGACGGTGACAGGTTAAGGACGGGTTTAATGGGTTCGAGCCCAAATTGCTGGTCAACCCTCTCCTGGCCGAGGAGCAGAGTGAGGGGGAAGCCTTGGGCTTCTCCCTTTCTCTGAAGGTGTTGGGCCGCTACTTTGGCTTTCGAGCCCGCTAATTTCGGGTCTTCTGAACCGAATTATCATAGGCAATTTTTTACTTAATTATAACAATTTACAAAAATGCAAACATTTCAAAAGTATATTGTAAAATGAGCAAATTACAAGAATCAAAATGAACAAAAATTGAAAGAACAGGGACAAAATAGTATTTAAGACCTACATAAAAAAGTTCTCAATTAATTCATCTAATATAAAAATTGATAAATATTTATTCATTAAATTAATGTTTTACTAACATATTTGAATAGACATGACGTTGACACTACTTGACACACGAAATTCATCATGTCTATCAACGGAATCTATTTCTTCTAAATGACATGTTTGTGTGATCAAATATATGTTAATAAAATCATAATTTAGTTGAACATCAACTTTTTATTTGTTTATCTTATTTTTGAATAAAATTTTTATTTTGATTCAAGAACTTTCAGTGTTCTATTTATTCCTAAATAAATTAAAAAGAAAAAGAAGAAGTTTATGTGTCCTCATCAACCAAAAGATCATAGTTTCGAATTCTTCCACTTCAAATGTTGTTGAACTAAAAAAAATTGTGACGCCTGCATGTCTAACTACTTATTTTCTGGTTATCTTATTTTTATGTTTCTTTAAATATATTTTCCAAACTTTTTTTTTTCTTTGTAAGAATTTCATATTTTCACCTTTAGCCATCTTTCATTTCTCATTCCCCCCAAAAAAAAAAAAAAAAAAATTGTTGGTATATTTTAGTGTGGTGTTTCATATAAGAAACTACACACATACACACATAAACAAAAACATGAATGGAATTGTCAAGGACAGCTGTTGTCCTTAACAGTGTGTAAAAATTAAAAGATGATAAATAAAATACCATTTTAGTCCTTTTTTTTTTTTTTTTCTTTTACAACACCCGGATATGAGGAGATTCAAATAGACATCTTTAGGTTATTAGTACAAACTTTATGCCAATTGAATCATACTCATGTTGACTTTTTTGTCTCTATACTTTAAATTTTGTTTCATTTGAATCTATATATTTTCAATAAAGTTTAAAATTGGTCCCTACTACAAGTTTAAAGTAAATTTTTTATCTAAATTGGTTAAATAATAACAATAATTTTCAGGTAAGAAAACATACAATGTAAACATATTCATAGAATTTATAGAAGGAAGATCAATAGAGACTAAAATTGAATAAAACCCAAATTACAGCCTACTGAGGCCAAAATGGTATTTTAACCAAAATTAAAACTTTTAATTCTTTTTCTATATTATTTTTAAAACATAAATGAACTTATTCTCCCCTTTCTTCTTTCTTATTTTTTCTCTCCTCTCACTGTCATACAAATAGTAAACAAATTGGATGATTGTTTCGTTGCGATTTTGACATATCAACACACAAATAGACTTTTCGTCTCTAGATTAATACTTCGAGGTAGGAGTGCAAGTTGAAGCCAAACAATCAACGAAATTGATTGAATCAAAGTCGATTCGCACTATTTGAACCATACTGGTCAATTGACTTAGATTTTGTAGAATACAAAATTGGAAATTAATATTCAATTCAATTTGGATAAATTTTGTCTTATTTTACTCCCTTCCATATGAATTTGATTGATTGTTATCAATTCTTCAATCCAATTTTCAAGAAATTCGACTTTCAACACTATATTTTGTATCAATTTTTTTTTTCTTTAACCAATCAATTTAATGTCTTTTTTAGATAAATTTTATCAGTAGTTTATTCAACTCGATTTTGATTGCTTTATCGACCTGTCAATTCTAGTTTCTTAAAAGTTAAATTTCAATATATGAATTTGTTGTAGTTTCAACTCGAATTGATATGGTCATGCCCTTAGAATGAGGGGTGTAAAGAAGAAGAAGAAGAGGAAGAGTTAAATTTCAATATATGAATGAAATTGTGTTTGAAATTGTTGTAGTTTCAAACCCTTAGAATGAGGGGTGTAAAGAAGAAGAAGAAGGCTAACTCAATGGATGCATGCCCATTGGTCTAGTTCATATATCACTATGTGGCCTCAAGTGGTGGACCCATACAAACCCTAAAGCCTGTGGGAATGGGAAACTTGGGCAATCAATAGTAGATGGTTAAATTTAGATGTCCATTTTTGGAAAATGGCTAAATAAATTTTTTCTTATATAAATGACTAAATGATAAATTGACATATTAGTCGAGACAATATATTTTCACCCTAAATTTTCAATTCCATCGCCAACATGAGCACAATTACTGGCATAAAGCTTGTACTAATGAGTAAAAGATCTGTGGTTCGAATCCTCCCACCCCCACATGTTGGAAAAAAAAAACTTGGTTAAAAATCAATTTTGGTCCCTGAACTTTCATGAAAGTAACAATTTAGTCCTTGAACTTCGATTTGTAACGATTATTCCCTGTACTTTCAATTTTGTAACAATTTAGTCCTTGAACTTTAACAAGTAACAATTTAGTCCCTGTATTTTCAAATTCGTAACGATTTAGTTCTTATCGTGAAAATTAATGTAAATATTTAATGAAATTTTTTACTTGGATAGATTAATAAACTAACTTTGGGATTCAATATGTTTATAAGCTACAAAGTTTAATCATTAAATAACAAAAATCGACATTTAATTTTGATGAATTTTTTGCGATAAGGATTAAATTGTTACAAATTTGAAAGTATAGGGACTAAATTGTTACTTATTAAAGTTCAAAGACTAAATTGTTACAAAATTGAAAGTATAAGGACTAAATCGTTACAAATCAAAGTGTACGGACCAAATTGTTTCTTTCACAAAAGTTTAGGGATCAAAAGTGATTTTTAACCCAAAACGAACTTTCAATTCCTGAGCTTTAGAACTCAAACTTCAGCGAGCGTTTCAATTTATCTCTTCGGTTAACTTTTCATTTAAATCACTTGTAAAATGATTTTTTTTTCTGAAATAAACTTGTAAAATGATTTTTCACACTTACCTAGGCCACATATTTCGTGATGATATGTCCTTATTTAATATACTTTTTTTTTCCGCTAAAAAATAACCCAATCTCCTCCCCTCTCACTCTATCTCTCTTACTCCTCTTTCATTATTGTTCAACCTTGCTCGATCCTTTTCTAGTGGATAAAGCTTTGTTGTAAGGATGCAAATTGATACACTTATTTAAGTTTGAGGTCTAAATTGATGAAATTGAAAGTTTAAGGTAAAGATTGATATAACAAGTTCAAGGTCAAAATGCCAAAGTCAGCGGTAGTTGGCATGTTTGGTCAGAGGTTTGAATCTCCCACTTCCAAATGTTGTTGAACTGAAAAAAAAAAAAAAAAAAAAAGTTCATGTTCGAAATTGATTTATTATTTTTTGGGCTACTTGCACAAATAGAAAACTCAACCCATTTGACATGATTATCCAACCCATCCAACCCCCTCCCTTTTTTCCTTCTTCGCGATTCTATCAAGTCTATCATTGATAGATTCTATCGGTGATAGAATTCTATCACTGATAGATTCTATCACTGATAGATTCTATCAGTTATTTTCTGCTTTTTTTTTGGAATTTGCTATTGTTTTATGTCACTTATAGATTTAGTAAGGTGATTGGATGTAGTTGTTCATCCCGTTTTTTTCCCTTCTTCCCGTTTCTATCAAGTCTATCATTGATAGAGTCTATCAGTTATTTCTGCATTTTATTTGGAATTTACTATTGTTTTCTGCCACTGATAAATTTAGTATGGTGATTGGTTGTAGTTGTTCAAATTAGGTGATAGAAGATTTTTATCACAGTGATATAAAACCTTTAGAAAGATTGATTTCTATCAGTGATAGAAAACTATCTTTCTATCACTGATAGAACTATCAAAGATATAAATCTACTATCACTAATAGAAAACTATAATTTTTGTTTCTAAAACCTATGTCATTGATTTTGTTTTTATAGATGTCGAAACAAAATAACATGAAAATTGAATCGGAAGAAAAGAAAAATACAAAGCGGAAGTTGAAATTTAAAGAATGTGAGACCTCAACAAAACAAAAAAAGAAAAAACAAAAGATTTGTACAAAATTATCACGTAATTAGATACACTATTGGTTTCTATTAGTGATAAATTTCTATCAGTGATAGATTCTATAGAAATCCTATCACTGATAGAAATCAAACAAGGGCAAAATAGAAATCAAACAGGGGCAAAACGGGAATTAAAAAAACGATTTAAAAATTTTGCTATATTTGCAATTTTTTATAAAATTTGCTATATTTGCAATTAACCATTAGAATTTAGCCACCCATTGCAATTTTCCTTATTTGTTTTTTCTTTTTTTCTTTTTAACCTTACACACCAAGTTATTGGGCTTCAACACGGCCCAAATACGGCCCAAAAACTTGACAGTTGAAATGGAGAGAGAGAGAATCGTCGGTCTACTTGCAGAAGAAGAGAAGTTCAGTGGACCGAGGCACAAATTGGAGTTGCAGAGCTCAAATGCAACCATTAAACTCGATCTTTTCTCAATCGACCTCTCATTAATTCTTGCCGGTCGCATCACTTGCAGTTGCTCAGCCGTCGACGGCGCCGATTCACCGCCGGTCAGCTTCGGAAAATGATGTCACCAAGGCCGATGTCTGAGGATCGAGGATCTTCGCCTCATTTCAGGTTTTCTATTTCTTGCTTCTGTCCTATTTCCATATTGTACAGAACTCGGGGATATAGAGGCAATTGAATTTTATGAATCTTACGGTTGCCGCTACGTTCGAAATGGGAAATTTCTGCTTTGGTGGGATTGGGATTAGTCCGTTTGGGGGACAATACGGGCTAAAATTTGGATGCCTTAGTTTTCCACTTGATCTTTGCACCAGCTAGAAGGAGTTTGAATGGTCACAACATGACATGTAGTTCAAGTTTTATGAAAATTTGTTGTGGGAAGTGGCTATAATGAATTGGGGAAGGGATGAAATCGCTTGGGTGATGAGATTTCACACAGCGTTAATCACTATGTGATTCCTCCAATTTAGTTAATGATGCAATGGGGAAAATCAGTGTTCGATACTTATTTTTCTCTTCCTGTGTTCAACACGCTTAAATTCTGGCGAACATTTGGTGTACAAACGGTTGGAGAAATAATTCTGAATAGTTCTATTGATTCAATAGGCTGCTATTTTATGCTATCTTAGATCAGCTAAGCGGGTTGGTTTGTCCACCTCCTAGTATAAAGTTGTATCCATCTTCTTTAAATGTATGATTGCTATTTCATGCTGGTGAGTTGCCCTTCTTTGCAGACATACACCGTTGCAGATAATCCACATGGTTGGAAATTTCTTTCGGATATGGTCAATCTATTCCATGTATCGCTATTTTTCTCAGACTGGAGCTTCAGTTGTACTTTTTCTATTTTGTTGTTTGGCTCCTGCAGCCATAATATTCTTGACTTTGCAAAAGCCTTGGAAGGGAAAGCCCCTTTCAAATACCCAGGTGAAGTGGAAAATTTAGCTGTAAGAACCAAATGTTACAACGTCCTCATACTATATCTTCAGTTTTTTTATTAGATCTAACTTGCTCTTTTAGGTAGTTCCTTCTGTGATAAATGGGGGCATAACAGCTTTGTACTTTATCTTGTGGGGAAAGGGCCTTAAAGCCTGTGGACCTCTGAGGTGGGTTACCTGTGAAAATTATTACCACTTTCTCTTTCTTTTTGTCACATACATGAATCATGCATGGATGCACCACATGAACTCATATTTTTCATGGAAAAGATCCCAGAAAATTCAACTAAACAGGATGAATACAAGTATAATCACACTTGGTTATAAGACGGTTTCTTATATTCCTTGTCCTAATCTTATAGATTGGTAGAGAATTTGCTTTAATTCACAGCATATAGCTGTATTTAGGCGACCATGTTTTTATAGAAAACTTAGCCTTATTAGGATTTGAAATGCTAGAACTACAAATTGTTACTAGAATAAGAAAGACTGGATATTAAATACTATTCTGATTCTGACCCCCAAGAAAAATTCACCTTAAAATTGTAGGGCTATATTTTGGAAGAAATGTTTATTCTTTGGGAAACCTAATGTGGAAAATTGTGCTATCTTTTGATTTTTTGATCTAGTCAACAGATGTAATGTAATTCTTCTTACTGACTCATGTATTTGTTAAAAAAAAATTGTTTGATTCTTCTGATGTGGTTTAACTAAACCTCTTTGAAAATTCGTGCATTCATTTGGGTTGCAACTGGAAGAAGGTTCAATAGTCGTTACAAAAGAAGAGACCTTATCTTATTATTCTGTCTCCTTCGCGTATTATGTGCAAGTGTAATTTACTAATTTTTTAATAATTTATGTTGATAAGTTTGTAAAAGATTTTGGTTCATACTTCAATACAAATTGGATGTTCTTTGGATCTTCCCTCAAGGCATGTGTTTGATTTTTTGTTCAGATATTTGGTGGAAGGGCTTAAAAGAAAGATTGTGTTGTGTAGTTCTCAATGTTTTTTAGGTATTGTGATAGGGAAGGTATGAGAGGGTATTTTTTTGTAAGATTAATTTGGAAAAGTTGAAAGGACACGTACTAAACTAGAGTCAATTGGTCCAGGTTACTTTGTTGAAGAAATTTCCAAATCAGTAGACCGTCTCTTTTGCTAGTTTGTGCAGGAAATGGAGTTGTTTCTTGTAATTTTTTCTTTTATGTTTTGAAGGTGCTGAAGTTGTTACCTTTTCTTTTCCTTTCTTATTCACCACTTTTATCGATAAAGTTTTGTTTTTTAATGAAAAAAATGAACAAACCACTCTGAACTCATGTAGACAGTGATTTTAGGAAATTATGAAGGAATGCAATGGGGGTATTTATGGATGCTTTGTTTTTTGTTCATATATATTTTTTCTTGCCTTCTGTCCTCGTGGTCCATTTATTTATTGTCTTTTGTTCTATTCTAGGGCTATACTTGCCGAGTATTCAGGTGCCGTCCTTGGAGTTCTTTCGGCTGTTTTGTATGGTCGTAGGGGCTTTGTTTGGAAAAAGGTAGTGTTTAATCTACACGTGTATTTTTGGGCATCCTTGTATTCATTTAATACCGTCATAGGCAGCATAGAAGTGAGGGCTTTATTTTAATTTAACTTAATTTATTTCTAAAATTGTATTCTGATATTGTTTCTTATCGGAAAAAAAAGTCTTCTTCTAAATTAGGCTTGCAGTTTAAGTTAAAACTTGAGTGGTTCACACTTGTTATGGTAGATTATTCAGTTTAGATAAATAATCAGATTCTCCTGGAAATATCATATCAGGTTGGCGGTCTCATTGCAATGTTGATATCTTTCTACTTCTTATCACAAGGGTGGGCCATGGCCACACATTTTCCCTTCTATATCCTTGAAAGTTCGATTAGAATTATATTTCATGTATGAAAATAAGGGGCTGTGATTGTTAGTTGCGATCTTCTGGGGTCTTTTTACTTATTTTCTTACGTTATTATATTATCTATATATTTATTATCCCTTTTATCTTTTAATCTTCCTGCGTTTTCATTTCTAAATCAAAATTCTTGTAAACTTTAACCTGAGGCTACCTACGAAAGATGGCTCTAACTCTGAGGATCAGACAGAACAAGTGTTGGGTTTGAAAGAAATGGCAATTCCCATCTTTGCTGGAATTTTATCAGCATTGAGGAGGGTAATTGCTCGGCGTGTTTCACTAAAGGTGTTGTCTATATTCAGTTTTCTTTATATTCTTCTTTTTGATATATCTATGCTACCAATGGCATTTTGATATGTGATTATCTTTACAATTCGTCCTCAGAATCAACTTAAAAGACGACTTCATGCTATAACAATGGCTTCTGCGACTTGTTTTCTCTTTCCTATTGCCATGTGGGACATGATAATTGTAAGTTTCAGCAATATTTCATGAATGCTCGAATTCCTGAAGTAGTGCTTGATTTTTCTTCGCCGTCATAACTTCAGGGATCAACTTCTGATAACGGCAGAGAGCTTCCTTTCTCCACCTGGGCGTTTCTAAGCACTATAGTTTTTGGTGTTATTCTGATATTTTACGTTGATAGCATTGCTGAAGAGAGGTAATAATATAATCGAAAGTAATGGGGATTCAAATGATGGAAATGTTCAGTATTTGTCCCTCTTGCTTCCTGTCTTAGGCATATTTCATTTTTCCCCTATGCCAAGAATTATTACCTCCAAACATGAAAATAGCTAAATATTAATTGAGCATGGATTCTGTGATGAGTGGGCGTAGCTGGTGGTTGTCTACGATCCCCCTAAGTTACATTTCATAATGAAGATTGAACCCCACGTAATTTTGCTCTTATCAGTAATTATATATTATTAAAAGAGATAATAATATTTTCTGTGATGGGAGATGGTGTTTTATTCATTAGAAACCTTTGTACATTACTGTGATTTGTGAAAATTGGCATGCTCTGAGAAAAATTTTGTCGAAATCCGTGTGACAGCTGGTTCAATGGATGTGTATGGACTGTCTTTATCTGTCAACTATATTGTCTCAAACATTCAGCTAAAAGTTGTAGAATTTTTACATTATATCACAGAATTCATAAGTTTCGTTCATTCGAGGACTGTGAAAATGACAATACTCTTATTTTGTTTGCAGATTGCACATGGTTTTTTCTTCTCCAAGACATTTGATGGTAGCTGGTGGAAGCATTATTCTTCTGGAGATAGTGTACAAGATGGATTTTTCTCTAGTCGGCTTTATTATCTGCTGCTTAATTTTAGGGTTTGGTATGCTCAAGTTTTCATCTATTTTGTTTCTTATTGCCCGCGTCTATAAAAAGGACATGGATGTAATTTGCCACGATTCAAGCCATATGAACCTGTCTCTTCTCTATCCAATCTTCCTATGATTTTCAATTTTCATCTCTTAAATTGGATTGACAAATACCAAATGCCAATGTCTGTAGGGATATATGAAGCAACTTCTTTAGACC
The DNA here is from genome assembly GCA_017139565.1 of Luffa aegyptiaca. NCBI lineage: Eukaryota > Viridiplantae > Streptophyta > Magnoliopsida > Cucurbitales > Cucurbitaceae > Luffa > Luffa aegyptiaca. Next base: position 1,846,424 of record CM029396.1, read on the forward strand.
GCAGCAGAAAAGATTCTTCTCGCAATCATGATACATCAAATGGATTGTTGGACGACCGAGATCAGACGTCATCACTTCCAACTTGATGTACGTCCATATCTCGCTTAAGTATATTTTGTTTTCATGTTTTTTAAGTTAGTTAATTGTTGCATCATATTTGAAACTTTAGAAGTAATGTACGTGTCCATTTAATTTTTTTTGACACTACTCATCTCCCAAGAGAGCCGATTATTTTAATAAAATGACTGATTTTCACCCATTCACATCAATCATGAAAATAGACAAATTTGTTGGCCATTTACTCGTTTCCTTTCGGTTTATTTATCTCAACATTACACCTTAAATAATTCGGTGTCTGCATTAATCAGAAGATGGTGGTTTGGCCCATTGTTACAACTGTCATCAGGCGGACAAACTCGTTTATTTGGCTGCCAAGTGTGCTGTACTCAAATGCATTATGCAAATGGACACATTTGTCTCACACTCTTGGCCTTCATGCCTTGTACAGTCTGCTTTGCAAGCAGCCACAATTTTTTGCTCAAAGTATGTAGCGCTGACCATTTGTAAGGTTCTTGAAACTTGTATTCTTAGCCTCGAATTTACGTCTTTATTTGATCTCTAATTTGTAATCCAAACTTTACTGATCTATAGACTAATGATAATTTTCATACGATGGAATTTCTTTGTTCAGTCATTCTTTAAGAAATTTTCTACACATCTACTTCAAACACTAAGGGCCTAGATTCCGTTCTTGATATTTATCAATCATTCTAGACATTGAGTTAGCTAGCGTCTTGGTCGTTACAAAGCTTGGAATGCCAAAAAAAATGTAGAAAGATAACCTGAACTTGAAAAGGCTGATTATCTAAACTGCACTTCTTTCTTTCTCATGGAAAATACAGATTGGTTCTATGTTGATCCAGCTCCAGCTGTTGGGTGCAGTTTTTATGCCATTATCTAAACTGCATTTTGGATCAAATTTTGCATTTGAGCTGGTGCTATTGAGATAGCTTACCTTATTGGACTGCAAGAGTCCACCCATCATTGCATTGCAACTGCAAACATCATTTTCTCATTCTAAAGACAATTGAAGATCAATGGACACTGGTAGATGATTGGTAATTGGAACAACACAAGTTTTAACTTGCATTGCTATTACTGAGATTTTTGGTAAAGGGTTGGTTTCTTCAATCCAATTGATTTTCAATGCTACGGTTCGAACCCAGGCATGGATTTCCAGCCATCAAATACTCGGAAGTCGAAATAAAGGAGTTTATTACGTGCTACAAGTTGCATAGCTTTCAAATTCTGATGACATTTGCTAATTATAACTTAGAATAACAAATTCCAAAGAGATGGGTGAAGCATTAGTTTGAGATCTACTCTGCCTTGTTAGGTACCATGTTTTGCAGGACCAGCTCTTGTGGTTAGTGCTTTGGTTATAACATGAATGAGGACTCCTATGGGGCAAAAGAAGAGGCAAAGAGACACCGAATGTCGAGTCTCTATTTGATTTTCAAGTCCGTCGTGGAAAACCTGCCTGGAAAATTTAAAGATGGCTATCAAAAGATTGAAAATTTCACAAAATGTTCTTAATCTATGTAATCGTTTTTTTTTCCTTTCAATGTTCTGAAAGTTTCAATTAGCTCAAAAAATTAGTTGAAACTAACTGCTTAGGTTAGGGGCAAAATTAAAATTAACTAAGTTGATTTCAAATTTGACTTTAATGTTACAAAAGCTTCAATAAATGAGTGTTGAACTAGAACTGATTAAAGGGGTAAAAATGGATCAACTAATGAGAAGAGAGAGAGAGAGAGAGAAACCTTGCAGCAAAGAGGTCAACAACCAGCAGGTGAATCCAAGCTGAAGCTAATGTCATTTCGCTAGAGAACATCTTCAATATACCAGGCAGCTGAACATTTATAGTTCCATGGACAATGAGTTGAAGAATATATGGACTCGAAGAGAAGAGACGAAACAAAACCATACGATACGAAACGGTCGAAATTTCTCAAATTGTCAAGAACTCACCTCTGGCAGCCAGTATTTGCTTGCAAAAATAAGCTGCACAGTTTCTGGTGTCCAAGAAAGATATAGAAGATATGCATATAGAAGTCCAAGCACCACATATGGTATGTTACTTTGCATAGACTTCTTAGTCTGCAGAAATTGAAAAAAAAATGTTTGATTTCTTGAAATTAAATATTGAAAAAAGGATTACAAAAAAAAAAAAAAAAAAAAAAAGGAAGATAGGAAGGAAAAAGAATTACAATTCATGTTTGTAATATCTCATATATTTATAATTGGAAATGTAGAAGCATATTCATATTCTCAAACATGAAGTCAGAATAGTTACTGTGGAAAGTGCAAAATCTGATTCAAAAACTCAGTGGTAATGTAAAAACTGATGGGCAAAATTTAATACATTGATCAAATTTAGCATTACCAATTCTGAATTTGGAGCCAGAACCATGAGGCCATAAAAGGGGAGAACAGCTATTGTACCTAAAGTGAAAGCATTGCTAGCAATTTGAGCATTTGCCAACCCTGTAAATGCAAACATAAAAATTATTCAAATATAATGTAACAAGACCAAATTTGAGAAGAAATTTTTAAGTTATTTTGGGGAAAATATATGCTTAAAAATAAATGGTTCCTTTACAATAAAACATTTTCTGGTTTCACTCCCAACTACACTTCAAAACAATCTATATTTTGTCAATGAAACTTCCAAATGACATTAATCCATATCCAGTGTGTGAAAGAATTGTTTCAATACTAAACATAGGATAATATCAAGGTTAGGTCCCATTTTGTAGCTCTATGAGATATGTAACATCAGTGTTAAGAAAATTTCTCTCTTTTCTTGCTTTTGCTGTCATGGCACTCAAAGTAGCTTGATTGAAACAGAATTCACTACAAACAAGACAATTAGACAATTCACAAGAGAGTGACCTATGAGGTATGATAACAAGCATTTTGAGAAAACAACCCTTATGGCACCAAAATCTTAGACAGAAATGCTGTATCTCCTGAAAAAGTGAGGAACAAAATATTTCACTCACCTCTCTATCTATAAACGCTTCTCCAGTTCTCCCTAGAGGATAGTAGAAGCTCTAGGATGGGTATGTCATAGATTTCCGAATTCATTCTCACTATGATGAATGATCCATCATGAAATTTTCGAAATCTAAATGACATTCTAGGAGGGGGTTCATAATGATCTTTGAGAAGATCACAAGTTGGGGGGGGGGGGGGGGTTTATTGTGAAGAGGATACTCTTATCATGTTTCTGAATGAAGCCATCATAATCAACAAAAACAATTCTTGACATTGATATGAAGTGTTTTATTCCATATTCATCTCAAGGGTGGATTATGTCTTAAATTGGACGAGGGAACGAATCATGTGCTGTATTTTCGAGGTGAAGTATATAACAAAATGTCTCAAGTGTCAACCGCTTTCACTTGAGATAATTTTAGCTACTCAATTCTAAAAACATTCGGCAAGTTTAAAAAATTTAAAAGGAAAAGGGATTACATGAGGCATGTACTCCATGAACTTTCTTGGACAAATCTACTCTTCCAAGCTTTGGTTTTTGAGCAATTCTTGATCCTGTAATGAAACTCCAGTTTCTCGTCCCATCTACAGTCGAGCCATGAATTGGTTGGCCTAAAAGATTGGGCTTATGATTCCTTGTAGAGATAGAGGATCTTTGGCCAAGTCTGACATCACAACAGGGCTTTGTAATCTACCCCAAGTTTACAACAGAAAGTAAACTTTCATGATGAGGAATCTCCAAAAATTGAAAATAGAATCAAACAAATACAGTGTTATATGTGAGGAAACTAAGCAATAAATCTTAAAACAATCAAGCAGAAGATGGTAGGGTCACAGAACTGCTCCCTATGCAACTTAATTCACTGATAAGTAAACAGTAAACTTGTCATAAACAGTCACATTTTACATAGAGAAGAGAATGTGGTACTTGGATAGTTTGGATTTTCACACATGGCCTGCGAAGACCATCAAACCGAATTAAAAATTGTGTTGAAAGTGAGGAAATTCAATTTTAACCATGTTCATATTAGTAAAATACAGGCTGAATATGACCCCAAAGCTGATGATAAGTGAACTTTTTGCATTCTGTAAAGTTAATTAGCTCCAGCTATCACCATCATATTAAAACACTAATGTGATATATCCATTAATCTATCATTCCATGCCAGCTCAATCAAAATTGATCCAATGTAAACGTTTTGTGAATGGTGTTATTAACAAGGACTAAACAAAAGCACAATCAAGAGTTCAAGAATGTAACTAAAGTTTTCTAAAATTCGGGACTAAATATACACAACACTAGAGTCTACGACTAAATTTGTAACTGAACCTATCGCAACTATGAAACGAAAACTCGAATTTTGAGCAAAACCATGTGACAAATAATCTGAGCTAATCCAAACCAAGAGGATGTTTTCCACTTAGTTTTTGGGATTTCACCTAATGATGGCCATAGTCACAATGAATTCCCAACTCATCAAAACAAGGATCCCTTCACCAAAACAAGCATCTGCAAATATCTCCAACTAAACAAGCAGAAAGGAAAGGGGGAAAAGAGATATGGTGAGCCAATGGCTGCCAAACAAAGCATGAAAACCAAGCACACACTATGACAACAAGCCTGTCTCTGTCTTCCATGATTCACAAGGCAACTTGAAATCTCAAATTAAAAGCAAAAGACAACTGGGTTCGCTATCATAACTAGATTAAGACGCAGACAGGAAGAAACCCTCCACAGATCTGAGAGAAACAAGATTGAATAGCAAAACAACCAAAACGATTTCCAATCAATCAAAGTAATCTCAAAAACAGCAATAAACCCAAAAGACAAAGAGAGACAAAAGAATCAAGAAAACGCACCTTAATCGAGAGAGAGGAAGTGGCAAGACAAGAAGAAGAAGGAGAGAAACCCATGGAGCAGAAAGCAGAAATGCAAGATGAAAAAGAACGACAATGGCGTCTTCATCAGACCCAGAAAGTTAGAAAGTTAATTAAAAAGAAGAAAACTGGAAAAAGGGGCCGACAGTAAGCTTAGAGAGGAAAAGAAATCGTACGAGTTTGCCACTTCGAAATTGCAAAAGAGACAAGAAGAAGAAGCAGTGAAAATTGAAGAAGTTGCTGAAAGTGGAATTGGTGGAGTGACTAAATGCTTAATCTATCTATCATCATCTCCATTGCTGTGCTGAGTGCTGTGGCTTTCCACTTCTTCTCCACTGCCCACTTTTTGTTGGTTTGTGCTGTCTGTGACCCATTTCTCATTTTCTTTTGTGATTCCTTCACTCCCATTTTCATGGGTTGGTTTCCTTTTCGATGTCATCTCTCCTTCTTGCACGCAACCAAGTTCTGAGCTATGATTTCGCTTGCTTTCATCCATCCCATCTCAATTTTCGTATTTCTTTTGTTTTCTTCTACCTACTTTTGCTTTAATCTCTTAAATTAGTTTGTTTTTATGTTTTTATTGGATAGGGATTGGGATCAAACCTTCAACTTTATCCCAGGCAATAAGCAGGTTTAAATCTTATTCAATAAAACTTGGCTGGATATCGTTATGTAGGGATCCTACATATCCCATTAAAATCTTGACAACTAAAAAAGAGGAAGGGAAAAAATGAGAAATTTTTTTTATCTCTTATAGTTGTCAACATTTTAATGGTGGTATGCAGAGAGATCCCTACATACTAGTATGCAACCAAGTTTTTTCCAATCCTATTTTAGTCTTAAAACTTACAAGTTTATTCCATTTGTGTCCTAAGATTGTTTTTTTATTTTTGAAAATTTGGGATTTTCATAGTTTGGTTTGACACATTTTTTTTAGTTCGAGTATATGCAATAGTGGGGATTGCTAGCCATGTGAGGAAGACCAACTCTATGTTAGTTTTAAAGGATCTTTCCCTTCTTTAATTTTCTTGTGCTTTTTTTGTGTGCTCAAACAACCAAAACTCTAACCTTTTAGTTGAAGTTATAAATTTTTAACTGATTGAGCTATGCTTAGATTGACGGGTCTTGTTATAATGATAAGTCATTATCATGTTCAATACTATACACATTTTTCAATTCATATGGTGATGATAATATTAGATAGTTAGGATTTGAGGGAAAAAATATAGAAAAATAAATGAGTAAATAACAATTTGAATGTGAATGATGAGATTTAACAAAATCATATGAACCAAGTTAAAAAAATTTAAGACCGTAGAAACTAAATTGAAAATTAAAGTCAAATTATAAAGACTAGGTTATAAAATTTTTAAATCATATTAGACAAAACGATAATTTAGATATAAATCTAGATCGAGATCAATATAAATCTAAATCTAGATCGAGATATCTATATAGAGCTAGATATCTAGCTTTATATTTAGATTGAGAAAACGGGGAAAACTATGAAGTTTTGAGCTAGATTGAGAAATAGTTACTTTTTTATTTGAACGAGAAAGATGTGGAAAGAAAGAGATCTTTAATGAATTCCAATTTGAAGAGTGTATTTTAGTGTGTGTTTCATTCGTATATGAAATCTCCACCACTTTTAGCACATATAATACAATCAATTGTAATGAAGTGGGTTGCACAGTTTAGATTCTTATTGATTGATTACGATTCCTGGAAGTAAACACACCCTAGTGTTATTTATAAGGTAGAAAAACTCTCTCTAAAAAGATGAGGTTCTCATTGACTTAGAGACGATGCAAGTTTTACAACCCATATGTTGAGTTGCACAACTTCAAAGTCAAAACTCAATTACAAATTAATTATCACATGACATGTGAATACTAAGGAGATTTGAGGGGTTTGCATTTTGTTGAGTTGCATTAGAGTTAAGGGGAGATAGATGTAAAGTAAACTACTTTTCATTTACGTTAAAGATTGAAGAAGTATCAGAGTGATTCAAATATAATATCGTTATGAATGACAAACATTTCATGGTTGAAGAAATTATAGAGTAAACTTTGAAAAAATTTAAGCGTATATTTCTTTTGCTTTAGCAACTTTTAATATACATTTTTTCCTATAAAGTACAAGTTAAAGCTTAAGTTTCTATATGTTCTTTTGTGAACTATGAAGGCGTGAAGCAACATAAAGATGTAACCATCTTATCCATACTAAACATTTGAAGGCACAACCCAACATGGTAATGAATCGATTGAAAATCACCTATAATAGTGGATTTTCTACTAATCTTAGTTCGATTAGCAGCCTTGTGTTATCTTTTCGATCTCGTAAGTAGCTTTTGTCTTTTGATAAATGATGGTATAATAGGTTATATATATATATATATATAGTAATAAACTAAAGATCTACTTTTGTAATAAAGGTGGGTAGGATAGATTCTACAATATATAGTAATAGGCCAAATATCTACTTTATTATTAATGAGATTTTGGACATCTATTAAAATGCATGTACACACAATTTTACCTAAGGTTTCTGCTCTTGAATCACATGCATTGAATTGAATGTTGGCAAAAAAAAATAGTTAACACCTACCTATAGCTAGTACATGTGCGCATAAAAGTCTACCGTTTATTATTTCCTTCCATTTTCTACTTTAAATCTTTCATCATTCGAAAAACTAAGAGACCCTGACCCCTTTTTAAAGAGTTAGTTTGGCTCTTTCTAACCTAAAATTGAATTTTTGGAGTTGCTTTATCTCCACGTATGTTGTCATGAATGCTAAGAGATGTTCTTCAAAGTACTTTAAAAGAATAAGGACTTACTACACACCTTTGACGCTCAAAAGCACCATATAAGTGGCACTTTCTTTCTCGATAAAATTTTCCCTCCGATTAATTCTTTAGTGACTAAAGTCCTTTTATTTTCAAATAGATATGTCATATCAATGAGAGAAAGTTCACCATCTCTTTCACCGTGCTCACTCAAAATACTCGAAGGTTTTTTCTAGGTGATTTAATGTGATAAATGTTTTCCAGTTCAATCAGATAACATAATTAGATAATTTACTTTTTCAATTCAACGATTTATTTTATAAGCATTTTGATTAAAAAAAAAAATCAAACCACGATGAACTAATATTACTACTTTGGTTTATTGTCAATCATGTCATAATAATGGTGTAGAGTCTAATAACATTTAAAAATTATTTATGAGGAAAACTTGTAGTATGAACAAAGGTAGAAGGTATGATATGTTTACTTGCACTTGAAATATAACTAAACTTCAATATTGTCAAGTGTCACGAGGCCTAGAGACTAGTCGACTAAGCCTAGCCTAAAATCAATATTTGACTTGATAGACTCACTCCTAATATATAACAAAAAGTTTCTTACAAGTTTAAAAAAAAAAATTATTAACTTTAATAATTTGATTAAGAAAAAAAAATAAAAAATTATCCAAAGTTTTATATTTTAATTTAATCAAAATTACCAATCCAATAAATTCTAATAAGATTTTGCTTTTCTAATAAAAAAAAGACTAAAAAAATATTTAAAAAATAACTAAAGATGGTTTTTTTAGTACTAAAAAAATGTTTAAATATATGAAAATCCAAAGAACTAGCCAAAGAATATGAGGTGAGGCCAACACACCGAAAGTTCAAACAATATCTTAAATCCACCGATAGGTTAAAAAGCAAATAATTGTACGACCCACCTAATTGGTCTTTTGTGCAAAACCACGAATAAAATTTTAAGAAACTTTCATGTCGTTCGATAATCATTTGGTTTTTGAAAATTATGTTTGTTTTCTCCTAATTTTCCTACCATGACTTTCATCCTAGTTAAGATTGCATTTGAATTCCTAACCATTTTAAAAACACAAACAAGCTTTTGAAAACTAAGACCCCGTTTGATAACCATTTGGTTTTTGAAAATTATACTTGTTTTCTTTCAATTTCCTTATCATGGTTTTCATTTTTGTTAAGTAGACATTTGTCTTCTTAGCCACAAAAACAAAAACAAGTTTTTGAAAACTTTTTTTTTTTCTTTCATTTTTTGACTTGGTTTTTGAAAACATCGGAATGTTGTATATAAAAAAAAAAAAAAAAAGTTGTGGGTGAAAGTAGTGTTTATAAGCTTAATTTTCAAAAACCAATAACAAAAAACGAAATGGTTATCAAACGGAACCTAATTTTTTTCTGTTTCCAAATTTGGACTTGGGTGGAAGTATGTGTGTATAAGCTTAATTTTAAAAACCAAAAAACCAAAAACCGAATGGTTATCAAACGAGGCCTTTATAATTTTTTTTTAAATTTTAGTTTTATACTCTTAAATGTCTAAATTTAGTATAGTAAAGCTTAAAATTAGTGTTCTCATTCTTTGTTTAAAATTATTTTTTATTGAACTTCGTAAACTAATAACAAAATTTTATTGAAGGAAGATTAATAGAGACTAAGGGTCCATTTGGAATACATTTCAATTTAAATGTTTTTCAAGAATGCATTTTTAAAAAACATTGTGTATAAAAATTGTTTAGAATTTAAACACTCATACGTTTGGTTTCATTTCCTCACAAGTGTTTTTATACACAAGTTATTGTATACTTAAAAAATCTTTTGAAAAAAGTTGGTTTTAAGTGTTTCTCTCAAAATGGTTTATTTATCAATCTCATTTTCTAATAAGTCATTTTTAGTGGTCGCCAAACATTATAAATTTTTTCAAAATGATTTTGTTCCAAAATTAAACACTTGAAAAGTTAAACCAAACACACCATAATTCTTTTTAAAAAGTTAAACAAAAACTAAAATTAGAGGGCAGTTGTTCTAAAAAATACGGGGGAATTGCATGGAGTGGCAATTAGGATTTTTCTAATTGCAAATACAACACAATGTAAAAATAATAGCAAATATGACAATTTATTAGAATAAAATTTCATAATTTCCGTTTTACCCCTATTTTATTTTGAATTTTGTGCGAATTCTACCAATTTTCGTACATTCCTTTCTATCAGTGTATCAATGTCTATCACTGATAGACTTCGATTAATCAATCTATCAGTGGCTATCGGTGATAGACACTGATAGACTATCATGCTTGTAGACTCTGTATGATTCTTTCTATTAGTGTCTATCACTAATAGAATCTGATAATCAGAGTCTATCAATGTCTATCACTAATAGATTCCGATTAATGTGACTATCAGTGATATACACTGATAAATTATCACGTATAATCTTTTCTATCAGTGTCTATCACTAATAGACTCCGATTAATCGAAGCCTATCAATGACTATCAGTGTTAAACATTGATAATCCTTTCAAAGACATTTTTGTAACTTAACAACACTTTGTGCTATTTTTGCAAATAATTTTACTTTTTGCTATTTTTGCAATATGTTTAATGGTTTTTGCTTATCTGTGCAAATGCCCCAAAAATATAATTTGGACTAATTTGAAATTTTGTCCAGTACAAATACCAAAATTTAATTATTACACTTAAAAGTTTCTAGATGATTTGGTTAAATTATAAATTTAGTCCCTATCGTTTGGGCATAGTGTCAGTTTGGGCATAGTGTCAATTTGGTTTATATGGTTTCAATTTAATCTATTCATCATTTTGGCTTGGTCTCAATTCAATCCCTCTAGTTTGAGTGTAGTTTTTATTCCAATCCTTTAATTTTCAATTTAGTTCTTTTATCGATAGTTTATTTACGCATGAATGAGTTAATGTTTTTAGGTTTAATTACAAAGTTAGTTCTTGAACTTTTAGGGTCGTGTCAATTTGATCTCTCACCTTTAAAAAGTATTCTATAGGTACATAAACTTTCATTTTTGTGTCCAATAGGTCCCTCAACTTTCAATTATGTGTCTAATAAGTCATTGACCTAGTCGATATTTTTTTAAAATTCACAAGTTTACTGGATACAAAATTGGAAGTCGAGAGTCCTAATAGACATATAATTCAATTTTATATCTAATAGAATGGTTAATTTTTAAAAATCTGGACAGAGACCTATTAGATACAAAATTGAAAGTTCAATGACCTATTAGACACATTTTAAAGTTCAAAGATCAAATTGACACAATCCGAAAAGTTCAGAGACTAACCTCGTACTTTAACCATGTTTTCATTTTGATTGATAGTTTACTATACTATAGTTTAAAAGTGATTAACAAAAAGAAGAAACAAATATATTGTAATTTAACTAGTTCATAGATAAGTTTCCATAATTCACTACCAAAGCGAGCTTAGCTCAGCGGTAATTGACATGTATCTTCTGACCATGAGGTTAGAGGTTCGAATCCCTTCACTCCAAATATTGATGAAAAAAAAAAAGTTAACATGTGCATTTCACTTAACCGTAGAGCCAAAAAAAAAAAAAGATGAAAAAAAAAACAGCTGTAATTACTGCACTCTCCAACTACTCAATGCCAGCTAAAAAGCCACACGCCTTCATCATTTTCCTTTGTCGGGAAAAGAAAAAAAATTCCATATTTTCCTTTTTGAATTTCCCAAAATCCAAAAAAAAAAAAAAAAAAAAAATTCCTCTCCACCCCTCAACGGCGTCGTTTCCACCGGTCGTCGCCCGTTTACCCTCTTCCACTATAAATCAAACCCACCTCCTTCCTAACGATTTTCTCCCCTCCCGTGGCGGTGGCTCAAAGCTCCAGCTTTTCTTATCTCTTCTTCGGGTTCCTTCAGGTCAAATCTCTCTAATCCCTTTAATCACTCTAATAATCTCATCTTTGTCTATTTTTATCAGTACCCAGATCGATTTTATCTTCAATTGTTTGAGTTTTTCTCTCTGGCCGTTGTGTGGGTTTTCTATTTTTGCTCGAGATTTACGACCCCTTCGTTTCGTTTTTCCCGGATCTGGAGGATTCTTAGCTGGTCTTCTTAATTTTCATTTTTTTTTTGGGTTCAAGGCTGTTTTTCGTTCGACTTTTTTGTTTGGGTCAAGATCTCTGATCCCAAATTCTTATATATCCGATGTTGTGGTCTTTGCTTTGGGTTTGTCCTCGTTAGGGAAAGGAGAGACCAACTCGCTTTTAGCTTGATTCTGAAAAAGGTTGTTTGGGGTTTTTAAGGATCTGTTCTTTTGTATGTTTTCTGTGAAGAAGGGTCTAGATCTCAGATCTGTTGCTGGTTGGGGAAATTTTAGAAGATCTCGTTTGGTTTTTGACTAATAAGTTAGATGAAATGTTGTGTATTTGTGTTTTTGTTCATGATCAGTTCTGGAAATGGGGTTTTTAGCTCAGATCTGTTGATTCTGAACATAGAGAGATTTGGATCTGTTATCCTTTGATGCTATGTGGGGTTTTCGAGCTTTGTTAGAATGGATTTTTGACAATTTTGACTAGTTTTCCATTAGATCTGACTGTGTTAGAGTTGTTTTTCTCTCAATTGTCTCAACGTCGTTTCGATCGTGATCTATGCAGGCGTTCTTCTGTGGATCTGCCAGTTTCAAAGATGAATCATTTTATTGTTCAGCAGAACACCTTTATTTCATGTGAAGAGACAAGGGGCTTTGCCTCAATCTCTGATCTGAAGGACCCAGTTGTCTGCCCGAAGCCCAGGCGACTCGCAATTCTTGCGAACAATCACATTAAACAGCCCTTGAGATGGCACCAAACTGAGGTTTGTGATTCAAAAGCTGGGGCAGATCTTTTAGACATCATTTTAAAGAAGGCAAGCTCTCATTCCCAATATTGTTTTTGCCATTAGTTAAAATAGACTGATATGAACATGAGTTTTAATGATCTGTCTATAAATCTCTGAATTTGATTTGGCATCTGATCATTTACAAGCATCTCCATGTTTACTGTTTCTTATTTATGTCTTGAAGGTTTGTTGTCTAGATTGCAACTTTCTTTTTTCGTTTGTCGTCACAATGTAATCGATTGTATCCTTGATGAATGTCCATAGGGGTCGGAACAATCTAGCACCCACGTAGCTTCGTCGCCCCCATTTTTTTGTGGGTCTCCACCAAGCCGGGCATCCAACCCATTAATCCAGGATGCCCGGTTTGGGGATGAGAAACTCAGTCCTATGCCAGCATTGCCTGCATACTCCCCGTCGGGTCTCTCATCCCCATCTTCGGCATCGGCGGCGGCGCACAAAGGAGGAGGGTGTGCAAGGATGAAGTTCGGCCTAAAACCGGCTGCAGTTAGAGTAGAAGGATTCGATTGCCTTAGTAGGGACCGCCAGAATTCTAGGATCCCTGCAGTTGCTTAAAAACCTCCATCAATGGAAGTGTAAATAGAGAATGGAGCTAAAGAGTGCAACAAACAAAACTTTTCAACCACAGGCAAGACAACTTTTTAACAACCAGAGGAAAGAAAAATTCAAATAGAGATGCAAGAGAAATTTGAGATCCCCATCTGTAGTAGTGTAAATATAAGAAAATGTTTTTGCTGGTGATCATCCAAATTTGATTTTTCTTTTTTTTTTTTTCTTTTTTGGGTTTCTTTTAAGGTAGCTTTGTGGGACAAATGGAGGCAAAAAAACCTTGTGTTGTAGAGAAAAGGTTTGGTTGAATCTAATGTGTTGGGAAGAAAAAGGGATGTTCTTTCTGTACTGTGTAAAGTTGGGTACTGTGTTTGGAGGGGAAGGAGTGTTGTATTTTTTTGATGATCACCATGAGTTCATGTATAGAGTTTTTTGTTGTTTGGTTCTGGTCCATTTGCCATGTAAATGTATTATGGTAATTATTTATCCTATCATCTTGGAGATTTTTATTATGTGTTTCTTGCTTATGTTCTTCCTCCTACATTTCCTTTGTTGATCAATTGTCTCAAATTTGAACCATTTTAGTTCTAAGCTTTTTAAGCCGAAATATATTTGATGGTCTCGGTCTATAAATTGAGCCAAAGTGAACATAGTGCAGTTGACATGGACTTTCGTCGAATATCTCAGATGTTATTCAACTAAAAAAATGGTGATTATGTTGAGTTTGGTTGATGGACAAGTTAGATTTGACGTCAAAAGTTTAGTCCAGTATCGATTTAGTTCATTATATTTTAAATTTTGTATCTAGTTCCTGGGTTCAATTCATGATTGCCACCTACCAAGAATTTAATATCCTACGGATTTCTTTGGCAACCAAATGTAGTAGGATTAGGCGGTTGTTCCATGAAATTAGTCGAAGTGCACCTGAGTTGGCCTGGACATTCACAAATATAAAAAAAAAATTGTATCTAATTCCTAAACTAGAGTGGGTATGATTTTTTATGTAGGCAAATCAAGTGAATTGATTAAGGAGCAAATGGAACTACTAAAACAAATTTTGATGAGATTTTTTAGAATTACCCTTTAAAATTTTTTGAATTTTGAATAGATTAAGATATGATCTCAGCACAATCTTTCAACCTTTCAAAGAAAGTCAATTTGCAAATTTGCAAATTCTCAAACCAACAAACTTTGTTTGTTATTAATTATTTGAGTAGATTAGAAATCTAATATTAGGTGTGTTAGATTCTCTTCACATAAAGGTGTGATTAGAATTAAACTAAACATTATAATAAAATATCTAAGCTAAGTTCAAATCTTCTTTTTTGGATTGGAAAGTTTGGTAAAATTAGGATGAATTGTAGAATCTAAGAATTTAAAATAAATAAATTCAAATTCAATTTGAAGCGATTGATAGGCGGTTGACCAATGAATAATCGCCACGCCACCAAGGAATTTTATTTAGTGCCCTTTATTTTCTAACTTTTTCTTTTATTTTTTAATTTCTTTTTTTGTGAGACACCAGAATTATAGTGCCACGTGGAAAGTTCCATTATCCTCTATGGTACAATGAAAAAACTTGAGTTGATTGTTTTGTTTCTAGAGGGAATCAATCCATATCCACATCCAATTTCAACCAAAAGGCTTACAGGATATTATTTTCCAATAAAAATATTACAAATCAGTTCCTTTTTTTAGAATATTTTTTTTTTAATTACAAATTAGTTTATTAGCGTATGAACTTGGTTTTAAGATTTTTTTTTTTTTTTTGAATCAGGAAATATATTAATTACGAAATTTGTTCGTTACACCTTCCCTCCTTAATAAGGGGGAAAAAGCCAAGATGGGATATTAGGAGCCCAAAACACATGCTACGTTCCAGCGAAGGGGATTCTCTACTACCTAACCCAGAAGACGAAGAACTCGCGAAAGAAAGGGGAAGGATCGCAGCTCTCTTCGCAACACAGTGCGCCGATGAGGACTTTCGTCCGTGAACTTGGTTTTAAGATGACTCTTATGATTTAAAAAGTTTTAATTTGATCAAATTGAAACTAAAATAAAACTATAGAAATCAAATTAAAACTTTAAAAACCATAAACACGAAATTGAAATCAAGTTCAAATCATAGGAGATCAAATGTTGAGTTGAAAAATAGTTTCGTATTGCCAAGTTCCGACAAGTACTGTTTGACAAGTAGGAGAGAGAAATGTAAAATAGAGAAAATATATATTTTTTTTCTTTTTTTTTAGCCATTGAATTTGTGTGATGGTGGTAAGAAATTTTCTACTGATGATACATATATTTCTAGTAAAACTTTTTTTTTTTTTAATAAATTTAGAACTTTAATTTAGAATTTGAGAGAACAAGAAAAAACTAGGTAAAACACGCATTTAGTCACCAGGACTTGCACGTTGTTTATATTTGACATCTAAAGTTTGAAATTGGTTTCTAAATGGTCCCCAAGTAGAATTGACCATTAGCCGACCTGACATAATGATAATGTGAAAAAAAAAAGTGTATTTCACCCAAAAAAAAAAAAAAAAAAAAAACGTAAAACCAAGGGATCAAAATATATTTTACTTAAATAATAATAATAATAATAGTTGCTAAGTATTCTTAATAAACAATTATCAAACATGTTGTATTATTCTCTCTTTAAACATAGAGTAGAGAATAAGAAAATATGTAAAAAGAAAATGAAAGTTTTTCTCCCATTTTTGGGAGGTTTCATATATTTGATGTAATCTAAAAAAGAACCCTACATGAGTTTGGTATTGGAGAACTACCTACAAAAGGCATTCCATTTCAATTACTAGCAACCATACTCACCCAACTCCACACTTCTTCTATCTTAGATTTATTTTTTAAAAAATTTATATCATTTTCGTATCCATATTTTTAGATTTATTCTATTTTATTTTCTATGTTTTCGTTCTTACCTAAGTTTAAGATAAACACATAAGGTAAGTATATCTTCCAAGGAAAGGGTTTTTTTTTTCTCTTTTTGTGAAAGTTAATGTCAAATTAATGGTGGTGATTATTTTTAAGATTTATTAAAATTTAAAGGTATATGGGTTAATTTTAAAAAAAAAATACCAAAGTTTAGAGACCAAAATAATATTTTTACTTTGAATTAGGGAGTGATTCTCACATTAATAGTGATTTTGAGATGATTTTTTTTTTTAAAAAAAAATGTTGAGTGACACACTTCTATAAAAATTTTAGGACACACATTAATGAGGTATTTTTTTTTTCCCAAAACACTTCCATTGTTTTTAAAGTTTTGGTTAAATTACAAGTTTGGTTCCTGAGCTTTTAGATTTATGTCTAATTAGTCACTAAACTTTAAACAATGTCTAATAGGTTTCTAATCTTTCAATTTTGTGTCTAATCGGTCCTGACACGATTGACGTTTTTAAAATTAAGTGATCTATTGATCACGTTTATGGACTTATTAAACACAAAAATTAAAAATTTAGGAATCTATTAAACATCCTTTTAAGGTTCAAGGACTTAGTAGATGCAAAATTGAAAGTTCATGCATCTAATATATATTTTTAAAGTTCAGTAACTTATTTGACACAAATATGATATTCAAGGGACTAAAATTTGTAATTTCCCAAAAGTTTTCGAAAAAACTTTGAATTATATAACCAAACCCTAGAAAGAAAAATTGAAAAAATACATTTCATTCTTAGTTATGTGAAACTTATCCTAAGCTTAGTTCAATTTTTGTAGGGTTTAATCAAATTCATTTGCTTGAGTGTTTGAAATTGCATTGAAGAAGAATAACCAAGGCCTAGCCACAACCTTCAAGTGTTTGATAGATTAGAGAAGCCCAATAACTATTGGGCCAAAGAAAGGGAAGGTGGCCCACATTAATTTAAGGGAAATTCCAATAGAGGCCCAATAAGAAAACCAATCTCTCTCTTCCTACATCAAGGGCCCAATTCTGGGTGTGTTTGGTTTAACTTTTCAAGTGTTTAATTTTGAAAAAATTTCTAATGTTTGGCAACCATTACAAATGACTTATTAGAAAATAAGATTGAGAAATAAACCATTTTGAGAGAAAAACTTGAAACTAACTTTTCTAAAAAAGAGTTTTTAAGTATACAATAACTTGTGTATAAAAACACTTTACGAGAAAATGTAACCAAACATATGAGTGTTTAAATTGTAAACAATTTTTATACAAAATGTTTTTTTAAAAATACATTCTTGAAAAACATTTAAATTAAAATGTATTCCAAACGGATCCTCTATGCCCCAAGCAGAAGCTGTTTTTAGAGGAAAAGTATTGTTTTCTTCGCGCACACTTATTCGAGATAACAACTTGTTCGTTTAGTTCACTAACACGTGAAGGTAGAAATTTGAACATCAGACTTTTTGATCGAAAATATTATGTTCTGACTAATCAAGTTATGTTCAAGTTAGCTAAAGAGAATTTGCAGTGGGTGGCAAATAAGAATTATATAATTGCAAATATAGCACAATGTAAAAAAAATTACAAATATAACAAAATCTGTCAGAGTATATTACTGATAGACACTAATAGACTCTGGTTAATTAGAATCTATCTAATAGACTTCGATTATAAGAGTTTTATCGCTGATAGACTCTGATTAATCGGAATCTATCAGTCTACTGATAGACTCCGATTATTCAGAGTCTATCAATGTCTATCGTTGATAGACTTCGGTTAATCGAAATCTATCAGTGACTATCATTAATAGACTTTGATCAAAGTCTTCAAAGTCTATCAATGATAGTCACTGATAGATTTCGATTAACCGGATAAATGACCGGTGTCAGAGAGATCTAAAGATTTCTTTTTCTAGAGCGAGAGACTTTGTGTGTGCGAGTTAAAGAGGAGTATGTTAGACTGAGACTTGCTTTCATTTGCAATAGTTTTTTTTTTTTTTTTTTTTTTTTGAAAAAGCTTTCATTTGCAATAGTTAATCGGTTTATAGTTGCTTAATAAATATATTCAATGCAGTTGAAATAGTTCTAATTTCCAAAACAACCAAACACAAATCTCATTATTTCGTCTTTTGTTTCTTTGTTTTAAAAAATCAACCATATATAATAGCTATGAAAATTGTTGGTGATGTTTGAGAGTGATTTTGAAATGGTTAAAATCACTTCGAAATATACATTTTATAATCCAAAATCAATTTTTATGATATGAAAATCATGTTTAAAAGTGTAAAATCAAACATGGAATTGATTTTGAATAATTAAGAAGTATGTTTCTAGGTGATTCTGAAGATGACAAAAATGATTTTAACCATTTTAAAATCACTTTCAGACATGCACTTTATTCTGTCATCTCACCCACAAATATATAGTTAAAATAGCCAAAGCGAGCACATCTCAACAGTAATTGGCATGTATCCTTGACCAAGAGGTCAATGAGTATATGTTTTTATTCATTGGAAGTGTTTAGTCGACCATTTAGGATATGTTCTAAATGACTTTTTTTTTTCTTTTTTTTTTGAGTTTAGCAACATTTGGGGTGGGGAGATTCGAACCTCTGACCTTTTGGTCGAGGATACATGTCAATTATCGTTGAGCTATCTCACTTTGGCAACTTTCTAAGTGTTTAATCAAATTAGAAACGAGAATAACTACGAGATGTTTTTGGTGCTAATAAAAGTCATTTGGGCCAAAACGTGTCTAGTTCAGCGATAATTGGCATGTACCCTCAACCACGGGGTGGGTAGGTGTTCCCTGTCTTTGTCATTTTTTTTCTAATTATTTTTATCAAAATAGACTTGATCGATATTTTCTATATGTGTGTTGTTAATTCAACATTTCAAATAACACATATTTCTCCTAAATTTGAATTAATGAATTAAATTTATATTGCGTTTAGCTTATTTAAAATTTTGAATTAATAATAATGAGGATGGTAAGAATTGGTATTTAATTATTTGGCGAGTAGTTGATATGTATTGATGTTGCAATTTATGTTTTAATTTTTATATCGTATTTTATTTTCAATTATAAATATATATCGAAAAAATAAATTTGGATTTTAAACAAAATTATTTGAGATTTCGATAATTGTTATTTAAAAAAATATATATTTCACTTGAAGAAAAATTCTTAGACGGTTTTGGTGATATAATCTATTAAAATAAATTGATATCAAACAAACTAATTAGGATAGTTTTGAAAAAAAAAATATATACATTTGTGTATGATTTCATAACATGAAAGTGTGATATCATCTATTAAATAAATTCATATCAAATATACTTATTAGGTATACATAGTTTGGAAAAAGAAAGCATAAAAATGTTTTATAACAATGCGTTTCATATGTATGTACTTGTAACCTCCGGTTCGAAAACTACTGGCTGCAATCCTACATGAGATTGGTGACGTGACTCAAAACTCTATTATATTTATAAAGTGTCTTTTAAAAGGTTACTTTGAACACGAGAGTGGTCAGGTCAAATAGAAGGACGTTAAAGGAATAAAATAACTCCAAAATCTCAATCGGTTAAATTTAACACGTATGAGTCTAGAATTGAGTTAAGATAAATGGAACACTTATGTTTGAGTCCATTTATTATTATTATTATTTTTTTTGTTTAGTTTGACCTAAACTAAACCAAATTAAATTTTTATGATAGGATTATTATACTTAGCATATATCTATTAGATTTGCTATTTGATTGGTAAATTGTAACTTCATCTCATTCAATAATCAAGTTCTACTCCCAACAATTTTTAGAAAGTAAGTCCTTGAAATAGAAATTTTTATAAAATAAAATTGAACATTTCCCTACTTCCCCTAAATAAGAACTTATTATTAATATTTCTATGGCACAAAGTTTTAGTAAATAGCCTAAGCAATTCTTCATAATATGAAGTTGTTACATTTAAACTCTACTTTTTACAATTCAATTAGTCACAACTAAAAAAAAAATGCAAGCAAATCCATCCATCATAACTCAATTATTAGCACCTCATAAAAATGTATAAAATGTCAACAACGACGTATAATTAAGCAAGCCTTCAGTCAAATCTTAAACTCCTTAAAATTTTACTTTTAATTTTTACTCAAAATGTCTTGTATCAATAGAAATATAATCTTTTTTTTTTTAGTTCAACAACATTTGGGGAGGGGGGATTCGAACTTATGACTCATTGGTCATGAGCACAAACTTTTTTTTTTTATTGAGTACATCGACATTTGGGGGTGGGGGGATTCGAACCTCTGACCTCATGGTCGAGGGTACTTGCCAATTACCGCTGAGTTAAGTTCGCTTTGACATAAACACATAATTTATGTCATCAACAAAACTGCTCTTCCATATAGATCGTCGTGGCATGAACTCAGAATTTCTTCATTTCGATTCCGCCCCTACTCTTTAAAAAAAAAAAAAAAAGCTAGCTCCTACTCCTACTCCTTCCCCTCCTTCATCGTCGCTAGTCCTTCGTTCGTAGTGGTCATTGTATAGTGAAAAAGCTCACCCCTGTCTTTAGACGAGAAAGCCCCTAGATCAATTTATAGGAAATGCTACAACCCATTGTTCTTCTTTTGAGGATGAACCACTCCGGTACAACAAGCTAAAGTGCCCTCTACACTTCGTCCCCGGTGCGTAGGGCCAAGCGACCGAAAAATTTGTGTTAAGATGAGCTATGCTCTTGTTGGCAATAGAAATAGAACTTTTCACTTATATATTCATAATCCCGTCAATATAAGACTTCAGTCAAATTCTGAATAAATATATAATAATGAGAACCCTAATAGTTGGGAAATGTTTTCTTTTTTAATCATCTTAAATTAAAGTAGGCGAAATTGAAGCATATGAATGGTTGGTATGCAAACGAAGAAAAAGGCTATAAATTAAAAATAAATATATAATTACAAAGAAAAAAGAAAAAGAAAAATTAGGCATATAGGCAGGTGAGTAAAATATAAATGAGAGATTAGTTGAATAAAATAGTTGGGTTGGGGGGAAAGGAGGCGCCCATAGTCACAGAACAAAACCAGAAACCGGAAACCGGAAACCAGAAATGGAATTCAAAACTCGGGACTTCCCAAAAACCAGGAGCCCCATTAAAGTGACGTTTTTCCACGAGATTCTGGGAGCGTGAAACACACGCGCTCTTCTTTCACCATTCTGGAAACATCCCCTGCATGAACGGCACATTTCGTTCTTCCTCTTCCATTGTTCGCCACGTGTCCTTCTCTTTCCTGCTCCATGCACCACTTGCTAATTTTAGCAAAACTAAAACCAATATATTAATTTCTTTCTTTTTTTTTTTCCTTTTAATAAAATATGCAAGTATGAGTTTTTCTCTTTTATTTAAAGAAAATATGGGATTTTGATTGAGAAATTATTAAGTACTTTTAGTGTAATGAGACGAGTAATTTTGCACCGTTGAATGTAAGTGAGAGAAATCGTAAAAATACGTCAATTTTGTATTCAACAAATTGGAGCAAATAAATTTGAAGATGTGCACATCGGACGGTTTTGAAGAGGCTACCTCGTTGTATCGAGAGCACCTATAATTTGTTGTTTTGATGGGTGATTATGATTTTAAATGTGGGTTATGACTTTGCTTTTAAAATTCACCCAATAAATAAATAAATAAATAAAAAAGGAGAAAAATGTCAACCTGTTTTGAAATCTAAAATTATTTAATGATTTATGGGGGGAAAAAAAAAAGATGTTTCTTTAAGACTCTTTGTTGGTTTTTCTTCTAAAAAAAAAGAAAATTGAAAGCTATGTCTAATAAATGGTTAAAATTTAATTTAATTTTTCTTTTAAAAGCTCATTAACATATTCAATATTCTTTAAAATTCAATGGTGAAAGTTATTGATTAAAACAATAATTTATATTGTTATTGATTAAACTCCTTATATTGATTATAAAACAATAATTCAAAACTATTAATTACTTTTCTCAAATTATTCAAATATTGACTCTAAACTCTATTTTTTTGTTTTTTACTTTAAAAGATTAAAGTAATCATCAAAGTTAACCAAGACTAAACCCTAGATTGCCGTTAATATCTAACTAGAGTTCTTTTAAAAGTAATTAAGTATTACAGCTCAAAAAAAAAAAAAAAAAAAGTAAAAAGTATAGTATCAGTGAATGAAGATAAATGATAAAAATCATTTAGTTCATCTTATTAAAGTCGTAGTACTTTTTATTTTATTTTATTTAAGACTTCCAGTTTGCGTACTTTTTTTTTTTTTAAATTCTAAAAAACAGGAAGTACATTTATTATTTTAATAATATCCCAGAAGTCCTAAATAAGTATATTTATTTATTTATTTATTTATTTTGCTTTTTATATCCAATACATTAAAAAAAAAAAAAAAAAAAATCCATGGGTATTCAATACTCTTCCTCATCAATCAAATAAGTTGATTTTGGATAAATCAAGAGAGATCTAAACTAATTAAATAACTGACGTGATTTTATTAAATATTTTTGTTTGTTTGTTGATCGATTATTAATTCCAAGTCATTAAATATTTCGATATTAATTCAATTAATTAATATTATCGCTTTTTTATTAATGAGAAGTAAAATCCTAAAATGTTATTTAACATTCGTTCGGCATTGTAATTTGATTTTGTAATGACAATATTTATTTAAATTTGTTAGCAAGTATTTTGATTTTTGATTTTTTTTTTTGGTTTATAAAAGTATTATTAAATGGGCCCCTAGTATTTATGCACATTTTTTTCAATTTGAATAACCCAAAAAACTGAAGTGGGAATTTTTAACATGCGCATGTTACCGCCGACATCTAGATTGTTGGTTTCCACCATTACTTTTAAAAAAAAAAAAAAAAAAAAAAAAAAAAAAAAAAAAAAAAAAAAATTAAAAAAACGACCTTGACTTACGTGGCAAGAAATAATTTTAAAATTGATGACTCTGCATCTGATTATTATATAATATAATGCAATAAATACAGCTGGATTTTATCTCTCCGATTCGCCCCATCTCTTACGCATCTTCTTCTATTTCTTTTTCCCAAAAAGTATTTAGTAATTAAAAAAATCGTTTGATTTTTTTTGGTATCTTTTTTTTGAAAATTTTTTTTTTTTTTTTTTTTTGGTATTTATTATACAAAACATTTTGGGAAATTATTATTATTATTATTATTATTTTTTGAGAAAGTTTGGGAAATTAATTTCGACTTCGTTAAGTTTTCAAATGGATTATTTTACGAAGAGTAAACGAAATAGATATCAAATCATTGCAATCAAATTATATTATGATATAAACTTCTTTTTTTTTTTAAATACAAATTTAGTCCATAAACTTCTTTCAATTTTGTGTCTAATTTCTGATATATTTAAGATTTTTTTAAAAATAATCAATTTTACCATATATAAAATTGAATTTTATGCATATCGTGATTCTAAATTTCCAATTTTGTATTAGTATGTTTATGAATTTTTAAAAAATGTCGAATAAGTCAAGAACTTATTAGACACTATTGATGCCAAAATCTGGCCAAACTACCCACCTTCACGTAACACCGACAATGAATTTGTTGAAGACGGGAAAGACATGACGTGCAAAACCAGTAAGAATCGCTGCACACCGGTGTGGTGTAAGCCACCTGCACTCTGATGCCTAAGTCAGATCAACAGTAGAAAGTGTTTTTGTAGCTAATTTTGCCGAACCTTTTTTCAGGTGCGAAGGGCGGAATTTATACCTGTATCTTCCGCTAGGGTTTTTCCGTTGCTCGAGGCTGTTCGAGAGCCGAAAATGGGTCAAACCGGGGCACGCGACGTCGGTGGGCGAGAAGCGGCCCAGGCCACACAAGTGGGCCGAGCATGGGATCGGCCCAAGGCCTGATTCTTCCGGCCTTGGCCCGACCTCTTTGGTCTGTCTCTCTCCCGGTGTTTGACTCCCGTTGCGCTTGTGGATTGGTGTTGTGTTGTCCTTGTGGCTTCCATGTCCTTTTGAGTGGATCAAAAATCACACACAACAGACACAAAATTAAAAGTCGAGGGACCTATCGAACACAAGAGTGAAAGTTTAAAAACTTATTTGATACTTTTTAAAGTTCAGTGACCTGTTAAAAAAAAACAAAATTAAAAGTTCGAAGACCCATTTGAAACTTTTTAAAGTTCAATGACTAAACTAACACAACCCTGAAAGTTTAAAAATTAAAAATGTAACTTTTTTAAAAAAAAATTAAATGAATTTATGCGGTGAGAATTGGAATAGAACATACGTAGACCTAACCTAATTGAAGCAAAATCTTATCAAGAAAGAAGAAGGGAAAGAAAAAGGAAAAATATTCAGCTTTATTAATGAATACAATTTAACATCTAAAAAAGAAAGATTCCCTCCAAAATTTACCAAACAAGGCAAATCCAAAATTAGTAGCATCATTTAAAAAGATTTTTCTTTTTTCTTTTTCTTTTTCTTTTTCTTTTTAAAAATTAAAAAAAAAGGTCATTGTGGAGTGTGTTCACGTGAGCGCCATAATTAGCAAAATCCGAACCAATAGCTCAGAGAAAAAAATGACGATATTTTCATGAAAAATCCGAAATCAATTAAAAAAAATAGAAATTAGAAAAAGCAACACGTCTCTTTTTTTTTTTTTTAAATAAAAAAAATAAATAAATAAAATTGAAACCGTTGGCTACGGGGTTCTGTGGAGCGCCCACAGTCCCGCAAAATCCCAGAAAACCGGCTACTGGTTTTGGTTTTTCCTCCAATCCTGGTTTTTCTTTTATATTACAAAAACCACTTTTCTCCAATCCTCCTGAAAACCAGGAGATTTTTTATTTTTTATTTTTAAAAAATACTGGGTGTGTGGGTCCCAATTTATTCCACGTTATGTGGCAATTCGACCATATTTCTGACATCCCGAACGTGTTTGCCACGCGCCTCTTTCTTTTTTCCTATTTGCTTTTAATTATTTTATTTTGGATTTTTTTGCATGTTGTCTTCTCTATCTCTTTTATTTCCACCTGGCAGCTTCGAGGGAAATTGTTGCGAAATTACGAGTCTGCCCTCGTGAAGTTCCATGCCACTTGCTTGGTGGGAATTGTTATCTGTGGCGCGTCGGACGAGGGCAGTTTCGAGACTGGAAAAAAAAAATCGAAACTGCTAATCAGCTTTCTAGAGGAGAATTTTGTCTACTCTTGTTTTTTTTTTTTTTTTTACATCACTCTCACGCGCCTTGATTTCTCTCTTCTATGGATTTTGTTAGGTTTTTAAGTTCTTATATTTAAATAGAAAAATATTTATATTTATTTTAATTAAAATATCATTTTCTATTCGTCAAGATATATTTTGTACTTTGAGACTTTTCTATTTTAGTTTTGATACATTTAAATGTTGAAATTTAGTTCTTATACTTTCAATAAATTTTAAATTTAATCATTATTGCTATTTTATGGTTAACTTTTCTAAAAATAAATTAGTCTTTGTTAACCTTCTCTTTATAAATTTTGGAAACATATTCAGTTTTCTTGGATGAAAATTATTATCTTATTTTACCAATTTTGATAAAAATTAACTTCAAATATGAGATCTACTTTTGAGATTTATAGAAAGTACATGAACTTAATTTAAACATTTGGAAGTACAAATACTAAAATGAAATGAGTCTCAAAGTACAATAATCAAAATGGTATTTTAATCATGTTAATTTCTATTTTTTTATAAAACAATTATTTTAGTCTTTTGGATGGATGAATTGTTTCAAATTATATATGAGTGTTTTTCTTTTTTGAAATTTAATAAGGGACAAACAAATTTGAACCTTGTTAGTAATGCTTTTGACTAATTGAATTATGTTATGAGTATTCTTGGGTCAGAAATTTCTCTGACAAAAACCAAAAACTATCCTACTTATTTTTGGTTTTTGAATAAAAAATTTTATTTTAAAGTTTAGATATTAAAATGATATATAAATTAGTTTGTTGAATATTAATATTGTTTAACAGTCTTTCATTTAAAAATAGAGTTGCAATGCATATCAATTTCGAACTCTATGAAGTAGGTTTGTTTAGTAGTTTTTTTGGGAAGAAAAATTAAGATTTAAAGTTATATTTTAATATATTAAAATATAACAACTAGATTTTGTTTTGATTAAAATTTTGAATGGATGGAGACAATTTACAATTTAAAAAATTAATTTGAATGAACTATAGAAACAACTTGATCACCAATTTGATTAAACTCGTCAACATGAAAAGTTTTTATTCTTTAATAGGTTAAACATCATCTTCCTTGTATCGTCTATAATTTATTTATTTTATACAAAAACAAAATAAAATAAAATGAATTTTCCAAACTATGTTTGGTAAGTTAAATGAAATAGAAGTCTAACTAAGATCGGAGTTCAGAAAGAATGTACAAAGCATATATATAATATTTAAGTAGTTATCATTTATTTTTCCCTCGAAATTTTTGGATTTTTTTTTTTTGAAATATGTACATAGAAAGTTAGATTGTCAAATTTTACCTAAACTTTTAGCTTTACCCTTAACCACCTAAGCCTCGAGCAAGTCCTCATATAGTTGACATGACAAAAAAAAAAATGTTAGTTTTTGACAAAACATACAAAATTGAGTCGACTTATGAGTTTATATGATTCATGTCACTTCTGACTTGGTTCAATTTAGATAAATTTAGTTGATTGTTCAATTTTGTGATTTGGTAGATTTTTATCAATGGATTTGATCAATTTGATTTTTAAAATAATAACTCTTTAGTTTAATTTTTTTTAACTAGGTTGTAGCCAACTTTGATTTTTTTTAATATAAAAAAAAAGAGAGATGAAAGAAGATAGGAATTGACCTCTTATACTCGAAAAAATTGTGAATACTCAAATAGTACCTTTCTTCGTTTAAGCATGATAGTATTATTATTTGGGACGGGTTTGGCTTTAAAAGTAGCCATCATTATTTTTTTTTTTTTTAGTACAGTTGGAGATTCGAACCTTACATGCCAATTACAATTGAGCTATTGAATAATGTCTATTTTTTAAAATTTTTAAGTTTGAAGAATAATATATTTAAATATAATTGTAAATGAACAAGGGAATAAATAGAACAATTAATAATAGTTTTGTATATTCATTGGAAAAAAAAAAAGAAGTTTTGCACCTAAAGATGGTCTAATTTAAAGTTACCATCAAAAATAATTTAGAAGGCTTTAATTATGTATGTATATAGAATTATTTGTTTAAGCGAGTGTATGACACGTAAAGGCAAAGCGCGTGTGAAAAAGAAAAGGAATCATACTTAGTTTGAAGGAAACCAGTCATTTGGCTGCTGGTAGAGCATGGAAAAAAGTGGGTTTCAAAATCCAAGCTCCACGACTATGGAAACCAGTCATTTTCAATTTTACAATTACAATTTTTTTAAAAAAAAATATTCAAAAAACTGCGTGCCCCAATTTTCCCTGAAAAAACCCAGCGGCTCCCAGATTATATTAGTTTCCTTCTTCCTCCCTTAAATATCCCTCTCTCTACTTCCTTTCTCATATCCTCAAAACCCATTTCCTCCAAATTTCAATTTCAATTTCAATCTCTCTCTCTACTGCGTCCTTCCGATTTTATGCTTCCATTCTGCCATTCCTGTTCTTGCTCAAAATGCGGATGAGTTGTAATGGTTGCAGAGTACTTCGCAAAGGCTGCAGTGAAAATTGCAGTATTCGACCTTGTTTGCAGTGGATCAAGAGTCCTGAATCTCAGGCCAACGCTACCGTTTTTCTCGCCAAGTTTTACGGCCGTGCTGGACTCATGAACCTCATCAACGCCGGTCCCGACCATCTTCGCCCTGGTCAGTTCCGTTTCATTTTGCTTTAGTTTCGGTTTCGATTTTTGTGCATTTTTTTATTCAATTTTGTATTCGGTTTGATTCTGCAGCGATCTTTAGATCTCTTCTCTATGAGGCTTGTGGCCGGATTGTGAATCCGATTTACGGATCGGTTGGATTGTTGTGGTCTGGTAGTTGGCAGCTCTGTCAGGCGGCTGTTGAGGCCGTGCTTAAAGGCGCTCCGATCACGCCGATTAACTCCGAGGCGGCGGCGACTGGCGATGGACCGCCGTTGAAGGCTTACGACATTCGTCACGTTTCCAAGGATGAAAACTCCGCCGCCTCCAACGACGGTGGAGCGAACCGGCGAGTCAAGACTCGGTGTCGCTTCAAGCGGTCGGCCGTGAAGGCGAAAGCGAGTAAAGGAATCGCATCCGCTGTCGTTGAGTCGACTCGGCGACTATGCTCCTCCACCGAGTTGAACCGGTCTTCGAGCGGCGAGTCGTCGCTGAGTCACCAATCCGATTCGCCGCATCTCGAGAATGAGAGCAAAGAGACCGAGAGTATGATCTCGGTGGAGACGGCGGAGGTTTCTCCTCCTCCGCCGCCGTCGGCTTTGTTCCGATCGGAGTCCAGTTCC
The DNA here is from genome assembly GCA_017139565.1 of Luffa aegyptiaca. Lineage (NCBI taxonomy): Eukaryota > Viridiplantae > Streptophyta > Magnoliopsida > Cucurbitales > Cucurbitaceae > Luffa > Luffa aegyptiaca. Next base: position 1,875,013 of record CM029396.1, read on the forward strand.
GTACAAAAATCCCCCGGCCACGGCGGCGCGACTGCAATTCCAGAAAGTGAGTTAGCTCTAGAACTAACCCTGGGAATGGAGCCGGTGTCACGTGCCCAGCACGTAATTCCAATGAAGAAGCGAAAGATAGAGGCCGACTTCAGGCCCAATAACGAAGCGTGCAATACAATATTGGGCCTGGATTTTGCAGCCTAAAAGTAGGCCCAATTGTGAGCCCACGAACACAACGACGACAACAACAATAAAAAAAAAGAAAGTAAGAATAAAAGAGAGTACAATTTTGACGGCGGGGATTGGCTATCTTCGGTGGCATAGAAGAGATCTCGACCATTTGTTTAGTTCGTTCACCTTTTTTTTTTTTATTTCTATTTTAATTTTTTGACGTTTTGTTTTTGTTAATTTACTGTTTTGACCCTCTCCCCTTTTGTAACGAGAAGCGACGTGTATAAAAGAAACTGGTCGCAATGTGTATAGGAAAAGAAGTAATATGCTGTAAAAATGCAACAGGAGGCGAAAAGGTTCTTAGTTCTTATTTATTTTTCTTTAATCTCCAAAATTTTCATATATATATATATTATCAAAAAAAATATTTTTACTAAATGAAAACTTAAGGTATCCCAAAAACAAATATATATTTGATAATAAACCCAAAAATAATATTAGCGGTAATTGACATATCTTCGATTAAGAGGTCAGAAGTTTGAATCCTCTCACCCCAAATGTTGATGTACTACACAAAAAATTGTTCAATCACCCTTAGCTTCAATGGTCATTATTTTAAAAATCAATTTGGATGTAATTTTGATTTTGGTTTAATCATTAAATAATAAAAATCGATGCAATTTTTTACAACAAAGATTAAATTGTTACAAATTAAAGTTTAAGGATTAAAGTGTTACTATCTCGAAACTTCAGGATCAAAAGTGATTTTTAATTTTGTATGATTTTAGATTTCTATCTTGAGGTAAATGCATTTGTAAGTTACCGTATCAAAGCTAAAACGTATGCACGAGTTACAATGTAGATATTTGCCACATAACTTACATGCATGATTTAGTTGTTAAATTTATGGCAACAAGAACATAACAATGGTAAATAATAATAATAATAATAAATTTATAATATACTGATAAAAAAAAATAAAAAAGAGTAATAAGTATATTGGTTCCTACTTCCTACATGGATTGGTGGTTAAGGTCCCATTTATGTTTTTAAAAAACAATGAATAGTACTAAGAAATCAATTAAAAATGTGTTTTATGCAATCATTTATTTTCGAAAAGTAATGATTCAAAAGAGATCATTTTTTAAAACAACAATTTTTTTTAAACGCGAAATAAAGTCTCTGCCAATCACCTCTCTCTCTGGAAATTTTTATTGATCAATTTATATTTTTATGAATCAACATTTTTTTTAATATTTCCTAAAAAAAAACATTTTTTTAATAAATCTTAAATATATATATATATATATATATATATATATATATATATATATATACCCGATTCCCCCAAATGGGGCAATGGTTTGTTCTTTTATATTTATAAAGATAAATCTATTTTATTTGAATCCATTTTATGTGTTTTTTAAAATTTCATTAACATAATTTTCAAATCCTAAATTCAAATTAAAAAAAAAAATTCAATCTACAGCCCAAAGTGTTTTCAAATATGGAGAAAATAAATGATTTTTTTTTCTTAATATTAAATTTTTTATTTTCAAACCAAAATTTTGGATCACAGGCAAATAATTATTATGGGGCAACTAGATAAATGACCATTTTTAATTGGTTATTTGGAGGAGGCAAAGAGAAAAAAGTCAAATAATTTGGGTCTTAAGAGATCAGAAAAAAGACTCACCTTCAAGCCCAAGCCCTTTTCATGAAGTCCAAGCCCACCACAAAAAGCTTACACCCAGCCCATCAGTTAGCCTAGCCCAAATGAAAGTCTCATCATATTGACCTAATTAATATGGATTCAAACCTTAAAAATTAATATCAATCTAAGCACGACTCAAACGATAAGAAACATATGAAGTTGGAGATTCAAATTGCAGCCTCACATTTGTTGAACTCAAGCGAAAAGAAAAAAACGAGTTCATAAATTAATTGGAATGCAATTAAAAGAAACAAAATTAAATCAAACTCCTAAAATCATTTCGAGTGACATCTAATCTCCGCTTTTTAAGAAAGAAATCCTTACAAGAAAGACATCGACAATAATTGTCAAAATATTAAATCAAACCCTCGAATATAAATCATAGCCAATCAATTAAAATTATTTAGTTTAGATGATTGAACGAGGAAGATTTAGGATGAAGATAAGATAGACAGTTAAATATATATATATATATATATATATATATATAAAGATAGACGTTAAATATACTTTTTCGTCGCTAGATTTTAGATTCAACTTAAAATAATATTTTAAGGTGTAAACATTGCATTTAAAAAAAACAAATTTATTACCATTTACAACTAAGGTATTTGTTATTGAATAAATAATATTAAAGCCTAGAATATCGATATAATACAATAATGAGATTTTTTTTTTAGTACATCAACTTTTAAAGATGGGGGATTCGAACTTCTGAACTCTTGGTCGAGGGAACATGTCAATTACCGCTGAGCTATGTTTGCTTTGACATCCAATAATGAGATTAAATCTCTGAAATAAACATGTATTATTATTATCATTAAAATATCATTTAGGCTCTCACCCTTTTTATTCTCTATTTCTCTTTCTCTATTTTAAATATTATGGTACTTATGCATGTGAATTTACATACTATAAAAAATGATAAATTCTAATTAACTTAAAAGAAAAGGGTTGAAATGTCACTAATTAATTCAACATTTTAAATTTATATAGTTTTCATAATTTTTTTCTAAAATGTGTCTTTCAAATTTTCAATGTCCATGAAAATTCTTTAAATTGAGACCTCGAAATTGTTGTCGACACTGATATTTTTCTTGACGATACTAAGACACAATCCGTATAGTTTGTGCTCTTTTAATTGTATGTGTTCGACAAGTTGACTAAACATGTTTTTTTTTTTTTTTTTTTTTTTTCTTTTCTCTTTTCTTTATGAACATAGCTTAAAAGAAAGTGAACTAAAACAAAGGTGCCAAAACAAAGGAAAAAGGACAAAAGATTCTTGGGGATGGGGGACAAATGCATACTATACCAATGCACTTTGCCTAGGTAATTCAAAAAAGGTACTCATTGTTTGATTAGTGAGGTAGAAAAGGACACGTTGGTTCCTTACCTTTCTGAAACGGGTGGTCTATGGATATTGTTCTTTCAAATTGTTGTTGTGTAGAGTGAAAGTTTTTCGACGTATTACTTAAAATAATGAAAAGAATTTTTTAATAAACTATAACCATCTTTCAAAGGTATCAACAATATTTTTGTTATTTAGTCAAAATTACTTTTGAAAATTCTAAAACTATTTAAAAATACATGCTATTAGAGAAACACTTAATAAATTGATATTAGTTTTAAGAGCAATGCTTTCTAATGATACATTTTTGAATCTTTGAAGGACGTAATAATTTAAGTACTTCTTACTCTAAAGAAACACCATGGAGTGGTTTTTAGGATTTTAAAATCTTTTTAAAAAGTACTTTTAATTGACTAAAAGTATTTTTTCAGCGCTTCGAAATTTATCTTTAAAAACATTTTTTTTTACCTTAGAATAAAGTAAGAAAAATGTTTTTAAAAACATTTTCCCCCCCAATTTAGACTATACGTTTTAAACTTACTCGACGTGATAGCGTTGGTGATCATTTAACATATACTAGTTTAAAAACACGTGCGATGCACGTTAAATTTCACTTTTTTAATTGAAAACTAAAAAAAAAAATGGTGCCTAGAAGTCTAAAACTATATATTATCTTGTTCTATGTTCATATACAATAATAAATATGAAATACTTTGCACGTGGTTTGAAATCTTTGGAATATATTTTTTATGGTGAAAGTTAACTTTTGAATAAATATATTTTTCATCTAGTTGAAATAGTAAATATTTGACATTAAACTATAATGTAAGAGGTAGAAAAAATAATAAAAGATATATAATTAAAATTAAAATACATATAATAGTTGTAAACTAAATTTGATAAAACATAAAAAGTGGCATCATAAAGATAGTTTATTATCTCATGGATAATTCATCGGTGTGCATCGAGATTGTATTCTGGAGAAAAAGAAAGAAAGAAATATATTTCATAAGAATTATATAAGTTGATTTTTTTTTAAAAAAATAAAGTATTTAATAAAGTATAACCTCTTTGAAAATAACATTTTTTTGTATGTTTGGATGACAAATTTTGATCTTCAAGTGATTTGATAAGAATTTTTGTATTGACATTGAAAAAAGTTGTTAATGTGAAATTACATATTTAGAAATATATTTTCTAATATTCAGAACAATTTGTCCTTGTGTTTTGTTTAACGTCATCGCACAACATAATATAACAGGAAATTTGTTTCCTTTCGGACTTGAATGGATATCATTTTGTGCTATTAGGTGGACTTAATTAATGGAAATCATGATATCAAAATGTGTTTCCCTAGTCTCCCATTACTACTTCGACAATTTAAATATAGCTCCTATACTTTTTCTTGGAGAACTTTCTCCAAATAGGTAAATATAAATTACATAGGACTTTAAAGGAATGGTACAGAGATTGCAAGGAAAAAGTTATAAATTTAAGAAAAAAGAAAAAAAGAAAAAAAGTAATTGCATAATAAATAGACTATTAATATATTGATACAAAAAAAAAAAAGTTTATTAGTGTTTTTTTTAAAAAATAATTTTTTTAGTAAAAAGAAAAAAGAATAAGTTATATGCATGTTAATGAATGTGACAACTCAAATTTAAAGTCCGGGTGATTTCAGCACTTACCGGGACCTACCGGGGCATTATAACGCTTACCGGGGCTTTTCGACGCCTACCGGGGCTTATCGGGCCATTATAATGCTTACCGGGACATTTCGGGCAAATACCGTGCCAACCGGGAACTATCGGGTTCCACTGATGCTTCACGATGCCACCCCGAGCCTCGGGATGTCATCTGACTTAACCACTCGCTCGGACCTGCTTCTCGAGAACGGGCCCATGGGCTTTACTTATGATCGGGGCCTCCCGGACATCCATCCATCCGGGCATATCGAGGCATGAACCCTTCCGAGTCATGCCGAGTCATTTTCGTATAGCGTGCCGCAGCCCGGCCATATGGTGCAACCTCTAGCCCATGGGCGGGGGCGCAATGTCGGCACACCCGTGCCGCCCGACACTGTCCTTGGAAACCCATTCCCAAAGGAAGACGCCCAAGACACTCGTCTTGCAACGCTCGCCCACGCCATGACACACGCATGTGCCATGGGGTAGCTCACTTAGGCCACAGGGCCCAGGGGTGGTGGAGAGCTGACACCATGCCTCCCCCTATAGTACATTCTGAGGCATATTTGGTCTGACACCCTTGCACGTCATATTCACGAGGAGTCATACGCCAACGTGGAGCGCCCGTCTGGTGTCCGATTGACACGAAACTTTGCGGGCTTGCATACTTCACTCATATGCACTTAACTCCAGAGCCGTTCGTCAAAACTCACGACGGAACCCCGACTTCCGAGGTCATGGCCCGGGGCCCCATCTGACCCCCATTAAGCATACCACTGACGCGTCTGACGACACTGTTGCTTCTCAATATGCTCATGCCTTCTTGTGACATCAATGTCCACTCATCTTGGTGTGTTGGATGATGCATCGTCCTCCTCGATCGCATCATGGCACTTCTCTCTCTCGGCCCTCTGACATGGCCCGATGGGCGACACTCGACGTGCCACCACTTCACTGTCTGCTCAGTGAGGGTCACAACCTACTCTCTTCTAGTATGGTTGTGACATTCTCCCCCACTTAAACTGTCATCGTCCTCGATGACATACTTGGGGGCACAATCCATATCGCTGCACGATGGATTGTGACATTCTCCCCCACTTAATCTCGGCATCGTCCCGATGACGATCCGACTTCGGACTGGCTGCTGACGGACCCGCTGAAATATTGTGCATCAGAACGAATACGGAAATTGCGCACTACCTATGAGCTATCCCACTCACGGACCTAACTAACGCCCAACTTTAGGACTCGGCCCCGAGACTCGCAACATCGGCAAGGCAAAACAACTGCACACTATCTACGGGCTATCCCACCAACGGACCTAACTCACGCCCAACTTTAGGACTCGGCCCCGAGATTCGCAACGTAGACACGGCAAAAAGCACACTGCCTGCAGACTACCCCCTTCTCTGTGGACCTAACTAACGCCCAACTTTAGGACTCGGCCCGAGGATCTTCTAACAGAACACGGCTAAGCTTCGGCATTCTCTTCGCCTCCGCTTACGGGGAGCGCGCCCCGATTTTTCTTTGGCACTACTGGCCACTTTACTCACATATTCTCTGAGCGGCACATAACAAGGTGCACCCCGCGGGGTGAGGCTCGCAAGCCTACCACGGAATGGTCTCATCGTGGCACCATCCCTTCTGGTGCGGACGTCGGAAAGCATGACACAGCCCATTCTCTCTGTTGGCACTCCCCTTCGGCCAACTAACAACTGGCCACCTTCATGTGGCAATCGCTGCACCGATGCTTCTGTCGGAACTTGCAGCAGCTTCTTCTTCTTTCTCTGCTCTGTCTCCAGCCTGGTGCTCCATCTCGAGCAAATTGCTGGTCTTGACAACTGTGAAGCCACCCACTTAGGCATGTGAAGTGACTTAAGGGACACACTCGCTCGACACACGAGCGTCTTCACGGGACGAGCAACCCATTCTCTCGGGCTCTCTCCCAATCAACTTGGCTCTACACAGCCCAAATCGCCCACCCGTATAGGCTTTCTTGATGCTCAACTTTGCACTTGACCGGCGATGTCGCACTCGACCCCCGGCTTTCTCTGCTTGCAACCATTAGCACTATCCCTCTGGTGATAATGGCTCTTTCGAAGGCACCCTACCTGGTACACCTTCTGATTTCTCTTGCTCAACTGATACCCAAGCCCTTGGCAAATGGACTTGGTTCTTGCTTTCTGACGGGTTGGACTCTCTCAAAGAGTCCGGCTTCAATACCCTTTCTGTCTCTGATACTGACAACACAACTGCCCTGCCGAAACTGGCACTCTTGACACAATCGTGAAGTCTTCAATCTGACCATCGGGTTTCTCTGTCTCGTCCGACTACGCACACAAAGTGGGGCTCTGATCGTAGCCCAAAGCCTAAACTAGGCTCTGATACCAACTAAGTGGAACTTGTGAGAACATTTGTGCAACTTGTGAGAACATTTGTGGAACTTGTGAGAACATTTGTGCAATAATTATTAAATATGAGAATATTTTAATGTTATTCAAATCTTATATTTCAATCAAAATGAGTTTAAATTTTAATGAATATGGTACTTATTTTCATAAAATGATATTTTTGTTATTCTTTAAAATTTTAAAATATGTTTCATTTATGATATTTTAAGTAAAATGAAGTGAGACATTCAACAAATTTTTGAAAAAGATAAAATGCTCACTTAAAAAGAAATAGGAAATCTCACTTTATTACTAATAGAGAATGAATTAAAAATTCTAGTAAAAAACCACATTCTTACATTTTTTTTTTTTTTGAGTTCCACATTCTTACAATTATGTACCTTTAAAAGAGTAATTCTTACAATTGTATAAGCTCATGACTTAATTTTTAAAACTAAAAATTTAGGATAGCAATGGTAACAATCACTATATTTTATTGGTGCTTTATGCATTTTTTTTTTTTGTTTTATATCGATTTTGATACAAAAAATCTATACAGATCAAAATAGTGATGAAATTAGAGTCGAAAAATATGTAGAAAACTCAAACGTTAATATGTTTTTTGGAAAGACATGACTAATGACCCCTTTTTATTGTAAGATATATTTTTAATTTCCTCGAATAGATGCATCTGATGTGTAACTAACTTCGCTTGAACAGTCGCGTCTCATTAGCAAAGATTGAAGGACACTTTAACTCAAAAAGTTGTGTCTCTTTAACAAATATAGAAGGGCAAAATGGACATTTATTAAAATTATAAGGGCAAAAGAGGAAAGCAAAGATTCTCCTCCTTAAGCCCCTTTTATATATAGTAAGATTAAGATTAAGATTAAGATGTAGTCATATAAATATAGATAAAAGTATAGATATATATAGATATAGATGACTACATTCAAACTTTTTAAATAACTAGTTTGAAACTACGTGCGTTGCACGTGTTATTTAATTTAAAGATAAGAAATTTGAAAATTTCAATAATTTAACTTTAAGTTATTTAATTTACCTTTCTCGTAGTTGATCTCTTTCCGACAATTGAGGTTCAATCGTAATATGAGTGATGAAGGTGGACTTATTTCTCCTAGGATTAAAATTAGGATTAAAATGCAGTACAAATATAATAAATAATTATTATATATATATAATAAAATAAAAATAAATCAATATACCTTCATATAGTGATGTTTTAAGATTTGAAGCAATAATGATTGGATAATCATGGATGTTGTCCTCTAGCTCTCGTCCTTCAAATTCAGCAAGATCTCCCCATAATGTCATTTTAATGGTCTGTATTCTACATTATTTTACAAATATATATAAGAATATGAAAAATATTGATATTATTTTACAAATCTATGTATATATAAGAAAAGGAAAAGTTTTGTTCATGCAAAAATAGTAATTAGGTAAAACATACCTACTATTCATTAGAATAACATCTCTTTTCTGCAAAAACTTGGTTAATTGCCTTTGTTTGATCTGTAAAGTAGATTTTACTGAAATAATCATCCCAATCAAGTCTGTATGATAAAACAAAAAATAATATTAATGATTAATAAATAATTAAGGGCTAATAAAAGTAATAGTAATTCAATATCAATGCATATAAATAATTCTAAAAAAAGGGTAAGATACATTACCTAACATGTTCTTTTCTTCTTTGACAGGAAATTCACTCAAACTTCGAATCATTGACACAATAGGAATTAAATCATCAATTTCAGTAACTTCAGTGGCAGTAGATAATGTTAGTTATAATTTATCATGCACATTAACAAATTGATTGTTGATTGACTTTATATTACCATTTGTTATAATATAAGTCTTATCTTTTTTAAGCATGTGACCTAATTTTTCAATGGTATTGTTGAACAATACTGCCTGAATCTTTGTACCCTGAAAAGTTAGAAAGTAAATGATTATTATAAATAAAATTGGTATATGAAAAATAAATAAATAATAAGAAATATTTGTAATTATATGTTCATCTAATAAGATGATCTTTAAAATGTGTAGGTCATCACCGTCACGTTTCTGAAATTGTTCAACTTTTCATTTTCTTAGAATGAGGACTTTAATCGCCCATTCTCTTTGACCAAGTTGAAGATGGTTGATTGGGATCACCTTGGAAGAACTTATTTCAGATGGAAATGGTTTGAAGAGAAGTATGGAAGTATGGAAAAAAAAAATTGTATGAGGACTATATATAGACGATGGAAATGGTTTAAAAACTAATATCTTTTTTATTTATTTGAATTTTACTTCGAATAATTTAAGAGATAAGATCTTTTTTTTTTTTTAAAAAAAAAGCAATACAAACGTGGGGAAGGAAAAATTATTAAAAACTATTATCTTTTTTATTTATTTGAAATTTACTTCGAATAATTTAAGAGATAAGATTTTTTTTTTTTAAAGCAATACAAACGTGGAAAAGGAAAAATTATTAAAAACTATTATCTTTTTTATTTATTTGAAATTTACTTCGAATAATTTAAAAAACGTGATTAAAAAATAGAAAGCTAATAATTAAATTAGTTATAAAAAATCAATTCTTAATCTTATGAAAGATGATACTTTCTTTTTTAAAAAAAAAACACAACCTAAACGTGATAAATGAGATTTTTTTTTTAACAAATATTATTTAAAAAAAAATACCTAATCGTGAGAATGAGTTTTTTTAAACCAATATTATTTTTTTTTTTAAAAAAAAAAACAATATCTAAACGTAAATGAGATTTAACCAATTCTTAATCATGAGATTTTTTTTTTAAAAAAAAAACAAAACCTACACGTGATAATGAACTTTTTTTTTTTTAAAAAAATGAGATTTAACCAATTCTTAATCATGAGATTTTTTTTTTTAAAAAAAAATACCTAATCGTGAGAATGAATTTTTTTAACCAATATTATTTTTTTTTAAAAAAAAACAATATCTAAACGTAAATGAGATTTAACCAATTCTTAATCATGAGATTTTTTTATTTTAAAAAAAACAATACCTAATTGTGAGAATGAGATTTTTTTTAACCAATATTATTTTTTAAAAAAAAAAACAATACCTAATCGTGAAAATGAGATTTTTTTTTTTTAAAAAAGCAATACAAACGTGGAAAAGGAAAAATTATTAAAAACTATTATCTTTTTTATTTATTTGAAATTTACTTCGAATAATTTAAAAAACGTGATTAAAAAATAGAAAGCTAATAATTAAATTAGTTATAAAAAATCAATTCTTAATCTTACGAAAGATGATACTTTCTTTTTTAAAAAAAAAACACAACCTAAACGTGATAAATGAGATTTTTTTTTAACAAATATTATTTAAAAAAAAATACCTAATCGTGAGAATGGGTTTTTTTAAACCAATATTATTTTTTTTAAAAAAAAAAACAATATCTAAACGTAAATGAGATTTAACCAATTCTTAATCATGAGATTTTTTTTTTAAAAAAAACAAAACCTACACGTGATAATGAACTTTTTTTTTTAAAAAAAAATGAGATTTAACCAATTCTTAATCATGAGATTTTTTTTTTTAAAAAAAAAAAATACCTAATCGTGAGAATGAATTTTTTTAACCAATATTATTTTTTTTTAAAAAAAAAAAACAATATCTAAACGTAAATGAGATTTAACCAATTCTTAATAATGAGATTTTTTTATTTTAAAAAAAAACAATACCTAATTGTGAGAATGAGATTTTTTTTAACCAATATTATTTTTTTAAAAAAAAAACAATACCTAATCGTGAAAATGAGATTTTTTTTTTTAAAAAAAAGCAATACAAACGTGGAAAAGGAAAAATTATTAAAAACTATTATCTTTTTTATTTATTTGAAATTTACTTCGAATAATTTAAAAAACGTGATTAAAAAATAGAAAGCTAATAATTAAATTAGTTATAAAAAATCAATTCTTAATCTTATGAAAGATGATACTTTCTTTTTTAAAAAAAAAAACACAACCTAAACGTGATAAATGAGATTTTTTTTTAACAAATATTATTTAAAAAAAAATACCTAATCGTGAGAATGAGTTTTTTTAAACCAATATTATTTTTTTTTAAAAAAAAACAATATCTAAACGTAAATGAGATTTAACCAATTCTTAATCATGAGATTTTTTTTTTAAAAAAAAACAAAACCTACACGTGATAATGAACTTTTTTTTTAAAAAAAAATGAGATTTAACCAATTCTTAATCATGAGATTTTTTTTTTTTTAAAAAAAAATACCTAATCGTGAGAATGAATTTTTTTAACCAATATTATTTTTTTTTTTAAAAAAAAACAATATCTAAACGTAAATGAGATTTAACCAATTCTTAATCATGAGATTTTTTTTTTTTTTTTTAAAAAAAACAATACCTACACGTGATAATGAACTTTTTTTTTAAAAAAAATGAGATTTAACCAATTCTTAATCATGAGATTTTTTTTATTTAAAAAAAAACAATACCTAATTGTGAGAATGAGATTTTTTTTAACCAATATTATTTTTTTTTAAAAAAAAAACAATATCTAAACTTAAATGAGATTTAACCAATTCTTAATCATGAGATTTTTTTTTTTTTAAAAAAAACAATACCTACACGTGATAATGAACTTTTTTTTTTTTTTTTTAAAAAAAAAAACAATACCTAATCGTGAAAATGAGATTTTTTTAACCTATTTTTTTTAAAAAAAAAACAATATCTAAACGTAAATGAGATTTAACCCATTCTTAATCATGAGATTTTGTTTTAATAAAAAAAAATACCTACACGTGATAATGAACTTTTTTTTAAAAACAATTCTAATAAAATATTGAATAATTAAATAGAAAGGTCAAATAAGGAATTTGAAGATTAAAAAGGGGCTTAAAAGGAAATCAAAAGTTTCTCCCGTTAAGCGCCGTTTAATATAGTATAGATATATGAAAAAGAAGAAATTAGACTACTTAATTTCTTCAAATTTTTAAGCAATTGATAGAAATTGACTTTTCTTCTTTTGAGTAGCCCTAATTCTTTCCCTAAATAATTAAAACATATATTTAATCTTAAGCATGATCTACATTATCTACTACTCAAATTCCAATTTAACCTTAAAAAATGTTCTTTAATAAAAAATAGAAGTTGTTGATTATTTCCTAATTAACATGAGTTTAAGAATTCAAGCAGCAAAGAATTGATTAAAAAATCTTTTTTTTTTTAAGAAAAAAAATCGAAATTTCAAATTTAGTAAATGTGAACTCTTGAGGGTATGGTGTGTTATTTATTTTTTGAACTCTAAAGTGATTCGATTATGTTTTGTGAATTTCTAAATTTTGTGTGTAATTGGTATTTGTCATTAACTTTGTTAGTTTAATATCAATCGTAAAGAAAATATACGACAATGAAGTTAAGGAGAATATGATGTTGAACAATGAGAGAGATAATTTCAATATAGTTTTAGTGTAGAGAACTAGAAAAGCAATTCTAGGCCATTATTATGTAAGTCTAGTTTTTATTTATTTATTTATTATTATTATTAGTACATCAACATTTGGGGGTGGGAGATTCGAACCTCTGACCTCTTGGTTGAGGTTACATGCCAATTATCGCTGAACATGCCAATTACCGTTGAACTATGCTCGCTTTAGCCGTTAAGTCCAGTTATATGCTAAATGCATTGGTATAATTGTTGTTGACAATTAACTGTAATTTGTAGGTGTTTGTTTTGATTGTGAGCACAATCAGGTGGAGAGTATAACCATAAAAGTCTTACTAACTATAGAAAATTTCTCGTATAACCTAATGTTATTAAATTACAATTTATCTTGTTATCATTAACCTATTTTTATCCTTAATCGTAAAGTTCTTACCCAAAATCTGACCTGATGTAAAAATAAAAGTTCAATGATACTATCGTCATCGTCATGTCAACATTTAAAATTTTCTCCGACATCAATAATGAAGTGCCTCAACTAAGCCATACATATACATTTCGGCTATACAAGCCCTCCAATATAAATAAGGCAATGTTTTCTAGCCATAGGGTATAGGGTTACAAGGCAAATTTAATTGAGTGTGACTTAAATTTGGATGTACTTTTGAATATTACAACTTAATAATGGGAAACAATAAGGGATCCTCACCAACCAGATGGTTTGTTTTTGTTTGTTTTTCTTTAGTGCAAAATTGATGTGACTTGCTTTGTTTAATTTTATATCAACAACTAAACATTCCCCACCATTTTTTTTTCACATTATAATTTTTGTTTCAAAAAATGACTATAAACATTTAGAATGTTAGCACATGCATTTGTATTGCATGAGATTTAGACAATTTATTTTATGAATAGTAGATAATTTGTTTCATGCATGTTGTAAAACAGTTTTTGAAGTCTATTTTGATTATTTAGACTAAAATAAAATGAAATAATTTTATTAGTTTTTAGTTGTTAATAAAAGGGCTTCATTTTGTCACACTGTGAGAGAGAATTTCTTTTTCCTTAGAAAAATACATTTGTTATTCTCCTGGTATTAAATTTGTATTAAACTCAATAGCTTTAAACCCAATAGATTATGAAATATTTTAAACTTATAAATACATATCCTTAACCCTCTATCTGAACAAGAGCTTAGTTCCATTGACATAAAGTTGTGCTGATAACCACAAGGTCTGTGGTTCGAATCCCCCTTCCCACATATTGTAAAAAAAAAACAAAAAAAAAAAAAAAAACTTTAAGAACTAGCACAAGATCACCCCAAAACAGTCACTAGCAATATTCAATGTAAGAAGAAATGATACTTTATTATCAACTACTTTATTTATGCCAGAGCGAGCCTAGCTCAACGGTAATTGGCATGTGATCGAGGTCAGAGGTTCGAATCCGCCCACCCCCAAATGTTGATGTACTAAAAAAAAAAAAAACTACTTTATTTATTTAGTCTCGTTTGATAATCATTTGGTATTTAAAAATTATGTTTATTTTCTTCTAATTTTCTTACTATGACATTTTTCATCTTTATGTTCAGTACACATTTGAATTCTTAACAAAATCAAATCTTGAATTGGTTTTTGAAAGCATGGGAAGAAGGTAGATAACAAAACAAATAAACTATAGGTGGAAGTAGTATTTATAAGCTTAATTTTCAAAAACCAAAAACAAGGAATCAAACCTTCAAATTTAATTAAGGAAAGTAACAGATGTTTTGTCCATTGAGTTATATTTGTTTGGATTGACAACTACCACTAAACTTAAAATCTTATAAGTTAATATGGGGTTAGAAAACATTATTTATACATATACATATTTAACATCTTATACACTGACAAATATAAGAAGCAAATCCTGGTTCATTTTAAACCTACAAAACTATATACGTAAAAAAATCGAGAGAGCACGCTCGATACCCTACAAAGAAGGGGTTTTTTTTTTTTTTTTGGGCATTGGTACATGGAGGGGGCAAAAGGGAGAGAAAAAGATGAGTGTAACATTTTTTTCTTTTTGATGAATTAGGGCACAAGATTTGATTGATGGAATTTGACATGTTTGGAAAGAAAGGGGGAAAGCTGACTATATATTATCATATGGGAGGTTGTAGAATTTGAGAGAGGGGACATTATTTTGTTGTAGCACACTCACATGATATATGGTATACCTTTTAATTTAATTTATTGATTTTATATATAATATATGATCACCACAAAATTATTTTCTTGGTTTTAGGGTCATTTTGCCTCATCATTGTGGATGTTTTGGTAGGTTTTGGAAAAGGAGGGTTTGCTTGTCTTGTGTTGGCTCAACATAGGGGTCCATTTCAAATCTACATGTGTATCCATTTTCTTTAATGTATGATCTTTTTTGGTATTTGCAAATATTCATTCATTCAACTTTGATGCCTATCCTATATCTATCTTTAGGAGATGAGCTTTTACTTTGCTTTTAATTTTTATTTTCACAAGTTGTTTACTCTCGTCGGACTTTGACACAGTTGTGTCTAGTTAGTTCTTGAACTTGACGCGATGCTTAGGAAGTAATTGTGGTTTAATGCTTACATGAGTAATGGGGTTCTTATAAGTAAATGAGAAGGGGTTTTGTGTCTGTACGTGCTTCAAAATTGCTTAGCTAAGCTACACGAAATAGATTTTTTTTGAAGTTTGTAGAAAAGATATTGCTAATTTCTCAAAATGAGAAACAAAAACAATACTCTGATAAAGACGCCCTTTAGTACTGTCATTATGACTTTCGAAGTCATGCGTGGTAGCAATATCAAAGCAAATGCGACGAGTAGTGGGGTCCTGGGCTAAGACTTGGTTAAACCTTGAAAATTTTAGTGCCATGCATAAGATCTTTCAAATCCTTTTAGCCATTATTCGACTGTAATAATTCTTACTAAGAAGAACGTTCATGTTGTGACAGTTCCACCCAAAAGGTAATGAGTTACTTCTACAACACGTCCTTGGACAACGATGAAGAATCAATGGATGAGTTATGGTTTAGGAGTGAAATGCCACCTATACCTAGAGCTAGTTACTTCTTCCGGTTGTAATGTGTTGAGGCGCAATAGTTGACTACATATATATATATATATATATATATATATATATATATATATATATATATATATATATTTCTAGGGGTAAAGCATTGTTTCGCGGTGTGGCCCACAATTGAGCATTACCAAATTGAAACAAAACTCTGAATACTATTTATGATATCAAAATTACGGAGGTTAAGGTCAGCTAGTGAGATGATGGAGGATAAACTTCATCGTGGAGAGGGAAAAAACCCATAAACAATATTGACATATAACATGTTAATTGGACTTACACGTGATGACACAACATGGCACAAGAGAGAGAGTAAGCTAGGTAGATAAAATAAGGATTGGATAAAAAAAAATAGTTGTAAAATGTATTCCAACGGCTCGCCCTTTTCCATTTTTGGCCCTCTCGTATTTGTTTTATTCAACTAGCCTACACCTTCTTATATTATGTCATGTTAAATCATTATTCATTAATCTAATATGAGTGTCATGTTAACAACTATACAACGATGCTAACGATGAGAGCTTACTGAAATTTAAAATCAAAAGGTTAGGAATATAATTGAAAACATTTAAAATTCATGGACTAAATATACCCAACTATCAAATCTAAAATTTAGTTAATCAAAATTAAAAAAAGGGGCTTTGAAAAAGGGGAAAAGAATAAATGTTTTTTAAAAATAGAATTAAAAATGGTTTCTAAGAAACAACTAACTATAGAATACTATGGAAATATATATTGAAAAGACAAAGCAAGCTTAATTTGAGGGTGAACAATATTGTGTAACTAGAAATGAGTTAATCCCTCAATCAAATTTCCACCAAGTTTTTTTTTTCTTTTTTTATTTTTTTTTTATAGAAAAAGTGAAGTAAATGCTAGATGCATTCCTAGGATCGTTAGAGAGTTTTAGGCTTAGTCATCATTAACAAAGCCTTGAAGTTGTAAATCTGCATGCTTAGATATAGTAGTATATCACGCGATCAAAGGCACCTTTTAGGTATCTGAGTCGACATTTAACTATTTTCTAACTAATCACTAGAAGAGAATAAATGAATTGACAAACTTAACAAGTTAGGATATATCTTCGACGTTGTTTAGAGTGACATAGTATTGGAGAGCACCAACGATACTAGGGAAAATAGTTGGAGAGTTTTCACATCTGCTTTCTTCATTTTTGGCTTTCTTTCAAATTCATCTTGTATACTGTTGAAATGTATTTAGCAATTTCTTGTCTAATGGGTGTAAGCTCAATGATGAGATAAACTACAAGCAACATTTGGTTTGAGGGATATATGAGCAATCAAGCCTGTTTATTTCTTTTTCTTAATACCTTTCTCTATCTTTTGGTTAATGTTACCAAAGGATTTTGGGATACCATCTTTATTATTACATATAAATTAGTTTTTTCATGCTAGATAAGTACATCCAAAGCCATTGAGAAGATGATTCTTGAATACTTTCATTTACTATTGGTTAGAATCGTGTATATGCTTGCATGAAGTTTCCTAGACGATATATCACTTATTAGTGTGAATTCTAAGCAATCAACATTTTACTGTGATTTGTACTATTCTATGGAAGGGGAATTTTCTTAAGCTGTAATTGAATAGTTTACCCTCAATTTAAGAAACTGGAATAAAAGGGTCCGTTTGGTAACGTTCTCGTTTATTGTTTCCGTTTCTTCATTTTTAATAAAGAAAAATAGAATTTCATGACCCTAACACCCTATACATTCAATAATAATAAACCTATATTCTTATTTATGTTTGGAAAAAATTGGAAACAAGAACAAAAAAGGAGAAACTAGTTTTAGTTGTTCCCAAAAGTTTTATACAAATTTTGGGAATGTTTCTAAAAAATGAGAAACAAGAAACATACATAGTTATGAAATGTTTAGATTTCTTAATAAAATTGAAAACAAGAAAAGAGAACGTTACCAAACGGGCCCAAAGTTTTTGGTTTTTAAGTCATGAGATTCATGGTGCAGTTGATTTATGAAGGAATCACCAAATTCAATTTGCAAGATTTTGTGTAACACCCGAGTTAGGAGGGGTACATGAATGAACCGAGATCACATCCGAATGAGAGGGATCCTGAGGACATGAAAGTATGTTCAAGAAAAGCTTAAAAAGAATTGATAGATACTACCTATACCAACAAGGTGCACCTTCCTTTTCGGTGGCTCAATCATAGAAACTTTGAAGTTAAGCGTGCTTGGCTTGGAGAAGTTTTATGTTGGGTGACCTTCTAGGAATTTTCCTAGGAAGCATGTGAGTGAGGACAAAGCTTGCTAAAAGGACCCCGTGTTGGTTTGTGGGGACAGTCTTCAATCTTGGAAGTAGATTTAGACAAATATGGTGGCGTGGCTAGGTCGCAGGGGAATATCGGAGCCTTAGGTGCCGAATCCGGATTCCGAATCCTGAGCCTAAGAGGATTTTACTAAAAAAATGACTAGATAGTATAGAAATTGAAGATTGGGAGTTCATAGATGAACATGCAAATGATTTTCATCAATCTAGCATTGTCAAAGAATGTGGCTAGTTTTGTGGCAAAGGAGAGGCCATTGCAATGGGTCTAATATGGAAGTATTGGTTAAACAAGTATGAAAGTCCATCCACTAGAAATGGGGTATATGTTAGGAAATTTTTTAACTTTGAAATAGTTGAAGATGCATAAATGAATTTCCATTTATAAACAAGATCACAAAACTAATCAACCAACTAAGTTTAATCAAGATTATTATATATTTAGTGATAGGGTAAATATTATTTCACTTGTTGAGATCTTTACCTAATAGCTAGGAAATAATGAAGAGGCAATAGTGTTTAATTTGCTGAGAGATAATAACAGCTTGAAATTTCTAAAGATCTATGATGCATCAATTTTGTTGAAGAACTTTAAAGGAAGGGAAGTGGTAAATGAAAGATTTTGAATATAATCATAAGTGAACACAACATAAAGATAGAGCAAGAAAAATGGGAATAATGAAGTTGAGTATTATTACTGCGATAAGAAAGGTCATTTCAAGACATGACGTAGGAAATTGAAGAGTTTGAAGACGTTAAAGACTAATGTAGTTATGCATATCACTCTTGTTTATGTTGAGGATTACATAAAATTTGAAGACCACTCATTAGAATGCATAATTGATTGATAGAGTAACTTCTCGTAGTTTTAGATAGAAGAATGTTCACGACTTTCATTAATTATCATTGCATGCAATCATGGCCTAGTGAGGATGAGTAATGGAGGAGTCTCCACGACAACCAGTTTTTGAGATATTTTGTTGTGGATTGACAATGTATGTGAGTTAGTGCTACGAGATGCCAAGTACGTGTTCAATATCAAAATGAATCTTATCTTGATAGGCAAGCTAGATAAAGGTGATTATAGAAATGAGTTTGGCAATGGTAATGGAAGATCACTAGAGGATTCGAGTTGGTTGGTATGTGGCCACAAGTGATTTACACTATATACAATCAAAGTGAGTGCACTATCAAAGGATTAGTGAGATGGTGGATACAAATTAAACCCGCATATGGTTTCCAAGAGTAGGACAAAATTAGTAGTGTATTGATAACTGGGACAAAGTCAGACAGTTCAAATAGATCATGATATCCTTCAATTCTAGTTCAACAGTTGGTAAGTAAGGAAAAGAAGAGTTGGCCATCTCAACGATTTGTTGCATCAAAGAGAAAATTTAAAGTAGCAATATTCTTGACAACAAGCTTGAATTTAGAGATCATAAGCCAATGATAGAAAATTTGGGAGACAAATCCATCCATGTAGATGGCCCAACCTCAAGGCACATGCAAATGATAACATTATTACTTAATAATGGTTTTTGTAAGTTGACTACATTTGTTAGAAGAGCTTTAGAGTTTACCAAAAATATCCAAGATTAATGCAAGGAGAATCATGGAGTTTACCAAGGAGGTGAAGAAAAATGTAGTAGGAGGTAAATTGATGAATCTCTAAGTGGGAGATTTTTTTTTAGCCCAAATCATTAAAAAAATTTGTTGGAAGATTGTTTTGAAGTTTGAAACGAAGGAGAAGAAGAAAAGGAGAAAAGGAGAGCTGCAATACATAATCAAGGCCAAACATTCAAGAAGGAAACGCTATAACGCGCATACCGCAAAGTGACATGGTAGTGTAGAGTGGCGTGAAAACACTTATCGAAGCACCATGGTGATAGGGCCAAAAGGAAAGATACATTTGTGGAGTGCCATGGTACTTTATAATAGGGTTATGCACGAACCCTAGGGCTCTCCTATTTAAATGATGCTTTCCCCTAAATTTTTAGAAAAGAAGTGATGGAGAGAAAAAGAGTGACAATTGATATTTGGATTATAGAGTGACCTACGATTATATTGAAAGTTAGCTTGGAAGAGTGATTTGTGAGTATTTTCTTTATAGTGAAAAATAGTGAGAATCATTTTTGGAGCATTTGTGAGAGTCCAATTGTAATCTTCATAATATTTAAGTAGAATAAGTTGCAGTTGTAGAAAAATGGACATGAATGTAATTTCGGATTTGTGGTGAGATCCAATTTAAACTTTTTTTTTTTTTTTTCTTCTTCTCTTCTCTTCTCTTCTATCTATCTCGATCTTATCTTCTTCCTTATTGTTTTAATTTTACTATGTGAAGACTAATTGATAAATCAAGGTATTAATCTCATGTAAATGAGAACTTATAGACGTATATGGAGGGGTAAGCTTTATCATCGACATTAAAGGCTTAAATCTGCGCGTTTTTAGCCATCCGACATTAAAAGATCCTCGGGTTTTTTTCTCAGACATTAAAAGCCTCGTGTGTATTTTTTTGTCCGACATCAAAAGTATATTTTGTTGCAGTGACTTTTCATACATTTATTGGACAAAGCTTTCATCAAATTCACTATGATTATTTCCTTTACTACATTATTAGCCACATTATTTTTTGACAAAGTCACAAGTTTGCAGAAAACTCTTAGTTCTTTGGTATCATCTTATATGCCAAATTTGATCTATCAATTTTTGAAAATTTCAAAAAAAGATCTCTTTCTCTAGCTAGTCATATTATTATTGTTCGACAAATTTTGACATATATCCTACTCTAATAAAAGTTAGAGAAATTTGAAGTGCTAGGAAGATTCTAAATTTCTTGTCCTAACTTTCATTAGTGTAATGAGCACTACAATATATGAGCAAAACGATCGAAGGATAGTCAAGAGAGAGAAAAACACCCGAGATTTATGTAGGTCACTCTTAATTGAGCTATATTTTGTCATATGAAAGTTATTCTACTAAATCAAAGGAGATTATAACAAGTAGAACAATGGAGATCTCAATATGTCCCTCATAACATGTCAAACCTTAATTTGAAGACAACGCTTGGGTTTCATACATGTAGAATTCCTTAGGTCAATTATTCATTACGAAATTCGTCATAACACAATGTTTCCTATTTCTTATAAGATATAAAATCCAACCCTACTTCAATAATACTCTTTCTTATTGGGCTTGTTATAGATTGAATTAAGCCTATTTGATGATTATTAGGCTCCTCGACTTGACACAAGCAACATTCTTAATTAAAACCCAAGTTCTAATATAGTCATGAAACTTAAATTTCACTAAAATTATGATAAAAACAATAAAATACTATAATGGAGCTCACAGAGATGACGATAATAATAATAATAAACAAGTTCATTGATTTGAAATGAACTACATCCAGTTTTCTACTACTACTTAGAGACATATAGTAAGCTTGAATCTTGGACTTGATTTGGGCTCAACAACACATTTGAAGATATTATTAAAGTTGTGAAACTTTAAAGATCAAATAGAAAATAAGAATGCATTGAATATTATTTTTCGTAAAAATAAATTATTTTGGTTAAAAAGTTAGTTTCAAATTTTGTCTTTATACTTTTAGAAGTTTCTTTACTATTTGTATCCCTTGATTAAAACCTACTATATCTTTGCAACCAAGAGTAATAAAAAATATAATATGGCTCAACTTGGGTAAGAGTAATAGAAATGTAATAGTTATTCACCAAATAAAACACCTTAATCCGATTCATATTTTTCAATTAATATGGCCAGCTAAACATCCAACACGATTTAAACAAAATGTCAATCTATGAAGCTTATGTTTTTATCGCATCTACAAATAACTTATCCCTTTTTCATACTATCAAGGATATTTGATGCTCTTGAATCAAAAAATAGAGACAATAATAAAAATAAGTTTTCAAATATTTAGATCTAATTTAACCAATTATTTTCTATCTAGCTCATAATTTCTTTAAGGAGATAGAATAATATTGTGTTAATCATCATATAAGATATAAAGTCCTATCTAGCTCAGCGGTAATTGGCATGTATCCTCGACCGTGAGGTCAAAGGTTCGAATCCCCCACCCGCAAATGTTGATGTACTCAAAAAAAAAAAAAAAAGAAAGTCCTACTTTGTTGAATTATAGAGATCATTAAATGTTAGACTAAGAAGTTTTAGTTAATAAAAATTTAATTAGATAAACCAATACTTTACTTAAGATCTTCCTCGAATGATGTAATTAGAAGATCATGCCATAATCTCACCGACCAATTTGACTAATCTCCATTAAGATTTTGGCCCCAAAAGTTTGAACATCTTTTTTTTTTTTTTTGAAACATAAAGTTTGAAGATCTTTGAATTTGGCAAACACATCTTTACATTTAAGTCATATGTCCTATTAATTAAATATTAATGTATTTGGTTTTATAATAATTTTTAAAAAGAAAATTAAAAGTACTAACTTTTTGTGTTTGGGAGATCTTAGTGGATCCTCTAAGCTCATTCCTTTTCAACTAATCGATTCTCTTTGAATCTAATTGAAGCTTTTTGTTTTATTTTTATGCGAATTTATTAATTTTAAATTAAGTTGTTAAATTAAATGTATATAAAATGAGTTTTTGGTACGTTTTTAGGATAAACTTGGCATGAAAAGAGCCATTAAGATGTGATGATTGACCATAAATTAAGGTGAATAAAAAAATTGTTCCTTACGATTTTCATTTGTTTTAGTTCAATTTAAAATAAGTATCCTTCTATCTAATTTAATTGGTAAAAAAAAATCAAGTATAAAACTCACGCTTAGTTTAGAGTTGCTGTAGCTTTTAAAATAATTGTTGTCAACTGTGCTTTCAAGAAAATCAACTACCATAAGAAGTAAATTAGTGTTTGGTAAATTTCAGTTTTATAAGAAGTTACAGTGTTTGGTAAATTTCAGATTTATATCATTCACAGTACAAATTCGTCCTCCCACCCTATTTTTTTAAGTTTTTCTTTATAGAAAAATTAGTGTTATATATATGTGTGTATATGATTTTGTTTCTTAAAAAAGGCAACTTTTCTTCCATTAACCCACAATATTGAGTTGTATGGATTTTATTTTTTATTTTTTAACGTTTTTGATAGTTTAAGAGTTTAATTTTTACATTTATCATAGTTTGAGGGTTTAATTTTCACTTGAAAATTTAGAGGTCCAACTTTTACATTTTAAAAATTTTGAAGGTTTAATTTTTATTTTTACAAGTTTTGAAGTACAATTATTACAACCAACATATTTCAGAAGTGATTTTTGTAATTTACTTTTAAAAAAAGTTAGGTTTTCTTTATAAAAAAAACATTGTTATATATATATTGTTTCTTAACTTTTCTTCTACTAACCCACAATGTTGAGTTGTATGACATTGTATCTAACACCCAAATTTAATTTTTACTTTTAGAAAGAAAAGGAATTTTAACTACCAACACAAATTAGTGGAGGTTTGCTTATGTTTTCCAAAGTCAATGCATAACCTTAAGCCACCTCTTTAGAAATATATGGAGCAATAAGGACTTTTTTGCCTAAAAAACCTTGAGCTCTCACTAGTATTGGGATGAGAAGAAAAATATTGTAAAGTTCCTACCCAAATTTCACCACTTAATTTCATTTTCCATGCCTATGTAGGTCATAATATTCTCCAAGATACATCCAATCTACCCTCTAATTGCATAAACTAGATATATTGGTGGAGGGGGAGGAATGAGATAGATAATGTATGTTGGGTGGGTTTTTTTTTTTTCTTTTTCTTTTTCTTTTAATCTTGTGAGACATGAAAATTGTGTGAGCTAAAGATCAATTGATTTGATATGATCCCGATCGAGTGAATTTTTTCGTTAATATATTGAGTAAGGTACGAAGTATTATATCATAACTTTTTCATCGTGTGAATTGGATTAGAATTGATCGATTTTAAAAAAGGGATGAAATAACACAGATATTTATGGTTAAGAAAACATTAGCTCACACTTAAAAATAGTATTTTTTTTTTTAATTTTAAATACCACTATTTCATCTTTCAACTTTTAATAACTTTGTTTGAGTAAAGATCTAATGGAAACTTTTAAATACGATGGCCAATGAAATAAACTAAACTTTTAAAACAAAGGGATATAATTTTTTTTAAAAAAAGATGATGTAGATTTAGAAACCAATCGAAAAATTTAGCTTTGTTAACTTGGTAAGGACAATAATAGCCTCCCTTATATCCACCCCATGCTTAAAAATAATACAAAAAATACGTTATATTTAACTAAAATTATCATTTAACTATTGTCAAAAAAAAAAAAAAAAATTATCATTTAACTTTTCATCGTGCTCATATATAATTTATATTCAATTAATATATAATAAGTTTTAGTGCGTTTCTATTTAAATTTACCAAAGATACATTTTAAAAATGATATATATATATATTTAGCCAACAAGAGATATTTTTATTGTTTATTTTAATCAACTAAAGAACCCTCTTATAATTTATAGTAATTTTTTCTTTTATAGATTTTTATTCGTATCTTTTCTATTTTGATAAGAAGTCAATTTCTAGTTGTTATGATCACCTAGTGGGAAAGAAGCACTAAAATGTCCTTTTCACTCTTTTTTCTTTTATTCAAATTAATATTATATTAATCGCAAATAGCTAAAAAAAAAAGAAAAGAAAGTTGAATTTATCCTTTCATCCTAAAGTATATGAATGCCTCTTCTTAATTTTATCTTTAATATTTAATATCTTTCATGTTCTACGGTCATTGAAAAAAAAAATCAATCAAATACTCACTAAATGATATTGTTATTGAAATAGTTACGTCATGAAATTACATATTCATTTAAATTATTGTCTATTTCTATAATATAAGGAACAAAGAGAAGGTTACACAAGAATTAAGAAAGAATATAGTTGCACTAACAAAGTAAGGAGTGTCGGATAAATGAAGAACGAACGAGATTAAACGAATGACGAATGAACATCAATCAAGTGGTTGAAAATTTGAAAGAAGTGTAATTTATTTTTATTTTAATTGAATGAGAGATATGATGGCCAAAACGAGCATTGTTTAACGATAATTGACATGTACCTTCGATCAAGAGATCTGAAGTTTGAATCTTCTACCCTCACATGTTGTTGAACTAAACAAGTAAAAAAAAAAAAAAATGAAAAGTTGTTATTTTCATACTATTTTGTTGGGTGGATTATTTATTTGAGTAGGGCCAGCTGGATATTTTTTTTAAAGGTAGGATGATTTTTTTTTTTTTACAATAAAAGGTAGGATGAAGTTTGTATAATTGAGTTGTTGTCAAGAAAAAAAAAAGGAAGTTTGTAATTGAGCCAAGTTGGTTTATTTATTGAATAGGGCTCATGTAGTTTTTTAATAAGGTAAACGAGACAAATATCCAATATTAAAGAAACATTAACTTAAACTTGATATGAGTAAGACTTATGATAAGGTGGAATGGTCTTTTTTAAGACAAATTATGGAAAAGTTGGGATTCCATGAGGGTTGGATCAATTTAGTTATGAAGTGCCTAACAACTACTACGTTCTCCATTCTCTTAAATGGAGAAGCTTTTGGTTTTCTAAAACCATCCCGTGGTATTCGACAAGGTGATCCCTTACCCCCCTACCTGTTTTTACTCTACTCGGAAGGTCTTTCGGCCCTCTTGGTGTCTGCAAGGGATAGTTCCTTGGCGGGAGTGTCCATTGCATGCATGCCCTAAAATTTCGCACTTTTTTTTTGCAGATGATAGTCTGGTTTTTCTGAAGGCTGCAGCTGAGGAGTTTGGGATTTTTAGGAATATTCTGTTGGATTATGAGAAGGCTTCTGGGCAATGTGTAAATTTTGCTAAATCAACTGTGTTCTTTTCGGAAAATGTTCAAGTGGATACTAGACAATATCTAAGTCATATCCTATCCATGAAAATGTATGATTCTTTGGGATCGTATCTTGGGTTGCCTTCAACATTTCATAGAGGGAAAACTCGTGATTTCCAATTTCTTCTGGCCAAGGTTTGGTCTGTGCTTCAGGGATGGAAGGGTCAGTTATTTTCACAAGGAGGGAAGGAGGTACTTATTAAAAGTATTATTCAGTCGATTCCCACCTATGCGATGGGTTGTTTTAGGATTCCAAAAGGTATTTTGGCAGAAATATCGTCACTATGTGCTAAATTCTGGTAGGGCTCTAACGGTGACAAGCGAAGGATGCATTGGAGGAGATGGGACGAGCTATGTAAACCAAAGGAGACTGGGGGACTAAACTTTCGCGATTTGGAGAATTTTAACCAAGCTATGTTGGCAAAACAAGCTTGGAGGGTGCTAACGAATCCGCAACTTACCACCAAAGTCTTATGTGTAAGGGATTTTATCTAACACGGCTATGTTTGGGGTATGGCTCTGATACCACATGTAAGGGATTACGGGACACTACACATATCTCCACAATGGTATGATATTGTCCACTTTGGGCATAACCCTCATGGCTTTGCTTTTGGTTCACTCCAAAAGGCCTCATACCAGTGGAGATAGCTGTCCTCCCTTATAAACCCATGGTCATCCCCTTATCTAGCCGATGTGGGACTTTGGTCACACTCCCAACATTACGTGGAAGATATTTCCCTCTATCTTCAATTTTAAATGTGTCATATACTTCTTCGTCTTCTTTTTTTTTTTTGGAAAGGATTTGTATGGGGAATGGAGCTGTTGAAACGTGGGATTAGGAAGAACTTGGGAAATGGTCAATCCATTCGTATGTTTCGTGATCCATGGATTCCTCGCCCCACTACCTTTAAAGTGATTTCGCATGTAGATCCAAGGATGATGAATGTGAAAGTGGCGGAATTTATTACTCCAATGGTGCAATGGGATGAGGAGAAACTTCAACAATATTTGGTCAGGAAGGATGTGGAAATGATTAAAAATTTGCCTATTAGTGTGGCTGCCCCAGACAAATGGATTTGACACTATGATAGTAGAGGCGAGTATTTTGTTAAGAGTGGATACAAACTAAGTATGATGAGCCGACAGGAAGCGTCAATGTCCGAGAATGGTGTGGAAGGTAGGTGGTGGAAAAAAGTTTGGAAATTAAGAGTTCCTAACAAAGTAAAAGTCTTTGTGTGGAAATCTTTCCATAATTCCATTCCAACCATGGTTAACTTAATGATCCATCATGTACCAGTCAATGTGAGTTGCTCAGTTTTTCATGAGGAGAGGGAAACCATAGATCATGCTCTATTCAGATGCCAAAGAGCTCGGGAGGTTTGGGAGGTTCTGTTACCTACATGTCCGATGGATCAGTGGGATCGGTTAGAAATTAAAGATCGATGGTTGACATTTGCTGACATTCCAACTCAGACTTTAGAAGGCATTTGTGTAGGGGCCTGGGCAATTTGGAATGATAGAAATAATCTACACCACAATCGCCAAATTCCAAGTCCTGTGATTAGAAGTGAATGGATCGGGAATATCTAGCAGAGTTCTGGGCGGCCAACCCGAGGGGAGGATCGCTGGATCAATAGGAGGAAGATGTTAATAAAATCATATTAGATGGGGAAGACATTATTATGCACACTGATGCATCTTTCTGGGATGATAAGTCTAAATGTGGTATCGACATAATCATGTGCACTAAACAAGGTTATCTAAAGGCAACCCAGATTCATTTTGTTAGAAGATGCCATTCTCCTTTGGGAGCAGAAGCTATAGTTGTTTTGACAGGACTGCAGTTGGCAAGGAATTTGAAGGTGAGGAGATTAACAGTTATTTCCGACTGTTTGAGCCTGGTTAATTCTATAAATGGTCAGATACAAGGGCAGTCGAGTATATCTACTACGCTGTGGGACATCAAAGAAATTATTGCCTATGTAAATTTTAAGTTTGTCAGTAGACGATATAATGCTTTCGCTCATAACATAGCACGGTTGGGTGTTTCTGATCCCCCGTGTTTATGGTTAGATGGCTTTCCAGAGTGGATGGAAAGGATATCGCTCCAAGAGCGGTCTTTGTTTGTACATGTTTGAAGTTTTGTTATAAAGGTATTGGGTTTTCAAAAAAAAAAAAAGAAACATTAACTCATACAAAATATTATATTTCAAATACCAAATCACTGTTCTCTCTTTAAAAAAAAAAAAAGAAAGAAAATTCCTGTTCCATTATCTAATTTCATTTATATCATTATCTTCTAAATGAGCCAACATGAATATAGCTAACTTAGCTTATCCAAATTGATAGAGATCATCTGTGGTTCAAATCTCTCACTGTACATGTTGTAAAAAAAAAAAATTATAACAATAAAACTCTAAACAAATGACACAGAGATTTAGATCCTCTATCAATAGTTTATAACTATTTTCATTTGATTTCATTTAAAATCAACTCAAAATTACCTAAATAGAATTTTCTCTCTCAAAATCCTACCAAAATAGAAAGAAAAATTATCAAGTAATTATTCCTAAATAAGTAAAAAAAAAATGAAGGAAAAAGAGAAGATGAAAAACTGATCATATTAATAAAAGCTTGATACCAGAGATCTTACGCACATGTGAACATTATGCATTAATGGTTCTAAATGAAATCTTGATAGGTCTAATTGATTCACTTATGAAATTTTTGGAGTTTTAGTTATTCTTTTAGTTAAAAAATGTTTGAGATTGGAGAATTTGAACCTCTGACTTTCCAGTCGAAGTTACATGCCAGAGTTTTAACCAATTTAAAATAAAATAAGTTATTGAAATTTAAAAGAAGGTTTCTTGATAAGATTAATTTTAGTTTTTTTTTTCTGTTGCAAAATAAGATTAAAAGAATTTCCAATCATAATAACATTCAACTTTTCTATGACCAATTTTGATATAATGGTGTCAATAAAAGGCTGGTCTAGTTGTTTTTTTTTATTTTTATTTTTATTTTTATTTTTTTTTTATTTTTGAGGAGGCAATGTATTATTGAAGAATCTAACAAATATTAGGGTAATGCTTACCAAAGCAATGTACCTTCAACAATTAAATCAGAAGTGATGGTAAATAATAGACAAAATAAAGCCGACATATTTTAGGTGTATGCTTATCTTATTGTATCTCATAAATGGAAAAAAAATGGTTCAATTTAGTCCCTAAACTTTAAAAAGTTTCAAATAGGTCCTCAAACTTTCAATTTTGTTTCAAATATGTCCTTGAACTTTAAATATCAAATAGGTCCTTAAACTTTCACTTTTGTGTCCAATAAGTCCCTTGACTTTTAATTTTGTGTCTAATAATTCCTTGCCCTATTCAACATTTTTTAAAATTCACAAGTTTAGTAGACACACAAAATTAAAAGTCCAGGAACCTAGCTATTAGACATTTTTAAAGTTCATGGATCTATTAGAAACAAAATTGAAAGTTCAGGGACCTATTTAAAACTTTTTAAAGTTTAGGGACCTAATTGATACAACCCTGAAAGTTTAAGGACTAAACTTGTAATAAGATAGAAAAAAATAATATTCCTTCAAAACTAATCTAATAATACATTAATTGTGATGAAGGATGAACTCTCCAACAAAAAAATTTAGACAAAATGCTAAGAGAACTGGGTTTAGATATGGGACAGTTGCATAGATGGAAAATTGGACCAAATTAATAGCAAATATAGCACAGTTGCAAACTAATTGCAAATATAGCAAAATTAATTGTACAAGACCAAAAAGTTGTTGTCAGATTCTATCCGTGTCTAACACTGATAGACTCTGATTATTCAAAGTATATCAGTGTCTATCGTTGATAGACTTCGATTCATCAAAATCTATCAGTGACTATCACTGATAGACTTTGATTAACCAGAGTCTATCAATGATAGTCACTGATAGATTTTGATTAACTATAGTTTATCAGCGATAGACTCTGAATAATCGGAGTCTATCAGTAGACTGATAGATTCTGATTAATCAGAGTCATCTATCGCTGATAAACTCTGATAATCGAAGTCTATCAGATAGATTCTAATTAACCAGAGTCTATTAGTGTCTATCAGTAATATACTCTGGTAGATTTTGCTATATTTGCAATTTTTTTTTACATTGTGCTATATTTGCTATTAATTTGGATCAATTTGCCACCCATTGCAAATTCTCTTTAGATATTCATTCATCAATTGCTTAAAACGTTCCTGTCAATGGCACAAATTTGTGTCAACATGAGAATAACTCAACTAGCATAAAACTTGTATTAACTTCCAAGAGATTTGTGGTTCAAATCCCTCCACTCGTAAAAAAAAAATTGTGATAATTAGTGTGCTACCATATTTAATTTATTTTAATCAAACTTTATAATAAATGTCTTTCTCAATATAGCTTATGCAAGTTTTCTGATAGGGACTTCTAATTTTTGTTTATTATATAAGGTTTGCACCTTGCACGAGGCATCAATTAATTAAGACAATGCAATGATGGCAAGCCACTTCATTCTTAGCTATATATAAATTAATTATCCATTGAATTGTGAGTTTAAATTCTATATTTGTTTTCAATCTTAATTGATTACATATTTTATTTCAAAAGGGTTAGAAGAATGCTTTTTTAAAAATAATAAGAAGAAGAGAACCCTAAATCTATTTATTTTCTCAAATGATACCACCTCTTTTAAAAATTGAAAAAAATAATGGTTGGCCACTACAACTTTTTCTCAAAAGAAACTCTCCAATAACACAAAAAAAAAAAAAAATAAATAAATAAATTATTATGTTACTTTTTTTTTTCCAAACTATGTTCAAATAGTTGATTTTTAATAATATGATCATGTGTAAAATAGAGAAATGAGTGGGAAGGAAGGTTGTGGGGTTGGTGTGGACGGAAAATGGAGCATATTATTTAAATTGAATGGTAAATTTTAGTCATTGTAATTTAAATATTGTGTCCATTATAAATAACAAAAAAATCGGGGTTAAATTATAAGTTTAGTAATTAAACTATAAACTTTAAAAATGTCAAATAGGTCCTTAAACTTTGAAGTTTGTATCCATTAGATTTTGAACTTTTCATTTTGTGTTTAATAGGTCCATGAATTTAGAAAAAAAAAAATGTCTAATAGGTCAAAAACCTATTAGACACAAAAAAAGAAAATTTTAGAGACATTTTTTTAAAGTTTAAGAATCTATTTAACACCAGATAAAAAGTTTAGAAACTACACTTATAGTTTAACCAAAATTCAATGGTATACATTTATATGTGATGATCATAACTTTCTGATAAAATAAATTTTGATTAACTAAATTGACATAATGTGATATACAATTGGATATATCGATGAGAATGTCATGTTAAAGTTATGTTCATGTTGTCACAATGATAGAAAACAAAAGTTTAAATAGAAGTTTCATCCAAAAATTTGGGAATGTAATATTAACTTTCTAGGATTGAAGAGGTTTAACATTACACTATCAATTAATTTGTAATGGATTCACTGGTCAAATTCCTTTTATTTAAGTGAATCATTAAAAAAAAAAAATCCCTACCTACTTATTCTATTTTTCTTTTAGAGAATGGATGTGGAGGTTTTTTTTTTTTTTTTTTTTTCATTTCAATAATGTTGGAGTTTGAGTTCATACATATGTGCATTTGGACAAATGTGTGCAATGTTTAAACCATTTTTTTAGTTCATATTTAACCAATTAAGATAGGTTCGAGTTGGCATAAAAAAAATGCATATATCACATATCTCATTGATGAATTTATATAAGAGCCCGTTTAAAATACCTTTTAGTTTAATTCATTTTCTTTTAAACATTTTGTATAAAAATTGTTTAGAATTTAAACACTCATATATTTGGTTACATTTCCTCATAAGTGTTTTTATACACAAGTTATTGGGTATGTTTGGTTTAACTTTTAGAGTGTTTAATTTTGAAAAAAATTCTAATGTTTGGCAAATGACTTATTAAAAAATGAGATTAAGAAATAAACCATTGTGAGAGATGTTATAGGTAATTTTGGACGACCACTCCGATGTACAAGGAGTTGACGAGGACAACCAGACAGAAATAAAACTGGAAAGTGGACTCCGGAGGCGAAACCGGCCAAAAGGTCGGGCCAAGGTCGGAGGGATCGGGCCTTGGCCTGACCCATATGGTCGACCTCTGCCCAAGGCCGAGGCCGAGGCCAACCACTCCATTCAGTCCTTGCTGCCTCTGTCCGCCCCGGTTCCACCTGGTTCAGCCCGAAACGCCTCTGAATTCCTAAAAACCTTAGGGCAAGAACAGGTATTTAAAACCCTTCTTCATCACTGAAAAAGGGATCCCGAACTCTATTCTCGACTTCTCCTCTTGCTCTCTAGCTCTTCCATCAATTTTCTGACTTAAGCATCGGAGGCGGTGTGACAAGCACCACACCGGTGTGCAGGTTTTTCTATCTTGCAGGCCACGTTTTCCTCCCTCTCAAACAAATTTACCGTTGGTGGCACGTGAAGGTCAGGTGAGTTCTGCCTGTCCAGATTTTGCCATCTACAAGAGAAACACTTGAAAGCAAATTTTTTAAAAAGAGTTTTTAAGTTATTGGTTATGTTTGATTCAACTTTTTAAGTGTTTAATTTTAAAAGGTATTCCAAACGGACCCATTATATATTTAAAAACTCTTTTTTTTTTTTAAATTGCTTCAAATGTTTCTCTCAAAATGGTTTATTTCTCAATTTCATTTTTAAATAAGTCTTTTTTAGTAGTTGTCAAGCACTAGAATATTTTTCAAAATGATTTTTTTTTTCAAAATTAAACACTAAAAAAGTTAAACGAAAAATACCTTTATTCCAACTTCTTCCTTTGGACTCTTTTCTAATTTTTAAGGATGAACTCCACATGGACATGGCCACAACTTCACATTAATTAGTGTGAAACCCCACCACTTTTTCCCATTCATTTTATCTTTGAATCTAATATTTATTTGGATAATCTAAATCCCACTCGTGCTAAGTTGTTAGAAAAAAAAAAATTAATTAAAAGTAATAATTAAATAGATTTACATTTAATAGTTTTAATCACGGGATAATGTTATTATTAAAGACACCTTTCCAAATCTCTTATGAGTGCCTCGTGTGGAGTTGAATATTAATATAATTGATATCTATTGGTCATTTAAATTACTATATTGTTTTTTTTTTTTTTTAGATTATAAATTACTATATTGTTTCTTAAAGATACTTCCATCTTTATTTAATATGTTGAGATTAAAAACCTTGGCTTTAATTGAGATTTTGAATAATCAAATCTAATTATATAACCTTTTCAAATTCAAGTTCCTTATATATACCGTTTTTTTTAATTTTATATATTTCACTTAGGCCTCGTTTGGAATACATTTTAGTTTAAATGTTTTTCAAGGGTGCATCTTCTTTTAAACATTTTGTATAAAAATTGTTTAGAATTTAAACACTCATGTTTGGTTACATTTCCTCATAAGTGTTTGTATACACAAGTTATGTATACTTAAAAACTCTTTTAAAAAAATTTATTTCAAGTGTTTCTCTTAAAATGGTTTATTTCTCAATCTCATTTTTTAAAATAAATGACTAGAATTTTTTTCAAAATGGTTTTTTTTTTTCAAAATTAAACACTTGAAAAGTTAAACCAAACGCACCCTTACTCTAGTCATTTGATAATTAATTTTACTATATTTTAAAAATTCTAAACAAATTATTTTGATATAAACTAATGCAAATATTGTGTAGATTTTATTTGACATAAACTAGTGCAAATATTACATAGATTTTATAAATTAAAACCAATCATCAAACTAAGATGGATTCATTTATAATGGTCATGGAGTAAAATATCTCATTGTCAATGTCCATAGATTTTTCTTCTAAAAAAAATGTCCATAGATTTCAATCAATATTTTTTATATTTAAAAAAAAAAATCAATATTTTTTATAAATTAAAAGCTCAACATCAATACGAAAGTGAGAAAATCTATATATATATATATATATATATATATATATATATCTTTAAAATGTCATTGAAACGTAGACCATATCTTTTTTTTTTTATTAACGGCACATCAAACTTTCATTCATTTAAAACAAGAACCGCTCAGGAGCAGCAGTACAGAAGAACAGACTCAAAGAAAAACCACATCCTCTCCACACTGTGGGACAGTCTCGAATCCAAAACTCGTGAGATATCCTCACTCAAAAATGAATAAAATAAAATAAAATATTACCAACACAGATGCAAATATTTGAATAAATATTTAAAAAAACGAAATTTAATCATTCAAACAAATATAAATTTTTGGATATCCTAAGACTCTTCTTTTTTTTTTTTTAATACAAAACATCCTCAAAATTTTCATAAAAAAAATATTTAGATTGTGTCTAAATTAAACTATCTTGGGATGACTTTTAGGATGAGTTTAGGTGTATGATTAAAAATTGACATGACAACTTTATATCTAAAGGATGTGTTTGTTTATTTATGAAAAAGAATTTGGGGAAAATATTAATAGAAGAGTGATGGCACCATCATTGCTAAGATTATGGAGCATGAAACCCAAAGAAGAAGACATCCTCCTCCTTATATATAATTGAATAATTTCATTTTTTAAGGAGATATATATAATTGAAGGAGTCTTAAATTATTTTATTCTCTTTGAATAATTTATTTATTTCTATGACTTTCTTTAAATCTAAAGGGGGAGTTAGAAGTCCACTATTGAGAATTTAGTATACAAAGAATTCATCTAGGAATCCAATAACTAGTTTGCTCAAATCCAATATTAATAGTAACAAAGAAGATACTTTTTTTTTTTTTGTAATATTATATTATCTATTACAATTGTATGGAGAAAAGATATAATGAGGAGAAATACTCAATTTAAAGTTGAAATATTTCACATTAAGGAAAAAAAAAAAAAAGAACATATGTTTTTCAAGAAAGTAGTTAATTAAGTGAAAAAAGAATCTATTCATTAAGTAATAAGAATATGATTTTTCTCTAATAAGTTTTAGTGAGACATTCACTCTATTTAAAAACGAAGTTCATTGTCTCGTTATGGAGAAATTATTAGGTGGTCCCAGTACATTGAGATAGATAGTTCTGTATTGTTGGACTATGTAAGAGAGAAAAATGTAAAAGTATCTTGATTTTGTATCCAGCAGTTATTAGGGGACAAACAAATTTGAAGATGTACATCCGACGGTTTTAAAGAGAGAGCCTTATTGTAACGAGAACACCTAATGGTTTATCATGTTTGTGATATTCAACGATCGAAAACGATAAGTTTGGAGCATATTTGTATATGTAAGTTCAAATCGTGCAATTTTATACTAATTGAGAGAGAGAGACACCCAACAACTCCGTAAAAATTGAGAGATCGAGAGAGAAGGATTAAGGTTTATCGAGAAAATGTGTATATATATGTCTTAATTGTGTATATTAATAATGAAGAGTATTATAATAATAAAGTTTTTCAAGAATTCAATGGGGTCAAACAAACTTGAACTCCATACTTAGGCTGTATGGTGAGGACAATAACAGGAGCATGGCGATAAGAATCTGAAATAGTGAAGCTAAACTTTGAGAGTAACATAGCCAAGATGATCTTAGCTTCCATCATTGCAAAAGCTTGCCCAATGCAGTTTCTTGGTCCAGCTGCAAATGGAATGAAACGTCCACCACTGAATGGTTTTGTGGCAAATCGTTCTGGCTTGAACTCGTTTGCATCTTTTCCCCATAACTCTTCGCTATGATGAATCGCGAGCACCGGGATCCATATCGATAGCCCTTTCGGGATCTCCAAGTCTCCTAGCTTTATGTCCTCGAACGCCATTCTAGGAAGCACCGTTGCCGGTGGGTAAAGCCTCAGGGATTCATTTATCACCATGTTTAACTGCAAAAATACATATCATATCAAAAAAATGATATCGTGTATCAGGGTCAGTTAAGATATTAATTTGATTATTCTCAAGCGGAGAACTATATTAATATTCAAACTAATCGTGACCTTTGAGTGTAGAATATCCAAATATATGTTAGATCACCACTAAACCCAAATTTAACCTTTTATATATATAATTACATACCTTTATTTAGTGGGATTCGGATATATTATTAATTTGATCCACGAAGCTCGAGAGAAATTATTAGAGAATTAGGCAGATTGAATTAGAAATATTTAGGTCATGTTTGATCATAATCATTTGGTTTTAAAAATTAAGCTTATAAACACTACTTCTACTTATAAGTTTCTTTGTTTTGTTATCTACATTCGCTCCATGCTTTAAAAAACCAAATCAAAAGTTTTGAATTTTTTTCTTTAAAAGAAAGTGTTTTTCAAAAAAACTTGTATTTGTTTTTTAAATTTGGCTAAGAATTCAGACGTGTCCTTAACAAAGACGAAAATCATCGTAAGGAAATTCGGAGAAAACAAGCATAATTTTCAAAAACCAAACGGATATCAAACGGGACTGAAACGTTTGAGAAATTTTATAGTGGGCTTACCAAGGTGAGCTTGGAGAGATGCTCAATAGAGGGAGTGGTTCCACCATTGCAAACTTGGTTGAGTTCATCACGAACCTTGTGTTGCCAATTAGGGTTAGTGGCGAGCAACATGATGGTCCAAGTGAGCAAGAGAGCAGTGGTTTCATGGCCAGCAAAGAAGAAAGTCTTGCATTCATCCATTATCAGCTGCAAGTTCAAGCTGAATCCATCTTCTCTCTTCCTTTGCATCTCGTTCAACAGCATTCCCAACAAATCACTTCCATAGCAAGTGCTTCTTCCAATCTCCACACCATCTTTTCTGCTTTGAATGATCTCCATTAACAACCTCTCCACCTCCATCTTTAGTGACTTTATTTCTCTGTTGTACTTACTTGGAAAAAACCTGAAACAACAACTCCAATCACCTTAATAAACTCGAACGACCATATACATCCTTGCAAGTTTAAGGTATAGACGAATGAGACGATCGCTCAAAAAAGATTATTAGAAAGGTAAAAGTTTTAAAGTTGGGTCAAATTTTGGTGTATTTGGTTTTTGGTTTTTGAAAATTAAGCTTACAAACACCACTTCCATTCCTAAGTTATTTTTTTATGTTTACCTTCTTCTCATATTTTCAAAAACCAAATCAAGTTTTGAAAACTAAAACAAGTACTTATCGAAAACTTAAAAAAAAAAAAAATGGTTAAGAATTCAAATATGTCCTTAACAAAAATGAAAATCATTCTAAGAAAATTAGGAGAAAACAATTATATATTTTTCAAAAACCAAATGGTCATCAAACGGGTCTAACTTTTCATGTATATAATCTTTCAATTATGAAAAATTTAAGAAGGAATAAAGTAATAGAGAAAAAAACTAAACACTCTCAGACCATTTGTTTTCTCACCATTTTTTTATACTAATTGAATTCTTAACGCCAATTTAAAAAGGAAAAAACTTGGCTGCATACGGGTATGTAGGAATCTTCCTGCATACGGGTATGTAGGAATCTTCCTGCATACTGGTATGTAGGAATCTCCCTGCATACCACCATTAAAATCTTGACAACGAGGACAGATAAAAAAAAAATTCTCATTTTCTCCATTCCTCTTTCCTAGTTGTCAAGATTTTAATTGGATAGGTAGGGAGGTTATGCAGCCAAGTTTTGTTCATTTAAAAAACAAAAACATGTTTCTAAAAACATATTTTATTTTAGTTTTTCAAAATTTGACTCAATTCTGAAAACATTTATAGAATGAAGGTAACTAACCAACAAAACAAAGAAACTTATAGGTAGAGGCAGTCGCGTCTTTGGTCTTACCGGCTACCGGGGAAGCAGAGGTGGCGGCTGGCTTGGGCGCAGAGGCGCTGAAGAAGAGTGAGCAAATGGAAGATTTGTTTGCCTTTGTCGGAGCTGGTGTCGAACTCGGTCCGGGAAATGATGTCGGCGGTGAGTCGCTTCATGTAATCGGCGATTTCGAACTCGGTCCGGCCCGAGTCCAACTCGCTCTCTAATGATTCTATCATTTTCTTAGTGCATTCCACCATGTACCCCGCATAGCTCTATTCACGTCATTACAAAATCCATATAAAAATTCCAATTATATAATTACAAATATCAAAACTAATAATAAATAAATCAATTAAAACAATTTACTTTTCTTTTTTTTTTTTTTTTCTTTTTTCCTTCACCGACTGATTTATTAATTTGTTTTTACATATGGGTCCTATATTTTCTCTTTTTAACAGACAAAAGTACAACGGAACAATTTTGATTTGAACTTTGTCAATCTCTCTGTGTACGGTATGTTCTTCTAACAATTTCTAGATTTTACCCTTAATTTTTCTTTTTTTTTTTTTTTTATATATAATTTGATTTATAGACATGATATGTCCTTGTTTAGATTGTCTTAAATAAGAGGTTAAATTATCAAAAATACACTTTTTAACTATGAGGTTGGTTTAGATTATACTTCTGAACTTTCAAAAGTTTCATTTTTAGTCTTTAAAGTTTGAAGTTTGTTTCAAAATTACCCTTGAAGACATTTTCCGTTAAATTTATTGACAAAATATGATGTGTTTACATGCGTTTTTATTGTTTTTTTTTTATTTTTCACGTATGTGTTCAAATCTATTCACATGAGCAACAATATGTATGCAAACACGTCATTTTCCGTCCATGAATGTAATGAAAAATAGTCTTCGAGGGTGTTCTGAAACAAACTTCAAACTTCAAGGACTAAAATGAAACTTTTGAAAGTTTATGGGTATAATTGAAACCAATCTCATAGTTAAGGGGTATTTTTTATAATTTAACCTAAAAAATTATTATTTTGCCATTTATAGCTTATAAAATCCATTAAAAAGTTATTTAAAAATTTAGTATTCATCAAATACATGTAAAAAGAAAAAGAAATAATAATTGGAAAACATTTGACTGCATACCACCATTAAAACGTTGACATCTAGGAGAGAGAAAAAAGTTTTCTCATTTTCTATCATTCTTTTTCTTAGTTGTCAAGATTTTGGTCTCTAGTTACTCGTATACAATCAAGTATTATTCATAATAATTATCAAACCTCTTTCCATTTATGACTTTCTTTCTCGAAGAGAATAAGAAACAGAAACGTTATCAAAGAAGTCGTAATCGGCCGACAATAATGATGATGATGAAAAGACGAAGAGATAGGAGATGTGAGGAGGGAAAGATGTACCTTGAGCTTGTCCCCCATAAAGGCAGGTGCAACGATGTGACGTTGATGATACCAATCTTCCCCATTTGCCATCAACAATCCTTTCCCTATGAAGTGTTTGGTTCCCTGTCTTTGCAGCCACGATTTCCCACACACACTGCTGTTTTTTGCCAATAGTTCTTTTATCAATTCCGTCTCCGTCAAGCACAGCCTCGGCTCCGTCCCGTTCCAGTAAATGAACCTCTTTCCTGTATCGATCGGATCCAAAAGCTTAAGTTGATAGGTTACTGCGTATTCGGATCATGTATTTTGTTTGGAGTCTAAATTGTGGGTAACAATATTTGAAAACTGAACTCCAAATTCATGTCCCACACAAGTGTCCTTTGAAGACCTTAAAATTAGTTTGACAAACGTGACTATGTATAATATAATATAATACTTGAGAGAAAATGACGTCGGGGATGTTACACGAGTTCAAATGTATAAGACTTCGTATTCTAATACTATGAACTTATGTAGGTGGTTTTTTTTTTTTAAAATTCTCAACATGTGGGTGTTGATCAGGATTTCACATCAAAATGATGAAATAGAGACCTCACAATTTATAAAGTACATGGGTTACTTCTCTCATTATCAATTGGACAATATTTGGCTACATACCTGTGTAAGTACCTCTCTACACACCACCATTAAAACGTAGACAATTAGGAGACATGAAAAAAATTTCTCGTTTTCTACTTTTCTCTCTCTTAGTTGTCAAGATTTTCTGGAGTGTGTGAGGGAGATCACTGCACACAGTTATGTAGTCATGTATTGTACTTCTCAATCAGTTTTGAGATAAAACCTTATATTTACCTTATATGGTATTAGAATCGATGAAACCCAAAAAGATGGAACCTCATGTTTATCTAATAGTGGGAGATGAAAAAATTTGAATTTCTAATCTCCCGATTAAGTTATATGTCAATGAGGTTGATAATTTAAGTGGATGGTCATGGTATATTTAATCGTTTATTCGTATTCTTAACACCATAACGGATGATGAAAACAAAAAAACAATAATAGTCATACCATATTGCTTTGTCCACGCAGTGTAATGGGGCAGCAGGCGATCGACGATGTCGTGATCGATCGAGCTCATGTCGCCTGCGGTGGATTTCGCCACGAGCGCCGCTACATCGAGGATGTTTCCGATCAGCGGCCGGGGCTCAGGGCCGCGAACGCCTTGCTTTGCCATCGTCTTCCTGATCCTCCTAGGGGTCAGCCAGTAGCATGAGAGAGTATCATATGCAATCTTTGCAAGTGATGAAACAAGAATCACTAAAAGCGTTGTTAGAAAAATCACAATCGCCATTGAAGATAAGAGGAAGCTTTTTTAGAGAGAGAAAGAGAGAAAAAAAAAAGAGGAGAGAGAGAGAGATTGTTGATTTGTATATGAATGATGGAAGGAGCTATGCCAATTTATAATGGCCAACTCAGTTACCTTTTTTTAAAAAAAACGTTCTGTTATTTTTTTTACCTTTCTTTTGTATAAATTTTCGTTACTTTTTCTTTGCATGTGATGTGATTTTTCCTTTTTTTTTTTTTTTTTTTTTTGAGTGCATAAAGAG
Source organism: Luffa aegyptiaca (assembly GCA_017139565.1). Taxonomy (NCBI): domain Eukaryota; kingdom Viridiplantae; phylum Streptophyta; class Magnoliopsida; order Cucurbitales; family Cucurbitaceae; genus Luffa; species Luffa aegyptiaca. Next base: position 1,915,962 of record CM029396.1, read on the forward strand.
CAAAAACAATTATGATTTTAGTGGTCAAATCTTCAAATATCTGAATGAAAATGGTAAGGAATTTAATTGCAAAGGTTTAGAAACTAAGGAAAAAAAAAGTTTGTTTTATGGGTTTCATCACAAAAATACATTAAGTTTTTGACTGCATATGAAAAAATTTCTAGTAGTATTTGACACGTCATTTAATGATATAATATTTCATTTCATGGGTCTCACATCATTCTTAAATACTTCTTTCATGGCAAACAATGAATGAAGATAGTATGAAAAAATTTTCATACCATCTACTACTAGGAATTTTTCCAAGTGCAAATGCATGGTGTCATTGAAGTAAAATATGACAAAAGTAGTAATTTGTTTTCCTTAAAAAAAGTATTAATTTATTTTAATTAATTTTCAAAATATCTATTTTAAATTATCCCATTTGTTTTATTTTGATCCATCGATCGTTATCGTTAGTTTTCCTTTAATTGTTTAAATAGTTGAGTAACGTGAATTAATTGAATAAGCTCAGCAATATCCAATCTAGGCAGAGATGGATTCCAAAATTGTTTGGAATCTACTTCATGACCACGAAAATTATTATAATGAGATTGCTCCCCTAATTCACCATATCTCAAGCAATTGGCCATTGATAATCACATCAAAGGTTTTTTACTGACAAAAAGGGAAGGCAACAAAGCGGCGCACTAGCTGGCTATTCATGCTCGCACATCAAAGCATTCAGAAGTATGGGTAGAAGATCATTCTTCTTGGGTTAACACCATTGTTGCTCAAGATATGCCTCTTCTGGACGATTCGACCTTTTATTCTGTTTCTTTGTAATCTTTTTGTTTCCTCTATTTTTCTTTCTAAAAAAAAAAAAAGCTCAGCAACATACTAATGTGTATTTGTTGAATAAACCAATTATTGGGTGTGCATATTAGGAGATAAGATTATTGGAAGATTGAAATAGTTAGTTTTTTTTAGAGTCAAATGGACATTTTGAAAGTCTCTTGAATCGAAAAGAAAATCAACTAATAAAATACTTAAAATCACGTTACAAAGATGTCCAAACTCAACCAAAGCAAGCATAGCTCAGTAGTAATTGGCATGTACCTCGAACAAGAGGTTAGAGGTTCGAATCTCCCTATCCTAAATGTTGTTAAACTCAAAAAAAAAAAAATGCCCAACAAGTCAGAAATACTCCAATTTAGCAACAAAATATTCAAATTCAACTAACTAAGAATCATCCAACACAACTGTAAGAATAATCAATACACACAAAAATAATCTCTAGTCAATTTATAAGAATGTCCGTGGTTACAAAAATCATTTAAAAATGGAAACTTTTTTTTTTTTTTAGTTAAACAACAATTAGGGGTGGGGATTCAAACCACTAACCTCTAGGGATATATGTCATTTATCGTTGAACTGTACTCACTTTAATTTGGCAAAAAAAAAAACAGAAACTTGTCTACTTGAGGATATCAATGACACTAATTATTTAAATATAGGATTTAAATTCTACTGGATATTCATGTGTAAGGTTTATATCCATGAAATTATAAGTTTAAGGTTAAATTCTCGACTAATTTAATTGCTAGAGAATCTCTAGAACTATATCTAAGTTCATTGGTAATTGTTATGATTTATAATCAATCAATATCTTGATTTCAATGAATGATGAATGATAAAGGTGGAATAGACAAAAAAATTACCAATGTAAAGCAAAAGTTTATGGATTACTGTTATTGAAGCCACGACAATGAGCCAAACTTGAATATATTTCAACTAGTTCAGAATATATTCTCAATTAAGATATCAAAGGTTCGAAAAAAAAATCATGTCGATGATTAATAAATTCTTCTTTATAAAAAAAATTATTAATAAATTCTTAGAAAAATATTTTTTTAATTACATTTTTAAAAAATATAAATTTACTGATATTATTAAAAAAATGTTAGTCCACACAAATATTTCATTATATTTTGAAAATTGGCCTTTTTCCGCAAAATATTTACATAATGATCATAATATTAAAAAAAAATGGAATGAAAAGAAAATTCTGTAACTAACCAAATTTATACCACTTTCCCTATTTTGCCCTCAATATATTTAATATCCATTATGATTTGTCTATATTAGTTTAATTTAAAATGGGTCATTTTAAATATATGGTTAAATATTTTCAGATTTTGACTCGGTTTTGATTAAGGTGGTTCTATAATGCATTTTTCAAAGAACAAAACTTGGTTGCACACCGGTATATAGGAATCTCCCTACATACGTCATTAAAATCTTGACAACTAAGAAAGAGGAAGGGAGAAAATGAGAAAAAAAATTTATCTCTCCTGATTGTCAAGATTTTAATGGTGATATGCAGGGAGATCCCTACATACTGATATGCAGCCAAGTTTTTTTCTTTTTCAAATAGTTTATAGATTTTTTTTTTTTTTGTGAGATTGGTTGGTTGCAATGGATCTCAATACCCATTTTAAATATATTTCAGCTACAAGCTGCTCTCTTTCATATTAATGAAAATTTCAATTTGTCTCAAAAAAATTATTTTTTGTTTAAAATTTTCAAATAACTCCTTCGATAGATACAAATGAACAGTGCTTTTTTTTTTTTTTTTTTTTTTTTTTTGCTACCATTATAGATGGATAAGAATGAAGTATATTTGGTTTGTCTTTCAAAATGCTGATGAATGTCTAATTAGGTATATAAATACTTTTAAATATTGAAAGTGTTTAATTCGAATTTTAGAGTGGTAAAAGAAATTTTTGACTAGTTAAAAGAACATTAGGTTTAGTTCAAAAAAAAAAAAAAACATTAGGTTAAAAAAATCTTTTAAAATTTTTCGATAATCAAAAGTGATTTAAGAAATTTAAAAACCAAATAAGAAAAATACTTCAAGTGCCCCTAGAGGAAGCATATTTATCCAATTTTCTTTCATAAGTTTTTTTTTTTTTTTTTGAAAAGGTAATTTTTTTTTTAATAAAAGGTAAATGTTTATATCATAGATGTTTTTAAAAAGGCATGTCATTACACATACACTTAGTTGGATAGTTTTGTTTTTTTTTTTATTATTATTATTTTTTAATTTTATTTTATTTAATCAAAACGTTTGTATTTCTTCCTTTATTTATTTTTACTTCCATGATGTTATGTAATTGGGTAAATTTTATAAAATTCCATTTTTAACAATTATCACTTTAACATTAAAATGTTTTCAATAAATTTATAATTGTAAATTTTTTTGATAAATTATATTTGTAATTAATATTCAGTACATACTTCGGTTCATTTTGTTACTATCCTCTAATTTCTTTTCCAACCATTTTTAGTTCAATAGGGTGGAGCAATTTGACTCTTGAACGACAACTTGAGCATAGTTCAATTGGTTAAGGTATATACCTTCGACTAAAAAGTTAAAAGTTCGAATTCCTCTACCCCACATGCTGTTAAACTAAAAAAAAAAATTGAACTTTCAACCTTTAGAAAGTTACATAATATCTTTGACAAATTAAACGCTATGTTCATATTAGTTAACTGATTTTTTTTTCTATCGTATATTTTCACAATACTTATGATGGTTTTATTTAATGGTTGGTACATATATTTAAGCATTCTATACTAATTATGTTTAATATCTGATCTCCACAAAAAAAAAAATAATAATATATAAATTTTATATTTAATTTTTAACTCCAATAATTTATTTACATTGTACACTAGTTGTACTAAAAAGGATTCACCATTACTCAATAAACTTTAAGCATGTAAAATCATACTTAATATATTTTTAATTTATTTTAAAAGTTCATGAATTTATTTCAAACTTCTTTTCAAGTTTAATGACTAAATATAAACATAATTTAAAAAGTTCATTAATTAAATTTGTAATTTAACAATGTTGGTGGATTTTGGCTATTCCTTTCCTCCAAAAAAATCTACCAAAACATAGGGATGGGGAGGGCCTCTTGGGGCCTTATTAGCTCCCAATTCCTAAATATGCCTTGTCACTCTATTTTCATTTTTTTTTTTTTCTTTTTCTTTTTTATAAGTCAACAACATCATAACAAGTTGTCTACTATAGAGTATTACTTTCTCTAGACTTTAGAAGATTTTAGTGGATATATGTCTGTGAATAAATTTCTTATTACACTTGAAATTTTCATTGAAATGTTTTTGTCCCCATCACAAAAAGAAAAAGAAAAAAATCCATTTTCAAGTAATATACATCGAGAGAGGAAGGTCTCACACGTGAAATTGATCACAATGAAACATGTGTTAAATTGTTTGATGAAGTTGTACATCTGTGTCAATTTGATCATAGTTCAACTGAACTTTTTTTTTTTTTTTTTTGTGACAAGATGTGGGGTGAGAGATTTGAATCTCTGACCTCTTGCTCAATGGTACAAGTTTCATGTCAGTTGAGCTATGTTAAGAAGATATATATCTTTAACCAAAAGGTTGAAGGTTCGAATCCCCACTCTCACATATTACTGAACTCAAAAAAAAAAAAAAAAAGTCATACATTTGCCATTTTGAACAAAAATAACAATAGCATCTATGTAAGAATATGATGAAGATAATTAGTTGGTTTTTAAAATAATGTTAATGCATAATTATGATTTAGTTTACAATCATTTGAAAGCAATACATGATTTGGCTATCATATCCTTCATTTCTTGACAAATCTCACTTTCATTTCCTAATCTCAAAACCCACTTTTGATTAGGCCTTGTAGTGATTTCTAATCAATAGCTACTCCCCATCTTGTAGGCAATCTTGCTATAACTCATTTTGCAATCTCCATTCTTTCATGCGTGTGAATCTATAATATATTAGCTTGCTTCTATATGTTGGGTGGGAAAATAAATATTTTTCTCTCCACTTTATTGTACTATAGGTTACATTTATATTAAGGAAAAAAAAATGTGTCATAATTGGATTACCATAGAGGATTAAAAAAATATATTTATTAAGATTTACTTGCCAATCTAAGTGACAAGTCAAAAGAGAGGAAAAAAAGCAATCTAGTCAAATGTTGAACAGTTTAGCTTCATAAAATTTAAAATTGAAAACGTTTAAAGTTTTTAAAGTTGGTTTAGTCGACATCAGTCAATTTATTAGTAACCATCGAACACTTGTTTCAGTTTTAACTCATTTGAACCAATTTGCTGACGTCGTATCTACTATATTACCTAAGAGAGAGAGAGTGATTCAAGTGTTTGTTAAAAAGGTAAATGAAGAAAGCAAATCGATGAGGTAATTAAATTTGAAACATTGGAAGCTCCAAAAAGAGGAAAGACTTTTTTTTTTTCTTTCTTTCTTTTTTTAAGGAAAAAAGCAAAGCATGTGAAATAGGAAAAAGGCATAATTGAGGAAGCAAAAGCAATTCACCGAATTGTTCATATATTACAAATTAAGCTGACATCCCTGATGTTGGCATGACCAAATGCATCCACAATCATGCATGTAACCCTAACCGAAAGCAACCAAAGATTTGCACTTTGACTTGTGTTTCACACCTCTACCTATAAAGTAAATGCCTCATAAATTTTGCTCCTTTTTTCCCTCTCTCTCGAATCTAAAATACGTAGATCTTAGGTTCTCTTTCCGTTTCTCGATCAAATAATCTGACATATTGAATAACGATGATTAATGAATGAATGTATTAAAACTATATTTGAATAGTAGTGATTAATGAACTGAGGAACAAGACTGTATAGACAATGTTGAAGTTTGATGTGTGTCATCGAGTTTCATAACTTTCAAGAATTTTGTAATTCAATGGTCATGTATGACGGAAAGAAATGAGAAATGGAAAAAGACTTTTTTTTTTTTTTTTTTGAGTCTATTCTTTTGAGTAAAAAGATAAAGATTTGTCAACAAAGGAGAGAAGAAAGTTGAGATATGGAGATGTGAATTTTCTCTTTTGTTTTGGTGGGAAAAGTGAAGCTTCATGGAAGTTTAAACCTTTTCATGTTCCACATGAGGTTTGGATATTGAAAGCTTTTATATAAACAAAAGAAATTTTTCGTGAGGGGACCATTTTAAACCATATTTATTTTTTAAAATTGAAAAACAAAATCTTCAAATAAAAAAAAAAAAAAAAAAAAAAAAAAAAAAAAAAAAAAAGAGGTTACATTTTAATTATTCATTAAATCTTTTAACAAGTTTAAATATAATTTATTTCAATATTTTTAATTCAATAGAATGGCTCTAGATTAATGAAATCTTGGCAATTACTTATTTCGAGCTTTATAAAATAGTTGCAATTAAGTTCTACCACTAATTGTTTAAGGTGTAACGCTCTTCTAAAAGTTTGAGGATAATTAAAAATAAGGACAAAAATATACGTTTGGTTCCTAAAGTTTGTCGAAGTCTATTTGGTTCTCTAAGATTTCAAAGTGAACAATTTGAGTCCAAGGTTTGAAAAAATTGTTGTAAATGGTTCACCGAGTTAGAGTTGATCATTAATTGATTAACAAAAAAAAAATGATGTGGCATAGGTAAGGTGGTAATTTAAAATGATGTAGAAACTTTTTGTTAATTTTTTATTGATTTGGGCTTATGCCGCTTTTTTTTCTTCTCTTTCCCTCTTCTTCTCTCTTTTCCCTTCTCCTTCCATCGTGTTTCTCCTACATCTTCTCTCTCCCCACTTTGCTTCCTCCCATCTTCTACTCCAACAAAGCTCGTTTCCACTGTCGTTGTTCATCTTTCGTGGCACTGTTGCTCAATTTCACCATTTGTCCATCACGTCGTCGCCAAACTACCCTTGGTGTCGTCTCAAATGGGTTTGTTTGTGGAACCCTACTCGTGGGATGAACGCCCTTAATCTAGAGGAATGAACTCCACCCCATTTGTTCATATTTGGAACGGATAGGGTTCATTCCTCAATCTAAAATGAATGGATTCATTCCTCTAGATCTAGAACGCTTCATTTGTTCCAAATCTAGAATGCTTCATTCATTCCAAATCTAGAGGGTCGACACCGAGAGAAGTTCGATGATGAAAGGAGCAATGGCGCAGGACAGGCAAGCAAAGTGATGGTACAGCAACTGAAATAGCAACTCAGTCAGAAGAGAGGAAGGCCGAAGAAAAGAGAGGGAAGGAGAAGAGAAAAGAGGAGGGAAATAGAAGAAAAATAAATAATAAAAAAGTCACATACACCCAAATCAATAAAAAGAAATAGTAAAAATTTTCACATCATTTAAAATCACCACATCAGTTTACATTAATCAACTCAGAGACCATTTAGAACATTTTTCCAAACCCCATTGACAAAGTGTCCACCTAGAGATCAAATAGACACGAATCTCAAACCTCAAATACCAAAAGTATTTTACCCTAAAAACCTCTCTTAATTCAAAGGCAACTTTTACAATTTTTCTTAACATGAGTTATTCAATGATTCATAATTCATTTATCCAAATTTTCCATAGATAAATCAACTATTCAAACTTTAAAGTTCACATAAAATTAGATGGTGATTAACTTTAACTGTCAATCAACATGGTTAAAAGATAACATAATCATTATAATAGTAATTTGATAGACAATAAATTTTAGTTGGTCAAAAATTCCTAATTCTTGGATCAAAAGTCAAAAACTTTATTAATTTACCTAGTCTTGATGATCTCTGAGTTTTCAACCATATGTCTATTTAGTTCTTTAACTTCACAATTTTACTACTTCAAATAATCCTTCTACCAACCATAGTTATAGTAATTAAGATGTGTTGCTTGTGTGTCCAAACTGTAAATTATACATATATTCTTCTTCCCTTCCTTGGGTTTTGGTGGCTAAGGCACTGATCAAATCATCAAACTACTACCTAGCAAAGACGGATCAATAGAGATGAGAAATAGGTCAAACAAGAATACAATGGCATCCTATTATGAACTACAGACACCATTGAAGACTCTATGAATAAAGGCAAATCCAAAAGCAAATCCAAAGATATATTTCTTACAGAAAGAGTACCAAATGAAACGAACCGATCGTTTGGGTGGGCGTATCGTATCGTCCACACTTTAGTAGGAGGGCTAGGGAGCAAATCTAGCAAAGTATATACAATAATTGGTGTAAACGGAAAAGCACTCTCGAGTGGTAATGTAGAAGTCACTAGAGATGGAGAACTCTAATTATTTCCTAAACTCATACTTTCACTGCACCTTTTTTCTAAGCTAAGTGGAATCTCATCATATTAAGCCATAAGGTCTGTTTTTTTAACCTTTAATTAGTGGCAACAACATAAACCAGAACAAGACAGACTGACAAGATTCAGCAACATGAGAGACTAACCAAACAAATTAAGAAGCTTACTCCATTGCTGCAGATAGAAAGGCCAGTGAAGAGAAAAAGGGAGCCCTCTTGACTCGTTGCTTTCGAAAAGGAAGCTGTAGCTCTTGGTTGAAGATCTGAAACAGGCCAATTTTGAAAAAAGATGGAAAACAACTTCCTCCCCATCTGCAAAATTCTCCAGTTGGGTACTGGTTTTGTTTTGGAGACATACCAACAAGTTGATTTCATTGAATCCCATGCATACAATTTTTCTTTTTCCAGAAAGAAGAGAGATCTTCAGTTCCATTTGAAACACCGACCATAACGATCAATGGTCAACTCAGCGGTAACTCCTACCAAGCTATATTCATTTAACTTATTTTTTTAAAATTGAAAAGACAGCTTTCATTAAGAAAAAGGAAAGGAAGGCCTATAAAAGAGAGTCAAGAAAGCAACTCAAAGAGATGAAATTGGTGAAAAGAGCTTCACTGGAAGCTGTAACTTCATCAATTACCAAAAACTTGAACTACTGTAGGGCCGCTGGTCAGTTCCCTCTGCTTAAAATAAGCACAAAAAGATATTCTATTATTGGTTAAGAGAAAAAACTGTAAAGTCACAAGTATGTAACTAAGTTGAATACATTGCAAATTAATTAAGCTTCTGCTTGTCCATCAGTGGAACAGCTTTAGACAGCGTCCATTGCTTTATATTGGAGAAGACAGCAAGGAAGATGAATTGAGAAAAGCAAAGAAGCATAATTACCGCCTCAAAGAGGAAGGGATACCTCTCAGGAGGGCGCACCGCCAAGTAAACAACATGAAGAACAAGTGAACAAAATAGAAGACATCCAAATAATGCTCCCCATTTTCGCTGTCCTCGATTTGATGCATTGATAATAAGGAAGGTAAGAGCATAAATAGCTAGATATGCTAGAACCAGTTTGTCCCGGACTATGAGAGGAAACATCGAAAGCATTGCATAGTGCAGAAACTGTCCAAATAATGAAGGTTCATCCAGAGCCAACATGCTTGCAGGAAGAAGAGGCAGAAGAATAGACTTCTCATGCACTGTAATGTTATTTATGGGTGATAAATTAGACTATCTTCATACTAAATATCATCCTAATTCGTTGAAAGTGAGGAGAGAGAGAGAGTACCTTGAAATGAGAACAGGTAGAATGAGAAAGAACTACATAGAAGGCCATATAGAAATCCCTGTTTACTTGGAGCACGAATCTGTTGAACCATGGAAGGTAGACAAGTAGACAGTGTAGCAGTGAAGCTGAGAAATTTCAGTAATTTTACTGGAAACAATCTCTTCCACTTAATAAGGACAGATGTGGTACACCAAAAGTTGGCCACATAATCTTCATATAATCCTCTCTCAAAGGGAGCAAGACGTGATAGAACCTAAGCCAACCAGACTTGAATTAAAATTCAAAAAACAGAATGGATGCTAACATTGTTTACAAACACACTCGAAGGAAAAAAAAATCTGGATGTAAAATAATGTACTACCAACATGTAATATTGTATTGTTAGAACGGTTACACTAAAACTCTTAGGCCGAGTTTCATTCCTGTCTTCCTGGTCCAAGAATGTTTTCAGAATCCTCCAGGTTTTTGGAACTGAATGTACAGTGATTAAAACAATGTTTAGATTTAGTACCATCAAATACATACTCCAACTTTAATTTGATAGGATAAATATGACACCGGTGTTTTTATCATGCTATAAGGGGAGCATGCATGCAAGTAGCACTTTAGGGAGATCCGCTAAACTCTTGAACGTCTAAGAAAGGGTTATACTCACGCTCTTTCGACATCAAACATTTAACAGTTGAATCCCTTCTTCAACCCAATTCTGTTGATCAGAAAAGACGATAGTTTGCAGTTTTACATTGATTACCAAGCCCTTAACCATGAAATAATTCTGGATGAATTTCTAATTCCGTTGTTTGACAAGTTAAGTGTAGCCATAATTTTTTTCCAAGCTAGACTTGAAGTTAGATACCATCAACTTCTGGTGAGGCTAGAGAATGTGCTAAAATGAACTTTTGAGTTCACGAGGGACATTATGAGTTTTAGGTAATGCCCTCCAGTCATGCAAATTCCCCATCCACCTCCCAAGCCCTAATGAACGATGTGTTGAAACCATGTGTACCTAAGTTCCAAGAAGACATTCTGATGATCTGATCTATAGTTCATCCTTCAATGAGTATCTGGTTCATCTGTCTGGGCCTAGAAATAAGTTGTCTATTAGAGTGGAGAAGTATAGTTTTGGCCAAAAATCTAGATTGCATGGGGCATAGAGTTTCTGGAAGGATAGTGAGCAATCCTTTAAAAAATTAAACAATATTGACTCGGCCCACACCTTCGACCCTTCATGAGTTGCATGGATTTTTTAGGCCAACAAGGTATTATCGTAAGTTTGCGAAAGAGTACAGTATGTTTGCTCAACAACTAACTTAATAGCTCAAGAAGAAATAGTAGGTGGAATCCCCGAGAAGACATTTCAGAAGCTGAAAAAGGCCATGACGACTGTCAATATGTTGGTTGATCTACTGAACTTTGGGAAGGAATTTGCGGTTAAAACAAACACTTTGAGGTATACTCTGGGCGTTGTGTTGATGCAAGAGCAAAAACCTATAGCTTACTCCGCTCTATCTTCTCAAAATAAAGGGGTGTCCCTATACAAAAGTAGTGGCATTATCTAATAGGCAATTCAAATTGATCGAAGGAATTTGAAATATGTTCTTGGAGCAATGTTTCGCATGTATGGGGCATCAAAGGAGCCTCGCGAAATTGTCAGGATCTACTTTTGAGATAAAATATAAAATTGACCTAGAAAATATCCCAAATTTCCAGCAATATCACTCTTACTTCCATTACAGTGTGGTCCATGAGAAATATTTAGACACAACTCAACAAGTGGAGGTTGATCCTTTTTTATCACGTATTAAGCAGTCAGCAGAGGGAGAACAAGAAAGGTGTCCTCACTTCAATATAACTTCGAGGCAATTCAGATATAAAAATTGTTTGGCAATACCTAATAACTTTACAAATGATATCCACTCTTCTTAAAGGGGTGTGAGATGACGTAGGTGGTCAATTATTCCATGGCCCAATATGACATTGATATGTCAACAGCAAGGCTCCTTTAACTTCTATATCACAATGGTCAATGGACTTTGTGGAAACGTTACCTATGCCATAAAACTCATATCATATGCGAAGGATTTTATACAAGTTACAGTTAACGAAACATAGCCACTTTATTCCTCCACGACATCCATATATGACTTCTCTAATAGCCAAAGTTTTCGTTAAAGAAATGGTCAAGTTGCACAATATCCCTGAATCAATGGTCAATAGTTTCTGACAAGAACCACATTTTCATGAGCCAGTCCTAGCAAGAATTGTTCAAACTACAGAGAGAGAGAGAGAGAGAAACCCTACTCTTAAGCAAAGCATAGCAATCTGCAAGACTGCAACCAAATGGCCAATCTGAGGTTCAGCTACTCCATGGCAAACCCCCACCCCACCTCCTCCCTCAACAACCCTTAATTCATTATGGACGCCCAGTTTTTTCTATATCCACAGTTGACCAGTTCTGGCTGGTGAGAAATGAAACTTCGGATTATCTCAAGTTCCAACTTATTAAGAGCCCAACAAATCATGAAGGACCAAAGAAACGCAAGAGAAATGTTGAGTTCACAATGATGAATTTGGTTTATTTGAAATTCAGTCGTACCATATAGATGGAACACGAATGGATATATATGCCCCTCCTTATTACAAGTGCTCAAGAGAGTAGATAAAGTGGCTTGTTAGCTAGACAAGTAAAACAACAAATGTTCATCCAATTTTTCACGTATCTCAACTGAAATTGACAAAAGGGTCTTCCCTTCATCCATGTCCGTTGAATTGGTCCCTTCTGCAGTAGCAGGAGGGCACCCTACGAGCACAAGTCTATGGGGAGTTGGGGGTGTTGATTCACTGGTCTGGGCAGTGGATAGAGGAAACTTCAAGGCAACCAAATGATATTAGCACACAACGATTCCCATGTAATTAGAGAATTGGGAGAACTGTTTTGTAGGGGATACGCATGTAAGTAGAGCATTCTGGGGAGAGCCTCAAACTTCTCTGACGTCTGATGAGTTGTAATCTTCTCTATTTCCACATCAAGCATATTACAGCCACAACTCATTGATTATTCTCATGGGACAATCGCCTAATCCTACGATTATATGGTTACTAAGGTAACTTGTAGGATATTAAATCCTATTAGATGGCCACCATGGCTTGATCTCATTCCCTCTAAGTTATTTACTATTTACATTAGTCCTTATTGACAGTTGGGGTAACCCATAATGATTATATCAATTGTCTGTCATAATTATACTCAATGTTTCTTCAAACAGAAGAATGTTTTCAACTCAAGAACCAAAAGTTTTTAACCACCCGCTTGACAGCTTGTCAAAATTGCTGTACACTCCTGGAGAATGCCTACCAAGCGAGAAGTTTCATCCACTAAAAGTATTCAACAATTTATATTTATTTTCTGTTGACAAAAGATGTAATCGCCCACCCCCCCCCCCCCCCCCCCCGAGAAATTGAGCTAGGCTATCATTACACAAGAATTTATTGTACATTAGACACCATAAAGAAAAAGTAATTTGTGCATAGTATTGTGTAAAGCTAAACATAAACACGAGTTAAGAAACAATTTTGTGAAGAGTGAAGTTATCTTCCGCTACATGTGTAAAGCTAGAAGACAGTTATAAGTCTGCTTTAATATGCAATGAAGGACGTTATGTTGACACTTTAAGGCAAACTGGCAAAGAGTAACAAATAATAAATGCATTATAGGACGTTTCTTTATACCTGCAAAATGGCATCAACTGAATGAACATATGGCAACCAAATCATAGCAAATGTCCCTAAGACCACCAAACCCAATTTTAACACTTCAACAATGGGGTTTCTACGCCTCATACATTTCCCCAAGAGATGGCTGAAAAATGCTGGAGCAAAATATGCACTCATCTGCAAGTCATCAAGTAAGCATTAGTATTCACTCTAGTTATGGTGAGTGGTGACTACACTAAAATTTCAAACTTAAATTTAATGATATCCTCACATTCATGACCTAGAAATTAGTTGGACAAAGTTTAAGCAAAATAACTGTAAAGTGAATTTAAACCTGCTGAGAAAATGTTAGATATTTCCAGATGTATATATTATTCATTTATTCTACTGAATTAATATGCCAGATCAAAACATAAGAAGTCTTGAACAAGCCAGCATAAATTGAATCATACATGTTATTGACATAAAAAAAAACCTCCCTCTACCATATTCATCACGCAACAAGAAGCAGATGAGTGCAAAAAATAAAAGATGTAATGCTTAAGGATGAATAACTTGAAACATACCTGCTTATGATTCAGAGCAAGAGTAAATAGGAAACTACCCACTAGATCTTTATCCGTACATATGGCAGCAATAGCTCCCACAGTGAGGCCCAAGCTTATACAGTTATACTGTGACAAAGGAGAAAAGGTGAAGAACCTGCATGCTTTCAAATTTAAAATGAAAAATGAGAAAGCACGTGGAAAACATAGCTATGCTAGTAAGTAGAAACCTGAAAATGGCCATGATCAATTAAGATGAGACACGGGTTGAGGAGAAGGATTGCAATTTGCCATGCTATATCACTTTTACGGAAGCTGGAGTTACCACAAAAATATGCAAGAATAAAATAGAAAACTGCAGGAAAGAGAATCAGCACATCAGAGGATAAAACCGTCCATCTCATAAGTAGTTTTCTGCAAAGAAGCCAACAAGTAGTAAACTCAAAATGTAATAAAGTTTGAAGAAAAAAGATAGAGTAATTGATTAATTAGAAGACGAATAATAGCATCATACTCACCCAAAATAGGATTCATAACCTCGAGAAGTAAAGAGTGAAACTGACTCTGAATCAAAGAACTTCAGAAATAGACCATGAATGTAACTCTGATAGGCAGTTAGGGGTGGATAATCAAGTCCCCAATAGTTGAGGTTATTGGTGGTACTGTTCCGATACCAGTCCTTAGCTGGAAGGTTGATGGTGATTTCCATCCAATGCCTCTGCGCCTCATAGTCACCATACTTGGGAGGGTTGCCAGCACCAGAGTAAGGATGAAGGGAGACTGCCACTCGAACCAGCAAAGCAAACAAAGATATGGACAAGAAAATAGCTTTCACTCCTTTGTGAATCAACCACCAACAAGCATCATCAGGATTGTCCAAATTAACCTTGTTCCTCATGACCTTGCTTTCTTCTTTCTCCATGGCTGACTTGTTAGAGAGTCTGCATAAAGAATCTTAAAGAAAGAAGTGTGTCAAACTTTGGGTTCAATCCTAGTACAGCACCAAATGGCCAAATTATCACAAACATAATATCAGTTCCAACTTAGCCGTAATAAAGCTCTATCAATGAGTTTATTTTTTCTTTAATAACGAAGGAGGGAAATTATCTTACGGCCTCTAATTAGAGTGTCCTTTACAAGTATTTATGTAACTTTAGAAGCTTGATTGGGGTTGTTTATCATTACCTCTTTTAAGGTGAGTTTGGGATGACTTTTAGAAAGGTTGAATCTACTTTTAGCCCTTTAAAAGCACTTCTCAAAACTTTTCCAGAGTTTAGTTAGATAATCAATAGTCATTTTGAAAATTCTAGAATACTTGAAGTGCTTTCAAGAGGACTCAATTAGCACTTCTTCTAAAGGTAATTATAAAAGAAATGTTTTCACTTTTTTTTTGAGAAGAGAAACAGACATTTCATTGATAAAATGAAATTATGGAAGACAAAACTCCCAAAAGAAATCAATACATAAACAAAGTCCAATTAGAGATTAAAGAGGCAAGACTATAGTCACTAAAAGGGTGCTTGAATTTACACCAATATAAAGCATTGAACAAAACTAGATCCATAAAAGCTGAAAAATGTGAGGAAACGTCCCTGAAAATCCTGCCATTTCGTTCACGCCAAAGATACCAAAAGAAAGCACGGTTGATTGCAAGCCAAAGAGTCTTCTTTGTACCATGAAAAGGATGGCCAATAAATACTGAGTGTAGCAAATCGATGATAGTTCCTGGCAAGACCATGTTCCATTCAAAAGTGCCCAACATAATAGTCCAATATTTAGATGCAAAGGAGCAGTGAGCAAAGAGATGAATTTGGCTTTCCTCATTTAAACAACACATAACACACCAAGAAGGGGAGAGAAAATAATTAGGCATTCTTCTTTGAAGTCTATCAGCTGTGTTGATTCCACCATGACTAAGCTCCCATAAGAAAATTTTGATCTTCTTTGGGTATTGATCCTTCCAAATTATCGAAAACAGATTGTTTCGAGATGATCCATTTGAATGAACTAAATCTTCCATCAAAGATTTGACTGTAAAAGTATTAGAAGAATCAAGAGGCCATGACCAAGAATCTTGGACATTTCTTAGGATGACTGCAGAAAGGAGATGTGAAAGATTGGCCCATTCCATAATCTCCTCCTCATTTAGATTTCGACGGAGGCCCAAATCCCACGCTTTAGATGCTGAGTTCCAAACTTCAGCAACTGAATCCATAGGTCGGGTAGATAACCGATGAAGACGAGGATATGATATTTTAAGAGGAACACTGTCAAGCCATATATCATTCCAAAAAGATGTATGCATACCATTGCCAAGCCGTTTTTTAATTCGACTACCCACAACATCAATTGTATTACAAATAGATTTCCAAAGTGATTTTGATGACCCTCCCATGATGGGCTTTGGCCACCAACAAATTCCAGCAGCATTGTAAAACTTAGCAGAAATAATTTTTCTCCATAGACTGTCTTGATCATGCAAAAATCTCCAAATCCATTTTGATAAAAGTGCAGTATTTCTAAATTGAAAATTTCCAATACCAAGGCCTCCCATAATGAGAGGGAGTTGTGTCTTTGCCCAATTGATATTATGTAAGCCCCCATCACCTGAAGAACCTTCCCAGAAGAAGTCGCGAATGAGCTTGTCTAAAACTCTGGCCACCTTAGCTAGCAATTTAAACAGAGATAGATAATAAATGGGCATACTCGAGAGAGTAGCATGAATTAGAGTGTACCTGCCGCCTTTAGAAATGTACATATACTTCCAACTATGAAGCTTTCTCTGGATTCTTTCAATCACAGGCTGCCAGAATGATGATAACTTAGGATTTCCGCCTTATTTAATGAAGCTTCAAATCCCACGTATTCTCTTATTTAATGAAATTTTTGTTTTTTTATCATAAATAAAAGCATTGGAAACCAACTGTTGTAAACTGATATACAATGTTTTACATATATAACATGGGGAGTTTTTTTTTTTTCTTTTTAACAAGAAAAGCCCCCTGCAAAAATTAGCCCTTCTATAATTTTACATCTATAACATGGGGTGTTATTACCAATACCTCTGCAAAAGTATTTTTCCTTGGCTTTCTTTTTAGTAGATAGCATTACAAATATAGGAGTGGGAATTTGAACCTTGACTTTCTCCCTATAAATAAATATTAGGTTGAATATAAAACATTATTAATTAAAATATGAACCTGTTTTATATTATAAATTTTGTATAATTATTATTTAACAATATCATATAATTTATAATACATTATATTATACATATTTTAATTTAACAAAAATGAATTGAGTTTTTTTTTTTTTAGAAGATGAATTGAGTTTATAACATGAAATATTATATTTATTAAAGTTTTATTTTTTAATATAATTCTACATTTTAAAATTTCAAATTCAAAATCTGGATACACCGAGAAGATAAGAATGTTGTATTCAGAATTTCCACTATTTGGATCACAAAATCCGAAAACAGTTTTCAAAAATACATCTGCCAAACGTATATTCACTTAATTCAATTAATCTAAACACATAAAATAGAATCCAAACTGCATACCAAACAGACAGTATTCATCTCTCTCACTAATCCATTTGATTTTGCTTGATTCTTTATGCGGACACAAGCTAAATGTCTCCTTTCAACCTCTTCAATTTGTTCTCTTTCTTCCTCCCCAAAAAGACCTCTTTACTGTTAAGACTTTCAAATTGTTTGAATCTCCTCTTTTACTCATCTAAGCTCCCCTAAAGTGATTTTACTCCAACTCTAACTCCTCTTTCAAGTTTCTAAACTTTTCAAATCTGCTTGAAACCTCACCTTCCTGCATTATCTTCATTCCAACACTTTCAGCCTTCCCGACAAACTCAGGATGCTTCCGCCAACAATTTTTGAAGTAAAAAGGTATATGACCCCCATGAAACTTCCCTGTTTCAAGGCATAGGAACAGATCCAGATAAAATTCTTATTCTTTCAAAGGCTTTGGATCCTTTGAAAAGTTCTTCGAAACCAAAAGCAATCTAGTCAGTAGTTATCAGATGGTTTCATCCCTCATGTTTGACCACACATACTTCACATTTCTCAAAAGCAGCTCTATCAATCCCAAAATATCAATTACGTTACAAAATTTCCTCATTCTTTTATTGTAGGATTCCTCATATGGCACCAGGTTATAAAATCTTCCCCCAAATTTCACACTACCTAACAGTAAGGTAACCAGCCAAGCCTCAATTTCCTTCCAAAGCTCCTTCTTTATCTGCAATTAACCGGTCATTATCTGTATACTATATAAAAGTGACTAAAAGGGGAGAATCTTAATATCCCCTTTAAGCCCTCCATTTTTTAATATATGTCTATTTTACTCAAAACATTTTTCATAACTTTTTGAATCACATACATGTAGTACAAAGCATATAGACGGCTCTTATTTCCAGTAAATTCAAAGTATCATTGGTGATAGGGAGAGATATCAATTTTCAAAAAAGACTCGTTGTATTCTTCCTAACTATAATCTACAAATATAAATATGGTTAAGGTTGTTCTGTTGATCAAAACAACTCCTACATGCTACAGATTAAAAGAGAATTCGATAAAGGAGCCTCCATTTTTAATAACAATTTAAGAAGGGCATCCATTTAACTATGGTGTGCGCTTTGCAAGGAGCAAGAAACAACCAGTCATAGAAGTCTAAGTTTTCAAAAGAAATTTTGCTAGACTATTTTAATTCTAATATCAGTGACCTTTTGTTTCTTAGGGAAAATTGGTATACAATAGATTACTTCGGCTGGTTCTAGATAAATGAAGAAGAAAGGGAGATGCTAGAAAATCCATGGTGGGCGGTGCTTTGGGAGATTTGGGAGAATAGAAACAAGGCAATTTCTAAAGAGACTACAGAGATATTCAGATAATCAAAGCCTCAGTTGATAGACATATGCAGGAAATTAAAAGGCAGACAAGTAGCACACGGCAGTTCGAAATGTCCCAATTTGCCGCAAGGATTTTTTTTTTTTTTTTTTTTATGTAGCTATTCTGCTATTGTTATAAAAGATCAATACAACTCCTTCATTCTATCATCAGACAAGTCCTAATTTGCATTTTTCAAACGAGAAGAAAGACATAGATGGAGATTGGGAAGATACCGTAACAACAAGAGAGTAGAAAATCAGTGCAAACTGCTAAAGGGAGGCTGCGACGGCCCGGGCAGAAGAAAGACGGCGGCCGCAGCACTGAACCGGAGAGAGGCGGCGGTGGCACTGAGCTGCTGAAACGGAGGAGGAGACGGCGTGAAGAAGAAAAAAAAGGTGAAGCACGTTAGAGTGTGAGAAAGATTTCACTTTCTTTGATTTGTTTTGGGATCTTTCAAAACCATAAACAGAACCTTGCTATTCGGTTACCCAATGCTCAATGCAAACCATAGATCAATTCCCATTTTTGCTTACTTTTAAGAAACACAAGTTGAAGAATCGAACGAAGAAAATTGCCTCAAAGCCAAATTTTCCTCATAGATTCAAGAACCCCCAGTACCAACTATTCATCCACTGCCAAATTCACTTCATTAAACTTAAACTAGCATGACCCAAATCACAGAAATCAAGGAATGAGAGCAGGCGACGACGTAAATTATAAAACTGGAAAGAGAATGGAGATAAGTAGAGAGAGCAAAAATCAAAGAAATTGAAAATGGAATAAACATATAAACATTGAAAATCTCAATCTTACCAGTTGGTGGAGAGATGGAAGAATCGAGTAGAGGGTTGAAGCTTTAACTGAAAATAATCTCGAGCGGGTATTATGAAGGGGGAAACGAGTGTAGATCGAGAGTGGGAATCGAGAGGGAGAGGGCCATGAGTAGAGAGAGATTGCTTGAACTTGCAGTATACACTTACAAAAAAAAAAATCTTAAATTACAAATTTGGTCCAAAAGTTTAGATATGGTTTTTTTTTTTTTTTTTTTTTGAGAAAGTTTAGATATGGTTTTTTTTTTCACAACAGGTGGGTTGGAGTGATTCGAACCACAGACGTCTTAATAGTTAGTACTCTTCAGTTGAGTTATGCGCATGTTGGCTTTAGATATGGTTTTAACTTACCGCTAAAGTGACCATAAGTCCAACGTTTTTTTTTTCTATAACACTTTTTTTTTTTGGGTTTTGTTGAGATGCCAGAGGGTGCATGCATGCAAGACAATGTTCCCGAGTTCGTGAATGCATTCACGGGTCATTTGATGTTTAGGCATCAACCATGACCTACAAAACCTTGTTACGACTTCTCATTTTTCTAAATGATAAGGTTGAGTAGATTTCTCTAGACAATTTTGTACGATACATAAACTTTATAATTCATTGAAAGTGTATGAGAATACTACTTTAACAAATTATCAAACAAAAATTTATAAGGTTATAAAAATTATAACACTTTTTCAAGTTTAAAGTTAATATTGCAATAGTTGTCTAAGTTTAAATTGCAATTTGATGAAATTGAAAATTTACCGTAAACTTTGATACAACTTGATAAGTTTAGCAATAAAAAATTATTTGCTCCCTATTTAAAAAAAAAAAAATGTTTCCCCCTCCCCTGATTTTAGTCTCCCCTTCCCCTGATTTTAGTTTGGTTTATATGATTTTAAATTTTCGATTTAATGTGTGGTTTTTTTTTTTAAATAAAAGATCAAGCATTAAAAGGAATCAACCGTTTTTACACCTACCCTCATTTAAGAGAGGGAAAATTCAAAAGGAGAGATTGGGAGCCAAAAAAAAAAAAAAGCTCATCTTCCCACGAGATACATCCACCATCGAAATCGCTTGCAACAGGGGGAGATCCATGGCTTTTCTCGCAACAAAGTGCGTGTCTGTCATCAAAAAACGACTACAATGTTGAACGAGCTTGCAGCAATGGCTTTGATCTACTCGGTGAAAGTCTTCACCTCCGAAATGCCTTCCATTTTTCCGGTAATGATATAGATAACTTCAAGGGCATCAGATTCTACTTCGAGGAAGATGGATCGCTGATTGCAGGTATCAGAAATCATCTTTTAACGCCTCAAGAATTGCTTTCGCTTCCAGTAATTTCACTGACCAGTTTCTATGAATTTGTTGCATTATGAAACAGACGAGGGATCCTTCCGAGTCATGCACAATCCAGCCCATGCCTCCTTTTCCTTGTGTCTCGTTCCAGGTTGCGTCGGTGTTTAATTTCTAGCAGTTTGGGCTTGACTTCTCCCATTGAGCTAGACTCAAGAGGCTCCCAATTCTTCCTGGAAGTTGGTTCTTGAGGTTAGCCTCTTTCCAATCCTCTATGCTTTTCTCTATGTCTTGGAATAAAATCTCTGCTGCTGCTTTATGGTTACTGGCTACAATTTTGTTGCAAAATTGTTAAACATATTAGATTCCTAATTAGTTTATTGACGCTATGTAAGAAATTCAATCAAATCTTAACAATCATTTTCACGATAAGGACTAAATTGTTATAAGTTTGAGAGTACAGAGACTAAATTGCTACATTCTAAAGAGACCAAGGGCTAAATTGAATGGTGCAATGCAAGGACATTATCAGGCTTTATCAACACCACTTTGTGCGGAGGCACGTGCCATATTGGAAGGTTTAAGACTTGCAAACAGAATGGAGATCAGGGAGGTTACAATATATTCAGATTCTCTCCAAATTATCTCTATGTTGAATGGCGATATCGATGAAGAAGCCAATGTTAGTACTTTTCTATGGGATATAAAATCCATGAAAAGTAAATTTAGTAAGATAACTTTCTTACATACCTATAGGGAGCATAATATGCTAGCCCATGAATTAGCCCGAAAAGGGCTTAGAGCGCTTTCAAATCTTTGGCTTCAAGATTTTCCTTGTTGGATCTTGGAATTAGCTCTTAGAGAAAAAATCTTGTTTGTATCCCTGGAGGGCTTAGAACAGTCCCAAACTACATGAACCAAAATAATATTTTAACATTTTTATTAAAAGAAATCATAAATCAAACACAAACCTCAAATTTTGTTCTCCGTTCAAGTAGTTGCACTACAAAATTTTTGAGTCCGAGTCGAGTCGAGAATTCGAGTCACGCGTTCTCGACATGAATTAACAATGAATTTGTCAAAAGAGAAATTAACGTACTTTTTGATTTGTTTTGATGTAATGTAGGAACAAGTCAGACAATAAAAAGACAATTGTTTCCGTGTGGGATAGGGACCATTCTCAACCTTTTTCTTTGTGCCCACACTTTTTTTCTAATTAATTCTTGCCTTTTGTTTTCTTTTTCTATAAAATTAATATATTTTCTTTTAGTTTAATTAACTTTTTTTTTGAAAAATAGTTTAATTAACTAAGTTGTTACTAATGGAACTTTTTAAATCAATGCTTAGACTTCGGAATAGTTTAATGAGAATGTGAATGCAATATACCAAACCTTTAAAAATATATATAAATAAGTTCTAAGTTTTTTTTTTTCAATTTACTATTGTTCTAAAAAATAGTTGGAAACATATATGGATCGATTTGAACATAAATTAAATGTCAACACAAGTATAACTCAACCCCACCCCCACAGGTTGTCAAAAGGAAAAAAAAAATCTCAAATTAAATCCACAATTTAAATACCTATATCAAAATAGCAATTTTAAAACGCGCTCAAGTATTACTTGAAAACAAGACGAAGAGTCAAAGAATGTTATTTTTTATTTTTTGCAAAATAAAAAAAAGATACATATTTCTTATTAGTTAAAAGCACTTTTCACCAATTGAATTTGTTGATTAAAGAAGAAGCAATTCATAGACATAATACCTCAGAAGCTTCCCATTTCCAAATGGCAATGTCATTTTCTAGACCAGCCAAAGCCGCCCGTCAATGCAACCCCACGGTCAATTCTTTTTGGCCCATTCAAAACCTGGAAATTTCACTAATCAAAAAGCTATTTCAAAGTCAAAAAAAGTACATTTCATGCATATGAATCTGTGAAGATGGAAAAGTTTAATTGTCTTCCCTATAAAACATATGTATTCTCAGCAACCAACAACAAAAAAGTACCTCATTCAAGAGCTTCCCACAGACAAACAAGCAGCAAAAAGAATCATCAGTTTAAGTTTTTTCAATCATGGGAAGGAAACTGGATGCTCTACTGGGAAGAAACAGATATTTGAAGCCTTCCAAGTTCAAGGCCCTTGCTAATATGGCCATTTCCAGGACTGCCATCCTCAAGAACCAGCACCGAGCTCGCTGCTCGCTTGCCCGGGCCGACGTTCTTCAGCTCTTGAACCTCAGTTACCAACACCGTGCTCAGCTTAGAGTAATTTGCTTCTCTATCTCTGAACTCAATAGTTCAGCTCCTTTTCTTCTGTCTTGTTATGAGTAAAATTTTCATGCTGAACTTGGATGTCAATGTGAATGAACAGGTTGAGATTGTGATTAAGGAGAATAACATGTTGGATGCACTTGGAATGATAGAGGATTACTGTTGCCTCCTCATTGAAAGAGTGGCTCTTCTTCAGATGAACAAGTAAGCTTCCTTCGCTTCGGTTGAATTTCAACCTTTATTTTTGTCGACACCGCTGAATGCAGGCTTTTCGAAAGAATCGAAACCTTTCCTGATTCTCTTTCTGCTCAAATGCAGGGAATGCCCTGGTGAAGTGAAGGAGGCGATATCGAGTCTGATCTTTGCATCTTCAAGGTGTGGAGAGTTTCCAGAGCTTCAGGAGATTCGTCGGATTTTCGAGCTGAAATTTGGGAGAGAGTTCGCCAGCAGTGCCGTTGATTTACGCAACAACTGCGGAGTTAGTCCCAAGGTGAGTTTGATATTAACTGCAAGAAAATGATTAGTTGCCTGCATATTATCATCTTCCACTCAATAGCCACAACTTCCATGTTACAGATGATCCAAAAGTTTTCAACAAGACAGCCCAGCAGTGAAACTAAACTCAAAGTGCTAAAGGAAATTGCTTCTGAGAATGGCATTACTCTGGATTTAGAGGAAGAACCTACAGTAATCATCAAGGTAAGGAAATTTCAAACAGCAATACAAATGAATGTTTCAACTTTTTAAGTTATCTTTTAGTAAAATTCCATCTGTTAACTGCAGGAAAAGCTAAACCTGAAGCTAGAAGCCCAGAAATCAGCAGACATGGATAATCCTGAAGCCATAAACACCACAGATAATCTACATGAAGTTGTTATAAGTGACGAGTCAACACCGGAATCAGTGACAGCAAAGAATTTTAAAGATGTAGCTAGTGCCGCTCAAGAAGCCTTCCAATTCGCAGCTTATGCTGCATTAGCAGCTAAAGCTGCGATCGAGCTTTCGAGGTCTGAATCACAGGATATTGATACAGATCATGAAGATGCCTCTCAACTTCAAAAAAGTGAAAAAATCTTAGATTTGAACAGTTCTCATGAACCCAAGCTTAATATAGAAGAAGCTAGCATACCTTCCAGTAAGATTGACCATTCAGATGATTTTAGTTTTGAAAAGTTTCGTCCTGTTGAACTTGAAAGTTCCAGTTCAGAATGTGAAGATGAAGACATAGCAGAAAGCAATCAAGAAGAATCACCAGAAGAACCTGTCAAAGAAAGTATATCATCTGTTCCAAATTTGGATTCAGATACAAATTCAATCTTTCACAATGAGCCAGAAAATGGCAAGTTAGTCAGTAAAGGAGATGAGGTTGCCAGTAAAAATGAAAGTTCAAATGAAGATATCAGAGTTCATGAATCGAAGTAAATTTCTTGCCAAATTTCAATTGGAT
This sequence comes from Luffa aegyptiaca, assembly GCA_017139565.1. NCBI lineage: Eukaryota > Viridiplantae > Streptophyta > Magnoliopsida > Cucurbitales > Cucurbitaceae > Luffa > Luffa aegyptiaca. The sequence goes on from CM029396.1 coordinate 1,940,392, forward strand.
TTTGCTGAAACTCAGGCTGGTCACATCAAATCTAGATGGGAAGCAAACACGAAGGGTACAATCAATTTTGCTAGGCTAGACATGTAAACATTATTATTGTTTCAAGTTTTCTATCTGAGTACAATACATTTATACGGTTGAAAATAACGTAAGTAATGGTAGAATAACGAAAAAAAATCTTCAGTTTTGCAAACTTCTCTTCTATTTACTATTCTAACAAGGTTGTAGATAAAAATGGATCTTTGAAAAAAACACGAGAAAACTTACCTGAAGGAAGTAAGCTTATGAAATCGGTGAATTTAAGGATCAAGGCTTATTTTACTTGGGGTCAGGAAGCCAAGCATATAATTGTTAATCCTGCAAGTTACATAACCTACGTAAATCTAAACTTTAAAAACCTACCTTTTATATTGAGTTCAACAATACATGGGATGAAGATTCAAACTTTTAACCTTTTAATCTACGTTACATTGTCTAAACCGGTTGAACACTATGTTCAAGTTGGCAACACTCACATTTTATACTAACTTTATATATATATATATATATATATAAAGAACCAAACTTTCATGGAGAAAAAATAAAAAAAAAATTCTAAGACATCCAAAAAAACCAAGTCCCAACAAAATGGAACCCAACTACAGAAAAGGTTTCCAATCAAGCAAAATGAGACCTAACGGATAATTACAAAAAGCCTTAGAAAACTGAGGCCCATAGTGAAGCATAGAATCTGACATTGGCCCAAACATACGTACATATACAAATTCATATTTCTATAATATATTCCTTTGTACCCATCCAAATATAGATTACACAAGATCCAAGTTTCCCAACTTTGGGTTTATGCTTGTTAAAACTTTGAGATAAACATCTCATTACAGCTCCAAACTATTCCATCAAATTTTTAGTATAACAAAATCCTTGAACCTCTCAAAAATTTCCAAGGTAGACGCATAAAATAACAGGTTTGCACATTCACTATGAACAAATTTTTCAACGGAAAATGGGAACTGTAGATGGCTTGCATAACCAACAAAATATACAACAAAGATGAGTCATTTATAAATTATAAATTTACTTCAGAACATACTTAAAAGGACATGAGAACAGCCGTAGGATTCAAGAATAGTCACAATCTAAGACCACTATCAAAAAATTTCCGAAACTTTTTACATTTGAGTTTAAGCCAGGTTGCCACCACCCTGCTGCCACAAATTGATGATGTCAGTTGCCTGATTAAGAAGGATAATCATCTGCTTCTGAGAAATCCAGGGCTTGCTCTCAAGTAACACTTTGAGCTCTTCCCATGCATCTTTCCGAGGCCAGAAGTAGTATGGACTAAGAGGGATAGTTCCATGACCAGGAATCATCTGATCAAGTGCAATACCAATGTTCTTCTCCATCCATATGAATTTTAGCACAAGCCTTGGCTTTGCCATCAGTTTCACAACCACTCCAAGTTTCTATAACATCGAAAAATACAATGAATGTTTGATTTGTAAGAAGAGGCCTTCCTGATAAATCTATTATGCTCAATATTTCATTTGTACAAGCAAAGAGATTCTCACTGTTGTACTTACAATATTTGGTATAGATATCAAAGAGAGGATATTGTCTCCAAGACTCACCACCTTTTGTAGTTGAACAAAACACACTTTACGCAAACCAAGATTTTTACAACTCATTCCAACACAAATTTTAAACGTAGATTACACAAGCCCAAACTAGACATAGGCTAATTAAAACAGCAAGCAAAATCCCCTTGAGGAATGGATGAAGGGAGGGGGAAAAAAGAAAAGAAAATCCCACATATACATTGGCCTTAAAGTTATAGTCTTATCGAATAGAATTCTAAACTTAAATAATTGATGAAATTAAAATCTCCCAAAATCAAACTATAAAATTGCCAAAAGAGCAATAAAAAAACACTTATAATTCGGAAAACAAAATTAAATTCTAACTACTATTTGAAAACTCGGTGATGAAACAGCCAAATCCAGCTACAAAAATCTAACAACCAAAGAAATACTCAAATCCAACAATAAAACATGAAAATCCAACCAAAACAAATGCTCAAAGCAACAATAAAAATGAGCATTCACAAAACTAACCTCATCCCAATTCCTATCACAAGAACGCACAGACATAACCAGAAACCTAGAGGAAATAGCAACTCAACCAACAAGGAGTATTAGTTCGTTATTTGTTCAAATTTAAGGTTCAATTTAACGAAATAAACATTTTAAGGTTAAATTTGCCTCAATCATCCAACAAGGAGTATTCTCACTAGAACTTATCTTCGAAGTTACTCACAAAATATTAGGCCTCGCTTGATAACCATTTGGTTTCTAGTTTTTGTTATCTACCTTTTCCCATGTTCTCAAACCCAAGTCAAGTTTTGAAAACTAAAAAAACATAGTTTTCAAAAACTTGTTTTTGTTTTTTGAATTTTGCTATGAATTCAAATGTTTAGACAATGATGAATACCATTGTAAATATTCAAAAACCAAATAGTTATCAAACGCCTTAGTAATTCGTTTATACCATAATTTTTGTCATAGTTCTAGAGATGAAAACACTACTCGATAAACCAAATTATAATGAACAATACACAGCCGCAAAGTGAGTAATCGGGTCTCAAAATAAACGGAACAAGCACATAACTACATGAGAGATAAAGAGGGAGAGAGAAAGAGACCTCCTTAACAGAAGAGGCCTCGGAGTCGGAATCATCAGCGACAAGCGATTCTGCAGCGGCTTCAACAGCTTCAGCGGCCGCAGCAGAAGCAGAGAATTCGAAAGTTCTGAAGTTTTGGCGCCTCAATTTCAATCCAGAAACAGAATGAAAGTCGGCAATGCAGGAAGAAGTGGAAGACGAGGGAGAGGAGAAAGCGGCGATTCTTTGCTTCACAGCAAAAGGGACTTGGAAGAGTTTAGAAGAGGCGCTCGGAGAAGGGAAATTGGAGGTATTGAAGCAAAAATTGACGTTGGGCTGAAGCTGAACTGCCATGGATAACATCATAGCGACTGTGTTTTGAGATAGAGATTCAAGAAGAAGAAGAAGAAACTGTAATCTGCAATCTGCATTTCTTCTTCATCGAATGAGCTTGAAGATAAGACGGGTCGGGTCGGGTCGGGCAAACGAATCCTAACCAATTCAGTGAACATTAAAGGCCCGGCCCAAGCCCAAGCCCATACCAAAGGATTGGCTGAGCCCAAATTCAAAGTCCAACGAGTTGGCCTTTATATATACATTTTCTCATTAACTTTTTTTTTTTTGGTTAAACTAAAAATTTGACATTTAATAGTTAAAAAGTTTCATTTGAGTCCTCGAACTCTTAAAATTGTATTTTTTTTAATCGGGTTTTTGCAAAAAATAAAATATATTTTAAGGGGATGAAGACTTTTAAAATACTTGTCCATTTCTTAATTTTTTTAGATTTTATTTAAGGTGAGAGTAAAAAAATTCCAAAATAGAAAACAAAAATGTAAAGCCTTACGAGATGAGAAAACTAGACTAGAGAAATATGTTTCTAAGATGTGACAATACAAGATGCTAGAAGCTTAAGAGTATGAAGAGAGCGAATGAGATTGAAAGAGATATCTTAATTATATTGGAGGAAGTTTTAAATATATTGAAAGAGAAGTTTTATTACATTGGGTAAATTCATCTTTAAAAAGTCTTAAACGTCTATAAAATAGAAAAGACTCCACAATAGACTTCGTCCTGTAAAACATGTCGTATTTTTTACAAAACCTTTTATAGTCCTACTCCCTATATATTTTAAAAATTTTATTAAGTTTCTTAATTTCCAATTCTATGTTTATAGGTCTTTATATGATTTATATTAGTTACTATAACACTGTAAAGTTACTCAAAATTAGTCGGTCACAAACCAATAGAATGAACAACAAAGATGTGTTCAACACAAAATTGGAATTTTAAGAACTTATTAAAAACTTATTTAAAATACATATACATACAACTTTAAAAGTTTATTGACTTATTAAAAATATTTTAAAGTATAAATTTAAAAGATCTGCTAAAGCGAGCTTAACTCAGCGGTAATTGGCATGTACCCTCGACCATGAGATCAGAGGTTTGAATCCCTCCATCCCAAATGTTGATGTACTAAAAAAAATAAATAAATAAAATAAAAGATATAAAATAATTATTGGAAAAAAAAAACATCTCCAACTCCAACACACGCCTTCCTCCACAAAAACATCTCCAGCCTTCCTCCACAAATTTCCTTCCACACCGTACTTTTTCTCTACCCACGTTTTCCCACACCTACTTTTTCTCTACCCACATTTTTTCCACAACTTCAAATTTGTCTACCCCTAATTATCGTTGGATATAAAATCGAAGTACTTTTACAATTTTTTCATTTCATTGTCACCTAATAATTTCTATCCACATTATTTATCGAGAGTAGATATTTTCACTCCACATAATACAAAGAAGTCGAATAAGTATTCTCGAATGTATTTAAATGTCTTGCTACCAAGATTTCAAGCAAATTATTTTGGCCCGTTTGATAAAATTATTGGTTTATGAAAATGAAGCTCATAAATACTACAAATATTGATTTCCACCTATATGTTTCTTTATTTTATTATTTATCTCATTCCTATAATTTCAAAAACTAAAATCCGTAAGCTTTCAAAAACTTGTTTTCTTGTTTTTGAAATTTGGCTAGGAAAATTGTGTCTCAACAAAGATAAAAAAACAAATAACCAAATAGTAATCAAATTTCCGCTCTTAGAAGTAGATATGTGAGTATTTCCCAATCAATCACTTGACTTGAAAGACTCAGCATTCATTATAAAATTTAAACTAGATTTCAAAAAGTTACCCTTAAGGCCTGAACTAATGTGTTCCATTTCCAATAATACCACTGAAAAAGTTTTAAAAGATACCCTTACAAAAATACCCTATTGAAAAAGGTTCTTCTTCCTCTATCTGCAGATAACTTTGGTTACTATTCTCTTTTTTTTTCAGAGTCTTCAACTCCATCCCTCTCTCATTATTATTCCCTTTTTACCATAGTTGGCACATCATTTCTGTACCCTCCACTTCCATATAAAGCAAAAGAAAAAAAAAAAAAAAAAAAAAAAAAAAAAAAAAAAAAAAAAAAAAAAAAAAGTTGAAACCAAGATGCCATGATTACCAAAATAAAGGGACTTCAAAAGTAAAATACAACCACAAAACAAACCAAAGCCATGATTAAAATAACAAAATGCGATCGATAAGTTTCATCATAACATAATATGATGCAAAAGCACAACAACAAAGGCAGACTCCAGGACACAACATGCTTTCCCACCTGGGAATTATTCGCAAAATGAAACACACCCCAACAGGAACAAAAAGAAAACAAGACACTAATGAAAGGACAGGACTTCTAGTATGCTGCAGCAACACACACCAAAGGCAGCTTAGTATTTTTTTTTTTTTCAGAATATGACCCCCAAGATACTTTTTTGTTTATTCATTACTAGTATAAAGATAGAACACGAGCAAAAGTTGATGAAAGTTCAGCTACTTCCCAACTTCTTCCTCGTCCTTCTCGTCCTCGCTCCAACAGCATTTCAGGAGGGTTGACCTTGGAGATGAGGCATAATCTCCTCCGGTCTTCATGAAGCTCTGGTAGATGACGGATCCATTTTCCCCCAGCATTTCGCAGCTCTTTTCTCCACCTGCGTACCCCTTCAGTTCCACGCAGAGTAAGTCCTCCAGATTCTCACCGACGACGTCCGAGTGGAGGGCAACAGAGAAATCAGATGGCTGGAAGCATGCCAGCACCCTCCCAATCAGCTTAGTCAGGTCTACGTCGTCGAAGTCATAGCCAGCTGCTTCAAAGCTTGCATAGCTAAACCCATCTTCTGGAGTGACATGGATGGTGGACTCTGCATCTCCTTCAATGGCATTCATGGAATAGCCACAAGGGTCGAACTCGAAGTCACATATTTCAGATTTCGGAAGGATCTTCCTGATACCGGAGTTTTCAGTCATTGCAGCAGCAGAACTTGCGTCAGTTTTGAAGAAGACAGACGCCTTCTCCTTGTCTAAGCCAGTCATGCACATTTCCAGAGTATAAACGGGGTTGTTGCTTTGACTCCCCATGTTGGCACAAGCAGAGTAAACGTGCCATTTCTTAGTTTCATCAGGACTTCCCATCACATAAGCAGAGCCATTGAGGCCGAGCTTAGCCAAATAGCCATCAAGGACGGCAACTTCCTCGGAGAAGCTGCGATGGGGAAAAGACTGGGCACCAGGAAAGATAAAGCTGCCACGAGTGTACCTCACAGATTTCACAGTAAGAGATAGAGAGTCGGCTAACTTCAGCAGAGCTGGAATGGAGAGAAGCAACTTAGTAGTGCCGCAAGTTTTGATGATGAATTTGTATGGGTAAACAAAGAGGCTTGACTCCGAAAGGACATACGAATCAAGATAATCATTCGACAAAGAGTCAACAATGGTGCACTCAGCCAGGGTCAGAATTTCATCCAATTGTGCCTTAGATAAAGCACGAAGACCCATGCCCCTTGGGTCAGCAAAAATGCCTGGCTCGAAGAATGATACTTCAAGCCTCTTTTCATAGCCTTCAAATCCGATTGCAGAGGTTGGAAACGTCATCTTTTCTTAAAAGGAAGCTTATGATGTTGAGAGATTGAACGAGAGAACGAGGGAAGCAGAGAGTACTAAAGAAAAAAGACAAACAAAAAATTATAGCGAAACTAAGGATCTCGGGGCGCAGGTCAAACGGATTCAGCAAAACTCAGGATGGCTTTCGAACGCACTGCAGAAGAAGGAAAAAAAAAAAAAAAAGAGAGAGATTAGTCATTAGCCAACCCCCACTAATGATAAACTTACATAACTTAGACGACAGTGTACAAAGTTGGAACATACGTTGGAGTAAGCAGCAGATCTGAACTTCTTGATTCCACCGTGTGGTCGGACGTCTTCAATGCTGTATCCGAGGGGAGCTTCGTAGAAAAGGGATTTACTACTACTACTACTAGACTTCTTCTTACCACCTTTTGACTCCATTAAATCATTCGCTGCAAAAAGATTACACATAAAAACGAGATCAGAGAAGTCTCACCTCAAAGAGAAGACGATACAGTAAAACAAAAACACACATACACACAAGACCTAAGCTCATAGACGGAAAACTGATTCGTTTACAACGGAGCATAAGGAGATATGTTGGTTTAAAAATAAAAACTCGCTCTATCAAAAGATAATCCAAATGAAGAACAATACAAAAATACCAAAAGACAACGAAGGAGAAAATCAAGTAGTCGTGGCAAAGGACAAACATAGTTTTCAAAGAAAACGTTATCCCAGCAAAGTAATTATTAAAAAAAAAAAAATAAAAACAATATAGAGCATACATCTGCAATCATGAAATACTGCTTTATGAAAAAAGCAAACAAATTAAAGCAAAATCCACAACAGAAGCCAGAAAAATCAAATGATTTCTTTCCAATTATTACTCCATTATATAAAAGTAAAACTAAAACCCTTCTTTCCGTATTCTAAAAAGGTAGACCCTTCTTTTTTACGGTAGCCCTCGTTATCTTCGCCATGCAATCACTATCAAAGACCCCTCCCCAAAAAAAAAAGTTGAAGAAAGAGAAAACATTGCCCTAGAAACCAAATAATTTATCAAGATAAAAACGAATACGGTTTTCTTGTGAGATTTTCTGAAATCGATTGTCCATTCGGATCATCAACATCAACATATCGACACGGATGAAACCATGAAAAAACCCGGAAGACGAGTACAAAACGAAATCTAGAACATTAGGGCTATTCACAAACAAATACAAAAACACAAGCGAAGAATCAAACTATATTCCAATAAATCATAGGCTCTGGTCAGAGATTGAATCTTTATCAACATCACCAACCATCAAAAGACAAAAACACCACATCCCGAGAGAGAGAGGAGAACATACCAATAAATACAAAATGTAAAAGTTCGGTGCAACAGTCAACACACCAAGAAACCCTTCGCACAACCTTCTTCAATCAAACCCTATTATTGAAACCAAATCGTAATCAGGAAAAAGAAATTCCCAAAGATTAGAAATGATAACCCTAAAAGAGATCACGAACGATCAATAAACAAAACTAAACAAAACCAAACAACAATCTTACCGATGAAAAGAATTAGCGGCGGAGATCGAAACCCGAAAAATCCCTAAAAAGCTTGCAAGAAAACGAAATCCGATCGAGAGAGAGAGAGAGAACCGATGAGAATTCAAGAGGCCACAGAGCGTTTGCGTTAATTGTGAGGTCTTCAAAATCGTAGAGGAACTTATATAGCAAAACCATAGCGGAAAAGCCACGCGGTTTCCACTTAATTACGGTTTTGCCCCGCTTCCTCTGGTCTTCTAGTTTCCATATATTTACGTATGTGAAATGACAGCGTTACCCTTATTCGCTTTTCCAACGCAGGGTGCCAAATTATCGGTTTAAAAAAATATATTCAATTACAAGTTTAGTCCCTCGAGTTTCAAAATTGTGTCAATTTAGTCTTCTGAACTTTAAAGAGTTTCGAATAGATCTTCACACTTTCAATTTTGTATTCAATAGGTCCTTAAACCTTTACTTTTGTGTCTAATAAGTCTCCCGACTTTCAATTTTGTGTCTATTAAGTATTTGACTTATTCAACATTTTTAAAAATTCACAAGCCTGCTAGATACAAAGTTTGGAAGTTTATGGTCCCAATTGGCATAAAATTCAATTTTATGTCTAGTAGACTGGTTGATTTTTAAAAATCTTGGATATGTCAGAAATCTATTAGATGCAAAATTGAAAGTTAAAGACCAGAGACCTATTAGACACAAAATTGAAAGTTCAATCACCGCTCAAGTTTCATAAGATTTGCTATATTGTTTAAACTTTAGGGGAAAACAAATCATTATAGTACTTGATATATTATTTTTTTGCAGTCTAATATTTGGTTCCAATTTAATTGAGTACATACACATCTTACCACACATTGGTATAAAACTACAAAAGTCATGTTTTTTTTTTTTTTTTTTTTGAAACAAACTACAAAAGTCATGTTATCCATTGATTGAAAACTAAATAAAGGCAATTATTAAAATTAGTATTTTTGAAAAAAAAATAAGAAAGTAATTAATTTTTGAAACATTTATGGACTAAAATATAAGAAACTAAAATAGACATTTATAAATTATGGACTAAAATAGAGTAATATTAAAAAGTTCCAATTTATATAAATAGACATATATATATATAAATTATAAATGTAGGGTGAATATAAGTTTTCTTTTTTACTTTCTCTCACACATCACAACTTTTTTTTTTTTTTACGGACATTCGAACCACAGACCAAATCACAATTTATTCAAAATAGGCATTGTTATTGAAGAATTTAATTTTGTCATAAGCTACTTTTTTTTTGTCAAAAAATTAAATAAATCACATTGGTAGAAACCTCGACTTTCTTAATTAATCACTTTGAACATAGTTGAGTTTATTAAAGTATTTATATGGTAAACAGTTATTTTGTACATGAAATTTAATGTTTTAAACTTTCATGGATTTATCAAACATAAAATTAAAAATTTATAATCCAATCTACTAAAACACTTTTAAACTTGGTCTATTAAGCACAAATTTTGAAGTTTATGATCATAAAAATTAAACAACAAAATAATTAATTTAAATTTTTAAAATTTATATATCAAACATAATTTTATAAATTCAAAATTCAAAATTTTCTCATATTCATTATACTTGTTGATGCCAAAATCCTGGTAGGGATAACTCATATGACCTTGAGGTAAATTTATTTAAAAGATGGACTACGTGACCTGCAAGACAAAAAAAACCTGCACGGTGCTTGTCACGCCGTCTTCGAGGCTTGATTCAACAAGAAGAAAGATGAGAGGCATAGAGAGACAGAGTAAAAAATGAAAGAGCCCAAATAATAGAGTTTCCCTTCACAATCTTCCTAGATTTCACTAGCAAGTTTTCTTCCCACATACGGTGTCAAAAAAAAAAAACATGCACACCGGTGTCACGTGAAGATCCGGTGAATTATTCCGGTTTGGATTTTGGCATCATCAATACTAAAAATAAATAAATAAATAAAAACTTGAGATTTAAAGTAAGTTTTATAATTTTGGTAAACGTAGGTGGCTTACCGTCAAAGCCGACGCCACTTTGGAAGGAATTCTTATCTCGTGATTCCAACTCTCTCGCGTTTCATTTTTTTAAAAATTATTTTTTTTTTTAACACGCGAGTCAACAACACGCGCCACAGCCAAGAGTTATCCTATTAGGGCTATTTTCGACATTACGCATGGAAAATAAATTGTAGACTAAGAACTGTCCATGCATTTATTTCTTTATTCAGATATTCAGATTATATTGCCTTTTCTTTTTTCCTCTTCGTCTTTATTCCTTTTTTAGACTTTTAACTATTTTATTTCTAATTACTCCTCAAAAAAAAAAAAAAAAAAAAAAAAAAACTATTTTATTTCTAATTTGTTAACTTTACATCAAAATAAAGTGCATTGATTACTTCAGTTCAAAAATTAAAAAGTAAAAAAATGCAATGATTTATTTACCAAAAAACTTCCCAAGTTAAATTACATAGCTCAATTAATTAAAACATTATACATTAGATATTTTATCTCTATGTTGGTTAAAAACTTTTTATCGTTGTTGAATTCAACTAATTGTATTTGTATATGTATTTATTGGTTACAAATTATGTGATTTAGGCCGTTAAAATTCTTAAAACAACATTATTATATTTTTTGTGTATCTAAATTTTGAATTTGAAAATTTAAAATGTAAAATTATATTTAAAAAGAAAAAGATAAGAGTTTTAATAAGTATAGTATTTCAGGTTATAAATTCAATTTTTTTTTTTTGTTAAAATATAATATGTACAGTATAATATAAATTATATGATATATATTGTAAAATAATAATTGTACAAATTTTTATTCAACCTAATATCTAGTTAGTTTTATTTTTAAAAGCCTACTAATTATTCTGTTCGTTTTCTATTATTTTAAAAAGCATTTTCCAAAATGACAGCTGAAATTCAAACGCCATAAATAATTATTCTTTAAAAATGTTATTTTATTTTAAAAAAAATGCTATTTTACTTTTTGGAATCTATTTTATATTTTATGTTTTCCAAATCGTGTTAATATTTAAAGACGCTTAAAAAAAGAATAAAAGTTCATTTAAAATACTAATTAAGAAATTATTTTTAATTATTCTGAAGAAAAAAAATATTTTTAAATAGATCTTAAACAAAGATAAAGCTTAATAAATATTACTTGATTATTTAAAAGAAAGACAGACATATATATATATACATATATATATATACATATACATAGTTAACAATATGGTACATGTCAATTACCATAAGTCATGCTCATTACTTAATTAATTGTTAACATTAAATACACTATTCATTCTTTATTTAAGGAAATTAAAACTTAATTGAATATTGAATAAAATGCTTCTTTTACTATCATTAACGCATTTGGTATCTTGTTTAGATTTAATTTTTTATTTTCAAATTTACTGAATCAAAAGAATTTAGCAAATTTTTATTTGGTAAGTTTATTTTTTTAAATGTACTTGGATTGTATTTGAATTTTATGACTTAAAAAGTGAAAGTTTTATCCACCTCGGCATATTGGTGTTTTTGGATATTTTTTTTACAACATGTGGGAGTGGGGGACTCGAACCACAGACTCTTGATCATTAGCACAAGAGTTATGCCAGCTGAGCTATGCTCATGTTGGCTAGTGTTTTTTATTCTAACGTAACTACTAAATGCATATTAAAAATAATAAAAATGAGAAAATACTGCTCTCTCTTTCTATTAAATCTCTTATTTTAAAATTTCTCACTCTTATTTTAATCACTAATCAAACATACTTTTAGAAGCTTGAATTTGCTTCACCATATATATATATGGGATAAATTATATAAAAGTATCCCAAAACTTTAGTTATTGTTTCAAATATTTCATTTGAACTTAAAAAGTTCCATCACATTTTAAATTTTCGTTAGCAAGTGGGACAAAATAACGATATTTCAATGAAGGAACAATATAAGAAACCAATTACCTCCACTTGTAATACAAGCTGTTGTTGATACGTCAATAGACACATAGGTATTTCATCTCACTAGCTAACGACGTAAGATTTTTTTTTTTTTTTTTTTCTTGAAAAGTCAAGAATATTAATGAAACATTTTAAAGTTTGATATTATTAAAATAAGTGACAAAGTTCAAAGATATTTTGTATTAATTAGCATTTCTTATGTTGATCAAAGTTAATGTATAAAAGTAATTGCAATTTTATTATTTTAACAATCCTTTCAAATATCAATTTTTTTTTTTGTTTAAACTTTTATTTTTATACACTAATTTTATACTTGCATCCCTAAACTTTTAAATTACACATTTTAGTTCGTAGGCTTTTAATTGTTATGTTTTATCCTTAATATTGAAATTGAAAAGAAAAAAAAAAAAAGTTGTTTCAATAACATAAATATATATGAGTTTTTTTTAGAAAAAAGAAAAGCATTGATATATATGAAAACCCAATATTGACACAATGTCAGGGTAAGTAGTATGTCTCTGACTATGATTAATATTTACTCTTGACCGGTTAGAAGTTTGAATCATTCATCCTGAAATGTTATTGAACTAATTTTTTTCACACACTTGTCCATGTATACATATCGAATGTATTTTTTTCAATTGCATAATTTATTTAAAAAATTAAAATATTTTTCTTATGCAACTTTTAGATATCATAATAAAATAGTATGAAGATGGTGAAATTTAAAAGCATTTTAGTATTTTTAGTTTAATTCAAACATCTCTCTCGAATTTGAACCACAAATTTTTTTAATCATTAATACAAGCTTTATATTTGTTGAACTATGCTCATATTGACCTTACAAAGTACAAATTGTCTCTTATAACATATAAATAAACTAAATCAAAACCATATATCTAATTAAAGTTTTTTAAACCACATGAACCAACTTAAAACAATATTAAATTACAAGTATAGTCCATAAACTTTCAAGTTTGTGGTTAGTGTAAGTCATTGAACTTTAAAAATGTTTAATCAGTGTTTGAAATTTCAATTTTGTATCTAATAAGTCTCTAACATATACAAAATTTCTTGAATTAGTCGGTTAGATATCAAATTAAATTTTGTCGGTACCAAAGGAAGATTTGATTCATGTGAATGGATCCAGTGTGCAGAATGAGTTTGAGAAAATTTCTAGTACTATCGTAGTGTAATTTTGTCTCTATAAATATATACTCCACATCATTTTTCAAAGGAAGCTGAGGGAAAATTTCTTCATTCAAGTTTGTGGTTAGTGTAAGTCATTCCACATGGCAAATAATAAATGGAGGTAGTATGGAAAATTTTTCATACTACCGTAGTACTAGAAATTTCCTCGGAAGCTGACGTGACAAACAATAAATTGAGAGAATATCCATACTACGGTGGTACCGAATATTTTCCCAATCAAGTTTCATACATGGCTGACGAGGAGACACGTCTGGTGGGCCCCTCTTTTGTTTTAACTCTTCCCCATCCCGTCCATGACTGACCAATCAGAAGCTAGCAAACACGAAACGACTAGCAATTTTCAGCCGTTAATTTTCTCCAGTTCCCAATTTAACCCTACGTTTTATTCTCCCTCTCAATAGAGAGTAGGGAGTTCATGGTAATTTAACCATATTTTTCTATCCAGTCCACATCTATTCTATTATTGTGCTCCTCCCCTTCAGTTCTATAGGAATCTTTCTTTTTTTTTTTATTCCTATCTCCACGTTGTTCTTCAATTTAAGAAATCCCCATTTTGGTTGTTCAAAAAAAAAAAAAAAAAAAAAAAGAAATCCCCATTTTGGAATTGATAATTGACTTTGTGTGGATGATTATTTGAATAAGTATTTAAAAAAATAAATAAAAAAAATTAGGGTTTTATCGCTTCAATTTCCTTTTCATCCCTGAGGTGAGAATTTTTTATTCGATGTACGATCAAAGTAAAGATGAGAAAAACTCTTTTTTTAGAACGAGGATAGATAAGAAGTTCCGTATAAATTAAAGATATTTTTTAATGATGGGTTGATCAATTCATCTTATTGACTATATACACCAACTCGAATGCAACTCAACTAGACAAAACATTAATAATCTTCATTGGAATTTAGATTTAAATCCTCGACTTCCTTGTTTGTATTGTGATAAGGTAAAAGAATATTATCAGTGATATGAGAAAAAGTAAATAAATTTTTAACTCGTTAATGATATGAATGATTTTTGTTAGTTCAATCAACAATCAAAGGGACATATTGATAATAATTTTATGATGCCAATCTTTTTTTTTTCTTTAATTATTATTTGAAATGAAACTTCACTCAAACAAACGTCAACAACACACAATTAGCCTCGTAAAGACGTGGGTAGAGCCAAGATGGAAATGTAGGAGATCAGAAAAGAACCCTCATTTCTCGCAAAGGGGACGTCTCCGGGCCATCAAAAAAATCACGATTACAAGTGAGATTTACGACACAGTGAGCTACTGAGTTCGAATCTCTCATACGATGGTTGAATTTAGGTTGAATTCAACTTCCTTTAAAATAGAGGGCGATCTTACGATGGTGTCGATGATCGTCTTCACCTTCGAGAGATCTTCGGCTTCTCCGCGTTCAACGCCCTAACGATTTACAGAGCGTCTGATTCAATTTCAAGAGGGATTTGCTTCTGAACCCAGGTATCAAGAATCATTTTGAGTCCATCCCATATTGCATTTGCTTCTAGCACTTTCACATATCACTTTCTTTTATTTAATTTATGATATTAAATTATGTCAAAATTTATGATAATAATAATTGGTAACTCATGTCAACCCGCATATAACTCAACAATAATTAGTATGCAATCTCAATCAAGAAGTTTTTTTTTTTTTTTTTTAACAACAAATAGGGGTGGGGAATTTGAACCACACACCTCATGTTGGCCTTGATCAAGAGTTAAAAAGCTCTTTCATCTTCAAATATTATTGAACCGAAAAAAAAAAAAAGAATATATTTTTTTAACCGACAAAGCATATGCCAAATAAAATTAATTAAAAAAAAAAAGTAGAGAGAGAGTCAAAACGGCTGTGTTGAGTGCTGACTAATATGGTAAGTGGAAGAAATAAAGTTGAAAACGGCAATAGAAATTCGCTAAAACAAGGTCTTTTCTTTTTTCAAAAATAGAAAAAAAGGTCTTTATAAAGTCCACTTTATTTACCGTGTTCGTTTCTGATTGGGGGGTGATTGGTTACGGGTCCACAATGTCGCGTGTTTGTGGTCGTATTTCAGTCAAGAATTCCATTATTTCCATGCTGCGTGATGGAATTAACCCTGAATCCAAACACGACCTGTTTTCTTTTTAGTCAAACACTTGTCGTTACCTGCCCACACCGATGGACCGCATTGGTTTGGTAGATCATATTTAAACTTTGAACTTTTTTTTAAAAAAAAAAAAAAAAAATTAGGGCAAAATACATTTTTGGTCCCTGAAGTTTGAGTTTGATGTCTATTTGGACCCTGAAGTTTAAAAAGTGACATTTTAGTACCCGAGATTTGAAAAATAGTTCTAAATGGTCCCTGAGTTAATTTGACCGTTAGTTGACTAACGGAAAAATGATGTGGCATGTTGAGGTGGCCAATTTAATAATTTTCTATTATTATTTTTAGATTAGCTGCCATTTTCTTTTCTTTTTTTTTCCTCTTTCCCTTTCTCTCTCTTTGCTTATCTTCCTTCTCCCCTCCCTTCTCTTTCTCCCCTTTCCCTCTCCTCTATTCCCCTCCGTCAATCAATTGGAACAAAGGATTGAGGGGCAAAAGACAAACAGACAGCCAGACCAAACAAATCTGCAAATGGGAGAGGCCGACGAAGGGTCCGAGTAAACATTGTGTGCAGTTGATTTCAAAGAGAAATTTCTTCTGGGTACGCTGTCGCCGAAAAGCAGAGGCCGTCGACGGGAACAGTTGAGCTTGAAATTGGGTGCAATTCGATGTATTCTGGATGGAGAAAGAAACTCGGAAGGATGGATCTGAACTGGAGACTGAAGAATAGAACTCGCTAGAGCAACAACCATGGACATTTTGATTGAATGGACAGGGGAATTGTTTGCTTCTCGGGAAAATAATGGAGGGAAGACAAGAAAAAGAAAGAAAATTTATGATCCATCAATTGAATGGTTTGGAAGTTATGGTAGAATGTTCTGGAAATTGGATTGGATGAGATTTTTACAGACACAAACCAGAATCAATGGAGATTGTGAAACGGTGGTTGGTGGGACAGAGATGATTCAAGTGGAACAGTATGATTGGTTTGAGGAATGCCATATAAGGGAAGGGAGAGAAAGGGAAAGAGGGGAATAGCGGAGAAGGAAATCAGAGGATGAAAGATATTTGACGGAGGGGAATAGAGGAGAGGGAAAGGGGAGAAGAAAGAGAACTGAGGGGAGAAGGAAGATTCGAAAAGAGAGAAAAGGAAAGAGGAAAAAAAAAAGAAAAGAAAATGACATGTAAATTGCAATCTAAAAATAATAATAGAAAATTATTAAATTTGCCACCTCAACATGCCACATCATTTTTCCGTTAGTCAACTAACGGTCAAATTAACTCAGGGACCATTTAGAACTATTTTTCAAACCTCGGGGACTAAAGTGTCACTTTTTAAACTTCAGGGACCAAATAGACATCAAACTCAAACTTCAGGGACCAAAAGTGTATTTTTTCCAACAAATTATTATTATTATTATTATTATTTTATTTAATTTTAATTTATTAAATTGCAAGTTTAGTTTTTGAACTTCTAAAGTCGTGTCTATTTGGTCTATGAAGGTGTCAAATAAGTTCTCGATTTTTCTACCAAAGCGAGCATAACTCAGCAGTAATTGACATGTACCCTCGACCAAGAAGTCAGAGGTTTGAATCTCCCCCTTAAATGTTATTGTACTAAAAAAAAAGTTCTTGATTTTTCAATTTTGTGTCCAATAGGTCCTGAACTTTAAAAGGTATATCATAGATCCTTAGACTTTCAGCTTTGTGTCCAAGAGGTCATCCAACTCTCATTTTTGGGTCTAATAAGTCATTAACTTATTCAACATTTTAAAAATTTACAGGCCTACTAGATACAAACTTGGAAGTTCAGGATCCTAATAGCATCAAATTCAATTTTATATTTAATAAGTTGATTAACTTTGAAAAAAACTCAAATATGACAAGGATCTATTAGAAACGAAATTGAAAGTTCAGGAACCTATTAGAACAAAATCTAAAGTTCAATGACCCATTAGACACTTTTAAAGTTCAATGACTTAATTGATACAACCTTGAAAGTTCAGGGATTAAACTTGTAATAAAACTTTTTTTTTCTTTTAATGGAATAGTTGTGTGGTAGAAAATCAAACCATTATTTTTCCTTATCTAATAAATTATGTTTGAATCAATAACAATATTTTTTTCGTTTTATTTTACCTATTTTATTTTGAATATTTGTTATCAATTTGATGTAAATTATAAGATTTTTTTTTTTTTTTAAAAAAATGATAGTAATATCATATGGGGTAATTTCAAAAAAGGAATCAAAATGTTTTCGACTTTGAAAAACAAAACCTATTTTAAAAAACTAAGACTCATTCATGAGGTTTATGATGGAAGTATGGAAACATATGAAATTAAAATTACTTTTATGCACTCCTTTTTTTTTTTTTTCTTTTTTCTTTTGGTTAAATTATATAAAAATATTACAACTTTTTACTATTTTTACTCATCAAATTTTAATAACCAATTGTAAAATATATCATGATTTCCAATTTTTACCTGTCAAAATTTAATAAACTTTCTTCTTTTTAATTTAGAAATATTGTTTATCTCTTTAATCATGTTTTTTTAGAATTTATCAACTCAAATATAAAATTGATGGACTCGAGTTGAAAATTGATAAGTTTTTCGTTAATTAAAATCAAATTTAAAACTTATAAACATGTTTGAAAATAAATCTCCATAGTTTTAATGATTTACTATGAACATTTTTATACTCTTTGTCAATTGAAAATGGTAAAACAATGATATTTGTAAATAAAAATATTACATTTTTAAAAAATATATATTTATGGAATAAACTTATAGCCTTTATTTTAAAAGTAAAGTTGCATTTGTCTTTTCGAGAAGATGTTTTAATTAATCATTCATTCCCAATTATATTTAGAAAAGACATTTTAAAGAGAGATATCATTTCAAAAAAAAAAAAAAAGGAACCATAATTGGAATCATATTTTAAAAAGTGATTTTTCACATGACGTTTATTTTTTTGAGAAAAAAAAAAAAAAATCATACATGTCTCTGTTATGTACAGAGAGTTTCATATTGATAATAAATTTGATGTTTCAATTTATTCTTTTTCTTTTCTAGAATAAAGTAACACAACAATATTCTTCTCAAAAAAAAAAAAAAAAAAAAAAAGTAACACAACAATATTATATTAAGATTAAATTTATTTTGTCTTCTTCAACTGCTTTCAGTAGCTAATCCGAAAAATTAAAAAAGCAAGTGTCGTGAACCCCATTGATCATTCCACTTCGCGCCAACAATCACCAAATTTTGTATTCGCTACTACCAAGCGGGAAGAAAACTTATGCAATTTTGTTTTTTTTTTTTAATAAATGAATTGTAATGTTGATATTTTGTCATTGTAATGTCATATTGTTCTTAAAAGAGGATTTTTTTAACAAAAAAAAAAAAAAAAAATCAAATGCTCATTTATGCATTTTTTTTTAAGTAAAGGACTTCATTAAAAGCTAACCACCAAAAGGACCGTTCCCAACAACATCCGAATAAAAGAAAGAACAAAATCCAGGGACTACAAAAAACCGCCCAAATTCCGGCGACAGGGGATCTCCTGGATGAAATCAAAATCCAATTTACACACATGCCTCACACCACAGAGGGCTATTGAGTTGGAGGATCTGCGACAATGGCGATAATCGACTACTTCTAACCGAGAGGCGTGGCCAACGATGTTGGCCTTCAATTCCGTCAAGTCCACCTCTCCTTTGAAATGCTCATTTATGCACTTATGATTGTATATATTGAAAATATGAATCAAGAAATGAGAATAATAATAATAATAATAATAATAAATCATCAATTATTTGGACTACAAATTTGTATTGATATTACAAAATTGTCCTCGCACGTTTAAATTATGGTAGCAAATAACAATCATACATCTTCTAAGCAAGTTCCTATCCAAACATTGAATTCATACGCTATTCAATATATTCCTTTTGACTTTTTGTTTTAAGAAATTTAATTTAGTTTAAACTTTTAAATAGTTGAGATAGGAGTACCAATTTAGTAATAGAAAATCAAACTTATTTGTAACTAAAACGAAGCTAAATTACAAAATCATTTTTTAATTAATTAATTTTGAAAGCAATGATTTAAACTGCGCTTGATAATCATTTGATAGCAAATTTCGATTTTAAATTTTAAGTTTTATTACAAGTTTAGCCCATTAACTTTTAAGATTGTATCAATTAGGTCCATGAACTTTAAAAAGTTTTTAATAGGTTCCTAAACTTTCAATTTTGTTTCTAATAGGTCCCTAAACTTTAAAAATGTCTAATAGATATATGGACTTTCAATTTTGTGTCTAATAAGTTCTTGATATATTTTATATTTTTAAAAATTAACCAATCTACTATGTATAAAATTGAATTTTATATCTATTGAGACTCTAAACTTCCAATTTTGTATCTAGTAGGCTTGTGTAATTTTAGAGGGAAAAATACACTTAATCCTTGAAGTTTGAGTTATGTTTCATTTTAGTCCCTCCATCAATTTTTCCGTTAGATTTTAACAGGACGCTGACATGACACCTTTTTTTATTAAAAAAATCATTTTTTTCATTTTTTAAAATAAAAATTAATAAAAATATTGTTTTTTAATATACTTTTAATTCTTTTTTTTTTTCTTTCTTCTTCTTTAACCCTTTCACCACCACCTTCCTTCTTCTTCTTCAAACACCCTCCCACCACCAACCTGCCGCCGACAACAATTTTTTTTTTTTTTTTAATTTGTTATTTTCTTCTCCATTCCTTCTTTTTTTTTTTCCTCTTTCTTTCTTAAAAAAAAAATAATAATAAAAAAGAGGGCGAGGGACCTCCCTCCTCTTTTTAACATTTCTCTATCCTTTCAGCCTATTTTTCTTTTTAAATTTTCTCCCTCGTTTTAATCCATCTTTCTTTTTATAAAAGTGTTATTTTTTTCAACGATCTTTCCTTCAATTTGTTACTTTTTTGCTCTCCATTTTTTTTAATCCTTTTGTTTCTGCCTTCTCTGACATTTTTTTCCCTCTAACACTAGTCTTTGTAAATTTGTATTTATTTATTTATTTATTTATTTTCTCATATAGGTCTTTCTTTCTCTTTAACATATCTCTCCCCCAATTTTTTCACTCGAACTTGTATAGTGTAAAGTCAATATTAGCTCAATCTTATTCAATCATGTCAAGATAAATGACACGTGGTAGAAATTACTAAGGATTGACCAGAAATTTTTTTTGTTCTAAAAAAATCATTAGAGTTTTTGGCACACTCACATGAAGTATATACTTTGTGTTCAAATACAACTTGTACTCTCTATACAAAGTAATTTGTTGACTGTGTTGCGAAAATCGCGAGTTCTTTCTGTTGGATATTATTAAAAATAAAATGGGAAAGAAAGTGATATTTATATTCAATTCATAAAAAGTTTATTTGATGTTTCAATTACAAATTTAACATATGAAAGTTAAATTTGGTGTCATAACTCAACTGAATTATGTTTTTCATAGGTTTCAATTTTATTTAATTTTGTTCTTTGGAGTTACTAAGTTGCCAGCCTATAAATAGTAACTTGTTTCTTCATTTGAATCATCTCATTCCATTTGGAGCATTCTTCTTTCTTTGTTTGTTTCTTTTGATCTTGAGTCGAGTTGAGAGCAAGTATCTAAGAGTTCTGCCAGATCTGAGTAGTTCGAGGTTGCTGTTCTACCGGAATTAGTCGTTGTATCCTGCTTGCAACCTGTGCAGAGCGAATACTTGTCTTCAGGACAACGCTTTGTAAGTGTGCCTCGACTATTTATTGTCAATATATTTTGCAACATTTGTCATATATACTGTGTTTGTATTGTTATTTACACTGTAATTGTTAGTATCCAGTTAAGGTGTAATCAGTTTGCTAGTGTAACTCAGTTCTTATTTGAGCATATTTCTAACACCTTTTTTTGTTAAACCAGGACCGTTCCTCCTCGCGCGAATATGGGCAAACATTTTGAGTCCCTAGTTGTTTAGATTGGTTAATCCCTCGTACTTATGATGGTAGTTGTACAAACGTTTTAGCTCTTAATGATATTTTCTCATTTCAAAAAAAAAAAAAAAAAGTTATTGTCATAAATCATATCATACATAAAGCTAATTAGCTAGTCTCATCCTGGTGCGAGAGAACAAATTTCACATGAGGCAATCCAAATCGAGACAAGAGAATGTGTCACCAATGTGAGCTTCATAGTTCATCCGTATTTTTATGCATGTTTAAAATACTAGCTTATTTGATTATACATACAACCTCTCAAGTATGTATTTGTTTATGATTATTCAATTCTTTACTTAAGTGTTCGTAGTGATGTATTACCATGTTAAAACAAAAATTTATTTGATGATTTTTAAAATTTACCATATGGTCAAAAATTATAATTGTATTTTACAAGGAGTTTCTAGCTGCAATATTGAACTTTGTTTGTACCCGCTATGTGGGTACTCAGACTCAGGTCTATTACTCTTTTTGGTGATTGTGGAGAAATAATTGATTGATTATTTTATTGTTAGGGAAAATATTAAACAATATGAATCCTTAATTGATTTACACATTAGTATATACTCCAAAGATATTTTGTTGTTGTTGTACTTTTCAAAAAAAAAAAAAAAAAAAAAAGATATTTTGTTGTATAAAAGGTTTTTTTTTTTTTTTTTGGTATTTATTCACACGTTAGTATATACTCCAAAGACATTTTTACGAACAATGAAATCTTTTTCTATAAAATAATTATCGGAAGAAAAATGGGTATATAAATGTATTAGAAATATTTTATTTATTCTAAAAATAACAATGATTATAATTTAATATATAGTTTTTGTTACTTTAATTAAATAATTAATATATATCTACTATTTATTCGAAATTTACGAATCAAATACATTTTTTAATAAACCCATGTTTAACAAATTATAATTCAAACACAAACTTAAAGAAATCCACACTCAATGCAATTCAAAAAAGAGTTTAACAAATCCAGAATTACTGCCAAAGCACGGTAATTGACATATACCATCAACCAAAAGGTCAGAAGTTCGAATCTCTCCACCTCCAAATGTTGGTGTGCTCAAAAAAAAAATCCAGACCTTACTAAGGCTTAACAAACCCCGGTTTAACGACCCTAAATTTAATAAATTCAGACTTGACAAACCCTCAAAACTCAAAACTGTGAATCAAACCGCCTGGGTTTTGGGTTAGAATGAAGAGTACTCAACATTTTTTTTTTTTTTGAAAAAGAGTACTCAACATTAATTGTAAGTGATATTTAAAAAACCTGTCATCAACAGATTCCCTATTGGGAGCTAAATTAAAGCTGCAAAACTTTCTACCTTAGTTCTTTTGTGCATTCGATTGCCAAGTAGATCTCATTCATGGGATGCCTCATCCATGGCTAAAAGTTATCATTAAGGTAGTGGCATTTTTATTCAAATAATCATTTCTCGATTATCGTAAGGCGAAACATGTCGGGTTGACATCCACGACTCGATGATTATACCACACAAATTGGGTTTAATGTTGAAAAGTTCATCTATGGTAAAACTGCTGCTGAATCTCTATGAAAATGCAGCTGATCTTTTTCCATATTGGTTGATACATGGCTTTGTCTAATTCAATGAGAACTGTATTCTCTGCTTTTCTGCATAATTAATCATCGGTTCCGAAGTAACGATCGCCAAATTCACCCATACCGGGTATGACACGATACTCTTCGTTCAATCCAGCATCGATCTCAGAAGTGACAATTTTCAAGGATGGGAATCGTTTGCAAACACAGTGAATTCCCTCAGGGGCCTGGACTCGAAGGAGCGATATTGACATTAGTATTGGTAGTTACAACCGATTTTATTAAGTTTTAACCAATCTGGATAGCATAAAATAACTCACAGAGATCAAGTTGAGGAATATGATGTGCGATTCTGGAACTCCCTTCTGTATGAGTAGATCAATTGCTTGGTTAGCTGAGTTGCCTGCAAAGATCACAAATATATATATTTTAAACAGACTTATTAATTATGAAGCAATGTACCAGAGAACACGAGGATGAGAAATCCTCTACAGAAGATGAAAAGCAAACATCTAGAATTTATAAAGAATTTGGGAATATCAGATAAGAGTAATCAGAAATTTCTTAAAGAAAAGAAAATAAAAAATAATAGGAAAAAAATCAATTTGTACCCCTAAACTTTGGAGTTGTATCAATTAAGACCTCAAACTAAAAGTTGTATCAATTTAAACCCTGTTCTTTCATGAGTGAATCAATTTAGACACTTCATTACTCATTAGTGTAGCTATTTTCACTCAATTCCATTTAATTTTAATATAGTTCTAAAGTCTAAAGCACCTAACTAAAATTAATTTTCTCCCAAATCCTACCAAATAGGAAGAAAAATTATCAAGTACTTCTTTCTAAATAAGTAAAGAAAAATAGAGGAAGACGAGAAGATGAAAAATAACTGCTGTCTGTTTGATTCCAATCCAGTATTTCAAGTGAAAGACCTAAATGGATGATTTTAATCGATACAATTATTAGTTTGGGGTTTCAAGTTATACAGCTCCTCAAAGTTTAGGGGTAAAATTGATTTTTTTCCAAAATAATAATAATATAGAGATAAGAGTTATCAGCAATTCAATGGCCACCTAATAAGGCTAACAAAACTTGAGAATCAATATACCGATGCAACTTGGATCCAAGGTCATTATCTACTCTAAATATCGCCAAGGTTGACTTATTGTTGTATGACAGACTGACTAATAATGAGACGAAAGGAATTCAAACTAATAACATAATGATAATAATATTGTTACCAGTTGCGAGAACAGGATCTAGGAGGAGGACATGTCGCTCTGATATATCATTGGGTAATTTCTCGTATATCAGCTGTTTAGTATGAACAGAGGGAAAAAAATTACAATGTTGCTATAACCCCAAAAATGACAGAAGAAAGCACAAGATCAAGCTCCAACAAACTCTATACACTATAATTAAAGAGTAACATTTTAGTTTCACCTGCTGCCCATTATCTCCCTCGCGGTGAATCAGAATCTTCCCAATTTTTATCCCTTTGCAACATGCACGCAATGCATTTTCCATACTTTCACCACTACATCATTAGATTAAGGATAACTGTCAACAATGAGAAGAAGCTTCCCATTTCTCATCAAGTCTTAGTTAACATATCTCATTTTTCCTCAAAGTTGGTCCAAGATTTTATCACAACCACAGATGCAACCAGCAAGTTCGTCTCAGACAAATTCTAGTTGTCAACTCGTCGTTATTCAGACAGCAAGAATGATATATAGTCGCGTAAAACATACCTTCGAACAATGGATACCCCACATAGTTTCTTGCAGAAATCAACCCCAGTGTATACAGATGCTGAGATCAAAAGCATGCATTCATTCTTCATCAGTATCCACACACCAGGAAAGCAGGATGAATTTAGACTACAGACAAAAACTCAAGGCAAGAGAGATGAGTTTATTCCACAGATAGATTTCAGTAACCACAAGCCTCGTTACTTCCTCAACTCACCTGTTGGAGTGACCACTTGTTTTTCAGTAAATGGCAAATGGCCAAGGCCGTGCTCCACAACCTGAGAATCAAAAGAAACAAAATCTATGAGGATGTTGAGATTGTTCAACTTTACTGAGACAATCAAACTAGCATTTGAGTTTTGTAGCAGAAAGTACCAGACGAATAAGTCGATCTGAATAGAACACAAAATCATGCTTTGAAATGTCCCGATCTCGAATTAATGTATGCATGCCTCGTATCTGTGACATTCAGTTACCTACGTGAGATTATGGAGAGCAGTAAAAACTCAAATGAAAACATGAGCAATTACTTATGCTTTAGCCACTTGTCTGAAACAAACAACACAAACAGTTTACAGATTTTCTGGAAAACCTTTTTTTAATGAGAAAACAAGCTTTCAACCAGTGACTAGACGAAGTCAACAGGCTCATTTCTCAAGTAACAAGTCACATCTTCGTTAACGTATCTTTAACTTTTTTCTCAAAAATAAGAACCTCGAGTCCACTACTGCACAACTCTATCAGTCTTCACAATCTTTTCCAGCTCAAGGCTGGTGAAGCGATTCCGGAAAGTAATAAAGTGTAACAATCTGGACAGACGTCTGAAAGTAAATATTTTATAGCTACTTGGCTAGTCCTTTGAGGGAAAGTGGGAAACATAACGTATCATGGGGGATTGCTATTTGAAAATGTTATACCTGAAATGTTGACTGAATGACTGTAACATTGGGGTATATTTTGCATAGGTCATGCTGGCCTAACTTTGTACGAATGTGTTGCACAATCAAATCAATTGCAACATGGTTATCACCCCCACGTGGTATGATCACATCAGCATACTTTTTTGATGGCAGAACGAAATCATCAAAAGCAGGTTTTACAAACTTTGCATACTGCACAAATAACACAAATTGAAGTACCACTAAGTATTTAATGAATTTACAAACAAAAATCAAAGGAATGCCAATCAATCAGATGTTGCATACTGAAGTATTGTTATTCCCACGATAGAATTCATAAGCAAACTATAAGACTTGCTCCAGCTCACATGAACAAAAGCCAACCCTTCTAAAACTTCAACTATTCCCCTTTTAGTCACTGCTCTGAATGACAAACAAGCCTGTGATATTATTGAATAGGATATGGCCAAGAAAATCATTGCAAGAATAACTCTGTTAGACAGGTTAGATTCAGGTTCTTTTTCAACTATTCAGACAAAAACTTGATTAAGGTAACTTAGACCCCCGGGGGAAGCATAAATCAGATTTCTTAACATTCTAGTCCCACGGACTACCATGATTGGAAGCAATGGTATGGCCCAAGTCAGTGAATTCCTCAACAAATTGGAGATTACAACTTTCCTTTTTCACAATACTCCAAAATGATTATGATTTAGTTATGGTAATAACCAAGTAATGAGCTCGGGGAGCATTTCAAAATCCTCGTGGCCTGAAGGAAAGATAATTTGATGATAGTAGGCTATGGAAGACTTATAAATAATTCAATGCACACAGGCTTTAACCTTTTTAATGAAAGATCTCATTAGGTTTGGTCCAAATTCAGGAAGATATTGATATTTTACCTGTTCAAGAACGGAGTTAATGTCCCTGCCTCTTTCTACTGTATCACGTCTAATTCTACGAGCGAGCCTCACATCAGCATCTAAAACCAATGCAGTGCCAAATATTAGGCGAAGGTAGAGAATATTTAATAGAAGTAATATGTAGAGGAATATTTTAAATTTTTTGATGGAAATTCATGTACTAAAGATCAATAAGTACAAACTCTATTTCAATCCAAATCTCTTACACCTTTAAAGAGAATAAAATGTCAGCCCCAAAGAAGGTCAACAACCCAATGTTTCTCCACTTCCTTTCAGAATTCACAGCTCTTAATTCATCCACAGAATACGTGATACTTAAAACAAATTATTCTAAACTAGTTCCGAGTCCATAGCTCTTCAATCATACTATTCATTCAGTATACTGTGCAAGCTTTCCAGAAATACTCACACTCATTCAGTAGAATCACACAGGGTTGAAAATTTTCCAAAAATTTTCATACTATTCATTCAGTAAAATCACACAGGGTTATAAATGAGGGGGAAAAACGACTGTAAAGAATATAACAGTAGCAAGATTTTGAACCTGTGTCAACAAATATCTTCATGTTCATCAGATTGCGAACTCTTTGGTCATGGAAAACCAAAATACCTTCCAAGATGATGACATTAGATGCATTTACCTGGTGTGAAAACAATAATTAATTTTCAGAAGAAAAAAAAAAAAACAAAAAAACAAAAACAACGAATGCCCAACGCCCTCAAAAAAGAAAAGCAAGTGGACACTTGGGAAGAGATGTCAGTACCTGGCGAAAGCTATCTACACAGCGTTGATGAGTTTTAAAATCATAAATTGGGACATGGTAAGATTGCCCACTCTTTAGCTTCTCGATGCAATCCACAAGCTGCTCCGTGTCGAACGAATCTAGGGAAAATTCAATTAAAATCATCAGAGAGAAAGATGTTATATACTGTTTCTATTGAACAATGATTACTAACCTCAAACTCAAAAGCTTAAGCTGTTGGACTAGCGCAAACTTAATTCCCTTTTTGTCTATACTCAACATCACTTAGTTTAAAAGCAATCAAATCGTTATCCCATACATTAAGAAACATTTACAGGTGATACAACAATAAACCTCCATGCTTTACTTTAAAATGTCAGTGAGGAAAAAACAAGTTGAAATCACTAATGCCATTACCAGGATGATCAAAATTATACTCGTGCACACGTTCTAGTTCCTCAGCTGTCAACCCACGGTAAAACGAGTCCTATAGCAAAGCCATGAAGTTCAAGAAACAGAAGTAAATTCAAGAGTAAGATGCAGCGAAAAGGAAGCTAACCTGATTGACCAGCACAACCCTATGATCATGCAGTTGCTGGATAATCATATCACACACCGTCGTCTTCCCGGAAGCAGTACCTCCAGAAACACCTAGCAGATTAACAGTACTGACAATTAAAACGATTTCGATCCAAACGGAACAAGTTATAACTTGTAATGCAGGATCAATAAACTACCAAGCGCGAAGATGAAAATAAGTCAACTCACTCGCATAAATCCAAATCCCCTAACAAAGCAATCAAGAACAGAGAGAAAAATTACCGATTACGAAGGGCTGCTTGGGAGAGTTGGCATCGGCCTGCGCAGAGGATGCGGAAAGAGAAAAACGGTGAGCCGGAGAGGAAGTTGAGGAAGACGGGGGAGAGGAGAGAAGTCCGTCGAGTCGGAGGCCAGAGAAGTGAGGACCGGAAGCGGCTTCCATGACGTCATCTATCCGAATGGTTTCTTCCGGCATGGCTGCTGATCGGTGGACCTGTCGACGGCGGGATTATCGGTGGGCGGACGTGGAAGTGGCCGGAAAATGCGACGGCGAATCCGGCAGATTAGGTACAGAGATTTCCTGATGCTGAAGTGAAATTTGACGCTTGGGTTCTGAAATGTTTTTTTATTTTAATAAATAGTAAAACAAAGACTCACGTTTTAATATGATTCATTTTTTTAGAAGGAATATGATTCACGAAAAGACATTCAATTACAAGCTTAGGGCGTTGATTTTGGGGGTTAAAAGTGATTAAAAAAAATCTGAATTATTTTAGCGTTTGGTATAACAAATTATAAATTCATTTTTATAAAAGTACTTCTTCAACTTTGTTGATTTGCAAAATCCAATAATGGTAGTTTTCCGTTTAGCTTCCCTACACATATAATTTATAACTAACTATTTATCGTGATTCATGTCAATCATTTTTTTTTAATTTAAGTTAAATATTTTTATTCTATTATCTTATACTCAATCGAAAATTATTTGTTTTTATTTTTATTTAAATTGAAATGATATTTATTTCAATACTAATAGCAAGTTATATTATTTAGCAAACTATGAACATGGATTGAACATAAAATTATATTTTAAATCCTATGAAAGTTAAAATCATTATTTTATATGTTTAAAAATATATATATAGTTATCTTATAATAATTTTGAAATTATCTTATAATATCAACGCATTAAATTTATTGATTGACAAAATATAATTAAGCTGCAACAATTAATTTACCGAACATCTCAACCTGCTTTTTCATCTGTAAAACTAACATTTACCAAACACTAATTTACTTTATAATACGGCTGATTTTCTTAAAAGCACAGTTAACGACAATTATTTTAGAAGTTACAACAATCCCAAACTAAGCCTAAAGTCTCGGTTGTAAAGTTAGTCCCCAGACTTTAAAAACCATTTTTAATTGGGTCAATTGCATATATAATAAAACTGACCAACGTATTAGCAAAAATGACAACCTGCAAAAAGAATTGAAAAAAATGACAGAATATTATACTCAGATGGTCTAAATTACTAAATTACCCCTCATATAATCTATTAGTGATAGAAATCTAACTTTCTATCACGTTTCTATCATTGATAGAAACACATCACCTATAGATTTTTATCGATGATAAAAAATCTCCACTCTCTCACTAATAGAAATGTTTTTATCAAACGTATCATTGATAGATTTTTTTATAAATGATAGAAAGTTAGATTTCTATCACCAATAGATTCAACTCACTAATTTACATTATATTCTAATTATCTATTAATAATAATCAATTAAATTATAGAGAGTTCAGTTCTGCACCAACAATACAAATTATATCTGCCAATTACTTTGTACTGTACATTCTAGTATGATCAACCTGAAAAAAAAAAAAAAAAAACATAATAAAAAACATAAAAATATTATTTGAAAAAATATCAAAGTATCAAAATAGATTTCTGTAGTGATAGAATCTATCTCCTATCAGTAATAGAAAGATAGATTTCTATTAGTGATAAAAACGATTTTTATATTTATATCACTGATATAATTGATAGAAGATTTATGCATTTTGTTTGGAAGTTGTTGTGTTTTTATTAGTGATATAAAGTTTTATGTCACTGATAGATTTATATTAGTGATAGAATATTTCTATCACTGATAGAAACCTATCATTTATAGATTTCTTTCAATGATAAAAATCTTATGCAGTTGGAGACTTCTAATCAGCACCACCAAAATCTCCAGTCAGAGTAGAGAGATTGCTGGCTCCCGCCTCCAGATGCCTTTTGGAAGTTAAATATGGATGCATGTTGCTCGGATTCTACCATGTCAACTGGATTAGGGATCTTGTGCAGAGATAAGAAAGGAAAGTGTATGGTGGCCTCTTCAACCTATTTTGATTTTATAATGGACGCTCAGCTAGCTGAATTGAGAGGTATTTTGGAAGGGATGAATCTGGCTTTGAGATGGGGGTGTATGAATTTGCATGTTGAATTTGATTGTCAAATGGCGATACATTTCATTAAGGAAAAAACTCCCGTGTGGAATGACGTGGAGGCGTTAATATTAGCCATTTGGGAGTTGATGCCTTCATTTTCAAATATCTCCTTTTTGTCTGTCCCCATGCAGCCAAGCAAAGAAGCTGACCTCTTAGCTAAATATGCAAGAATTAAAATGACGGATGAAACTTGGATAAACCAAGGTCCAAGCTGGTTGTATAATTGGGCCGAGTATGGCCCGTTTTCTGGAGCCCAAGTGGCATTATAAAAATGTATTTATTTTCAAAAAAAAAAAAAAAACTTCAATATAATCTTTCTCAAACTTTTGATATTCCTCCAACTTTTAAATTAATTTTAAATGAATACAATTCTAAGTTTTTACTACATTTTGAAATATCGAGAGTTGAAAACTAATCTTTAATTTTTATTAATAAAAATATAGTTTTTATGTTTGAATAAAAGCCTTAAAATTGTTTAAAAAAAAAAAAGCCTTAAAATTAAATTAATTATTCAATAGTAAAGTATTTAAATATAAATCAAATAAATTGATGATATTAAAAAATATATATATTTATATTAATTTTCTTGAGATAATATCCTTTATATATTGTTGTAAAAAAAAATCCTTTATATATTAACAATTAACAAAATATTAAAGTTACAATTTACAAACCCTTCATTTTATTTAAAATATTGAATTCAAGATATTCAATTTAAAGAGCAATTAAATGAAGTGAATTAGGATTTTTTTAAAAAAAAGTAAAGTAAATTAGCCGTTTCTTTCTTTCTTTGTGTTTTTTTTTTTTTTGAAAAAAAAATTAGCCGTTTCTTTTCTTCATCTCCCTTCTCCATAAAAATGACCGTTGAGGACTCAAATGAATGTTAAACCATGAGAGTCCAGAAAGAATCGCATGGATTCTTCTTCTCTACTTTCGCAAGGTAATCCGTTTACATCCTTCGATTTTCTCAAGGTTTCGTTGAGTCTGAAGGAGATTTTTTCATGATAATCAGTTTGCATTTATCTATCGCTGGTTCGCTTCAAGTTCGTCTCGAGTTCCTGAAGGACATATCTGTTTAGGGTTCAGGGTTTTTGGCCCTAAAGTCAGACGAATTACTGAGAATGGACACAAGAACTTGAAGGTGATTGTTGAAGTAGACGATGAACTAGATGTTCCAAAAGCGTCTTTGCAAGAATCGAAGCGCCGCCGCCGTTGATAAAATATGGGGACGGTAGAATTAAATAATCTGCTGCATTTCCGTTTAATCACTTACAATTTGTTCTTCGTCCTCCATGGTTCCTCCAAAGATGATGCTCGGACAGCAGGTTCCTCCATCTGCCGCATTTCTGTTTGTTTACGATCCTCGCCATGCTCTTTGCTTGATTCGAACTCTTATCGAAGAAATCATTGATGAACTTCTTCATCAACACCTGATTCCGGAAATTAAGGGGAAACGATCGAGCGATGAATCGAGAAATCTTACCAATGTGGATATAAATATGTGTTCAACGAGGACGTAATTGATTACTACGCAAGATTGACCGGCGCAGGGTCCAAATTTTCCGATCACGATCTGTTTGGCAGTACCTTGCAGGTGGAGCTTTTTATTTGTCTTGTTGGTTGCAATAAAACGACAATAAACGTTCCAACAGTGTCTGATATTTTGACGCACAACTTCTGAATCGTCTTGTAGTTCGTTGTTTAGGAGGTTGAAGATCCGCATCGGATACCTTTCCAATGCGACATTGGCTTTGAGTCTGGTTGTGGTAAGTTTTACTGGTGGTTATCCCTTTTGCATCTCTAACAATGATACCTACTCCTGCAATATGAGAATCCAAAATACAGGAAGCATCTGTGTTAATTTTATTTATATAGATTAGCTGGTGGGCGGCACCAGACTTTTTTTCTTATGCTTTTCCTCTGTCATGGATTTTCCCTTCTCTGTCACTAGCTTCGCCATACACCATGACATATTTTTCAGCTCAGGTACATGAATCTTCATAATCGATGCAAGTGTGAGCATGGTAGTTGGACGACTTGTTGAAGCATTCCCAAGCCTGCATTTCAAGAGTTTTCTATTATTGCATAGAGATCTTAAAGTTTGTGCATGGTTTTGGTTAAATTCATAATTTTTAAATTTGATTGTTCATATTATTCTTTTAGGGGGTGTTTGGGGCATCAACAAAAATAAATGGTGAGGTGGGTTATTTTTACCCCCAATTAATTATTTTATCCATTTTCTACAGTAACCATCATTCAACCCACCCGATTATTCTATCAATTTTCTACAGTAACTCTCTCCTCTCTTCTTCCATGCGACTTCTTGACTTTTTCGACGACCACCGGCTGCTGTCGGCCGGCGAAGTTTCCGGCGACTTTTCCGTCCACTTATTCTATCCATTTTCTACAGTAACTCTCTCCTCACTTCTTACATGCGACTCCTTGACTTTTCCGACGACCGCCGGCTGCCGTCGACCGGCGAAGTTTTCGACGACTTTTCCGACGGTCGCCGACGACTTTTCCGGCCACCGATTTTTTTTTCTTCCTTTTTTTCATATTTCTTCTTATTTTCATTTTGATAAATATAAAAAGTGAAAAAAAAAAACATCGAAGGTTGCCGCAAAAGTCGTTGACAACATCGAAGGTCAACCAACTAAAAAAAACATTCAAACGAAATTGTATTTACCACACTCAAGTTTATTTCAAATGATTTTATTGATAAAAAAAAAAAAAACTAATATGATTTTAGAACTAAACATTTACAATTTTTATTTTGGCAATACTAAATGTTAACTATTTTATCCTAGACTAAAATAATCTGCATCCCAAACACAGATTATTTTGCAGATTATTTTATCCCAGACTAAAATAATCTGCACCCCAAACACAGATTATTTTAACCTAGACTATAATAATCTGTACCCCAAACACAGATTAGTACAGATTATTATAACCCCAGACTATTATAATCCCCAGATTATTATAACCACTAGATATTATAACCAATTCAGCGTCCCAAACAGCCCCTTAGTGTTTACTAGAAAAATTGTTTTTGACATTATGAATGAGTAAAAACCAATCTTGTTATTGCTGATTTTTGCTAGTTTAGACTTGCTTATGGTTTCTCTTCAATGTGGTCCAGGTTATACGCATCATACCATATATTATCCAAATGCCTAAAAAATTTTAAGCTAAAGTATGCACTTCAATATGAATCTTAAATAAGAATCAAACGTAGTGAAACTCAGTTGTGTTTTCTTAAATTTGGAGGACGTTTTCGGATGAGATGGCAAATTTTCTGTGATTGGAAGACTAGATGAAGGCCAGATGTTCGTGCTTGTGTTGGCAAGACATACCTTCGTATGCATGGTTAATTGTGTTCCTGTTCTATGCTTTAATTTTCAAGGCTGCAATTTATCTCTATGGTATGCCCTTGGCCTAGGGAAGTTTGCCCTTAGCATAAAAAAATTTCAAAAAAGAAAGAAAGAAAAAAAAAAAAAAAAAAAAAACAGATTATGACTTTTCAATTTTTGCTTCTTTTTGACTGTCTTGTGTTCATCTTTATAAATCTAGATCTTATCTATTTGCATTATGCTGAATATTATATTAGAAACCTTGAGTTGAAATATATGGATCTAGATTTATTTTGTTGCAGCGTGGGGATTAAATCTAATTGAGGAACTTATTGTTTCTATTCCTTCATTTAATTATAGTTTATAATCCAATCCCAGCAATTCGAAATCAAGCAAAAGGAGGAGAAAAACTTTGCATAGCTGTAGTTTAGGAATCATTGCCTCAATTTTAAATTGATTTTTAATGTAGGTATATGGGCTGGCAATCCGATTAATAGGATTCTAAGGGGGTTACTGCCCAACTTCCTGAAGAATTTACCAAGCAGCAGGTTTATTTCATATCCAAATAATCTCTCTCTATTTTTAAACAGAAGTTATGTATTTTTTGTTGCTGATGCGTGCCTTGGTTTAGATTTGAAAAACTTTCCATTATTTCAATGATTTAAAAAATGTAGAATTAACTTGGATTTTTTGTTCAAAGTACAAAAGTTTGCTGTCTTTGTTTAACAATGGTTTGCAATAAATATCCGGATTATAATCATCTATTTTCTTAGCATTCTTGTCTACCAGATCCTTTGCAAAGGTCTTGGGGTTGCCAAAACTTCCTTGCTTTATTGGCTTGGTTCGAGGTCTATGGTTGTTGACTAGTAATCTACTTGGTTAGGCTCCCAAACCTAAAACCTAACTCCGAAAAAAAAAAAAAAAGAAAATTACAGATTCTGCATTCAAATTGTGATCTCATTTCAATAAACTAATGACTTAACATATATAGGTTCATTTGATTGCAATAAATTAATGAATATAACACCAAAAACTCAACAAAATCCAACTAAAAGTAGAGTCAATACTGATAAGCATAGAATTTAACTTGCAGTATAATTCTCAAGCCTTCTTGGCATTCTTTCTTCAATAGCATGGCATTAATTTTGCTCTCGTTTTTGCTTAACCCCCTCCTTTCCTTTACTGCAGCATCAAGCCATATGACTTTGTCAAGTGTCTTATTAACTAGTTGGCACCAACCTTTGTTCTTGTGTTTTATCCCTGCTCCATGGATTTCCTTTTGCTGCTTCTTTTTTGTGTTGGCTTCTCTTTACACTGGGACATAATCTAGATCCAAGTATGCATCTTCTCTTTACACTTAGTAGTTTAAATGAACATATTTTGTTGTGCCTCCTTAACCAGAGGATTTTAATGTTAAATTTTAGAAAATTCATGCCTGCAGCATCAAGCCATATGATTTTGTCAGGTGTCTTATTAGCTAGTTGGCACCAACCTTTGTTCTTGCGTTTTATCCCTGCTCCATGGATTTCCTTTTGCTGCTTTTTTTTTTGTTAGCTTCTCTTTACATTGGGACATAATCTCAGCCCAGGTATGAAACTTCTCTTTACACTTGATAGTTTAACTGAATGTACTTTGTTGTGGCTCCTTAACTAGAGGATTTTAATGATAAATTTTAGATGATAACCGTCTTACTGGTCATATTGAGATGGGTTTTACTTCAAGGCTCTTACTTCAACCAAGTTACCGATGCCAAAGTAATGTGAGAATTAAAACATATAATGCTCTTCTTTAAGGCTCTTACTTCATGTCCCCCTAATCTCCAAAATAGATTGATTTTCTTTACGGCATACAATGGTTACTCTGACTTTGTAGAATATTTAGGTCTCTAATTTTGATTGTTCTATTTTTTAGGTGAGAAGGGACAAAGACTACAATTTCAGTTAGTGATTCGAGAATGTGGCTTTTTTGGAAAATTATAAACTTAGACTTCACACTTTAGAGTTTAACCGAACATGTTTTGTTACGGTTCTTTAACCAAAGTATTCTTTTATTGTTAAAATTTGGATGATAACTTTCTTACAGGTTGTATTGAGATGGGTCTTTTTGAGAAGGCTATTCTAAAACCGTTGGTATGTTATTTATGTGTATAGTTTTGACTATAAATAACAGTAGAGTATGTACATCACATGTGATTTCATTGTATCACTCACTAATTACTTACTCTTTCTTGTGTGGTTATGTAGAAAATTTTCGAACATTATGTACTAGTAAGCAAATAACTCTAATTTAAACCATATTCTCGAGTGGTTGCATCTTCCTATTTAAGGTTTTACTTTCTTTTTTATATACAATATGATACACAGAATCCAAATAGAGAAGTCCTCTTAAAATCCTATTTAAACTGAGTTACCGATGCCAAAGTAATATGTGGATTGCAATGATAATGCCCTCCGAGTCTCTTACTTCATCCCCCCGAAAGCCCCAAATAGAGGGAAAAAATTAATAATTGAGAGTTTAAAATATAGGAAAAAGTTGTAACTCTATTACTTAATTGATATTCTTTACAACATGCAATGGTTAATCTAGCTTTGTTCGAAAATTTAGGTCTCTAGTGTTCTGCATGATTCCAATTTTCAGATGAGAAGGGACAAGGACCAAAAATCAGAAGTTGCGGAGGAAGATAAGGACCCAAAATTTCTGCATATTAACCAAGTTATCGTTTGGCTGTCTATTGCATTTTAACGTTCAAAGCTGAAGTTGTTGTTTTGTATTAGATGTTTTTTGAAATTCCTTGATATTAAAGTCTTGTTTTGATTCTTGTGAGTCAAGCTTTCTATATTTTGATCTTCATGGCTTCAATTCTCGTTCTTGTAAATAAATGTCAAGCTCTTTGTTTGTTTAATTTTTTGATCTTCATGCTTTTTGCAGGACCTTTTCTTGACAAATGAATGCTTGCTTGTTCAAGAAATGGTATTCCATCTTAAGCAATGTATAATGTAAGAATGTATAATCTAAGAATTTTGACATGTCTAGAAGTTTTTGCAGAATGATGGTAGTGAATCCACTAAATCTAGTATGCACTTCAATATGAATATTAAATAAGAATCAAACTTAGTGAAACTCTGCCATGTTTTCCTAAATTTTTGGAGGGTTTTTTCAGAGGAGAAGATGGCAAACTTTATGTGATTGGAAAGACTAGATGCAGACCAGATGTTGGTGCTTGTGTTGGCACGTCATATGCATGGTTAATTGTGTTCCTTTTCTATGCTTTAATTTTCAAGGCTGCAATTTATCCCTATGGTATGCCCTTGGCCTCGGGAAGTTTACCCTTAGCATTAAAAATTTTCAAAAAAGAAAAAAAAAAAAAAGATTATGACTTTTCAATTTTTGCTTCTTTTCGACTGTCTTGTGTTCATCACCACTTTTATCTTTATAAATCTACATCTTATCTATTTGCATTATACTGAATATTATATTAGAAACCTTGAGTTGAAATATAGATAGGATCTAGATTTATTTTGTTGCAGCGTGGGGATTAAATCTAATTGAGGAACTTAATGTTTCTATTCCTTCATTTTAATTGTAGTTTATAATCCCAGCAATTCGAATTCAAGCAAAAGGAGGAGAAAAACTTTGCATAGCTGTAGTTTAGGAATCATTGCCTCGGTTTTAATTGATTTTTAATGTAGGTATATGGGCTGGCAATCGACTAATAGGATTCTACAGGGGGTTACTGCCCAATTTCCTGAAGAATTTACCTTGCAGCAGGTTTATTTCATATCCAAATAATCTCTCTCTATTTTTAAACAAAAGGTTTATGTATTTTTTGTTGCTGATGCGTGCCTTGGTTTAGATTTGAAAAACTTTCCATTATTTCAATGATTTAAAAAATGTAGAATTAACTTGGATTTTTTGTTCAAAGTACCAAAGTTTGCTGTCTTTGTTTAACAATGGTTTGCAATAAATATCCGGATTATAATCATCTATTTTCTTAGCATTCTTGTCTACCAGATCCTTTGCAAAGGTCTTGGGGTTGCCAAAACTTCCTTGCTTTATTGGCTTGGTTCGAGGTCTATGGTTGTTGACTAGTAATCTACTTGGTTAGGCTCCCAAACCTAAAACCTAACTCCGAAAAAAAAAAAAAAAAGAAAATTACAGATTCTGCATTCAAATTGTGATCTCATTTCAATAAACTAATGACTTAACATATATATAGGTTCATTTGATTGCAATAAATTAATGAATATAACACCAAAAACTCAACAAAATCCAACTAAAAGTAGAGTCAATACTGATAAGCATAGAATTTAACTTGCAGTATAATTCTCAAGCCTTCTTGGCATTCTTTCTTCAATAGCATGGCATTAATTTTGCTCTCGTTTTTGCTTAACCCCCTCCTTTCCTTTACTGCAGCATCAAGCCATATGACTTTGTCAAGTGTCTTATTAACTAGTTGGCACCAACCTTTGTTCTTGTGTTTTATCCCTGCTCCATGGATTTCCTTTTGCTGCTTCTTTTTTGTGTTGGCTTCTCTTTACACTGGGACATAATCTAGATCCAAGTATGCATCTTCTCTTTACACTTAGTAGTTTAAATGAACATATTTTGTTGTGCCTCCTTAACCAGAGGATTTTAATGTTAAATTTTAGAAAATTCATGCCTGCAGCATCAAGCCATATGATTTTGTCAGGTGTCTTATTAGCTAGTTGGCACCAACCTTTGTTCTTGCGTTTTATCCCTGCTCCATGGATTTCCTTTTGCTGCTTTTTTTTTTGTTAGCTTCTCTTTACATTGGGACATAATCTCAGCCCAGGTATGAAACTTCTCTTTACACTTGATAGTTTAACTGAATGTACTTTGTTGTGGCTCCTTAACTAGAGGATTTTAATGATAAATTTTAGATGATAACCGTCTTACTGGTCATATTGAGATGGGTTTTACTTCAAGGCTCTTACTTCAACCAAGTTACCGATGCCAAAGTAATGTGAGAATTAAAACATATAATGCTCTTCTTTAAGGCTCTTACTTCATGTCCCCCTAATCTCCAAAATAGATTGATTTTCTTTACGGCATACAATGGTTACTCTGACTTTGTAGAATATTTAGGTCTCTAATTTTGATTGTTCTATTTTTTAGGTGAGAAGGGACAAAGACTACAATTTCAGTTAGTGATTCGAGAATGTGGCTTTTTTGGAAAATTATAAACTTAGACTTCACACTTTAGAGTTTAACCGAACATGTTTTGTTACGGTTCTTTAACCAAAGTATTCTTTTATTGTTAAAATTTGGATGATAACTTTCTTACAGGTTGTATTGAGATGGGTCTTTTTGAGAAGGCTATTCTAAAACCGTTGGTATGTTATTTATGTGTATAGTTTTGACTATAAATAACAGTAGAGTATGTACATCACATGTGATTTCATTGTATCACTCACTAATTACTTACTCTTTCTTGTGTGGTTATGTAGAAAATTTTCGAACATTATGTACTAGTAAGCAAATAACTCTAATTTAAACCATATTCTCGAGTGGTTGCATCTTCCTATTTAAGGTTTTACTTTCTTTTTTATATACAATATGATACACAGAATCCAAATAGAGAAGTCCTCTTAAAATCCTATTTAAACTGAGTTACCGATGCCAAAGTAATATGTGGATTGCAATGATAATGCCCTCCGAGTCTCTTACTTCATCCCCCCGAAAGCCCCAAATAGAGGGAAAAAATTAATAATTGAGAGTTTAAAATATAGGAAAAAGTTGTAACTCTATTACTTAATTGATATTCTTTACAACATGCAATGGTTAATCTAGCTTTGTTCGAAAATTTAGGTCTCTAGTGTTCTGCATGATTCCAATTTTCAGATGAGAAGGGACAAGGACCAAAAATCAGAAGTTGCGGAGGAAGATAAGGACCCAAAATTTCTGCATATTAACCAAGTTATCGTTTGGCTGTCTATTGCATTTTAACGTTCAAAGCTGAAGTTGTTGTTTTGTATTAGATGTTTTTTGAAATTCCTTGATATTAAAGTCTTGTTTTGATTCTTGTGAGTCAAGCTTTCTATATTTTGATCTTCATGGCTTCAATTCTCGTTCTTGTAAATAAATGTCAAGCTCTTTGTTTGTTTAATTTTTTGATCTTCATGCTTTTTGCAGGACCTTTTCTTGACAAATGAATGCTTGCTTGTTCAAGAAATGGTATTCCATCTTAAGCAATGTATAATGTAAGAATGTATAATCTAAGAATTTTGACATGTCTAGAAGTTTTTGCAGAATGATGGTAGTGAATCCACTAAATCTAGTATGCACTTCAATATGAATATTAAATAAGAATCAAACTTAGTGAAACTCTGCCATGTTTTCCTAAATTTTTGGAGGGTTTTTTCAGAGGAGAAGATGGCAAACTTTATGTGATTGGAAAGACTAGATGCAGACCAGATGTTGGTGCTTGTGTTGGCACGTCATATGCATGGTTAATTGTGTTCCTTTTCTATGCTTTAATTTTCAAGGCTGCAATTTATCCCTATGGTATGCCCTTGGCCTCGGGAAGTTTACCCTTAGCATTAAAAATTTTCAAAAAAGAAAAAAAAAAAAAAGATTATGACTTTTCAATTTTTGCTTCTTTTCGACTGTCTTGTGTTCATCACCACTTTTATCTTTATAAATCTACATCTTATCTATTTGCATTATACTGAATATTATATTAGAAACCTTGAGTTGAAATATAGATAGGATCTAGATTTATTTTGTTGCAGCGTGGGGATTAAATCTAATTGAGGAACTTAATGTTTCTATTCCTTCATTTTAATTGTAGTTTATAATCCCAGCAATTCGAATTCAAGCAAAAGGAGGAGAAAAACTTTGCATAGCTGTAGTTTAGGAATCATTGCCTCGGTTTTAATTGATTTTTAATGTAGGTATATGGGCTGGCAATCGACTAATAGGATTCTACAGGGGGTTACTGCCCAATTTCCTGAAGAATTTACCTTGCAGCAGGTTTATTTCATATCCAAATAATCTCTCTCTATTTTTAAACAAAAGGTTTATGTATTTTTTGTTGCTGATGCGTGCCTTGGTTTAGATTTGAAAAACTTTCCATTATTTCAATGATTTAAAAAATGTAGAATTAACTTGGATTTTTTGTTCAAAGTACCAAAGTTTGCTGTCTTTGTTTAACAATGGTTTGCAATAAATATCCGGATTATAATCATCTATTTTCTTAGCATTCTTGTCTACCAGATCCTTTGCAAAGGTCTTGGGGTTGCCAAAACTTCCTTGCTTTATTGGCTTGGTTCGAGGTCTATGGTTGTTGACTAGTAATCTACTTGGTTAGGCTCCCAAACCTAAAACCTAACTCCGAAAAAAAAAAAAAAAAGAAAATTACAGATTCTGCATTCAAATTGTGATCTCATTTCAATAAACTAATGACTTAACATATATATAGGTTCATTTGATTGCAATAAATTAATGAATATAACACCAAAAACTCAACAAAATCCAACTAAAAGTAGAGTCAATACTGATAAGCATAGAATTTAACTTGCAGTATAATTCTCAAGCCTTCTTGGCATTCTTTCTTCAATAGCATGGCATTAATTTTGCTCTCGTTTTTGCTTAACCCCCTCCTTTCCTTTACTGCAGCATCAAGCCATATGACTTTGTCAAGTGTCTTATTAACTAGTTGGCACCAACCTTTGTTCTTGTGTTTTATCCCTGCTCCATGGATTTCCTTTTGCTGCTTCTTTTTTGTGTTGGCTTCTCTTTACACTGGGACATAATCTAGATCCAAGTATGCATCTTCTCTTTACACTTAGTAGTTTAAATGAACATATTTTGTTGTGCCTCCTTAACCAGAGGATTTTAATGTTAAATTTTAGAAAATTCATGCCTGCAGCATCAAGCCATATGATTTTGTCAGGTGTCTTATTAGCTAGTTGGCACCAACCTTTGTTCTTGCGTTTTATCCCTGCTCCATGGATTTCCTTTTGCTGCTTTTTTTTTTGTTAGCTTCTCTTTACATTGGGACATAATCTCAGCCCAGGTATGAAACTTCTCTTTACACTTGATAGTTTAACTGAATGTACTTTGTTGTGGCTCCTTAACTAGAGGATTTTAATGATAAATTTTAGATGATAACCGTCTTACTGGTCATATTGAGATGGGTTTTACTTCAAGGCTCTTACTTCAACCAAGTTACCGATGCCAAAGTAATGTGAGAATTAAAACATATAATGCTCTTCTTTAAGGCTCTTACTTCATGTCCCCCTAATCTCCAAAATAGATTGATTTTCTTTACGGCATACAATGGTTACTCTGACTTTGTAGAATATTTAGGTCTCTAATTTTGATTGTTCTATTTTTTAGGTGAGAAGGGACAAAGACTACAATTTCAGTTAGTGATTCGAGAATGTGGCTTTTTTGGAAAATTATAAACTTAGACTTCACACTTTAGAGTTTAACCGAACATGTTTTGTTACGGTTCTTTAACCAAAGTATTCTTTTATTGTTAAAATTTGGATGATAACTTTCTTACAGGTTGTATTGAGATGGGTCTTTTTGAGAAGGCTATTCTAAAACCGTTGGTATGTTATTTATGTGTATAGTTTTGACTATAAATAACAGTAGAGTATGTACATCACATGTGATTTCATTGTATCACTCACTAATTACTTACTCTTTCTTGTGTGGTTATGTAGAAAATTTTCGAACATTATGTACTAGTAAGCAAATAACTCTAATTTAAACCATATTCTCGAGTGGTTGCATCTTCCTATTTAAGGTTTTACTTTCTTTTTTATATACAATATGATACACAGAATCCAAATAGAGAAGTCCTCTTAAAATCCTATTTAAACTGAGTTACCGATGCCAAAGTAATATGTGGATTGCAATGATAATGCCCTCCGAGTCTCTTACTTCATCCCCCCGAAAGCCCCAAATAGAGGGAAAAAATTAATAATTGAGAGTTTAAAATATAGGAAAAAGTTGTAACTCTATTACTTAATTGATATTCTTTACAACATGCAATGGTTAATCTAGCTTTGTTCGAAAATTTAGGTCTCTAGTGTTCTGCATGATTCCAATTTTCAGATGAGAAGGGACAAGGACCAAAAATCAGAAGTTGCGGAGGAAGATAAGGACCCAAAATTTCTGCATATTAACCAAGTTATCGTTTGGCTGTCTATTGCATTTTAACGTTCAAAGCTGAAGTTGTTGTTTTGTATTAGATGTTTTTTGAAATTCCTTGATATTAAAGTCTTGTTTTGATTCTTGTGAGTCAAGCTTTCTATATTTTGATCTTCATGGCTTCAATTCTCGTTCTTGTAAATAAATGTCAAGCTCTTTGTTTGTTTAATTTTTTGATCTTCATGCTTTTTGCAGGACCTTTTCTTGACAAATGAATGCTTGCTTGTTCAAGAAATGGTATTCCATCTTAAGCAATGTATAATGTAAGAATGTATAATCTAAGAATTTTGACATGTCTAGAAGTTTTTGCAGAATGATGGTAGTGAATCCACTAAATCTAGTATGCACTTCAATATGAATATTAAATAAGAATCAAACTTAGTGAAACTCTGCCATGTTTTCCTAAATTTTTGGAGGGTTTTTTCAGAGGAGAAGATGGCAAACTTTATGTGATTGGAAAGACTAGATGCAGACCAGATGTTGGTGCTTGTGTTGGCACGTCATATGCATGGTTAATTGTGTTCCTTTTCTATGCTTTAATTTTCAAGGCTGCAATTTATCCCTATGGTATGCCCTTGGCCTCGGGAAGTTTACCCTTAGCATTAAAAATTTTCAAAAAAGAAAAAAAAAAAAAAGATTATGACTTTTCAATTTTTGCTTCTTTTCGACTGTCTTGTGTTCATCACCACTTTTATCTTTATAAATCTACATCTTATCTATTTGCATTATACTGAATATTATATTAGAAACCTTGAGTTGAAATATAGATAGGATCTAGATTTATTTTGTTGCAGCGTGGGGATTAAATCTAATTGAGGAACTTAATGTTTCTATTCCTTCATTTTAATTGTAGTTTATAATCCCAGCAATTCGAATTCAAGCAAAAGGAGGAGAAAAACTTTGCATAGCTGTAGTTTAGGAATCATTGCCTCGGTTTTAATTGATTTTTAATGTAGGTATATGGGCTGGCAATCGACTAATAGGAT
The DNA here is from genome assembly GCA_017139565.1 of Luffa aegyptiaca. NCBI lineage: Eukaryota > Viridiplantae > Streptophyta > Magnoliopsida > Cucurbitales > Cucurbitaceae > Luffa > Luffa aegyptiaca. The sequence continues at coordinate 1,984,302 of CM029396.1, forward strand.
TCTACAGGGGGTTACTGCCCAATTTCCTGAAGAATTTACCTTGCAGCAGGTTTATTTCATATCCAAATAATCTCTCTCTATTTTTAAACAAAAGGTTTATGTATTTTTTGTTGCTGATGCGTGCCTTGGTTTAGATTTGAAAAACTTTCCATTATTTCAATGATTTAAAAAATGTAGAATTAACTTGGATTTTTTGTTCAAAGTACCAAAGTTTGCTGTCTTTGTTTAACAATGGTTTGCAATAAATATCCGGATTATAATCATCTATTTTCTTAGCATTCTTGTCTACCAGATCCTTTGCAAAGGTCTTGGGGTTGCCAAAACTTCCTTGCTTTATTGGCTTGGTTCGAGGTCTATGGTTGTGGACTAGTAATCTACTTGGTTAGGCTCCCAAACCTAAAACCTAACTCCCAAAAAAAAAAAAAAAAGAAAATTACAGATTCTGCATTCAAATTGTGATCTCATTTCAATAAACTAATGACTTAACATATATATATAGGTTCATTTGATTGCAATCCATTAATGAATATAACACCAAAAACTCAACAAAATCCAACTAAAAGTAGAGTCAATGCTGTTAAGCATAGAATTCAACTTGCAGTATAATTCTCAAGCCTTCTTGGCATTCTTTCTTCAATAGCATGGCATTATTTTTGTTCTTGTTTTTGCTTAACCTCCTCCTTTCCTTTACTGCAGCATCAAGCCATATGACTTTGTCAAGTGTCTTATTAGCTAGTTGGCACCAGCCTTTTTCTTGTGTTTTATCCTTGCTCCATGGATTTCCTTTTGCTGCTTTTTTTGTGTTAGCTTCTCTTCACACTGGGACATAATCTTGATCCAAGTATGAATCTTCTCTTTGCACCTAGTAGTTTAAATGAACATATTTTGTTGTGGCTCCTTAACCAGGGGATTTTATTGTTAAATTGTAGTAGATTCATGCTTGCAACATCAAGCCATATGACTTTGTCAAGTGTCTTATTAGCTAGTTGGCACCAACCTTTGTTCTTGTGTTCTATCCGTGCTCCATGGTTTCCTTTTGCTGCTTCTTTTTGTTAGCTTCTCTTTACTATGGGACATAATCTCGGCCCAGGTATGAAACTTCTCTTTACACTTTATCGTTTAACTGAACCTACTTTGTTGTGGCTCCTTAACTAGTGGATTTTAATGTTAACTTTTAGATGAAAACCGTCTTACAGGTCGTATTGAGATGGGTTTTACTTCAAGGCTCTTACTTCAACCAAGTTACCGATGCCAAAGTAATGTGAGGATTAAAACATATAATGCTCTCCTTTGAGGCTCTTACTTCATGTCTCCCTAATCTCCGAAAATAGATTGATTTTCTTTACGGCATACAATGGTTACTTTGACTTTGTAGAATATTTAGGTCTCTAATTTTGATGGTTCTATTTTTTAGGTGAGACCACAAGGACTACAAATTCAGTTAGTGATTCGAGAATGTGGCTTTTTTGGGGAATTGTGAACTTAGACTTCACACTTTAGAGTTTAACTGAACATATTTTGTTGCGGTTCTTTAACCAAAGTATTCTTTTATTGTTAAAATTTGGATGATAACTTTCTTTCAGGTTGTATTGAGATGGGTCTTTTTGAGAAGGCAATTTCTAAAACCGCTGGTATGTTATTTATCTGTATAGTTATGACTATAAATAACAATAGATTATATACATGACATGCGATTTCATTGTATGACTCACTAATTACTTACTCTTTCTCATGTGGTTATGTAGAAAATTTTCGAACATTATGTAAGCAAATAACTCTGATTAAACCATATTCTCGAGTGGATCCATCTTCGTAGTTAAGGTTTTACTTTCTTTTTTATATACGATATGATACATTGAATCCAAATAGGGAAGTTCTCTTAAAATCCTATTTAAACTGAGTTACCGACGCCAAAGTAATATGTGGATTGCAATGATAATGCCCTCCAAGTCTCTTACTTCATTCCCCCTAAAGCCTCAAATAGAGGGGAAAATTTAATAATTGAGATTGTAAAATAGAGGAAAAAGCTGTAACTCTATTAATTAATTGATATTCTTTACAACATGCAATGGTTAATCTAGTTTTGTTCGAAAATTTAGGTCTTTAGTGTTCTGTATGATTCCAATTTTCAGATGAGAAGGGACCAGGACCAAAAATAAGAAGTTGAGGAGGAAGATAACGACCCAAAATTTCTGCATATTAACCAAGTTATTGTTTGGCTGCCTATTGCATTTTAACGTTCAAAGCTGGAGTTGTTGTTTTGTTTTAGATGTTTTTAGAAACTCCCAGATATTAAAGTCTTGTTTTGATTCTTGCGAGTGAAGCTTTCTATATTTAATTATAAAGGTGGAGTTCAATGGGAGTTTCGAATCAGTATAAAACTAAAAAGTTGTTACAGTTGTTGGGGTTGGACTGATCTAGATTAGAATCTGAAAAGGCTTTGATGGAAAACAAATTGATCTAACAAAAAATGTCAATTCTCATTCTTGTAAATAAATGTCAAGCTCTTTGTTTGTTTAATTTTGATCTTCATGCTTTTTGCAGGACCTTTTCTTGACAAATGAATGCTTGATTGTTCAAGAAATGGTATTACATCTTAAGCAATGTATAATGTAAGAATGTCTAGAAGTTTTTGCAGAATGATGGTGGTGAATCCACTAAATCTTTTAAAAATTACGTCAATCCCTTGGTCTACCTCCTCCATCCTGAAAGATTTATTGAGCAAGATTAGTCCGAAGATTTTCTTTTACCAACTAATGAAAGTTAATTGACTTTTCAATCATTCTTACATTAAAATTGTTGGTGCTAATTGCAAGTCTATCAACCTCAGGCAATGATGCTGGGACTTGACAATCGTTGTTACCTCAGCCAATGATTCTGGGAATGTGTCAATTTGATGCACTGGTACTTTCTCTCTCCTTAAAGCTATTTGAATCAAGATCGATACCGTACTCTACTAGTATGGCCTGAATGTTTGATTGAATGTGTTTAGTTCTTTTTATTAGAGATTGTGATGGAAAGACATTGATGAGTGTTTATACAGAATTGTTAAAGTTTAAAAAATTTAATAGGAAGTAATTGAATCTTTTTTCAAAAAATCATGAATATTTTTAACAAGTTTTGTTCATCCCATTTGAAATTCTTCCACGTCAACGTGGAAATAATTTTTCAAAATCCAATCAACCTTCTATTAATGAGAGAGATAATTGAACTATGGGGTGACTTGAATTTTTGAAATCTAGGTACAGGTTTGAGCCAAAGTAATGATGTAAAATGTTATAGACCAAAAATGTATATTTCTCTTACTTTTTAAAAATAATTATTAAAATTTGTAAAATTTTAATGGGACCTTATGCTTTGGTAACTTGGATAATGTTGCAATTTTTTATGTTAACTTTTCCGTTTGAAAAATCATGGGAAAAATACACTTTTAGTCCCTGAGGTTTGGGTTAAGTTACACTTTGGTCTCTGAGTTTTAAAACTCAACAAAATTACCCCTGAGGTTTGAGATAAGGAGCAATTTGGTCCCTGCCGTCCATTTTGCCGTTACATACTAACGGAATGCTGATGTGGCCATATTTTTTTAATTAAAAAAATTCTTTTTTTTTTTTTTATTTTTTAAAATAAAAATAAATCAAAAGAATAAAATATTATTATTTTTTCATTTTTATTTCTTTCTCTCTCTTTCTTCTCTTATTTCTTCATCTTCTTCAATCTCTCATCTTCTTCAACCCACCCACCAACACACTTGCCGGCGGTGGCCGACCGCCGGCGACGGTCGCCGGAACTTTTTTTTTTTTCCTGTCTATTCTTTCTTTCTTCTCCTTTCTTCCTCATCTTCTTCTTCTCCCTTTCTCTCTCCTTCTCTTTCTTGGCTTTCCACATCGGAACGAGGACTGCTACAACCCACGACCACCAACGAAGACCAAGGATCTGCAGTGGCGGTGACCTCACAAGGCGAACTCGGGCTGAACGCGGACTGATTTGGGTCGTCGTGGTTTTTCTCATCAGCGACCTCTCTCCTCTGTTCGTGCGTGGGTTTTTCTCAAACGGCGTGGAGGAGACAGTGAGGGGGAGAGAGATGGCGGCGGAGATCTGGGTGGGTTTTTCTCAGCGGGTCGGGGCTCGCGAACTGTTCGTGCGTGGGTTTTTCTTCAGATCTGAGCGTTTTGCAACGTGGGTCTCGACGAGGGAGACGGCGACGAGATTCGAACACTCGCGAGCGGCGCATCTGGGCAAACGACGGCGAGCTTCACGGATCTGGGCGAGCGATGGCGAGATCTTGCTGTCGCCAGAGGAGAAACGAAAGGGAAAGGGACGGGGAGATCTTGCTGTCGCCGGCGAACTCAAAACCGAAGAAGGGGGAGGCCGCGTGAGAGAGAGGAAAGGGAGAGAAGAGAAAGAGAAAGTAAAAAAAACGCTGGCGGCCGCTGTCGCCGGCAGCCGGCCACCAGCCGCCGGTGAAGAAGAAAAAGAAAGTTGGCCGCCGTTTATGAAGAGGATGAAAGGAGCTGGTGATTGAGCTTCTTGTTGAAGAAGAAACAAAAAAAACAAATAAAAATATATTAAAAATTAATATTTTTATTGTTTTTATTGATTTTTATTTTAAAAAATAAAAAAATAATTTTTTAATTAAAAAAATATGGCCACATCAGCATTCCGTTAGTATATAACGGCAAAATGGACGACAGGGACTAAATTGCTCCTCATCTCAAACCTCAGGGGTAATTTTGTTGAGTTTTAAAACTCAGGGACCAAAGTGTAACTTAACCCAAACCTCAGGGACCAAAAGTGTATTTTTCCCAAAAATCATTTATCATGGGTGAAATGGATTATAGATAGAAAACATGAAATAAATAGGGATTTTTTTGAAAAGGACTTTTTTTTTTGTTGGACTTCGTGCATCGTTTTGCTAGGACATGATTTGTACATTCTTTTGCTATGACTAGATTTTATACAATTACTTGGTTATGACTATTTTTATTGAAATTAGTGGATTTTGTAAGTTCTTACATTGTTTTCTTTTTGTTGGAGTGAACAGTCCCTAAAAATTGCAACAAAGGTCCGACTTGATAAAATTGATAATTTTAAGATAAAATTTGCACACTTGCAATGTTCATGGGTAAAGATTGAATTCTTCTCTCCATTTTGATGAATATTATGCAAAAATAATTAGAATTAGATAAGAACAGAAATAAAATTCACATTTATGTTAAAAAAACAAAATTCATATCATTATGTGAGGTATCCCTCACTATGATGTATTGATTCAGAGAAAGATACCCAAAAAGGATTACAAAACTCCCGGCCAATTCGAGAGGACTGGTAAACTCTCCTTTCTCTCTAGCCTATTGCGCTAAATACAACCAAAACCATAAAAGAAAACATTCCTGCACAAACTCTCCTTTCTCACTATGATGTATTGATTCTAAGAAAGATACCCAAAAAGGATTACAAAACTCCCAACCAATTTGAGAGGACTGGTAAACTCTCCTTTCTCTCTAGCCTATCGAGCTAAATACAATCAAAAAGCATAAAAGAAAACATTCCTGCACAGACTCTCATATAGCACTCACGGTTGGTCCCCCCACCTTCACTAGCTTACTTGTCAGTCCCTGAAATCTCTCTTCTACCCCTCATAACGTATTTCTTTATTATTGGAGGCCTAACATCACCGCCTGGGGTCAAAGACACATTGTCCTCAAGGTGGAAATCTGGGTATTGCTGGCGAAGATCTGACAGTAGCATCTAGGTAGCTTCGTGTTCGGGTAAGTTCTTCCAACTCACAAGCAACTCAGTCTCACCCGTAGCTTGGTTCTTTCATGCGGCAAAGATATCATCAGGTTCTGCTATCCATTCAAATTCATCAGTCAGTGGTGGTGCCCCTAGTAACATATTCGTTGCATCCCCTACCAATTTCTTCAGCTGAGATACGTGAAAGACAGGATGGATACTTGCTTCAACAAGCATTTCTAACTTATATGCCACTTTCCCAATCTTCTGTATGATTCGATAAGGCCCATAGTACTTAGGTGACAATTTCTCATTCCTCTTCTTTGCTAAAGAATTCAATCGATATGGTCTGATTTTCAGGAAAACCATATCACCCTCCTCATACTCCACCTCTCGTCGTTTTCGGTTAGCAAATTTTCTCATTCTTTCTTGTGCTAATCTCATCTTCTCACGTAGCACATCCAGGGCTATGTCTCGCTTAATGAGTTGAGCTTCCAGAGTGGAGTTACTTGTGCTGCTCTCTCCATACGAAATCAATGGAGGTGGTGGTCTTCCATAAACCGCCTGGAATGGGGTGATGCCAATAGTTATATGGAACGTGGTGTTGTGTACCAGTACTCCGTCCATCCTAAGCATTGGCACCACTGCTTTGGCCGCTCACAACAGAAGCATCGCAAAAATTGTTTGATACATTTATTCACAGTCTCAGTCTGCCCATCCGTCTGGGGGTGATATGATGTGCTGCGCTTGCTTGAGTTTAGTTCCCTGTACTTTGAACAGCTCTGTCCAAAAATGACTGATAAATACTTTATCTCGATCTGAAATAATCGAACCTGGAAAGCCATGTAAACGAACGACTTATTGAATGAACTTGGCCACGACTGTCTTGGCAGAAAACGGGTGCTTAAGAGCCAAGAAATGACCATACTTACTCAAGCGATCAACTACTACCAAAATCGTGTCACAACCCTCTGATCTTGGTAATCCCTCGATAAAGTCCATTGTGATGTCCTCCCATATACGCGCTGGAACATCCAATGGTTGAAGTAGCCCTGCTGGGGACGTAGCTTGAGTTTTATGCTGCTAACAAATGAGTCACTCCTCTATATACTTCTTCACATCCATTTTCATCCCTTCCCAATACAGATCAGCCGTCAATCTTTTATCCGTGCGCAAGAATCCCAAGTGACCCCCAAGTATTGAGTCATGGTAAGTATGTAGGATAGTGGGAATAAGAGAAGATGTTTTAGAGATCACTAACCTTCCCTTGTATTTCAGAATCCCTCGCTGTAATGAAAATCGACTAGTATCATATGGGTCGTTTTGCAGTCGGTTGATGACGATACTGAGATTGGGGTCACTCTGAACTTCACGAGTAATCACATCAATATCTAACAAAGTTGGAACTACCAGATGAGCCAAGTGAGCTACCGGAGGTAAACGTGAGAGAGCATCCGCTGCTTTGTTCTCTAGCCCTGGTCTATATTCGATATCAAAAGCATACCCTAAAAGTTTGGAGACCCATCGCTGATATTCAACAGAACACGATTGTGACACACTGCCTCCAAGCTCTCAAGCAGTGGACTATTGCCAACATCTCTTTCTCTGAGGCTGCTATTAGACCCCCTATAATTCATACATATGCAAGGAGGGGTAGAGGGGGAAATTCACCTTCCATTTAGGCGGTTAGTGGAAACTAGTACGTGTTTTGTCTAATGTAAATATTAAAAGGGTAATCGGTGGGTTTAGCGGTGAGGATTATCCGGTTTTGGGTAGTATAAAATGTGGTATCTGTAAAACATAGAAGGCATCTTTGAATTCTCTTTTGTGTAATCTTTCTCTTATCCGTGAAGATAAGAAGGAAGAGGAGACCTCACCATCTCGAACTGGTGCTTGTACCTTTCTTTTGGTTGTAAATAAAACTCTGAGGACCAGTGTTCTAACAGCTGCATACCTCTTTTTCGCATCATTCAACTTTCTACTCTCATATGCGATGGGGTGTCCGTCCTGGAGTAAGACACCGTCCAACGCATAGTCGGACACATCGGTCTCTACTTCGAAGGGTTTGGTAACATCGACAATTCCGAGTACCAGTCCTTCCATCATGGCGCGTTTCAGGTCGTTGAACGCCATCTGACACTCTGGAGTCCAACTCCATATCTTGTCTTTCCTTAGTAATTCTGTCAAGGGACTTGCCCGATTCGAGAATCCGTCTACGAACTGCCGGTAGTAGTTGGTTTATCGAGGAAGGAACGTAACCCTGTTACTAACGTCAAAACTTTCCAATCTCGAATGACTGTCACTTTTCCATCCTCCATACCAATGCGACCAGATTCGATCACGTGGTCAAGGAAATTGATGCGCATGCAAAGGAACACTTCTCTCTTTTCACATACAGTTGGTTTTTCTTCAGCTTTTCAAAAACCAACTGCAAGTGAAGCTGATGCTCTTCCATGGTTGAACTGTAGACTGCTATATCGTCGAGATAGACCACCACAAACTTGTCAAGATATTCATGGAACACCTGGTTCATCAAAGTACAAAGGGTGGACGGGGCGTTCGTTAAACCGAATAACATAACTAGGAACTCAAAGGCCCTGTACCTGGTGACACAGGTTGACTTTGGCTCATCTCCTTCAGCTATACGCACTTGATAATATCCTGATCTGAAGTCTAGTTTCGAGAAGTACTTGGCCCTGTGGAGTCAATCAAATAGGTCGGTGATAATGGGTAGTGGATACTTGTTGCGAACTGTGAGTTTGTTGAGGGCCTGATAGTTGAAGCATAAATGAAGGCTTCTGTCCTTTTTTTGGAATGACACTAGGGTCCCATATTGCAGGCCTAATGAACCCTGCGCTCAATAGTTCATCCAGTTGTTTTCGAAGTTCGGCCAACTTTGGTGGAGCCATCCGGTACACATTTTTAGCGAGCAATCTCGCCTCTGGTACCAATTCAATCTCATGGTCTATCCCCTATCGTGGAGGCAGGGTCTTTGGCAGACCATCAGGCATCACGTCGCGATACTTGTCCAACACTCATTGGATCTCTCTAGGAGCTTATTATTTTGATTTCTCATCTTCTATCATTGGAAAGGCCGTGAAGGTGGGTTCATCATGAGCAAAACCTTTCTTTAGATGGAGGGTCGATATCATCTTTACCCCGGTTGCTTGATGCTAGTCTGAACGACTGTGGGGTTGGACCCTGTGATCACTAAACACTTGGCCAAGGGCATTGGGATGACTTGGTGTTCGAGGAGAAACTTCATCCCTAACACCACCTCAAAGTCGTCTATCTTTACGATCACGGAGTCAGTCTGCCCGCTCCAAGCCCCCAGCTTTATTACCACCGCCTCTCTTATCAATCCCCAAATGGGTAAGGCTGCTGAGTTTACTGCTTCCATCTTTCTCGTATCACTGTGCCATCGCAAGTTCAAATGTCGCACTTCTATTTCGGTCATAAAGTTGTGGGTGGCACCAGAGTCGACCATGGTACTCTTGGTCGGCTTCTGGTTAACCCACGGCTCGACATACTCATGATCACGTTCCAACGGTTCTTTGGTCCCTTCAGACTTCTTCTGGAGGGCTGATAGGAATTTCAGGGCCCCTATTCGAGGATTATCGTCGTTTGTCTCACTTGTTGTATCTGTTTCAACAGTCTTGGTTTCTGGTTCAGTGTTGGTTGTTAGCGAGGCTTGAAATGCCATTACAGCAGCTCAATTCAGACATTGATACACTCGATATGGCCCCTTACAAATGAAGGGGTCTTTCATTAAAAGGCTGTTGATTCAGGTTTGGATATGAATTCCTGCCTCTTGGTTGAAAGGCATTACGATTTCCTCCTTCGGCTTTGTCTCCTCCCCCACTTTTGGAAGAGCTGGATAGCGCGGGTTTGTTTCCCTCACTCGAAGAAGCCTGATTCCATCTATCTTGGGGTTGATCATTGGCTAAGATCAAACAGACGTTCTGCAGCTGCATATGCGTCTGATAGGGTCTGTACTCTCTGTTCGTAAAGTTTAGACTTCGCCCACGACTCCAATCCTTCTACAAAGCAAAAGACTTTGTCTTTCTCTGATATGTCTCGTATGTCCAACATTAGCTAGCATACTGCTTGACATACTCTCGGATAGTTCCCGTGTGCTTCAATTCGCGTAACTTTCGTCTTGCCAAAATTTCAACATTCTCTGAGAACAACTGAGATCGTAACTCTTGTTTCAGTCTCTCCCATGTGTCGATGACACATCGACCTTCTTGAACGTCCCGATATTGGGATCTCCACCACAATTTGGCATCATCAACTAGATGCATGGTCGCTAACGTGATCCTTAACCCTTCAGTCGCTGTGCTCGTGGCCCTAAAGTATTGTTCGAGGTTGAAGATAAAGTTCTCCAGGGCTTTAGCATATCGAGCCCCATAGAAGGGCTTTGGTTCGAGGACTTTTACTTTATTAAACTGGACTGCACCCTCTATCGGGTTTGGTTTCCCACTGCTCTCATGGTGAGGTTTATCTTGGCGCTCAAATCTACCACTTAGGCTCTGACAATGTCAAGGGCGGGTTTCACGTTTTCAGAAAATTATATGTGACCATCTGAACTATCACTTTCTGGGAGTTGTCTAGACCATCGAAACGCTCCTCCATCTGGGCAACAGAGCCCGTCGAGTTGTCCCCACGCTCGAAGCTACTAGGTTTCGTAGCTTTGTTCTCGAGGTTTTCAACCCTTGTCATCAATTCCTGGATTAATCTTGTCTGTTTTGGTTGCAATCTCTTCAAGGTGAGATTCCAAGAAGCGAACCGAATTAGGGACTTCCCTCAAATAGGGCATCTACTCTTCGATCTCAACCAACTGTTCAACATGAGTCTTGCCCATCAACCGTTCAAAACTCGAAACTCTCTTGCAAGCGTCCTTCTTAGGTCGGCATTTGGCTTTGGCCTTGCTTGTTCGGTTTTGGCTCATGATTGCCATGTCTGTTCCGTCGGCTGGTATGACATAGATGTCTTCTCTGGCAATCAATCAAGAAGCCAAAGCAGGAGCCAAGCCAGCACACTGGGCGAGGAATCCCCTACTTGTTCGGCCGGCGGATGTAGTATTCTACGAGAATGTATAAGCCAAGTTCGGTACACCAAGCCATTACACAAATCTATTTGTTTCAAATAGGTTATCCCATATCAGCCGGCCAATCAACAAAAATTTGAAGAATGACCAACCTGTTTTTTAGCCTACGAAAGGAAATTCCACTAGAACATATAACAAGGCATGAATGGGAGGGCATTCTTGTCAATAATAGGACGTTCCATGCGGCTACCAATGACCAACTCGGGTTCAACATGGGTCTTGCCCATCTGTTTTGCTGTCGACATGGTTTCATACTTCAAATTTCAGGAGCCAAGTAGGCTCTGATACCAACTGTCACAATTGCGTTCTTTTGGGACTCACAAACGATTGTGAGGCACTTAACGAGCCCACGAGTAAGTCAACCAACTCGATTTCAGATCGTCGGTGGCACAATGTGCCTATTTTGCAACCTCCACCCTCGTTCTTGGAAAACGGTTTTAGAAAACGGTGTTAGAGTTAGCTTTGGAAAACGGTTGAAAACATTTGAAAGAATATTCTGCCTTTGATGTTTTGGCTTGGAATTGTTTCTTCTAGTATTGAATTTGACTCCTAGGCTTTAATGATGTTGTTTTTAATCCTCCATTATCATCTTTCTAAGTTGGACATTGAATTTGAAGTGTTCAGTTTCCTCTTCCATTTTGTTGTTTGTGTGCATGTTGTTTAATTATTCGTTCCTACTTCTCCTTCAGTGGAATTTGTCTGGTGAAGTTCCTTGATCTATATGGATTTTAGTTCAATGGTTTGTTGCTCTCTCTCTTTTTTCCCCCTTTTTTGTAAACTTATTCTTGTTTATTTATTTTTATTTTTTTTGACAATTTATTCTTGTTTATTTTGATATGTTTCCATTTGTAAATTTTGTAATTGTTTGTTGGAATTTTGATTACTTTGATGTTTTTGCTTGGAATTGTTTCCAAGACTTGGCGATGTTTTCGATCCTCCATCGTCATATTTCTAAATTGGACATTGAATTTGAAGTGTTCGGTTTCCTCTTCCCTTTTGTTGTTTTTGCATAGGTTGTCTTGTGAATTCCTTTATTTTTAATCTCGGTAGGGTTTCTTCGGTTGGTTTTGATGGTTTGTCTCTGATGCTTTTTTTCTTTTGGTTGCTTGGAATGATTTTGTTTCTTGACAACTAAACATTGATGTTTTCAATCCTCTGTCTTCATATTTCTGAATTAGACATTGAATTTTAAATTTTCAGTTTCCTCTTCCATTTTGCTGCTTGTTCATGTATTTTGAATTCCTTGATCTGTAATTTTTGTGTGGTGTTGAGTTGTTTTCCCTAAAATTGTTGTTCTCTACTTTACGTCTTTTAACTAATTTGATGAATTTAACGTATGCTAGTGTCGTCTAATGAGATGGGATTTGGGAAATATTTGCTTGAAAACAATGTTCTTGGGCACCCTTTATGGTGGCTTGTTTAGCGATACTAGTTTGTTATGTATTAGATAACGTGAGTTCCATCTCAAAACCAATTGGCTATGAGTAGAGTAACCCATGTATCTTATAAATTGTGAGGTCTTCACTTATCTTTTCAATATGGGATCCTCAACATGCTCCCTCAAGATGGTGCCTCTTTGGGTTCACCATTCTTGGATCGGATCCCCCCCCCCCCCTTTTTTTCCTTGAACCAAATAACCGTTTGGGTTTCATGGACTCTGATACCATAATAGATAACATGGGTTCCATCTCAAAAAATGTAAATTCTCATTCTTGTGAATAAATATCAAGCTTTCTCTGTTTGTTTAATTTGATCTTCATGCTTTTTTCAGGATTTTTTTCTTGAAAAATGAATCCTTCCTTTTTCCAGAAATGGTATTCCATCTTTTGCAGATCCAGGTCTATATGATATTCTTATATTCTTGGTTTAAAATATGAATGATCATGAAGTTTAGTAACTTTGGGGTTTTTTTGGTTCTTAATATAATTGATGCTCGAGCCATTAAATTTTGTTAAATTACAAGTTTAGTCCTTTGAACTTTAAAAAGTATCAAATAGGTCTTTGAACTTTCAATTTTGTGTTCAATAGATTCCTGAACTTTAAAATATATCTAATAGATATCATTAAACTCTCAATTTGATGTCTGATCCTTGACTTATCCAACATTTTTTAAAAAAATCCACAACCTAATAGACACAAAATAAAAAATTTAAGATCCTATTAGACAAAATTTAATTTTATATTTAAAAGATTCATTAATTTTTAAAAATTTCGAATATGTCAGAGACATATGAGACACAAAATTGAAAATTCAGATACTAAATAGACACAATTCTTAAAGTTCATGGATTAAACTGTAATTTAACCATTAAATTTTGATGATTTTGTTTTATATGTAAGTGCTTGGACCTCTTTCAAGACTTTGACATCTCCGACAAAGTTTTGATAAATGAGGTGTTAAGGTATCTTAATGGGAAGTTTAATGAGGCTAACATGGTTTATGAGCTTGGCTTGCTAAGGTATCTCTTTCTCCCTGTCATGGGCATGCTCTTGAATGAATGCAAGTACTCTTATGCTTGTGCGAAATTTCCGTTGAATGTCAATTGTTTGCTTTATGTTTAAGAATTTTGATAGAGAAAATGAAGTTCATGTTCCTTACCATGGGCATGAGCTTGACTTGCTGAGGTATCTCTCTCTCCCTCCCATGGGCATGATCTTCAATGCATGAATGATGATGATTGTGTGGAAATTTTCGTTGATTGGAGTTTTTTGTTTAGTTGTATTCTATGTTCTTTTGTTCCTTACATTTTGAAGTATGGCGTAAGAAAGTGCAGTTTTCTTTTGCTGAATGATGGAAGCTAGTTGTTTGTATTGTTTTTATAAACTACTCACTAACTACCTTGACTATGAATCTCTAATGCATAAGGTTACCACAGTTTTCAAGCACTAAAGCTTACTCGAAAAAGATGGCCAAAATTCATTGCGGAATTCATCAAGGAATAAGATTATTGAGTTTGGTAATTTTAAATGATTTATTACCGTTAGAATTTTACCTAGATGTATACAACTCTCTTTGTCTAATGGTCTTTAATCAATTCAATGAACTTAATATGTGCTATATGATTGCAATGTGAAATTTCTAGCTGATGGTTCAGGGAGGTGGAGGACTAACATCCTAGAGCTTTGTGAATTCAATTTTTTCATACCTCAATTGATTGAGTTGTTTATGGTCTGTTTTTCTCTCTCTCTTGCTTCTAAGCCACTTTTCTATTTTGAAAACTTCTTTTTGGTTTGTTCGGTTTCCTTCTTCTGTTTTGTTGTTTGTGCATGTTGTTTAATTAGTTGATCCTATTTCTCCTCTTGTGAATTCCTTGATTTCTAATCTCAGTATGGTTTTGTTGATTCGATAGGTCTGATTCTCTGTCTATCTTCCCCCTTTTCATGAACTTATTTTGATATTTTTGTTCTTGTTTCTAAATTTTTGTAGTTGTTTGTTGGAATCTTGATTGCTTGTGATGCTTTTGCTTGGAATTGTTTCATCTAGTATTGAATTTGACTCCTAGGCTTAGCGATGTTGTTTTCAATTCCCTCTCATCATATTTCTAAATTGGACATTGAATTTGAAGTGTTCAGTTTATTCTTCCCTTTTGTTGTTTGTACGCATGTTATTTAATTCGTCGATCATATTTCTCCACTTGTGAATTTTGTCTTGTGGAGCTCATTGATCTATAATCTCAATACTGTTTTGTTCGTTCAATGGCTTAATTCTCTCATTTGCTTCCACCTTGTTTGGTAAACTTATTATGGTTTATCTTAATATATGTGTTCTTGTTTGTAAATCTGTAATTGTTGGTTGGAATTTTGATTGCTGGTGATGCTATGGCTTGGAATTGTTTCGTCTAGTATTGAATTTTACTCCTAGGCTTAAAGCGATGTTGTTCTCAATCTTTCCTCGTCGTATTTCTAAATTGGACATTCAGTTTGAAGTGTTAAGCTTCCTTTTCCCTTTTATTATTTGTGCACATGTTATTTAATTAGTGGATCCTATTTCTTCTCTTATGAATTTTGTCTCATGAATTCCTTGATTTGTAACTCAGTATGGTTTTTTTGGTTCAATGGTTTGTTTCTCACTCTTTTGCTTCCTCCTTTTCTGTAAACTTATTATGATTTATTTTGATATTTGTGTTATTGTTTCTAAATCTTTGTAATTGTTGTTAAGAGTGCTCATTAAGAAGTATTCTAGAAGTTTGTGGAGTTAGTTTGAGAAGCAGATTTTTTTTCTCATTTTTCTGTTTAGTAACCACTGCCCAGATTTTCTTCTTATGGTTATTCTGTTTTGTAACCACTGCCCAGATTTTCTCATGGTTGTTGTGTAAATTCTTCCAATGTAACCATGTGTAGAGTTTCAGGAATTTTTTCACCTCTTTCCTTAGCTTATAAATACAGCTGCCCTCCATGTATTTTTTGGCAAGCAATTGGAAATTTATAATATAAGAAAGAGGTTTTTCTCCTGGTGTTTAATTTTCTGTGTAAATCTTATGATGGTATCAAAGCCATAGTCCAACGACACTGCTCGACTCTTCATGGATTCATCAGAAAGTAACTCAAATGTTTCAAATGGCAGTCAAAGTACTCAGTTCATCAATCCGGGGAACAAAATTTCTACAGTGAAGCTGACTAATGAAAATTTCCTACTATGGAAATTTCAAATCCTCACAGCTCTTGAAGGGCATGAGTTAGAAGAGCATATCAATCAAGATTCAGAGCCTCCTCCGAAAACTATCCAAGTAAGTGAAGGTTCCTCTACTGTTAGTAAAACAAATCCAGCTTATAAACAGTGGAAAAGACAAGATAAACTAGTTTCTTCTTGGTTAGTTGGATCGATGTCAGAAGCTATCTTAGAGCAAGTTATTCATTGTAAAAGTGCAAAAGAAATTTGGCATTGCTTGTCAGAAATTTTTAATTCCAAGCATTTAGCTCACATGATGAAGATAAAATCAAAATTACAAAATATTCAAAAAGGAGGTTCTAGTCTAAATGAGTATTTCTCTAAAATTAAGAAGTACACAGATGCCCTAGCTGCTATAGGGAAGCAAGTCCTAGTGGAGGATCACATATTGTATATACTATCTGGACTTGGAACTGAGTATGATACCATGGTGTCTGTGATAACTCCTAAGACAGGAACTCAAACAGTCCAAGAAGTCATAGCTCTTCTTCTGACTCATGAAAGTCGCATTGAAAGCAAAGCTGCTGTTAATCCTGATGGAACACTACCAACGGCAAATCTTTCAGTTCAAAATCCTGCTCCTAAGGAAAACGATAATCAAAGAGGTTTGAATCAACAACAAAATTATTCTCAGAATTTTGGTGCAGGCAGAGGACGGGGGAGGTTTAATTTTGGACAAAATAGAGGAGGGAGGTCTTGGAATAATCGAAATAGGCCTCAATGTCAACTGTGCAATAAGTTTGGGCATACAGCTATCAAGTGTTACTCTCGTGTTCAAATGCCAGGGGTCTTCTCTACTCAATGTGTGCCTCCCAATCAGTCATTCATTGCTGGTCAGAATTATGGTAATTCATCCAATCAATATGGTCAAATTCCCCCCTAGATGGCTGCAATGATGGCAGCACATAATTTCAACCAAGACTGCAATTGGTATCCCGATTCAGGTGCCACAAATCATCTCACAAATAATCTGGGTAATCTGTCTGTAAGCTCTGAGTATCTTGGAAACAATCAAGTTCACGTCGGGAACGGTACAGGTTTGCCTATTACTCGGATTGGATATGCTTCTATTACTTCTCCATCTAGTCATGTGTTTCATCTTCATAATCTTTTACATGTTCCTACTATTACTAAAAACTTGATTAGTGTCAGCCAGTTTGCTAAAGATAACTCAGACTTCTTTGAATTTCACCTCAATTCTTGTTTTGTGAAGGATCTAGCAACTGGACAAGTTCTTCTCCAAGGGACTCTTCATGAAGGACTCTACAAATTCAATCTGTCACAACGTCAAACGCCTGCTACCTTAGTTTCTTCTGCTTCTGATAATGTGCTTTCTGGTTTACAACATTCTTCTGTTCAATCTACTGCCTTAAATACTTCTTTTTCTTCTCAAAATAATGTGTCTCTTGATATTTGGCATCAAAGACTTGGGCATCATACTCTTTCCATTGTTAAGCAAGTTGTTAAACAATGTAAACCGCAAATTCCTAGTAATTCTACCGTTTCTTTTTGTAATGCATGTGCAATTGGAAAACATCATGCTTTACCGTTTTCTCCATCTGTCACTTCATATTCAGCACCTTTTCAACTAATTGTTACTGATATTTGGGGGCCTTCGTACAAATTATCTAGGAATGGATTTCGATATTATATTAGTTTTGTTGATGCCTTTTCTAGATATACCTGGATCTACTTTCTTCAAACTAAATCAGAGGCATTTCAAGCTTTTCTAAATTTCAAAACCTTTGTTGAAAAGCAATTTAACATACCTATTTTAAGTATTCAAACTGATGGAGGTGCTGAATATAAACCATTTGTTCCATTTTTAAAAGCTCAAGGCATTAATCATAGGATTACTTGCCCCTACACCTCCCAACAAAATGGTATAGTTGAGAGAAAGCATAGACATATAGTTGATGTTGGCTTAACCTTGTTATCTCAATCATCTATGCCTTTGTCTTTTTGGGATGATGCTTTTGCTACAGGTGTGTATCTTATAAACAGATTGCCTTCTAAGGTACTTCATGGATTGAGTCCTTTGGAGAAACTTTTTCAGCGGCAACCCGACTACATGTTTCTAAAGGTATTTGGCTGTAAGTGTTTCCCTTGCCTTCGTTCCTATAATTCTCATAAATTGGATTTTCGATCTCAACCTTGTACTTTTCTCGGGTATAGTCATTCTCACAAAGGATATAAATGTTTAGATGCAAATGGTAGAATTTATGTATCTCGGCACGTCATATTTGATGAACAAAGTTTTCCATTTGCTATTTCTCCCTTGCCTAAATCTAAGTCACCGTTGTCATCCGTGTCTTTACATTTACCTATTGTTTCCTCAGACAATCAGCAAGACAGTTCATCACCAATTTCATCACCTACTGAGGTTCAACCACCTTCCCCTTCTTCATCTACTATTCAGTCCGCTTTTCCTGATAACCCATCAAATACTCCTGATGTCCAGCCAAATACTATTTCTCCTGGTCATCCACCGAATAATCCTCCTCCTACTTCATCTGTTCTAAATCCTCCAGGCACACATCACATGATAACTAGGAGTAAGCGAGGCATATTCAAACCGAAAGTTTTCTTGGCTACCTATACTGATGTTGAGCCTCCTAATGTCCATGAAGCTCTTAGATGTCCCCATTGGAAGAAAGCTATGCAATCCGAATATGATGCTCTTATTAAAAACAAAACTTGGGAACTTGTTTCAATACCTTCTGATCACAAGATTGTTGGCTGCAAATGGGTATTTAAAATAAAAAGAAATTTGAATGGGTCTATATCTAGGTATAAAGCACGATTAGTAGCGAAGGGGTTTCACCAGTCGGCTGATATTGATTATTTTGAGACCTATAGTCCTGTGGTGAAGCCTATTACTATCCGTGTATTATTGTCTCTTGCTATTACTTACAATTGGCCTGTTAGACAAATTGACATTAATAATGCATTCTTACATGGTTTGCTAATCGAGAAAGTCTATATGGAACAGCCTTCGGGTTTTCAAATTCAGGGTACTTCTCCTCTTGTTTGTCGGTTACATAAGGCAATTTATGGACTTAAACAAGCCCCACGAGCATGGTTTGATAGGTTAAGTATATTTCTTCAGTCTCTTGGTTTTCATAGCTCAAGGGCTGATCCATCTCTTCTGTTTAGACGTGCTGGTAATCAGTGTTGCTACATTTTGGTGTATGTCGATGATATTATAATTACTGGTAACTCTGCTACTGTTATTTCCAGTTTAATTGCTGAACTTCACAGCAGATTTTCTTTAAAAGATTTGGGGCCTTTACATTATTTTTTAGGGATTGAGGTATCCTATCCCTCTTCAGGAGGTTTATTCTTGTCTCAAGCCAAGTATGTCCAGGATTTACTCTCTAAAACTAAAATGGCAGAAGCCAAGTCTATTAGTACACCTATGGTTAGTGGCCCATTAATTTCTGCACATCAAGGGGAGACATTTGCTGATGTTCGTTTATATAGAAGTGTTGTGGGTGCATTACAGTATGCTACTTTAACCCGACCTGAAATCTCTTATAGTGTCAACAAAGCGTGTCAGTTTATGCATGCTCCGACTTTGGAACATTGGAAGTTAGTTAAACGTATCTTGAGATATCTTAAGGGCACTTATAATTATGGTTTATTACTTAATAAGGTTGCTAATTTCTCTCTTTATGGCTTTGCTGATGCTGATTGGGCTTCTGACCCAGATGATCGTAAGTCTACATCAGGTTTTTGTATTTTCTTTGGTGGTAATCTGATTACTTGGGGCTCAAAGAAGCAAACTGTTATTTCGAGATCCAGCACTGAAGCCGAATACAGATGTCTTGCTTTAGCAGCTACTGAATTAGTGTGGTTGAGGTCTTTGTTTGCTGATTTATGTATTCCTGTGGCTAATTTACCTGTTTTGTGGTGTGATAATCTCAGCGCCGTTCATCTTAGTGCTAATCCTGTTCTTCATTCTAAAACCAAACATGTTGAATTGGATATTTACTTCGTTCGTGACTTGGTTCTTGCTAAAAAGTTGTCTGTGCAGCACTTACCGGCCAATGATCAGATTGTTGATGTCTTAACAAAACCTCTATCGACTGCTAGTTTTATTCGTTTAAGGTCCAAGCTCAATGTTCGAGATCCTTCTACCATTGGCTTGCGGGGGGTGTTAAGAGTGCTCATTAAGAAGTATTCTAGAAGTTTGTGGAGTTAGTTTGAGAAGCAGATTTTTTCTCATTTTTCTGTTTAGTAACCACTGCCCAGATTTTCTTCTTATGGTTATTCTGTTTTGTAACCACTGCCCAGATTTTCTCATGGTTGTTGTGTAGATTTTTCCAATGTAACCATGTGTAGAGTTTCAGGAGTTTTTTTCACCTCTTTCCTTAGCTTATAAATACAGCTGCCCTCCATGTATTTTTTGGCAAGCAATTGGAAATTTATAATATAAGAAAGAGGTTTTTCTCCTGGTGTTTAATTTTCTGTGTAAATCTTATGAATTGTCAGTTGGAATTTTGATTTTTTGTGATGCTTTTGCTTGAAATTGTTTTGTCTAGTATTGAATTTGACTCTTAGGCTTAGAGATGCTGTTTTTAATCCTCTATCGTCATATTTCTAAATTGGACATTGAATTTGAAATATTCAGTTTTTTCTTCCCTTTTGTTGTTTGCGCGCATGATGTTTAATTAGTCGATCATATTTCTCCTCTAGTGAACTGTCTTGTGATGTTCATTGATCTGTAACATCAGTACGATGGTTTGTTTCTCTCTCTCTTGCTCCCTCCTTGTTTTGTAAACTTGGTTTATTTTGAAATTTGTGTTATTTCTAAATCTTTGTAATTGTTTGTTGGAATTTTGATTGCTTTGTGATGCTTTTGCTTGGAATTGTTTCATCTAGTATTGAATTTTACGTCTAGGCTTAACGATGTTGTTTTCAATCCTTCCTCGTCATATTTCTAAACTGGCATTGAATTTTCAATGTTTGATTTCCTCTTCTCTTTTGTTTTTTGTATTTAAAATACAACAAAAATCATAAAAGGAAAAACTATATTTTATTTTTTCCTATTAAAAAAATTCAACCCATTAGTTCACCATCCAATTTTGGAATGATTCCTAAAATCACTCACCATCTTTAAAAAAATCTCGATTTTACTTCATGCCTATTTTTCTTCCATTTTATTCAATTACCAACGTATTTTTCTTTCATTTTCGTGCTCTGGTTTGGTTTAAACTATTTTTTTTTTCAAGATTTTTTCATTTTACAAAAAAAAAAGTGTCAATATTCGTTTATAATTTCATATATACCTTATATAATTTCATATATACTTTATATATATTATGTATGTGTGTGTATATATATGCAATAAGGAGCTCAATGAGAGGAGATTTTTTAAAAATAGTAAAGTTTTATATATATATATATGTGTGTGTGTGTGTATATACAATATAGCTGTATATTTGTTTCATACCATGATGTTTTTTTTATATATATAGTTGTATATCTGTTTCATATCATGTATATATTTCATAATGTAGTAATATATTTAATAATATGAGGGATATTGTATATAACTTTTTTTGTTTGGAAAAAGATATATCAAATATATGGAGTATTTATTTGCAAATAACGAAATATACTGTATTTGATGAAATCCAAAATATGAGAAGATTTTTTGTTATTATTTAAAACAGTAGAGTTTTTATGGTTGTATATTAATTTTTTAAATATTAATGTAAGAGGTATATTTTATTTTAAAAAAAAATTGGGTATATATATTAGCAAGTAACTGTGTATATTTAATACTATAGTTATGAAAAAAAAAAAAACCTCAGTATATGTGACTACAATAATGATTAAAAAAATAAAAACTTAGTACATATTATATATAAACTGATATATAAAGTGTTTTTCCGCAAAATAAAAAAAAATATATGATACAAAATCAATGCTAAGATTGTAAGACATTTAAGAAAAACGTATTGTATATATATATACACATTCATACATGATATATATAAAATATATATGAAATTATATAAGGTATATATGAAATTATAAACGAATATCGACACTTTTTTTGAAAAATGAAAAAATCTTGAAAAAAATCGTTTAGACCAAACCACAACACGAAAATGGAAAGAAAATCTGCTGGTAATTAAATAGGATGAAAGGAAAATCAACTTATTCATTATGACATGAAATAAAATCGTTACAATAATATTTTCCTAAATTTAAGAAATTGGTTTAGAAAATTAAGGAATTTCTTTAGATAATATTTCTTAAATTTAGGAAATTTGGTGAAAATCGGGTGAAAAATAACCTTAAAAATAACCTTCCTAAAATGTAGCATATTCGGTTGGCTAATATGGAATATAATATTATCATTTTTAATATTAATTGAAAATAGATGATAAAAACAAGGGTATAAAGGTAAGAAAATATAGTTGGAAATCTAATTTTGTAAATATCCAAAATTTTAGACATATGTGAAAATATGTCTCCAAAACGGGCTATCTACCAAAATTTCTCAATTTGCTATTGTCCTAAATTGGATTAGGAAGATTTTATTTCTAGTCAGATTCCATTTAATCTAAATCTTTATAATTATTTATTTAAAATAAAATAGATATATTAACTAAATAAAGAAGAAACAGATTGAGGCATCTCGGGAGTTAAAATGTGGAGGCATTGATGAACTTTTTTCCTTTTTAGTTTGTATAATATAATATAATATTAATAATTGATTTTATTTTGTTTTTTGTTTTTTTTTTACAAAACTAACTAAACTGATTGACTTCGAAATGTTTTAGTATTGTAGGCATTGGAACGATTATGTATTGACCTTTATATTTATAATTACAAATATATTGAAACGACGTATCTATCAAATTTTCACTTTGCGACTACTGTTTTTGTTAGGTTAAATTAAAACTACAAACGTGTTCCTTGCTCTTTTGTAGTTCAACAATGGGGGATTTCAACAATCGAAACTTTTGCAAAGAATATAGTTTTAAACTTGCGTACAATTTGACTATAATTTTAGAATTATATATATAAAATAAAAAGACTTCACTCATTGAATTGACTTAATTGTTTGTTTTAGTTTACTGATAAATAAATTTCATAGTTTTTAGTATTTTAAATTAAAGGTATATACTTTAACACATAAAAACTAAATACATTAGGATGTGTCGTTGTTAGGGAAAAAAAAAACAAAAAATTAACCCTTTAGTGTCGAGCAATATCAATTTTCACCGAGAACTTTGAATTTCATTCAACTTAATTTGTTAATATGTGTTATAATTTCCACCATCTATTCAATTTCCACTTGTTCACTTGCTGATTTTAACGAAAACACGATGTCAAGATCTCCATGATGCTTATAGTTTCAATAAATTAAGTTTGGCCAATGTACAAGTTAACTATTAAATAACATGCAAAACTCACAAATGTCGATGGAAATCGAACTTTAATATCAATTTCTCTGAAATTTCGTACCATACGTTGTATAATTCACTGCATATGATTTTTTTTTCAATGATATTTTGAATAAAAACTTATCGGAAGAAAAAAATTAGGTTCAAAATTACGTTTAGTCCATGAACTTTCACGAAAGTAACAATTTAGTTATTAACTTTGATTTGCAACGACTTAGTTCTATACTTTCAAATTTGTAACAATTTAATCATTGTAACAATTTCTTACTAAAGTTTATGGACTAAATTGTTACATATATTGAACTAACCTAATTAATCATTTAATTACACTAAATTAATCACAACTACTTAAGTTTTCTTTTGAAAATTTGTTAAAACAAATCATGTATGTTTTCAATATATTATAAAACATATATATGTTATAAAATGGATAAGACTTTAAAGAAAAATAATTAGAAAATTCATTTTGCGTAAAATTTGTGAGTTTTGATAAAGTTAATAAGTAGCTAAATAATGTAATTAATGATATTTATTAAAAATTATAAATAAATAATTCTATTTAGTCAAATTACCTTAGTTTATTCAATTAAAATGATTCATCGATCAATTAAAAAAATACATTCATTGATTACCTGTTTATTAATTTTTATTAACAGTTTGAATTAATTCCGACTGTTTTATTGATTAATTTACTAAAATTCCATCAAATTTCCATGATTAATCCTGTAAAATAAATACATACATATTGGTTCTCCATAATATCTGGACAACATTCTCAATTTCTCATGCACAACCAATTATTTTTTTATTCTTAGTTATCTTATTTTCAGGCATATTATTCTCGGGCATCATTCATTTTTCAGATATAAAAAACCTTAAACCAAACCACCCCTTAAATTTTAAGTTTACAATTATAAAGACTTAATTAAAATTTGAACTTTAATATAATACAATGAAATTGAAAGTTCAAAAGGAAAATTTAAGGGAAAATTAGGGTCTGTTTGATAGGCAATCCGGATTTTGTTTTACGTTTTCAGATTCACTGAATTCAGTGAATATGCGTTTGGCAGACGTGTTTTTGAAAACTGTTTTCGGATTCTGTGATCCAAATAGTGAAAATTCTGAAAACAATTTTTTTTTTTTATGTTTTCATTGTATCCAGATTTTGAATTTGAAAATTTTAAATGCATAATTAAATTAAAAAAATCAAAACTTTAATAAATATAGTATTTTCATGTTATAAACTCAATTCATTTTTGTGAAATTAAAATTTGTATAATATAATGTATTATAAATTACATGATATTATAAAATAATAATTATACAAAATTTATAACATATAAAATGTTTATAAATTAATTAATAATAGTTTATATTCAACTTAATACTTTAATTGATAACTACAAATAGTTTATGGTTTATAAATATATTATCAAACACATTTTGAACAATTTTTGAAAATGGAATCAAATTTCTGAATCTGCTACCAAACACATATCTGAAAACATGAAATACAACTCTGTTTTCATTGAATCCCTTGTTTTCAAATTTCTGTTTTCAGATCACCTACCAAACGGACCCTTACCTTTTTAGTTCCCGAGTTTTTAACACTAGGTGCATTTGGTTCATGTGTTTTTAAAATAAATCCTTTTAGTCCTCAAGTTTTTAAGAATAGGTTTAAAAGGTCCTTATCACTAACAAAACCGTTAGATGCAAACAGAAAATCTGATTGTACTTATTAGTTGTTTATCTTGGAGACAAAAGATAGGTTATGTTTGCCTGGCTAATTGTTTTTTTTTTAATCCAAATCAGCATCTACATAAGCAACTAATGAGTACAATCAGCTTTTTCGTTTGCATCTAATGGTTCTCTTAGTGATAGGAACTTTTTAAACTTATTCTTAAAAACTCGAGGACTAAAAAGGTCTATTTTAAAAACTCAGGAACCAAATGCAGTTAAAAACACAAGAACTAAAAAGGTAATTTTCCAAAAATTTAATTTATTTGCTTAAATAGCTCGGCTCTTGTCTCCGAGACAATTCAAAATTATTATCTAATTTTTCGCGGCAATTTCTTGAAGATCCGATGGAGGAGCAAGACCACAGCATCGCCAATGGAGTTCTCTCCTGCCCTAATCGACATCGCGGTAACTCTCTCTCTCTCTCCACCTCTGTGTACCTGTTTCTAGACCCTTGCTTCTTCAGCAAATTGCTAGTGACGTTCTAGGGTATGCAGGAGCTTTTATCCGCTCGATCTTCACAGTGTTATGTTTTAGTCAATTATAGTTTTGCTGGATCTAAATATTTGAGAATTTCTGCTTTTGTTAGTGTAATTGTTTCATCCGTCGTTTGCTAGTGGATCAGGAAATGAAGCTTCGACTAGAAGCTTTCTATTATTGAGATTCTAGCTGAAATATTGAACTGTGTTCGTGCTTCTTAGTCTAGCTGCGCCTTTTTGTCTACTCTTACTCTAGAATTTTCGTTGGGGGGGGGGGGGGGGGCATTCTGTTTTCATTAAGCTGTTATATACTTAAGATTCCTTTCGATGTAGGCTGTCCAATTGAAGGTATGGAATCCGTGGTTGCGACTGTCAGTGGCTACCATGGTACAGAAAGATTCAACCTTATCAAGATGATATCTTATACTGGTGCCAGCTATGTGGGTGCAATGTCAAGGTCTATTACTCATTTGGTGGGTTTTGATTTTATTTGCCCCTAATTCAGTCTGAGAAGCACCAATAGGTTTCAAACGAGATGAATTTTGAAAAGATGTATTTGAAAAAAAAAAGAAAGAGTATAGAGTTCTGGATGAGGATTTAATGAAATGCTTGTTGGAGTATAATTATGCCGTATTTATTAGTCATCCATCTGCAATTATTGGCTTAAAAATGATGTTACTTATTGTTTTATTCTTATGGTGATTAGATCTGTTGGGAACTAGAAGGAAGGAAATTCAATCTTGCTAAGAAATTCAAAACAATAATAGTCAATCATCGTTGGCTTGAAGATTGCATCAAACAAGGAAAGCGTGTCTCAGAAGGTCCTTACATTCTTCAAAGGTATGGTCAATTCTATACAGAAGGCTATTTTTTCTGCATTACATTATATTTGCTTGTGGCAAGCCGGCATGTTGGCGCTTTTATGGAATTTGTGGGAGGAAAGAAACAATAGGATTTTTAGGAGGTTAGTTAGAAGCCCGGGGAAGTGTGGTCTTACTAGATACCATGTCTCCCTATGTGCTTCAGTCACGTAACTTTTTTGTAATTATCCGTTAGGTCTCATTATGATAGACTGGAGATCTTTCCTTTGATAGGACTCCCTTTCTGTGGGTTTGGTTTTTTGTATGTCCTTGTATTCTTTCATTTTTTCTCAATGAAAGTTGGTATTTCATAAAAAAGTAACATCCTTAATTTCGGTCCTAGGGGTTTTGTACAAACACATTACGACTAGTACAAAGACTTTAAAGAGTATATCTAGTCTGGGATCCGAGAAAAAGATCTTCTTTTCATGGCATCAAGACAAACAAATATAGAAATTGTACAATTAGGAACATTTAGTGAACAAATAACAAATATTGCCTCGAGCACATTTCAAACAAGCTGAAGGACGTTGTAGAAGGATAAAAAGCGATTTTATTTGTTTTCAAATACCATTCTCTTTCTTAAAATTGTTATGTTATTTTAGAATAGACTTGGTGAAGTACAATAACCTAAATCCATATGCTAAACGAGTTAATTGATATGAAATACAAATTGAATTAGAACTCAAAAAAAAAAAAAAAAAAAGAACTAAGGTACTTATCAATCTCCCGCTGGTGAAATGTCTTGAGTTATAAAAAATATATATATAGTTTTTTGGCAATTATGTTTTGAAAACTGTTTCAAGGTGGAGGTACTACAATCAAACACGTTTCTTGATTTTAATATTCTATGGTACAACTAAGCTTTCCAACACACCTTTGTTTTCCTTCTTTTCAACATCTTTAGAAATTCATTTCGAATCCCGAGACAATCTTTTGTTTACCTTTAGTGTTGATATGATATCATTGAATTTGTAAACAGATAATCAATTTTATGGTAATAGTTAAAATACATGGAAAAGAGGGAACCTGAAAATCTTATATAGGTTTCCAATCAACCCATCAACCCAGACAAGTGCTGTAATTCCATCAGTGCATATGTTCTGACTTCTTCGTGCACCTCATTGCAGTCAAATAAGGAATATTCTTTTCCCAAAAGAAATTGTAACGTGCATTTATCCATTACTTGTTTAGGAATCTTCGTAATCCTGCCGAAACATATAATTTTCTTTTCACAGTAAACGAGAACTTAACGTATCAATTGTATGACCTTATTGTCTCTGATTATCTGTTCTTCCGTTTGTTTTCCTTTTCCTTTGCTCTGTTAGAATGTTTTTTTGTCAAGCTTTCCCTAAGGCTCGATTACATATCAGATAATTTCCCACCATTGCTTTACAGCTTTTACCCTGTAATCATGTTTATTTTTATCGATTTGAATTGTGGATTTTATTGCAGTGGCCAATCAGCAGGTCCATTGTCAATGAAACTCCCTCTTGCTGTAAAGGGTTCTGTCTCAACCAAAAAGTATATCGTGCTTTCTGAAAAATTACATAATTGTGACAATGTTGAAGATCAAAGCATTGAAAACATATGCTCTTTTGGAGATTCAATCTTGCCCCATTCTTGTTTGCTGGATGAGGTGATTTGAGACATTCCTCTCTCAAGATATGTGCAAAAACTATCCTGAATCTTTTACAGCTTTTAAGTGGGGAGAAATAATCGATTAATTATTATGTTGTAACTCATATCTCAGGAAGATTTAAACTATCAAAGAATACGAATCCTTCAATTGATTTATATTTCCTTTCATGGTTTTTAGTGTAGTAAGTTCAGTTGAGAAATTCATTATTTTATTCACATTCATGGTTTCATTGGTTTTTTTTGAGTCCAAGTGACCATTCATTGATCTTTGTGCATGCTATTATCTTAAGAAAAAAAGGTTGGAAAGGAGTTCATTATTTGTCTAAAGGTAATGCTCATTAGTCATTTCATTACTAACCCTTTTAATGTTAATCCCATCCAGGATCTGTACTCTGATTTTAGAAAAAGTGATGACACCGCTAGTAAACCAAAGCACAAATTGCGGAAGAAGGTTTCTAAGCAAGACGATCCATCAAGCTCAAGTTGCAGGAACCATTTTGAGGAAGCAACTCCCTCTGGATTTTTTGCAATTGAGGTAAGATATTTCATTATTTTTTCCATCTTACATTTTGAATCCCATTCATTTTTCTCCACGTGGCTACTGGCTATAGTTGATATGATTAGGCCGCTTCTTTTGCACTTCAGGTCTAAGATCTGTGGTCATATCTTGTACTAGCGCAAGGTTTAAATCTAAGAAATATCTGTTCTAATACTAATGTATGTAAGTAGTTTTCTTTAATTAAGTAATATGATCTAGTTCTAATATCCTTATTGTTGGTTGTTGACATGGTATGTTTTGATTAAACTTCCAATCCTATTCTCATAAAATCCCAATAAATTGGTATGTTCTGATTTTATTTCGAGGTACGGACCTATTGTTTTTTCTGATTGAAATTTTATATCCACAAAAAAATACTGTGAGAATTTTCACTTTTAATTATTGTTTTACTCGACACAACAAATTAACATTATGGAACATATTTATACACAAATGTGTTAGGCTAAACAACCCATAGCTAAACAGTTGAACAAAAAGAAAAAAGAAGACTCCACTAATTCAACTTATCTAGCTGTGTACTTCAACATCTCTTCAAAGAAATGGCAACAATTAAGAAAGGGCATGGGCTTACTTCTAAGATTTAACAAATGTTTTGAAGTCACTGGTTTAGTAAAAGTGTTGGTTGGTTGATGAGCAGCGGTGATAATCTTTAATAAACCATCCCTGTGTACAACCTTTTCCTAGAGTGAAAATCAATTTCCAGATAAACTTGTCAATCCATTTAACTGGTTGTGGCTAGGTTTTGACTTTGGAACATTTTGTCCCATCTAGGAAGAATTGGAAGCTCATTAATCCTGTCCTTTGAACTTCTGAACTGCTGCTCGTTTTACTTCGATGACCAGGAAATGTCAAACCCCACAGCTTAAATTTAGACAATACCATTTTTAACGATTTGCACGTTTGTAGTTTTTCATTGGACCAGGAGATAATCTCAAATTGTCAGTTCCTTTTAAGATGTAACTTTTACAGCCTTCTGCCAACATGAGCATAGCTCAACTGACATAAAGTTGTACTAATGACCAAGAGGTATATGGTTCGAATTCCTCCACCCCATATGTTGTCCAAAAAAAAAAAACTTCTACAGCCTTCTAAGTTCACTTTTATTTATTTATTAGTATGCCATTCTTTTAGACCTTGTCTTTTACCTTTTTTGGGTAATCGATTCCCTTTATTATTCTGATGAAATTTTATTCTTTTTGTCTTCTTTTTTTTTTTTTGGTAAATCATCGCTTGAGAAAAAGAAGCATTACAGCGTGAACCACATTTTATTATGTACTTTTGAACTTTTTTTCACTGAGAAATTTTGCCTCTATTTCATTTGGATAGCGTGGTAGCTCTTCAAGCTTGGCGAGAGATGAAAGAAAAGGTGAAAACAGTATTCAGAAACCTGCCGTTAAATCTTCACGGAGGCGGCGGCTTGTGAATAAAAATTCTAGCGAAGATCCTAACGAGCCTAATGCGTGGAATTTTGACCCGGAGTGCCATCACTTGGGAACTAGTAACCATGGTAATAGTCTTAGAGTTTCATCTAGCCATTTGGATGATGAAGCAGATATTGAAGTGGTAAACATTGGAGGAACATCTGATCGTGAGCAGTTGTGTGACGAAAGGGGACTAGCAAGTAACAGTTATGAAGGTGTTGAAGCTTGTGAGAATCTATCTACTTCCAGAGATACAAACTTACCAGTCGAAAATGCACCAAGAGTCCTCACGATAACTTCGGAAGATGAATTGCACGATATTAGTGATTTACAAAAGAACATTGAAGACCCAGTTATAGAGCCTAATGCGTGCTTACCTTCCAATTCAACAGAGCTATCATGTGTGATCTGTTGGACAGATTTTAGTTCGACAAGGGGAGTTTTGCCCTGTGGCCATCGATTTTGCTATTCATGCATTCAAAACTGGGCAGATCACATGGTAAAAATTTTATTCAATTTCTATGCATGGAGCTTCAAGGATCCAATTAAACCTTGTGATATTCTTTTTGCTTTTCGAGCTAACACAAATATAAAAGCCAGGACCTTGGACAACGAACTATTCAATTTATTCAACATAATGAGAGTTAACTAGTTTGACTTCATTGACTAGGTTGCATTCTTGCGTCTATAATTGGGCCTAGAGAACAACTTATTTGAATTTGTAATCGTAATCATAATCTTCTTAATGATAATACTCTGTATTTTGTAGAACTCTGGATTATGTTTTGGAAGTGCTAATTAGGGTTGTGTAGTAGTCCTTTCTTTGATACATGCAGAAGTACGGACTTCCAGACAAATAACCTTGAGAACTTTATGTTGCCTCCATAATTAGTAGTATTATTTTCCTTTTCCCATTGCCTCTCTGGTCTGTTTATCTCTTTTTGTTTTGTTTTGTTTTTTTTTTTTTTTTTAATTCGAAGGTAAAAGTGACTATCTAAATCAACATGGAATGAAATGTGTTTTACGGATGGTAATATATTGCAAAAGTTAGGGTGAGGATTGTTTGAGCAGCGACGGGATTAATATTTTCTTCCATGATTTTTACTCTGTGACACTCTATTCCTCATTTAACATTCTAATTTCTGGATTAACATTCTCTTTCATTAGTGGAATAAAAACTAAATTAGAGAAATCTTATAAATCTGAAACCCTAGGTTATTGAACTGACCTTAGTAGTCAGTTTTAAACACAGGATATTTTAACTTCTTGTCATGTATGGTTGTATTGGGATTCTTCAACTATTCGGCTACATCACTGATTTGATTCAGAAGAATTAGCCTGATAATTGTGGCTTTATAGTTGTATAATAGCAACAACAAATCTGAACTTGATGGAAATCCTCTAATAACAAGATTATAACTAAGCCAAATTATGTGAGCTCCAAATTTATTTCTTTTCCTCTGGTGGCTGGTGCCAACTTCTACTTTGAAATTCTGAGCTATTAATGGTTCTCGTTTTTTGATCTTGTAGAGTGAGTTTGTCAATCTCAATTGAGTAAACTATCTTCCAAATGCTGTCAATGTTCTCGTATGTACTTTGAAATTCGGAATCAGTATCAAGGTCCTAACTAGGTCTTGGTCTTGTAGGCTTCAAGCAGAAAGATCTCAACTTGCCCTTTGTGCAAAGCCAGTTTTCTGAGCATCACGAAGGTTGAAGATGCTGCCACTTCGGATCAGAAGATATACTCTCAAACAATTCCATGTGGTCCATCATTATTAGATATTTACATTCTTCCTGATGAAAGAACTCTTAACAGCGGTGTTCAGGTTACATTTTTTTTCCTTCTGCTCAACGTCCTTACTCCGTGGCTTTTTCCTTTTATTTTCGAGAATTTTATTTGTTGATTGCTTTAAGGATTTTGTTTATTTGTGGCTAGAACAATTATGCATGGTTCTGCATTCTTAGGCCCCATTTGATAACCATTTGGTTTTTGAAAACTAAGCTTGTTTTCTTCTAATTTCCTTAGGATTGTTTCCATCTTTGTTAAGGACACATTTGAATTCCTAGCTAAATTCCAAAAACAAAACAAAGTTTTTGAAAACTACTTTTTTTAGTTTTCAAAACTTGACTTTGTTTTTGAAAACATGGGAAGAAGGTAGATAACAAAACCAAGAAACTTGTAGGTGGAACTAGTGTTTTCAAGCCTAATTTTCAAAAACCAAAAACTAAAAACCAAATGGTTATCAAACGGGGCCTTAGCTTTTGAGTTTCACTGTTATTTTTCTATTTCGCATCTCTATTGTACTCATCTCATTATGGTTAAAACGGTCCATCTGGACCAACGGCTAATTCTCAATGGTTATAAATAACAGCCCTCTGTAGCAGCTGTATGTAGTTCATGCCGATGTCGGGAACCAGAGGACCTCCTTGTAAGCTGCCATCTTTGCCAGATTCGACATATTCATTCGTATTGTCTGGACCCTCCCTTGTTACCATGGACTTGTATTCACTGTAAGGATCTGCAGACACTCTACCATCGAAGCCATTAGTTTGTTGTCTTGAAATCAGGTAACTTGCCTCCACTTCTGATTCCGTCGTATTGTTCTGTATACTTTTCAAAATTCACGTGAGTTGGGTATTGGTGGATTTTTCTGTTGGGAAATTGGATTAAAGGGTAGCGTACGAGTCGTTGTGAGCATAAACAAATAGCGAGCAACCTGTCTTGATAGAGAATTTTTATGTCAGAGGATCCAATTTGTCCACCTGGCTAGCCGTTTTTCCTTTACAAAAAACTTTATTTAAAAAAAAAAACTCTTCTCCACACTATTATATAGGAGCTGTAATGTGTTTTATGATGTCGTTTGTTTGTATTAGATTATTTCTATTACATTTTTTAACAAATACGTAGATTGCCAAAGCGAGCTTAGCTCAACAGTAATTAGCATGTACCTTCGATCAAGAGGTCAGAGGTTCGAATCTCCCACCCCCAAATGTTGATGTACTCGAAAAAAAAAAAAGAACAAATACGTAGATTCAACCTTGACAAACTTACTGGTGTATAAGTCAAGTTTGTCTTTAGTTTTTAAATAATTATCTACATGTTATTCAAGATTATCACTTAATAGTTTTGTTGTATTGGGATGTGAAATTAAAAGAAAGTTGATCAAACTTAAATTGAAGTTTTAAAAATTGAGAGACAAAAACAAAAGTAGATGAAGGAGCTGAAGGGATTGAAATTGAGTTTTTTAAAAAAATTAACTAAAATAAGAAACATTTAAAGATTGGAACTCAAAATCATGTTTAAACCTATTATTGTTATTAGGACTTCATTCACAGGAACATTGACCTGAATTGCATGTGCACAAGCATACTCCAACTATTCTCCTTATATTAGAAGCCAAGCACATGGGATTTATCAAATCATCTACCTAACTAAACTTCAGAATACCCCCTTAGGAAGATAGTTTATAAAATTCTTAGTTGAAGCTTTACAATGATTGACATGTGATTCTTTTCAGGTGATTGCAAAGAGCAAATGGGAAGACAATTGAAGTTAGCTGAAGATTTTGGAGCAAAGAAAAACCAACCTGCCTCCCATGAATCTTCACTGCTAAGGTTGTGCCCAACACTGATTATTGTTTTAGTTTTGAAAAGTTTCAATGCTTTTTGGCTGTTATGATGTGGTTTTTGAATGTAATGTTTACTTACAGTTGCATTTAACCGAAAGAAGAGATTAGGGGAAAAGTCCATCCGTACATATTCTGGAAATTCTTATGTGCATAAAGCATAATTATTAGGAAATCCTTGAAACTTTTCCTTTTCAACTGTTCATGTGAAATTGAGATTTTTAACATGTCCTGTCCTGCTTCTATATTTTAATTTTTTAATCTTAGTCTGAGATTTTGTACTCATAATATTCATGAATTTAAAGACTAAGATTTTATAATCATAACATTTATGACTATTGTAGTATATTTTTATATATATGTAAAGCCTGTTTGATATTGTCTATTGTACCCCTTTTTTTTTAGTACATCAACAATTGGGGGTGGGGGATTCGAACCTTTGACCTCTTGGTTGAGGGTACATGTCAATTACTGTAGAGGTAGGCTCGCTTTGGCATTGTCTATTGTTTCTTGTTTTTATCTTTCTTCTACGAAGAAATATTGTGGTAGACTTTTGGTTTTTGTTCCCGTGGCTTAAATTTTGGTTCTTGAACTTTGGAAGGGTTGATTTTAGGTTTTTCAATTTTCAAGTTTATTCCATTAGGGTTATTGTATTGTCAAAATGACTATTTTTAACAATGTTTAGACAATCACTACTTTGGTACTTTTATTTTACCTTTAATAAGTGGATAATGTGATTTTGGATATGTTAAGTTGTTAACCTGAGTTTTTTTTTTTTTTTTTAATAAATTTAATTTTAGGGGCTAAAATATTCATTTTGGAGTTTAAAGGCTATAATGATTGCTTTTCTTCTCCAAGTTTAACGACTAAAATAGATATTTCAAAAACTCAAGGATGCAAACAGTTCAAATCTTAAAATTTAAAATAAAAGAAGCTTTACTTGAAAATATAACTTTTATTAATAAAACATTCAAAATTATTGTAGAATTTTATACATTTGGTAGTTTATTATGTATTTTGCTATTAAAAAAAAGTATTTTTTTTTATAGCTTTTGTCATTATTTCCCAGCCTAAATCCAAATGATGATCAAGTACGAATGGTCCTTGCTCCATATAAAAATACAATATCTAAAAAAAAGTAGAAAAGAAAATAAAAAGCAACAAAAAGGGAAATCAATTAATAAAATCTACAACTTTCCATGGATTCCACAAAAATAAAAAATTATAGGAGTGGGGAAGAATTAAAAGCAAAAAAAAAGTGTATGTGTTTAAAGGTGGGTTTGCTTTTAGGGGAAATGTTAATGAAAAATGACATCCACCACAATTTCACTTTCTTGTCCAAACAATTGCCACGTCATCAACCTTATTATTTCTTTAAATACGAAATTATAATATCATAATTTTATAGGCAAAGTGCTTAAAGATGATCGAATGAACCTAACATTATTAGTTACAAATTAATAAATATATTTGTCTCTATAATTAATTCATATTAATTTTTCTTTTTCTTATTTTGGGAGTTAAAGTTTTGGTCAATTCGAGAATAAGACGGCGGGTACAGCGTGATCTTTCACGAGGGCTTAGAGTTAGTAACCGCAACATATATATATATATATATATATTATTTTAAAACATCAACTTATCAACAAAAAAAAAAATAATAATAAAAAACTTTGTTTTAAAAAATTTACAAATTTGGTTGATGTGATAGTAAAATGTTGACAATTTTTTTTTCTCTTTTAACTTTCATATATTGAAAAAAAGACGAAGAAGAATATAACTCGTTCATTAAAAGAAGCCAACAAAAGCTATCTCAACTGATATAAAGCTTTTCTCACAAATTAAAGGTCCAAATCTACAACCTCACATGTTGTTAAAAAAAAAAACTCTCAAATTTGGGGATAAGGGGATTCAAACCTCTGACCTTTTGATTGAGGGTACATGTCAATTACCGCGAGGGATAGGGGGATTCAAACCTCTGACCTTTTGGTTGAGGGTACATGTCAATTACCACTGAGGTATACTCGCTTTGGTCGATTCTAAATTAGCAAAAATATTGGTTTGGTTATCGTTTTAAAATTTCCAATAATTTGTTTATATTTAATTTCGATCGAAAAGTTTTTTTTTTTTTTTTTTTTTAATTTTTAAAATCGACCGAATAAGCTATTGTGTACCAATTTTGTTATAAGGCTATGGTGTATGATTTGATGTACTTCAAAAAAATTTGATAGGTTTCATGGATTTTAACACAAATCATAAATTAAAATATGTCAATTGCATTAATGCACAATGTTCGAAATTCATGTTAGTTGTCTGAGCCAAAGCGAGCATGGCTCAACGACAATTTTCATGTACTTTCGATCAAGAGGTTGGAGGTTCGATCCTCCACCTCCAAATGTTGATGTACTCAACCAAAAAAAATGTTAGTTGTCTAAATTCCAAAAAATTGTACTTTTGCTTATATATTGTAATGTAGTTAATATTGTAAAAATTGAAAGTTTTATTTACTATTAGAGGAAAAAAATCAATTTTATGTCTAATAGATTTGTTAATTTTTTAAAAAATTGAAGATTCAAAGGAAATAATATTAGACACTAGATTGAAAGTTTATGATCAATTTGACACTTTTAAAGTTAAGGAACTTATTATGGACACAAAATTGAAAATTTAAGGACCTATTAGATACATTTTTTTTTTTTAATACAACAACACTTGAGGGTGGGAGATTCAAAACTCTAACCTCTTGATCGAGGATACATACCAATTACTGCTGAGCTGTGTTCACTTTTCCTGGAAGGATTTCATTTGGCTGCATGCAAAAGATGTTAGAAACAAATTTCAATATCTCACTTAAAACAAAAATGTGGTCACTTTCATCACATTAAATTTTCTGAGATAACTTTGCCTTCCACCACCATATTCTTTTCTCTGATTCACAACATTTTGCTTCTATAGACCTTACAAAAATTATGGATAAAAATTTTAAATCATATGCCATACACACACAACATATCTACTTACTATATCATTTCCCAACTTTAACTATAATATTTTTCCAAATTATTTTCTTCATCCAAATTTTCTCGAGATAGATATGTAGCATTGTTCGTAGAGATATTTTATGAATTGGCTAACTTCCTTGTAAGAAGAAACAAGTGCCACACAATCACTTTAAACACAATCATAACTCTTGGTATTGAACATAACATATCTACTTAATATATCATTTCTCAACTTTCACTACGACATTTTTCCAAATTATTTACTTCATTCAAAATTTTCTCGAGATAGACATGTAGCGTCGCTTGTAAGTAGAAACAAGTGCCACACAATCACTCAAACACAATCATAACACTTGGTATCAAAG
The DNA here is from genome assembly GCA_017139565.1 of Luffa aegyptiaca. Classification (NCBI taxonomy): domain Eukaryota; kingdom Viridiplantae; phylum Streptophyta; class Magnoliopsida; order Cucurbitales; family Cucurbitaceae; genus Luffa; species Luffa aegyptiaca. Next base: position 2,020,928 of record CM029396.1, read on the forward strand.
TTCGTCAGAAGTTCGAATTTCCACCTTACCCGAGAAACTCAAACATTTAATCTCTGACAGAGAAAAGAAAAAGAAGTTCAAAGTAGTGTTTGGCAGCCCAGAAAATCAACAAGAAAATGAGAGAGAAAGGAAAAAAATCTTCTTCTTCTTCTTCCCCTCCTCCCATACACTGAAAATTAGGAAGCAACATAATAAATTCATTGAAATTAAAGAACACCCATTACAAATTAGACTCCATTTTAGACACCTCTGTAAAAAAAAAAAAGAAGAGAAAAATCAAAAAGCATAAGTTTTTGTAGAGGGAGAGTCAGCAATTTTCATGGTCTCTTGGATGAGCTTTTGAGCCTTTCTGCTTCTGATTTCAACTCTCATGCTTTCACTTTTCTCCATCTTATCATAATTTGTTGCCTTCTTCATCTTCAATGACTTCATAATTTTTGCTTTCAAATTCACCACTAATCTCTCAAAACCCAATATCATCACCATCTTTTTTTATTTTTTTTTTTTCCTTCAAAAACCTGCAAAATTACACAACAAAAATGGCAAGAACAAGAACAAGAGTTTAGAGAGAGAGAGAGAAAAAAAAAGAGTTTAGAGAGAGAGAAGAAGTTTAGAAATGAAAAAAAAAATGTGGGTTTTGGGTTTGGTACAAGGAAGAGCACTTCAACACTAATTATAACAGCCAAACCAGACAACTTTTCTGGCCTTTTTTTTTTTTTTAGAAATTTTATGATTATTATTTATTTATTTATAATATTCATAAATATTACTTTATTCCATTTAGTGCCCCATCTTTTCTTTCAACACTTAGACTATTATCTGCCCTTTCACATTTTTTAAATTTCATTAGTCAATGGGGTACCCCTTGCAGCTGAGATGTTTTTATTTGCATAAATTTTCTTTTGAAAGATAAAATATTAACTCCTTCTAATATCTTATGAGTTTTCTCTGCCTGACCCAAATGTATTAGAATTAGATGTTTTTTTTTTTTATTTTTTATTTTTTATACAATATATGGAGGTGGAGAAATTCGAACCACAGATCTCTTAGTCATTAAGATAAGCTTTATGTCAGTTAAGCTATGTTCATGTTGGCAGAAATTCTGTCTCTGACTATGATTTTGATTAACTTGTACATAATTTATGGTTTTATGCATTGAATTTCATTTGCAATAGGATTTTAACATTTTTTTGGGTTAAATGGTAAGTTTAATTTCTAAATTTATAGTTTTATGTGTAATATAAACTTTTAAAAATGTGTGATAGGTCATTAAGCTAGCTTTCAATTTTGTGTTTACAAGGTCATTGAAATTTAGAAGTGTCTAATAGATCCTTGGACTTTTTTTTGTGTCTAATAAGTCTTCAACATATTCAACATTTTTTTAGAAATTAATAGATCTATTAGACATAAAATGAAAATTTGTGTTTAATAAAATCATAAAACTTTCAATTGAGCTAACTTAAATACTTTCAATTGAGCTAACTTAAACTTTCAATTGAGCTAACTTATATATATATATATATATATATATATATACACCAAAGTTCCACATTGGCTAGATAAGGGGATGATCATGAGTTTATAAGAGAGGACAAGTATCTCCATTGATATGAGACATTTTGGGGTGATCCAGAAACAAACCGAAGGGGGAAACACCATTTGATTTCGGAGACCAAAATGAAACGTAACTCAAACATCATGGACTAAAAATGTATTTTTTTTCCATAATTTTATTAACCATACAATCAAGGCCTTGACACTTTCTTTAAAATGGATATTTTAATCCTACTTTATTTCATCAGAATCCACTTACAAAGAAGGGCATGGTGGTGTCACCTAGTCAGACATTTATTTATTTATTTATTTATTTTTCATAGAAAACAGAAAAAAGAAATTAATAAATCACATTCACGGTCTATAAAAATCCAAAATTAGCTTTAAATGGGAAAAAGTTAATAGAAAATTATATCACAATGTCATATTCCTTTCAACTTGTAAAGGAGGAATTATCCTCTGCAAAAGCCTCTGCATATCCATCAGAATATTCCATCTCGATGGACGGTCCTGATCGTTTCTCGTATCACTATGCAAAATATTCTTTTTATTCTTTTCCAATATATTTTTAAATTTTAAATTTTGTTACCTTTTTTATACATGAAATTTAGGTAATTAGTTTAATTCTGATGGATAAATTTCAAACTTCAAAATTTTTTGTTGAAGTTTTGGAAAATTATTGTATTTTTCCATGTTATTAACTTTTCATTATTAATAACTATAATAAAAGATTTTTTTTTTTTTTTGAAAAATTTTGACATACACTAAATTATAGGAGTTGTTATACTCACCTACGGAATTTTTAATTGAAATAACTATCACCTTAAATTTATAAATTGTGATAATTAAATCTTATTATTATTGTTACATTAATGATATATTCAAGTATATGCACAAACTTATAAGCTATAAAAATCTAAAAAAAAAAATCTAAAAAAAAGTACTAAAAAAATGTATAACAACTAAATCCTCCTTGAGTTAGAGTTTGTTTGTTTTTTTTTTTTAAAAAAATAATTTTTTTATTTAAAAAAACCTTGAGTTATAATTTTTTTTTTTGAAAAACCTTGAGTTATAAATACTAGTTGAGCAGCACGTGCATTGCACGTGAAATATTATAGTTTTAAATTAAAATATGAGAAAATAATAGTTTTTTAATATGCAATAAATAAATATTCTATAATTTTTATTTTAATAAATTTTTAAAAGGTAGACAAAGCAAACTTTTTTTTCAATGTTTTCATATTATTGTTTTTTTATGAAAATTCTTATGTATATATTACAAACGAAATTTTGCACAAATAATTAATCTATTAAATGAATATGTTAATATTTTGATACAGTGAAACACATGCATAAAAAAATTTCATTTTAATGTTTTTATATTTTTTTCCTTTTCGTGAAAATTCTGAAAAAAATATATATAATTTAGAATTGTTTACATAGTTGTGTCTTATACATACAAGAAATAAATAAATAAATAATATTATTGTTTTAAATTAATTATTAATAATTAAATTTAAGAAAATTATTCTAAAAATACACATTTATTTAAATGAAAAAAAAGGTATATTATGACATGTTTGCATCTCTATGAAATATTTTGAACATTTTGTCTATAAAATATTGATATTTATATAATTGAAAGAGCACGAGTAATAAATGTCAAAAAACTATAAGAATGAAAAATGAAAAATGAAAAATAGAAAGAAGAAGTTTCTCCTAATGAAGTATCATGTAACTTTAGGATTGGATGTCAAAATGATTGTTTGTAACAATAAACGTGAACTAAACACATGTTCAGACACTCAATCATTTGGGACACCATTGTATAACCCAAAAATAGGAATAGATGTTGTTTTCTATAGAACCTATAAACACGTCTCCACTGTTAAATCATGATGTTTCAAATTTACGGTCTAAATAACACCCATACACAGTGGAATAGTCACACCCATATGTGAAAGAATGCTTTGTTTCACTACGTAACCACTCCCTATAGATTAAATTCTCTCAACAGACACTTCTAACAGTTGCAACTATTTGAAGCAATTAGTCACACCCATATGTGAAAAAACGCTTTGTTTCACTATGTAACCACTCTCCATGGATTAAATTCTCTCAACAGGACACTTCTAATAGTTGCAACTATTCGAAGGGAGGGACAAAACAGGAATTTATTAAAAGATTCTCCCCTCTAGCCCCATTTATATATAGTATAGATTCTAATAACTAAACTCAAAATTTTTAATATTCTAGAAAAATACAAGAGCTATAATATTAACTATGTAATAAGTTAGGGTAGATGATAAATTAAGTCCTAAATTTGTGATTTATATTTATTTAGTTTTTCAACATTAAAAAGTTCAATTATGACCAAAATCTTGAAAATAATCTATATCATTAATATTGTCGAGGTAAAATGACAATCAAATAAATATTGATTGATATGATTTTAGAAAGATGGTCATTGGAAACACTAATTCAACCCATATGCCCCACACTTTGGTCTATCTAGCTATCAACTTATGTCTTTCAATTCAATTATGTTAAATCAACCAACATTTATCTAAAAAAAAGATTATAAAATTAATACGGAAGTTTAGCAATCTTTTCATTTAGCTAACAAAAGGTTGACAAGAAAAATAATTTTGATGGTTATTTTCAAAACTTTAAAGCTAAAAATATCGAATTTTAAATATTCTGTATATTAGAGTAATGTACTTTTTAATATTTTTAAATTTAAATACATAAGAGAGGGTATAATTTGTCAAAGTGAGCATGTAATTGACATGCACTCTTGACCAAAAGATCAGATCATGTTCGAATCTTCCATCCTAAATATTATTAAACTAAAGAAAATAAATAAATTAAACACTATGTTGTAAAAATTAAATAAATTTGGTAATTAAGTGATACTATTAATTTTCAAAGGAAAAAAAAAAAAAAAACAGCTTTAGGAGGCATATTATAATGTTTGGTAAATTGATTATATGAATAATGATGCTGTTTTCTTTATGCTCAAAATTAATGGAAATAAGTATGGAAGAACACAACACTATCATAATTATAAACAAATTTCATGATTTTGGGTTAATTTTTCCACTCAATAAAGGGGCTTTAGGTGAAATTTTCTTTTTACATTTGGTCACACTCAATTTGTTTTAAAATATATATTTTTTCCCCAATTTTAAGATTTAGTGGAATTCTTCTACTAATCACACATATTTTAAAAACATTTAAAGAAATATTATAATTTTGGATGAGATGATTGATGAATTTGAAATTTAAATAAAATTGTGTCTTGAAGACACCATATTGTGACTTAGAGGAAATGAATTTCTGTAAATGTGTTTGAACCTCAAGGTAAACACCTATCATGGATATTAAAATTTGATGAGTTTCTTGACAGAAAAATGTTGAAAATTGATATCATGATTTTAAAATCAGTGAGAGAGAGAAAACGACTACTTTACAATTGTGTCAATTTGGTATGGAATTATTGGTCGAACAAATCATTTGAATAAGATTTATGATAATTCATGAAGAATCTGTTTGAAATGACTTTTTAAGTGTTTAAAAAACCGATTTTAAGTGAATAAAGTATTTTTATACCGTTAGAAGTCATTCTAAACCGACTTGAAAAGATATTGGTTTAGCATCTTTCGTTACTTATATTTGGTCAATATAGAGTGAAATCCATATACTTTTATCTTCTTTTTTTGAGGAAGCATATACTTTTATCTTTGTAGTTTAGATAAGTGTTGAGTTTTTGTTTATCTTGTTATTTTTCTTTTATTTATTTTACCTCATTGCTCTTTTATGTTAACTTCATCGTTATAGTTTTGATTGTTAAAGTGAGTATAACTCAATAATTGACATATACCCTCAGTCAATAGGTCTAAGGTTCAAAATCTAACAATCTAAAAGGTTGCTGAACTAAAAGAACTTTATTTGTTCAAATTTTGTTTAAAGGTTTTATTACAAACTTAGCTCCTAAACTTTCAAGGTTAGTATCAATTAGATTCCTGAACTTTCAAAAGTGTCTCATAGGTCCCTAAACTTTAGAAACAAAAATTGAACTAAAAGAATTTTATTTGTTTAATTTTTGTTTAAAGGTTTTATTACAAACTTAGCCCCTAAACTTTCAAAGTTAGTATCAATTAGATTCCTGAACTTCCAAAAGTGTCTAATAGGTCCTTCAACTTTAGAAATGTCTAATAAGTCTTTCAACTTTCAATAGATCTCTGACATATTCAAGATCTTTTAAAAATTAACCAATTTATTAGATATAAAATTGAATTTATACCTAATAAATTTTCAACTTTCAACTTTATATCTAATAGGTCTGTGAATTTTAAGAACGTCAAATAGGTCAAAGAACCTATTGGACACAAGAATGGAAGCTTAAAGATTTATTGCATACTTTTTAAAGGTCAGATACCTATTGGAAACAAAATAAAAAATTTGATTATTTAACACTTTTTAAAGTTCAGAGACCAAATTGATACAATCGTGAAAATTGAACAACGTTGTTCAAATTACTGACCAAATGCATGCTAATGGTATTAATTTTTAATTTCTAATTTTCAATTTACTCACTAAACATTCTCCTCTAAATTTGAGATTGTAATTTATCAAAATTAAAAATTCGAGTAAATTGTCTAACTCCTTTGCCATTTTCTTTCTCTCTCCTTCTTCGGTCTTCCCCATCGAAACCCTAGCCCCCAAAATCTCCTTCTCAAGCCCTAGCCCCCCGATTCTCCATTTTCTGCGCAAATGGTTCAGCCAACAAATTCATCCAAATTGCGATGGGGGGAGCTAGACGACGACGATGGGGATCTCGATTTTCTTCTCCCGCCCAAGCAAGTTATCGGTCCAGACGAAAATGGGTTGAAGAAAACTGTTGAGTATCAGTTTAATGAAGATGGTAACAAAGTCAAAATCACGACGACTACTCGAACTCGCAAGCTTGCCCATGCTCGCCTGAGTAAACATGCTGTGGAGCGCCGATCTTGGGCCAAGTTCGGCGATGCTGTCCATGAAGACGTCGGCAGTAGGCTCACAATGGTCTCCACTGAGGAGATTCTTCTCGAGCGCCCTCGTGCTCCTGGTTTGTTTTCGAAAAATCTTGAATTTGGTAGATTTCGAATTGGGTGCTTTCGATTTGTGTAGAAACTGTTTAATTTTATAATTTAGTTATGGAATATGCCATTTGTTTCTATGTTGGAGCGCATGGAAACATTTCCAACAGCTGGAGAAAATAGGGTTTTTCTTATGGCTACGTTGTGGTTGAGCTTTAGAAAACTGTGGTACCTGCTTACTAGAAATGTGTAAACGTAATTGGTTTGTATTTGAAATGAGAGGAGAGAATCACTTGATGGTGTGAGGAGAGTGATAGATCTTGCAGAACTATGCATATGGTATATGTTCTTTTGGGAATTACATGGTTATCTTGTGATTTTTTAAAAAATATATATTTATTTAAGATACCACACTTTCGTTGAGAAAAAAAAATGAAAGAATACAAAAGGGCATACAAAAAACAAGCCCACCAAAACACACACGCCAAAACTACATGAACGGGTCCCAATCTAAAAGAATAAGACCTAGTTGATAATTACAAAAAAGCTTAGAAACCGAAGCCCACTGAGACGCGTTAAACCTAATCGTCTCTCCCACAGCTCATTCGTGGATTTCTCCACCCCTCTAAAATTTCTATTATTCCTCTTTAGTCAAGTACACCACAAGATAGCAAAAAGCACGACTGCCATAGAACTCTCCCTATGTCACGAAAAGGAGGATGCGGACTTCCCCAAAAATAGAGGAGCAATTAATGTTACGAGTTGAGGCAACCCCAAAAACCCTGAAGAACTGGCTCCAAATGGAGCAAACAAAAGGACAATCCCAATGCAAGTGATTCAAGTCTTCCTGTTGCCTCCTACAAAGGACCACTGCTACTGCAACATGAACCAGTGTTTTCAAGGCGACCCCAGGCGCTCGCCTATGGTGAGAGGCGAGGCAACTTGAGGTTGCTGCGCCTGGAAGGAAGCAAAAGCGACCTCCTTCAACCTAGCGCTCGCCCGATGGCGCCTTTGGTCGCATGTATGCGCCTTTGCCATGGTGAAGGCGAGCGCCTGGTAATTATTTAGTATCAGTTAGATTTTTCTTTGTTTTTAGATTTTTCTTTGTTTTTTTTGGGTGTGTTCAAGAATCAAAGATGATTGAAGAAATAAAACTAAAGGTGAAGAAGAATCAAAGTTAAAAGGAAAAAGAAAAGGAAAATCGAAGAACCAAAGAAGCATCAAAGTTGAAGCTTTCAACTTGAAAGGAAAAAAAAAAAAAGGAAAATCGAAGAACCTGTCTTCTTAGCTTCAACCGCTGCATGTCTTCTCCTTCTTTAACATTTTCATGCAGCAACACTAAAGAAGAATGGTGTGTATAGCAAGCAAGTCAGTAGCACTCACATGCATGCTTGCTAGTAAAATTGCCATCTGGTAGTAAAATTGCCAGATGGCAGTATTACTAATTCTACTTCCTGTTAGTGCTATATTTAAAGTAGTTTTTGTTTATTTCAGTTACTATGCTATATTTATTAAATTTCCGTTTAGGAATGTGATTATTCAATCTTTTATCATATATTTGAAGGCTTATATCTTTATTTCTTCAATTATTTAAGTTACTCAGAAAATGGTTTTACCCATACTTTATACATATTATCTATTTATTTATTATTTTATTAAATGCGCCTTGCTTCACTCAATCGACGCTTTTTTGTCGCCTCTCGCCTTGAGGCGATTATGAAACTTGTTGCCTTAAAGTGCGTCTTGCGCTTTGAAAACACTGACATGAACGAGGAAAACCTTTGGATCTGATCCTGAGTATTCACTCGACCATGTAAAACTTCCAAGACAAAAAACTTCACTTTCTTGAGGATTTTGACCTTCCATAGAGAGGGAAAAATGGAGGCTCCCGGAGGAGGAAGAGGAGAGGAGAGAGAATGGAAAAAAGAGGCACAAGAGAAACCCCCCAGAGGGTTCTGGAGTTCAGAATCTAGTGTCACTTCTCTCAGGACGAAAAGACTGGTCAACCAAGAGAGAGAGAAAACTGATGACCACGCCTCTCAATCGGTGAGGAAGCGATGAAAGCCAAGGGAAGAAGAAGAGAAATCGAAACTGGGGAAGATCGAGGCTACCGAATGCAGTCTGTTCTCAAACAACTGGTAAAGACGGGGGAACAAAACGCTCAAGGGTTTATCCCCAACCCAAGAATCCTCCCAGAAATAGGTAATGGAACCATCCCCAATAGAACAACTAATAAACTGAGAGAAGAGAGGAAATCCCAAAGCAATAGTGGACTAGAGGTTTTTACTAGATCCTTCAGCCTACCACTAGAAACCCACTCGAATGAGTGCGGACCATACAAGCTTTCAATAACCTTCCACCATAGGGCATTTGGCTCATTAAAGGAGCGCCACAACCATTTCCTTACAGAGCCAATTTTTGAAGCCTCGGGTTACCAATGCCTAACCCCCCAACTCCTTAGCCTTAGAAACCACATCCCACCTGATCAGGTGAGCCCCACCACCCTCATCCACTCCTTCCCACAAGAAGTTCCTCATGAGCTTTTACAATACACACTGACGAGGGTAACCTAAAGAGGGAAAGAAAGTAGAGAGGGATCCCACTCAAGACAGACTGAATCAAGGTCAATCTCCCTCCTTTAGAAAAGAAGGCTTTCTTCCAGGAAGACAATCTCTTTTGGACCTTTTCCACCACAGGATTCCAAAAAACCGCCGATTTTGGATTGCCTCCCAGGGGGAGGCCGAGGTAGGAGCAAGGAAATTGACTCACCTCACACCCAACCAACAATCCCCAAAAACCCAACTTAGAGACCTCATAATTAACCCCAAAAATAGAGCTTTTCTGGCGATTGATCTTGAACTCAGAGATAGGCATCAAAGAAGGAAAGAAAACCATTTAAACTCCTGAACGACTCTTCCTTTGCTGAACAAAAGAAGAGGGTGTCATTGGCGAATTGAAGATGAGACAAGGGAATGCAATTTGATCCCACCTTAAAGCCCTCGATCACCCTTCATTCCACCCTAGACGAGACAATCCTACTCCAAACATCCACCACCAGAATGAACAAGTAAGGAGATAAAGGATCCCCTTGTCTGAGGCCTTTCGAAGCAAAGATCTTTCCCCTTGGTTTCCCGTTAAGGCCATTGATAACCATTTTGTTTTTGGTTTTGAGTTTTTGGAAATTAAGCTTAAAAACACTACTTTCATCTATAAGTTTTATTGGTTTTGTTATCTACCTTATTCCCATATTTTCAAAAACGAATTCAAGTTTTGAAAACTAAAAAAAGTGGTTTCAAAAACTTGTTTTTGTTTTTGGAATTTGGTTAGGAATTCAAGTGTATCCTTAACAAAGTTGAAAACTATTGTATGGAAATTGGGAGAAAACAATCTTAATTTTCAAAAACCAAAAACCAAAAACCAAATGGTTATCAAACGGGCCTTAGTTTTTGGTTTTTTGTCTTTGAAAATTAAGCTTATAAACACTGCTTTCCCCAATTTCTTTGTTTTGTTATCTTCTTCCCATGTTTTAAAAAACCAAGTCAAGTTTTGGAAACTAAAAAAGGTAATTTTTAAAAAGGTGTTTTTGTTTTTGGAATTTGGCTAGGAATTTAAAATTTGTCCTTAGCAATGATGAAAATGATTGTAAGGAAATGGGGAGAAAACAAGCATAATTTTCAAAAGCAAGAATCAAAGGGTTATCAAACGAGGCCTCAAATTATCATTTTTTGTTTTAGCATACGAATCCAGGTAATATCCTCTGTATTTAAGAGTTATTAAACCTAAGGGATTTCTCTGTGCCTTTCTTTTGGTTTCTTAGTTTGGAAATTTGCTTTTGCACTTCTCGTAAGTGTTGTTTGTATGTCTATACACTTTTGATACTCTGCTCACATTAATCCTTTATTGGGAAAATGAAACGTATCTTATTTCCTTGTTACAATAAATTTTCTTTTAAAGAATGAAAACGGTTACAGGTAGCAAACCAGAGGAGCCAAAGGTTGCAGGAGACCCGTTAGCCCAACTTGGCAAAGGTGGAGCTGTTCTTATGGTCTGTCGAACTTGTGGTAAAAAGGGTGACCACTGGACCTCAAGGTGCCCTTACAAAGACTTGGTACCACAAGCTGATGGATTAGATAAGACTGTTGCACCAGAGGCTACAACTGCTGCTCCTGGTGCAACGAAGGGAGCCTATGTTCCTCCAGGTATGAGAGCAGGAGCAGAGAGGACTGGAACTGACATGAGACGTAGGAATGATGAAAACTCTGTTCGTGTCACCAACCTTTCAGAGGACACTAGAGAGCCTGACTTGCTTGAGCTTTTCCGACCTTTTGGTGCTGTTAGCCGAGTTTATGTTGCTGTTGATCAAAAGACTGGCATGAGCAGAGGATTTGGTTTTGTGAACTTTGTGAACCGCGAGGATGCCCAAAGATCTATTAACAAACTCAATGGATACGGTTATGATAATCTCATCCTTAGAGTTGAGTGGGCCACTCCCAGGGCGACTTAAGGTAGGATTTCTCTCTCAAACCCTCTTGGGATTTGCTTACTCCTGTAGTTGGATTTTTCTGTCCCAACATTTTGTTAATGCCCTTTTGAGATTTCTTAAGTCCAGAAAATGATTTAATCAAGCCTTTTTGTACTTGATAATTTAATTTTACATGTAGTAGAATTAATTCATTGTCTATGTGAGTTCACTTATTTGTTCGGTTGAAGCCGGGAGGAATGATGATGTTTTTTACATTTTCCGAGAGTTACCATTCAAAAATGAAAATATGAAAATGTAAAGGAAAAACCATTGCTATTCAGGAAGCTTTATATGTTATTGGACTACGGTTTTGACAGGTACGTATTTTACAAGCTTGAGAAGCAATTTTATTCCTATCTGGTCTTGATAAAAACATGGTTGCTATGCAATGTATATATAAAAGAAAGCTTCCTGTACAGTCAAATTTCACGCGTCTGAGTTTTGAGCCATAGAAGTATCTGATAAGAGGTCCTAACTGGGGATTGAGATTCTGAATGGAAGTTTAGTCCAAGGTATTAAGGGTGTCGTGTTTTGGATAAAGAGAAAACCTCTATTATGGTTGTTGGGATTTGCGAAGTCTTTACTTAAGTCTTTACTTGGCAGTATAGTGTGGTGGAAATCTGAATGCTATAAATTGAAATATCATTGCTTATCAAGTAAGTTGGTGTAAGTTTTAGGGTCTGTTTGGAATACATTTTAATTTAAATGTTTTTCAAGAATGCATTTTTAAAAAAACATTTTGTATAAAAATTGTTTAGAATTTAAACACTCATATGTTTGGTTGCATTTCCTCACAAATGTTTTTATACACAAGTTATTGTTTACTTAGGAAGTCTTTTTTAAAAAGTTGGTTTCAAGTGTTTCTCTCAAAATGGTTTATTTAACAATCTCATTTTCTAATAATTCATTTTTAGTGGTTGCCAAACACTAGAAATTTTTTCAAAATGGTTTTTTTTCAAAATTAAACACTTGAAAAGTTAAACCAAACACACCCTAAGTTTGATTAGAAATAGCTTTTATTGGAGTGGCCTACTTCTTCTGCTTTGTGTGTGTGTGTGTTTTTTTTTTTTGGGGGGAGGGGTGAAAAGAGGAATTAGAAAGTGAATTGATATAGGAAACTAATAAGCAATGGCGTGACCTACTTTTTATTGCCTGTTGATGACTGAGCTAGTTCGTAGGCAATGGCTTAATTGAGGGAGAAGCCATTAGAGCTGTCATTATAGTCTGTGTGTACTGTTAAGGATTCTTAGGACACTGTCCTTAAAGGAGTAAGGACTCATGTGGTTGTAGATAATAAAGGAGACTCTTTAGCAAGGAATAAAGTTTTGAAGTTAGTGCTATAGGATTTACTCAATATAAGGCAATGGTGATTACTATGAATAATTGAAGAGAACAGAATATGACAGCCTTCATTTGGACTGATTATGAATCTATGAGCAGTACTATGAATGCAGTTTTGTTCAAATGTCAATAAGTAGTTGCTGTTGGGTGGTGGTATTTTGACTGATCGACCTTCCTTTGTGTCGATCATCGCATACATTACTCAACTTTATATTATCTATATTTATCACCACAAAAATGTTTGTTGTTTAGTCATATGGAAGGCCTTCCTCTTGCCAACGTCAAGTTGCATAACTTATAGGTTCACAAGCATGTCAATATTAGAAAGTAGAGAGCTTTTTAGGTAGAATGTTTCATCAAACCAATGCTAACAAAAAGGAAAAGAGAAAAGAATGCTTGTGTATAATCTATTCCTTAATCGTATATATTTACGAAAATGTGCTAGTGGAAAATTCAACCATCGTTTTTGAGAGACATTATTGTTTTTTTTTTTTTGGAAGCAAGACATTATTGTTTCTATTCACAATAGAAACTCCTATCTTTATATTAGGAGATTTTGTATTTTATTATTATTATTTTTTAATATTCGTGAGTGTTCGGGTCAGCTTACACACACCTCGACTAAACTTACAGTACAATCGTCTTTGGTTGTCAAGGAAATTCGTAGGATATTAAATCTTAAGTAGGTGGTCATCATGAATTGAACTCATTCTCTCTAAGTCTTTTATATGGCCCTTATTGACCACTAGAGCCAACTGATGGTTTGTTTTTCATGGTTTTTACCACATAAGCTGAAAAACTCTTTGGGTTGTTAATTTGACTGTCTCTCAAATTGGGTAGAAGAACGATCATTTGAATTGTCTGGCGGTTCGTAGTCTTATGTTATCCATAAATTGTTTGGTTATGAAAATGCATCAAAGTTATTTTGAGGGGAAAAAAACGAATATATATATATATATATTTTATCCATAGTGTTCCTAAAAAGATGAGAAAAACAATCCCCCAAATGGTCAGTTGCGGCCACCTCAAAGCATCTGATTTTGCTAATTTTGTTAATAGTATAATTTGAATTTATGGTAGGGTTAGACGGTTGTCCGGTGAGATTAGTCGAGGTGCATGTAAGTTGATTTGGACACTCACGAAAATTGAAATTTACCAAACACTATATTTTATTTCCTTTCAAAACTGATTTTTCCAAAAATAAAGTTTCCAGCAATTATTTTAAAAGTTACAACAATTCCATAAAATTTTGACATTTGAAAATGTAGAGACTAAAATGGAGTAGTTTCTAAATTATAGGGACATTTTAACCTAAATTAATTTAATTAGTTCATAGAACTTTATTTACAATTCATTAATTTATTATTACGAATACTTACATTCAAGAGGCAAGAGCCTTTTGTAGCAGTAAAATACAAAAATCACGTGCCTAACTTTTTGTAGTCGCTGTCCACATTAGTTAAGATTAAAAAATTCCAAGATGCTTAAAATTAAAAAGAAAAAGTAAAAAATTCCGATGGAAAATCATGTTCATCACCTCACCACCGACAGTTCAAAAACTATTTTTAACTTTCTATATTTAACAAAATAATTTAGAGAAATCCTTGTAAATGGCTAAAAAAATCCGGTTTAGATAGATAGACAAAAACAAAAAAATATATTTCTTCTCCTTTATTTATGTATAATATGAAAATGAATTTTTTTAATTCAAACATAGCTCAACGGTTAAAACATTAATAATTCTTTATAATTTTATCATATATTTATAATGTTAAATTGAAAAAAAAAAGTGTCCCTTAATAATTTAAAAGGTTTGATGAAAAATATTCATTGGCCTACCAAGTTGGACTAATGTGGCTCTAGCTTTTTGGGATATTAATCTTCCTATCTACTCTTGTCTTTTAGTACATTCTCCTCTTTTTATAATACATTCAATCTCTCTCTTATAGATGTGGTTGGAGTTCTTTCTCCCTCCAATCAAATTATTATACTATAATTATCACTTTAATAATTGTTAAATAATATTTTAAAATGAAATGTTTTTTTTTTTTAATTATGTATTAAATTGGGAAAGCAGATGGAAAGTGAGAGTAAACTCTCTAGTTACTTAAGAACTAACTGAATTCTTTAAGAATGGTAATCCAATCTAGACCAAGAATGATGAACTCAAAGGGATACCATCTTGATAGGACAGGTTGAGGATCCAACATTCAAAAGATGAGGAGATCTCACCGTCTTTGTAAGATATATGGATTACTTCTCTCCTAGTCAATTTGGTTTTGAGATGGAATCTCATGTGTTATCTGATATGATATAAAATCCCATAAAACCAAACTGGATATTTAGTAAAAAAAAAAAAAAAAGGATCCGATCCAAGAATGATGAACCTAAAAAGACACCATCTTGAGAGGCACATGTTGAGGAACCTTTAAGGGTGTTTGGGGCAAGAAGTTGTGAAGTAGAAGTTTGATGAGGTTAATAACTTCACCCAACTCCTTGTTTGACTCAATGACTTACAATATCTAATTAATTTGTGGGACCCACAAATTTATTAACCAATTCCAACACACTATTGTGGGCTCCATAAACTTATTAACTCCTACCCTAACTCCTAGGACAAAACAACTGTTTTGGAATGCAGCCTGGGACTGTGACATCAGACAGCCAGCAATCGAAGAATGAACCAAAGAGCCTTCTTCTAACTAGTTGATGGAGTTTTCTTCAAAGAGTATTTTTTCACATTTGGGAAGTGACAACCCTCCACCTGCCTACGTAGACACTGAAACTTTCATCACCTTTCTGACTTAGAGCCTCGAGATCAGATCTTTTTGGTTTGACATCTAAGTTGTAGGAGTACTGATCGATGAACATCCAGACTTCATAACTCCAACTCCTTGTCCCAAACACCGGCTTAGAGAATTATTGTATTTAATATTATAATATTTATTAATGTTTTATCTAATAAAGATTGGTGACTTAAAAAATAATAGTGAGGGATTGCACAAACAATAACAATAATAATAGTGGGGGGAAGTTCATATTTATTATTATATAACTAATTTTGTGTCTATTTTATTTTAATTAAGTTGTTGAAAAGTATGCATCTTGCACATGCTACACAAAATTCAAAGCCCCTTATATAGAAAATTTGACAAATCCAACCTCCAATTTTAACCTTAATATTTGCATCTCTCTCACTCTCTCTCTTATTTAAATAATGGACGAATGTCTCTTTATAATATGATTTTTTTCTTTATAATATGATATTATTTTAGTGATAATGGGTCTTTTAATATTGCTATAAATAATAAGATATTGTCAATTGTAGTCTTAACATAATTTTATTTATAGTTTTCTTTTCAAAAAAAAAAAAAAGATTATTTATAGTTTTACTTGAAATGTTTTGTACTAATCCTTCTTTATATGGTAAAAAGTAATGAGAAACATTCAATTAGGCAAAAGTGAGTCAATTTTACCTTAAATTGCAATTTGTTTTGTTTTGTTTATATTGTAAATTAAAAAATGCAATGTAAAAATCTCACCATATCAACTAGTTTTGATGACAATCAAAACTTAACAAATCAATTAAAAAAAAACACAATTAATTAGATCTATCGTTGAATATATATCCTAAAATTCATTAATTAAAAAAAAAAACCTTGTTAACAAAAGGTAATGTCGCCACATTTTTCTAAGTTACGATTCAATTAGATGAAATTAAAAGTCTAAAGTAAAAATTGTCCAAACTCCAAACTTCATCAAATTTCTCCACTATTTTATTAAGTTTGGTTCATAAACTTCATAATTATATCTATCGAGTCTCTATCTTCGACAAAACCTCTAATATAGATCACCAAAGTTCTAATAAAGACATGTTTGGAATGACTTTTCAAGTAGTTGAAAACATTTCATGTCTTAACTCATGTCTAATAAATTCATACCATTAACTTAGTTAAACCCACTAAAAATTCAAAACTAACTATGTTGCACAATCCTCAAATAACAAAAGAAACCGAAACACACAAACAACCAGACTCATAAAATCAAACCCAAATTCGTGTAGAGATCTCTCCATACAAGTAAAATCATGACAATTAACATAGAGAAATGTAGAAAATGAGAAACTTTTTTCTCTCCCAATTGTCAACATTTTAATGGGAAAAAACTTGGCTGCATACCGGTACATAGGAATCTCCATGCATACCACCATTAAAATGTTGACAATTAGGACTAATAATTTTTTTTTTCTCATTTTCTCCCCTCCTCTTTCTTAGTTGTCAAGATTTTAATGGGGTAGATAGGGACATCCCTCCATATCGCAGCCAAGTTTTGTTCTTTTAATGGTGATATGTACAGAGATACCTACAAACCGAGGTATGTGGCTAAGTATTGTTCAATTCAAAATTTCAAGAATCCATTCGAAACCTTGTTAAAGTCGTGAGAACTTCATCGTGACACAACTTTAAAAGATCGAAACCAAACTTGTAATTGAACCGATTTTATTTCATTTCCACATGAGTCCCATAAATCATCCTAATCTAGAATCAAACTTTTTCTCTCTCTATATTAACTCTTTCTCTCTCTCTTTCTCTCTCTTTCTCTTTTTCTCTCCAATGATGCTCCAAGTCCAAGCGGCCACCGACCTCCGCCCCTGCAAAAATGGGCAATACAGAACCCTAATGGCCATTTTAGGCGGAGCATTAGCCCTATTGATCCTCACCACCATCCCCCTCACTTTCCCTCTCCTCAATTACTCTCTCCTCCTCCTCAAGGCCTCTCTCGAATCCCCAGCCTCCGCCGCCTCCGCCGCCTTCCGCCCCCAAATCTTCGCCTCCGGCAATCTCTCTATTCTCTCCGCCCTCCCCTGCGATCTCGCCGTCGGCGATTGGATCCCCAATTCCAACCCTAACGCCGCTCTGCCCTATACCAATGACACCTGCTGGGCGATCCACGAGCACCTCAACTGCCTCAAGTACGGCCGCCCCGACGCCGGCTTCCTCCGCTGGCGCTGGCGGCCGGACGCCTGCGACCTGCCGCCCTTTAATCCGGCGCAGTTTCTGGAGCTGATGCGCCATAAGGCCTTCGCGTTTGTCGGGGATAACATTGCAAGGAATCATGTCCAATCTCTCATCTGCCTATTGTCTAAGGTCAATTTTCTTCCACAAAAGTCTTTTTTTTTTTTTTCTTTTTTTAAATTGTGTTTAATTCTCGTTAAATCAGGTTAAATTATCAAAAATATCATTAAACTATAGAATTAGTTTCAATTGATGTGTTTTTGTTGTCACGTATGTGTTCAAATTTATTTATATAGACAACAATACATGTATGCAAATACGTCAGCGATAATTGACATATACCTTCGACCAAGAGGTCAAAGGTTCGAACCCTCTCACCCAAAATGTTGATGTAAAAAAAAAAATAAAAAAATCAATTTAATAGAAAAAGCATTTAAGAATCATTTTGAAATACACTTTTGGTAAAATTATAAGTTTCGTCCAATCACTTTTTAGAATTTGTATAATAAATTTTTTAGGAAAGAATTTGTATAATAAAATTGTTGCTTGGGGTTAAAATAATAATAATAATAATAATATATTTATTTTAATGTGGCGATTTTGATTTATGAATTATGGGTTTTGTTTGATTGATAATGATTTTGATGTTTTTCTTCCCTTTTTTAAAATTATGAATTGTTTTCGGTGGATTTTCTTTGATTGGATTTCACTTTTTGGAAAAATGGTGTTGAAATTTTGACTAAAATTTAAAATAATTAAAAGGAGAGAGAGAAAAAAAAAGCAAACATTTGTATGAGACTATGAGTAACAATTATTTTTTGTTCTCTTGTTTGGTAATTTCTTTTTAAAAGTTTTCATTATCTGAATTTTGCTTTTTGCTTTTTTCTTTTTTAAAAAGAAGATAGAAAATTCACATTAAAATTTACGTATATAAAATCAAATTTATTAATAATTTAGAAAATAAGAAACCATTTCAAAATTTGTAAATAATTTTAAAAACGTTTTAAAATAAATGAAAATCACTTCTCAAAAAATAAAATTAAAAAAAAAAAAACAAGAACAGTAACAAATAGGACTTAGTTTCCTATTCCCTTTCCAAACCAATACATTTTAAAGGGGTTAGGTCAACAACCTTATGTGAGAATTTATGGAACAATTTTCAATTATGATTAAATTATAAATTTGGTCCCTCAAATGTTAGAATTATGGGTAACAAGTTTTTGAACTTTAAAAAGTGTCCGCTAGACCCTTAAATTTTCAATTGTATCTAATAGTACCTGAATTTTAAAATAAGTCTAATAGATTTTTAATTTTAATTTTTTTTTTCTTTGAGTTCAACAATAAGTGGGGATGGGAAAGTCTTTGAATTTTCAAAAGCATTTTCTTTTTTGTTAAATGATCTAATTGACACAAATTTTAAAGTTTAATAATTTATTAAACATCTTGCCAAAACAAAAAAATAATAACTTATTAAACATTTTTTAAAGTTCACAAAATTGATTTTTTTTATTATTTTTTATTTTTACAACATGTAGGGGTTTGGGATTGAACCTCTGACCTTTTAGTCAGGTACAGGACTTATACCAGTTGAGTTATGTTCTTGTTGGCCACAAAATTGAAAGTTCGATGAATTATTAAACTTTTTTTTTAAAATGTAGTGAATATGTTAGTCACAAAATTGAAAGGTTAAAGATTTATTAGACACTTCTTAAACGCTACTTATTAACCCCAACTTTAAAAGTATAGCAACCAAATTTGTAATTGAAGTTCAATTAATTAAAAAAAAGGACATAGAAAGATCAATTAATCCTTCAAATACATCTTGCCTTTTGTTTTTTTTTAAAAAAAATCCTCAAACACACCATGTGATATTGATCTAAATAAGGCATTTAATATTGTGAGAATCTTTACAGAGAACAGTGACATAGGGATTCCACTAAATTTCTGAATACATCAAATCTTTTTTTTTTTTTAATAAATAAGATATGTTTATTATTTTTAGAGTATCATTTAGTACTTTTGAGAGTTATAACAATTTTCTTAAGGATAAAAAAATATTATGTAATGATGATTTATGGATTTAAGACATTGTCAATAAAAATTAAAAAAATTAGCTCCACTAATGATACCAAAGCCACTATAGTTTGTACTAAAACACACCCATATGATCAAGTTTGATACAAGTGGCCTATTACTGTTTTGAAAATCAATTTTGTACTTTTATTTTGAAAACTACTTTTTAAGATTATGTTAAATACAAAATGTCATTTATTTGTATGGTGGCTTCAATTTTATCCATAACATTTCAAAAGTTCTAAATTTTACCCATAAATCTTTTAATTTGTTACAAGAAAAACAATGTGTTAGCGATTTCTATTGCAATTTTCTTCCTAACATTTTAAAATTTTCAATTTCACATTCGATATTTTAATTTACTATATGTATTTCAATAAAGATCGCTAATGTTTTTCTCTTTCTACGAAAAAAGGGGGAGAAAAATTGAAACTTGAAGGATAAGAAATGAATTTGACTACATACAATAAGGAATCTTGTATGAATTATCTTAAAAATTTGAAACCAAGTGACTTCTAAAGGTCAAGGTTATTTTCCTCATTCTCTGAGGAAAACTAACTTAGGTTGTTTTAGAAAAGAAATCATATGGAAGAAAAAACAAAAGGGAAAAACTTATCATTCAAACATGTTTCATTAGATTTGTTCTGAAAAGCAGAATACCATTTCAAAACAGCTAGCTTCTAAGGACTAAAGAATCCTAATAAAGCCTTCAACTTCTACTTGATATTGAGTGAAAATTACTTCATTCTTTACAGCTAGTTCTATGTTGATTTTCAGCTGGAGTATCCAATTGATGTTTCACCCAGCCGTGATGAACACTTCAAGAGATGGAAATACATGTCCTACAACTTCACAATGGCCTTTCTATGGACAACCCATTTGGTAAAATCAGAAGAATCAACAACAGGAGGCGTGTTCAATCTATATTTGGATGAATTTGATGAAGCATGGACTTCCCAAATAGCTGGATTCGATTACTTGATGATCTCGTCTGGCCAATGGTTTCTCCACCCTCTGTTTTTCCACGAAAACGGCCAAGTCATCGGCTGCCACGACTGCTTCCTCAACAACGTCACGGAGTTGGGAATCTACCATGGCTACAGAAAAGCCTTCAGAACAGCCTTCAAGGCCATTCTCAACTCAGAGAGCTACAAGGGCATCACTTACTTGAGGACATTTGCACCAGCACACTTTGAAAATGGGCTGTGGAATCAAGGGGGGAACTGTTTGAGAACAGAGCCATTTAGGAGCAAAGATTCAGCATTAGAAGGTATGAACTTGGAGCTTTATATGACTCAAATGGAGGAGTTTAGGAGAGCTGAGAGAGAAGGGAGAAAGAAAGGGTATAAGTTCAGGTTGCTTGATACAACACAGGCCATGTGGCTTAGACCAGATGGCCACCCAAGTAAGTATGGTCATTGGCCTCAGGAGAATGTGAGTTTGTTAAATGATTGTGTTCATTGGTGCCTGCCTGGTCCTATTGACATTTGGAGTGATTTCTTGCTTCACATGCTGAAAATGGAGGGCATCAGATCAGCTCAAGAGAGAGTTCAGTTTGCTCATGAAACAGAATTGAATCAAAGATGAATTTGTTATACTGCATTTGTCTTGTTTGTTTTGGTTCTAGTTTTGATTTTGATTCTTTATTATTATTTCTTTTCTTTTCTTTTTTTACATTTACAGTTGTTCATCTGTATTACTTTACTCCACCTATTAAACGAAAGAATGAATGACAATAAACACAGTCAACAGAAGTATGCAAAAGGGTGATTTGTTTATATATTTGATTCGCTGTGGTTTTACACAAAGAGGATCTGACCCAACATGTTCTATTCGATATGAGTAGGAAAAGAACGTAGCTCGATATTGAGTTTCTATACATCTAAAAGAATAACTACATACAGATCAATTGCTGATGATACTCAGAGAAATCTCAGTATGGTTTTTCAGAATGAAATTTTGATGAAAACCAAGATATGCAGAGCTAAGATGTAGAGCACAAAGGCAGATCTGAGTAGCATCAATCTCTGTTGGCTCTCACTCCGGCCACCGATGCGGTAAGGAAGTTTGTGGTGCGAGTCAGCTAAGTGGTCTGAAAAATTCTTATCCGACATGCTTCTTCCGAAACGATTCCGAGCAATGTTAGCCTCAGAGCTGCTACTTTGAAGCCTCCTTGATGATGCATTTAGTTTTTCCAGTTCCATCTCCTTCAGATGGATGTCACTGGCTAAACCTTCAGCTTGTGCCTACAAACGAAGGATATACTTGAAATCGAAGTTCTTGTCTGAATGGAAGTTAAAGCTTTCGACTTTAGAAACGTAAGATTCACCTGTTTCACGGCTAGTTGCTCGATGAGGCTATGGAGCTGTTTGTCCAACATTTTCTCTCTCTGAACTGCAAAAGTCTTTGATATCAAGTCTTTGAAAAAGGAATAAAGAGAACAATGTTAATATGCCGACCAATTAAAATACCTGGTGTAGGCTGATTTAGAGCTTTATCCTGAATTTCTGCCCACCTTTTTTCTAAATCTTTAACTGTATCTTCCATTGAACTCTTAGAAGAGAAAAGAATTTTTGTCAGCAACGACTGTCTGGGAAAGAGAAGACAGGAAGAAAGTAAAAGAAGAAAGACTATATTAAAGCAAAACGAAGCAGCAGACCAGTTCTTGTTTCTTGATCTCTAGTTTTTCTAGCAAGGCAGATTTTGATACTTCCAAATCTTGTTCTGCTTCAATTTTAGAAAGTTTAGATGCCAATTTTCCAAAGTTGATGGATTCATCATTTTCCAGAGCAGCTTTTGCTTCTTCTAGCTCAACTTCCAGATTCTTGGTGGTTTCTTCCAACTCCTGTAGTATAAATTAACAAAGAACAAAGTTTTTTTTTTTTAAAAAAAAATGCTAATGGCTTGAAATTATCCAACAATTTGATGAGTGTTTTGTATAATTGTATCACGTTAATAATACCATGGAAATACAATTAAATAATGCTGGATTAATATATCTGAAAGGAGAAATCCAAGGAAATAACATGCATATTTGTGGAACACAGAGAAAAGTTTTGTAATTGTATTTAGATGAAAGATACATGTAGAAACAGCAACTGAAACAGAGTTGGGACCTTAACCATTACCTCTAACTTCCTCAGAAGTAAATCTGCTTCCTGCCTTTTTTCCAGTATTTTATTTTCACAATTTGATATAGCCTTTCCATATGCGACATTTTCTTCCTGCAGTGATATCTCTCTCAATTGGACCTGGCAATCAGAATGATACCAACCATCAGAAGGAATAGCACAGAACATCCACAAGCATTATGAACATACATGAAAGAAGCATAATATGATTAAATGTGCCAATTCAAATAAATGTACTGTTTTTTTGACAAAAATAAAGGTATTGAGGAAAAAACAAGGCAAGCAAGAACGTTTCTTGGTTTTTACAAAATTGTTAATACCAAATGCATTAATGCACGGAAAGCTTAATATTATTTCCAGAAACTGTCATCATTCTCTAAATACTATAACTTCTATAAATCATTATCTATCCACATTTTCTTCCTGCAGCAATATCTCTCTCAATTGGACCAGGCAATCATAATGATACAAACTATCAGAAGTAATAGCACAGAACATCCATCAACATTATTTTTTATTTTCTTATTTTTTTGGTAAGAAACTAAGCTTTCATTCAGAAATGAAAAAATGTACTTGGACATACAAATAACAAATCCACATTAGGAGTCCAACCACTAACTATAGAAAAAGTCTACACTCCAAAAGAATCAAACCAAGATCATAATTACAGAAAGGTTAGGTAACAGACGCCCATAAGGACGTATTGAACCTAGCCAACTTCCATACCTCACCCCACGATCTCTTCATCTCCTTAAAAATTCTACTGTTCGTCTCAAGCCATAATCCCCATAGCAAAGAAATAGGTCCGTCACAAAACACTCTACCCTTATCCTAGAACGAGGGATGATCAAGGAGCACATCATCGATCATAGCACCATAACCCCAGCCATGAGCCAAACATAACCCAAACGAACTCAAGCATTTGCTCCACAGAGCATGAGAAAATTGACAACCCCACAATACGATATCCTCCTCATGCCTCATACACATAATGCAACACCAAAGGATAGTGTTTCTAAATACGGTCCAAGGCATTAATTCTACCAAGTAAAACTTGCCACACGAAGAATTTGATCTTCTTGGGGATTTTCTGCTTTCAAAGAGAGAATAAAGTTGAGAATTTCTTATTACAAATGTGATAGAGGCGAGGAAATGGAGCACACGGGAGATTCCCCCGATCCTCCCAAAAGTCGACATTGAGCCTTCTCCAACAGAACATTTCAAAAACCAAGAAAAGGAAAGATAACATGAAGAGATAGCAATCCAAAAATTTTTACTAGAACCTTTAAAACCACACTCTCTAGTCTCTATCCCATACCACAAGGTGAGGACCATACTTACTCACAATAATTCTACGTTACAGAGCATTAGGCTCCCATGTCCAGAGGTTTTGAAACCTCGTGCCACCTAACCAAAAGGGAACCTCCCCCCTCCCCCTCGTAACCCTTCCCCATAAAAAATCTCTCGTTAACTTCTCAAATGTCTTGCTCACTAAGACCAGCATACGTGAATTCTTCCATCATCAACTTCCCACATCCATTAACATCATGAACATACGTGAAAGAAACATAATATGATTAAATGAGCCAATTCAAAAAATGTACCATTTTTCAACAAAATATAGGTATTGAAGAAAAAACCAGGCAAACAAGAACATTTCTTGGCTACTAAATGGGAAACCAGAGATGACAATGGTTACATCTATGGTCTCCCATTTCTTCCCAACGATTACAAATACTACAATGCAGGCCATGCATCCGATCTCAGAGCCACTCGTACAGAGGCAACCGGGTTATTTTTCAAACTTGAAATTCCAGCGTAGATCAATCGTAACATAGACATGTGAATGCGTAAACATTGAATAACGATGAAAAATGACACTTGAAAAATAGGGATCCAATACAATATCGAGCTAAGAAAAATATTCCACCAAAGGAAACATTTTTGCACCGATCCTAAAACAGAACAGTAACAAATATTCAACAATGCAGGATCTAATGGCAGTTATTGAATTTTCAGGCAAAATAAACCATTTAGACTTGTAGACAATAATAACAACCAAGAATCAAAGTCCGAGATCGTTAGACCCTCAATTCGATATCTCCGAATGAGAAAAAAAAAACAAACGAATCAGAAGCCTAACCTGTTCGCGAGTGGAAGAGTGGGCGTTCAATTGAAGAGTAAGATCGGCAGTGGACGCAAGAGAGTGGGCATGAAGGTGAGGAAGGCGTTGGGAGATGTCGGGAGGAGGCAATCGAAGCCGCAGATCGTGGATCGAGCGGCTGAGAGAAGCTGCTTTCTGATTCAATTCTCGAACATACTTCTGCTGCTCCGGAGTAAATATTATGGGAATCGAAGTGCTCTGTTCGTCTCCGTGGTTCACTCCGCCGCCGCCGCCGACGACGTCCGCCGCCCATGCGAGCAAACCCGCCATTTTACCTGATCCTGTCCGTCGCTACACTCCCACTGTTGAAGGGTGGGCGATAGGTTGAAATTTGGAACTCAATCTAGGGGTTATTTTGCCAAATCGAAGCATTTTTGTACTTTTGTACCTTTTTTTGTTGTTGTAAAAATAGCGTTATCTTGGAGACAAACTATGGTCAATTTTGGGGATAATTATTCGATGAGGCCGATAGAATGAGATTGGTAGTTTTGCACCGTTAAGTTGGATGTAAGAGAGAGAAATTGTATTATAGTTAAGTTAGATATCTGCTAGCTATTGAACTTAATTAGGAGGATAGTATTATAAGCAAGAAGTATGTATACTATCTATGTGCCACATTCCAAATTTGAGATTATTTGTTTTTCATGTAGCAATTAGTCAAAGGTATTGACATTATGTGATGTAATTAAGGAGCTGAAAAATGAGTCGTGGAAAGCTGATCCCTTAAGGTACATACCAAAAATAAATGACAAATATTTAGAAGCTCTTAGACAAGAAATAGTGGAAGGTCTTCCTTGGAAGTCTAAATTAAATAGTTACCTTGGTACAAGATGGATTTGATGCTCTACTAAGCCCATATGTGATAAGGTTAGTTTGATGATAACTCAATTGTATATATTGCCCTCTACAATTAGCTACAAAATAAACTAAAACAAGTGGTTACACCAACCACATTAGACATACATGAATATACCCAAAAAGGGATAACAACATCCCTATTGCATTCACTTTCCCCCAAAAGCGGGAACTAAAAATGCCAAAAAAAACCATCAAAATCTCATGGGCAGATTGTTGCTCGCGCCAAATTGTGAGCTTCCACACTCCTCGATCTCGAGCATTTGGCAAAGGAAATAGCGTTGACACTCTCTCAATCCCCTTGATCTCTTCTACAGTCAGAGACAGATCAGACAAGTCCTCAATCTTGCTATTAAGAACCCTAGCGACTTCGAGCGAATCAAATTCAACAACAAGCGGTGGCTTAAATCCATTTCCCATCAAACTCAACTATTTCCTTCTAAAAAAATAATAAAATAAAACAAATTGGAAACTAGATAAATAAATAATAACTAAAACCTATAGTTAATTGAACTAATTAACAAATAAAACTAAGAACAAATAATGTTTCATTGCTTTCTCTTCATGTGGTTGATAAGGATTCAATGACAACCATTTAGACAGGGACAGAAATACGGCTAGTTGGTAAAGCTTTTGAAAATGTCAACTAGTTGATGTTGGATATGAATTGGTAATAATTAAAACGTGAATGTTTGTATTGACCTTGTCATATATAAACAAAGTCCAACCTTCTTTAATATCTAATTAAATTCACAAAAAAAAGAGACTTTTCTATCAAGAGAAGGTCAATAGCCACAAAATACACAACTAAGACTATTGGATAACCAATATGAAACACATTTAACTCATTATTGCATCCATAAATAGTGAAAACTAAAGTATGATATATTTTGCCCAATCAATAAATGTCAAATAGTACATTACTATTTAACTTTCAAAAAATGCCAAAAAATCACCAAGCAAAATGCAAAATGCAAAATGCAAAAAAAAAAAAAAAAAAAAAAAAAAAAAAAAAAAAAAAAAAAAAAAAAAAAACCAAGGATAGAAATTATGTGAGGGCCAAAACAAAAGGGTAAAGGCCCAATCAAAATCACACAAATAATGCCCATAGGTGGAGAACAAAAGACGAAGCAAATAACTAGCATTTCCTTGGAGAAGACTTAAAGACAACTAAAAATAAAAAAAATCCAAACAAGACCTTAAAGGCTAAGTAATGACTTGATTGAGTTTAGGGTTTAGGATTTAGGATTTTTGGTCGAGAGTATATGCTAATTACTACTTCGTTATACTCATTTGACTAAAATTCTTTGATTTTTAAAACATAATATGAACCACAGACCTCTACAATCTTTATGTTAGTTAAATCATGCTCATGTTGGCACAAACGAGTGGTAAACATATATATTATGTAAAAACAAAAAAGTAATATTAAATTGATGTAATTTTTTTTTTTATAAAAATGTAATTTCTTTCTTTTTGGAGTTCGTGAAAGATTTTCTTTTAGTTCAAAAACAAGAACAAAGAACTTGTACAACTTTATCTCGGTTGAGCTATATTCTTGTTGACACTTGATTCATCAAATAACTACATCTAAATAGGAATGTGTAATTTAATCTTTAATATTATTTAAAAAAATAATGACCACATCTGATTTGAATGTGTGTGACGTAACGAAAAAGAGATTAAGATTAACCGCTAATAAAGAAACCAACAAACAGAAGATCACGTGACGTGATCTGAGAAACGACGTCGTTGAAAGAACAGTATTCGATCAAATGAAGAACAAGAAGCATCGGCGGTGAAGTGATGCTGATCAACGTCAAGAGTTGAAGAAACGAGTCCTCCTTCGTCTTCTCTTCACAGTTACACACAGAGAAAAATGGGGGAAACCAGCGAAGAAACTCAGAGGCTCAAGCGAATTGCGGCGGCGGCTTACGACTACGACAACGACTCCCGATGGGCCGACTACTGGTCCAACATTCTCATTCCTCCCAACTTGGTTTCTCGCCCCGACGTCATCGATCACTTCAAACGCAAATTTTATCAGCGTTACATCGTTTGTTCTCTCTCTCAATCTAATTAGATATGGTCTTTTTTTTGTTCGTGTGTAGTTTGATTGTTAATGTCTCTGAAATGATCGAGTTTATTGGTAGTTTTCCCCAGTTTTCTCGCTCTTTGTTGCATACCCGTTATTGGGTTATCTCGAATTTTGTGATTTTCATTATGGGTTTTGATTAATTGTTTGTTTCTTTAATTGGGTTTTCGTTTTGATTTCCCAGTGTGTCGTTTTGCTATTGGCGTTTTGTTTGATCTTCTGCGCTGCCTCTGTTGTTGGGAAACTGGATTTCTTTTACTTTGTTCCTTTCGATTTTGTATACAAATCAACTTTCTCTTTAGAATTACTCTAATGGGTCTGGTTCTGTTTTCCTTGTTTGCTACTCTTTGTTCCCAGTTGATTGTTGAGTTGTGAATTTATGGTGTGATTGCTCTACAATCTCCTTTATCAATTTGCTGAGATTTACGAAACTTTCCTTTTAGTATATACTTCGATATCTCTAGGATTCTGGTTGGTTGATCGGATTTGTTTGCTTCATTGAACGATCATCGTATGTTTGGTATCTTGATGTATCTTAATGTATCTTAATCTCTCATCCACCTGTTGGCTTTATTCTGTTTTCCTGGTTGTTTTTATCATTTCCATACCTCAAAAGAAAAGTTACACTCTTTTAGGTTCGTCTCAGTGCCTGCTACGTATCATGGTACTGTGATCTATACCTGAGTGATCAGCCTGGCTCATCTATGTGTAAATGTTTATGTTTTGATTTGACTTCTATTAGATTTTTGGATTAATCACGTTTTTATGGGTGTTGTGTTGAATGTTTCATTTATATACCAAATATCTTGTCCTTTCTTGGAAAGGTTGTATAAAAAAGATGATGCCAAAATTTTTACCTGAAATTTCTTATTTCTGTACAAGATTTCCCTATGCATGTATATGTTTTCTTCATGGTAATTTGAATGGGTCAACACTGATTAAGTAAATGTCTGCGATGGTATTACCTTTTTCTTAACATGGAAATGAGTTGTAGCCTAAAATTTTGGGAATTCTCCAAGAAAGAGAGAGAGAAAGAAAGCAACAGATGAATAAAGAGAGTTGCTTTTAGACTGTTCTTGGTCTGATGTAGCCTAAATCACCAAGAAGAGAATTCTCCAAGAAACTATGCAAGTATTTTAAAAACTAAAACAATTAAACCAAACTATTAAACCAAACTATTAAAACTTAAACACTAAATCATAGTCATTGTTATTCTATTTTGTCCTTTTCCTTTGGAGAAGACAGGTTATTTATCTATAGTTGGCTTTTGGAACCTCATCCTAATTGAGGTCAAAAGTTTAACTGCTGCGATTCAATCGATATGCAGGATCCTGATCTTGTAGTTGAGACAATGTCTTCCAGCAGTTCATCATTTCAGCCAGCAAGGCAATCAGCACCTTCACCTCCTATGAATGATCAAACTCAGGCACAGAGCTCAGGTAAGGGATTTATCTTTATTTATAGAGAATTGTTGCTTCTTCAAATGACACTTTCATTGTATATTACCAGGTTTATACATAATTTACTAATTAGGTTATATGTATACTGATTGACAATATAGGTTCAACTACAAGAAATTCAGGAACATCGGCAACTACAGATTCAGATTCAAATTCTCCATGCTGGGATCGACATATGATTCTTTTTTCACTCCATGCCTGGGTAAAGTGAATTTTGTTTTCCTTTACAGTATAGATGCATGGCTATGCACATGCAGTTATAAGTATAATACTTTTGCACCTCTTCTGTATAAATGTACACAATATTAGTATCTTCATATTTCTTGGCCTTGAGGAAACATTTTTTGTGGCAATTGTATTTTAATTTTTTTTGGAGAATGTAGTTTTTTTTTTCCCTTTGGGTTGGTGTTTGCAGCTTTGATTAATTTAATGTATTGGTATTTTTCATAAAAAGAGTTATGTATTTACTTAAACAGGCAGGATAAACTTTGAAGTTTCAAAATTTTATTGGTGTTGTTTATAAATGAAACCCACACTCAGAAAACAAAGGCGAGGCTGAGAGCTAATCTTTAATTCTGTAGTCATTCTAAATGTTTTTGAAGTGTGTCAAGTAGACCTCTGAATAATTAGATTTTATTTGCAGAATCAAGCAAGGATTATCCAACCTTACCTGTTGTTATTCATTATTTCCTGTAGGTGCTTATTGTGGCATTGTTTGCAATGATACCGATGGTACCCAGAAACATGTCACATAGGGCTTATCGGCTTTCTCTTATGGGCACTGCATGCTCCTCTCTGTTCTCCTTGTTCATTAAATGTGGGGTAAGTTTTTTGGTCAAGTAACTAGTGCCTTCTAGTATAGTATACCTCAAGGTTTGTCTGACCTGTTTTATCTCGCAGATGCCCAGGTCATTTGATATGCAGGCTTTGGAAGTTTATTTCCAGGCTGTCTTTGCAACAAAAGCTTTTGTCTACTTCATTTACGCTGTCACCTTTATAGCTTCAAATCTCTGCCTTAAATGTATTGCTGCTTTGCCTTTTACCCTTGTCTTGTATCGAAAAGTTAACTTCATGCAATTTTTTACTTAGTTGTGCATTGTATAATGGTTTCTTTCTCCCTCATTACAGTTGCTTTAATTCCAATTATATGCGTAGCTGTTGAGCAGATTGCCAAGTTTGTTAGGCGTACTTTTCCTCAATCTTTCTTCTACAGGTAAAGTGGCGAGGTTTCTCTCAAGTTAAGTTATTCACTTATACAAACTGAAGAGATTGAGTTATTTGATGACAGCACATGGAAGTTGGCTTAATATGTTTTATCTTCTGGAAACAACTTTTTCTTATTTCTTTGTGACCGCTAGGAAGGCAAGGAGATTTTGGGGATTGACTTGGGAGAGAAATAAGCCTCTCAAATGCTTAGTAAATCTTTATATATTTCTCTTCCAACATTAATGAAAAACTAACACATTAGATTAATCTTTTATTTCAAATTCAGTAGTTTTATGAATGACTCTAATTAGGTGATGGATGTAGCTCAAGGTTGAGTTGTCCAATTGTGAGAGAAATTGTGAAATGATAGTATTTTAAGTATTTGTTTCCCTATTTTGACACATTAAATTGTCAATATCATCTTTTATTTTAAAAGAAGTAACAGTTCGAATACATTATTTTGAACAAAACAATTGGTTGTTTGGATTATCAGGATTTTTGTTTTCTTATCACCCTGTAATAAAGTGATTTCCTTGTGCTTGTAAAGGAAACTGATAGATACTTAAGTAACCTGTACAGGTGAATGAGTGAATATTTTAGCAAGTAAATATATTAGGAGGATTAGTTTGTTAGTTGTGGGTTTGAGGGAAGGGAATAGTTAAGATAGAGCAGTGGAGTTCTGTATTGAACTCGGCTCCTCGAATTATCTGGGTAACATCCTACCTGCTGTATTTTTTCTGGCTTTCATCTATTTCATGGAATTTGAGGATGCATCATCTGAGTTCTCAATATCATCTTGCCTTGTGATTGTGTTCAATGAATAAAAAAGTTCTGTAAGGATGAATGAGTTTATTACAAGAGGGAAAAAGTATCATCTCTCCTTCACAATTAAAAAAAAGGAACCCTGCTCTTTCTATCCAAAATTGAAGAGGACCCATTTGAGAGAGGCAGTAATCTGAGTATATAAAACACAAAAAAAATCTCATTTTGTTCTCAGTTTTATGGATATAACTGAATTGTGTGACAATTTTCTTCACTTGATGAATGCCATGTATTTAGATTTTAATTTCAGACTCTTTCCCTGTGGGTTTGAGATTCATTGATCTGATTGGTTGCTTAGGAAATGCTTGGAGCGCCCTTGTGTTTGGGTGGAATCAAATACAACCACTCTTTCTCTTCTGTCTTCAAATGTTGAGATTGCATTGGGTTTCCTTCTGATCATCTCCTTGTTTACGTCAGTTCCTCGTCGCCTTTTTCCTTGCCATCGTTAACATTCGTTTTATTCTGTAAATCCATCACCTCTCTTTCTCCTTGCAGATGGCAGCGCAACTTCGTGCAAACATTCATGTACTGGCAGGTTGGTTTCTTCTGTTTCTTTCATTACGAAACAGCCGAGTAGCTAACTTGAGCACGCTCGTTTCAGAGTATCGACAGTATTAATTTCCTGAAACTGTTTGCTTTGCAGTTACTGAAGCTCATGTATCACTTCCCCATGACTGCAGGGTATCATCAAAGCGCCTGGGCTAAGGTTGGGAGAAAAGTTAATCCATTTGTGAGCAAATTTCTCCCATTTCTGAAACCTTCACTTTCTGCAGCTCAAAGATGGTGGACCAGGTAGAAAAAACAGAGAGTAAGAAAGTGTTTTCTGTTAGCTTGCCTTTAGTTTACTGAATATATTCATTGTTTCTTTGAAGATAAAAGGCTTCTGTCATATATTCATGACAGAAGCAGCCTCAATGAACCTTGTTATTTGAGGATTTTGGATGGAGATTTTGAATGGTTCTTTCTTATAGATTAATTCTTTTTCTTTTTCCCTCTCCATGTTTTCCAATGCCCATGGACTGCAATAATTAGTCTGTTTTGTGAATGAATTGAACCTTTTTCTCATCTTAAATGTGAAGTAGTGCAGAGCTATTTGTTATGAATTACTGATATTATTTTAGCAAGTGAGATTTGTGATGATAAACCATTTATGTTTGTTTTACCTATAAAGCTCAACTGACGTAAAGTTTATACTAAAGACCAAGATGTTTGTAGTTTGAATCTCTCCACCTGATATGTTGTAAAAAAAAAAAATCAATATATATTCCAATTAACAAAGCTATATTATTGTTAAGTTGTAAATTAATTCTATCTAGTATGTGAATCATTATTTAATTAGTTATGTCGCTACAAAATACATATTTTTGTGTGTATGTCTCAAGATAATTAAATTAATGTATAAAGATTTGTTTTAGTATTTAAGTTATTGTATATCACAACTGATAAACACTCAAATAAGGGATATTCATTTGCGAAGAAAAAAAAAACTCAAATAACTGATATTCATTGGGTCAAGTGGACCTTTGATTCAATAATATTTGTAATATGTAAAATTTATGTCATGAATAATATTTTGTGTACTTATTATTTCTCATTTACAATCAAGTTAAATCATTAGAATTTGGTCAAAAATAGAAATTATTAATTTTATGTACAATTTTTATTCACAAAACAGATATCTTTTTTTTAATTTTAATTTTAAAATATTAGATTTTTTTTCTAATTCTAACTAATTATTATTATTAAAAAAAAAACTTCATTTTTACCTTTATTCTTAGTTTAGCAAGTCAATTTTTGACAAGTAGACATATATAATATTTTAACTTTATGAGATATCTATTTGGAAAATTTAAATCTTACTCAATTTATATGATGCAACTTTGGGATTTATTTGACTTTAAATGATTTGATATATATAAAAAATAGGTCAATTAGTTAGAAACAATAAAATAATCATAACCAATGACTTCATAAATACTTTTAAAAAGAACAAAATTTATGGTGGATGAGCTTCTTTTAACCCATTAATTTCAAATTTGTCTAAATCTTCTAAATTTATCAATGGTAAGATTCCATGCATTAATTCAATTTTTATTCTTTCCTATATGCCCTTTTTTAATTTGGTAACTCTTATTTTATTAATTTATTTTAGTATTATATTTTTTTTCTCTGAGCAAATACGTAAATGAGCTTAACTCCTTTAATATCTAGTTGTGAGCTGACAAAAATGTAAAATTATAACAAAATAGACACTTTTGGAATAAATTGGCTACTATTGGCCCATTTGTGTAGTTACCCCTAAAAAAATTTGCATATAAAATGCTCTTTTGTAAATTACGTATTTAGTTTATCTAAAAAAAAATTACATATTTAGTTTCGAGTCCCCACCTAGATTTGATATAATATTTCTAAGAAAATTATATATTTAGTCTATTTATTAATATTAATAAATTATTTTTTATATCATTTTTTTAATAAATTTATTAATATTAATAATTTTTTTATATCGTTTTTTTTTTAATATCGATGGATGGTGTAGGGCTTGCCATTTCATTATGTCAGAAACATATCATATGCAAAATATTTTGCCCCACAGTTTTTTTTTTTTCTCCTCCACAATTTCACATGCAATTTTCTATAATAAAAGAGAAAATTTGTTTACAAAAACACACAAAGCAATTTGTTTCCCCAAGTTTTGGTCTCTATGCTTTTAAAACTTTCATTTTGGTTTTTATTCTTTAAAAATTGACAATTTTTGTCTATTTGTTTTCTATTTTTTTTTTCCTCATAATTTCAACACAAAATTACATCGAATAGATTTAATGAACTATTGTTATAGATCCATTACGTATAAAATTTTTGTTCAAAGTTTGTCAATAAAGAACAAGATAAACTCTATTTCAAAATATGAAGAATAAGAATTAAAAAAAATGTTTATTCAAAAGTATATCCCCTAAGCCAAGGGGTCATGAGTTTGAATCCCCAACCCTATATTGTTGAACTAAAAAAAAAAAAAAAAAAGTACATTGATTGAAATTGATAAAATCTAGAGAAAAATACATTTTTAGTCAATGAGGTTTGGGTTAGGTGTCATTTTGGTCCCTAAGTTTTCAAACTCAACAATTTAGTCCCTGAGGTTTGGTTTTAGTTTCATTTTAGTCCCTCCATCCATTTTTTCTGTTAAATGTTAACGGATCGCTGACGTGGCAATATTTTTTTTATTAAAAAAATTATTTTTCATTTTTTAAAATAAAAATATTAATTTTTTAATATATTTTTATTTCTTTTTTTTATTCTTCATCTTCAACCCCATCATCTTCATCAACCTCCTCCCTCTTCTTCAACATCCCACCAAGCCTCCGGTCGCCGGCATTTTTTTTTCTTATTTCTTTCTCTCTCTCGATCTTCTTCTCTCTCGCCGGCCGATTGTTCCACTGTTAAAAAACAAGGGTTTTCCTTCGAAAACCAGCTGGAAACGAGCCCAGATTCTGGGTTCGTTCCAGATTTGGTTCCCCTTCATTCCAGCTGGTTTCGAAGGGGAAACCCCCTTCTTTTTTTTTTTTTTAAAAAAACAGTGCGCGCGAAACGAACGAGATCTGGCGCGGGCAAGCGTGTCGACGGAAGGTCTATGAACGGCGGGCGAGCATTTCGACGGCGGGGCTACGAACAGCGGGCGCGAAACGAACGGCGCGAAGAGGGTTTATGAATCTGGCACGAAACGAACGGCGCGAAGAGCGTGTCGACGGCGGGTCTATGAATCTGGCACGAAACCTGTTAAAAAAAACAAACAAACAACGAGAGAGAGAGAGGGAGGGAGGTGTGGGTTCGCCGGCGTTCGCGTGGGTTCGTCGACGTTCGCGTGGGTTTTATGACTGACCGGAAAACACACAGACGAGGGGCTTGAACGGCGGGACTTCGACAACTGAATAGACAGAGACGAGGGGAAGAAAAGAAGGAGAAAAAGAAAAGGAAAAAAAAATGGCCCGCCGGCGGTTGGCGACGGTACCGGCGCCGGTGGCTGGAAGAAGAAGTTGTCGCCGGTTGGAAGAAGAAGAAGAAGGAGGTGGGAGAAATAAATTAATAAAAATAATATTATTTTTATTTTTTAATGTATTTATATTTAAAAAATTTCAAAAATAATTTTTCTCAAAAAAAATTTCAAAAATAATTTTTTTAATAAAAAAAATAGTGACACGTCAGCAAACCGTTAAGTTTTTAACGGAAAAATGGATGGAGGGACTAAAATGCAACTAAAACCGAACCTCAAGGACCAAATTGTTGAGTTTGAAAACTCAAGGACCAAAATAAAACCTAACCCAAACCTCAGGGACTAAAAGTGTATTTTACCCTAAAATCTAAAGATACAAAGATCAATTTTGACAGTGCAAAGATCAAAGTGAACAAAAGTCGAAAATACACCAATAAAAACAATGTATGAATCTGACTAAATAAATAGTAGACTCAACCATTATTAATATTTATAGACCAGGGACATGTTTGGGAGTGATTTTGAAAGGATTAAAATCACTCTTCTCATATTCGAAATCATTCTCAAATATATCCTTAATCATTTAAAATAAATTTAATATTTTATTTTACACTTTTAAACGCAATTTTCATATCATCAAAAATAATTTTGAATTATTAAAGACATGTTTCGAACAAAATTATTATATTCATTTCAAAATCACCCTCAACCCATGCACTAAAGAATGCGTGAACGAAAAATCATAAAAATCCTATTCATAGAACATGGTATAGAAGCAACCAAGCATGTGAAAATCATAAATAACAAAATAAATGTAAAGTTTTCTTTTTTTGTTTTTTAAATTCAACGAAATATAAAGTTTGAAACTTTGAAGAGAAGAAAGAGACCCATGAAATGGGAGTCCTCTAGTGGCTAATCCCTCAACAAATCGTTATTCGGTATGCCACGTAAGCAATACGTGGCAATCCGATTAGGATTTTGAAACTTCCAAACTTTTCCAGTGGTGGCCACGAAATTTTTATTCGTTACATTTTACAAATACAAACAAATCGAAGCTGACAGCTTTCGATTCTGCCATTGAAGCAACAATCCAAGGAGGATCAGATTCAGAACATTGATCTGAAAAATCGCTTCCATTTTTCATTTTTCAAATCTGAATCTCAATTTCTCCGCTCGCGATTTGCCTTCTCCATCGGCTTCGATCCGTTTGCTTCTCCTCCTCTACGGCCGTCCATGGCGGCTTCGGCTGACCGGCTCCGCCCTGTCGTGAAGCTTTCCGCCCCGGCGACTCGTTTTCACGATGATTCGGCGGAGACCCAGCCTCTGCTTTCGAGGGTGTTGAGTTATCCGATTGGGATTATTCACCACCAATTGCGCCGCCGTCCCGGTGCCGTGAAGCCCGAAGCGCCGCGGCGACGGCAGTCTTTCGGTCGAGAATTCGGGCATGCTGCTGCGGAAACCGTTCTTGTTACTCGGTTGAGCTTCACTCTCCTTCGATCTCTTGGGTAATGTGGAAATGGATTCTCTCTGTCTCTCTCTCTTGTACACATTCACGCATGCTTATGTCGATTATTTCGAAGCCTGAATGTTCTGTTTGAGGGGGGAAATTGTGAGTGAGTTGGATTGTGAAGACCTAACACGATGTCAATTGTTCTTTCTGTAACCTGTTTTATTTACTCTTCATTTCCCGAGAATATGAAATGGGAAGGATCTGTAGTTCGTAGCTTGAAGTTTTACGCTTTCTGCTCCTGGGGATTACTATAATCATGGAATGGAATCTCTTATTTTATTAATTTCGTTTGTTCGAACAGGAGGATCGGTAAATTTTTTAATTAATCATGGAATCTCTACGTAATGAATATTAGTTTTGCTTGCTCAGTGGGCTCTTCCTTTCTCTATATCATGATCCCTTCTTTTCGTTCAGGGTAGGGTACCGGTGGGTCGTAAGATTAACTGCACTTGCAGTGTATGCCATTCTTCTTATGCCTGGTTTTCTTCAAGGTATTTGTTGTATAGCTTATTGCATAAGTGACTCTCGCTTTGAACATTTCTTTTTGTCCTGTAAATTCTTCTTGGAATTTTGTTGTCCTTCAACGAAGTAGTAAAATAAAAATTTGGGGTGGAATATTTATGGCCCAAATTCTGTGTGGAGAATAAAAATTTAGGCACTATCAGAAGCCTCTGCTCAAATTAGTCACGCGCCTTCCTCCTCAGCCTCTAAAATCCGTGAAGGCCAAACTGTTTCTGTCTCAGTTTGACTGCCTTCCTCACTAACTTCTTAATGACAATCGATCTCTCAATCTTGTTCTTCTGGGCTATCATTTTTGTACTTTTAAGTAAACTCACTCGAATAGTGGTCAAGTTTATAAAATCTAGCCTAATGAAGTCTCTACTATATAAAATGGTCAGGGACCTCTAAGGAAGGGTGTCTTAGTTTACGTTAGCCTCCTTTGCCCTTCCATGACTAGATCAATCTCATGGTGGTTGGTTCGTAGCCTCCTTGTCCTTTATTTTTGCTTATCCATGACTTTTCAATGGTAAATGAAGAGTTGTGTTCTAACGTACCCAAGTATGTCTAGAAGTTATAAAAAAGGAAAAAAAAGGGAGTCCGTGCACCAATATCCACTAGGGTCAAGCCATAATCGGTGGGAGACCATACAATACAATCATGTTTCCAACATCAATACTCTACTCAAAATAGTGTCTATGCCTCAGAGATGTTCAACTAATAAGAATTATCCACTTCTTTTTGTCCCAAATATTATTGATTTACTCAGTCTTTTTTTTTATTGGTAAGGATGGCATAAACTTAGGTGCGAGGGAGAGGTACATTTGGTCTTTAACAAGTAAACTTTCACGCACTGTTTGGAAATTACTTTAAACTCACACAGTATTCCAAGTTTGGGTTCTTTCATGATCATTGCAGCTCTCTGGCTGGATATCATGTGTACAACAAATTGGTCTAAGTTTAAGGATATTGTTGCATTCAGTGAATTCAACATCAATCTAGGTGGAAATACTAAGTCTTGAGTTTGCAGAAATATCAATGGAAATATAGGTCTATGGAAAATTTTGATGGAGAAAAGAGGAAACCAAAAAGTTCATTGAAATTATTTAAATTGATGAATGAAACTTTAGTAGTTTTTTATATTAGCTATAAAGTATCGTTTTTCACACTTCTATCCATGGATATTAGATCATCATCATATCATTATTAAATGACACAAACTAGAAAATGACTAAAAGAATTAGAGTGATAAAATTTAAAAAAAAAATGAGGGGGGGGGGGGGGGGTGGGGGGAAGGAAGGGGGATATGGATAAAGGGAAATACATATGTTGACAGAGGACTGAGAGAAATGAACAAAATCCAAGATAATTTGTACGATAGAGATGTTGGAAAAATGTAAGTTAATCAGCTATTTTGAAACTTAAATATGAATGGGTTCAACTTATTATACATTCGTCGATGAGGATATGTGATCACACAACCTGCAATATTTGTCATCATTTCAACATTTTAATGATATTCTGAAAAAAGAAAATGCTGTGCCCTCGTATTGATGTTGCTATCTCAATGTACAGAAATTTTTATTGAAATATTACTATTGGAAAAATTCCCGCATGATTGCATGTACTGGATAAATGGGCATATCTGATTACCTTTCGTTTACAACAGTTATGTATGACTATTACTTCTCAAGTCACGTTCGAAGGGATATTATTTATGGAAATCAACCGAGAAATAGGTAGGTGTTCTCCCAAGACAAGTAATTGTTATGTTTGTTTTTTAAACTTTGACCATCATCGAAATCATGACTTCTTTTTTTCTTCTTTTGGGTGATGCTTCAGCTTGGATTTGTATTTACCTACAAATACGGATAAAAAAAAACCAGTTGTGATATTTGTTAGCGGTGGAGCTTGGATTATTGGGTAAGTGATCTGTGGTTGATCATTGATGGCATTTTGCATGTCCAGCATGAAAATGAATTTTGGCATTGGTTTCATTCAGCTCTTAAAATGCTCTTTTTCATTTTATTACTACAATACGCTTCTCCATGATTATTATTATTATTTAATCATTTCTATATGCAGATTAGTTTGTTGAGATTTTAATTTATGTGGTCTTTCTTCTCATATTTTTTTTAAAGATTAAAAAGAAGAACAACAATGATAGGTTACAACAGTGAAAAGAAGTATCGTTTTGGGCAAGCCCAAATGAAAGTACAAAAAACCTTTGCTAAATGGCATTAATTAAGAAAACAAGAATGATTTCAAAAGCTCTTTGATAGAGTACTTGAAA
Source organism: Luffa aegyptiaca (assembly GCA_017139565.1). NCBI lineage: Eukaryota > Viridiplantae > Streptophyta > Magnoliopsida > Cucurbitales > Cucurbitaceae > Luffa > Luffa aegyptiaca. The sequence goes on from CM029396.1 coordinate 2,060,536, forward strand.
AGAAGGATAGGAAGAAAAAAAAAGATCAAGAATCATGATGATATCTAGTCAAGATCTTCAAGAGCTCTATTCCAACTGTGTTTTCACCGAGAGGGATTTTGTGTGTGTGTGTGGGGGGGGGGGGGGGGTGTTCATGGAAGCTTTTTTGCTTCTTCTTAGTTTCCCAGTATGCAAATACAATACCTTTGACTTTGATTTTCTAATGTTTGCTAATGATTTAGATATAAGGCATGGGGAGCTCTTTTAGGACTGCAGTTGGCAGAGAGAGACATCATTGTGGCCTCAATTGACTATAGGTAATGCACTATGTTCAAGTATTATCATGATGAACTCTTTTACCTCCTCTCTTTCTTTGTTTTGTTTTTGTTATTATTATTATTGGGGGGGTGTCGGGACTTCTGAATCGTACTAAGAGGAAGAACACTTGCCAGTCCTGCAAAATTGTTCTGTGTTGAACTTTTTGGACTGATGAATGATGGGTGCAAGAAACTTGTCGGAATGGCACGTGTCAATCTAAGAAGCTTAGACACTTTAGTTTGGGTAATGTGTCTACTGTCTATGTTCAACACATGTTGGACACTTGCTGAACATGGGTAGGATACTTGTTAGCACAATAGACATGTGTTAGACATGTGTTAGACATGTGCTAGATTTAGTCGTATAAAGTGAATATAAGTCCAACACTTGTTACATATGTATTAAACAATTATTAAGCACAATAAGTAGACATAAATAGTAATATATGTCAAAAACATAATTTTTTAGAGTAAAATATGTCAAACTCATTTTTGTAAATGCATAAGTATATTGACTTTAAATTTCTTTCTGGTATAAACAAAAAATATATATTTTAATAAACATGTCCTTGCCATTTTTTTTTTTTTTAATATCCGTGAGTGTCCGGGCCAACTTACGCGCACTTCGACTAATCTCACGGGACAACCGCCTGACCCTACTACATTTGGTTGCCAAGGAAACTCGTAAGATATTATATATCCTAGGTAGGTGGCCACCATGGATTGAACCCATTCCCTCTAAGTCCTTTATTTTTTCTATGGCCCTTATTGACCATTAGGGCCAACCCATGATGGTTTTTAGAAAATGACATATTCATATCCTAGATTTTTAGAAAATGACATGTCACCATGTCGGTGTCTTGTGTGTCCGTATTCTTGCTTCTTAGACGTCAATCAATGAATTTGAATCAGTTAAGTTTGTTCTTGGAAGTATATGCATGTTCTAGAGTTTCTATCTCAACCTCAGAACTCTCTACTTGCAGAAACTTCCCTCAGGGTACAATTAGCGACATGGTGAAAGATGTTTCTCAAGGGATTTCATTTGTCTGCAAGAATATAGCAGATTATGGAGGAGATCAGGACAGGTGACTGAATAATTTCTTCATTTTCCCATTCTTCATCATATGTTCACTATCTTATTATTTTATTTTGCCCCATCTGAATAGAATCTTTCTGATGGGACAATCAGCTGGTGCACATATTTCCGTTTGTGCCCTCTTGGAGCAAGCAGTCAAAGCTGGAAAAGGAGAGAGTGTAGATTGGAGTGTCTCCCAAATAAAATCTTATTTTGGTTTATCTGGAGGGTAAATTTCTACAGTTGCTTTTTTCTTATGGAATTTAAGGGATTCCCAGGAAATTATATGAAAAATGGCACCAAGCCTCATTACTTTGTCTACGATTGAACAGTAGTAGCATGCTTTGCTGCCAATGTTAAATTTTCTCTTCTTTTCAAAAGACCACTTAGATGAAGTACTTCTTGTGTTAATCTTGTGCTTAAAAGGTGCAAGACAGAATAGAAAAACAGGATGAGAGATGAGTAAAGAAGAGAAGAATTTGAGCCATGGTCATGTCGTCCATATTTTTCCTGGACTTGTGCAAAAAATGGGCTGGTTGTGGCCAATTGATGGCCCTACTACTTAATTTAACCTCTCAACTTCTCATCTCTGGAGCTTTAACACCAAATCCCTCCCCTGATCATGTTTTTGCATTGGCTCTTGACTGGTGTAAATGCTTTTACTTTCCTTTCACTGAGTATAGCTTAAGGGACCTCATGAAAAACTGAGGCCTTTTTGTCATCCAGTTGGTTGGTCCTTTTTCATGCTAATGGTTTATATGTCCTGAAACTCCTCTCAATTCATTGTTATTTATACGAGGAGACAAGGTGAATGGCTTGCATTCTATAGATTTAAAAAGTTGAAGACCATATATTTTAGGATTGAATTTCACAAACTGTTTATCAGTCAAAATGTAGCCATAAAGTGTTCTTGCAGGAAAAATAGTAGAAACATCTTTAATTGACCATTGCACTTCATATTTCATTTTATTACCAATGCCTTCATCACAGGCCGCCCTTTGCCATTAAGAAAGTCCTAGTTATTGATAAGTGTGCAATTTTCTTTCGTGTTTAGCTCATGGATGAGGACCCTGTACTGAAGTTTCCTTTTCTGAATTCTGTGAACAGTTATAACTTATTGAACCTAGTTGATCACTTCGATAGTCGAGGTCTATATCGTTCCGTCTTTTTGAGGTAGGTCCTAAATATCACTTTTCTCTTCATTAACTGACTGATTTATGTCAACTTATTCTTCTTAAATTTGTGTCATTGTGTTTCTCTGTAGCATAATGGAAGGTGAAGAATCTTTGTCCCAATTTTCCCCTGAAATAAGAATCCGAGATCCTAGCATTAGAGATGTTGTATCCAGCTTACCTCCTTTTGTTCTTTTCCATGGTACTGGTGATTATTCAATCCCATCAGATGCCAGGTTAGTGCGTTTCTCTTATTGAATTGATGTCAGATGAATGCTCATCAATTATTCTCACTCAAGTCACCTATCATCTCCAATTTATGGAATACTGAAGTGTTGCAATCTTTAGTTTTGTATAAATTGGTAAATATGTGGAAAAAAGGTATTTTTAGTGGTGTAAAATATGTATTTGGAATGAAAAAGAAAAAAAAAGCATGCTAGGCCTACTATTTATCATGACTTCATAGCTTTTCTGTAATCAAATAATGGATGCTTGCTTATCAGCTCCTGTTCTCATACTAGTATATAAATTATGTATAGCTATGCAATCAGGAAAAATAAAAGAAATTCAATTATGCTCTACATATGCTTGTTAACAGCTTCAAGAATCACTTTGCCATAAAAAAGTAGAATCATATTCTCATGGTCGGATGAACAAGTTCTATGCCCTTTTAACTTTTAGATGCTAATTTCAAATTTGCAGTGAAACTTTTGCGGAGACACTTCGACAAGCTGGGGCGCAAGCTGACCTATTTCTCTATGAGGGAAAAACTCATACAGATGTGTTCCTTCAGGTAAGCTGACCCCAAGGCTCTGTTGTAGTTTCTGATGTTGTCTCCTGGTCATTCTCAAGATTGATTGTAGAAAATCTTTTTAACTCTTGTACTTAATGACCCTCTTACAGGAGTGATTCTGTAAGATTTTGACACACGCACACACACTTCTTTGAGTGAAAAATAATATTTTCTTATATATGTGTATATGTGACATAGAAACCCAACTTTTCATTGATATTTAAAGAGCAATATGGTTATTCCCTAAACTTTATCTACCATATTTTTGCTATACAAGAAGATTGGCCACGATAGTATCCAATACAATATTGACCTTTCTTCGGCTCTTTGACTTCCACAAAGCCATCACAAAAGATTTAGGAAGAGAAGGTGTTAAAAATGTGATTATTGGATTCTATCTTTTTATTTTTCTATAATTCTTTTAACAAACTCGTGACCGACTATATATATATATATAAACAGATTTGTAAAAGGTGAGGTAACTTAACCATTCTATTTTAAGAAGAAAAAAGGGATTGTTGTTACCTTCAATTTCATGTTCTACTTGGGAAGATAGAGAGATTGCTGCTGCTTACATCACTGTACAAAGTCATTTTGTGAAACTTATAATTTTCTTTTTCAGGATCCGTTTAGGGGAGGCAGTTACGAACTTTTCGATCAAATAGTCGCCATATTACATGCAGGCGACGAGGAAGCTCTTGCAAAGGATTCTATGGCACCGCCAAAACCGCGCCTTGTTCCAGAGATTTTGATTATATTGGCAAGTATGGTTAGCCCTTTCTGAAGCCTTCCTCGGGTAGTATCAAAATATTTCCACTCTGTTCACCATGTGTTATTGGCTATATGTCTAATTGTATATTGCTTTAGAAGCTCCTGAATCCAGTCTGCCATTGCAGTTGCAGGAGAGCATTCAAAACTTCTGGTCCTTGTAGTAGCATTATTGATATTTGTAGTGCTATTGTTGCTTTAGAGGCAGCAAGCAAGCCTAAAATTACCCATTGATTATGTATTATTGTTTGAATACTTAGCTATATAAAATTTTGCAAATTCGTTTATTTGATTTCAAGTTTCAACTGTGAGTTGTTATTCATTCAGACTACCAAATTATTGTTAAACTGAAGAAGATCGAGTTTTTTTTTTTAGTTCAAGTACATTTGAGGATGAGGGGATTTGAACTTCTGACCTCTTGGTCGAAAGGTACATGTCAATTACCGTTGAGAGGCGGTTCACTTTGGCCCAAAGAGGATCAAGTTACTGCCACTAAAATGAAGCAAAAACTTGATCCAATGATGACAATGTAATTAGAATCACTAAACTAAGTGTCTTCGAAGGATTTGAGTGTCTGGTGAAAAGTGGTAGTTTATACAAAATACTTTTCCCTCGAGCATATTAGCTACACACCACTATTAAAATATAGACAATCAAGAGAGAAAATAAATTTCTCATTTTCTACCTTTCCCACTCTTAGTTTGTCAAGATTTTTATAAGCTGTGTAGGGAGACTCGCATTGTTTTGCAGTCAAGTATTGTTTCTAATGAAATGATTTGCACTACATGATTCGATGTACATTTTGAACTAAATATTTTTCGTACTACTCTTAGTTTTACTATAAGCACCACGAGAGTACACTATAATCTTTGACATTATATCTAGCAAGTACACATAGAATACAAATAAAAACATTGAAAAAGGAAAAAAAATACACTTTTAGTCCTTGAGATTTGGGTTAAGTTTCATTTTGGTCCTTGAGTTTTCAAACTCAACAATTTAACCCTTGAAGTTTGGTTTTAGTTTCATTTTGGTCCCTCCATCCGATTTTTCGTTAATAATTAACGGAATGCTGATATAGCACTAATTTTTTTACTAAAAAAAGTATTTTTGAATCTTTTAAAATATAAATACATTAAAATAATAAAAATATTATTATTTTATAATACTTTTATTATTTCTTTCCTCTCTCTTTCTTCTTCTTTTTCTTCGGCAGCACACCGACCGACGACCGGCAACCACTACTTGTCGGCAGCTGGCCGTCGCCGACAACTTTTTTTTTTTTTTTCTCCTTTATTCTTCTTTTCTTCTTCTCCTCTTTTCTCATTTTCTCAAACTTTTCTTTTCTTTTTTTTTTTTTTTTAAAAAAAAACATCCTTAACCATCAAAACTGTAAACCCACAACCTGAAAATTACCCCAGCCCGTCGAAAAAGCCGAGATCTGTTGTTCGTTGCACTGTCGTGTGGGTATGTTCGCTGCCGTCTGGGATGTTCGCGTGGGTTTGTCCCGATTCGGAGTAGAACGAAGGGGAAAACTCATGCGATCAGTTGCACGTCGACAAGAACCCACGCACGAACAGATCTTGACTGTTGTGGGTTTGTCCCGATTCGGGTTCGTGGCTTGCTGCTTGCGATCGAAAAAAGAGAGAAAGAGGCCATCGGATGAAGAAACACCGAGAAAGACGGCGGTTGGGTGGGTTTTTCTCGCTGGCGGGAGGAGTAGGAGATAGCGAGGGGGAGAAAGACGATGCATGAGGAAAAAAAAAGAAGAAGAAGAGAAGGAAAAAAAAATGGTGCTCCTCATCCCTCCCTCTTTTCTTTAAATAAAAAAAAAAGGAAGAAAGAAGAAGAAAAGAATAAAGAAAGAAGAAAGGAAAAAAAAAATTGTCGTCGGCGACCGGCGACAACCGTGACCTTGGTGGTGGTGATAGATGATTGTAAAGAAGAAGACGATGATGATGGTGGTTGAGGAGAGGAAGAAAATAGAAAGAAAATGAGAGGGAAAATAAAATTAAAAAATAAAATTTTTAATTATTTTATTTTTAAAACTTAAAAAAATAGTGTCACGTCAGCCAACCGTTAAAGATTTAAGAGAAAAGTGGATGGAGAGACCAAAATAAAACAAAATCCAAACCTCAGAAGCTAAATGGTTGAGAATTTGAAAATTGAAAGACCAAAAGGAAACCTAACCCGAAGGACCAAAAGTGTATTTTTTCCATAAAAAAAATCTAAATCGATAGTGTATATAAGATAATGACAAAAATTACCCACAACCACAACAATAAGATCACTTTTTCAAATAAAATAAAATAGCCCCCCAAAAAAAAATCTATATACTCTTTTTTTTTTTCTTACATTCATCAATCTTTATTTCAATCTTATCCTCCTCCTTCCACATTTCATTTTCCATTTTTTTTTTCTTTTCTAAAGTACAACTCTTAAAGAAAAGAAGTACTCTTCCTCATCATTAAAGGCAACAGCCTCTACAACTATATATATATATATATAGATATATATGATGACAATCTTTGTTCAGCCTAAAAATTAAAGAGATGTGAAATGCTACAAGAAGTTTAAATTTTGCTGATGTAATTTGATGATCATAACCTGGAGAACATAGATATAAGAAAACCCCCTCTGCCCCATTCCCATTCCCTACAATCTCTAAATTAAATAAAAAAAAAATCTCCTATTTTTCCTATTTCCTATGTTTAATCACTACAAAATATATATATATATATATATATATATATATATATATATAGGTTCTGCACTTTGAGTTGATTGAATGGAGAGAAGGAAAGAGAAAGAGATGATGATGAACAACTCAACTGAGTGTTGTGTCAGATCTCATAACTTCAAATGTGTATTTGTTACAAAACTTTCTTCAAAAAACCAAAGGCAATATATCATAGAGATTAGAGATTATATTTATAATATAAGGTTTGTACAATATCTTTTCTAGGATTAGCTCTATTTCATTTGTCTACTTAACAAAAAAAAAATATATGTTAAATAGGTTCTTGAGCTCTAGAGATGTTGAAAAAAAATAATTTTGACACAGGGATATGGTAAGTTATATTGAATTTCATCTCCAGATTATAGCTTATATTTATATTATAAGGTTTGTACAATATCTTTTCTAGGATTAGCTCTATTTCATTTGTGTACTTACTTAAAAAAAGCATATTGAATAGGTTCTTGAGTTCTAGGGATGTTGAAAAAAAAAAAGGAAAAAAAGTTTAATTTTTACACAGAATATGGTAAGTTATATCGAATTTCATCTTCAACTCTTAATCATCCCATTGAGCCCTAAATTTAAACTATAGTCGCAATTTTTACTCTATATTCACTTTTTTTTCAAAATTCACCCACTATTTTGTTTAAAAGAAAAAAAAAAACAATAAAATGATTTTAAAACTAGCCATTTTCAACCATAATCAAGTTTAACACAAAGTTAAGTCCAATTAATGTAAAAGAGAAATATTTGAATAAAATTTTCAAAACCCACAAATTTCAATAAAAATCTAGCTTTCTTGTCATTTTTCTTTGAAGTTTTATTATTATTATTATTATTATTATTATTATTATTATTTTGCTAAACATGTGTTTTTTTACTTATTAAATGTAAATGGGATTATTTTCATTGACAGATTTTCAAATGAAAATCTATTATAATGGTTGCAATACTCATTGAAGTTTGTAAAAATTGCTGCACTTATCAAAGTTTAAGATATAATTGGATGAATTTAAAAGTTGGTAAAAATAGATACAACTTTGGCCAAAGTTGAAAGTAAACTTTGATATTGGTTTTTTTATTAAAAAAAAAGTGTCAAATATATGGTTTTTATGTTAAGCCCTATTAGATTACACTAAAAAAAATGGATTCATTGATGTTTGATAGATTTGTTTTTTAAAATTATTTTTTTAGATTTTGTGATCTAAATATTGAAAATTCTAAAAACATTATTTTTATGTTTTCGACGTATTCATATTTTAAATTTGAATTTTTAAAAATGTAGAATTACACTAAAAAAAATAAAAATTTTAATAAATAGATTATTTTATATTAAACTCAGTCCATTTATGTTAAAATTAAAACATATATAACATAATATATATCTTATAAATTATATAATATTGTAAAATAAAAGTTATACAAAATTTATAGCATAAAACATGTTCGTAAATTAATTAATAATAGTTGAGATTTAACAAAATATTCAATTGGTAACTACAACTATTTTAAATATTTCAAAAAAAAAAAAAAAAAAAACTACAACTATTTTAATTGTTTTCACAAATATATTACCAAACACATTTTGAACAACATTTTAAATAAGATCATATCTAGTTTATAAGTTTGCAACCAAACACACATTCAAAAACATTGTAAACATAAATATAACGTTATAATTTTTATCGAATTCTTTGTTTACAAAAGATTCACTAACCAAACACACTCTAGATAGATAACACAACAACTTTCAAAGTTAAGAAATTTAGGCTTCGTTTGGGGTTGCTGTGCTTTTAAAATAATTGCTTGCAACTGTGCTTTTAGAAAAATCAGCTGTGACATAAAGTAAAAATAGTGTTTGGTAAATTTTAATTTTAAACCTGAAAAAACATATTATGGTGTTTGGTAAATTAATACTAAATTAGTGTGATTTGACTATAATGACCAAAGTAGACATATTGTTTCAATTATTTTTAAAATGATATATAATATCAAATTTACTATATGATAATTATTTAAAAATTTATATAATTAAATTGTAAGTAACTTTGTTACTGAGTATTGGATAAGAGTTTTGGAAAAAAATTATTATAAAAAAATTTGAATCAATGCAAATTTCGTTGCCATAACAATAAACGAAAAAAGAAAGGGAATGATAGATTTGAAATTTTTAAGTTTTAGTTAGGAGAGATGAGAGATTTTCTAGGAAGCTGAAATCAGAAGTTAGTATGAGCGTGATTTTGAACGTAGAGTAAATTGAAAATTGATTTTAGAAAATTAAAAAATAATCAGATTTACCAAACACTTTGAAGGTTAAGATTTTTTTCCAATCATTTTTTACTCCCACAAAAGCAATCCCAAACGGGATCTTAGTTGCCTGAACATGGCTTAACTAGTTAATACATATATTCTTCGTCAAAATATCAAAAGTTTGAATCTCTCCACTCCAAATGTTGTTTAACTCTTTAAAAAAATTGGAGGAATTGACGCTCTATATATATAATAAAGAAACAATACTTTGTTGCATATCGGTGTGTAAGGATCTCCCTATACACTCCATTAAAATCTTAACAACAGGGAGAGATAAGTATAAAATGAAAGTTTTATTTTATCTCTCCTAATTGTTGACGTTTTAATTAACCGGTATGCAGCCAAGTATTTTTCTATAAAAGGTATGGAGAAGAGATGGACACATTCACAACCAAGCTCCCTCTCTTTTCCCAGCTAATTTCCTCATTCTATTTCTCCACATAACAAACATTTTATTTTTTTTTCTCTCTCTCTCTTTACTTTTCTTTTTCTCTGTCTAGATTGACTCATTTCATTTATATCTGTTTCATGTTACCTTTGCATGTCTGCATGCTTTGATTCTTGTCTGGTTTTGGCCATGTTTTTTCTTCTCTTTCATCTTCTTTTTAGAGTAAGCTTTCCACAATATAAATGTAATTTTACAGACATCATATCACAAAAGCTATATATATATATATTGTCTGAATTATCAGTAGATATGCTTTTGGCAGGAAAATTTTCTGTTTGTTTCCTGGGAATCGGTGAAAGAAAAAACACAAATGTTCAACATTATCATCTCATTCCTACTGCCTTTTCTTTGCTGTCTACTGGTAAATTTTCACTTTTTTCTTAATGCTTTTCTTTCTTTTTGTTGTCCTTTAGGGTTAGTGTTTTTGTTTATTATACCTAATTTGGTGTTACATTACAAGTGATTTCAAGCTTATTTCAAGACGGCGTCGAGAGAAATTCCTCCCACCATGTTTCTTCCGACGTGATTTTGTCGGCGTTGGGATCAGAAATAGCTTCTCGCGACGCTGTCTTCTGGCATCGAGAGAGAGTTCGTCGGCAGAACCATTTTTTCTTGTAGTGTGATTTCAAGTTTATTATTAAGGTACATTTAATTTATGTAAAGTGATCGGTGTGGTCAATTTGAGTGTTATAATTAAACAATTGTTAGAGCAAGTTTGAGAATGATTTTAGAATGTCTAAAACCACTTTTTTTATGTCACTTTAGTGATTTTGGATATGACAAAAGTGATTTGGTCATTCATAGTCACTTCCAAATATATCCTAAAGTGGTTAAGCCTCTCTGTGAAGTGACAACTACGTTCATTTATTGCGTGTTTGAATGTAGTATTCTAAAATGATTTTTTATATATGATCAACATAGATAAATATGAAGTTAAATATATATGTTTTAGTTTTGTATGTTTTTCATGTTTTTTCAATTTATTCTCGATCATTTGAACATTTAAATAGGAATGTTTCTAGTTTCTCCTAATCCTTCAAAATTTTAAGAAATTCATAAAAATTTTGAGTTTTATTCTCTTATTTGACATTTTTCTCCTCTAAATTTATGTCAAATTCACTCAGTATTATATCATGTGAGTTTATTATCAACCAACTTTAACACAATCACCAATAGAGTGATTGAATAAATTGAAAAATGTTAATATATTTGGGTTTAAATCAAAACTTCTTAAATAATAGTGGCTAAATTAGAAAGAGAAAATACCCATTAAAATATATATTTAGCCATATTGTGCTTAATTTACCTTCTGGAAAATAGTAAAAGTTTAGGACTCGTTTGGTAACGTTCTCGTTTCTTGTTTCCAATTTTATTAAGAAATCTAAGCATTTAATAACTATGTGTGTTTCTTGTTTCTCATTTTTTAGAAACACTCCCAAAATTTGTATAGAACTTTTGGGAACAACTAAAATTAGTTTCTCCCTTTTTGTTCTTGTTTCCAATTTTTTCCAAACATAAATAAGAATATAGATTTATTATTATTGAATGTATAGGTGTTAGGGTCATGAAATTCTATTTTTCTTTATTAAAAATGAAGAAACGGAAATGAGAAACGAGAACGTTACCAAACGGGCTCCTAGAAACTAATTAAAGGAGTGTTTTTCAAAAATCATTTTTTTACCTTTAGTTAGTACCCGTTTGAAATACCTTTTAATTTAAATATTTTTTAAGAATGCATTCTTTTAAAAAACATTTTGTATAAAAATTGTTTAGAATTTAAACACTCATAAGTTTGGTTAATTACATTTATCTTCACAAGTGTTTTTATATACACAAATTATTATATACTTAAAAACTCTTTTTAAAAAAATTGCTTCAAATAATGTTTCTCTCATAATGGTTTATTTCTCATTTTCAATTTTTAATAAGTCATTTTAGTAGGTGTCAAACACTGATTTTTTTTTTCCAAAATTAAACCCTTGAAAAGTTAAACTAAACATATCCTACAATTTTTAAAGCTAAGCGATTTTGGGAGCCGGTAAAAAGAAGCAAACAAATTTAAAAAGTTCAGGACATTTTTGGGAGAGTGATTATTTTGGTCATTTCAAAACCATTCTCAAACATGTCTTTTTTAGTTCATAGAATTGAGAAGATTTTAACCTCTAAACTCTTGGTTGATGTACATGTCAATTACATTGAGCTATATGATCATTTTGGCACTGCCAAAACAAGTCTTAAATCATATTCTAGCCTCTTTTTCATTTTAATGTTTATTCTATTTTAGTCTATTCATTTTTTAAAATTTTGTATTCAAGTGTGTGAACTTTTAAAAAAAAAAACTTGTCACATTAACTTTTTGCAATATATTTATTTTTATTTATACAAGTCTTGATTTTTCATTTTAAAGAAATATCAACAAGGGCGTGTATATCCTATATCAATTAATGATGAATGAAGCCATAATTAATCTTCTAATGAGTTTATTCCACCCTTTGTTTTAATTTAGGGTTTGATTATTTAATAGAGTGAAAAGTTTAAAGTCAAGAATTGACTCAATAAACATAAAAATTAATCAGCTTTCTCTAAACCTTTTTATGAAATTAATAAAAAAAAAACACTTTTCTATATAATTTACATATTTATTAGTATTTTATTACAAAAATCAATAAAAATAAAAAAAAAATGAGAAACATTATATTTCCTTCCATCTCTGAACTAGAAATCCCTAATCTGATCACCTTACGACTCCCAAATTTTTTTTTAAAAAAATGCATAAGATGGAAATCAAAATTTCCACAAAGGTCAGTAACGTCAAGAGAAGACATCCCTAACCCCACCTCGCCCTACCCCGATACCAGCCGTTCTCCCAAGAAGTCCCATGAAGTTCTACTTCTACTAGGAAAAGAAGAAGTAAACTAAAATTTCAAATGTACAAAACATCTCTATCTTTTTTTTTTTTTTTTTTTTGTCTTTTTATATATAGAATATGAGTAGAAAGGGGATTGAATTGCAAGTCATTTCATAGATTTATAGAGGTAAAAAAAAAAAAAAAAAGTAGGTGGGAATATAATAAGTTTTGTGTTTTTGGAGATGGGGCCTGGCTGTGGCTTTGAAGTTTGAAAGGGCTTTTTGGCAAATAAGAATACGGATGTTTGATTGGCCACACAAATCAAAACCCATTTCCCACATTACCTCTATACCTATTGCTCCCTACCCCTATTCATCTATTCTTCCATTCAAATCACTCTTTTCTTTCTCTTCTTCTTAATTAAATTCCATTATTAATAATCTTTCTCTCTAATTAACTATCCATCATTATCTCATAATCTCCATCATTGTTCTCTACTAATCACCCTTTTATCTCTTAATCTCTCTCCCTCTCTCTTATATGGTCGAAGTATATGGTCGAAGAGAGACTGGATGCTGAAGTATTCGAATTTTCTATCTCTTGGTCCAGGGTATATACGTCTTAATTGATTGGAAAGTTCAAGGGTTGTTGAGACTCCACGTAGATTTAATCCTCTTCTTTTACTCCAAAATATGAAGAAAAAAAAAAGATTGATTTGATTATAGCTTATAATACCAAAGTTTCTAGAACCAAAATCTCTATTTCCTCTTTTGTTTGACACGTGGGATTGTTCGATGTCAACTCTATTCAACATGTCTTTTGGTCAAGTTTCAAGTCGATCGAATTTTATGGTCAAACCTGCTGGTTAATTTTATGTGTGTTTTCATGCTACAATTAATTTGAACGGTAATAAGAATTAGATTTCGTGATATGACACAACGGTTTCTTGTTCTTTTAGAACAAAAAATATCAATAAAAAGAACATGTTTGGATGTTTGTTCTTTATATTCCAACTTAAGCTACATCTTTGATTAAAATTTGAAAGGCAAATTCTATATTTTAGGTGCATTATTTACTAAATGTGTAATTCCAATTTCTTAACCTAAATGAGAGTATGGATTTAGATTTTTTTTGTTATTATTAAATAAAGTTAATAGAGGCCTATATTAGTTTGGTTTAGTTTGGTTTTTAACCTAATCATTGTAACTAGTTAGTTAAATTCTTTGAAGAAGAATAATTGAAAAAATAAACAAAACTTATATGTATACTGATAATTGCTTAGATTTGTTGCGCTGTTGGGTAAGATATATTTATTTCAATTGTTTTGAAGTTATTTCTCTTATATGGAAGTTGAGTTAAAAGATATTTAAGTACATAGATAAGATCAACTAACATTAATTTATTACATGTACATACCCTACTTTCTCATGAGTTTGATTTTGTTTCTTCTTCATCTATTTTGTGAAATCGAAAAACAAACCGAACGAAATCAACAAATCGTTTAATTTAGTTTGATCTGTTTCATACAAACGACTCGGTTTCATTATGTACATGTCTAAAATATACATCAAAACGAGTTCTAAAATGTTGTTCCAAAAACCCAACTTAACTTGTAGTGCATAAATTTTGTCAAACTACAAACAAAAAGGAGATGCTATAGATATAGCTAATGTTTCATGTCAATCATTTTTTGTTTCCTTCAGAGACAGTTATATGTGCACTTTTACTTTCATTTCAAACATCATCTTTACAAGGCTTTTGGGAAGCTTTTTTTTATTTTGTTCTCCATGATCTGCCCATTTAGTTGCTTACATAAACAACTCTCCTTGATGCCAATCTTGTATGTTTTTAGATCTCTCTTCCTTAATTTCTTTGTATTATTAGTTCTAAAAAACCTATATTCTAGATACTTCACACTGCATCAATCTTACAAAAAAGAAGAAATAATTTCAATCCTAATCTCTAAGAGATGAATAACGAATTAAGTACAAAATCAATACTCAAAAATCAAAACAGCACGAGATTCTAGAAACAACTAATAGATCCTTACAACTAGACTAAAAAAAAGCTTGATGTGATATATATACAAATGAATATGTGCTCGTTGCTAGCTCTTTCTATTCAGATACCTTCATAAATTCCAACTCGTAAGCTATTAATATGAATAGAGAGAGAAAAATAATCGATCTCCTCAAATAATATCAGGGTTAAAATCGCCCTTAAGATAACCTACCACTTTAAATCCATGAAATAGAGGTTAACCTCAAAGTTTTGATAGATTCCCAACAAACCTATCAAAGGATCTTAATTAACCCTCAAAATGTGTCAATGGTCCAATGGCAATGTTCCATTGATTTTCTAATAAATCCAAGGTAAGAACTGCTACTCCTTCCTCAATTTTTATGCCAACCCATTATTAATTTGGCACACATTGATATGTCCCCAATAATAAATTCATAAAATCCAACTCCCATTGGCAGCCAAAACCAAAAGTTAATTAATGTTATTTGAAGATATGCATGAGACATAGACAATATATATATATATTTGGATATACTAAAGACACAAATCAAAACATGATCTAATGATTTTAATAAAGCAGGAAAAAACATCATCATCAGTCTTTACTTATTGTAATATAAATCTAGAAACACATTCAAGTAGTAGTTGAAGAAAAACCCATCTAAAAATAGCCATGTTTTGACATTGTTGACTGCATTTGATCCTTGATTTCTCAAAAGGGTTTGCAATAAGCTCCCAAATCCTGCAAAAAAATTGAGAAAAATCAGAAATTTTTTAGGGGGAAAAAGAAAAGCAGAAATCTTCAGCCTTTGATGGTTGAAATTACCTGTGTAGATCAATTTTACTTGGCAAAGGGATAATTGGGGTTGCTATTGCTATCCCAATTTTGAGTTAAGTTAATGGGAATACCATCAATGGAGATGAGAAGATTTCTCTGAGAAGAACCAGAAATAATGGAAGGTATCCATTTCCTCTTGATCATGGAGGGTTCTTGTAAATGCCCTTTTGAAGCCTTCATCTGATCCAAAAGCTTCCATTGAGAGATTTCGGTATCGTTGTCTCGACATGGTTTCACGTTGTCGTCGTCGTCGATGAACTTCTTAGCATAAATCTTTCTCTTGTTCATGAAGGAGGATTCCTCAATTGACAGATTTGAAGTTTCAGTGCTCTGATGATCCAAATGCTTACTCCAACGTTCCGAAACTTCTTCGCCGCCGCTTTTCTGATGACCGTAAATTTTCTTGTCGTCGTCGTCGCCGACTTGCTTCTTCTCCATGGTCCTCTCCCTGGCCCTTGCCCTGGCCTTGGCTCTTGATTCTTTAGCAAGAAGGTTAAAAACTTCAACTTTATTGCTCACTTTCTCTTCTTGTTCTTTAATCTCTTCATCAATGTTCAACATTGATTTCATCTTCAGCCCCCATCCTTCCTTTCCTTCTTCTTCCTCTTCCTCTTCTTCAACATCTGAAGCCAACAAAGACATTTTTTTAGCTCCTCCATGAACCCCAAAATTTCCATACTTGGACCTTGAAAGCTCTTTAATTGCTTTTTTGGATTTGCTAAAAAGCCACTCTAGGGTTTTGCTTGCCTTGTCATACCCTAACATGTCTTGCAAATCAAAGAACTTGCGAGCTATGTCGATGGACAATCTCACTCTCCGATCCCTCAAGCCCTGAGCCGTGTAAATCTTGCTATGCCGGTCCTTCTTCCCCGTCCCCGTCCCCGCCCCAGGAACGACGCCTGGAATGTTTCCGAGCGCTTGAACGTTGTTCCCCGACACCGCAAAATTGATCACCGCCTCCGGTGTCGTGGACGTCGAGAAGTGGCCGATAGGGAAATAGGGAGCCAGAAATGAGACTGCAGGATCTTGGTGGGGTTGATGGAAGTTGAAAGTAGTGGTGGTGTTGTTGTTGTTGGCTGAAGGGTCACAGTTGAGAAGTGAAGGAAGAGAGAGGGGGAGATTATAGGAAGCAGTGGAAGGAGGAGGAAAGTAAGGAAAAGGGTTGAGATTATAGCCTGAAGATGCCATTTTTTTTCAATTCTTTTTTTGTATTTTTGGATTTTGGAAGTGAAATGAAACTCAAAGAACAACTCTACCCATTAAAGATCTTTCCTTTCTCCTTCTTCTTCTTCTTCTTTGGAATTTGAGGTAAATTTGAACTCAGATTTTCAGCTTTTGGGGTTCATCAAAAGTGTCCCATTTTGAATGTGTGAAGGAGAGAAAGAAATTAAAAAGTTTGGAATGTGAGAGGAGATGGAGATAGGGCAGTTGATATCATGCATTGGAAGATCATATAATAAGGGCACAAGGGTTTGTGTTTCCCTTTCCTCTCTCTATTTTCTTCTGTTGATCTACTTCTCCTGTAAAAATGGTAGAGAGAGAAAGAGAGAGAGAGAGAGAGAGAGGACAAAAGTGGGTGGCTGTGGCTGTGAGTAAAAAGAAGCTGGGCCCTTAAACGTGGGAGAGATTGCCACTTAAAATGCCTACAAAGGAAGAATCTTCAAGAAACCCTTCTATAAAACATTCATAGTTACAGTTCTAAAAAATCCTAGGGTTTAGTTATGAAAATCCCAAAAAAAAAAAAAAAAAAAACCCTAAATAAGAGAATAGTTTGAAAACTCATTAGTCCAACCAATCAAAACATAGTTTTTTTTAGAAAAGGGATACTTTTATTAAGCCGTATGTGAGAAACATACAGGGAGAGATTACAAAAAGGCCTTCCAATTAAGAGAAATGGAAGACGCATCATAACTGGAAAAAAGATGAGAAGATGAAGACCATAAAGCAGCAAGCGCAATAAACATATAAGATATTTATTACTGTCTCGAAGATAGATAGTTTGAGTCAACATAAAAACATATAGCTCAACTGACATAAAACTTGTACTAATGATCAAGAGGTCTGTTGATCAAATCTCCCACTCCTACATGTTGAAAACACACTCGTACGTGGAAAAAGAAAAATAAATAAATAAAAGAAGAAACTTTTGAAGGGTAGTTTTCAATAAAAGGGGTTGGAGAGATTCAAGGGGGATTTAGTTTTAGCAGAAAGAGATTGCAGAGATCAGGTAAGAGAGGAATTAAAATGTTAATTATTTGCCTTTCAAATTTTTTTTTTCTTCATATTTCTGTTGAGTTTTCTATGCCTGAAAAGGCAATATTAATGTTTCTTTTTGAAGAGATGAGGAAACTAAATGGAGCTCAGAGAGATCAGAAAGAAGTATGGCTAAAAGGGGAGGTGATGAATGTCTTAGGGATTTATAGCTGATCTAGTAATTATTTCAATCATATAGATGGCTTGAAAAGATATAAGTGGGGGTATTAAAAAAAAAAAAATTTGATGGGTTTGCTTTAATGATGCACTTCATAAGAAATAGGGGGAAAAAAGAGAAATTTTACTCTACCCTATATGTAAAAAAATAATTTCATTAATTTTTACATGTATGTATATATATAGGATTGTTATTATGTGATTTTTAAAGGTCTAAATATCCATGTTGGCCTTAGCTTTCAAACATTTATTCTCATTTGACTATGTCTTTTGAATGTTTTGTTCTAGACCATGAACTTTTTGAATTGTTTTCATATTTTAAGGTTTGGATTTGATTTTGTTTTTTGTTTGAAAATAGAATGTAAAAAGCCAAACATTTTTGGCAACTCTTTTAGACATACTTTGATTTTAAATTTTCAAACATATTTGGGTTTTCTTTTAGAAAATAGAAAAAATAAAATGGATTAACATAGAAGGCCTTAGTCATTATTATTTTTATTAAAAAAAAATGTTATTCTAGTTTACATGCTAAATTATTATACAAAATGTCTTTCATCTAGGTAGTTAATTTCAATTTGCTTAAACCTTTTTAAAAAAAAATAGATAACCTTTCATTAGAAATTTCCTTGAAATACATATAATGAAATTAATAGTTAAAGGATAATTAGGTTAAAAACCAATTACATAGATTTGGGGCAAAATTGAGACCAACTAAATTATATATACAAAATAGCCCTAATTGAACGGTTCGCAATTTAATCACTCTTGATTTTTAATAGTTTCAATTTTATCTCCGACATATTAATTTCCCGTAGAAATTGAACGAAAAACACTCAGGACTAGTTTAAGGAAAAAATAAAAATAAAAGACTAGAGGTAGAATTGAAACTTCCAAAACGTTTAAAGGAGAAAAATGAAACGACCAACTACCTATATTAGGGGCATTCTCGGTAATTTAGTTTTTTTTTTTTAGTACATCAACATTTGGGGGTGGGGGATTCGAACCTCTGACCTCTTGGTCGAGGATATATGCCAATTACCGCTGAGCTATGCTCGCTTTGGCAGTAATTTAGTTTATTATAAGTCGGAAATTATTTAAATATAATTATTCTTACATTTAGTACTTCAATAGCTATTGAATCTTAGCCTGTTGATGAGCAACCATTATGTCATGCTTAGTAAGTGAAGTCTTTCTGAATTCTTAGACTAAAGAGAGAGAGCCCTCTAAATTAGTGACATTGCCCTTTAGACTAGGGTTAGTCCACATCACTACTACTAGAGATTCCAACTATAGAAAGTTTTGTTTTTTTTTTTTTTGTTTTTTGTTTTTTGTTTGTTTGTTTTTTTTTTTTTTTTTTTTTTTATTTATTTTGGGATAAGTTTGTAGTTTGATAATGAAGAGGTTATTAAAGGAATTTCTGAAATTTGTTATCTGACATTAGCTATAGATTGATGTATAATATATATAGGATGATGAGTATTTGATTTTGTGATTTTTCTCAAGTTTGAATTTTTCTTGTTAGAACCATTGTCTTTTCACTTCCCCTATGAATTTATTGTTATTGTTATTCAAGCTCTAGCTCTTATGTTAGATAACTAAACAATAAACTTAATATTAATAATTTCAAGGACAAAGAAGGAGGATTAGAATAAGTTTACCCGACAATATATAAAATCGTAGATCTGTATATTATGTATATGTTGTTATGTAGAGGAACTAATCGTCCCCACGGCAAATTAAAACCATTTATTTCCCAACTTTTCAAAGATCAATTCACGATCGGACAAAGTCAATTATGACCATGAAATAGCCAAAAGAGAAGAGGAAACTTTCATTTTCAATGACATTGGAGAGAGACTGAGAAGGACAACTCCACATTAGTCTTTCCTTTGTTTTCTTTTGTCTTCTACGTGTATTTCGCTTCTTTCTATAATTCTTCGAAACATATTTTTTCCCCTTTCTATTATTTTATCGTCAATCCGTTCATTTAAATACTTATTTTATTTTTAGATAACAATAATTAACCTTGTTTGCAAATGAATTTAAATTTTAACCTACTTTAATAAAATTTTAACTTCTAGCTAGTCAAATCTCATGTTTATATGATATTTAATCAAAGTAGAAAGAAAAGAGAAATAGTTGTTCAAATTTTTTTTATTTTTTTGGTGAAAAAGTCTCTATCACATCTTTTTTTGACATCGACTAAATGAAAATACACATCGACATATCGAACAATATGATTAAAAAACAAAATTGTTATGTGTGTATATATATATATCATTAAATGAAATAAAAATATATTAAGAATATATAATAAGAAGCCAAAGAGCTTTAAAAAGACATGTATTAGAGGTTTTTTCTGTTAAAGGCAACATCATGTGTTGGCTTTGCTTTTATATGTTGACAAGAAAGTTCCTAGGAGACTGCATGTACAACATGAAGCATCCTTACCTGGTTAAACTTGACCTCATATGACTCTGTAAAGAATTGCAAAATTTCAATTCTCTCTCTCTCTCTCTAACATTAATAAAGTTTCTGCTCTTCTCTCTTTGTGCCCCTCTGTCATACTCTCTCCGCTCGACATGTGTCGCCCGACAATATTGCAAAGCCCCATGTCTCCATTTGTATATTTATTTGAATGATACTGTTCAGAGTGATTTTTTTCCCATTCGCAAAACAAAGATATCTCGAATAGTTACAATGGGATGACTCAAATTCTATTCTTCTTTGCTTAACTCGAACGCATTAAGGGTAAATTTTAGGATGTGCTTTTATCATTTTTATTTAGAATTTTTCCCATTTCGTTAAGTACATAGTTTAGTCTCAATATTTGTCCTACTTTTCGATTTCATTCCGCTTATTAACTTTCTTCTTTCAATCAAGTTCCTATTAATTATCAGAAAATGATGATGTGATATCATTTATGTGTATGTATATATATGTATATGTGTTAATTAGGGTTTGATCGAAAGAATGGAGTTAAAAGACCGTTTTTTAAGAAATTTAAAAACAAAAATGAAAAAATATCACAAACATTAGTTTAGATTATATATTTAACTCTTCATTTCTACTTTGAAGATAAATTATATATGTTGTCCAAATTTCTTTTTCTTTTTCCCCCACATGGGGAAAACTTTTAAGGTAAAGTTTTTTATGTTCTTTGCCTCCTCATTATTTATTTATTTATTTTGCATCAGCCCATGAAGAAAAATAAATGAGATGGTTGTTGATATGAATGGAGATGAAGCCTAGTTTGAAATAAATGGGTGCTTTTCTGGCAATGGCCAAGTGGAGAGACATGAAAGGACCTCTGAACCACATGCATCCCATTTAAGTACAAAATCATTGGGGGCTCATTTTTACTTTGGAATTTGGAAAATGGGTTGTTTTCCAACAATTTACCCATTACCCATTGCCATCCCATCTTTTGATTTGTGCTTAGAAAAGACCTACATTTTCCATTGCCAAAAATCACCTTCCAATGCCCTAAAAATGAGAAATTTTTAGGTGCTCTCGGTTCAAATATGAAGCCTTTAGGTTTGCACCGTTGGATGTAAGAGAGAGAAATAGCAAAAGTACCTCGATTTTGTATCCAACGGTTATTAGGGACAAACAAATTTGAAGATTTACATCCGACAATTTTAAAAATGACGCCTCATTGCATCGGGAACAACTAATAATTTTCTCTATAAAAAGTACAATATGTATATTCGAATAGCCAAACAATAATTCCCTTATCTCCAAAATCATTACTTCTTTTGGTACATATAATTTTGCAAACCCATCTTGATAATTTTGTAAGATATATATGCAAATCTCATTTATGTAAAGTCGATAGGAATAGTTAAGGTTTGTCTGGTAGTTATTTAGGCCCCGTTTGATAACCATTTGGTTTTTGGTTTTTGGTTTTTGAAAATTAGGCTTGTTTTCTTTAAATTTCCTTACTGTGGTTTTCATTTTTGTCAAAGATATACTTGAATTCCTAACCAAATTCTAAAAACAAAAACAAGTTTTTGAAAACTACTTTTTTTAGTTTTCAAAAATTGGTTTGGTTTTTGAAAACCTAGGAAGAAGATAGATAGAAAAACAAAGAAACTTAGAGTTAGAAGTAGTGTTTATAAGCTTAAAAACCAAAAACCAAAAACCAAAAACCAAATGGTTATCAAACGGGCCCTTAGTTTTTGGTTTTTGAAAATTAAGCTTAAAAATATCACTTCTACCAATAAGTTTCCTTATTTTGTTATCTGCATTTTTCTCATATTTTCAAAAACTGAAAATTAAGGTCCCGTTTGATAACCATTTGAGTTTTGGTTTTTCAAAATTATACTTGTTTTCTTTCAATTTCCTTACCATGGTTTTTCATCTTGGTTAAGGAGACCATTGGAGTTTTTAGCCAAATTCCAAAAACAAAAACAAGTTTTTGACAACTACCTTTTTTTTCTTCAAAATTTAACTTGGTTTTCAAAAACACGGGAAGGAGGTAGGTTCAAACCAAAGAAATGGATATGTGGAATACGTGTTTATCTTGATTTTTTCAAAAACTAAAAACGAAATAGTTATCAAATGGGGCCTAAAAAAATAGTTTTCAAAAACTTGTTTTTGTTTTTGGAATCTGGTTAAGAATTCACATGTTTTCTTAACAAAGATGAAAACCATTTTAAGAAAATTGGGAGAAAACAAACATAATTTTCAAAAATAAAAAACTCAAAACCAAATGATTATCAAATGGGGTCTAAATTTTTCGTTTTGACGGAAGATAAAAATTTCTAACCTAAACGACGTGTTTCTATGAATAGAACTTTCATGTTAGACAAAGAAATAAACCAAGAAGGTAAACTAGGGGTTGAATAGGTAAACTTTTTTCTAAATATTTCAAACTTAGCCCCTAACAAAAACACCCAATACTACATACATAGGTAAAATACAAATAAGGAAACCAATTGTAAAAGTCAATATTTGACAAAGACAAATAAGGTAGGTAATAGATGGTAATGAGGCCAAACTTGTCACTCATATGTCAATTCTCTAATTAGTATTTGATTTCCAAACCATGAGTTGTAATGCTAAAAGTTTGATTTGTTGACCTGGATGAATAGTAGCTTAACAAAGTACGTATAGATTATTGTAATAAAGCTTAGATTTGTTCACCTATTAACTATCGAAACGACTCCAACAAAATATCTCGCTAATGTAAAGATTTGAATTATTTACATCAAAGTGAATAGAATTTAATTACGATGATACGTGGTAAATTATCTCGACTTTGCCCACAGTTGAGTGTTTTTTTTTTTTTTTTTTTGGCCACTTTCCTTCATGATTGCTATATGAACTTTGTGGTGTTTGATTAATTCCAAGTGATCTTTTCAGAAGGAATCAAATGTGAAGTCCTTTGTACAAAAGGTGACAAATATATCAGATGAAGAGGAAAACTATTTAGAAAAAATGTTTGCACATTCAAGAAAAATATGAAATAATATTCTTTTGACCCACCTGGCCACCTTTTTTGTGCAGAACTTTTTGAACAGTTGTGTCTCGTCAAAGTCAAAAATAAAATAATTGACAAAAATTGTTTTTAAAATAAAATTTTATTCAATTTGCCAACTAGAGCATAACTCAACTGACATAAAGTTGTACTGATAACCACGAGATATGTGGTTCAAATCCCCTCACCCCATATTGTCAAAAAAAAATAAAAATAAAAAATTATTCAATTTCTATTCTTGAACTTGACAATGTTAATCAATTTTTACCTTCAAGTTCTAATTTCACTAAATTGAACTTTGAAATTGGATGAGTGCAATAAGTTTTATGTCCTTGGAACTCTTTATTTTTCGATGAAAAATCAAGTCCAACCAAATCAATGCACATACTATGAAATTTAAGGGGATATGAAAATAGAAAATTGGAAGAGAACGATACAATACCAAAGATATATGTTCTTAGAGTTGTTATAATTAATTATATGATATCAAATTAAAAAGATGTCTTGATATCAAATGATACGACAACACTAAGAACCCTAGCGTGAGCAACCCTTTGAGTATGTGAATTTCCCAAACACTAGTCTCTTAACATCTTTCACGTCAACCTGGAACAATCTAAGTATAAAGGTTAGAATCGAATCAACTTATATTGGTCAAGGACCAAGAGATCAGAGAGATCTTATTCTTATCTCAAGGTTGAAATACTCGACAAGTTTGGTGAGCAACCAAGTTGAATGCATCATCATATATGAAAGTTAATGTGAATACAAATTTTGCATCCTTATATTTACTACATTCTCTAATAGGGACTTATACTACACAAGAAGTTGACACAAGGATATAATAGGTTCGATTTTTTCTTGATGAGCATAGCAACACCAATGGATGGATCATGGATGTCGCTGCTTGCCGCAGTTGCACCCTTGATGGTACCCTCTCTTAGTGTTTTTTCAAATCTTTTAAATTAGGGCCAATAGAAATAACTAATTGGGAAATTGTACTCTATGTTTTTTCTAATTTCTTTTAAAAAAATGTTTTCGAAATAATTATTTTAATTTAAACATAGAGTACAATTTCCCAATTAGTTATTTCTATTGGCCCTAATTTAAGGATAGATGTCTTGGGCCTTGTCCAATAGAGTCACATATTGATAGCCCAAAAGCCCATGTGAAAATGTTAAGTATTTTATGGCCAACCAGAGCCTAACTCAGTTGGCATAATGAAAGTATTCTCGACCAAGAGGTTGAAGATTCAAATCTCCCAACTCACATGTTGTAAAAAAAATATTTTATTATTACTATGTTTTTTTTGTTTTAATATTGATCTCCAATCCCACTCCAATCTTCGATTATTAAAATATGTATTTTAACTTTTACTCATTTTCTTCAATGGAAATGAATTTTGAGGAAAATTTTATTCATAGACTTGTTAGATTGAATCAATTTTCATTCTAAACGTTCGATTTTATCAAATTTGACCCTAGACTTAGATAAGTGTTACAATTTCTACCATATGTTCTTTTTCAAGCGATTCACCCACTAATTTCAACAAAAAGCAATACAAAAATCTTCCTAAGCTCACAAATTTGAATAATACTATCAATTAATTTTGCACAAAGTTTAGTTTGATTAATACATAAATTAATCATTAAATAACTTTGCAAAAACTCACAAATTTTACCAAAAGTTTTCTCTAATGTCGTTTTCTTTAAAATCCTATCAATTTTATATCATATATATGTTTTATAATTCATTCAATGTATATGAGAATACTCCTCTTAAGGAACTTGAATGAAAACTTATTGGTGGAAAAAAATGCAACATATTTCAAATTGAGATTCACATGCCATTTGATATAATTGAAACTTTAAGATAAAATTAAGTTGATATAACTTAATAAATTTAAAGGTAAAAAATGATTCTTTTTGAAAAACATTTATGTGGGAAACTCAATCCTAATGATTTTTTAACTAGGAATTCCTCCTCAGATATATTTCAAAACTTATCTCAAAACCTATGAAACGAATATAACCTTAGGATAGCCAATACGAGTATAGTTCAATGGTAATTGACATGTACACTCGACCAAAAGATTAGAGGTTCGAATCCCCCACTCCTAAATGTTGATGTACTCAATATATATAAGCATACAAGAAGTGATTTGGAAGTTAGGGATGGAGATGGAGGAGGGTTGTCTCGGTCCGGTCCCCGTCTCTGTCCCTACCTATCGGTGAGAAGAGGAGAGAGAATGTGAATGGGTGAGAAAGTAAATAAAATTAAAAAAAAAAAATGTAAGGATAAAGCCACGTGTTGGATGGAGATTGTGAGAACATGGAGATGAAGAATTTGGGAGGTTGCACGTGACCACAATAAAACCTGCACTTTGACCAATCCACACACGCTTCCAAAATTCTCACCTTCACGTGCCACTTCATTAATTACTAACTAAAATACCACCTACCTTTCCCTTCAATAACCTAACTTTCATTTTTACTTTCAACTTTCAATTTTTTAAATTTAAGGTTACATTATTCAAAAAAACAAATCCGAAGTTTAAAAACTTTGTATGAATCAATCTAATCATACAAAATTCAATTCACTAAACAAACGAAATGCTTTCAAAGAAATGTTGTCAGACGACTTAAACCTAACCACAAAATCGAGCAAATAAAAGATGTCCAATTTTAGCAAAAAAATATATATATCCAACTTATTAAATGCATCCTATCACAATTAGAAGAACACATACACACGATACCTAAAAAAAATAGTCTCATCTAAAGATAGTCACAAATCACTGTTTAGAAGAAGAAGAAGAAGCTTAACTAATTGAGGGTGTGTTAATTTACCCACCTATGAGTAAAGGTTGAATTTTTTCCAAAAATGATGTTATATTATGTCTAAGTATAATCCCAGTAATTAAGATATAATTACTAATCCTTTTTATCGGTAAACATGGGCATAGTTCAGTTAAAGTATATAATTTGATCTCTTGATGTGAGGGTCAAATTCTAACTCTCACATTCTTTTTTACTACAAATAATCTGTTTTATACATTAAAAGTTTGAATCTTCATCCTATATTATCCAAGATTAAAAGATATTAAAACATAAAGGATTAAATTGAAACTTTTTTAAAATGATAGGAAATAAATTGAAATATGAAAAATAAAAAAACCAAAATATATATTACTTAGCCTTTTTTAAAAACATAACTTCTACTGTGCTTTTGATTGAAGAATTATTGAAAAAGATATTCTCAAGTAGCTTAATAAATCATATTTTTGGTATAAAATTGGTAAATATATCCAAAAATTAGCAACAAAACAAATTACAATGGATATACAAATTGAAACATGACACTGAGTTAATTTTGTACTAGACTTGGATTTTACATTAAATTAATGAGTATTAAAAGATTTTTATGTTTTCTTACTTAAATTAGTTAAGATAAAAAAAAATTACAACATTTATCTAATCTAAAGTTTAAGTCGACGAAATTTGCAAACTAAACTGAGTTTAACGGTTAAAACATTTACCCGTTTCCTTTTTTTGTTGTACTCGAGGAGAAAAGACGTTGGATGTATTAAAATTGGTTAAATTATCAAAAATACCCATAAACTATTAGGATTGACTTCAATTACAACTCTAAACTTTCAAAATTTTCATTTTAGCCTTTCAAGTTCAAAGTTTGTTTCAAACACCCTTGACCCTAAAGGCATTTTTTCTTTAAATTTATGAAAGGAAAATGACGGGTTTGCATATGAAAAAACTTCAAACTTTTAAGACTAAATGAAACTTTTGAAAGTTCCATTTAAATTTTAGAAGGAATTTTTTTTTTAGTATATCAACATTTGGGAGGGGAGTGATTCGAACTTCTGACCTCTTGATCGAAGGTATATGCCAATTACCACTCAGCTATGCTCGTTTTGGAAGGAAAATCAACACACGTAAGAAGTTAAAATTGATTTTTTTTTTTTTTTTTGTTTAGAAAAAAAGTATGCAGCAGGGAAGCTGTAGGACAGAGATGGATCGCTGATAATTACGCACTGATTGCACGTGCGAGCGTGTTTCTTTCCTTGAATGTTCTGGGACCCACCTTATTTTCACACGGTCAGAGAGTGTTCAAAATGTCCAAAGTTTTCATTTAATGCTTTTTTATTTTTTAACAATTTCTTTTTTTCTATTTTCAAATTAGATGTAATAAAATAGATCAACTTTATTCTTTGAGAAAATTCTCTCTTCTAAATATATCACTCATCCAAATTTAATATTTTCTTTTTCTAATTAACTTTTCACTTGTATAAAATTTCTCGACTTAATTATCATACATAAAATTTCATTCCTTTAATTTTTCTTAAAAAAAATAATTTCGAATCTCCAAACTTCACATTCTCGATAGAAATATCATTAAAGACAATGGTATCTCAAATTTCCAACTCGATTGGAAATTCAATTCTCTCACAATAGCTCAATTTCAAGGAATTGAAGTGGGGTTTGGGGCTTCTCCATTTAAGAATTAGATTCCTTTGAGAAAAAACTTCTTGCTTTTTTCTATTCTATTTTTTTATTTTAAAAATAAACATATGAAAAATGTATATTTTAAAATTATATAACAAGAACATTAATTTTATAAACTATTCATCATTTTCATGGATTATTATTAATGAATGAATTAAAAGGTTAAATAAACATAATTTTAGAAAACGATTAAAAGTTCATAACGAAGACATGGTCGAGATGAGAAATAAATTCATTCGAGAAAAAAACTATTCTTTATTAAGTTGAGGAATTTAAATTTCATAAAGAAATCAATTTTACATACTATAATAAAATATTCGTTACATATATGTGATCCTTTTTGTTTTTAAAAAATACATAACGTTTTTTTTTTTTTACAATGTTTGGGGTAGG
Organism: Luffa aegyptiaca; assembly: GCA_017139565.1. Taxonomy (NCBI): domain Eukaryota; kingdom Viridiplantae; phylum Streptophyta; class Magnoliopsida; order Cucurbitales; family Cucurbitaceae; genus Luffa; species Luffa aegyptiaca. Next base: position 2,088,668 of record CM029396.1, read on the forward strand.
GGGATTCGAACCACAGACCTGTTAGTCATCAGTACAACTTTGTGCCAATTGAGTCATGCTCTTGTTGTTGGCAAATACTGAACGTTGTGAATACGAGGGAGGTCATTTGAATTTTTTGACTTATATATATATATATATATATATATATATATATATATATATATATATATATATATATATATATATATATATATATATATAAATCATTGATATATCTTATCCTCTTATCATCACAGAGTGTGTTGGGATTGAAAATAAGTGTGAAATGAATAGTATTTTGTTTGGAAAATGGGTGTGGTATCATTTTGGTGGGTTTGAAAAATATGTAATGAAATATTTTTTTTCTAAAGATGTATGTAATAATAATTTTCCAAAAGGTTCATTGGATATTTTAAAGCTTAGATTTGACAATGCAATTGGAATATATGCCCCACTCCCCATATCATACATACACTTTGGAATATATGCTCTAATTTTGCAATTAATTAACCAAACTATCACACCTTCAACTATACCTATTCATTATTGTCAAAAAAAAAAAAAAAAAAAAAAAAACTATACCTATTAATTAAATGACTTTTGAGAAGAGTGTTTTTTAGAAAGGTACTAACTATATTCTTCTTTTAAATAATTATTTTTAAGTGTTTTTTTTTATATTTCTTAAATTATTTTTATGATCTAATTAAACACTAGGAAAACTTTTTAAAGTATTTTTAATCGATTAAAAATACTTTTTACGGTTCTAAAAGTCATACTAAATTTATTGTTTTCGTTTTCTATAAGTTCCACTATTTATTAAGAGTATTATATATTATAAATAAAGAAGAAAAAGATTTGAAACTATAACTCTTGAAAATATAAATTAATACATATAATTACATTTAACTATATATTCAAGTTGGTCTAAGCTAATTTCCTATTTTAAAACAAGAGTTCATAATAATATCATTAATCACAAAGTCAAAAATATTGGTCAAAACTTGTTATAAAACACCCCTACCCTAGCTAGTGAGGCAAAAGATATCTATAGAAAGTTAATATTTTTAGTCATGGTGAGATAAACAAACTTTTTTAACTCAAGAAGTGGAAAAATATCTAGTATAGTTTGGAAAAATGTAGCCAACAAAAAGAAGTGCAAGAAAAAAAAATAAAAAAGTGTGCTTTAAAGTTTAAACTTACATTAAACAATAGAAACGAACAAGAACAAATAAGTTATTAGGATGATAGTCACATAGTTTTTCAAAGAATAATTAAAAGATAGAATTTAAGTTCTGTTCAATTTCAAGTTCTTAACTTTCAATTTTTCATCATGAAAATGTAAGAAACGTATATTAAAGTTTTCATGTCATGTTTTATATATAAAGTTGAAATTGCTCCTCTATTGAGATTTTTTAATCTTCTAAATCAATAAATCTTAATTTTGAAATTGAGCATAAAATGTAAAAGAAAACCATGATGGAAAATTTCAAATATTAGTACTTCAACAAAAGAAGAAGAAAAATAGGAACAAAAGTGGAAGAAATTAAATAAATTAAATTTCTCATCAAGCTAAACCTAAAACTAAAAACTAATCAAAACCCTATTGAACTAAAACTAGAAAAGCTAACATCATTCTTCCTATGAAACCAAAAAGAGAAGCCATTTTTTTCCCTCTACTATTTACATTTGAAAGATGGCAAAATGGAGAATTAAGAGACAAACTAAACTAAAGAGATCAAAGCTCAATCAGGACTTATTATCAATGCCAAATAATCGAACTTGTCGAGAATCCAAACATCTCCATTGATACGAGTCCCCTTTCAGCAAAACCGATCATACTCAACTTCGGAGTCAGTCGTGCCAGCAGAGGAGCATTACGATGCAGCTTCGAATAATGTAAAGCCTACCCTTTTGCTCTCTAATATAACCGCCAAAGGATGACGATCTTGATCTCCATGAAACCTTCTTCTTCTTCTTCCCTTCTCCCATGGTGGCATCTGCAACTATAGTGCTTCTAGTACTCATCTTCTTCTTCTTTCTTTTACCCTTTTGTGTTCTCTTTCTTTGATTTGCAAAGCTAAAGGCTTTTGTGAAGTCAGCCAATGGGATGGCCCTCAATTTATACAAGAGAAGAGAAATCTTGTTTCTCTCTCTCTCTCGGATTTATGAAAGAGCATTTATTTGGGAATTCAACCACCAAGAAATTTTGTCGGCCATTGATTATTAAATTTTGGAGTGTAAAAAGGAGCAAGTAAACAAGAAGAAGAAGAAGAAGAAGAATGGTTTTGGGATCTGTGAAGCCATTGTTTTGCTTTTTGTAGCTGAAGAGATGCTGCTTCTTCCTTGTTCTTTCGTTTTTGGTGTGCAATTTTAGTTTTAGATTAGGAAATTGATCGATTGTTGATTATTCCCATGTATTTTGGATAAAAAAGGTTGCTCCTTTTTTGCTTTCGGTTTTCGAATATTAGAGGAAAAGAAAGTTCCTTTTGGTTCTATATATATATTCTTTTAACGTGTGGGTCTTTTTGATTATTTAATCGAAAGGGTATTATGGGAATTGGGATTTGTTTATTAGGACGACGGGTCTCGTTTTTTTTCCACAATGGTATGATATTGTTTGATTTAGGAAGATCTTGTTCCAATGAAGATATTGTTCTTTTTACTTGTATATATATCAGGGACATTTTCGTCTAGGAACTTATATTTTCACTAACATAATTATGGATCGTTTGAGAAATGAATTATTTGTGTTAGGAGAGGAAAATAGCATTTTTTTTTATACAAAATGCGGGGATGGAGGGACTCGAACCACAGACCTCTTGGTTGCTAGTACAAGAGTTGTTATAGGTAATTTTGGACCACTCCGATGTACAATGAGCTGACGAGAACAACTCGACATGAGCCCAGAAATAGGACCAAAAGATGAATCCCGGAGACGAAAAGGGCCAAAAGGTCGGACCAAGGTCGGAGGGACCGTGCCTTGGCCCTACCCATATGGTCGGCCTCGGCCCGAGGCTGAGGCCGACCACTTGGCCCACTCCATTCTCTACTCTCTCCTCTTGTTCTCTTGCTCTCCTCCTTCCGTTTTCTGACTTAAGCATCGGAGGCGGTGTGGCAAGGACCACACCGGTGTGCAGGTTTTTCTGTCTTGCAGGCCACGTCTTCCCCCTCTCATATAAATTTACCGTTGATGGCACGTGAAGGTCAGGTGAGTTCCTCTGTCCAGATTTTGCCATCAACAAGAGTTATGTCACAGTTGAACCATGCTCATGTTGGCGAGTAAAATAGCATGTTAATTAAGAGAATGAATAAAGAGATATTTTTTTAATTGACAAGAAACTCAGGCCTGCAGCCCATAAATATAATCATATTCGGTTAAATGAATTTATGCTTGTGTATTGCAAAGAATCACACATAAATAGAATCAATGAATAAAAAGATCTTTTTAGTTGACAAGAGAGATTTAGTGTTTGCATCTCTAATATAATGATATGTGATAGCGAGCATAGCTAGCTATTTTTCTATAATTAATTAAGCTAGTCTTTTACAATTATTTGGCCAAATTTATGCATTTATATGTTTTATTTGTAGGAAGTATGTGTTTGAAGCTAAAGTGAGCAATTGGAGTTAAATGGAGTTTTCAATCTAAAAAAAAAAAAAAAATCATAGCGTTGCGACGCTAGGACCAGCGTCGAGACGCTCTCGGCGAACTTCCAGAATCCGTGATTTCGCGGTAGCGTCGCGACGCTACCCCTACAGCGTGCGACGCTACGACCAATTTTTGCCTTATTTAAAGATTGCGATTAGGGCTTTTTGGGGGGACTTCTTTTGGACATCTTGGAGCCGTAAAACAGAGGAAAAACAGAGTCTTTGGGGCTGAACAAGTGGGAGCAAAGTAGAAATCAAGCCATTGTTCGTGGGGATCGTGACGGGGACGTGCGGTCTCGGCCTACATAGTGTTTAATTCTTCTTTCCCTTACTTTAGTTAGTGTTTATGGCTGTTTTAGATCGAAGCTATATTGTAACGCGTTGTATGAGTATCTAGGTCTTTACTCTTAGGGATTGATGTACCCGTTGGGCACTTTTGGATTGATTGTATGGATTTTGCTATGGATTTCATTTATGCATAATTGTATTCTTAATGCTTTCAATTTACCGGCCATAAATTGATTGATGTTTATGCTTGAATCTAACTCGGGAGAGAGGATTTAGCTTAGAAATCATTATGCATAACTAGGATTTAGCTAGAAATCGGGAGATTATAGTTAATTCTAGAAATCGTTAAAAAGGTTATCCTTAATGCCTTGCATGTTTATTGAATTTAGATAGGGATATCGGGTTCAATTGCATGTGGGAGAATCATGTATGATCGGGAGAGATATGTGTGGTTTTCATTTCCCAAGATTTATGAATTGTAGCATGTTGTTAATCCATTTATTAATCCATAATCCCAATTGGTGAAATCACATCCCTAAGACCATTGTTTCCATTGGATTGTCACTTTTTGCATTGTTTTGTGTTTGATTTAATTTCATTCTTACTTCATTCGGATCCCTAAATAAAATCGGTCAAGAGTATTTCCGGTAATTAAAATTGATTAGAAACCCAATCTAGAGGACGACATTCGAATTTCACATTCACTATATTATAACTTGACCCGTACACTTGTGGTAGGAAAATTCCACATCACGGTGTTAAATGAATTTGTGCTTGTAACTATAGAGAAGGAAACGGAATCTATTTAAGAAATAAATTTAATTATCATCTCCTATATGGATTTCATTTTTCCAAATTTCATTTGCTCTTTTAACCCTTTAGGTCAAAATTTCTCTATCTTGACTTTTTGTAAAATTTAAAGCCATCCCTCCCTAAAGCATATCATGTATTTGGAGGTATATTATTGGAATAATTGTCAATTGGACCACAACTTCTATCCTTTGAGACATGTTTTTTTTTTTTTTTTTTTTTTTTGATAATATGTAAGGGTGGGGGATTGAACATCTGACCTCTTGGTCGGAGTATAAGCTTTATGTCAGTTAGCTATGCTCTTGTTGGCAACATTTTTTTTTTTTTTGAAACGCCCTCTTTGTCAATTTATTTCATGGAAAGAAGTATACAAATTGAGCTTGTATTCTACAATTTTGTCCCATGTCATTTTACCAATTTGTTATTAACATCAAGATTATTCTCTTCTATATATCAATATATTTCTCTTGAATTTATTTTAATTTGTATTATATCATTTTTTATAAAATATTCTTTTTTTTTCTTTGTTCTCTTTCTTATCAATTGTTACAATTTATTTCAACAATATTCTTCAAAACTACGTTTCAAATCTTCAAAATTCAACTAAAATCATAAAAATAAATTAATTAATTAGAGTACAAAGCCAAAAATAAAATAAAATAAAAAATAAAATAAAAAAATCAAATTAAAGTTGTCAATTGCTTTGTACGGTACACTATACTAAGTGGCATTTGTGGATGAACCCTAGAAGGTTTGCAATTTCCACGAAGTTGTGAGTACAAAGACAAAGGACAAATAAAATGAACAGACAAACAACCTCAAAAAAAAAAAAAAAAACATTATCCTACATTAAAATTTAAAAAATATATACATAATGTAAGAAAACAAAGCTTATATTATTATATTATGTCAGAAAATAAATTACAAAACCCAAAACAAAAAAAAAAAAAAAAAAAAAAAAAAAAAAAAAAAAAGTGCAATAAATTAATGTGATGTGAAAGCTTAATCCACAACATAATCCCACATATAATGTTTCGTGTTCCTCCCATTTCTCAATTCTTTACTATTACCCAATCAGGAAGTTTGAGCCTTTGACAATTTTTTTTTTTTTTTTTTTTTGAAATTGAGTTAGTCAGATTGGAATTGGTATTTTTTGTAAGTTGAATTGCTTGTCTTTGTTTTGGTTGGATTTAGACATTTTGGTACAAAGTTTTGAAGCTTTTTAAGTTGTGTGTTGTTGTGTTTTGTAGTTGAAATTTGGTCTTTTTTCTTGCTAGGTTTTATAAGTGGTTTTATTCCTTGAATATGAATTAATTAGACTCTATATTACTTTTAGGTTAAAAACTATCAAAAATACTCTTAAACTATGGGGTTTGTTTCAATAATTATACCTTTGAACTTTCAAGAGTTTCATTTTAGCCCTTGAAGTTTGAAGTTTGTTTCAAAACGACCCTTGGAGACATTTGCTGTTAAATTTATGGACGAAAAATGATGTGTTTATATGTGTTTTTATTGTTTTTTCCACGTATATGTTCAAATATGTTCACGTGAGCGACAATATGTATGCAACTCCGTCATTTTTCATCCATAAATTTAACGAAAAAATGCCTTTAGAGATTGTTTTGAAACAAAACTTCAAACTTCGAGGGTGGAAATGAAACTTTTGAAAGTTTAGGGACATAATCGAAACCAACCCCATAGTTCAAGGTATTTATGATAATTTAACCAAAAAATAATAATAATTTAGTTTTTTATGTTTTGACATTTTCAATGGTACATAAATTTTTAGAAAACAAATTAGTTCATCTAAGAAGTTAGTAGAAATTTCAATTTTTTCTCTCTTAAACGACTTAATTTCTCTTCCAAATTACTACCAACAACTCACTCAGCATCATGTTAAGAATAAGTTTTCATGAGTTTTTTTTTTTTTTTTTTTTGACAACATGTAAGGGTGGGGGATTGAACCTCTGACCTCTTGATCAGATACAAACTTTACGCCAGTTGAGTCATGCTCTTGTTAGCAAGTTTTCCATAAGTTACATTTAACATCCATCAAGGAAAAGAATATATATAATGGATAAAGTTTAAGATGGAAAGGATTAAATTGAAACTTTTTTAACCATAAAAAGTAAAATAAAGGGGGAAATCATTCGAAACTAAAACGTATACTTATCCCAATTGATTAGGCAATTTTTCTAGCTTAGCCTAGGAAGAGAATTGATCTTATTACTAATTAAATTTCAAGATTTTATTTGATATAATGAAAATTTACGAGGGTTCAAATAAACTCACCAAAAATGAGCTAAAGTACATGGATTTAAAAATAATAACAAATAAATAAAATAATAAATCTCAATTCTTTGTTATTGTCAAAGAAATCACATGGAGAAATGGTGGTAGGTTATAACAAATTGACATCTACCTATTAATGAATTAATATATATAACAATCTTGCTTATTTAATAAGTTTTATTAACTATTTTTTTTTTTTTTTTTTTTGTGTTTGTTTAATAACATTTGAGAGTAGGAGTATTTGAAAACCTCTAACCTCTGGATCGATGGTATATGTCAATTAATGTTAATTAAGCTAGGCTTATAAATATTATAATTGATAATCTATATTTATTCTAGTTTTTGTTGTATTTGTAATTATTTTATACTATTGTTTATAATATTTTGACTAAAATTATTAGGTTGAGTTTTCAAGTATCATATCCTCTAAGACTTTTATTTATCTTTTTCTTTATATCTTTTGTAAATATATGAGCTTAGCTTTAACCAAAGCATTAAAATATTTATCAATATGTCAATAATATATATCTATCAATATATTTGTAAATGGAAAGATTCAATATGTCAACATAATTGAGGTTTAGTTCATATTTTTTATATATCATATAGATCAATAAAATATAAAACAATATCATCAATTAACCACCAATATGAATATAAGAACTGATAACAAGATTTATAACTTAAATCAATATATCAATGTCTCGATCAACATCAAAATTTTAATTTTTTTTTTTTTTTTGGACAACATGTGGGGTTGGAGAATAATTCGAATCACAGACCTTTTGATTATTAGTACAAGTTTTACATTAGTTGAGCAATGCTCATCTTGGCATCAAAATTTTAAATGTTGGCTTCAATCGGTTAAGAATACATATATTTCAAGGGTCAAATATTTGCATCTTCATCTCATCTCCACATCGTAAAACTCAAAAATAGTAATTAAAAAAAAGTTTTAAAAACCAAAACCTCTAATAATAAACTTGAAATGTATGTATAAAGGACCACAACAGGGAATCTTTCATAAGAAGAACATCATATCAACGTTATCGATCTCTTAACTCTTATTTAATTCGTTGATATAAATTATATCATATGTTTGAATCTTTAATATATAATCTAAATATTTCATTCTCCACCCAATAAATTAATCTTAAAGCCATGAAAAAACATTGATGCCCCAAAGTCCAAGTCAAATTTTCAAGAAGAGGAATGTATAGAGCCCAAAATAGGGAACTTTGATGCACGTGACAGCCACGTGAAGGGCAGGGCGTTGCTGTTAACATGCTAGACAACCTTGGTTTTTGCTTCGACATGTCGTCTCTATGTTCCCTAAATTCTTCCAATCATCAAAACGAAGTCGTTTCTTTTATTTAGACTTGAGGATGATAAAATATAAACTAAGAATATATTTAAATCTCTCTAAATCATTTACATTAATCATCAAATCTTTGTCTTGGATTAATCAAAGATTTTGTGAGCATTAAACATAAATGCCAATTAGTCAGTTCAATGAATTGGGTTTCTTAACATTTGGTTTTCGAGCTTCAAAATAATATATCGAAACTTTAATGGGTTTAATTATGTATTTAAATGTTTTAATCATCGATTAGCCAACACGAACATAGCTCAACTGGATGGATTATTCGAAATTGAGATGGCACGCCTCTGATCACGGGTTATTGCTCCATCAATCGCCCGTGGAAGATGATTGGGCTAGAGGTAGTAGCAGTTTGTGAAAGCCTGAGATGGATTCCGAAAAATTCCCCAGAGTAGAAGTGAATCTCAATGCCTTTCAAGTAGTGCTTAATGACCGGGATACAGATGATACGAAACTATTCAACTTCATTTTAGAAGCTAAGTCTTTGATAGCTGAGAGAAAGATAGAGACTGATTCTCATGTGAATAGGAATGACAATTGTATGACCCATCACTTGTCCCATAAGGCATGTCGAAGTAATGAGTCCGAGTGTTGGAGTAATTCTTTTCCTAATTGGATGTTAGAGTTAAATGAGAGTGATACTAGATCTGGTGATCTTACTAGTGGGGGGTCTTGTCCCACAGGTAATATCTCGTTGGATAGTTTAGCTATTTTCTAATAAAGTTACTTTTCAAAAAAAACAAAAAAAAAAAAACAACAAAAAAAAAACATAACTCAATTGGCATAAAACTTGTTCTAATGACGTATGTGGTTCAAATTTCTCACCCCCACACATATTGTCAACAAAATAAAAGGCTATATTCGATTAACTTCGCTAAAATTGAATAATGAATTCTTTGAGTTTTGAAAGGTCTTGTGATAATATTTAAAGTAGACTAATTATTTTATTTTAATTAGTGAAATAATGACATAACTATAAATCTAATGTCAAAGTGGGCATAACTTAATAATAGTTAGCTATATCCTAAATTAGGAGGTCAAAGGTTTGAATTCGTAAAAAACTAACCTAATTCAGATATTACAAAAACTATTATAAATATATATATATATATATTTTGTATTTGTAATTATTTTTACAAGGACATGTATTTGCAAATAATGTTAAAAGGACAGAGTACCTAAAACCTATAAACTTTGCCTCCATGTTTGGGGAGTGGAGAACTTCCAAGTTCCCATGCTTTATTATTGTAGGCTTAACCTAATTATAAATAAACATGTGGTAAAATCATTTTCCAAAAAAAAAAAAAATAAAAGATTCTTTTGTTTGTGTTTTAAAAGATTGACCAAAGTTTTATTTTTTATATATATATTTTTTTGAAATAGTTTGACCAAAGTTCTTTTTTTCAAAAAAAAAAAAAGACGACCAAACTTATGACCACGGTAATCCGATTAATTCAATCGACTTAAACGAGTCAAGTTAATTAAGCATAATTTAACTAAAACTCTTTTAGACCATTATAGTTCAAATTGGAGATTTTTTTTTATTGATATCGTACTTTTAAAAACTTTTTTGAAATATATTAATTTTCAAACTTATTATTTAAATATTATAGTTTTAATTTCTGAATGGAGACAGAACCCTCATCATCCAAAGAATTTCTAGGTTCAAATATGAGTGAACGCAATTTTTTTTTTTTTTTACTTTTTATTTTTTAAAAGATATGAACGGTAATGTGGTTTGTTTTTTATTTTACTTTTAAATTTTTATTTTAGAAACAAACAACATATTTTTCTTTTCTTTTCTTTTTTTTTTTTTTTCCAACTTTTGTTTGGAAAATTGAAATTGAAATAGCTATTAATTATTTAAATATTTTGTATTTACTGTAAAATAAAATAATCATTATTCTAAAAAACTATAATCAATATACTAGAGATCAATCAAGCAAGTATTTTTTTAAGTTGTTGTGTTATGCAAATATTTGGAAGCATTAAGCGAACTTTGTATATGCAATATGCATTTCACATAATTTACTTAAATCATGTACAATGTAATTAAATTAGAAAATTATGTTATGAGATTTACAAACTCTCGCTCACTTACAAATAAACAAATGACATTATATTATTCACTTGATATATTGGATAAATTTCTGATTTACCATAAGAATCATGATTTTACCACTAGATGTTGGGCTGAGGATTTTAATAATTTTTAAAATCTTCTTGATATATTTTTTTTGGGTGGGAAAATTAAGTATTTAATTTGGATATATATGTTATTTGTGTAAATAATAATAATAAAAGTCAAAATATTCACTTGGTGATCCAAGTTTAATCCAAGCCCAGTGGCACAATTGGATATATGGGTCAGCCCAAGTTTAGTCCATTGAAGGTTGCACTTGGACCTGTTAAAGTTTTAAAAGTTGGATACACATTTTTTAGATGTTGCTACTATTGTTTTTCCTCGGACTCTAGGTTCCGTTTGAAAATCATTTTATTTTTTATTTTTAGTTTTTAAAAATTAAGTTTATAAACATCACTTTCACCTAAAAGTTTCTTTGTTTTGTTATCTACTTTTTTTCCATATTTTCAAAAATCAAGTCAAATTTAAAAAAAAAAAAAAATTAAATAGGCCTCATTTGATGACCATTTGATTTTTGGTTTTTGAAAAGTATGCTTGTTTTCTCTCCATTTTCCTACCATGGTTTTCATCTTTGTCAATGACACATCTGAATTCCTTGCAAATTTTCAAAAACAAAAACAAGTTTTTGGAAACTACTTTTTTTTGTTTTCAAAATTTGACTTGGTTTTTTAAAACAAAGAAGAAGGTAGATACTAAAACAAAGAAACTCATAAGTAGGAATAAGTGTGTATAAGCTTAATTTTCAAAAACCAAAAACCAAAAACCAAATGGTTATCAAATGGAGCCGTAGTTTTTAAAAACTATTTTTTAAATTTGACTAAGAATTAAAAGTTTTATTAACAAAGATGAAAACCATGGTAAGAAAAACAAACATAATTTTCAAAAATCAAAAATCCAAAAATAAAATAGTTATCCAACTGATCCTAATTTCCTGATTAGGAAATTAGTATGCAAGCTAAAATTGAATGAATTTTGTTGATTTTGATCCGTGTCAACTTTTGGTGGGGGATTTGATCCTCTGACCTAATGGTCAATAATACAACCTTTATGTCAGTTGAGTTCGCTCTCGTCGCCAAATCGATTTTGATTGGTTTGCCAAGTCAATTATTTAAAAATTAACCATAAATAAATACATAGTTTTATCATGGGTTTAAAATTCTTCTCAAATCAACATGAGTTTTCAAAGGGATACACGTCTAAAGCACCATCATCATTATTTAAAAGATAAGCATAGGAAAATTTATCATATTATTATTGATGGACTAGAACTAGAAAAATAACATGGATCATGCCTAGAATCATTCTCAAGACATGACTTTCAAACCAAAAATCACTCAAAATGACAACAAAAGTGATTTTAACCATTTTAAAATCATTTCTAAACACGGTATCAAAAAACGTTCTTAATGAGCATTCACACTTTTGCTGCTCCTATATCGTCTTTGCTTAGTCATGGAGTACAATCAATTATTAGTCTAAGGTACTTTCACACTAAATACATAATCTCGAAAATTCAAAAACCAAACATATAATTTATCCGACGACATTTTGAGTACTTTCAAAATGGCATCAACCCAAGTTTGACCATTAATTTTCCCACATATATACAGATACTAGTGTTTGGGTATGGATTCTAAGTAACTTGAGACAGACAATTGCATTTTTATCACATAAAAAGTCGCAATTTGCAAAAAGCCTAAAACTAAATTGATTTTTCCAACAAAAAGTTCATGGTAATAGCTAGGGGAATCATTTAGTACCATTTTCATAGTCAAAATGCTCCAATCTTTTCGATCAAATTTCAAAGGATTGGTGAGCAAAATAAAATCTATTCCGAACATTGATACTTTCAGACCTATAGCTGAAACAACAAAGACATTTGGAAGTGATTTTAGAAGGGTCAAAATGGCTGTATTTTTTAGTGATTTCGAACATGACAAAAAGGTGATTTTTGTCATAAACATGCCCAAATATACACAGAATTTATAGTTAACCTACATACTTCAAAATTTTTGGTCTGGCAGCAAGCAGAATGATATTAAAAATGGAAGAAGAAGAAGATGTAGAGAAAATAAGCATTAATCACTTTCATTTTGATTTTACTTTTAGCTTCAGTGGGCTAGCATAATTGTTTCTAGCAAAATAAAGTTCATACACATAAAGTGTTCTTTTTTTTTTAATATTATTTCATTGAGGTATAAAAAGTTGTACTAGAATGGTTGATTGGAAGTCCATTCATTTTCATTCAGTCAAATCACTTGCATAAAGAATCAGACATCAGCCATCCCAATACATGGAATCAAATGCTCAACATAGAATAATTATTTATTAGGTTAAATTATTAAAAATATCCTTCATTTACCCTTCAACTTTCAAAAGTTTCATTTTAGTTTTGAAGTTTTCTTCAAAACAACTTTCGAAGACGACGTGTTTTGTTTATGTGAATAGATTTGAACCCATAAGTAGAAAAAACAATATAAACATGTAAACACATCATTTTTCGTTCATAAATTTAACAAAAAAGTGTATCTAAAGGTTGTTTTGAAACAATCTAACTTCCTGAGCTAAAATGAAACTTTTGAAAATTTAGTATAATTGAAACCAAACTCATAGTTCAAGTATTTGTCTACGGTAATTAGCATATGCCTCCGTACCTACGAGGGTAGGAATCTAAGTCATTCTTGATTCCAATAACCCAAATACTTGTTCAGTTACTTTAGGAATATCAGCTGTCCTAATCCTAAGTAGTATCTAACTCCATTCAATTTAGATTAATTTCCCACTACTACTAATTCAAGATTCAAGAGGGATGTCAAAGTCTCCTAAATTTAGTATATTATTAAAAATCAATAATCTCATCAATGTTGTCAAAAGCATAAACCCAGAAAAAGAAACATATATTTGGTTGAAGAAATGAAAGCAAATTCTCAGAAGAGTTTGTAGGGAGGCCCCATTGGAATTGGAACAGAGAGATGAGTTTTCATCTTTTATTACTTTTTTCATCTTCCTTTGGTTCTAATTGTTCCCAACAAAAAACAGTAGAGAGAGAAACCGACCTGCATTTAAATCGACCGCCATGGCCGGCCATTGAAGCAGAGCTCCATCCTTCACTGGATTCAATGGACGATATCCTTCGAATTACCTGCAACAACAACCAACCCATGTCCCTGACCTCCGATTTGCTCCACAAGCTTCGCTAATTTCGCATGCTTGCTGCACCAGGCTTCCAGCAGCTTCGTCTCTTTGCTCTCCGCGTCTCTTTGTAGAGCACTTAGTTGCTCTCTGTAATCGCTCTCGATTCTCCCTATGTACGCCATTTCTTCCTCTCTCAAGCTCCGTATCTTCGCTTCCATCTCCTCCATTTTCTCTCGCTTCTTTCTCGCCTTCTCCGACTCGAGCTGTTGCTCTAATCGATTCAGTCGCCATGTCGCCTCCTTCTTGTGCTGAAGCCAACTCTGCCGGCCTTCTTCCAGCTCCTTGCAGTACTGGACTAGGGCTCCGATCTGCTGAACCGGTAAGATCCGGTTCACTTCCGAGTCGAGAGCGGCCGGTTCGGAGGGAGATAGCGTGAGGCTCACCGACGGCGAGGGCGTGGTCGACGAGGTGGAAGAGGAAGCGGTGCTGGTGGAGTTGACGTTCATCCAAAGAGGGAGGACGGTGGAAGATGACGTCGTGGAGCTGACGGATCCGAGCGAGAGGACCGGATCGGCGTCGGGGACGGGAAGGCGAGGCATGACGTTGGCCAAGGGCGGCGGCGGAGGAGACTGGAAGGCAGCGGCGTAGAGCTTCGGCTGGACGTACTTCTCAGCGAAGGTCTCGAGGATATGGTCGTAGGGACCCTGGAGCGCCTTCTCCGGCGAGGAAACACCGGCGATGGGAATATTCCCGTCGGAGTTTTGGTAATCGCGCCTCTGCGAGAGATTCTGCGCCTTCTGCAACTGCTTGAGCTGCTTCTCCTTGAAAACCTCCCACCACTTGCCGAGGCGCTTGGCCGTACGGCCGGGGACCTCGGCGGCGATCTTCTTCCACTTGTTGCCGTACTTAGCCTGAAGAGAGATGACGAGGGTCTGCTCCTCGGGAGAGAGGGAGCCTTTCTTCAGGCCAGGCTTGAGGTAATTCTTCCAGCGCTCGAGGCAGGATTTCGGATCGCGATGGAGAGGCTTCCCCATGCGCTGAGAGATGAGGTTCCATTCTTTGGGGCCATATTGCTTGACGTAGGCTCGAAGGAGTGCGTCTTCTTCCGGCTGCCAGCGCTGGCGGTCCTTCATTTCATCGCCACCATTGCTGCAGGTAATAATTGATCAGAAGAAGAAGAAAATGGAGACGGAGTTCATCGGAGAAAGTGGGTTTCTGAAGTCTGGGAGAAAAGAGGAAGAGGAAGAAGAAGATGATGATGATGATGCGTACTGTTGTTATTATGGAGCTTCGATGCTCTGAATTCTGTTTCAGACTCCACGCGCCTTTTTCTGGACTTTCACGCGCCTCTATTTGGCTCAACTCTCAACTATGTGACAAATCACTATTTCAAAAGTAAAACTTTCTCCAAATTATTCAATGAGACCGGTAGTTTTACATCGTCAGATTAAGAGAAAAAGTATATTGATTTTGTATCTAATGATTATTAGGACGAGACGTATTTGAAGACGGCATATCTGAATGTTTTAAGGAGACAACCACATTGTGACCATCTCATTCAATAATTTGCCCTAATTTAGATTTGGTTTTGATTTGTTCGATTTTATTTTCAATTTCCTGGTTGATCCTTGTGATTTGGTATAGTTTCTAATTCCTTTTTTTTTAAAAAAATTCAATAGTATGTATTTATGTACGAGAGAGGATTCTCGTACTCATATCCTCCGTATTATGAAATCGTTCCTTATCCACAAGGGTAACAAACCTTTGAACGGCTATAGGACGGATGGTTGCTTATAGGTGGTAAGATGGGGTGAGTAAGCCTTTTACCTTTTGGTTGAGGCGATAATGTCTCACTGGTTTCTTTTTTCCTTTTTTTTTTTTTTCAATTCAACAACATCTAGGGTGTGGGAGATTCGCCTTTTTTGTTCTTACCCAATCAAGCTATGTTCAGGTTGTGATAATATCTCTAATCAATTGAGTTAGAATTATATTGAAAATTTTATGACTATTTAATAAGGCAATGACTTGGACATATAATAACAATGAATGATGATGTTTTACCATAAGATATAAATTGACAATTTAGCATATTCTATTTTAGTTTTTTAAGTTTTAAATGTTTTGTTTGGTATCTAAATTTAAACTTTTATAGTAATTGTTTAACTTTTTTTTTTCATTATACGATTAAAAATGTCGAACATTAATATTGTTGCAATTGAGCAAATGAACAAAAATACAAGTTTTCACTATGCATTAAGTTACATTATACATTTTATAAAAATAATAACAAGTAATAATGAAATAAATTTGTGTAAAAATTTTAAGCATTTGAGTAAAATATTCAACAAAAGTTTAACGATGGTCATACATGTGCTTTAAACTTTAGAAATCAAATTTCAATTTTATTATTACAATTCTCATTCACACTTGTCAAATAAATATTATAATGATAACCTAACGTTTTTCCATTAAGTTGTTTTTTTTTTTTTTTTTTTAATAACAAATAAAAAAAAAAAAAAAAAGTATAGTTTGTCTAATATTGTATCTGACAAAGTTTTTTTTTTCTTTTTCAGCAGTGACAAGTTTTTTTTCCCTTTTTTTTCACAATATCATATTATGAAAAAAAAAAAAAAAAAAAAAAATTCGTACTTTAATTTTTAGGAAAAAGAAAAGTAATATCTTTAAGTTCTTGACGGTTGATAAAATAAACCATAGAACTTCTCAAAATAATAATAATAATAAATAAAATAAAATAAACCATAGAAAAAAGAGGGAAAATAAAATAAAATTGCAAACACCACAGAAAATGAAATATGCAATGGAACAGTGAATAATTAGAGTGGGCCCACAATTTAGGGATTTGCTTTTTTTATTTTTTCTGTTTTCTTTTTTTTCTGCAAAGTGAAATTTGTTGTTATCTTAAAGTAAATATGTGAATGAGGATAGAGAAGAGATAGGTTGATTACAATATGTACAAACAAAAGATCTTGTGGAAATTTCTAGTGGCAACTTATTTTTTATATTGATTTTCCTTCAATAATAATTTATCAAACATTTGTAAAATAAATTGGAAAATTTTACCTAAATTGTGAAGTCCAAGTAGAGGAAGAATACATGAATGAACCGAGACCACATCCGAATGAAAGAGATCTTATTGGTAGTAACTACCTATACCAACAAAGTGCATGCATATTCCTTTTTTATGACTCGATTCATATGAATTCCAAAGTTCAACGTGCTTGGCTAAGTTAAGTTCTAGGTTGGATGAAAAATAAAAAGAACAATAGGATAGGTTTGAAAGTATGGACACAAATAGAGTTGGTAAATGGCAAGAAAAATAATAATAATTTGCATAAACAATGCTTAAAGTTACGAGTTAATAAACAGTAAACTGTCGGAATCTAATTAATAATAATACAATACTTAAAATGTTGACAAAGGTTTAGGTGTTGTTATGTGTTAGACCACTTGAATATTTAGTACATGATTGTGTGGTCCCAAAAGTATTCGCCCTATTCATCTTCGGTTGTAGTCTTTTAAAACCCTAACCTAACACTCACGTTGTAGCTGGTTGCTACTCTCCCTTGAGTCTTCGTCAATTCCACGTTGACCTACGCCATTTATGCTATTAGTCTTAACCAATATTCTACCAACTATTCCACTCTTTTGTAGTCACAAGTATTAAAATGTTGTTAAAGTTACTCTCCTTTGATCTTCTCTCGTTTTTCCATGCTAACATCTTTGTTTTCACTATGGCTTGCCATTAACTTTGCTACAAATATGTAGCGGATAATAAATTTGTTGAATTGGCAATTTGTTGTTTTAAATTTAGTTTTTGAATCACTCTAGCTAGCATATTCAAATTCCAAAATTAACATTTCATACATTTATGTTTCGTTTGGTAAAAAATAAGCTTATAAATACTATCATCATCAACAGGTTCCTTTGTTTTGTTATCTAATGTTCACTGATGTTTTAAAAAATCTAAGTCAAGTTTTGAAACTATATATATATCAAATTCAAAAGTCTTTAAAAACCAAATGACCATCAAATAGGACTTTTAACTTTGAGAAGCAATCCATAAGTAACTTTATCAAAATGTAACTTATAACCAAATTCTCCCAAGTAAATTAAGGGTATGTTTAGATTAACTTTTCAAGTGTTTAATTTTGAAAAAATTTCTAGTGTTTGGTAACCACTAAAAATGACTTATTAGAAAATGAGATTGGTAAATAAATCATTTTAAGAGAAACACTTGAAACCAACTTTTTAAAAAAAAGTCTTTAGTATACAATAACTTGTGTATAAAAACACTTATGAGGAAATGCAACCAAACATATGAGTGTTTAAATTCTAAACAATTTTTATACAAAATGTTTTTTTAAAAAATGCATTCTTGAAAAACATTTAAATTAAAATGTATTCCAAACGGACCCTTAGTAAAGTAATATTTCATATTTTTTGTTGCACATTATCTTCTATGTATTATTATTTTCCAACATATTATTTTGCAAGAAATGGTGATTAGATTTATTACTAAATATTACGAATTCAATTCATCCAAATAACCTTAAGTCTTATTTAATTATTGTTTTTTCATGTTTAAATATATATAATTTATAATTGCCACAGCTTAATCAGCCATTTTCATTGTTTTCTTCAAATCTCAATAAAACTGCTACTTTTCTCTATCTTTATTTTTTGTTGTTGTTGGTATAAATATCGATAATGCTGGTTAAAATCCTAATAAAAGTATTATTGCCATATATATATTTTTTTAATCTTAATCATCAATATGTCTTTATATCTCAATAAAGCCATAACTAGAGTTAATTTTTACGTAAATTTCTATATTCCCTATTAATAACTAATCTAAAATAAATGTAATTCTTTTTTTTTTTTTTTTTTTTTTATAAACTGTCAAACAAACTTTCATTACTTCAAACAATTACACTGCAAAATACATCTACAATGGATATCATTCCCCATTGACAACAACCATTATGGAAAATTAGATAACAATAAAATCGATCTAGAATGACTGAGAGCTTCTTTCGCTAGCGAATCAGCTCTTCTATTGTGTTGTCTAGAAATATGAGAAAATGTTATCGAATCGAAATTCGTACTCAAATTTTGAATTTGCACAATCTAGTGAAAAACTTCAGAAGGTACTGGCTGATCACCCTTGATCATGTTATTGGCGTTGATTGAATATGAGAATATCTGTGCCCGTAATATCTCCAAGCGCTGAAGCAAACGAAGCCCATGTAAAATAGCTTTAGTCTCCACCGCTAGTGGAGTTAGTTGGACATCATCAAACATCTCCATAGCACCTTGAATGCTCCCATCTGATCCCACTACCACCGCTCTGTAACCTGTATCTTTTTGACCACTATGACCACTATGAACAGTAGCATCCGTATAAAGCCTCGATACATGTTCAATCATAAGTGTGTCGGTCTGTTGTTGTACTACCTCATAGTCCTAGCACCTCTTGTTCATTCGGGTCTCCTCCCAGTAATTTTGAATCCATTCACATCTATGGCTCCACTCCATTATGAAAAATAAATGTAATTCTTATTCTTAAAATACTAAAAAGTATGAATTTTAATATATGGAAAAAAGGAAAAATGAAAAGCTAATGAAATTATGTTAAATGGTAGGGATGGGTGTCCATTTGCTTTTCTTTTTTTTTTTTCCCTCTCTCTATCTCTCTAAGCCACCAAGAGCCCATTGAATAAAATTCATTTTTAAATGAAAACATTTTAATTCTATTTTTTAGTAGAAAATAATAAAATAAATAAATAAACTATCCTGCCCATTTTTCCAGAAAAATCTCTGTTATTTATTTATTTTTTGTTAATTTTTTTAAAGTATATTTTCTCATTGAACTATGATCGGATTCGGTCACTTATAGATTTCAAAATATCATTTTTTAACATATTGCATACTTCAATGATTTTTTTTTCCTTTTTGCAGGTGGGGGGATTTGAAACTCTAACCTCTTGATCGAGAGTACATGTCAATTACCGTTGAAACTATGTTCGCTTTGGTCATCAAACATTTAGTTGAAAGAACACAATGTGTATAAAAAATAAAAGGTTAAGTTACCATTTCGATACTTATAATTCGATTAAATCTCACAAATCGTTCATGTAGTTACAAGTCATTTACCATATTTGGTACATGATATATTTCTCTAATTGCGTGGTAGTAAGAACCAAAAGTGTGTATCACATTTGATTGAATATATAAGCTTAACTATGCTATAAACAAATCTTTGATGTTAACTTTGAACATAAACCTGAATGACTTTGCTCTTTGTTTTACTCAAAAAGTCTCTTACCTGTATTATTATAAATAAAATTACCTTTACTTATATATCCGCGTTATTTTTTCTAAAAAATTAAGTCGAAACTATAGGAATCAAATTTGCAATCTAGTCGGAATTGAAAATGGAGATTGAAAAAAATAAATAAAAAAAAAAAAAAATTGGGTGTGGGAGTATGTATGTAGTGTAGTTGTAGGGGGTGTGTCAGTGTGAATGAGTTGGTTTTGGTTATGGAGCAGTGTGTGGTGTGTTATGGCAGATATACACACAGACTCAGAATCTCAGAACTGACTGGACAACACTCCCCCACCCATTATACCACTACTACTTTTTTTTCTTTCTTTTTTTTTTAAAAAAAAAAAAAAAACACATTTTTAACTTAAAAAAAAAAAAAAAATCATTTTCAAAAAATTTATAGTGTTTGGAAACCATTAAAAATGATTTATTAGAAAATGAGATTGATAAATAAGTGCATGTTTGGAAGTGATTTTGAAATGGCTAAAATCAATTTTGTCATATTCGAAATCATCCTGAAACATACCTTTAATTATTCAAAATCAATTTCATGTTTAGTTTTATATTTGTAAAGATAATTTTCATATCATCAAAATTGATTTTGAATTATTAAAAGCATATTTCGTAGTGATTTTTAATCATTTCGAAATCACTCCCAAACATGCACTAAACCATTTTGAAAGAAACACTTGAAACCAACTTTTTTAAAAAGAGTTTTTAGTATATAATAACTTGTGTATAAAAACACCTATGAGGAAGTGCAACCAAACATATGAGTGTTTAAATTCTAAACAATTTTTATACAAGATGTTTTTTTAAAAATGCATTATTGAATTAAAGTGTATTCCAAACGGACCCTAAATATAGAATTCATTTCATAACTATTTTGTTTTTTCAAAATTGTGCTTGTTTTTTTTTTCATTATTTTTTTTGTGCCATTTATATATATATATATATATATATATATATATATATATATATATATATAATAACTATTCTTTTTAGTTTTCAAAACTTGACATGGATTTTGAAAACATTTGTCAAAAAGTAGACGGAGAAACAAAGAAATCCATGAGTGGAAAAAATGTTTATAAGTTTAAATTTCAAGAATCAACAACAAAAAACCAAATGATATCTTAAGGTTCCGTTTGATAACCATTTGATTTTTAGTTTTTGGTTTTTGAAACTTAAACTTATAAATTATGTTTTTAAAAAACGACGACGTTCACTTAAAAAAATTAAAACAACAATATTTTAATAATAAGGTTCAAAATAACTATATTTTAATTAAAAAATCTATAAAAAAAAAACAATATTAATGAATAAATAAAAATTGCAAGGAAAATCGTTATTGTTACTTTTTATTAGGGAAAAAGAAAAAGAAAAAAAAAATAGAAGGAACAAAAGAAGAGACAAAGAACTACGGAAAGCAAGCAAGCAAGCCATACCCACTATAGTAGGAGAAGATCTAATGGCAGTGTCTCTCTTAAACTTTCTAAGTGTTCCTTGCTACTAGAACCTTTCCCCACTTCCGTTAAAAAGCACTTTCGATTCTTGTATTTTTAGCGGGGGTGATTTTGAAATGATTAAAATCACTTTTGTCGTATTTAAAATCACTCCGAAACATTATGTCATTAATAATTCAAAATCGATTTTGATGATGTGAAAATCACGTAAAAGTGTTAAATCAAACATGAAATTGATTTTCAATAGTTAAATGTATGTTTCGGAGTGATTTCGAACAATAACAAATGTGATTTTAACCATTTTACAATCACACTCAAACATGCACTTTGACCTGCAATGATTTAGTTCTCATACTTTGAAATTTGTAACAATTTAGTCCCTAAACTTTATTAGGTAACAATTTAGTTCATGTGAGAAAATCCATTAAAATTAAAGTCAAATTTTATTAGGTAACAACATAGCTTTTGTAATTTAATTATAAGCCTATTTGGTCCTAATCAATTTATCGATTTACGTATATAAGAAATTTCATTAAATATCAATATTTTTTACAAAAAGGACTAAATCGTTACAGAATTCAAAATACATGGATTAAATCGTTACAAACTAAAGTTTTGGGATTGAATTGTTACTTTTATGAAAATCCAGAGACTAGATGTTAGAATAACTTGCCATTTTAATTTCTAATTTGAAGGATTTAACGTTCCAATTTTATAAACTCACTTTTTTCCCTTAGTTATAGTTTTTCCATGTTCAACTAATTAAAATATAAACTACATTCTAATAGCCAAAACAAGCACAGTTTAACAATAATTGACATGTACTCTCAACCAACTTTGAATGTTGTTGAACTAAAAAAAACTCATCCTAATAGCACAATTAGTTTAAAAAATGAATTTTGAATAGCGACACTTTTAAAGCTAAAAATCTATTAAACACAAAATTAAGACTTCGTTCGATAATCATCTCGTTTTTTGTTTTGGGTTTTTGAAAATTAAGCTTATTAACACTCTTTCCACCTATCAATTTCTTTGGTTTGAACCTACATCCTTATCATGTTTTCAAAAACTTGTTTTTGGAATTTGGAATTTGGTTAAGAACTTTAATGTCTCCTTAACGAAGATGAAAACCAGTGTAACAAAATTGAGAGAAAACTAGTATAATTTTGAAAAATCAAATGGTTATCAAACGGGGTTTAAAAGTTATGGGATTAAACTACACACAAAAATGTAAAAAGAGAAAAAGTAAAAATGGAAAAATACCTTTTTGGTCCCTGAGTTTTAAGCGACAGAGGCGTTTGGTCCCTCAATTTTCAAAATATACCTTTTTAGTCCTCGAATTTTGAAAAATAGGTTTAAAAGGTCCATAAGTTTTTAAAATAGACCTTTTTAGTCTTTAAGTTTTGAGAAACAGGTTTAAAAGGTCTCCAATATTACTTTTTTTAATTTTTTTAATTTAAAAACCATTCAATATTAAAAAATAATACAAAAATATTAATTTCAAAAGATTGAAAAAAATAATATTAGGGACCTTTTAAATAAACTATTTCTCACAATTCATGGACTAAAAATGTCCATTTTGAAAACTTAGGGACCTTTCAAACCTATTTATCAAAATTCATGAATGAAAACTCAGAGACCAAACACACATATTCCTCGAAACTCAGGGACTATAAAAAAGTAATTTTTACCAGAAAAAATTAGTTAGTGTTGTGGTTGGGGAAAAGTGAAAGGAGAAAGGGATTGGAATGTAAAAAAAGAAAAGAAAGGGGTTTTTGGTTAGTTGGTGGTGTTGGTATTGGGATGAACAAATAACAATACAACGCATTTCTCGGATCTGCATGAGAAACCGTGCACAGTCCACTGAGCTATACACTTTACTTTAGACTAGCCCTTAGCCAACCCTCCTTTTTACTCCCATACCCTTCACTTTCTCACTATTTACATCTTACCCCTTTCTTTCTTCCCAATTTACACCATTCCCCCTCTCTTTTTCTCTAATCTCTAGGATTTGGAGTCTACATTTTTTGGGGGTTAAGGGTGCGTTTGGTTGGTAATCTGAAAACAGAATTTTGAAAACAAAAAATTTAATGAAAACAAAGTTGTATTTCATGTTTTTAGATATGTGTTTGGTAGCGGATTCAAAAATTGAATTTGAATTTAAATAATGGTTTAAAATGTGTTTGATAATATATTTATAAACCATAAATTATTTGTAGTTATCAACTAAATACTAAGTTGAATATGAAATATTATTAATTAATTTATAAACATGTTATGTGTTATAAAATTTTTATTATTGTTATTTTACATTATCATATAATTTATAATACATTATACTATACAAATTTTAATTTCACAAAAAATAAATTGAGTTTATAACACGAAGTACTATATTTACTAAAGCTTTTATCTTTTTAAAATTAATTATGAAGTTAAAATTTTTGAATACAAAATCTGGATACAATGAAAACATTAAAAATTGTTTTCAGAATCCACTATTTGGATCACATAATCCGAAAACAGTCTTCAAAAACACATCTGCCAAACACATATTCACTGAATTCAGTGAATCTGAAAACATAAAACATAATCTGGATTACCTGCCAATTAGACCCTAAATTATCGAAAATACTCATGAATTATAGAGTTGGTTTCAATTATACTCCCAAACCCTTCACTTTCTCACTATTTACATCTTACCCATTTATTTCTTCCTAATTTACCCCATTCCCCCTCTTTTCTTCTCTAATCTCTTGGATTTTGAGTGTAGTTTTTTGTTTGGGTTAAATCATCGAAGATACTCATGAATTATAGGGTTGGTTTCAATTATACTCATAAACTTTCAAAAGTTTCAGTTTTAGCCTTAGACATTTGAAGTTTATTCTAAAACACTCCTTGAAGGCATTTTTTCGTTAAATTTCAGAAAATGACGGTTTTGCATACATTATTGTTGCTTATGTGAACATATTTGAATATATATACGTAGAAAAAACAACAAAAACACATGCAAACACATAATTTTTTCGTCCATAAATTTAATGGAAAATGTCTCCAAATGTTGTTTTGAAACAAACTTCAAACTTTGGGGGCTACAATGAAACTTTTGAAAGTTTAAGGGTATAAATGAGACCAACCTCATAGTTTAGGGGTATTTTTGATAATTTAACCTTTTTTTTTTCTTTTGGTTGCTGCATTTGAAGTGAAACCTATACTTTGATCAACTTTGCTATTTGTAATTTTGTTGGATTTTCGTTTATGGTACCAGATTAAATTACAAGTTTAGTATTTGAACTTTCAAGTTTGTGTGTTGTTAAGGTCCTTGAATTTTAAACAGTTTTCAATAGGTACATCAAATTTCAACTTTGTGTTTATTGTGTTTCTAAGTGCTCAATGGTCCTTAAGCTTTCGATTTGATGTCTAATAAGTTTTTTAACTTTTAATTTCATGTTCCGGTAGGTTATTCAATTCTTCAACATTTTTAAAAATTCGCAAATTATTTATATATGTAATTGAAAGTTTAGAGTCATATTAGATCCAAAAATTAAATATGATGTCTTACAAATATGTTCACTTCAAAAAAGTTTGAATATATTATAAATTCATTGGATACAAAATTGAAAGTTTGGTGATCCATTTGATATTTTTAAAATTTAGGGACATATTAGATGTTGATGATCAAATTTCGCTAGGTAAATTACCTTCACTCCACGTGATAAATCGACAGTGAATTTGTTTGAGAGTGGGGGAAGACGTGGCCTGCAAAAGGATAAACCTGTACACCGGTGTGGTGCTAGCCACACCGCCTCCGATGCTTAAGTCAGAAAACGGAGGAGGAGAGCAAGAGAGTAAGAGGAGAAAGTCGAGAGTTCGGGTCCCCTTCTTCAGTGGCGAAGAAGGGTATAAATACATGCTCATCCTAGGGTTTTCAGGAATTCGGAGGTGTTTCAGGACGAACCAGGCGGAACCGGGGCGGCTGGAGGCTGCAGGGACCGAGCAGAGTCGGTGGGACTCGGCCCGCGCAAGCGGGCCGAGGCCGAGCAGGGGGTCGGGCAAAGTGCCCGACCCCTTCGGTCTTGACCCGTCCCATTTGCCGGTTTCGCCCTCTGGGGTCCATCTCTCAGCCCTATTTCTGCCCGGTTGTTCTCGTCAGCTCCTTGTACCCGGAGTGGTCCGAAATTACCTATAACATTAGACATACAATTGAAAGTTTAGAGATTTACTGTACATTTTCTCTTTAAAGTTTAGAGATCTATTGACACAGACTCGAATAAGTTAAACTTGTTGTCGTCTGTAAATGTAAGGGCACATGAAGAATTCGAGTGAAGAACCATGGATTTTTGGAGGCCATTCATCAAAACACCCACCTATGAAATATCTCACATGACACAATACTATTGGCTTCTTCAACACCATAATGTTCTTTTATTTTAGACTCTAACCACTGACCCAATGAACTCAGGAGATCAGAAACTATGGAATCAATATGTAAATGTAGGACGAGACAAAATTTTCATTGAGGATGAAGAAGGAATCAAATTATCGGATTAAATTCTAATCCATTGAACGTTCATGGTTGTCTGTTTGGGTCTCGAACTTTCAATTTTGTGTCTAATAGGTAAGTGACGTATTCATTTTTTTTTTATTAATTGATTTATTAGATGTAAAAATGAGTTTTATGTCTAATAAGACCATAAACTTTCGATTTGGTGTTTGGCTGGTAAATGAATTTTATAAAACGTTGAATGTGTCAAGGAAATACTTACACAAAATTTAAAGCTAAATGACCTATTGGACTATTGAAAGTATAAAAAATTATTGGACACTTATTAAAGTTCTATGGTCAACAAGACACGGATAAAAAAAAAAAAATCATGACATATTGGACAATTTTTAAAGTTGAGGTACCGAATAGACAAAAACTTGAAAGTTGATGGATTAAACATGTCATTTAACATATAGAATATTATCCACAAACTTTTTTTTTTTAGTACATCAACATTTGGGGGTGGGGGGATTCGAACCTCTAACCTCTTGGTCGAGGGTATATGCCAATTATCGTTGAGCGGCGAATATTATCCATGCACTTGTCATTTACAAAATGGAAAACAGAGAAATTAAGCATAATTAAACAATGGGGTCACATGTCAATTTTGAAAGCCACACACTAAATTCTTATCAATGTCAATGACAAGTAGGGTGTCGTTTAATTTAAGCTAACGATCAAATATACAGGCTATTAAAATGTTGCCACAATGACCAAAATGAACATAATTGGCATGTACCTTAGATCAAGAGGTCAGAGGTTCAAATCCCCACACCCTGTGTTGCCACAATGGATTTATTTCTGATTGCATACCATCACACCGATTTGAATTCTCACTCCTAATATTTATTTCACAATATCAAATAAAGTAGAATAAAATAAAATCGTATACCACCACTAACACTCATTGTGGGTGCTCCGTGACTCTGTAGGGTCTTTGATCATAGCCAACTATAAACCTGTTAGAATAAAATGGTAAGTGTCGATTCCAGTCATTGTTGAGTTAGATGTAGTGACGGTCATCAAGGTGATCAACAACGAAGTCGAGGACATCTCGCAAACTAGTAACATTCTGGATGAAGTGAGGATTCTCACTTAGCAACCAAATGTCTCCTCTTTCGTTTTTTACTCGAGGATGAGTAACACGACTGCTCATAAGCTCGCACGGAAAATTCTCAGAAAGTCACCCAACATAGAACTTCTCCAAGCTAAGCCCGCTTAACTTCAAAGTTCCTATGATTGAGCCACCGAAAAGGAAGGTGTACCTTATTAGTATAGGTAGTATATATCAATTCTTTTAAGCTTATCTTGACCATACTTTCATGTCCTCAGGATCCCTCTCATTCAGATGTGGCCTCAGTTCATTCATGTACCCAACATAGAAATTTTCTCGTGCATTCCCTGTTTGGGTTTCAAATGTTGTAAATGAGGACATTTATGTACCTAATTCGGTTGGTTGTTTTTAATGAAACTTTTAATTAAAAAAAAAACTCATTATTTCCTTATTCTTATACTAAAACGTTTTTCTAGTAAAATTATTTCAATCTCTAATTGTGTGGTCTCTTGAACGAGCTACATGCCACCAAGTTGGAAACAAAAATGAATGGACTAGTTAGACAAAATAAGTGTAATAGGGCAAAAACGGTTTACTCTTTTGTGCCATATAGGGTAAATTGTTAACTAACATTTACTAGTCCAATCGACAAGTCAATATTTAAGTAATAGTGTTTTTTTTTTGGAAAGTAAGTAGTCAACAACATGAACTTAAAATATAGTTATAAAAAAAACATGAACTTAGAATAAAAAATCAAAAATTAAAAAATGTAATTAAGACAAACTCTTCAATAAGTGATTAGTAATTCGAAGCCCATGTTGTTGGATTAAAAAAAAATCTTTTAACTATTTTTTATAATTATAAAATTAATTCATTTTTTTTTAGGTACATCAACATTTGGAGTCAGGGGTTCAAACTTATAAATTCATGATCGAAGATACATGGCAATTATGTATGCTCGCTTTGGCTTATAAAATTAATTCGTTATTATACACACAAAAGGCTTATTTTTATTTTTAATTTTTTTGAAATAAGAAAAATCTATCATTTAATTGTCTGGTGGTCTCTCATTATTCTCTCTTTCCCTTTCCTTGCAGCAAACAAGAAATGGAAGAGTCCCTTCGATTTTGACCAACAAATAGGAAGTTTCAACTTATGGGTCTTTCATTTCTCTTTCACAGCTCCCCAAATCGAACAATTTCAATATGGAACAACCAAATCCCAAACCCAAAGCCCTGAGCTGAGGTTTCCCCAACTCAAAAATGCTTCCTTTGAACCTTGATCTCCTTGTACAATTACAACCCAATCGATCCCTCTCTCCATCTCTGCCATTACTGCAACAACATCCTTAACGATTCTCTCAAAGGTCTCGAGCGTTTTTGGTCTTAAGATCCTCTAATGGTTGTTGTACAGGCTACCAAGCTCAGCCTCCCCAACCCTTCTCTCTCTTCCCCTCAAATTACTAACCTTCTCTTTGAACCTCATTCCCTTTCTCTTGCTCTAATGCACTCTGATTCTTCTTTCTCTCTCTACCCTTCTTTTCCCCCCCTCTCTCTCTCCTCTCTTCCTCCCCCTCAAGTGATCGTGCCTTCTCCCTGTTCTTCTGCGGCCTTCGTTGCCCTTCAGAATTCTAATTCCAACTCTGATTCTAAAGTTCTGTTTGTTGCTTCTGGCCCTCACAAAGGTGGGTCTCAGATTCTCCTCCGGTTTTATGTTCTGGAGAGCTGTAAATCGTTCAGGAGGGTTCGAGTTGTTTGCACGCAGAAGGATCTTCGATCTGATGATAAATTGGGGGTTTTGGTTAATTTTAGACATGGGCTTTCGATTCGTTTAGCTGGGTCGGTCAATTTCTTCGCGATGTACTCGGTTTCGAGCTTGAAGATTTGGGTTTTTGCGGTGAAGATGGTGGGCGCCGGCGGTGTTGGTGATGATGGGATGGGTTTGAAATTGATGAGGTGTGCTGTGATTGACTGCTGTAAACCCATTTGGTCGATAAGCATTTCGTTTGGGTTTTTGCTTTTGGGGGAAGATGATGGGGTTAGGGTTGTTAATTTGAGGCCTTTTGTGAGAGGGCGTGGTCGAAAAGTTAGAAATCTGAATGCTAACACGGCTTCTAATGGCAAGCGTGAAGTTCAAAAGTCATTTTTGCCTCATGAGGAAGTTTGTGGAACTTCTGGTGGCACTGACTTGAATGGTGGTTCTCATGTTGTTGGCAACAATGGATTCAATGCACAAGCCTGGAGAAGTGATGATGCTGGAAGTTCAGCTTGCAATGGATTCTTGGATGGGAAGTTGGACAAACATTCTATTTCTGGTAAGTTAAGATTTTTTTATAACTTTTGTTTATTTGGTTATCTTTTTACAGTAAGAATGATACAACAGAATTGTATCTTATTTGTAAATTTTAGATACATTGGTTGTGTTTCCTGTAATTTGGAACTTTTGAGCTATTACTTTGTTGATCTTTTATTGAACATGATTTTTTTTTTTTTTTTTTTTTTTTCTTCTTCTAGAGAGCCGAACTTTCATTAAGAAAAAACCTTCTTTTAATGGCCTAAGATAGGTGTAAGTGTAATCCTAATACTATGCGTTTGTTGGATCATCATTGCATACCGAATAATTTAGTTTTCTACCAAAGCAAGTGGACGCCGGAACTTTGATCACTTCAACCTCTGGGCCACTCAAAATGACTGAACAGCCGGTTAGCCTTGGAGGTGTGTAAGGATGGTAAAGGGGCTCATCTTGTGAGATGGGAGGTTGTGGGCGAGCCGGTTAGCCTTGGGGTCTTGATTTGGGGAATCTTAGAGTTCGCAACAAAGCCCTTTAGCTAAATGACTATGGCGTTTTCCCCTAGAGTCATCTTCCTTGTGGCATCGGATTATTGTGAGTAAATATGATCCTCATCCGTGTGAATGGTTGTTGGGTAGGGTTAAAGGCACTTTCAAAAACCCGTGGGAAGATATAGCCCTTGAGTTTTCAACCTTTTCTAGTCTTGTTCATTGTATGGTGGGGGACGGGAAAAATACGTATTTTTGGGAAGATAGATGGTTGGGGATAGACCCCTCTGTTTATTGTTTCCTCGTTTGTTTTATTTATCCTCCATGAAAAATCGGTCTATGGCAGATGTTTTGTTTCATTCTGGGAGCTCTCCTTTGTTCTAGATAGGGAAATGACAGACGTTATGTCTCTTATCTCTTTGATTGAGGTGTTTGAGTTCAAAATGGGGAGGAGAGACGGTGTTGGAGCCTCAGTCCTTCTGACGGGTTCTCTTGTAGATCTTTCTTCCGTTGGTTATTGCACCCTTCTCCCCTGAGTCTATTTTCTTGCGTGGAAGGTGAAAGTCCCGAAGAAGATTAAGTTCTTTATGTGGCAAGTTATCCATGGTAGAGTTAACACCTGTGGTAGGTTGTTGAAAAGGATGCCCTCCTTGGTTGGTCCATTCTGTTGTATTCTTTGTCGGAAGGCGGAGGAAGACCTGGATCACATTCTTTGGAGTTGTGACTATGCGCATGTAGTGTGGGGCCGTTTCGGTCATACTTTTAGGTTGCAGGGGATGAGTTTTGTTGATCAAAGGGAGATGATCGAGGAGTTCCTTCTCCATCCGCTGGTTCGTGAGAAGGCGAGATTTTTGCAGTAAGCGGGGATGTGTGCTTTGTTGTGGAATCTTTGGGGGGAAAGAAATAATAGAGTGTTGAGGGGGAGGGAGAGGGACCGAGATGATGTGTGGTCTCTCACTAGATTTCATATTTCTATTTGGGCGTCGGTTTCTAAGGTATTTTGTAATTATCCGTTAGGTCTTATTTTGCTTGATTGGGATCCCCTTTTGTGGGCTTGTTTTTTATATGCCCGTTTTTTCTCAATGAAAGTTGGTTCTTTATTAAAAAAAAAACTCAAAATGATTGAACAACTGTCAATGAATTGGAGTCCTACCTACTCTGTAATTATCATTCAGCACTAGATGCATGTTAACAATTTGTAGGACTTCATCCATGAACTTAAATTGTGGCAAGAGTTTGTGGAGTATGTGGTCATAGAGGAATGGCTTGATACATGGTGAAGTCTGAGGTTGCATGCTAAAAGTTTCAAGAGTTTGGAGCAATGTTTTATTCAAAGTGTATGCAGTCTGCTATTAAGAATTATTGGAGTTTCCAAGAAATTTTGCTTTACTATAGATGAAAGAGATGAGAGAAATCTATGCTACTATTTTTTAGAGCACAGGATGGACTAGAAAGCCAGTCCCAAAATCGTTTTTACAATTACACTGATTTTGTTTCTACTTATAATTGGAGTTGCTTTTTGTTAGTTCATGGGGGTTCATGATTTTGTAACATTGTCGTATCTTCTTACCCGATAGATGGAAAGTCTCTTGTTTATTAAAAAAAAAGGTTGAATTACAAGTTTAGTTCTCGAAGTTTTAAGTATGTGTCTATCTGATCCCTGAACTTTAAAAAGTGTCTAATAGGTTCTTGAACTTTCAATTTTTTGTCTAATAGGTCCCTGACATATTCAAGATTTTTAAAAATTAACCAATCTATTAAATATGAGATTGAATTTTATGTCTAATTGGACCCTAAAATTTTCAATTTTGTGTCTAATAGGCTTGTGAGTTGTAAAAAATGTTGAATTGATCAAATACCTATTAGACAAAAAATTGAAAGTAGAGGAATCTATGGGACACAAAAGTGAAGTTTAAGGACCTATTGGATACTTTTTAAAGTTAAGAAACCTATTGGATACAAAATTGAAAGTTTGAGAACTTATTTGTCACTTTTTAAAGTTCAGGGACCAAACAGACACAATCATGAAAGTTCAAGGACTAAACTTGTAATTGAGAAAAAAAAAAAAGCTGAAGGTGGACTAAGGTGTATACAATGCATAACAAGTGCAGCATTTAGGTAATTTGCACAATGTAAAAAATTTTAAAACTATAATATTTTGTGTAAAACATTTCATTGTACTAGTGTGAGGCATATTTGTTTTAAGATAGGGGCGACTGTGAGTGTTGGTTGAGGGCATTCAGAGTATATCTTGAGACAAAATAAAGTGAGAAGATATTTTTGAGTGCTTGTAACCTCTTTGTACCACTCTTCAATAATCTGCAGTGAAAATTTGCTGCAACAGCAGAAAATTAGATGTAGTCCATATTGGGTGAATCAATATAAACTTTGGTGTCATCTCTCTTTTCCTATCTTAGTTATTCTATATTATTGTTGACTTATCGTTCTCATTTGTCTGATCATAGGACTCATGATTTTAATTGTTTAATAAGAGAGAAAAGAATATATCAATGAAGAAATCATTCTAAAAGGGGAGATGAGATATCCCTACCTGGCCAAAGGGTTGCAAAAAAAGGCTCCTACCCAAAGTATGAATAAGATCATAACTACAAAATGATTTGGAAAGAGAACAACAGTTGGATGCAAAGAGTTTAATTGAATCTCAAAGCTTCTTGAGACTCATGATCTTAATTTTAGATTGATTTTTCGGAACTATTAACTTATTTTATTGTGTTTGGAATCAGTTTATACTAACATAAAGCCCTTTGGCTCTATGGAATTGTTTAAAGCTACAAGATGCGAGGAAGACATTGGATAACATGAAAATGATAGATTAAGTGCACACGCTTGTTACATGCCTACATCACTCTCATGCCCAAGAGAAGAATGGTTGGAAAGATGATGTAAAATCAATTCTTGCAGAAAATTTTATTCAAAGAAGATGATAAAACCAATACAAAAAAGGGAGCTCTATTTATAAGGAACTTTCCCAACCAAACAGCCAACTAACTAACCCAAAGATCATTCTTTTCTTTTTTTAAAGAAAACAGTAACAAAGAAAATAAAGGGTAACCACACAGTAAAAAAGGTTAACTGAATACACCAAAAGACCAATTAGCCTTGTTTTGAGCTTGTATTTGATTATTCCCAAGAATTCTTTTGATTGGGAGAAGAATACATTAAACTATGAAAATATAGAAAATGGTTAATAACAGATCAACCTAAAAGCCAAGGGCATTTCAAATAATCCCTCCAATCGGCATTATCTCCAAGATATTGGCAAATAGTTTTGAGCATACGTCGAATAGCATTGACTTTGAGAATGAAGCTTTTACTATAGAAAAAAGCAAAGAAGAACAATAGACACAATTTTAATCACCAATGAAATCATTGATGAATTAAGAGTCAAGAAGGAGAAGAGCCATGTGTCAATCAATTTAGAGAAGGCCTACAACCGTGGGGGAATTCTTGAAGGCTATTTTGTTGAAGAAAGTGTTTGATGCTAGATGGAGAAATTAGAACTTTATTTTTTTTGATAATAAACATCAGAAGAGATTATATTAATCACAAAAAAGGGGAACAACCTAAAGGCCGGGGTGGAGATCACCCCTCCCAAAACTATCTCAAAAGGGCTTGCCAATCGCTAATAATCATAAGCAAGCTGTAATTACAAAAGAATTTTTTGTGTGAAGAAATCCACCAAGAGGCCGTATTTTGTACAGTATTACAAAAAGAATCAAAAGAAGAAGACTTATCTCCGAAGGTTCTTGCATTTCATTCCTTCCACAAAAGCCAAATGGTAGCTCTAAACGCACAGCCCCCTATCACCTTGGCCTTCTTTCTCAAATTCCAAGTTTGCAGCCCTTCTTCAAGCCAATCATCCACCCTCCGCGGTAAACAGAAAGATAACCCCAGCAAACCAGCAACGAAGTTCCAAACCTTGTTGGCAAAATCACAATGCAAGAGAATGTGATCAATATTCTCACTCTCTCTTAAACACAATCTGCAACCTGAGGGGGAACTTAAGTTGCTAGAGGTTTGAGACAAGTAAAACCCTCTCTTTCTTTCTTTTCCTTCAATTTTTGTGGATCTAGTGTTGTAGTATAATATTGGGTTTTCTAAATGTATGTCGTGTGTTTCATTCTGAAGTAAAAGATTTTGAGCAGATGTTGTGGGGGCACGGTCTAAATAGAAGCAGGTGAAGATTGTTTGGACCAACTTTGTTAAATTGGAACAATGAGAATTATGACTGGAAAGGAACCATAGAGTATTCAGTAGAGGGATTGGGAGGAAGTAATTGAGAAGGCTAGATTTAATGCTTTGCATTGGGAATCTTTTTCTTCCTTCTATTTATTTATTTGTTTTTTGTGAATTACTGCTAGTTTATAGTTAACTCTAATTGCAATGCCTTTTATAAGCTTGACGGGGATGTGCATTTCAAT
The DNA here is from genome assembly GCA_017139565.1 of Luffa aegyptiaca. NCBI lineage: Eukaryota > Viridiplantae > Streptophyta > Magnoliopsida > Cucurbitales > Cucurbitaceae > Luffa > Luffa aegyptiaca. Next base: position 2,122,975 of record CM029396.1, read on the forward strand.
TTTTTTCTCTATATCTATATAAATGAAGGATATGTTTGGTTTAACTTTTCAAGTGTTTAATTTTGAAAAAAGTTCTAGACTTCTAGTGTTTGGCAACCACTAAAAATGACTTATTAAAAAACGAGATTGAGAAATAAACCATGAGAGAAACACTTGAAAGCAAATTTTTTTAAAACAAAAACACCTATGAGGAAATGTAACCAAACATATGAGTGTTTAAATTCTAAACAATTTTTATACAAAATGTTTTTTAAAAAATGCATTCTTGAAAAACACTTAAATTACAAGGTATTCCAAATGGGCCTGAACAATTACTGGTTTTTGTTTTAAAAAATCTGGAAGCAAGCATTGTGCAATCCAAGGCAATTTTATGACTGCAACCACCTTCCCCAACTATTTGAGCACTGTCTTTAGATATCAAGTACACTTTTATTAGTGTTTGAACAAGAAACAAAACTTTTCATTGATAAAATGAAAAGAGACGCTCAAAGGATACAAATTCCACGAGGGAGCAAAAAAAGAAAAAAAAAAGTCTAAAACACCAACATAACTGAAAAAAAAAAACCCAAATAAGAACAAACATGCAGGTAAACTTAGAGCCCTAAAAGAAACCAAAATCCGTGAAAACTGAAGCAAAGAGCGCACACTCCAACGAGCAAGAGAGAAAAGCTCCAAAAACGATTATCTGAATTATCTGATTTGTTCAATGGGCCTGTAGCAACCTTCGACTTAAGAATCTCATTTAAGATGTGTCAGTAAATTTCGGTTCAATCTTCGATTAAGGAAGTCATGGAATGAATTTCAACACTTACAATTATCTTGTTGGTTGAATTCTATCCTTGGACTAGATGGCTGGTACCTCTTGTATTAGAAAACTTTCAGGCAGACATAACTAAAAGATTGAAAGACCAGATGCCTATTATCCATCCTAGGCTTGGGAAACCTTGGATGTCTCTACAAACAACTTCTCTATTATTCTTCAGTTGTTTCTACTCTTTTTTTTTTTTTTTTTTTTTTTTTTATATATCCGTGAGTGTCTGGGCCAGCTTACGCGCACCTCGACTAATCTCACGGGACAACCGCCTGACCCTACTACATTTGGTTGCCAAGGAAACTCGTAGGATATTAAATATCCTAGGTAGGTGGCCACCATGGATTGAACCCATTCCCTCTAAGTCAGTTGTTTCTACTTTTTGTTACCCACTGTGTAAAGGGGAACTTTTTATGTTTTTGCTATATCTTTGATGTTCAGTGATCATTTTTTTGGGGGGGGGGGGTGTTGTCCAGTAACTTTTCCCCTTCTCTTGAGTGTTCCACATCCCTCTAGTTGTTCTATTGAAGGTTAGAATTCTGCTTTGATCCATAAGACAAAGTAAGAGTTTTGATTTTGCAAAAGAATTGAAGTTTTCAGCAAAGAAAAACTCTTGAATGAAATTCAGACTGAAGTGTCTGAATCATGTCTACTGTGAGTGCAAGGTTCTAGATTGATTAATCTTTGTGCTTATTAAATTGTAACTTATATTTCTTCCAAGCTGTACCCTAAAAGCTTCTTGCTAACAGGACCGGTGGAAGGAAAGCACATTGAAGTCTTTTGTGCGTTCGCATAAGTTTTTCATAGTGACTACAACTGTAGAACAAACAAACATTTATATTTCCATGCATTGATGTTGGGGTGGTTTAATTTTAACAGTATATAAACTCGAGATTCCTGCAATCCATATTAAATACAATTAGAATGTGAAGCCCAATGATCAGGTCTATGGGATATGCAATAAAACCTTCTTTATTAGGTATGACAGTTAGGCACTTCTTTCTTTTAGCTAATTTGTTTCAGATGGATACATGCAACATTTCTTTAACTGTGTCCAGCTACCTGATTTGCTCTCGAATACTTTTCATGACAACTTATAATTTATTTATTATCTTAGCTAACAACTTGTTTTTTAGGTTTTCCTTATATGGCCAGGAAATGGGTGCTGAAGGTGCCGTCCTTTGGTTTATTTCATAAGGATGCCTCTAGATGGTAAATTACTGATTGTTGAAGAGGTTTAACTTGGATAGTTCTTCCATATCCAAAAAAACTTGGACAGTTCACCTATTTTCTGATTGAAACGAAATCCTTAGTTGGAGTGATCACCTTTGTTTTTCAATTTTTATTATATTATAAATTATTCAAGTCCATAAACTTTGTCAACCCACTTTTCAATATTTTGCTAAAATTATTATTATTGTTATAATTTTTGGATCTCATTGGTGCCATAACATTGTAGCTGTGAATTAGTTGGCCTATGCCTCTGATTGTGTATTTTTAATTGCAGTGAGACCAAGATCTATAAAATTGAGACAAGATTCAAGCGAAGGAGGACTATATTTTGTGGCATTGAAGGGCAGAGGAATTGAAGACCTGAAATCTGTAAAAGTGATGTCATTAAAGGCAATATCAATTCAAGCACTGTCTCCCAAGAAAATCTTGATCCTGGACTCTGTTGGTGATTTACATCTGTTGCACCTTGCTAGCACTGCTAATGGATCTGATTTTTCTTGCAATATTCGGTCACTGCCTCATCTGATGAAAGTTCAAATGCTAACCAGTATTCCTGATACATCCATAAGTATGCTTGCCGATTTCTTTGTTATATACATTTACAGATATGTTCTTATGCTACCAGAACTGTGAACTAAACTCTCTCTCTCTTTTTTTTTTTTTTTTTTTTTTTGAGAAGAAACGAGAACTGTGAATGAAACATTGTGATCAAATGTCTGAACTGAGACTAGAACAGGGAAAACTTCACATATCTATGCTCTAATTTTTTTTTGCTGGGGTAGAGTGAGCCAGGTTTAGTCTGTGCTTAGTCTTATTATATTTAGGAGGGATACAGTTAAGTAGGTTTTGGCGGTGATCTTTCATTTAGTGTGTGCTTGGAGTAGGATAGGATTTCTTACGTTAAAGTTGAAGTTGTTTTCTCCATGAGGGCAATAGTCAGAACAACAGATCATTGTAGAATGATCTCTCTAATCTGTTGGCATTTCTTTTCTATTAATCCAAAATCAATGTAGTGTTAAACTCCCCAGCCAAGAAGTCTGCAGTGTGAATCTGGAGTAAGTTGTGGGATGTGAAGGGACGCAACAAAGTAGAACTGATGTTCTTTTTCAGACAAGATACAACTTCCCATTAAAGAAAAGTATGGTACATTAGGGAGAGAATGATCTCCGTTAAAGATGCCTCTCAAAGCAAAGAGTCTTGAGCTTTTAAAAACTCCCATTCCATGCAACTCCAAAGGGTAAGAGCCATATTTTTTGTGGGCTTTCTTCCCTGCACTAATAAGTAATAGCCTTCTTTCTCCTTTTTACCCCCCCGTAATTGTGTCAGAGGTTTTAAGTCTAGCCTCCACTTGTCACTTTTCCTTTAATGCCTTTCCCACTACTTTTGTTGAATTTTTCCTTTATTGAGACTGTAGGACTACCAGCCAACCCTTTCATAAACGACTGTCTACCACAGTACTTTCGCCTTGTCAACAATTCTCCTTTCATTATTTAATCTAATCATGCTTCTTTTTGAACAGCACCATGGTTTAATCTTGTTGACATGGCTTCACGATTTGCTCCTCCACTAGCTGCGATGAAACCACAATAGTTTATAGTTATCACCAACATTTTTTATTCTTAAAAAAAAAAAAAAAGAGTTATCACCAGCTTTTAGCCTTGGTTCCATGCATGCAATCATAATAATGGTCTTTTTAACGCATTGTATCAATCCACCACATCTTTATCCTATCTCGATAAACTTCATTGATAATAGCAGGTTCTCATTTTCAACCTACCTCCGTAAGATGGGATGACATCTGAACTCCCATGCCTCCAAGCATCACATTTCTTAAACTTCACAGCAAATTTCTTGACTGTATTCCAGCATTTAAAGTTAGTTTTTTGTCCTTTATTGGAGTGATTTCAGGCATCAAGATCAATAGAGGTAAGAGTGCTCTCTGGGAATCATTGCATTAATTATGATTTATCTAGGTAGAGTAGATGGACAACTACGGCAGGGTGTGAGGCTAACCAATTACCATCTCGAACATTGGGCTTCCCTTAGGTCATGATCCTAACCGTGTGTCTTTCTGGAGTCTGGTTTTTGAGTAGGTCCAAAAGTGCCTATCTTCTTAGAGGAAGGCCTTCTTTAAGTGGTATTCCAATTTACTTTCTTTATGTTTTGAAGATCCCCGTTGCAGTTTGTAGTTTGTAATAGTTTGGAGAGGAAGGCGAGAGCTTTTTTGTGGGAGGGAGTGGAAAAAGGTGGTGGATATCATTTGGTTGGGTGGGAGTTGGTGTTGAGGTCTATGGAGCTAGGGGAATTAGCATTGGTAAGTTGAGGTGTTGTAATGAGGCCTTGTTGGCTAAATGGATATGACACTTTCTTTTAGGAACCTAATGCTCGGTGGAGGAGGATCATAGTTAGTAAGTATGGCCCCCACCCTTCTGGGTGGGTCTTACGTAAATGGTTTAAGGGTTTTTCTAGAAGCCTTTGGAAAGCTATTTTTGGCATCCTCCTTTCTTCTCCTAGTTCTTGAAATGCTTGGTTGGGGATGGTTATGGTTCCTACTTTTGGGAGGATTGTTGGGTGGGGGACAAATCTCTTCGTGTTATTTTTTCCCCACCTTTATCATTTGTCTAAAGTGAAGCTGCATCCTGTAGCTTGGGTTTTGTCACCTTCGATCAGTTCACTCTCCATTTCTTTAGGGTTCTCCTATCAATCAAGGATAGGGAGGCGTTAGAGGTTATAGCCTTACTTGGGTTGATTAAGGATGTCCATATCACCGAAGGGGAGAAGGAATTTCTCGATTTTGGCTCCCAAATCTTTCGAAGGGATTTTTTAGTCCTTGTGTGTTCTGATACATATCTCTTGATGTTTCTTATAAAAAAAAAAGTCCTTGTGTGTTCTCTCTTCCTTAGTAGAAGCCCTATGTTTTCCTTTCTTTGGAAGGTTGAAATTCCAAAGAAGGTTAAATTCTTTGCCAAGTAGGTTTTGTATGGAAAAGTCTAACACTTTAGATCGTATTTGAAGGCGCTCTTCTTTGAGTTTGGGACCCTAGTGATGTGTTCTATGCGGAGAAGCGTTAGAGGATCTTGATCAATTGTTCTAGAGTTGCCAGTTTGTGCTATTGATTTAGGGTTGTTTTTTATTCCTTTGGGCTTTCTGTTGTTCGTAATAGAGGCAGTTGGTCCATGATTGAGGATGTCATGTTGTTCTCTCCTTTTACAATCTCACTACCCTAGTTAATCAATGAAGGTGTTTTTTTGTAAATAATTACCGATAGGATCCTTTTGTAATCCATTTCATCATATCAATGAATGGTCTTTGTTTCCTAACAAAAAAAAAAAAGGGATAAGGGGAGAGTTCTTTTGTTTGGGGGGGGGGGGGGTATGTATATATATTTTGTTGTGATAATTGGATTTTTATAGGGGTTGAGCATCCGTGATATGTTCTTAATATTAGGTTTAACACCTCCTCACGGTGGTGTCCACTAAGGTTTTTTTGTAATTATTAGCTAGGTGTTATTCTTTTAGATTGGAGGTCCTTTATGTAGATCTGGACTCTTTTTGTATAGACTACTTCTTTGTGTATTCTTTTAATTTTCTCGTGAAAGTTCGCTTTTTTATAAAAGGTTTACCATCGTGTTTTCATGTACAATGTTTATAGTGCATTCCAAATTTCATATAAGTTGTCATGGAAATTCAATCTTGTGATGACCAAAGTTCTTTCTCACTTTATCCTACCAACATTCTTCTTTTTTGTCCTTCTGTCTCTAACCCTTTCCTTTCAATCTTCTTGCTCCCCTTTTTTCCTTTGTCACAACATTTGGGATGAAATTAATTACCATTCAAGAGATTGATTTCACCCAAGTTCCCGTTTTTGAGCGGGAATGAACGAGCATGTTTTCTTTCCATTGTTTACTGGTTGAAATATTTCCTAACAATTTCCTCTGTCATTTGTTATTTTTGTACACCGTATGTTACTTTATCATCTCTAGTTTTCTTGAAATGTATTTCATTTAATCTTCCTAATTACTTGAATTTTATCGATCACAATCCCTTTATTGTAATTTAATATGCTTAGTGAGAATTCAATCCCTTTTAGAATGATTAAGTAATTAGGATTAATTTGTATGTTCTTTTTTGCTATTTTGTTTTTATATAATGGTTCAATTAGTTCCTCTTTTTCGAACAACCTAACCTATTGGTTCCAAATATTGAAGGATACACACCGATGTATCCTACTTACATGCAACAATTCCTTACATCACAGTGTCTGAACCCCTATTAACTTCTCTATGGCCTCTAAATGTGATTCCACATTTTCTGCAGTCTCAAATTGCTTTGATACCACTTATTATAAAATCGATAGGATAATTCTCATTGACTAGGGGAAATAAGAAGGAAAACCTTTCTTGTAATTATAATATTTTGGTTGGGTGATGAATTTATTTTGGAGGATTTTGTGAGGTTTGTTGTGAGTGTGGGCTTACTATTTGGAACTTTATGTAACTTTTCGCCCTATGAAGTTTCTGTCTTTGTTTCAAAGAGAGAGCGAGAGTTAGACTAGTGAAAAAGAGAACTATTTGGTAGGTGATTCTAGAGTTTTCCCGTCCTCTCCCTAAATCTAAACTTTCCTGGATTTACTACCCAAATAATTAGCTACTTTCTACATTTCCCCTTCAATGCAATTTATTCTCTGCCATGCATCAATTTCCCCTCATAGGTTTCTCCTAGTTAAAATAATTCCTTTCCCTTTCTACACCCTTGCCCCTCTCCTTCCTTCAGTAAGCATAACATTGGGGCTATCAGAGAACAATGAAGATATGATTTTCTCCCAATCTAAAATCAATTCACCTCTCAAATTGGTGTAGTAGAAAATAGGGAACGCTGACAAACTTTTGAAAAGAGAACATCAGGAAGAAGCAACAAAATAAACAAGTTAGTTTATATTTTTCACTGTCAGCCAAACTCATTTTGGCTTGATTGTTATTGGAGGAAATTACTGGGTTGCTATTTCATGACTCTCACAACTGAAAGAAATATAAAACTTTTTCAGGGAACCAAACTGTCTGGCTATCTGATGGGCATCATTCTGTGCACGTGACGGTGATACCTGATTTTGATTCTGATGTCTCTGCAAATAGGGGAAACGAGAGTGAGGAAGTCCTGATGAAAAGAATATCAGGTCTCTTTAGCTGCAGATGTTTCTGGTTATAACTTATTGGACTGAATAATATTTGTATCAGTAAGATATTGGAATTGCATATATGCCACAGTAATAATGTACTTAAAAGGTAAATTGCTTTGAGGTACCGCAGTAACATTTAGATTATTTGCCTTAAAGTCAGTTGGGAAACTCGTTTGGACACCATGCCAAACTGTATGGCTGTATAACAATTTGAATGTCCCTTTTCTCCCTCTTCAAGTTCATCTTAGTCCCAATCTTTCGTTTACATTTTCGTTTCTCACTTTACATTTTGGGTGCTTTTTATTTCCAGTTATGCAAGTTGTATTTCCTGGTGAAAAGATTCGAGACATGACATCCTTGGCTTCGAATGCTGTTTTAATTCTTGGACAAGGTAACTTCTTGTTATTACAATCAAAATTCCTGCAAATATGTTGTTGGTGTATGTGAAAAAATAGACTGCTATTGCCTTCCACCCGAGGATTTATGGTGCAAACTATTATTGTTTGTGTTTTAAAGATTATGTTGCTAATGGAACTACCCATGCCTGTTATTTTGAGCTGCAAGTATCCTGGACCATTGATCAAACTGAAGTTATTATTATTATTTTGAAACAGAAACAATTAACAACTCTAATTGTAACTCCAGCCACCTACTCTATAAATATGACTTTAACCACTCTAGTGTTTGATAGGCTGCCAAACAGCATTTTATTTGAAAAATGATTTAATTTGTTAAATTTTAAAATACTTTCTTGATATTGGAAAGAGTTCCCAAACACAGTATTAATCTGGATTTGGTCTAATAATAGACTTTTATCGGGTTGTAGGTTCAAAATCTGGAGGCTTGAGGACATTAAAATTCCCATGTGTATCCTAGTTATATGTTTTTAGGGTCAACTGGTTGTCCCCTTCTCTAATCCAATGATCAATCAAAGGTTTGAGAGGTTTCTTTTAGGGATAATATTGTATTAACTCCAGCCACCTACTCTATTAATAGGACCATTGGTTGTATTCTAATGATGATGATTTCTATTAAAATTTCATCATTGCGATACTAAATAGCATCATGGATAATGTTTCCTCCCCCCCCCCCCCCCCCCAAAAAAAAAAAAAAAAAAAGCATCATGGGTAGTAGATCTGTGGCTATCTCCTCAGAAAAAAGTTGACAATGTTGCTTCTACTGGTAGTGGGCTTCAAGTGATAGTTAGACCTTCAACTGTGTGTTCTCTTTATAGAGTAATTAACTCACATGTAGTACATCAAGGGAAGCTATAAGCATGAGCTCGAAGTTCTGCCATCTGTGGCTCTAGGCTTGCTTCTTCTTCTCTCTCCCCCTCTCTCCTTTGTTTAAGCATAGAAAAAGAAAGAATCTTCATTTTTCTTGATGAAAGTTTGGTTTCAAATAGAAAAAGAAGTTATAAAAAATGAAAGAATTAATGGATAACTGGATAAGTGTTAGACCCCTGATTGTAAGGACTTACTCTAGAAGGGGCAATAGGGAATTTCTCATTAATTTTTATATGCTCGTTTGTAGCCGTTAATGTAAGGTTCTATTTTGTGCTTTTGGAGTTATTATTTGTAGCTCTTGGGGGAGGGCTATGGTTGGTTTATGCTTGATTTTCTACTTTGTTGTCCTTTTGGATATTAGTGTAAGGAGAGAACCACCCTCTCGAAAGGCGAGTGTGGATTGTAATTCAGCCATTAGGTTGTCTTTTGAGAAAGTAATACTACATTATAAGGTGATTGCTAATTGTGCGTTCAGGGCGACAATATGGCTTTTGTGGAAGGAGAGAAACACTAAAGCGTTTGAATGATAGGTATCCTTTATTTACTAACTTCCTCTAGGGAGGATTACAACCTATCCACGAATGACCAATTCGAGAGGAGTTCTCTCCATCTACAAACAACTTACTGTAAGATTCTTCACACTATCGACTCCAAAAGAACTGACATAAATAGAAGATAAGACACAACCAACTTGGAAGTTGTAACTCCCTATTCAAAAACATTTAAAAATACCAACAACAAAAAAACTGCTATTAATTAGACGTTATCTCAAGTCTTTTTGCCCTTTCTTGAGTAGACTTTCACCACTGGAGGTCTAATAGATAAGTCTCTAGTTTTGATTCTTTTTGTAATTATGTACAAAATACTAGTCATTTGCGTTCAGGGCGACTATATGGCTTTTGTTGGGGGGGGGGGGCACAGGGAATGGATTTTAGATGTAAAACACTAGTCATTGCACTGAGTATGTCAGTTTCGTAAATGAGACTTCAGACTGTTTCCCAATAGATTCTTTTCAAAAACTGGTGCCTAACTTGCTTGGATTTACAGAGATTATGCGGCCATTGGACCCAGCCCCTTACGAAACAGATTTGGGCGGATTAGATGCAGCGCTTGGGCTTTGGGCCGAGGATTTTGGATTGAAGCCAACCCCAAAATATTTTTTCTCAAAATGAAGTAATTCATCTTCCAATTTCTGGGCCGTTTCCATAATCAAATTGAGCCCAATAGGCCTATTCACCCTCCATTTGATTTTAATATCTTCTTTCAGCCCATCCACGAACTTTCCCTCTAACGTATCGTTATCTAGGTTTTCTAGAGGTACTGAATAATCTTTGAAGTTCTCTCTATATTCAGCAACTGTAGTTTCCTGTTTGAGAGTGAAGAATCTCTCGTGAAGATTACCTGATTTGGTTAGCAAGAAACGTCGTAGAAGAAGACGGCAAAACTCCTCCCAACTTCTGATCGGACGCCGACGCTCCTCCCAATGATGCTACTTAAGAGCAACCCCGTCCAAGCGGAGTACAACCACTTCAACCTTCTCTGAATCAGTCAAACGATTAACCACAAAGTATCTCTCTACCTGATGGAGCCATTCATAGGGATTCAATCTAGAAAACACTGGAATTTCAAGCTTCTGCAATCGAAGATAAAAAATCGGAGCCAAAGCCTCAGTCAATTGTGCTTGTGAATCTCCAGTCGAAGCCTCGACCGGAGCCGCCACACTAACCGCTTCATCAGATTTCTTTCCTTGATCTTTATCAGTCGCAACCTTCTCAGATTTCAGGCTTTTAAGTTGAGACAAGACCGCCATAAAGCCTTCATTTTCATCGCCATTTCCGAATAATTGCCCACAGAATTCTGTAACCCAGTCATATTCGTTTCCAAAGCCTCCATTCGCGATTCCATCCGAGTCGTCATTGGTAACTAGGAAAAAGAATTTCACTCTGATACCAAAATGATAGAACCTCAATATTATTTATGAACAAGAGAACATTTACAACCAAGGGAAGAATTCGAGAGCTTCCCATCCCTCCACCTTTACTCCCAAATCAAGTCTAGACAAAAGGTACTTCTATGATTCTATCTTGACTCTCCCCTAACTATATACTATTTACAACTAACTCATAATAGACTCCACTCTTGCTAACAGAACACTACTGGTCTCTCCTACTATATACATATCAAATGAAAGTTGGATTACCCTCCTTTAATGGACACAATTGAATGGATGAATTTCAATATTGGATTAAGAATGAAGAACGTTTTCAAATACATGCAAGTCCCCAGAAGATAGAAAAATAAAATTGGTGCCTTACAAGCTGAAATATGGAGATTATTAGGGAAACCAATGGTGTGTTCTGAGGTGAGGACGAGAAGATTATTACTTGTAAACAATTAGGGTAATGTAGATGGATTAGGTAAAAAGTATAGGTGCTACTTTGGCCAGCTACAAGAATGAAAGGAAAGAGAGAGGGGATCTTTCTGTTAAGGCTTGGTTCAAAAGACTTTTCGACCCCGGGTTTCTTATAGCTTCAAATTGTAGTGCTCTCCACAAAGTCTTCTGTAATTATTCTTCATTTTCAATCAACTTAGACTGAAGGTCGATTGTTTTATCCTCCATTTAGTCAAGAGGATTCTTTATCTCAATAGCCTTTGGCTCATGTTCTCTTTTGAATGCAAGTTTTTGTTTTATCCAAAACACAAGAAGCAAAAGTTACCTAAAGAATCTAGATGGTATCTTTAGGAAACATCTAAAAACAAAAAACAGAGAATTTTAAAGAACATTTTACCAGAAAAATCTAGATGGTAGACATTGATATTTGTTAAAGTTTAATTAAGAGGTGGTCATATATGGCAATACAAACCTAATTAATTGCAAATGTAGCAACAACATTCTATCAGGAATATACGTCTATCATTCATTGAAACACGCTGTTAGACATCTATCAGAAATATACGTCTATCGTTTATAGATGTCTATCAATAATAGACGTCTATTAGTCTATCAGTGTCTATTATTGGTATACAAGGATAAACAGGGCATTATGTAAAACTTTTAAATTGGTGCACAATTTTTTTTAACTGTTGCCGTATTTGCAAATATTTAGTAATTTTTATATATTACTGCAAGTTCATTACTTGAAAATTCCATTTAAATTCAATTAAAATTTGGTGCGGATGTAGTTTATGTGATCTGTCTCCTCTCTCTCCCTCTCTTTTTATTTTCTTGTAATTTTTTTAATTTTAATTTTTAATTTTATGGGTTTTTATTTCAACTTCTAGTAAACGTCTATCCAACTGTTGTTTCTTATTGGTGCAAATTTAGCTCGCCTAGATAAGTTAAGAGAATGACAATAAATAAAGAAAAAGAAAGAAATGGAAAAAAAAAGGACTGAGGGAAGTAAAACATAAATTATAAAAAGAAAATTAGGAAGAATACGACGGCCAAGAAACATTATATACTTTTAATATTTTTTCTTTCTACGTTACCATGGTGTTTTCTTCCCTTGTTCACAATGTTCATTTCTGTTAAGCAGGAAGCTTATATGCGTATACAATTTCCTGAAGTTTCCTCGGTGACTTGTTTTAAAGGTAAGCAGCTTCTAATCTACTTGCAAGTTGCACCCCGCCTCATGCATGCACTCAAATGTTCATTTTCCTTATTATTTGTAGGACATTTTCATTCAAGGCTGTGTTAGATGATCTCTTCCAGAGTGGTGGCTTCTCGGCTTCATGTTCTGCTCAAGTATGAAACGCAGCTGTACTACAAGTTAATTATATGGACATATCTGTGTTGGAAACCTAACCCTTTTTTTTCTAATTAGATTCTAGCTATGTGGTCTCTAATTATTGTGTTCCTGTAAGCCAATACCAAGAAAGTCAAGAACTGCAGTTTTCTCAAATATCCATGGTGCATAAGATTCAAGAAAACTCAGCTCTGAATAGGTATGTTGTTTTCCTTTTTATTCATTTTTTTTATTATCGAGAAATTGATGTTGCAGGGTTAAAATACCAAAACCTCCTCCCATCCTTCTCTTCCTGCACTTGCAAAGATCCAGAACTCTCTCTAAGAAAAACACCAAAAGGACCTCTGTTTGCCACGAAATACCGAATCTCCTCATTCTTTGGTAGAGCTTAAGGGAAATGCAGGTTACTTTTACTAAGTCATTGAAAGTTTTGTACAATTGGAATAACGAAGCCTTTAAATTTATAGGCTTTAGTTTTGGGGATTAGGAACAGTTTCCATTTTCAATCTGATTGACATTAGCTTCTACTAACCCTTACAACAAACAAACTTTTCTATCAGGAAAAGATGGGCCTGCCAACTGGCTCATCAAAGTAGAATTCATGACTCAGGATCTGTCTTTTTTAAGAACTTCTGGGCTTGTGACATTAACAAGAATTGAGGAGTGTCTATAGTGCATAGCAGATAGTTCTAGAAATAACAAATTCTTTAGACGAACAAGATACAACAATTATGTATTATTGTTGGAGAAATCCTTTTAACAACGTAGTAGAAAATTGATTAATAAATTTTTTGGAGGAAAATCTAATATTTCTTAAGGTGAGAAAATGAAGTCATGAAGAGACTTCATGATCCTTGTCAGAAATTTTCCCACAAAATCAACTCAAACATTGCTTGGAAGAAAGGATAAAAAAATTTATCCTGTGATTGAACCTTGTGGACACCATCGAAGAAGTTGGAAAGACTTTGTGGGGGGGGGGGGGGGGGGGAAGACTTGGAAGGATGATTGGATTAAACAAGGGGAAGATGGCCAAAAATCTGGAGATTGGGTGGTCAGTGAAAATATGAAGAGATACGGAGGAAAGAAAAATAATGGAGCAGAAGATTGGAAAGGTTATTAAAGGAAGTGTGAAATGTCTTTTCTTTCAATGATTTCAAGTGGTAAAAGATTAATTTTTTCGCCAACAAGAGTTTAGCTCAACTGGTATAAAGTTGTACTGATAACCACAAAGTCTGTGGTTCGAATCCCCCTCCCCACATATTGTCAAAAAAAAGATTAATTTTTTCACTAAGACTTTATTTTGGTAATGGTTGGTACAAGTTTGAGAATGTTTGAAGAACATGATTGATGAGGACTGCATGTCAAACCCAGTTCATCTTGATATGGAATTAATGATATGACCTAAGGCTTTCTTAGCAAAGAAGTTTTGTAAATGCAAGGGGTGGGTACCCCAAGGATGCCCTTATGGTTATGGCCTCTAAAATTGTACATTTAAATCCACTTAGAATTCTTGTTGTCTACTAGAGTAGACCTTGGGCCTTGGGTGGGTAAAGCCTCTCAATATCAATGAATGGATCTATTTTGCTTTCAGAGACGCAAATTCTCTTCCAATTAATCTAATTTTTGCTTCAACATAAGTTCCCAAACTCCCTGACTTTATTTGCATCAGAAGTATATTGTTATGTCTGATTGAGATTTGTGATATATGGCATAGGACCACACTTGGGAATATGCTTTTATGGAGTTCTGAAATTCTGAAAATTGAAGTCTTTCAACAGCATAGAGCACCCCTCTGCTGTGTTGCCTTGGCCTTGCATCCATGAGCTGCAAGACAAGTTTGGGGCCAAGAAATGAGCATGCTAGCTGTTGGTACGTCTGTTTCATCGCATCTTGGTTCAACTAGCAGAAAGAATGTCGTATATTGATCTGACCCGCTATCATGAAAGATACAACACAACATAGGCCTTCAGTTGGCTTTACTGTTGCAAGATGAATGTCATAATTGCATGGAACCTTAATAACCTCAACATTCTAGTTTGAATCTATATATGCATCTAGGACTGATTCTCATTCAGAAATGTAGCTTGCTTTTATTTTTGGCTTTGATTCTATTAGCAACTATTGTCCTAATGTTAGCATTGCCTTTCTTTTCTTTTCTTCTGTTCAAATACAGTTGGCCTTACCTTTTGATAAAGTATATTTTCTCCCCCAATGATGATTGCTTGAGAATTTGTTACTATCAGTTTGTGTAGAATATTAATTTTGCATTCTTTTTCTCCATCACTTTTCTAGGTTCAAATTTTAGAGGGATTATGATAAAAAATGTTATCTTTCATTTTCTTTTTCAAGGGATTATTGTAACTTTTTCCCCATATAAATAAACTAAAAACAAACCAATGGAGAAGGAATAATCATTGTGCTTCAATTTTCTCTTAAATTCCAAACTTGAACAATGGTGTTTTGTTGAGACACTCTTTTGGCTTACTTGATTTTATGCACATATGAGGTCTTTTGTGGCTGAATTTTGAGTGACCTCTAGATTGATTTTGAGATGAGAGGATATTGTTTTTATTGGGCTTATATGTAAAAGAAAAAAAAAAAGAAAAAAGTAAAGGGACTAAAGTAGAATAGGATAAATCCAAACACGGTGGTTGCTTATGTTAAAATCCTACGAGTCGTTTGACAACCAAATATTGTAGTATCAAAGTGGGGTGTTATTTAGATAAGAAAGTGACAAGGCTGATGAAAGAGAATCTAGGATATGGAATGAGACAAAACAAGCATTTAAGGGTGGGTTTTGTGGGAAAGTTTTTGATTAAATGATATCAGAAGCAGCAGAAAGAATGGTATAAATAGTCATAAGAGAAAGCAAAAAGAAAATCAAATCAAGTTGGAGAATGAAATGAAAGTTGTTAGTGGGAAGGACAATGGACCCAAAAGAAAAAAAAAAAGAAAAAAAAAACTCTCTTTTTTCATCTCATTTCATTGCATTGCATTCAGATCAGACAAAATTGATGGCTCTGATGAGTCCCAAACAATTGGGACCCTCCCACTTCCATAATTGGAACCCCCCAAAGTCTCATTTCACTTTCATTACAATGTTGATAACTTTGATCACATGTTCACATGCCATTCTCTCTCTCTCATCCACTCCTTTTTTCTCATACAACTCAAAGAAAACTACTTAACACTTCCATCATATCTTATGGCTCTCCCCCATCTTCTTCCACCCATATCTTTTCAAGGACAGTGATCAGACATTAGGAGAATATTTGTGTTACTCTCTTTTTAGACGTTTAATCTCGACCGTGATTGTATTTTTCGCCTTCCAAACAAATCGTTTGCCTTGAAATCCATTGTAGTATTCTAAAGTGTTAAGTGTCTGTTCTTTTAAGCAATTTTTACGGTGTGGGTGATGCTAGTTTGTTTGTTCACTTTGGACTTCGTGTAGAACGTTCTACAAGTGTGAAGATGTTTTAATGAAATGTTTAGTGAAAATTGAGATGTTTAGGTCCCGTTTTGACAACCATCTGGTTTTTGAAAATTAAACTTATAAACACTACTTTCACCTATAAGTTTCTTTGTTTTATTATCTACCTTTTTCCCATGTTTTCAAAAACCAAGTTTTGGAAAGGAAACTAAAAGAAGTAGTTTTCAAAGTTTGTTTTTGGAAATTGACTAAGAATTCGAATGTGTCCTTAACAAAGATGAAAACTATTGCAAGGAATTTAGGAGAAAACAAACATAATTTTCAAAAACCAAATGGTCATCAAACAGGACCTTGATTTGTGAGGATCTTCTAGTTGGTGTCAAAATTTTATTGCATTTTTAATAGAAGGCTAAATTAGGTTATTTCTTTGGGTAGATTTCCTTGAAATTCTTGGATATAATTTGCTAGACTTCCTAGACTATGGACAAACTAGCTAGATATCTCTTAATTTACCAACTAAAATATTGTTGTTATCTTTCTCATTTCATTGATTACAGTTATCTTTTATGGATAAAACTTATTGTACTACCATGTGATATAAATAGTTTCATGTTACTTCAATTCATGTGACTAAGTAGTTTCATGCTACTTCAATTCATATTTAGTCACATCACTATTTATTTCATTATTTCATTTAGTGGATCCCACTTTAACTTCAAAGGATAGTAACATAGCAAAAATTATTGACAATACTATATAAAAAAATCTATATTACAATTCTAGAAATGTTTCTATCTTCTAACTTGAATATGATAAATTTAGTGATTACGGATAATCTTTATATGATCTGATCTTGCCTATCAAATCATTTATGGGTAAATAGTGACTCATAAGTCATAACACCATCACATGACTACAACATGACATTTCGGTTGCATCATCATATCCAAAGTCACAACTCAAACAAGAAAGCATACACTTGCTTGATGCATGCTAGTCATCTCGGCTTAGACAACCATATGACCTGAGATCATCTCTTTAGTTCATGCAACCTTATCTACTTAAAGCATGAAGCTTGTCTTTATACTAAACTTATTATGATTTTTTTTTTTTAGTTCAACAACAATTGGGGGTGGGGGGATTTGAACCTCTAACTTTTTGGTCGATGGTACATGTACAATGCTTGTATTGTTGTGCTTTTTTCTTTTTGGAACTAAACAATACAAAAGAATGATGTCCACAAAATGAAAGAACCTTAGCATAAATAATGTAGGTTCATGACACCAAGACACCCACCTTGCATGTGTCATGATGTTCTGGGCCGCACGCGCGCTACACTGATGTATTCAACGAGACTATAGCCTTGGCCGACAGGTTCGAGTAATCTTTGAAATTTCATTGTAATGGGGATAGATTATTGCAATTGTTGGTCTTCAACGAGGAATTCCTAGTAAGCGCGAGTCATCAGCTCGCGTAGACTATGTCTTTGCCCTTTGTACACACCGTCTGTCACTCCTACCGATTGAATCATCAGTTACCGTCGCTCGAGTCATCAGTTACCATTGAACTATATTCACTTTGACAAACTCATTATGAACTTGTGAGTAAGAATTTTAGTAGTCACATTTCGTAGTACTTTATACTCTCCATTTCAGCTCAATTTGTAGTTTCATGAAATTGATGAATCAAATACCATATAGTTTCAACTTTTTTTCTTAAAAAGAAAGAAAAAGAAAAAGAAAAAAAGAACAATACCGTTGATTTTTCTATTAAAAAGGGATAGCTTTATTGCACATGACTGTCCTTTGAATCCCACTTCTTGATGAAAACAAACCTATAAAATTCTTTTACTAGAAAACAAAATACAAAAAAATGAAAAATAAAAAATAAATCTCTATAGTTCAAAGAAGAAATAATTAAGTAAAATTATTCATTCTTTTCATCAATTATAAAAGCATCCGAGGCTTTAAGATTTCCAAGACTTTTTAACTTTGAAATAATTCTTTTAAGAACTTAAAATAAATAATTTATAGTTGTTTAACTTAAAAAAGAATATCTTGACAAATAATAGATCAATCTTCTATTTATATTCGAATAATTAATTTAAATAATGGAATACAATTTCATAGAAATAGAAATATGTCAAATCCTTAAATAACAAGTAGGTTAGATTATCCTTTTAATTTATTGATTTTGTCTCTCTAATATTTGAGTTGTTGTACTTTATTTTAATTCTCATAATTTTATAAAATTTCAAGGAATTTCCAAATTTAAATCAATGACCATAGAAATCTTTGTCTCTAATTAAATTTTGGGGACAAAATGGACCACAATTTCTTGATATGTTTATTTATTTATTTATTTATTTTTATCAATGACACATCAAACTTTCATTTAAAACAAGAAACTGCTCAAGAGCAGCAATACAGAAGAGCAGACTCAAAGAAACCACAACCTCTCCACATGCAGGACAGTCTCGAAACCACCAAGCCAAACTCGTCAGCCGGTGCACAACACTATTCCCCTCCCGAAAAACTAAATCCTCGATCCTCTTAACTCCAAGCTAGCTACTAGTTTACTCTGGACTAGCTCGTCTGAATTCGATTTGGTCCCCGAGCCCATATTTTCTTGATATGTTTATTAACTCTTATATCCATACATTAATAATTTTTTTTTTTAATTTTACATTTTAATTAAAAAAATATATAATTTTCTCCTCGAAAGCCGCACTAATTCTCCAAAATTGAAAAGTGGATAATGAGGATTGAAATTTCCTATATGAAAGGGAATGCAAAATGGCAAACCCATCATGTTATCTTTCTTATCCTATCATAAATGACTAGCATATATATATAAAAAAAAAAGTTAGCATAATATAATAACATGTTAATTTTAATAGAATTTGCTAACTTTTAAAACATATACTTTCAACGAAATCAAAGTTTGTTTTTATAAGTCTCATGCCAGTTGACCTATATGCTCATGTTGGCAATGAAATCAGAGATTTGAATCTTCTATTCTCACATGGTTTCATGTCAACTTTATTTAATAAAATTTAATTGGATGATTATTATTGGAGATTAAAATCCATAGGTCAGGAGTTAAAAATGAAATAAATAAACGTATAAAGTCCTAAACATAAAAAATAATGGTTAAATTATGAGTTTCGTCCTTAACTTTTAGGGTTGTATCAATTTGGTCCTTGAACTTTAAAAAATGTATAATAAGTCCCTGAACTTTTAATTTTGTGTCTAATAGGTCTTGACATATTCAAGATTTTTAAAAATTAACCAATATATTAGATATAAATGCCTATTGAGACCATAAACTCTCAATTTTGTATCTGATGGGCTTGTGAATTTTAAAAAAATGTCAAATAGGTCAAGAACTTATTAGCCACAAAATCGAAAGTTGAGGAACGACATAAAAGTGAAAGTTTAAGGACCTACCGAATACTTTTTAAAGTTTAGAAAACTATTGGACATAAAATTGAGAATTCGATGACTTACTTGATACTTTTTAAAGTTTTAGAACCAAATTGACATAATCCAAAAAATCTAGGGACTAAACTTGTAATTGAACCAAAATTTTAAAAGTGTATAAAGGTTTAATATAAAATGAATATATGGGAAAATGACATATTCTAGATGAGTATTTATTTTCTAAACTAAAAAATATCCAATAAATAAAAAAGAAATTATTTGAAATCCTAGACATGCTGACGTGGCAAAGAAAAGAGATTTAATTTAAATTTGAAAATTGTCTTACAAATAAAAAGGGACAAAAAAAAAAGGTGGGCATTTGCCAAAGCACAAAGCTTGAAAAGTTTGAAGGTCTGGTAAATTTGTTAAGCTCAAAATTCCATTTCCATGGAGCAACCTCCATTCATTTCTCACCGGCGAGATGAACCGGAATTCAGCCTCCGTGAATGGGCGGCGAAGGCCAAAATCACCCGCGACCCCACCATTTCCCGGCGATTCTCCGGCTCCTACATCAGAAGCTTTCGTGAAGATGCGAGGTCGTTTCGATCAAACGTCACCACCATCACTAGCACCGCCTCCTCTCCCGGATACCCTTTTGGAGGTTTTTGTTTTAGTTTTCTTTTTCTTTTTCTCCCTGTGGAATTTCGATTCTGGCCATGGGTTTTTCTTTTTCTGTTCTTTAACTTCTCTGGGTTTTGTTTTGCAGATGAAATCGACCCTGCTACTTATTCGTTCACAAATGCCATCAAGGGTGAGTTTATTTGAATTCGGGTTTTACTTTGCCTGCAAGTTGTTTGTGAAAATGCGTCTTGTGGAATTGGGTAGTTCTTTTTTGTGATTGGGTGCTGCTTCTTGTGCAGCACTGCAAGCCAGGTCGCTTAACAGTTGGGAATGCTTTTCCCTTGATGGGTTTACTTTGAATTCGAAGTGGAACGAAGCTGAGAAGTATATATGTAATCCACTTTCTGGGGAAGTTCCCATGGAGTGTTTGTCTGCAAAATCGCTTAGTGGGAGGTCGTTTAGGAACTTTGCCAACAGAATTGCCATATCTGCTCCTTTAGTTTACTCCAGTCATTCACAACAAATTCAAACAAAGCCATGTTCTATTACACAAGTAGTTCAGAAACTCCCAATTCCAGGTTGAATCATCTGTCTTCTCCTTTAGAATTCTGAGTTTGTTTGAGTTGGGGGTTGGAGATTTTGAATTCTCTGTTGTGATTTTCAGAGAAGAAAGTGGATGCCAATGCCTTGACCAGAGATGTGGGAACTCAAAGCACACCAACAAACGTTGGTTCAAATAGTCCTAGTCCTGCTTCCACGCCTCCCATCGTGGAGAGAGCATTAAACAGATGCGGATTAGAAGAAGACTCGCCTAGTTCGAATTCTAAAATAACTCCCGAGACAGAGGTATGCCACTTCCAATCTTTCATAGGCTAAATTTTTGTTATATTCGTTTGATGCTTTTAGTTTGACTCCAACGACTGTTCCAGAGCTAACTGGTAGTTTAGAATTGTTAAATCACCCCTAGGCCAATCGCCAATAAATTCAAAATCTTAAGTGGATAGCTTATGATTAATGAATATTCTAAATATATGTTTTTCACACTGATAGGCTCAGAAATTAACACGGACATTGAGGGAAAATACTATTTAAATAACTGCTAAACCCACAAGTGCTAGATTTGGTGGTGATTTGACAGGAAACTTGATGTCGATTTGTCACAATGAATTTGATATGACTTAGTTTTTGTGAACATTTAAAACAACTTTGCTGGGGATCCCTACATATGACTTGCCTTTCTTCATAGCTTGAGGAGAAAAGCTTCTGAGCTTGTGAAGTTTATGCAAATTTTAATTGTAAGGCATAATCCTCACAGAATAGAACCTAAAGAAAAGAAAGAAACAGGTGGAGCATAAGTGAAGTTCAGCTTTCTCAGACACAGAAGCTTTTTCTCCAATCTATTTCTATCCCTCCCAAACAGCCCCACTAAGGATGAGCCAACCAAATCAGAATTGTCCCGATGCATGTCATAAAACAGAGTACTATACCCATCCAAGGTGGGGGACTGTTTTTGTTAGCCACAAGTTGTTACAGTTTTGGTCCCTTTTTGATATTTTTTTCCCATATTGGCCTACTTTCCAGCTCATACAGTTGTGATTGTCTCTATATTGTAGAAACATATTTTTCTAGAAATTAAAGTGATAATATTCAGATGTCAGAAAACCCTGCCTTGAACTTTCAGAAGCAAAGAGAAATTCAACTCTTGGTGTTGAGAGAGACAGTGTCTCAACACTCGAATTACTGCATAAATTTCAAATTTCCCTCCTTGAACTATGCCTATGCGTTTGTTTTTTTTTCCTTTCCTCTCTATCTATTTCATTTTGTTTCTTTTTACCTTAGTGGAGCCCATCCAGATTCTCCTTTACTTACATATTCCTTTGTTTTTTCATCAAGAATCTCCTCTCTCTCTCTAAATATTTCTTGAGATTCTCATTGAGAATGCAGTTGCAACTCTTTCTTTTTCTTCTTTCTGAAAGTTGTGGCCATGTATGTTCCCTTATTGCTCGCTTGAGCCACTAAAAGGTTGTTGAACCATTTCTTCTGCCATTTACTACCAAACAAACGGCCAACAAAGAATCCTCAAACATTAGAACCATCAAGAACTAGGCTGTGTTGAAATTGTTTTTTCTGCTAAGATCAAGTGAAATTTGTTCTTTCAAACTCTAAACTGTTCGTCAAAAAAAATAAAAAATAAAAAAATTAGAGGTTAATACTCTATCATTTCTCTTGTAATTCCCAAATGAACTTTATTACCCATACGTTTGTGGACAAGTTGAAGTGTCAGAAGTTCCAAGAAGTTCAAGTACTCAAATAATTTCAAAAAGGGGCCACGTGGGCATTTCCTGAATGAACATCGAGGCTTTTAGAAGCTTTTAGATGACACTGATAGAAAGCAACCTTATCTGAGTGCAGGTGATAAAAAGAGAAATGAAAGAGGAGAGAGCAAAAGAAGAAAAGGTACATAGAGAAACAATAGCAGAAGAGAAGTGCAAGCAAGGGGGATGCTTGTCATGGATGAAGAAGAATCAGAAAGAAGAACAGAGATCAAGAAGAAAGAGGTTCCTCTCTCATCTAAAACTAAAAGGGTGCTGAAAGAGAAAGAGTGTTGAAATGTTGAAGAAGAACAAAACATTGAAAAGGAGAGATTTGCTTAATGTTTTAATGCAAAATGGGAAAAGAAAGAAGGGCAGGTGGGAATGTGGGGGATTTGTATGGAGTTGAAGGGCATATCATAAGCATAAGGGATGGTTTTGTGACTGTGGTCCTATTTGCCTTGCCTTGTCTTGCCTTGCCTTGCCCCTCAGCCACTTCATAATTTGTTCTTTGTCATGGTGAAAGTAGGCCAAAAGCTTAGGCTTCACGTGCATGCTTTTGTCTTTGTGTTCTGAATAGTAGGGTAGGGCTCTAAAGGGCCTCCTCCTTTGGTTTTGAACTTTTAAATCTCTCTCCCTCTCTCTCTCTCTCATAATTATTATTTTGACCTTTGTTGTAAAATTTTTATACTGTATTTAACAAAAATCTTAGACCACCGGATATACTAGTTAGATTCATACTCTAAAGTTCATATCGAACCGCCAATGTTTTGAATTCGACTGGATATGTGTGGTTGGGATTTTAAGTTCGTATTGAACCGCCTAGTTTTTGAATTTGAAACTGGATTGGATACATGTGGTTTAGAATCTAAGTTCGTATGATGCTATAAAAAAGTTTTACTAGAGACATTTGCAAAAGATTGTCGGTGAGGACAATAATGATTTTTTTTGACAATATGTGGGGTGGGGAATTCGAACCACAAACCTTGTGGTTACTGGTTATCAGTACTGAGTATAAGTCGAAACTATATTAAACGGTTAAATTTAAAAATTTACCTGTAAGTTTGGATGGACGAGTAAATTCATCAATTTGAAATATGAACTTGAGTAAGTGTTGAATTAATACCTCCTTAAGACTAAATCTATAAACTGTCTCTAAATCAACTAATAAATCATATAAAATTCAAGTAATATTCAAAATTCACAATAAAAAGTGTCCAAATCCAATAGAGAAATACTCAAACATAACCTAAATAAAAAAGCTCCAACTTTACAACAAAAATTCTGTCATCCAACTAATTAAAAGCAGTAACAATGAGAAGAATCATCACTTGCAAAGAAGTCTTATTTAATCATAAGAACGTCGTAAGTAGTCATCAATCTTTCAAGACTATAAACTTCTAATTTCATCAAATTGGTTATTGGATCCTAAACTTAAACAAGTGTTGCAATCTTTGCCCACTATTCAATTTTCTCTAATTCACCCACTATTTTTAACTAAAAACAAGGTAAAAACTCCACAAACTTAATAATTTTATTATAATCAACTTTTGCACAAAATGGATTTTTTTTTTTTTTTTTTTGAAAAAGCACAAAATGGAGTTTGATCAATGCACAAATTAACCATTGCCTAATTTTGTCAAAACTCATAAATTTCAACAAAAAAACTAACTGTAATGTTATTTTTCTTTAAAATTTTATCAATTTTAAACCATACATATGTTTTATTATTCATTCAATACATATGAGAATACTTTTTTTTTACGGCATTTCAAACAAAAGCTTACCAGAAGGTTAAAATTTATACATTTTTTTTTAAAGTTTAAGGTTAAGATTGCATCACTTATCTAAGTTTTTGAGGTGCAATTTGATGAAATTGAAAACTTATGATAAAAATTGATACAACGTGAAAAATTTAGGTCTCGTTTGATGATCATTTGATTTTTGAAAATTAAATTTGTTTTCAACCAATTTCCTTCCAATAATTTTTAATTTTTAGCCAAATTCCAAAAATAAAAACAAGTTTTTGAAGACTAATTCTTTTAGGTTTCAAAACTTGATCTGATTTTTAAAAACATAGGAATAAGGTAGATAACAAAATTCAAGTATAGATAGAAGTATAGTTTATAAGTTTAAAACAAAAAACCAAATACCAAATAGTTACCTAACGGAACCTTAGGGTCAAAATTGATTTTTCTCTATTTTAATCCTTTGTACTAGAAAAAGAAAAATAATAATTTAATTGGCCTTCTCTAAATTCAAATCTCTCGACTCAATTTAATATTCGAGTTATTCCAAATTTGCTAGAAAGCACCAAAAATGTGAAGAAGATGTTAACGAGGCTTTTCGTACAGATGACCCATTAAAAGAGGCGAAAATGAGAAATGCTCTAGTTCTCAATTTAAGGTTATATGACCTCTTGTTTGCACCAGCATCTTAGTAAAATTATCATTTTACTCTATACTCTAATCTCGCTCTCTCTCGTTACTCTCGCTCCAACCTCTCGCTCCCTCCAATCTCCCACTCTTCATTCTTGCTCTCTCCCTCTCATTTCTCGCTCTTCAATCTCTCCCTCTCCAATCTCGCTCCTTGTAATTTCTCTCTCCAATATCGCTCTCTCTCTCTCATTTCTTCTCTAATCTCACTCTCTCTCCAATTTCTCTCCCTACCCCAGCTCTCACCCTAGTCTCGCGCTCTCGTTTGTGTGCTCTTTGGAGAGAGAAAATGAAATAAAAAATTGGCATTAATGAGAGCGAGAAAAGAAAAAAAATAGTGAGAGAAAAAAATACATGTTTTGATATAGAGTGTAAAATAGTAATTTTACGATGATGACGAGGTAAGTAAAAAGGCATACAACCTTCCATTAAAAAGTAGGACATTTTGTATTTGCTTTTTTTTTTTTTGGAAGTGATTTGATTTGCTCTCTTTAAATGGGTCATCTCAACAATTCATTGAAAGAAAAATTCTAGAATTGAGATTAAAAGTCAGACTCTTGATTTAACAGCCATGGAATGCATTCATTGGAGGCAAATATGCAAACCACAGTGGCTTAGGGAGGGGGATGAAAATGGGGTTTTCTTGATGCGGTCTTTCAAGAAAAAGGCCAACATATATGGAGATTGAAGAAGATGAATTTATGGTTGTATATTCGGTGCAAATTATTCAATACTGATTAATGGGAGACCACGAGGTAAGATTATTCCATCAATACTGATTGATCCGGTTCTCTTGATTCTTGTTTTGGATTATCTCAATCGTTTACATAATGGTACTACTTTGGGTAAACGACTAATCCCTTTGACGGATCTTCCTTGATGATCAACCATTTACAGTTTGCGGATGATACATTCTTGTTTCTACAATGGATCCTACAACATTAGTAAATCTCCCTGGTGTTAATGTTCCACAACTAGACATCGAAAGTTGGCTATAAGCTTTGGCTGCAAAAATGGTTCCTGGCCATCTTCTTATTTGGGACTTCCGTTGGGTGGCAATCCAAAAACAGCAATGTTTTGGCAACTAATTGGGGAAAAACTTCATCACAAGTTGCATCACTGGAAGTAGTTCTTTGTGGAGGTTCGGACCATCGTAGCAAGATCTCTTGGGTAATGGTAATCAGTAATCTTACTTCCTTTCGGCATGATATATGATTCTTCCAACACTACTTTTAAGTTTGCTTATTCAAAGCTATATAGAATATTTGATCGCTCACAAGAAACTGTAGCAGATTTATGGAATTCAGAAACTAAAATTTGGGATATGGGTTTGCCTAGACATCTTAAAGATGATGAAATTGTGGAATGGACATCACTAACCCATCTTTTATCCTGCGGTTGATTCTTGGAGATGGACTATTGATCCATCCAACAAGTTCTCCGTTAGATCAATGATGGAGGTTTCATTACAATTTAATGGACATGTAGAACAATCTTTATTTAAGGTGATTTGGAAAGATTTCTATCCCAAGAAGATTAAAGCTATCTCGTGGGAGTTTAGTCAGCTTAGCATTCAGATGTTTATGTTCAAAATACTTTGGTTTAATTTCTTTTCTGTTTGCTTGAATATGACTGATGCACGTAGGGTATTTGGTGAAAGTTCTGTTTAAAATTTTCCTTTACTCAAGATTTGGATTGATCAGTGAATTCAATTATTGTCTTTATTGCTCTTTCTCCAAAACAAAAAATTTCTCTGGCTCCTTCGAATAGGAAGTTACTATCTTTGATTTCAATTCTTTCTTCAATTCTATATCTTGACTCCTCTTTTGCTATTTCTTGATTACTCTGAAAGCGGCTAACTCCTAATTCTCTACTGCACTCAATGGTAAATGGAAATTTAAGGTTGAACTGTTCAAAATGATGATGAGCAATGTGAATGCTAAGCTGATTGTTGTGTTTTGATTTTGATTAGTTAACAATTGCTCAACCTCATAATAATTTACGAATTTTTTTTCAGGGTGGTTGTGGAAATTTCTGTAACTTAGGTCCCGTTTGATAACCATTTCGTTTTTGGTTTTTGGTTTTTGAAATTAAACCTATAAACACTACTTTTATCCACAAGTTTCTTTGTTTTGTTATCTATATCCTTCCATTGTTTTCAAAAACCAAGTCAAATTTTGAAAACTACAAAAAAGTAGTTTGCAAAAACTTGTTTTTGTTTTTATAATTTTGCTAGGAATTCAAATGTGTCCTTAAAAAGATGAAAACCGTTAGAAGAAAATTGGGAGGAAACAAGCATAATTTTCAAAAACTAAAAATCAAAGAGCAAATGGTTATCAGGACCTTAAATTCTGCACCTGCTAAGTTGAGCAAGAAATGCTTTTCTTTGAGTTGAAAAAGTACATAGATCTTTTTTATCTCAGTTGTTTTGTATGTCTGAATCTTTTTTGACTATGACTGCTTTCGTATTTTCTCCTTCCTCCTATCTTCGAAAGTTCTTACTTTCCAAACATGAACATAAGCTCTCTTTTGAGGAGCCTGGCTGATGAAATGAAGCATAACCAACTAAAGTAGGTAGGAAATTTCCTTCCATGTTGATAATTCTCCAAATGCTTTCTAAGAAAGAATATATTTGATATATTGAATATCTTGGAAACTGGTAAATGGTTGGATGATTAGTGCTCTCTTTGGAATGAAAAGGATGGAAATGACATTACTGGCTTAGAAGTGCTATACTGATATTGATTGTAATGTGAAGCACCAAAACAAGCTGAAGAAAAGTCTCTTTCTCGAAACAGATTTTGCATCCATTATTGTTGCTGTCTACTGATGAGTTTCCCTTTTTAAGAAAACCATTTTAATTTTTTTTCGTTATATGTTTAAATATATACATATTTGAAATCTGTCTTAGATAAAGTTTGATGATTAGTTCTGTGTAAATTGGTGAAGTATATGAAAAGTAAATGCTAAGTTTTTAGAGAATGAGTTTGCTTTGGAGGTAGATGAAGTTGGATGGTCTTTGTACTATCTGTATTCTAGAATTTTGAAATCACGATCACCACTAGCATTAATTTTTTTAAAAGAATAATAGTCCTGATGCATCTTTATATAATTAACATTTGATTCTTCCATGCAAATTAGTGATAAATTATTCAAGGCTTCCATCCTAAGAAGGTGAAGTTTTTTGTGTGGCAAGTTTTACTTGGAAAGGTTTAACAATCTGGATTGCATCCAAAGACACTCTTCTTTAGTTTTGTTCCCACGATGGTGTGTTCCCAGTAGGAGTCAGGAGGAGGATATGAATCATTTGTTGTGGGAGTGCTAGTTTGCAACTTACCTCTGGAGTTGTTGGAGGGGTATGTTTTGATGTTAGTGGGCCGTTTAATAGAGATGGGCAGTTGTTGATGGAGGAGGTGCTATTGCATTCTCCTTTTAGGGAGAGAGGCAGATTGTTGTGGTAGGCTAGCTTCTTTGCTATTTTGTGAGGCATTTGGCTTGAAAGGAACAACAAGTTCT
This sequence comes from Luffa aegyptiaca, assembly GCA_017139565.1. Taxonomy (NCBI): domain Eukaryota; kingdom Viridiplantae; phylum Streptophyta; class Magnoliopsida; order Cucurbitales; family Cucurbitaceae; genus Luffa; species Luffa aegyptiaca. Next base: position 2,150,962 of record CM029396.1, read on the forward strand.
ATAGAGAAAGAGAAGTCAAGTGAGGAGGTTTGAGAGCGAGTTAGGTTTTGTGCTTGGAGTCCCTTTTTGTAGTTAGAGGAGGACTCCTTCTTTCAAGCTTGTTTTTCTTTTACGCCCTTGTATATTCTTTTATTTGTTCGATGAAAGTTCGGTTTCTTACACTCAAAAAAAAAAAAAAAAAAAAAAATTCAAGGCCAGTTTGATATATACTTGGGAAATTGTCATAAATACCTTTTTCCTCATTTTTTGCCATCTAGTTATCAAGATTGTCCATTCTTTATTAACATAATTAGATCAGATTTTGGCTCTCCCTCTTAGCTTTTCTAGAATGAAGGACCAACAAATTTGGCATTATAGATAATAATTATGGTAAGGGTTTGGTAGCTGCTCTGAAAGAATTGTTGCAAGACTAAGTTGATGGCAGTGGACAGGGAGCTAGTGTGTTGATTATAGATAATGATGGAGGAATTGTTCATTGTTGCAACTAAAAGTTTCTGTCCCTTGTAAGAATGCATTTGTTGCTGCTAAAGTGGAAGTTTCTCTGTGAAGGCATCAAATTGGCTTATGAATTGGGGACTAAGAAAAGAGAAAGGGAAGTTTGGAAACTGAGGTTTCATTTCCATTGTACAAAAAATATGCATAGAGAGAGAGACTCTCATAGCGAAACAATGTAGTAGGAAACTAGTAAATACAAAAAATGTCAGTGGCCAGAATCAAAATGAAGTCAGTAGGGGCATTGTCTAATACTGCAAATCAAAGGCATCGTTGTTGTTGTCCAATAAGGATCGAAGATCATCGTCCTCCAACAGAGATTGGAAATCCTCGTAAGTGTATTCAACCCCATTTGGCCCAATCAAGTAATCGGAGAGATCAAATTCATCAAATTGAGGTTGAGGGGATTCCTCTGTTTCCAACGGACTCGATGACAGTGAATCAACCGTCGAACTTTGATCAATCAAGTGATCGTAGTCGGCCTCCATGAACTCGATCATACCCTCAACAACTCCAATCTTGGCATCCAAAGCACTCACAAACCCCTTCAATTCACGCTCCGACAGACAATCATCCCAGTTGGGGGGGTTCATTTGCTCGACTTTCTCACGAAGTTTAGAGGTCTCTGTTTGGATTTTGGCCTTGCGCTCGGAGAAGAAGTGGTTCAAATCGAAGGACTTGGTGTTATAAGAGTGGGTCTTGTAAGCACGGATCATGCCCTCGATTTCGCTGCGATTGGGAGGCCAAGTTTCGAATTCCGGAGCTCGATCAGCGGCAGGGTCAAGTGCAGAAGAAGAAGAAGAAGCGATGAAAATGCAGGTTCGAACGTCGCAAAGGGTGGAGAGCTCATAAGCCTTCTTCAGAAGACTCTTCTTTCTCTTGAGGAAGGTTGTTCTGCGAGATTTGGGATTGGAAATCAGTTTAAGGCTCAGCATTCCTCTGCCCATTCTTCTGAAAAGTTGAAGATCAGAAACAGAGACAGAGACACAGAACAGAGAACAGAGAACAGAGAGAGTTAGCCGTTGGCGCGCACGACAGTAAGAGTAACAGTAAGAGTGAGTGAGTATTGCAAAATGGGCGTATGATTCACGCGCCTCTTTTGTAACCGTTTGATTGCGCGCCCGCCATTTTGTTACCGCTTCATTTATTGCCCGCCGGCCGTCTTCTTACCATTTTCCCCAATGGTTTGTTTATTTATTTGAAGGCAGATTGCAAGTTTAGTTTCAGAACTTTAAAAAGTATTAAATAGGTCGTCGGACTTTCAATTTTGTGTCTTATAAGTCCTTTACATATTTGACATTTTTTAGAATTTATAAGCGTACTAGATATAAAATTGGAAGTTTACGGTTCGAATAGGTATAAAATTCAATTTTATATCTAATAGATTGGTTAACTTTTAAAAATCTTGAATGTGTCAGGGACTTAGACACAAAATTGAAAGTTCAAGGATCTATTAGACATTTTTAGAGTTCAAGAACCTATTAGACACATAATTGAAAGTTTAGGGACCTATTAGATGCAAAATTGAAAATTTAGGGACCTATTAGACACTTTTGAAAGTTCAGGGACTTAATTGATATAATCTTGAAAGTTCAAGTACTAAACTTGTAATAAAACCTTACAAATTTAGTTTGTGAGATTTGAGATTTGTGTTTATTTGTTTCATGAACTTTAAAAAGAATCTAATAGACCCCTGAACTTTTAATTTTTTTTTTGTCCAATTCAACTTTCAATTTTGTGTCTAGTAGGTCCTTGAACTTCAAAAAATTGTCTAATAAGTTTTTAAACTTTCAATTTTATGTCTAATAGGTTTCTAAATTTTTAATTTTGTGTCTAAATAGATCCTTGGTCTATTAGACATTTTTTAAAAAAAATTCACACACCTACTAGACATGAAATTGAAAGTTTACAATCTTATTGGACATATCATTTAATTTTATATCTAATAGATCAATTAATTTTAAAAAATTTTGAATATATAAAAGGACCTATTAGATACAAAATTGAAAGTTCAGGAATTTATTAGACACAATTGAAAATTCAAGAACTAATAAATTCCTGAACTTATGAGACATTTTTAACATTTAAGAATTTATTAGATACAAAATTGAAAGTTAAAAGTTTGTGTTTCAAAAAAAAAAAAAAAATTAAAAGTTTATGTCTATTTTTTTGTTCTACATATGTGTTTAAATTTGTTCACATTTTCAATAATACACATGCAACCACGTCATGAATTCAATGAGAAAAGCTTTTAAGGGTTGTTTTGAGACAAACTTCAAACTTCAAGAGTTTAGGGTATAACATGAAACTTTTGAAAGTTTAAGGGTATAATGGAAACTTTTTTTTTTTTTTTTTTTTTTTTTAATGGGTATAATGAAAACTAACTCCATAGTTCAAAGGTATTTTTAATAATTTAGCATATTTTTTAATATAAGATGAACAAAGAAGGGAGAAATTGTTCTTTCTTTCCTTATCTCTATTTGAAACTAAGTCAATAGTCTCGTAAAATTAGTCGATGTATATGTAAATGTGCATATATGTTCATAATTATTTTTAAAAAATTGTCAAACAAATTTCAACGAATCATTATTAAAGAAAATTCTTTCTATTTTATCACATATTTAGTAACTATAATAATTAATTTATATATAAGCAATTTAAGCCGCTAAAGTAATGTTAAAATTTTTCTATAATGTAACTAAGAGCGTAGATCTTCAAACAAAGATGAAATAAAGAACTTCAATCTTTTAGATATTTTGAATAATCGAATTACTATGAAAATTGCAAGTAAGAGTATACTCAAGAGTCAAGTCAACCCCCAACCATTGACATGAATCAAGAAACTATTATTATCAAACTTGAAAGGAAAATCTTGGAGATGTTGAATCATTTCCCTACATGTTGGAGCTAGTAAATCTTCACAATGAAGTTGTGATTGGTGCTCTCTAAATTTCATTCAAGACAAGTCAACACAATGTCAAGTAAGTCCATTATTTTGAAATTTGGTACAAACCTTTAAAATTTAGAATTATGGCCAATTAGGGTTTCCATTTTCCCAGTCTTTTTCATTTCCAAGTCGTGTCATGGCCTTGACATTCTCCTGTCACTTGGCAAGGTTACCATACTTGTCTTAAACTACTTTCTAAGAGTGAAGACTATCCCCACAAACCAGCACCCTTGTCCTCACTCACATGCTTCCTAGGAAAATTCCTAAGAGGTCACCCAATATAAAACTTCTCCAAGCCAAGTACGTTTAAAGTTCTTATGATTGAGCCACCAAAAAAGAAGGTGCACCTTGTTGATGTAGATAGTTACTATCAATTCTTTTAAGCTTATTTTGACCATATTTTCATGTCCTCAGGATCTCTCTCATTCAGATGTGGTCTCGGTTCATTCATGTACTCCTATCTTCAAATGTTACAATTGTGACGAATTGCTGGTGGAGTTATGTCAATATAATCGTTAGGGTTGCATAGCAACCATCTCGCCAAATCGCTACAAATCAAGTGTGATTCTCTTATTTAAAATTGCTAACTTGTTAATGATATATTTGGTTGATAAGTTCCTACATTGCCTCATAAAGTAATCCTAATGGTCTTTTAGTTCAACAAATGTAGGAGTGTGGAAGATCATCCACTAAACAATCTTTGAATTGAGATTATTGCACATAACTATGTTTGTATTATCATTGAGAACAAATAAACAAATAAGAATTTTAGCAACAGAACCATGTAGTTCTCATATACAAGTTAATGAAAAAAAATATACATCATGATAAGAAACCATCTAAAAAAGGGTAAAAAAGAAAGAAAGAAAAAATCAAGGTTAATATTTTATTTACCATTCATGAATGTGTCAAAGAACTTGTTGTTTACTCCTGTTCTAAAAATGAGCAACTCAACTTCACTTGTTATATTAATCTCAGTTTGAGCAGGTACAAAGAGGACGTCTCCTTCACTAATTACATCACTTCTCAGTGATTCTTCATGCAGCAACATCCCCTCTCCTCCAGCAACCAGAAATATCGAAGGACCGGGGCTCGGGGGAAATAAAACGGATGCTCCCTTGGGAAGAACACAACGATCGACCTCGAATTCGTCAAATGGTGGAACATACTTTGTTATGTATGGATTCATGGGGACTCCTCGGAGGATTTCAGGAAAGCCCTGCAGATCAAAGCATATAAATACAACAGAACTTTTAAACTCTGGCCTTCTCGTATTTTTCGCGCAACTGTAAAATTTTTTCGGTTGTTGATGGATGAACATCCAAGAACGTCATATTGTTTCTTGAACTTGATATCAAACTTACAAGAGAAACAATTGGAATGGTTTAATGCAAAAGTTTACCTGTTTGTAAGTAAGCATGGCACAGAGAGTCTGCACATCACGGAACTTGGGAGTTAGGCCAGCCCGAACGACGTTATCAGACGTTGCCATGCACTCGATGCACTCACCGCTTATATATGCATGTGGCTCATTTGCCCCAAGGTAAAGAGCTTCTCCAGGATTCAGCTTCACATAATTTAAGAAGAAGGCTGCTATGACGCCAACATCATCTGGATATTGCTTCTCCAAACGTAAAACCAACAGTTCCTTAGCAGTTAGTTGCCTCACCTGAAGAAGGATTAAATAAACAAAACAAGGCAGCTAGATGAGCACAGATCACAAAAATGTATGTTACTCCAGAAGTCCAGGAGCAAGTGTAAACATGAACTACAAGGCAGATACAGAAGGATTGAGGGAACTTCAAACAGAAAACAAGTGGTTACAGAGCTCTATCAAGAAGTGTACTTCAAAACAGGCAGTTCAAATCTAGAAAGAAATCAAGATAAGATCTAGAAATTACATTCACAGTGTCATGGTTCACAATCACACTCTACATAGAGCAGAAATAAAACAGAAAAATAAAAGGTTAAAGCAGAGGTTCTTTGTTATCTTTTTTCAAAGAAAACAATACTACGACTACAGAGCAGATACAAATATAAGTTCTTCATTGCTGCTGTAACAGAGAATGAAAAGTCATGGCCTGAGATAAACTTTGATTCCTACATTCTACAGGCAAAAAGAATGGATCATTGAAGCAGAAAGCTTCCACAGAAAACGTAATGAAACATTGCATAGTTACCTCACTTTCAGAGTGCAGTCGCCTCTTCAAGTCAGATATGGCTCTTGATATCAACAATTTGGTAGCCGACATTAACAGAGTGAAAGCCGACCTCAGAGCAGACTTCAGGTCCTCCTCTTCATCTTCATTATCTAACAACAACACTCTGTTTGAGTCTGCATCACCAATCATTTCTACAATCTCAGGAACAGTACGAAGAACATCCTTCAGCTCCTGGAAAGAAAAGAAAACAACAGATGGTGTCATCTAAACATGACAAAAAGAACAAAATTTCTTATCAATATGGGAAGAAAAACCATGGACTGTCTTTCAAGAAAAAACAGCAGCTGAGAAACCAGAGAAACAAAAGAAAAATCTCAAACCCAGAAAAAAGAACTATTTGTTTCACAAGAACCTGTCTTCCCCTGTTTAAATCTTGTCAGATATTCCAAAAAGTTTGCAAATAACGTGGAACATATTAAGCACTAACTTCCAAAAAAGTTTGCAAATCATGTGGAATACATTAAGCATCAATTGCCAGCATTTTTTTCACCCCAATTTTCCTTTATCACCGACACATCTGAAAAGTCATACTAAAAGTTAAAGCAACTTGCTGCTAAAGGGAACAAAATAAATCAAACCACAAATTAAGGACATATGAGACATTTCACTATTAGACCAGAAGCAACGAATTCGACTGTTACCAACGCACAAAAAATATTTTGTTAATTGTCATATCAAGATTAACAAGTCTAAGAGAAGGTTCTGTCAAAGAAGGGAAAAAAAAAAGGTATAAAGAAGATTGAACATATAAGCCTGACGACAGAAACCTTTACAATACAATAGTTTAATAGATCCCAGTGAATAAATATTCATTAAACTAAGAATAGTAAAGATCAAGATTAGGAAATCAGTTAACATTCCATTCGAACTTTTAGAAAATTGAAATTTAACTAAAGAAGACAAAATCAAGGGGAGCCATTAAAATAATCATTCAAAGCTTCCAGAAAATCTGGTAAACAGGAAATTATCATAAACTTAAACAAACAAACAAACAAACAAATCCATGGCAGTTTAATAATTCCCAGATCATCTGGAAGATTTGAGGTTCCCAGTAATTAATTTACCTCGAGACTGATGAATCCACACAGAGCCTCGAACTCCGTGATGGCCAGTGCCATTTCAGGCTTGTGATTCGCATCTCTATAAACCTTAGGCTCCAGCTTATGAAGCACCTTCGCCAATTCCTTATCCGGATGAGCCTGAATCGACAATGGTTTCGCCACAGAGAGAACCTAAAACCGAGAATCGAAATGAGAAAGAAAAACGAAACGAAACGAAATCATCCGTTTGAACAATTCAACACGGTTTTCGTACCTTGAACAGAAAGGGGATATCGGCGCCCCATTTCTCAACAACCTTACCGCCGAGGACATTAGGGTTTTCCGAAACCCACGACTTCAAGGAAGTGGAATCGGAGGCAACCGAGCCGCCATTCCCGGCGGCGGCGATAAAAAACGACGGTCCGGAATCGTGAGTCCCCATCCAGAACTCGGCGTAGGGTTTATCGGAATCGACGACCGATCCAGAGTTGAAGGCGAAGAGACGGGCGACGTGGGAATCGCGTCCTCTGATTCCCCAATCGTAATTCTGGACGGAGCACTTCAATCGGAGGACATTGGTGTGTTTGAGGGCGGAAACAGCATCGGAGTCCATGAAAATTGCAGAGGGAAAGAGGAGGAGGGAGAGGAAGAGGAAGAAGACGAAGAAGAAAAGGGAGATGTGGGAATTCTAGAGAAAGTTGAAGGGGTATAAATGGAAGAAGAAGAAGAAGTCCGCCATGGGAGAGGGGAAAGGAAAGGGAGGATTTTGCTGGTTTTTGAAGGAGTTGGGAAGAGAGGGAAATAAGTACCGGAATGTGACTATGAGAGAGAAAGAGTAAAGACGACGTTAGAGAGAGAGAGTCAAAATGTTGACTTTTACAGCTCTATTTTTTTTATTTTATTATTTTAATCTCTATTTAATTTTACTTTGACATTTTCACGAGAAATTGGGCCGATATATTCCTTGTCTTCACGATAATATCACGTCGCGAGAAGTTCTTTTTTTTTTTTTTTTTAGAATTTAATTCATAAAGCAAAGAAACATAAATTTAATGATTTAAAAAAAAAAAAATTGAAGTTTGAACCTTGGTTGTTTTTATGGTTATTTAAACATTTATTTAAGGTTAAAAACTACAATTTCATCTAGTTTATTACCATTTATTCTTTGAATTTTAGTTGGTAAAACTAACAGTTTAGTCTTTATATTTTAATATGTGAAAAATCTTATCGAAATTTAAGTGTTAGTCTTTATTATCCAACATGAGCATAGCTCAACTGTTATAAAACTTGTACTAATGACCAATGGTTCTGTGGTTCGAATTTCTTCATCCCATATATTGTAAAAAAAAAAAACTTAAGATTTGTTTGGAATACATTTTAGTTTAAGTGTTTTTCAAAAATGCATTTTCTTTTAAACATTTTGTATAAAAATTGTTTAGAATTTAAACATTCATATGTTTATTACATTTTTTCATAAGTGTTTTAAAAGAAGTTATTATATACTTAAGAACTTTTTAAAAAAAATATGTCTTCAAGTGTTTCCCTCAAAATGGTTTATTTTTGGGAAAAAAACATTTTTAACTCTAAACTTTGGGGGTTGTATCAATTTTAACCCTGAACTTTCAATTTCATCAAATTGAACCCTAAACTTAGCAAGTTATACCAATTTTAACCCTAAACTTTCAATTTCATCAAATTGAACCCCAAACTTATCAGATTGTATCGATTTTAACCCCAAACTTGTATAAGTGTTATAATGTATACATTTGATTAACTTTCTGTTTGAATCATCGTACATAATTCACTATTTCTTCATTTTTTCTTAATTCACATTGTACTTGAATTGGTTTCTTATAAATAAAATATTGGAGAAATTTTATTTTAGATGACTTTTTCTTGTTGTTAAGAACTTTATGAAGGCTTTTTTGCTACGAAAGCAAAACAACTTTGGAGGTTTTTTATATTAAAATATTTGCTGGTTTTTTTTGTTACTAAGAACTTTGTGAGATTTTTTTTTCTTCTTTTACTGTTTTTTTTTCTTGTTAATTAGAAGAATGTACAAATGTAAGAAACGAAAACAAAGAAATTTCAAGTTTTTTTATTTCTCATATTTGCTGGATTTTTCTTGTTGCCAATAAAAATGTTATAACAATAAGAAAAATAGTTTGAGATATTTGATTTCTTTTGATAAACAGCTTCTTCAACAAATCTCTTACAAAACACCAACTTAGGTGCAATGTAAATTCAAGAAAAAAAGAGGAAATTGTCAATTACATGTTTTAATGACAATTCAAATATGAAAAGTTGACCAAAGGTCTACATTGCAACACTTATATGCAAGTTTGAGGTTCAAATCGATACAATTTGTTAAGTTTGGGGTTCAATTTGATGAAATTGAATGTTTAAGGTTAAAATTGATACAACCTACCAAGTTCAGGGGTCAAAATTGATTTTTTCCCTTTATTTTTCAATCTCATCTTTTAATAAGCCATTTTTAGTGGTTACCAAACACTGAATTTTTTGTAAATGATTTTTTTTTCAAAATTAAACCAAACACACCCTTAGTTTGTTACAAAAAAATTAACAAGATTTCGTTTTTGAAAATTAGGTTTTTTTTTTTTTTTTTTTTTTTTTTTTTCTAATTTCTTTATAATGGTTTTCATCTTTTTAAGAAAATATTTGAATTATTGACTAAATTCCAAAAACAATAACAAGTTTTTTAAGACTATTTTTTTTTTTTTTTTTTTTTTTTTTTAAGTTTTCAAAACTTGACTTGATTTTTAAAAGGGGAATTGCAATGGGTAGCAAAAAATATTAGGATATTTGCAAATTTAGCTATGATTTTTTAGATTTGCAAACATAGCAAAATTTTAAAAATCTGATTTCCGTTTTTTTTATTATTCCAATTTTACCCATGTTGGTATATCAATAGGTATATTAGTAGTATATCTGATATACTTTATATTTACTGATATACGAAATATAAAGTATACCAAATTTGATATACTCGAATGAATACAATGATATACCTAATATACTAATGATATATCTAATATATACTTGATTTGATAAGCATAATATTTGATATACCAATGATATACTTGATATGTTACTTTCTTTACTTATATTTGTTATATTTTCTTTTCTCTTTATTGAATTATGTTGTATTCTTTACATATTTTAAATGAAATGTTTGTCTTTTAGAAAATAAATGTTTGTTACTTGTTATGAAAGTTGATACACCATTGATATACATCATTTGTTTTTTTTTTTTTTTTTTGTTGACTACTCAAATAATTAATAAATATACATGATTATGAGTAGCTAAATACATCAATGATAGACTTGTTATTAAAAAAAAATCACTGATATATACACATTCAACCAAGAGGTTAGAGGTTTAAATCCTCTACCACACATATTGTCCTAAAATAAAGCTAATATATATAATTCTTTATTGATGAAGTATATCAAAGGTATCTAAACTAATGAAAGCTCATGTGTAAAGTATATAAGCTCATGTGTAAAGTATATTATATTCACGAAATATACATCTAATATACTATATATTTAGTATATCAGTTGATATATTCACGAAATATATATCTGATATACTATATATTTAGTATATCAGTTGATTGATATACCAAATATCTAGTATATTTAATATACTAGATATTTGGTATATCAGTGGATGACGAGCTGAGGTTATTTTAGTCTTTTTACATTAATGTCTGGGCCGGGCTAAACTTTTTTTTGCTATATCTGCAAACCCAATAAATGGAAGACACGCTTGCAATTACCATTTTCTTTTTTGTTATTGATGCAAATGCCCCTTTTTAAAAACTTAAGAAAATGTATTACAGTAAAACAAATAAACTTATAGGGGAAAGTAGTGTTTATAAGCTTAATTTTCAAAAATCAAAAACAAAAAACCAAATAGTTACCTAAGGAAGCCTTAATTTTTGTAATTCATAAACACATATGGTCTCTAATCAATTTATGGTTTTACGTATACTAAGAATCTCATTAAATCTCAACGATTATTTTTCACAACTAAATTTTTACAAATTTTAAAATAAAAAAACTAAATTGTTACTTATTAAAATTTAAGGACTAAAATTGTTATAAATTAAAAAATATAGAGGTTAAATCATTATAAACTAAAATTTAAAGACTAAATTGTTACTTTTATAGAAGATGATGATTAAAAAAAAAAAAAGTGTTTTTTAACCTTTATTTGAAGTTCTTACCCAATAGTATGTTGGCTATTGGTTAATGTGTGCTAATTACATTGAACAATGTCTTTGTAAGCAATTGACCTTAATTTGTTATTTATTTAATAAATTGGTTTATTTTAGTGATTGTGGTTATTTTGTTAACCATATATAGTTGTTATTTTGTTTGTAACCAGGTGTATAATCTAGCTAGAGTTGTTAGGTTTTGTGTTTATCTAACTCAATTCTGATTGTATACCATCCATGACAGGTTTTTCTAATTATTAAAATAAAAATCAGTTTTTATTTTATCTAGTTAGTCTACTCGTTTGTATGGTATCATACCAAATTATTACTCGTTAGTTTTAATCATCATATCACACCAACATTTAAGTAAAATTGCTGACTATAGAAAATTGTTAGAATAAAAGTTGAAAGTTCAAGAAGGTTTTTAAAAAATTTTAAAGTTTAAATACTAGAGAATTTGCAGTGGGTGGCAAATAAGAATTATATAATTGCAAATATAGCACAATGTAAAAAAAATGGCAAATATAACACAATTTATGAGAGTATATTACTGATAGATACTGATAGACTCTGGTTAATTAGAATCTATCCGATAGATTTCAATTATCAGAGTGATATAAGGTCATGTGCCCGAAAAATTATTGAATAGGTACCATGATGTTCTTTTCCCATTTTTTTCTAAAGTTTTAATTTCTTTCAATAATGTGAACTCAAAAAAAAAAAAAAAAAAAATTAATAATGCTATTGATGATTTTTTTTTTCTTTGAATTAGAATTTGAACTTTTTTCCTTGTCATGAATTTAAATATTTTATTAAAGTATTTAACACGGAATATTGATAAATATAGAGTACTTAATTATTTAATTTGGTAAATAGCTGTATAATCTATATGTAATGTAATCATATTTTTTTTCACTAAACAAACTAATATAAGGTTATACATATATAGTCATATTGTTTTTTGGCTAATAAATTAATATCAAATGTACTAGCCTGTTATAATTTAATAATTTATTTTACTTGATCTAAATTTAATTTATAATTTAATAATTTATTTTTCTTGATCTAAATTTAATATACTAACACAATTTGAACATTATTTAATTAGATTCTGACATTATTTCCTCAATAAAATGTGTTGAACTAAAAAAGGCACAATATATTACAAATATATATATATATATATATATATCACTTTTTAGAAGAATTTGTGCCTATCTCTCACATCAAATTTTGGATCGGCTTATATTCGATCCTAACTTTTACTTGTTTATCTTTTTAGAAACCAACAAATTTTTATATTTTCTATTTTTCAAAATAATTTTTAAAATTTTATTCAAATTTCGAAATCCGAAAATAAGATTTGAAAACTCTTTTTTAAGGTCGTTGAATAACTATTTTGTTTTTAGTTAAGTTATTGTTTTACTTTACTTGTTTTTAATATTTCTCCATCTCTTAGTAATTAGTTATTGTTTCTACCAAAATCAAAGTCGATAAAGTTGACTAACAAAACTATCCAAAAGATAAGAAAAACAAAATTGGAGTTGTTAAAACTATTTGCATACATCTTTATTTGCCTTATTGGCATTTATTAGATAAAGACTACCAAGGATATAAGAATCTCAAGTGATCTATTGTGTGTTTGGGTAAGGAGGAGAATAAATTCTAATTCCTTAAGCTTTATTTTATACTTCCAACTTGCAAATGAAAGTTGATAAGAATAATTAGGCATCTTTTGTTTTGGGATATCCATTTCTCTTTATCCTCCTCTAGATAGCCACACACATATTCATTTGTGATAAAATCTTAGAAGCATTATTTTTTAAAAAAAAAAAATCTTAGAAATATGAACTCTTTTTTTTTTTTTTTTTCAAGTACCTGATAATTATATATTCTAGTTTTTTTTTTCAATTAAAAACACATATAGTTTTTTTCTAACAACATGTAGGAGTGGGGAGATTCGAACCAAAGACCTTTTAATCATTAGGATAAGTTTTATTCGAGTTGAGCTATGTTCATATTGACAAAAAAAAAAAAAAAAAAACATATAGTTTTCAATAATATAATTTTGTTGAAAATATCAACTCTTAGCTTATGTACATTGGAATATGTCACTCTCAAATCAATTTTTATGATGGGTTAAAGAGTGGAAAGAAGGATGAGATAATTTTCTTCACGTGCATTGGATTATTTTTTTTTAATTAAAAATAAAGATTTTAAATATTTCTCTTTAATTTGCCCCTCAAAATATAGTATTGAAAGATTATTATAAAAAAAAAAAATAGAATGCAAAATTTTTTCCCTCTAAAAAATTTCTAGCTCTACCTCTATGATAATAATTTTAAGGGAAAAAAAATTATTTTTAGCCCTAAATTTACGAGGTTTATCAATTTTATTTATGGACTTTTAATTTCATCAAATTGAACTCCAAACTTAGCAGTTGTATCAATTTTAATCCTTAACTTTTAATTTCATCAAATTGAACCTCATATACTTAGTTAGTAGCTTGTATCAATTTTAACTCTAAAACTTGCACAAGTGTTGTAATGTAGACCATTGATTACTTTTTGCTTGAACCACCATAACAAAATACAATTGAGTATTTACTCTTTTTTTTAATACATATGACATCTGAGTTGGTTTCTTATAAGAAATTTATATTGGAGAAATTTTTTTATTTGAATAAACTTTTGCTGCTGAGAAGTTATGTTGTACATGAGTTTTCTCTCATTTTCTTCTTATTGTGTTGGTGGGTTTTGTTGTTTTTTTATCTACTTAGAAGAACATGCAATTATAGAATGATAGGAAAACAATCTTGAAAGGTTTTTTCTTTTCATTTAGATGATTTTTTTGTCGTTGTTGAGAACTTTAGTTTTGTTGTTGTTATTGTTGTTGTCGTCGTCGTTGTCATTGTCAAGGATTACGAAAGCAAAGTAATTTTGGAGTTTTTTTTCTTCGAATGTTTGCTGGTTTTTTCTTGTTGCTAAGAACTTAGGTGTGATTTTTTTTCTAATTAGAACATGAAGGGCAAGAAACAAAAGCAAAACAATTTTAGGTTTTTTCCCCTCATATTTTCTAGATTTTTCTTGTTGCTAATAATTAACTTTGTGATTTTCTTTTTTCAAAAGGCTAATATCAGTGAGAAGAATCAATCTGAAGTGTTTGATTTCTTCAAATATAGAGTTTCTCCAACAAAATTCTTACAAGAAACCAACCTAACTTAGGTGCAGTGTGATTTTTTTTATAAAAATGGAGAAAATTGCCAATAACATGTTGTAATAATGATTCAAATGAAAAGTTAACCAAAGGTCTACATTGAAACAACTTTCGCAAGTTTGGGGCTAAAATTGATACAATCCACTAAGTTTGAGGTTCAATTTGATGAAATTGAAAGTTGAGAGTTAAAATTGATACAACCTCAACCGACTAAGTTTAGGGTTGAAAATGATTTTTTCCCTAATTTTAATTTAAGCTTCTTTACTTACCATTTCTTTGTTGTTTTGTTTGATATATTTTTAAACTTTTTAAGTTTTACTTTTTAAGAAAAGAAAATAAATTTTGAAACTACTCTTTTTTTTTTTCGATACATTCCAATCAATAAGAGAGAAGGATCAACAAACTAAGCAGACAACTAGATGAACTAAACTGTTACACAGCTAACAAAACCCATTACACAATAACCATCATACACCCAGACTAGCAACCAGCTCTGCTCCCTCCTGCACTATGTCACCTCAAGTCAGCCCCCATCCTCGCTTTCTAGGCCTGAAAGATCACAATCCAATTACATCAAATTAGCACAGGAAACAACCACACATCAACTCACTCCACCCACCAGAGAAACCTGTCTGGACACCCCAACCTGCCACCTGATAAATCTCAATCAAGCATAGAGCTATATATTCAATAAAATGACAAGGATTCAGAAGCTGAAATTTATCACATCAAGTCTGTACGATCCGAATGCTAAAGCTTATGCTTGAGAGAAGAGCTAAAGCATGATGAAACTACTCATTTAAGTAATGAGTATTGAGAAATATGACTAGAGATTCAAATTTTAGTTTACAAACAAATAAAATTGTCAACAAACAAGCACTATTTATTTATTTTTAAAAAATATCATTTTCAAACTAGTGATGAAACTTTATAGAATATTTTTGCTAGACATAGATAAGTTTGTATCTACACATACTTGTTACCATACCTACTTCATGAAGCCTCTCTTTCAAACTATATCCATATTCTTATCCCTTTCATGTCTCTATTCTTTTCATCAATTTATCAACTTTTTTTTTTTTGACAATTTTACACTAGACAATTGGCATCGATTTGTCACACGGTTTTAAGATTTTACATTATTCTGTGTTTTGTATCTTTTTACTAGTAGGTTGTCCGATATCCTATTTTATGCAACTCCTTTTGAAGGAAGATGTCCCTTCCCTATAAAGGTACTTTCCATGTGAGATTCCTTCATTTTGTTGGCATATGAGAGCTAAGCTTTTAGCACAAGTTATTGTTCAATTGGAGGTTGCCAATCAATTGTGTAGAAAGTTAAGTGATATTGAATCCAAATTAAAACCTATGATAAATTGAACATGATAGAATTAATTTAGTTTGGCCTTTGAACCAAAGTTCCAAAGGGTTTGTGTGCAATTTTGGTTTTTGAACATGTGACTTTGGACTTTTGGGGTCTTAAAACTAAAATTTATAATAATGGTGTCATAAAGTTTGTATAATCGACTAAGAAGTCAGAGGTTTGAATTCTCCATCTTACATATTGTCCAAAAAAATTGTGTGTTTGACATGTTAGTTAAAGTTTTTTAATGAAACATTTCCATTAATATAAACACTTTGAAAAGAAAACTAGTTAAATGTTTTTTTTTTATTTTAAGGTAAAATATATTACCTAAAATGTAATGAAATGTTACTATTTTTATTTAAAAAAAAAAAAAACCTCAGTCTTACATAAGTAATTCAAAAAACATATCAAGCACGTCCTAAAACTTGGATGGATGAATTATTAAATAATGAGAAATGTGCTCAAATTTATTGGTCCTACACAAAAAGTGAAATATGTTTCTGTTTTGGTGGATCCCACCCTGTTTTTTTTTTTTTTTTTTTTTTTTTTTTTTTTTTTATTTTCTCTTTATTTTTTTTAATGATAAACCTTTGCAGGTTATAATCTCAATTCTCGACTAAAAAGTTAGAGGCTCAAATTTCTATCTTTACCCACTAAATTAGAAAAGAAACTAAAAACATTTAGTTGTATTCTTTTTCTTTCACTCGTATTCCAAATGAATGATAAAATGTTTATGTTTAAGTGGAAAAGAAAATTTCAAGTATTTTATCATGCATTATTATAGCTATGTAATTTTTTTTACTAAGAATATATAAAATAGTATAAATGTGAGGTGAAATTCAGACATTCGACTTATTACAAAATTATTAATGAAATTATTTGATTAATTGAGTTATATTTAAATTAAAGTAGCTATACAAAATTGAGTTGATATTATTCACTTTCTTAATGTGATAAAATATAAATTTGTGTTTGGTCAATCTGAACATAGCTCATTAGATGAGTTACCGGTTACCTTTCCAAAGATCAATGATTAGATTTTTCATCTTCCACCCTGGTTGAACTTAAAAAATAATGATAAATTTGTTTTCATCAATAAATTTGCAATTAACATAAATCTCAAAAGTCATACTATGCATTACATTTTAAAAGGGTGGAACTTAAAAAATAACGATAAATTTGTTTTCATCAATAGATTTGCATTTAACATAAATCTCAAAGTCAAACTATGCGTTACATTTTAAAAGGTGGAACTTAAAAAATAATAATAAATTTGTTTTCATCAATAAATTTGCATTTAACATAAATTTCAAAGTCATACTATACATTACATTTTTAAAAGGTGGAACTTAAAAAATAATAATAAATTTGTTTTCATCAATAAATTTGCATTTAACATAAATCTCAAAGTCATACTATACATTACATTTTTAAAAGGTGGAACTTAAAAAATAATAATAAATTTGTTTTCATCAATAAATTTACCTTTAACATAAATCTCAAAGTCATACTATGCATTACATTTTAAATTCCGTACACTAAATTTGATATCAAATTTATTTTAAGATTTGAACTCAACAAAAATATGTATATATATATAAAATAAGATTTATAAAATTTGATGTTAGTAACATTTTTTTTTTTGAAAATTCAGAGAAAAAAAGGTAAAACATTTGCTTTTAATTTTTTGTTAGTTCAAACATAACATGCTATGGTTGAGAGTCGAACTCAAGACCTCCCGCTTACTAAACGGGTGCTCTAACCAACTGAGCTACAAGAGCTTAGTTTTAATCTATGAAAATATAATTTTGAATTCGATATCATTTTGGATTTCAAAAATTTTCCACTTATTTTATTTTAGTCTTAGATTTTTATTATTTTTTTTTAGTTCAACATATAAGAGTAGAGGATTCGAATCTCAAATCCCTCCATCAAAGATACATGCCAACTACCTAGACTCATTTGGACAAAATATAATCTCTTAATTTTAATTTTACATTAAAAACTATTTCAACTCTTACCATTAATTTGCATTTATAATTTGAAAAAAAAAAAGTTAGTATATTTAAAAAAACCCCACACTTTTCTGACAATATTCGTACTATTCGTGGCTTCGAGCAATTGTCAATATAAATATTTATTGTTTGGGTCAAATAATTTATTAAAAAATGAACGTCAATGGTTAAAATTTTTTTAACCTAAAGCTTAATATAAAGACATGTAAATTAAAATATGAAATTTTCGGGACTAAAAAAAAAAAATAGAAGGCTTTTCAAAAAAAAAAAAAAAAAAAAAAAATAGAAGGAGAGGAGAAATGAAAAACTCAATTTATCGCGAGAATATGAGAAGAAATGATAGTTTTAATTTAATTGAGAATTACTGAGGTGGAAATTTGTCGCAGTGTCCAGCGAGGAAACTTGGACGGAAAGATAACGCCGTTATCATTGAAGGAAGTCGGTGGAAGGAGTTAAGTTGGATCCGTTTTGTTGGGTCATTCTATTTAAATGTGGGCCCCAATGCAGATCTGACCTATCAAATCCTAATCAAAAAAATTAAAAAATAAAGTTGTCAAATAAATTAAATTAAATTATAGCATCCTTTGAATTTGTAAATTTTAAATTTGTTAGTAGACGATATAATGTGTTCGCTCATAGTATGGCACGGTTGGGTTTTTCAGATCTGTCGTGCTTAGGGTTAGATGACTTTTCCGAGTGGATGGAAAGGACATCCACCGAAGAGCGTCATTTTTTTGTACCGGTTTGATGGTGTTGTTATGAAGGTATTGGATTTCAAAAAATAATAATAAAATTAAATTAAATAAAAAAAAAGAAAGAAAAGAAACTTAAAATTAAATTAAATTAAATCAATTTAGTTTAAAATAAATTAAACTAAAGTTAGCTTACGTGTGATTGGAAATTACGTGTAACTTTATCCATGAATGTTAAAAAGTCCTTGATCTTCATCATATCCCAATGCCACGTCAAGTTCATAAACTTTTAGGTTTAAAAAAAAATATATATCGTATTTTAGTCCCTAAACTTTTAAATTAATTTTATTTTGATCCCTAAACTTTTCAAGTGTCCATTTTAGTTCCTATACATTCAAGTTTTGTTCTATTTTGATCTTTGAACTTTTAAATTGTCTATGTTAGTCCTCAACTTTCAAAAATTAACTATTTTGGTCATAACTTTTATTTAAATTTTAGCAAATTAAAGACATAGCTTGAGTATAGGTATTAGCATGTTTATATGAGAATAATTTCAAGCTAAATAAAT
The DNA here is from genome assembly GCA_017139565.1 of Luffa aegyptiaca. Classification (NCBI taxonomy): domain Eukaryota; kingdom Viridiplantae; phylum Streptophyta; class Magnoliopsida; order Cucurbitales; family Cucurbitaceae; genus Luffa; species Luffa aegyptiaca. Next base: position 2,169,761 of record CM029396.1, read on the forward strand.
TAGAGATAAACTCGACAGAGCAGATTTAAGGTAGAAAAGTAATATAGCAGGGACCAAAATGGTTATTTTTAAAAAATTTAGGGACTACAACAGACATTTCGAAAGTTTAGGGACTAAAATAGAACTAACTTAGAAGTTTAAGGACCAAAATAGACATTTTAAAAATTTAGGGACCAAAATAAAATAGACTTGAAAATTCAGGGACTAAAATGAGATTTAAGCCAACTTTTTATTTATTTTATTTTTTACCTCATCAAAACTAAAACCATCACTTGTGTTACATTAATGTGGTAATTATGAGTGAAAATTTCCAAAATGAATATAACAATAAGCTACAACCAAGTTAATTTACTTTCTATTAGGCATGGTACGTGAAGAAGTCGAGACTAAAAACAAGGTAAGACTATTATGATAGATTGACTCACTCGACGAGATTAGAAAGTCAACCATGATTGAAGACGAGAGCACCAAACTATATTTTTTTTAGTTCAACTACAATTGTTGGTGAGGTAATTCAAACCTCTGACCTCTTGTTCGAGAATATATGTCAATTATCGCTGAACTATATTCACCTTGACAAAACCATCAAACTATTAGTTGGGTTTAAGTTTAGGCATGTTTGACACTCGGACTTACCTTGTAAATAAGACAAACTTGTTTAATTTGAAAAGTGATAGCATTAAACTCAAGCGACAAGACATGAGGACCCCTTTGAGGTGGTGCCTCGAGGTAAAGTCATAAAATTTCCCATGCCAACCATTTTTGTTAGTCAATTTCATAGAGGTGACTAGGTAAAATGAAGCAACAAGTTTTGATAAGATGAAAACAAGTCAATTTCATAGAGGTGACTAGGTAAAATGAAGCAACACAAACGCGCATTGTGTTGCGAGAGCAGTCGTGGAGCTTCCCGTCGAATTTGGTGATCTCCATGGAAGCAGGTCTTCGTGGGGATTGGGGCAAATTTTTTGGGCTCCCCTTTTGCCTTCTTGGTTACTTCCCCTCTTTAAGGAGGGTAGGTGTAAAGACGTTAGTTATTAATTTCAATGCATTTATTCATTTTTCAAAAAAAAAAAAAAAACAAGTCCATTAATCTAGTTGGAAAATCCATCCAAAGATCAAAGTTTGGCTTTTTCTTATTTATTATTTTAGTAAGTATCTATGTTGATCTGCTCTTCAGTTGATTATTTAGCTCTGTTATCGTCTATTACTGTATGACCATTCTGTAAAGTTTTCTAAACGTCTCACATTATAATTTTCGATGTGGCTATAGCTTTAAAAAATAATGAGAAATTGAAATTAGGACCTAAATACTAATGGAAAAATTAATTAGCTAAAATTAACCATTAAATTAAATTTCTAAATAAAAATAAGCTAATAAATCTAATTTTAAAGTGGTTGATCGAAAATTTTCAAAATATACGTAATAAGGAAAAAAAAAACACAAATTTTCATGAGTAGAGTCACAAGTTCTGGACGTAGTGTAATTAAATAAAATTGTTATTAAAAACAAATTTTAAAAAATGTACTCAAAATCCAAATGCATAATCAATATTATTTTTGTTAAAAAAATATTTTAGTACAAGTACTTAAATGAGAAGTTATGTCAAAACTCACCCTAATTTATTTAATTAGTTCACTACACAATTATTTAGCAACCCTTCCAATATATTTTTTTTTTTTTGAAACGGAACCTTCCACTATATTTAGATCTTCTCTTTGATATTGCCACCTATGTAATGATTAGCTAAAGTTGACTTTCATCAAGACAACAAACAAAACTTCGGAAAGATATACATTTATTAATATGGAAAGAAAATAACATGATTTCAAGCCCTCTACAAAACGAAAATAGTAAGAATAACGTAAAATTGAATTAAAAAAAGCACAACGATTTTTTTTTTCTTTTTTTTTACAATATATGGAAGTGGAATGGAAGGTTTTGAACCACAGATCTTTTGGTTATTAGTATCGATCTTATGTCAGTTACGCTATGCTCATGTTGGAAGAAAAAAATTACAACCTTTTCAAACTTTCTAATAAGTTTTATTAAATTGGTTAAGTTACATATTTAGTCCCTGAACTTTAAGTGGTTGTGTCAATTTAGTATCTGAACTTTAAAAAGTTTCAAATAAGTCTTTGAACTTTCAGTTTTGTTTCTAATAAATCTCTGAACTTTAAAAAGTATCTCATAAGGTCTTTAAACTTTCACTTTTGTGTCTAATAGGTCACTCAACTTTTAATTTTGTGTCTAATAAGTCATTGACCTATTCAACATTTTTTAAAATTCACAAACCTACTAGATACAAAATTGGAAGTTTAGAGTCTCAATAGACATAAAATTCAATTTTATACATAGTAGATTGATTAATTTTTAAAAGTATCGAATACATCAGGGGCCTATTGACACAAAATTGAAAGTTCAGGGACCTATTAGACATTTTTAAAGTTTAGAGAACTATTAGAAGCAAAATTGAAAGTTCAGGGACCTATTAGAAACTTTTTAAAGTTAAAAGACCTAATTTATACCACCCTTAAAAATTCAACAACTAAACTTGTAATAAAACGTATTAAATTTTCATTACAGTTAATTAAAGAGACAAGATCCACAAATTATATAACACGAAGTATTATTTAAACCGGTATTGTATAAAATAATAAAATAAAAGAATGTAAGATTATGATGAATTCCACACGCACACAAATATATTTCTTGGTCAACTAAAGTTTCTTAATTAATTAATAAATAAAACCTCCAAGGTTGAATTAATCTTTTTTCCTCTCCCTTTGCTTTTTGAATGTATTTTAATAAAGATTTCCTTTGAGTCTAGATTTTTTTTTTTTTTTAATTCAACAATATTTGAATTTAGGTTTTTTTTTTCTTCTTTTTTTTAGGTTCATGCATATAATATGATTCTAAAGTTAATTAGATTTTAGGTATGAAACTAAAATCAAACCAACTTTTCTTCATCATGAAATATGTTTTGATGCCAACTTTTATCATCATGAATTATGCATTTACTTTATTTATATATATGTATATATATATTAAATTAATTGAATTTTTATCAATTTAGTTCTCGCAAGGAATAATCAAATATATATTGATAAGACATAAGAGTATATTTGAAAATTCTGAAGTTCAAGGCCCGATTAAAACTTGTCATATTGCTATATGTACAACCATTTTACAAGTCCAGTTCCACATCACTTTTTTGTCATTTTAACCAAAAAAAAAAAAAAAAAAAGAAAGTCGATGGACTGATAGTTTAGAAACAAGTTTAAAGCTAAAAGATAAAAGCGAAAATTTTGAAAGTCCATGGACATTATTAAAACTTACCATAAAGTTTATCGATAGTTGGTATAATTTAACCTAACAATAATAATATATCTCGCAAAAATCAATACAAGAAATGTGAAGCATATCATTGAACGATTATAATATAATATTTCAAAACAGGAATCCCCCAAAAAAAGTGTTTTTCAAAAGTGAAAATTTTAAGTAATTTTAAATATACATTTCTACCCAACATTCTTTTGGTATACAATTCATCATTTCCATGTGAAACTTTCTAAATAAAGCTCTAAAGAATTTATTAGTTTTCATTTTTTTCTCATGTCTGCATTTAATATTCTTTTTTTTTTTTTTTTTATCATATGTGGGGAGGAGGATTCGAACCACATACCTTGGTTATTAATACAACTTTATGCCCGTTGAGCTAAACTCTTGTTGTCGTCTACATTTAATATTCTTATAAATTGTTTAAGCTAGGGATATAATTATATATAATAATCACTAAATTTAGATTAGCTCAATTGATAAAAACATTATTTAGTTGTAAACTTTAGTAATTAATTAGGAGTAGATCCAAATAGTATATTTTGAAGCGTCAACATATCATCCTTTTAAAAAATATAATGAATGGAAGTTTCAATTATCCTTTTAAGTTATAGGTGACAAAAATTAGTTGGTGTATCAAGATAGTTCAATAACTAAATTGAAATAAATTAGGGGCCGTTTGATAACCATTTCGTTTTCTGTTTTCTGTTTTTGTTTTTCATTTTTTAAAAACAGGGTTGTTTGATAACCATTTCTGTTTTTGGTTTTCTGTTTTTTAAAAACGTTTTTGAAATTATAAGCAAATTTCAAAAACCAAAAAAAGTAGTTTTTAAAAACAGATTTCTGTTTTTCAAAAACTCATTTTTCTTCTAATGCTTATTATTTTTTCCTCTTTTACCTATTTCTTTCTGAAAAATTCTTTTTTATATTTTTTCTCTCTAAAACATTTTTCTCTCAACAAAATTTCTTTTTCTCTCTCTAAAATTTTTTCTCTCAAAACTTTTTTTCCTCTGTAACTCATCTATTTCTAAAAATTTATCCATATATAACTTTTCTATTCCTAATAAACATATTCTACATTTTCTTTAAAAAAAAAATCTCCCAAAATTTTCTCTCGCTACACATTTTCTTTATTTTTCTAATATATCGTTATTTTTTCTAGCATATCTTTTACTCTTAACCTTGCTATCTCTCTAAAATTTCTATTTTTACTTAATTTTTCTATCTAAAATTTATCTCTTCTACCCTAACTTTTTTTCTTTTTTTCTATAACTAATATCTTTTATGGAGTCTAACTAATATTCTCTCTCTAAATTTTTGTTTCACGTCTCTAACTTTTCTATGTTTAACTTTTCTCTCGAAAATATTATATTTGTGTCTCTAAATTTTTGTTTCAATGTCTCTACACATCTTTCTCTCTCTAAAAACATCTTTTCATCTCTCTAATTTTTTAAAAACAGAAAACAAAAAACAGTTATCAAACATATATGGTTTTTGTTTTTAAAAAACAAAAAACCAAAAACAGAAAAACTAAAAACCAAAAATTGAAATGGTTATCAAACGGGGCCTTAGTGGTTTTAAATGTTGAAGAACTATTTTTACATGTCAAAAGAAACAAATCTAATTGGCCAATCATAAATTACCACATTCAAATGACACTATATATCATTAAAATTGAAACCCATCAAAATTTGACAATGTTCTCTAAATTAAATTAAAATACATAAAAAAAAGACAAATTAAGTAATGTCATATAACTATCTTATGACCATTTGGGTTGGTTCAATCATATTGAGCCATGAACAAATATAATGAGAGAAGTTAATTAGTCCAATCAGATTTTATATGACCACTCAATGATATAGATGAACCTAATTAAATTGTGCAATAAGGCCTTTAGCTTAATTGAAATAAAATAGGTTCAAGTCCACTTGAGCCTTAAAAAAAAAAAAAAAAAAAAGGTCATTCACCTTTTAATGCATGGAGGCTAGAATTTAGAGAACTCTAAAGACCTATAAAGATTTAGGAAGGAAGATCAAGAGCCAAAAGTAAAGCCAAAGTCCCACATTAGGAAACTGAAGATATTCCTGGTATATCAGTAAGAACAATTATCTTCACTAATATAAGATCTTTTTTAAATAAAACAAATGCTTCATTAAAAACATCAACCAACACCACTACAAAGAGCTTCCTCGTTTATTACAGAGGGAAAGCCAAACAGGTACAACAGAATTCCCAAAAAAAAAATAATATTCCTCCACGAAAGAGGTTGAATCTTGCTCACAAAAATGTCGATACTCAAGACCCGCTGCAAATCCTTTTGATAGAGAGAGCATCGAGACGGATTTGGAAATTCAATATAAGATTTTTAAGTGAAACTAAAACTAAAGTCATACCCTATATATTTTTTGTAATTATTTCAACTTTATGGACATTTAATGTAGATGTGTACTACTAAGATGGGCTAGTTTTATACATATCCATATTTAGATGGGCTGGGATTGGGTTACCTTTTGGACTGCATTTTAAGGCCCAATCTAAGTAATTTATTTTGTTAGTATTTATTATGCATATTATAAGTATTAAAAAGAATTAGTATTCTTGAAAAACTAACGAGAAACTTAATAAGAAATAATTTTATTTAAAAGGAAAAAAAAAAATTATACGGTTTTAGAAATGTTTCTATGAACCCACCTGAGCATAGCTCAACTGACGTAACTCTTGTACTCTAAACTAAGAGGTCTATGGTTCGAGTCCTCCCATCCTGTATGTTGTCAAAAAAAAAAAAAAAAAAAAGAAGAAAGAAATGTTTCTATGAGAAAAAGTACTAAACATTACCAAAGCACATATTTCTATAAACTAAAGCAACGATTTAGTCCATGTACTTTCAATTTTGTAACAATTTAGTCATTATACTTTAATAAGTAACAATTTAGACTCTGTATTTTCAAACTTGTAACAATTTAGTCCCTAGCATGAAAATTAATGTAAAGATTTAATGAATTTCTTACCTAGATAGCTTAATAAACTAATTTGGGACAATTTAATCATTATATAATAAAATTCAACATTTAATTTTGATGACGTTTTTGCAATAAGGATTAAATTGTTACAAATTTTAAAGTACAAGGACTAAGTTGTTACAAATTTGAAAGTACGGGGACTAAATTAAGTAATTCCATAAAAGTTAGGTTCAAATCCACACTCTACCACGATTTATCTAAAAGAAAATATTTGGGAAAATAACAATAATGAAAATTTTCAACATTCCATTACATATTGTTTTGGAAGAAAATAATAACATGATAATAAAATTGAATAATATTTCGATTTCAAGAAAACACTAAAATAAAATTGACCAATATTTCAATGCAACCATAAGATATATACATTTGATTGAGAAGTTAGAGGTTTCAGTCTCTTCACTCTACGTGTTCTTGAACTTAAAATAAAATAAATAAATAGAACAATATTATCCATCCATAGTTTTCTTCTAAAAAACAAAATTGTACTGTTTTTTTAATTTTTTGTTATTACTGTATGTTTTTCAATTGATGTAATTATATATTTTACAATACTACTGATTCTATTTAATTGGAAAGTATATAAGTTTAAATAATAATTATTTTTTAATATAAAATAAATTGGTGTTATTAAATTTATAGTTGTTAAATGATATTATTCTTGATTAAATAATATTTTATTATCAATATGAATATAACTCAAACAAAAGGTTAAAGATTCAAATCTGCCCTACTAATATCTGTAATAGAACTAAAAAAGTAATTTTTATATTAAAATAATAATAATAATATTTTGAAAGGCCATAAATTAACAAGTAAATAAACCAAAATAATGGATTTGTAAGGCCATTATGTGCATGCCTAATAAAATAAGAAACTTTGGGGTAAAATGGTCCTAAGTGGTATAGATGTACATCTATACTATATATTATTAAAAAGCAATGATTTGTTAAAAATATTTTTAGACCAAAATATCTTTTTAAATTTCAATTACATCAATGGAATCTTATCATAATCCAACTTAATTCGAATTTGAACAACTATTAAGATAATTTGATTCAAAATGATATACTTATCATTTTATTTTTCATCTGAATTTGAATCAAAATTCTTAATTTGATAAGAATTCAATTGAAAATAGGATTTGATTCAAAATCAAATTAAACTAGGATTTGAATCTACATCCCCTATAAAGTGGGCTACATTATACTATTTTTTTTTCCCCTAGAAGTAGTTCCAAATTCTCATGGTTTTTTTTTGCCAAAGCGAGCTTAGCACAGCGGTAATTGGCATGTACCTTCGACCAAGAAGTCAGAAGTTCGAATCCCCCCACCCCCAAATGTTGATGTACTAAAAAAAAAAAAAAATTCTTTACAACACGTTGAACGGAGAAAATATTCGAAAAGGAGGGCAGATCGAGGAAATTATATTACATTTAAATTTTAATTTATTATATAATAATTGTTTTTTTATTTCAATGGAAAAATAATTGTGATCTATAATGTTTATATATATACATAGATGCATGTGGTAACAAACTAGTATTTTTAAAAAGTCAACAATACGATAACTATGAGTTGTATTTAGGGATTAAAAAAAGAACTAACTCAATTAACATTTTTAGGTGACAAATAAATAATTTTCTAATTATTTAATTAATTAATCTAATCCACCAACCAGGCCACCAACTTGATTTGTTTATATTCTAAAAAAAAAAAAAAACTAGGTTTGTTTATTCTTGTACATGTGACATTAGACTTTCTAGTATATAAGATTGAAAAACCATTTAAACAATTTGAGGTCGGATATATATGTTTAATGGATTAAATCACAATTTATTTTATGAACGAGCGATAGCTGCATGTATTTATTTACTCTAAAATTTTGTTAAAAATTTTCAATTTACATTCATAAACCAAGAATTATCGAGTTAAATAGTAACACAAAATAATTTGTACATTCATTTTAAAATAACATATCAAATTTTTTTATAGACTGTGTTACTCTATTTTGTCCAATTTAACGCTTCTATCCTATGTATTCATCCTTTATATTTTATTTTTTTTAATTTAAGTTTTTACGGTTATAAAACATTAAGATGTTATTATTAATCAACAAATTAATGATATAGTAGTTACATTCATTGATTTAATTATAGTTGAAAAAAGGATTTGAAGCTCTGACCTCTTAGTCAAGAGTACATGCCAATTACCGCTGAGCTAAGCTTGCTTTGACGCTTACACATCAACTTAGTACATGTTAACTTATATAATAATCAGAAAATTCTGGTTATCTATCGAGAATTGTTCCTTAAGGATCTCACGAAGAACACCATTTTTTTTTCATCTTTTTAATGTTTATTAATTATTAATGATTAAGATTTAAGGCTCGTTTGAAATACTTTTTTTAGTTTAAGTATTTTTTAAGAATGCATTTTTTTTAAAAGCATTTTGTATAAAAATTGTTTGGTTTCGAGTGTTTCTCTCGAAATAATTTATTTCTCAATGTTGTTTTTTAATAAGTATTTGCGGTGGTTACCAAACACAAGAATTTTTTCAAAATGATTATTTTTTTTTTCAAAATTAAACCCTTGAAAAGTTAAACCAAACACACCCCAAACTTTATATATATAAACTCAATACAAATACGATGAAATCGAAAACTTTAAACGATCAAACATCCAATAAAGCTAATGACATTATTCATTGAAGAAGTTGTAAATCTAGATTCATATGTGGTCGAATCTTCAGTCACCAATGTAAGAACATGGTTGTTTTTTTTTTTCTAACAGGGATTTGCACGATTGAAGGTGCCACAGTTTCCCGACGGCGGATTATTTCTTTTCTGGCCGAGGCAACTGTCGTAGCGCGGCGGCCGACCGCAATCGCCGCTGGAAGCTCTGTTGGCGTTGTTGGTGTTGCTGGTTTCGAAGTTTTGGGAACCGGCTAAGATCCGACTGATGTGCGACTCCATTAGAAACTCCGACTCGATATCTTGGTCTCCGACGAGGTATTTCCCGACACCTGGGTCACACCAGTTGACACAGAGAAAAAAGAGTTTTCATTGTGTATAGAATTTGTGTTAAAATTTGGGTTATATTAAAGTTTAAATGTTGGAGTTTGTGTCTTTAGATCATGAATTTTAAAAAGCATTTATTAATAGGTTTCTGAACTTTGAATTTTGTGTCTAATATTATGTTGAAGAATTATGGTAAATGGCTAGAAAAAAAAATCCCCTTTGTTTTATGGCTAAAGTAGTTTAGTATTTGAGGGATGGTTATCGTGATTTTAGGAATTGTCAATCGATTCTTTTTCCCCAATTTCCTTATCATGGTTTTCATTCTTGTTAAGCACACACTTGAATTCTTAGCCAAATTCTAAAAACAAAAACAACTATTGAAAACTACTCCTTTTGGTTTTTAAAATTTGACTTGATTTTTGTAAAACATGTTAGATGGAAGTTGACAAAAACAAATAAAGTTATGAGTGGTAGTAGTGTCTATAGACGCTTAATTTACAAAAACTAAAAACAAAAAATCAAATTGTTAATGAGGCCTTAGGGATTTGTTTTTATGTCTAACATACCCATAATTCAATTTGGTAGAGTATCAAATAAATCAGTATAAATATATTTTAATTTTGAATCTATATATTAAGGACTTATTAAATACAAAGTTGAAAATTCAAAGACTTATTAGACACTTTTAAATTTCAAAGATTTATTAGACACAGGAATGAAAGTTTGTAGATCAAATTAAACACTTTTTAAAATTCAATAACTTATCACTGAACTTCATAAAAATTAAAATCAATTAATAAAAGTTGAAAATACAAGAACTAAATAAAAATACAAATACTAAAATGAAGGAAACTTAAAATACCGAAACCTAGTATAGGAAGAGAAACTATCAACGGTAGAAGAAGTTTCAAAAGTTATTCCAAACTCACCTGAAGTATCGTTGTTGGGGAGTGGTTTAAGAGATGCAACAGCAGCACAACCGGTGGGATCGAGCAGCAGAATCATGATCACCATGGCGGCCGGTATCATCAGCGCTGCTGCAGCCATTGCCGCCGCTGGTTCTGGTGGTGGCGACGGGCGGCGGATCGAGGAAGGCGATTGGGATTTGGGAAGGAGGAAGAATAGGGGCGGCTTCGTGTTTGGTGATGAGCTTTATCACTTTATAATGTCTAAATAATGTTTTTTTTTTTTTTTTTATCATTCCCCTCTTGTAGTTTTGTCATATTTTTTTTTCAACGTTTTGATGTGATGTTTCCTCTACTCCTAATTAAATATAATTTTGGTTACATTGAGGGGTGGCTAAAGGCTTTGTAGTTTTCTAAATCAAATTTTAAATTTAATATTTCATGTGAATTTTAAATTGTTCTTTTTTTTTTTTTTTTTTTGGTATGGATGACCCAAAATGGAATATAATATAGGAAAAAACTTGGTTGCATACAGAATCTCCCTACATACCACCATTAAAATGTTGACAATTAGGAAAGATAAAAAAGTTTTCTCATTTAATGGGGTATGTCAACATTTTAATGCGGTATGTAGGGAGATCTCTACATATCCATATGTAGCTAAGTTTTGTTCTATAATATAACCTACCTTTTCTAAACTAAAGATACAAGACGTCAGCAAGTTGTGAAATTACCACACTGTCATAATTAAATGCCTAACAATTTTTTCTCTCTCACCCTCCTTTTTCTCCTCAATCTTTTCTCGTCCATTTTCTCTCTCTTACTTTTCTCTCCTCAATATTATTTTCTCTTATCTCACTCAATTTTTTCTCTCCATTCAATTTTTTTAATATATATGGTAGGAGATTTGAATGAAATTCAAATAAACAAATATATATATATATATTATTTGATTTTGATGAATATTCTACCTTTAGGTGAGTTGAGCCAAAAGATATACATCTATCAAAAAAAAAAAAAAAAAAAAAAAACTCTGTTTTTAAGAGGTTACCACAAAGGCTTGGTTATGTGTTCAAGTCATAACCAAGAAGACTTTGTGGCAGTCTAAGTTTTGTCAGAAATTTCTCAATTATTTCATCAAAAGTGAGTTTTCTTAACTTAATTTTTTTTATTCTAAATAAGTCAAAGTCGATCCCAAACTTTTGGTTTTTAAATTGTTTAGAAATTATAAGTTTTGGCGGAGTGAGTCATTCATTATTATCAGAATTAATCTTTCAAAACTCACAAATTTTAACAAAAATTCAACACTCTAGTGTCTTTTTTTTTAGTTTCATTAACTTAGTACTAGAGAGATGTGTTTTATATTCAAATGCACATATAAATATTTTCATTGATGATTTTTCAAATGTAGTCAATTGGAGGGGTAAAAATTGCAGCATTTATTCAAGCTTAATATAAATATTGCAACAGTTACCAAATTTTAAGATACAATTTAATGAAATTAAAATTTGATGCTAACAATTGATACATCTTATTAAGTTCAGGTATAAATTAATATTTTATTTTATTTTTTTCATATTCAAATTCCTAAGCAAAATGGATATTTTTTTTTAAGAGGCAATATAGGCATAGTCATGGTCAATATAGAGAGGTAATTATATACATATAAACACAAAAGTTTAGGCCCCGTTTGGTTCATGATCCGTTTTCGTTTTTATGTTTTCAAAAATAAAAAATACAAGGAAAACAATGAAAACATGTTTGGTATACCTATTTTCAAAAACAATTTTCGAAAACAACTCAAAAAATGGCATGTTTTCAAAAACGATAAAATGATGTTTTCATTGTTTTCCAATTTTGTTTTCAAAATAATGGAAACACGAGATACAACTTTAGAAACACATGATACATCATTCTTTTCATCAAAGAATGTTAATTATCTACAAACAACATTTTCTATTTTTGATATACAAATTCTCTCCAACTCTATACAAAATATACAAAATTACTGTTGTGTAGATATTGTGTATGATTGATATTTGATGTTTTGGTTGTTATTTTTATTTTTTACATGATCCTATCTATTTTTATATACTCCTCCACTTTACAAATCAAAAGCTTCCTACAATACAACTATCTGGTATATTTTTTTTTCCTTATAATTTCAATTCCAACAATTTATTTTTGAAGAATCATCTCCAACAACATCGATTTCTAATATCTCTCTAAAAATGAATAAAAATCAAATCAACTACAAAAATAATTATATTAAATTAGATTTTTCTTAAAAAAATGAATTTTAGCAAGCACATATTAATGGTTTCATGCATTTTCGAATTCATAACCAAACACAGTTTTCAAATTTTGAATTTGAATTTAAAGTTTTTAAATTGGAACCAAACTTGTTTTTAGATATAATGGAAATAAGAAATTTGTTTTCATTTTCTGGTAAATTCTTTATTTTCGAAAACAATTTTCAAATCACGAACCAAACGGGGCCTTAAAGTCTCAACCACAAATTTATGAACAATAAACCTTAGAACCATATTGAAAGTTCAAGCATTTTATATTTGATGATTATTGGTGAATTGTAAAAAAAAAAAAAAAAATGTTAAGATATGACACAAATGAAACACTATACACGGATTTTTTTTTCCCTAAAGAAGAAAAAAGGGTTAAAAATCTGTTTGTCCCTAAACTTTCATGGAATCAACAATTTAGTACATTTTTTTTTTACAATATGTTGGGGTGGGGGGATTCAAACCACTGACATCGTGGTTATCAGTACAACTTTAGTACATTACAATTTAATTCTTGTGCTTTAAAATTTGTAACGATTTAGTCTTTATTGTAAAAATTATTGTCAAGATTTAATGAGATTTCTTACATGGGGTAGATGATAGCTCACAAAATGAGCTATTTTTCCCAGCCTTTTATCATTAGTCTTTGAGGATTATTTAGCCCAAATCACACATTTTATGTTTGTTTTGTAGGAATTGAAGTATTGAGATGAAATTGAGAATTTGGAGTTGTTCGAGTATTCAGGATGCTAAAAGAGGCAAAAGAATTAAAGAAGATATCAAGGAAGTGTTGCAGTAGCCAGGAAACCTGAGAGCTTAATGTCTCGACGCTGGCCCATGGCATCTCGATGTTACTGCAAACATTGTCCCAGCCGAAGACTCGAGCGCACAACGTCTCGATGCTGGCCAATTTCCTATTTTGATACGTGCGACAAAGGGGCAGCGTCTCGACGTTGCAACTGTTTTCACTATAAAAGGAATGCGATTTCATTCGGTTTTGGGGAGTTCAATTGGAGACCTGTTTGTCCTAATTTCGATTAGAGACCTCTCGTGGGAGCTTGAGCAAGGACAAGGAGCGGGATTCAAGGCAAGAGCTCATGGAGATCGTGACGGGGACGTGCGGTTTTGGCGGAACTTGAGTTTTTCCCTTTCTTTCCCTTATCTTTAGTAGTTTTTATGGCTTTATTTTCAAGCTTAGATTGTAACGAGAAATTTATGAGTAGCTAGGCTTGTAACTAATTAGGTATTGATGAAACCGTTTGACTTTATGGATTAGTTTTTGAATGAATTATTGCTATTTATCTATTCATGCAATTATGTGCTTAATGCCTTTAATTTACTGGTCATAGATTAAATGTTATTGTATTGAATCTTGCTCGGGAGAGGGGGTTTAGCTTAGATCTTAATTAATTGCATGACTAAAATAATTTTCTAAGATCGGGAGATTTAGGATTGTTTTAGAAGTCGTAAAAGAATTAGACTTAAGACCTTGCATATCATGAATCTAAATAGGAATATTTGAATTGTGATTATGCATAAGAATCGATAATACTCGGGAGAGATAATTGTGGACTTAATATTCTTGACTTATAGAAATTTGCATGTCAACCTCATTCAAGTAATTAGTCTATAATTTCAGTTGGCGAAATCAATTCCGTAAGTGTTTCTTCCATTTGAATTTCCACTTTTAGAATTTATTGTTAGTTTAAGTCATCATTCTCACTACATTCATCTCTCTAAATAAAATTGAGCAAAAGTATTCACGGTAGTTAATTGATTAGAAGACCAATCTAGAGGACGACACTCGTTTATCACGAACACTATATAAAAACTTGACCCATACACTTGCTATGAGCATTTTGCGCAACAGTAGATCAATAAACTAATTAAGGTACCGAAAATGTTTATAAGCCACAAAGTTTAAATCGTTAAATAATGAAAATCGAGATTTAGTTTTGATGAAATTTTTTACGGTAGGGATTAGATTGTTACAAATTTGAAAGTATGAGAACTACATTATTACATACTAAAGTTTAGAGACGTACTGATGTGTTACAAATTTGAAAGTACAGAGATTAAATTGTTACAAAATAAAGTAGGGACTAAATTGTTACTTTTTATAAAAGTTTAGGGATAAAAAAATGTTTTTTTAATAAAGAAGAAGAAGAGAGAAGATGAAGAAAAGTCAACTTCTACATGATATTTTTTTAAAGTTTTTTTTTTAAATTCACACATTACACGTGAACAAAATTATAGTACAAGTAGAAAAATACTTGACTGCATATCCATGTCTAGGGATCTTCCTATACACCACCATTAAAATGTTAACAATTAGGTGAGATAAAATTAATAAATTTCTGAATTTTTTTACCTTTCTTTCTCTTAGGTGTCAAAATTTTAATAGGATGTGTACGGAGATGGACGCACCGTTATGCACCCAAAAATTCTTCATAGAATTAGGTATGAGTGTAGAAGAATTTACTGACCTACCCAAAAATGCATGTATGGTTGGAGTATGTTTTGTGAAAAGAAATTAAAATATTTGGAAATACATTATATGTGTGGTCTTTATAAAATGCATTGTTTTTTATTGTAAATTTATATCTAAATATCCTTCAAAAACTTATGGAAATAACTACCTGATTATATAATATATATATTTTTCGAAATATATCCATTAATATATATATATATATATATATATATAAAACATACTAAAATTCAAACTAGAGATAAATTAGAACTTACCCCCTCCCAACATTGAGCATAGTTCAATTGACATAAAGCTTATTCTAATGACCAAGAAGCCAGTAGTTTGAATCCTCCACCCCTTACATGTGGTAAAAAAAAATGAAATCTTGATTAACAAACTAGAAAATTAACGAGATTAGAAAAAAAAAAAAAAAAAAAAAAAAAAAAAAAAAAAAAAAAAAAACTAGAGAGTGAAAATTCTAAGAGAATAAAATAATACCACCATATTGCAGTAATATCAAAATACCCACTTGCAAGTTTGGACTTTCATTTATTTGAATAAAACAATTAGAAATGTAAATTTTAAATGTAATAATTAACTTCTGGAAAACAACGTACAAATTAAAATTAATTAACAAATTACCATGCATAAAATAAAATACTTACTAATCTCGTATAAATTTGCATGTAGTAAATTACATATTACCAATACCGCCAACAAGAGCATAACTCAATTGGCATAAAACTTGTATTCTGACCAAGAGTTCGAAGGTTCAATCCCCCACCCCATATGTTTGTCAAAAAAAAAAAATTACATATTACCCCTAAAATACGTGCCATCTATAGAACATTATTGATCCAAAACTCACAAAGATTACCACTTTTTGTCATCTTTTTAACCTTTAGTAAAATGGTAAAAGATTTAACTGAAAAAAAAAAAAACATAAACGACGAGATAGAAACTCTTAAAACATTGATATATTAAACACATTTTTTTTTTTTTGACAATATGTGGGGTGGGGGGTTCGAACCACAGACCTCGTGGTTATCAGTACAACTTTATGAGCTATGCTCTTGTTGGCATTAAACACCAAATTGAAAGTCTGGAAGTAAATTAAAATATTTATTGAGCTATTACATTATTCCTTAGAGAAGCAGTAAATATTTATTGGTCACCAACTTAAAATTACGGTTGTGTTTTTCTCTAACAGGGATTTTCGCGATTGTAGGTGCCACAGTTTTCCGACGGAGGAATATTTCCTTTGCCACCAAGGCAACTGTCGTAGCGCGGCGGCCGGCCGCAATCTCCACCGGCAGCTTTGTTAGCGTTGCTCGTGGAACTCGTTTCGAAGTTTTCGGAGTTTGCCAAGATTCGGCTGATGTACGACTCCATCAAAAACTCCGACTCGATATCTTGGTCTCCGACGAGGTATTTCCCGACACCTGGGTCACACCAGTCAGACACCAAGAAAAAAAGAGTTTTCATTGTGTATAGAATATAATTCGGGTTGAAATTTTGGTTAAATTACAAAATGGACATGTTTAGTCTCTGGATTTTGAGAAATAAGTTTAAAAGACCCTTCATATTATTTTTTTTTTTACTTTTTCAAACTAATTTTTTAATATTGATGTTTTAAATTAAAAAAAAAAAAACTAAAAAAATATTAATTTAAAAATATTGAAAAAATAATATGAGAGACCTTTTAAACTCATTTCTCAAAAGGACTAAAAATATCCATTTTAAAAACTTGGGATCTTTTAAACCTATTTTTCAAAACTCAAGAACTAAAAAGGTTTTGTTTTGGAAACTCAAGGACCAAACACACCCTATTCTTCAAAACTCAAGGACCAAAAAAGTATTTTTTCCATTACAATTTTAGTGTTTACTTTAAACTTTCAAGTTTGTGTCTATTTGGTTGATGAACTTTCAATTTTGTGTCTAAAATGTTCTTATATTTTCAACTCTATGTTAGTAGGTCTTTGGACCTTAAAATTTCAATTGTGTTTAATATGGTCCTTGAATTTTCAATTTTATGTCTAATAGGTCTTTGACCTATTCGATATTTTTTAAAATCCACAAACCTACCCGACACAAAATTCTATTTTATGTTTAGAGACACAAAAATACAATTTTATGTGTAATAGATTAATTAATTTCTAAATGTTTTGAATATATTAGAAACTTATCACACACATAATTGAAAGTTTAGAAACTTATGTTAGACAACTTTTTTAATTAAAAAAAAAATCTTAGAGAATTATTGGACACAAAATCGAAAAAGTTTACAAACATATTAAATGTTTTTAAAGTTTACAGACCTATTAAAAACAAACTTAATAGCATATAGATTAAAATCAATGTTTTAAAAATACAAAGGCTAAAATAGATAAAAGCTAAAAGTACAGAAACCAAAATAAACATTTTTAAAATATAAAGATCAAAATGAACCAAAACTAACAGTTTTGATTAGAATTTCAAAACTTCCAAAAATCCTATCTGTTCATTGATTTTGGAAGAAATAACCAAATATTTTATCTAAAAGCAAAATTTTTCAAAAGTTATTCCAAACTCACCAGAAGTACTGTTGTTAAGGAGTGGTTTGAAAGATAGAAGATCATCGCAACCGGTTGGATTGAGCAGCAGAATAACCATGAGTACCACGATAGCGGGTATCGTCACCGTCGCTGCAGCCATGGCCGCCGCTGGTTTTGATGGCGGCGACCGGCGGAGGAAGACCGATTGGGATTTGGGAAGGAAGGAGAATGGGGTGTCTTTTGAGTTTGGTGGTGAGCTTATTTATAATGTGTGATGTAAATAGCAATTCATTATCCTGCTTGTTGTTTTGTCAATTTCTTTTCTTTTTTGTTTTTTTGTTTTTTTTTTTTTGTTTTTTTGTTTTCTTTTTTTAATTATTATTATTATTTTCTTAAATGTTTTGATTTGATGTTTTACTTGGTAAATATAATTTAGGTTATATACAGGGGCGGCTCCAGGTAGGTGAGGGCTTTAGGTGAAACCTTTACTAGGCTTTTTAATTCTCTAAATCAAAATCTATATATATATATATATATATATATATTTTAGGAAATCAAAATCTAAATTTAGTACTTATGTGAATTTTAAATTTCATTTATAGTTACTAATACTTTAACACGTGAAATGCACGTGATTTAGTTTGATTGAATATTTCAACGGCATTTTTCTTTTAGTGTATAAATTAAACTATACCACAAAAATGAAAATAATAAACGTATGGTTATTTATATAAAAACTTTAGAATGATTTATATAGTTGACATAAACATAGTTCAATTGCCATAAAACTATGAACTCGAGGGCCGAGTAGAATTGAAGACGGGCTAGTCCGGACTAAACTAGCAGCTAGCTTGGAGTTAAGATGAGCGAGAGAATGCAAAGATAGTTGAATGACAGATAAATCAATTGGCTGTTTTGCGCGCTGGCTGGTGAGATTGGTTTGAGTGAGGATGTATCAAGGGCTTGGATCGTGACTTTCTCTGGCTTTATTATTATGTAATGTTGCTGATCTTTGTGTGTTTTCTTGGTGATGAATGAAAGGTCGATGTTTTAGTGATAAAAAAAAATTGGCATAAAACTTGTGCTAATGACCAAAAGGAAGAGGTCTGTGGTGGTTCGAATCTACCACCCTCACGTGTCGTAAAAAAAAAAATTTATATAGTTATGATTATAATGTTTTTGTATGTTTAAATTTCATTAAAAAAAATCAATTGAATTTTAGCATATGTAATTTATAGTGCTTGAACTTTTATTTATTTATTTGATCTAAACATACCTTTAACCTATGAATTGTGTAATTAACCCAAAATTGTGTGTATATGGATTTTTATGATTTTTTGTTGTGATAATTGCTTGCTTGGAAAATTATATATACAAAACAGAAAATTTATTTATTTTAAATAAAATATTTTTTAAATATTAAATATTCTCGTTTTAGTTAATTTTTTTTATTTAATACTTACTAAAAGAACTATATGTAATATTCAATCTTTTTTTAAAAAAAAAAAAAAACTCAAAGAAATAGAGAGATAATATAACTTTTTTTTTTTTACCAAATGTCTCTAACATCCACATCTCACAAAGATTACCACTTTTTGTCATTTTTTTTTTTTACCTTTAGTAATGGTAAAAACTTAATTGAAATTGAAAAAATAACTCAATACATAAACGATGAAATCGAAACTCTTAAACGATTCAACATCGAAAAGAAAGAAGTACTCAAATATTAGAGACTAAAACATATATCGAGCTATTACGCCTTATTCTTTAGAGAAGCTATAATCCAAATGATAAGCTGTTGGTTGTCATCATTTATTATCCTAACAGGGATTTTCCCGATTGTAGGTGTCACAGTTTTCCGACGGCGGATTATTTCTTTTCTCGCCGACGCAACTGTCGTAGCGCGGCGGCCGTTGGCAGTCTCCGATCGAAGGTTCGTTGGCATTGCTGGTGGCGTTGGTTTCAAAGCTTTGGGTTTCAGCCAAGATTCTACTGATATGTGACTCCATCAAAAACTCTAACTCCATATCCTGGTCTCCGACGACGTTTTTTCCGGCAGCTGGGTCACACCAGTCAGACATGAAGAAACAAGAATTTGGGTTACAATTTTGGTTCAACTACGAATTTACTTCATGAACTTTCAAGTTTGTATTCAATTTAAAATTGTGTGTTCGGTAGGTCCTTCGATTCTTAACTTTGTCTCTAATAGGTCGACTTTGACCTATTCGATACTTTTTAAGAACTTACTAGACACACTTTTAAATTTCAGAGGCTTATTAGACACAAACCGAAAGTTTACGAATCTATTAAATAATTTTTGAAGTTTGAAGATTTTTTTTTTTTTTTTTTAATTTTGTACCAAGTTCAAAGATCAATTAGACATGACTTTATAGAGATTAAAATTGACATTATGATAATACAAAAATTAAAATAGACAAAAGCTAAAGATACAAAAGGTCAAAATAAATCTCTTCAAAAAAAAAAAAAAAGTCAAAATAAACATTTTAAAAATATAATAACCAAGTCAATTCCAACCTAACTCATTGGATAAGACACTTATTACCATTTCAAAAATAGATGGATTGATTCTCACCCCACAATTTCTTGAATTAAAACAAAAAAGTATAAGAACCCAAATGAACAAAAACTTATAAAACGTATAGAAAGTCCCGTTTGATAACCATTTGGTTTTTGGTTTTTGGTTTTTGAAAATTAAGCTTAAAAACACTACAACCATTAAGTTTCTTGGTTTTGTTATATACCTTATTCCCATGTTTTCAAAACCCAAGACACGTTTTGAAAACTAAAAAAAGTAGTTTTTAAAAGCTTGTTTTTATTTTTGGAATTTTGCTAGGAATTCAAATGTACCCTTAACAAAGATGAAAATCATGGTAAGAAAATTGGAGGAAAACAAGCTTAATTTTCAAAAACCAAAAACCAAAAACCAAAAACCAAATGATTATCAATCAGGGCGTAACGTTTGGAAGAAATCATCTCCAATATTGAATATTTATAGAAGTATTTTGATTTAAAGTAAACTTTCGTTCGTTTTTTTTTTTTTTAAGTGAGCATAGCTCAAAGATAATTGACATATGCTTTCGACTACCTCCCTCTAAAAATGTTGTTGAACTCAAAAAATCAAATAAACTTTTTCAAAAGCTATTCCAAACTTACCAGAAGGATCATTGTTGAAAGATGTAAAAGCATCACCTCCGGCTGGATTGAACAGAAGAATCATGATCGCCATGGCGGCCGGTATCATCAGCGCCACTGCAGCCATTGCCGTCGCTGGTTTTGGTGGTGGCGATGGGCGGAAGAGGAGGACGATTGGGATTTGGGAAGGAAGAAGAATGGGGCATCTTTGAGTTTAAGTGATGAACTTAATTTATAATAATGTCTAAATAGTGCTATTCATTACTTTTTTTTTCTGTTGAGTTCAATAGTGCTTTTCATTATTCCTGCTTCTTGTCTTGTCTTTTCTTTTTTAATGTTTTGATGTGATGTTTTTTTTAACCACATATCGAGTGGATGACTGAAACCTCTAACCTCTTGATCAATGATATAACGTTTCATGACAATTAAACTATGCTCATGTTGATATTGATATGTTTTTGCTATTTTTTGTTAAATATAATTTTTAATAAATTGAGGGGCAACTCGAGGTCTTAGGTAAAATCTTTTACTAGATTTTTAATTTTTTAAATCAAAATTTAAATTTAATACTTTATGTGAATTTTTAAATTGATAGTTTCCTTTTTTGTTTTGTATTCAAATTTCCAATGTAATAATATAGACATTTAAGATGAAAATAGAAAGGTAATTCATATGTAATATAGCACAATTCAAATTCCTATGTTCTTTTTTAGTTCAATTCAAATTCCTATGTATATACATATAAAAACAGAAGTAACATTGTTTTAACCAAATCGTAAAGAGCTCCTTCAAAAAAAAAAACCAATACGTAAAGAAAGTAATATACTTTTTTATGAAAATGATAACATTTCTCAACCACAAAACTATAAGCAATAAACCTTTATACCATGTTGAAATTTTAAGATCTTTATATGTCAATAGACTAAGATATATAGTAATATTTAAACTAATAATTTTTAAAGTCCCGTTTGATAACCATTTCGTTTTTTGTTTTTGATTTTTGAAAATTGTGTTTGTTTTCTCTCAATCTTCCTACAATAGTTTTTATTTTTGTTAAGGAGACATTTGAGTTCCTAGCCAAATTCCAAAAACAAAAACAAGTTTTTGAAAACTACTATTTTTTTTTTTTCAAAATTTGGCTTGGTTTTTGAAAACATGTGAAAGGATGTAGATAAAAAACAAAGAAGCTTGTGGATAAAAATAGTGTTTATAAGCTTAATTTTCAAAAACCAAAAACCAAAACCGAAATGGTTACCAAACGGGACCTAGTCATTTGATTTTTAAATTCATACCAAATTTAATACATATAACTTAAAAAGATATACAAGCTCAAGTGGTGATACATAAAATTTTATTAAATGCACTATAAAAATTTCACAAAAATGACCCTATTTTATTTTACATAAAATTTAAAGATGAGAAGGAAAAATGATTTTTCTAAGGACCAATATAATTAATGAGTGTTACCCATAGAGTTGACTTATGTTTGATATATACAATTTTTTTTTTTTCAAAACATATATATATACAAAATTGTTTGTCTAAGAGTTCTTTTCTCTTTTCTTTCTTTCTTTGTTTTTTTTTTTTTTTTTTTTTGATAGAATATTACTCCACAAATATAGGGTTGAGATTCAGATCACTAACTTGGTAGAAGTGTTTTTCTTCTTTTTTTTTTTTAACCAATCAATAAAGGTATGCTCTTTGCATAAAAATAAAAATATAAAAAATAAAAATTAAATTAAAATGTCAAAATTTCCTCCTCCAACTTTTGGTTGAACTTATTTTAAAAATTCCTCAAAGGTCGAAAGTAAATTTCCACTCTCAACGTAACCTTGTTTGGACTATTAAAAAAAAAGCCTCTATCTTTCACATAAATATCATTTTTCAAACTCAAGAGAATTCATAGAAAATCTTGTTTTAGAAGAAATTCTTGATCCTTAGCTCTAAAAAAGTACAAATTAGAAAAAAAAAAAATAATAATAAAGATGAACGTTTGTGCCCTATTCCTATCATTTTTAGAATAGGAGATTGAATATTATTGTCATGTTCATTTCATTTATAGAAACGAATGAAAAAAATTAGCTTTCTTATTTTGAAAAAGATATGACTTTATTAAGATTATATGCGAGAAATATACCATAGTATGAAAGTTATCCGTCAGTCGCCACTCAATTTAGTTGTGCATTCATAAGTTGTCTCGACAAAAGGTTGTTGTTAAGATCATCATATCAAATAATGACCGAAATAGAGATGTCGTAGATCGCTTGATAAACAATTTGTAATTGAAATAAACATTCTAGAGCGCAAGGTATTTTTAAATATGCTAATATCCTCACAATTTTTATGATATGCTTTTTCACATTTCTTAAAAATATATGTGAATTCTAAATTTAAAAAGAAACGAAAGCTTTTAAGCTCTTTTTGGTAACCATTTGGATTTTTTTAAATTTGTTTTCTCACATTTTCTTTACAATGTTTTCATCCTTCTTAAGAAAATATTTGAACTTTTGACTAAATTTAAAAATAAAAACTATATATTGGTAGAAATTAGATTAAGAAAAAAGAAGCCTATAAATATAAGTAGTGTTTATAAGCTTAATTTTAAAAAAAAAAATAAAAAAAACTAAATGGTGATTAAATGAACCTAAAAAGTTATCTAACAATGACCTATAACACATGAAAGAAATTTAAAGAGAGTAGAAAAAAACTAAACATTCAAAGTTCTAACAAAATAAAATAATATCATTGCAATAATATCAAAGTACCCATTTGCAAGTTTGGACTTTTTCCTTTTGAATATAGATAAATGATCTGATTTTAATTTTATATAAAATTTAAGGATGCTGATATAATATTATTTAAATATAGGGACCAATTTTAAATGTTTAGCATCAAAAGAAGAGATTTTTTTTTAATATATATAAAATACAGTATTTTCCACATGACTTATGCATGAAGCCCCTTAAATTTATTTTACTTTTTTTTTAAAAAAAAAATTAGTATTGAGATTTATGTCGATAAGAAAGTATAAAAGAGGTATCTTTGATCGAATTATGTATATAAATAAAATCTCCAATCAAGTAAGTTATAAAAGGAGATATTTTGCCAACATGAGCATAGTTCAAACATAAAGTTGTACTAAGAACCAAGAAGTTTGTGGTTCGAATTTCCTACCCCACAATGTCCTACCTTTTCAATTTAAGATTATTTGTCATTTTACTCCCTATATGAAAAACGCGCATTTTTCTCTCATCTTGTTTCTCTCTCGTTTCTCGTTCAATTTATTTCTTCCTCTTTTTCTCTCTCTAGAGAGCACACAACGAGGGAGAGATGGAGCGAGTGTTGGAGTAGGGAGAGAGAATGAGATTGGAGAGAGAGTGAGATTATTGGAGGGAGAAATTATGAGAGAGAGAGAGATTTAAGAGAGAACAAGAGATTGGAGAGAGAGCTTCAAGCTAAAGCGAGAGATTGGAGCGAGAGAGTGTGAGATTAGGGTAGAGAGTAAAATGGATGTTGATGCAAGCAAAATGGTATATATCCTCAAATTGAAAAAGTAGGACACATATTAGGTTATTTTATTATATATTTAAATTCATTGTACAGCCTGTAAATGGAGTATTAGTTTTTAGGTTTATTTTATCTCATGTGTATATAAACCCTTTCCTTGGAGAATGAAAATTGATTGGAGATTTTTTCACCAATACTGCTTTATTATGGTATCAGAAGAATAATTTCTCACCCTTCCGTCTCTTTCGAATTTTCATCTATTTTCTAGGGTTTCTATATTTTTCTGCAAAATGAACCCTATGGATTTTCTTGCCGCAACCTCTGGTTTTGCTTCGACCGTCATTCCGCCAGCTATATCTTCTACTTTGTCTGGCTCTACTTCGACCGTCATTCCGCCGGCTATATCTTCTACTTCGTCTTCGCTGATTTCAACGTCGATTGAAGCCGCTACAGATCCATATTTCCTTCACCACAATGATACCACCAACCTTGTTCTCGTCACAGAGCTTCTTACTGATGACAACTATGTTTCATGGAGTCGTTCAATGCTCATCGCTCTCTCTGTTAAGAATAAACTTGGATTCATTGATGGCTCGATTTCGAAACCCACTGGTAATCTTCTCCCCGCTTGGATTCGAAATAATCACATTGTCATTGCTTGGATTCTCAACTCAGTTTCCAAAACAATTTCTGGTAGCCTTCTTTTTTCTGAATCTGCTCGTGATATATGGATTGATTTAAAAGACCGTTTTCAGAAAAAGAATGGCCCACGAATTTTTCAATTGAAGCGCAATCTTGCCACCATTACCCAAGATCAACAATCTGTGACTATGTATTTCACACGCTTGAAGACTCTTTGGGATGAATACATCACATATCGTCCTGGTTGTACTTGTGGTCGATGTACTTGTGGTGGTCAACGTGCTCTTGATGAATTTTTCCAATTTGAGTATCTTATGAGTTTATTGAAACTCACCGCTGCCGACAATGATGTGTTAGATGATCCTTCTAAATATCGACGTCTTATTGGAAAGTTGTTGTACCTCACCATTTCTCGCTCTGACATAACTTTTGCGGTGAACAAGTTAAGTCAATATGTTTCTCGACCTTGCCGAACTCATCTTTCGGCTGCCCATCATTTGTTACGATACTTAAAGAACTCTCCTGGTCAAGGCCTTTTACTTCCAGCTTCGTCCTCTTATCAAATTCGGGCTTTTGCTGACTCTGATTGGGCTTCTTGTTTAGATACAAGACGCTCAACAACTGGTTTCTGCATTTTCTTAGGTGACTCATTAGTTTCATGGAAATCGAAGAAGCAATCTACTATTTCTCGTTCTTCTGCTGAAGCCGAATATCGTGCATTGGCTGTTACTGCTTGTGAAATTGTATGGCTTACTCATTTATTGACAGACTTACAAGTTTCTTCTTCCGCTCCTGCACTCCTTTTTTGTGACAACCAAGCTGCAGTTCATATAGCTTCCAATCCTATGTTCCATGAGCGTACGAAGCACATTGAATTGGATTGTCATTTTGTTCGTGATAAAGTGGTTGATGGCCTTATTAAGCTACTCCCCATACGTTCTGCTTTTCAATTGGCTGACGTCTTTACGAAAGCTCTTCCTGTTGTTCCTTTATTTTCCTTACTAAACAAGATGGGTGTGTTGGATATTTACCATCCATCTTGAGGGGGAGTATTAGGAATTACTATTTTATTATATATTTAAATTCATTGTACAGCCTGTAAATGGAGTATTAGTTTTTAGGTTTATTTTATCTCATGTGTATATAAACCCTTTCCTTGGAGAATGAAAATTGATTGGAGATTTTTTCACCAATACTGCTTTATTAACACATTTATCATTTTCGCCTATTTTTTAGGGTCATCCGTACGAAAATCCAAAAAAAAAAAAAGTGACATTTCTTTTTTCTTTTCTTTTTTTCTATCTCTCTTTCACACATAGAATTTAAAATTTTAATATGTTAAAAATTGACTAACAATATTTACTTTTTCATTATAGACATTTTCTTTAATAAATTGAAATTTACACTTAAAATTTTTAAAACTCTTACTTGATGACTATTTGGTTTTTTAAAATTGTCGTTTTCTCACTATTTCTTTATAATTTTCAACTTTCTTATGAAAAAATTTGAATTCTTAGCCAAATTTCAAAAAAAAAAAAAAAGTTTTTAGAAATGTTTTTTTTTTCTTTTTACGGTTTTCAAAACTTGACTTGAATTTTAAAAACATATAAAAAAAACATATAACAAAACAAAAGAAACTGATAGATCAAAGTAGTGTTTGTAAGTTTAATTTTAAAAAACCAGAATAGGAAATGAGAGGTCTAAGTATTTAATATGACCAAGAAGTTTGTGATTTGAATTCTTTACTCCCACATGTTGTAGAAAAAAAAATCCAAAATTATAGATCGTTAGTTTATGTTCGGATGACTATCAATTGCAAAACATTAATTTTTTTTTTTTTTTAAAGTTAGGTTTTTAAACTGAAATTGACTTTGTCGAATCAGTTTTGGTTCTAGTTGACCAACTTTCACCCTATAATCCACCTAACCCTATTACCAACTTATTTGTTAATTCATACCATTGACATTATTAAACTTTCTATTATATAAGATAAAAAATTCGTTTCTTCCTTTACAAAAAAAAAAAAAAAAAAAAAAAAAAAAATCAAAATCAAAATCGTTTACACAATTTTAGGTCGTTTTGGAATCGTTTTGTTTTTTCTCCGACAATATGTAGGAGTGGAGGGATTTGAACCATAGACCTTTCGGTCATTAGTAAATTCTTATATGCCAGTTGAACTATATTCATGTTGACGGGTCTATGTAATCGTTACTATTGACATAATTAAATAATTAAATAATGATGTGGCATGTTTTTTTTATTGCACATAATAAATTAAAATATCGTGACAAACAAAGAGCAAATAAATAAATAAACAATTGAATAACATAAAGTGGTGGCACATACATACCTCCTTAAACGCTAAATATATGTTGCAATCTCTATGGTTTTTTTTTCTTTTTTCTTTTTTAATTTAGTTTCTATGGTTTCGAGTGTTTTAATTTAGTCCCTTGTGTATTAATATTTTTCAAATTTAATCTTTCACCGTTGATGAATGTCAAACTTAGTTGGTGATAAACTTATTTGACATGATATATTTTGTGAATTTAGAAAAATTTGGAGAAAAAAAATGTCATCTAAAAGAAGAAAACTCCAAATTTCTATTAATTTTTTAACTCTTACATGAACTTTTTTCTCACGGATAATTTATGCCAATTCACGGAGCATTATATGTCATATAAATTAATCATTAGACAACTTTGATATTTATCAACAACAACGAGAAACTAAATTTTAAAAAATAAATATAAGAAACTAAATTGATCAACCTTTTAGACAATAATAGAAACTAAATTGAGAAAACATCAAGGATTAAAACATATTTTTACCCCTTCTTAAACACCCTATCAAATCTCGAGATTGTTCGGGATAGGCTACCACAGTATAGGCTGGTTGTTTTGCACATTGAATGTATGAGAAAAAACTATAAAAATACCTCATTGTATTCCATGATCATTAGCTAGGATGCATGTAAATTTTCAAATCCGCATCTAACGTTCTTAAACCCGAATAATATTTTTACATCAAATCCCTTTAATGGATGGTTTCTCAACTCTTAACCTTCTACTTTCTTCTTTCCCCACTAGCACATCACGTTAAATTATTTTCTTAAATATTCAAAACTCAAGAACACAATTCAACGAAGATAGTTCCATTCGATATTCAACTGAATAAAATTTAAAAAAAAAATAGTCACAAATTTGAACAAAATTCAAACAACATACATATAAACGATTTTGCTTAGCACTATATATGTGTTCATTACATTATTATTTCATTATTCAAGATGCTGTAAACTCCAAATCATAATGAAGCTGCAGGATCTCTCTTTATTCTTCTTTCTTTCTAATTAACAAGGATTGACTCGATTGAAAGGGTCACAGTTTTCCTGTGGCGGAATATCTCTTGCTTCGCCGAGGCAACTGTCGTAGCGCGGTGGCCGTTCGCAATCGACGACCGAAGCCAAACCAGCATTGGGGGTTCTCATGGTTTCAAACCTGAGCTCCTGCTCTGCTAGAATCCGGCTCACGTGTGACTCCATTAGAAACTCTGTCTCAATATCGTCTCCGATCAGGTGTTTCCCGACTCCTAGAGCATATATTAGTCGTTGGTGAGCTTTAAGATGACTTTTGAAAAAAGTGATTTTTTTTTTTTT
This sequence comes from Luffa aegyptiaca, assembly GCA_017139565.1. Taxonomy (NCBI): domain Eukaryota; kingdom Viridiplantae; phylum Streptophyta; class Magnoliopsida; order Cucurbitales; family Cucurbitaceae; genus Luffa; species Luffa aegyptiaca. Next base: position 2,198,308 of record CM029396.1, read on the forward strand.
ATAGAATTTTTTTTAGTGCTTTTAGAATTTTTAAAATGATCTTGATCATGTAACTAAAGAGTGGCCCAACTCAAATTTGAATGACAAAAAGTTAATGAAATGATTTCAAATGATGTGATCATTTGAAATACTATAAATAATTTAAAATTATTAGTATTATTGGGGTTGAGAAAATTATGAAATTGTGGTAATAATTTTATTTTATTGTTTGGATGTTTGCTAGAAGAAAAAAAGAAGGAAAGAAAAAGTTTCTCAATAAAACCTATTAATCCTCATTTATTAATAGAAATTTAAAATAAGAAAATGTTACATGATTAGCTATTTATCTTAAAATTCTATGAAAACAGATGAAATAAACTTTTTTTTTTTTTGAGACAGATGAAATAAACTCTTTTAATCCAAGAACTCTTAAAATAAAAACAGGATTTGAGATCAACTAAGAATTTCTAGACTAAATCACGAGTTGGGGGCCGACTTGAGGTGAAAAGGAGCCAAGTTGGAGCAAAACTACTGCTAGTTTGGGTTTAGGATGTTGAGGATTTGGAAAGCTAGCTGTATATCATAAGTTCTGGCTGTCTGCTTAGTTTTGGTCCACTTTTTTGGTTGGGTATATCAATCTCTTTGTATTTATTTCAAGGGATAACAAATATTAAGGCTTATTTAAAATCTCTCCATCCCAACTAACTAACCAAAAGCAAGAAAATCTTGAAAAGTTTTAAAAGTTATTTCAAACTCACCTGAAGTAAGGTTGAAAAGTGGTTTGGAAACTATTGAAGCATCGCAACCGGTCGGGATGAGCAGCAAAATCACGACTGCTATGGTGGCGGGTATCATCAACGTCGCTGCAGCCATCGTCGTGGTGGTGGTGGCAACGATATAGCAAAGGAAGACAGCCGGGAAAGGAGGAAAAATGTTGGCTTTTGTGTTATATAGAGATGAGCTTAATTTATAATGTTTAGATAACGCTATTCATTTGGTCCATGCTATTTGTTTAGCATATATTTGTTTAATGTTTGATTTGGATGTTTTTACTATTCATTATTGAATATAATATTTTATCTAAATTTTACTTGGTCTATATAGTTATTTAAAGGTTTATATAAAAAATCTTGAAAAAAATCAATGTATACCCTAAAATTTAGTTGTTGTATTACTTAAAACCCAAAATTAATAATTATATTAATTTGAATCCTAAGCTTTTATAAGTTAATCAAATTTAGATCCTACTCTATTTTAAAATCCTAATGGGTTATTGGTTTAAATTGACATAATCTTACTGAGTGAGGGCAAGTTCAAGTGGTGTCCTATAAAAATTTATTAAATGCACTGTAAAAATTTCACGAAATTGACTCAAGTTTAATTTTTAGATGAAATTTAAAAGACAAAAAGAAAAATGAAAATTTCAATTACAAATATCAATATGAAATGAGTGAAACCCATAGAGTTGACTTATGTTTGATTATATATAAAAAAAGTGTTTGTCTATTTTTTTTTTTTTTTAATGCAATGTTTTTTTCCCTAGCAATTAGAATATTTACATCTAAATTATTATTGAGTTGAGAGATTCAAACCAATAAGAGATAGAAATGAGTTAACTACCAACCCACTCTTTCCATAAAAATAAAAAGTTAGAATCCTTACCTCCACTTTTTTTTTTTTTGAAATAATCATTAAAAAAAAAAGAAAAAATCATTTTTGAACTAAACTTATTGTATTAGTTTTAACTCCGAATTTTCAATTTCATCAAATTGAGCCTCAAACTTAACTTGATTTTAACTCCAAACTTGCATAGTGCTGCAATGTAGACCCAACTTTCCATTTTGATTGACAATTTTTCCTCATTTTCTTTTTTAATTCACATTTGCATCTAAGTTGGTTTCTTGTAAGAAATTTGCTGGAGAAACTCTTTATTTCAAGAAATCAAACACTCCAGACTTATTCTTTAGCCTCCAAAAAAAATCTCATAAAGTTATTAGCAACAAGAAAAGTCCAACAATAAATATATATGAGGGGAAAAAACTGAAATTCCTATTGTTTTGTTCCTACACTCACATGTTCTTCTAATTAGCTGAGGAAAAAAAAACCAGCAAAAAAAGAAGAAAAAAGACCCACAAATTCTTAGCAACAAGAAAAATCAGAAAACATTGGAAGAAAAAAAAACTAAAAAGAAAAAAGAAAAGACATATACCATCAATAATATCCCTATTTTTAAAGAAAATTATATTTGGTAAAGATAATATAATCAACTATAATTCAAATAGGAGGTAGATTAAACTTAAAGCCTCCCCCCCCAAAAAAAAAATTAATTGCACTTTTTAACTTTTTTTTTTTATTTAAATCAATGAAAATTTCAATTACGAACAAATCAACAAAACATTGAAAGTTCTAACAGAATAAAATATTGCCATTGCATTAATATCAAAATACCCAATTTGAATGTTTGGACTTTTCTTTATTTGAATAAAACAATTAGAAATATAAAATTTAAATGTAATAATTAACTTCTTCTTGAAAACAACATATATAATTTAAAATTATGAACAATTTCCATGCATAAAATAATTAAAAAGTACAACTATGAATATCAAAATACCTCACCTAACATGGCAAAAAAAAAAAAAAAAAGAACACGCAACATCCAAAAATATTTAACTTCTTGCCAATTTAAAATGAAGTTCAAATGATAAGATATCATATTAAAAAAGAAGGAGAAAATCCTTTTTCAAGTCGTGGATTCAGTTTTTTTTCTCCATTTTTTAATATGATATTTAAACATATATCTTGCAACACCAAGTCTTGTTTTAAAGGCTCGTGAAATCTTCCAAATGCCTATATCAAAATTTTGTTGAGTAAATTAAGGATGTGTTTGGTTTAATTTTTCAAGTGTTTAATTTTGAAAAAAAATCATTTTGAAAAAATTTCAGTGTTTGGCCACCACTAAAAATGACTTATTAGAAAATGAGATTGACAAATAAACCATTTTGAGATAAACACTTGAAACCAACTTTTTTAAAAAGAGTTTGTAAGTATACAATAACTTGTGTATAAAAACACTTGTAGGAAATGTAACCAAACATATGAGTGTTTAAATTCTAAACAATTTTTATACAAAATGTTTTTTTAAGATTGCATTCTTCAAAAACATTTAAATTAAAATGTATTCCAAACGGACCCTAAGATTTCGTTGGATAATCATTTGGTTTTTTGTTTTTGATTTTTGGAAATTATGTTTGTTTTCTCTCAAATTCTCTATCATGATTTTCATCCTTGTTAAGGATCCATTTAAGTTCTTAGTCAAATTCCAAAAAAAAAAAAAAAAAAGGTTTTTGAAACCTACCTGTTTGATAACCATTTGAATTTTAGTTATTTTTTGTTTTTTAAAATTATGTTTGTTTTCTCTCAATTTCCATACCATGGTTTTCATATTTGATTAAGGAGTCATTAGAGTTCTTGGTCAAATTCCAAAAACAAAAATAAGTTTTTGAAAACTATTTTTTTTTTCAAAATTTTACTTGGTTTTTTTAAACATGGGAATGATGTAGGTTCAAACAAAAGAAATGGATAGGTGAAAGGAGTGTTTATAAGCTTAATTTTCAAAAATAAAAAAACAAAAAACGAAATGATTATCAAATGAGACCTACTTTTTTTGTTTTCAAATTTTGACTTGGTTTTTGAAAAGAAGGAAGGAGGTATACTAAAAACAATGAAACTTATAGGTGGAAGTAGATGTGTATAAACTTAATTTTCAAAAATCAAAAACCAAAAACTAAAAACCAAGGCCCCGTTTGATAACCATTTGGTTTTTTGTTTTTCGTTTTTCGTTTTTGAAAATTATGTTGTTTTCTCCTAAATTCCCTACCATGACTTTCATCCTTGTTAAGGATCCATTTGAATCCCTAGCCAAATTATTCTAAAATCAAAAACAAGTTTTTGAAAACTTTTTTTTGTTTTCAAAATTGGACTTTGTTTTTAAAAACAAGGAAGAATATTGATACTGAAACAAAGAAACTTATAAGTGGGAGTAGGTGTGTATAAGCTTAATTTTCAAAAATCAAATGGTTATCAAACGGGGCCCAAATGGTTATCAAACCGATCCTTAGTTTTTGTAATCTGAGGAATGGTTTGGTTTAAGGTTTCTTTTATGTTTGGGAATAACATACCCTAAAAATAAGATGTATTGTTGGGAATCAACCTACTGTGTTTGGTTTTGCATAAAAATGCAATCATGTATCCCCAATTCCCCACATTTGTTTTCTGAGATTGATTTGAGGAATTTTATATAATTATGATGTATTGATCAATAAAAAATCTAAATTAATTCAAAAAAAATAAATATATTATTTTTAAAGTGTTATAATTGAAAATTAATGGATTGTAATTAACAAAGGAGTAATTGATTATAATCATTAAAAATAATCTCATACTAAATCAATCATAACTATAATTAGTTAGCTAAATATATTCTCTTATATTTATGAACTATTAACTAATGAACTAATTAATAATTTTTTTGTACTCACGAGAGTTAGAGGTTAAAATCAGATTTCATTCTTTCTAAATACAAGAGAACTTCTTATTGTTAAATATTCATATTTATATTTATATCAGCGGTATTTTGTTGATAATTTGATATATTTAATTAAATTTTTATAATACCTTGGAAATGTTAATTCACTTATGTCAAGTCTTTTTTTCTTTTTTTTTTTTTTTTTTTTAACATGTGGGGTGGAAGGATTCGAACCACATACCTCTCGATCATTAGTACAAAATTTATGTCAATTGAGTTATGTTCATGTTGACATCGATGGTCAAGTTTATGGACATGTATTTGCTCAAATGCTGATGTGACACTGTTGAGTAGACTAAGGGTGTGTTTGGTTTAACTTTTCAAGTGTTTAATTTTGAAGAAAAAAAATCGTTTTGAAAAAGATTCTTGTGTTTGGCAAACATTAAAAATGAATTATTAAAAAATGAGATTAAGAAAATAAATCATTTTGAGAGAAACACTTGAAAGAAAATTTTTTAGAAAGAGTTTTTAAGTATATATAATAATTTGTGCATAAAAATACTTATAAGGTAATGTAACCAAACATATGAGTGTTTAAATTCTGAACAATTTTTCTACAAAATGTTTAAAAGAAAATGCATTCTTGAAAAACACTTAAACTAAAATGTATTCCAAACGGACCCGGGTGTGTTTGGTTTAACTTTTCAAGTGTTTAATTTTGAAAAAAAAATCATTTTTAAAAAATTTCTAGTGTTTGGCAACCTCTAAAAATAACTTAATAAAAAATGAGATTGAGAAATAAACCATTTTGAAAGAAACACTTGAAAGTAAATTTTTTTTTAAAAGAGTTTTTAAGATATAATAACTTGGGTATAAGAACACTTATGAGAAAATGTAACCAAACATGTGAGTGTTTAAATTCTAAACAATTTTTATATAAAATGTTTAAAATAAAATGTATTCTTGAAAAATATTTAAACTAAAAGTCATTCCAAACGGACCCTTCCATGCATGTCAAATTCTTGAATAAATTTCAACCTTTATTTTATCCTAGTGGACCTATTTTTTTGTGTTACATTCGATCAAATCATCACTTATATTATTACAATTAGTGCATTGTGCGTTTATATTTATGTTAATAAAAGATACTTATTAAAATCAAAACAAGGGTATATATCAATTCAATTTGTATTGGTAATAGCCAACAAGAGCATAGCTCGATCAACTGACATAAAATTGTAGGTCTGTGGTTCGAATTCCCCCATCCCATATATTGTAAAAAAAAAAAATTGTGTTGATAATAGAATCTAAAAACTATTTATAAAATAGAAAAAATTAGAACGCGGCTATATCAATTCAATTTAAATTTATGAGAATAGATACATGTAACTCTCAAACCTTACCATCGTTTTTCAACTTGTCAAAATATCAACAACTTTTCATAAGCCACGACATAATTAACTCAATGTTAGAAAATCAAAGTGTAAAGATCGATTTAAAATATATATATATATATATTCCAGTACTACATTAGTATATATAGATACTCCTTCCATTTATTGCTTGTCACATCAACATTAAAGATATATGAAAACAAAATTATAGTGTGAACAAGGGAGGAAATTTTCCGAAATTTTCATCCCTTACTAAAAAAAAGAGGAATAGAAAGAAAAAAAAATCACATCCAATCCAAACCAACATCAATAAATGAAATTGAATCCAAGCATCAAACTCCCCCACCTACCAAAGACCTCCCAAAATTAAATATCTTCCATTAAACTTCATCTTCCTCTTCACCATTTCTTCACTCCCCCATTGAACACTTTCTTGCCTTCAAACACCATGGCTGCACTAGCCACACCATCAATGCCAACCATCATCCTTCTTCTTCTACTCCTCATCCCCACCGGCTCGAATTCCGATGCCATCAACGACACCGCTGCCTCCGCCTCCTGCGACGGCAGCCAACCGGAGAAATGTCGCCTCGTCGGAGAAGAGATCGCCAATTCCGAATTCTTGATGGAATCGGAGATCGGACGGATGATGTTGGACTTCAACATCCTCATAGTAACTCCCAACACCGGAACACCGACCAAACCGGTGGTGCCGCCCTGTGGCCGGCCACGGTACGGTAGCTGTCTCGGCAGCGAGAAGAGGAAAAATCCGCCGCAGGAAAAATGCAACACATTCAATCGAGTGCAGCCTTGTTAAGGTAATGAAATGGAACAAAAAAAATGAAATGAAGAGGAAGATCGATTTGTTGTTATGATTTGCAGGTGTTGTTAAGTAGCTTGTGGAAGCTAATTATTAAGGTTGTTGTTTCATGATGTGTTGTTGTTGTTTGTTGATGGAATAATAATGTCTTGTGTGTTTAATTAGATATCAATTTGTATTCTTTTGTTTCTTGCTTGTTTGTTATTGGATTTTTATGTTTCTTAGTTTGATTTTGTTTTAGTACAATCTAAGCATTTTGATAGTTTTATCCCTGTCTCTCGTTTTTCATTTTTGAGAAGCATAAAACTTAAAATTTCTACTTCACCATCCGTAAGTCGAGGGAGAGAATTCGAACATCTAACCCTTTGGTCGATAGATATATGTCAATTACTGTTGAGTTATGCTCACTTTGACGTTGGTAGAAGTCTTTTCTTTTAAGAGTGTTCTCAAAATTCTATATAAATTTTAGAGTAAGAAAATGTAGGTCCTTTTAAATAACTTTCTAGTTTCTTGCTTATTAGAGTTTTTTTTTTTTTCTTGATTTTTGTTCCTTATAGGAAAGAAAAACAATATTGCTATATAATGTTATTTTAAAACACAAAAGATATAGAAATGTGTATGGTAATTTTTTTTTTTAGAAAAAAAAATTAATTTTGACCCTAAACTTGTTAGATTTTGTATCAGTTTGGACCATAAACTTTCAATTTCATCAAATTAAACCTACCTAAACTTAAATAAGTGTTGCAATTTTTACTTTCAATTTAATTTCTTTTAATTCATCCACTAATTTTAACAAAAAAAAGTGTAAAAATCTTTATGAATAAATTCATTGATTTCAATAAAATAAAGTTTTGTGATGAGTTTTATAACCGAGGCGCAAAAAAAAAAAGTGTAAAAATCAATTTGTTTTTTCCTTGTTTGAAAAGAGGAAATAGTAAATGAGATATAAAGAGTTTGTTTATTGATTTCTTATTTCTTGTTTTTTATTTTTTTAAAAAAGAATTATGTTTGGTAATAGTTTCTTTTTCGTTTTTCTTTTTTTATTGGTCACAAATTCTTGTTTCTTAAATTTGTAATTAATTTAGGAACATTCTTCTTTTTTTTTTTCTTTTCTAACACGATGTAGTGGTGGGAGATTGAACCTCTGACCTCTTAATCGGGTTACAAGCTTTATGCTAAGTCATGTTTTTATTGGCAATTTGGAAACGTTTATTAAATTGAAACGAAAAACACGAAAAACTCATTACCAAACTATCCAAAAAACAAGAAATCAAAATAATATCAAATTGGGTTCTTAGATTTTTTTTTTTTTTTTCCTTTTTCCTTTTTCTTTTTTCTGAATCTCCTCTTTTGGCATAGAAATTTGAGAGAGAAGGAAAAGCATTAATTAAATAAATAAAATCTTCTGTTGAAGTTTTCTCATTTTTGTTAAGTTGCATTTTTAATTTTTACATTTTAATCTTTGTTTCAGTTCTACACCTTTAAAATTTTCATTAATCTCGTCTAGAAACAAAATAAAAGTCCAACATACCTTTCTTTAAAAGATAATTAAAAATTTATTTATGATTGTACTAAACATATGAGTCATCAAAATTCAATAAACATTTTCTTTGAATTAGATATAACATCATAAAAAGAAAACTAAGATTCATGTTTTTTTTCATTGAACTTTTCACAATAATTCTAGTTATTAAAATAAAATGTCAAAAAATATACTTCATTCTTTTTCTTTGACAACATAAATATAGTTCATTTTAAATACCTATAAAATAATTTAGATGTTTGGTAACTTTAATCAAAATATAGAAAAGAATAAAAGATAATAAATTTCTTTAAATTAGAGAGATAAAGTTGAAACTAAAATTAAATAATGGAACTACAAATGTAATTCAACTTTTGTTTTTTTTATTTTTAGTACATCAACATTTGGAGTGGAGAGATTCAAACCTCTAACCTCTTGATCGAAGATACATGTCAATTACCGCTGAGCTATGCTCGTTTTGGCTTCAACTTTTTTTTTTTAACTCTTGCATTTAATCATTCTAAAGTAAATTATAATAAATACCTCATCTTTATTATTGCAAACATTAGGATGCACGTTTAAATCCCCATCTTATTATGTGAAGAATGGAATTCTTTTTTTTTTTTTAGTTCAACAACATTTGGGAGTGGGAATTAAAACCTCTGACCTCTTATCGAAGTTACATGTCAATTACCACTTAGCTATGCTCGTGTCGACGAAGAATGGAATTCCAAAACTCCTCAAAAAAAAAAATATTATAATGGAAGATTCATAATTTTCTTTCATTTTTAAGTGTATTATTTTATACTTTTTTGTAATTATAAATGTTTTAGGAATTCTAAGCCGTCCAATATGGCATAAATTAATTTTGCATTTATTAATTTAAGATTTTATCAAATTTAAGATCTCTTTTCTTTTTCTTTTGGCATATCAAATTTAATACCTCTAAAGTTAGGTATGCTCAATAATTATTCCTATGAACGTTGTACTATTGAATCATGAAGGGAAAGGGAGGGAACCAATAATAGTAGATCTACTAATAATTTCTTTAACTATACAATAGACCACCAAATTTAATGGCCAACTAACAGATACAACTTTAACAAAAGAAAATATGGATTAAGATTTTGGATTATGCTTAAATAAAATTACGCGTGAAAAATGAGAATGAATGAAAATCAAAATCAAAATGATATGAGATTGGAGTCCTTATCTGTAATTTTTCTTGGGTTGATCCCTCTTGTTCTAGATCATGTATTCTTTCATATATATATATATATATATATATATATGATGTAATGAAATTATGAAAGTATAGATTTAATCATTTAAGTATATTTGTTATTAAATTTTTCTTAGAATCCAAATCAAAAGGCAATGCATTATCATTTATTCTACTAGCATTTGAAGTTGTAAATTAAAAATGGTATGAACCGTTTTATTAATGATTTGTTTTAGAATATTATTGTATGTGTAGGGTGAGTGATCTAAACCTACAAACTCTCTAAAGAAATAGAGTTTTTTTTTAGTTCAACAACATTTGGAGTGGGGGGATTCGAACCCTCTGACCTTTTGATCGAGGTACGTGCCAATTACTGTTGAGCTATGCTCACTTTGGCTTAGAAGAAATAGAGTTGTCTTCATCATTAATGTAACGACCCTAACCTATACTTAACATGTCTAGGAATTGTTAATTACTACACACATGCATGAAAATATTGACAATGAGTCAATACCATAAGAATATTTTAAAATCAAAACATAGTCATTATCTCTTTAAGACAACAAAATAATATATAACTATAATAGTTAATTTTTTTAAAAAAAGAAAAAAAAATTGCATGATGTTGCATAGGCTATATGCTAAACGCATGATAATAACAATAATTAGTGTGATTGAACCAAAATACAAATTCAAAACTATCTAAAGTGTGTGACAACGTATGACCTACTAAGCAATCCCTTGTCATTGTCACTTATGTTAGCTTATCACTTGCAAAAGTCTTAATTAATGTTCTTTTGTGTTCTATTTATCTTTACTAAAAAAAAAATCATTAAAATGTTTGTCATTCTAGAGAAACTTTTTTTACCAACATTTTTAAGTTACAAGATAACGAATCAAGAAAAGTATTAGAAATTTTCTATATAAGTCGTCAAAGATTCAAGCCATTACTCAACCAGTCTAGATTCCAATAATATTCTTAAGGGAAAAAAATCATTTTTAACCCTAAACTTTGGGGGTTGTATCAATTTTAACCCTGAATTTTCAATTTCATCAAATTGAACCCTAAACATAACAAGTTGTATCAATTTTAACCCTAAACTTTCAATTTCATCAAGTTGAACCCCAAACTTATCAGATCATATCGATTTTAACCCCAAACTTGCATAAGTGTTACAATATATACCTTTGTTTAACTTTCCGTTTGAACCATCGTACATAATTGATTGTTTCTTCCTTTTTTTTTCTTAATTCACATTATTGCACCTGAATTGATTTCTTATAAATAAAATATTTGAAAAACTTTATTTTAGATGACTTTTTCTTGTTGTTGAGATCTTTAATTGTGAGGTGCTTTCGCTTCTATTTAAGATTACGAAAGCAAAGAAACTTTGGAAGTTTTTTATCTTCAAATAGTTGCTGGTTTTTCTTGTTGTTAAGAACTTTGTCAGATTTTTTTTCTTGCTAATTAGAAGAATGTACAAATGTAGGAAACAAAAATAATTTTTTTTTATTTCTCATATTTTCTGGATTTTTCTTGTTTCCAATAATTTTTTGTGATTCTTTTTTGGATAATAATTAGAATAATAGTTTAAGATATTTGATTTCTTTTGGTTTTTCCAACAAATTTCTTACAAAACACTAACTCAGGTGCAATGTGAATTAAAAAAAAAAAGGAAAATTGTCAATTATGTGTTTTAATAGCAATTCAAATGAAAAGTTACCAAAGGTCTACATTGCAACATTTATGCAAGTTTGAGGTTTAAATTGATACAATTTGTTAAGTTTAGGGTTCAATTTGATGAAATTGAAAGTTTAGGGTTAAAATTGATACGACCTACTAAGTTCAGGGGTCAAAATTGATTTTTGCCCTATTCTTAATGAAAAAACTTATGGGTCAAAGCTTATCACAATATAATTTCTTCAACTATACATCTTAATAAAAATTCATGGGCAATCATTGGACACGTTAAGCAAATTTGATAATATCATTACAAGAAAATGTACTATTAATGATGTGAATGATACTTTGATTCCCTTGTTATGTTAAACGACTCATCCTTTTAAAAATGATATGCTTGAAATAAATGAAATTTTTTTTTAAAATTTTAAAAAACAATATAATTTTGATATATCTATCTATCAATAATCTATATTTATAATATATATCGAAGTAGATCGAAAATGGAGGTCGTGAAAAATTTTGAGGCCATCCCCGCCACCCTTTCAAATTTCCTTTTAATTCATTTGAACTTTGTCTTTTGATGGCTCAAGATTTTTCCATATCAATTGATTGATGATCCCCATGTGAGAAAAATAACTTGCAATTGATTGATGATTCCCATTGTCTTTTCTATTTTTTTTTTTTTTTTTACAACAACATTTTTCATTCAATAAATTCACTCTATTTTTTTTTTTTTTTTTTTTGAGAAACAATCAATAAATTCACTCTATATACTTGTATAATAATCATATTTATATTATTAAATTTATTTGTTAAATGAGAAAAATCACTTGCAACCTAATGTATTAAATTTTCATCGACATCTTCACATGTCCATGGATTTGACATCAACATGAGGGATGAATCGACATTTCCATTATACCGTAAAAAAATAGATTAAAATAACAACAAAATGTAACTAATGTGGAGATGATATTTATAATAAGTATTTTAACTTATTTTGAAAATGTAAAACATCGATTTATTACTTTAAATATTTTTTGAATTTTTTTGTTTTAAATATTTTTCCAGAAACATCCATCGACATCGACATTTTTTCGATATTTTCGTCGAGACCTTAACATTTCAATCGACATCAACGTTTTAACCTTTGCGTTGCAACACAGGTGAAGAGAGACTCATACCTAGATCACATCCTTAATCTTTTTTCAAAAGTATTAATAGCTTAATTAATTATTATTTTTATTTTATTTTTTGACATTTCACATTCAAGTATTTGAGTAATGAGCATGCACCATAAACATAAATGAAACTCTCACATTTATAATAGCTTTTAAACCTTTTCAATGCCATACTTTTTTTTTTTTTTTTTGAGGAATAATACCCATTACTTTTTATCTCCAAAAAAAATATCATAATGTTCTGCTTGTTCATTATTCTTAATCCAAATGTCAATAAATGTGTATATAGCACATATCCTAGCTAGTCTCTGTCATATTATATTTCTCATCTTGCTATTATCTTTACCACAATTGCAATTGATGTGTTTTATTCTATTTTTCTATTTTAGTAAATTATAAATTTAAGTTGTTTTTAATTAGTGTATATTTTTTAATTTTTTTTTATCAAACTTTAAAAATTGTTATTTATGCTTCTCACATTTATATTGTACTGTTATTTTATTTTAGTCATAATATCATGTGCCATCACTTTATTATTTTTATACAAAATTTCATTCTAAATGTCAATCATCAAATATAAACATTCAAAGACAACATTATATTGTTTAGTTATATTATATAATAATATATTTATTAATCATAATTATTTTTTTTAAACATCTCTAAACAATCAAGTTACTATTCAAATACCAACAAGACCTTAGCTCAACTGACATAAAGTTGTACTGCTGACCACAAGGCTTGTGGTTTGAATTCCCCTCCCCACATATTTTCAAAAAAAAAAGTTACTATTCAAATTTCTCTTAACTTTTTGCTTTACGTAAGCGTTTCATGCATATTGAGAGGTCTCAAATCCATGCATATACGTCACATTTATATATATATTTTTTATTATTTACAACCTTTCTTTAAATATATTCTATTCTACAACCTCCATATATAGTTTCTTTGACTAATATCATGTCCACAAAGCATAGATGCCTTATGTTCTCACCTTGGCCTTCTACATTACCAAAAGACATTTGATTTACAAGTTACTTTACAATTGGACATTCTCACCATAACCCTTGCAAGGATTGGTGGAGACGATATATATATTTCTTCGCATTCATCTTCTTCCTCCTTTGTCTTGGTGGTCGAGTGTTTCTTCTCGATCAACACGAGCCTTCATCTTCGTCCTCCTCTTTCTCCACTTCCCCGAACTTGTTGTTCGAGCACCACATCATTTAGCACTCGTGACGCTTATTTTTCTCTTTGTCCTCCTCTCTACCGAGAAATTAGTATGTTGAAGAGGAGCACGTCAAATAAGGCTAAAAAATTGATCACAAATACAAAGTCTAATAGAATTTTGGTGTCCATCAATGTCCTTGGGAGCACAGGACCAATTAGATTTGTGGTAAATGAAGAAGATTTGGTTTGTGAGGTGATCAAGACCACTCTTGCATCATATGCTCGCCTAGCTCGTCTTCCTACTCTTGGAACAAATGTTGATAATTTCATTCTCTATTGCGTTAATGATGAAATGGATGGTATGTCTCACAAACCCCTTCCTTTAAATTCTTGTCATCAAACAACTCGATTCTTTTTTGTTCAATTACATGTTTAGTCCCTGAACTTTCAGGATTGTGTCAATTTGATCCCTGAATTTTAAAAAGTTTCAAATAGGTCCTTGAACTTTATAATAAGTATCCAGTGGTCCTTAAGCTTTCATTTTTGTGTCCAGTAGGTCTCTCAAGCCTACTAGACATAAAATGGAAGTTTAGGGTCTCAAATAGACATAGAATTCAAATTTATATAGTAGATTGGTTAATTTTTAAAAATCTCGAATATGTCAAGAACCCATTAGACACAAAATTGAAATTTTAGGGACTTTAGATATTTTTAAAATTCAGAAAACAATTGGACACTTTTTAAAATTTAAGAACTAAATTGACGCAACTCTGAAAGTTTAGGGACTAAACTTGTAATTTAACTCTTTTTTATTTTTTTTTTTTCTTTCTTCAGCTCTAAGTCGAATGGAAACTATAGGATCAAAGCAAGTAAGGCACTTTTTGCTATGCAAGAAACAAGGGACTTCACATGCATTGCCTAATGAAAAAATGACAAAGGAAATGGAAGAAGAAAAGAGGAGAAATCATTGGAAGATATGGCTCAATAAGTCCTTCAGTTACAACATACAATACCATTGCATGTTGTAATTAATTTACAATATGGAAGACAGATGAGTGATCAAGGTGTTTGATAAATAATGGAGAGTTGTTCGGTCGTTTTTCTCGACTCTCGTGGTAGAAAATGAAGACATATAATGAATAAAATTTCTCGACACAACTTTACCATACATCTAAGATGGTTTTTTAGTTTACTAATGTAAATATAGTTGTTCACGTGATCAGGTCTTATTTGCTTCTTCGTTTGAGTTACAAGTTTGAATTTCCTCCTTGATATTACTGATACAATATTTTTAAAAAATATGGTTTTCGATTTTTACTTCTAAAATTGTGATCGAAAGAATATACATATACGTTTCGATGGAAACAAAGTAATTCTTTTATTCTAAAAACTAAGTCATTCTGTCACAAGAACATAAAAAGAAAATAAAAACTAACAACCATTTTAACTTTTAGGATGAAATTATTCAAACATGAGTTTGCTGATTTTTACTTTTAAAAAACAGGGAATTATTATTATTATATAGAAAACAAGTTTTTAGTCTCCAACAAATGGTGAGCTCATTGCCATATGGTAATTATTTGATGGAGATGCTTTTGAATTATAGAGCATAAAATATCAAAATTGAAATTCTATTCTTATTGTTTGGAGAAAAATATTGTACTTTTAGGGAATTAGATGCTTACAATATAATGATTAATTAATTAGTTTCAATACAATAAATCCAATCCTTTCCTTTATATGTTCTTTTCTGATTTTCATTCTGTTTTGTTGATTTTCATTCTGTTCTTTTTAAGAAGGGATTCATATATGGGTAGAATATAAGAACAAGTATTCACTAAAATAGAGTCTAAGCTTTATTAAATTTTTATTTCAATTAAAAAAATAAATAATAACAAAAAAACATCTCAATTTGAGAGTCACTTAGTTCATAATTCATTTATTTCCTTCTTTGAGGTTGAAAGTTGAATTCCTTGCACTTCCATATTGTTGAACTAAAAAAAATTATGAATTAATTTTGAAAAAAACTACTTTTGTTGTTCTTTTAAAATTATATGAACTTTTTTATATGATGTTTTATAAGTATGGTCGATATAATATAGTGCTAGAACTCATAAGTTTTTGAGTTGGATTGATCATATTTATCAAATTTTTTTATTGAGTTCAACAACACAATTGGGGGTGGGGGATTCGAACCTCTGACTTCTTGGTCGATGGTATATGTCAATTACCACTGAGCTATGCTCACTTTGACAATCATATTTATCAAGTTATTGGGTTGTTTAAACAGCTTTAATACTAAATATATATCTTGTGAAAGAATTGACCCATGTTCATATGTCCAAGCTGGAAAGTTTAAAGACAAGCCCACTTTCTTTTATTCCCTTATAATTGTATGGGCCTTAGTTGCTTGTAGAAGCCCATTTCTTGTAACCCTCTCTGGCTGTATAAATACATCTCTTTTGCCATCAATTAGGGCAGAGTGATTTGGGGAGAGCCTGAGAGATCGTGAGATTTGGGGAAAAGGGAAGTGAGGTCTGTGAGAAAGGAGATCTATCTCCATCTTTTGTAAATCTTTGGATTCTTCAGTGAAATAAGATCAAGATGCCCTGCCCCTTTAAGAAAGTGGATGTAGACCATAGAAATATGGTTGAACCACTATAAATCAGAGTGTTTTCTCCTCTCTTGCTCTCTCTCTCATTTAGTTTTTTGCTTTAACTTCTGTTTGTTTCGATTGCTTACTTTCATTACATATCTTATTTTAAAAAAAAAACTAAATATATATCTTCTTAGCCAAACTCCAACCTAAGACATGCCAACTCGAATATAGCAATATGTCCCTACTTTAAGATATTAATTGTAGCGCCAACAAGAGCATAGTTCAACTGGCATAAAGTATGTGCTTATGACCAAGAGGTCATGAGTTCGAATCCCCCACCCCCAAATCTTGTTGCACTAAAAAAATATATTAATTGTAGCACCCAAAAGATTTAATATGATTACCGTGTTTATTTAGTAATTTTGGAAAGAAAGAAAGAAAAAAAAAGTAGAGAAAGGGAATTTCTCACATTAATGTCACACAAGTAATAATGTAGCCTATAGGGCAAAGATGTGTGAAAATTGTGATGATATAAGGCATTATTATTCATTGATTGTCAACGAGAGCATATTTCAACTAGTATAAAACGTGTACTCTCGATCGAGAGGTTAGAGGTTCAAATTTCTCACTCACATGTTGTCAGAAAAAAAATATTCATTGATCATTCCTATTAAAGACAATCACTCACATGTATTAATGTCTCACAAATTAGTTATCAATAGGTAGTCTAATTTAGTATTTGATATTGATTGAGAGTTACCAACAAGTAACTATTTTTAATTTAGAATTGAAGAGCTTAATTATTGATAAAAATTTTCTTTATTATGATTGACGATTAAAAAAAAAAAAAAAATCTAGCAGACAGATATAAATAGACGTAATATGTTTTATACTAATTACATATTTATAAATGTGATTTAAAGGTAAAAAAAATAACTTATGTAATGCTTCATATGGCAAATCTTTAATAGCAATTTCTAGTGATATAGTCGCAATTCAAAGAATCAAATGATTGTTCGAAGATTTTAGAATGTTCTAAATTTAGATTCCAAAGCAAATAGTGAATGCGAGAACGATTGAAAAAGGAACCATGAGAAGCAATTTGAAGGAAAAAAAAAAAAAAAACTTTAGTGTATAAATTAAATTTGGGAAGACATGGTATTTAAATTTGGTAAAAATCTAACTATGTGATTGAGATGATATATATCACTAGGCAAATAGTGAAACAAGTTGAGGTATGTCTTTGTGAATATATATTCAAACCGAAATATTCGCCATTCGAGAAACATATCAAAATATGTCTAATGGATACACACCGATTAGAGCTATGTTCACTTTGTCAGAGTTCTTACTTCATGCATATTGTCAAAATCTTGAAAATAATCAAATAGTGAAGGCCCCGTTTGATAACCATTTGGTTTTTGGTTTTTGGTTTTTGAAAATTAAGCTTATAAATCATACTTCCACCTACAAGTTTCTATGTTTTGCTAATACTTTTCTTTCCTTGTTTTTAAAAACCAAGCAAATTTTGAAAACTAAAAAAAGTAGTTTTCAAAAACTTGTTTTTGTTTTTAGAATTTGGCTAGGAACTCAAATGTGTCATTGGCAAATATGAAAACTATGGTTGGAAAATTGGAAGAAAATAAGCCAAATTTTCAAAAACCAAAAACTAAAAACCAAATGGTTATCAAACGGGGCCGAAGCAATTGCTCTCATAAATGGAACAAATGATGTAAAAAAAATGAAACAAATGATTGATTTGGGGCCTTCATGATCGCTTGTTGGGCTGCCCATTTAGGTACAATTTCAAAATTTTGGGCCCAAAAATTATACTTTCAATAAGTGTTTTGATATAAATTCTCCATTATTAAATAACATAATTTATCATCTCACCGTCAACAAGAGCTTAGCTCAACTGGCAGTAAATTGTACTAACAACCACAGGGTCTTGGTTTGATTCCTCTTCCCCATATATTGTCAAAAAAAAAAATTATCATCTCACCTACCTAATTGTATCCCTATTTTATCATTAAGAGAATCATAACTCATGTTTGACACTCAAGTAGAGAATGGAAACATGTCGTCTCATAAGAATGAGAAAGGATTTTGAAACCATTCAAGTATGGTTAAGAAAGACTTGAAATAACGAATAGATGTTTAATGCCAACAAGAGCTTGGCTCAATTGGCATAAAGCTTGTATCCCAACCAAAACGTTGGAGGTTCAATTCCCCACCCCCACATGTTGTCAAAAACGAATAGACATTTAATTTTCTTTCTGGTTGTCCAACATAGAAACTCCAAAGTTCGTTGACATCAGTCCTACAAATAGAACTTATTTTCAATTAAAAAAAATTAGAGTGAAACCTTCATAAAATTATTAATTTTTATTTATTAGATTGAAAATAATGTTTTTATTGTAAATATTTGATTTTATCATGAATATTTTAGTCATTGAATTTAAAATAATATTTCATAGTGGATATATACTTTTTCTCATTTTTCTTGAATTTAAAATTTAGTTGTCAATTGCTAGAATAAGAAGTTTGACAAATGTTTGTTACAACTACATATATAGATCTTTCGCCCTTGTTTCAAATTTGAAACGAAGGAGAAATCCTTCTCAACGATGGCAGCGGTCGACAATGGTGAACGTGGGGTTATGGTGGAAATGAAGAGGAAGGAAAGAGAAAAAAAATATATAAAGATGAAATAAAAGTTTTTGAATTTTTTTTCTCAAAAAAAAAGTTTTTAAATTTTAATTTTTCTAGTATTAAAAGTAATAATGGATATGTTTTTTCCACATCATTCATTTAAAAAATATAAACTATATGTCACATCAATCCAAAAATAATTAAAATTTGTCTAATCAACTCTACCAAACAGAAAAATTAACTGAAAAACCAAATGCAACTAAATTTAAACTTCATAGATGAAAAGTATATATATTTGTTATAGGTAATTTTGGACCACTCCGATATGCAAGAAGCTGACGAGGACAACGCAATACCAGCCCAAGGAGACAACCAGGAAACGGACCCTGGAGGAAGAACAGGCCAAAGGGTCGGGCCAAGGCCGGAGGGATCGAGCCTTGGCCCAACCCCCATGGTCGGCCTCGGCCATGGGCGGAGTCCTTCCGTCTTCGTTTGGTCCCTGGTGCCTCTTGACGCCCTGGTTCCATCTGGTTCAGCCCGAATCATCTCCGAAAGTCTAGAAATCCTAAGACACGAAAATGTATTTAAACCCTTCTTCGTCACTAAAGAAGGGATCCCCAAAACTATTCTTTGAACCCTACTTCTCGTCTTGCTCTCTAGCTCTCTTCCTTCATCTTTCTGATTTAAGCATCGAAGGCGTTGTGGCAAGCACCACACCGTTGTGCAGGTTTGCCTTGTCTTGCAATGCAAGTCACGTCTTCCCCTCCTCAAACAAATTTACCGTTGGTGGCACGTGAAGGTCAGATGAGTTTTCCCTGTCCAGATTTAACCATCAACAATATTTTTCTTTAATTAATCACTTGTATGAGATGTTTGACCATCACATTAATTAACTATTACCAAAACAATCATTAAAGATTTTCATTAACCATAATATTTAATTCAAATATATAAATATTGATACAGACACATTATTATTAGTGTTTGCTGACAAAGATCATCCACTTTTGTTGATAACTACTTCCAAAGAGAGACCACATTGGTCTTGCAAGGTAATTTTCAATGTTGTGGTGGAGCATAAATCCACTGAGATGATCATATATTTCATACATCATCATCTTTAAAATAAAATTTTCAAAACACAAAGCTTTAACTTTTGAAAGATTTAGTGGAAGCTTTTCTAAGTTGAGTTTCTAATGCCAGATAAAAGCACACATATCATCAAATATATTGAAAAGTAAATAAATAAGATTTAATTTTATTAATTGTGAACGTAAAAGCACGGTTCCACAATTCAAAATATTATACTTTAAAAATTACATGTTTGAATCTTTTTTTTTTTTTTTTTTGAACTCAACAGATGTAGGAGCGAAAACCTTCGATTGCAAGAAGGTAACAAGTGTCTTATTTATTGAACTCTGTATATACTTGAATTAGCTAAACCATCACTCTCTTATATATCATTGCTTTAAAAGAAATTTTATATTGATAATGATTTTTTTTATTCTTTTACAAAACAATCTTCTTTATTAATATTTCTAAAAGTATTTTGGCATCTTTTTATTTTCGAATTTCAAAATGGAAACTTGACTTTTAAAAATATTTTTTCTTTGTTTTTAAAAATTTAAGTTCAATTAGATTTTTAGTTCTTATTGCATTATCTCTCGGTTAGAATTTAGTTTCATGTTTTAAATATTTCATCATCGTCCTTTATCTTTACTCAAGTTTATTAAGAGAACCCGAGATATGAAGTAACAAAATTTAATGCGACAAGTTATTTATGAGTATTTAAAGTGAGTTCTACATCATGACATTTTATCTCAATAAATTAGGATATGAAAGGCATGTTGAATAAAACCACGAGTTTAGGTGGGGTTTTTTAAGCATTATTTTGGGTAAAAATAACTAACATTAATATTGTTTTGGAGTACCATAAATAATGTTTATTTGATTTCTATAACTCATTTTTTAGTGCAACTATATAAATATTTTAGTATGTTTGATTTTCATTACTCTTTACTTGGCAAGTACATTAGTAAGTTTTAATCCAATAATAACAATGAGAGAGAAACTTTTAAGAGCATACGAACTAAAAATATAATTTAACCTAAATATTATAAATATATATTGTAGGTAAATAAACAAACAAACATTATGATTAAAATATAACGTTGAAAAAAAAAATTAATTGTCAAATGACATCTTCATATAGCCAAAGCGAACATAGTTCAGCGGTAATTGACATGTACCCTCGACCAAGAAATCAGAGGTTCGAATTCCCCCACCCCAAAACTCAGCGAACACAGCGAACATAGCTCAGTATATATATATATATATATATATATATATATATATATATATATCGCGAAGAGTGAGTGGGAAATAGATACATTACATTTAGAATCCACAAAAAAGGTTGAATGTCAAAAGAAAGGAAGTTTCTTTTAGTGTATAAATAAATGCCTATGGTGATTCTTGGAAACAATTAGGGCAAATCACACCAAAGCTTTGCATTTTTTTTTTTAGGATCTTCATGTGCAAATCACCAAGCTTTTGAACCATTTGCTATTTTGAAGTTAATTGCTATGTATTTAAGAAAAAGAAGAACCACTTTCTTATTTGAAAAAAAAAAACAAATGAAGAAATTCTACTCTCTTAAACATGCATATATCTAGCAACTTAGACTTTAACTTTATGTTCTATACTATAAAAAATGAATATTGCAATGAAGAATGCATATAACTTTTAAACATGTGCCCCCATGACATTATCTCCCACTCGAGATAAAAGTATTTCCATCTTCTTTAATCCTAACACCTCTTTAAATATTCCTTCTTTTTTATGAACAAAGGCTTTTGTGTCGTTTACCTTATGTATTATAGGGAGATTCAAATCCATATTGCAAAGTGTTGATGATCAAATTTCGCTAGGTAAATTACCTTCGCTCCACGTGATAATCGACAGTAAATTTGTTTGAGAGCGGGGGAAGACGTGGCCTGCAAAAGAGTAAACCTGCACATCGGTGTGGTGCTAGCCACACCGCCTCCGATGCTTAAGTCAGAAAACGAAAGAGGAGAGCAAAAGAGTAAGAGAAGAGAGTCGAGAATTGAGTTCGGGTCCCCTTCTTCAATGGCGAGGAGGGGTATAAATACCTGCTCATGCTCCTAGGGTTTTTAGGAATTCGGAGGCGTTTCGGGACAAACCAGGTGGAACCAGGGCGGCCAGAGGCAGGAGGGACCGAGCGGAGGCAAACAGACTCGGCCCGCGCAAGCGGGCCGACCGTACGGGTCGGGCCACGTTGGCCCAGCCCGTTGGTCCGGTCTTCCTCTGGGTCGTCTCCTGGTCCTATCTCTGTCCGGTTGTCCTCGTCAGCTCCTTGTACACCATCCTATAACACAAAGTAAATAAATATATTATAAAATAAACCTAATCTTCTAAATAATCTATTTTTTATAATTTACGACCTTATAACATACGTCTAAATCTGCTTCTAAGAGTGAAGACTGTCCCCACAAATCAACATAGGATTTTTTTTTTCTTTTTTTTTTTTAAAAAATCAACATAGGATCTTTTTACCATGTTTTGTCTTCACTCACATGCTTCTTTGGAAAGTTTCCAATAGGTCAACCAACATAGAACTTCCCCAAGCCAAACATGTTTAACTTTAAAGTTCCTATGATTGAGCTACCGAAAAAGAAGGTGTACCTTATCGGTATAGTTAGTTACTATCAATTCTTTTAAGCTTATCTTGATCATACTCTTTCATGTCTTCAGGATCCCCTCATTCAGATGTGGTCTTGGTTCATTCATGTACCCTTCTTATTCTCGGACGTCACATAAAGTAACCTTCATCAAAGATCTAAGATTAGAAATGGGAAAGATCTTTGATTGAAGAGCAAGGATTAACAAGTTTCTTTTTTAATTTAAAAAAAAAAAATCTTCATTACTATATTGTTTTTTTTTGTAGAATACAAAATATACATATCCTAACAAATGCTATTGATTATAGAAAACGAAAAGACATGTCCTAACAAATGCACATGATAAATTTACTAATAAGTAATAATCTATCAATTCAATAAATTATAATTATTTTGATATAAAATCTTAATTACTAATAAATTACTAATATAAACATTATTTAAAACAATTGGATCTCTACAACTTTTTTATTTAAGAATTCTAGTCTTGAAAACAATCTCAAACTCACCCTAAGTTTGTTTCCAAATCCTAACCACAAATCCTTCTAAAACATTTAACATATGCTAGATTTTAAGTTTTAATATACCCTTAATTCTCAAACATCAAGATAGGATAGCCTTGAGAGTGGATCGTATCTCAGTCACACACGAGATTTTTAGAGAAATTTAATTTCATGGGAATGAACATAATTTGTATTAATTTTATATAAGTGAAGCACAATCTATAGTGTATGATTCTCTTATTATTTCTCTCAGGCGAATGCTTCACTCGAGCATTGGAACACTTGTTTTTAAAGTTGAGTTTTTAACTCACCTTCAAAGTCTTCGAGCCTTCAAATAAGATTTTGGTCTTTGAAACATTTTGATCTTCAAAGTGTCTTTGGTCTCAAGAGCTTCAAGAAGTCTCTTTTTGTTTATGTTCTGAAATTTCTGAACTTTTGAAATAAAATGATATATCTCTTCTATTTATAGAGCTTTCCATGAGTATAATGTGGGGTTGGACTTTGATGGTTTTTTGGCCCAACTATTTGGATTTAGGTTTTATTATCTTTCGGCTTAAATCTTTGAGTTTGGGCTTTGAACCAAATCGTTCTTGGACTTATTTGATCTTGGACCCAATTATTATGACCCCGTTTGATAACTATTTCATTTTTTGTTTTTGGTTTTTGAAAATTTAGCCTATAAACACCACTATCACTCATAAGTTTATTTGTTTTGTCATCTACATTCTTTCCATGTTTTAAAAAGCCAAGTGAAGTTGTAAAAACTAAAAAAAAGTAGTTTTCAAAAACTTGTTTTGTTTTTGGAATTTGGCTAAGAATTTAAGTGTGTGCTTAACAAAGATGGAAACCATGACAAGAAAATTGATGGAAAAGCAAGCAAAATTTTCAAAAACCAAAAACTAAAAATCAAATGGTTATCAAACGGGACCTATGTGATCCAATTTGACAATGTTAAGCTTATTTGATCAAATGGTCATAATAAAGACACCTAACATTATTTGGTATTTGTCATTTTTTGTATTTAAATTTAATTTGGGGCATATGAAAATTCATAATTGGTCTCAAATGTAATAATATGTAATTTTGTCATTAATTAAAATAATGACATGGTTTGATAAAAACATCATAAATTGAACAATTCTATTTATGAAGGTTTTATCAAACCATAGGAACTAATTCTAAGTTTTAAAACCATAGGGACTAGCTAACATGAGAATAACTCAACTAACATAAAGTTTGTTCTAATGACCAAAGTGGTATTTAGTTCAAGTATTCCCCCATTCCACATGCTGTAAAAAGAATCCATAGGGACCAAGTTTGATTTGCAAATTGGTGGTGAGAAACCAATGGATTCCATTCCTACATTTTAATAAACACCTTAATGAAAATTTTCATTTTCAAGTAAACAAGAGCTTAAATAAGTGATGAATTTTTTTTTTCCAAATGAAGCCGGCCATTATCTCAAGTAGATATAAAATAACATGGGGTTCCATTTCAAAACCAATTGGTAATGAGTGGGGTGACCCTTGTAGCTTATAAATTGTGAGGTCTCTACTAATCTTTTCAATGTGGGATCTTCAACAAAATTCTCGTTTATTTTTATTTTAAAGATTTATAGCTAACGATGAGTGACTATTGAAATTAAATTAAGCTTACATCACTCAGGTTGGATTCTCCTGATTTTATATATATATATATATATGTATGTATGTATGTATATGTATATGTATATGTATATGTATATGCTTTGGTTTCTGTTAGTTGAGTTATCTTCATATGTTGGCAGTTCAAAACTCCTCTACTATATAAAAATGGTTCAATATAATTTTTAAATTATGCTTTGGTTTCTGTTAGTTGAGTTATCTTCATATGTTGGCAGTTCAAAACTCCTCTACTATATAAAAATGGTTCAATATAATTTTTAAATTATGCTTTGGTTTCTGTTAGTTGAGTTATCTTCATATGTTGGCAGTTCAAAACTCCTCTACTATCTAAAAATGGTTCAATATAATTTTTAAATTGACTTTCATATACATCTACTAATTAGCTATATTGTTCAAGTAATTAATTTCCATCAAGCTAGTAACTCAGCTAACTAGTTTTATTACTTTGTCAACTACTATTTACGATTGAATCTCAATTCTCATTCTTTTTCTTTTTTGAGTTCAACAATATTTGGGAGTGTAGGTTTAAGGGTACATGCTAATTACCGTTGAACTATATTCACTTTAGCCAATTTCCATTATTTTTTAATGCTATACATAGTCACTATTACATCAGCAACAGCAACAACAAAAATTTCATCCTCATTACAAATATATCTCAACTTTTTAGTTGTATAAGTTTTCTTTTTAAACAAGAAAAAAAAATGTTTGCTATTGTTTTTAGAACTAATTTCTCAACTAAGCTCCAATTGGTGAATGGTAAAAATTGTGAGATAGGTGCACTCTTCATCTAAAAAGTAGTAAAAAAAGAAATAAATACATAAATACATACATATATTCCACAAAAGGCAAAAACCAAGTTTAAAAAAACCCAAACCCATAAAAAAAAAAAAAAAATCAAAATTAAAAAAAAAAAAAAGCCTCTTTCTTAGTTCCTCTACCATATTTTCAAGACAAAAAACCCTAAAAAAGGGTAATAAACAAAACAACTAAACAAAGAAGAAGAATTACACAACCCCACCACTTTCTTTCTCTATTTCTCTCTATCTTTTCAAACGATTCCGATTTTCCCTTAACTCGGCCGAGTCGACTCGCCGCCGTTACCGGCGGCCACCGCCCATGCCGAGGTGGCGATGAGCGGCCGAGTGTGCCAACCCAACGTCAAACTCCCATTGTTCTCTTCAACTCTGTACCCGTTTCCGCCGCCGAACAGAGCCAGCAAAGTACTCGCCTGCTTGAACGCGTTCGAACCCAGATGAACCATCTCGAACCCACCCGAACCCATCCGGCTCCGCCACTGCGCCACCGTCTCGTGCCGCTCCACCCGGTCGGAACCTTCACACGCCACCACGTTGCAGATTTGCCTCCCCAGATACTCCTCCGACCTCGCCACATCCTCCTCCCCCGCCGGCGACCCTTCCAACGAATCGAACAAGCTCGAGTAACAGTGTAACGCTTCCGTGAATCGCTCGACGAAGGATGGTCCGTTCAGGTCGGCGACCTGTTCCACGACGGTGACGATTTTCGGGTTGAGTTCTTTGATCGTGGTTATAACTTTCTCGATCGCGCCCGGATGGGCCAGTTGCCGGTGGAGCTCGAAAATGGAGTTTATGGCGACGGTTTCCGATTCTAAATTGAGCATCGAAGGGTCCAGATCGGCTAAATTGTTGCAGAAGTAGCCACGGAATTCGAATTTCACGCCGATGTTATCCGCGAATTGGGCCAATTTCGAACCCACTTCCTGCAATCCGTCGCTGGAATTTTGGCCGATTCCGGTGAGATGAAACGCCGGCGGCCCACCTGGCCGGAGGGCCAGGGCTTGTATCAACGCCGGCCATTGGAGGCCCTGCTGGAGGTTGAAATCGACGACGTGGACGGTTGCGGCGGCGCCAACAGATTCGAGAATCGCTTGATTGGCAGTGAAATGGGCGAATTTCAAATACGGGCAAGATTCGTAGAAATGCATTTGGAGGAGATCGGTGTAGGAAGATGAATCAAATGTCTCCGGTGGGTGGATTCTGTAAATCCGGCGAGTGAGAGCTTCGGCGAAATAACCGGCGACTTTCCTCATAGCGCCGGCTTGGGCCTCGACGAGGATTCTGATGTGTTTCAGCAACGCGTCGGCGAGGTTGAGGTTGTTGGTGTCGACGGCGTCGGCGCAGGCGAGGAGACTGTGGACAAGACGGACGCCGGTCTCGGCGGAGTCCACCAGAACCACCGTGCGCGACGGCTCCGACGACGAAGAAGAAGAAGAAGAAGCAGGAACAAGAAGCGATTCGGACTCGGATTTCTTGAATCGCTTTCTGGGGTTGGTGGAATCGATCTGGGGGTAAGCAGCAACGCCCGGAATCGCTCGGAGATCGTACTCGGAGTCGTCGGCGAAGGCGGCGACGGAGGAGGAAGTCGATTCGGCTATGGCGAGAACAGGGTCGTCGATTCGTTGGGATTGAAGGGGGCTGTTGAGTTCAGCGAGCATGCTTTGAACCCAGGAAGACACATCGGAGGGATTGTAATGGACGGTGTTCGCAGAGAGGTGAGAAATTCCGTCTTCTTCAGACAGACCCATCACCATTTCGAGCTGTTCGAGCTTCAGAGCGACGTCGGCCATGTCCGACGACCGGACATTGTAGCCGAGAGCGGCTAGATGCTTGTCGTCGTCCTCCTCCTCCTCCGCCCACATCTTGGCCTTGCCGGCGGCGGAACCTGGGGATTGGTGAGGGTGTTCTCGCTTCATGGGTGGGATTTTTAAGCGCTAGAGATTGTTCATGGCTGTGGGAATTTGGGGATCTGAAGAGTTTGAATCGGAGATGAGAACGGGGAAGAAAGGAAGAAGAGCGGCAGATTCAATGAAGTGATGAACAGAAGAAGGCCACGAGTGGAAGAGATAAGGGAGCACTGCAGGCTATAATAATGGCTTTTTTCGGGGGTGGGAGGGACGAAAATTAAATAAGGTAAACTTTTGGACTTTTTTGCAAATTTTGATTTTTTTTTTTTTTTTCTTCCTTTTAGGATTAGGGTTACAATTGTAGTCCTTTCTAGGTTGGTTTTTATTTAGTTTTAGAAGTTTTGATTTGGTTTGTGGAATTGTTTTTTCTATTGATATGAGTATTATTCGACTGATTATGACATTACTTATCTTCCTACTTTCTTTAAGAGGTCGTAAGTTTGAACTTTGGTTCTGGTATTTGATGTAATATTCTTAGGTGAAAGAGAAAATGACATGACTGTAATACAAATCCGTTAAAATATTAGTAACATTTATTAAAAGAACAGAAAATGTTTTTTTTTTTTAAAAAAAAAAAGACATTTACTAAGAAAAGCTAGCATATGTTTTTTTATAGCAAATATAAAATGTGAGGAACAATGAAAATGTGTAAAAATAATGTTGTTTTCAAATAAATAATGTCCCGTTTGATCACGAGTTTATTTTTTAGTTTTTTTTTTATTTTCTATTTTGTAAAAAGAAAAACTATATATGATTGATAACTGTTTTTTATTTTCTGTTTTTAAAAAGCAAAAAACCAAACTTTTGTAACTGATTTTGGCTTTCTGTTTTTTAAAAATTAGAGAGATGAAAAAAGTTTTAGAGTGAGAAAAATGTGTGAAGACATTGAAACAAAAATTTAGAGAGATGAAAAGAAGTTTTAGAGAGAGAAAAATGTGTGAAGACATTTAAACAAAAAAATTAGAGAAATGAATGTAAATGTTTTCAACAGAAAAATTAAATGTAGTTGGGATTTTTGTACGAATGACCCTCTAAAATAGGCGGAAATGATAAATGTCTCACATTTTCAAAACAAGGATATATGTCTTTTTGCTTGCGTTAGCATTCTAGTAAAATTATCATTTTACTCCCTCGCTCTCTCTCTCTCCAATTTCTCCCTTCAATCTCCCACTCTCTCTCCAATTTCTCTCTTCAATCTCTTGCTCACTCTCGCTTCTCACTCTTGCTCTCCAATTTTTCCCTCCAATCTCTTACTCTCTCTCTAATTTCTCTCTTTCTAATTTCTCTCTCCAATCTCTTGCTCCCTCACCAATCTCGTTCTCGCTCTTAAATGCCTTAAATGTGCGTTTTTATATAGAGAGTAAAATGGTAATTTTGCTAGAATGATGATGTAAGCAAAAGGGCATATATCCTTATTTTGAAAATGTAGGACATTTTTCATTTTGGCCTCTCAAAATGGGTCATCCACGCAATTGTTTCAATGTAGTTTTTTTTTTTTTCAAAATAAAAGTTAGAGATATGTTTATTAGAGAGAGAAAACTTTTGGAGACTTTTAGAAAAAGATAAATTAGAGAAGAGAAAAAGTTTTGAGAGAAAAATTTAGGGAAAAGAAAAATCTAAAGATTGGAGAAATAAGTTAGAAGAGAAATAAAAATGAAAGTTAAAGAAAGTCAAACATTTTAGAGAGAAAAAAATAGGTAAAGATAATTTTTTTAGAAAGAGAAAGAGAAATTAAAAAATTATATTGAGATTGAAATTTGTAGAAAGAAATTTAGAGAGAACAAATTTTTAGATAGAAAAAATTTAGAGAGGTGTAACAGAGGAATACTATGATGATTAAAAGAAAAATGAATTTTTGAAAAAAAAAATCTATTTTAATTTTTTTTTTAATTTACTTATAATTTCAAGAATTATTTAAAAAAAAAAACATGAAACGAAAACCAAATTTTTTAAAAATGAAAAACAAAGACATAAAATAGAAAACGAAATAGTAATCAAACCGCGGTGTAACATTAGTTTTCAGTTTTTGATGATATTGTAACAAAATTATAATATAGAGGATTGAATTTTTATGGGGGCAAAAATTGAGATGATTTAATCTTTCTTTTATGCTAATATAAAAAATAGAAAATAGAAGAAAAAAGATGCTCAAGCATTTAGCTTAATTGTATTATTATTCTTCCTATTTGCTGTATTTTCCAAAATTGAGTAAGAAAAACAAAAGCTGTTGTAGTCTTTAATTGTATTATTATTCTTAAATATTTGAAAAAACTTGAGGGAAAATGTGTAAAACGGATTTTTTTTTTTTTTTTTTTTTTTTTTTTTTGAGTTGGAAATCATCTTCTTCAATTGTAATACATATTACCTTTATAAAGAATATCTTCTTGCTAATAAAAGAATTTATTCTAAAAAAAATTATGAAGAATTTTGAAATATAAAAATATTTCGAAGCCACCATGCTCAATCTATAGATTTTTATATTCTATTTAACTTAAATTTTAGGCCATTCTTTTCAAATTAAATAGTAGATTCAATATGTGTAGCTTCTTTTTCTGATTGAATTCTTCGATATATATAGCTCAAAACTTAATTTTACATGTTATATAAAATTTTTGTTAAATACACTAAAAAATTCAATGTCAATAATTGTTAAATAATTTAACAAAAGGTTCACATACAAAACGAAAATATTTAAATTATAAAAGTTCTTGTTAAGAAAGGAATGTCCAAATAATTAGATCGAAACATAAATATCTTGATACCTTTTATTAACACATAGTATGATAGTAACACATATATCTTACTCCTCAAAAAAAAAACAACATATATCTTATAACTAAACTGAACATAGCTTAACTGGTTTAAAAAGCATATGAATCAAGAGATAAGCGAGTTGAATTTCTTCATTTTCACTTATTTTTTTTTAAAAAAAATACATATTGTTATAGGTAATTTTGGACCACTCCAATATACAAGGAGTTGACGAGGACAACCCGACATGAGTCCGGAAATAGGACCGAAAAATGGACTCCGGAGGCGAAACAAGCCAAAAGATCGGGCCAAGGCCGGAGGGACCGGGCCTTGGCTCAACGGGGCGAGGTCTTCCGTCTCCGTTTGGTCTGAGGAACCCCAATTCTGCGTGATTCAGCCCTAGATCGCCTCCGAACGCTTGAAAACCCTAGAGTATGAGCATGTATTTAAACCCTTCTTCATCACTGAAGAAAGGATCCCGAAACTATTCTCTGAATTCTCTTCTTACTCTTGCTCTTTTGCTCTCCTCCTTTAGCTTTCTGACTTAAGCATCGGAGGCGGTGTGGCAAGCACCACAACGATGTACAAGTTTTTCTGTCTTGCATGCCACGTCTTCCCCTCCAAACAAATTTACCGTTGGTGGCACGTGAAGGTCAGGTGAGTTCTCCCTGTCTAGATTTTTCCATCAACACATATATTTTATACAACTGTTAAAATATTTAATATATTTAATTAACACTTAAGCGCACACACAAAATGTTAAACTATAAGTTTAGACCCTAGATTTTTTTAAGTATCTAATAGGTCTCTAAATTTTCAATTTTATATCCAATAGGTCATTGAAAAATTTAAAAAAATTTAAAAAAAAAAAAAAACTAAATTTGTTCGTTTGGAAGTTCAAACCAAACTGACAACTTCAAATTTCATGGACTAAATTTAGTATTTCTTTCTTTTTTTTTCTTTTTCTACGTCTAACAATATGTAGGATAAGAATTTAAACTTTTTTTTTTTATCTTTTAGTCGATAATATCTGTGTTAACCAATTGAGGTGTACTAAGTTGTGGATCTTAACTAGTGTAGACACATTACAAAATTTTGTATATGAAATTATTAATAGTGAAAAATGATGATAAAAATATGGATTTGAATATATAAGATGGAGTATTTCGAAAAAAAAAAAAGAATATGTAAGATGGAGAGTGAAAATTTGAGGGTTCGTAGTGTAAAGTTTTACAGCTCATCCATATCCTCATGCTTCAAATGACTGACCGTGGACTGACCGGTCAGGTGCCCGTACACCATTTCCGATTCTCAGGCTTTTGGGATCCAGGGATTCTAGCCCCTGGGCCCCACCCCCTTTCCCTATTTTATTTTTATTTTTATTCTTTTTTCCCTTCTCTTTCATCTTTTTTTTTTCTTTTTTTCTTTTTAAATTAAAACCCAACCTCAATTCTTAAGCGCGTGTTTCACACCCTCCCTCTCTTCCAAGTTCCAATAAACTTTTTTTTTTTTTCTTTTGGTTATAATATTTATTGAATAACATAACAACCTACCATAATTTGAGAGAGTTTGATTATAAATTTTAATCCCCACACTTCGGGTCGTGTCTAGTAAATTTCTTAGATCTCGTTTGATAATCATTTGATTTTTTAAAATTAAGTTTATGGCCGCTGCCTATATTTATAAATTTCTTTATTTTGATATCTATCTTTTTCCTGTATTTTTAGAAACCAATTCAAGTTTTGAAAACTTGAAATAGTTTTTAAAAAATTATTTTTGATTTTGGTATTTGACTGAAGAATTCAGACGTGTCTTTAACAAAGATGAAAATTATTGAAAGGAAAAGTATGAGAAGACAAACATAATTTCTAAAAATAAAAAATCAAATTAATTTTGAATAATAATTATCATTTGTATCGTTGATGTGACGTGGTATGACTTTTTTGTCTTAGTCAAAACTTGAAGTAAAGTTGTCTTTTTTTAATTCAGAAAATTTTGCTCTAATTTTGATATCACTCCCAAATAGTAGGTTTATTAAATGAAGAAATTATAAGCAATGGAAAACTATTTATAGAGAAACTATTTAAGAAAGCTAAAATAGTGTGGATATCTAACTTTGAGGTCCGTGGCTATTTGGTCCCTCAAGTGTCTAATAGGTATTAAAACTTTTAAATTTTATGTTTAATAGATCTTTAAAATTTAAAAAATGTCTAATAAGTCATTTAATTTTTCATTTTTATGCTTAAAGGGTCCTGAACTTTAAAACTTTTTTTATAGGCTCTTGAATTTTGAATTTCGTGTCTAATAAATCTCTGAACTTTCAATTTTGTATCTAGAGGTCCCTACTGATATTTAAAATATTTCAAAATTAACTGATCTGGTAGATATTAAATTGAATTTTATGTCTAATACGACTCCAAACTTTCAATTTGTATCGAATGAATTTTAAAAACGTCAAATAGACCAAAGACGTAACAATTACGAAGAACCTCCTCGACACAAAATCTATTAGACACTAACTTCAAAGTTCGAGAACTAAACTTTAATTTAAGGGAAAAATACATTTTTAGTCCCTGAGGTTTGAGTTAAGTTTCATTTTGGTCCCCGAGTTTTCAAACTCGAAAATTTAGTCCCTTGAGGTTTGGATTTCGTTTCATTTTAGTCCCTCCATCCATTTTTCGGTTAAATCCCTAATAGATTGCTGACCTGACATAAATTTTTATTAAAAAATTATTATTTTTTAATTTTATAAAATAACATAATAATAGATTAATTAAAATATATATTTTTATCATTATTTCTTTTCTCCTCCATCCTCCTCCTCCTTCTTCTTCAACAAGTCAAGCCATCGTCCATCGGTCGTCCTTGAGTTTGTTTTGTAAAATTAAAAAATAATTTTTTTAATAAAAAATTATGTCACGTCAGCAATTCGTTAGAGATATAACGGAAAAATGGATTGAGGGACTAAAATGAAACAAAATCCAAATCTCATGGACTAAATTGTCGAGTTTGAAAACTTAAGGACCAAAATAAAACATAACTCAAATCTGGACTAAAAATGTATTTTCCTCTTAATTTAACTATATATATATATATATATACGTGTGGGGCCGTGAGTGTGTCATGAAAGTCGCGTGGGATTGACAACATACACGTGGGGCCAGAGCTCACATGTGGGAAAGAGAGAGAGAGAGGAGTACAAGGAGTCAACTTGCATTGTCCACTCACAAGGGCACGTGCCCTACAACCGCCTTCAGCAGCAAGCTTAGTGGCCTTTCATTTATACCACGTGGCTCATGCGTGATTTTCACCCTCCTTTATATTCGGGTGTCTCCCTTCACGCGCCTCATGCAGATACTCATGTGGACCCCATTTCTGCTCTGCCTTGGATTTAGTTCACCCTTTCATCCGAAGCACACAAATTTTTATTTATTTTATTATTATTATTTTCTATATACTAACGCGTGGACCCACGCGCCAGAGTTTTGCACTAAAACGTTGTGTTTGTGCGTATTTAACGTAACGTCACGCCCTTCGTAAACGCCGTTACGTTCACGTCATTTTATTTTATCTTATTTTTTCATTATCTAACATAGATTAAATAATTTTTTTTAAAAAAAAATGTAACAATTTTATGGGTTTTTGGTATGGATAACTCATTTAAATAGGAAAAAATGATAAATATCATATTTTTCCAATGTAAGATTATATGCTCTTTTTCTTGTATCAACATATTATCATTTTGAAATTAAAAAAAAAACATATTATCATTTTACTCTCTCTTGCTACTTTCGCTCCAGTTTTTTGCTCTCTCTCCAATCTCTCGCACTTGCTCCAGCCTCTCGTTCTTCAATCTCTCGCTCTCTCTTTCTTCCTCCAATCTCTCGCTCTCTCTTCAATCTCTTGCTCTTCAATATCACTCTCTGTCTAATTTCTTTCTTCAATCTCTGGCCCTTTCTCTCATTTATCGCTCTAACTCTAATTTCCCTCTGGCCTCTCATTATCGATCTTATTGTGTGCTCTTTTGGAGAGAGAAAAGGGAGAAGAAGAAAGTTAAGCAAGGAACGAGAGAGTAGACATTAGCAAGAGCAAAATAAGAGATGTGAGAAAAAAAAATAACTAGAGAAAAATGTGTGCTTTCATATAGAGAGTAAAATGGTAACATTGTTAGGATGATGACATAAGCAAAATGATATATAATCTTAAATAAAAAAGGTAAAACATTTTTCATTTGGACCTCTATAAATGGATCATCTGCCCAATTCTTCTCAATTATATCCTATACTTTTACACTTGTAAAGTTGGACTTTAAAATTCGATGTAGATTACAATTTGTACTTTAACCTTGACCAGTGTTGTACGTTTTACTTTTTGTGACTTAATTTTTTTTATTTCTACTTAATGAATTATAAATCATATTTTTTAGGCTAAATTATAAAAAATACCCATGAACTATGGGGTTTGTTTCAAAAATGCCCTTGAACTTTCAAAAGTTTCAAAAATACCCCTGAACTTCGAAGAATGTTTCAAAAATACCCTTGCTGTTAATTTTGGATGGAAACCGTTAAAGTTTGAGTTTCAAAAATACCCTTGAACTTTCAAAAAAAATTCAAAAATACCCTTATTGAAAAATGATTCTTCTTTTTTTCTCCTCTCTCACCGTAAATTCTTTCTCCACGAAAATTAATGCACAACTTTGCTTATAAAGGTTGTGTGCAACTCAATACCAAATAAAAAAAGACTTTGAAATCAAGTTTTATCTTTTAAAAAGCGTAAAGAAGATAAGTGTGAGAAAACAACATATATATGTATATATATTATTTCATTTTTTGCTATCTCTTTGTTTGTGTATCTTAATGATAAGAAGAAGAAATGTTTATAAGACGGTGAGTTTGGTCCAATTTATAAGATTAATCAATCAAAAGTTTTATATATGATTTTGTTCTTATTGATATTTAAGAATTGTTAGAATCCTTATACAACAATAGTTTCATTTATTTTTCGTAATAGGAATATAGAGAAAGCTAGGAAATAATATTGAAAATACTACCAACACATGTAGAATTTCAAGAACAAAACAAAAGTCATCTTGAAGATTCGATACGAAAATCTAGCCAAGTGTTTTGGATGTGTTGAAAGAGAAAGAAAGCTCCTAGATTATGAATACATGACAAATAAGTAAAGTTTCTCATTAATTTTTGGAAGAAGAGTTAATTTACGGTGGGAGAAGGGGAAAAAAAAAAGAAGCATTTTTCAATAAGGGTATTTTTGAATTTTTTTTTTTAAAGTTCAAGGGTATTTTTGAAACTCAAACTTTAACGGTTTCCATCCAAAATTAATGGCAAGGGTATTTTTGAAACATTTTTCAAAGTTCAGGGGTATTTTTTAAACTTTTGAAAGTTCAGGGGCATTTTTGAAACAAATCCCATAGTTCAGGGGTATTTTTTATAATTTAGCCTATTTTTTATGCAAATTATAGAACACGTGGCTCGAATGAAAGTTAACAAGATTTAGAGAAAGGCTAAGTGTTTTTCAAGAATGCCTTTTATATATATATATATATATATATATATTGTATAAAAATTATTTAAAATTTAAACACTTATATGCGTGGTTACACTTCCTCGTAAGCTTTTCTATACACAAGTTTTTATATACTTAAAACTCTTTTCAAACAATCTGTTTTCAAGTGTTTATCTCAAAATGTGGTTTATTTCTCAATCTCATTTTTTGTCAAACACTAGAAATTTTTTCAAAATGATTTTTTTTTTAATTAAACACTTGAAAAGCTAAACCAAGTTTAGGTGTTAGATTTTGGTTGAAATCGGTTAGTTTTGAAAATTTTATTCAATAATTAATCTTGTATACATTGATTTCTTGATATATTTTTTTTAAAATAAAATTGATTTCTCGATACTTAATCTTATGCATTAATGTTGTAGAGTTAGATTTTTGTTAAAAATTAGTAGATCACCTCAAAAAGATTTTTACATTTTTTTTTTTTTTGTTGAAATTAGTATGTGAATGTAACAAAATCCTCCAAAAATTGCAGCTGTTGAATTTAATGAAGTTAGAAGTTTAATTAGTGTAAAAAATAACAAATTTCCAAATATTTAGATGTGCTTAATTAGTTCTTCACTTTAAAACTTATATGTTTTTTTTCCCAAGAAAATTCATCTAAAGCTCTTTGGAGAGATAGATGAACATATATATGTAAGCAAAGTTGTTTTTTTTTTTTTTTTTCCTTTATAAATGGTATCAAACAAATCTTCTAGAAGAAGATTTTTTTTTTTTTTTTTTTTGAGAAACATCTAAAAGAAGAATTAATTGAATAAATAACAGTTACCTTATTAAAAGCATATGTAATGAATAAAAATGTCAAGTATTTATGGATTCTGTTGAAGCTGTTTCTTCAAGATAAGGTTAGACTACTAAAATTATTTTAGTTTAAAACATTTTATGCATTTTAATTTTTGTTTTTCTTTTTCCTTCCTTTCATAGCAATGTTGTGTCTTATTTTTTAAAAGTTAATTTTCAAAATCTATATCAATTTGAAAAACAAAACTTAAAAGTTTTTAAAACTATATTTTTTTCATTTTTAAAATTTGGTTAAGATTTCAAGAATAATTTTCAATTTAACTGATTTATTTTGATTTTGGAACATAAATATTATATTATTTTTAATAAAACAATGGAAGAAATAAAGTATAAACTATCCTAGTTATATTTATCCAAGTAATTCTCTAAAAATAATTTAGGTTAAGAAAACACATTTGAACATTATATTTTTATTAAAGTAACTATTTATGAATTTAATCTCTAAACTTTCCTACCTAATAATTTAGTCCTTGTAACAATGCAATCCATCAACTTTAACATATAACAATTCAATTCAATCTTCCTAATTTTAAAAATTAATAGAACCATTTAGTCCCTGTTATGAAAAATCCCATAAAGGTATAACAAAGTTTCTTTTATATATGGATCAATAGATGGCTTTAAAACCAAATTTGATTAAAATCGTTACACAATAAAGTTCATGTCTTTAATCTTCAAAAATTTCAAATTACGGGGACTAAAGTCATTTCACATTAAAATCTAGAAATTGTATTTTATAATAACAAATTTAAACGGTATTCAAAAAAAAAAAACAATAACAAATTTAAATGGTAGAGGTCATTACAATTGAAAATTCAAAGACTAAGGTCTCATTTGATAACTATTTGGTTTTTGAAAATTAAACTTGTTTTCTCCTAACTTTTTTACCACAGTTCTCATATTTATTAAGGACATATTTGAATTAACCAAATTTCAAATTCCAAAAACACGTTTTTAAAAATTTTCAAAATTTGGGTTGGTTTTTGAAGATACGGGAACAAGGTAGGTAACAAAACAAACAAATTTATAGATAAAAGTAATGTTTATAGGCTTAATTTAAAAAAAAAAAAAACAAAATAATTATCAAACGGGATCTAAACTGTTATATTTACGAAAGTGCTTATTGAATAAAAGTAGTGTGGAAGTAGAAGAAAAAGTACTTCCATTGTTCCCAAAAGAATTAAGAAGTCACTATTTTGCATCTATGAAGCTAAACTAGGAATTTGCCTCTTTTGCACACTTGCAAGTTCCAACGTGCTTCAATATGTTGGGGTGGAGATTTTTTCGATGGAGATCTACCTAAATGAAGTGGAAATTTCTGTTTTAATGGAGATGAGGATGAGGATGGAACGGGTGTAGTTGAATAATTTCCATCGTTTTTTTTTTATTATTCTATTTTTGAGAATGAGAACGAGGACGAGGACGGGAAATTACATTCTCCATTATTATATATAAGGAATCCTTTGGGACCTGATTTGGGGGTAGGGATAGAGATAGGGAAAGTTTTCTTCATTTCTGTCCCACCTCGTTGACACTCATGTAAGTATGTGAAAAAACTCCCAAAACATTTTAAAACTTAAAATTTTGAGGCTTATTAAATCAATGAAGAACTTAAAAATAAAAAAATTATTATTATTATTATTAAAAATAAAAAAATAAATAAATAAACGTAGGTAATTGGAGATTGTTGTGTATGTCTAAAAAAGAAAAAAAAAAATCCACCATTACACAACTAAAGATGAATATATTGAACTGCCCTAGAAACTTGAACCACAAACAACTTTGCAGGTAGTTTTGGTAATTTTCTCTTAACTTTTTTATCTAAACATCATTTCCAAATACTTATTGTACAACGAGACGATGTTAATCAACCAAACAACTAAACTTATATGTCAACATGAGTATGACTCAATTAGTATAAAACTTGTACACTAGCCACGAAGATATCTGTGGTTCAAATCTTCCATGTCCATGTTGTCAAAAAAAAAAAACCCTAAACTTATATTGTCAAAGTGAGATTAGAGGTTCAAATCTCCCATCTCCAATATATTGTTGAATTAAAAAAGAAAATCTTATATTGAATATCATCGGTTATTTTTAATGACAAAATTACCCTTGCGTAGGAAACAAGTCCAATGAATCCTCTATATCTAAAGTTTCATAACGGAAAGAAAAAAAAAACCATATTTCTCGACTTTATAAACTATCGTATATATCTATTCAGATTGAAATTTCATTTTTGTCTCTAAAGTATTAAATTTATTCTTGTACACCTCAACTTTCTAGTTAAATGTTTATTTTAGTCCTTAAATTTTTTCTAAAAAAATAATTTTGATCCTTACTTTTATTGTAGCGTCAATTTCCACCTCATTCAACTTATCCTAACTCGTCTATGTGGCTCTAAAAGGTCACATCATTTATTTGTTAAACAATTGACGACAACCAAACAAAAATTAAAAATTTTTAAATTTTTTTTTTTTAAAATTTGGGACTAAAATAAAGTAAAGATAACAACTCAAAAACCAAAATAAGATTTAAATCTCCTATTTAATTTTCTTACAACGGCTCAAATACTCCTTCGAAAATCTTCTTC
Source organism: Luffa aegyptiaca (assembly GCA_017139565.1). NCBI lineage: Eukaryota > Viridiplantae > Streptophyta > Magnoliopsida > Cucurbitales > Cucurbitaceae > Luffa > Luffa aegyptiaca. Next base: position 2,237,374 of record CM029396.1, read on the forward strand.
TTTACTTCTTCTTCCTTTTTTTTTTCTTTCTTTTATCGATCAACGTTAGATCATGATACAATAAACAACATAAAAGATCACTCATTAAGACATAAAGCAAAAAAGAAAATGAAATAACAAAAGTATATTTGCGATTTAGAGCTGAGTCATAAACCGAATTTGTAATTTAACCTAGAAAAATGAAAAACGAGAAAAAAAAATAAAAGTAAAAAATAGGAAAAATGGAAATAATAAAAATGGGGGATGGAGTCTGAAAGTGAAGTGAAGGGGCAGAGGAATCTATAAAACGTGGGAGAATCACGTGGTGATGCCCACTCAATTCTCCCCATGAATATGATATGATATATTGCTAAAAAAAAAAAAAACAAAAAAGAATATGATATGATATGAATTTCTTTAAAAAAAAAAATCTTAAAAATTAAAATTTAAAAAAGGAAAAAAAAAAAAAGATGTTGAAGATCCTACGTTGAAAAGATAAGTGGAGAACTCACAATTTATAAGATGTATGGGTTATTCCACTCATTGTCAATTGGTTTTGAGTTAGAACCTTATTTTTTTTTTCCTTCACTCTCAAATCACAATCACATGCCCTAATTTCCTTTTTTTTTTTTTTTTTTCAACACACATGTGAAAGCTTGGAATTATTATTTGCAAGTATTGTGTTGAGTGTTAACTCCCTTTTGATTTTAGTTTTGCACATGAGAGATAATGGGAAGGTACAATTTTGTTTAATCTAATTCAAGTAAGTGGACCTTTTTGGTTGGTTTCTATTAAGACTTGTACAAAATATATTATGAATATTTTCTATTTGTGTTACACCACATGTATTTGATTTATGATTACTAAGTAGGGCTTTAATTTATGTTATGTGATCACATTTGATAATTTCGATAGTTACATACTATATCCCCTATGTGTTTGGACCAGGATAATTTATCAGCATTTTCCTCTAATGATATATATATCATTGCTTGTCCTGTTAGCATCTTCTTTTTTTTTTTTTTTTTGACAACATGTGGGGATGGAGGGATTTGAATCACATACCTCTTGATCATTAGTACAATACTTATGTCAGTTGAGTTATGCTCTTGTTGACTCTTGTTAGCATCTTTTTAAAAATGATGTGTGATCCATCAACATTAAAGTAATATTTATGAAGACGTGAACAAAGAGAGTATGACATTTTTGTAGTTCTAGAAACTTTCCCGTAGGTTTATACCTCTTTTTTTAAAAAAATACCGTAGGTTTATACCTCTTTAGTCTATTTAATGACTAAAAACAACTATTTAAGGGCCCGTTTGGAATACATTTTAATTTAAATGTTTTTCAAGAATGCATTTTTTAAAAAACATTTTGTATAAAAATTGTTTAGAATTTAAACACTCATATGTTTGGTTGCATTTCCTCACAAATGTTTTTCTACACAAGTTATTGTTTACTTAAGAAGTCTTTTTTTAAAAGTTGGTTTCAAGTGTTTCTCTCAAAATGGTTTATTTATCTATCTCATTTTCTAATAAGTCGTTTTTAGGTGTTGCCAAACACTATAAATTTTTTCAAAATGATTTATTTTCAAAATTAAACACTTGAAAAGTTAAACCAAACACACCCTAAGTATATCACGTATGCCACTTTTAATCCAAACCATCTAGAAAATTGCCAACTTGAATGTGCAAGTTCCAATGCACTTTTAATACACGCACAAATCGAGAAATATTCCAAATTTTTTTCTTTAAAAAACTTGTATATATCTTCGTAATAGGTTTATGAACTTTCAATTTTGTGTCTAATAGGTCATTGACATATTTGAGATTTTTAAAAATTAACTAGTTTACTAAATATAAAATTGATTTTTGTGCTTATGGGGATCCTAAACTTCTAATTTTGTATCTATTAGGTTTATGAGTTTTAAAAAATATGAAATAGGCCAAGGACTTAATGAAAACAAAATCGAAAGTTGAGGGATCTATTGGACACAAAAGTGAAAGTTTAAGAATTTATTGTATACTTTTTGAAATTCAGGGACCTATTGGATACAAAATTGAAAGTTTAAAGACATTTTTAAAACCTTTTAAAGTTTAAGGACCAAATTGACACAATCCTAAAAGTTTAGGGACTAAACTTGTAATTGAACCATCTAGTTTTTACTAGATATATACAAATATAAAAGAAAATGACAGAAGATAATAAAAAGTAGTTAGCCAATCATTTATAATTGACTAATCAAAATTTGATAAAATAATCATTTTTTTATTTTATCATCGTTAATAATTGATTAACTTAATGGTCAAAGTGAGCATAGTTCAGCGGTAATTGGTATGTACCCTTGACTAAGAGGTAATGTAGATATATCATTGACTTTGTTTTTGGTATAAACTTTTGGTAACTTTTTAAAAATTTACTAAATATATGCAAATATGATTTTATTTACCAATAGTTTTCAATTTTTAGACCTCAGAAAGATAAATATAAAATAGATATGGAACGACCTTAACATTTGACAGTTGAGAAAACCAAAATCATTATTAAATAACCAATACTTTTCTCAATTATATATATATATATATATATTGAACAAAATGGTAAAGTTTGAAGGTATAACTCTTTTAAAAATTATTTTTTTTCAAAAGAAAAAAAAAATTCTTTTAAGTTTTTGATTAAAAACGTTACAGTTTCATTAATATCCTTGATCTTTACAAAATTTAAAAAATAACGTTACTTAAAAACATTTTTTCTTTTTCTTCCTCTCTCTACAAATTCTTCTTCTATGAAAAATAATGTGAAACTTTGCTTTTAAAAGCCAGAAGTATTTTTTAACGTTTTTGAAAAACTAGAAGTATTTTTTTAACTTTCTAAAGTTTAGGAGTATTATTGAAACAAGACCAATAGTTCATGTATATTTTCTATAATTTAGCCATTCTACATTATCATAAATGGGGTGTGACTAATTTCAAACCAAAAAACTTGTTCACAAGATATAAATGTTTAAAAACTTGATCTAGTTTTAAATTAAAGTAGCATATCATTTGATGAGCATTTGACTTTTGAAAATTAGACTTATAATATCACTTTCCACCTGTGAGTTTCTTTATTTTATTATCTATTTTCTACCAATGTTAAGAAAAAAAATCAAGTTTTGAAAACTAAAAAAAGTACATCCCGATAGATAACCATTGATTTTTAAAGACTACGATGGTAAACACTAATTTTTTTTTATGTACTTTTAAAATATTTTCAAAATCTAAGCCTAAAATTGAATATATATATATATATATATATATATATATATATATATATATATATATATATATAATATATATATATATATATAATTGTTTTTAAATTATTGTTTTTGTTTTTTTTTTAATCGAATGCAAATAGACCGAGAAAGAACTCAATCGAATAGAATTTGTGGGTATAAAATTAAATTAATTGGAATATTTTTTAAGACTTGGAATATATATATATATTATTTTACCCAATATCAATTATGCTTTTTTTAATACGCCAACATGAGCATATAGTAGCTCAACTGACATAAAACTTGTATTAATGACCAAAAAGTCTATGGTTCGAATCCCTCCACCTCACATATGTTGTAAAAAAAAAAAAATTCGTACTGATGACCCTAAAAAATAGATGCAAATGATAAATGCCCTACCTTTTCAATTTGAGGATATATGTCTTTTTGCTTGCGTTAGCATCCTAGTAAAATTACCATTTTACTCTCCTATTCAAACCTTGCTCTCTCTAGCTTCTCGCTCTCTCTCCAATCTCGCTCTCGCTCCAACCTCTCGCTTCTCACTCTCTCTCCAATTTCTCCCTTAAATCTCTTACTATCCCCCTCATTTATCTCTCCAATCTCCTGCTCTCTCTCCAATCCTAGCAAAATGCGTGTTTTCATATAAATAGTAAAATTGTAATTTTGCTAGGATGATGACATAAACATATATCATTGAATTGAAAAGATATGACATTTTTTATTTTGTCCTCTCTAGATGGGTCATCCACACCATTCTTTCAAAAAAGAAAATTATGCTTTTTAATATATGGTGGTGGTGGATGGTGATGGCAGATGGGTATCAAATCAAAGCTACCACATCAATCAAACACAAAAACACACACCAAAAAATTTCCAATATAATTAATAATTAAAATCAAAGTTTTTTCAATAAATAAATGGTCTCAGTGATAGACAAGGGGTGGGCCCCAATCCAACAGGTGGGACCCTTCTGAAAGTTACACGCTGTCCACTTGTAAACCTTTTGAAGGCAAATTGAAAATTGCCCACCTTAAAAAAAAAAAAAAAAAAAAAAAAAAAAAAAAAAAAAAAAAAAAAAAAAACTTTGGGTGGAAATGTTTAAGATAAAAAATCATACATTAGATTTAGTCATTGTTTTAATTATAATTTTCAACATTTTGTTGCTTTAATTTGATTTTGAGTTTTGAAAGTTTTGGATGCAAAGGAAAAATGGGAAAGATAATGGACAAAATTGATTGATTTGTGAGTCCGTTCAATCAATTGAATTATACTCATTGATCGTTTTGATTTTCTAAATTATAGAATTAGAAAACAGTGAATTTGATTTAGTTTAGATGAATTGACAATAAATCGATTAAGTAGTTTTGTCAAATACTCTATTTAGTTTGTTTCAATATATATAGACACACACAAAAGACAATATTAACATCAACTTTTTATTCCCATTAAATTAATATATTCATTTATCGTAAATTGAAAGAAGGACAATTATCCTTCCCTTTAGTTTGTCTTGAATTTTTTTTTTTTTTTTTTAAATTGTATTAAAAATTTTAGATTTATTTTTTTTTAAATTAATTTAATCCATCCTAGATTTTCAAAAGATTATAAATTTAAAAAGCTTTCTCATTATTATTATTATTATTCTTAAATCAATGAAGGTCAAACTCGTAGATTGGGAAATTGTTCATTTATATATACCATGGCTTTGTATATAGTTTGACCTTTGAGCAATAATATATATAAACAAAAATAGGAAATTGTTCATTAATTTTTATAAATATATGTTTTCATTACCTCAACTAACTTTACATTGCCAAATTTAACTAACATTGTACCTCGACTAAGAGGTCAGAGGTTCAATCCCTCACCCTTACATGTTGTCGAAAATATAAAAATTAACTTCACACTTTTTATTTTAATTAGTTCTTATTATTAATTAATTCATTAAGCTTATCTTGATCATACTTTCATATACTCACGATCTCTCTCATTTGAATGTGGTTTCGGTCCATTCATGTATCCTTCCTATACTCGGATGTCACATATCCACTTACACTTTTAATATGAAAGATTAGTTGATATTTTCATTATATCAAGAAAAATATGGAAGAAATATATATATATATATATATATATATATATATATATATATATATATATATATATATATATATATATCACTAAAGCAAATATTAATATTAATATAAGAAATTTTAACTCGTAGAAAAATATTAAATATTTATTTAGTATTTTTAACCTTTTTTGTTTTTTAAAATTTTTGAATTTCATCACTTTTCTAAGAATATCTACCAAACATCACCAGACAATTTTGTCCACAAGAACATTTAAATCTTTGAAGTCTAAAAAAGTTTATTTTTTCTTTATAACTCAGCACAAGTGAAAATTTAAATATTTAACTTCTAAGAAAAATTATTATGATGTTAAAGTACAGATTTCTTTAATCAATCAAGTTTAACCCATCAAACTCTTTTTACTTTTTAGGACTAATTCCAAAATTCATGTTTTTCATTAAAATAAATAAATAAATAAAAGATGGAAGAAAGAGAATCTAAATTTATATATAATATAAGTGTAGGGTCAAATAAAAGTATTATAGCACATTTTTTTGACGTCGTTGTAAAATAACAATAATAATATTAAAAAATATCAAATAAAAATGGAATCCCAGGTAGAGTCGAAGTGGTCAACGAATTAAGGAATGAAATAATAAGAAAAACCTTTTTTTTTTTAAATAATAATAATAATAATAATAACAAGTAAAGATTAAAGAAAAGGGCCACCGACCACCCCGTCCTTGACTGAACCTAACCAGAGTTGATTTCGATTATATCTCTGAATTTTTTTAAATGAATTTTGAAGTTTGTTTTAAAACAATCTTTGAAGACTATTTTTCATTAAATTCATGGACAAGAAATGATGTGTTTACGTATTGTTGCTTATGTGAATAGATTTGAACACATACGTAGAAAAACAATAAAAACGCACGTGCCAAAGCGAGCATAGGTAATTGACATGTATCTTCGACCAAAAGGTTAGAGATTCGAATCTTTCACTCCCAAATGTTGTTGAACTAAAAATAAATAAATAAAATAAAATAAAAACACATGTAAATACTTCATTTTCCGTCTATAAATTTAACAAATAAGGGTCGTTTTAAACCAAACTTCAAACTTCAAGGATTAAATTGAAGCTTTTGAAAGTTTAAGGGTATAATTGAAACCAACCCTATAGTTGAGGTGAAATTTTAATAATTTAACCTTTTATTACAATTTTGTTTTTAAGTACATATATATATATATATATATATATAAATCAGTCTCTTATTTTCAGGGAATTTCCTATTTCGTTCTCGATGTTCGAAAACTCAGAGTCCTAAAATTAAAAATTAAAAAAAAAAGTCATCATATAAAAATAATTTGAAGCTGAAAAAAGATTTTAGTACTCTCTCATAGTATTTGTTTCCTCTATGAACACTAGACTTTTTTGTTAAAAAAAAAAAAAAATAAATAAATAAATAAATAAATCTCCCAATCGACTCAAGATTAAGAATCTATTTCTTTCGAGTGGTATGTCCAAGTGTGCCTACTTATTCAAATTTACTAATAAAACAATAATTTGATGATATATCAATTCTTTAACAACTTTTTTTAACGAGTATTTTCAACAAATTAGATGTAAAATTGACAATTTTAAGAGCTTAGAGATGAAAATGAGAATTACTTTAATGACTAAGGGTATGTTTGGTTTAACTTTTCAAGTGTTTAATTTTGAAAAAAAAAATCATTTTGAGAAAAATTCTAGTGTACCACAAAAAAATGACTTATTAAAGAATGAAATTGGGAAGTAAACCATTTTGAGAGAAACACTTGAAGCAAATTTTTTTAAAAAAGAGTTTTAAAGTATATAATAACTTGTGTATAAAAATACATATGAGAAAATGTTACCAATATAACTTTATGGCAGTTGAGCTATGCCAGTTTAAGCATTTTTTTTGTCAAAGCAAGCACAACATAGAAGTAATTGACATCTACCTTCGTTAGACGTTCGAATCCCTCACCTCCAAATGTTGATGTACTAAAAAAAGAGTTAGTTTTTTTTCCCCTCTAATGATAGAATTAAGATTCCAAATGATGTAACAACTAATAATAGTAGCAATATTGTAAAAAAAAAAAAAAAAAAAAAAAAAAAAAAAAAAAAAAAAAAAACTAATAATAGTAGCAAGATTTTTTTTTGTCCTTTTTTTTAAAAAAATTAAAATTAGATCATGGGTTTTGAATGTACTAAGAAGACAATCAACATTGATAAAAATGGAAAAAGGACAATCCACTTGGTTTTGGTTTTATTAATATTTGGGATTAAGTTTGTTTAATTGTTTGGATTGTTATGATTCTTTCTTAAATATGTTATATTTATAGTTGTTTTGGTCAGATTTACATATTATGTAAGTCCCTTATTTTGCTAGTCTTTTATTTAGGTTGAATCATACAAAATGCTCCTATCTAAATTTTCAAAAAATTCCTTTTTACTCTTGAACTTTAAATTTTGTTTCAAAATTAAATAAAATTGAACACATAGTGATGACTTATAAAATAGTGGTACACATACATAAATGACAACGTTTCGATAATGCCCTAAACTTTATGTTAGGTTTCAATTATACCCATATTGCTTCAAAAGTTTAATTTTAATCCTTAACTATTGAAATTGTTTCAAAACAACTATTTCATAAAATCTATTTTTTTTTTTTTTTGTTATTTTCAAATTTTGAATTCGATTTTGAAAAAAAAAAATTACAACAATTTTAAAGACAATTTTTAAAAGTATATGACAAAAAAAATTTAAAACTTTTATGGAAATCGTGCTTATAAACTTAATTTTCAAACGAGACCTTAGGAGATACATTTCAAATTTAAATATATAAATTCATTATTTAACAACCTCAATAATATATAGCATTTTACCAAGTAATAATTTTCATATTTAAGTCCTATTTTGGTCTCTAAACTTTTATATTCCTTCAATTTTTTTGTTCATAAACTTTATCAAAATATTTATTTTGGTTTTCAAAATTTAAGAAATAATAACTAATTTGTTTCCTATACCTGATTCATATCATCAATTGTTTAACGGTTGAGATGATGATGACTTCAAATATGTTCGTTAATGTGTGATGATATGAACACGTGTATTGAAGTCATGTAGGTTGATTGAGTCTAAATTTGGTAGTGTTGTGATATTCCACACCAATAAAGAAGTGAGAAAACGAGGAAGAGGGATTGATAACAAAATAGCCAGCAAAGACTAAAACGATTATTCTTTATTAGAAAGTTCGTCGATAAAAACAAACATTTTAAAACTTTACCGACCCAATCTAATAAATTTGAAATTTCAAAGAACAAAACGAGATTTAAACCAAACATTTTCGATACCAATAAATGTGACCATAGAGTTGATCCAAAAACCCATCATCAAAATATATTGAAGGATAGATGGACAAATCAATAAAGCTCTTGGTGTACAAAAATTTTCTTTTATTTTTTGGTGATTTTCACACAAGGACACTTGATGATGATGCTTGTTTGTTTGTTGGGTAGCAAAGCACAAGATAGGGCTGGACCAAGAGGGTTTGTTCTTCTATATCCTCTTCTCAAGTGTGAAGTGTCTACATATGTTTTGTGCAAAACCTAGCCAAGGAAATTTGGCCATTTTTTTCTTTTTGTATTATTAATTTATCTTAAAATAAAAAAGGTTCGAACGAAGTTGAGAACAGAAGAAGGACAACAATAATGACATCGTTGTTTGCTAGATTATGTTCAACTTAAACACAACTCAACTGGTTAAGAGACATTAATGTAAACCTTGTCTATTATATTCATTTCTTCATTTTGTTACATTGCATTTTCATTTAGTCAATAATATTAATGGCGTATACATTATATAGAATCCAAACTAAATATATAAGATATATATGTAGCTAAAATTACATTTAAAAGTTTCCAGACTAAATAATTAAACACAACTTTCAACGTTCGTAGACTAAACCTATATATAATATTCTAACTTACATGTAAAAAGTCGGAACGTAAAATTTTAACATGGATATGTCGTCTTCTCAGTTCGATTTTATAGTTTGGATATGTGATAAACATTTGATGGAAAGGTTTTAGCCTTCAAATGAGGAGATAAAAAAAAAAGCATTTATTTAGGTCCCGTTTGATAATCATTTCGTGTTTTTTTTTTTTTTGAACATTATGTTTGTTTTCTCTCAATTTCTTTGTTTTCATCTTTGTTAAAGACACATTTGGGTTCGCCTAATCAAATTTCAAAAACAAAAACAAGTTTTGAAAACTATTTTTTTTTTTAGTTTTAAAAAATTGACTTGGTTTCTTAAAACAGGCAAAGAAAGTAGATTAAAAAAAAAAAACTTAGAGGTGTGGAAGTAGTGTTTATAAGCTTAATTTTCAAAAACCAAAAGCTAAGGCCCCGTTTGATAACCATTTGGTTTTTGAAAATTATGCTTGTTTTCTCCTAAATTCCCTACCATGGCTTTCATTCTAGTTAAGGTTGCATTTGAATTCCTAGCCAAATTTTAAAAACAAAAACAAGTTTTTGAAAACTATTTTTCTTTGTTTCCAAAATTGGACTTGGTTTTTGAAAACAAGGTAGATGATTGATACTAAAACCAAGAAACTTATAGGTGGAAGTATGTGTGTATAAGCATAATTTTCAAAAACCAAAAACAAAAAACCAAATGGTTATCAAACGGGGCCTAAGTTCCCATTTAATAACCATTTGGTTTTTGGTTTTTGAAAATTAGGCTTGTTTTCTTTAATTTCATTACCATGATTTTCATTTTTGTTAAAGACACACTTGAATTCCTAACCAAATGCTAAAAATAAAAACAAGTTTTTGAAAACTATTTTTAGTTTTCAAAAACTGGCAAAAAACTGAGTTGGAAGTAGTTTTATAAGCTTAAAAACAAAAAATCAAATGGTTATCAAACGGGGTCTAAAAGTCAAATGATTATCAAATGTGACGTTAGATACTCAAACAGAAATAGAGAGGACAAGAGCATTTTGTGGCAGTGTTTTCAGTTGTTGAGACCAGGCTTTGTTAAAGAGAGAGAGGAAGCAAACAGTTGAGTATTCATGGGGTAGGAATTGGTGATTGGCCTTCTTTTCATCACTTTCCCACATGCTTTTCCATGTGAATTCTTTTGAGTTTTGGGGTCCATATATACATACATACACTCAATTCATGGTGTAATGGGAAAGTGCCAATTCAAATGCATGCCATAAATGAAGGCTTTTGGTTTTGCTCATCTTATTTCTTTTCTTTTTGTTTCTTCATTTTTCGTTAATTTACGAGTTTAGTCCCTGAGCTTTCGAATTTGTGTTTCATAGGTCTTGAAACTTTAAAAGATATCTAATAGGTTCTTGCACTTTTAATTTTGTGTTCGATAGGTCGTCCTTAATGTTCAAGTTTGTGTCTGATTTGTCATTGACCTATTCTACATCCTTTTAGAAAAATTCTCATGAACCTATTTGACACCAAAATTGAAAGTGTAGGGTTCTATTAGACATAAAATTCAATTTTAATTTTTAAAATTTTCTAATATGTTAGGGACATATTGGACATAAAGTTGAAAGTTCAATGACTTATTAGACATATTTAAAGTTAAAGAACCTATTAGACATAAAATTTTGAAATTTCATGGACCTATTAGACAATTCATGAACCTTTTAAACGCAAATTTGAAAGTTCAAAGACTAAACTTATAATTTGACCTTTAATTTCTTTTTCCCAATTCTCAATTCTATGATCACATTTTTTTAGTTCAAACAAGGAGTGAGGTGATTATTCAAATCTCGTGACTTGTAAGAGAGGCTATTAATATCTTTCATAATTGAGTTATGTTGAGATTAACAAATTCTATGATTATCGTACAATTTTGAGGATGTTGTTCGAGATTTTTCTTCATTTTCTTATTTCAAACTCCTAATTTTTTTTTTTTTTTTTTAAATCAAACATCTTGAATTGATCTTTATTTCCTTTTTAGTAAATGCTCTCTCATTAAAGTATATAGTTGGGTGATAATAATTGAAGCTATTATTATTGTCAAAAAAAAAAAAAAAAAAATTGAAGCTATTATTTGTAGTGTTCATTTAGTCTACTTTGTAGCTGTTGACAATGATTGAGCAAAGAAAGAAGTCCCCCTCCCTTGGACCAGTCTTAGATTAGAAAAAATTATACAAAAATTTGCTCTCCATATTTTTTCGAAATCGAAAAGTTATATGTAAAGAATTGAAATGTAAAGATTAGTCTACTTTTTTTTTAAGTTCAACAACATTTGGGGTGGGGGTGGGGGTGGGGGTCGAACCTCTGACCTCTTAGTCGATGGTATATTCCAATTACTGCTGAACTCTACCCACTTTAGCTTTTCTAATTATGAGATTGTCTCTCAAGAATATGTAGGTTTGTATTTTTTTTTCTACCATTCTTAAATGGAAGAAATTTCTTGCTAAACATTTAAGCTTTTCTTATTGGAAATCTAGAGAGGAATGTTCTTTATTTAGCAAGTAAGAAAAAAAAAAAGAATCCTAATCTTCTTTTTGAATTAAGGGTTATTTTCTCTTTCAACAAGAGTTACTTTCTTTCCTTAAAAGACTCTAACTTGTTTGGGAAGGTGTCTAAGCAAAGAAAGCAAAGTGATTTAAAAAATGAATGGGTGAAATTCTCATTCACATGGGTGTGGACCTCACCAATAATACATAAAAAGGAGTTCTAAAATTAAAATGATAGAATTTAACATGGGCCTTATGCAATAAAAATATCTTGGGCTTGGGCTTGGGCTTTCTAGAAGAAAGAGCAATTCATACACTTCATTTAGATTTTTTTAGTTCAACCACATTTGGAGGTGGGGGATTCGAATCTCATACCTCTTTATTTAGTATTAGAATAACAATTTATGAAAATAAATATAAATATAATACTAAGACTTTTAGGTAGTATTATAATTAAGTTTTTCCATGAAAAGTCTACGAAAATAATTAAGATATTCTTATAAAAAAAAATATGAAAGTACCATTATTAAAAAATAAATTTCACATACAATAAGAAATTCTACGAAAATAATGAAGATATTCTTATCACAAAAATATGAAAGTACCATTATTAGAAAAGGGATTTCACAAGAGAAATCGTGAAATAATCATGACGATGGTGAAGAATATAGATGTTTTAGTAAAGTTTCAGTATTTGAGTGTATAAAACGTGTCAAGAATGACCATAAAGATGATATTTATTGAAGAGTTTAGCTAAAGATCACACCCTAAATCGTGTTGTGAGGATGTTGCGTCATGAAAGATGGAAACTTGGAGTCAATCAGGCACGTTGATTGATGAGAAATGCAGAATTCGTAATGTCGTGTCAAATGGTCAAGCAATGACTTACTATTTATGGCTTGATTTGAGTTATGTCGAGTGAATTTGAACCATTATTGATACTTATCTTCATTATGTTGCTAATATTAGAATCGCCCACATATGTAATAATAATTTGAAAGGAGAATCATTAAATTTCATATAACAACATATAAGGAAATTCCTTGAAAAAGCTTTTAGAGATTCCTTTTTAACTCAAAAAGATTCAATGACAAATAATTGCAAGAACTACAAAAAATGTTCTTTCCAAAATTTTGCATAAGTGAATTACGAATAATATATTTCTTTTACTCAACTTTGTTTTTTTCAATGGAATTCAATTTTATCTCCAACATTTGTCATCGACTAAGAGGTCAGAAATTCAAATCCCCGCCTCACTATTGTTAGACTAAAAAAAGAAAAAGACAAATTTGTTAAATTCAAACTATTTTTTAAAAATAGTTTATATCACTCTACTTAATACTTTTCACTTATATTTTTGTTTAATTTTTTTAGAATATTACATTATGTGGAGTGAAAGTACGAACTTGCGACTTTTTAAAACTAGTTGAAAAATCTTAACTTGATGAATTATGTTCATATTAGCTACTTCTTTTATTCTCTATTTTATTTAGAATATTATATATATATTTTTCTTAATTGTCAGCATTTTAACGTTGGTGTGTAAGAAGACACTTACATAGTGATAAATTTGCAAATTGAACATTTTTAAATTTTCAAATCTATTAAATATAAAATTGAAGTTTAGGAACCCATTAGACATTTTACAAAGTTGAGAAATTTATTAGACACAAAGTTAAAAGTTGAGAGACTTATTACATGGCTTTTAAAGTTAGTGCATGCTTGGTAGTGATTTTGAAATGACTAAAATCACTTTTGTCATGTTCAAAATCACCTCGAAATATGCTTTTATTCATTCAAATTTGATTAAAAATTACTCTCAAACCCGCACTTAGACAAACACAATTTTGATAAAGTTAGATAACTAAACTTATAATTTAACAACTAAAGAATATCTATTTTGTTAAAGTCGTAAGGTTGAACCTTTGTTTTAATTCAACATAGGATGAGAATTCGAATCTCAAATTTTAAGTGAAAGATATATGTCTTAAGGAATCCGACTGTACTTGAACTTTGAATTATCTTAACCTTTGATGTTACGTTTGTTAATTTTGAAAAAAGAAAAAAAGTAAAAACATATTCTCCCACTTTAGCGGTAAAGAATGGTTCTCACAACGTAGTTGTCTTTTTAAAACCGATGTAGATCTTCTTGTTGAATTCATTGGATATAAAATCAAGATACTTTTACAATTTCAACTACGGGGCGGTGGTGCAAATTTTCCAACGGCATCCATTCCTTCGCCATTTGTTCTTCGCAGAAACACAAACCTCATCTCTCCACCCAAAACCCTCTTCCATCACACGATCACAAGCAAATCAACCCACAAATTCACCTCTCTCTATCTCTCTCTCAATCGCAAGAATTGAAAGATAACAGAGAGCTAGAATTTCACTGCAATGGCGACTCTAATGTCGGGCTCCAGAATTCAACCAGCAGCTTCTGTTCTTTCCTCCTCCATCAAGCATCTGGGTTTTAGTTCCTACCTTCGTTCCAATTCCTCGCTTTCTCCTTTTCACCATTCCTCCTTGTGCTTCAGGCGCTCTGGACCCAGACGAGCTCTCTCTGTTTCCATGTCGGTTGGCCCTCTTGAAACCTGTGTCAAAGCTTCCATTACAGTGCCCAACAGGCTCGGCGACTGTAATTTCTTCTCTTCATTTCTTTGCTTAATGGGTCGCCTGTGCTATTGTTGGGTTTTCGTGGGGTCTTCTTTGTTTCTGGGCTAAGGTGGACTTGAGATAAAGTACATTTCATGGAAGTTGTAGTAATTCGTAATTAGAAATATACAAGAGTGACTCTAAGTTGGTTTTTTTTATTTCCTGTTTGAAATTGATGTGTGTTTTGAGAAATGACACTAACATGATGGAATGCCTTCCAGTGAACTTCTAGAGCGTTATCGAGTTTTGTATGTATTTAATATAAATTGGTCCTTTTCAAGTCATGTGAGTGTGACATTGATTGAAACCGAGATATGTATTGATAGTGAAGAGAATGCAGAATGATAACTTCCCTTCTGAGTATTCTCATTCGAGCTTAAACCAACTAAACTCTTGCCTTCAGCCTACCTTCATCTCTTCCCTTATAAGTTTTAACCAATTCCTTGATTAAGGGCGAATTACCCCTTAATACCCTAATAACATTTCTTATCCTAATGGCATTCCTAACAGACATGTGTAAAGTGCACGAATTTGAGTACTGGTATGAAACCTCAATTTGGTCTTAATTATGGAAAATTTTCATTCTCTGCAGGCCCTTTTTGCCAAAGGGTACTACTAACTTTGGAGGAAAAGCATCTACCCTATGACCTAAAGTTGGTAGACCTGTCAAACAAACCAGAATGGTGATTATCTAATTTGATCTCTCTTGTTTTAGGAATTAGTTTTTTTTTTTGTATAAATAGTTTGATCTAAACTGTTTGATTTATCAGAAAGCTTTTTTGATAAACAGAGGAAGTTCTATACTTATGATGCCTTTAAGTGTGCAAGTCGTTGAACTTGAACACTTGAATTTTTTATCTATTTGTCTGTTCCTTTTTTTGTTAATTACTTCTTATGTGTCCAGGTTCTTAAAAATAAATTCAGAGGGTAAAGTTCCTGTGATTAAATTTGATGAGCAATGGGTTGCTGATTCAGATGTTATAACTCAAACATTGGAAGAGAAGTACCCAAATCCACCTTTGGCGACCCCTCCTGATAAATCTTCAGTGTATGTTTGTTGTTCTACAATTGCCTCGATTTTTGGATTTTCCTAGTAGGTACAAGTTCAATGATATGACACAACTACTGGAACTAAGCACTAAAAATTTACCTTCTGGAAACCTAAACTGATTAGCGTTCAGTGTGCGTACTATGGTATCAACCAAACATGCTCGTGAACATCCAAACTGGTATTCAGATAATAGTTTTGTGAGGGTAGTGGGAGACAATGATATCTTGCAAATTGCAATATTCAAACAAAATAAAAAAGGAAAACTAAAACTAGAACTCTAAATCTTTCATTTTCATGTGTTTTTTTTCTTCTTTTTGTAGAATTATGGTTGATCATTATTAATTTAAAAAACAAAAAGCAGATGAAAATAAATCTTCACCTTCAAAACGGTTTTTCTAGTATATAGCAACATGAAATATTACTGTATTATGAAAGAAAAGTTGTGTTTCAAGTACAAAGCAACAGAAAATAGTCTTTGAATACCATGTGGCTGAAAGCCTCTATGTATGTTTATTAAATTGAAAAAGCTTTCTGTGTTCACATACTCAGTTCAGTAAGAGTCTTTCCAAGGTTCATTTTGTCCTTATGGCATCTCATATTTGATATTTCCTTGTCTTCAGTTAGTGTGTGGAATTTATTTGATAAGTGTGCGGTAGAAAAATGAGAATTTTGTTCGTTACATATTTCATATTTCATCTCCAAATTTATCAAATAATTAATATATAGTTACTGGCAGCTATTATAATATTTTTCCTGCAGAGGATCAAAGATTTTCTCCACATTTATTGCTTTTCTAAAGAGCAAGGATCCAAATGATGGAACAGAACAAGCATTACTCAGCGAGCTAAGTTCTTTCAATGATCACATCAAAGAGAATGTAAGGCCTTTTTTCTTTTCTGTATTTTTCATTTTAAATCAAATATTATGCCATAGGAGGAGATGAACTATAATGAATTGCAACAAAATTGTTGAATGCATTCTCAATAAATAATCTGTACTAAATCTTATCCTCATATAATTTGGTTAAAGAGAAAACAGAAAGTGTTAAATGCGTTCATCATTATCTCACATTACCACTGGCAAGCTCTGGGAACATGTAGAAGTGTCTCTATTATTAAAATTCTATGATGAAAACTTCATAGAACCCTTTCCTTGCGTTTGGTCTCTCTTATACCGATTATAGTTTCACTATAATGTTTTCCCCTAAGTTTTTGTACTTTATGCTGGCGGTGCCACAAAATGATAGAAGTTGTAAGGCACCATTTATTTTTTGTGTTGCACGTGAATATCTCAGTCCTGATTAAGCTTATGCAGTTACAAGGTTTACAATCGCCCCTCATCTCTTATGTAATGAGCTGATATTGTAACGGACAACGGACACGACATAGATCTCCACAATGGTATGATGATATTGTCCACTTTGGACATAAGCCCTCATGACTTTGCTTTTGGTTTACCCCAAAAGGCCTCGTACCAATGGAGATACTTGTCTTCCCTTATAAGCCCATGATCCTTCCATTATCTAGCCAATGTGGGACTTTGGTCGCACTCCCAACAACCACTCCCAACAGATATATCACTATCTTAGATGGACTTGACCTTATTTTTCTCCTTCTAAAGGACTAGGATCTTATTTGGTTCTGTACGATGTTCTGCTCTTCTTAGAGTTACCATAGCTATTAATTCCTTTATTTCATTACTCGATCATCATGGCTTCATTACCTAATGTTTTAAAGGCCAAAGGCAGTTCCCTATTGGGTGAGGCTTAATCCTGAATAGAATGAGGCATGAAGCATATGCCTCCATCTAAATTAAAGAAAAAAAGGTATAAAGATCATAAACATGTCAATTAGGTATTCTACTATTGTAACTTTCTTAAATTAATATTATAAAGGTCATTATCATCATCACTTATAAGACCAACTTATTCTTTAATTTTTGTCACCAATACTTTCTTAAGGTTTGGTAATCGAAGTAGTAATGGGCTAAATGAACCACTTGTAGTGTATTGGCATTGAATACATAGGTGAATTTTACATTTTTAAGGAATATAGAAAATCAATATTATTCTTCTCATGAGCCTTAAGGACTTGAAGCCGTAGTAGTATGTTTTTGTATAGGCTTAAGCATCATATGATCCAAAAAGCGCATAAGACTTCAGTTCCCCCCCCCCCCCCAAGCATGAGTGGCAATGCATGAAAACTAAGAACTTACAAGTTAATATCTTTTGTTCTTTCATGACTTACCATTTTATATATTTCTCTTTTTTGGAAAGGGCCCTTTCATCAATGGGAAAGAGATTTCTGCTGCAGACCTGTCACTTGGTCCAAAGTTGTACCATCTAGAAATTGCATTGGGTCACTATAAGAACTGGTCTGTTCCTGACAGCCTACCCTACGTTAAGTCTTACATGAAGGTACAACTGAACTTTGAGCTAACTGTGATTTGCAACACATGATTTTTATTATGCATTACATCTTTTGACAATTGCTCTTTAGAGCCGTTTTTATAAGCTAATCAGAATACATTTAAACTATAATGTTACCATGCACTTGAAACAACTATTCATCCGCCCATGTTGTCTAAAGAATGAAAACTTCAATTGTTGTCAAAATTAGCCCATCCATTAAATTAAATTAAGAGAAGTGAGTTTTCAAAAGTTTTGTCAGAAATATTTTCAAAAAATTGTGATACTAAATAAATGATGGCTTTTAAAAGCATAGCACAACAGTTTTTAAACTCAACTCCAGAGTGGGACCATAGTTTCTGTAATGTCTGCTGTAATTCATTATGAAACTATTAATGTTGCCTGCCCTTTCATTTACAACAGGAGCTACACATTATCCAAAAGCACATACAACTACTAATGTCCCAATCAAAAAAAAGAAAAAACTACTAATGTCCGAATTCTAGGTTCGATGTAAACAGCATCTTAAACGCAGTCATTATCTTCATGTTTATTGAATAGTAGTGTCTAACAGCTTGCAATATGATACTGAAATGTGCGAGATTAAATTTCAATTCTTTCATGCCTCTGGTAACATGGCTGAATAGAGAGTTTAGGTATCAACTGCAAGACCATGGTTGAATTGAAATTCCATGGGAGAACCTTAACCATTTAGATTAACATACAATATTCTACCTGAATCTGTTTCCTAATGTAACTGAAGAAGCTTTTCTCATTTGTTTTATTACTTGCTTCAAATCTCTTAATCGTGATTCATGACATTGTATCAGAGCATATTCTCCAGAGAGTCATTTGCAAAAACTCGTGCGCTACCTGAGGATGTTGTTGCTGGTTGGCGTCCAAAGGTCTTTGGTTAAATATCTCTTCTACACCTCTTCAAAGGCAAGCATCGTTCTCGTTAAAATTTCTAACAAATATAATGCAATGAGTGTTTTTTTACTTCTAGTCACACTCAAAGCTGTTTAGTAGAAAATGTTGATTAGTACATTATGCTTATGTCCATTACATCATGTAAATTTAACTTCTCTATGGAAGGAAGTGATTCATAATGGATGAGCACTATGCCATGTAGTCTGAATTTGTAAAGCAAATGTTCAACTCATGATTCTTCTTTATTTATTTATTACTATTGTTATTCTGCTGTGTTGAAGAATTCAATGGGATGTTATGTCAAAGTTACCTGTGCAATGTTTCTCTTGCTTTATTAACAGAATGATCTCGACCGTGTCTTAAAGTATAAAGCAGAAGCGAATTCAACGTTAAGACCACGTCAATCTTTACACTTTCCTTCTCTTGTTTTCTACAAGCAGAGGTATGAAATATTTGAATTTTCTAAAAAATCTCGAACTCAAACAAATAGTTGTCTTTGTGGAAGTGAAGCCATTACCCCAACTGATAACTCAATGAGAGAGCAATGAAGTATGAACTAAGAGAAACTTATTCTTTCCTAGAAAACACCATTACAAGAGAAGAAAAAGCATGCTTTGATTATTGGTTTGTTTGTATTAGAAATAACTCAAATCGAATTTTCAGGACAGAGTGAAGCCAAGAAGCATTGACTTGGATCCTTGTTGCATGTGAAGGAGGATGAGATACAAGTTCAATCATTGTCATATTCTTGGACCTTGCTTGTTAGACCATGATAACCTGGTTTTTTGTTTTTAGTTTTTGAAAATTATGCTTGTGATTTTCATCTTTTGAATGACACATTTGAATTTTTAGTCGAGATCCAAAAACAAAAACGAGTTTTTGGTTTTTTAAAACATGGGAAGAAGGTAGATAACAAAACAAATAAACTTATAGGTGGAGATAGTGTTTCTAAACTTAAATTTCAAAAACCAAATGGTTATCAAACGGGGTCTTAAAATTTTCAATTTTTACTTGACGAAGGGTTAAGCGTTCATGGCTGATCAAATTTTCTCTTAAGCAATCTTCAATATCAAGAGCCAATCCAGACACGATGGCATGTCCAAATTATGAAGCATCCAAGGGAATGTCTTTTTTTTTTTGAGAAGAGAAACGAATTTCATTGATGAATGAAATGTGGAGAAGAACTCCGGTCACCAAAGGGTGAATTACATAAAAGCTTTCCAATTGGAAATCAAAAAGGATAAACTATAATCAGAGAAGGGGTGTTTACATTTACACCAATACAAAGCATGAAAGAGAATTAGATCCATAAATTTATGAAAGGAAGAGAAAGAATCTCTGAAAATTCTAGAATTTCGTTCGCCCCATAAAAACCAAAAGAAGACTCTGTTCAAGGCAAGCCACAAAATCTTCTTTTCTCCATGAAAGGGATGATCCACAAAAATGAGATTAAGAACATCGTTAATGCAATTTGGAAAAACGGTGGACCATCCAAAAGCATCAAGAATCTCTGACCAATATCTGGATGCAAAGGTACAATGAACAAATAAATGCCCAGGATATTCTGAGCTAGCAGCACACATTATGCACCAAGATGGAGACAAGTGAAAATGAGGCATCCGTCGTTGAAGTCGATCAACTGTATTAATAGCACCATGACTAAGCTCCCATAGAAAAATCTTGATCTTCTTTGGATAGAAATCTGTCCAAATGGCCTTATATAGATCATTTGCCATATTCGAATAGTCTACTAAATCTTCCATGAGAGATTTAACAGAAAAAATATTGGACGATTCCAAAGGCCATATCCAGGAATCATTACGGTTCTGTAAGCTGATGGAGGAAAGAATAAGTGATAAATCCATCCATTCCTCTGTCTCTACATCATTTAAATTACGCCGAAGACTCAGATCCCATGCTGTTTGATAAGCAATCCATGTTTCACCAACCAAACTCCTTGGACGATCTGTCAAACGATAAAGACGAGGAAAATTTGTAGCCAGAACACCGCAATTTAACCACGAATCATGCCAGAATGAAGTAGCAAGACCGTTACCCAACCTTCTTTTAACACGTGAAGATACAAGGTCAATAGTAGACGTAATGAATCGCCAAGGAGATTTGTGAGAACTTTTCTGAATAATGGTAGGCCAGAGGTTAGGCAAGCCATAGTTATAATATTTAGCTACAATCAGCTTGTGCCATAGTGCGTTTTCCTCATGTAAAAATCTCCAAATCCACTTTGCAAGAAGAGCAAGATTGCGATTTTTTAAGTTACCAATACCAATACCCCCCATCAAATGTGGGAGTTGTACTGTTGCCCAATTAATATTGTGCATACCACCATCACCTCTAGATCCTTCCCAAAAAAAATCACGAAATAGCTTATCAAGAGTTTTTGCAACCTTTCCTGGCAATTTGAATAAGGATAAATAATAAATTGGCATACAGGAGAGAACTGCTTGAGTAAGAGTATGTCGACCACCTTTCGAAATATATGAATATTTCCAACTATGAAGTTTATGTTGGATTCTTTCAATCACAGGCTGCCAAAAAGGAATAGTTTTAGGACTGCCTCCCAAAGGTAAACCAAGGTAAGTGGAAGGCCAAATTCCTTGTTTACAGCCAAACGTAGTTGTCAACCATTCCATTTCTGACTCCTCTAAGTGAATTCCCAAAACTTCACTCTTGGAATAGTTAACATTCAATCCAGAAGCTAGCTCAAAAATTTTAACAATATCGAACATGTTAGCCAAAGCATCCTTACGAAAGATGGAGAATAATAAAGTATCATCAGCAAATTGTAAATGATTCACATAAAGATGTGAATTTCCAATCGGATGCGAGACAATTCGACCCATATTAGCGCTGTGTGATAATAAACGACTTAGGCAATCAGATACCAAGATAAAAAGAAAGGGGGAAAGAGGATCCCCTTGACGAATTCCTCGAGAGGGAATGATCTTGCCTCGTGGTTTTCCATTAATAATGATAGAGTAGTTAACACTAGAAAGACATCCATAAATCCATTTCCTCCATACCAAGCCAAAACCCTTGGCCTGAAGAATTGCATCTAGAAAATCCCAATCGACTTTATCAAAAGCCTTTTCAAGATCTAACTTAATCACCACACCTTTCTTATGAGATAAATTCCAATCATCAATCAGCTCATTTGCTATAAGCGAAGCATCGAGAATTTGTCTGTTAGCCACAAAGGCCATTTGATTCTCCGCAATAGTGGATGGCAAAACCATTTTCAACCGATTGGACAAAACTCTAGCTATAATCTTGTATGCACATGGGATTAGACTAATCGGTCGGAAGTCTGATACTGATTTAGAGTCTAATTTCTTTGGAATAAGGCAGATATAAGTTTCATTCAAAGATACATTGATAATACCTGTATTATAGAAATCCTCCATCATAGTCATAATATCACGTTTGATGGTATGCCAAGAAAATTTGAAGAATTCAGCTGTAAAACCATCTGGACCTGGAGATTTACTCGAACCTAAAGATTTAACTGCTTGATAGACCTCATCTTCAGAAAAAACCGCCTCCAATCCTGTCGATTGTGAATCACTAATTGGACACCAATCAACATTAGTTGGTAGAAATCTAGTGCCACGGTCCTTTGTAAACAAAGTTTGATAAAAACCAAGGAACTCCGCTTCTATATCATTATCTGTAAAGAGGCTATTGCCTTCTCTAGACAAGATCTCTGAGATGGAATTCTTTCTTTTAGGGGCAGCCATAATTCTATGGAAAAATTTTGTATTTTCATCACCTTCTTTTAACCAGTTCAGTTTACAGCGTTGGTGCCAATAAATGTGTTCTTGGGCTGATAAATCCTCAATTTGTTCTCGCAATAATCTTCTCGAAGATATTTGTTCCATAGATAATGGAACCCTGTCCTCTGTATCATCCAACAATTTCAATTGTGTAACAAGAGATGGAAGTTGAGCAGCAGATGATCGCTGAGATAAATTCCATTTTCTGAGCTCAGATTTCAACCCTTTAAGTTTCATCATAAACCCATGGCCTGGCCAACCCTGAACAGTGTTTTCAGACCACCAATTATCCATAAGACCACGAAAAGAGTCTATTTTCAGCCAAGCATTCTCGAATCTAAAGGGACAAGGGCCCCAAGAGAGATCCCCAAATGATAGAGTACATGGGTAATGGTCAGATGTAACCCTATCAAGACGAAGAAAACGAGCTGCACCAAATTTATTGAGACAGGTATCCGTCATTAAGAATCGATCAATCAATGAGCAATAATGATTTTCACCACAACTGGACCACGTGTAGCATCCATTCTGTAAAGGAGTGTCTATGAGATGGTAATCATCGATCCATTGGTTGAAAATACGCATACTCCTAGTCACGGGCCGGCCATGCGATTTTTCCCATGACCAGCGGGTGACATTAAAATCTCCTCCAAGGATCCAATTGTTACCACCTAAACCAGCCAAGTCGTGAAGTTCATTCCAAAAGTCCGATCTGTCAGCATGCCTAGAGGGGCCATAAATAGCCGATAGCCAAAAAGAGAAGTTATCAGCCATAAAGATATGAATAGAGAGAGTGAAAAGACCTTGAATAGTCTCCTTTACTGAAAATTCTGGTTCACTCCACATAATAAGAATGCCTCCAGAGGCACCCACAAATTCAAGAGAAGTCCAACCAATATGAGAAGAGCTCCATAGGGATTTAATAATCCTACTACAAATCTGAGATTTTTTAGTCTCCTGAATAAGAACAATGCCCGGGTTTTGCTGCTGAATAGTTTTCTTAATTAAAGCCCTTTTCTTCCATGAACCCAAACCACGCACATTCCATGTCAAAAATTTCATATAACATTCTCGGCCCCCTCCATTAACGCCAAAGTGGCTGCTTTATCATAATTGATATTAGATTGAAGATTTCGTACCTCCCTTTGTAGTTTAGGTTTCTTGCCTGTAGTTGCCAATTTTTTCCTTTTACTTGACTTTGGTACTGTTGGTAGAGCCATAATACAAAGGCCATGTTTACTTAAGATCGGGGCTAAATGTTGAAGGCAATTGGGAAATGTGTTCGGTGTTGGAGACTTCATATTTGGTACTGGAGAAAGCCGTGGGGAATGGTAGGGTAGGATTTGTGGAGGTTCCAATGGATTTGGAGAGGAGGTATTATGGGTAGGATTCTGTTGCAGTGGGGGCATGATGTCTATCGGGGATGGAGAGTTCTGGTACGGTTGGCTCGGATCAATTGGGCCTTCAATTAGTGGATCATTAAAGATGGTGAGGTCCAACGGTCGAGGAGATGTTGGGTCTTGAGTTGAGTTGTGGGCCGTAGGGTTTGTAGATGGGCTGGAGAGAAAAGCTTTAGTGTCGGATCCAACGTTCAATTCATTCCTTGATGTAGATCCAATGTGGCCGAATTTAAGAATTGTGGGCCCAGGCAGTTGACTAACCGATGAATCAGAAGGAGGCGGTGGGAGATAATTCTTTCCTTTGTCGATTTTATCAGATAAAAGCGGTGCACTGGAGGTGATAAAATTTGGTACCGAGATTTTTGGGAAATTAGCTGGTGGAGATTTCCTTTTCGAATTAAAATTCGAATTCTCTTTTTCCGATTCCTCTTTCTTCTTTAATTCAATATCCTTAAATTCCATATTCGGTTTGTCATCTTTAATGAGGCCGATTCTGTGAGGGTTGCCGGAAATGCCTTTGGTCTGCACCGTGAGTTCAACGCCGGCAAGGTCTGATGTGAGCTTTACGGCGGTGGGAATGAAACCAGAAGTATTTGGCCGAATTTTTATCCTAGCCTCAGTTGCGATAATCATCCTATTAGTGAGGTTAGAAGTCTCCACAAAACCGCCGCAGGAATCCCCAATGAACCGGAAAATACGCTCAGTCCACAAGGTAGGGGGAAGAGAAGAGATCTCAATCCAACCTCCATAAGATGGTGTCATAATATCCTGTTGTGTAGAAGTAGTGGTTAAAGGATAAAATTTCAACTTATGCTTACCAAGAAAGGTCCAATCGGAGTGAGAGCATAAATTTGTAGCAATGGCTCGATCATACACATGGAGCATGGCTTTATTTGCCTGGAACGGATTGATGCAACATCGAATGGCTTGCCCGGCAATAAGTGATTGATGAATGCTCGGCCAGTCATCATGAAGATTGCTGCGTTGGAGAACAATGATCTCATTCCATTCTTCATCAATTGTGGAGGCTGAAGGCTCTTTCGAGGGAGGAGTAATAGTATCTATTGGAGGCTTTGATTGAAGGACGTCCTTGAAAGATGTAGGAGAAGGCTTTGTGGGCTGTCGATGGGCTTCAGCGGGGTATTCAGAGATTAACGAGAAGAAAGAAAACCATCCTTGTTTGTTATTCTCCGATGGAATAAGTATCCTTTGTCGACTACCAGAATTTTGCACCTGGTTGACTTCGACAAAGAAGCCATTCTTGTTATTCAACTTTTCGATCCAAAGAGTATAGTCGTCGCTCCTTAAATCCGAGAAGAACTTGTGCGAACATGGTGAGTGAGCAATGGTGTTGAAGGATGAGGCAAGCCATTTTAGAGATTTCCAAGAAAGAGAAATCGAATGGGATGAGTATTTGCTATATTCGGTGATCTTTGCTCTACTTCCTCTAAAATGTTCATCAAAAGCTATTGTGAAATTTTTCCTATCTATGGAGATGGATCGGGTAGAATGATTCCATGGTTGAACAGGGTGAGCCTCTGTGGTTTTCATGGTGGTCGGCAAAGTTAGGTCAGATTCCGGTAGGGGGAAGAGGGAAGGGGAGATACATTTTTCTCACGCGCCAACATGAGTTCGACGTAACAGAGATATCAAAATCCTAAGATAGACTTAATTTTAAAATGTGCTACTTAGGGAATGAAATGAAAATCGGGAATAGTTGCTACGCATCCAAGGGAATGTCAAGGCCACTAAGTTTTAAATCTTAGGTCGTTCATCATCCCCAGGTTTCTTTGGACAAACCATCGTTGTGGTTAATGTTAGGTTGGACTAGGAACTTGATTGCCATTGTTTCTCATTTCAATTGACGGTTAAGCCTAACTTGGCTATCACATGGACACAACTATTTATTCACTATATCACTTATGCTACATGTGCAATTGATGAGTCTTGCTTATTGCTATTTTTCTTTACTTTTTGCAAAGGTAATTGATGATAAAAAATCCACTAAACAATCATAGATAGTAATTGGTGAATCAAGGTCAAATCCATTGAGATTGATTTATGCAAATTTGATGAAATTATGCACTAAGAACATATGAAATATGGGTGGAATACTAAGAGATATAAGTTCTAATATTCCTAAAACAAGGGATCCAATTCAAATATCTCACCTCACATGTTCTCAAGAAAAAAAAAAGTTCCAAATGATTATATATTATATAAGAAATTGATCAAGAAATGGCTGAAATTTATGAATTTCCAATTTAGGGCTAATTATGATGATAAGTTTCAAGAAAGAGCATGTAAAAAGGAAAGGAAATGTGTAAAGATAGAATGGAACCCATACATTGTATTTTAGATTTCGAATTTGAATTAAGTCAAAGTAGATTTGGAGAGACGTGGTTGTTTAGATACAACTTCCTTAAAATTCTGAATGTAAGACCATGCTAAAAGGGTAAAAACGAAAGAGGAGTACATACTAGTGCTAGGGATGTTCATGGACGAGGATGACTTCCCGTTCCCATCTTTTTTTTTTTTTTTTTTTTTTTTGAGCTAAGCTCGTTTTGGCTCCCATGGCTCCCATCCCTTGTTTAAATCTAAAACTTTTCAAATTGTTATTTTTTTTTAATGAAGATATCTATTAATTTTCAATAAGACAACTAATTATTCACATAAAATTCTCATTTAAATGTAAATCAAGCAAGTCCATGCAATAATCGTGTCGAACAAAGATCGGTGATTCAAATCTCTAACCTCTCAAAATATATACCAATTACCAGTGAGCCACTCTCACAATATTCACAAGTTCAACAACAATAATTTTGTATATAACTCATTGTAAGTTGTAACACCTCGTATAGTTTACACTTTTGTTTTTCTTTTTACAATTTTCCAAAAAATAAAAATAAAAAAGGCAATTTTTTTGTAAAGGGTTTTTTTTTTTTGTTTGGTCGCAGCAAATTTTTCCTACTGTCAGTCGTCAACTCGTCATCGTCACCCATATAGCTCAATCCCCTCTCTGTGCCACTGAAAAGCCTCAGCCATATTCCATTAAGCCCCCAAACCTCTACATTTCAATTCCTTCACTTCCATTCCAATCCTACCATTTCCGAGCACAACAAAGCTTTCGCCAAGACATGCTTCTTCAAATGGCCTTTTCTGGCCCTTCCCTCCTCCCTCCTTGCTCTGCTTACAGACTCAATCCCCTTATCCTTACCAAGCAACGGCGTGCCTTTGGCCTCTCCCGCTTCCATTTCCGTCGTCCACAGCTGAGACTTTTAGCTGGTACACTCAATTCTCCTCGCTTTTGGTTGCCTTTCTGGGTAGCAGCAATGGGTTTCTGTCACTTTCTGTTTTCTGGGTTCTCATGAATTTATGTTCCTATGGCTTTTAGTGGGTGAATTTGATTCATTATTTGCTAGAGCTATTGAATTCAATTGGGTGTAATGGGTTGCTTTTGTGGGTAGCAGTAATGGGTTTCTGTCCCTTTTTGTTTCTTTGGTTCTCACGAGTTTATCTTCCCATGGTTTTTAGTGGGTGATTTGAGTTCATTGTTTGCAAGGGATATTTTATTCAATTGGGTGTAATGGGTTGCTTTTGTAGGTAGCAGCAATGGGTTTCTGTCCCTTTTTGTTTTTTGGTTCTCATGAGTTTTTTTTTTTTTTTTTTGGTTCTCATGAGTTTATGTTCATGGTTTTTAGTGGCTGATTCGAGTTCATTATTTGCAAGAGATATTCTATTCAATTGGGTGTAATGTTGATTGGGAATGTCATGCTGTTGCTTGGCATTGGGTGTTCATGAACCTTTATCTGAATGTCATAAACTGGTGATGAAACAAATTCATTTTATTGTTTAGCTTGTAAACTTTTAGATTAAGAATTTGACTGAGATGAAAGGAACATTTCCTTTTGGTTGGATCCTTGGTAGTCATGGATATAAGAATTTAAAGTTAGTAGGATTGACTTCTTAGTCTTGATTCTTTACTGTAGCTAGAATTGAACTCGGTAAATGAAAGTCTCACATTGATTTTCGTGTATGTATATTCATCAGTGGTTCATTGAATTTTCAGTTGCTGCGTCAGCGAATGGTGTGTTTACTTCTCCAGAGATAGCAAAGACGTTTGACTTTACTTCGGAAGAGCGAATATACAGATGGTAATTAATGTCATGTCAAGTCCCTCATAGTATTTGATACTATGATCGCTTCTCTTTTTGATAACATTATGGATGTGTTGCTTTGGCCTAGTTGATTTGCATTTTGCACATTGAAGTCTTGTGTTTGGGATAATTTCTCATTTTAACCTGTTCTTTTGAGTAAAAGATGTTTAGTTGAAGATGGAAGGTTACTTTATGGGTTTGCATTTTATCATATGTGTGTGCTTGCAAAGAAGTTGGTGCACTATTTCAATAATTTATTATCAGTTAAAGATTCGAACTTTCCAAGCATGCACTCATATTGCCTTTTCTGCGATTGAAATCAGCTTGACTTCCTAACATATTTTTTTTAATCTTTTCAACTCTATGTGATGTGTGGAGAATTTTTGTTCTTTAATAATCTCCATGATGATGCTTAACAAATTTGAGGAAAACCTATTATTTGTTTCTAAGTTGTCCATTAATGAAATTTTTTGGTTTAACTTGACTCAATTTCTGTTCTTGACGTAGATGGTAACCACCTCAAGTTGTTCCAACAGTTAAAGAAGCAAGTTTATGAACCAAATGTGTTTTTAAGTTATGGGTCCAAATCACTATGGTTACCTACATAGGATATTAAATATTTTTTGAATTTCTTGATGCTAAATAGCATATATTCGGTTGTTTCGGAGGATCGGTTAGTTTTTTGAAATAAGGTCTCTCTTTCTCTATATCATTTTTTTCTTCCTTTTTTTTTTTTACAAAAATTTTTATGTTGAAGAAATTTGGCTCATACTTTAGGAGTAACTCAGGGTGAAGTTTCTACATCTTTTTTTCATTAGATTTGGTTCTACATTTTTTTTACAATTATATATATATTATTATTATTTTACTGTGTAAATAAATTACATGTTCTTTTTTTTCCCCATTTCTTTAAATTAAATTAATTCTTCTTTTTTTTTTTTTGGCAAGGGAAATGCCTTACCACTTACTGGCCTTGTATCTCGTACTCCTTTACTTTTAAATCTTTATAACTGAATTTCAGTTTATTGTGAGAAGAAAACAATTCTGCTCACTTACAAAATATCATTTGATCCTTTCTGGCTCTCCCTATGTTAGGTGGGAATCTCAAGGTTATTTCAAGCCACAATTTGATCAAGATAGTGTTCCATTTGTGATTTCAATGCCGCCTCCCAATGTCACGGGATCACTGCACATGGGACATGCAATGTTTGTGACTCTTGAGGTTGTGAAATTATGAGCCAGCCTTAGGTTGATTGTATTAGATCACGACTGTGATGTCTGCATCTTTGGTTTTTTCTTTTTTCTTTTGAAGGTCATAATTCTGCCTGATATTACAGTTCAATGAACCCAGCGGCATGCTTTCTTCAATTTTCATGTATAATATATCAAGTTCAAGTTCCTGCTTCTGTTCATGAAACCCTATAACAGGATTTTCAAGGCAGTGTTGTTAAATTTGCCTCAAAATGTTTCTGCTGATCATATAGTTGCTTTTCCTCGACCTTTCCTATCAATATACAGTTAGCTGTTTAAGGATGCTGACTTTAATTATTTGAAAAAGATGAGCAGAATAAAGCCACTTATAATTTGGTCTTTAAAAATTAACTGATGGGTGAATGAGATTTGTTACTTCTTTGAAATTTCAATAGAAATGTTTGTATACGAAAGTGTAAAATCCAAAAGAAATGCAACAATCCCTGGATATCAGAATTTTTCTTCATTATATAATGCTGATTTTATGGTTGCCCATTTGAATTTGAATTTAGATGGGCAATATAACTGGTTCCTTTTGCTAAATATGCTACTTCTTTTCCTATTATCCTCATTTCGTATGAAAAAGTAAAATCAGATTTAAGATAAGAAGTTGATATGGAAGACAATCCTACTTTTTCTTATCATAGCCCATTATTTTTATAATGAATTTTTACCCATTAGTTTATGCTCAACATTTGATGCCATCAGAAAATTACAATGAGATAATATTCACAGCAAAAGTTTGATTGTTTACTTGTCTTAGGTCCTTGGCCAATTTTTATGAGCAGCCTTTCATTTTGGTTCGTGGTGTCTTTGCCATAGTTATCTCTAAATCAATGCTATCGGTTTCCCCTGCCAGGATATTATGGTTAGATACAACCGCATGAAGGGCAGACCAACGCTCTGGCTTCCTGGGACTGATCATGCAGGTATTGCAACACAGGTTTGTCTCTAAATGTGAGCCGGTAGACTGTATCTCTACTTTCATTTGCTTAGTATCTCATAAACACATAAAACAAGCCAAAATATGCAAATAATTTTACTCTTCACTGCAAGAGAAATTTCTCCTTATTTGTATGGATGCCTATCCAAGTCAGTGACAGAGTATATTTCACCTTCCTCTTTAAAATTGTTCGTATTTGAGTTTGATCTCAAGACACATTCTCTTGCATTTCTTTGCAGTTGGTCGTTGAAAGAATGCTTGCATCTGAAGGAATAAAAAGGGTTGAATTGGGTAGAGATGAATTTACAAAGCGAGTTTGGGAGTGGAAAGAGAAGTACACCATCTTGCTCAATTTAATCTGTTAGTTACTTAATTTGGTCCTGAAGTTCACTTGCTCATATGTAGAATAAAGATGGTGTTTAGCAATCATGCCCATCAAGATAATTAATAGCTTTGTAGATTTTGAAAATTTTATCCTAGCATATTTGGGTCGTAAATTTTATATCTCGGTTCTTTGCTTATGTATAATAATCTTAGCACAAATTCAACTTATTTTAATGACAAAATTTCTGGTGAAGTTGCTGAAAATCCCTTTTTGGGGTATGTCAAAATTGATGTGGCTGCATATTCTTGAATCAGAACAACGATCCTTTGTTGTTCCTATCATCCATTGTTGATCCAAAGCAACCATTTGAAAATATTTATGCTATGAATTTTAACCGTTCATATTTTTATTCTAGTAGTTACCTCATTTGAAATAAATGATTTGTTTTCCATTCAAACTTTCAAGGTATGGTGGAACTATCACTAATCAAATAAAGAGACTTGGAGCTTCCTGTGATTGGACTAGAGAGCACTTTACCCTTGATGACCAGCTAAGTAGTAAGAGTGTTTTTCCATTACATTTCTTCCGTAGCAAATAGACATAAAGAGGGTTAATATTAGCATAAATGTAAGTTAAATGAAATCTTTTCTAAGAATTTGCAATTGTGTGGTGTCTCATTATTTCACTGATATTTGCCATAATTCGGGGGCTTTTGTGCAATTTTGATGTTCTTTATATAGAAGGTTTGTAATGTTCTTTCATTTGACTCCTTATGGGTGTTCATGTTTGTATTTTTTAATATACTTGTAACTTTTAACTAGTCAATGAAAAGTTTGTTTCTTGTTTTTTCAAAAAGGAATAAGGTTATTAAATTGCAAATTTGGTCCCTATGGTTTAAGTATGATTTCAATTTGGTTCCTATGATTTTAAAATTTCATTTAGCCCTTATAGCTTGAGCTTTATTCAATTTAATCCTTATGGTTTTAAAAGGTTCAATTTGGTCTCTATGATTTGGTTAAATCTCACGAATTGTCCCTAAACTCTTTCTTACCTGTTCAAAAAATCCACTTATTTCCTTCAATCTGTTACTACTCTAATATAGTCAACTAAAATAGTTAGCAGAATTAAAAAAAAAAAAAATCATTAGCTCATTCCACACCGCACCAATGCACCAAAGGGAAACATGGATCTTGGAATGGATCCCTTTGCCCAAAAGTAAAATAAATAAATAGATTGGAGACATTTTTTAAGGTTTTCGGGAAGAGGAGGATGCTATTGATCTTATTACTATTTTTGCATTCTAAGTGAAGTTTTTATTTATTTATTTATTTTATTTTTTACAACCTTACTTCAACAGGATCTGTTCTATAGGTTGTACATTTGTGTCCTTGAGTTCCAAGTGAAGCTTTTTTTTTTTTTTTTGCCAAAATTTTCTTTCGGTTATAATGTCTATGAAATCAAGTCAATTGAAATGCATTTTCTAATTCCATCCGATTTGTATAATTCTTTCGTTTTTAATTAAATGTTCATTTAGAAAAATAAACGAAGATATTCGAAGAAGCCCATTTAAAATATCTTCTTATAATGGTCAGTTGGCTTGAAAGCAATTTCCACATTTGCTGATACATGCTTTTGAATGTTTAGGAGCCGTTGTTGAGGCATTTGTTCGGCTTCACGAGAGAGGCTTGATTTATCAAGGTAGAATTCTGATTTCTGAAGGACCTCTGTGTACCATGTAGGGTCATATAATGCAGAAGATGTCGATTTAGCAAGTTCCAAATTTGGTCTTCATTTATGAATATTCATAGCTCTTTTAGAATAATTTATGGGCTTTACTATAATTTTGATCTTGAACTCTACTGGTTCCATTTTGATTCCAAGCTTTTGAAACCTTGATATTGGTGGCTGAACTTTTATCTATATTCTATTTTGATACCTGAGCTTAGTCATTCAATTTTCATTAAACTCCAATGCCATATCCAAAAACTTCATCTTTATGGTAAAGCTTCGCTGCGGACCCTTAAAGGCTTAAACCTCTCTCACTTTCAGTTAGACCAGACTGTTAAACTCGGACAAGTTCTTCCTAACTGTGTGACTGGGTAATTTAACTTGTTCTTGTTTTTAATGGCTTAGGCATTTGTTAGCCATTACCTTAGTTTTAAACCTGTAATTTACTCAATTTTCTCTAATTAACGCCACTTATTTCCATTAGCTTACAGCCTATTTAAAGGGCAGAGATTCATATCGTAAAGGTTTTGTAATTGTTACTTTATGGAAGGATTTGGAATAATGAAGGAAGGAGGAACCTAAACCAAATCCGAGATTTGATTGGTTGTGTTTTTTTCTTCTTCTCGTTAGCTTAATCTAAGTTCTTTTATATATAACTTCGACCAATTGGAGTTTAACTCGTTTGGCTGACTTGTGTTTCATATATCAATAAAATAGTTATTTCTTATGTTAGAAAAAGAAAAAAACTTGTCTATTTTTCATTCTTTGCAATTATCTGAGGTGCCATTATCATGCATCGACATCCTTCTGCAGACTTATTTTTTGTATGCCCTTGTACATTATTTTGTTTTTCTCCATGAAAGCTTGGTTCTGAAAAAAAATCATCTACTTTACAACATAGATTTTTTTGGGAGCAATTAGACGATCTTCCGATAGAAATATTTTGGTTACCTGATATTTTAGTTCTTTGTAAAAAAAATAATCAGGTTTTTGAATTCTTTTATTAAAATTGAAGATCGAGTATGAATTATTTCTAAACTGAAGATGTTTAGACAATTAGCTGATTACGGAGTTTATTTATTTATTTATCCTCAGGATCTTACATGGTAAACTGGTCTCCTAATCTGCAAACTGCTGTTTCTGACCTGGTAAATCTCTAGTTTATTGGTGAATTTAGTTCTATAATTTCTTGTTCTCCATTTTTACTTTCTGATGTGAATGGTAACTTCTTTACCTAGGAAGTAGAGTACTCTGAAGAATCTGGTACTCTCTATCATATTAAGTATCGAGTGGCTGGAGGTTCAAGGTAGTTGTGAGAACACATTTCTTTAATGCTCTATTTATTTGGTTAGAATGTTCAATTTCATTTGTATTATTAGAATTGATAATCGAATTCAGTAGCAGATGTAGGTCTTCTCCAAAATAAGTTATTCATAGTTTTGTGGAACTGTGATATTTATTGAGCAAGAATTCTACTATTCCTTTTCTTTCAAATACATCACAGTAATGGTATTATAATACACTCAAATGGATTTTTCTTCATTTGGTCCCCTATGAAGAAATTGAACTACTTTTTAGATCAGTAGCAGATCAAATTCAAACTACAACTTATAAATTTCTCGAGAAGGTTAAACGTTGCCTAGAAAATCTTACATGGGAGAGTTAACACTTCAGATTGCATTCAAAGGCACCCTTCCCTCTTGTTAGGTTCACAAGTGCATTCTGTTTGGTATCTAAGTAGTTGGAGAGCCACACCCCAAAAGTCAGGCGATTGGAGAGGGAGAACCAACCACTTATATACCCCATGAGGAGCCCATATCTCTCCAATGTGGAACAAAGGTATCCCATACTTTCTTGGTCCCTAACACATTCTTTGTAGAGAGGTGTCGAAGGATTTGGGTCCTGTCCTTTGGAGATGCAAGTTCGGTCTCCCAATTTGGGATTCCTTTTTGGAGGCTTTTGGTGTGTAATTTTGTATTTGGTTTGAAATGGAGATTGTTGGCTTATGATGGAGGAGGTTTTATTCCACTCGCCCAGGGCCATAGTCTATGGCAAGTTAGTGTTTTGGGTATTATATGTAGCATTCAGCTTGAGAGGAATGAGAGTATTTTCAATGGTTAGAAAGGTTGTGGGGAGAGGCATGGGCTCTTGCCAAGTTTAATTCCTCTCTTGGAAATACGTCTGTAAAGATTTTTTTTGTAATTATCATCTCAGTTTTATTATTTTGGATTGGAGACTCTTTGTCCCGTTAGGTTTTTAGATGTTTTTTCTTTGTTTTGTTGGGCGGTGTTTTTGTAAGCCCCCTTTTTATTCTTTTAATTTATTCTTGATCAAAACTCGAATTTCATAAAAAAATTGAAAAGAAAAAAATACTCTAGGAACCACGGTCAACAAATTTTTTTCCTTTCTTTTTTTTACTATTATCAAAAGAAGCTTAGAAAAGGGAGCCAAACTAAGAAAAAAGGTCCAATCAAGTAAAACAAGACCTAAAGGCCAAATGGTAATTACAAAAGGCCTCGTCATTGAAACCCAAAGAGAAACATAGAATCTAACAAGAGACCAAAGATCTTAGATCGCTAGAATATCTCTCTTGTCCCTTAAAGATTCTATTATTTCTCTCGTCCCAAAGACTCCACAAGATAGCACAAACCCTAGCTTGCCACCAAAACAATCATTTCTTATGAAAAGGTGAATGGAGAAGAAGGTCCTCGAGGCTCGATCATCTCTCTATAACTCTAAAAGCTGACAAAGCAAAAGTTGAATGCCTCAAGGAAACAACTCCAAACAATTTGCAAAATAACAACTACATATGATTG
This sequence comes from Luffa aegyptiaca, assembly GCA_017139565.1. Lineage (NCBI taxonomy): Eukaryota > Viridiplantae > Streptophyta > Magnoliopsida > Cucurbitales > Cucurbitaceae > Luffa > Luffa aegyptiaca. The sequence goes on from CM029396.1 coordinate 2,272,672, forward strand.
AGATCCTCCACAGCCGTCTTATTTATTTATTTATTTTTGCCGTCTTGCAAAGAATACAACAAAGTGGCCCTACCAAGATGGACCCTCTGCCCGAATCGGTGGTAACTCTTTTGTGCATAACTTGTCACATAAAGAACTTAACCTTCTTGGAAGTCTTCACCTTCCAAAGGAAAACTAGAACCACTTGACGACGGAACTAACCAAACACCAAAAGAAGGAACAACAGGAAAAGCCTTTGGAAGGACTAGGACTCCAGAGGTGAACATCCCCCTCCAGGGGTAAAGTGAAACTCTCCAAGCTAGGATAACAGAGTCAGAACATCAGTGAGTTCTCTATTGGTCAACGAACGACAGAACTCCAAAGAGAGAGAAAGAGAGCTCTTAGAATGAGAAAGGATCGTAACTATCAAATGATTCCTTAAAGAGGATAAATGATATAAATGGGGAAACATGGAACAAAAGGGTCTATCTTTCAACCACTTATCCTCCCGAAAGTAAGTATCCCTCCTATCTCCTATAGTAAATTGAACAAATAGAAAGAAAAGGAAGCTCAATCGAAATATCTTTCCACAGGTTTCGAGGAGTGTCCCTAACCCCACCAACGGTCCATACAAATGGGTGGGGATCGTACTTGCTTACAATGACCTTGTGCTATAAGGTGTCAAATTCATGATGGAGTTGTTATAGCCATTTAGCCAACATTTCAAATTTGTCCGAAGTTTGTCAATGAGATTATTAACTTTAGAGGGATCATTACTAGTAATAATGATATCATCAAGTAACATGTAGGTTAAAGAACTCCACAATTAACTAATTTTAATAATCTTATTTTATAAATAAATAAATAAATAAAAAAAATAAATAAAGATTAACATCTTCTCAAAAAAAAAAAATAAATAAATAAATAAATAAAGATTAACAGTACATTCATATAATCATCTGGCATGTTCCTCTGTACAAGTCATACTCATAGTCATATCTATGCAGAGAACTGAACCTCAACCAATTCGTATGTATACCTTCTTCTCTTTATTAAAATTTTTATCCGTTTGAGGAAAAATGGACATGCAACCTTCTTAGGTACCAGATTCCTATTGCAATAAAGAAAATATCTGTTTTTAAAATAAAAATATAAATATTAAAACAAAGCGTGTAAGAAGGAAAAGATGATGGAGCAAGTCACGTTGTGTGTTTTGGAGCGTGAAACATTTCAAAGCCCCAGTATGCACTCTGTTACCAAATATCTTTATGATATTTCTCTCTCCTTCTCCCAATACGTGATTTGGGGGCTTTTTGGTGTTAATCGGTCTTAGTTTTTTGTTGTTATGTTGTACTGCATGCTTTTTGGTCCCTCATGGTACTTTCATCTGCCTGAATGGTCTCATATTTGTATAAAAGAAAAAAGAAGAGAGAAAAGAATCTATTTTAATCTTCTAGAATTTCCCTTGCCTTTTAATGCAATATGCATTTCAAATACGTTTTATGACTAGAAGATAAAGATTTTGTAATATTTGCCTGTTACTCAAGTTATCTGACCTTATTCAAGATTCTTAAGCCAGGCAGTCTTAGCTACATTATTTAGTTCCTAGCCAAATAGTGCTGTTATTACATATATTCTTATGTATTATTACCTTTCTACTGAGCCTATGCAAGGGATTCATGCTTTGAGGCTAACATTTCAATCATATTTTATTAGGAGTGATTACTTGACAGTAGCAACAACTCGTCCTGAAACCTTGTTTGGTGATGTAGCTATAGCAGTGCATCCTCAGGTAAGATGCGTCAAACTATTTGCAGTTTAACTTGTTTTGGTGATGGGGGCTACATGCTTATAACTAGTTCTGTCTCTCTGAGGTTTTAAGCACTCCATTGGTGATGAAATTGCCGAGCAATCTGGAAGTTTATTGAGTTTGGTTCCTTTTAGCTTCACTTTTCTGTTTGCCTATGTTATAAGCAAACTGAGACCTAGCTAACTAAGTAATGTGTTATTCTACATCTTTATGACTTTGTATGACTATCCATAAGTTTCTGTTAACTCCACCCACCAGAACTATAAATTATTGAATCGATCTGATGTAGTATTGATGTTGAAATTATTGTCAGTCTAATGAGCTCTTCTGAGTTTTAGTCCGTAGGAATGGTAATTGATCAACCAAATAATTATATCTAGTTTATTAAAAACTGGTTGCAAAAATTTTTAAATCTGTGGATACCTTGATAGGTATCCATCCATAAGTTTCTGTTAACTCCATCCACCACAAATATTGAATCAATCTTATGTAATACTGATGTGGAAATCTTAGATAACCACGTGGTACTCCCTACATTAATAAATCTGTAATAACATAATTGTAAGTTGACAAGACTTGTCTGGTACTATCATGGTTAAATGGCTTCACGATACCAGGAAGGTTATCAGAAAGATGACACTAGGAATTTAAGAACTACTATTACAGCAAAGAAACCAACTTAAAGAAATGTTTCAATCCGTAAACTTTCCTCTTCATGATTTTCTTGTTGTATTCTACCTCATTCTTTTGTAAGGTTAAGACTTTTTGTTACTTTGCACATGATATGCAATTAAGTATCCAATGAAAATGATCTAAAGGTCTAAATATTTTTATTTGGTGAGTCAATCTAATGATAGGAAAAATGGACATATTTGAAGCGTAGCTTAGGACTTAAAAGAATTGTAATGTTTTTCTTAGATATATCCACTCTCACCAATGTTTCTTGCCAATTAATATGAAACTGATTCAGGATCCTTATAGTGGTGTGATTATATTTGCAGGATGAACGGTATTCTAAATATGTTGGTATGATGGCAATTGTTCCGATGACGTATGGTCGTCATGTCCCTATCATCTCTGACAAGGTAACTGTATTCTCAATTACCTTATCTATTTGAGATGATTATCTTGATTCAACTTGGTAGAAAGAAATATCCTTCTGTTTCTGCTTGTTGCTGTTGCAAAAAATCCTGTCTTTACAGCTAATATATTTAATTGTTCCAACAACATATATGGTTCACATCCCTGACCCTATCTTCTCCAACAGGATAACTGCATGCACTTACCTTTTCTATTTGAGATGACTGTCTTATTCGAATTGCAGAAAGAATATTTAGGAAGTTGAGGAATGTCCACGACCAAAATTCTTTTGAAGATGAACCATCATGGGTTGGCCCTAATGGTCAATAAGGGCCATAGAAAAAATAAAGGGCTTAGAGGGAATGGGTTCAATCCATGGTGGCCACCTACCTAGGATATTTAATATCCTACGAGTTTCCTTGGCAACCAAATGTAGTAGGGTCAGGCGGTTGTCTCATGAGATTAGTCGAGGTGCGCGTAAGCTGGCCCGAACACTCATGGATATCAAAAAAAAAAAAAAAATCTTTTGAAGATGACAGAAACACTATGGTTGGCAATAAACACTTGAGAGAGAACAGTTATAAAATATATAGATAGAGAGCATTAACTAGAGACACCATAACATATAGTGTTCCAGAATTTAGAGACATTCTTTTCAATTCCTAGAAGTTCCTCTCCGGTTCCTTTTTGTCAAAAATTTCAGCATAGGGGCTTATTAGCGTTAAATCAGTAATTGACTTTGCCAACAAGATAAGGGCGTTCACACAGTAGTTGATGCAGCAAGTCTTTTAGTTATAAGGAGCATACCTTGCAATTCCAAGCATGTTGAATAGAGACCACCAACCCATAAAACAGAGTTACAGAAATCAATAGTGAAAAAACATATTATCAGAATGTTCTCAAACAGAAGTCTCGTTTTATTATCATGTTTCTTCTTAACTTATAGAATTTCTTTTCCCTTTCTGTACTCGGGCATTCTTTTTATATTAATACAATCTTTGTTCTCTGTGGGAACAAAAGAATTACAAGTAATGTTAATCTTTTCATTAATTATCAAAAAGATTTTTGAGCACCTTCAAGTGTTTAGATTTGATGAGGTTTTAACTTTCCCTTTTCTTTTTAATCTTTGAATTCAACATCTTTGATTTACCCTACTCATTAACAGTCTTCAGTCAAGGCTTCTTCAAAAGGTTCTCTCTTATATCTTCAGTAGATAATTTCATGTGTAATTGTGCCAGATCTAAGCACTTGCTTTCTGATTTGTTGCTGTTATTTCAGAATGTTGATAAGGACTTTGGAACTGGTGTGCTAAAGATAAGCCCTGGACATGATCATAATGACTACCTGCTTGCTCGGAAACTTGGTCTCCCTATACTTAATGTGATGAACAAGGATGGAACCCTTAATAAGGTTGCTGGACTTTACTGGTAATTTTTTGAGATTGGTTTAGTAGGTTATTTGTGATTTGTTCATACTATTGTGTCTGATAGTGATAGAATCTACTATACTAGTGGTTTAGATCGGTTTGAAGCACGAAAGAAACTGTGGGCAGATTTGGAGGAGACAGGCTTAGCTGTAAAAAAGGAAGCACACACCTTACGGGTACCAAGATCCCAACGTGGAGGAGAAGTGAGTTTCTATTATTTCCCTTCTATTACAAAAGCTACTAGTTGTCTGTGGCCTTCTTTTTCCACATGGTAGTTAATTGGTTTTTAACTTACCCTCTTTTCCTGTCAGATAATTGAACCTTTAGTTAGTAAGCAGTGGTTTGTGACCATGGAGCCATTGGCTGAAAAAGCACTTCGTGCAGTGGAAAGAGGAGATTTAACCATTATACCCGAGAGATTTGAGAAGGTACTGAAAAAATGCATTGCTGATTAAATATATATATATATATATATTTTATTTTCTTAGTTATTAGTTTGAATCTCTTGCAACTGTATGCTGCTATGCTACCTTGCTTTGTATTGCTGGTACATCGAGAGAACTGCATCTTCTGTGAGTTAAATTTCTTTATATCCTAAGAAGTACTGATGAATTTGATTTTCATTGAGAACTGTACATTGGTATGAGTCGTATGACCATTTCATATGTTTGAGGAGTAGAATCTGGCCTTGATTACAGAAATAACAAAGGTATAAGGTAAGATGCCCAATAAAGTAATAGGCTAGACTAAAATAAGTGAGTACATTTGGGCCAGCTGGAACAGATATATATTTCAACACTATCCAATTTTCCTTTTTACACACACTCCTATTGTTGCAGATTTACAATCACTGGCTGTCAAATATTAAGGACTGGTGTATAAGCAGGCAGCTATGGTGGGGACATCGTATACCGGTTTGGTACATTGTGGGAAAAAATCCAGAAGAAGACTACATAGTTGCTAGGAATGCTGATGAGGCTCTTGAGCAGGCTCGTAAGAAATATGGGAAGGATGTAGAAATATACCAAGATCCTGACGTACTTGACACTTGGTTCTCAAGGTCAATTTAGCTATTAATATTATTTATTCAGTTTGAATGACAAAAAGTGGTGGCCAATATTTTTATATGGTATTTATCTATTAGAATGCCTTCATGCATTTCTTTTCTTTCCCATTTATTTGTGCCTTCGATAATCTGTCATGTTGTCAAATTATGTATAGCTTGAGTTTCTCTAAATCAATGTGTACATGTTTGGTGTAACATTGTTGTTAAAGGATCCTGAATATGTATACATTTTTTTTTCATAAAAACATGTATGCATATATATTTCTGTGTTTTTTTTTAAAAAAGATATTGTAATTTAGGAGATAGAGTGAGATTGTTTTGATTAAAGAACCTGTACCTTAAAAAAAAAAAATTGAGAAGAACCCTGTACCTCAAAAATATCATATTCTTCTGAAACTACGATTTTCTTTTCTTCTGTTTTCAGTGCGTTATGGCCTTTTAGTACTCTTGGATGGCCAGATGAGACAGCAGAGGATTTTAAGCGGTTCTACCCAACAACAATGCTTGAAACTGGGTATTTATATCTCAAAATTATGTATCATTTTATTTTGGTGCATCATTTATTTATTTATTTTTCTATTGTCTCTCCTTTAATTTTTCTTGTTTCAAAGGTTTGGGGAAAACACTCAAATTAGTTAGAACAACTATTATAAGAGAATCCTTAGGATGTAGAATGCTCCTGTTTACATTGGAATCACTGATTATGATATCAATTAAGATGTAGGGGTGAGCAGGTTATATACTTGTACTGACTCGACTTTACTAACCTTATGGTGGTGTTATGTTATTATTTATCATACGTGCTTAAACATAATAAACTGAATTAAGGAATCTAGTAAATTTATTGAAAAAAAAATAACTGGGATCCCACCAGTTAGACTAAATATATCAAGATAATGAAAGCTTTGCGAACAACTTTTTTGAGAAATACAATGGAACAGAGATTTAAAACAAAACTCAAGTATCTAAGCCTGCGATGCAATAGGAAGGAAACAATGGCCACATACTGGTTACCCTCATCATCACCAATCCCGCCTACTTCTTGGTGTGCTCTTTTAAAGCACTTCTGCAATTACTCTCAAAATGTACCTTTCATAGTTAGGAGGCCTTTTTATAATTCATTTTGGTAGTTCCATGAGGATTTGCTTATTATGCATCTTTTCTTTCTTGAAGGACAATACTTCATTTTGCAACTTTTCGAACTTCTTGTTTCCCTTGATAAATGGAAAAAAAAAAAATCGACTTCAATTCTTTTAATCTTTGAACTATGGAGAACCCCAGCTTACTACGGATAGGGAGGCCATTCCACCACTCATTACAAATGGATTGAAAACTAAGGGCTAACAGCCAAACATTCTCAAACTAGAAGGGCTAAGGACCTTACGTGGAATTTTCTGGTTCTAGAAGAGTAGATGAGTGATGAGATGTACTCCAAGATCACCTTTTTTTTTTTACCTAGATCATTTCCAAACGTTGGGTCCACATGAGACATCTCTTTTTGAGGAAACAAGTCGATTGTTTTGTTGCCAACCATCCACACCCATTTTCCAACGATACACAACAAAATTTCCTCCTCTGTACATTCCACATTTCCTTAAAGGTAATAGAGTCAAAAAAAAATTTTTTTTTAATTTTTTATTTTACTATACATGCAAGAAATTTGGCAGCATGCTTTGAGAGACAGAGTGACTAGGTTTTCTAAAACAAAATCAGGAAATGAATATATGCTTCTGTTTGGAGATAATCTTTCTCTTAACTTTTTTTTTCTTTTTTGAACCAAAACGTTTTGAAAGCTGACTACTATCATGTTGAACAGGCATGATATATTATTCTTTTGGGTGGCGAGGATGGTAATGCTGGGAATTGAGTTTACTGGCACTGTTCCATTTTCCTATATTTATCTCCATGGACTCATTCGGGACTCTCAGGTGCAGAGACTATGTGAATATTTCTGGAATCTGCCCACTGTCTTTATTATTATTATTATTATTATTATTTATTTGATAAATGAGACAATTTTTTACTAAGAAAACAAGAAAGGCAAAAAACCAGCATATCCATGGATTGGGCGTTGTAAATGCAAAAAGGTTTCAATTTCTTCATCTTCTAAAACAATTTTTTAAACCCTTTCCCTTATCATAATCTTTCAAACATACATGCATACGTGTGCGTGCATGTGTGTATGTTATAAGAACATCTAAACATATTTCTCTTGGTAATAATATCCACACTTTTCTTAATGAAATGCAAATAAGGGAAACGTTTGTCAAATTGGGTGGTCATGCTCTTTGTTATACTCTCGTATTCTTCATTTGGTTTTCACCATTTATTATTTTCGTTCTTGTTTCATAAATCAAGACAAGTACAAGTTGATTGTGTTATAAAATTTTTCAGGGACGGAAAATGTCTAAAACACTGGGAAATGTGATAGATCCACTTGATACAATTAAAGAATTTGGCACTGATGCTTTACGATTCACACTTGCTTTAGGAACTGCTGGTCAGGTTTGTCATAATTTTGTTTACCTGATCATTGTCAGAACTTTATGGCCAGTTTTCTGAATTTGAACGGTTAGAGGTTTTATCTATGCTATTTGCTTAATTGACATCCTTTCTTCCAGGACCTTAATCTGTCCACCGAGAGGTTGACTTCCAATAAGGCATTCACTAATAAATTGTGGAATGCCGGAAAGTTCATATTGCAGAATTTACCTTCCCAGAATGACTCACAATCTTGGGAATCCATACGGAGTTTTGAGGTTTTTCCCCTCTTGACATTTAAACTATAATACATAGCTATGTTATATATATATATATATATATATTTAGAAGCGTCTATAATACGTAGCTATGTTATTTACCATTTAAGTAGAGTTTATTTCCTTCCTATTTTTCATAAGGTGGTTTATGGTAGAAGATAGAAATGCATTATTGTTCAAATTAGAGCTAAGGGTAGGGAAATACTGGAGAGAGAAGATTAAATCAAATGGAGATTTTGGACATATTTGATTTATTCATTTTTCTTTGGTATTAAGAAGGCTAAAACTACACATGGGCGTATACAATATTGCACTGATCCTTTATCTAAAGGTTGTCAAACCAAATCATGTAAAATTAAAACCTGTTTTTTGAGGAGTTCGGTCTAGGCTTAGCCAGGAACAGGGGTTATAGAGAGATGATTGAAGAGTTCTTTCCCCTCTTTTGCAAGAAGGGATGCTTTTTTAGCAGGCAAGGGTTTGTGCCATGATGTGGGGACTTTGGTGTGAGAAGAACAATAGAACTTTTAGAGGGTTTGAGAGATCTCCAAGTGAGGTTTGGTCTCTTGTTAGATTCTATGTATCCCTGTGGATGGACGAATGTCCAGTTTAGTTGTATTTTAGGGATCACTGGATAAGGATATAAATAGAGGAAGTGTGGTGGTCGTGGGGATACTATTTCTTAAGTGTTCTGAACTAAGCTGCTCAAGGCATCAGATTCCTCAAATTACCTTATATTCTTTCTCATGAATGTATTTTCTTATTCTCTAGCTGTTTTATATGAATTGGAGATTGCATGCTACCTGGTTATCATCATTAATGATTTCATTATTTTCTTACTTTTCCAGTTTGAGAAAGAGGATTGTCTGCTCAAGTTACCTTTACCAGAATGCTGGATTGTAAGAAAATTTTCCTCCCTTGTTTTTTTTTTTACCAATATTAGTTCATTATTCACCTGAAATAGGTTTATTTTTCAGGTCTCAGAACTTCATTCCCTAATAGACATGGTCACCACTAGCTATGATAAATTTTTCTTTGGAGATGTCGGGAGGGATGTATATAACTTTTTCTGGGGTGACTTTGCAGATTGGTAAGGTTTGCTAGCTATGTTATAGGACCTTCCAAATAAACACTAATATATGTTTAAAAACACAAACTAACAGGTATTTAAGGTCTGCTAACTCCTACCAATGTTACAAGACCTTCGGCAAAATCAATATTATTATATCCTGGCAGTTGCCCTAAAAATTGTGGCTTATTATTTTTTCCCCTAAATTCAGGTATATTGAAGCGAGTAAAGCTCGCCTCTATCAATCTGGAGGCGATTCAGTTGCTTTAGCACAAGCTGTGCTGTTGTATGTTTTTGAAAATATTCTCAAATTACTACATCCTTTTATGCCGTTTGTGACAGAGGAACTTTGGCAGGTCAATGTTTTGTCTACATTTTCCCCACATGACTTGAATTTTAATTTTTACCCATCCAGATCATATTGTTTCTATTACTATCTGCTGCTTCCATGATTTGAGCTAATTTTGATGTCTCTTTTCTTCAATACAGGCACTTCCCCATCGTAAAGAAGCTTTAATCATATCTCCTTGGCCACAGATTTCACTTCCAAAGCAGGCGAGTGCGGTTAAGAAATTTGAGAACCTAAAATTGTTGGTGAGCCTATTTTATTCCACTTTTATTGTTGCTATTGTTATAATTATTTGCCTTTTCTTAAAACCATAAATAATTGAGTATTAAGTTTCTATGTTTTCTTATTGAAGACAAAAGTGATCCGGAATGCTAGAGCAGAGTATTCAGTAGAGCCAGCAAAGCGTATATCTGCTTCTATAGTTGCAAGTGAAGAAGTTAATCAATATATATCTGTAAGTATTAATTATATGTTTAACATAGCCTGGTTATGATAGTGTAAATCCTAGTTTAAAAATGCTAATTTTGTCCCTGATACTATAGAATATTTCATTAGTGTTTCCATACAATAACTCTTTATAGAATAATCTGCGTCTGTTTGATCCAATCTCGTCTTATACTTTTTGCTTCATGTATTTTTGTTGGATTCTTTTCTTCAAATGAACTGTGGGCTTCATCAACAAGTTCTGGACATATTACCAAATAAATCTTTTTGTAAGTTAGAGAGGATCTGAATCATTTTTGTTATCTAATATGCCTTGACATCGAAATTAAAGGATAGGAATTTGGCAGATTATCAATCCATAATGGGCTGTTTTCCTGTCAGTAGAAGACTTGGGGTGTTTCATTTAGCAGAAACCTAGACGAAACACCTCATATCTTCTGGTTGAGTTCAGTTTATGCCACCTTGTAGGAAAAGGGAAAAAAATGAGAAAAAGGGATTTAGGAGTGGGATTCTCTAGGGTTTAGTTTTCCATGCAAGGTATCTAGATCTAGCATCTTTCTTCAAATGCAAGTTAAAAAAAAAATAAATAAATAAATAAATAAATAAATAAATAAATAAAATAAAAAAAATCTGTTTGGTATCCAAACTCAGAAAAGACAAAATACTAATATATTGCAATATCAAAAGGAAATTACAATATAACAAACAGCCTTTCGAGTGGGCTATCTCTCTCCTAAAGTCCCACACTGAGACAATAACCAAAATTATCCATACCCTCTTAGGCTCCCAACGCCCCTATTACCTCCAACTAGTTACCAAGACACTCCTATCACTATTCTACCACTATTCCCTATATACCTCTATTAGTACTCTCACAAAATCACTTCATATGCTAGTTCAAATAACGATTTATTCCTTCTTTCAGATCCAAAAGTAGCTGCACATTCCCTTCGTATGTGCCATGAATGATCTATATTTTGAATAAAATAATCTTAAAACAAAATGGTAGGTAGCTAACCAACTCCAGCGACTGCACTCTTCCACCAAACTAGGGAGAGTAATGGAAAATTGGATCTCATAAAATTCAATTTTCATTCTCAACCCATGACCTATACAAGCTCATAGTTTCCATCATAATTCCCAAAATTGCTTCTCATGGTGGCTCCATTCCATACCTCATTTTATAAAGAACCTCGAAGTGGCTCTATTTCATTATACCTAATTCAGTTAGTAGCACAACTTACTATCAATCATTTTGGCAAAAGTTAAGTAACATGATGGTAACTTGTTTTTGCTGCATGTGCAGGAAGAGAAGGAAGTTTTAGCTCTTCTTACTAGACTGGATCTACACAATGTTTATTTTGCAAATTCTCCTCCAGGCATGTCTATTACTATAGTAATTTTTCTCATTTCCATGCTACCAATATTTATGTGGATGCATATCGGTGGGAGATAGTTTTCGTGCCTTCACCGTTTACCCAAGTTGGGTTCTAAACTCAAAGAATTATCGAAGTATTGAAGCATTATTTAGCTTTATGATTTTTTCCACAGGAAATGTAGATCAATCAGTGCACCTTGTAGCCGGTGAAGGGCTAGAGGCTTATCTACCTCTTGCTGATATGGTGGATATCTCTGCCGAACTCCAACGCTTATCTAAGCGCCTTACAAAAATGAAGACGGAGTATGATGGATTTATAGCTCGCCTTAATTCTCCAAGTGTAAGTAACTTGCTCAGAAATATACTTCAAATCAGTATTGATTGAAATATGAAACGTTTAAAATAGAGGGTGGATTACATAATATTAAAGTTTCCAGTCACTAAAAGAACCAGTAAGAAATTTTTTTCCTCATGCATTTGGCATAATGACACACAACGACAGCCTATCAAACCTGTTTACAATAGTAGTTTTAGCTATTTTGTGTCTGTTCTTTCCCTTTTTTTTTTCTTTTGAAACATACAATCATTTTCTATATTGACATGGAAATGAAGTAAAGAATTGTAGGGGTAGCTAGGAGCTTGGCTTCATTTCCCAATCGAACCGGACTACGTTTGGTTATGGGGACATGGAACTTTGACACATTTTTCAGTCAACAGGTCCTCAAACTAACACAACAACATTAAATCAAATCTTACAATTATCTGATACATTGATTATCATTTGGTATATCATTTATATATCTATCAGTGCTTATCTTAGAAAGCGATTTGCACCTACATGAACACCCTGTTTATTTGATATGAGGAACAGGTTTAGCCAATGCATTTTCTTTTACATTTATTATTCATTACTGAATGCGTTGGATATGCAGTCTTCTGATTTTTGTTCAATGGTGCATTGGTTACATTCTCATCTATTCTCCAAGGGGAAAAAAAAAAAAAAGAAAAAAACTTCAGCTTTCTTCCTATAGGAAATGTATAAACTGAAAGCACTTTAATACATCGGAACATGTTATAGATCTTGCACGATCCGATTTGTTCTTGCAGTTTGTAGAGAAAGCTCCCGAAGACATCGTCCGTGGGGTAAGAGAAAAGGCTGAAGAAGCAAAAGAGAAGATAGCTCTCACCGAGAAGCGCCTCTCGCTCCTCAGATCGACTGTTCCAGTTCCTGATTATTGACCATCACCACCTTACCAAAAAAAATGGTTCCAATTCTCACAGTTCAACTGTTTTTCTAACTGCCCATCATGAAAGAAGGAACAAGAAACTGATCGATGCCGATGTATACGAGGCTTTCCGAGTTGAAAGAGCTTCATTTCTTTGGTGAATTAATGTGCCTCTCCATCCCATGTAGAGTAAGTTGAACTGATAAAAGCTGAGCAGCCTGCAGGCCACCACTAGCAATAGAGGTTGAGATGAATGCTACCAAATAGTTGAAAACTTGAAATCTACTCATTTTGTAAGTTTATAATCCAGGAAATAGCTTTGTTAAAAACCATTCTTTTCACAACTTCATCCATTTTTTTTCCATTGAAATATTAATTTATAATATGCAGCTTTAGCCTTTTTTTTGGCTAATTATTGTTAGTTTTTTTTTTTTTTTTTTTTTTTTTGAGGAGAATTATTGTTAGTTAATTGTAGTTATAATTTGAGTTATCAATCTAGCTCGTGTGGTTATACATCAATACTTTTTCTTAGAATTGTCACGTTGAATATTCTTTATTTATAATTTAAAACTTAAATTACGTTTCTAGACTACTAGGTCCATGTCTATTTGGTCTCTAAATTTAAAAAGTATTTGGTATCTCATAGGTTAATTTTGTATATAACAAGTTATTTAAAGTGAAATATTCCATAAACTATTCGACATAATATTGTCCAAGGTCAAAAATATTTTACACGTATTATAAAATTGAAACTCATTAATCAGGTAAAAGAACTTTTTTCTTTCTTTTTTTTTTTTTTACAAGAACTTTTATTTTTGGGACATAATATACCTATTATACGGAATTAATGTTGAGAAAACAATATAATCATAGTTACATTGCAGCTACACTTTTTCTTCCCTAACTTAATGGCGGCGGCGACGGTGGAGGTGAAATTGAGGTCGAGGACGGAGGTTGGGGTCTTTGCTTGTTGATTGATTTCAAAGAGTAATTAAGCATTAATCCTTAAAATTATTGTTAACAAAGTGTTGAGTCACTAATTCTACATCTCAATTTTTACTAGTCACCGATTGATTTCAATTTCTCAGACATTTTTTTAAGGAGTTGTTAGTACATCTCCTGTCTATATCAAATCTACCCTCTTACATTTATGATGCAATATTTCATTTTTTTTATAAAAAGAAATTGAGAAGGAAAAGTCAAATTTTTATATTAAATACCTACCCACAATATTTATTTAACGATCATATGAATATTTTGGCTCAAGTTTTTTTTTTCTTTTTTTGAAAATGAGTTTTTGTTATTTTCAACTATGTTACGGGTGAGATAATTTAAACTTATAACTTACGAAGAAACACAATTAATTGATCACTTGAATAAGGATTGATGGAGTAAATATACAAGGGATATGCAATTTGTCTCCAATTAAATTCTCTTTCTATAATCTATAAATATTCATGTGGGCAAAACCTACATTTTTCCTAAGAATAAACAAAATTTTACGATTTAACTTTCCATGTGTATAAATTTAATTTTCAAAGTATAGGAAAAAGACTTTAATATATCTTAATGTTTTTATACAATTTTCTCAAACATAAGACGAATTAAGAGGGAGAGAATCCTCAGTTTAACTAGAATAAGAACATTTTGAAATGCATTGAACAAAACAAGTGAATTTGAAACATTGAAATGCATACCTTGTTAGGTTGCATTTTTTGTAGTTGCGCAATCATTAAAATTTAACAGAGCCAATTTGAATTTTAATGATAATATTATACTTTAAACGAATGTTTAAGGTGCCAAAGCGAACATAACTCAACGGTAATTGACATATATCCTCGACCAAGAGGTCAGAGGTTCAAATCCCCCCACCCCAAATGTTGTACCAAAAAAAAAGTTTTCGTATGCAATTCAACATTTTGGCCCAATGGCCACAAACACCCCTACTCCCTCTCGAGACCGAGAACAGTTCCACGCAACTTCAGTGTTTTTTTTTCTTTTATCATATTGCTTTTTTTTTAATATGGTTACAAATTTTGAAATTTAGATTATTATTAATTCAAACCCTTAATTTATAAAATAAACCATCATTAAAAAAAAAATTGAAAGGTGTGACGTTTTTCACCAATGTCACACAACATTTGTCCCAGCAAATATTGCTTAAACTTAATTTATTATCTTTTTTTTATCCAACAAAATAAATTCTCTCAACTTCAATAAAATCACCATCTCTAATAAGATTAAAAGGTATATTTTACCTCTACTCAATTGAACAATTCAAAGTTAAATCAACAAACCATAAGATACGCATTTCCAAGACACATGATATAACTACAAAATTCAATACCATGAAACTTAAACCCATTAATAAATCATGAAATTTAGCAAATATAAATGTCCAACATAATATTTTTTTAAAAAAATGTCCAACATAATAAAAAAAAAATTAACGAACACCTTAGACATAGTTGCATCTAATCATATAGTATAACTCTCACACAAAATAAAAATCTTATAAATCAATAATTTTAACAAGTACAAATATTTATTTGCTACTTATTCAACACCGACTCATACAAATCATTAAAAAGAAAACCAAGAAAAACTTTAAAATCATAGGAGGATAAATTTTGGATAAAAGTGAGAAAAATTGAAAGATGTAAAGAGGGAAAAAAAAAAAAAAGCGAGAGATATGTCGAGAAAAAATAAAAGTTGGAAAGAAAGAGTTAGGAAAAAATAGATTTTTTTTTTTTTTTGGAGTTCCGAAAAAACTCTTTTTGTTTTCAAAATTTACATACAATTTTTAAATTGCTTTTAAAAAAAATATTAGTAGTAAATAGAGTTATCATTCTCAAACAAACTTATTTCTTTTGTTACTAAAAAAACAACCTTAATTTCAAAAATGAAAATTAAAACTAAATACCAAAAATAGAAAATTAAATTCATTATAAAAAAGACATCCTTTCAACAATCACATAAATCGTTGTGGTAAAAAAAAAAAAAAAAAACAATCACATAAATTGTTAATTTTATATAGGTAAAATTAAAATTCTTTTCACAGAATATCTTTGTCATTTCATATGCAGAGTCAAATACTTTTTGAATTCACTTTCATAGTAAGAATACGAACCTTGTCATTAATTTGCACTTAAACTTTAATTTGAATTCAACATCATGTCATTTTTTAAATTTTGTTTCATATAAGTTTTTTCTCAAGTTTTGGTCCTATCATTTTTTTCCCTCTTAACTTTTCTTTTATATATAAAATTTTTACCACCCCAACTTTTTTTTTTTCTCTCTAAAATTTTCATCAAAACTTAACCTTTTTCTCTAAAATTTTTCCACCTTTTTACTTTTATTTCTTCTCTTTTTTCTTTCACTTTTGAACTATTTGTCTCTAATATTTTTTTCTCTTTAAACTTTCATTTTTCTGTCAATAAAATTATTTTTCTCATTTATTAATTTCTCTTCTTTTATAACATTTTTCTATTTTTCTAAAGATTTTAGGGATAGAAAAATGTTATAGAGAAAATAATTGAGAAATAATTTAGAGACAGAAAAGTTAAAATGTGAGAAAACTTTAGAGATTGAAAATAGTTTAAAATGAAAAATTTAAGAGGAAAAAAATAAAAGTAAAATGTGTTTTTATCTTAAATTTTTTACCCGGGAAAAAAATTTAAGATAGAAAAAGGTTAAAAAATGAGAAAATCTTATTGTTTGAGACTGGCCATTTGATAACCATTTGGTTTTTGGTTTTTGGTTTTTGAAAATTATGCTTGTTTGCTACTAATTTCCTTACAATGATTTTCATCTTTGTTAGGAAACACACTTGAATTCTTAGCCAAATTTCAAAAACAAGTTTTTGAAAACTACTTCTTTTAGTTTTCAAAACTCGACTTGGTTTTGAAATATGGGAAGAAGGTAGATAGCAAACCAAAGAAACTTATAGGTGGAAGTAGTGTTTAAAAACTTAATTTTCAAAAAAGAAAAACCAAAAACCAAATGGTTATAAAACGCCCAAAATTAACACATTTAGTAAATACAAGAAACTTTTAAATGAAACAAAGTTTTAAACCTAACATGATTAGTTAAACTAAATTCAAATTTAAGCTAAAATTAAAGACCTGTAAGTTTTCCTACACGAAAGTGAATTCAAAGAGCATTTAATCTGCTTTTGCAATGAAAAAGAAATTTTGTGGAATAATATATCACACTAGAACTTTCAATTTAGGAGTGGTTAATCAAATTGAAGGTTTGTTGTTGTTGTAATTACCTCTATCATTTAGATTTTTTGCAATTTATATATATATATATATTTTTTTTTAAAAAGTTAAGGGTTTAGGGTTTAGGGTTTAGGGTTTAGGGTTTAGAGGTACCTTAGAAAATTCGACCGAAGTCTGCAACACAGAATTGAGCCATTTCCTTCAAACTGATTCTTCTATCAAGCTGCAAATTTTACAAAGAAACAGATCATTGACATCCCTAATAAAAATACAAACAGATCAATTGAGAACTTCAAATAGTTTTATCATTCATTACAATACCCTTTCTTTTTGACCAAATGAAATCACAAAGTTTGCTGCAATCTGTGCCTCTTATACAGGAGTACTGCCCTCATTTGTAACTTAATCTTCCGTCTGTAGAAAAGCAACGTTAGATTAGGAAGGTCCCAAACTTTGCAAAGCATCAGATTTTTTAAACTAGTCTCTATCTTATACCAAATGGCGTTTCCATTTCAATAAAAAAAGGGAAATGAAATCAATCAATTTTATTGAAATATGTAAAATGTATAATATACTTTAGTATTGTTCCAACATATAAGGTCAATCTTACCAGAATCCTAATACTCCAATTGAGCTCCAATGTCTGAGTGGGACAATCTTGAACTTATTCAAACATGTCTACCTGTAATTTTCATCAACTTCTATAAATTACTAGAACTTAAGAAGCAACGAGAATAGAATCAATCAAATTTATTGAAAGATACAAGTAGCACATACTTTGATTGAACTTAAGAAACAAGGAAAGTTCAATCAAAAGTATTGAAAGATACAAGTAGAACATACTTTGGTATTGTTCCAACTAACGTCAGTCTTGCAAGAGTCCTAATACGTCAATTCAGCTCCAATGCCTACATAGGACAATCATGAGATTATTTGAAAGAACTCTACTTCTCCTTGTGAACAACTTTTATCAATTATTAGTAACTTAAGAAACAAAGAAAATAGAATCACTCAATTTTGATGAACGATAAAATTCTAACATACTTTGAGATTGGTCCAACCAAGAAGAAGGTCAATCTAGTTTAGAGTCCCAACACTCCTATAGAGCATCAATGACTACATGAAGCAATCTCGAGCTTGTTAAAAGATGTCTACCTATCATTATCAACAACTTTTATCAATTAGAACTTAAAAGACAAGATAAATCAAATCAATCATTTATATTGAAATATAAAAGTATAACATACTTTTGGATTGTTCCAACTAAGAAGGTGAACCTTATCAAGAGTTCTAACATTCTAATCGAGCTCCTATTCCTGCATGAGACAATCTTGAGCATGTTGAAACATGTCTACCTATCATTGTCAACAATTTTTACCAATTATTAGAACTTAAAAGACAAGTCAAATAAAATAAATCAGTTTTATTGAAACATGTAAACTATATAATATACCTTAGGATTGTTCCAACTAAGAAGGTCAATATTACAAGAGTTCTAATGTCGACATTGGAAAATATTGAGCTTATTCCAAGATATCTACCTATAATTGTCAACAATTTTTATCGATTAGATCATAAAAGAAAAAAATCAAATCATATACTTTGGGATTGTTCCAACTTACAAGGTCTCAATCTTACAAAGTCCTAATACTCCAAGTTGCCTGGGACAATCTTGAGCTTATTGAAAGATGTGTATCTGTTATAGTCAACAACTTTTTTCAATTAGCAATTAGGACTTAAAACACAAGGAAAATCAAATCAATCAATTTACTAAAAGTTGGAAAAGATGTAATACACCATTGGATGAGACAATCTTGAGTTTGTACTCCCATTCCTATGTTAGACAATCATGAGTTTGTTGAAAATATATACCTGTCATTGTCAACAACTTTTTAATTACCACTTAAAAGACAAGACAAACCAAATCAAACAATATGATTGAAAGATGTAAACTATATAATATACTTTGGGTTTGTTCCGAGTAGGAAGGTCAATTGATAAGAGTCCTAACACTCCAATCGAGCCTAATGCCTGCATGGTTGAAAAATAATTGTTAATCTCAACTCCAAATAATATGCTTTGTTATTGAAATACGAACTAAATTATTTATTTATTTTGTTAGTGGACATTTGATCTTACATATTCTCTCAATTTTGACGGATGTTGTAAACTAAATGATGTTATTTTTTGAGTAAAAATGTGGCTTAGTTTAACTTCCATGACATTATCTCACTGTGAGACCTATTATACATACATATTCTAGGAAGGGTACAAAAGAAAACGAACATGTTGTTAGCTCAGGAGGGCCCTCAGGGGGGACAACGGGATTGTCGGAGTGAGGGATTGTATTGTGAGAGCGTTTTGTAGGGGATAACAGAGTGTGAAGACATTCTAAATTTTGGCTAGACAATGAGGTCTGAGAAGAGAGTCCAACTCTCTCGAATAGCTGGGAGGCTTTGTTATTGCGTTTTGATTGTTATTTCAACATATGCAAATCATAACCCACTTCATGGAAGAACTATCAATAGAACAGTGTGGGATTTAGTAGATATTGGTATTTGTGCATTGTGCATTGTTTGGTATTCTATGCAGGATTGTTTCACTTGGATGCCTTACAAATTGGTACGAGAGCACGTTCAATTTGGGGAGAACAAGGAAAATGACCCATAAACATATTGAGGAAATGATGGAGAGGACGGAAAAAGAAATTACTAAGATCAAAGAGGCAATACACGGTACGGGAAAATACTTCAAGCAATTGTTGTAGATGGAAATGCGAGAGAATAAGAAGGCCTTCATCTTGATGATGGCTGAGAATGCCTCAGGAAGAGGACAGTCCTCCATGACAGCAACTGATCAATCAACTCAAAGTTCAAACGTAGGCGAAGGCTCGAGAATGAAGAAGCCAACGGTAAGAACATAGGAAGCGAAATCAGTCTAGACAAAGAAGGAGGTTCAAAGGGGGATCGAAGCAAGTTTAAAAGCCTAAAGATGCTTGTCTTCCCGAGGACAAACCCAAACTCGTGGTTTTTTTGTGTGGAAAGATACTTCGAGGTACATTAGTTGAGTGATGTAGAGTCATGGTCATTCTCAGCTTCAACCAGGAAGTGGTTGATTGGTATCGTTGGAAAACCGATCGACAGAAAATTATGTCATGAGATGATTTGAATACCAACTATTCGAGTGGTATCGACCCTCTTAGAAAGGAAGTTTAGGTGCAAGGTGTTTGGTTGTTAAGCAAGAACGTACTGTTGCGAAATTCCAGAAGAAATTCGAGATATACTCGACGCCATTGCCAAAGTTGCTATAAGATGTACTCGAGAATACATTCCTAAATGGGATAAATCCTACGATTAGGACGAAAGTGGTAAGTAGCCAACTGATTGGGCTCAAAGACATAATGAAACAGGCCAATTAATTGAGGACCATGATTTGACTATAAAAATGGCTATTGAACAAATGGGCTCAAGGTCACCGGGTGAACTGGGGAAGTGAACCACTTTGAATCAATAACTCTACTTGAGAAAGGAGAGAGAATTCGTAAGGAGTTGTCTTCTCGAAGATTAACTGAAGTAGAATTTTAGGTGAAGAGAGAAAAAAGTATATGTTTCCAATGTGATGAGAAGTATACATCCAATCATCATTGTACAAACTGCGAGATTAGGGAATTGCGAGTCATCCTTGTTAACGATTTCAAGGAAATTGAGTTGGTACAAAGTGGACCCATTGAGGAGATATCGAAAGTTCAAGATCTAGAAGTTGGAGATTTGGTAGAATTAGATCTCAAATTAGTCATCTAGGAACTATAAAGGTCAAAGGAAAAATTCTTGATTAAGAGGTGGTAACTTTAATCAACTGTGGGGCTACTCATAATTTTATTTTGCAACGATTGGTCGAGGAATTAAAACTTACCAAGACAGAAACTTCCAACTACAGAATTGTTATGGGAACGGGTTTAGCAATCAAAGATAAGAGTGTGTGTGAATCAATGGTAGTTACCCTACCAAAGTTATCAGTTCAAGAAGACTTCCTCCAAGTAGAACGGAGGGGCATTGACGTGATTCTAGTGCAGTGGTGCAGACTATGGGATTCATGGGCGTTAACTAGAAAGAATTGACCATGACATTTGAAGTGAGAAGCGATAAAGTCACTACTAAAGCAGACCCCCGATCCAAGTCTTTGCCAACATCGTTAGTCATAAAAATTTGTAAAAGATGTTTTTATCAACACACTTAAGATAAAAACATCTATTACTTTTAGATTTTTCTCTTAAATTTCTCACTTTTAACTTTCTTCAATGTCTAAAGATTTCTCACTTTTTAACTTATGTCTCTAAATTTTGTTCTCAATTATTTTCTCTATAACTTCTTACTATCTCTAAAATCTTGAGACAGATAGAAAAATGTTATAAAAGAAGAGAAATAAATAAATGAGAAAAATAAATTTATTGACAGAAAAAAGGAGAGTTTAAAGAGACAAATATTGTGAAAAAAATTTAAGATAGAAAAAGGTTAAAAAATGAGAAAATTTTAATGTTCGAGACGGATCGTTTGATAACCATTTGGTTTTTGGTTTTTGGTTTTTGGTTTTTGAAAATTATGCTTGTTTTCTACTAATTTCCTTACAATGATGTTCATCTTTGTTAGGAACACACACTTGAATTCTTAGCCAAATTCCAAAAACAAGTTTTTTAAAACTACTTTTAGTTTCCAAAACTTGACATGGTTTTGAAACATGGGAAGAAGGTTTATAACAAAACAAAGAAACTTATAGGTGGAAGTAGTGTTTATAAGCTTAATTTTCAAAAAAGAAAAACCAAAAACCAAATGGTTATAAAGCGCCAAAAATTAACAAATTATACAAGAAACTTTTAAATGAAACAAAGTTTTAAACATAACATGATTAGTTAAACTAAATTCAAATTTAAGCTAAAATTAAAGACGAAAGTGAATTCAAAGAGCACTTAATCTACTTTTGCTATGAAAAAGAAATTTTGTGGGATAGTATATCACACTAGAACTTTCAATTTAGGAGTGATTAATCAAATTGAAGGTTCGATGCTGTTGTAATTATCTCTATCGTTTAGATTTTTTGCAATTTTTATATTTAAAAAGAAAAAAAAAGGTTAAACAGCAGAGAATGGAGGTACCTTAGAGAATTCGACCGAAGTCTGCAACACTGAATTGAGTATTTCCTTCAAACTGATTCTTCTATCAAGCTGCAAATTTTACAAAGAAACAGATCATTGACATCCCTAATAAAAATACAAACAATAAAAACAAACAGATCAATTGAGAACTTAAAATAATTTTATCATTCAAAACAATACCCTTTCTTTTTGGCCAAATGGAATCACAAAGTTTGCTGCAATCTGTGCCTCTTATACAGGAGTTCTGCCCTCATTGTAACTTAATCTTCCGTCTGTAGAAAAGCACGGTTCGATTAGCAAGGTCCCAACTTTTCAAAGTATCAGATTTTTTAAACTAGTCACTATCTTATATCAAATGGCCTTTCCATTTCAATAAAAAAAAAACAAAAAAACAAAAAAAGCAAATGAAATCGATTAATCTTATTGAAATATGTAAATGTATAATATACTTCAGTATGTTCCAACAAATAAGGTCAATCTTACCAGAATCCTAATACTCCAATTGAGCTCCAATGCCTGCGTGGGACAATCTTGAACTTATTCAAACATGTCTACCTGTAATTTTCATCAACTTCTATAAATTATTAGACCTTAAGAAGCAACGAGAATATAATCAATATTTATTGAAAGATACAAGTATAGCACATACTTTGGTTGAACTTAAGAAACAAGGAAAGTTCAATCAAAAGTATTGAAAGATACAAATAGAACTTACTTTGGTATTGTTCCAACTAGTGTTAGTCTTACAAGAGTCCTAATACGCCAATTCAGCTTCAATGCCTACATGGGACAATCTTGAGATTATTTGAAAGAACTCTACTTGTCATTGTGAACAACTTTTATCAATTATTAGTAACTTAAGAAA
Source organism: Luffa aegyptiaca (assembly GCA_017139565.1). NCBI lineage: Eukaryota > Viridiplantae > Streptophyta > Magnoliopsida > Cucurbitales > Cucurbitaceae > Luffa > Luffa aegyptiaca. Next base: position 2,295,492 of record CM029396.1, read on the forward strand.
CAAAGAAAATAGAATCACTCAATTTTGATGAAAGATAAAATTCTAACATACTTTGAGCTTGGTCCAACCAAGATGAAGCTCAATCTAGTTTAGAGTCCCAACACTCCTATAGAGCATCAATGACTACTCGAAGCAATCTCGAGCTTGTTAAAAGATGTCTACCTATCATTATCAACAACTTTTATCAATTATCAATTAGAACTTAAAAGACAAGATAAATCAAATCAATCAATCTCATTGAAAGATAAAAGTATAACATAATTTAGGATTGTTCCAGCTAAGAAAGGTCAACCTTATGAAGAGTTCTAACACTGTAATCGAGCTCCTATTCCTGCATGGGACAATCTTGAGCATGTTGAAACAGGTCTACCTATCATTGTTTCAACAACTTATAGCAATTATTAGAACTTAAAAGATAAAGTCAAATAAAATAAATCAATTTTATTGAAACATGTTAACTATATTAATATACCTTAGGACTGTTCCAACTAAGTAGGTCAAATATTACAAGAGTCCTAATGCCTGCATCGGAAACTTGAGCTTATTCCAAGATATCTACCTGTTATTGTCAACAATTTTTATCGATTAGATCAAGTCAAATCAAATAAATCAATTTTATTGAAACATGTTAACTATATAATATACCTTAGGACTGTTCCAACTAAGTAGGTCAAATATTACAAGAGTCCTAATGCATGCATCGGAAACTTGAGCTTACTCCAAGATATCTACCTATTATTGTCAACAATTTTTATCCATTAGATCATAAAAGACAAGAAAAATCAAATCATATACTTTGGGATTGTTCCAACTTACAAGGTCTCCATCTTACAAAGTCCTAGTACTCCAAGTTGAGCTCCAATACCTATCTGGGACAATCTTGACCTTATTGAAATATGTGTATCTGTTGAGGATCTCACATTGAAAAGATAAGTGGAGACCTCACAATTTATAAGATAGATGGGCTACTCCACTCATTGTCAATTGGTTTTGAGATGGAAGCCCATGTTATCTAATATGGTATCAGAGCCCATTAAACCAAAACGGATATTCGGTCCAAAAAAACAATGGGATCTGATCCAAGAATGGTGAACCCAAAAGAGGCACCATCTTGAGGGGGCATATTGAGGATCCCACATTGAAAAGATAAGTGGAGACCTCACAATTTATAAGATTCATGGTTACTCCACTCATTGCCAATTGGTTTTGAGATGGAACCCCATGTTATCTAATATGGTATCAGAGCCCATTAAAACTCAAACGGTTATTCGGTCCAATAAAAAAAAATTGGGATCCGATCCAAGAATGGTGAACCCAAAGAGGCACCATCTTGAGGGGTCATGTTGAGGATCCTACATTGAAAAGATAAGTGGAGACCTCACAATTTATAAGATAGATGGGCTTCCATCCACTTATTGCCAATTGGTTTTGAGATGGAAGCCCATGTTATCTAATATGGTATCAGAGCCCATTAAACCCAAACGGGTATTCGGTCCAAGAAAAAAAATGGGATCCGATCCAAGAATGGTGAACCCAAAAGAGGCATCATCTTGAGGGGGCATATTAAGGATCCCATATTGAAAAGATAAGTGGAGACCTCACAATTTATAAGATTCATGGTTACTCCACTCATTGTCAATTAGTTTTGAGATGGAACCCCATGTTATCTAATATGGTATCAGAACCCATTAAAACTCAAACGGTTAATCGGTCCAATAAAAAAAAAATTGGGATCCGATCCAAGAATGGTGAACCCAAAGAGGCACTATCTTAAGGGGTCATGTTGAGGATTCCACATTGAAAAAATAAGTGGAGACCTCACAATTTATAAGATAGATGGGCTACTCCACTCATTGTCAATTGGTTTTGAGATGGAAGCCCATGTTATCTAATATGGTATCAGAGCCATTAAAACTCAAACGGTTATTCGGTCCAATAAAAAAAAATTGGGATCCGACCCAAGAATGGTGAACCCAAAGAGGCACCATCTCGAGGGGTCATGTTGAGGATCTCACATTGAAAAGATAAGTGGAGACCTCACAATTTATAAGATAAATGGGCTACTCCACTCATTGCCAATTGGTTTTGAGATGTAAGCCCATGTTATCTAATATGGTATCAAAGCCCATTAAACCCAAACGGGTATTAAGTTCATGTTATCTAATATGGTATCAGAGCCCATTAAAACTCAAACGGTTATTCGGTTCAATAAAAAAAAAAAATTGGGATCCGATCCAAGAATGGTGAACCCAAAGAGGCACCATCTTGAGGGGTTATGTTGAGGATCCCACATTGAAAAGATAAGTGGAGATCTCACAATTTATAAGATAGATGGGCTACTCCACTCATTGCCAATTGGTTTTGAGATGGAAGCCCATGTTATCTAATATGGTATCAGAGCCCATTAAAACTCAAACGGTTATTCGGTCCAATAAAAAAAAAAATTGGGATCCGACCCAAGAATGGTGAACCCAAAAAGGCACCATCTTGAGGGGTCATGTTGAGGATCTCACTTTGAAAAGATAAGTGAAGACCTCATAATTTATAAGATAGATGAGCTACTCCACTCATTGCCAATTGGTTTTGAGATAAAAGCCCATGTTATCTAATATGGTATCAGACCCCATCAAACCCAAACGGGTATTTGGTCCAAGAAAAAAAATGGGATCCGATCCAAGAATGGTGAACCCAAAAGAGGCACCATCTTGAGGGGGCATATTGAGGATCCCACATTGAAAAGATAAGTGGAGACCTCACAATTTATAAGATGTTGAAGATCCCACAATAAGTGGAGACCTCACAATTTATAAGATCGATGAGCTACTCCACTCAAGGCCAATTGGTTTTGAGATGGAAGCTCATATTATCTAATATAGTATCAGAGCCCATTAAAACCCAAACGAGTATTCGGTCCAATAAAAAAAAATTTATTGAAGCCGGACTCTTTGAGACTCACGACTGTCGTGTACGGGCATGTCGTTGAGGGAGTCCAACCCGTCAGAGTCCATTTGACAGTCACCATTTTGAGGGGGCATATGGAGGATCCCACATCGAAAAGTTAAGTGGAGACCTCACAATATATAAGATTCATGGTTACTCCACTCATTGCCAATTAGTTTTGAGATGGAATCCCATGTTATCTAATAGTATCTCTTATAGTCAACAACTTTTTTCAATTAGCAATTAGGACTTAAAACACAAGGAAAATCAAATCAATCAATTTTACTAAAAGTTGGAAAAGATGTAATACAACATTGGATGAGACAATCTTGAGTTTGTGCTCCCATTCCTACCTGAGACAATCATCAGTTTGTTGAAAATATATACCAATTGTCAACAACTTTTTAATTAGAACTTAAAAGACAAGACAAACCAAATCAAACAATATTATTGAAAGATGTAAACTATATAATATACTTTGGGTTTGTTCCGAGTAGGAAGGTCAATTGATAAGAGTCCTAACACTCCAATCGAGCCCAATGCCTGCATGGTTGAAAAATAATTGTTAATCTCAACTCTAAATAATATGCTTTGTTATTGAAATACGAACTAAATTATTTATTTATTTTGTTAGTGGGCATTTGATCTTACATATTCTCTTAATTTTGACGGATGTTATAAACTAAATGTTGTTATTTTTTTAGTAAAAATGTGGCTTAGTTTAACTTCCATGACATTATCTCACTGTGAGACCTATTATACATACATATTCTAGGGAGGGTACAAAAGAAAACGAACATGTTGTTAGCTCAGGAGGGCCCTCAGCGGGGACAACGGGATCGTCGGAGTGAGGGATTGTATTGTGAGAGCGTTTTGAAGGGGATAACAGAGTGTGAAGACATTCTAAATTTTGGCTAGACATTGAGGTCTGAGAGGAGAGTCTAACTCTCTCGAATAACTGGGAGGCTTTGTTATTGTGTTTTGCTTGGTATTTTAACATGTGCGAATCATAGCCCCTATTTATTGAAGAACTATCAATAGCACAGTGTTGGATTTAGTAGATATTGGTATTTGTGTATTGTTTGGTATTTTGTGTAGGTTTATTCCACTTGGATGCCTTACAAATTGATATTAGAGCACGTTCAATTTGGGGAGAACAAGGAAAATGGCTCACCAAACATATTGGGAAAATGATGGAGAGGACGGAAAAAGAAATTTCTGAGATGAAAGAGGCGATACGAGGTATGGGAAAATACTTCAAGCGAATGTAGATGGATATGTGAGAGAATCAGAAGGCCTTGGTCTTGATGATGGCTGAGAATGCCTCAGGAAGAGGATAATCCTCCATGACAGTAATTAACCAATCAACTCAAAGTTCGAACGTAGGCGAAGGCTCGAGAATGAAAAAGCCAACGATAAGAACATAGGAAACGAAATCAGTCTAGACAAAAAAGGAGGTTCAAAGCAACTTTAAAAGCCTGAAGTTACTTGTCTTCCTGGGGACAAACTTAAACTCGCAGTTGTTTTGTGCAGAAAGATACTTCGAGGTACATTAGTTGAGTGGTGTAAAGAAAATCGTCATGGTCACCCTCAGCTTCAACTAGGACGTGGTTGATTGGTATCGTTGGAAAACCGACCGACAGAAAAATATGTCATGAGATGATTTGAATACTATGTTATTCGAGTGGTATCGACCATCTTAGAAAGGAAGTTTAGCTGCAAGGTGTTTGGTTGTTAAGCAAAAAGGTACTGCAGTGAAATTCCAGAAGAAATTTGAGATATACTCGACGCCATTGCCAAAGTGTTAAGACACTCGGTCGAAGTTTGATATTAATCAAACAAAAGTCACAATACAAACACCTAATCAAGCCCAAAATTACAGTATTTATAATCCCCTACTAAACCGACTTCCCAGCCACTAATCGACCGACTTCCAAAAATAAGATTTATAATTTAAATATTACGGGGATGGGGAATTTCCATGTCTACCCCTACGCACATAGGTGTTGATGATCGGTGGTCTAATAATACCCCCGAGGGTAAAAGCCACCTTGTCCTCAAGGGGGAAAATAGGAAATTGGTTTCGAAAATGCTCCAGGCTTTCCCACATTCCCTCGTGCTCAGGCAATCCCTTCCACTGCACTAACAATTCCCACTCATTAGTAACCGCGTTCGTTCGATACGCCATGACGTCTTCTGGTTTAGCAATCCACTCGAACGTATCCGTCAACACGGGCGGATTAGGCTTGACATACACGCTACTGCCCATGGCCCGTTTAAGTTGGGAGACATAAAAAATAGGGTGGATGGTAGCTTCAGCAGGGAGCTCCAGCCTATAAGCGGCTGCACCAACACATTCGATGATTCGGTAGGGCCCAAAAAATTTCGGGGATAACTTCTCACTTCGGCGGTGGGCCACCGAGGCTTGGCAGTATGAGCGTAACTTCAAAAATACCCATTCTCCTGCAAAACTCGCATCTCGACGATGGAGGCCCGCACTCGTCTTCATTCGGTCTGGGCCTTAAGTAATTGGGCCTATAAATTGTCCAAAATCAGATCTCATTCCAAGAGTTGCTCGTCCAATGTGGCATTGGTAGTCTTCTAGTCTCTGTAAAACAACAAAGTGGGGGGAGGCCGCCCAATATAAGACCCTAAACGGTGTGGTGTTCAGTGAAGCATGATAGGAGATATTGTACCAGTACTCAGCAGCCCACGAAAGCCACTTCTCCCATTGTTTCGGCCTTTCATTGCAAAAACACCGCAAATACGACTCCACGCACTTGTTCATGACTTTCGTTTGACCGTCCGTCTGTGGATGGTATGTCGTACTACGACAGAGTTGTGTTCCCTGAAGACGAAATATTTCGGCCAAGAAATGGCTAATGAAAATTTTATCGCGATCCAACACAATTGAATGCGGAAAACCATGAAGGCGCACAATCTCTTTCACAAACGTAGCCGCCAATCCTTTGGCACTAAATGGTTGACTCAAGGGAATAAAATGAGCATACTTGCTAAGTCTATCAACTACCACCAGAATCGAACCATAACCTTGAGATCGTGGCAGGCCCTCGACGAAATCCATGACAATGTCTTCCCAAACCCTCTCTGGCACCGGTAAAGGCTGCAATAATCCCACCGGGGATAAGGTCAAAGTCTTGTTGCGTTGGCAGATAGGACAGTCCTCCACATAACGCTTGACACCATTCCTTTCATACCTGGCCAATACAGTTCTACAGTAATCCGTTTGTATGTCCGAAGAAACCCAGAATATCCACCCAATACCGAATCATGGTAAGAGTGAAGGATCGTCGGTAGTAATTTCGATTCACTAGATAATACCAACCTCCCTTTGTACAATAGCGTCCCTTGGTGGATTGAAAACTTCGGGTGTAAGGAGGGGTCAACAAATTAATCACGAACAATTTTTTGAAGTTTTGGATCTTTCGCTACTTCTTTCTTAGCCACTTGAACATCCAAAATGGCCGGAGATGAAAGCGTCGCTAGGTGGACAGTGGGGGGAAGAGGTAATAAGGCATTAGCGGCCTTGTTCTCCAGCCCGGGCCGGTATTGTATTTCATAATTATACCCCAGTAACTTAAAAACCCATTTCTGATATTCCGACTGGATGACCGTTTGCTCCACGAGAAACCGTAAAGCCTGCTGATCGGTCCAAATAATGAACCGCTGGCCCAACAAATAAGGCCACCAACGCTGGACCGCTTTCGCAATGGCCATGAGTTCACGTTCATAGATGGGTTTAACCTGGGCTTGTGGTGATAAGGGCTTACTGAAAAAGGCAATGGACTGTTGATTTTGGCTTAGCACATCCCCCAAACCCGTTCCGGAAGCGTCGGTCTCGACAACGAAGGGCTAAGAAAAATCTAGTAGAGCAAGTACCGGCAATGTAACCATGGCTTGTTTCGAACTATCGAAGGCTTCTTGCGCCGCTTCTGTCCACTCAAAAGCGTCCTTCCGTGTTAGTTGAGTGAGGGGAAGAGCTTTAATCTCATAATTTTCCACAAATCGCCGATAATAACCGGTGAGGCCTAGAAATCCCCGTAACTCTCGTACAGTAGCAGATCTCGACCATTGGATCAACTTTCTAACCTTCTCCGGGTCCGCCTCCACTCCATTAGTAGAGATCCAATGACCTAGGTAGTCGATTCTCTCGCGGGCAAACAAACACTTTTTCATATTGGCCTTCACAGAGTTATCTCGCATTACATTTAACACAGCCCCCAAATGCTTCTTGGGTGTCTAAGTCAGGACTGTACACAAGAATGTCATCAAAAAAATACTAGTACGCACCTTCTGAGAAAAGGTCGGAAGACCCGATTCATCAAAGCCTGAAAGTTGAGGGGGCGTTGGTCAATCCGAATGGCATCACCAGAAACTCATAGTGCCCTTTGTGTGTTCGAAATGCCGTCTTGTGCACGTCATCCGAATAAACACGAATTTGGTGATACCCCAAACGCAAATCCAACTTCGAAAACACTCGTGCCCCATGCAACTCGTCTAGCAACTCCTCTATGACGGGTATGGGAAACTTGTCAGGTACGATAGCTTCATTGAGTGCCCAGTAATCTACACAAAACCTCCAGCTCCCATCTTTCTTCTTCACTAACAACATTGGACTAGAAAAAGGACTGATGGTAGTATTATTCCCGCCATCATCATTTCTCTAATCATTTTCTCAATTTCTTCCTTCTGTGCATGGGCGTAGCGATACGGTCGAACATTCACTGGTTGATGTTCATCCTTTAGACATATCTGATGATCCACCTCTCTAGACGGAGGCAGCTGGGTAGGCACAACAAACACATCATCATACTGTTCCAGTAGGAGATCAACCAACAGCACGTTTGAGGATGGGGGTACCGCCTCTATCATCCCGGGTTCTCTGATAAGTGTCCTGATGGCTCGAAGTCCACCAAGAATCCCTGATCGTGCTTATTCCAAGTCTTCCGTAATTGTTTCAACGAGACTTCCGTTTTGGCTAAAGTCGGGTCTCCCCTGATGACCACCTTCGAGTCTCCACAATCGATGGTCAGTGTCAGCGATTTCCAGTCCACCATAGTAACTCCGAGCGTTCTCAGCCATTGCATGTCGAGGATCACATCAATGCTGCCCAATTCAAGCGGTAAGTAGTCTTCAGCGATCGTCAATTCTTCCAGTGAAATGATGACCCCCTTGCAAATGCCTTTTCCCTTGACAGCGGTACCCGATCCCATTATTATCCCGTAGTTGAGGGTTTCTGACACAGGAACTTGAGTTCTCCAACAAGTTTCTGGGATATGAAATTGTGAGTAGCCCCACAATCGATGAGGATCACCACCTCGCGGTCCTCAAGCTTGCCTTTGACCTTCAAATGTTCCCGGTGAGGAAAATCCCACCACCGTGTTAAGAGATAGTTCGGTCGTATCCATTTTCGCAGACTCCACTTCTTCAACCTGGCACTCCTTCGTCTCCTTGCTCTCAGCAGATTCTTCTCTCTCGTCGTGCTCGTCCGAAACGACTAACACCTTCATCTCCTTGCTCTCAGCAGGTTCTTCTCTTTCATCACATCGGTAACACAACCCCTTCTCCCTTCGTGATTGTAGTTCAGGTCAGGCGTTTGAGTGGCAACTCCTTGCGTTGATGGGATGGGTTATTGGGCAGAGTAATGGTTTTAATTGGGCTGGGCTCAAGAAGCTTTGGCACATACGAGGGCCCAAGGGTACTGGTCATAGGGGTTTTCCATGCTCACGATGGGTCGGACCCAGCCTTGGTCAAAAGGGTCGTGTTCTTGTCTTCAATCCTCTGGGATGTCTTCATTATGGCCTCCAGGCCTACGGGCTCAAAGCACATAACTTCAGACTTAATTTCAGGACAAAGGCCATTTAAAAACGTACTTTCTAATACCTCGTCAGATAAATGGGGTAATGGTGACCCCAGAGCTTCAAACCGCTCCCTATATTCTGACACCGATTTTACCTGCTTCACCGCCAAAAAACGAGCGCAAAGCTTCTTGTGATGGTCGGAAGCATTCCAGAATCCTATACTTCAGATCTCCCCATCCAGTGAACGGTTGTCTCCCGTCCGCCCATCGATACCATCGAAGCACCGATCCAGTAAAACTCACCGCCATCACTATTATCTTCTCTGGGTCAATCAGCTGGTGGATATTGAAATATCGGTCTGCCCTGAAAAGCCAATCGTTCGATTGGTTCCCATCGAACGTCGGCATCTCCACTTTCTTGAATTTGTGTCGTTCATGAAACTGCTCCTCGATAGCACTCTCGTCCTCTGGTAACTTACGCTTTTGCCCGGACTCTTTGTCGATTGTTAGTCCTCCGCGGTAACCACCGTGAAGGAGATTGGCCAATGCCTTTTGGTTTTCCATAGTCAGTTGTCGCTGGTCCTGTACGCTGTTGAATAATTTCTCCATGCTGCGATTCAACTCTGCTACGGATTTTTCAATCTCGGGTATCTTCTCTTTCATTCCTTCCATGCTCTTCTCAGACTCAGCTACTCGCTCCTCCAGTTGCCTTTGTGCCATTCTCTGTGTCTTTCCCAGGATGACCGATCTAATACCAAATTGTTAAGACACTCGGTCGAAGTTTGATATTAATCACACAAAAGTCAAAATACAAACACCAATTTGAGATGGTGTCGTCTCCTACTCCCCTTTCCAAACAAGAAAGGAAATTACAAAAGTCTTTCAGCATACCCTAATCAAGCCCAAAATTACAGTATTTATAATCCCCTACTAAACCGACTTCCCAGCCACTAATCGACCGACTTCCAAAAATAAGATTTATAATTTAAATATTACGGGGATGGGGAATTTTCATGTCTACCCCTGCGCACATAGGTGTTGATGATCGGTGGTCTAACACAAAGTTGTCATAAGATGTACTCGAGAAAGGAGAGAATTTGTAAGGAGTTGTCTTCTCAAAGATTAACTGATGTAGAATCTCAGGTGAAGAGAGTATAAAGTCTATGTTTCCAATGTGATGAGAAGTATACATCCAATCATCATGGTAAGAACTGGGAGATTAGGGAATTGCGAGTCATCCTTGTTAACGATTTCAAGGAAATTGAGTTGGTACAAAGTGGACCCATTGAGGAGATATCGAAAGTTCAAGATCTAGAAGTTCAAGATTTCGTAGAATTAAACTCAAATTAGTCATCCAGGAACTATGAAGGTCAAAGGAAAAATTGTTGATCAAGAGGTGGTAGCTTTAAGGGCAACTCACAATTTTATTTTGCAACGATTGGTCGGGAATTAAAACTTACCAAGACAGAAACTTCCAACTATAGAATTGTTATGGGAACCGGTTTAGCAATCAAAGATAAGAGTGTGTGTGAATCAATGGTAGTTACCCTACCAAAGTTATCAGTTCAAGAAGACTTCCTTCAAGTAGAACTGAGGGGCATTGACGTGATTCTAGGGATGCAGTGGTGCAAACTATGGGATTCATGGGCGTTAACTCGAAAGAATTGACCATGACATTTGAAGTGAGAAGCGATAAAGTCACTATTAAAATTGACCCCGATCCAAGTCGGACAAAGTCTTTGCCAACATCGTTAGTCATAAAAATTTGTAAAAGATGTTTTTATCAACACACTTAAGATAAAAACATCTATTACTTTTAGATTTTTTTCTTTTAAATTTCTCACTTTTAACTTTTTCAATGTCTAAAGATTTCTCACTTTTTAACTTCTGTCTCCAAATTTTGTTCTCAATTATTTTCTCTATAACTTTTTACTATCTCTAAAATCTTGAGACAGATAGAAAAATGTTATAAAAGAAGAGAAATAAATAAATGAGAAAAATAAATTTATTGACAGAAAAAAGGAAAGTTTAAAGAGAAAAATATTGGGTAAAAAATTTAAGATAGAAAAAGGTTAAAAAAATAAGAAAATTATAATGTTTGAGACGGATCGTTTGATAGCTATTTGGTTTTTGGTTTTTGGTTTTTGAAAATTATAATTGTTTTCTACTAATTTCCTTACAATGATTTTCATCTTTGTTAGGAACACACACTTGAATTCTTAGCCAAATTCCAAAAACAAGTTTTTGAAAACTACTTTTAGTTTTCAAAACTTGACATGGTTTTTGAAACATGGGAAGAAGGTTTATATCAAAATAAACAAGCTTTATAGGTGGAAGTAGTGTTTATAAGCTTAATTTTCAAAAAAGAAAAACCAAATGGTTATAAAGCGCCAAAAATTAACACATTTAATAAATACAAGAAACTTTTAAATGAAACAAAGTTTTAAACCTAACATGATTAGTTAAACAAAATTAAAATTTAAGCTAAAATTAAAGACGAAAGTGAATTCTAAGAGCATTTAATCTACTTTTGCAATGAAAAAGAAATTTTGTGGGATAGTATATCACACTAGAACTTTCAATTAGGAGATTAATCAAATTGAAGGTTTGATGCTATTGTAGTTACCTCTATCCTTTAGATTTTTTGCAATTTTTATATTTTTTTTAAAAAAAGCGTTAAACATCAGAGAATAGAGGTACCTTAGAGAATTCGACCGAAGTCTGCAATACTGAATTGAGTATTTCCTTCAAACTGATTCTTCTATCAAGCTGCAAATTTTACAAAGAAACAGATCATTGACATCCCTAATAAAAATACAAACAATAAAAACAAACAGATCAATTGAGAACTTAAAATAATTTTATCATTCAAAACAATACCCTTTCTTTTTGGCCAAATGGAATCACAAAGTTTGCTGCAATCTGTGCCTCTTATACAGGAGTTCTGCCCTCATTGTAACTTAATCTTCCCTCTGTAGAAAAGCACGGTTCGATTAGCAAGGTCCCAACTTTTCAAAGTATCAGATTTTTTAAACTAGGCTCGATGTTATATCAAATGGCCTTTCCATTTCAATAAAAAACAAAAAAACAAAAAAACAAAAAAAGAAAATGAAATCGATTAATTTTATTGAAATATGTAGATGTATAATATACTTCTGTATGGTCCAACAAATAAAGTCAATCTTACCAGAATCCTAATACTCCAATTGAGCTCCAATGCCTGTGTGGGACAATCTTGAACTTATTCAAACATGTCTACCTGTAATTTTCATCAACTTCTATAAAATATTAGAACTTAAGTAGCAACGAGAATAGAATCAATCAAATTTATTGAAAGATACAAGTAGCACATACTTTGGTCAAAATTAAGAAATCAAGAAAGCTCAATCAAAAGTATTGAAAGATACAAGTATAACATACTTTGGTATTGTTCCAACTAACGTCAGTCTTACAAGAGTCCTAATACGTCAATTCAGCTCCAATGCCTACATGGGACAATCGTGAGATTATTTGAAAGAACTCTACTTCTCCTTGTGAACAACTTTTATCAATTATTAGTAACTTAAGAAACAAAGAAAATAGAATCACTCAATTTTGATGAAAAATAAAATTCTAACATACTTTGAGATTGGTCCAACCAAGAAGAAGGTCAAACTAGTTTAGAGTCCCAACGCTCTATAGAGCATCAATGACTACACGAAGCAATCTCGAGCTTGTTAAAAGATGCCTACCTATCATTATCAACAACTTTTATCAATTAAAACTTAAAAGACAAGATAAATCAAATCAATCATTCTTATTGAAATATAAAAGTATAACATACTTTACGATTGTTCCGACTAAGAAGGTGAACCTCATCAAGAGTTCTAACATTCTTATCGAGCTCCTATTCCTGCATGAGACAATCTTGAGCATGTTGAAACATGTCTATCTATCATTGTCAACAACTTTTACCAATTATTGAAACATGTAAACTATATAATATACCTTAGGATTGTTCCAACTAAGAAGGTCAATATTACAAGAGTCCTAATGCCTACATTGGACAATCTTGAGCTTATTCCAAGATATCTACCTATAATTGTCAACAATTTTTATCGATTAGATCATAAAAGACGAGAAAAATCAAATGATATACTTTGGGATTGTTCCAACTTACAAGGTCTCAATCTTACAAAGTCCTAATACTCCAAGTTGAGCTCCAATACCTACCTCGGACAATCTTGATCTTATTGAAAGATGTGTATCTGTTATATTCAACAACATTTTTCAATTAGCAATTAGGACTTAAAACACAAGGAAAATCAAATCAGTCAATTTTTCTAAAAGTTGGAAAAGATGTAATACACCATTGGATGAGACAATCTTGAGTTTGTGCTCTCATTCCTACATGAGACAATCATGAGTTTGTTGAAAATATATACCTGTCATTGTCAACAACTTTTTAATTAGAACTTAAAAGACGAGACAAACCAAATCAAACAATATTTTTGAAAGAGGTAAACTATATAATATACTTTGGGTTTGTTCCGAATGAAGGTCAATTGATAAGAGTCCTAACACTCCAATCGAGCCCAATGCCTGCATGGTTGAAAAATAATTGTTAATCTCAACTCCAAATAATATGCTTTGTTATTGAAATACGAACTAAATTATTTATTTATTTTGTTAGTGGGCATTTGATCTTACATATTCTCTTAATTTTGACGGATGTTATAAACTAAATGATGTTATTTTTTGAGTAAAAATGTGGTTTAGTTTAACTTCCATGACATTATCTCACTGTGAGACCTATTATACATACATATTCTAGGAAGGGTACAAAAGAAAAAGAACATGTTGTTAACTCAGGAGGGCCCTCAGCGGGGACAACGGGATTGTCGGAGTGAGGGATTGTACTGTGAGAGCGTTTTGTAGGGGATATAACAGTGTCAAGACATTCTGAATTTTGGCTAGACATTGAGGTCTGAGAAGAGAGTCCAACTCTCTCGAATAGTTGGGAGGCTTTGTTATTGTGTTTTGCTTGTTATTTCAACATATGCAAATCATAACCCACTTCATGGCAGAACTATCAATAGCAAAGTGTGGGATTTAGTAGATATTGGTATTTGTGTATTTTTTGGTATTTTGTGCAGGTTTGTTCCACTTGGATGCCTTACAAATTGGTATGAGAGCACGTTCAATTTGGGGAGAACAAGGAAAATGACCCTTAACATATTGAGGAAATGATGGAGAGGACGGAAAAAAGAAATTTCTGAGATGAAAGAGGTGATACACGACATGGGAAAATACTTCAAGCAATTGTTGTAGATGGAAATGCGAGAGAATAAGAAGGCCTTGGTCTTGATGATGGCTGAGAATGCCTCAGGAAGAGGACAGTCCTCCATGACAGCAACTGACCAATCAACTCAAAGTTCAATGTAGGCGAAGGCTCGAGAATGAAGAAGCCAACGATAAGAACGTAGGAAGCGAAATCAGTCTAGACAAAGAAGGAGGTTCAAATGGGGATCGAAGCAAGTTTAAAAAACTGAAGATGCCTATCTTCCCGAGGACAAACCCAAACCCGTGGTTTTTTTGGGCGGAAAGATACTTCGAGGTACATTAGTTGAGTGATGTAGAGAATCGTCATGGTCATCCTCAGCTTCAACCGGGACGTGGTTGATTGGTATCGTTGGAAAACCGACCGACAGAAAATTATGTCATGAGATGATTTGAATACTAAGCTATTCGAGTGGTATCGACCATCTTAGAAAGGAAGTTTAGGCGCAAGGTGTTTGGCTGTTAAGCAAGAAGGTATTGTCGTGAAATTCCAGAAGAAATTCGAGATATACTCGACACCATTGCCAGAGTTGCCGAAAGATGTACTCGAGAATACATTCCTAAATGGGATAAACCCTACGATTAGGATAGAATTGGTAAGTAGCCAACCGGTTGGGCTCAAAGACATAATGAAACAGGCCCAATTAGTTGAGGACCATGATTTGACTATAAAAATGGCTATTGAACAAATAGGCTCAAGATCATCGGGAGAACTGGGGAAGTGAACCACTTCAAACACAATCAATAACCCTACCTGAGAAAGGAGAGAGAATTCGTAAGGAGCTATCTTCTCGAAGATTAACTAATGTAGAATTTCAGGCGAAGTGAAAAAAAGTTCTATGTTTCCGATGTGATGAGAAGTATACATCCAATCATCATTGTAAAAACCGGGAGATTAGGGAATTACAACTCATCCTTGTTAACGATTTCAAGGAAATTGAGTTGGTACAAAGTGGACCCATTGAGGAGATATCGAAAGTTCAAGATCAGAAGTTTGGAGATTTGGTAGAATTAGATCTCAAATTAGTCATCTAGGAACTATGAAGGTCAAAGGAAAAATTGTTGATCGAGATGTGGTAGCTTTAATCGACTGTGGGGCTACCCAATTTTATTTTGCAACGATTGGTCAAGGAATTTAAACTAACCAAGATAGACACTTCCAACTACAAAATTGTTATGAGAACCGGTTTAGCAATCAAAGATAGGAGTGTGTGTAAATCAGTGGTAGTTACCCTACCAAAGTTATCAATTCAAGAAGACTTCCTTCAACTACAACTGAGGGGCATTGACGTGATTCTAGAGATGCAGTGGTTGCAGACTATGGGATTCATGGGCGTTAACTAGAAAGAATTGACCGTGACATTTGAAGTGGGAAGCGATAAAGTCACTATTAAAGTAGACCCTTGATCCAAGTCGGACCAAGTCTTTGCCAACATCGTTAGTGATAAAAATTTGTAAAAGATGTTTTTATCAACACACCTAAGATAAAAACATCTATTGCTTTTAAATTTTTTCTCTTAAATTTTTCATTTTTAACTTTCTTCAATTTCTAAAGATTTCTCACTTTTTAACTTTTTTGTCTCTAAATTTTGTTCTCAATTATTTTCTCTATAACTTTTTTCTATCTCGAAAATCTTGAGACAAATAGAAAAATGTTATAAAAGAAGAGAAATAATAAATGAGAAAATTAAATTTATTGACAGAAAAATTAAAGTTTAAAGAGAAGAAAATATTGAGTAAAAAATTTAAGATAGAAAAAGGTTAAAAAATGAGAAAATCTTAATGTTTGAGACTGATGGTTTGATAACCATTTGATTTTTGGTTTTTGGCTTTTGAAAATTATGCTTGTTTTCTACTATTTCCTTACAATGATTTTCATCTTTGTTAGGAACACACTTGAATTCTTAGCGAAATTCCAAAAACAAGTTTCTAAAAACTAATTCTTTTAGTTTCCAACACTTGACTTGGTTTTTGAAACATAGGAAGAAGGTTGATAGCAAAACGAAGAAACTTATAGGTGGAAGTAGTGTTTATCAGCTTAATTTTAAAAAACAAAAAAAAAAAACAAATGGTTATAAGTCGCCCAAAATTAACGCATTTAATAAATATGAGAAACTTTTAAATGAAACAAAGTTTTAAACCTAACCTGATTAGTTAAACTAAATTCAAATTTAAGCTAAAATTAAAGACCTTTCGCAATTAATCTGCTTTTGCAATGGAAAAAGAAATTTTGTGGAAAAATATATCACACAAGAACTTTCGATTTAGGAGTGGTTAATCAAATTGATGTTGTAATTACCTCTATCGTTTAGATTTTTTGCAATTTTTATATTTTTGTAAAAAAAAAAAGGTTAAACATCTGAGAATAGAGTTACCTTAAAGAATTCAATCGAAGTCTGCAACACTGAATTGAGTATTTCCTTCAAACTGATTCTTCTACC
Organism: Luffa aegyptiaca; assembly: GCA_017139565.1. NCBI lineage: Eukaryota > Viridiplantae > Streptophyta > Magnoliopsida > Cucurbitales > Cucurbitaceae > Luffa > Luffa aegyptiaca. The sequence continues at coordinate 2,312,013 of CM029396.1, forward strand.
AAGCTGCAAATTTTACAAAGAAACAGAGCATTGACATCCCTAATAAAAATACAAACAATAGAAACAAACAGATCAATTGAGAACTTAAAATAATTTTATCATTCATTACAATACCCTTTCTTTTTGGCCAAATGGAATCACAAAGTTTGCTGCAATCTGTGCCTCTTATACTGGAGTACTGCCCCCACTGTAACTTAATCCTCCGTCTGTAAAAAGGCACGGTCAGATTAGCAAGGTCCCAAACTTTTTAAACTATCAGATTTTTTTAACTAGTCTCCATCTATCTTATACCAAATGGCGCTTCCATTCCAATTCAATGAATTTTATTGACATATGCAAAATGTATAATATACTTTAGTATTGTTCCAACAAATAAGGTCAATCTTACCAGAATCCTAATACTCCAATTGAGCTCCAATGTCTACACCGGACAATCTTGAACTTATTCAAACATGTCTACCTGTAATTTTCATCAACTTCTATAAATTAGTAGAACTTAAGAAGCAACGAAAATAGAATCAATCAAATTTATTGAAAGATACAAGAAGCACATACTTGGTTGAACTTAAGAAACAAGGAAAGTTCAATCAAAAGTATTGAAAGATACAAGTAGAACATACTTTGGTATTGTTCCAACTAATGTCAGTCTTACAAGAGTCCCAATACGCCAATTCAGCTTCAATGCCTACATGGGACAATCGTGAGATTATTTGAAAGAACTCTACTTGTCATTGTGAACAACTTTTATCAATTATTAGTAACTCAAGAAACAAAGAAAATAGAATCACTCAATTTTGATGAAAGATAAAATTATAACATACTTTGAGATTGGTCCAACCAAGATGAAGGTCAATCTTCTAGTTTAGAGTCCCAACACTCCTATAGAGCATCAATGACTACACGAAGCAATCTCGAGCTTGTTAAAAGATGTCTACCTATCATTATCAACAACTTTTATCAATTAGAACTTAAAAGACAAGATAAATCAAATCAATCAATCTCATTGAAAGATAAGTATAACATAATTTAGGATTGTTCCAGCTAAGAAGGTCAACCTTATGAAGAGTTCTAACACTCTAATCGAGCTCATATTCCTGCATGGGACAATCTTAGGCAGGTTGAACAATGTCTACCTATCATTGTTTCAACAACTTATACCAATTATTAGAACTTAAAAGACAAGTCAAATCAAATAAATCAATTTTATTGAAACATGTTAACTATATAATATACCTCAGGATTGTTCCAACTAAGTAGGTCAAATATTACAAGTGTCCTAATGCCTGCATTGGAAACTTGAGCTTATTCCAAGATATCTACCTATTATTGTCAACAATTTTTATCGATAAGATCATAAAAGACAAGAAAAATCAAATCATAGACTTTGGGATTGTTCCAACTTACAAGGCCTCCATCTTACAAAGTCCTAATACTCCAAGTTGAGCTCCAATACCTACCTGGGACAATCTTGACCTTATTGAAAGATGTGTATCTATTATAGTCGACAACTTTTTTCAATTAGCAATTAGGACTTAAAACACAAGGAAAATCACATCAATCAATTTTATTGAAAGTTGGAAAAGATGTAATACACCATTGGATGAGACAATCTTGAGTTTGTGCTCCCATTCCTACATGAGACAATCATGAGTTTGTTGAAAATATATACCAATTGTCAACAACTTTTTAATTAGAACTTAAAAGACAAGACAAACCAAATCAAACAATATTATTGAAAGATGTAAACTATATAATATACTTTGGGTTTGTTCTGAGTAGGAAGGTCAATTGATGAGAGTCCTAACACTCCAATCGAGCCCAATGCCTGCATGGTTGAAAAATAATTGTTAATCTTCAACTCTAAATAATATGCTTTGTTATTGAAATACGAACTAAATTATTTATTTAATTTGTTAATGGGCATTTGATCTTACATATCCTCTTAATTTTGACGGATGTTATAAACTAAATGTTGTTATTTTTTGAGTAAAAATGTGGCTTAGTTCCATGGCATTATCTCACTGTGAGACCTATTATACATACATATTCTAGGAAGGGTACAAAAGAAAACGAACATGTTAGCTCAGGAGGGCCCTCAGGGGGGACAATGGGATTGTTGGAGCGAGGGATTGTATTGTGAGAGCGTTTTGTAGGGGATAACAGAGTGTGAAGACATTCTAAATTTTGGCTAGACATTGAGGTCTGAGAGGAGAGTCCAACTCTCTCGAATAACTGGGAGGCTTTGTTATTGTGTTTTGCTTGGTATTTTAACATATGCGAATCATAACCCCTATTCATTGAAGAACTATCAATAGCATAGTGTGGGATTTAGTAGATATTGGTATTTGTGTATTGTTTGGTATTCTGTGCAAGTTTATTCCACTTGGATGCCTTACAAATTGATATTAGAGCACGCTTAATTTGGGGAGAACAAGGAAAATGGCTCATAAACATATTGAGGAAATGATGGAGAGGACGGAAAAAAAAATTCTGAGATGAAAGAGGCGATACACGATATGGGAAAATACTTCAAGCGATTGTAGATGGAAATGCAAGAGAATCAGAAGGCCTTGGTCTTGATGATGGCTGAGAATACCTCAGGAAGAGGACAGTCCTCCACGACAGCAACTAACCAATCAACTCAAAGTTCGAAAATAGGCGAAGGCTCGAGAATGAAGAAGCCAACGATAAGAACATAGGAAGCGAAATTAGTCTAGACAAAGAATGAGGTTCAAAGAGGGATCGAAGCAAGTTTAAAAAACTGAAGATGCACGTCTTCCCAGGGACAAACCCAAACTCGCAGTTGTTTTGTGTGGAAAGATACTTCGAGGTACATTAGTTGAGTGATGTAGAGAAAATCGTCATGGTCATTTTTTAGAAGAGAAACGAATTTCATTGATGAATGAAATGTGGAGAAAAACTCCGATCACCAAAGGGTGAATTACATGAAAGCTTTCCAATTTTCAACCAGGACGTGATTGATTGGTATCGTTGGAAAACCAACAGACAGAAAATTGTCATGAGATGATTTGAATACTAAGCTATTCGAGTGGTATCGACCATCTTAGAAAGGAAGTTTACGTGCAAAGTTTTTGGTTGTTAAGCAAAAAGGTAATGTCGCGAAATTCTGAAAGATATTCAAGATATACTCGATGCCATTGCGTATGTACTCGAGAATACATTCCTAAATGGGCTAAACCCTATGATTAGGACGGAAGTGGTAAGTAGACACGGTGCCTTTCTTCTTCCTTTGAGATCTTTTCAATAAGCGACGAAGCTTTAAGTCCCTCCAATCCTTGAATGGTTCACGTTCTTCCTTCGCTCGATACCAGTTTAATGCTACTCCTTCAAAACTCACCATAGCCACAACTGGTTTCTTTGCATCCGATAGATAGCCACGAATCAGGTTCATCACCCCCAATCACAAGCATCTCCACCTTCTTGAATTTACTTCGATCCCCGCTAATCTCTTCCACCCGCTCAGCTTCAACTTTGCGCGATCTCTCACTACTGGTTCCAGTGTTTTCGCCAGTGTCGATCCACTATTTCCTCTTCTGAACCGACTCGTCGACGACCCCTAAAGAAGCTGGTTGTGAGCGAAGTTGCGCGATCTCAGATGCTAGTGTCGCAAGGATCTTTCAAAACTTCAGCATTCCCTCTTCTATCGCTGGAATTTTCTAAAGGTTTTCCTTCATATTTGCCATCTCTTGCTTGTTAGCATCGAGCTTTTCTTCTATTCTCTTTTGTGCCATTTTCTTCCACCTCCCCAGGATGTTTTGATGCTCTGATACCAATTTGTAAGGTAACTCCTTACAATATATTGATTAACAGAGGAAACAAACAGCCCTAAAGCAACACAAAAACCCCAGCTAGTTCAAGAGTGTTGGTATCTCTCCCTCTCCTCTAGACATTCATCAAAAGTTCAACATAAACCCTAAAAGGGAAAATAAAAAAACTTATATACTACCCAACCCAACGAATACATTATCCAACCCTTTCTTGGGACCACAGTGGTCCCTACTCATTTTCGCACAAACATCAACATAACTAACTTTGTGGAGAATTCTCTTGTATAAACTTGCCTTTCCTTGAACTTATTCACAGTGGTCCCTACTCATTCTCGCACAAATATCTACCCTTGCCTTTCCTTGTATAAACTTTCACTATTGGAGGCCTAGCAAAATATTCATGGTTCTCACCAACCAACGCACGCTCAAACCCTATTGACTATTGAAACAAAGGAAAGTTCAATCAGAATATCAGAAATGGTTGACCAAGCTGCTGGGATATGATTTCGAAACCAAATATCATTTGGGGTTGTTGAATAAAGTAGTTGATGCTTTATCTCAAGTAACGCACACTACAGAGCTCGCTGTTTTGACCGTACCTTCGATGATGGATCATACCATAGTTCAAAAGGAAATGGCAAAGGATCCAGATTGATCAAAATTGTGATGGCCATTCGTGAAGCCCCCCCCCCCAATTAGCTATCCCAAATACTCTTTACAACAAGGTCAACTAAGGTATAAAGGGCACCTAGTGTTATCTAGCAAGTCTGCTTTGCTTTGATTCCTTCCATTCTACACAAATTTCATGATTCAATTGTGAGGGAACACTCTGTATTGTTGTGAACCTACAAGAGGCTGAAAGGAGAATTGTCTTGGAAGGGAATGAAAAACAACATGAAGTCCTATGTGGAAAAATGTGTGATTTATCAAAAGAATATATCAGAATTAGTTACTCCAGTTAGGTCATTGCAGCATTACCCTATCCTAAGCACATATGGGAGGATATCACGATGGATTCCATTTTCAACAACTTTTGCTCCAGCTAGCTTGTTAAAAGATGTCTACCTATCATTATCAACAAATTTTATCAATTAGACCTTAAATGACTAGGAAAATACAATCAATCAATTTTACTGAACAAAAAAAAAATAACATACTTTGGGATTGTTCCAACTAAGAAAGTTAAATTTATCAAGAGTCTTAACACTCAAGTTGAGCTTGCATTCCAATCTTGGAAAATCTTGAGCTTGTTGATAGATGTCTACCTATCATTGTCAACAACTTTTATCAATTAGAACTTAAAAGAAAAGGCAAACCAATTCAATCAATTTTATTAACAGGTGTAAAATATATAATGTACTTTGGTATTGTTCCAACAAAGAAGTCATTGTTACAAGAATCCTAATATTCCAATTGAACTCCAATGCACCTGCATGGAACAATCTTGAACTTATTCAAACATGTCTATCGATAATTGTCATCAACTTCTCGAATAAAATAAATCAAATTTATTCAAAGATACAAGTAGAACATATTTTGGTATTGTTCCAACTAAGAATGTCAATCTTACAAGAGCCCTAATACTCCAACTTGAGCTCCAATGCAAGCATTGGACGATCTTGAGATGATTTGAAAGATGTCTACCTTTCATTGTCAACGACTTTTATCAATTATTGGAACTTAGAAAACAAAGAAAACAAAATCAATTAATTTTAATGAAATAAAGTATAGCATACTTTACTATAGTTCCGACTTAGAAGGTCAATCTTATTTAGTGTTCTAACACTCCAACGGAGCTCCAATGCATGCATGGGACAATCTCAAGATTGTTGAAAGATGTCTACCTATCATTGTCAACAACTTTTATTAATTAGAACTTAAAAGACAAGGAGGAAATCGAATCATTCAATTTAATTGAAAAATAAAAGTATAACATACCATGGGACTATTCCAACTAAACAGGTCAACCTTAGCAAGAGTCCTAACACTCCAATCGAGCTCCCATTCTTGCATGGGAAAATCTTGAGCTTGTTAAAAGATGTCTACCTATCCTTGTCAACAACTTTTATTAATAGGAACTTAAAAGACAAGGCAAATAAAATCAATCAATTTTATTGAAACACGAAAATTATATGATATACCTTAAGATTGTTCCAAATAAGGTCAATATTACAGGGGTCCTAATACTCCAATAGTGCTTTCAATAACTGCATGGGACAATATTGAGCTTATTTGGAGATGTCTACCTGTTATTGTCAACAACTATTAACAATTAGAATTTAAAAGACTACTTTGGGATTGTTCCAACTAACAAGGTCAATCTTACCTAAGTCCTAATATTCCAAATTGAGCTCCAACACTTGCGGGGACAATCTCGAGCTTATTGAAAGATGTATATCTATTATAGTCAACAATTTTTATTAATTAGAACTTAAAAAGACAAGGAAAATAAAATCAACCAATTTTATTGAAGCTCGAAAAAATATTAAGAGTCCTAATCCTCCCAATTGAGCTTCAATGTCTTCAAGGGACAATTTTGACCTTGTTAAAAGATATTTACCTGTCATTATCAACAACTTTTATCAATTAGAAATTAAAAGAAAAGGAAAATCAAATCAATCAAGTTCATTGAATGATAAAAAATAACATACTTCGGAATTGTCCCAACCAAAAAGGTACACCTTATCAAGAGTCCTAAAACTCCAATTCAACTTCCATGCATGAGACAATCTTCATCTCGGCAAAAGATATCAACGTCAATAACTTTTATGAATTAGAACTTAAAAGACAGGGCAAACCAAGTCAATCAATTTTAAAAGATGTAAAATGCATAAATACATTGGTATTGTTCCAACTATGAAGATCAATCTTACTTGTCATTCTTGCATGAAACAATCTTGAGCTTGTCGAAAGATGTCTACTTGTCATTGTCAACAACTTTTATCAATTAGAACTAAAAAGGCAAATTGAATTAATCAATTTTATTGAGAGGCGTAAAACGTATAATGTTTCGTATTGTTCCAACTAAAAAGGTCAATCTTACAAGAGTTCTAATACTCTGATTGAGCTCCAATGCCTGCATGGGACAAGGCAAATCGAATTAATCAATTTTATTGAAAGATATAAAACATATAATGTACTTTGGTATTGTTCCAACTAAGAAGGTCAATCTTACCAGAGTCGTAATACTCCAATTGAGCTCCAACCCTACATGGGACAATCTTGAGCTTATTCGAAAGTCGTCTACATGTCAGCCAACAACTTTTCTCAACTTAAAAACCAAGGAAAATAGAATCAATTAATTTTAATGAAATATAAAAGTATAACATACTTTGAAATTGCTCCAACTAAGAAGGTCGATCTTATGTAGAGTCCTAAAATTCCAATGGAGCTCCAATGCATGCATGGGACAATCTCAAGCTTGTTGAAATATGTCTACCTATCATTGTCAACAACTTTTATCAATTAGAACTTAAAAGACAAGGAAAATCAAATCAATCAATTTTATTGAACATACTTTGAGATTGTTCCAACAAAGAAGGTCGACCTTATGATGGGTTTTAACACTCCACTCAAGTCTCCATTCCTGCATGGGACAATCTTGAGCTTGTTGAAAGATATCTACATATCATTGTCAATAACTTCTGTTAATGAAAACATAAAAAGACAAGGTAAATCAATTCAATCAATTTTATTCAAACATGTAAACTATATAATATACCTTAGGATTGTTCCAACTAAGACGGTCAATATTACACGAGTCCTAATACTCCAATTGTGTTTCGGTGCCTGCATGGGTCTTGAGCTTATTCAAAGAACTCTACCTAGTCAACAACTTTTATCAATTATCAATTAGAACATAAAAGACAAGGAAAATCAAATCATAAACTTTGAGATTGTTCCAACTTACAAGGTCAATTTTACCAGAGTCCTAATACTCCAAATTAAGCTCCTATACCTGCATGGGACAATCTTGAGCTTATTGAAAAATGTGTATCTATTATAGTCAGCAATATTTATCAATTAGAGCTTAAAATACAAGGAAAATCAAATCAATCAATTTCATTGAAAGCTAGAAAAAAGTATAATATACTTTTGGATGTTCCAACTAGGAAGGGTCAATCCTATTAATAGTCCTAATACTCCAATTGAACTCCAACGTCTGCCTGCCTGGAACATTTTTGAGCTTGTTGAAAGATATCTAACCGTTATTGTCTACAACTTTGATCAGTTATTAGAATTTAAAAGACAAGGAAAATCAAGTCAATCAATTTTATAGAACGATAGAAAATATAACATACTTTGGGATTGTTCCAACTAATGAGATACACCTCATCAAGAGTTGTAACACTCCAATCGAGCTTCCATTCCTGCATGAGACAATATTGAGCTTGTTCAAAGATATCTCCTATCAATCAAAATGTCAACAACTTTTATCAACTGGAACTTAAAAGACAAAGCAAATCAAGCCAATCAATTTTATTGAAAGACGTAAAATGCATAAATATATTGTATTGTTGCAACTATTAAGATCGATCTTACAAGAATCTTAAAACTCCAATTGAACTCCAAATGCGTCTAAGAGACAAATCTTGAGATTGTTTGAAAGATGTCTACCTATCATTATCAACAACATAACTTTTATCAACTATAAAAACTTTGAAGAAAAAAAAATCAATTAATTTTAATGAAAAATGAAAGTATAACATACTTTAGTATTCTCCCAACTAAGAAGGTCAATTTTATTTAGAGTTCTAACACTCCAATGGAGCTCCAATGCTTGTATGGCACAATTTCGAGATCGTTGAAGTTGTCTACCTATCATTGTCAACAACATTTATCAATTAGAACTTGAAAGACAAGGAAAATCAAAACAATAAATTTTGTTGAAAGATAAAAGTATACCATAATTTGAAATTGTTTGAAATGTTCCAACCAAGAAAATCAATCTTATCAAGAGTCCCACCACTCCAATTGCTCCAATACCTGCATGGAACAATCATGAGTTTGTTGAAAGATGTCTACCTATCATTGCAACAACTTTTATGAATTACAACTTAAACAAGATGGAAAATGTAATCAATCAATCTTACTAAACCAAAAATACATATCATACTTTGGAACTGTTCCAACTAAGAAAGTCAACTTTATCAAGATTCGTAACACTCCAGTTGAACACACATTCCTGTATGTGAAAATCTTGAGCTTGTTGATATGATAGATGCCTACCTATCATCATTGTTAACAACTTTTATCAATTAGAACTTAAAAGAAAAAGGCAACTGAAATTAATCAATTTTATTGACATATGTAAAATGTATAATATACTTTGGTATTGTTCCAACAAAGGTCAATCTTACAAGAATCCTAATACTCCAATTGAGCTCCAATGCCGGCATGGGACAATCTTGAACATTTTCAAACATGTCTACCTGTAATTCTCATCAACTTCTATAAATTATTAAAACTTAAGAAGCAACAAGAATAGAATCAATCAAATTTATTGAAAGATACAAGTAGAACAGACTTTGGTTGAACTTAAGAAACAAGGAGAATGGAATCAATCAAATTTATTGAATGATACAAGTAGAACATACTTTGGTATTGTTCGAACTAAGAAGGTCAGTCTTACAAGAGTCCTTATACTCCAATGCCTATATGGGACAATCTTGAGATCCTGAGATTATTTGAAAGAACTCTACCTGTCATTGTCAAAAACTCTTATCAATTATTAGTAACTTAAAAAAACGAAGAAAATAGAATCACTCAATTTTGATGAAAGATAAAATTATAACGTACTTTGGGATTGGTCCAACCAAGAAAGTCAATCTAATTTAGAGTCCCAACATGAAGCAATCTCAAGCTTCTTAAAAGATGTCTACCTATCGTTATCAACAACTTCTATCAATTAGGACTTAAAAGACAAGATAAATTAAATCAATCAATTTAATTAAAAGATAAAAGTATAACATACTTTGGGATTGTTCCAACTAAGAACATCAACCTTATCAAGAGTCCTACTGTTGGTTTCTATATTTTATATTTTCTCCTTAATTAGAGTTAATTGTTGTAATTATATTGTATTTATTTTGTGTATCTTTTCCTTTTATGTAATTAGGTCTTTCTCTCCTTCTTAAGTAAGGCTCTTGTACCTAGTTAGAATTATTTTTAGATTATTTGAATAAAGAAATACCTTTTGAACACCTCCACTCCAATCGAACTGCGCGGGAAGGTTTCCCATCACACGGCTCACCAACTTGATCTTCCACGGGAACCGTATGTCCGAACGGGATTTCTGTTGGATCTGATCTTCCTACCTGGGACAATCTTGAACCTATCAATAACAAAAACTTTTACCAATTAGAACTTAAAACACCAGGTAAATCAAATCAATCAATTTTATTGAAACGTGTAAACTATATAATATACCTTAGAATTGTTCCAACTAAGAATGTCAATATTACATGAGTCCTAATAAATAATCCTCCAATTGTGTTCCAGTGCCTGCATGGGACAATCTTGAGCTTATTCAAAGATGTCTACCTATTATTGTTAACAACTTTATCAATTAGAACATAAAAGGCAGGGAAAATCAAATCATATACTTTGAGATTGTTCCAACTAAGAAGATCTCGATTTTACAGAGTTCTAATACTCCAAATTGAGCTCCAATACCTGCATGGGACAAACTTGAGCTTATTGAAAGATGTGTATTTATTATAGTCAACAACTTTTATCAATTAAAACTTAAAGCATTAGGAAAATCAAATCAATCAAATTTATTGAAACCTGAAAAAGTTATAATATACTTTTCGACGTTTCAACTAAGAAAGTCAATCTTATTAACCATCTTTACACTCCAATAGAGCTCCAATGCCTACTTTTTGGTAGTTGAAATTGCAGTTGATGCATGGAACTATCTTGAGCTTGTTCAAAGTTGTCTAACTGTAATTGTCAACAACTTTTATACATTAGAACTTAAGGGAGAAGGAAAATCAAATGAATTAGTTTTCTTAAAAGATAAAAGTATAACATACTTTGGGATTGTTCGGACTAAAAAGGTTGTGCTCCCATTCCAGCATAGGACAATCTTGAGCATGTTGAAAGATGTCTACCTATCATTGTCAACAACTTTTATTAATTAGAACTTGAAAGACAAGACAAGACAAAACAAATCAAATGATATTATTGAAAGATGTAAACAATATAATATACTTTGGGTTTGTGAGTAAGAAGGTCAATCCTATAAGAGTCCTAACACTCCAATCGTGCCCAAGGCATATATGGGAGACGAATAATTGTTAACCTCAGCTCCAAATAATGTGCATAGTTATTGAAATATGAACATCATTTATTTATTTTGTTAATGGGCATCTGATCTTACACATTCTCTTAATTTTGATGGATGTAATAAACTAAATGATGTTACTTTTTAGTCAAAATGTGGCTTAGTTTAACTTCCATGACATTATCTTACACAGTATAAAAATTGTGTGGCTTATTGATTTCATTGTCAATCCATCAAGCAAATGTTAAACGAGATAATCAAACAAAAGTTGTAGTGGTAATGGGACGACAAACAATTGTATATAACTACTTGGCAAAACTATCCTTTTACCCAAAGACCAAATAAGATAATATCGATTAGGCATTTGAAGTTAAATTAGCATGCTATTGTCACAAGAGTGAAAGATTTCCTTCAAAGTTCAAATTCTATTAAACCAATTCTATAAAATATTAATGCACCAAGTTGCAATTAATCCAACAGGAGAAACAATAAGAATAGAAAACAAATGTTTATGATAAATATATATGTCTTCTAGAAATTTCAATTCAGTTCAATACCAAATATACCAAATCGATGACGATCGATCATGACTTTAACATCGGATGCTTCTGCCAATCCCTCATGGCCATGGTCATTGTCGTCAATGCCTTCTTTCACCTTACTCTTCTTCCCTTCAGATGTAGTTTCTAGTGTGCGGCCTTTGACAGTGGATTTCCCTCAGAGAAAAAAGAGAGTGAATCGAAGATAAGAGAAGAAATAAGGGAGCGTTTTACAGATAACGATGAAGAGGGTTTTGATTTTTGAAAAGGAACCAAAGCAATCAAATCAACGGCTTTGTTCTTTAATTTCTCGAGACTAAAATACTTTTTGAATTCACTTTCGTGATAAGAAAACCAACTTTGTCATTAATTTGGGACTTTCATTTGAGTTTATATCATGTCATTTTGTGCACTTTGATTCATTTATGTTTTTTTCTTATATTTTTCTAAATATTAATATAAATCTCAAACACTTAAATTTTCTCCTTTTTTTTTCTTTATTATTCTTTTTGTCCTATCATTTTTTTTTCCCTCTCTAATTTTTTCTCCAAGTCTTCTCTTTTAACTATATCTCTTTATCTCTAAAATTTTTTTCTCTCACTTGTTAACTTATTTTCTCCAAATTTTTCATCACTTTTTAATTTTCTTCTCTTTTTCTCTCTCACTTTTTGCACTTTTTGTCTCTGAATTTTCTCTTTTGAAATTTTTTCTCCCTCTAACATTATTCTTTTCTGACTTATTAAATTTTCTCCCTTCATAACATTTTTCTATTTCAGAGAGAAAATTAAAAAAGTGAGAATAACTTTAGAGATTGAAAAAAGTTACGAAGAGAAAATTTTAGAGAGAGAAAACTAAAAAGTGAGATAAAAATTTTAGAGAAGAAGTTAAGAAGTGAAAAAATTTTAGAGAGGAAGTTAAAAGTGAAATAAACATTTTAGAGAGAAAAGGTGATAGAGGGAGAAAAAGTATTAGAGAGAGAAAGGACAAAATTTTAAGATAAAAAAGTTAAAAATGGGAAAATCTTAGACCACATTTGATAACCATTTGATTTTTGGATTTTGAAAATTAAGCTTATAAACACTACTTCCACCTATATAAGTTACTTTGTTTTGTTATCAACCTTCTTCCCATATTTTCAAAAAACAAGTCAAGTTTTGAAAACTAAAAGAAGTAGTTTTCAAATACTTGTTTTTGTTTTTTCGAATTTGACTAAGAATTCAAATGTTTCCTTAACAAAGATGAAAACCATCGTAAGGAAATTGGGAGAAAATAAGTATAATTTTCAAAAACCAAATAGTTATCAAACAGGACCACAATGTTTGAAACTATATTAACACATTTAATAAATACAAAAAAAACATTTAAATAAAACAAAGTTTTAAAAATTACATGATTCTAAAACCAAATTTAAGCTAAAATTAAAGACTCGTAAGTTTTCCAATGCAAAAGTGAATTCAAATAGCATTTAATCTACTTATCCAATGAAAAATAAATCACTTCCAAACCATAACAATTGTTCCAATCACACCCTAGAACTTTCAATTTGATCAACCACTCTAATAAACTTACAAAATTGTTGCAATTCGAGGATAGTATATCAAATTGAAAGTTGGAGGGTGTAATTGTAACAATCCCTATAGTTTAGATGTAGTTTTTGCAATTTATTTTTTTATATATTAAAATAAAATAAATTAAAAAAATGTTCGAGAGAATAGAAGGACCTTAGAGAATTCGACCAAGTTTGCAACACTGAGAGCTAAGTGTTCCCTATAAACTAATTTATCTATCAAGCTGGGAGTCGCCACAAATTCAGAAAAATCATTCTTTCCGGTAGAGTCGATCAATGCAACTTTAGTGCCTATTCCCCTGCAGCGTTCATATTCACATTAATCTTCAACGGGCAAAAGGGGTCTAGTCCATAATAAATGAAAGAATTCGTTGTCTTAAGTTTTAAATATGTTACACTAGTTTTCAGGAAGAAGGAAAAAAAAAATATGTTACACTAAAGCTCAATGTTTAGAACTATACCATGATCGGAATTAGGTAAGGGAGGAGGCATGCTTTCTCCAACACTTGTAGCATTTTGGAAAAATAGCTTCATCATTTGTTATTTCACTGGGTTCTGATGAACTCCCAATCGCTTGCATCTCTTTCTTGGGTGCAGCAAGTGACTGAGAGAAAGAAGGAAAGAAAAAAAATTAAGTTTAAAATTAAAACAGATTTCATTTTGCATTTTGGTTTAAAAGATACTTTAGAAACAGGGAATGTTGAATGCAACTAGTCAAATTAACATAATAATTACGAATAAAATTGAAAACTTTTTATCAGGTTTAGGGGCAAGTATTCAAATTGTTTCAGAAACCTTAAAAATCTCAAGTCCACAGTCTAGTCCAAGATCAAGACGAAGACCTTGCCCAAGTGAAATAGCTATTGTTGGAAAAGTCAGATTGGCAAGTAGCTTGAAAAGTATTTGTAGGTTCCATTATTGCAAACCAAAATTTATGTATATATCTGTTGAAGTTTCTAATATTTGTGTGTAAATCTTTGTTGTAAAATATTTTGGTTTTTATAGCATTTATTCTTTTCCATATTTGTAATAGGTCTTACTCCTATATAAGAAGTCCTATATTGCACATATTATATATGAAAATATATTTTTATGCTCTCAAAATTAAGAATATCTTACATGAGATTAATTCACCCAAAATTCAGCCATGAACACAAAGGAGATATTTGATTGCATCATTAGCAAGAAATAATCCTCCTTTTAGAAATATAATGGGAAAAGAAATCACTCCAAAGTACTAAGGATGTTTTCTCAACGGATAGGTTGAACAACTGATGGACAGTCTCATTATATAAAATTTTAGTAATATAAACTTGGCGTACCTTGAGAGCACTTACAGAGATATCATCGTGTTGAAACTCAATATCGTTGTTTCTCTGGTTCCTTAATTTATATGCTAACCGGCTCACCTTTCCAGTAGAAGGTATACATCCCTTATCGAGTGAAGTGCATTTCTATTAACAGAATCAATGTAAAACTGCAAACAAAAGTTACATTTTCTTTAGCATGTCACTAACTCAAGGACACTAAATACATGGATGAGACACTACAAGAAATTTGACTATTTTTGAAGATCATAACCTTTGAAAAAGCACTTAATAAACCTTCAATATATCTTTTTTCAAAGGTTAGTTCAACCCTTTGAAAAGTGTTGAAATCGATCCCGTCGAAAAAACTTATTCAAAGGTTTCATCTTTGAAAATTCATATTTTTCAAAGTTTACATGTCGTTGATAATTGTCAAATTATTTTTTGATAAAAAAAATAATAAAAATAAATTCAGGTGTTATCTTTTTCAAAGGTTCTCATTATTTTCAAGGGTTATAATGTTATTTTCGACAATGTTTTAAACCTTCAAAAATAGTTCTTTATAGACTTGTAAATCCTTTGAAAAAAAGATGTAGAAATCTAAAATAAAATGGTATTTTGAATGAACCTTCACCAAATTATAATATTAGATATGATAGATATGTTAATGTTGATCGGCAAGACAACCACCAAAAGGGTTGTTTGAGCAGTCGTCAGAAACTTGCAAGTTTGTGAGTGGAGCCATTGGAACCATTGCCATCAGCCACAGTAGCATCATGCCCTGCCAAAAGAGTCAAAAAAAAAAAACTTCAACATAAACCCATGTTTAAAGAAACTCTAAATGAACTGGCTTTAAAGATCCTTCTTTTGAGTTAATCCATAAAGAGCGAAGGGAAATTTATAGGTTATATTTTTTAACTTTCATTTGTGTTTTAATTAGTCTCCCATACTTTTAATAACTCACTTTTCTATTTAATCTTTATATTTTAAAAGGTTTCTAACGAAACTAAGAATACAGCTCCCACAAATGTTCATAATCAAAAGGAAACATGGATATAAGTTTAAATATCCAACCAGTCAGCGAGTTCTCAATCACAACCTATTCTAATGCACAGATTGGGCAAAGAACTCAGAGGATCGAAAATCAGTCATGGAATTTGCACAAACGTCGTATTAACAAAAATCAACCAAAACACACAAAAATAAACAGAATAACTCTCTCCTTCAAAACGTAAGGGAAACGACCTCGATAATTTATCATCTCTTAGTTGTAATTTGCAATCAGAAAGAGAGAAGACAAAAAGTGTAAGTGGATTTGGCAAGTCAAGAAAATCGTACCGCAAGTCAAGAAGTCAAATAACTGAAACTTGCAGATGTAGTAATCATCGCCATAGAGAGCTCTAGAGATTCGATTGGCTTCCTTCCTCATAGGGCTTCTTCGATTAAAAGTGATGTCCATGTTCACCAATGCCCTGGTTTGATCCGGCCGATACAGGCAAAGGTACCAAGCAGCAATGATCGCTCCCAGTAATGCACCACAACAAAAACCCTCAACGCCAATAATGGCGTTGATCGGCCAATCTCGACTCTTCGACTCTACTTAGAGCCAATGTCGACTAGAAGATGCAATTTCCGAAATGGATCAACGAAGACGAGAAGTTCAAATCGCCAAAATGATGATGATGATCAGACAATGGAGGAGATTTGGATATTGAAACAGAAAATTTGAGGGAATGAAGATTTCGGAAGTGGATTTCCCTCAGAGAAAACAGAGAGCAGGGCGAAGTAAAGCGGAGAAATAGTAGCGTTTGCTAACGGTACTTTTTTTCAAATGGAACCAGCGATCAAATGAAATCGACGATTGTTTTTTTAAAGTAAATCGACGATTTGTTCTTTAACACGTAAATTATTTTTTTTTAGGATAATTGCAGTGGGTGGCAAATTGTACTAAATTAATAGCAAATATAGCACTATGTAAAAAAAGTTTGCAAATATAGCAAAATCTATCCGAGTCTATCTGTTAGACTTTGACTATCAAAGTTTATCAGCCATAGACTTTGATTAATCAGAATCTATCAGTCTACCGATAGACTCCGATTATTCAGAGTTTATCAGTGTCTATCGCTGATAAACTTTGGTTAATCAAAATCTATCAATGACTATCGTTGATAGGCTCTGATTAATCAGAGTCTATCAGTGATAGTCACTGATAGATTTTGATTATCAAAGTCTATCAGTGATAGACACTGATATACTTTGAATAGTCTATCAGAGTCTGATTAATCAAGTATTGTTTTTTAGTTTTAAAAAACAATACTTGTTTTCTTATTATTTATTTATCATGAATTTCAACTTTATTGAAAAAACCTTTGAATTTCTGACCAAATTTGAAAAACAACAACAAAATTTTATTATTATTATTTTATTTAAGTTATGGTTTGGATGAAAAATAACTTGAATAATATGATATGTTTGAACTTTATGGTTGAACATTCATATAGATAATTTAATAGGTAATACTATTTTTGTTTCTAAATGATGTTATGTAAACTTTCTAATTTTTACAATCATACGTCACATCAAATTGTCATTCGTTTTATTGCTAAAATTCTTCAAGGGTTCTTTTTTATACCAATGGAATTTCAAAGTTCAAGGATTAAAACAAAACTTTTCAAAGTTTAGGAAAATAATGGAAACTTATCCCAAAATTCAATGGTATTTTATATAATGTAATCAACGTATTTTAATTTTAACATAAATGAAATGATTTCATAACATGAAAACAATATATTTTTTAAAGTTTTTAAAATTTTTAGCATAATTCTACATTTTAAAATTTTAAAATTACAAACAATATTGACGCGTGTAAAAATGTTGTTTTTAGATTTTTCACTATTTAGACCACAGTATCTAAAAACAGTTTTTTATATACAAATCCCGCAAATAACATTCAATGAATTAATAATTCAATGAATATAAAAGTTATATTGAGCTAACACGAGTTCAAATGGTTTGTGGTTCGAATCTCTACACCCCTACATTATTGTTAATATATATATATATATAAAAAAGTTGATTTAATTTTTTTTTTTTAATTTTAATTTTTATGTATATTGTAGATTTATCCATAACTAGTGAAATAGTCAAAACGAGTGGACGAGTGATAAATCCATTGAATATGCACTTCCAAAAGCAGACTCCGTAGGCCCTCATTTCATCCATTCATTTTCATTCCCATTCTTTGTCTGATTGTGTTGGCTTTCACGACGCCATAGATTTTGTTTGTGGTTCCAATTTCTTCCCCGCAATTTGCTTTCCCTTTCTCTCTCACTACAAATTTTGCACCATTTCATTGCCCATTTCTCTCGTCTGCTCTGTTTTTGTTCTTCCAACAGGTTAGTTTGCCACTGTGCTCAGATGCTCTCACCTCCAGCTCCACTTTTCTTTGATGGGGTTTTCTCTAATCGTGTTTTAACCTCTGAAGTATCGAGATTGTGTTATCACCCATCACTCTACTTCGATCTTTATATTTGATATCTTGCTGAATGTTAACTCTGTTTCTGTTTGGTGCTTGTAGCTTGATTTTCATTATTTTTCTCACTTGAATCATGCTTGATATAAACGTAGAGTGATTTCCCGTTTGATCCTTGTATTTCAACTAAATTTTCATCCAATTATGGTTTGGTACCTGAAAGAACGAATCGCCCAAGTGGCCAGCAAGCATTCTGAGGATTTGCAGATTTATTTGACTTTGATGAACTTTCCTCGAACAGTTGGGCTCTAAGGAGCTGCTACTGGACTTTTGGGCACTGGCAATGTAAGTTTTAGTAATGGTTTAGATCACATTCATGGCAGAAATATTAAGAATTTCTTATGGAGAGTCGAGGAGAAAATTCTTGGAAGTGCCTTAGCAAGGCAAGTGCTGCCTTTCCAAACATGAAACATAAAGAGAGTATCAGCCCCATCCTAAAGTTAGGTCCTGTGGTTGAGAAAAAATTGAAATGTGCATCCATGGACTTCCTGCACTAGCAAATTGGTATGTATTTGTTCCACGAGGAAACATTACTTTTCACTGAAATTAGACATCCCCTAAAATCCTAACAGAGAAACTAAAGAATAATCAAGCCCAACCCATTAAAAATTTTTAGATAAAGAAACAATTTCATTGATGTATGAAATTTACAGTAGGGATGCAAGATCCATAGAGATTACAAAAGGTTTTTCCAACTATTTAGAAGGGAAGCATAAGTGTATGATGCGAGAAGAGGAGAGAGTTTACCCCAAAAAATAGCGTAGTAAATAACAATGTCAAAAAAAACATCAAAAGAGAGGTCGATTTCTTTCTTTCCATAAGACCCAAAAGAAAGATCTAGTGATGTTCATCCATAAGAGGCCTTTGATATTGTTGAAAGGATGACCCAACATGATTAAAAATTACCATAGAAACAACGTAGTTTAAATAGGTTGATGATCGTGAAGCCTAAAACTAGATCGAAAGATCCTTCACAAAGAATACTTGCTTTTGCCGACCAATGAGCACATGCCACCAATAGAATTACTTGGAACCTAAGCTACTCCCCATTTCGTTGCATGCTTATTTACGGTGATGGTTAACAACTAACTAATGCCCTAAAAACCCGTTTACTAATATCCTTATACTTCTAGTCATGTGTCTATTAACCAATCATGCTGTAAAGTACACCTTTTCTTCCTCTTCTTCCCCAGTGCACACTGCTCCCACCTCCTTGTTGTCTCTTACCCTTCTACCTTAAGTGTTATGAACTGGGGTCTATCAAAATGAAGGTGTTCTTATAGACCTTGGTCTAGATGGCTTAAGTGATGGATAGGATTCAAATGAGATGTTTGAAGCTTTTTTTTTTCTTCCAAATTTGAGCATTTTATGCAAAAATGCTACAGAAGACCAAAATCACCAATTCTTACATTGTTCTCTGGCTCTAATGTGAGGCTAAAGATTTTTTGGTTGGTTTGGTGTCCTTCAATATATGGCAAACCAAGCTCTTTTCCAAACATCGTGTGAGCAGAATTTTAAAGGTAAGGTTAGAATCATTTGGTCTAGTACAATTACAGTTCTTCTGGAGAATATTTGGGCTGAAAGAAACAAAAGAATCTTTCAAGAGAAAACTAAAAATTTGGAAGATGGGTGAAAAGTAGTGAGATTTCTTTGGGCTTCGGTTACAAAATCCTTTTGTAATTATGCATTAGGTTTTATTATTCTAGATTGGAGCTCCTTTCTTTAGCGGGGTTCCTTTTTGTGGGCTTGTTTTTTGGATCCCTTGTATTCTTTCATTTTTTTCTCTATGAAAGTTGGTCTATTATCCAAAAAAAAAAAAAACAAAAACAAAAAGAAAAGAAACAGTTTTTTTCATTAAAATAGTGAAAAGTTAACAAAAGTGCAAAACTTCTCTTAGAAGTATACAACCAAGTACACTCTTTCTGATTCAAGAAACAGCCCTCAGATATTTTTTAACTTTTGGAAGGTGCATGATAGAAATAATCAACATATGGATAGTGAAAAAGCTAAAAGATTCTTCGATTGTATCATTTATGGGTCCAATGAAAAAGATCCCCTATACAACAAGAAAATTGAAAAACTATAAGAAATACCGCCTTCTTGGGAAAATACAAAAAGAACATCCCTGCTACTATGTTTTGCGTCAAAGAAGAACTGATATGGAGGAAATATAAAAGGCTGCCTCTTTTTGCGACAAATTCGTGTATTTAACTTTCCTTTTTAAACAGAAGACCCAAGAAAAACCTGATTTTGTAGCTTTGAGATTTGCTAAGCCAATTGCAGTCTAGTGGTTAATTTGAACAATCTAAACAACTGTAGAACCATTGTTCACTTTAGGAGTATGTCAGCTGCTTTTATTGTGATGTACAAACCATTAATGATGGAATACTAGGAATATTCTTTCAGACTTATATGTAGCATACTCAGTACATGAAGTATGATTATCTATTTTGTGGTTTGTTGTGAATACCCATGCTTCATATATAATCAACTATTCATTATGAAGGATTTATCTTTAATTTAT
Organism: Luffa aegyptiaca; assembly: GCA_017139565.1. Classification (NCBI taxonomy): domain Eukaryota; kingdom Viridiplantae; phylum Streptophyta; class Magnoliopsida; order Cucurbitales; family Cucurbitaceae; genus Luffa; species Luffa aegyptiaca. The sequence goes on from CM029396.1 coordinate 2,332,558, forward strand.
GTGTTCTTGCTTAATTTAATGTACCTGGTAGTTTTATTTGCTTAATTTATGTAAATATCAATATAGTCTATAAAATATCTTTTGTCCCTGATTTGGCTGTCAGTTATCCTAAGAGCACATTCCTTGCTAGGTTCATCCCTTTTACCCATTGATCCTTCCATGGCATTAACTGCAACCAAGGTTTCAAGCAGCCCAGTTGTGACCAGTAAGGCAACTGTATCTAATTCTTATGGAGTTTTTTCTTCTTTATCCAAGCCAGAACGTGAAAAATTAAATCCGTCAAGCTGTAGAGTTGACATTGGGGAGCTCCATGGATGTCTCTTGACAGCAAAAGTCAAAGCTTCTAGTCATGGGTGGCGGAACTCATATCGCAAACGTTTGTGCTTTACCCTGTCCCACAAACCTGCAGTGTTATGTTTCTCAAAAGGAACTCATCATACAGAAAGTAAAGAATGTGCTAGGCCTCCTGATAATTCTGCAGGTTTAAGATGGTAAGATGATCGAGGAAGCATCAGTGAATTTTCTGTGATGCGAACAAGTATTAGTGAATTTTCTGTGATGCGATGCGAACAACCATTGATGCTTGAAGGTTTTTATTTTTTATTTTTTTAAGTATAATTTGATGCTAGAAGTTAACTGAACTAAAATTGTCTCTATGCTATATCGTGCCTAAAAAATTGGTTGAGATGAATTGTATGTTTTCTAAAGAATGCTATGCTAATTGCTAAATTATATATAAGAACTCGAGTAGTCACCTTCTTAAATGCAGTGTTATGTTGTTGGGCTTTCCTTTGGAGAAATTACAAATATTCTATTCGAGTTACTTTGCTATAATGAACATACTGAGGAATAAATCCAAGTTCACTTATAAGCACACATACATGAACTCACCTGAGCAAGTACGTCAAGGACAATGAAAGGAACGAGGGCTTTTTTTCCCCTGACTATTCTTTGGGATCGCAGTTTTTCTTCTGCTTTGTTGAGGAAAAGTATATCAAAAGTCTTCTTTCTCCTTTCTCTACTCTTGCCAATTATGTGTATAAATGCTTCATTATTTCGATAATCTGAAATATGTAAATTATTTAGTTTAAGAGTTAATATTGGCCATTCAATTGATTTGTTGCTGACCTTTCTGCAGTCATTTTGAAGTTTTATATGATTTTGAAATTTGTTAATCATCCTCACAATCACGTAATCAGCCGTAGTTGTCAATGAACACAAACTATTATTCTTACTAATATTTTGAGCTTACATAATAAGATTACTTATATTCCACATCAGTGCACAAACGGGAGATAACGAAGATGAGCTGCCAACCATGCCTAGAAGGCCCATTAAGCCCAGCCCTGGAATAGCAGAAGCCTGTCGGTTTGCGTACAATGATGCAAAGTTTGTAAATGAAAGGGCTCGCAATGATATTGTATTGCTTTCTCGGTAATATCCATGTTTCAGAATCGTTTTCTTTTGTGGCTTTAATGATATCTGTATAACTACTTTAATGAAGATTATCGGCATCGGCAATTATTATTCAATCTTACCTGTGCTTTAGACGCATACAATAGATTCAAATGTAAAATTTGAGAAGTTTTGGATCATTTGACTTTTGAGGGGAAAACAAGAAAGAATTATCCTGATTATCATGATAAAACGAATTTGTTCCATTTGAATTTGAGATGAACATGGTCATGAAAAGGTGTGTTTAAAACTTCTAACGAATTTATGCGATTGTTAGGTTCTATCTAGTCTTCATGGTTACCTGTTGGCACACTCTTATGCAGCATGACATGAATGGATATGTGTCCATGTTGACTATGATGCATGTAAATGTAAGATTTTTCACCCACTGTGATTGTATTCATATCTTTTCCTACTATTGTTAGTGGCATAATGAGGCTGGATGCACGTGCACGTCAAGATGTTGCTATCCTTGGATCCAAGTTCCTTAAGCTTGATGGTAACCCTTTATTTTCGATGCAGTATTTCCCTATATCATATGCTGAAAATTGTACCTGCTTCTCTTGTTACTACTCATCTTAACTAGTTTTTGTCCCCAAGAGCTTTGGGGTTGGCTTGGCTGCTGCTACTTTTCAGTCTATGTTTGTCTTCAACATGGATTCTTCCATCTGGTTAATCCAAATTGGGAAGTGGTTTTATTTTGACCCCCTCTGCTTAATGATTTTGTTGATTTATTTTTCCCTTTTCATGTCATCCACCAGTAACATTCCAGTTTATTGAAATATGTGCTTCCTTTTTTTTTTTGTCTCTTTTTCTGTTTATTTGCTGCATCTTATTTTCATATTAACATATCTAAATGTCACTAGTAATTTTATAACATAACTTGTAAGTTGTAACTGAACCTAACTCCTATATGTTCTGTGCACTTTTCCTGGATATTATTCCTGTTGCTGGGTTGTTCTACGTCATGTTGCTAAAATATGATTGCCATTTAGTTGAGTTCTTCTGCCTGATGGTTTTATTTTCTTGACATGCTGGTTAGCTCGAGCTAGAGAAGATACAGAAACAATTGACCGTAATGTGAAGAAAAAAGCTGAGCGACTTCAACGAATTGCTACAGTATGTATAAATTGACATTTTTGTATCTCATCTGGATAGAGTTTTAAAGCCATTTAATATTTATTGAACTTCTATTCTCTTCCAGACCTTGAGAGAAAGAGCTCAATCTAGTCTGAAAAGTGCTGCAGATGAGCATTGGAGTGATGGAGCCTTAGAGGTACCTTATTGTATCCCAATATTATTGATTTTAGTTACACTTGATGCATGAATTTATGATGAAAATCTGTTCTGAGTTGGAAGATTAAATTATTAGATGGAGTAGAGACTGCAGCCAGAGTTATTTGGGTGGGGATTTGAAGTTTTCTCTAGATATTAGTGGGTGGGATTCGGGAGGATGTTGAGTTGGTTGGGGTTTTACCCTTTGGTGGAATTATTTGGTTAGTTTCAACAGTACTACCATCTGGTGGAGTAAAGCAGATCCTCCTTTGAATGGCCAGATTACTAGACTAAATTTTTCCTCCGATGTTTGATATGGCTTTGCTTGCCAATAGTGTTGACGTTCAGATAAGATAGCAAGCAAATCCTTTTTCCTTTATTCTTTTTTGGTTGTCTTGTGTTTCTTAACTGGTTGACTTATAGTTTCATCAATAGCTCTCACTGCTGTCTTCATAATTTTCAGGCTGATTTGCGCTTGGCTGATTTCCGTGCTAAACAGCGGGCAATGGAAGATGCCCTGATGGCTTTGGAGGTAAATCATATATACTACTGTAGAACTGTAGATGATTTTGACTAGTTACCCAATCATTTGATGTGGTTCTTTATGTTTTTCCATTTAATTTTTGCTTCCAAGAAAGACGTGACCTTTTTCTTGTACTATTTTGTTGCAGTTTGTCAAAAATATTCATGACATGATGGTGAGAAAGATGTACCAATTGTGAGTTATTCTCTTACTTGAAACTCACTCCCCATTTGCTCCCTCAAATTTGATATCTAACCAAACTTTAAACATTCATATGCAGTCCTCTGTTGAACGAAACCGGTTTTCCAAGGGACAATGACTTGATAGGCCGTATTAAACTAGAAAAAAATGGCAAGAGTCTAGATTTCTTAACCGGTGAACTATCAACCGATCGCATTTCTGCTATTCAGGTATCTTTCTCTATAGCCATCGATATTTGTATTTCATTTTGCAGTTGCATCCATAATCACAATATTCTTCATCTACTGAATGTATAGGAAATCTATTGGAGTATGGCCTCTGCCCTATCCGAAGCTGATGGAATTGATTATACAGATCCAGAAGAGGTCTGAATTACCATGTTGTCAATCTTTTAGACAACGTCAATAATAGTTTCCATTTGCTCATAAGTTCTTTCTATCTTGCGTAGCTCGAGCTGTTGATTAGAACTCTTATGGATCTTGATGCAATGGATGGCAAAAGCAGTGTATCACTACTTGCAGAATGTTCAAGCTCTCCGGACGAAAATACAAGGTATGCTGGTGTTAGCTTTCTTAAGATTGTTCATTGCTATGTATGAAGACATAAATTTTGATTCCTGATAAATGAAATAACATTAGCTTGCTTAGAATTTGAGAGTTTTTTTTTTCTTTAATACAAAACGAGAAGATATATTCAATTGGCATCAAGCCGAATCAAACAACCTAAGAGACCAAGGGATAATGCATCCTCTCTTCCGAAGGAAGGATTATAAAAACACCTTCCAGTCTATATTGATTGTGTCTATAGTGTAATTACAAAAAGCCAAACACTCCAAGTAGAAGCTGTAAACCGAAGAAAATCACAAAAAGTAGAGAAAGAGGATACCTTATATGAGAAGACCCTCGAGTTCCTTTCCTTCCACAAAAGTCACGATTGGACTTCAGCCAGAATTTGCGAGTATTTTGGAGATACTGAAACTTTAAGTTGAAGCCTCTAGATTCAGAACTGAACTTAAAATCTCTGTCTTCTCTCAAAGCTAGTGTTGGGTGGATAAAAGTAGGCTATGAACATGATATAAAATCTATTGAATCTGAGATACCCTGAAATTAAACCCTTTGATGTGCTATTTTCCTCTTATACTTCAATGGGGTTATAATTTACTTTGTGATGTTGGTAATCAAGACAAGCACTGGCCAATGCTCTGGCAGCAGCCCCATCCATGTGGACTCTTGGAAATGCAGGCATGGGAGCATTGCAGGTTCGTGCTCTCTCTCGGGGTCTCGCTCGTTCACTCGCTCTCGTGAGCTTATAGGGACTCGCTCGGTCTCTGATGCTTGTTTGTTGGTTTTGCAGAGACTTGCAGAAGATAGTAACCCAGCAATTGCTTCTGCAGCATCCAAGGCCATCAAGGAGCTGAAGAAACAGTGGGAAATAGAAGAAGGAGACAGCTGGAGCTTTACAGTGAATCAAAAGACCACCATGAAAGGAGATGAAGCTGGTGATGATGATGAGGCAGATCCCTTATGAGAGATCTTATTAGAATGAAAACCTTTACTGTAGATAGCTAAATTTAAGAGCTTGTTAGAAGCATAGGATAAAATAAAGAAACCCTGATCATTGCTATGTGATTGGTGGCTGATGTAAAGCAAACTTAGTCATTTCATCTCATGGGATTTTTCTTACAAAAATAAGCAAATAGTGTCCTTTTTTTTTTAATCCCTTGATTTTTAGATTTGTGTTAGATAGGTTTTTTAACTTTCGGCTTTCAAACAGGGTTGGTTTCGTGTGTACGGTGCAAGTGATAGGGTGTGTGAGGCTAGGCATGGGGCACTTGGGATGTGTGTTTGGTCAAGAGGTCGTGGGGCGTGGCATTTGCGTTGTGTGTTTGACCTTGAATAGTAGGTGGCATGGGTGCCTTATGCTCACTTTGTCTCGTTCATGAGGCATCCTTGGAGGCTTGTGGTCACCCCCTCAATCCTCAAGTACTCGATGTACTTATAGTCCATTATGATTACATTACTATTGAACACGATGAAAATTTAATATCGTATTAGACAAAATTTAAATCGTGTCTAATAAATTCGTTAATTTAATAAAATGTTGAATATGACATAAACCTATTAGACAAGAGAAAAATGGAAGTTTAAACACTTATTTGATATTTTTATAATTCATGGACTTATTAGATACGAAATTAAAATTTAACAACTTCTTAAAATATCCAAATGTAATTGTAAAATTAATTAACCAAAAAATCCTTTAAAATCCAATGTGAAAATGATCAAGTATATAGTCATAAAATATCCAAACCAAACCACAAATAATTAATTTATTAAAAAAAAAACCCTCAAAAAAGCTATCAACACAGACAGAACTGCCAGGGACAAAATTAGTTCCATCAAGCTGCAAGAATGAGTTTTTTTTCTTTTTTCTTTTTTCTTTTTTTAAAGGCAAGAATGAGTTTATTCAAGTTTAGATTTTAATTTGATGAAATTAAATTTGAAAAATTGAATATGGCTCACCTAGATACCTACATATAAAAAATATATTTTTTTTATGGAAAATAACTAAATTCTTAGGATAGAGCACTGGACTACTTAACACATAAATCAATTATTAAATATTAATTAATTATGTAATCATGATTATCTAAAGAAACTATTTATTTGGATAAAGTCAATCATTGAATATATCAGTGATTATTATCTGGCCAATCATTAATTACCTGTTCAGTGAATCAGTAATTGACATTTGATTATTCAATCAATATTACAGTAATTGACATTTGATTCTTCAAAAAAAAAAAAAAAAAAAAAAAAAAAAGTTGACATTTGGTTCATATCTCAATTATTACATTGATATACTTGGTTAATAATTTACATTATTCAATCAATATATTTGATAAGATAGTTAATCTGTGGTTGATATCTTATGACTAAAACTAAGCAATTATTTTTGTTTATTTATTTATGAAATCTGATTATTTTATTAAATCAAATTATTTTTCATCTGTGGGTGTGAAAATAAGAGAGAGAAAGAGGGAGTTTATTTAACTCACCTAAATTAATTTGGTGGAGAACAAAGCTGATATGAAACATAATTAGAATATTTTTTTTCTACCTAAAATATTATAAGTTTTTATTTAAATCAATACCTTCTAGTCAACATTAATTAATTATGTTGACATTTATTTATATAATAACAGTCAATAATTAAGTAGACCTAAAACATGGTCAATCATTTATTACTTGAAAGAATTATGCAAGTGAGATATACCTAGTGAAGCATTAATTAGCTATAAATTTAAATGACATATTCCATTACCTATAAAATTTCATTATTACATAGTCAATGATTGATTTCCTATAAAATGAATTAATACAATCAATCATTGATTACCTCTAAAATGTTATTATATAGCCAATCATTTATTGCCTATAATTCTAATAGATATAGATTCTAGTGGGTTCAACAACATTTTGGGGTGCTGGGATTTGAACCTATAACCTCTTGGTCGATGATACATGTCAATTGTTGTTGAGCTATGCTAATTTTGACAAAAATAATATCCTTATTGATAACATAACAATGTGACAATGTAATAGGAATAATTTTTTTGTCACATCATTGTGAAAAAGTGTTTGACATAAGTATTTGAATAGCGAAAAAACTTTTAAGAAACTATAAGTACTTTTCAATTTTATCACAATGGTTGACTTAGATTTTTTTTTTTTTTTTTTTTTTTTTTGAGATCAACAACATATTTGGGGATGGAGGGATTCGAACCTCTGACCTATTGGTCGAGAGTACATGTCAATTACCGCTGAGCTATGCTCGCTTTGGTGACTTAGATAAAATACTTGATTCTTTTTTCTTTTTCAAGAGTATTTCCTTTATAATGTAAAACAACGAAAACATTTAACATGATTTAAAGAAAAAAAAAAACAAAACAAAAGTTTACAAAATGAACCCCATTTCACCACTTGTCTTAAAAAACTTAACTCGAAGGTATTAATTTCACTACCTTTTTTTTGGTATCCGTGAGTGTCCAGAACAGCTTACACGCACACGTAGGTTATTAAATTCTAAGTAGGCAGCCATCATATATTGAATTCATTCTCTCTAAATCTTTTTGTTTTTTTCTGTGGCCCTTATTGATCACTAAAGCCAAGTTCACTACTTATTCAAAATTCGACTCTACTAAACTCTTTCTAGAAACTAACCTATAGCTCATTTTTCTTTTGCCACTCTTGGGTTTTGTTCAAAGTAAAATCAATTATTTAGGGCCAAGAAGAGAGGTACCAACCAACTGGATGCTTCTAATAAATTTTTAGTCAATAATTCCAAAAAAAAAAAAAAAAACTGTATGTAATGAATTATGCCATTTATTAATCACATGTCTCTATCTCTGTCTGTCTCTCTCTATAATTTGAAATTCCAATTTCCCATTCCTTAATGTTGTCTGGTCCCATGCTGCAGAAGAAAAAAAAAAAAACAGTAATGTTGGATCCTCACAAGTCAGAACAGAAGCACTGAACCAGAAACCAGTTTGTTGAAAATCTCAAGACAAATTCAAAAGCAGAATCCTCTCTGAATCCCAACCAGTTTCTTCTTTCTCAATGTCTTTTGAATTATCCATCTTTCTAAACATAATAAAAATTATCCATCAAAGTGGGCCAAATGGCCTTTTGACTTGACACAATTATCAAACACAACACTGTCACTGGTTGGCATAGAGTTCAATTCAATTCAATTCAATTATATCCATCAAACAAAATCTTGTCCATCTTGCAAATCTTTATGGTCCTATGAATTCCCCATCTATCTATCTATTAAAAGTAGATAAAGTGGGAAAAAGAAATGAAACTGGTAAAAGATCTGAACTTTTTAGACTTAGCTTTCACTCAGATGGAGAGCTCATCTACTATTTGGATAAGCCTATATAATCTACACCCCTTCAAAAGTACAAGAATATCCTTCATTAAGTAGTACAAATTCCAGCTCATTGATCAAACATATTTGTCGTAGCTTATCGACGACAAACATCGTCCATTTCCTTGTCTTCTCTCAGTTTGACTTTTGTAGGTTCTTTTTAATTATATATCCATGAGTGTCCTAACTAATGCATGATTTGACTAATCTCGTGAAGTACAACTACTTGACCTTACAACCTTTGGTGGTGAGGAAACTTGTAGAATCACACTATCCTAGGTAGGTGGGGAAACACCATTCACTTCAAATACGATCTGTACAAACAACCAATGCAACCCTGTAGAATTTTCTTTTGTCTACTTTCATTTTGACATTTGCAGGTCTTGAGTTATATATCTATGAATGTCCAGACCAACTTACGCATTTCATACCGAACCTTACATCTGGTTGGAAGGAAACTTGTAAAATTACAATATCCTATGTAGGTGAGGTGAGATTTGAACTCATTCTCCTAACATCTCTTGCTTTAGGTCAAGAACAACCAATCTGATGTGTCATGTTTGAAGAAATGGAAGATCTTTGAAGGATTGAAACACTAAAGAAATTATGATTAGCACAGGTCAATGTTCACTTTGTGAATTAGAAAGCAACAGAGCCTCACAAGCCACTACACCACATTTTACATGAATTACACCCACACCCACATCAAGCTAAAACTACAACTACAACTGCTCACACAGCAACAGAGAGAGGGAGAGAGATAAGGGAGAGAGAGAGTCAAGGCACTACCAATTAACACTGCACTGCAACAATCTATTGTTGAACGCTAACTTCAGTCAATGGAGCCTTCACCTTGGGAGGTCGACCTCTAGGCCTCCCGCTCGGTGCGGGAGGAGCTACCGTGGTTGCTGGCCGAGGAAATTTCCTTGGTCGTCCTCTTGGTTTCCCGGTCGCAGAAGATACCTTCATCTTCACTGGCTTGGGTGGTTTTGGAGGTGCATTGGGGTCCTTAGGCGGGCGACCTCTCGGCTTCGGTGGGGATAAAACAGCACCCGCGGGGAGAGGCACCTTCGGTTTCGGAGGCCTGCCACGCCCCCGCCGGGGAGGCGCCGTGGGATCCCTCTTCATGTAGTTGTTCTTCCAGAACACAAGTTCCCCACTGGCTTTCATCATGTTCAAATGGTGTGTGAGCAAAGATGAGTGCCCAGTTGGCAAGTTCCCATATGTTGATTCAATGTACTTTGATATTGTGGACTTGTTTGAGCCATTGTCACTATTCAATGCTTCAATAGCCCTAAATATCATCTGCAATATTTTAAAAAACTTCCATAAAAAATGATGTTTCAATTCAACATTTTCCTTTCATGATCCACTTTTATCAGTTTCAATGATTTGCAGATCTAAGTAGAAACTTAATATCCAACCAATCAGGACTCTGCTTTCCCAGCATTTTAAGAGAAATCAAATCAAAATACATTTCAAATAAACTTGTTTTGTTTGTTATCATTTTGAAGTAAAAAGATCTGAAATCAAATGTAATTACAAACCATATTTTTACTTAAGATTTTGCCAAACCTCACAGTTAACAACAGATCTAACATCTTCAACACTTTTATACTCTTCTCATTTTTCAACAACATCCCAGCAAAAGTTTCAATCACATTCATCTCAAATCTCTTCTCACTTCAAACAAAATCCAAAACTCAAAACCATTTCTAAATGGAAACAAATTATTAAAGAAGCTGGAGTACACAAGAACTACATTCATCTCTCTTCAAAACTCGCATCTAACGAAGAAGATTCTAACAGGAACTAAAGGAATGAGGAATCCCAGCTGAATCAACCAAACTTTAGTGTCTCTTGAAACAAAAACAAAAATTACAAAACCTTCGAAATCATGTCGGAAAAGAAACACTCAGATTCGAGAAGGAAATGCAAGAAACCACAAGGAAAGGAGGAATTTCCCCTGTTTAACAAATCACCAAATTCACTAAACAAAACACAAAATCAGAAACAAATCACAGGGAACCCTAATTCAAGAACAAATCAACAGACAAACCCAGAAGAGACTCAGCAAATTAGAGGCAGTGGGACGAAACCCACGAAGAATTAAGAGCAAAAAACAGAACCCATCATGATTTTTCCTTGATGGGTATCTGAAATTGCAAGAAACAAGAGAGGAAACGAATGTACCTCAGGGTAAGGAGGGAGTGATGGAGGTTTATTAACCTCTTCAGTCGCCATTGAAATTTGAAAACGAAAGCTTTTATTTTCCCTGAAGGCTACAGAGAAGAGAAAGAGTAACCCAGAAAGCAGCTATAGATAGAGAGAGGAACCTACTTCTCTGCTGTTCAAAAAAATTTTGCCCTGTAACTGTTTGATTTGAGCACAGATTTGCAAAAAAGGGATTTTGAGAAATTTCTTTTTTTTTTTTTTTGGGTTTCTTTTTCTTTTTTATCTTTTTGCAAATTTTGATGTGAATCGTGAACAGCTGGAATCTTCTAGTGGATGATGATCGGACGGTCTGTATTTGCCAATCGAAGTTCTGCACGGATTGATGACGTGCTACGGTCATGTTTCTAGGATTTTGAAAACCTAGGTTGCGAAATTACTGTTTTACCCCTATTTGTTTAGCTTTCAAGCTGGTGAGATGATGAGAAATCTTTGGTGTCCCTAGCAAGTGGCAAGTGCAACCAACAAAGATTTTTGGAATTGACCACATAAATGTCATTTATTTTTTTCATTTTTTTGCTTTTTAAATGCTCCGCTTTGGTCCGTCAACTTGAACATAGTACAATGATTACACACGTAGAATATACTTTTGTTTATGTACCTTCGAAATTAGTTTATATTTGATACCTGAATTATTGATGTTTGAATTTTAGTTTTACTTGATTCTTGACGTTTCAAAAGTGATATATCTGGTTTTTTAAGTTTGAATTTGATTTTTGATTGGTCGTTGAAGTTTCAAGTTAGTTTCCGAATGTCCCTCAACAAAATTGATCATTAGTCGATATAGCTTTTGACTTAAAATATGTTAGACCTAACTTTGTTGACATGTATTTTTATATTGGTGAAATTTTAAAAATACTTATCAATTAGAAATCAAATTTGAACTTCATGGACCAATTAAAAAAAAACAAATGTAAATATGTGGGACCAAATATTTCATTTTTTGAAACCTAAAAGGTCAAATAGAAACTAAATTCAAATTGTCAAAGTGAGCCTAGGTCAAAAGTAATTAACCTGCACTTTCGACCAAAAGGTTAAAGTTCAAATCTCTCACCTCAAATATCGTTTAGTTAAAAAAAAATAATTTAAATCTCTAACCTTTTGGTCGATAATATAATATCTTAGCCAATTAAATTATGCTCAAATTGACGAATACTTGTCCACGTAGATATCTATGACGAGGTTAATTCAAATATTTGATCAATAGTTTTCTTTTTTATTTTTTTATTTAGATTTATTCGAAAAGGCTATTAAGTTTTTATCGTATTGAGTTCTACCTAGAAAATATCAATCGATTAGACAAATGAACAAAAACAAATAATGTATTTAGTGTAAGGCTTCTATTAAATGGTTTAAAGTATAATGAAAATGACCAGAATAATTTTTATTCAAAGTTAAGACAAAATAAAGGGTTTTAAATGTTAAGGATCAAAGTGGAATAGAGATGAACTTTTTGGGAGGGAAAAGAATTCAAACCTAAATCCATTGACTAGACTTTCTTTTGTAGGAAGGAATATTATTGCATGTTGAAAAGAGTAAGGTAAAATTACATAATTCAAGAAAAATGATATATATTTTAAAAAATTCAATGCGCATCTAGACAGTAAATTAAAAACATACCTAATACTTTTTAAAGTTCATGAGCGAAATACTCAAAATTCATGGACTAAACTTATAATTTAATTATTTTTTTTAAATTTAGAAAAATGAAATAAAATAATTATTCAAATTTAAAAATGGAAATTTAATGAGAAAAATTCAACGAACTACTTTTTTTTTTTAATATTTTATGAATGTAAATTGACCGACACATATTGTTGGGCTTTTTTTCTTTTTTTTGAAACTATTAAATTTCATTTTTAAAATATTATTTTTTCCAAACTTACTTTAAAATATTCTTTTTTCCAAACTTCCATATATTTTTCGATGAGTTAAATATAATATCTTCTTATTTCAAAATATATATATATATAATATCTCCAAAAATTATAGATTTGGGAAATATCTTCAATAAAATTTGGTCAATATCTTTATTAGTTCAAATTCCTTTTTTTTTTTAAAGTAAATTAGTTCAAATTCAAAATATTAACAATGACCGATCTTTTGTTTTTGAAAAAATAATAATAATAATCTTTTAAATTTAAGGAATTATTCTTGGAAGAATCATTTAATTTCAAGTTGCTTTAGATGGTTGAATTTCTATTTTCATCCATTAAAGGGAATGTTGGTGAAAGACATTTTCAACGATTTTGACTTATTGAGATTTTGCATTTTTGCACTTAATTAATTTGGTCAATATCCTTATTAGGTTTAACGTGTTTTTCTCGATTTCGTCTTTTAAAAAGTTTCAATTTAGTCCTTTATATTTAACAATTTCTCAATTATAGTGATGAATGTTTAACATCAGTTGACTATAAACTCATGTGACATGGTGACATGATGATTACGAGTTGGTAAAAATTTAGAAGAGGAATTAAAAGATTTATGAAAGAAAATTTTATAATCTCTCCTTAAAAAATTTAATTATAAGAAGTTGACATAAGTTTTATTTATTTTCATCAAGCAAATTAAACATTCACCAATAATGAGACTGTAATTGAAAAATGTTAAAACATTGCTTAAAAAAATTGAAACCTTTTAAGTGATAGAAACTAAATTGAAAAACACTTAACATTAGAGATTAAAGCATATATCTAACCTTTATAACATAATATTCTAAATAATTAAAAAAAAAAAAATCAATTTTTAGCTCACAATTTTTTTAAGTGCAACAAATGTAGGAGTAGAGATTTGAACTTCCGACCTAAGTGAAGGAATAGTTGTTTTAACAAGCTATACTGTTGTTGGTACTTTTAGCTCTAAACTTGAACTTAGGAGAGTGAGTCAATTTTAAGCTTAAAGTTTCGACTTCATTCATTTAAACCTTAAACTTGAATAAGTATTGCAATTTAAGTCTTGTACTCGAAGATTTACGACTAGCCATGAACATTTTAATATTTTGCATGTTTCCAAGGGTATTGACCATGTTCTTCTAATTGTGTTGGATGTTTTTAATTAGTTGAATTTGAGCATTTCTATTAGATTTTGTGGTTAGGTTCAAGCATATTTCGAAATTAAGTTTGAGCATAACGTTTATTTGATTTCGAGTGTTTTGTTGGTTGAATTTTATATGATTTATTGGTTGACTTAATGAGAAATTTTCAAATTTAACTCCAAGGAGGTACACCTACCTAAGTCCGATGGTGAATTTTGAATTTTTCCTTGGTCATTAGTACAAGAGTTATGTCAGTTGAGTTATGCTCATGTTGGCTTGACAATATTGCGTTGTGATTAATTATAGTAAGACAAGATATATTTTACTATTTTAATGGTTGGTATTCCATTTAACTAAAACTCAAGAAACTTGCTTTACTTTGGGAGAATCACTCAAATATATGCTCACCTATAAGGCCTATATACACAACAACTTTAGCTTTTCAACATAGTAGCGAGCTTCATTTTTTCTTTATTCTTTCTCGTAAAATGTCATGTTGTATGAAAGTTACATCTTACCAATAAGATTGACATGTAAAATACGAGATTAGTGTAACGACTCTTAAAATTTGAAGTTTATGGGACAAAAAAATCTCAAATGCAATATTTCACTAAAAGATGAGTTTCTTATTGTCACTGATCTTGTTCCTCTGGATGATAACTTTAGAAAGTCAAGCAACGTGTCATCAAATAACTATATGAAAATCAACCCTAATATTTGTTGTTCAAGAATCATTAGAAATGTTTCTTTTCTATTTGTTTTGCTATATGGATATTATTAAGCATGTGCGATTTGATTTGTTTTGTACATATAGTTTTGTTTAGTACACAAAATTGTCGGAGTCTATAAGGATAAAGTTGTCGAATGTAATACAAACATTGGGAGCCCACAAAATAAAGTAGTTGTCCTTTGACAATGATCACGAACAAAAAAAATTTGAAGATTCATATCTTAAAAAGTTTATGTTAGTCTTGATTCGATAGTAAAGCAAATAACAACGTAAATAATAATAAAGAAAATGTTAATTTCAATATCAATAACTCAATTTTACAGTTACATTGAAGAAATTTCATGAAAAACACAGATATCATGAAAACTTATTGAAATGAAATTTCTTAATAAAACTTTAACAAAAACTTATAAACTATCATTTTAAGCATATATATCATCATTTGCATTTATACAAATAAAAAAAAATTAGTAATGATGTCAATAATGAATAAACAAGTACGTCCAAACAAATATATCATTTAACAATAATATTAAGATGTTTTTTGGATTGTAGATAATTAATAATGTGCTATTAATAAATATATTAGAAAGACATGAAGGAAACGTCAAGCCAATTTAAGATTTTTTAACATGATTTGTGTAGGGACTCTTAACAATAGGACTCATAAAGATATGTGTTTATACGGACAAAATAGTAACTTCAAATGTCTATGACTATGAATCACTTTATGAAGAGTCTACAAGTAACGATTATATCTATGAAGGTAATGCAGTCTTGTAGTTAAATAATATTATAGTTATGATATAACGAGAATTTACTTAATTAACTCAATATTCTTAAAACTCTCAAATCTTTAGATCAGAGTTAGGAATTATTATTAGTTTATACATTGTGGCAAATTTATGTAATCGAAATATTAAATTATATATATATATATATATATATATATATATATATATATATTCTCTCGGCCAAGTTCTCCTATTCACAAATCTTAGACTTGTCAACACGAGCTTAACTAGTATGCATACTGATGACTAAAAGGTTTGTGGTTCGGATCTCTCACCTATTGGTTGAGGATACACATCTACAATTAATATACTATATTATCTTAACTATTTAACATTCATTTGCTTTATCAATTTCACTATGTATATTTAATATTTCAATTTTTTTTTTTGAAAAGAATATTTCAATTAATTTATACTTATGTAATTGTTTTTTATTAATTAATTTGATTTCTTTAGTTTTGGATATTAATTTTAATTGGTTTAATGTAGAAAATATATATTCATTTTTTTTTTGAAGTTCAACAACATTTGAAAGTCGGGGAAATCGAACTTCTAACCTCTTGATCGATGACATACATGCTGATTACCGTTGAGCTATGCTCACTTTGACATTTTAATTTTAATTTATTGATTAAAAAAATTAATGTAACGTTGTTTAAATAACACTAATTTTAGTTTATAATCACATTAATTTGTTTTATTGCATTTAATTAAATAATTAAATAGATAGAATCCTACATTCGTAAAACAAACAAAATATTTAGGCCCCGTTTGATAACCATTTGGTTTTTGGTTTTTGGTTTTTCAAAATTAGGCTTGTTTTCTTTAAATTTCCTTAGTATGGTTTTCACTTTTGTTAAAGACATACTTGAATTCCTAACCAAATTCTAAAAACAAAAACAAGATTTTGAAAACTACGACCCCGTTTGATAACCATTTCGACCCCGTTTGATAACCATTTGGTTTTTGGTTTTTGGTTTTTGAAAATTAAGCCTAAAAACACTACTTCCACCTTTTAAAATTTCTTAGTTTTGTTCTCTACCTTCTTCCATGTTTTAAAAAACAAGTCAAATTTTGAAAACTAAAAAAAGTAGTTTTCAAAAACTTGTTTTTGTTTTTGAAATTTGGCTTGAAATTCAAATGTGTCATTGACAAAGATGCAAACCATTGTGAGAAAATTAGGAGAATACAAGGCTTAATTTTCAAAAACCAAAAACCAAAAACCAAATGGTTATCAAACGGGGCCTTCGTTTTTTGTTTTTGGTTTTTGAAAATTAAGCCTATAAACACCATTTTTACCCACAAGCTTCTTTGTTTTTTATCTACCTCCTTTCCCATGTTTTCAAAAACCAAGCCAAATTTTGAAAACAAAAAAAAGTAGTTTTCAAAAACTTGTTTTTGTTTTTGGAATTTGGTTAGGAACTCAAATGTCTCCTTAACAAAAAAGAAAATCATTGTTAGAATATTGAGAGAAAACAAGCACAAATTTCAAAAACCAAAAACAAAAAACGAAATGATTATCAAACGGGGCCTACTTTTTTTGGTTTTCAAAAATTGACTTGGTTTTTGAAAACATGGGAAGAAGGTAGATAGAAAAACAAAGAAACTTATTGTTAGTAGTAGTGTTTATAAGCTTAAAAACCAAAAACCAAAAACAAAAAACCAAATGGTTATCAAACGGGGTCTTAGTTTCTCGACATTAATTATGGTGCACAGTTAAACACAATTATTTAATATCTTAAACATGTAAAATGCTATCATTCACTCCTAGATATTTAATATTCAAACTCATTAAACAAAATTCACAATCCAAATGGGTCGTTTAGAGGTAAAAATAATTTTTAATTCTTTTTTTAAAATTAAAATAAATGTTAAAATGAGCTTAGCTGAGTAGGAATTGACATGTACCGCCAACAAAAGTATAACTCAACTGGTAGAAAATTGTAATGACCACGACCACAAGGTCTGTGGTTCGAATCCCCCGCCCTACAAATTGTCAAAAAATAAAAAATAAAAAAATTGACATGTACCATTTTCAAATCTATTTTAACTCTTTAATATTGCTCATGTTAGCTTTTCTTCCCACTCTTTTTTTTCCTTTAAAAACTGTTAACTTTTCTTTGCACATGGTAGCCGGATTTCGTCAATCACTTTAAGTTTTTTTTTTTTCTTTATTTTTTTCCCTCTCTTATTCTTTTTTTTTTTTTTTTTCCACTCGAATTGCTTCAAAAAGAGTTTTAAAATTAATTAATCCATTTTTTAAATTCCTTTTACTTTATTTTTTTTTTTCTAAATATTTCTTTCATCTTCTAAAATTATTCAATGAGTTATACCAAACCTACTTATATTAGTAATTTTTCTAAGGATTGATTGCACAAATAGTAAAATAGACTAAAATAATTGTAAATATCGCAAGATCTAAAACTATTTGTAAATATAGCAAAAATGAAGTTTATTAGTGATAAAAATCTTTCAGCGATAAATTTCAATCGCAAGTGTAATTATTGTTGACAGACTATTTTATCAATGATAGTAGTATATCATGGATAAAATGCATAGTGATTGAAGTCTATCACTGATAAATTTGCCAAGATTATTTGCAAATATAACAAAATTAAGTCTATTAGAGATAGAAGTCTATCAACAATGGACTTTAATCACAATTGTAATTATTGTTAATAGACTATTCTATCAGTGATATTGTCATTGAAGTCTATCAGTGATAGATGTCTATCGTCCTAAAAAAAAGTAGTAGGTGTCTATTATGGATAGATTTGCCACATTTACAAAATTTTTAAAAATTGTTATATTTGCAAATAACAAACTTTAAATTGCTACCCATTATAATAATTTTTGTTTTTTTTTGAAATACAACCCTTCTAATAGATCATGTGTTGGACTACACTTAGCTACATATATGTGTGTTGTACCTCCCTACACACAACCATTAAAAAGTCGACAACAAGGAGAGGTCAATTTTTTTTCTCATTTTCTACTTTTATCTCTTAGCGTTGTTAAGATTTTAATGGACTGAGTAACTTTGTCTGAACTGCTTCTAAGAGTGAAGACTATCCCCACAAACCAACACGGGATCCTTTTAGGATGCTTTGTCCTCACTCACATGCTTCCTAGGAAAATTCCCAGGAGGTCACTCAACATAGAACTTCTCCAAGCCAAACACGCTTAACTTCAAAATTCCTATGATTGAGTCATCGAAAAGGAAGGTGCACCTTGTTGGTATAGGTAGTATCTATCAATTCTTTTAAGCTTATCTTGACCATGCTTTCATATCCTCAGGATCCATCTCATTCGGATGTGTTTTCGGTTCATTCATGTACCCCTCCTAACCTCGGACGTTACACCAAATATTGTTTAACTAAAAAAAAAAACTTAATCTCTTTTAAGGTTTTGGTATACCTTCTATTTGAAATACGTTTTAAAAAGTAATTTCAATAATAATAATAATAAAAAATCTATATGTTGTGCTTCTTTTTGATAATTTAAACAAATTTATTTTAGTTGCACTTATTAGAAAGTGATTATATTAATTACAAAAATCTATATTTTTCTTCCTTACCAAATATTTTGAAGATTTTGAGTCGATCATCTTTGGGTAATATATCTTTAGTTTCTTCAAAAATGACTTTTAGGGTTTTTTTTTTTTTTTTTAAGTGATGTTGTCTATTATCATCATTATTTGTTCAATATATTTTTTATCATCTAAAATTATTCAAGAAACTATACTAAACCCATTTTAAATAATTAACATTTTTCAAATATGCTTATAGAAAATTGATTTTGTTTGAAAGACATTTTTGTTCTGAAGTTATTATGAACACATTATCAATATTACGAGTCTACTTATTTGAGGTATCATTTAAAAAAAAAAAAATCAAACTCAAACTCTTCTATTTACTATATTTACTTTGGGGGTTTCGTACGGATGACCCACTAAAATAGGTGAAAATTATAAATGTCTCATATTTTTAAAACAATGATATATGTCATTTTGATTGCGCTAGCATTGTAGTCAAATTACCATTTTACTCTCTACTTTAACCTCGCTCTCTCGCTACTCTCGCTCTAACTTCTCACTCTCTCTCCAATTTCTCTCTCCGATGTCTTGGTCTCTCTCTCTCCAATCTCGCTCTCGCTCACTCGCTCTCCAAATTTCTCCCCCCAATAATCTCCTACTCTTCTCTCTCCAATCTCACTCTTGCTCCAACCTCTCACTCTTAAATGCTTTAAACGGGAGTTTCCATATAGAGAGAAAATAGTAATTTTGCTAGGATGATGACGTAAGTACAATGACATATATACTTCTTCTGAAAAGGTAGGACATTTTTCATTTGGCCTCTCAAAATGGGTCATCCACACAAAATGTTTCTCACTTTTGTAATTGTGCACCTAAGTTGATCATCAAAGTCAGTCCAACAAATACTATATCGATGTTAGTTCAATGCTCAAGCAATTTTTTTCTCTTACAAATCATTCCACGATGATAATAGATTTTTAATATGTATTCGAAATAGGTTGAACTAATTTCCTTTAAGCTATATGAATTGTCACTTAGGTTAATTTTTTTAGTGACAATTTATATGGCTTAGAGTGAATGTGTTCAATCTTACATGTTTCATTGACAACCAAAACTTATGGTGGTTATCTTGTGATATTAGTCGATATGCGTGCAACCTAATAATCCACCCACAAACGTATAAAAAACAAGTATATGATTTAAAGCAAAACAAATAAATAATATTTGATTCCGAATAGTAAAACATATTTGCAAATCAAAAGAAGATGTGAAAGAAAGGGAAAAATAAAAAGAATAACAATTATAGTCAAGATAAGTGAAACAAAATGAAATCAGGATTAGTTGCGGTTATTTGAAGCAATCCGCAGTTCTTGACAAGTAAGAGAGATGGATGTAGAAAAGGAGAAATTAGAACAAGATATTTAATTTTTTTTAAAAGTCATATTCAATATGAAAATTTCTATTGTCGGATCAAGAATAAAGTGTTTCAAAAAAAAAAAAAAAATGTTTCTCCTAGTTATTTTAAGGAAAATTAAAAAAAAAAATAAAATTTTTGAACTTGACAACGTGTCTATTGTTATTCATGATTTTAAATTCTTTTACATTGCAACTTAAATAAGGAGAAGTATTGTAATCTTTATCTTAAATCTTAAATTGAATAAGTGTTAGTCTAAAACAATTTTTTTTTATACACTTTCATTTGAAAAATCGTAATATTATCATATGCATTTAAGGAATATAAACACACATATCTAACCAACAAGAGCATAGCCCAACTGACATAAAGTTGTATTGATGATCACAAAGTTTGTGGTTCGAATCCCCCCACCTCACATATTGTTAAAAAAAAAAAAAGAATATGAACACACATATCTAGCATGAAATTAATGAAACTCCGAAGAAAAATAACACCATAGTTAAATTTTTGTTGAAATTTACGAATCTCGACTAATTGATTTAATCACATATTTTATCCTAGAGTTTTTTTTTTTTTTTTTGAGTTAACTTTATTTTTAATAAATTTGGCAGAAATTAAATATAGGATAAAAAATGTAACACATGTTTAAATTTAGGGTTCAATTCAATGAATTGGAAAATGGATATAATTTATCAAGTTCAAGGGTATTTTTTCCCCAAAATATTAAATATGGGGAAGGGCAATTTAGATATTTCACTTGTAATCGTAGGTCAAGTAGTCAAGAGGTTATATTTATAAAATCAGGAAGATAGGATCAAATTTCAATAATTTATCCGTTTAAAAAAAAAAAAAAAAATTCAATAATTTATCAAAAAACGCAATTTGTGAGGAAACAAAGGAAAGAAGAAAAAAAGGTTCGATGAAAAAAATATCGTCGTCTTAGTCCCGAAGGAAAAGTCTCTCTCAGGCCCCCGCCGCCGCAGCCGCAGCCGCCGCCTCTCGCCTGAAGAATCTCTGTTTCTCTCGTACAAGCCCTAAAAATCCCACACGCACGTACCGCTTTCCGTCATCATCCCTTCGGAAATCCTCTCCTTGATCTTGTTGAAATCTTTATCTTCTCTCTCTCTTTCTCCCTCGGAAGTTCGACCGACCGTTTCTAGGGATCATCTTCAGGTAACTTTTATTCCTCGCTTTCCGTTTTTTTTGAACTTCATTTACGTGGATTTGTTATGGCGTTATACTGTTCGATTATTTGTCAATCGGAGTCTTGAATGGGGATGTTTTTGTTTCCTGAGAAGACGTTTATACGAATATGAATGATGTTGTGTGATTATAGATCTTGAAAGTGTTGAAGTCGAGTGAGAATGTGATTTCTTGTTTCCTGCATAAAATGTTTCGTTACTATTTATCGTTCTATGTGCTCTTTTTTGGCTTTTGGGTTTTAGATATTATTTTAACAAGTGGTGGTGAATATAGATATTATTTTAGCTCTTGGTTGCTTATTTTCTTTCGTATGCTCATATTTCCTGCTTTTGGGTTTTAGATCTGAAATCGGAAGTTAACTGGACTCAGGACCGTCTTATTATAATCTGACTACTTATGGGCGTGGATATTGGAGTTGGAATAATCATTGACTGGCGTTTTTTGAAAAAAATGTTATTATTACTGTTTTTATAATATGTTTACGATTATACGTTTTGTTTGTATTACTTCCAAAGTTCAAATTATCGGAAGGCTACAGGACGATCTTACACAAAACGTAACGAAGAAACGATAATTACATTATTTCATTCTCCTACCTTTTATCATCGAGACTATATTATTATTTTTTAATTATAAAATCATAATTATGGTCCATGTAAAAGAACCTTAAAGCTCATGGTGGAGTTTAGATGGAAAAGAAAGAGACTTACAAACTTAGGATGGGGTTGTTTAGCATGATAACATACAAAAACAACACAATGATTGAATTATTTAATTCTTTCAATAACAAAGAGCCCACAACATGGTAAAAACAGTCTTCATGATCTCATAATCACAATTTATAGATCCAAGCAATAACTGAATATGACTTCTTCCATTTTTCTCCATTATTGTACTTATATTTCCTCTACTTTAGCTCATTTTCATAGTCCTGATCTATAAGGGTGAATGAAGATGAGGCTTTATTTATTGTCTTTGATATAATCATTATGTTTTGTAATCCTTGACTATGCATTTTTATGAATGTCTTATTTAAATTCAGGCTTATGCCTCAAATTGTCTCAATGTTTATTCATGGCCTTATTATTAATTTTACCTTTACTAGTGTTATGAAGCTCATTTGCACTTCTATTTGCATTTTTATGTAGTTCTATCTTCTTCTGGTCTGATCCATGTGTTAAGTTAAATACATAATAATCTAGAACGTATTTTTGGTTGGTGGGGTATGTTAAAATTAGCTTACCTCAAATTGTTATAGAAATATCTATTTTGGCACTTCAGAGTCTTGGTTGGGCTGTGGTGGGGTGTGTGTTTTTGTTGAAGATGGATGTTGAGTAGGATGAGCAGGTCAATTTGAATACATATTACAGCTGACACATTAAATGAAGTATTGATTTATTAAGTTTCATGCAAGTAATAGTATCAATGTATCATAATGTGTAAATTTTATCTTACCTTTCTGCAGGACTCCCTTTTTATAATTCTTTGAAATCTATTTCTTCTTATCAAACCGATGGCTACTCCTTTAGATATGTCACTTGAGGATGTGATAAAGAAGAATAACCGTGAGAAGCTTAGAGCACGAGGTAGGGCCCGTCGTGGGCGTGGAGCAGGTGGGTCTTTTAATGGTGGAAGAGGAGTAGTGATAGGGTCAGTTCGTAGAGGTCCTCTCAGCATAAATGCGCGCCCATCTGCTTACTCAATTAGCAAGGCAAGCTTCAAACTGTGATGTTTAATGCATATGCTTGAGAACCTGATATTCATTGAAAATACATGCTCATGGGGATCTCAAATAACACTATAGTAACTCTAACAGAAGAGGATCAGTACAATTGTTGTTCCATGGAGAACCTCATTGTGGCTCACCCTCTTATCCGAATCGTCTTCTGGTGTATTTGTACCATTATCTTTGCAAATATTGAATACGTGTGGTTATCTGGGTTATTTTCAAAGGACTTTCAAGAGTGGAGAATTATATTCTTGTCGATTTATAAGCTGATATGTGTTTTCCCCGTCTGGATTCTTATCTGCATGCTTTCATCAGCCCCCACGCAGAATGAAGAATGTTCAATGGCAGCATGATTTATTTGAAGATAGTCTTAGAGCTTCAGGGATTTCTGGAATTGAAATTGGCACAAAGTTGTACGTTTCCAACTTGGATTATGGGGTGACCAAAGAAGATATAAGGGTACAACTCAAGCCATATATATTTGACTAAAGATGCTTTCTCTTCATTTTTGATTAATATTCTCTTGGAACCTGACGGTGAACTCAGGAGTTGTTCTCTGAGATTGGAGACCTGAAAAGATTTGCAATTCATTATGACAAAAATGGCCGTCCAAGTGTGAGTTCCTACTTGTCTTGTAAAAATGTGCAGTAATGTGTTGCTGTTTGGCTTTCTCTGGAATCAAGTATTAATATTGTTTTAGTAGCCAGAACTGTGTGACTATTTAATCAATATTTTCTTTTGGTGGATTTGGCTTTACTTCAGAAGATGGAGAGTGCTGGAAAAAACTATTACAACGAACTTGTTACTAGAATACATGTAATTTACGCCTGGAACTTTTAGTTAATAAATTATGTTTGTATATATATATATATAGCATGTTTTTATATATCAAATATATAATTTCTCTTCAATGATCAAATTTAAAATTTCTCTTCAATGATCAAATTTAAAATTTCTCTTCAATGATCTATTATTTTATTTCACGAAGAAAATTGGACTTCAAAGTACTTGATTGTTTATTAGTAATATTTGGTGCGAAAAACTCAGTCCATGAATTAAAGTATGGATGAAAGCAATCTTATTTTAAGTAAAAAATATGTTGTATTTTTAATTAACTTGTACTGGTTAGGGTCAGCGCAATTAATTTTTAAAAGAAGTTTGAACCTAGTTAGTTTCAATTCATTTCAATCTAGATATCTCAAAAATCTTGTTAATCCAATCCAACCCATTAAGGTTTTTAGGGTTGAGCTTTTTCCCCTTCCTTAAGGACTTCAACCTATCTGCAAACAAGTGCAATGTAAGAGATTGTGGTTTCATATGTGGTGGTGCCATGGCCTCATTCTTTAGTGCGTATTGTTCCTTGACCGTGTGTTCTAATTCTTGCTCTTCTTGCTTGTCTTTGCTTATCATTGTTATTCATATTTTGTTTCTTTTAAGTTAGCATGCGATTTATAAGCACACATGATAATTATTGTACTCCTGTTTTAAATGCGTTCTTAATGGTTAGCCCAATCAAGCTTTAGTTGGCTGATAAACTTTCCATTGTTTATTAAAGGGCTCGGCAGAGGTGGTATATACTCGTAGAAGTGATGCATTTGCTGCTCTGAAGCGTTATAACAATGTGTTACTGGATGGGAAGCCAATGAAGATTGAAATGCTTGGTGATAATGCTGAAATACCGGTTTCTGCACGTATAAATGTTACTGGAGTGAATGGAAGAAGCAGGAGGACAGTTGTTCTAACGTATGTAGTATTCTAGTTACTTTTCTCTCTTCCTTTTTGTCCTTTTTCTTATTTAATTTTAACATCTTTATAACTAATTATTGTGCCCCTGGGGGATAGAAAGCTACTGTACATTGTTCTATTTCTTGATCATTTTTATCCGGCTACTTTTAAGTTGCTTCTTATTCTCTAAAGGGAAATTGTCATTGCCTAATTCCCAATGGTTAAATGGCCGGGATTTCAGGCCAATTAGTCATATCAGTAGTGTTTGTAAAAATTTTTCAAGGGTGCTTCTAGATTGGCTGAAGAAGGTTCTCCCTTTAACAATTCTCCAAATTTGCTTTCATCGATAAACTTGCCAGATTAACAGACTCCGTTTTTATAGCCAATGAAATAGCTGATGCTGATAAGGAGCAAAACTCAAGGATAAATCTTGAAGGTTCGACATGGAAGAGACCTGTGAGCTTAGTTAGTTAGGACTTCAATTCAAAGACTTTGAGAAGAAAGGTTCTGAGCCAAATGAGCTAAGTGGATGCTTGATTGTTTCACCTATACCTGATTTTCTATCTTTATCAATGCGAGGCCTATAGGATGGTTTAAAGTTTCAAAATTCTTCAATAAGGCGACTCTCTATCTGTGTAGTATTAGAATAAATTCCAAGATGTAGTGATGGGATTCCATAAATCAGCAATAAGAGCCTCCTTTTTCAGTGAGAGATGATATAGCGCAGGGTAATTTGTTTGGAGATTAGATGCTCCTATCCGAACATCCTTCCAAAACAGTGTTTTATTTCCTTTTCCAACAATAGAGTTTGTATGACTGTAAACAAGCTGCTGTAATTTATCTATAAATTTCCATGGGCCTTTTACCTGGTTTCTGATTATAGTGAGTTGCTCCATATTTAGAAGCAATAATTTTCCTCCAAAGAGCATCTTTTTCTTTGTAGATTCGCCAAACCCATTTTTCCTGGAGGGACACGTTTTTCTTATGCAAATTATAAATACCCAATCCTCTCCTTCCTCAATCGGAGCAACTTTTCAATAGCCTTTGTAACCTTATTAGGAGCCGCTAACGCGAGCATAGTTTAACTGGTAAAAACTTGTATTAATAACCAACCAAGAGGTTTGTGGTTCAAATCCCCCTACTCATTTTTTTTTTTGAGAGAACACCAACTTTCATTGAGAAAAAAATGAAAGAATACAAGGGCATTAAAAAAAAAGCCCACAAAAGGGAACCCCACCAAAGAAAGAGGCTCCAATCAAGGTAAAATAAGACCTATTGAATAGTTACAAAATGCCTTCGAAACCGAAGCCCAAGCCCAGAGAGAAACATTATATCTAATGAGGGCTGAAACCTCAGATGGGGGCATCTCTACACCTCTAAAAGTCCTATTATTCCTCTCTCCCCATAAACCCCATAAAACAACACACACCCCGACAAGCCAAAGCTCCCTCCCTTTGTCTCTAAAAGGCAGATGGTGGAGGAACTCCTCGATCATCTCTCTTAGAACTCTGAAACTCCTGCCCTGCACCCAAAAGCCTCAAAGAACAAACTCCAGATTGTGTGAGCAAAGACACAACTCCACAATAAAGGATCCAAATCTTCCTCCGCCTTTCGACATAGAATGCAATAGAACGGACCCACCAACAAAGGCATCTTTCTTGTGAGATTATTGAAGGTATTAACTCTTCCATGAATAACTTGCCAGGTAAAGAATCTAACATTCTTAGGAATTTTCACCCCCAGAGAATAAAGAAGGAACTACATGAGAAGCCCTTAGAAGGGCTAAGACTCCACCTACGAATATCCCTCCCCCTCCCTAAACTGAAGCTCTCCAATCAAGGCAAGAGAGCTACAACCTCCACTACTTCCCTATCGACCAAAGAACATTGGAAACCCAAAGAATAAGAAAGAGAGCCCCCGAGAACCATGATAATCTAAAAATCATCTTGTTTTTCATGGTGGACGTGGACAATCGATAGAGATTAGAAAACTTGGAGCAGAGGGAACTATCTCCCACCCACTTGTCCTCCCAAAAATAAATATCCCTCCCATCTCCCACAATACAATGAACTGGACTCGAAAAAATCGGGGGCTTCCATGGATTCCTGGCCATGCCTGTGAGCCCATCCATCAACCACTGATAGGGATGATAGCCGTACTTACTAACAATTATTTGATGCCATAAGGAAGTTGATGTTAGGCCTCCAATTATCTTGCAATATGCTCGAAGGGGTAAAAAGGGAAATGCAGACCCAACATTCCCTGCAGAATCGGTTTAGAAGTTGGTGCGCAATGGGAGGGGACCAGCTATGCCTTTATTTCCGTTATGCTTTTGTCATATAAATAGTCTCTTTTGTAATAGTCGTTTTTAGGTTTTACTTTGGTAAATAGCTGAAAGCTATAGGAGAAAGGAGAGATTATCGGCCCTCTCGAATTGGCCGGGAGCTTTTGTAATCGTTTAGCTCTCTCTGATTATCAATACAACTTGTGAGGATACCTCACAACTTGGTATCAGAGCACGTTCACCCTGGGAAGACTAGGCAAAATGGCACAGAAAAGGATCGAGGAAAGACTGGATGTAACGGACACTGAGCTGGAAGGAATCAAGAAGGAAATGCAGAAGTTACCTGCGATCGAGAGGAACTTAGCGAAGCTTTCGCAAACTTCTGAGGAAACGGTCAAGGCTCTGGCGGCGATTGCGAGCGAGATGGTTCACTGGCGAACCAAATCTCCTTCCTCCGGCGTCACAGAGGCATCGGGTTCGAAAGGGAAGGAAAAAGAGAGTGACACACAAAATGAGTTGAGCAACCTGAATGAGGACGCACCTCCTTCAGCTACGAGTGGAAGTGTGAAGAAAGAACCTATCGGAGGAACCGGTAGCGAACGCCTTAAGTTTAGAAAGGTGGAGATGCCAGTGTTTGGAGGCGATGACCTGGATTCGTGGCTCTTCAGAGCAGACAGGTACTTTCAATTATATCAGGTTACTGACCATGAAAAACTTGTTGTTGCAGTAGTGAGTTTAGAGGGCGAGGCTCTCAACTGGTACAAGATAATTGGAGGCCTAACATCACCATCGAGGCTCTCAACTGGAACAAGTCGTTAGCAATGACTCCGGCAGGTTTACTTCAGCCGTTAGAGGTACCTACCAGGATTTGGGAACATATCACGATGGATTTCATAGAGGGACTACCACGCTCTGAAGGCTGTGATGCGATATTAGTAGTGGTGGACCGCTTAAGTAAGTATGGTCATTTCTTAGCTTTGAAACACCCGTTCACCGCCAAAACTGTAGCAGCCAAGTTCATTCAAGAAATTGTGCGCCTACACGGGTATCCGGGCTCGATAATCTCAGACAGGGACAAAATTTTCATCAGTCACTTTTGGACTGAACTCTTTCGGATGCAAGGAACTAAGTTGAAGCGTAGCACCTCTTATCATCCGCAAACGGATGGACAGACCGAAGCGGTAAACAAATGTGTAGAGCATTTCCTAAGGTGCTTTTGTGGGGAGAGACCTAGGAAGTGGTTCCAGTGGATAGGTTGGGCTGAATACTGGTACAACACCACATTCCATATATCCATTGGAATCACTCCCTTCCAGGCGGTTTATGGAAGACCACCACCGCCCCTCATCTCCTACGGCGAACAGGTAACAACCAATTCCACCTTGGAACAGCAGTTGGTGGAAAGAGATGTGGCCCTGGGAGTTATAAGGGAAAATATGCGCCTTGCACAAGAAAGAATGAAGAAATTTGCTGATAAACACAGAAGAGAAGTGGAATTCGAGGCAGGCGACATGGTATTTCTTAAACTTCGGCCTTATAGACAAACATCCTTGGCCAACCGCCGGAACGAGAAGCTGTCTCCTAAATACTTCGGGCCCTACGAGATAGAAGAACGAATTGGGAAGGTTGCCTACCGTCTGAAACTGCCACCAACGTCCAGTGTGCACCCAGTGTTCCATGTATCTCAGCTCAAGAAGATGTTGGGGAACAATAATGTTGTGCAACCAATTCCACCTCCAATAACTGAGAATTTTGAGTGGCAGGCAGAACCAGACGACATTTATGCTTGTAGAAAGAACCAGGACAGTGGGGAAACAGAGTTGTTAGTTAGCTGGAAGCATCTACCGGAACATGAAGCGACTTGGGTGCTTTTATCAGCTTTTCGAGAAAAATTTCCCACTTACCACCTTGAGGACAAGGTGTCTTTGACCCCCGATGGTGATGTTAGGCCTCCAATTATCTTGCAATATGCTCGAAGGGGTAAAAAGGGAAATGCAGACCCAACATTCCCTGCAGAATCGGTTTAGAAGTTGGTGTGCAATGGGAGGGGACCAGCTATGCCTTTATTTCCGTTATGCTTTTGTCATATAAATAGTCTCTTTTGTAATAGTCGTTTTTAGGTTTTACTTTGGTAAATAGCTGAAAGCTATAGGAGAAAGGAGAGATTACCGGCCCTCTCGAATTGGCCGGGAGCTTTTGTAATCGTTTAGCTCTTTCTCTGATTATCAATACAACTTGTGAGGATACCTCACAGTTGACTCAAGTGGGAACCGCCATAGCCATTTAACTAGCAGATCTCTATTTCTCAAATTCAGATTCCCTAATTCTAGACCACCAAGACCCAACAAGTTTGCTCACCGTCTCCCATCTAAGTGCCCCCCCCCCCCCCCACATGTTGTAACCTTATTAGGAGCAAGAAATAATGAGAAATAAATTGGAAAATTAGCGAGGGTAGCTTGTATACGAGTGTCTTCCACCTTTAGATATGTGTGACGCCCCCAATTATATAAATGTTGCTCCACTTTTTCAATAATCGGAATCCAAAAGTTTGAAGATTGAGGATTGCTCTTTAGAGGGAGACCCAAAATGTAGTTGACCAAGATCCAAGCTTACATCCAAAGGAGGATGCGAGAATCGAAGCTTGTTGTGTGCTGATTCCAATGACCAAAAATTCAGTTTTGAGGCAATTAATATTTAATCCCGATGCTTCCTCAAAAGAGTGGATAGTTTTGAAGAGATTATCAAGCAAGGTTTCATTGGGGTAGGAAAACAGTATAGTATCATTGATAAACTGAAGGTGCGTAAAGGATAAGGATGGTGAGGCCACTCCAACCTAGAAACCTTCGATGAGGCATGGTTGTTCTGTTAGTATAAATGTCCTACTTAAGCAATCAACCACAAAGATGAATAGGAAAGGAGGGAGGGGATCGCCTTAACGAAGACCTTTAGAAGCATGAAGTTTCCTCGTAGGTTTACCATTAATGATGGTGAAATAATCTGGAGAAGAGATGCAACCTCTAATCCATTTTCTCCATATTTGCCTGAACCCCTTTGTTAGAAGAATCTCGTCAAGAAAATCTCAATCGACCATATCAAAAGCCTTTTCAATGTCAAGTTTGATGACAACCTCTTTCTTTTTCTTATGATTCCCTTCATCAATTATCTCATTGACAATGAGTGATGCATCAAGGATTTGGCAATTGACAGTAAGTTCTTTAAACACATTACTTACATTGTTCTCCCTTGGTGTAAATCTTACCTGCTGTTTAGTTCCTATAGTCTCACTCCTCTTATTGCTCAATGGAAGCGTTTTTTTTTTTAAATAAAAAAATTTAATTTCTTTGACATTATTTGCCTTCTTTTTTAATCATCTTATCAAGAAAGGAATCGGAATTGATGTTTCTCATAGAAAAAAAGACAGACGAAAAGAAAGTAAAGAAGTTTGGGAATATGAACTCTTTGGATACTCACAGATATATAACAAAAGAGACGCTTTTCATTGATAGATGAAAAGAAAGAAAGAAGTTTAGGAATACAAACCCCCGATGGGAGTGAAAGAACAAACAACTGAACCAATAAAGTACAAATCTCCCAAAATTACAACTGCCAAAATAAAACATCGAAGAACAAAGTATACCTAAGGGAGAAGAAAACATGCAAAATAATCCCAGAAGTAAAGCCTTCGATTTGAAAAGCCACAGAAGCCAAAACACAATCCATCCAAATGCAAAACCAGCATCAAAACTGACCACCCAAAGCTCTGGAAAAGAGATCCATGAAGACTTTGGTGAGAGAGATTGTTTCAAATTCCTTCGAAGCTACTGAACAGCACGGTGAATCATTTAAAACAAACCCCTATTCCGATAAGGGACCTGTTGCATGCTTGAAAAATTTGGAAGTCCTTTGGATCTTCGAACATGTGCTCAGCACCGAAGAAAGATGAAAAAGCCTTATTTCGCTTGGATCTTTGGGAAGGCCTCTAGAAGAATTTCAGCTTCTGAATTGAAGCTGCTCACACTAATTGGATCGTCGCTAAAATCAAAACTCCTCTAATTCACCTCTAAAAACAACTTCATCAGTTTAATTACTAGTACCTTGAGAAAAGGGGTGGATCTCTTTTGAGAACTCCTTTAACAGCCCAATAGATTTTGAAATACCCTTAGATGAACTCAATCAACCAAACCCAGGAGAAGGGTAGCCATCTTTTTTGAATTGTTTTCTTCGGCTGTAGATGAGAGGGAAAGGCTCCATTGAGATCACCTTGGACATAATACTAATTTGACAAGTATTTCCAAGATTTAGTGTTCATCGGAGTAACTTAACCTGTAGTTTGTTATAATATAATCTCTACCTGCTATCTCAGACTGGAAGAGTCTGATAGGTTGGTTATGTTATTTCGATGTTTAACTTAACCTATAGTTTGTTATAAACGCCCTTTTCATCTAAATAGTATTTTCAGTTCCATTCTATGTAAAATCACTAAAAAGAAGTTCCATTTCGAGTAGCTTTCTAAAAATCCACTTCGAATGTAATGTAACTATACTAGACACGCAAATTCTTCCAGAACTGGTCTAAACTAGCATCGGCAGATTGCAGTCAAGTTACTTCTTAAAATGTGACTATCTTCTCAAGATTCGTTTTTGTGCAAACTGTCCCCCTTTCTTTTACGTGCTCTCCTTTAAAAATCGTGTTTCTTGAAATGATTGATGAATACAAAATAAAATTTCCTACAGATGTTGAGTAATATTAATATTTGTTGGGTATATGCAGGTCTGAATCTGGTCGTACCGGTAACTCCAACGCGGTCAACCCTTTTCCTGGGTAAGTTCAATAGTGGAGTAACTGGGTTTTATTATTTCTATAATTATTATATTTTGGCATTGTTTTACTGCATTCTAGTTGGATTGGTTTTGGAAGTCATTTGTTCCTAGTATTGTTATCTCTGGTTTTCTTAGGGATGTTGCAATTAAGAGTTGAAATTTTTTTAACCTGTTTGGAGGTCAGGCTAATGAATCGTTTTCCCTCTATAGTTCTTTTATAAAAATATCTTTTATGTAAAAAATTATTTGGTAAGATAATATTTAAACATTTCTTAGAATAAAAAAGAAAAAGCGGAAAACAGATGATGGTAGTGCATGTCCAATGTTTTCGTGTGTTTTAAAAGTTTTCTAAATTAACTGTTTATATAATGCCTTCTAATACGGAGAAGAAAGTCATGAAAACACGAACGAAAATATATATATATATATTTGTAGTTTTTATAATTTCAAATAATAAGAAACAGTTTTAAAATATTAGTTTTGATGGGATTTTGTGCACTAGTGGCAGTATGGCCGCACCCAGCAATTTTAAAATATTAGTTATTTCAATTCAAAAGGGAGGGAAGGAGTTCTAAAAGAAGAATAGTTTCTAAATTCATATGAGCATTAAGGTGTATACTCTTAACCATGAGGTCAAAGATTTAAATCTCCACCCCACGTTTGCAAAATATTTTTCAAATAAATGTTTTTCTAGGTGTGGTCATGAATGCGATTTGCTTCATAGTTTCTTTGTTTTTTTTTGACATGTGGAGTGGAGGAATTCGAATCATTGATCTCTTGGTCATCAGTACAAGCTTTATGCCGGTTGAGCTTTGCTCATGTTGGCAGCGATTTGCTTCATAGTTATGAGATGGGGTTGTAGGTTTAAATCTTTGTCCATATTTATGATGTCATATATATTTTCAAAAAAAGGAAGTGATATTGTCTGCATGGTGTTCATTTGATAAGAGTCTAAAAATGCACGTCAGGAGTTGGAAATAGAGCAAGATGAGTTAACTTTGGTTAAATTGGTAAAAGTAAAACAAGTTTTTGTAGCAGTATGGTCTTATTGAAGTTTTTGGAATCTGTACAGTCCAAGCCATCGTGGAGGGCTGAGGAATGGCCGTGGCCGTGGGCGAGGAGGCTGGAGTCGTGGTCTAGGAGGTCTAGGTGGAGGAGGCCGGGGCCGAGGGCGTGGTCGTGGTCGTGGCCGTGGTCAGGGCCAGGGAAGAAAGAAACCCGTGGAGAAGTCCTCAGATGAACTTGACAAGGAGCTTGAAAACTATCATGCAGAAGCCATGCAAACCTGAGGAACCTTGGAATATGCAAAAACAGAAGTACAATTATATGTTAGCTGTAAGATTATATGTTACATTCTCGGGCTGATTATTTTGTTATCATTAGTAGTTTCCATGTTTCCCTTTTCCTCTTCAGTAGACTAGATTGTATTTCCTGTTAATGGAAAATGATGCTGTTTGATGACCCTCTGTTATCGAAACTTCTACCTTTCCGGTCGATCCTGAACGAACCAAGTGTGAGGCTCAATGTCTACAAGCCTCACAAACTCATGCCCGGTGATCCAGTGCTTTCTCAAATAGGTAAATTGCTTTTTGTATAAAGGGTTTCATGTCTAGTTGGTTATACAATGTTGAAAATGGGGAGTACCTTGTATTTATGGGACCTATTCTTCAACACGCTGTTGTTCTAGTACTCGATATCTTCCATTGGCCCCCGAGAATCTCTAAGTCGTACTGTCAATTTCTCTTGCTCTTCTTTCCTCGATCTTGACTCTGATCGTTTTCTTATCTCCACCCTAAAAATGTCTTCAACTTGTGTTTGATCAATCTAAATTAAAAGGTGATTGAATGGGTAAAGGTAAGATTTTGGCCGATTGAAATTTTTATGTTTTTGCTTGGTTAGCTGTGATATTTTTCTCTTGAATGCAGTTTGATCAATTGAATGGATAGTTTCATTTTCTAAAGTGTTATTTTTCATATAAGTAGTTACATAATCATTTCTTGAAGACAATTACTAATATCAAATTGTGAAAACAAAATTTCAAAAGCACTAGTAGTCGAGGAATTTCAGTTGAGGACACTCAACTGGAAAAATTGCCCGAAAAAAGAAAATAAAATCCAAAATCAGTCATCAATTGATCGCCAAAATAATACACAACATCAACCACAATTTAATGAATGTTGTTGACACAAAGAGGTCAGCGCTTCCTTTCCCTTCTCATCTCTGTATAATTGTTATTTACGCTGAAGGCAAACTGCCCAATTGTATGAAATCATGACTATTTTACAGAGTAAAAAATTCACAAACATGAAGAATAAGATGTATCCTATCCTTGTACTCACAAACAACTGACGGAAATCTAACCTCGAAAATGAATGGAGTAACAATGCTATTGAGATTGAGGGGGGGCATCATCTGCTGCTGCTGCTTCTTTTCTAAGACGAAGATCTCCCGATTCGTTTCTCTGAAATAGCTTTTCAACCACTTCGTTCCAGTTCGTCCTGCCAGAAACGGGTTTCGTCTTTGTCAAGGAATCTTCACTTTGGGTTGGAGGAGGTTCTTGTGTTTCATCATCTTCACGAGAAGCCTCCTCCTCCGTCGAGTTCACAGCGTGCGGTACATTCAGACTAACGGCTCTATCCAAAGCTTCTCTGTGCTCTTTCTCAAGGGTGTGCTTCCTCTCAAATTTCTGTACTTTTGGTGCAGTTGTTGTTGTACTACCAGAAGTTTCTTTCATTGACTGAGGAGTGTGAAATGCTTTATTAATTATGTAAACTATTTGCAAAGTATCATAGCCATTACAAATCTTAAACAAATGATGTTGGTATAAAGAGTATGTTTCAGCAAAACAATACCTCGGGAACTTAATGAAGATATCATACATTGTTTAAGAGCTTACTCTATGTTCTTCAATTCACATAATTTCCATTTTATTTCAACAGAAGCAACCAACTTAATGAAGATATCATACATTGTTGCAGCCCGATTTGGAAGGTTCCTTTGCCTGCCACGCCCAAGCCATTCAGAGGGGCATTGGACTTACCTCCTTTCATCTTTGATCCATTCTATATTAAGTCTTTAAAGAGTTTCTCAATGGAGTTAGTCACCTTCGACGGCATATGGAAGAGGATCATGTTGTAGGATCGGTAAGATTTGGCGACGTTATTTGTTGCCACTAAAGCCAACATATGCTCATATTAGATGCAGCTAGTGATATACTCAAGGAATGAACTTGTAAGTGATTCTAGTGAGGAATTCCTTGTAAATCCTGTGAACAATGGATGAGCTTCCTTGGATGAAGGAACAAATCTATTACGGGTGTAATCTTGTTCCTACACTAATGTGCTGAGAAAATTGTTATTAGAAGGTGGCAAGGGTCCTCCCCATAACCCATGGATTGTTGTGGAAGGGAAACTGAGTCTTATTTCTAGGTTTGCATCCACTCATGGAGCGGTTTTTTTCTTGAATGATTTTAACTATTTGCAATTCTCTGAACCGATGATCGATTTGAACACCGTGACAGTAAGGATTATCTTGTTCCTACACTTGTATTTCTTTTGTCAATTTTAATACAAATAAGATTTATCTTGTTCTAGTAAGCTTTGGAAATGTGTCCATGGCTGTTGGAAACTTGGAACCATGACAGTAAGGAGAGGCTACTAGATTTCTGCAAGGTATGTTTCACAGAGAAACAGAAGCATGCCTTATCTTGGGAGTTAAAGAGAGAGTTCAATTATTTGTGATATTTCTTGAGTAAAGCTTTTCTCATGGAGCACCCTACATAAATTTTTTCACAGATATCTTTTCTCTATTATGAACAGGAGAGCAATTCTTTTGATTCTTTAAATTAGGTGCCTTTCCCTTCCCCATTACTCTCTTGTAGAAACTTACAGTTTTCTATCCAACAAATATATATTTCCATTCTAACGCAAGTGTATAAATGAACCAGTAATTCCTATTAAATGTATAAGGAGCTAGAACAGAGTAGACTGCCTACACATTCCTATTCCAATCAAAGTTTATCCTTAGGAGAGAGAGATACATAATCAAAGTTTCCAACAAAAAATGGAAAGTGATGGATTGAGAGGATAATACACATAAGATTAAGAGATGTTAGAGATTGTACTTACTTCCAAGGCCTTCCCTGCTTCTTTTTCTATCCATATTATACCATGATCAGACGTGGCATGACACGACAAGACGATATGTTCAAATCTTCCGTCGACAGGAATAGCAGTTCTAATTTCAGGAGGAAATCTCCCACATCTGGGAATCAAGTGAAATCATACTTACAATCAGAAAGATGATAATGTCTCAAAATTGACATTCAACAATACATTTAAATGATAGGGACCAGCAAATCTCAACAAAGTAATAAAATTTTCCCTTTCTTTTTTTTTTTTTGGGTGGGGGGGGGGGGGGGGATGGATCCTGGAGTTGAGTACATATTTATTTACTTTTGTAAGAAACAATTTCATTGACAATATGAAATTACAAAAGAGGGCGAGGCCTTATCGAAGGGAGTTACAAAACCTCTCTAATTGGATAATAGAGTAGAAAAGTTGGGGAGTATTTACACCAACCAACAACCAAAAGAATTATAGCATAAAAAAGAACCTACTAAAGAAAAGCTCCTTATCTTGGAAGATTCTTTGGTTCCTTTCTTGGCCATGTACTCCAGAAAAAAGCTCTAAGTTCTTCCAAAGGAGCTTCTTTTCCCTTTTGAAGGGAGGTCCCACAAGTGTGTGAGAGAGAAGAGGCGGTTCATTTGGGAGAACAGATTTATGAGAGTATATCATCAACCAGAACTCTAATAAAAGGATTATTCGCTCTTGGCCTCTAGTTTTCATCTAAATTAACATTAAGATGGTTAAATTTGTAAACCACAAACAGAAGAAAATAAATAGAACCACTCTACCAAACATCTTCAGATAAAAACTTCCTATACTAAAACCTATTACAAAACATGAGTACCTAAAAAGCTCACTGTCTAACAAAAACCACAATGAACAATTGGATTTTGCCCCTACTTATACTAAGCTTTCACATTGGCTTTATAAACTGAGGGGTCTCAAGTAAGTATTCTGGTTAAATACACAAACAGGTCCCAACCCTCCTCTGTTTCCAAGTCATAACCACTTCTCCACCAAAACAAAGAGTTTCTGGACTCTGGACACCATACACCAAATGGTTATTTAAACAACAACAGGAACTTTACACAGGAAATAAGCTGAATTTCTAGTGTAAAGGCCAAACACTTTCTGGTCGCAATTTTGAAATTAGGAATTTACAAATGACTAGAACTTAATTTATGAAATTGGCTGTACTTGCAGTCAAGAAAAGTACTAATATTTTGGCAAGTGGCATAAATTAACTCAGTTTAGAAAACTAATTCGTGCAGACAGTAGACTGAACATTCAATATTAAACCAAGAAAATAGAAAAATATTCTAACTGAATTAAGGAGAATAATTTAAATAGGCCTATACCTGCAAAATTTTCGTTCAACGATATGATACATTCTTCCAGGTGCATAGAGTCTTCTTTGATCCCGCAGTTTTCGACCCTCTGGTATGAAGGTATCCCTCAGGCAAACCAGAAATAATAGGCAAGGCAAACTGTCCAAAGCATCAAGGCCTGGTTTAAGAGATATTAATAGCAATTTTATTGCACTAGTTCTAGGAAGAAGAGGCTGTGTGATAGATCCAAAAAAGTCAACCCAAGAGTAACACATACCAAAAGATTGACTTGAATATATCTTCCAAGGGTGTGGCTGTTCTTGGTAAGAAATCATCCTGAATGAGAACAACAAAGCCATGTCATTTGTTTCTTTATAACAAGAAACAAGAACTTCTCTTTGATAATTGAAAAGCTTCAATCTTAAGAATCCCTTTAGGAGTAGTAACTACTAAGCCCCAAAACCAAAACTAAAAATTATATTCAAACTGAACAAATTACAAGAAGGCTTCCCATCAAGAATTAATCCAAAAAATGAGTAATTGCAACAAGCTTTAGAGATCACTCCGAAATGCAACAGGACTCTTTATCAAAGCCAAGCTTTCCTTCCAAGGAACCCTCTTATGCTTGGAAAACCTCTGATTTCTTTCAAACCAAATACCACAGACCATGGATATAACAATGGAAACCCATAACATAAAGCCACATCTATCTAAACAAGCTTTATCTAAAAGAACCTGATTCTTTTGCTCCATGATGAACAAAAATTGGTTGGACACAGATTCGAGGACGACAAGCTTGTCCTTAAGCAATAACAGAACACATCTCCAGTCTAATGATGGGGAAGGGAGAAAACTAAGGAGAAGAGGGATAGAAAAGACGACCATCTTAAGCTTAAGAACACTAAACACTAATGTTATTTGATAGAACTGATAAACTAAACACCAGTAATTCTTAGAAGGTTTTAGGATCATGAGGAGAAAGATCCCAATCCCAAGATAGAGTAAGAACTAAAATGAACAAAATGAAAATCAGAAAACCCAAACAGTGAAATAATGCTCAAAATCCTTCAACACCAATATGAGCTAAATACCATAGCATATGAAAAAATCAGTTCAGGCTTTAGAAAGGAGCTGCAACAGATTTATCAAAATCATTATACACCAACCAACAAATGAAATGGGTATCAACAAAACTCATCCATTACCTGCAAAATCACTGAATTAACCACATCCGCATACTTCACAGCCAAATTAAGCGACATACACCTGGCCGGCGCCACCGCATAGCACCGGACCTTACTCCTCGGAATGCCCCCCAACCGATCCCGATGGTTCACCACAATCACAGTCAACAAAGCCGCCACACCAGACCCCAAAGAATGACCCGCAAAGACCATATTGTAATCCGATCCATTCTCAAGCCAGAGGCGCTTAAGCGTCTCAGATTCCTGATTCAAGAGCCAAATCGCCGATTTCAAAAGCCCATGATGAACGAACCCACCATCAAACATCTGCATCCCCAATCGATTATCCAACAACAGCTTGTAATCACTCTCTTTCACCAAATTGAGGCCCCGAATCGCGAGAACTATCTCGCGATGGTCGTGGTCGACATAGATTATGTAAGGCGGAGCCCGACCCAGTGTCTGCTCGTAAGTGACACGCTTGATGAGCCATTCGGGGTTGGGGCGGTAGCCCCCAGCAGGGAGGAATTGAGGGTTGTTGAGATCGGACTCGTAAACGGCGAGGATTAAGCGGCAGATTCGAGGGACTGGCTCGAATTCCTCGCAAGTGGCCGGCGGCCAAGTGGCGCTATCGTAAGAGCCGATGTAGGTGCATCGCTTCCAAGCCCATCTTAAGCAACCCAATACCACAACGCACTCGATTCCGCAGGAAAATGACATCTTTGGAGAGAAATGGAATGTGGGTTTTGGAGGAATCGAAAATGGGTGTTACAGAAACTGAGAGAAGAAGGGGAAGAAAGGCAGGAACTGGTGAAATTGTGATCTTGAGCTTAGGAACAGAGAGAGAGAGAGAGTGAATTTGGCTTGAGTTTAGTGGAAGCTTTGGGAGCTTTGGATTTGGGATTTTGAATAGAAGAGAGAAAGAGAGAGGAGTTCTTGTGTCTTCTTCTTCTTCTTCTTCTACAATCTGTCTGTGTCCTTTTGTGTTTCCTTTTTGCTTTGTTTCTTTCTTGCTTCTGTTCTTTTGTTTCTGTAATTTTAGCTTCTTCCTCTTCTTTTCTTTTGTTCTTCAAATCATTTGGATTTATTTTTTTTTAAAAAAAATCATTTGGATTTTAATTCTGAAAACAGAGGGAATTAATTATAGAATATTTATATTAACATCCACAATCTTACCGAATATATATGATTATTATAATATTTCAAATTACAATTTTAATATATAGTAATTATTAATTTGTTTAATCTTTTTTTTTTTAAATTTGTTCTATTTATAAAAATTTTCTTAATTTTCTATATTTTTGGTAATTTTTTTTTTTATCTTCATTTAGTTAATTTTCTAAGTGTCCTTGAGAATTGAATCAAATTTTCAATTGATTTATTAAGGACCCTTCAAACCTTGTTTAGTGGATAAATTATTTACTATTTTCTTTAAAGTTAGAAAGTTCAATCTTTTATTCCAACATTTATTGAATTAAGAGAATCATAATTTCTAAAAAAATATATAGACATTCTCACACCAATCAAATCAAGAAAAATAATTTTGATTCGATTATTCCAAGTCGACTTTGGATGTTTTTGACTTGTTTTAGTCAATTTAATCCCAATAACTCATTCAAATAATCTTAGCAATATAATAAAATTCAAATATGTGCTTTATGTTTATGACTTTGAATTTTGAAAATGGGGTTCGAAGAATGATTATTATTATTTATGAATAATACAACTCATTCTCTTCAAAAAAAAAAAAAAAAAAAAAAAAAGAAGAATAATACAACTCATATTTCACATAGCAAATGATTAAAAACAAACTAGTTCTTTTCTTTGTAAGTTATGAGTTTTCCACCACCCATCACCACAAACAATTTATCTCTAGATTTGATGCACATGAATACAAAATACAGATCATCATATGACAAGATGGAATTTGCCACACTTATTTAAGATACCAACAAAATCCATAAAAACGCATTGCTTAACTGGTTACGACATATACCATCGACCAAAAGGTTAGAGGTTTGAATCTTGTAACACCATAATAGGCTACAATCCATAAGGGCCAAGTTGTTATCCTGATGTCATATTGTCTAGAATAATAAGTTTTCCTAGTATCGGCTTAGTATAGGCTATGACTCACATCCAAGTTAAGTGACTTTCTATCTCACAGACTATGTGGCTTCTTGGCCTCACTTGAGTCAAGTTATTAGTTTCTTGAACTCGATGAGGTGGGATAGTCTTATCATAGTGTAGCTACACGAATTCCTAGTCTCATCATGCTAGAGTTACGACTTATCTAGACTTTGCATCAGTGTCTCTATGATTACTTAGTTGAAGTTCTATTTACCAAACAAGTAATTTTGGTCTTCGTTTTAAAAATTGTAACTTTAAATTGAGTTGTTCAAAGGTCGAACAATTTACCATATATTATTGTTTTGAAAGCAATTATTTAATGAGGGATAGTTAGAACAACAATGATATCTTTTGTCTAAAGATCATTTGTCAAAATAGATTAGATATACGCTAAATATATGTTTAAGTTCTAGTTTTTTGTATAAAAATTTTCAAAGTTAATCTCTATTGTTTAAAAAATCCAACTTAGTCCCTTATCTTTTAACATTTTTCAATTTTATCCCGTGGACATTAAAACTGACTAAAAATAAACTTATATGACATAGTGAATTGGCTAAACCTTAGAGTAAGAAAAAGTCATCTAAGAGGAAAAAAACTCCAAATTCTACCAATTTCTTAGGCCCCGTTTGATAACCATTTGGTTTTTTGTTTTTTGTTTTTGGTTTTTAAGCTTATAAACACCACTTCCAACTCTAAGTTTCTTTGGCTTTTCATCTACCTTCTTCCCATGTTTTCAAAAACCAAGTCAATTTTTGAAAACTAAAAAAAGTAGTTTTCAAAAACTTGTTTTTGTTTTTAGAATTTAGTTAGGAATTCAAGTGTGTCTTTAACATAAATGAAAACCATGGTGTGAAAATTTAAAGAAAACAAGCATAATTTTCAAAAACCAAAAACAAAAAACCAAATGGTTACCAAACGGGACCTTAGAAATTTGGAGTAGAAATTAGAAACTTTCATTTCTTAGATAACTTTTTTTTTTCTCCATTCTCTCATTGTCCACTGATATACTAAATATTATGTCATATAACTCTATATCATCAACCTGATAAAAAAAAAAAAAAAAACAAACAAACAAAAAACTCTATATCATCAACCAATTTGAACATTCATCAATGGTGAAGAACTAAATTGAAAAATGTTAAAACATAAGAAGTTAAATCGAAACTGTTAAAATAAAAAGGACAAGAAACACCAAAATATCATGGTCTAAAACATATATATAACCTACCAATATATTTCTTGGACCAATCACAACAAACTTATAGTTTTTTTTTGGGGGGGGGGGTTAAATCTAGAGAAAATTCATAAATTTAACTTTTTGGTATTTTCTGTTTCTTCGGATGATATGATGGGTCAATCATTTGCTTCATTGGTTCCAACGGTGGCAGTAGCAGAATCTGCTATTGGGTTAGCCATTTTCGTTATTACTTTCCGAGTTCGAGGGACTATTGCTGTAGAATTTATTAATAGCATTCAAGGTTAAACATGACTCCTAGAGAATTACCAAAATACAAAGTTCTCTTCTCCTTTCTTTCGTTCTCTTCTTTCTTTTTTATTTGGACTTGGTTGGCTGGTCAATGCCTTTCTCGTTGGGCGAGCACATCTGATTCAAAAGTCCTTTTCCTAAACCACTTGTTCAGTTGCTGAAATCTCGAGAATAGCTTGACATTCCAAAAAAAAAAAAAAAAAAAAAGAAAGAAAAGAAAGAAAGAAAGAAAGAAAGAAAGAAAAAACCCTTTAAATTTGTGAAGTTATATTATAAGAAAGTATGGTGGGAGCATAAAAAAGACCTAGATACCATTAATCTTAGACCTTCAATCAACTAAGGTGCATTACTATTTTTAATAACTTCACCAAAATGAATATTGCTGAATGTGTTCATCCACTTTCACATCCAAGATTATATAAAAAAAAAAAAATCGAAAAATTTTCACTCAATTTGAACTTGACTCAACTACAGAGTAAAAAAAATCTATAAATTTGAATTCTCACACTCACGTAAGTTTTTTTTTTTGTTTTTGTTTTTATTTTTTTTTTGAAAATCACACTCACGTAAGGTTGAATTAAAAAAAAAAATAAATAAAAAAAGACCCTTAATTTTATTAATGATCTAATCATCCATTCAATTATCAAACAAAACAAAATAATTATATTTGGTTTCCTTACATTTTTTGTTCTTATCGGAATTAATGAATTCCATTATTGCTATAAAAAAGCCTAAAGCCTTGTTAGAGAAAAAGTCCAAACAAATTAAACATCCCTTTGAAATTTGCACCAAAATTTGATTCATTCAAAGTGATAATTGGAGATCATAATTTAATAATTTAAAAAGGTTAAATTACAAGTTTAGTCCATAAACTTTTATAATTGTGTCAATTTGATTGATAAATTTTAAAAAATATTTAATAGGTCCCTGAATTTTAAATTTTGTGTCGAATAGGTCCCTAAAATTTAAAAATGTATAATAGCTAGGATCCTGAACTTTCAATTTTGTGTCTAATAGATCCTTAGCATATTCGAGATTTTTTAAAATCAAGAAATTTATTATATATAAAATTGAATTTTATGCCTATTGGGATCCTAAACTTCTAATTTTGTATTTAGTAAGTTTGTGAAATTTAAAAACAGTTGAATAGATCAAAGACTTATTAGACACAAAATTGAAAGTTAAGGGACCTATCGACACAAAAGTGAAAGTTTAAACATCTACGGTATACTTTTTAAAGTTCAGAGACCTATTGAACACAAAATTGAAAGTTTGAGAACCTATTTAACATCTTTTAAAGTTTAGGGATCAAATCGATACCTTAAAAAGTTCAGGAATTAAAATTGTATTTTAACCGAACTCAAAATATATGTATTGAGTTCGGATGTTAACTAGATCAATTCATGGGTAGTATAATTTGATGTGAAAAAGATAAAAATTATTTTTTAGATGTAAATTTTAAAAATAAAAAACAAAATGTTTGATAATTTAGGTTCCGTTTGATAACCATTTGGTTTTTGGTTTTTAAAAATTAAGCTTATACACACATATTTCCACCTATAAGTTTCTTGGTTTTAGTATCAATCTTCTACCTTGTTTTCAAAAACCAAGTCCAATTTTGGAAAAAAAAAGTAGTTTTCAAAGACTTGTTTTTGTTTTTAAAATTCGCTAGGAATTCAAATGCAACCTTAACTAGGATGAAAGCCATGATAGGAAATTTTGGAGAAAACAAGCATAATTTTCAAAAACCAAAAACAAAAAACCAAATGGTTATCAAACGGGGCCTTAAGAATCAAGACATAGTAAGCATAAAAGTTTGGGGATTTTTGTACGGATGTCCCTCTAAAATAGGCGGAAATGATAAATGTCCCATCTTTTTCTAAATGAGAATATATGCTATTTTGCTTGCGTCAGCATCCTAGTAAAATTACCATTTTACTCCCTAGTCTAACCTCGCTCTCTCTTGCTACCATCACTCTAGCTTCTCGCTCTCTCTCCAATCTCTCACTCTCTCTCCAATTTCTCTCT
Source organism: Luffa aegyptiaca (assembly GCA_017139565.1). Classification (NCBI taxonomy): domain Eukaryota; kingdom Viridiplantae; phylum Streptophyta; class Magnoliopsida; order Cucurbitales; family Cucurbitaceae; genus Luffa; species Luffa aegyptiaca. The sequence goes on from CM029396.1 coordinate 2,376,730, forward strand.
TCAATCTCGCTCTTGTTTTTCGCTCTCACTCTTACTCTCGCTCTCGCTCTTTCTCTCCAATTTCTCCCTCCAATCTCTTACTCTCTCTCAAATTTCTCTCTCCATTCTCTTGCTCCCTCTCCAATATTCTCGCTCTTAAATCCCGTTCTCGCTCCAATTTCTTGCACTTAAATGCGCGTTTTTATATAGAGAGTAAAATGATAATTTTGCTAGGATGTTGACATAAGCAAAAAGACATATATCCTTATTCTGAAAAGATAGGACATTTTTCATTTCGACCTCTCAAAATGGGTCATCCAAGCCATTGTTTCAAAAGTTTGAGAGATAAAAAAGAAAATATTTTAAAATTTTTCTATCTTTTCTTATAGTTGGTTTTTGGAATAAAAAAAAGTGGTTGTTTGGGTAAGGTAAAAGATAGGTTCGAGTTGTCTAGAAGAAAAGTATTTGATTCCCAACAAAGATTAAAAAATAAAAAAGGATTATAATATTTGATATTTTAATTAAAGCTACAATATTCATGTGATTGAGAGAACCTTCCTTTCTTAATTATTTTGTTGTTGTTGTTGTAAATTATTTAAGAAAAGACTTTACATAGACAATTCATAAAGTATCATGTTTAAAAACGAATTTGAATATTTGTTAAATATATATATATATATGTTCAAATGGTTTTTTTTTTTTAAAAAATAATTATGAACATCAGTGCTAATTAATTAGGTAGAAAGATGTGACCAATATAAGCATTCATATCCTAATTTTGTAAATAATATAATTTAGCTTAAACTACCATGTCAACCTAAATCTTTAAAAAAAAAAACTTTTCAATATATGTCGTTACCAAAAGGTATGAACTTATCTTCAAAATATACGCACACTTTTTAACATTGTCGAGAAAGAAGGGAATGAGTTGATATTCATAATAAAGTTTTTATATAAAGATTAAATTGATTTGTCTGTATTGAGTTGAAGTAAAAAATAGAGAAAACAAGTTGTGAGAAGAAAAGAAAAGATAAAAACCCATTACACATCTTCAAACATATGGTATTTAAAAGAAAAAAACTTTGTCATAAACATATTGTAAAACAAGCATCAATAGTGGAAAAAAGAAAAAAAAAAAAAACACAACCAAGAAAATGCAAAAGAAAAACAAAAACCTAACAAAACTAACATTTGATGAGTCAGTTGACCAACTTCAAGGAAGAGAGATTAAACTTCAAGAGAAAAGGCAAAACTCAGCCACTATTTCAACCTCATTTTTCCTTCTCTCTCTTCAAATGGGTTTGAAATGAAGCACCTAACAAATCATTCTTGAAGATTTGGGCAAAACCCAATAAAGATGCCACATTGCCTTATAAATTCTATGTTATTTAACCTACAAAAATCACCACAAAAAAGATCCAAATTTTAGGGGACATGGCCATGAGAATCCATGGCTTTGCTTCAATTATTGTTGTGACAATAATGTTGTTTGGATTTAAAGCAACTGAAGCAACATCTCATGTTGTCACATATGTATTTGGAGACTCTTTAACTGATGTTGGAAACAACAATTTTCTCAACTCACTTGCAAGGTCTGACTATCCTTGGTATGGGGTTGATTATAATGGTGGCCAAGCAACTGGACGATTCACTAATGGAAGAACGATCGGAGATATAATATGTAAGTAAGTAATAGTTAGGACAACTAGTGTGTTTAAAATCTAATATTAGATTATTTGTATACTCTTACTTTTTTAAATCTTTTGTATATACTCTCTAACCTTTCATCTTGCATATGGGTTTGGATATATCAATTTGATTCAATTGATCCAAGATGTGAACTATTCATATCAATTAGGGAGGAAAAATGAGATGCAAAAATTTATAACGCTCAAGACATTGTGATAATGTGTGTGTGAGAGAGAGATTTTGTCAAACTCAAGGCCAAGGTTATCCTATAACATTGACACATTTTAAATTCTACTATAAACGACAAAATTTGCAGCTTCAAAACTAGGCATTCCGTCACCACCTCCATACTTATCACTATCTCAAGACGATGATAGACTTCTCCAAGGTGTCAATTACGCTTCTGGTGGAGCTGGAATTCTCAACGATACCGGCCTCTACTTCGTAAGAAACTCTTTTCACATTTCTCAAATCCAAAATTAAAAAATCATCCCACAAGTTTCTTACAGAAACAAGCTTTTCAGATCCAAAGACTGTCGTTCGACGATCAAATCCAGAGCTTCAACAAGACGAAGAAGGTGATCGAAAGGAAGATTGGAGACAAGGAAGCTAACAAACATTGCAATGAAGCCCTATATTTCATTGGAATTGGTAAACATTGATAAGAGAAATGGAAAAATGTTTGGTGCTCTCAATATGTTTGATAAAATGCTTGTGAGAGAAAATAATATATTTGGTGTTGTCTTTGTAGGTAGCAATGACTATGTGAACAATTTCTTGCAACCATTTTTGGCCGATGGGCAGCAATACACGCATGATGAGTTCTTGGAGCTCTTGCTCTCCACGTTGGACCAACAACTCTCGGTAAGCGCTCCCGAGCTCTAGTGAGTTGGTCGAAATTTAGAGAAGAGTTAGACAATTTAAGAGACGAAAATATTTCTAGTTCTTGTAAGGATGAGTTGACAAAAAGTTCAACTTTTTTTTTTTAGATGATCAAATTCTTTCTTTAAATTTCTTGTTGACTTAAATATCATGTTAGGTATTTTTTTTAGGGCGATTTTAACATTCACCAATGATGAAAGTATATATTAATTGAAATATAATGTTAAAATGTATGAGACTAAATTAATTTTGAAACATCAGTGACTAAATTAAAAGAGAATATCTGAACATTAAGGGTTAAAACACCTTTAAGTTATACTCATTTTGATTTTTATATTTTAATTCAAAGCTTCGATATGTTGAGTTTAAAATTGAAATGTTTAGAATATTTAAAACTAAATTAAAAAATTGTGTAATCTTCAAAACATCAACATAAACGATACTTGAGAATTTTCACCAGAAGTTAAATTTCATTTATTTATTTATTTTAGTGCTTTCACCCACAAGTTTTAATTTATGAGGGACTAAACTGTCAACCTAAGTAGCTCAACGGGTTAAGTCATTGTACTCTTGACTTAAAAGTTAGAGGTTTGAATCCACAACCCACATGTTGCTGAGCTAAAAAAAAGGGGAACGAACCAAATTTTAAGATATATAAACCGTATATTGAGTTTCTTGAGAAAAATATTCATTTCTTGATAGTAAAATTGAAATCGTTTGGTAACAATTTCATTTTTAGAATTCTATTTTTTAGAAATGGAACATATCAAGGTATCATTTGGTAACAATTTTGTTTATAAAAAGCATTCAATTTCTTTGATATGTTTTAGAAACACACTTGAACTCTCAACTAACTTTCCAAAAGAAAAAAGTTTCTAAAAAAATATTTTTTAGTTTTAAATTTTGGTTAAGCTTTTCAAATTGTTTCCGGATTGGTATGACAAAGCAAAGAAATACATAGATAGAAGTAATATTTATAAGTTCAATTTTCAAGAATAGAAAATAAAAAATAAAATGGTGATGAAACAGGGCCATAGTATATGAAAAACCAAATTGAAAACAATAGCTTAAACTTCAAGTACCAATTATACATCTAGCCATTTTTAATTCAAAACATAAAATATAAAAGTTTCTTGAGAATCTTCAAAGCATAAAACATAAAGTTTATAGATTCTTCACTCACAAGGATATATGATTTTTCCTCTTTGTGAATTAAGGAATATATCTTTTACAACTTTTTTTTTTTTGGACAAAAGGGAGTTTCAAAAGGGACTTGTGGTCACAGCCAGCTAAAATGTTGAATGTGTTATTCTTTTAATAGAAATTAGAAAAATTAGCATAATTTACTTTTTATATAAATAGTAATTATTTTAACATTTTTTTAAATATGAATATTGAACTCAATAGTTATTATTGAATCATCTTTCAATTATTTTTGTTCTTTTTTAGTAAAGTATTATTTAATAGTACCCAAAAGAAGTATGATGTCAAATATCTTATTACATTGATTAAGTATATAATTTATTGAAATAATGAACACTATTTTACTTAAGAATCCTTAAATAATCAAGTTGAACTATACTCTTTAATTTATTGATAAGAGCAAATGTAATTTTTACGCATGGTACCAACCTGAGCATAGCTCAACTGATATAACTCTTGTACTGATGATCAAGAGGTCTGTGGTTCGAGTCCCCCATCCCTACGTGTTGTGAAAAAAAAAATTACAACTTGTAAATTATGAAAATAACTTGATATTTGTAATATTTTTTTTTATTACCAATTTAACCTTTATTGTTTAAGCCGAATTTCTATTTGATTCCTATGATTTTAAAAGTATGGTTAAAATCGCTCAAAAACATCTTTATTTTATTTATTTATTATTATTTTTTGTTCAACAACATTGAACTTCTAATTTATGAAAATAGTTTGGTAGCATATATCATCTTAAGTCCCGTTTGATAACCATTTGATTTTTGAAAATTATGCTTGCTCTCTCCTAATTTCCTTACAATATATATATTTTTTTCCATTTTTGTTAATAACACGTTTGGATTTCTTAGCCAAATTTCGAAAATAAAAACAATTTTGAAAACTACTTTTTTTTGTTTAGTTTTCAAAACTTGACTTGGTTTTTGAAAACATGAGAAGAAGGTAGACAACAAAACAAAGAAACTTACAGGTAGAAATAATATTTATCAGCTTAATTTTCAAAAACGAAAACCAAAATTCAAATGGTTATCAAACGGATCTTAACCGTTAGACGACGATCCCAAAAATTCAATATTGTGGGTGTAGTGGATATCAAAATTGTGTATCAATGAATTGGGTTTGGGTTTGATTATTGTAGAGGCTTTACCAATTGGGTGCAAGAAAAATGGTGCTTCATGGGCTAGGGCCATTGGGGTGCATACCTTCACAAAGAGTGAAATCAAGAAAAGGGCAATGCCTAAAGAGAGTCAACCAATGGGTTCAAGAGTTCAACTCTAAAGTCCAAATCCTCACAGCCACTCTCAACAAACAACTCCCAAATGCACATCTTCTCTTTGCAGACACATACTCTGCTGTTCTTGACCTCATCGTCAACCCTTCCGCTTACGGTAAATAATCATTTTGGTTCTTGTTGTTGATTTTTGCTTCGATAAATTACTTTATAGAAATCTGACATTATTGGATGTTCTGTTCGTTTACTCGACATACAGGTTTAGATGTGTAACTAAGTGCTTGAATCTACCCAGTCATTGAGTTTTAAAAATTGTTTCAATTTTTGTGTTCATTGGTAAGGTCTTTAGTTCATAAACTATGAAATAGTTGGTTAAAAATTGTTTCAATTTTTGTGTTCATTGGTAAGGTCTTTAGTTCATAAACTATGAAATAGTTGGTTCTTTATATAGAGTTTAACGACTAAAAAAATGTTTGAAGGTTGAAGAACTAAAATAGAATATTTAAAAGTAGAGGATTAAATCAAAATACTTGAAAATTTATAGATAAAAAATTTTGGTCCTTATTATTTTACTTTTTAATTAACATTATGACATAGGCATATTGGAGGCACACATTAATTTGATGGACATATCAATGGACATATATTGGATAGAAGAATTAAAATTAGGTAGTAGAATAATTGCAAGTTTTTTTTTTTTTTTTTTTTTTTTTTTTTTTTTTTTTTAACAATAATTAAAGGTGGGGGATTCGAACCTCTGACCTCTTGGTTGAGGATACATGTCAATTGCCGCTGGGTCGCTCACTTTGGCCGAAGACATGAAAAGGTTACTTTTGAAAGTAATTTAGAGACTAAAATAAACATTATTTTAAAAGTTTATTTCTTAAAGTTGAGTAATTAAAGAAGACATTTCGAATTTCACCATTGAAATAGAATAAATTTGAAAGTTGAAGGATCAAAACAAGATTCAAACTAGATAATTAAAACAACATACACCTAAATCAATACATTAATTCCCAAAAACAAAGTCATAAAATTTTAGAAATAAATTAAAGGAAGCTAGCATATACATAATACATCCATATATGGAAATCCTCAAACATCTTAAGAAAAAGTTTTGAGTTATTGCCAAAGCGAGCATAGCTCAACGGTATTTGACATGTAAAAAAAGTTTTGAGTTATTATTATTATTATTTTTTAATTTCAAAATTTTCAGGTTTCAAAGTTTCCAATACATCTTGTTGCAATGTGGACACAAGCATTGGAGGGCTTTGTTTGCCAAACTCAAAACTATGCAAGAATAGAAGTGAGTATGTGTTTTGGGATGCCTTCCATCCCTCTGATGCTGCTAATGCTGTCTTAGCTGATAAACTCTTTTCATCTTTGTTCACTTCTTCTCTTTCTCCTTCTCCTTCTCCCTCGCCGTTACCCTCCCGTGGCCCTTAGAATATACGAACAACAACTTAGTTTAATTTCTATCGACATGTCAGTATTTTCATGTATTTCAAAGTTCGATTATTGATAGGGAAGAAAAAGAGTTTATTATACTTAATTATATGGTATTGTAAGAATATCAAAGGAATATAATACAATGTCAATATAATATCAAAATAATAAGGATATTTTTAAAACTTATTTACCAAGTGTGAAATGCTAGTTCATTATATTTGTTGTACTATATCTCACTTTTTTCGGTCCTTTTCTTAAATTACTTAAAGCATAAGACTATATACATAGGAAACCACAAAAGTCCTCTAACAATTAAGGCTTACATTGAGAAAACCGTGTTAGCGGCATGCCTTTATTTTGAAGTGACATGGCACTCCAAAAAATATCTTTCGTGCTTGAAGCTAAGTCATAGTGAGACACAAATAAAGTCATGTGACAAACACGATTTGGCCATTTTTCACTTTTTTTTTTTTTTTTTTTTTTTCTGTCTATAAATCTAAACCGACTTTTTATTTATTTATTTTTAATTTTTTTTTTAATGGCTATTTACAAGGATTTCCCAACAATCTATTAATGTTAGTAAAGGTATAGGCCCATTGGGCCTTTTAGATTCATTACTCTTCTGAGATTTCAATAAGCCCAAAGCTCAAAATCAAACACAAATATTCACACTTTTTATTTTATTTTTTTATTTTTTTTTATAAACACAAATATTCACATTTGCAAAAGGTTGGAAAGACATTAATGAACTTTGAAAATAAGCGTTGGTAATGTGAAGAATAATTTTATTGCAATTATCAATTTTCCTTGATTTAAGTTTACACATATTATGTACTTCAAGAAAGAAAAAATGATTACATATTATTATTAGGGGAAAAAATCAATTTTTTATCCCTAATCTTGGCATGTTTGGATCACTTTTCATCCTAAACTTTCAAGTTCATCAATTTAGACTTTAAACTTCTATGAGTGTAACAAATTTTTACACTTTATTCAAATTTTGCTAATACACCCACTAATTTTAACAAATAATAATCTAAAAGCTCCAAAAACTCACTAATTTAACAAAAATCAAGTTTTGCACAAAATGAAATTTGATTAATACATAAAATCAACCCTTAAAAAACCAACTTTATTGTCGTATTTGTCTAAATCCTATCAATTTTATATAAAAAATATATGTTTTGTAATTCATTTGACATACATGAGAATATAAACTTTCATCATCGGTTTCTTGAACTAAAATGTACCATGTGAGGTATAATTGCAACACTCTTTAAGTTTAAGTGAGAATTGCAACACCTATCAAGTTTAAGTTATAGTTTGATGAAATTGAAAGTTTAAAGTAAAATCGATAACCAGACAATTTCAGGAATTAAAATTAATCTCTTCCCTTATTATTGGTATGTACGTTTTTTTCATGATAAGAGTAGATAACCTTCTTCATAGCTTAGTAGTATATTTTTTAAAAAATAAATTTTAGAACAAAAACAATTTAATTTTTTTATTTTAAAAATATATTTGAAATCTTATGCCTATTTGAAAAACAAAACATATATTATTACTTTTTTTTTTTCATTCTCAAAATTTGATTAAAAATTCAAGAACATCGTTAATTTGACATGATTCATTTGGATTCTAAATTATGAATGCTATTTTAATTTTAATTAAAATAATAATAAACTAATTAAGCATAAACTAAATTATCAAGGCCAACAAGAGCATAGCTCAACTGACACAAAGTTGTACTGATGACTACAAGATGTGTGGTTCGAATCCCCCACCTCACATATTGTAAAAAAAAAAAAAAAACCCTAAATTATCATTATTAGGATGCATTTAGAATTTTAAAATTATATAAAGGACAAATGAATCAAAAATGATTCTGAAGTATCTCCTTTTAACATTTTTGGAGATATATATATATTTAAATTGCAACAGGCTTTTTCATATTTTATATTCATTTTGTTGATCTCTTTATTGTCTCCTCAATGAAACTTGATAGTGGACTTGTAAATTAATGATGTAAAGGGAAGAAAATAAGACATGTTACATTACTTTTGAAAGGACATAGAATTAAATATATGGTTTTGATTGGTGAAAATTTTATTTTATTTTATTATTGTTCATAAAATTTTGGAACTTTTATTTTCATCCTTAGATTTTTTATTCACTTTTATTCATTTTATCTTTTAACATTTAAAATATCCATTGTAGTTGTAAAATGACTTTAAAAGAGTGGGAAATTGTATTTAGCTAATTGAAACAATATTTACAAATTTTCATGATTTTTGTTGTAGAGTCATGAACATATTTTTTTAAAAAAATTAAGAACATTTAAAATACTTAAAATGATGTTAGAAGAGACACTTAATTAGTTAACCATATTTTAAGAATTCTTTCCATAATGTTCTTGTTTCTTATTTACTCTTTTTTATAATAATAAAAAAGAAAAAGTAGAATTGTGTTTCACAATTATTTCTTATTTCTTGTTCTTTCTTTTTAGGCTAAATTATAAAAAATACCCTTGAACTATGGGGTTTGTTTCAAAAATGCCCCTGAACTTTAAAAAGTTTCAAAAATACCCCTGAACTTTGAAAAATGTTTCAAAAATACCCTTGAACTTTAAAAAAAATTTCAAAAATACCCTTATTGAAAAATGCTTTTTTTTTTTTCCTTCTCCCACCGTAAATTAACTTTTCTTCCAAAAATTAATGAGAAACTTTTCTCATTTGTCATGTATTCATAATCTATGAGTTTTCTTTCTCTTTCAACACATCCAAAGCACTTGGCTAGATTTTCGTATCGAATCTTCATGATGATTTTTGTCTTGTTCTTGAAATTCTACATGTGTTGGTAGTATTTTCAATATTATTTCCTAGCTTTCTCTATATTCCTTTTATGAAAAATAAATGAAACTATTGTTGTATAAGGATTCTAACAATTCTTAAATATCAATAAGAACAAAATCATATATAAAACTTTTGATTGATTAATCTTATAAATTGGACCAAACTCACAGTCTTATAAACATTTTTTTCTTCTTATCATTAAGATACACAAACAAAGAGAGAGCAAAAAATGAAATAATATATATACATATATATGTTGTTTTCTCACACTTATCTTCTTTACGCTTTTTAAAAGAGAAAACTTGATTTCAAAGTCTTTTTTTTATTTGGTATTGAGTTGCACACAACCTTTATAAGCAAAGTTTTGCATTAATTTTCATGAAGAAAGAATTTACGGTGGGAAAGGAGGAAAAAAGAAGAATCATTTTTCAATAAGGGTATTTTTGAAATTTTTTTGAAAGTTCAAGGGTATTTTTGAAACTCAAACTTTAACGGTTTCCATCCAAAATTAACAGCAAGGGTATTTTTGAAACATTCTTCAAAGTTCAGGGGTATTTTTGAAACTTTTTAAAGTTCAGGGGCATTTTTGAAACAAACCTCATAGTTCAGGGGCATTTTTTTTATAATTTAGCCTTCTTTTTATTGAAAAAAAAGTGTAAATATGTTTGGTAATCCTTCCTTGTTTTTGTTCTTTGAAATTTTAAATTAAAAATGTAAAAATTCCTAAGATAATTAATTTTTTAAAATTTAGCATCCAAAATAATTCTTTTATATATATATATATATTATAGATATTTATATGCATTTTATAAGTCAAGAATGATAAAATAATGCTTTTATTCATGTTTTGGAAAAAAAAATGGAAATATACTAAAAAAAAGAAACCTGATTTTGTTGTTTCCAAAATTTCTACACGATTTTGAAAATGTTTCTAAAAAATGAGAAATGAGAAATAATAAGCACAAATATCAACACAATTATTTCTCAAACACTAGAAACAAGAAACAAAGGAAATAAAAAACAAAGACATCACCAAGCAATCTCTAAGAAATCTAAAAGTATTACTCACAAAAGTTATTTCAAACTCATTCATAGTCTCCTGGAAAGTATTAAATGTTGATATGACATAAAAATAATGAATAAATAAAGTAATATAGTATATTACAAAAGATGTTGATTGAATAATCTCAGAAATCAACTCGTCGCTAATCTTATCTTGAGACTATATTTAACTATATCCATTCTATGATAAAGTACAAACATATACTTTTTAAACACAACAGAACAAAAAAAAAAAAAAAGATGAAATTCTCTATGTTAGCATTACCTAACAATAGACATTTTGTTTTTGGTTTTTTTTTTTTTTTAACAACTTCCTAAAACCAATCATTTCATATCCCCCAAAAGAAGGAATAAAATTTTACTACTTTTTTTTTTCTCTTATTCAATCAAATTCATTATTAGGAAAAGAAAAGCCCTAAAAAGGACTCATTATTTAATTCCCAAATGTGTGTTTGAGGAACCATCATTAGGACAGAGATGGAATGTTGGCAGTGGCCAATTGATATAATACAATAAAATCTCAAAAGGAGATGGGGAGGCCCATTACATTGTGTAAAATGGAGATGACCAAGTGTCGGGACTCGATTCGTCCACGTGTTGAGCAAATTGACCAATTGGATTTGGTATATCCTCCAAAACTTATTGTCTTCACCTTTTATGTTGATTTTAGGGAGGACCTGATCAGATCCTCCAAAATGCCTTATGCTTTTCAAAAAGTTGGAAGAAGAATGTAGAAAAGTACATATGTGTATTCAGTTTGTGTGGTTGCACAAGATAAGGATTTTGTGTGTTTTGCATTTACCAAGAAAAATAAAGATTTTTTTTTTTCCTTTTTGGATGTCGAAGCATTTTCATTACTTTTTGTTTCGGTTTCTTTGGTTAAATAGATGAGTTTTCAATTTCGAAATATCCAAAAGTTTCAGGGAGTGTTTGACCCTTCTCAATTATTGTTGGATTTGAAAATTAATTAACAAGTGAGAGATATGTGTTAAATCACCATCATAATCGAGATCCAACATATAACTATATCAATATTAGATAACAAAGGAAATATACATTGCAGTCATTTGTTGAACAAGTGACTTTCTCTTGCTCTTTGATGCCATCGTAAGTTATCACTAATTCCCAAAAACGTGAGTTTATAGGTTTAAGTATATTCGAACTAGGAAGAATTGAACAAACCACTTCTAAACCACAATGATTGTGTCACAATTGCACCCCTCACAAACTTTTTATTTGCAAAAACTTAACCCTCAAACTTGCATAATTGTAAAAGTTAGACCGAATTTCCTCGGTTAGGGCTCCCATATGCATGAGACACGTGGTTTGAAAGGGATACACTAACCAACTTCTATAAAATGTTCGTGATATGACGAAGGAAAAAAAAAAACTGAAAATCATCTACATTCTATAAAAAGTCAGCAATGCAACCAAAAGAACTTGTCCTCATCGTATACAATAACAAAAGTTAAAACAAAAACAATTTCTCCCCCTCTTTTACTATGAGGGTCACATAGAAAAGTCCTAAAAGGAAGCACTTGGGGGATTGGAAGTGGTGGGCAATAATGTTAGAAGAAAGCCCCTCAAATGTAACCATAGAGAGATGTGTGGATGGAAGCTAAGGCTAGTGGAAAGTGGAGAGTTTTTTTAATCCACAAATTTTTGCAAAACATTGAGACTTGAAAGAGAGAGAGATTGATGACTCTTTTTCAAATCAAAAAAAGGAAGAGATTTAGTACATGGGTGACTTGGAAAGTGAAGTGAAGAAGTGGGGATTTTGTTTGGTGTGAAATTTGGGTCAAAGATTGTGAGAATACAAAAAAAATATATTTTTATTTTATTCCCACCAAATACAAATACACATCATCCCCCAAAAAATTTCCTTGGATAATATTACGCCATTTTTGTGTATTGCTTACGTCCTTTCTAGGTTACCAAAGTGGTTCTCATCTTGTATTCTTTTTAGAGTAAATTTTGTTTGTTGGGGTTAAAAATCACTTTTGGTCCCTGAACTTCTGTGAAAGTGATAATTTAGTCATTGAACTTTGGTTTGTAACAATTTAATTTCTATGCTTTTAATTTCCTAACAATTTAGTCCCTGAACTTTCATATGTAACAATTTAGTCCCTGTACTTTAAAATTTGTAACGATTTAGTCCCTATCGTGAAAATTAATGTTAAAGATTTAATGAAATATCTTGAATAGATAGATTAATAAACCAATTTGGGACCCAATATGTTTATAAGCTACACAGTCTAATCATTAAATAATAAATATTGACATTTAATTTTGATGAATTTTTTTGCGACAAGGATCAATTAATTGTTACAAATTTGAAAATACAAGGACTAAATTGTTACTTATTAAATTTTATGGACTAACTTGTTACAAATTACAAATCAAAATTCAGGGGCTAAATTGTGACTTTGAAAGTTTAGGGACAAAAATTGATTTTTAACTTTTTTTTTTTTAATAAATATTTACCGGTTTAGGATAAATCTATTGATGAAGGCATTAATAATCTTTTTTTCTTGGTCGAGGATTCAAAATTTCACTGATCTCATATTTATAATGCTATATTTTTTTATAAAAAAAAAATCAGATGAGTAAAAAAAGATTTAAGATTTTAGGTCAGACGAGAAACTTTTATTTGGGTTATTAGAACAAAATTTTTGGTTAGATTTTTTCTTTTTTTGAGTACATCAATATTTGGGGGCGGGGGATTCGAATCTCTGACCTCTTGGTCAAGAATATATGTCAATTATCGTTCGCTTTGACAATTTTTAGTTAGACTTGTGTAACCCATGGTTAAAAAAGTCAAGACCTATGTTTGATATGTGAATTTGGTTAATAACTTATCACTTAAGCTATATTATACAAACAAAACCTTAAAAAATCATCCTTTTACGTTACATATTAACTTTTACAAATCATAAACGCTACCAGCCACACATATACTTATTATTATTATTATTTTGTAAAGAAGAAAGCAACGTGCATAACACCCAAAGTAGATATGCACGATGGCTTCAAATACAACATGTGATCAAGGACTTGGTAGTTTGTGGGGGACGACCTAAAATTCACAAGTATCACACATCTCGTTACGTTCTTCAGAGATATATTTATCGATAACCGTCATGAAAATGAAAATATAACTTTTTAGGTAGGGTACCGACGAAAATTGAAATGGAAAATGAAATGAGGTGTCAATTTCATGGAAGAAATTAAGTGGAAAAAAAATATATTGTGAAGAAATCAAAAGTAGAGAGAAGAAAAAAAAAAAGTTGGGCACCCAAATGCGCCGAATATGCCCACAGGAATCCACACCTCCGCGTGCATGGAGGTCGACCGCCCCATCATTCTCCAACCGCCCCAAACCAATCAATATCTCTTTTTATTCTTTGAGTACCTAAACCCTAATATTTTATTTCGGTTTCGATTTTTGTGGTTTGAGCTTAGTTTTAATACGGTGGGTAAAATAAGTGTTTAGTTTCGATTCTTTTATTGTATGATTTTAAGGACTTCATTTTAGTTTTTATAATTTGATTAAACCAACTTGTAAATTGTTTGTCATTTTATGTCGAGACTATATTAAATACGTATATAAGAGCGAGTTGGTATTTTGTTAACCGTGTTAGCCAATTATATTAGGGTTTAGGGTAGAGGAAAGTATAGGGGACAAGGATATATATCAATTTTCAAGTGAATAAAGACATGGTAATTTAAAGACAATTTGTGAGATTCAATCCAGTTGTGTACAAGGGCCAATTAAATTTAAACTTTTTTTAAACTATTGAAACTAAATTTGAATCCATGTCTCCACATTTTAGGAACTAAATTATTATAATTATAATTATTATTATTTTAGTACAAAAATGTATGGTATAAAGATTTGAACCTCTGACCTCAAGAGAAAGAGTATATGTTAATTTATCACTCAACTATACTCATATTGACATGGTCTAAATCATTTTAATGTTTCTATTTGGTCCATAGGTTCAAAAGTTTGAATTTGATGGTTAAGCCTCATAAATTAATCTTAAATAATGTTATTATATAAGTTTTTACTATATTGAATACATGACAATGTGTTCATCATCTATTTGGCTCAATAACATTTGCAGATTTTATTTTAGAGTTTATGACCAAGGGGACAAAAAAAAAAATGAAGAAAGTAGATGAGTTATTTAGCATGTTTATATTTTATAGACAATTAATAAAATTTAGCCAACAAGAGCATACTCTCAACTGACATAAAGTTGTATTGATGACCACGAGATCTGTGGTTCAAATCCCCCACCCCACATATTGTCAAAAAAAACATTAATAAAATTTAACTAAATTTTACATAGACCCCACATATAAAAACTAAATTTAAACTTTTAAATCTATAAAAAAAAAAAAAAAGAAAATCAAAGCTCAAGTCAAAAGGAATCAAATGGATAATTTAACATATTTCATTTAATTTATATGAAGGGAAAAAAATACAAAAAAATAAAAAACAAAAAGTAATGCTTAGCTTAGGCTAGCTGCTTTCTCTCGTCTTGCCCTAATTTCCATTTTTTTTTTTTTTTTTAATTTTATGTCCACTGCTTCTTGTCTATTACTTTCTGTTTGTCTGAATATGTAAAATATCACACTATTGCATTGCCAAAAGCAAAGCAATACCAACACGTTTTATGGGTAAGGACAACATTGTATAGCTTTGTCCCAAACTTCTTCTTTCCACACCTAATGTTTTGTCCTTGTCTCTCCTATATATCTAAAATTCAACCTAGTTTAACCGACCAAGATATATTAGTAACTCTCTTTAAATGTCGTAGGCTTCAAACGCTATTCTTCTACATTTTAATGGTAATACTCAAAACAAAACTCATTTTCAATTAAAACTATTAGTAACTCTCCTTGTCTCTCCGATGATGTCTGTCTGTTAGGTTTAGAGAATTTACAGTGGGTGGCAAATAATAATTATATAATTACAAATATAGCAAAATGTAAAAAAATTGCAAATATAACAAAATCTATCAGAGTATATTACTGATAGACACTGATAGACTATGGTTAATTAGAATCTATCTGATAGACTTCGATTATCAGAGTTTATCAGTGATAGACTCTGATTAATCAAAATCTATCAGTCTACTGATAGACTGCGATTATTCAGAATCTATCAGTGTCTATCGCTAATAGACTCCGGTTAATCGAAATCTATCAGTAACTATCATTGATAGACTTTGATTAATCAAAGTCTGTTAGTGATTAGTCACAGATAGACTTTGAATAATCAGAGTCTATTAGTTAGCGATAGACACTGATAGACTTTGAATAATCAGAGCCTATCAGTGATAGACAAGGATAAAACTTGACGACAACTTTTTGGTCCTGTACAATTAATTTTGCTATATATGTAATTTAATTTGCAACTGTGCTAAATTTGCTATTAATTTAGTCCAATTTGTCATATATGCAACTCTCCCTTAGATTTAAGTTTGTTTGTGTTGGGTTTAGACACTCTTTTTATCTACTTAATTTTGTAGCTTTATTCAAGGGTTAAAAACGATTAATTCAATTGAATATATATCTATGAAAAATGAATTATAAATATTGACTAGTAGATCGTGTCAATGAGATCATATGATGAATTTATATGAATGAATTATATAGAGTAAGATCTATAAATTTCTATTGTGTTGGTTTTTGTCCTTCTAGTGGAGGGGAGAGAGACTTGACATCAACTCTCTAAGGTTTTACCTTTGAATGTTGGTGTTGGTGGGATCCATCCATCTACCAATTTGTAGTTTCATTCATATAGTTTGAACTAAAAATAAAAGGATAGAGGATTTGAACCTCTAATCTCATATCGAATGGTACATATCAATTATGCTCGCTTTGACCTACTTGTGTCTATTCAATCCATAAACTTTATCATTAATATTGTTATTAAATATTAATGTGATGTGCTTATTGAAGGAAATGAGTAATGATTTGACACCATATGAGTAATGTGTACACGAAGAAATAGGTCAACTAAAATAAAACAGATGAATATCAATGACAAAAGATTAAATTTGAAATGTATATTTTGCCCATATATATCCATTCACCTAGGAATATTTCGAGTAGTACGGGAGTATGATACTTCTTCCATTTATTTCTTGTCACGTTAGCATCTTTTTAAAATATTTGGGGTTCCACTAACATTAAAAATATATTTTTTAAGTTTAGCACTTATCTCTTGTGCGATACTAAGAACTTGATTGGAAAACAATCGAGGTAATTGTAAATTCTAATATATATAAACTAAAAGAAATAGTTATGAAACAATATTTTTTTTTGTATTTTAAAATTTATTTTTTTTTTTTTATAATTTTAGTTTTAAATTTGGCACTTATCTCTTTTGCGATATGAAGAACTTGATTGAAAAATAATTGATGATGTAATTGTAAATTTTGGATGAAATTTAGAAAAATAGCCAAAAGTATTATGAACTAAGCACCAAAAAAATTATTAATCACAAAAGAAATAACAAAATCCTCCAAATACTAATAATAATAATCAAATCTAAGAATATATATATATATGTTCCAAGTGAGGAAATATTTTCAAATTAAGCAAAGATTTAGAATAATGAACAACCAATCAGAACTTAATTCAACTAGTTAATTGAAGACTATATTCGTTTTCAAAAAAAAAAAAAAAATTGAAGTCTATATTCTCGATTAAGAAATCAGAAGTTTAAATTCTCACACTTCTACACAGATAAATAGTGTGTTAAACTAAAAAGGAATAGCCAAATGGTCAAATAGTGTGAATGACTTGTAATCTTTATTTTCTTCTATAAAATTCATACATTCTCATCATATATAATTGAGTGAAAAGTCAATGATATATGACACTAAATTGATTAAATAAATATTAGATATTAATGCTATGAGGAGATAGCTGCAAATCTAACCCAATATACTAAAAGTAATATTGTTAAGAATATCATTACAAATACAAATACAAATATATATATCACATAAATGAGTCATAAATCATCCACTATCATATAAAATAAAACATATTTATTGATGTACGAATTCTACATAAATGAATCCACATAATTTTCCCATGATCTCAACGAACAAATACCGGTAAAACAACAATCTTCAAATTGATCTGGTGCTTGTCAAACACCCTTGAAAGTCACATCAAAGTGCTTTCGTGTTATCGTAACAAGAATTAATTTTTTTTTTCAACAAGAATTAGAGTTTAATAGCATAACTTGCTTGTGAGTCTTCTCCGTTTTTTAAATGAGGTTGACCTAGGGTTCTTGGGTTAATCTTGGTTGAACTAGATTGATCACTCAAGTAACCGATTTCATGGCCACCTAGACCGCCCTAAGATTATTTGTTTTGAGGCCTGACCAGCCAATGGGCTGATCAGCTCACAAACGGACCTTGGCCTGTGGGTTAGTCAATCAATCGGCTACTCGGTCCTTTGGGCTGTGCTTTGGTTTAATTAAGTATGTTTCATAGATCAAGCTTTTCGGTTACTCTGGAGCTTTGATCTTTTGGACTCTCACGTAGCGCGATTTATTTTTTAGGTTTAATTTTACTCTAGTCAATAGTTTTTTTATTTTTTTATTTTTTTTTTAAGAAAATTACTATATTTACAATTTTTATTAAAATAAAACACATTTTTCTAAAATAATTTGGAGAATGAGGATTGGAGTTCTTATTTGCCTGCACATCTTATTTTCAAATTGTTGCAATCACTCCCCTATTTCTTAAAGAAATTTGCAATATAAAATATCAAAATAGTCCTTTTCTATGCCATGAATGTAAAAATAGATTGATGGTGCCAAATATTATATTCTATAGATCAGTTTGATTTAGAATATTAAACCATAAAAATAAGGAAAAGATATAACCAAATTTTCACTTCATGACATCAATTTGATATGTATTATCTAATAAATACAATCAAAATCCAACTCAAATTCAAATATGGTATAAAATATAATAATAAAAATCAAATACAAATACAGTATAAATTTGATTATTATTATTATGTATTATACCATATTTGAATTTGAATTGGATTTTGATTGTACTAATTTTGTAAAATAGTAATTTTTTTTGTCATATATGAAAATACATACTTGCATTACACTATTTATGTAAAATTTAAATGCCTCTATTGGAATGATGTATATGAAGTAAAAGTTTTGACAAAAACATATCAACTTCAAGATTTTTTAAAATGGTTTTGAATAACAAAGTTCGATGTGTTTGAAGTAAAGTGTGTAAAATAAAAGATTTGATGCTAAGTTTAATGCACTTGCCATCTTAACTCAATTAAATAGGATGTGTGTGTTTTTTTTAATTGGTTTTCTCAAGTATTTTCATTTAAACACAAGTACTGATTATTCAATTTTTTTTCAACCTTTAAGAATAACTATTATCTTAACAAGTCGAGCTATGCTCCAAGTCTGCATATTTATATTAATCTATCTTGATAAATAAACGTAAAGTTGAATTCAACTTAGTGATAGTCCCCAAAATATGATTATTCCAATTATTGAATTATTTATCCATTTATTTTGGCTTGCTGTGACATGAAAATAAAAAAAAATAATAATAAATAAGAGTTAAATTGACTATGGCACGTGCAAACATGTGTAAAACGTCATTTGCCTACCATTTCCATATATTGGGTTTACAATTGGTAAAAGATATATTTTTATACCAATATTATTTTTAATTAATTTTATTTATATTAGTAAACCAATTACCAATATAATCTTAAAAAAAAGAAGAGGTCTTTAATGTATTAATAAACTACTAAAAAAAGAAAAAAAAAAGAGGTCTTTAATTTATTAATAAGCTACTCTAGTTAAACAATTCACGTATATATATATTTTGAACATATCCTATACACATGTATTAGTAAATTCATAGTCTAGTTAAATAACACATATATACTAAACATACACTCAAATTTTTAACTTTAATATTATTTAAATCATACTTATAAACCAAACAACTCAATCACTCTGGATGGCTTATTTAAGAAACTCTTTTTTTTAATACTAATTTCGTAATCATTAGCGAAGAACGATTGCATCAAAAAGGATTAAGGCATACCGACTAGGGTTTTAAGCTTACACGTCAAAGCAATCTTCCCAATAATTAATTTAAATCCACTTTGAAATTTGACTAAGCCAAAGTGTGGCTAGCCTAATTTGTGAAAAATATTAGCATTAATTAATGTGCCATGAAAAGTATATTATATGCATGCAAAACCACAAATAGCCTATAGTTTATAAATGGATATATATAAGTGTGATGACTTTTGTTGATTCTAGTACATCGATGATTGAAAATTCATACAAGTAGGTGTGAAGAGTTTGATAAATTATTTGAAATTGTATATTGAGTCAAGTTTCATCTCATAATTTTTTAATACATTTGACTAATGACTTTCTTCCAACAATAATTAATAATAAAAAAAAATCAATGACTTATTAATTAAGTAAAACGACTTTAAATCTTTGAAGATTTAATTTAATTATTTCAAATAAATCTATTTTTTATTTCTTTTTTAAAAAAATTTAATAAAGAAAAAGTTCATATATTACCATGCATTTGAAAATACGAAGTGAAGTGAAGTTTTTTTAGTGAAAAACTCACTTGAATTTCTAATTTTCTTATAAATAGCTAGAGGGCCACAAGGCACAAAAATTAAACTTGCCCACAACAATATAATTCCCAAATATTGTAGAAAAGTATTAAATTGTGGGATCTAATTATCAAAAGTTAAAAATGAAATATAATCCTAATTCAAGTTTAAAAAAAAAAGACCAAACCAAATTAACAAAATACAATGTTAATTTAGGACATTTTGGTATATAAGATTTATATATGAGGAAGTGCCTTTCTTTCTTAAGAGATCATAACACTTATTATCTCAAAAAGGAAAAAAAAAAAATCATAACACTAACTTTTATTTTTTATTTTATTATTATTATTATTATTATTTTTGAAGATAACACTAACTCTTTCACTTTATGGGGTGATAATTGGGATATGAAACGAAATGATAATGAAACTAATTTTAACTCTAATATCATTACCTTTGCGTTATGAAAGAGTAAGGTCCTATTGATAACTATTTGATCTTTAGTTTTTTTTTTTTAAAAAAAAAAAATTAAGTTTATAAACACTAACTTCCACCAAAAAATTTCTTTGTTTTGTTATTTACCTTGTTTTCATGTTTTCAAAAATAAAAAATAAAAAACTAAGGCCCCGTTTGATAATTATTTGGTTTTTGGTTTTTAGTTTTTGAAAATTAAACTTACTTTCTCTCAATTTCCTTACCATGTGTTTTAATCTTTGTAAAGGGCACATTTGAATTTCTACCCAAAATCCAAAAACAAAAACAAGTTTTTGAAAACTACTTTTTTTAGTTTTCAAAATTTGATTTGGTTTTTGAAAACATGGGAAGAAGATGTATAGCAAAACCAAGAAACTTTTGGTTGATGTAGTATTTTTAAGCTTAATTTTCAAAAACCAAAAACTAAAAACCAAATGGTTATCAAACGGGACCTAAATGATTACTAAACGGACCTAAAT
Source organism: Luffa aegyptiaca (assembly GCA_017139565.1). Lineage (NCBI taxonomy): Eukaryota > Viridiplantae > Streptophyta > Magnoliopsida > Cucurbitales > Cucurbitaceae > Luffa > Luffa aegyptiaca. Next base: position 2,397,708 of record CM029396.1, read on the forward strand.
TTTCTACTTTATAAATTGATTTATCAATTAGCGAAAATTCAAATAATATTAAAAATCAATGTGGATGGATATTTCTGAAAAAAAAATTATTTTAAATTAATAAATAAATATTTTACATTTTAAAAATAATTTTAAATACTTATTATTAATATTATTTTCACGTTAGTTACATTTTGTTGCTATTTTGTTTATGTTTTATCAATTTCTTTACGGTATAATGAAAATGTTGATTCGTTCCTCATGTCAATATCTAACTCATGGCCATGTAGATATATTAATGAAAGCATCAACATATTGGAGTAAATTTAATACATTGTCGTCGGCATCAATTTAGGCTTAGTTTGAGGTTGCTGTAGCTTTTAAAATAATTGTTGTTAGCTGTGCTTTTAAAAAAATTAGCTGTATTACAAAGTAAATTAGTGTTTGGTAAATTTTAGCTTTATAGACAAAAAAGCAAGTTGAGGTGTTTGGTAAATTAATATTCTAAATTATTGTAGCTTAACTATATTTTTTTTAATAAATAAATTTAATGTTGATATTTAATTTCAAAATTTTAAAAGATAATTTCAAAATTATTTTAAGATAATTATTTTAAATTTGATATGATTTAAAATATAATCTTATGTTTAACCTAGGAGGTTTTTATATTTTGCCAAGAAATATAATTTGATACTTGTATTGGAAAAAAATATTATTTCAATTTAAATAAAAATAAAGACAAATAATTTCAAATGAGTATAAAATAATAAAATAAAAATATGTTAAATTAAAAAAATGATTCACATGAATCAAGTTTAAACAACTATAGAGAAATAAATAGTTAGTTACAGATTATATTTTTAAGGTAGCTAAACGGAAAAGCTACAATTATTAGATTTTGCAAATGAACGTGGTTGAAAAAGTACTTTTATAAAAATTAATTTATAATCTGTTTTACCAAACGCTAAAAACGGTTAAGATTCTTTTTTAATCACTTCCCGCACCTCCAAAATCAACGCCACACCCTTGGTCAGTTTCACTCAAGGAGTTTCACTCAAGGACACAGAGTTACAAGTTTATAAATTTAGTCTATTTTAAAGTTTTTTTTTTTTTTTTTTTTTTTTTAGAATTACGTGCACGAAAATCACTTTGTATTTAAGAGAAATAGTAGATAAAGTCTAAAATGTTTTAGAGGTAGAGAGAAAAATCTCTTTTTTTTTGTACATCAACATTTGGGAGTGGGTGGATTCGAACATCGAATCTCTTGGTCGAGACTACATGCCAATTACCGCTGAGCTAAACTCGCTTTAGCAGGTAGAGAGAAAAATCAATAGAAATATGATGTTATTTTTTTCCGTATTATTATAATGATACATTGATTTATTTATTGATTTTGCTACAAATTTCCAATGTCTTTTCTTTCTTTCATTTTCCCATCTTCTTCAATAGTTTATCATTTTTATATTATCTTGTTGCTTGCATGGTTAGAAAATTCATTAAATTTAAATTTATTAAAATAAATCCATAGTTAAACAAACAAAACAATAATAATAAAAAAAAAAAGGATAGAAAAATCCTCCAAATTAAAGGGAAGAAAAAGAAAAAAGAATTTTCCAAATAAAATACACAAGGAGAACCTTATTTAGTCCTTTAACTATGTTAGTGGTGTCTATTTAATTTATAAGGTTTTAAGAAGTTTCAATTACACCCACAATTATTTTTTTTCTTTTTAAGATCTCTACAACTTGATTTTGAATTCATTAAGTTCTTATTATTAAGGTCACTAGTTTAAATGTTAATGTGACACAGTGATTGAACTAACTAGTAATGATTTGAGCAGAAGGTGGAATTAGAAATTTCCATAGAAAAGTGCAAAATTTTTCCATCCAAATCTAACTTTGAGATAAGCAAATCAGATCACCGATGGCTTTAAACTCATAACTTTTGAATATAACTTCTTTAATCTAAGATGAGCTTGCCATCTTTTTTCTCGTTCTACCTTAAATTTTGCCCAAATATAATGACACAAAGAAGTAAACCATCACCAACGCCTAATAAAACAAAAACAATCGAGTGAGCTGATATATTACAAATTCAATAGAGCAAAGTAAATAGATACACACGACTTTAAATTTTTTCTTTTCTTTTTTGGCCTAAAAACACAATTCACTTCTCCAAAACAACAAACCCATCTTCAAACTTTTTTTTTTTCTTAACAAGATACGAAACTTTTCAGAGATTTTAATACTCAAACGAACTTTGATGGGCAATCAATCTAATGCGAACAGCAAATTATTTACTTGGTCTTGTTTGAACCCTTTCTAAGGGGGGGGGGTTATTTTTTTTTACTTTTACACTTGTTTAGGCATTGTGCAAAAAAATTGGATCATGAATTTAAGAAATTGTGTGAGAAATTTGAGCCTTGAATTTGAAGCAAAGGCAGTGGGCAAGGTGGAGCTTTCTGAATAGGACAACCTAAGCATGCTCCTCTCTCTCTCTCACTTTACACAAAACATTCATTAGTGGAATCACTTTTGATCAAAACTCTCATCATCTCTTCCCTCCAACAAACCTAATTCTCTCTTCATTATCATATCATTATTTAAAATTTTCATACCCTAATCATATTTTATCGGTTAAATTACAAGTTTAGTCCCTAAAATTTCAGAAATTATATTTATTTGGTCTTTGAACTTAAAAAAAATGTTCAACAGGTCTTTAAAATTTCAATTTTATATAGGTTCCTTAACTTTCAATTTGTGTTAAAAATGTTTGGTAGGTCAAGGACCCCTGTTAGACACAAATTTAAAAGTTTAGAATTTATCAAATTTATCAAATACTTCTTAAAGTTCGAAGACTTATTAGACACAAAATGAAAGTTTAGAAACTTATTACACAAAAAAAAATAGTAATAAAAATTTAGAGATTTGTTAGACATTTTTTAATATTTAGAGACCTATTAAATACAACCTTGAAAGTCATAGAACTAAATTTTAATTTAACCTATCTATTGATTTAATCTTGATACTTTGAATACATGGTGTCCATTTTTTTTTTTAAAAATAATATGGTGTCTATTTAGACTTTAATCTATAAATAGTTTTAATTGATGTTTTGTTTTGTTTTGTTTTGTTTTTTTTACAACATGTGGGGTGGGGGATTCGAACCACGGACCTTTGGTCATTAGTACAAGACTTATGTCAGTTGAGTTACATTCTTGTTGGCCTTTGATGTTTTGTTTCCATTCATAGCATTGTTAATAAAATAAAATAATGACACAGCCTCCCCCACTAGATTAAATTTTGGTTGAGTAGACATGAGAGTGGCAAACAACTATATACAAATTAATTAATCAATACGTCATGTCTCAACATTTTGTCAAGGATATCCTTGGCAAATAAACTAACGTATATTTTAAAGTTTATGAACATAATTGAAACTTCAAAGTTTTAAGAGTCAAATAATAATCTTCAAAAGGGAGAACAAAAAGAACAAGAACAATGTAGGAATGATACAATTATAATTTAACCTAATGGTTTTTGAATTATAATCCTTCTTCAAATTTACCTTTTAAGCTTTTAAAACTATCCAACTATATACCTTAATTTTTGAACAATTTTAAAAATAATTTTTCACGTAACTCTATTATACTTATATATGTTAGTATATTCTCAAAAAAAAAAGAAAATGTTAGTATAATAAACCTATGGTATGAAGATTTGAACTCTCACCTTAAAAAAAAAGGAATACACACTTAAGTAACTGTTGAGCTATGTTCATGTTGACCATATAGTATATATACTTATTCAACGGTAAAATTGAAACGTACATTTCTAAAGTGCAGATTCAAAATGCAATTTTGAAATAACAAAAAGCATTGAAATTTTTACCCTTAAACTCGAGGGGGGAGGGGAATTATATATATATATATATTTGCAAAGGAAAAATTATATTTTGCAAGAGATCTCTAGTTTTATTATTATTCTCAATCCTTTACAAATTCTTTTACAAGAACAAAAACCTATTGGGTGTCTCTTCCATTAGTTCTATGATTTCAAAATGTGTTTGTTAAAAAAAAATAGTTGTCACAAAGTGAGAAATGGTGAAAAAGTTGCCCCAAAAGTCCAACCCAAATGATTGATTTCTCAAGTTTTGGTAAAAAAAAAATACAAGAATGAATACATACATACATACATATAAAAGAAATAGTGAATAAAAAAAGAAGAAATTAGAAAGTGAGAGTGAGTAATGATATATAAATGTAGGTGGTGGTGGTGTTGGCATATTCCATTCATATTATTATCTTCATATATACATCCAAGTCTCTTAGTCTTTCCCTTCTCTCTCTCTCTCTCTCTCTCTTTTCTTTCTCTCTCTATAAGCCTTATTATTCTCTCTCTCTCTCTCTAGGATTAACATAAAATTTTTAAGAAGAAGAGGGGAATTGAAGTGGGAAAAAAAATGGGAAGGCAGCCATGTTGTGAGAAGGTAGGGTTGAAGAAAGGGCCATGGACAGCTGAGGAAGACAAGAAGCTGATCAACTTCATCCTCACAAATGGGCAGTGCTGTTGGAGGGCTGTCCCTAAACTTGCAGGGCTATTGAGGTGTGGAAAGAGTTGCAGACTTAGATGGACAAATTACCTAAGGCCTGACCTTAAAAGAGGCCTTCTCTCTGATTTTGAGGAGAAAATTGTCATTGACCTCCATGCTCAACTTGGAAACAGGTCTCTTCTTCATCTCTACCGTTCCCTCTATAATAGAATACTACCGCTCTTTCTCGAATGAAGAATACTTGGCTGCATATTCATGTGTAGGTATCAGTTTCCTTACACACGACCACCATTAAAATGTTGACAATTAAGAGAGGGAAATGTAGAAAATTAATGAGAATTTTTGTTTCTTTCTCCTGATTATCAACGTTATTTTAATGGTGGTATATAAGAAGATACCTATATACTGGTACACAACCAAGTATGTGCTTTTTTTATTAGAATTTTTTTTTCTATGATATGTCTAACAATCACTACTTATAATGGTTAAAAAAAAACTGTTCTTGATGGTGAAAAGTAATAGATAAGAATTTGGTCTCATAAAGATTTTAGGTTCAAAGCTTTATCTTTAAATGATAATATCTGGGGAGAAAAAAAAAAAAAAAGAGTTAAGAACTAATCTCCCACCTCTCATTTGTAAAACTAAAAAAATAAATATAAAAGATGAAGTATTAGTGAGTTTCTTTGGTTTTTTAAAACGTTTTACCAAATAATCTCTTGATTTTTGGGTGATATTTCAATTATTTTTAGCATTAGTTTATGGTTGAGTATAAATGTAATTACTTCCTATTTTACTTCCTATTATGAATTTTTTTTTTATACGAATTTTTTTTTATACGAAGAGTGAGAGATTTGAACTACAGACTTCTTGATTATTAGTACGGCTTAACTTCTAAATATTTACTTTTACGCTATTTAAATTTTTAAGTTAATGATTTTATTTCTTCTCATTAAAAAAATTACACTGCAGTTATTTCTATTAATTTATATAAATTATTTAATAGGAAATTGATAGGCAAGGACTAATATAACTTTGTGCATGAAGGTTTAGAAACTAAATTAAATGTTTAAAATAAATTATTTTTATTTTAAAAGTTAATGGACTAAAATATAATATTTTTAGATTTAAATATTAAGAAATAACAAGTAGGAAATTGTAGTGTCCAAAATAATATTATTTGTTTTTAATAATGAAGTTTTCCACTATGCATAATGGCTCATATACCTCTCTATGATATGTTAGCTTTTTTTTTTTTTTTTTTTTTTTTTTTTTTTTTTTTTTTTTTTTTTTGTGTGTGGAGAAGATAGATGATATGTAAGCTCTTTATGAAGCTTCCCAAATAATTTTTTATTATTTGATTTTACTTTAATCAATAGTTCCCTTTGACTTCTAAGATTTCCACAATTTCAATCCATTTTATCATTATATTTTTCATCCCTTTTGAATGGTTCAAAAATCAACTTTTCTTTTGTATTTTTATTTTCAGATGGTCTAAGATTGCTTCACATCTCCCCGGAAGAACCGATAACGAAATCAAGAACCATTGGAACACCCACATTAAAAAGAAGCTAAGAAAAATGGGCATCGACCCTCAAACTCACAAACCAATCTTCATCCCAACCGATCAACTCCAACCACATCTTCCCGTCACAGAGACATCACCCAACTCATCGGTTGTCACCGAAGCCGAAGAGGTACAAGCAATAACCTCCATGAATATCGTGGAGCCTCAAGCAACTCCAAAGTCTTATGTGGTTCCTTCTTCATCAACTTCGTCTTCTTCATCTTCATCTTCATCTTCTTCAAACTCAAATCCGATCGGGTTTGACGATCTTGAATTTCCAGATTTTGATTGGGCATATAGCAACGACACGAGTAATAACGGCATCGGTATCGGATTTTGGGAAGATGATTTTAGTAGTTGGGATTTCTTGGTTGGTCATGAGGATGGTGAAGTGCCAATTTTCCAAGAATCTTGGCCTTGTGGATTACCTTGATTCAGACAATAATATTCTTGTCAAAATGTTGTGTTTTTTTTTTCCTTGTAAAATGGTTGGTCATAGAGAGAGAGAATAAAATATTTTTAAAAATGATATATCATGTGATTTTGAGAGGAGTTCCAATTAAGTTTGGCATATTCAAATTTGTTAATCGTCAAAGAAAACGATATCAAGATCTCTTAATATAAATTATTTGCTTGTAATTTTTTAATTTCTTTTCACATTTTGAATTGCTAAAATTTATTAAGATATGGTTATTATTTTATTAGTTATTTTAGATATCTCTTACCCTATTTTTATATAGGTATATTTTAGAACAACAAAGGTGAGGATGGAGATTTGAACCTAAAACTTCAAGATAAGAAATAAATGTCTTAACCGTTATGTTATGTTCATGTCTGCGTTTTTTTTTTTTTTTTTTTTTTTTTTTGAGAAAAATCATGTCTGCGTTTTATTCCTTCATTAATATATATATATATATATATATATATATATATATATATATTTATTTATTTATTTATTGAACTCACTAGTTTCTATATTTTTATATCATGTTCATGTTGTATTTTATATTATGTGTGTATATAATATATATCTTTAGTATAATTGAAACTTTTAAAACACTATACCGTTTCGAGGCATTTTGTATAATTTAGGTTGGTTTCAACTTTGCTCCCCAATCTATCTAGCTTGTTTCAATTTTGCCCCAATACATTCCAATAATTCTACCCCAATTATTTAACCAACTTTGGAAAGCATATTAACAAAAATAGTTAACATGCATATAGACTTGTTTTATTAAAAAAAAAAAAAAAAAAAGATTAGAATAAGAATTTAAAATTTTAAAACTTTAAAGAGACAATATTGAAATCAGATCGAGAATGGAATATTTTGTATAATTCAACTGTTCAGAAAAATAATAATAATGGTAAAAATAACCTTACCTATTGATAAATTTAATGGTTGTACAAGAATATTGTAGTTTGACAGAGGATGAAATATATTAGTACACTAATAACTATTATTAAACAATAATGTCTTTTACGAAATCTCAACTCAAAAATAAATCATTGTAAAAAAAAAAAAAAAAAACCTCAAAAATAAATAAATAATGTCTTTTACAATAATGTCCATGAACAAATATGACTTTTGGGCCCATCATTTCCCTTTAGAAAGCCCAAAATCCATTGGACCTTTTGTGAAACTTTTTGTTCATTAACACAGCCTACTAATAACTAATAGGTTATTTCTTTTTTTCTTATTTTATGAAATCACTATAGTTGATTGATTCAATGTCGAATTTTTTAATAGGTTAAATTACAAGTTCCGTCTCAGGTCTCTAAACTTTAAAAATTGTTTATACTTTCAATTTTGTGTCTAATAGGTCTTTAAATTTTAAAAAGTATAACAAGTCCCTAAACTATCAATTTTTTGTCTTATAAGAACTTTCACATATTCAATATTTTTAAACATTCACAGAGCTATTGGAATCAAAATTGAAAATTTAATGTCCTGTTAGACACAAAATTCAATTTTATCTCTAATAGATTCATTAATTTTAGAAAATGTCTAATATATCGATATTAGACACAAAATTGAAAGCTCAATGGCCTATTTGACATTTTTTAAGTTTAGAAATCTATTAGATACAAAGTTCAATGGACAATGTTTAAAGTTCAGAGATCTATTAGACATAAACATGAAAGTTCAGGACTAAGAGGTTTGATGGGCTCTCGACTAAGAGGTTTGAATCCCTCAACCCACAATATTGTAAAAAAAAAAGGCTTAGGAAATTAGAATGGTGGCAAGATTGATGGCTAAATTTGCAAATAAGTCACTAAGAAAAATAATTTACAAATATGGATTTTTTTTTTAGTTGTAGGCATTTTTTATGTAATTTTATTTTTCCTAACTATATCATTGATAAACTAATTTTATAATGTATCGTTGATAGACGTCTAGTATGATAAATGTAAATCAATTATAAACATCTATAACTAATAAACATGTGAGGTTGAGATATGTTGATGAGCTTTTTCAACTTTACAAACGTACACTTATAATGTGAGTTAGGTTTAAAATTGTATCATATTTGCAAATATTTTTATCTGCTGCTACTATTATTTTATGTCAGATTGTTATATATGCAACTACTCTTCGTTTCGAGTTGTTTGAGAAGAGGTTGAATTTGTTTTTTGTTTACCAAACTAGTTTTTGTTTTTTGTTTCCAATTTTTTTTTTTAAAAAAGTGATTTATAATTATTTCCATTTCTTGTTTCTCATTTCCCCAAAATGTTTTTAAAATTGTATACAAATTTCGAAAACAACAAAATCAAGTTACTTGTTACTTTGTTTCTGTCTCAAGTTTTCCCAAAACATAAAAGCATTATTTTATCACTTTTTGACTTATAAATGCATAACAAGTATTAACATAAAAATTTGAGATATTTAATTTTAAAAAATAATTTTCACATAAAATTTTTAATTTCTTAATTTAAAAATCAGAAGCAATTACCTAACACGTTTATTTATTTATTTATTTCAAGAAAAAATAAAGAACAAACAAAAAATCAAAAAATAAAAAAAAAGAAACGAAAACGTTACCAATGAGATCCTAAACAAAAATCATTGGACTATTTTGAAGAACATAATTTTGTTTCCAAACCATAGATTGATATATGTATGTTAGTAGAGGGAAAAAGGAAAGTGTAAAATTTGAACTCTTATTATTCCCTAAAAGTTTGTTAATATGAACCATTCCACCATACTAATTAGCACCATCTATATATATACTTAAGTCATCTAAATAATGGTCTAGGGGGATTGAGAAAAACATTATTATAAGGGTTGAGATCTCATCATTTTACATATTAAATATTAGGTAGGAATATTTTCTCTTAAAAGTAGTTAAATGGGTCCAAATTTTAATTTCATTAAGTGTTGAAATTAATATACACCAATGCCAACAAGAGCATAGCTCAACTGGAATAAAGTTGTATTGATAACCACGAGGTCTGTGGTTCGAATCCCCCACCCCACATACTGTCAAAAAAAATATATATACACCAATAAATTCTCAACGTCGTTCAACCAATAAAACACTCAAAATCAAGTCATAGAAATGTCTAGAGTCGACAGTTAAAATAGCCAAATGCTACCAATAAAAAAAAATAATAATAATAAAAAAGCAAGTAAAAAAACACAAACTCAACAATGCAATGTTCAAATGCAATCAAGGTACTCATAATCAATACCTACAAAATCACTCCACACAAATCATTAAAAAAAATTATTTAAAAAAAAAACCCCTTAATTGATTGATGTTGAAGATACATGTTTCAAGCTTAGGGTTCAATTAGATGAAATTGAAAGTTTAAAGTTAAAATTAACTCACTCGTCCAAATGAAATTCGGGTAAAAAAAATGGTTTTTTCCACTAAACATTCCTTCAAATCACAATTAGCTATGTTTAAACCTATAATTTAATTAGTTTGATCATCTTTGGCTTGATTCATAGCTACATGTATGAAAATGATATCTCCTCTAATGTATGAAAGAATGATTGGATTTGGTAGAAAATTCAAAGGCAAGAGATCACCCTCCATTAACCCTTTTTATATGATTATGCAATTCAAACTAACCTAAACAACAAAGTTTCAACATATATTCTAAATTGCAAGGAAAGCAAAAGCTAGAGGGTTTTGATTATTTTTCTCCCTATTTTTAACTAACTAATTATGCTTAATTATTAAATTGACATTTTACCTAATTGAACCAAATAAAGGCATATGCATCGAAATTAAACCAACTAATAAATCATACAAAATTCAATCAACAAGACACTCAAGATCGAGCAACAACATATAAAAAAGTATAACTAACAAAACGTACGTCCAAAATCAAGTTGCTCTAATGCTCAAACTCACCCTATGAAAATATCACAGAATCAAGCATATAAAAAAAAAGGTCCAAGCTGACCATTAAAAATATCTAAACTCTAGGTCAAAAAGGTCTAATAAAGTTCGAAGATCAATGCATACAAAAATAGTTATATCTAACTATAAAACACTCCTAACTTCATAAAAAGGGAGGGAAACTTAACTCTAATAGATGGATATTAATTCAAATAATTACTTAAATTTAGTATTAAATTTGATGAAACTTTATGCTTAAATTTAACTCACTCATTATAGAATTAGAAATTTAAAAAAAAAAAATGCCAAAAAGTTCTAGTGTCTTCCATTATTGAAACAGAAACATGTATGGATGATATTTAGCTAAATCATTTTAGTCCATTTATTCTTCATAAATCATTCATCATAAACACGACGCGACTTGTCTTTAATCTCTTGTTCATTCACAAGATGAGTATACATTTCAAACGACAAGATACTTGAAACCATATATAATGGATTATTAGCATTATTCAATGTACATTTTTTTTTCAACAAACCTAAGTTTAGTTCAATAAGAAACTATCACATCTATGCAAAACTTTAGTGATATTGACAAACAAACAAAAATGGAAACATCAACTAGAGAGCTTCATTGACTTGTGAAGATGGGGAAAACAATAAAGACAGTGTTATTCACATTGCACACAGCAAAGAAAAATATAGGTATTGCCATTTCCCTCAACATTCAATAGAATACTTTTACAAAGCTTTCAATATAAAAAATGAAGGAAAAAAAAACAAATAAAAGTTACATCTATATAAAAATTACAAGTATAATATAAGAGAAAAAAGGAAAAGGTATTATATGAAAAATGAAAGGAAATAAACCCAAGAATAATAATGAAAAAAAAAAAAAAAAAAAAAAAAACCTAGAATTTCCATTCTTTGTTGTTACTTCAACTCTACCTTGTAGATGGTGGATCGTCTGAGCTTACTGAATGAAACTGTGTGGAAATACCATTGTTTCCATCATTGTCAATTGTCTCACTTTGTTTTTGTGAGGTCGATTCACAAAGTTCTTTGATTCGTCGGACGACCTCCTCCATTTCCGGACGGTTGTCGGGATATGGGACTGTACATTGCAAAGCAAGTTCCAGGAGTTGAACCATCTCCTCCTCAACATTTTGGTACCTAAGAAGTTCTTCATCAAACACTTCTGCTGTCCATTCCTCTTGAACCACCGATTGAACCCATCTAGGAAGGTCAACACCTTCCTCGTTCAAGATAGAATGTGTAGGAGCTTTTCCTGTTAGCACCTCCAATAATAACACTCCAAAGCTATAGATGTCTGCCTTCTGTGATACCTTTCGAGAATCAGTGACCTCTGGGGCTCGATACCCAGCGACACGACTTGGAGCTGAGGGTGAAATTGCCAGTTGTGCAAGGCCAAAGTCGGATACACAACCTTCGAATGATCGAGTGAGGAGAACGTTTGAGGACTTGATGTTGCCATGAGAAATGGTGGGGCCTTGAGAATGAAGGTAATGAATCCCACGAGCAACTCCGAGAGCAATGCCAGTCCTTGCTTCCCAATTCAACGGAGTCCTTCCTGACTCTCTACTTCCTATTTCAATGCAAACATGCAATCATTAAGAAACTTTATGAACCTAACCTAATTACTTGAGTTATAAATTTGTCAAAACCAAACAATACACTAGAAATTAAATTAGTAACTCAATATCAATTTTTATTTATTTTTTTCAAAAAAACTATACCTAAAAGCTTGAGAAAATATTAAACACGTTGAGTATTAAAAGAATCTAAAGAAATTATTAGACAAAATAGAAATATTCTATTATAAGTAAGAAAAATTAATTAATTATAAGTACAAGTTGACTTTCTTTTCTTCTTTTGACAACATTTGGAGTGGGAATTCTAAAATTTCATTTTCTTTCTATTCAATCCAACTCAAACAACCTTCTAACCTAGCTTGACCTAATTCAACGCAACTTGTATACTCAACGAGATGGATCAAATTGATCAGATTTTTCAGGTCGTCGAATTTTTCGAACTCCCCCAACAGACATTATGTCAATCACTTGGAATGCATCAATGGACAAGAGGAAAAGCCTAAAAAGGGAGTGAAAGATCAAAAGAACTCACCATGTAAAAGTGCAGACAAGCTTCCCATTGGCATGTAATCATAAACCAAAAGTTTTTCCTCTCTGCTGTAATAATAAGCTCTAAGAGAGACCAAATTCTCATGCTTCATCCTCCCCACCTCCTCCATCTTCTCCCTGAACTCCTTCTCCGCCGCCGTCATCTCCTTCAACCGCTTCACGGCGACGACCATCCCCGTCTCCAACGTCGCCTTATACGCCGTCCCGAACGTCCCCTTCCCAAGAACCTCCGCCGACGCCCTCAACAAATCCTCCAAATCAAACACATTCCCCACATTCCCAAAGAACACCAATCTCTTATCCCTCTCACTGCCCTTCCCCGACGCCGACTTCGGCGCAGTCAAATGATCTACATTTATGCTTTCGCTACTCTCCGCCGCCGCCGTCTTATCCCCTGACACCTCAGCCTGACCGCCGCCTGGCCGAACCCCCTCTTTCGACTCCGATTTACCCTTACTCTTTCTTTGACAGACAAGAATCAGAACAACCAAAATCAACACCAACAAAAACAAACCACCAATCACAATTCCGGCAATCGCCCCGCCTGAGAGCTTCGACTTTCGACCGGGCTCGGGGGCGGTCGAGTTGCAGAGCAGCAATGGCGCCCCACAGAGCAAATTCCCCTCAAAAGCACTGGCCGGAAAGCCAGAGAGCTTCGAGGGAATCGAACCATTCAATTGATTAAACGAGACATTAAATTGGGCAAGAGGGAGATTTAAATCAGGAACAATTCCAGTAAACTGATTGTTCTGTAAATACAGAGTAGCCAAACGGGACAAATTGTTGAACCCAGATGGAATCTCACCTGAAAAATTGTTGTCCGCCATGTTCAACCGGACCAAGTTCTGCAAATCGAACAGAAATGCCGGAATCTCGCCGGAAAACGAGTTCCCCTGCAAGTAAAGATTCCTCAGCCCACGAAGATTCGCAAAATCCGCCGGAATCCGACCGGACAGAGCATTAAACCGCAGAGACAGAGTTTGCAACTGCGTCAAATTCCCAAGCCCCACCGGAAGCTCACCGGAAAGCCCCATTGCCGGAAGCCGAAGCTCAAAAACCCCATTCCGGTCACAGTTAACACCAGCCCAAGAACAGGGAGAATCATCGGAGAGATTCCACTCCAATCTGGGCCGCCCGCCCATCGCCGCCCGGAAACCCACCAGCGCCGCCCTGTCGGAGGCCAGATCCGGGCGGACAGAAGCCAGAAAGGCCAAACCCAGAACCACCACCGTCAAAAATCCTCGCCGGAACCAATTGGGGAACTCCATTTCTCGCAAATTGAAGAGAAAATCGCTAACAAACCCACATGGGTGTGGTGAAAAGCTTCTCGAATGGCTCCAATGGAGGAAGAATAAAAATGGTTTTGCGTTTGTTTGTTGAGCTGGATTGTTGAAGGAGCTTGTGGGGAGTGGTTTAATATACAGGCGAATTTAATGTGGATTCAATGAGCTCGCTATACAAAACACTGCAACTTTTGGAAGAGGAGGGAGCTTTGTCTTTGTTGTTAAGTTTTCAAATGGATGGTTGCCACGTGGAAAATTTTAACTTTTTGTGATTTTTTTTTTTTTTTTTTTTTTTTGCCAATGGGATTGCTTTTTCCTATGTGGATTGCTTTTTCTTTTCATAAAATTCCACATGGATTTTTAAAAAAAATTAAATTTAAAAAAAAAAAAAAAAAAAAAAAAAAAAAAAAAAAAGGTGGCCAATTTTTTTATAGGTTATATTTTAAATTTGAGGCGAAATACATTTATCTTTTAGGTAATTTTCAACTTTTTCATTGATCTTTTTAAATTCGAGTTTAAGAATTTTGTATTGAGTTTTTATGTAAAAAGAATTCTTAAAGCTCGATACTAAAAGTTGTATTTTTATTATTATGTTTATTAACATATTTTAACTGTAGACATATGAATCTAATGCTACTTGGCACGCCAAAGCAAGCAAAATTCAGCGGTAATTGACATGTATCCTCGACTAAAAGATCAAAGGTTCGAATCCCCACCCTCAAATATTATGTTGAACTCAAATAATAATAATAATAATAATAATAATAATAATGTTACTTGACACGTAAAACCTAATTTGTGTATAAGCAAAAATCAATCCATTTAATTTATTTTTTTTCAAGTGGCATATACTCTCATGTGTTAGTATATTAATAAGATAATAAATGAATGACACATAAGTTTCCTATCAAGAAGTTTAAAAATGAAATTGAGAATTTTTTAATAAAGCAATTGTAAAATTAAGAATTCAAAAGAAAATTAAGGACCAAATGAACAATAAACTCAAAATTATGCATCTTTTGGTATATTTAGTCTAAATTTAAATCTATGAACTTTGAGTTAAAGTTTTTTTTTTTCTTTGAATTAAAGTTTCAAGTATGTATATATTGTTATTAAGATTCAATTGATAAATAGATTAACAGAAACGTAATAATGACGTAACAAGCTATGAGGTAGATTTTAGTTAAATTGGTATAATGTGATAGATAACTAAAAAAAGTGATAGATAACTTGATAAATAATGAATATGTCACATCAATATTTTGTTGATATTATTAACTATAAAAACTTAAAAGTTGATACTGTGGGACATGATCTTACTCTATCATATTGTAGGAATATTGAAATTTAGGGATGAAAAAGGATAAACAAACGCAATCTTATCCCACTAAATTATAATTTTTAAATAGAAAAAAGGGAAAAATACCTTTTTTGGTCCCTGAGTTTTGAGGAATATGTGCGTTTGGTCCCTGAGTTTTCAAAATGAACATTTTTAGTCCATGAGTTTTGAGAAATAAGTTTAAAAGGTCCTAAGTTTTCAAAATGCACCTTTTTAGTCCCTAAGTTTTGATAAGTTGGTTTAAAAGTCCCTCATATTATTTTTTCAATTTTTTAAATTAAAATTTTTTTTAATTCTTTTAATTTAAAAAACCATTCAATATTAAAAAAATAATAATAATAAAATATTAATTTTAAAAAGTTGAAAAAATAATATGAGGGATCTTTTAAATGTATTTCTCAAAACTCAAGGACTAAAAAAGTCCATTTTGAAAACTTAGGGACCTTTTAAACCTATTTCTCAAAACTCAATGACTAAAAAAGTCCATTTTGAAAACTTAGGGAGCTTTTAGACCTATTTCTCAAAACTCAGGGACTAAAAAGGTTCATTTTGAAAACTTAGGGACCAAACACACTTATTCCTTAAAACTCATGGACTAAAAATATATTTTTCCCTAGAAAAAAATTCACAAACCACCCCTAAACTATGAGGTTTGTTACAATTACACCCATGAATTTTTAATTTGATCAATCAACTTCTTGTACTTTGTTAGGTGTTGCAATCAACTTCTTTTGTTAGTTGTTGTTAAATTACTATTTAATTGGACTTCACATGTGTGACTTGCACGTGAGTAAGGAAGAGCAAACTTGTTATTGACATTATTTTTTTAAAAAAAAAAAAGGAAAAATGAAGAAAAGAAGCACGTAAGTTTTAATTTAGTGAGTGTTATTTAGGCGGTGTGATTTTTCTCTCTTTCTCTCTCTCTTTAATAGGAAAGAAGAAAACTCAAAAGACTAGAGAGATTGCAGCGGTCATAGTTGAAACTTCCATCTTCAAATTAGCAGATATTGGTGTTGCCTAATTCGAACCCAGAGGAGTCGTCCTAGTAAGGTCCTCAATGACAAGTTTGCCCTCCCCTACTCACATACGAGTCACACATATAAAGTCTAATTAAATGGTAACTTAACAACTAACAAAACAGGTTGATTCCAACGCTTAATAAAATACAAAAAACTAATTGATCAAATTAAAAATCCATGGACGCGTTTACAACACTGAACAAAGTACAAGGAGATAATTAATCAAATTAAAAAAATTCATGGGTGTAATTGTAACAAACTCCATAGCTTAGGAATGTTTTGTGCAATTTTTCTTTTTTAAATACTGCCATATTTAGTTTTTTTTTTGTCAAACTTTTTATTTTTTTTTCTCTCTCCTTATTTTAAAGATGAATTTGTCATTTATAAAATGACCGTTGATGTCATCTTTAACAAAGTTTCCGCTATCATTTTCTTGGAGCGGAATGAACCAAACGTTTCTTTAATCATCCCATTGGTGTAACCACTTGATTGCAATTTTAATTTAAGATTCCACCCAAAATAAAAATTATTAAAAGAAAAGAAAATTATTTATTTTAGATATTTTACAATTGGTTAAATCAATTATGTACTTTAGAAGGACAAATGTACTTATATTCATTCCTCCTAAAAGATTTAAATAAAAAGATTAAGAAAAAAAAATGTGACCCAACTAGAACAAGCTAGAGATTTTCACCGACTAACTATGTCTAAAGAATATGAAACTCGTATATTTTTTGTCTAATAATATTTCAAATTGTCTTCAATATTGAAATATTGATGTTTGACTACTGGATCTACTAACGTTTAAACAACTTAAAATATGAAAAGTTTGTATAGACTCTATGAGATCTAATGTGAAATGGAAAAATTAAAAGACAGTAATAGAGAAATTCTACTCATGACATGTATTGTTAGGATCTTAACTCTCTGTTCCTATGTTGTTTTATTTCTTTTACTAATTCTAACTTTTTTATTTACAATAATTGTGATGGTGGAGATTTGAACATTTAACTTACAGGAAAAACTATTGATGACTTAATTGTTGAGTTATACTCAAGTTAACAAATTGAAAATATCCTTAGCCTATTGAGTAAAGGTCAACATTTTAAGACTCTTTAATAATTAAATCCCTAAATTAAAGTTATATACAACTTTAAAGAACGTTTTTTTAAGACAAAACCTTAAAGAATGTTCTATCATTTTTTTGGCAACATCTGGGAGTGGGGAATTCGAACCATAGATCTCTTGGTCATTAGTACAAATTTTATGTCAGTTAAGCTATACTCATGTTAACAAGGAACATCGATTATCCAACACAATATTGTACGCAATTAATTTATATTGCTATAGTCTTGTACTAAAAAACTTTCATAGTGTTAAGGGCTTATATTAGTAGCATCATGCAAAGAAGAAACATAACAATTTTTTTAGCACAATAATCAAAATAAACATTTGAAAGTACAAAATTAAAATAGACAAAAGTAAAAAAATATTGAAATCACAATAATAGACATTTTGAAAGTATATTGACCAAAATATAATTTAAACCAAGAATTAATATATAACAACAAAAATGTTATTTCTTCCCACAAAATTCAGATACTTCAATCCAACGTCTGAAAATTTAGAGACTAAAATTGAACGACGATCACAACGAATGCGGTAAAATAAATATTCAACTGAAAAATAAGGTCATGTTTGATAACCATTTGGTTTTTGGTTGTTGGCTTTTGAAAATTAAACTTATACACACATATTTCCACCTATAAGTTTCTTGGTTTTAGTATCAATCTTCTACCTTGTTTTCAAAAACCAAGTCCAATTTTGGAAACAAAAAAAGTAGTTTTCAAAAACTTGTTTTTGTTTTTAAAATTTGACTAGGAATTCAAATGCAACCTTAACTAGGATGAAAGCCATGGTGAGGAATTTAGGAGAAAACAAACATAATTTTCAAAAACCAAAAACAAAAAACCAAATGGTTATCAAACGAGACCTAAATAAATCTCTATCTGTTTTTTTTTTTCTTTAAAAAAAAATAGTACTTAAGTTTTGGAAACTTCCAAATTGCAAGAGAAAAGTTTGTACTAACTACTAACAAAGAAAGAGGTGGCAACTGTACTACAGACGTCAAAGCCAAGACGACTGTTTGACCAAATGAAAAGTCAACATTGCGAATGTCAGTGATTGGGCCTCACAGCGGCCAACCGTCTGCTGTACTGTAGGTGATTACTTTAATCTGATTGGCTGATAGTTGACATCTGGTTGGCTAAATGTCACCGTACAAGTCTTAATTTTCATTGGTTGAGCTAACGCAGGGCCCCACACTTTGCTTTAGAGTATTGATTCCATGGGTATCTCCTCACCAGAATTACTGTGGAATCTCTCCCATTTTCTTTTGTTTCATAATTCATTACACGTCCCTTTCAACTTAGTTGACTAATGAAAAAATGACGTGACATGTTGAAATAGCAAATTTAGATGAGATTGATAAATTTTATTATTTTATATTAATTTTTTCGAATACATAGTCTTTCTTTTTTTTTTTTTCCTTCACCAAATCATCATCCTTCTTTCCCCATTTTTCTCACTCTCTAAAACGTCTGCTCCCTACAAATCTCTCTCTCTCCTCCCCAAATCTCTCCATAGCCAACAATTTCATCCTCTCCATGCTCATTCCCTCAGGTCCCCTCTCCCTTCTCTCTTCATCTTTTTAGATTGGTGTGGTAGCTTTATGGTTAAGCAGAGAACAAACTTCATTTTGCGCAAAAAGAGACATAACAAAGAAAAAAAAATCAAATTTAATTGTTTAATAAAAACCACATTTTGTTAGAATTCTATCGATTGTGTTTTCAAACGAAGAAACACATGTTGGAAAAATCAACAAAGAAAAAGGGAAAATCTAATTTTTGTTTCAGCTTTCAAACAAAACCGTAGGAGAAAAGTACAATTCCCTATACCTAAAACTTTTTCTCTCTAAAATGTCTTGATTGTGTCTATCTTGTCTCTCTAAAAGGCTTTCATCTCTCTAGAATGAGAAAATTGGAGTTGCATTGCATTAATTCGGGATTAAAACAAGTCCAACTTAGCAAATCGTCTAAAATGAGAAGAAAAATAAAGATGAAAAAAACTCATAGATTACTATTAGTGGAGGTGAATAGAATGAGAAAAAAGAAGGGTGGGAGAGAGGAAGGACGATGGAGAAGGTTAAAAAAAATATCATATAATCTAAAAAATTAATATAAAATAATAAAATTTGTCCAACTCATTTAAAATCTATCACCTCAACATACCACGTCTCATTTTTTCGTTAGTTAACTAACAGTCAATTTAACTCAGGGACCATTATATTTAAAACTATTGTTCAAACCTCAGGCAACTAAAGTGTATCTTTTGAAACCTCGAGGACCAAATAGACATCAACCTCAAACCTCATGGACTAAAAGTGTATTTTTCTCTTTATTTTAAAATTTACGGTTTCCTTTGATAATGATTTCATTTTTATTATTTTTATTTTTAAAAAATTATGGGCTGTCACAATTTCTTTGGTGTAATATTTTTAGAAAGTGCTTTTGAATTCAAAGAAATAAAAACAATATTTTAAAAATTATTTTAAAATGTTAAAAAAACAAAAAGGAGAATATAGAAAAAGATCTTTATTATTGGAATGCTTACGTAAGTCTTACATTGACTAGTAGAGAAAAGATATTCATGATATATAAGTAAAGAAAAATATCTTTATTCATATGAGACATTTTGGATGAAATTAAAAGCAAAGTCTCGTGTGGGTTTAGACTCAAAATAAACAGTATCATACTATTATGGATAAAGGAGAGATTTATTATCTAAACATCTTTTTTATCTTATTGACATTTTCTTTTTAGAATAAAATCTTTTCTCAGGTAGTTTCAATAATTTAAAAAATATAATTTAAATAATCAAAACTTCACTAGAAGTAAGGAGGATGAAGTCGTTAGATCCCTATCTTTAAAGTTAGGGTTCAAGTAATTGAATCGAGCTCTTACCACTATTGAACCAATTCTTACTCTCGATACCCTATTAAAGAATCTACTATCTTAACTCTAGAATAGTTTTGGGTCGGAAGTAAAACTTGATCTCTACTCAATTTTATTCTTCATATGTTTTAAATTTCAATAGTAATTATTTTTAGCAACCAAATGCTATAAATTCCACTAAATCTGTCGGTGACAAAATTTTAAGTTCATCGTATCTCAAAATATGATGAGGTAGAAGCTCAAAGGTATGAAAATTTAAACATTAAAACTTTTAAAAAAAATTGATGCAAAAATTAATTGAGACATCACTCTTTCAAATTCAAGAAAAATAAAATAAAATAAAATAAAGAGAGCATTGAAAGAAACAAGAGAAAAGGAATTAATGTGGGATGATAGAAATTTGCATGTGAAGAAGTTCACATTAAAGTTGAGTTGCATATGCATTTTTTGGCTTCAAGTCAATGTGATGATATGTTTGGACTTCAAAGATATCTCCTTATCCATTTCTTCTTTTTCCAATAAAGATACTTTTGTCATTACTCTTTTTCAAGTTCTAGCAATTGTCTCAATGACTATATATATATATATATATATATATATATATATATCTACTCATCAAGCTTAGCCAATTTTGGATTGCAAAATGAAAATAATAGCATATGATATCTATGTAGTTTGCTAATAGGTAAGGGACAAAGAAAAAGCAATTCTACTCATATTTGTAAAATAAACCATCGTCAATGAGGTAAGTGAAAAACTTCCAATGGCTGGTTCTTATGTAGTTGGATTCTCTGTAACTACAGGAATTCTTGGTTATACAATACAATATCTTATTAGATTTAAAAAAATGAAGGCATGTTTTTTTAATTCCTTTTTTAAGTTTTGGATTTATGTTTTAAAAAAAAGTTAAAAAGATATATATCATAATAATATATATTTTAGTAGACTTGAAAAATAAATATAATTTGAATTTGTTTTTAAAATTTCATGTAGGGATATTAAAGAGTGATAGTAAAAATTACAAAATTCAAATAAAAAGAAGCCAACAATATTATTTATTTCCCATCCACATGAAACCCTCCACCATAATTTTTTTTCCACACCCTCCCAAAACATGTCTTCGCTTTGTTGAGGTTCTCCCATGTTTTTTTTTCTTTTTTTTTTTTTAATAATTACATAAATATGTTTTCGAACTCTAGATTTTATTAATAGATCCCTAAACTTTCAATGTTGTGTATAATAGGTCCTTAATTAATCAATGAAACATGTTTTAAAAGTGTCTAATAATATATATTCTTGTACTCTCAATTTTACTGATAGGTCCCTAAACTTTCACTCTTGTGTCTAATATAAGGTCCTTAGTTAATCAATGGAACATGTTTTAAAAGTTCAAATACATCCTAGAAACAAAATTACTAGTCTAGAGACTTAGTGAACAATTTAAAATTCAAAGACCTATTAGAAACAATACTGAAACCCTAAGCTAAGTATCTATTAAATATTTTTTAATTTTTAAATACCTATTAAACACAATTTTAAAAGGCCAACGCCAAACTTTTTAATTTAACTTCCCAAAAAGTATTTTAAAAAATCCCAAAAAGAAAGGAAAAAAAGTTTAACAAAATAAATAAAATGTTAAATTAGAAGTTTAGTCCCTGAACTTTCAAATTTGTGTCTACTTGGTCCCTAAACTTTAAAAAGTGGCAAATAGGTCCTTGAACTTTCAATTTGTGTCTAATAGGTCCCCAAACTTTAAAAATGTCTAATATGTCCTTAAACTTTCAATTTTGTATATAATAGATCTCCGATATATTCAAACTCAAAAAAAAAAAAAAGGTTTAAATATAAAATTAAATTTTGTCTTATAGGATTTTATTATTATTTTTTTAAAAAAAAAATATGTCTCATAGGACTTAAAACTTTTGATTTTATGTTTATTAAATATGTGAAATTTTAAAAATGTTGGATAAGTTAAGGACCCTATGAGACATCAAATTGAAAGTTTAATAACCCATTTAATATATTTTAAAGTTCAAGGATCTATTGAACACGAAATTGAAAGTTTAAGAATCTATTCGACATATTTTAATGTTTGTGGACCAAATAGACACAAACTTGAAAGTTTAGGGAATAAACTTGCGATTTAACCCAAATAAAAACAAATCCATTATTTGGCAAGATGGGCCAAGCCCAAGAGAGTAGAAAAGTACTTTTTATTGGACAAGAAATTGCAGAGAGAGAGAGAGAGAGTGAGATTCAGCCCACAAAACTCATTTCTTTCTTTTCCTTCTTACAAACCCATTTTCCCAAATCCCAACAAGAAGAAGGCTTAGAAGAGATCACATGGACAACAACAACAACATTGCAAGAAGTGCTTTTCAGAAAACCACTCCTTCCTATCATGAACTTGAAGAAGCTTTCAGTTTCTTCACTCAGACTCCCCAAAACTACTTTTTTGGCCTCCAAGAACCTCCCTTCAATGGCAGACTTAACAAAGCTACTGATCAAGAACTCAACAACTCACAACAATGGAAGAACTCAGCCAATGAAGAACAAGAAGAGATAAAATTGTGTGCAGCTGTGGTGAGAACAACTTGAAGGCCTAGTGGACTTTTTCTTTTTTTTTTCATTTTTCTTTCAAGAATTTGTGTAAAAGGAAGAACCCAAATTGTATTGTTGTTAATTTCAATGGATCTAGGTCTTTGGATTTTCTTTTGTTGAAGAGATATTAATGGAGTTGCTCTCTCTAGTTTTCAAGTTCTTTTCATTTTGTGGCATTTATTTTGGGCTTTGGAGCTAATGATAATTTGCTAAGATTTTGTCATGAAGAATTGTAGAAATAAAGAAAAGAAAAAGGGCATCAAAGAACCAGTGGAAGTATGATGTTATAAAGGGATATACTTTACGCCTCATTTGATAATCGTTTTGTTTTCGACGTTTTTTATTTTTGAAAATTATGTTTGTTTTTTCTCTATTTTCTTACATTGGTTTTCATCTTCGGCAAGGAATTTACATTTGAATTCTTAGCCAAATTCCAAAAATAAAAACTACTTTTTGAAAACCTACTTTTTTTAATTAGTTTTCAAAACTTGACTTAGGGTGTGTTTGGTTTAACTTTTCAAGTGTTTAATTTTGAGAAAAAATCATTTTGAAAAAAATTCTAATGTTTGGCAAGGACTAAAAATAACTTATTAGAAAATGAGATTGATAAATAAACCATTTTGAGAGAAACACTTGAAACCAACTTTTTTAAAAAGACTTTTTAAGTATACAATAACTTGTGTATAAAAACATTTATAGGAAATGCAACCAAACATATGAATGTTTAAATTCTAAACAATTTTTATACAAAATGTTTTTTAAAAAATGCATTCTTGAAAAACATTTAAATTAAAATGTAATCCAAACGGACCCTTAGTTTTTGAAAACATGGAAAGAACGTATATAACAAAACAAAGCAACTTATAGGTGGAAGTAGTGTTTTATTAGCTTAAATTTCAAAAACCAAAAACCAAAAATCAAGGCTCCATTTGATAACCATTTGATTTTTTGTTTTTAAAATTTAAACTTATAAATATTACTTCCACCTATAAGTTTTTTTTGGTTTTTTATCTACCTTCTTCTCATGTTTTAAAAAACTAAGCTAAATTTTTAAAACTGAAAAAGTAGTTTTCAAAAACTTGTTTTTGTTTTAGAAATCTGGTTAGGAATTTAAATGTGTCTTTAATAAAAATGAAAATCATGGTTAAAAAATTAAAAGAAAATAAACATAATTTTCGAAAACCAAATGGTTATAATACGGATCAGATTAAATGATTATCAAACCTTAGAAAGAGAATTATTGTTGAAACTTGAATTATGTCATTTTGCTTTAATAGTGTCATCCTTTTGGTTCTGATAGGGCTATTACCCTTTTGGCTTGCATGGCTATTTTTGAGTCACTAACACATGTGATGTTGGTTCACCCTCGTGAGTCATAGCTATATATGTTAAGGAAATTATCATTTTATCCCTATAAAGATCTTATATCTTCTCGAGTCGAATCTCATAGATCTTGCAATTGATAACTTAAACGATAACATCGTGTTAGATATCATTCTTGAAGAATTTGAAGAAACGATCGAGCATTCTACTATCCAAGATTAATGAACAAACGCTCAACGGAATCAATTGATTAAGACTTTCTTGATGTGAATAAGTATTGCACACTTTGCACCTATCATAATTAGGAAATAGTGGCTCTTCATTTGGTTGTCAACAAAAGGGGAAAATCGTTACCCCTAAACTTTGGGGTTGTATCACTTACAAACCTCAAACTAATAATTGTATCAATTAAAACAACTCTTAAACTTTCATAAGTGAATCAATTTAGACCTTTCATTAGGATTTTCGTTTTAAAATTGTTAAGGCATAATTTTCACACACATGTATAAGACTTTTTTAAATGAAGGAATTAGCATAATGTTAGAGAGAGAAATGCTAGAATCAAATAGATTGTAGCTATTCTCATTAATATGAATGACTTTTCATCTTCTCTTCTTCCTCTATTTTCCTTTTTTTTCTTTTTTTAGTTTAACAATCTTTTTGGAGGTGAGAGATTCGAACCTCTAACCTCTTAATTAATAATGCATGTCAATTACCGTTGAGCTATGTTCACTTTGACTTATCTTTCCTTTCACTGTAACATTCAGATGTTAGATTTTCGCTTCTTCCAAGAAAAGTAAGTGTCAGTGAGGCTAAGCGAGAAAATGATGAATTTGCTATTGATGCATTAAATTCTTGTTACGGTTCAAGTGCCAAAGTTTTGTAATTTATAAATATTGAACCTAGATTTGAAATTTAATATATATATATATATATATATATATATATATATATATATATATATATATATATATATATTTGCAATTTATTTATTTACCTTAAAGAAAAATTTGAGATTATTAGACGTAATATATTGAAAAAAGTTATAAAGTTAACATATAAAAAAAGACTAGGTTCAATTTTTCAAAAAAAAAAAAAAAAAAGACTAGGTTCAAAAAGCAATTAAGAAGGGTATAGTATATAGATTAGATTAGACACCTCATATATATATTGGTATAAATTAAAACATTATTCATATGAGCCCACACTTTGTAAAAGTTTTAGATGCATGATTTTATCTCTATCGTTTGTATTGGAGACATGCAATATTCTTATTTCTTATGGTGTTCTATAATAATCAATCCTTTAAAATAATAACAATAATAATAATGACCAAAAAATTATTGTTTTCAAACCAATTAGGAAAGTTGTTCTTTCTTTAATAAATTGTAGGTCGATGTCCACGATCTAAAGTAAAGTCATGATCATGAAAAAAGTGATATCCTTTTATATCAAAAGAAAACTTTGGAACTCCAAGTAAAGAACGTACATCTTAGACAAGTGATATATTAAAAAAAGTTAAACAAAGAACAACGACATTTAAAATATGTAATAGTGATAGCTTTTAATAACATTCTCATATGAAGAAAAAAAAATGATAATAGTGATAGATACAATCTAAAGGAATCAAAACTAATTAGTGTTGTTTTGTTTTTATTTCTTGTAAGTATAAAATATGCAACATAGAAGAAGAGGATAGCATCCAAAGTGTTTGAAAAAAGTCCCCAATGAAAGCCTTTATGCTTTGCTTTCACCACCAAAGCCAAGACGTACGAAGCTGGCATTGTATTGTGTGTGCTGTGTCAATATGCATATAATTAATCAAACAAGTGAAATTTTCTAAGTAATGCGTTTCAAACAATTTTTTTCTTTTTTTACAACATGTGGGGATAGAGGGACTCGAACTAGAGACCTCTTAGTCGTTAGGACAAGAGTTATGTCAGACTCATGTTGGCAACAAGTCATTTTTGTTTGTCTCCTCCATTATTGTCCCAATCTTCTCATTAGCTTTTGGGCCATTGCATGATGTTTTATATGTTAGGTTAAATTACAAGTTTAGTCCATAAATTTTAAGGTTTGTGTCTATTTGGACTTTGAACTTTAAAAAATTTTAAACAGGTTTCTAAGGTCTTGTTGGATGACTATTTGGTTTTTTGCTTTTTGGTTTTTGAAAATTAAGTTTGTTTTCTCTCAATTTTCTTATAATGGTTTTCATCTTTGTTAAGAATACATTTATGCATTCTTAGCCTAATTCCAAAAACAAAAAAACAAAAAAAAAAAATTGAAAATACTTTTTTTAGTTTTTGAAACTTGAGTTGGGTCGTTTTTGAAAACATGGGAAGAAGAGATAGATAACAACACAACGAAACTCATAGGTGGAAGTAGTGTTTGTAGGCTTAATTTTCAAAAACCAAATTGTTATCAAACAGGGTCTAAATTTTCAATTTTGTGTCTAATATGTCCATAAACTTTAAAAAGTTTCTAATGGTTTTTAAATTTCAGTTTTATATCCAATAGGCGTCCAAATTTTGAATTTTGTGTTTGACATTTTTTAAAATTCATAGACCTACTAGACACAAAATTGAAAGTTTAGGATCTTATTAGAAAAAAAAATCAAGATCAGTTAATTTTAAAAATTTTCAAATATGTCAAAAAAAATCTATATATTAGATGCAAATTTAAAAGTTTAGAGATTTACTTGTCAAGCCGAGGTGGCACTTGTGAGCTTGAGGCAACCTCGGAAATCACAATGCCCACTAGAAATTATGAAAAAGATTTTATCACCATGAATCAGATGTCAGATGTCATTAAGTCAGCAAGAATCCTAAAAAATCAGGTATGTTCTTGCTTAGCTCAATACAAACTCTAATCCAACTTAAGTATCGAAGTATGTCAAGAAACCACATTGACGATATTTTAATTCAAGTATAGACATTCGTTCTTCCTTGAAATAACAACTCAACTCAGCCATTCACCTGAGCCAAAATTCTACATCAACAATAACTGAAATCTTTTATAAAGTTTAAGGACCAAAAAGATCATGCAGCCATTGAATTTCACAACTCGGATTTATAATTTAACATTTTATGAACCTTACCAATTTAACCTCTTTCCTTGGTCATCACATTTATTAATTAATGTTGCATGTTAACACGTCACCAATGACATGTTAACTTGATTACACATATATAGAAAATCGAAATATAACCCTAAGTCAACTTCTATTTAATTTTCACTGTCTACGTCGCTCCTCATTACTAAATATAATTAAATAATTCACGCTGTCTCTAAACATATATATCGATTAAAATGAAATAAACAAACAAGGGGACAAAATATATTTAAAAAGTACAATAGGAATAAAATTATAATTGAGCATTGTATTGTATATGCCTAAATATATCATTAATTACTTTCTTAAAGGAGAAGTTGACACCCAAGAAATAAAAAGAAGTCCCCTTTGGGGCACAAGTTGGAAATGTCGCTTTTGACTATTTCGTATGGGCAACAACAATGTGATTGGAGAGCAACAACTTGGGTAATAGGCCAATTATTGATATAGAAATACTCAACTCATTGGTCCACATCAATTTAATTTAATTTAATGTTTTTTTCGTCGTCGTCGTCGTCATCAATAATATTTATTTTTAAAATATATTTTCGAGAATTATTGTTTTAAATTATTTATGACGATATATTCTAGATCGGTTAACATTTTTTTTTAAAATGTTTGTGTTAGTTTGAATATAAGGGTCCATTTGAAATATCTTTTAGTTTAAGTGTTTTTCGAGAATGCATTTTTTTTAGAACATTTTGTATAAAAATTGTTTAGAATTCTTTAAACATTTTGTATAAAAGTTTGTTTTCAAGTGTTTCCCTCAAAATTGTTTATTTTTCAATCTCATTTTTTAATAAGTCATTTTTAGTGGTTGGCCAAACACTACAATTTTTTTCAAAATGATTTTTTTACAAAATTAAACACTTGAAAAATTGAAAAATTAAATTAACCAAACATACTTTAACTTCGTTAGTTAAGACATTTGAAAATTTTCCAGCTTAAGTATAACTCATATCCCTAAACCAAGAAAGTAGATGTTCAAATCTCTATTGTTGAAAAATAAATAAATATTCATACTAATTCATAGAAAATGTCTTTAATATATGTAATTAGTTTTAACTATACCCTCGAAAATTCTTAAAAAAAAAAAAAAAAAAAAACTAAAAAAAAAGTTTCAACTATATACCCTCAATTTTTTAATCTCTTTTTTGGAACCCTTTTTCGTAAGCAATTTCTATTAACAACCTAATGAAAATTAAAGATTGGGAGTATAATATAAGTTTTCTAATGTGTTACAAGCAAAATTTAAACTAACTATATAGTTTATAAACATTTTTAGTGAACGTTAACTTATATAAAATGTTCATGACCGTCAACATAAGCATATAATTTAATGGTTAGAAAATGTCAAGTTTGAATCTCAACTTTTAATTTTTTTTTTATTTTGTCCAAATTTCAACTCCTAAAATATGATTTCTTTTTCTCTTCTAATTCTATTAGAAATTTTAACTAAAATTATGAGCGCCCAACGCCATCTTAAAAAATTAATAAATAATTTGGAGATAGGGTTGAAAATTTTAAAATTTCAATGGCATTGGATGATCAGTAAAAAATTTAACAGATAATATAGATAATAAAATACTTGTAAGTTTTTTTTTTTTTTTTTGAAACATAAAATACTTGTAAGTTTTTTTTTTTTTTTTGAAACATAAAATACTTGTAAGTTGTAACTTCATCTATCCAACAAAGGCATGTGAAGCTAGGACTAGAAACAGCAAATTGGAAAGGCTATTTTTAAATGGAGTTGAAAATTATGAAAACGACTCTAAAAATTAATAAAATACTAACTAAACTACGTGTTTCAATTCGAATATGGATTTTTTTTTTTAGACAACATGTAGGAGGTGGAAGATTCGAACCATAGATCTCTTGGTCAATAGTACAAGTTTTATGTCAGTTGAGCTATGTTTATGTTGGTCAATTCAAATATAATTAAGATGGTTAAGATATAATAACTTTTTTTAGAAGTCAAATGTTCAACCCAACATCACCCTACTCAACGGTTAAGATATGTTCTCTTCTCCTTGACCAAATTAAAATTAAAAGATTGCAATATACTCGAAATGTTTTAATGTTAGAGACAGAATTGTGCAACAGCTATCTATAGGTTAGAAATTTTTTCTTAACGAAGGTTAAACTATACGTAAAGCTCATAACCGTACGTACATGAACAAAGCTCAATGACTAACTCTACTTCTATGTTGTAGGTTTGAAATCCCAACCCACTTGTAAAATATGTAGTTTATTTTAATTTTTGTCCTTATTAATGCCAATTAGGAATTTTAACAAAAATGGATAGCAAGAGATGTGTAAAAAATAATAATAAATGATTATAATATAGAGTTGAAAATCATAATATATTAGTAGCAAAATTAAAACCAACTGCATATGATAAGAAAAGTTTATATAATTATATTTAGTATATACATTTCAATTTGCATTGGTTGAGTGTGAATTTAACAAAAAATAATGGTAATAAAATACTTGTAGTTATTTGTAACAAGGCATGTGAAGCTAGGACTAGAAACAGCAAATTTGGAAAGGATTTCTTTTTTTCTTTTTTCTTTTTTTCTTTTTTTTTCTTTTTTTTTTTTTGGAGTTGAAAATTTTGAAAATAACTCTAAAAATTAATAAAATACTAACTAAAAACTATATGTTATATCCAACAAAACAAGGCATGTGAAGCTAGGATTCGAAACAGCAAATGTTGAAAGGGACATTTTTTTAATTGAGTTGAAAATTATGAAAATAACTTATAATTAATGAGATAATGATGAATTAAGCTCAAAATTAAATAGTAATGGACCACAAAAATAATGAATAAAGTCAAAATAGATGACATGTCATTTTTTTTTTTCTTTTTTGTTCTTTATCTCTCTTATGACTTGTCCTTTCACAAAACATTAATTGCCAAGTTGGAGTGACCTTTATGGATTTCAAAGGAACACCACACAAAAATACAAAATAACAATAATGAAAAATTGGGAAGTACTTAGAAACAATGATGAAAAATAATGTTGGTAGTTTTCATAATTTGTTTAATTTCATGTGTGTTTTTTAATTGAGTTCAACGAAATGTCAAATTTTTACCCTTTAAATTGAGGATATAATATTTTAATCAATTGAATTATACTTTGTTTGATAAATTAGAAAAAAAAAAAAATTAAACATCTTTAAACTTCGAATTTTTATTGTAATGAGTCTCCATCATTAACATCGCTATTAAGAGGTTGATATGACTCAATGATTAAATTAATAAGTGTAAAACAGGGTTACCTGTTGAATCGGTTGCAATCAACCAATGTCTTCAAGTTTCACTTGTAACCGAATTAACTAATCTCCGAAGTATAAAAAGAAGAAGTGAGATTGGAAGAAGTAAGAGTGAAAAGAATAAATCAGTAAGAGTGTGTGCCTTTGTTTTGATAACTCTGTAATTCTAATTCTAAATGAAATTACCTCTCTTCCTATAGTGGACGTAGGCCTCAGTTGTCAAACCACTTTACATCGAGCTATTAATATCTCTTTCTCTTCTGGTTTCTGTGTATTTGCGTGTTGTCTTCTTCTTCATCTGGTTTTCTCCATTTTTCTTCTTCGATGTTCTCTGATTGATTTTGGTTGATACTTGGGATTGCATGCGTCTGGTGTGAAGAAATAAAAGGTTGTCATTGCTATATGAGGGTGAAGTCTCCACGTGTCCTACACTAACAATAATAAGTGATGATTTAACATAATGTGACAATGAGTGATACGAGACAGCAAGTCAACTAGATAAAATAATGTGTTGATTCGAGCATAGCTTAGTGAATAAGGTATAAAGTATCATTTCAAAATTCAATGGTTTGATCTCCATGTCGCAATTGTTGAGCTCCAAAAAATAAAATAAAAGGTGAGAAAGCAAAAAAATAATAATAATAAAAACTAAATAAAAACAACTATCAAAGTTTAAGAAATAAATTAATAATTTAATCAGTATTGTTGTAAAAAGAAGAAGGGAGAGAGAAATGAAATAATAAAAAAATAAAAAATGGTGTCACTTCAACAATAATTAACGAAAAATTGGATGGAGGGACCAAAATGAAACGAAATTCAAACCTCAGGGACTAAAATGTTAAGTTTAAAAACTTAGAGACCAAAATGAAACCTAACTCAAACCACAGGGATCAAAAGTGTATTTTTCTCTATTTTTTTTCCTTTAAAGTCAAGAATACTATTAAATATAATTTTTTTTTAAAAAAATATTAAATATAATTAATTATGTTGTTAAAGTCATTATCCATAAGAAAAAGATAATAATTAATATGATTTTTTTAAGTCTAATAAAAAAATATCTATGATATTTTTTAAAGCAACTCTAACGATAAAACCAGAAAAACCATACCATATTACATAAGCATATAGGCTAATAGTATTGTACTTATTCTTCACTTAAACAATAAAAAAAATAAAAAATAAAGGTATATTGTATTCATATTCAAAGAATCTAACCATGACTCAAGTATATAATAAAAATAATTTTTCAAAAAAAAAGTATATATTAAAAATAATTAATAAAAAAATAAAATAGTAGAGAGAGAGAGGGAAAAAAAAAAGAATACAGAAATCAAATAGAGAATATACAAAATAATAATGTTGGTGGTTGCAAAATTTAATGGCTTTATGTATTGGGAAACAGTGGGTGTGACATAAATGCAACTTTTCAACTCCATATCTTCGATTTTAATATTTATTTGCTAAAGCGAGTTTAGCTCAGCAGTAATTAGCATGTACTCTCAACCAAGAGGTCAGAGGTTCGAATCCCCTACCCCCAAATGTTGATGTACTAAAAAAAAAAATGTTATTTCTTTTCTTTTTAGGGAACAATTCTGTTTTTTTATTCTCCTTGATATGTAAGGAGTCAAATTAACTCTAACCTTTAAATTTTATATTTGAATAAGTTGTGAAATTAGCGTTTTTAGTTTTATTTTTTAAGACTTGCATTCGAATATTTTTTAGACTAGATAATACTAAATTTGGTTATTTTAGTTACGTCACACACTTTTAAACTAGATTGGGAGTACATTTTATTGTTGAGTTTATGCTATCGTTTAATTAATTAATTTTGTGACTTTCAAGCATTTTCGTTGGTTGATTTTTTACATTCTTATAATTTCGTTTTTGAGTGATTTTATTTGTTTTTTTTTTTTTTACATGTGGAGATGGGGAGATTGGAACCATAGACCTCTCGGTCATTAGTATAAATTTTATCTATAATCATGTTGGCTTGAGCGATTTCGTTAATTGGTTGGATTGTGTGATTTATTATTTTGTGAAAGATTTTTTATTTTAATTTTTTTAAGGCTATGAATTTTACCACTAAATCAATTTAAAGTTTAATTAAAAAATTAAAGTTAAAATTTATGCACCCTATACTTACACAAGGAAAATAACATTTCTGTATGATTTAGTCTCTGTACTAAAAGGTAAAAGAAAAATAGAAAACAATTTCACTAGAACTTAGCTTCAATTTTTCTTTTACATTTTTAACTGTTTCAATTTGGACCCGATAGTTTTAAACTTTTCAATTTCAACGTTAGAGTTTGATTAAATCTCACAAATTATCTTTATTTATTTTTTAGTACAACAAATGAGAGCATAGAGTTGTTCACAAAATATATATATATATTTGAACCTCTGACCTCAAGGAAATGAATATATGTCAACTACCGTTGAACTATACTAATTTTGGTAAATTGTCTTGGTTGTTGTCTTAAAAAAATTTTGTACAATATTATATTACATGAGAGGATGAAGGGATCGAACCTTGCCAACATGAGCATAGCTCAACTGGCATAAAGCTTGTACTAATGACCAAGAGGTTTGTGGTTTGAATCACCCACCCCCACATATTGTCAAAAAAAAAATCAAACCTACAACCAATACCGTAGAAGCATAGAGAGATATCTTATCTTAACTACTAAGTTTATGTTCATGTTGGCTATACCATAATGAGTTGGTATGTTATGTATATTTAATCGACCATGTTAGCTAATTATATTGAGACTATGAAAGTGAAAATAAAAATAAAAATGGGAAATCGATGGTTTTGGATGGGTAAAAATGCTTAGGAATAATTTGTGATACTCAACTAGACTATATGACAAAATAAAAACATTGTTAAAATTTCAAAAAAAAAAAAAACATTGTTAGGCCTCCTTTGATAACCATTTGGTTTTTG
Organism: Luffa aegyptiaca; assembly: GCA_017139565.1. Lineage (NCBI taxonomy): Eukaryota > Viridiplantae > Streptophyta > Magnoliopsida > Cucurbitales > Cucurbitaceae > Luffa > Luffa aegyptiaca. Next base: position 2,431,223 of record CM029396.1, read on the forward strand.
ATTTGTAGTTTTTGAAAATTATGTTTGTTTTCTCCTAATTTCTTTATCATGGTTTTCATCTTTGTTAAAGATACATTGGAATTCTTAGCCAAATTCCAAAACCAAAAACAAGTTTTTGAAAACGTACTTTTTTTAGTTTTCAAAACTTGAGTTGATTTTTGAAATTATGGAAAGAATGTAAGTACAAAATAAAGAAACTTATGGGAAAAAGTAGTGTTTGTAGGCTTAATTTTCAAAAATCAAATGGTTATCAAACGGTGCCTAAAATTTTAAGGACATACTCAAGGTAAGCCAAAATCATGGCGATTGAGGATTTGTTTGGATTAATTTTTGAAGTGATTATGAATGATAAAAAATGTTCTTTTAAAAATCTAGAGTACTGTTTGACAAAAAAAAAATCACTTTCAGAACAATTAGATCGATTAACAATTATTTTCTCAATAGTTAATTTAAATATGATTATAAGAAAAAAAAAATTATTTTAAAGTGATTTTCAGTTCATTATTTTTAAATCACTTAAAAGTAAAAATATTTTTTTCATTAAAAATTTCAAAATCCACATGAAAAATCTCAATCAAGGCTGAAAATTATCAAATTGTTCTTAAATTCAAAGTTTCTCATTTTCTCTTTTTTTTTTTTTAATGGTAATTTGACATTTTTAGAATCACTTTGTAATCCAAACAAATTTGTGATTAAAATAACTTTTAAGAAAAGGTAACTAAACACATAAGTCTTTAAATTAAAATCACCTTAATAAAAAGATTTAGAAAAAAAAACAAACAAAAGAAAAAAAAAAAATTAAGAGATGAATTATGATCCTACCAAAAAGGTATAAATTTGACTGTTGTCAAAAAAAGAAAAAAGAAAGTATAAATTTGACCCAAAATTTTCAATGAAAAAAATAAGGGACCTAGTAATTAATGAGACAAATTAATAGCCTTACAATTTTGTCAATATCTTAAGTAAATAGCCACCTATTTTGAATGGAAGGAGGTGGTTGTTTTACCAACTTTAAAAAGTTCTTTTTTATTTTTATTTTTATTTTTATTTTTATTTTTTTTTTAGAAGTCTTTAAAAAGTTCTTTTTGGAAAAAGAAAAAAAAAATTGATGTCACAAGAGCATAAGATGGTTGTCAAAATAATAATAATAAAAAATAAATAAATAGCATAAGATGAGAATCTTAGCACGTGGATTACCTTTTTAAAAAAGTTAAAACTTGTGCAAATCAAAAACTTTAATCACTAATAAATGTTTTTTTTTTTTTAAATTTGGGATCCCAAATTAAAAACACTCCTTTACGCTCGTTATGAACGACAGTAATTGACATGTATTTTTTTTAGTACATCAACATTTGGGGGTGGGGAGATTCGAACCTCTGACCTCTTAGTCGAGGGTACATGTCAATTACCGCTGAGTTAAGAAAATGTTTAATCAATCAAAAGGGGTATCATTAAGAGTATGTATTAGCTTATCATTTATTTAGCTTAATGAATAAATTTTGTATATTTAATGTTGGCAATCATCAAATAATTAGAGTATTAAAAAAAAAAAACTAATTAATTAGAGACATGTTAAGAGATCTGTGAATTATGACGTCATATGCAATATTTTTGTAAAATGTGGAACTATATATTGGTTTGAATATAAACTAGTTTGTTGAATATTTTGAAAAGTATGATAAGTTTTTCCACATAGAAGAATGTATTGAAATTGAATGTTGAATTGAAGATTCCAATTATATGTTCTTTAAATGAAATTATTTGTTTGACATATTTTTTTATTTTATTTAAAAGTAATTGTCTCAAATATAATTTCAAACTAACTTTAGGGGGAAAAAAGTGTGTTCACTAAAGGATGATTTTATTCTTTTTTTTAATTGATCCATTCATTGAGTAACTTTTAAATTATGCAAAATATAGTATAATTGAGATATAAAGTCTTACAAAAATATAGGCTAAAAAGCAATGACAATTAACAAATATTGCAAAAGGTAAAATAATTATTGATTGTTGTCATCAAAATCAATGGTTAATCAAGTTTAAAATGTAATTAAATTACATTTTCTATCTCCCTACTTTAATTATAGTTTCAATTTTTTTTTTTTTAGTTTTTAACAACATTTGGGGTGGAGGGATTCAAACCTCTGAATTCTTGGTCGAGAATACATGACAATTATCATTGAACTTTGCTCGCTTTGACAATTATAGTTTCAATTTAGTTCATATTTTTTAAAACTTTCATTCTCATTCTTGTGTTTTAATAAAAATTTAACCAGATATATGAGTCATTAATACAACAAATTATTTGTGGGTATAATAAATGGGTTTGATTGCATGAAATTCTTGTTTCAATAGCATGAGAAGGTAGCAAATTACATCCTTTGAAAAACTTGAGTTTGTCAAGTTTTAAAAGCATTATTTTCACCTTTCTCAAAAAAAAAAAAAAAAAAAAAAAAAAAAAAAAAAAAAAAAAAAAAAAAAAAAAACCTAAAAAGTATACATAACCTACCTTTATTTCTAAAAAAGAATAATGGGATTATATTTAGATTCTATAACCCAGAAATAATTATTTTAAAAATGACACATTCATGCCTGTTCAATGTTGTCAAATTATTATTATTCTATCAAATAATATTTAAAAATAATGAAAACATAAAATATAACTCTTTTTCTTTTTTCTTTTTGCTTTTAACTAAAATACTATTTTTTCGAGTATTTGTTTTTAGATCACAAACCAAATACACCCTTAACCACTCAACTTTTTCTTAGTTCAACGATAGAGAGATAGAGGATCGAAGTGAGTCAATATTTGAGATGGTGATAAATATCTTATTTTCTAATTATACTTGAATTAGAAAATGGAAACATATACTAGATTAAATTACAAGTTCGATCTCTATATACTTCTAGATTTGTGTCATAGATCCTTGAACAAAAATAATGTATAATAGGTTTTTTTTTTTTTTTTTTGAGACAATGTCTAATAGCTTCTTGAACTTTCAAATTTTGTATAGTAAGTCTATAAACTTTTAAAAAAAAAATTACCAATAAGTACATAAACTTAAATTCTATTTTGTATCTAATAAGTCTCCAAACTCTCAATTTTGTGTCTAACAAATCCTTGACCTATTCATTAAAAATAAAAAAAAAAATAAAAAAACACAAAGATCCGATTAGACACAAAATTCAATTTTATGTCGAATAGATTTATTAATTTTAAAAACTATTGAATGTGTTAGGAATTTAATACAAAATTAAAAGTTTAAAGACCTAGTTGAAATTTACTAGTTTAAAGACCTATTAAATATACTTTTTAAAGTTAATTTTAATCTATCATGTATCAAATTGAACTTTTGTCTAATTTGGATCTTAAACTTTCAATTTCGTGTCTAATATCTTCTAAAAGAAAAAGAAAAACATGTCAGTAGGTTATTGAATTTTAAAAAATGTCGAATAGGCCACTTTTAGAATTTTAGAGACCAAATAGATCAAACTCAAAAGCTCATGAACAAAATTTGTCATTTAACCATCATCACCTTTTTCTTCTTATTATTATTATTTGAAACTAAGAGCTAAAATGTCGATATCGACGAAAATGTTGAGGACTCAAATTTATGGAAATGTCGATGAAAATATCAACAAAATGTCAATATTAATGGATATTTCTGAAAAAATATTTATAAAAAAGAATAAATCAGCAAATAAATGTTTTACATTCTTAAAATAATTTAAAATACTTATTTTAAATATTATTTACACAACAGCTACATTTTGTTATTATTTCATCAATTTATTTACGATGCAATGAAAATTTCGATTCACTTCTAATACCGATGTTGAACATACGAACATATAGAAATGTCAAAAGGAATTTAATACATGGTTTGAAACTTTTTTTTTTTTTTTTTGACAACATGTGGAGAGTGTGAAAATCTTTTTTTTTTTTTTTGAGTACATTAACAATTGGGGATGGAGGATTCGAACCTCTGACCTCTTGGTCGAGGGTACATGTCAATTACCGTTGAGCTATGCTCGCTTTGGCGAGAGTGTGGAAATCGAACCACATACCTCTTAATCTAAATAATATTATTATATATAACTCTAAAAATACCAAAGCGAGCTTAACTCAGCGGTAATTGGCATGTACCCTCGACCAAGAGGTTAGAAGTTCGAATCACTTCACTCCAAATGTTGATGTACTCAGAAAAAAAAAAAAAAAAAAAAAAAAAAAAAAAAAAAATCTTTATCATTGAAAAATGAGAGAGAGAGAGAATGCATCGATATTATAAAGTCAAGGTTGCTCTTGTAAGTCTATGAAAAAAAATAAAAATAAAAAGTATAAAGAGAAAAAAAAAATAAAAAAAAAAAAAGGGTAGGCCCCACAAATGATGGGAATTACCACGCGTGTCCCTCCTTAAATAAATCAAAAATTGATATTTGAGCGGCTTCCCTTCCTAGAGAAACACACCACTTTTTTTTGTCCTCCACCGTACAATCGCCACGTCACCATTCCCATCCCCTTCCAACCGCTTAACCCGGTTGCCTGTCACCTTTTCCACACTTTTTTTTATTATTATTTCTTCCTCTCTTTTTTTTTTTTTAGAAGATTATTTCTTCAATGTATTAAATTTTATTCGATATTTTTCACATGTTCGCGACTTTAACACATGAAAGTGAATCGGCATTTTCATTGTATTATAAAAATGAGTAAAATATAAAAAAGTAACAACAAAATGTAACTAATGTGGAGATTAGATTGAACTAAAAAAAAAACGTGGAGATAATATTTATAATAAATATTTTAGCATATTTTATAAATGTAAAATTATTTTTATTTTTTTAAAACATTTTTTCATAAATATCTATGGCCGATCGATTTTTTTTTTTTTATATATTTCCATCGATATTTCTATAAAATTGAGATCTACGACCTATTGAAAATTCATAGATCTATTGGACACAAAATTGAAAACTTAAAGACCTATTAGACACTAATTAAGTACATGGACCAACTAGGCACAAATATCAAAGTTTAGGAACTAAACTTGTAATTCAGCCATTAAGGGCTCGTTTGATAACATTCCCGTTTCCTGTTTCTTGTTCCCATTTCTCCTTTTTTTAGAAACATACTTGTTTGATAACTCATCTCTGTTTCTTGTTTTTAAATTTCTAGAAACGTTTCTAAAAAAGATACCAAATTTGAGAAACTACAAAAAGTTGTTTCCCAAATTCTAATTCTGTGTTTTTTTTTCTATCTTTCATGCATGTATCCATCTTTCCCTCTCATTCTTACACCAATCTCTTCTCTTCCTCTGTTTTTTTAACCACTTCCACGTCTTTTTTTTTTTTAATCTTTTACGTTATTTCGTTCTCGTTCCTTTATTTATTTCTCTTTCATTTTTTTAATTATTTATGTTATTTTTTTCTTTTTTCCTTTTTTTTTATCACCTTCGTCGATCTCTAACTACCAGCCTCCGATGACCTACACCGACCGGCTGCCATCGTTGACCTCTGACTGTCGGTCGCCGTGGACCTCTGCCGACCAGCCGCCACTGTCAACCTCCGACAATCGGTCGTCACCGACCGAACCCCTACGTCGACCTTCGACTACAGACCGTCGCCGACCGACCTCCACCATCGACCTCTGACTACCGGTAGTCGAAGACCTCCGTCGACCGACCGCCATCGTCGACCTCCGAATATCGGAAGCAGCTGACAGCTACTGTCGACCTTCGACGACCAGCCGCTGTCAACCTCCACCGACTGACCACCACCGTCAACCTCCGACTATCGGTCGCTGTCGACCTTCGCCGACCGACCACCACCGTCCACCTACGACTACTGGTCGTCGTCGACCTCCATCAACCCGTAACCATCGTCGACCTCCGACTACCGGTTGCGGTCGACACCTACCATCAACCTTACAAGACCAGCAGCTGTCGACCTTCACCGACCGCCACCGTCGACCTCCAACTACCGGCCTCCACCGACAGGTCGCCATCATCAACCTTCGAATATCGGTCACGACTGACGGCTACCGTCGACCTCCGACAACCGATCACAGTCCACCTCCACCGACCAATCGCTACTGTCCACCTCAGACTATCGATCGTCGCCGACCTCCGTCGACCTTCGCCTACCGACCGCTACTGTCAACCTCTGACAACCGGTCGCTATCGACCTCCGCCGACCGACCGCTACCGTCAACCTTCGACTACCAGCCTTCGTCGACCTCCGCCGATCGACCGCCACCGTTTACCTCCGACTAACTGTCGTCGCTGACCTCCATCGACCTTCTTACCAGTCGTGGCCGACTGCTACCGTTAACCTCCGACTACCGGCCGCCGTCGATCTTCAACAACTTGTCGTTGTCGACCTCCGCTGACCGACTGCCACCGATCGGGCGCCACAGCCGACCTCCACCGACCGGCCGCCAGCTTCGACCTTCGACTACCGGTCGTCGTCGATCGGTCGCCATCGTCGAACTCTGACTACCGGTCACGATCAACCGCTCAGCCCCCGCCGATCTCCGCTGACCGACCGCCACTATCGACCTCTAACTACCGGGCGCCACCGTCGATCTCTGATTACCAGGTGCCACTATCGACCTCCGCTAACCGGCTGCCACCGACCTTCACTGACTGGCCTCCGCAGACCGACCGCCACCTTCGACCTCTGACTACCGGTCGCCACCGTCAACCTCCAACTACCAGCCGCCAGCGTTGACCTCCGACTATCGGCCACCATCGACCTTCGCCGACCAGCCGCCACCAACAACCTCTGACTATAATTTTAATGTATGTTATATATAACTTTTTTATTATATGTACCAAATTTTATTTCAACTAAAAATCAAGAAACGAGAAACAGTTATCAAACACATATTTGTTTCTGTTTCTTTTTTTAGAGAAACAAGAAACATAAATAGTTATCAAACATGTTTCTGTTTTTAGTTCTTAAAAAACAAGAAACAAGAAACCAGAAACGAGAAACAGGAAACGAGAACGTTATCAAACGAGCCTTATAATTTTAGTTCTCAAACTTTCAAGTTCGTGTTTAAAAGGTCAAGTTTTTAAAAAGTATCTAATAGGCCCTTAAACTTTCAATTTTATGTCCACCCTAAATATTGAGTAAGTCAAGGACCTATTAGGCGCAATTGAAAATTCAAAGCTCTATTATTGGACACAAAATTGAATGTTTAAGAATTTGTCTAACACTTTTTGAAGTCTAGAGACCTATATATTGGACATAAAATTTAAAGTTCAAAGACACATTAGATACTTTTACAGGTCGATGATCAAATAGACACATGAACTTGAAAGTTTCGGGATTAAACTTATACTTTAACCTAATTGGTTGTGATCCTTTACTCATCTGAAAATGAAATCAAGTATGTAATAGTAATATTAACAAGATGTTTATATATTTATTTATCTTAGTTTCCCTTGCAGGTCTTACCAATTTAATTTTCCAATTTTGTGTCTAATAGATTTATGAATTTTCAATCTTGTGTCCAATAGGTCTTTGACCTATTTGAGATTTTTTTAAAAAAAATTCACCAAGCTACTAGGCATGAAATTGAAAGTTTAGGGTCTTAAAAATTTCAATTTTATATCTGATAGATCAATTAATTTTTAAAATTTTTTGAATATGTCGATGACCTACTAGACACAAAAATTGAAAGATCTGTTAGATATTTTTTAAGTTTTAGAGACTAGTTAGGTGCAAAATTGAAAGTTCAAGAACTTATTAAACACTTTTTAAAAAATAGTTTATAGTCTTGCGCGAGCAGCGACGGGCCTCCCTCCGATGTTCTCTCCATCGACCGATATCACCGATGGAGCTTTTGAGATTCCTTCTCCTTCCATGCTGGGAGGAACAATTTTTTGTAGGGATGGACTTATCCCTAGCTGGTTATCCTTTTAATTGTCGAGGATGTTGGTTGTACCTGAAGGGAATAAAAGTCCTCACGCAGCGGAAGCGCATCGATTTGACCTTACACCGTATATTAATTAACATTAAAATACCGTTACGAAAACTCAATCAAACTTTAAACTCCTTTTAAAGTTGCTGGAAATTCTGTTTAAACATGCTTAAAAATAAATCTAAATTTATTTTCATGCTTTTCTAAAGAAAAGGGGAAGAACCGTCACATACCTTCGTTGTAGACTTGACCGTTCTTCGCCAACGACGCTCCAACGAACGAAAACGCAGCAGCCTCCTCGCCTCTTAATCGCTGGAATTTTCTTCTTGATTGACACAATAACCACAGAGGTTACACCGGTATGTCTCTAAGTCTAGGAGACAAAAGACTTGTGGGAGTCTTTCTCTAAGAGGGAGGCTAGAGAGAATTCTAGGTCTTGTCTTTGAGAGTCTAAGAGCAAGAGCAAGAATCAAGTCTCCTAGACCAATTAGGTCTAGTGTTCTATTTATAGAAGAGATGCCATGAATAAAATATTCAATTAAATCAATCTTTTCCAAAATTGATTCAATCTTATTCCTTAATTAATCAATCATGATCAATCAATTCCACAATTGATTAATCTTTTCCACAAATGACTAATTACTTCCATAAATGATTAAATCATTTCCATAAATGATTAATCACTTCCTTAAGTAATTAATTATTTCCATAATTGATTAATTCCCACCAATTAAATATCACATATTTAATTTCCGGCCTAGAATTAATTAATTTGCCCAAACACATTTTAGGCCTTAAATTAATTAATTCATTATTTGAACTCTTTCAAACTTCCATAAATTTATATTTGAATTTCTTCAAATATTAATTTCTCTCATAATAATATATCAATATATATTATATTTGTTTCCCTTAGTAAATTGAACATTTTCAATTTACATTTATTACTTAGTTGCCTCAAATTACTTTATGAGCTACCAGTGGGACCTAATGGACCTGCAGATCAGAAGCTCCAACGATGTGAGATTAATTGGTCAAACTCATTAATCACATTAATCAATATTCGTTAACTGTGTGTTCATTCCACTATAGACTCACAGTTGCACTCTTCTCACTGCAGACATATTTTCTGTGTCCACGGATATAGACCAATATCGACTAGTTAGTCCTTCACGAGTGTCCGTAACACCAGCTGGGTCAAATTACCGTTTTACCCCTGGGTTACCTCTATTTTCTTAAGTACCAATTCTCCTCTAATGAACAACCTGTTTGTGGTCCAACCATCAAACAGAAAACCCTCTCGTGCCATTGAGAGGGTAGGGCCCTTTGTTCAAGACTCGGAGTAACCACTTAAGGGAACACTCATCTGCTTCCCTAAAGTCGGGAAGGAGTGAATTCCATCTTGTACGATTATGTTCCCAGCTCCCCATTCGGTCTTGTCCCCAAAGTGGTAGGCTTATTGAGTCGGCATATTGGCCACTCTCACCCATACAAATCAAAGGACAATCTCTCATGAGCAGGAGTCCATAATCAACTCAGGATTAAGACTAAGTTGTCTAGGTCGTCCTAGTGAAATAGAAAACCAACTAGTTAACGGTGTTATAACCAGTGGTTACTATTTCGCGGTCCGGTCTTATGCAAACTCATTGCATAGGATACCCCCACTCGCATGTCTCCTACACGAACGCGTTGGATCGCAGCGTTTGTATCAAATACAAAGTGGGTCGTATCCATAGTGTCACCAGGATAAGGCACCCAGTCTTATCCCTATACTATAGACCCTTTAGGCTGTTTCTTGAACAATGATCCCATATGTCGCTACATATAGTTCAAGACTCATATTACAGCCTTGGATGTCTAGTTTATTGGATTAGGGTTATTATTAGGCAAAGACAAATATAAAATAACTAATAACAATTAATAAAAAACATATCAATATTATTTCATTAATATCCGGTCAACGGTTACATTCACTATCTACGAGTTTTAGGGCATAAAACCCAACAAACTCCCACTTGAACTAAAACACTAGTTAGTGGGATGTAAATGCAATAATCTAAAGCTGGAAATGTCATGTATATAAATAATACAATGAACTAGGGCATCCTTATACCCATTATACATTTCTCCCACTTGCCCTAGATTAGATGGCATACATATCTCGTAGACTTAGACCCTCTAGATGACCCTCAAACACTTTAGCCGTGAGAGCCTTCGTAAATGGATCAGCGATGTTATGCTCCGAGGCGATCTTAGTGACGATCACATCTCCTCTTTGCACAATTTCCCGTATCAGGTGATACTTCCTCTCGATGTGTCTACCCCGTTTGTGGCTTCGAGGTTCTTTTGAGTTGGCTACAGCCCCACTGTTGTCATAGTATAGTGTTATGGGCACGTTCATATTCGGAACCACTTCCAAATCAGTCAAGAATTTTCTAAGCCATACTGCCTCCTTAGCTGCTTCGCAAGCTGCTACATACTCAGCCTCCATGGTTGAGTCTGCTATGCATCCTTGTTTGATGCTTCTCCACACTACTGCTCCTCCATTGAGGGTGAATACTGACCCTGATGTGGATTTCCTTGAATCCTTATCAGCTTGAAAGTCAGAGTCAGTGTATCCAGTAAGAATCAAATCCTTAGCTCCATACACAAGCATGTAGTCCCTCGTTCTCCGAAGATACTTGAGGATATTCTTAACCGCTCCCCAGTGGTCCAACCTTGGATTAGACTGATACCTACTGACTACTCCCACTGCATAACATATGTCAGGCCTAGTGCAGAGCATAGCATACATTAAGCTGCCCACAACTGAGGCGTAGGGAATGTGTCTCATGTTCTCAACTTCTTGAGGTGTCTTAGAAGATTGTTCCTTAGACAGGTGTACCCCATGTCTGAAGGGTAGTAGTCCCTTCTTGGAGTTTTGCATCGAATATCGAGACAACATCTTGTCAATATACGTTGCTTGAGACAAAGCTAGCGTTTTGTTCTTACGATCCCTAATGATTTGGATTCCCAGAACATATTGAGCCTCTCCCAGATCTTTCATTTGGAATTGGGCTGCTAGCCATTTCTTAATGTCAATGAGGTATCCTACATCATTCCCAATGAGTAGGATATCATCTACATAAAGTATTAGAAAAGCTACTTTCCTTTTGTTGACTTTCTTGTATACGCAAGGCTCATCAACGTTTTGGTCAAAGCCAAAAGATTTGATTGCAGTATCAAATCTAATGTTCCATGATCTGGACGCTTGTTTCAATCCATAAATGGATCGATTGAGCTTACAAACCTTTTGTTCCTGACCTTGGGCTATGAACCCTTCGGGTTGAGACATGAAGATATTCTCTTCAAGATTACCATTCAGAAAGGCAGTCTTGACGTCCATTTTCCATATTTCATAGTCATAATATGTGGCTATGGATAAGAGAATTCTTATGGACTTTAACATGGCTACAGGAGAAAAGGTTTCCTCATAGTCAACCCCTTCCTTTTGGGTATAACCCTTTGCCACTAGTCTAGCTTTGAAGGTCTGTACCTTTCCAGCTGCATCTCTTTTTCTCTTATAGATCCATTTTCACCCTATGGGTTTTACCCCATTTGGTAGATCTGTAAGTTTCCATACAGAATTGGAGTGCATTGACTCTATTTCCAGGTTCATGGCTTTGACCCATTCATCCGTATCTTCGTCATTCATTGCCTGTCGATAGGACAATGGATCCTCAATGCCATCATTAGGTATGACAACCTGAGTTTCAGTTAAACCCAAGTAGCGGTCAGGTTGTAATACAACCCTCCCACTGCGTCGAGGCATTCCCAACGTTTGAGATGGACGGGATGGATCTGAAGAACTAGTTCCTTCATCAACCCTTGTTGAAGGTCCAACTTCATCAACAACTCTTGATGATTCTTCAGTAGCTTCTCCTAATATTATTTTGCTGCGTGGTTTATGATCTCTCATGTGGTTTTCCTCTAAAAAAGTGGCGTTTGTCGATACAATCACCTTATTTTCTTGTGGGTCGTAGAAATAACCACCTCTCGTTTCTTTAGGGTAACCAACAAATTGGCACAGTTTTGAACGAGGTTCCAGTTTCTTAGGATTTGTCACAAGCACGTGTGCTGGACAACCCCATATGCGAAAGTGATGCAAACTAGGTTTACGCCCCTTCCATAATTCGAAAGGTGTTTCAGAAACACTTTTCGAGGGAACATTGTTCAAGATGTATACTACAGTCTCCACTGCATACCCCCACGAGCTAGGCAATTGAGCATAGCTCATCATTGATCGAACCATGTCTAACAAGGTTCTATTTCTCCTTTCTGACACACCATTCTGCTGAGGTGTACCAGGGGCTGAGAGTTGAGATTGGATTCCATGTTCTATCATATAATCCTGGAATCTTTGATCCATATACTCCAATCCTCGATCAGATCGAAGTACTTTAATAGATTTACCTAATAGGTTTTCAACTTCAGCCTTAAACTCCTTAAACTTTTCAAGGGCTTCAGATTTATGTCCCATTAGGTACAAGTAATCATATCTTGAATAATCATCTATAAATGAGATGAAATATTCGTACCCTCCTCGAGCTTTTACATTCATTGGATCACATAGATCCGAATGTATTAACTCTAAGGGTTCTTTGGCTCTGTAACCTTTTCCAGTAAAAGGTCTCTTTGTCATTTTTCCCTCGAGACAAGATTCACAAGGTGGTAGTGAATCATCTTCTAACTTACTTAGAAGTCCATTCTTTACCAAACGACCGATCCTATCGATGTTTATATGACCAAGTCTAAGATGCCAAAGATGAGTATTGTTACTTGTTGGAGAAATCTTTTGCCTTTTCCTTTGAGTTTCAGCAGTTTTAAATAATTCGTGATTTAAAAGTGCTTTGTTTTCGGTTGGTCTTAAAACATACAAGTTATTTTCCAATTTGGCTGAACAAATAAGTACACCATTTTTATAAATGAACGCTTCATTCATATCAAAAGTAACTGTATACGATTGTTCAATCAAACATGAAATAGAAATTAAGTTCCTCTTAATCTTGGGAACAATTAACAAACTTTCTAAAAGTAAGAATCTATTTCTAAAAAATAACTTCGCAGCTCCCACTGCTTTGGCTGAAATGACTTCTCCAGTTCCGACCCTGAGTGTCATTTCCCCATCGTTCAACTGCCGAAAGGAACTATTTTCCTGAAAAGAAGAGCAAACATGATTAGTTGCTCCTGAATCAAGTATCCAGGTAAACTCATCATGTTCTACCAGGCATGTTTCTAAAACAAGTAAAACAAATTTACCTTCCTTTTCCTTCTTTTTCTCAGCAAGGTACTTTGGGCAGTTTCTCTTCCAATGTCCATCTACATTGCAGTGGAAACACTTGCCCTTATCTGCCATAGCTTTGGCTTTTCCCTTGCTTTTAGCAGCAGTACTGGGAGCTTTCCCCTTGTTTCCTTTCTTCTTCTGAGTTTTCTTTGAAGAAGTGGCTACAGATTTAGTTCCAGAGGATGAACCCTTCTCGAACTTTCTTTTAGAGTGAACAACGTTTGCCTCTCCTTCTATCTGTCCCTTGTTCTTAAGAAGAGACTGATAGAGTTGTAGCTCATTCAGGAGGCTAGTCAGGTTGAATGTTATTTTATTCATCATTGCATTGCTTCGAAACTGCAGAAAACTCTTCGGAAGAGATTCTAAGATGAATGCAACCTGACTACGCTCATCTATGACCGCCCCGTTTGCTTCTGCCACGTTGAATTGGACCATCATATCCAGGACATGCTCCCGAACAGACGTGCCCTCTTTCATGCGACAGCTATAAACGTATTTGAGAGCGTCATGGTGGAGTTGGTAGGACGGTTGTCCAAACATCTCCTGGAGAGAGTTCATAATCTCCCTCGCTGTTACCATGCCCTCATGCCTTTTAGCCAAAACTTCAGATAAGCTGGCTAGGATATAGACGCGAGTCTTATCATTGGCCTTTGTCCAACGGTCATAAGCATCCTTAACTGCTTGGGATGCATTACGAGCAAGGGCTGGAGGACAATCCTCCGTTAAGACGAACCGCAGATCATCGACAACAAGAATCGTATTCAGGTTCGACTTCCACGTAGCATAATTTTCGCCGGTTAATTTCTCATTTTTAAGCAGAGAGACAATTGAGGAAGACATTGCTGAAATTTAAACAAACAATGACCGTATTAGTTATCTTTGCCTTAACCCATCATACAAGCAAACAATTTCACACAATCCAATCAATTTAGCAAAACAGACAATCACAGAACCCTAAAACTATTGATTTAGTTTCGCAACGATGTTTCAGAGGTTTAGAATATCAGCCACCGAAGGGTGATCAGGCACTCCTCCTTTGAAATGAGACACCTCTCAACTAATTCTAATTCCAGAATAACTCATATTCCTATAGACATTAGCCACCGTTGTTCGGTCAAGGATTTGTTAACACTTTTAACTCATCCTCGTAAGTGTAACCCTCCCACTTTCAGATCTCAGAGGCACGCACCAACAGGCTACCGAAGGGAAAGACAACTGTTGGTGATTAGCCTAAGAGCTCCTATCCTATTCAGGAGTTCACGGTGTTCCGAATCCTATGATCAGGCCCTCCGAAGGGATGGTTGCGCCAGGACAACCTGCAGGCGGATCATAGTACTCTCACGGTGTGAACTATGGGCGGAGACCGAGGGATACGTTGACACGTGTCCCGCTCCCACTTACTTTAGACATTTTTCCCATTCACCCTGATATTGATTCACGCAAACACTTTCCGAAGGGAGGCCGCTCCTAAGGCGACTCGAAGCCGAGCATGAACCTCACGTTGTGAATATAGGGACGTAGGAGCAAAACTTGATTTAAATCTCGTTTTGTAATTTTTCTCCCACTGAAAATGTCATACGGTTAATATAGGGTTGTTTAACTTAGATAGTATTCGGCTAAGTCAATCTATCTAAGTCTGATCATATTTTAACAATTATGGAAAGGATTCAACTGCAATCTTTTGGGTGAATTAAACCTCTTTTAATAAACCCAACATTGCAAGTCAACATTACTATGGTTAATTCAACTCAATGTTCGGGTCAGTTCCCAGGTAGGAGGTGTTCTGTAAACCGTCAACTTAAATACCCCCAACCTTAGACAGAACTTTACCGAGAGAGTTCCCTTATAACCTCAGTAATGTAGGGTCTTTACTCTAAAGATCTAGGTGCATTAAACACTTTTAATAAACCTAGTGACATTGCATGCTAACATTTAACTATGATTAATTCAACTCTGGTATTCCAGGTCAGTTCCCAGGTAGGAGGTGTTCCGTAAACCGTCAACTTAAATACCCCCAGCCTTAGACAGAACATTACCGGTGGAGTTCTCTTATAATCACAGCAATGATTTTCCTACTTATTCAATTAAAACTATTTTTAATTCTAAGTAAGAAAAGATTCTAATCCTATTAGAAACTGATCTAGGTCTAATTAATTTTAAACAATTTAAAATTAATCCAATTTATCCTATGATCTTATGTTTGCATGCAAATCTTGATTATAGATTGACGGTTTCTAATCATTAATATTAAAGAACTATTTCAAATTTTAATGATTAATCCTATAATCAAGAATCTAGGGTTTAATTCATTTAACAATCTCATTCAAATTAAATAATTAAACCACACTTATTGCATGAATAATATAACTATTATATTATTAACTATGGATGTTTCATGCTTCATGCAATATTGATTTTCAATTATAAGCCAATCAAGAAAATCAATCAAGCATGCTTCATTCATCACATTAAACATAACTATTTATATTTAATTTAAGTAATGACATGCTTCATGCTTTCCAAATTTTTCATATAATCAATATACACTTATATTAAAAATATGAAAACAATTCCATGCATCTAAACATACATTATAACTATTTATAATATATATAAAAAAATGCATGAGCATGTTTATAACCTAAGGTGGGATTAAATATTCTATATGACATCCATAAAGCATATAAATAGCAATTGAACCGGTTAATTTTGGCCCCTAGGATAAAATAAAGCATTAAATTACAATAATTTTAGCTAAATTCTATCCTAAAATCCCTCTGCAGCTCCCAAAATTGGTCTAGACAGCACGAACCGCCCCGAACCACCTTGAACCGGCTTCCAAAATCACGAACCATGCCAAAAATTGGCTGAACCGAACCAAATAGGTCCCAGCCCAGTCGAACCGGTCTGAACCGGACCGCCCACAGCTTGAACCGCGCCTGTTGAAGCCCTAATGCGCGCCGCCATCGTGACAGCGTCTCGACGCTGTGTTGATAGCGTCTCGACGCTGTGCACTTTCCATATCTGGCGCCTGCGGTATCGAGACAGCGTCGAGACGCTGTTGAGGTAGCGTTCCGACGCTGTTGCGTCTGGAGGCAGAATCTGGGCAAAACAGCAGTGTTTTCTTCGGTTTTGGCCTCGATTTCAGCGGCGATCGCTTCGATTTTCATCTCATAAAAACCTATTCTAGACCCGGACTTACATAGGACTCGATTTTACATAAAATACCCGAAACACCGGGCCTTACATGATCAAAATCACATAAAAATAAAATCTATGGCCATAAAATTAACCTAAACAGTTCAACGCAAACCGAACATACATTATGCATAAATCCCACCTATTAGAGCCTATCGCAACTTTTAATATTAATTAATAGGGACAGCGATGCTCTGATACCGATTGAAGGGAATAAAAGTCCCCACGCAGCGGAAGCGCATCGATTTGACCTTACGCCGTATATTAATTAACATTAAAATACCGTTACGAAAACTCAATCAAACTTTAAACTCCTTTTAAAGTTGCTGGAAATTCTGTTTAAACATGCTTAAAAATAAATCTAAATTTATTTTCATGCTTTTCTAAAGAAAAGGGGAAGAACCGTCACATACCTTCGTTGTAGACTTGACCGTTCTTCGCCAACGACGCTCCAACGAACGAAAACGCAGCAGCCTCCTCGCCTCTTAATCGCTGGAATTTTCTTCTTGATTGACACAATAACCACAGAGGTTACACCGGTATGTCTCTAAGTCTAGGAGGCAAAAGACTTGTGGGAGTCTTTCTCTAAGAGGGAGGCTAGAGAGAATTCTAGGTCTTGTCTTTGAGAGTCTAAGAGCAAGAGCAAGAATCAAGTCTCCTAGACCAATTAGGTCTAGTGTTCTATTTATAGAAGAGAGGTCATGAATAAAATATTCAATTAAATCAATCTTTTCCAAAATTGATTCAATCTTATTCCTTAATTAATCAATCATGATCAATCAATTCCACAATTGATTAATCTTTTCCACAAATGACTAATTACTTCCATAAGTGATTAGATCATTTTCATAAATGATTAATCACTTCCTTAAGTGATTAATTATTTCCATAATTGATTAATTCCCACCAATTAAATATCACATATTTAATTTCCGACCTAGAATTAATTAATTTGCCCAAACACATTTTAGGCCTTAAATTAATTAATTCATTATTTGAACTCTTTCAAACTTCCATAAATTTATATTTGAATTTCTTCAAATATTAATTTCTCTCATAATAATATATCAATATATATTATATTTGTTTCCCTTAGTAAATTGAACATTTTCAATTTACATTTATTACTTAGTTGCCTCAAATTACTTTATGAGCTACCAGTGGGACCTAATGGACCTGCAGATCAGAAGCTCCAACGATGTGAGATTAATTGGTCAAACTCATTAATCACATTAATCAATATTCGTTAACTGTGTGTTCATTCCACTATAGACTCACAGTTGCACTCTTCTCACTGCAGACATATTTTCTGTGTCCACGGATATAGACCAATATCGACTAGTTAGTCCTTCACGAGTGTCCGTAACACCAGCTGGGTCAAATTACCGTTTTACCCCTGGGTTACCTCTATTTCCTTAAGTACCAATTCTCCTCTAATGAACAACCTGTTTGTGGTCCAACCATCAAACAGAAAACCCTCTCGTGCCATTGAGAGGGTAGGGCCCTTTGTTCAAGATTCGGAGTAACCACTTAAGGGAACACTCATCTGCTTCCCTAAAGTCGGGAAGGAGTAAATTTCATCTTGTACGATTATGTTCCCAGCTCCCCATTCGGTCTTGTCCCCAAAGTGGTAGGCTTATTGAGTCGGCGTATTGGCCACTCTCACCCATACAAATCAAAGGACAATCTCTCATGAGTAGGAGTCCATAATCAACTCAGGATTAAGACTAAGTTGTCTAGGTCGTCCTAGTGAAATAGAAAACCAACTAGTTAACGGTGTTATAACCAGTGGTTACTATTTCGCGGTCCGGTCTTATGCAAACTCATTGCATAGGATTGTTGGGAAAAAACCCCCAATTCACCGCAGGAATAAGCAGAAAAATAAAAGAGAAATTAAAATAAAGCAACAAAATAAGAAACACAAGAATTTACGTGGAAACTCCAAAGTGGAGAAAAAACCACGGCTCACAAAAAGAAATCCACTATGTGAAAAATTATTACAATCACAAAGAATTCTCTCCCCGACCCCAATTACAAGAACACACTCTCTCAAAGCTTTATATCACTCACACTACTAGAGTATACAAGCTTAAAGTGATTCTGAAATGGGATGCTTTGAAACCAAAGCCATAGGCTCCTTTTATAGTACTTGGAGCCCATCACTTCCTTGAACCTTTCCGATGTGGGACAAACGCACTTCTAATATTTTGCCAAAAACCCAACAAATTCCACCTTGGCAAGATATTTGAAGAATCCACAACTTTTGCTACAAATCATTGTCTTCACCGACAATCATAATTCTCATCTCAGAGAACTATAACCTACCCCACCATACAGAGTAGACCACTTGGAATGTCACCTTCCAAGAATTTTCTTCTTTGTCACATGTCGATAAATCCTGCTAAAATTTATGGTGCAACTTCCACCTACTTGGCTCACCTGGAAGTTCTTCAGCCATCGTAGCTACTAGCGCTGAATCCTCCTGTGAAGTACGCCCTTCACTCTTCAGCCTTCTTTCTTCTGATAAGAGTTTACTAGTAACATCAGCAAAACTTAAAGTTTCCTTCCCGTACACCAAGATTGGCTTCATGTGTTCATAAGAAGTTGGAAGTGACAAGATAAGCCTGAGTGCCTTATCCTCATCCTCTATCTTAACTTCGATCACCTCCAGCTCCGAAATGATGCCATTGAGAACACTCAGATGATCTGAGATTTTCGTACCTTCCTCCATTCGCAGCGTGTAAAACTGCTCCTTCAGGTACAACCGATTCGAGATGCTCCTTGCCTGATACATTGCTTCAAGCTTCTCCCAAAGCTCTTTGGCTGTCGAAATTCCATGCACATTTGCAAGAATGTTCTTAGCCAAATTGAGTCTGATTGCACTTGCAGCTCTCAAATCCATTTCCTCCCAATCTTCATCACTCATGCTGGACTTCTTCGAACCTCTGCTGGAACCGCCACTGGACTCCACTGGACCACCTTCACCGCTTTCAGAAGCACCATCGCTTGGTCTTCCCTTCAAAGCCTTGTGTAACCCAGATTGTATCAACACATCCTTGACTTGCACTTGCCACAAGCCGAAATTCATCCTTCCATCAAATTTCTCCACGTCCATCTTCACTGGACTCATGAAGCTTGACATTTCTGCTTCACTCCTAGCTAATCTGCAAATAGTGAACAACCCACACTATTCACAACACCCAAGTTTATTTATAGAATTCTTTTCTGATGTGGAAGGTCAGACAATGCTGCAACCACAGAGCATACTCAGAAATCAAGAAACTACAAACCTAAAGCTCTGATACCACTTGTTGGGAAAAAACCCCCAATTCACCGCAGGAATAAGCAGAAAAATAAAAGAGAAATTAAAATAAAGCAACAAAATAAGAAACACAAGAATTTACGTGGAAACTCCAAAGTGGAGAAAAAACCACGGCTCACAGAAAGAAATCCACTATGTGAAAAATTATTACAATCACAAAGAATTCTCTCCCCGACCCCAATTACAAGAACACACTCTCTCAAAGCTTTATATCACTCACACTACTAGAGTATACAAGCTTAAAGTGATTCTGAAATGGGATGCTTTGAAACCAAAGCCATAGGCTCCTTTTATAGTACTTGGAGCCCATCACTTCCTTGAACCTTTCCGATGTGGGACAAACGCACTTCTAATATTTTGCCAAAAACCCAACAAGGATACCCCCACTCGCATGTCTCCTACACGAACGCGTTGGATCGCAGCGTTTGTATCAAATACAAAGTGGGTCGTATCCATAGTGTCACCAGGATAAGGCACCCAGTCTTATCCCTATACTATAGACCCTTTAGGTTGTTTCTTGAACAATGATCCCATATGTCGCTACATATAGTTCAAGACTCATATTACAGCCTTGTATGTCTAGTTTATTGGATTAGGGT
The DNA here is from genome assembly GCA_017139565.1 of Luffa aegyptiaca. Classification (NCBI taxonomy): domain Eukaryota; kingdom Viridiplantae; phylum Streptophyta; class Magnoliopsida; order Cucurbitales; family Cucurbitaceae; genus Luffa; species Luffa aegyptiaca. The sequence continues at coordinate 2,451,589 of CM029396.1, forward strand.
TATTATTAGGCAAAGACAAATATAAAATAACTAATAACAATTAATAAAAAACATATCAATATTATTTCATTAATATCCGGTCAACGGTTACATTCACTATCTACGAGTTGTAGGGCATAAAACCCAATAGTACCGAACCCCTTTTGTGATTAATAAAGTTATTTCAATTTCAAAAAAAAAAAAAAACAAAAGAACAAGATGTTTCACCGAATAATATGCTAATATACATCCTTTTATTAAACTAAAAATTACTTAAACTTTTTTCAACCTCACATTTATAGGTCATCCCAGTTAAATACTTTCATCCCAACCTAAATATAGTTCAATCCGTTAAATATTAATATTGTTTAATACTTTTTGTTCAAGACAAATAATTCATATTTTCATGTCTTTCAATTTGTTTTTCTCATTGTAACTTGATATAGAATTTTATCTTTAAGGAATTTTAAATTTATTTTATATATTCCCTTGCAGCATAAATGGTATATAGTCTTACAAAACAAAATAAAATGAGCATTCCATCAAGTATATTGCTAAAAAGAAGTTTCATGGACCAAAATAGGTTTTTTGAACATGTTATTTATCAACACCTTGAAGGAGATAGGAATAAAGGAATAACATGTCAAATCCAAAGGGAAACTCCTATCAATTTAAAGGCACAATCTTTTTTACCTATTTAAAGAAATTACAACGTTGTCTTTTTAGATTCAATTTTATTAAATTAAAGTGAGAGTTACTATCGACGTTGAGTATCTTATCTGCTAAAAGTTAAGATATTGAAAATAAAAATAATGTCATCAAGAGCACAAAGTTTATACTCCCGATCAAAGGGTCAGAGATTCAAATCTTTCACTCTATATTGTAAATAAATAAATAAATAATGCCAAAAAAATTGTAACAACATGACAATTATAGGTTGAGAGTTCAATTTGTCGATATGAATCAGCAACTCGAGTACTAAATGCTTTGAGCATCTAATTCTTGGTTCTCTTTTTTTAAATTGTCAATCTAATGGTATAAGTTCCTTTCACAAGCATCATATCAATAATATTTCCCAATTGATTATAGGACTCTTTTTTTTAAAAAAAAAAAAAAGATCTTTTATTTGCGTGTAAATGACACGCTAAAATCAACAACTGATATCTATGGGCCCGTTTGGAATACATTTTAATTTAAATGTTTTTCAAGAATGCATTTTTTAAAAAACATTTTGTATAAAAATTGTTTATAATTTAAACACTCATATGTTTGGTTGCATTTCCTCACAAATGTTTTTCTACACAAGTTATTGTTTACTTAAGAAGTATTTTCCAAAAAGTTGGTTCCAAGTGTTTCTCTCAAAATGATTTATTTATCAATCTCATTTTCTAATAAGTCATTTTTAGTGGTTGCCAAACACTAGAAATTTTTTCAAAATGATTTATTTTCAAAATTAAACACTTGAAAAGTTAAACCAAACACACCCTATATTTTTTTGCATTTTTTTTTCAATTTTCATGTACAACATTTAGATTAATTTATATTAAAATAATTAATCATTATTTATGATCAGTTATTTTGTGAACCAACTAATAAAAGAACAATTTTTGGATGCATACCGGTATGTATGGATCTCCACACATACCTCATTAAAATCTTGACAACTAAGAAAAAGAAAGGTAGAAAATGAGAAAACTTTTTTTTATCTCAGATAGTTGTCAACATTTTAATAGTGGTATGTAGGGAGATCATCCCTAGGTAGGAGCCAAGTATTTTTCCTAATAAAATGCATGAAGATAATAAAAATTAGTCTTTTTTCTTCTTCTTTCCCCTAAAAATATTTTTAATGCCTCTTCATCTCTCTTTACTGAAAAATGTTGTTGCACGTAGGAAACTCCTCGATTTAATCGTGGATTTATTTTAATTAGGGACGAATACCTCTATACTATTTTTGTAAATGTACAAATATTTCTAGAAAGAGTTGTTTTTAAAAATATCTCATTTGATTTTAAGGTGTGGAGATTCAAATTTTTGACCTATTGACCGATGGTACATGTTAACTATCATTCAACTATGCTTACTTTGATAAAAATCAAAATAACAATAGAAGAATACTAATGTAGGAGAAATCAATATCAATGGAAATATATATACAGACCTAACAAGACACAAAACAGAGAGCCTCTGGAATCAAGAAAGTTGGACCCCCCCCCCCAACGAACTTCCTGAAATTGAATGTCGATGCATCGTGGAACGATGAAGCCAAGGTTGGTGGAATAGGGTGGATTATCCGGGATTCCTCAGGATATCTCTTGTTGAAGCGGGTTGCAAGCAGGTGAAACGCAAATGGGCAATCAAATCCTTGGAGGCCTTAGCGATTAAAGAAGGATTGAGCACTTACGTACATTAGCAGCAACCGTAGCGTCAAGGCCCCTTTGCTGGTGGAATCAGATGCTCTGAGCGTGGTTATAACCCTGAATTTTGAAGATGAAGACATCTTGGAGACGGGGCTTGTGATCAATGATATCCGCAGATGGGCAGCAACTGCAAGTGTCGTCTCCTTCTCCAAATGCCCTCGAGCAGGCAACAATTTAGCGCATTTCTTTGCACGGGCAGCGACATGATTCTCTCCGGTACTCTCCCCGTCGCCCGACGCCGACGACAGGTCTTTTGAGTTTCTCTCCTCTTCCACGTTGGAATACCGATTTTTTTGTAGGGATGATTTTATCCCAAATTGGCTAGTCTCTTTATTGGAGGTTGATGCAGGTGTAACCAACTCTTTTCGTATTTAATGAAACTCCCCTTTCAAAAGAAATAAAATAAGTAAATAAACAGCAATGATGTAAACTTTTACCGACCATAATTAAAGGAAGTGTCCGTACGGTAATTTGTGTAACTTGGACGTAAAGTTGTTAAGGAAAATATCCATTTTCCCACAACAATTCATTGTCAATCATTAGAATGATGGTGATTTTGTTTCTAAAAGTTATTTATAAATTGTTTATAAAAAAGTTATTTATAAATATCTTTTCTTAGTTCTTTCTTTTTCTTAAAAATATAATTTAATTTTAAAAATAAAAGAGATAAATCTATTAAATAAGGTAGAGAGTAATTTAATATCACGAAATGAAATGAATAATAGACAACATTTTGTTTGGTTTTTAAAAATATCAATAGGAAATAAGCTGGTAGGAACATAATGATTTATCATCAAAAGAAACCTATTTGAGGATATTTTTAGGTTTTTAAAAATCCTATTGGCATTGGGTCCATTAGTGATCGTTATGGTTTATGGAACGCTTGTATTCATAAAAAAAAGTTTTGATCTGGGTCTAAGACGACGTCCAAATTGAAGTACATGAGAAGATTATTTGAAGTCGAACAAGAGGTGTATAAGTGTCATTATACACTCAGAGATGTGCACGTGCATGCACATGTGTGAACTTAAATTCATTAATCTATATATTTAGATGTCAAATAGTCATGTTTTACATAAAGGATAAGGAGGCCTAAAGTTAGACAATTTTTTCTTTTTTTTTTTTACAATAGAGTTAGACAAGTTGAGTGAGTTGAAAGGTAAGTGGTAAAATTTTTTCTAGGGTTCTAATTAAAGAGAAAATAGAGGTCTATTTTTCTCTTTTATGTAATATTTTATCATTTTAATGGAATTTGGACAGTATGTAGAATTTTAGAGGGTCAACCTTAAGCATAATGCTAAGAGTTTCATTGATATCAAATCTCATTCAATATGAGAAATTTGTAAGAATTTTTGTCCAATGAACCTTTTTCTTTCCTAGGAATTTTTTCAGTCTTCTAAATAATTTGTCTTCTTTTCCTTAAGTAAATTTTAGGCCAATAAATTTAAAGTCTATGAGGTCATAATCATCAATGACTTGTCTAACATTGTTTAGGACCACATGTACAATTTTCAACATCAATCTTCTAGGATATGACCCGTAAGATGCATCGACGAACAAATATAAATTCAAAGGAACATGTAATGACTATTTATGAAATGAAATGTCACAAGTATTTAAAAAATATATAATGACTATTCACGCAAAAAAAAAAAAACATCATTCATTCGAAAAAAGATAAAATTATATTTATGAAATAAAATGAGGCAAAAAAAAATCACAATCATTCTATTAAAGAAAAATATGAAATAATATTACCATTCATAAAAGACTTGGACTTTTCAATTTAGACTAAGAGACATGTCTTTTCATTTTAGGGACTAAGAGACATGTCTTTTCATTTTTTTGAGTTCCCTTAAAAATCCAAAATTATTATAAATTTTCAAAAAATAAAGGCTAAATTATTAAAAAAAAAAAAAATACCTCTAAACTATGTGGTTTGTTTCAAAAATGCCCCTGAACTTTGAAAAGTTTCAAAAATACGCTTGCTGTTAATTTTTGGATGGAATCCATTAAAGTTTCTGTTTCAAAAATACCCTTAAACTTAAAAAAAAAAAAAAAAAAAAAAAAAAAAAAAAAAAAAATTATTGAAAAATGTTTCTTCTTTTTTCCTCTCTCATCGTAAATTCTAACGGTTTTCATCCAAAAATTAACGCCAATGGTACTTTTGAAACATTTTTCAAAGTTCAGGGATATTTTTGAAACTTTTCAAAGGGAACTTTTTTAAACAAACCTCATAGTTCAGGGATATTTTTTATAATTTAGCCAAAAATAAAACCCACATTTTCTTATATTAAAAAAAAAAAACATTGCGTAACCATGTGGCGAATGACATATAGCATCTGAAAATTGTTACCGACACGTGGCAGTTATACGGTGGACTTAGATATTTGTGCATAAAAAAAAAATAAATGCTGATCTCATTAGAGATTCTCTTACTTATTTATTTATTTTTAAATTTTGATTCGGTCGCTCAAAATAAATAAATAATTTTCAAATTTTTTTATGAAATAAAAAAACCACAGATTCTTTTAGGTGTATTAATCGCCATTGGATTTGGATGATTTGATTTAATTTTTATTTCTCATCAAATAACACAGATCAGGGCTCAATTTTTTTTTTTATTTCTCAAATAATTAATGATTGAATTATTTTAATTATTATAGATTATACTGTAAATATAAAAGTTTGAAGAAAAGTACAGGAAAAAAAAACATGTCAGTAGCAAAAATACTTTAACCTATATAACTATTAATATTTTAAATATATATACACACAAAATGGTCTATGTCAATTTTATTTTTAATATTTAAGAATATTATTTTTACATTTTAATGCTTTAAACTCTCAATTTTACCATTAATTAATTAAAATATCAAAACTTTTTTTTGTTTAAATAATATTTTATTAACATATTTAGATACGTACGTGTACGGTTTAGCATATGAACTTGAGAAAATTTTCAAGATTATGGGAATATGAATATTCCTCTCGTCTATTATCATTTATCTGTTGTGATTATTTAAAAATTGTCCAATGACATTAAATAATTCTTTACGAAAGAAAATTCATAATGTGAATAACGAAGAGTAAGAGATCCTTTTTCCAATAAAACCAAAGACCCATGAAAATTAAAAGTCGTGTTTTCCAAGTTAAATGTTCATATTTTCAAATATGCTAACGAGTCAGTAACGTAGGCTCCATTTGATAACAATTTTGTTTTATTCAGTTTTTTATAACAATGGTTTTTCCTAAATTTTTATCAAATAATTTAGATTAAGCCAGATAACTTATTTAAATCATATAAAATTTTAAACAATGAATTTTAAATAAAATAGATGTTACATATCAATATAAAAGTAATTGAAATAATATGTCCACTTTGGTTATTATAGTTCAATCATAGCAATTTTATATTATTTTATCAAACACTGTACTTTTCAGGTTTAAAATTAAAATATACCAAACACTAATTTACTTCATGTTACAACTAATTTTTCTAGAAGCAAACTCGCCCCCAATTATTTTAAAAGTCAATCCTAAATTAAGTCTAAATCATCTCTCTTTTCTCTAAGAAGCTATAATTTTGAATTCTCACCGCTACACATAATGTAATATTATATATATATGAAAAAAAAACATTTTTTATATAGGAAAATCCTAATTGATTATCTTGTCCAAGATTCATATCTCCACCTCACATTTGATGTTGATATTCTTTGAATGAATTATTATGTACAATATGGTTCAACAATATATGGGATGAGAATCTGAACACTTTTTTTTAATCAAAGTTATAATACCTTAACCAGCTAGACTAGCCTTGAAGTTACAAAAAAAAAAAAAAAAAAAAAAAAAAAAAAAAAAAAAAAAACGAAATAACTTAATTGAGAATTTTAAAATATTGAAGTAAAAAACCACCCTATAATCAATTTGCCAACATGAATATAAATCAACCCTTAAATTAAATCTATAGTCAACATGAGCATAGAAATAAACTTGTACTAACGGCCAAGAGAATAGAGATATCCAGTTCGAATCTTCATTCTCACATGTCTAAAATAAATAAAGGCTAAATTATTTTTAAAAAAAAAAATGTCCCTGAACTATGGGATTTGTTTAAAAAAATGCACCTGAACTTTAAAAAGTTTCAAAAATACCCCCGAACTTTAAAAAATGTTTCAAAAATACCATTGTCGTTATTTTTTGGATGGAAACCATTAAAAAAATCGAGTTTCATTAATACTCTTTTAACTTTCAAAAGATTTTAAAAAATTACCTTATTAGAAATTTTTTTTTCCTTCTCTCACCGAAAATTCTTATGAAAATTAATGAGAAGTGTTATCTATTTTTCATGTATTCATACACTAGAAGCTTTTCTCCTCTTTCAACACATCATCCCAAGAGCTTGACTAGATTTTCGAAAATGGTACTTTCGACACATTTTTAACGGTTTTAACGGTTCCCATCCAAAAATTAACTGCAACGGTATTTTTGAAATGTTTTATAAAGTTCAGGGGTATTTTTGAAACAAACCCTATAGTTTAGGGGTATTTTTTTATAATTTAGCCATAAATAAATAAAGCATCTATAGTTATTGTTAAAATAAAATAAATTAAAATTTTTTTAAAAAAAAAAAAGTCTACAATCAACTTTTTTTTTTTTTAAAGTAAACTTAATTTGAATAATAGTTCCAAAAGTGTGGCACTGCCATTGTCTCTATAAAATCCACGCTCTGCTCTTCATTTCTCTGCAAGATCTCAACGTCGGCAAGCAAGAAGAGCGGGAATCAAAATCATTCCCTCTCGATCTCATTGATTCGTTTGTTCTCTTTCGATTTCAAGAACAAGAAGAAAATATGTCTCTGCTCTCAGATCTCGTCAATCTCAACCTCTCGGACTCCACCGAGAAGATCATTGCAGAGTACATATGGTCAGTTCAGTTCCCTCTCGTTTCTTCCCCTTCCTTTCGAATTTTCGATCCCCCGTTGTTTCTTTTAGATTCTTTTCGCTGATTCTGTTGTCGTGATTCTGTGCTTGAGGCTGGAAATACCTCTGTTACGAGTGGCGGGTTTCATTTCTTTTTATTTGTTTTGCTCTTTCGTGCTGTTTGTTTCCCGAGAAAGATCTAGCGAAATGATTTGAAGTTGAGAGGTTGTGTTGTTTGAGCTTCGGAACTTCGATTGGGGGAAATCTTGTTGGTGATTGTTTGTGCTCTGTTTATTGCTTGTTGAACTCTCGATTATGGGGTTTTTCTTTCCTTTGTTGCACCGAGTTCGTTTTATGTTCTTGATAAATCAACTTTAGTTACTCAAACTGTTCATCGATGATCGTGTAAAGTTCTGCAACTAATTAGTGTACTGGCTGTGTTTTTTCTTGTTCTGCAAATCGTCGAAGTTGAAGGGTTATCGTATTTACTGGGATTTCTTCTGATTTTATTTTGGTTTTCCCTTTTGATTTTGGGCTAATCATGGAAATTTGTTTGATTATGTTCCATTTGAACAGGATTGGTGGGTCAGGCATGGATCTCAGAAGCAAAGCAAGGGTAATTTCTTTTTGCTGTGAAGGAGAAGCTGTTTTTTAAGCATGAAATCTTTCTTGGTTCTGTCTTCTTTTTTAATTATTGATTTTCTTTGATTATATGTTGGGGTTTTTTTTTTCATACGAAGACTCTTTCTGGCCCTGTAAGTGATCCTTCAAAGCTTCCGAAGTGGAATTATGATGGATCCAGTACTGGCCAAGCCCCAGGAGAGGACAGTGAAGTGATCCTTTAGTGAGTTCATTATCTCTTCTTCTTTTTCCAATAATCTGCATAGATTTCAACAACTGATTGGATTTGGATCTTAACATCTGTTCTTGTTGTTGAATGATGAAACACAGCCCACAAGCAATTTTCAGGGACCCTTTTAGGAGAGGCAACAATATTCTTGTAAGTTTTAAGTTTTCAATGGAATTCATTTGGATTACAAGTTTCTGTCAAGTGTTGTTATATACTAGCTTGAAATGGCTTGAGCTTGACAATGATAATTTTGACGGCTTTAGGTTGTGTGTGATGCTTACACACCCGCTGGAGAGCCAATCCCAACGAACAAGAGACACGCTGCTGCTAAGGTCTTCAGCCATCCTGATGTTGCTGCTGAAGTACCATGGTGATTATCTAATTTCACCTCATATTTCTGATCATGAGATGAAAATCCATGAAATGATGTAAAATGTTAATATCTACAAATGCCATGTATTGAAAGTGACCTTTCACCCATAAATAATGTTGACAGGAACATCAAAACACATGTTGATATTATATAATGGCAGATACTTATAGTCTTAGTCCTACTTAGAATCTCCATGCTGACTTGGGCTCATTTGTTTTGAAAACACAGGTATGGTATTGAGCAAGAGTACACCTTGCTGCAGAAGGACGTAAAATGGCCGATCGGGTGGCCGATCGGTGGCTTCCCTGGGCCACAGGTAATTGAAACTACTCTCTCGTCTCAAACTTCTTAATTGATCAGATGAAGAATGGAGATACTTGAATGGAATCAGTAAGATAGAATATATTTCTCCTTAATCAAAGTTTCAACTAGTACATGATTCTGAGTTTCATTGTCGATAGGGACCATACTATTGTGGTGTTGGTGTTGACAAAGCCTTCGGCCGTGACATCGTCGACGCCCATTACAAAGCATGTTTATATGCTGGTGTTAACATCAGTGGTATCAATGGAGAAGTGATGCCAGGACAGGTATAGTTTTTTTCTTTTTCGTGGTTATGAAATGTGTTTGATTACGATTATGTTCTTATGTTAATTTGTGTGATTTCTTCTGCACCAATATAGTGGGAGTTTCAAGTTGGTCCTTCAGTAGGTATATCTGCTGGGGATGAATTGTGGGTTGCTCGGTACATCTTGGAGGTAACTTAAGTTGTAAAAGATTGCTTCAAATACCTATATTTTCGATGTTTGATGGTTTTTACGGTTTCGATTTTGTATTAACAGAGGATAACAGAGATTGCTGGGGTAGTCCTTTCTTTTGATCCAAAACCAATCCAGGTAAAAACCTCTTGTTCATCATCTTTTCTTTTGGAAAGTACTTTAGAAAAAAATCATTGTGGCTTTTCTTTCTTGTTTTATCATCTTTTGCTTATTCTGGTCTTTTTTCTTTCTCAATAACACCAGGGAGATTGGAATGGTGCTGGTGCTCACACAAACTACAGGTAATGAAACACTAGCTGTATGTTAATTGAACAGTAAACTGCGATCCGTCATTGAACTAACATGTTTGGTAATCATTTGTCAGTACGAAGTCGATGAGGGAAGATGGTGGTTACGAGGTGATCAAGAAAGCAATCGAGAAGTTGAAGCTCAGGCACAAAGAACACATTGCAGCATATGGAGAAGGCAACGAGCGTCGTCTCACTGGACGACACGAAACAGCTGACATCAACACCTTCTCATGGGTACAACCTATTCCTTTCTCCACATCTTATCAACATACCTATACTCTAGAAAAATTTGCTTGTTCTGATAATCACTTGGAGGTCAAAATACTCATGCCTTTGGATAAAAATCCATGATACAGGGCGTTGCAAATCGCGGTGCATCTGTTCGAGTAGGACGAGACACCGAGAAAGAAGGAAAGGGATACTTCGAGGACCGAAGACCTGCGTCGAACATGGATCCATATGTTGTAACTTCCATGGTTGCTGAAACCACCATCTTGTGGAAGCCATGAGGAGGAAGACCAGTACTTCCAAATTCAGAGTTTCAAATGGGATACTAAAATTTGAAAGGGGAAGTGGGTGTTTCATTAGAATCCTTTCCAGTTTTTACCTTCACAGTTAATTCTTATCCTTTTGTATCATTGTCATTTTTACTCTTCCATTTGAGCTCTGCAAGAGAAAGTTTACCACTCCCCATTGCTCCATTTTCTGTATCAAGTAATAAATAATAGATGGTTTCTATTACTGATAAAAATTTGTTAGCCTTTGATTTTCTTTCTCTTTTATTGCTATTTGGTCTCCCTTTGGCTCTTTTAATTAATTGCAATCAATTTTAGATAATGAAATTAATAAATGAGCTAGCTCTAATTTCAATGATCAATCTCTTAACATTTGAAACCAAAATTTGGTCAAATTTCAGATGAAAAAACCTACCTCAATCAATGGACAAAATTGACCAAACTAACCACTAAATTGAACAAAATTAAATTAAGCCAATCAAATTCAACAAACCTAACCTATTAAGTGTAGTTTAAACTCATTGAATTGGTGGTCAATTTTGTCGGGCTTAGGTTGTAGCTTGCGTAATGTAGTGTCAAAATTTAGAAAAACAATTAAGTCCAATTTAGAAAAACAATTAAGTCCACGTTTGAGAGTGATTTTAAAAGAGTTAAAATCACTCTTTAAAATCACTGTTATATTCAAAATCACTTTGAAATATGTCTTTAATAATTCAAGATTTATTTTGAATAATTAAAGGTATATTTCGAAGTGATTTCAAACCCGACAAAAGTTATTTTAGTCATTTTAAATTAACTCCCAAACATGCTATAATTCCGAGAGATAATAAATAAACTTGAATGCTCTAATTAGGTATGATGGGTTGGATTTTTGCTGAAAACAATTACTTTAAAAAAAAAAAATCAAAATCGAAATTTGGTCAAGTTGAACAAACAAAATCAATCAAACCTACCATAAAATTGACCAAAATTGAATTGGACCCAACAAAATCAACTCACCTACCCAAAATGTCAGTCTATTTTGTCACATTTTTCAGCTTCCATCCCCCAAAAATAAAAATAATTACAGTCAAACTTTAAAACAAAACAATTAACTTTTTCCTTAAAAAAGAAACAATTAACTTGGAAAGATAATAATTAATAGCAAGTATAAGATAACTCCTACATAATTAATCACTCAGCATTTGGGGTTTGTGAGGAACTCATTTCTCCTTTGGCTATCGGCTTCCGACCACAGTGACCACCTGTGCTTTCGACGATGTTCGTCGGAGGAGGGAGAGATGAAGAAAGGAAAGGTTAAACGAGCTCATTCACCATTTAAAATCATTTCTCAAACGTAAGGGATTCAAAGTATCGTTTTTAAACCTTAGAGACTAAATAGATGTCAATGCTAAACCTTAGGAACAAAAGGTTTTTTTTTTTTAAGTTTAAATCTCACTTTAGAACTTTCGAATTTGTTCTATTTTGATCCTTAAACTTTCAAATTTTGTTATATTTTAGTCTTTGAATTTTCAAAATGTTTATTTTAGTCCCTAAACTTAAAGAAAAAACCATTTTGGTCCTTGCTATATTACTTGTCTACCTTAAATCCACTTTGCCTAAGTTTATCTCTAATTTATTTGGCTAGAAATCATGCTCATATTAACATGCTAATACACATACCCAAAGCTACGTATTTAATTTGTTAAAATTGAAATAAAAGTGAGGACCAAAATAGGTATTGTTTGAAAGTTCATGAACAAAAATAGACATTTTAAAAGTTTAGGGACCAAAATAGAATAAACTTGAAAGTGTAGGGACTAAAATAGGATTTAAACCTTTTTTTTTAAATAGGTTTCGTTTTATAATCAATTGGTTTTTTAAAATTATATATGCTTGTTTTCTCCTAATTTTTTTACCATAGTTTTCATATTGAAGAAAGAAAGAAAGAAAGAAAGAAGAAGAAGAAGAAGAAGAAGAAGAAGAAGAAGAAGAAGAAGAAGAAGAAGAAGAAGAAGAAGAAGAAGAAGAAGAAGAAGAATCGAAAGTTAAGGTCCCGTTTGATAACCATTTGGTTTTTGAAAATTATGCTTGTTTTCTCTTAATTTTCTTATCATGATTTTCATTTTTGTTAAGTAGACACTTGAATTCTTAGCCAAATTCCAAAAACAAAAACAAGTTTTTGAAAACTACTTTTTTTTGTTTTCAAAATTTGACTTGGTTTTTGAAAACATGGGAAGGTTGTAGATAACAAAGCAATGAAAGTTGTGGAGAAAAGTAATGTTTATAAACTTAATTTTCAAAAACCAAAAACCAAAAACAACCAAAAACAAAATGGTTATCAAACGGGGCCTAAATATTCAAATTTTCGTCACAAAAAAGAGTAACAACTTGACGAACAAAACTAGCAACCCAACACTTAAGTTTACAAGCTACTCATATCTTGTACTAACACTACTTTAGAATGAGCCTCAACTCATTGATACCCTTCATTCAAATCTCAATTGTGCACGAGAATTCCTTTGTTCCAGGTCAACTCCCACAACAATAATAGGGATAACTCAATAACTATATGCTAAATCAACTCTAAGGAAGTAAAACAAATGTTAAGGACGAGGACACGACACAGATCTCCACAATGGTATGATATTGTCCACTTTGGGCATAAGCCCTCATGGCTTTGCTTTTTGTTCCACCCAAAAGGCCTCATACCAATCTTCTTTCACCGGAGTATACCCGCCTGCCCAGAGCTCAACCCGAGGATTCCACCCAACACGGCTACCTCTGAGACATGGCTCTGATACCACTTGTTACGGACGTCACGACACAGATCTCCATAATGGTATGATATTGTCCAACTTTGGGCATAAACTCCCATGACTTTGCTTTTGGCTCCACCCAAAAGGCCTCATACCAATGGAGATACTTGTCCAACCTTATATACCCATGATCCTCCCCCATCTAGTCAATGTGGGACTTTGGTCGCACTCCCAACAAAAAATTTACTTGGAAAATGACCAACAATCAAAAAGAAAGAAGAAATTATTCCTGTCATCAAGATTCTGAACTCTTCACAGTTCAATTGATCAAATAGATTGAAAGATTTAAAATATGCATTCTAAACACGAGAATAAAAAGAAAACATACAACTTAAGAGAGGCAAAAAAAAAAAAAAATCAATTTGAAATTTCATTCAATTTTGTTGTTTCAAATGGCTAAGGCCACATCTAATAACCATTTGGTTTTTTAAAAATAAGTTTATAAATTCCATCTATGAGGTTTTTTTTTTTTTTTTTTCATTGCCTATTTTTTATTAATGTTTTAAAAAATCAAGCCAAGTTTTGAAAAAAAAAATAGTTTTTTTTTTTAAAAAAAAAAAAGAAAAAACTTAATTTCGTTAAGAATTCAAACATTTCCTTAAGAAAATCATTGCAAAGAAAATGTGATAAAAACAAACCTAATTTTCAAAAACTAAAAACGAAAAATCAAATGCTTAGGGGCATAACACTATTTATAATGATTGAAAAGGCACCAAGGAAACACACAACTCTTGGTCATTTTAACCTGTAATCAACTAATACACTTTCAAATTCATGCATGAACCTTCTTAAATGCTATTAATACATAAATTTAAAAGGTAGATAATGTGTCAATTCGAGCATGGCTCCGTGGATAAAGTACTGATTACCATCTCAAAGGTTAATGGTTCAATTTCATTTATGCATTGTTGAACTAAAAGAAAGGTAGATAATGCATTAAAATACGTGAATGAAATAGATATAAAATTTAAGATATAGTCATTTGATATGACTTGGTATATAGTAACTTATTTGATCACAATTTACCGGTTATTATAGAAAATTGACTTATTAAAATGACAAAGTCATAAGAATTACTATTTTCAAATTTATATATAGACATTTTTTTTTAACATTTAAAAAATCAATTTGTAAGAAATAAATTTGAAACTCTTAAAAGACTAGATACCAAATTGAAAACACACTCACGCTATATTTAATTTAACTTTTCAAGTGTTTAATTTTGAAAAAAAAAAACATTTTGAGAAAAATTCTAGTGTTTCGCAACCACTAAAAATGACTTATTAAAAATGAGATTGAAAAATAAATCATTTTGAGAGAAACATTTGAAAACAAATTTTTTTTAAAAAAGTTTTTGAGTATATAATAATTTATATATAAAAACACTTACGAGGAAATGTAATCAAAGTGTTTAAATTATTAAAAAAATTAAAAAATGCATCCTTGAAAAATATCTATACTATATATAAAATACTATATATAAAAGGGGCTATGGGGAGAGAATCTTTATATGCCCATTTTGCCCTTTATTTTTTAATATATGTCTATTTTGCCCTCAACTTTAATTATTAGTTATTAATAGTTTAATTTAAATTACAATCTTATCTTACTATATATAAAAGGGGCTTAAGGAGGAGAATCTTTGCTTTCCTCTTTTGCCCTTATAAGTTTAATAAATGTCCATTTTGCCCTTCTATATTCGTTAAAGAGACACAACTCTTTGAGTTAAAGTGTCCTTCAATCTTTGCTGATGACTGTTCAAGCATAGTTAGTTACACATAAGATGCATCCATTCGAGGATTAAAATTAAAAATATATCTTACAATAAAAATGGGTCATTAGTCATGTCTTTCCAAAAAGCATATTGACATTTGAGTTTTCTACATATTTTTTTACTCTAATTTCATCACTATTTTGATATGTATAGATTTTTTGTATCAAAAACTATATTAAAAAAAAAAGTCATAAATCTTACTATATATAAAAAGGGCTTAAGGAGGAGAATCTTTGCTTTCCTCTTCTGCCCTTATAAGTTTAATAAATGTCCATTTTGCCCTTCTATATTCGTTAAAGAGACACAACTCTTTGAGTTAAAGTGTCCTTCAATCTTTGCTGATGAGACGTGACTGTTAAAGCATAGTTAGTTAAACATAAGATGCATCCATTCGAGGATTAAAATTAAAAATATATCTTACAATAAAAATGGGTCATTAGTCATGTCTTTCCAAAAAGCATATTGACATTTAAGTTTTCTACATATTTTTTTACTCTAATTTCATCACTATTTTGATATGTATAGATTTTTTGTATCAAAAACTATATTAAAAAAAAAAAAAATCATAAAGCACCAATAAAATATAACGATTGTTACCATTGCTATCCTAAATTTTATTAAACTTTTTTTTTGTATCAATATATTAATAGTCTAATTATTTTGAAATTACTTTTTTTCTTTTTTCTTTTTTCTTAAATTTATAACTTTTTCCTTGCAATCTTTGTACCATTCCTTTAAAGTCCTATGTAATTTATAGGCTAAATTATAAAAAATACCCCTGAACTATGGGATTTGTTTAAAAAATGTCCGTGAACTTTAAAAAGTTTCAAAAATACCCCTGAACTTTGAAAAATGTTTCAAAAATACCCTTGCCGTTAATTTTGGATGGAAACCGTTAAAGTTTGAGTTTCAAAAATACCCTTGAACTTTCAAAAAAATTTCAAAAATACCCTTATTGAAAAATGCTTCTTTTTTTTTTTCCCTTCTCCCACCGTAATTAACTCTTCTTCCAAAAATTAATGAGAAACTTTACTTATTTGTCATGTATTCATAATCTAGGAGTTTTCTTTCTCTTTCAACACATCCAAAGCACTTGGCTAGATTTTCGTATCGAATCTTCAAGATGACTTTTGTTTTGTTCTTGAAATTCTACATGTGTTGGTAGTCTTTTCAATATTATTTCCCAGCTTTCTCTATATTCCTATTACGAAAAATAAATGAAACTATTGTTGTGTAAGGATTCTAACAATTCTTAAATATCAATAAGAAAAAAATCATATATAAAACTTTTGATTATTAATCTTATAAATTGGACCAAACTCACAGTCTTACAAACCTTTCTTCTTCTTATCATTAAGATACACAAACAAAGAGAGAGCAAAATATGAAATAATATATATACATATATATGTTGTTTTCTCACACTTATCTTCTTTTTAAAAGATAAAACTTGATTTCAAAGGCTTTTTTTATTTGGTATTGTGTTGCACACAACCTTTATAAGCAAAGTTTTGCATTAATTTTCATGAAGAAAGAATTTACGGTGAGAGAGGAGGAAAAAGGAAGAATCATTTTTTAATAAGGGTATTTTTGAAATTTTTTTGAAAGTTCAAGGGTATTTTTGAAACTCAAACTTTAACGGTTTCCATCCAAAATTAACAGCAAGGGTATTTTTGAAACATTCTTCAAAGTTCAGGGGTATTTTTGAAACTTTTTAAAGTTCAGGGACATTTTTTAAACAAACCCCATAGTTCAGGGGCACTTTTTATAATTTAGCCTAATTTATATTTACCTATTTGGAGAAAGTTCTTCAAGAAAATGTATAAGAGCTATATTTAAATTGTCGAAGTAGTAATGGGAGAACTGTGAAACACATTTTGATATCATGATTTCCATTAATTAAGTCCACCTAATGGCACAAAATGATATCCATTCAAGTTCGAAAGGAAACAAATTTCCTGTTATATTATGTTGTGCGATGACGTTAAACAAAACACAATGACAAATTGTTCTGAATATTAGAAAATATATTTCTAAATATGTAATTTCACATTAACAACTTTTTTCAATGTCAATACAAAAATTCTTATCAAATCACTTGAAGATCAAAATTTGTCATCCAAACATACAAAAAAATGTTATTTTCAAAGAGGTTATACTTTATTAAATACTTTAGTTTTTTTTTTTTTAAAAAAAAAATCAACTTATATACATCTTATGAAATATATTTCTTTCTTTCTTTTTCTCCAAAATACAATCTCGAAGCCCACCGATGAATTATCCATGAGATAATAAACTATCTTTATGATGCCACTTTTTATGTTTTATCAAATTTAGTTTACAACTATTATATGTATTTTAATTTTAATTATATATCTTTTATTATTTTTTCTACCTCTTACATTATAGTTTAATGTCAAATATTTACTATTTGAACGAGATGAAAAATATATTTATTCAAAAGTTAACTTTCACCGTAAAAAATATATTCCAAAGATTTCAAACCACGTGCAAAATATTTCATATTTATTATTGTAAATGAACATAGAATAAGATAATATATAGTTTTAGACTTCTAGGCACCATTTTTTTTTTTTTAATTTTCAATCTAAAAAGTGAAATTTAACGTGCATCGCACGTGTTTTTAAACTAGTAAATATAAAAAGCGTGAAAGCCGTCTTCATGTTTGAAAGGTCACAAAAAATCATTAAAGGTAAAAAAAATAAAACCAAATATTTGAAGTGAAAATCTAATTAGACATAACTGTTCACGTACAAATAAAATATAGTTATTCAATTTACAATTAATTTTTAAAAAATTTATACGTAAACTCTTTTTTTTTTTTTTTTTTTTTTTGAGGAAATACATAAACTAATTATAATCTTGAGATTTTACCAAAAATTAAAATTAAAACTTCAAACAATGTAAGAAAATTTTTAGATTACTAAACTAAAAAACAGAAGATTATTTTTCAAGTTAACCTAAGATATATATATAATTTTATTTTTTATAAATTTTTGTATAATTACAATTTTAGTCCTTGAATTTTTAAGGTTCTGTCAATTTGGTCCCTGAATTTTAAAAATTATTCAATAGGTCCTTAAACTTTCACTTTTATATGTCTATTTTGCCCTTAACTTTAATTATTAGTATGTTTAAAAAAAACTTTAATTATTAGTTATTAATAGTTTAATTTAAATTATAATAAATATAAAAGAGTGTGAAAGTCACCTTGATATTTGAAAGGTCACAAAAAATCAATTAATGTAAAAAACTAAAACCAAATATTTGAAATGAAAATCTAATTAGACATAACTGTTCACGTATAAATGAAAATATAGTTATTCAATTTACAATTAATTATTAATTAATTTTTAAAAAATTTATACATAAACTATTTTTTTTTTTAGGAAATACATAAACTAATTATAATCTTGAGATTTTACCAAAAATTAAAAGTAAAACTTCAAAAGAAAATTTTTAGATTACTGAACTAAAAAAACAAAAGATTACTTTTCAAATTAACCTAAGATATATATAATTTTATTTTTTAAAATATTGTATTAATTTTTGTTTGTCCAGTTACAATTTTAGTCCCTGAATTCTTACGGTTGTGTCAATTTAGTCTCTGAATTTTAAAAATTATTCAATAGGTCCTTAAACTTTCACTTTTGTGTCATGTAGCTCTCTAACTTTCAATTTTGTGTCTAATAAGTATTTGACCTATTCGACATTTTAAAAAATTCACAAGCATGTTATATACAACATTGGAAGCTTAGGATCCCAATAGACATAAAATTCAATTTTATATCTAATAGATTAGTTAATTTATAAAAATCTTGAATATGTCAGGAACCTATCAGACATAAAATTGAAAGTTCAGGGACATATTTGACATTTTTAAAGTTCAGGAATCTATTAGACACAAAATAAAAATTCAGGAACTTATTAGACACTTTTAAGTTCAGGGACCAAATTGACACAACATTAAGAGTTAAGGAGTAAACTTGAAATTTAATCTAAATTTTATGAGGAATTAAAACAAAGTTCAAATAATATTATTTATGACATAAATGAACTGAAATAAAAACTACACACCTCAAATAGGGCTACGGATGAAAAGTTCATTTTCTTTGAACATATTTTCCAAAAACTCCTCAAATAGGGCTACAGAGGAGAATATTTGAATTCCTATTTCCAAACACTCCTTTATCAATTTTCGATTTTTCCTTCGTTTATGTAGTTGCAACTGTTCGAGTTGAGGTGTCTATTGAGAGAATTTAACAAGTGGTTACAGATGAAGTAATGCAACCTTTCATATACGAGTGACCTAGACGGTAGATATGTGAAAAAAAGTTAAAAGAAATTGTTGCATTATCTATATTACAATACCAAAATATTTAACACATTTATTCGATAAATTAATTACTAGCCCAACTTTTTGCTTTGTACTATATAGAATATTTTTTTTTTATGAAAATAAGACGATAATATGAAAACATTAAAATAAAAAATTTTACATTATCTAATTTTAAAAAATTTATGGTAACTAAAATAAAATTCATTCATGATAAGATTACTCTTTTTTTTTCAAAATTTTAATGAAAACTACAAGATTTCACGTGCATTGCACGTGTTTCTTGACTAGTTTAAATTAAAGGGTATTCCAATCGAGCCCTCACTACAACATCTAAGATACAGCGATGAATAAAAATTTCAATTTAAAGAGATGTTCTAGTGCCTTAACCACTCAATCATGGTTAAGTTGGCTAATTTAATTTTTTAATTAAAAAAATCAAAGATAAAATTGGGTTTGCCTAAATTAACGGAAATTAAATGGATCGTAATTTTTATTTTTTATTTTTTTTTTAAGAAAAAACTATCAAGATTTACCCTAAACTTGAAAAAATAAATAATTAAGTTTTATCATCACCTTTCGATTTCATCAAATTAAAGTTTAAACTTTGATAAATGTTGGAATATTTACCTTAAACTTGAATAAGTCTTGTAATTTTTAGCTTTCAGTTGACTTTCATTAATAAATTTGTCCATAAAAATATGGACAAAAATCAATTCATACCCATAAACTTTAAGAGTCGTTTCAATTAAAACCCTAAACTAATAAATATATGAATTTAAATCCTGAAATTTTATAAGTATGTATCAATTTACACTTTTTATTAGATTTCAGTTGAAAAATAATGTTACTTCACACGTATATAGACTTATAATTTGTATCAATTAAACTCCTTAACTTTTATAAGTGAATCAATGTAAACTATATTTCTCTCAAATGCATGGATGATATTCAGATGGATGGTCTAAATTTTTAAAGAAGTTTACACACATGTGTGAGAATTGATGTATAGATGATTTTCAAATTGAGGGTCGAAATCGATCTACTTATAAAAGTTTAAAGGTTTAATTGATACAACTATGAGTCTTTGCATGTGTAAACTAATGTTTTCCAAATGGAATCTAACGGAGGGTGTAAATTAATACAATTATTAAAGTTTATGATGATACAATTATTAGTTTAGACCCGTTTGACAACCATTTGGTTTTTGATTTTTTTTCTTCAAATTATTCTTGTTTTCTCTTAATTTCCTTACCATGGTTTTCATATTTGTTAAGGATGCATTAGACTCTTAGCCAAATTTAAAAAACAAAACAAGTTTTTGAAAACTATATATATATTTTCAAATTTTGACTTGATTTTTGGAATCATAGGAAGGATGTTGATAGTAAACCAAAGATATGTATAGGTGGAATGAGTGTTTATAAGATTAATTTTCAAAAACCAAAAATAAAAAACAAAATGGTTATCAAACGAGAACTTGATGTTTTAATGTGATTTTTTTTTTTTTTGAAAAGGAATACCAATTTCATTAATTAGAACAACGACAATTGTCAACACATTTGCATTGGGCGACATTACCCAAAGAAAGTAACCATGGTGGAAAATTTGATAACCACAACATGTTACTTGTATGTGCCAAAGCATGTTTGGCCAGAGCATCTGCTCTCAAATTCCTATTCCTAAGAATGTAATTGAAAGAAATATCTTTAAAAACTCTACACATATCCTGAATGTTGGTAATCCAATGAGCAACATCTGTGTTTGTATCCATATCCTGAATGCTGGTTATCAAACGAGAACTTGATATTTTAATGTGATACAACCTCCAAAAGTTAGGTAATATTTGCAATAAATGTTCGAGTTTGAGGTTTTTTTTTTTTTGAAAAAGAGTTTGACGTGAAATTTGATGCAACTTGTAAAGTGCCTTTTGTTTTTCTTTTGGCCTTTTTTTTTAATTAAAAACTTTCTAACGAAATTTTAAGCTCTTTAATAAAGGTTTTATATAAAACAACAACTTTAAATTTTCATAGGAACTTGATTCCTACTCAAATAATCAACTTGCCTAGTGTGGTGTTTTGGTTAATATACCCTTGGGTAGGAGTATCATAGACTCTATGTAAGAGAGCGTCATGATAAACTTCATTGAAAATTGTAGAGTAGATAGAGGTCAAAAGTTCCTCATGCATCACAAATGAAATTAGAGGAGATATTATTGTTAAAGAATTATGGTTGCATTATTTTCAAAAAAAAAAAAAAATTATGGTCACAAGTCAAAACGAGCATAACTCAGTGGTAATTGACATGTACCATTGATCAAGAGGTCAGAGGTTCGAATCCTTCTACTCCCAAATGTTGTTGTACTAAAATATATATATATATATATATATATATATATATATATATATATATATATATATATAGTCATAAGTTAGAGACTTATTGAAGGTCAATTTGAAGTCTAAATTGAGGAAATAGAAAAATGGAGTAAAGAAGTGTTACAGTATGTAGGACACATAGCTATGAACCCGAGAAGGGAATGGATTTTGGATGCTTGGACGTTTTCCCTAGAGCGTTATAGAAATAAACATTAAGCAAAACTTTAATTTGGAGCACCATGTTGCTTGATTGTAGTGCCAAATTATTGGAATGTGTAGCTAGTAAAGTTTCTAGTTGAGTGATGTTTTCCCACTCTTTTGTAACTTTAGGGTGTGGAAAAGAGAGAGAAATGAAAATGAAGACTATAATAGAGCAATTTTTTAGGGAGTATATATATATATATAAACACAAAGAGATTGTGAATCCATACTATAATATTCATCATTTTTAGAATCTTAAACATAGGGTGCGTTTGACGTTGATTTTGGAGGCGGTTTAAGTGATTAAAAAAGAATATAAACTGTTTTTAGCGTTTGGTAAAACAAATTATAAATTAATTTTTATAAAAGTGTTTTTTCAACCACGTTGTAAAATTCAATAATTGTAGGTTTTTTTTTTTTATTTAGAAAACCAATAATTGTAGCTTTTCCGTTTAGCTTTGCTAAAAATCTAATCTATAACTAACTATTTATTTCTTGATACGTTGTTTAGACTTGATTCAAGTGAATCATTTTTTTTTATTTAACATATTTTTATTTTATTATTTTATACTCATTTGAAATTATTTTTTTTTTATTTAAATTGAAATAATATTTTTTCCAATATAAGTAGCAAATTATAATTTTTAGCAAAATATAAAAACCTCATAGGTTAAACATAAGATTATATTTTAAATCATATCAAATTTAAAACAATTATCTTATATGTTTCAAAAAAAATAATTTATCTTAAAATAATTTTGAAATTAAATATCAACATTAAATTTATTTATTGAAAAAATATAATTAAGTTGCAATAATTTAGAATATTAATTTACCAAACATCTCAACTTGCTTTTTCGTCTATAAAACTGAAATTTACCAAACACTAATTTACTTTATAATACAGTTGATTTACTTAAAAGCACATCTAACAACAATTATTTAAGAAGCTACAACAACCCCAAACTAAGCCATAATTTGGGACAAATCAATGTAAATTTTATCCTGTCTTTTTTTCTACCATTTATCTTATTTCCTTCGATTGTTCTCTCTATTTTATGGAAAAAGAGATTTTAGGTGTGGTTTGGGAAAGCTACAAAATTCATAACAAATAGTAATAGAATAAAAACTCAAAGAAGGTGATTTTCGAAAATATTCACAAAAGCAAAGTAATATATTTTAAATAATAATTTGAGAAGTCAAAGTGAACATAACTCAATTGTACTCTCGACCTAGAGGTTTGAGGTTCGGATCCCCTACTCCGAATTTTGTTGTAGTTGTTATGTTCATATCAACAATCACTAATGATCAAGAGGTATGTGGTTCGAATCTCCCACTCCTATGCTGTAAAAAAAAACAACATCCCACATAAACAAATTAAAAAAAGAAAATAAAAACAATAAAGAAATAACATATCATATCACGAGAACTCTTAAAAAAAAAAAAAAAAGAAAAGAAAAGAAAGGAAAACATATCATGAAATATATTTTTTCAAAATATATAAAATGCAACTCATGCAAGAAAGAGCGAGGGAAGGAAGGGTTTTCGTCGTCGGTTATCGACTGAGCAGCACCATTCACCAAGTTGGAGAACGAAGAAACAAAGAAAACAAAGCAACATAGATGTTTTCTTCAATCCCATTTCATTTCTCTTCATCTCTTTCAAGGTAACCCTAATTACCCTAAAACTCTCTCCCCCTCCCATCTCTTTTCCCTTCAATATCTCGAACATTTCGTAGATCTTAGGGGCTTACAACTCGAATTCGTTTGAGGGTATTCGAAATCTCCAATTTTTCGGCGAAATGTCATTGACCCAGAAGCAATTCTCTCCCGGACATTCGATTGGCCGCTTTTAACTGAACTGCTTCTTATCTGATTGTTTCTTTGGAAGTCTCAATTCTCTCATGGATGTTTAGATTTTCGTTGTTTTGATGGAGTGTAGGGCTTAGCGGAGTGAGCGGGACTTGATGGCGGCCAGTGGCGCGGTTGTGGCAAATATTTATTAATTGTTATTAGGAAAAGTCCAGCGGCGTGCTAGGAATGTTTTATCATGGCACAGCAGTCGTCCCGACTTCATCGTCTTCTGACTCTCTTGGATAGTATCCTTCTTCTTCATGATATTGTTGTGACGAAACTGTGTACTTAGTTGTTATATATGCATTAAATTTCATATTTGAGTCGGGTTTTTTTTCCTTAACGGAATCCTAATAGCTGGTTCAACTCAAGCAACGAGATTTACTGCAGCTCGTCAGTTGGGGGAGATTACAAAATCCCATCCTCAGGACTTAGCCTCTCTTTTGAAAAAGGTTATAATTTTTTTGGGTTTCATTTCACCTTTTAGTACTATTACTATTGTTGTTGTTGTTGTGGTAGAATTTAATATGTTAAGTCAATCTTAATTGTAAGTTTATGTAAACAGGTATCTCAGTATTTACGTAGTAAAAATTGGGATACACGGGTTGCGGCTGCACATGCCATTGGGGCTATTGCGCAGAATGTGAAGCACACATCTGTGTCTGAGCTCATTGATTGTGTTGGATTAAAGATTTCTGAGGCTGGATTGTCTGGTACTATCGAGGATGTCCTGGCAATGCCTGATTTTCAGTCTGCATTTAAAAGGTTTCTCTTTGCTTTCAGAGTTTCTAATTTGTGCAAATGCACCATGTCAGTAGTTTACTGATTGAATGCTGCATTTTCTCCACAACAGTTTTGATATCAATAATGTGCTTGAATTTGGCGCTTTGTTGGCTTCTGGAGGACAGGTAATCCATCTATTTTAGTAGGTTATTTTGCTCTACATATGCTCTGGTACAAACTCACGAATATGCACTTTTGTGCAAATATGTATATTTCTATTTCTTTTCTTTTTTATGAATAATTACAAAAGATTACCAACATATTACAATGGAACCAAAAATTGGAAAATTTACACAACTCTAGACCCAATACGCTTGAGTGAACAAAGGGCATGAGAAAAATAAAGGGCTTAGAAGAAATAGGTTCAATTCATGATGGCCACTTTGATAGCGATGACTCCACTTTTCCAAAAAACTTTCAAACTGACAACTTTTCTAATTAAAAGCCACTTTCATTAAGAAAGATGAGAGAATATAAAGGGGCGTACAAAAAAAAAAAAAGCGCAGAAGGAGCCAAATTAAAACAAAAAGGGACTCCAATCTAACAAAACATGACCAAAAAGGTAATTATAGAAAACCTTGGTCACCAACACCCAAAGAGAAGCGTGGAGCCCAACATGATACCAAACCTCTTTCCAAGAACTTTCTAACCTTCTAAAAATCTTGTTATTTCTCCTAGCCCAAAGCCCCCACAAAGCCCCCACAAAGCTCCCACAAAACTGGAAATAAGCCAACATGTTATAGAAAGCAACCCTTAGGGTGAGTGAAGAAGAACCTCCTCACTATAAAAGCTCCATGGTGAGCCAAATAAACATCAAAGGTCTCAAGAAACAATTCCAAATTGAAGAAGTGAATTGACAATTCCGAAAGAGATGATCAAGGTCCTCTTCTACTTCTATAAAGAATACGATAGTACGACTCTTTGAAAAAAGACACCAAAAAAATGGGACAATAGTAGGGGGAGAAGGAAGGATCCACCAAACAAAGGAAAAAAGATCTGCAAGAAAATTTTAGAAGAACTTGGGGCCAAAGACAAGCATCCCTTCTACTCAGACTAATGAAAAAAAATCCTCCAATAGAGATAAAAAGGCCATAATATCTGTCGTCTTCCTATTGGACAACAAATGACAAAATCACATAGCAAGAGAGGAAGAATTGTCCAAAGTATGTAAAGATTAAATCCATAGAACAACCTCACATAGAAGGTAGAGGGTATATGGTAAGGGAACAAGGGTATATGGTAAGGGAACAAGAAGCAGAGGAGTTTCCTATGCCAAAAAAAAGAAGAAAAAAAAAACTAGGAGCAGAGGAATCTCTCTCTCAATCACCTATCCTCCCAAAAATAAGAATTAGACCCATCACCCATAAGAGTAATGAACAAACTGAGAGGAAAAGTAAAATTAGAGGAGATAGACTTCCGTAGGTTTCTAAAAGTGCCTCTTGTGAACCCCACCCAGAGGTTCAATTCAAATTGATGGGGAGTGGGGAACCATACTTGCTCACCATAATCCTATGCCACAAAGTATCAAGCACACCAACCATTTGGTCAACAAGGCCTCGTTATACAACCTCAAATTGCCAATGCCTAGACCTTCTAGATTCAATGTTTTGGACACCACCTCCAACTTGACAAGATGAGAACCCTTCCTCGCAGCAACCCCCCCCCCCCCCCCCCCCCCCCCCAAGAAAAAGTTCCTCTTAGTCTTCTCTAAACTCTATCTAGTGGAAATGGGTATTCTAAACAAAGGAAGTTGGTCAAAATCCCACTCAAAATGGACAAGATTAGAGTAACTCCACCCCTTGTGGAAAAAGCATTTCTCGAAGAGAGACACTTTTGCACCTTTTCCACAAGAGAATCTCAAAATGACATACATCTAGGGTTGTACCAAGGGGAAGATCCAACTAAGAAGAGGGGAAAGATCCAACCTTGCATTTTCTCTGATTCTATTAATATTTTGACCAGAAAATGACTTGAAAAATGATAGAATACAGGTAAGATTAACAAGATACATATCCTTATCTGAACCGAAAAAGATAATGTCATCAACAAACTGAGGATGAGACAACAATAAATTATTCCCTCCACTAGACTCCTTTAAAATATTACCCTTCACACCTTTCAAGACCACTCCAACTCAAAATCTAGGATCTCCATT
Source organism: Luffa aegyptiaca (assembly GCA_017139565.1). Classification (NCBI taxonomy): domain Eukaryota; kingdom Viridiplantae; phylum Streptophyta; class Magnoliopsida; order Cucurbitales; family Cucurbitaceae; genus Luffa; species Luffa aegyptiaca. The sequence goes on from CM029396.1 coordinate 2,478,019, forward strand.
TATAATCAAAACGGTTAAAAATCATTTTTGGTCTCTGAACTTTCATGAAAGTAACAATTTAGTCCTTGAACTTTGATTTGTAATGATTTAGTCCCTATACTTTTAATTTTGTAACAATTTAGTCCCTAAACTTTAATAAGTAACAATTTAGTCCCTAAACTTTAATAAGTAACAATTTAGTCCCTGTATTTTCAAATTTGTAACAATTTAATCCTTGTCGCAATAAATTTCATCAAAATTAAATGTCAATTTTTATTATTTAATTAATGACTAGACTTTGTGGTTTATAAATATATTGGGTCCCAAATTAGTTTATAAATCTATCTATCTAAGAAATTTCATTAAATCTTAACATTAATTTTCACTATACAGACTAAATCATTACAAATTTTAAAGTACATGGACTAAATTGTTACATATGAAAGTTCAAGGACTAAATTGTTACAAAATTGTAAGTATAGGGACTAAATCGTTACAAATCAAAGTTCAGGGACTAAATTGTTACTTTCATGACAGTTCAGGTACGAAAAGTGATTTTTAACCTAACCAAAACCTTTCTTCTAGAGAACTTTATCCTAAAAGTCTCAACCCACATGGTCATAAGACCATAAGACTTCTCAAAATGGAACCTCTCCATGCTTATAAATTCTATAATCTTGGATAGTGTTGGTAGCTATAAGAGTTTGATTCAAAATTTGTTATCTTCAATGACGACACCTTGGAAATCCAAGATTGGAAATTAGAGAATGCATCAGGGAGGACCTTTCTTAATCTATCAACCCATCACCTTGACAATGATTTTATAAATACTAGTAACCAAACTATAGGGGTGGAAGAATTTGTTGCTTTCTAAAGGGGGAAGGGTTACTTTAGCACAATCTGTCCTTAACAGCCTTCCCATATACTATTTCTCCCTTTTAAAAGCCCCGGTTTCGATGATTAAGAAGTTAGAGAAGATTACGAGGGATTTTATTTGGAATGGTGGCAAGTACAAACCCGCTTGTAATCTCGTCAAATGGGATTGGACTGCCTTGCCTATATCCCATGGTGGTATCGGAGTGGGGGCTTTAAGCCAGCGAAACAATGCCCTTCTAACCAAATGGTTATGGAGATTTGCCCATGAGAGGGAAGGCCTATGGAGGAGGGTCATTGGTAGCATCTACGGGGTTGATAGTCTCGGATGGAGATCCATGGCTCTCAAAAAGAAAAAAGGCAGAAGATTGTGGCCCAATATTCAGAAGAATTATGGCAGCTTTGAGAGATTTACTAAGTTTCAGGTCAGTCGTGGGAGAAGAATTAGGTTTTGGGAAGATGTTTGGTGTGATGTGCAGCCTCTTCATGTTACTTTTCCTGATATTTATGAGATCTCTCATAAGAAATTTGCTTCAGTGGAAGATTGTTGGGATGATAACAACCAAACGTGGAACCTAGGCCTTCGTAGAGGGCTATTTGACTGTGAGTTGAGTAGTTGGGTGGCTCTTTTGGGCAAACTAGATAATATTCAGTTGGGTAATGCGATGGATAGAATCACTTGGAAGTTGGAAGGTACGGGCCTTTTCACTACTAAATCACTTGGAAGTTGGAAGGTACGGGCCTTTTCACTACTAAATCTATGTTCCAAAAGCTCCAAAATTGGGTTCTCTCCCCCTCAGTTTGTAGACTGTGCTTAAAAGAGAGTGAAGATATTGATCATATTCTTCTGCATTGCGATTTTGCCTACAAGAGTTGGAACTTTGTTGCTGGTTTGCTGGGCTTATCGTTCTGTTTTCCGAAGAGAGTGGATGGTTGGCTTGAAGAAGGACTGCAAGCTTGGAATTTGAGAAAGAAGGCCAAGGTGATAGGGGGATGTGTGTTTAGAGCTACTATTTGGCTCTTGTGGAAAGAAAGGAATGCTAGAACCTTTGGAGATAAGTCATCTTCTTTTGATTCTTTTTGTAATACTGTACAAATTACAGCCTCTTGGTGGATTACTTCACACAAAAAGTTCTTCTGTAATTATAGCTTGCTTATGGTTATTAGAGATTGACAAGCCCTTTTGAGATAGTTTTGGGAGGGGTGATCTCCACCCCGACCTTTAGGCTGTTTCTTGGTTCTTTTTTGAGATCAATATATTCTCCTTTGATGTTTCTTATCAAAAAAAAATAAAAATAAAAAAAAATACTAGTAGCCAAACTGATAGGCTTGAAATCCTTGACCCTTCTAACCTTGTCTTTTTTAGGGATAAGACAAACAAAGGTTTTATTTAGAACCGTTCAAGATCCCTCCCTTATAAAACTCATAAAAGACCTTTTAAAGTTCACTCTTATTACAGTCCCAATTATCTGGAAAGAAAAACGATGGTAAAACTATCTGGACATGGGGCTTTATCCCTATGAAACCCAAAAGCCTCCTTCCTAATTTCTTTTAAGAAAAAAAAGGAGATTCCAACTCCAACCAACTTATCCCTCCAAGAGATAAGACGCCAATCAAGGCCTTCTACAAAAGGCTTGGAAGAAACAACCAGAGCGTAAAAAGACGAAAAAGGACTTAACCTCGATCCCTTATCCCCACCCAAGGTTTTGCCATTAGCATTTTCTGGAGAAACTATGGTGTTCTTGCTCCTTTTCCCATTTTCCATTCTATGGGAATGGGGTTACAATCCCCTTCTTTGGCCCATTTTACCTTTGCTTTCTGTCTCCAGCTGAGATCCTCCCTCCTCACCAACTCCTCAAAACCTTCAACTTAAAACTTAAAAAGTAGACCATGGCAGCATGAAACATGGAATCAAGACTTCAAGTTTGGAAACATCAACCAACAAGAAGAATCCCCAAGAGCTGCTAGCTAGGAAACTATTCAAATACCCTTTTTAACCCCAAAGTCAGCACCATAAACTTGGGAACACAATTGAGGAACAAAACACCAGCTGGAGATCACATTCTAAAGTACAGAATCTTGAAGACCATTGACTTTAGAATCCAGAACTAGCAACATGTCTTGGAACCACAATATTGATTTCATTACATCATAATGCAATCCAATTCAATAGAAAATTTTTTGTATCCATAGTGCTAGGAAATTGACACTCAAAGAATAAACTTTGACCATTGATGCTCAAGGTTGACACCGTAACGGATCGAGAGGGAAAATCATTGCTAGGAGAGGCCTAAGGCAAGGGGACCCTTTATCCCCTTTCCTTTTTACCATCGTTGGGGATGCTGTTAGTAAATCTGAGCAGTATTGTCTCGAGAAGAAAATTCTGAATGGCTGGTTGATTGGTAAAAATAAGTTAGTGGTTTCTATGCTTAAGTATGCAGACGACACCCTCATTTTCTACCTGAACAACGAGTTAGACATGGCTAGATGGAGGGACATTATTAATCTGATCATGGTGGGCTCGGGTCTGGTGCTGAATATGGAAAAGACCTCTATGATAGGTATCAATGTTGACATTGAGGAAACGACCAAATGGGCCAAGTTTTTTGTGTGCTAAGGGAATTCTCTGCCTATTAAATATCTTGGCTTTTCGCTCGGGGGTAACTATCATAGGAAATCCTTTTGGGATCCTTTATTGGAGAGATTCAAGCGGAAGATCAACAAGTGGAGGAGATTTCCCATTTCTAAAGGGGGAAGAGTTACCTTTGCCCAATCAGTTCTCAATAGTCTCCCTTTGTATTACTTCTCCTTACTCAAGGCTCCCAAATCCATAATCAAGGCCATGGAAAAAATTGTTAGAGATTTTGTTTGGAGTGGATGTCTGTACAAATTGGGAGCAAATTTAGTTAAATGGGAATGGTCCTTCATCTAATGGGATCTCTCCCTTTTTGTGGGCTAGTTTTTTTTTTGTTCGCCCTCGTATTCTTTCATTTTTTCTCAATGAAAACATGGTATTTCATCCAAAAAAAAAGTTCAATGGGAATGGTCCTCTTTGCCGATTCATCATGGTGGTTTAGGAGTGGGTTCTCTAATGCAAAGAAATTTTGCCCTCACCTCCAATTGGCTATGGAGGTTTATCCAAAAGGAGAACTCTTTATGGAGGAAGGTGACAACATTTATGGGATATCTCTTTGTGGGTGGAAGTCCGACCAGCTTAAAGGAAAAAAAAGGGAACAAAATTTGGGTGGATATAGCCGCAAACTACCCCATTTTTGAGCAGTTCACTAAATTTACTATCAAAAGTGGAAGGTGCCATCAAGTTTTGGGAGGATAGATGGTGCGATGATCAACCCCTCAAAACCCTCTTCTTAGACTTATTCTTCATTTCAAACAAGAAGAATGCTGCCATTGCAGATTGTTGAAACAATGAACTCCAATCTTGGGATTTGGCTTTTAAAAGGGGCCTTTTTGATAGGGAGCTTAGCAGTTGGATGGCCTTGGTGAAAAAAAATTAAGGATGTGAATCTGGTTAATGATCATGACTTGATAAGTTGGAAGCTTGAAGGGTTAGGCAAATACTTGCAAAATCTATGTTCCAAAAGATGATCACAACTTCTCCTAAAATCAATCAATCCATCAGTAGTATGATATGGAAGCACAAAAGTCCTAAGAAGGTTAAAGTTTTTCTGTGGTCTCTTGCCTGAAGAAGCCTAAATACGGATGATAAACTTCAAAAGAAATTTAATCAGTGGGCTCTATCCCCCTCAGCTTGTAGGCTTTGTCTTTAGTGAGCAGAATGCCTAGATCATCTCTTTATCCATTGCAATTTTGCGGGGAAAGCTTGGAATTTTATTGGAGGCCTGCTAGGTATTTTTTTTGTGTGCCAAAGAGGATCGATGAGTGGTTAAATGAAGGGCTGGCTGCGTGGAATCTTAAGAGGAAAGGCAAGATTATGGCTAGCTGTGCTTTCAGGGCTACTCTTTGGCTTTTGTGGAAAGAAAGGAATGCTAGAACTTTTGAAGATAAGTCCGATAGCTTTGATTTTTTTTTGTGATAGTGTACAAAACATGGCTTCTTGGTGGATATCTTTATACAAAAATTCTTTTTGTAATTATAGCTTGCGATTATTAGTGATTGGAAGACTCTGTTAAAATAGTTTTTGGGCAAGAGTTTACTCCACCCTTGGCCCTTAGGCCGTTTGCCCCTTTTGTGATTAATATATATCTATGATGTTTCTTGTCCAAATAAAAAAAAAAAAAGGTTGACACCGTAACGAAGATCAATCTCTCTTCTTCTTCTTCTGTCTCACTATCTTTCTTTTTCATTTTTATTCTTTTTCTTTTTCTTTTTCTGTTTTATTATTTTTTATTTTTTTTCATTTGACTTTTCTGTCTGAATACCCTCGGCTCTATTTGAACCCAAAACCCCCTACCCCACCATGCTTTCTTAGTATGAATAAGCTCCCCGCTTTTCAACAGTCTAAACCACCCCTTGAATCTTCTACTCATTTATCTCCAATATATATATTTCTATTTATTACTTGTTGCTTTTCAGTGCCCCTGTCATTATCTTATATATTTTAATACAATGAGTTGCCAGTTGTTGGTCCTTGAAGCTATACTTGGATAGTTGTTTTTTTTCAATAAATAATAATGTTAATCTTTATATTTTCAATTTGTATATTAGAAGATAATAGAGGATATTCAGCAATTGGCCTGATCATACTATAAATCGTTTACGTAGTTCTACTATATTTTTCAATTTATTCAAAAAGACCTAAGTTGCCCAAAAAAATCTAGAAGTTGAAAGTATTGAAAATTTAGATTTCTAAACAGTGCGTTGTAATGAAGTAGGAAAGACTCATGAATTTAAAGGGTCTATGGATTGATTTTAAAATATTACCTTGCAGGAGTTTGATGTCACCAGTGAAAACATCAAGAACCCGAAGGAGCGATTGGCTCGTCAAAAACAAAATCTTCGTCGTCGTTTAGGTTAGCATACACACACACATTTGAAAATGATATATTATATTGGAGTATGTATTATTTGCAATCTGTATTATAATATAGTTAAGGATTTATCTTGTTTATTTACTATATTTCTAGACTGTTGCATGTATTTTTTTTATTCCAATTACTGGTCCTTAGAGAGAATTGGGGTTGCCAAATTGAGCATACTTGGTAGATAAAACACCTACTGTCTTTCCTTGGGGGGGAATGTTTAAGTTTAATCACCCACCCCACATTTGTTGAACTAAATAAAGAACAAGGAAAAAAAAAAGCGATTTGTGCTTTTATAACTAATGTATTGATTTCATGAATTGAAAATAAGAGACTAGGTCAAGTATGGGACTTCATTGAAGATTTTTGAAGAAAACCTAGAGGATGTTGTTGTCTTTTGAAGGCTTTGGTTAGAGTTTCATGGGTAGCATTTCATACCTCTATGTAGAACAATCTATAACATGCAGTATGGTATGGTTTTTCTAATTTCTCATCATCTGGTTGGTTATTAGTGTAGAACAGTATGAATAAAAGTTGGTTAAAATAGATTCTTTGTGGGGAAGAATTTTTTTTCCCTCTATCTTTTTGAGTCTTCTAAATGTTGTCATGACCCGTTTATTTCTCTAGAATTGTAAAGTGTTGTTTTTCTACCATATATCTTTGGATTCCTTGAAGTCTGTAACTTCAAGAAAAATTATTGCAGAGATATTTATTAGGATGCTCTTGGGTCGGCATAATAACTACAAATATGCTGATTGGCTTTGCATGCTTGATTTTCCTACCTTTCACTAATAAAATAGCTTTCACTTGAGGAAATGATAAAAAACCCTGAAAACCTCTTTAAGAATAGTATCTTAGCTACCATGAGTTATGAATCATAGCCTTCCCTTAGGAAATGGCAAAATACACAAAAAGATCAATATCCATGAGATAGTACAATAGATCCATAAGATGCTATTTAGTTGTGCCTTTATAACTCATATTCATGTTTGCTTTGGGTGTCGGTATCTAAGGCTTTTTGTAATTATCCGTTTGGTCTCATGTTGCTTGATTGGAGTCCCTTCTTGTAGTTCTTTTGAGCTTGGTTTTTTAGATGTTTTTGTATTCTTTCATTTTTTTTTTCTCGATGAAAGCCCATCTAAAAGACCAGGAGCGTCTAGCTGCTAATGATCAGATCCGGGACCGTGATGTTTCCTTATGAAGATGATCTCTTGGAACGTCAGAGGCCTGGGGGACCGAACTAAAAAGATGTTAGTTAAAGATTTCCTTAGTAGAGAGAATCCGGACTTAGTTATCCTTCAAGAAACTAAGCTCCAGCAAGTTGATAGGCGGGTAGTTAAATCTGTTTGGAGCTCCAGACATGTTGCTTGGTTGAGTTTGGATGCGATTGGTTCGGCTGGCGGCATCCTCCTTATGTGGAAAGAGAACTGCGTTGAGGTAAAGGACTCGGTCCTAGGGGCTTTTTCCATTTCTGTTGAGTGCACTTTTCACTGCCAGATTAAAGGGTGGGTGACGGGTGTTTATGGCCCGTGTTCGACTAACGATAGGAAAAGATTCTTGCTTGAGTTGGCTGATGTTGCTGGGCTATGTCATGGCATTTGGTGCGTTGCTGGTGACTTCAATATTGTAAGATGGGTAGAGGAAAGGCTTAACGCCAAGAGGCCAACCAAAAGTATGAGGATATTTAATCGCTTTATTTCTTCCTATGATCTTATTGATATTCCAATGAACAATGGCAGGTATACTTGGTCCAGATCGGGTGAGAGAGTTGCAGCCTCGAGATTGGATAGATTCTTAGTTACCAATCAGTGGAATGACACGTTCAAGGAGCTTAGATTAGACAGACTCCAGCGCCTTACTTCTGACCACTTTCCCCTGGCTTTGTCTGTTGGAGCTATGAGATGGGGTCCCTTGCCTTTTAGATTTGAGAATATGTGGCTTGAGCACCCGAACTTCAAAAAGTCAGTAGAGAAATGGTGGGCTGATATCAATCCGATTGGTTGGGCTGGTTTCCGTTTCATGAGCAAATTAAAAGGCCTGAAAGAGCATCTTAAAGCCTGGAACAGAGAGGTATTTGGGAATCTGAAAGAAAACAAGAGAGCCATCCTTGAGCAAATTGAGAACCTGGATCGGTTAGAAGATCAAGGGAGATTCCAATCCCATCACATATAGTTGAAAGGCTAAAGCTGAGAGCTTCCCTCCTTGACATCACGGTGTCTGATCAAAGGAGGCTTCTTTAGAAATGTAAAATCAAATGGATGAGGGAAGGTGACGAGAATACCGCCTTTTTCCATAGATGGGCAGGTTCCATGAAGAGCAGATCCTTCATTGCCGCGCTTGAAAGTGAAGAGGGAGGATTCCTCTCATCTGAAGCCGATATTGAGAAGGAGATAATTGGTTTCTTTACCAAGCTGTATTCTAAAGATGATAGCCCCCGGTTTGTGTTAGATGGCCCGAATTGGAGCCCTTTAGATGGTCAGAATAGTGCCAGGCTGGAGGTGCCTTTCAAAGAAGATGAGATCTTGAGAGCTATTAAAAGCTTAGGCCCTATGAAGTCCCCGGGCCCCGACGATATGACTGGAGAGTTTTTTAAAATTTTTTGGAACATTTTGAAGCTGGATTTAGTAGAGGTGTTCCACGAGTTTTTTAAAAACGGAATCATTAACAAAAAAACAAATGAAACCTACATTTGTTTGATCCCGAAGAAAAGGGGTGCCTCCAAAATCAGTGATTTTAGACCCATCAGTTTAGTTACCTCTCTTTACAAAGTTATGGCCAAGGTTCTTGCTGAAAGATTGAAGGAAGTTCTCCCCAATACCATTAGTGACTGCCAGACGACTTTTGTGCAAGGGAGACAAATCCTTGACCCGATTTTGGTGGCAGCTGAGGTGGTTGAAGAGTGTAGGTGCAAAAAAGAGAAAGGTGTGCTTCTTAAACTTGATTTTGAAAAAGCCTACAATAAAGTGAGCTAGGAATTCCTTGACGCCATCCCCAAGCTTAAAGGTTTCGAGACTTTGTGGAGGAAATGGATTAGAGGCTGTTTGGTGAACACTAATTTCTCTATTATGCTAAATGGTAAACCGAGGGGAAAGGTGTATGCTTCTAGAGGGCTAAGACAAGGGGACCCCCTATCCCCTTTCTTATTTACTATTGTGGGAGATGCTCTTAGTCGCTCGGTTCATTATTGTTTAGAGAAGAAAATTCTTAAAGGTCTGCACGTGGGAAGGGATAATGCTGAGGTTTCCATATTGCAATACGCTGATGATACCATTGTGTTTAGTGCTTATGATGAGATCGTGTTGCAGAATTGGTGGGAGATTTTGATGCTTGTTTTGAAGGGTGCGGGGCTGTCTTTGAATCTTGCCAAAACCTCGATTATAGGGATTAATACTCAAGCTGAGGACATGGATTGGTGGGCCAATAAATTCGGGTGTAAAATGGAGTCTCTCCCAATTAAATACCTTGGCTTCCCCTTGTGGGGTAACCACCGCACTAGAAAGTTTTGGGATCCTATGGTTGATAAGTATGAAGCTAAATTAGATGGCTGGAAGAAGTTGTTGCTCTCTAAAGGGGGAAGGGTTACTTTGGCCCAATCGGTCCTTAACAGCCTCTCAATTTACTACTTCTCCCTCCTTAAAGCCCCTGTTGTAGTTATAAAGAAGTTAGAGAAGCTTACGCGTGACTTTATTTGGAATGGTGGCCATTACAAACCTGCTTGCAACCTTGTTAAATGGGAGTGGACAACTTTGCCTACTACCCATGGGGGCATTGGAGTGGGAGCTTTAGGCTTACGGAATACTGCCCTCTTAACCAAGTGGCTTTGGCGTTTTGCCCACGAGAAAGAGGGCCTCTGGAGGAAAGTTATTGGCAGCGTATATGGGACTGATGATCTCGGTTGGAGAACTACAACCCTTCCTAAGAAAATGGGCAGACGTTTTTGGCCTAACATTCAGAAGAACTATGATGGTTTTGAGAGATTCACTAAATTCCAGATAAGCTGTGGGAGAAGGATTAGATTTTGGATTGATGCCTGGTGTGATTTACAGCCCCTTAAAGCCGTGTTCCCTGATTTATTCGAGATCTCTCATAAGAAATCTGCTTCTTTTGCAGAATGTTGGGAGGACAGCGCCCAAACGTGGAACCTTGGCCTTCGACGAGGGCTTTTTGACTGTGAGCTGAGCAGTTGGGTGGCCCTCATTGGCAAGTTAGACAATATCCGTATGGGAAATGAGATGGACAGAATTATTTGGAAGTTGGAAGGCTCGGGGCTTTTTTCTACTAAATCTCTGTTTAGTAGGTCGGTTGGAAAGTCCCCTAAGATCAATCTGTCTCTTGCGGGCAAGATTTGGAAACATAAGTCTCCTAAGAAAGTAAAAATCTTCCTTTGGAGCGTGGCTTATAAAAGCTTGAACACGGATGATAAAGTGCAAAGAAAGATGAAAAACTGGGTTCTTTCTCCCTCTGGGTGGAGACTTTGTTTAAAAGAAAGTGAGGACATCGACCACATTCTGTTACATTGTGACTTTGCCTCCAAGACTTGGAACTTCATTGCTGGTTTGTTGGGGCTATCTTTCTGTTTGCCAAAAAAGGTGGATGACTGGCTCGAAGAAGGGTTGCAAGCTTGGAATTTGAGAAAGAAGGCCAAGGTGATAGTGGGTTGTGCGTTTAGAGCTTCCATTTGGCTTTTATGGAAGGAAAGAAACACTAGAACCTTTGGTGACAAATCGTCTTCTTTTGACTCTTTTTGTAATTCTGTACAAAATACGGCCTCTTGGTGGATTTCTTCTTACAGAAAGTTTTTTTGTAATTATAGCTTGCTCATGATTATTAGCGATTGGCAAGTCCTTTTGAGATAGTTTTGTGTTTGTTTGGCGGGGTAATCTCCACCCCGGCCTTAGGCTGTCCTCTTTTGTGATTAATATATATTCCATTGATGTTTCTTATAAAAAAAAAAGAAGGTCAAGAAGCCTTAAAAAGCCTCATTAAAATCATTAAAGTCAAGAAGCCTTAAAAAGCCTCATTAAAATCAAGAAAGTCAAGAAGCCTTACAAAGCCTCTTGTAATGAAAAGGTAAGAAGGGTATTTGGTTGTGCTTTTGGTGGAATAGGTTTTATAATTGTTGTATATATGCACATACACATATTTGTAAGAAACTAATTTTCATTAAGATAAATGAAAGTTGAAAAATGAGGGCCTACAAAATAGAATAGCTTGAGTAGAGGGTGTTGAAACCACATATTTTCAAAATGTGAAAGTATATGGGCTTTAGGTGGTAGCACCTTCACTACAAATATAAGTTTTGTTGTATTCTTTATCGAATAGCGAAGGAAGACCTTGACCATATCTTTTGACTTTGTTCGATCCGTTTGGTGTTCCTTTTTCAAGTTGTTTGGCTTGCAGTTCGCTAGACATAGTGGTCTTCGGGAGATGATTGAAGAGTTCCTCTCCCATTTGTCCTTTCGGGAGAAGGGGAAATCCTTGTGACATGTAGGGATATGTGCTGTCTCGTGTGTTTGTGGGGTGAGATAAACAATAGGACTTTTATTGGGGAGGGATCCTAGTGAGGTGTGGTCCCTTGCTAAATTTGATGAGTCTTTTTGGGCCTCGACAACACGGTTATTTGGTAATTATTTGTTAGGTCTGATTTTGCTTGATTGAAGTCCATTCTTATGGTGGGGTTCCCTTTTGTGGGCTTGGTTTTTTGGATGTTCATGTATTCTTTCTTTTTTTTCTCAAAGAAAGGTTGGTTCTTTATTAAAAAAAAAATGATCTAACGTCATCCTTGGGTGTAGATGTTTTTCAACTTCCTTACAAAGTTCCTCAAAACCTTTAGAGAACCTATCCAACTAGCAATACGCCGTAAATCTTGAAGATTGCACCACCACCCTTGGGAATATGCACCTTCCAAGATCAGGAGAACAAGAGGAAGCAGGAGGATGGTACCTACATGAAAGAGAAAAAATTGAGTTGCATGAGAACCCTTTAGGAGAATTAGGAGACGAGAAATGAGTGTCCCTAGCCCCTAGGCAAAGACAATAATTGTTCAACAAAGAAAGCAACAAGGAAACTTCCAAGGGTTCACAGTGAAATAATGGTTGACTAAAGTTAAAATTGTATGCATAGGAATCTTTAGAACGAATAAGGATAGAAGCTAGAAGAACAAAACTTAGATGGGGACAAATGGTAGGGATAAAGGAAAAGCTGACTGTGGGAGCTATCTCCTAACCACCGATCTTCCCATAAACAAATCATAGTCATAGCCATGTAATATTAACTGTTGTGGAGAAGGTGGGGCAAGATTCAAGCTCTTAGGGGAAATAAACATGGATGTCTTATCCCTTCCCCCTTTTTCCCCTTGAGAAGGCGGTGGATTGTTTTAGTGGTTTGCTTTTAGGAGGTCTTGAGAATGTGCATGGTAGTAGGCTTATTATGGGGAAAGGCTCACTGGCGATAGTAATCATTTCTAATTTGTTTCTAACATGTATTGAATAGAGTTTTTAACGTGTTTTTAATCTGTTTTTAATGTGTATTGAATAGAGTTTGTCTTTGCTACTTGGGACCATTTATTTTGATCAGCAAGTGATATTATCATTCATAATTATGACTTATGAGGATCTTTCAGGCTTAGTAGATGATATGCTGTTCCTCGAGTCTTGGCCCTTGTTGCTTGTTTTCATGTGTTCGCACCAAGAAATTTAATTTCCATTGACATGTCAATATTTTCTCTATTTATAAAAAAAAATCATTTCTAATTTGTTGAAAATACAAGGAGGAAAATTTAAGCAACCTCCTCACTATTATTAAAAAATATTATTACAAATTAGGGGCTGAATCTGAATTCCATGTCAACCTTATTAAGTGGCTGCCTGTAATTGCAATGTCATGGAGGTAAAAGAGATAGCTGAGTGGGGTGTTGCATAGAACATCCTAATTTTTCTTTGATATGAAACAAAGCTATTTTATTAGTGATAATTAAATATACCGAAGGAAGTAAAGAAGTTACGAAAAGAATCTCTAATTAGTTTGCATGGAAGCTAAGAAGCACGGATACAGTCATGAGACACAGATACGGTGACATGTCATTCTTTAAAAATCTAGGACACGGATACGACACAAACGCGTTTAGAAAAATATACATTTTTAAAAATATATATATTGTTTTTTTTTCAAAAAGGAAATTCAAAATCATTAAGTTTATGCATTTGTATGCTTAAAAAAATGAGTTTAATGTATTTCACTCTTAAAATTTATTATTTTTGTCATTTAAGTATTGTGTCTATTTACACAAAAAGTTCTTTTGTAATTATAGTCTGCTTATGATTATTAATAATTGGCAGGCTCTGCTGAAATAGTGTTTTGGGAGGGGTTTTCTCTACCCGGCCCTTAGGCTGTTCTCATTTTTTGTGATATATATATCCCTTTGATGTTTCTTATAAAAAAAAAGTATTGTGTCTATTTAGTATACTTAACAAGTGTTCGATAAGAACCTACAACTAGTGTTTGCCACATATTAATTGTGCTTATAAGTGTTCAATACATGTCCAACAAGAGAGTGTCCAAGTGTCCGACATGTATTGGACATGGACACGCTAGCCAAACAAAAATGTCCGTGCTTCTTAGCATGGAAGTATGGGAGCACTGACAAGATGACTTGGATTTAGCACACTGATGAGTAAGAGGAAAAATAATGACACCTTGAAGTAGGTTTAGATCTATGTCTTCTCCATCGAAGATATGTTTTGTCCTTTTAATCCAAACTTCCATTAGACTCATAATGACACCTTTAATATGATATGTTTCTAGCATATCTTCCATCATGACCATACAACTCTAGGGAGATCAAATCTTAGACACTCCTTAGGAAGAAGAGTCGACTTCTAAAAGGCTCGAAGAATCTGGGCGAAAGAGGCCAGAAAGATCAGAAAAGAAAGAGGTGATTTGAATCCTTTATTCTGCCTTTGCCTTTGCACTTGCAACACTGATTCTACTGACTAGGGCTATACATGGGTCGGGTTGGATCAAGTTAGGGGATTTTTTTGGACCAACCTGATTCAAGTTGGTCGATTATGAAAACCGAAAGAATTGAAACCGGTGTGCAACCCAACCTAACTTACTTGTCGGGTTGATGCAATATTTGGAGAAAACAACAACACACTCGAAATACAAACAAAACAACAACCCACGTGTCATGATTCATGAACGTAAAAGTAACACAACAAGAACATGAGACCCACACGCCATATGAACATAACAAAGCAAAACAACCCACCTAAAACACAAACATAGGAACATCAACAATGGAAAGCAACACGAACACAAGAATGAGAGATTTGAAACACAAGCATAATGGATTTGGCATTACCATATAGAAAAGGGAGCTCTTTGGCGTCAAGTTATTGCTACAAAATATGGGACCACAAATTTTGACCTAAAGCCAGCTTTAGGTCATTAAATTCAACCAGAGGTCCCTGGAAATCTATTGACAATATGAAACTCTTGGTCTATTCCAATATATCGACCATGGTTGGTGACAGTAAAAATCCCTCTTTTTGGAAAGATATATGGTCGAGGAACTCAACCTTCAAGATATATACCCTTGGCTATATCATTTATCGACCAAAAAAGATGCTCCCATGATTGATTTTTGGTGCTCGCAATCCAAATCATGAATGCTATATCCATGAAGAAACCTCTTTGATATTGAGACAGAGGAATGGATTTCTCTAGTGGCAAACTTGCGGCTGATGATCAATAACAACATAGGCAATTCTTGGTGCTGGGATCCTGAGAGTAGTAAATCCTTCACTTCTAAATCTCTATCAAAGCTATTATCATCCACGATGCCTAGTGATTTTTCTAAATTATACAAGCACATTTGGGTGGGCTGTATTCCAAAAAGGTGAAATTCTTACTTTGGGAGGTTAGTCATTCCTGTATCAACACATATGGTAAACTCCGAAAAAAGGTTCCCTTGGCTGCACATTTCTCCTTCATGCGGCTCGATGTGCTATAGAGATGTTGAGTCTCAGATTCATTTATTCTGCGATTGTCAATTTTCCACCAAGTTCTGGAACTTGCAATCGGCATTTGAATGGGCCTTCCCTAGACCGAGTGATATTCTTTTCTTTTTATCTCTTCTACCTATGGGGCATCCTTTTAAAAATGAAAAAAAGATCCTCTGGCTTTGTCATGTTCGTGCATTCTTTTGGAACCTTTAGTTGGAGCGTAATGGTCACATATTCATGGATAAGAAAAAGGATAAGAACATAGGCTACTTTACGGAATCTACTTCCTTTTTAGCTGTATCTTGGAGCAAATTGTCTCATTCTTTTTGTACTTACAGTCTTACTACCCTTGTTGATCAATGGAGGTGTTTTTTGTAAATAGTATTCGATAAGACCCTTTTGTATTCCATTTCATCATACCAATGAATGAAACACAAGCATAATCTCAAATAATGGACCTAAAGGTTCTTCCTCCATTGGAGTTGCTTTTGTTGACAATGACTGAACTTTTGCGCGTCATGGAAATCTGTTGTTAAATATCAGGATCTCATCACTAATAGGATTAGTAATATGTGAAAAATGGAGAAGCACCATCTTCTGGTCTGATCCGTGGGTAACAAACCAATCTTTGGCAGTTTGCTTTCCCCTCATTTACAAACTCTCGAGATGCAAAACAACTTTGGTAAAGGATGTCTAGAATGCTGAAAACGGTTGCTGGGACTTATCCTCGAGCTGATTATCCTCTCTCAAGGAGACGACACATGGAGGTGGCTCCTTGGCACTAATGGTCAGTTTTCCATGAAATCCTTGATTACTGAAATGTCATACTCACCTTTCATAATCGACCTTTTTTTGGACAGGGGTATTTGGAAAGAGAGGTATCCCAAAAAAATCAATTTTTTTTCTTTGGGAACTGGCACATTGAGGTATCCATACAAAAGACTATCTACAACGTCATATGCCCTACTTAGCCTTGTCCTCAAGTTGGTGCCCATTATGCAAGCGAAGTGACAATACCAGTGGCCCATGTTTTCATTCATTGCTCCTTTGTTTGGTCTTTGTGGAGTAAATCTTTTTTTCTTTCAACTGGCATGCGGCCCTCCCATGAAATGTTAGAGATCTCCTTGCTTCTGTTTTGTTAGGCCATCCTTTCAAGGGTAACAAAGCACTGATTTGGGAGCACTTCATTAGGGCTGTTCTCTGGCTTCTCTGGAAAGAATGTAATAATAGGGTTTTTTTGGACAAAGAGTTATCCTTTGGTGAGCTCTTTGATCTTGTTATTTATTATGTTATTTCTTGGTGTAAATCGTCTATCTCTTTGCATCTTATAGCTATGCCTCCTTAGTTTCAAACAGGGAGAGTCTTTGTAATATCCATGGATTCTTTGTCCCTTTTGTAAATTTCATACATCAACAAAATTGTTTCTTACAAAAAAAAAAAAAAAGAAAAGAAAAGGAGATTTTTGTGGGGTTTTTCCATTGTTGGGAGCTATGATGGATGTTTTCTTCCTTTTATAATGCAAGAGAAGATGCTTTGCATCAATTCATTGTGTTGTAGTGTGAGAATGAGAGATGAAGCAACTGGGCTACGGTGTGGAATGAGAGAGATGAGAGAAAGTTACCCCACATGAACCTTAGGTCCTCAAATATAAAACATATTTTTATTTAATATATGAGGTCGATTCAAGTCGAGTTGAACCGAACCTAAATAACTTCAACCCACGAATTGAACCGAAAATTCGATTATGCTAACCAACCCAATCAAAACAAAAATTTCCCAATCCAACCCTAAAACCTAAACCCTTACCGTTTGGGTTGGGTGGTTTGGGTCATCGAGTTATTTGAACATCCCTAATTTTGACTAGGGGAGAAGTGACGGTTTCACATTTGAGAAAGCTAAAATTGTAAATACATTCTAAATTTGAATTTCACGTATGAGTCCCTTTGGGGACATCCAATAAAATTTCATGTATGAGAATTGTAATTTATTATTATTATTAAATGTAAAATCTCCTGGCCTAGCATGCTACATCAACCAGAAAACCACAAAAAATAATTCATGCTGTGTAATCATGGTATGCGATACACATATCACCTAGTAAATTTGATTTTATTTAATTATTATTATTTTTTGTCTTTGTCTTTGGTAGTTAAGATTTTTAGGAGTTCCCTTTTATTGGTTCAGTGGTTCAGTATGCTACATACTTCAAGATTTTTGAAATTTATACCTTATTTTTGGTCTTGTTGCTCCACCACTTTATATTTCATTTCCATTAATTAGTATTTGTTTTTCTAGGTACAAGTCCTTTATCACATTTTCTTGTTAGCAAATCATCTCTGTCCCTTTTGCACAGGTTTGGATGTGTGTGAGCAATTCATGGATGTCAATGACATGATAAGAGATGAGGACTTTATTTTGGACAAAGTTAACATGCACGGTAATGGTGGAGACAAGCAGATGTATCCATCAAAATCAATACATAATATCCAACAGTTTGTTGCTAATATGGTGCCGTATATTGTAACCAAAAGGCCAAGTGCTCGGGAAATGAACCTTCTGAAACGGAAAGCAAAAATAAACTCCAAGGACCAGACAAAGCATTGGTCTGAGGAAGGAGAGACAGATGTAGCAAGCACCCAACTCGTGGAAACACCAAGGGGATCAGGTCCGGACTTACTAAGTTCACAGAAGGTACTATCCTTTTATTATACCTTTGCATGGCTTCCTGATATGGTGGGCAGATATGTTTTGCTTTGCTGGTACTTCGAGGCTTCTGGTGCTTTTCTTGGTCTTCTTTGCTGGTGTCAAATGCATGTATCAGTTTATTGTTTGTTTTGTATGCTTATTCTGGTGTTTGGATGTAGTTATGTAATTTACTGGGTCATTATTGTCACAAGGGGATGTTGGACTGGTGTGGATCTTTTACCTGCAAATTGATGTTTTTTTAGGCCTCCTTGAAATGAAAGGAATCCTTGAGAACTCCTCGGTCAAGGCTACTTAAAAATCTAAGATTCTTAAATAAGTGAAGTTCTTTTTGTGGATGTTTTCTCAAGATTGGTTGAACACGTGCAACAAAGTGCAAAAAAAGGTTCCCTAACCATGCATTATCTCAGTTGGTGCTCTTGCTTGTAAAAGCTCCTAGGAAGACCATAATCACCTCTTTTTGAACGCTTCTATAGCTAAATGATTATACAAATTCTGTTCCCTGTAAAAGATCACTGTCAAAGGAGGAGAAAATTAGGAAAGTTGCAGTAATGCAAAAATATCTGCTCTTGAGTGGGTTCAGATCCTAATGGAATAAGTAGTGAATTTTAGGGTTCGTTTGGCATGCAAGATTGAGTAATGAGGAATGAACATTTGTAAGCCATTATTCATTTTTTATATTTAGAAAATAATTAATTTTGAAATTTTGTGTGAAGTAATTTATTAAACAAAATATTATTGATTAATTTAATTTGACTTTACAACTAGTTAAATTTATAACAAATAATTCAATTTTAGATAGATAGTAAATAAATAAAAATCCAAATTATATTTTACAAATCTCATTTTTGCATACCAAATGCAATTACCCTATTCTCAAGCATTACATTTTCATATCTATGTACTGGATGTTTGCTTTTAGTGGCCTGAACTTATAGTCCACTTTAAATGTTCTGGCTTAAGTCTACTAAGATTGGATAATTAGCATATTTCTTTCAAATGTAAAGACAACTTTTGGGGGATTGTCGAAGCAATGGCCTCTCCTTGGTGTCCTTTTTGTAATCAGTTTTGTAGTTATTCTCATTTTCTTTTTGTTTCTTTTTTTTTTTTATGAGAGTGCTTTTATGTAGGATAGACGAAAGAAAATTGGGGGAGTACAGAAGATAAACCAACCTCCAAAAGGAGCCAAACTAACATAATAAAGGGCTTCACAAGCAAAATAAGTCCTAAAAAATAATTATAAAAAACTTTACACGCCTATGCCCACAGAGAGGTATAGAACCTAACAAGGGGCCTAAACATTCTATAGTCCCTTTCAACAAGGCCCATAAAATAGCACAAAAAATTGGCAAGCCACATAAAAACAACCCAATAAGGGTGAGTGAAGGATTTCCTCCACCATATGACTACACCATCTAGGCTGGTCCAAGCTAATGCCAATAGTCTCAAGAAAACAACTGCACACCAAGCAAGTGTAATCATAAGTCCATAGGAGACGGTCAAGTTTCTCTACTGCCCCTACAAAGGATACAACACTATGAACTTAGCTAGCAACACGAGTTCACCATAACCCAATTTGGGAATTAACTTTGTCGGGAAGGACTTGCCTCACAAACTTGACCTTCTTGGGAATTATAAAAAAAAGTAGAAAGCAGGAGGCAGAGGGATTCATCGAACAATGGAAGAAAGAACGGTATGAGAACCCTTTAGACGGACTGGGACTCCAAAGGTGAGAATCCTTTCTCCCCACAGGAACAGAAAAATCCCATGCAGAGATAAAAGGCTACATTGTTTGTCGTTTCTTTTTTGGATGAGGATAATGGAGACCAAGAACAAGGGAAAATGAGTTCCTCGAGGTGGGATAAATAAAAGCCACTAAATGAATGAATGTTTCATGGAAGACCGGTGATATAAACGAAAAAACAAAGAGCAGAAGGGTCTATCTCCTAACCTACCTCTCAGAAATAAGTATCCAATCCATTGTCTGGCAAACATTGAACAAAATGAGAGAGGAAAAGGAGCCCATCGAAAATAGCTTTCCACGATTTTTTTGCCGTACCTTTTGAGATTCATCTCGAAATCCACTCAAAAGGATGGGCTTGTAATTGCTTGTAGTAGCCTTATGTCATAAGTTGTTAGACTCTTGAGGGAAGTGCCACGACCACTTAGCCAACAAGGCTTCATTTCACGTCCTTAAATTAGTTATACCTAGATCCCAATATCCATCAACTTGCCCACCACATCCCATTGAACTCCTCATCAATCTACTTCCATAAGAAATTTCTCATAAGCTTCTTTAGCGGCTTACTAACTGCTGCATGGATCCTCAACAATTGGAAGTAAGTAGTGATTGTATCGAAGTAAGTTTTCTTCATTTGTATGGAGGGAAAAATGAAACAAAATTCAAACCTCAGGGACTAAATTGTTGAGTTTGAAAGCTTAGGGACCAAACTGAAACCTAACCCAAACCTCGGGGACTAAAAGTGTATTTTTCCCTAAAATAAAAGATGCCAATTAAGATAAATGAACCATTATTGGTTAGTTAGGCTAGTAACTAATTACTTCCTTTTAACACTATAAATTCGAGTCAGTAGGCTGGACTGATGACTTTTGAGAATTCAATAAAGAAACTTTTGAAGTAGCTGTGTCATTTCCTTTATTATTATTTTTTTTATATTCTCTCTTTTGTGGATGTTATATCTCTTTAGCATTAGTCTCTTTTATGGTATAAAATTCCATTATTGGAACATAATAAATGTGGCTGTTCGTGATGTCTATGATTTATATATTACTGTGTGCTTTCATGGCTTGTTGATAACTGTGATAGAAAATTCTTAATATATGATGGTTGCTCGATTGTTCTGGCTGAATTAATAATTAGTTTATGTTTTCTTATTTGGATTTTTTTTTTGTTCATCAACTGTTCCATGATATTTGTTTTAGTTGGCATGCTTTCATCGTTCCCTTGTAATTGTTGTTTGTTTTTTGCTGTAGTTTTCTTCTTCTCACCCCTCTGTGGAGTTTATATCTAGTCTCTTTTCATTATTTCGATGAAAAGTTTTGTTTCTTGTTCAAAAAATTTAAAAGTGAAATAAATGTTGGTGATCCATCTGCAGGCTTCCGTGAGTGTAAATAATGATGACGATTCTGGTGATCATGATGGTGATGGACAATGGCCTTTCCATAATTTTGTTGAGCAACTCCTCCTTGATATGTTTGATTCTAGTAAGATTTTGGATATTACTCTTTAAATGTTGGATATACTAATATTGTGTGTGTGTGTGATGAGTTATCATATTTTTTTTTAACTTTTTCCTTATAAAATATCAGATTGGGAAGTCCGTCATGGTAGTGTGATGGCCCTTAGAGAAATTTTAACTCATCAAGGAGGTTGTGCTGGCGTACTGTTGCCTGACTTGAGCTTAGAAGACAGTGCTCCATTTACCACGTTAGAAGATAGAAGTGTGTCAAATAAGCTAAAGCGAGAAAGGGATATTGATTTAAATACGCAATTGACAGAAGATGAATTTGAGTTAAAACTGAAAAGACCGAAGTTTGAAGATGCATTATGTCCACAGGTCAATACGATAGTCAGTGCCCATGAGGACATTAAATTGGGAATCAGTGTGAAAGTTGAAAATGATGATAGGATTTTGCCTGATGATCAGTCTGGAGTTCAATTTAATATCGGCTCTGTAAAGGTTGAGGATCATCCGAATGGTTTATGTTATCCGCATAAAGATACATCTGTTGCAGCAGTTGAGGAGTGCCCTGATAATAAATTATCTTCTGAGGATACTACTATGCTGTCAAACTTCTCTGAAAATCGTGAGCTAAGGAATCTAGTTAAATTGACTAGGCATTCTTGGCTGAAAAATTTTGAATTTCTGCAAGACTGTGCAATTCGTCTATTGTGTATATTACTTCTAGATCGGTATGATTTTGTTGCTTACTTGACTGTAATTTTCTATCGAAGTTTATGTTGTCATTTTTTTTTTGCAAGTCCTTTGAATTTTTGATATTAGAGACAGGTATTTTCCACTTGCCGAGGGATACCTTTTTTCTTCTTCTTTTTTTAATTAAAATTATACATGTATCTTGCAGTTTTGGAGATTATGTATCAGATCAGGTTGTTGCCCCTGTGCGTGAAACCTGCGCACAAGCATTAGGTGCAGCGTTCAAGTACATGCATCCTTCACTAGTTAATCAAACACTACACATCTTGCTGCAAATGCAGGTAAGTTTCATGTAAGTACATCTTCAATTGCTAAATATTGTATTGTTGCTTAGGTGTATGTTTGGTTTTGTGAAACAATCCAACTCTAATGCATCTGTATGTTGTATTAACGTTGGTTCTATTCCCCCATTCAGTTCAGACAGGAATGGGAAATTCGTCATGGGAGTCTTTTAGGCATAAAGTATTTGGTTGCTGTCCGGAAGGTATACTTTTCCTACTACTGCGTCTACTAGCTTTTTTGTATTATGTTAGATTTCATAATTTAGCATTGTTCATTTTATCTAATAGAATTCCTAAATCTCAGTATACTTTATGCATTTGAGGGGGGCTTAAGGGGAAAGGTTAGATAGAGGTTAGTTTTTTGGTTTGAAGTTAGACCTAAAGGTTAACAAGTTAGAGGGACTTAAGCAGAGGAAAGACATCTGATAAGGTCATTAGGGTATTTTTAGTGAACTTGTAGGGGAGAGACAGCATGGGACTAGTATTATTTCCAATGACATCGTTGAGCAGCTAATAGTAATAAGAATGTGATAAGCCCCGTATTACTAAGGTGTATGAGCGTAGGCGAGTGAGGAAGAAAAATATCGTGTAAGGGGTATTTGGGTAGTTTTACCTTGTGGGTCCCTCAAGTACGTGTTCGTGCAAAATACAGTTTTGTGAGAGAAGGGTTTTAAGGAAGGTTTGTTGAAGAGAGTGGGCATCTTTGAATTGTTATTTTTGTGTGTAATTCTTTGAGGAGAACTTTGGAGAGAGGAGAGCTCTTGAAATCTCTCTATTTCTGTCTGATAAATAAAGTTGGGGGCTGAGGCCTACCAGAATGCACCCTCAGTAGGTTTTCTAATGACAAATCTCCTTGGTCAGATTGTAGTTGGTCCCACCAAGTTGAGGTTTTACACACTTTAAGCTTCAAAACAGCCAACTTAACTTTCTTTCATTTATGTGGCCCCATGTAATCAGAGGGTTTGTGTACATTCATTATTCGATCTGAATATTCTTCCATGTCTAATCTCTTGTTGCGATTGGGTAAGTCCACAATTTGATCCCTCCCCATGCTCAGTTGTTGGAGCTTGTTGTCTTTCTTCTTTCTCTTAAGCTTGGCAAGAGCCTGCACCTTTTCCCTTGACCTCTCTAATCCTCTAAAAAGATCTTTCATTCGTTCCCAGCCAATTACTCATAAACACAGCAAAAAACTAGCATATTCCAGACTTCTTATCTTGAAAGGGTGGGTGGAACAAAACATTTTGTGACAATTGCTGATTCAAGCAATGCACACAACATCTCCCAGAGGTATTTGAAATCGAGAGAGCAAACCTGCATCTCCAAAGGATATGACTAATATCCTCAATACGCTTCCTTATAAAGAAAGCACTATCACTGCCCCAACAAGAAGAATAAGTGCCTCTAAATAAGGTCCACTATTCTGGCTCTCCCATGTAAGACCTATCAAACAAAAAATTTAACCTTCTTGGGGAATATTTACCTCCCACAATGTGGAGAACAAGGGGTCTCTAGTTGTATGGTAGTTGCCCAAACAGAGAAAGAGAAGAATGACAAGAAAACCTTTGAGAGTGGTTGGGGGCAAGGTTGTTAACTCGTGAAACGGAACAATATTGAAATCAAATTTTAGTGTATACCCTTTCGAACCTCCCTATTTATTATCTCTCCCTATTCTTAGCCCCCAAAAAAGTTACCAAGGCCATTGAAAAACTCTATCGATCGTTCCTCTGGAGAGGAGGTAAAGAGAAAAAAAGGCAGCAATCTTCTAAAATGGCCTTGTCTCCGAACCCCCATGGAGGAAGGAGGCTTGGGTTTTTATGACATTCACAAGAAGAACACCTCCCTCCTGGCCAAATGGACTTGGAGATTCTACTAAGAACAAGATGCTTTGTGGAGGAAGCTCATAGTCACTAAATATGGAGTTGCTCGGAACCCTCTCAAGCTAGGAAAGAAATCCATTAGTTCCTCCAAATGACCATGGAGATCCATATACAAGATGCAACATCTCGTTTACAATTACATTGACACCAAAGTAGGGAAAGGAGACAAAACTCTATTTTGGGATGATATTTGGCTTGGTACTACAACCCTTCGGTCATCATATCCCTCCCTATACAACCTCTCTCAAAAAAAGGAGGCCTTCATTGCCGATTTATGGGATCCTAATGAAGAGGCTTGGAATCTCCACCTTATAAGAAACCTTAACGAGGATGAGGTTCTGGAATGGGCCATTTTAACCCATCATTTATCATCTTTCTCCTTCAAAGATCAAGAAGACTCATGGTATTGGCAACTTGGGAGTAATGGTGCTTTCTCCACCAGATCTCTCACTAAGAAATTGGCCTCCTCATCTTATCCTCACAATACTGATTTCTATGGTCAGTTATGGAAGGTGCCTATGCCGAAAAAAGTCAAATTTTTTATATGGGAGCTTAGCCACGCTTGCATTAATACAACCGACCTTGTCCAAAGGAGAAACCCGGGTATGTCCTTATTTCCAAATTGCCGCAGCATGTGCATCAAGGCAAATGAGTCTCAAATCCACCTCTTCAACAACTGCAATTATGCTTCAGCCTTCTGGGACTTCCTCCAGCAAGCTTTCGGGTGGCATTTTGCTCGTCCAGGTGATATTCTATCTCTTCTCTACTACACTATAGGCCACCCTTTCAAAAAGGAAAAGAAGTTTCTTTGGCGGAATTTTTTGTACGCTTTTTTCTGGAACCTTTGGCTGGAACGAATCGCTCGCATCTTCTCCGAAAAGCATCAAAATATTAGTGCCTTCATTGAATCTACATCTTACCTAGCTCTTTTTTGTAGTAGTCACTCTCCCCCCTTTTGTAATTATTCTTTATCAACATTATTATCTCATTGGAGAGCTCTTTTGTAACTACCTTTGATAGGTCTTTCTTTTGTATCTATTTCATACATCAATGAAATGATTTATGTTTCCTATAAAAAAAAAAAAATTTTAGTGTATCGTGTATCGTAACATATCGTGTATTGTAAGTTACAATTTGATAAGTAATATTTAAATATAAATAAAAATGGCATAGCTTTTTTTTTTTTTTTTTTGATAAGAAACATCAAGAGATGGATATCATTCAACTGAGAAAAAATAATACAGCCTAAGGGTCAGGGGATGAGGAAGCCCCTGCCCTGACTCTATCTCAGAAGGGCCTTCCAATCATTGACTATCATCAGTAAGCTATAATTACAGAAAATCTTGTTGAGAGAAATCCACCAAGAGGCCGTATTTTGTACAAAAATACAAAAAGAATCGAAACTAGAGGTCTTGTCTTCAAATGATCTAGAGTTTCTTTCCTTCCAAATTCCCCACAAAGTAGCTCTAAAAGCACAACTGGCCACCACTCAAGCCTTCTTAGGCAAGTTCCAAGCGCTTAGCCCCTCTTCCAACCAATCATCCACCTTATTAGGCATACAAAAAGAGATACCTAGCTGCCTCGCAATGAAGTTCCAAGCTTTTCCAGCAAACTCACCGTGAATAAACAGATGGTCTAAGTCTTCCCTCTCTTTTTAGCACATTTTGCAGCCTGATGGAGAAATAAATAGTCAAACATTAAATAAGTCCAAAATAAATATAAAAACATAAACTAAATTCAAAGTTCAAAATAAAAAAAAGGAGCTTCACTTATGGTGGGAGAATTAGTCATTTGAAAAAATAAAGAAAATGAAAGGGCACACTTAAAGGAAAAATAATAATTAAAGTGGGTAGTTTGTTAATTTAAAATTTTCTCTAGAAACGAGGAGATTCGATGCATATCTCATATCAAAGAAAAGTCTTTTCACATTTCCTCATTTGTTTTTTATTTAATTTCTCTTTCTTCCCACTTAATTTCCTTTCAATTCACGCTTTTCCAGCTTCCTAATTTCTTTAACCCTCTCTCTCTTGTCTGAGTCTCTTCGTCTTCTTCAATCAAAGACATGAAAGACATGCAAGCGCTTCAGCCTTTTACACTCTCCCTTCCCTTCAAGCTTTGAAATCTCCAGCCTTCTAGTTTTTGAGTTCCAACCTTTTACACTCTCCCTTGTCTCACGCAAGCTGCAACCATTTGTTGTTTCTCTCTCTCTCTTCAATGTCTTCAAGTTTTGGAATCTAACAAACTTCTTCATGAGGGGTTTCTTCTCGCCGCGCGAACTTCTTCCCGAGCGTTTCTTTTCCGCAACTTCATGAGAATTTGTTATCTGACGCTGTCAAGTAATCATAGACTCAAAATTGCAGGTAATATTTTTTAGGTTTATTGATTTTTGAATCGAAACGTTTCAATTCTACCATGATTCTCACGATTTAGAAACGTGAATCTTACGAGACATGAAATTTTTTATTCAAAACCACGTTCTGAATCGTTTTCCTCCCGTTTCGATTTTAATAACATTGGCTGGGAGACAAAAAAAAAGAATACCTCTTGTACTTGCGGCTGCATAAAGACGAACATCTTCCATCTTCTAGAAGAGAAAGGAGAGCAGACACGTTTAGTGCCTCCCCACCTAAAAGATGGTGGGCAAAACCATAGTTAAATGAGTAAGAATTGCCTGAGTACGAGATGACCAACGTCACAGGACATGATCTGAAAGAGGAAAAGTGGTTTAGACAAGGGGAAAAACGTACTAGGGGGTCTATCACCCATCCAATGGTCCTCCAGAAATAGTTTTTGAGCCATCCTCAACAGTACATTTTACAAAGTTTGAATAGAAAAGAATAAGGATCACCCTAAGTAAGATAAAAAGATCACCTGTAGAAATAGCTTTCCAAGGGTTTCTGAGCGTGCCTTTAAACCTCCCCAACTGAGGTCCTCTTGAAAGTGTGGGGACCACCAGCTAAAAGGACAGGCTTCATGGTGCAATGCCCTCCTGTGAGAGTTATGGTTAATTGGAATGGAAGAATTTTCAGAAAATTGAAGCTTCTGATGACTCTTTCTGAGATGGGATGTTTCAAATTCAAATTAGAGCTCTCTTTGTAATTCTTTTTGTAGATCACCCGGTCAAAGTTATCTGGTCAACTGCATGCGCTCTTGTAATCTTGTTGGCTCTTTGATGACTCTTTGTCCTCTCTTTTGTATCCTTTTCTTTTTATTAATGAAGGATGTTTCTTTTAAAAAGAAGGGTTTTTTGGTAAAAGAAAATATTATTCATTGCAATAATTGGAGCTCTAGTATTGTTGTTTATGCTTCAATCTATCATCTTGCTGCTTTCATGTTTGTACCAGGAACTTCTTAATGATTTGCTTTCACGCATTCTCCCTGCGTGTAAAGCAGGGCTTGAGGATCCAGATGATGATGTTCAGGCTGTTGCAGCTGATGCTTTAATACCAGCTGCTGCTTCTATTGTTGCTCTCAAGGGTCAGACCTTGCATTCAATTGTGATGCTGCTCTGGGACATCCTGCTTGATTTGGATGATCTGAGTCCATCCACCAGCAGGTAACATTTAGATATAAACCCCATGTCTGTCTTGGGAGGATTCATATGATTAAAAAAAAAAAGGACGTTACTGTTCACATCTTATTGCTGATGTATTATGTGTATTATTTTTTTAATAAGAAACCATGTGCTTCAATGAGAAAATACGGAAGAGAATTTGTTGACCAATGGTGCAATTAAAAGTCTATTTTTCAAGTTTCCTGGCTATGAGCTTTGGGAAGGTATCTTATCCTCCCTACCATCTTTTGTACTTTTTTTTAAAAAAAGAAATTGTTGGCTTTTCTTTTTCCCCTTATTGTATTTGTAGTTGTACTCGTTCAATCTTGTTTCAAAATTGAGAATTTCAGCCACTATGCTGAGATATTGAGGGGAAAATTTGAGAGTTTGGGTCACTGGGATGATACACAATGATGTTGGTTGATGTGTTGGTTATGGATTGTTTAGAAGAAGAGCATCTGAATAGATGATCTTTGTGAGTGCATGGTATTCTGGCTATATTATATTGTGGATACTTTGGATGAAGAACATAAGAGAACTTTTTTCTTGATAAGAAACCACGCTTTCGTGATTCATGAATGTCATGAATTAACTTGGCTCCAAATTTACCATTTTCATTGCCATCAATAATTGTCTTAGGGCTTTCTATTTATTTTGCAGTGTAATGAATCTATTGGCAGAAATCTATTCCCAGAAAGAGATGATTCCAAAGATGTTCGAGGCATTAACTTTAAGAGAAACCCAAGAGTATGATCTAAATGAAGTTATTCCTGTGCATGATACCCCAGAAGGAATACGTTCGCAGGAAAATCCATATGCATTAACATCATTGGCACCAAGGTTATGGCCATTTATGAGGCACAGTATCACATCAGTTCGTTATTCAGCTATCCGCACTTTGGTACACTTTCTCTGATGTTTCCTCTCTAATTATTTTTCACAGAAAATATGTAAATAGTTAAGTACAATGTTGATAACTTCTACACATTCCTGCATTCTAAATTTATGATAACTCTTTCATTTTCATCGTTAATAAATATTAATTTTTACAGGAACGGTTGCTAGAAGCAGGATCAAAACAAAATATTTCTGTGCCTTCTACTACCATTTGGCCAACTACCATTTTGGCCGATACACTTAGGATTGTGTTTCAGAATTTGCTTCTAGAATCAAACGATGATATTTTGGAATGTTCAGAGCGGGTTTGGAGGCTCCTCCTCCAGGTTTTTTGTTTTTGCTTTAGTTCATTATTATTGTTATTTTTCTGTCTTTAAAATTTTTGAAGTTCCTTACAATTATATTTTCTCTCTAATCATGAATGACTAATTGCATAGTAATTGACTGTTTGTATCTTCTTTTCTTAATCGTTATATTATCTATCATGTAAATGAATGATAGCGCATATTCTCTTACAATATTAGAAAAGTATGTAAATTATGTGAGAGTAATAAACACCATCGTGGTTTTATTGCTGGCTGAATTAGATTCTACCTTAGGGGGTGTTTGGGGCAATGAGTTGAGTTATGAAATCTGGAGTTGTTTTGTCTTAGAAGTTGGAGGAGTTAATAAGTCTGTGGGATCCACAATAAAGTATTGGAATAGGAGTTAAAAAGCTTGTAGGACCCACTATAGAGTGTTGTGATTGGTTGATAAATTTGTGGGTCCCACAATTGGATGTTGTATACTCTTTTCCAACTTCACAACTCATTGCCCCAAACACCTCCTTAGTAATCTTATATTTTTACTTTTTATCCAATTAATCTTCAAATTCTTGGAAATGGCCCTTTATTTTGCATGGTTGGTTTGTATTTTTGCATTTATTTACACGTGTATCTATGCATATATATATATTTTTGATAAGAAACATCAAGGGAATTTATTCCACAAAAAGAGATATAACAGCCTAGGGGCCAGGGTGGAGATCACCCCTCCCAAAAACTATCTCATAAGGGTTTGCCAATTGTTAATAATCATGAGCAGACTGTAATTAAAAAAGAAATTTCTATGTAAAGAAACCCACCAAGAGGCTGTATTTTGTACACTAGAAGAAAAAAAGTCAAGAGTTGGACTTATCTTCGAAGGTCCTCGCATTCCTACATGTATCTATGCATAATTAAAGGCAGTTGTAGTTGGGTTTATAGCTCTGAAGTAGGCCAAACACACAAACACACACACACCTCTAGTGGGTTTCACTGATGTTATCAATGCTGCTCCTGAGAAATTTGGTTAGAAAAAAGTAGAACTGTTCAAGGAATTTATTGGAATTTTTTGACATTATTAGGATTTTCATCTCCAATTGGAGTGTTTTAGATTGAATTTTGGTAATTTTGCTTGTATTTATAATTTTCTATGGCCTTTGGTTACTCTTGTATCTTCCTTTTCATACTATTTTGTAGGTCTAAAAATGTTTAGTCAGATATTTGTGTTATCTTGGACTCCTTGTATTATAGATGGTCTTTTCAATTATTTTTACTTTTCTTATTTGTATGAAGGCAATTTCTCATCCTCTCTGTCTCTTGTATGTTCCCCTTTTATCAATATATAATGTGTTTTTGATCATTGATTGTACAAAATTTAAAACTGCTGACAATATTTTTGTTTCCCTGGTATTAGTCTCAAGTGAAGGAATTGGAACTTGTGGCAAGATCACATGCATCATCCTGGATGGAGCTTGCAACAACTTCATATGGTTCTGCATTCGACAGTTCAAAATTATTTTGGCCAGTAGCACTTCCTAGAAGAAGTCATTTTAGGGCTGCTGCTAAAATGAGAGCTGTAAAACTTGAAAATGAGTCTTCCAGCAGAGTTGGCATGGAGTTGGCAAAGGTAACTATTTCACATGAAAGAAATGGAGATTCTTCATCCAGTTTTTCTAAGATCATTGTCGGTGCTGACGCGGATATGTCAGTGACTCATACTCGAGTTGTCACTGCAACAGCCTTGGGAATTTTTGCTTCCAAGCTGAATGAGGGATCTTTGCAAGATGTAATCGATCCATTATGGAGTGCTTTTAAATCCACTTCTGGAGTCCAGCGGCAGGTACTTTGGAGTTTTGATCTCAGTTTTTTCTTGCCTGTTTCTGCCCCTTCCCCGCACAAGAAAAATTATCTGATTGCTTACATCCCATTAGGTAGCCTCCATTGTCCTTATTTCTTTGTTCAAAGAGATAAGGTACAAAGAGAACTCTATAGATCATGGAGTTATGTCTTGGCTGCCCAATTATTTAAAAGAATGGTTGTTGGATCTGTTAACGTGCTCTGATCCTGCATTTCCTACGAAGGATTCACTACTTCCTTACTCTGAACTTTCAAGGACATATTCTAAGATGCGTGGCGAGGCTACACAATTAGTGCGGACTATTGAGTCATCTGGGATGTTGAAGGATTTCTTTTCAAGTACCCAAATTGACTTGGAAAACTTGACTGCTGATGATGCAATTAGTTTTGCATCGAGAATTCCAACACCCGTTGGAGATATTGATGGAAATGGGTTGGAGGGAAGGCAGGCAATTGATGATATAGAGTCATTGAAACAACGTCTCTTGACAACTTCAGGGTATTTGAAGTGTGTTCAGGTATTTAGAGATTTGAAATTGTATGGTAGTAATTCATTTCACTGATCTTGGAATACTTATGATGTTGCTTTGCCCTCCATTTCACATTATACATTTCATGCAATTAATTGTAGGTGAAGTTTCCATCATAAACAAGGGTAGTCTAACTATGATATTGTATAAGCAAGTGCACCACATTGAATTTATGTCGTTCGAATTAAATCATTTCCATCAGTATTGGAGGTTTTCCCCTAAATGTGCTTGAATCTTAGCTAATGGTGTTCATCATGCCACTTCATGATTATTATGGCTTTATAGATTATTGTATTTTCAATTTTTCTCAACATTCTATTTTTCCTGTCTGGGAAAATTCCCAGAGTAATTTGCATATCTCGGTCTCTGCAATGGTTGCTGCTGCAGTTGTTTGGATGTCTGAACTTCCAGCGAGACTTAATCCAATCATTTTGCCTCTGATGGCTTCCATAAAAAGAGAGCAGGTAAATATTTCCTGATGTAGAAACGTAACATTCGGAGACACTTTAATTAATCATAATATATCATTTGGAATTATTTGAAGGAGGAAATACTACAACAAAAAGCAGCAGATGCACTAGCAGAGCTAATTTGTCAGTGTGTTCTACGTAAACCTGGGCCAAATGATAAGTTGATTAAAAATATTTGCAATTTAACCTGTATGGATGCTTCTGAGACACCTCAAGCTGCAGTTATTTGCTCCATGGAAATAATTGATGAGCAAGATATTCTTTCCTCTGGGACTAGTACGAGAAAATCAAGAGCAAAAGTTCATACGCTGTCTGGTACTGATGATCGATCAAGAATTGAGGGCTTTATTAGCAGACGTGGTTCTGAACTTGTTTTGAGGTATCTCTGTGAAAAGCTTGGGGATGCATTATTTGAGAAGCTTCCTAAGCTTTGGGATTATCTTACAGAAGTATTGTTGCCTACTACTATTGAAAATGCTACTGCTGAAGGCGAACAGAAAATTATGCACATCATTGAATCTGTGAAGGATCCTCAGACCTTGATAAATAATATCCAGGTTACTCTTAAAACTTAACTAATGCCCTGTTTTTAATGATCGAGGAAAGTCTACTCTCCTTTAGGATGAATATTTTTGCACTTGTCTAGTTATTTTCTATTATTTAAACCATTTTCTTACGGCTTACAGAAATTGTTTGCTTTATTATTTGAGGTATGTAAAGGTAGGAGATAATTTCAGGTTTTTCAGAAGGATGATAAGGTTAAAAATTGCCTAGACTAGTGTTTTTGAATTATCTCATTGAGTATAGTATTTTGGATTTGCAGGTTGTACGATCTATTGCTCCAATGCTCAATGAGATGTTGAAACCAAGACTACTCACCCTACTTCCCTGTATTTTTAAATGTATTCGACATTCTCATGTTGCTGTTAGATTAGCAGCTTCTAGATGCATCACTTCCATGGCCAAGTCATTGACCATAGATGTCATGGGAGCTGTGATAGAAAATGCCATTCCTATGTTAGAAGATATGAATTCTGTAAATTCCAGACAAGGTGCTGGCATGCTTATTAGCTTGCTTGTTCAGGGAATGGGTGTAGAGCTGGTTCCTTATGCTCCTTTATTGGTGGTTCCACTTTTAAGGTGTATGAGTGATTGCGATCAGTCTGTTAGACGGTCTGTGACCCACAGTTTTGCTGCTCTTGTGCCTCTTCTTCCATTAGCACGTGGTCTTCCACCCCCTGTTGGACTCAGTGAAGCTTTTTCTAAAAATAAGGAAGATGCACAATTTCTGGAACAACTACTTGATAACTCCCATATTGAAGATTACAAACTCTGTACTGAACTTAAGATGACATTGAGAAGGTAAGCTTTAAATTGTTATTTTAATAGTAAAGTAACAATCGCATGCTGCAATGTTTCACTGGGGAAAATTACTTGTACACCCTAATGTATTTTGATTTGACTTCTGACACTTCTGTTATTATCGAGATTTTAGTTCACCATAGACTTTTCTGGGTTTAAATGACCCTTGCAACATTTTCAAGAGTTGATTGATTGATAAACTTTGCCAACTTTCCCCCTATTACAATGATGTAGATTTCAACTGTAGTTTTCTATACTCTATAGTTTGTTCTGGGATGAATTTCTAATATTTTGTCTGGATTTTATATTAATCCTTATCAAGGTCATTAGTGTTGTCAATTTATGAAGTTAGGACCGTAGAGGTACTTTCTGATTCTTATTTTTTCCCTCATCCTGTCGCTTTTTTTTGCTTTTAGGTATCAGCAAGAAGGGATAAATTGGTTGGCATTCTTAAAACGTTTCAAACTTCATGGAATCTTGTGTGATGATATGGGTCTTGGTAAGACACTTCAAGCATCAGCAATTGTGGCATGCGACATAGTTGAACGCCTCACTTTAAATAGGGAAGACATTCCACCATCTTTAATAATTTGTCCATCAACACTAGTTGGACACTGGGCCTTTGAAATAGAGAAGTATGTTGATGTCTCAATTCTTTCTACTCTCCAATATGTTGGTTCGGTACAGGAGCGGATATCTCTTCGAGAGTGTTTCAACAAGTATAATGTCATCATAACATCATATGATGTGGTGCGTAAGGATATTGAGTATCTTTCACAATTTCACTGGAATTACTGCATATTAGACGAAGGACATATTATTAGGAATGCAAAATCCAAAATAACCCTTGCTGTAAAGCAATTGAGATCCCAAAATCGTCTGGTACTAAGTGGAACTCCAATTCAGGTTGGTCTGTCCTATCAAAATTATAAATTTACGATAATTGAAATAGTGTTTTGCTGTCATTTATGTCTGATGAATTCTCAAACTTCTGTGGCAGAATAACGTCATGGATTTGTGGTCTCTTTTTGATTTTCTAATGCCCGGTTTTCTTGGAACAGAGAGACAGGTAATGGCTCCATTGGGATATGTATTTTTAAAAGTGTAGTACTTGTCACGTTCAACAATGCAAGGTGCCTTCTGCCAATGCCTAAGCACCGAGTACAACTACATGCTTATTTGGTGTTCATTTTTTAGTTTAACAATGTGGGGGTAGTGGGGATTTGGACATTTGACTCTTAGGATAATTTATAACAACTTGATCAATTGAGCTATGCTTAGATTGACACTATCTAGGTTTCTTTAGAATAGTAGTTATTAGTGGGGCCTTGGAAATCCGATCCACTCAAACAAAACAATCTGAACTTCTCACAACGTTCTACTTCTATAACAGTATTGTTTGAAAGATTGTTTAGATCAGTGGGTGAATATGCATCCGTCATTCTCAATTCATAAAAAAGTAAAGAATCCTTCTTTCTCCATTAGCCTCTTTTCCCCATCTAAAGCTAACCATAACTTCGAGGAGGAATTGGAGGACAAGATCTTGTCCTGCAACAGGTTTCTTTTGGGACCTCAGGAATCCAGTCACTGTTTTCAAACACCCTTTCCAACCCTTCATATCTCCACCCTCGGTGATGAACGTATTTGTTTTCCTGCCATCATTGGAGTCTAGCTTACTAACTTTTAGGATGGAACGTCGTTTGTTTTGAGGCTTTTTCTACTATAGGCCATAATCATCTCATCTTAATTCTCAGAAAAAGTCATTGCGTCTGGGCTGTCTAATATCCTTAAACAATCTCCATACTATCTGCCAAAACCAGCTGAATCAAAATGGAATTTTTCTTTTCTTCAAGCCTTATTTTACCGGGCTACCCCTTGTATCTTTCTTCTAAGTATATGCTAAGCAGAGAATGGAGGATTAAGAATTATAAGCCTAATTTCCTACAACTCTTATCGGGATCTGATAGCCGGGATGAGCAGAGGATGGCAATATCCTCCTTTCTGTTGTGAAAAGCTTTGTTGCTGGAAAAAAAGGCACAGAAATTGAGTTCTATCTGTTTCTTTCACTATTACATATTTTTTCTGGTTTTACTTTTCTTGTTTGGGAGTGTGTTTGGGATGGCTTTTAATGGCATCTTTACATGAAGCACTCTTGAAAAGAACACTAACCTGATTCATTGTTTTTAAACTTATATATGTACTGTTGACCATGTTGTGATTTTATTTATTATTATTATTATTTTTTAATTTATAAAAAAAAAAAGCACTTTTCACTTATTGAAATGGCAAATGCACTTTTATTCAAGTTTCTTTTTGCCGCTATCATTTGTGCGAAAGTTGGTAATTTGGTTTCTGCATGCAGTTCCAAGCAACTTATGGGAAACCACTACTAGCAGCTAGGGATTCTAAATGTTCTGCTAGGGATGCAGAAGCTGGGGCACTTGCCATGGAAGCATTGCACAAGCAGGTTTGTCTATTTCTCTTTCTTGTATTACACTCATATTAGACCATTGCCGTTTGATTTCTGTATTTCTTTCTATAGGTCATGCCTTTCCTTCTTCGGCGAACCAAAGATGAAGTGCTGTCTGATCTGCCAGAAAAAATTATTCAGGACAGATACTGTGACTTGAGCCCTGTACAACTCAAATTGTATGAAAGATTTTCTGGTTCTCATGTTAGACAGGAAATATCAAGTATAGTCAAATCAAATGAATCAGAAGTACCACAGGAAAGCAGTGGTTCAACAAAGGCATCTTCACATATTTTTCAGGTATGCTCTTTATTTCTCTTCTTGTTTTCAGTATTGTATCTTTCTGATGCATATATTGTTTTCCTTTCTCAGGCACTTCAATATTTGCTTAAACTTTGTAGTCATCCTTTGCTTGTCAGTGGAGAAAAGATGTCAGATGCGATGAAGTGCCTCTTGACAGAACTCTTACCCGATAGTTCTGACATAATTACCGAACTTCATAAACTGCATCACTCTCCTAAATTAGTTGCTCTCCGGGAAATTCTTGAGGAGTGTGGAATTGGTGTTGATACTTTGGGTTCTGATGGAGCTGTCAGCTTTGGCCAGCACAGAGTCCTGATATTTGCACAACATAAAGTATATTGATTCATATTGATTATTTAATCAAGAATTTGAGCCTCTGTTTTTTACTAAACGATTATTTAATATCTGAGCTCTTTCTGCAGGCCTTATTGGACATTATTGAAAGAGATTTATTCCACGCTCACATGAAGAAGTAAGTATACCATCTTTCATGCATTCATTAAAGAAATTAGTATGAGATTATGAGGTTAAGTTTTGTTGTTTTCAATTGTAATGGAATGCATTAAAATTATAACAATAACGGGCTTTTGTTTCGTTTGTAGGCTATTGTTTATTTTATTTTATTTTTTTTTTAGTTCCACCACATGTAGGGATGAGGGATTTAAACCTCCGACCTCTTAGTCAAGACAGACCAATTAAGCTATAAGTTGGCTGGAGGCTATTATTTATTTAACCAATTAAGCTATGCTCAAGTTGGCTGGGGGCTCTTGTTTATTTATAGGAAAGAATCTTTTCTTGCATTCTTAACTTGGCAATCTCTTGGCCATTACCTCTTAAAATAGTATTATTAGCTCAAACTAGTTCCGGTTGCATCCCAACTATTATTTGGATTTTTCACTTTCAAACAACATGAACCAAAATGTACAGAGGCACCCACGAAGAAGGCTTGCCAGTGTTTGTTATATCTCATGTCCTTTTGATGTCCTCCAATTCCTTTTAACTTCTCTTTTTGTGCAATTCGAAAGCAGTGTTACGTACTTGCGGTTGGATGGTTCCGTTGAGCCGGAGAAACGTTTTGACATTGTTAAGGCCTTCAATTCTGATCCTACAATTGATGCATTGCTCCTTACAACACATGGTTGGTTCTTGTTCTCCTCACTTCATTTTTTGACATTTAGTTTATTTGATTGCATATGCTAACAGAATCACATTAACAGTTGGTGGTCTCGGATTGAATCTGACATCTGCTGACACCCTTGTTTTCATGGAGCATGATTGGAATCCAATGCGGGATCATCAGGTAATCCTGTGTGTGCATGTGTTTCACAAAGAATAGAGAGATAGAGTGAGAGAGCTGCCGAGGGAATACGTAAGAAAGAGAGTGAGTCTGAAAGGAAAGCGTGAATTTTAGATAATACAATCTCTGACAGCATACCCTTCACAATGGGAGATTTATTACTCATTTTGTAGGGACTTTTTTTGTTGTTTTTTTTTTTTGGGGGGGGGGGGTAGGAAGCACGATATCTTATAGACAAAAATACACCAAAAAAGAGGGAATGAAACATAACACTTAACAGCCTTGTGGCCGGGGATTAGAGAAAACCCTCCTTCAAGACCACAAATGAAGACCCTCCCAATCACTGATAATTGTAAAAAGGCTATCATTTCACAATAATTTCTTGTGATTATAATTTTTTTGATAACAAGCTTTATGCCAGTTGAGCTATGTTCTTGTTGGCATTTGGTTCTTCAATTCATTAAGTTCTTTTATCACCCTTGATGAATATTGGGACAACATTTTTGTTATAGTTTCAAAATTTTGTAATATGTTGGAGAAAATTAAAAAATTGAGTTGTGTTATCATATCATATTTTATTTAGAAGAATTCTTATATCACATTTTTTAAGAACTATTTCAGAGAACAAACTTAGGTTAAAATACACTGATTTTAATCAATATACTGGATTATTTTACAGGATTTTAATTGAAGTATTAAAAGTCTTTGTTCTCATTGCTAGCTGAAATTCTTTTATCATAAACCAAATGGGTTCACAGTCTATTCACTTTGTTCTTATTGTTAAATGAAATACGTTTATCAACTAAATGGTTCTTAACTTTTGTCTTAATCTATGCAATTATTTCTGCAGGCAATGGACAGAGCCCACAGGTTAGGCCAGCGGAAGGTTGTAAACGTCCATCGTCTCATAATGCGTGGAACTCTGGAAGAAAAAGTTATGAACCTTCAAAAGTTTAAGGTTTCAATTGCTAATGCTGTCATCAATGCTGAGAATGCCAGTATGAAAACCATGAATACCGATCAATTGCTTGATCTTTTTACATCTGCTGAAACCTCCAAAAAGGTATTACTGTGTGTATTAGCTGTGGTTTATTCTGTAGCTGCAAACTTTACACTTGTGAATCTCAACAATTATTCCTTCTCTGTTTATTGATGAGCAAACCTATGAAACCTCTTCTTCTTCTCTTTGACTAAATCATCAGATATTGTAAGCTGATAGGATAGTTCTTATCTCACATTCTTCTTTTTTCTTGGAATTGGTGGTTGTTGATTAACTCCGTTTGTATAATCTAGGCGGTGGCATCGGCGTCGTCAAAGCAGGTGGATGGAAACTTTGATGGAGAGGTTAAAGCAGCGGGTGGAAAGAAGGGTCTGAAAGCCATCCTTGGAGGACTGGAGGAACTTTGGGACCAATCCCAATACACTGAAGAGTACAACCTTAACCAGTTCTTAGCAAAGCTTAATGGCTGAAAGTTCTTGAGCACATAGCATTGTACAAAGTGTATATAAAGTGGGAGATGATTGAAAGGCCCAAATTTTGACATTTTATAACCAATAGGTTTCAGTCTTTCCTAAGACTCTCTTCCATTCCACTCCCTCCTTTTTCCCCGGGGGCTGCTGCGGCTTTGCTTTTTCATGAATGGTTGGAGAGTATAGGACGACGATTTTCGGGAGGTGTAACGTAACGTCTCACGATTAATTGCACTTTCGGGATTGGGAGGGAAAGAGAATTTGTATATGTCGGATATTGTATATACAATTCATTTCATCTTTTAAATGAAATCGATTCTTCCTTATAGGTTATTTTCAATGGAACAATGTTAGCTTTTGTTTGCAATTGTAAGATTATGTGTTATATTTCATACCCCAGCAATCTATTCAGTCATCTTTTAAATCTCCAAGAATATTTTCTTCTTGGTGGGTAATAGAAGTAGTTTCTAATTCTGCTCTTAACCTACCATTTTAGTATCCTACCATTTTGTTCAAAATACCAATGCATGTGAACTGGCAGGAAATTAAGGCCTTGTTTGGTAACATTTTGTGTCTAATAAGTTTCTATCATTAACTCTATAGTTTAATTTTTAACGATACATTGACTGTATTATTTGTGGATAACAAATATTCACTTGTGGTATACCATACTTCATTGATTGGTTATCTTGTCGAAGGCACTATGCAAAAATCATCGATTACTAATGAAATGGATGTAGTAAATGGATGTAGTGGTTGCTTGTTGGAATTCCAAAGTCTTCATTTGATTCAATTCGTGGGAGGTTGATTTTAGGTCATTTCAAGCATTTTTTGGTGTAATTAAATCAATCTAGTTAACAATAGACCTATTCAATACAAAATTGAATGTTTGAGGGTTTATAAGAATCTCTTTATGAGTTAAATAGATACAACTTTTAAAGTTAAAATAAGATT
This sequence comes from Luffa aegyptiaca, assembly GCA_017139565.1. Classification (NCBI taxonomy): domain Eukaryota; kingdom Viridiplantae; phylum Streptophyta; class Magnoliopsida; order Cucurbitales; family Cucurbitaceae; genus Luffa; species Luffa aegyptiaca. Next base: position 2,517,158 of record CM029396.1, read on the forward strand.
ATTTATTTTAATTTGTTAGTATGATTGAGGATTTAAACCTTTGATTTTAAAAGGAGATAAGATGCTTAAGCAATGTTGATGTGGACTATTTGAAACTTATTAAAACACATTGACCTACACTTCAATTTAATCTAGAATTAATTATGATGTCATGGAACAATATACAAACTAAAAAATCATTTTCTATATTTTATTCAAAAAAAAAAAAAAAATCATTTTCTATATTTATCTAAAAAAAATAATTATTATACCTCTAAGTTCTTGAATTTTGTAATATACTAAAATAGTAGTTTAACCTATTTTTCATAAAGGTCCATGAACCATTTTTACCAATTCCGAACGCTAACAATGTACGAATGGGATGATATGGATTACTGGAATTATTTTGGAAAAAAGTCGATTTTGATCCTAAATGTATTAATTCAAACTGTAAACTTTCAATTTCATCAAATTGCCCCTCAAGCTTAGATAAGTGTTGCAATCTTAACTTTAAACTTTAAAAAGTATTGCAATTTTAGCCCTCTAATAAGTTCTCGCTCCAAATAGCTTTATAAAAAGTTCATGTGTCCAATGAACTATACACCATATGTACAATATGAACTCGATAAAATTGTAGAGAAAAACGACATCAGAGTAAGATTTTTTTTTTTTTTGTTGAATTATGAATTTTGACAAAGTTATTCAATGTTAATTTGTGCATTGGTAACTTTTTTTTTTTTTATGAAAATATCAACTTTCATTGAGAAAAAAATGAAATAATACACGGGCATACAAAAAAACCAGCCCTCAAACAAGTTCCCCATGTAAAGAAATAGGCGCCAATCAGGCATAATAGTACCTAGAGAATAATTACAAAAAGATTTAGAAACCAAAGCCCAAAGAGAAACATAGAATCTGGGGAGGGCCCACACATTAGAAGGGTCCCTCTCAATACCCGAAACACTTTATTATTTCTCTCGTCCCATAATCCCCACAATAAAGCCCACACCTCAGCAAGCCATAAAAACCTCCGCTTATCACGAAATGGCATATGTAGGAGGAACTCTTGGACCATCTCTTTGTAGTCTCCAAATCTCCTAGCCTGAAGCCCGAAAGCGTTGGAAAAAAGAGCCCTACACCTATCTTCCAAACTCGTAGGTCCACAAAATATGGTCAAGATCTTCCTCTGTCCTTCGACATAGAATGCAACAAAAAGGACCTACCATTGAAACCATCTTCCTCGCAAGTTTATCTATTGTATTGACTCTACCATGGATAACTTGCCAAGTAAAGAACATAACTTTCTTTAGAATTTCCTCCACGGAATAGAAAAGGTTCGCTCTGGAGAGAATGATCGATCAACTAACGAAAAAAGGACCCACAAGAAAAGCCTCTAGTAGGATTTGGACTTCAACAACGAACATCCTTTCTTCCCTCCTTAACTTGCCAACCACCTATCAAAGATAAGAGATTGGAGACATCATTCATTTCCTTATTGGTCAAAGAGCGATGAAAACCCAATGAAAAAGAAATAGAGCTCCTAGAAGGATTAAGCACATCAAAGATCAAACGGTTTTTCATAAAGGAAGATTTTATTGATATTAATGAGTTTAGGAAGATTTTTACCTACATCTTCTTCTGTTAAAATTAGAATTGAGAGAATAAAAATTATAACACTTGTTTAAATTTAGGTCAAAAACAAATTTAGGTAAAAATTGATTTTTTACAATTATTATTTTCCTCCCAAACCCCGCTGAACTCTGAAGTCTAAACCGCTCCACAAATCGTCGAGTACTGGTTCGATGGTTTGTGAAATGGAAACTGAAGGAAGTTTTGAAAGCCTGCTGAGATGGGCGGCGGATCATGGAATTTCAGATTCTGTCGACAAACAGAGTTCACATTCTTGTCTGGGTCGTTCTTTATGCGTCTCTTTCTTCCCTGATGCTGGCGGGTATGCTCTGATTTCTCGCTTTCTAGTTACATCACTCGTTTTCTTTCTTTCGTCTCATGTAAATTGTTAATTTTGAGGGAAATTTTGCTTCAGGAGAGGTTTAGGGGCTGTTCGTCATCTTAACAAAGGAGAGTTAGTGCTGAGAGTTCCAAAATCTGTCTTGATGACGACCCAAAGTTTGTCCTTGGAAGATGAGAAGCTCTCCATGGCTTTGAAGAGATACCCATCTCTTTCTTCTGCTCAGGTTCTTTATTTGCTAACATGGGCATTTCCTGTTCTTTTCACACTTGATAGCAGGAATTTTTTGTTCAGCTTGAGATGATCACTTTGGAGGTGGGTTCATGGTGAGAATAAGGTGCAAGTACGAGTGAGATAAGTTCTAAAAACATATCGGAAAAAAGAAAGTTTGAAGAATTATGACACATTTAACATGAAGAGCATCTAAATAATAATATGTAAAGTTTGTGTAGTTCCAAGATCAAATAATATGTCATGTATTAAATATTAATACATGCCACATATTATTAGGTTGCCTTAGCAGTATGATCCCAAGACATCCATTGGAGGAAGGAACAATACCTATAAGTCTAATTGGATGAGAAAAGAAGTCCTGCTATTTGTTCCATTTTATTCAAATGAAGAAGGAATTTAGTAGTGGAGTTGTTTGGGCCTTGGTCATTACACTAAGGAAAAAGAGGCAGAGGACCAAAGTTAGAACCAAAAGTACTAAATTTTGTTATGGAATCTCTAGACCTCACTAGCATAGCACACCCAAGGATTTACCCCCTTGGGGAGTAAATACTATATTAGCCTAATTTCTGGCACTACCTTATCACACCTGACCTACCGTTGAATAAGTCCTACATTCCTAATGAGTAACAAATAAAGGACAGGAGGCCATGCGCAATCTCAGACCTATTAACACCAAAAATGGATGGAACCTAGTGCATGTGCATGGATAGCACAAGCATAAACCGAAGTACGATAAAATGTCGGTTTCTAGTCCCTCAGTTATTAGGTTTGTTAGACGAAAGAGGAGGTGCCAAGGCCTTTTCAAGGTAGATATGAAAATGGTCAAATGGATACCACTTGGTTCACTTTTGGTCTGGGTATGAATAGATGATGGCTTTCATGACTAATGAAAGCTTATAATGGATGGTGATGCCATTTGAGCTATCAGGTACCCAGGCACATGTACCTAATTAACTAGGTTTTTCCAAGTGATTACAATCCAAAAAGTGATTTCATCTCAAAGTAGGAGAGACCTGGGAAGAAACTTTAAGAATTACAAGCATGCCTCTCACTTGAAATGAAAAAAGAGAAGGGGTGTGGGTGTCATTCGAAGTTCCTTTATACTTGAATGAAGACTATATGTATGCTTAATGATGTTATGTATTCCATTCTTTGTTAATGTTTAATATTCCTTAGTGCAACTGCGACAAAGATAATGGAGATTTAACTGATTATAATTCTTTTTTAAATTTAAAGTTGATGGTGTGTTTATCTGAGACATTACCGTTTTCCCTGGTTAAAATGTTTTGAAGGTGTATTAATATTTATTCCACAATGTTTTTTCCTCTCAAATGACATTTCCCTGGTTAAAATGTTTTGAAGGTGTATTAATATTTATTCCACAATGTTTTTTCCTCTCAAATGACAGAAGTTGACCTTCTGTTTACTCTACGAGATTGGTAAAGGAAGCAGTTCTTGGTGGTTCCCTTACTTCAAGCACTTGCCCCAGAGTTATGACATACTGGCAACTTTTGGAGAATTTGAAAAGCAAGCCCTGCAGGTTCAGTTTTCATTTTGGGACCTCTTATTTATTTTTTTGGATTATATTCATATTCCAAAATCATATCCTTGAAGAATTTTTTAGTTGTGTTTTTGACTTTTTTTTTTATAATAACATAGCTGAAGTCATTAACAGGTGGATTATGCTATCTGGGCAACAGAAAAGGCTGCTTTGAAATCTCGCATGGAGTGGAGAGGAGTTAAAGGACTGATGGAAGAATCTAGTACTAAAAACCAACTCCAAACATTCAAGGCATGGCTTTGGGCTTCCGCAACTGTAAGCACACTGGACTCATGCTAGAAGATTGTACTGCATGGTTAGATAAGACCTGGGTTTATACAAAGTAGTCAAACCTACCATGCCATTTTCTTATTAGGTTTCAAGATCTTTTTCATTTTTCGTTTTACTTTTGTTTGGTGAAATTTCTTTTGCATCATTTAGAGGTGGTTTAGCTGGAGGTCTAGTATGGGTAAATTATGCAAGACAACTATCCAAGATCGGTGTGAATATATATATATTGAAGATAAGACCACTAGGATACACCCATTTGCTGATCATCTTTCCTTCCATTACCCATTACTCTATACACATTACACATTACCAGCCAGTAAGCATCATTAAGAATCCTACTCTCTAATGGTCTCTCTCCCATCCTCCCTTGCCCCCCCCCCCCCCCCCCCTCCATCCTCACTCGTGTCTATTCTTTTAATGTGAATACAATTATTTGGTTCTTATGGAAAAACAAGTGTTGCGTTGCTTGTCCTATACATTGTATGATGAATCTAAACTTGAGAATGTTTAGGTCCTAAGTAAATTTCTTCGATCTTCTTATAAAAAAAAAAGTAAATTTCTTCGATCTTAATCTCAGTTTGTTTCACTTCTTTCTACATTTAGCAGTTTTTTTTTCTTTTTTTTTTTTTAAAAAGCTACATTTAGTAGTTAAAAGCTAAAAATATATGTTACCCTTTGAGAGATATCATCTAGGGCATTGTATGTACCATGGGATGAGGCCGGATGTCTATGTCCAGTTGGTGACTTGTTTAATTATGCTGCACCTGAGGGGGAGTCCCTTGATATTAGGGACGTTTCATCTTTTTCACAACATGCTTCTTTGAGTGGAAACATGACTGCTGATGAGTTGCATGAAGAGCAACAAGATACTCAGCGGGCTTTGACAGATGGCGGATTTGAGGAAAATGTTTCTGCATACTGCTTCTATGCAAGGGAAAGTTATAAGAAGGGGCAACAGGTACTTATGTTTTCTTGATGTCATTTAATATTTTGCACTCGTATGCATGTGGAGTTGATGCAAATTACGTTAATTGGAGGTTTTACATTTCATCAGTTAGTTGATTCCCGGAGATGAAAGTTAAAACTTACATTAATCTTTTTTTATTTGTTCTCTGATGCATTCTTGTTTATATGTAACTTGAGATGTTCATGATGGAACTAGAGTTTGTTTTCTTTATGTCTCAGAATGTATTAACACCGATCTTTAACATTTGCTTTTTTCAGCCTTTTATTTTCGTTATTATTGTTATTTTTTTGCTCCAAATGTATATTATGCTCATTATTGTTCCTAGGTTAGTTGCATTTTCGGTCTTATCCATCTTTCCAATTCTTTGTATCACCAACAGTTTCATAACCTTTTATGTTAAATCCCAAACGTGACTCTATACCTCACCTTCAGTCATTACCCTCTTTGGGATCTAGTGGATAGGGGACTTCCAACAGAATAAGATTTGATTTGATGTTAGTTGGTGGGTAGCAATATTTTAAGTGCAAGGTGCCCTCTGAAATGACTCATCTTTGGATCGCTGGGAGGGAGTGATGCAGAAAAGTGATGCCTAAGTGAAGCAAGGTGTACTTAATAGATTAATAAATGAATACTATCTGTAGCAATAATTTTTAAAACTATAGATTCATAATTCTTAAAAGACATGAATATAAAGCCATTTTAATGTCAAAAGGGAAAAGGAAAAAAGAAAAATCTGTGCACGAGTCTCTCTTAAAAAAAAAAATTGTGGATGAGTAACTATTGAAGCCTTTCTATTGTTTGCTGCAGGTTCTTTTAAGCTATGGTACATACACAAACTTGGAGCTTCTTGAATATTATGGATTCCTTCTACAGGAAAATCCAAATGACAAAGTTTTCATTCCTTTGGAACATGACATTTATAGTTCCAGTTCTTGGCCCAAGGAGTCTCTTTATATTCATCAAAATGGAAACCCTTCTTTCGCTCTACTTTCCGCTTTGCGATTATGGGCAACCCACCCGAACAAGCGTAGAGGTGTCGGACATCTTGCTTATGCCGGGTCACAACTCTCTGTCAAGAATGAAATAGTAGTCATGCAGTGGTTATCAAAGAACTGCCATACTGTTTTGAACAATCTGCCAACATCAGTCGAAGAAGACAATCAGCTTCTGTGCAACATCTGCAAAATCCAGGATCTGCAGGTACCAAGCGAACTCGGGAAGATACCATCGACTTATGGAGGTGAATTTTCTGCTTTCTTGGAGACCAATGGTCTGATGAATGGAGATGAAGCTAAGTTGCATTTATCTGGGAAAATTACACGTTCTCTGGAGAGGTGGAAACTGGCAGTCCAGTGGAGGCTGTTGTACAAGAAGGCGTTGGCTGATTGCATCAGTTACTGCACCAGAACTATTTGTTCTCTATCTTCTTAATCTGGTCTAGTTTGTGACTGTTAGGTTCTAAGTTAACATATCTATGAAATAAACTTTATAGGAATGAAGAAGAAGTTAGAATTCTATGAAGATGGAAGCAAATTAACCTCTTGCTTTTGTTCTCAATTGCTTTTACACCCTTGATTTGTGAAAATTTAGGAATTTCCTCCTATGAGAAGTATCTTCTACAATGGGCTACGATGCAGGAGTTATGTTGTAACCAATTCAGATTATTATATATGTAGTTTTTGTAAAAATCTTGAGGTGAAAGGAAGAAGGCAAAAACACAATAGCCTTTGTACCTTGGTTTTTGCATGATTTTTGTTACACTTTATTTGTAATGTTAGAAATCTTTTTGTTATTGAGTTGTGCGAATGGACAAGTAATTGAATAGTTTTTACTTTTGGTTGTAGGTTTATTTCACTTACACTCGCATTTCATGCATGTTTTCCTGAAATTTCTAATGAAAATTTGAACTCTGATTAATATCAAAATAGAAGTATGAAAGACCGAGACAATATGGAGATTAATAATACATTTTTCATCCCGGTAAAGATTAAATAGAGAATGCGTAAGATTAGTAAAGAGAAAATATAAGGCCGCTCAACTGGCATATGATATGTACTAATGACCAAAAGGTTTGTGGTTCGAATCACATATAGTCCAAAAAAGAAAATAGTGGTAGATTCATCCCTGAACTTCACCTTCTCTCCAACAATCTTGAAAATTTTCATCTATTTTGCTAGTATAGCTGCCTCCCTTAGTTTTTTTTTCTCCTCCCACTGTTTTGCCAAGTTTTCCCTTTTCACATTTACCTTTACTTATTTTTGTTAAAGTTTGAATGTTGTAATGTTGAGTGATTGGTCTTGTTAACATTGAATGATTAGTACTCTGATGCCGAACTCTCTACATTTTAAAAGTGGTCAACTCATGACTTGGTCTTATTGATTTATTTTTTTTTTTTTTCCAATTCTTATTGGTTCTCTCCCTACAAAATAACCACAATCTAAGCAACACATACAATATGCTAACAGATACTTGTAAACTTAAATATTTGCAAGTCTTGAAAAAGTCAGTAACTAAAAGAGAAGTCTGTATCATAAGAATAAGATTAAACTTAGGCCTCAAAGTAAGGAATTCAAACTCAAAAGGGAAGGATTATAGATAGTTGTAAATCTTTTTCGGTCCCTAGACTTTCATCTTTATTTCACTTTTTTTTTTTAAAAAAAGATATCTTTGTTTCATTTTGGTTCTTATACTATCAAACATTTTAATATTTTATTTTGATCTCTAAACTTTCATGAATATTTATTTTTGCCCTTATCATCAAATTTTCTTATGGTATTTAACCTTAAGCTATCTATTTCCTATTTCAATAACAAACCATAGCTTGGAACCTAAACTGGTTATGCAAAGCAACAAAGGTTTTGCTTAATTCAATATGAGAACTAAAATCAATTTTTCTGTCGAGTTCAGTGGTCAAAACAAAACATTTAAAAGTATGATGACTATGACTAAAATTACTATGAAATTACAAAGATTAAAATAAGATTTAAAGAATCCTATAAATAAAACAAACACAAATATTGGGAAGACTTATGATGTATATCATAGACACCCATTCATATTACCCTTAACATCTCATTATCGTTCTTCATTTCCTATACTCTTCCCACATGTCCCATCTCTCATTTGTAAGATATTGTCCTCACTCTTCTCCATTAAACTCCACTCTTCCCCTCCCTTCCCTTCCATCACCACAACTTGTGCAAAGCCTCCAACCTTCCCATCCATTTATCCTCTAGTTCCCCTCCTTTCTTATGCTGTTTCAGTGGTCACCCATTGCCTCTACTCTTACCACAAAGCTTCAACTCTCCTTAGACTACCCTTTCAATGGCACCCCCTTTGGCATCTCCTTCTATTCGCCTCCATTCTCGGTCACTACCAGTGGAAATGCCCTCTCAATCTCAATGTCTTGTACATACATTGTACGATTAGAAGAGTTTCAAATTTGAGCCAATCAAATAATCAATTGCTGTCCCATGAGATGATCTACAGATAGGTACGTGATGAACACGGTCATCACTTAGGCTGCTACTAATGTGATTATTGTCACTGTTGGCTTTGCTGGGCTGCTGCCATGTACCTATAAACCTAGCAAAAGACTCTATTTGAATCACCAGAATTGAGCAGCCATAAGCCACCCGGTGACACAGCATGACACTGGCAAGCTCTTTTTGGCTATGGAGTTCCTATACTTAAATGACTGATCACTGATGTCCTTTTCTAGGATAAGAGAGGATATATTACTCACAGAAAGGGCCCTCGACCGAAGGCAAAAATACAAAAGACTACAAAAGAAGATCCTTCCAATCATAATCACAAGAAGATTAAATCACTGATGTCTTTTTTAAGAATGGTGGGCGCTGCAATGCAAGATGCCTCCTGTTTTTTTGAGAAAGCACACCCACACATGCTTTACAAAATACTGATGGCATGAACAACAATTATGAAAATGTACATAACAAATGAATTCTGAAATCCATTCAGCTGAACTTCAGAAGAAAGCTTCATAAGATAGACAGATAACAGCCTTCATCTTCTTCTTCAACAGTATAAATCTATAAAAATAAGTGTTATTTATTGATTGAAGAAAAAAAATGTCACTAAGAATGCCACATCTTGTCCAGATATATACAATTCTCCAAGAAATAAAAACCAAATAACAAAAAGATGGAGTGAATCGAAACTACCATTGCTTTGGCAGACTCTATTTTCATGTGATTTATCAATCAAACATTCCTAAAGAATTTTTGAATTATGATCCCATTCCAAAGCTATACAATATAAATGTTGTGGCCTGTGATTTATGCAATGAGATTCTACATGTTATTACATTAACCGGAGGTAAAAAACAAAGAATCATGGAACTCCTAATCTCATCAAATCAACTAAGAAAACCGAGAAAGGGAAAAAGGGTAGAATTCACCTCTCATCTTAAGAACGTAGTGTTAGAGAATCCTGAAAAACGAACTCTTCTACAAGCATCAATGGAACCTTAACCTCCTTCACAGCTTCTGATGAGATTCAATAAGCAAAGCATTAAGCATAATATGAATGGCAGCTTCATATACAACACCATCATAATGCATCCCATCCACTGTACACCGAACCCCACAATTCCAACTCAAAGTTTCAATGTCCAGCAACAAGAGGGGACCACCGGACAAGCGCAAAAGCTTGCTATCGCGGAGAGCTTCATCATACGCCACCCTCGTTGTATCAGTCATCTTCTTCCTCTTCTCCTCCGTGTTCAACATGGAGTTAATCAGTGTTGGCATTCCGATCCAGAAGAAATGTGGGGTTCTAATGGAGACAGAGCCCGTTAAAGGGCCTTCAGAACCCAATTCTGGAGTCAATGGAATCAGTGAAACAACAGAACTCCTAAGTGATTCCAAAGAAAATCGAAAATCTGATGCATTAGTAAAATGAAGCATATGCCATAGCCCCGACCCCATGATTATAACATCAGGGTAGCTACGATTTTGCTTAAATTCCCCCATTAAATCAGTCAAATTAGAAGCATAAGGAGCCCAAATGAAATCCAATTTCATCCCAATTTCACTAATCAGAATCTGATAATTGCTATGCCGCTTGAACAGATCGCCCCTAATGGCCTCCATTCGTTGAGAATCCAACGTCAAATCCAGCAGTGACAGAGCCATCAGTCTCGCCTGTGAGTCACCGGCGACAACAACCCACGATCCATTAAGCAAATCAGCGACATCCATGGGAGCCAATTTCTGAAAATCACAAGCGATAACAGAAGCAGATCTCCCCCATTTCCACGATTTCTCATAATTAACAGAGTTATTACTCAAAGGGTTAAATCCATCGCTCTGTTTGACTTCCCAAACAACTTCATGTAACTGAGAAACACACGAAGCTCGACTATCGAAAACGACGACAGAAGAAACAGTAGTAACGATATCAGAAACGGAAGGAATATAGGGCGTGAGATGAACACCGATTGCGAGTGTGATGAAAAGGGCACCGCTGAAGAACAGCATCTTATTGCGGCTCAAATGCCAACCCGCCATTCCCATCGGCACAAACAACACAATACACGCAGCTAAAACACCCAATTGAACACCGCCTAACATAATAAAACCCCAATTTCCAACTTCCCCCCTACAAAAATGGCCTCAACAGAACCAAATGATCCGGTTTCAGAGGAGGATTTCGATGAGAAAACGGAGATTTGGGATGTGGGTATTTCTGGGTTTGTTGTGTTCATGAAGAATCTTCGATTTCTTTGGGAGAGAGATCCATAAAATAGGTCGAGGGATTGAGAAAGGTTGGTGGGGAGGTTTTTGGATTGAAAAATAAGGAACCTGTCAATTTCGGAATCAAAAAATTACGTACCGTCGGTCCTGATTCAAAGAGGAATGTATTGAAAATGTTCGTCGGTGGCCGGTGGGGTCGCCGGAAAGCTGTGGCAGCTTAGAAACGCCGGTGGGGGTTTCTATATGTAGGCTTTAATACGAAGGGAAGTTAAAAAGAAAGTTACTTTTTGTATTAAATTGGCCATTTATCTCATTTTCAGATTTTGTTTTCTGTTTTGCCCCTAACCAAGTTTTGTTTTTCTTTCAAGTTTACCCTTTAGCTGGCTTTTGATCTTGTCATATTTTTGGTAATTACAAATTGGTCCTTGTTATAGCATTTGCTAGTTTGGTTAAATTTTAAGCATAGTCATTGAAAGATTAGTGTTTTTTTAGTTCATGAATTGCGAGAGTGAAGAATCAAACCATCACTTTTGAGATGATAATTAGTGTTTTATCCATTGAGTTATACCCGGATTGACGAACGATTAGAGTTATGTCTATGAAATTTTTGAACTTTAAAAAGTGTGTAATTGGTTTCTAAACCTATTAGACGGTCTATGAATTTCTAGCAACGTGTAACATTATTCACCTTGTCCTACTCGAGTACTCGTTATACAAAGAGTGCTAAAAGTTTTGTTTTTCTTTCAAGTTTACCCTTTAGGTGGCTTTTGATCTTATCATGTTTTTGGTAATTACAAATTGGTCCTTGTCATAGCATTTGCTAGTTTGGTTAAATTTTAAGTATGGTCATTGAACAATTAGTGGTTTTTTAGTAAAGCAATTACGGGGGTGGAAGATGAAAAATACTTGCTGCATATCGGTATGTAGGGATCCCTACATACCACCATTAAAATTTTGACAATTAGGAGAGAAAAAAAAAATTCTCATTTTCTACCTTTCTCTTTTTTAATTGTCAAGATTTTAATGGGATATGCAGAAAAATCTCTACATACTGATATGCAACCAAATATTGTCATTGATGTTTTATTCATTTAGCAATACTGAGATTGAGGAATGATTAGAGTTGTGTGTCTATGAAGTTTTTGAACTTTAAAGAGTGTGTAATATGTTTCTAAACTTAGACTACTCTTTTGTGAGTAGATATACACCAAAATTGATAGTGGAGAATTAATGCTCTATATGTTAGCTCTCCCATTTTTTATTAATTGTAATTTTCTTTTAATTTCACAAAATGAATGCAATAAAAGTTCTCTTATTGTAGAGCCTCAATTTAGTCTAGGGTAGGTTTAAAAAGTTTGAACAACGAATAGAATAGTAGAGTTTGAGTTTTTTTTTTTTTTTTAATATGTATAAGAGAATTTGAAGAGTGTATGTTATACTTTGACCGTAAATATTGCAAAGGGTTCATAATGTAGTAGTTAAGTTCTTAGTTGTATCAATATATTTTTTTTAGTAAAACAAACGTGAGGTATCAATATATACTTTGACAATAAATATTTCAGTTCTATGTAGTAGTTAAGTTCTTAGTTGTATCGATATATATTTTTTTAGTAAAACAAACGTGAGGTTATAAATTTGAACCTCTAAGTTATGTTTATATTGGCAAATATTTAAGTTCAAGCAAAACTTAGCTTAGTGACATGAATTTTCAATGTTGTCGATAGTTCCTTCAATGACATGTTAACACATGTCGATATCATTTAAAGGAGCTCTCTATTTTCTTTTATTATTCCAATTAAAGCATATTTGTAAAATCTCACCAAAATCTCTTAGATTTATCCCCCCACCTTGTATAACACTTTTTCTTTTTAATCTTGAAAATTGAGAAAGTAGGTATATATTCTTGTTTTCCATTTTCAATCCTAATTTGGCAATACCCCAACCTTTGAGAGTCTATCAAAGACACATTACATCATTTTAGAGAGGATCTTTAGATCGAGAATTGAAATTACATCATTTTGAGAAGGATCTTTAGATCGAGAAATCGGAAAAAGTGAGAGAACATGAACCCTAGATTTCGATCAAGGAGTGAGAACCTATTGCAAAATGTCCAAGTCGTAACTCAACCACCTTTTCAAAAGAAAGAATAGGGTTTGTAAAGCTTGATTCTCCTTGAGAGAGGAAAAGTTGAGATAAACTGAGAGACATTCTTTTTTTTTTTTTTTTTTTTGAAGGGTCCTGAGTGTTCTACATTTCCTTGATTATAGCTTGTTTCACTTGTATTTCAGCGTTGTTAGCTTTTTAGTTATTATTTTATTCTTTATTTTTGTTGTAGACATGAGTTCCAAGTTAATAAATTACGTTTTTTTATTTTTATTCTATCATGAGTTAATCCATTTTTATTCTATTATAAGTTAATCCATCCTTTGGGATTAAGTGTATGGATGCGAGATGAATCAAGCTTAATATTAGCCACATGTGTTTGCCCATTACCCAACAGTTTAGTTTTCATTGTAAACCTAAGCTGGTCATGTAAGGTTGCATACTTGGTTAAAATTCAAGACCAAAAAGGTTGAATAATAATGGATCTCACAAAAACAATATAGGAAAAAAAGCCTAGACATAGGCTTTTGTTGATTGAACCTAGACATATAGTGACAAAGCCTATAGAACTAACGAGACCATGTGCTAATTTATCTAAGTTTTAATTAGTCATAGACGTAAGAGAGCTTTAAAATAAATGTTGAATAGGAAAAGAATTTAGTTCACTGCATAAGGTATTATACGATGAGCATGACAGAAATACATTTAAATTCCCCCTTTTCCATCATTATCTTTTACTTTTTCAACAAAATCCTCAACTATTTTTACTGATTACCTCAATTACATTTGAGGAGATTTTTGCTTTAAACTTATATTTTTACAAACAGTTTCTTGACACATTCAATACTTGGAATTCTTTCTATTTTACTCCTTGTCAACACTGTGCCCTGTGCCCTTGCACTAATGTTGAACTTTATTTCAATAGATTTTCCTAATGTGTTGGAAACACTTCCCCCCTCAAGCATAATTTGAAGTTGTAATCTTTCAAAGGTTCCATTTCTCTGTGACTTCACCAATATCCATTCTGACCAAGCCAAATACTGAAAAAGACTTTGAAATTATTTGTATGAAATTCTTAAATAGGGTGAAATTATTGGCATTCCCTCTATTCTCATCAGTGACGAACTATTTAACCCGACACAATCTAAATGCCCGTATCATGTCGAGTCAAACTCACTTCTTGGCATGCAAGATTCACGAGTCGACCTAAACGCCTTTCGAACAAAAATCAATAATCTTATATCTCACTTCGCTTATTATGTATATCTATTAATAGAAACTCATTTGGTTTTTAATGCCAACAAGTCCATCGGAGTTCATGAGATCCGAAAAGAACATTGCCAAACGGACACACATTACAGACAAAACTGCATGATTTTGTTGGTACTAAAAAAAAAGTACTCAAAGCCAGAAAGCTTCTGCTCTGAAAGAGTTGTGAAGTCAAGCAAAGGTTTAGATATCTTCTGGGCCATTGATTTCCTGGATATGAAATTTACCAGAACAACATTCAGGTCAGTGTATCCACAGCACAGAAATATGATCTTTGTATAAGAGATTCTGACTCTTTTCTTTTACCTTGTTTTCTATTACAGCGTTATCGGGTACTGCCAATTTTGCCCCGGGTTTAGCTGAAATAGTCACTTTCCCCTGTAAAATAGCAGCAGGTTGTTAGACGAGGTGATTTAATATGGTATAAAAGTAGGAAGTTCTACGTTCAAACTTCTAATACGCTAATTCTTTTGTTTGTAATAGTTCTCGTGTTGAGCTTCATGAGTCATATTAACATCTGAATACAGATATGAATGATTATAAGAATATATATGTATAAAAGATAATGTTTATGGGCTAAAGATGACCCTGGCTAACAGGCTAAAATGGGAGAACACCAAATCAATGTAAAATCACTGTTCAAGTGAAAATGTAAATTCCATTTTTCTTCATTCCTTTTGATTCAGAACAGAAAGACCCGAGTTCTCAATTAAAGTTCTTGCATACGGATGATTTAGGCTTTTAAAAGGGGAAAAAATAACAATAATTTTATTTTTCATTTCCTTTGTGACAGAGAAGATTAACAAGTGGATCTCCACAAATTTTTTGGGTTATCAATTTCATAAAGTATTTCCCACCACCAAATGTGTATATGGTGCAAGCGGAAATCCAAAAAATCCAGAAAAGAAAAAACCGAAAAACCCATTCGAACTGAGTAGTTTAGTTGATCTGATTTATATGGGTACCAGGTTAGTTCGATTTCTGAAGTATAAAATTGAAAATATTTAGTTTGGTTTGATTTGGATAAATTTTGCTAGTTTTGACTGGTTTGGGTTTGGTTCATACGTGGTTAGTTTTATTAATCTCTTGAAAGGGGTGCAACACGAGAACTTTCTAAGTGGTCACCCGACTTAGTAGTACTACTCTCGTCCAAACATGCTAACTACACCGTTCTGATGGGATTCGGTGCATTAGTGCAAGTATGATCACACCAGTTAGTTTTATCAAATTTCGATTTGTTTGAGTTGGGTGGTTGATTCATTCTTCACCCAAAACAACAACAACCTCAACCAACACACTCGCATTCTTAATTACAGAGTCATTATGTTATAAGGTATCTACTAACTGGATAATCAAATCTAGGAAGGAGAAATGGAAGGAAATCAGAAGACAGAAGCAGTTTCATACCTTGAGAACGACACCAGCCCCAAACGAAACATCACCGACCACTTTAAGGCTATCAAGTTCAATGATGCTGGGAATTGACTTGAACCGGCTCAGGAAGTTACCAACCTGTGAAAGTAAAAGAAGTACAGTAACTAAAACATATTCAATACACCACATGCATTTAAGACACACCACAAGTCAACAGAAAAAATCTTACCTTCTTGAATTCGGGCCCAAGTTCAATAGAAGGATTGGAAGGATCTTTTCTAGCCTTATTGCGAATGACAAAGCCATCAACTAGAGTATAAAGATCAGACTGCAGAAAAAAACAAACCAATAGATTAGTTTGTTAAGAAACATAAAACCAATGCAATAGTAGGCTGTAATGATGGATGAAAGAACTAACCTGGACAAGAAGCAAATCTGAAGTTGCCTTGACGGGAAGAAAACGCGATCGTGGTACATTAATACCAATGGCATGATCAAAGAACTATTTGGCAGCAAATAGACAAGTGTAAGCCATCAACATCCATGTTATAACGACATAGCAGACACAAAATCAAGAATGAACTGTACCCTGATTGCTGCACCAGCTGCTGTTTCAAGCTGAAGAACTTTAATCCCATCAACTTCCTAGAATGATGACAGTATATCAGTACCTGACCATTTAGAAACAACACGAGAAATACCTACTGACGTGGTTTATTTCTATTGATTTATGTAGTTTATATCGATCTATTTATATTGCATTTAATAGATAAGTGGATCCCATTAACATCTTTTAACTGCCAAAAATAAAGCACACCTAAGAACCTATGGATCAATATGCAGACAAATATTATTTATTTAAAAATTAGCCAGATGCATTGGCCCGACATTACAAGGAACAGAAACTACCTTGGGATTTGGAATGATCTCCATCTTGAGTGCATTGGCTTCCACAAGCCTTTTAATTGCTTTCAGGTTCACCCACCTGAATCATACAATACCAATAGTTTATTAGCAAGGCATTCTTAGAGATGGTTAAATGTGTATCAAGAACTCTCCAGAAACATGACTTACAAATTATTAGTGTTGAAAATTTTGAACTTCTGAATGGACTTGAACTCATTGACCTGTACCAAACAAAGAATCGGTTGTCAATTTACAAACTGATAAGGAAAATATCAATGTATTGTAAATTCCTTTTTTTTTTTTTTTTTTTTTGTTGTTGAAAGAGAACAACTTTCACTTGTAAATATGTTAACTGATAAAGAAAATATCAAGGGCCAGTCTTTTTTCGATTCTTTGCAATAATCCATGTTTATTAGAACAATAAAAGCATCTTCCATAATATGAAAGGCATCGCTAACACTTGAAAAACAATAGTCCTACCAAACGTGAAATAACATAACCATCACTGATATACTTACGTGTTCATCAGGCACCTGAGCAATTTCGAGTAGCTGCATCATGAGATGAAAATAATGTTATAAGATGAAAAGATGTTTTGTCTGCAGACCAACTTAACAGTTGGTGGAATAGAAACGAGGATGGGGAAAACTAAGAAGGAAGCACAATTGAAAAATTGCTCAATCAACATAACCTTCATTAATATTCTGTAATATATACCTGAACCTTCCCTTCGTAAGAAATAAGAGTACCACCCTTCACATCAGCCAAGGTTTTGGGTGTCACCTGAATGTAATCAATGACAAATGTTATAAGCACGAGAAAACTGTGAGAATAATAAATGAATGTGCAAGAAAATCTTTTTTCACTCATAAAATGATTGAACTTTATTTTCATACCTCCATGCAGTACTCATTCTTGTTCCGAATCAAATGATTTAAAATTTCTATAATATCCAGAGTCAAGGAAACTAGAAGCCCAAGGAACTGACTTCATGTCATGTAGTAAGCAACAAGCACAGTAAGAAGTAAACTAGAGGCTTAAAAGAAACTAAGGCCTCTGAAAAATTAAATATGGATACGTAAGTCCACAATTGCACCCAAGTTGTCAGAGTTTGCAACAAATACATACTCCTTACCCTGCACAAGCAAACATGGAAAGTAAAATACGAGGAAAAAGATATACAAGAATTCATCGAAGTAAACATGTTCAGTGGGATCGTGGTCAAACACCTGAGATATCAGGGCATCAAGTTTGCCACTGTTTTTCAAGGATGGGAAAACATCACCATGTCCAGGAGGGTACCTTCACATGTACACAAGTACCACGAGTGTTACAATAAATTAAAATTAAGAAATACTAACAGTATTTAATAACTAATTTATAAATTTTAATGATCTTTTTTATTTTATAACATTCAAAAAGAGGTGTGTGTTTTGAAATTAGAGAATGAATCAGAAATATTCGTTAAATTCTTTTGTCATAATAAAAATTTAAACGTGAAGAGGCATTAAAAATCTGCTCCATTTGTTGATCAATCGACATAAAAATAAAGACATGAAGCACATAGGCACATAATGGCACCTCAAATCAAAACAAAAGTGGTTCTAGGCAAAAACAAAATATTAATTTTAATGAGAAAATGTCCAAAGAGACAAGTTGGTCAAATTATTGTGTACTAAACCGAGTATTTTAATCATACCATCCATCCTTGTCAGTACGTCCTTTGCTAGGAAGTGGAAGATAGTCCTCAGCAACCATACGTGGATACTGGCTCTGTTTATAATCAAATGATAGGAAAGATAAACAATTTATTCCAAAGAATAAAAAGAAGACATGAAAAAAGCTGACCTATCTTGTACACACCTGGTTAAAAGTATGAATCTCCACATTTGAACCCTTGTATTTTTCAATGATCTGATAAAAAGAAGAGTTGGTAAAGCACAAGATATTGAGGAAAACATGGGAAACAAGCATACAGATTCTAAATACCTTTTGGGTATCATCATGAGTGTTAAATGAGTTCATCAGAAGTAAGGGAACGTTGCACCCATATTTGGAATTGAGATTCTACCAAAAGTGACAAGGATGGTTCTCAAAATCAAGTATAAAAACCAATATAAATAAAAGAGGGAATGTAAATAAATTCGTGAAAGAAAGAATATGATGAGTAATAAAACCTCTATTTGGATAACAATCAAGTCAAGAAATGTCAAACCATTCCGAACTTCAATGACTGACCTGCAGCACAGAAGATAAACAAAAATTAGTTAATATGTTTACCTACCTAAAGACCTCATGGCGAACATTTAGATGACTAACAAAGTAAAACATTAATTTCTTCTAAAAAAATAATAAAAAAAAACAAAGTAAGACATTCATAAGAATAATGCAACAGTCGACTAAGCAAAGATTAACAAAGCCCCCAGACCTCATGGTTTTAAAAGCCAAAATTTGCAAATATTAATGTTCTCCTTCTAAATCTTTATTCTTTCTTCAATTATTTTGAAGGCTAATTATATGGTTTTAGTTCTCAATATTCGAGTGTATTTTCAATTCAGTCTCTATTGTTTAAAAAATTCAATTTAGTATCATATGTTTTCACATTTTTCAATTTGGTCCTTCAGTGAATTTTTAAATTGGCTCAATTAAACTTACATGACATGATACTTAATGAACTAGCGGAAACTCAGGGGGGAAATCATCTAAGAAAGGAAATTTTTTAATTCTTCTTTCAAATTTCTAAGAAATATGCAGAAATTTTAAGTTTTCTTCGCTTAAATAACTCTTTTTCTCCTCTAAATTTATGCAGATTCACTAAGTACTTGTGTAAGTTTATCATCAACCAATTTTAACATTCACCAATAGTGAGAGACTAAATTGAAAAGTGTTCATACACAAGAGACTAAATTGAAACATTTTAAACAATGGAGACTAAATTGAAAAGTATTCTACATTAGGGACTTAAACATATATTTAGTCCATTTTTAACAATAAAAAAAATGGTGAAACATATCATCCCTAGAACTGAATATCATTATTGTCCCCAAAAAGAGTAAGAGTGGATTTGGCATACCTTTTAAAAGTGCTTACTGCTTATAGATTACTAAAAGTATTCTTAAAATTTTAAGAATTAGTAGATTCAGTTCAAATTTAAAGTGTATTTCTAACCAATTAAAATCACATTTTAAAATTTTTGATAATCAAAAGTAGTTTTAAACATAAATAAAAATTACTTAAAGTGCTTTTACATGAAGCATTTAATTAGTTTTCTTCCAAACAGTGCTATTAAAAAAGTGTTTCACGTAAAAGTACTTTTTTTGAAAGGCATCTCAAACTCACCTTAACGTATTTTTAGTGGTAGCTTAAAAGCCTAATGAGTTTAACTACTTGTGTCTATAGTTTCTTCAATGATTTTTTATCATAATGCATCAGAGAACACTAACCTTAATGAAACTTAAATCACTCTCTTCCCCAAGTAGAGTAATGCAGTTTTGGCAGCAGATTTCAGGCCTATGGGTTGAACTACTTGTTTACAAGGACTTTTGTTTTTTTTATTTTTCATAAAGAACCAACCTTTCATTGAGAAAAAAAAAAAAGAAAGAATACACGGGCATCTAAGCTCATAAAAGGGAACCCTGTTAAAGAAAGGGTTCAAACAGCCTTGAAAAAGTCCTACCAGGGTACAAGTTTTGAAGGTCAAACAGCCTTTGTTGTGGGGACGCAAATAATTGATCCTATTCTCATTGAAACTGAAGGTTTAGCCTTCAGCACGAACTTAATAACAAAAATAATAAAATGAAACAAATTGATAATCAAATGCATGATAAAAACTTCAGCACGTGCAGAAGATGATATAAGAAAAGAAAAAAAGAAAGAAAATGGGTTGAAAATGACATACTTGGGACCAGTGCAACCCATCGTTGTCCCCAAACCTCCATTAAGCTTCAAAACGACAAGCTTGTCCAATAGTTTCTTGGTTTCAGCAGGATCTACATTTACAAAGATCTATATAAGCTTTTACAAAGAAAATATCACATGAATCCAAGAAGTGGATGTTCCAAATTATGGTCCACCCTGTAAAGAAGTGGAAAGAAGGATAAAAACACCAAACAGAGAATATTTTTCTAATTAATTATAGAAGTAAAAGACCGTTCACGATTGATGATACCATTAGGTACTGGTGCCAAGGAATCGTAAGGAACCACTACTTCATCTGTTGGAGTTTGGATCTTGCTCCATTCAACATGTTGTGCTTCCCCACTTCAACCCGGAATTAAGAAAAATAAGAAAATGAAATTAGGCTCCAGCTGTTTCGATTTTAAAAAAAAATACCACACTCAAGAAGAAATCAATCAATCAATTTACTTTCACAAATCTCTTCAGTTTGGGACTGAGATTCAGCGAAATTCCACATGGAACTCTCTTGATTCAAATGGGGAAAAGAACATCCATCTAGAAGGTACAAAAACCTCCAGAAAAACAGTAACTAAACATTTGCTAATCAAAAAGTGATTCTCAAATCATATCAATCATGAATCTGAAAGCTCTACTGGGCAATTAGAACTTCTTAGGATCAAGAAGTGTTACATCCTCTCCCATTGCAATGAACAACAATACGGATTAGAAATTACCTGAGATAGCGGGAGACAAGGTTGACAAATCCCGATTTCTCATTCTCACTGCCAAAACAAAGAAAGAATCAGATCTAATAACCAAACCCTACATTCCACAAAAACCCATTACAGCTCAAAACCATCATAAAAATAAACCACAAGCCACAACCCATTTCTCAAACAGATCCCACAGATCGAAATCACAACAACAAAAGGCCACAAACACGCACGAATACAAATGGGTTCATGTCCACATTTCCATACCTTATCTGGCTAAGACCAGAAACGGCATCTTTAAGCTTGGACAGCTTCTGGCTGTCAGCAGGGCTAAGAGTAGCAGCAGAGGCCATGGGAGGTAACAAAATCAAGCTTCCAAGAAAACAAGAAACGCAGAGCGAGAGAAAAGAGATGAAGAGGACGACCCAATTGAGAAAACGGGGGATTTATATGGAAAAAACAGGAAGAATCCTCTTCTAGTAACACACAATGCGATGCAAAACGTGGTGCCAGATGGGCGGTTAGAGGAATTGGGACGTGAGTGAAGGGCGTTTATGTGAAATTGAAGACAAGTGTAAGAAACGGGTTGTTCGGATTTTGAGGCAGCAGAATTATGCGGTGGGGACTGAGAGAGAGGTGGGGTAGCGCCAGTTTTACGCCATCTATGTATGGAATGGCCTCTTTCTCTTTTACTACGAATCTCTTCCCCATGTTAAGGAAGGAACTTTGAGCTTTTTCTACTGTGGAATGTGTATTTTTGGACTGACTTCTTTGAGGGAAAAAGAGTGGGAATCAATTGTGGCTTTCTATCATGTTTGATTGTTTGAATGAAGTTTTAGTGTTCCAAAAGCAAATTCATGTTTGTGTAATAAGTTGTTCAGTAAAGTATTGATGTTTCGATCAATTTGAATGTTTTTTTGTGAGGATAGATGTGAAGGTGGATGAATTTGAATCTTTAACCTCTCGATCGTGGATATGTGTCATTATGTCTTTAACTATTTGAGTTATGCTTAAATTAGTACAATAAGTCTAATGTTTTGGGCCTTTGTACTTTTGATGAAGTAATAATTTAATCTCTGAATTTTTGTATGTAACTAGTTTAGAATTTGTAACCATGTAAAATATGGTTTGGATTTAACATGGATTTTTGTACGTATTTAGATTGATGAAATAAATTGGGATCAAATGTGTATATAAGCTCTATGGATAGATCGTTATATAATAATAATTGACACTTTGACAAAAAAATTTATGGTAGCAATTGAATTATTACAAATTTGAGAATACAATGACCAATTTGCTACAAATCTGAAAGTATAGGGACTAAGTGGTTGTCTGCTAAAGTTGAGTAACTAAATTGTTGCTTTCATGAAAGTATACAGACCAAAAGTGTTCTTTAACCATTTAGTTATTTACTTTAAATTTTTTTTATAACAAGTCTCAATTTTTAAGATTGTGCTTGTTTAGTTCATATATTAAAAATAATTTTATTGGTTTGTGGACTTTCGATTTTGTGTCTATTAGATCTTTATAGTTAGTTCCATCAACTTTATGTTTATGTCACATATGCTTGAACATGACTGAGATCAGCCCACCAGTTCATATATTGAAAATAATTTAATTGGTTTGTGGACTTTCGATTTTGTGTCTATTAGATCTTTATAGTTAGTTCCATCAACTTTATGTTTATGTCACATATGCTTGAACATGACTGAGATCAGCCCACCAGTTCATATATTGAAAATAATTTAATTGGTTTGTGGACTTTCGATTTTGTGTCTATTAGATCTTTATATTTAGCTCCATCAACTTTGTGCTTATGTCATAGATGCTCGAACATGACTGAGATCAGTCCACCACATAATTTTAAACAATATAATCAATATATTATGTAAGCATTGAAATAACGAAGTTAAAGGCATACATCTATTAAGTTCACAATAAGTATAGCATATGTTTTTTAACCGTAAGTTCATGGACATTCAAAACTTTTTAAACTATTTGGACTCAAATAAATACAACTTTAAAGATTTAAAAGCACATTAAAAATTTAGACATGTTAGAAATTTTTAAAAAAAGAGATGGAAATTAAATAGACAACTCCAACAATTTATGAACTAAAGTTATAATTTAACCTCAAAAGAAATCTTATAAGAAACTTCTCAAGCAATCAATATTGTAGTTGTCAAACAATAATGAAAGAAAATGAATTTGTGCATGTTACTCTTTCATTAAAAACTATGAATCTTAGAGAATAAAATGGATCAATTTTAAGGAACAAAAAAAACTTTTAAAATATTAGAATCAGTGTGCTTAACAATTTGAGAATACTTGTATTCATTTAGTTGAATTTATTCATACAATAAAATGCATATTGCATTACATGACATCACATGTCGGATGTTAATTTTGTCCAAGTAGATTCTTATGTCATCCATTAGTTAGTTCAAGTATGATAAATCTTCTTACATGTACTAGAAACATTTGAGAATATAATCGTGTCACACGCCAGTGACATCTATTTTATAACACTTAAAAGGTCTATTTGAAAACAATTTATTTAAAATTTTTAAAAGATGACTTTATTATGTCTAAGCAAATTTTTTTATGATGAAAAGAAAAGGAAAGATAACATAAAATAGTGAAGTGGACAAGGAGAAATAAGAAAAAGAAAAAGGAAACAACGGGACCTAACTTAGCATATTCGAGGACGACACAAAGTAGAGAAAAGAAAAAAGTGGTTTGGATGCTTGAAGATGACGTTTATAGTAATTCATCCCCACATATTTTTACAAGTTGGATAAAAATTCTTAAAAATGTGTCTTATCTTCCAACTATAAGAGAGAATCCTATAGTTGAATTTAGAGAAAGCAATAATACAATGAACAAGTTGACAACGACCTATTGAGATAATGACAAGATACTCAAAAAGTTTAAAAAAGAAACCCGTCTTTTTATATATAAAAAAAAAAAAAAATTGTCATACCGTATAGTTTATTCTATTCTAAAGATTACGGTGAGAATAAACATAGGATATCCATTTCTCAAAAAAAAAAAAAAACATCCATAGGTTAAATTAGGTTAAAGTACTATACTATATCCATTTAATTCTTCATGTTGGAAAATAGATTTGGACTAAAGATTAGAATGAATAAATAGATTCATTATGTTGTTCATATTCAAGTGTTTACAAAATAACCCACCACGACCTTAGTCCACCTTCACCTTACTTTGCTAAGAGAAGATCTCAAAAGGTAAAACAGACAACAGAAAGCAATCACTTCCAACCAGTAACTGATATCATTAGCTCGTGCCTTGACTAATTCGACTAAAACCTTAATCGTTTGATTCTCCCCTTAACTATGACTTGAATGGAGAGCATCATGGCCTTGGTCAAGAAGAGGCGTTCACCCCATTTCTCTAATGCCACCACATCCTCATGAAAAGATAGCACATACCAAGAGATGTTAAAGCATTTTTCATATCATTATGCAAACAATAAGAATATTATAGAGTAGAGGCAACTTCATCTACATTCAAGGCAAATGGCTTCCCTCTAGGCCCTAGCAACAATACAAGTGAATTCACACCCACATCAACACAAGTAGCTCTCTCACCCTAGAAGCTTATATTTCAACTAAAGCCTTCCCTAGAAGCACCATTGGGACCCTAAGCCTCTTTGATCAAAATGATAATCCTTCATCATTCTACTAATCAAAATCCATCTCCTCTCTTTCCTAACTTGTAGTTAGTAGATTAATGATTGACACGAGACTGACAAAATGGACCTAAACGACTCGATATCAAACAAACTAACCTCCAAACATAGGGTAGAATGCTTGTTCACCTCTTACTTCGAGTAGCCAAGAAAGCTAGCCTCCTCATCCTCAATTAGATCCTCATCTAGCAAGGGCAACACACAACAAAAACAATACGAGAAAGTAAACTCGTAACAAGCATGACTTATAGTAGGCGTTAGAAGCACATGCTCATCTCAACTTAACTGTGATTCGAGCCTAGCCCTTCAAGTGCGATATTATGGTCCCTTTTGTGATCTTTCAATGGTGAAAAGTTGTTGATATGGATCCTTTGCAAGCTATGGTTGGTCTCTTTGCATAGTGTAACATGCTCCCACCCTGCAACAAAGCAGCCCTTTTCACGGGCAAACATCACAGCAAAACCCATCAGAATTAGCCACGGTTGGACATGAGTTGTACCATGGTGATGACTCTCGAGCAAACATCAAAGCAAACTCCATCAGAATTAACCAATAGTTGTACCTGAGCTATCCCTTGATGATTTCTCAAGCAATTGAGTATTGTCTTCTTCTGAAAGAATATAGAAAGCAAAGAAAGTAAACATAAGTTAAAACAGAAAATGTAGCCCCAAGTTGAAGGTAATCTCAAAGATAGAGGTCCAAACCTGGTAGTTCGTCTAAAACAACTCCAAAGGAAGGAACATCTCAATTTCTAGCAATATAAGAGTTACACATTGAGGAATGTCTATTGAGGTCAATTTGAGATGCCTTATGCCTATCATCGACTAATGGAGCAATGTTCTTGCTTTGGCCTAGATCATCAATTTTGATCCGACTCTTGGCCACTTGGCTTATGCCATGTTAGTCAAGACAACCGTGTCATCCCTGCTTGATATGCTTGCCTCTCACCTCATCTCAAGGTACAATCGTTCGAAGATAACCCCTGGATAGTTGACATTCTCATGCATTCCAAATAAGAGGGAAGAATTCGAGCTAATATCAATGAGACCCAATGCCACAACGAATGTCTGTTAATTACAATTAAAACCCACATCATTGAAGAAGTTCAAAAGGCAACATACAAGCCTAGTAAGCGTAGGGCAAGAACTTACAAATGAAGGTACAAGTAGGGAAAGGGTGCCACTTAAAATGACCTTCTAGAGCTACAATCACTTTGTTTAACCTTGATCCACTAGGGACTAGAGACCTTATAGCTAACCCCATAGCAGAAGTGTTCCAAATTTGGGACATAGTGCTTCTTGTTGATGTTTCAAACCTTGTGAGCGACAAAACTCGCAAGTCGCAATATCCATGAAGCCTTCTTTCCCACACCTTGCTCAATCCACCAAGTCAACTGCTTAAAGAGCAAGAGTTGAGTTAATCTGTTCATATATTTATGGACCTTCATCCTTGTAGAGATGAGAGATCCTTAGGTGTCAAAGCTTCACTACTTTGACAGTTTTCATACCACAGATACCATAGACTTGCTCTATCTTAGGTAAGGCATCACAACCGAACACGATTTATAAAGTCATCCACAGACCTTGAAATTTCATTGTGTCAACCGTTCAACACCTGGTTGGTCACAACCTCATTCATGGCAAGGACAGTTACAAAACCATAGAACACTCGTCATGATCAACGAATCTCATGAAGAAAGCCCATGAAAATAATTTAGATTTAGGAAATGAATCCCAAACATTCTTGATGATTAGTTCACCTTTGAGAATGATAGTTGTTTACGACTCTGCTCGTACAAGCTAAAGTGCAAGCACAAGATGTTCATAGTATTTTAATCACAAGTTTGTCAAACTTAAACAAAAATTATAAGAAAGAGTAATTCAGGAGAAAGCTAGGCAGAATGAGTAAAAAGTTTTCTTTTCTCATTGATCTGTGTATTGTGTATCTATATACATTTTTTTCACTACCTAAACAATAACAAAAAAAATTGTGATTCTTACAGTAATCAGAACGATTTCTTCAAGTACTTAAAATGCATGGATGAATCAATACAATCTAACCTATCTTTGTACAGATTCAACAATTTCAACATCTCGGTGACCTTGTCTTTCATGAAACCACCACAACCAACCTGTAAAAGAACTAATATCTTCTGGAAAGCACCCAATTGGGCCGCTTCCACCCTCGCCTCATCCTCACCCTCCTCTCCACTCTTACAAAGCTTCAACAATATTGACAGAGAATATTCGGTGGCTACCTCTGAAACTCTTAGGATCTTCTTGACTAAGAGTGGAATGGTTAGTGCATTTTGGTAAAGCTTCTCTCTTCCTTGTTTGTAATCACAGATTCCATCCAAAATTCCCAAAGCTTTCTCACATAGACTTTTCTCTGCATCTACCAGAAAATCTAGTAGCTGAGAGACCAAGCCCAGTTCCACAAATTTCAATGCCATTTTCTCGCTGTGTTCTGATGGTAAAATCATGTAGAAAATTGCTGTAAGGGATGATTTTGTAGCTGAAGGGCAAAGAGGCTCCCTTATGATGCTAACTAAAGCTTCAGATACTCCTTCAATGGCATCCAATGAAGCCACGTATCTTTGATCAGCTAACAACAGTTCTTTCAGAACAAAAACTGCGTTTTGTTTTGGAGAAAGATCTTTCCCCATTAAGAAGGAAACCATACATTTCAATGAATCTGCAGATCCGAGCTTAGATAAGCCTTCAATGGCGATTGGGAACACACACACCAAAACCAACAAAATCTCCTCCAACAAACCCACATGTTTCTCAATCGAAATACCGGCAAAATGCTCAAACGAAGCTGCTAAAACATTGCCGGCTCCTCCATTCACAATACACCTCCGATTCCTCTCGCTCTCTCTCGCCCAATTTCTCATCTTACCCACCAAATCACCGCACCTCTTCGAATCGCCCCTTTGAGTTGCGACGGCGATTCTCGAACAAACCTCCTTAACTTCATACGGCGTGACCGGAATCCGCGGCGTCGGAATCCGCTCGATCCCGTAAGAACGATTCGCAACGCACCAATCCTGGATCATCCTCCTCAACGCGTGATTAGGGATTAGGTCGAAAGTCGTCAAATCCTGTTTCGTCACAGGACAAGAAAATTTTCCCCCATCAATCCACTTCTCGATGCTCTCTCTATCATAAGTAATCCCAGTGCACAAAATCACAGGGTCCTTCATCAAATCCAGCGAAATCGGACACAAAAAATGCGAAGGAATCACGATTTCCGAACCCGAATCGACGCCCGGAACCTCTTTCTTCAACTTGGGGAGAAACCCTAATTTGTTTTTCCTCCATGACAAGATCATTGCAGCTTCCGCAATTGAAATCAAACGAAAACGCAGAAAAACAATGAATGTGAAGTTCAAATCCTCTTCTTCTCCTTCTTTTTCTTCTCTGTTGGTTCAGCTGATAAATGAATCAATGGAGATTTGATTATATATCGAAAAGAAGAGAGAGAAAGAAGAAATTGTTACGCGGGTCAAAATTCAACGCCGAGGAATTCGAAATTGAAAATTGTGATTCATAAAAAAGTAGCTCCTAATTTAGAATTGAGTTGCTTTTTGAGCTTTGACTGGTAATTTGTTGGGTTGTGCGTGTTGATGGATGAAAGAGACGGAGAATTTAATGATTTTGAAAATTAGGGTTCTTCAAATCTTGACAAATTTGAAATGTAGCTCAAAAATGGAAAATTAATAATGTAGCTCAAAAAAAGGAAATTATGAGAAAATTAAATATTTCTCACCGAATCAAACCCTAAATTAGGTACTTTCTCTCTCCCTTTTTTTTTTATCCATTATTGGTTTTAATTAATTTTTAGATTTTTTTTTTTTTAATCTTTGACGTTCTAGAAATTCTTAATTGGGTTGTTATTGTAAAAAGTTTTGTAAATTTTTCATACACAAAATTGGTATATTTCGAGAGGTCAGATATTCGAATCTTCCCAAATGTTGATGGACTAAAAAAATATTATTTTTTTATTAACATATTTGAACATGTGAAAATTGTCACTTTTATGCTACTTGATGCATGAAACCAACTACCCACAAACAAAACCTAACTTCATAAATTTCATTTCTCTTTCAATAGTATGTTTATATATCTAAAGATATAAACACAATGATTTGATGACACATTTGTTTTCATTATTGACAAATTAAAGATTTACTTCATCTTTTAATACACTAACATAATTTTAAAAAAAATTGATACATCAAGCATAAAATTGAGAATTACCTAGCCTATTTTTCTTTTATATTACAATTGTGTGGGAGTACTAACCTTTCGACCATAAAAAGGTTACCAATATCTTAACGGAGCTATATTCAAGTTAGCTATGTATAGTACACAATTCTTAAAATAAAAAAATAATAATAATAAAATAAAAACTTTAAATGGTATATATGGACCTCAGGGGAGTAAATAATATAGATGGCTAGTCAATAACAATAAATGTTCTTAACTTGATTTCCAAGTAAATGATTTAGGTACATTTATGTAATATACATAATGTATAATAAATCTTGGTGACTTTTTTTCCATTCATAAATGGGTGCAAGTGAGAGGTTAAAGTTAGACAATTCGAACTTTCAACGTCTAAAAAGGATAATTGTGTTTTAACTAAATTGAGCTATGTTAATGTTGGCAACAATGTGACACTTATTACCATCTATAAGGTTAATACTTTGATCATCAACTCCTATAATTATTGAACTAAAAAACAAAATAACAGTAACGATGCATATCAACTTTGTACACACGATGCAAATACATCAAAATATGCACATTTTCATAATTTTATGAAAGATGATCATCCCATCAACACCCAAAACATCCAACGTCTCACAAATATCCACATTATGAGATTGTGTCCGAGAATGAGCTCCTGGTAGAAAAAATATTTGTTATTAACAATCTTACGTATATTAGGGATCACCGAATCGGGATCAATGTCCAAATCAAGGACGCGATGGAAAATCCATCCTCAAAATCAAAATGGAAAAAGATATATATATTCTATCTCCAATTCGATCGTCATCATTCAAAATAGAGAATCTCCATCTCATTCAACGGTCCCTATCAGGCTTAGAAAATTTAACGTCCCAAATTTAGGGATACTAAAAATCAAAACTACAAATGAAAAAAAAAGTATAATTGACTAGCCAATACTATTGTTTCTACAAATCAAAATTAGAAATTTTATTAGTTAGGAAAGAGAAATGGAATAATGAGAGTTAGCTAAGCTTAGCTGGTTATTTATTGTATACATCCAAGTATTTTGACCGTTGACCGTTGAATATTGAAAATTGTGATAATGATGGGAGCCAAAGTCTATATTAGAAGGCAAAAAAAAAAATAAAATAAAATAATAAAATAAATTCTAATTTTCTGAATATTATAGTTTGACCGGCTGACTCGGTTATAGGTCGCTACACCGACTTACTGTACTTTTGGATCAGGTGCGGGCAGGTGTAACTACCGATTAAGATTCTTTGTTTGTGGACCGTTGGATCATCGATGTACTATTTTGATCGTTGTCTTGGTGTTTGTTTGACCGTTGGATCGATGGTTTCGGTGTGGCTGTGGGTTCCCGTGATTTCTGTTTTTTAAAAGGAAAAATTGGTGGTGATTAGTTGTACCCATCCCTTTTTTCCTCTTCTTGCCTAACTCTTTAAACTTTTTTGGGTTAATAAAAAATAATTTTTGTTCTCGAATTTTTATAAAAATAATAATTTAGTCTCTAAAATATAATAGGTAATGGTTTACTCTATCATGCTTCCAAAAAAAAAAAAAAAAGTTTACTCTGTTAGAGTGGGGAGAGTCCAGTGATAATTGACATATGTCATCGATCAAAAGATCAGCCTAAATATTATTGAACTAAAGAGATTAAAATAATGGTTTGTCCCTATATTCTCAAATTTATTACAATTTAGTATTTAACAATTTAGTTTTTAGAATTTGTAACCATTATAAATTTTTTTGTTAAGATTCGATAAAATTTCTGATCTATGTAGAATTAACTAGGGAACAAATCTTATAAAATATTGACACTCAATCTTGATGAGATTTTTTTCATGGTATGAATTAAAATGTTTCATGATAAACGAGTGGAAGTGAGAGGATTCGAACCTCTGACCTCTTGATCAATGACAAATGTTTTATTTCAGTTGTACTATATTCACTCTTAGCTCTACCACCCAATTTTGAGAGGGTAAAGAAGTTGGAATAAGTTTATAAAATTGAGGAATGTGAAGCATGATGAAATAGTACTAATATATATAATTAGATGGAAGTATAAGATTAGTTTTATAAATAAATCATCTTTGATTCTTTCATATTTTAAACAGAATTTTTAAATGTGTGTGAGAGAAAATGAGTTGTCCATTCTCAATTAAAAAAAAATAGAGATTAGCTTTACTAGTTGTATTTATTAAGTCCCTAAACTTTTTACGTGCCACTCCACTTTGTTTAGTTGTTCACCTTATTTTGTCATTGGTTGGTCACGTTGTACCAAACTAGCAAATGCTAGTTCATTATTCATGTCATAACATTATTTAGTTTATGCAAAAACTATATAACTCACCTTTCGAAATTTAAAAATTAAATAGGTACCATCATCAAAATATTAATTTGGTAATTTTCCTTCAAGTATACAAAAGCGAAGGAGGACTTCTTTTATTTATTAATATTATATATTTCAATAATATTTTCTTAGAAAATATTTTATTTTAAAATAATTTTAAAAAAACATTACCTTTGAAAAATATTTAGAAGAATATGGTAATTTTCATGATATAACATTTAATGTTGAGATATTGTCTTTAAAAGACATGGTTTCCATGACTTTTTCTTTCAAATGGGACAAGTGACTTATATTAAATAAAATTGTCGTCGTTTCAAAGAAATGTCCCCTATATATTTTTCCATACACGTGTTTTCTTGTTTCCATTGATCAATCTTTTTACTAAGAGATCCGTCCATGGTAGAAAAAACTTCGAGTCAAACTTGAAATTATCTTTCCAAAAGATGATTCTAAACAAATGATTTAATACGTGGACATAAACTACCACAATTTTACAAATATTTTCGAATAATTTTTACTAACTGTTTTCTAAAACTAGAATGTTTCTTTTCAATAGCATGAGATAGGAACTCAGTTTTCTAAAACTAGAATGTTTCTTTTCAATAGCATGAGATAGGAACTCAGTTTTATACTTACCTTGAGTACTTTTCAATCGCACTTGATTGAAAAGCATAAGTGAACAAAATGTTTATGTTACTCTCAAACTTAACGATTTTGAATGAGAAGTACTTTTGACATGACCAAAAACACTCGAATATCAAGGTTCTAAACCAAACGATTACAGTCGCTTAGAGACGAAAGGAAGAAACAGACAATAAGAACCAAAAGGCACATATATATTGACTTCATAGTTTAAAGTCCTTGCACTATGCATACATCACAACAGCCAAATTAAAAAATAATTACAAATTTAAAAGAAATGTGGGGGTTGGGAGGTAGTAAATGAGAAGGATCAGTATCTCAATATCCCAAAATTGGCCATAGCATTTTCCTGCAAAAAGTGCCCCTCGTACGAATCCACAAATACCGACCGAGAAAAGACTAAACTATTTCAAGCACCGACAGAATCAGAAACGTCCCTTGTTTCAAAGAGAGGAAGACGAGCTATTCACTATCTCATTCGATGGCTAGAGGCGAGCACGTTGAAGTACTGTAATTAGAGGGAGAGGATTCTTTGATGCTAAGCTAAATACCTGTTTCTAAGAACGAGTAAAGAGCTGTTGAAGGGAACCAACCATTCCTCGTCGCCTTCCCTAAAATTTGGTCAAGTTAAAAATGTATGTCCTAACGCATGCCTGTGTATAACTTGTGATGCTAAAATAAGGCAAAAAGACTTACCTTCTCGTTATTAAACAAGTCTTCAGATATAGCTTCTATTTCCTTGCGCTTTCTTTCTTCTTTCAAGGACTCTGCAATTTCCTCCCTTCCATCACCATTATCCCTACAAAGCCATGAAAGAATATCAGGTGATGTTTTTAAAACATAATCAGATTCTGAGGTGGAGGTGCGGGATTTGAAAGGTATGAAGATACTATCTTAATTTAACGTGAGAAACGAAGCTTTCATTGAAAACATGAAAGAATATACAAGGACGTACAAAAAAAAGCAACCCAAGAAGAGGAGTCCAACAAAAAAAAAAAGATTCCAATCCAAAGAATCAAACCCAGCAAACAATAACAAAATGCTCGAGAGACTAGAACCTCGAAAAGGCATTGGATCTAATATTATCTCAAACCACTTCCCAGGGCCTTCACAACTCCTCTATAAATTCTATTATTTCTCTCCCACCAAACAACCCCGCACAACGACAAAGTTACAAGCTTGTCAAAAGACCCTGCTCTAGTCCTGAAAAGGAGGATGCAGAAACACCTCCCCCAGCACGGAACGACAATCTCTATTACACGTCAAACACGTCCCAAATGACTTAAAACCATCTCTCCATCTTAAACCTCTTCAAGAGTTCAAACATCAAGTTCAAAATTTAATAACTTAAAACCATTATTTTCCTATGGATGTCCTTGAGTGGGCGAAGCTTCTCAAGTTTAGTGCGCTTTGAGTATCATGCAAAGAGTGGTCCCCGTTTTAAAAAGAAAAGAAAAGAAAGAAAGCAAGAGAAACACTTGCCTGTAAGGATACTTATCAAATGGAACGAGATTATAAAAGCTATTCCCAGAGTCAGTTTCTCTCTGCAAAAAAAGTTGAAAGTACGTATCAACTGCCATAACATTTTTCTCCATGTGACAACAACACAAGAAACTTTCCACTGCTAAGCATATTTAAGCCAATAGTACTATGTTTCTACTTAAATCCATATTCTAACAGTTGAATGCTAATATGATCATGATCATCATTTGGTTCATCGTTTAAGATAGCAAAAGCATACAATGGTTGATCAACGTGCATCAGTATTGATCTAATGGCATAATAAGAGG
The DNA here is from genome assembly GCA_017139565.1 of Luffa aegyptiaca. Taxonomy (NCBI): domain Eukaryota; kingdom Viridiplantae; phylum Streptophyta; class Magnoliopsida; order Cucurbitales; family Cucurbitaceae; genus Luffa; species Luffa aegyptiaca. The sequence continues at coordinate 2,550,876 of CM029396.1, forward strand.
TTACGGTTAAGATTTCCTCAATATCGAGCAGTAATTTGCACACCAGTAAAAACGAAATGGTGCAGAATAAGACATTCAAAGGCTAATAGTAATACCTTTCTAAAGCGTTTGAAGTTTGTAATTCCACTGTTTTCTGCAGTAACTATAGAGGAGGGTTTCGTCGCATGCTGCACAATTAAATTTTGACTGTATATAATGTCTATATTTCTGTTGTCGGATTCATCGACCTTGTCTTTTCTCATTTCGACACCACTGTAACTATTTTTAAACGTTTCATGGCCACCTGTTGATCCAGTAGCAGCATTGTCAATGGACACCTCTGGTTTGCTTAAATATTCATGTGGCCCTTGGACATTGGAAACAACTGGTTTATCTGTTTCTGCTTCGAGATCGGATTCTGCTACCACGGTTTCATCAGTGGAGCATGTAGAGGAACCTGGCTCTGCAAGTAAACTTTATATTCAGTTAGATGAATGAAGTTAAAATGAAGAAAAAATAAATTCTTTATCAATTATCACAATGAGTAATATACTACATATGAAACTAGTAGTGAGGAAGACTACTTACCACAGGGTGATATCAAATTGTCTCTGTCCAGCTTTCCACTCAAAACAGAAGATATTAAAACCAACTCAGTTATTTTATAATAAGAATCAACCTTATAGGATGAACCCAACTTTTCTGCTGATCCTCCAGGAATAACAAATACTACTCGAACATTTTCTCCATTACCAAAGTCCTACAATAATTAACATACAAATCAATTGCCCAACAAACACCAGGTTCACAGAGCTGAGATAAACAAAAGAAATGAAATAAAGACCTCAAGCCGTTAAATTTAATCTAATCAAATTATCAAAGACCACATAAAGCGCCATTGAGACATATTTTCAAACACTGTTCACACCTTAAGCCTTGCCGTTTGAATTGCAATTATTATTCAATTGGTATGGATATTATGTGTGTGTGTGTATATATATATGGTTTTTATAATCAATACTTATGGCCCCATGTCCTGCCAGTTACGCCTTATTGCAATATTGAAACATCTATCATATGCTATTTGAATGTCAACAAATTGATGAAGTGTAAGCATGTATTATTCATAAGACTCAGTCCTAGAATTCAAACGCTTTTACGTATGTAATGCAGTTCATATTGTCAATCATAAAACCATATTGGTGTCAGAAATAATGTGAATTAGAATATTTTTACATGAAATTAGTCAAACAATTAGGAAAGAATGGATACAGTAATACGTGAAAAGAGATAAGGCCTCGTACTTGGCTATCTGAAGAGAAGTCCTCGATAGACAAAACATTTGCACCACCAACTTGTTGCAATAACATCTTCAACCGATCCCCATACTTGTACTGCTAAAAGATGGGAAATTGAATATCAAAAGTAATGAAGGACTAAGCAATCCACCAAAAGAGTTATTTCCTAAGTTTCAAGAAATAAGCAAACAGAAATGAGAAACCTAAAGAATAGTACTAAATACCACTTGCATCTGATAAATTTTGATTTAAAATTTCCCTTTTTCTTTTCTTCATTTATTTATTTCAGACTCCTACAGTCCTACTTGTTGGGTTAACTAAGAATAAAAAGAGCTAATCTTCTTTTTTCAATAATTCATTCATCAAAGGTTGCCTACACACACCAGCAACTCTCAAGGAATGTGACAATGGAAAGACATAGATTGAAATGAAAACACAGAGCATTACCATATGTGCCGACCCTAATAAAAAAGTGTATCCACTCAAACAGTTTCTACGAGTGTTTGGGTCCACGACTTTGACATGCATCCCTTCCACAGTCATGGTTGGATGATAGCTGATTCAAAGAACAAAGACAAAAGGTTTGGAGTGAAATGCAGGAGTTCAAAAAAAATTTACTATTACTTGATAATAATTAGTTCCCAGCCAAACTTAAAAGGCAGCACTTACGAATCAAAGCATGGAATCTCGTTATAGGAGGTTCTTCCTGCAAATAACTAAAGTGTAACAATCAGTAAGAATGCAGAATCTCGCTTTTTTCATGTTTTTGTTGATAGCATGGGTCTAGAAATAGAAAGTATCAGAAATATCATCGCTACATCAGTGTAGATATTAATAATGCTTGGCGCAGTGGTCTGTGCACAGATTAAAAAAATCCAGAAGTATCTTCTTTACTCAACAAAGTGGTAATCAAAATCATTCTTGGTTCATGATGACGGCCAACATAAACATAAAAGCATAAAAATCTTCAGATCTCCATCAAGTAATTTTATTGATGGTTGAACTAAATTTAGTTAAGTGAGCCAGACCAAAAGAAACTAAAAGGATTGTTGAGAGTCATGAGGATGCACCTCCAAGGATCGCTAAGAAAAAAAATCTATTTATTCCTGGTTTTTTCTGTGTTCCATTATTTGTATTTACCATATAGGTGTACACTTTCCTAGCTGTAAATTTTGTTTATCCTTGCTAGATTTTAACAATGATGTACCTACAGGCTACAAATTCATCAAGGATACACATAACAAGAAATCGAAAGGAGAAAAATATTTGAGAGTTACTTATTTATTTGGTAGTTGTTAGGGTAGGGTAGTTATAAATAGAGGGAGTTATTTAGTTAGAATTTTGGAGTGCAGTTTTCTTGGGAGAGTAAGATATATAGAAGTGCTTGGGGTTGATATTGTTATTTTCCTTTCATGTCTTAATACAATTTCAAAGTTCTTTCCTATTCTCAAGACCAGGTTCCTACCATAATATGGGTGTGAACATGACGATAGAAGTTGACATCACAGTAGAAACAATTAATATATGAAGCACATTTTTACCTCAACCCAACTGGTAAGAACAAAAGGTTTCTCAGCCACGATGGCATCAACTAGAGCTTCATTGAAAGGCATCAGTTCCTCTACAAGCACATGCGTACACTCCTTAATATCATCAGAAGTAGAAGCACCTACATTTGAATTTATACACTCATTAAATTCAACCAAAACTACAAATTCATTCACTTTCTTCAATGCAGATTTAACTTGTACAATGAGTAGATGTTCATCATCATAAACCATGTAATAAATAATGATGAACTTGATTGACGGCTTGCATCACAGTAAAAAAAAAAAAAAACCCTAATAGAGACATCTGTCAGAACAGCTTGCGAACAAATATGCAGAGCTCATTCATAAAAGTGACCAGTAAAAATTCATAGTATAATAGCTAGAAAGGTTAAATTAGGATCTTCTACTTGTTCTGAGCCAGATGATCATGGAAAAATGCATCAATCACAAATTATTCTATGTTTTAAAACATCAAGATGGTTGATTTATATATATATATATATATATATAAAGTGTAAGGATGTATATATGTAGCTGGTTATTTGTTGTTCTTTTGCATTATTTAGGAATTATTTAATTTACTTTATTTTATTTTATCCTTTTTACAGTGTATAGCTAATTTAAACAAACCTCCCTTTAGTTAGTTGCCGTTCTTTATTGTAATTTAACATGCTATTAAGTTCAGAATTCTATGTATGGATAAGGTGAAGGATTCCCTTCTGTTTTGCCTCATATTCTCGAACATATTCAACACCATGTCTTTAAGGTTGTATTTAGAGTTTTCAAGTTTTTGTTCTAGGACATGCCAACATAAAGCAACTAAGCAGTTACATAAGAAACCTTGGGAAATTGAAACTTCTAATTAATCAGATAAGAATTCCTTTCGTAGATAAAACAAAAGAAGATCAGCAACTTCTCTATGGCTTACCGATGGATGAAACCTTGTCCCTAAGCAGTTGGAATTTGAAGGACTCTGAATGGTGAACGTAAAACAAGAGTTGCACAAAGGAGAACCTGCAAGATTTGTTTATAGGCTAATAAGGTCTACAAGAATGGGTGTTAGAAAATCTTGTTGAAAGTAAAAATGCTTCGACTATAAAATGGTAATGTCTCCTCTCAAGAGGTTTTCTCTTTTTTAAAAAATAGAAACTGAAAAGTCTATTAGCATTAAAATATATCTATATATTAGCCAAAGCAAAAAGGGAAAGGAGATCTTCTAGCTTCAAAGAGTAAATTTAAGTACAAATAAGAAGAAACTTTGCATATTCATAAAAGCTAAATACAAAAACACGGAACTTTTGGTCAAAGAAAAGAAGACAAATTATAACAAAAAATTGCTCTAGTTTTTAAGAATCGAGAATAAAGGAAAGTTAGAAGAAAAAAAGAGGATGTACGAACATTAGAAAATAATTTAGCCATAGAAGAAAACAATCACTGATTCACTGAATAAATAGCAAGCACCTCATTTAACTGAGAGCCCTGGATTTAATAATGAGTCTAATACACCATATATAGCGTATCCTACTTCAAATAAAGAGATAGGCAGTGAGAGCAACTTGAAGGATAAATCTTATCACTATTTTAAATGTTTCTCAGATTACCTGTAGGTTGCATTGCCAGATCCAAATGAAACCACATCTCCATCGTACAAGCTTGCTTCTTTTTTTGGAAGCTCGTGAATTTTCTCCTTCAACCCAGAATTCCTGCTAACAAATGTACCATACTTGGAGCAATCGCTAATCCTCGCTTTAGTGGAAACATTAGATAAATAACTCTTGTGGAAAAAGATCATAGCATCTACAACTATTTCTGCATGGATGCGGGAAACTCCTTTATCTTTTGTTATAGTCAAATCACAGCCTGCGGGACAAACAAGATCACAGAATGAGCAAACAACTTATTTGAAAGACCAAAGAAAGTGGATGTTAAATGGAAGTTATTAAATGTTTAAAATATTTTTTCCCATGAAGATGGCAGCAAAAAGGCAATACAAAAAGGAAAGCCTAAGAAAACAGGAGCAAAAGAAAAAGAAGCTAAAAGAAGCATAATGTAAAATGTTTATAACATTGATCAAGTCATTGTTTTAAAAAGCTAAAAGAAGCACGTGTATGAGAAACCTTGCCCTCACATTGGCACAACTTTATGTGTGTCCACCTGCTTAAGCCCTGAGGCGTCATGCAACCTGCCTGAGCACTTCTGCTTTTCTTTAAAAGCATAATGTCAAATCTTGGCATATTTGGTTGGAGAAGAATCTCCGGACTTTTGAAATAGGGCTTTTTCTTTTGATACTTTATTTTTGTAGGAATGTACAATATACCTCTTCTAGGTGGTGATTTAATGAGTGATTTCAAAGCACAAGGCGCACCTCAAGGCGACAAGCCCCTTGATCGCCTCAAGGCGAGAGGCGACAAAAAGGCGACGCCCGAGTGAAGCAAGGCACAATGAATATATGAAAAAATAAATAATATATATAGAGCATAAATTTATATAGTAAATATAGTTACAAAAAATGTCAAATCCTTACAGATTAATACTAAATAGTTAAAACACCAAAATGGCAAAAACATCAAACAAGAATAAATTGCTAGTAGTTCCAAAACACCATGAATACATTAAGAGTGAACAAAAACTAAAATTCTAAAAGTAGAACATCAAATGTCAAAATCATCATCCTCTCCCATCTAAGACTTAGAAAAAAAATACAAAATAAAACTAAAAGAAAACCTCACCTCACACCTCAAGAATAAGTGATGACCAGCAAGGAGAAAATTGAAAAAGAATGGCTCAAGAACGAGTATGAACAATATGAATAATTGAAGGACAGAAGGAAAAGTCGAATAAGGAGAAGCTAAAGATTGGAGAAGAAGCAGCAACAATTGAAGTTCAAAGAAGAAGCAGAAACGTCTGAATAAGGAGAAGTTCAGAACAGTCGAAGAGTTTTTTTCAATTTTGCATGAGAAAGCAAGCTATAGCCGATTAAAAAAAGCTAAAGCGGCTGAAAACCAGCTCTCTGCATGGCCTTTTAGTTTTTCATGGGCTTAGGTTTTCGTTAAAGTTAGTATAAGTTAAACCATTATTAAAAAAAAAAAAAAAAAAAAAAAAAAAGCGCGATAATTCAAAGAGGCACTCGCCTTCGTCAAGGCGACGGGCGATGCCAAGCTGGGCGAGCACCTCTTTGAAGTCGCTCGCTTGGCCAACCTACAAGGCGCTAGACCCTGTGGTCGCCTCACCTCTCACCATAGGCAAGCGCCCGAGGTTGCCTCAACATCACCATAGGAAATTATTTTGTAAGTGCAGCCTTTCCATGATCATGAACAACTGGAAAGCTTTTCTTTAGTTCTTTTGTGGATAGGTCCCCTCTTCCCCAGCCCTTAGGTTATTTGATTTCTCTCTTTTTCAGTTAATATACTCAAGTTTCTTATAAATAAAAAATTAAATGCCTCCCTCAAAAGTCAAAACACTCTCCTTCTGTTCTTCACCTGGTGATAGCCTCAAACTTTCTCAACTTATCAAAGCAACAAGTAAGCCCTCTATCTTAATCTACCTCTCCCTCTATAGAGTCTCTGATCTTCCCTCTCCCTCGCTAGTCTCTCTAACCCTCCCTCTCTCTTTCTCTCTCCATTTGACACACACTTTCTCTCTCTAACAAATTTAGCTAAAATGGCAAATTCTCACTGGAAAGGAGAGAGGAATAATAACAAACTTCCCAGACAAATAAGGAAGGTCTAGTTCTTGATGATTGGCCTTAAATCTAGTGTGCTAATTACAAAGAGTATACAATCAATTAAAGCAAATAAGTATAATACATGATCCACAGACCACAGCTGAGAACCAAAAAAAAAAAAAAAAATCTTGTACTTTCCTTGTTGAGACCCTCAGGTTTTGACACTCCGCTCAAGTTGGTGAAGGGATGTTTTACATTCCCAGCTTATTGATAAAATGTAGAAAACTGAACCCATTCACCATTTCACAACTAGACTATTTGTGAGGAACAATTGTTGTACAGATGAGCCCACTACCCACAATTTGTCTTTTTTGAAATATCTATCTGCTTCCCTGTGGTTGGTTCTGTCATGTTGAACTACATTGTGAAATATGTTTATAAATGATTTTTCATCACAATAAAGCCTCATATGCTTTCCTTATTTAAGATTTTTTGTGTTTTAATGTTTCCTAAGTGGATTATCTTGAGCCAAAGGAAGCTACAAGTCCTCTAAGATTATTTTTATACTAAGAAGTACAAATATTCCTAGTGTTGTTGCTCTGAATGCAACTTCTAAACTTGATCAAGCACAACATTTGCTTACATCTCCAAATAGTAACAAAATTTCCTCCTAAAATAGTAATATATGGATGTAGATCTTCTATCATCAATAGACTTTCATCATCTGCATTGATGTAGACTTTCGATTCAATAGGCCTCTTCCCCTTATTCCTTTCGAATATTGCAAATTTTGATAGCTCTTAGGAATATGCCCCAGTTGTGAGTAAGGAAGGAGGCTTTTGGCATCTTTTTGAGAAATTACATGGAGCTCGGAACTCTTGCCTTCTTGAAAACACATTCAAAGGACACGGATTACTTGGGATCATTCCCTCAATAAGGTCATTAGGACACTCACTCAGTAGGGCCAGTAGGGCACAAATTAGGCTTGATAAGGTCTCATCGGGACATTGAGTACACTTATAACTGACCGATTAAGATTGTAATCTAATCATATATCCGTTTCTTAATTAATAATTATATGGAATAACAAAGACAGACATAGAAACACACACACAAACACACAGAAAGAGAGAGAGTAAAGTCAAAGAATCATGATAATTAAGTCTAACTAAATGGAAGAAATCAAATTCTTTGTCAAACTCAAAGCCTCATACATGGGAGTAACCAGGGCCTGGGCCAGAAATTTTTTGTAAGGAGGGACAAAATTTTACATTCTAACTTCTTTATATGTATAATCCTTCCATTATAATAATTTAGGGAACAAATTAGAGAAAAACTAAAAACTCTTAAGGTTTCATTCGACAACTATTTGGTTTTTTATAATTATGCTTGTTTTTTCCCGATTTCCTTGATTTTCATCTTTGTTAAGGAAACATTCGAATGCTTAGTCAAATTTCAAAAATAAAAACAAATTTTTTAAAACTATTTTTTTAGTTTTTGAAACTTGACTTGGTTTTTGAAAACATGGAAGAAAGCAGATAATAAAACAAGGAAACTAGTGTTTATAAGCTTAATTTTCAAAAATCAAATAGTTATCAAACGGGTCTGAGTATTTTATGTAGGGCTTGAATTTACGTCAAACTAAGAGTGCCTCCCACTATCCAATGCCTTCAGCGTTTCCAGAAAATCAATCGTCCTCTATGTCTATAGCTAGCACAATATCCACTCGATAATTGCCTAGTAAAAGAATCATCGCTTCTACTAACATGATAAAACAAAAAACCATCTAAAATACAGCATAGACAAGAATGCACCATAAAATTCATCATTTAGAAGAAAAAATACTGAGTCGAATGTAACTACTAGCATAAGCGAAGTACCTTTACGACCCACTTTATACTTCCCAGGTGCAAAAATGTAGAATTTCTCCTCGCCTGCAACATGCAGTTGATTATAAAAATTATCCAACCAAAGGAAAACCGACGATTCCTCAGACAGTAAGCATTGAAAATCAATATTGAGCTCCCAACAGTTGACTGGAAGTTATTTGACAACAGCAAAAAGAAAGCTACTTTCACAGCAGCAAGAAGTAATTTGAAAATCAAGAAAAACGAAAATACCTGAAAGAGGATCAACGGGGAAGAAGCCCCAAACCATATTTTCGAAGATAGTTTTCTATTGTTTAACAGTTGATGTGCAATTCCATGGAAGGGGAGAGGAGAGCAGACTGAAAGAACGAGGAAGGCGTTCACAATGATCAAGCAGAGAGCTGGTCGAGTTTTTTTTAGTTGTGAACCGGGTTTTATACAGTGGGGGCTTGGAGGGGATTATGGATTTATTTTATTTATTTATTTTTATGTTATTCAACAAAATTTGGACGAAGAATTCGAAGCTTTTAAGGGTGATCGAGGTACACGTGAATTAGTTATGCTCACCTTGACAAGAGGAGTTATGGATTTGGTTAAATTATACGCGTTACAAATCTAGTTTATGCTTTTTTTTTTAGATTTGTGATTGATGAGTTCTTAAACTAATTTCATGTTAAATAAAACTTTTATATATATATATAGGGAGGTCTTTATTGAATCAAATAATTCTTTTGATAAATTTTCAAATAATAAACTTTGAAAATTATATATATATATATATATATATTAAAGAAAATTTTCTTAAATTGTCGGTTAGAAACAAAATAATATTTCATATCAAATTATCTAATCATTTATACATATAATTTAAACATATTCAATTTTCTAAATCATTGACAATAAACATTAAATTTTTATATATGGAGAAATAATAAAAAAAATAATAATAATAAATAAGAGACAAGAACGAACATTCTCTATCCCCATCCCTATTTAGCTCGCTAGGAATTTCCCTCCCCTATTGGGTCTCTACGGGCAAATGGTCATCCATTTGGTAAATAGTTTTTGATTTGGTTTGGTTTGGTTTCTTACATAGTTACTAATAGGTTGATGACGAATTTAATCTTTTTAAAATATTTTGGGCTCGTTTTTAAAATCTCAATGCGTCGAAATCTATTAAACACAATATTAAAAAGTATATTGGATATTTTAGACAGTTTCTAAAAACACCATCCAAATTATAATTTCTTTAAATTATAAAATTGGTTTTAAAAAAATTATAAAATTGAAAAATGGAAAAAGAAAATCTTCGTGGTCAATTGGTGGAAGCCGAAGCAACGATCGCAAAAACAACAGAGAAAGAGAAAAGAAAAGAGAAGAGACGACTCACTTCCACAGAGAGAGAGAGAGTCTTCTTCGTTCCCAAAAATCTTCCCTTTCGTCGTCAATTCAAAGCTTCATCAATGGCGTCAACAGCAATGGTACGTCTCTTTCTCCTCTTTCTCCTCTCAATTTCCCTCTCAATCTCCTCCGATGCCCGCCCCTGCAAATCCCTCTTCGTTTCCTTTTCCCTTCACCGCCACCGAGCCCTCGATTCCCGCGATCCCTTCTCCGAGATGGCCATAATCGTCGACATCACCGAGTTGAAATCCTCCGCCTCCGCCTCCTCTTCCGATCCCCTTTTCCCCTCCTTCGCCGACGACATCCTCCAGTTCGATCTCGCTCGCCCTAGGGCTGTTGCAGCAGCCCAACCCCACTCCCTTCCCGAGCTCCCTTTGGGCCTCTCTTATGACTTCAGCTCTCTCCGTGATCGCACCAAGGATATCCTCAGCGTCGTTGTTGCTCTGCTTTTCGGCGTTGGCTGTGGCGCCCTCACTGCTGCCACCATGTACTTGGCGTACTCGTTGTGCTCCAGCCGATTTGGGTATCGCTCCTCTGTGTATGATGAGTTTGAGGAGGAGGAGGATTTCAGTGATGACAACAAGGAGAACATCAAGAAGATGGGTTACGTCAAGATCCCTGACGACGTTGCGCCGGTTAAATCAGTGGTATAATGGTTTGTTGATGTTTGTCACTTGTGGTTTTTATTTATAATAAAAATTATACTTATTGCTCGTCTCTGGATTGTAATTGTCTTAAGTTTCAAACGTAACTTCTGATATATTATGTGAAAACTCTGTGGTTAATTATCATTTTCTCTGAAAAATGTGCTTGTGAACGTTGTGTTTCCTTGTTGGATTTCAATGGGACGTGTCCATGTTTTGCATTTTACATGCCATTGGCTTTGATCGAACCAGGGAGGGTGTATATAATAAGCCTACAGGTTTTAAAATCTATGTTGGCCAATTAAACTTTAATTTGGGATTTTCCATCTTGTAACGCCCACCCCTTCATTCTTTATATAGTTGGAATTTATTATTATGTTACTCTTACAGTGTTACTGGTTTAGGCTTTGAACCAGTTAGATTATGTTCATTGTTCCCTTTTCCAGGGTTGAGAATAGCAAACTTCTTGTGCTCTATTTGTCTTCATTCCTCATTATTCTTACTTGTCGTCTTTCATATTTTTTCAGTCAAAGCTTAGTTTTTTATAAAATAAAAAACATCAGTCCTCTTCCCTTTCCAATATTATTCTTTTTTAACAAATCTGGTACTTGTTTTCTTTATGTTGAACAAAGTCACTGGGTGAAAATTTATGGGGAATATAAGATTTGAGTAGATATAGTGATGGAAGGAGTAAGCTTTAAGCTTAGATGCTGTTGAAGTTATGGTTCAAATGATGGTAGCTACGTATTAAGATTTTTACAATTTTTTTACTGTAATTTCAAATGTTGTAGAGTTTGATGGTTGTCATACAGGGTTAGACCAGGTGCACGATGTGTGTTGCAGATATTTTAACTGGAGGGCAGCCTACTTAGCTGTTGGTTAGTGTTGGACTTCATCAGCCCTTCCCTCTACATATGTTCTCTTTTCGGTTCAATCTTTTAATTGAAAAAATGTTTTAAGCTTTTTACAGGGACTTGTATTTTTAGACCTCTTTAATGTTTACTTATTCTCAACATTGTTAATTTACACTTAAGTTTTCCTCATGCGATGGTTTGAAACAAGATTCATTTCCATTTATACTGTCATAGTAGTTATCACTTCTTGATTTCTGAAAGGTTGTTAAATGCCACTATTAGGTGATACTTTATTGGTATCGTATTGCCAATGAGTGTCCTTTTATGTTTTTGAATAACATGTGGAGCCGTTAATGCTGGGCTAAAGAAAAGGTCAACACCTTTACTGATGATTATACACTAAGACTGAATTATTTTGAAGTTTGTAGATTTGGGGATAGGAGAATTCAGATCAAGTTTTTTCCATGAAAAACATATTTTAGCTGTGATAAAAGAAGTTAATTGATGGACTACTTCTTGAATTGTAATATTTTGAAAGAAGTTAAATGTCATGTTCAATGAGACGTCTATCATCTGCACACCTGCTACATCCTTATAGCTTTCTCTGCTTCCTTTTTCATTTTGTCGTCTTTTTTCTTCTTTCTTCCGTTCAAACTATTAGTTTTTACCCTTTTCTTTGAAATTATTTCAATTTTTGTTGGACAAATCATTGGACAAGGCCACTTTGGTATCCATTTTTAAACCATATTGTCATAGGATTTTCGTCTCTTGTGTAGAATGAATGATATGGAAAGACAATCACCTTAAGAAGCTTAAGGCTTTTATGTGAATTAGGTTGCAGGAAGGTGATAATTATCACACAAGATAAGATCCAAGCTGAAACATCCCTTCTTCTTGGTGTGTGTTGTGCTAAAGTGCAGGCGCCATCCATAATGGATGAGAAATATCTTTAGTTGTTTCCAAAGATCTTAGAGGACAATCTCAAAAACCCAAACCAGTGACGACATTATCTTAGCCTCCCCTTCCTTCAAGGCCCTTACCCTTTCTATCCATATCTGCGTTGGTCCCTCAGCTTATAGAAGCCTAAATAAGGAGGATAAACTCCAAAAGAACCCAACTTGCGCAATTCCCATAGTGTTTGCTGCCTATGTCTTCAAGCTGGAACATATTTTTCTCCACTGCCATTTCTCTGCTAGAGGTTGGTTTTTCATGCTGAACAAATTTTAGTTTTACCATTTTCCTCACTGTGAAAGTTGACTTGTGGTTGTTTGAAGTGCTCGTGTTGGTTATTGAAAGACAGATTAAATGCCATGGAAGGGTGCGGCCAAAGTTTTTTGTGGCTAAAAAGAAATCACAGGAATTTTCAAGATAGAGTTAAGTTCTTAGGTAGATTTCATGATCTTATGTACCTTTCAAAGATAAAGTTCTTTTATATTCACATTGTTTTGCTTACTAACCTCGATCAAAGGTGTTACATGAAACAAAAAAAAAAGGTTGTTCTGTCTACCCTGAACGTTAGGTTGTCTTTAAAAATTCATAGCTGAAGTCCTTGTTGAAAGAATAAGGGGGTGATGGAAGAAAGAGTGGACCTTCTCACATGATGCCTTTGTGAAGGATTATGCAGAGACTGTAGGAGCAATTATTGTGGATTATTGATGTGATTCTAATTGCTAAATGGTTTTAGGAAGAGATGAAATTAATAGGCTTTTGGATAAGATTATGATGACATTAATAGGGACTATTATTTATTTATTCATTTCTATCACATCCTTGGAAACCCAAAAGGATTCATTTGATGTTGAATGGAGGAGTTGAATCTTCAATCCTCTCAGCTCTTCAACATCTTGAATAGTAAGGCTAGATTGGAATGAATTGCCCTTCAACAGCTTAAAGTTTGTAAGGGATTCTCATTTGTTGGTTTCTGTTTGTATTTGTGGTCGACGTTGGAGTTTTGATTGAGCTGATTAAAACAATGTATTGAGAATTTCATGTTTGGAGCGAATAATTTTGGTTTAAAGTATGTTGGATGGTTCGGTTTTCAAAAATATAAAATTGAAAATAGTTGGTTAACTCGATTTAAAATGAATTTAGCAAATTCGTTTGGTTATGTTTAGGTTGATGGTTTAGTCCACTTGGGATGATTAGAGTCAAATGGAGCAAAAAAGAGTTCCAATCAAAATGAACTAAGGATGGTGTACATACTTTTCGTAACAATTTAATCCATATAATTTTATAATCTGTAATGATTTATTTCTTTAATCTTAGTATAAAACAATTTTGACTTTTCTGCCAAGTTTAAATGGTAGTCACTGAAATTCCACCAACTTATCAGTTTTTCTTAATGCAACTTCGATTTGGTAGCCATCGAAATTCCACTATATCATTAGTCATTTTCCAAAAGTCTATAGCTTAGAACAAATTTCCATGAAATTAGATAGTGATGCTAATGGAAATGTATACTTTTTTTTTTTTTTGGGGTATTGATATCAAACCCCTTGGCTCAAGTGGTAATAAACTTGTTTTAGAAACAGAAGCAATCCCTTGTTTCTGATTCTTATTTCTTTTCTATTTTGTTTTATTTATTTATTTATTTTCCTTTACCTGTCCACTATCGTTTACGAGGATTTTATGTTTACCAAACTTTGGTTGCTGTCATTAGTGAATTTTCCTTTTTAAAATACAGATATAAACAAATAATTATTAAAATAAAAAAGAAAAAAATGATAAAGTTTTAATTATACAAAATATCCATCAACTTTGAAATAGGTTTTGATTGTCCTTAGATTTCAAAAATTTTTATTTTAACCTGACTTTGAATTTGTTCCAAAAATCTTTCTGAACATTTTTTTTTTACTAAAATAAGATAAAAATTGAACTGCAATATCATTTACAACACATCCATGTGTAAAAATTGATTATGCAAAGGATTTAAAATATATATATTTTGAAATGAAAAAAATGACAATGCTAGCATTAATGTGTAAAAATTGATTATACAAAGGATTTAAAATATCTTCTATATAGTTGAAAATAACATCACACATCAATGTTAGCATATTAACATCACACATCAACGTTAGCATATTGATTTTCATCCTTTTATTCTAAGGACATGATTTTTTTTTACCGTTTGAAAGTTCAAGATATTTTTTAAAACAAATTTCAAAGTTCAAGAATAAAAATGAAACTTGGAAAAATTGAAGCCTTTTTTTTTTTTTTGAAAATTGGAAAAATTGAAGCTACCATATTTTAAATAATTGACCAAAAATATAAACTACAAGAAACAATTACCAACATCCAACATGAACTTGGCTTAGTGTCATCGTCAATATAGTTTCAACTGTTAAAAGCATCTACTTGTTCCTTTAGGCCAAAATATCAAATCCCTATGCACCACATTTATTGTACCCAAAAAACAATAAACTTTGATTATCAGTTAAAACCTCTCTACCTGAAGGGGAAAAAAATAAGAATAGGAGCAAGAAATAAGAAACAGAAAGCCCTTATCCATGAGAAAGAGAATGAAACTTATCAAAGGCAGTCTTATCTTGCATTCCCACAAATCCCAACCAACAAAAACAACCCATCAGAGTAGAGAAGCAAATTTAGCCCCCAAAAAATCATGGCATCTATATTTCAGTCTCCATCATGAAGAGATCCATATATTCAGGATAGGATATAAAGGAAACCCCTATATTTCTCAATCAACAGATGAATCTTCTGGTAACAGTGTCTAAAAGAAATTCAATGATCTGAAAAATCCAATCAA
Source organism: Luffa aegyptiaca (assembly GCA_017139565.1). NCBI lineage: Eukaryota > Viridiplantae > Streptophyta > Magnoliopsida > Cucurbitales > Cucurbitaceae > Luffa > Luffa aegyptiaca. Next base: position 2,565,903 of record CM029396.1, read on the forward strand.
ATCCAACCGAAACCGACCAACTCAACTTTTTTTCTCTTTTGGATCTCTGCTTCTCGCCTGTGGGGTGAGATTTCTTATCTCTCTTCCTTCTATATTCTTTCATCTCAGTAAAATGGCAAAAATGAGAAAGAGAAAGTAAATCTATTACAAACTCAGACTTTGGTTCTTTGTGTTTTGGAACGTACAGTTGAGAACAAAACTTTCCACTGGAAAAGTACTGTCGACAAGAACTTTGAAAGTATCCTCTGAAGTCTCTGGTTTCCATTTTTCTTCTGTCCATCTGGTGCATTGCTTCTTCCTTCGCCTTGAAAATATATATTAGCAACAACTCCGCAAGCTATTTACAGAGTTTGTATTTTTAAGAGGATATATATATATACACAAACAAGCTTTCCATACAAAACTGATAAATGAAGCCAACCCAATCAATTAAAATTAACAACGATTTACAAACCATCCAAAATCTTCGAAACCACCTGCATGGAAAATAAAAATCATAAACAGGAAAATCAAACAGCAAGGAGTGGCAGAAAAGTGATATGCAAGGAAAATTCCAGCCAGACAGATCCCAGTTAAACAACCTTGATTTGATTTTATATAAAAAAATGGGTTCAAATAAAATGTGTATAAGAAATTGATCATCGTGCTTCCAGCATGCCTTCGGGCGTGGCCCAGGGGAAGGCTGTAGGTTAGAAAACTTTTGCACTATTTATAAACAAATTGAAAGGTTGTGAAGAGATTTTTTATATTCAACTGAATCTGAACTATCAATATTTGGAAAGAACAGTTATTATTTGTTGACAGTCTATTCTACAGTGATTATTGTCCAGAGGCATTCAGAGATGGTTGAAAAGCTTGGGGTATGTTTGGTTTAACTTTTCAGGTGTTTAATTTTGAAAAATAACCATTTTGAAAAAAAATTCTAGTGTTTGACAACCATTAAAAATGACATTAAAAAATGAGATTGAGAAATAAACCATTTTGAGAAAAACACCTAAAAGCAAATTTTTTGAAAAGAGTGTTTAAGTATATAATAACTTGGGTATAAAAACACTTGTGGGGAAATGTAACCAAACATATGAGTGTTTAAATTCTAAACAATTTTTATACAAAATGTTTAATAAAAAATGCATTCTTGAAAAACACTTAAACTAAAAGGTTTTCCAAACAGATCCTTACTCTTTTTGTGCAATTGGACAACAGGAGAGGTGAAGAGCTCAACAAGTAACTGTCAGAACATCAATTGAGAGGAAAAGATTAGGGCATCTTCAAGGCTTGTTTAAGTTGTGCAAATGCTGATGGATGCATGCTACTAATGGCTGCATTAAAGGAATCTCCATGGAGTGCAGCACAAGTTTGAAGATTTCCCCGTACAGAATCCTCTAGTGACAACTGATTAATAGGATCTGAAGCCTTGATCTTAATAGAAGAACAAAAGATAGCATAAGAAAATAGCTACTATATATATATCATCTAATAATTTGATCACTAGAACTTAGAAGGTTAACCTGTCGTCTTCTAATCTCCTTGCTTGGAATAGTTTCCACACCATTGGTTGAACTAGTATAGTCATCACTAACATTAATTATAAGAAGGGAACATTAGGAGTAGCAACTAGTATGCAAATATATTATTCAATACTGGAAAAAGGCAAACCAAAATCATCAGGTGGCCACACCTGGACTCCTCTGTTTGGTCATCAACTCCACCCAAAATGACGGTGGTACATACACTGGAACACAGTTATTAAAACATCAGCACCAAATGAAAGAAACCTTTACTCTAATCATATTGCAACTATGAATAAGATTCAAAGGAAGATTATGTACCTCAAGATCTGATCAAGCTTATCAAGGACTTGGGGCAGTCTTAAGGTTAAAATTATAGAAAGTGCTAAGCCATACATTTTCTTTTGAACAGAGGAAACATTGTCTACCTGTGACCAAACAAAAAATTTGAAAGTTAATGCTGAATCGCTGATGCTAAACGTAAGGCATTTAAGAAGTGGGACTGTCCCAACTCAACCTTTTTATCAGACCTTAGAATTTATAACATACGTATGCTTCAGTTTGAGCCTAATTCCTAAGAGTACAGATAATCAGATCATCGTTCTCCTAATGATGCAACCATGTATCAAAAGAGTCTAAACTCTAAGAATTCTCAGTGGAACTTTTATTCTGATTCAAAAAGCATCCATACGAGAGATGAACCTTCTAACTAACTACAAACTAAAACAAAGAAAGATATCCCGCCACCAACCTTGTCAAGCCACAAGTCAACCAAAGAAAGAAGAATATTTTCTTCAGTTTGGATTCCTTCTTTTTGGAGGAGCACTGTAAGAGATGGTTCAGTCATCAACTGGGCAAGATAGTTCGTATTCATCACCAAAACTCTTGCCAGGATGGCACCTGAAGATGCCTTGACCGATGTCTTGGAAGGATCACATTCGTCTTTCCCACTCAAGCATATAACAATCAATTTCTAAGCACCAATGTAAAAAAGAAAAATTTAAAAGAGAACACAAACATCTTGGAAAGCCTAACATTATTATAAATGGAACAAATGAAAGTTTCAGAGAAAAAAGTATTGAGCGTACTTGAAGGGTGCTGCCTATCATTGGGGGCACGACCACAGGAAAGCACTGCAAAATAAAGAGAGTAAAATTTTGGAATTGTGTAGATTAACAAGGCTCTTAAAACTTTCCACTATAGAGAATGATCTGAAATTTGAGAAAGTTGATAATTTATTGTCATTTAGACTAGAAAATACCTATTAAATGAAACTAACAGAATAAATAACTTAACAATGTGTCATATCTTTCGAGTCTTCAGGGAGTTCTATGAAAGAGACATTCTGGACAGTTCTTTGAAAGAAACCTTCATGTGTCTTATCTCAAAAAAGGAAAAGGTGGTTAGGGTTAAGGATTTTAAACCAATCAGTTGGAGAAAGGTTCTACCCTCCACAATCTCTGAGGCTCAGGGTGCTTTTATTTCGGGAGGACAAATTCTTGATCAAGCCCTCATTGCTAATGAGGCTATTGAGGACTATAGAAGTAGGAAGAAGGAGGGTGTTTTATTTAAGATTGACTTTGAAGAAGTGTACGAGTACGTGGATTGGAATTTCTTGGATAAGATTTTGGCTAAGGGTTTTGGTTATCGATGGAGGTCCTAGGTGTGGAGTATTCGATCCTTGTCAATGGTTGCCCTAAGGGTAGGATCATCCTCTCGAGGTCTCAGGCAAGGTGATCCTCTTTCTCCTTTTCTCTTCCTTCTTGTGGTGGATGTTCTAAGTATGATGGTCTCAAAAGGAGTGGAGGGAGGCATTATTGAGGGCTTCAAGTTCGGTGGGGAGAGAGTTTCTCTTTCGCATCTTCAGTTTGCCGACGATACTATTTTCTTTTGCCAACCAAGGAGGAATCCTTTCTTATATCCACATGTTAGCATTCTTTGAGACGATGTCTGGGCTTAAGATCAATAAAGATACGTGTCAGGTGCTGGGGTTAAATTGTGATCGATCTAAGGTGGATGAATGGGCTTCTTTGGTAGGGTGTGAGGTTGGTGATTTTCCATAACACCTAGGAGTCTTTCCTTTGGGAGCTTTGTGGAGGATAAAGTGAGGAAAAGATTGGCCTTCAGGAAGGGAAGCTTCTTCTCTAAAGGAGGTAGATTAACCCTTATCCGCTGGACGCACTTCTTCTCCTTGTTTATAGCTCCTAGGGAAGTGTGTAAGAATCTCGAAAAGTTGATGAGGGATTTCCTGTGGGAAGGGAGTGGGGAGGGCAGAGGTGCTCACCTCGTGGGTTGAGAAGTGGTGGGTAAACCGATTTCCTACGGGGTCTAGAAATAGGGAATCTCAGGGTTCGCAACAAAGCTTTATTAGCTAAATGGCTCTAGCGTTTTCCCCTTGAATCTACTTCCTTATGGCACAAGATTATTGTGAGTAAATACGATCCTTATCCTTTTGAGTGTTTGTCAGGCGAGGTAAGAGGCACTTTCAGAAACCCATGGAAAGACATAGTCCTTGAGCTCCCCTCTTTCTTGGGCCTTGTTCATTGTGAGGTGGGGGATGAGAGGAACACGTTCTTTTGGGAGGATAAGTGGGTGGGGGATAGACCCTTCTGTTTTACGTTTCCTTGTCTTTACCATTTGTCTTCCATGAGAAACCAATCGGTAGTTGATTTTTGTCCAATCTGGGAGCTCTCATTCGTTTTCATTTAGGTTCCATCACGCTTTGTTCGATAGGGAAACAGTAGATCTCATGGCCCTTCTTTCTTTGACTGAGGGGTTTGAGTTCAAGGAGGGGAGGAGTGACAACAGGTGTTGGAGCCCTAGTCCTTCCGAGGCGTACTCGTGTAATTCTTTCTTTCGTTGGTTGGTGAACCCTTCTCATCATAGGGAGTCTATTTTCTCTCTTTTGTGGAAGGTGAAAGTTCCAAATAAGATTTTTTTTTAGAGAAGAGACACATTTCATTGATAAATGAAATAAAGGAGAAAAGCTCCAAACACCTAAAGGTGAATTACAAGAAAACTTTCCAGTTCGAAATAAAAAATGACAAACTATAATCAGAGAATGGGTGTTTACATTTACACCAGTATAAAGCATGAAAAAGAATTAAATCCATGAAATTTGAAAAGGAAGAAAAAGAATCCCTGAATATTCTTCCTTTCTCCCCATAAGTACCAAAGAAAGACCCTGTTGATAGCGAGCCATAAGATTTTCTTTTCTCCATGAAAAGGGTGACCCACAAAGATAAAAGCAGGTGCGTCTTGAATATTGTTGGGTAAAACTGTGAACCACCCAAAAGCATCCAGAATGGATGCCCAATAGCCGGATACAAAGGAGCGGTGAAAAAATAGATGTACAAGATGCTCAAAACTAGCTACACACATGATGCACCAAGATGGAGAAAGATGGAAGTGAGACATACGTTTCTGAAGACAATCAGCTGTGCTTATTGCCCCAAGACTGCGCTCCCAAAGAAAATTATTTGTCAAGTTATCCACAGTAGAGTTAATACTTTCAATAGGCTCTCGAGAAGGATGTCCTCGTTGGTGAGCCCGTTTTGTTGCATTCTTTGTCGAAAGGTGAAGGAAGATCTGGATCACATTCTATGGAGCTGTGACTATGTGTGTTTGTGTGGGGTCTTTTCTTTGATGCATTTGGGATGCATGCGCTAAGTTACCTAAATTATAGGGAGTTGATCGAGGAGTTCCTCCTCCATCCGTCATTTCGTGAGAAGGGGAGATTTTTGTGGCAAGCTAGGATGTATGCCTTATTATCGAGTCTGTGGGGGGAAAGAAATAACAAAGTGTTTTGGGGGTTGGAGGGAGGTCCAAGTGATGTGTGGTCCCTTGCTAGGTTCCATGTATCCCTTTGGACTTCCGTTTTTTTTTTTGTAATTATCCGTTAGGTCTCATTTTTCTTGATTGGGGTCCCTTCCTTTAATTGGACCCCCACTTTTTGTGGGCTCGTTTTTTGTATGCCCTTGTATTCTTTCATGTTTTTCTCAATGAAAGTTGGTTCTTTTAAAAAAAAATAATAAAATAAAATAAATGTGCACAACACAGAACATCCTTTGCGCACAACTGAAAATATAATCATCTAACATAACACAGTGAAATTTATTCGTATTCATGGTATGGTATTTCAAAATTATTTCAATTAACTCTCCTTTCTGTCTGTATGAGAGGTCTAAGCCAATACTCATTTAATTGAGAGTGTCGAGAAAGAGGACTCGTTGATTTTTTATGTCGGAAAAAAAAATTTTGATCTTGGAACTTCAATATTATTTAGGGAGGTGGAAAGTCCTATTTAATGAATAGATTGCCCTAGAAATGAGAAAAGATAATTCCGCCAAGACAGACAGTTAATCGGGAGGAAGGTGGACAGTTTTCGAACGAATAAAAAGAAGTCCCTTTGGTGATTCAAGTTGCCTCCTAGATTGTGTCCTAATTAATTCAAGAAGAAAGGCTAAGAAAGAGAGGAAGTTCACCAGCTTCTACATAATCAAGGCTCATGAAGAATGTGAGAATCTTATGGTATAATAAAAACACAAATTACATTTTCAGTTTCTTTTGGCCTTCTCTTACCAGAGAATTTTGTGATGTATTCCGTTGTTTTTCTATTATGGTTTATTGGAAAGTACTTTTGTAGTCTCCAGAGCATTGTAGGTTAGGATGATATCTTCCTATCTTTCATAGCCCTCCTTTCATATATATATTTTTCTCATCGACAAATATATTACACATCTTAATAAAATGAAGCAACTTTTTAGAAAAATAATTTGCGAAGAAAATACAAAACAAACTAAACACTTTCAAATAGAGCACCTTAGAAGATCAAAAATTGGAAAAAAAATCTAACAATTCAATATTTAAAAAAGAAAATCGTTAGCATTCAAAACTCAATAACCTCCCTAGATTTTCATGACCATGGGTTCAATATTTGAAATAGAATTACTAAATATATACTTCCATATCTCAGAAGCATCTGGTAAGAGTCCAAGCTTCAAAGTGAATGAAAATACCAAAATAAACTTCCCTTTAGTTTGTCTATATAAAGAATCGGAAATAAGGGACAAAATTTTGCTGGTATTGGTACTATTTCTTATCTTAAAAAATAAACATGCAAACTCATACCTGCACCAGAAGGTCAATAATTGGAAAGGTTGAAAGCAGTCCTCTATCATTGACATTGCCAATAATTGAATCAAGAATTCTTGCGATGCTAGAAGCATGCATGCTTAGAAATTCATTCCCCCCCAAGAGGATGTAGGTCTCAATTATGTTGATGGCAACCTGATTTAAGACAATTCAAATTGCTTATGAAGTGAATAAAAGACTGAACTAACACAGGAAACAAGGTAACAATCTGCAAACTTTCTTTATAGTCACTTTCAATTACATGACCTAAGCAACCAAAAATACTTTTACTCGAGCTCTTCTCAGGAGCCTAATGTCCCCCCACTCAGAGTCGCCTCAAGGTGAAAATGAGAACATTGCTACTCATTTATCTTGCAATCCCTTTCACTTGACCAAATTCTTTATTGGATTGGCCCACTGGCAATTCCAAGACCCAAATATATCCCAAGGATAGGGTCTACTTTAGTACATGGGACACAAAGGGTTGTGTGTTGGAAGTGTCTAATGACTTTAGTACATAAGCGACTAAAACCAACAATCTCTAGCTTTTCACAGGGGGAACATAGTACATTAGAACTAATTTCTTTTTCATTAAGAAGCTAATATAAGTATCAAAGGCCTGCAAAAAATATATCCTGTTGAATTGCATAGAAGAAAGAGAATAGTTACAATCCAACTTAAATCTAAGAAATCAAAGAAGAAGCCTAACCTCCATGTGATCAAAACTCCTCTCCATGATATCCACAAGTCGAGGAAAATATGCTAGCAGAGAAGGAACCAATGAAGGAGCATGAGAAACTGTAGCTTCCCATAACTGTATGAAAATTTCTTTTTAGCGGTGATAGAAGATCACAGAAATATAGAAACAAATTAAATAGAATTATCAAACTAGTACCAGCAGGCTATCTTCTAGAAGATTGAGTTCGTCTGGATGATTTATGTCAATGCTTCTATCCAAAATGGGCATTAACATGTTGTAGCAAACAGGTGATTGATAACCAAGTGCAACCACAAGATTCCGCAAAGCAATAAGAAGCTGAATCTGTAGGAGGCTTTCACCAGAAGATTCCTCCCAAACCTAGTTAGATGGACAATAGGGGGCAATTGACAAGAGACTGATTTAGACATACCCAAATAATCTCGCTTCAAAACAATATTTTAAAAACGAAAATTTGAAGCTTGAATGAAGACAGCGCATAACAAACTGAAGTCAATTTAAAGACAACAAGTGACGTATCACTAATTTACATTTGTGAGTCAAGTGTAAAGCAAAGATCATCAAATGGAGATTACTAGCTTCATTTATGTATGATTGGTTTATATTTGCTACACCGTTGTCAATCACTCTTTCCCATCATTTATGTATGATTGGTTTACATTTGCTACACCTCCCCTTCTTTTGTATTTAAAAGTCATTAATGAAACTTGTTTCTTATTCTATCTCTTTGGATCCTTTTGGGAGTAATTTTCCCCCTTTATTTCATTTATCAACGAAATCTATCTCCTTCTAAAAAAAAAAATTCTCTTTGGATATTTGCGTCCAAAGATTTTTTTCAACTATCCTCTGTCTTATTATAATTGTGGTAGGACCTCTTTTTGTTGACATAGTTTTTATTGCTCATTGTATTCTTTCATTTATTCTAGTTCAGTTTCTATCAGAAGGAAGGAAAAGGAAAAAAACAAAAAACAAAAAAAAAAACAAAAAAACAAAAAACAAAAACTTAACCAGTTTTCCAGATGACATGACAGGTTTTAGTACACTTTTCAATTCATCATGCACATGTTGTAATATAAACAAGGCAATAACTTATTTAAATTTAAACAGTTGATAGTATAAAAGGACCATAGCTTACCTTCTGAAAAAATGATACCAACACATTTGAATATGGAATGACTTCACTGACACGACCAATCAGAACCGATATTAAATTTAGAACTTGCACCTGAAGAGAGACATGTATAAAACAGATGCAGTCAAATAAAAAGATACATTCAAAAATAGAAAACGACATATGAATTATACATAATCAGCATCTTTTATTTTAATTTTTGCGACCATTTTAAAGCAGAAAGAAGTACCAAAAAAAACGTGACATTCTATATTCTAAGGAAATCCATGAGGGAGAAGGTGATAGAACCTAAAAATACTGCAATATACAATACAGAAGAACTACAAGATAAGTCAAGTAATTCGAGGTACTTGTACCCCCTCTCTTGGCCACTCTCCTTTGCAAGCCTAAACCATCTAAACAATTTTCTACCTTCATCCTTTCTTATCCACTCTATTTATAGCAAATTGTCCCAACAAACTCCTTAACTAATTACTAACCTACACTTGATACCATACCACAGTAACATTCCTAAATCTATCCAAATAGCACTCTTATTAGAAGGGTAGTTATTGGTGGACAAGGATAGTTAGGATAAGAATGGGGGTTAAGGGACACATGGCACTCATGCAAGGGGTTTCTTGACAAGTGGCGTGGTCCTCCTTTCCTCTTTGCTCAATAAAGGTAAACCTACAAGATGTGTAGGGACCTTCAAGTGTGCAAAGAGCATTTTTGTATTCTCTTCGGGAAAATAAAAAGGGTCTTTTGCCCCAAAGAGTGAGTTCATGTTTTCTTACAACAAAGGTATTCTAACCTTTATCCCTTCCTTCCCTTTTATCTTTGTTGGTGGTAAGGCTGAACAAAGATGAGAGTCTAAGGCTGCACGGAGATGGAAAAATCTAGGAAGGATTATCTTTTTTTCTTTTAATAAGAAATAGAAACAAAACTTTATTCCTCAAAGTAAGCCACAACAGCCTAAGGGCTAGGGGTAGAGGACCCCTCCCCCAAACAAAGCTAAACAAAAAGAACCTTTCAATTGTTTAGAATCATCAAAAGACTGTAATTACAAAACAAATTTGTATGTAAAGAAATCCACATGAGGCTGTATTTTGTACAAAGTTACAACAGATGTCAAGGCGTAAAGACTTATCTTCGAAGGTTCTAGCATTCCTTTCTTTCCACAAGTGCCACAGAAGCGCTCTAAAAGCAAAAATTCCCACTACCTTTGCTTTGCCTCTTAAATTTCAAGCATTTAAACCTTCCAAAAGCCATCCACCTTTCTGGGTAAACAACACGAGACTCCCAGCAACTTGGCCACAAAACTCCAGGAACGGTGGGAAAATCACAGTGGAGGAACAAATGGTCAATATTTTCACCCTGATTTAAGCATAATCTACAATATCAGGGAGAGAGGGTCCAACCCCTAAACTTTCTTTGCAGTCTATCATCAGTATTAAGGCTTCTATAAGCCAACAACAAGAGGACTTTAACTTTTTTAGGGTACTTGTTCTTCTAAACTAACTTGATTAAGTTAGAACTAATCTTGGAGGAGCTTTTTGAGAGGATTTGGAAGGCTGGTTTATTAGAATATATTCCAGAGCCCTCTAGAGTCCATAAAATTCGATCAACACCTACTCCAAGTGCACAAAGCTAAGCTTTTCTACAAGAGCAACCCAGCTATGTAACTCTCTGTCGAAGAGCCCCCTCCTCAAATCGACATTCCAAGCCTGATTTTCAGCATCCCAATAATAAAAAAAATAGAAGCTCCTTTTTTTAACTGAAACAACATACAAATTCAGATATCTATCCTTCAAAAGGATATTGTCCACCCAAATATCTTCCCAAAACCGAATATTCTTTCCACAATTAGTCTTAAACTTAGCAAAGAGTCCTTGGAAATATATTATCAAATATCTATGGCTTGTCCCTGTGATCAATTAGAGTCAAATGTCAGGTTGGCATGGTGCTCTCACTTCTTTTTGGTCACACCATTGGCTAAGTAATGGCCCTCTTGCCATTCGCTTCATCTCCTATATGGTTAATCACAAAACAAATATGCCACTGTACAGGAAGTATGGAGTGTTGCCATTGCTTTTGGGACCTAAAGCTCAAATGGTATCTTAAAGATGATGAGTGGCAGAATGGGCTGAATTAAATCTTCTTTAATCCTCGGTATTCCTTTCCTCCAGAGAGGACTCTTGGCTCTGGTTAGCAAGCAAAGTTGGCTCCTTCTACATCAAGTCTCTCCTAAAGGATAAGGAAGCATCTCCACTACAACAAGATGCCCTCTTGGTTGCGGTTATTTGGAAAGATTTATATCCAAAAAAGGATAAGTTTTTTATTTGGGAGATTTATCACTGCAGCCTCAACACTCACGACCTTCTCCAAAAGCACATGCCTGACATGGCCATCTCCCCAAATTGGTGTACACCCTGCAAAAATAAAGGCTGAATCACAGGCCTACATCTTTCTTTTGTGCCCTTATGCTTGGAATTTCTGCACCAAAATGTTAAAGTTATTTGGCTGGGTTGTGATTCTACCCCTTGACATGAAGCTCCTCCTCACCTCCACCCTCACGGGCCACCCTTTCAAGAAGGAGATAGGCGCCATTGTGGCTGCACATCATAAGGGCTTTTTTTGGATACTTTGGTTAGAAAGAAATTGGAGAATATTTGTTGATAATTTTCAAAGAGCGGCTGTTATAATGAGCCAACATCTCTCTTCTTCTTCTTCTTCTTCTTCTTTTTTTATGGTATGCATCAAATCGAAGAGGCAACTAAAACTCTCCTTAGTCCAAACAATAAAAGTTAAAAATGAAAAGCTAATAAAAAATAGAGGAACATGTTAAATGTAAACCCAAAATGTGAAGATCTGAAACTGAACATATTTTTAAAGAGCAGATAGAGCTACCTTTGAATCGAACTCCTGAACTTCCTCAACCAGTTTAATGCATGACTCCCAACACATGGGTAGAAGATCAGTAAATTTTTCTTCTGAAAAGTTTGCATCTTCAACATGTAAACACAAGGACCGACAAGCTGCCAACTAAGTCAAGGAATGTACAACTTCAGTTGTTAGTAATGGAAGGGTTGTGAAAACTATAGAGAAAACAAACAAGAAAAATGATGTTACGTAAATATGATAGTTTGAATCATACCTGAACAGACAAATCTTTATCCTGAAGCAATCGGATCAAAGCACAATAGACTTGTCGTTTCGTATCATCTTTAATCTATTAATACAAAATAATAAAAGGCTCAATTTCAGTCATCTATTAAAATTAGAATATACTAGTATTGAAAAAAAAAAAGAAGAAAAAAACGAAAAAGAAAAAGATAAGAAACAATTTTATTGACGTATGAAATTACAAAAGAAGTGGAAACCCCCAAGAAGGAAGATTACAAAAGACCTCTCCAATTGGATAAGAGGGTAGCAAAGCTATAGTGAACAGACAAGGCAAAATTATCTTGACAAATTGATAATAAATGAAATCCCAAAGCCTTCAAAAGAGCTCATGCAGATGACCTAATGGTTATATTGCTAAAGTTCCAAAAACTTGACATATTGTATTTTCACTCAATTTCTGTACCAATTTTCCTTTTTGTGATAGGTGAAATTTCTGAATGAACTACAAGTTTGTATATTATGCTCACAACAAAGAGAATACATACAACGTTGCACATACTAGCCGTCAATAAAAAATAATAAAAAAAGAAAAGAAGAAAAGAGAGGATCAAGGAGGAAAAAAAAGAGGTGACAGACCCCTCTCGCTGGAGTGGTCATCATATGAATCAAGAGATAACATACGAGCATCAAGACTACCACCTATAATGAAATGCTGAGATCATGTGGCAACCATCCAACTACCCGTTAAGAGTCTTTAACATAATTTTGATAAATTCTAGTTAAATTTTTTTTCCTTTATTGTAAATTGTAGCCTAGCTTTCATTAAGAGAGGAAAGAGAGAGAGAGAGAGAGAGAATACAAGAGGCATAAAAACAATTTTTTAAAAAAAAACACCCAAACTAGCCAAACTGAAGTAATGGGCTCCAATCAAGAAAGATAAAAATTTGAGTTCAAATTTCCTGCCCCATTAGGTATGTTTATGTCGGAGTATTTAGGCCTTTATACTTTGACTGTCATTTAGATTGCCGATTTTTGGTATAGTTTATAGCCTAGTTCCCTTTGATGAACTTACATTGTATTTGAAATAAAAATTGAGTTTCTTCTCTTTGATAACCAAGTATTATCCTATTTGTTTGCAATTTTTAACCTAGGTTGCAAACTGGAACATTTAAGCTAGATTGATCTACTTATGCAGTGTTCAGCTTTGTGTAAGGAAATTTATTTTATTACATTGCAGAACACAAGATAACACTAAAACCTTTCAGATCAGTAGAACATTATAACGACAAGCATACAGTTGACCATTATGAGATACACCACGAGTGGTCAATATTCACTTAGACAAAATATATGTATGTATATATTAAGACAGTACCTCAGAAACCCATTGTCCCAATATTAGTGCCACTTTCCGACGGATGATACGCATGTTTGGATGATCATTTGAGATTTCAAGGGATAATGCGCCATTAAACCTAGGAAGGAATGAATAGATAGGAGAGAATAGAATAAACTGTTCCATTATAATGAAAATATTATAAATTGTTCCATTATAATGGAAATGATAGTGGAAATAGCCCTTGTAATCCTCTTTATGATGCCCCTACTAATAGAGACCAATAAATAAAAAGTTGCACAATAGAAAGCAATTAGCGACTGAACAGATAAAGAATGGACTAAAAAGAGACAAATAAAAAGTAAGACCATATACAAGACCAATGATTAGGAAAACAACATGATGATACAAGAAAAATATGAGGTTTCCACAAGAATCTTTTAATAATTCGTACAACAATATATGTTATTTCATAATTTATAAATTTTTTAAGAAGATTCATCTTTGTATTGATCCAGTGGACAAACCCCTTCCAAGTTCCAGCCCCCTCTTCTACCTACTTACCAACCACTTTAAATTCCAGGATGGAAATAGAATATATGGAGGGGGAAAAAAAACTAAGGTCAAAGAAAATTGCATTCACAACCAGTTCCAGCCTCAACAAAAGCCCAACTCTTGAAGGCTTTAGATTGGTCCTCTCTGAAGGACGACTTTCTTTTTTTACCATTAGAAATTAATGACATGTCATGAGTCATGGCTCACCCCTTCTCTTTCTCTTGCTCCCTCCATGTAATCCTATTCTAATCCATCCAACCATTCAGCTTTGGAAATCCTTCAAGTGCTTTTAACATGGCAAAGGGGCAATCTTCAGTGGGGCAGTATTAGATTGAGCTTTCTGTGGCATGATGAGAAATTTAAAGGTAGTGAAAATCGCATCACTGAGGAAGGGCAGTGTTTTTAACCATTGTTCAAGTTTCTCAGTTACCTTTCAATTTCCACAAGCTTTCTTTTTTAGATTGATTCAGAGAAGTGCGACAGCTTCTTTTTCCTATTTCCTTCCAATTTTAGTTTGACATTTGCTTCTCACGGCCTCTCAAGTCTCACACCATGTTGAAGACACTCACCATTTTTTTCATAACACTATTGAATAACAAAATGGCCTTCCAATTTCTTAAGCACTCACCGTTGCTTCCCACAGGCAGTGTTTTAAAAGGCGCGCGCCCGGGCGCGCCTAGGTGCAAGGCGCAGTGAAGAAGGCACGGCCAAGGCGCACGCCTTAGACGCCTCTAGGGCTCCACATTTTTTATATATGTTTTACATTTTTTTAAACCTAAATACTTGTTCGGAGCGTCAAATATCGTATTCAAGGCATATATTTTAGGGTGGAGTATTGATATCATCATACTTGGTCATTCGGAGTGTCAGAACGCATATTAACAATACTAAACTCACTATTTTTTGTGGAGTATTGACATTTGAATCTATGTTGGAAGACTAATATTTGAACCTTATTTATCTTTTATCTATTTTTCTTGGTTAAAAACTTCATTACTTGCCATGAAAGTGTTTTATATACATGTATATATTTTTGTAAGTTGAAAACAGCCCGCGCCTTTTTGTGCGCCTTGCGCCTAGGCCCAAGGAGGCCATTGCGCCTTAGTGCGCCTTGAGCCTTTTAAAACACTGCCCACAGGGCAACTACACATCATAGGGACACGCCCAGGTGCACCTTGAAAACACTGCCTCATATCTGGTGTAGGGACATTCTGTTTTTTGTCTTACGGTCAAACTAGCCACTTGGGTTAGCTATGTTTTGACTTAGCTTCAGCAGAAGCCTATATGGTGTAGCCTATCCCGTGTAGTCTATTTTAATTAGCTTCTATTTTATGTAATCATGTGCCAAGCTCATGTGTATTTAGTTAGTTAGTTAGTTAGCCTCCATGCCTATTTAAAGGATGGAGTTCATTAATAAAAGCATTATTCATTCATTCTAATTAAAGAGCATTTGTGGCTACACCACTATATATTGTTGTACTTGTACTCGGTTGAGGCTTAATTGAAAACCTAATATCAAACTTAAAACTAAAGGTTACATCGATATCAATATTAAACATCTCAATTTACAGAAATATTGATAAAATGTCAAGAAGTTGATAGAAATTGGGCACTATGTAATAATAAATTTTTAACGTTTCATATGTCAGTCCAACCACCTAGTTGATGCATGCTTCACCCTTTCCTTCCTCCTCCACTCTCATATTAAAAATAAAAAGTTAATATACTAATACCAGCCTGAAATGGTTCTAGACGATCACAAACTTTTAACAGCTGAGGAAATTAAAACATAACCTTAATTTGTATTTCTTTCCATGGACATTATTGTCAAACTATGTATGTACTAAATAAAAAAGTGTTATACAAAACAGGAAAAGCTTATACCAATCTTTAAAGCTCAGGTAATTGGAGAGCTCATAGTAAACATAAGCAGCAGCCCCATAAGCAGCATCTTTTAGAAGCAATCCTGGAGAGATTTCAGTCACTAAACTTGAGCAACCATTCATTGCCTCTTGAAGGATGGAAACCACAACGGGGCCAAGGAGCTATATGTAACATCAAGATTGTATGGACATGTTTCAATTAGAAACAAATAAATACTATAAACATTGAAAGTATATAATTATATGGCAAAATTAAAAACAAATCTTGCATACCTGACTATGGTTTTCAAACAATACAATATATAAAGCTTCAGCACATGGTCGTAGTTTCTCTGTCCACAAAACCATATCCTGCTCATGATGAAAAGACTCGGGGTTTTGGTACCACTCCTCTAAGTCACTTGCTGTTAAAACAAAATACCTGTCAAAGTGAAAGCCATGAGACTTGATCACTTTACAAGTCGATAAAAACATAATATTATATTAAGAATAGCAGTAAAAATTAAAAAATAATTCCTCTCAAATCGTTATACAAAGTTAAAATATGAAAATACATAACCAAGAGAGAAATAACTAATCAATAGAATCAAATACGTTTTTTTAGAATAATACATCAGTTAAAATATGAAAATACATAACCAAGAGAAATAACAAAACAATTTAGAATCCATTACGTTTTTTTAGAATAATACATCAAATGTGAAGCGGGAGATTTGAACCTACAACCTCTTTGAGAAAGTAGAGATGCCTTGTTTGCAATGTAGAGTCCAATAATTCATCATATTCATTCCCAAAGTCTTTTATATTCTCAGCTCCCAAATTTAAGCGTGAAGGCAATGTAAGTTTCACCAGTACATGCACTACTAATATCCTTGTCACAGTAATCATTAAACCTTCTTTAAATCTTGCTTGTTCCAATTTGAGTTAGAATGAAAGAACTCCACTGAGAAAACCATCTCGGCCCAAGATATTCAGATTTCCCCAATGACAAGAAAGTTTAAATTTCTCTCAGACCACTCTACTGCCAAAGAATCAATGAGAACCCAAGAAGGAACTCTGGGATAAATCTTGTGATTCCTACTTGCTATTTAAGCCGTGGAAGGAGGAGAAAATAAAGTTTTGAGGATCTCCTCGTCAATGCTAAAGGATAAAACAAGGAATCACCTCTGTAGTCGAGAATTCTATAAATAAAACTTCTACCTCTTCTTCCCAAGGACACCCTATGAAAAAGTTTTATGTTCCATATCTTTGCTTGGTTCTCGCCACTTCTCTAATCACCAGCTTAAGGGCCAACCTTGTCATTTCTAAGAGTTGAAAGAAAAGAAGAGTCCCTCGATGATCCCAAATGGTTAAAAAACACTTTTGGTCCTTGTATTTTCAAGGAATTAACATAATAGTCCCATATCTTTGGGAGTATAGGGTGTTGAACTTTTTTACCAAAAAAATATAAAATAAAAAAATAACAGTGAAATGTGTGGTATAAACAAAAGAGCCATCCGGTCTTGAAGAATCAAAGAAAAGAGGATAATTACAAAAGAATATACTATTTCTATAGCACCACAATTTAGTCTTTGAACATTAGTACATAACAATTTTTGAGAAGTTAGTACATAATAATTTAGACCCCAGACTCTCAAATTTGTAATGATATTGATAGTCCCAAATGTGAAAATTCCGTCAAGGTTAAGTGTCGATTTTTATGATGTGACAAATTATTCCTTGCAATTTTCCTTTTTTTGATATCTGTGAGTGTCTAGGCCTACCTTGACTAATCTCACGGGGGATAATCGCCTGACCCTACTACATTTGGTTGACAGGAAACACGTAGGATATTAAATCTTAGGTAGGTAGCCATCATGGATTGAACCCATTCCCTTTTAAGCCCTTTAGCTTTTCCATGACCCTTATTGATCACTAGGCCAACCCTTGATAGTTTCCTTGTAATTTATAAATAATAGGATTCCTCATCACTTTATATACGCGCTCGCACACACACAAATTAATAATAATAATAATAGGGAATATTTTTTAGTCCCTGAGTTTTGAGGAATAGGTGCCTTTGGTCCCTGAGTTTTCAAAATGAACCTTTTTAGTCTTTGAGTTTTAAGAAATGGGTTTAAAAGGTCCCTAAGTTTTCAAAATGGACCTTTTTAGTCCCTGAGCTTTGAGAAATAGATTTAAAAGGTCTCTCATATTATTTTTTCAACTTTTTTAAATTAATATTTTTTTAATATTGAATGGTTTTTTAAATTAAAAAATTGAAAAATATTAATTTGAAAAAATTGAAAAACTAATATGAGAGAACTTTTTTTTGATAATATGAGAGACCTTTTAAACCTATTTCTCAAAACTCTGGGACTGAAAATGTCTATTTTGAAAACTTAAGAACCTTTTAAACCATTTCTCAAAACTCAAGGACTAAAAAGGTCCATTTTGAAAACTCTGGGACCAAACACACCTATTCATCAAAAAGGTATTTTTCCCATAATAATAATAATAATAAAACCAGTAAAATCTTAAGGTTCACATGGCAAGGACTAAAACTTGCAAATTTTAAACTATATATATATTTTTGAACGAGAGACAAAATTTTCATTATTATATGAAAAGGAAGAGAAAAGTTCAAAGATACAAACTCGGTGCAAGGAAAAGTATAACACCCAAAGGAAAAACAAAAAGAAAAAAAATTACAAGAACATGAAAAGAAACCAAACAAAATAAAAGAACCAAAGAATAGCCAACTGATAGCACGCATAGCGAGCTATTTTTCTCAGTTATTTTAGTTAGTCTTTGAGATTAAATTGGCCAAAATTATGCATTTTAATGTTTCTTTTGTAGGAATTGAGTTTTGGCAGGAAATGTAGTATTTGGAAGTTATTCGAATGTTCAGGATGTAAAAATGGCAAAGGAATGAAGAAAAAACCAAAGTTGAAGCAAATCCAAGCCCGTCAACCCGAGAGGCAGCGTCTCAACGCTGCCTTTGGGCGTCTCAATGCTGCCATGAAGACAGTAGGCGTGAAGTTGGGACAGCATCGAGACACTGCCCCTTAGCGTCTCGACGTTGTCAATAAAATTCCTTATTTGTTTGGGCTAGGGATGTCCACGGGGCGGGGCGAGGACGGGGATGGCTTCCCCGTCCCCATCCCCGCCTCCCATTTCAGTCCCCATCCCCGCGAAATTCCCCGTTAAATTTCGCGGGGAATGGGGCGGAGATTCCCCACGGGGAATTTGTGAGGATCGGGTTCCCCGCGGGGAATTATTCCCCATTTAATTTTTTTTCTTTTTTTTTTGTCTTCATTAAATCAAATATTCTTTTGATAAATTTTCAAAATAGTTAACTTTGCATGAAAAATGTTCATTAATTTTCTATTAGATAGTTAATTATTCACATAAATTCTTCATTTAGATAGTAAATTTCTTCAACAAATCTCTTTTAAAAAAAAAAAATCTTAAATCTCCTATTATAAACAAAATAATATTTCATATGAAACTATCTAATTATCTATACATATAATTTAAATATTTAAACTATATAATTCAAATCAATCCAATTTTCTAAATCATTAACAATAAAACTTTAAATTTATATATAGTGAGAAATAATAATAACATAATACTAATAATTAAAAAAAAAAAGTGAGCGGGGCGGGGAGCGGGGAACGGGGATGGGGAATACATTCCCCGTCCCCGTCCCCGTTTAGCTCGCAGGGAATTTTTTTCCCCCACTCCCTCCCCCATTCCCCGTTGTGGGGCAAATGGACATCCCTAGTTTGGGCGGCAAAGGACAGCGTCGAGACGTTGTCCCTAGCGTCTTGACGCTATCAGCAAAATTCCTATAAATACAATATGTTGTGCTACGGCCAAAAAGGAGTCCAATTGGTGAGATTTTAGCCCTAATTTCGACTAGAGACTTTCTGTGGGAGCTGAAGCAAGGCCAAGGAGCGGGAATCAAGCGAGAAGACGTGGAGATCGTGACAGAGACGTGCGGTGTCAACGGATTCGAGTTTTTCCTTTCTCTTTCCCTTACCTCTTGTTGTTTTTATGGCTTTTCTTTTAATTAGTGTTGTAGTTTCAAGACTATGAGTTGTTAATTGTTTGTCTTAGGGATTGATGTAGTTATTTAGTTTGTTGGATTAATCTTTGGTATGAATGTGC
This sequence comes from Luffa aegyptiaca, assembly GCA_017139565.1. Lineage (NCBI taxonomy): Eukaryota > Viridiplantae > Streptophyta > Magnoliopsida > Cucurbitales > Cucurbitaceae > Luffa > Luffa aegyptiaca. The sequence goes on from CM029396.1 coordinate 2,585,428, forward strand.
TTTTATTTTATTCATGTGATATGGTTAAATGCTTTCAATTACTTGATCATTAGTTGAATGATTTAGTGTTGAATCTTGCTCAGGAGAGAGGATTTAGCTTAGACATTACCAATTGCATGACTAAAGTAGAAATTCTAAGATCGGGAGATTTAGAATAACTTTAGAAGTTGTAACAAAGACTAAACTCAAGACCGTGCATGCTAATGAACTTAGATAGGGATATTGGGTTTATTGTATGCATGAGAATCAATTATGCTCGGGAGAGATAATTGTAATAAAAGTTTCCTTGGCTTGTAAAATAATTGCACGCTAAATTCATCCCATTAATTAATCCTCAATCTCAAATAATGAAATTGATTCCCTAAGAGTCTTTCCATTTGAATCTCCACTTTTATTTTATGCTTTTTGTCTTTAGATTTATCTTTTGCATTAAGTTTTGCTATCTAAATAAAATTGGACAAGATTATTCACGGTAATTAATTTGTTAGAAAACCAATCCAGAGGATGACACTCGTTTTACACGAAAGCAATATATTATTACTTGACTCGTACACATGCGGTAAGCAAATCGCCCATCACCAACTAACAACAAAAACTGCAAAACTAGAAGATAGAAGTACCAAAAACTCCTAGAGAGCTTTCAAACATAAGCTGTAACTTTAATGGGAAGCTCCTCGGACCACAGAAGCTTCAAACAGAAACCGCACAAACCAGCTTGAAACAACACACAAGAAAAGGAAGAAAAGCAGCAACAGCCAAGGAGAAAAGCACGAACACCACAAAGCCAAAGAAGAAAACAAACAATCAATGCCAAACTCAACTCTTAAGAAAACCACAAGTGGCAACTTCACCCAATAACTGAAAACGAATAGCAAAACAAAAGATGACAACCACTACAGCCCAGCAAAGACAAAAGCACCCCAAGGAAAAAGAACCGATGGCCAAAAGCCCAACCTCAAGAAAAGATCTCATAGATTTCATTTCTATTTCATCTATTGTGTTGCTGAGAGGGGGAGAAGAAGACTCATTTGATGGCTTCTTGAAAGGTGAATTACGTTCTTCTTGAAAAAGAGCTTCTTCAAGTTCTTCACCATCACCATCAAGAGCGTCATCAGATATATTTCCATGCCCATTAACAATAGGAAAATTGAACTCCAAGTCATGACTACTAGGACTTGACACAAAATCCTTATTTGACTCCTCATCTTCCTCCAAAACAATTTGACTTTTTGATGACCCCATTTGTTGAGTTAAGAAAACCCTTAGAAAGAGTGTTATTAACAAAAGATGTTGAAGAGCAAAAGTTCGGGTGGGAAACCAAAGGCCCTTGTTTGAAAAAGAATCCCTATAAGAACTTAATTATTACAAATTTAAGTTCAGAGACTAGAACATTGCTAAAGTTGCTAAAGTTTAAGGACAAAATAACTACTTTCGACCATAAGTATCTTTAAACCTAATTTTTTTTTTTTTTTTACAAGAAACAAAACTTTTCATCGAATAAATGAAAAGAGACTAGTGCTCGAGAAATACAAACTCCACAAGGGAGTGAAAAGAGAACAAATAGAACGTAAATGTGCCCCAAAGAAACTAAAAAGAACTTGCAATGATCTTGAGACTTCAAACCCACCAATAAGAGAGTGAAAGATCATAGAACCATGAAAAAGCTTGTAAAGAAAGAACCTTTGGAAGATTCTGATATGAAGTGGTGAAGAAAATCAAGTATTCTGCTTCAATCTTACCGAAGGGCAAAAGAGACTGCCCATCTATAGAGCTTAGTTCTGAAATCAGTAAATTCCTCTTTTTTGCAGCTAAAAAACTATGAAGAAACCTGAAAACCCAACACCAGCTTGAAGCCATTGCAAATTACATTTCTAGATCAAATTCCTTCCTTCAACCAAAAATAATTCCAATAACCCACCTTTTACAGAAGATCAAAGATCAAGCTCATGAGGAGAAAAATCTGATTTGGCAACAAACCGAACAAATTCCAAAATAAGGCTTTTCTCCTGACTTTTTCTTCTCATTTCATGATCCGCAAACCATACTTTAATGACATCAAAACGAAAAGGGGATGGGCCCCAAAAAAACTTCTAGCTTCAAGCAATCAACGAAGTGATCAGAAAAAGAACGAACCTAGCTTGAAACCCTTGAAATATCAAACAAGCAAATCCCATTCTGTGGGATAGAGGTCCAAAGAACTAAATCTTTATTATTATTATTTTTTATAAGAAACAAGAACAGGCTGCATTCAAAAAAAAAAAAAAGAAAAAGATAACAGCCTAAGGGCCGGGGATGAGAAAGCCCCCCTTCCAAAAACCAACTTCAAGAGAGCTTGCCAGTCATTAATAATCATAAGCAAGCTATAATTACAAAAGAATTTCTTATGAAGGCTTATCCACAAGAAGTCGTATTTTGTACAAAATTACAAAAAGAATCAATGGTTAAAGACTTATCTTCAAAATTTCTAGCATTTCTTTCTTTCCACAGCAACCACAAGAGAGCCCTAAAAGCACAAGAGCTTATCAGCCTCACTTTACCCCGGAGATTCCATCCACTTAAGCCCTCCACCATCCAATTCTCAATACATTTTGGCATACACCAAGACAGGCCCAGCATATTTGCAAATAAGTTCCACGCCTTATAAGCATAATTACAATATAAAAACAGGTGATCCAACAATTCAGCCCCATTTAGGCAAAGTCTGCAAGCCGTGTTTACGCTTCTAAAAGCCAAAGACCATAGGAAGGCCTTTGATTTCTTGGGGCTATTGTGCTTCCAGATAACTTGATTAGGGGGTGTGAATTTTGGGACTTTGAGTGGCTAAATTTTGGAAAGCCAATCTGGTGGAGAATATCCCTGAACCATCAACTCTCCAGACCAACCTGTCTTTCTCCCTTCCCACATTAAAAGCATTCAGCTTATCCACTGGGGCCACCTAGCTAGTGAGCTCATGGTCAAAAACACCTCTGCCCAGGCCCAAATTACATGACTAATTTTCATCCTCCCAACAATCACGTTTGGATGACTCTTTCTTGTAGGATATTCTATAGATTTCTGGGAAGAGATTCTTCAGAGGCACTTGATCCAACCACACATCTTTCCCAAAACCAAATTTCCTTGCCACAGCCAGCTCTATACTTGGATAATCTGTCAAAGAAGGGGTAGTTCTTGGCAATGTCTTTCCACAACCTACTACCTTTAATCTCTTTTAGTTTCTTCGTTTTCCATCCATATGGCATGACACCATAAATACTGCTCACCACCTTCCTCCATAAAGCATCTTTTTACTGCATGAATCTCCACAGCCAGTTAATAGGACATCATTTCGAAAAGCTAGAGATCCCACACCTAGCCCTCCCAACCCCAAAGGAAGACCTGCCCATTCCTATTTGACTATGTTCCTTCCCGATTTATTCACACCCCCATTCCAAATAAAGTCCCTAATTAACTTCTCCATGGTTTTTATAACAGCTTTACGCACTTTTAAAAGAGAGAATTGGTACAACAGTTTGCTATTAAGAACTGACTGAGCAAGCGTAATTCTTCCACCTTTGGATAGGGAAAGACTTTTCCACCCTTCAAGTTTGGCCTTCAGATTATCAATGATCGGGTTCCAGAAATATTGCCTATGATGGTTCCCACCCAGCATGAAACCAAGATAATTAACTTATTAAACTTTCTCGCTCCTTTTGTTCGCCTTCCTGTTGGGTATCTTTCATGGGACAGGGCAATGGTGAATAAAAATCTTCAAAGCTGCTCTTTTGGACCAACCCCAAGGGCTCTCAATAAGGGATGAAATTGCTAGGTAATGAGGGGAACAGGTAGATGTATTTACTGAAGAAGGAAAATTCTATATGTGAAATAGAAAAGACTTTTTAGTTTTTACCATCCCTCAAATCACTAAAGAATTCTTTGCTCCAAATGACAACCTTCTTTCAAGCTACCTTTTTATCCATCCAAAGAAAATTATAAATGAACTATATTTCATAAGGACAGATGAAAGAATCCATCGCATTTTTTAAAACAGAAAGAGTCTTAAAAGAATTTGATAACGCTGTTGTTTACTTCACAGACAAGGAGTCATCAAAACTGATTAATATAAAAAAACAATCAGAAGACTACACATAAGAAGTCAAATGGAAGCACATAACATTTTAAATTACAGCTGACCTCATAATAAGGAAAATCACAGTATTACAAGCTTAAAGCCTGAGATATTACAGATTGATATTGTATACTTACCTCCTTATTAATACACCACATAGGTGTACTACACGGTCTGCAGGCATAAGAGAATTTAACACGCCACCAACAGCACTGGATATGTTTTTCTTCATTTGCTCTACTGTCATCCCATTTTCATCCATCACTCGACCTGTAAGGCTAGGCTTGTATTCCTTACATTCAAGAATATTCTTTACCATTACCATACATTGTATCAAGAATTGCTCGAAGGACAACACAAAAGGTTCAGGATCTGTTATTTTATTTAAGCAGAAATTGATGACAGGTGGAAGAACGGACTTGTCACCAAATGAATAAGGATGCCTCCCTTGTAATGCAATCAAAACCTTCATCAATTTAATGCAAGCTCTCTTTATGAAGTCCCAAAATTTGGAATTTCTCTCTTGAAATGAAGAATCTACACATGAAGTTACAATGAACAATTCAACATATGTCCCAGTGCAAAGAGAATCTGAATGGCCTCAGAAGATTCATGCAGAACATAAAACTAGAGCAATTAGACAGAAGAAGAAGAATACTGACAGAAAGGAAGAAATGACTGGAGAACATTCAACAGTGCAGGAGAAACTTCCTTGATTGGCTTGACTTCCTACAAGATAGCAATAATCAGATGAACTTAAGCACAAGCTCAATGAACTAAGAAGAGAAGGGGAATAGAACTTACCTGCACTGATTTTGCATCACTTGGAAATCCTGAAACTATTAATTGGCGTATTATCTTTAAACAAAACAACCATCTCTCACAAGTTAAATAGAGTTCTTCATGATTCAGCTCATTTGGGTTATAGCTTCCTGAAATTGTAGAAAACCCGTGTAATATCTTTTGCACATCACTCTGCCAGAGATGCCAGCCATAATCAAAGAAATGCAGTGATATCTGCCAAATTCCAAGTGTGAGACAAAATTTCACTTAATGAGAAAAATGTAAAAGATAACTTTCACAATCTAAAGATACAAAAGATAGAATAAGAATAAGTAAAAAATAATAATAGAATTGATTAAGAATATATAAACGTAAAAAACTAATAACAGATATGAGCACAAACTGAAGTCAACCATTTGATGCTTTTTTTTTTTAGAGGAAACAGAAAATTAATTCACAAAAACACAGCCAAAACAACAACCTAAGGAGAGAGTGATAAGGCATCCCTCCTCCAAAAGAAACTACACAAAAGCCTTCCATTGAAGGTTGATCATGACAGCTGAATAATTACAAAAAAAAATCTATCCTGGGCACTCCAATTCGAGGCTGAAAGCTATACAAAATCACAAAACATATCAAAAGACAGAGACTTATCTGTAAAAGTATTTGATGCTTATTGACTTTAGTGATACAACCAGGTCATGGTATGGGAGCTTCAAGAACCAAATCATTACTTTGATTTTTGATAAGAGACCCAAGCACCTCAGAACAATATCTTTTTTCCCTAGAAAAGGACACCTATGATTAGAGAAATAAAGATTATCGCCATGCACACTCTAGAAATCCAACTCTAACCCTCCATTTGAAGGAAGAGAACCACTATTGAATCCACCACCGTGGTTACCCACTTTCATTCAAACTGCATGCCCATAAAGAAGTTCTTGACGAAGAGAATGGCGCTCTCCCCTCCCCCCTCTCCTCCCCACCCTGACCCTCTCTGCTCGCGACCCAAACCGAATGCAGAAACCTTGGAGTATGAGAGTGTAGATGCCAACAATGACTTCAAGAACGGCCCGTAAATGTGTTGCTGAGAGAAAGGTGTTTGCGATAGACTTTAGCAAGGAGAAAAACAAAAGGTTGGTCAAGATATCGGAAAAGAACCATGACCTGAAGTTCGAAATAGTTCTGGAAAGTAGGCTCGTAGTTTGGATAGATGATTTGCTACCCCTAGCGGGCAAAAGTTCTTCAGGAAAACAACGTGCGAAAATGGATTTATATGAGGTGACTAATAAGAGAGGGGTGTTCGTGGAAATAGCCAAAGTTGCTTCCTCAAGGCACAAATTGAGCGCCTTCTCCTTAACCACAATAATGGCTTTTGCAACATCAAAAGCTAAACCCACTTCATTCTCCATAGGCAAGCTTTCAACGCTCTTCCCTTTTGAACCATGTTTGCATAAGAAATAATTGTTGTGACTTTTTGTGTGTTGCAAAGGATTTTGTATACTAAGAAGATGAATCAGGTAAGAGCGACGATAGCTTTTCCAAGAACATCCTCCAACCACGGTCCTCTCGACCTTCTAAAATAATAAAAAAAAAAAATTACCCCCTTGAATGCCTCTCAAGTAACCACTAAGCCTCTACTTGTGTTCACAATCAACCGAGACCAAACCAACATCTCCATTAACCTTATTTAATGGAAAGATGTATACGCTCTCAACTTCATCAAAGCAGCTACACAGTCCTTAATCCAAGTTATTGCTCCCATTTGAAGGTTTGCTTTCAAAGATCTCCATCTCCCCTTAGATTTCTCTTATATTGTTGCTCCTACTAAAGGTAAACCTCTTCCATTCAATCTTTGCTGCCATAAGAGAAGCCCCCGACTCTCATTGACGAAGATAGAAAGAAGACTTCCCTTCAAACTTGTCATAATCTTGTAGGGGGTGTTTGGCCCAAGAAGTTGGAGTTATGAAATCTAGAGTTGTTTTGTCCTAGAAGTTGGAGTAGGAGTTAATAAGTTTGTAGGATCCACAATAAAGTGTTGGAATAGGAGTTAATAAGTTTGCGGGGCCCACAATTAAGTGTGGTAATTGGTTAATAAGTTTGTGGGCCCCACAATTGGATGTTGTATGTCCTTGGACCAAACAATAACTCCACCCAACTCCTTGGGCCAAACATCCCCTTTTAAGTGTGTAGGAACAACTTGAGAGAGATGAATTATTTAATTGCTATTTTTTAATTCCTCATGGGCAGAGGCAAGCCAGTACAAATTATACAAGTGTTTACAGTTGAATGTATGCATGAAGAGAACGTTGTGCTCCCAGAGATTCTAACAGGTTGGTTGTTAAAAGGAAAAGCAAGAATTATTTAGAAGAGATATTCTCTGGATCATTTTAATAATTGGGAGCCTTTACGAGGGTTTAAGGTCTTTAGTTTTTATACTGCTTTATATTTTTCTGTAATTTTCTTTTGACTACCATTGGTATTCTTGCTCTTCTTGATCTTTCTTGTAAGTAGAGATTTATGCAATCTTTGTGAGGTTCTACAGTACACCTCCTGGGTCAAACTACAAAATTTTTTCATTACTTCTCGCTAGTTTTTTCAACATGGATTGGGATCCTTGAGTCCCCTCTTTGAGATTTTGGGAGGAGAGGCCTATATCCTTGCCTTTGTGTTATTTATCCTTTTCTGATAAATGATACGTTATGTGTCTCTGAACAAAAAAAGAACATATCAGCCATAGTGTTTACGTACCTTATTTTTTTTATCCTACAACACATATATGAAAGAATTTTCAACTAAACATGCAAGAGGCTCCTACGTCACAACCTCTGTATTGCCTTTTGTTATGGCAGAAAAAGAGAAACAATTGTTAAGCAAGATGAAAGTACATGAAATGGAGAAAAAGCAAAGCCGCAGCAAGAACCTCTAAAATGTGGGCAATATGAAGATGGCATAGAATATAACACCTATCTTCTTTAATGAACTTTATCAAAGGCACTCTATGAATAAAATAATTAAATAAAAGACAAAACAACATCTTCAGCATAAAAATTTGGGTTGCTGCCTACTAGATTCCTTAAATGGCTATTAACTAATAGGATTTATGTGCAAAGCTCAAAATACACAATGAAGTAAGACTGTTGTTACCTCTGCAAAGTTTCTTTGGTCTGAAGTAAGTCGTTTGCTAGACAATTCTTTCAGAACTCGAAATAAAACCATAAGAATTCGGTGGCTTAAAAGAACATCTGCAGATTGAAGTTGCTGTATCAACACAGGGAAGAGGTCTGGCCTGTGTTAATCATAATAATATGCAAGTTAGCATGCAAGACTATCTTACCTCATATATTTAAAAGAGCAGTTAGATTGGAGACAGCAAGGATAAAAAAGAAGATAGGATTTCTTTTGTTATAAGAAACATGGTTTCAACAAAACTACATTATTAGTAGTAAAAAGAATATAGAATGTCACACAAAAATATGAACCAAATGACTTTTTTATGAAATATCTTTAAGCAACCTTGCATGGAAGAAAACAAGATAAGACACGCTCCAATTTGCTTATGACGCACTCCAACATGCTCATTCTCAACTCTACATACTCATATCCAATTTCTCTCCATTTGAAGACAAAGCCCTCTCCAACATGCTCATCCGCATCTCAATCTTTGAAAAGGCATCTGATTTATCAACAAATTTCAACAAGAGCAAGATCCTTGGCAAAAACATTAGTGAAGAAGGGTTGACAATGAGCTACCAGTATTGGGTGCAAAAGGAGCATGGCCTCGACTTACCTTGGCCTCCCTTTTGGAGAAAAACCAAAAACCAGCTTATTTTAGGAGCCAATCATAGAGCGCAAAACAAAGCAGCTTTATAGCTGCAAATATTCCTACATATCCCAAGGAGGTCGCCACATGCTAATAAATGCAACACTTTCCAATCTCCCTATCTACTACATGTCTCTGTTTAAACTTCTAGTCAAAGTGTTGGGCTAGATTGAAAAACTCATCAGAAATTTCTTTTGGGAGGGTCCATTAATGGAGAAAGGTATGAACAATGTTAGATAGGATGTCACCCAAAAGCCTCTCCTATTAAAATGTTAGGTTATTGGCATCATAAAGCAAAGGAATGAAGCCCTTATTGCAAAATGGATATGGTGATTCTTCCATGAAAAGCATGCTCTATGGAGGAAGTTTATTGTCTCTACATAGTACTTATCGACCTCTTGCTATCATTGGCCAATCCCCTCCCAAAAAAAAAACCCTTAAAAGCCCCCTCGACAATACATCTCCAATCTCTCCAGCAAAGTTAAAGATTGATGTAAGTTGGAAATTGGAGATAGGAAGGAGACTCCTTTTTGGAATGAGCTACAGAATGTTCGTTACCTATCCCGATCTATATGGACTCACCAATAATCTCAATGCTACCATTTCAGAGTGTTGGAACTCAACCACTAAGGCATGGGTGTTTAATTTTGAAGAAATCTCAAGGAGAATGAAATCATTGAATAGGCTTCCTTGAGGTTGTGGTTCTTACGAATAAGTCAGACAGATGGATTTGGCCAATGGATTTCTCTGCTACATACACGGTGAAGTCTTACAACTACTATCTTCTAAACAACCAATACAAGGAGGCTAACCCCTTTTCAAATGCATCTAAGAAGGGAAATACCCTAGGAAAACAGGTTTTCCTTTGGAAGCTAAGTCACAGGGGAATCGACACCAATGACAAGCTGCAAAAGAAGCTCCCTCGTTCAGTTTGTGTTTTTTGTTGGAGAAATTCAGAAACTTAAAGCCACCTTTCCATCTCATGCTCCTTTGCTGCACACTTTTGGACCACAATTATGGATTCTTTTGGCTGGTATACTGTGGTGCACATCAACATCCATGATTTTCTCTCCTATTTGCTTATGGGACATCTTTTTAAAATCATATGGACTCACCTAGTCAGAGCTTTCTATTGAACCAGGGAGAGGAACAATCGCATTTTTAATGTAATGGCAAAGCTAAGGCCTATGAACATTTTTATGATCTGCTGCTCTTTAACACTTTTAGTTGGTGCAAATGTACAAAATCCTTCAAGGACTATAGTCTCACAAATCTTATTTCTACGTGGAATTTTTTTTTGCTATCCACTATGGACGATTGGAAGTTTTTTCCTTTCCTTTTGTAAATTTCATTCATCAATGAAATATTTGTTTCTTCTTAAAAAGAAATTTACAAACAAAGTTTGAGTTTAAGGCTCCAAGAGGAAGAAAGATATGAAGAAAGAACTTTCAAAAGCTGATCTAAGCTCCTTTCCAAATTATCAATGAGTCCTCTTTTACTTTCTAACCAAATTTCCATAAATTAATGGAGAGGCCATTGATCCATAAGAAACCTTGTCTGGTAGCCATAACTAGAGAAATCACAAAGAATCTAGACTATTTTCTAAGCACATGCATTTGCTTATGAAACTGCTCAAAAAACTTCCTCCAAAGAGCCACCTAGAGCTTGCAGTGACTATATATTGGTTGATTAGGGTCCTCCTTTTAACTTTATTGTTGGTACTGATGCCAACAATGAGGGGAACAAAAGCCATATGAAAGCCTTACACCCCTTAGAAATAGCAGCTTTCCAAAGAGTTTTACAACAAAAGATATCACCCCACGAAAATATAAATACATTTGATAAGGTTCAAAGGAGGTATCCCTACCTAAATATCTCTCCGCATATGTGTGTCTTATGCCAAAGGAATGAAAAGACACTTTCTAACCTCCTTCTCCACCGTAGCTTTAGTATCAGGGTCTGGGATTATCTTGGCAATCTTTTTGGTTTGAATTGGTGTAAGCCTCTGTCTACAGATACTTGGATGATGGAAACCCTGAATGGTTGGGGTTTAAAAGACAAGGCTAAAGTGCTATGAAGTAGTGTTTCAAAGGCTATTTTGTGGTTGGGGAAGGAAAGAAATGCTCAGGTCTTTTCAAATAAGTTCAATTCTTTTGAGTCTTTTTGTGATCTTGTCCTGTTCACAACCTCCAATTGGAGTAGCCAACACAAGGTTTTTTTTCTTTTGTAATTTCTCCATTTTCTTCCTCATCAACTTAGATTGGAGGGTTTTTATGTAACCTCTCTCCTATTGGGAAGGAGACACCTTGTCCCTTTGCCTACTAGGTTGTATTGTTTCAACTCATTGATTTTGAATGAAGTGGTTTTTGTCTTTTATCCAAAAAAAAAAAAAAAAAAAAAAAACGTGCACTAGTCAAGAAAGAAAAGGTTGTCATTTTCCCTGTGCAAAGCCCGCTATTATCAAAATCTAGAAGCAAGGATACTAGAGAGCAAATTCAATCTCTTTTCCTTTTCTTTTTTCGATAATAAACAAATTTCATTGATGTATGAAGAGTAAATTTCATCTCTCAATCAAGAAATCTTCTTTTAAATATAAGAACCAAAAATCATTACTTGAATCATCAATCATGTGCCCCTTCCTTTAATAGAGTTTCCCATTGTGGGCTTGTTTTGTTAGATGCCTCTATATTTTATCATTTTTTCTCAACGAAAGTTGGTTTCTTATTAAAAAAAAAAATCATGTGCATCTTTGACAACAATAAACTTATTGGATGAAATATTAAATAGCCTTGGGAATCCATGTGGGAAGGTGGAGATGAAATATTGAATAGCCTTGGGAATCCATGTGGGAGAGTGGAGGAAAACCATTTGTGCTATTTATAAGAAGGACCACTTGGGTTGGGCAACAAAGCTTTCAATAAAGATAGGAAGACAACACCTGTGGAGTAACGAAGGACAATGAGCAGTTTTTCAGTTTTGTGGATTTCTGGGAAATGGGAAAAGAATCAAGCTGCAGGAAGATAAGTGGTGTGGGTTGGTTACTCCAGCCCGAAGATATTTTTGATGAAAAACCAACTTTCATTGAGAAAAAATGAAAGAATTGCTGGGGCATACAAAAAGACAAGCCCACCAAAAGAGGCTCCCCTAAAGGAAGGGACCCCAATCAAGCAAGATCAGACCTAACGGATAATTACAAAATAATTTCATGATCGAGGTCCAAAGGGATACATGGAACCTAGTAAAGGACCAAATATCACTCGAGCTCCTATCAATCTCCCTAAACACTCTATTATTCCTCTCCCCCCACAAATTTCATAATAACGCACACATCCCAGCTTGCCATAAAAATCTTCCATCGAATGGAGGAGGAACTCCTAGATCATCTCCCTAAGCTCCAAAAAACTCGTCACCTGCAAGCCAAACGAATCAAATAAATGGGCCCAAACATAACGAGCGAAGTCACATATCTAGAGCAAATGATCCAAGTCTTCCTCTGCCTTCCAACAAAGAATGCAAGAAAATGGGGCAATCAAAGGATTCTTCCTTCTCAAGAGCTGGTTGAAGGTATTAACTCTCCCATGGAGAACTTGCCAAATAAAAAATCTTATCTTTTTCGGAACTTTCACCTTCCACAAAATAGAGAAGATAGAATCACTATGGGGAGAGGGATTCAACAACGAGTAGAAGAAAGATTTACACGAGAACCCCTCGGAAGGCTTAGGGCTCTAACAACGACTATCTCTCCTCCTCAACCTCAACTTAAACTCCTCAATCAAAGAAAGAAGAGTCGTGACATCCATCGCTTCCCTATCAAACAAAGTGCAACAGAACCCAAACAACAACGAAGGGGAGCTCCCTGAATGAATCAAGACATCGGCAACCGAACGGTTTCTCATGGACGAAAGAAGGTATATATTGGGGAACTTCAAGTAGAGGGATCTATCCCCCACCCACTTATCCTCGCAAAAGAATGTGTATTTCCTGTCCCCCACCACACAATGAACAAGGCTAGAGAAAGAGGAGAGCTCCATGACAATATCTTTCCAAGGATTTCTGGAAGTACCTCTAACCCCACCCAACAACCACTCGAAAGGATGAGCGTCGTATTTACTCACAATTACTCTAGCCTAAAGATATCTAGATACTTATTCGAACTCTACAAAAAAAAAAGGGTTTTCTATTGCTAATTGTTGGGATAGTGCCCAGCTAGCGTGGGATTTGGGGATTAGAAGGTTTCTCTTTTTTAGAGAGTTGGGGAACTCGATAAGTCTAGCTCAATTCCTAAATGCTTTGGTGGTGGGTAGTAATTAAGACACAATTAGAGGGACAATTGATCCTTCAGGCTCCTTCAAGGTTAAGTCCACTTTTTTGAAGTTGACAAATGAGGCAACGAGGTTGAATGACCCTTTAGTTAGCTTAAGTTGGAAGTTCAAGATCCCAAAAAAGGTGAAGGTTTTTTTTATGGTTTTTAGCGTATAGAAATTTGAACACTCACGAGAAGCTCCAAAAGAAGCTTCAAAACGGAATGATTTCTCCCTCCATTTGTTGCCTTTGTTTACCAAAGGAAAAAATCCCTAGACCACTTGTTTCTGCATTGTTCGTTTGCTGCAAAAGGTTGGCATTCTATCCCTAAGGTGTTTGGGTGGATTATTGCCTCCCTAAGAAAATTGATGATTGGCTCATGGAAGCGTTAGACAGGTGGATGTTTAGCAGGAAGGGGAAAGTCCTTCGGAGATGTGCTACGTGGTCTCTTCTTTGGGGCCTGTGGATGGAAAGGAATAGTCGAATTTTTGAAGATAAGTGTTCTACTTATGAATCTTTTTGGCTTTTAGTACAACACAATGCCTCTTGGTGGTGTACATATCAAAATTCTTTTGTAATTACAGCCTTTTGAAGAGTATTAATAATTGGAAGGCTTTCCTTTACTAGTTTTTTGAGTAAGCGTAACCTCTACCCTCGCCCTTAGGGTTCTTTTAGTTCTTTTGATTAATATATTTCTTTGTTTCTTAAAATAATAATAATAATAATAAAATAATAAATCCATGTGCGAGAGCGTGCCACCTTCCCCCAATGATCCAACCAAAAAAGCGTACAAGAATATGTAGCCACATCGTGAGCACAAGCCAAAATAAGCATGCTAAAATCATCTTTGTCTCTAATGTTAGAATGTTGTATGAAACTATGAATAAATTTTCAAGCTAGGAATACCAAAGCAAGAATTTCTAGAGCTGCACCGAGAACAGGATACTCACATATGAACCTTGCCTTACATATGTGCTAATAATGATACTTTTCCAAAGTTAGTCGGGTTTAATAGAAACCCACCAGAGTAACTCCGCACAAACGGAAAGGAGTCCTTAACAACAAATCTTTTAGCCAAAGAACCAAGGCTACTCACATTTCAAGGATAAGACTTCCCTCCTAAGAACCTAATCCGTTGTTTCTCATAGTCCAGTGTACAAGGCCGATTTCTGAGCTCCTTCTTCCCCTAGAACACTATTACCTTGTCTTCCTTTCCTAGGCAACCAATACAAAATAAAACCATGAAAGGAAACTAAGAGTGACAACCAAGCTACAATTTTTCTTGTTCATATTGCTGGCAGACATTACAGCTGTCTGATCTCCATACGTCATTTAGTCATTATGGTCAAAATCTTTAGCTATGAGAAAACAACTACATAAACCAAATAAACTGCCTTAAAGATATAAATTTCAAATATAATAAAAAAGGAGTTAGATGATCATTTAGCGACTTATCAGTAACATTATAGAGATTAATAATACCATTCCCTGGGATAATCAATGCGGGCGATTTTAGATATGATGACTGCCAAAATTGCTGCTATCTGTTGTTGAGGAGCAAACATAGAGAACGCAGAGAACAAGAAAATACTTAGTGCATGGAAATGTAAACAAACATGTCAATAAACCACATTCCGTTTATGCATTTATCTTTACTTTTCTTCCCCTTATGAGTTAAGAGAGAGACAAACAGGAGGGGGAAGAGTAACCCATACCTTATAATCTGGTTCTCTCAAGTGGGACAAGAGCTTTTTCCTGATATGAACCTTCTCATCATTGCTAATCCCACTGAAACTCAGAAACCAAAACAACATGAGAATGGGAAGATGCAAAACTAATCAGAACGAAAAACAAAGAAGAGACTTGATGGGATGACCAAGTATCCGGGATTGCACGTCTACTACTAGTCCTCCAATAACGATTAATACTGTTCTTCAAATAAACGGACGCCATAAGACGAATATCTGCTTGAGAAACTAAATCCGGCGAAGTGATCAGCTCCAATAGACAAGAGCAAAACCCAGACCGACTATCAGTGTCAGATAGCGCCAACTCAGCCTGTTTACGAACACCCTCATCGCCACTCATTGAATTCATAAGCAGCGTGTACATCGCCGCCATATCTGAGCTTGACATTCCCATTTTCAGATTAAGCCTGAAGTTTGACCTATTGCTCAAAAAACCTTGCAACAAAATGTCCCATGTAAAGTTCAATCCGCTCTCCGGTGAACTTTGCACTGTAACTCAAATCGCCCAGCAAATGCCAGCCATCGAAAGGGCCCCCTCTGCTTTTTTTCTCCTATGAGTATTAGCTCGATGCAGCGTTGTTGAATTTCTCCTCCGACGATGGAGAATTGGCCGCGTACTTGAGGGTTTTGGGCTAAAAATGAGTATGAAGGATTGATGAGTTTTGGTTAAAATGCCCCCTTCGCCAAATCTTGCTTCAAAATGGCCAATTTTTGTTCATGATTGTTGGGTTTGATGCTTAATTTATGTTTATACTGTTTTATATTAAAATTCTTTAGATATTATATGTGTCAACAAAATAAATAACTTTAGATATTTTATTTTGATCATAAACTTTCAAATATTTGATTTGGGTTTTTAAGTTTTAGGTAAAAAAGTGTATCTTTGATTCATACCATTAATTTTAATTTTATTTTGATTCTTTTTGTCTCATTCTATAAACATCTATTACTCTAAGACCCAACTTACATATTAGGAATTGAAAAAGATTCTTTTTGTGGAGTGGGGGAATTCGAACTACAGATCTCGTGATTATCAATACAACTTTATGTCAGTTGAGCTATGCTCTTGTTGGCAAAGCGAGCCTAACTTAACAGTAATTGATATACCCTCGACCAAGAGGTCAAAGCTTCAAATCTCTTATAAGTATTGCAGCCTCTTGTAGTTTGTTAAATGTTGCAATCAATTTCCTGTACTTTTTTAAATATTCCAACAAACCTCATAGTATAGGGGTGGATTGTGTAATTTTTCCTATAATTTAAACTCCTTCATTGTTATGGAAGTCTTTCTATCCTACTTTAAGTTTTATCCTAGCAAATTTAAAACAAATACTAAGATGTATGATTATGAACGATTGCTTCATTTTTAAAGGGATATTTTGTAAAAATTTAGATGTCAAGCACATTTTAAATAATTTGAATTAACATATAAGAACATTTTTTTTGTATTGATTCTACATTGAGCATACATAGAGTTGTTTTAGTTGCCACTTGCATGTGGTACATCTAACATTACAAACCAATTCAAGTTTCGAAAACTTCAAAAAACAAAGAAAAAATAGTTTTCAAAAACTCCTTATTTTTTAAATTTGGTTAAACATTTAAATGCATCTTTAACAAAGATGAAAACAATTGTAAGAAAATAAGAAAAAACAAATATAATTTTCAAAAAACAAAAACAACAAATCAAATGGTTATCAAACAGACCTAGTATTTAACAATTTTGACAACATAACCCGAAAAAATTATTTTCCTAATGGTAAGCTTCAACTTTATTTTACTCTTCAGCAGGTTCTACAGCACAAGGAAGCAAAGGGAAAGAGAATTCCCAGAAAAGAGAAATGCTTGCAAATGCTGCTTTATATCAAATGATAGAATACAAATATGGTTTAAAAAGAATCATGAGGCTCCACGAGCTACACCAGAAAGGGGTTGAGCAATAGCTAAAGGGTTAACTTGATATGAAAATGCAAGCTGCCACAAGTCTACCAGTGCTTTCTTTATGGACGAAGCTTGTCTTGTAGCAATCCTGATATTAAAAGAAATAATGATAATAACACATTTAACGTAAATGTCAATACAATCATTGCTGCAATTATCAAAAGTAAAGTATATATGAACAAGGTTGCCAATCTCACCTAATTACAACATTTACAACAGCCAGTAGTATCAACATTAGTTAGTCAGTCATAGAAGTTAAAGAAAAAAGTTTTAATCCAATAAAAAACCTAACCAATTAGTAGAGAGAAGGGTGAAAAGTGCTTTTATCCCCGAAATCACTTTTCAAAGTTTTCTAAATTTTTAATTTAACACGTATAAGATAGTAAAAATGATGTTGAGAATTCTAGAAGTAGCACTTGATTATGATTCCTTCCAAAAATGCTTATGAAAAAGAAGTGTTTTGATTTAAAACCTTTTTTTTTTTCAAAAATCACCCCAAACTCACCCTTAATCTTACCGGCATTTTCCCTATTTCTTGAGAGGAAAGTATATAAGTATATTTCAAATTCGTCTAGCCGGTAAGATGCAAATATGCAATTACTTTTTGTTAAGAATTGTTGCAAAGTAATGTATCCCTAAAAGTAGACAATTAACAAAACTTTAACCTACAAAAGAAACTTCTTAAGCTAAAATATCCTTCATCTCTTAAGTTGAACTTCTAACTTGCACGTACTTCTCAATTTTGGCATTGCAGCAAGGAATTAACATGGATATAGCTAGTAGAAAGAGAGATGAATCAGTACCATGCTCTTTATTTGACAACAAACATACCTCTTCAAAGTGGTTAGTTTCCTTCGCAATAGATAATAAATTAGCACCGACAAACAGCTAAGCATAATCCTTCTGGTGGATATGACAAGCCGCGTACTTCCAAACTTCAAAGTAATAGCATGGAACGGCCAAAAACATGGTTTTGTAACTTTCTGTAGTCTGAGAACCGTTTCTCTGGTAGCATTCCCTCCATCTTGATGGTATCCAGGGTTTCCGGCTGCTTTTGAAGCTCTTGATATTTGAGGTTCTTCTGAAGAAGACAAATGTGCTTTATACTCATCTTTAAGCAAAGATGAAGTGGATGATTGCGACAGGCCAGCAGCTTTAAGAGACTGCAGGTAGTCTAGCCTCCTCAAAAGTACCTAGCCAAGAAGTAGAAGGAAAAAATTGACATTTATTGGGCAAAGCACTAGGTATCAAGAACAGGAAAGCAAAACAATTAAGAAAATGGAAAAAGGTGGCAGGAGGTGAATAAGAAGGGAGATGTATTAGTTACATTAGTTTTAATACCTGTGTATTAGTTGTTACTGTTACCAGTGTTGGTTAATTCTTAACCAGAGTTGGTTATTATTCAGATTATTAACTAAAGTTCAGAGTTGTACTCATATATTCGAGGGGTTTCCTCACTTTCTGTGATATGAATAATATTTCCTCATTTTCCTCTCCACTATCTCAATAAGAAAATGGAAAAAGAAGGTGGCAGGATGTGAGGGAGATGCAACTTTACTTTGACGGAGAAAAACTTTCAGTTCAAGACTAAAGGAAGACAATGAGGTTATTCTTTCTTTTTCTTTTTTTTTAGAAAAGAAACAAATTTCATTGATGAATAAAATAAACGGAGTAAAACTTCCAACACCTATAGGTGAATTACAAGAAAGTTCTCCGGTTTAAAATTAAAGAAGAAAGATTATAATCGGACAATAAAGTTATTCAGACAAATACTAGTTGAAAATAACATTCAGTAACAAATGCAAATGTAGCTTTAAGTCAAGGTTTGAAAATTCATAGAAAAGTTTGTGCAGTCCGTTTTATTTTCAGAAATATTTGTGCAGTCATTATTATTTTCAGAAATTTACAAACTTCGTTTATCTGAATCATAAACTTCTCTCCCAATTTTTTTCAAATCCTTATGGTGAGGGATGGATGCAACAATACTGACAAAGATATAGAAATAGGATCAAATACGTCATCCCAAATGTCAAAGTTCCTTGGAGATTTTCTTTGAGATGCATTGATAACGATGAAAAATGATGCAGTGAACTGATGAAATATTGAGAAAATAGTAGAGGCATTATGAAGTTGTATACGTAAGAGATCAAAAAATAAAAGGAAAAAATAACAATCTAATACCACGCTGGATTCCTTGGAAAAGGAAAAGTGTTGGAACAATTGAGAAGAAGAATAAATAAGACATAGGATAAGCCAATAACATGGATCGGACATATTTCATATCCAATTCATCTTAAATCAAAACTCCATCAATTGACAACATAAACCTTGTGATGTCCAATCAATCCTATAATTATAACTATCTAAATGACATTCAGTATAACATGAAAAGATCCATTTACCTGACGATTTTCCTCAGGTAAAGCAGCTTTCTCAACCCAAGAGACAGCAAGATCCACATCCTTCAAACCTATCTCTATGAGCGTCCGGAGGTAAACTTCAACAACTTGGAGATATTCATCAACAGTCAACTGAGCATGCCCATCACAATGTTCTCTGTCATCAATATTTCTTGAGCCAACAAGAACATAAATTTCTTTGTTCAATAAATTCCACTTGCTAAGGAACTCTTCTAGAAAACATTGCATATCAGTAAGACCTTCCGAGATCTGAAGACATGCCCTGAGAAATAGAGCAAGGTAAAATTAACGATTAAAATTTTCTCACAGCAGCATGACTTGCCCACACTCAAAAACTTCAAAGGACAACTACTTAATCCTTTTTTTTTTTAGAAATTGAACTTTCATTGAAAAGATGAAAGAATACAAGGGCATACAAAAAACAAGCCCAAGAAAAAAAAGGAGCTCCAAACTAACTACAAGAAGGGACTCCAATCCAAAAGAACCAGACCAAGATCATAATTGCAAAAAGGTCTAGTGACAAACGCCCACAAGGAAGTATTAAATCTAACTACCTCCCAAACTTCCTCACTCGATTTCTCTTTTCCTCTAAAACTCTTATTATTCCTCTCAAGCCAAACACCCCACGACACTACAAAAAAACATGACTACCACAACATCTTGCTTGCCTTTATCCCTAAAGGGGGATGCAAAAGCACCTCCTCCAAAAGAAAACGCCCATCTCTATTATGTGCCCCGTTGACACCAGACGAGCTCATCCAACGATCTCAAAGGTAGTTAGCAAACTGATACTCCCATGACAAATGATACAAATTCTCCTCATGCCTTCTACAAAGAATGCACCATTGCGGACACAAAACTAAAGATTAGTGTCTTTGAACGCGGTCCAAAGTATTAACCCTTCCAAGTAAGACTTGCCAAGAAAAAAAAACCTCACTTTCTTAGGAATTTTAACCTTTTAGAGTAACACAAAAACAGAAGTCTCAGAAGCAGCATGAGAGTCAGGGGAAAGGACCAAAGACTGAAAATAGGAATGACAAGAGAAACTCCTAGATGGGTCTGGGGACCAAACCCTGTCATCCCTTCTCCCAAAATGAATAAACTGATCACGAAAAACATAAAGGAGGTATGCCACATCAATTGCCTCCTTATCAGTAGGGGGCAACTCAAGAGAAATCAAAGAGGTAAGGTCAAGAGAAGGCAACACACAGGCCACTGAATGCAATCTGTTCTCTGACAAGAGATAGAGACGAGGGAACAAGATACATAGAGGTTTTCACCCACCCAAAGGTCTTCCCAGAAACAGACATCAGAGCCTACCACCACATAGCACCTGACAAACTGCGAAAAAGAAGGGAAACAAGAAGAGATAGCTTTCCAGAGGTTTTTGATTAGACCCCTTGAATCCCCACTTGAGATACATTCAAAAGGGTGAGGGTCATACCTACTCATAATCACTTTATACCACAAAGTATCACCTTCTATAAAGAACCACCACAACCACTTAGCCAAAAGAGTCTCATTACGTAATCTCAGGTTCCCAATACCTAAAGCTCCGAGCTCAAAGGACAACTACTTAATCCTAGAACATTTAACATTAGGAAAGTCGTAGTATTAATTTTCTAGATAGAATGCCAGGAAGTTATGATCTATAGCTATAAAGGTACCTAAGTTTACACCTTGCCCTCCCACTATTGGGCCAACCCATGATATCTTAGGTATATTGAGATTATTTCTTCACAATCATCTTTTTTACTAAATAGTTGGGGTATTGGGTCGCATATCTTGAATTATACTCATGGCCTACCTCCAATAATTCCCAGCTACACAAGACAACATTACACAAGGAAGATATAGTGAACTGGACAACAAGTAAATATGGAGCCTAAAGAAAAAAGAAAATTTCGAACAAGAGATGCCTCTCTCTACAGGGTGTGCATTCTACAAATGTAAATAGGGAGACTACAACAAAATAATTATAAATTTTACCATTCTCGATTGGGCCTAACATTCTACAAATGTAATTAGAGGTATGAAGCGGGAAGTAGATGATGCCTTCTCTCTACAGGGTGTGCAAACTCTACTCACTCCACCCGTCCAATTGGTTTATAGCATCATTGACTAGCTATTTCAAATCTGGTTAATGACTAGAGAGAAAGATCTCTAATTCAATACATACGTTGTCCCTCTCGAGACACTAATTTATTTCAGCATGTATTAAAATCAACCAATATCTTTTATTTACCCATTAGGCCATTACGATCATTGGATACGTACTTACATGATCAATCAACGGACAGGAAAAACAAATGAATTGCAAGACTAGCTTGACATTATGTTTGGAAGTAGATGAGATTACCCAGTTAAAACAACATAAACAGAAACAAATGAATTACAAGACTAGCTTGACATTGTGTTTGAAAGTAAATGAGATTACCCAGTTAAAAGAACAGTAACAGGGATGGCTGCAACTGAGGCAAATGATACTTTGAGCTCATCCACTATATGTGATGTCCTGAAAGTACGAGTGAACTGAATAATTGGTTTAATATACAATTAACAATATAAACTATCTTTTCATTAAACAATTAAAAATACTAATAATGTAATATGAAAGTTTGAAATTTGGCCACCACCTATCAGGAAACGACGTCCTGCAAACTATATCTTAAAAAATTGACTAATACAATCAACAATATATTAATCAAGATTACGATCAAAAGGCTTCACAACAAACATCACAGTCTATAATTATCACTTTAGCCCTTTAGGATTTGACTCAATACGCAGCCCTCTAAAACTCAGTGTTCCTTTGGTTATTGTACGAATTATAAACTAGCAAATGTGATAGGTAATAACATAGGTTTAAAAATACAACTAAATGAAATAAACGATAGTAACTTATAAGAACACTACCTTCCAAGTTCCTTCAAAGATTGAACCAAAACCATACCAGCTGCTTCCAACATATCATTTTCAAAGCCAATTTTGTCTCGATAAATACGCTTCAAAACGGAGGAAGCTAGCTCTAATGCTTCCTCATACATGGAGCACACAAGATAGCTGCAAAGCCCATCAACGAATCGTAACATAAGGAGTCAATTGACTGATATGCGACCACGCTTTTACGGTAAAAAAAAAGAAGAAAATTCAGGAAAGTCTGTTCAGAAAATTAGACACGATACCTCTCAGAGCGGTCGATCTCTTCCCAAATTGCTTGTGCGTCATCCATGGCCGGTTTCCGTCGCTTCCAAAGATTGAGAAACTGAATATGGAATTGATGAAGATAACCTCGCGGCGACAAATGAAATCGATTGGTGGACTAGAGAGATGAAGGATAAGAAGAGCAAGAAAGAACTACCCTTCGAGCTTGGAATTTGGTTTCCTTCGACGTCCAGGAAAGAGGGAAGAGAGGGAGAAAGCAAATGTGGGGGAAAGAAATAACTGTAGGATTTACCCTTTTTTATTTTTTATTTTTTTTAATTACAAATTTAGTCCCTGAGGGCCCGTTTGATAACCATTTTAGGCCCCGTTTGATAACCATTTGGTTTTTTGTTTTTGAAAATTAGGCTTGTTTTCTTTAAATTTCCTCACCATGGTTTTCATTTTTGTTAAAGACATACTTGAATTCCTAACCAAATTCTAAAAACAAAAACAAGTTTTTGAAAACTACTTTTTTTAGTTTTCAAAAATTGGCTTGGTTTTTGAAAACATGGGAAGAAGGTAGGTGAAAAGCCAAAGAAACTTAGAGTTGGAAGTGATGTTTATAAGCTTAAAAACCAAAAACCAAAAACAAAAAACCAAATGGTTATCAAACGGGGCCTTAGTTTTTAGTTTTTGGTTTTTCGGTTTTTTGTTTTTGGTTTTTGGTTTCCTGTTTTTTTTTTAAAAAAAAAAACACATAAGTTTGATAACTGTTTTTTGTTTTTTGTTTTTTAAAAACAGAAAACCAACCTTGTTTGATAACTGTTTTTGGTTTTCAGTTTTTTAAAAATTAGAAAGATGAGAAGATATTTTAGAGAGAGAAAAATGTATAAAGACGTTGAAACAAAAATTTAGAAACACAGATATAAATGTTTTCAAGAGATTTTTTTTTTTTTTTTTGAAAAGACGAGAGAAAAGTTAAACATAGAAAATTTAGAGATATGAAAGAAAATGTTTAGAGAAAGAATATTAGTTAGACTCGAGAAAAGATATTAGTTAGAGAAAAAATAGAAAACAAGTTAGAGTAAAATCGATAAATTTTATATTAAAAAAATTAAATAAAAAAAAATTTAGAGAGATAGTAAAGTTAAGAGTAAAAGATATGCTAAATAACTAACGATAAATTAGAAAAATAAAGAAAAGTTGTAGCGAAAGAAAATTTTGGTGACTTTTTTTTTCCAAAAGAAAAATTAAAACATGTTTATTGAGGAGAGAAAAGGTATTGACAAGTTTTTGGAAATAGACAAGTTATAGAGAAAAAAAAGTTTTGAGAGAGAAAAATAAATTTTAGAGAGAGAACAAAAATAGAGAAAGAAATTTGTTGGAGAGAGAGGTAAAAGAGGAGAAAAGTAAGCATCAGAAGGAAAATGAGTTTTTGAAAAACAGAAATCTGTTTTTAAAAACTATTTTTTTTTTTTTTGTTTTTGAAATTTACTTATAATTTCAAAAACGTTTTTAAAAAACAGAAAACATAAAACATAAATGGTTATCAAACACCCCTGTTTTTAAAAAATGGAAAACAAAAACAGAAAACAGAAAACGGAATGGTTATCAAACGGGCCCTAAACTTTTTGGATTTGTATCAATTAGGTTTCTGAACTTTAAAAAGTGTATAAGTCCATGAACTTTCAATTTTATATCCAATAAGTTCGTAAACTTTAGAAATATCCAATAGATTATTGAACTTATAATTTTGTGTCTAATAGGTCTCTGACACATTCAGGATTTTTGAAAATTAATCAATCTATGAGATATAAACTTGAATTTTATGTCTATCGAGATCCTAAACTTTCAATTTTATATCTAGTAGACTTGTGAGTTTTAAAAACGTTGAATAGGTCAATAATGTATTAGACACAAAATTGAAAATTAAAGAACCTATTGGACACAAAAGTGAAAGTTTAAGGGATTTGATGGAAACAAAAGTGAAAGTTCGAAGACCTATTTAACACTTTTTAAAGTTTAGGGACAAATTTGATACAACCCTGAAAGTTCGGTGACTAAACTTATAATCTATCTTTTTTTTTTTCTTTTTAAATATATAAATATACAATAAAAATAGATAAAAATAAAGGGAGGCATGTTAATTTACATATACCTTTGAAATAAAATAAACAAGGTTGTTAGTTCTTTTTAATTTATATATAATTCCAAGGGTGTTGTCAAATAATAATAGTAATTCTTAATGTATAATGGTAAGAGAGTTATTTCTTTTCATTTCTTCTATATATACAAACAAAAGTTTTTACTTTTATTTCAAAAAAAAAAAAAAGAAAAGTTTTTTCTTTCAATGATTTGAATTCTATTAAAATTTATTGGGTTCCAAACAGAATAAAAAAATATTGAATCACTTTCATCTTCTAAAATCCAGGAATTTAAAATCATTTCCTTCCAATTATGGATGCCAAACAAAGCATAAGTTTGTTTGTTTTTTTTTTTTTTCTCAATAAATGTAATATTTTCTCTTTTGTCAATTTCTTTTTTAATATTAAATTTGAATTTCGGGTTAAGAATTTTAAGGCAAACGTATTTTAACTACCGAACTATGAGCTGTATTTAGAATTGAAATGAGTATGAGTATATCTTTTTTTGAATATGAGAATATGAGTATATCTTTTTTTTTTTTTTTAATAAAGAATATTAGTATATATCTAACTTGAAGTTGAACGTTAGAAATTTCACTAAGAGTGTTAATAGAAGACATGATATTAAATTTCACACGTGTTGAGGTAAGGAGAACTCATGACAATCAAACTCACCAAAGGAAGTTATTTTGAAAAGATGGGTGAAATGAGACGGGCGATGACAAAAATTAAGTTTAAGTTATATATAGGTCCATAAATTCTCCAAAGTTTCTATTTAGTCTCCATCAATAAAAAAAAAAAAAAAAAAATCAAATTACATCATGATTGATGTTTAAAACTTTGTCTATATATATCTATATATATATATAATTGAAGTGATATGATGATATTTATTAATTTACATTCTAATTTGTTTATGTAGTCTCACTTTCCCCCTCGCCCTCCTATTCTTGATCTTTCTCCAAATTTCAAAGTGGATTTATTATCTTATTATATTTCATGTTCAAAGAGTATAGACAGAGAAGTTTGTAAAATCCTTTTGTTTGAAGAACTAGAGGGATTCATACCACTGGAGTTTCTAAAAGTTGATTTTATTAGATGGAATGTGTAAAGAAATATAACATTTAATATAGACAAACCAAATAGAACATAGATCAACGGACATCAAACATATGTCATTGACTAAGAGATTAGAGGTTCGAATCTCCCACCTCCACTTATTGTTGAGCTAAAAAGGAAATCATTCTAGACAATATCCCGCAATTTATTAACATGAATAAGTTGGAAAACGAGCCAGATCTTCCATACATGTAGAGATCATCCTTCTAAGTATTGTAATGGCCATTATAAGCACCCTAGATATATAAATATAAACTTCAAGTTAAACTTTATAACCTTCATTTAAGTTTAATTACATGCTTTTGAGTTTTTGACAGCAGAACTATTCCACAACTAACAGGTTATTTTCCATCAAACCTTCGCCAACAGTGGGAAATTCTGGTGATAGATGCCACTCTCCATCCACTAAGAACTTGATTTCGTACCTTCAAATATATTACAAAAGTAACGGCTGATCAACGATAGTCATGATGATAATAAATCAATATGTATTTTAATCATCAATTTATATAAATACAGGTCATAAAATTAACCATATGATTAATAAATTTACAGAATCTTGGGTTACCAACCCTCCTTTGGCCTCTCGGTATCCCCTCCTATACAGACTTTCACAAACCAAAAAGGAGACGATTAAAGAGGTTTGGAATATTGAAGACAACTTTTGGGATCTCAAATTTGGGAGGAATTTGAAGGATGAGGAAGCTATCGAATGGGCTGACCTTAGCCTCGATCTTGCCCAATTGTCCTCTTTCACGAGGAATATTCTTGGAGGTGGAACATCCACCCTAGCGGACAGTTCTCTACTAAATTTCTTCTATTCGATATGAGCGACTCTAGATGCTTATTAGAGTCATCCTTGACTAAAGGTATTTGGAAGGACAACTATCCCAAGAAGATTAAATTCTTCCCTTCGGAAATATCACATGGAGCTATTAGTACCAAGGATGTCCTTCATCAGCGTATGCCTTATTTGGCTATCTTCCCTGGTTGGCGTTCTTTATGCAAGATGAATGATGAATCTCAAAATCACATATTCATCCACGGCTCATTTGCTTGGCAGTTCTGGAATCGTGTTTGCCAAAGATTTGGCTGGTATTTGACTTTTCCTAGAGATACTAAAGACCTTCTCGTCATTGTCGTAGCGGAGCCTCCTTTTAAGGAGGCAAAGGCCTTACTTTGGAAGCATATCATAAGGGCCTTCTTTTGGGTCATTTGGAGAGAAAGAAACAATCGCATCTTCAAGAATAAAGAGCTCGCCTTTGAAGAGTTCTTCGATCTAGTCATTTATTATGCTATATCTTGGTGTAAAATGTCTAAATTATTTGCTTCATATTCCTATGCATCCCTTCTTATCAATTGGGATAGCCTTTTGTAGTCTCCTTCGACTTAATATCTCTTTTATAAATTTCATACATCAATGAAATTGTTTCTTATAAAATAATAATAATAATAATAAATTTACAGAATCTTGTATAAAACAATGGAGAGATGAGAAGGGCAATGGAGAAGAACTATACCTCCCAGGTCTAAGCCTTAAAGTTGTAGAGAACTTAGAGTAAGCACCAGTGTATTCAGGTGATAAGTCCTCCCCAACACTCCAGCCATCAAAGGTTCCCATAACTTGCACACTCTATTCAAAGATGAATATAAAATTATAAGAGCGATGGCAATAATGAAAGAAAGAAACTTCGGGAAAACAAAAAATCAAGTTGATTTTTTTTTTTTTCTTCTTCTTTTCTTTTCTTTGTGGAGTTTAACAATGTGGAATAGGAGATTCGAATATATGACTTTTAGGATATGTTAATGACGTCTTAACTAGTTGAGTTATACTCAGTTGACAGTTCTAGTTGACTGATAGTATATATGCAACCAATAAGAATATTATCAGGATATTAAAGATTTAAGGGTGAGATTTGTTATAAATAGAGTGAGTGGGAAAGGAAGGAGGTAGACAACAGATTTAGCTTAGTTTAGACTTGAGTGATCTCATGAGAGAGAGTCTAAGTACCTCAAATTTATTTTACCTTTTATGTTTCAATATATTTCAGCTATTTGGTTTCTATCAGAGTAATTGGGAGGCTTTCTTGTAACCTCTCTCACCTTGACCAGTTTTTTTCCTTTAAGAAGAAAAAAAAATCATTTTACTAATTAAATTTAATGCTTATAATTAAAAATAAAAAATAAAACCGAAGGGTTAGAATATAGAAAGCCAGTTTCCTTTCAGATAGGAGAAAATCTAAACAAATATAGAATTTTCTGTCCTTACCTCAGCCATTCCATACCAGAATAGTGGAACTTCTTTTGATTGCACCAAATCCACATCTTTTATTTGATCCTCGATCTTTTTGTGTACAGCTTCAAATAAAAAGAAGAGTCCAAAAAACAAATCAACAATTTGTCTGAGTAATACTGGAAAACTTTCATGGAGGGCAGCGCAACATCATTTCACACACAAGTGCAGAAAGAAGGTGATAATACTCAAGTGCAGAGGAAGAAACCCGCCATTGTTGAAAGCAAAGATAAGAATCGTCATTATACCTTCTAATTTTGTGAGAAGGTGAGACTGAATGTATTTCCCATTAATCTTTCTCGTACCTTCTGGAATACCAGATTGTGCTATTTCTTCTGCTAGTTTGATCAAACCCTTTTCATATCCATACATGAAAGAAGATTACAACTATATGTGTTTATTGTCTGAATAAATGTAGGGGGAAGGTTAAAAGGCTAACCTGAATTTCATGGTCCAAGGCAGCAAGTTCAGTCTTAAAGTTGACTAAATCTTCATCCTTTACATGTAGCTGAGAAGATAAAATATAATTTGATTAGACTTTCCGTTCCCCCATTGATACTAAATATTTTGACTACACACAATTTACAGTACTCTCTCTCTCTCTCTCTGTTTTGATAAGAAACAGAATTTTCAGTATTCAATGTTACCTTTTGGCTTAATACCTTTACAAGTATCTTATGGGAAATTTGGCTTGAAAGGATAAAAAGAGCTTTACAAGAGATAGATATTGCAGCTCTCTTCAGGATCTTATTTTGTTTGTTTCTTCTTCTTATACCTTAAACATAGATTTACTTTCAGAATTTTGATTCAGGTTTTTAAGTTAATCTGCACCATGTATCTAAAACAACCAGAACAATAGAAGATATTGTAAACGTAAAACACGATCACCAAACTAAATAATAATAGAAAAATGAGCATGAATCTGTTATGAAAAGTAAAAACTTTCTTGACATACTTGTAGCATAAAAAAATTGTATGTCTTTGCACCTGTCGTTTGAGAAGTCGGTTCTGCTGATTAGCATGACTGAGTTTTTTGACGAGCTTCTCTCTTTCTGAATCAGCCAATAATGCATTCAGCTGTAGTCAATTATGACTCATTCAGATCTTTGACAGATAAAAAAGCTGAATATCATGCTCTCTGAAAAGAAACATTCTAGAATGGAAAGAAAATAGCCTCAGCATAAAAGAAATGCCATGCAATTTTGTTTGCTTTTTATACAGCATTATTTGTTTATCCATCCTGTCACCTTTCATATTGTACACGATCAGTCGCTATGTTTTGTTTTCATCATTCATCACATCTTTACTTATATCTGAATGCTAGGAAAGGAGGATCGTGACTTCTATAACATTAAACTACAATCTATTCATGAAATAGTAATTAAAAAGGTGGAGCATATCGATATTCTTGAAGAATCTTTTCATTCTGAGACAACTTTTTGAAAATGAGTATATCTTTGCATTCCTTTACTGCAGCTTCTTCTTCTTCTTTTTCTCTCATTTTTTTCTTCTCTTATAAAAGTATTTCCCCCCTTCTTTTGGGATAATCATAGCTGTCTAAATTTAGACAAAACTGTCTAACCCTACAATATTACACTGAAAATGTAGGTAGGTGGCCCAAAGTTTGAACCCATCATATCAAATCCTTCCCCAATTTGCACTAACTGTCGCTAACATTATCGAAACCTTCCCAAAAAAACCAAAAATTCTAAATTCCTAAAAAATGGCAACCGTTTTTTTTTTTTTTTAATCTGTGAGTATCTGGGCCAGTTTGCATGCACCTCAACTAATCAAAAGGGTTGTTTAAGGAAGGAGGAAAAAAAAAAAAAACCTTTTGATTTTCTTTTATCTCCCTGTTCTTTTTCATATGATCACTTTTACATGCTCAATGTATGAACCATTCTCAGCCTTTTTTTGAAGATCCGTATGGAAATCATGCAAGCCTGACAAGAACCACCAACTTTAAATTTACAAACGGGCAAAGATACATCAATCTCCAAACACCATTAAACTTCATTAGAAAGTCGGCACTAAGAATAGGATTAACTTAAGGCTAAAAAAAATTATAAAAAGGAGAACACTACTCGTTATGGTAATGAATTGAAAACTAAAAGTTTCCAAGAAGGATTTTGGGACAGCAGTTGAAGGAAAATAATAAGAAACAGGTGGTAACTGATTCCAGTCTCTGCCACTGAGCAGTTAATAAATGCAGTCTTCATTCTTTATCCTTTTTTTCTTTAATAAGAAACGAAATGTATTGAGAAAGGAGAAAGAAGATACAACCTAGGGGCCGATGGGAGAGGGAACCCCCTCCCACAAAAAAACTTAAAGAACATTTTCCAATTGATAAGAATAATAGAAAGGTTGTAGTTACAAAATAATTTCCTTCATTCTCAGTTATGATTAACGATAGGCCGAGGGGTGAGATTTTCGCTGAAAGAGGGTTGAGGCAAAGGGATCCTATCACCCCCTTCTTGTTTACCATTATTGGTGATGCTCTTAGTAGGACTATTCATTTTGCCTCTGAGAAAAGGGTCCTTCAGGGTCTTCGGGTGGGCGAGAACCAGTTAATGATTAGCCCTCCAATTTGCTGGTGATATACTAATCTTTTGTCCAGCTAATGATGGATGCCTAGAGGATTGGTGGGTGTTTTTGGCTAACTTTTAGAAAGGAGCGGGGCTCTCTCTTAATGTTTCGAAGACGGCTCTTGTGGGCTTAAATGTGGATGCTAATGTTCTTAATCAGAAGGCTAATTTGATTGGTTGTGAGGTTGAATCTTTGCCTATTACCTACTTAGGGATTCCTTTGGGGGGAAATTTCCATTTGACTGTGTTCTGGGATCCGATGGTGGATAAATTTCGTGCTAAGGTACAAAAATGGAAGAATACCCCTCTATCCAAGGGAGGTCGCCTCACCTTAGAAAATACTTTAATCAGTCTCCCTCTGTACTGTTTCTCTGTTTTTAAGGCTCCGATGAACGTGATTAAGGAGATGGAAAAAGTGATTAGACACTTCTTGTGGAATGAAGGTGCTTTTAAATCTGGAAACCACTTGGTGAAATGGGGATGGACTTCTCTACCTCTTCAATATGGGGGATTGGGAATTGGATCCTTAAGACAACGAAATAATGCCCTCCTTTTGAAATGGTTATGGAGATTTATGCAAGAGGAAAATGCCTTATGGGGTAAAGTCATAGCTAGTATCTACAGGTGTGACCCCCTCGGTTGGATGACCCGCCCTCCAAAAGGTGCCTCGAAAGTGCGCCCTTGGGGGAAATTGCTAAAAACAGTGCACTGTTTGTTAATTTTATTCATTTTAAGGCCAATTGTGGAAGAAGAATCAGGTTTTGGCGCGATAGATGGGTGGGAAATTCATCTTTGGAAGAAGCTTTTCCAGACCTTTTCCTTATATCCCTTAAAAAAGAAGCTACAGTGGCGGATTGCTGGAATTCCGACCAAAATGATTGGGACCTTGGGTTCCATAGGGGCATAAGGGATAGAGAATTTGATAGTTGGCTCGGATTGGTATCATTAATCGACTCGGTGAGATTGGGGGAAGGAGTAGACAACGCATATTGGGCCCTCGAAAAATCTGGTTTTTTCACAACGAAATCAACCTTTGGCAAGTTAACAGAAACAACACTCAAATTGAACATCAACATCATTAATCAAATCTGGAAGTTTAGTGTCCCTAAGAAGATAAAGGTTTTTTTGTGGAGCTTAGCCCATAAAAGCTTGAATACTCAAGACAGATTGCAAAGAGAGTTGAGGAATATGTCTTTTTCCCCTCATGTTTGCGTTTTGTGCCTAAATGGGGAAGAAACTATCAATCATCTGTTCTTTAGATGCTCTTTTGCAGCCAAAGGGTGGAACCAATGCTTGAAAGCTTTCTTGGCCTAAGCATGTGTCACCCAGAAAATTTGGAGCAGTGGATTAATGAAGCTCTTAATGGGTGGTCCTTAAAAGGAAAGGCGAGATTTCTGTGGAGATGTATTGCTCGAGGCTACTTATGGGAGATTTGGAAGGAACGTAATAGAAGGATTTTTGAAGATAAGTCGAATTCTTTTGAAGTGTTTTGGAATAGTGTACAAATTACTTCTTCTCTTTGGTGTGTTAGAAACAGGAAATTCTTTTGTAATTATAGCCTTACCTTACTCAACTCCTCCACAATTGGGAGGCGGTGCTTCGTTAGTTTTTGTGGGAAGGGGGCCCCTAGCCCCTTCGCCGTTAGGCTGTCTCTTTTTCTTTTGTTCAATGCATTTGTCTCTTATCCAAAAAAATTTTCCTTCATTCTTTATCATGAACTTAATGTCTACACTTACCTGCTCGCTGCTAAGGGGTTGAGCCAGAAGTTCCTCTGCACTTGCAATCTCTTCTCCATCTATAGAAGGATCTTCTGATTGAATTGAAGATTCCTCTGATGTGACAGGCAAGGAACATCTTTTGTGATTCCGATAACTCTGAGGATGTCTCGTCACAGAAGGTTCATGAGAATGAATCAGCTTGCAAGAACCCATCCTAAAGCTCCAGGCTGCCATATTGCATGAAGAGTTATTCATGTTTTCCCTCTTTAACTTTATTGCATTCTTGGAACTCAGTAAAACTTGCTTGTCCAGACAAGTCCTAATCAAGATCATAAGATAAGTAATATAGGCATCAGGTTCTCAAAAAATCTCAAATGTCGTGAAAATCAATGATTTGGAACTCATCATTATAGACATAACAACTGCATTGATCACACCCATATTAAAACACCAAACTAAAAATGATAACCTAAACCCATTTGGATTGAAACAACATTTAAGAGAACCTTTTTGGAAGGGGCACAAAAATTAGAGTCAGCAATCTATGACTAAATCCCAAGTCAAAAGACACTAAGAAGTTCATAACAACAATTTTCTCATATTGAAAAGAATGTGTACCTTGGAGCACAAATCTCCATATTGGCAGGCTCCGCCTATCAATGAAGAACAAGAAAATCATAAACTATCAAAGGAAATATGAAAATTCTCGTGTAAACATAACATTAGATCATAGAAAGAATACCAAGAACGTAAGACACAGAGTTCCCCAAAAGAACATATGACTCAATGTCAAAAAGAATTGAAAGCCATACGTATTTAGTCCTCGTCTCTCTGCGGTGGAAAACTTTTTTTTTTTTTTTTTTGTGTGTGTCCATTTGAAAGTCTTCACTCTAGTTTCTTTGGGACTTCAATATAAACACAATACTTCTCTCAGCCTCCCTGATTGAGCTGAGAAAATCCAAGATATTCATTTCCAGAAATACAACTTCTTTGAGGCGATCTTTGAATGTATGAACATTTAGCAGCCAAAAGGAAGTTTTGTTTGTCAAGTACGACATGCCTAGAGGTACAAAACCCTGCCACTAAGATCAGAACATTCATACCCCTCGTGAAAGTGGAACCTTGAAACAAGAGGGAGAAAAGGAACAGAAAGTTCTCTTTCATTGAACTCAACCAAATCTCTGCCAGTTACCACATATCCCGTCAAAAAAAGAATCCAGTTCAGTATACTTAACTGACTAAAACTACTTATTTTAAACCCCTACTACATAACAAAACCAGCTAAGCTCACTCTATCTCCCTATGCCTGATCAGTAATAAAAAGTCAATAATCTAGCCCCACCATTTCTACTCACTCCCACTAAATCGAATGGATTCACAATTTTTTTTTGAATCGAACACAAAGAAAAAGTGGAGAAACATGCCAACATCACCTATACAAGATATTCAGGATGATCCTCATAAATAAAAAATAAAAAAAAAATACTCCAGCATTTTCGCCAATTTCTCTACTTCAAAACGACGATCATACCATACCACATTCGATTAGAACGAAAAAGTCTTCAACAAAACCAATTTCTAAGGCATCCCACATCTTTACACATTGATTACTTACCATTTCTTGCAATTTCATCATCATCTCGTGGATTTCATTTTCATGTGATGCAAAATTAAGAGTGGCGAAAGAAATTTAGAGTTTCAGAAGGAAGTGAGTGTCAATTGAACCGGAAGAGAAAATGGAATCATCAAACTTACTCAGCGGTTGCTCTTCGGCGAGTGTCCTGCCGAAATTGAATCCCAATTGAAGCTTTTGAATCTCCAGTGGGCAATGGCTTCCGTGAAGCTCGAGAAAAAAATTCTTTCGGAAATGAAACTCTGCAGTGCAACGAAGCTGAAACGAATTTCGACCGCCAAAAATTCACCACGTGGGGATCTCGTGATGCGTGAGGAAAAGGCACGTGATGATTTAGTGACATCATATCATATATAGCATTTTTTTTTGGCTAAATTATAAAAAATACCCTACTTTTTTTTTTGAGTACTTATAAAAAAAATACACTTAAACTACAGGGTTTGTTTAAAAAATGCCCATGGACTTTCAAAAGTTCAAAAATGTCCATGAACTTTGAAAAATGTTTAAAAAATACTCTTGCCGTTAATTTTGGATGAAAATCGTTAAAGTTTCAGTTTCAAAAATACCCTTATTGAAAAATGCTTCTTTTTTTTCCCTTCTCCCACCGTAAATTAACTATTCTTCCATGAAAATTAATGAGAAACTTTAATTATTTGTCATGTATTCATAATCTAGGAGCTTTTTTTTTTCTCTTTCAAACATTCAAAGCACTTGGCTTGATTTTCGTATCGAAACTTCAAGATGACTTTTGTTTTGATTTCAAAATTCTACATGTACTTGACTTCATTTGTTGGTAGTCTTTTCAATATTATTTTCTCACCAACTATTACCTCATTAGCTTTCTCTATATTCATTTTATGAAAAATAAATGAAACTATTGTTGTATACGGGTTCTAACAATTCTTAAATATTAATAAGAACAAAATCATATATAAAACTTTTGATTAATTAATCTTATAAATTGGACCAAACCCACAGTCTTATAAACATTTATTCTTCTTATCATTAACATACACAAACAGAGAGAGCAAAAAATAATGAAATAATATATACATACATACATATATATATATATATATATATATATATATATATATATATATGTTTTTATCTGGTATTGAGTTGCACACAACCTTTATAAGCAAAATTTTGCATTAATTTTCATGGAGAAATAATTTATGGTGAGAGGAGGACAAAAGAAGAAACATTTTTCAATAAGGGTATTTTTGAATTTTTTTTGAAAGTTCAAGGGTATTTTTGAAACTGAAACTTTAACGGTTTCCATTCAAAATTAACGGCAAGGGTATTTTTGAAACATTTTTTAAAGTTCAGGGGCAATTTTGAAACTTTTCAAAGTTCAGGGGCATTTTTTAAACAAACCCCATAGTTCAGGGGTATTCTTTATAATTTAACATTTTTTTTTTTAACAATCTTATAATAGTATAGCCCAATTGACATAAGTGTGTTTGTGACAAAAAGTCATAGTTCGAATCTCCAAATTCTATATTTGAACTCAAAAAAAGAAAGAAAGAAAGAAAGAAAGAAATAAAAGGCAGGGATTTCCTTATACACCACATTAGAACATAAGTTTGATTTCCTGTTATATACAAAATTCAAAATATCTTGGCTAAGATTGAAACCGAGTTAACCACTAAAATAATTTGGATGTGGAAAACTATTGGAAAGAAAAAAAAATTAGAATAATAAAGAAGGGATTCAAGTCAATTTCAGCCCCAAAGTTTATTATGTTGATTACTATATGTGCCCACAAACTTCACTCACATCACTTTTATGAAGGTGTACATATTACACATGCGGAAGCAATTGAAGATCGAAAGCACTTAAGACATTCAATTTTACTCCTAAACATGCATGTTCTAGAAAAGACAGAATAGAGAGTTTAGAAAACACCAACCTTTGTAGCTCACTTATGTTGAACTCCTTGTGGTGTTTGCCTCTCCTATGCTCCTTGGACAATCTCTAGAGTCTTCCCTACTATACTCCGGGCCAAGAACGACTTGTGGGAGTCTATATAAGATAGGGAATGGGAAGGGAATGCTTGAAGCATCAAGCAATGGAGAAGAATGAGAGATGAGAGAACTTTGAGTCCAAATTCCAGCAGCATAACATTAAGGAAAATGGCTCTCATAGCTTTGAATTTGATTCAAGCTCCTTTTAAAGACATTCTCCATGCAAAGCCAAGCCTCAAGACACAAGACACATGGTGTATTTGCAAGTTCAAGTGGATTCTAGGTGTACATCTCACAAGACATGCAACAATGCATGAGTGAGTTGTCTTTCCACTTTGAATGTTCATGCATAAGTGGATTTCCAACTAAATCCACCAAATACAAATTGAAATCTAATTTCAAGCTTGCAATTTAATGTTCATTTCAATTCCAAATTGAATTTAACATTAGGTAATTGATTTTGACGCATTACAAAATGATTTCTTATGATTAATCCAATTAATCATTCTAATCTTGTGCAATAAATCATATATGATTCCTAATACATATATATGGTATTCAAAACACTTTTAAATACTCCATCTCTCATTTTCTAATTTAATTCATAATTAAATTATTGTGTCAAACACAATTTACGATAATATCCTTTTTCCCGATTTTTGAACGATTCAAAGCTTCCTATCTTTTGTTCTAGGCTTAATTCCGATATGAGCTAGTAGGGGGACCTAATGGACCTATAGATCATGGGCTCCAACGATTCGAGGCTAACCGACTAATCTCATTGCCAAGCTAGCCAACATTCGTTAACTATCGGGACACTCCACTATAGCCCGATAGTTGCACTCCCCTCACTATAGATATATTTCTGTCCACTTGATTTAACCATGATTAGTAAGTCAATCCTTCACAGGTTGTTCGTAGCTATAGCTAGGTCAAAAAGCCGTTTTACCCCTATAGTACTTCTAGTTCCTTAAGTCCCACTAATCCTCTAATGAACAATTGGTTTATGGTCCAACCAATAAACCGAGTCCCTCTCGGGCCAATGAGAGGGCGGGATCCCTTTGTTCAAGCCCCGAAGTCAGCACTTAAGGGAACAACCTCTCTACTATCCCTAATTCGGGTAGGAGTGAATTCCTTCTTGCACGACTATGTCCCCAGCTATCTACCCGTTCCTATCCCTGAAATGGGAGGCTTATTGAGTCGGCGATACTGAGCCACTCTCACCTATGCAGATCAAAGGATAAGCCCGAATAAACAGGAGTTCATAGTTAGCTCAGGATTAAGATCGAATTACCTAGGTCATCACATGAAATAGTCAGTCTCGTCAGTAAACGGTGTTATAAAGCGAGAGCGACTTATTTCTCGGTCCTGGTCTTATGCAAACTCATTGCATAGGACGCCCCCACTCGCATGTCTCTACATGGACGATTTAGGATCACATCGTCTATATCATCTATAAAGTGGGCCGCGTCTCATAATGTCTCCAGAATAAGGTACCCAACCCTATTCCTATACTATAGACCGTTTTGGCTATTACTCAAGCTTGATCCACTTTTATGTCTCTACATAAAGCTCAAGTGTTCATCCTATAGCCATGGATCTTGGTTTATTGGATTTGGGTTATTATATGTGCAATTTACTTTATTCAGTAATTTTATCGAATAAGTATATAATTCGTTTAACATTCACTATCTATGAGTTTTAGGGCACCAATCCCAACAATTTATCTCTTATTAAACCTTTATTTAAAGCACCTTTTAAGAGTCGAAACAATCAAACATATATTTCTATAGTTAACTAGAACTTATTATAGGAAATTGACGTAGCAATCCTAACAATTCGGAACATATGGACCTCAAGGAATACAATTTCATCAAACAGAATTCCAGCAGATCCATCTCAGATTAGAAGCAAGATCCAAGCAAGTTTGAGAGAGCATACCGAACCAACTGCCCCTGTCGCTGAAGCCCAGTTCATGATGAAAATAGGGAACCAATCGAGTCATGAGAGATTGGAGAAGCCGCCAAAGTATTCGTGGAAGATGAACACAGATGCAACATGGAGTGATCGCCTTTTGGATGTGGAGGCATTGAGTGAATTGTTCGAGACTCTGGCGGATCCCCAATTTGTTGCAGTTTGAAGAAAATCAAAAGGAGATAGTCAATTAGTTCATTGGAAGCCTGAGCATTACTAATTACCTCAATAAAAGGTGCGCATCGCTGATAATCGAATCTGATGCGCTAGATATTTTGAACAAAAAGATGGAAGTGCTCTCAGAGGTGAAAAACATTGTTGAACCCATCATCGAGTTGAGCTCGAATTTGGGAGAGGTGGAATTTTTCCATTGCCCAAGAATGATCAACACACAGTAGCCCACCGTGTAGCTTGAAAAGCTTTAGATTCTTCCTTTCTTTTGATCGAGAGGAGGGAAGATAGGTTATTTTTTTGGTCCTTTGAGTTTTCTTCTTGGTTGTTTTCCCTCATTAATTGTTGTGACTGATGGTTTTATTTAATGTATTTCGTTTTTTTTTTTTAAAAAAGAA
The DNA here is from genome assembly GCA_017139565.1 of Luffa aegyptiaca. Taxonomy (NCBI): domain Eukaryota; kingdom Viridiplantae; phylum Streptophyta; class Magnoliopsida; order Cucurbitales; family Cucurbitaceae; genus Luffa; species Luffa aegyptiaca. Next base: position 2,623,696 of record CM029396.1, read on the forward strand.
CTTGGATAAATAATCATGCAATTCTAATGGTTCTATAGGCATAACCCTATGTTTAAGATCAAACGGCGAAATCTTATATGTCTAGGCTTTTCTACTATATTCCTTTTATGAGAACTATAATTTTGTCCAACTCTTTCGATATCGAACTCAACATATTATGCTAATCTAGGTGATCAATCTACAAGTTAATAATGAGAATTAAAATCAATAAAAACAAACCGTGCTAGAGGAGGATCACACCATCTTTGAATCCCAAAAGAGAGTTAGCTCATGAGAGTAGAAAAAAAAAACACTACTTGAATAAAAATGGACTTCATATTAAACAACTTAGAATATGAAAGAATACATAACATAAACTAAATGAAGAAACGGAAGTGAAAATTAACAAGCTAGAAAATACAAAAAAGACAATACAGAGAATGAAAAAGACAAGAGTTGAACGACTAGATTGCTTTCTAAATCAAACTTGATTCTTCATTTTTCAAGGAGAATCGAGTCATTACACCTACTCTTTCTTTCGAGTAGATTTCTAAATGAGGTAAAAGCTCTTAGTAGATACTTTCATACCCTATTGAAACTTAAGGTTCTTCTCTGCTGGTGAAAATCGGAGTGACAATAAACTTGAGGCTAAATTCTTCAAAACGAAATGTTTTTCAAGAATGCATTTTTTAAAAAACATTTTGTATAAAAATTGTTTAGAATTTAAACACTCATATGTTTGGTTACATTTTCTCACAAGTGTTTTTATACACAAGTTATTGTATACTTAAAACTCTTTTTAAAAAAGTTGGTTTCAAGTGTTTCTCTCAAAATGGTTTATTTCTCAATCTCATTTTCTAATAAGTCATTTTTAGTGGTTCCCAAACACTATAAATTTTTTCAAATTGATTTTTTTTTTCAAAATTAAACACTTGAGAAATTAAACCAAACACACCCTAAATCTTACCCAAAAAAAAAAAAAAAAACTCTTTTTTCTAACCCAATTAAACTTACATAACAAATTATGATTGAAACCACGTATTTGACTTTGTTTTTCCATAAATTTTCTTCATTTGACAAAGAATACATCATTAAAAACAAAATTTCAAAGAATAAAATTTGGTTTTAAAGACTAAATAACCTAATTTATAAATGAGCGTTATCACTTAAATGACATCATTTATCAATAACCTTATCCATTCTCCCCTCCTCCAATTAAATGATTTTGAACGTGATTAAGACTTTTTTTTTTTTAGTTCATCACCACATCACACTTCCATGTTCATTTTAATAAGAAAAGTAACGGAGTAGTTGTGTTGAAAGAATTTTAAAGGTTAAAAGTCCAAATAAAACTTTTAAAACTACAAATGACATAATTGAAACTTGTCACATGTGTCCACGTATACATCTATATTTTTACAACTCATTATTGTCCCAGTTTTTAATCCATTTTAACAGAAAAGTTGAAGGGAAGAGTTATTTTGAAGCAATTTTAAATTTAGGGATAAAATGAAACCGTTGAAAACTTAAAGACAAATTAGAAAGTACCCTAAAGTTTAATTTAGAGACATTTTATATTAATTTTAAACAAATACACACCTCAATCAACCTACTTTAACTTCATTCATATGATTGCACACAAATGTACTACACCTCAATCAACCTACTTTAACTTCATTCATATGATTGCACACAAATGTACTACACCTCAATCAACCTACTTTAACTTCATTCATATGATTGCACACAAATGTACTACAAGAATTTCTTCTCCTTCTTCTTCTTCCTTCCTTTCCTTAATAAAAAATAAGTGTTGGCAAAAATTTGTTTGTCGAGAAAGGTTATGTTGACGCCAAAATAGGCCCACATTGACAGAAATTACTCTTCTGGTGACGCTGTTTAGATGGTTAACCGAGAGAGAGGCCTTTCTCTTGATGTGGTTAACCGACGTTGAGAGAAGGCGTTTCTCCCTACTCATTTTTGCACATCGATAGAAAATGTGTCGGGAGAAACCAATTTTCTTGTAGTGTGAGAACATATACTTTGGACCAAATAAATTATAAACCAAATATATATTCGGTTAAATTATAAAAAATACTCCTTACTATGCGGGGTTGGTTTCAATTATACCCTTGAACTTTCAAAAGTTTCATTTTAGCTCTCGAAGTTTGAAGTTTGTTTCAAAAAATCCTTGGAAACATTATTTTCCGTTAAATTTATGGACGAAAAATGATGTGTTTGCCTGTGTTTTTATTGTTTTATTTTCACATTGTATGTTCAAATATGTTCACACATAAACAACAATACACATATGCAAACACGTCATTTTGCATTCATAAATTTAACGAAAAAAATACCTTCAAGGGTTGTTTTGAAACAAAATTCAAACTTCAAGTGCGAAAATGAAACTTTTGAAAGTTCAGGAGTATAATGGAAACCAACCCGTAATTCAGGGGTATTTTTGATATAATTTAACCAATATATTCCCTATATCATCTTTTAGTTTAGCCCCCTTTTATGTCATTTTCCCATCTAAATAGCAAATAAATATAATTTGTAGAACAACATTGAAGTTTCATTTGAAGGTGAAGAAAGTAAAAATGATTTAGATGATAAATTCAAACGAACACATCAAGTAAAGCAAAAGCTAGTAGATAACACACAAGAGCAACTGGCAGAGACGACATGTCGATATGGACGACCTTCCCCTTCTAATTACTATGGCAGCTTAGCCAGCTACCTGCGTTTATATGGGCTATTAGTTTCTGCCTTGGGGATATTGCCTTTCGAGCCAAGACAGTCATATCTTCCTGGCCGATCACATATTGGCTTGCTTCTATCTCCAGTCCGCCCACTGAACTTAATCTGCTTGGCTGCAAGGCTCGGAAATGCTGAGTAGTCGCCGACGTCGTCTTCTCCGACAAGGCATTCTTCGGTGTGACTGTTGCACCACATCGATGTCGCAGCGGCGTCGTCGGTCTCGTTGCCGAAACTGGAAGGACTTAGAGAAGCAGCATTGCAGTTGCTTGCACTTAGTGTCAAGACTAGGATAGCCATTACCGTCCCCGTCGCCACCGCTGCCGCCGTTGCAGCTCCGGTGTTTGAAGAATGCTTCATGAAAATGAGATTGGAGATGAAGATGTTTGAGAAGGCTGAGGAGGAGAAAGAAAGGAATGACAAAGGATCTTGGCCTCTCATAGCTCACTTTATATAATGAAAATAAATATAAAAAAGAATTTAACGGTTGACGGTTCTATCTCAAAAGCAATTGACAATGAGAGAAGTAACTCGTACATCTTATAAATTGTGAGATCTCCACTTATCTTTTCAATGTGGGATCCTCAACATGCCCTTTCAAGATGATGCCCCTTTAGGTTCATCATTCTTGGATCGGATCCCAATTTCTTTTTTCTTGGATCAAATACTCGTGTATCTTATGTATCTTATACAGTGTGAGGTCTCCATTTATCTATTTGGGATCCTCAACACACATCACCATCAAAATGTTGATAATTAGAAGAGAATAAAAAAAAAAATTCTTATATTCTACCATCAAGATTTTAATGGGGTTTGAATTTAGCCTATGTGATTTGAAAAAATCTTAAAACTAGTTTAAGTTATCAATATCTTTTGCTAAAAAGTGTAGTCTCTATAAATTTCTTGTCTAGAAATTTGGTAAATATATTCACATTATATCTTTGAAAAAACTATTACATCTTTGCTGAGTCAAATAAAAATTAACTTCAAATTAATAACGATAATTGATTTTAAAATTCGTTGAAAGATATCAAAAAGTAAATGAACTAATATAAAATAAAATTTTAAGTATATGGACCAAAATGATATTTATAAAAAAAAAAAAAAAATGAAATTTTCTTTTAAAAGTTGAAATTAAAATGACCCACATACCTTCACTCTCAAAATAGTTGGAATCTTTATTGTGTCGACAGTTGGATGAAAATATCACACCATATATATCAAATCTTACCTAATTTAGGTGAAAATTTATTGATTAAATTACAAAAGTAGTTTGGACTACATTTCAATTGATTCTTATAATCTTAAAAGTTTCAATTTAGCTCGTAAACGACTTTGGGTCCGTTTGGAATATATTTTAATTTAAATGTTTTTCGCATTTTTTTAAAAAACATTTTGTACAATTTTTTTTTTTGATTTAAACACTCATATGTTTGGTTACATTTCCTCATAGGTGTTTTTATACACAAATTATTGTATACTAAAGACACTTTTCAAAAAAGTTGGTTCCAAGTGTTTCTTTTAAAATGGTTTATTTATCCATCTCATTTTCTAATAAGTCATTTTTAGTGGTTGTCAAACACTAAAAATTTTTTTAAAATGATTTTTTTTTTCAAAATTAAACACTTGAAAAGTTAACCCAAACACACCTTTAGTCCGAGTTTCAATTTGTACTCTATAATTTTAAATTTATTGCTAATTGTACTGGTTGTATTAGAGTTTAGGACCGAGTACAACATAGAAGGAAAGATGTGGGCTTTTGAGAGACAATTTTTTTTTTGACAACATGTGGAGTAGGGATTCGAACCATAGACCTCTTGGTCCTTAGTACAACTTTATGCCTGTTGAGCTATGCTCATGTTGGCCTTTTGAGAGACAATTGGTAAAACATAATTGAGGACGACTTGTGTGCGGTTTTAACCAAACATAGTGACAAAATTGAAAGTTTTAAAATGATAGGTTAGAGACCAAATTGAAAGTAAGTACTAGTTATAAAGACTAAATTGAAACTTTTAAAAATAATAAATGAAATAGAAACTATACACATTTTTTTTTAAAGTTCAAACTATACACAAATTATTTGAACCAAATTGATAATTTAATCGCATTTATTTTATTTACACCATCATTTTCCACCTAATCAATTAGATGGACCCTACTGTGACAATCTCATTTTCGTTCTCTAAAAATAAATCTTCAACACAGCAAATTGGAACCACTCAAAAAAGAAATAAAAAAAAAAAAGAAAGGAAATTTTTTTTAATGCTAGATATGATCCGTGAAATGTTAGGGTATGTTTGGTTTAACTTTTTAAGTGTTTAATTTTGAAAAAAAAATCATTTTGAAACAAATTCTAGAGTTGACAACCACTAAAAAGAATTTGAACGTATCTAAACAATACGGACATTGGGGTTAACAATAGCATTAGTGGAGGTGCATGTCCCACAAATGGCTACCCAATGGGAGCTTCGTTATCTTTCTTCTAAAAAAAAAATTAATTGAGTATATTATCGTATTTAGTTTTTAAGATATATAAATCAATAATAGATTCTTATAGGGAGTTATTATGAGTTCTCGATTTATCCATGGAATTGTGTTTGGTGTGTATTAAATGCAAGTATGTGGAGAAACAAAAACACGGAGAATTTGAGAGAATTCTGAATCAAGTTTGTAGCTTCTTGAAGAGTTTCTCAATACAAGCTAATTGTTTCTCTTCAAATATTATCTTTGTTTGATCATTTCTTTGTGAGTATCCATCACGCGTTATCAACGATAAAGTGGTATCAGAGTTTGAGATTGAATTAAAAAAATAAGATTGTTTTTACAAATGACAAACAAAAAATTTGTTCTCTTTCCAATTACCCTCAACATACCAAAGAAAGTTATAATAGTAGTGTATTCATATAAGAGGTTTACTTGGTTCACAAAATGCATAAATATATGGTTGTTGATAGAGACTATTGAAGAATTAAGGAAATGACATAATTTTGAATCAAGCTCAACGAGAAGTCTTGCAAAATACTATAAAGAGATCAGAAGACTCTCACTATATTATTCATCAAGTCATTGATTATTCAAAATTTGAGAAGATTTTTCTAGAGCAACTACTACGAGGCAACAAGGCGTGAATTTTTATATGGAAAATACTTATAAAGGAATTTGATCGAGTTAAGAAGGTTAATTTGTCTTCAAAAATTAAAAAGGGAGATTATGAATCATTACATATATGAAGGAGCCTGAATCAATTTCAGATTATATACTTCAAGATTGTTAGCAATATTGGTGAAAGGATAAATGACGAACAAGAGTAGTTGAAAAGATACTTCATTATTCATTGGTCATTTTTAGTCTGAGTATAGTTTTGTCTATAGCATTTGGTCATTTTTCATTTCTATCCCTTATAATTTCAAAGTTACAATTTAATCCTTTAAATATTTGTTACTTCAATCCAGTTTGTATGGTAACCAAACGTTAAAATTCATTGAAAAAACCAACAATATAACATCGAAAAATACATTTTCTCTATTGAATTGAAAATATACTCTGTTATACGTAATTTTGGACCACTCCGATGTACAAGGAGGTGACGAGGACAACCCGATACGAGTCCAGAAGTACGACCGAAGGATGGACCCGGAAGGCGAAACGGACCAAGGGGTCAGGCCAAGGCCGAAGGGATCGGGCTTTTGGCCCGACCCCATGGCCGACCCTCGGCCCGCCTGCGCGGGCCGAGTACCTCCGACTCTGTTCGTTCTCTGCTGCCTCTGGCCACCCCGGTTCCCCCTAGTTCATCCCAAAGCGCCTCTGAATTCCTAAAAACCCTAAGAGCATGAGCAGGTATTTAAACCCCTCTTCGTCACTGAAGAAAGGATCCCAAACTCTATTCTCGACTATCTCCTCTTGCTCTCTTGCTCTCCTCCTTCCGTTTTTTGACTTAAGCATCAAAGGCGGTGTGACAAGCACCACACCAGTGTGCAGGTTTTCTGTCTTGCAGGCCACGTCTTCCCCCCTCTCAAACAAATTTACCGTTGGTGGCACGAGAAGGTCAGATGAGTTCCTCCTGACCAAATTTGACCATCAACATACCTAATGCATTTTTAATTAGACGATAAAGACATGCACACGTAAAATTTAAAACTTACCTACTTCTTATGACTTTAATTTGTAATAACTTTTTAAACTCAAAATATATCTTATTATCATAGAAAATAGACTTATTAAACGCATATTACTCTACTAAAAAAAATTGAGAACCTCATCACAAAAATCGTTTCAAAATTAACAAGTTATCCTTCTCCTAATGCTGATTGTGATTGGTGAAGATTTGATTGAAAATCTAAATTCATAAAGGATGAAAAATATATTTTTGATTAAAAAAAAAACCTTAGGAACAAAATTGAAGAATGAAAACAATATTAGAACTAAATTATGCATGACAAAGTCGTCAAATAAACTTCAATCAAAGAATAAAGATAATATATAGCCTATTAAAATTAATATTAACTAACCAGGACTAAAAGCATACATTTTTCTTAGTAAAATAAATGTGAGGTTGAACTTGAAGCTTTGAACCTTCGATTTTATGAAAAAAAGAAGAGTAGATGTGACTTAGGCCCCGTTTGATAACCATTTGGTTTTTGAAAATTAAGCCTATACACATCTACTTGCACCTATAAGTTTCTTTGTAATTAGTATCAATCTTCTTCCTGTTTTCAAAAACCAAGTCCAATTTTGAAACAAAAAAAAAAAAAAAAAATAGTTTTCAAAAACTTATTTTTGTTTTTAGAATTTGACTAGGAATTCAAATGGATCCTTAACAAGGATGAAAGTCATGGTAGGGAATTTAGGGAAAAACAAGCATAATTTTCAAAAACCAAAAACCAAAAACCAAATGGTTATCAAACGGGGCCTTAATGATAGAGTTAAACTCATGTTGACATAGGAACTAAAAACCTATTGAATTATTATTATTTTTAATTTAAAGAAAAGAAAAACAGAGTTGAGGTCAAAGCGAGCTTAGCTCAGCGGTAATTGACATATACCTTCGACCAAGAGGTCAGAGGTTCGAATCTTCCCATCCCATGTACTAAAAAAACAAAAAACAAAGTTGAGGGTCTATGTGTAATAATTGTGAGGGAAGTCAAGGAAAAAAAGTCACGCCAAGTGGGAAAGGGGGCTGAACAATTCCATTCCCATCTGTTCTTGTCACAAATTGCAATTTCTCACTTTTAAAGTCCCTAACTTTTAGGAAAAAGGAAAAAACAAAAACCAAATAGCAAAATCGTCCCTAGGGTTTCTTATAATTACACTCTTCAACCCTCAATTTAATATATCAACTTTTTAACTTTATAAAATTGTTAAATATTGCAGAGTGCACAAATTATCTCTAAATTATAAGCGTTGTTTCAAATTTAAGCTCTCCAACTATAAGATTGTTACAATTAGATTTATATTATTCTTTACATTTTTTTTTTCTGTTTTCTTAAATCGAAATGGTAGTTCAAGGTTACAACGCTAGAAAAGAGAGGAGTGACCTTCTAGAAGGTAGGGGTTACTTGAAATTTGTTAAATACAAGCTAGGTCATTCTTTTTCAAAATTTTAGGCCCATTTGATAACCATTTGGTTTTTGAAAATTAAGCTTGTTTTCTCCCAATTTCCTAAGAATGGTTTTCATCTTTGTTGAGGTTACATTTGCATTCCTATCCAAATTCCAAAAACAAAAACAAATTTTTTAAAATTACTTTTTTTAGTTTTCAAAACTTGAGTTGGTTTTTGAAAACATGGGAAGAAAATATATAACAATACAAAGAAACTTATGGGTGAAAATAGTGTTTGTAGGCTTAATTTTCAAAAACCAAAAACCAAAAACCAAATGGTTATCAAACAGGCCTTAATGATTAATATTATAGTTTTCATATTTTATTGAGTTAAAGAAAATGAGTTAAATTTCAACAACTTTTTAGTTTGGGAGAATGATTATGTTATCATTTTTATAGTTCTAAGGGTGTGGTTGATACATTTCACAACATTTATAAGAATAATTCATTTGTAAAACTTCTTTAGTTTACGAGGACCATGAATCAAATTGAATGTTTAAGAATATGATTGTAACAATCCTATATACATAGGTGATTTAATTTGCAATTTTTCTAAAAAGAATCGAAGTTTAAATCATATTTTAGTGATTGAACTTTAGAAATTTTTTAGTGCTTGTATTTTCAAAATGTCAATTTTGATGGATTCAGATACTTTTTTTTAACCTAAAATGTTTTTTAACCCAAGTTATTATTATATATATTTTTTAAACTAAGTTATTTTGATTCAAGTTATTTTAGTTAATAGGGTTTCCATACATATTTTATCATTAGTTTAGGTCCTGTTTGATAACCATTTGGTTTTTGGTTTTTGGTTTTTGAAAATTAAACTTATACACATACTTCTACCTATAAGTTTCTTAGTTTTAGTATCAATCTTCTACCTTGTTTTCAAAAACCAAGACCAATTTTGGGAAAAAAAAAGTAGTTTTCAAAAACTTGTTTTTGTTTTTAAAATTTGGCTAGGAATTCAAATGCAGCCTTAACTAGGATGAAATCCATGGTAGAGAATTTAGGAGAAAACAAGCATAATTTTCAAAATCCAAAAACTAAAAACCAAATGGTTATCAAACGAGGACTTAATTTTTGACTTGTTAGATTACTTAAATATTTTTGTTTATTTAGCAAACTTGATCACAACTTAATTAATTAGTTAAGGTAATACTCTCGTCCTCCACCCCCACATGTTCTTGAACTCTAAAAAAATAGAAATAGTGTCATTGTATTCTTGATCAAGAGATCAGAGGTTCAAATCTCTCATCCACAAATGTTATGAGAAGGAGGTCGAATTCTCCTTAATGGTTCTACGAATTTATGTTTGACATTTGCAAAAATCATAGAATTTTATGATGTAATTAAGGTTGTCCAAAATATTAACTAAAAAAACAGGCTGACACTAAAATTTTAATTTCGTTTTTGTATATAAAATTTTGAATTCAAACTTTTTTTAAAAAAAAATAAAAAATCCAAGACAATTATCTCTTTTTTCTTCTTTGCTTTCCTTTTTCTTGAACCTTTGTATTTTTGCATCTAATCTGACATCACCAATTGATTTGATTGGCAATCCATTTCCAGGATCTTTTCTTCTATTTCTTTTATTAAATATAACATTACATAAATTTCTTATCAATCAAAATAAAATTAAATAAATTTGAACTTAATATGAAACTCAGAAAATTGTTTTAATATTTTCTAAAAGTAATCAATTAGACTTCTATTTGATAGGAGCCAATTTAAATGAATACTTTTTGTCTCCCTGTTCACACAAGGTTTTATAGATTTATATAGTGTTGGAAAAGATTTGCAAAATAAATGAACAAAAATACTATAAATAGAACAACAACTAGGAAATATAAAAATATTAATCAATAAAATAGAGTTTTAGCAAAAAGCCTATTATCCGGGTTGAGGTACATGCGTCGTAGAATGTTGTTTTAGAAAAGACATTGTTATAGGTAATTTTGGACCACCATGATGTGCAAGGAGCTGACGAGGACAACCGGGCGGATATAGGACCAGGAAACGACCTAGAGGAAGACCAGACCAATAGGGTCGGGCCAACTTGGCCCGACCACTCGGCCCGCTTGCGCGGGCTGAGTTCGTTTGCCTCCGCTCGGTCCCTGCTGCCTCTAGCCGCCCCGGTTCCGCCTGGTTCGTCCCGAAACGCCTTCGAATTCCTAAAAATCCTAGGAGCATGAGTAGATATTTATACCCCTCTTCGCCACTGAAGAAGGGATCCGATCCCGAATCCCGAACTCTATTCTCTGATTCTCCTCTTGCTCTTGCCTTTTTGCTTCCCATCATTTTGTTTGCTGACTTAAGCATCGGAGGCGGTGTGGTAAGCACCACACCGGTGTGCAGGTTTCCTTGTCTTGCAGGCCACGTCTTCCCCCTTCAAACAAATTTACCGTAGGTGGCACATGAAGGTCAGGTGAGTTCGCCCCGACCAAATTTGACCATCAACAGTTGGCGCCGTCTGTGGGGAAGAAAACTTGCTAAATCTGCGCATCGGTCACTTAATGAGCAAGATAATGGAAAAGGGAAACCAGAATCCAAACCCAAAAACTTTCGAAAATAACCATCATCCGCGGAAATCGAAAAAAGAGGCATGCGCGAGGGTCTCCAAGACGAACAACGACTACAAGACGAACAGTGCGAAGGCTGAGGCCGAGGTCGAGCAGGCAGAGGCTGACTAGGCAGAGGCAGAGCAGGCCGAGGCCGACCAGGCAGAGGCCGACCAGAGATGTTCATCCAGACCGATTAGGAGGAAACCCCACGAGATCAGAACCACCTTTGGAGGACAAATCAAAAGCAAATACAAGTCTTAACAAGATCGAAGGCACCAAGAAAAGAAGCTAGTCGAAGGGTTGGAAGCCATTCCATCAACATCCAAAACTAAGGCAGCGTATACTGGAACAAGACTAGGGGCTAAGAGGAAGAAGCTATCAGGCTGAGGCCAACCCTAAGCTAAGGTCATCCTTGGACCGAGGCCGAGGCCGAGGCCGAACTTCCAAGGCCTCAAAAGTGTCACCAGGATCACATTATCTATGCCAATTTGATTGCGAATGGAGTTGAACACAAGACGAGATCAAGATTGAAGCTGGATATGAAAGACGACAGACTGTTCGAGGCCAAGGCCGAAGCCGACCCCAGATATGGCTGAGGCCAAGGCCGACCCCAGATATGATCGAGGTCGGGCCGAAGACGACCCGAGCCATGTCCGAGGTCGAGGCCGACCATAGCCATGGTTGTGACCAAGGCCAATCATGTTATTGCAAGCGAGATTGAACACCTGTGAGCCTAAGTCTTCGAGCTTAGCACCCACGCCTCCATGCGAGCCTAAACTTTTCAGCTTAGTGCCTACGCCTACATGCGAGCCTAAGCTTTTCAGCTTAGTGCCCACGCCTCTACATGCGAGCCTAGGCTTTTCAGCTTAGAGCCCACACTTATCATGCGAGCCTAAGCTTTTTAGCTTAGAGCCCACACCTTCATGCGAGCCTGGACCCTCGGATCTACCTCGCCTCGTCCAGATTCGAGATTATGTGGACCTGGACCGTCGAGTCTACCTCACCTCATCTGGCTTGAGCCTATCATGTTACGCGAGCCTGGACTACCGAGTCTACCTCGCCTCATCCAGATTTGAGATTATGTGAGCCTGGACCACCGAGTCTACCTCACCTCATCTGGCTTGAGCCCATCACTTCTCTCGAGCCTGGACTACCGAGTCTACCTCTCCTCATCCAGAATTGAGGTTACGTGAGTCTGGACCACTGAGTCTACCTCACCTCATCTTGCTTGAGCCCTTCACTTTTCGCAAGCATGGACTACCGAGTCTACCTCGCCTCATCCAGACTTGAGACTATGAGAGCCTGGACCATCGAGTCTACCTCACCTCATCTGGCTTGAGCTCACCACTTCTCGCGAGCCTGGACTACCGAGTCTACCTCGCCTCATCCAGATTCGAGATTATGTGAGCCTGGACCATCGAGTCTACCTCACCTCACCTGGCTTGCCCATCACATAGCGCGAGCCTGGACTACCGTGTCTACTTCGCCTCATCCGGATTTGGGCATATGCGGGCCCAGACCACCAAGCTCACCTGGCCGACCGGCCGAGGCTGACAAGGCCAAGGCCGACCCTAAGCTTTAAAGGTACTCTCCTCTTTACTTAACTATGTTTTATGTTTTAAATAAAACTTTGCTTGATTAAGGGGGCTACACAGGGGATATGCACTCCCTATTAAACAAAAAGAAAGTAACAGGGGATATGCACTCCCTATTTAACAAAAGACACACTAACTTAGCATGTCTAACAAATGATTACATATTCTAGCTTACTCTTTTATTATTTTCCTACAAGGACTAATATATGAATGCAGGGAGCTATATTTTGAGTTAACAGGGGCATGAGGCCGAGGCCGACCCTAGCCTCTTCCCTCATTCTTCTTTTGCAGAAATTAACTTTTCGATGCAGGAGCTCAAAATCTTCAAATCATATGTGTGGATATGACTTGAACCTAGAATGAAGCAAAATTTGGAAACTGCTGTGCTCGGCCTCTTCCCGAGGCCGAGGTTGACCAGATACATTTTTGTAATCTCTCATTCTTCTCATTTCCATCTCACCTAACCCCTATTCATGGAGTTTCTACTTTGTCTAGTTTGTCCTATCTTATAGGATAACAAGGAATTCATACATAAGTTGGCACGAGACGAGAGTTATACTCTTAAATCGGGTTTAAGGAGCTCAACCGATAGCACTAAGCCGCACCTGAATCCCAATTCAAGAGTGGGGGCTTAATGTTATAGGTAATTTTGGACCACCATGATGTGCAAGGAGCTGACGAAGACAACCGGGCGGAGATAGGACCAGGAAACGACCCAGAGGAAAACCAGAACAATGGGCCGGGCCAACTTGGCCCGACCACTCAGCCCGCTTGGGCGGGTCGAGTTCGTTTGCCTCCGCTCAGTCCCTGCTGCCTCTAGCCGCCCCGGTTCCGCCTGGTTCGTCCCGAAACGCCTTCGAATTCCTAAAAGCCCTAGGAGCATGAGTAGGTATTTATACCCCTATTCGCCACTGAAGAAGGGATCCGATCCCGAATCCCGAACTCTATTCTCTGATTCTCCTCTTGCTCTTGCCTTTTTGCTTCCCATCGTTCTGTTTGCTGACTTAAGCATCGGAGGCAGTGTGGTAAGCACCACACCGGTGTGCAGGTTTCCTTGTCTTGCAGGCCACGTCTTCCCCCTTCAAACAAATTTACTGTTGGTGGCACGTGAAGGTCAGGTGAGTTCGCCCCCGACCAAATTTGACCATCAACAGACGTGTCCTTCACTTGCACGGAGTTATTTGATGCTCCACTTCCGTGATATAATTTCTTTCCAGAAAGCTTGTGCTGCAATTAATTTCTCTTACGAATTTCCATTGACTTGTATGTTCGAAGGAAAGAAAAAATTGTGTGACATAGATTTCGATGGAAAAGAAATTTCCAATAAACTCTTGTAATGTTCTCTGTAAAACTTTCTCACGAAGATATAGTTTCCCAAGCTATATTAAAATTTTTCTTTGGACGTTACAATAATTTTAAGATTGGGTATATTTTTTTTTCTCATTATTTATTGAATAATTTTATAACCTATAAATTCTAAAACTGAAATTGTATAATCATAAGTTTGAAACTACTTTTTATTCAAACATGAAACTTTTCGATTACTTAAGTGAGCATAGTTCGACGGTAATTGATATGTACTTTCGACCAAGAGATCAGAGATTCGAATCGTTGAACTAAAAAGAAGCTTTTCGATTGGACCACCCATCAACATCTCCTAACACAAATGACAAGTAGAAAATTTTCCAATTGCTTTGTTTAATTTCTTCCAATTCACATGAAATAACACTCAAATTGTTCTTTCTTCATTTTTGTTCCTTTTCCAATTACTCTTTTTTTGTGGACTTCTCTTAAAGTCAAGAAGTTGTTCATATCTCCATTTGCAAATTATTAAATTTACAATCTATTTTCATAATATGTTTTTTGTTTTCATTATTGTCAAAGTCCATATTTCCATGTGCACATAAATTTCCAATCTTTATCTACAAAGGATCCAACTAATTTTGAATAACTTAACTATATGTGATAAAATAACTAAAAACATCAAAACTTGAAACCTTCTTCTTTCACATTTATAAATCAACATTTAATATCATTAGTACACATATCAATGATATTGAGTTGACTTTAAAATAAGAAACATACACAACAAATTAGAATTTTAAATTAGCTATGAGGAAGGAATCAATTCAAATTCTAGGTTAAGGAAAAGAAGATTTACAAATTATAAAACCTATATGTTGATGGTCGATTTTGGTCAGAGGAAACTCACCTGACCTTCACGTGCCACCAACGGTAAATTTGTAGATGAGGGGAAGACGTGGCTTGCAAAACTAAAAACCTGTACACCGGTGTGGTGCTAGCCACACCGCCTCCGATGCTTAAGTCAGAAAACGGAAGAGGAGAGCAAGAGAGTAAGAGGAGAGAGTTGAGAGTTCGGGTCCCCTTCTTCAGTGGCGAAGAGGGGTATAAATACCTGCTCATGCTCCTAGGGTTTTTAGGAATTCGGAGGCGTTTCGGGACAAACCAGGAGAAACCGAGGCGGCTAGCGGCATCGGGGACCGAGAGGAGGTGACCGAGCTCGGCCCGCGCAAGCGGGCCAAATGGTCGGTTCTTCCTCTGGGTCGGTCTCCTAGCCCTATTTTCGCCCGGACGTCCTCGTCAGCTCCTTGTGCGTCGGGTGGTCCAAAATTGCCTATAACACTATATATATGTCCTTAACTTTTTTTTTTTTTTTTTTTGAGTTATGTGCTTAAGTTGGTTGGTTCGATGAAGGCTTGGAACACTAAATTTGATATAACATTTTTTCTAGTTCCCAGGAGATTTGAACCGTCTGACTTTTAGAGAGAGACAATAATGTCCTAACTAATTGAGTTATGCTCATTTTGACATATCTCCGACTCACAACTGAATTCCAAGATAACTAAACATTATACTCATCCATTGGCAAGGATAAAAATATTTGTCGATGTCGATATATTCGTAAATCAGAGAGTTCAATGTGTATATTTAAGGATTAATCAATATCTCCAATATCTTTTTTATAAACATCCATAAAACATAAAAAAGAAATCATCTATTGACCTCAATATAATATAAATAGCACAAGATCTATAGCATTGTTTGGAAGTAATTAAAAACAACTTAATTAATAATTTAATGGTTAAAAAATCACTTTTGACCCCTAAACTTTCATAAGAGTAACAATTTGATCCCTGAACTTTGATTTGTAATGATTTAGTCCCTGTACTTTCAATTTTGTAACAATTTAATTCCTGAACTTTAATAAGTAACAATTTAGTCCATATACTTTCATATTTGTATCAATATAGCCCCTATACTTTCAAATTTGCAATAATTTAATCATGGGAAAAATACACTTTTGGTCCCTGAGGTTTGGGTTAAGTGACACTTTGGTCCCTGAGTTTTCAAACTCAACAAAAATACCCCTGAGGTTTGAGATAAGGAGCACTTTGGTCCCTGCCGTCAATTTTTCTGTTAACTCTTAACGGTTGCTGACGTGGCACTATTATTTTAATAAAAAAATTATTTTTTTAATAAAAATATTAAAATAATAAAATATTAATATTTTTTTTATTTTTTTATTCTTTCTCCCTTTCTCTTTCTTCTTCTTCTTTTCCCCATCTTCTCCATCTTCTTCATCTTCCTTCTTCTTCTTCCTATCTCCGACAACCGGAGGCCACCGCCGTCGCCGGCAACTGTTTTTTTTTTCTTCTCTTTTCTTCTTCTCTCTTACCCCATTTTTTTTAATTCTTTCTCTCTCTCTCTCTTATCTTCCTCTTCCCCACTTTCTTCTCCAACTTCTTCTTCTTCAACTCCGGTGGCCGGCGGCCGGCGGCCGGCGGCCGGCGGCCGTCGGCGAGGTTTTTTTTTTCTTCCTCTCCCTTCTTCTCTCTTCTCTTCCATTTCTTCACCATTTCTTTTTTTTTTTTCGTTTCCCTTCTCCTTCCCCAACTTTTCTTTTTTTTTTTCTTTTTCCAAACGGAACAAGGCCGAGGAGGGTTTTTTTTCCAAACCGTACCAAACGCCGTCGTGGGTCTTCCCGAATCCGACGCCTACAAACCCGAACCAGTAAAGAACGAGCTCTGACGCCGTAGTTCTTCCCGACACAAACGCCAACACCCACCCACGCCTTTGTTTTCCCTTCGTTTTGGTTTGAAATGAATGAGAGTTTCAGATCTGGAACGAAACCCAAAGATCTGGGTTTCGATTCAGATCTTAAACAAAAGGGGTCATGGGTGAGGGTTGCTGTCACATAGAGGAGAAGAGAAGAACGGAAAGCAGTGGGCTAGGATTTTGCTGGAGAAGAAGAAATGGTTGTTGTCGCGCGAATTTCAGACCGACGTGGGTTGGGATCTCTACCGAAGAAGAAGAAAAACGGAAATGAGGGCGATGTGGGCTTCCTTACTGCTGGCCGAACACGAGCGAAATGGATGGATGAGTTTCCTTTTTTTTTTTTAGTGAAAGAAAGGAAGGGAAAGTAGAAGAAAGAAAAAAAAAAAGAAAAAAAGAGGAAAAACAAAAAGAAAAAAATTCATCGCCGACGGCGGCCGGCTGCCGCCGGCGGTGGCGGCGGTTGTCGGCTGGAGGTGGACTGTGAGTGGTGGCTGGCCTTGAAGAAGAAGAAAGGAGGTTGGTGTTGATGAGCTTGTTGAAGAAGAAAAGAAAAAACAAATAAAAATATATTAAAAATTAATATTTTTATTGTTTTTAGTTATTTTTATTTTAAAAAATAAAAAAATAATTTTTTTTAATAAAAAAAAGACTGCCACGTCATTATTCTGTTAACATTTAACGGCAAAATGGATGGCAGGGACCAAATTGCTCCTTATCTCAAACCTCAGGGGTAAAATTGTTGAGTTTGAAAACTCAGGGACCAAAGTGTAACTTAACTCAAACCTCAGGGACCAAAAGTGTATTTTTCCCTTTAATCATTGTCGCAAAAAAATCCATCAAAATTAAATGTTGATTTTTGTTATTTAGCGATTAAACATATTGGGTCCCAAATTAGTTAATTAATCTATCTAGGTAAGAAATTTCATTAAATCTTTACATTAATTTTTCACGGTAGGGACCAAATTGTTACAAATTCTAAAGTACAGGGACTAAATTGTTACTTAATTAAAGTTTAGGGACTAAATTGGTGGTAATTAATGAAGATTTCTTTTTCAAAAAAAAAAAAAAAGTTTAGGGACTAAATTGTTACAAAATTGAAAATATAAAGACTAAATCATTACAGAATTAAAAGTACAGGGACTAAATCGTTACTTATCAAAGTTCAGAGACCAAATTGTTACTTTTATGAAAGTTTAGGAGCTAAAAGTGATTTTTAACCTAATTTAATTTATTATTTATTATTTTTATTTACAAAAATATTCGTAAAGTTGAAATGTCGATATTGATATTTTCATCCTTGTCCATTGGCATATATTACACAAAACCCATTTTAATTTATATTTGTGTGAATACAAATACTATAGATCTACTCTTTCTCATAATAAAAGCAATTAATTTTTATGAAAGTCAAAATCTTCTCTAGATAGTATTGATAATTTTACTTTATTATAGCAAGTAACTATACTCTACACTACTTAATTTATGACTTTAGATAAGGCAAGATATTCATAAATCATCTTATCAATTAACATATATATATATGTAGAAGTCTACACAACATTTATAAATACACAAGTGGCACTAATTATATCATTTAAGTAATTATTATCTTATCTCAAAAAAAAAAAAAAAAAAAAAAAAAAAAAAAAAAAGAAGAAGAAAGAAAGAAAGAAAGAAGTAATTATTCTCTATTGTTAAAATAATATAAGGTCAACTAATTAATTTAAATAGTGAGCATATGAATCTCACTCATTAAAGTCATATGAAATTAATCTAAGATGAGGATGAAATTGACCGGTCAAATAGTAATAAAAGTCATATGAAATTAATCTAAGATGAAGATGAAATTGCCAAAGCGAGCATAACTCAACGGTAATTGACACCTACCCTCGATCAAGAGGTCAAAGGTTCGAATCCCCGAATATGAACAAACATTAGCTCACAAGTTTTCAAGAATTTCCTTTTCATTTATGGTCCCTATGAGAGGGGCCAAGAAAACAATTCTTCTGACTTTTAATAATAGAAGGAGTTGGAAATTGTCAAAGAGAACAAATAAACCACATAGCTTTGAAATATGAATTAAAATAACAGCAATAATTCTTCCATGTTAAGGTTAGTGTTTATAATGATTTTTATTTTGAAAAAAATGGTAGTGGGTTACTTTCAATTAAATTAACTAATATATTTGATGAATTTTATTTGTATATTTGAGGCTGATTTTAGATTTCAATTTGATATATTTTATTCTCCAAATTTTATGATTGACCAGCTTACTTTTTATTTAATTTATGGAAATTTCCATCATCAGTTGGAAGAACACATTAATTAATTTTTATTTTATTTTATTTTAATTTAATTTTTGAAAAAGACTTGAGTATTATTTTCAAATGATAATTGATTAGATCTTTAATAATCTCGCAAGCTACGAAGTTTAATTAATTCAAAACAAGGAGAAGTAATTATTTAGTGAAATCATCTTTGGAGGGAATGCTTTAATTAAAAACGAGTAAATACTCATTTTCTTTTTAAATAACTTTTCTGATTTAAATCTTATTTTGGTACCTCTAACCTCGTGGTCTTTGAATTTTCTTATGTTCTTTTTCGTCATTAAATAAAAACGATTTAATTAACTTACCATAATTTTTAATAAATTTTTAATGAAGACTTCTAAAGATATATCAATTACTTGATTATAAATATCTACAATATACAAGTATTTGAAGTCGATCACGTGTAATAGGTCATTTTTTTTTTTTGAAGAAATTCATTAAATATCAAAGATTAGGTACAACCAACTCTTTGGAGACTAAAGAAATCAACCACGAGGGTATCCAGAGGTCCAAAAACACGAAAAACCTTCCCTTCGGAGAAGAAGGCCCCTGACGTGCACAAAACACGTGAGAAGCGTTTTGGATGGAAGCTGTTTTGCTCGCGATTGTATAAGTAACCAAATTACCTGATCTCGACTAATGCTTGAAGGTAATCTTGTCCATCTGAGGAGCCATGACAATAATGGCTTCTGTGAAAAGCTTGGTCTCTGATAGATTTTCTTTCTAATATTAAGTTAATCCCTGCATTTAAAGAGTCCTATACACGTGCAAAAATTATCTATTAACGATTTTAAAATGGAATCACTACTACAAAATTGACATACCATAACACCATAATCAAATCAAATAAAAGGGATCAAGAAGATAAAAAATGGAAAGTTTAAATTGATTCATTTCATGAAACTTTAGGGTTTTAGGTGATGATACAATCCTCAAAGTTTAAAGAGAATATAAATTATTATTTTTTAAATATAGTTAAAAAACTATTGGAATATAATAGATATTTTAGAAGGTTATTATAGTCTAAAATAAAACAAATAAATCTAAAGACTCTTGATGAAAATGAGCTTTGAACCTAACTAAAAATTCAAGATGACAATGAAAATTAAACTCATTATAAATTTGTCGAAGAAAAAAGAAAAGTTTGGGAAACTACACTTTTGGTCCCTGAAGTTTGGATTTTGTTGCATTTAGGTATCCGAGTTTTCAAACTTAACATTTCAACTTTTGAGGTTTGAGTTTAGTAGCATTTTGGTCTCTCTATCCAATTTTTTTGTTACTGTAGCTAACAGAAGGCCGATGTGGCATTTTTTAATTAAAAATTTTATTTTATTTTTTTAATATTTTACAATAAAAAGATAGATCTTTATATTTTTCTTTTTTTTTCCTTTCTTTTTTCTTTTTTAATTTTTAATATTTAATATATCTTCATCTTCCTTCTCTTCTGTCACCAACGGTAAAGGTCCCTCCATGCCGGCAACCGCCACCGCCACCGGCGACTATTTTCCAGTCAGTGACCATTTCCAGTCGACGATTAACTCTGGCACCAACCACCTCTGAACGGCGACATTGAGGCACCTACTCCACCCCCCCGCAATTTCTCCAACGATCAGCAACCATTGTAGTCGACGACGACTTCTCCAACGACCGACACCAACGAATGCTCTGATGGCTGACAACTGTTCTGACGCTGGCGATCACCGATAGTTGACGACTGCCGATCATCCCAGCGACCACCGCTCCTGGTGGCGATCGACGGTTATCGTGGCCACTGGCAACTTCCCCAGTCACCGACGATCACCGCCAGCCTTGCCATTGATGATGGGATGAAGAATGGGAGGAGGGTGAAAGAAGTAAAACAAAATAAAAAAAAAAAAACGTTTATTTTTTATTTTCTAAATAAAAAGTTCAAGAAATAATATTTTTTAATAAAAAATTCTCATGTCAGCTTTCTGTTAGTAACTAACGAAAAAACAATCAAAGGGACCAAAGTGTTACTAAACTCAAACACCAAGGTTAAAATGTTAAGCTTGAAAACTCAGGAACTTAAGTGCAACCAAATCCAAGTACCAAAAATATATTTTTCTCCAAAGTTTTCTACTTAAAGAAAAAAACAAAAAATAAAAGAATTTTTTTTTTTTTTTTTTTTCCTCAATGGTGGCCATGTGTGTAAACTTGGAGGTCGGAGTCAAACAAGTAAAGCCAGGAAAAGCTGAGCAGAGCAGCCACGTGGACCCGCGCGTCACCTTTGACTAGGGTCAATTCCGCCCGCGTGGCGCCTTTCATTTACTCGCTAAACCAACTTTCCCAAGTTACTCGATAGTTCCAAAAGGAATTTAAACTTATTTTGTTGGACTTTTTCTTCATTTTTTATTTTACCATTTTTTCAACACAATTATAAAAATTTTGGTTCAATTTGTTACCTATATTTTTTTAAAAATTTAATTTTTTCTCTATGGTTTAGTCAAGTTGAGAAAATCGTGTTTGTCGTAGCCAAACTAATCAGATTTTCTTTTTACACGACAATAAATTGATGTTTTCAATTCGACCAAGATATTAAATATATTAGTTGACTTACTAGAATTTGTCTCAGCTAAGTCATAAACAACTTTACATATTATTAGATGTTAAATAATGATAATAACTAAAACGATTTATAAAAAAAGAAATAAAATGATTATTTTTCAAATTTAGAGATTAAGATAAAAAAAAAAAATAAATAAATAAATAAATTTGTAAAATTCAGAGAGAAAAAAATAGGATTTAAACTTGTGAAAGAAAAAGATCTTAACAAATCAAGCTTGGTCTTCTTCCTCTTAAATCCAAACAGCTCTCCAAGAAAATTCCTTTTTTATTATTATTATTATTTTATTTTTAAATTCTTCTTTCTTTTTTTTTTCCACAAAATGTAAATTATTGGTATTCCCACCTTTTAAAAGAATAATACTTTTTTGAAATGGTTTCAATAAGCTAAGCCGCGTGATATTCATGAATTTCATTGATTTTGACTGACCAAATCTCACTTGGAAAGTTGATTCCCATCTAATTGATATGGTAAATTAAGGCTGTTTCTTTAAATATATATATAGTAGGTTAGTGTAGGCCACAATTAGCCTCTAGCTTTTATGATATTTTAGTGTTTATATTTATTGCGACACGTTTTATTAGAATGTCACAAATGGATGTGATGAGCTAACATCTTGAGGCTATAGCGGTACTTTTTTTGACAATATGGGAGTGGGGGGATTTGAACCACATACCTCGTGGTTATCAGTACAAATTTATGTCAATTGAGCTATGTTCTTGTTGGTTATAGTGGTACTTGATATTTATCATTGACTTCCGATGTTCGAATTCTCACATCCATAAATGTTGTTGAACTCAGAAAAAAAAAATTAACATTTTGCGTTCACCAAATAATTAATGTTTAAATTGTATAAAAAAAATTAGAGGAAATTGATTTTGTTGAAATAAATTTATGAAGAAAAAAGAAAAAGGAAAAGTCTCACTACATATCAAATAATCTTAATCTAAAAAAATCCACTCATTTTCCATATAACAACAATATTGTAGGATATTCAATAAATAAATAAATAAAAAGAAACTTTTAAATTTCTTTGCTAAATAAGCATAAAATCCAAAAGTTTTTTTTTTTAAAATTTTTTTTTTTTACCTTTTGAGTAATAAGTTTGAGTGTAAACACTCATTTTGAGGGTATGTTTGGTTTAACTTTTAAAGTGTGTAATTTTGAAAAAAATTCTAGTGTTTAGCAGCCACTAAAAAAATAAATCATTTTGAGAAAAACACTTGAAAACAAATTGTTCAAAAAGAATTTTTTAGTATATAATAACCCGTTGTACAAAATATTTAAAATAAAATGTATTTTGAAAAACATTTAAACTAAAAGATATCCCAAACAGACCCAAAAGTACATAGATTAAAATAGAACAAAATAGAGAGATACCAAATCAAAATCAAAATGGACTCTAAAAGTCAAACTATACCACTATATTTTATTCCCCACCCAAAAAAAAAAAAATAATAATAAAAACAATAATTTGAAGCTATAAATTAGGTGGAAGTTAGCAGGCCAAAACCTTCCATCCAAGGTCACATTGCAATTGCCAAATTGCATTCAGCCAGTAGGATATAAAACAAACCAGACCTCTTCCTCTCTCTTCTATATCCAAACAAGGAAAGAAAAAAAAAAAAAAAATCAATAGCCCACAGAAAAATTTGAAATCAAAAGAGGGTTTCTTCTTTTTTCTTTGCAGAACTTCACCAAAAAAAAAAAAACAAAAAATGGAGAATTTGATGGGTCTTCTGAGAATCCATGTTTCTAGAGGTGTCAATCTTGCTGTAAGAGATGTTGTTAGCAGTGATCCTTATGTTATTGTCAAGATGGGCAAACAGGTTTCTTCTTCTTCTTCTTCTTCTTTTTTTTTTTTTTTAAGCTTTTGACAGAAAAATTATGATTTTTGTTTTTGTTTTTGGGTTTTGGTTTGTGTTGGATTTTCTTGATGTTTGTATGATTGTTGTGTTTGTTTTGTTTGGTTCCTTCTTGTGTTTGATGGTATTTGAAAAGTAGATCGATTTTTGGGCGAGAGCTAGATTTGTCTCGATTGTTTGTTTGGTTAAGCGCTTCTACTATTTCGAGAGTTCATGGAGGAGTCGTTTCTCGTGGATCAAAAACCATATGGACTTAAGCTTTTAGGTTCAGGTGTACCAGCTGAAAAAGTCCTTTACTCTTTGAATAATAATAAGGTCAACTTCATAGTTCGAACCCGATAAGGCTTTTTTATGCCTTTTTTTAAGTTGGGTTGCTGGATACGCTTCGTAGGTAATAGCAACAAGAGAGTAAAGAACGAAAGATCCTCCAAATAAAAATAGTGATTGAGTCCGGTCATTTAACATGGTTTACATTGATTCCTCTCTTTTTCCATCTATATTGAGTGCTAAATTCGTTAAGTCCACAAGTGAGAGGAGAGTTAAAAGTATTTTAATTCTTTTACTCGATACAGAAGTTGAAGACTCGAGTGGTGAAACAAAATATAAACCCGGAGTGGAACGAAGATCTAACTCTATCGATCCAAGATCCGAATCTTCCGGTCTACCTGGTAAGAAAGAATTATACGTCATATCATCCCACTTACGTTTACGATCAGCCTGTTTGATGACGTTCTCGTTTCGGTTGCAGATCGTATACGACAAGGACTTGTTCTCACTAGACGACAGGATGGGGGACGCAGAGTTTGACGTTCGTCCATTCATGGAAGCTGTGAAGATGAGGCTGAACAATCTCCCAAGTGGAACAGTCATTAGAAAGATTCAACCAAACAGGGAAAATTGCCTGTCTGAAGAAAGTTGCATTGTTTGGGCAAATGGACAAGTTGTTCAGAAAATGTTTCTTAGGCTAAGAAATGTTGAGTCTGGTGAAGTTGAGCTCGAGTTGAAATGGATCGATATTCCTGGTTCAAGGGGATTGTAGAGCTAGAACGATATATCATATTTTGTGATATCGGTTTCTTTTTGAGTTTAAGTCTAGTGTCATTTTGTGTCGATCCGAATATAGCTCAGTGGATAAGACACCAATTTAAAAGGTTGTATATTACTGTTTTTAGTTTTTTAAAAAAAAACTTTAAGAATGTCTATCTTTATTGTTGTGTAGTCTGCTCGGTTGTTTTGCACTCCAATTAGCCTACAAACATTTGCAATTGACGTCGTCGCTTTTTTTTTAACAAAAATAAAATATTCAATAGAATATGGTTTGTTTTCTTAAACTTATGTCCATATGGAGTCATGCCTATGGATGTAATGTATTTTAACTTTAAAGAAAGATTTGTGTAATTACAATAAGCAAATGACTTTTTCAAAATATTAATAAAAAAATAGTCACTTCTAGGAAGTTGTCACAATCTTAGATATGAATTTTTCTTTTAGTTGATTAACTTGAATTATTGATGTTTAGAGGGATGGAAGAAACTCCATTTATAGCTAACAGAGTAGACTTTAAAAATTCTCTTAAATAAGATAAAGTGAAATATGAAAATTTGAATTTGTTAGGACGGTCGTAACAATTCTCATATGTATAATTACGAGATCAATTTTGAATTGCTAAAACACTAAACTAAACCAGTAAAAATTCAACCAATAAACTAAGCTAAGATAGTGCAGTCGCTAAGGTCCCAAGTAATGACACTCTTCTACTCACGTACGAGTCACATATTTGAAGTCCAATTAAATGGTAATTTAACAGTAACTAGTAGAAAGGATCTGATTGCAACACTTGATAAGAGTACATAGGGATGATTGATTAAATTTAAAATTAAAGGGTGTGATCATAACAAAGTCTATAATTCATGAGTGGTTTGTAAACTTTTAAAAAAAAATAAAAAAAATAAAAATTGAATTACCTAAATGTGAATATAAAATTTAGAAGTGTTCTGGTTGACCCTATCACACATCCTAATCCACTAATTTTTTTTTTTTTTTTTTTTTGTGGGATTATGCCAAATTTTAGGTTTGGTTTTTGTTTTGTTTTTGTTTTTGTTTTTTAATATAAATTAAACAATGAAGAGCAATTGGGTTAATTTTCAACTTAAAAAAAGAATTTGAGTTTTTGGATTTGATTGGGTGAAGCTGAATTAATAATCTATTTTTCTAATGTGAGTTGAATGAGTGGGTGACATGTTCCACATTTTCTTGGAATAGAAGGAATATAAAGAGACTTGACCAACTGATTTACATTTAAAAATAATAATTTCTTTTAAAAAAATATTTTCTTCTTTGTTTTTTCATTCACCTTCTTGTCTTGTCTACAACCTCTTCTCTTGTTCGTGGCCTCCAATATTCTTTCCTAACCATTTCCTTTTTTAAAAAAATTATATTTAAAAAAAACGTTTTAAAATAAATAAAAAATTACAAATATATGATTAGAAATTCGAACCGTAAATCAATAAAAGAAATAACTAATATCTCAACCAGTTGACTTATATGTTCAAATTAACTTTAAAATTAAAAAAAAAAAAAGTTGAAAGTGAAAAATTAGATCTCATCATTTCTTTTTGTGTCAATTAGTATTTTATTAATGGAATTGTTTTGATGTTACTTTTCCTTTGAATTTGAAATAATTGATATCATTTGAATGTGAAAACACAAATATACTCATTTATATCTATGGGCCCTTAATGTCTATGTAATAATTTTTCAAAAATTTGTCCCCATTCTATTTTTCCAACTCTTTAGTTTGTTCTTTATGCATCAATTTGCTTCTCCCCCAAAAACTTTGACTTCTCTCTTTCCATTGACATGGATCCCTTTTGTCCCTTTTCCCTCAATCACTCATTCATCTCTCATTCCTTCCATTATTCCTCCAATTATTATTATTATTATTTATTTATTATTATTTTTTCAGTTCATCAACATTTGGAGTGGAGGGTTTCGAACCTCTGACCTTTTGGTCGAGGACACATGCCAATTACCGTTGAGCTATGCTCGCTTTGGTCATTCCTCCCATTATCTAAGTGCATGTTTGGGAGTGATTTTGAAATGACTAAAATCACTTTTGTCATGTTCGAAATCACCTCGAAACATACCTTTAATTATTTAAAATTAATTTCAATTTTTATTTTACACTTTTAAATGTGATTTTCATATCATCAAAATTAATTTTCAATTATTAAAGATATGTTTCGAGTGATTTTGAATACGACAAAAATGATTTTGACCATTTTAAAATCACTCTCAAACATACACTAAATATCTCTTTTTCATTTGGTCTCCCTCGCTAGATTGGTCTCTTTCATTGTCTAAATCTCTTTTTGTCTCATGTAATAATCAAGAGTTTAGGTCAAATGAGAAAAATACGTTGATTGGAATATTAAGTTATATATCTTTCTCATTGCCTAAATATCTATTTCTATATCAATTAGTCTCTTTCACTTCCTCGATCTTTCTTATCAATTATTAATGTATTTGGACATGCGAACATGCAAGTTAAATGCTATTTGATATATGAAACTCAATTTGTCCACTAACAAAGTCTAACCAGACCGTCAAGAAAATCTTTTTCTTCCAAATGGCATGTCCAAGTGATATGCAGATGTACTAATTATGTTAATAAAAGAATAATTCGATAATACATCTACTTTGTAATAACTATTTTTATATATGGAAAGACTTAATTGAATCCTTTTTAAATATTGGAGTAATAGTGAGAATTTTAAAAGAGTGTGGATCAAATTTAAAATGTCCCAATTGAAAATAACAACCTATGCTCGCTTTTTTTTATTTTATTTTTTTATTTTATTATTTTATTTTATTTTTTTTAACAACAACTATATGCTTGGGTTTGACATATTACTAGATGAGTTTTTTTTTTTTTTTAGTTCAACAATATTGGGGTGGGGGGATTCAAATCTCTCTGACCTCTTGGTCGAAGATACATGCCAATTACCACTGAGCTATGCTCATTTTTGGCTATTACTAGATGAGTTATTCATTGCAAATTTATGAAAATTAAAATATCAAACATAAAAGCTATTGATGGTAGAGAATTTGAATGGAGAATTAAACAAGAGAATCATACAGGCAATGCCAACAAGAGTGTAACTTAATTGACATAAAACTTGTACTTTCAATCAAGAGGGTCAGACGTTTAAATCCCCCACCACTCCACATGTTGTCAAAAAGAAAATGTAAAAAAAAAATAAAAAAAATATAGGCAACATAAGATATAGAATTTGAACTACCATCTATTTCAAGCATATAACCTAAAAATATATGGAAGTCTTACAATTTAAAAATTGTAAGAGAGTACAAAAAATGGTATAAGATGATATGTCATTATGACTTTATAAGAGGTTGGAAGACTTTCCACTTCATTGAAAAAGGAAAGGGGAGAGGAAAGCGAAGCTTAACGAACTTTCTGTTGGTCGACTACTACATATAAGCTACTGGCGTCAAGCTTTCTCCATCAGCTTCCTTTCGGCTTCGCGCGAGCCGCACAACACATAGCTGGAAGTTAGAGAGTCCATACTACCTCTCTAACCCTTCGCTCTGAGGGACTGTAGATAGGAAAGCACCTTCTTAATCACCCCATTCATCCAAAAGAGAAAGGACCTACGTATTTGCATGACCTTGGCAGATTTGACTTATCCATTTCATACATAAAATATTTCAAGCAAAAACATTCCTACAATCAGTATATTCCAGACGAAAAATGTTTATATATGTATATATATATATATAACATTGTTTATATTAGAAATGACATTAATATGCATAGTAGTTTGAAAAAGGAAACCTAAACACACTCAATACTTTTTTTTCCCCCTATTTTAAAGGAAAAAGTTGCTATAGAAACATTGACAACTAGAATAGATAATAAAAAAAAAAAAATAAAAAAAAATCTCATTTTCTACCTTTATCTCTTAGTTGTAATTGAATATTTGAAGTATGAGATACATGATATTAACATTTATATTTTATAAAAGAAAAAAGGGAAAAATATCTTTTTGGTCCCTGAGTTTTAATTAAGCAATAGGTGCGTTTGGTCCCTGAGTTTTCAAAATAGATCTTTTTAGTCTTTGAGTTTTGAGGAATAGATTAAAATGTCTAAGTTTTCAAAATGGATCTTTTTGGTCCCTGAGTTTTGATAAATAGGTTTAAAAGGTCCACTATATTATTATTTTTTTCTTCAAATAAAAATTCTTTGGTGTTATCCAGAAACCCATAAATGTGAAATTTCAATATAATGGAAATTTATGAAAAATTGGCACTATTTCTGTACAATTTGCTTGAATTTAACCATTCAAAAGCATATGGTAATTGGGCTTCTAAATGGGCTCCAATGGCAACTGAGCTCAAAGAGTTGGGCCCATTTGGCCACTGGGCTTAAGGGGATGCCCATATTTGGTAGCTGAGCTTATTTGGAAACTGGGCTTGATGTGATGGGCTCACTTGATAACAGGGCTGAAAGGAATGGGCCTGTTTGTCAGCTGGACTCAATGGACCGGTTGACGAACTCGTTTGATTTGGGGAAATTGTGGCAGATGACTAGGAAAAAAAAAAAAAAACAAACAAAAAAAACTAGTAAATAAATGGAATTTTTTTTAGTTCACCAATATTTGGAGGTGGGAAAATTTGAACCTTTGGTCAAAGGTACATGCTAAGTACACTGTACCATGCTCGCTTTGACAGCTAAATAAACGTTTTGGTTCTTATAATTTAATATTTAGTTTTTTTTTTCGATTTGACAAAAAAAAAAAAAGACCCAAATATTCAGATCTATATATATTTATAGTTTTTCTTTTTTTGAAATATATATAACCATTCGAGGATTAAGGAATAAACACTACAAACACTACAAAAAAAAAAAAAAAATAATAACAAACACTTTCATTTTCGCTCATAGTTTTTTTTTTTTATAAAGTTCAACAACAGGTGGATAGGAGTATTCGATTATCAACCTCTAGATTGAAGTCACATCTTAATCAATTATGTTCATGTTGGCAATTTCACATTGTCAAAATTATTGAAAATAAAGAAACATCAGTGACAAAAGTAGAATTGAGGGACATGTAATGAAAACGATAAAATGAAAATAAATGAACGTCAAAGTGAACATAACTCAACTGACATAAAAGATATATTTTCAATGAAGAGATCAAAGGTTCGAATCACTTCATCTCTCTGTCACGACCGATGGCAGAGAGTTAGCCGATGCTTGTTGAAGAGGGAAAAAAGAAAAACCCTTAAAAAGCAAGGAACATGCCCAAATGCATCTGTCATGCTTTACCCTAAAGACAAAGCAAAGTATGAGCATCATCTCCACTCTTAGAAAGCGCCAAACCACACCCCAAAAAATTATCCCCTAACAACTTTGACCTAACTTCCCACGTGGATCCCTAGTGGTGTATTTTTTAATTTATAAATTCTAATAATTTAGTTCTTTTAGTCCAAGATGAACTTCTTACCCCTCCGTCGAGCCCCATTTGAAAATTATTTGGTTTTTGGTTTTTAAAGATTAAGTTTATAAATACTATTCTTTCGGCGAGTTTCTTTGTTTTGTTATATACCTTCTTTCCATGTTTTTAAAAACTAAGTCAAGTTATGAAAAAAAAAAATATATAGTTTTCAAAAATTGGTTTTTGTTTTGGAATTCGGCCAGGAATTTAAGATGTACCCTTTTCACAAAGTTGAAAATGATTATGGGAAAATTGGAAGAAGACTAGCATAGTTTTCAAAAACCAAAAATTAAATGGGACGTTAGTTTATATTTAATACAACAAATTGGTCTTTACGGTTCAAAATTGTGCTAATCAATTTTAAATATTGTTTTAAAATTCCCTAAGTCTTTTATTAAAAATTTTGTCCAAATTTGTTAAGAAAATGTTGACCATTGTTATGTTTAAAATCATCCTGAAACATACTATTAATTATTCAAAATCAATTTTATGTTTGATTTTACACTAAAATGTGATTTTCATATTATCAAAATTGATTTTGAATGATTAAATAGTTTTAGAGTGATTTTAAATATGACAAAAGTGATTCTAACCTTTTCAAAATCACTCTCAAACATGCATTTGATATATTTGAATTGAACATGAACATATCACCGGAATACTGTTTAACACATGAGATCCAACTTATTTATCCTCTAAATCCAACCTATCCCTAGTCAAAACCATGAAGTAGAGGTTCGAATCTCCCTACCCTAAATGTTGTTAAACTCAAAAAATAAAAAATAAAAAAATAAAAGAAATCCAACCTATTAATTCGGTTTCAACACATTACAAGAGAAGGAAATCGGGTAGCTCATTCCGTGGCATAATTACTTAATTGAGAATTCTCAATACAACGGAAGTAAATTTGAGAATTTTAAGAGATTAAAGATCAAATTAAGAATAATCCAAAAAATTAGGAACTAATTAGTCTATCACATAAAGAATTTTCACCACTAAATTGTTGCCAAATTTAAATTACTGATTAAAATTGAAGTATTAAGAGATAACGTCTCTGGCTGTTTAAAATCTAGCTATTCGACTAATATTTTTTCTAGACCCGTGAAAATCATAATAAAGAAATTTCAAGAAAAGAAGCTGAAATCAAAACCACGTCCCCAGTTCCTACGCTCGATTCATTGCTAGAAAACAATTAATTAAACACCACAAACAGCATCAAATTTCTTCGATAACTACATCAAATTTCCAATTCCACAAATTCAGGACACAAAATTACTGCGAGAACTTCGATTTCATCCATTTTAGAAACAGAGAGCACAATCAATTAGAGAGAGAGAGAGAGAGATGAACTAATGATTTGTTTCCTTGAAGAACTAGAGGATCTCCGATTAAGATCTAAAATCGGAGGAAGTGAAATTCATTCTAGAGATGTTTTGGTGCCCTAATCGGTTACACACGGCAAAAGGATGGGAGAAATAGAATCACAAACTGTACACTAAGAAACAACTAAGAGTAACAGATTTAGTTTGAAAACTCTAAACCTAATTTGATTCAATTCTGAAACTACCTCTACCGACGGAGACGATTAGGAGCGAGTCATCATCTTCTTGAACTCCTCGAAATTTACATGGCCGTCGCCGTCAACATCGACGGAACTGATCATCCGGCAACAATCTTTGAGGCTACATTTTTCACCGAGGCGCTTGAGAACAGAGTGCAACTCCTTGGCGGAGATTAAGCCGTTCTTATCGATATCGTAGAGATCGAAAGCGTCCTGCAGATCTTTGTTACCTCCGGCAGTGGAGGAGGCGTCCTGATGAAACTCGGCGAACTCGTCAAGGTCGATGAATCCGTTGCCGTCCTTGTCGATCTCGGACATAATGCGTTGGATCTCGTCGTCGGAAATCTTGCCGCCGAGTTCGCCGAGGGCGGCGGCGAGCTCCTTGACGGAAATCTTGCCGTCGCCGTTCTTGTCGAACTTCTTGAAGACCTTGATGACCTCGTCCATGGAGCCCAAGGGTCCTGGATTTGAGAGCGAGTTCTTCTTCGCCATGGGCGTGAAGGTAAGGTTTGAAATTTGAAAAAAAGTTTTGTGATTTTGTTTGTTTTTTCCTTTTTTATTGGATGGTTTGCTGTTGAAATATATATAGAGACAGCCGAAACCTTCCACGCGGTTTCCACGCGTTATTGCAGGCGGTGATCGGGAGAGTGTCAGTGTACGAAACTTATTGTATTTACTACTTTTTTTAATATAATTTCTTTTTAAATATAAAAATTACTCAATTAATTAAGATATATATATATATATATATATATTTTTTTTTTTTTGAGAATGTTAATTAAGATATATAAATATACATTAAATTGGTGATTTGAAAATAGGGTTATGAACTTTTCACAAAAAAAAAAAAAAAAAAAAGAAGAAAAAAGAAAAAAATGGATTGAATGAAAAAGCTGTATTTCATCTTTTTAGATATGTATGTGATGTGGCAAAGTGAGCATATAGCTCAGCGGTAATGGACATGTACCATCGACTAAGAGATTGGAGATTCGAATCCCCACCCCAATTAATATATATATATATATATATATATATATATATATATATGTGACGTTAGATTTAGAAATGGAGAGAATATTTGTCATACTATAGATAGGGATTAAATACACCTTAACCCTCGAATTAAAATCTTGACAATTAAGAGAGAAAGGTAGAAAAAATTTAATCCATTAAACACACCTTACCCCACGAATTAGAAAAGTTCAAGAAATGATTTTAAATTTGAGAAGTGATTTTAAATTATTTATCTCATTTGGAAGGAGATTTAAAATGGATGTATTTAAAATTTTTTGTATTTGGATGGTAATGGGGAAAAGAGAAGAAAGTGAGAAGTTCACTAATATAGGTTTTGTAATATTGATTTATGAACTAAAATATGGCAGAGTCAAATAAGTAATTTAGTTCTAAATCTTGTGAAATCTCGCATGGTTTTTGTTGGAATTTTTTTTAGGTAAAAAACACGATTTGAAATCACTTCGGATTTCATATCATTCTCTTTTTTTGTGATTACGCACAACATAATTCATTTGAAAATCTGTTAGGATTAAGAATCCCTCGTCATCATGAGATTCCATACAGAGTATAAAAACTAGCTGCAAATATGAATTCAAATCTAATCATGATCAACATACTTAGAATCTAGCCATGCACAAAGTCAAGCAACTTAAAAAGGAATTAAACTCAACACCCCAATACTCAAAATACAATTAGAAAAAATCAAAACACACACCATTTAGGGTTTAGAAAACTAGTTCATTTGGTAACAAATTTAGGTCCCGTTTGATAACTATTTAGTTTTTTGTTTTTGGTTTTTGGTTTTTAAGCTTATAAACACCACTTCCAACTCTAAGTTTCTTTGGCTTTTCACCTTATCTTCTTCCTATGTTTTCAAAAACCAAACCAATTTTTGAAAACTAAAAAAAGTAGGCCCCGTTTGATAACATTTGGTTTTTGGTTTTTGGTTTTGAAAATTATGCTTGTTTTCTCCCAATTTTCCTACCATGGTTTTCATCTTTGTCAAGGACACATTTGAATTCCTAGCCAAATTCCAAAAACAAAAACAAGTTTTTGAAAACTACTTTTTTTAGTTTTAAAACAAAAAACCAAATGGTTATCAAACAGGGCCATAGTTTTCAAAAACTTGTTTTTGTTTTTAGAATTTGGTTAGGAATTCAAGTATGTCCTTAACAAAAATGAAAACTATGATGAGGTAATTTAAAGAAAACAAGCCTAATTTTCAAAAACCAAAAACCAAAAACCAAATATTTATCAACGGGGCCTTAGTTTTTTATTTTTGAAATTCTAAAAACAGTTATGAATTTATGAAGAAATTTGAAAAACGGAAAATTATACTCCATTTGATAACCATTTAATTTTCGGGTTTTTGAAAATTAAGGTTATACACACCCTACTTCCACATATAAGTTTCTTTGTTTTAGTATCTACTTTCTTCTTTGTTTTCAACAAAAAAAAGGTAGTATTCAAAAACTTGTTTTTGAAATTTGACTAGGAATTCAAATGGATCCTTAACGAGGATGAAAACCATTGTAGGGAATTTGGGGGAAAACAAACATAATTTTCAAAAACCAATAAACAAAAAAAAAAAACCAAATGGTTATCAAACAGGGCTATAGTTTATTTTATTTTATTTTTTTTGTTCCACAACATGTTGAGCTGAGAATTTGAACCTCTATATTTAGTTTGTGGGTGCAGTAGTTTAATCAATTAAACTTTTTTTTAGTTGATCAACATTTAGGAAGATTCGAATGTCTGATCTCTTGGTTGGGAACACATGCTAATTATCGAGTTATGTCCAAGTTGACTAAAGTTATTAATTGTGTATTTGAAATAATTTGTAAAAAATTGCTTTTTGAACAAAATAGGTTTTTCTATAAGCATCTTTGAAAAAACACTAATAATTTAAATTGTGCTTAGTATAGCTTTTTTGTGATCAAAAGTGGTTTTTAAAAAATCTTAATAAATAAAAAGCACTTCAAAAAAATTAGATTAATTCATAAACACTTGATAAATGGATTATCCAAAAATGACTTTGTAAATCCTCCAAATATGTAATAAAAAAAATTATAATTAATAATTTTTTAATATAGTGCAACCAAACAAATTTTTTATTTAAAATACTTTTGAAAAATATGTAAGATATAATAACATTTTTGTCGAAAATATTTTTTTCAAAAGTGTTTAAATTAGAAGGTATTTCAAATGAATCCCAATACTTTATTCGGTTGAATTGTTTATTACTTTTTTTGTTTAATATGATAGAGATTCATAATTTTTATCTATTACAAAAGGGTTTTTTTTTTTTTTTTTTTTGAGAAAATTACAAAAGATTTTTTGTGCCTTAAAAAAGTTGAACAATTTATTGACAACTACTTGTACTATACTTCGGTCCATTATTTATAGTCCTCACTTTAAAATTTTAATTGAAATGACGTTTCACTTTGAGGATAGATATTCATAGATGAGATTTTCTTATTGCTAATATTAGTTGTGAGTTTAAATTCAACCAATCTTTCCAAAAGCCATAATTAATGGCTCGAGTGATGCCACGTAGTTTGCCTGGGATAGATATTCATAGATGAGATCTACCCTATTATTTTAGGACATTTAGTCTTGGGCTGTTGGTAGAAAATTTTTAGTACTACGATGGTACATATTCTTGCTATTCAGTATTTGACACGTCATTCAATGATATATTATTTTATTTCATGAGTTACACATGATTTTTAAATGCTTCGTTATTTTATGTCAGACAATGAATGGAGGGATCGGTATGAAAATTTTTCATAATATTTTTGATGAGTTGACGTAAATTTAAAAGAGGAAAAATTTTCATTTAATTAAACCATGAAAGTTTCTAATTCCTTCTTGAAATATCTACCATTTTCTTGTAAATTTATAAGAATATTGAGTTTTTTTTTTTTTTTTTCTCTCTAAGATGACATCTTTTCTCCTTTAATTTTTTTTTCTAATACACTAAGTATATGGAACAATTACCGGTAGATAAGAGATTAAATTGAAAATTTTTAAACAATGAAGACTAAATTGAAAAGAATACTTAAATCTTAGGGACTAAGAGTGTGTTTGGTTTAATTTTTTAAGTATTTTATTTTGAAAAAATTTCTAGTGTTTGACAACCACTAAAAACGACTTATTAAAAAATGAGATTAAGAAATAAACTATTTTGAAAGAAACACTTGAAACCACTTTTTTAAAAAGAGTTTTTAAGTATACAATAACTTCTTATAAAAAAAAAAAAAAAGAGTATACAATAACCTATGTATAAAAATCTCTTAAAAAAAAAAAAAACTTGTGTATAAAAACACTTATGAAGAAATATAACCAAACATATAAATATTTAAAATTTAAACAATTTTTATACAAAATGTTTTTCAAAAAATGTATTATTTAAAAATATTTAAATTAAAAAGTATTCCAAACGACCCTAAAAAACATATTTTATAAAAATTAAAAAAATTATGTTATTATTGGACATTAAAATCCAAAGAAAAAACATGTACATAAAAAGTAACTTAAGGTAGACTTCCAAATAGAGGTTAACATGAATTTATTTGAATCTATATTAAAATAAGAAAGATTTTGAGACTAAACAAGGGAGACAGTGTAGCCAAAGTGAGCATAGCTCAACGATAATTAGCATGTACCCTCAACTAAGAGGTTGGAAGTAAAAAAAGAGGTCAAAGTGAGCATAGTTCAATAATAATTGACATATATTATCTACTTGAACATAGCTCAATGTTTAAAACATTTTTATTTTATTTCTCGAAGATCATATATCATACCCACTCTTGCATGTGATCTATATTTCTAAAAAAAAAAAAAAAATGGTATGAGACAACTTAATAAGGAGAGTGCATAAAGAATTGGTAGGTATTATCTATAAAACTAATGCTCCTCAAAATAAATAAATAAATAAGGAACAATTTATTATTATTATTTCCTATCAATGGAAAATTTCATAATTAAACGTATTTAGAATGTTGAAAGTTTGAGATTACTTTATGGAGAAAATTTCAATTTTGATAGCAAATTAAGTTTGTTTAGGTCTAAGGAATGAATGTGGAAAGAATCCAGGTTAGTTGTAGAGGTCATCTTCGATTTCAATAACGATTCAAGATATTACAGATTCTAGTGGTATAGAACGAACATAAATTATAAATGCTAAAATCAAATCAAATCACATAAATGACCAAATCTAACCAAACCACATGATAGAACGTGAACAAAAAAGATACCCCAATTCAACGATAAAATACC
The DNA here is from genome assembly GCA_017139565.1 of Luffa aegyptiaca. Taxonomy (NCBI): domain Eukaryota; kingdom Viridiplantae; phylum Streptophyta; class Magnoliopsida; order Cucurbitales; family Cucurbitaceae; genus Luffa; species Luffa aegyptiaca. Next base: position 2,660,419 of record CM029396.1, read on the forward strand.
TAACACCAACTAAAAAGTATCTTTTCATTCTAATACAAACAAACAAACGAGAACCCAAAAAACCTCGTCCAGCCACAAAACTCGAGACATTAATTTCACCACTCGATTAGATTTATAACTTTTCTTTATTTTCTAATCTACTTTCGAGATCGTCTCTTTTCGACCAATCGATTAGATTCGCCGGTGATACAAAACCATTCAAGTTTCACCACGTGGCATTGGTAGATGGGATCCAAAAGACAATGTCCAGAAACTAGAAAGTGGCAGGCCGGGCAGGTCACTGAGCTGCCCTTTTCAAAAGCAAGTTCCCGTGGTCCCGACCGCATCTGATTGCGACTCTTTTCCCGCTTGAAATAAATAAATTCAGTTTCGGAAACTTTTTCTTTTCTCCTTTTTCGGAAAAAAAAAAGAACTGTTTTCAATAAATTAAAAAACTTAGAGCTGTATAAAAAGTCAATAAATTTATATCTATATTTAATAGTAATTTAATTATCACGAAAATGATTTTTATTATTAATATTAAATGTGGTCGAGTGTATTCATGGGAAAGCGCGTTGATTTTTCAGAAATTTTCATTTTGGCTAAATTATAAAAAAATACCTCTGAACTAAGTTTGTTTCAAAAATGCCCTGAACTTTGAAAAGTTTCAAAAATATCTCTTAACTTCGAAAAATGTTTCAAAAATACCATTGCCGTTAATTTTTGGATGGAAACCGTTAGAATTTATGGTGATAGGAGGAAAAAAGAAGAAGCATTTTTCAATAAGGGTATTTTTTAATTTTTTTTGAAAGTTCAAGGATATTTTTGAAACTGAAACTTTAGCGGTTTCCATCCAAAAATTAACGGAAAGGGTATTTTTGAAACTTTTCAAATTTCAGTGGTATTTTTAAAACTTTTCAAAGTTCAGGGACATTTTTTAAACAAACTCCATAGTTCAGGGACATTTTTTATAATTTAGCCTTTCATTTTTCATACTATTTCATTTTCAATATTATTATCTAAGATTTTTAATTAGTTGGTCAACTATTATTACAAATAATTCAGTATTATACTATTATCCACTACAGTTGCAACTAGGTTTTATTTTTTTATTTTTCGAAAAAAAAAATCTTCAACTAGGGATATTTAAATGTCGGATGACTCGAAAAAAAATCAACTAATTTAATCTAAACTAATATGGCAGTTAGTTTAAGTTACATGTAAGGGTGTTAAAGTCTCCATTGGCATATATTATTCTTGTAGACATTTTGACATGTCTAAATCATCATTTTTGTTTATTATTTTTTCCAGATGAAATTAATATTTTTATTATATCATTAAATAAAAAAAGGAGACGTACGCTTTTGGTCATGAGATTTGAAGTTGCTGTCTATTTGGTTCTTAAAGTAAAAAAAAAAAAAAAAACAGAATATTGTAGTCTCCAACGTTTAGAGAATGATTCTAAATAGTTATGGAAAGCTCTTTTTATTGACTATCAATAAGGTGATGTACGTGGCAGTTAAATTGTTAATTGTATCTCTCTTTGCTAGCTGTTGTCGTTGTTGTCGAAAGCCTTCACCCTCTCCTTGGTATCATTATTGGAAGCCCTTCAGTTTGAGGAATTCTCCCATTTTTTTTTTTTTTTTGCTAAATTTGATTGGGAAGAAGTTATCCTCCAAATTTGGATTTTTTTTTATTTTTATTTTAATAAGGAAAAAATTTGTTCCATTCTTCGGTATAAGCAATGGTAAGCATGCCAATAATCGACAACGACGAGTAGCTCGGTGATGGCAAGCGACAATGATGGAGGATGGGGACAATGACACTGGTGAAGTTTGCTAAAGAAGAAGGAAGGAAAAAAAGAGAGAAGAAACAAGGAAGAAGATGTCAACTCATATAATCTAATTATCAAAAAGTAATATATAAAATTAATATAATTTGTCATATCAATTAATATAATTTGTCATATCACTTTTCTATTAGTCAACTTGTTGCCAAATTCCAGTTAGAGAAAAACGTTAGCCTTCAAGTGACAACAATGGTAGATTTATTTGAAGGGGAAAAAACGTAGCCTGCAAGACAAAAAAAAAAAAAAAAACAAAAAACTACGTACACACCAGTGTGGTACTTGCGACATTGATTCTGATGCTTAAATCAGCTAGGAGGTTATGAGTGTAGCAAATAGTTGAGAATGAAGAAGAAGACCCTTCTCTTAGATTAGATTGAAGAAGAGTATTTATACCTTATTTGTTTTAAGGTTGAAGTGGATTGAACTGGGCCGTTAGAGGTCTCCAGGAGCTAGGAGTGTGCAAGGCAAAAGGCTCCATGGGCTGAGCCATGGTCGGCCTTGGCCCAGCGCTAAGGTCGAAGTTGGGAATTGGGCCAAGCCCAATTTCTTCTTCGTTTGCTTGGTCTGGGCCTCATCATTTGGTGCTTTTTTTTTTTTTTTGAAGGTTGATCAGTTTGTTCCTGTAGGATTTTGGAATTCCCAATTCCGTTACCGAGGAAGCAATTGGACCGTTCGTAGTTAATTTTGTTTCTACTAAAATACCAATACATTGGCAAAAGGTTAAGCGGTGAAAAACATACCTCTGTTGACGACTCTGAATACTTCAACGAATGATTCTTGATTGCTCTGCAACAACGAAGAACACCACCATTTGATCTTCCCCGCTATAACTCTGAGATTAGGAACGTAGTTGTGCGACTACCTAATCTTGAATGGGAAAAACTCTAGAGAGAAAACTCTCCCTAGAGTTCTTGAGTTGAGAGAATATGAGAGGGCCTTATGGTGGCCATATGTTGTATCACATAAACCCTAGGGTTAGTGTTCTATTTATAGGAGAAAGGCCATGAATAAAATATTCATTTAAAATCAATTATTTCTATAATTGATTTAATCTTTTCCATAATTAATCAATTCCATAACCAATCAATTCCATAATTGATTAATCTTTTCCATAAATGATTGATCACTTCCATAAGTGATTAAATCATTTCCATAAATGATTAATTACTTCCATAAGTAATTAATCATTTTCATAATTGATTAATTTTCAATTAATTAATTCTTTAAATTAATTAATCACCAATTAAATATCATATATTTAATTTCAGACCTTCTATTAGTTAATTAATTAATTACCCAATTAAATATCATATATTTAATTTCAGGCCTTCAATTAATTAATTCTATAATATGAATCAAATTCATATTAAATTTGGAACTCCTTCCAATTCTCTTATATCCTATAAATTTAACATGAATCAAATTCATATTGATATTTGAACTTCTTCAAATATTTATTTCTCTCATAATAATAAAGTTTAATTTCAAATTAGACTTTATATTTTAATGTATCATTATACATTATATTAATTTGTATCTCATACAATTAACTTAATTCCCAATATGAATTTGAACTATTCAAATTCTCTCAAGATATAATTGTTCCTAATTACTCTTTACGAGCTAGCAGGGGGACCTAATGGACCTACAGATCAGAAGCTCCAATGATATGAGGTTAACCGATTAAACTCATTAATCAGGTTAACCAATATTCATTAACTGTGGGTCATTCCACTAAAGACCCACAACTGAACTCTTCTCACTGTAGAACATTTCTGTGTCCACGGATATAGACCTATACCGGTAAGTCAATCCTTCACGAGTGTTCGTAATCACGGCTGGGTCAAATTACCGTTTTACCCCTGTGTTACATCTGTCTCCTTAAGTACCAGCGCTCCTCTAATGAACAACCTGTTTATGGTCCAACCATTAAACAGAAAGTCCCTCTCGGGCCAGTGAGAAGGCGGGATCCCTTTGTTCAAGTCCCGGAGTCACCACTTAAGGGAACACTCATCTACTTCTCCTAGAAGTGGGAAGGAGTGAATTCCTTCTTGTGTTGTCATGTCCCCAGCCTCCCACTCGGTCTTGTCCCCAAAAAGGAAGACATATTGAGTCGGCGTATTGGCCACTCTCACCCATGCTAATCAAAGGACAATCCCTCATGAGAAGGAGTTCATGACACACTCAGGATTAAGACTGAGTTACCTAGGTCATCCTATTGAAACAGTAACCTAACTAGTTAACGGTGTTATAACTAATGGTTGACTATTTCGTGGTCCGGTCTTATGCAAACTCATTGCATAGGATACCCCCGCTCGCATGTCTCCTACATGGACGCCTTGGATCAATACGTCTGTATCGAATACAAAGCGGGCCGTATCACATAGTGTTATCAGGATAAGGTACCCATCCTTATCCCTATACTATAGACCTTTTAGGTTGTTACTTGAACACCGATCCCTGTATGTCCCCACATACTAGTTCAAGTCACATGTAAGCAACCTTGGATCTTAGTTTATTGGATTTGGGTCAAATTGTGCAATATTTACTTTATTGTAGAAACTCAATAACACTTTATTGAAACAAGTATACAATTTGTTTACATTCACTATCTACGAGTTTTAGGGCATAAAACCCAACAGTTCCTTCATGATTGAGTTGGTGCAAAATTACCTATAACACACATAATAGTTAGTTTGAGTTCAAAATGACCATTTAAAACTATTTTTAAAACTTTAGAGTTAAAAGTGTCCCTTATAAAATGTGAAGTACCACAAATATAAATATCAAATTCAAACTTTAGTGATGATTAATAGTTTAATTTGCGTAAAAAAAAAATAATGTGAACCTAACCATAATAAATAAGAATTTTTAACGTTAAATGATGAAACGTTTATTTATTTATTATTTTTTTTTTGAGTTCTATGAAACATTTATTTATTAGTTTATTTTGTTTTTATTTTTTTAAAAAAATTTCTTGATCCTTATGATTATTCTAGAAATATTAGAGTAGTGGAGCTCTAAAAAAAATTAGAGTAGTGGAAGATTGAACCATCAATATTAGAGATAATAATAATTTCTTATCTAGTAATTAACTAGGATCAATTTGATATTTTCAATTATTTTTCAAGCAAATAGGACATCAATTCCTTAAAGTCAAGATTGATGTCACATTAAAAAATAACATTTATCACATTTTTCTTTTTAAAATAAAAAAATAATTTCTTACAAAATTTATGTTCAGTCTCTTTTTTGTTTCTTTATTGTTCTTCTTCTAAACATAAAAAAGAATATGGATTTTTCAATACAAATCTTCATCTAATTTTTCTTTTTCATATTTGTTTTTCTACATTTCAGATTTAAATTTGTTCTAATCTATGACTACCATGTTTTTTTATTTTATTTTTATTTTTTTGAACAGTTATATAGAGGTGTTCTAAAGGTTGGGTTAACTTGAATCAAGTGAAAAAAAAAAAAAAGACAAAAGAAAACAGAAACAAAAACAAAAACTTTGAATCAAGAGACTTATTACAACATTTTTCCTAGACACAAATGATTCTAAACTTTGAATATAAATTACGTAAGCCAACAATTTATTTTCTTTAAATTGGGTAACTAAATCATACTTTTAATATGATTGATGACGATTCTAGAACTCTTTTATTTTAATTAAAAGACTCTAAAAGAAGACGTTGGTTGCTCCACGTCATGATGACGTTTGGATAGGAAATGAAATGAAAATTTCTATATCATGATCCACAGATTTTTTTTGTGTGTATTTATAATTATTTATATTTTTTTATTTATTACTTTTTTTTTCTGGTTAAACTACCTATTGAGTTGTCATGGTTTGTGAAAGGCACAAAGATATTTGTTGAATGATAAATATTATTACAATTGATATTTAATATTTGATTTTGAGTAACTGTACTTCATATGAATTATATATTTTAGATATTGTCTTATTATCATTAAGTTTATATCTGTTTTTTGTTATTTTTTCAAATCAAAATAAAAATTTATCGTATTCTTAGGGTCCTTTTCTTTGGGATAAAAGATGCCCTTTTAGAAACGTTATTGATTTCTTTATTCTTTTTAAAATTGAATATTAAAAAGTAATTATGAACCTATATAACATAATGAGTCTTGTTTTCGCCAACACGAGCCAACACAACTAGCATAAATTAGTTGTACTAATGACTAAGAGTTATGTGGTTCGCATCCCCCACGTCCCACATGTGTTGTTAAAAAAAAAAAACAGTTTTGTTTTCAACCCGTTGAATAATGACCAGATTGACGATAATGGTTTAAAGGTCAAACTTAAACCATTAATTTTTTAAAAAATACATGAATAAAAGTAGTGTTTATAATTTTAATTTTAAAAAATCAAAAACATAAAATCAAAAGGCCACCTGATGTAATTTTCTTTGAAATCAAAGACTTCCATGACAAAGATGAATCATCGTTTCTTTTCAAAAAAAAAAAAAAAGAAGAAAGAAAGAATATCGTTTCATTCATCGTCTTAAACCAAAATGGTAATTCAAAATTTAAGATTCCGTTTGATAACCATTTGATTTTTTATTTTTGGTTTTTGAAAATTATAATGATTTTATCTCAGTTAATTTCCTTACAATGAGTTTCATCTTTGTTAAGTACAAATTTGCATTCCTAACTAAATTCCAAAAACAAAAACAAGTTTTTGAAAATTATTTTTTTTTAGTTTTCAAAACTTGATTTGGTTTTTTAAGACATGAGAAGAAGGTGGATAGCAAAACAAAAAAATTTATGAGTGGAAATAGTGTTTGTAAACTTAATTTTTTAAAACCAAAAACTAAAAAGCAAATGATTATCAAACCAGGTCTAAATTCTTTTAACTACACCACTTCACCAACATGCATAACAATACATATATATGGGGAAGCAACCATTTAAGTCAACAATTGCCCCTTTATTCAAGTTCAAATACACATTCATAATGCTAACAATTACAATATGCACCAAAGGCCTGGTTCTTCATTAGTTGATAGCAAGGTAAGCTTCAAGTCCTATGGTGATCTTAGAAGCAAATTCCAGGTAAACTTCAGGGGAAGGGACGTCCTCATCGGCCTTCTCGAACTCGATCGACCAAGTCACGGTGGCACCTCCGATTTCTTCGTTGTCGGAGGCTCGAAATATTGCCTTGAACAAGCTGTATTGGTTTAGTATGTCTCCTTCAACAACTTCGTATGTGATTGACTTGTTTTCTTCATCCACATCTGCTAGTCTCACCTTCATTTTTGCCGGGCCAACTGTAGGCAATAGCACACCTTTTAATTTATTTAGGTTCGGTTTGATAATGATTTCGGTCCCGTGGATAACTGTTTGGTTTTCGAAAATTAAGCTTATAAACACTACTTCTACCTGAACTAAGGTTTTTTTTTTTCTTTTTAATTTTTTTAATTTTATTTATCTACTTTCTTCCCATGTTTTAAAAAACCAAGTCAAGGTTTGAAAACTAAAAAAGGTAATTTTTAAAAACTTGAATTTGTTTTTTGAATTTGACTAAGAATTCTAACGAGTCCGTAACAAAGATGTAAACTATTGTAAGAAAATTGAGAGAAAACAAACATAATTTCCAAAAACTAAATGGTTATCAAACGAGGTCCATTTTTAGTTTTATGTTTTTGAAAATTGTGTTTGTTTTCTCGCAACTTCTTTAACGTTGTTTTCACCTCTCTTAGAGAGACATTTGAATACTTAACCAAATTTGAAAAGACCGAACAACTTTTTTAGTTTTCAAAACTTGGCTTTGGACTTTGTAAACATAAAAAAAAAAAAAAAAGAAACTTGTGGGTAAAAGTAGTATCGATAAGCTTAATCTTCAAAATCCAAAACTCAAAAGCTAAATAGTTATCAAACGAGGTCTTAATTTTTTTGCGATTTTTTTTTTTGAATTCAACAATTTGTGAGATGTGAGATTCAAACCTCTAACCTCTTGGTTGGGAGCACATGCTTTAATAATAACTAATTTCGATGTAAGAAAGTATCAGAGTGTGTGTTGACTCACATATTAGGTTCGTATAATTTAAAGTTAAGAAAAGTCGAGCTTATGTTCATACAAAGTATGAATTTATTTATTTTAGGTTACAAGTTTAGCTAATTCCACAAACTACCTAAACTTCGGTTTCAGAACCACGAGTCTCTAAACTATCATATATATCATTTCAATTTTCTAAAGCATACATAAAAATAAAAACCGATCGACTGTCTACTCAGTTTAAATAGAATTCGTTAATCGTGATCATCTTTCTCATTCATATCAAACCGATACACGGGGTTCGACATCGGTTTTGGCCAAAAACCGACCTATAGTGAAACCATAAATAAGTAGAGATTTAAAGCTTAAAGAATGTGAAAAAAGTTTGAGTATAGCTTACCAATGTCATAAGACCAGTGCATGAGAGAGCCAGTAGTAAAGTCATTGCCTTCAAGGAATTCAAAGCTATGAAGATTCTTAGGGAACAATTCAACCAAATGGTGCATATTGTGCCTAAACAAACCATAGAATTTCTCAGCAGAAGTTTTTGTTTGAACATCTACAGAGAGTTGGGAAATCTGAGCCATTTTTTTTTTCTTATTTCTCTGCAAAAACTCAAGATCTAATGATAATATGAGAAACCCAAGTGGGGTTTTTATATTGAAAATTTTATTATTATTATTATTATTATTATTATTTTTTTGCAGAAAATTTTCTTGCAACTTGATTCTGTGACCACTCCAAATTCTGCATCTTTTAGTTTCTTTCTTTCTCTCTTTTGGTAAACAAACAATTGGAAAAAAAAAAAAAAAATTCTCATATGCTTTGTTCTGAATGTACCAATAATTTTATTTTATTTTTCTTTTAGTACTAGTGGATAACATAGGATTCTATCTCAAAACTAATTGACCGGTAGAGGAGGTTAAGAAGTTATAATTTATAGTATTACGATATTACATACTTCTTCCATTCAGCATTTAACACATCGTTTAATAATATAATATTTTATTTCATGGATCTCACACCATTCTTAAATGCTTCTTTCATGGCAAACAATGAATGAAGGTACGTAGTATAGAAAATTTTTCATACTACCTAGAAATTTTCTTGGGAGCTATCATAATAGGATAGAAGAGAATCCAAAAAGCTCGACTAAAAATAGGCCAGAACGGAGTGAGGAAGGAAGGTGGGAAAATTCCTCGAATTTTTTTACAAAAGTATATATGCAATACTTTTGAATAAAAAAACTTTTCGAATAAAATCGACTTTTCAAAATGGGTTTAAGACATATTTGAGAGTGGTTTTGAAATGACTTATAAAGTAACATTTGTTATGTCTTTTTAGTGAAAAATGACATGACAAAAGTGAGATTTTGGTCATTCCAAAATTACCCCAAACATGTATTTAGAATAGTTGATTGAGTGATTATTTTATAGGATCAAAATGTTTTTTTTTTCCAATTCCTTGATAATATAAATTTGGATTAATTCAAAAACCTTTTTTTTTTTTTAAAGAAACACTCGATAGATGGTATATCGAAAAAGTGACTGAAAGTTGAATGACTGGAAATCTCTTTAAGATATGTGAATTAGTTTTGAATGTACGTAGTAAAGGAAAAATTATTAGGTGTTCTCGATGCAATGAGGTCCCCTCTTTAAAACCGTCAGATGTAAATCGTTAAATTTGTCTACCCCTAATAATCGTTGGATACATAATCGAGATACTTCTACAATTTCTCTTTCTTACATCCAATGGTACAAAACTAACGGCTTCATTGCACTGGGAGCACCTAAAATATTCTTGTAGTAAAGCCAAACAAGTTTGTTATTTAAAGCCCTTTTGAAAAAAAAAATGTAAGATGTAAAAATGAGACCCTAAGTTTTTCTTCTAGTTTGTTACTCTGAAAATTTGTAGAAAAAAGATTATATATAAAATATAAAAATGTAAAATTTTGTCATTCTTTCATAAAAAAAGAAATTTTCTGTCTTCGCCTAGGCGATGGGAGTTGATAATATTGAGTGCCAAAGATCAGTACAAAAAAAAAAAAAAAAAAAGTCAAAGAGAAGCAAGAAAATAGTAAAAAAAAAAAAAAAGTAGAGATGCATGAAAAACTTTTATGTAAAAATGAGTACTCCAAAAAAAATGACAAAAGAGAAGCAAGAAAATAAAAATAAAAAATATTAAAAAAAAAAACATGTAGAGATACATGAAAAACTTCCATTGAAAAACTATGGACAAAGAAGAAAAAACCTTTTGTAAATAACAAATTGGTACATGAGGACGATTTTTTTTAAATACAATTGTATATTGTAATAAAAACACTACCAAAAATGGAATAATTTCCATAAACTAGGTTAGATTCGTTTAAATTCCAATAATTTATGCTCCATTTGGTAATAATTTTGTTTTTAGTCTTCCGTTTTTTAAAATTATGTTGATTTTTTCACAAATTTTTTACATTTGAATTTTTAGTCAAATTACAAAAACAAAAACAATTTTTTCAAAATTGTTTTCTCAGGTCCCGTTTGATAACCATTTGGTTTTTGGTTTTTAGTTTTTGAAAATTAAGCCTACAAACACTACTTCAACTTCTAAGTTTCTTTGTATTGTGTTATCTATCTTCTTTCTATGTTTTCAAAAACCAACCCAATTTTTGAAAACTAAAAAAAATAGTTTTTAAAAACTTGTTTTTGTTTTTGGAATTTGACTAGGAATGCAAATGTGTCCTTAACAAATACGAAAAATCAAATGGTTATCAAATGAAATTGAAGGAAAACAAACATAATTTTCAAAAACCAAAAACCAAATGGTTATCAAACGGGGTCTTAGTTTTTAAAGTTGGACTTGGATTTTGAAATCGCCTTTAAAAAAAGATAACAAATCAAAGAAACTCATCATGAATGAAAATAGTGTCTATAAGCTCAATCTTCTTTACACGCATATAATTTCCAAAAATCTCTCGAGTGTTAGCCAGTTTACCAAAGACAATGATATCTTATTTGAATTTCAGTTGAACATTTGCTTTGTAAAAATCTGTCAAACTAGGAAAATGTGGCTTCAAGGACAACTCCATGAAGGACTTTACAAAATTCTCAATGTTAAAAGCTCATCCATCAGTTTAAAAAACCGTTGGCGTTTATGGAAACGCCAACGGTAGAGTTATTGTCAGCCTTTTGGAGCATGGCCGACGATTTAAAAACCGTCGGCAATTAGAAGCAAGGCCGATGGTTAGCAAAAAAACCGTCGGCATACGCGCGGTCCTGACGAAGTTCTGCCGACGAAAAGCCTGACGATTATAAAACCTTCGATGGATATTAAGTCGACGTTTTAAGGGTTTTTCTGACGCTTTCTACCGTCGGAATAGCCGAGCAATCTTGTAGTGTTTGTTCGTCCATTTCCTCTATTGAATAAAAAAACCCTAAAGTCCTGGCCTTCCTTACTTCTAGTACTCATTCTTTTTCTCTTCTTGTTCCTTTATGTGGCACTAGACATCCCTATTACATCACAAATACTTCAATCTTGTAATGTTTCTTCTTTCAACAAATGAGAAAGTTGCCTCTATTTCAATAACAAAAAAGGAAAGAGCTCTAAATAAAGACTCTTTTATATGTCATTCTTGTGCTGTTGGCAAAATACATAAAAACAATCCTTCTTTTCATCTACTACTAAACAAGGTTTAAAATGTCGATGTCGATGGAAATGTCGAGGTCCTGATTTTATGGAAATATCGATGTCGATGGAAATGTCGATGGAAATTCCGGGAAGATTTACGGAAATCATGGAAATTGATGGAAATTGTTTGAATTAGTCCATGAAACTTTGTTTGTGGCTTAATTAGGATATAATTGACAATTTTTTATCATCATATCTAAAAAGTAGAACAATATTTGGATGAAAATGTTGATTAAAATGTCGATACGTGCAGAAAGATTTGTAAATTATTAAATGAGACTTTAATTTGAAAATTAAAATAGATATGAAATATTGATAGATGAAAAATAAAAAAAATAACACTAATAAAGTAAAAAAATAACACTAATAAACTAATATGTAAAGAAAGATGTAACCTTTTAAAATTAAACTTCTTAACTTAAAGAAAGAAATTAGTAATTGAGACAAGTGAGATAATTTGGGAGAATTAGGAGATTTAAGAGAATTTGGAAAAATTGAGAGAATTTGAGAGAATTGAGAGAGTTTGGGAGAGAGTTTGAAAAATTGAGGTGTGAAGAAATTGAGATGAAGTTGGGGTATTTATAGGTGGTAAAAATAATAAAATAATAAAAATGTAAAATTAAAATAAATAATTAAAAATAATTTTTGTGGTAAAAAATGAATTTTGGAATTTGTAATATTCTGATGGGATTGATTTGAGAATTGATAAATGAAAATATAAAAGAAAATGATAAAAAAAAGGTAAAAAAACATGAATTCAAATAAAAATAATAATAAAAGAAAGAAATAGACTATAAAAACATAAAAAAAAATAAAAAGAAGGTCATAATATCAACTTTTCAGAAGAATCCATCCAAAGTCCAAAAAGTGATCACGGGCTGGCTTTAAATAAAAATTAAAAAAAAAAAAAAAAAAAAAAAAGGAAATTGGGTGGAAATGTCGACATGTCGTCGACATGGGGGGAAGATGGAAACTTCCCCCCCACGGAAATGTCGACACTGTCGACATACCGACATTTCCATGGAAATGTCGGTATGTCGACGGAAATTTGATACACTGCTACTAAATATACAACACCTTTGCAATTTGTTGAAACGGCGATATTGTTGTGAGGAAGATTACTAACACTGATAATATATTTGATTTTTACCAAAGTGTTTTAATTCGATGTACTTGATTTCTAATTTCATTATTAATTGTCCTCGAGGAATTAAATATCTTTGGTGAATGAGGTATTTTTTTTTTTTTTTGACAATATGTAGGGTGGGGGGTTCGAACCATAGACCTTGTGGTTACCAGTACAAGGTTATGCCAGTTGAGTTATGCTTTAGTTGGAGTGAATGAGATACTTGTAAGTGTTTGAGTATGCTCTTTTGTAATAATACCATCTTTAAAACATTTTAGTGAAAATGTTCTTGAGTAAAGTATTATAACAAGTTCAAAGAAAAAAAAAGTTATCATACACTCATAATGATCAACTACTTTTCCCAAGATCCCACATAATTATTTCCATTGATCTCTCGATAACAATCTCTAATTTATTTCTTTTTCTTGAGAAAAATTCCTATCCCCCGTGTAACGCCCCAGGCCCAGGATTCGGAATCCGGATTCGGTACCTGACGGCCCCGGCATTCCCCTGCGACCTGGCCACGTTACCATACTCGTCTTAAACTGCTTCTAAGAGTGAAGACTATCCCCACAAACCAACACGGGATCCTTTTAGCATGCTTTGTCCTCACTCACATGCTTCCTAGGAAAATTCCCAGGAAGTCACCCAACATAGAACTTCTCCAAGCCAAGCACGCTTAACTTCAAAGTTCCTATGATTGAGCCACTGAAAAACAAAGTGCACCTTCCTTTTCGGTGGCTCAATCATAGGAACTTTGAAGTTAAGCGTGCTTGGCTTGGAGAAGTTCTATGTTGGATGACCTCTTGGGAATTTTCCTAGGAAGCATGTGAGTGAGGACAAAGCATGCTAAAAGGACCCCGTGTTGGTTTGTGGGGACAGTCTTCACTCTTGGAAGCAGTTTAAGATGAGTATGGTGGCGTGGCCAGGTCGCAGGGGAATGTCGGGGCCTGAGGTGCCGAAGCCGAATTCCGAATCCTGGGCCTGGGGCGTTACACCCCGACCCCAACTTGTTCTAATAAAATAGGATTTTTTGTGACAAGTTTTTGAACCGGAGAAACAATTTTCTTTTTAATAAAAAAAAAGATGTATAGAATAAAGTAACACATCAATATTATTGAAATTTGAACATTATATATCTTTCCATTAAACATTCAAACTTGAAGAAGGAGCGAAAGGACCTTAAAACTTGAAAAAAGAGCGACGAAACGAACCTTCAAACTTGTAGAAGAAATGACGAAACGAGTAATACATATAACAATGGAAATCACAAGAGAGATAGCCATTTTTATTTAGATATATTACTAATTTCAACAACCAAGCCAAAGGTTGATGTTATATTATTTTTAGTTCAATTCTTTGCAAAGGTGAGCATCCACATTTTTGCACAATTTAACTCCAAATTGGAGATAGTTATATGGTGGATCCACATTTTCATTTGCTTTCACAAATTCCAAACACCAATTGACTGAGCTATTGCCATTGTTGCCACCATCACTGACTTGAATTCTCACTTGGAATACTTCGAAATCTTTGAACAAATCTCCTTCAAGACACTCGTAAATTATTGTTTTCTTAGGCTCATCCACTAGTAGCCTCACCTTTACCTCTGTCGAGCTACCTGTACAAACGTTTAAATTACGATCAAATTCAATAGTTTGAGTTATTTAAGACTCGTTTGATGACTATTTGATTTTATTTTTATTTTTTAAATTGTGATTGTTTTCTCACAATTTTTTTTTTTTTACCATGGTTTTCATTTTTGAAACATTGGAATTTTTAGCCAAATTCCGAAAACAAATTAAGTCTTTAAGAATTATTTATTTTAGGTTCGATTTGATAACTATATTCAGGCCTGGTTTGATAACCATTTGATTTTTTAAAATTAAACTTATCACAACTTTCACCTATAGGTTCTTTTGTTATGTTACCCACCTTATTCTCATGTTTAATTTCAAAAACCAAGCCAATTTTTTTTTGGAATTTGACTATGAATTCAAATGTCTCTCAAACAAAGATAAAAATCATTCTAAGGAAATTAGGAGAAAAAAGACATAATTTTCAAAAACCAAATTTATCACACGAGGCCTTAGTTTTTGGTTTTTGATTTTTGAAAAGTAAGTTTATAAACGCGACTTCTACCTTTAAGTTTCTTTGATATTCTCTCTCTCTCTCTCTCGCTTTCAAAAGTCAAGTTTTGAAAACTAAAAAAAAATAGTTTTCAAAAACTTGTTTTTGTTTTTGGAATTTGGCTAAGAATTCGAGTGTGTCCTCAGCAAATATGAAAACCATTACGAGGAAATTGGGAGATAACAAACATAATTTTCAAAAACCAAATTAAAATAAAAAAAACCAAATAGTTATCAAACGGGACCTTAGTTCTCAAAATTTGACTTGGATTTTGAAATATACATAAAAAAAAGTAGAAAACAAAACCATGAAACTAATATGTGGAAATAATGTTTATGAACTTAATTTTCAAAAGCTAAATGGTTATCAAACGAGATCTGAATTAACTGTCATTAAAACATATTCGAAAATTTGCGAGTGGGACAAAGGGTTTGTCATTTCTCACAAAAATCAACAATATATTAGATCACTAACAAAATATTTGAAAGTTTAGGAATGACGAAAGCGATTAAATCAAAATTAAAACATTTGAAAATTTAGGAACGAGAGCGAGGATCTCACCGAAACCCCAGTCGTATTTCCAATGGGAGATGCTACCATGAGTGAAACTATTTCCTTCCACAAACTTATAGCTCTCAACATCTCCAGGGAACACTAGAGGAAAATGATCCATTTTGTTCTTTAAAAACTCATAGAATTTGTGACCAGATGACTTCAGCTGCACTTGCTCTGAGATCTTAGCAATCTGAGCCATTTCCAAAGCACTTTTAAGATCTGTTCTTCACTTATTAATTTCATGTCCAAAGAAGGAGCCTTTTATAGCCAAATGTAGCAATTAATAAGTGTATTTGTTTTCATTGATGCTGACTTTTTATTCTTCTTGTTTTGTTGGTTTTGTTGAATAATATAATGATTTTCAAATAAAACTATCCAATAAAATATTCTGTTCCATCTGTATTGCACTTTGCTCATCCCACTAGTTGAGTACGAGCACTAAAGATTATATTCGAGTTCCATTAATGAAAATTTCTTATTGTTTTTCATTTCACAGTTGTAACATGAAGTACAATTAGTGTCGGATAAATTCTAGTGTTTGTTAAAATAATACTAAATTGTTGTTACGTAGCTATAATAACTAAAGTAAAAGGATGCATATTATTTTTTTTTTTTAAAAAATCATTGATATATGATGAAATAGATGTGAAATAATAAGAAGCTATATGGAAAGGTAGGATTGGAATTCTCAAGACTTTGTTAGAGAGTATGACAAACTTTTAGGAAAGCTGCTTTAAAAACTTGCTAGATATGTGATTTTGTAAGAAGACAAATTGAAAAGTAATTTAATAATCAGTTTTATCAAACATGTTAGATCGTTATGATCTTTTGACCCGTGCAAAAGCAATCCTAAACCGACCCTTAATCTCTTTTGTGATTTTGTTTCTCTTTTATATCTATTATTTGTATTATTATTGTTTATGTCTATAACGAAACGAGAACTTAGGACTTTGCGAACTTTCAAATACCAAAGAATCGATGACGAATAATACTAAAGGAAAGATTGATGTAGATTGATTATTAGGTACCTGTTATAGGTAATTTTGGACCACCTCGATGCACAAGGAGCTGACGAGGACATCCGGACAGAAATAGGACTAGGAGACCGATCCAGAGGAAGAACCGACCAAAGGGCCGGGCATACTTGGCCCGACCATTCGGCCCACTTGCGCGAGCCGAGCTCGGTCGCCTCCTTTCGGTCCCTGATGTCTCTGGCCGCCCCGGTTCCGCCTGGTTCGTCCCGAAACGCCTCCGAATTCCTAAAAACCCTAGGAGCATGAGCAGGTATTTATACCCCTCTTCGCCATTGAAGAGGGGATCTGACCTCTAAACCCGAACTCTATTCTCTATTTTCTCCTCTTGCTCTTATTCCTTGCTTCCCATCGTTCTGCTTGCTGACTTAAGCATCGGAGACGGTGTGGCTAGCACCACACCGATGTGCAGGTTTACTGTCTTGCAGGCCATGTCTTCCCCTCTCTCAAACAAATTTACCGTTGGTGACACGTAAAGGTCAGGTGAGTTCCTCTGACCAAATTTGACCATCAACAGTACCCATAATTAAAAGAGCTCAACAGTATGCCAATTGGAAATTAAAAGAGCAACTTCAAAGAAAAAATAGAGAGATGAAGATTGAAAGTATTTAGATGCACTTAATTTCCAAGCCCTTTTTTTTAAAAAAAAAAAATATAATAAAATAAAGAGTGCAATTTTGGAGTTGTTTTAAGATAACTTAATTTTGCCTATTATCTCTCTCTGTATTTTTTCTTAAGGCAAAAGTTTTTAAGATATGCTTAGCTCTTCTACTTTGATTTGCTTTAGATAAGCCATGCCATTTTGATTTACTTTAGGTTAATATTATTATTATTTACAGTAATAATGTAGAGAGAATAAAATAAAAAAAAATGGTGAGATGGAAGAAATAAGATAAAAACCAGGTAGAAAGCACAGCTGCTAAGTGTATTGTTTCCATAAGGTAGCATGCAAACCAAGGAATATTATTGGGAGAAAAAAAAATCAATCAATCAAGGAGGAATGAATGGATATAGTTTAATAAGAATCCCACCCTCATCTTTTAGCATCTAATTTTTGTTTGTTGGAATTGTGGAGTCTCATCATTGATACAATATTTTTGATTCCCATCACATCGCGACACTAGTCTAATGTGATGCCACAAGTAGAGAGGTGCATGAATTAGCTGGTAATGCATCCAAATGAGAGGCATCGTCCTGAGATTATGCAAGACATATTTAAGACCAGACTTAAAAAATAATCGAGAGTTGAACAAATCATGTCGAAAAGAATCCATGAACTAGTTCAAGGTAAGTAGATGGACGTGACTAGGTCACACATGGGATGCTGGAGAGCGAAATGCCAGAGTTGCTAGGTGTCAGATTCAAATTTTGAATCTTGGTTTGGGGTGATTTTTGCCTATAAATAAAAACCTAAGAAGAGATGGTTTGTTCATCCAATGGACGCTATAAAAGACACTTTTTGAGAGTGTTTGTGTAGACTATGAACGGGCGTTCAAGTCGAAAACAATTTGTAAGGGGTTGAAATTTGAACTGTTGATGGTCAAATTTGGTCGGAGGAACTCACCTGACATTCACGTGCCACCAACGGTAAATTTGTTTTAGAGGGGGGAAGACGTGGCCTGCAAGACAGAAAACCTGCACACCGGTGTGGTGCTTGCCACACCGCCTCCGGTGCTTAAGTCAGAAAACGGAAGGAGGAGAGCAAGAGAGCAAGAGGAGAGAGTAGAGAATAAAGTTCGGGATCCCTTCTTCAGTGACGAAGAGGGGTTTAAATACCTGCTCATGCTCCTAGGGTTTTTAGGAATTCGGAGGCGTTTTGGAACAAACCAGGCGAAACCGGGGCGGCCAGAGGCAGCAGGGACCAAACGGAGGCGAACGAGCTCGACCTCGGGCCGAGGTCGTGTTGAAACTGTTGAGGATCCCACATTGAAAAGATTAGTGGAGACCTCGCAATATATAAGCTACAAGGGTCACTCCACTCATAGCCAATTGGTTTTGAGATGGAAGCCCATATAATCTAATATGGTATCAGAGTTCATTAAACCCAAACGGGTATTCGGTCCAAAAAAAAATTGGGATCCCATCCAAGATGGTGAACCCAAAAGAGGCACCATCTTGAGGGGGCATGTTGAGGATCCCACATTGAAAAGAATAGTGGAGACCTCACAATTTATAAACTACAAGAGTCACCCTACTCATTGCCAATTGGTTTTGAGATGGAAGCCCATGTAATCTAATAGAAACTATACAACAAGGTTAATAATTCTTCATTGTTACTAGGGTAACAATTGCACATACACCAATCACCACATCTTGAGAGCACACATATTGCTCTCATGACAGGCTATCAATTTTTCATTAGGCCTTTTACCTTATGTATTTTCCTTACACCGCAAACTTATTTCCATATATATGTATTTCTCTTTAGGAAAGTGTATTCATGTAAGGTCATAGCCATTTGGCCCATATTGTCTTTCCTTTTTTGTCTTTCGTGTAACCCTATTTTAGACTGATATAAATCAGTCAGTATTGTACAGAGAAATATACAAAAATCACAATCAGTTTATTCAGAGGTTTTTTTAGGCCGATTGGCCCGACCCTTTGGTCTGGTCTTCCTCTGGATCGATTTCCTGGTCCTATCTCTGCCCGGTTGTCCTCATCAGCTCCTTGTGCATCAGAGTGATCCAAAATCACCTACAACATGAACAAAGAGCAGAAAAGCCATTCAAGAGTGGTACTTGTACTTGGAAAGGGACATATTTTTGAGAGTGTACAAGATCTTTATTGTTCCATTCCATGTAATCTTTATCAATCAAGTGAAAACTACCTAGCGCAGTTAAAAGTGAAAATGACCACCACAAATTTAACCTAAATGGGCACTTTCCAAAAAGAAAAAAGATGATTTAACCTAAATTGGCTATTCTTCTTCTTCTTGGTTTCGATCAGTTCAATTTTCAAGTGATCGATTTTGGCATTGTTCTTTTAACTTTCTATGTTCCAAAAAAAAAAAAAATCCATCCAAACTAACCAACTATTTACGGGTCCGTTTGGAATATATTTTAATTTAAGTGTTTTTCAAGAAAATATTTTTTAAAAAACATCTTTATTGTTCCATTCCATGTAATCTTTATCAATCAAGTGAACACTACCTAGCGCAGTTAAAAGTGAAAATGACCACCACAAATTTAACCTAAATTGGCACTTTCCAAAAAGAAAAAAGATTTAACCTAAATTGGCTCTTCTTCTTCTTCTTGGTTTCGATCAGTTCAATTTTCAAGTGATCGATTTTGGCATTGTTCTTTTAACTTTCTATGTTCCAAAAAAAAAAAAAAATCCATCCAAACTAACCAACTAATTACGGGTCCGTTTGGAATATATTTTAATTTAAGTGTTTTTCAAGAAAACATTTTTTAAGAAACATTTTGTATGGTTTCGATCCGTTCAATTTTCAAGTGATCGATTTTGGCATTGTTCTTTTAACTTTCTATGTTCCAAAAAAAAAAAAATCCATCCAAACTAACCAACTAATTACGGGTCCGTTTGGAATATATTTTAATTTAAGTGTTTTTCAAGAAAACATTTTTTAAAAAAAATTTTGTATAAAAATTGTTTAGAATTTAAACACTCGTGTTTGGTTACACATTTCCTTATATAAGTGTTTTTATACACAAGTTATTGTATACTTAAGAATGCTCTTCTTAAAAAAGTTGGTTTAGTGTTTATCTCAAAATAGTTTATTTCTCGATCTCATTTTTAAATAAGTTATTTTTAGTGGTTGCCAAACACTATAAATTTTTTCAAAATGTTTTTTTTTTTAAATTAAACACTTGAAAAGTTAAACCAAACGCATCATACATTTCCGACACTAAGAAATCGTAGAATCTATCGGTACATAATTTTCTCTCAACTTCATATTGCAAATTATGAGTTTAGATTTTGAAAAAGTTTCATTTTAATTCTTGGATTATAAAATTGTTCCTAACAAGAAAATCCTTGAAGAGTTATGTATTTTTTTCTTTCTTTCTTCTAGATATGGTTAGAAATTGATGCGACAACTAATATGTAAAAGTTAGAATGCATGTGTGCGACAACATTGTTCATGAAAAATTGATGAAGATCAATAATATTCATTTTACCATCTTGATATAATCTAGTTAAATTTTTAGACAATTTTTATGGAAGCAATTGTTCCATCCATTTTAAAATTCTAATTTTCTCTTTTTTTACATGAAGCGGCATGCAAGATTTAAATTCAAAACAATCATTCACAATAAAGACAACAATGATATTTCAAAAAAAAAAAAAAAAAGACAACAATGATTAAAACTAATGTCATATGTTGGATAAAATAGTTACATGATTTTTTAAAAACGAAAACTAGAACATAGAATTACATAAAGAATAAAATTTGCATGGTTTTTGTGATTTTTATTTTATTATTAGATTAAAAATAATATACATTCTATTGGTTATTTTAAAATGACTAAATTAAAAATAAAATATACTTTTTTTTACTATAGTTAATTTAGAATTACACTATTAATTTTATTTTTAATAAATTAAAAATAAAATAACATTTATTTTTGTTACTTGGAATATTGTTAATTTGAAAATTAAATATATTTTTTTTAAAATTTAATATGTTAACTTAAAATTAAATATACTTTTCTTACCTTAAAAAAAATTCCAATGTCAACATTTTAATTTTTAAAATTATTTAAAATTTAATGACCAATTAAATAAAGCATAATTATATTGAAAATATTAACATAGATGTTTAAAAAAATATTAGAAAATTTTGTAAAAAGAAAAAAGAAAAGAAAAGAAGAAAATAAAAAAAAAGAGAAAAAAGAGGAAATAAGAGAAAGGGTGAGCTCCTTTATTATGAAGAAATTTTACATAAGTTTTTTTTTTTTCTAATTTCTACTTATACATAGTTATAGGGTAGGGGGGCGGATCAAAACATATTGATATAATCAAATTTATTGTAATCCATCAGTTCAAAATTTTGAGTTAATTGTTGATTTAACATGGTATCAGAGTAGGAGGTCCTGTATCCATAAACCACGGAAGCCAAACCCACCATGACACAACCCCTTTTAAGTGGGTGTTTTATATTACATCTTTTTGCACAGAATCTTCTGATGTGATAGCTTGCAACTTCAATTTGTGACCACAAACTTTCTATATCTTTAGTTTCCTTTTCTTTCTATAAACAAACTTGGCAATAAGTTTTTGATCATACACTTTATTCCAGAAGAGCAAAGCTGATAGGACTATTTTTTCTATAGGTCTCTTCCAATAATTCATATAATGATTCTTCCTTTCCATCTTAGGGAGGGAGAAAGACAGAGAGACTGCTTTTGAAAAATGGCAGAAACAGCCTGTAAAAGAAAACTATATATCAAGAGGATAGAAGAGAATCCCAAAAGTTTGATAGGACTAAAGTTTGGTTATGATAATGACTAGCTATATAACATGTTAGGCTTGGAGAGTGAAATTATTAGGACATCGTTTGATGTCCATTTTGTATTTGAAAATTAAGCTCGTAAATGTTACTTTCTTCTATGTTTTTGTTTAAATGGTTTCAAATCTAAACCATATTTTGAAAACTAAAAAAACTTGGTTTCGTTTGATAACCATTTGACTTCAGGTTTTTGGTTTTTGGATTTTGTTTTGTTTTTTTTTTTAATAATCATCATCATCTACTTTCTAAGAGTGTTTTTAAAATTCAAGTCAAGTTTTGAAAACTAAAAAAAATAGTTTTTAAGAACTTATTTTTGTTTTTGAAAATTGGTTAGGAATTCAAATGTGTTTGCAAGAATGGTGAAAAACATACCATAGAAATTGAGAGAAAGTAGTCATGATTTAAGAAAAAAAATAGAAAACTAAAAAATAGCTATCAGAAAATGGGTCCTTAGTTTTTACAAACTTGCTTTTGTTTTTAAAATTTTGTGAAGAATATGCATACCGAAGAAATTGCAAGGAACAAAGCACAATATTTAAAATTAAAAATTTAAAAAAACCAAATCGTTATCAAACAAAAACCTAAATATAGTCCAATTTAATTCAGAGCTAAAGTTATGAAGACTAAACGATGCATTGGAATGCATCAAACGACTTCTAGGGAATGCAATGCGTTTGCTCTTCGATTCCTTAACCTTCCGTTTGGAACAAGGAAAGATCAAGAAATGATTTTAAATCTTGTGATTTGAAAATCCGAGAAATGATTTTAAATTCTTTGTGTCATTTGGAACGAGAAAGATTTAAAATGAATGAATTTAAAATTTTGTGTTTGGATGGTAACGAAAAAGAAAAGAAAGTAAAAGAATTTACTGCTTTTACTTTGAGTTATTAATAGAAAATTAAGAAATGATAAAGATAAATAAGTAAATCACCCATTAACCCAAAAGATTGAGTTGATGGACTTTCTTCAATACTTTTTTTCACTTATGAGCTTGGAAATTTGTAGAAGATCAACAATGGAAAATCAATATTATTTGGGGAGGAAATATCTTTACTAGGGTTCGAACATGAGATTCTTACTTTGATACCATGTTAAATCAACGGTCAGTATCACTGACATCAATGTACCAGTCCATTCATGTTGTTGTTTCTTATTTCTCATTTTTATCTTTTTAATAAAGGAAACCATTACTATGTATGGTAACTATTTTTTTATTATTAAAAAAAGAAACACAAACATTATTGGTAATTCATTTCTCTTGTTCTTGAAAATTTTAAATTAAAAATTGTACAAGTAATATATGAAAATTAGTTTTTAAAATTAAATATTCATACTTTTTATGTTATATTTATTTTTAGATATTTACTATACATTTTATAAATTGTGAATGATAAAATAATAGTTTTATTTTTTTTTCGGAAAAAAAATTGGAAACACAAAACCAACCAAAAAAAAAAAGAACTTGTGATTTCTAAAATTTCTACAATATAATTTTGGAAACATAAAAAATTGGAAACAAGAAACGGAAACATTATAATTTTTTTGCATCGATTCTTTTAACTTTTTAAAACCAATGTGTCAATTTGATGTTCGTCTTTAGTGAAACAGAATAATCCAAAACGACTTGTTTACATTCTTAATATAATTATAAAAAAAAAAAAACATTAGAATTATTGCATGGAGGAGAAATATATGATAGTATACAAATCCTAAGTTGATGTATGTTACATTGCATAATGCATATATATTTTTGCAAAGAATCTTTCTGGTATGAACTTGCAACTTGATTTTCTTTGACCAAGAACTTTCTACTTTCTTTTATTTTTCGTTTTTATAGACAAAATTGGCAAGTTTTTCTCATACACTTTAATTTCACTTTTCTTTTTCTGTAGTATCTTCAAAACAAAAAGATAACTTTGTAGGTCCCAACTCATAAAATGATTCTCCTTTCTATTCTATAGAGAAGAGTTTATTGGTCAAACAAATAGAGAAATAACAGGTCGTTAAAAGGAGCTATGATCAAGAGGATTGAAGAGAATCTCCATAAGCTTGACATGACTTAAAGTGGGGTATGATGATCATTTATAATCATAAAAAGAGCCTAGATTATTAAGACCCTGTTTGATAACCATTTAGTTTTTGAAAATTAAACTTATAAACACATATTTCCACCTTTGTTTTAGTATTAATCTTCTACCTTATTTTCAAAAACCAAGTACAATTTTAGAAACAAAAAAAAGTAGTTTTCAAAAACTTGTTTTTGTTTTTAAAATTTGGCTAGGAATTCAAATGCAAACCTTAACTAACTAGGATAAAAGCCATGGTAGGAAATTTAGGAGAAAACAAGCATAATTTTAAAAAACAAAAAACAAAAAACCAAATGGTTATCAAACGGGGCCTAATAAATCCAATTTAACTCTAATTTGAATTTTAGGAGAAGTCTAGTCAGAGGCCAAACAATGCAATAAGGGTGCACATCAAAACCCACGAAACCGAAAAACTGAACCGAACCAAATCCAACAAAATTTTTGGTTTTACAGTTGATACAGTTCGATTTAGTTTAAATAATGATAAAACTGAAAAATTGTGGTTCAATTTAGTTTGAAATGAACTGCATCTTTCTATATATATAAAGAAAAAAAAAACATTTGAAATGACACATCAGACACTTTTTTTTAAAAAAAAAATTATATAAACATGTGATATAATTAAACTTTTCATAACCCATCAACTTAAGCTTTTGAGTTGAAGGGCATCACAACTTGAGTCCTAAATTTGAATTTTTGTTTCCTTGTCAATTAATGTTAAATTTCATTTGTTGGGCTTCCACAAATTTTCAAGCACACAAGTGAAGAGTGTTGAAGTATTTATGTAATTAAATTTGTCATAATCTATCTGCTTAAACCTTTGGATATTGAATGGTAATTTAACAACCACCAATTAAGAAGAATTTAGGATCTAGAATGAGCCAAGTTAGAGGGCTTGGATGAAAGTGAAGGAAGTATGGGAAGTTTTGTCAAACTTTTTTTTCACAACATGTGGGGTGGGGAGATTTGAACCATAGACCTCTTGGTCATTAATACAAGTTTTATGTCATCAGTTGAGCTATGATTATGTTGACAAGGTTTTGTCAATAGAACATTGTGAGTTATACTTACTTGTCCATTCGCTTTTTTTTTTTGGACAACATGTGGTGAGGGGAGATTCGAATCACAAATCTCTAAGTCATTAGTATAATCTTTATACTAAGTTGAATTATTCTCATGTTGGTGCACTTGTCCATTCACTTACAAAACATTGACACATAGCCCATATTTGTTAGTCAATCCAATCTTATCTACCTTAATTTAGTTATGGTCAACTAAGCACATTTCATGAGGTTATATTCAAAACCCAAGATCCAACCTAGCTATGGTCCCATAACTGTTTTTGTGTTTGGTAAAACTGATTCTTTAACAATTTAAGGAAAATCACTTTTTGAATCACCTTGATATGCAAAATTCCTTTGAAATTTGGCTTCCATAAAAATTTAAGGTAACTAACAAATATTTAAAACTCTTCTCTCATCCCTTCCTATCTTAATTATCTATGGTAAAAGGTTTTCAAATATTATTGTTCACAAGTTATCTCATCTCATCTATTTTTTTTTATTTGAAATTAATTTATGTTGCCTCTAATATATTTTTCTTACCTTTTTTTTGTTTTTTTTTTTTTGGTATTTAGACGAGTACGTATTAGATTTTGTTTGACACATTTTTTTTAATGTAATAATTGCTTTTGCGTTGATATTTTTTATCAAAAAAAAAATAATTTTTAATATAAATTATATAAAATTTACATAAGTATCTTAGAAAATTTTTAAAATTAAATACTAATACAAACTCACACTTAATTGAAATATATGTCTATTTTGGTCATTATAGCAATTTTGCAACAAATTAATATTAATTTACCTAATACTATAACTTGACTTTCAATGTTTAAATCAAATATTTACAAACCACTAATTAACTTCATATTTAGCCTTTAAATATGACATCTAGTATGATGTAACGACTGATTTTCTATTTTACATTTTTGTTAGAGCGAGCATAGCTCAAAGGTAATTTGGCATGTACCTTCGATCGATTAGAAGTTCAAATCTTTCCACCACAAATATTGTTGAATTAAAAAAAAAAAAAAGAATGAAGGTAGGAAGAAAAAAGTAATATATAGGCTAGGCATCATTGTGCCATTATTATATCTCCCCATTAATCTTGAAAGTACACAAAATAACAATAGAGAGACAAGGATAATTTATTTAGATATTTGAAGAGGCAAGAAGCCAAGTTGGATGTTTTTAATTAGTTCAGTTGTTGCAAAGGTAAGCATCAATGCCTTTGCTTATTTTAGCTCCAAGCTGGAGATAGTTATATGGTGGAGCCACATCTTCATTTGCCTTTACAAATTCTACAGACCAAGTAACTGAGCTGCCATTGCTATCATTATTGTCAATAGCTTGAATTTTCACTTTGAATTCTTCAAAATCTTTGAACACATCTCCTTCAAGAAATTCTATACTTATTGATTTGTTAGCATCATCCATAGCTAGCCTCTCCTTTACTTCTGCTGGGATACCTATGTAATTTCCAAAAAAAAAAAAAAGAAAATGATAAGAATCGTCAATCGCTAAATTCTAAAAACTTAGGTTGATAGCTAGTTATAGGATGTATATATCTAATTGACTCGAAAACGTGACACATAAAGTGTATTAATATCTACTAGAGCAAAAAGATGATGATGTTAAAATTTAAGATCATCATGACCTCTTTGATATTATATCGTATTAAATCTAGTGATGAATCTAAAACCTTTTATGACTTCTTAGAACCAAAAGTATTTGGTGGGGGTTTTAAGTTTGGGTCAGTATTAAATGATAAATAGGATGATATCTTCATCTAGAGGTATCTTGGATAGTGTTATTAATGTAATTGAACCTAAAGATGAACAGTATTATATAGATTTTTTTTTTTATGGAAGTAGGGGATTCAAATCTCAGACTCTCTTGATCGAGAATACATGTCAAGTTACCACTTAGCTATATATGCTCACTTTAGTGATATAGATTGTCCATTTCTCAACATTCATGTCCCAAATTTGATGCACATATAGAGATAGAAAAGTCTTTTGATAAACCCAAATAATTGTATTAATGAGTCTAGATTATTATAAAATATGAAGGGACTTCGATTGGTATTCTATCCAAATCCATAGGATTGAAATAATACGTTTGAAATTTGGAACATTAAAGTCCCGTTGATAACCATTTGACTTTTGAAAATTAAGTTTATAAACACGACTTTCACCTATAAATGTATTTGGTTTGTTCTCTACCTTCTTCCCATGTCTTCAAAAACCAAGTCAAATTTTGAAGACTAAAATTACCATAATTTTCAAAATTTTTGTTTTTGTGAATTTGGTTAAAAGTTCTAATGTTTCATTCACAAAAATGAAAACCATTATAAGGAATTTGAGAGAAAACCTGTATAATTTTAAAAAAACTAAACGGTTATCAAACGGGACTTCAAATACAACATTTCGAAAGTTTTAAATCAAAACAAAATAAATTGGAAAGAATGTTTAGATATGCATATCTCACCATCAATTTCATATTTCCAATGGACGACGCTGCCATGAGCGAAACCATTTCCTTCCACAATTTTGTAGCTCTTGATGTTTTCAGGAAACAATCGAGGAAGACAGTCCATGTTCTTAAAACACTCATAAAACCTTTGAGCAGAACACTTCAGCTGCACCTGCTCTGAGATCTTAGCAATCTGAGCCATTTTCAAGCTTAAAATCTCTGCTGCTCTCATTCATGTCCCAAGGAGAAGCCCTTTTATAGCCAAATGTACCAAAAATTTGGTGTTCATTGATGTTGCCTCTTTATTCTTCTTGTTTTTGTTTTGTTGAATATAATGATTTTCAAGTAAAAATATTTAATGAAATATTTTGTTCTATCCCTAAAACTTAGGCGTGTTCGATAATTATTTAGGCCTCGTTTCATAACCATTTGGTTTTTAGTTTTTGGTTTTTGAAAATTAAGCTTATAAATACTAATTCCACCTTACAAGTTTCTTTGTTTTTCTAATACATTCTTTCCATGTTTTAAAAAACCAAGTCAATATTTGAAAACTAAAAAAAGATGTTTTCAAAAACTTGTTTTTGTTTTTGAAATTTGGCTAGGAATTCAAATGTGCCATTGACAAAGATGAAGTTTGGGAAAAACAAGCATAATTTTCAAAAACCAAAAACAAAAAACCAAAAGGTTATCAAACGGGGACTTAGTTTTTGAATTTTTTCTTTCCAATTTTCTTACCGTTTTTTTTTTCTTCATTTTTGTTAAGGGCACATTTTCATTCCTAGTCAAATTCCAAAAACAAAAACAAGTTTTCGAAAAATACTTTTTCTAGTTTTCAAAACTTGATTTGGTTTTTGAAAATATGAGAAGAAGGTAGATAACAAAACAAAGAAACTTATAAGTGGAAGTATATAGTGTTTGTAAGCTTAATTTTCGAAAATCAAAAACCAAAAACCAAATGGTTATCAAACAAGACCTCAAGAATTTGCCAGCTGAGTGTGGGCACAGAGAACCTCAAGCTTTAGCCAAGTTATTCTTGACGGCGGGTTAGTTGACGTTTCGAAAAATGCCAAGTTTAATACAACTTGACATTCCAAAAACGTCAAATAAAGTCTATTTTTCTTGTAGTGTAATTCTCTATGTGTGTGTCGTGAGATTGTGAAAAGGCA
Source organism: Luffa aegyptiaca (assembly GCA_017139565.1). Lineage (NCBI taxonomy): Eukaryota > Viridiplantae > Streptophyta > Magnoliopsida > Cucurbitales > Cucurbitaceae > Luffa > Luffa aegyptiaca. Next base: position 2,689,033 of record CM029396.1, read on the forward strand.
ATTCTCTCCCAATGTGTTTTTGAAGAACTAAGATTCGTGTCCCATTAGAGAATTTTTTTTTCTTTCTTTTTAAAGAAAAAACTTTCATTAAAACTCAACCAACCAAACATGAACCAAACCCTATCCACATTTATAGAAATCCAATTCCATCTTCTTTCAAAAAAGAAGATTGATTCCGTAGACAAAAGAGGTTCAAATCAAAGAAAATTCGGATAAGGCAGTGCGTTGAATGAGATATTGTTTGAATTACAAGTGGGAAGAGGTGAAGTAATACTTTATTACTTGAGGAAATTTCAACAATAATGGAAATAAAATGTATAGAAAATTCCCTACAACTAGCTTTCTTTGTAGCCAAAGCGAGCTTAGCTTAGCGGTAATTGGCATGTATCCTCGACCATGAGGTCAGAGGTTCGAATCTCCCCACCCCCAAATGTTGATGTACTAAAAAAAAAAAAAAAAAAACTAGTTTCTTTGTGCTCCGATGGCATTTTTGTTGCGATTGTGACCAAAGTTTTATCATGATATATGAGTGAGGACAATTATCTCTGTTAGCATGAGGTCTTTTGAGAGAAACAAAAACACAAAGTCATGAACGTTTATATTCAACGCACGTGGACAATATCATACTATTGTGAAGATATATCTAGAAAGTTCGTTGTCTTTAACAATTTTAATTGCAAATTCTATTAAGATTTGTTGAATTCAATCATCAACGAATTTAATTAGCTCACCTTAATTTCCCAAGATTATGTATTTGGTGAGAAAATGATGATTAAAGTCTTCACAAGAGACAAGATGAAAAAGAAGGCATTCCAACCCAATCCAACCCGTTGTTGCATCCTCAAAAAGTGCCTCTTCAAGTTTGGAAAATCCTTTGCTAACTATTGGGAATTATCGGAGGGTGCGATCAAAATTCCACATTGGCTAGATATAAGGGGGATCATCATGAGTTTACAAGGGAGAACAAGTGTCTCCATTAGTATGAATTTTTAGAGTGAATCAAAAGAAAAGTTGTCCCAAAGTGGACAATATCATACTTGTGGGTGTCGTCGTACCTGAGCACTAAAAAAAATGGGCAAACTCTAAAAATTTCTAAATATTTTTATGTCTGGGAATCATTGATTGTTGTGTTTGAGGTTCTACAATTGGGTTGGGAGTGCTAATTTTTATAATAACGAATTATATATATATATATATATATATATATATATATATATTATGAGATTGATTTTATAAATTTTATATAATTATGATGCATTAATTAATGAATATTTAAAGCAATAGATGTAAATTAATTAATCATAATAGATGTATAATTTTAATTGACATGCACAATATGTAAAGCACCTTGCTTGTAACCATTTCTTATCTTGTGTTACACTGTCCTATTTTTTTTTGTGTGTGTATCTCTTTTCTATGAAAGGGAATCTAAGATTCTACTAACTTTCAAATTATTGTCCATATATTGGTATATGAGATTTAGGTCGGTAGGTTTGATTTTAACTTTTCAAGTGTTTAATTTTGAAAAAAAAATCATTTTGAAAAAAAAATTCTAATGTTTTGGCAACCACTAAAAATGATTTATTAAAAAATGAGATTGAGAAATAAATCATTTTGAGAGAAACACTTGAAAGCAAAATTTTAAAAAATAGTTTTTAAGTATATAATAACTTATATATAAAAACAGTACTTGTGAGAAAATGTAACTAAACATATGTTTAAATTCTAAACAATTTTTATGCAAAATGTTTTTTTAAAAAATGCATTCTTGAAAACCATTTAAACTGACAAGTATTCTAAATGGACCCTTACAATATCTTGTGATAAATAGTTAAATAATACGAGTCAAAGTGAACATAACTCAACGGTAATTGGCATATACTTTCGATCAAGAAGTCAAAGTTTTGAATGATCTCCTACCTTTTTCATTTTCATTGTTATTGTTTGTTGCACCTGTTAAAGCATTGATATAAATCCCCGTTTGATAACCATTTCAGTTTTTGGTTTTTGGTTTTTTAAAAACAATAACCATAAATGTTTGATAACTGTTTTTTGTTTTATGTTTTTAAAAAAATTAGAGAGATGAAAAGATGTTTTAGAGAGAGAAAAACGTGTAGAAAGAAAAATTTGGATACACGAATATAAATGTTTTCAAGAGAAAAGTCAAACATAGAAAATTTATAGACGTGAAGGAAAATGTTTAGAGGGAGAATATTAGTTCGATTCTATAAAAGATATTAGTTAGAGAAAAAAAGAAAAAACGTTAGAGTAGAAGAAATAAATTTTAGATAGAAAAATTAAATAAAAAGATAAATTTTAGAAAAGTTAAGAGTAAAAGTTATGCTAAAAAATAACGATAAATTAGAAAAATAAAGAAAAGTTGTAGCCGGAGAAAACTTTGGGAGATTTTTTTTCCCAAAAGAAAATTAGTTAAAATATGTTTATGAGGGAGAGAAAAGTTAATGGATAAATTTTTATAAATAGATAAGTTATAGAAGAAGGTTTTGAGAGAGAAAATTTTAGAGAGAGAAATAAATTTTGGTTTTTGAAATTTTTGAGAAAGAAATATTTTAGATAGAAAAAAATAGAAAAAGGAATTTGTTGGAGAGAAATAGGTAAAAAGAGGAAAAAGAATAAGCGTTAGAAGAAAAATTAGGTTTTAAAAACAAAAAACTATTTTTAAAAACTACTTTTTTGGTTTTTGAAATTTTCTTATAATGAAAAGCGTTTTTAAAAAACAGAAAACAAAAAACAGAAACGATTATCAAACAACCCTGTTTTTACAAATGAAAAACAAAAACAAAAAACAAAATACGAAATGGTTATCAAACGACCCCTTAGGCTCCGTTTGATAACCATTTTGTTTTTGAAAATTGTAGTTGTTTTCTCTCAATCTTCTTACAATGATTTTCATTTTTGTTAAGGAGGAATTTGAGTTCCTAGCCAAATTCCAAAAACAAATACAAGTTCTTGAATTTTTTTTTTTTTTAAAAAAAAAATTTGGCTTAGGTTTTGAAAACATAGGAAATGATGTAGATAAAAAAAAAAAAAAAGTTTGTGGGTAAAAATAGTTCTTATAGGCTTAATTTTCAAAAACAAAATGGTTATCAAATGGGGTCTTAATTTTCGGTTTTTGGTTTTTGGTTTTTGAAAAGTAAGCCTATAAACACTACCGTCATCCATAAGTTTATTTGTTTTGTCATCTACCCTCTTCCTATATTTTTAAAAACCAAGTTAAGTTTTAAAAATAAAAAAAAAATAGTTTTCAAAAACTTGTTTTTGTTTTTGGAATTTGGCTAAGAATTCAAATGTATGCTTACCAACGGGGGCCTAAATTTTCCATAACCGATCAGCTTAAGCTTTTGGTTTGAATGATGATTTAACATGGTATTAGAGTCTGAGGTCCTCAATTACTTATGAATTTCATTTGTTGGGCCTTTCACAAATTTCCAAGCTCACAAGTGAGAAGTGTTAAAAGCATTTATGTTTAAATTTGCCTTAACCCATGAGCTCAATCTTTTGAGTTGAGTGGTAATTTAACAAAACCTATTAAAGAAGAATTTAGGATCTAGAATGAGCCAAAGTTGGAGGGCTTGAATGAAGGTGAAGGAAGAATGGAAAATTTTATCAATCCAAACATTGTGAGTTATACTTGTCCATTCTTTTACAACATTATTGACACATAGCCCATATTTTTTAGTAAATACAAGCTCATCTACCTCAATTAAAATTTTGGTCAACTAAGCACATGATCATGAGGTTATTTAGGATATGTTTAGTTTAACCTTTTCAAGTGTTTAATTTTGAAAAAAAAAATCATTTTGAATAAAAATTCTAGTGTATGGCAATCACTAAAAATGACTTTTTAAAAAATGAGATTGAGAAATAAACAATTTTGAGAGAAATACTGGAAAGAAAATTTTTTAGAAAGAGTTTTTCAGTATATAATAACTTGTGTATAAAAACATAAAATGTAACCCCAACATATGAATGTTAAATTCTAAACAATTTTTATACAAAACTTTTAAAAAAAAATGCATTCTTGAAAAACACTTAAAAGGTAAATCCAAGCAGTCAGCCAAAACCCAAGATCCAACCTAACTATGGCCCCGTTTGGAATTGATTTTGAAGACCTTAAAAGTGATTGAAGGAAAATTTTAATTGTTTTTGTGTTTGGTAACTTTTGAACAATTTAAGGAAAATAACTTTTTTAATGTGCAAAATTTGTTAAGAATACCTTTGGGATTTGGCTCCCATACAAATCTAGTGTAACTGACAAATATTTAAAATTCTTTTCTTATCCCTCAATATCTTAATTATCTATGGTAAAAAGGTTTCCAAATATTACTATTCACAAATCATCTAATTTCATCATTTTTTATTTGAAATTCATTTACGTTGCCGTCTAATTTATTTTTCTTACTGTTTTTTTTATTTAGACTAATATTAGATTTTGTTTGACACTTTTTTTTTATAACAATTGCTTTTGTTGATATTTCTTTCATATTATTTAAAGTAAATAAAATATATTTTTAATAAAAATTATATAAAATTTACATAATTATCTTAGAAACATTTAAAATTAAATACTAAATACAAACTCATACTCAATTGAAATATATATCTATTTTGGTCAATATAGCTATTTTGCAACAATTTAATATTAACTTACCAAATACTAGAACTTCACTTTCAATGTTTAAATCATAAATTTATCAAACACTAATTAACTTCATATTTGACATTTTAAATATGATATCAACATGATGTATCTGATTTTCTATTGTTATTTCAATAAATTCAAAATAAATTGTTTCAAATGTGTACTCTATATTAAATATCGTTATAGATATCCAAAAAAGACAAAAAAAAATTGTTAAAGTGAACATAGCTCAAAGGTATTTGACATGTACCATCGACCAATAGGTCAGGTTCGAATCCTTCCACTCCAAATCTTGTTGAATTCAGGAAAAAAAAATAAGAGAAAAAGTTAGAATAGACTAGGCACATCATCACCATTATTATATATCTTCCCATTAACCTTCAAAGTATACACAATAACAATAGAGAGAGAAGGGAAATTTTATTTAGATATTTGAAGAGGCAAGAAGCCAAGTTGGATGTTTTTAATTAGTTGAGTTGTTGCAAAGGTAAGCATCAATGCCTTTGCTTGCTTTAACTCCCATGTGGAGATAATTATATGGTGGAGCCACATCTTCATTTGCCTTTACAAATTCTACAGACCAATTAACTGAGCTGCCATTGCTATCATTGTCAACAACTTGAAGATTCACTTTGAGTTCTTCAAAATCTCTGAACAGATCTCCTTCAATACACTCCATACTTATTGATTTGTTAGCATCATCCACAGCTCGCCTCTCCTTTACTTCTAATGGGATGCCTATGTAATTTCCAAAAAAAAAACAAAACAAAAAAAATGGTAAGATTTGTCGATCGTGAAATTCTAAAAACTTAAGTTTTTTGACAATATGTGGGGAGGGGAATTCAAACCACAGACCTTGTGGTTATCAATACAACTTTATACCAGTTGACCTAAGCTCTTGTTGGCTTCTAAAAACTTAAGTTGATGATTAGTTATATAAGACGTATTTAGTTGATTTGAAAACGTGACACGTGAAATGTATTAGTACCTACGAGAGCAAGAAGATGATGTTAAAGTTTTTTTGAAAAAGGATACTTTATTAGAGTATGTGAGCAACATACAGGGAATGGCTTACAGAAAGGCCTTCCAATTAAGAGCAATGGAGGAGCATCATAATTGGAAAACCATTTCGAAGCAACGGCCCAAGAAGCCGAGAGAGAAATAACATCGTCCCAAATTTGGTCTAATGAACGAGACTGGTTTCGGAAGATTCGACCATTACGTTCATTCCAGATAGTCCAAAATGCCGCCGCCGAAAAAGCTTGAATCCAGCAACTTTTCTGAGAGGTAATCTTGTTCCCAAAAAGTATAGCGCAAAGGCTATCAGCATAACGAGGGATGGGTGATGAGATGCCTGCGCATTGGAATAAAGAAGACCATATGCTTAAAGCCAGAGGGCATTGAACAAAAAGGTGATCCAATCATTCGGAATTCCTTTGGCACATAGAGCAACGGCTCGGGAACAGGGAAGAGTCTTTAAAAATTCTTTGTAGGCGATCATCAGTGTTGAGGCTGCGATGGAAGACTGTCCATATGAAGAATCTGTATTTTTTCGGAATCGGAGCTTGCCATAAATTGGACATGATCTCAGAGTCCACCTGAAATCTGATCGATGATGAGGATTCTCAAAGTTCTCGACGAGTAGATGCAACCCAAAAAAAACCCTGCGAGCTAGGAATCCATCGAAGGCAATCCTTGTCGTCTGAGGATGTAGGCTTTGGCAAAGCAGTTGAAATAGATTGCCAGACCACGTGTTCCCTTTCCAACAAAGGCCTGCGAGGGAAAAAGGACCAAGTGGAAGATGACGGAATCCAAGCCTCCGAGATCGAAAGATTGCATCTGGAGGAAAGGGCAAAAAGGCGAGGGAAAGACTGACATAGCTGACCAACACGAGTCCTGCCAGAAGAGAATGTTTTTGCCATTCCTGAGATCCCAAGCTGATTTCTGCTGAAAGAAGGGGATCTGCTTGGAAATAGAGAACCATGGGGCTCGTGAGCTGGAGACCCGAGAGATCGTAGGAATAGAGTTCTCACCATTGACCTTATATTTAGCACTGATAAAGCATTTCCATAAAGAATCTTCCTCTTCAAAGAACCGCCAAAGCCATTTGGAGAGAAGCGCGGCGTTAGAAATCCTGGTTCTGAGTCGGCAGACATTCTTATTCGTCCCTTCACGGAGGATGAGATTTGGCAGAATCTAAAGTCATTGGGAAGAAATAAGTCTCCTGGCCCGGATGGCTTTACGGTAGAATTCTTTAAAAAATCATGGCCCACTTTTAAATCCTCTATCATGTCGATATTCTCCGATTTTTGGACGCAAAGAGTGATCAACCGGAATGTCAATGAATCATACATTGCATTGATTCCAAAGAAGATGATGTTAAAGTTGAAGTTCATAACATCTTTGATATTATATTGTATTAAATCTACCAATGAATCTATCAATCTAAAAGCTTAAATTGAGAGGTTATTAGGTTATAGAGGAGAATCTTAAATGTCTAGGCTGTTTGGTAAAACAAATAATTAATTAATCTATCTAGAGTTACTTATATATATATAATCTTTTGATAAACCCAATAAGTATTAGTGAGTCTATATTATAAAATATAAAAGGGACTACTCATACATCTTATAAATTGTGAGGTCTCCACCCAACTTTTCAACGTGAGATCCTCAACATATTCTATATCCAAATCTATAGGATTAAAACAATAAGTTTATTTGTTTTGTTATCTTCCTTTTTCCTATGTTTTCAAAAACCAAGCCAAATTTTAAAAACTAAATTAAACTAGTAGTTTTCAAATACTTGTTTTTGTTTTTGGAATTTTGTCAGGAATATTTTAATGTCTCATTCACAAACATGAAAACTATGGTAAGGAAATCGGGAGAAAACAACTATAATTTTCAAAAACCAAAAACCAAAATATAAATGGTTATCAAACGAGACCTAAAATAGAAAACAAAAGTGCATATCTCTCACCAAAGTCATATTTCCAAAGGACGACGCTGCCATGTGCGAAACCATTTCCTTCCACAATTTCGTATCCCTTAAAGTTTTCAGGAAACATTCGAGGAAGACAGTCCATGTTCTTAATAAACTCATAAAAACTTCGACCAGAAGACTTCAGCTGCACCTGCTCTGAGATCTTAGCAATCTGAGCCATTTTCAAGCTTAAAATCTCTGCTGCTCTCATTCATGTCCCAAGGAGAAGCCCTTTTATAGCCAAATGTACCAAAAAGTTGGTGTTCATTGATGTTGCCTCTTTATTCTTCTTGTTTTTGTTTTGTTGAATATAATGGTTTTCAAGTAAAAATATGTAATGAAATATTCTGTTCTATCCGTAAAACTTAGACCTGTTTGATGACCATTTGGTTTTTGAAAATCATGCTTGTTTTTTCTTCCAATTTAATTCCTTAGAATTGTTTTCATCTTTGTTAATGACACATTTTCGTTTCTAGCCAAATTTCAAAAACGAAAACAAGTTTTCGAAAACTATTTTTTCTCGTTTTCAAAACTTGATTTGGTTTTTGAAAATATGGGAAGAAGGTAGCTAGATAACAATAAAACAAATAAACTTACAGGTAGAAGTATGGTGTTTGTAAGCCTAATTTTCGAAAACCAAAAACTAAATGGTCGTTATCAAATGGGACCTTAACAATTTGATGGGTGAGTATGGGCACGGAGAACGTCAAGTTTTAGCGAAGTTATTCTTAATGGTGAGTTAGTTAACGTTTCCAAAAACGTCAAGTTTAATACAACTTGACATTCCAAAAACTGTCACTCAATGCGTTTTTGAAGTACTAAGATTCGTGTCCCATCAGTGAATTTCTTTTTTTTTTTCTGTTTTTTTTTTAAGAAAAAACTTTTATTAAAACTCGACCAACCAAATATAAACCAATCTATCCTCATTTATAACATAGGACAGCCAACGAGGAAATCCATCTTCTTTATTGATTCTGTAGACAAAAGAGGTTCAAATCAAAGAAAATTCGGATAAGGCAGTGCGTTGAATGAGAGATTGTATGAATTGCAAGTGGGAAGAGGTGAAGTAATACTTTATTAATTACTTGAGGAAATTTCAACAATAATGGAAATAAAATGTATAGAAAATTCCCTACAACTAGCTTCTTTGTGCTCGGATGGCATTTTTGTTTCGATTGTGACCAAAGTTTTATCATGATATATGAGTGAGGACAACCATCTCCATTGGCATGAGATCTTTTGGATGAAACAAAAAACAAAGTCATGAGTGTTTATGACGTGGAAAATATCATACCATTGTGAAGATATATATCTAGAAATTCAATTGTCTTTAACCATTTTGATTGCAAATTCTATTAAGATATGTGGATCAAGTCAATCATCAACGAGTTTAATTAGCTCACTTCAATTTGCCAAGATTATGTATTTGGTGAAGATATGATGATTAAAATCTTCGCGAGACAAGATGAAGAAGGCATTCCAACCCAATCCAACCTGTCGTTGCATCCCAGAAAAAGTGCCTCTTCAAGTTTGGAAAATCCCTTGCTAAGTGTTGGGAATCAGAGAGTGCAACCAAAGTTCTATATTGGCTAGATAAGAGGATGATCAAGGGTTTATAAGGACGGACAAGTACTTCCATTTGGTATGGACTTTTGGAGTGAACCAAAAGCAAAGTTATCCTAAAGTGGATAATATCGTACAAGATATTTGTGGCTGTCCCGGTCCCTAACACTAAGAAAATGGAAGAAAAAGTAAAAGTATTCCATGATTATTGGCCTCTTTAGGGTTCGCTTGGTTCAAGGTTTTTTTTATATGTTTGGGAATCATTGATTGTTGTGTTTGGTTTGTAGAATTGGGAATGCTAGTTTTTATAATAATGAATTATATTTTTGTTTTTTTATGAGATTAATTTTATAAATTTTATATAATCATATGATGCATTAATTAATGAATTCTTATCTTGTTTTACACTTTCCTATTTTGTTTTTATCTTTTTTGTTGTGTATCCTTTTCTATGAAAGGGAATCTAAGATTCTCTATTCACTTTCAAATTATTTTCCAACCACATATTGGTATATGAGGTTTACAATTTCTTGTGATAAATAGTTAAATAATACAAGCATCAACTGTAATTAGCATATACTTTCAAGAAGTCAAAATTTCAAATCTTGTACTCCAAATGGTTTAACCTAAAAAAGAGAGAAAAAAAAAAAAAAGAAAAAAAGCTAAATAATAGAAAAGATATATGTCGATATAGGAAGTAATTTTAGACGGGAACCAAACTTATGAATTGTGCATCACATGACGACATGAAACAAAAAACCAATAAAATAATGCGAAAAATCAAAATATATAGTATTGAAACATTGACAATCAAACATTTGCAGGAGCCAATTAAGGCTAAAATCAAAATAGCGTTGAAACGCTTATATATGTATGCACTTAAATGAGCAAATCCGAGAGGACAACATTGAGATGCGTTGTTTGCAATACTGTCATAACTGTAACAAACTATAACATATGATCTTTCTTTTTTTTTTTTTTTTAAAGTATCAACCCAAACTATAGCATCTCAACACTTTCACTCGTAACGTCTCAACCTTGTTTATGTTAGAAAAATGTGGAGGACAAGTATGAATGAAGATGATTTTTCATTCAACTAAACATGCCTTTATATAGGCTTACAAAAGTAACCATAGAATACCAATGGTTCAAACTTTTAAATGTCATAAAATGCTCCCATAACTCACCTAACTCCCAAAACTCAAAAGTCACTATTGGTTACAAGAAACCAAAAGCCAAAAGTCACAAAAACCAAAAGTCACACTAAATGCCACAAATAAAGTTTAATAATGAAAACTTTTCATTTTCTCAACACCCCCCCTTAAACTTGATTTGTCACACCAAGTAAACTCCTCATTTTGATAAAAGTTTCCAACTTGAGGGGCAAATACCTCATCATAGTCGATGCCATGTCGTTGACTATACCCTTTCACCACTAGTCTCGCCTTGTGTCTTTCAACATCGCCATTGGCCTTTCTCTTTGTCTTGTATAACCACTTCACTCCGATTGGTTTGTGCCTTTTTGGAAGCTTGGTCAACTCCCATGTGTCATTTTTCTCTATCGCTCGAATTTCTTCATCCATTGCATCCTTCCATTTCTTGCTTGCAATGGCTTCTTGGAAACTAATGGGCTCACAATCACCAAAAAGACAATAGAGAGTTATGTCATTTTGATTTTCGGTTACCTCATTAAGTCCCTGTAGACTTCGGGTTCCTCTTGGACCAATTTCATTCTCAGAATCACTGGATGAACCTTCAGATGACGATCGATCGGTCAAATGGGATGGCACTGGACTAGGCAAAACTTCACCCATTTCATCTCTGGTTGGCTCATTTTCATCGTCTTCTTCAAAATATGGAAGGAAATCATACTCCTCCTCCTGTGTATTCCAATCCCAAGATGCTTGTTCATCAAAAACAACATCACGACTAATAATTACCTTCCCATTCAAAGGATCGTAAAGGCGATAACCCTTTGAACTTGCATCATAACCGATGAATATGAGTTTCTCACTTCGATCGTCGAGCTTGGTCCTCTTTTCCTCTGACACATGAGCATATGCAATACTCCCAAATACCTTGAAGTGACCAATTCCGGGCTTTCTTCCATTCCATGCTTCTTGAGGCGTCTTGTCAAGCACACTTTTGGTTGGTGCTCGATTTGTCAAATAGACCGCACAAGCTACGGCCTCCGCCCAAAATTCCCTTAGCATTTTCTTTGTCTTTAGCATGCTTCTTGCCATATTCAAGATTGTCCGATTCTTCCTCTCCACCACGCCATTTTGTTGTGGTGTCCTTGGCACTGTTAACGGACGTCGGATGCCTTTTTCATCACAAAACTGTTTGAACTCATTTGATGTGAATTCACCACCTCGATCAGTTCTCATGGCCTTGATTGTAAGATTGCTTTCATTCTCCACACATGCCTTAAATTTCTTGAAGATTTCAAATACTTCCGATTTTTCCTTCAAAAAGTACACCCATGTTTTTCTAGAAAAATCATCAATAAACAGAAGGAAGTATTTACTTTTACCATGAGACTCCGGTTTGATCATACCACACACATCAGCATGGATGAGTTCTAGAGGCTTCTTGGCTCTTGTCATAGACTCCTTCGGAAAACTACTTCGATGATGTTTGCCAAGTAGACATCCTTCACACACTTGGTTCGGCTTGTGAATATGCGGTAAACCCCGCACCATCTGCTTCTTCGACAAGTCTTCTAGACTTCCAAAATTGAGGTGTCCGAACCGTAGATGCCATAACCAGGAGAGATCCTCATAACACGTCTTCAAGCATTTTGGAACATCATTACATATATTCAAAGGAAACATTCGGTTTTTTGTCATGGAAACTTTAGCAATAAGTCTCTCATGATTATTCCTCAAATACAAACAATTGTTTTTCATTTGAACTTCAAAACCTTTCTCTAACAATTGTCCTACACTCAATATATTATTTTTTATACTGGGAATGTAATAAACATTTGTAATATATTGATTTTCTCCATTTTTTAACCGAATGAGAATTTTACCTATTCCTTTGATGGCGGCCAAAGAATTGTCTCCAAAGGCAATATTACCTTTCTCCATCTCGTTCAACTCTGCAAACATCTCGCGTTTTCCACACATGTGGTTTGAGGCTCCGGTGTCAAGATACCACATACTATCTTGACTATCTTCTTCTCCCTTTGAAACCATAAATAAAGTTCCATTCTCCTCTGCATAATTAGATTGCCCTTGATGGGCTTTGGATGTGCTGGCGGCTGACTGATCCTGATGCTTCCGATCACTTGATTCTAATTGAGATGAGTAACACTCATTTGCATAATGGCCATACTTATTACAATTATAACATTTTACCTGAGATTTATCTCTCCCAGATCTTCCACCGCATCTTCCACGACCTCGGCCTCCTCTTCCTCTTGAGGAATCACTCGAATTTTGAGAAACATCGGTGTTGGTTTCACCTCTTCCACCACGGCCTCGACCACCACGTCCTCTTCCACGTCCACGACTATTCTCCTCCTTGAGTTTGAGTTGGAGAAGTTGTTCAACGGTCTCTGTTTGCTCCATCCTCCTTTTCTTTTTCTCCTCATAGGCTTGCAATGAGCCTATAAATTGTTCAATCGTCATAATCTCGAGATCCTGTGTCTCCTCAATTGTCGTGGCAATAATCTCGAACTTTGTATTTAGGCTCCGTAGAACCTTTTCCATGACACGAACATCGGCGATTTCTTCACCGTTTCGTCTCAATTGGTTGACGACGGTCATTACTCTTGTGTGATATTCCGCTATCACCTCCGTCTCCTTCATTTGTAAAGATTCAAACTCACCACGTAAAGTCTGCAACCGTACCTTTTTCACACGATCGGCTCCTCTATGAGTCGATTGGAGCTTGTCCCATGCCGCCTTTGACGTTTCGGCATTGGCGATGGTCTCAAACGTGTCTTCATCCACCGATTGGTACAAGATATAGAGGGCCTTCTTGTCCTTCTTTCTTGTCTCCTTTAACGCATCTCTTTGCGCTTGATCGGCTCCAGCTTCCGCCTCTTGGAAACCGTTCTCTACGATCTCCCACACATCTTGTGCTCCTAGTAACGCTTTTATCTTGATGCTCCAATTGTCATAGTTGAGCTTGGAAAGCATCGGTAATTGAAGCGAACTCATCCCACCGTTGGCCATTTCTCTCAATTTTTTTTGCTACTCGCTCTGATACCACTTTGTTAGAAAAATGTGGAGGACAAGTATGAATGGAGATGATTTTTCATTCAACTAAACATGCCTTTATATAGGCTTACAAAAGTAACCATAGAATACCAATGGTTCAAACTTTTAAATGTCATAAAATGCTCCCATAACTCACCTAACTCCCAAAACTCAAAAGTCACTATTGGTTACAAGAAACCAAAAGCCAAAAGTCACAAAAACCAAAAGTCACACTAAATGCCACAAATAAAGTTTAATAATGAAAACTTTTCATTTTCTCAACAGTTTATACCATGTCAATGCTATTGAGTCTAGCGTCTCAACTTCGTTTATATCTCAAGACTCTCATGTGTTTTCTTAGCAGAAGAACTAAAATATATAACAAATTCTAAAGTAGAGGCCAGAATATAATAGTAAATATAAAGGAAAAAAAATAGACTAAAAAAGGCAAACAAACATGTAATTAATATTGTTGAAATTTATTATACACCTTCCCCTTGACCTTCAAGTAATACACATATAACATTGGAGATAAGGAAGCCATGGATACATTTAAATATAATAAACCCAATTTATTAATTACTTTTTTCAACAACCACCAAATTCCAAATTGGTGTGTTTATTTATTATTATTTTTTTAATTTCATTTGTTGGAATAAATGTAAGCATCAAGGCCTTTGCAAACTTTAACTCCAAATTGGAGATAATTATGTGGTGTTGCCACATCATCATTAGCCTTCACAAATTCCACAGACCATTTTACTGAGCTGACACCATTTTTTCCACCATCTGTAACTTGAACTTTCACTTGAAACATTTCAAAGTCTTTTAGAAGATCTCCTTCAAGACATTCAAATATTACTGATTTGTTTGGCTCATCCACAATTAGCCTAGTCTTAACCTCTGCTGGAATACCTGTGTTTCAGGACAAAAACAAACCAATAAATTAATTATATATGTTCTTGAGACCTTTTCCTTTCAGGTGTGGGCTCGGATTTTAATTTGACTTATGAAATCTAAAACGCGAACTATATCGGTAGCAACTATTTGAGGAGAGAATGGCGTTGAAGGGTTTTTTTTTTTTTTTTTTTTTTTTGGCAATATGTGATGGGAGTGAGGGGATTCGAACCACAGACCTCTTGGTCATCGATACAGTTTTATGTCAGTTGAACTATGCTCTTGTTGACAGCATTGAAGGGGTTTGAAATTTGTAAACGTCTTAGTTTAGATCTCGTGTTAATTAAATCAACACTAATCAATCCAAAACTTAGAGTTAAATAGGTTATTATAAAGGTAGGTCTATTTTTTTTTATTATATTCGTAATCTTTTCTCTCACATGTGAGCTTAGATATATTAATTTGGCTCGCCAGCCTCAATAATATGTAAACTATTAATATCAATAAGAGAAGAACTGACGTTTAGAGCTAATTAGTTAGAGTTTATCTAATCTTGTTAATATATATTCTCTTGAGTTTTTCTTTTATATATGTCAACAAGAGTATAGCTTAACTGCCATAAAGTTGAATAGATAACTACGAGGTCTGTGGTTTGAATCCGTGATGTTGATCAAAACTTAAATAATTTAATATCAACGTGGAAATTACTTAAGACCCATTGTTTTCATCATACAATGCTAAAATATCATTTTATTTTTTGTTTTTGTTTTTTGAAAATTAAGCCTATAAACACTGCTTCCACACAATAAGTTTTCTTATTTTGTTATCTACCACCTTCTTATATTTTTAAAAACTAACTCAAGTTTTGAAAACTAAAAAAAAAAAAAATCAAAAAATTGTTTTTGTTTTTTCTTTCGAAAAAAAAAAAACCTTGTTTTGTTTTGGAATTTGGCTCAAAATTTAAATGTGTTTTTAACAAAAATGAAAATCATATAAGGAAATCAGAAGAAAATGAGCACAATTTTCACAGACCAAAAACAAAAAACCAAATAGTTACGAAAGAAAAAGACTTAGCTAATATGGGTTAGGGTATATATTCAATTTTTTAAAATATATATTCTTAACACACCAAAACCAGCTTGAACATAGCTCAACCAGTTATCAGAATATTTTATATTTATCCAAAAGATCAAATGCTCAAATCTCTGACCCAAATTATTGTACTAAAACACACACACACAACATTAAATATGACTTCTAGAGCAAAAGGGGTTGGACACAAAAATATTTGGTGGGTTTATAAGAGTAGAACATATAATGGATTTATAATTAGGATAATATATCTTCATCTACATCATATATATAGAAATAGAACAAAATATTCAAGAGTTGAAATTTGAAAATAGAATAAATGAGAGAGAGAGAGAGATCACCAAAGTCATATTTCCAATGGGTGACACTGCCATGTGTAAAGCCATTTCCCTCCACAAACTCATAGCTCTTAAGATTTTGAGGGAACATATGAACATAACGATCCATTTTGTTTGCAAAAAGATCAAAGAACTTCTCACCACAACACTTGAGCTGCACCTGCTCTGAAATCTTACAAATCTGAGCCATTTTCAAAGCTTTCTAATAAAGCACTTTAAGATCTGTTCATTCATGTCCAAAGGAGAAGCCTTTTATAGCCAAATGTTATTGCACAAAGTTGAATGATTTCAAGTAAAATATGTAATGAGATATATTCTGTTTTTGGTGAGACTTTCTTTCAGCCATTGAAGCTGAGATTCGAGTCCCATTACTGATTTTTTTTTTTCTTATTGTTTTTTCGTTTCAGCTTTGAATTGAATGAGAGATTATTTATATATCAATAGTGGAAGAGAAGGTAGTAAAGAGGTAGAGAATTAAATAAAGCTACTTTAACAAATTTGAACAATGGAGAAAAAAAAAAAAAAAAGATATTTCATTCATGGGTATGTAAGAAACCTCTACCAAAGAGAGAGGCTAGTTAGAGGAAGGCCCTCCAATTTAAAGCGATAGTTATTGAAGTATCAGAATTACAAAAGAACTTGGATTTGGAGGTCCAAAAAGCGACAGTGATGATAATGTCTTCCCAAAGGAAAGAAGAGGTCTTGGAATTCCCATTAAAAATCTTGTTGTTGCGTTTTAGCCCGATATTTCAGAGAATCGAACCAAAAATATTGGACCATAAGATGTTATGCATACTAGCTAAAGGAAGAGAAAGACAGCCTCTGATAAAAAAAAATAGTATTATATTGTTCGTATACTTACTTGCGTATAGACAATTATTGTTCTTTCTTTTAGTGCTCACTCTTTTTTAATAGTTTTTTCTTGTATTATTGTAATTTTTTTCTCTTGAAAAATAGGATTCTTAAGGTCCAGCTGTTTGATAACCATTTGGCTTTTAGTTTTGGTTTTTGAAAAAATTATGCTTGTTTTCTCACAATTTCCCTACAATGATTTTCATCTTTGTTGAGGATCCACTTGAATTCTTAGTCAAATTCCAAAAACAAAAACGAGTTTTTCAACTCTACATTTTTTTTTTCAAAATTTGACTTGGTTTTTGAAAACAAGGAAGAAGATAAGATACTTAAATATATATATATATATATATATATATATATATATATATATATATATATATATATATATATATATATATATATATATATATATATATATTTTAAAAAAAAGAAAAAAAAAACTTATAGGTGGAAGTAGGTGTGTATATAAGGTTAATTTTAAAAAACCAAATGGTTATCATACATGCCCTAAAATTTTCGAGTGCAAATCGAGCAACCATCGAAGGAAATAAAAGTTGATGCAATGGGAATTTCAAGAAACCAAAACCACATAATATACTACTTAATTATTGGATCAACAATGATGCCCTTGTTTTGGCTTTTGGGAATAATCTCCGAAGAAGTTAGGGGGAATAATTGAAGGGGAATAATACAAATGAAAGTGTAAAAAAAATAAAAATAAAAAAGTCTATCTTTAGGGCCCCGTTTGATAACCATTTGGTTTTTGGTTTTTGGTTTTTCAAAATTATGCTTATTTTCTCTCAATTTCCTCACCATGCTTTTCATTTTTGTTAATGAGACATTAGAGTTTTTTGTCAAATTCTAAAAACAAAAACAAGTTTTTGAAAACTACTTTTTTTTGTTTTAAAAAATTGACTTGGTTTTTGAAAACATGAGAAGGATGTGGATAACAACTCAAAGAAATGTATGGGTGAAAAGAGCGTTTATAAGCTAAATTTTCAAAAACCAAAAACCAAAAATGAGATGGTTATCAAACGGGGCCTAGATTATTATCGATCTCTAGCACAATTCAATAGAATTTTTTTAATATTTTCATTTGGAAAAAGACCTATAGATTTCAAAACTAGGTTACCAAAATTCCCTACCTTACCTATAGATTAAAGGTCTGTTTGGAATATTTTTTAATTTAAGTAGTGTTTTTCAATAATGCATTTTTTTAAAACATTTTGTATAAAAATTGTTTAGAATTTAAACAATCATATATTTGGTTGCATTTCTTTGTTTTTATACACAAGTTATTGGGTGTGTTTGGTTTAACTTTTCAAGTGTTTAATTTTGAAAAAATTTCTAGTGTTTGGCAACCACTAAAAAGGACTTATTAGAAAATGAAATTGAAAAATAAATCATTTTGAGAGAAACACTTGAAACCAACTTTTTAAAAAAGGGTTTTTAAGTATACAATAACTTGTGTATAAAAATACTTATGAAGAGATGTAACCAAACATGAGTGTTTAAATTCTAAACAATTTTTAGACAAAATGTTTTTTTTTTTTAAAATGCATTCTTGAAAAATATTTAAATTAAAATGTATTTCAAACGGACTATTTATATACTTAAAAAATCTTTTTAAAAAAATTGCTTTCAAGTGCTTTTCTCAAAATGGTTTATTTCTCAATCTCATTTTTTGATAAGTCATTTTTAGTGGTTGTCAAACACTATAATTTTTTTTTTTTTTTTCAAAATTAAACACTTGAAAAGTTAAATCAAACATATCCTAAATCATTGTTAGGGCGTTGGAAGAATTTAAACTATATACTGTTATGGGCAAAAATTAGCCAATAATGTTCCATGCAGGGAGGCCCAAATCCATCGGGCCCGAAGACGAAAGAAGCCAAATCAACGAGACAAAGGGCCGGAGCGCAATATCACGACCCTTGGCCTCGGCCCAAGGGAGAGGCCGAGGGTAAGGGTCGGCCTCGGCAAATGCCGAGGCCGACCAAGGCCAAAGGCCCGAAGGCTTCTCCTAAAGCCAAGCGGAGAATCAACCCTAGAAAAAGCTATATAACGAGAGGCTGCACACACTCACAGGTATGAAAAATCAGTCCCTAAATTCCCTTTACGTGTTTTCCGGCCAAGACTAACTTAAGTATCGGAGTGTGTGTGGTCTACACCACATCGATGTGCAGCGTTTGCTCGTCTCGCAGGTCACGTCTTTCCCGCTCGTTTACAAATTCACTGTTGATCGTCACGTGGAGTGAAGTGCAAATTCCTAAGCGAAGTTTGACCATCAACATATACTATCTTTGTAGTGTTGGAACCATTGTGGCCATTCTTTTTTTATTAAAAAGATATCTCAAAGGTACTAGCTCGCTAGCTGCCATATAACCAAATAATTAATAAAGGATGAAGATATCAAACTTGGTTTGTTCGACTTTAGTGTGTGCTTGACATGTCTTTTGAAAAAAGTGTTTGTAAACCACTCGTTACATAAGTTTTTTTTTTTTTTTTTCTTTTAAGAAAATTAGTCAAATGCCTAGTTCAAGAGTGCTTTAAGCGCTTTTTATTTATTTTTGGAAATTTTCTAATCACACCACTTTTGATTATTAAGAATTTTAAAAAGTAATTGACAGCTAGTGCTATCAGAATGATGAAGATAGTACGGATTGGTATATTGCTCGACGGCTATGGATTAGCAACGGAAACTGAGTTATCAACAACAGGTGTCACAGAATTAATGGAATCATCCGCCATTGAAGGAGAAGCGCAAGATAAAAGACTCTCAAAAAAAAAAATTGCTTTGATACCATATTCAAACTGAGAGTAAATAAAACTTGCACACTTTATTGATAGATTGCAAGAGTATAAATAATCAGAAAGTACAACCACGAATCAGTTAGGAATAATGGAATAATTGATTAACTCTAACTCTAATACCTAACTGATTTGTGGTTGTACTTTCCATTATTCCTAACTGATTCGTGGTTAACTCTAACTCTAATACCTAGCACTTTTTAAAATTTTAATTAAGCACCATCAATTTAGAAGAAAAAAAGACACATTTCCAGTCATTCATAAACACTTTAAAAACAAATCAAAACACAGTATAACTAGCACATACTAAATGATTCAAGTAAAATCTCGAATAAGCTAGCTTTGTAGCGTGTTAGGTATGTTCGTCACATACGTACTTAATTAAGTATCCTTTTTCGGAAAAAAAAATAAAAAAAGAAAGAACCACCACGGAAGTGATCAATATTTATATAGGTAGTGAAGATTTGAATCTCTTGTGTTGCAGATAAAACAATAAATACAAATCACAGTCCTTGTTTAGAAAAGTGTGCTTGTAGTTGTGAGGAATTTTATATCGTAAAGTCTTGCAAATCTTATTGTAATTAAATATTCTAACATTCAATTTATAATATCTTAAAAGTTTCAATTTAGTTCCTCACAATTTAATATTTTTCAATTATATATCATTTTCTTTCATTAATGGTTGATAATAAGTTTTTCCACGCCACAATACTAAGTAATAATTAAGTTAGTAAAATTTAGAAAATGAATTAGACCGTCTAAGAGGCAGGAAAAGTTGAAATTCCTGCCGACTTAGAATTTTAGAGAAAGGGATAATAGAAACTTCTCATCTTAGGTGACTTCATTTTTCTAATTTTCTACCGCTCACAAAATATCATATCATTTAGGTTTATGGTCAGACAATTTTAGCACCGACTTAATAGATACAGTATAATTAAAAATATTAAAATATAAGAAACTAAAATCGAAACTTCTTTAAACAACCAGAACTAAATTGAAAAAAAAGACACTCAATTACATGAGGAACGTCAAAAAAAAAAAAAAAAAATATATATATATATATATATATATATATTTTGAACCCAAATTTATTTATATATATTTGAACAACCCCAAGCAAAGTTTGCATATTTAAGTTTAGTTGTTGCAAAGATAAGCATCAAGGCCTTTGCAAACTTTAACTCCAAATTGGAGATGATCAAGTGGTGGAGCCACATCTTCATTTGCCTTCACAAACTCCACAGACCATTTAACTGAGTTGACACCATCAATGCTTCTGTCTTTAACTTGAACTTTCACTTGGAACACTTCAAACTCTTTGAGTACATCTCCTTCAAGACACTCAAAAGTTATTGATTTGTTAGGCTCATCCACACCTAGCCTTACCTTGGCTTCTGCAGGTTCACCTGTGTATTTCCACCAAAATCAATGGTTAGGTCCCGTTTGATAACCATTTGATCGATTTTTTGAAAATTAGTTTCCTTAGAATTGTTTAATTTTCATCTATGTTAAGGAGACATTTGAATTCTTAGCCAAATTTAATAAACAAAAACAAGTTTTTGAAAATTTAGTTTGGTTTTTTAAAACATGAAAAAAAAGTAGATAACATGACAAAGAAACTTAGAAGTTGTGTTTATATATATATATCAAACAGAGCTTTAAACTATATCACCACTAAAATCTTACAATATGAAATTGAAATCTTCTTTTTCTTTTTTAAATAATAATAATAAGGCATACTACCTTACCTAAGGGCTAGATATTAATTTAACATATGAAATCCAATACATGAACTATTAACACCAATTATGTTAAATTAAAATAAAAAAAAAAAAAAAAAAAAAAAAAAAAAAAAACCAATTATGTTGCATATGTAAGCAAATTGCGCATCAAGCTCCTGATGTGCAAATTGCTAACCGCAAGTGTACAGGTCAAGTAATAATATAGTGTTTTCGTGTAAAACGAGTGTCGTCCTCTGGATTGGTTTTCTAGCAAATTAAGTATCGTGAATACTTTTGTCCAATTTTATTTAGGGAGCAAAACTCAATGATAAAGATAAAAGTAAAGACTAAAAGCATAAAAATAAAAGTGGAGACTCAAATGGAAAGACTCTTAGGGAATTGATTTCATTGATTAAGATTGAGGATTGATTAATATGAATGAATTGACCGTGCAATTATTCTACAAGCCAAGGAAACTTTTATCACGATTACCTCTCCCGAGTATAATTGATTCTCATGCATATAAACTAACTTGATATCCCTATCTAAGTTCATTAACATGCAAGGCATTATTCGGTTCGGTCCTTATTACGCTTCTAAAGATATTCCAAATCCCGTCACAAACTTAGAATTTCTACTCTAGTCATGCAATTAAACAAAGTAAGTCTTAGGCCAAATCCTCCCTCCCGAGTTAGATTCAACACTTAAATCATTCAATTAGTGATCAAGTAATTGAAAGCATTAAACAAAATTGCATGCATAAAATAAAAACACATTCATACCTAAAATCAATCCAAAAACTAAAACAATTACATCAATCCCTAAGACAAACAACTAGCAATTCATAGTCTTTAAACCATAAATACTAATTGAAAGAAAAGCCATAAAAACTACAAGAGGTAAGGGAAAGAGAAAGGAAAACTCGAATCCGTCGAAACCGACACGTCCCCGTCACGATCTCCACGTCTTCTCGCTTGATTCCCGCTCTTTGGCCTTGCTTCAGCTCCCACCAAAGGTCTCTAGTCGAAATTAGGGCTAAAATCTAACCAATTAGACTCCACCAATCCGTAGCACAAAAGGATGAATTTATAGAAAATCTGCCGACAGCGTCGCGACGCTGTCGCGATACCGCGAATCTGGAAAATTTTTCGAGAGCGTCGCGACGCTGGTCCTAGCGTCACGACGCTATGAATTTTTTTTTTTTTTTTTTTTTTTAAATCAACTGGGCTGAATTTGACTTCTTCCAACTTGATCCTTTTTCGATCTTTTAGCCCTTTTTCATGTCCCGAACACGCAATTAGCTCAAATATTTATTTCCTACAAATACAACACAAAAACGCATCATTTTGGCCAATAAATTATAAAAGACTAGCTAAATTAATTAGGGAAAACTAGCTAGCTATGCTCGCTATCAGCTCCGTTTGATAATCATTTGGTTTTTTATTTTTGAAAATTATGATTCTTTTCTACCTATTTCTTTTAGCATGGTTTTTATTTTTGTTAAGCACACATTTGAATTCTTGGCCAAATTCCATGAACAAAAACAAGTTTTTGAAAACTTTTTTTTTTTAGTTTTTAAAACTTGACTTGATTTTTTAAAACATGGGAAGAGGGTAGATAACAAAACAATAAATTGTGGTAATAGTATTTATAGACTTAATTTCAAAAACCAAATGGGGTTATCAAAAAGAGGACTTTGGTCCCGTTTGATGACCATTTCGTTTTTGGTTTTTGGTTTTTGAAAGTTAAGCTTATAAACACTTCTTCCACCTATCAATTTCTTTGGTTTGAACTTACATCCTTCCCATGTTTCAAAAACCAAGTCAACTTTTGAAAACAAAAAAAAAAAGTAGTTTTCAAAAACTTGTTTTTGTTTTTGGAATTTGGCTAAGAACTTTAATGTCTCCTTAACCAAAATGAAAACCAAGGTAAGAAAATTGAGAGAAAACAAGCATAATTTTGAAAAACCAAATGCTTATCAAACGAGTTTTTAGTTTTCGGGTTTTGAAAATATTAAGTTGGAAAATTGCAGTGGGTGGCAAATTGGACTAAATTAATAGCAAATATAGCACCATGTAAAAAAAATTGCAAATATAGCAAAATCTATCGGAGTCTATCTGATAGACTTCGATTATCAGAGTTTATCAGCGATAGACTCTGATTAATCAGAATCTATCAGTCTACTGATAGACTCCGATTATTCAGAGTCTATCAGTGTCTATCGCTGATAAACTTTGGTTAATCAAAATCTATCAGTGTCTATCAGTGACTATCACTGATAGACTTTGATTAATTTGAAGTCTACCAGTGATAGACACTGATATACTTTGAATAATCAGAGTCTATCAGTGATAGACACATATAGAATCCGACAACAGCTTTTTGGTCTTGTACAATTAATTTTGCTATATTTGCAATTAGTTTGAAATTGTGCTATATTTGCTATTAATTTGGTCCAATTTTCCATCTATGCAACTGCCCCGATTAAGTTTATAAACACTTCTTCCATCTATAAGTTTCTTTTTCTTTTTTCATCTACCTTCTTCTTATATTTTCAAAATTATGAATTTGAGAATTAATTTAAAATATCTCGTCAAAAATTTTGAAGATTTATTCATCTTAATTTAATCAACTTAAATCTAATCCACTCAAATTAGATTTCAAGCAACAATTCCAAATAACCCAATCAAATCCAAAACAACCCCAAAAGATTAACTATAGAGTTCTGATGGGACCCGATGCATTAGTACAAGTATATGATCGCACACAATTAACCCCACTACATGCATGAATGATATGTGAGAAAAAGTAATTTTACTCGTCCTATAGGCAGCCTTTGGTCTTCTATTTCGTATGTCTTCTCCTTCTAACATAGCTCTAAATATTGGAAGGCTTTCTTCTAGCCTTTGAATGTTTCTCATATACGTCCTCAATAAAAGTATCGTTTTCTCTAAAAGCACTCATCTTAAAAGCATTTTCAAAATACACATTAAATCAATTTTTGTATGAAGAACCCACATCAGATATAGCACACATTTGAGAGCTTCAACTCACACATAGATAGATTTGATGTTACATATTTAAGATTGGAGTTTTTAAAGACATATTACAACCCATCACGTATACAATATAGTTTCTTATTCAAGAACAAACCAAGTACTAGAAAACAGCCAAACTTTAGGTCACTTGATTTAGTTGTTTTTTTTTAGGGTTTTAGTTCTTGGAAAAATAAGCATCAATGCCTTTGGACATCTTGGCAAACATTTCCAAGTGGCTTTCTGGTGGAGGCACATTTTCATTTGCCTTTTCAAACTCAACAGTCCATTTTGCAAAGCTTCCTCCTCCAACTTTGCTTAAGCTAGCTCCATTAAATACTTCAAGTTTGACTCTGAACAATTTGTAAGGCTTCACCAGATCTCCATCAAGATTTTGATAAATTATGTATTGCTTCACATCATCCACAACTTTGATCTTTATCTTTGCTGCAATGAATTCACTTCCTGTTTGTTCATTAAAAAAAAAATCTTTATTTTGCTCATGCATGAACCAAATATTTGATAAACATGTGCATATATAATTAATGTTGGGAAAATTTTTGGCCAATTTGATATCAATTTTTTTTAAAATTTTTTTACTAAAAAGTTGAGTTTATGGCCAAAAGTGAGCATATAGTTCATCAATAATTGACATGTACCTTCGACTAAGAGGTCGGAGATTCGAATCCCTCACCACAAATATTGTTGAACTCAAAGAAAAAAAGTTGAGTTTATCAATATTTTTGAGCATTTGGTTTTTAGTTTGTGATTTTTGAAAATTAAGTATACAAACACTACTTCCACCTGTAAGTTTTTTTGTTTTGTTATCTAACTTCTTCCATGTTTTCTAAAACCAAGTTTTGAAAACTAAAAAACAGTAGTTTTCAAAAACTTATTTTTGTTTTTTGGAATTTGACCAGAAATCTAAGGCCCCGTTTGATAACCATTTCGTTTTTTGTTTTTGGTTTTTGAAAATTATGCTTGCTTTCTCATAAATTTCCTACCATGGCTTTCATCCTTGTTAAGGATCCATTTGAATTCCTAGCCAAATTCTAAAAACAAAAACAAGTTTTTGAAAACTACTTTTTTTTTTTTTTTTTCAAAATTGGACTTGGTTTTTGAAAACAAGGAAGAAGGTTGATACTAAAATAAAGAAACCTACAAGTGAAAGTAGGTGTGTATAAGCTTAATTTTCAAAAACCAAAAACAAAAAATGAAATGGTTATCAAACGGGGCCTAAATGTTTACTGAACAAAGATGAAACTTGCGGTAATGAAATCGAGATAAAACAAATCTAATTTTCAAAAACCAAATAATTATCAAATAGGACCCAAATGATTATCAAACGGGACCTAAAATCTCTCACCGATTTCGTATTTCAAGAGTACAACATTGCCAGCATCGAAATTGTCTCCTTCCACAAACTGAAAGCTCTTGAACTGCTGAGGAAAAATATTGACCAAATCCCCGAAATGGTTCCTGAAGAAGTCATAGAACTTCTCAGTACGACATTTCAGCTGAATCTTTATCCAAATGCTTTCAGTTTGGCTCATTTTCTTTTGATGAGATAAAAAACTTTAGGCCAAGAGGGGGATTTTATAGTGATTTTTGGTGAATATTTTTATCAATGATTTGAAACACCACTCAACAATTTGGCTAAATTTTTATAATTTTTCATCAATAATTCTTGTGGCTGTTCATGATGAACACTTCCCCCCCACTAACCTCTGTATTTTAATTCAAGAATTTTAGAGAGATCAAGCAAGATGAGTAAAATAATCTTGGAATTTGTTTGTTGATTATACTTTTTCCCCCACTTAACAAGACTTATTGGTTTCTTGTTTCTAGTGTAAGTCCCATTGGTTCTTGAAATATCAAGATTATTCTATTTCGATCTAAACTATCAAAATATTTATTTTCGATTTTAGATAGTCCCTGAACTTTAAAAAGAATCATTTAAGTCTTTATATTTATTATGTTTTTCATAAACGATTAACATAGCCTCGAGATATGTTTATTAATATATTTGTTGATGTATGTATGTATCAAAGCCACATAGGTTGTGTTGAAGTGTTGAGAAAATATTAAATTTACTATAACCCATAAACTTAAGTTTTTTGGTTGATTGGTGATTTAACATGGTAACAAAGTCGGAGGTCCGTTTAGAATCCACTATTTGTTTAAAGAATTGCATAGTTGATGATTCAATTGTTGATTGAATTTGATTCGATGGTTGTTTTGTTTGATGAAAAGATAGTAGAAGAATGGTGTTACAATAGTTTGAACAAAAAAATTTATACCATGTTGAATCACTATTAATCCAAAAACTCAGTCTCGTTTGATAACTAATTGTTTTTAGTTCTGGTTTTTGAAAGTTAGGCTTGTTTTCTCCAAATTTTCTTAAAATGGTTTCATATTTGTTAACGACACATTTGAATTCTTAGTCAAATTCCAAAAACAAAAACAAGTTTTTAAAAATTATTTTTTTAGTTTCAAAAAATTGACTTTGGTTTTTGAAAAAACATGAGGAAGAAGGGATAACAAAAAGAAAGAAACTTATAGGTAAGTAGTGTTTTATAAGTTTAATTTTCAAAAATCAAATCTTTTTCAAACCTGCTTAAATTAATAAATTAAGGTAAATATTTATAATCTTCTCTTTGCATAGATTTTAACATAAGATTTTTATTATTTTTTACATGGTGTACCTAATTATTTGCTTGATTTTGCTTGGTGACTGTATATTCACTATTTGTAAGTGAGAGATGAATGTGTTTGAAAATTGAAATTGACATATTTTGTGAAGTTGTCTATTTTGTGTTTGCTTTTTTAGGAGGGTAAATCACTTTCCTTTTATGGCTGCTTTTGAGAACATTATATATAATACTTGCAAAGTTTGTTTGGAAATATATTTTCACAGGCACGAAAAAGAATATGAAAAAACATTTTTTTTTTAATTTCATTTTGGATTGTTATTGGCACTATTGAGTAGTGGAGCTCCCACTTTTAAATGATGTAGTTTATTTGCGTATAATATTAAAAACCTTTTTAAACTCTTAATTGAACCTTCTTCTTGTTGGGACAGCAAATTATTAGGTGTTTCCAATGTAATGAAGTTTCGTCATTAAAATCGTCGAATGTAAATCTTTAAATTTGTCTGTCCCTAATAACCGTTGGATACAAAATCGAAATACTTTTACAATTTCTCTCTCGTACATCCAACGGTGCAAAACTGTCCGCCTCATCGCACCGGGAGCACTTAATAATTTCTCCTTCCAGCAACGCCCATTCAATTTTGGACTTGAAATTGCTTTGGTTCATAACGCGCTACCCCAAGTAGCTTGGATCTAAATACCCATATATATATAGCCCATAGCCTTCAAATCTACAATTTCGAAGTTCGACCAACACCAATCAACATTAATTTGAGCTTGTTTGGTGTAGTTCTATAAGTTTCAGTATACTTTAGACCATTTCAAACTCGTCCTTTTGTTTCAAATAAGGACTTTAGACTCAAATTTAAACCTCTAGGTTGTTTATTTTTTGTTTAGGAGCTCTTCGAATTAATTTAGGAGTGCTTTAGGATATTTGAAAGTAGTTCTCATCTGTTGGATTTTTTTTCTTGTGTGCTAGCATATTTTGTGCCTTAATTACATTATATTATGAATATTTCCCTTAAATATGTACATGTTCTGAAATGGTTGAACTTGTTGAGTTGTTTATGATAGCTTTGTATTGTAAAACATGTCAAGATGTTTGTGGATTTATGAGGTTAAGCATGTTATATGTTGAGGTTATTTATAAAAGCATGATGTGTGTTTATGAGTGAAAGTTGAGAAAAATACAGTGGGAAGCACATTTTTCTATGCCATTTTGGTATGAATGGTTTCAGTTATCATTCAAAGTCTAATTTGTCATACCTTGCACAATTTGAACAACACTTTACGCAACTACTAGAACCTTTGAAAATATATGTTGGAGTGCTTTATTTAAAAGGCACATTTCTCCTTCAAAATTTTTACGTTGGGATAACGAAGATGTTTCATTGGAAAAAGACCCAAGCACTTCAAGGGTGTGTTTGGTTTAACTTTTCAAGTGTTTAATTTTGAAAAAATTTATAATGTTTGGCGACCACTAAAAATGACTTATTAGAAAATAAGATTGATAAATAAACCATTTTGAGAGAAACACTTGAAACCAACTTTTTAAAAAAGATTCTTAAGTAAACAATAACTTGTGTATAAAAACATTTGTGAAGAAATGCAACCAAACATATGAGTGTTTAAATTTTAAACAATTTTTATACAAAATGTTTTTTTAAAAATGCATTCTTGAAAAACATTAAATTAAAATGTATTCCAAATGGACCCAAAGTGTCTCCAAAAAGAACACTTTTTAGAGTGTAAAACCAAACATCAAATTTAATAATTAAGACCCCGTTTGATAACCATTTGGTTTTTGAAAATTAAGCTTATAAGCACTACTTCCACCTACAAGTTTCTTTGTTTTTCTAATACCCTTCTTTCCATGTTTTTAAAAACCAAGCCAATTCTTTAAAACCAAAAAAAAGTAGGTCCCGTTTGATAACCATTTGGTTTTTTGTTTTTGGTTTTTGAAAATTATGCTTGCTTTCTCCTAAATTCCCTACCATGGCTTTCATTCTAGTTAAGTTTGCATTTGAATTCCTAACCAAATTTTAAAAACAAAAACAAGTTTTTGAAAACTACTTTTTTTTGTTTCCAAAATTGGACTTGGTTTTTGAAAACAAGGTAGAAGATTGATACTAAACCCAAGAAACTTATAGGTGGAAGTATGTGTGTATAAGCTTAATTTTCAAAAACCAAAAACCAAAAACTAGGGCCCGTTTGATAACCATTTCAGTTTTTGGTTTTTGGTTTTTCTGTTTTTGGTTTTTGGTTTTTGGTTTCCTGTTTTTTAAAACCAAAAACCACATATGTTTGATAACTGTTTTTTGTTTTCTGTTTTCAAAAAACAGAAAACCAACCTTGTTTGATAACTGTTTTTGGTTTTCAGTTTTTTAAAAATTAGAAAGATGAAAAGATATTTTAGAGAGAGAAAAATGTGTAAAGACGTTGAAACAAAAATTTAGAAACACAAATATAAATGTTTTCAAGAGAATTTTTTTTTTTTTGAAAAGACGAAAGAAAAGTTAAACATAGAAAATTTTGAGAGAAGAAAGAAAATGTTTAGAGAAAGAATATTAGTTAGACTCGAGAAAAGATATTAGTTAGAGAAAAAATAGAAAACAAGTTAGAGTAAAAGCGATAAATTTTAGATTAAAAAAATTAAATAAAAAAAATTAGAGAGATAGTAAAGTTAAGAGTAAAAGATATGTTAAAGAACTAACGACAAATTAGAAAAATAAAGAAAAGTTGTAGCGATAGAAACTTTTGGTGACTTTTTTTTTCAAAAGAAAAATTAGAACATGTTTATTGAGGAGAGAAAATGTATTGACAAGTTTTTAGAAATAGACAAGTTATAGAGAAAAAAAAGTTTTGAGAGAGAAAAATAAATTTTAGATAGAGAAAAAAAATAGAGAAAGAAATTTGTTGGAGAGAGAGGTAAAAGAGGAGAAAAGTAAGCATCAGAAGAAAAATGAGTTTTTGAAAAACAGAAATCTGTTTTTAAAAACTACTTTTTTTGGTTTTTGAAATTTACTTATAATTTCAAAAACGTTTTTAAAAAACAGAAAATAGAAAGCAGAAATGGTTATCAAACACCCCTGTTTTTTAAAATTGAAAAACAAAAACAGAAAACAGAAAACGAAATGGTTATCAAACTGGCCCTAAATGGTTATCAAACAGGGCCGTAGTTTTCAAAAACTTGTTTTTGTTTTTGGAATTTGGCTAGGAATTCAAATGTATCCTTGACAATGATGAAAACCATGGTAGAGAAATGGGGAGAAAATAAGTCTAATTTTCAAAAATCAAAAACCAAATTGGTTATCAAACGGAATCTTTAATTTTCTATAACTTGAGCACTTTTTGATAAAAGGAATTATAACTAAGTATATCTCTAAAAAGCCTTCTCAAATACATATCTTAGATCAAATTTTGCTGGCATGAGTCCATTAGGAAATTAATATTAGATAATATGGGGTTCCAACTCAAAACCAATTGGCAATGAGTGGGGTGACCCTTCTACCTTATAAGTTGTGAGGTCTCCACTAATTTTTTCAATGTGGGATCCTCAACATGCCCCCTCAAGATGGTGCCTCTTTTGGGTTCACCATCTTGGATCGGATCCCAATTTTATTTTTTTTTGGACTGAATACCCGTTTGGGTTTCATGAGCTCTGATACCATATTAGATTAACATGGGCTTCCATCTCAAAACCAAACGGGTATTCGGTCCAATAAAAAAAAAATTGGGATCCGATCCAAGATGGTGAACCCAAAAGAGGCACCATCTTGAGGGGGCATGTTGAGGATCCCACATTGAAAAAATTAGTGGAGACCTCACAACTTATAAGGTAGAAGGGTCACCCCACTCATAGCCAACTGGTTTTGAGATGGAAGCCCATGTTATTTGATATGGTATCAGAGCCCATTAAACCCAAACGGGTATTCGGTCCAAGAAAAAAATTGGGATCCGATCCAAGAATGGTAAACCCAAAGAGGCACCATCTTGAGGGGGCTGGAAGCCCATGTTATCTAATAATTAACCCACATTTGAGAGTTTTGACACACAGCCCTCGATAAATTTTCAATTACAAGTATTACATTAATGAGATACATTTCCCCAAACCTTAGATGACATAACACGTTACACATCCAATTTCTTATTTGAGAACAAACCAAGTAGAAAACAGTTGCCTACATAAGTATAGCACAACTGGCATAAAACATGAACAACTCTTGATCAAGAGCTAGGTTAGAGTTTCAAATCTCCAACCCCACATATTGTCAAAAACAAATAAACAGTCAGCCAGCCATCAGGTCACTTAATTGTTTTAGGATTTTAGTTCTTGGAAATATAAGCATCAATGTCTTTGGCAATCTTAACAAAGAAGTCCGAGTACTTTCCTGGTGAAGGCACATTTTCATTTGCCTTTTCAAACTCAACCGTCCATTTTGTAAAGCTTCCTCCTACTTTGGTTAAGCCTCCTCCATTAAGAACTTCAAGTTTTTAATAGAGTAATTGCAGTGGATGGAAAATTAATTATATATAATAGCAAATTTAGCACAAGGTAAAAAGAATTGCAAATATGGCAAAAAATTAGAATATATTCTGATAATTCCCATTTTACCCTTTCCCTTTCTTCCATCATTTTATCCCTTTCTTCCCTTTGTTTTGATTTCTTCTTTTGTTTCTTTTTTTTTTCTTTTCGTTTTCCCTTTCTTCCCTCTGTTACGATTTCTTCTTCTTTTTTTTAAATTTTTTTTATTTTTTGTGCATTTATGCGGGTGGAGTTCTTGTGTGATTAATATGCTTTTTTTCCGTCTGTTTTGTTCTATGCATTGTGTACAAGTTTATGTCAATTGAGCTAAGCTCTTGTTGACTTTTTTAATTCAAGAATGCCAAGAATACAAAAATAGCAATTTTGGTGAGTGTTTGTATAGGTATACCAAAGTATATCTTGATATACTTTGGTTAATCGTAGTCTATCACTGGTCGAAGTCTATCACGGACTATAATTGATAGATAATGAAATACAAAGAATACAAGAATAGCAATTTTATGTATTTTTCAAAAAAAAAAAAAAAAAAAGAATAAGCAATTTCATGGTGGTGGTCACGGAGCTTGTATGCGCTTTAAAAATTATATTGTTGATTGAGAGTCGCTTGTTCGTAATGGTTATTTTTGGATTTTATGTTCTAATTACCACAAGAGACTTAAATTTTTTGTTCAATTTATGATTGTAGTATAATAATTTTGGATGAGTTTCTAATTACCGAGATGATTGCAATGGAAAGTACTTTATTGATAGATTTCAATTAAATTGATTTCTATCAGTAACAATCATTGGTAGACTTCAATTAATCGATAATTAACTGATTTCTATCCGGGATAGAAACTGATAGACTTCAATTAACTGATTTCTATCCTCGATAGAAAAGGATAAATTTGAATTAAACTAATTTCTATCAGTGATACAAGTCAATAGACTTTGATTAAATTGATTTCTGATAGAAACTGATAAACTTCAATTAAATTGGTTTCTATCAGTGATAGAAACTAATAGTCTTGAATTAAATTGATTTCTATCAGTGATAGAAACTGATAACCTTGAATTAAACGGTTTTCTATTAGTGATTATCACTGATAGACTTAAATTAAACTGATGGATAGAAACTGATAGCCTTGAATTAAATTGTTTTCTATCAGTGGCTATCACTGATAGGCTTGAATTAAACACGATAAAAACTTATAGATTATGATTATCAGAGTCTATCAGTGATACACACTGATAGACTTCGATTAATCAAAGTCTATCAAGGTCTATCACTAATAGACACCGATTAATTGAAGCTTATCATCAAAGTCTATCAGTATTTATCATAGACTCCGATTAATCGAAGTCTATCAATATTTATTACTGATAGACTCCGATTAATCGAAGTCTATCAGTGACTATCAATAATAGGGACTGATA
Source organism: Luffa aegyptiaca (assembly GCA_017139565.1). Classification (NCBI taxonomy): domain Eukaryota; kingdom Viridiplantae; phylum Streptophyta; class Magnoliopsida; order Cucurbitales; family Cucurbitaceae; genus Luffa; species Luffa aegyptiaca. The sequence goes on from CM029396.1 coordinate 2,721,811, forward strand.
GACTATTGGAGATACTAAGGGTATTTTCGTAATTTAACGTATTTTTTGCTATTTCCTCAAATAATTTTATTTTTTTGCTACTTTTGCAATACTTTTTGCCGGTTTTTGCTGTTTGTGCAAATCCCCCTTTTTAATATGAACACTTTGTAATGCTTTAGTGTTAACGAACAAAGTGCAGCTGCTGAAAAAAAATCAAATAATACACAACTGTGACAGCAGCAAACTTTGAAAATCAAATAATACACAACTGTGACAGCAGCAAACTTTGACAGCGTCACTTGTTTTCTCTAGTGACAAAGTCGCCCAACGGACACTTCAAGATCAATTGGAATAATTCTCTCAATTACTCAAGATCCACAATTGCAGCAGTCTGATTTCTCTTTATTTGGAAAGAATAAATAGGCCATCATGGGAGAAATCATTATTTTCCATTTCTGGAGAAACTTCCCTTATGTTTTTGTTCTTTATTGTTTTTCTCTCTCTGTGCACAATAGTATAAGTTAGAGGTTTTTCATGTACATGATCTCACCGAGAATCAATTATTCATTTTAGAGTGAAAATACAACAGAATAGTTGTTGGTTTGATTATTTTCTTTATGGTATCAGAGCCCATTAAACCCAAACGGGTATTCGGTCCAATAAAAAGAAATTGGGATCCGATCCAAGAATGGTGAACCCAAAGAGGCACCATCTTGAGGGGGCATGTTGAGGATCCCACATTGAAAAGATTGGTGGAGACCTCACAATATATAAGCTACAAGGGGTCACTCCACTCATTGCCAATTGGTTTTGAGATGGAAGCCCATGTTATCTAATATGGTATCAGAGCTCGTGCACGAGAGAAATCAACCAAATACTTCTATGTTAGTTCTCATGGCTCAATCTGAAAAGGCTCTCACAATTCAAACGTTCCACCAATGTTCGAGTCAAATTACCTACTGTGGAAGTCTCAGATTCTGCCTCTTATTCGTAATCTCAACATGGAGCATCACCTTCATGGAGAAGATACTCCAGAGATGAAAATTGAAGGAAAGGATGGCAAAGCCAATTCCAATCCAGCATATATTATATGGCTAAATAATGATGGTCTTCTCACCTCGTGGCTGTTGGGGACAATCACCGAAGAAATTCTTGCCATGATTGAGGGAACCGATTATGTTCAACAGGTATGGAGCTCCTTAGAAGAACAACTCCTGACCCTTACTAAAGAAAATGAGCTTCATCTCAACGAAATGTTGGTAAGTATGAAGAAAGGGAATCAAAGCATAGACGAATATATAAAGCGATTCAAGGGAGTTTGCGACAAGCTAGCTGCCATGAAGAAACCACTAGATGATACAACTAAAGTCTTTCATCTAGCAAGAGGATTGGGTGTGCAATATAAGGATTTTCGGATAGCAATGGTTATCTAAACCTCCTTATCCCTCGTATCATCAATTCGTTCTATCTCTTAGAACACATGAACAACAACTCAATCTTGAAGTTGAGGAAGGAAAATCTACTCCGATAGATCACAACCAAGCGTTCTACAGTCAAAGAGGAAGATCAAGAGGAAGAGGACGCAATTTCACATCAAGAGGAAGAGGATTCTACCAAAGTAGATCAGTAAACTCTCCATTAACACAGCAGTTTAATAACATCACTACTGCACGTTCACAGAAAACAACAAAAGACACCACTCCTCAAAATGTTGGAATCATTCAGCAAACCAACACTACAGGCAAGTCAAACAAAGGTACTATTTGCCAAATTTGTGGAAAAATAAACCATTCAGCCTACGAATGTTGGAATCGGTTTGATCATGCCTTTCAAAATGAAGATATTCCTCAAGCTTTGGCGGCTTTCTCATTAAACGATCAAGGAGACTCCAATATATATGCAGATTCAGGCGCCACGACTCATGTGATAAACGATCCGGGTAAACTTACTTCCTTACACCCTTATAAAGGAACAGAAAAATTATATGTTGGTAATGGAGAAGCATTAAACATATCACATATAGGCACACATAACATATCCACTGGACACAATAAACTAGCATTGAAAAATATTCTTGTAGTTCCAAGCATGACAAAAAATTTGTTATCAATCAGTAAATTGACCAAAGATAATGATTGTTGTATCACTTTTGATGCTAACAAATTTGTTATTAAGAATAAACAGGGTCAGATCTTGGGGAAAGGATATAAAACAGCAGGTCTTTACGCGTTAGAGGAGCAAAAAAGAGGTGATTTTGAAGCTTATGCAGCTACCCAAACGCCAAATAAGGCTATTTACTCGATTTGGCATAGGAGAATGGGGCATCTAAATGATCAAGCTCTTAAACATCTATTTGATTCTCATTTAGTTGATATTTCTAGTTGGAAAAAGGATAAGCAAGTGTGTGTTGAATGTCAGTTAAGTAAGAGTTGTCGAATTCCGTTTCAATTAAATAATACCATGAGTAGTGTTCCATTAGAAAAGATATATTGTGATCTTTGGGGTCCAGCTCCTATAAACTCTTGTCAAAACTTTCGTTACTATGCTAGTTTTGTTGATGACTACTCTCGGTTTACATGGCTTTATCCTTTAAAACAAAAATCTGATTTCTTCTCATGTTTCACCAAATTTCAGCTTCTTGTAGAAAACATGTTTGATAATAAAATAAAATTTTTTCAAAGTGATGGAGGGGGAGAATTTCAATCCATAAGCCTCAGGCATCATTTAGAAAGTCATGGCATTCATCACCAATTTACTTGTCCTCACACACCACAACAAAATGGAGTTGTTGAGAGAAAACATAGGCATATAGTAGAAACTGCACTTAGTATACTTTTTCAAGCTAAAATTCCTACAAAATATTGGGTAGATGCCTTCTTGACAGCAGTTTATCTCATAAATAGAATGCCTACAAGAATTTTGGACATGAAGTCTCCTTTCTCTAAACTTTTTAAAAAGGAACCTCACTACAATAGTATGAAGGTCTTTGGATGTCAATGTTTTCCATACTTACGCCCTTATACCAAGAATAAATTCAATAAAAGGACCTATCCTTGTGTCTTCATAGGCTATAGTCCCATCCATAAAGGTTATAGATGTTTAGATCCCATAACAAATAGGATTTATATATCACGTCATGTGGTTTTTGATGAATATGTGTTTCCTTTTGACAAACATCCACTAATGACTCAAAAGAGTAACAACTCTCTTGAAAGTACTGAGTTTGCAGATCCTGAAGGATGGTTCAAGCAAAAAGATTATAACCATAATACCCTTGTTTTAGATTCAGAAAAACTCATTGCAAAACATCAAAGATATGTTATGTGGGAAGAAGAATCCAGCACACAAGGGAGACAAGAAATCAAGTCTGATGCATTGTCCTCATCTGAACAAATTCCTCCTGTTGAGGAAGGAAACACAGTTGGTTCAAGTACCAACCAAGAAAACACAGCTCGTTCACTACCAGTTCCAATTGAGGAAGGAGAATCTTCAACCCCATGCAATATCCAGCACAATAATGCCCAAACTATAGCAGATCAAGAGGGAAATTTCACATCATGCAATCCAACAAGACAATCATCCATAGAAAATGGAACCGGAGCAACTAAAGATCAAGAACAATTGCACATCCCTCAGCCACTGACTTCAACACAGGTTGCTTCTTTACCTGATATAACTCAATTTCTATCAATTGATCTTCCCATTTCAAGTGCAGGTACGCATGGTCAAGGGGCAACTCAGACATCTGAGATCATTGGAGCACAAATAGTGGATGTTCATAATCACAATCAAAACATAAACAAGGCTAGCCACTCCATGATCACAAGACAGAAGCTAAGCTACAATCCTTTATTAGATCAAAGTCTTCATCAAGAGGTGCAAGCACTCAAAAACAAGGCCAAAATCACCTTTGTGGCAGTAAATATCGAACCTGAACCAAAAAGATACACCACTGCCCTTAAAATTCCTCACTGGAAAGCTGCAATGGAGGAGGAGATGAAAGCTATGGAGCAAAATCACACTTGGGATTTAGTTCCAAGACCCCCAAACACTAACATTGTTGGATCAAAGTGGATCTTCAAAACTAAATTAAAAGAAGATGGGTCCATTGAACGCTATAAAGCACGACTAGTTGCTCAAGGATACTCACAAGTGGAAGGGATAGACTATGAAGAGACCTTCAGTCCGGTAGTCAAGCCTACAACAATTCGCTTGATTCTTGCACTAGCTGTGACGTTTGGGTGGCCGCTCAAACAACTAGATGTCAAAAATGCATTCCTTCATGGCATACTCAAGGAAGAGGTGTTTATGGCTCAACCTCCAGGTTTTATACATCCTGCTTTACCACATCATGTTTGCAAATTGCATAAATCTATATATGGGTTAAAACAAGCCCCTCGAGCATGGTTTGATCGTCTATCCCAATTCTTACTCCAGTCTGGCTTTAGTTGCTCTCGACCTGATCCCTCATTATTTATACTTAAACACGATTCTAGTATTATTCTTATGCTTGTCTATGTAGATGATATCATACTTACAGGAAATGACACAACATACATGGAACAATTGGTGATCCAACTTAGATCTGAATTTGCACTAAAAGACTTGGGACCTCTACACTACTTCTTAGGACTCGAGGTGCATAGAACACCTACTAGGCTCATTTTAAGCCAAGGAAAATATGCTCGTGATATTTTGACTAAGACCAACATGATGGAAGCATCACACCAAGGCACACCTATGACCACAACCCACACTACATCACCCAATGATGACGATCTTGTGGATGCCACCGAATATAGAATTATTGTTGGTTCACTCCAATACCTCACTCTCACAAGACCAGACATCACATATGCTGTAAACAGAGTGTGTCAACAACTTCAACAACCAAAAGTCAAGGATCTAAAAGCAGTGAAACGCATCCTTCGATATCTTAAAGGGACCCGCGATTATGGTATATCTTTTTATAAAAATAGCTCTCTTAACCTATATGCCTTTTGTGATGCAGATTGGGCTGGATGTCCTAACACTAGACGTAGCACTACAGGATTCTGTGTCTTCCTTGGATCTAATTGCATTTCGTGGGCTTCCAAGAAACAACCCACCGTTGCACGATCGAGTGCAGAAGCAGAATATCGTGCTATGGCAACCACCACTGCAGAACTCACTTGGATGACCTTCGTCCTCAAAGATATTGGAGTCCAACTACTTAAGCCACCTCAAATTTTTTGTGACAACATGAGGGCACTTCATATGACTATAAATCCAGTGTTTCATGCTCGAACAAAACATATTGAGCTAGACTATCACTTTGTTCGGGAGAAAGTGGCCCTTGGCACCTTAATTACACGTTATGTTCCATCTCACCTACAATTGGCTGATATATTAACAAAGCCCTTGACCAAAGCATCTTTTAAAGAACTACGAGGCAAACTCAGCATCCGTTCCACTCCTTTGAGTTTGAGGAAGGATGTTAACGAACAAAGTGCAGCTGCTGAAAAAAAATCAAATAATACACAACTGTGACAGCAGCAAACTTTGAAAATCAAATAATACACAACTGTGACAGCAGCAAACTTTGACAGCGTCACTTGTTTTCTCTAGTGACAAAGTCGCCCAACGGACACTTCAAGATCAATTGGAATAATTCTCTCAATTACTCAAGATCCACAATTGCAGCAGTCTGATTTCTCTTTATTTGGAAAGAATAAATAGGCCATCATGGGAGAAATCATTATTTTCCATTTCTGGAGAAACTTCCCTTATGTTTTTGTTCTTTATTGTTTTTCTCTCTCTGTGCACAATAGTATAAGTTAGAGGTTTTTCATGTACATGATCTCACCGAGAATCAATTATTCATTTTAGAGTGAAAATACAACAGAATAGTTGTTGGTTTGATTATTTTCTTTATTTAGCACCTCTCCTTCAACCGCTTCATAAATCATGTACTTCTTCACATCGTCCACAATTCTCTTTAAATATTTTTCTGTTACTAATTGATTTCTTTTTTGTTCATATCCAAAATAAAAAATAAAAAATCAACTATTTAGTTTTCTTTTCTCAGGCCATGAACCAAATATTTAATGGACTGTGTGAATTTTTGTTTTTAGTTCAACAATATTTGGGGTGGGGGATTCAAACCTTTGACCTCTTTCTCTAGCGGCTTTTTGGTCTACAAAATCAAAATGTTTCATGAACTATAATGTCGCCTCCATTGCTCTGAATTGGAAGGCGTTTTTGTAACTATTTGCATGTTTCTCACCTACTTTTCCACTTGCCGCTGAGATATAATAGTATCCATTTTTCAAAAAAAAAAAAAAACATTTGACCTCTTGATCGAGGATACATGTCAATTAATTACCGCTGAACTATACTCACTTTGATTGTTGTGCATAATTTGACCCATTTCATGTAATTTTGTTTCAAGTCATGGTGTAAAAAAAAATGTTTTTAGTTTTTTTTTTACTTGACCCGTGCTTTAATCAATTTTGAAATTTAAGTCAAAGTTTGGAAATTAATATATATATATATATATATATAGTATTATTTAGGCTCATTTGATAACCATTTGGTTTTTTTTTATTGTTTCTCAAAATATGTTTGTTTTCTTCCAATTTTCTTACACGGGTTTTAATCTTTCTTTTTCTTTTAAGAAATTTTAATCATGGTTAACGATACATATAAATTCTCAACCAATTCTAAAAAGAAAAACTTAGTTTATGAAAACTATTTTTTTTTTTTTTCAGTTTTCAAAACTCTTAAGTTGTTAGAACAATGGGAGAAAGTAGATAATAAAAACAAAGAAACTTAAGAATGAAAGTAATCAAAAACCAAAAATCGAAAAAGCATCCAAATGGTCCTAAAATATAAATGCATTTAATTATTTTTTTAACGATTTTTTTTTTTTAGTACATCAACATTTGGAGGTGGGGGGATTCGAACCTCTAACCTCATGGTCGAGGACACATGCCAATTACCGCTGAGCTAAGCTCGCTTTGGCATTTTTGATTTATACATGATTGGGTGATTAAATTAGATTTTTTTTTAAAGCCGTGATTAATTAGATATTAATTTAATATAATTTCATCAATATCAATAAATAATTTTTTCAAAAAAAATCAATATCAATAAATAATTGATATGTAGGTAATCATTGGTCAACCCATGTTCTACTTTTGGTTATGTACAATCAATTTCTTTCAATTCTTTTTTTTTTCTTTTTTGAAAATCAATTTCTTTCAACTCTTATTTTTATAATATATTTTATCTCAATTACGTGTGATATGTAGTTACCAAATTAAAAATGAGTATAGTTTATCATTTTGTGAAATATTAATTTGATTTCGTTCTCTCATTAGCTAGACATCTTGAGTTTGATTGACAAATTTGATTTGTTTCTACCTCGATTTCGAAAAATAAATGCATGTGTTGGATAATATTTATTCTTGTTCGTTTTTTTTTTCTTTTTTTTTTTTATTTCATTTGTTGTTCTCAAATCTCCTAAAATCAAAACACTTACGAGAGTAGAGAAAGCGAGGAAAATTAGCAAACGGCTTTAATAATAACCAAGCTTCAAATAATCAAAGAAATAAAAATAAATAAATATTGTTTTCTTTGTAACAACAAGAAAACAAAAATGTCAAAGTAAGCATAACTCAACGGTAATTGATATATGCTCTCAATCCAGAGATTAGAGGTTTGAATCCCCTACTCCCAATTGTTGTTGAACTCAAAAAAGAAAAAAAAAAAAAACAAGGAAAACAAAAACACTTTCAAATAGTCTTCTCTTCTCAAGACCGGGTCAAATTCACTCGTTTTGTATATTGAGTTTCTTGCCTCCAAATCGAAGTTTCAAAAGAATCTTCTCTTCCATAATATTTTGGTTGCGTCTTTATGGTCTATCTAGTTGGAGAGAAACAACTGTATTTTCAAGGGAAAAGAGTGTTATGTTGCTCAGCTTTGGGAGGATATTATCGCGCTTGCCGCTTTATGGTCTTCATCTTCTAATCTTTTTTCCAGCTATGATGCGTCTTCCATTTGCCTAAATTGGAAGGCCTTTTTGTAATATCTTCCTGTATGTTTCTCACATACGGCTTAATAAAAATATCCTTTTTCCAAAAAAAAAAAAAAAAAACACTTTCAAATAGGATAACTATTCATGATAAACCCTAATTGACATATATGGTCGACCAATAGGTCAGATGTTCGAATCTCTCATCCCAAATGTAGTTGAACGAAAAAAAAAAATCCCCATTTAATTTATTCAGCTTTTTTATCCTTTTATATTTAAAATACTTATTTTAGTCACTTGACTTTAAAATAATAACTATATTGATTCTTGTCTTTACTTTGCTCTTAACAAAGTTAGTATTTTGGTGTGGGCATATATTAGAATCACATTGGCCCAGATGAGAATGGGATGGGTAGATGGTAGTAAAATAATATCTAGCTAGCACTAGAATGGTTGCCTTTTCAAAAATTAATAGAATAAATTAAATAGACACGTTAAAAGTTCGAAGACCAAAATGATTATCTTTTACAAAGTTCAAAGACTGAAATATACTTTTTAAAAATCTAGAAACCAAAATAGAATAAAACGAGCCGAGAAAACAATCGACCTCTCATCAATTTGGTATTTCATGACTATATAAGACTGCCAGCAGAAAAATTTTCTCCTTCCTCAAACTGAAGGCTCTTGAACTCCACTGGCAACAAATTGACCAAAATCCATCCCATGTTATCTGAAGAAGCCATAGACCTTCTCAGAAAGGAGATTTTTCATCTGAACCTTTTGCCCAAATGCTTTCACCTTGGCTTATTTTCTTTTCATCTCATAAAATAAATTTTAGGCCTAAGAGGGGAATTTTATAGTGAATTAAAGTGAATATTTTAGGAATAATTTGAAACACCACTAAACAATTTGGCTAAATTTTTATCATTTTTTTTATCTCTCTGTGGCTGGCTGTACACATGATGCAAACTTTTTCCCCACTAACTCTGTATTTTAAATCCAGTTTTTTAGGGTTGTTATCTGTTTCAGATCAGCAAGCTGTGTTAAAATAATCTTGTCTTCAGTTCACTTTTGCTCAAAATCCACTTACAAAGGACTTTATTGGGCAGTGTTTTTAATTTATCATTTCTTATATTTTCTGTCTTCTGTTCCTTTGGGTTTTCTATCCTTTTATGTAAAATATAACAAAAATATGTTTGATCTTCTTTTCTTCTTTTTTTTTTTTTTTTTTTTGGTTATTTTCTAGTCGTATTTTGGTTCTTGAATGGATTTCTAAACTATCATAATATCTATTTGATTTCGTCATTTAATTATTAAACTACTAAGTTTAATCCATAAACTATGAAAATGTCTATTTTCGACTTTAGATAGTTAATCATTGTGGTCTTTATCTTTGTTTTGGTTTCAATAGATCGATGATAACTTAACTTCAAGTATGTGTGTACTAATATGTTCAACCTTTGTCCAAATGCTGTTAGTTTGGCTCATTTTCTTTTCATGTGATCAAACCTTTAGGCCAAGAGGGGGATTTTATAGTGAATTTTGGTGAATATTTTATCAATAATTTGAAACACCACTCAACAATTTGGCTAAAATTTTATCATTTTTCATCAATTCTTGTGGCTGTTCACTGTTGATGATGAACACTCCCCCCCCCCCCCCCCCACTAACTCTGTATTTTAATTCAAGATTTTAGAGTTGTTCTCTGTTGGAGATCAGCAAGATCAAGATATGTGTAAAATAATCTTGTTTGTTTGTTTGTTGATTCTACGTTTTCCCCCACTTAATGAGACTTATTAGAATTTCTTGTTTCTAGTGTGAGTCTCCTTTTGATTCTTGAAATATCAAGATTATTCTATTTTGGTCTAAACTATCAAAATGTTTATTTTCGACTTTTAGATAGTCCCTGAACTTTAAAAAAGAATCATTTTAGTCTTTATATTTTTTTTTTTTTTTCATAAACGGTTAACATAGCCTCGAGATATGTTTATTAATATGTTGATGTATGTATGTATTAGAGCCACATAGGTTGTGTTGAAGTATTGATAAAATATTAAATTTACCATAACCCATAAACTTAAGTTTTTTAGTTGATTGGTGATTTAATATGGTATCAAAGTAGGAGGTCTTGTGTTCAAAACCCTGTAAAGTCATTTCTTCCCGAAGAATCTCATGAATGACGGTCCAATTGTTGATTGAATTTGATCCTATGGTCATTTTGTTTGATGATAAGATAGAATAAGGAATGACATTATAATAGTTTGAACAAAGAATTTAGGGGGCTTTGCACAGATAGCAAAAACAGGCAAAAGAATTGCAAAAATAGCAAAAAAATAAAATTATTTGCGGAAATAGCAAAAAATACGTTAAATTACGAAAATACCCTTAGTATCTCTAATAGTCTATCAGTCCCTATTATTGATAGTCACTGATAGACTTCGATTAATCGGAGTCTATCAATGATAAATACTGATAGACTTTGATGATAAGTTTCAATTAATCGGAGTCTATTAGTGATAGACACTGATATACTTTGATTAATCGAAGTCTATCAGTGATACACACTGATAGACTTTGATGATCATAATCTATAAGTTTTTATCGTGTTTAATTCAAGCCTATCAGTGATAGTCGTTGATAGAAAACAATTTAATTCAAGGCTATTAGTTCAGTTTAATTCAAGGCTATCAGTTTCTATCCATCAGTTTAATTTAAGTCTATCAGTGATAATCACTAATAGAAAACCGTTTAATTCAAGGTTATCAGTTTATGTCACTGATAGAAATCAATTTAATTCAAGACTATTAGTTTCTATCACTGATAAAAACCAATTTAATTGAAGTTTATCAGTTTCTATCAGAAATCAATTTAATTAAAGTCTATTGACTTTTATCACTGATGGAAATTAGTTTAATTCAAATCTATCGTTTTCTATCGAGGATAGAAATCAGTTAATTGAAGTCTATCAGTTTCTATCTCGGATAGAAATCAGTTAATTATCAATTAATTAAAGTCTACCAATGATTGTTACCGATAGAAATCAATTTAATTGAAATCTATCAGTAAAGTACTTTGCATTGCAATCATCTCGGTAATTAGAAACTCATCCAAAATTATTATACTACAGTCATAAATTGAACAAAAAATTTAAGTCTCTTGTGATAATTAGAACATAAAATCCAAAAATAACCATTACGAACAAGCGACTCTCAATCAACAATATAATTTAATTTTAAAGACTAGCACACAAGCTCCGTTGTAACGCCCCAGGCCCAGGATTCGGAATCCGGATTCGGCCTTTAACGGCCCCGGCATTCCCCTGCGACCTGGCCACGCCACCATACTTGTCTGATACTACTTCTAAGATTGAAGACTGTCCCCACAAACCAACACGGGGTCCTTTTAGCATGTTTTGTCCTCACTCACATGCTTCCTAGGAAAATTCCCAAGAGGTCACCCAACATAGAACTTCTCCAAGCTAAGCACGCTTAACTTCAAAGTTCCTATGATTGAGCCACCGAAAAGGAAGGTGCACCTTGTTGGTATAGGTAGTATCTACCAATTCTTTTAAGCTTATCTTGACCATACTTTCATGTCCTCAAGATCCCTCTCATTCGGATGTGATCTCGGTTCATTCATGTACCCCTCCTAACTTCGGGCGTCACATGCCCACCAGCTTCCGCTTGGTTCGTCCCCGAACCACATCCTACTGGGAGAGGTTCCGCTCTGATACCATCTGTAACGCCCCAGGCTCAGGATTCGGAATCCGGATTCCGAATCCTGGGCCTGGGGCGTTACATCCGTGACCACCACCATAAAATTGCTATTCTTGTATTCTTTTTATTTCATTATCTATCAATTATAGCCCTAATAGACTTCGACCAGTGATAGTCAGTGATAGACTATGATTAACAGGAGTATATCAGTGATATACTTTGATATACCTATACAAACACTCACCAAAATTGCTATTTTTGTATTCTTGACATTCTTGAATTAAAAAGAAGGCCAACAAGAGCTTAGCTCAATTGGCATAAGGTTATACTGATAACCACAAGGTCTGTGGTTCGAAAAACAGAGGGAAAAAAAGAAATCGTAATAGCTCATTATAAAAAAAAGAAAAAAAAAATCATAACAGCTCATAAATGCACAAAAAAAAAGAAAAAGAAAGCAAAAAAAAAAAAAAAGAAGAAGAAGAAGAAATCGTATACACAAGAAATGAGGGAAGAAAGGCTCATAAATGCAAAAAAAAAAAAAAAAAAAAAAAAAAAAAAAAAAAATCGTATACACTAGAAATGAGGGAAGAAAGGGTAAATGGGAAGGGAGAGAAAGAGAAGGGTAAAATGGGAATATTCTAATTTTTTTGCCATATTTGCAATTCTTTTTACTTGGTGCTAAATTTGCTATTATAGATAATTAATTTGCCACCCACCACAATTACTCAAGAATTTATACCATGTTGAATCACTATTAATCCAGAAATTTGGTCTCGTTTGATAACTATTTGGTTTTTGGTTTTTGAAAGTTATGCTTGTTTTCTTCGAGGTTTCCTTACAATGGTTTTCATATTTTATTAAGGACACATTCAAATTTTAACCAAATTTCAAAAACAAAAACAAATTTTTGAAAATTACTTTTTTAGGTCATAACATTTTCGTTTTTGATAATTTTTTGTTTTTGAAAATTAAGTTTATAAACACTCCTTTCACCATAATACATTTCTTTGGTTTGTTACCCTACATCCTTCCCATGTTTTCAAAAACCAAGTCAAATTTTGAAAAAAAAAAATAGTTTTCAAAAACTTGTTTTTGTTTTTGAAATTTGGCTAAGAACTCTATTGTCTCCTTTAACAAATATGAAAACTATGGTAAGGAAATTACAGGACCTTAGTTTTCAAAATCTGACTTAGTTTTTGAAAACATGTAGAAGAAGGTAGATAACACAAAACAAAGGAAATTTCCTTATAGTTGAAAGTAGTGTTTAGTTTAAATTAATAAATTAAGGTAAGTATTTGATCTTCTCTATGCATAGATTTTAACCTAAGATTTTTATTATTTGTACATGGTGTACCTAGTTTGTTTGATTTTGGTTGGTGACTGTATATTCACTATTTCTAAGTGAGAGATGAATGTGTTTGAAATTGACATTTTGTTAAGTTGGGCATTTTGTGTTTGCTTTTTTAGGAGTTTAAATCCACTTTTATGGCTACTTTTTGAGAACATGATATAAAATTTGCAAGTTTGTAATTAGGAAATATATGTTTAGGCATGAAATAGAATATGAAATAACATTTTTTTTTTTTCAGTTTGGATTGTTAATTATTGGCACTATTCAACAGTGGAGCTCCCGACGTAAGGTGTGTTTGGAATTGTAGTAGGAACACGTAAAATCCATTTTGAAATCATCTTGACTGTTTTAGATGTCTGACAATATAGATTCTCTTAAAATTCATATACTAAAAATCAACATATAAATAACTAAATAATATGTCTACTTTGGTCATTATAACTAAATCATAGCAATTTTGTTTGAATTTACCAAATGCTATGAACTGCTTTTTTATGTTTAAAATTGAAATTTACCAAACGCGCTAATCAAAATTTAGACAAAACTGAAAAGAAAACAAAATATCCTGATGGTTTTATGAAACAACATGGATTAAACATAATAGTTTAGTGGCCAAAATATGCATTTTGAAAGTTTAGGGATCAAAACTAAAAAAAAAAAACAAAAAACAAAAAACATTAAAAAAAAAAAGGTCAAACTTCATGAATCTAAGACAAGACTTAGTAATAAGAGGAGTAACTCATGTATCTTATAAGTGAAGTCTCAATTTTATACTTCCAACGTGGGATCCTCAACAGAAAAATGATCAAATATATTTTTGTTGTTCTTTTTCAAAAAGATAGAAAACCAGAGGAACAAAATACAAAGAGAATAAGAAATGAGAAACAAACAACTCCAACCTAAAAAAACTGGATTTAAAATGCAGTTAGTGGGAAAAAAGTGTGGATCATGAACAGCCACAAGAATGATAAAAAAAAAAATGATAAAAATATAGGCAAATTGTTTAGTGGTGTTTCAAATAATTCCTAAAATAATCACTTTAAATTCACTATAAAATTCCCCTCTTAGCCTAAAATTTTTGTATGAGAAGAAAAGAAAATGAGCCAAAGTGAAAGCATTTGGGCAAAGGTTCAGCTGAAATCTCCTCCTGAGAAGGTCTATGGCTTCTTCAGGAACAATTTGGGAGATTTGGTCAATATATTTCCTGATCAGTACAAGGGCTTTCAGTTGGTGGAAGGAGAAAGTATCTCTACTGGCAGTGTTGCCCAATTCAAATTCCATATTGGTGAGAGATTAATTTTTTTTTTCTTTAAGTTTAAATCTATATTTGTGTTCCATTTTGGTTTCTAGATCGATTTTTAAGGGTGCGTTTAGGGTTGATTTTAACCGTATAGGTGTTCGGTAAAACTGACTTTTTGTTGATTTAAAAACAATCACTTTTTAGTTACCTCGATTCTGCAAATTGGGTGAAGAAGTGCTTTTGAAATTAGCTTCCGTTATAATCTGCCACCTCATTCGAGAGATTTTAAAAAATTACTATTATATCCTTTCCTATTTGACAATTTAGCAAGTAACTTTTTTTCCTTGAAACAATGGTGTTATATGTTTTTTTTTCTCATTATTTTCGAGTCACAACTACACAAACCAACAATTTTATTATTCCACCAATAAGTTTTAAGTTTCATATATTTATTGTTCAAGGAAACAAATTATATCAACAATTTACCAAACGCTAATTTACTTCTTATTACAGCTAATTTTTCTAAAAGCACAGTTGACAGCAATTATTTTAAAAGCTACAGCAATCCCAAACTAAGCTATTTTGGTCTTCGAACTTTTAACATGTCTATTTTATTCTCTTTTAACTTTTGAAAAAGCAATCATTTAGATTATGGTAGCTATTATTTTACTACCTAATATTTGTTTCTCAATTTTCATTTCAGCCAACTTATGCGACATAATTTTTACCCTATTATTTAATTCAATTCGCTCACCAAATATACGTGTCCACATCAACATAGAAACATGCTTAAGAGCAAAAATGAATTTTTTTTTTAAAGAAATTGAAACAAAACGTTTTTATTATTAAGATGTATCATGAATAGTTATCCTATTTTGTTGTAACAAAATCCAGAATCGCAAAGCCAAACCACAAACTCGAAACGAAAACAAAATAAAGAGAAAGGGAAGAGAGAAATCAAACACACCGGATTATAGTGGTTCCACCGTTAGGTGTACATCCACTGTAGGAATCAGAGAGGAGAGATCTTTTCATTACCATGCGAAGAACAAATCGAGGGAGAAGTCGCCGATTACAAGCTCTCAAATACAAGCCCACAAAACCCTAAATCACTCCTGCTGAAGCAATCGTGAAAGTGATGCTTATATAGCCAAAATACAGCCAGCCAAAATTACATAAATGCCCCCAATGATACAAATATTTACTTCAGAAAAATTACTGCAGTAAATGGCCAAATAAGGAGCAGTAGATGTAAATCACCATCAACAAATCGCCCTCTTGAAGAACATCTTCTGCAACAAAGAAAAGACCACCATCCCTGATTCACAAGTCACCAAAATTCATAATGCCATCAGCCATACTCGAGCTTAAGAAGCTCACAAAGATATTCAAACCTGTCTCCAGAAAGAACTTTAGTTAATAAATCAGCTGGGTTGTGTGATGTGTTTATTTTATACAAAACAAGCTTTCTTCCTTCAAGTGCTTCCCGAACATAATGAAAACGCACGTCAATGTGCTTAGTTCTATCATGGAAGCTCGGATTTTTCGATAAAGCAAGCGCACTCTGACTATCACAGAATATCTTAACAGAATAAGAGGAAGAACACATTTCATTAATCAAACCTTTCAACCACATAGATTCTTTTACCGAATCAGCTAGAGCAATATACTCTGCTTCGGTAGATGATAATGCAACCACCGATTGAAGCGTCGATCTCCAGCTTATAATATTTCCAAACAAGGTAAAAACATAACCCGAAAGTGAACGCCTCTTATCTAAGTCTGCAGCATAGTCAGAATCCACATAACCAACAATATAATCATCAAAATTCTCAAGTTTCGTGTACAACAAACCTTTACCAACCGATCCTTTAACATATCTAAGCACCCATTTAGATGCTTCCCAATGAGTTTTCCCCGGTTTACTCATATATCGACTAATCATGCTCAAAGAATAAGCCAAATCAGGACGACAACAAATCATACCATACATAAGGCTCCCTACTAAATTAGCATATGGAATAGTACTCATTTCCTCAATTTCTTCATTAGTAGTAGGAGACTGTGAAGCAGAAAGTTTGAAGTGTTGTGCCAAAGGAGTTTTAACCGGTTTACAACTCTCCATATGAAATCTTTTCACAACTTTATTCAAATAATCAGTTTGACAAACAAACAACTGACCCATAGACCTATCTCTATGAATTTCCATTCCAAGTATTTTCTTGGCAAATCCCAAATCCTTCATTTCAAATTTTGTACTTAATTGAGATTTCAAAAGACAAATTTCTTGAACACTATTTGAGGCAATCAGTATATCATCCACATATAAGAGTAGCAGTACAAACACTTTTTCATTCACTGTTCTCTTATAAACACAAGAATCAAAATTGCTTTTCACAAACCCATTAGAAACAATGAAAGCATCAAAACACTTATTCCATTGTCTAGATGATTGCTTCAAACCATATATGGATTTTTTTAAATGACAAACAAAATCCTGTTTACCAACAATTTCAAAACCAGGGGGCTGTTTCATGTAAATATCCTCATCCAAAGTTCCATACAAGAATGCAGTAGTAACATCCATTTGCTCTAATTCTAAATCAAATTGAGTTACCATAGATAAGAGGATGCGAATGGATGAGTGACGAACAACAGGTGAAAAAACCTCGTTGTAATCAATCCCCTCCTCTTGTGTGAAACCTTTGGCTACCAATCTAGCCTTAAACCGAGGCTTATCATTAATGGCAATTCCTGGTTTTATTTTGAAGATCCATTTACAATCAACAATCTTCTTATTAGTTGGCTTTTTAACAAGTGTCCAAGTCTTATTTTTGTGAAGAGATTCCATCTCTTGATCCATGGCTGTTATCCAATTTTTTGATTCTTTAGAACTCACAGCTTGCTTATAAGTATTTGGTTCACAAAACATAGTATCTTCAAAACAATTTAGGGCATAACCAACAAATTCAGCTTCATCAAATCTAGAAGGAGGTCTTATGACTCTTCTTGATCTATCTCTTGTGAGTTGGTAATTTTGAAGTTGATTTTGTTCATTAGTGTTCACAATTTGGTCGCCCTCTAAAACTGGATCTTCCTCTAATTCTTGAGAACTTAAAGACAAGTCAGGAGCATTATTTGGGGGTTCAATTACTGAATGTTGAGGCTGATTATTACCCAAAACAGATTCTGGAGATTGCAATTCAATTTCAAAAGGCTTGCTGTCTTTTTCTTCAATTTTATTAGCTGTTTGAGATTCATTCCAGACCATTTTTTCTTCATTAAAAGTAACATCTCTGCTAATAAAAACTTTACTATCTCCAGATTCAAGAGACCAAAGTTTATATCCCTTAACCCCTTGAGGATATCCTATAAACATACAACGTTTGGCTCTTGACTCTAATTTTCCTTGTTTTACATGTGCATAGGCTGCACATCCAAAAATTCTCAAGTGTTCAAGTTTTGGTGGGTGTCCAGACCAAGCTTCTTGAGGTGTTTTAAATTTTAAAGCAGTAGACGGACTTCTATTAATCAAATACACAGCTGTACTTACTGCCTCACCCCAAAAAACTTTAGGAAGATTAGCATTGGATAACAAACATCTAACCTTTTCAAGAATGGTTCTATTGAACCTTTCAGCTAACCCATTTTGCTGTGGGGTTCCAGGAACGGTAAGATGTCTAGTTATTCCATTTTCTTTACACAATTTATCAAAATCAGCATTCAAATATTCCAAACCATTATCGGTTCTAAGCTTTTTAATCTTCCTACCAGTTTGGTTTTCAATCATGACCTTCCATTCAACAAATTTTGCATAGGTTTCATCTTTGGTCTTTAACATATACACCCACAATTTTCTTGAATAGTCATCAATTAATGAGAGGAAGTATTTAGCCCCTCCATGAGTTCTCACTCTAGAGGGTCCCCACAAATCAGAATGTATGTAATCCAGTTTCCCTTCGGTTTTAAAAACTGATTTTCCAAAACTCTGTCTAGTCGACTTTCCCATGACACAATGTTCACAAAATTTTATTTGCTGAGGTTTCTGTTTTCCAATCAAACCTTGTTTAAACAAATAATCAACACCATGTTGACTCATATGACCCAGCCTATTATGCCATAGTTGAGCAAGTTTATCTTCCATATTCAAAACAATATTAGACTCCCCAGTAGGTATATTCCCTTGAAGGACATACAAACCATCTTGTAGAATACCCTGAAGCTTAACTGAAGAATCTTTATATACTGTTAAACTGCCATTTTTAGACACATAACTAAATCCAGCCTTATCCAAGGTTCCTAGTGATATCAAATTTCTTCTAAGGCCAGGAACATATCTAACAGAGGTTAACAATTTGACTGACCCATCAATCATGGTAAGTTTGACAGATCCAATACCTTTTATTTCACATTGTTGGTTATTACCCATCACAACTTTGCCTCCTTCCATATCTTCCAATTTAACAAAATGATGTTTGTAGGGAGACATATGGAAGGTGCAACCAGAGTCTAATATCCACTCATCGGTATGATTAGTATTACCTACCATTAAAACCTCTGCAGACTCATACCCTTCACCCACATTAACAGCCATTTTATTCTGATTATTCTTTCTTATGGGTAATTTTCCTTTCTTTCTCAAAATTGGGCAATCATATTTTATGTGTCCTTCCTTTCGGCAGTAGTTACAAGTGGGCTTATCATTCTGATTTTGATTAGTCTTCTGAGAAGGTTTATTTTGCTTACTCGAACTAGGCTTACTGTTATGATTCTTATGTTGTTTATTCTTAACAAACAAGGCTTCGGTGTCTTTCTTCTCTGATTTTAATTCCAATTCTTTGGATCGAAGTGAGTTCAAAACAATATCCAGTGTTAAAGTGTCTCTTCCATATCTAATAGCACACTTAATCTCTTTATATCTTTCAGGCAAAGAGTTTAGAAGGATTACAGCTTGATTTTCAGTGTCTAATTTCTCTCCAGAATTTACTAAATCAGCACAAATTCGATTAAAATCATCTATATTCTCCTCTAGGTTCTTAGACGGATCCATCTTAAAACTGAACAGTCTTTCTTTGAGATAGATTTTATTAGTGAGTGATTTCGACATATAAAACTCATCCAATTTCTTCCACAGATCAGCCACATTATCAACATCATTCAGACGTCTCAACACAGCATCAGACAGATACAATATCACCGTACTAAAAGCTATCTCAGACATCTCAGCTTTTTCATCATCAGTCATGGTTGCGGGGTACTTACTTGGATCTAAGGCCTTAGCGACCTTCTGCTGAACGAGAAGAGCTTTCATCTTCTTCTTCCATAAACTGAAGTCCCCCTTTCCGTCGAAGCGTTCCAACTCAAAACGGGCAGCCATTGATAAATTGGTCCGAAATCGGGTCGTATATCAGAAACCCCTCAACCGATCGGAGAATAAATGCAAAAAACAAAGAGAGCAGAAAAATCGATTAGTGAAACGTACTAATAAGACCGATTCACCTCAAAACAAGCTCAAAACTAGAATCCTTCCATTCAAAACAGCTCTGATACCAATTGTTGTAACAAAATCCAGAATCGCAAAGCCAAACCACAAACTCGAAACGAAAACAAAATAAAGAGAAAGGGAAGAGAGAAATCAAACACACCGGATTATAGTGGTTCCACCGTTAGGTGTACATCCACTGTAGGAATCAGAGAGGAGAGATCTTTTCATTACCATGCGAAGAACAAATCGAGGGAGAAGTCGCCGATTACAAGCTCTCAAATACAAGCCCACAAAACCCTAAATCACTCCTGTTGAAGCAATCGTGAAAGTGATGCTTATATAGCCAAAATACAGCCAGCCAAAATTACATAAATGCCCCCAATGATACAAATATTTACTTCAGAAAAATTACTGCAGTAAATGGCCAAATAAGGAGCAGTAGATGTAAATCACCATCAACATATTTATTTTTTTTTTCTCGTGGTTTTAGAGAAAAGGTGTGTTTATCTCTTTAAAAAAAAAAAAAAAAAAAGTGTGTTAGAATTAGTAATCGATCTTTTGATAATTTATATTCCTTGCTTTTTCTACTATCATAAGGTTTTTTTTTTTTTTTTTTTGGTTTTTTTTATGAGATTTAAGAATAAATCAAAAACGAAAAAGAACAAATATTATCCAACACATGCATTTAATTTAATTTTAAAATTAAGGTCGAAGCAAATAAAAACTCATCAAACCCATGATGTCTAGCTAATGAGAGAAAACAATTAAATTATTCCACCAAAAAGATATAGTATACTCTTTTTTTGTGTCTACATATCACACATAATTGAGGTCAAATATATTATAAAAATAAGAGTTGAAAGAAGTAATTGTAAATATAACCAAAAGTAGAGTATCGGTTTACCGATGATTACAAAATACAAATGATTGTCAATCAAATATCTAACACATTTATTTAGTGATATATTGCCAGTCAGAATATAGTTCGATTGACATAAAATTTATACCTTCGACTAAAACATCAAAGGTTCAAATATCCCTTTTCACATGTTTGTAAAGAAAAAAAAAGTGATATATTTATGTAATTATAGTGAATTAATATCTAGATCAATGACGACATGCAAATCAATAACTTTTAAATAAGTAATTAATGCATTTATATTTTAGGATCCATTTGGTTGCTAGCCAAAATTCATCAAAAACTAAATAAAACAATATGTATTTTTTTTTTCAAACTTTGACTTAACTTTCAAAATTGGTTGAAAACATTTGTATAAAAGTTAAAATACCATTTTGGTCCTGTATACTTTGAATTTTATTCTACTTTAGTCCATGTACTTTCAAAATGTCCAATTTTAGTCCATGTGTACTTCCGATAGAGCTTAAAATTGGTTCTTATAGTAAATTTATTGGTTAGTTTTTCTTTTAAAAAATCAGTCTCTATAAGTTTTCCTATGGTAAATTTTAGACATATTTTCACATTAGGGTTTTCCTTGTATGAAAATTATCATTATTATTTTAACCAGTAATTTTAAGCTTTATTTGAAAGTATATGGACTAAAATTGGACATTTAAAAGTATCGAAACTAAAATGGAATAAAACCCAAATTACATAGAAAAAATGATATATATATATATATATTTTAGCCTATTAATAAATAGTATTCATAAACTCAAAAACTAAAAACAAAATTGATATCAAATGGATCAAATTGCACATAGCATTAATTATACACATGTTTATAAACATTTAGTTCATATATGAGCAAATTAAAGAGAGGGTCTAATTTTTCTTTTTTTTTTTAATATATGAACAAACAGGCAGTCACTTTGTAACAGAAAAATATTTACTGAGAATTGATGATATGAAGAAATACATAATCTTTCAAGCTGTTGAAGGAGAAATGCTAAAGCATTACAAAGTGTTGAGATTCAAACTTGAAGCTGCTAATGGAGGCTTAAGCAAAGTAGGAGGAAACTTTGCAAAATGGACTGTTGAATTTGAAAAGGCAAATGAAAATGTGCCTTCACCAGAAGACTACTTGGAATTGGCTGTCAAAGTGGCCAAAGGGGTTGATGCTTATTTTTCCAAGAACTATAAACCCTAAAACAATCAAGTGACCTAAAAGTTTGGCTGTTTTCTACTTGGTTTGTTCTTAAATAATTGTGTATGTGTAATGTTTTATGTCTATTAAGGATGGATGTGGGGTTTGGGGAAATTAAATGTTGTGTGTATCTTATATGTGTAATATTAAAATCTATCTACTTGTGTGTTAAAAGCTCTCAAATACCCCAAATTTACACTACAAGAAATTTACCCTTTCCCGACGCGCTTCGGCGTCGGCAGAAGTCAGATTCGGCGTCGGGAGAACTTCTCCCGACGCCGTTTGGTGCGTCGGGAAGATAGTCGGAAGAACCCTGTCTGCAGAATTTCTGCCGACGCCGTTTATAACGGCGTCGGCAGAAACAGTTTTTCTCGACACCGTAAAACCGCGTCGAGAGAACTATGCGTGGGGGCAAATCGGCCAATTTCTGCCGACGCCATGTAGACGGCGTTGGCAGAATTCTGCTAGATGAAATTCTGCCGACGCCACATGTATGGCGTCGGCAGAACCTCTTTTTTTTTTTTTTTTCTTTTTTACTAATTGTATTAGATAATCTTTTTTGTTCCATCACTGAATAGTAAAATGTTTGTTATCTAAAATAAGTGCCGACCAAGATTCATCCGATGACTTCAATAATATATTAAATCACATGCTAAAGACCAATTCACATGAATTTCCAAATATGGAGAAGTATTGACAAATAATGATTTAAACATCACATGAAGAAGACTGATAGGAAAAAGATGGAACGTAAAGAGAAATTGTCAATTCAATAATAGCCAAAAGAAGTAGACAAATTGTGTGGGTTTGGTTTCACAAAAAATGTATATATAATTCGACCAGTGTCATTATCTGAAACTGCTTTATACATCAATATCCAGAAAGGGAGACAAATATTCATTCATATTACACCATTGAGAACAAAAAAACAACATACACCAACATACACCATTGATAAAATCAATTTCAGAAAATAAACTAAAAGTCATGTGATCCGAAACAAAAAAACAACCTAAACACAACTAAAGATAAAAAAAGACTTCCTTGGCCCCACCAACATACACTATTGAGAAAATCAACTTGAACTCACGTGCTTCTAGACAATGTGAAGTGCCTTGTGATCCTCCCCGAACACCTGGTGATGGAAATTCAGGATTCAAGTAAACAAAGTGGTTTTGAAAACAAAAAGAGGAATAGAACAACTTCTGTACAAGAGAAACACACACAACATACCTTAACTACAACACAAAACCACCCAACAACCTTCCTAGTTTTTCCTTTAGAAAGAATCATGCTCATCTAGCAGCATTAGACCAAATATGAAAAAAAAAATTCTTATCATCCAAACTCATATCAATGAAAACTTTTGATAGGTTCCATGCAAAACATGTAAATAAGTATTAACAACTATCCAAAAATTTCGGCAGCATAACGACATACATATGGCTAACCCAAAATTTTTAAAACACCTACAAACATAAAAATAACACTCCTATAACATTTCAATTAACTCCCTCATACTTCAATTCAACAGAACTCCACAACAATCAGCATACAAGTCAGGTCTCGTATTAACAACTCTACATATTGATTAAATCATCATACATTAAGATAATTGCAAAATTTATCTGGTTGTTTTTGTTAGAATATTGATATGAATTAAATTTACTTTAACATGTTATAGTTATTTAAGCTTTTGGATTAATTGGTGATTTAACATTATATCAATAAATCTAACTCTCCCCCCACACTTGTGGGGAAGTAAAAATCAATGTTAAATTAGTGAGAAAATGACATTACGGTAAAAACTAAGCAATTTTTAAAAAAAAAAAAAAATTAAGCTTATACACACGTACTTCAAAAATTAAGCTTATACACACACATACTTCCACCTATAAATTTGTTGGTTTTAGTATCAATTTTCCACCTTGTTTTCAAAAACCAAGTCCAATGTTGGAAACAAAAAAAAGTAGTTTTCAAAAACTTGTTTTTGTTTTTAAAATTTGGCTATGAATTCAAATGCAACCTTAACTAGGATGAAAGTCATGATAGGAAATCTAAGAGAAAACAAGCATAATTTTCAAAAACCAAATGGTTATCAAACGGTGCCATAGTTTTCAAAAACTTGTTTTTGTTTTTGGAATTTGGCTAGGAATTCAAATGTGTCCTTGACAAAGATGAAAACCATGGTAAAAAAATTGGAAGAAAACAAACATATATAATTTTCAAAAACCAAATGGTTATCAAACGAGGTTGTAGTTTTCAAAAATTTGTTTTTATTTTTAAAAATTTGGCTAGGAATTCAAATGGGTCATTAACAAAAAGACGAAAACCATCATAAGGAAATTGGGACAAAACAAGCATAATTTTCAAAAATCAAGTGCTTATCAAACGGACCCTAAGGCTCCATTTGATAACCATTTGATTTTTTGTTTTTTATTTTTGAAAATTATGCTGGTTTTCTCTCAAATTTTCTACAATGGTTTTCATCTTCAGTAAGGATCCATTTGAATTCCAAGCCAAATTCAAAAAACAATAACAAGTTTTTTAAAACTACTTTTTTTTTTCAAAATTTGACTTAGTTTTTGAAAACAAGGAATTAAGAAGGTAGATACTAAAGCAAATAAACTTATAGGTGGAAGTAGGTGTATATAAGCTTAATTTTCAAAAACAAAAAACCAAAAACCAAATGGTTATCAAACGAAACCTTAAGCCCCATTTGATAACCATTTGGTTTTTGGTTTTTGGTTTTTCAAAATTATGCTTGTTTTCACTCAATTTCCTTACCTTGGTTTTCATTTTGGTTGAGGAGACATTAGAGTTGTTAGCCAAATTCCAAAAACAAAAACAAGTTTTTGAAAACTACTTTTTTTCGTTTTCAAAATTTGACTTGATTTTTTAAAACATGGGAAGGATGTAAGTTCAAACTAAAGAAATGGATAGGTGGAAGGAGTGTTTATAAGCTTAATTTTCAAAAACCAAAAACAAAAAACAAAATGGTTATCAAACGGGACCTTAGTTTTTTGTTGTTAGTTTTTTAAAATTAAGCTTATAAACACTCCTTCCACACCTAATAAGTTTGTCTATTTTTATCTACCTTCTTTTCATGTTTTTAAAATCCAAAGTTTTGGAACTAAAAAAGTAATTTTCAAAAACTTGTTTCTATTTTTTTCTAAAATTGGTGAAGAATACAAATGTGGCATTAACAAAGATGAAATTATTGTAAGAAAATTGGGAGAAAACAAGCATAATTTTAATTTTGATAACCAAAAATCAAATGGTTACCAAACTTGACCTAAAATAATAAGCACTTTTTTATGAACTAACTTATAAAATTGAAGTAAAACAACATATTTTTTTATTTAAAAAAGAAGTACCACACCGAATTCGATTAAGGGTATGTGAGAAAAAGTAACTTTACTAAAAAGCACTCATCTTAAAAGCATTCTCAAATTAAATATACCTTAAATAAAACTATATTTTGCATGAGAGTTGTGGTCCATTACATTGGATAACACACATTATATTTGAGAACTCACACATAGATAAATTTTCAATTACACATAGAACATAACATTACATTACAAATACAAACTTGTTAATTATTTAAGAACAAACCAAAGTAGAAACACCAAACTTAGGGCATGGATAAGCACTTTAGTTCTTGGAAAGATAAGCATCAAGGCCTTTGGAGACATTGATAGCCAATTCCATGTAATTTTCTGGTGAAGGAATATTTTCATTTGCCTTTTCAAACTCAATAGTCCATTTTGCAAAGTTCCCTCCTGCTTTGTTTAGGCCTCCATTAACAGCTTCAAGTTTTGCTCTGAACACTTTGAAATGCTTCAACACATCTCCTTCAACTATTTCATAAACTATGTATTTCTTCACATCATCCACAACTTTCATCTTTATCTTTGCTGCTGCTGGGCTTCCTGTTCATTTGTTCATAGTTCAAAACCAACTCTCTTTAGTGAACTTAAAATATTCAATCAACATGTGTATAATAATTTAATGGCGCCATTTTGATATCGATTTTGTTTTTAGTTTTTTACTTAAAATTTTGTGTTTATGAATGCTATTTATTTATATAGGTACGTGTTTTTCAAACTATTTTGAAATTGCCAACAGTAATTGGCATGTTACACTTGATCAAGAGATTAGAGGTTTGAATCCTCACTCACAATTGTGTTGAACTCAAAAAAAATATATATTTTTTGATATTTTAAAGTCAAAGTTGGAAAATTAAAAACCTATTGTTTTGTTTGGTTTTTGAATTTTTGGCTATCATTTGAACATTTGGATAAATTTTTTAAAGTGATTAAATAAGTATAGTTTAAACAAAGAGCTTGAAAATTGCATTAATAGAGACCAACATACTTATTTATTTTTCCAATTACCTAACATACTTTATTTATTAGACCTAACATATAAATAAGTATGTTAGATCTATACTTAAAAATTGCATTAATTACTTATTGTTAGGGTAATAGACTTAATATAACTGGAAAAATGAGCATAGTTTTAAAAAGTAAATAAGTATAGTCTTAACAAAACAAAGAGCTTGAAAATTGCATTAATTACTTACTTATTATTGTTGGATCAAAATCAACCTCTAAATATTGTTGAATTCAAAATACAAATTAAAAAAAAAAAATTACTCCTCAAAAAAATTTTGAAAAAAATAATTATCAAATGGCTCTAATTAATATTAACCAAACTTCAATCCAAACTATCAAATAGAACAATTTTCACGTGATAAACCTTAATAATAGAAAGGTTTTAATTAGATTCATGAATTTTTTAGATTTTTTTATTCTTAAATTTTGAAAATAGTCTACTTTTTATCCCTAAACTTCAAAATAATAACTATCTTGATCTCCTTATCCTCACTTTACTTTTTAATAAAGTTAACATGGTTGATAGGCATATATCAGAGTCACATAAGTTGGTTGAGACCATAATCAAGTGAGCGAATATTTGGTTATAAAATAATAATAAGCATTGGACTAAAATGGTTATTCTAAAAAAAAGTTAACATATATCAACTTAAACATAGCTCAACTAGTTAAGATAATATAGTCTGTGAACCAGGTTAGAGGTTCGAAAATCTCCACCCACAAATTATTGAACTCAAAAAAGATTATAAAAGACACAGGTTAAAAGTTCGAAAACCAAATTAGTTATCTTTCAAAAGTTCAGAGCAATTAAAATAGACATTCGGAGCCAAAATGAAACAAACATGAAAGTTGGAAGTATATTTAAACCTAAAACAAACAATAATTTCTCACCAAGATGGTATTTCCAATGCATAACACTACCAGCAGAGAAGTTCTCTCCTTCCACAAACTGAAAGCTTTGGAAGTTATCAGGAAACATATGGACCAAATCTCCCATATGGTTCCTGAAGAAGCCATAGAACTTCTCAGGAGAAGATTTCAGCTGAACCTTTGCCCAAATGCTTTCAGTTTGGCTCATTTTCTTTTGATGTGATAAAAACTTTACCCAAGAGACCCATTTTATAGTGAATTTGGGTGAATATTTTAAGAATTATTTTAATAACTTGGCTAACTTTAAAAAAAAAAAAAAGAAAAGAAAAAAAATTAACACTCTTGTGGCAGTTCATGATGCACATTTCTTTCCCACTAACTCTATATTTAAATCCAGTAGTTTTTGGGTTTGGTGTGTTGGCAGATCAGCTATCTGTGTAAAATAATGATCTCTTGTTTGTTTTTTGAGTTCACTTTGGCTCAATCCACTCAACAAGACTTATTGGCCACTTTTTTTTTCTCATTTTTGAAAAAAAGAATAACAAAAATATGTTTGATCTTTTTTTTTTTTTTTGGTTCAAATCTCAGTTTGGTTCTTGAAATTTTAAGATTTCCCTATTCTGGTCTCTCAACATTGAGAATTAAATGTTTTGTTTTGGTTACTAAACTAAGTTTAATCCATTTTTGGTCGTCCCTAATCTATTAAATTGTTTGTTTTGGATTTTAGATAGTCGTCCCTGAATTTTTAAAAACAATAATTATATATCTATATTTTGGCTGAGACGAATATTGAGTAAGCAAATATTAAATAGAAAAATAAAACGATGATCAAAATGATTACTTTTTAAGTTTAGTTTTTATTCATTGACAATAATAATAATAAAGAAAAAGTATAATAACACACACCTTGCAATAATTTGTCATGCACTATTAAAATATCAATATATATTTGAGACCATTACACATATATATCAATCTAAACCCAAAATAACAGCAAACCTTCTCCCTAGCTAAAAAATATTTACAAATATGGCACAATTTTGTGTGAGATATAAAAAAATGTGTCCACAAACATTTTCAATGTCGTAAGTATATTAGTGACAGATGACTATCACTGACTGACATCTATCAGTGATAGATCTATTAATATAGGTGTCTATTATTGATTGCTTGCATGCTCGTTTGCTATTATATTTATCATTGATATAGCATACCAATAAAATATAAAAAGGGTATATCGATGATATTTGACTTCTTCATTTTCTGTTAATGATAGACATAGAAATATAGTCTATTAGTGATAGACTATATATATATATATATATATATATATATATATATATATATATATCAATGATAGAGGTCTATAATTGATCATTATAAAAAAAAAAAAAAAAAAAAAAAAAAAAAAAAAAAAAGTTTATCAGTAATATGGTTTATTAATGATAGATAGATGTAAAAAGGGAATTATGTAAAAATATTTAAGCAGTCATATGAAAAATTTTGAAAATTACTACCATATTTGATTATTTATCATTATTTTTTTGTGAAATTATTTTACTGGATTCTCGAACTTCTGTATTAGTTGATATGTATAATTAAATATCTTGGTTAACATTAAGATATCTATTATCGACCGGTTTTACATTTCCATTGATAATGAAATATGATTTGTTTTTTCTTTAAAGTGTGTTTCAATCTTAAAATATTTTCATTATACATGACTGCTAGGATTTGAGTTCCAGTAAAGTATTAGAATATAGTATATTTATAACTAAAAAAATGTAAACTCAAAAGTCTAATTGAAAAATACTATTATGAAGAAAAAAAAAAGTCTCTTTCATTGGATATGGGGAAAAAATGCCTCTTCATCAATCAAAATTAGCTTCGATATTTGGAGTGGATCTCTATGGTTAGTGTATGTCTCCATTGTTCCTCTTTGAATAACCATGACTCTTACACACCATCCTTTTGAAATGACTCCAAATTTTTGAGCAAGATATAATTTTCTAAAGACATTTTGTGATAACAATTGAAATTGTAAATAGAACAAAGAAAGACTAATGTCAATAGAGATAGAGAGTAGAGGAAAATGATGACCTAAAATTATCCACATATATAATGATATGTTGAGAATATGAAAAGTCCATGTAGTTGAGTAATTGAGGAAGATGAAGAGGTTGAGGAAGATTAAAAATAGGTTTCAATAAGTTATTATGGGTGTGGAATGTTTTAAGTGAAGTAATATTTGTGTTAGATGAAGGAATATAGGAAGTTTTCTTAGGAAATTAGGGTCCGTTTGAAATACATTTTAATTTAAATGTTTTTCAAGAATGCATTTTTTAAAAAACATTTTGCATAAAATTGTTTAAAATTTAAACACTCGTATGTTTGGTTACATTTCCTCATAAATGTTTTTAGACACAAGTTATTGCATATTTAAAACTCTTTTTGAAAAAGTTGGTTACAAGTGTTTCTTTTAAAATGATTTATTTCTCAATCTCATTTTCTAATAAGTCATTTTTAGTGGTTGTCAAACATTAGAAATTTTTTCAAAATGATTTTTTTTTTAAATTGAACACTTGAAAATTTAAACCAAACACACCCTTAATTGGTAAGGGAGAGTGAAAGAGTGGAAAAAATAGTAGATGGTAAGGAAGAGAGAGAGAAATAATGTACATATTTATGTAGGTGTGGAATCTATTTATGCCATTTATGGACATTAGTGGGAGAGTGGGACAGATAGAAATAATGTGGATGGTGGGAGAGTGAAAACAACGTCCTACATTGTAAGAGAGAGAGAGAGATTAAGACTTGGAGAGATTAAGAGAGATGAAAGGGATCGGAGGGTGAAAAACATAGAATAAAGAGAAATAAACATTGAATGAAATTTGAAAATGAAGGACAACTTTTGGGTATTATTAAAATAATGAAGGTTGATTTTGTCCAAAAAAAAAAAAGTTTCTTCCACATTCACACTTTTATATATATAGATAGATATAGATATAGATAGCTTACTTTTTTTTTTATACAAAGGAAATAGACATAACCATCCAAAGAGTGAGGTCTAAAAACTAAGCAAAAACAACCAATTGGTCTCCACTAAAGTCAGCTAGCTTTCAGAACCACGATCATCTTCATTCCAAGCTAGCCACTGGGGTTGCTTCAGACTGGCTCGTATTCAACATTAAGATAGTCCTGAACTCATCAGACCAGGCCTGCAATAATATTACCCTCAAAATGAAGCATTTTGCACATATGAATCATCAAGAAACAGTTCAGGAGGGGGGAACGTAAACAAATTAGCACTATCATTTCACACCCAACCTAAATCATGCAAACCCCGAGCAAGCCTAAGCAATATAATGTGGTTTGAAGAGGTTTAGAAGATGGAAACTCATCATGATCAAAACCCTGTACAACAAAAGTTAAAACTTTTGCCTAGGAGAAGCAACTGCATGCTAACAAAAATGAAACAAGTCACAGTTTTCAGGAAATATTCTCGTGTGAGTGTGTGATGAAACCTCTCTGAGCAGTCCCTAATAGCCCTGGCAAGATTTATAAGCACCCTCCACCTATCTTCTCCCTACACTGGAACTAAGGTAGTAGTAAGTTTGTTTACATGAGGCATGAAAATAAGGGGTAAAAAGCTGCATGCAGGGTGTTCAGTCAGGTTTCATCCAAGGGTTAATCCCGGGTTATGGGTCCCTGCTCTGTAGTGCGAAAGCTAGTACCCAGCCTAAAAGAATGAGAAAGAAAAATGAAAGTCTGAGATAGAAAGTTTGAGAAAGTAAAAGAAAGATTGAGAAAGAAAAAGAAAAGGGATCCTATTGTTCAGGCTTCTAGGTAATGTAATAGCATCCTAATTCGGTTCTTTTAGCCTTTTAAGCGAAGCCTTAGTTCCAGTGTAGGGGAAAATAGGTGGAGGGTGCTTATAAATCTTGTCAGGGCTATTAGGAACTGCTCTAGGAGAGGTTTCATCCACACTCACGCGAGAATATTTCCTGAAAACCTTGACTTGTTTCATTTTTGTTAGCATGCAGTTGCTTCTCCTAGGCAAAATTGTCCAAAGATACAGATAGCTTACTACTACCTTAAAAAGTAGCTTAGAAACAGAATCATTTTTGGACAATTTTGTCCAAACACTTATTGTGTAATTTCCAATATTATCCCTCTCGTTAAGTTTGACTCTTTCTCATCCCACCCAACCCCGTCTCCCACAATTATCTTTATCTTTTCACCTCTCCAAGTTCCTCTATTCTCTCCCACCATACCTTTCATTAAATTTTGACTCCTTCTCTTCCCACTTCTTCTCTCTCCCTTTATATCCTTCAATTATATCTCTCTCTCAAATTTTATCCTTTCACCCTATTCAAATTCCTTATTCTCACTCCCTTTTATCTTCCTCCATTTTTTCCATAATAATAATAAATATATATGAAGATTAAAGAAGGGTGTAAAAGGGTTGAGAATACCATTGTAAAACAAAAAATAAATTATAAATAGTAAATTATAATAAAAAATGTTTGTTAAACTTAAAAAAGTTACTTAGAAAAAGAATCATTTTTAGACAATTTTGTCCAAACACTTATTATGTAATTTCCAATAATATTATCTCTCTCATTAAGTTTGACTCTCTCTCATCCCACCCATCCCATTAAGTTTGACTCTCTCTCATCCCACCCATCCCCTATACTCCCACAATTATCTTTTATCTCTTCACCTCTCCAAATTCTTGTTTTCTCTCCCACCATACTTTTCATTAAAGTTTGACTCCTTCTCTTCCCACTCCTTCTCTCTCTCCCTATATATCCTTCAATTATATATCTCTCTCAAATTTTATCCTTTCACCCTATTCAAATTCCTTATTCTCACTTCCTTTTATCTTCCTCCATTTTTTCCATAATAATAATAAATATATATGAGAATTAAAGAAGAGTGTAAAAGGGGTTGAGAATACCATTGTAAAACAAAAAATATATATATAATAAAAAAAATTGTTAAACTTTTCAAATTTCATAACAAAAAAGTAAATTATTCACTGTAGTATACATCCTTCATTTCGTATAAATAGTTCATGATTTGGGATGCAATTGGTAAGCAAAGATCATTGGTTTCTTTTTGTGTCAAATTGAAAATTGTAATTTGAGGTATGTGTCAGTCTTTGAAGATTTTAATTTAAAGGCCTTTTTTATTCATATTTAAATTTTTAAATTGTTGCATTTTTTTTTTTTTTTTTTGAGTTCTCATTCTATTATATTTGTAAGATCATAACTTTAATCTTTAATATTTAAAAACTGCAGGTGTCATGGAGAATATGGTAATACGAGATCTAGAACCTTTTTCCAAACTCATTGGAGTTTGAAAGCAAGTGTTATTCGTAAAGATATTATTGAGAAATATCAAACTAAGAAGAGAGAACTTTTAAAGGTATTGAAACTCATTATCATGAATGAAGAGGTAACCCTGCATTTCTTATTTTTAATTTAATTTAATGTAACTGTTCATAATTTTTTTTATAGTAATTTTAAATGTTTATCACAATAATATTGTTATATTATTTTATGAATATATACAAATATTCATATTCCATTTCATGAAAATATTTTTTATAGAAATTATTATATATTTTAGCTTCATGCAATGAAATATTCCTTTAAATATTATCTCTCCGGCGTTTTAATGGGAAAAGAATTATAAAAATTTGCAAAATATAGAAATTGTAATATCTAAATTTTTTTTTCATTTGAGTTTCATTTCTCTCTCCCTCACATTGTCTCTTTCAATTTTCTCATTATTTCTCTCTCTCATTAACCAGAATTGTTATCTAATAATGAGAAAAGTTAGAATGTGAACCATTAGAACATGAGAAGAGTTGAACTCCACAAAAAAAAAAAATAAATAAAAAAAAATATGAAGAGTTAGAATACGAAAAGTGTATCCTTTATTTTTATAAATTAATTCTAAAAATATATGAGTTTATCTTTAATTATAATTAATAATGAAATTTCAAAAGTTTGGAGTCTCAAGAGTTTTTGTAAGCTCTTTATCTTTACAACTATATAAATAGTTTATCTCATACTTTTCTTTTTCCACAAAAGCTTAAGTATCATTTTTTTTTAATTTACCTTTTTCTTAATTTCATTGTTTTGTTCTAACTTATAACTTTGGTTGGAATGTCATTAATCTATCATTCATCTTTAGTTTTTTAGATGCAATTTTAATTTTGTGTGTGTATATATATGTGGATAGTTATAATTTAGGGGCAGTTGCATAGATGGCAAATTGGACCAAATTAATAACAAATATAGCATAGATGCAAACTAATTGCATATGTAGCAAAATTAATTGTACAAGACCAAAAAGCTGTCGTCAGATTCTATCCATGTCTATCACTGATAGACTCTGATTATTCAAAGTCTATCACTGATAAACTCTGATAATCGAAGTCTATCAGATAGATTCTAATTAACTAGAGTCTATCAGTGTCTATCAGTAATATACTCTGATAGATTTTGCTATATTTGCAATTTTTTTTTACATTGTGCTATATTTGCAATTATATCATTCTTATTTGTCACCCACTACAAATTCTCTATAATTTAATTGATACAACTCATCTTAATGTTTATCTTTTTATATTTAAAATTCATCTTTCTTTCTTATATTTTTATATGATTGTATCTTTATAACAAGTTGATAGTTTACCTTTTCTGTTATAACAATTAAACAATACAGATTAATTATTTCAATAAAATGGTAAGTTGTTCAATTTAATAATTATAATTGAGCTTGAAGAATTATAATTACCAAATTTTATTAAAAAAAGTAGCTTATGACCTTATGCATATTTTTTAAATAAAAATAACCATAATATGATTACTTGATATACAAATAACTTTTTAGATAGAAAATTAATTCAAATATTTCATAAGAAAAAATATCACGTGTGCGGAGCACGTGTTAAAAACTACTTTTTTTAGTTTTCAAAACTTGACTTGGTTTTTGAAACCATGGGAAGAAGGAAGATAATAAAACAAAGAAACTTATAGGTGAAAGTATAGAGTTTATAAACTTAATTTTCAAAAAACAAAAACCAAAAATCAAATGGTTATCAAAGGAGTCTAATATATTGTAAATATTTAATCATCTATAGATAGTTATTAACATATGATTTTATTATTTGTAGGTTGAGTAGAGAGTTGGTGACTATCCACTCTTTGTATGTGAGGGATGAGTGTGTTTGGAATTGATATTTTGAAGTTGTATATTTTGTGTTCTCTTTTCTAGGAGTGTAAATCACTTTCCCTTCAAGGGTATTTATGAGAACATGATATGAAACTTTGCAAGTTTTGTTAGAAAGTATATATGTGTTTAGGTATGAAATAGAATATGAAATAATTATTTTTTTTTTTTTTTCTGTTGGATTGTTATTTGGCACTATTGAGTAATGGAGTTTCCACTTTTAAATGATGTAGTTTATTTGCCTATAATATTAAGAACTTTTTTAGTTTATTTGGTATGTTTGTATGTGGAAATGTATTATCATATTAAACTTTTGTTTGAACCTTCTTTGTTGGGACTCTTGAGTGGAGTATTTTGTTAGCTTTTGTGAAACTATGACATTGAAACATTATATTATTTTAGGAATAGTTGTGTGTGGACATGTAATATTATATTGCCTGAGAAAAAGTTTCACATGATACATGGTTTATCTTTGTTTAGTATACCAATTCAAATATGAGTGAAGATTTGAATTTGCAGATCTTTAAAAGAGATTAATGTATAGTTATATTCAGATTAACTTGTGGATACGTTAATTTGAGCTAGAAGTTTTGTTTGTATTTTTTAATATCGTTGGTATTTTAAGTTTGTGACTCTTAAAGTTTGTTTGCATCTTAATTTCAATAGATTTTATACATAGGTGTTTCTCGTGGGAAAAATAGCAATTGTATAAAAATTAGTAAAAAATTAAATAAACTTCAATTTTTCTTAGACATCTAAATGTTGTCACAAAGTATTTAGTTCATGTGGTTTTGATATTTGCTACAAACTTTGATGCTTCTTATCAGTCAAATTATATATATTAATTTTCAAGACAATTCAAGTCATGATATAATACGATTAGATCGAAAATCCTTCCATTTAGAGTTTAAGTTGATTCAAAAATTGTGATCGGTTTTACATTTTTGCACAATTATGTACAAGTTTAAATTTTTGTTTTAATATTGTCTATGTTGTTTTGGTCTCTAAATTTTCAAATAATTTTTTTTAGTTCTAAAATAATGTGCATTAAAAATTGTTTGTGTCAGCATATATATCTTTTGTTTATATGTTGGGTAAAATACCTTTTTGGTCCCTCATGTTTCGGGTTCGTTTCCAATAGGTCCCTAGGCTTCAAAATCAAACAATCAAGTCCCTACTGTTTAAGAAATGGTTCTATTGAGTCCCTACACCGTTAATTTTTTTAACGGTGCTGACATGGCACGTTAAAAATATTAAAATATTAATTTTTAAATTAAAATAATAAAATAATAATAATTAAATGATAAAAAAATTTAAAAAAATATATCTTCCTACCTCTCTTCTCTCTCCCCCAACTTCGTCTCTCTCTCTCTTCTGGTAATTTTCTTCCCCTCTCTCTCCTCTTCTCTTTCTCTCTTCTCTCCCCCACCCTTCCGACGCCGGTGATAGCCGTCGCCGCCACCACCGCCCTCCACCTCTCTTCTTCTTCTTACTCACCCAAAAAATCTCTCTCTCTCTCCTCTCCCCCACCCCACGATATCCCACCTCTTTCTTTTCCTTTCTTTCCCCATTTTTTCCCTTACCCACCCAAAAAATTTCTCTCCCTCTCCGAATACTGGAACCGATCAATCATGTTCGCCCAATCCGATGACAAAGCTTGATGAAAAGGCGCGCTAACACCAGCATTGAGAACTCTCCCTGCAAATCCAACAGCAACTGTTGTATTGAAAATTTTTTAAATCCCATTTTTGCGATACTTTCTTTTTGGGATTTCTGTTTCTTCGCTTTCTTTTTGGGATTTTCAATTTCGTTTTTATTTTGTTTTTTGTTTTTAAATGCAGGGCTTTGAGAAAAAGAGGGGGTTTTGCATTTTGGCCTTCTCCTTTACTTTTTGAGTTTCGTTTTTCTTTCTTTCGTGATGGAATTTCAGAAATTAGGGTTTTTTTTTTTTGGGGGGGGGGGGGGGAATCGATTGGTTTTTCAGAAATTGGATCAATTTCAACCTGAAGGTGACGTTTTTCTTTTCTTTTTAACGGCGGAGGGGCGGTGGTGGCGGTGGCGGCTATCACCGGCGTCGGAAGGGTGGGGGAGAGAGAAGAGAGAAAGAGAAGAGGAGAGAGAGGGGAAGAAAATTACCAGAAGAGAGAGAGACGAAATTGGGGGAGAGAGAAGGGAGGGAGGAAGATATTTTTTTTATTATTTAATTATTATTTAAAAATTAATATTTTAATATTTTTAACGTGACACGTCAGCACCGTTAAAAAAATTAACGGTGTAGGGACTCAATAGAACCATTTCTCAAACAGTAGGGACTTGATTGTTTGATTTTGAAACCTAGGGACCTATTGGAAACGAACCCGAAACATGAGGGACCAAAAAGGTATTTTACCCTTATATGTTTGTATGGATGTTTGAAGACAAAGAGTAAGTTAGGTGTTAGGTTTCAAATAGGTTTAGGTTTGAATTAAAATAACTTTTTATGTAAAATTTAAGGACTAAAACATAACATTTGAAACTTTATGAATCAAAACAATATTAATTA
Organism: Luffa aegyptiaca; assembly: GCA_017139565.1. Taxonomy (NCBI): domain Eukaryota; kingdom Viridiplantae; phylum Streptophyta; class Magnoliopsida; order Cucurbitales; family Cucurbitaceae; genus Luffa; species Luffa aegyptiaca. The sequence continues at coordinate 2,758,758 of CM029396.1, forward strand.
GGGACTATTGTAGCTTTAAAATAATGGTGATGCTGGAAAGGCAAGCTATTCGGACTGAGTTATTGGCTATTAGTGAGATGGTGTTGCCTCGAATAATTGTGAAGTCAGATATTGTGTTTAGCAATTATAAATATTTTGAATGGCGAGGAGGAGAACTTCTCCTTAGCCCGTTTAGTTGTTATGGAGGTGCAAAAGCTTTCTTCTAGCTTGGGGGGACAAAGTTGAAGCATGTAGCAAGACCAAAATTTGGTGGCTGATCTATTGGCACGAAGAGCAATGAGCAATGGGGTGGGTTCACTGCACTTGGTTTTCAGATTTCGTGAATTGGTGACTGGAAGCAGTTGAAGTAGACAAATGAAATTTAATCTTAATGTATTAATCTTGTTGTGTTCCTTAGTACTTCCCAAAAAAAAAAATGTTGTCAAATTTTCTTCTAGAAAAATTAACTATAATATAAATTAAACTAGTATTTGATCTTTTTAAAGTTTTGAAACTTCAGAAACCTAATTAGACAAACATAAAAAGTTCAGAAACCAAACTTTATAATTTAATCAAAATGATATAACAAAAACGAGACATTAGCATATCTATTATTTATTTTAGATAATCAAATAGATGTCTACACAAACCAATCTTAAAGATGCATGTAATTCTAATACATTAGATGTCAAATCTTCTTTTCTTCTCTTTTTTCTTGCCAAGTTTATAACTAAAAAGAGAACAAGTTTGCATTTAGAAGTTACATTAAGATCACTTTTGTCATGTATGTTTGGGGTGATTTTGAAATGGCCTAAAATCACTTTTGTCATGTTTGAAATCACCTCAAAACATGCTTTTAATTATTCAAAATCAATTTCATGTTTGATTTTACACTTTCAAACGTGATTTTCATACCATCAAAATTAATTTTGTATTATTATATAAGGCATGTTTCAGAGTGATTTTGAATATGACAAAATGATTTTGACCATTTTAAAATCCACTCTCAAACATGCACGTACGTAGATTTGAAGAATTGAACCTCCAACTTCTAATAACGAAGATACATCTAAGAACGAAGAATGTTTGATTTTACACTTTTAAAAGTGATTTTCATACCATCAAAATTAATTTTGAATTATTAAAGACATGTTTCATGGTGATTTTAAATATGACAAAAGTAATTTTGACCATTTTAAAATTCACTCCCAAACATGCACGTAGATGTGAGGAATTGAACCTCCAACTTCTAAGAACGAACACACATCTCAATCACTAAACTATATGCTAGAAAACAAGAAAATCATAATAGATAACAAATTATTCGAGAGCAGCTCCAATAATGCGATTACTCATTCTACACTCTCAAATATACACAAGAGAAGAATTCATAAAAACCATATTTCAAACCTATATGTTTGAGACGAACAAACTTCGAACGGTTATTAACGAGCAGTCACATTATATATCTCAACCTCAAATCATTTTTCATAATAGAGAGTGAAAAACAAAAAAAAAAAAAAAAATAATATATATGTGTAATACAAAAACAAAACGAAGAAGAAAGCCTCCTTCAATGTAACGAATTTCATATTCTCATGATGATGATCATGATCATCATCATGATAATGAGAGAGATCAAAAAGAAAAACTAAAACGCCTTGGCAAAATCCTTCATCAAGGCGCGATTATCCTTGGCGAAATCGGCGAATTCTTGGAACGAAATGAAGCCATCGCCATCTTTGTCGATGGCGTCCATCATCCTCTTCGCGTCCTCGGAGCTCACTCCGAATCCGTTCAACGCGTCGCCGAGCTCCGCCGCCGAGATCTGCCCGTCGCCGTTCGCGTCGAATCGCTTGAAGATCCTCTCGCATTCGGCCGTGTTCACGCCATTGTCCGCCATTATTGTTGCTGGAGGTTTGATTTGATTTGATTCGATTCGATTTGGAACAAATTCTTCTTCTTCTTCTTCTTCTCGTCTTCGATTTTCATCCTCCTTTAATAATCGCGATTTTGCCCTAAATCGTTGGCATTTGAACCACCTGGTGTCGCCTCCTTGTTCTTCGCTCTCAACTGATTTTTGCTCAAGTTAGGGCAATTGGATTTGTAATTTGCTGAGCCAAATGGAGTAATGGCGACATGTTCTTGATCGCTAGAGTTTCTCGGATCACATCATTGCATTTTGATCTTGATGTAACTTTCTACTTGTTTTTGGGGAAAATGTTTGAAGTTTTTTTTTTTTTTGGAGTGATTTTTTTTACTAAATTTAACCCCTAATTCTTTTAGATTGATTCATTGAGTGAATTTACTCATGTGTTTAATTTGCTTTTTTTTTTTTTTTTTTTTTCTCTTTTGGTTAAATTATGAAAGTAACCATTTAGTCCCTGAACTTTGATTTGTAACGATTTAGTCTCTATACTTTCAATTTTGTAACGATTTAGTCTCTGTACTTTCAATTTTATAACAATTTAGTCCCTGAACTTTAATAAGTAACAATTTAGTCCATGTACTTTCAAATTTGTAACGATTTAGTTCCTATCGTGAAAAATTAATGTAAAGATTTAATGAAATTTCTTACCTAGATAGATTAATAAACTAATTTGGGACTCAATATGTTAATAAGCTACAAAGTTTAATAGTTAAATAATAAAAATCGACATTTAATTTTGATGAATTTTTTGGCGACAAGGATTAAATTGTTACAAATTTAAAAGTATAGGGACAAAATTGTTATAAATTTGAAAGTATATGGGCTAAATTGTTACTTATTAAAAGTTCAGGGACTAAATTGTTACAAAATTAAATGTACAAGGACTAAGTCGTTACAAATTAAAGTTCAAGGACCAAATTGTTACTTTTATGAAAGTTTAGGGACCCAAAGTGATTTTTAAGCTAAATTATAAATTTTGTCTTGAGGTATATTGGGTTGATTTTAGGTTGATGGATGTTATAAAACCAATGTGTTAGTTTAAGGAAATTAAAAATTTTATGCCTATTTTTTTTTTAAATCGCTCAACTGAGACGGACTTGAACCTAGTTTATTAAAAACTTGTCTGTTTAATAATATCTTGTTTTTTAGTTTCTATTTTTGAATAATGTGTTTTATCGCTATTTCTTAGGTATGTTTTTCATCTTTCTTAAAAACATATTTGAATCATTAGTCAAATTTCAAAAATAAAAACAGATTTTAGATAAAATACAATTTTGGTTCCTGAAATTTGAACTTAGTTTCTATTTGGTCTTTTGAGTTTTCAAAACTAACACTTTTGGTCCTTGAAATTTGAATTTTGTTTCTTTTTTATCCTTAATATTTTAAAAGTGACATCTTTGATCTCTGACTTTTAAATTTGATTTCTTGTTAGTTCTTCGAGGTTGAAATTGGAATCTAACCAGAATCTCATTTATCCCTAAGTATAAAAATAAAATATATAAAAAAAATAATTCAACTCATTTAACAAATACATATCAACAAAGTCTAAGAGTAGAGAAGAAGAGCACCTCTCTTTTTTTTTAGTACAACATCATATGGAGGTGAGGGGATTTGAATCTCTGACCTCTTGGTCAAGGATATAGAGTTATGCTCGCTTTGGCTAGCACCTCTCCTTCTACTCCTCGGCATTCCTCACTTTTGAAACATCATAAATTAATATCAATGACCAAAAGTATTTGTTTTAAAAATGAGACCAAATAGAAATTAAATTTAAATTCTAGTAACCAAAAGTGTATTTTACTCACAAGTTTTTAAAAACTACTTTTTTTTTTTTTTTTTTTTTTTTAGTTTTCAAATTTTCGCTTAAATTTTGAACATAATTTTAAAAAGTAAACAACAAACAAAAGAAATACATTGATCCAAGTAGTGTTTATGAGCTTAAATTTAAAAATAAAAAAACAAAAAAATAAAATGGTTATGAAATTTGGTCTTTATTAAGGGTCCGTTTGGAATACATTTTAATTTAAATGTTTTTCAGAATACATTTTTTAAAAAACATTTTGTATAAAAATTGTTTAGAATTTAAACACTCATATGTTTGGTTGTATTTCCTCACAAATGTTTTTCTACACAAGCTATTGTTTACTTAGAAGTCTTTTTTTAAAAAGTTGGTTTCAAGTGTTTCTCTCAATGATTTATTTATCAATCTCATTTTCTAATAAGTCATTTTTAGTGGTTGCCAAACACTGTAAATTTTTTCAAAATGATTTATTTTCAAAATTAAACATTTGAAAAGTTAAACCAAACACACCCTAATTAGTTGGGTTTTTCATTTTCATTCTTGTATCCATAATTTTGTCTATAAACTTTGAACACTATATTTAGCTAATTTTGTCTATAAACTTTGACACTATATTAAGCGATCCCCTTACATATAAAAAAAAGTCTATATTATGCCTTTAAATTTTGAATTTATTTATATTTATTTTACGTCGAGAGACACATAACACTTCATTAAATAAAATTTACATGGATCAACATGTCATATCAACTACTTGGAAAAATCCCATAAAATAACAATCACACTTTCTTACTAATTTTACTCTACCAACTCGATTTTCAATCCCAACTCTAATTCACTCTTTTTTTTCCTTTGTGGGAACAAAGATTTAAGCGAAACTCTTACCTTTTGACGAGTATACAATACTTTAACCAGTTAAAGCTCATATTGACATATCTAATTGACTTTTTTTTTTTAGAAAAGAAATGCATTAATAAGGAAAAACATAACAAACATCGTTCGCGGCTAAAATCGCCAAAACCTACGAAGGGATTCTAACCTCGCCAACAAACGCTTCCTCTACCGACAACGGGAAAGAAGAGCGTCCAAAAAATACAAAGTTGTCATTAGAGATGGCTACCCTAGCAAGACTATGGGCCAAAAAAATACTCTCTTGAGCATTTCGCAAAGGGGACATTTTCTCCTTGTACCAAATCTTCGATCGCGCTTGTAAACAAAGAAAGCTCCGATCGATCTTCTGCGCTCTCAATGAGCACTTTAATCACCTTAGAAGCATCGGATTCAACAACAAGGGGTCGACTGAATCCTCCTTCCCCGACATTGCACAACGCCTGGAATGTTTTCAAACCTTCACACACTGTAGCTACCTCGAGATTTTTTATTTCTTATTTCCTGACCATCTTCTTGCAACCCGTCTCCAATAGAGACCCTGATGAGTCACGAATCGTCCAACCAATTCCGCTCGCTTTGAGCTTCTCGCACTAGGATTTATCTAAATTTAACTTCCATTGACCGGGCGCCGACTCAGCTGGTTCTCCACCGACATATTCGGGTACTGCTCTACTCATTTTTTGTAATTTATTTAACTAGATACCACTATCTCATCCAAAATCTTTCTAATTAAATAAAATGCCCCATATTTATTATTGGGTATGAAGCTATTAAGTTATTAACTTGAATCGATTCAAAAGAAAAGAAAATCACGAAAGAAAGAACTTTTTTTCAATCAGATGGGTTTTGATCTTTGATCCTGGGCTCCAGCCTAGAACTTTACAGAAAATGGCAAACTTTTACTTTCAACTTTTTATATACCAACTTTTTAAGTAGACATAAAACTTTAAAATCTTTCTTTTTTACGTAATTTTTTTTAATCTAAGACAAATCTTTTTACATAATTTCTTTATTGAAAGAGAAACTATTGTCTCTTCCTCCTTTCTTCGCTCTGTCTCTACGCATATCTACGACATAACCGCATAACATTCGATAGAATCAAAATCCGAGGAACCTCGGCTGAAAAACCGTCACAAGATACAGAAGATTGCAGCAACAAAAGCTACATTATTGATTGTTGTTTCATTATACCATAAATGGCTGAGACATGATCACATATCAATACAATGGAAGATCCAATCTACTGATCCAACCACAGCTTGACAAACTGCTAAACCATATCTCACAGCTGAAATAAATCTGCCCAAAATTTGTGGAAATCAGATCCTGGATATTATACATACAGATGTAGAGATAGACAAGGCCTTAGACTACAGCTTTGATTGCATTCAGAACAGCATCTTTGTTTGGCAAAGCAGGGATGGCCCCTCTCTCCATAACAGTCAATGCACCACAAGCATTGGCAAACAGGAGAGCATCTCTCAGTTTGTCCTCTTTCTACAAGGATCAAAATCAGACACACAAATCTGTTATTTCACTTGCCACACTTCTGACAAGACACTGTAACATGACAGTCATTTTTGAAGTAAATAAGGTTGTACACACTTGAAAGGGTGAGATGAAAACTGGGTAGACCAACTAAGCATTGAAAACTGGAGAAAAAGTTGTATATAACCTTTCAGTAAGCAGAAATTTGTTTATGCTAATGATGATTTAAGCCAATGTTGAATGTAATATACTGAAATCTAGGGGTGCAAGCCAAAACCGAAAAAGTTGAGTCGGTTTGATCGGTTTGTTTGTAACATCAACAACTTCTCCAAAATTTACGAATTAATACTTTGTTTATTATTGTTATTATCTAGCATCTGACCTATGCTACCCTCTCTATATCATAATAATCCACTAAGATGTTGAAAATTCAATTGACTTCTTGAAAATTATATAATCAATCTATTTTTCTTAGTGTTTCATTCAATATTTCAGGGTTGCAGCTTTGTTCATGTCTGCTATTATTAAGAATATATAGAAAAGATTAAATATATCACAACCTATCATCTTAAACTTCTCAATTTAATGGTAGTTTAATTTAGTATCAAAGCAGAAGCCACTATAATTAAACCCTCAACTCCCCAATTAGTAATAGTGGCCCCTCGTTGAGTTTAGTGGTAGTTTAGGGCTTGTTTGATAACCATTTAGTTTTTGAAAATTAAACTTATAAATATTACTTCCACCTATAAGTTTCTTTGTTGGGTTATCTACCTTGTGTCCTTAACAAAGATGAAAATCATTGTAAGGAAATTGGAAGAAAACAAGCATAATTTTCAAAAACCAAATGGTTATCAAACGGGACCTTAATGTTTGTCACGTTCATGGAAAGTGCCCCAAAAGCAACTTTAGCTTTTAAAACATTGGGAGGAAGTTCATTAGAGGGGCTGCTGAAAAGGACATTAAGAGGTGGTCATGAACTCTTCTAAATATACAATTTTTCCATTCTTAAAAGGTACCTGAAGCAAAGAGAGGTCGGTCGCTAGCTGAGACAAAATGCCAGCAACAAAAGCATCCCCTGCACCAGTAGTGTCAACTGCATCCACCTTTAGACCCTTCACTCTTCCACTGAATTCCTGCACAATATATATCACATGTACTTTCAGTTCAAGTATTTTTTTTTTTTTTTTTTTTTTTGACAAGAAACATCAAAGAGATATATTAATCACAAAAGGGGCGAACAGCCTAAGGGCCATGGGTGGAGAGAACCCATGCCCGGCAACTAATTTAACAAAGCCTTCCAATCGCTAATAATCATTAGCAGGTTGTAGTTACAAAAAGAATTCTTGTGTAAAGAAATCCACCAAGAAGCCGTTATTTTTTTTTAAAGAAATCCACATGTACTTTCAATTCAAGTATTCATTCGGGTCTAAGCTCGGGAGCTCGTTATTTTTTTAAGTTGTTCAATAAAGTCCTTTTCGTTTCACTTATTGTAGATGTGTTTTTCCAAACTACAAGCATCACAAATATCAAGTACACTCTTGATTTCAAATGTACATTTTCAGGTAAAGTTGAAAAAGAATGTTACATGTTAAAGGGTTTAGTATCAATTAGTAATCTAACTAACCAGTCCTTAATTAGTAAGATCTTGTGCATGTAGTTTGGATGAGATCTAAACCTAAATGTGATCAATTACTAACATCCTAATGAGTAGATCGTTAAACAATGAAAGAATTAGGAGCCGTCAAGAATTGTGTAACGTTAGACAGTGTATGTGCTTATAGTTTATTTGATATGATGATTACTTTAATTAGAATATTTTTTATCACACTAAAATTTAAGTTAAAGTTAAAAAAACAAGGGGAGATAAGATACGTGCCAATGAGGTGTTCACAGTCAAAGTATCCTTTCCTGTTTAGTGTTTTGGCCAAGATGGATCTGTTGAGACCATCTCCAATTATTAACTATTTGTTAACTAATTAGGTAAGAGAAATTATCTCTTAAGACCCTAAAAAGGACGTTATAAAAGAATCAAAATAGTGTTTAAAGGGTTTTAACAGTGAACAAAAAAGAAGCGAAATATTTCATTTGTGAAATCTTGGTTTTCTTTAGTGGAAGGAAAAGCTATACAATAAATTCAAGTTTTTGTTTTTCATTTTGGTTTTTCTGTAATGTTCTTGTGTCTCATGTGTTCCTTAACTTTACAAATAAGAAACCAAGCAATTAATGATATCCTACATGAAAGTAGCTTGGTCTCTGTTTCACTTCAAGAGGTTTGTCAAGATCCAGACTTCCATACTTCACTATATTTTCTTCTAAAATAATCCCTTCTATCTATGCTTGTGATGAAACTGCGAAACAATTTTTTCAAAAGTATAGAACTTGTTCAGAGCAGGAAATTTCTAGGGGTTTTATTGGAACATGCATTCGGGGTAGTTTATGAGGATTTTCTTGTGTCTCCATTATATGTTTATCAAGCCTGTCACTTTGTCGATATGTATGTAACTAGTTTGTGTTTCAAAAGAAAATGGGTGAGCAGCAAAATGCACCTTAGAACTTGAACATTTGATCTCAAGCACCATTTCATTGTTATGGTGATTAGATCTACTAAGGCCACAGTAATTTGGCCAGCTAACTGAAGTACATCATAGAAATACAATTTGGATGTTAGAAGATTGGAGCCTTAATGCTACAATAAGGTTTACAGTACTATCCAGTGTTAGCTGGTAGGGTTCCATAGAGAGACCGATAACCAGGATATAAATTGAGTATTATCCACTATTAAATTGTAAGGTTCCAATGAATAGAACAAAACTACAGATTCTGGTTAAACAAGTACCTTTTGCATTATTTAGAGAGAGAAGAAAACCGTGATAAGGAAAACCTAAGAACTTTTATATATTATGGAAATGGACTAGTTTTGAGAAAACATTTGACCAAATAGGAGTGTTCAGGCTTATATAGAGGATATACCAAACTAAACGAGCCACAAGGGGGAAAATCACGGGAGGAGGTACCAACCAAAACCAGATTGGTCCCTTGTCCTTGGAAGTCCACCTCTTTCTCGGCCTTACTTTTGTTTTACAACCATCTCTCGGTTTTCCTCAGACAAAAGGAATCATGGGAGGTTGTTCAGTTTGGTAACATAGAAGCAAGAGACTATGTGTGAAGGATTGTATAGCTAAGGAGAGAAGGAGAGTGTGGAAGAGGAGTATCCAAAGATTCCAGAACAACTAAGATGCCTGATCCATAGCAAAGCAAAATTTATCTCTATGAATTTGAAGGAGAGTCCCGAGTATTTTGCCACTCACCAAGAGCGGAAAAGAAATGGCCAAGGGATCAGGGTAGTTGTTAGGCACGCACAAACACTAGAGTACACTAGGGTAGGATAACTGATATTGACAACTCTTCGTCATACACGCAGCTTAACGTCCTCCACTCAAACAGAGGATCATTGAGCCCCCCTCCCCCACCCAACAATCTTTATGATGTGTAAGTTGCTTGGTTAAAAAAATCAAATCAATCAATATCAATTTTGATAGCCAAATTAAACTTCCATGATAGGAACAATCTGAACTGCATAATCAGCTCGTAATTTTAAGTTTAGCTGTTAAGTTCCTTGGTCTTTGAATTATTTTTCGTATATGTACTTTGTTGTATGCAACATATGAGCACAATGTATGAGATGCTTACCTTGGTATAATATCTACAACCACCGGGACCTTCAGTGACCAGAAGTAATTTAAGATTTGGATGAAAAAGTTTACGAACAACAGCGTCATCAAATGGATCTTCTCCTCTTGTCAGAAAATTAATCTCTTCTTCACTTATCTGCAAATGTATAATACAATATGTATGTGAGCTTTCCCTTCTTTTTTTAATGTGATATCTGAATTAAAAATTCAGATTGACCAGACCGGTTAGTTAAGCCCACGGATTTACACAGAGCAAAAATAGGTTATCTTGATTCATGGGGAAAAAAATGAAAACTACCTTAATAATATCTGCGATATCCCATATGCTGAGAATCCCTTCAATGGCACTTTCTGCAGAAGGCCACAGAGGGAGCCTCAGATTAGGATCATAGGAAAGAACTACACCTACATCTTTTGCAGCTTTTGCGGCAGCAATGTGAGCAGACTTGCATGGTTCAGTAATAAGACTGATCGAACCATAATGGAAGATTTTTGCCTGTTAAAGGAGATGATAAAAGATTAAATACACACACACACACTACACGTATAAAAGATTAAATATACCCTAACATATTAACCTAAACTTTTGAGTTTATTGGTAGTTTACAATACAGAGCTTTTGAATTTTAAACAAACTATAATTTCACTCACACGATGGCAACAAACTACTACATGTTCTGCTTTGCTCCGTAAACTTTACCTTCAAAAATCTTTCTTACCTTCCTGATTAAATCATAATTGAGTTCAGATTCCTGAAGTAACATGTCAGCACTAGGGTTGCGATAAAACATGAACTCGCGTTCCCCATCACTCCTTAATGTAACGAATGCTAAAGCAGTTCGTGCACCAGGATCAAACAGCATCCCTTCATTGCTCACATTGTTTTCCTTTAATATATCAGCAAGCATGTAACCAAATTCATCTGCCCCAACCTGTGAATGTTGTTATGAAAACCTTGAGAAACTGTGCATGAAAGAAGTATCTTCCTTTCATTATTTAATTATTTTCTCCAAATGTTGATGTGCCATATGGCAACAAGTGAGCATATTGAAAACTGAAATAATAGATTTGACCAAAAGAAATTTTGGAAGCAATATATTAAAACCTTGATTACTCCTCCAAAAATAAAATATACCTTCTATGTACATTGTAAACAAGCTTCCAAAATAGCTAAGACTTAAAATCATCACATCTCAGTCATGTATGATTGTTTTCGAATGAAAATATTCATGATTGATTTTGTCTTCATATCAATGCTGATAAGTTTTGTTTTACTTACAAATTGACAGCTCTCTTGCCAACATGAGCATAACTCAACAGGCATAAAGTTTGTACTAATGACCAAGAGGTCTGTGGTTCAAATCCCCCAATCCACATTTTGTCCAAAAAGAAAAAAAAAACTGGCAGCTCTCTTTCTATGAAACATATATCTTTTTTCTTTTAGTAAGAAATCGAACTTTAATTGAACAAACGAAAAAATACAAGGGTATAAAAAACAAGCCCGAAAGTGGTTGTCTTATGAGATTGGTCTAAACACTATTGAAAATTAATGACAATTTACAGTTTAACTGTAGATATTTATAATATTACCTTGCCTATAAAAGCAGATGAGCCACCAAGACGGGCTATGCCAACAGCAACATTAGCAGGTGCACCACCTGGAGCCTTCTTGAATGCAGGAGCCTCAGCTAACGATAGTCCATTAGTAGTAGGGACGAAATCAATCAACATTTCTCCAAAACAAACTACAAGAGATGAATCATTTGACTCCGCCAATCCGCCATCTCCAGAAAATGCTTTCACTAAAAGTAAGTAAATATAACAGAAGGTTTTAGCTCATGCGGCATCACTGAACTCAAAAATTTAAGTCGATACATTGACATATGTTTAATTTTTTCAATCTATTCTTAACACTCCTAAGGCCCTAACATGTAGACAGTAGACAAAATACCTCTTGTTTTGATATCACATTAAATCACCAACCACAACACTTAAACTAATAGGTTAGGGTACGTTTAAACTTTAAAATAAATTCTTGACATGCAGAGACTATAGAAAGTTGTCATGACATGCAGAGACTATAGAAAGTTGTCAATCGGAGCAAAGTTCAGTAGATAATGTGCCTATTTGTCATCCCAAAGGTCGATTGTTCGATACTCAACCCCAACAATTGTTGAACCCAAGGAAAAAAGGCCATGGAAAGTCAAATTAGTACTAGCACTTCTCATCCGTTTACTATTTGATACGAGTAAATAAATAGTTAACTTTCCCAATTTAATACCACAGCATTAATAATTCACTTCACATTTCACAGTGATCAATTATAAGGCTTTCTGAGCAAATTTCACTTGCTCTCTGGCCATCAAAGTTACAAAAATGAACTTCAATCTCATTTATTCCATTAAACTAATTCTCAACACTCTCACCATATCTTTACATGTGAATTCACTTCCATCACATGGACCAAATGATCATTTAGAGGAAGTCCTATATAAAGAAAAACCTAACATAATTTGAACTCAACATTTCTGCTTCAAAAGTACACCAAATTCCATGAATTAATTTCACAAATTTACACAACACACAGGCCTAGTTTGACATGGCCACTAAAGGGGTAAAAACAGAAGCCATTATAGATCAAATCCTCCATTACAGTGGAAACTACCTTTCGATTTCAACTGGGACTTAGAAACTACACGAGGCCGCGAAAATCCACAAGATTTCACCGCCCATTGCCTTCGTCTCAAAGATTCATGAGTAACAGTAGGAACACCATAAAAGCAGAATGCGCCTGAATGAAGGGCCATTGACCCAAAACAGATGCAAACAAGCTCGACCCACTGTTGAGAATTTAAAATCAAGTACAAAACACTGGATCGGTGAAACTTAAAACAGACCAATGCCCACGTAATTTCCAGTTAAGGGGTTCAAAAGAACGATTTGGGGGGCCCAGAAATGGCTGATTCTGAAATGGGTCGGCGGGGAAATTGAAGAAGAAGGTAAAATTGTGGATTGGAATCAGGAAGAAGGAGTTGCAGAGAGAAGGGAAGGGAGTTTTTAGCGGAAAAAGCGATGGTGAATATGCGTAGCGTTTTGTTCGTCATTAACTATGGTGGGTGATTTTTGGGACAGCAGATTTAAGCTTTGTGTTCGGGTGACAGATGGATTAGAAAAGCGACGCTTATTTCATCATTGAAATTTGTGGGGTTCTGGAATCAGAAACATTGTGCTATTGTTTCAAACCTCCAATGGAGTTTTGGAATGTGTGTGCTTATTTTATAGCTTTTAGAGGCCTCTTTAACTAATTAACATAATTTAAACCTTCTAGAAAGTTGTTATTATTGAGCTATATTTTTCTTTTTTTCTAGTTTAACAAGTGTGTAATTGGAGCAAACAATCAATTTTTTAAATAATGGTAGATATTTTATCCACAAAAGTATACTTGAATTGACCATCATTAAGTCACCAATAAGAGCATTAAAACTTGTTGGTTAAATTACATGTTTAGTTCTTGAACTTTCAAGGTTACGTCAATTTAGTTTCTGAACTTTAAGAAGTTTCAAATAAGTCTTCGAAATTTCAATTTTTTTTTTCAATAGATCTATGGACTTTAAAAAATATCCAATAAGTCCTTAAACTTTTACTTTTGTGGCCAATAGGTTCCTCAACTTTTAATTTTGTGTAAGTTATTGATCTATTCAGCATTTTTTAAAAAATTCACATGTCTACTGGATACAAAATTGGAAGTTTAGAGTTTCAATAGACATAAATTTCAATTTTATATATAGTAGGTTGGTTAATTTTTAAAAATATCAAATATATTAGGGACATAAGAAAGTTTAGAGACCTATTAGAAAATTTTTAAAATTCAGGACCCAATTGATACAACCCTAAAAGTTTAGGGACTAAATTTATAATAAAACCAAACTAAAAAAAAAAAAAGTCATAAAACTTGTACCGTTGATTAAGAGGTTAGAGAATGAAAAAAATGAGTTTAATACGTAGGTTAAATTATAAATTTATTATTATTATTTTTAGAATACAGATTTCTAAAGTTTAATATTTGTGTCTACTTATCCCGTAAATTTCAATAAATTTTCATTATATTCCTAAGATTTCATTAGATAATTATTTTGTCCTTGATTTCTATTTTGAAAGATTAAGCTATTAAAAACTAGGTTAAAAATCACTTTTGGACCCTAAACTTTCATGTAAGTAACAATTTGGTCTCTGAACTTTAATTTGTAACGATTTAGTCCATGTATTTTTAATTTTGTAACAATTTAGTCCCTGAATTTTAATAAGTAACAATTTAGTCCCTATACTTTCAAATTTGTATCAATTTAGTCCTCATACTTTCAAATTTGTAACAATTTAATCCTTGTCGCAAAAAAATCCATCAAAATTAAATGTCGATTTTTATTATTTAGTGATTAAACTTTGTAGCTTTATAAACATATTGGGTCCCAAATTAGTTAATTAATCTATCTAGGTAAGAAATTTCATTAAATTTTTACATTAATTTTTCATGATAGGGACCAAATCATTACAAATTTGAAAGTACAGGGACTAAATTGTTACAAAATTGAAAGTATAGGGACTAAATCGTTACAAAATTAAAAGTACAAAGACTAAATCGTTACAAATGAAAGTTTATGGACTAAATTGTTTCTTTTATGAAAGTTGAGGAACTAAAAGCAATTTTTAACCTAAAAACTATTTTCACCTCCGTGTGTGCGTTTTATTTTATTTTATTTTTTTATATATACTTTTTGTTTTTTCAAAACTTAAACCAAAACTTTAAAACTAATCAAAGCAATTTTTGAAAACTATGAAAATATATCAAATAAATGGTAAAGAAATTATTATAATTTTCAAAAATCAGGAAGCAAAAGACAAATTTGGTTATCACATTGGCCTAAACTTTTTTAGTTTTAGGTGGGTCTTATGTTAATTTTGTAATAAAATTAAAGACGTACATGTAAAAGAAGAACAAGTTATAAATGTGTGCAATGATGTGTTGGAGTGTACATGTTTTAAAGGGGAAGTTAGTCCTACATACCTCCTTTTTTTTTTTTTGAGAAAAGTCCACATACCTTCTTTTGTTCATGTTATAAATAGTTTTTTAAATATCAATCTCCTAATATTATTAAATTTTATTGAAACGACTTATATAAGAATGATATTTATACCATGATACAAATTTTTACTTTCATAATAGCATGAAACACTATCCACATTATTTTAGGGTTGGTCCTCAACAATACCCGATTAGATACAAAGTCAAATCCAAAATTTCAATCAGGTCCCCAATTGGGGATGGGAAGTGTTTATGCACCCTCATCCCCATCCCCATCCCCAACTTCAAATTAGAATATATATATAGAAATATGACCACATTGAAAAATAGGAGGATTTCAATTCTTTTTTTCTCTAAGTTCGGCTTGGTTCCTCAATTTTCTCGGTTTCATGCACACCCCTAATTATAATTGTTCTGAAACATAAAGTTTGTAACAAATGCAAATAGTTTTTGAGTTGAGTTGGTTTGATCAATGTGAATATATATCGATTTATGAATTAATTATTATTTTTTGTCATTTTAACTAAATTCATTTACTACTATAAAATTACCATTAATTCAGTACTATTGTTTAACTGATATATTTTGGAAATATTACACTTTTGGTCCCTAGGGTATGGGATAAGTTGTATTTTGGTTCATGAGTTTTCAAACTCAACAATTTTACTTTGGATTTCGTTACACTCATAGCCCCTCCATCCAATATTTCCGTTAATTACTAACGTTTTTTTATGTAGCATTCATTTCTATTAAAAAGATTATTTTTTATTTTTGCAAATAAAACAATATATATTATTTGTTTTCTTCATTTTCTTCCTCCATCTTTCTTCCTATCTTCTTCCTCTAAACCCTAATGCCACGGCTTACAACCGATTGCCACCGATCGGCCATTGCCGACCACGACTGTCAACCCACCTCTTGTCACCGTCGTCAATGACCAAAATTTTTTAAAAAAGTTTCTCCTTATTTCTCCTTCCTTTGTTATTCTCTTTTTTCTTTATTTTTCGTTTTTTTTTTTAATTTTTTGAAATAAAAATAAAAAGAAAGAAGGACAAAAAAAGAAGTAAAAGTTAAAAAAAATTCGGCGACCGGCGGTCGGAAGTGATGGTCGGAGATCGTAGTGGTCGATGGTCGACTACAATGGCTAGTGGTTGGCGGCATCATTAGGGTTAGAGGAAGATGAAGACAGAGAAGAAGGAATAAGAAAGAGTGAGAAGAAGGGAGAAGAAAAGATAAAAAAAAAATAAGAAAGTAAAATAAAAAGTATTTAAAATAGTATATCTTTTCTTAAATATATATATATATATACACATATATTTGTTTAACAAAAAAATTAATCATATAAAATTGGATGGTCTAACGAAATCCAAATTTTGCATAAAGTGGGGGAGAATCTTTACATACCACTTTTGTATTTATAATTTTGTTCAATTCCTATTTTGCCCTTCACTATTTGTTGATAGGACATAACTCCCTGTGAGTTGAAGTGTCCGTTGAGAAATTTGTCTAATAGAGGTGGTTCTACAATCTTTGGAATGCGATGTGTTTGTTGAGACAAATTTATCCAACAGAGGTGGTTCTTCAATCTTTGGGATGCAACTCTTTGAGTTTAGGTGTTCGTTGTGATAAATGTTAGTAAAATGAAGGTGGTTCTTTTTCAAATTTTGATATATAAAACGGGCGAGAATCTTTACATGCCAATTTTACTCAATTCCTATGTTTTCAATATACATTGTCTATTTTTTCCTATCAAAATGTCAAGTGATAGAAAAACCTCTTCTTTTATTAAAGAATTTAGTGGTTTTAAAAAAAAAAAGAAAATGAGAATTAAAATGTGTGACCTTTATAAAAAAAAAACATTCAATTATATCACAATAAAACTTTGAGATAAATTTAGAATTGTCTACGTATTATTCACACATAATTCCATGCATAATTTTTTTTCTTCATGTTCTGAACATTTTTAGTAGAGAAAGACTTGACTACACAACAATACGTAAGGTTCCCTATATACCACCATTAAAATTTTGACAATTAAGAAAGATAAAAAAAAGAGCAAAATACACTTTTGGTCCCTCAAGTTTGAATTTAGTGTCTACTTGGTCCCTGAGGTTTCAAAAGTGACACTTTAGTCCCCAAAGTTTGGTAAATAGTTCTAAATGGTCCTTTGACCGTTAGTTGACTAACGGAAAATGATGTGGCAGTTAACATTGCTAATTGTGTGTTGTTGAGTTGGCAAATTTATTAATTTAATATTGATTATATGTTGGTGAGATGGCAAAACTTCTCTCTCATTTTCTCTTCTCCTTCTTCTTCACCTCCAACAAAACTCTCACCGTCCTCTGTTATCTGCCTATACTTTGCCTCTGGCAAAGTTTTTCGCCGCCACCCATCATGCCCCTTCTCTAGTCACCAGATTGTCGTGATTGAAGGGCCCTTGAAAATCAGACAAAATGGATATTATAATATTAAATTACATTCAAAATTCAAATAAGATAAAAGAATTTATAAAATGGATATTAAAGAGTGAAAACCATGGATTGTATTGAAGAAACTTTAATCACACAAACAACCGATTGACAAACAAAATTTCAAATCCCTAATCTAACTCCTAACTGAGCAAATACAGAACAATAAAAAAAACCTTTGATCGCCGTCGCGAAATACGACGCCAACATCGCCTTCACCGTCGAATTTAGCGACGACGGTCCCCAATTCCACAACTCCATTCCCTCCGGCGAAGGCACAGGTTCATCTTCATCATCATCCATCACTTGCACCGCCAGTAAGCCCGTTCACACAATGCTCTGTATCTCCACTGATGAAAAAGAAATATCCATCTCGATCCAATCGGAAAATCGTACTGCCGCCGCTTCCATTGTCGAACTTCGCGATCGGATCCGAGACGATACAGTCTCGGTAATTCGTGTAGTTCACCACCAAAACTGAGCTGTTTCGGTACTCGAAATTGGAGGTTCTGTGTGGTTCAGACATTTGTATTGAAAGCTGAAGGAGGAATATTCATCAATATTGGCCGTCAGATTTTCAAAAAAAAAATCTCCACTTTTTCCTGTCCTTCATCGACACCTTCTCTCCCAAACTCTCCCCTTCCAAATCCCAACACCATGGGCTGGGCTTAGGAAAAATCTCTACTTTTTCTTATAACAATGTTATGAAAATCAAATCCCCCAATGTTCTCGATTCTTCCTATGTCATCAAGCCTCTTTGTTCCTTGCCCTCCACCGCCAAGAAAGACCTGGGTTGGGTCGTTTCATCAACGACGTTGGCGGTGGTGTCGATGGGCTGATTTCGTGCACCAAGAGCCTTGGAATGATGAATGATGATGGTGGAGGATGGCAGAGGCGGGGATAGTGATAGTGAGTGTGTAAGGTGAGGGTGCACCGGTGAAGAAGGTGGAGAAGAGAAAATGAGAGAGAAGAAGTTTTGTCACCTCACACAATATAATTAATATTAAATTAATAAATTTGCCAACTCAACAATACACAATTAGCAACCTAACTGCCACGTCATTTTCCATTAGTCAACTAACGGTCCAGGGACCATTTAGAATTATTTACCAAACCTAGGGGACCAAAGTTTCGCTTTTGAAACCTCAGGGACCAAATAGACACTAAATTCAAACCTGGGGGACCAAAAGTGTATTTTGTCCTAAAATTTTTTTTCTAATTCTCTCACTCCATCTTTGTTAGTTGTTAAGTTTTTAATATTTTGACTAGTGTATATATATTTGTTTTACGACAGTTCAAATTCCAAGTGCGGCTCCAGCGTCCGTTCCACCCCGAAGCCCTCTGATTCGACTCGTAAGTCTACGATATTGTTGCCTGTTATCGTTTTTGGGAATGCGTTCTTCCTGTTGGCGTTTGAGGCGTTCTGAACAATTACGGTTTAGTGTTTTTATTTGAGCAAATGCCGCTGCATTATATGGATTTCCTCTCCATTTGATGCTTCGAGTTTTCTAGCTGTCATTGTTCTGTTAAAGAGAGAGAATCAATTGCTTGCCATTTGAGGGTTTGTGTGTGTGTGTGTTGAAAAAGATTACTCCATTTCCTGTGTGTGTCTTTATGATGGGGGTCCTGAGAATTCAATCTTAAGTTTCATGTTTTGACTTTTCATCTTCTTTTTAATCTCTGGACTGTAGATTCTCTTGCGAGTCAGAATACTGGCAGTTGTGTGTGATGATATAGTGATTCTTCCTTGTTCAGTCAAAAAAAAAAAAAGTGGGAAAATTCTGTAAAAGAAAATCCCGTGTGTTACTTAGCCCTTCATAGTTGAATTCTACAGAGAGGGTGCAGAGAATGTATCATCTTGCACTCAATCTTTAGTGGTGTGTCCTTTATTCACTGCCATCTCTCAAGGTTGCTAGTTGTATTTCCTGTACTGTTTCTACATTCTCTGGTGTGCCCATGGAGTGATGGAGAGACTAATTACTAGTAACTTCAGGCACTGGTTGCTTTTCATTAGAACAACAAATCTGAATTCTGTGGGGGTATACTATTAAAGTATAAAGCTCTCTGTTGGAACCTGATAATAAGGCTGCCTCCTTTTTAGACCAGAGAATCCTTGAAGGAGTTGAAGATAATTGGGAGGATTTTTGGAATTTTGCTCATTTCAATTTTTTCCTTTTTTTCTTTTGTATCTCCATGATTTTTCCTCTTCTTTCTATGATTTCAAATGATAGGAGCCTTTTCTTATAATTTCTTTTTCTTGGTCTGCATCTTGGTCAGGCTTATGTTTTTGTATGGCCTTTTTGTTCTTCCATTGTTGTCAATGAAAGTGGTTCTTTCAGCAAAAAAGAAAAGGAAAGGAAAAGGACTAAGTTGTTTACATTTGTTTTTTTTTTTAATTTTATAAGACTAAGTTGTTTACTGAAGTGGACAGTTTTGCAATAGTGCACGTGGACTCTTCTTATGTTCCCCCTTTCTCTGTTTGGCTGTCATTTTTTTTACTTTATACTTTAATCTAGTTGCCTATTAAAAGGAAAGGTTCCCACAGTTCTATTGTACATAAATTGTTCTTTGGTGGAAAAAATTATTATCTTTATTTTGACAAGTTAGATTTCCAAGATTCCAGATGCTGTGGGAGTTCTCAATGAAGCACTAAAAAAGACAATAGCTGCAAAGGTAGCCCTACTGAGGAGGTGGAAAAAATTCCGGTGCCTGAAATAGTAAAAGGAGTGAAACCCACTGTCCCTCTAACTTCTGTAGCTGCTCCATCTAAAATTGGTACAATGTTCCCAAATGTCGCAGGGGAGGAAAAAAATCCATTAGATCTTATCAAAGGATTAAAACTAGTGATAAGGAACGACCTTCCAGATATAGGCTTTTTGACTCTGGATGGAATTGAGGAAAAAGAGTGGACTGATGGGGAATTGATGCTCAAAGGGGGTTTAAAGCTCAGTATAAAGACAGTTGATGAGCTTTATGACACTGCTAAAAACTTCTGGAGTTTACTATCAAAGGAAGTGACTGTCAGGGGTGTTGGAGAAATGATGCTACTGGCTTGGAATATCAGGTCTCCCACGTCGCAGACAGAAGCTATTTTCAGAAGGGAAAGTTATTTCTCTACTCCTGATGATGTAGACATTGTAACCTTGCGCAATGCTATGATATTTGGGGGGAAAACAGAACCTCCTGACCTATCTGGAATCCCCAAGGAAAGTCTTGTGATAAGCTCGTGTTATACTGCCGCTAGCCTGCTTCGTCTCTTTACCAAAAGACCTGAAAGTTGGAAAAAGGCATTCCGCGAGCATCTAAAGGAAGGCTACTCTAAGTTTTATAAAAGACCATATCCTATCAAGCATTATATGCCGAGTGATGCCTGTGTTGAGAGGATATGGCAAACCCTGCAAAACCTTCCTGTGTTCAAAGGTACGCTGGGGAGATTCCTATACAATTACCATTACCTAGATGCTGATAAGGGTATATGTACCATGCTGTTTGAGCAACATGTAAGGCTTACCGGAATGCATTCATTAAGCTTGTTTGTTAGGGCTGCTGCAGGACTACATGCGTCCACTCAGGAGTTAGCATCAGCTTGTCAGCATAGGCAAACATCTAATGGGCTCAGAACAATTTTGGATATCTTAGGGAATGTAGTGCCCAATCAAGGAGTAGAAGGAACAGCACACGAGCGGGGGACCTGGAAATATTCAAGAATCTTTGGAAATGAGTACTTTGTAAAGATCCAGTCCAAACAATGTAGTGCGTTAATCTGTACCCTGGCTACTATCTGCGAACTTCTAGGACTGGCAGAAAATCAGAACATCATGGACATAGCTAGTGTTAAGAGGCTCCCGGCTAGCACCCAAGAAATTTATAAACTATGGGGGAAACGAATTCACACATACTTCACATCAGGTACGGAGGCATTCAAATCCATTTACTGACATAACTAATGTGTGACCATGTAATCTATAATAAGAAATTGTTCTTTGGTGGGCGAAACACGGACACTCTAGTTTGGCTAGTGTGTCCGTGTCGGACACTTGGACACTCCGACACTTGTTGGACACGTATCGGACACTTATTATGTAGGTTCATTTCGAACCCTTGTTAAGTATACCAAATAAACACAATGGTTAAATAACAAAAATAATAAATTTTAAGAGTAAAATACATTAAATTTGTTTTTTCAAGCATACAAATGCATAAACTTATTGATTTTGAATTTTCCTTCTTGTATTAAAAGGATATATATTTTTAAAAATGTATATTTTTCTAAACGTATCCGTGTCCTAGATTTTTAAAAAGTGACGTATCCCCATGTCCGTGTCGTATCTGTGTCTCGTGTCCGTATTCATGCTTCTTAGATTTTCTTAATAAAAACGTAAGAGAAATCAATGTCATGATTTTCCTTTTCTTGGTTTTGCAGAACCAGTCTCATGCAAAGATCGTTTGCTTGAGTACACTCGAAGGTCAAGGATCCCATCACCTGTGTATCAGACTGTTAATGAAGGATCCCAAAGTGCACCTCAATATAAGTCAACTGTCTTGGTTGATGAGGTATGTTATGCGTCTCTAATACATTCCGTAACTGAAGGGGGAGCTGAACAAGATGCTGCAAGAATTGCTCTCGAGTACATATCAAAAAAGGCAAAGGATGATGCCTTTATTCTCCTTCATAAGTTAGGACTTAAATAGTGAGATTGAAACTCATTTTATGGCCTTTGGTTTTTAGTGTGTTTATAATTGTGTTTGTTTTTCTAATTTTAGTACAACAAATGTGGTGGAGATTTGAACTTCACAACCTCATGGGAGGAATAGAAACGATGCATTGAGTTAGTGCTCATGTTGATTATAACTTTGCTTGTTTAGTTGACTAAAGATACAATTTATGATGAGGTTTCCTGCATCTTTCTTTTTGTTTGTTACAAGCATGATTTCCTGCATGGATTTATTTACTTATTTTATTTCATAATGTGTGCATAAATGTGTACAATAATATATTTGAAGCAAACATGAGCAGTAACTTTAACCTGATTTATTTTTGTTCTTGGATGAAGAGATCTTAGGAATAATTGCATCTTATTACTTACGTTTGGTAAGATTTCTCATGGACATTCTCTAGTATTAGAATTTAGGACAAAATACACTTTTGGTCCTCCAGGTTTGAATTTAGTGTCTATTTGGTCCCTGAGGTTTTAAAAGCGACACTTCAGTCCCCAAAGTTTGGTAAATAGTTCTTAATGGTTCTTAGACAGTTAGTGACTAACGGAAAATGATGTGGCAGTTAGGTTGCTAATTGTGTATTGTTGAGTTGGCAAATTTATTAATTTAATATTAATTATATGTTGGTGAGGTGGCAAAAACTTCATTCTCTCTCATTTTCTCTTCTCCTTCTTCACTGTTGTGCCCTCACCTTACACTCACCATCGTTGTCCCCGCCTCTGCCATCCTCCACCGTCATCATTTCATCATTGACCAACTCCTCTCTCTATCTCTCTCCTCTCAATCCTCCTCCTCCCGCCCACTCCACACTTCTTAAATCCCCAATATTAAATTAATAAATTTGCCAACTCAACAATACACAATCAGCAACCTAACCGTCACATCATTTTCCATTAGTCAACTAACGGTCCAAGGACCATATAGAACTATTTACCAAACTTTGGGGACTAAAGTGTCGCTTTTAAAACCTCAAAAAAGACCAAATATACACTAAATTCAAACCTGGGAGACCAAAAGTTTATTTTGCCCTAGAATTTATCTAATTCGTTTTAGTAATAAAAATAAGACAGCTGGTTTTGTCTGAATAAGAAGTTGAAATGATACCACTGGGAATGTGATCACAAGAAACTGGATGTTGTTTGTGGGAGTAAGAGTAGGTTTCAAATGTATGAGAATGAAGCATAGTGGTTGGTATATGGGAGTGATTTCTTTTTTTGACAATATAGGGGAGTGAATTTATAGACTGCGATCTACATTTTTATTTATTATGAGAAATGTGGAGAAGTGAAAGATGGAGTTTTCTCTCGCTCTTCCTCATGGCCCCTCTCCCCTCGGCTCAAACCCATGGCTTAAAAAGGCTTTAAGGGACTGAAATTTTCCTATCTTTGGAAACATCTCCTCCCAAAAACTTGATCTTCAAAATGAATTAACTCATATTGATTCCGTGGAAGAATATATATATATATTTGTTTAATAAAAGATTAATGAAAATTGGATGGAAGGATCAAACGAAATTCAAATCTCTCTTCAAAAAAAAAAAAAAAAACGAAATTCAAATCTATAAAATTGTTGAGTTTGAATATTCGACAACCTATTGCAAATTATCGAAAGTGGGTCTGTTTGGTTGGTGATCTAAATACAGAAATTTGAAAAAATGGTTTCAATGAAAACATAGTTGTATTCCATGTTTTCAGATATGTGTTTAGTAGCAAATTCATAAATTGGATCCACTCCTAAGAAAAAAAAAATCATAAATTGGATCCCATTTTAAAAATGGTTCAAAAGGTGTTTGATAATATATTTATAAACTATAAATTATTTGTAGTTATCAACTCCATACTAAGTTGAATATAAACTATTATTAATTAATTCATAAACATGTTATAATTTTTTTATAATTCATATAATTTATAATACATTATATATTATATTATACAAATTTTATTTTCACCCAAATGAATTGAATTTATAACATGAAATACTATATTTATTAAAATTTTTATCTTTTTAAATTTAATTAATAATTAATTATGCATTTGAAAATTTCAAATTAAAAATCTGGATACAATGAAAACATAAAAATGTTTTTTCAAAATTTCCACTATTTAGATCACACAATCCAAAAACGGTTTTAAAAAACACTGTTTAGTTCATCCACAAACATAAAACAGAATCTAAATTACCTACCAAACAAGTCCGTATTTTTTCCTTCTTTTTTATTAAAAGGCTAAATTATAAAAAAAAAAAAAAAAAAAAAAAAAACTCCTGAACTATGGGATTTGTTTCAAAAATGCCTTGAACTTTAAAAAGTTTCAAAAATACCTCCGAAGTTTACAAAACGTTTCAAAAATACCCTTGCAGTTAATTTTTGGATGGGAACCGTTAAAACCGTTAAAAATGTTTCAAAAATACCATTGTCGGAAATCTAGTCAAGCTCTTGAGACGATGTGTTGAGAGAAAAGAAAAGCTCCTAGTGTATGAATACATGAAAAATAGGTAAAGCTTCTCATTCATTTTCATGAAAGAAGAATTTACGGTGGGATAAGGAAAAAAAAAGGAAGCATTTTCTAATAAGGTTAATTTTAAAAATCTTTTGAAAGTTAAAGAGTATTAATAAAATTGAAATTTTTAATGATTTTCATCAAAAAATTAATGACAATGGTATTTTTGAAACATTTTTTAAAGTTCAAGAGTGTTTTTTAAACTTTTTAAGGGACATTTTTTAAAGAAAGTCTTTGAAGGGTATTTTTTATAATTTAGCCTTATTAACGAATACATGTTAGATTGAACACCCCCTATCCTCCCTTTCCCAAGTTCTTTCGATTTGACGATTTCCCTCGATCACAGTCGACGATGGTGGAGCATTCCGCTGCAGTTGAAGCAGCTGCTCAACAACAATCTTCATTCCCACCGGACTCAGCTCCGGCTCCTATTCCGGTAGAAAAATCCGATACTCATCAGCTCGAAGCAGATGTTGATCCTCCACCTGTTTTACCGGACGCAGTTCTAATTCCAAGTGCGGCTCCAGCGCCGGTTCCATCCCCGAAGCCCTCTGATTCGCCTCGTAAGTCTATGATTTTGCTGCCTGTTATCGTTATTGGGGATGCGTTTTTCCTGCTGGCGTTTGAGGCGTTCTGGACTATTACGATTTAGTGTTTTTATTTGAGCAAATGCCGCTGCATTATATGGATTTCTTCTACATTTGATGCTTCGAGTTTTCTAGCTGTCGTTGTTTTCTGTTAAAGAGAGAGAAGCAATTGCGCGCCACTTGTGGGTTTGTGTGTGTGTGTGTGTGTTGAACAAGATAACTCCATTTGCTGTGTGTGTCTGTGATGGAGTCCTGATAATTCAATCTTAAGTTTCTAGTTTTGACTTTTATTTTCTTTTTAATCTCTGGACGGTAGATTCTCTTGCAAGTGAGAATACTGGCAGTTGTGTGGTGATGATATAGCGATTCTCCCTCGTTCTGTCAAAAAAAAAAAAAAGGTGGGAAATTTCTGTAAAAGAAAATTCCATGTGTTACTTAGCCCTTTATAGTTGAATTCTACGGAGAGGGTGCAGAGAATCTATCATCTTGCCCTCAATCTTTAGTGGTGTTTCCTTTACTGAAAGAATAGCGAGAGTAAAATCGCCTATTTATCCACTGCCATCTCTCAAGGTTGCCAGTTGTATTTCCTATACTGTCTTGACGTTCTCTGGTGTGCCTATGGAGAGATGGAGAGACTAAGGATTAGTCGCTTCAGGCACTAATTGGTTCTTATTAGAACAACAAACCTGAATTCTGTGGGGGTATACTATTAAAGCTCTCTGTTGGAACCTGATAATAAGGATGCCTGCTTTGTAGACCAGTTTATCGACAATGCTATGCTAAATTTGAAAGTAACCAGAGAATCCTTGAAGGAGTTGAAGATAATTGGGAGGATTTTTGGAATTTTGCTCATTTCAATTTTTTCCTTTTTTTCTTTTGTATCTCCATGATTTTCCTCTTCTTTCTATGATTTCAAATGATAGGAGCCTTTTCTTGTAATTTCTTTTTCTTGGTCTGCATCTTGGTCAGGCCCATGTTTTTGCATGGCCTTTTTGTTCATCCATTGCAGTCAATGAAAGGGGTTCTTTCAGTAAAAAAGGAAAGGAAAGGAAAAAGACTAAGTTGTTTACAATTTTTTTTTTTTTTTAAAATTTCTTTTATTTTATAAGACTAAGTTGTTTACTGAAGTGGAGAGTTTTGCAATCGCCTAGTTGGACTTGTCTAGATACTTGTTTAATTGACATTAGTAATTGGAGAATTTTGTAATCTTGTACACTACAGTAGTGCACGTGGACTCTTCTTATGTTCCCCCTTTCTCTTTTCGGCTGTCATTTTTCTTTTTTTATTTATATTTTAATCTAGTTGCCTATTAAAAAGAAAGGTTCCCACGGTTCTATTGTACAGAAATTGTTATTTGGTGGGCATTCATTTTCTTAATAAAAACGTAATAGAAATCAATGTTATGGTTTTCTTTTTCTTGGTTTTGCAGAACCCTTCCCATACAAAAATCATTTGCATGAGTACACTCAAAAGTCAAGGATCCCATTACCAGTATATCAGACTGTTAATGAAGGATCCCAGAGTGCACCTCAATATAGGTCAACTGTCTTGGTTGATGAGGTATGTTATGTGTCTCCTAATACGTTCCGTAATCGAAGGGGAGCTGAACAAGATGCTGCAAGAATTGCCCTTGAGTACATATCAAAAAAGACAAAGGATGATGGCTTTATTCTCCTTCATGAGGTAGGACTACATAGTGAGATTGAAACTCATTTGATGATTTATGTTTCCTATAAAAAAAAAAAAAAAAAAACTCATTTGATGGCCTTTGGTTTTTGGTATGTTTATAATTGTGTTTGTTTTTCTAATTTTAGTACAACAAATATGGTGGAGATTTGAACTTCAAATCACAAACTCATGGGAGGAATGGAATCAATAGATGTCTTAACCATTGAGTTATGCTCATGTTGGTTGTACTTGTAACTTTGCTTGTTTAGTTGACTAAAGATACAATTCTATGATGAGATTTCCTACAATTTTTTTGTTTGTTACAAACCTGATTTCCTGCATAGACCTTTTTTTTTTTTTTTTTTTTTTTTTAAATTATTATTATTATTATTATTATTTCATAATGTGTGCAAAAATGTGTACAATAATATATTTGAAGCAAACATAAGCAGTAACTTTAACCTAATTTATTTTGTTCTTGGATGAAGAGATCTTTGGAATAATTGCATGTAATTACTTGAGTTTTGTAAGATTTCTCATGGACATCCTCTAATATTAGAATTTAACTAATTCATTATAGTAATAAAAATAAGACATTTGGTTTGCCTGAATAAGAAGTTGAAATGATGCTCCTGGGAATGTGATCACAAGAAACTGGATGTTGTTTGTGGGAGTAAGAGTAGGTTTCAAATGTATGAGAATGAAGGATAGTGGTTGGCTTATGGGAGTGAATTTATAGATTGTGATCTAGATTTTTATTTATTTATTATAAGAAATCTGGAGAAGTGAAGGATGGAGTTCTCTCTCGCTTTTCCTCTCGGCCCCTTCCCCCTCAAACCCAAAGTATCCTTAATTGAATCGGCTTAAAAAGGCTTTAAGGGACTGAAATTTACATACCTTTGGAAACATCTCCTCCCAGAAACTTGATCTTCAAAAGGAATTAACTCATATTGATTCGGTTGAAGAATTGGTCCCATTCCATTGGCTCTTAGGGAAAGAAGGACCTAGATCAAAGAAAGCCTACTGAGGAGGAAACTCTTTGGAGGCAAAAATGCAAGACCAAATGGATGATAGAGGGAGATGAAAATACGAGATTCTTTCTCCAATATGTTGCTGCTAAAAGGAGGAAAAACACTATCATTGAGCTACTCTTTAGATAAGGGACTAACCGCTTTAAAGATGTTGACGTTGAAACTGAGTTTATCGAATTTTACAGCACTTATTTTCCAAAAAAGATGGAAGCAGACATTTGCCAACAAATATACAATGGGACCCGTTTGAAGCTCACCAATCTTTTCAATTGGAAGCTCCTTTCACAGAAGCAGAAATTTGGAAGGCAGTCAAAAATCTTGGTTCCCTTCCAACAAGTCCCTGTGTCCATATGGTTTTACAGCAGAGTTCTTCAAAAAGGCATGGAACATTCTCAAGCCCAACGTTCTTAGGGTGTTCAATGATTTTTTCCAGAATTTGATCATCAATACTAGCCTTAATGAGACTTAAATTTGCATCATTCCCAAGAAATTGGATGCCAAATCAGTGAGAGGCTTTAGATCAATCAGTCTCACCTCCTGTTTGTACAAAATCATTGGAAGGGTTCTATCCGAAGGGCTGAAATGTGTGCTGCCACATACTATTTCTGAAAATTAGTTGGCTTTTGTGGCTGGTTGACAAATCCTAGACGCCTTCCTCATGGCAAACAAACTCATAGAGCATCGGTTTAAAAGCAAAAAGGAAGGTTTGATCATTAAATTAGATGTGGAAAAACCTTTGACAGAGTTGATTGGGCTTTTGCTGATGAAGTCATAGCCAAGGGGGTTGAAACAAAATGGAGGGGATGGATCAAGGGCTATAATGTCTTTTGCAAACTTTTGATTATCCCTTTACTTAATTTTTGATTGGCCTTAAATGTTCTGAATTTTTGTTCTGACTTTATTATGATATTGGTACTCGAAACTTCGCTAATGTCCTAAATATCGGATATGTTGCAAAGAAAACATACATATATTTTTGGTTGAAGTACTTATTGACTTTATATCTGATATACAACCTATATCTTTTGTTCTTTTTTCAGGATTTGATGTTTTGTAAGACGATTTTGTCTGATTATACGGACAAAATGAATTTGGAAAGACCTACGTACAAGACTAAACAACATAAAGGCTCAGTTCCAATTTTCCAATCCACCTTGGTTTTTGATGGCGTGGTTTATACTAGTGATATTAGTAGGAGTAAGAAAGAGGCAGAACAATTGGCAGCACGTGCTGCTATTCTTTCACTTCTTGGTATCTAATTGTTGCAAGCAAATACCTCTGAATTATTCCAAAATACCAAGTGCCTTGTCAAAGTTGCTTACGTTCTTGTGTGTGTAGGAGATGCAGGAAATCCTAAATCACAAAATACTCTTGCCAATATCGTCGCATCTAAAGTCAGACAACATGCGACGTTGCAAAAGGTTAAAGATTCACATCCTTCTCAAATTCAACGCAAACCCATGCCTGAAAATACAGAGCAGCATGTGGCAATGACAGTTGATGAAGATAGAAGACCCAAATATGCTATTTTGGTCAACGGAGTGGTATCTGGTGCAACTTCAGAGGTTCCTCCAACAACGTCTCCTTTTCGACCTGAATTTAAATCAACAAAAACAGAAGCATCCTCCCCTCCAGTGAAACTCCCAATAGAATTTGTGCCTTCAACTTTAGAGGAGCCTGTAGGTGATCATGCAACTGGGTCTAAAAAGCGGTCTAAGAACAGGAAAAAGGCACATAAGAAATTGTGTGTGGAGGATCGGTAAGTCTTCCTCCACGATTTATTCATGAAATTACATGCAACTTTATAATGTATCTTTTCATTGGGTTGCCTGTTCGTGTTCCTTTGTCGTTGTAAGTATAGAAGTCCATAATTTACAGTTTAAAACTCCAGTGCGCACTTGTTTATGGTTTAGGGTATTATATAATTGTTTACAGTAAAATCTTCATATATGTTTTGTCTTATTGCAACTAGAGCTCTTCAATTTTCAGATTCATGGAAATGAAATAATCGACCGAAATTTTTGCAGTAAGACTACTAGACTGCAATTTCATGAAAAAGTTAATTTATTTGTTATTTTCACTCTTTTGAAGTGATTGATATTTCAACTTTCTCAATACCCAATATGGTATCTAGTAAGATTTGATAGGTGTGTCGTAGGACTAGTTGAGATTTATATAACTTAGTCTGGTTGCCCACAATTGTAGATGAATTCAAATCTGTTTGTTTTGGGCTATATGATAGGAGAAATGGCATCTACCTCGAGAGTCATGTGATGTTTAACGTGAATAATATTATTTGCACTTGTTACATGAAGCTATTTGATTGTATAACTAATTCTTCTTTTGCTAAAAATGAGCAGGACGGCGACCGGGACGAGTCAAACTGCTCCAACTTGCTCTGTAGCTCAATGACTGTGAAGTGACCTATATAATGAGTGCTCATCTGCTTCGAAGGTAACATTTCAAAATAGTTGAGTATGAATTCCACGAGTTCAAGATTCCCTTTTTGTAGTAGTTCCATGTTTTCTACAAGATTCACCTTAAGGAGGGAGGGCAGAAACTTTAACTTTAGGTTAAGCCAGTCTCGTCATTCATGCGATTTCCCAACATTGATCACGCAAGTAAATCAGTCAGCTCTGATAATATTACCAAATATAGTGGTAGCTTTGGGAAATCGAGCTCGATCGAGAGGGCAGCTCTGTTACATTTCTAGTAAAATAGTGAAGGATTTAACTCAAGAACCATGAAAACATCAGAATGTCCGGATTGGTTTGAATATTTCTTGAAATTAAAATTGGGGCTTCCTGGCTTAGTTTAGCTGTTAATATAATGCTTTGAAGAAATTGCTTAATGTTTGTTAATTAGGGGTTTGAGATAATATCACATACGGCCTTTTGGTAGTTGGAAAGCGTTTTTGGCTTTAAAAGTGAGTTCTGTAATATGATGTTATTGTTGCTTCAACAAAAATTAAATATGTTTTAGGGGTTTCTACAAGAATGGGTTGAAATCAGCCTATATATTTCACTTTTGTCCAAAGACATTAAAAATTCCATTTCAGTCCAGCCCGTTTTAAATAATTGAAGCCCATTTACCATTTTGACCCTATGATATTCAGAATTAAAAAAAAAGGAAAGAAAATACAGAAAAGGAAACAAACTCACAGAGATCTCTCCTCCCTGTTTCATTTTCCTTGTTTTCGCTTCGTGGCGTTCTGCAAGATCTGAACGATTAGATTCTCCGAGATCTTCGACATTTTCTTCTTCAATTTTTTGCTTTAACAAACAAATCGTCTTCTCCATTGTATCGTTTCGGGCTCCGTCTTCTTCACGGCGACAATCTGGTGGGTTTCATGGCCAAAAAAGGTACTGATTTTGGGGTTTTCGGTTTTATTTTGCAATATTGGGGTTTTTTATCTGTAGGTTCTTAGGTTAAAAAATAAGTGAGTTGATTACAGTGATTCATATACCTACTGATTTTTGAAAGAGGATGAACAGACGTTGATAGAAGGTTTTCTCTCACGATTTTTTATTATTGGTTTCAGAATTTTGTCTCTGCTTTCTCCTGCATTCTTTGAAATCTGACAGTACACAACATTTTTAAATACCCGGTATGATTTCTAAATACCGGGTATGAATTTTTGGATTTGAAAAAATCCCCAAAAACACGGTCTTCTCCCTTCCGAAAACGAAAACGTCTTATTCGACTTGCCATTTTTTTGCAACCTTCTCCATTGTTGAAGGTTAGGGCTTCATCTTCTTCAAAACTCCGACGACAATCTTGTGGGTTTCACGGCGAAGTAAGGGGTTTTCGGTTTATGATTTTGCATTTTTGGGGATTTTTCCGTCAGTTCTTAGGTTAAAAAATCACCGAGTTGCTTTGTCTTCTTCGTTATAAACCTACTGATTATTAAGTTTTAGGTTCGAAATAAGTGAGTTCTTTCGTCTTCTTCACTATAAACACCTCGTATTAACGGTAAATTAAGATTTGCATGTTGCTCTGTTTTCTCACTGAAAAAGCATGTTGATTCTAGTGATTTTTTTTCACATATAAATCTCATACCTTCTATACTTTTTAGTGTATATTATTCATACCGGGTATGAATTCCATGTTGAGTTGTATTAAACACAGGTTGTTATTGTTCATACCAGGTATCTATTCAGGTATATAAAGGGTATTAAACACATACATTATAAATTTGTAAATATATATACCACATACAAACAGGTATGAAATTAGCCAAATCATAATTCTGTACCGATATATACCCCTTACAAGCACGTATGAAATTCGTTTATTCATAATTTTAATACATACATATATAAAACAAAACTCGGAAAAAAAAAACAAAATATAACATACCCATCTCTAGAAACAAAAAAAGAAAAAAAAAACACTTAGAATTACGAAAAATTGGAAAAACAGTGGAACGAAATACTGAGACGAAAAAACTGCATGAATGGGACGAAAATGCCGAACAACCAAAAATCTTGAATGAATTTTGAAAAAAAAAATCTTCTTGATAAGTTGGGAACACAAACGAAAATGGAAAAATAGATTTTGAAACAAAGAACCAATCAATCAATAATAAATTACATATTTGATACCTTACCTATGAAATCCCAAAAAATAAGGAGATTTTACCTAAAATCTTTCTCGATTGAGTCTGAAATTTTGAATGGGAAGAAACGTACAGTTAGAAAATATTCATTAATTTCTTTATGAAAATGGAAATTTATATTCTAATATTTTATTAAATTAAACTTATTTCATTCATTAAATGTAAGGACATTTTGGTAAGAAAAATAATCTTATTAATATGAAAAAACCTACCAATAATAATTTTGTTCATTAAGGACATTTGTGAAATTTGTTAATCAATTTAACCCATCCACTATAATTTCTGTATGTTTTATGAGCCAAAGTAAGGATAGTTCCGCAGAAATTGACATGCACCCTCAACCGGGGTTCAAATTCCTCACTCTTAAATGTTGTTGAACTCAAAAAGAAAAAAAAAACAAAAAAAACATGTTTTATAACTACTTAGAGACAGAAAAAACATATTTGATAACTTTTTTTCATTTTTTTATTAATTTTATAAGAGAAATAAAAATTTGTTTAATGATTTTTTTAATGGTCTCTATTCTAAGTAATCAAATTATGATCTTATATTTTAGTTATAAAAGTGAGATATAATTGTTTATTTTATAAGTATAATTTTCAAATTTCATCACTGTGTTTTACAAAAAAAATAATAATAATAATATTATGTGGTTTGAAATGAGGAAGATTCGAAATAAATGTAACTAAAATTTTTTTGTTTGAATAATAGTTGAAAAAGAAAGGAAAATTAAAAGTTTATTAATATAAGCTTTTAATTTTGATTTATTAATCCTAGTAAAAAATCGATTTGTTAATAGAAAATTTAAATATAACAAGGAGAAATAAGTAATTTAACTTCAAATTCTATGAAATCTTGCAAAATCCTAGATTTCAAAATATTTTCTTTCCTGTGATAATGAACAAAATTACATAATGATTTGAAATTCCACAAAATTTTAAGCAGGAAAAAAAAAGAGAGAGAGAATAGTTGAGGGAGGAGAAAAGCCATAGTAGGGAGGAATTAAAGATAGAATGATAAGTTTGAATGGAAGAAAGAAAAGGTGTTTTTTTTACCACATGTGGCGGTAGGAGGATTTGAACCATAAACCTCCGTAAGTTTTTTTTTTTTTGACAATATGTGAGGGCGGGGTTCGAACCACAGATCTCATGGTTACCAGTACAACGTTGTGCCAATTGAGCTATGGTCTTGTTGGCATAAACCTCCGTAAGTTGAGTTATGCTCCTATTGACAAAACAATATATTTCTTAATGTTATGTAAGATTTGACGAAATGAGTACGTAGTTGTATAATAATTTTTACTTGGTGAGAAATATATAATGGTAAAAACAAATTAAAATAAGTTTTTGTGTCGTTTAAATATTTATTCTCTTGACTAAGAGATTACAATTTTTTTTTCTTTTGTTAGTTTTACTTAACCATATTCATTTATGGATAGGTTGAGTGAACTTACCGAGCATTTCAAATAAAGAAGGAATTCAATTTTATGTAAATATTTGAATGTTTTTTCATACATGCAGTTAAAAAATCTAAAAGATAAGAAAAGAAAAAACTATGGAATAAAAATTTCATACATCTCTAAAAAGTTTGAAGCAATTCTACAATAGTTTAACTTTCTTTTTACAACACATGTGAGAACGAGGATTTCAATCTTCGACTTCGTAACAAGAAGATAGCTTAAATGTTAGTCTATAAGCTATATTTATGTTAGCTATCAATATCTTAAATTATATTCAAATCAATAGTCTTTTAAATACTTTTTTATACGTCAATTCCAGCCTAGCTTAGTGAATAAGACATCGATTATCGTTCCAAAGGCGATTATTCAATCCCTCACTCTACAATTGTTGAACTAAAAAAAAAACTTATACTATACATACGAGATCAATTAATTACACATATACACACAAACTACATTGACTAAAATTTATAGCTTTGTTCCAAGTCTATTGATATACCTATTAGATATTTGGACCTTTTAAAAAAAACTATTAAATATATGGGGGTTTGATTTTTTTTTTTTTTTTTTTGAGTACATCAACATTTGGGAGTGGGGGATTCAAACCTCTAACCTCTTGGTCGATGATACATGTCAATTACGACTGAGCTAAACTCAGTTTGGCTATGGGGGTTTGATGTTTGAGATAAGAAATATTTATATTTAGATATAAAAGTTAATTAATGTTTCAGAATTGAATGTCTAAGATAAAAAAAAAAAATGATATGTGGACATAAAAGTTAATTATTGTCTTTCTTTTACAGATTTTGCTTCAAGGAATGAATTGATATTATTTAATTATATATAAAATAATTAAGCAGTGTTTATTATTTATTTATTTAATTAAATATATATTCTATTAATGCTACACGAGCCTAACATAAAGTATGTACACCAATTGGTTATGTAAATCAATAAAATCATCATCTATTGAATTATCAAAATAAATAAAAATAATCAAAGAAGTAAAAAAAACCAAGTTAAATTATAAGTTTAGAACTTAAAGGTCTCGTTTACCATTTCATTTTTTGTTTTTGAAAATTGTACTTATTTTCTCTCAATCTTCTCACAATAGTTTTCATTTTTGTTAAGGAGACATTTGAGTTCCTAGCCAAATTCTATTAACAAAAATAAGTTTTTGAAAACTACTCTTTTTTTTTTTTTTCAAAATTTGGCTTGGTTTTTGAAAACATGGGAAAGGATGTAGATAAAAAACAACGAAGCTTGTGGGTAAAAATAGTATTTATAGGCTTAATTTTCAAAAACCAAAAACCAAAAAAGAAATAGTTATCAAACGGGACCTAAACTTTAGTTGTGTCAATTTGGTCAATAAATTTTAAAAAGTGTTAAATAGATCCTCAAACTTTTAACTTTGTGTCCAACATATCATTGAATTTTAAAAAGTATTCAGTAGGTTATTAAACTTTCATTTTTTATGTCTAATAAGTCCTTCAACTTTCAATTTTCACAAAATTGGAAGTTTAGGATCTCAATAGACATTAAATTCAATCTTATATCTAATAGATTGGTTAATTTTTAAAAATCTCGAATATGCCAAAGACCCATCAGACACAAAATTGAAAATTCATGATCCTATTAGACACAAAATTGAAAATTCAAGACCGATTAAACATTTTTGAAGTTCCATTAGACGCAAAATTGAAAGTTCAGGACGTATTAAACATTTTTTTTAAGTTTAGAGACTAAATTGACATAATTCCAAAATTTCGAGAACTAAACTTATAATTTAAAATACATAAAATAGATATCAGTTCAATAATCAAAAAGCAAATTATATTTAGAGGGAGCGCGAATAGTTCTAACCAGTGAAACTGTAACTAACAAAGCCTTCCTCAAAAAAAGGAAGAACAAAAAGCAAATAAATCAAAGAGCGATTCAAGCTTCGTTGTAAAAATTCGTGATATCGTTCAGATCAAAACCGTTCTTTCTTCTCTCACAATCAGAGAATCAATGGCGACGAAGATCGACGGAAACGAAGAGGAAGAAGTTTCAAAGCTCGAAGAAGGCACTCTCGTTGCCGCTGCCGCCGTCGCCTGTCCCTGTCCCTCTCCCTCTCCCTCACCTTTAGTCCTTACCATTCAAAAGGTACCTCTGCGACTGTCTCTGTTCTATCTCTCTTCTGCGCAACGATCAATTGATTATAATGATAAAACCAAACGTGTTTGTTTCTCGGGAAAATCTGGCATGAGAATCAATCGACTGTTGATAATTTCTATGGAAATGCATTGGAGATTAACCAATCGAGTGTATTAAACTCGTTTGTTTTTTCTCTGCAAAATCTGGCGGATGAATGAATCGACTGCGGAAATTAGAACTTGTTTGTTTCTCTGCAAAATCTGAATCGTGAATCGATCGACTGTATGAAACTTGTTGAAAACGCGGCAGTGTGAATTGAATGATTAATCGAGTGAATGATCCGTAGGTTATGGCGGAAGTGATCGGAACGTACTTCGTGATCTTCACCGGATGTGGATCGGTGGTGGTGAACAAAATCTACGGATCGGTGACGTTTCCGGGAATCTGTGTGGTTTGGGGATTGATTGTGATGGCAATGGTGTATACGGTGGGACATATCTCTGGAGCGCACTTCAACCCTGCTGTTACCATCACCTTCGCCATTTTTCGTCGCTTCCCCTTCTGGCAGGTCTCTCTTCTTCTCACCTTCACCATTTTTAGTTTCTGAAGTTTTGATGTTTTAGAAATTCATAGATTTATGATACACAAAATTGAAGTTTTAGAATTTTTTTTGACATAAAATTCAAATTTAATTGTATCTAATATATCAATTGATTTTTTAAAATTTTGAATTTACTAAGGATCTATTAGAAATAAAATTGAAAGTTTAAGGATCTATTAGATACAAAATTAAAAGTTTGGAGACCAAATAGACAAATAACTCGAATGGATCTTTTTTATATTCACGGTCTGTTCAATTATATAAACATATTATTGCTCACATGAACGTAACTCAACTGATCGAGATATATATTTTCGATAAGAATCGGAGGTTCAAATTCTCACCGTCAAGTTTGTTGAACTAAGAAAAAAAATATAAACATATTATTGTTAGTTTTAATTATGTTTTAGTTGAACCATTATTATTTGTTCTTATTTAATTATAAAAGTGTTCATGTGAGTTTTGGTCATGGTGTTGACTTCTTTTAATCATTTAATTTTTTTTTAATAATAATGGAGATGAGAATTTAAACTTTTGACATCTTGTTCGAGGACACATTTTATGTCAGTTGCATTATATTATCGGTCTGACAACTTTTAATCACTCTTATTAGAGTTTAAAAATGCATATAAGTTGTTTTTAAGAATTGGAATATTGACCTCACTTCTTTTATGGGTAAGAGGTTTTGTCAATTTAAAATCATATTTAAAAGACAATAAGAATTTTAAATTATTAGGTTTTCAAGATTTCTCCAAAGGCTTTGGAGAGTTCGAAACATGTAAGTCTTATTAGTGGGCTTGAAAATTTGTAGAGTGCCTGACAAGTTGAAATCAATACTAATTGGAGATGAAACAACGTTAGACATTCTAACACACAAAACCTCCTACTTTGACACACCATGTTAAATCAACATTGAACTCAAAAGCTCAAAGCAATGAATTATGGTAAATTTAATTTTATATCAATACTGCAACAACATAAGCATGAAACATTATGAATTAGGACGAGCTAATTAAGTTTTATTTTGGTTTGATAAAATAGTTTTGGAAATGATAATATATGAGATTGATGTGGAATGATTTGTAGGTTCCAATTTACATAGTAGCTCAAGTATTAGGGTCCCTTCTCGCAAGCTGCACATTGGATCTAATGTTTGAAGTGACCCCCGAAAACTTCTTTGGGACAGTGCCTGCTGGATCTAATATCCAATCTTTGGTTATTGAAATCATCATCACATTCCTCTTGATGTTTGTCATCTCTGGCGTCGGCACTGACAACAGATCTGTAAGTCATCCAAAAACCTTAAAGCACAAATTATGATTCGTGTGTGTTTTTATATACTTCTGAATTACATGGTAAAAATAGTGATAAATTTGATAAATTTTTAAGTGTTTTTTTTTTTTTTTTACAAAGACTAGAATTTTGAAAATGTCTTCTAAGAGGACTGTGAAAAAGGCGAGTGGATGTGTGTCTTTTTAAGGATAGTTATTTTTTACTATTCTCTCTTGTCAAGATATCTCTATGCCACGTCTTCAACAATCAAGTATTATTCTTTTTTAAGATGTTCTTTTGGGGTTTTTTTTTTTTTTTTTTTTTTTCCAAGCTTTCAAATTTTCTATTTTAGTTTATAAACTTTTTAAAAACAACCATTTTGGTCCTGGTTATTTATTAGAAAAACAAGTTAGCTTACCTTCAAATTTCAACTTACATTTAAAAAAAAAATCTTTGTAAGAAACAATGACACTCCACAATTGTGTGATATTGTTCACTTTGGACATAAGCTCTCATGGATTTGCTTTCGGTTTACCCCAAAAGGCCTCACACCAATGAAGATATTTGTCATCCCTTATATACTCATGATCATCCCTTATCTAGCCAATGTGGAACTTTGGTTGTACTCCCAACAATCTTTTTATTAATAATTTGGAAAATTTTTATTTAATGGCAATTTGGCTAAACTTTTAAGGAAAAACTTGTCTGCATACCAGTATATAGGGATCTCCTTGCATACCACCATTAAAACGTTGACAACTAAGAGAGATAACAAAAAAAATCTCATTTTCTCCCTTTCTCTTTCTTACTTGTCAAGATTTTTATGGGGTATGTAGGGAGATCCCTACATACTGGTATGTAAGCAAGTTTTGTTCAACTTTTAAACGTTTCTATTTTGTTTGATGTGAGGTAGAGTAGTATACACCTCAATAGTTAGTAAAGCAATTGTTCGGGTGTAATTTTTTTGAAAAAGAAATAATCAAAGTTATGTTTTTCTTTAAAAAAAATGTTTGTAAATAATGTGAATTGGTTTTAGTAGTTAAAGATAATACTTTGTTTAGTATAATATAATATTGCCATTGAAAGATTTTAGTCTCCAACCTATCAAAGATTACCATTGTACTTGATTAATTGAGTTATCTTTAATTGATTAGTAGGTAATACTTTCTTACCAAAAGCTGAGTTAATCTATTTCTTTTGCAGGTAGGAGAATTGGCAGGAGTTGTTGTCGGAATGACCATTCTCTTAAATGTTTTTGTCGCCGGGTAAAAAAAATTTCAAAAGCACTAAAACTACAATTTATAATACAACAAAGTCATCTCAAACGCACTGAATAAATGTCAATCTGAACATAGCTCAGCTAGTTAAGATATTGTACTCTTCGACTTAAAGTTAGAGGTTCGAATAACTATTCATCCGCAGGCCAATTTCGGGAGCTTCCATGAATCCAGCTAGGAGCATTGGACCAGCGATAGTGAAGCGACAATTCAAAGGATTATGGGTTTACATCATAGGACCATTGATCGGAGCAATTGCTGGAGCATTTGTCTATAACCTAATGAGATTCACAGACAAGCCACTGAGTGAGATCACCAGAAGCAGCTCATTCTTCATCGGTAGCCAGAAATCATAACTGTCGGTTGATTCTTCACCATCATGTTTTAGACTTTTAACTACATAAGCAACCAAACATGTGAGTGATGATCATTCATTTATGTATATAATGGTCAACTCAACTCATCATTCATTTAGAAATTTTGTTACCTTATTTGATCAAATGATGCTCGGTTAGTATTTCTCTTCATGATGATTTAGAGGTTTTGGTTGGAAATTGACTCTTGAAACTTGAACCAATTGAAATTTTGTTGTTCGTGCATGTGGATAGAAAAAGTATTAAATTTATATATTATTTTATTTTATCGACACCTCACCATTCTTAAATGTTTTTTTTTTTTTTTTTGACAAACAATGAATGGAGCTAGTATTGAAAATTTTCCACATAAGCAACAAGCTATTTTCCCTCATGATTTAGCTAGTTTTTTTTTTTTTTTTTGAAATATGATTTAGCTAGTTTATTCTTCGCAGGCTTGATAGTGCATATGAGAATAAGTTTTTTCAACAAATTCTCAAATAAAAATCTACCAAAGGTATAAATTGGATCACTTTCTAATATTTAAGGTGAAAATCACAACACTTGTCTAATCTTAATGCAATTGGATGAAATTGAAAAATAAGGTAACAATTGATACACGTTGATAAGTTGGAGTAAAAATTGATATTTTTCCAAAGAATAACACTTAGCTTCAATTTTGTCATGTTCTCTCTACTCATCCTTAAGTAAAGAAAACTTTCCCTTTTGAAATATGCCTTCATCAATAATCTTAACATCGTTGAATTGGGAAAGCTATTATTAATATCAAGCTAAGGTCTTCATACCATCAAATTTCTCAACTTCGAACTTAAATGTTATCGATCAAGCTATTATAGATTGATAGATTAATAGTCTCAACTCATACACTACCGACATGAGCATAGCTCAACTTGCATAAAATTTGTACTAATAAACCAAAAGATCTAGCAGTGATAACGCTCATTTACAAGTGTTGTTTAACTTTAAAAACAAAACTTATTGAGTGGAAAGTAAGTTTCTTATCATTTATTTTATATCTTTTTGAGTGAATTTAGGTAAAAGCAAGTTAAGCATGTCTTAGAATTTGGAAGTGTGAAATTAGTAAGAAATAGGTGTAAATAAAAATAATTTTAGAAAGAAAAATGTTAAGTTTAATGATTTTGTGTAGAGCTGTTAAAATGCCCATATGCGCCAACAATGCACCCGCAATTTGGAGAAGAAAGCTGGAACAAATCAAGTGAAAACTATGAAGAAATGCTCCATAGAAATGCACTCGCAACTAGACCTTCTCGACAAATCTTCCGAGAATCATGGAATATAATCTGCCATATTTTCAATTATTCTCCGACAAATCTCCTCGAATTAAGGTATTACACATGAAAATGACTCCTCACACTGATCTCGGCAACAAACCCTAAGCCTCGAGGTCTATAAAAGACGACTAGAGCATCACAATCCACAACTTCGGAGAGCTTCACTAGAATTCTTAGATTGTAGTTCTGTTCTTTTATTTTTCTGCCGCCATCCTGAGTTTCTCAACCTCTTCTAGTTCTTATCAGTCACTCCCTTCGAAAGAAAATAAGCAAAAATACTTGTCTCTCCTCGAAAAAGGTTGAGTAAATGTAACGCCGCCCATATAAATTAAATCTCAATTTCTCTAACCTAGAGTTTAATTGGATTTAATTTGTGGAAAAAATATTAATTGAATTAGTTTTTGATGGGTTTTCATAAAATTAAGGCTAAATTATAAAAAAATACCCCTGAACTATGAGGTTTGTTTAAAAAATGCCCCTGAACTTTGAAAAGTTTTAAAAATACCCCTGAACTTTGAAAAATGTTTCAAAAATACCCTTGCCATTAATTTTTGGATGGAAACCGTTAGAATTTACGGTGAGAGGAGGAAAAAAGAAGAAGCATTTTTCAATAATGATATTTTCTAATTTTTTTTTAAAGTACAAGGATATTTTGGAAACTGAAACTTTAACGGTTTTCATCCAAAAATTAACGGCAAGGGTATTTTTGAAATATTTTTCAAAGTTCAGGAGTATTTTTGAAACTTTTCAAAGTTCATGGGCATTTTTGAAACAAGTTGGATAGTTTAGGGGCATTTTTTATAATTTAGCCTAAAATTAAAGCTGAGTGGCAATTTTGTGATTATTTGGAAGTTGAAGCCTAGCCAAAACCATCTAACTCTCGATCATCTTCCCGATCTCTTCCTTTTCCTCTCCCTCACGATCAGCAGCCCGTGGCCCCATCTCCAGCGGTTATTCATCTCTCTCGGCACCAACACCGGCAGCAGGTGGTTCCTTCTCTGGCCGAACATTCCTCTGACGAGCAGCCTCATCCACGGCAGCAGAGCAGCGTCGACGGTGGTTTTCGAGCAGTCCGGCGCGACGAAGAGCGTGGGTATTGTTTCCTCGCGATTTTCTTTCCATTTTCTCTCGATTTCTACCTCTCTCACGCTTGATTTCTCACTGGATTATCTCCCCTCGATTAGCACCAGGTTGTCTGCGTTTCGGCGTTACAACAGTGTTTTTCCGGCGATTTCAGCAACTTAAACGTGCGGCCAGCAGTGTTTCAGCATGGGTTTTTCTTCCTTCAATCTTCCAGCGCATTTTGAGCAGTGGGTCTTTGAATCCCTTCGTTTTCGGGCAATTTCGGCATTGGGTAAGTGATTTACAACAAGGTTCGGGGTTGTTTTAGTGTTTATTCAATTACCCATTGATTTTAGCTATTTGTTTCAAGGTACCCATATCGACAGGAGACCGAATTTTGGAATTTGAGCGAAGTTGGGACCCAGGACAGCAAGCGTAGGTTCAGTTTGGGTAAGTTTTAGGCGTTAAATCATCCCAAAATTTATTGGCTCCAAGTTGAATGCTTGATTTAAACTCCTATTGATTTGAGAATTTTCCCCCTTTTATGTAGCTTGCTTAAAAGCCTTGGAGCTAAGGAAATTGATTTAGAATTTATCAAATAATTATTTGGCTAAGGTAAGAAGCCATTTGGATTGAGTTTCCATGTTTTATACCCATTTAAATGAGTAATTTTATATACTAGCATGATTTGAGTTTAAGCTGTAAGTTGGCCTTGATTTTCTCTTTGTGTATATTTGAAAAGGAGAGAAAGAGAGATGGATGATTATCAGGAAATGGAGAGGTTTGGTATGGAGAATGATTACGATGATGGGCAATGGATTGGCGGCGAGTTTTATTACCGAAAGCGCAAAGAGAAGAGGTCCCAAACGAAGGAGGATGTTCTATATGGTGTTTTTGCAACTGGGTCAGATTCGGACTCTGATGGTGATGGATTTTCGTCTCGGAAGCGACGCAAGGATCGCGACTTGTCTAGGAAACCTGACCTCACCAAGCCTGTCAATTTTGTATCCACCGGCACTGTCATGCCCAACCAGGAGATCGATAAGATTTCCAAGGATGGTGATACTGACAATGTGGACGATGACCAACCTGACCTTGGCTTGGGTTCTAGTACTTCTGGTTCCGGATTGGGCTTTAATTCGTCGAGTTCTGATAGAAATCTGAATGGGTTTAAGGAGAATGGTTCTACTATTGATGAAGATGAAGATGGTGATGACTCTTTTTTGCCCACTGCGTTTGGGAGGAAGATTAAGGAGGGAGCCGAAAGGAGGGAGAGAGAAAGAGTGAGATCTCAGATAGAGAAGAAAAGTCAAGTTGTAGCCGGGAGCAGAAAAGATTCTGACCTTGGGAATGTTGGAGGGTTTGAGAAGCATACCAAGGGCATTGGTCTGAAGCTACTTGAAAAAATGGGATACAAGGGAGGTGGGCTTGGCAAAAACGAACAAGGGATTGTAGCTCCCATTGAAGCTAAGATGAGGCCTAAGAATATGGGTATGGGTTTTAATGACTTCAAAGAGGCTCCTAAGATACCCGCTCTAAAGGAACTAGAGGAGAAAACATTGCCCCAACCAACGAGTAAGGTAAAGGAGAGGCTATGGTCGAAGCAAGTAAGGTCTAAGAAGAAGAAAGAAGCATATTTAACAGCTGAGCAATTACTGGCTAGCAAGCAGGACCAGGCATTGGAGGTTGTTCAAAAGGTGTTTGATATGCGTGGCCCTCAGGTGCGAGTGTTGACAAATTTGGAGAACTTGAATGCGGAAGAGAAAGCCAGAGAAAATGACATCCCTATGCCAGAGCTTCAGCATAATGTGAGGTTGATTGTAGACTTGGCTGAGTTGGATATTCAAAAAATTGATAGGGATTTGAGAAATGAGAAGGAAACCGCACTCAGCTTACAGGAAGAGAAGGAAAAGTTAGAGATTGAGCTGGCTCGTCAAAAGAAGCAGTTGGATAATATGGAAGAAATTATGAGTGTGATAGAACGAATAGGAGAAGATAATTCTGCTGGAACATTGACATTAGATGGACTTTCCAAGTGCTTCAGTGGCTTGCAGAGAAAATTTGGTGACGACTACAAGTTATGTAACTTGTCTTGCATTGCATGTTCATTTGCACTACCTTTATTCATTAGAGTATTTCAGGGCTGGGATCCCCTTCAAAATCCTTCTCATGGGTTAGAAGTGATATTGTTGTGGAAGACTTTGCTTCAAGATGATGATTGTATTGACATCTGGGATGTGACATCGCCTTATACTCTCCTGGTTTCAGAAGTTGTGCTACCTGCAGTAAGAATTTCTGGCATAAATACTTGGCAGGCGAGGGATCCTGAACCAATGCTTCGGTTCTTAGAGTCTTGGGAAAAATTGCTGCCTCCATCAGTCCTTCATACCATATTGGACAATGTTGTCATGCCTAAACTGGCAAGTGCGGTAGATTTGTGGGAACCTCAGCGAGATCCTGTTCCTATCCACATGTGGGTACATCCATGGCTGCCATTGTTAGGGCATAAGCTGGAGGGTATGTATCAGGTCATACGTACGAAGTTGAGTTTTGTTCTTGGTGCTTGGCACCCAAGTGATGCTTCTGCCTATACTATATTGTCACCTTGGAAAGCGGTATTTGATTCTGCTAGTTGGGAGCAGCTTATGCGTCGATTTATAGTACCTAAACTGCAGCTTGTTTTGCAAGAATTCCAAGTAAATCCCGGAAATCAGAAACTTGATCAGTTTTACTGGGTTACTAGTTGGGCTTCTGCCATA
The DNA here is from genome assembly GCA_017139565.1 of Luffa aegyptiaca. NCBI lineage: Eukaryota > Viridiplantae > Streptophyta > Magnoliopsida > Cucurbitales > Cucurbitaceae > Luffa > Luffa aegyptiaca. The sequence goes on from CM029396.1 coordinate 2,803,443, forward strand.
CCCATCCACATCATGGTTGATATGATGGAGAAATTTTTCTTCACCAAGTGGCTTCAGGTATTGTATCATTGGTTATGTTCAAATCCAAATTTCGAGGAGGTTACAAAGTGGTACATGGGCTGGAAAGAACTCTTTCCAAAGGAGCTTCTGGCTAATGAAAGTATCCGGTACCAGCTCAGTTGTGGCCTGGATATGATGAATCAAGCCGTTGAAGGGATGGAGGTGGTTCAACCAGGTTTGAAAGAAAATATTTCTTACCTCCGAGTTCTTGAGCAACGACAGTTTGAAGCTCAGCAGAAAGCTGCTGCACAAGCTAAACAACAAGGTTCAACTGGCTTGGGTAATGCTTCTCATATTGATAGTATGGGTGGTACACTTGAGATGACTCTGAAAGAAGTACTTGAGGCCCATGCCCAACAACACGGTTTGCTCTTTAAGCCTAAGCCTGGAAGGATGCACAATGGGCACCAGATCTATGGCTTTGGAAATATAAGCATAATAGTGGACGCTCTAAATCAAAAAGTGTATGCCCAAACAGAGGAATCATGGTCCCTAGTATCCCTTGAACGATTACTGGACATGCACAATAGTTCTACAGCAAAGAGACGATAGATGTAAGCTTGACATAACTTTTTGAAGAATTTTCCATATTGTGAAGCAGCTTTAAGCAGTGTTTAGATTATGTAGACGGCTTGTACTATAGGAGAAACTATAAGGTTAGTATGCCTTTAATCTCTCAGCTATTAGTGGGAAAGTCTTTTTCATCATTAGATATGATCTGAAAATTCTTTTTTCATCAATATGTACTGATTTTTTCCCCTTTTCATGAGAATTACTATCTTATCATCAATTAATCCAAATTTCTAGCTTTGCTTGTAAACTATTATGATGTCTTCTTCTATCATCATCTGCATATTGAATAGGCATGGATAAATTATTGAAAGGCTATTCTTGATGATGGTTTTTATTCTAAGTTTATTGATTTCTTATTAGTTTCAGTTTCATGTCTTAATAATTATACTTGATAACTATTTGGTTTAAATATGGATTTGGATATGACGTCTGAATAATGAACCCGTGTTAATAGAAACACGGGTCTTACATTAGAGGCTAAAGATGGAATTTAATGGGCAGGTCATTAGAAAAAAAGGGAGTTTAAAGAGAGTTGAGATTAAAGGTAGCATTTTAAAAGTCTAGGGACTAAGACTAAGATGAAGAGTGGATGGAAGTTGATGGACTGAAATTAATATTTTAAGAATTTAGGAACTAAAATGGTAACTGGGTAAAAGTTTCTAATTAAGCCTAATTATTTAATTTAACAATTGTTTGAAAGCTTGAAACGAAAAACATTTTGGATTACTATTTTGTGTTCATCTCTAAAAGTGCATGTGTACAGAAATTCTAATTCATAATTTTTTTTAATGGAACAAAGAACATAATGTCTTTGAGATTATGAAAGAGGTTCTTTTCTGGAACTGGCCAGGCATGGCAACGATTGTTATAAGGTGAATTCGATTCTGCAATTGGGGTTATTGCAGATGGCTGGAGAAAATTTGTAGGGAGGGTGGAGCACTTTCTGGACGAGGGAAAGGAGCTGAGTACTATTAAAGTAGGAAAAAACCCTAAAAAAAGCTTTGCTAAGCTAATAGGCATTCGAAAATTAGAGAGAAAATTAGGGAGTGATTTTGTGGGGGGAGTTGTCAAATTAGAATTCCTAGGGAAGTTGTCTCTATGCTGGTAGATGCATGAGAAATATTATCTGGGATGGAGTTGATGGAGGGGATGGGAACTTGTAGAGGAAACAATGAAGGAGAAGAGAAGAAAAATTAAATAAATGCACTTGATCAAAACCATAGTTGATTGGTGTGGGAAGATATTGGAAATTGGAGATGGTTTATTATTATTTTTTCTTAAATGGAAAATACCAGCTTTTGTTGGTAAAAAAAGGGATGTTGGACATGATGTTCAAGATGAGAGTTCTTTTTTTTTTTTGGGTAACATTTGATTTTATGTTGTCTGGTGAATGTTGCATAAAGAAATTATAATGCTGAATATTGTTTGAAATGAATCTTGCAAATGGAATTCAAGTATGCATGTCTATATCTTTGCATCAAGCTTTGTTGAGCATTAACATGTGTATAGCAGACCATTTTATTTTCCAAATAATCCTATTTTATTAACATGTTTTTTCTTTATTTTTTGAAATTGAAGTTTCCTAGTACAATATCTGGGGGTGGGGACTGGGGTATTGATAGATGCAGTTGAACAGTTACTCTGTCATTGTAAAGTTCTTCAATTAGTATCTTGATTATAGGCTAAATTATAAAAAATGCCCTTGAACTATGGGCTTTGTTTCAAAAATGCCCCTGAACTTTAAAAAGTTTAAAAAATACCCCTGAACTTTACAAAACGTTTCAAAAATACTCTTGCAGTTAATTTTTGGATGGGAACAGTTAAAACCGTCGAAAATACCATTGTCGAAAATCTAGTCAAGCTCTTGGGATGATGTGTTGAAAGAGAAGAAAAGCTTCTAGTGTATGAATACATGAAAATAGGTAAAGCTTATTAATTTTCATGGAAGACAGAATTTACGGTGGGATAAGGGAAAAAAAAAAAAAAACATTTTCTAATAAGGATATTTTTAAAAATCTTTTGAAAGTTAAAGAGTATTAATGAAATTGGAATTTTTAATGGTTTCCATCCAAAAATTAACGACAAGAGTATTTTTTAAACATTTTTTAAAGTTCATGGGTATTTTTGAAACTTTTTAAAGTTCAGGGCATTTTTGAAACGAAGCCCATAGTTCAGGGGCATTTTTTATAATTTAGCCTTGATTCTATATTCTGAATCTGTGCTTCTTAGTGCATAATCATTCAAAAAAATTAAATAAAATCAGACTTGTTGGTTGCAACTAGATCAAAAAAAATGTAAAATCCTATATTTTGAAACTGAAGTTTCCTGGTTTATATTCTGGGGTGGGGGGTTGATAGAGGGAGTAAACAGTTACCCTAACAGGTGTAAAGTGCTTCAAATAACTTCTTCTTCTTTTCATGTTGCGTTTTTATTTTTAGAAAAACCTAGTTTGGTTTAATTTGATTCATTATCCATGCTTTACTTCCTCTTATTGAATACTGATTTTTTGGACAATAATGGTTTCCAAGCTGATAGAACTTATAATATATGAGGGATTAGTGTGTTATACAGGGTGCTGAACTGGAGGTCAGTTTCTTTTGAACTAATGGGAGGGCAGCAAATATCATTGAGTTTGTTAGTTAGCACTTTGTCATCCAAAGTTCCAAGGAAGTGAGTATCTTGAGGAGGGGGGGGGGGGGGGTTATGAAATTTTTTTGAGTACATCAACATTGGGGTGGGAGATTCGAACCTCTGACCTCTTGGTCGAGGGTATATGCCAATTACCGCTGAGCTAAGCTCACTTTGACGGAGGGTTATGAAATTTTGAGAAAGTCAATCTTTTGATAGATATTGAGCATTGTAGAGGAGACAATAGTAAGCATTCTTGAAAAGCTACCTGCCTGCCTTTGAATGAAGTGTTTGTATTTTCTTGAATAGAGTTCAATTTCAATCTATGTTTTCGAGTGCTTGTTAATTGGTAATTGAATCAACTATTGCCTTAAAGCTACGATAGATTCTTGGTTAATTTACAAGTTTAGTCTTTGAACTTTCAGGTTTGTGTCTTTTGAACTTTAAAAAGTGTAATAGGTTCCTAAACTGTGGAACTGTTTACCAAGTCTCTGAACTTTTAATTTTGTGTATGGTCCATGACATATTCAATTTTTTTAAACGAAAAAACAGATATTCATTAGGAAAGAGCAGAGTGAATTGGTTATTAGAAATTTGTAATACCTCAGTCGCATTCTTGACTTTCTTCTTGAACATGTCGAGGGATTCTGCGATCCTCTGAGATAAATAGAAAAGTGTTAAAAGCAACATCAAAGTTCATCATAATTAGCCGTTGAAGTTATTATGGGCCCGTTTGGTAACGTTCTCGTTTCTTGTTTCTTGTTTCCAAATTTATTAAAAAATTTAAGTATTTAATAACTATGTATGTTTCTTGTTTCCCATTTTTTAGAAACACTCCCAAAATTTGTATAGAACTTTTGGGAACAACTAAAACTAGTTTCTCCTTTTTTGTTCTTGTTTCCAATTTTTTCCAAACATAAGTAAGAATATAGGTTTATTATTATTGAATGTATAGGTGTTAGGGTCATGAAATTCTATTTTTCTTTATTAAAAATGAAGAAACGGAAACAATAAGCGATACTAAATGGGCGTTATATTTTTTTTCCCACTGTCTTTAAGCAGGTAGTGCTATTGGTACTGAAGCTTAACAATATTTTGATGTAATGCTGTAGCAAATATTGACTTACATCAAGTGAAGGACTGATTCCTTTCTCTTGCAGTCTAACTTTGGCTCTCATCGTTCTCGAATTCTCAGCTAATGGTCTTGAAACATTCTTGGTACTCTTTTTCTTAAAGTCGAAGGTTCAAATTTCCATACTCCATATTTGTTGTATTAAAAAAATGTTGATGAATGTTGCATTTCTTACTTTTTGATTGGATTTTTTAGAGGTTAAACATTGGAAAAGTTGGAAATATTTAGGCCTCGTTGGATAACCATTTGGTTTTTGGTTTTTTGTTTTTGAAAATTATGCATGTTTTCTCCTAACTTTCCTACCATGGTTTTCATCTTTAAGGAACCATTTGAATTCCTTGACAAATTTCAAAAACAAAAACAAGTTTTTGGAAACTACTTTTTTTGGTTTTCAAAATTTGACTTTGTTTTTTAAAACAAGGAATAAGGTAGATACTAAAACAAAGAAACTCATGGGTAGGAATATGTGTGTATAACCTTAATTTTCAAAAACCAAAAATCAAATGGTTATCTATTAAAAAAAAAAAAAAATCAAATGGTTATCTAACGAGACCTTATTTAATAGTTTATTTTTTTTTAGTTTGAGTTAAAATAAGATGTTTCACTTTATGTGTTGCATTATGTTTTTTTAAATTAATACATTTTAGGAGTTTTTTTTTCTTTTAAAAAATTAGAATAGGTGGCGGAATTGATTGTCATATTTACCATTCTCATCACAAAATAATAATAATAACAAAAATAAAAGAAATAAAATAGTTATAACCCCAACTATTATAACCAACTCAACTTTCTGATCCAGACTAAAGTAATTTGTACTTCAAACACAAACTATTATAACCAATTTTGCGTCTCAAACAACTCCTTATATAAATCAATATTTGTCAATTAAAAAAAACTTATCTATTACTAATATGAGATAATCTGTGATTGATTACTTGTTTAAAAACCATGTCTGCAATTGCAACTACCTTAAAAAAAAATTGTAAAGTGAAATTTTTACTCTTTCAATTTTCTCCACGAAGAGGAGATAGAAATTTGAACATGAGGCAGGCAAAAAACAGACCTTGTAAATAAAGAATATTCTCAAACGTTTTAAAAATATAGATCACTTAGCATAGTCGTTTTTATATTTTTTATTTTTATAAACATATATGGACTTTCTCCAAAAAAAAAAAAAAAAAACGTATTTGAAAATTATCACTTGTTATAATGGAAGACATAGCATTGGAATGATGGTTTACACGAGATTTTCAGATCAATTTAAATTTGTGGAAATAAACTTGATTTTATTGATCCTTTTATAATTATAATCTCCCATGTCTATTCCCTAATTCTTTCTCACAATTATGTAATTTTTGTCCTATTGACATGTTTATCTTCTTGAATCAACCAATTAAAAAGAAAAACATTTTTATCCCAAGTTCGATAGTCAAATTTGGAAAGAATATTAAAAAGGACATTTTTAAACTTGAATGGACATCCCATCTATAAATCACACCTTGGTAAAAAAGAAAGGAATAAAAGAGCTGGGTTGCCACGTAATTCCAGGCCACGTCATCTCCAGTTGTCTTATTTCTAATTTTTATGAGAGATTCGAACTCTTAACCTCTCGGAAAATTTCTAGTAGTACCTACTCTCTCCATTCAGCATTTGACACGTCATTTAAGAGAAAATTTCTAGTGCTACGGTAGTATGAAAAATTTTCCACACTACCTCCATTTATTGTTTGTCATGAAAGAAATATTTAAGAATTGTGTGTGACCCATGAAATAAAATATTATATCATCAAATGCTTATTAAATGACGTGTCAAATGCTGAATGAAGCTACAGTAGTACTATAAATTTTCTCGAAAATTTCTAGTACGTACCTACTCCCTCCATTCAGCATTTGACACGTCATTTAATGAGCATTTGATGATATAATATTTTATTTCATGGGTCCCGTCAAATTCTTAAATACTCCCTTTATGGCAAACAATGAATGAAGGTAGTATGAAAAATTTTTCATACTTGCGTAGTACTAGAAATTTTCCGATTGATCGATGATACATGTGGCTGAGGTAGCAATTTTTTTTTATGCCCTTCATTTTTGTATATAATAATAATAATAATAATAAAAAAGAAGGATAAAAATAAAAGATCTTGGAGAAGTGACCAACCAGCACAGAGATCTTCGTTCTTCCCAGTAGACAAACCTTATTCGTTCAGTCGAAATAATGGACTGAATTTTGACTTTCTGTTTCAATAGAACCCCATTCAGTATTCAGATCGAATCCTAAATTCTCTCTCTTCCCCATTTCCCAATTCCTCAGAGTAATCGTAGTCATTGACAGTAATTTTTTTCAATGGCTGATCCTGCCGAAAGCTTGGGTTCGGAATCGGCGGCAATTGGGATTGACTCGACCCCCAAGGACGAGCTCTGCATGGAGATCGATCCGCCTTTCCGCGAGAATTTGGCCACGGCTGATGACTGGCGGAAAGCCCTCAACAAGGTTGTTCCTGCCGTCGTCGTCTTGCGCACCACGGCTTGTCGGGCCTTCGACACTGAATCGGCTGGTGCGAGTTATGCCACTGGATTCGTGGTTGATAAGCGCCGTGGGATAATCCTCACCAATCGGCATGTTGTTAAGCCAGGTATTTTTTTTTTTTTTTACCTCGATTTGGGATGTTTCATTTTCTTAGTTATGAAATTGCTGAATGGAGTAGAAATTTAATTCTGCTTTCTAGACGTTGTTTGGCATCTGAAATTCGTCGAGATTAACGTATAATGGGTTTCAGATGTTAAATGAAGTCTATCGACTGTTTGATGGATGTGATGGTTTTACGTTGTATGGATAATTGCTGCCCCCTGTAAATCTGGGTTTTTTCAGGCTCTCTGAAGCAAGAAAAATGCTGCACAGTGCGGTATATTGAAATTAGAAATCAAGAATCAGGATTGGATTTTCTCTGGGGTTTTATAATTGATGTCCATCTGGTAGTAGAATTCTAGTAGTTTTTTTGTTAAAAATCTTTTTGTTATTATTTTTTTTATGAATCACTGAAGTTTCATTGAAAAAAAAAATGAAAGAATACAAGGACATGGAAAAATAAAACCCACAAAAGGAGGCAAACAAAAGAAAGGGTCTCTCAAGTAAAACAAGATCTAAATGATAATTATAAAAAGACTTTGCCTCCAAAGCCAACAAAGGAGACATTGAACCTAATAAGGACCCAAACATCACTTTGAGACCTCTCAAGCCCTTTATAGATTCCGTTGTTCCTTGCTTCTCAAATACCCCACAAATAACAAACACCCTGCCTCGTTACAAAAATCTTCCATCCCTATTTCGAAAGGGGGCAGGCTCACGTTGGCCCAATCTGTATTAAATAACATTCCTGTGTACTACTTCTCTATTCTCAAAGCTCCCGTGGGGGTCACTAAACAGATGGAAAAGCTTGTTAGAGATTTTTTCTGGGGCAATAGAGACAGTCATGGGTGTAGCCACCTTGTCAATTGGGATAAAACTTCTCTTCCTCTGAATTTTGGAGCTCTTGGTATTGGTGTCTATAAGCACCCTGCTTTTAAAATGGATGTGGCGCTTTAGTCAGCAAGAAGATGCCCTTTGGAGGAAAATAGTGGTGAGCATCTACAAAGAGGGTGGATTTCTCTTCCCCCGAAAGGTAAAGCTAGAGGAAGACCTTGGTTTGACATCATGAAAACTGGCATATGGTTCAACAATTTCATCAGTTTTAAAGTTAACAAGGGAGATAAAGTTCTTTTTTGGAAGGACAAATGGGTTGGGAATGATACTCTAGCTTCCACCTTCCTTGATTTGTTTAATATCTCCATGAAGAAGGATGCCACAGTAGATCATTGTTGGAATGATTTGGGGTTTAGAAGAGGTCTATTTGACTGGGAGGTTACTAGTTGGATTGGGCTGATTGAGATTATTGATGCTATTCGTCTGGGGGATGGCAGTGAAAAAACTTTATGGTGCTTAGAGAAGTCGGGGAGATTCTCCTCTAAATCTGCTTTCTTGAAACTCTCAGAATCTAATCCTTCCCTCAAAACCCCTCTAATCAACTCCGTCTGGAAAAATTGTGCCCTTAAGAAGATTAAGGTCTTTCTTTGGTCCCTTGCTCACAGAAGTCTCAATACTCTTGATCTTCTCCAGAAGAAATGCAGAAATAGAGTTTTATCCCCTCTGGTTTTTTCTCTGTGTTGGAGGGATGCTGAATCTTTGGACCATACTTTCCTCCACTGTCCTTTTGCTTATGCGGGATGGAGGTGGCTCTTGGGGGAATTCAATATCTCCATTTCTATTCCTGCCAATATTGATTTGTGGTTGGCTAAGTCTTTGACGGGCTGGAACTTTAAGGCAGAGGAAAGATTTTGTGGAGTATGGCAGCTAGAGCTTTGATGTGGAACCTTTGGCTAGAAAGAAACCGTCGTGTCTTCGAAGATAAGAGCACTCCTTTTGATTCCTTTTGTTCTAACACTAAATTTACAGCGTCTTGGTGGTGTACAAAGCACAAGAAATTCTTTTGTAACTACAGCTTGTCCATGATTATGTCAAATTGGACTGCCTTTGTTTAGTCTTTTGTTTTGGGAGGGGGTTCTCTCTTCCCCCTGCCCTTGGGCTGTGTTTTGGCTGGCCTTTGTGCATATTTATAAATGACTCCAAATAGCATGAGCTAAATCAAGAGATCCCCCCCCTCCCCCCCTAAATGCTCTCCCCTCTCTCCTTCCATCCTCCTGTTTTTAGCCTCCATCCGTTGATATTTTCATCTTCCAGTTAGTCTCCGGTATTATCATTCTTGCATTTCTGTCCGTATCTTCAATCCTGGTTAGTTTTGGTCCTCCGTTTTCTTTCTTTTTTATCCAGATTTTGGATTTTGTGTTGGTTCATTATGGAAGTTAAAAGCTGTTGCATTCGGAATTCATATTTTTGTATTTGGCATGAGAATGACTTATTTTTCATTGAAGATTTAAAGAATAAGCAGAAAATTCATCTCTCTAGTTCTCATTTGCGGTGGCTTGAGTTAGTTATAGTCGATTTATTGCAATGTCCGGTTCATGTGTTCTTTCGCAAGAAATTAAGAGACACGAATGGAACCGTTCAGTTATCAAAGTTTAATTCCCAGCAAGGTTGATTCCTTGAATGTTCTGTTTGGCCCCTTTCTAGTGGAATGAAGAGAGTGCAAGTTCCTGCTGGTTTTGCTAAGAAAGGTTGGTCAATTTTTTGGGAAATGGTAAGAGATTTTCTTATGGAATATGTAGAAATTAAGTATGCTAAAAATGTTTCAAAGAAGTTTGAGATTGAAGAGTCATCCAAGCCGGCTGTTAATATTAGTAAGAATTTGGATAGAAGATATTCAGAAGTGGTGTGGTCAAAATCAGGGGATCCCCATCATGGTTCCCATTCTAAGAAGCTGCCAGAATTTTCTTCATTTTGGGTCAGAAAAGAAAAAGAAGTGGTGAACTTAAAGTTAGATGAATTTTGTGTGATTTCCAGAATGTTTGCACATAACTCTTGGAGGGAAGTAAAACAAAATTTGGAAGATTATTTTCAGTCTAAGGTTTTACTCAACCTTTTTATGGTTGACAAAGCTTTGGTGAAATTGGACGATAGTTTTTCTGAGATGAAATTTGATGGCAAGTGGAAATTCATTGTTAGGGACCAAGGTAGTATGGGATGCCCTTGTCCCACATTGGAAAGATATGGGCTTCTAATGGGGTATATAAGTGGTTGGTTCTCCCTCCCCAATCGCCTAGCTTTTGGGGTGTGGCTCTCCAACTACTTAGATACCTAACAAAATTCATCGGAAACCTTCATTTGAAAATTGAAAATTGGTCATGTCAAAAACATTTTCATCCAAAAGTTATTGAAGGTTATGGAGGTTGGATTTCTATGAAGAACTTACCTCTGCCTCTTTGGAATCGTTCAACTTTTGAAGTGATTGGTCAACATTTTGGTGGATTGGTGAGTATTTCTTCTCAAACGCTTAATCTTTTGGAGTGTTCAGAAGTCCGAATTGAAGTAAGAAAGAATCTTTGTGGATTCATCCCTGCTGAGATTGCTGTTACAGATAAAAAACACGGGAATTTTTCTCTTTGTTTTGGTGATATCTCCTCTTTAGATGCCCCTATTTCTATCCCTGGGAATTTATCTTTGAGTGATTTTGTAAATGAAATTGATTTAAAAAGAGTTCATCAAGTTATGGAAGATGAAAGGTTTTCTCTTCATCAAGATGATTTTGATTCTTGTGTTGACCAAGAGTTGAATCATTCAGCATTGAATGATCAGGTTCATAATCCTATTTATTCAAATTCTAATCTGGTGCGTCTCCACCAAGCAATGGATGTCGAAGACAATATTGGTGTGAATGATCAGAATAACGAAGAGGCATTTATGGGGAAGGTTGACAAGGATTTAATAAGACCTAGTCTGCAGGATCAAAGTTTTAGTCAGCATTTTGAACCGTTGGGTATCAATAATAAAGGCTCAAAGGATGAATTAAATAGGGTTTTCTCTAAGAAAACGTTTCATTTGCCTTTTAATTTTGATATTCCTTTTGAATCGTCAACTGTCAACATTAATTCCACATTCATCGGTGCCTTTAATTCCAGAGTCTTCATTTGAAAAGTCAGAATTAAATATGGAGCCTTTATCAGCATTAAATCTAGAGCCTTCTTCTGAAGTTATTCCCATTTTGTCTCCAATTTTAAATAATCATTCTCCCAACCAATTGTTGCCTGAAGTTCCCAAGATGACCACTGAAATTCCTTCTTTATTCGGTGACTCTTCAAGTCCACAAAGTATTCAAGAAGTTAAAAATAAATTTGTACAGGCCTATTCTCAATTTTATACTCGAAAGAAAAATGAAGCTTTTTTACCGTCTATTGCTGAGGATTCCCATGGTAATTCAGATGCTATTGAAGAGGCCTGTTCAATTTTGCTGGCTCCTTCTCTTAAGCAAACTTCTAATTCTGAGATAACATTAAATGATCATCCACAGCATATATCATTTAATAATTGCAGTCTTAGTAAAGTTCCAATTGGGGACTCTAGAAATGTATTCACCAAGGGTATTCTTTCTCAAGATCAAAATGCTTCTACCAAGTGTCCAATTTCTATCCCTTGTATGGATGAATCTGATGTGGCTTCTGATGTCGGCTTAAGTAGTGAAGAATTTGAATCACTTACTACATGTCAAATTAATGATGCTGTTATTGAAGACTCTTATGCAGAAATTTTGGATTATTATTCCAGGAAGATGAGCAGAAAATTGACTCTCCAATTTCTAGTCTAAAAGTTTTTCCCCCTTCATCTATAGCTATTCCGGATAATTTCTCTTCTTTGGTTGATGCGTGTGGTTTCCACATACAAGAAATTTCTCCTTTAAATTCGAAAATTGTTCAGTAACTGTGATTATTATGAGTTTCTGCATGAAGATCATTTCATGAATCACAAGCCTTGGGGATCATTATAAATGAGTTGTTGTATGGTTAATGGTTGTGGTTTCAAAGTCAGTTTAGTAATTGCGTATTGGTTGAAGCATCTATATGAAGATCATTTCATGGAATACAAGAGGTCTTGGGGATGGTTCTAAAAGAGTTGCTTTAAAAAAGTTTATTCATCATCATATTCCAAATCTGGTTTTAATTTAAGAAACCAAGACAGTTTCATTTGATATTAATTTGATGGCAGAGGAAGACTTTGTGGAGTATGGCAGCTAGAGCTTTGATGTGGAACCTTTGGCTAGAAAGAAACCGTCGTGTCTTCGAAGATAAGATCACTCCTTTTGATTCCTTTTGTTCTAACACTAAATTTACAGCGTCTTGGTGGTGTACAAAGCACAAGAAATTCTTTTGTAACTACAGCTTGTCCATGATTATGTCAAATTGGACTGCCTTTGTTTAGTCTTTTGTTTTGGGAGGGGGTTCTCTCTTCCCCCTGCCCTTAGGCTGTTTTTTGGCTGGCCTTTGTGCATATTTATATATGATTCCTCATTGTAGCTTGAACAAGAACGAAGAATGTCACTGAACACGATCTATCTTGTTTAATGAAAAATGTTCTCTTTGATCGGTCTGTTTTGTTGTATTCTCTATCGGATGGCGGAGGAAGACCTCGACCATATTTTATGGAGTTGCGATTTTGCTAGATCGGTATGGATTGATTTCTTTGTCCTGTTTGGCTTGTAGTTTGCTAGACACAGAAGTCTCAGGGAGATGATCGAGGAGTTCCTTCCTCATCCTCCTTTTCGGGACTAGGGAAAGTTTGTGGCAAGCTGGGATTTGTGCTATTGTGTAGGGTTTATGGAGGGAAAGAAAAAATAGGATCTTTAGAGGGATGGATAGAGATTCAGCTGATGTCTGGTCCCTTGTTAGATATAACATTTTTCTTTGGGCGTCGGTGACATGTTTATTTTGTAATTATCCTATAGGTCTCATTCTTCTAGATTGGAGCCCCATTATCTAATGGGGTGCTTTTTTATGGGCTTGGTTTTTTGTTCACCCATGTATTCTTTCATTTTTTTTTCTCAATGAAAGTATGGTTAATTATTTAAAAAAAGATTTGTTGTGGGACTGCTAGTATATGCTCAGTTTCTCTGGGATTGTTGGAGATTCTTGTTTGGTGTGTTTGGGGCTTGGGGTAGGGAGGGATGGTAGCTCGTTGCTGAAGGAGATCTTTTTTTTTTTTTTTTTTTTTAATAAAAAAAGAAGCATCAAGTTGAGGATATATAAAAGTAAGCGCTTTTGAATCTTCCGTTTGAAGAAAAGGAACAAAGTCTTGGGGCAAACTAGCTTCTTTGCTGTTATGTAGGGTATTTGGTTGGAGAGGAACAACAAAATTTTTGGAGAGGTTGAGGGATCCAGTGAGGAGGTTTGAGAGGTGGTTAGGTTTAATTCCTCCTTTGGACTTCAGTTTCTAGGCCTTTTTGTAATCATGACCTTAGTCTTGTACTTTTGGATTGGAGTCCTTTTTTGTAATTTGCTTTGGGCTCCTTTCGGTCGACCTTTTTATGCCTTTGATTTCTTTCATTTTCTCAATGAAATCTCAGTTTCTTCGAAAAAGAAGTTTAAAACTTTAGTATCACAGATGGATTTTTATTTTAAAAGTGGTAGATTGACCATGCTTACCCCGAATCTCTCCTAGGCTAATAGCCCATTTTACTCCATGCAGGAAAACAAATGATGCTCTTCATGTAGCAAATTGTTTTTTGAAGAAATTGTGTAATTTGTTATTTAAAGAAATTGTGTGCCTGCATGGAATTCTTCAGTCTCTCACAAGTGATTCAAACACTCAATTTTTGAATCATTTATAAAATTGTTCGTGGAAAAACTTAGATAGAAACTAAAAAGTATAGTATGGCATGTGATCATTCTTTGACCAATGGCCAGACTGAGGTGATGAACAAAACATTGTGCAATTTAATTAGATGCTTGAGGGTTTAGGCTAACCATCATAAAAAAACCAAGTAAATAGGATTTAGAATACCAGAAACCGTGTGTGGATTGAGCTTTGTTTTAGGCATGTTCTTATTTATGACCTTCTCATTTTGCACTTCAATTTTTTTTTTTTAATTAATAAAATATCCATTAAAAACAAACTAATAATTTCATCCCAATGTGGAATCTTGGTATGTATCTTCCCCTTAATTGCTGTTGTTTTGAGTAAGAAGAATCTTTAATCAGTGACCTACGTTTTTATAGAGTGCTCTTTCACGATGGAATTATGGTGTTGTCCTTTTTAAGATCTTTCAGTATGGGGCCTTTCATTTCAATGTAAAAGCTACAACAATTTGAAGGAATGCTATACACATTAGTTGTAAAGGAACAAATAGAGTTTCATGATTCTTTTTAAAACTGGCCAGAGATTTGGGACGTGGTGGTGATTGTTGCCCTCTTGAATTTCTTTTTCCCATTATTTTTGTTATTATGATTTAGCTAACATGTTAGCCAACTATAGAGGTCTGTAGTCCTGGGTTAGGTTGCTGGGTTATTATCTCTTCCTTTTGTATGTTTCATTCTATCATTGAAACTTTGTTTTCTAATTTTTTTTGGGATGATAAATAATCTTTTTCTTATTGCTCTTTAGTCTTTTCTCTTGTACTCATTTTGTTATTTTTGTTATTGTTTTTTCACTCCTTTATGGAGTTTGTGTCCTTGAGCATTAGCCTCTTTTCATTATTTCAATGAAAAGTTTTGTTGCTTGTTCAAAAAAAAAAAAAAAATAATAATCTCTTAGATGACATGAGAAGAGGGGAGGAAAGTGAAACCTCATGCCAGAGAATATTACAAAAGATTTTTTTAATTGGCTGTAAGTGAATTAATGTTATACTTGTTGAAAGGAGAAACAATTTTACAACAAGAAAGAGCCAAAAATGAAATTTCAGCATGCTGGTAGAATATACGCATTTGATATTGTTCTATGTCACTTATGGTTGAACGAATCTTGAAAATTTGGCCACCTATTGTTGAATCTTTTCTTGCATTCTTTGGTTCAGGACCTGTAGTAGCGGAGGCTATGTTTGTGAACAGGGAAGAAGTTCCTGTACGACCTATATACAGAGATCCGGTCAGTCTACATGTTTCATGATTCGAAAGTGCTTACTACTCTACTTCATATAAATGGCTTTTACTCAACCAAATCTGGTTTGCTAATAAAGCCGTTGTGACGGAACTGTGGAAAAAGGTCTTCGATTTTGGCAGGAAGTTCAGACTTTTGTTAGGAAAATACCCTTCAAAACTATTTGTCGCAAAAAGCTGTATAAATCTATGCATATGCCTCTCCATAATTAGATAAGGAAAAAGGAGTATTGCAAAAGCCAAGAGAAGTCAAAATCTTTGGATAAGGTTTTAAGAACCAATTATTGTTTTGGATTTGTTATATAGTCCAAATTTCAAACTCGATGTTCAGACAAAATATCTAGCTAATAGAGAAGTTTAAGGTCTAAGTGTTATCTGTTATTAAACTAGAAAGTTAGGGTGACATATGTCAAGCAGAGAGTTTCAGTATAATATCAGTACAAAAGCTTTCTACTAAGTTACACAAAATCATACCAATTGGGAAGATATGAATATTGGAGAGTAATTGCAAAAAGAACTTTGGAAAGAGAACACAAAAAAAAAAAAGGTAAAACAAGCATGACATCAACACGAGACTCAAATAAGACATGAAATGGATGAGGTGACACATGATTTTCTAAAAATCTAGGACACAAACACAATTGGACATATGTATTAGGCTATCTATTTTTAAATGCAAATAATTATTTAACAAATAAAAGATCCTTTGGTTCAAGCTGTTTGCGATCTTTAATCTTCATTGGTTTTCTCGACAACGTTCTTCAATTACTTATTGGTCCTCCATCTTCGACTACAAAATTCAAATTTAGTGGAAGGGTATTTTTCGCGACAAGAATAACTCTAGACATTATTATAATGATTTAACATATTTTTTAACTTTCTATTTTTCAGTTTTATAGCTTTGTTTTTCTTTCAATGGTGAGATGGAATGTTCACTAATAGTTTGTTGCACATCACTATCATTATTAGGTCCATGATTTTGGCTTCTTTCGTTATGATCCTGGTGCGGTACAATTTCTTAACTATGATGAGATTCCCCTGGCTCCGGAGGCTGCTTGTGTCGGACTTGAAATCAGGGTTGTTGGTAATGATAGTGGGGAGAAGGTAGAATCACATTGTTTTTTGTCCTGTTTTCCTAAAAAACCGAAGAAAAGAAAAGAAAAAAAAAAGAATATAAAAGAAAAATATTGTTCTGTCCCATCCTACTTTCTTTGTTATTTTTAAATGTTCAAGTGTGTTGAAGTACTGTGCTTGCATATATATTGCAAAGAAAAATTTCATCCTTCATTATTTTGTATGATTTATTTATTTATTTATTTTTATGAAGAATCAACTTTCATTGAGAAAAAAAAAATGAAAGAATACAAGAGCATATAAAAAACCAAGCCCACGAAAGGGAATCCCATTAAAGGAAGGGATTCCAATCAAGCAAAATGAGATCTAACGGGTTATTACAAAATAATTTCGCGAAAACGTGGAATCAAGTAAGGCCACACATCACCTGGGATTCTAACTATCTCCCTAAAAATTCTATTGTTTCTTTAAGTGCAAACATGCCGACTTGCCACAAGAACATTCCTTTGTCTTGGTATATCGGATGGAGAAGGAACTCTTCGACCATCACCCTTGAGTCTTGAAAGATCGGCTGCCTCGAGTCTTGTAGGATTTTGAACTTAAATGCCAAATAGAAAGGCAATATATTTTGAGACAATAGACCTGTTAGATTACTTCACTCAAGTCGGCATCTCTTGTGTTCCTATCAAGCCCAAAGACCAACTTATAGATTCAAACTCCAAAACAGGAATCGCTCGAATTTAGCAAGCTAGGCCAAGCTCTTCGTCTCAACATTGGAAGCCACTGGAAGGAGATGGTTGGAAAGTGAATGTCGTTGCTGCTTGGAAACCATCGCCCCCCTCTACTGGAATTGGAGCGATTTGCAGGGACTCTTCGGGAAGAGTGGTGGGAGCTTCATCAACCTTCTTTGATATGGATGTTAAGAACCCCATAGCAGAATTGATAGCCATCTTTGAAGGAATGAAGTTGGCCAAGGCCCTGAGATGTGAAGTGGTCGAAGTTGAATCTGATAGTGTCCAAGCTGTTAAACTGATCCTGAAAGAGCAGGAGATATGGGGTGAGGTGGAAGCTGTAGTTGAAGAAATTTGGCAAAAAAGTCATGAGTTTTCCAGAATTACATTTTCTCATATTTCTAGGAATGTCAATAATGTAGCAGATATTATTGCAAAAAAAGCTAGAATGGATAGAATTTGTGAGTCCTAGGTTGAATCATACCCGGGTTGGCTTGTATCCTCGGTCGAAGCGGACCGCTTTTCTTTTGCCCATGTGGTGGTATAATATGCCTATTTCCTTTCAAAAAAAAAAAAAAAAAAAAAAACTCCAATAGGGCTAGAAGTTCTTGGAAGTGGATAATTTGTTCTTTTGGTCGGGGTTGCCGAAAGCTTTAGCAGCTGCTGGTTTGCTGTTTTTGTTTGGTTGGTTTTGGCTGTTTGGGAGCAGACCTTTGGTTGGATCTTTTTGCTTGGTTTCTTTAGCTTGTTGAGCATTTTCTTTGGCTTTTGGTTAGTTTGGTTAGTTTGTTGCTGGTTAATTTTCTGTTTTTAAGTTGTTTTTTTTTGTAGGCTGCCGTTTTGGCCTATGTTTACTTTTGGTTGTTTTTTTGGCTATTTTTTTTATCCCTTTGGGAGGTTGTTTCTCTCAATATTTTGTATCTTTTCATCTATCAATGAAAAATTATTTCTGCTTAAAAAAAAATTATAATCTTTTGTGCCATGTAGCCTCTGCCCCTCAAACTTGACTTTCTACTAGTTTTTAATTTTTCTAACTTTTAAAGAAGAAACTCATGAATATTCTTAAAAAATATTATTTCCCTACAATATTAAATAAAAGCTCTACTCTCTCAAAACTTTTCATCATCTTATTATTCATAATACTTTTTTTCTTCGTATAACAAAAATTTTATTTACAATTTTCTATCATGCACCTCATAGAAAAAGTCTGCCTTTTTTTTTTTTTTCACCTTATGCTTAAGTCCTAGAAGGCTATTGTGCTTTAGTGCATGTCGAGCTTTAAAAAAACTGGGTCTAAAGTTCAGGATCTTTTGTAATTACACATGATCTATGAACAGTGAACACCATAGTTTCATAGAAACCAAGTGCCATAGTTACAGAATAAGAGATCCCTAGATAGATAGGGAGAAAGCACCAAAACCATTACGTCATCCTCTGTTTTTTGCTAATTGACTTTTATTTAATGGTTTTACAGGTTTCTATCCTAGCTGGTACCCTTGCTCGGTTGGATCGGGAGGCTCCTCACTATAAGAAGTATGTTTTTTTTTTAACAAGAAACGAAACTTTTCATTTATGAAATGAAAAGTATGTGATGCACGTTTAATAGTATTTTTCATAAATTACCTTTTCTAGGCTGTTATATTCACGTTAAATGTTAACATCCAATCTTTGATCTTGGTATTATGCATTCTTTTTTGGTATTGTACGATAGAAGAATTTGTAGTAGATAAATCTAACGCAACAAAACTCCAAGAATTATTGATTCATGAATTTTTTTTTTTGAACAAGAAACCAAACTTTTTATTGAATAAATGGAAAGAGACTAATGCTCGAACGATACAAACTCCACAAGGGAGTGAAAAGAGAACAAAACGGATAACAAAAAGAACATAAATGCGACCCAAAGAAATAGGAACTTGCAATAATCTTGAGACTTGAACCGATTTTGAGACTTAAAAGTTAAACCCCACAAAGAAGAGAGAGGAAGCTCATAGAACCATGAAAAAGCTTGTAAAGAAAGAACCCCTGGAAGATTCTGATAGTGGTGAAAAAAATCAAGAATTCTACTTCAATCTTACCGAAGGACAAAAGAGACTGCCTATCTATAGAGCATAGTTCTGAAATCAGAAAATTCCTCTTTTTTGCGGCTAAAAAACTATGAAAGAAGCCTGAAAATTCAACACCAGCTTGAAGCCATAGAAAATTACATTTCTGGAAATTCCTGCCAACAACCCCAACAACCCCAACAACAATACTAAGGTTGTTCATTGGTTGGTCGGTGTCAATTTTGGGCTCAAACCTACGCTGAAAACCAAATGTCGGTTCATGTCGATCGATGACACTTGGTTTTGGGTGGGTTTGTAGCGTCGTCCAACCGACCAAGAGAGAAGAGGGAAATCCATCCATGCTTTTCACGTTCGGAGGCGTGGGAAAAAGGGAAGGGAAGAATAAAGGAGAGAAAGGAAGAGTGAAAGGAAAAAATAAAGAAGAAAAAAGTAAGAGAAGAAGAGAGCGGAAGAGTGAGAAAGGGAAGAGATGAAGAGAAGAAAAGAAAAAAAGATTGATGGAAGAAGAAATGGAGGAGTGAAAGAGAGAATAAAGAAAAGAAGAAAAAAATTGCAGGAGAGATAAAGAGCCAAAGGAAAGAGAAGAGTAGAAAGAGAAAGGAAGGGTCTGAAATAAGGGAGGAGAGAAGAGTGAAAGAGAGAAGAAGAGAGAGAAAAAAAAAGAAAAGAAGATGAAAAGATGAGGATGGAGGAGATGTCATGTCAAATATGATTACTCTTACTTTTTTTAATACTAATACTAAAGTATCAAAAGCACCTTGAGAAAACCAATGGTTTTTGGTTTCCTTGAGGTGGTTTGCATATTTCTGCAGGTTGCACGTTTTTTTTTTATAAATAAATTGGGGGGTCAGTCGGTTGGTCGATTTTCAACTTTTAAGCCAGACCGATCGATCGGCGGTTGGTTTTTAAATATCTTTAATCGACTTCGATCGAATTGGTCGTGAGACTGTCTAACTGACATCGGTTTGGTTTCGATTGGTTGGGTTGGTTTTCGGTTTAATTTTGAACACCCCTAAACAACATAGTTTGAACTAACTAACACATTGAAAAAAAAAAAAAAACGAAAGTTGAAAGCATACCTACATCTCTGGGAGATGATTTTATAATCAAGAATTTGAAATAGACACGGGTAGGAAAGCTAATTGAAATGACCTCTTCTCTCTCCCCCTTACACTCACCCTCCCTCCACCGCCTAGCCCCATGCTTCCGCCACCTAGCTCATCGGAGTTCCAACAACCTTTTTGGCCATGGACTCGCGACATTCTCCCCCTCCCTCTCCTTCTCCATCGATTGAAGGACTTCCTCCATTGTAGGCGAGAGAGCATTGCGTATCATAGAAGCCACTAAAGATCTACCCTTCACCCTCTCTCTCAAGATTGAATCCCTCCCTTTGGAGTTCTTTTTTTGAGGTGTTTGGCTTGTAGCTCGCTAGGCACAAAGGTCTTCATCAAATGCTTGGGAGTTTTTCCCCCATCAGCCATTTCGAGAGGGAGGGAGGTTCTTGTGGCAGGTAGGGGTTTGCGCTGTCCTGTGGGGAGAAAAGAATAATAGGACCTTTAAGGGGTGGGAGAAAAGTTCTTGGGAGATTTGATCCTTGACTAGATTCCATGTTTCTCTTTGGGCGTCGGTGACATGAGCTTTTTGTACTTTATAGACCTTATTTTGCTTGATTGGAGTCATTTTTTGTAGTTAGACTCTCTTTTGTAGGCTTGTTTTTTTATAGATGCCCTTGTATTCTTTCATTTTTTCTCAATGAAAGGCTGGTTTTTTTAAAAAAAAAAAGAATGAATCCCACTTTTGGCTGATCTCTTGCTTCATTGATCTTCTTGAAGCTTCACTCAACCAGAAAATTTTCAATAAATAAGGCTGGAAATTTGGAGCAAGTTGATTGTACATCTCTTTTAGCTATTAATTGGAGCAAGTTGCCTCTTCTTTTGTAATTATAGTCTATCGACTCTTGCTAATCAATGAAGGTATTTTATCTAATTACTATTCATTAGGATCATCAATCATATCAATGAATGGTTATTGTTTCCTATAAAAAAATACTTTTGAAATACTTAACCCATGGTAAAAAAAGATCTACCCGAATGAGCAACTAAAATAAATCAAACTAAGGTAGCTAGAATAAACAACAAAATATAAACTACATCAATTCCCTCCCCTTCAAAAAAACTCGTGGAAGCCTTTCGGAGGGTAACAAAATATAAACTACATCAATTCCCTCCCCTTCAAAAAAACTCGTGGAAGCCTTTCGGAGGGTGATAAATTGAGAAATTCGATACATTGAAAGTAGAAGAGATTTTGAAATCAGGGGTGGACCAATTTTTAGGCATTGGCTCCCACATGTTTAAGGATTGGATAAGGGCCAACTTTTTTAGGCTAGAGCTTGCTAAAACGCCCTGGTGGTAGGCGAGATTTGCAGAGATGCACTATAACCAAATTTGCTTTGCAAAAAGTCTGTTCACGATGATGTTGGTCTACAAGGGTCTCATCATTTTGGATTGGAGGCCCTTCTTCTAAAGAGGCCTCCCCTCTTTCTTTTTTGTGGGCTGGTTCTTTTTGTTCGCCCTTGTATTCTTTCATTTTTTCTCAATGAAAGCATGGTTCATTATAAAAAAAAAAAGAAGTGTCTTTTTTGTTTTCCTTTCCACTTTGTTATGAAGTTTGTATCTTTTGAGTATTAGTCTCTTTTCATTACATCAATGCCAAATTTTGTTTCTTATTAAAAAAAGATGGTCCCAGATCTTTTTGTGAAAGACAGCTTATCGCTCTGCCATTGCCTCGACTCCCTAATGCAAATCAAGAGAAGTAGGTAAGTGAACAATACCAGTAGTTAGGCGAGTGACTTCCCTGTCGAACGATTCTTCATGTGATTTAAGGCAAACTCCGTTTGAGGTAAAGCCAAATCCCACTGCTTAGGTCTGCTTCCACTAAGTCATTGAAGAAGATTGCCAAGAGTCCGATTAGTAATCTCAGTTTTTCCATTTGTTTATGGGTGTCTTGTGGTATTGAAACGAAGACTGGTATCAAATTTCTTCCAAAGAAGTTCTCCAAAAGTAACTAGACTATTATAATTAGTGTCCTTTTTTCAGATAGTCATTTTTAAGATTGACTTCGAGAAGGCGTATGATCATGGGGACTAGAATTTTTTTGGATAAGATCTTTGCCAAGAAAAAGCTTGGGTACCATTAGAGGTTGTGGATATGGGGTTGCTTTAGATTTTTCAAGTACTCGATTCTCATTAATGAGTATCCTAAGGGGAGAATAGTTGCCTTGAGAGGCTTGAGATAGGGTGACCCTTTGTTGCCTTTCCTTTTCTTGCTTATGGGTAGACATTTTTAGTAGGATGGTGTCTAGTAGAGTGGAAGAGGGTATTTTTGAGGGCTTTAATGTTGGTAAAGAGATGGTGTCTTTGTTTCATCTTCCGTTTGTCGATGATACTATCTTCTTTTGTTCGGGTAAGGAGGAG
Source organism: Luffa aegyptiaca (assembly GCA_017139565.1). NCBI lineage: Eukaryota > Viridiplantae > Streptophyta > Magnoliopsida > Cucurbitales > Cucurbitaceae > Luffa > Luffa aegyptiaca. The sequence continues at coordinate 2,825,753 of CM029396.1, forward strand.
TCCTTCTTCATCTTGAATCACATTCTAGGATTCTTTGAAGCTATGTCTGGGCTTAAGATTAATAGAGGGAAGTGTCAGGTCATGGGGTTGAATTGTGATCCTGGGGAGGTCGTTAGGCTGGCCTCTTTGGTGGTTGTGACATTGGTTTCATTTCATCATCCTATCTAAGTCTAACGATCCCAATCAACAATGTGGTAAATCCAAACTACGAGGATGTCGTCCCAAGAGAAGGAATGCCTTTGCACAAAGATCAGACAAAAAAGAGGGAACTTAAGAATTAAATTTAACATCATCCTATCTAAGCCTACCTTTGGGTCATAATCTGAGAAACCTAGCTTTCTGGAATCCGGTTTTGGATAAGGTGAGGAAGAGATTGGCCACTTGGAAGAGAATTTTTTTCTCTAAAGGTGGTAGATTGACCTTCATTCGTTCGGTCCTTAGTGGAATCCTGATCTACTTTGAGCAGTTTGTAAGAGCCTTGAGAAGATGGGAAGGTGTCAATGAGGGGAGAGGGGTGCATCTTGTGTTATTTGGGAGGTGGTGGGGAAATCAGTTTGTCTTGGGGGTCTAGAAATTGGGAATTTAAGGGTTTGCATTAGTCCTCTATTAGCTAAATGGCTTTGGTGCTTGCCCTTTGAGCCTATGTCCTTGTGGCATAGGATTATAGCGAGTAAGTTTGGTCCTCATCTCTTTGAGTGGTTGCCGGGTGAGGTTAAAGGTATGTTCAGAAATCCCTGGAAAGATATAGCTCTTTTTTTCTTTTTCTTTTTCTTTTTTTTTTTAAATAAAAAAATCGAACTTTCATTAAGAAAAAAATGAAAGAATACATGGGGCATCCAAAACACCAAGCCCAAAAGAAAGAGGCGGACTACAAAAAGGGCTCCAATCAAGAAAAATGATACCCAATAGATAATTACAGAAGACCTTAGTCACTGACGCTCGGAGCGAAACATAGAACCTAAAATTGGACCAAACATCACGAGGTAATCTCTCGGTCCCCTCAGAAGATTATATTATTCCTCTCATCCCATAAACTCCAAAGATAGCACAAATCTCTGCAAGCCACAAAAATCTCCCTTTCTCTCGAAAAGGTGGATGAAGAATTAACTCCTTGATCATCTTCTTGCACCGACGATGTCTAGCAAACTAAAAGCCAAACACATCAAAGAAGGTCTCTAAACGGACCAGACAAAATCACAACCCCAAAGCAAGTGATCAAGATCTTCCACCACCTTCCGACAAAGAATTTAGTAGAAAGGGCCCACAAAGAAGGCATCTTTCTCGAAAGTCGATCAAAAGTGTTAACCCTTACGAGAATGACTTGCCAAATAAAGATCTGTACCTTCTTTGAAACTTTCACCTTCCACAAACAAGAAAAACCGACTCCGAGGATTAAGCAAACAATGGAAAGATATAGCTCTTGATCTGATTCATTGTGTTGTGGGTGATGAGAAGGATATGTACTTTGGGAGGATAAGTGATTGGGGGATCCCCCTCTGGTATATGTTTTCCCATCTTTTTCATTTGTCTAATATGAGAAATTGTTATGTGGCTGATGTTGTGATTCTGTTGGGGAGCTCTTCTTCCTTTTCGTTTGAGTTTTGTCATTCTTTGTCTGATAGGAAAACAATGGATTCCATTGCTCTCTTATCTTTTTGATTGGGGAGTTTGAGTTTAGGTTGGCGAGCATGGATGTTTGTTGCTGGAGCTCGAGTCTTATTGAGGGTTTCCCGTGTTCATCCTTCTTCGTCAGTTGTTGAACCCTTCTTCGCCTAGAGAGTCTATTTTTTCTCATCTGTGGACAGTGAAAATTTGTAAGAAGATCAGATTCTTTATTTTACAAGTTATCCACGAAAGAATAAATACTCTTGACAGGCTTATGAGAAAGTTGCCTTCCTTGGTTGGGTCGTTTTGTTGCATCTTTTGTCGGAGGCGGGGGAAGATCTAGATCATATTATATGGAGTTGCAACTTTACCCAAGCTGTTTGGGGCTTTTTCTTTGAGGCGTTCGGTCTTTAGTTTGTTAGTTGTAGAGATTACAAGGAGATGATCAAGGAGTTCCTCTTCCATCCACCTTTCCATGAGAAAAGGAGGTTCTTGTGACAAAGTCGGGGTGTGCATGTTGTTGTGGGGTTTGTAAGGGGAGAGAGAAACAATAGAGTGTGTAGGGGGATGAAGAGGGGCCCTAGTGATGTTTGGTCCCTTTCTAGACTCCATGTTTATCTTTAGGCGTTGATGACGAAGTTATTTTGTAGTTATGGGTTAGGTATTGTTTTACTTGATTGGAGTCCCTTCTTTTAATGGGGCTTCTTTTGTTGGCTTTTTTTTGGATGTCCTTGTATTCCTTCATTTTTTTTTTCTCAATCAGAGTTGGTTTCTTACTTTCTTATTAAAAAAAATAGTGTATATGTTAATAGACTTTTATATTTATAGATTCTTAAGCTACTGTGCCCTCAATGATGTCTGGAATAACATTAGGCTCTTCCATGAGAAACAAATAGTCTTTTGACCAATGTAGATTGATGTTGTTTTGTTTAACTACTCTACTTTGTTTTAGAGGCTTCCCCTTCCCCCACGTATTCTCCTTATGGGTTGACTGATGTTTTTTATAAGTGATGTCTGGAATAGAAGTAACTATATTCATTCTCCTCTAATGTTCTATTTTTGGGTTTGAAATCTGTATAAAGTTTCGTATTCTTTTTTCTTTTTTATTTGTTGCTGATATTTGCAGCCTTAGAATGATACAATTTGAATTTTCGACCCAAGCTATGATCACGACTTTATACTATTGTTGTAGTTTTTCTGTTACTTGTCTGCGACCTGTAGCCTGTTATTTGTCAGACCAATTAAATATTTTTTTTTGTTCTTGCATCATAACGATTGTTTTTATGTTTGTTGCAGAGATGGATATAATGATTTCAATACATTTTACATGCAAGTGAGTGATTTAACTTTTTGTGTCCATGAAGCTTTTTTCTATCTTTTGCTGGAGCTGATTAGAAATAAATGTATTACATGAGAGAAATACGAAGAACGGGAGGGGGATTAGGTGTATAGGTGATCCTAACCTATTTAAGTTGTCAAAATAATTTCTTCCTCCCGTTGATTCATTGTAATAATCCTCCAAGTTTCATACTCCCTTCCCAAAACAAAAAAATTCATTGATAAAATGAAAAGCTAAAAAAAGTTGGAAATAACTTCCAACAATCACAAAAAAATCCAATGAATTGGACTTATCTTGCTTGTCTAGGGTTCCTTCCTGCAATTGGACTCCCTTTTGTGTGCTTACATTTTTTCTCAATGAAAGTTGGCTTTTCATTAAAAAAAAAAAACAATCACAAAAAAATCCAATGAAGAACCTAAAATACAATAAACCCATACAAGACCAACCCACAGACAATAATGGTGCATTTGGTGCGCTGGTTCAAAATCAGAAACCTTGAGAATTGGAATATGATCGGATTCATTGTCTGGAATCAGAAACCTTGGGGTTGTTGAAGCCTGTGTTTGATGCGCTGGGTCGGGTTCTGCTGTATTATGAAGCTTGTGTTTAGTGTGCAGGGTTGGGCTAGGTTTGGATGGATTGTTTTCTTTTTCCTTCCTTTTTTAACTGTTTTTTCTTTCTTTCTTAATCTCCAATTCTTATGATCTGGTTTACTAGGTTTGATCTACCTAGCAAATATTTTATCCCATTTTGTATTATGAAATTGTTCCAACCATGTTCAAATTGAAATAAGTTGGAGTATAGAAAAGATTAGTTCAAATTGATAAACATGTATTTTTAGTGTAGGTAATTTGAAAATTAAATACTTTCCCTTTACTATAGCTAATTTAAAATTAAATATTAATCATTTTATTTTAATAAATTCAAAATAAAATATCATTTATTTTGTTATTTTAAATATTAGTAATTTCAAAAAAAAAAAAAAATATATATTTTAATTTTGATACGATAATTTAAAATTAAACGTTATTTTAAAAATATTTATATGAGTAAGTCGTTAAAGGTTAAAATACCATTTTGGTCCCTATACTTTGGATTTTGTTCCTTTTTTCTCTACTTTCAATAAAGCTTAAAATTTGTCCGTATCATAAGTTTAAAGTTAAATTTATCAAAATTGATTAAATAATAATAATAATTCTTACACAAGAAAAAACACAATGGGAACATTTTAACCATTGTCTATGGGAAGGCAGCAATGGTTCCAAGATAAATCACTTGGTTCGTTGGGAGCTAGTTTCTAAACCTCACTTAAATGGAGGTCTCGGTATAGGAGGCTTGAAAAATAGGAATTTGGCCCTTCTTGCTAAATGGGGTTGGAGATATACGAGAGAACCTGATTCGTTATGGTGTAAAATTGTTAAAAGTATTCATGGACAAAACTTTTATAATTGGCACACTTCTGGTAAGGTAGGTCTGAGTCTTCGAAGTCCTTGGATTAATATTTTTATGGTATGAAAGCAAGTAGAGAGTTTGACTATATTCAAACTTGGAAATGGCTCTCGAATAGTTTTCTGCCATGACTCTTGGGTTGGAGATCTTCCTTTATCTTTAAAATATCCAAGATTCTTTCGAATTGCTTCTCTTCCAAATGCCTCTGTTAATGATCATTGGGATGGTGCGACTCTCTCATGGAATATCTTCTTTGGTCGGCTTCTTAAAGAGGAAGAAATTTTTGATTTCCAACAGTTATTGGAGAGCTTAAATGGTACTAAAGTGTCCTGAATTTTCAGACTCCTGCATTTGGTCACCTGAGAAATCGGGTTTGTTTTCAGTTAAATCTCTTTTGAATCATTTGGCTTCTTCTTCATCTATGCACAAGGAAGTGTTCAAAGCTCTATGGAAGACTAAATGTCCCAAGCGAATTAATATTCTTTGTTGGGTCATGATTTTTGGTTCTTTAAATTGCTCGGAGGTTCTTCAAGAGAGGCTCCCATCACATGTTTTATCTCCTTCTATCTGCTCATTATGCTTGAATGTCAGCGAATCTTTGTAGCATTTGTTCTTTGATTGCGATTATTCTTATTAGTGTTGGGGAAAGATTATGTCTACTTTCAAGCTTCAGTTGGTTCTTGATCAGTCATTCAAAGGAAATGTGTTGCAATTTTTAATTGGTCCAACCCTTAGGTCTGCTTCTAAATTGTTGTGGTCTAATGTTGTAAAAGCCGTATTAACGGAAATTTGGTGAAAGGAATCAAAGAGTTTTCCATGATATATCTCTCCCTTGGATTGATCGTTTCGATTCTGCTCGCCTCAAAGCTTCGTCATGGTGTTCATTGCCCAAACTTTTTTCAGGCTATTCTATCGAAGATATTTGCCTTAATTGGGACGTTTTCAATTTTCCATCCTAATTTTTGTTATTCGTTTATATTTGTGCTCGCTTTTACCCTCTTTGTTCTTTAATTTTTATTTTCGTATCGTTGTATTTTGAGAATTAGTCTCTTTTCATTTTTTCAATGGAAAGTGTAGTTTCCAAAAAAAAAAAAAAAACATTTTAACCATTGTCTAAAATATATTTTCCTTATCCTAGAATTATAAAATTTTATATATATTCTACTATCGTGTTAATTAAATATAGATTAATGAAGAAATAAGTTATGAGAAAATGGAGAGAATAATGGTGTGACCCATCAAAATTATAAAAAAATGAAGAGAGAAATGGTGGGACCGACCAAAATTTTAAGGAAAATGGAAAGAGAAATGGTGGGTCCCACCAAAACTCTAACTTTCAACCTCACACCCTCCAAAACACTCCAAAGTTATTTGACAATTTAAAAAATGCCAATTTAATTCTTTGTTGTGGGCGTTTGTTAATTGGACTTTTTGTAATTAACAACTTGGTTTCATTCTTTTAAATTGGGGTCTGTTCTTGTAAATTGTTTTTGGCTCTTCTGGTGGGCTTTGTGTGCCCTTGTACATTCTTTCATAATTTTCAATGAAAGGTCGGTTTCATAAAAAAAAAAATATAAAAAAATAAAAAAAATGCAAGGAAATTGTGACAAAAAAGTTTGCTTTACAACACATGCATCTTCCCAGAAGGTTTCTTTTATTTACTGCTTCAACCATTGATGTGCTCTCGGATTAAGGATGCTGCTGTTCGCCTTTTAGATCTTTAAGCAGTTTGTCATTGTCCTATCGGTTTTGTGCTGATATCCTATGTATATGTCTATATTTCTTAGGATGCGTACTTATTTTTTTTTTAAGTTTTAGAATGATTCATGTTTTGTTTAATCTCCCGAGTTGCATTTTTTACTTTTCAGGCTGCATCTGGAACTAAAGGTGGCTCAAGTGGTTCCCCAGTAATTGATTGGCAAGGCAGGGCAGTGGCATTGAATGCTGGAAGCAAGTCTTCAAGTGCGTCAGCATTTTTCTTACCTTTGGAAAGAGTATGTCCTTTGTATATTGGTGGCACAGATGGTGTGCAGCTTGTCAGGTGTGGATCCATTTCCTTAGGACTAATGATATATTGAAATTTTGTTTCTAATGCAGGTCGTTAGGGCATTGACATTTCTTCAGATGGGTAGGGATTCTTATGATAAGAAATGGGAAGCAGTTTCTATTCCCCGTGGTACGCTTCAGGTTTGTTATTGAAATAATCCTTATAATTCAAATGCAAATTTTTTTCTTTCCCCTTGGCTGCCTCTATGATTGCATGGAAGGTTTTTTCACTCTCCTCTTTCAAGATACTAGTGGTTATAAATGGCTTGGTAGTGTTTAGTTGCACATATCAGACTGTTTTTCTGAGAAATAAAATAAATGTAGATAAAATGGATGCTAGATGGTTTTTCAAGATGAGGAAAAAATCCATTGAAGGTGTTAAAAACTATCCATCTATCCCATCTATCCAACTTTTTCATAATTTTTTCCATTACCAGGAGCCAAAAACTATCCAATTTAGTCCGGCTTTTATCCAAAGAAGATTAAATTCTTCATTTGGGAACTTGCACACGTTAGCATTAAACACAAATGATAGAATCCAAAAGAAGTTTCCCTCATCGCTCTCTCATGGCTCTCTCTCCAAATAGGTATATGCTTTGTAATGCTGGTTTGGAGACACAATCACACATTTTTATCTGCTGTACCTTTGCACAACTTTTTTGGAATGATTTGAAGTTCGCTTTTAACTGGAAGTCGGCCCTACCCAAGGACCCCCACACTCTATTATCTTTCTTCCTTTTGGGCCACCCTTTTAAAGACACAAAGGAAATTCTTTAGCAGAATTTGGTACGAGCATTCTTATTGTCGGTTTGAATTGAAAGAAACCATAGAACTTTTGAGTCTAAGGAAAAGATAGATCCGACCGTCTTTTGCTTTATCTTGGTGTAAACTAAATTCCCTTTTTTTTTGAGATATCCGTGAGTGTCCAGGCTAGCTTACGCACCTTGACCAATTGGTGATGTTTATTGTATCTCGTTTGGTTTGGGGCTTACTCTTCTTCCTTTTTTTATTTATTTTATTTTATTTATTTTTGTAAATTTCATATAACAATGAAATTATTTCTTATAAAAAAAAAACAAAAACTATACAATTTAGGATTTCCTCCCCGAGTTAAACCAAGATATTTTATAGGAAGCAGCTACTCAACCTTACTATGGATATTTTTAGCCAAATGATCAATTTGAGAAACCTCCAAATTGATCTTTGTGGCATCCGTCTTTGAACATAATCCTCCTCACTAGATGATACCGAATCTTGGTTCATATACCTTAGGACTAGAAATTCTTGTGGGCTTCCAAGAACCACATTTTCTTGCCTTCTTTGAGATTGGACCAATTTTTTTTTGGATTTTGGGTTGGACTGTTGTTTCCTATCTCCCTTGGGCCATGTTGCTTGTGTTGGTTGAGGTTCATTCAGCCAAGTTTATGAGTTAGGTGTCCTGCCAACTGCTGTATCTCAATCATGCTATTCTTGGTTTCTTTCACTGAAGGCTAAATTGACTGCATCTGTGATAGATTGAACTCTGTCAAGCCTATGGACACCTTTCTAATATCAAGGGCTCGGGTTGGGTGCTCTAATACAACTTGTTGTTGTTGAAAATTCAGCCTTTCTGTGTTTAGTTTAGTGCAGCTTTTGCCGTTGGATGGGGTTTTTTTGGTTGCTCTGGAATGGTTGAATTTCTTTTAGGCTCTTGTAATTTTTGGAGTTTTGTTATTTCTCTGGGTGTTTTCTTTTATTTTCTTCCCTTCTGGGAGTTTGTATCCTTGAGCATTTTTCTTCCTTTTTATCTATCAATGAAAAGTTTGTTTCTTGTTGAAAAAATATACCACTTGAAGTAATCAAGTTAAAATTTTTTATTAATGAGCTGAAAACTTCTTGGTTACAAAAGAAAACTAATATTTATATTAGCTTAGGAAAACTAACGGCTAGCTATCTAACTAAAAAGCCTACAACGTCTAGAAGAGTCTTTAATGGTTAAATTCTACCTATTAGCTTTTACGGCTAGTTTGTGTCAATTAAAAGGAAGTGCCCAATAAACCCCTACATCAGCTATATTCTCGAAAGATTAGATACAATCCTTCAACCGAGGATTCAATTCAATAGCAGCAAATTTGTTTTTTAATGTGCACCCAAAGAACATTGGAAATTGTTTCTTGGGTGGTGTGGTTGGTGAGGAGAATGAGCCAAATCATACTTCCTAGTACATAACTGTCTCTGGAATCCTTCTCCAATACTGTATGCCTGGTTTTAGTCAAAATATGCAACAACTTCTTTTAAGTATTGTTTGCTTTGACTATGATTTTATTATGGGGTGAATCTGACTCTTGACTGGGATTTTGGTGTGATTGTATTAATATTAGTAACTGATGTGCATGTGAAAGGTATTACATTTTTATGCTGTTCACAAATTCACATTTTGAAATTATCTTCTTCTTCCTTTTTTTGGATGTAGGCGACCTTTCTCCACAAAGGATTTGATGAGATACGTAGGCTTGGTCTCCGAAGTGAAACAGAGCAGGTGTAATTCATGCTCAAACCAATCTCTTTCTTTTGCAGACTTATTTTCAAAACAAATTAAAGCTTTTCCATTGTTTATATGACTACCTTGTTTAGATGGTTCGCCTGGCTTCTCCACCCAGTGAAACTGGAATGCTAGTTGTAGACTCTGTGGTAATAATATTTATTTTGCCTTTTAATTTTAAGTTACAATTAGACTTTATATTATGATGATATTTGTATGAAATTATATAAAAAAATGATATTTGTATGAATTGGGGGGCGTTTATTTCCCCCCTGGGTTGGTTTCTCTTGATGCCTTTTTTCTCACTCCCAACGAGAGAGCATTTTGTTTCTTTTCATTAATCAATGAAATATTTGTTTCTTTTTTTTATTATTTTTTTAAGAAGAATAGAGCTTCCTTGTGTATCCATACTTCAGTAGATATTTTTTCCTAAAAAAAAGGCTTTATATTAACCTAACATTTATTTTGACAATGTTGCAGGTGCCAGGTGGCCCAGCCCATAAACTTTTGGAGCCAGGTGATGTGCTTGTTCGCATTAATGGAGAAGTAAGCAGAATCTTTAATTTGGATACTTCAATTCTTCATTCCTTTGATCTATACCTATGTTTCTTTTTAGTTTTATTGACAAATTCAGTGGTTTAGCTTTTCTGCCGACATTTTGTTTGTGGTGAGAATAAGGAATTTGACTTCTTTGGTTTCATTTTCTTCAACCATCATGATCGTGTTTGTTAGGCTGTACTCGAGCCTTGTTCTGATGTTATTATTACTTCCCTTCATCGTCATCACTTCCCCCTGCGACTTCATTGAACCAAGACCTTTTGCAATTTTAGAATCTCCCTGTCGAATGGCCCCCTCTAGTGAGATGGGGTGTAATTTCAGTAAGTTGTAAAGGTTTGGCCCTAGGCCAAGGTATCTAGAATTACAACATGAATACATGATCATTGCGGAGTTTGTTTCCTTGGAGCATTAGTTTCGTTTCTTGTTAAAAAAAAATTGCTAACCTGATGTAATCCAGTTCCTTATCTTTGCTAACCTGATGTAATTCAGTTCCTTATCTTTTAATAAAGTTCAATAAAACCATTCAAGAGTTTTTATTTTTTTTTAACAAGAAATGAAAAGAGACTAATACTCAAGAGATTAAAACTCCATGTGAGAGTGAAAATAAACAAATTAAAATAGAGAGGATAAAAGAAGCTATAAAAGAATGAAAATCTCTCCATGGGAGGAACTCATTTCTCAACAATAGCAACAGTTTTCTCAAACAACTTAATTGAGTTTATGATACTAACTCATCTTTTCTTTTTCTTTTGAACAAGAAATGAAACTTTTCATTGAAAAAACGAGAGACTAATGCTTTAGGGATACAAACTCTGCAAGGGAGTGAAAAAAGAATAAAAGAGAACAAAAAGAACTTAAGCAAACCAACAAAGTGAATCTAAAAGGAAAACTAGCTTGGATTGAACTGAACAAAGAAAGAACTTGCAAAGAAAAAACCAAAGAAGCCAAATACAAACACGAAAAACTGCCCGTTGGAAACTGCCCAAAAGGCTAAAAAAGCAATGCCAATGCACCAAGGAGACTCCGAAAACGAAAGGTCCCAAAACTCCAAAAAATCAACCAAGAAAAAAGCTGATGATAAGCTGCAACCAATGCTCTAACCAAAAAAGGAACCGACTTCAAAAAAAGCTGTGAGAAATGATTATTTGATTCTTCTTCTGAGTGTAGAATTCAAATTTTTTGCCTAGACGTTGCAAACTTTTTGAACGGAAAGAAAAACACAACAACCAACTGAGAGCTTTCAAAAGCCTTGAAAAAGTAGAGCAAATAGATAGCAAAAATCATAACCTTAGAATCTAGAGAAAACTCTAAATAGTACAGAGAAACTTGAAGAAAAATCAGAGCTTTAAAACCTCTTAAAGAAGAATCGCCTATTGCGGCCTAGCACAATCTTTACACCATACCTTTTGATATTAAACCTCTTAAAGCAGAATCGCCTAGTCCGGTCTGCTCGCCATTCGTTCGACAGCTGCTCGTTATTCGTGGGTCTCTTTGGATTGTGGTTTCGTGGATCCCTTTGGTTTGTGGTTGTCTTATGGTATATGGTTCTATGGAAGTGTTGGAAGAGATGAGTTGTTGTATCCGGAATATTTGCTTTCGTCTATGGGGTGAAAAAGACGAGTGTTTTATGGAAGGTATGAATAAAGATCAAAAAATTCACTTTTCTTTATCTCTCTTAGGTTGACTTGAAAACTCATTGGTTGAACTTTTGCAATATCCTGTTCACTCATTTTTTTACAAGAAATTTAGGAAAGATTTTGGGACCGTTCGTTCGTCTAAATTTAGATCTCTCGAGGGTTGGTATTTGGAATGTGCTGTTTGACCTTTTTATGGAGGAAAGAAGAATGTTCATGTTTCTGCTAGTTTTGATAAGAAAGGTTGGATTGTTTTTTGGGAAATGGTAAGAGACTTTCTCCTTAAATATGGAGAACCAGAGTATTCTGAGTTGGGTTCCTTTGCTCGGATTGGGAAAGTTGATAAGACTCCGGAAGATGTCGTGAAATCCTCTGATATTTCTTCCTTTTGGGTAAGGAAAGAAAGAGAAGTAATGGATTTGAATTTGAATTTCAATTCCATTTTGGTGGTTTCTAGGTTGTTAGCCCATTACTCTTGGAAAGATGTTCAAATCACTTTAGAAAATCATTTTCAGACTAGAATTTCAATTAATCCTCTTCTGGATGACAAAGCGTTGATCAAGTTTGATGAAGGTCTTTCTGAAAATTGAGCGTTGGTCTGATGAAAAGCATTCTCACTTGGAATTAATCATGAGTTACGAATGATGGATTTCTATTAAGAACTTACCTTTGATTTATTGGAAACGGTCATGTTTTGAAGCTATTGGACAACATTTCGGTGGTTTGATTAGTATTTCCTCTCAAACACTTAACTTTATTGATTGTTCAGCAATAGTATTTTTTTTTTTTTTTTGATAGGAAACATAAAACCATTTCATTGATGTATGAAATAGATACAAAAGGTAGACCTATCAAGGGTAATTACAAAAAAACATCTCCAATGAGATAATAGCTGAGATTTGTGGAGGAAAACATTTGTGGCTTCATTCCAGGTGAGATTGATGTTAAAGGTGGGAATATCAGAAAATTTTCTCTCCGTTTTGGTGATATAGCATCTCTTGACCTCTCAAGTAAGTGTCATTTGATTCCTGGAAATTTATCCCCTTAGGATTTTCCAAATTCTTTGGATTTAAAGAGGGTTAATGAAGTCATGGAAGAGGATGTCTCTTTTTACCAAATGAGGATGATTTAGTGATGGCTATCGAGGATTCAAAGGTCCCTTCAATGTATGATAAAAATCTTAGTAAAAGACATTTCTTTGGATGGGCATGCAAATGTTAATTCCCTCGGTTTTAATGGGGGTTCTATGGTGTCTCCTCTGCAATCGAAGCCAAGTTTAATAAAACCCTTTCCTCTTCATTATTCTAGAAGAAAAGGGTTTTCCTCCATCATTGATATTTTAGAGTCTAATTTAGATTCTATAGAGGAATCTTGTGTTTGTCTTTTGACTCAATCCTCAAATCAGTTGAAGTCTCCAACGAAAGGTTCTAAGAAGCAAGAGACTTTATACCCTGTCATGAATTTTAGTCAATCGCAAGTTTCTCTTCCTGGTTCAAACATAAAATTCACCAAAGGTGTAAGTCTCTCTTCTCCTAAGAAGAATTCTTCTTGTTTTGATTCTGATGGAGAATCAGATGTTAGTATGAGTAGTGTGGAGTCAATTTTTCATATTCCGGAATTTGAGTTGGTCGATCAAGTCTAAGACGATTCATTTGTTGATGCTTTTGAAAATCTTTTTGAAGTTAACGTTCAAGGTGTTGATAATTTTGAGGGGTTAGTTTCTTCGGTGGCTTCTCCTCAAATCCCAGTCAAATTTTCTTCTCTGATTGAGTTATGTGGGTTTCAGATGCGGGAAATTCCTAATTTGTCTCTTACAGTTAAAGCTCTTTAATGGTTTTCTCGTTAGCTCAGTTTTGAATTTCTCTCATGGTTTAGTCTTTTCAAGTTGTGCTCTCGTCAGATCTCATTGGTGCAATTTCCTTTGGTGGTGAAGTTTTTTTCGAAAATCCTCTTTACCCTTGCTGCCTTTTCAGTTGGTCTCTTCAGCCACTTGGTGGTTTTGTTCTTTTCTCTGTTTTTGATCGCTTTGCTGTTTGTTTTTGTTGGTTTTTCAGTTGTAGCTGTTCATCTATAATCCTTTTTTTTGGTTCTCTTAGTTCTCTGGTGGTCTTATTTTCTAGTTTTTCATTTTCTTTGGTCTTTGTCGTCTTCTTTCCTTGGTGATGTTTGTAATCTTGAGCATTAGTCTCTTTTCATTCTATCAATGAAAATCTTTGTTTCTTGTTAAAAAAAAAAATTAAAGGAGGGATTTCACGAATGTCAAGATGAAAAAGCTTCAATAAAAGATGCAAATTTATAGGCAAGAGGAGGGGGAGGAGGAATAACCTTTTCAATTTCTTGAAATAATAGACCAAATTATTTCAGTAAAAGAATCTTGAAAACATCATCAAAGTGATTTTCCTTTGGTCGCACTAAAGATTCCACACTAATTAGGCTAACGTCAGATTCAACGTTAGGGTCTCATATTGAGAGGGATAAAGAGAAGTTGTAGGATCTTTTGACGAGTGTATGACTTCTTTGAACAAAATAGGACCATTTGGAGAGGGAACAATTTGGCTGCGAAGTCTGAGAGTTTGTGGTCGTGAAGGAGCTGCTGTTGATGAGTTATGGATGCCCACATGCATAGAAAAGGAAACCAAGAGACAAGAATAGTTTTCTTCAAACTTCTAGAATATTTACATTGTTAATGAGTTTTGGCTGCCCACAAGTCTTATCTTGTTGAAAAGATGCTTTGATCGAAAGCGAGTAGCCATGTTTTAAAACTTCTAGAACATTTACCTTGCTTTTACCCCATAAAATTGTCATTCCTCCCAATCTTCCATAGGATTTGACAAGAACCCAATTAATATCTCTTGAACTCCATAAAGATTTTACAAACTTCTTATCCACGGATGTCATCTTAGTTTCTTGTATTAACACCATATTAGGACAAGCGTTTTGCATAAATTTCTTCAAACGAACTTGTTTGGTACCATCCTCAAAACCTCTTTAAAATTTCTGACTAGACCCCTTTGGTATTGAATGTAAAATTTCATGAAATTGAAGTCCACTGGCCTTGATTAATGTAGAGAATTTATCCAAGTCCGAAGGTGAATTTGGTAGAGTTTCACTGACTGAATTCAGATTGTCTGTGGTTTCTTTATTATCAGAAAAATTTACCTTGTTGGTTGACGAAAAAAGAAAAATAAATCTGCTATAAAAGAGTCCTCAACACTAAAATCATCATGGAGTTGTAAATTGGTTGACAATTGAGATCCATGCTGCTTAAACTCACATATGATTCAATATCAGAGTCTTCAACATAGGGAGAAAGAGTGTAATTTTTTGGAGAAGTGACTAAAGAAGAGGGAAGGAAAAACTTCAGTAAATTTTTTTCCATCAGGCCTAATATTACTTTGATCAACAACCAAAGTGTCCTTTGGAGAACCTTCATGAGTAGTATTCTAGATTTCAATAGGAATTATAAGCCTTGGACAAGATTCTTCAATATTATCGTCATTGAGAAGGGAAGTGTTAGGACACTTAGAATATAAAGGGTCACAATCCTTTTTTTCTGTGTAGAATTTCAAATAGGTCCCACAAAAACGGTCTTTGACCTCTTTAATACTTAGTGGAATGGGTGAGTTTGAAGTATTTGGAAGAATAGCATAAGATGTAATTTGAGCGAATCCTACATTGATAAAAACATATTATCAATCGGTGACGAATTAAGAGGCTTTGAATTACAAGGATTAGGAGCATTTAATACTGGAAACTATTGATCACGCTCTTCATGAAGGCACTTCGAACTGTTAAAAGGTTTCTGAACAAGTAGACTATTAGCATTAAAGACGACGTTACTTGCCTCAATTAATGCTTCCTTTCTTGTTAGTAATTCCTTTGGAACATTTAAATTTTCTTTTGTTTTCAAAGCAAAACCTTCTGCTTCTAGCTGATCCTCATACTCAAGAACTCCATCTTCCATCACCTAATAAAGACGAGATAAATCCAATGGATTTGAAAAATCACTTACGCATAAATCACTGAACAATATTTGGAGGATTTGAAGTAGCTACGTCTCAAAAAAGAAGAAAAATGTTTCCTTGCTTTTTGTCGTTAACCTTGATGGTTGGAGGGATAAAACTACAAATTTCTCATTACTTGAATACGGGCTTTTGTATACAATCAATCGAATTGAGTGTTTGAGGAAATACCGACTTGACCATCAAAATAAACTCCAATTGCTTTCAAAGTCTCTCTCCTAATACTTTTATGGTAAATTCTTGATTGAAATTTGGCCGCCATACCCTTGAGTAGAATCTAGATGATAATGATTTTCATCGGACCATTTCTCTATAATTGGATGAAAATCTTTGATTCGTTGCCAATTTTTGGCTAGTTCAAGCGTCTTTGGACTAATGCCACTTTGTATGATGATCAAAGCCTTATCAGCCATGAAAGGATGGATCTGAACTTTGACTTGAAAATGGGTTTCTAATGTAGCTTTGTTTTCGTTCCATGAATTATGAGCTAATAGTTGAGACACCATCCACTCAACAAAATCCAATTTGACTTTTGAATGAATATCTCAAATTACAATTATACTACTACATAACCATTTTTGGAATTGAAAAGAAAAATCTTATAGAATAATAAAATTTGGATCCTTCTCTAGTGAATGGGTAGTTTACTTCTGCCAACAGTAGGGCGCAAATTCGTATTGATAGATGTTTGTTGTCCAAGGGGTGGATGGATGTGTTTTTTAGTGAGACAGGTGTTGGGTCTCGAGCCACTTCAGATCATTGGCTGATTTTTCTTACCTTAGGTCCCAAAAGGTGGGGTCGTTGCCCTTTTAGATTAAAAAATATGTGGCTGCACCATCCGTCCTTTAAATCCTTTTTTTGTGTGCTTGGTGGAGTGTAGAGGTCCACAATAATTGAAAAGGGTACCGTTTTATGTGTAAGTTGAGGAGTCTTAAAAAGCATCTTGAAATCTTGGAATTGGGAGTTGGTTGGGGATATCAAAACTAAGAAACAGGAAATCTTGAGAAGAGTTAAATTTTTTATGATTTTAACGAGGTGAGCCAATTGGGGAATGCCCTGAATGTAGGTGTGTGTATGGTTTTTCTTAGTCTGATTTTGGATAGAACTAATGACTGAATCGAACTTGTCAGTTCTGAAACACTTTGAATCGAGAAACCAATGGTTTCTTCGATTTTGGTTTAAAATTGAACTAATTGGTTTTGGATTTCTTCGGTTCGGTTTAGTTTTAACCGATCCTTTTTATTTATTTTTTTTTCCTTGCGATTTGAGATTGGCGATATAATGTTGGGAGCAAAAGAGAGAGGTGAGTTGATAGGGGAGAATGGTTTAGCCCTACCTACCACCATTCACAACATTGCAGTGAAGTAGAACCACGATAACATCGAGGAGAGGTGAATGCCTGATTTTTCGATTTGTATGTTGATAACCACGTTGCGGCAGTACGATTGAAAAGTGGCCGTGAGGGGAGGGATAAAGGGAGACGAAATGGAAAGGTGAGGTGAAAGAGAGAGGAGAGGTGAGAATCGTGAAAAGGAGAAGAGGGAGAGAGGAGAGAGAAAGGGACATTAGGGGAAATTATAGGAGAGTGGAAGGGAGGGAAAAAAGAAGAGATAGAGTGGGGAAATGGGAGTGGCAGTTGGAAATTGATGAAATTAGGGTTTAGTGGCTTAAATATTAGGGCTTTTATGCAAGAGAAATAGTAAGTTGGGCTAGGCTTTGAGGTGGTAGGAAGTTGGGGTCCTACTGTCTTATGAGCCAGACATGGTGGCAAATATAGTTTCTAATAAATTTATTATAACAAGTTTGGTTTGGTTTTTGAAAAAAAACAAAACGTGAACCGAACCCATTATCACGGTTTTTTCAATATGTAAACCAATTAAACAAATTTTTTCAAATTAACCGGACCGAACTAGTAGGTTCGGCTCGGTTCCTTGGTTTTTTCAGTTTTATTAACACCCCTACCTGAAAGAAGAGTGCTTATCCCTTACGATGAGTTCATGGAGTTGGTGAGGAGGAGAATATTAGTTGGAGATAGAAAGCTAACGTGTGTTGGGTGAAGAATGGGGATTGTAATTTGGGTTTCTTTCATAGAGTGAAGAGTGGTAGGAGAAGCAAAAATTTTGTTGTTTTGGTGAATGATAGGGGAGTTGGTAAAAGGAGAAGAGAAAATGGAGGGGGAGACTCTTTCTTTCTTTTCTAACCTCTATGCTCCTATTGTGGCTCCCCAAACCTTTTTTTGATGGGTGTCGATTGGAATCCCATTTTTGAGAGCGAGAAAATAAGCTTGGACTCTCGGCTCTCTAGATGAAATAAGAAAGATGGTCTTTGAGTGTGTCAGGAATAAAGTCCTTGAGCCTGATGGCTTCTCTATGGCATTGTTTCAGGAGAATTAGAAGGTTATTAACATTGATCTGGAGCGGGTTCTTAGGGAGTTCTTTGAGAGGGCCATCTTAGATAGTACTTTGAACAAAACTTTTGTTTGCCTTATTCCTAAAAAGGAAAGGGAAAACAGGGTTAAGGACTTTAGGCCAATCAACCTTATCACAAGTGTATGCTTTCCTCCTTTGCCCCTTTGGAACGAGATGATCATTGGATATGGAATCTAGAAAAAGATGGCCAATTCTCAACTAGATCTTTGACAAATGAGCTTTCTTCATCGGTTGAGGATGATAATTACAGCCTATGTAGCCATATTTGGTCAAATTCTTTCTATTCATGCATCAATACACAAGACAAGCTTCAAAAGAAACTCTCGTGGCTCTCTCTTTTGCTCAGTTGCTGCCCAGTTACTGCCCCTTTTTTTGTTTTTATTTTTACATGATATTCCAACAAAAGAGGGAGAAAACAACCTAGCAGCTAGGGGTGGAGATAGCCCCGACCCAGAAACTATCTCAAAAGAGCCAGCCAATCTTTAATAATCATCCATAGGCTATAATTACGAAAAAGCTTTTTGTGTAAAGTAATCCACCATGAGGCTGTATTTTGTACTTTTTTTTTTTTGGATGAGAAACCACGCTTTCATTGAGAAAAAATGAAAGAATACAAGAGGGCATACAAAAAACAAGCCCAACAAAACACCCGCCAAACTATAGGAATGGGTCCCAATCTAAGAGAATTAAACCAAGCTGATAATTACAAAAAAATTTAGAACCAGAAGCCCACAAAGACGAGTTAAATCTAATCGTCTCCCAAAGCTCAAACATGGACTTCTCCACTCCTCTAAAGATTCTACTATTCCTCTCAAGCCAAATACCCCACAAAATAGCAAAAAAGCAAGCCTGCCAAAGAACTCTCCCTTTGTCACGGAAAGGGGGATGCCAAAGAACTTCCTCAAATATAGAAGAACAATCAATGTTACGAGCCGAAGCAACCCCAAAAGATCTGAAAAACTGATTCCAAATCGAGCAGGCAAACTGACAATCCCAGAGTAAATGATGAAGGTCTTCCTCCTGACTCCTGCAAAGAACACACCACTGCGGCCTCAACACAAGGGAGGAGAACCTTTGGATCCGATCCTGAGTGCTCACCCGACCATGTAAAACTTCCCAGGCGAAGAACTTCACTTTCTTAGGGACTTTAACCTTCCACAAAGAGGAAAAAATGGAGGCTCCTGTAAGAGGGAGGGGAGAAGAAAGAGACCGAAAAAAAGAGGCACAAGAGAAGCCCGTAGAAGGCTCCGGGGTCCAGAACCTAGTGTCCCTGCTCCCAACGCGAAATGACTGGTTGACTAACAAGGAGAGGAGGCAAGTGATCTCTGTCGCTTCTCGATTAGTGAGGGAGCGACTGAAGTCTAGGGAAGGCGAAGAAAAATCATGGTCAGGGAAGACAGAAGCTAGCGAATGCAACCTCTTCCTCGATAAAAGATAAAGCCGAGGAAACATAATGCTCAAAGGTTTTTCCCCCACCCAAGAGTCCTCCCAGAAATAGGTATTAGCCCGTCTCCAATGGAGCATTTGATAAATTGAGAAAAGAGAGGAAAACCCGAAGCAATAGCAGTCCAGAGATTTTTGCTAGAACCTTTCAGCCTACCACTAGAAATCCACTCAAACGGGTGCGGACCATACAGACTCACAATAACCTTCCACCATAAAGCATTTGGCTCATTAAAGGAGCGCCATAACCATTTCCCCAAAAGGGCTTCGTTGCGATACCTCAGGTTGCCAATGCCTAATCCTCCCAAATCATTGGGCTTAGAAACAACTTCCCATCTAATCAGATGGGCCCCTCCCCCCTCCTCCACACCTTCCCACAGAAAGTTTCTCATGAGACCTTCCAAGTTCCTACACACAGATCTGGGTAAGCTAAAGAGGGACAAAAAGTAAAGAGGAATCCCACTCAACACAGACTGAATCAACATCAATCCCCCCCCCCCCCCACCAGAGAAAAAAGCTTTCTTCCAGGAAGACAATCGCTTTTGAACCTTTTCCACAATCGGATTCCAGAAGGCCACCGATCTAGGATTACCACCAAGGGGGAGACCGAGGTAAGAGCAGGGAAGTTGATTGACCTCGCAACCCACAAGAGACGCCCAATGACCCAACTTAGCATCCTCACAATTGACCCCAAAAATACTACTTTTCTGGCGATTAATCTTGAGACCAGAGATAACTTCAAAGAAGGAGAAGAAACCATTTAGATTCTGAAGGACTCTTCCTTAGAAGAGCAGAAGAAGAGGGTATCATCAGCAAATTGAAGGCGGGTTAGGTGAATGCTATCCGACCCCACCTTAAAGCCCTCAATCACCCCCTTATCCTCCCCAGCCATGATTAATCTGCTCAAAACATCCACCACCAGAATGAACAAAAAGGGGGAAAGAGGATCACCTTGCCTAAGGCCTCTCGTGGCAAAGATCTTGCCTCTCGACTTTCTGTTAACCACAATGGAGAAATTTGCCGATCTCACACAATTCCAAATCCAAGCTCTCCATTTATAACCAAACCCTTTCTTCTCTAGGACCTTATCAAGGAACTCCCAATCGACATGATCGAACGCTTTCTCAAAATCAATTTTGAAAATAACTCCTTCCTCTTTTTTCTTCCTATAATCCTGGATAGCTTCATTGGCAATCAGCACTTGATCAAGGATTTGTCTCCCCGCAACAAAAGCCCCTTGAGAAGAGGAGATAGTTCCTGGAAGGACTTTCCTAAGTCTATTGGCAAGGGTCTTTGCAATGATCTTATACAAGCTAGTCACAAGGCTTATAGGTCTAAAATCTTTAACAAGAGCTACTTTGTCCTTTTTGGGGATCAAGCACACGTAGGTCTCGCTCATAGCAACATCGATGACTCCTCGATCATGAAATTCGCTAAAGACTTTCCAGAGGTCTACTTTTATGCCCTCCCAGTTTTTTTCTTGAAAGAAGGCCATAGTGAAACCGTCCGGCCTTGGCGATTTAGCCTTATCAAAACTGAACACCACCTTACGAATTTCTTCCATGGAGAAGGGAGCTTCTAACTCCTCCTTGGCCCTAACCGAGATAGGGGACCAATCCAAACCTTCCACAAAAGGCCTAGAGACGGGAGAGGGAGCGTAAAGCTTCTCGTAGAAGGAGACGACCTCCTCTTCAATCTCTCTGTCTTTCCTAACCACGTCTCCATTATTCTTAATCAAGAAGTCAATATGGCTCTTTCCTCTTCTCCCTCTAGCAAAATTCTGGAAAAAGGCAGTGTTAGCATCCCCCTCCCTGGCCCACTTCACCTTGGCCTTCTGCCTCCAACTCGTGTCCTCACAACGGATCAGGGACTCCAACTCCACTCTGAGGGAGATACGCTCCCTCCTCAGCTCCGAAGACAGGCTCCCTTGGACCTCTAAGGAGTCAATACTTCTCAACCTATCAACCACCTCATCCTTTTTCCTTTTGGTAATTCCAAAGACCGAAAGGTTCCACTTCTTTAAGTTCTCTTTGAGGGATTTAAGCTTCTGAAGGAAACGAAAGCCTTCCCACTTCCCAGCAACACTAGAGTTCCACCAAGAATCGAAAGAGGCCTTGAAAGAGGGGTGGGAAAGCCACATATTCTCAAATCTGAGGGGGCATGGGCCCCAAGACAGCTTATCCAAATTAAGAATGAGGAGCCAATGATTAAAGGTAATTCTAGGACCCACCGATTGCCTAGCTTCAGGGAAGTGATCCCACCAATTCTTAGAAAAGAGAAATCTGTCAAGCCTACAACAGACCACTATTTCTCTCAAATTGGTCCAAGTATAGTTCCCATTAGCCAAAGGAGGATCAAGGAGATCACAATCCTGAATGATATTGTTAAAGCGCCGCATAGATCTAGTAATCCTCCCCCCTTTAGACTTCTCAGAGGGGAACCTAGTCACATTAAAATCACCTGCCAAACACCAGTTATCACCGCACATACCAAAGAGATTGCCAACTTCCTCCCAAAACTTCACTCTCCCCTTGGTCGATGGAGGGCCATAAACACCAGTAACCCACCCAATATTCTAATTCGGGAAATCAAAGGCCACCGAGACCGAAAAAGATCCAATAAGAACGTCCACTGATTTTGTCACTTTGCCGTCCCACATAACAAAGATACCCCCAGACGCCCCCACAGAGTCCAGGCTGGCCCACTCAATCGAACGACTACCCCACAGACTCCTCACAAACCTACCACAAATCTTCTCCCTTTTCGTTTCCAAGAGAATAACAACATCAGGATTTTCCCACAGCAACAACTCCTTAACAAGCCTCATTTTCTCACGCCCACCCAACCCTCTGACATTCCAAGAGACGATCTTCATTGCGAAACCAAAGGCACCCCAGTTTCCGACCGACCTTTTCCTTTCCTTCCTTCGTAATTAATGGAGCATTCCAAATTCTTCACTTCTCTTGGTTGTTTTTTCGAAGCCCCCCCTACTTTCTTCTGACCCTTCCTATTCCCTGTCTGGGTTTGCACTGCCTGAACTGGCACAATTTGCAAACCAGCACTATTTAAAAGAGAGCACCAGCCATACCACTCCCTCACCAGTCTATCTTGAAAAGAAAATTCGGGATTGCTAAGCATAGACCCTTGATTATCCACAAAGCTAGAGTAGGAATCTGAGGAGAAGTTCCCATAAAGGCCAACACCCTAGGGGAAGGACAACGGAATTTGACCCAGACCACTGACCCCATTCGAATACATTCCAAGCGGGGGAAGGGTAGCACAAACCTCTGGACCACTATTATTCGGGAGAAGGGGAAGAGGAGCAATGCTAGGACCGGTGGAGAAAAATAAAGGATTTTGGCTAGGATACACCAGGAGCCACGAAACGGAAGTCTCCATCCCACCCGAAACAACACCCGACCCCTGATAAGGAGGATAAGAAGAAAACGGAGGGGTCGGGGTAAAAGCACTAGGAGCCTCAGAATTCAAAATCGAAGAGGAAGGAAAAAGGCATAGAGAAGGAGAACACACCTGGTCGGAATTACCTGGGAGATGGGCACTCTGATCTTCTTCTGTGGGTTGAACCTCCTTCGGCTACTGCAACAGAGGCGTGGCCTTAATCTCCGGGTCCGAAGTCGGCACGGACAAAATAACTGCCGGTAGGGAGCTTGAGGCCTCGGGACCGCTAGCCTCTGATCCTTCAAACAACCTCCCCAAACTCGCGTCTCCCTGATCTCTAATCACCGGCGTTGAGAGGAAAGACTCATCCTCGGAATCGCTTACAACAGATGGATCGGGGGTCAAAAACTCTGCCGCTAATTCATCTCTCGAGCCATTAAATCTCGCCAAATCCTCCGTAAAACCCCCGACTTCAGATTCCACCTTTTTTCCTTTAATTGATGCTTGAATACCGATTGCCTTCTCCGACTGACAATTAGCGCTCCTGGGCTTCGGAGAATCCTTGCGTTGCTCGATGGGAACCTCATCCTCAGGTGGCCCATTCTCTAAAGCAGCTTGATTAGAAGCCCTAATAGAGCTTGGCCCAATCTCTGATTCAACATTAGAAGGAGCCCTCATTGGCTTATCGGGGCCCAAAACCTGAGGAGGCCCAAAAGAGGATGCAGCCCTATTTTCCTTTTTTGAAAGATGTCCCCGCCCAGGAACTTGAATACTAGGACGGGAGAGCTCCACGTCTTCTTCTAACCCACGCCGCCTGCCATAGTCCTTTCTACTCAGGGAGATGAAGTTTCGCTTTTCCGTACCAGCATCGTGATCGTCAGCGATTTCCTCCTCCGGCACAAATCTTACCGAAAAATCGACTCCCTCCCAATTCAGATAACAACCTCTGGGAATGAAGCCGTCTTCCTTGCCTTTGACAAACAATTTCACCTCCTTATCCCATTCAAAACCGACTGATGAATCTTCGAGCTTACCCGCCAGACCGCCACACATCTCGGCTAGGTTCTGGAAAATCGTCTTTGATCGCAAATGGGGCGACACATCTAACACTTTCACCCAGCCCCTAGAGAGAGGAAGACACCTAGCCTCTGTTACCATCTCAGAATCCCACGGATGAAGACTAAAAGAACAGCCCAGAATCGCCCCCCTACCAAAATCCAGCAGCGATTTCCTTAGACCAATGTCGTCGCATTGAATAATAGCCAGGTTACCACAGAATGGAGAAACCTTTAAAGTGGGACCGAAGTGATTTTTGATTCCCTTCTCCATCCTGTCCCAAGGATCACTTGCTTTTTATCTGACCAGCAGCACACAATCATCAACCTCAAACGACACAACTGACTCATCAACTATCGAAATGCCCATATCCTTGCGAGGACCTATAACCATTTGAGCGAACGAAGGATTCAAAGAGGTTGGAGAAGGCAAACCGGAGGCTAGAGGCAGACTAATAGGTTCAATATTCTTCCTCTTCTCAGGACCCTTCGAAAGAAAACTCGACAGAGCCTCCTCACTGAAGACCAACCCTTTCCTTCAGTGCCCTCTGGAATGAAAAGCACTGATCTTCTTCCTTTAAAAGGCTCCATCGCAACTACGCAGCATCTTCCTCTTGCGTTCTCAACTAACTGAACCCAGATAACCGCTCCATTGCTCCTTCGCTTTCTGAAGGAGGACTTAGTATCTAGACGAACATAGACTGCTTCTAAACAATCTACCACCCAGGCTATATCTCCTAGAGCGAGCTTGAGCTTAGAAGATTTTCCTTTGCAGATTTCTTCTACCTCTACCTTCTTACCCACCTCACAAGACTTAAACACAAACCTTTTGCGCTCGACTCTCAGGGAGAGAGGTTTTCCCTCCCCGACTTATGCAGTGAGGACTCACAACGTCTTTTGTACATAATTACAAAAGTAGTCAAAACTATAATGTTGAGGATCCCACATTGAAAAGATTGGTGGAGATCTCCCAATTCATAAGATACAAGGGTCACCCCACTCATTGCCAATTGGTTTTGAGATGGAAGGCCATATAATTTAATATGGTATCAGAGCCCATTAAACCCAAACGGGTATTCGGTCCAAAAAAAAAAAAAATTGGGATCCGATCCAAGATGGTGAACCCAAAAGAGGCACCATCTTGAGGGGGCATGTTGAGGATCCCACATTGAAAAGATTGGTGGAGACCTCCCAATTCATAAGATACAAGGGTCACCCCACTCATTGCCAATTGGTTTTGAGATGGAAGCCCATATAATTTAATATATAAAACTTATCTTTGAATGTTCTCGCATTTCTTTCCTTCCATAACAGCCACAATGTCGCCCTGAACGCATAACTAGCTACCACCTTAGCTTTCCTTCTCAAATTCCAAGCATTTACTGCCTGTGTTTTAAAGAAGCAGAATCTCAAATACATATTACCTGATTTTGTCTCATGGCCACTGCCTTCTGGAATAGCATGCTTGATGCCTTTGGTTGATCTACTTCCCTCCCTGGAGAAAACTTCTCTTTTCTCTCATACATATTTATGGGTCATCCTTTACGAAGGAAAAGGAAATCCTTTGGTTAAACTTCACTCGGGCGTTCTTGTGGAAGATTTGGAAATAGCGTAATGCTAGGATCTTCATGGATAAGCACCAATGCTTTCAAGTTTCAATCCCTCATGGAATCATCTATATATCTCGCTATTTTGTGGAGTAAATTATACCCACTTTTTTGTAATTATAGTCTTTCTTCCCTCATTACCCATTGGAAGATTTTTTTGTAAATGCTTATTGATAAGACTTTCTATTCTTTTGTAATCATTTCACCATATCGATAAAATGGTTATGTTTCCTATCCTCAAAAAAAAAAAAAAAAAAAAAAGAAAAAAAATTTAGACTTTAAAGCCCACATGGACATGAAGTAAATAACATGTTCCAAAGCCTAGTCAAGGGCCTTTTGGTTTTAGAGAAGATGCAGTCCTTTCTCTCCATCCAAAGCACCTAAAAGTAGGCTTTCCAGACGAGAAGTCAAAGATCCAACTTCTGACGGAGAATGATAGTGTTCTTAAGGCTATGAAGATGGAGGAATTTTAGACCCAATGGGGGCTGAAATCCGCAGCGATACAACTCCACTGATTTACTAGCAAGTAGGAAAAGAACAAGTGTCTGGGATCTTTCCTTGCCCTTTTACAGCCATGTATGGGACCCTTAGTTGGACTTTGTCTTGGTCTGCTATACTTAGACTACCCAAGGCTAAGGTCAAGAGGAAAACTTTGCATTTTTTTGGTGCTTTCAGCTTCCAAATCCATTTTGCAGAGGTCAGAGGGAAGGATTCTTTCACCTATCATAAATATGAATCAGAGAGCAACCTTTCAGAAATATACCGTTCTTTTCAAAGACCATGGGACTCTCTAAACGCCATCACATAATCAAAATCCTTATCCCTTACCTAACATGTTCCTCTGAACCCCTGAAAAGAATGCATCTTTTTTTTTTTTTTTCCTTTCTTTCTTTCTTTCTTTCTTTCTTCTTTTGATGCCGTTCTTTTCAGGGGTCAAGAGGAACATGTTAGGCAAGGAATAAGAATTTTGATAATATGATGGCGTTTAGAAAGTTCCCTGATCACTCTTCTGAAAAGGGGGTTCAATCTAAGGTTACTGTCGACCCATAACTCATTTGTATGTCATCCCATAGCTCATTTGTATGTCAGAATTGCTGCAAAGAGGTACTATAGAGCCTTGGGAAAAGGTTTATGAAAATACCAAGGCCAGAGAACTATCTGCCAAAAAATAAGAGCTTTTACCATTGCATGTTTTAAAGAAAGCGTACTTCCAAAATGTACTCTGGTTGTTTCATGCCATATAAATTAAAAAAATCATAAAATTATTATCATTTTCTGGAAACTCTCTCCTTTCTCTCACTTCCTCCATGCCTACAATTCCTTTTAATTATTTACTTTTGTTATTTTAATATGGATATGATGGACTGCTCCTTTTACTGTGGAAGGCTGTTTCCCTACTATCATTTTCTCTTCCTTGTCTATTGACAAAGACATAGATAATCTGTTGTAAACTATTTGAACCTTTTTTTAGAGAAACAAGTAATAAGAACCTTTTTACGATTTGAGAGCGTGTAGTCCTAAGAAGCATGGATACGGACACAGACACGGATACGACACGACACGGACACAATGACACGTCATTTAAAAAAAAATCTAGGACACGGACATGGCATGGACACGTTTAATAAAATATACATTTTAAAACAAATATATCATTTTTATGCAAGAAGGAAATTTAAAATCAATAAGTTCATGCATTTGTATGCTTAAAAAAATGAGTTTGATGTATTTCGCCTTAGAATTTATTATTTTTGTCATTTAGTATCGTGTCTATTTAGTATACTTAACAAGTGTTTGACATGGACCTATATTGACTTTGTACAACTACTGTTTGCCACATACCAATTGTGCGAAGAAGTGTTGGATACGTGTCCAACAAGTGTCGGAGTGTCCAAGTGTCCGACACGTGTCGAACACAGACACACTAGCCAAACTAAAGTGTCCGTGCTTCTTAGGCTGGCACATTTGGGAACTAAAGAGTTTTACAGATGGTCCTAATTGTTTGAGAATATTTGTGTTATCTCCCGAGGTTGGGCTTGGGTTTGACTTTGACTTCTAATCATCATTTGTTTATGTGCTTATTTTGTATCTCTAGAGTTTCTTCTTCAATACAATACTTTCTTATCAAAATATTAGAATTGGCCTTTCAATTCTCTCTGTTTTAGTTTGGTTAGATTCCTTGTTCAGTCTGCCAATATAAATATCTTTTATAATGAAAATTTCTTTTATTAAAAAATGGCACAGGTAATTACTCAATTTCTGAAAATGGAGACTCTACTCGATGACAGTGTGAAGCAGACAATTGATTTGCTAGTTGAAAGGGGTGGCACATCATTTACAGTACACCTAGTGGTGAGGCATTTTCATTTCACAATGTTGAACTCGTCATTGTCTAATTTTGTTGGTTTTATTTGCAAAACATCTTTGTTTATGATAAATAGAAAATAAAAGAAGAAATACAGAGAGATAATAAAACAAGCCTACAAATAGTAGACCTGAAAACATCAAAAGAGAAATAAAGCTAAAACAGAAGCTAACTATAAACAAAAGAGCAGAAAATGGAATGGAGCTTCCTAGAAGATGACAAAACTTTCCAACCGAGCTATAAACTTGTCGTCAAAAACCCTTTGGATTCACTCTGAGTTTTCAAAGCAGTTTTGATCCATGGAGAGCTTGCAATAACAAAAACCTTTCCATTTGGCTGACAATCAATTTGTCGTAATGAGTATGGGAAAATGTCCAGAGACTTTTCTGCTTCCAATACTTCCAGACTATCTTCATTAATAGCAACTGATAGGGAAAATTCCAATTACCCATGCGAATTAATAACCTGATTCTTGCATGACTCCCCAAACTCTTCATCTACTTCATAAATGCAAGTAGTGCTAAATACAACTTCCTCAATAAAGACACCTTCAGCGACTTTAATAAAAGATGTTTCAAGTGTTGGAAATCTTTCATCTTCCCATACGTTCTGGATCCTTTCAATTTCAAGACCTTATTATTGAATACAACAATACTTTCCTTATCATCCACGTGAGAGATTTTATGTGACCAGTTAATAACTTAAGAGCACCAAGTAGAGATAATCAAGATTCCACTAGAGATTTAATTTCTGATCACTAGAAGATCCCTTACAACTTCTGCTTCTTGTAACAATATCGAGGGAACCCAGTTCGACTTTCCTATTACTTCTCTTTAAAACTTTAGAGATAGATTAATCAAGCTTAGGCTTAATAGGAATTAATGAGATTTCTGATTTTTCAAGGAAATCAGCTAGACAATTATCCTTAGAATTACTAGAAGAAGTCAATAAATTGGGCTCCACTTGAAGAGTAATCAGATTCACCTTAATTTGTAGCCTTTGGGGAGAAGGAATCTGAAAAAAGATTTCTTATATCCTTTTCAAATGATTTCTCATTCTCAGGACTACTTACACAGACGACTGCATCCTCATCGAAATCAGAACTATCTAATTTACTTTGATGACTAGAAGAATAAATTTTGGTAGTCTAAAATGATCCAGGTACAAGTGACTATTGATGAAATCCTTCCTTTTCAATTAAAGAAGTCTTGACCTCTTTGGGTTAGTTTAGACTACCTCTTTGGGTCTGTTTGGTCGAACCGTTGTATTCTTTGCAAGAGGGAAGCTGAGAACCTGGATCATTTTCTTTGGGGCTGTGTGTTTGTTAGTGCCTTGTGAAGCTACTCTTTTGAGGAGTTTGGCTTTAACTTTGTTAGAGCTCAAGATTTTAGGAAGGCTTTTGAGGAGCTTCTTCTCCATCCACCCTTTCGCGAGAAAAGTTGTTTTTTGTGGCAGGTTGGGAGTTATGCGATTTTGTGGGGTCCTTAGGGTTAGAGAAATAACAGAATCTTCAAAGGATGGGAGAGTTCTTATAGCGATGTTTGGTCCCTTGTTAGATTCTATGTTTCTCTCTAGGCCTTAGTTTCTAAGCTCTTTTGGAACTACCCTTTAGGTCTTATTTTGCTTGATTGGAACCCCTTTTTATAGTTTGGCTCCCTTTTTCTGTAGGCTTCTTTTTTGTACGCGGTACGCCTATGTATTCTTTCATTTTTTCTCAATGAAAATTCGGTCTTTTATATAAAAGAAAAGTGTTTTTAAGTACAAAAAAAAAGTATTTTTAAGCTCTTAGAAGGTCATTCCAAATAGACTCTTCCTTTTCCGTAGAAGGCAGATTAGAATCATTTAATGAAGCAGCATTGAAGTCCCCATTCAAATTCCATTTAGAAAGATTGGATTCATTTAGACTTTTGCTCTTCTCTTCCGTTTTTCTTCTAGAATAGTTTAGAAGGTTTTTGTTTTAT
The DNA here is from genome assembly GCA_017139565.1 of Luffa aegyptiaca. Lineage (NCBI taxonomy): Eukaryota > Viridiplantae > Streptophyta > Magnoliopsida > Cucurbitales > Cucurbitaceae > Luffa > Luffa aegyptiaca. The sequence continues at coordinate 2,855,186 of CM029396.1, forward strand.
GGAGTCTTGTTAATCAATTGAGTCATATTTAATGACTCAACAATTAAGGAGTTGATACACTTGTCGACCACATTTATTTATTATTGCTATTACTATTCAAATTATTTACGACTCGCTTATTATAGCTTATTGAGCATGTAATAACTCTCATCCAGCTTGGTTCTTCTGTTTGGAAGATGAAATAAAGATGACAAGCATAATATGCACCAAATTGGTTGAAAACCTGTTCTATGAAAGTGTTCAATGGGCGTGGATAAACAAATGAGCTGATTTCTTGCATAACTGTTTACTTGTGAATTATCACCTTTATATACTTCATCCATCCCTTTGTGCTTTATCGGATAATGTGAGTAAAGTAGTTCCGCTTATTTTAGCTCAATGTGGTATTAAACTTGATCTGCTTATGATGTAAACAGGTACAAGATCTACATTCCATAACTCCCGATTACTTTTTAGAAGTAAGCGGTGCAGTGATACATCCTCTTTCATACCAGCAGGTGAGTGGATACTGCAGCTTGTGTATGATGCAAAAAGTGACTGTTGACATATCTAATGTTGAATTGTCGATTCTCCATCGATCTCCTTAATATGTTTTTTTTTTTTTTAAATTTTTAGCATTATATACTTGCATGATCAGTATATTCAAGCTCATGTTTGCTTCAAATTTTCGTTGTTAAGCTTATTTAGGCTTGTGTGAACTGTTTCCCCATCACCGCCTTTTTCAGTCAAATTTCCTCATAATTAATGGTATGCTTGTCAATGTTGTAAAAATAAAAAAGCAATGTGACAAAGTTGCTCAGAAAGTAATAAACTCTCCCCTTGTTTCCTTGTAATACAAGAAGTTTTGGCTTGATAATTGTTTTCATCCTTAATGTGGGAGCTTTAGGGTGTGTTTGGTTTAACTTTTCAAGTGTTTAATTTTGAAAATAAATCATTTTGAAAAAATTTCAAGTGTTTGGCAACCAGTAAAAATGACTTATTAGAAAATGAGATTGATAAATAAACCATTTTGAGAGAAACACTTGAAACCAACTTTTTAAAAAAGACTTCTTAAGTAAACAACAACTTGTGTATAAAAACATTTGTGAGGAAATGCAACCAAACATATGAGTGTTTAAATTCTAAACAACTTTTATACAAAATGTTTTTTAAAAAATGTATTCTTGAAAAACATTTAAATTAAAATGTATTCCAAACGGACCCTTATTGTGTTTCATTTTTTATTTTTATTAATTGCTGCAGACACTTGTCTTTACTAGACGCATGTTTAGCAAGCTTTATAGGTCTTCTTTACCATTATTAACTAATTATCTCCACTTTTCGCCTTGGCATATAGCTTTTAATGATTGTGCCTCTTTCTTATTAAAAACCATGATTATGCCTCTTGAATAGCACCATAACTTTGTTTAGCTTTACATCAATGCAGGCCAGAAACTTCCGTTTTAAATGTGGTCTTGTCTATGTTACAGAACCTGGGTACGTTTATAGTGATCTTATATTGGTTTTTTTTGGTTATTTTTAGTAGAATGCTTTCTCATAGCCATGCACATTCTAGAGTATTAGTAGTAGTTTATCTTTATCCTAGACATCTTCATGACCATATCACGTTTCTTTCAATCATCAATTTTAGGTTCTATTAGAGTTCACTTAGGACTCGAAAAAGTTTATAGCCTATAGTTCATGTGGTTTTAAACCAATTTGTGAACAGCTTTATCTTTCATTCTTGGTCCTTTTTATTTTATTATAAATTCCTGAGGTTGTTTACTTGTTTTATCTCAAGTTTCTGAAGTTGCATTGCACGTTGCTTCAAGTGTGGGATAGATGCATTGAAATATGTTTCTACCATGAGATATCCGTTTCTTCCTCTGCTAGAGAAAATTTAAAAATAATAAAGCCTGTTTTCTGAAAATTTGAAATCAAGAAAAATGTTGGATACAGTATTTTTCAATAAAATATAAGAAGTGTAATGTCTTGAATCTATTTTAAAAAAACATTGTAGTTTTAGAAGTACAAATAATTAATCAAAACAGTTTAGTGCTTGGGCCGTGTGCTTTCTTGTGCACTCGGGCCATGCCACCAAAACAGCTAGGCACACACCGATGCCATGCATTTGTATTGTCTATACTCATGCTCATGCCCACGCAACCATGGATGACTACACCCATTTTGGATCAAGTAAACTTCCCATTTGAAGGAGGGATCTATAGAAGATTGAGCTCATTGATGGTGTCTTTAACTATCTTTATTCCTCTGGAAATTTCCCACCTGAAGATCGCTCATGAGACCATCTTATGGCATTAAAATCTCCACTAACACACCTAGGCTTGTCGTGATATGAGTTCAAGGACCTTAATTCCGCCCATAAATACCTTCTTTCTCTAGAATCAGTGGGCCCATTGACATTGGTGATCCATACTTGACTACTACTAGAGAATGAAAGTAATAGGGATAAAGTATATTCTCCCTGTAGTAACTCCACAAAGGTTTAATCATCCTCTTATCAATCGTCAATAATTTTCTCTCCTCTTGAACCAGCACAATGTCAGGACAATGATTCTTTATGAACTTTTTGATACTGATTCTTTTGTTGACATCTCCAACCACCCTTCTAGTATTCCACTACAATATCTTTATATTTTAGAGCTGAAACGAAAGTAACCACTCAACAAACCGGCTGCTGAGAGACAAGAAAAACCCTCTATTAAAGTGACCTTCATCTGGCTGAACTTCAATTTTAGATTTAATCATCTGAGTTGGGGTTGGGTGTAAAGCCAATGGCTCTTAACCTTCCATTATCTGGCAAGACAATATTTCCAACCTATTCTTATTAAATGGAGATGCTTCAGGGTTGGAGAGGATTTCCTTTGTCCTAGGAGACTGATTAATATCCAGATCAAGCTTTGGTTTGATCGCATCTGCTTTGGTTTGATCGGCTCGATTCAGCTTGTTTAAAGGCGTCTTCATGGTGTTCTCTTTCTAAGATTTTTGATAATTACTCGATTCAGGACATTTATCTTAATTGGAATGCTTTTATCTCTCTTGTATAATTCTTATTGTTGCTTTTTTATTTGTTTTGTTTCACTCCCTTGTGGAGTTTGTATCTTTTGAGCAATAGCCTCTTTTCATTTCATCAATGAAAAGGTTCGTTTCTTGTTTCAAAATATCCAGATCAAGCATGAGAGAATTATATCCCTTGGTCACAGTCCGATCATGCAAAGTGGTAGCTGGTTGTTGAGCTTTTTCATTGAGATATTCCTCCTTTCCTTTTCTGCATGTATACATTTGAACTGACTACCAATGAGGATAATTATTCCAATTTAGTTCGTGACTAGAAATTGGCTTAGATGTTCGAACTAACATGGTTGAATTCCCCATAGAAGAGATTTGTATAATCCAGAAACAGTTGTTTTCATATAATCATTTTGAAATCACAAGCTTTTAGGAAGGGACTGGAATACTTCTTGTGTATCTGTCATATGTTTTTAGTTTATTGTTCTGTATGTCTATAGAACTTTGTTGTCTTTCTACAATGTGCTTATTTTTCCCTCCTTTTCTTCTCCCTTTTTATTCCCTTCCATGATTCCTTAAATCCCATAGGTTTGATCCTATAGAATCTGAACCTAAATTTGAAAATTTATTATTTGAAATATTTCATTATTTGAGAGGCTTGTATACTTTTTATGTTGCAGATATATGCTGTTTAGAGCAGGAGTTCCTCGTCATGCTATCATTAAGAAGTTTGCTGGTGAAGAAATTTCTAGAATTGAGGATCTAGTCTCAGTGTTATCCAAGTTGTCTAGGGGTACTCGTGTTCCTTTGGAATATATAAGCTATACTGATCGTCATCGAAGAAAGGTATATGTTAATTATAAGATGAAATACTTTTTTGATTGAGAACGAACTTTCATTGAGATAAAAATAAAAGAATACAAAAAAAACCAATAAGTCAGTCAAAAAAAAAAAAAAAACAAGAGCATACAAAAAAATTAACCCTCAAAAGAGCCAAACTAAACCAAGAAAAGGCTCGAATCCAACAAAATAAGATCTAACGAATAATTACAAAAATCTTTAGTTAAAGACGCCAAAAGCGAGGCCTTAGGACTAAACCTCCTCCCATGGCCTCTCAAACCCTCCCAAAGATCCTATTAGTTCTCCCTAGCCAGATGCCTCAAATGATGGTGAAAAAAAGTCCATCCAGGAGAGTGCTCCCCTTCTCCGTAGAGGGGGAATGGAGAAATACCGCCTCCATCATACGATTACAATCTCTCTTGCGAGCCAAGTTTACCCAGAAATCTTGAACATGCAATCCCAAATATGACAAGAAAATTGGCAGTGCCACAACAAATGACCTAGATCCTTGGATGCCTCCTTGCAAAGAAAACACCACTACGGTCTCACGACAAAGGAAAAGTGTCTTTGAATTCGATCCATAGTATTAATACCCCATGCAGGACTTGTCAAGTAAAGAATTTGACCTTTTTTGGAATATTCATCTTCCTCAACGAGTAGAAGGTCGAGGAGGGACTGATTTTGAAGGATAAGAATCGGGAGAGGGTGTAGGTGACACAAGTATATAGATAAAAAGATCGTCATCCTCCACTTGCCTCATACTAGGCAAAGATGAAATGAAAGGCTTGTCCTAAAAAAAAGTATCATCACAACATAAAAGATATCTGTTCGAACTAGGACAATAACATATGTATCTTTTTTGGACACAAAAATAACTTAAGAAAATGTACTTCAAAGATTTGAGGTCTAATTTTGTCTGATTAGGATGAACATCCTAAACAAAACAAGTACAACCAAATATTTTCAGCTCAATAGGACAAAGGTTTTGTTGGAAATAGATATGATAAAGAATCTGATCGTTAAGAACAAATGAAGGAATGCGATTAATCATGAAGCAAGCCATGGAAATTGCATCAACCCTAACATGGTTTGGAGCTTGCATTTGGAAAGATAATGCTCTTGCAGTTTCAAGAAGATGCTATTCTTTCATTCAACAACTCCATTTTGGGATGGAGTGTGGCACAAAATGATTGATGAAGAATTCCATGCTTACATAGGTACGACCTAAGTGCTTTAGAAAAGTACCCACTAGTATTGTCACTTCTCAAAACTATAAGGGAAAATCAAACGAAGTTTGAATTTTAGCGTGAAAATTACAAAAGTGAGAAGGTAATTGAGAATGATTCTTCATAAAATATAACAAAGTCATACGCAAGGAATCATCGACAAAGGTAATGGAATATTGAAATTAAGATCTGGACACAATTGGACAAGGACTCCAAATATTGAAATAAACTAATTTGAAAGATGCACTTGCTCGCTTATCGATTCTAGGCATCTTGAAACTACAAGAGCATAATCAATCATCTTGAAACTAAATGCATGTGAAAAGGGCTCGGAAAAAAAAAAGAAGAATAAAGCATAAATGAATAAATGGATCTTTGAGGTTGGGATCTCAAAATGACAAAAGTTAATAAAACAACTTGAACTTAATCATAACATCTTATTTGCAAAACTAATAACAGAACATTTTCAAGAATAAAAAAAACGTTTATAAATAGCTAAAATTGGGAAATCGTAAGACTTAATAAAGTTATGATCTGACATTGTCTCCATGACCTAGTTGGAAAGAATGCCCTTGAGTCCATGTTGACATTTGAAAAAAAACATGTAGCATAGGTGAGTACTATAATGCTAAATAAGTAGCCCCACTAACGGGGTTGGAGATGCATTCACATATAGAAAACATGTGAGGTAGTCAACATATCTATGTCTTCACTAAGTGAACAATTAACCTACCTTGAACTGTATCAACTCTGGGTGGTATCTGTGTGGGCCTAAACTATAAGATCAGACACCACCAGAAGATAGTCGGCGATTCTTCAGTGGTGGAAGGCCTCACCCAACATAATACTTCATGGGTAAGTGTGCTTGAAACTGATATTCTGTTATGTCAACTCGTGGTGTGGGATCTAAGTTGGCTAACCATAAGGCCAAGCCCATCAGAAGACAATTGATGGTCTATTTGTGGTGCAAGACCTCCCCACAAAGTCCGAGATCATCTTGGGACCCTTCTCAACATATCTTTGGCCAAAATTTTATAAACACTCGTCACCAAACTAATAGGTCTAAAGTTCTTAAACGTTTTAGCCCCCTCAGGAATAAAGTAGACAAAACTTTCATTTAGAGAGCTGGCTAACACCCTTCTTTCGTTAAATTCTCGAAAAACCTTCCACATATCCTCTTTCAAACGTTCCCAATTGTCCTGAAAAAATAGATGCTTTTGTTCGTTTTAGCTTATGTGGCAATGTTGTAGCATTTCCTTCTGCATAATTTAAAATTTCCCTACAACTATGGTGTAGCGTTTTGCTTCATTGTATGATCGGCCGTTCCCCATTAAACTCACATTCTACAAAATCTACCTTTCAAAATATTTTCTATCAGAAACCAGCTATGCCAAGGGCAAAGAACGTCAGTTAATTTGACATGGTAAGAAAAACAAGAATTAACTAAAACTAAGCAACCAACTATAGATGTAAGAAGGGCAAGGGGGGCACGTGCCCCGCCACTTTTTGAATATGTATATAATAATATACTTTTATAAATGAAAAGTGTTTGTGGCTCTTTGGTTCCTTTCTTTCCAAACTTGTAATTTAACCTAATTGATATTTGATAATGTGAATAATGCATCAAAGCAAAGTTACATTTATATATGTTTGGTGCCCCCTCTGACTTAAAATCTTGGATCCGCCACTGGATAGATTATTTATTTCTTTGGCAGGCTTGAGGTGCAGAGATTTGGTTGGAAAGGAATTATAGAATTTTAAAAAAGGGAGAGTTCTGTGGGGGAGTTGGGGAAAATTATTAGGTTTAATGCCTTCGTTTGGGCCTTGGTGTCTGAGGTTTTCTGTAGTTATTAGTTAGGCCTCTTTCTTTTGTTCTGCTATTTGTTTTTGTATGTCCCTGTATATAATTTCATATTTCTCGATTAAAGCTCAGTTTCTTTTATTGAAAAAATGTAATTGAAGATAGATGACTAGAAGGCCTCGTTTTTCCAATTTCGGTTTAAATTAAGCTTTAAAAATGTTTTTGTCAAACCATTGTCTCTCTCTCTTCACTAACAGCTTCTTGGAGGCTTTAATTTGAAATTATATCGTCATCTTTGAAATTATGTTTTTTATGCATTAATGCATACTGTTGTTCTTCTGGAGTGCTTATCAATTTTTTATTGCCTCTTTCCATACCTGCAGTCTGTCCTAGTTACAGTTGATCATCATGAATGGTATGCCCCACCACAAATATATGTTCGCGATGATAGTACTGGTTTGTGGATAGCCAAGCCTGCTATTCAACCTCACCTTCATTTGCAGTCTTCTCCATTGACTAATGTAGGAGAAGGTTATATGAACCAAACAGATGTACTCGGTGATGATTCTTCTCATTTAAGACATATGCATCCTGTGAACAACGTTGAAACAATTGATGGCGTGGTTAGTATGGAAACCAATTTTGAACATGTGTCAGAGGAGGCACGTTCTCAAGATAGATCTGATGCTGGAACTAAGAAACGAAGAGTTGAAGATGATCGATTGACTGATGAAAATGTTGCTGATAGTTCTTTTCACGAAACTCAGGAGACCATCTTGGAGGATGCAAGTGCTATGCAAACTGCAATTTTACGGGATTATCAAGGTGGAACAGTCGCAGCAGTTGCAGCTAATGCTTCATTTCCGGAACGTATTATAGAGCCTACTCTTGTGATGTTTGAGGTAAAATTGCAGTGCTTTTTGGATAAATAAACGATCTTTTTGATGAAATGAAATGATGTACGAGAGATGCAATTCATCACCAAGGGTGAGGTAATATTGCAATACTTGTGTGCAATGATGAAACATTCTCCTTGTGGCCTTGATTTTTTTTTTCCTCCCTTAGTGTGATGTTTTTTCTTCTTTTTATTCAAGTAGAGTAGTTATCAAATTAGTCAATATCTATTTCAAAATAACATAGTAGCAGTGAGTTGTTTAGTAGTTGTCAGAGACTATCTGATGCACATAATTTTATCATTTTTTTTATAGGAAGCAGATATTTCATTGATGAGATGAAATAGAATACAAAAGAAAGTCTTATTGCCTCCAATGCGACATTAGGGTATTTAAACTGTAATGACAAAATGGAGAAGATAATTTACTCCAATCCACACCTTTAAAATACTGATCCATGGACTACGAAGGCTGAAATTGGACTTCCCAAGTGTATGCCAATCATTGACACTAGATGTCACTTTACTCCAAAAAGCATGATGTTCTTCATAATATCTCCAACCCCATTTAGCAATTGAAGCAAGATTTTGGTGCTTTAAACCGGCAATACTCAATCCTCTATCAAATTGGAATTTGGAGGATAAATTCCATCTAACAAGATGATTGACCTGCCTCCATTATTCCCTTCCCAAAAGAAATTCCTAGTCTTTCTTCCTATTTCCAAACAAATACTTGAAGGAATAATAAAAAGAGGCCGAAGATTTTTAGTTTCTTTTTCTTCTTCTTCTTCTTCTTGTTATTTTTTTTTTAAACAAGAAACAAAGCTTTTCATAGATATAATGAAAAGAGGCTAATGTTCATAATTACAAACTCCATATGAGAGAGGAAATTTGTTGAGAAAATTGAAAATGAAAGGTTGAAAATAATATTGCGAATGCAATAATCAAACTCTCAATCTTTGTTGAACAAAGAGAGAAGATGGAAAATGAGAGAGTGTGATCCAAAAATGAATAAACTTCTAATTGAAGTAGAAAACTTGGTGATGCAAACTTTACATGGAAGTTCACCCTTTTATAGGTACAAGAATGAACATAACTTACAACAACATTAAAGTTAGAAACTCATAAAACTTCAAGAGAAAATTTAAAAGAGAAAAAAATTGAAATGTTTAGATCTAACTTCAAAACAATAAATTTAAAACATTAAACTGAAAAATTAAATGTAAAAAGAAAAAACGCATGACTCAACAAAATTTAAAACAACATAAAGAAACCAAATAAACAAAAACTATAAGGAGAAAATAAAAGCATTCCAGTTCAAATATAGATCCCGAATAGAATAATCAGCATAGAATTTAGAAAGAGAACACCATAGAGAAGCCTTAAGATGAGCCAATTGAAGATGATCAAAAGAGGAGAGATGCTTGTTTTGAAAGATCCTCTAATTTCTTTCAAACCAAAGCTCAAACAAAATGACTTTCAATGCATTACACCATAAAATTCTGGACTTGGTCGACAATGGAGGCCCAATAAGCAACTACAACACATTCCCAGAAGGCTGAAAAATGAAAACAAACTTTCCCAAGTTAGTCAAGAATATGAAAAATCAAAGACAATATGTTGAAGAGAATCCTTGACTGCCCAACAAAACAAAAAAACCGGTGGAGAAATGCAATATGAAGGAAGTTTTCGCTGAAGTACCTCTGAACAGTTCAAGGAACCGTAAGCATAATCCAAATTAAAACATTAACTCTCTTGGGACATTTGGACTTCCATAAAGCAGAAAATAAATCTTTATCCATAGGAAAATACAAGGCAAGATGCCTGGATAATGATTTTTACTGAAAATAAGCCCAAACATTTGAGAGACCACTTCCTTGAGTCACTTAACAATCCAACCATAGCTGTAGAAACACTAGTCAACAGTAACTGAAAATCAACAATCTCTTCGTCTTTAAGCATTCTTCTGAAAAAATATTCCAAGAAAGGGAAACAGCATCCCAGTGGTCAAAAACTGAAACATTGGGGGAAGAAGAAACCAAAAAAAGCCCTGGAAATGATTCTTTTCATCAAAATGCTTTAGTTTCATACTTCCGGAAGATATTTGAGGGAGCCGGATTCGTTGTGGTGCAAAGTTGTTAAGAGTATTCATGGGCAGAATCGTTTTAATTGGCATACTTCCGGAAGGGTTGGCTTGAGTCTTCGAAGTCCTTGGATTAGTATATTTAAGGTATGGAATCAAATTGAGAGTTTGGCTATTTTTAAACTTGGAAATGGCTCTCGAGTAGTTTTTTGGCATGACTTTTGGATTGGAGATCTTCCGTTTTATCTAAAATTTCCAAGTTTATTTCGAATTGCTTCTCTTCCAAATGCTTCTGTTAATGATCTTTGGGATGGGGAGACTTTTTCATGGAGTATTTCTTTCCGTCGGCTTCTTAAAGAGGAAGAATTTCTTGAGTTTCAACAGTTCATGGGCATTTTAAATGATGCCAGAATTTCAGATCTTTCGGATTCTCGCATTTGGTCTTTAGAGAGATCAGGTTTGTTCATCATTTGGCTGCTTCTTCAAATATGCACAAGGATGTGTTTAAAGCTCTTTGGAAGTCTAAATGTCCAAAACGTATTAACATTCTTTGTTGGATCATGATCTTTAGTTCTTTAAACAGCTCGGAGGTTCTTCAAAGGCGGCTTCCGTCTCATGTTTTATCTCCTTCCATTTGCCCTTTATGTTCAAGTGCCAGTGAATCTTTGCAGCACCTTTTCTTTGATTGTGTTTTTTCTTGCCAATGTTGGGCGAAGTTTATGTCTATTTTCAAGCTTCATTGGGTTTTCGATCAGTCATTTAAAGAAAATGTGCTACAACTTTTAATTGGTCCAGTTATTCAGCCGACTCCTAAATTATTATGGTTGAATGGTGTTAAAGCTATTTTATCAGAAATTTTGTTTGAAAGAAATCAGAGAGTTTTTCAGGACACTTCTCTTCCTTGGTTGGATCGTTTCAACTCAGCTCGCCTCAAAGCCTCGTCATGGAGCTCGTTGTCCAAGCTCTTTTCGGCCTTCTCTCTTCAGGATATTTGCCTTAATTGGGATGCTTTCATTTTTCCAGCCTAAGTCTTGATTGTTCTTCCGTTTTGGCTGTTTTTGCAATTGTTTCTTAGCCGTTTGTAGTCTCTTATTGGCTGTATTTGTCATTATTATGTTGTTTCCTTCGATTGGCTGTATTTTCGTTTCTTGTTTCATTGTATTTTGAGCATTAGTCTCTTTTCATTTCTTCAATGAAAAGTTTGTTTCCTTTTAAAAAAAAAAATGCTTTAGTTTCATAACCTTTTTCAAGAGAGTCCCAATCAACCGAATCAAGAGCTTTTTCTATATCAAGCTTTAATATCCATTCCTTCCTTTTTTAATCCTGTAATCTTCAACTACTTCATTTGCTATTAGGATTGAATCAAGGATTTTTCATCCTTCTACGAATGCACTCTGAGAAACTGAAATAATGTCTTTCAAACTGTCAGCAAGAACCTTAGCAAGTATCTTGTAAACTGATGATGTTAAACTTATGGGCCGAAAGTCTCTTACTGTAGTAAACAACTCTTTCTTTTGAACTAAGCAAATGAAATTCTTTTTTAAGCAAGAATTGACATGAGTGCTGATTTGTCATCCTTCTATGGATGCACTTTGAGAAACCAAAGTAATGTCTTTTAAACTGTCAGCTAGAACCTTAGCAATTATCATGTAAACTGATGATGTTAAACCTTTGGGCCGAAATTCTCTTACTGTAGTTAACAACTCTTTCTTTTTAACTAAGCAAATGAAATTCTTTTTTAAGCAAGAATTCACATGAGTGCTGATATGAAATTCCTTGAAAAAATCTTGAGAAATCTCCTTTTAGCAAATGCTAGAATTTGATAAAAAATTCAGTAGTGAACCCATCGGGACCCAGGGCTTTATTCTTACCAAGGCTAGTAACAGCTTTCCATATTTGCTTATCCGAGAAAGTAACTTACAATTATCTTCAAGTGAAACAACATTCCAATGAAGATTAAAGGTATGGATCGTGTACCTGGAAGCTTTGTATATAACGATGAAATAAAACCAATGGTCTCAGCTTCAATTGCATTAGAAGACAGCAAGGAATCCCCATGTTCAGACTGAAGTTCAGAAATCAGTAACTTTCTCTTTTTCGCTGCCAAGAATCTGTAGAAGAAGCCTGTATTCTCATTACCTGCCTTTAGCCACTGAAGTTTGCTCTTTCGAATCAAATTTCTTTCTTCTTTTACGTACTGCTGCGCATCTTCACTAACCCTTTTCTTATCTTTTTCATCTTCTTCTTCCTCTATTTTTTATCCCTTCTGATTTGTGGGAACAAGGAGTTGTTCTTGCTGTAATAATGATCTGCTAGGGGTGTTTGGCCCAAGGAGTTGGAGTTATGAAATCTGGAGTTGTTTTGTCCTAGGAGTTGGAGTAGGGGTCAATAAGTTTGTGGGACCCATAATAAAGTGTTGGAATAGGAGTTAATAAGTTTGTGGAGTCCACAATAGAGTGTTGTAATTGGTTAATAAGTTTGTGGGCCCCACAATTGGATGTTGCATGTCCTTGGACCAAACAAGGGGGGTTGAGTGGAGTTATTAACTCCACCCTAAACTCTAATGTTTTCTTCTCTCGAAGGGAATGTGTTGCATTCAAGAAGCACATTTTAAACCATTAGCTTTAATAATGAGGTGTTTTTTGATCGTTTGTTTAAATGTTGTTTCTGATTTTGACAGAGTTCTGTAATTACCTTTTCTTTTATTTAACCACCTAGTTTTTATGTTCTTTCTCTCTCCTGTCAATGAGTTTTAGGGAGATGCCTAATTCTCCTCCTCTCATCTGTATATCTTGTTCAGTTAATAAATGTTCATTATCTTAAAACAAAATGATGTTTCCATCATCCTGCAGGTTCATGTGCCACCATCATGTATGCTTGATGGTGTTCATTCACAACATTTTTTTGGGACAGGTGTTATAATATACCACTCTCAAAGCATGGGACTAGTGGCTGTGGACAAGAACACCGTTGCAATATCATCTTGTGATATTATGCTATCTTTTGCCGCCTTTCCCATAGAGATTCCAGGGGAGGTAAAATTTTGTAGGTCTGAATGTCAATGATGCCAGCAATCGTGGACTGTGATTTTTCACTTTTGTTTTTGTGTTTTTTTTTGGATAAGAAACTTCGGGACTTTTATAGACAAAAAAGAAGAGAGAACAACCTAGAGGCATGGGGTAGAGGATACCCCTTCCAAAAACTACTTCAAAACAGCTCTTCAATAGTTGATAACTGAAATTTTCACTTCTTTCTTTACTTCTTTTCTTGCAGGTGGTCTTTTTGCATCCTGTTCATAACTATGCTCTTGTTGCATATGACCCCTCGTCTCTTGGATCTGTTGGTGCCTCAGCAGTTCAGGCTGCAAAATTACTTCCCGGTAGGGTTTTCTTTTCTTTAATCACTTAATTTTATTACGGTATAAATACTAGTACTTTGTATGGGTTCTTTTCACTTAAGAATCAAAATTCTAGTTTCTCTATCGGTTTGCACACCCTGGATGCAATGGATGATGGAGACCTGCAAGCAAACAAATGGTAGTAGGGTTTCTGATAAATTGGATGCAAGTGCAACACCAAATGATTTTTTTTTTTATTTGAAATGTGTATGCCTGATCAGTGGTTTGGGATTGCAGCTTTTTATTCGCTTTAGCATTGCGAAGAATGGAATGTCTACATAGTGAAAGACTGATCTTATTAATAAAGGATATCTAGTTCAAATTTATCAAGGAGTTGCTGGGAAATTTGTTTTAAAATTGTCTTATACAGCCATGATCAGGTGGCTTGGGTTGTAAAAGGCGAGACTGATGTGCACACATAAGATTATTGTTCACAAGTCCTAGATTAAACCCAAAATGAACAATTTCAATTGTTTAAAAAATGATAACCTTCATGACAAATCAAGGGATGACTTTCTAAACAATTGTCTAGACAGGTTTTTGCCAAGTTTTCTGTTTTAAAAAAAAAAAAATAAAGTTTCAAACTCAACTCCTAAACAGCTCCCTAGTGTCTATCACTAACGATCTTTAAAGATGGTGCGCGCCTGGGGATGGTAAAAGCCAGTGTGGTAAGTTGTCATGAAATAATGATAAATCAAATTTTATTTCATTGGCTTGATCAGTTCCAGTGTGCTAGATAAGAGCTTCCTCTTGTTGTTCTCTTCCAAAGCTTTTTTATGAGTTTTATTTAAGGGATATGTGTTTAAATTGAGATACTTTTAATTTTCCTTTGTAAACTTTATTGTTCTTGTTTCACTTCTTTTTTTTTAGATAAATAACCAATTTTTATTGAAAAAAAAAATAAAGAATACAAGGGCATCTAACAAACCAAACCCACGAAAGGAAGCCCAACCAAAGAAAAGGGCTTCAGTCAAGTTAAAAAAAAAAAAAACCTAGAGAATAATTACAAAACAACTTCATTTGATCTTTAGTATCTTTTTATTTGTTTGATGAAATGTTCCGATTCTTGTTAAAAAGTAAGAATATCCATCATTTTTGTAAAAGATATATCCTTGTGTGTTGAATCATTGCATTATTGTATTAAAATAATTCTGTTTTCTTCCTGAAATTGCAATGGATAGAGAAATTAGATTAAGAAATTATAAGCTTGGAAGTTATGTGAAATTTCATAACCCATCAACTTAAGCTTTTGGGTTGATTGATGACTTAACATGGTATCAGATCAGGAGGTCATGTGTTCAAATTCTTGTAATGTCTTTTCCTCCCTAATTAATATTGATTTCCACTTGTTGGGTCTTCTATCGATAGTACTTCCAGCCTAGTTTGCATCGGTATATACTTCTATTTGGAAGTGATGGCTCTTTTTGAATAAAATACCTTTTCCCAGAGCTCCTTTTAAATATCTCACGTTTCTATCGACAACTTCAAAATAAGTCAGTCCAGGTGCATGCATAAATTGACTTACCACACCTACAACAAAAGCAATATTTGGATGTGCATGAGACAAATAAATTATTCTTCCCACATGTCTCTAGTATCGTTCCTTGACTTTTATTTCTTCTCCTTTTGCTCTTGTAATTTTAGATTGTGCTCAATATGAGTTTATGCAACTCTACAGCCAAGTAATCTTGTTTCTTCAAGTAAGTCAAGGACATATTTTCTCTAAATAACAAAGATACCCTTCTTTGATCTTGCAAATTCCATCTGTAGGAAATATTTTAATGTTCCTAACTCCTTGGTTTGAAACTCACTTTGCAAGATTTTTCTTGAGATCAACTAGACATGCTTCATCATCACCTGTGAGAATAATATTATCTACATGGACAATCAAAATTGAGATTTTATTATTCTCGGAGCGTTTATAAATATAGTATGGTCAGCTTGGCTCTAAAGAAATCTAACTTTTCCAAATCGTTCAAACCAAGCTCTCGGAGGCTTTTTGAGACCATAGAGAGATTTCTTTAATCTCCAGATTTATTGCGACCAAGTTTCTTTTCAAAACCTAGTGGTAAGTGCATAATAACTTCTTCCTCAAGATCGCCATTGAGAAAAACATTTCTCTTATCAAGTTGGTAGAGAAACCTCTCTGAATTAGTGCAAGAGACAAAAGAAACTCTAATAGAGTTAATTTTGGCAACAAGTGCCAATGTTCCCTCCTTATCAATTCCATAGGTATAAGTGAAGCCTTAGAGCTACAAATTTAGCCTTGTATCGCTCAATACTGCCATCTACTATATATTTTATGGTGAACACTCATTTAGATCCCAAGTACTACTTTGTGATAGAGCATTCATCTCCTCCATAACTACTAGTTTCCAATTTGGATCTTCTAAGGCTTCATGTATATTTCTTGGAACAAATAAATCTGTTATCTTAAATGTGAAAGCTCTATGACTATTTGACAGGTTTTGATATGAAATGTAGTTTGCAATATGATATTTGGTACAACTTCAAAAAAAATTTCCTAATAGCTATGGGAACATTGAGATGAAACACAACTGGTAAAGTGTTTTGAATAGATGAAGTAGGAATAAGAGAAGGATTACCAAACTTTTTAGTTTCATTTCTCGAAGATTCAAAATGACTTTTGAAAGAGTAACCATTTATCTTTGGATGGGTGGAAACATGTCCTGCTTTCCAAAGGAGGAAGAGTCACTCTAGCTCAATCCGTCCTCAATAGCATCCCTCTCTATCAGTTTTCTATATTTAAAGCTCCGAATTCTGTAGTAAAAGGCATGGAAAAGTTGATTAGAGACTTCATTTGGAGTGGGGGGAATTATAAGCCGGGAAAAATCTAGTGAGATGGGAGTGGGCTGGCCTCCCCTTGGTTTCGGGTGGTTTGGGTGTTGGTTCTCTAGCCTTTCGTATTGACGCCCTCTTGTCCAAATGGCTATGGAGATTCACTCAAGAAAAAGAGGCTCTGTGGAGGAAGGTGATTAGAAGTATCTATGGCATTATTCCTTTTGGGTGGAAAACAGAGAAGTTAAATGAAATAAAAGGGTGTAGACCCTGGAAAGACATCGCCAAGAACTACCCTTTCTTCGACCGGTTCTCTAAGTTTAAAGCGGGCTGTGGTAAGAAGATTCGATTTTGGGAAGATGCTTGGGTGGATCGTGAGTCCCTGAAAAATTTATTCCCTGATATTTTCAGCTTATCCTACAAGAAAGATAAATCTATTTTTGATTGCTGGAATATGGAAAATAAATCCTGGGATTTGGGGCTTAGTAGAGGTGTGTTTGACCATGAAATTGCTAGTTGGGTGGCCTTGGTGGATAAGTTGAATGCTTTCAGTTTAAGGGATGAGGATGACAAACTAGTGTGGTCGGCAGAGAGGTCTGGAGCCTTCACCACCAAATCTGCTTTTGAGCTTCTTGCAAAGCAAAGGCCGAAAATACATTCCCCCTTGGTGAAGCTGATATGGAAGCATAAAAGCCCTAAAAAGTCCAAGATTTTTTTGTGGTCCTTGGCTTATAGAAGCATCAATACGGATGATTTAATTCAAAGAAAGTTTAGAAACCGGGCTCTCTCCCCCTCGGCGTGTAGAATGTGCCTAAACAAGGCTGAAGATGTGGATCATTTGTTCCTCAGATGCAGCTTTGCTTACTCTGGGTGGAACTTCATAGCAAACCTGTTGGGTTTGTCTTGGTGCCTTCCAAAGCACATTGAAGACTGGATGGTGGAAGTGTTATATGGATGGAATTTGCAGGGCAAAGCCAACGTGATTAGTTCGTGTGCTTTTAGAGCCTTCGTGTGGGCTTTATGGAAAGAAAGGAAGAGCATAACTTTTGAAGATAAGCTTATAGATCTCGATTCCTTTTGTAGTTTTGTACAAAACATAGCTTCTTGGTGGATTAGCCTTCACAAGAAATTCTTTTGTAACTATGGTTTACTCATGATTGTAAATGATTGGAAAGCTCTCATGAAGTAGCTTTAGTTTTTTGGGAGGGGGCTCTCTCATCCCCTGCCCTTAGGCTATTATGTCTTTTTTGTTGAATGCAGCCGTTTGTCTCTTATCTAAAAAAAAAAAAAAAAACTTTGGGTTTATCAATTAAACCCCTAACTAATAATGGTATCAATTAAAACCCTAAACTTTCATAAGTGAATCGATTTGCACCCTCCGTTAGATTTCATTTTAAAACCATTAATGCCTAATTTTCACCTATGTATAATACGAGTAGTTTTCCATCTTCCCACCTCCCTCCATTTTTCTCTACTTATTTAGAAAGAATTTTGATGATAATTTGTCGAGAAGAATAATTTTATTTATTTGATTTTGAGTTGATTTTGAATTGAATCAAGTGAAAATAGTTATAATTCACTGTCGAATGGTCTAAATTGAAAATTTAGGGTTTAAATTTATACAATTGTTAATTGAAAATTTAGTGGTTAAATTGATTCAATTTTTAGTTTGAGGTTTTAATCGGTATAACTCCCAAAGTTTAGGGGTATAAATTGATTTTTTCCTGATTGTCTTTTGTTTAATTTGAACTTTACCGTGTAAGAAAATCTTTACTCTTCCTGAACAGAGCCTGCACTACGGCGTGGTGATTCAGTCTATCTTGTTGGATTAAGTAGAAGTCTGCAAGCAACTTCCAGAAAATCAATTGTAACCAATCCTTGTGCTGCATTAAATATTGGCTCTGCCGATTCTCCACGATACAGAGCTACTAATATGGAAGTAATTGAGCTTGACACTGGTACATAAAGGTTTTATCTTATATGACATAATAAACCATCAATTATAATATTAAGATGTCTTATAATAGTAATTTTATATCAGATTTTGGTAGTACTTTTTCGGGAGTGCTCACAGATGAGCATGGGAGGGTCCAAGCTATCTGGGGAAGTTTTTCTACTCAGGTTAGTATGTTTGTCCTCTGAACCAAACTTTGTTGTAGAACGCGACTGACAGTTTGGATCACGTATGCAGCTGAAGTTTGGCTGCAGCTCATCAGAAGATCATCAGTTTGTTAGAGGTATTCCTATATATACCATCAGCCAAGTCCTTGACAAAATTCTTTCTGGAGCAAATGGACCTCCTCTTCTAATAAATGGAGTGAAAAGGCCAATGCCCCTAGTTAGGATTTTGGAAGTTGAACTTTATCCAACACTGCTCTCAAAGGCCAGGAGTTTTGGACTAAGCGATGAATGGGTGCAGGTATTTTTCTAGTTTGATCAAAGTTTAACTTTCTAAGTACGGTGATTATGCTGCATCTATATCTTTCTAACTGAACTTACATTCAGGACCCTTGACTTGGGGAAATATTTTTTATTTATAGATTGATGAATTAATAACTTTACATCCTTAAACATAAATGTAATTCTTCCAATAATAATCATAGATCATGTACTACTTTGAATGTGGTGAAACCTTTTTTCTTTTGTTCTTTGCAAATCTTATTATCTTTAACTGATGAACTCCCTCTAGACTCCATTTTTTCTTTATCTGAAATCTGAATTATATTATGCAACTCTAGTGCTTGGTGGTTACTTTTTGATATTTGTTGTCAAAAGACAATATTGTTAATATTATAACAATTTGTTCGCTGTCTGTCTCTTAACCTTTATTCAAGGCTCTTGTTAAGAAAGATCCAATCAGGCGGCAGGTTTTACGAGTTAAAGGTTGTTTAGCCGGATCAAAGGCTGAAAATCTACTAGAGCAAGGAGATATGGTCTTGGCAATTAATAAACAGCCAATTACGTGCTTCTATGACATAGAAAATGCTTGCCAAGAACTAGACAGAAATAATAGCACTGATGGAAAACTTAACATGACTATTTTCCGGCAGGTGAGCCAAATTTCCTTCGTTTTTTTCTCTTCATTTCTTTAAACTTTCTTATAGGCTAGTGGTCTGAGTAGGGTGTGGAAAGAGAAATGCTGTCACGACTAACAGCCTTTTCGGCATTGTGCTTGACTAGATATTACTAAATTTTATATGGTTTTGCTGGCATTTCAGGGACATGAAATTGATCTTCTTGTTGGGACGGATGTAAGAGATGGGAATGGCACAACCCGCGTAATAAATTGGTGTGGGTGCATTGTTCAAGATCCTCATCCTGCAGTGCGTGCTCTTGGATTTCTTCCTGAAGAAGGTCATGGTGTATATGTGGCAAGGTACTGCTTTATTTAGCAACTTTTCAGGGTACTGATTCCTGGGATTATGGCATGGGTTTGTGATATGCCTCATTTATTGGGCGGCAGCATTACATACAATGATTTAATAAGGGTAAATTTAATTTCAAACCCCCTACTGGTAACCTATGAAGCTCATACATTTTGGTTTGGATAACATGTTTTTGTCCAACACGTATCGAAGATTCCAACACTTGCTGAAAATGTTTTAGATGCTTGTTAAGCACAAACTGCACAATAAACACTAGTTGAACAATTTTGAACAAAAAAAAAACATGCTGGGAAAAACCACTAAAAGAATTCCACCCACGAATTGAAAACAAGGCTGAAAAGAAGAGGAGCCAGCAGAAAACACCAAACCGCAGGAAAAAACCACACAGAAGGACAGCCTAAATCTTTGAGAACCCAAGGAAAAAACTGCAGAGATAGAACCTAAGCTTTGATCTTGTAAATCTCAAGGCCACAATCCTTTAGAAAGGAAGAAAAAGCAAATTTTTTAACTTCCAAAAAACTCTTTGAAGGAGAGTCAAAATCTTCTTGAAAAAGGTCATTAAGGAGACCCACCAATAGCACCATCAGTTGTGACCTTGTCTTGCTCTATGACAGATGGAAGGTTGAACTCTATATCAAAACTACTAATACTCACCATAGATTCCTTGTCTGGCTCCACTTCTTTCTCCCAAAAATATGCCTTATTGAAAGTCCCAGATGATGAATAAAAAGCTCCCTTTGAAAGCCGAGAATCAAATAAAGGAAGAGAAGAGTTGATGGACAAAGGGAGAGAGCTGGACTTGAAAGGGTCCTCATTAATAGTTCTATTCTGCCGTAGAGGGATCTCAACCGAAGGATCTAATAAAAGAGTACATTTTTCTTCAAGGAGATCATGATTAGGGACAATTTCATGAGCTGCAATCATCAGGGAAGTGTTTAAAGAGGCTGGAATCTCTTTCCTAGTATAATAAGGATAGGCTTTGATAAAAGCATTTTATATATTTTTCAAACACACTTGAATTAAAGTATTCAGACTTTTGTTATATTTATTTACTTTTCAGAAAACAATGGGAACAAAAAGAAAAAAGGAAAAAATAATAAATTTTGAGAGTGAAAAACAACCCACTTTTTGTTTTAAGCATATAAATTTATGAATATTATTTCTTAGACAACAAATGCAGTAGGCCTGGACAGTTGTCTATGAGATTAATTAAGGTGCGTGTGCGCGTAATGTCATCTGGAAACTCATAGATATAAGAAAATTATGGATGAATATTATTGAGTTTAAGTTTCTTACGTATAAGAAGTTAAATAGTATAGAAAAATGATAAGTTGTTTTCAAATTTTTTCAAATGTCGTGATATAAGGAAAACTAGGCTCCTAGTTTCTTCCCCCTCGAGTATTGCATATTTATTTGTTTTACGTTCTCTCATAGGAAAATATCATGTACTAAAATGAGTTTTCAATGTCAGAATCATTGAAATGTTTTGAAATAAAATGTATATTTAAAATTATGTAATTTTTTCATAAATACTTGTCATGTCCATGCCCTAAATTTTGTTTTGGATGTGTTTCGTTTCCATGACTCTTTGGGGTTACATGCAATCATAATGACCTTCATCTTCCAAATTCTCGAAAAAGATTCATGTTGTATAATTTTTTCCAAATTAAACCTTCTATCATAGACCCACCCAAATTAGATTGTATTAACACAGTCTGCTTTTATATATTAATTGTCATGATTGTTTTAAAAGTTATGATATTGAATATTTGCTCCATGACTGCTTTCGTCACTTTTCCAGGTGGTGTCATGGGAGTCCAGTACATAGATATGGTCTTTATGCTCTTCAATGGATAGTTGAAGTGAATGGGAAGCTAACTCCTGATTTAGATACTTTTGTTAATGTGACTAAGGTATGTATTTGTAGTTTGAATGACATATTTACTCATACTAATATGTTTAGATATTGCATTATTTTATCTCCACTCCAGTACCTTTTGTTGTGTTACTAAATGCTGGTTCCTATGATAATGAACTCTCTCTATCTTGACTGGAACTGAATGCTCCCCGTGCACAACCACTGAATTTAATACCTTTTACTCACCAACCATATTAATAAATTGCTCCCCATACATGACATTTCAAAAAACTTCCTCTTACATACCTACCTCATAAATAAATTGCTCTTCACAACCAGCAGCCTCCTTATTTGATGCTGAATCGAATACAAGTGATGAAACATCTTCCCAATGAGTCTACATTTTCCCAGCCAATGTCTTTGGAACTCCAGAGTGATTTAATCAAACCTCTATCAATTTTCTGAAATTTGGTTTTCTGTGTCAGTACAACATCAGGACAAGCTTGATGTAAAAGCTTCTTGACCCTTAGTCTCTTGCTAGAATCCCCCAACCCTCTTATATTCCAAGAGATGATTTTCATAACTCTCTCTAACTCGACCTTAGGTCAACTCTTCTTTGAAACATATATCTATTTGATTAGTGTTAGGAATACTATTGGAGTGGATGTTAAAAATATTATTAGTATATAAGTGCATTTCAGTAATTAGTTGAGAGGTTTGTTAGTAAGAGTGGTTATAAATAGTGTGTGTAGAGGGGTGGAGGTATTGATTTAGTTGTTTAGGCTTAAATTTATCCACGTGGGAGTTTTCCAAGTTCTTAAATTACTTGGATATTTTATTGAATTTTCTTATTCTGCAAGTTATCCATATCATACCCAGATTTGAATTACGTTCAAGCATCTTGTCCTAATAGAGTTTGGACTTAGCAAAAGTACAATGGTGGCACACACATCTCAAAGAAGAATGGTCGTGGAAATTAAGGAGATTAATAATCATGAGAATGATTATAAGAATGTGGGTCGTGGATATTAGTGCGAATCTCCTTCATTCTCGTATAACATAATTTTTTTTTCCCAAATCAGGGACATGCCAAATTGTAGTAATGAATCTTCAAAAAACAAAAAAAATTGTACTAATGATTGAAGGCTGGTCTTGGGGAGGGGATAAGGGTTATTATTGGTTTCAGAAAGATTGTCTGGATGAACCTAACTGCTCCAGCAAAAGGAGAAGGAAACAAATGGAAATCAATGGGGTTGGTTGTTGGGATTTTTCTCTGTCGAATTCATTCGGGTCTCTGGGGTTAATTAGTCATTAGTTCATTCTATACATATTGCCTATTAATTGACTGAAAATTTCCAATGGATAATAACTGCCACAGCCATTCCCAATCATTGTTGGACATAGAATATTCTTTGAGCACCAATTAGAGCAAGAGCCTGGCACGTTGCAGCAGTACATAAATTGATTTGTTGGGAGGCGAAATGGAAAAATAAGCTCAACAACACCATTTAGCCATTTTTTTTTTCACGCTGTAATTTGTTAGGAATGTTATTATGGTATTAAGAGTATATTAGTAATTAGCTAAGGAGTTTGTTGGGAGGGATTTGTTATAATTCGAGTGAGTGAGAAAAGATAAAGATAGGCATTGATTTGGTGGGGTTAAGCTTGAGTGTAAATGCTCAAGAGAGGGAGGTTACAAATATCTCGAATACTTGGAGAGTTGTATGCTAATTTCTTTATCTTTTATGCTTCAATAAATTTTAGCTATCTGGATTCTATCACATTTATCTCTACGAAAAAAAACAATCATAGAAATGACTTTATAACACTGATGTTTTTGTTTACAAACCTGCTTTATCCTAGACTTTTGGATCTTTTTTGGTGCATTAACTTTTTTGTAACTATGTGTGACTTGTGAGGATACTAGTATGGTATATATAGGGAATAGTATTAGATTAAGAGTAAGGGCATATTAGTAATTGGTTAAGACGTCTTGGTTATAAATAGAGAAGTTAGGGGTCACAGAAGGTGTGGAGAATTTTAGTAGCAGTGTCCATGGTAGGACTCTTGGGAGAGAATTAGCTCTCTCGAAAGGCTATTAGTATATTGTAGTTTCTCTTGATATTGCAATATATGTCTAAGTGTGTTCTCAGTGCTCGGGTTCCTAACACTATGATGTGGATGGGTAAGGTCATCATTTCTGTAAAATTCTTCGGTCGTTGCTTATCTATGTGATTCTTTTCTTCATTGATCAGGAGCTAGAACACGAGGAGTTTGTTCGTGTGAGGACAGTCCACCTGAACGGGAAACCCCGTGTTCTAACACTGAAGCAGAATTTACACTATTGGCCTACATGGGAGTTAAGATTCGATCCCGACACGGCAATGTGGCGCCGTGTGACAATTAAAGCATTGGACTCGAATAATTCATGAAGGTCATCCTTAAACTACCACTGAAGAGCACACCTCCTGGAGGAACATCAAAAGATTGGAGATTGAAGCCATTGCCTCTATCAAGAGTTAGCGTGCACAATATTACAGCTTCCTCACAATTTTGAAATCAGTTGAGAAATTTCAGAATATTTTTATCAAATTGTCCCACGAGTCCATATTCTAGTAAATATCTAAATGTTTGGGGATTTCATTTTTATGACTTTAGATATTTGTATATTGGAATAATCAGTGTTATAGTCGGGGAAAAAGAAAATAAAGTGGAATTTTGCACGATTGTACACTAAGTTTCATGTATTAATAGGGTCTAATTATTTTGTCCCTTTTAGAAATGTCTTTGGAAGACAAATGAAAACTGATCAAAAAACGAAAAACAATATCTACGCAAATGTTTTCTTATTTAGGCTCCGTTTGACATTTGGATTTTGGTTTTTGGTTTTTGAAAATTAAGTTTATACATTTTGTTTCTCTTCTCAAAAAAAAAAAATTAAGTTTATACACACATACTTTCACCTATAAGTTTCTTGGTTTTAGCATCAATCTTCTACTTTGTTTTCAAAAATCAAGTTCAATTTTAGAAGAAGAAAAAAAAAGTAGTTTTCAAAAACTTGTCTTTGTTTTTAAAATTTGGCTAGGAATTCAAATGCAACTTTAACTAAGATGAAAGTCATGGTAGGAAATCTAAGAGAAAATAAGTCTAATTTTCAAAAACCAAATGGTTATCAAACGGGACCTAATTGTTTTGACTAAGAAAAATAACATTTGGTTTGATGGAAATGGAAAATCATTTTTCTTTTCCAAAGATAGGAAATTACTAAATAAAGAAAATTAAAGGATTCATATACAACAAATGAGCTAAAAAGAACTACAAAAGTTGTCTTGTTCAGGATATTTATTACTAGACACAATTCTTTTTTTAAAAAAAAGAACAGAATATATATATATATATATTTGAAAAGCAATAACAGAATAATTGGGAGTATTGATTTCAACACTTGCCTAGTATGATTCAATTGAATGAAATGGTTTTCATATCAAATTGAGTGTTTCTAGTAAATGATTTTCTTAATTAAACCAAAAGAAATCGACAATAATTTTAGGGTTTGTATGAGCAATACACTTTAACCAATCACAAATTGGCACATGGCAAACGATTATTTATCTACTTTGAGATCAATTAAAAATTAACATGTTTTCAAATTAAATTAAATGACATTAAATTAGAAAAACAAATAATATCACATGTCTATTTATGGCCATTTGAGTTTAATTCAATTAGATTATGTCATATTTTATATCTATGTAGGATACTAAATTAGATAAGATAGACAAAAATTAGTAGAATCAGAATTTGTCATTTGTACATGATGACATAAGACATAAGTCAGTCTAATTACATTTCACTGTGGTTATAACACAAGCTAATTCAATTCGATTGTGTTGTGTATTTGATGATATAAAGTCGGTTCAACCAGATTTCGTTGCAGGCATCAGATGGCATGAGTTAAGTCAATCAAATTGCATCAGATGGCATGAGTTAAGTCAATCAAATTGCATCATGTAACATGATAACAAAAGATGATCCACTTATATTGCACCATGATCCTCTGATGACATGAATTACACCAATCAAAATACGTCATGTGTATCTTCTGACAAAAATTGGTCCAATCAAATCATATCACATAGTAGTGAGTTCACAATCAGATAGGTCCAAGTCCATCTAAAGTTCTATACAAATAGCAGAAGTCACCCCACATTTCCACATTTATAACTTTCAGAATTCCTAAAATGAGAGAAATTTTAGAAGATTGAAGGCTCTCTAGATCCTAAAATACTTTTTAAAGAGTGAAGACTTGGAAATCATAATACTTTGAAGACCAAGAATCTCATTTGAAAAAAAAATGAAGTTGAAGATCTAATCCTGAGCATAAGCTATGTCTTAATAGTGTATCATGATGTATCATAATATTGCTTCTGTTATGAGTTTGTTAGGAAGTTTAATTTCTGTTGTATTTGTTATTCTCCTAGCTTGTACATATATTCTTAATTATTTCAGTAATAAGATATGGGAGAGAATTCATTCAACTCTGATTTTCAGCATGGTATCAGAGCACCTTGACTAGCATAATTTTTTTTTCCATCGTCTCTCTCTTCTTCCACTCGTTGGATCTGCCTTCGTCGATTTTTTTTCCCTCGCGAAATATGCAGCCCTCATCAGCCCTAGTTTCGAACTCAGTTTCGAATTCTTCGTCAAATTCTTATGTTTCACTTCTGAATAACATCTGTAATCTTGTATCAGTTCGATTGGATTCTTCGAACTATGTGTTGTGGCATTTTCAGATCTCACCACTTCTGAAATCACACAAATTATTCAAGTATGTTGATGGTACAATTAAAGCTCCTCCAGCAACTCTTCGTGTAGCGGGACAATCTCCTGATGAACCTGCTCCTGTGAATCCTGAGTATGAACAATGGTATGAGAGGGATCAAGCACTCATTACTTTGATTAATGCTACTCTCTCTCAGACGGCCTTGTCGCATGTGATCGGTTGCAAGACATCCAAAGAAGTTTGGGACAGATTGGCAAAGCATTTTTCATCTTCGACGAGGACGAATATTGTAGGTCTGAAATCTGAATTACCGAGTATTACCAAGAAACCGAATGAATCAATTGATCTATATGTTCAACGAATCAATGATGTTGTGAATCGTTGGTTGCTGTCTCTGTTGTTATTGATTCAGAAGATTTGGTCGTTTACGCCATCAATGGCTTACCTTCTACCTACAGTGTTTACAAGACTTCTCTCTGTACGCGTTCCCAGACCTTGACGTTTGATGAACTTCATATTCACATGAAGACTGAAGAAACGACTCTTGAAAAATAGTCTTGAATTGATGATGCAGCCTCAGTACAGCATCTGGCCATGGCTGCGAATTTTGTTTCTCAAGGCAGAGGAAATTGGAGAGGTCAAGGTCGAGGTAGAGACCAGTTTGATTCTAATCGAAGCGGAGGTCGTGGTCGTGGTAATCAGTCCTCTTTCAATCTTAATAATAACTATAATAATAATTTTTCCTATGCTTCTCCTACTTCAGGATATTTTTCGAACAAAGTTTACGGTCAAATTTGTCAAAAATTTGGACATATTGCGCTGGACTGTTACAATCCTCCTGCAAAGCTTGTTGCTATGGCTACCACTGCCTCTAATACTACTCTCGGTGTGACTAGTTCAACTAATACTCTTCCTCAGGATTCACAAGTCTGGTTATCCGATACCGGCTGCAATGCTCATTTGACAAGTGACATAGCAAACCTCAGTATCTCAAATGCTTACAACGGGGACGAGAATATCACAGTTGGTAATGGTCATTCTCTTCCCATCTCTCATTATGGTTCTAGCCAAATATCCCTTTCTGATCAAACTTTTACACTATCTAATCTTCTTCGTGTTTCACATATTACCACTAATCTCCTTTCAGTTCATCAATTCTGCATCGATAATAACTGCTGTTTTATTTTTGATGCCTCGTTCTTTACCATTCAAGACAAATTTTCGGGCAAAATCTTGTTCCACGGACCTAGCATGAATGGCCTTTATCCTCTTTCAGCCTTGCCCATGTCAAAAGCACAAGTAAGCCTTACTGCCAATGTAGGTACCAAAACTTCATTCGGTGTGTGGCACAATAGGTTAGGCCATCCCTCTACCCCTGTTCTTCGTTCTTTGCTAAATTCCTCTGATATTTCTACTTCTAACTTTAGTACTCATGTTTGTAAACACTATCTCGATGGAAAGATGTCTAAACTTCCATTTTCGTTGTCTACTACCTCTACTACTGTACCTTTGGAAATTTTACATAGTGATGTATGGGGCCCTGCCCCGGAAATGTCAATAAATAATCACATCTCGTTATACCTGGTTGTTCCCTTTGGCTTATAAGTCTGAAGTTTATACTACTTTTGTTAAATTTCTGCCTTTTGCTGAAAATTTATTGTCTTCCAAACTAAAGACTTTTCGTAGTGATGGGAGAGGTGAGTTTCTTAACCATAACCTACAAACTTTTTTTTCAAACCGTGGCATACTTCACCAAAAATCTTGTCCATATACTCCGAAACAAAATGGAGTGGCCAAGCGTAAACACCGTCACGTTGTTGATATGGCTCTTTCCCTTATGTCCAAATCCTCCGTTCCAATGAAATTTTGGCCTTTTGCCTTTGCTACTGCCGTGTTTCTCATAAATCGTCTTCCTTCTCCTCCTATTGGTAATAAATCACCATTTGAAATCCTTTTTCATAAGCCTCCTGAATATTCTTTCCTTCCTACCTTTGGTTGCACCTGTTATCCACTACTTCGTCCATATAATCGTACCAAATTGCAACCTCGTACCACTCAGTGCGTGTTTCTTGGTTATCCATTAGGCTATAAAGGCTACTTGTGCTATGACATTTCTAATAACAAGTTCTATATTTCTTGCCATGTTTACTTTGATGAACTTACCTTTCCTTTTTCTCTTCCTCCAACTCCTCATCAACCAACTCAGTCTAATATTTTACCTTTTTTTTCGCTTGATATCTCACCTTCTTTTGCGTCCTGTGACTTACCTTTCTTCTTTGTTCCACCAGTTACCTCTAGTCCTTCATCATCTTTGTCGTCTCAGCCAATTTGGCAAACTTCTCAACCATCTTTTTCATCTTTTGTCCAAACACATTAAGATCCTTCGTCCTCCACTCAAGTACAGTAAGATCTTTCATCTTCTGCTCAAACACAGCCAGACCTTTCATCCTTTACTCAAGAACAACGAGATCCTTCATCCTCTGTTCAACCACAGCAAGGTCCTTCTGATCTTGTTCCCTGCACTACTGATACTCAGCCTTCTACCATTGTCCAATCGAATGACCATACCACTGTGCATAATCTCCATCCAATGCAAACTCGATCCAAGTCGGGTATATCGAAAAAGAAGGTGTTTGTTGCTAGCTTGCCGTCACCACCTACTGAGGAACCCACTTCTTATACTCAAGCATCCAAAAGTTCTCACTAGAAACTTGCTATGAAAGAAGAATTTGATGCTTTGCTGAAACAGAATACTTGGACGCTTACTCCACTGCCTTCTCATAAAAAGGTCATAGGTTGTAGGTGGGTTTATCGTATAAAACGTCATCCGGATGGTTCTATAGCTCGTTATAAGGCTAGATTGGTTGCAAAAGGTTATCATCCAGAGGAAAAGGTTGATTATTTTGAAACTTTTAGTTCGGTTGTTAAGAAACCAACCGTTCGTATTGTCTTGTCTATTGCTACAACTTTTGGTTGGGAACTTAGACAATTAGATGTTAAAAATGCATTCCTCCATGGCGATTTAGAGGAAGAGGTTTATATGTAACAACCATAGGGCTTTGTGAATTCGGCTTGTCCTTCATATGTGTGTAAGTTCAATAAGTCTCTTTATGGATTAAAGCAGGCCCCTCGTGCGTGGTTTCACTGTTTTACATCTCAACTCTTTACCTATGGTTTTGTTGCTTCACATGTTGATTCGTCTCTCTTTGTTCGAAATGTTTGTGGTTCTATTACATACCTCCTCTTGTATGTTGATGATATCATTTTAACCGGGAATGATCGTGCATATATTGATTCTCTTGTTTCTCAGTTGAGAGTTGTTTTTGACATGACTGATTTGGGAACATTAACATATTTTCTTGGTCTTGAAGTCAAGCATCAGTCTACTAATATTTTTGTCTCTCAAACCAAATATGCTACAGACTTACTTGCTAAGTTTGGAATGGCGAACGCTAAAACCTGTGCTACACACCATGTTCTGCTGGTCCTCTAGATTCTAATTCTCTATTATGTAGTGTTGAGGATGCCAAGGCATATCGTAGTATGTTTGGTGCCCTTCATTATTTGACCTTTACACGCCCAGACATTTCGTTTGCTGTAAGCAGAGTTTCTCAATTTATGCATGCTCCTACGTATCTTCATCCTGTCGTTGTTAAATGCATATTGAGATATATTCGTGGTTCTTTATCTGCTAGGTTGAAGTTCATGCGTGGCTCTCTTTCTTTGTTAGCTTTCTTTGATTCTGACTGGGCAGGAAATCGTTTTGATAAAAGGTCTACTACCGATTTTGTTATTTTTCTAGGTTGTAATCCCATTTCTTGAGTTTCAAAGAAGCAAAGCAAGCAACTGTTTCTCGGAGCTCCACAGAGGCCGAATACAGGGCTTTGGCGGCTGGTACGGCTGAGTTGTCGTGGATAAGGCAAATCTTGAAAGATCTGTGTATTTTTGTTTCAACTGCTCCTTTTCTGTTTTGCGCCGCTATACAGCTTGCTAGAAATCCAATGTTTCATGGTAGAACTAAGCATGTGGAGATGGATTTCCACTTTGTTCGAGAAAAGGTAGCAACCAAGGATATTCAGCTTCGTTTTGTATCCTCAGCCGACAGATCTTTTTACTAAGCCCATGACTACGGATTGATCGATTGTTATTTTTGAGAAGCAAACTAATGCCTTCTTCGGCATTTGTTTGAGGGGGGATAATATATAGTGTATCATGATGTATCATAATATTGCTTCTGTTATGAGTTTGTTAGGAAGCTTAATTTCTGTTGTATTTGTTATTCTCCCAGCTTGTATATATATTCTTAATTATTTCAGTAATAAGATATGGGAGAGAATTAATTCAACTCTGATTTTTAGCATGTCTAACCCTCAAAATAATTTTACATATGAGAAAAAGAATTAGAGGACTTATATTAGAGATTGTACTACCAAATATAAATAAAATGAAACTTCATTTCCATGAATTAAATTTCTTTTTTGAAATCTTATGTAAACACAGATCTTATTAGGTTTAAGTTGAAATAATAAATAAATGTCTCCTTTCATATTTATGTAGCTTTTTTTAGAAATATTTATGTACTTGTTACTATTATTATTTATTTTTTTTTATAACATGTGGGGTGGGGGATTCAAATCACAAACCTCTTAATTATTAGAAGAAGTTTTATGTGAGTTGAATTATGTTCATGTTGACAATATTTATGTAGTCGGTAGTTTATAATCTAGCCATATTTATTATGTGGTGACAAATTTTGCTGGAAAAGAAGCAAAAAGAGAAGCTGATCTGAGTGAAAGAAGGGTCACTTGTCTAATTTAATTTAATGAGATTGTGACAGTTACTGTCTTGAAAATACCAATTGAAGTTCATTGCCAAGTTGTACAAACTTATGAATTTTGGTGTATGTTTGCTGTTTTTTTAGTACATTAAAGTCTTCTATCTTTCTTTCTTTTTTGAAAAAAGTCTTCTATCTTTCTTTCTTTTTTGAAAAAAGTCTTCTGTCATTCACTGTCACTGACAATGTCTTTCGAATGCCGTAGGCTTTTATCAAAGTGACATGTATATCCGATCAAGAGGTTAGAGGTTCGAATTCCTCCACTTCCAAATGTTGTTGAACTTAAAAAAAAGAAAAAAAACATGCTACAGACTTTCATGATTCTACATCTAGTTCAGACAAAAGGATGGAGATTAGAATCTATCTAGCCTTCAAAATGAATTGCTAACGAATTACTGATGTATTAACTTTTTTTTTTTAAGTTCAACAAATTGGAGTGAAGGATCTGAATCTCTGACCTTTTAATCAATGATACATGTCAATTATTGTTAAGCTAAACTAACTAGACTCACTTCGCAAATAAAGATATGTTATATAATAAAATGAAAGTATTTTTTAAAAAAAAAAAAAACTATAACAAAAAACTTTTTTTTTTATTATTATTATGGATTAGCTCATTGGATTGGCCTTATTTAGTATTTGGATTAAGTATTTCTTGTGTTAAATGCTTTCATTTTGCTACAAATTTAGAAGTATGGGTAGGTTTTTTTTTTTTTAGTACATCAACATTTGGGAGTGGGGGGATTCGAACTTCTGACCTCTTAGTCGAAGGTACATGTCAATTACCACTGAACTATGCTCGTTTTGGCAAAGTATTGGTAGGTATGTTTTTTTTTTTTTTTTTTGGAAAGAAAGTATTGGTAGGTATGTTACTAAAATGTTTGTAGTTTGAATGGTGCATCCTTATTTCTAATTATTAGGCGGTATTAAATTTAGTCGACATGTCAATATTTCCATCTATATTCTATAATTTGTGTATTCTATCAATATTTTACACTGATATTTCCATCAACATTTTCATGAAATTTCAACCTAGACATTTTTTATCGTATTATATAATTAGAATATAGGTTAATTAAGTACCACTTTGGTTCTTATACTTGTTAATATGAGTATAGCTCAATCCGCATAAAACTTATATTAATGACAAAGAGATCTGTGGTTTGAATCCTCCACCCTCACATGGACCATAATGGTATTTTTAACCTTATAATATACTTTGTTGATTACACATACTTTCTCTCAAACTCCTATTATACACTTTCTCTCTCACTAATCCTTTTTCTCCATATATGTATATTATCTCCCTAATCTTCCTCTTCACACACTATCTCATTTATCACTTTTTTCATTCCTACTTTCTCTTCTTTATTACTAGTGTCCATTTACAAATAGAATTTCTTTTTCTAACCTATCTCTTTTTTTTATTATTATTATTTTATTATAATTATTATTATCAATATTTTTTCAATTTAACAACATTTGGGGCCCAAGATTGGAACCTCTGACCTTTTGATGAAGTACATGTCAATTAGCTATTCTCATTTTAACTTTAATTATCGGTAAAACTAGTAAATTTTAAACAAAATACTTTTAAAGTATTAAGCACTTTTTTTTTTTTTGTTAAAATGCTTAAATAGAAGTAACTTTAATAAATAAATAAATAAACTACATCTTGTATCAAAAAAAAAAAAAAAAAAAAAACTCTTCTACAAATCCCATGAAATTTAGCTTCATCTTTACAAGTCTTTATATAATATATGTCTCTCCTTAAATATCCATCAACATCAGTATCACCATAAATTTGTTGGCTTCAATATATGATTATCAACACAAACATTATATTTTACTCTATTGAAATATTAACAAAATACTAAATTAAATAAAAAGAAGGTAAATACATTGACATCTAAAAATCATATATATTTATACCTGGGAGGGTAAAATATTTTTAATTATACCAAATTTAACACATTAATTTTTGCTCTATATATTCTATTCATCCTTTACTACTTACCAATTACCAAACATCATGAGATCCAAAGCTCCACAGCCAAGTGCCACCACCAGAGCCACCATGGCCGGCCGCTTCCCGGTCGCGTCGGAGAAGTAATACCAACGGTTATTCGCGTCGATCTGGTACAAGTTACCGGGAACACCCGTCGTATAAATAAACCTCGGAGGCGGTGGTGAAGACGACGACGTTGTATAAGTAAACCTCGGGGGTGGGGGTGGAGGCGGTGATGTTGGGTTACAATTCGGTGGTGGCGGCGGTGGTGATGGTGGTGGCAATTTTTGAACACATGGGTTGGAACAAGGGCATGATCCACATTTTATTTCGGCGTCGGGATCCTGCGGGCCGACTGATATCGACGGGGAGGTTTGAGCGTCGTCGAGGTGAATGAGGAGGAAGAGAAGAGAAAGGGAGAGAAAAATGGCGGCCCAAGGCGCCATTTTCGGGTAGAAGAAGCTCTGAAATCAATGAGGATTGAGTTTGCAGAGAGAGAGATTTAATGTGAAGGTGAGTGTTGGGCTGTTATTTGCTTATGTTAGGTGCATGGGAATAGTGGGAAGGGGAAGGGCATGTTGGTCTTTTTCAACTTTTATTTTTTATTTTTATTTTTAGTACAATTATAAATTTAATCTCGAACTTTGGATTATATATATTATTTTGAATATTACATCGCAAAAATACGAGATAGAGCCAGAAATTTTTATCGAGAGAGGTGAAAATTTTACATTTAAACTTTTTATATATTAACAATATTTAGATTTAGAACATCCAAGGGACAAATTAGAAAAAACTTTAAAATTTTGATTTTTTTTATATAAATTTTTTAATCTGAGACGAATGAAGAGTGGTTCTCCTCATCTTCGTCCTTGAAATAAGAGATTTATAGAAGTTAAAGATACATTATATATTGAGTTTTTTTTTTTTTTTTTAAGAAACATTATATATTGATCAGTCATGTGTTTATGTTCGGTGGATTATAACTTACTTTAATTTATATTGTTAATTATATCAAAAATTAAATTATTATATCATATTTCTATTAGATAAAATTATAGTTGAATGTAAGCGACGTCACGAACGGTTGAGTAACCTAATGCAGATATCAGTCAGAATTAATAAATGAAAGTATGACTTGAAATTTAGGGATGATATTAAATTTTTTTTAAAAACTAAGTTAATAGATAGGAGTGAAAATTTGTGATTTTTTTTAATTATTATTTAAGAATAAAATTGGGAAGAATAATGAGAATTGAATTCTTGAAAGGGTATGACTTATGAGGGACTCTTTCAAAAGGGTTTGCTATGGTTTAGATAGTGAATTGCATGTGGGTGTTGTAAATGTGGGGGGCCTCATCTCCACCTAATTTTCTCTTTTTAGGTTCCCTTCAAATGGACTCTTATTCTTTATGTATTAAATAAAGAATGTGTATTGAAAATTATAGGCAATTCTCCATGAGAATATTTTTTTTTAATTTTATTTTGGTCCATAAACTTTTACCTACATTTTATTTATTATGTTTTAATTTTTAAAATTTCAAATATTATATTTTAGGTCCCGTTTGATAACCATTTGATTTTTTGTTTTTGGTTTTTGAAAATTAAGCTTACAAACACTGCTTCTACCTTAAGTTTCTTTGTTTTTTTCATCTACCTTCTTCCCATGTTTTTAAAAAACCAAGCCAATTTTTTAAAACTAAAAAAAGTAGTTTTCAAAAACTTGTTTTTGTTTTTGGAATTTGGTTAGAAATTCATATGTGTCCTTAACAAAGATGCAAACTATGGTAAGGAAATTAGGAGAAAACAAGCATAAATTTCAAAAACCAACAACCAAATGGATATCGGGTCTTAGTCTTTCAACTTTGCTCTATTATTTTCTTTGTTATTGTGGTTATTTTTTTGGAAATTTTATCTGATAAGAATTTGATATAGCACATGTATTTTCATTTTAATTTTTTGTTTCTTAAACAAATGTGAGAAAATGTTCATAGGTCAAATGTTTGAATTTGGATGTGGTAGATAAAATTAAATTACAAGAACTAGGAATAATTTTTGTGTAAAGTTTAAGGTTTAAAGGGAAATTTTATTTTGCTTGAAACATTCTCATTTGAATTATAGAAACAAAAAATGGATCTTTTAAATGTTTTTTTTTAGTTCACCTGCATTTGAAGGTAGTAGGATTCAAACCTTTGATCTATTTGTCGAATTCAAACCTTTGATCTATTTTTCGATAATACATGTCAATTACTGTTGAGCTATGTTCACTTTGATGATCTTTTAAATATTTTTGTAAGTACATGTTTAATGTCATTTATTATTTTTCCAATATAGCTGGAATTGAATGTCCATTATTATCTAATTAATATATAGAAAAAGTAAGTATAATGAAGACAATAAAGAACAAAAATTCCTTCCAAATAGTTTTCAAGTATGTATGTATATATATAATTTTAAAGATTAATCTACAAAATCATTTCTAAAAATAAAATTTAAGAAACACACCTAATTAAAAA
The DNA here is from genome assembly GCA_017139565.1 of Luffa aegyptiaca. Lineage (NCBI taxonomy): Eukaryota > Viridiplantae > Streptophyta > Magnoliopsida > Cucurbitales > Cucurbitaceae > Luffa > Luffa aegyptiaca. Next base: position 2,890,618 of record CM029396.1, read on the forward strand.
AAAAAATAAACCCATATGCATTTTAACTCTTCAATGACTTGGAAAAAGTCTCAAGGAAAAACCAAAAGTGGAACAAAATCTTAGCACCAATCCTCCATTGGGTTGAATATGTTCCCTTTGTGTTTGGCATCAATTTATTCTTCTTCTTTTTCTTTGTTTGGACTCTCTCTCTCTTCAATGTTTTATAAATTTTCAATTAAGTTTTCACCAATAACACAATGGTAATTAAATAACAATGGGACATTTGAAATAATGTTTTATCATAACATATTCCATTTCGATATTTAAATATTAAAAATAACGTTAATTTACATAAGAGTACTGGTTGCGTTGTTGCAGTGAATATTGGATATTATATTAAACCTCAATTGATAAGAAATAATTTTTCAAAATATTTTCTTATCATTTTGACCAGTACTATTAAGCAGAGATTTGATTTAAAAATTTGAAACATAAGGGAACATAATTTAAAACTATAAACTTTAACGACAATAAAACTAGAAATGATACAGGTATAATTCAATGGATTAAATATTTATTATCTTTCGATCGTAAAGTTGAAGTTTCAATCCTTCATATCTCGTAGCTATTGGACTCGAAAAAAAACGAGAGAAAATATATATATATATACTCTCTCTCTAGCCACATTGGTGATTATATGCTCTCTTATTTTGGTCCAAAATTCATCATGTTTCCAAAAGGGGAAGAACTCTTCTTCTCTAAATATTTAAAATAAAACTTTCAAGCTGATTTATATATAAATGATCATTTGGTTTCAATAATGCTAAGAGATTTAAAGAGTCATTATGAAGGGTTGATAAGCTCTTTCCAGCTAATGAATCCCTTTGTCTCCTTTATATAAAGTGTTCTGGTTCTACACCATATAACATATATTCTCCCACTTTGGGAATTTATACCATATATATATAAATAAATGCATGGCTAAAATATAGTTCAGATCCCTAAAATTTAAATGTCAACGTGAGCATAGGTCAGCAGTAATTGGCATGTGTACCTCTGACCAAGGTCAAAGGTTTAATCCTCCACCTCCAAATATGGTTGAATTAAAAAAAAAATCCCTAAAATTTTAAACAATAATTTTATTTTTAGTTCTTCCAAGTTATAGTAAGTTCTAAAATTAGTATGAGTTGGGAGTTAATGAAAAAATATATATATGCTTTGTACTGTTAGTGTCTAAAACAAATGCATAATTATTAATTTGCAATATGGAGATAACAATATCAACATATTATGTATTCATAGTGGCATTGAGACTGAGAAAAAAGAACAAGTTTGTTCAATAAAAATACATAATAAGTTAGAAATATTATTTAAAAGAAAAAAAAAACCTTTTAGAAAATTTTGAACACTCAAGATATCACAAATTCTAGACCAGAAAGAAGAAAAAAAAAAAAAACCAAACCCTTTGACCATTTTGTTGAAATTTGTAGGAAAAATGATGCATTAATTTTTACCCTTCATTTTCAATTTCACCGAATTGAATCTTAGACTTAGGGTGTGTTTGGCCTTGATTTTCGAGGCGGTTAAAGTGATTAAAAAAGAATCTTAACTGCGTTGGGCAAAACAGATCATAAATTAATTTTTATAAAAGTACTTTTTCAACCACATTCATTTGCAAAATCCAATAATTGTAGCTTTTCCTTCCCTAAAAATCTAATTTGTGACTAACTATTTATTTCTTTAGACTTGATTCATGTGAATCATTTTTTTAATTTAAAATATTTTTATTTTATTATTTTATACTCATTTGAAATTATTTTTTTTATTTTTATTTAAATTGAAATAATATTTTTTTCCAATACAAGTAGCAAATTATATTTCTTAGCAAAATATAAAAACCTTCTAAGTTAAACATAAGATTATATTTTAAATCATATCAAATTTAAAACAATTATCTTATATGTTTCAAAAAAAAATAATTATCTTAAAATAATTTTGAAATTATCTTTTAAAATTTTGAAATTAAATATCAACATTAAATTTATTTATTGAAAAAATATAGTTGCGCTGCAATAATTTAGAATATTAATTTACCAAACACCTCAACTTGCTTTTTCGTCTATAAAGCTAAAATTTACCAAACACTAATTTACTTTGTAATACAACTGATTTTCTTAAAACACAGCTAACAACAATTATTTTAGAAGCTACGACAACCCCAAACTAAGCCTTAAACACATATAGAAACTTTTACCTTTTCAGTTTTCATTAAATTCACCCACTAATTTTAACCCAAAAAAAAAGGTGAAGGTAAAAATATCCTAAAATTTATTAATTTCAACAAAAATCAAACATAAGAAAAATTTGAGCTCGCTTAGTGTATAAGATTATTTGTTATCAAACAGATCTTCACAAACTCACAAAATTCAACAAAAATTTAACTATAGTATTGTATCTATGCTTAAAATCTCATTAATTCCATACCAAATATATATATGCATGTTACAATTCATTAAACACACAAGAATATTTTCTAACGATTTATCGAAAGAAATATTTTCAAAAGGTATAAATAAAAATATTTATCAAAGTTTTAAAGTCAAAATTGTAACACTTATCAAACTTTCGAGGACCAGAATTATATATTAATCTTATTATAATTAACATAACTTTATATCCAAAGTTTATATTATATATTATCAATGTTAATTCCTCCTTTTGACCCTATATTATACAATAGGCAAGATAATTTTTTTTTCAATTTTATATTATTATAAATGTTATATATGTTAAAGAAATTAGAGGGGAGAAGAAAGGAATCATATACCCTCTTGGATGTAAAAGATGAAAAAATTAAAAGCTATGGTTTTGTTCCTCTCCTCTTTTCTCAAAGGGAATAAGATGAAAGTACCATATTCTTTTTAACTATCTAGAGGGATCCAATTCCTTTTTAGTGTCTTATTTTTCAGTACAATATTTAATACCTAATTTAATTTAAAGGGTAAAAATATAATATTTTAGTCATTGAACTTTGCAAGATAAGTTGGGTTAAGGGACTTCAACCCAATTTAGGCTCGTTTGATAACCATTTGGTTTTTCAAAATTATGTTTGTTTTCTCGTAATCTCCGTACCTTGGTTTTCATTTTGGTTAAAGAGACATTAGAGTTCTTAACCAAATTCCAAAAACAGAAACATGTTTTTGAAAAATACTTTTTTTTTTATCAAAATTTGTCCTGGTTTTTTAAAACATGGGAATGATGTAAGTTCAAACCAAAGAAATGGATAGGTGGAATGAACGTTTATAAGTTTAATTTTCAAAAACAAAAAACAAAATGGTTATCAAACGGGGACTTAGTTATTCAAGTTGCAAATTTACTCCACATATTACTCGTGTGCTAGATCATAGATCCAACTCGAGACAAACATTATGTATTTGAGTTCATTTAATTCGGATTATAATTAGCTCAAAATATGGTAGAAAAAATAGTGGAAATATTGATTATTAATTTATAGTGAAATTTCATTATTTCTAAGATTGATATCTCCATGTCAATTTTTATTTAATTAAAAGTTACACGGAGAAAACTTGATGCATTATTACTTTTTAAAGGTTGTTTAAGAACAAAAGATTTATTATTAGATAAGATAATAGAACTAAAATTAATATAAACATATAATCTTATTTTAAGTGATTAAATACTTTTAATTAGAAATAAATTCTAAATTGTGATAGGACTTGAACTCGTGAGTCAATCAAAACCCATAAAATTTCTAAACTGTATTTGAAACCAACCCAACCAAACAAGAAATTATTTGATGAGACTGTCAAGGGTGACAGTTTTGCACAATTGGATATATATGAGACAAGAAATTATTTGATGAGACTGACAGTTTTGCACAATTGGATATATGAGAGAGAAATTATAATCTATCTCGATTTTGTATCCAATGGTTACTAGAGGTAGACAAGCACGATAAGGTTTACATTCGACAGTTTTAAAGATACGGCGGCCTCATTGAATAATTTGTCCAACCGAACAACCCAACTCATATGCTAGGTTAATGAACAAAATTTTGGATCCTCAAATTTTTTCAACACCTTTAAAGTTGCCTTATATTTTTTTTCCTTTTTCTTTTCCCTTGAAGTACTAAATTCCCCTCAGTTCGACTCTTTCTTTTTTTAAAAATCATCAACATTTGTAAGTGGGAGTTGACCTAAGTTTGACTCTAGAGTGTTTTGAAATGCATCATCGATTCATAATAATTAAACGGATATATTGTTTATCTAATTCAATATAGATATCTATGCTAAGAAATAAGATCCAATACAAGGGAAAAAAATGGTGTTGCCATTTCTAGTAATGACATCTAACATAGTCTTAAAAAAACATCAACAATGACATCTTGTTGGGCAATGTAAATGCCTATATTATTATCAATATTAATCCTTAATAGCAACAAAAATAATCTTCCACTTTGGCATTCTAATATGACAAGATTGGAAAATAATAATAATGAAAAAGGTTAACATCAATATGACAAGCTTGGTTTAGCATTTAATTCGCATGTACTTCTTTCCTTAGGATTAGAGATTCAAATTCTCGTACCCTAAATTTGTTTTACTAAAAAATCATTGATAGTCCAGCCCTTGAAATATTTATCAATATATTGACAATATATACCTTAAAATATATTTTGTTAATTTTAAACATCAAAGCCAAATAAAAGGATACAATTCGTCCACTTTAATTTTCTATTCCAGCAAAATAATTTGTTGATAAACACAAATGCGAAATTCTACATTGTTCACACAAAATTCCAAAAGAAATTTAGTTCGTGGAAATAAAACTTGAACTTGTATTGATTTAGTTATGCTTGTTGATCTTCTCAAATCGACCTTTGCTTGTTAATCTTCTTTGGATCGACTCTTCATTTGTTGAATTTTTTGAAAAAGCAATCGAAGTCTTAAAATCTAGCATTGTTTCTGATGTCTTTCATTTCTTCAAGTCTTTTGAGTGCTATGAATTCTCCCTCTTGAATCTTTTCTTCTTTTGAATCTTTTTCTGAATCTCTCGACTCTTCTTTGAATGAATGAAATGGATTTTTATTTATTTTTATTTTTTTAGTTCAACAACATTTTCTTTAAATGTCAATTACTGTTGAGCTATACTTATTTTGACAATGAAATGGTGAATTGATCTTTTATATATAAAATTTTCCACGCATATACTTGATGGGATAAGATTCGGTTAGTTTTGGGCCTAACCATTTACATTTGGACTTTGGACCAAATTGTCATTTAACTAGCTTTTGGACTTATTTGATCTTCGACTCATTTGTTATAGGGATAACTACACAAATGGGCTAATAGTAGCCCATTTATTCCAAAATTATTTTTGTTATAATTTTACATTTTCTGTCAGCTCACAACTGGATAGTAAAGGAGTTTAAGAAGCTCATTTACGTATTTGTCCTTATCGATTGACAGAAAAAAAAAATAATACTAAAATAAATTAATAAAATAAGAGTTACCAAATTAAATAAAGCCATTTAAGGAAGAATAAAAATTGAATTAAGGCATAAAATCTTACCATTGATAAATTTAAAAGATTCAAACAAATTTAAAATTATTAATGGGTTTTTGGAGCCTATCCACCATAATTTATGTTTGTTTGTCTTGTTATATGATCCAATTTAACTAGGTTAATTTTATTCGATCAAATGATTCATAGTGAACTATATTTGCCATTTTTATTTAGTCATCAAATTCTAATTTGAAAATACTTGTAAATTTGTAATTAGTTTCAAAATTAATGATATGAAATTTTATCATTAATTTAAAATAATTAAAATTTCTCATTCAACCATACTCTACTGTCCACACTATATGTCTTTGGTCAATTGTTAATGAATTAATTTGTCAAAGGTATATACTAAAATGTTTTTCAAATCATTATTTTTTAAAATGAATTTGAAGTTAAGTAACTAGTGGTTTTTTTTAGTTCAAAAAAATATTTAGAGATCGAGAGATTTAAACTTCTAACTTAGGTCGAGCATACGTTCCTATCACCTCTTAACTATACTTTCACTTTAACAAGTAAATAGTGTTTTTTTAATAAAGAAAATAATGATTTATATCATCATAAAACTTCAATTAGAATTGATATTATTACATTAAGTTTCGTCTTGATAATGTGTTCTCATTTTCTATTCCATGCTTTCTTCTTTTTTCTTCTTTCTTTTTTATAAAGAAAATGAAATTACCTTCGGTAAATATTTTTTATTTCTTGTTGTTTTTCCTTTTTTATTGAAAAAAGAAAAGTTGGTAATTGTTTCTCATTTCCATATATATGGTAACTGATTTTTATTTCTTGTTCTCTAAAATTTTTAATTCAAAAAAAAAAGTTTTACATTAAAATTAATTTTTTAATTAAGTAGAAAAAACTTTTATGTTTTATTTATTTTTTAATAGTGAAGAAAAGTTTCATTTTTATCCATAAACTTAACATAATGTTTGAACCTAAAATTTCAATTTCATCGACATAAAACCTAAACTTAAATAAGTAAATCAATTTTTATCATTTATTCAATTTCTACTAGGGGCTATCATACCTCAAACTTCAATCAATTCAGAAAATCAATATAAAAAAAAAAAAAAAATCTTCATGTGTTTTAAAGAATTAATATACACATATATAATTAATATTAGAATTTTTTTTTTAATTCATAAACTTCAACAAAATTATTCAATATTTAATTTATGAAAAAGTTATTAAAATTAGTGAATTTACAAAGAATTTCACATTACAATGCTCATGTAAATCTAGGTCTAATTTAATAGAATTTAAAATTTAAATAAAAATTAGTTTACAAATTTAGAGCAGATATTGATTTCTTTTTCTTAAAAATAAAATGTAGATTTTTCTTTTTATTTTCTCTTTTCTTTTTTTTCTCTTTTCTTTCCTTTTTTTTTTTTCAAGAAGAAGAAGAAGAAACTAAAATGTAGATTCTTCCATTAAAAAAAAATTACTAAAAAATATTATTAAAATATAATGTACGCTATTTTCGAATCGATGGATAGATTGTCTAATCTGTTCTGATAGATCAAAACTCATAAAAACTCGAACCAATCTGTTTTGTTCCACTTTAAAACATGACCTACATCTTGCTGCTGCAACAGTCATCAATAACAACAAGGACAGAGATTTTAGTAAATAATGTCTTGACTCCTTTTTTTCTTTTTTTGAGTAATGTACCGTTAAAAGTTGTACATCAACATATTTCTAGATCAATTTCTTGTTGCATATAACTCAGCTGGCATAAAGGTCGTCATTAAAAAATTAAAAATTAAAAAAAAATTATGGATCTATCTCACTAAATTTTTTTTTTCAATTATTTTTATCCATTTTTTTTCTATTCTTTTTTAAATGAAAGATCATGTTCTTCCCAGACCAGAGATTTGATCATTTAATTTCTAATAAAAAATAATACAAAATTAGTTAGAGCTCCTCTTTTAAAAAATAAATCATGCTTAAATTTTATTTTATTTTTTTTACAACATGTGGGAATGAGATTCGAACCATAGACCTGTCGGTCATTACTATAAGTTTTATGTCAGTTGAACTATACTCATGTTGAGCATTATACATAAAAATTTGAACTACAATCTTCTAAGAATATATATGTTAACAAATTAAATTAGACTAAAATGAGATATTCGAACCACATATCTCTTGATGAGGTATGCTAATTAGATTAACAAAAACTCACTATTCTAATTGTGTTAAACTATTGTGAGTATATGATTGACATGACCCATAAGGATATTTAGACAATTTGTTTTTACTTTGTTTCTTTTTAATACAAAATAATATTTTTTTTTAGGAATCAAAATATTTAACTCATACATTGACATGTATTATACTTGTCCAAACAAAAGTAATATTGACACATGTATTATTACAAAATTAAAAACATTACAAAAAAGTTGTCGATCTGAAGGAAAAAAAAAATTGTCGATGTGAACCTCAACCGAGGTAAAGTCGGTATCAATGATGAAAGGTCCATTGTTCGAATTCTCCTCACAAAATATAAATACTCTCTCAAATAGGAACCGCATTAGAGACCGACGGGTAAACGACGGTGGCCGGATGCGCCATGATGCGGCGGCCCTTGTGGTGGCGGAAGCAGTAAACCAGAGCTCCGACCGGCCACTCCACCACCGCCGCCACCGCGAAGGCCAAGAATCCCAGCGTCGGCCCCACCACCTTGCACCGGCACGGGTTGCTGTGGGTCCCACACTCGACGCAGATCGGAACGCCGATTCCAACGGCCATTTGCCGGAATTTTATCGCCGGAGCACGACGGAGTAAGAAGACGAGTTCGCCGATTGTTTCGCAGTAGGAAGGGAGCGAGTTAACTCGGATTTAGGGCTTTGAAATTGTCTTATAGGCCGAAGTTTAATGGAGTTCGGAACTTGGGAAATTTTTGGAGACACGTGGCGGTCTTAGAAGGATTTTGTTGGACACGTGTCGTGGAATTGAAGAGTAGCACAGGTGTCTCGGTGTTACTGCTGGATGTTACTTTAGTTTCTTTTATAAGAAAGGCCCAACCTATGATGCAAATGGGCTCACGATAGGCCCAATCCACTATAGGCCCAGTCTGTTTTCGTAGGTTTAAGCCGAGCCCAATTTTCTCTCATAGGCGACCCTTACAAACTTTTTTTTTTTTTTTTTTTCGTGAGAACTGACTTTTAAATGTAGTACAATTAAACTTTTGGATTTAGGTTAAATTATACCAAATACCGTTAGAGTAAATTTTAATTATGCTTCTAAACTTTAAACGGTTTTATTTGTTCCAAAAAAAAAACCCTTGAATTTTGGAATGGTTCAAAAAAAAAATCTCTTCGATGAATGATGAAAATTGACATGACAGTTAGCTGATGTGTAAAAATTAGAAGATGTACATGTTTACAACTATATAAAAAATTAAGTTTGTTGTTACCGCTTATTTCGTCTCAAAATAGATTAAATCATTTACGTAATCAATTTTTACACATCAACTACCACGTCAATTTACGTGAATGATATTGTAAATGATGTCTCATATGCCTTTCAATTTTTATACATTAGTTGTCATGCCAATTTTCATCTTATTTTAACAGAAAAAAAAAATTTTCGAAGAGTATCTTTTAGAACAAATCTCAAAATTCAAGGGTAAAAATGAAACTTTTCAAAATTAATTTATTATCATAATTGAAGCTTATGCCAAAGAAAATTTCACTTCTCTTTCTAAAAAAAATCCAATTCAACCCATCTGGGAGGCTTGTGAATATACACATTCAAATTCATGTCATTTATTTATTATACAATGGATGATAAAATAATGCCAAAGCGAACATAGCTTAGCAGTAATTGACATGTACACTCGACCAAGAGGTCAAGTTTATAAACTAAAATAAAATTGTTGGGATTGCATCCAAAGTTCTACATTGACTAGGTAAAGAGAAGATCACATATATATAAGAACAACTATCCCCATTGGTCTGAAGTCTTTTGAGAAAATCAAAAGCAAAGTCACAAAAACTTTTTTTTTTTTTTTTTTTTTGACAACATATGGGGTGGGGGGATTCGAACCACAGACCTTTCGGTCATTAGAACACGTCTTATGCCAGTTGAGCTATGCTCATGTTGGCAAAGTCACAAAAACTTATGCCTAAGGTAGACATTCTATAAAATTTTTATTTAAAGCTTTTAATAAAATCATATATTAATTTTCTCTGCACTATGTCATGATTTAGTGTAAAATTATTAAACTTATTATAAAATAGGTTTGAGGATTAAATGTAAAATTATTAAATCATTTAAGAATGCAATCAATACACTCTTTTAGGGAGACTTCTTCATCAATTAAATTTGCAACATTATTATACTTTTTTTTTTTTTTGACAATATATGGGGGTGGGGATTCGAACCACAGACCTCGTGGTTATCAATACAATTTTATGCCAGTTGAGCTATGTTATTGTTGGCTGCAACATTATTATACTGCCCTACAAAGACAATTAAAAAAAAAAAGAACATTCTTGAATTTTTATTTAAAGCTTTTGATAAAATCATAGGTTTTTATAATTTTCTCTGCAATATGTCATAATTTGATGTAAAATTATTAAACTTATTATAAAATAAGTTTTAGGATTAATTATATGCAAAATTATTAAATCATATAAGAATACAATCAATACACTCTTTTAGGGAGACTTCATCCATTAAATTTGCTATATTATTATACTGTCTTACAAAGACAATTCATAACTTTAACTCGAGTTTTAAGAAAAATGTTAAATAAATTAATATTATATTTTTAATCTCTAGTTTAATTTGCATTGAGTTTAAACTCCCTAAACCCTAAAAAAAAAGTTTTAAACTCTATGCAAATTAAATACAATAATGATAGGAAAGCTTTTCAAGGATAGGGAGTATAGGGACTATAAATATAATGTAAATTATATATATATATACTTAATTGATTTTTTTAAAATTTTAATAAAAATTTAGATATGTTTTGAAACCAGACACTTAACCTACTACATGTGATTTCACATACTTGAACAACTAGATATTTAATATGGAAAAATAAAAATAAAAACGACTAAAATGAAATTTTGTATACAATTCAAAAAGATAAAAGTTTAAAATTCTATTTCAGTTTATATCCTTTTAAGTTTTTGTTATTTAATTTTAGTTCAGGGACTTTCAAATATCCAATTTTAGTTCTTATACTTCTAATAAAGGTTAAAATTAGTCTCTACTATAAATTTAAAGTCACTTTTTACCAAAATTGGTTAAATAATAATTTCCATACAAGAAAAGACACGATGGGAACATATTTTTAATTTTTTTTTTTTAAAATTGCTAATATAGATTAATTTTTTTTTAGAAAAATTAACAATACTCTCACTGTATGGACCACTTTTAAACTTTATTGAAAGTATATCGACTAAATTTGGATATGTGAAAGTGTAGAGACTAAAATGGAATAAAATCCAAAGTACATGAACAAGAATGATATTTTAACCAAAAAATAAAACCTAAATAGAATAAGCATAAGTCTTCAACATTTTTTTTAATAAATCACCATAAATTTATTAAAAAGAATGAAAATAAATAAAATTAAAATTAAAATATCATTTTGGTCCATGTATTTTGTGTTTCATTGCTTTTAGTCTCTGTATTTTCAAATGTCCAATTCTAGTCCTGGTACTTCGAACAAAGCTTAAAATTGGTCTATACTCTTAGTCTAAACTTAATTATTTTTTTTTCGAAATTGGTTAAATAACCATAACAATTCTCATGTAAGAAAAGACACAACGTGAACATAGATACAATGTGAACATAGATACAATGTGAATATCTTTCCTAATTTTACCGAAAGAAAACTAATAAAAATATTTTTTTTTCAAAAAGTTAACAATAAACTAATAATATAGACTAATTTTAAATTTTATTCAAAGTAAAATGACTAAAATGAAATAAACTTAAACTACAAGAACTAAATATCACTAAAACTCCAAATTGTCGTATTGGTCATTATGGGGTTTAAATATTTTACATAAATAATTGACTATAGCGTGTAAGTCTAGGTTCATAATTGTTCTGAAAAAAAAAATTATAAACCATATTGACTACATGTCTTCTTAGGAGACAATTCAACCATAGTCCTTTTTTTTTTATTATTATTATTTGATTTTTTTTTTTTTTTTTCAATATGTGGGGTGGGAGGATTCGAACCATAGACCTCTTGGTCATCAGTACAGTTTTATGTCAAGCTATACTCATGTTGACAAACTTTATGTCAATTGAGCTAATACTCATATTGACAACTGCATTTAATTTAAAACATTAGTAACCTCTCTTATAAACTATAAGGCTAAATTATAAAAAAATACCCCTGAACTATGGGGTTTGTTTCAAAAATGCCCCTGAACTTTGAAAAGTTTCAAAAATACTCTTGCCATTAATTTTTTGATAGAAACAGTTAGAATTTAGGGTGAGAGGAGGAAAAAAGAAGAAATATTTTTCAACAAGAGTATTTTTTAGATTTTTTTGAAAGTTCAAGGGTATTTTTGAAACAGAAACTTTAACGGCTTCCATAAAAAAAATTAACGGCAAGGGTATTTTTGAAACATTTTTCAAAGTTCAGGGATATTTTTGAAACTTTTCAAAGTTCAGGAGTATTTTTTAAACAAATTCTATAGTTCAGGGGCATTTTTTATAATTTAGCCAAACTATAAACTTGAATTCTCAGTCTCTTATTTGAATGTAAAATTTTCATGAAAAAGAATTATATTAAATCGTTGAGATACAACGATTAAAGAATATCATGATAATCTTAAAAAAAAAAAAAAAAAAAAAGAATATCATGACAAGAATCCAAGTGTGTGGATTAGAAATATTTTATCTTGGTTAGTTTTCCAAATTAAAAGTCTAAGATGACAAATGAATTCAATAAACCTCAACAAGTGATTCATAATGCTTTGACAAATTGACTGACCCAAGTCAACTAGTCAAAGTCAACTTTCCAACGGGTAAACTACGGCCACATCCTACTTTACATAACCTCCCATTACAATAATGCACAACCAAGAATTCTACTCATCCATCCATATCATTCCAAAATTGACCAGTCCAGACCTCTTGGTTATTAGTATAAAGGGGACGACTTCAGTTGAGCTACGTTTATATTGACAAATTATTATTGTTTCTTTAATGGGAAATTGAAAATTTACTATCGAGTCTTTAATGTCAACAAGAGTATAGCTCAACTGGCATAAAATTTGTACTATTTACAAAGGTTCAAAATCTCCCACATCCAATATGTTGTCCAAAAAAAAAGTTAAATCAATTATCACAGTAAACTTAAGAATGTGCTACAATTTTTATACTATGTTTAGTTTTTGCTAAATTCACTCACTAATTTTTGTAAAAATTTCCCAAAACTTACTATTCTCTTAAAGATAACAAAAAGATGTCTCGCACAAAATTGAGTCTAAGAAAATGCATAAGATTGACAGTTGGATAAATATTTCAAAATAAACAAATTTCAACAAAAGTCCAACTCCAATGTCCTTTATTTATATATATATATATATATATAACTTTCATTAGTTTCGTATTATAGCATATATGTGTTTCTATTCATTAAATGTACATGGAAATATTTTCAATGACAATTTTTCAAGTGAAAGTCTCTTAGATAGTAGAAATTGTAACACATACTTAAGTTCAAGGTAAATATTCCAACAATTATCAAAAGTTTAAATTGCATAAATTGAAAGTTGGAGTAAAAATTGATACATTTTGTCAAATTTCGGGTAAAAAAAATGATACATTTGTATTGAACATAGCCAGCCAATTATAGTACTTCGTGGCTAAGAAAACAAATTTATATGTCTTGAAATTTCATTATATTCTTCAACTTTGAATAACAATTTAATTAGTTTTCTAAAGTTAACACAATTAACTTGTAATAGTCACACATCTATTAGACAAATGTTAGTTAATCTTCTATGACGATGTGGCAAAATAATTTACATGTGGAAAAAACTAAATACTTGCAATATACATCTTTTTTAAGCAAGATATCAATTCTCATCCTGATAAAACGAGTCAATTTATTTTGTTTAAATAGTCAATCCACATTTTTGTTTGTCTATCTCAATAATTGAGTCAATTTATTCTATTGAATTAGTCATAAGTTAATAATCATTACTTTAAAAAATTGTCAATGAGAGAAAAAAAAAAGTACATAAAATCAAATTTCAAAATTTGTTCTAAGTATACATCATTCAAATTTGATTAAAATTTGGAGACTAAAACTAATAGATAAAACGCTAAATTTGTAATTTAACCAAATAAATATAGCCATTCATGTCCAAGACCAGTGATAATAAGACACTTACCTTCGAGAAGGTTGAATCCTCACAACGTAATGTTTACCTTATATGATCTTTTTTTTTTTTGAAACAAATGTTTGCCTTATATGATCTTTTTTTTTTTAAAACAAATGTTTACCTTATATGATCTTGACCTTAGAAAATTCCCTGTCATCCACATTTGTACGTTTTTCTTTTTCTTTTAATTATTCAAAATGCAAACTATGGTTTGAAGAAAATATCTTACATCCATGGTGGTGTGGTATTACTTTCGAGTCTCGATACTTGAATTCAAAAAGAATATATATATAAGGTTGCGTTTGATAACTATTTGGTTTTTAAAAATTATGGTTGTTTTCTTCCAATTTTCTTATCATAGTTTTCATCTTTGTCGGGACACATTCGAATTCCTAGCCAAATTCCAAAAACAAAAACAAGTTTTTTAAAACTATGGCCCCGTTTGATAACCATTTGGGCCCGTTTGATAACCATTTGGTTTTTGGTCTTTGGTTTTTGAAAATTAAGCTTGTTTTCTCCCAAATTTCTTACCATTGTTTTCATCATCATCGTCAACGACACATTTGAATTCCTAGCCAAATTCCAAAAACAAAAACAAGTTTTTGGAAATTACTTTTTATAGTTTTCAAAACTTGACTTGGTTTCTGAAAACAAGGAAAGATGGTAGAGAACAAAACAAAGAAACTTATTAGTGGAAGTAGTGCTTATAGGCTTAATTTTCAAAAACCAAAAACAAAAAACAAAATGGTTATCAAATGGGACCCAAATGGTTATCAAACGGGGCCTTGGTTTTTGGTTTTTTGTTTTTGAAAATTAAGCTTATACACACCTATTCCTAGCTATGAGTTTCTTTGTTTTAGTATCTATCTTCTTCATTGTTTTCAAAAACCAAGTCAAAATTTGAAAACCGAAAAAAGTAGTTTCTAACAACTTGTTTTTGTTTTTTAAATTTGGCAAGGAATTCAAATGGTTCCTTAACAAAGATGAAAACGGAATTTAGAAGAAAACAAGCTTAATTTTCAAAAACGAATAACCAAAAACCAAATGACGGGACCCAAATGGTTATCAAACGGGGTCTTAACCATTAAAATTTATAATTGAAAACCAATAAAAAGAAAAGGAAAAAGAAAAAGAAATAAATAGGGTAAAAATATCAATGAAATGAAGTTCTGACCGAATCGCTAGGGGATAAATTAAGAGGAGCATAAAAAGCCCTTACAGAGCCCGCAATTCGCTTCACTCAACAAATCCTCATTTTCCTCTGTTTCTCCGTCCGCCATGGCCAGGCCGTTCCCAAGCTTCTCAAATCACTCCTATCATCTTCTATTTTCCTCGACGTCGCTCGTCGCTTCAATCGCAGTGCTCTCGATCTTCGCGCTCGTGATCTTCCTCTGCACTTCCTCCAGAAAATCGAAGAAATCGAATCTCTTGCAGCCGAGGAATTTCGTCTCCAAGATTAACAGCAACATCAGTTCTAGGGCGATTTCCATGGCGAAGATGATTTCGTGGAGGAAAGTCCAGGCGGCTGACGAAGATGACGAAGAAGGAGGAGGAGGAGGAGGTTGTGATTTGAGTGGTGGTGACGATGACGATGAGGTTTGGAGGAAGACGATTATTAGAGGCGAGCGGTGTCGTCCGCTTGAATTTTCTGGCAAAATTGATTATGATTCTGATGGAAATTTGTTGTGTGATTCGAAGAGGGAATTCAAATCTGTTGGATAGGACGATTTTGTGGTTTAATTCTCTTTCTCCTGCTTGTGAATTTAACTGTATCTTCTTCTTCTTTCTTCTTTCTTCTTTTTCCCGCGCTCTTTCTTCGTGGATTTTTGTTCGTTTCCATTGATGAAAGCTAACTCTCAAAACTCTCGAGTTTCAGTTATATTCACTGCAATTTTTTTTTTTTATTTAAACTGTTTTTTTTTTTTTCAGTTTTGCTTAAATCATTATATATCGTAAACTTACTGTTTCAATTTTTCTTTATTTATTTTTTTTTTTTTTTAGAACGTGTGGAGTGATTTGAACCTCTACCTCTAGTTCGAAGTATGAGTTTTATACCAATTGAACTATATTGTTGTTGACAACTTACGATTTCAATTTTGTATTTAGTTGATTCTTGACAATTTTTAATTTTAATAATCACAAAAATGAAAATTAAGACAACAACTTTAGATAGAATGGACAGTTTATAGATTTTGACACTTTTGTTTTTAGTTTAACCTTTTCTTAAGTCTCTAGAAAAAAAAATGTTTAAAATAGAAAAAATTACCTTTTTTAATCTTTGAATTTTGATGAATAGATGTGTTTGGTTGCTGAGATTTCAAACGTATCATTTTAGTTCTCGAGTTTTAAATAAGTTTGAAAGATCTTAAAATTAATTTAATAATTTTTATTTGTAATGCAAATTAAAAATTAAATTAATTATAATTAAAATAATAAATAAAACATCTTTCTTTTTTTTTTTCTTTTGTTGACAATATGTGGGGTGGGAGAGTCGAACCATAAATCTCGTGGTCATCAGTACAACTTTATGCCAGTTGAGTTATCCCTTTTTTCCTCTCTCTCACTCCTACTCCGACAACTGACAGTCGGCGATCAATTGCTAATCGTCGGTTGATTGTTGGCACTGGAGCTCCATTGGTAGGTCGTCAATGACGAAGCTCCACGCCGGTAACCGATGATTGATCATTCATCGGTCGGTTGTTAGCGATTGGAGCTCCATTGATCGATAATCGAAGGTTCATCAAAAGTTCGTTGAAGGGGTCCATAGACGGTCCCCGACAATTAACCAAATCTCCATCAATCGGTATGGTGACTGAAGTTTCGCCTAATGAGTGACGATCGATGGGTGGAGAGGTGGAGGTGAGGGAGAAGAGAGAAAGAGGAAAGAGTGTAAGGTTTTTATTATCTATTATTTTTTTATTTCTTAGTTTTTATTTTCCTACCAAACATTAAAAAAAATACTAAATTAATGTTAGGAAAATTTTAAACATATTTCTCAAAACTGAAGGGTTAGAAAGGTATATTTTTAAACTTAGGAACCAAATGCACCTATTCCTAAAAATTCTGGAACTAAAAGGATAATTTTCTCAAAAAAAAAAATTAAATGAAATATAAATAGTGCTTCAAATTACTCTCCTTGTGTCCCAACTATGGAGATAACTTTTTAAATTTCTTTCATATATGTAACCATATAAATTTTTTTGGCCTTCCTCATATGGTCTCAGTCCTATCAAATAATTTCTACTTTTGAAGTCAATTAAAGATGACAAGAATTCTTTTTTCAAAAAAAAAAAAAAAAAAAATGACAAGAATTCTCATCTAGAATGAAATTGGAGAATAGTTTTTGTTCGGAGAGTAGATTTTGAATAGAATTCAAACCATACTTCTTCGTTATTTCTTCTATCCACCATTAAATTTGTTGCGCAAACAAATGAAATCAAGCGAGGGAGAAGTTTTTTCAAAATATAAACACGTAAAAAAAATGTAATAGTGTATTTTTTTATATATAGTTTTATAAGCTTGTGTGTCTAATCCTAGTCCAAACTGTTAAAATGAGCATAGCTCAGCTATAATTGACATGTACACTCGAGTGAGAAGTTCGAGGTTCGGATCTCTTACCCATATATATGTTGTTGAACTCAAAAAAAAAAAAATCTTAGCTCAAGCTATGTGTTAGTATAATTTTAAAAGAAAACCTAGCTTAATTTTATGAGGGGTAATAATCATTCTCATTTAAAGATAGTTTGTAGATTTTTTTTTACAACATGTGACGTGAGGGATTTGAACTTCTGACCTCGTAGTCGAAAATGCAAATTTTACAACATGTTTTATGTCTTGTTGGTGAAAGTTTTTTTTTTTTTTTTTTTTTTGAGAAACTCTGGTTGGTGATAGTTTATAGATTTTTCAAATGGCTTTTAATTGAGTTATAATGACATGACTTAATTGCACGTATTTAATAAGTTTGGGATAATTTGAGAAAATTTTGTGGTTGAAATAATTTCTATGATTTCTTTTATTTCAACCACATATTTGAAGTGGAGATGGTAACTTTTGACATTCTAGTCGAGAGTTTATGTGTCAATTACTTAGCTATGTCCACTAGTAATTTCTATGGTTGAAAGGTGTGGTTTTTTAGCCTTTTCTTTTTTATATTATTTACATTTAACTTTTTATTTCATTAATTTACTAATAAAAAAATAAAAAATATTATAAATAATTTCAATAATATCTATCTTACTCCTAAGTCCTAACTTTTCTTTCATGTTGGTTTTATACTTTCCAAATATTTATTTTAGTCCGAAAACTTTAAAAAAATTAAAACCAGCCATTTTAGTTATTGATTTTTTTTCACTGATTTTTTAACATGATAGATAATATGACTTTGAATATATATTGTTGTTGTTTTATATGTTGCCTAAGATGGTTTTGAAGGAGGGGATAGATGTCAAAGATGGAAATATTTTATCAAGAATCGGAATAATTATGTTTTGAAACTTCGTCATTAAAACAGACATTTTAGACCTTATTTGATAACCTTTGGATTTAAAAATAATAATAATAATAAAATAAGCTTGAAAACATTACTTCCTCCCTATAGGTTTCTTGCTTTGTTATCTATTATGTTTTTTTAAAAAATCAAGCCAAATTTTGAAAACTGAAAAAAAATAGTTTTTGATAAAAATATTTTTTTTTTTTTTTTTGAAATTTAGTTAAGAATTCAAATGTTGCCTTAAAAAAGATGAAAATCAATATAAAGATAATGTGAGAAAATAAATACAGTTTTCAAAAATCAAATAGTTATCAAACAGAGCTTAAAAATTAAAAAATCACAAGTAGCCATATGTTAAAGTTCAAAAATTAAAATAATACTTTTTGAAGGATTATGTGAACTTAAAACATTTTTCTGCAATATATGACTTTTTCTATGTGGCTCTAGTCATTAATTGTGTTTGGCAAACAGAATTATAGCTAAAGCTATCTAGTTACGTGTTAATTGGTTGGATCGTTTTTTCAAGTATATTTTTGGTTAAATTACAAGTTTAGTCTTTGTAATTTCAAATTTGTATGTATACTTTAAAAAGTGTCTAATAAATATTTAAATTAAACTTTCAGACTTTATCTATATGGTCTTGTTTATTTGGTCTCTACACTTAAAAAAATGTTTAATAGGTTCTTAAACTTTCAATTTTGTATCTAATGATAGGTTCCTGGTCAATTTTTTTATTTTGTGTCTAATAGGTCCCTGATTTATTGCCTTACCGAGTTCAAATGTAAAAATTAAAATATTCCCTAAAAAAATCACATACGAAAGAATGGTATATGTTAAATAACTATCAACACAATATATACTAACAATTAAGGCCATAAATTTAAATTTTACAATCAAACTCAAAATCAAAGTTGGTCATTTTCTATACATTCTTCACAAACTAGAAGTGATATACATAAAAAAAAGAAGACAAGAGATATATATTCAGAAGAAAAAAAAACATTGTTTTTTGTTCAACAGGGTTTGAGATAGGGAACTTGAACCTCTAACCTTTTGGTCGAGGTCGGTGCATCTCAATTACCACTGATGCTCAATTTAGCTAAAAAAAAAAGGAACTAGAACTATCAATTTAAGCTTGAACCCTTTGTATTCACCTTTATCAAGTAGGGAAAAAGGGGCTAATCTAGAGAGAGCAAAAATGGAAGCTCAATGCACTGCCACATTGTGCATAACCATCCTCTTCACTTTTGAACAAAGCTCACTCTTTTCTGCAAATATTTAGGGTTTAATTATAGAGAATTGTCATTAGAGTAGATGTTAATCTTATATTTTTTACATTAAATATTACAAAGAATAACAAGAAAAAAAAAACAAACAAACAAACAGAACAAAAAACCTAAGCCCCGTTTGATAACCATTTGGTTTTTTTTTTTTTTTAAATTAAGCTTGTTTTCCTCCAATTTCCCTACGATGATTTACATCTTTGTCAAGGGAAAATTTGAATTCCTAGCCAAATCCCAAAAACAAAATTAAGTTTTTGAAAACTACTTTTTTTAGTTTTTAGAAATTGTCTTAGTCTTTGAAAACATTGAAAGAATGTATTAGAAAAACAAATAAAGATATAGGTGGGAGTAGTGTTTATAAGCTTATTTTTAAAAAACCAAAAACCAAATGGTTATCAAACGAAACCTTAAAGATAAGAATTAGAACAGTTGTGTGTGAATACTTTATATAATTATAATTAATCAATATATAGGTTTTTTAGTTATTTTTCAAAACATTTATATTTGTAATCATGTTTTACAAAAATACCTATTATAATTATTTTGAAAAATATAAAGCTGCACACTTTTAAAAAACATAAAATAAAAAACAGAAATGGTTATCAAACAACTCTATTTTTTAAAAAGGAAAAGCAAAAACAAAAAACAGAAAATGAAGGCGCCGTTTGATAACCATTCATTTTCTGTTTTCTTATTTTGTTTTTCATTTTAAAAAAAACAAGGTTGTTTGATAATCATTTCTGTTTTTTGTTTTCTATTTTTTAAAAATGTTTTTGAAATTATAAACAAATTTCAAAAACAAAAAAAAAAAATAGTTTTTAAAAACAAATTTCTGTTTTTCAAAAACTCATTTTCTTCTTCTAACACTCATTTTCCCCCTCTTTTACATATCTTTCGCCAACAAAATCATTTTTTTATTTTTTCGAAACGTGTTTTCTCTTTAAATTTCTCTCTATAAAATTTTATCTCAAAATAAATTTTTTTTTGTCTCTCTTTCTAAAAAATTCATCTGTACTTAGCTTTTTTTTCTCTATAAAATGTTTAACTTTATTTAACTTTCATTCTATTTCTCTTCTAACATATCTCTCTAATTTCTCTCTCTAAAAATCTAATATTTTTCTTTTCCCTAAATTTTTCTCTCTCAAAACTTTTTTTTTTCTCTACAACTTATGTGTTTCTAAAAATTTCTCTGTAACTTTTATCTCCCAAATAAACATATCTCTAACTTTTCTTTTGAAAAAAAAATCCCTTAATTTTATCCCGCTACAACTTTTCTTTTTCTTTTTTTCTAATTTATCGTAATTTCTTTAATATATATTTTACTCTTAACCTTACTATCTCTCTAAACGTTCTCTTTTTATTTAATTTTTCTCTCTAAAATTTATCTCTTCTACTCTATTTTTTTTCTTTTTTCTCTAACTAATATTTTTTTATGGAGTCTAGCTAATATTCTCCCTCTAAATATTTTCTTCCATGTCTCTAAATTTACTATATTTAACTTTTCTTTCGAAAATATTCATATTCGTGTCTCTAAATTTTTGTTTCAGTGTCTCCATACATTTTTTTTTTTGTCTCTAAAACATCTTTTCATCTCTCTAATTTTTTTAAAAACTAAAAACCAAAAACAGTTATCAAACAAGTTTGGTTTTTTGTTTTTTATAAACAGAAAACAAAAAAATAGTTATCAAACATATATAGTTTTTGTTTTTAAAAAACATAAAACCAAAAATTGAAAACAAAAAAACTGAAAAACCAAAAACTGAAATGGTTATCAAATGACTCCTAACATTTTTCAATGTGATTTCATTACAAAATTAGGTTTTTTTTTTATAGAAAATTAGGTCATATTAAGTAGACGATTCCAAACAAACAAATTGATAATAAGCTTAATATTTAATATATATAACAGAAAACCAAGCTTGTTTTTTTTTCTTTGAGTACATCAACATTAGGGGGTGGGGGATTCGAACCTCTGACCTCATGGTCGAGAGTACATGTCAATTACCGCTGAGCTAAGCTCGCTTTGGCGAAAACCAAGCTTGTTTGATAACTGTTTTGTCCCCTTAATAATAATATATTATTGTTGGCCAACATTTTCTCTATTCTTCCCCCAAAAAAATTAAAATATATATATATAATGATTTTCAAAATCAACTAAAAAATGTGGTTCAAGTTTCACAATCAATCCAAAAGATGTGTTTCCAACTAAACTTTTGAGATTTTATAATTCTTTTTCTTTTGTTTTCTTTTTAATTTCATGCATCTATATTATATTTATGTGGTCTTTAATTACTTTGACATCTTTCTTAATACTATATATTTATTAGTTATTAAAATCACTTTATTAATTAAGTTTTTTTAATGAAAGTCAATACATATCTTTCTACGTTTTAAGTCAAATATAAACCCATACCCAGCACACTCTTTATTTTTATTTAAATTATCTTTTACTCATTTTGATCATCTTTTTATTTCATTTTCATTAAATTAAAGTGTCTTTGAACTAATTAAGCTCTATAAAATATTTTTAAAATGATTGTAATTCTCAAAAATAAGCTGACTATTACATTGTTTGGAAATTTGGTTAAGATTTAAATTGTACTTTTAAAATACTAACAAAAATGAAACTACTATTCAAACTTCTTTTCTTTTCTTCCTTTTTTTTTTTTTTTTTTTTGGGGGGGGGGGGGGGATAAAAATTGTTTACCTTTTTTTTATTTTTTGAAATGGATAAAACTTCTTTTCGAGAATAGAGAATAGTAATATGAAATTTTTATCTATTTAGAATTTGATTTTCGTTTTCTTTTCTTAGTGTGTGTATATTATTAAATTGTTGTTTTTTCCTTTTCTGTTGAGTAAAAAAATTGTAAGAGGATTATTTATGAAACATCATTGCAAAGGAATTTAATACGAATTTTAGTTCGATTTTCAAATATATTTTTTTAAAATTTCGTCTTTTTTATTATTGTCAAAGTACGACTAGTTTAATTTCAAAATTGTTCATGATTTCGTTTTAATTTAATCCTATAGTTTTATACCTCTTCAATTTAATGTTTATGATTTTGTTTAAATCTCCTAAAACGTCTATATACATCACTAAAAGTTGACATCTAATATATATTAAAAAAAAGACGGCAACCATCGTATGTGACATATTTTATTTAGACCATCACATGTGATAAAGATAAAAACAATGAGTTAGTGTTTCTAAAAAAAAAAAACAATGAGTTAGTGTCCAAAAAATATGTGTCGGTTAAGGAAATTGTCAACATTTGATAAATTTGTTTTAAGAGGTCTAACTAAGGGTGTGTTTGGTTTAACTTTTCAAGTGTTTAATTTTGAAAATAAATCATTTTGAAATAAATTCTAGTGTTTGGCAACCACTAAAAATGACTTATTAAAAAATGAGATTGAGAAATAAACCATTTTAAGAGAAACACTTGAAACCAACTTTTTAAAAAAGAGTTGTTAAGTATACAATAACTTGTGTATAAAAACACTTATAGGAAATGTAACCAAACATATGAGTGTTTAAATTCTAAACAATTTTTATACAAAATGTTTTTGAAAAAATGCATTCTTGAAAAACATTTAAATTAGAATGTATTCCAAACGGACCCTAAATTATAGAAGACAAAATAAAAAATAATAATAATAATAATAAAAAACTAAAAAAAAAAACTAAAACGTACCTCACGCGCTTTATTACCACTACACGCGCCACCCATCTTCCACAACCTATCATCTTGGTCGTCGTGGCCACCGTTGTCTCTCATGCAAAAATCTACGATCCTCTCCGCCGCCTCCACCTTGCTCTTACATTCCTTCGTCAGCCTCTCAAACTCTGCCCTCGGCAATCGAAACTTGACCTGCATCGGCACGACGGCGCCACCGTCATCCGACACCCCCACGAAATCCGATCGAACGGTGGTTTGAAGGTCAGAAACCGATCGACGAGAGAGCATGAGACACTCGAGGCGGTCGGAGGCGGACAAACGGATGTCGGAGCGGGCGCGCTGCAGCGGGCGGTGGTCGCCGGGGAGGGAGGGCAATTGGAGGAGGAAGTAGAGGGTTTTAGGTTTGAGTTGGTGGTGAGGGTCCAAAGGCTTGGCTCGGAGGCCAAATTGCTTGATGGATTGGGATTCGTAGAGGGAGTGATTTGGATAGTGGCTTGTGACTTGGGAGGCTGTGGTTGGAGTTGTTATTTTGATGGTTTCGCCATTGATTTTCATCACTTTTGTTGTTCTCTTTCTTCTTCTTGATCCTCCTCCCATGGTATTTCCCATCTTGTGATCTCTCTCTCTTAGACTTGCTTTGTTTGGGGATTTACATGTGGATATATTATATAAAGTGAGGTGGGGGAAATGGAATAGTTCAAACTCTCTCTCTCTCTCTTTCTCTCTCATTTGACAATGTATCAATTTGTTATTCAATTTAATTATCTTGTTACATTGTTCGTGGGTTTGTCATATATCTCACAAACCGTTTATATCACTTTCATATTGAATAGAATAATATACCTGGTTGCATATAGGTCAGTATGTAGGGATCTCCTTACATACCCCATTAAAATCTTAACAATTTTTTTATGAAACTTACATGGCAATGAATTGACAATAGTAGAGGTTAAGATACTAAACTAACACTCAAAAGAAAGAAAGAAAGAAAGAAGAAAGAAGAAGAAGAAGGAAGGAAGGAAAAAAAAAAAAAAAAAAGAACGAGTTTATTGGTGTGGATGAAGGACTAAGGGAGTGCTACATTTTTAGTAAAACAATGTGAGAGTAAAAAAAATGAATCTTCGACTTAAAAGAAGGTAATATAATTGTTTTTATCCACTAAAATATGCTCTAATTGGCCATTAGAGAATGATAGGCTTTGAATTATTAATACAATTCTCTCGGTCTGATCTCTAACATGTACTTCAACTGTTATTGGGAGTTGGGCCAACAACTTTTACATCTTAAGATGGATGAGGAAAAAAAAAGTTTACATCTTTAAGATGTATGAGAAAAATGAAAGAAAAATGATGTAAGTTAAATTATAAAAAATGGTCTCTAATCTTTTAGGTATTTTTGTTATAAAATCCTCAATTTTACACTTATTGTATTAAAAATTCCAATTAGTTTCATTTGTTAGCAAAAAATAAAAATTATATATCATTATTTATTTATTTTTTTTATTAACATATTTAGAGACATATGAACGTCATTTGGAAACTACTTTGGACACATATAAAAACTCAACCAATCATTAAAGCTTATTTATTCCCTATGGCATACCTATATATCCAAATATGTTAATAAACCAACAATTTGAGATGACTTATCAACTTTCTAACAAATTTTAATAATTTTTTTTAGGAATGATCCAATTGAAAATTTTTAATATAGGAAAATTGAGAACTTCAACAGGTTAGAGATGAAATTAAGAATTACCTAAAATAATTAAAGACAATTTAATATATTTACTCAAAAATATATTTTAAACAAGCAATTTAATCCTTATTAAAAATAGTTTTCTTTAGTCAAAGTGAACATAACTTAGCGGTAATGGATAAATATCATCGACCAAGAGATCAGAGGTTTAAATCCCCTTCTAAAATGTTATTAGAACTAAAAAGAAAGTAGTTGCCCTTTAATTTTTTTTTTTTTTTTTTTTTTTCCACCCTCTAAAAGGGAGAAAATGGTTGAAAGGATCAAATTTTATGAATTTTTTCATAAAGTGGGTGTATTCTTTTTGTTTGTTTCTTAGAGATTTATTTATATTCTTTGAATAAAAAAATAATTATGGTTTTTGTCAACATAATGTTGGACACGAAAGGATATTATTATTATTATATTATTTTGGATTGGATATGGATGGAGTGATATGTCGAGGGGAATAATAAAAAAAGTTTATGTTGAAATATTTGATGTGAAATGTGGAAGGAGGCTTTTCAAATATATACTACTAGTTTTTTTTTTTTTTTTTTTTCAAATTCAACAACATTTGGAGTGGAAGATTTGAACCTCTGACCTTTTGGTTGAGAGTACATGTCAATTACCGTTGAGCTAAACTCGTTTTGACTTTCAAATATTACTAGTTAAGACTGCTTGAAACTGTTGCACATGCATATTTTTTAAGTGAAAATAGTTATGGACTATTACATTTAAAAAATCATTCCATCGTTATCTAAAAAAATTGAGTATTGACATAAAATATTCAAATATTTTTTTACAATTTAGTTGTTTAAAAAGTTTCAATTTAGTCTCCTATGTATTGACATTTTTCTATTTAGTCCTTCGTTGTTAGTAAATTTTAAATTTTAAATTTTGAAGACCTATTAAATACAAAGCAGAAAATTTCAATGCTTTTAAAGTTCAAGAATTATTAAACTCTAAATTAAATGTTTTTCTATAAAGAAAATTTTCAAGACTACAATTAAGAAATAATAATAATAATAATAATAAAAGCAAGCAATATTAAAAGTCCCATTTTAGTTTCTATGGTTTGGAAATTGTTTTTCCGAATCGTCTTTTTTTTTTTTTTTTTTACAATATGTGGGGTGGGGGAATCGAACCACAGACCTCGTGGTCACTAGTACAAGTTTACGTCGGTTGAGCAATGCTCTTGTTAACTATTACGAATCGTCCTTAAGCTTCCTTTTACCCAACCAAAAAACACATATTTCATTCTATTTCTTACTCAACCATATATCTCAATACAATCGACTAATATATATAGTCAGTCATTGTCTCGTAAAACAAATGTGTCTGATATGGTAACAATGACGATTTGTAATGTTTGACTTCCATATGGACTAGTAAATTTTAA
This sequence comes from Luffa aegyptiaca, assembly GCA_017139565.1. NCBI lineage: Eukaryota > Viridiplantae > Streptophyta > Magnoliopsida > Cucurbitales > Cucurbitaceae > Luffa > Luffa aegyptiaca. Next base: position 2,917,116 of record CM029396.1, read on the forward strand.
AACAATAATAAATAAAGGAAAAAAATTGATCCTAAAACTTGTCAAGATGTATCGATTTGGACCTTAAACTTTCAATTTCTTCGAATTGAACCTAAACAAAAATAAGTGTTGTAATTTTTACCCTCAATTCAATTTCCGCTAATTCACCCACTATTTTTAACAAAAAAAAAAAAAAGGAAATGTAAAATGTGAATTTAAAATGAATTCAGGATAAATCAAACTCCTAGAGAATCGAACAGAGTGTACCTTTATCATCTTAATCTTGTTAGGAACTTATCGAGAATAGGCAAATTAAGGAATTTTGAAAATTTCCGAACGAACCGCTCTATTGAATTGATTTTCATGAACGAATAATTTACAGAGGGAGAAGAAAAAGAAGAAACGTTTTCCATCTAAAACTTAACAGTAAAGGTATTTTGAATTTTTTTAAAAAGTCAAAAGTATTCGTACAATATTTTATAAAGTTCAAGAGTATTATTGAAACAACGATAAACAAACTACAAGGTATTTTTAAAAAAAAATTGACTCAATTAAAATACATATTTTTTTTTCTTTTATTTAATGAGTAATTATTTGGGTAGACAAATATTTAAAACCATACGTGCATTTCAGGTATCAGATTTTGGAACAAAAATTCAAATTCTTATTAAACAATTAATGAAAAGTTGACAACAAGAATTTAAAATATCATTTTATTCAAAATTTAGCTAAATATATCGAAGTTTAAGAAACATAGCCGGCACACAATTTGCAAAAGTTTTCGTATTGTTAAACATTTTTTATTTAAGAAAATGATTGATTTGTCTTTCTTTCTTTTTTTTTTTTTTTTTTTAATTGGTTGAAAAGACAGGTTAAAGATTTTAAAGAAGAAAAAACTCAAACTTGATGAAACTTTACTAATTAATTCATTAAAAAGATGAACCAATTCATTTTGGTATTTTAACTTTAGGGTGGAGATTTGAACTTTCGACTTCAAATATTAGAGTAAATGATTTAACTGATTGAGCATATATATTCATGTGGGCTTAATAAACCAATTCTATATACAATTTTTTGAATATAATTATTAAGATTTCATAGTTTTAAAATATCAAAACAATAAATTACCCCGTTTGATAACCATTTGATTTTTGGTTTTTGGTTTTTCAAAATTATGTTTGTTTTCTCTCAATTTACTTACCTTGGTTTTCATCTTGGTTAAGGAGACATTAGAGTTCTTAAGCAAATTCCAAAAACAAAAACAAGTTTTTAAAAACTATTTTTGTTTTTTTGTTTTCAAAATTTGACTTGGTTTTTTAAAACAAAGGAATGATGTAGATTCAAATCAAAGAAATGGATAGGTGAAATGAGTGTTTATAAGCTTAATTTTCAAAAACCAAAAACGAAATAGTTATCAAATGAGACCTTAACGATCATTCGCCTATCTAACTTTTAGAGTTAAAACTCTTTGTAGGATCGAAACGATGGAAAATGCTTCTCCCCTCATGCTCCTCATATCTAATGCATATAGATTTGAGTTAGTGCATGTTTGGGAGTGATTTTGAAATGGTTAAAATCACTTTTGTAATATTCAAAATCACTCCTTTAATTATTCAAAATCAATTTCATGTTTGATTTTACACGTTTAAACTTGATTTTCATACCATCAAAATTGATTTTGAATTATTAAAAGCATGTTTCAAAGTGATTTTAATAATTTCAAAATCACTCTCAAACATGTGCTCTTAAAGATGTAGAATTTATAATTAATTTCAAGTACAAATTTAGTTATTGAAACTTGGTAGTTGCACTTATTTAGTCCTTGAACTTGAAAAAAAAAATTAATTATAGCATTTTAAGCTTTCAATTTTGATTCTATAGGCACCTTACTTTTAATTGTTTTTTTAAAAAAAAAAAAAACAAAAGTTTTTGCTTTTAACATTATATTTTATAACTTCGACCGCGTTTGATAACCATTTGATTTTTGGTTTTTGGTTTTTTAAAATTATGCTTGTTTTCTCTCAATTTCCTTAATATGGTTTTCATCTTTGTCAAGGACACCTTTAGTTTCCTAACCAAATTCCAAAAACAAAAACAAGTTTTTGAAAACTACTTTTTTTAGTTTTCAAAAATTGACTTAGTTTTTTAAAACATGGGATGAAGGTAAATAACAAAACAAAGAAATTTGGAGGTAGAAGTAGTGTTTATAAGCTTAATTTTCAAAAATCAAAAATCAAAAAGCAAATGGTTATGAAACGGGGCCTTCAATATTCATGTAATATGTTTTTTTTTTCAACAAGTGGAGGTGGGAGAATGTTAATGTAATTGTTAAATAATTTTTCTTCTCTTGATGCAAGATATGAATAGGGTTTCTTTTTAGTTCAGCAACATTGAGAAGCGGAGGATTCGAACTTCTGACCTCATAATCAAAAGTTCATGTCAATTACCACTAAACTATGTTCACTTTCACGTACAAAGTCCTTACTACTGAGTGAATTGAGTTTTATTATTATTATTAAAATTTGAAATATTTTGTATTAATTACCTTGTTTTAGAAGAATGATATCAATGAAGTTTGACTATTAAATTTTTATTTATATATATATTTTTTTAGTACAGACTACTAAATTGTTTTCAAATTAATGTTTAATCAACTTTTTTTTTGTTTTTTTTTTTCTTTTAAGAGAATCGACATTTTTATTTGAACAAAGATCAAATGGTGAGATAATACATATAGAATTGCAAGGTCTCACCATTGATTGCATAATTTTTTTTTTTTTCAAAGGTATTGATTGCATAAGTTTAGGGAAATAACATCAATATTAATTTGAAAGTCTCAAAAAAGATATTGATATTTATTAAAATGTGTTATTTACATTCATTGGCGGGTCAAATTGGAGATCTTTTTATTTATTTATTTAATCCATTTCCTAGAATAGTCAACAATATTTACTCTTTTTTTCCAATTAAAATATTTTTAACAAAAATTGGAGGTGCATGCATTACGAGCATATATAAAACTTTAAATATTCAAAGGTTTTAATATTTAGTTAGACTTATTTTAATTTTGTAAGATGATTTATTGTTTAATTTTTGTCGAGTCAATCAAAATAAGCTTCAAAGTAAGAATTATATATATAAATATATTTATTATTATTTTTTTTTTTTTAGTTCAACGATATGTGAAGTTGGAGATTTGAACCTCTAACCTTTTGGATTATGGTATAATATGTCGTAACGAGTTAGTTTTCCACTTGGTAATTCCTGAGTTTCAAAAGGTTGAACATTTACCCTTAATTTTTTACTAATCCTCGCTTTCGGTCTATGTCATAACAAACCATTACTAACCCTAATAAAAGGTTGACTATGGTGTTGGTGAGTTCATTTAATATTAATTTAAAGGTTTAAATCCTATTTGAGTCCGTAAATTTTTAATTTTTTCTATTTTGGTTCCTGAACTTTTCAAATGTTCATTTTAGTTCCTAAACTTTTAAGTTTGTTTTATTTTAGTCTCTGAACTTTTAAAATATCTATTTTAGTCTTTGAACTTTAAATAAATAAATATTTTTGTCCTCACTTTTATTTCAATTTTAACAAATAATTAAAGGCATAGCTTCGATTATATGCATTAGCATGTTAGTATGAGAATGATTTCAAGCCAAATAAGTCGGAGATAAACTCGGGCAAAACAGATTTAAGGTAGAAAAGTAACCTAACAAGGACTAAAATAATTATGTTTAGAAAGTTTAGGGACTAAAATAAACATTTTGAATTTTCAAGGACTAAATTAGAACAAATTTGGAAGTTTAAGGATCAAAAAAGACATTTTAAAAGTTCAGGGATTAAAATAGAACAAACTTGAAAATTCAAGGACTAAAATGAGATTTTAACCTAATTTATATTATTTATATGGTTACATGGAAATATTATTTATTTTTATAATATTTCAATAGGTGTTGTGGAGAGAAAAAGAATAGGGGCAGTTGCATAGATGGCAAATTGGACCAAATTAATAGCAAATATAACACAATTGCAAACTAATTGCATAATAGCAAAATTAATTATACAAGAACAAAAAAAAATGTCGTCAGATTCTATTCGTATTTATCGTTGATAGACTCTAATTAATCAAAATCTATTGGTGACTATCACTGAATCAAAGTCTAGCTATCAATGATAGTCACTGATAGATTTCGATTAACCGGAGTTTATCAGCGATAGACACTGATAGACTGTGAATAATTGGAATCTATCATTACTGATTAATCAGAGTCTATCGCTGATAAACTCCGACAATCGAAGTCTATCAGATAGATTCTAATTAATCAGAATTATCAGTAATATACTCGGATAGATTTTGCTATATTTGCAATTCTTTTTACATTGTGCTATATTTACAATTATATAATTCTTATTTGCCAACCATTACAAATTCTCAAAAGAATATGTCACCACTCATTCTCTCTCTCTTCTACATGATCATCCTCAACCCCAACTCATCCATTGTCAACTGCCTCCCACCCCCGACACATGAGTTTGTTTATCACCTTATTGAAATATTATAAAAATAAATACTTTTACCACGTCACCTAAATATTACAAAAAAAAAAAAAAAAAAAAAAGGAGGAAGAGAGGATTTTTTTTCTTTTCTTTTCTTTTCGTCATATCACCTATTGAAAATACTATAAAAACAAATATTTTTATCATGTAAGCATATAAATAATATTAAGTAGACTCATTAGCACATGTTGTCAAAAAATTAAAAATCACTAGCATTTTAGTCAATATTCTATTAGGTGCACTAAGGATTTTGTTAGGTAAGGGACCTAAGGTGAGTAAAAGTGTGTAACATTTTAAAACGTCAAGACTAGATGAAAACTCAATGCAAAACTCAAAATTAAGAGTATAACAATTAGAAAGTTAGGGACAAAATCGAAACTAAACTTAAAACTCATAGGTATTTTAAAAGTTTGAGAGCAGGAGTATTGGAACCTCTAACTTTTTTATCAATGATATATGTCTTAACCAGTTGAACGATGCTTAGATGACAAATTCAGGCTTCTAATTGATACAATTATTAGCTTATGATTTTAATTGACTCAATCTACAAAGTTCAACTGTATAAATTGATGTTTTCTCGATACTTCATTTTTCCAATCATTTTTTAGATGTACTACCGATCAATAGGTTTATCGCCATGTCGTGTAACGTACCTACTTTCATGAATAATAACCCGTACTATAAAGCCTATTATCATGTCGAATCACCTGTAATACAAAATCAAGTGACTCAAATTTTGGTGACAACTGACATTTATATTGTGCCAACCAAAAGAGCTGAATTGACCAAGTTAAAGTGTTTGAGAAGCAACCTGATTTAGACAAAATATTATTCGAAGTGCTACAATGTACTACCTAGCTATCAGAGTGAGATAATATTTTTAGGATTGAGAGATAGTTACCACGATGGAAAGTGTTGATGCGACATAGCGATGGTTCAAATCTTCAAGGAACTACACAATCGAGAATCATCTTTTGACTAAACTAGTTAGTTGATATCGACAAGCTCCATTGAGATGAAGAAAAAAAAGGACATCAGGCAGGGCAACAATTAGTTGTCGCACAAGCCTTTTCAAGGTATCGAACAAAAGAATGAAAGACCGAATGATTCGATAATTCGATTCATAGTAGAAATTTAATTTTCTTATCCATCCTCAAATAAAAAGTCATAAATCATTATTACCACTAAATGTAGCTCAAAAACCAAAGCGAGCCTAGCTCAGCAGTAATTGTCATCTACCCCGACCAAGAGGTCAGAGGTTTGAATCCCCCTATCCCAAATGTTGATGTACTCAAAAAAAATAATAATAATAATAATAAAATAATATATATATATATATATATATATATATATGAATGAATGTAGCTCAAAAGACAACCTTACAAGTTTTCTATCACACATTTCAAGTTCAGGTCACAAATGATCATCCTAGTGATATATTTACATCTTTTTTAATAGTCATACAAAATAAAAACAAATATAACAAAGTTCAATCTTTTATATCAAATCAGATTGTACATGATCTGATACTCCCATAAATGGCCTGGATAAGAACCGAGTAAGAATTGACATAATACATCATATCAACCACACTACCAGATAATGTCTCAAAACATTGTTGATTTTATATATACTATTTTACACATATCTTAAGCTAAACTTAACAAAACCTCTCCCGCAAACAAGAATTTCATAGATTGAACTTCATGAAACTCACCTTTTTATAACTCACTTCCCTTGTACAATACAAAGTACAAACACATGCTACCTCATAACTAGATTTAGACTTATTAAACTACAACAGTTGATAAAAGGTTATATAATGTTACCTTCACAAGAATTCAGAAGGTGAATTGGCATCAGGCTTTCCACTGTCATCCAACTCACCAGGATGTTGCAAATTCTGAAGAACTTGAGGAGGCAAAGCTCCCAATCCACCCCCCAATCCATCATTTGCAGACCCAAAATACTGGCAAAGAAGCCTTGCAATTACCCCCAAAATCTGCATTTGATTCTGAAATGCTTCAGCTTGCATTTGCATCATCTGTTTCTCATGTTCAATCTGCATTTCCACTATCCTCTCTCTCCATTCCATTTCTTCTTCCTCCATTTTCTCTTCCATTCTCATCCTCTTTCTTCTTTCTTCCTCAAATTCCCTCTCCATTCTCATCCTGTTCTCAAATTCCCTCTGCCTCCATTGCAACTCTCTCTCTTCAATCTCCAGTTCCCTGTTCTCCAATTGCTCTTCCTTCTCATGCATCAGTTTCTCCTTCTTGAACTCTGTGTTCTTCATCTTTTCTTCCCTTTCAGCTTCGTTTTTCTCCCTTCTGAACGCTCGCTCTCTCCTCTGTTCTTCCCTCTTCGCCGCCGTATCCCTCAATTCCAAAACTCGCAGCCCCACCATTCCCAATCGCCGATTCAACCCAGAACTCTTCTTCGATTTTCTCGTCTCCGAATCGCCAATTTCACCGAATCGGCTGCGTTTCCCCTCATTTCCAATGACTTCCACCACCTCTCGACCGCCGCCGTCGTCTTTTCCGCCGCCCTGCTCTCTCCCTTTCAGATCTTCATCCTCTTCCTCCTCCTCTTCCTCCTCCTCCTCCAAATCATCAGAATCAACACCGATTCCAAATTCCAAATCCTCGCTACCATCAAAACCAACGGCAGCGCCGTTACCAAACACCAGCCTCTTCCCCTTCAAATCGAGAGGCAAATCTCCGAAAACCTCCTTGTATTTCATGAAATTCTGCCAGTGATTCTCGCCGTCCTTCCAATTGAACTCGTCATCGGAAACCCTGATCTTCTGCTTGACGCCGAGGTACTGGTGGCGCATGTTCTGGACCTTGATGGAGACGTCCCGCCATGACCAGCGAAAGGGGAAGCTGAGAGGATCCTGAAGATGGTGAACGGAATTGACATGGTCGGCAATGGGCTTGAACTTCTTCTCGCGCGTTTTGAGCTTCGCTAGGGTTCCGCTGTTGAGAAGCTCTGAGTATTTGGAAAGAAGGGTTTCTTCTTCTTGCTCCGACCATTTCTTCCGCTTCATTAGGCCCGCTCGTCTGAAAAGTTCAATGCCACTCCCCGAAATTAGATGTTCTTTTTTTTTTTTTTTTTCCTTCTTTTCTCTTTTTAAAAAAAAAACACTTTTTAATCGCTGAACTTAATTTTGTAAAAATAGATGGTACTATTTACCCCACCGTGCTGGTGTAATTCGGACAATTTCAACTTCACGTCTTGGTCAAGAATATATGTCATTTACGGTTGATTTATGCTCGATTTGGCAAAGTATATGTTTTATTGAATTGTGCTCAAGTTGACTAGCTTTTTGAATATTTTATTTTGGTCTTAGTATTTTTTTTGAAATGTTTATTTTAGGCTCCGTTTGATAATCATTTGGGCTCCGTTTGATAACCATTTCGTTTTTCGTTTTTGGTTTTTGAAAATTAAGCTTATACACACCTACTTTTACTTGTAAGTTTCTTTGTTTTAGTATCAACCTTCTTCCTTGTTTTCAAAAACCAAGTCCAATTTTGAAAACAAAAAAAAAAAAAAAATAGTTTTCAAAAACTTGTTTTTGTTTTTAGAATTTGGTTAGGAATTCAAATGGATCCTTAACCAGGATGAGAGCCAAGGTAGGGAATTTAGGAGAAAACAAGCATAATTTTCAAAAACAAAAAACAAAAAACAAAATGGTTATCAAACGGGGCCCAATTTTTTATTTTTAGTTTTTGAAAAATAAGTTTACAAACATTACTTCCATTTATAAGTTTTTTGGTGTTGTTATCTATCTTGTTTCTACGTTTTCAAAAACCAACTTTTAAGTTTTAAAAAAAAGTTTTCAAAACCTTAAAAAAAAAGTTTTCAAAACCTTAAAAAAATTGTTTTTTGAATTTATGCAAATGCATCCTTATCAAAGTAAGTGACTATCAAAATTCATACTCCCCCCCCCCCCTTCTCTTCTTCCCAAAATTCTCAAATGGTAAAAATGTTAACACACTACCAATTTTTCACTTATAAAAATTTAGGGGATATTTTTTTCAATCGGGGTTTAATTTTATAAATTCAAAGTTTAAGGATATAATTCTAATAAGCACCCTACTTCAGGAGTGGTTTTTGCAATAAAAAGAAAATAGGGTGTTGATGATCAAATTTCGCTAGGTAAATCACCTTCGCTCCACGTGATAATCGACAGTGAATTTGTTTGAGAGCGAGGGAAGACGTAGCCTGCAAAAGAGAAAACCTGCACACCGGTGTGGTGCTAGCCACACCACCTCCGATGCTTAAGTCAAAAAACGGAAGGGAGAGCTAGAGAGCAAGAGAAAGAGAGTAGAGAATAGAGAGTTCGGGTCCCCTTCTTCAGTGGCGAAGAGGGGTATAAATACATGCTCATGCTCCTAGGGTTTTTAGGAATTCGGAGGCGTTTCGGGACAAACCAGGCGGAACCGGGGGGGCCAGAAGCAGGAGGGACTAAGCGGAGGCAAACGGACTCGGCCCGCGCGCCGAGGCCGACCGTACGGGTCGGGCCACGTTGGTCCGGTCTTCCTCTGGGTCGTCTCCTGGTCCTCTCTCCGTCCGGTTGTCCTCGTCAGCTCCTTGTACACCATGGTGGTCCAAAATTACCTATAACATAGGGGAAATCAATGAGTTCTTAGGTGGGCTAACAATCGATTTATGAGACAACTTGTAAGATTTAATGTTTAGACCCAATTGAAACTAAATCCTAAATCTTTGAACCAAATTGGTAACTTAACCCTAATTTAAAATTCATTCTTTCATGTAATTAGAGGTACACTAATCTATCGGTTTTGGGCACAAATTGACATCGAAAACCAACCATTTGATTTTTCTAATAGTTGGAAGCCCAACTAGTTTTGGAAGGTTGTATAAACTGATTAACAACTGTATCAACAGGTAATTTTGGCCAAAATTGAAGCAAGATTGAGTGAAGTCGATAAAAGAACATGAAATGCTAGAGTTCATGCACTGTAATTGTAGTTTCAGACGGAGAAATGAAGGGGAGACAAAGAAAGCTCGTCTGCCTCACGTGAGCAGAAAACAAACATTATGTGATATTTTTTTTATTTATTTCATGGATCTCGTAGTATTCTTAAACACTGCAATTATAAAAAATAATAAATGAAGGTAGTATGAAGAAATTTACACATCACCGCATTACTAGAAAATTTTCCTACAACATGAGCTTGCAAGTGTTAAGATCGACAACTGATTGATGCATTTACCAACAAAAAAAAACCTACTTTGATCATCAATTGACTAGCGAGAAACTTAATATAGCGTAATGACATGACAATTATGTTTGTAGGAGAGAGAACGACAACCAACGAGTGGAGAGGGAAGGAGAGAACACAAGAGGGAGTTGCTAGAGGTAGAGGAGGAGAAGAAAAGAAGAGAAGGAAAAATGGAGAAGGAGATGTGAGAGGAGAGAAAACAAAGGTTCTTAGTATATCGGCAAACTAGAAAATGGGGATTGGTGCAAAGGCAAACATCGCTGGAGAAGAACATGGGACGGGAAGGGAAAAGAGAGGAAGGAGAAAAGTAGAGGGAGGAAGTGAAAGGAGAAGGAAAAAGAAAAAGCCACCTAAGCTAAACATTATATTTAATTAATAAAAGTTTACGATTCTTCTCAAAGTCGCCATGTCAATTTTATTATTACGATTCTTCTAATGAACTAATGATCAAATTTACTTATTAACTGCTTATAACAATTTTTTAAATTTCAAAAACTAAAAATATATTATTTAAAACTTCGAAACTAAATAAACACATCCTTAAAAAGATGTTCTTTAACTTTTAAAAGATGGAAGAAGAGAAAAGGGTTAGGTAGAAACCCAACAATTAATGAGGGTTAAAAGGGAGAGAGGGCCTATGCCTCAATGAGTAAAGATACAAAGTCTCATTTTTTTTTCTTCCTTTTCCACCAAAAAAAAAAAAAAAAAAAAAAAAAAAAAAAAAAAAAAAAAAAAAAAAAAAAGCTACCTAGTGGTAAAGGGGCCTATGCCTCAATGAGGTCTTTAGTCATAGTTTCTAAAAGGAGAATTTTTCTCCCTTTACTTTGCTTGGTTGAAAATTGCGTTTTTAACTTAACCCAATCCACATGGCCACATGTTAGTTTTACAATATGCATAATTGATGCCAGTTAAAGTCGATTTTAATTATAAATTTGGTCTCTATGGTTGTGTCGAATAATTCTTAAATCTTCAATTTTGTGTCTAACAAGACTTCGAATTTTAAAAAAAAAATGTCACTTAAATCAGAAATCTATAAGACATAGAATTTGAAGTTTATAGACTTATTAAATATAAAATCAAAATTTTGAGAACCTACCACATAACTTTTTGAAAACCCCTAAAAAGAGAATAAGAAAGAAAGAAAGAAATAATTTAAAAAAAAAAAAAAACAAAAACAAAAAACAAAAAAAAAAACAAAAAAAAACTCTTTAAAAAGTTCAAGGAATAAACTTATATTTTTGACATTTTATTTTTCTAATATCAGTTAAATCACTAATTTTATCTTTTTATTTTGTTTAGAAAAACATATATATTAGTTTTTTTTCATTTTGTTCAAATTAACAATACTAATTATTAGGGTCCCGTATGATAACAATTTTCGTTTATTGTTTTGTACGTTTTTAAAATTATGATTTTTTCTTTTACAATTTTTTTTTACAATAGTTTCATATTTTTGTAAGGAAACATTTGAATTTTTGACCAAATTCTAAAAACAAAAACAAGTTTTTGAAATTTACTTTTGTTTTAGTTTTCAAAACTTGGTTTGGATTTTGAAAACAATTGTAAAAAATAAATAACAAAATAAAAAATCTGATCAAAGACAGAATTTGTGTGTTTATAAAGCTTAATTTCAAAAACCAAGGGCCTATTTGATATTCCGGTTCTTGAAAATTAAACTTATAAATACTACTCTACCTATGAGTTTATACACTGCTTATATCTCTTAACTTTCACAATTTATTTGCAAACGACAAGTAGCTCAACTTTCTATTAGGTTTATGTCCTTGCAAACTATATCACAACTTGGGCCAACCAGCTAGCCAACACCTTTCAACTTACATTTTCGTTTTGATGAGTGAACAGCGTTACTGTACAACTCTATTCAAACTTTGAATATGTGTCGTATAAACATTTTGACGTTGGTATGTATTGAAATATTAGAGAAGACGTCCAAAATCTATCCTTTCTCCATTTTCATCTTTATTCTTGTCTCCTCTCTTTTATCTTAGAGGTTTTTTTTTTTTTTTTTTTTTTTTTTTTTTTTTTTTTTTTTACAATATTTTATCTTAGAGGTTTGAAAGATGGGAGGTGGGAATAAATAATTGTCATAATTTCTTCTCTCTTTATATAATATATAAGGGTATTGGATACCCTTCCACACATATAAATATTCTCTAAATTCCCTTCTCACTCTTTCTTTTTCTGGTTTATATTTTATATACTTATTTAATTTAAAGTTGAAATATCATTTTAGTTTAAGTATTTTTTCCATTCTATTTTAGTTCCTATACTTTATTTTTATCGAAATTGGTTAAATAAGAATAATAATTTTCATGTATGAAAAGACACAACGTGAATATATTTCTCAAATTTATAGAAGAAATGCTAATAAAAACTTTTTTTTAAGAGCTAACAATAAACTAATAATAGAGATACCCTATTTTAGAGATTTGGTGAGAGTAGATAAACTAATTTTTAACATTAAAAAGAAAAAGAAAAAAAAAAGAAAAAAAAATAACTAAACTAAAATCAAATGTCTCAAAGTATGAGGACCAAAATGATATTTTAACTTCTTTTTTTTAACGATATTTTAATCAAAATGATATTTTAACCTTGATTTAATTTAATTTCTAACCATATAATTATTATAAATTTTATTATATTAACATAGCTAGGTATTTTTTAGTAAATATTAATTAATTAATTATCTAATAATTCACTTTAATCTGCAAAAATTAATTTAAATGGATTTTTTTCATAATAATTCATTTTTTTTTAAAAAAAAGCCATAATAATTCAATTAAAATTATTCAAAACGTCAAGTAAAATAAGCATGTCAAATGTTTAGATAAAGATGTATCTTTTTTAGTTCAACAGTAGAATTGAACCATCGATTTTTTAAATAGTTGTTTGTATCTTATGAACTATACTCGAATGGAAAAATATGAATTTTTTTTTTTTTTGACAATATGTGGGATGGAGGATTCAAACCACAGACATTGTGATCATCAGTACAACTTTAGGCGAGTTAAGTTACGCTCTTGTTGGAAAAATATGGATATTTTTTACTCCATCTCGATTCAGTAAAAAAAGTTTATATATTTTCTCACAAGCATGATAGTGGTGCTAAAATATTTAAATAATAACAATAAAATAGTAGTGTAGTGGTAATAAAATATGGACAAAAGTAATGTTTCAAAACAAAAAAAAAATGGACAAAAGTAAATCATTTAAAAAATAATAATAAAAATAAATAAAATATGGATAAACGTTCACTACACGCAAATTCATCTCCGTTTTGACGGGCAGAGCATGGGGCAGTGGCATTTTGGTACTTTCATTCATTCCTCAAATCTACTATAAATTTCCGTTTTCCACTTCCCGTTTTCCTCTATGGTTGCCGTTGTGCATTAACTTGCAGTTTGATTTTCAGTTTCTTCCATTTTGCCAAAAATTTCTTCGCATTTTTCTGTAGCAATCTCGTGTTTGACGCATTTTGTTTCGTCGAATTGAATCAAGAATCGAGTTCTTCAGACCTTCCGGAACAGGAAATGTCGCCGCCAATCCTCTCGTTAGCTCTGCCGTCGGCGACTGGTCGAGTTCTCAGTATTCAATCTCACACTGTTCAGGTTTGTTCAATAGTTTATGACGGTTGCCGATTGTTTGGTTCAAATTAGCATAAACTTGAAATTCAGCTTGTTTTGCTTGTCTCCATTAGGCTTTTGCAGAAGTTTCCTTCAGTTCTGTTGCGAATTCGTATTGTTAAACTTGATGTTTTTGTTAGAAGTGTTGTGTTTTGGAGAGAGTTGACTTTATAGTTCTTATGTTTGTCTTGTTGGAAATTTTCCTTGAGAGAAGAAAATTCAATGTTACTTTTGTGCTTTGTGAATTTCTGCGGATTGTTTGTTGATACTAGTTCTTACATTCTTCTTGATTGGCTTTGTTTCCGTGCTATTAATTTTACTTAAACGAATTGTTCCATTATGATCTTCCGTAGGGATATGTTGGAAACAAATCAGCTGTTTTCCCTCTCCAACTATTGGGCTATGATGTAGATCCAATAAATTCCGTGCAGTTCTCAAACCACACAGGCAAGCTGATTCTATTTCTTCATTCAAATGGTCTCAGAACTCTGAGGCCTAATATACGGTGCGATGCCTTATGTCATTATGCATAAGTTCTGGTTTGATTTCGTAGTGTTAGTGAAAGTGGATTATGGTTCGTTTTGAAAATAAAACAGGATATCCGACTTTCAAGGGCCAAGTTTTGAATGGAGGACAATTATGGGAATTAATTGAAGGCCTTGAAGAAAATGAACTGTTGTACTATACTCATTTGTTAACAGGTACTCTAGATTTTCATTAAATAACTTTTGATCTCCAGTATATTTGGTAACTTTACAATATAAGTCTTTACCAATGAATTGTATATTGCTACATGATACCGAGGCAGAAAAGAACAAATATGTCTGCTAGAAAATGAGAATTATACTAAACTATTGCCATCTTTATGTATAAAGTTCCTGCAGTAATTTCTTATTTTTCAGCTAATGTGAGTTTTGTTATAATATCTACTTATGGATTTTGCAGGTTATATTGGTTCAGTTTCTTTCCTCAACACGGTGTTAAAAGTTGTCGATAAGCTTCGCTCAGTGAACCCTAGGCTAACATATGGTCAGTTAGATTCAAGTTCCTTATGCTCCATTATCTTTTCTCCTTGATCTTATATACGTTTTGGTAAATGTTTCTTCCGAGTTATTGTTAACCTAGAAGTAGTAAGCTGCAAAGATAATATTTTTTCAAAAAAAAAAAAACTGCAAGGATAATAATTTTGTAATGCATTTTTTTTGCTCACAAGGGACAATCTTGGTCATTGCTTGATGATTCATTATATTCGAATCCGAGAACTTCTTATGGCCCATTGCCTTTGTAACATGTATGCATGTAAAAGTAAATGCTACCAAGAAAATTGAGAAGATTACATGGAAATTTTGTGTGCATTTGTACTTTTTAAAATGGATGGAATATGTTTATATATTTTAACAATAAACAGAAACTTTGTGGTTTATAATGTGGAAATGTTTCGGGATTAATTTCTGAGCCACCTATTTAATCATGTTCTCATTAAATCTAGTGTCTTTTTCCAGTATGTGATCCAGTGATGGGTGATGAAGGAAAGCTCTATGTTCCGCAAGAACTGGTATCTGTATACCGCGAGAAGGTGAGAAATCCAGCTCATTCTGTGCCCTGCTAGTGCTTGGTAGCTCAATCATTTAATCTGGACTTGAGTTAAAATTTTCCTTTCATGGATGCTGTTCCTTGATTAGCATCAGCTATTGAACTTTCAATGTTTCAGTGCTTTAATATCTGGCACATTAAAAATGAAATTCTGTATCCGTGTGTTTAGAAGTTAAACAATTGTTAAACATCTGCCCTTTATATCCCCCTTTTCCATGTTCTTGACTATAAAACTTTTGATGAGTCCAATTCATGGCTAGGTTGTCCCAGTGGCTTCAATGTTGACTCCTAATCAATTTGAAGCTGAACAATTGACTGGGTTAAGGTAATTTAAATAGGATGTTTACATGATGAACTTACCATGCTAATAGTACTTTTACTGACCTATATAGATCTATGGAAAGTGTACAGTATCTTGTTTACTTTCGCCTTTTAGAATTCTCTTTTGGATGTTGTTGATTGTGTGTGTGAAGTGCAAGAAAAGCTGCCTTATACGGCTGAAGTAACGAATACCTCTGAAACTTTGAATGGCGCAATGTAGATTGATATATTTCTAAAACTAATCTCTAACTCTTAACCTTATTTGTGGTTTAGAATATGACCAACTACTGATAAATGAATAACAGTGCAAACTGATATGGTTGGCAGTGGAGATTGGGGTGCCTTATTTTTTTCATCGAGCAAAATTCGATTAGACAACCTTTCTTGAATTCTTCTGACTTGCCCTTCTTCCACCTATCAATTTTAATATTTTGGATGTTTCCGTTTAATTCTATATAACAATTAGCATCTTTTGCATGAAACTCCAGAAAAATTCAAATAAACCTCAATAGGTCAAAGGCTTGGCAGTATTTAGTACTTGAGCTTTTTCTTCCCTTCCATATATCAATGAAAAGTTTGTCTCTTCATGAAAATTTAGTACTTGAGCTTCCTTTTTTCCTTGCTTCTGTTTGCGTTCTTTGAGAAGCTTTGCTTTTTGCAGGATCCAATCTGAAAGAGATGGTAGGGAAGCTTGTAACATTCTTCATGCCGCAGGACCTACAAAGGTAAGAATATGAATGTGTCTATTGGCCTGTTAAAAATGATGCTCTTAGGTAATTCTTATTCAAGCACGTGCTCTAGTAGTCAAGTACCATGAATGGAAGACAGTGGAGGTAAATGAACTCTTTTAGGACTGGTTCTCTTAAATGTGAATCTCACGTTGGTTACTTATTAAGAAAGAAGTTGGATGGCAATTGACACATTGATGCCTGTCAGTTGGTAATTGATGCACTGTAACCATAGTTTGGCAATGTGATTTGGACTGTGCAACAAAATAGCTGGGGTCCCGCACAAGATAATAACTTAATAAGATATAATTACTGAGTGAATACCGGATTTATCTTGGAAGTACTTTAAACATCGTTTGTTTTTCAGGTTTATCCAGACACTATGTTGAGACAAAATTTCAGATAGTAGGTGCTTATCTTTTTAAAAATTCTAACTTTTACAGCTGTGTCTTATTTTCTTTAGGCAATTAGAAGTTCTCCTAGCATAACGTACCTAGTTGTCAAACTGTTGTGTTATACCTTGAAATTTATTATTCTGCCTCCTTCACTAAACATAAATACGATCCATTCTGTGGCTGTCAACCTTTTTGTAAATGTAGAACATCATTCTAAATGTTATTTTCCTGTGCTGTCTATAACTCTATAATCTGATGTGTAAATCACATTAACCATCTCAGGTTGTGATAACAAGCATAAGTATGAACGGTAAACTTCTTCTCATTGGAAGCCATCAAAATAATGAGGTGAACTTTTGCATTTTGTATTGAACCGAGTTCTTGCAGTTCGAGATCTGTAGTTATTTGGGTCCATCTTTTTTAATCTTGCAAAGCTCTAAGAAATTGTTTTCATTATTCATACGATTTTCTATAAGAGCCCAAGAAAACTAATTTACTATAAACTTTTTTCCTGTTGAAACTCAAATGATTGCCTGGTTAGAGTGCGAAATTGACCATCATCATCACTGTCTGAGCATTACTGAATAAACTGATGTATCAAGCATATGCTACTTTCCTATGTCACTTGTGCTTATGACGTTACACAGTATTCCAATGGCTGCATTGGCTTCTTGAAACAATAATCAATTACTTCCCTCATTAATAAACAATTTTTTACTTTTTGGGGGGAGGGGGAGGGAAAGATGGAATAGGGAGTTGATGCCACAGGTTCTGATTACAAATTTTTCTCATCTAAGAAAAAGAGAGTTGACGAGACTTTCAAAGGAAGATGAATGATATCGGAAAGGCCGAAAGGATAATATTTTATTTCCATCCACTGGATGTACATTCATTGGTGTGTGGATGGTTCCAGCAACTCCTGTCAACACCCGAAACCAAAAATTCATCAATTAACTCAAAAGAGAATGTTGTGTTCTTTGGCTAGGGAAAAAAAAAAAAAAAAAAAAAAAAAAAAAAAAAAAAAAAAAAAAAAAAACTCCAATAGGAAACGAGTCCTGCTGAAATTGTGACACTTCATCTTAGAAAAAAAAAAGTTGTATCACTTGATGATTCAAGCCACTCAAAATGCATCATCATAGTAGGTTCGTCTTCCTTCTTCATGCTTCTTTCATGCTACCCTGACGAAAAGGTTCAACCCCATTCTTTGCCCACTTTACCTGCTACTCCCTCCAAATGGGAGTCTTAAATCCTTAAACTAAGAAAATCTTGGCAGAGGCCCTCTGCCCACATAAATGACCCTAAGGAAACTTGGCATCATGGAAGCTCTTACTGAAGTGAAGCAAAACTTTACCGGCCTTATCCTAGCTGAGATTTCCTTCCCTTCCACTTCATCCACCTTATTTGTCTCTTACACCTTCTAGCCCCTTTCTGCAATGCATATCAGTTGATTAGAAGGTGGTCGTCGTGCATGGCTCCTTTGCTTGGGAAGTGGTAGTTAATTTCACTAATGAAAGATTTAGCCTTTTCTTCTCTTTTCTCCTTTTCTGCTTACATGAGTAAAGGAGCTGATTTTGTACCTATTCTTTGATGCCTTACATCTATATACGACACAGGTTTAGCTTAGGGAATGTTCCACCAACATTGGGAGTTTTTGCTGTATTTTATATTTTATTATGGTTTGCATTGCATACACGTGGTCTAATTGCAATATTCTAACCTTGATATCATAGGGCCAGTCTCCTGAACAATTTAAGATCGTGATTCCCAAGATTCCTGCATATTTCACGGTATGAAAATCTCTTTTCTAATTTCACTTGTAATGTTTATGTCCAACTTTGTTTAACTGAAATTGATGTCAAAAAGAAACTATTGTTCTATCTAAACAATGCAAGGAGGGCTAGTGCTTCTTTAGTTTATCAACTTATAGAAAAATAAAAGTTTACCAAAATTAGTGGGCTGAAGCAAGTCTTTTATCAGAATGTATCTGTAGGCAAAGGATCTCTATTCTTGTAGAGATTTAGTGTTTCTTGTTCATAGCATCTATGCAAGTTCTTGAAAAGAATATGTTAATTTGTAGACTGAATCTTTACATGTTGGTAGAAGATTTTTCTTTCTTCTCCTCTCTCTCTCAAGTTTATTTTTCCCATAAAAAGTAATGGCAAGTAAGCTGTTTTAGAAATTCCTTTTCCATCTGCAACCAAAATAAGATGATCATTGTTGAATATCATATATTTCAATCGATTCAATCTCGAACCATTGGTTCGTTTCTCGTTGCATTGGTCCCATCCCATCCACTGTCATTTTCTGTAGATTGACACATCTTCTAAATGCACTTGTAGGGAACTGGAGATCTTACGACTGCACTTCTTCTTGGTTGGAGCAATGTAAACCCCCTAACTAAATTTTATTGAAAATAGTTAACATATCGTTCCGTTATCGTTCTCGTTAAATAATAGTTCATTATGTTACCAGAAATATCCTGAACGCCTTGATTTGGCGGCAGAACTTGCAGTATCAAGTTTGCAGGTCCTTTCTTCTCCTCCCTGTTTGTTCTGTTTCCAGAATTATTTGTTTTTCAGACTTTTCTCTAGAAATAGAAATACTGGTGTGATTATACATATGCTTTGCATATTATTATTTAGTGGCCTCATTAGGGAGAAAACATTCCATCAACAACAACTACCCTCCCTTAGGGAGCTTCTAGCCAATTTGGTAATCGTTTTGTTTCTTAAAACAAGCTTATGAACACTATTTTCACTTTTTTTTTTTCTTCATTATATTTTAAAAATACATTTCATATTTGAGCCAATTTCTAAGGTTTCGAAAAAGTGCCCTGTTTGATAATGTTTTTGTTTTCGCTTTTTGAAAATTTTGTTGGTTTTCTCGCAATTTCTTTATAATGGTTTTTCATCTTTATTAAAATATGATTTCTTAACCAAAATTATTTTTTTTAGTTTTCAAAACTTGGTTGGGAGTTTGTGAACATTTATAAAAAGTAGATAACAAAACAAGGAAACTCATAGACAGAGGTAGTCTTAATTTCCCTAAACCAAAAATCAAAAACTAAATGGTCACCAAACGGGACAATAGTTTTCAAATTTTCATTTTTGTTTTTTAAATTTGGCTCAAAATTCATGTATTGAAAACATTATGGGAAGCAAGCATAACTTATAAGGAATAAAAAATTAATAATGAGTAAAAGAACCAGCCCAGGGATGTAGTGATTTTGAACGAAACGAAGCTTAATTTGCGTTGATAGAAGGCTCTGATTATAGATCAATCTGTAGTTCTAGACACCCGGGTGGTTTGCTCTTGAAGCTCTGTAGGTGCCATTTTGATCTTTCAGAATCTTCTTTCAAAAGTTCTAAAAGTTTTTATGAGTCCTCTGTTGCTATCATGATAGAATTTCAAGCACAAATTATACCAACCAAGCACGAACACGACACAAATACAGACATAATGACACATCATTTTTACAGACACAATCACACATCATTTTTAAAAAATTTAGGACATAAACGTTGCAAGGATACATTTATTAAAGTATAAATTTATCGATGATCAATATACATTCAGGAAGGAAATTTAAAGGCTGCTTGTGCATTTACATAAAAACGGGTTAGATATATTTTACTCAAAATTTAGTGTCTGTCTTTGTCTATTCATTATGTCTAAATGATCCACGGTTGAATTCATATTCACTTTGTATGATTAGTGCCTAACATATCTATTGTACCAACAAGTGTCTAACATGTGTCCAAATGTGTGTTTAAGTATCCAACTATTTGACACATGTTGGATAGGATAACAATGCAAATTTAAACTTCACTAAATCGTATCTCGTATCAGTTCAAACTTTGATTGTGAACGGTTTGCAGGCGGTTCTGCACAGAACGATGAATGATTACAAAAGTGCAGGACACGATCCGCAATCGAGCAGTTTGGAGATTCGATTGATTCAAAGCCAAGATGAGATTCGGAACCCAAACGTTGAATTCAAAGCGGAAAGATACGATTGAATTGGTGTTTCTTTTGAAGCATCTTTCTACATATGTTGTAAGATGGCTTTGAACTTTTTTTTTTTCAAGTTCCTTACCTCCAAAAATAATATAAAAATAATAATAGTAGTAATAATAATTGTACTGAAAACTTGATTTAAGTTTACTATATAGAACTTGGGGACAAAGGGATGAAGGTTGAAATTGGTTTACCACCCACCCCTACATTTATTGATCTAACCAAATGTTTCGTAGGATTATTGAAATTATCATGCATGACTCATTTATAGTTTTTCTTTCTTTTCTTGTTTTTTTCTTAATATTCGTGAGTGTCCAAGCCAACTTACACATACCTCGACTAATCTCATGAAACAATTGCTTGACCCTATTATATTTGGTTGTCAGGAAACACCTAGGATATTAAATCCTTCCTAGGTAGGTGTGACCATCATAGATTGAACTTATTCCCTCTAAGTCATTCGTAGTCCTCTTTTAGTTGCACATTCAGTAAAATACATTTTTGGTCGCCAGGATTTGAACTTAATTTTTATTTACATCTTGAGTTTTTAGTTCTTGAGATTTGAATTTTTTAGGACCCGTTTGATAACCATTTCGTTCGTTTTTTGTTTTTGGTTTTTGAAAATTAAGCTTATAAACACTACTTCTACCCACAACTTTCTTTGTTTTGTTATCTACAGCCTTCCCATGTTTTCAAAAACCAAGTCAAAATTTGAAACAAAAAAAAAATAGTTTTCAATAACTTGTTTTTGTTTTTGGAATTTGGCTAAGATCTCAAATGTCTACTTAACAAAAATGAAAACCATGACAAGGAAATTGAGAGAAAATAAGCATAGTTTTCAAAAACCAAAAACAAAAAACTAAATGATTATCAAACGGAGCCTTAATTTTTGATGTTTCAAAAATAACGTATTTAGTCTTGAATTTGATTTCAAATTGATTTTGAAAGTTTGAAATTGATTTTTAAATGATTCATAAGTACAGTTAACCTAATGGAATAATGACATGACAATTAATATATACTAACTTGACTTTGTTGATATGTATTTTTTAAATCAAATTCAAACCTTAAAGTCTAAGCATGTCACATTTGAAATTTCAATGACTAGATAGAAATTAAATTCAAATCTCAAGGAACTAAATGGAAACTAAGCTCTAATCCAAGTGACCAAAAGTATATCTTACCCTTTTTTTTAATTGGTGTGGTTTTTAATTTTGATTTAATTCAGAAGGGACAAAACAACAAATGATACTGTCAAATCAATGTTTTTCACAAGTCAAAATAATTGGGAAAGAAAGGAGTTCCAATTATTGGACCATTTAAAAAATGTCTTGTAGTTCCCCTAAATTTTCAAGTTTGTATCCAAAAAGTCTAACATATTCGTATCTGATCTATTATATATAAAATGCATAGCAAGATCCTAAGCTATTGAACATAATAGTACAAACATTCCAAACCCAATTATAAAAATAACTTAAACAAACTAAAGTTTTGATCCAAAAAAGAGTTTAGGATCTAAAAAGAAAAAAAAAATAATCTAAAAAAGAGTCAAATGATCTATCATTTATTTAGATAGTTTACTACTTACTAATAATTTATATATGTAAAACCCTTTCATCAAATGACTAATAAACCCACTTTTTCTTTTCTTTTCTTTTCTTTTTTTATTTTTTATTTTATTACTAATAAAGCTAGTTCACAGTCTAAGTGTCCAGGTAGTTGTCCACATAGACACATTATCAACCTTAACGAAATAAAATTTACCGACGTTTAAATAGAACATTCAAATAACACAGAAACAACTAAATACAAACGACGTGAGATACTGAAACTTAGTCACTTTAAAAATCCTAAGAAAACTTAATCACTATATTCTGGAAGCTTTTATGCACCGTATGATTGACTGAGAATGCAAAGATGCCCACCACCATCCTTCCTTCACAAAGCAATAATTTTTTATGCAGCCATTGTTCTTTTTTCAGTCACCTTAATATCAACTCCATGGAAACCAAGCATCTTGTTTAGTGCACCAATGTAGGCCTTGACACTTGACACAACTATGTCCATCCCCGCTCCGTTACCACTGCAACGATAAAAACATATCACTAGGTATACACTTATCGATATATTGTAGCTTGCTAGCATGTAGCATTTTAATCTATGAGCGGCGTTTGAGTTAGCTTGCGCACATTTTGAATAGGGACAACAACCACCTAAACCTACAACACTACAACATTTAGTTGTCGAGGAAACTAAGGATTTTAAATTCAAAGTAGATAACCATACCATAGTTTGAACCCCCTCTCCTCCCTTGATCTAGGTTGATTAATATTGCATCTACCCTATTTTAGTAGTTTGCACACATCTTGAGTCGTTAAGACTCAATCTCCTAGGACAGTCATCTAAAGCCTACAACTACATCATTTGGTTGCCAAGAAAACTTGTAGAATTTTAAATTCTAAGTGGGTTGCTACCTAACTTGAACTCATTCCTTCCAAGTCTCTTTGGCATCTTCAAAAGTTGAATATTAAGGGTGCTTAGATTCAATAACACAGAGACAATATTACTTCAAACTAGAATACTTGAATATGACTATATTTTTTATTTTTTCTTCCGTTTCTCTACCAAAATGGATCCAACTTGCGACATGTGGAATGTACTGAGACAACCTAAAGCCAACAAGCTACGAAAGGTTTTGGTTTGAATATGACTATATTTAAAAATAAGCTAAATATGGTTTAGTCCCTAATGTTATAAGTGTTTTTTCAATTTAGTCTCTTGTGTTTTAAATGTTAATATTGGCTAATGATAAAGCTTTCCAGAGATAGCTTTCAAGACATGATATTTAGTAGGTGGCAAAATTTAGAAGAGGAATTATCACCTAAAGTTAAGTTGGAATTTTTGCTTCATTTTTTTCCCTAAGAAGCAAGAGACGTTTGATTCTAAGACTTTTGAGTATCGGGAGAACTTTACATTTCCAACTCCAATCCAAAAAAGTGAACAAAATAGGACAACCTAACGAGCAAAGGGCCAAGTAGGGGCCAACAAACCTAATAAAAAAACCAACCAAACCAAACCGAACCAATGTCGATGAGGGTCGTCCGATCAATGTCGACGTTCAGTCAGTCGAAGTGATCAGAAAAACACAATTCCAATCGACTCCAATTTAAATACACACATACAGGGTACCGGTTTTTTTGCTGCATTGATGCAGAAATCTCAAAAACCACCTTGAGAAAATCAGGGTGGCTTGTTTTCTCGAGGTGGTTTTGCACTTTTAATATTAAAAAAGATTAATATTTTTTTTTCACCTTCTACCATCTTCGTCCTCTCTCTCTCCCCGTTTCCATTCACTTTTCTTTTCTATTCACTCCTCTCCTCACTCCTTTCTTCTCCACTTTTCCTCTCTTTCTTCTTCTCTTCTCCTCTCCCCTTTTTCTTCTTCCCTTTCTCTCTTCTCCCACACCTCTGAATAATCGTGAAAGGCCGAAAGCATCCCTTCAGGCATCGATTTGTCCTCTTCTCTCTTTTCTCTCTTCTCCCACATCTCTCCTTCAATCTTGTGTTACCAACTTACCAAAACTGACCAACCGCCACTGTGGTCAATCCATCGACGTTATAAACCCTCTCAAAATCGATGACTAACGACTTACGTAAACCAACATGTTGGTTTGGACCCAAAATCGACACCGACCGACCAATGTACACCCCTAGGGCCAAAGAGACGGAATATGGAGATGGAATTAGAAATTTTTTCCTCTTTAAGTTGGCTGATTCCTCTTCAAAAATTTTCTCAACTCATTAGCATCATGCCATGTTCGCATAGGGGAAGGGTATAATTGAAAAAATTTAGAACATAATGGCTAAATTAAAATTTTTAAACAATAGAGACAAGAAAAAACACCCAACATGACCAAAACATAAAAATACGCATGTATCATGATATTAAGTAGCTAACTTTACCTAAATGTTCGTTGAACTGCTTCTCCAGTCAATGCATTAGTAGATGTGTAACTGTTCTCCCCTTTTATTACAACGCGAGTCGTGGCAATTGCATCGATACCTTCAGTGACAGCATTCATCGAATACTCGAGAAGTGTTGCTGGTTCCTGCATCCAGAAAAATGACAACTCTGCACTGTCACATTCACTCAAGAAAGACACCAAACCAGCAAAGAATTTATGGCAAAAGGACAATTGTCAGTAATTCAGTAATAGCACAGAACTAGATATGCATGCAAGGATTTGAAAGCCTGATTCTCGCTCATTGTGACTTTTATGTTATATTCGCCAGATGTCAGGGCACCAGAATAGGCCCACATCTGAAGAAAATAAATACACTGTACATTATATTTTAGATAAGAATTTCAATGAATTCTAGACAAATAATTCATTTGCTACTTCTTTGGTCATATACTTCTATTTTTATTATTTTTTTTTTTTTTAAATCCTAGATAGATGGCCTCCATGGCTTGAACTCATTCTCAAAAAGGAAACCACACTAATGCTCAAAATACAATGATACTAAATAAAAGAAAAAAATAGCCATTAAAAAAGATGAATAACAATTAAGCCAAAAACATGAAAAGATAAGCCTAAAAAAACTTGGACAGCGAACTCCATGATGAAGCTAATGCCCAACGCAGAACGACCACTGGACCAACCCATGGTAGTTTCTATTGTTATAACCTTGAAACCAATTATCTGAAATATCCTAGTTTTACTTTACCAGGAAATCATCCTGAAGCCATGGGTTGAATCCATTCTCTCAAAGCTCTTTATTACTTACATAACTTTTATCAACCACCAGTAGTTTCTATTGTTATAACCTTGAAACCAATTATCTGAAATATCCTAGATTTACTTTACCAGGAAATCATCCTCAAGATGTATTCTAAATGTAAATGAACCGCGGAAAGTTTGATAGCACTTTCTCTTATCTCAAACCTTAATAATGAGGTCTACAGCCTTGTAAGCTGAATCTACAGGGCCCGTTCCAACAGCACAAGCAACGTGCTCTTTCCCATCAGCATCAAGGAGTTTAACCGTGGCAGTGGAAAGACCAAGAGTTCCACAGGTAACCTGCATTTGATGTATTGTCAAGTGATGCTATATGTGTATCTAGAAATAAGGTCCAAACGACTTTCCAAATCTGACGATCTAAAACAAAATTTAAACAACCTGCAAATCTAGCAGTTTCCATAGAACAGTTGGTTGAAAAACTTCATCAGATACCAATGCTCGAAGATCCGCATCTGTAACTCTCTGGAATGTCAAAGATAATTAGGGCAAAAAAATTTAGAACAGAAAGTTTGACAATTAGGGATAAAGGCATGAAATTATATGAAAAAACTTTCTTGATGAGTGGTTATTTATGTTCCTGGAACAGGTTGAAGTAGAACCCCAATTGGCATTTGCTACTCTACTATGTGCAGGAAGCAGGGTAGGGAATAGCTCAGCAAAAGAGGGACAAAATTGTGAGTTACCTTCTTCTGTTCAGCTACTGCTTTGAAACGCCAGAATACATTGTCGAGATTCTCATTGTCAAGCTCATAACCAAGCTGAAAAGACGAAAAGTAACAATAGCCTAGTGCCAGAAAGGATGACATAATATGGAAAAATAACCTAAATATTGAGCTTGGAGATCCAAATTTACCTCAAGAAGTCGACTTTTAAGGGCATGGCGTCCACTGTAAAAGTAGTTATAATGAGTCATGTTATTGGGGTAGTATATTTTGAACAAGATACAAGAAGTGAAATATCTAAACATATAAAGTCAATCCTGTTGATGTTGTAAAAAGATAATTTTGAGTAACACTACAATAGAAAGGTAACAGATGTTTCTCATTTATTCTGTCCCAGAAAAACTGCTTTAGCTCCCTTCGTACTGCTGTATCATTGAACCCAACTATAGGATGATTTAAGGATAAAAGAGGAAGCAGCTTTTCCATGTCTATTTAAATATTTTTAAAATTATTCTGACCTTGAACAGAAAATGCCTTACAAATTATACAAATTATGCATTTTCTCCCAAGATAGCTTCTTCGATCTCCTGTCCTCTATTCTTAAGCAATTAAACATACTGCAATGTCCAACGTTACTAAGATCCTTTTGGTGCAGTAAAGGAATTTCAACAAAGAGGTGTTTCAGGTGCTGCAAAAGGGTTCTACCTCTATGGCGTACTAATATCCTCTTATACAGTATGTCTGTAAAAGTAAGGGCTGAGTTCAATGAAAAAAACTAAAAATACCATATCATCCTTAGAACCGCAGCCATACAAATAGAAAGTTAAATGCCGAAGAAATATGCCAGAAACTAAATATTACAAGTTACTTTAATAGATGATTAATTCATCGTATGAAAGGAAATGGGAGAGGATATTCAAGGGTTTCAACGAGATAAGAAAAGGATAATGTCCAGGACAGAAAAGAAGAGGATAAAATAACTCAGTTGAAGCTCCATTGGATGCGAAAAGACTAATCCACTAAGAAAGAGAGGGTAGTCTGTTGCAACTTGCAAGCTTGAAAAGAATCCCAAAGGAAAAGTCCTGTGGCAGGGTGTTTTTTTGCTATCTGGTGGGGTAGTTGGCTTCAGAAGAATAGTAGAGTATTTAGAGAGGTGGAGAAATCCATGAGGGAGCTTTGGAAGACAATTAGGTTTAACTCGTCTTTGTGGGCGTCCGTGACTAGGCCCTTTGGTAATTATTAGCTTAGTCTTATTATTTTGGATTGGGATTGTTTCTGTAGTTTTTGCAGGTGTTTTAGGTGGATTTGTTTTTTGTATGCCGTTGTGTATTCTTTCATTTTTTTCTTCAATGAAAGTGTGGTCTCTTATAAAAAAAAAAAACAGATCTCAGGGAGAGACTGCTCTGTTCCAGGATTTATATGTTTTTCCATTTGAGTGAGTAGAATAGAAAGTTTTTCCCATGCTGGCTTCTTTCTAGATTTTCTTTTATCATGTTCTCTTGCCTACTAGATTCTAATCCTTTTAGTTGAGGTCCATACCGTACTTGGCCTCCAGAAAGCTCAAAAACTCTATTCTGGAAAAGTGTCGAGATTTACACTTCAGACACTTGAAATGTCAATGAAACACACTAGGCACATTGAGGAAACCTTTCTAAGAGGAAATGATGAAAAGAATGTTTATATACACACTTAAATTTTAATTATTACATAAATCATAGATACTAAACCACATAAGAAGGTACTTAGAAAGCTAGAGAGAGAACAGAAAAGAAATGCACGTGTTCTGTCCACATGTATAAAGTGAAAATATCAAACTTTAAAAGGCATAATTAGCTGTAAGCTAGAGAGAGAACAAAAAAGAAATTCTTGTGTATATGTCTACATGTATAAAGTGAAAATACCAAACTTTAAAAGGCATAATTGGCTGCAAGGTGCCCATTATGAAGTCCGCCTCCTATGAGGCAAGGTGCACTCAGTATAGTACACGTACGATTTTTTTTGGGTATTTTAAATTTTCCCCTTTTTGTTCATTAAAAGGAAGAAAATTGCTTCAAAGCCTATAATATTTTTAAACAATCTCTTACTAAAGCCCACCCCGATTTCAATATTATATATTTCACATTTTTTTCTAATTTTTACATGGTGTGCTCACTTTGCTTAATAGTTAATCCCTAATAAACAACCCCCCAAAATAACCATAAAATAAATCCCAGTGAACTAACACATTAAACATTTCTTCTTCTAACCAGGCTCAGAAAACACAGATACACATGCTTAACATGCTTAACATGCATAAAGAGATGGTGGAAGGGAGGCAAGAGAGGGGTAGGAAGGGAGATTTTATCAAGAAAAAGGCAATATTGTCATTTTCCATAAAGCAACATGGTATACCTAAGTTTTCCTAGAACAATACCAGCATCATTGGATCGTTCGTAGCCAATATCTTCAGGGGATATGATTTCATAAGTACCTTTGTGCTTAAGCATCCCATCCTGCATCACAAAGGCAATATTTAAGATACAATTAGATCCTACTAACAAAACAGGACAAACAGCCACCCGCATGTCTTGCACAAATAATAATGATAATAATAATTAAAAATGTAGAAATAAGAGTCAATCAACATTTTCATATTGAACTTTAAGGCAAGACCAAGCATCAAAATAGTTCAAAAGATTTCTCCATATTTATAATAGAATTTAGCCGCTGTATAACATTCACAGTAACTCCCTAATAATTAATAATGAACAAACGGTCCTTTATAAACAATAATATACATTACATGGCCCTAAAAATACCCAAGAGTCAAGACTCGAGTACAAAAAATAATGGAGGAAAAGATAAAACTACAAAATACAACCAGCTGCAACTCGTATTCAACTGCGCGATGTAGAGGAATTGGCTCAAGTGCTATGCTAGGTCACCCTTTTAAGCATAAAGCTACAAGCTTAGCCAGGACTATCTTCTAGAGGGCTCAGCTTGAAAGGAACAGGTAGCTTTTCTTACAAATGGATAGAAATTGTGACACTACATCGGAAACTATTTTCTTCCTTCCTCTTGGAGTGCTTAAGAGAAGGTTTTTCACACACCTTTTTCATTCTACCAAATTGGGGAGAATTCAGTACAATCTTTGTTACATCGTAGGAAACACGCATCTTCCATTACCTTTCCTACTGTACCTTTGTTTTCTGATTTAATTATCTAAAAGAAGTTTTTTTCAATTAACTCACAAGGAAACGGGAAGTAAAGGAAAAAATGACTAATTGTTTGCTTTAAATGTGTTTAAAACAATAAACACTGGAATCCTACCATCGTCAACTGTAAGTATATTGGGTAGCTTTCTCATCACAATAGGGTTTGAAAGATAAATATGACGACGCGTCATAAATAATTGCTCATGAATAGCAAAACCTTGCATATCAAAATTCAACAAGACAAACCTGGTGGATACCACTTTCATGAGCAAAAGCGTTAGCTCCAACAATAGCCTTGTGTGGTTGTACATTCAAACCAGTGTACTCTTCTACCTAAGGAATAAGTTTGTCAGTAAGTAGCCTTTATTGATAACAAATACTGATATTGAATAGAAAAAATAAAAGCGAACTGGGGGTAGAGAGGACTAGAATTCTGTCCTTAATCCAAAATCCCAGATAGACTTCACCTTAAAGAAAACAAAAACAAAAAACAAAAAATAAAATAAAAAATCCAACTAACAGATTGTAAAAAGAAACAATAGTCATAAAAGAAATAAAATAAAGAAACTTTGGACATTGGTGGTAGCTAACTAGTAACATTTAAACATCTCTCACAAAACAAAAGTGTCTAGCTTTCAAGTTGAACCTAGGCCACAAACAACTTGGAATAGAAAATCTCCCACCCCAAGGAAAGTTTAACTTTGTATTTTAAAACAAATGAAAAGTATAATAAAAACAAGATTAACTGAAGGAAATTTTTTCAAGAAGCATATTTTGTAAGAAAAATAATTACCATCTTGCTAGTCAAAAAGATATGTCTTGCGTTAATTCCAGTATGAAGACCTCCAAGGACATGCTCTCCACGACATTGTAATGACATTACCACCTGAAGATATAAAATATGGTTTAAAAAAAGAAAATAGCATACATTCATGCATGCGATTTAAGAAGTCTACCCACACAATGAGTCAATGTGATTGTTTCACGTCAGCACAAACAGATGTTCTCAAAACAATACAATAGCAACATGCATACGGTCACATGTAAAATGAAATATATAAACACTCTAATTCTCGGGATTTAAGATTTAGCCACTTTTGTATAAAGGAACATTATATTGCAGAATGACCGATAAACTATTTGTGATTGGATAGGTCCACAAAAAAATAAAGGAAGAAACTTCAGCAGAACAAAGTTATGCAACTTAAACAACCTATAAGATTCAAGAATAAATACTTTAAGCAAAAGACACTCCGAGATGTTCTATCGGTGATAGATGATGTGTCTTTTTCTTTTTCTTTTTTTTTTAAAAAAAACTGAGCTTTCATTAGGAGTAATAAATGAAAGAATACATGGGGACGGACAAAAATACCACCCAACAAAAAAGGAGCCAAACCAACATCTATAGACCTAACGCGATAAAAAAGACCTCCAATCCAAAATAATAAGATCTAAATGAGAGTTACAAAAATATTTAGCCACCAGTGCCTAAACAGAGGCAATTTCTTTTTTCTTTTTTTTAATAATGGAACTTTCATTGAAAAATAATGAAAGAATACAAGGGCATATTAAAAAAAAAAAGACAAACTAAAGAAAGGGTTTCCAATCAATTAAAACAAGACCTAACGGATAATTACAAAAAGGAGTTTGCCACCGAAGTCCAAGAAGAGACATTGAACCTAATATCCAAGTTCAATGCCTCTTTTGGATATTGATTCTCCCAAAGAATTTCTTGCACGTCCACATATAACTACTTCCCTCCAGATTGGTTTAATATAATATCATGCCACATATATTATATTATCGATTCTCCAGATAGGTTTGTCGAAGTCCACATATAACTACTTCCCTCCAAACCCTCCACACCCTTCTGCTTTTAGAAATAAGGTGATCAGTGATTTTTTTGGTAGAAGTGATCAGTGATGAAACTTAGGAGAGAAAACTATATCACTAACCACCTTATTATCCAAGCCAAATGCTCCATATATACTGGAATATGGATATAATTCCTTTGGCACTGGGGTTGCCTTTCTTTTGTACTTCCATATTTTCTATGAAAGGAAGGAATCTATCTTTCTCATTTTAAAATATACACACACACACACACACATTGTGCTTGCCAACGTCCTCAGCAAGATAGTATCTACAGGTCCACCAGTGTATGGGAATTGTTAAAGGCTTCCATTGTGCGAGTAGGGAGAGAATTCATCTTTCTCATCTCCAAGAGTCCAAATTGATGATGATATAATCTATTTCAATTTAGGAAAGAATGATTCCTTTGCTAATCTTACAATATTCTATTTCCTCCTTTAAGTCACTTTTGGTCCTATCCTTTTCATATATCAATGAAAAGTTTTTCTCTTGTTAAAAAAAGTCATGTTTGACCCTAAGATTTACAGGGATAAGAGTTCTATGGTTGACATGTGAGAGCATTTGGTGTTCTCTCCGATTCTTTTTCTGATTTCTCTTTACATGATATTTGTACAGGATTGCTTTTATATTTACTTCATAATTATTTTTGTTTTCTCACTCCTTTACGGAGTTTGTATCCTTTAAGCATTAGTTTCTTTTCATTTCTTCCATGAAGGATTTATCTCTTATTCAAAAGGAAAAAAATACTTGAGTTTTAAATTTCTATATTGTAACATCTCAAACATCAATGACAAGTTTTTGTTTCTTGTTAAAATAATAATAATAGTAAGAGAATCAGCTTCAAGGCCACATTTCATCTCCACACATACCAACCTTCAGAATCATTACCCAAAAAGAGCTTTCTTTTCAAAAAAAATTATATTGCTCTCAGCCCTCATTTAAAAATCTCACTCACAATTAATTTTTAACAATGT
The DNA here is from genome assembly GCA_017139565.1 of Luffa aegyptiaca. NCBI lineage: Eukaryota > Viridiplantae > Streptophyta > Magnoliopsida > Cucurbitales > Cucurbitaceae > Luffa > Luffa aegyptiaca. Next base: position 2,949,106 of record CM029396.1, read on the forward strand.
AACCCATAAATGTCTATAGTTCAATAGAAAATAGTGACGATGAGAAATGCATGAACAAACTTTATGAAACAAGTATAACATATTGATTAGATCAATCGTGCTAGGTTGCATTGCAAGTAATCCTCACTCTTCACAAAATAAAAATATGAATAAGAATAAACAATAATAACAATATAGAATAAATGAAATAAACACATAATAAATAAATAACTCGCCTCCTCTAGCGAAGCATTTCCAGCTCTCTCACCAATGCCATTAATCGTGACCTCAACTTGCCTTGCACCTGCACATGCCCCCTGCAAAGAGATGAGAAGGATCAAACATAATGTACTTAAGGTTCAAGATGAAGTCATATCAGCATATAGGCGGACGAGTGATTTTTTCATAGTTCACACAGAAATCCTTTTTGTCTTGCAATTGCCAACTTTATGGAATGGCTGAAGAAGTTTGTCCTCTACAATTTGTGTACTTTGTGTAATGATTACAAAACGGCTTGAACAATTTAGACCAAGATCAAGTCAAAATAATGTATATCTTATCCCTTCCAAACTATTGAGCATATATATCCTTAAAATATGATCATATCAAAAAGTATACATTCATCAAATGTGGCCTCGTCATGTTCATGCCTTGTTTCTTTTTTCCCCCCTATATTTTTTAAGTGGTGTGCCCCTATGACCATGTCCTATATATCGTGCTTCTTAGAGTTAATAGTACTTTATTTGTAATCCTTGTTACTTTCCTATTATCTTCGGATACTTCCCAAATTAAAGGTCCAGTTCAATAAATAGGATCAAAAGTGAATAAAATGCCATTACTTACTGCTACTGTGTTGGCAGTTGCGAGTCCAAGATCATTCTGGCAGTGTGTTGAAATGATAACATTTTCAATGCCAGGAGTATTAGATTTTATATCAGCAATCAACTCGCCAAATTCGACTGGCATTGTATAACCCACAGTATCTGGTATGTTGAGAGTAGTTGCCCCAGCCTTTATCACTTCGCCCAGAATTTGATAAAGGAACTCTCTGTCAGATCTGATAGGACATCACAACATAAAAAAGAAAAATACTTTATCAACTTAAAAGAACTGCAATTTTATGTTCAGCAATGATAAGGTTGTAGAAATCCTCCCTAGAGAAGGGGCCCTATGAAGGATCTGCTCGAAACAAGTCAAGGATGGAGATAGGCATCAGTCAGTGATTGCACAATGAACAATAAGTCTGATATAGATAAATAATAATAAAATTTCCATATAAACCTACCATAATGAATTCTAAATATTGGTGGAAACCAAACAGATGCATTAAATCAATGCATTTCAAATTGATGCTATGTTAGAGCAAACAGTATGCTATATTCTAAGTCTCAAGTAGCACTTTAGATATTTGGCTCACATGTTAAGTTTGTGTAATGCAGAGTAAAAAGTCAAACCTATTCAGTATATGACTCTGCTAATCAAAACTAAAGATTTGCTAATCATCAACTACGAAAATCCAAATTACATAAATCAAGCATACGAAACTGGCCACCAACTTTTACAAATCATAAGCCAGAAAAACAAACAAAAATATACAAATTTAAATTTTTATATTATATTATTTTACACAATACGAAAACAAATTACACAAAGTCACACTTTACAACTTCGAGCTTCATAAATCTAATTCTACTAACAACTTAATCCAAACATCAATTATGATGGAGAGGTTTTGAAATCCTGCATGCAAAGTCAACTTACTCTCTGCATCCTTTCGATGAGGCGAAGAATTAAAAAATGCATGTAAATTGAGATCAAGATCAAACCTTCCCGCATCCTCGGGGCTAAACTCAACATCTTCACAACCCAGACTTCTTGCAAACCGCACCATATTTCGAGCAATCTCAATCACTTGCTCCCTCGTCTTTCTCAGCTTATGCTCCATATGAATTTCACTCGTTGCAATAAACGTATGTATCCGCGGTCTCTTAGCGTACTTCACAGCCTCCCATGCAGTTCGAATATCATTCTCATTACACCTCGAGAGACCACAAATAACAGGCACATACCCGTTCTCATCGACGGCATTACCAACCTCTTTGGCAATCATCTTGACAGCCTCGAAGTCTTCCTTCGAAGCAGCAGGGAATCCAGCCTCAATTATGTCGACACCGAGCTTGGCGAGCTGACGAGCAATATCAAGCTTCTCTTTAGCGGTGAGGGAGGCACCTGGAGATTGCTCGCCATCCCGGAGAGTGGTATCAAATATGCGAACATAGGAGGGGTCAGAGATGCGATTGGGAATGTACGGTGGACGTCTAATGGATGAATTCGGTTTGGAATTCGAAACTATGCTTTCTGTCTGACTGCAGTAAATGCGAGATACATTTTCCGCCGCCGTCCTAAAGGACAATGGCCGTGAAGGATTCTTAAGAACCTGCAAATTCCGACGGTAAATCTGATGACAGGCCGGAAACTGAGAGTTCGATTGCCGAGCAAGAAAGTGATTCGGTCTCGACAATGCTGCCGGCATGGCCATCGTAAAGACAACAACCGCAAATCAAAGAAAACAGAAACACACTAGCAGAAGAAATTAGCCTCTCCTCCTCTTTATTGCACAACCGAGGAACCGTATGAGAGCAACTGAAGAAGCAATTGATCGGCAATGAATGAAGAACAGGGAAGACTTACAGGCGAACTCCGGCGAACATTTCTCAGGACCTTTTCAAGATGAAATGCAGACAGAATGAAACTCCGGTAAGGTGGTCAGCATGGCAAGCATGGAGGAGCTAGGTGCAGAGGAAATCAATGGCGGATTGATGAGCTCTGAAAGGTTGGAGGAGACGGCGGCGAACGTGCATTAGAAACTCCACGTTTAGGTTATATATACTAATGAGACTGTGAGACTTCAATGTGTCACAAAATTGTATGATCACGCTCATTGAAAGTCTTTTTTCTTTTAATTCTTTTTTATTTTTTTATTAAGATGTCCGTTTCTTTTTTGACTAAATTATAAAAAATACCAATAACTTTGGGATTTGTTTCAAAAATGTCTCTGAATTTTGGAAAGTTTTAAAAATACTCCTGAACTTTTAAAAATGTTTCAAAAATACATTTGCCGTTAATTTTTTGATGGAAACCGTTATAATTTTCGGTAGGAGGAGGAAAAAAGAAGAAGCATTTTTCAATAAGGATATTTTTTTAATTTTTTTAAAAGTTCGAGGGTATTTTTTAAACTGAAACTTTAACGGTTTCTATCAAAACAAATTAACGGCAAGGGTATTTTTGAAACATTTTTCAAAGTTCAGAGGTATTTTTGAAACTTTTCAAAGTTCAGGGGCATTTTTGAAACACATCCCATAGTTCAGAGGTATTTTTTATAATTTAGCCTTTCTTTTTTTTTTCTTAAATTATCAAAAATACCGTTAAACTATGAGGTTGGTTTCAATTATATCCATCAACTTTTGAAAGTTTTATTTTAACTGTCGAAGTTTGAATTTTGTTTCAAAACAGTCCTTGAATGCTATTTTTTTTTAATGTGTGGACAAAAAAATAGCTTGCTTGCATGTGTATTGTTCTTATGTGAATGTATACGTTGAAAAAACAATAAAAATTGTCTGCAACACATAATTTTTTGTCTATAAATTTAATGAAAAAATATTTCAAATGGTTGTTTTGAAACAAATTTCGAATTTCGAGAGCTAAAATGAAACTTTTGAAGGTTCAACGTATGATTGAAACCAACCACATAGTTTAAGGGTATTTTTGATAATTTAACCTTCTTTTTTCTTTTCTTTTCCTTTTTTTTTTTTCTTTTACTGTAATTTCAGTCTCATCTCATACTCAGCTGGTCCTGAAGCTTACGTGTGAATTAGTCAATCCAACGATGAAGTGATTCGATAAGGATGAAGTGAACGTGCCTGTAAGAGGGATGAGAATTTGTTTTTGTATTTTTCATAGAGCCATGCAAGTGTTTTTAAAAGTCTGGAAATAATTTTTTTTTGGAGAAGAAAAGTCTGAAAATATTATTCCCAAGATTATAAGTTTATGCCCGTTTGATAACCATCTCGTTTTTAGTTTTTTGTTTTTGAAAATTAAGTCTATAAACATTACTTTTATCTATAAGTTTCTTCATTTTGTTATCTATGTCATTTTCTTGTTTTCAAAAACCAAGTCAACTTTTGAAAACTAAAAAAATAATTTGACTAAAAATCAAATGTGTCCTTAATAAAGATGAAAACTATTGTAAGAAAATTTGGAGGAAACAAGCATAATTTTCAAAAACCAAATGGTTATCAAACGGGGTCAATCTTTTAGGCCCCGTTTGATAACCATTTGGTTTTTGGTTTTTGGTTTTTTAAAATTATGTTTGTTCCCTTCCAATTTCCTTACATGATTTTCATATTTGTTAAGGACACATTTGAATTCCTAACCAAATTCTAAAAACAAAAACAAGTTTTTGAAAACTACTTTTTTTAGTTTTCAAAATTTGACTTGGTTTTTGAAAACAATGGAAAGATGTAGACAACAAAACAAAGAAACTTGTGACTAAAAGTAGTGTTTGTAGGTTTAATTTTCAAAAACCAAAACAAAAAACGAAATGGTTATCAAACGGGGCCTTAATTTTGAGATTTGTGTCAATATGGTCTTTGAACTTTTACGTTTAACAAATCTTTAAATTTTAAAAATGTTTAGTAGATCCCTCAATTTAAAAGTTTTAAAGATTTTATGTTTAATAAATCTCTAAATTTTAAAAATATATAACCGATCTCTAAATTTTAAGAATGTGGATGAAATGTTATAATAGTATACTTTAATTGATATTAGCTTAGTTGTTAATTTTGGATTAATTAGTTTTTAATTCGTATTTGGATGTAATTAGTTTTATTCATATAGCTAGGTTTTTTTTTTTTTTTTTTTTTTTGGGAAACATAGCTAGGGTTGTAAAGGGAGCTTTTGAATTTGCATGAGAGCATAGCTCAACAAGCCGTGTACTCCCAACCAATAGGTTAGAAGTTCAAATATAATCCTCCTCTCCCATGTTTTTTTTAGTACATCAACATTTGGGAGTAGGGGGATTCGAACCTCTGATCTCATGGTCGAGGGTACATGTCAATTACCGCTGAGTTAAACTCGCTTTGGCTCCTCTCCCCATGTTATAGGAAAAAAAAATGGAGCTTTTGAATTTCATTTGAATAGAATTTTGTTCTTATCAGGGAGTGTTCTCTCGAAGTCTAGGGATGGATTAGGCCAAAACAAGGGATAGTCAATTGTAGAGATACGATAACACCAATATAAGTATAGCTCGGTAGATAAGGTATTTATAAGTTTTGAGTTTGTAACACTCTTTTTATTGTACAATCACCTATGGTCACTTTTTTTTTTTAAGTAGAAAAAAAAATTGGAGGGTGGTCCCCTTATATCACACAAAGAGAGTTTTTTTTTTTTAAGTTCAACAATATATGAGGTTGGAGACTTGAACTTCCAAGCCTCTTATGGGTTGAATGTACATGTCAATTATCGTTCAGTCATGCTCGCTTTGGCATAATACGAGGGGAGTTAATTGAATGTTTTAGCTTGTTATGAAAAAATGTTAAATTATGTCACCATAATCATAGTTTAATTGACATAAAGCTTGACCAACAAGAGCATAGCTCAATTGGTATAAAGTTGTACCCACCCCCATATTGTCAAAAAAAATTGACATAAAACTTATATTAATGACCAAGAGGTTGTGGTTCGAGTTCTCATTATCGTAAAGAAAATGTTAAATTATTACAATTAATTGTTTGTTTAAAACCTCAGTTAATCGCACTAAAAAAAACCCCAGTTAATCACTATATTAAATAGGTTGATATCGAATTTGGTATGCGGTCGATTTTCAATATCTAGAATTATTATATTGATTTATTAGTAATTAATGTTGATTATTTTATCAATTAATACACAATAAATATATATGTTGACAATAAATCATGATGACAATTTTAGGCAAATTTAAAACGTGCTAATTTTGTGCTTCCGACAATATTATTTTCTTGCCAACAAGAGCATAGCTTAACTGACATAAAGTTGTACCACGAGATATGTGGTTCAAATCAAAACAAGCATAATTTTCAAAAACAAAAAACAAAATGGTTGTCAAACGAGGTCGTAGTTTTCAAAAACTTGTTTTTTGTGTGTTTGGATTTTGGTTAGAAATTCAAATGTGCCCTTCACAAATATGAAAACCATGGTAAGAAAATTGATGAAAAACAAGCTAACAAACTCTTTTCTCTCTAAAGTTCTCCCTACAAAGTTTCTGTTCGTATCTCTACAGTTTTAATCTCAATCTTTTTTTTCTTTCTCTCTCTAAAACTTTGACCTTGATGTGATTTTTTTTTATTTCTCGCATCTCTCTAAAATTTTCACCTCAATGTGATTTTATATCTCTTCAAAATGTTTATCTTTATTTATTCTCATTCTCCTTTATCTCCTATCTAACATACATCTCCAAATAGAGATGTCCACAAGATGGAGATGACTTCGTTATGGACTTTAAAGCTCGTTCTATTGGCTAAAGTGAGTGCTAATAGACATATATTCTTTCCTTTGGAGTTTGAGGTTTAAATCTCCCTACCCCACATTTGTTGTACCGAAAAAGTAAATAATAAATAAAGATTATTCTATCTAGATCCTTGACTTTTTAAAATGCCCATTTTTGTATGCATAAAATAAAATTTACTCGTGGAAGTTTTTTTTTTTTTTTTTTTTCTTTTCTTCTTTTTTTCAGCGAGCAAGTCGTCTCAAGAGACACTTGCGTGTGAATCAATGTTCCGATTTACTCTGGTCGGTGGAAGAGACGGTACTCAACATTTTGTTTATATATTTTTTTTATTTTGAGTATGTCATCTCTACTAAGGATGGCATCCCCGCCGGGCCCCACCCCGAACGGGCAAGGAATCCCCAGTTTGACTGGGTATGGGGGTTAAACCAATGATTTTTTTCAGGTCCCCGATCAGGGGACAATATCCCAGCCCTGTCCCCGACCCTGAACCTGTCGCGAATAATTTGTTTTTATTTATTTTTTAAAATATATATTATATATATTATAGTTATTTACCATAATAATATTGAATGAGTGTAGAACACTCTAGCGAAAGCAATTTGAATCGATTGCACTTCAATTTCGTTAATTTTATAAATAAAGCATGCTTGAAAAATAAACGAAAAACATAGCACAATGTTGACCAACCTATTTGGATGAAATCAAAGAGCTCCGTGGATGAATTCTCAGCACGAATCAGTTATATGGACGACCTCTAGAGTCTTTCCCGCTATCATTCAGCCTTAGAACCACTTGTGGGAGCCGAATACGTGATGAATTGAGGGAGAAAGAAAAGTAGTTTGAGAGAGTTTGTCTTCTTGGTTTTGTGAGAGATTTTCCAGCGATTCTCCAAAACATTCAGAACTTTTGTTTCAGATTTGTTTCCCTACTTAAAGAACAAATCTCATGCCTCGAGTTCATCCCATGAAGACACCATTACATTCAAGATCAGGTGTTAAAATTTGGAGCATTTTGGGATTGCTTTAGGTCAATGTGTGTCAAACACACCTAATTTACCTCTTGAATTTAATGTGTTTTGAAAATGAAAAAAAAAAAAAAAAAAAACATCTTTTCCCAACAAAACCCACTTAGTTTATTTTAAATAAAATTAATAGAATTAATTAATTTTAATTAAAATTAAACTAAATTATTAATTAAACATTTTAATTAATAATAATTATTTAATTTAATATAAAATATTAAACCAAATAATTCCACCAATCCCGACATCTCTCAAAATCGATTGCTCGATTGTGAATCCTTATTCATATACGTAATATTTAAATATTTTCAACTCTCTTATATCGTTTAATTCATAATTAAACTAAAATACGTTAAGTATATCGTATATAATTAACGTTTACTCCCTAAATCGAATTTGAACGTTTCAAATTCTCTCATCACACTGTTCTAAGGTCTAGTCCGTATGAGCTAGCATGAGGGACCTAATGGACATGCAGATCATGGGCTCTAACGATCTGAGACTAATTGGCTAAACTCATTAACTTAGTTAATCAACATTCGTTAACTACCGGGACACCCTACTATAGCCCAGTAGTTGCACTCCCCTCACTGTACATATATTTCTGTCCACTTGATATAACCATAATCAGTAAGTCAAACCTTCATCGGTTGTTCGCAACTACAACTGGGTCAAATGTCCGTTTTATCCCTGAAGTTACATCTCGTTCCTTAAGTCCCACTGATCCTTCATCCTCTATTTTCTTTTTTTTAAAGAAAATAAGAAAAGTGGGAGAAGAGAGGAGAAGTAGAGGAAAGAAGAATAAAAGGGAAAAAAAAAAAAAAAAAAAAAAAAACAGTCGTGCGGCGACGAACGATGGTCATCGGCCGCCAGCGACCTACTGAAGAAGAAGAATGAAGGTTTGAAGAAGTTGAAAATAAGATGAAGAAGAATAAGAGAGAGATGAAGAAAGAATTAAAAAATAATAATATTTATATTATTTCAATATATTTCTATTTAGAAAAATGAAAAAATATTTTTTATTAAAATAATAGTGTCACGTCAGCAAACTGTTAGGGTTTAACAGAAAATTAGATGGAGGGACCAAAAGTGTAACGAAATCCAAACCTCAGGGGTAATTAGATGGAGAGACCAAAAGTGTAACCTAACCCAAACCTCAGGGACCAAAAGTGTATTTTTCTATTTTTTAATTAAAAATATATTAAAATAATAAAAATATTATTATTTTTAATTGTTTTTTATTTCTTTTTATTCCTTCTCTCTTCCTCCTCCTCCTTCTTCTTCTACTACTTCTTCTTCAACACCTTCAACCCATGGCCAGTGATCGGCGGCCGGAGACCACCGCTCGTCGGCGGAAAAACGAATGAGGGAGCTCCCTCCCTCCCTTTTCGGTTATTTTATTTATTTATTTATTTAAAGGCTAGAAAATAAGGGAAAAGAGAAAGAGATAACAAAAAAAGTCGCCAACGAGCGGTGGTCGTCGGCCATGGGTTGAAGGTGTTGACTGTTGAAGAAGAAGAAGAAGTATAAGGAGGAAGAGAAAGAATAAATAAAAAGAAATAAAAATAATTAAAAACAATAATATTTTTATTATTTTAATATATTTTAAATTAAAAATTTTAAAAATAATTTTTTAAAATAAAAAAATAGTGCCACGTCATCCGTCGGTTAGTTTTTAACTGAAAAATTGATGGATGGACCAAAATGAAACTAAAATCAATCCTCATGGGTTAAATTGTTGAGTTTGAAAACTCAAGAACCAAAATGAAACCTAACTCAAACCTCAGGGACTAAAAGTGTATTTTTCCCTTAATAATAACATAAATGAACAAACCTCAATAACAATTTTATTGAACAAATATATATATATAATTTGTTAAAATTCGTTATCTACGAGTTTTAGGGCACCAACCCAACAAATATTATTCTTATATTATATTATATTACTAATAACTTTCTAATTTTTTTTAAAATTTTTTATAATTATTAAGTTTTGGTTTATTGTATTGTTTAGTTTATATTTTTTTTTTTAAATTAATTTAGGTGTTTAAATTTATAATATACTAACTTTAGTATGAAAGTATATATAATTTCAATATCGTTCTTAATTTGTAATTAGTCTTGTTACAAAAAATAATTAAAAAAAAAAAGTAGAGATTCCCAAAACGGGGAATGGGGCGAGGACGGGGATGGGGAGTGCATCCCTAACCCTCGCCCCGCCTTGTTGCCATCTCTAATCTCTACTCACATTTTTTCAACCTTATAAACGAGTGTAAAATCGATCTTTTTTTTCTCAAAAGAAATACATTATATGTACGTCATCTTTTTTTTTTTTTTTTTTGAGTACATCATTTGGAGGTAGGAGAATTCGAACCCCTAATCTCTTGGTCAAAGGTACATGTCAATTATCGTTGAGCTATGCTCGCTTTGCCATGTAGGTCGTTTCTTGCATCCAACTAGAGATGCCCATTTGCCCCACACAAGCGGGGAATGGGGGAGGGAGTGGGGGAAAAACTTCCCCGCTCTCCGCCCCGTTTATTTTTTAAATTATTATTATTATTTCTCTATAGGTATAAATTTAAAGTTTTACTGTTAATGATTTAGAAAAGTGGATATGCTTGAATTATATGGTTTAAACATTTGAATTACATGTATAAATAATTAGATAGTTTGATATGAAATATTATTTTGTTTCTAATAGGAGATTTAAGAATTTTTTCCTTTAAAAAGAGATTTTTTCCCAAGGAAATTAACTATTTAAATGAAGAATTTAGGTGAATAATTAATTATTTAATTGAAAATTAATGAATATTTTTCGTGCAAAGTTAATTATTTGAAAATTTTTCATAAAAATTATTTGATTTAGTGAAGACAAGAAAAAAAAAACTAAATGAAGAATAATTTCTTGTAAGAAACCTAATCTCTGTAAAATTTATGAGGGAATTCTACTCCATTCCTCGCGAAATTTATCGAGGAATTTCGCGGAAATGAAGATTGAAATGGGAGGCGGGACGACTTCCCCATCCCACCCCGTGGACATCCTTGTTTGTTTGTTTGTTTTTTTTTCAAATAGTTTGTGACATATATAGACGTGTGAGTCTATATACAAACTACAATATTAATAAAAAAAAGGCAAAAATACACTTTTGGTCCCTAAGGTTTGGGTTAAGTGACACTTTGGTCCCTGAGTTTTCAAACTCAACAAAAATACCCCTGAGGTTTGAGATAAGGAGCAATTTGGTCCCTGCGTTCAAATTTGCCGTTAAATACTAACAGAATGCTAACGTGGCAATATTATTTTAATTAAAAAATTATTTTTTAATTTTTTTAAAATAAAAATATTATTATTTTATGAATTGTTTAATTCTTTTTCCCCTCCTTTCTCTTCCCCCCTTTCTTTTCCAACTTCTTCTTCCCCAACCTCTTTTTCTTCAACTCCGGTGGCCGGCGACCACCGCCGTTCGCTGGCCGCCCGCCGACAATTTTTTTTTCTCTTCTCTCTCTCTTTTCTTCTCTCTTCTCCTCCATTTCTCTACCTTTTCTTTCTTTCTTTTTTTAATATATAACGAAGAGGCCGTGGAGGAGGGAGACCCTCCTCCTCCCGTCGCCGCGCGTGAAACGGGAGGAGGGAGGCCCTCCTCCCGTCACCGGCCTTTCCCTCTTCGTTAGAAACAAAAAGAAATGGAGAAATATAGGAGAAGAGAGAAGAAAAGAGAGAGAAGAGAAAAAAAATTGCCGAAGTTGAAGAAGAAGAGGTTGGGGAAGAATATTGGAGAAGGAAGGGGGGAAGAGAAAGAAGGGGAAAAAGAATTAAAAAATTCATAAAATAATAATGTTTTTATTATTTAAATGTATTTTTATTTAAAAAAAATTAAAAATTGATTTTTTAATTAAAATAATATTGTCACTTCAGTGTTAGTATTTAACGGCAAATTGGACGGTAGAGACCAAATTGTTCGTTTATCTCAAACCTCAGGCGTTTTTTATTTCCTCCCTTCCATTCTTCCTTTTTTTTTACGGACTCTTCCATTCTTAGTTTTTTATGAGAAAAAGATACTCGATTATGAACAGTTTGCGGAGAAATTCTAATGTTGCCAAAAGAAAAAAACGAAAAAGAAAAAGAAAAAAAAAAGGACCGTTGGCAGAATTTCCAATTGAAGTCTATAAATATCAGAGGCTTCTGGACTTTTCAAAATAAGAACGTTATAGAATTTCAAATCCTTTCCCCTTCTCCCTTCCGAGGAGAGAGCGTTAAGCGAAGAAGAATTCAGCGGCGATAAATTCCAGCAAGAAAACGAGGAATTGAAACTTCAATCGTCGTTTCCGTGGTGGTTTTCAAGCAGAAATGGATCCTGAAACTGCCCTAGAGCTTGTAAAGCACGGTGCGACGGTTCTCCTCCTCGACGTTCCTCAGTACACTCTCGTTGGAATTGATACTCAGGTTAATCAGACAAGTGTATCTTCTGTTTTTTTTTTTTGGTTTTCTTTCGTTTAAGAAGTTTCGAGGAACAGTAGCGCCGGAATGGATGTTTAATCATGCTATAGTAACTGCTATTACTACTATTGGGTGAATTGTGTGAATTCAATGTTTGTTTTTGTTGTTGTATTGGTTCTTTGGAATTCGAATATAGATTTATGATGAACGAAAAATTTATTCTCTGTTACATGTTATTCCTCCATTTCCAGTCATTTTTATCTGAAATTGGCCAAAATCTTTATACGCTTTTCGTTTGGTCAGCGGAGACAGCCACGTGATTTTATAGTTCTAGCCACTAAAACTTGAAGGTTCTTCGATTAAATCTTGTTTTCAATGTTTATTTTTGTTGTGGGCAATATTTCTTCTCACCGTTTATGTTGCTCCTCCATTCCTGTCATTTATAGCAGAAAACTGGCCAAAACCACTGTACACATTTTGACTTGTTGGAAAAAAAAAAAAAAACACACGTTATGAGCTGAATTCATAGTTATAGCGGCTAATACTTATAATTTATTTTTGTAAATATCATTTTCAATGTTTATTTTTGTCGTGGGCAAGACTTATTCTCACTGTACATCATACTGCATTTATCATAATTTTTAGAATGAATTGGCCGAAACCACTGTATACTTTTTGTTTAGTTGGCAGAAAAGCCACATTATGAGCTGATTTCATAGTTTCAGCCACCAATACATATAATTTTTTCTACTAGATTTTGTTTTCAATGTCTATTTTTTTCTGCTAGCATGTCTTATTCTCAACATGAATGAAGTTTTTTTGGTCATTGCCTTTTGATCTTTCAATGGCAGGCGGCTAAATTGTATTCTAAAATGGATCTCATTGAAATTTGAAACTCTTATTTCACTTTTGTTTTGATCAATTTGCAGTAAATATTGCACTCAATTTTTTATTTATTTATTTATTTTAATTAAGAGTGACTAATTAATTGTTTTTCTTCTTAAGATTTTATCTGTAGGACCTTCTTTCAAGGGTATAAAGATGATTCCTCCAGGACCTCATTTCCTTTATTACAGCTCTTCGAGCAGGTATTGTATTGTCAATCAGACTGTAGATATATCTATTTTATTATCGCAAACTATCACATATGTGATGCATTTTATGATGTCATATTAAGTCAGTTCTTATAGAGACATCAAATGATGCATCATACATTTTATTATTACTGCCCATTTTTCTCCATGAAAACTCTCTTTCTTATAAAAAAGAATTATTACTGCACATGTCCCCCCATGATCTGTGTAGCCTTACATTCTGCATCACTTGGATAATTGCTGGGATAATTCTAACTTTATATGACGACATTTTAGCAACCTAAGGACCTGTTTGGGGCACTGAATAGGTTATAATAACCCCCTTTATTATAACCTATTCAGTGTTTGGGGCATCAACAAAAATAAATGGTGAGGTGGGTTATTTTTACCATCGATTATTTTATCCATTCTCTACAGTAACCATCATTCAACCCACCCGATTATTCTATCAATTTTCTACCGTAACTCTCTCCTCTCTTCTTCCATGCGACTCTTTGACTTTTCCGACGACCGCCGGTCGCCGTCGGCCGACGAAGTTTCCGGCGACTTTTCTGACCGCCGCCGACTTTTCCGACAACCGCTTTTTTTTTTTTTTTTCCTTTTTTTTTTCATATTTCTTCTCACTTTCATTTTGAAAAAGATAAAAAATGAAAATAAAGGAAAAAAAAAAGAAGAAAAGAAAGAAAACGAGGAAAAAAATTTTGGTAGTCGAAAAATTTGTTGATGAAGATGAAGTTTGAGGTTGAGTAAGAAAATGGAGATGATGATGGAAATGGAGGAAGAAGATGATGGAAATGGAGGAAGAAGATGATGAAGATATGAAAATGGAGGAATAAGATGAAGATGATGGAGATGGAGGAAGAAGATAAAGATGGAGGAAGAAAATGAAAAAGAAGGAAAAAAAAAGAAAAAAGCGATTTTTGGTCATTCCATGTTAGAAACACTTACCAGTTTCTCAGTTGGTCATTCTATGTTAGAAACACTTACCAGTTTCTCAGTTGTCAGTTGTCAGTTGTCAACTCTAAACACTTACCAGTTTCTCAGTTGTCTTTCTACATATATAAATATGGTGTTTTATTAAATATGAAGTTTTATTATATAATTTCTTTGTACATAAGCATTTACCATTTTTACGTTGAAAATACAGAAATGAAACAAATATGGTTTTTCAATATGAAATCATAAAATGACTTATTTTGTGAAAAAATCATGACCCTAAAACAAAGAAAATCAACTTTTACCTTAGGTTATTTTTGTTTCCTTTTAAGTTAAACACATCATTTAACTCGTATACCCAATACTTTATTTTTTTTACAACTAAATCCAAACAATTTTTTATTGATATTTGCAAAATATAATATAATATTTGACATACAAAGTTGTATGAGGAAAATAAAAAAAATAAAAAAAAAGTCAGGAAAAAAAATAGTCAACTTGAACATTTGATTCAGAATCTCATGTTAAACATATCAGCAATCCAAACATAGGTTATTTTATCCCAGACTAAAATAATCTGCACCCCAAACACAAATTATTTTATCCCAGACTAGAATAATCTGCACCCCAAACACAGATTATTATAACCCCAGACTATTATAATCCCCAGATTATTATAACCACCAGATATTATAACCAATTCAGCGCCCCAAACAGCCCCTAATGCATTATATGTTGTATTATTAATCAGCTTCTATAGATACTTATCTCTACTCAACTGTCACAAACGGTACATGCTCTATATCTTCTTCTTCTTCTTCATTTTTTCCTATTTGTAGAGATAGCAGAGAGTTTTCATCAATTACTGGCTTTTTTTGAACATTGGGTCAATAGAAAAAATCATAGATTACATTCTTTCATATAGAAAAAAGAAAAAAGTTATCTACAACTCTTTTATGAGAATGATTATATCTGTTTCTTTTATTCCAAGGATTACTTATTTTTTTGAGTTGTGTCTAAATTTATTCTATAATTTTCCTATGTGTAGAGATAGCAGAGAGTTTTCACCAATTACTGGCTTTTTTGTAGATGCTGGTTCCTCCGAGGTTTGACTTCTCATATACTTTAAAATTTTACTTTGTATAAAATGATGATCATCACATGTTAATCATCTTTTAAGAGCAGATTAATTCTATCTTTGAACATTCTGAAAAATCATTTAGAAAAATAAGAATCCTAAGAAAATTAATCCACCCTATGGCTTGGGGGAAGAGTACAAAGAGAGCTGGTAAGGTTAGAAAACTTTCCTCGAATGATTTTCACTTCTTTGATAAGATGGAATTACCAAAAAGAGATCCAATCCAATGGATGGATTACAAAAAAAACTTTTCCAATTGGCCATGAGATTAGTAAAGCTGTAATTACAGAGAGGGGCGCTCAATTTACACCAATTAAGAGATAAGAAGATAATAGAAGTGAGAAATGATTGATAATCTAGTTCCTTCCATTGAAGATGCGAGAATTGCACTCTAAACAAATGGTCCATAAAAAAGGCCGCACAAAATTCAGCCAAAGGACCTTCTTGTCTTATAAAACCAAACTGAGCTTTCACTGTCCATATTTCATATCATTGTTGGAGTGCTTTTTTCCATCATTATAATGTGAGTTGGATTTTCAGTGAGGCTTGCAGCTAGCATCTTCTTTGTGGTCCATCTCTTCCCACAAAAGCAAATATTCTTTGGATTAATGCTACTACCAAAGCAATTCTTTTGGAGTTTTGGTTTGAAAGAAATCAAAGAATTTTGAAGATAAGTTATTTTTTGAGTTGATTATTTCAAATTCATCAAGATCAAAGCTTCTTATTAGTGTTCCTTATCTAAAGTTTTTGTTGGCTTTTCTTTTATTTATTTATTTGTAATATTCGGGGTTGCCTTTTCTATTATAGGGGCTATATTTACCTTTTCGTATTTCTTTTTCACTTTTGTTCTTTCTCAAAGATTTTGAATTTTTGTTCTCCTTTTTTTGCTTTTCAAACACCAATGAAAAGATTTATTTATTGCTCATTTTTCCCCTCCTTTTACAGATCCTTTCATTCATGGAGAAAAGAGTAGAAGGAAAAAGAAAAAAAAAAAAAAGAAACCTACGGAGAGCAGTAGGCTGAGGAGAGAACAAACAAGCAAAAAGTAAAAATAAGAACAAGATAGAAATTACACAAGTAAAAGAAGAGCAAACAGAACATAAAGCTACAACCCCCTCCCCTAACAAATACTTTGGAAAAGAGTAACCTTTGAAAGCTTTTTGAAAGAGAACACCAGAGAGGCTTTAATCTTGGTATTCTCAAAACAAATCCAACCACGAATTGAATTTGTCCTCAAAGATTCTTTAGTTTCTTTCCAAACCTAATTTCTGAAAGTAAGCTTGTAGAAGCATTAAACCAAAGAAGCGGGATGCAAAGAATTTGAAATATGTTGGCACAACATCTTACCAAAATTCCCAGTAATGAAAAGTTTTGTTGCTTGTTAAAAAAATCTTTTGGTTTCCTGTTCAAGAAATTACAGTGCCTCCTGTATTTACGTAATTCTAAACCCTTTTCAAAAGTCCCATTAGCATTTGGGTGGATTGCTTGCTTATGTAGCCCTGTTTTCTGTATTTCATTTTGCTTGATTAAAAAAAAAAGGAAACGAGGAAAGAAACATTGTATCAGTTTTATTTTATCTTTTAAATTAAGTCCATGACTAGCATGGGAACAGAAACAATGTATCTATTAGGCATTAAATGGCTTTGTTTTATTTATATATTACACTATAAACCCAAAATTTTCCACCACTTCCAATTTGGATGTAGTTGATGAGTTGTTTGCTTTTGAAATCTTGCGTGCATTTGAAATGTGATGTGAATTCTATTTTTGGTTGAAATAGGTCATTGTTCGAAAGTGGGATCAAAGGGAGGAACGACTAGTTAAAGTATTAGAAGAAGAGGTTTGCATTTCTTTTTATTTATTTATTCAAGATTTATTATTATCATGTTTATTTGGTTAGAAACTACTAAAATTTTCATCAAGGAATTGAGTCTTTCTGTGAGGGTTTTAGCTCGGACTTTATAAATTGATTGGGTTGAAAGTTAGAAACTTTAGAAGTTAGGCTTGGCGAGATGTAAGTTATATTAATGATGGATTTTGCCATCTCGAAGATAAGTCATAGGACAATTTTGTAAAATCATATTTGAGAATGTTCCATCTCGTTTTAAAGAACTTAATTGATTATGCCATTTGAGTCGGAGCCTTATTGTTGCCTTAGTTATCAACAATCCATTTCACTTCCATGAACAACCTATCGAACGTGGGGATGAGCTTATTAAATTGGAGTAGGGGTGACCAACTAAGATTAGTAGAGAATTAGAGAACAAAGTTATCACACCACAAGAGAATATTTTCTTAAGGTGGACCACAAACTTTTTAATATCTGCTTCTACAATAGTCTTGTCCTAACTGCTTAGGATATTTGAACTGCATTTTATGGAGTCCTGCATGCATAAATTTTGAAATAAGTAGGGTTTTCATCTTCTAGAAGATTCTAACCTAAGCTTGCACTTCTGAGCTTCAAGTCTATGCTCTTTCAAAATGATCTTTTTGGCAGATATTTTTGTTTCTTTTATCCAATCTCTAGAAGAAGCTTGGATATTTCCAAAGTCTTCTTTATTCTACACTTGTAGCTTCTTTCGAACTCTTTAATTATTATTTTTTTTGGGATAAGAAATGGAAAGATGTATTTCTAAGAAACAATGTTTTCATAGCGCAAGGTGCCACTCTAAGAGACAAGTGTTCTAATCCTCAAGGCGAGAGGCGATAAAAAGGCTTCGCCTAAATGAAGCTGGGCACATTTGATAAAATAATGAATAAATATTATCTATAACAATTATAGATAAAATGACACACACACATATACACCCTCAATTCTGAAAGCATAAATTGTGTTAGACCCTTGTATTTATTAAGAGTAGATAGAATTTATTGACTATTGAACATGTAACTTTTTAGACCCTTGTGTTTAGGGGTGTGCATGTCAGTTTGGTCCAGTTTTGGACCAAATTGAACCTTTCGGTTTTGAAGAATTTTGAATTGTGAAAATCGAAACTTCCTCAATTCTCGGTTTAAAACCGAACCAGTCGGTCTCGATTCTGGTTGGATCAGAGTTTGGTTTTAAATCGATTTTTTTTCTTTTGTAAATTATTTGTAATTTAAGTTATATTCTATGTTCTTAAAAAAAACCACATATTCTTCGAGGGAGACAGTGAGAGACAGAGTGAAAATCTGGTGTGGTAGATTGTTGAGGATGAGAATGACAGAGATATGCGACATATGAAAACTACTACATGCAAAGTGAGGAAGGCGACAGAGTGAAGGATAATGACGCATGCCGACGATGACAATGACACTAGACATTAGCGATGGCAACAACAACTGCGCTATATCCAAAAAGTCATGTTGACAAGGTGGTGTTGCCCACCCAAAGGTCCTTCCAAAATTTGATGTGTGTCCTATTATTTACTTTAAATCTCATAAAACTAAGGGATGTGGCCATGTTCCTTGGGTATGTCGAACCAAGGCCTTCCTGATGCTTTGCCTTTCGGTTGCAAGGTTGTCCAACCAAAAGGATTTGAGCCATAGATACTATCAATCACACTTTTCCATGGACTTTCCTTTTCCTGAGAGAAACACTAGAGGCATTTCAAGAGATGAGCAGATTTATCTGTTGGCTTGAAAGCCAAATACCTACTGCATATTGGATAGGAAGGGCTGTCCATTCCCATTTAACTGAGTGAGTGCATCGTTTGTAGCTTCCTCCATCCCAAAAATAAATCTCTCACTAGTGTATCCATCTTCTTTTTTGTGCTTATAAGTGCTTCAAGGATATAAAAATAATATAAGAGGAGGCTATTTAGGACTAATTGGGCTAAGGTGTGCCTTCCCCCTTTAGACAACGATATGCCATTTTTCTAGCTTAATTCTTGAATTTATCAACCAATAGTTCCCAAAAAGATAAGGCACGATAGTTCCCCCTAAAGGAAAACCTAAGTAAAAGAAGGGAATTAACTCCACCACATCCAATGTATACTGATCATAGTCGTTTTGCTGATTGAGAGATAACCTCGAACCAAGAAGGAAAAGGTCGATGATCATCCACTAGTTGTCTAAAAAATTACCTTCTTGTGGGCAAAAGATGATTGTCATTTGCATATTGGAGGTGAGTGATATCTATTTGCTTCCCACTTTAAAACCATAGATAGTATCTTTGCTATTGTTGAGATGGACTAATCTACTAATCTATTGAAAGCATATCGACGAATGAGAGTAAAGAGGAAAGGGCGACAATGGGTCACCTTGCCTTAGCCTCTTGGAAGCCTTAAATTTCTCTTAAGGTCTACCATTCATAAGAATTGAGAAATTTGCTCAAGAAAAGTTTGTATTTTCTGAGCATTAATCACTTTTCATTAATTCAATGAAAAGTTTCGTTAAATTGAGAGATTTGCTGAAGAAAGCCCATGTGAAGCCTCAAATTTCCCTCAAGGTCTACCATTAATAAGAATGGTAAAGTTTGCTGAAGAAAGGCAACCATGGATCCACATCCTCCATTTATCACCAAACCCTTTTCTCTCCATAAAAATGTGTCTAGGAAAACCCAATCCACTCAAAGCTTTCTCATAATCTAATTTTAGGAGGAAACCACTCTTTTTCTTTGCTCTCAACTCCCCTATAGCCTCAAGTGTCACTAGAATAGCATCTAGGATTTATGACTTTCTGATAGGGAAGCCATTTGATTGTCATGAATGATAGAAGGTAGCACCTTTTTAAGCTTCTCTGCACCTTGACTATTAAACAAAGAACAGACTAAGCTGATTGGTTAAAAGTCACATTGCTAGCGCACCTTGACTATTTTATACGAGGAGTGACTAAGCTGATTGGTTCATCACATGCTCGGTTTGCATTCATCCTCTTTGAGATGAGTCAAAGAGTAGTTTCATGAGTCTTTCTATTGATAATCCCATTTTGAAACACCTTCTTGAGATCATCCTTCAAAAATTCATTTGACATCCCATCGAGCTCGAACGATTTTAGATTCCCCAAGTTTTTCATTGGTGGATGAATTTGGCTTTGATCTTGTTTTTTTAGTGAGGAGATTTTGTGAGGGTCCCTTTTTCAATATTTTACATTTTTGGGCCCATTTTCAGTGTTCTTTGATGGATATCAAGCAACTTTGCTTTAGACAAGTTCTCATTCGAACTTGATCTTCAGACAACAAGTCCTTCCCCTTATTAATCCCCTCCATCTTTTTGTTGGGATGGACAATTTCTTTCCTTCCACCATGCCAAAAACTTTAGGATTCTTAGATGTGCCAATAGGTTCTTCAATTTTTCAATAAAAGCGTATCTTCACCAATTAATAGAATTCATCCCCAATCGCCATTTTTCCATGTTTTTCATAAAGTTGGGATACTCCAGCCACATATTCTCTCAAATCTGGATAGAGAGGCCCCATTTCCATTTGTGAAATTCCAAAGATAAAAGGGAAAGGGATGGATGCGAGCGACTTGACAATGAGACTTCTTTTAAGCTATTCATCACTCCTTGAAGTAAGGAATTGGTCCAATCTTGATGAGATAAGGTGTTTGTTATGCTCATGTTGGGTTTGCATCTTTAAAACAACGTATGTTGTTGTTTGAGTTGTCATTCGGAGCGGTTTGGTGGTTTAGTCTATTTCAAAGGATGATTTAGGCTCAAACTTTTTAGGTTGCATGAGGCTCATAGTGGAGCAAGTTAAGTTGTAGTTTGAAGTTCTCATATTGGAGAGAATAATAATACTTTGTTATATTCAAATGTGTACATCCTAGATGAAGTTATATAAGAGACGTCTCAATCATGTCATTATGAAGTACAAGGAGGATGTCGGGATTGTACCCTACATGTTTGCTAAGTTTTACCAAATGGAGTTGCATTAAATGCACTCAGTCTCATTTATGGTGACCTCAAGTTGAAGTCCAGTCACATTAAGTGAAGTCAATTTTCATTAAAATTGAACTCAAGTGCATCTTAAACTTCATTGAATGCAAGCCAAGCATCAGTCAATGAAACTATTCAAGCCACCTCAAGAGGAGCTTCATTTAATCGTGGAAGGTTACAAAGAGTTTCAAGGCCAATCAATATACTTAAATCTTGAATTTATGGCTCATGTACTTGCAATTTCAATTTTAAACCTATCATTTATGTTTTTTTAGGTTACTGTGGAGTTAGTGACTCTTATGACATTCATGTACTTGGGAGTTACAACACTTCAATTGACAATAGGTTACTTTTAGGATTTATTTGGAGGCTACATATATAGCATAGCTAATTCCTTTGTAAAATTCAGACTTGGAAAATGTAGTAAAATGAGCCTTTGAGCTTTCTTTTAGTGTAGAGCTAAGTTTCTTTGCAATTCTATGATGTAGTTTAGGTTGCATGCAAAATCATTTAAGCTTAACTTGATCAATTTTGCTTCTGGAGTGATTCAAATCTCAAACAAGTTTTTGATCCACTTGGTAATTCGATTTTTACTTTCCTTGGGTTGATAACACACTTTGGGATTTTTGAGATTGAGTTCTTTTCCTTAGCAAGGTACTTTGATTTCATAACATTTTGGTATTAGAGCTCTGATACCAAATATTATGAAACCCTCGAGGATTGGATCTAACAATAGCTACTTTGATTTCATAACATTTTGGTATTAGAGCTCTGGTACCAAATATTATGAAATCCTCGAGGGTTGGATCTAAAAACCTTGTTGAAGAACAAAACCCATAGAACTCAATCTCAAAAACCCAACACGAATTCGAAAATCAACTGAAGGAAAATAAGAACGAGATTACCTTGTGTTGATCAAATATTTCAAGGCAAGGAAGAGAATTCCTTGTTTGAGATCTGAATCACTCCACAAGTAAGATTGATCAAGTCAAGCTTGATGGATGGTTCTAAGCATGCAACCTAAACTATATAGAATTGCAAATAGAGCCTTAAAAGCTTCAAAGAAGCAATTTTTTCATTATACATTTCCAAATTCCTAAGTTTGAATTTTACGAAAAAATTTGCTAAGCTATATAGCCTCCAAATAAACCATAAAAGCAACCTATCGTCAATTTGAGAGTTGTGACCCCCAATTACATAAATGCCATAATAGCCACTAACTCCAAAGTAACCTAAAAAACATAAATGATAGGTTTAAAACTGAAATTACAAGTACATGAGCCATAAATCCGAGATTGAAGTATATTGATCAACCTTGAAAGTCCTTGTAACCTTCCATGCTTAAAGATCCCCTTTGATGTGGTTTGGAATGGAGTTCCATTAATTGTGCTTGACTTGCACTCAATGAAGTTCGAGATGCACTTGAGTTCAATGTTCAATGCAACTTGAATTCAACTTTAATGATACTTGACTTCATTTTATATGACTGGACTTTAACTTGAGTTCGTCATGAATGAGGTGTATCTAATGCAACTCCATTTTGTTGTGAACTTGGCGAACTTGGCAAGCATTTTAGGGTACATTTCTGACATCTCCTTTGTACTTCATATGGAATGATTGAGCAACAATCTAAAAAGTTGGGTTTGGGAAAACCCCCAAAGTGTTCTCCAATAGCACAAAGGTAAAATTTTCAAAGAAATCTAGCCTCCATAACCTTCTAACCTCTTGATGAGAAATGTATGTCTTTGGACCAATTCCCAAATTTCAAATGTAAATCTCCAGTTATCCTCAACTTTCCATCAGAATTGAAATTAGGAAAATTATCCTTTAATTTCAACAAAGCGTTGTGGCCGTAAAAGGATTAAAACCTTAGATTGAAAATAAATCTGTGGTTTGGGGAAAAACAATTTATTTTCTTATTTCCAAAATACAAGAAGATATATTATTACATGGGAAAAATACAGAAAAGTAAAGATATAAAATTAGAACAATATCTGATCAAAGTAAAGGAAGAAATTTAGAATGAAATAAATCTACACTCTCCCTCCAGCTTGATTGTCAAACTTGGAGTTGAATTCTTCCAAACTTGTCCATGCTAATGCTATAGTGTGTCAACAATTTGACGACAAGATGATTGTTGCCTTGTAATTTGATGTTAAAATATGCAATAAACAGCTCACAAATGTGATAAGTATTGTTTATATCGTTTTACACAAGGATTGATTTTAAGAAATTCACTATTCTAAAGTCTATTTTTAATGAAATTCAAATGTAACTAGTGACAAATTGTTCATTAACTAGGTGCAAGTAAATTAAAGGGTAAACAGAAGAAGTGGCAAAAAGTAAAGAAAACAGTATTAAAAGGTTGAATAGACAAAAGAGGATAGGTTCAGATTAGGAGCTTTATACTGTCACCAATTGTTTTGCTCTAGCATTGCAAATTCTAGATCACTCAACATTTTTCTACGAGAACTTTCCAGTTCTCCTTGATTAAACCTCCATTTAAACACATCTTTTAATGCTCTACTGACTTGTGCATTAAGTGAGTGTTTTATCCCTAAACCCTAAACTCCCCACTAGCTAGCTTCTACTTTGAAACAAGCTATGTAAAGTAAAGTAATCAGTTATCATTCTTTTTCCCAAAACAATGATAACATTGCTAAATAATGGTTGGTCAAACGAAAATCTAGTATAAACATTAATTTGAACACTTTACTTCTAGAAATTACAAAGTTCACTTCAATTCTATAGTTGGTTCAAGTATAAAGCTCCTTAATCCTCACCTCACCTAAAGAGGACTAGCTCATGATAAACGATGAAATAAAGTTAATATAGTAGAAAAAATCCATAACAACCATCTTTCACAACCTTAAATACAAACTAATAAGAAAAGAGAAGAGAGATTCCCAATAGATGATCCAACTTTCACAAGCTCAGTTTTTTAAAAGGCGCGACGAGGCGCAGTTTGTGCTCTTCTACAAAATCCCTAAAAAAAGGTTTTAGGGTTATTATTTTTTTTTTTAAATTATAAAACCCTAAATGCAAGGGGTTCTGCGTTTAGGGTTTTATCTTTATATTGATTATTATTATTTTCAAGTAACCTAAGTTCCTAAACAGAACATAACCAACAATTACTTGCCTATAAATCCATCGTCTCCATCTCTCCCAAATCCATTCGTGCCTTTCCTTCCTTCACTTTGTCGCTAATCACTTCTCCTTGCCGTTGGTAAACGCTCTCTTTCTCTCTTTTCTTCCAATTTCTTCTCTTTTCTTCCATTTTCTCTCTTTGTTTCTTGATCTTCCTTTTTTGCTTCTCCAAAGTTATGTTTTTCCTTTCCATTTCACTTCTTAGTTCCCCTTTTTCCATCTCACTCTCAAGTTTTTAATTAGTCTCTCTTTCTCTCTCTAACTATTGTGTATATATATATATATATTTAAATTTCTTCTTATATATGGTGCACCTAAAAAAAATCCCGCACCTTTTAGTGCGCCTTGAGCCTTTTAAAACACAAGCTGAATATCGAAGTTCCAGTTGCTCTTCTATTGTCTTCCTCTTTTCCACAAGGTGCAACAGCTCCCAAGTAATTTTTTCCTTTCCAGTCGATTCCCTTCCAAAATTGCATTCTCTTCCTTTTATAGCTTCCAATCTTTATGGATTTCAGTGCTGATTGGACAAATGAGCACACTTAGGACATCTTCCATTGGCTGGAATTATTTGATTTAGCCTGAGAATTGCCAGCTCAATTTATGAGCCTCTCACATGTGAAGTCCTGTGTGAACACTTAAGCTCCCAACTGCTTGGATCTACTTGGTGGAACCGAAAGCCTTTTGGCGGTATTTTATTAATCTTCAAAAAAAGTTGTACAAAAGGGGAAGCATATAGGCTAAGCTTATGGGATAATGGGCTGTAAGTACAAGGATGGTTAAACTATTAATCACAGTAACTAACTAACTAACTAACAAATAACAAATAAAATAAGAATACCTAGGCTAGCTTACGAAGAGAGCCCTAATAAACAAAACAAACTACATCAATTCCCCCCCCCCCCCCTCAAGAAAAACAACTCATCCTCGAGTTTAAAGATGAAGCTCATCAGGAGGAAAATAGGTAGAGAGATCTGATACATTATACATTAAATGTGTTAGAGATATTATAGCTATCTGGAAGCTCAATCATATAAGCATTGCTGCCACGGATCAATTTTTGGAAATCTTTCCTTTCTAAGATGCACAAGAACTAAATTGCCAACAGAAAATTTCTTATACCTCATTTTCTTGTGTGCAAAGTTGGGCATACTTAGTATTAGCTTCCATGAGTTGTTTTGTAACTTCTTTATGTATTCTTTGTACCCGATCAGTCATGAATTCTGCCTCCAAACTCAAATCTGCAGCACTAGGCAAACTTATGAGATCAAGTGTTAGTCGAGGAGGGTTAGTATATACTACCTCAAAGGGTGTTTTGCCCGTGGATCTGTTTTTCATGTTGTTAAAAGCAAATTCAGCTTGTGGTAAACAAAGATCCTGGCTTTGGCTTATCTCCACTTAAACACCGAATTAAATTACCCAAAGTCCTATTTGAAACTTCAGTTTGACCATGCTTGTGGGTGGCAAGTGGTGCTATATTTCAAATGGGTTGAACTTTCGCCAAAGGGCACTCCCAAAAATGACTTAAGAACTTTGTATCCCCATCACTAGTGATGGACTTTGGTACCATGTAGCCTAACCACTTCTTTAAAAAATAAATTAGCAATATGAATCAGGCGAGCCAAAAACCGATATAGAAGCCAAGGCAAAACTCTAACAGGATAGGGAGGGGGAGTATACCATTGAGGATTAGGGTTATTTACATCCAAAAGGTGAAATTGCTGTAAATACTGGTGTTAACATGATCGACCGTGTTTTTTTTTTTTTTTTGAAAAGGAAACAATCTTTTCATTGAAGAAATGAAAAGAGACTAATGCTCAAAATACAATGAAACAAAAGAAATAAGCGAAAAAACAGCCAACAAAAGAACAACAATAAAAAAAACAACAAGATAAGGATAAGAACAACCAATAAAAGATCAACATCCCAAATAAGGCAAAAATTCTGAATAGAGAAGGCTGAATAAAACTTAGACAACGGACTCCAAAACGAAGCTTTGAGGCGATCTTCAATAGTGGCTGTAACTTTCTCTCATGAAGAAACATCCAGAATCTTGAGCAACAAACCTAAACTCTCCAATCTGAAGAACTAAACTATCTCCACTTGGCCTGAACGGCTGGACTTCACGAGGGCCTTTTCATGCAATGAAGCACCTTTTGGAGAGCCCAACACCTCATTAAATTGATCTCTCTCACAAGAAAACTGTTTGGAGACTCTAGATTTATCAAACATCACATCCCATTCCATGGAAATCAGAAATCTTGAAGAAATTCCACAATTTTCAGATTGCTCTAATCCCACAAAATCAGAAATCCTCCTGATCTTCCCCATGATTTCACATTAACCCAACCAACATCTTTAGAGCTCCATATAGATTTTATCAAACATTGATCAAAAGATAAAATTTTAGTCTCCTGAAGTAGTACCATATCAGGGTAATGCTGCTGCAGAAAATTTTCAATGCCACTCTCTTTGATCGATCCCCTAAGCCTCTAGTATTCCAAGAAATAGTCTTCATGGAATTTTTAAAAACGTGCCTCAACTTTCTTGCTAATTGTTTTTAATACCAGGGGGTAAAAAGGGCTGAATTTCCTTCAACTGAATGTCACAATCTTCTAGCAGAGATGAAAATTTACTTGGAACAGATACTAAGGGTGTTGCTGAAACATCACAATCATTCAACTGAACTTTAGAAATATCTTCATTATTCTGGAAAATCCGATTAAAAGCCAGTGCAAAAGAATCTTCCTCCAACAATTCATTGTTTTCATCATTCAAATACTGATTTTCAGCCTCTACACTACTAATACTCACCACTGAATCATTATCAGAATCAATAGGAGATGAATATGATTGATCAACTTTGTTTTCAACTTTGGATGAAGGAATAAAAACTCCCTTTGTTAAAGAAGGGTCAGATTGAATGTTTGAAAGAATATACTGATTGGATGATGTGGAATTTGATAACTCATTAAGATTAGTTTGGCAGCATCTAGACTGATTCAAAGCAGGAAGTAAAGATTGAGAACAAGATTCTTCAATAACATCAGGGTTATAATTGGAATTAATGGGAATTGAGTCCAAAATTTCTGACTTTTCATATTTCCTTCGAGAATAATGAAGAGGAAATGATTCATATTTCTTCTTTAAAGCCTTAGGAACAAACGGTTCATTTGGTTCCAAGCCCACTGCATTAGAGCACTTCAAACCCGAAGGAATGTCTTGAATAGGCGAGAATAATAAAACCTGGGACTCATGCAAAGCACCATCAGTAAATGCTTTGCTAATCTCTGAATTGATGCCATTAAAAACCTTACCGTTGGCATTAAAATCATTCTCCAGCAACAAAGCACTTTTCTCCTTTGAAAACTCAACCGGCCCAATGAAATTAACACTAACTTCTTCCATTAATGCTTCCTTGGAACGTGAAATCTCAGCCTTTTTCTTTGGTAACTTTACCGACTTTTCTAAATGTAAAACCTTAGGAACAATCGATTCATCTTCTACTACATTACAGCAATTCAAACCCAAAGGAAGGTCATGAAAAGGCGTGGATAATAAATCTTGGGACTCATGCACAACACCATCAGAAAATGCTCCATTAAAATCTGAACAGATGGCATTATAAAGCTTACCGTTGGCATTAAAATTCTTCTCCAGAAACAAAGCACTTTTCTTCTTTGAAAATTCAACCAACCCAAATTCTTTGGACTGAATTAACCCATTTTCAGAATTGATATTTGACGAACGCTGCTGTATATCATCTTTCAAATTGTAATTGCTGTCATTAATCATCTTGGAGGGAGATTCATTACAGCCTGTGTAATTAATATGCTCATCATGCATTGAAGCAACTTTTGGAGAACCCATTGCCGCATTAAATTCCTCCTGATAACAAGAAATAAATGACGATTCATTCAACCTTACCCCTTCATTAACAAGGTCCACTTCTTCATCCAATATCACTTGCTTAACCCTAATTACATCCAGGGAATTTGAAAAGTCATTGACACTTAACTTTCTACTTGAATCAAACTTCAAATTTTTGTCCTCTAATGCATTAATATCACCAAATCTTAAAGAGAATTCAAACTTATTACCAATCTTAACATTAATATCAGCAGGGATAAAGCCACAAAAATTCTTTTCTACTTCAATGAAGGCTTCAGAACAATCTAATAAATTAAGCGTATTGGATGAAATACTAACCAACCCTCCAAGGTTCTTTCCAATAGCTTCAAAGGAATCACGATGCCACAAATTCAAAGGAAGATTTCTGATTGCAATCCATCCTCCGTAGCTTTTTATTAATTTTGGCTGTGAATGGATTTCAGAGGACCACAATTCCAATTTCAAGTGAAGGTTCCCAAATTTCTTCCACTTGCCATTCATTTATCCAAACAACCATCTGCCACCTGAATCAAGGCTTTATCATCCATAAAGGGGTTGATCAAGACTGAAGATTTAAAGAAATCCTCAAGGGCAATCTTAACATTCTTCCAAGAATAATGGGCCATCAATCTAGAAACAACGAGTGAACTTTCCAAGTCTATTTTCAGCACATCCCAATTCTTACGAACCCAGTAAGCTTCTTCAGTAACAATCTTAACATTTCTAGCTGAATCTTCCAAGGAGAATGAATTCTTCATAGAGCCACCTCGCTTAACCACTTCAGCATAGGAGTTAGGAAAGACTTGACCTTCTGAGTCATTAACTAAAGCAGGAAGACCCTCCAAATTGTTCAAAAATAACCGATTTGACTGATTCTCATAAGAGTGAATTTTGAGAGAGAAATCCCTAATCATTTCCCAAAATACATACCAACCTTTCTTATTCAAGCCCGCTGGAACTTGAATAGTCCTCCTCCCACCCGTGGAAGGCCAAACAGCGCATTCAAAGAACCATTCTTTATCCGAAAAGAACTTAATCAACCTAATGACTCCAAAGTCTTCCTTAATTTTCTGATGAAAGAAATAAGAAACAGGATTCTGCAATAACTCAACTAGAACATTTTCAAACCACTGAAAAAAGGAGATGGACAATGGAATCAACTGCTTTTTGCACGAATCTTCAACAAAATATACATTTCCTTCCCTCCAAATATAAAAGTACCTATTTTGGATACAGCAACTGATGACTTCCATAGAAAAAGGAGGATGAAAAAGCCAGAAGAGAGACAAAACAACAACAAAAATAACCAGTAGACAAGCTGAAGCATGATTCAATGGATGAAGGCTAAGAACAAACACTGATCCGGCGGATGAAGGCTAACGGGAGGGAAAGAGAGGAGAGAGGAGAGAGCATTCGCGGGGGGGGGGGGGGCTTATATGATCGACCGTGTTTCCCGTAAACTATTATGAGTTCGAGCTTGAGGATGAAGAAAAGAGATAGGATGAACATTTTCTTTTTTCTATCCATCCAGAAGGATGCCTCTCTAACAACTATGCAAAGATCTCACCCAAATAGAGAAGTGAATCTAAAGGCCAAAGAGTGATCTTTAAATGCTACTATGCATCTTTAAAAAGAGTCTCGTGTGAGGTAGGTTTGGGTATAGCAGGACTTGAACCTGCGACCATTAGGTTAAAAGCCCAATGCTCGTAAAATAGGTGGGAGGATTGATGCAGAAAAGAAAAGAGGGTGGCCCCTCTTCTTCTCATCATATTAAAGGGGCATGACTCTGTATGAGGCTTGTACTGCAGAGCAAGCGAAGAAAACGTAAGGGTGCGCTAGCACTCCTGCAAGAAAACGGCCTCGCTAACGTGCCCCTTATTGAAAACTCAAGGAAAACCTTTCTTGATATGAGAAAGATGCGACCCAACCTATACAAGGGGCTTGGACTCGAAAGCCGGCCTTACTCAACAAGCACCTTTAATAGTTTTTTTTTATTGGAAAGGAAACAGAGAGCTATTTCATTGATAAAATGAAATTACAAAAGATAGACCCTAACCATATGGATTACAAAAAACTCTTTCAACTGGACAACAGATTAGAGAAGCTAAACATACAAAAAGATGACACCAATTTACACCAATTTAGAGATAAAATAATGATAGAAGTAAGTAGTGAGAATCTTGATCTTTCTCCATGAAGATGCCAGACTTTTGCTCCAACCAAAAAACCCATAGGAAATTTCGAATAAAATTCAACCAAACGACCTTTTTTTCCTTCTTAAAAGGATGACAAACGAGTAACAAATGAAGGAGAATCTTGATGACTTGAGGAAAAGCAACCTGCCACCTCCCTGAAGGAGAAAGACCCAAAATACTCTGGCCTGATTGCACAAAATAAAAAGATGACTTTTTGATTCACCACTGCCTTTGCAGAGAATACAACAGCTAGGGGATATGGCAATCCATGGAAATCGTCTTTGAAGCTAATCAAGTATTCAGACAATAATGACTTAACTCCCAAATGAAGAATTTGACATTCTTTGGATAAAAGCCATTCCAAATGGATTTGAAAAAGTCTTTGCATCCAAATAAGCCTCTCGAAAATAGATATCTTGTAGTCATTTGGACCATACACATTAGCTACCCAACAAACTTTTAACAAAGAGTAAGGCATTTGACCGAAAGAGAATAACCGCCCTAAAAAATTCCAGCACTGACAGTATGCTTTCACCCCACATAATAAGAATACCTCATGATTTTCCATAAGCAACCACTAAGGACCAACCAAATTCCTTAGAACTCCAAAGGATTTAATGAAATTTAGATCAATTGCAGCTTGAATAACTAAATCTCAGGGCCAACATTTTGAAGGAAACAATCTTTTAGACTAATCATCGAAACCCCAGGAATTCCACGAAACAAACTTCATAACTGATTGAGAAGGAATCAAGCTACAACTTTAGATGACTGGGGTGAAATCTTACACAATTGAAGTCCACAAATTTCAACTAACGAAGAGAATTGATTAGGAATTTGAGAAGGTGATAAAAAAGATTCATGAATTATTGAACCTTGATGATCTATACCATCAACATTCTCAGAAAAATAGAAATCAAAGACTCACCAATTTGGTCTTCTGAAAAATGCTCCACCCCATCTTCATTAACATTCATTTGCTCTGAATCCTCACTACTTACACTGACCACAGACTCATCATCTGAATCCACCGGAGAATGGATTTTATGATTGGGAGAATTGGCAATACCTCTGATAAAAGGGTCTTTCACCCCTGGAATTTGAACGAAAGATTCATTAAATTCCCTGGATTTTATAAACCCATTCCCTCCACTATTATTTGAAGATCCCAAAACCTTATTTGAAGCAATCAATTGAGTACATTCGGATTCCAAATGATCAGCATTGATATTGGACTTAACAGCCAATAATAAAGAAGCCTTTTTCTGAGAATAAGTCTTTAAGATTACCTACTGATTATCACCTTTTAAATTGCAATCAACGACATTATTCTTCTTGGAAGGAGGTTCAAAGAACTGAGGCTGCTGGACTTCCTTAGGGCTGGAAACGTTAATAACATTAAAAGAGAAGGAGAGAGAATGGAAACCGACGCTTGAATGCTAGCATTAAAATCTTTACAGCCAACGTTATTAATGCACTCAACATGCAAAGATGCACCTTTTGGAGAACCCAAAGCCTCATTAAATACCTCTTGATTTGTTGGCAATTCAGCCTCCCTCTCTCCTTCATTAAAAATAGTCAATTCGTCGTCCAACACAACTTGCTTGACCCTTAGTAAATCCAGGGAATTTGAAAAGTCTTTACAACCATCGTTATTAATGCACTCATCATGCAAATATACACCTTTTGGAGAACCCAAAGCCTCATTAAATTCCTCCAGATTTAATGGAATTTCGGCCTCCCTCTCTCCCTCATTAAAAATAGACAGATCTTCATCCAACACAACTTCCTTGACCCTTATTAAATCCAGGGAATTTGAAAAGTCATTGGTTGATAACTTTTCACTTGAATCAAACTTTGAATTCCTAGTCTCTAGTGCGTTAATATCACCATAATGAAGAGAGAATTTGAGCTTATTACCAATCTTTACATTGATATGAAGAGGAATTCAATCTTTACATTGATATGAACATGAATAAAGCCACAACAATTTTTTTCTATTTCAATAAAGGCTTCAGAACAGTCTAATAAATTAAGAGTTTTAGAAGAAATACTAACCAGCCCTCCAAGATTCTTTCCAATAGTTTCAAAGGATGCACGACTCCACAAATTTAAAGGTAAATTCCTGATTGCAATCCATCCTCCATAGCTTTTCATAAATTTCGGTTGGGAGTGATTCTCAGGAGACCAAAGTTCCAGTTTCAAATGAAGGTCCCCATATTTGTTCCCTTACCATCCAAAGAAAAATATGAGAAACCAACAGCCACCTGAATCAAGGCTTTATCGTCCATAAAAGGGTTGATCGAGATTGAAGAAAGAAAATAATCCTCAAGGACCATCTTAACATCCCTCCAAGAGTAATGGGCCATCAATCTAGAGACAACAAGTGAGTTTTCCAAATCTATATTCAACACATCCCAATTGTAAGATTTTTCATTAAAGAACCTAGCATTTTTGGCTGAACCATCCAAAGAAATGGAATTCTTACTAGAGACACCTAGCTTGACCACATCAGCATAGGAATATGAAGAGGCATTTTCTACTGATTCATCATCTAAAACCGGATAACCCTTCAAATTTTTTGACAATATGGTCGAATTTGCTGATTTTCAGAAGGAAGAGTCTTTAGAATAAAACCACTAATCATTTCCCAAAAAATGTACCAACCCTTCTTGTTCCAACCTGCTGGAACTTGTATAATCCTTCTGCCACCAGTGGAAGGCCAAACGGAACATTCAAAAAACTATTCATTCTTCGAATAGAACTTAATCAATCTAATAACTCCGAATTCCTCCTTAATTTTTAGATGGAAAAAAGAAGAAACTGGGTTCTGCAATAACTCAACTAAAACATTTTCAAACCACTGAAGGAAGGAAATGGACAATGGAATCAACTGCTTCTTGCACAAATCTTCAACAAAATACATATTACCTTCCCTCCAAATACAAAAGTACCTGTTTTGGATGCAACAACCGGTGACTTCCATGGAAAAAGAGGGATGAAAAAGCCAGTAAAAGACGACAAGAGCAGCAACAAAGAGTTGGCTAGACCAGGAACACGATTCAATGGAAAAAGACTATGAACGGGAATGGCAAGGAGGAAAGAACACTGTCAATCGAACATTGTTCCGACGGATGAAGGCTGAAAGGGAGGAGAAGAGAGGAAAGAGAAGAGAGGAGAGAGAAGAGAGAATTCGGGAGGGGAGAGGGAGCCTATTTTCAGTCCTTTGATCATTACAACTTCAGAGTTTAACAAGCACCTTTAATAGAAAGGTTGCTTCTTTCTACTCATTGAAGATTCTTTCTACTCGTTGAAGATTCTAAACTGGTCAACGGGGGATACTAAAGTGGCTATCACTGACACCATCTATGATAAGGTGAGGTCGTCTTTCTTTCCAGCCGCCATACGGTTCCGCCTTAAAGCCTTAAAGAAGGGAAGGGAAGGGGAGGAGCTGTTATCTATGTAATTACGGTCTTTGTTGGCCGTTGTTCCGGTCGAGCACTCTCTTTTCTTTGTCAAATTCCGTCTTACCAAACAAGACTGACTTCTGACCAACCCGCGAAGGGTTGTGAAGTTGGACCAGGTACGAAGAATGAATCTATATCTGTGTACGGAAGTTGCTGGCCGGCGGCCGCTCAACTGTTCGAGCGTTTTCCTTTCTCCTATTATTAGAGTGGGGTGGTTGGTTCCGATTCGACAAGGGTCGAATACCTGGTCGAAGGTCCAGTACAGTAGGTAGCTGGCGTTTTCGTTTTGGCTCCCGAGCGAGAACGAGAAATAGGCGATGCACCATCCTTGCTGCTACGTACGTTGACCTTGACTTGACAGATTCATCCAATTGAACCCACACTAAAAGGAGGACCACAAGCTCGGGGCTCGACGAAACGGAAAGTATCAGCATGTTGAAACTTCTTGGGGTTAGCAGTGAAAGAAAGAGCCCGGCATTCATTTCTTCATTCATATTCATAGCTTAGTCTACTAAAATCAAAGGGGGACCAGTCTCATCGTGGTAATTAGAGGACATCTTTGATCGTTCACCTCTAATGTGACACATTCCCTCCCAGTTATAAGTAGGGGTGAGCAAGTAAAGCTGAAAAA
This sequence comes from Luffa aegyptiaca, assembly GCA_017139565.1. Taxonomy (NCBI): domain Eukaryota; kingdom Viridiplantae; phylum Streptophyta; class Magnoliopsida; order Cucurbitales; family Cucurbitaceae; genus Luffa; species Luffa aegyptiaca. The sequence goes on from CM029396.1 coordinate 2,983,442, forward strand.
CCGAGCCGACCGACCGAAATCGACTGAATCAACGTCGGCCGGTCGGTTTTCTTATAAATTCGGTCGGGATCGATTTTACTACCGGCCTGTTGGTCGGTCGGCTCGCCCAAACAGGCGAGAACCAACCAAACCGATCGAATTTAAAAAAAAAAAAGTAACTGTCTGTCTGCACTGCTACAGCAGCAAAAGGAGCCATCAACCATCAAATCACAGCCTTGGGAAGCAAAAGGAGCCATCAACCATCAAATCACAGCCTTGGGAAGACAATCATGTCTCTTCCCAAGGATACATTTAAAAAAATATATTTTATTTTATTTTTATCCCTGACCCTCACGTCTCATCTTCTCTCACTTTCCCTCTCTCTCCTTACATTTCCTTCTCTGTATTTTCTCCTCCTCCCTATTTTCTTCTTCTTTCATTTATTTTTCTTTTTCTTCTTGGTTTTGATTTCTTCATTTTTTTTCTTTCATCTCCGTGTATTTTCATTCTTCTTCTTTCCGTTTTTTTATCTTCTTCTTCATTTATTTTGTATTTTTTTCTTTCCTCTTTTTTCCCTTTTTTTTTATCTTCTTCTTCCTATACTTTCTTGAAACCGAGTTTTCTTCCCCGTTTTTTCTTTCTTATTCTTTCCTTCTCTTTTTCTTCTTCACTTTAGCTGGAATCTTGAAACTGATCATATCCGACCGACTGTCGGTGTGGTCGGTCGTCGTCACCAACCACGTCCAAACCGACGAAAACCGACACATCGGTTTTGGCCAAAAACCGACCTCGACCGACCGCTGCTCACCCCTAGTTATAAGATCAACGGGATCAGTCATCCCTCGAGCGGGGCTCTTTTCTTCCGAGGAGGCAAAGTCGTCCCCTTTACTGATCGAACCCCCTTTCTCTAATAAGTCGGAGGTCTTCGTAAACATCTTAAAGGGCTCCCGTCTTCGGCGGGTTACCTTTCCAAGATTGAGAAAGGCGAACATCTAGGCAAGGGAAAGCGCAATGCGCCGAGTGCAAATGGCTTTCTTTTTTCATGATATACCAATCAGAATGGAGGGCCCCCCTTAAACCCTACGTACATGATTGATAGAATCACTACATAGGGGTGAGTGCAGTTCGATCTTGTGGTGTATTCGTTTGGAGTGAGTAGGGGTCGGTCAACTGAGGCATGAGTGCAGTTCGATCTCGTGGTGTATTCGTTTGTAGTGAGTAGGGGTCGGTCAACTGAGCAATCGACTCTTGGGGTTAGCAGTGAAAGAAAGAGCCCGACATTCATTTCTTCATTCATATTCATAGCTTAGTCTACTAAAATCAAAGGGGGACCAACCTCATCGTGGTAATTAGAGGACATCTTTGATCGTTCACCTCTAATGTGACACGTTCCCTCCCAGTTATATGATCAACGGGATCAGTCGTCCCTCGAGCGGGGCTCTTTTTCTTCCAGGGAGGCAAAGTCGTCCCCTCTGCTGATCGAACCCCCTTTCTCTAATAAGTCGAAGGCCGTCTTTGGCGGGTCACCTTCCCAAGACTGAGAAAGGCGAACATCTGGGCAAGGGAAAACGCAGTGCGCCTGGTGCAAATGGCTTTCTTTTTTCATGATATACCAATCAGAATGGAGGGCCCCCCCTACATACATGATTGATAGAATCACTACGTAGGGGGGGTCGGTCAACTTGATGCGAGAGAGGCATGAGTGCAGTTCGATCTTGTCTGCCCAACAGGTAGACGGTTCCTTTTCCCCCATATCAATGAAGAAGGGAGAAGTCAGTTGATTCTTCCGAATCATCGAAAGTGAAGTGCTATGCCGGGGCGGGGGGACGAGACAAGAAACGGCTCCGAAGAAAGCGATTTTGGTTCCCAATGTTTCTCCACGCCCAACGAGATGCGTCAACCTCGGGATGCTTTACTCCTAACCCCACAAGGTTCCGAGACGGAGCTTAACCTGAGTCTCGGTTAAGAACGGCGATGATCTACGTTTCACACGGCACATGATTACATGGATAGTTTCATTCGAGATCGTGATGGAGGAGATAGCTTACGATCATCGGCTTTGATCATGCCACTAGGCATTTGATTAGGACATTGCACAATGATCCAAACACTTTGTTGTTGCATCTCTTTGATTCGGATACAGTAACGATCATAGCGATCTCCTTTGGTACCTACTAGTACGTCAGGATCCAATTGGTCATGAACATCGTAAGGTGCTGTTCTTCGCAAATCCCAGCATACCCCTGGTTGGGATGGGTAGGCCCACCACTTCACTTTCACTTAGGCCCGGGCCAAGTCAGTGGGGGGACCCTGTCGGGCTCCTCCCCCCCCCCAAAAAAAAAAAAAACAAACTGTACGTGAGAGTTTCCCTTCATACAGCTCGAATCATTCTCAGATGCCCCGAGAGGCATCCTTTCCTTGTTTGTTGGGTTGGTTCACGCGCGCGCAAACGAGCACCGGTCGCAATAGCAGGAAACTATGACCTAGAGTCAGACATTTATCTACATCTGCACGCAAAAGGAATGTGGTTCTGATTGAAGCTTTCTTTCCTTTATTAGTAAAGGAGGCGCGGGACGTTCGCGGATTCCGTGCCTTACGTACCACCACGGTACTGGTCGTTCTTGGGCGAATCCCGCTCCTAAACATAAGGGATAGGGGGAAGGTGGTTGGGCCTATCATATCAAAAGGGTTGTCGAAAGAGAACTCGACCACCTATTTCATTCGACGTTCCGGGGCGGGGGCCTGCCCGATTCGACCGACTTTTGGATAACAAGAAGGCGAGCTGATCTGGTTTTTTTACATGGTATAAAATGAGCCATTTTGCTAAAACGGTCAACCACTACAAAGGTAGAATCATTACCTCATTGGGTCCGTGGTATACCCAAACATATCCATAGTGAGATCTTCCCAAATTGTTTCTTGGAATGGGAAGAGGGGTGTACAAACCTCTTTGGACAAAATTGGACATCTTTGGACTAAATTTTCAACTTGACAAATTGGACTTTTGTCATTGGTCTTTGACAAATTGGACATCTTTGGACAAAATTTTCAACATCTTTTCGGATGCTGGAGATTTGTTCATATTTTTTGTCTCAGCCAAAATGGCCTCCTAGTCCACCCGAATGAGTATCCCTAATGATTTGCATCCTTAATGATGTGCGTAGAATACAAAGCGCATTATCTTTGAAGAGAAAACTATTAGTCAAGCTAAAATCTTTAAAACCATATCCAGCCTTGCATTTTAACCATATGTTTGTAGAAAAATCTTCATCAAACTCATACAAATCAGCAAGGCCATCATAGGAAATTATTTCACCCTTCAATATATTTAGTACATGAGATCTACTTGATGCATCAACCACTTTATTAGTTTGTCCATATTTATGCTGGATGGAAAAATCAAAACGTTGGATAAAAGTAACCCATGCATTTTAGACAAATTCTTTTGGGAATTAATATAATGTAGGGATTGATGGTCTGTATATAAAATGAACTCTTTCCCAATCAAGTAATGTTCCCATTGTTTTAAAACTCTAACCAAGACATAAAGTTCTTGCTCATATGTAGACCACTTTTGTCTAGCCTCACTAAGTTTTTCACTGAAATATTCAATAGGTTTATTTTCTTGACTGAGCACTCCACCTATTCCTTTACCCGAGGCATCAACCTCAACAACAAAAAGTTTGTCAAAAGGTAATGCTAAAATAGGTGCTGAAGTTAACCTTTGTTTTAAGTCTCAAAGTTGTCTTGTTGCTCTTTGCCCCAATGGAATCCTTGTTTTTTAAGGCATTCGGTCAAAGGTGATGTTGTAGTGCTGAAATTTCAAATGAACTTCCTATAAAAAGGTGCAAGCCCATGGAAACTTTAAACTTCCTTGACGTTTAAAGGGTGTTGGCCACTCATTTATAGCTTTTGTCTTGAGTGGATCAGCTTCTATACCATGCTCACCTATTATAAAGGCTAGGAAAACAAGTTTGGGCACTCAAAAAATACACTTTTTCAAGTTAATATACAAGGAGTTTATCTTTAAGAGCAGAGAAAACATGCTTCAAATGAATAATATGTTCAACCAAGACATCATCAAAATAAACCGCCACAAATTTTTGAAAAAAAGGTGGTAAAACTTTGTTCATAAGACGCATGAATGTACTAGGTGCGTTAGAAAGTCTTAATGGCATTACTAGCCATTCAAACAATCCCTCATTAGTTTTAAAGGCGGTTTTCCACTCATCTCCCGGTCTGATAGCGATATGGCTTCGCACGACATCAACAACGCTTCTCTTGAGGTGGTCGGTGTTGACTAATGGGCTGCTCTAACTTGGTGATCTGAATTGTGTACTCAGTATTGGAAAAGCCACAAGAGAATCCTAAACTAAAGGAATGTACCAATTATACATAGTATCACATATTATAACATGAAGTGGAAGGCTAGACTAGTACCTGTACTTGTGGACTTGATTAAAAATAGGAAAAAATACACTTTTGGTCCTTGAGGTTTGGATTTAGTTGCATTCAAGTTCCTGAGTTTTCAAACTCAACAATTTTTCTCCTAAGGTTTAGATTTAGTAGAATTTAGTTCCTCTGTTAAAATTTAACGGTAAGTAGACTGGTTTTTTTTTTTTTTTTTTTTAATTTTCCTAAGTTGATGTGGCATTTCTTTATTAAAAAAATATATTTTTTTATTTTGTTAATAAAAATAAATATAATATTTTTAATATATGTTTATTTATTTATTATTTTGGTTTCTTTTCCCGTCTCTTTCTTCTTTCTCTCCCCCCTCATTCTCCTTCCTTTTGCCACTTCCATCATTGACTGTTGCCATCGTTGCTGCCGTCGCTACTGGTGAGGAGACCCATCGCCATTGTCGTCTTCTTCTCTTCATCAACTTTCTTCTTTTTTTTGTTTTGTTTTTTTTTGTTTTTTTTCGCTACTGTTGCATGTCCATCGTCGGTGAGCTTCAGATTTGAAGCGAAGGAGAACTCCTTCGATTCAAAAATCGAAAGAGACTCTCCTTCATTTTAGTTTGGATCTTGTTGGCGATGGAAACAAAATAAAAAAGAAAAAAAACGAGGGAAGAAGAAGAGGAGGAAGGGAGAAGGAAGAAGAAGAAAGGGTTAGGAAGGTGGAAATTCGTGGGGTAAGTACAAATCTCTGTTTTCGTTGTTCAAATTGGTGGTTTTTTCGATGTGGGTTTTGTTTGATTTTTGTTTTTGGCCTGGGGTTTTGATGGATCGTTGCTTTTCTTTAATGCAAAGCCTCTGTGTTTGAGTTTTGATTGAAATTAGCTTTGGGATTTTGTCTTTCTTTTGATTGAAAGATTAATTAGAGTTAACTAGGTCTCATGATTCCCCCAAAGCAGAATAAATGGACTGAAGTTGAGGAAAGAACTTTGATGGATAAGTATGGAGAAATGGTCTCTAATGGAACCCTAGCTAAGAAGAAAACTCACGAGAAGTGTAGGCCGAATGCTAGATATGTGAATTCTATGCCTCATGTTTAAGATCCTGTGGTATCCATGGAAGAAGAAGAAAGGGAAAGAGGAAAATGGCAACGACGACATCAGAGTGGAGAAGAAAAGAGAAGGATGGGAGGGGAGAGAAAGACGAGAGGGAAGGAAAAGAAAAGTTTAATATTATTAACAAAATTAAAAAAATATTATTTTAGTAAAGAAATGCCACATAGCCTAAAAATAATAGTAAAAAAATGTACACTCAGCTTTCTGTTATATATTTAATAGAAGATTTGACGGAAGGACCAAAATGCTACTAAATGCAAACCTCAGGAGCAAAATTGTTGAGTTTGAAAACTTAGGGACCTAAATGCAACTAAACCCAAACCTCAGGGACCAAAAGTGTAGTTTTCCCTAAAAAATATTTGCTATTGTTGGCTTAATTAACTCCATTATGTACTTTTGTCTCTTGTATCTTATTCAGTGTGGCTTCTCTATCAAGCAAGAGGTTTTTATGGAAATTAGGTTTTGGAAAGGAACTTGGATGCAATAAAATTAATTCTATTGGAGTCCTTTTGTCTCTTGCAGCTAATAAGTGGCCTCCCCACCAACTTGATGTGGAAAATGCTTTTTTCAATGGTGATCTTCAGGCAGAGGTTTAAATGAAATCTGCCGACTAAAGAAAAGTAGCTTAAATAAAAATTGCAGACTAAAGAAATCTCTTTACGAGTCTTTTTATGGCCTCAAACAGTCTCTGAGAGCTAATTGGTCTATAGTCTTTCACAAAAGCAGCCTTCCTTTTAGAATATACGTTTGTTGAGATCTTTCTTTTGGGTAGGCAACTAGGGGGAAAGATCAGTGTGAGTTATTTTACTCAGAATTTAGTATGAATTCCAAAATATAGCCGACTTGGCTCGATTACAAGATACACTCGCCGTTTGAGAGGGCAATTCTCTCCTTTACTAGTATCCAAAAGACCACAATAAGATAAAACATAAAACATACCACGTCCCTCCTCGAGAGGCACAAATACTAACCCAGAAACACAAAAAAGGTCGTACACTAACGGCTACAAAACAATCGTTAAACCAACTAATGGGGAATTACCCCTCTTACCCTCATACAGTAAATTTTAACAATTGGGGTCTAACATCATCCCCCAGGTATCCAACATCGTGTCCTCAAGGTGCAGCTCAAGAAAACGATGGTGCATGTCTTCAAAGGATTCCTAGGTGGATTCATGTGTTGGCAAACCTTCCAATTCCATGCATTTCATTTTTGTCGGTTTCCTCAGATTGTCAATAGTCAAACAATGTCTTAGGTTGAGCCTTCGATTTGAATTTGTTAGTGAGCATGGGGCAGTCGGCTGGACTATATGATTGTCTCCAAGTGTTTGTTTCAGTTGTGATGCTTGAAAAATTGGGTGGATGGTGGCTTCGTCTAAAAATTTCAATTTGTATTCAACCATTCCCACACGTTTAGTGATCAAATAAGACCCAAAATATTTTAGAGAAAACTTCTCATTTCCTCGCTTGGCCACCAATTTTTTCCTATAGGGGCGTAGCTTTAGATAGACCCAATCGCTGACTTGGTATTAGATTTTCGTCCATCTATGGTATGCCATTTTTTTCATTCGTTCTTGGGCGCCATCCTAATGGGCCTTCAAATGGTCTAAGGCAATGCCCCTCTTTGTCAATAGATGGTCCAGAGTGTCATTCTTAGTGCCTTGTGAGCCATACGAGATGATGAGAGGAGACTGTCGACCATAAATTGCTCGAAAGGGCGTGTTATTGATGGACGCGTGGAACGTGGTGTTATACCAAATTTAGCCTAAGAGAGCCGTTGATCGCATTGTTTTGGTTTAGGTCTCTAGACATTTGTTGACAATTTTAGTTTGCCCATCCAATTGTGAGTGGTATGCGCGCGTGGTGCTTCGGTGAAGGCGTGTGTCCTGGAGGCAAAAAAGTTCCATAAAAAAATGGCTAAGGAAGACAATCGATTGCGGGAAACCGTGCAAACAAACCGCTTCCTTCACAAAAACACCCGCCACTGTCTTGGCATTAAAAGGGTGAGACAAAGGGATGAAGTGAGCATACTTAGACAGTCCATAACTACAAAAGCAGTGTCCTGGCCATGTGCTTTTGGGAGGCTTTCAATAAAGTCCATAGTCTTCCCAAATCTGATCTAGGGGGGAAACAGTTGGAGGAGGCCAGGGGAAGAGGTGGCTAAAGTCTTGTTTGGCATGTGGGGCACATAGACGCATATCCTTTCACATTTTCTTTCATTCTCGCCTAGTAGACTTAGTAGAGTTCCCCTGTCAATCGCTTATAGGTTCGTAGAAAACTGGAGTGTCTTCCCAAGACTTGAGTTGTGGTAAGCATGTAGAAATCGTACCCAACAATTCAAAATGCTTAGATAGCACTAAACGGTTCTTATATAAAAGTGTACCTTGCTGCAATGAGTATTTTGGGAACACTATCTGGGTCTTCCAATTTTTTGATGATCTTAATCAAATCAGGGTCACGTTTTACCTCGGCCTTGACCACCTCCACATCAAATATTGTAGGTATCGTTATTGTTCGAAATTCTACGTCCGGGGGAACGCGTGACAGAGTGTCAACCATTTTATTCTCTAGCCCGGGTCAATGCTGAATTTCAGAATTATAGCTAAAAAGCTTTGACATCCATCGTTGGTACTTGGGTTGGATGGTGAACTGCTCCATGTTCCATCAATTCCTTTAACGCTTGTTGGTCGGTTCTTATGAAGAATTTTTGGCCCCAGAGATACGGGTGCCACTTCTTGATTGCTAGGACGATGGCCATGAGCTCATAAATAGGCTTGGCTTGAGCTTGGACATATAACTTTTTGACTAAAGTATGTTATCGGGCACTGTTGCTGAGATAACACGACCTTAAGTACGATACTGAATGTGTCGATTTCTTACACAAAAGGCTAGCTAAAGTTTGGCAGTGCTAATACGGACATAGTAACCATCGCGTGTTTGGGTCTCTTGAAAGCCTTCGTGGCCTGGTCGTCCCAAGTGAAAGAAGATCTATCAGAGTAGCAGTGATGGCCCTATAGTTTGCAACAAAGCGCCAGTAGTAGCCAGTGAGTCCCAACCAAGAATCCCCCTTAATTCACAAAGATTGATTAGATGGACCAGTACAACATAGCCATAATCTTGTCTGGGTTCGCTTCAACGCCCTCTGTTGATATACAATGGCTCAAGTACTCAATTCGTTCTTTGGCAAATTCAAACCTCGTCAAATTGGTGTATAGTTTATTGTCTCTCGGAACATTGAAAACCATGGCTAGGTGAGTCACATGTGTCTCCAAGTCGAGGCTGCAAACTAAGATGTTTTCAAAGAACACCAGCATGCAATGATAGAGGAAATACTTGAAAACTTGATTCCTTAGCTTTGTCCAGAGTGTTGGTAAGACTGAAGGGCATCACCAAGAATTCATAGTGGCCATCGTGAGTGAAAAGTCGTTCTTAGAATATCATCTTCGTGCACTCTTATCTGGTGGTACTCGGACTTTAAATCAATCTTAGAATTTATCTGAGAACCGTGGAGTTCATTCCACCACCGAGAATTGGAAATTTCTCTGGGATAGTTACATTGTTTAAGGCCCCGTAGTCTACATAGAAACACCAATTGCCATCCTTCTTCTTTACCAATAGCATTGAGCTTCAATTTTTGATACCCGTCTTCAGCATATCGTTGATGAAGGCTTCAATTTTTTACTCCTGTACGTAGGGGTACTGGTAGAGGCGGTTGTCGATGAGCCCTTCTCCTTCGCATAAAATGATCTGGTGATCAATCTCCTGACTTGGCGGCAATCTCTGCGACATCTAAAACACATTTTGATAATCAGTAAATGTGTCAACTGACTTGGGTAATAGGTTTGGCGGCGTGGCCGATGCCCTAATCGACTTCGGAGGTGTCGTGAGGGCTCGTAATTCGATCATGAACCCCTGGTCTTGATCGCTCCATGACCACAACAAATGTTTCAGGGAAACAACGACCTTGGTCAAAGATAGGTCCCCTTTCAAAATGATCTTTCCTTCTCATTACGAACTTCATAGAGTTTTCCAGTCCATCTCCATCAACCCTACTGTATTCGACCACTGCATTCCGAGAATGACGTTGATTCCCCCAAGTTCAAGAGGTAAAAAATTTTTTGTCACCGTGACCCTCGGAAGAGTGAGAGTAACCCCTTTACATATTCCTTTCTCTTTCACTGCCACGCCTGTACCCATAATAACTCCATAGTTGAAAGTTTTCGATAGGGGTAGATCCAACGTCTCTTCTAGTTTATGAGAAATGAAGTTGTGTCACTCCACAATCTATCAGCATGATAACCTCCATTTCTCCATCAACCCTATTGTATTCGACCACTGCATTACGAGAATGACGTTGATTCCCCCAAGTTCAAGAGGTAAAAAAATTTCTGTCACCGTGTCCCTTGGAAGAGTGAGAGTAACCCCCTTTACATATTACTTTCCCTTTCACTGCCACGCCCGTACCCATAATAACTCCATAGTTGAAAGTTTTCGATAGGGGTAGATCCAACGTCTCTTCTAGTTTATGAGAAATGAAGTTGTGTCGCTCCACAATCTATCAGCATGATAACCTCCATTTCTCCAACTCGCCCCTTGATCTTCATGGTTCTTGGGGTCGAAAATCCCACCACAGTGTTGATCGATAACTCCAAGGCGCCTCCCATATACATGTTCTGGATGGTTCAGCTCGTCCGCTCCCTTTCCGATTTCCTGATCTTGCTCGAAAGCCTCCTCGTCGTGAGCCAATAACACCCTCAACTCCTTACTTCGACAACAATGTCCGATGGAGAATTTCTCGTTACAACGAAAACAAAGGCCTTTCTCCTTTCTTGCAAGAAGGTTGTACCTTAGCGCTTTGAAATCGTGCTCTTTCTTTGATGTTACTAGTTGAGGAGATGGGAGCGATGTGATAGCGGGTGGCGTGGCCCCTTTGGAAGTCAGGGTTATAGTACGAGTGGCCATGGGTTCAGTGGTACAACTTTGGGCCTTGTTATTGAACTGGGCCGATTGCGAGTCTTTAATCAGATCACCTTGGGTTTGGATTGTCAGTGGCTTGTCCTCCACCAGTTGGGCTGCCTTCATGATTCTCTCTAGTCCTTCAGGTTCGATGCACATAACCTCGGCTCGGATAACTGGATCCAGCTTGTTTAAAAACGTGCTCTCAAGCACGTCTTTGCCAGGTCTGGTAATGGGGCTAACATATCTTCGAACAGGCAGCGAAACTCTCCTACCATCATTTCCTGCTTGATTGCCAAAAATTGGGCACATAGGCTCCCTTCCAACCTCGGTTGGAATCGTACAAATAATCGTAACTTAAGGTCGTTCCAGTTGTTAAAAAGCGTTCCATTTGTTGCCCATTGGTACCAGGAGATCATTTCTCCTTCATAGCTTCCCACTGCGACATTGAGTTTCTTCATCTCGGATAATCGGTGGATGTAAAATATCACTCAGCTCGAAACAACCAGGCATCGGGGTCGGTTCCCATAAAATTGGTATTTCCACCTTCCTAAATTTGCTTTGGTCCGTGGAGTACCCTTCTCTCTGCCTATGGTCGGATCCTCCCCTGTTGCATCCATCTTCCTCTATTTTTCCCTTTGAGGTCGGATATTCCAGTGACTCATTTCTCTTCTTTCCTTTGCTCTGCGTAGCTTCTAAGACCAATATTGCAATGGCTTTTTGGGTTTCGGCTACCTGCTCCGTCAGTTTCCCTAGGTTCTCCTTAATTATTTCTCCTATCTCTTTTTCATGTTCTCACGACGTTCCTCAAGCTGGCGTTGGGCCATCTTTCTTGTTCGCTCCGGCTCGAATTTGCTCTGATACTAACTTTTGTGAGGTATCCTCCTCACAATGAGTATCAATTCCAAAATATAGCTAACTTGGCCTGATTACAAGAGATACACTCGCTGTTCGAGAGGGAAATTCTCTCCTTACCCAGAAGAACAGACTAAGATAAAGCATAAAATATCCCAAGGTGAGCTACAAATACTACAAACCAGAAACACCAAAAAGGCCGTACTCTCTAACGGCTACAAAACAGTCACAAACCAACTAATGGTGAATTACCCCTCTTACCCCTCCTACAGTAAGTTTTAACAATCGGGGGTCTAACAATTAGCCATTTGGTGAGATGAAGTTTAGCCACTAGATCAATTTGATAGTAGTCTCAGTTTTGGTCTTTGAAGAATAGAAATTAGCTCTCATTGCTAAAATGGGGAAGAGATTTATGCATGGACCACATTCATTATGGCGTAGGGTAATTGCTGGTATTCATGGATCAAATGATTTTAATTAGCATACGGTTGGAAAAGAGTTGGCATGAGTCTTCGCGGCCCTTGGTAAATATTTCCAAGGTATGGCAGAGTGTAATTCATTAGCTTTTTTCAAACTGGGTAAATAGTAGCAGAATTTTCTTTTGGCAAGACTCTTGGCTTGGCAATTCTTCTTCAAAGCTTTGTTTTCCTCATTTTTTTGTTACCCTCCTCAACATGGGCCCGTCTTTGATTATTTGGGATGCCTCAAAACTATCGTGGAATATTTTTTTCCGAAGACTGTTAAAGGAAGAAGAAATTGCAGATTTGCCGTTGCTATTGGGTTGTTTATCTTCCAGTACAGGTTGGATTTGTTGATGATACTAGAGTTTGGTCACTTGAACCATCAGGTTTCTTTTTAGTTAAATCTTTGAACTCTGCATTTGACATCATCCTCTCCTTTAGACAGGGAGATTTGTATAACGACAAGGAAGTCTAAACATTCCAAGCAGAGTTATCATTCTGTTGTTATTCTGTTGTGGATTATGCTTAATGAAAGTTTGAAGTGTTCAGATGTCCTTCAAAGGATGCTTCCCACTCATTACATCTCGCCCTCGGTTTGTTCTCAATGTTTTCTGGATGAAGATACTCTTTATCCGTGTCTGTTTTAATTGCTCTTATTCTCGGGTTTGCTTGATTAAGTTGTTCTTGTTTTTTAATATCTAGTGGATTTTCTCAAGCTCTTTCAAAGACAATGTTTTGCAGTTGATTACTGGCCTTTCTTTGGCTCGGTCCAAATTTTGTGGATTAATGCAATTAAAGTTCTTCTTGCTGAATTTGGAGGGAATTTTGGAGGGAAAGAAATCAAAAGATCTTTCATAACAAACATTTCTCTTGGTTGGATTGTTTCAAATCAGTTTGTCTTAAGGCTTCCTTCTGGTGTTCTTTTTCTAAGTCTTTTACTGATTTCTCGATACATGATATCTATCTTAACTGAAATGCATTTATTTTCCTCGTGTAATTTTTATATTTTCTTTCGTTTTCTTTGTTGTTGCTTTCACTCGCTTATGAAGTTTGTATTCTTTGAGCATTAGTTTCTTTTTATTACATCAATAAAAAGTTTCGTTTCTTGTTCTTAAAAAAGAAAAAAAGTCTCTAAGAGGTTGGTTCGGAAAAGTTGTCTAGTTATGGATTTCTTCATAGTCAAGGTGACCATATTCTGTCGACACTTTCAAAATAATAAAATCTCAAGATTTATTATGACAAAGAATGCTGCCTTATCTTCTATTGCTCATAATCTAGAAAACACATTGAGGTTTTGAAACATTTTTTCAAAGAAGAGACATCAATCCCTCATTATTTTTGTCCGTTGATTTTTCCATTTCTTCTCTTGAAAAGGAGGAGCAATTTGGTGAAGCAGTTAGACGATTGGAGTTTGACCGACAACTTGGTCCCTATAATCTTGGCCAATATGGAGAATGGAAGCGTATATCTAACTACATCAACAGTACCACAATTAAACGACTAGGTATGTGCCCTTTACTATTGCAGTGGCTATTCTGTGTACGGTTTATTTTTGCTGCAACTTTTGCAAGTAAAATTTGTTTTACCTTGAGTGGCCTTTGCTATCATTGTTTGAGAAAGATGGGGTAAAAAAATATAATTAGTCATGGAAGGTCTCTCATTGCAGGATACTTCTAAACGAGTAATGGTACTATTCTCTTTGATTTTACTAAACTTGGTTTGTTTTCATATTAGGTTTTCTTTTATGCATGAATTTGGCCACGATAATTATTTCATAATTTACCTTATTAAATTACTAGCAATTGAAGAATTTGAAAAATTATAAAAACCCCAGCTATTCGTTTCTATTTTTTTCTCTAGTTACTCCCTCTTTCCTTTCTCATTTCCCTTTTTTTTTTTTGAAAAGACCTTTCTCATTTCCCTTTTATATTTTACTTTTGGCCTTGCCATTCTACATCTTGGTTTTGTTTACTACCTTCCTGTTTGGTTTTGGTTTTCATTTGTCGGTTCATAGCTCCAAAATTTTGTAACATTTCTCTTAGGTTTGAGAGGAATACAATATATTATTCAAATATGTGCACGATCTAATTCTTATTAGATACGGGCAAAGAGATAAAAGGACAAAGATTACTAAATATTGAACACTAAAATCTAAGAAGCACAGACACGGACACGTGACAACCAACGACACAACATGGACACGGCGACACACCAATTTCTAAAAATATAGGACACGACGTGTTGAGGACACAATATATATATATATTGTCATAGATAGCTTCTAAATAAATCAACCATACAAAACAATATTTGCTTCATTAATAATTTAATACTTTTTTTTTTTGAATAGGAAACCATACTTTTCGTTGAAAAAATGAAAAGAGACTAAAGTTCAAAATACAATGATATTGTCATAGATAGCTTCTAAATAAATCAACCATACAAAACAATATTTGCTTCATTAATAATTTAATACTTTTTTTTTTTGAATAGGAAACCATACTTTTCGTTGAAAAAATGAAAAGAGACTAAAGTTCAAAATACAATGATATGAAGAGCAAAATTAAAGAACTGAAAGGTTAAAAGCAAGCATTAATACAAATGAATGACAGAAATTAAAATAGAAAAATGAAAGCATCCCAATAAAGCAAATATCTTGAAGAGAATAGCTTGAAAAGAGCTTGGAAAGTGAACACCAAGACAAAGCTTTTAGGCGAGCATAATCGAAATGATCCTTCCAAAGGAGAGATATAACATGGAAAAACCTCTAATTCCTTCCAAACCAAATCTTCGAAAATACAGCTTTACTACATTCAACCACAACAATTTAGAAGCAAGCTTAAGGAATGGACCAATTAATAATTGTAGCATGATTACTATGAATGACTGATCAAGAACCCACTGAAGTTTGAAAGAAGACATAATCTTTCCCCAACACCGATTTCTCAAGGGACCAAATGTGCGGGAGACTGAAATTTCAGACACCATATAGCCGTTTAAGCTCTCTAACAATGGATGGAAATCGATAATTTCTTCCTCTTTAAGAAACCGACGGAAAGAGACATTCCATAAAAAGGTTGCACCATCCCAATGATCATTTTCAAGAGCCATTTCCTAGCTTGAATATAGCCAATCTCTCTACTTGCTTCCATGAACCCATCTTGAAATATTAAAGTCTCCACCAATACATCATGGATCAGTACAAAAATAATATAGAGAACGAATTCTGGCCATAGAAATCTCCTTTCCATGTAGTCATTTGGACTACATATATTCTTACAAAGTGTTATGCATTTAACTGTAATAGAATAACCTCCCTTTATGAATTCGAGCATTGAAAGTTTACTATTAACCCACAAAATAAGAAGCCATCCATCCTGATTTTCCATAAGCTTCCACAAAAGACTAGTCGATTTCCTTTGAACTCCATATAAATTTAAGGGCAAATTGCAAAAACCACCTCTGAAGTAATGTTTGCAACAATTACACCCTTAAAGTTTCAAATGTAAAAATTGAACCCTCCAACTTTCAAAAATGTAAAAATTAGAACCCCAAACTTTGAATGTTAAAATTAAACCCTCAATCTATCGTAAACCTAAAAATTAGGTCCATATTTCTTCTTCTCTCTCCTTATTCCACTTTCTCTCTTCTTTCTCTCTCTACCTCTCCGTCCCTTCGATCACCCACTTCTCTCCCTCTATTTTTTCTCTCTCCAAAATGGAATCCATGGCTATCTCCAAAACTACCATTGTTTGTGAATTGGTAAGTGAAGTTGGAGGACTGAAGCTTGAACTCATCGGAATGAAATTGTACAAAGTATTAGGGAAAATACTCTACTATTCACATTAGAGAATAACACCATATATAGGAATACAAGAAAGCCCAAACTTAAGTAATGTACAATTACGATAAAGGACATATATACAAAATAGCATATATCATAACACTCCCCCTCAAGTTGGAGCAACTATGTCAATCATGCCCAACTTGTTGCAGAGATAAGTAATTCTTGCTCCATTTAATGCTTTGGTAAGAATATCTCCCAATTGTTCTCCTGTCTTCACATATCCTGTGGACACCAACCCTTGTATTTTCTCACGAGTGAAGTGACAATCCACTTCAATATGTTTAGTCCTCTCATGAAACACTAGATTAGATGCAATGTGAAGTGCAACTTGATTATATTTTGAAACAAGAAACAAATATATTCATTCATTGATATAATGAAAGAGACTAATGCTCAAAAATACAAACACCACCAAAGAAAGAAGAAGATACAACTCAAAGAGAAAGAAGAACTGCAACTTGATTATCACACCACAATTTAGCTGGCATAGTAACACTGAACCCTATCTCCGTCAACAGTTGATGTATCCATACTATCTCACATATAGATTGTGCCATAGCTCTATATTCTGATTCAACACTCGAACGTGAAACCACATTCTGCTTCTTACTCTTCCATGAAACCAAATTGCCTCCTACAAAGACACAATATCCAGAAGTTGATCTTCTATCTTCTTTAGATCCAGCCCAATCAGCATCTGAAAAGCATTCAACTTTTGTATGACCATGATCTTTATATAAGATTCCACGCCCTGGGGCAACTTTCAAGTAGCACAGAATTTGTTCTACTGCAACCCAATGATCTACTGTAGGTCATGACATATATTGACTTACAATACTCACTGAATAAGCAATGTCTGGCCGTGTCACTGTTAGATAATTCAACTTCCCAACTAATCTTCTGTATCTTTCTGGGTCTTTAAATAATTCTCCTTATTTGGTGAGTTGCAAATTTGGTATCATTGGAGTACTACATGGTTTAACTCCTAGTTTTCCTGTCTCAGATAACAAATCAAGTACATATTTTCGTTGTGACAAAAAGATACCTTTCTTGCTTCTCATCACTTCAATACCCAGAAAATACTTTAGTGTTCCCAGATCCTTAGTATGAAATTGACCCTGAAGGAAAGTTTTGAGAGAGGCTATACCTGATGTATCATTACCAGTGATAACAATATCATCAACATACACAACAAGCAAAGTAATACCATTCTCAGATCGTCGGTAGAAAACAGAATGATCAGACGTACTCTTCTTCATTCCAAATTGCTCAAGTGCCTGACTAAACTTACCAAACCATGCACGTGGACTCTGTTTCAATCCATACAATAATTTTCTAAGGCGACAAACTTTATCACTCTTCCCCTGAGCAACAAATCTAGGTGGTTGCTCAATATAAACTTCCTCCTGAAGATCACCATGTAAAAAGGCGTTCTTGATGTCTAGCTAATGTAAAGGCCAACCTTGAGTAGCATCCATGGAAAGAAACAACCGAATAGACATTAGTTTAGCAACTGGAGAAAATGTATCAGAATAATCAATCCCATAAACTTGAGCATATCCTTTAGCAACAAGACATGCTTTCAAACGAGCAACGGATCCGTCAGGATTGACCTTGATGACAAACACCCATTTACACGCAATGGCCTTCTTGCCTGCAGGACAAGATACTAAATCCTAAGTACCATTTGCATCTAAAGCAATCATCTCCTCAATCATTGCATTGCGCCAATCAGAATGAGATAACGCTTCATGAACAGAGTTAGGGATAGAGACAGAATCAAGGGATGTGATAAACGAATATGTGGGTGATGACAACTGGTTATAAGACACAAACGAAGAAATAGGATAAGTACATGTGCGCTTACCTTTACGAAGGGCAATGGGAAGATCATCACTTGGTCCAAATTCAGATGTCGAAGAATCTTGTTGTGCCTGAAGGTTCCTGTGGTGGCCTCCTGGAGTATACCTGAGTAATGGGTGGACGAGGAGGGATAGAAACTGATGGGGAAGGATCAGGGGATGATGATGGAGAGATAATCTCATAGATAAAGAGATCATCATCCTCCCCCTCACTCGGGCTCAGCAATGACGGACTAAAAGGAGTATCTTCGAAAAAAGTAACATCCGGAGAAACAAGATATTTGTTAAGACTAGGACAATAGCAACAATATATCCCTTTTGAACACGAGAGTAACCGAGGAAGATGCACTTCAAGGATTTAGGATCTAACTTGGTACGATGAGGATGAACATCTCGAACAAAACAAGTGCAACCAAAGATTTTTGGTTCAATGGGAAACAAAGGTTTGGTGGGAAAGAGTACACGATAAGGAATCTCACCATTAAGGACGGATGAAGGCATTCTATTAATTCAGAAACACGCTGTGGAAACTGCAACGACCAAGTAAGGCTTTGGAACATGCATTTGAAAGGATAAAGCTCTCGCGGTTTCAAGTACACGATAAGGAATCTCACCATTAAGGACGGATGAAGGCATTCTATTAATTAAGAAACACGCTGTGGAAACTGCATCGGCCCAATAAGGTTTGGAACATGCATTTGAAAGGATAATGCTCTCGCGGTTTCAAGTAAATGCCTATTTTTTCGTTCAACGATCCCGTTTTAGGATGGAGTGTCAGCACATGAAGATTGATGAACAATTCCATTTTTACAAAAGTAAGAACCCCAAGCATGTGAGAAAAATATTCACCAACATTATCAGTGCGCAAAGTTTTCAAAGACACATTAAACTGAGTTTGGATTTCAGCATGGAAAGCACAAAAGTGAGAAAGTAACTCAGAACGATTTTTCATTAAATATAACCAAGTTAGACAAGAATAGTCGTCAACAAAAGTAACAAAATAACGAAATCCAGTTTTGGACAATACTGGACACGGACCCCAAACATCAGAATGAACTAATTCAAAGGGAGCACTAGCTCGTTTATTGACTCTAGGACTTGAACTAAGACGATGAAATTTTGCAAACTGACAAGACTCACAATTTAAAGACGACAAAGACTGAAAAGCGGAATAAAGCTTCTTCAACACAGACAAAGAAGGATGACCCAAACGACAATGGATTTCAAATGGGGAGGCAACTCCAGAACAGGCCACAACTTTCGGTAGTTGGTGATCAAAGATGTAAAGACCTCCTTACTCATATCCTTTGCCAATAATCTTCTTCGTCATACGATCCTGAAACAAGCAATAGCCAGGAAAAAAAGAGATAAAACAATCAAGGTCACGAGTGAGTTTACTCACAGAAATCAAGTTAAAAGAAAGTTTAGGCAAATGTAAAACAGAAGACAAATGAAGAGAAGGTGTGAGATCAATGGTGCCATAACCAAGAACAGATGATGTTGATCCGTCTGCCAAAGTGACATTCGGAGAAAGTGCAGGTGACAAAGAGGTAGAAAATAAGCTAGATTTACCTGTCATATGGGTTGTGGCACCAGAGTCTATGACCCATTTGGTAGAGGATGTAAGAAGACAGTGATTCGGATTACCTGACTCAGCAATAGTTGCAATAGGATTCGAGGAAGATGATGCTTGTAATGATTCCTGATACAACGAAATTTAGCAAACTCGTCTGCAGAAATGGAAACTGACTTCTCAGGTGTATCACTGGTGGAAGCAATCTGAGCAAGCTGAGGTCCATATCCCTTACTTAACAACTTTTGACAATCACGTTTTATATGACCAGGCTTCCGACAATAGTTACATACAATCTCCTGTGAATCCTGTCGCCGATTATCATAACCAGTTCTCTGAGTATTAGTGCTCGTTTCTCTATTAACCTTAGAGTCATTATTTCTACTAATCAAAGCACTGTTAGATTGAGGGACAGATGAACTTATTTGAGGACTTTCAATACGGAGAACTCTACTGAAGACTTTTTCCAAAGTAGGAATTTCAGAACCAGAGAGAATTTGTGCTTTCGCCATCCCAAATTCAGGTTGAAGCCCATTCAAAAATATCATGACGGCCATTTTTTCGCGTTGAGCTTGTTGAACCTTTATATCAGTGGTAAACGGAAATAATGTACCAAGCTCTGCACATGTCTTCTTAAACTGCATGAAGTAATTCGTCACAGATTGTTCTTTCTGAGCTACATGAAAGAAGGCCATGGAAACATCATACATTCTGTTAACTTGCTCTTTACTTGAGTATAAAAACTCTGTGAACGCTAGTAGTTCTTTCACCGAATCACAATGATTAAACAAACCAACTATCTCGTTTCCTATAGAATTCTTTATTCCCAAGTACAACCGAGCATCATCTCTAAGCCAAACCTTCTTCTTTGTGTCATCCTCTAGCAGATCCTCAGTGATATGGTCATCCATCTCAGTGCTTCGTAGATAAAACCGAATTGTACGACTCCATTCATAGTAATTGGAGCCATTTAGCATATGTTTTGTGAACTTCGAAGAAAGGGGAACTCCATTAGATATGACCGACCAAAGGTTTCATCTCAGCCATTGGTAGCTTAAAACCGCTGAAAAACCTCAATAAACCACAAAAAACAGAACTGAATCGCAAAAAAATAGCTTGATACCGAAGAAACCTACACAACTCGAGACCAAAAAAGGTGATACTCCGAAATCTAATCACCCAGGCTGGCTGGAAACAACGAGGCGAGACAAACCCTGGCGGCGGAAGCGGAAACGGGCGGCTCACGCGCCCTCACGTGCTGGCGCGTGGTGGCGGTGCAGACCTTCCAGCGGCTCGTGTGACTCACGCGCAGTGTTTTCTGACGATCGGCGACGACGCTTATGCTCTACTGATGGCGGCGCTCCTTCCTAGGTAGGTGGTGATGACAAATGGCCAGTCAAACGAGGTGACCCAAACTACAAACCCTAACCCTAGAGAAAAAACCCTAGCCACCAAAGAGAGAATTCTAAAACCCTAATTGCTCCGATACCATGTACAAAGTATTAGAGAAGATACTCTACTATTCACATTAGAGAACAACACATATATATAGGAATACAAGAAAGCCCTAACTTAAGTAATGTACAATTACGATAAAGGACATATATACAAAATAGCATATATCATAAAAGAAATATCTGATGACCAATGTCAGCAGCATGGCGCACACAACCATCAACACCTTCGAACCCGGCCTGCCGCTGTCAACGGCAACCCTTTCTTCTTTTTCATTGTTGTTTGATGATCCTCAGCCTCTGTTTTTGACTCAATCTTAGTAGCTTGAAAAATATGCTTTAAATTGATTGAGAGTTTTTTGCCATAATGATGGTTGAGTTACAGAACCGTGCAAATAAATTCAATTCAATAAAAAAAAAACCATTAATCCATTGAATTCAGACGTTTCATACAAAATTGAAGTCTTGAAACTGAAAATAATTCCTTCGGTTGAATTTCATGGTTGAATGAATGCATGGATTTCTCTTTGCGTCTCCCTATCTTCAACTCCTGATCTTCTCCACTGGGTTGAATTCTTTTTTCTTTTTCCTCCACGGTATGTATCTTATTCATGATTTGGGATTTTGGGTCTATCAAACTTAAATTGATTTGGGGAATTTTCATTAATTCCCCAAAGTCTACAAACCTCTCTCCCATACCGTAAAGAAAATTCAAACTTTTTGCAATCTTTATGTTAATATCAGCAAGATGAAAACTGTTAAAGTAAATGGCAACACTAACTATCTAGAATATTCTTGAAATATCTACATGGATGTATATAATTAGGTCCTCTCTAGATTTATCTTGAATATTGTAAATAGATATGTAAAAGAAACTCTAGAATTATCTTATCCTTTATTTAGGCTCCCAGAAATTCTAGAGAATTCCTTTGGATAAGGATAAGTAGAGAAATATCTAGGATATTTCTAGATCCAAGAAGAGCCTAGAAAAATCCATTTGCTTGGGCTCCAAGGATCTTAGTCCTATAAATAGGAGTGTGTCCACCATAAGAACATAACTTGGAGGAAGTATCACAACTTGGAGAGAAAGTATCAACAAGTTGGAGAGAGCATCAAAAGTGAGTGAGAAAGTGAGAGAGTTTTTTCCTAAGAGTGTCCATCTTTATACTTTCCTAATAAAAGTTTCTTTCTTCCAAGTGTTTGTCTCTCCCCTTTTATGCTAATTTCTTCAACAAGTGGTATCAGAGCCAAGCAAGCATAGCTTGTTGTGGTGGAGCTTTTGAAGATCAAGATCGCGTACAGTCTGGGACTGTGAAGCTTGTTGTCTGGGACACAGCTTACTCGTGGAGTGCATTCATCACTACAAGATGATGGGAGATCTTCAAGTTGTTGGAGGAATCAAGAAGCTCAACACTCAAAACTACAAAACATGGTCCACGTGCATGGAGTCGTATCTCCAAGGCCAAGACTTATGGGATGTCGTGGGAGGCACTGAAGTCACGCCACCTGAAAATGCTACAGCCTTGACTAAATGGAAGATCAAGGCAGGTAAGGCCATGTTTGCTATTAAAACTACGGTTGATGAAGAAATGTTGGAGTATATTACGGGAGCAGGGACGCCTTAAGCGGCATGGGACACGTTTGCCTCACTTTTCTCAAAGAGGAATGATGCAAGACTGCAGTTTCTGGAGAACGAGCTTCTGTTCAGTTGCTCAAAGGGAGATGACTATCAATCAGTACTTCAACAAGGTAAAAACTCTTTGCCGTGAAATCTCTAAATTAGATCCTACTGCTACTATTTCAGAATCAAGAATGAGGAGAATTATCATTCATGGTCTTAAACCTGAATATAGAAGTTTTATTGCTGCTGTTCAAGGTTGGTCAGTCCAACCTTCTCTCATTGACCTTGAAAATTTGCTTGCCGGTCAAGAAGCATTGGGTAAGCAAATGTCAGAGGTCACATTAAAGAGCAATAATGAAGAAGCGCTCTTTAGTGGCCAAAGAAAAGGACATCCAAAATATCGAAAGAAAGTAGGATCAAAAGGAGATGAAGGAACCCAAAAACGCTCTCATGAAGGGGGAGCTAACAAAAATAATAAACATGAGTATAAGAAAAAAGGTGAATGTTATAATTGTGGCAAGATAGGTCACTATGCCAGAGATTGTCGCCTGAAGAAAAAATCAGCAGAAGGAAATGCAGTCACCTCCCAAGTTGAGAGCATTAGTGAAGAAGAGTGGGATGCAGAAGCATTTTTGGCATTAGGAGAACCTGACTCAAAGTCGACATCCAATGCAATGAAGAAGGAAGACTTAGCTCTCCACGCAGAAGAGGTAAGTTATGAAAATGATTGGATTGTCGATTCAGGTTGCTCTAACCATATGACAGGTGATAAAAGGAAGCTGCAAAACACATTTGAGTACAAAGGAAGTCGAGTTGTCGTGACTGCAAACAACTCGAAATTGCCAATAGCTCATGTTGGCAAAACTATGATAATGCCTCACTCCAATTCCAAG
Organism: Luffa aegyptiaca; assembly: GCA_017139565.1. Lineage (NCBI taxonomy): Eukaryota > Viridiplantae > Streptophyta > Magnoliopsida > Cucurbitales > Cucurbitaceae > Luffa > Luffa aegyptiaca. The sequence continues at coordinate 3,006,457 of CM029396.1, forward strand.
CAAGTGGAGCTGGAGAATGTATTTTATGTACCTGGAATGAAGAAGAATCGGGTATCAGTATCACAACTAACATCATCAGGCAACTTCGTTGTGTTTGGACGTAATGATGTCAAGGTGTACCAAGATCTCAAAGTCAGTGGTACGCCACTAATGGAAGGACGAAGAATGGACTCCATCTACGTCATGTCAGCAGAGGCCGCCTATGTGGATAAGACACGAAAGAATGAAACAGCAGATTTGTGGCATGCAAGACTTGGTCATGTCAGTTACAGCAAATTGAAGATAATGATAAGCAAGTCTATGCTCAAGGGGTTGCCTCAACTTGATATTAGAGAAGACATGGTGTGTGCTGGTTGCCAGTATGGGAAGGCGCATCAACTACCATTTGAGGAGTCCAAATTCAAAGCAAAGCAACCATTGGAGCTGGTGCACTCCGACGTATTTGGTCCCGTCAAGCAACCTTCAATTAGTCGCATGCGCAACATGGTGATCTTTATCGATGACCTCTCCAGGTATGTTTGGGTGTTCTTCATGAAAGAAAAGTCTGAAGCTTTTACAAAATTTAAGGAATTCAAAGAACAAGTTGAAGGTGAATTGGGGAAGAAAATTCAATGTCTCCGTACAGATAACGGGGGAGAATATTTGTCTAATGAATTCTCCCAATATTTACAAAAGTTTAAGATACGTCACCAATTGACGTGTCCAAACACTCCACAACAAAATGGAGTGGCTGAAAGAAAGAATAGACATCTTGCGGAAGTATGTCGTAGCATGCTACATGCAAATAATGTACCAGGGAGATTTTGGGCTGAGTGCATGAGAACAGCAGCCCATGTGATTAACAGACTTCCCCAACAGAGGCTTGGGTTCAAGTCGCCATATGAGAAGCTGTTGAACATCAAGCCAACAGTTAAACATTTTCGAGTCTTTGGTTGCATATGCTATGTTTTTGTACCAGATCATCTGAGAAACAAGTTTGACAAGAAAGCAATCAGGTGCATCTTTGTTGGCTATGACAACCAAAGAAAAGGGTGGAGGTGCATTGATCCTGTCACTGGACGATGCTATACATCAAGGAATGTTATATTCGATGAAGCATCATCATGGTGGGCACCCGAATCAGAGAAGGCACCTACGGACGAGATGTTTTTTAAGGAAGGATTAAAAGAGGAGATGAGTCAAGTGCAACAAGTTCCAATAGAAGAAGAAGAAGACCTTCCAGAAGAGAACAATGGAGAGGAAGAACAGTAAAGGACACAAAGTCCATGGCAAAGTGGTGTACATGGTCAAGAGCCACAACTACGAAGATCAATCAGACAAAGGAAACCAAATCCTAGGTATGTGAATGCAGCATTAGCAACATTGGAAGAGCCAACAACATATGAAGAAACATCTCGAAATATCCAATGGAGGAAAGTTATGGAAGAAGAAGTTGGTGCACTACGAAGAAAACGAAGATGGGACTTGGTACCGAAAGGCTAAGAGTATCCAAGCATATGCAAAGTTTCAGCAACAACTCGAGATAGAATAGTTAGTGTTGAGGGGGAGTGTTAAAGTAAATGGCAACACTAACTATCTAGAATATTCTTGAAATATCTACATTGATGTATATAATTAGGTCCTCTCTAGATTTATCTTGAATATTGTAAATAGATATGTAAAAGAAACTCTAGAATTATCTTATCCTTTATTTAGGCTCCAAGGAATTCTGAGAATTCCTTTGGATAAGGATAAGTAGAGAAATATCTAGGATATTTCTAGATCCAAGAAGAGTCTAGAAAAATCCGTTTGCTTGGGCTCCAAGGATCTTAGTCCTATAAATAGGAGTGTGTCCACCATAAGAACATAACTTGGAGGAAGTATCACAACTTGGAGAGAAAGTATCAACAAGTTGGAGAGAGCATCAAAAGTGAGTGAGAAAGTGAGAGAGTCTTTTCCTAAGAGTGTCCATTTTTATACTTTGCTAATAAAAGTTTCTTTCTTCCAAGTGTTTGTCTCTCCCCTTTTATGCTAATTTCTTCAACAAAAACCACATGAATTTTTCTCTACTTCAATGATAGCTTCAGAACAATCTAATAAATTAAGCGTTTTGGATGAAATACGTTCAGCCCACCAAGATTCTTTCCTATAGCTTCAAAAGAAGCACGACTCCACAAGTTAAACGACAAATTTCTGATTGCAATCCATCCACCATAACTTTCTATAAATTTCAGCTAGGAATGTTTCTCAGAAGACCAAAATTCCAATTTCAAATGAAGATCCCCATAAGTGTTCCACTTACCCTCCAAAGAAAGACCCAAAATACCATTGGCTACCTGGATCAAGGCCTTATCATCCATAAAAGAAAGGGTTGATTGAGACTGAAGATTGAAAGTAATCTTTAGGGACAAGCTTTACATCCTTCGAAGATCAATGAGCCATCAATCGGGAGACAACAAGGGTATTTTCGAAATCTAAGTTTAATACTTCCCAGTTCTTTTGAACCCAATAAGATTCTTCATTAAGGAACTTAGGATTTCTGACTGACCCCTCAAAAGAGTTGGCTTTCTGAAAAGAGCCATCCAGCTTAACCACTTCAGCATAAGATTTCAAAGAGCCTCTTCGTACTGGTTTAGTTTCTTGAGCTGAATTTCCCTTCAAATTTTCAAACAATGATTGAATCTGTTGATCTTCTGAACAATGAACTTTGAGAATAAAATCGCTAACCATTTCCCAAAAAACGAACCAACCCTTCTGATTTATACCCGCTGGAACTGGAATTTTCTTCCTTCCACCCGTGGAAGGCCAAACAACACATTCAAAAACCATTCTTTCTCTAAATTGAATTTAACCAACCGAATGACCATGAAATCCTCCCTAATTTTCTGATGATAAAAAGAAGAAACTAGATTCTGCAGTAACTCAACTAAAACTTCTTCTAACCAACGTAAAAAGGAAATGGACAGCGGCATCATCTATTTCTTACACGAATATTTCCTTCCCTCCAAATACAAAAGTACCTATTTTGGATGCAACAACTGGTGACTTCCATAGAAGAAGAATGATGAAACAGCCAGAAAAAGGACGATGACAACAACAACAATAAACGGAAGAAAGGTCACTAGCAGGTGGAACACGATTCTGGCAGATGAAGGCTAAAAACAAGGAATGGAGAGGAGAGTGGAGAAAAGAGAGGAGTGAAGAAAATATTATGGCTAGCTTTAAACAGGGTCTTCCTCTGGTTTCTTTGGGGCGAAAGGAATGAACGATGCCCCCCATCATTAATAATTTAATAGTTCCAAAGAATAAAAATTAAAACCATTAAAAATAATATTTCCAAAGAAAAAAGATTAAATGAACTAAAAAAAAAGAAGTGTGATGTGAATGTGATATAGATGTACTACATTAATAAGAGGTGAAAAAGCAAAATAAAAAACAAGTGAAAAAACAAAATAAAAAACAAATAAAAATGTATGAGAGAACATTATTTTAAATAATATTTTATTTATTATATTCACAAGATTTGGTTTGTCTATCCTTGTGTCAGACATATCTTTTCATTTTCCTTCTTTTTTACTTTATTTTCTATTTGGGAAAAATACACTTTTAGTCCCTGAGGTTTGGGTTTGGTTTCATTTTGGTCCCTGAGTTTTCAAACTCAACAATTTAGTCCCTGAGGTTTGGTTTTAGTTTCATTTTGGTCCCTCCATCCAATTTTCCGTTAATACTTAACGGATTGCTGACGTGGCAAAATTTTTTTATTAAAAAAATTATTTTTTAAGTTTTTTAAAATATAAATATAACAAAATAATAAAAATATTATTATTTTATAATTCTTTTTTTATTTCTTTCCCAATTCCTTCCTCTCTCTCCTTCTTCTTTCTTCCCCCAACCCCTTCTCCTTCTTCAAGCTTTCTCCGGCGACTGTCAACACCGGCGGCGGCGGCGGCTACCGACGATTTTTTTTTTTTTTTTTAAACCTGGTTTCCATTCGCCGGAATATCGAGGAGGAAGGGGAACCAAGAAGGGAGAAAGAAACGAGACACAAATCAACCACACCCGAATCACCCACTCAAAACCGAGACCCACGCATGCTCTGGCGCTACCAGCCTCGCGAATCTGTACCCACGGCAACTCTCCGGTGAGAACACCAGTCTCTGAACCGAGACCCAAAAGAAAACGACGATTCAACCCCTCAAATACCGAGACCCACGGCAGCTAAACTCGAAAACCCACACCAACGACAGCTTAACCCGAAAACCCACACCAGTCTCTGCACGTTTACCAGTCGTCGACGACCTCCATGAAACCAGTCGCGCGTTTCCAGCCACGACCCGCCGCCAGATCTGGAATCGAAAGGGAACGACCTCCATGAAATCGCTCGTTTCCAGCCACGACCCGCCGCTTCTAAAACGAAGGGAAAATCCTCTTCATTTCAGATCTGGATTTCGTTCTAGATCTGTAACGCGCGATAACTGGGAAGAAGGGAGAGAGAGATCTGAAACGCACGGAGTGAAGCAGCGGTGGGATGTGGGTTTCGTTCAAGCTGGAATCCAAGGGTTTCATGCCTTCGATCAAAGAAAAGAAGAAAATGAAGGGAATGGAGAAGAAAGAAGAAAAGTGGGGAAAAAATAAAAAAGAAAAGAGAATGGAGTTGAGAAGAGAAGAAAGAAAAAAAAAAAACGTCGGCGGCGGCCGGCCGCCGCCGGTGTTGACAGTCGCCGGAGAAAGCTTGAAGAAGGAGAAGGGGTTGGGGGAAGAAAGAAGAAGCAGAGAGAGGAAGGAATTGGGAAAGAAATAAAAAAAGAATTATAAAATAATAATATTTTTATTATTTTGTTATATTTATATTTTAAAAAACTTAAAAAATAATTTTTTTAATAAAAAAATTTTGCCACGTCAGCAATCCGTTAAGTATTAACGGAAAATTGGATGGAGGGACCAAAATGAAACTAAAACCAAACCTTAGGGACTAAATTGTTGAGTTTGAAAACTCAGGGATCAAAATGAAACCTAACTCAAATCTCAGGGACTAAAAGTGTATTTTTCCCTTTCTATTTTTATTTTTAATCCTTTCTTCTCCAACAAGCTGAGTTTTTATGTCCAACATTGGTACTTTTCATTTTCGAGCATGTCCGGAACGTGCCCTTCACGTGTCCGGACGTGTATGAAATTAAAAAAAAATTGGACATGCAAAATAGCGTATCGAACACGTATCGGGCATGTGTCGGATACGTGTCTGACACGGACACTTCATACACTTCCTAGACTAAAATTTACGCACAATTTCGAACATTAGAAAGTTCAAAGTTTCCTATTGTTAGACCTGATTAATACATAGGAGGTGATATTTGTATGTTGGAAATCAGCTGTGGAACTTTGTTTTTGAACAAGAGACAAATCTTTTCATTGATAAATGAAAAGAGACTAATGCTCAAGGATACAAACTCCACAAGGGAGTGAAAAAAGAACCAAAAACCAAAAGGATCAATAAAGCAACCCAAAAAATAATGATAAACTAAAAAGAAACTCCCATAAATAGCTAGAAAAAACAAAATAGCAAGCAAACGCAAAGAAAAGGTATTGCCCCAAGAACCCCCCCCCCCCCTCCCAAACACTCTTTCCTCTCTCATCCTCCTCCAATCCACTAGGTTCTCATCTTCCTTTGCTGGTTTTTTCTTCCTGGCCCTGATTGTCTTCAACCTTCCCTTGTAAACTTCCTAGACCTCCACCTAGTTCTGGTTTTGAGTTTTCCTTGGATCCAGTTTTATCTCTTTTTGAGTATTCTTATGACGTTTTGTTGAAGTTACCTCTGAGCTTGTATTTTCGATCTGAAAGTCATGGAGGTGATAAGTCGCAAGATTATGAACTCTTTTTATTGCGTTTGGTCCGAAGAGGAACGTTTTTTTGTGGAAGATGTGGCTTTCAACAAGGTGATTTCTCTTTTTTCTTCCCTTTTGCTTTGGTTGGAATGTTCGTTGGTTGAGATTTTATGCCAGCCTATTCAGAAATTTTTCCGTAAGCAATTTCAGGATGCTTTTGGATTAATTCGTTTAGGCAAACTTCGTTCTTCTTCAGGCTGGTTTTTGCGCTGTGTTGTGCCTATTTCAGGTGGTAGACAATTCATCCATGTGCCAATTGGAAATTCCAAAGTGGGTTGTTATTTATTCAAGGAGCTTGTGGTCAATTCCATTAGGAGTTTTATGGTTTCTAATGCTCCAGTAACTTCTTGGGAGGAACCTCCTATGAGTTATGCTGAAACTCTCAAGATTCCCTTGAAGTCATTAGTACTAGGTTCTGGGGCTGTTGGTGTATCTAAGAATTCTACAGTTCTTCGAAATCGTAAGGTTTCTTACTGGATTAGAAAAAATCAGGGGGTCTTGAATGTTAATTTTGCAGATTTTTGGGTGGTGTCCAGATTATTTGCCCACAATAGTTGGAAAGAAATTATTGAGGTTTTGGAATTTCATTTCAAATCAAAGATTTCGATCAATCCGCTTTTTGCAGATAAAGCATTGCTCAAATTTGAAGACGATAAAGTTGTTAGTTCATTAGATTCGGTTGGGAAATGGAAGGTCTTTGGTAATTTTCATCTTTTGCTTGAAAAATGGAACAAAAAGCGTCATAGTCATCCCTGTTTTATGGAGGGTTATGGTGGTTGGATTGCGATCTAAGAATTTGCCTCTAGATTATTGGTGTAGACAATCTTTTGAAGCAATTGGAGAATATTTTGGGGGTTTAGTGAACATTTCAAGTGAAACTCTTAACATGACTATTGTTTCGGAAGCTAGAATTCAAGTTAAGACAAACTTATGTGGTTTTATGCCGGCTACTATTGAACTTAAAGATAGTTACAGAGGGAATATTTATCTTCATTTTGGAGATGTGTCTATTCTAGATTCTCCAAATATTGTTCACCATAGCCTTGAGTTGAGTGATTTTTCCAATCCAATGGACCTTTTTAGAATCAAACAAGTAATGGAAGATGAAGGGTTTGATTCTCATTTTCAAAACCCAGATGTTGAATACTATGGAAAAATTCTGGAAATTCCTTCTGTATCAAGGGACCCTAAGGTAATTTGCAAGTTTGTTCAATTACCTTGTGATGTTTGTCATATGAAAGGACTTTCTATACTGCCAAACATTTCTGAAGTTGAAGAGTCACCGAAATTAACTTTTGATGATGATTTACTGTCAAGAAAGTCCTTTCCAGATCCCTCTGTAATTGAAAAGTTTATTTCGAATATTGTAAATGCCCGAGGTAATTTTCAAGACCATGCAGTAATTGATAAAGAGAAAGAGTTATTAAATACTGAAGACCATGCAGTAATTGAGAAAGAGAAGGAGTTATTAAATGCCAAAGGGCTGCAAGTCTTTGGTCTTCCTTCTGCCGAGAGTGTATTTTCCAAGGAGCCTTTGCATGAAGTGGGGGAGGTTTTTAAGAATAAGGAGGATGCTGCATTTATTGATGAGATAGTAAATGACGGGGAGGTTTTTAAGAATAAGGAGGATGCTGCATTTATTGATGAGATAGTAAATGATATTTTAACTCAAGTTTCAAACATGGCTGATAAGTCTTTAATCGAGGGGCAATCTTTCAAATGTCCAGTAATTAATAATCCAAAGGCTTTTTCAGATGTGAACACGGTTCAGGATACTTTTAATTCCGATTTAATTGGAAATTATTCTTTGTCTTAATATTTGGACTCCGTTATTCCATCAAGTGTCAAAGAAGTGCATGATAATTTCTGTAAATCTTATTCCAAATATTATGTGCGAAAGAAAGGGCCAAGTGTGGAAGGTGATAACTTAAAGGTTAATGCTGATGCTTTGGAAGAAGTTGTCTCTAAGGTATTGGCTCCTCAAGAATCTATATTAAATCAGGATTATTCAAAGGTAGCAGACAAGTCAAATGATCTTGAAATCAGTATTGTAATAACGGGCCAGAAGGTGTGCTTTTCACAAGAGTTCTTTTTCCCTCTTCTAAAGCTAGTTTGGCGACAAAGGCATCATCACATTATGATATTGAAAATTCAGATGATGAGTCAGAGGTTAGTATGAGCAGTGAAGAGATTGATTTTCCTCCTTAGGAAAATCTTTTGAATGCTGATAGTTGTGATATTTTGGTAAACGATGATTTGAATTTGCTCTTTAAATCTCCATTAAAATCTAATGCTTCAAGCAAGAAGATTGTGGATGACTTTTAAGAATTTTAATTCCAACCGCTTCAGATAATTTAGATACTTTTTCTGCACTTATTAAAGCCAATATCAAAGAATTTCTGCCATCCTCAATGATTGAAGCATCTAAGCAGTAGTAGGATTGTATTTGCATCATTTAAAGGTCCTTCAAGAAGATTATTTCATGGAACACTAGAGGTTTGGGGGAAGTCTCCAAAAGGATAAAGCTGAAGAAATTTTTGCAAAATGTAAGTCCAGATATGGTTCTTATTCAAGAGACTAAGTTGACTTCTATTGACAGGAGGTTTGTTAGAACTCTCTGGAGTTCTAAGGAGGTAAATTGGGTGCATGTGGAATCTTTTTGTAGATCGGGTGGGATGTTAGTTATGTGGGATGAAAGTAGAGTCAATGTGGTTGAGGTGTTAAAAGGAGGATACTCTCTTTCGGTTAGAGCATGTTTCCAACAGAACAAAGTTTGCTGGATTTCGAACATATACGACCCTAATAATTACAGAGAAAGAAGACATCTATGGAGTGAATTGAGATCTGTTTTTTGTTATTGTGATGAGCCTTGGTGTGTGGGAGGTGATTTTAATGTGACAAGGCGGATCCACGAGTGCTTTCCTTGTAGTAGATACACTAAAGGTACGAGGAATTTTAATAAAATCATTGGAGAGATTGGTTTGATGGAGATCCCTTTATATAATGGCAAGTATACTTGGTCTTGGTTAGGCAATGATAGTAGTCGATCATCAATGGATAGATTTCTTGTTAATAAGGAGTGGGATGATCTTTTTGATAACTCAAGAGATTCAAGGCAGGTGCGTACAATTCCAGATCATTTTCCTATTCTGTTAGAAGCTGGAGGCTTTTCTTGGGGGCTTTCTCCTTTTCGTTTTTTGAATTCCTGGCTAAATCTGGGTGAATGTGTTGAGATTATGGAGAATTCCCTTGTTGAAGATCGATCTTATGGATGGGCTGGTTTTATGCTTGCTGCCAAGCTTCGAAATTTGAAATCAGCAATCAAAGTTTGGTATAACAAATATGAAACAATAAAGAAGAGGAGTGAAAAACAGATGTTGAAAGAAATTGAGCAATTTGATTCCAAATCTGATTCTGTCCTTTTATCAGAGCAAGAATTAAGTACGAGGGCTTCAATTAAAGGGGTATTAATGGATCTGTACATGATGGAAGAAAGAAACTTGATTCAGAAATGTAAACTTTAGTGACTTCGGGAAGGAGATGAAAATACCGGTTTTTGGCAGCTAGGAAAAGAAAGTGTTTGATTTCTGAGTTAACATCGATTATTGGATATTCATTATTGACCTACAATGGTATTGAAGAAGAAATTTTAGATTTCTGTACAGGATTATATACTTAATTGCCAAGTAAAAGATTTTTTCCTTCTAATCTCCAATGGAATGTGGTATCCTCATCGGAAAATGAAGCTTTGAGTTCTCCCTTTTCAGAAGTAGAGATATGGACAGAAATGAAGTCTTCGGTGAAAAATAGGGCTTCGAGAATGTGCTACAACTGGCTTATTGGTCCTTTTTTTTCTTCAAGATCGAGATTACTTTGATATCAGAAATTTGGATGGAAAGAAATCAGAGAGTTTTTGAAGATGAAGTGTGGCATTCTTTAGCTCGTCTGGAATCAGCTTGCTTTAAGGCTTCTTCCTGGTGCACTCTTTCTAAATCTTTTGTTGCTTTCTCTTCACAGGATATTTGTTTTAACTGACATACTTTTATTTTTCCTCCGTAATCTTTGTTGTTATTTTTAGTTTTCTCTTTAGTTTCGCTTTCTATTCACTCCTTTGAGAGTTTTCATCTTGAGCAATAGTCTCTTTTCATTTCATCAATGAAAAGTTTCGTATCTTGTTCAAAAAAAACGCAAAGAAAAAAAACCCAAGAAAAAATTTGCAGCAAACGAACTTTAGAAGCCAAAAATAACTCAAAGGGCAGCTCCTATCCCACATGGGATCCGAGAAGAGAACAAATGAAGTTTTAGATCCAACAAATTCTGCAACTCTTTAAACCTTCCAGCAGAGCACTCTTTAACCAACCAGAGAGCTTGATTTATGGCTCACGAAAAACGAAGAAACTATTAGGAAGAGCAACTCCTCTCTGCTCAAAGGCTGAATGAAGAAAAGAAGCCCATCTTCATACCTCAACCACCTAATTTGACTGAAAATAAATCTTCCCATGCATAACCACCAAATTTAATTTCATGCTCACCAACCAAAATTTGATCGGAGATAGATGCTCCCCATGTACAACCACCAAAATTAATTTTGTTGCTCACCATCTGAAATTTAACTGAAATAAATGCTTCCCATGCACAACCACCAAAATTTATACCTTCTGCTCAACAATCAAAGCAATAAAACGATCCCCATGCATGAAGAATGAAACAACTTCCTCATGCAAAACAAAGCTGCAAATAAATACTCATAACCTAGAAGACAATTCCCCAGAATGTTTGATCTCATGTTCCATGTTTCATAAAAACCCCAGTACAACACAAATTAACTAGACTAACAGTTTCCTTTTGATATCAAGGGAGGAATTTCTCGCAATTGGAGCCCACTAGCTTCAATTAAGGAAGCAAATTTGCAATGCACTAAGGATGGAGGAGGATGAGGCGTTTCCTTAACACAATCCTTATCATTTTCCTGAAATAATAGATCAAATGCTTCAGTAAAGAATCTTCAAGCTCAACATCATCCAAGTGATTTTCCATAGGTTGTATTAAAGAATCCACACTACTTAAACTCACTTCAGATTCCGCATCAGAGTCATCACATCGAAAATGAGAAAAAGAAGTTGGAGGAACTTTTGCCGAGTGGACGACTTCTTTTAACAAAATAGAACCATCTGTAGAGGAAATAAATTGGCCGCGAAGGCTGGGAGTTAGAGCTCGTGAAGGAGTTGTTGATGATGAATTCTGAATGCTCACATGCTTAGCAAAGGAAACCAAGAGTCGAGAACAATTTTCTTCAATTAAATCAGGATCCAAAGTAACAATCTCGTGGGTGAAGGAGATGAAGAGAGATGCACTTTTCTTCGAGAATAAGACAAAGGACACGCTGCAATAAAATTATTTTTAACCACTTTAACACTCAAGGGTTTTGAAAGCTCTAATGCTTTAATGGAAGCTTCAAAAGACGTCTTTGAGAACTCAAAAGGCGCTGTCTGGGGAGGATTGGTGGCTAATGAGTAAATGAACTGACATTAATGGACTCATTAAAAGAGGCGGACGGTTCACAAGGAGGGTTAAAACTATTCGATTCCCCAAGAACTTGCTGCAATAAAAGAGGTTGTTCATGCATACCTTGATCAATATTGACTGGGCTTCCTCTTGGGCTGGGCAATGATGGAAGAAGAGGAAAAAACAATCGACCACACTTGCAACGTGTGAGGCCCAAAATCACAAAGACATATGCTAAGAAGGGTAAAACAAGGAATTGACAGAGTTTTCGATTAGAGGAATTGGGGAGGGGGGGAACACTGGGTTCATGGGAGTGAGTATGTAGGGAGGTAGAGAATGTGAGGGATTATTCTGCATTTTGGGTATCTTCTTAGACAATGAGGTGAGAGAGAGAGGGAGAGAACCAACCTTTTGAATTGCTGGGAATATTGTAACTTCTGTTCTCGACTTTTTGGGTGTTTTCAATACTATCTTGCGGCTAAGATAATCCCCTCTGTTTATTGAAGAACAATCAAGAGAACAGAGCTGGGACTTGCATTGTATTGTGTGTTATTTGCTGTTCTTGGTGTTTTTCTGAGTGTTTATACAACAAAATAAAAGAGGATACCTAACAACTTGGTATTAGAGCACGTGAAATCCTGGGGAGAATACGAAGCATGACACAAAAACAGTTTGAAGAACGTTTAGAGAGTAATGAAAAGGGGATGGTAGAAGTGAAAGAAACACTTCAAGAGTTTGGAAAAATCTTGGAGAAATTTTGTGTCGAAATGAAGGATGGCCATAATGGCATTGATGGCTGGGCAAGCAGTCACCAAGGGACAATCTGTGTTTGATGTTATAGACCAATCTACGCACAAACTGAAGAAGGTGACAGAATTGGAAACAAAGGGAACCTTTGGGGATTAGCAAGGAGTGGAGATCAATCGAATACAAAAAGAACTTCGAGGGGGAGACAAATCTAAGTTCAAGAAATTGGAAATGCATGTGTTCGCAAGTGAAAATCAAGACTCATGGTTGTTTTGAGTCGAGAGATATTTCGAGATTCATCAGCTAAGAAGATCACGATGGCCATAATCAGCTTTGACCATGATGTCGTCGATTGGTACCGCTGGGAGACCAACTAAGAGAAAATCAAAACGTGGGATGAACTGAAACTCAAGCTATTTGAAAGATACCGACCATCACAAGAGGGAAGCTTATGCACACGATTTTTAGTTGTTAAACAATAAGGTACACAATGGTGTAATATCGAAAAAATTTCGAGGTCTACTCTGCGCTGTTGCCGAAGTTGCCCAAAGTAGTGATGGAGAACACGTTCCTTAATGGGCTAAACCCTACGATCAAGGCTGAAGTTGTGAGCAGACAGCCTGTTGGGCTTAGAGAAATCATGAAGTAGGCCCAACTCATAGAGAATCAAGACATGGCCATTAAAATGGCAGAAAACTTAGTGGCCTCAAGAAAGTTAGGGGATGAGGGAAGGGCAAACCAACAGAGTCAACCCAAAACTGGAGGGCCTGACCAGACCAAACCGACAACTAGAAGGAATGACCGCAACATTTTGAATTATTACCCTACCAGAAAGAGGAAGGAACACACAAAAAAAGCCTCCTACCAAGGGGCTGTAGGACGTTGGGTTTTAGGCTAAGAGAGAAAAGGGACTTTGCTTTCACTGTGACGAGAAATACACGACCAACCATCGCTGCAAAAACTGCAAAGTTCGTGAGTTACGAGTCTTGCTAGTGAATGAGGAAGCTGAAATCGAATTAGTACCAGTGGAACCTGAAGTAGAGGAACTACAGGTTGCTAACCTTGAGGTAGGGGACTTGGTGGAACTAGATTTGAAGTCAGTAATTGGATTCCTGACCCAAGAACAATGAAACTACGAGAGTAACTTAGCAACCGAGGGGTGGTAATCCTTATCAATTGTGGAGCAACCCACAACTTCATCTCACAGAGGCTCGTTGATGAACTGAAACCTCCCCTACCAACACGACGAACTATGGAATAATCATGGGCAATGGATCTCCAATGAAGGTAACGGAGTCTGCAAGGTAGTAGTGATTACTCTACATGAGTTGAGTATACAAGAAGATTTCCTTCCATTAAACCTTGGGGGGGGGTCGATGTTATTCTGGGAATCCAGTGGTTGAGAACCACGAGTTTTATGAGAGTGGATTAGAACGAGCTCACTATGGCATTCAAAATTAATGGCATGAAGGTGATGATAAAAGGCGATCAAGCATTGACATGAGCAGAAGTCTCCCTTAAAATGCCCCGTGGACAAAATCAGACCAGGGGTACCTGGTGGAACCAAGGGGCTTGAACATCACAGATGAAGTTGAGAACAGTGAAACATCGAAAGTGGAGGAAGAAATTCCACGAGGAATTCAGGAAAGGCTAGAAGAGAATGAGGAGGTTTTAAAATTACCCACAAGGCTCCCTCTGAACAGAAAAGTAGATCACAGAATAGTCCTTCGAGAAAGGCAAGAACCTGTGAATGTTAGGCCTTATCAATGTTATTAAAATTGTACGTTTCACGATTTGAATCGTACGATTCAACTCGAAACGGGAGGAAAATGATTCAGAACGTGGTTTTGAATTGGAAATTCCATGTCTCGTGCGATTCACGTTTCTGAATTGTGGGAATCGTGGTTGAATCGAAATGTTTCGATTCAAAAATCAATAAACCTAATTTTTTTTTTTTGCAAAATACCTACGATTTGAAAAAGATGAAGCATGGAGAAGAAGTTCGTATGGCGGAGCGGAGAAGAAACCCCTCGTGAAGAAAGAGCAAGCGTAAAAGGTTGATGGATAACTGCGAAGATGAAGATGAAATGTTGAGAGCAAAGTTGGAGACGAAGACGAAGCGAGAAGAAACTTATGGCAAGTTGAAGAAGACGAAGCGTGGCTTTTTGATTGAAGAAAACGAAGAGACGGAAATTAAATGGGAAGAAAGAGAGGTTAAAGAAAAGAAAAAAAAATAGTTGGAAAAGACCTTTTCCGTGCCTATTCAGTGAGAAGAAAGAGAGGGTTAAAAGAAAATAAAGCTGGATTTTCAAAAAAAAAGAAAAAAGAAAAAAGAAAAAAGAAAAAAGAAAAAAGAAAAAAGAAATTAGAAACCTAGAAAAGCGTGCACGGAAGGAAATAAAATTAAGTGGGAAGAAAGGGAATAGGATAAATGTGCCCTTTCATTTTCTTTCTTTTTTTCAAATGACTAATTCTCCCTCCAAAGTGAAGCCTTTTTTTTTTTAATTATAAAGATAAAAATTCTCCCTCCAAATGGTATTTTGAACTTTGAAGTTAGTTTATGTTTGGCTATTTATTTCTCTATTATAAGCTATGCTATATTTATTTATATCTATATATTACTTATCAAATTAAAACTTACGATACACGATACGTTACGATACACGATACACTAAAATTTGATTTTGATACGTGTTCCGTTTTACGATTTAACAACCTTGGGCCTTATATCCCACGCACAGAAGAATGAAATCGAAAAACTAGTCAGTGAGATGTTGGCATCCGAAATCATTCGACCTAGTTCCTGCCCTTTCCCTAGTCCTGTGTTACTCATGAAGAAGAAAGATGGAGGATGAAGGTTTTGTGTCGACTATAGAGCACTTAATCAAACGACCTCTCTGACAAGTTTCCCATACCGGTTATAGAAGAACTTTTAGACGAGTTGAATGGGTCAGCAGTTGATTCCAAGCTGGATCTGAAATTGGGGTATCACCAAATCTGTATGGAGGAAGTTGATGTTCCTAAGATTGCCTTTAGAATGCACGAAGGCCATTATGAGTTCTTGGTCTTGCCTTTCGGATTGACGAATGCCCCAACAACTTTTCAATCCCTCATGAATCAAGTATTCCATCCATTCTTGAGAAGGTTTATTCGAGTTTTCTTTGATGATATACTTGTGTACAACCCTGACTTAGACACCCATCAGAAGCACCTGACCATTATCTTTAGCACCTTAAGAGAGAGACACTCATTTCTGCGGAAGGGGTAGAAGCAGACGATGAAATGATCAGAGCTATGCTAGAAGGGCCTATACCGAGATCAATTAAGGAATTACAAAGGTTCCTAGGGCTCATTGGATACTATAGAAGGTGTTATTGAGATATCAAAAATGAGAGAATCACATACTCTTCTATACATTAGAGCAAAATATATATAGGGATAAATAGAAGCCCTAAACTAATAATAGTAAAATTACAATAAAGGACTCAAGACTAATAAGCTACTCTATTTGCATACACACTATAACATAAGGTTCATTCAAAACTACAGATCACTAGTTGCTCCTTTGACACAGCTGCTAAAGAAAGATTCCTATGTGTGGACAGATGAGGCTATCCTAGCTTTCGAGGCACCTAGACAAGCTATGGTCACCTTACCAGTCTTGGCCTTACTAGACTTCTCAATACCATTCACGATTGAAACTGATGCTTCGGGTTATGGAATGGGGGTAGTGCTTTCTCAAAAAAATAGGCCAATTGCCTTTTTCAGCCAAGCTTTATTGACTAGAGCCCAAGCCAAGTCCATATATGAACGAGAATTGATGGCATTGATGCTGGCAGTGCAGAAATGGAGACATTACCTCTTAGACCTGAAATTTGTGGTCTTATCTGATCAAATGGCGTTGAAACATTTGCTGGAACAATGTGAAGTGCAACCAAAGTTTCAAAAGTGGCTAACTAAGCTACTTGGATATGATTTCGAGATCAAGTATCATCTCGGCCTATTAAATAAGGTAGTAGATGCTTTATCTAGAGTAGTGCGAGCAGGGGAATTGGTATCGCTGTCAGTTCCAACGGTTATTGACCATTCCTTGGTGCAATTCGAGGTAGACCAAGATGTAGAGCTTGTGAAAATTAGAGATGAGCTACAAACATACCCCTCACCCACCCCAAATTTTCCTTGTCTCATAGGCAACTATAGAATAAAGGGAGGTTGGTGATATCAAGTAAGTCTTCCCTAATTCCATCGATCCTTCACACCTTTCATGACTCAATTATGGGAGAGGCCAGAGACTAACAGGTGAGTTGTACTGAAAGGGAATAAAGAGAGATGTCAAGAGTTACGTAGAGAAATGTGGCATTTTTCAAAGAAACAAGGAAGAATTTGTGTCTCCAGTCGGGTTATTGTAGCCTCTTCCTCGACTAGACAAAATTTGGGAAGGTTTGACGATGGATTTCATAGAAGGTTTGCCTAAGTCGCTGGGAGCTAATACAATCTTAGTCGTGGTGGATAGACTTAGTAAATATGGGCACTTCATCACACTCAAACATCCTTTCTCGGCCAAAAAAGTAGCAACTGTTTTTATTAAGGAAATAGTATGACTCCATGGCTTCCCTCGCTCTATAGTCTCGGATAGGGACAAGATTTTTGTGAGCCATTTTTGGAATGAGCTATTTCGAATCCAAGGGACATAGCTCAAGCGAAGTACAATGTTCCACCCGCAAACTGATGGCCAATCGAGAGTAAATTGATGTTTGGAGACATACTTGAGGTGCTATTGTAATTGTAATGAACAACCAAGTCAGTGGGCACAGTGGCTCCCTTGGGCTGAACACTGGTACAATACCACCTTCCATGTCTCCATTAACACAACCCCATATAATGTAGTCTATGGATGAGTGCTTCCGTCCGACAAGAAGACAACGAATGATATGCGGGAAAAACAATTACTGGAGAGGGACTGCAACTTGCTAGTGTTAAAAGAACACCTTCGATT
The DNA here is from genome assembly GCA_017139565.1 of Luffa aegyptiaca. Taxonomy (NCBI): domain Eukaryota; kingdom Viridiplantae; phylum Streptophyta; class Magnoliopsida; order Cucurbitales; family Cucurbitaceae; genus Luffa; species Luffa aegyptiaca. The sequence goes on from CM029396.1 coordinate 3,023,566, forward strand.
GGCTCAAGAGTGGATGAAGAAACAAGTTGATAAGAATTGAAGAGATGTGGAGTTCCATGTCGGGGAATAGGTGTTTTTGAAACTAAGAAACAGACAAAACTCGGTAGCAAAGAGAAGATGTGAGAAGCTGGGCCCAGGTATTTTGGTCCTTTCAGAATATTGCAAAAGATATGACAAGTTGCTTATAAGCTGGAATTGCCCAAGTCCGCAACTATACATGATGTATTTCATGTATCTTAGCTAAAGAAGTCCGCAGGTCAGCAAACCGGTGTACAGTCGAACCTTCCCCCCATTTTAGTTGATTTTGAATGGGTGGTCGAACCAGATGATGTTCTGGGCATTCGTTGGTATGATGAACAAGTGGAGGAAGAATGGTTAATCAAATGGAAGGATCAGCAATCGTGCGAAGCCTCGAGGGAATCTGCAAATGATATTACAAGCCAATTCCCAAATTTCCACCTTGAGGACAAGGTGTATTTGACCGGTATTGCGAGGCCCCCAATCACAAAGACATATGCTAGGAAGGATAAAACAGGGAATTGACAGAGTTTGCGGTTAGAGGAATGGGGGGGGGGACCACTGGGTTCATGGGGTGAGTGCTTATGTAGGGAGACAGAGAATGTGAGGGATTATTCTGCATTTTGGGTATCTTCTTGGGTAGTGAGGTTTGAGAGAAAGGGAAAGAACCAACCTTTTGAATTGCTGGGAATATTGTAACTTTTGTTCTTGACTTTTTGGGTATTTTCAATACTATATTGTGGCTGAGATAATCTTCTCTGTCTATTGAAGAACTATCAATAGAATAGAGCTGGGATTTGCATTATATTGTGTTATTTTCTGTTCTTGGTGTTTTTCTGAGTGTTTATACAGGACAATAGAAGAGAATACCTAACACAACGACGATAGAAAGGTCCAAAATCCAAGGATGGAAACAAAAAGGTCCTAATTCCCAAACCTAATGGTTAACAAAACCATAACTACCCTAGGAAAAGAGCAATACCATGATATTGTAAGATCAAATAGGAGAGAATCATACACCTTCTATTCAGTAGAGTCTAACTATATATAGGCATATATGGTGTTATTGAGATATCAAACATGAGAGAATCCAATATCCTTTCTATACACTAGAGCCAATTATATATAGGCATACATAGAAGCCCTAAACAAATAATGGTAAAATTACAATAAAGGACGAAAACTAATAAGCTACTATATTTACATATATACTATAACACTCCCCCTCAAGTTGGAGCATATATGTTAATCATGCCCAACTTGTTACAAAGATAATCTATTCTAACTCCATTTAAAGCTTTCGTGAAAATATCTCCTAATTGCTCTCCGGTCTTCACATATCCAGTAGACACCAAACCTTGCTGTATTTTCTTCCGAACAAAATGACAATTGATTTCAATATGTTTAGTCCGCTCATGAAATACTGGGTTGGATGCAATATGAAGGGCAACTTGGTTGTCGCACCACAACCTGGTCGAAACTGTAACATTGAAACCTAATTCGATCAAGAGTTGATGTACCCACATTATCTCACATACTGATTGTGCCATAGCTCTGTATTCTGATTCAGCACTTGATCGTGAAACCACATTTTGTTTCTTACATTTCCATGAAACCAAATTGTCTCCAACAAAAACACAATGGCCAGAAGTTAATCTTCTATCTTCTCTTAATCCTGCCCAATCAGCATCTGAAAAACGCTCAATCTTCATATGACCATGATCTTTATATACGATCCCACGTCCAGGTGCAACCTTCAAATAACATAAAATCTGTTGTACTGCAGCCCAATGTTCCACTGTGGGTGAAGACATAAATTGACTCACAATGCTTACTGAATAAGCTATGTCTGGTCGTGTCACTATAAGATAATTCAACTTTCCAACCAATCTTCTATATCTCTCAGGATCATCAAATGATTCTCCATCTCTTGTAAGTTGTAGATTAGGCATCATCGGAGTACTACATGGCTTGGCTCCCAGTTTTCCTGTCTCAGATAGCAAATCAAGTACATATTTCCTTTGTGACATAAAGATACCTTTCTTGCTTCTCATTACTTCGATACCCAAAAAGTATTTTAATGTTCCCAAGTCTTTAGTATGAAACTGACTTTGGAGGAAAGTTTTGAGAGATGAAATGCCTGATGCATCATTTCCAGTAATAACAATATCATCAACATATAGGACAAGTAGAATAATACCACTCTTAGTTCGTTGGTAGAAAACAAAGTGATCCGACTTGCTTTTCTTCATTCCAAACTGCTCAAGTGCTTGACTAAATTTTCCAAACCATGCTCGTGGACTTTGTTTCAACCCATATAAAGATTTACGAAGGTGACACACTTTATCATTCTCCCCTTGAGCAACAAACCCAGGTGGTTGCTCCATATAGACTTCCTCTTGAAGATCACCATGGAGAAAGACATTTTTAATGTCAAGCTGATGCAAAGGCCAACATTGAGAAGCAACTATGGAAATCAATAACCTTACCGAAGTTAATTTAGCAACAGGAGAAAACGTATCAAAATAATCAATCCCATATGTCTGAGCATAGCCTTTGGCAACAAGACGTGCTTTCAATCGGGCAATTGAACCATCGGGATTTACCTTAATTGCAAATACCCATTTACACCTGACAACTTTCTTTCCTTCTGGACGAGATACTAAATCCCAGGTACCATTATCATCTAAAGCATTCATCTCTTCTATCATCGCATTGCGCCAACCAGGATGAGACACGGCTTCATGAACCGTTTTAGGAATCGAGATAGAGTCGAGAGATGCAACAAAAGAACATATAGAAGATGATAAGTGGTCATAAGAGACAAATGAAGAAATAGGAAAAGTGCAAGAACGTTTACCTTTACAAAGAGCAATAGGAACCTCATCACTCGGTCCTGGATCCGATGACGAAGAATCTTGTGGTACAAGACATTTACCTGGAGGTTGTTGCCGTCTAGAGTATACTTGAGTAATAGGCGGACGAGTAGGAACAAGTGTCGAATGAGAAGGATCGAGAGAGGGTGTAGGAGACACAAGTGGAGATGGATCGGTAGAGGTTGTAGGAGGTACAAGTGTATAAATAAAAAGATCATCCTCCTTCTCTTGACTCGTACTAGGCAAAGATGATTTGAAAGGCGTGTCCTCAAAGAAAGTAACATCACGAGATACAAGATACCTATTCGAACTAGGACAATAGCATTTATAACCTTTTTGAACACGATAATAGCCTAAGAAAATGCACTTTAAAGATTTGGGGTCTAATTTTGTTAGATTAGGACGAACATCTCTAACAAAACAAGTACAACCAAATATTTTCGGCTCAATAGGAAACAACGGTTTTGTGGGGAATAGAACATGATAAGGAATCTGACCTTTAAGAACAAATGAAGGCATGCGATTAATCAAGAAGCAGGCTGTAGAAATTGCATCAACCCAAAATTGCTTTGGAACACACATTTGAAAGGATAATGCTCTTGCAGTTTCAAGGAGATGCCTATTTTTTCATTCAGCAACTCCATTTTGGGAAGGAGTATCAGCACAAGATGAATGATGAATAATTCCATACTTACATAGGTACGACCTAAGTGCTTCAGAAAAGTACTCACCAGCATTATCGCTTCTCAAAATTTTAAGGGAAACATCAAACTGAGTTCGAATTTCAGCATGAAAATTACAAAAGTGAGAAAGTAACTCAGAACGACTTCTTCATAAAGTATAACCAAGTCATACGAGAGTAATCGTCAACAAAGGTGACGAAGTATCGAAATCCAGTTTTGGAAACAATAGGACAAGGACCCCAAATATTAGAATGAACTAATTCGAAGGGCTTACTTGCTCGATTATCTATTCTAGGACTAGAGCTAAGACGATGAAATTTGGCAAACTGACATGAGTCACAATTTAATGAAGACAAGTTATGAAATTGAGGACAAAGTTTTGTTTAGCACTGAAAGAGAAGGAGGACCTAGACGACAATGGGCATCAAAAGGAGAAACAACTCCAGAACAGACAACTTTTGGCACTTGATGATCGAAAAAATAAAGTCCTCCAGATTCATGTCCTATACCTATAATCTTCTTCGTCACAAGATCCTGAAACAAGCAATAGTCCGGATGAAAAGAAACACAACAATTAAGGTCATGAGTGAGTTTACTGACGGATATTAAATTAAAGGAAAGTTGAGGTAAATGTAGAACTGATGACAAAGAAAGAGATGGGGTTAGATTTACTGTGCCAGATCCAATAACAGATGATGTTGATCCATCTGCCAAAGTAACATTGATAAGGGATGTAGATGAAGAATAAATGGAAAACAAATCACGATTACCTGTTATATGATTGGTTGCACCAGAGTCTATGACCCATTTGGTAGAGGAGGAAAGAAGACAATGATTCATGTTACCTGACTCAGCAATGGTTGTAATAGGGGTAATCACGGATGATAAAGAATATGCTTTCAATGACTTCTGGTACTGTTGAAAGTTAGCAAACTCAGTAGTAGAAGTAACAAATGGTTGCTTAGATGAACCATGGATGGACTGAATCCGAGATTGAACCACATTAGACATTGCTACGAATTCTTGTACAACCATAGGTCAATATCGAATGTAAAACCACAAATTCTAATCTGAAACCTTGAAATTAGAGCCAAATAACCATACAACTTCTGAAAATATGATCTGAATGGAGTTTCTAATGAAGAACCCTAATTCTCCTCCCAAACAACTTTTAACTCGAGCCAATTATGACCAAACTAGCCACAAGAATAAGTCGAAAATACTTTCGATGCACAAGAACAGCAAATCACAACAACCGTGGAAAATTCCAGCCACAAACGTGCCCTCACGAGGAAAAACAGAACTGAATTGAGCAAAAAACAAACCGAAATCGAGCCGAGCACACAAACTGAAGCAAACGTGACTTGTTTTGGCAAAACCAAGTATGCAGACTTGTCGGAATTCTCAGTCCGATACTAACCCAACTGAAGTAAGGGAAAACGAACCTCCCATGCGCCCTCACGCGCCGGTGCGTGGCAGCGGCTGCAGAACTCTCCGGCGGCGCGTGTGGCTTATGTGCAGCTACTTCTGGCGAACAACAACGACGATTCGACTCCCTTGACAGCGGCACTTCTCTTTAGGTGGGTGGTGTCGACAAACGGCCCCTCTAATGTGGTGACCCAAATTTCAAACCCTAACCCCACTTGGATGAGAAGAAACCCTAACGGCCAAAGGAAAATTCTAAAACCCTAAAGTAGCTCTAATACCATGTATCTCATGAGAGAATCCAATATCCTTTCTATACACTAGAGCCAATTATATATAGGCATACATAGAAGTCCTAAACAAATAATGGTAAAATTACAATAAAGGACGAAGACTAATAAACTACTATATTTTCATATATACTATAACATATGGAAGCCTTAAACTAATAACAGAAAACTACAATAAAGTACAAATGACTAATAAACTCCTATATTCACATATATACTATAACAAATATAACCTTCGTAAGAAAAGTTCAATTTATTTCTTTGCATAAATGGAGGGTGTGTTTTTTGAGTTTTAGTCTCTTTGATGAAAGTTCGGTCTCTTTTATTTTTTTTTAAAAAAGAAAAAAAGTAAAGAAAAGTGTGTCCTGTTCAAACAAGACGCGACATGACATTCATATTCTAGACCATTTATTCAATGTACAGAACCGATTGGAGGGGACATTACTGTGGCATGTGAGTCTGGGATTTCTCAAAACACTTCCAAGTCAGCAATGGAGAAAGTCCTGGATGATCAGTTAAAGGCTAGTAAGTTCGCAGCTTCTGTTGATGCATCTCAGAGGAAAGGATGTTATTACACAGAAATTCCTCGTGTTATCAAACAAAGAGGAGTTCAAGGGCAAGAACTTACTTATTTGAATCTTGATAAGGTAATTTAGGACTGGTATAAATTTTTTTAACATAAAACCATGCTGGATATCATTGTGCTGCAAGATTTGTTTATGGAAATTGTTTCTTAATTTGATTATGATTATTCTGACCTTTGTAGACTTTACTACTAGAAAAGTTGCTAGAAAAAGATTTTGGAGCTTCCGAGGACCTACTTCTTGGGGAGCTACAGTTTGCATTCATTGTATTTTTGGTTAGTATTGCCACGGACAAGAGTTCTCTCCTTTTGTTGGAAAATCTTCGTAACATCTAACGTTGTGCAGATGGGGCAATCACTTGAAGGATTTCTGCAGTGGAAATCATTAATTAGCCTGTTTTTTGAGTGCACAGAAGCTGTAAGTATTTGTTTTCCAACCATGATGTGTAACTTCTGGATATGTCAATTTATTCTTTTCCTATTGAACTTTTCTATAAGAGTTCCACCTATTCATTAGATTACCCAAATATAGTAAGTTATTTGAGTTGGTTAATCTACTTAGTGGGCTTACATTCTCTTTGGTTAAGAGTTCTCGGAAGTTTTTTATTCTAGATTATCTGCATGTTCAGTCTTTCGCATCTCTAAAATGCCATTTGGGTTAATCACCCATAAATTTTTTTATAGGTCCACCATTCATTTTCATCTAATAAAGAAGAAAACTCAAGGACCAACTGTGTAGTAAGTAGGCAAAACAACATTTTCTCGTAGAACTTTAGCTCCCAAAAGTAACATTTTTCCATAGAACTTTTGCTGTTGGAGGACCAACTGAGGAAGTTGCTCCCAAAAGTAGGCAAAACAACATTTTTCCATAGAACTTTTGCTCTTTGTATGGAGGACCAACTGAGGAAGTTGCTCTTAAGTGAGTTAGTCATAACACATCTCTTGGTAAGTATCCGACTGACGCAACTACATTCGAAAGTTTCTACCAATGCTTTAAAGCAAAGGAAAACTGCATAAAAAGATGTTTTGATTTTCCAAGTCTCTATTGCATCTCACACGTTTGGGAAGAGAGAACATGAATAGATGCCATCTCAGGATCTTATCAGTTGAGTTGTGTTTACTCTACCTAAGGCTAAAGAAACAATCTCACTTTCTTGGAGCCTGTTGTGTTTAAACCCTTCTAGATCAGGCTTTTTAATAAGTTCGTTGAAAAAATAAATACAAGAAAACCCGTTGAAGTATCTAGATGTTATAATTTGTATCCCTAGTCTTCCTTGGTTGGTAGTTCAAACTAAATCAATTTCGGTTGTAAAGTACACTTGATGCACTCAAGTTTGAAAATAATACCTCAAAGATTTCATTCAATGCTGAAAACACATTATCACAGCTATATATAAGCTGGAAAATAACTAACCAACTCTAACTAACTAATTTACAGCAATGAAAGCCTTTTACTATATGGTAAAAGCTTAAAATAAATGAAAAGGTAAATGATTTTACCATACACGGTAAATAAAGTAAAAGATCTTAATAGATCCTACATCAAATCCTTTACTCGAAAAAAATAACTTGCCCTCAAGTTAATTAGCTAAGGAAAAACCATCTGGGGCATGAAAATGATATATGTTTGAGACATTGAATGTTGGACTGATCTTGAGAGAAGGAGGAAGGTCAACACGGTAGACATTGTTCCCAATTCTTTCCAAAATTGTGAAGGGGTCGATCTTTTTGTTATAGTAAGCTTAGAGTGGACACCCGAAGAAAGTCTTGATTTTTGTAGATGAATCATAACCAAGTCTCCAATTTGGAATTCTGGATCCCGACGATGAGCATAAGCAACCTTGTAACGAGCATTGGCTTCCTCTAGATGATCCGTGACTTCTTTGTGAAGTTTCTGGATTCGGTCCACCATTAAGTCAGCTTCAGAACTAACATCAATTGGAGAAGGAATGTTAGACAAATCTATAGTTAATCGAGGGAGGCTAGTATATACAATTTCAAATGGTGACATCCCTGTGGATCGGTTGCACATATGATTGAAAGCAAATTCGGCTTGAGCCAATGAAAAGTCCCATTGACGAGGTTTATCTCCACTGAGGCATCATATTAAATTGCCGAGAGTTCTATTGGTAACCTCAGTTTGGCCATCCGTTTGAGGGTGACTTGTTGTACTTAATTGGAGACCTGTTCCAAAACGTTTCCACAAAGACTTCCAAAAATAGCTCATAAATTTAACATCTCTATCCGAAACAATAGTTTTGGGAATGCCATTTAGTCGGACAATCTCTCGAAAGAAAAGATTAGCAATATTTAAAGCATCATTAGTCTTTTTACAAGGTAATAAATGAGACATTTTACTAAAACGATCTACCACAACCAAAACTGAGTCAAATCCTCTTTGGGTTCTTGGAAGTCCTAAAACAAAATCCATAGACAAGTCTTCCCAAATAGATGTAGGAATAGGTAAAGGACTATAAAGGCCAGTATTTTGTTTTGATCCTTTAGAGGTTTGACAAATATAACACCTTTTAACAAAGTTCATCACATCTTTTTTTAGTTGAGGCCAAACAATTTGGTTGATAGCAAATTATAAGTTTTATCCCTACCAAAATGACTCGCTAAACCACCAACATGCATTTCTTTAAAAAGATATTCCCTTAAAGATGTGTGTGGTATGCAAGGTGTGTCTCCTTTAAAAAGAAATCCATCTAGTAAGTGAAAATCTTTACAAGGTATATGATTGGAACAATTCAGCCAAATTTCTTTAAGATCTTGGTCATTTGCATAGGATTCAGGTATTTGATCAAAAGCAATAATTTCCCCTCAAGGTAAAGTTAGAAGGGTACCTTTACGGCTTAGGGCATCCGCTACTTTGTTTACATGGCGAGCAATATGTTTAATAACTGGTGTAGCCGAGAAGACTTAAAATTAGAAATAATGTTGTGTCTTTCTCATTAAAAATCCAGCCTTTAAATAGGCTTCCAAAGAATCCTAGAAATGATTAATACACGTGCACATGCCATGCACATGAGGGGAAACTAACAGAATAACTACCTAATACAGAGTTATATAATAGGCTACACCAATAACAAAATCGAACCTTTGTAGAAATTGAAGCCATCTAGCATGCATTTGGCTTATTGATTTTTGAGAGTGTAAGAACTTTAAAGAGAAATGGTCAGTTAATAACACAAACTCTTTACCTAGAAGAGTGTTCCCATTACTGCAATGCTCGAACTAAGGAGTACAATTCTTGTTCATATGTGCTTCAATTTTGTCTACCTTCACTTAGTTTTTCACTAAAAAATTCAATAGGATGGTTAGCTTGAGACAAAACAGTACCAATTCCAATTCCAAATGCATCCACTGAAACCTCAAATGGCTTAGAAAAATTAGGGCGGCAAAGAATAGGAGTGGAACTAAGTTGTTGTTTTAATGTATTAAAGCTGTCCAATTGAGAATTGCTCTGACAAAATTTCTCTTTTTTCAAACATTCAGTTAGAGGGGCTGTAATTGTACCGAAATTTTTAATGAATTTTGGCCAATTCATGATAGCTTCGACCTTTTTAAGATCAACTGAAATTCCATTCTTTCCTATTATAATCCTAAGAAGTGAATTGTGGAAGTCATAAAAGTACATTTCTTAAGATTAATAAATAACTTGTTTTCATGTAATGTGCTGAAAACTTGGTGGAAGTGATTTAGATGATCATCATTGGTTTTGCTATAAATTAAAATGTCATCAAAGTAAACAACAACAAATTTGTTAAGGAAAGGAAGCAAAACCTGGTTCATGAGGCGCATAAATGTGCTTGGAGCATTACTTAGACTGAAAGACATGACCAGCCATTCAAATAAACCTTCATTAGTCTTGAATGTCGTTTTCCATTCATCTCCTGGTTTAATGCGGATTTGATAGTAGCCACTTCGTAGGTCAATTTTAGAAAAAACAATAGCCCCTCCTAATTGGTCTAATAAGTCAGTCAATCTAGGATATTGTAATTTTATTAATTGCTTTACTATCTATATATAATCTCTAAGAACCATCTTTTTTGGGGGCTAGAAGAGCAGGTACTGCACATGGGATATATACCCGACCAACTCGAATTTTCAGGTTGGTTAGAAATATCCCCTCAATCCAACCTAACCCGTGTACACCCCTACTGTTATGATTTAGGGTGTTTAACGGCTAGGGTTTAATTTTAGGTTTTGTTTTGATACCACGAACATTTCTAATAATTTACTCATACTTGTACAATTTATGAAAGGGTTTTTTTTGTACGGATGACTATTTAAAATAGGCAGAAATGATAAATACCCCACCTTTTCAATTTAAGGATATATGCTCTTTTGCTTGCGTCAGCATCCTAGTAAAATTACCATTTTACTCTCTACTCTAACCTCGCTCTAGTTTCTCTCTCTCTCCAATTTTTGTCCCCAATCTCTTCCTCTCTCCTCGATCTCTCTCTTAAATCTCGTTCTCGCTCCAACCTCTCGCTCTAGCTTCTCACTCTCTCTCCAATTTCTCCCTCCAATCTTTCACTCTCTCTCCAATTTATCTTTCCAATCTCTTGCTCTCTCTTCAATCTCGCTCTCTCTCCAATCTCTCGCTCTCAAATCTCGCTCTCTCTCATTTCTCTCTCCAATCTCACTCCAATCTCTCTCCCTACTCCAGCTCTCGCTCGTTGTGTGCTCTCTGGAGAGAGAAAATAAAGAGAGAGAAACGACATGAGAGAAAAATGTGCGTTTTCATTTAAAGTAAAATCATAATTTTGCTAGGATGATGACGTAAGCAAAAGGACATATAATCTTAAATTGAAAAGGTAGGACATTTTTCATTTTGGCCTCTTCAGATGGGTCATCTACACATTTTATCCTTTATAAAACATCCAAATAAATACAAGGATGACTAAGTAACACAAAAGGTAAAACTATCTAATCAAATCAAATCCCCTAAACTTTAGGTCTCAAATATTACCAATTAAGTAGAAAAAATAATTTCCTAATTTGATATTTTAGAATGTACTAACTTCAATATTAATTTCAATAACAACCAATTCCTATTAACAAATTCCTTGGCTAATGATGTATATATCCTTAGTACCCTTATATTATTTCCAGTGTTTTAAAAGACATGTCTAGGCGAAAGGCACATGTAAGAAGTTGTGTGTTAAGTGCGCGTCTTCCTGAAAAGCCCTTAGGCATTTGGCTTGCACTGTTAGAGCTTCTTTATTTATTATTATTTTTTTTTACTAATTCTAAACCCAATAGACCTTGCTGTTCACACGAGATTTTTCAACAAAGAAATTTAATTTGTGGATTGAATTTGTGTTTAGCCATTTCGATTTGGGCTAGGTTTAAACTTGACCCAAATATACCATATGGAATTTTGATCAAATTAGTTCTAATTATTTGATCAAATAATCATATTGGAGACATGCGACCTTACAATTCATAATATGTCAACTTTGTTTTCAAATTAACTTTGGGATACATGTCAACTTAATAATTGGTCACAAATTTAATAGTTTGAGGTTTTGCCATTAATTTAAAAAATAATGACGTGACAATTTGTGATAGGTTAAAATTTCTCATTCAATGCAGGGTTTTCCTTTATTAATTAAAAAATAAAATAAAATATACTAATATTTAGGTTTTTTTCTTCATATTCCCAATTCAACTATGCTTCATTTTCTTTATATATAATGTGCCTTATGAAAAAAAATCCGTGCTTTTTATTGCACCTTGCGCCTAAGCCCTTAAAGGCTATTCTGCCTTAGTGCACCTTGAGCTTTTTAATACACGGATTATTTCTAACTTTTGCAGTAAAGCTATTCCTAACATTGGTGTTCTTGCTGCTATAACACTATGATGTCCTTTGATTTTAGTCTAGAGAACAGAGGCTTGAGGCCTATTGGTGTTCCTACCGCTATGCTGTTGTGACACCCTTTGATGTTAGCCTAGAGAACACAGACTTGAGGCCTATTGGTGTTTCCGCCACTATGACGCCTTTTGATGTTAACTTAGAGAACATGGGCTAGAGGCCTACTGGTGTTCTTGTCGATATGATGCCCTTTGATGTTAGCTCAAAGAACACAATCTCGAGGCCTATATTGGTGTTCTTGCTGCTATGACGCCCTTTGATGCTAGCTCAATGAACACAGGCCTAAGGCCTATTATTGTTCTACCACTATGACGCCATCTAATGTTAGTCTAGAGAACATAGGTCTGAGGCTTATTTTTTTTTGTCGCTATGACTCCCACCGACGTTAGCCCAAAGAACACAAGTTCGGGGCCAATTGGTGTTTTTGTCGCGATGATGCCCTCCAGTGTTAGCCTAGAGAACATAGGTCCAAGGTCTATTGGTGTTTCTGTCGGTATGACATCCTCCAAATGTTAGTCCAGAGAACACAGGTCTAAGGTCTATTGGTGTCTCTAGGAAGCATAGACATTTAAATTTGAGGGAAGTATCCGTGTCCGACACGTGTCGGGCACGGACACGCCCGGACACGCATTGGACATGTGTCCGACACGTGAATTCAAGTGTCCGATTTTTATTTACATTTTTTTCATTTTCGGACACGCTGGGATACATTCCGGACTCACTTGAGGAAAATAAGAGTCTTGCCCAAAAGAGAAAAAAAGTCCAACCCATCATGAAAACTCTAATGATTGAAGAAAAAACCTAAATGATTGATAGGAAGAAGATGAAGCACTGGTTTAGAAAGATTGAAGGTCCTTTTCATCACACTCACCCACAGATATTTGCGAAATAAACCATAGTACCTATTTGGTGCCATCTTCTTTCACCTTGCCGTTGTAGCTCTCATTGAGAGAGAGAGAGATCGCATGCAACTTTATGTGAGAATGAGAACAAGATTGTCGTGTGTGAGAGAGAAAATTGGTTTTATTTTGAGATAATTGCTACACTGCCATGTACAGAATTTGTTGTTGAGGTGGAACGTGGAAGCATCACCCCTCCAGCAAGGTTATACATAAATGTACTGGATTTCTTTTGTTATGTTTGTTTTTTTTTTTTTTTCCATATCTTAGTAATTACTTTAATGGAAGATTATTAATCAATATAATTTAAGATAGAGATTAAGTAAAATTAAAAAATGTGAATTTAGGAAAAGATATTGCAGGACATATCAAACTATGACCACACATGTATATTAAAAGGAAAAAAAAAAAAAAAAACTAACGTGTCCTCAACGTGTCCGTGTCCTACTTTTTTTAATGGGCTAGTTGCATATATAATAAAATGGGCCAAAATATTGACAAATATAGCAACCCGCAAAAAAAAATTACAAAAATGGCAAAATATTTTCTTCAGACTGTTTAAATTACCAAAATACTTAATACCCTTTCTAGGTTTCTATCACTCATAAACCTATATCACCGACAAAATCTATCAGTGATAGAAACCTTTTACCACTAATAGATTATTAGTGATAGAAATCTGGTAAACTTCATCAATGATAGAATCTATCAGTGATAGAATAGAAATCTTCTATCACTGATAGATTCTATCAAGTGATAGAAGATTTGTATCAGTGATAGAAATCTTTTATAACTGATACGGGGAAGAAGATTTTCTATCAATCTAAAGATTTTTTATCACAGTGATAGAAATCTATTTTTCTATCACTGATAGAGTGATAGAAGTCTTCTATAACTGATACGGTGATTTCTATAACTGATACGGTGATTTCTATAACTAATACGGTGATAGAAGGTTTTCTATCACTGATAGAATCTATCGGTGATAGAATTCTATTAGTGATAGAATCAAAACCAACTTTTTTTTCTACCATTTTTCCTCTACATCCTGAAATTAATCTCAAAATCAATACACAACAACTCAGACAATAACTTATAATTAGCAATTCATAATAGAATCAGTAAATTAGAATCAACAAAGTTTGTCTCCAACATGACTGATAGATTCTATCAGTGATAGAATCAAAACCAAAACAGGGGCAAAACGGGGATTTAAAAAAACGATTTAAAAACTTTGCCATATTGTATAAAATTGCTATATCTGTCATTAACCACTCAACTTTTGCCACCCATTACAATTATCCTTTTTTAAAATTGACGTGTCGCCATGTTCGTGTCGTATCGTATCCGTGTCACCTGTCTGTGTCCGTGTTTTTTAGATTGGTGTTCATCCTACTATGATGCTCCCAAAATCAACTTAGAGATGACATTGCAGGGGCTACACACCCTAAGTGTTTCAGTTTTCAATGGAGGGTGGCAAAGTCGCTAGCAGTAGGCTTTTGAAGATGTGAGGAAGTTGGTGTTGCCCGTCTCTAAGACGAAACAACGATGAAGCCTTCAAACTTTAAGAAGAAGTGATGAAGCCTCCAGACTTTTAGATGGAGCATGTAATGTCAATCATTCTAGGTAAAAGCCAGTCCCTCCAATTATAAGTTTAATTGAACTAATTGGTTTGAATTAAGGGGTTCAATTGAAGTTTTAATTGGATTAGAAATAATTAAATAGGTGGGATGGAATTTCCATAAATAAAGTGAGATTTAGCCAAGCCAACACCCTTAACCCTCATTTTTTATAAGCTGCACGTACCCCAAGATTTCCATCATCTTTTTCCCCTATTATCTTTTCTCCTTCATGATCGAAAATACCATTATCACCACCTCGAGGAAGGAGCAACGAAGCATTCGAACTTTAAGAAAAAACCTTTGAACTTGACGAATGAGCGAAGAAACCTTCGAACTTGAAGAAAGGGATGAAGCCTTTGAATTTGAAGAAGGAAAGATGAAATGTTCAAACTTGGGTAGGAACGATGAAGCTTTTGAAGTTTGAAGAAAGAACGATGGAGCCTTCAAACTTGAAGAAGGAACAAAGTACCTTCGAACTTTGAGGAGCAAGGAGCCTTCAAACTTGAAGAAGGAACACTAATTCTTTGAACTTTGAGAAGGAGCGACGAAGCCTTCGAACTTGAAGGATGAATGATGAACCCTCCAAACTTGAAGAAGGAACATTAAGTCTTCGAATTTTGAGAAGGAGCGACAGAGCCTTCAAACTTGAAGAAAGAGCGACGAAACTTTCACACTTGAGGGATCAACGACGAAGCCTTTGCACTTGAAGGACGAGTGATGAACCCCTCAAACTTGAAACGAAAAATTATTCGAACTTAAAGAAGGAAAGATGAATCCTTCGAATTGGGAAGAGCGATAGAGTGTTTAAACTTGGGAGGGAGCGACGAAGCCTTCAAACTTTGAAAGAAGAACGACAGTGCCTTCAAACTTGAGGAAGGATCATGGAGCCTTTGAACTTTGAGAATGAGCGACGAAGCATTCGAACTTAGAGAAGAAGCAATGAAGCCTTCACACTTGGAGGAGTCACGAAGGCTTCACACTTGAAAGATGAGCGACGAACCATTCAAACTTTAAGGAGTGATGGAACCTTCAAACTTGTAGGAAGAATGATGGAGCGCTCGAACTTGAAGAAGGAACTTTGAACTTGAAGGACGATGGAGCCTTCGAGCTTGAAGAAGACTGAACTTGGAGGAGCGAGGACTTGAAGGAGGAATGACGAAACCTTCGAAGTTGTAGAAGGAATGACAGAGTGCTCGAACATGAAGAAGGAACAACAGTGCCTTCAAACTTGAAGAAGGAGAAACGCAACCTTTGAATTTGAAGAAGAAATGAAAAAACCTTCGAATTTGAAGAATGAGCAAAGGAGCCTTCGAACTTGAAGTAGTGAGAGAATGGTCGAACCTGAAGAAAGAACAACACAGTCTTCAAACTTGAAAAAGGAGCAACGAAACCTTTGAACTTGTAGAAGGAATGATGGAGCGCTCGAACTTGAATAAAGAATGACGGAGTCTTTGAACTTGAAGAAAGAGAGACAAATCCTTCGAACTTGAAGAAGGAACAATGGAACCTCTGAATATGAAGAAAGAGTGACGGAACCTTTGAACTTGGTGAAGGATCGAGAAAGCCTTCGAACTTGAATGAGTGACAGAGCCTTCAAACTTGATGAAAGAATGATGAAGCCTTCGAACTTAAAGGAGCAGTGCAACCTTCGAACTTGAAAAAAGGAACAATGAGGCGAACTTGGAGCGAGCAAAACACCGAATATGGAATGAGTAAAATGCCGAATATGGAGCGGGCAACTATCGAACTTGGAAGGAGTGAAATGCTGGACTTAGAGAGCGACACGCTAAATTTTGGGTGAGCAAAACGCCGAATATGGAATAAGCGAAATGTGGAATTTGAAGCAGGCAAGTCGAACTTGGAAGGAGATAACACTGGACTTAGAGAGTGACACGCTAAACTTTGAGCGAGCAAAACGACGAATATGGAACGTGCGAAATGTTGAATTTGGAGCGGGTAACTGCCGAACTTGGAAGGAGTGAAACGCTGGACTTAGAGAACGACATGTTGAAATTTGAGCATGCAAAACATTAAACTTGAAGGAAGCACAACGCTAGAGTTTGGAGGAGTGAAACGCCAAGCTTGGAAGAGGTGAAAAGGTCAGCTTGGAAGGATCGAAATGTTGAACTTAGTGGACGAACCATGGAACTTTGAGTAAGCAAAAAAACCAAACTTGGAGTGAGATGCCTAACCTTGTGCGAGCAAAATGCTGAATTTGGTCAGCAAAACGTCGAACTTAGAGAGCGTAACGCTGATCTTGGAGACCGATGCTGAACTTAGAGTACGTAAAGTCGATTTAGGAGCGATCGTATTGCTGAACTTGGAGATCATTAACACCCAACTTGGAGAGCGAAATGCTAAACTTGGAGGAAGCACAACTCTGAACTTAGGGTGAGTGTAACGTCGAACTTGGAGAGCATTACATCTGATGAACTTGAACAACTTCAATTACATCATCTCCCTTTGTAGGATTGAGCGTTGAATCGCCATCGTCGGTAAAGGTTGAAATTTTAAATTTTGTGGCATCACCCTTGACGGGATGAACAACTTCAATTTACTTCAATGATTGTGACACACTTGTTATTTTTTATTTTTTATTTAGAGACTTGAACATAGTTTTTTTTTTTTTTTAAAGATGCAAGTGAAAGAGATCAAGTCATTATGTAGTTAGAAAAACTTCTTTTTTTGTTTGGATGTTCACATTTTAAGCTCGTGTGGGTTAAGAGCATCATATGGTTTAGACTCTTGCGATAAGGAGCTTTTACAATTTACAAACTCTTATTTTCATCATGGTTTTGATCAAATTCTTCATTTGAAGGATTTGTTAAAATGATGAGATTTGGCTTTATCTTCAAGAATACCTGTGCATTTATGAGAACAGACAACTTCTTTTTCATATGTGAAAGGATAATACTATGTTTCTTGTCATGGTTCACTTCATCGAATAATTTTACCTCCAAGGTGTTCTTCTTTCTTTCATGTTGATCACTTGTTACTTTGAGGTGATAAAAAAATAGATGTTGAAGGTCGACTTTTCTCTTCAAGGAACAAATAGAGTACATAAACTAAAGATTTGAGTATGTACACACACTTAGCCTTTAGAAGGGCTGAAGGTCGAGTGGGGGTAGATATTAAACATTGGTTTTCTTCGTCTATCATGACCATACTCATTCTTTGGAAGACTAAAGGTCAAGTAGTTGAAGGCTTAATGCAATCGAAGATAGAAGTCCTTTGTTCAACTTTCTTTGAATTGTCAACTTTTTCCACGTTGATGCAATATGAAGTTGCAATGTTTTCTTTCTCCTTTTTGTTGGGAAGAAAATTTCTTGAGAATGATTCTCTTAGGGTCACCAATTGACGATGTTGATGAAATTATAGGGATTGAACACATGACTTTCTACTCTAATATCACCAAAAATCATTCATGTTATAATAATTATATAAATAAAAATTCAAAATGGAAATCACACATTGGTCTTAAAATTTGAGTTGAACCAAATGCTTATTCTATGATGTATTTTGCTTAAACATAATTTTCTAAAATTTAAAATTAAGATTCTGTTTCTTTATTATACTACCAAATACGTTTTAAAAAGTTGATATAAACACAAAATACAATTCTATTTTCTAACAATCCTTTACTTCCAAATCACCATTTTCATGTCATGAACCAAATGAACTCTTAGCATTGGAGTGGGATCGAATTCTCTTAACATAGTTCCATCATTTACTAGTTCTTTTCTAGATGGAGTTACTTCCTGTGAATTTTGTTCTTTTTTAGGCAAGGGATAACTTGTCTTTTTTACTGATTTTTCTTCCATTTCATTGACTAAATTTCTATTTCTGATAAAAAAAAGGAAGACGATCACAGTAAAACTATGGTTTCTTATCACTCTCGCATGATTATACTGAAAATCCTTTATGTGCTATTTTATTGTTCCTTGGAGCTAAAAATTTCACAGGGATGGTTTGACTACAAGTTTTTTTCCAGCCAAGTTATTTCTTTTTGTTGTAACATTTCTTATTTGCATACCAGATTGTACTCCTTAGTTTAAGAGGTTATCTGACCTTGGATGAAAAAGATCAGGGGCATAGTTCGGATTTTTTGTTTCAGCTGGTGTTATATTCTTTTATCAATACGCAATTTAAGGTTTCACATTTTGTTGCAGCCTTTTTGCACCAGGAGTCAACTATTTACAAAGGTGTGTTTAGTGATCTTCAATTATTTTGAATGCTATTGTCTTTGTCCCCTTTATTGTTTTTTGCTGTCATGTTGTACTCTCACAGTAAATATAGAAGCATAATTTTTTGAACATATGGGATACCTTCACATAAAGGAGCAATATTGATTATCAAATGTCATTTACTTGACTAGAAAAAGGTCTATCTTTTCTTCTGTTGATACGTGAGAAAAACTGACATTGAGTTCCCTAACGTTGGACTAGTCACACGAGGAATTTCTTTCTTTCTTTCTTTCTCTCTTTTTTATTTTTAGGAAAGGTGCATTCGGAATTTAATTTACTACTTTTGCTTTTCTTTTGCTGGAAATTGCAAACTGTCTTTCTAGAAGGTCTAGGCTAGCATGCCTTACTAATCCTCAATATTGAATAAGAGCTCATCAGTTCTGTAATGATATGAGCGCACAACGTTTGGTAGCCATTATTTGTGTTAATTGTTCCTTTCAGATTGTTTTTTGATATCCTGGAACCAAAGTCAGGAGAATCTCAAATATATATAAGCATATATAGAAGCCCTAAACTAATAACAGTAAAATGGAAAAAAGACTAATAATTTCCTATATTCACATATATACTATAACAATCTCCTCAAGCTGGAGCAAAGATGTTAATCATGTCCAACTTGTTACAAAAATAATCTATTCGAACTCCATTTAAAGCTTTCTTGAAAATATCTCCTAATTACTCTCTAGTCTTCACATATAGACACCAAACATTATTGTATTTTGATAGAGTCTAGATTGTATTTATGAAACTAGGGCACAATTACAGCCAAGGGAAGAGTTCGAGAGCTCCCCTATCTCTCCTATTCATTAACCAATTCCAGATACAAGTCAAAAGGCATAACCTCCCTAGATACGTTCAAGACTTATATAGTATACTACTATTTACAACTAAGTGTCGGGACCACAACTAATCACTTAACCAACTACCCATCCTTATCCTTTCTCACTCGTTTCCTCTTACATACATATTTTATTGGGGGTCTATCACTACCCGGCCCCCAAAGAGACACCTTATCCTCAAGATGAAAATCAAGAAATTGTGCCGCCAACAAAACTGCATCTTCCCACATTGCCTCAAAAATATCAGATTCCGCCCAACAAATCAATACTTCTAACTTCGAATTGCCTTCCGGTGATTGGCATAAGCCCAATGATTCAGTAAGAACCACCTTATACAACATATTTGGAGACATGTTCGATGGAAATGGAACAATAAGCAAGGAGTGTCTAATAGCCTTCTTCAATTGTGAAACATGAAAAACAGGATGCACTCTAACACCATCGAGCAGTCGTAGACGATAGGCTACTGCACCAATTCTCTCTTCGACTTGAAATGGGCCAACATATCGAGGGGCGAGCTTTGCGTTCAATGATTTAGAAACGGTTCCTTGTCGACAAGGCCTCAACTTCAAATAAGCCCAATCTCCAACTGCAAACTCAACCTCTCTTCGTTTTTCATTAGCCACAGTAGTCATATACTGTTGAGATTGTAACAACCTTTCTTTAACCATGGCCAACATCACATCTCTTTCTTTAAGCTGCTGGTCAACTTTTGAAACAGGTGACCCATGTCGATAAGGCAAAATAGTAGGAGGAGATCGCCCATAAACTACCTCAAATGGTGATGTCTTCAAACCACGATGATATGAAGTATTATAGCAATACTCTGCCCAAGGTAGCCAACGAACCCATTTAAAAGGACAATTCATAGTAAAACAACAAAGATAGGATTCCATTCCACAATTAGCGACTTCTGTTTGACCATCGGTTTGAGGATGGTAAGTCGTGCTACGTTTTAACTGTCGCCATCGAAATAACTCTTCCCAAAAAAGACGTGTGAAAACCGGATCACGATTAGACACTATGCTTCTAGGAATCCCATCTAAACGAACCACCTCCTTTATGAAAATGCGGGCAATGGATGGCGCAGTAAATGGGTGTTTAATAGGAATAAGATGGGCATATTTCGACAAACGATCAACCAGCACGAACACAGAGTCAAAAGTATCTGCTCGAGGAAGACCAATAACAAAATCCATCGATATATCTTCCCAAATTTGATATGGAACAAGCAAAGGTTGGAATAAGCCAAATATTTGGCTTGTTGACAAACAGAACACTCACTAATAAAGGTTCGTACTCTTGCCTTCATTCCAACCCAATATACATTTTGTGCCAAATGTTGGAACATTTTAAGAGTTCCACCATGTCCACTGACTGTAAACAAACCACCTCCTTTATGAAAATGTCGGCAATGGATGGTGCGGTAAATGGGTGTTCAATAGGAATAAAATGGGCATATTTCGACAAACGATCAACCAGCACGAACACAAAGTCAAAAGTATCTGCTCGAGGACGACCAATTACAAAATCCATCAATATATCTTCCCAAATTTGATCTGGAACAGGCAAAGGTTGTAATAAGGCAGTAGGAGCAAAGGCCAAATATTTGGCTTATTGACAAACAGAGCACTCACTAATATAAAGGTTCGTACTCTTGCCTTCATTCCAACCCAATATACTTCTTGTGTCAAACGTTGGAACATTTTAAGAGTTCCACCATATCCACTAACTGGAGAGGAATGAAAAGCTTCCAATAAAACTAGAATAGTAGGGGAATCATCAACATCTTTACAAATTCAATGGTAAGAAATGGTGATGATTCAATGGTAAGAAATCCTAAATGATGGTGATTGGACCCAATGTAAGCACAACATCTTTACAAATTTCAGTTCCTCGAACAGACGATCCAACAGTACCCAACATAACCATCAGTCTCACTCACCGGCAACTTAAGGCCTCTATCAATCAACACTACAACTTCCTTCACGTTGATTAATCCCTTGACCTTAAGCGTCTTAGGCGATCCCAACCCTACCAAAGAATTCAAAGCAAGTTCTCCCATTTGTTCAAGAGAATCTCCGCTAGTTTCTTCTTCAGCCATCTCCACGACTTGCATGGCTACTTCTTCTTTTTCAACTTCTTCATGCTCTGCATCATGAATAATCATGACTTGAAGCTCCTTCTTCTTACAGCGATAACCTAGAGCAAACTTCTCTTCACACCTGAAACATAGGCCTTTCTCACGCCTACTCTTAAATTCAGATTCTGTCAGTCATTTGAAAGAAGTTTCAGGTGGTTTACCAGTTATCTCTTTTTTTTTGTTCTCGTTCCTAATCAATTTGGATTGACTGAGATAGTTCTTGGGTTGGCTCCATCAACAAATTCTAATGAATCATCATCCAAATTATCTAAAGGTACATAATATTCTTCGAACTTTTCTCCATATTCAGCTACAATTCCCTCTTGTTTTAGGGCAAAGAAATGTTCGTGTAACGTACCTTCTTTGTCAGCAGAAACCTCAAGAGAAGAATGCGGCGAAATTCCTCCCAGCTTCTGATTGGTCGCCATCTTTTTTCCCAGTGATGCCATTTCAACATTACGCCATTGAGACACAACACTGCAACTTCGAGCTTTTCAGATTTAGATAGGCGACTAACTACAGAGTAACACTCTACTTATGCAGCCATTTATACAGATTCGCTTGTCCAAATACCGGAATCTCTAGCTTCCGTAATCAAAGATCGAATATTGGCGCTAAGGCTTTGCTCAATTGAGCTTGAACCTCTCCACTTCCCACGACATCAACAGTGGTACTAATCGTTTCCATTACTTCTTTTTCCTTTCAATTTCTCGATCGAAGCTACTCCTTCATTATTCTTCAAGGTTTCAATCTGCGATATGAAAACTTGCATAGCCTTTTTCATCGCTTCCCCTACACTTTTTAAAAATGCTTGTTCAACTTCAGATTTAATCGATCCACGAATTTTAGAAACATTATGCTTTACTTTCGAGATATTCTTCTTAACTTTTGCTACTTTCTTACTCAATTCCGCCATTTTTCCTTCAAGATTCGCCACTCTGGATTCCATTCGAGTCACCATTCCCAATTTCGTCACTGCTCTGATACCAAATTGATAGAGTCTAGATTGTATTTATGAAACTGGGGCACAATTACAACCAAGTGAAGAGTTTGAGAGTTCCTCTATCACTCTGGTTCATTAGCCAATTCTAGATACAAGTCAAAAGGCATAACCTCCCTATATACATTCAAAAAGACTTATATAGTATACTATTAATTACAACTAACAGTCGGGACCATAACTAACCACTTAACCAACTATCCATCCCTATTTTTTCTCACTCGTTTCCTCTTATATATATATTTAATTGGGGTCTATCATATTCTCCTGTATAAAATGACAATCAATTTCACTATGTTTAGTCCGTTCATGAAATATTGGGTTGGATGCAATATGAAAGGCAGCTTGTGGTTGTCACACCACAACTTGGTCAGAACTCTAATGTTGAAGCCTAATTTGATCCAGAGTTGATGTACCCACATTATTTCACATATTGATTGTGTCATAGCTCTGTATTGCGGTTCAACACTTAACCGAGAAACTATATTTTGTTTCTTACTTTTCCATGAAACCAAATTAGCTCCAATAAAAACACAGCAACCAAAAGTCAATCTTCTATCGTTTCTTGATCATGTCCAATTGGCGATACTCAATCTTCATATGACTAAGATCCCATGTCCAGGTGCAACCTTCAAATAACATAGAATTTGTTGTACTGCAACCCAATCATCCACTGTGGGTGAAAACATAAATTGACTCACAATGCTTACTGAATAAGTTATGTCTAGTCGTGTCACTGTAAAGATAATTCAACTTTCCAACCAATTTTCTATGTCTCTCCAGATATTTAAATGGTTTTTCGTTTTTTCTAAGTTGCAGATTAGGCATCATCAGAGTACTACATGACTTGACTCCCAATTGTCCCTTTCAGATAGCAAATCAAGCACATATTTCCTTTGTGACATAAAGATACCCTTCTTGTTTCTCATTACTTGAATACCCAAGAAGTACTTTAATGTTCCAAAGTCTTTTAGTATGAAATTGACTTTGGAGGAAAGTTTTGAGAGATAAAATGTTTGATGTATCATTTTTAGTAATAACAATATCAACATATAGGACAAGTAGAATAATACCACTCTGAATTCATCAACATAAGACAAAGTAATCTGACTTGCTTTTCTTCATTCCAAATTGCTCAAATGCTTGACTAAATTTTTCGAACCATGCTCATGGACTCTGTTTCAATCCAAACATGTAAATTTAACATAAAAATTGAAATATACTTAACTAAAACATGCAAAGTCAAGTCAATTATTACTTGAAGAGCTTGAAGATATGGAAGGATTTGGTTGACTATAGCCAGAGGGAGAGACATCATCCTTGTAGCTAGAGGGAGGAGATGTCATCCTAGTAGTTTAAGAATCAATATAGAAAAGGATTAGATTTTGTTATAGTATCTATATTTTTATTTTTATTATTATTATTATTATTATTTATTTATTTTGTAGGTTTATCCTACTAAATTTTCATTGACATGTCAACATTTTCACAAGTTAAATGAATCAACATTTCGACATAAAACCGTAAAAAATATAGCAACAAAATGTGATAAGTATTTTAACTCATTTAAAAAGTTTAAAAAGTTGATTTCTTATTTAATTTTTTAATTATTTTTTAATATTTTTTTCAAAAATATCTCATCAACATCACATTGACATTTCTATAAGATTGAGACCTCGACATTTTTGTCAACGTCGACATTTTTAAACTTTCGTCCTACGTAACTAGTCTTTAATTTTATTCCAGAGCCGTGTTAGCCATTGCTAAGCCTGTCCAGCTGTGTCCAAGCTGTGTACAATCCTTTTTAATTTCTAATAAATGGATCGTTTTAGCACATATGTTGGTGAGGTCGTGCTTACACACTGTTGTTATTAACTTTGTTTCTGTTTTGTTTGTATGTCTGACATTTCGGAGAATTATTGCAGTTCATTAAGGTCATCTACCATCAATTGAAGTTTGGATTAGAGAAGGATCATTCTCATGACACAGCAGGATCATCAACAATATTGGATGAATCGTGGTTTTCTGCTGATAGTTTCTTATATCATCTATGTAAGGTAGTCTCATGATCATTAAAAAACCACTCGTTCTTTGGTTGTTCGTGGTTATAGCTTTACTTTCAGATTTTGGTTGGGTTGTTTCTTATTTTCCTTTATTATTTTGTTTTATCTTTTCCCTCCTTTGTGGGGTTTGTATCGCTAGTATTAGTCTCTTTTCATTTTTCCAATGAAAAGTTTCGTTTCTTGTTAAAATAATAATAATAAATAATTAAAAAACCACTCGTTTACCCAAAAGTTTAAGTTAGATAGTAGGATATATACAATTTTTTTTTTGTTGCATATTCTTACCATTACACTTCTTATCTGGGCTTGAAAATTAACACAAGGCTCAACAAATGATCACAATATTAATTGCAGGAGAAAATGATATTAAGGTGTTCCCAAACACAAAATCTCTTCCTTGAGCTGATAGGTTAAGTATATTTAGAATGTGTTTGGTTAACTTTGTGAGTGATTAGGAAGGATCAAAAATGTTTTTTCAAAAAAAGATCTAGAGTGTTTGACAACTAAAAATAATCACTTTTGAAATAATTAGATTGGTTAATAATTTCTTTCCCAATAATTAATTTAAAGGTGATTATAAAAAAAGATGCTAAAGTGATTCATATATGTTATTGAGATTTATATATGTCCTATTGTCTAAATCATGAATCAACATCGTGCAGGATTTCTTTTCATTGGTGCTAGAGGCTCCAGTTGTTGATGGGGATCTTCTAACATGGGTATGTGCATCGAACCTAATTCATATGCTTATTAGTTATTTGGTTGTTGATTTAACCATTTCTAAGATGCAGGCTTGAAATTTCGTGTATATATTTATTGAGTTTGTATCAGATAGAATTAACATAATCTCAAAAGATTTTATGGACATACCTCCAATTTTCTATACAATGGTATTAGACTGTGAATTCTAGTGTTCAAGCCTACACGGATTGGGTTTAGGCCTTCGGATTTACCTATGTTCTAGTACGTTCAAAGCCTCCCAAGAAAATGAAAAATTCTGTGCCCATCTTCACGAATTTATAGGCACTAGAATTTTTGTCCCATACCTGTCTTTTCTCTTTGTGCATTTTCCTCCTATGTCATTGTTTTTTAGGAAAGGAAACAATAATTATATTTATAATAGAGAGATTATCAAAGAAAAGTGGAGATACAAATGCCACAATGGAGAGAGAAATAAAGCGAAATTATAAAAGTAGGCTAAATCGGAACAAAATCTTGTAATGAAAAACCAACAAAAAGCTTAGAAAGACAACACCAAGAAGAAGGTTTTAATAAGGCAGACTTGAAAAGACTGAACCAATGGAAGTGCTTGGTTTCAAAGATCCTTGGAACAATCCTCCCATTCAAAATGCTGAAAGAAAAGCTTTAACTGCAAACACCCAAAATAAGCTTGACTTAGAAGCCAGGGTTTTGATGTGAAAAACTCACTGATCGTGGAAATAAGAGAATAACTTGAACCAGCCGGCTAAGGAAAAAGAAACAACCAAAGAAAACAATGTTGAGAGCCTCCCCATTTGCACAGCAAAGAGTAAAAGAGAAGGCTTTCTGTGAAAAACTTCCAAAGAATTGAGCTATAGCTTTCTCTTCCACCCCAATATTTGGTGTAAAAAAATTTACCAACTCTTGAATCCACATATCTCAATCTAAGGGGTGTAGGTTACAACTTTGGTGGGGAAAAAAACTTGGTATTTAATGTGTTTAGACGAGGCAAAGAACATTTCTAAATTCTACCGTAAATCGTATTTATCGTTTTGAATATAATATTATTCTATAAATTTTTCATGTTTTAAAGTTATATTTTGGAATCATTCCATCATTTTCTGATGTAGGATCTTTGAGATCTTGGCCCCGTTTGATAACCATTTGGTTTTTGGTTTTTGGTTTTTGAAAATTAAGTTTATACACACTTACTTCCACCTATAAGTTTCTTGGTTTTAGTATCAATCTTCTACTTGGTTTTCAAAAACCAAGTCCAATTTTGGAAACAAAAAAAAGTAGTTTTCAAAAACTTGTTTCTTAACTAGGATGAAAGTCATGGTAAGGAATTTAGGAGAAAACAAGCCTAATTTTCAAAAACCAAATGGTTATCAAACGGGGCCAATTAACTCAATCTTGTATGGTTAAATCCTTTTATTGTGTATTTCAAAGAGCTTTTACCATATGGTAATTAGCCTTTACTCTTGTTTGTTAGCTGTTAGTTAGTTAGTTATCTCTAGCCTATATATATGGCTGTGATATTTTGTTTTGGGCCGTGAATAAAAATATGGAAATATTATTTTTCGGAAGACACCCGAATCCAAGGCCTTCAAATTGGATTTTTCTCTCTCTCATGGAGGCGGAAGCTTCAAACATGCAAGAGAACCTACGATTGACGCTTGGAGTTGGTTGAAACATCGGTGTAAGAAATCAAGAAGAGTGTGAATGGCATTTAGCAGTCCATTAGGCAACTTATACAACAAATGAGTATGCTGGCAGCAAATCAACAAAACGTGGGAGACAATAGAGTAGCAATAAATCCAAGAAATCCTCAAGAAAATCAAGAAAGATGGGTGGCTGGAGCAAGAAACCTCGAAGAAAATAGAAATGATATTGCTGCTCCTCCAAGAAGATTAGCAAATGTCGAGTATGGAAGACTTCCTGAAGCTTTATGAATCAAGATTAGGATTCATCGGGTGAAGATGATGTCATTCCTCAAGATTAACAACTGAGAGCTCCAAGAAGACAACAAGATGGCCATCATGGTTATGAAAACCCTAAATACCGAATGAAGGGGTGGATCTTCCAAGTTTCAATGGGAGGATGGACATTGAAAAAATCTTGGATTGGGTGAAAAATGTAGAGAGTTTCTTTGAGTATGCCAATATCCCCGAGAAAAATAAGGTCAAACTGGTAGCCTTTAAACTCCAAAATGAAGCTTCAGCCTGGTGGGACCAACTACAGAACCACAGAGGACATTATGGCAAACAACCTATCAAAAAATTGCCTAAAATGTTGCGGCTGATGAAAAAAAGATTTCTTCCTCTTAATTACCAGAAAATCCTATACAACCAATACCAACGTTGCAAACAAGGATCGTGATCCATTCTTGACTACACTGAGGAGTTTCACCAAGTGGGGGCTCGAAATAATTTGCCAGAAACAGAACAGCAACAAATTTCAAGATTTGTTAATGGTCTTCGAGATGATATCAAGGAGATTGTAAACCCACATCCTTTAGCATACCTTGCTGATGCCATCACTATAGCAACAAAAATTGAGGAGAATGATGAGACAAAACCGACAAGAACTTATAAAAGAAGAAATACTTGGGACAAACAACAACAAATTCAAAGAAGATCAGTGGGTGCTAGTAAAAATCTTATCAAAGGAAATTCTTCTACGTCTAGTTTACAATCCTTTTAAATACAGATCCTACATCATTGAGTTAATTAAAAGATCTCAAAGATCCTACATCATTTTCTTTATAGCATATTGTAGTTTTTGGGAGAAAATTTCGATGTATTTACCAAACTCCAAGTTACAAGAAGATATAATACTTGGAAAATACAGAAAAGGAAAAAACTAGCTATAATAAGCAACGAATATTAGCTAATAAATGTGAGATAAAATAGAATAGTATCTAATCAAAATAAAGACAAAATATTTCTAAGATGAAATAAATCTACCCATATCATTTGATATCAGTTAGTAGCCTGTACTGTGACTTTGCATTACGATCAACAAGTCGGTTTACATTCAATCAATAAATCGATGGTCAAAGAATCTTTCGTTTTTCCCCACAAACTATACAAAAGAGAGCTCATCTATCAATTAAGTTTTAGAACTCTGAAAGCGCTCTTCATCAGAGTGGCAGAGAATAATCCTTTATGACATCGGTGGTTTATCCCCTGAAATTATATTATTCTCTTTAAATTTTCTGGGCTGCAGTTTTGTCCTGTCAACTGTGCCTCTGTATACTACTTCGTAATTCCCATTATGCTTTATTTTACACATTCAAAGAGCTTAAGGAATGCTTAATGCACCAAATTTCTATGTCACAGACAAGGAAACTCAAGGAACTGTTAGAGAACAGTCTGGGCTGGAAATTCCAGAACATTGCAACTGATAGAATGTCCTTCGATGAAGATGATGAGGTACTCTCGATGTTTTGTTTACATTGAAATTCTCTCTCTCTCTCTCTCTCTCTCTCATAGAGGACTATTTACTTTTGCACAGTTTGCTCCTGTAGTTGAGATGCTGGATGATTCTGAGTTGTCATGAGGTCTTTTATCAGCCATTATAGAAAGGTTAATTATATGTTTTAGTCTATAATGTTAAGGTGTTTTTTTAATTTAGCTCCTTGTGTTTTAGCTTTTTTCAATTATACCCTACCAATGAAGGTTAAGATTGGCTGATTTGGTGGGTAAGATAAAAATTTAGAGAAAGTATGGCCACTAAGACAAGTTTCTAGTGCCTCTAAATTCTAAAAAATTTGGCAGAAATTTTGGTTTTTATTCTTTTAGTTGTCTAATTTCTTCTCTAAATTTTTGTTGGCTTAGGTTTGATGTCATATAAACTTATTATAAGCCAATTTTAACTCCCTACCACATTCAAACTTTTTAAACAATAAGGCCTAAAATAAAAAATACCTAATTATTAGGGACTGAGACATTTATTTAGCCTTACAGAAACCCTGACTATTCTACTGAACTTTTAGAGACCCTTTTTTCTGATCAGATCAACACCAAAAAAGAAAAGGATGAAAATCTCATCTGTTAGCGAGAACAGTTAGATTAGACTCCTTGGGTTTTGGAATCAAACTTTAAATTCTAAGTGTACGTGTATGTGTGTGTGTGTAACTCGTCAACTTTAGTTACAACTTAGGAGGGAGCTCGATAAATCAGGTTTATTCACTCATTCTGAAATCCAGAAAATGGTTCATGAACTTTCATATCTATTATATTTTGGACTCTAAATTTTAAATGAACATATTATACTTATTTTCCAATTTTGTATAGCAGATGTCTAATTTATAGTCACAAGTGAAAGGTTACGTGTTGTGTTTCAAAATAATTTTGAGATATACCTTCTTTTTGTCTTTGAAGTTTCAGAAATTATTAAACCAGAGAACGAGTGTAGGGGCATATACCATATGTAGTACAGGTGTAATAAGGGAGGGAAAGTAAGTAACTATAACAACCAATAGCAGAAACGACTAAAGTTGTTATTAATACAAGTTATTATCCCTAATACTCTTCAAGATGGACTTAATATGTTGATAACACACGCCTCGACAATAGAGAGAGGAACGAAAGAAGAACAGGACGGTGCTTTCGTGAATATATCAGCAAGCTGAAGGTGGTTCTACTTCTAATAGGTAATAACTTCACTTCTCCTCGAACTATTCGATCTCGAACAAAATGGCAATCCAATTTGATGTGTTTTGTTCATTCATAGAAGATGGAATTAGAAGCTGTATGGATAGTTCCATTATTATCACAGGAAGTCAATGATGGGGAGGGAGAAGATCTCTGCAAACTAAGAAGCACGGACACAGACATTAAATGCTTGAAGCTGAAAAGAAGAAGATATCTTGAAAAAAACACCTTGACCACCAACCTTTTAAATACCTCAATGTATACATAACAGCTAAAGGAGTTTGACGAGGTTGGGCAACATACTGACACCAACTGTGATGCATGGTTAAAGAGGAAGGCTTATAAGCAGAAAACTAGTGTCTTCAAGAAGCTGAAGAGTAACATTCTTTTGGGATAAGAAAATCCCTTTGGATCGAGCCACCTCTAAACCCAGAAAATATTGTAAGGATCCCGAGTCGTTTAACTTAAAAACATTAGATCACATTTCAAAGCATATCAGTCGAAGATGCACAGTAATAATGATGTCATCGACGTGACAAGTGAATGAAGTTAGCACCAGATCCAAGAACAATAAGGTATAATTGGACTTAGACTACTTAAAACCAAAAAGCAACAAAGCACGAGAAAATTTATCAAACCATAAGTTTACAAACTAAATGCTCCCCTGAGTTGCAACAACTTTGTGTTTGATTTTGTGAGTCCATTTGTAGCCTATAAAGTGATGACCAGAGGGTCAAGGAACAACAGACCATGTGTTGTATCGGCCTCAATGGCAAACAATTCATCATCATTGGCCTTGTGCCAATGAGCCTAAGGAGTTGTTTGATGATAGTTTGGGGTTTTAAGCGATACAACCCCAAAGTTGTTTTTTTTTTTTTTTAAATGAATTAGTTCATAAACTTCAATAGGTAATAATGTAGTCCTAGGATTTTAACGTTTGTAACAAGTTTAAAATCTTCTTCTTCCCAATTGATATCAATTGGCCTTCAAGTTATTTCCCAATTGATATGATATATTTGAAGGGGGGATTCGAACTTCTGATCTCTTGGTCGAGAAAACATGTCAATTATTGTTGAATTATGCTGCTCACTTTCACATTTAGTTTAATTGTTTACATCTTTTTGTGTGTAGCTATCAAAATTCAACACAAAAATGTTCCAAATGTAGTTGTCATAACATTAACATAGCTACCAAATTCTGAAACGGGCATGGCTACCCAAATGATTTAAACGTTCTATTACAAATTAAATAAATTGATTTGAACTTATGAAAATGCCCTAATCCCCCATTCTAATATCAATTCTTTCTCTGAAGCATTTGCTTGAACCAATGAGCAGACATCTTAGGATACCTCTTGAGGTCATTTTTGTGGTCAACATACACAATGCCAAATCTCGACGTATACCCCGATAGCCATTCAAAGTTATCTAGCAAAGACCAAGCAAAGTACCCTGTCACGTTGGCTCCATCGTCAATAGCTCTTTTCAGATTTTGCAAGTACGTCTTGAAGTACTCAATTCTCTCTAGATCGAATAATGCCTCGGGAAGTTGGATGTCAAGTGTATCTCTACCTGCCAATTTTGAAATGAAAATAAAAAAAAACTTCAAACTTAGAAAGAGTTTAAAAATGATTTTGATTAACAAATGATGTATTTATTTTAATCATACCATTCTCCGAAATAATAACATTAGGGTTTCCATAGCGCTCTTTGACATACATCAAGGCTTTGTACATTCCCCATGGAACTTGGTAGAGCCAAGTAGAATAGGACTGAAAATTTGATAATTTTATATCAAATTTTTAGACACTTAAAAATGAGTAATTAAAGGAAAAAAAAATTAATAATAATTCATTCAAAATAGTGGGTTACCCGTGGACCAATTGGTACTCCATTCTTTTCAACTAAGTAAGAAAGAAAATCAAAAAAATTAGTAGAGAAACAGAGAAGGAAATAGAAAATTAACACAGTAAAAAAGAGAGTTAAAAAATGAACTTTTGAAAATTTAAAATTTTTTTTTTCAAAAGTGCTTGTGGAGGAAGTGCTTTTATTAAAAAGTACTTTTTGAGACTTGAGAGAGAGTTTTTTTTTTTTTTTTTGAAAAAAAGGGAGAGAGATATTACAAGCAAAGCCAACATTCCAATCATTCTGATAGCCAGGGACATCAAGTGGAGGCCAACTTGGATTAAACATATAGAAACTTGTATATTGATTAATCCCCAAAAAGTCTATTGAGCCTTTCACCAAACCAACTTCTTCTTCACTGAATTTTGGTAGTCTTTCTTTCACAATTTCTTGCATTGTTCTTGGATATTCCCCATATGTAATTGGATGTAAAAACCTAATTAATTAAACCCAAAAAAGAAAAAAAAAAGTTAAAATCAAATAACCAAAATAATATCCCAACAATTACTTTACTTCTCTCTTAACGTTATATTATAAAAAATACCCATGAACTATGGAGTTAGTTTCAATTATACCTCTGAACTTTCAAAAGTTTCATTTTAGCCCTCGATGTGTTTGCATTGTGTTTTTATTGTTTTTTTTCACGTATATGTTTAAATATGTTTCCATAAACAACAATACATATGTAAATATGTCATTTTCCGTTCATAAACCTGATGAAGAAATATCTTCAAGGGTTGTTTTGAAACAAAATTCAAATTTTGAGGGTTAAAATGAAACTTTTGAAAGTTCATGGGTATAATTGAAACCAACTTCATAGTTCAAGGGTATTTTTGATAATTTAAATTTTAACTAAATCAAATACCAGCCAATGTGAAAATCTCTTGCTCTTTGTGCTGCATAATGATCCTGTTTTCCCCTTGTACGAGGTTCATAATGCACAAAATCCAACAGAATCCCAATTCTACCTCCTTGTGATTCCTGAAACACTTACAAAATTTAGAACATTTGAACAAAAAGAAAAAAAAAATCCTAATATTTTTAGAATGGTGTAATTATTGGGAGACCTTACTTGGTAGTTCTTTCTATATCTATCCACAGCGGTAGCGTGAGAGAGAATCATGTGGTGGGCCGCAAGGTAAGGCTCGGTTCCTGAGTTTCCTTCGGTGCAATTTCCATACTCCTTTGAACACCTTGAAGGAGGGTTTATGCCATTGTCGAACCCTAGAGCTGCTATGACTCTCGGCTCGTTAAATGTCATCCAGTTCTTCACTCTATCTCCAAAGTGTTCGAAGCAAAATTGTGCATAATCGGCAAAATCGTTCCTACATACATGGTAGATTAAATTTAGGAATTTGCTAGAGTGTTATTATTATTATTATTATGATTGTTATAGGTAATTTTGGACCACTCCGATGTACAAGGAGCTGACGAGGACAACCCGACGCGAGTCTAGAAATAGGACCGAAAGATGGACCCTGGAGGCGAAACGGGCCAAAAGGTCGGGCCGACCACTCGGCCCACTTGCGTGGGCCGAGTCCGTCCGCCACCGTTCGATCCCTGCTGCCCCTGGCCGTCCCGGTTCCGCTCGGTTCAGCCCTGAATCGCCTCCGAACGCCTCGAAACCCTAGGGCAGGAACAGACATTTAAACCCTTCTTCGTCACTGAGAAAGGATCCCGAATTCTATTCTCTACTCTCTCCTCTTGCTCTCTTGCTATCCTCCTTCCGTTTTCTGACTTAAGCATCAGAGGCGGTGTGGAAAGCACCATACCTGTGTGCAGGTTTTCTGTCTTGCAGGCCACGTCTTCCCCCCTCTCAAACAAATTTACCGTTGGTGGCACGTGAAGGTTAGATGAGTTCCTCCCGACCAAATTTGACCATCAACAATTCTTATTGTTTTAATTTGATAGAACTTACACAATTTGCTTCCCCAATAGACCTCCATATCTCTCTTGAAGTGCCAATGGAAGATCATAGTGGTAAAGATTTGCATATGGAGTGATACCTACAAAATGATAAATCTAAAATAATTATAAACAAATCACTAAAAGGGAAAGAAAATATCTTAGATAATAATATATTTAAGATATAACCAAAAAAATCCACCAAATTAAAGCCCAACAAACTATAAGAAAATTGAAAATCCCTCCTTTTTTTTCCACATTTATAATTAGAAATTAATTACCTTGGTCAATCATATAATCAATCAATCTGTTGTAATAAGCAACACCCTTCCAATTCACTTCACCTGTTCCATCTATACCAAAGAAATATAAATAAAGGTGAGATTAATAATTCAGTTTATAATTCCATGGATTATTTTAAACTAAATAAGCTAAATCAATGGATAATTTTGGGTTAATTACTTGGAAATATCCTCGGCCACGAGATCGAAAACCTATATGCATCAAAATTCAATCTTTTCATAATATCAACATCTTCCTGAAATAATATCATCCCAAAAAAGAAAAAAAAATATATATCATAAATTAATATTAGCTAAACTCAAAATTAAAGTTCAAATTTTCAAATGCAATATTTTTGCACAAACCTTATATCTGTGGTATTGATCAACAGCAACTTCTCCAGTGGCATTGCCAACAATATTTCCTATTCAAACCCAAAATAAAATTTTTGAAAAAATATATAAAAAATAAGATTAAAAAATAGTTGAAAACATGTTACAAAACCTGGGATTTTAACGTAAGGATCCCAAATGCTTTGTCCTCGACCATCTTTGTCAGCCATTCCTTCTACTTGATAAGCAGAAGTTGCAGTTCCGAACATAAATCCTTTTGGAAATGCATCTCTACTCAGTCCTCCGGTATCGAACTGAATCTTCGAGAAATCGAAACCATAGGACTGATCGGTCGGATCGGCCCGACACAAACTAAAGAACACAAAAACAAAGAAGAAGATGCAACAAAGTTTCATGTTCTTCATGGTTGAGAGAGAGCAACAATTGGCTTTGCTTTGCTTTGCTTCTTCAATTGTTTGAGTTTATATAACATGTGAAGATGTATCTGTGAATGATCTTCTGTGATGATTTCGAAATCTCGAAAAAATTTTCAAACTCAAAATATCTTGAATTTTTAGTTAGAATATAGTTGGAAAGAAATCATTCTTAATGAAAAGTTTAAAGTAAGTTGTTGAAAAGATGAATGCAAATGAAGTTTTTGTGGTTTGTTTTCTTCCATTTTTGTATGAAGTTTTAAAGTTCTTGTTAACAGCAATGATAGTGGATAAACTTTTTTTTTTATATCTACTAATGGTAATAAATATTATTGTACAAGATAAATTGTAATGGATTTTTTTTTTTTTTTTTTTGAGTTCGATAACCTTTGAGATTGGTGATTTGAATTTCTGACTTCTTGGTTAATGGTACATGTCAATTATCGAGTCATAATGCACATTTACTTATATAAAAGTATCTTATTGTTTATATTTTAAAATATAGTGTCTAACATTAATTGTTGAAAAAAAAAATGTATGTGATAGCTTGTAATACAAATTTGTTCAAATATAAAAGATTTGTTCTCTTGCCACATGTATTTTCAAAAATAAAAAAATTAAATTGAATCAATCGTGCATGTGAAATAAATATGATTGAAATCTCCTGATGTTGATTATATTGATTATTGAATAATTAATAAATAATAATTTAAAACTTGATTTAAATAGAAATAATAATAACATAGTTTTAGAAAGAAGAAGAAGAAATAATAGTAATATAACTAATAAATTGACTTGAACAACTCAACAAAACTTCTTCTTTTTTTTTTTTTTTTGTTAAAGTGAGCTTAGCTCAACGGTAATTGGCATGTACTCTTGACCATGAGGTCAGAGGTTCGAGTCCCTCTACCCACAAATGTTGATGTACTCAAAAAAAAAACTTTTTTTTTTTTTTTGAAACGAACAAAACTCATTTTATAGCTTTTCTTTTAAAAAATAAATAAATAAAATAGAAAACACCATAATTTAGAACTTTATTAAAATACTTGCCGTCCTTACCAACGATTATTTGACATATAAGCGAAATCTTAAAATATTATATTTAATATAAGATCAGATAAAAAGGAAAATAAATCACGTACAATGCACTAAAATATCATTAGTAGTTAAATCAAGGGAACTGATGCGCTATAGTCATACTATATATTAAAATAAAGGCTAAATTATTAAAAAAAAAACAAAAAAAAAAACAAAAACAAAAACCTCCAACTATGGGGTTTGTTTCAGAAATACTCCTAAACTTTAAAAAGTTTAAAAAATACCCTTGTCGTTAATTTTTTAATGATAATCATTAAAATTTCAGTTTCATTAATACCCTTGAACTTTAAAAAAAATTCAAGAAAACTTTTATTGGAAAATGCTTCTTTTTTTTTTTCCCCTTTTCTCACCGTTAATTCTTCTTTCATGAAAATTAATGAGAAACTTTACTTATTTGTCATGTATTCATGGGTTTTTCTTTTCTTTCAACACATCATCCCAAGAGTTTGACTAGATTTTCATATTGAAACTTCAAGATGACTTTTGTTTCGCTCTTGAAATTTTACATGTGTTTGACTTTATTTTGTTGGTAACCTTTTCAATATTATTTCCTTACCAACCACTACCCATTAGCTTTCTCTATATTCATTTTATGAAAAATAAATGAAACTATTGTTATATAGGTTCTAACACTTCTTAAATATTTAATAAGAACAAAATCATATATAAATTTTTTTATTAATTAATCTGGTAAACTGGACCAAACTCACAGTCTTATAAACACTTCTTCTTCTTATCACTAATATACAAAACTCGATTTCAAACGTTGTTTTCATCTCGTATTGTGTTGCACACAATCTTTATAAGCAAAATTTTACATTAATTTTCATAAGGAAGAATTTATGATGAGAGGAGGAAAAAAAAAAGAAGCATTATTTCCAATAAGGGTATTTTTTAAAAAAAAAAAAAAAAAAAGTTTAAGGGTATTAATGAAAATGAAACTTTAACAATTTCCATCCAAAAATTAACGGCAAGGGTATTTTTGAAACATTTTTCAAAGTTCAAGGGTATTTTTGAAATTTTTTAAAGTTTATGGGTATTTTTTAAACAAACCACATAGTTCATGGGTATTTTTTATAATTTAGCCTAAAATAAATCATGGTCTAATTCATAAGTTCAAAGAATGTCTAATTTTAGGAGTTTTTTTCCTACCATTATACCTTTAGAGAAAAAAACTTAATTACTTTTCATTTCTGTGCTTTATAATAATCTATTTTTTAAAAAAATATTTTTGAAATGCTAGCCAAATTTGAAAAAAAAAAAAAAATAAGATCCATTTAATAAAAATTGTGTTTTTGGTTTTATGCTTATTTAAGAAAAGCTTATAAACTTTTTTCTTTTTCTTTCTTTCTTTTTTTTTTAAAATTATAACACTAATTATATATATATGTCTAGGTTTTTCTCGAGGAAAAAAACAATTTTTACCCATAAAATGACCATTTGTGTATCAATTTTCATCTTAAACTTTCAATTTCATGCATTTAATTGAATCTTAAACTAAAATATTGCAGTACTTTATACCCTCTTTTCAATTTTCTCAATATCACCCACTAATTTTAACATTAAGCAATGTAAAAATCTCCAAAAACTCACTATTTCAATGAAATCAAGTTATATGGACAAATTTTCAATCAACGCACAAAATCAAAGATTGAATAGTTATGCCAAAAATCATAAATTTCAACAAAGAAAAAGATCAACTCTAAAGTCTCATTGATTTCATACTAGCTAGACATATATCACTTGTAGTTCATTGAACACACCTAAGAATACTTTTTTATAAAGTTCTTTAAACGAAAATTTATTAGAGGTAAAAAAATGCACCCTTTTCAAATTTAAGGTAAGATTGTAATACCAAAATATATATAAAGTTTTAACTAAGATTAAAAAGGAAAAAGGTTATGGAAAATTATATATAAAGTTGAGATTATTAGTATGAGTTGTTCCACATAAATTTCTTGTCACCATATGCTTTATGTTTTAAAGTTTATGGATAGAGTTGACCACTAGACCTTTAGTAGGATTAAGCATAAGATTAGTATTGTTCAATAATTTTAAGGAAAGTTCATGGTTGGCTAAGAGTCTATATCATTAATATGTTATATATAAATAAAGCGTATCAGATGATCATATTAAGTTATACTCACTATTATATTATAATTTTGTCTAACTCAATACTCTAATCCTATTTATTCTTTGTACATTATTGCATGTTTAGGAATGATTTTGAAAGGGTTAAAATCACTTTTATCATATTCGAAATCACCTCGAAACTTGTCTTTAATAATTCAAAATCAATTTTAATGATATGAAAATCACGTTTAAGAGTGCAAAATCAAACATGAAATTGATTTTGAGTAATTAAAGGTGTGTTTCAAGGTGATTTCAAACATGACAAAAGTGATTTTAGCCATTCCAAAATCACTCTCATACATGTTCTTAGATACTATATCGAAGTCTAATATTTCTTCTCAATACGCCTAATTGTACATTCTTATACTTTTTATTTTTCATTTTCATATAAACCTCTCTTAAACTTAATATTCTTGTTCAATTATTTTCCCAACTTCACCAAACCGAGCATAACTGAATTGGCATAAAGTATACGCTCTCGACCAAGAGATCAGAGGTTCGAGTTGCTAAAAGAATTCTTGAAAAGTTGGTGTAGAAATAAGGATTATATTCACTCAAAAAGGTCATTATATTCTCATGTGGCTGCTGAACTCTCACACACCCTTTAAATGAGATTGACCATATTCCCTCTCTTTGACTGTCTTTAAACATTATTCTTCTCCTTCTTCTTTAGCTTTAACCTCCCATTCTTTTTGCAGCACACAAAGTTGAAAGAGGAAGAAAATGTCAAAGAATCAATTCCACTTCTTGAAGGTTGAGGTTTTTTCACCTTTATCCTCCAAACTCTCATCTCACTTTTCTTCTTATTCTTCTCCGAACTTGCCTTTTTTTTAGTTCAACAATATGTGCGATAGGGAGATTCGAACCTCTAACGGCCTCTTGGCTTATGATATTTAACTAGTTGAGTTGTGCTCATGTTGGCAACCTTGACTTAGTTGTTGATTGTACTATATAGTCGTTATATTCTCGCTTTAGTTAATATTTTAAATGTTTCATATGTTAAATAAGAGGTGTGAATGTTACGTTCGTTCTCTCGTTAGGTTAGTCGACAATGTTTGATTTATTTTGTTATTCTTGTGAATGGAAACTTTTTGTTGTGCTACATTATTATTATTATTATTTAATTATTGGGGAAAAAACCATCTTCTTTTGATGATTTTAGTTTGGCCTTGTTTGTCCACATTGTTTCAACAGACACATGTTCTTAAAGTACACATAAATTGTCAAGGTTGCCTGCAGAGAGTAAGAAAACTTCTCAAAAGAATTGAAGGTAAACAGCAATGGCTTTCCTTTTTTATTACTTGTTTCTATTTAAAAACTAATCTATAGGTTCACTTTTTAAAATTGCATGCTAAGAAGCACAAACTCTTTAGTTTAGGTAACGTACGTGTCTGTCTTCGACTTGTATTGAACACTTGATAACACAATAGATTAGTGTAAAAGACTAATTGTGTAAAGTGTATATGGGTCTAATATTAGTTAAGTATGTATCAGAAACACGTATTAAACATAATCAGTTGACAAAAATAATAAATTGAGAGTGAAATACATCAAACTTGTTTTTTTGAAATATATAGATGCATAAACTTATTGACTTTGAATTTTCTTGTATAAAAATGACATATTTTAATAAGCATTTCCTTGTTATATATGTCCATGTCCTAGATTGTACCCAAAAAAAAAAAATGGTGTGTCATTGTGTTTGTGTCACGTTGCGTTCGTGTTTCACACCCATTCTTTCAAAATGCATCTGCTATTTTTAACTTTAAAAGTAATTTGAAGACATCTTTTTGTTCCTATGTTTCACTTATTTTCTTCTACATATTTATTTAAGGCTAAATTATAAAAAATACCCCTGAACTATGGGGTTTGTTTCAAAAATGCCCCTGAACTTTGAAAAGTTTCAAAAATACCCCTGAACTTTGAAAAATGTTTCAAAAATACCCTTGCCATTAAATTTTGAATGAAAACCGTTAAAGTTTCAATTTAAAAAAAAAATTAAAAAATACTCTTTATTGAAAAATGCTTCTTCTTTTTTCCTCCTCTCACCGTAAATTCTAACGGTTTCCATCCAAAAATTAACGCAAAGGGTATTTTTGAAACATTTTTCAAAGTTCAGGGGTATTTTTGAAACTTTTCAAAGTTCAGAGGCATTTTTGAAATAAACCTCATAATTCAGGGGTATTTTTTATAATTTAGCCTTTATTTAAAAATGGTGAATCACTCTTTTTAGTTCATATACTTTTGTACGATTAACTCTACTTCAATCCCTTTCTCCATTAATAAAATATATCTTTTAATTATTTTTTAAAATAAATAACCAACGAGACCCTTGTTTTCGAAAATAGATCTTTAAAATATT
Organism: Luffa aegyptiaca; assembly: GCA_017139565.1. Classification (NCBI taxonomy): domain Eukaryota; kingdom Viridiplantae; phylum Streptophyta; class Magnoliopsida; order Cucurbitales; family Cucurbitaceae; genus Luffa; species Luffa aegyptiaca. The sequence goes on from CM029396.1 coordinate 3,063,942, forward strand.
GATTTCATATAGAATACATTCGATTCGTTAACTATTATTATTGACATTTCTTATACTTGTGAGTATTCGGGCCAACATACATGCAAGTAATCGAGTGATGTTAACATATAGCTCTTCCTCATTTCTTCTGATTGAATTTAGGAGTTTATAAAGTAGACATAGATGCTGAACAACAAAAGGTCACAGTTACAGGCAATGTGGATTCTACCATTTTGATAAAGAAGCTTGTCAGATTAGGCAAGCATGCAGAACTTTGGCCATCAACTTCCAAGCAAGGTGAAGGTGAAGAAGCAAACCTAAGAAAAAACATAGACAACCAAATGGAAGATGCAACAAATCCATCTTATACTTTCCAAAATCAGTATATGCTACCAATATTTGATAGAGAGTTCAACAATCGATCGCTATTTGAACGTTACCTCGATCAAGAAAGTGGCATGTCGAGCGGTTTCCGATATAATCCAGTCACCACAACTGCAGCACAGAAGGCAAGAGCTTACACTGCTGATGGAAAACTGGGAAATCAGGTGATTTCCACGGTTCGTGACGTTGTGGATGTTCAAGGCTATCAGTTCGACAGGGTTTCGAATGATGCCTATATTCGAGACTATCGGTTCGGAATCTTTCCAGATCTCCATTGCACTGACTGATATATGAGAATGATCAAGCATTAAAAACAATCATGAGCAGCTAACAATCAACAGAATGGTGAAAATCTACATATCAAGAAATATGCTCAATGAAAGGTGTTTGTTTAGGAACATTTCCATCTGTATTTTGTCAGTGTTTCATCCACTGAAATATAGTTAGGATTAGTTGAGAACTAAGTTAATGGTTAGACAGATAACTTGCTCTCACTCTAACAACTTCATACTCTTCATCAATTTTCTGCTCTTTGAGTTGTTTGATATTGAACTACCATGAGCATGGGCTCCCAATCAATGGCTTTGGCGGTAAGTGTATGGAATGTTTAAAGACACTCTCGAGGTTCTAGGTTCAAGTACTAGGTGGAAAACTAATGCCCTGCCCCATTTGATAATCATTTGAATTTTTGTTTTTGATTTTTGAAAATGTGCTTGTTTGGATCTCACCATTTCTTTACAATGGTTTTCATCTTTCTTAAGGAAACATTTGAATTCAAAAACAAAAACAAGTCTTTAAAAACTACCTTTTTTTTAGTTTTCGAACTTGGTTTGGATTTTGAAAATATTTGTAAAAGGTAGATGACAAAACAAAGAGACCCATAAGTGGAAGTAGTGTTTATAAGCTTAATTTTCAAAAATCAAGGGGTTATCAAACGAGGTGTTGGTTTTTTGTTTTTGAAAATTAAACTTATAAACACTACTTTCATCTAGGGGTTTCTTCAATTTGTTTATTTACTTTTTTACAAATGTTTTCGAAATCCAAACCAAGTTTTGAAAACTAAAAAAAGTAGTATCTAAAAACTTGTTTTCATTTTTTAAATTTGGCTAAAAATTCAAATGTTTTCTTAAAAAAGATAAAACCATTGTAAAGAAAAGGTAAGAAAACAAAGCCCAGGGGAGATGAATTATGAGCATAATATAAGTGGTGGGCAACATACTCTAATTTATAGAAGAAACTAATATAAGCATGAGAATTAAAAACATGTATGTATCAAAGCATTTTTTTTTAAATGAGAAATTTCATAGAGCAAAACGAAACCCATAACAAAAGGAGCCAAACCAAAACCCGTTTGCATCAAATAGTGCAATACTGCCACTATTTCCTAAAATCACTAAGATCATACAAGAACTCTGGAAACCAAGCATGGCATATATTTGTATGATATTTGTAGGATCTGTCGAAAAGAATTCTGATCAACTAAATTGTTATACTCTAGTTAGTCAAGAACACAAGCCATCAGCTACATAAAAACACTATGCCAAGAGTTCAAATGCATAGATAACTTTTCAAGTTATAAATGGGGGCAAAGAATGTATACTTATCGCTTTTGTGCTTTCCTACGCCTAGACTGTGCTTTCTGCCACTTTTTTTGGGAAACCAGTTTGCTTTTCGGTTTCAACTTCAATTCGGGCGAGAACTTAAAATTTGGATCCCTCATGCGAGCTTGTATATCCTTGAAGAACTGAATATTCAATTTTTTCTGTCCTCCCTGTCTGAGTTCTGCATATTCAGGTCCCGAGACTATGTTTTCGAATGCTCCTATTAAGATATCTACATCACTCATGACCTCCCACACATTGGTATATCGACCATCTGGACCTTTCTTCAACTTCTTCAAGGCATTCTCGACTGCCAGTTTCCTGGCTTGTTTTCCAGGGGATAACTCTTCTGGTTCCTGTTCAGCTTTCAAGAGTTCTGAAATTGTTCGGTATTTAGATGTTTCCTCAAATTCAAATAGTCTATCTATGTATTTGTCGCTACTTTCATTGGGGTAGGCCTCTGTAGGAATATCGTCATCATCGTCACCTTCACTACCAGTCCACAAGGTCTTCTCTTCATCACTCCCTGACCAAACACTCCATAATTCATCACTGTCATCAGCATCAATCAAGTCAGAGTGTTCCTTTGCCTGCTGCCTTACCTTTCTTATCTCATCTTCAAGACGGTTTTTTTTACCTTCTTTATCGTCTGCCTCATCTTCACTGTCTGTCCATAAAGTAGATTCTTCTTCATTCATCTGCTTTTCCCAGGCTTTCCTAAATTCCTTGTCACCAGGCCTTACTTTTCCAAATAGGTCATATTGTTTGCGCTCACCGCGACTATATGATCTTGCTGCTGCAAAATATATGAACATAGCAGATGCTCATGAGCAGAAACACAAGCACAAGTCTTTAACTACAAATTACAAAGGTTGATAAAATGTAAAATCAAATACTTTCAAACAATTTAATGCTTACGAAACAAGTATAATCTACTCTGACAAAGATTTAATATGTTCCTCTCCTTTTCTCCATTATGGCTGTTTTTGCACATCCAAGTCCAAACATAGTGATAATGGCATGCCTGTAATCCAAAAGTGTTCCATACGAGTTGGCCCTCTCAATTTCAGTATTTGACAAGTGTAATAATGTCATCTGTATTTAATTTCAGCACACTTGTATCCGATTATGAGCTTTGTAGCATCAAACCATAGCCAATTGTTTGAATGGCATCCCAACTAAATCTGGGCCAAACTCTCACTTCCCATATTCACAGGTTTCAGAGTAATATATAAGATATATAAGAACAAATAGAATTTTTCTTATCCCAATATTTTATAGAGTTGCCAGTTTGCATGAATTATGCTTGCTTGCCTTTTGGTATACGTATCTACAAGGTTTGCTATGACTTTTTACTATCGTCCAACTGTTACTGAGACTTTTCGCCTCAGCTCAATATATATTGATGAGAGCTAACTTTGTTATTCGAGATAATTTTAGGGAGACAGCTGGCATGTGTTTGGCTCGTGAGATTGATGGTGGAGGAGGTCATGTTTCACTCACCGTTTCAGAAAAAGGGAGGAACTCTTGGAATGCAGGTTCTTTTTTTGCCACTTTGTGAAGTTAGGAGTATTTGGCTGAGAGGAACAAGAGAAGTTTTAGAGATGAAGAGAGGCCTTGGGGAATTAGCTACATTCTACGCCTCTTTTTCCAAGGAGTTCTAGTGATTATCCTTTACTTATCATTCTTATCCATTATAACCCAAGTTTAAGTTTTTGTCCAAGCTCCTTTCGTATTGGACTTGTATTTTCACAATGAAAGTGTAAAGGAACGAGGACACGACACTGATCTCTACAATGGTATGATATTGTCCACTTTGGGCATAAGCCCTCATTGCTTTGCTTTTGGTTCACCCCAAAAAGGCCTCATACCAACCTCCCCATGACTACTACAAGGCTCACAACTTCTTTGTTCGGCACCCGAGGATTCCACCCGACATGACTACCTCTGGAGCATGGCTCTGATACCACTTGTAAGGGAACGAGGACACGACACAGATCTCCACAATGGTATGATATTGTCCACTTTGGGCATAATCCCTCATGACTTTGCTTTTGGTTCACTCCAAAAGGCCTCATACCAATAGAGATACTTGTCCTCTCTTATATACCCATGATCATCCTCTTATCTAGCCAATGTGGGACTTTGGTCGCACTCCCAACATAAAGTTTAATTTTTCATACCATGGATAGATTTTTCTAATCTCAAAACACAAAAGCATGGCCAGCCAGCATACAGAAAATAGACAAATTATAATCATCAATAAACAAGAAATCTAGTAAACCATCCCATTTTCCCCACTCATTGGGAGTTAACGGACAAGTAACATTCATTGACAAGCAATAGACATAATAACCCAAACAAATAAAGAGCAAGAGCAGAACTCCACAACAACATGAATAGCCAGCCAAGACATCAATGACCAAGCCTAAACTGCTGAAGCCAGAAATGAAAATTCTGCAAGTACCCATCAACAGCTTCTTTCAGGACTTTTAACAAACACATGGTGCTCACGAAAAACTAGTCTATAACCAAACACTGCCACTACAACCAATCAACATAACTTCCAAACTTCAAAATAAACTCCACCCCCATTCACCAATCAACCCCATAATCAATCCAACAAGTACAGAAAATTATAAAATCGAAGTTGCAAAATTTGAGCAACCACACACTTGCCTTGGAAATTTAGCCGAGACCCACAACCAACCCAAGTTCTTGAACTTCTTGCAGCATAATCCGAGACGGCTAGCAATCTGAAGAACGCAAAAAAGGCAACTGGTTAGATATCTTTCTGCAAGAAAGTTTTGGATTCGATAATTGAAACAAAAACCCAATAGAAGTAAAGGGAAGAATATGAAAATTGAGTAATTTGATTAAGAATCTGAGATTAAAAATATATGTATGTGGTGGAGAAGAGGGCTGGCCTTGAAGAAGATGAATGAAGAACAGAGTGAAGAAGGGCAAGGCGGGAACGGAGCCTACAAACGATCATTTTCTATATCGAATGTGCAATTTTCTTAACGGCTTTGAGAACCATTGTACTCTTTTTCCTCAATAAATTTACGTAATAAAATAAAAAGAATAATTAATGAAATGAATTATAGAACTTCTAATAGTCGAGTACCTCTCTTACATTTAGAAAAACCTTACTATATATATATATATATATATATATATATATAAAAGGGGCTTAAGAGGAGAATCTTTGCTTTCCTCTTTTGCCCTTATAATTTTAATAAATGTCCATTTTGCCCTTCTATATTTGTTAAAGAGACACAACTCTTTGAGTTAAAGTGTCCTTCAATCTTTGCTGATAAGACGTGACTGTTCAAGCAGAGTTGGTTACACATCAGATGCATCCATTCAAGGATTAAAATCTTACTATATATAAAAGGGGCTTAAGGAGGAGAATCTTTGCTTTCCTCTTTTGCCCTTATAATTTTAATAAATGTCCATTTTGCCCTTCTATATTTGTTAAAGAGACACAACTCTTTGAGTTAAAGTGTCCTTCAATCTTTGCTGATAAGACGTGACTGTTCAAGCAGAGTTGGTTACACATCAGATGCATCCATTCGAGGATTAAAATTAAAAATATATCTTACAATAAAAAGGGGTCATTAGTCATGTCTTTCCAAAAAGCATATTAACTTTTGAGTTTTCTACCTATTTTTTTACTCTAATTTCATCACTATTTTGATCTGTATAGATTTTTTGTATCAAAATCTATATAAAACAAACAAAAAAAAATGCATAAAACACCAATAAAATATAGCGATTGTTACCATTGCTGTCCTAAATTTTAATAAACTTTTTTTTGGTATCAATATATTAATGGTCTAATTATTATGCAATTACTTTTTTTCTTTTTTCTTTTTTCTTAAATTTATAACTTTTTCCTTGCAATCTTTGTATCATTCCTTTAAAGTCCTATGTAATTTATATTTACCTATTTGAAGAAAGTTCTTCAAGAAAATGTATAGGAGCTATGTTTAAATTGTCGAAGTAGTAATGGGAGAACAGGGAAACACATTTTGATATCATGATTTCCATTAATTAAGTCCACCTAATGGCACAAAAGGATATCCATTCAAGTTCGAAAGGAAACAAATTTCCTGTTATATTATGTTGTGCGATGACGTTAAACAAAACACAAGGACAAATTGTTCTGAATGTTAGAAAATATATTTCTAAATATGTAATTTCACATTAACAACTTTTTTCAATGTCAATACAAAAATTCTTATCAAATCACTTGAAGATCAAAATTTGTCATCCAAACATACCAAAAAATGTTATTTTCAAAGAGGTTATACTTTATTAAATACTTTAGTTTTTTTTTTTTAAAAAAAAAATCAATTTATATAATTCTTATGAAATATATTTCTTTCTTTTTTCTTTTTCTCCAGAATACAATCTCGAAGCCCACCGATGAATTATCCATGAGATAATAAACTATCTTTATGATGTCACTTTTTATGTTTTATCAAATTTAGTTTACAACTATTATATGTATTTTAATTTTAATTATATATCTTTTATTATTTTTCTACCTCTTACATTATAGTTTAATGTCAAATATTTACTATTTGAACTAGATGAAAAATATATTTATTCAAAAGTTAACTTTCACGGTAAAAAATATATTCCAAAGATTTCAAACCACGTGCAAAATATTTCATATTTATTATTGTAAATGAACATAGAACAATATAATATATAGTTTTAGACTTCTAGGCACCATTTTTTTTTTTTTTTAAATTTTCAATCTAAAAAGTGAAATTTAACGTGCATCGCACGTGTTTTTAAACTAGTATATATAAATGTAGAAAATTAATCCCATTATCTTATTATTATATCATTTCAAAAAGGATTGTTTGTAAGAAATAGCAAAATAAACTAAAATAATTACAAATATAGCAAAATCTAAAAGTATAATTTGCAAATATATTAAAATTGAAGTCTATCCGTCATAGAAGTCATAGAAGTCTATCTGATAGAAGTTTATCAACGATATACTTCAATCACAAATGTAATTATTGTTGATAGACTATTCTATCAGTGATACTAGTATCACTAATAGACTACATTTGTGATTGAAGTTTATCAATGATAGTTGTCTATCACGGATAGATTTGTCAAAACTATTTACAAATATAACAACATTAAATTCTATTAGCGATAGAAGTCTACCAATGATAAACTTTAATCACGATTGCAATTATTGCTAATAGTATTCTATCAGTGATAGTAAACTGTCACTGATAGACTACATATGGAATTGTGATTGAAGTCTATCAGTGATAAATGTCTATCATCGATAGATTTGTCATATTTGTATTTTTTTTTTTTTAAAAAAGATTGTTATATTTGCAAATAACAAATCTTAAATTGCTACCTATTACATAAACCCTTTCAAAAATCTTCTCATGTCTTAATGTAATAATCAATTTAAGCAGGACATAGTGTATTATATATAACTCAAAAAAAGAAAAGCTACAAAAATTACTTTGATATAAGAGAAATTAAAGGAGAATAAAGAACCATTATTTTATAACACATCCAATCTTTATAGTGTTTCACAAATCCTGTTACAAAGCTAAAAATGAATGTGAGAAATATTAGGGTTCATAGTTGAGATAAAAAGAGTTTCAGAAAGTCAATGAACCTCTCTATATCTCAAGCAACAAAATAGCGATATTATTAACAGCAAATCAACAGTCTTCTAGAGCTATAAATAGGACACCATTGGAGCACTTTGATTGAAGTGAAGTGTGAAGAAGCAATAGAAATTCACTGTGTCGTCGTCCTCGTCGTGTCAGTGATGGCGAGCCTTTGTGTGGCGAGCGTAGTCGCCTACGCCTATGATTTCTCCCATGTCGAGTTCGACACCGGGGGGCTGAGCCGAGATGAATTTCTCAAAGGATTCATCTTTGGAACTGCAACTTCTGCTTATATGGCTGACCAAGATGGTCGAGGATCAAGCATTTGGGATGCTTTCGTTAAAGTTCCAGGTTTTAGAAAACCTACTTAATTTTTTCATCAGACATTTAATCAACAGAAACAATACTTGGTTGCATACCGAACCTACATACCAGAGATCGACATCATTAAAATTTTGATAATTAAAAAAGAGAAAGGTCGAAAATGAGAATTGACATTTTTCTAATATAATTGTGAAGTATTTTCAAGACAAAAAGAAAGAAAAACCAAGAAAAACATGATCAAAATCAATGCAAATTTAGGTAAAGTACAATAATAAAAGTCAAATTAATTATGCTATTTAGTGTTTTTTTTTTTTTTTTTTTTGAGCAGGAAATATTGCTGGCAATGCTGCTGGAAAACCACCAAAATTAACTCCTGCTCGCGCCAAATTGTGTGCTCCCCCATTCTCCAATCTTGAGCATTTGGAAAAGGAGGAGATGTTTGCCGATGAAGCAAAGTCGCGGATCTCATCGAGGAACACTGTGATCTCCGATTGATCTTCCACATCTCCATTCAGGGCTTTAATCACCTCGCATGAGTCGGATTCAACGATTAGCGGGGGAAAGAATCTGGTCTCCTCCTCAAAACCGTTCCTCACGTAAGATCTTAGACCCTCAATGATAGCTTTTGATTCCATCATTTTAATCTCCCATTTCTGTTTGAATTGATTGCAGCCCGCTCCGATTAGAGACCCATTCGAGTCACGAATTAACCAGCCAACTCCTCCCAAATTCTTCTTGTCGCACCAAGACGCATCAGCGTTCAGTTTCCAGCTGCCTGGATCCGGCGGTTTCCATCGACTGTGACTCGCTTGGTTCCCCATCTCAACAGGCCTCAGGTAAGCCTTCCTCGCCCCAGCATCTTCCTCCGAAAATTTGAGAATGTGCTTCTTTATGCTGATCGAGTCTGGTTGTTTTCCACTAGAGTTGCACACGTTCCTTTCATTCCACAGACACCACATGATAATAGCAATTTTGTTTATGTCTGTTCTGCTGCATTGCCTCAATATGCTGTCCCAAATGTCCTTCATCATCATCCCGTCCCTACAAGAGGTTAGAATAGGATGTAATTCTGGAATAAAGAAGTCCCAAATTTTTTTGAAACTTTGCATTCCCAGATGAGGTGCTCCACAGATTCTGTTTTGGACCTGCAGAACACACAGTAGGGATTAGTAAAAATTCCTTTTCTGCAAATATTGACGTTTGTAGGGACTATATCATTCAGTAGTTTCCAAACGGCAATTTTAATTCTTGGAGCACAATCTAGATTCCATAGAGATTTCCAGAACGATTTGCTCGAAAGTCCATCCGACGTTGAGGGAAAATTTATGAAATCTAGATTTGTGGCCAAATGATAAGCGCTTTTAACCGAAAACATCCCTTTTGAATCAAAGCTCCAAATGATCTCATCATTTCTTTTCATTCTGCCTCTGGGTATACTTAGGATCAGCTCCGCTTCACTCGTGCCAACAGCTTCTCGTACCAGCCTTTCATTCCAACTACCATCTTCCTTCAACTGAGTACTCACCCTCTTGCCCTTAAATTCATCAATAACTTTAAGGGGAGCTCTTCCACCGGGGTCGCCTATCCAAGGATCTTCATTTATAGTGATTCTGTTGCCATTTCCTATTTTCCAACGATATCCTTTTTTGAATAGATCTCGGCCCCAAATGATGCTTCTCCACGTCATAGAAGAGTTATTCCCTGCTTTTGCCTTAAGAAAATCTCCATCTTGGAAGTATCTACCACGAAGGACCTTAGACATCAGACTATTCGGAAACTTTAAAATCCTCCAACTCAATTTTGCGAGCATCTCTTGATTGAACAGTTGAAGATCTCTGAAGTCCATCCCACCTTTGCACTTGCTCATACACATCTTGTCCCAACTCATCCAGTGGGCTCTTTTTTTTAAGTCAGAGGAGCCCCACCAGAAACGGGCACAAAGCTTGTTTATCTCGTTGCAAATGTTCTTCGGGATCTTGAAGCAGCTCATGGTGTAGTTCGGAATTGCCTGCGCAATGGACTTTATAAGGACTTCTTTCCCTCCTAGAGAGAAAAGGTTCCCTTTCCACCCTTGCAGGACTTTCCAAACTCTCTCTCTCAGCCTCTTAAACATAACTCCCTTGTTTCTTTCAGTCTGGACTGGCATTCCTAGGTATTGCCCTATTGAGTCGGCCATTTTAATTCCGAGAAGCTGGCCAACCTCTTTTACCACATCAGGGGCCATGTTTTTGCTCATCATGCAAACTGATTTATCTAAATTTGCCTTTTGCCCCGTAGCTTGCTCGTAGATCTCCAAGACTTTCTTTATCCTGTCCCCCTCCTCCGTAGAAGCTTTGAAGAAAATCAGGCTATCATCTGCAAAAAATAAGTGAGTTATGCTTGGACAGTGGTTGTTAATACGGATACCAGAAATAAGGTTTTGAGATTCTTCCCTTTCCAGCAGTGCCGAGAGCCCTTCACTGCAGATGAGGAATATGTATGGGGAAAGCGGATCCCCTTGTCTTAGCCCTCTTTTAGGTCTGAATTCTTCCTGTGGGATCCCATTTATAAGGACCGAAAAGCAAACAGACTCCACACATCTCATAACACGATCGATCCAGGCTTGTGAAAAGCCTAACTTTTTCATAGCTTGTCTGAGAAAAGCCCATTCTACTCGGTCGTATGCTTTGCTCATGTCGAGTTTTAAAGCTGCCCACCCCTTTTTTCCTTTTCATCTGCTTCTAATGGCATGGATGAATTCGAACCCTACTACGACGTTGTCCGAAATAAGCCGTCCTAGAACAAAAGCTGTTTGAGTAGGAGAAATTATAGACTCTAACACCTTTTTCATTCTGTTAGCTATTGCTTTTGCAATGATCTTGTACGTGACCTTGCACAAGCTAATAGGCCTTAGCTCTTCCATTCTTTTTGGCTCTTGCTTTTTTGGAATCAAAGCGATATAAGTCTTATTAATGTCTCCGAGCTCTTTTCCGAAATTTAATACTTCAAGGCATATCCTTGCAACATCATTCCCGATAATATCCCAATATTTTTGGAAAAACCGAGCATGAGCCCCGTCAGGACCCGGGGCATTACTAGGATTCATATCCTTGATGGCTCTATCAATCTCCGCTCTAGAAAACGGCTTGTCTAAGAGAGTTCTCTGCTCGTCTAATATTTTTTCTTGCATCCCTCCCACTGTGAGATCAATTTCTTCATTTCTGGGGTTTGAGGTTTGGAATAGGGAGGAGAAGTAATTTGTAGCAACCTTGCCCATATTGTCATCACCCTCTACCCAGACTCCACTATTGTCTTGAATACCTTTGAGAGTGTTTTTTTTCCTTCTCAAGCTAGCTTGGTTGTGAAACCATTTTGTGTTGCGATCTCGCCCCAACTCAACCAATCCTCCCTCGAACGGAGTTTCCAATATTTTTCTTCTTCCTCCAACAGATTCTCGAGCTCTTTTTCCGCAGCCAACAACCTATCAAGATCCTGCCCCCCGCTACTGTTTTGAAGAGATATAACCTCAGCCTTCTTCCTGTTAATCGCTCCACTGAGGGAACCATTAAGCCTTTCTTTGTTCCAACCTTTCAATTTTATCATACAAGAAATAATCTGGTGACTTAGCCCGTGAGGCGAATGTATGGAAGACTCCCTCCAATGTTTGATAATTATGTTTTTGCATTCCTCAAAGGCTGTCCCCATCTTCGAATTTTACCGGCCTTTTGGTCCCCACAATCTTCCTCTTCCCTGATTTTTCCAGCGTTGCTATTATTGGATTATGGTCGGAACTGTGCTTTGAGAGGAGATTAACAGAAACTTCCTTGAACTCTTGCAGTAGACTCCTTGATCCCAGAAAACGGTCCAGCCTCTCAAGAATTCTGCCTTCCCTGCTATCTTTCCTTTCCCAAGTGTACTTTCCCCCACGACAGCCAAGATCTTGAAGCTTACATCTATCGATTGCTTCTCTAAAACGATCCATCTGACATTGATCTCTTTCAGCCCTTCCGGATTTCTCGTCGGCTAATAAGATCTCATTAAAATCGCCCCCAATGATCCATGGGAGATCAAACAAACTTCTAAGTCTCTCAAGCAATTTCCACAATTCTGATCTTTTGCTGACCATAGGATTCCCGTAGAAGCCCGTAAAACGCCACCAACCCAACCCAAATTATAAGGGTTGGGTTGGGTTAGAATTAATTTCGGGTTGGGTTGGGTTGAAATTTAAGTGAACCGACCGGTTCGGTTCGGGTATCGGGTTCAAGGAATTTTTGTTCGGTTCAACCCAAACCGAACCGGCTATAATTAATATATATATATATTTTAATTTTTAGAGTTAGCTTAGTTTCACGCCAGACGCCCCGCCCCTTTCTTCTTCCCTCCCAGTCGCAAACAGCAAAACGCAGTGCCTCTTTTCTTCGAGTTCCATCGTCGCAACACCACCGTTAGTCTTAGCCCATCGCCGCCGATCAAAACGCAGCTCCCAGTCTCCACGTTGCGGTCTCCTCTCACTTCGATTCGAGTTCCATCGCTGACGTTAGTCGTAGTCCATCGCCGCCGTTCAAAACAGTTCCCTGGTCCGTTCTACTCTCTCTTCTTTGCAATGTCAGAGAAATGAAGTTTATGAAGGGAGGAATTCCATTTCCGCTAAATTTTCTTCCTGAGGTAACATGTGCATGCTGGTTCTTGGAGAAAATTTTTCTTTGGGTTATGTGGTATGCTTGTTTTAAATGTTTATATATAGAAATTATGGCCATAAAGAGATTATAGTACAATTTTTTCTTTGAAGAGGTGAAGCTGTTGTCAAACTTCGATCTGCTTCTCTGTTTTATCTAAAATATTATCTTCAGAAAATGTGAAGAACTTTTAAACCACATCTGTGCTTCTGTATCTACTCTGATGCAATAGTTGGATGGACTATTGACTCGATTGTGAACCATTTGACTTTACTTGCCATTTTTATTACTAAATTTAATCTTTTGGGATAAGGAAAATTGATGTTTTCATCTCTTGATGACTAGAAGTGATGGTAGTGTGTTAGGATTTTAATTTCTCCCAATGATTACCCCTACCCAACACAACATATGATCTTCTGGTTAATTTTTTAGTTCAACAATAAGTGGGAATGGAGATTCGAACCTCTAATCTTTTGATAGAAAATATAGTGCCTTATCTAGTTGGGTTATGCTCAAGTTATGATCTTTTGGTCAATTGCTTACCTTTTTTTTTATGTAGAAGTGATTCTTTTTTCTTCTTTACTTGTTTCATTTAGGTTCTTTTTTTTACACCGGATTTTCTCTACTACGAGAATTACACATATGATGGTATGAGAACCATAGAAAAAGGATGTTGTTTGAAATGCTGAAGAAGCTTAGGTATTGGAATCCTAGGCTCTCATCTCCTTATACCTTCAAATACTTCCTTAGGAATTTTTCTCTATGGTCAATGAAGAAAGACCCCGACCTTGAATCAGCTCTATCTCGTAACCGTCGATGGATTGTCAATAACCAAATAAAGAATATCATCCTTCCTTGTCCTAATCAGACAGCACCAGTAAAGTTTCTCCAGAAGAAGTTTAAAACCCTTGACCTTCAAGGCAAAGCCCTTAACTGGCTGAAAAAGTATCCTTGCTGCTTTGAAGTTTATCTCCACAATGATGAGTACTACTTTCGGCTGACAAAGAGGATGATGGCTTTGGTTGAGGAGGAAGAAACTGTCAAAGATATGCAGGAGCCCATTTTTGTTGAGCTGTTGGCTAAGTTGCTGATGATGGCTTCAAATCAGAGACTAAATGTTGTAAAGCTTGGTGAATTGAGGCGGAATTTTGGGCTTCCAGATGACTACTTGATAAGAATCGTTCCTAAATATTCTGATATGTTTCGAATTGTTAACTATAGCGGAAAAAGGAACTCAATGGAAATAGAACTGGTCTCTTGGAAACCAGAACTAGCAATTTCCAGAATAGAATCTTCAGCTTGCAAACATGGGGTTGAGCCAGCTTTCTCCTGCTCACTGCCAACAACTTGGGTAAATTCATGGGAAAGGTTTCATGAATTTAATGCCTCTCCATATATTTCTCCGTATGTAAACCCCGGAGGCTTGGTGCAAGGTACAAAGGAGAGGGAAAAGAGGACAGTGGGGTTGATTCATGAGATATTATCGTTGACTTTATGGAAAAAAGCATCAATTATGAAACTTGGCCATTTCAGCAGGGAATTCGGTCTGCCAGCGAAATTGAACACATTGCTGCTTAAGCACCCTGGCATATTCTATGTCTCAAACAAGTATCAGATTTACACTGTTCTTCTTAGAGAAGGATATAATGGATCAGTACTAATTGACAAAGATCCACTAGTGGTTGTAAAAGACAAGTTCGGAGAATTGATGCAGGAGGGACTTCATGAGTATAACAAGCGACATCATTTAATGAATCTAGAAAAGAAGAGAATGAAGGGCATGCTTTTGGGTAGAACAGAAAAGAACAAAAGGAAAGACTTTGAACCAGATGATCCTGATGATCAAGGAAACAATCTAGGAGGTTTACTTGAGCCAGAGGAAAGGAAGAGATTCTATCAATCTCTCTTTGATGATGGTGCTGCATAACCTGTAGGTGGGTTCTCAATGGTCATTTGTTATAGGCTCACAGTGCCCTGTTTCACTGCTTCTTAAGTTTCTCATGACTTAAAAACTTTAATCAAAATTTCAGGGAGGGATTCTTAAAAACAAAGGTAAATATAGTATTGACTGCAGAACAGGTGCTGCTTATCTGAACATTGTATCGTCAGCCTCATTGGCTAAAGTGAAGGAGTTGGTATAATAGATTGCTGTTTAACATCGAGTGTTGATCGAAACGACTACAAGAGAGCCTGTCTGCACATGTGTGCATGTCAAACCCGAATCGCCAATCCAAGCAACGAAATGTATCAACTGATTATTCGCCTAAAGCTCGACATGGGGAAGTTTTGAGTTTAAGCTGTTCAAAGCAACGAGTTGAAGTGGCAACTAATTGAGTTGTTGTATTGCTTATGAATAATATTCTCACAAGAGCAAATTAAAGCTGCTATAAAGTAAGGCGGAGAAATCTCTGATTTAATGGAGAGAATTTTGCAGTGAGATTATGGAGCTTGAATGTTAATGAAGGGAGACAGAACCTAAGCTAATTGGGGTGATTGAGAGTACAGCTTTTTGGGTGACCTTTTTACTTGGCTTCATCAACCTGATTTTAATGTGTTGTAGAGATGAAGGAATCCTTTTTCTGTGAGGTTGAATTTTTTTTTTTTTTTTTTTTTGAATGTTATGGATCCAGTGAAATGAAAATTGCCTGAACTGGAAAGCTTATCCAACTCATTTAGAGATGATTTTTTTTTCCTTTTAAGTAAAATTATAGTAGGTTTTAGAACTTATTTTAAAGAATATAATTAGGTACTTCTGACAAGAGAGTATGCTCCATAAGTTTTTATGGTTTATAGGCTGGGAAGGGATCCCATGTGTTCTGGATTTCAGTTTCGGAAGTCAGAATGATAAAATTTGAAAATGAAACTTGTAAATAAAAAAGGACAAGGATTTGATATTTTATTTAGAAATAAAAGATAAAATCATAACTTTCAAATGGCAGAAACTTAAACCCTGCTTGCAACTTTTCAAATGACCACTATGGGGTTTGAGCTCATTTTTTTCACCAAATATTTAACACCTATGTGCAATTCAAACTTTCTCATTAATGATTCATTCAAACAATTCCTTTTCCATCATAAAATAAACTTATTCGTTCACGTCTGCCAAAGTGAGCATAATTCAACAATAATTGACATATATTCTCAATCAAGAAGTCAAAACACTACAAGAAAAAGGCTTTTTTATAGCCTTTGAATATAACGTTTCTCAATATTGGCTATGAAATTATACATAAAAAAACATTAAAAAAATTTAGAAAAGCGCGCTCGGCAAATTAAAAGGGTGGGGAAAATTTTGGAAAAGCGCCATTTCTAAATACCTCTACAGGTAGCAACTGAGCTTTCTCTACCATTGCCCTCAACATTGTCTTCAACTCTTTAATCTGATCTCAGCATCATCCCCAAATAGGTATCCAATTTCTCTCTTGTTTTATTTCTTTTAGTTTTTTTTTTTTTATGGTTTATTTTTCTCCCTTCCCGTTTGATTTCCTTTCTCTTTTCTTCTCTTTTCCTTTCTCTTCTCTAGTTTTTGCGGCTTGGCTTCAGAGATTCATGACCATATACGAGACTTCGGGATACCGGATAGAATTTGCAATAGAAAATTTGAAGCCCTAAATCTTTTGGGTTGAAGGTAATGACCCATTAAACTCTTTGTTTCTTGTTCACAACAACTCTCTTTGTTGCTTGCTCTTTTTCACGTAATCTTCTTTTCTAATCTTGAATCTTTTTTACTAGGTGTTTTCCGCCATTCGACTTTAGTCTGTGTATGCTGCAACTAGTCATTTCTTTTTTGTTCTGTTTTAGTTCAGTTTAGTGATCTTTTTGCTAGGGTTTGAAATTTTTGGGGAAAGAATAGAGTGGTTTTTGCTACCCTTTATTTCCTGTCTTTCACAAGCCTTGTGGTTCTAAAGCATATAAAAAACGTTCTTGCCTTCAATTTTGCCCATAATGTCTGAGCTAACACTGTTGTTGTGAGAAAGTTCCTTTGAATTTCTAATGCTTCGATTAAAGGGTAGCCAAATTATAATTATTCTTCCTACTCTGTTCTCATAATGTTGAAGTTGTATTTGATGTTTTTCTCTATTTCCCAGTTATGCTCGTAGGGTACAAGGAGTTTGACATCTCTGTTTTCCTATTGAAAAAAGTTTGAAGCTACTGTGGGTATATAACTTGGAATTTGGTTTTGAAGCTATTGTGGGTATATAACTTGGAATTTGGTTTTGAAGCTATTGTGGGTATATAACTTGGAATTTGGTAGAGAACAACACTCAATGATTTTTCAACCCCTTTGTTAGAACCTCAACCCCCCATGTTAATGAAAAGCTAGCCTTTTCTCATATAAAATTTTTTTTGGGCAATCCACAGACCACACAGTAGCTAGAAGAGCTTAGATATAATGACCAAACCAAAAATTGTATTTTGTATTTCGTAATTCTCAGAAACTTGAATATTTATTCAATTAGCTAAAGATTGCACTAGCAAGAGGCTATTGAAAGAGTTGTCCCAATAAAATTTTACCTAGTGTGGTAGTATGTTGCCCTCCATGTCAATAAAATAAATGTACTCCAATTGTGACAAAAGTGAGAAAACTATAGGAGTCCATACTGGTTCTTAGGACAATATCAGTCCCAAGATATACTTTTAATAGGCTCCTTGGTAACATTATTTGTAAAAAATAGCTTCTTTTCTTGTGGTCTTAGTTGAAGATAATCGATTGGTCAACTGTGTATGGCTATAGCTATGAATCAAAATCAATCATGTGTTTCACTCTCTGATTACTCAAGAAATCATGGGGTGATGCTTTTTGTCCACACTTAATAATTCAATCATCATTTTCTATCTTGTGATGTTGGGAGTGGAAAAGTTGAGATTGTTCATAGGTTAGATGGACGTTTGGAATGTACATATGTTTATTAAATTCATTCGTGTTATTTCCTTATCAGTCCGCTTAGTATTTTAGTTTTTAGGGAAAAATACACTTTTGGTCCCTGAGGTTTGGGTTAAGTGACACTTTGGTCCCTTAGTTTTCAAACTCAACAAAAATACCCCTGAGGTTTGAGATAAGGAGCACTTTGGTCCCTGCCGTCAATTTTTCTGTTAACTTTTAACGGTTGCTGACGTGGCACTATTATTTTAATATAAAAAATTATTTATTTTATTTTTTAAATAAAAAATATTTAAAAAATATAAAATATTAATATTTTATTATTTTTTTATTCTTTCTCCCTTTCTCTCTCATCATCTTCTTCTTCTTTTCCATCTTCCCCACCTTCTCCCTCCCCCTTCTTCTTCTTCCTATGTCCGGCGACCGGCAATCGGCGGCCACCGCTCGCCGCCACCGCCAGCCGCCGGCCGCCGGCGACTGATTTTTTTTTTTCTTCTTTTTTTCTTCTTTCTTCTTCTCTACATTTTCTTCACTGATTTTTTAAAAAAAAAATAAAAAAAAAAAAAGAAAAGGGGAGGGAGGTCCCCTCCCTCCCTCCCTCCCTCCCCCGTTCCAGATCTGGAACGGGTCCCCTTTTCTTTTTTTAAAAAAATCAGTGAAGAAAATGTAGAGAAGAAGAAAGAAGAGAAAAAGAAGAAAAAAAAAAAAAAAATCAGTCGCCGGCAGCCGGCGGTGGCCGCCGGTTGCCGGTCGCCGGACATAGGAAGAAGAAGAAGATGATGAGAGAGAAAGGGAGAAAGAATAAAAAAAATAATAAAATATTAATATTTTATATTTTTAAATTTTTTTTTTTTAAAAAATAAAATAAATAATTTTTTATATTAAAATAATAGTGCCACGTCAGCAATCGTTAAAAGTTAACAGAAAAATTGACGGCAGGGACCAAAGTGCACCTTATCTCAAACCTCAGGGGTATTTTTGTTGAGTTTGAAAACTCAGGGACCAAAGTGTCACTTAACCCAAACCTCAGGGACCAAAAGTGTATTTTTCCCTAGTTTTTATGAGAACTAATTTTGGTTGTCTAGGATGTTGAGTCTCTTAATTTTTTTAAAAAGATTATTTTAGTTTTAGTATTATTTTTATTCAAAACATAAGCATATTATTCCACATTTGAAAACAATCATTTTTTTTTTTTAATTCTCTGAATTATGGGAGTTCAATGTGCTTGAAGCTTCAAGGCTCTTTTGTGTGGATTTTCAATTTATTTACACATCTCTCTTCCAACACCAGCCATGACACTCTCAACTATGACCTTCAACAAACCTCAGGAAAATTTGGATAAACCCCAGAAACAACCACCACAATCTCTGATCTTGGAAATTGTTGTTTATGGTTTGATGCTTTACTATTACTTGCTTTATGATCAAAACACCGAAATGTCGGTTTGATATGTAAGCAACCAAAACTAGTGTACACCCTCGTTCATAACTTCCACATTTAAGTTCCATGTGTAGTTTGAAGAATCAAGTTCTTGGAATCAAGTTCAATGTAATGGCAAGCTTGTGACTGAATATTTTGCACCCTTAAGCTTTTTCAAAGTTTTATTTGCTTATGGTTGTTCTCTAATTGAAGCTGTTTATTGAACTTTAGAAACTCGATATTAATTTGCAAAATGATTTGGAGTTAGGTAGAATTTGTGTTTTCCATCAACAATTTTAGCATCAACTCACTCTTGTGAAGTCATAGTTTGTTGTTATGGTTATTTTGTTTAACTTACAGACTACTCTGTCCATAGTTTGCATGGAAGACAATCCTATTTCCTCTCTTGTGTGGATGCTTGCTCATATTGCAGTTCATTTCTAGTTGGAATTGTTAAAAGTTTATGTAAACTACAATCTTCCTGGTTTTACATATTTTCCACATTACAGTTTTAAAGGTGAACCTCACCAATTCATATGTTGCATCAAACTTATTTTATCAAGTACAAACATAGTTATGCCCAATTATTTGTTTATTTTATATGGTATTGTGTTATTATTTATTTTTATTTTTTTTTAAATATGGTATTGTGTTATTTATATTAGTTACAATATGCTATTGGTGGCAACCTCAACTATGCATTAATATTTGTTTGGGTGTGATCTTTTTCTTATAGAATATGTGAAATTTGGTTGAAAATGACTTCATTGATTTTGTTTTGTTCGTGGGAGGGATAGGTGGAAAAAGCTTAGGAGAGTTATCCTTTTGACTTTCTTGTGATATTTTGCTTATGGAATAGATGAAAATATTTTGGAAAGTTGTATTCTATGTATGATCTGCCTTATGTGTTTTGCATACTTGTTGCTAGGAGCGCAATGAAAAATTGAGGTTGAGACAATAACTTCTCTAAATAACATGGTTGATTTACATTTAACTATTGTTATTCTCATAATCATACATTTATATTTATTTATTTATTTATGTAGGTGAATGAAATGATACTTGACACATGCAAAGAGATCAAAGATGACAACTCAACTATATAGTACTATAATCTCGAACAATGGGTGAATTTTGTATTTTGTAAACTAACTTATCTTATTGGAAGTTACATTAAGGGGCTGTTTGGGGCGCTGGGTTGATTATAATAGCTGGGGATTATAATAGCTGGGGGATTATAATAGTCTGGGGGTTATAATAATCTGTGTTTGGGGTGCAGATTATTATAGTCTGGGATAAAATAGTCTGTGTTTGGGGTGCAGATTATTATAGTCTGGGATAAAATAGTCTGTGTTTGGGGTGCAGTGTTTTGGGATGCAAATTATTTTAGTCTGGGTTCAAATAATCTATGTTTCAAGCTGATTGTTTTTTTTTTCTTGACTTTTTTTTTTGTTTATTTTCCTCATACAACTTTGTACTTCAAATATTAATAATAAAAAAAAAGGTTTAGTTGTAAAAAAAATAAAAGTTTTGGGTACAGGGGTTAAATTATGTGTTTAGCTTAAAAGGAAACAAAAATAACCTAAAGTAAAGGTTGATTTTCTTTGTTTTAGAGTCATGGTTTTTTCACAAAATTAAATTAGTCATTTTATGATTTCATATAGAAAAACCATATTTGTTTCATTTATGTATTTCCAACATAAAAATGGTAAATGTTTATTCAAAACTCATTTTACCTTTATTATTAAAAGAATCAAATAAAATAGAAATCACATAAAATAAAAACTTGAGTAGTATTTTTTTTAAAATTATTATTATCACGGTAAACTTAAATACGATAAGTATAATTTGGAATGAAAAATATGGTACGATGAAGATAAACATTCATATACTTCATTATCAAAAGTAATTATGTAATAAAACTCCATATTTATATATATGTACAAAGACAACCTAGTATCTAACTCTCTCTAGAAATTTTATGATTTTTCCGACGACCACCAACAAATTTTTCGGCGATCGAAAATTTTTCCCTTTTTTTTCCTTTCATTTTCTTCTACCTCTTTTTTCTTTCTTTATTTTCGTTTTTTGTATTTTTCGAAATGAAAATGAGAAGAAGATTTTTTTTTTTTAAAAAAAAAAAGTCGCCGGAAAAGTCGTCGGTGATTGCCGGAAAAGTGGCCGGAAAGTCGACGGCGGTCGTCGGAAAAGTTGTCGGTGGTCGCCGGAAAAGTCGTCGGCCGGTCGTCGATAGAAAAGTCAATGAGTCACATGGAAGAAGAGAGAAAAAAGTTACTGTAGAGAATGGATAGAATAATTGGGGTGAGTTGAATAGTGGTTACTGTAGCAACACGGAGGGGAAAAATAACCAACTCCGCCCCTTATTTTTGTTGGTGCCCCAAACACTGGGTTGGTTATAATAGCGGGGGCTATTATAACCAACACAGTGGGCCAAACGGCCCCTAAGTGAATACTTTATCTTGTATCGTTGGATAATTTCTTTATTCTAGTAAAGTATTGAATACTTTATTTTGTAACGTAAATGTGTTGTGAAATTTCAATTATATGAATGGAAAGTTATGGTATTTAATGTGTTATGAAGTATTTCTTGTGTGTGAGTTTAGCTAAAAATGAGCACTTTAAGTAAATTTTATAAAAAATTTAGTTAATTTAAATGACATTTAAATTATAAAATGAATTGATTTCGAGTACTAAAAAATGATTGTTGAAAAAAAAAAGTTATAGTTTTTATAGCAATGAGTAAATGCTATAACAAAATGTACATAGCAAAGAGGAAATGCTATCAAAAGGTTAATACAATAATTATAGTGACTAGAAAACACTAAATAATTTTGTTATAGCATAATATTAAAACTATAAATGTTATATTATAGTGTTAAAAAAATGTTATTATATGTTAAAGATAGCACAATGTTTTAGCTATTAAACATATTATAGCTTTAATAAAAACCGCTATAAAAAGTATCCATAGCATTGTACATAAGCTACATCTTCATACTCTATTATAGCATTTATTATAGCTATACAAAAACTCTATAAAAAGTTCCAGCCTTTTAATAACATGGGCTGTCAGGACCTTCAAAAAAGGTCTTTTATAGCTTTTCTTGTTAGCTATTGTATCTATTATTTCTTGTAGTGAAGGTAAATTAGGTTTTTTTTTTTTTTTTCACATTCAACAAAAGTACCCAAAAAAAATAAGAACTGATTTTTTATTTTTATTATTTTTATTATTTTTTTGCTTTAATGGAGTAAAGGCTCATTCTGATTGGCTTTATCAAGTTCCATGGGGAATGTACAAGGCATTAATGAATGTTAAGGAGAGATATGGAAACCCTAATGTGATTATATCTGAAAATGGTAACATATATATACTACTTTTTCCTATTTCATCTTCTAATTATTAATTACTTTGATCTTTTGAACTAATTATCTTTTTGTTTTATAAAATTGTAGGTATGGATACTCCCGACATCCAACTTCCGGAAGGGTTATATGATTTAGATAGGATAAAATACTATAAGTCATACATAAAAAGTATGAAGAGAGCCATTGATAATGGAGCGAATGTGACAGGCTACTTTGCTTGGTCTTTGGTCGACAACTTCGAATGGCTATTAGGTTACACTTCAAGGTTTGGCATTGTATATATTGACCGCAACAATAAAAGTGAGTTTAGCTCAGCGGTAATTGGCATGTACCCTCGACCATGAGGTCAGAGGTTCGAATCCCCCCACCCCAAATGTTGATGTACTCAAAAAAAAAAAAAAAAAAAAACAATAACCTCAAGAGGATTCCTAAGATGTCAGCTTATTGGTTCAAGCAAATGATTAGGAAGAGGAAGGTTTAGGGTTAGGGCTTTTGGATTCACATGTTTTGTTTTGGTTTAGGTTTCTTCTTCTTCTTCTTCTTAAAAATTACTAATTTAAAGTGTGTTTAGTATTTTTATTTTAGAAGTGTTTGTTTTTAAATCTTAATAGATAAAAATCATTTTAATAAAAAAAAATAGATTAATTTTAAAAAAACCTTTTTTTAAAGTGACTTAGGATATTAAATTTTCGTGACATGTCGATATGCAGAAAGAATACTTCTAATCAATAGAATTTAATGGGTAAAGCATTTAGGTTATTTTAAAATACTTTTGAAAAAAATAAGATATAAAAATATTTTTATTAAAAGTATTTTTTTAAGTGCTTAAACTAGAAGTTAAGCTAAACACACTAAACCTAGAATATTTTATATGCATGTATATATCTTCCTTTTTAGAATATATGATAGGTTCCTTAATTGGTCAAAAAGCATTATGTATTGACACATTTGAATCCAAACACCTATTTTTTTTTTTTTTTTTTTTTTTGAGTACATCAGTATATGCCAATTACCGCTGAGCTAAACTCACTTTGGCATCAAAACACCTATTTGTTTGAATTAATATTCTTAAAAAATAAATTTTTTGATAAACAATTGAATTATTAAGGGAAGTATTTGTAAAAGAAAATTCGACCTCCCTTGAAAATCATTTGATTTTTGTTTGTTTTTTTTCGTTTTTGAAAAATACTACTCTCACTTATGAGTTTCTATTTTTAGTGTTTTAAAAAAAGCAAGTTTTGGAAACTAAAAAAGATGTCCCTTTGGTAATTTGGTTTTTGAAAATTAACACTACTTCCACTTATTCTTTCTTTGATAATTATTTGATTTTTGGTTTTTTATTTTTGAAAATTAAGCTTATAAACACTACTTCTAAAGTTTCTTTCTTTGGTATCTCTATATTTTCCCATGTTTTCAAAAACCAAGTCAAGTTTTAAAAAGTAAAATTGTAATGGCGGGCTAAATTCTAATGGTTAATTGTAGATATAGTAAGTTTTATAAAAAATTGCAAATATAGCAAAATTTTTAAATCGTTTTTTTTAATTCTCGTTTTGTCCCTGTTTTGATTTAAGTCAATGATAGATTTCTAAAATTCTCGTATGTACATCTTCAAATTGTTCTACTCCTAATAACCGTTGGATACAAAATCAAGATCATTCTACAATTTCTCTCACTTACATCCAAAAAACTATCCGCCTTATTGCATCGAGAGCACCTAATAATTTACCCATTCTTTGAGGATTTCATCTTTGACTTTTTATCGTGGTTTTTGGATGTACTTCTATCACTGGTATAATGATGTGTGTTTTCCTTTTCTATACATCTGTTGGGTCTTTTGCTTTGATCTCGAACTATGAGGTCTTCTCATCTTTATGTATTTATATATTTATACATGCTTTGAAAAAAAAGAATATGCAAAAGAAATTGAGAGTAGAAAAGAAAGGATTAAATAATGATTCATTGCATGGAATTCAAATTGATGTGACATCTTTTAATAAACAATTATAAACATTAGATTCACAAGATTTGGTTTCCTCTTACTTTCGGCTGAATAGATAATTATTCTCCGTATTAATTGGACATCCACATCCATATAAGATAAGATGTTAAGCTAATATGCAATTGTGTGCATAAAATAATTATTTACTCGACACTTCAACAAACTACACAACTTTAAAATTACTCGCCAAAGCGAGCTTAGCTCAACGGTAATTGGCACGTACCCTCGACCAAGAGATCAGAGGTTCGAACCTCCCACCCCAAATGTTGATGTACTCGGAAAAAAAAAACTTTGAAATTACTTCTGGGAACTCCCATGCTATGCAAACTCGCTCAAAGTCTGGCATTAGCAAGGGGAAAGTTTATTTGGCCAAGATTGATTCCCCTACTGATTCTCCTGTTGATATTGAATCATCTTCCTTTGCTCAAGCTGTCAAGCTTAGTGAGTGGCAGAATGCTATGTCTGATGAGTATACTGCCTTAATGCAACAACAAACTTGGTCCTTAGTTCCTCTTCCTCCCAATAAGAATGTCATTGGGTGTAAATGGGTTTATCGTGTCAAACGTAACCCGGATGGTAGTGTTGCCCGTTACAAAGCCCGTTTAGTTGCCAAAGGGCGTTGATTATGATGAGACCTTTAGTCCGATAGTCAAAAAGCCTACGGTTCGTATTGTTCTCTCTTTGGCTGCTCAATATGGTTGGGATCTTCACCAACTTGATGTGAAGAATGCTTTTCTTCATGGTGATTTGAAAGAGGAAGTTTTTATGCAACAACCTCAAGGGTTTATTAGTAAGCAATTCCCTTCCTTTGTTTGCAAGTTAAACAAGTCCCTTTATGGCCTCAAACAAGCTCCTCGTGCTTGGTTTGAGTGCTTCACAAGCTCCTTGTTAACTTGTGGTTTTCGAGCTTCACTTTCTGACCCATCTCTGTTTGTGAGGAATGTTCGTGGCTCACTTACATACCTCTTACTATATGTAGATGACATTGTGTAGACTGGCAATGATCCATTATACGTTGCTTCTCTTATTGACCAGTTGAAGACTCGGTTTGTCATGACTGACTTAGGAAGCTTGTCTTATTTCCTTGGGCTTGAGATCAATCGTCTCTCTACTGGAATTCTTGTTACTCAGCACAAATATATGCGGGATTTGTAAGGAGAAATTGAAACACAATTGTTGTGTCGTGGAGGAAAACCACTGCCTTGAAAGCAATTTCGGCACGACCACGGTGCTAAATCGTTTTTGCCGGTTGCTCCCCAAGGTTAACACAACACCCTTCTCGTTCGTGCACTCGAGAGAGAAGGATTGGAATGAAGGAAACTTTGCTCAGAAACGAAGATGAGAAAATGAATGGAGAGGAAAAAATGAGATGATCCTTTGCTCAAACTTGCAGGCTTTTATAGGGAGAAACAGCCAACGGTCAACCACTCACGGAGTGCCACGTGTCAACCCATCAGCCATGGAGGCGCGGTCAGCTCGGGCAGCACAGATGGGTGACAAAGATGAAATTATCTTTGGCCAAAAAATAAAACCCACTTTACTTATTACGCGCGAGCGCGGTTACCCGAACCCACCCGTCCGACCGACCGGCGGCGCGCGCGTGTGGGGTGAAGACTTGGTTCCACTCCTAACCACTTTTACAAGAGAAAGGGAGAGTGTTTGTATAAAAACACTCTTCCCTATTCTAAACTTATCCATGTGGGACAAATGTCTTCACACATCACTACACTAGGCCAAGATTAAGTCATTCCCAACAATCCCCCACAAATGACTGTAAACAACATTTTCTGAGCAAAGGAGGAAATTAAACTTAAGCATTAATATCTTTCGATTTGAATTAACGCATAGTGAAGTAAGGCAATAACCAGCATAGAGAAAGTAAGTTACCTTTTGAACTTTCAATAGTCATGGTTTAGACCCCCACAACACGTTTGTATCCTCGTGTTTTCCTTGATTCCGCGATACAGTAGTAGAACAAGTGCAGTTTAAGGCCATGCACACAAATACCTTGGGTCATCGTGAAAGCTCTAGAAAGAGATTCATTACACTCTTTCATAGAAGGCGGCCACACCTTCACAATCACGTCATGCTTCATCAAGTCTACTGCAGTAAAGCACTCAAAATCTTGAGCTATGAAGACTTTTAAAAGTGTGTCCATCAAGTCCGTACTTGGACCACCCAATTAAAGGGCTATGGACTCATTTTGACAGTTTAAGTCCCATATATGCTGAGGACTCTAGAATTACTCTCCTTGTTAGGCCTTTGGTGAGAGGATCTGCCAAATTCCTCTCAGACCTCACATACTCCAAGGAGATAACTCCACTTTTCAACAACTGTTTCACAACTCCATGTCTTAGTCGTATATGCCTTCTCTTGCCATTATATACACTGCTTTTGGCAATTCCTATGGCTGCTTGTGAATCACAGTGCAAGGAGACTGGAACAGACGTCCCCCACAGTGGTACGTCTTGAAGTAAACTTCTCAACCACTCCGCCTCTTGCCCTGCAAGCTCGAGAGCTATAAACTCTGACTCCATGGTGGAACGTGCAATGCACGTCTGTTTTGCAGACTTCCATGATATAGCTCCTCCACCATAGACAAACACATACCCGCTAGTAGAACTTACTTCGTCGTTATCGGTTACCCAATTTGCATCACAATAACCTTCTAATACTGCAGGAAATTTATTAAACTGCAAACCGTAATCTATTGTACCTTTAAGGTACCTCAACAAGCGACGAAGTGCAACCCAATGATTTTTATCAGGATTATGTGTGTACCTACTCAATCTACTCACAGCATATGCAATATCAGGTCTAGTATAATTCATCAAATACATCACACTACCTATAATTTTTGCATATTCAGATTGAGAGACACTATTCCCTTTATTTTTCTTAAGTTTCATACTAGCATCATAAGGTGTTCTTACAGGCATATCATCAAAACAATCAAATCTCTTTAGCATCTTTTCAACATAGTGTGATTGATTCAAAGAATATCCATTTTCGGTTTTCCTCAATTTAACACCAAGTATCACATCAGCCTCACCTAAATCTTTCATCTCAAAGTGTGAGGATAAAAACAACTTGGTATTATTTATTACTTCTAAATTCGTACTGAAAATAAGCATATCATCAACATACAAGCAGATAATCACATAATCAACACCAAACAATTTCGAGTAAACACATGTGTCAGAAGAATTTACCCTAAACTCATTGTTTACTAAGGTATTATTAAATTTCTCATACCATTGTTTGGGAGCTTGTTTAAGACCATAAAGAGATTTTTTAAGCTGACATACCTTGTCTTCTTGACCAGAAACTACAAAGCCCTCAAGTTGTGCCATATATATCTCCTCTTCTAAATCTCCATTGAGAAATGCTGTTTTTACATCCATCTGATGTATTAACAGCCCACGAATAGCTGAAAGAGCGACTAGACATCTAATAGTAGCTATTTTAGTTACAGGAGAATAAGTATCAAAGTAATCAATACCTTGTTTTTGTGAATAACCCACAACCACTGATCTAGCCTTGAATTTTTCAATTGAGCCATCTGGTCTAGTTTTCCTTTTAAAGATCCACTTACATCTAATAGGCTTACTACCCTTAGGTAAATCTACCAAGTTCCACGTTTGATTCATAATTAAAGAATCCAGTTCACTTTTAATGGCCTCTTTCCAGAAACTAGAATCTACAGATTTTAAGGCCTCTTGGTAGGTTTTAGGATCCTCATCTATTAGATACATGCATGCAAATTGATCGTCAATTTTATCTGAGTTTTCAACAAGGAAAACAGTTAAAAAATCTGATCCGAAATCTTTCTCAGTTCTCTTTCTTTTACTCCTCCTAGGTTCAGATTCATGCATAATATCAGCAGTAGATGAAGGACAAGCAGACACCTGACTAGATCGTGAGATATTAACTGGCTCATTTTTAATCATAGGAAAAATGTGTTCGAAAAATTCAGCATCTCTATATTCACAGATTGAATTATCATCTAAACACATGAACCTATATGCAGCACTATTATGAGCATACCCAATAAACACACAATCAAAGGTTTTAGATCCTACCGTAGGTTTCTTAAATACCGGATATGCCACTTTAGCTAAGCACCCCCATACCTTCAGATAGCTCAGGTTCGGCGAATATCCTTTCCAAAGCTCGTATGGTGTCTTATCCAGCCTTTTGTGAGGAACTCTGTTAAGAACAAAACAGGCAGAAACCACAGCTTCCCCCCACATACTGTTAGGTAATCCAGAACTTATTAACATAGCATTCATCATTTCTTTTAATGATCTATTTTTACGCTCAGCTATGCCATTTTGTTGAGGAGAATATGGTGCAGTACTCTCATGGATAATACCATTTAATTCACAAAACTCCTTGAGAGACTTGTCACTGTATTCACCTCCTCTATCGGATCTTAACCTTTTGATCTTTTTATCTAGTTGGTTTTCTACTTCTGCTTTGTATTTCCTAAACATGCTACTAGCTTCATCTTTCGATTTCAGAAGATATATTTTCGTGTATCTAGAGAAATCATCAACAAAGGATATATAATAGTTTTTTCCACCTTTGCTAGTAGTGTTTTTGAAATCAGCTAGATCAGAGTGAATTAATTCAAGCAATTCAGTACATCTAGTTGTAACAGGCTTAAACGGTTTTCTAGCAAATTTTGCCTCTACACATACTGAGCATCTACTATCATTAGGAGATTCTGATACATTAAGAAGATGCAGTTTTTTAAGCCTTTTAATAGATGCAACGTTCACATGACCTAGTCTACCATGCCATACATCAATAGATTCAACAATATAGGCAGAACGAGATGTACTTTCATTCATTTCGGCAAGAATAGAGACAGTGTTTAACACAAAAAGACCATCAGCTAAGTACCCCTTACCAACAAAGTCACCATTTTTAGTGATGACAACCTTGTCAGCTTCAAAGACAATTTTAAGTCCTGCCCTGTTCAACAAACTTCCAGACACCAGATTCCTACGCAATGAAGGAACATACAATACATCATTCAAAGATAATGTTTTTCCAGAAGTAAGTTTTAAGAGAACCTTCCCTTTGCCAAGTACTCCAGCAGTGGCCGAGTTCCCCATATACACGCATTCGCCGTCAACAGTGTCATGGAACTCGTGGAACAAGCTTCGATTTGAGCAGAAGTGTCTCGAGGCACCAGTGTCAAGAATCCAGTCTGATTTATTCTCCACCAAATTAGCCTCCACCACCACTGCAGCAATGATATCGTCTGCTTCAACCACGTTGGCTTGTGCACCATCAGGCATCCGATCTGGTTTCCCTTTCCTCTGGTTGCACTGATAGGATTTGTGCCCAGGTTTTCCGCAGACATAACATATAAGCTTGGACTTCTCCTTCTCTATTTTCCTGCTAGGAGACTTGAATGGATGGTTCTTCTTCTGCGAGGATTTGTCTTTATTTTTATTTTTGAACCTGTCTTTTGATGCAGCAGAAGATTCAACTAAATTAGCATTAACTGAATTCAAAGACTTAGATTCCAACTTATCCTTTTGCCTGTTGGCTTCTTCAGTTCGCATGTGACTGATCAATTCTTGTAACGTCAGGTCCTTCTTCTTGTGCTTTAAATGATTGCGGTAGTCGCTCCATGAAGAAGGGAATTTTTCGAGCAAGACATTCGCCTGGAGAATCTCGCACATCTTCATACCTTCTGTCAGAATGTTTGCCACTAGATTCTCGTACTCGTGAACCTGGTCCATCACTGGTTTGTCGTCCGTTATTTGGAACCGCATCCGGAATCGGTGGTTATAATATAATCGACCTCCAGTTGTTCGAAGAAGATGAGCAGCTTCTGAGACCAGCGGCGGTAGTTAGAACCATCCAGAGGTTCTAGTTTGGATAGATCTGGAACATGCTTCTTGGTTTTGATGGACATTTTCAAATTGCTTTCAACTTGTAAGGAGAAATTGAAACACAATTGTTGTGTCGTGGAGGAAAACCACTGCCTTGAAAGCAATTTCGGCACGACCACGGTGCTAAATCGTTTTTGCCGGTTGCTCCCCAAGGTTAACACAACACCCTTCTCGTTCGTGCACTCGAGAGAGAAGGATTGGAATGAAGGAAACTTTGCTCAGAAACGAAGATGAGAAAATGAATGGAGAGGAAAAAATGAGATGATCCTTTGCTTAAACTTGCAAGCTTTTATAGGGAGAAACAGCCAACGGTCAACAACTCACGGAGTGCCACGTGTCAACCCGTCAGCCATGGAAGTGCGGTCGGCTCGGGCAGGCGCGGTCAGCTCGGACAGGCGCGGTCAGCTCGGGTAGCACAGATGGGTGACACGTGGCGGCGGAAAAAAAAAGGAAGATGAAATTATCTTTGGCCAAAAAATAAAACCCGCTTTACTTATTACGCGCGAGCGCGGTTACCCGAACCCACCCGCCCGTCCGACCGACCGACGGCGGCGGCGGCGCGCTCGTGTGGGGTGAAGACTTGGTTCCACTCCTAACCACTTTTACAAGAGAAAGGGAGAGTGTTTGTATAAAAACACTCTTCCCTATTCTAAACTTATCCATGTGGGACAAATGTCTTCACACATCACTACACTAGGCCAAGATTAAGTCATTCCCAACAGGATTTGCTTACTAAATTTGGCATGTCAGAAGGCAAGGTATGTAATACACCTTGTTCTACTACTTTTTCTCCTTCTTCTGCTGTTTGCTCTCCTGAGGATGCTACAGCCTATCGAAGCATTGTTGGTGCCTTGCATTACTTGACCTTTACTCGCCCGGATATTTCCTTTGCCGTTAGTCGAGTGTCTCAGTTTATGCACTCCCCATCTCATGATCATCTTGCTGCTGTCAAGCGTATTTTACGCTACTTGCGTGGTACTTTGTCCTTGGGACTTCATTTTCGGGCTGGTTCTTTATCCCTCAGTGCGTTTTCTGACTCGGATTGGGCTGGCAATCCGGTTGATCGTCACTCAGCAACAGGATTTGTTATTTTTTTGGGGCCAAATCCTATCTCTTGGATTGCCAAGAAGCAGACGACTGTCTCACGCAGCTCTACAGAGGCTGAATACCGTGCCATGGCTGCTACAACTGCTGAAATTTCGTGGCTTCAACAACTTCTCCGTGAGCTTTTTGTTTCTATCCGTTCTGCTCCTACTCTTTATTGTGATAACAAATCTGCTATTCAGTTGGCTAGGAATCCGGTTTTTCATGGCCGTACCAAACACATCGAGGTGGATCTTCATTTTGTTCGGGAGCGTGTTGTCTCCAAAACTCTTCAGCTGCAGTTTCTTCATACTGAGCTTCAACCTGCAGATTTATTTACCAAGGCTTTGACTGCTGATTGTCTGGTTTTTCTTCGATCCAAACTCATGGCTTCCTCGTCATTCGTTTGAGGCGGCATATAGGATATATGTGAATTCTTGTGTTTGTTTTGTATTTTCTTTATTATTATTTGCCTCATAAGCTCTGTTCAGTAGCTTGGCTCACCTCTTGTATAAATACCTTTATCTTCAATTAATAAAGTGAGGTGTTTAAATTACTGTTGACTCTGAAAATCAGCAATAATAAAACACCTTTTTCTATATAAACATATATGGAAAGAAAAAAAAGGTGTGTTTTGAGGATTATTTTTTAGTCGTGATAAAAATATTTTTCAAATTTTTTATAGTTTTTAATTCTACAATGAGATTCAATTTTGAACAACTTTAAAAATGTTTGATAAGCGGCGCTTTTTCTAGAAGTACTTTACTTAGAATTATTATCTCTAAAAGTCCTCTCAAACCTAATTAATTTGGTAGAAGTATTTCTCACTATTAATCCACAAGTCATGACAAGCCTACCCTCTATTGAAAAAGGTCTCTCATTAATACTTTAAAAAAGAGAAAAAAAAAAAAAGTCTCATTAATGGTGGGAAGATTTTATTATCCCATATATTTACCTTTTGGAGATGAAAGGAGACCAACATGTGCTCATATAATTAAAAGAAAAATTTTAAAAATCAAACCTTTTTTGGTGTGTATTATCACTATGAATAAAAAAAATGAAAATCAACTTTGTGGGTTAGAATCCCAAGAACTTTCTTTTATCATGCAAAAGTTGAGTGGAATATTGTTAAGAATTATAAGAGATATTATTTTTAGCATATAATTTCAATTTAATTTCTATCATATATATACATATTAAGGTGGGAATTCAAACATCTAAGCTCTGGATTAAAGGTAGATGTCTTAAACCAATTAAACTATATTCCTCGACTTAAAATTTCGTTTACATCATATAACCCATAAATAAAACATTTTATGTGTGACACAAGTAGTAAACTTGACATTCAATTACAAGCATGTGCATAAAAGGGTTGTATTAAATTTGAACCAAATAAAAAAAAAAAATCAAAGAGATTGAATAAAGAGAAATGGTATAACGAAATAAGTGGATTTTAAATTTTTGAAAGATAGATAGGGAATCATTTACTATAAAACTAAATCAAATCAACTCAAATTTTATATTCTCAAGAGAAAAAAAAATCAAAATTTAATTATCAACTTAATAGACTAAAGTTATTGTAATGGATAGCAATTTAATGTTTGTTTTGCAAATATAACAACTTTTAAAAAAAATGCAAATATGATAAATCTATCAATGATAGACTCACTTTATAGACTCAAAATCATAATGCATGTAGTCTACAATCACTGATAAAATAGTCAATCAGAAATAATTATAATTGTGATTGAAGTCTATCATTGACAGACTTCTATCATCGATAAACTTTAATTTTGCTATATTTATAAATAATTTTAGATTTTACTATAGTTGCAATTATTTTAGTCTATTTGTGCAAACAACCCTAGAATAATTTAGGTGCACAAATTTTTCATTCAAATGTATAGCTTGTGTTTTCAAGACCAAAAATTTACTCAAATTAAACCAATTATGAAGGTTTGAGTTGTTATGTAACAACTTCCTATTTGAAATGACTAAGTGAATATTAGAAGGAAAAAAATTATTTAAAAAAAAAATTGAAAGGAAAGAGGGTTAATTTATAACCTTTGACAAAAAAGCCATTTCTAGATGATTAATTCTAGTTAAAACATTGGATTGGTGATCCCAAAAATCATTCTCAATTCTCAAGCTTTTACCTTTTTGCAGTAATTGTTAGTTTGAGGCACTTTTTCCAATTAAGAAGGAATTTGAAACTATCTAAAATGATCTTTCTTGGAATAATACAAAGTTATTTGCATATAAATTCATATTTTATTGCAATTTTAAACTAAAAAATAATTTGGAGCAAGTGCCTTCCACTATCAATTTATTTTGTTTTTGGAACTTTGGATGGTGACTGCCTACATCTGGCTGAGAAGTAATTAATTCTCATTTTTCACATTCAATCTTTCAATGAGTACAGAGATGTTTTAAGGGCCGGTAATTGACATGTACTCTCGACTATGAGGTCAGAGGTTCGAATCTCTCCACTCAAAATGTTAATGTACTCAAAAAAAAAAAATTATAAATGTTTTAGAGAGATAATCAAGTTTATTAAGGTTGAATTAAATAATCATTTTGTTTTTAGTTTTCTACTTTTTAAAATTATACTTGTTTTTTCATAATCATTTTTTAAGTTTTTTACCTTTATTAAAAACATGATTACGACTTTGTTTAAAGTTTTATGAATTTATTTAGCATTTTAATGTATTTTTCTATACATATTTAATAATAATATTTTGGGATAATTAAATGGTAAAAATGTGTTGTGTGCCAACATAATTGAGACTGATTAAATATATTTGTTACCAACCTGAACATAACTTAACTGGTTAAGGTATATGTCCTCGATCAAGAGGTCAGAGATTTTGAATCATCTCATCCCACATATGGTTGAAATTTAAATAAAATAAAATTGAAAAAAAAAACCCTAAATACATTTACTATGGATGTGACTTAGAGCACAAGTTCATGTAATATCACATGTTAAAATCAAAATTTCAAACTAAAATAAAACATTTATGATACTTCATTAATGGTTAGTGTTTGATTTTAATCTAACATTTACTATAGTCTACATAGTCTATATAATTTATCAACTAAATTCCAATATTTATTAAACTACTACAAATTTTTCCAAAAGATATTACAATTTTCAATCATTTTTCCAAGTACCCTTTTGTATAAATCAATGAGAAGCATCAAAAAGAGGCACTAATTAATTAAAGAATCTTTCCTTGTCAATAGAGGATTTTAATTTTTTTTTTTTTTCTTTTGAGTCCAAGAATATTTGGAAATGGAATTTCGAACCTCTAACCTATTTGGTCAAGAGTATATGTCAATTACCGTTGAACTATGTTCACTCTAACATATCCAACTATTGATCTAAATTTATGTGATAAATACAAAATATCTTTCCCCTTCTAGATTGATTCACTCAAACTTATCTCTATAACCTTTTTTTAAGTAAATATATAATTAGATTTTTGAATGTCAACGTAAACATTGTTCAACTAACATAAAACTTACTAACCAAGACATCTATGGTTTGAATTCCTCACACCCTACATTTGTCAAAATAAATTAAAATTTTAAAATAAGGTTTTTTTTTTTTTATCAATGTCTTGAAATTAGGAATATTTAAGCAAGTAGATTTATTTTCTATAAATATTTAAATATGTATGTTCTTCTAAAAATAATTACAAAGAGGCAAGTAGACATAGGCTATTCCACTAAGTATTAAAGCCAGAAGTTGAGGAATTATGGTTGAAAAATGAGAAACAGTCATTGTCTTGTAGTGCATTATTAGGGCAGCAAAACCTTTTTTTTGTTTTTTTTTTTTTTTTTTTTTTTGAAAAGCAAAACAGTTTGTTTTTATTTTATTTATCAATTTCTTTAGATTCTTATGTAAGATTAATGAATCTTTTAGTAATGATTACAATTTTTGGACCTTGAATCATGGGGGTGTGAATTATTTTCAAACAATTCAAACTTAATCTGAAATTCAGCACAATTATTACTATTTTTTTTGTTTTTGAAAGGGTTCTTTTTAATATACTTATGGTTACTAGGTTCTAACTAATATT
The DNA here is from genome assembly GCA_017139565.1 of Luffa aegyptiaca. NCBI lineage: Eukaryota > Viridiplantae > Streptophyta > Magnoliopsida > Cucurbitales > Cucurbitaceae > Luffa > Luffa aegyptiaca. The sequence goes on from CM029396.1 coordinate 3,099,315, forward strand.
TTAAATAAAGTATTGCAAAGGAAGAATCTAAGGACCTTTTACTTTAAATTTATTTTATGAAATAGTTTTTCAAGAAAATGTAATGTACTATAGTAGCTAGCTCACGTTATTGAAACTCGTCGATGCATGGGCACAACTGTTTCAATGATTTTTATTTTTATAATTTTTTTGATAACATGTTTGAACTGAAGACCTCTTGGTCACAACTCACAAGTACAAATTTTATACTAGTTGAGCTATGCTCATGTTGGCATCAATTATTTTTATTTATCGTCGATAGAAATTTACTTTTGTCGATGATATCTAAAAACATTTCGACAATTTTATTTATCCTTAACGACTTTTGTGGTGATAAAAAAAAATAGTTTAGATTGTAAGGAATTCTTTCGACAAAATATTTTGTTCTTTTACTTAGATTTCAAGAACAACCCCTCAATTATTTGCTTAGAATTTTTCTTTAAACTATTTTTTTAGTATAAAAGTTTGATATTTTTTAGAAAGTTATTATTTTTCTTATTTTCTTTGTGTATTCTGATAAGCATCACATTTTCTAATAAAAAAATCAGAGTTGTCTCTTCCTAATAATTTTTTTTCATTTGTAAGTAATTATTTAATTTCAATGTACACAATAATGCATTAACTTTTACAAGTCATTAAAATACAACTTGAAGCAATTTCTAGCTAAGGGTAGCCCCTTAAAATTATTTTTAACACTTGGTGTGGCCTACTTACTTTACAATATAGTTCTTAACATCATATATTTTCATAGTAGATTTTGTGGATTTTGTTTTAAATTTTTTCAATATATATTTTATTTCTTGCTTTTAACAATGAAGATAGTTATGAAGTATATAATGTTTGAATAATGTATACCTAGCTAAACATTCTTTATCAACAACCAATAACTAGAAAAATATTGCTATATTAATCTAACTTTGCAGACCATTAAATCAAAAATATTAGGTTAAATTATAAAAAATGCCCCTGAACTATGGGGTTTGTTTCAAAAATGCCCCTGAACTTTGAAAAGTTTAAAAAATACCCTTGAACTTTGAAAAGTGTTTCAAAAATACCCTTGCCGTAAGTTTTTGGATGGAAACCGTTAGAATTTACGGTGAGAGGAGGAAAAAAGAAGAAGCATTTTTCAATAAAGGTATTTTTTAAATTTTTTTGAAAGTTCAAGGGTATTTTTGAAACTAAAACTTTAACGGTTTCCATCCAAAAATTAACGACAATGGTATTTTTGAAACATTTTTCAAAGTTCAGGGATATTTTTGAAACTTTTCATAGTTCAGGGGCATTTTTGAAACAAACCCCATAGTTCAGGGGTATTTTTTATAATTTAGCCAAAATATTATACTATGTACTTCAATATACCACTTCTCAAAATTAAACTCTCTCGATTGATAAAGATTCAATTTGAAACACGCAATTGTTCCTTTTCGCATTTACGAATAATGAACTACCAACCTTTTCACTAATGACATTATTTCATTTCATTTCATACCCATAATATATTACAGGCTTGTTCGTCACCAACAACAGCGACAACCAGATGACACAACTGAATCAACTGACAAAATCCCAGTTGAATCCAACGCTAGCCAGCTCCCTTCGTAAGTTCAAATCTCTCATCTCTCCAATCGAAACACGTTCGACAAAAAAGATAGCTAGCGAGCGAGCGGGAGAGGAGAGAGAAGGAAAATAATTAACTACATGATGGAACAAGCATTAACATTGTCATCACTAAAAAAAGAGACATAGTTTTCTTCATGTGGATCAGTTGGAAAGGCTTGCACAACATTCCTTACAAAGCCAGAAGGAGCCTTCTTGTCATAAGCACCTGAGACATAAGGGTAATGAACAAGATGCTGTGGAATGTAAGGCCAAAATTCTGCTCTTTTTCCAGTGCTTTTTACTCTCTTAAGCACTTTGTTTGCATCAACATATCCACTAACCCTCACCCTGTGTTGCTTTCTCATCACCTCCACTGACTTCACTCCTGTGTATCATTTTTCACATCCGTGAATGTTCGGGTCAGTTTTCAAAACTTTTGTATGTATCTATTTCATCGTTGATATAGGTATTGAGCTTTTTTGTTTCCTTTACGAAGTGAATTCTTAACTATACTCAAATTCACAGATAAAATGATGATATAACATCAAAACAAATTACTTTGGGCCAACTTTATGATAAATAAAAATATCGTTTCAAAATTGAAAACTTTCCCACGCGGTATGAACTCAATAAGATGTATATAACATCATAAATATGGAATAGAAGATTCACACGATCTCTTAGAAGAAGCAAAAATGTCTTAATTACTTAAAAGTTATATGTCCCTATTGAAAACTCATTAGGGATGTTACTATACTAACAAATACCCTTTTGAAATTTGGACAATATACTTCTCTGGACGATCAGTGACGACAACAACATAGAAATTTTTAACTTAAGAGAGAGAGTGAGGACCTTTCATAGAAGTGACAGCATTTCGAACTCTTCTTTCACATCCATCACAATCCATCTTCACTTTGATCTCAACTGTCTAAAAACACACAAAACATTGAAAATTTTCTACTCGTATTAAAGAGAGATATATCGCTACGTCGATTTTTAAGAATTCTTGACACCAGAATTTATCGATAAAGATAAAATCTTTATTGGTACCTGCATTAGTTTGCGCTTGCTTCTTGTTGGCGTGACAATGCAAAAGTTGGAAAGATAATCAAGAGCTCCCATTTTTCCTTTCCCCTTCCCAAAAGCAAAACCAAAGAGAAAATGAAATGTTCACTAGAGACTTGGCTCATATATAAGAGAGGTACCATCCTTTTAAAATAAGTTTAATTTAATTTAAAGAGATGGACCATTTCTATTAGCCTTTAAGATTAAAGATAAGTACAAAAGCATTGTCATTTGTATATAGAAAGGCCTTTGAAATGATGATAGAGGCAATATTGGTTATGGGTGTGTTATACTTTTTCTTTATCTTTTTGCCCTTTAGTTATTTTATTTTTATGTTATTATATTTTTGTTTAATGGGAATTTTTATTTTTATTTATTTATTTTTTTTTTCTGCTTTACAGTTGTTTGTAATAATTGTGAAACCTACACTAATGTTAATTCCCTCCTTTTTACTTAATTGAAAAGGAGAGTTCTTTCATTGTCAAAAAAAAAAAAAAAAAAAAAAAAAGTTTCTTTCATTTCATTGCAATTAATTTAGGTAATGAGTAGTGGTATAAGGAATAAATGGCATGACTTTTTGTGCAAACTAGGTGGAGTTTTAGCCAATTCTTTCACCTATAAATTTCTTTTTTTTTTTTTTTTTTATCGACCTTCTTTTTCACATGTTTTCAAAAACTAAAGTCAACTTTTGAAAAAAAAAATGTTTTAAAAAAAAATGTTTTTTTTTTTTAGAATTTGGTTAGGAATTCAAATATTACCTTAATAAAGATGAAAACAATGGTAAAGAAATGGAGAGATAACAAGCATAATTTTCAAAAATCAAATAGTTATCGAAGAAGGGTCTAAATTGTGATACAGCAACCTATTTTTCGTTTGTGATAATCTAAAATTATCGGCTCTCTAAATGAATGTTTCACATTCCCTACTGATTGTTTCCTTATGTAATCTGAGTTTTTCTAATTGGACAAGGTGAAATAGATATCTACTATTTGAAAAATGTAAACAGAGAGAGTAATTTTTTATGTTACAATATCATTTCATTATAGACAGACCAAAGAATTTTAATACATCACCAAATGAATGGTCACTTACAAACACTTGTACCATGTCAATTGCTTTTTCTAAATAATACCAAACCAAACAAATAGAAATTTTCACAACCTAGCATTTTAAAGTATTCGAGTCGACTTGCATGTATATTTGACATCCTAGGTTTTTTTTTTTTCTTTTTTCGAGTTCAACAATATTGCAAGAGTAAGATCAAACCATCAACCTTTGGAATGATAGTCTTATGCAATAAGCTAGGTTCAAATTGGCATTTGACGTCCTAGCTGGTTGATGACGGATAAAAAATGATCGAATTGGCTTATGAGAGTTTGTAGTGTTAATTTTCCCAATGGAAAAATAGCAACAATTTGTTCAAGAGGTTGCTTTTCTATTTTCAATAACCACCTCCATAAAGCTAGATTCAAAGTATGGCTTCTTTTATACCTAAAAATTCTGATATATCTTATCTAATTTGGGGGTGTGGATGGTTTGTAATCAACATCATTACATCTCAAATTTGAGAAGACTGACAAAATAACAACCAACATGTTAAAGCATAGATTCTAATACCATTATTAAAAGTTGACACCCACTAAATTTCACAACAAATAATGATAGAAGTATTAGCGAAATGTCATTGTAACTTTATTTTTTATAACGATCAAATTTTCAAATCTTAACCAAACATTAAAAACAAAAGAATAGAATTTTGAAAAGTATTTTCATTTTCCTTGAAATTTAACTGACTTTAAAAACGCTTTGAAGTACATGTTACAAACCAAAGAAAATTTTGTCAATCTAAATATAGCTAGGTAGATAAGATACCAATTACCATCCTAAAAATCAATGGTTCGATCCCCTGCTCAAAAATTATTGAATTTTAAGAAAAGAAAACAAGGAAAATTGTAGTACATAAACAATTAAAACAAAATTATTATCAAACCCTCAAAATGGAGTAATTGTCTAACTTGGTATCATGAATAGCTATAGTTAGGTAGGTTCTAATCATTGCTTAGACTATGGAAAGTTTGGTATTTCCCATTATACAAGACAGATTTCCCAGCAAGCCAAGGTGAGATCAATTGCAGATCAATCAATATTCAGAAATCCATGTTGACAAATGAGAAAACATAGTAGTTCTATAAAAGATGCAGAAATTTGCATCACCCAGATTACATATAAATATTAAAACATGTGTGAAAAATGTTTACGTTCATCAAATTTCTTCATCTTCACCTAGATTACATCTAAATATCACGATGAGACGTGCGAAAAATGCTTACTTTCATCAGATTTCTTCAACTTTTTCCCTTGCATGCCATTCCAAAAGGCGCCAGCGCTCACAACCTTCTTTCCAGGTAATTGAACTTCCAGTACCTGGTGAAATAACCAAAGCGCACCAGAATGAAAATGTTTTTTTTTTTTTTTTTTTTTGAGAAGAAACATAGAACTTTCATTCAAGAATGCCACAACAAAAACAGCCAAAGGACAAGGGATAAGGCATCCCTTTCCGAGAAAAACTACACAAAAGCCTTCCAATGAAGCATAATCATGGCAGCCGAATAATTACAAAAATTTCTATCAAGGGCACTCCAATTAGAGGCCGATTGCTGTACAACATCACAAAAAATATCACCAGAATGAAAATGTTGAAAACAAGTTTGCGCAAAATGGTAGTAATTCAACTTTATTCTAGGTATAAGTGTGATGTTGTGTATTTTAGAGAACAAGTGAAGAGATGTACCATTATTAACAAAGTGAGAAATGCAAGTGATCTCTGTGGAACTCTTTTTGAAGGAAGGGCAAAGAAATTGTAGAGAAATGTCATAAAGGCAATCTTATGCAATTTATGGTTGGAAACAAATAATAAGATTTTGAGGGGTGCAACTAAGGAGTGGGTGCATGTGTTCTTGATAATGTGTTTAAAACTTGACTATTCTTGGTGGTTTTTTTTTAGATTAAAAAAAAATAGACTTTATTCCTTTTCAGTAATTGCTATTTGCTTCAAATTGGGAAGATCTTGGCTGTGAAACTTGTATTTTGGGAGGTTTGTGAAGCTTGATGCAAGTTTTTGTGATTTTTTCTTTTTAATCCAGTATCAGGGCCCTTAATCTAGAGGGCACTACCCACCTCAAACCTCGACCTAAGAGACTTAGAGTTTTCCTTATTAAGTTCACTCGAAGGTTCAAACACAGATGAAAACATTAATGAAAAGTTCTCTCCTTGTTTACATAAAAAAGATGCAAGTGATCTAAAAGCAAAACATCCAGCCCTAATATTAATCATGATTATACACAACATTCATATAAGCATAATATATATAGGCTACAATATGGAACCAACCTCAAGTGCCGTGCGCCCTCCACATGGAAACACCAAAGCATCCTTGATAAAGCGGATCTCGTCTGCTTGAGTCTCCTGACTACTACAATTGGTGCAAACCCTTGTAGTAATGATTTTAAATTCTAGGATATTGTTCTGACCACTTTTCTCGTCAGCAACGACAACCTTAGCCCGTGTTCCAGGCCATCCTGCAAATGCCCGAACCTAGAGGGTATGCATGTTTTAACCGCAAAGTTGAACAAAAAGAAGAGCAGAATTACCTTATTGTGTAGGACATAAGCCTCTTGATCAAATGACAGCCATGCCTCATCTGGAGCTATCTGCATAATAAGAGCCAGATTCCAGATAACTTAAATAGTTTCTTAAGATATGTACTTTTTCTTAATAGCCAAGGTGTTGTTGGTGCCACTCCGATCATTTATATATGCTCATGGCCTAAGCTCACTAATCTCTGGAGACACTTCACCTACCTCAAGGCCAACATTAGGAGAACAAAGATTTTAAATTCTCAACCCGAAAAACTTGAAACTAGGATCTCGGAGACTGAATCCACAAGCTTGAAGGCTAGAAATCGATACTTATAGCTCATGGTTTTCTAGTTTTTTCTTTGCTTTAGTGTAGGTCTAAATATTTTTTAACTAATTATAAAAGAATGAATACGCAATTCTTATTACTAATATATTGAATGATCAAATGAGTAATTATTGTGTCACTTTCCCTGTCTAAAGCATATATCAACTAAAATTCACTCTCGTTTTATTCGACTAATATATCTATCATAGAAGACCTCAACCAAGGGTACCTTTGGAGCCTTGGTAGCTTTAGATTCGTCTTGAGGTTGTGCCTTCTTTTCAGCAGATCCATCAAGTATAGAAGGAAGTTCCCGAACCAAAAGTTTAGAGCCTGCACATGAAAATGGAAAAAGCAAGCAGATTAGAAGCTTCCTCTATCGACTGTTTCCAGTTTTATACTTGTCCTCTGTAGTTCTACTTAAACCTTTTCAAGTAGCTCAATTAAAACTATGTATGTAATACAAAAAGTTTGTAAAATAGAACTATTTTTTTTATTATATTTCTTCAATTGAGTTTAATGTATTTCATTCTAGAAGTTAATGGTATTTCATTTGCAATTTTTTAAATAATACCTTTGAAATGATTATGTAACTTCACCTTCAATGGTTAAAAAAACACGTGTTATGATCATTAAAAGTAAAGTTGCATAATAATTTTAAACTTTCAAGTATTATCAACTTCCACGTTATTTATAAACCTTTGGAACTCTGAGATAGGTTCGATTAATATGGTGTGTGAGGTTTTAACGCTTCCTTTTACTCATTTTTTTTTATTTAACCTAGAGCTCCTTTTTGTTAATTTTCAGTGCTCTTTTTTCCCCTTCTGTATGGTCTTTTTCTTCTACCTTTACTCTTTTCAATGAAACCCAGATCATTTTAGACTAACAAAATGCACTTCAAAAGTTATAAATTTTTGGTATTATGATCTAATTTATATTATCAATTGTAAGAGTACTTGAAATCCACACCACCCTTTACATGACACATGAAACTAAGAAGTTCCAATATGCTAAAGAATAAAAGAAAAGATGACTTAGAAACAACATCAAGGTCAAGCGAAGTTCATGACAGACACTGAATGCCCACCTTCTAAAAATAGCAATGCAAGTAAATCGGGTGCCTGCTAGCAAATCGAATCAGAGATTAGTAAAGAAGTGTGAAGTGAACTCTCCACCTTCAAGAATTTAAACATGAAAGTAGTTTAATCTGTTGTGATAGCTATGCAGGGTGAGACTTTACAAAGACCAAAATGAAAGTTTTCAGATGATGCATAACGTGCAGGACAAGACATGAGACAAGTAGCTGAATTCATGAAACCTCTCTACTTGAAAGGGTTGGGGGAAAAAATGGAAAACAATTTGCACCTCGAAAAGTTGACTCCATCTCAATTTTATTTTAATTATAATTTATAAATGAAACATGTGATGGACTTTCAGATTTCAACCACTAAGACTTAACAGGAACCAATAATCAAGACATACATACATGTCATATTGCTTAACCAGTAAACGCATAACAAGTATACCTTAATTTGCTCATCAACTTCAAATTTTTCAGAAGCAATGATGGGTCCAGCATCCAATGCACGAACTGTGAAGGCTAATGATACACCAGTCTCCTTAACACCGTCCTAAAAGTGGGGAAAAAGTCTTACTATTACTAGAAGATATTGATAAATTGAATTCAATATACTGAGTATCAGTAACTTATAAGCATAAGCAACCTGCAATGCCCTCTGAACAGGGGCAGCACCACGATATAATGGCAATAGACTTGGGTGAATATTGACTGTCCCTGAGGGATCATAATTACAAAAGAGACTATTTAAACAACTCCAAGAGGAAGAAAAAGAAAACAATTAACTCCAAGTCCCAAACTTGACCAGGTTCTCTTTACATCTCATGAAAGATTCTTCTACTTCCTCCTAATTCTAGCCATATTTCCAATCATAGTTTTTAAATTTGGATACTAACAAGAAATAAATGGCTTACCCAATGCTGGAATATTGAGAAATTTGGTCGGTAAGATATTTCCATAAGCTGCAGTAATACATAGTTCTGGTTGCAAAGCCTTCAAGGTGCTCAAAAACATGTCCTGCAAGAAAAATAAGAAAAAGAGCCTACATGACTTCAAAAAATTTCCAATTAAGAGGGTATTACACAAGGTTCAGAAGTCTCACATATCATATTATTGTAACAAAGTCTAAAAACTTTCACCATTGATCATATGCAAAAAGTGAGAATATATCAAAAATGGTTCTTATGAAAAAATAAGAAATACACTATCCTCGAGAGTATTACTGTGTGTCCAAGCGCAAAGAGATCATAAAGTTGCAAGTATCCCCTGTCAAATAAATTATCATCCACCACATCTTTTAGTCCTCATACATAAAACAAATTTATTATGCACTTACAAAATAAACATACAAGGTCATTCTTCATAGCAAGAGCTAAACTTGATGCCGGTGTTTTACACTTTTATACACTCTCACACCATGCTAAAACTTTCCACATTTTCAAAATTCAGTTGTGTCTACCATCATGGCAAGCAGAATCAAAACCTTAGATGACACTTCTTCCTTTACATGATCTATAACAACTTCACATCAAAGAAAAAGTAACATTACTTCTCCAGCTTTTTCAGGTGTAAGAATAAGGTCAGAAGAGAAGCCTTTATCGAGGGCATATTGCGCAACTGGAGAAGGCATCATCTTTCTACCCCTATCCCTTCTAGATGGCGGCTGAGTAACAATAGCTGCAACCTAAAGGGTTTAACATTAGTCATATCAAAAACTCATTGTTGTAAACTAAGATAACATTATCACTTATTTTTTATAATAAGAAACAATGTTCACAAGGTATGGTGAGATTAGAATCAGATCACAAAATTCACCTACCAGGAAGAGAGAGAAAAAAAGAAGGGGGAGAAAATCCATATATACATTCATTCATAGCAGAAGGTCATTCTTTTTTATTAATTATTAACGGCTTGCACCAAAGACGCTAAAAGCAAGTTCAATTTCCCTTCGACATTTAAAGGATAGTCAATGGTCATAAACTCTATACCCTCCAAGCTTCAAGTTCAACAACTTCTCAACAGTTGAACAACGATTATTATCAGAACAAAAGTTGGTAATTTGACTAATATCAATCATACAACAGATGACTTTAACTTAATCAAATGCATAGAGTAGCTTAATGGCAAACCCCTGGCATTGATTCTCAATAGGTCCAAAAACAGACTGAATAGACCACATACCAATCCTTTTAGAACTGATTATTATGATCGATGACATATTTCTAAATGGCATATTCCTAAACGTCTTCTTACCCCGCCCCAATTCTTCTTCTCAAAATTCACACTGAGAATTACAACAACGCTCAAACGACCAACTTAAAAATGGAAAGTATTTCAAAATGCGCAATTATAGCAGAAGAAACTCCTGAAGCATTCTGACAAAACCAAACCCAAATCAAAAAGACACAGGACCGAATCGAAGTGCCAACAGCTCAGGAAAGATTAAAATCAAAGAACCGGATGGATGAATACCTCAAAAGCTGCATCTGCTGCGGAAGATGCGTTAAAAAGAGCATCAAGAACTGCAGTTGAGACCTACGCAAAAGGCATTTCTTCCATTACGCAAAGAAAGGAGAATAGCAAGAACTGTAGAGAGAAAGAGAGAACCTGGGGAGAACCCAAGAAAACGAGGGGCTTCTTCTTGGAGAAAACGAAAGAAGAGGAAGAAGAAGGAGAAGATGCAGAGTGTAAACAGAAAAAGCGACGAAACATGAGCGAGGAAGCCATTGATGTTGTTCCACCAATGGCGGATTGGGGCCTTGGCTTCGTTATTGGCCTTTTACAGTTTATCCACTTTCACAAGGCCATGGGAAAGGGAACTCAAAAACTCTCAAATGAAAATCCTACTCTGATTTTGCAACGTTCACTTTTATTTTGTTTTAATTTGGTAAGAGAAAAATCCATATTTAAGCCCTCGGAAAATTATTAGGTTTTCCATATAACGAGACTCTCTTTTTAAAACCATCGGATGTTTCAAATTTGTCTGCCCCTACTAATCATTGGATACAAAACTGAAGTACTTTTGTTATTTCTCTTTCTCCCAAACCTGACATTGTATATTCGTTTACCACCCTTAAGTTTAACAAAAAGTAGATCAAAAATCTTTAAGATCAAATGTGAATTTGAGGATAGTTCCATTCATTAAGGTTTTATAACAAGTCGCTAACATGAGCATAGTTCATAACGCTTGTACAAATGACCAAGAGGTCTGTCCTTGCACCTTTTTTTCCTTTATCGATTTTATCAAGTTGACTTAATTAGGTCTATTCTTTTGAAGTGCATAGACTCCGACTTCTTCCTCCCGGACCACTAATTGCTTGGGAATAATGCATAGCAATTCTTTTATTAGCATGTTGTTTTTCGCCTCTTCCTCTCAGATTTCAAGTTTCTATGCTTCATCTTAAAGAAAAATAGTGTATAGGTCATTTGGTGCATTCTTGGATGTTCCAAAATACGTCTCCATCATGCGTCGGCACGGACACAGACACTCCCTCAAAAATATCTAAAATGCCCTACTTTTTATACTAGAAGGTCATCCAACTTAATTTATTTATAACCTGAATCTCCTCTTTAAAAGAATCTATCCATGCTGCATGTGATGGGCAAATATTTAAAGAGAATGAAATAGTATATGTTTCTATATCAAAATGAACTAAAACAGTTATTATGAGAAACCATAAAACATAGCTTTTTTTTTTTTTTTTTTTTTTTTTTTTTTTTTTTTTTTTTTGAGAACATAAGTAAAACTAAACAAGAAAAGAAGAAGAAACATTCATATGAGTCATCTCGAGAGCTAAAGTGCTTTGAGCCCAAGGGGGACATTCTTCTATCCAGACTTCAGACTGCTTCGACGTTCGAGCGTGGATGGCTAACATATGGGCAACGTTGTTCCCATCTCTAGGAGTAAGAAGGAAACCCCTGATATGGTGAGCATGGAAAAAACGCTTGATATGGAGAATAAGTGGAGCAATCTCATTGAAATGCTGATCTTGGTCATGCAGAAGATTCCAAACTATTTTAGAATCTATTTCCGCCCAGATCGGTGTAAGTCCAGAATCCACCGCTAGTGTGACTCCATCTAGGAGAGCTTGCGCCTCGGCCCATTCCACCGAACAACACGTGCGTCTGAAGAATTCTACTGCTGCCATCGTCTCTCCTTTGGAGTTGCGAATAATAATACCTGATCCCATCTCTCCATTAATTATAGTTGCATCCACATTCATTTTGAGGTGGTTCTGTGGTGGAGGAGTCCAGGTTGCTGAAGATCCAGTGTCACCACTCGTCGTCCTCGCCTCTCCTAAACATCTGCTTGGTTGAGCCTCCCTGTATTCGGATACATAATTTGATGTCCAAATAATGGGGTCGTCTGTCAGTTTATGAGGGTGAATGCTGCCCTGAAACACAACAGTATTTCGAGTATTCCAAGTGGACCACATTGTTGTTGCAAATATCAACATATCGTCCCTGCATAGAGTCTCCTGGGCCCTGCAGAAAAGGTCGAGGGTATTAGAAAAATGATCATTTAAAAAAATTTGCACCGGACTCCACCGAGCCCAATGCTTCTTGATCTTCTTACACTCCCAAAGAGCATGAAGGGTTGTCTCATCTCTTTTCCTACACATAGGACAACGATCACAAGGTATATGTCTTTTTATGATGTTCATCCTGCAGGGTAGAATATCTAAGTTGGCTTTCCAAACAAAGATCTTGATTTTGTTTGGTATTTTTAGATTCCACAGTAGCTTCCACCAACTGGAGATAGCTGAATCAGATGATGATGATTCTCCCTGGATCTCTTCCATAGCAAGCTTGTACCCACTCCGAACAGAGTATTTGCCTCGCTTATCATAATGCCAAAAAAAACTGTCAAGGTGTTGGGCACCTGCAATAGGAATCTCCTGGATTTTTACTACATCATCCTGCATAAAAAGATCTGTTAGAAGATTAACATTCCATGATTGACTACTAGAGAAAAGACTTTTGACTCTGTAATCAGTTATAGGTCGTTTGAGAGAGAGAAGTTTAAAAGTCTTCATCCTTGGAATCCACTTGTCCTCATAGATGTCAATTGTTTCACCATTCCCTATCCTCCAGCGACCACCTTTCATTGCTAGATCTCGATCCCATAAAATTCCTCGCCATACATATGAAGGTCTACCCCCCAAACCTGCATTCAAAAAATCACGATTAGGATAGTATCTCGCTTTCAGAACTTGTGCCACTAAAGATTGGGGTCTTTGAAGTAGGCGCCAAGTGTGTTTCGCCAACAAGGCTTGATTGAAGAGCCTTATATATCTCTGAACCCCATTCCTCCTCTGTCCTTTGGTTTTGTCATAGCTCCCCACTTCAGCCAGTGAATTTTCCTCCCTTGCTCAGAGCTACCCCACCAGAAATTAGCCATCATCCTGTTCAGCTCGTCACAACAACCCTGTGGAAGTTTGAAGCAAGAGAGAGTGTACGTTGGGATTGCCTGAGCCACTGCCTTTATAAGAGTTTCCTTGCCAGCTGATGAAAACATCTTCCCTTTCCAACCTTGCAAAACCTTTTGAACCTTAATTTTGATGTAATTCAACGGTGCCTTCTTGTTCCTAGACAGAGAAGATGGACAACCGAGATACTTTCCATGGTCTGCTACTATTTTAACCTTCAAAATACTGGCTAATTCGCTCCGGATGTTGATTGCAGTTCCAGGTCCAAACGCTATTGCTGATTTTTGATAATTAATAATTTGACCTGTAGCCTCCTCATAGACTTTTAGAAGTCTTCGTAACTCCAAAAATTCCTCCGCTCGCGTTTTTAGGAAGAGCAAACTGTCATCTGCAAAAAAGAGGTGAGAAATAGCCGGTGCCGTTCTTGCAATTCGAAGACCTGAAATATTCTGAGAGATCTCAGCCTTTGTTAGGAGGCTAGATAAACCTTCAGCACACATGAGAAATAAATAAGGTGATAACGGGTCGCCCTGTCTAAGTCCTCGAGTGGGCCTAAAGGTTTCAGAGCAGATGTCATTTATAAGAATGGAAAAGGAAACAGATTCAACACACATTCTGATTTTTTTAATCCAAGATGTATTAAAACCCATTTTTTCCATAAATCGATTTAGAAATGACCATTCTACTCTATCGTAAGCTTTACTCATGTCCAGTTTGATAGAAGCATAACTATTTTTTGTGGATTTAGAGCCTTTTATATAATGTAAGCACTCATATCCTACAATAATATTGTCATTTATAATTCTACCTGGGACAAAAGCACTTTGATTATCAGAAATAATAGAGTGAAGGATCGATTTCAATTTATTAGCAAGCACTTTAGCAATAATTTTATAACAAACATTGCATAAACTGATAGGGCAATAATCGTTCACCGTGCTTGGGTTTTTCATCTTTGGGATGAGGACAATCGTAGTGGCATTGATCTGTTCTGAAATTTCTCCCTCATTGAGGCATTTGAGACATGTACTAGTGACCTGATCTCCCACCATATTCCAGTATTTTTGATAAAATAGGGCTGGGAGCCCATCAGGACCAGGGGCTTTAGTTGGATGCATCTGCTTGAGTGCCTCCTCCACTTCTGACACTGTAAACACCCCATCTAAGTGTGCATTCATGGCATCTGTTAGCCTAACTGTGGTAGCTCCTCCTTGTTTATGAACTTTAAAAAGCAGAAAAATGAATATGAAGGATTGTAGTACTTTCTTATATAGAAATATGTATACAAATATCAGTATAATTCACACTATACTCTAAACCTCAAGAGAATGTGATGCATTTAAGTTACAAAATCTCGTCGACCTATGCCAACGTGCCAAATGTAACTTAGTTAATATACATAATACATGATACATCATTCCTCAATACATAATGCAAAACACAACAGAAATCTAAGATAAATATGTAACATCAAAGCCTTTTACAAGTACACAGATGCAAAGATCACATTCTAAGCCGCTGTGTTTCACTTTTCACGTGCAGGCCAAATGCACAACTCCAAGGTCATCTCGGATGAGGATTCAAAGAAGCCATTTGGAATCAAAAGGGATCCACTTGAAGGAGGAGGAACTTCAACACGAGCTTGGATCTCCTTCGCTGTTGATTGCGAACAAAGAATACGCTCCTGAGCTTTCGCTTTTATTTCGTAGTAAAACTTTCTCTTCGACGATGAACATCCAATCCGACTCACAGTTGCTGCATTCCCAAAGACTTCAGATGTGTAAACGAGGAGGAACAAACATCCATCTTTCTCTTCTTGAAGAATACGATACGTATCACCTGTTTTGAAGCACACAGTGAATTTGGAATCAAATGAGAAGCTTTGGGCTGAGCTTTTGTGCTTTTTGGTGAAATGCGAGGATAACTGTCCAGATGAACCAACAAACGAGCAATCGGATAAAGGGCATGAGCATGGTTCATACCCACACGATGATCCGTGGTCTTTTAACTTGTTCCAATATATTGTCCTTTTGCATCCATATTTTGAGTTTCGACACTGCACTTTGATTGATTCCAAAAGCTTTTCAATCGGTCTGCAACGCATGTTGCCAATTTCTAAACCACAGCTAGCGCATTTGTTGTGAGCTTTGGTGCAGCAGCTAGAGCAAGAAATATGCCCATTCTTACACTAAGTCATCCAACAATCCACATATCAACATCAAAGTAGAAGATATGAATAACAAATAAGACAATATTTTATATACAAATGCAATAATGAGCATACTCATTCATCCCTTTCATGTTTTTTATTCTATTTCTAAGAAAAGAAGAAAATCTCAGTCCATAAAAGATTAACAACACATACATTAACCACAATTATTATTATTAAAAAAAACATACATTAACCACAAGTTCAATTTGATCCCCATAATTTGCTCGACTTTTTTTTTTTAACTTTCATTTGATCCCTATAATTTAAACTTAGTTTCAAGTTACTCTTTGCTCATCTCACAATTGTGTTTGGCCTTGGCCTTGGTTTCAATTTGATCCTATGATTTCAAAGCTTCAATTAGATCCTATAATTTGGTTAAACTTCCCCAATAGTTCCTATAGTCTTAAACCCTAATACAATTAACCAACATAACTACCACAACCGACCAAATAGAGTACACCAGCTCACTGTCGCATAAATAGATTGTGCCATGGGTTCAGTTCAATATGATGATAACTAGTTGTAAATGTCAAGGACAATTTGTAAGGTTTGACCAAATTGTAACTAAGTCTAAATTAAAGAGACCAAATTGTAACTTAGCCCAAACCAACAGCCAAATAAAATACAGTAGCTCATTGTCACATAAATAGATAACAGGTCATGTGTTCAAATATGTAAACCACACCACTTGTAAATTGCAAGGTTTGACCAAATCGAAACTAACTCCAAACTGAACCCGAACCTTTTTTTTTTTGATAAAGAACCAAGCTTTCATTGAGAAAAAATGAAAAAATACAAGTGCATCCAAAAAAACCAAGCCCAGAACGAGGGAAACCAATTACAAAAAAGGTTTCCAGTCAATCAAAATCAAGTCTAACGGGTAATTACAAAAAGCCTTAGAAACTGAGACCCATAAAGAAACAAAAAAAGTAATATTAGCCCAAACCTCACAAGGATTTCTCTCAGCTCCTCTAAAAATTCTATTGTTCCTCTCCACCCACAAACCCCACAAAATGGTGCAAACACTAGCAAGCCATAAAAATCTTCCTTTCTCTTGGATTGGCAGATGGAGGAGGAACTCCTCGATCATCTCCCTACAACAACGCTGGCCCATAGTCTGATACCCAAAAACCTCAAAGCAGCGGCTCCAAACAGAGCGGGCAAACTCACAACCCCACAACAGATGATCAAGATCTTCCTCTGCCTTCCGACAAAGAATGCAACAAAAGGGGCCAACCATGGAGGGCATCACTCTCGAAAGCCTCTCAAAAGTGTTAACACGACCCAGAATGATCTGCCAAACGAAGAACAAGACTTTCTTTGGAACTTTGACCTTCCACAAACACGAGAAGACAGACTCTCTACTCGGGGAGGGATTTAACAGGAATTGAAAGAACGAACTGCAAGAAAAACCCTCAGAGGGGTTGGGACTCCAATAGCGAACATCCCTCCTATCTGAACTCAAACTCGCCCCCTCTAACAAAGAAAGGAGGGCCACGATGTCCGTGGTTTCTCTATCATATAACGGACAAAGAAAACCAAAGAAAAATGAAGGTGGGCTCCCCGCAGAGCCAAGGTATCGTCAGCGAATTGAAGATGAGAAAAGGCCACTTTCTCCTTTCCCACCTCGAAGCCCTGAATGATACCGCCCTCTAAGCTTCTAGAGACCATCCTACTAAGGGGATCCACAATCAATAGGAAAAAGAAAGGGGAAAGGGGGTCACCTTGCCTTAGGCCTCTCGTAGCTCTTATCTTCCCCCTTGGCTTACCATTAATGAGAATCGAGTATTGGATCGTCCTAACGCAACTCCATATCCAAGATCTCCACTTATAGCCAAAGCCTTTTTTCTCAAGGCCCTTATCTAGGAAGCCCCAGTCCACATGATCATAGGCCTTTTCGAAATCAATTATGAAGATAATACCTTCCCGACCCCTACCACGATAATCCTCTATGGCCTCATTCGCAATTAGGGCTTGATCAAGGATTTGTTTGCCAGTGACAAAAGCCCCTTGGGCCTCTGAAATTGTGGATGGGAGAACCTTCTTGAGCCTGTTAGCTAAAACCTTCGCTGTTATCTTATATGTGCTTGTGATCAAACTGATTGGCCTAAAGTCCTTGACCTTATTTGCCCTATCCTTTTTAGGGATGAGGCAAACAAAGGTTTCATTCAAGGTGGAATCCAAGATGCCTCTTTCAAAGAACTCTTTGAATACTCTTCCCAAGTCCTCCTTGTTAACCTCCTAGTTGTTTTGATAAAAGGCCATCGAAAAACCATCAGGACCGGGGGCTTTGTTCTTGTCACATTCGAATATGGCCTTTCTAATCTCCTCCAAAGTGAAAGCAGAATCGAGGAAAGTCTTATCTCTCTCAAAAATGGGATTCCACTTCACTCCATCCACAAAAGGTTTGGGACGCACTTATGGGGCATAGAGTTTAGAGAAAAAGGAGAGGATCTCACCTTCCACCTCCCTCTCATCTTTGATAGTTTCCCCCTTATCATTCACCAGAGAGCCTACGTAATTCTTGCTTCTTCGGCCACTCACAAGTCTGTGAAAGAAACATGAATTGCAATCTCCATCCTCGCCCACTTGATTTTAGCCTTCTGCCTCCAACTAATGGACTCCTTTCTAACAACCTCCGCAAACTCCGCTTTAAGGGATAAACGATCTTCTTTAAAGGCTGGAGTAAGCTGATCCAACTCTTCAAGGGCATCTATGGACTTAATTTTACCCATGATCTCTTGTTTCTTAACCTTGATATCTCCAAACACCTCTCTATTCCACTCCTTCAAAATGTCTATAAGATTTCTCAGTTTCCTCATGAATCGATAACCTTCCCAATTACCTGGGGCCTCATAGCTCCACCAAGACGAGATGGAGGACTTGAAGGAAGGGTGATCCAACCACATGTTTTCAAATCTAAAGGGGCAAGGGCCCCATTTCTGAAAACCAGAAGTTAGAAAAATCGGCCAGTGATTTGAGGTTATTCTTGGGCCTAAAACCTGTCTCACACTCATGAAAAGCTCCATCCAACCCTGGGAGAACAGGCATCTATCAATGTGCGTACGGGCCTTGCTATTACCCCAAGTGAACTTCCCATTAGCTAAAGGAGGATCGAAAAGACTACAGCCCTCTATGAAACTGTTAAAATGTTTCGTGGATCTAGTAATCCTCCCCCCAGAGGCTTTTTCAAAAGGGAACCTCGTTACATTAAAATCCTTCATGATGCACCAACAAGATCCACAAGGACCGAAAAGGTCCCCCAACTCATTCCAGAACTCCTTCATACCTCGAGCCCTAGGAGGGCCGTACACACTAGTCACCCATCCAGAGTTATAACTAGGAGAGTTGAAGGAAATGGAAACCGAGAAAATCCCTTTGATCACTTCCGTAACCGAAATCAAACTTCCATCCCACATAATAAGAATGCCACTGGAAGCCCCAAAGGAATCAATGCCTGTCCATTCCACTTTTCTCGTACCCCAAACATTTTTCACAAAGTCTTTGCAATATTTTTGCCTCTTAGTCTCAAGCAGAACCACAATATCCAGGTATTCTTGAGACAACACCTCCTTCACAAGGCTCCTCTTCTCCCTGCCCCCGAGCCCCCTAACATTCCAAGACACTATCTTCATTTAATAACCTTGATATCCCCCGCTTCCTTCGAAGCTTTCTTCCGATCGTAATTCGCTGAGCTCGTCAATTTCTTAAGCTATTTGTCCCTCTTACTGGTTCCCCCCTTCCCCTTCCCTTGACGGGATTGGTTATCTTTCTTAGGGACATCAAGGGGTTTTGTGGAGTTATACGGACCCTCATTGGCCGGGGTCGCCTGAATGCCAACCGAGGCTAACGCCGCCCAACCGGATGGCCACTGACCAATGACGCCTCCTTGGAAAGGAACACCTAGGAACCCAGGAGGTTGAGGCTGGCACATCGAATCCTCTAAAACCATCCCCCCACGCCTGGATGACTATTCCCATCAAACCCGCTTCTAAAAACACTAGAGCTCGGAATAAAATACGAACCACATTCTCTCGACAAGTAAGCCATTGGATAAGGAAAGGCACCTCAGAAAAAGATCCGGGATTAACAAAGACTGGGTAAACAGATGAAAAAGTATTCCCTGCTTGACTCCCTTCCCCCATTCCCGAAAAAGGACTCATAGAAATAAAAGAAGGATAGGATAGACCACACTGAAGAGGCAAACTTCTCACATCCCCTAAACCTGAAGTGGAAGGTAAAGAGTCCAAAGAAGAGAAGTGTACCTGGTTAAGCATCCCATCTGAGTTTACCTTGGCTGTCGATTGAGATGGACCCTCGGAAGATGGACCTATCTGTTGCATCCTAGTGAAAGTCGGCGAAGAGACCTCATTCATTCGTGCGTGCAAAGAGGATACCCACCTTGTTTTCAATTCATAAGCAGCATCTGAGCTCCCCTGTGTGACGTTGGATTCTAGGTTCCCCCTTTCGTGTTTAGGCTTCTTTCCATTTTCAGAACTAGATTTATCTTGGATTCCCTCTGTTTTCCCCTCCTCGTTGAAAAACAACTCCAGGCTAACTGATTCCAACCTTTTTTCCGCCGGCGATGAAAGGAATGATTTGTTTTCTGAGTAGCTAACAATCGATGGATCCAACCCCACATCCTCTCCCCCCACGATCGCATCGTCTAAACCCATCTCCAACAAATGGATTTCCTTGTAATTTCTGTCAATTTCGCTAACCCATCCCGCCTCGTCTCGACTCAAGTCCTCCATGTCACAAATAAGGGGCGAAAAGTTCACTGGATCGCGGTTAGGAGGAGGTTTGTTTAGGGGTTCTTTTCCTTTTTCCTTTATTCTAACGGTCGACCCCTTGGGTTTTCCTTGGGTATTAGAAGGCCCACTTTGAGAGGACCATTTATCAGATTTTAAAGCTTCTTTCGGCCCACTATTATCAGGCCCAATGATGTAATCCCAGGCTGTTTTTCCTTTATCCTTCACGTGATCTCTGATAATTCGTACCCTTTGACCAGCTAAAGAAGCAGCCTTTGGCAAACCTAGACGTACTGAAACCGACTTCTTCGAATTACCTTCTTCTCTATCTGCATTCGCCAGCGTTGAGCCTCCGGCCATAAGTCTCATCGTAAAATACACACCCTTGTGAAATAGGTAGCATACCGATGGCATAAACCCAGAATCATTCCCAGCAACTTTAATACACACCTCCTCTGTCCAACAGATCTCCCCGAAGACGTCATCCTCTTCTAAGATACCTTCACACAGGTCGGCCAACGAAGTTATCACTTGTTTTGTTCGAAGGAAAGGAGGGATGTCCATAAATGTTACCCATCCTCCTTCGAACGAGGATTTTCTCCCTTCCGCTATCAGTTTTAAGCTCCACTGTTGAACGCCATACCCCTCCGTCTCCCCCACAACCCCTTTGTCAGCTATTTCCTTTGCCTCCCTTGGGTTGTTGCAGATTCCCACGGCTAAGTTCGCGCAAAACGGCTTTAGGGCAAAACCCACAACCACTTTTTCCCGTAAGTTCTCTTTAATCCATGACCAGCCTATCCCTCTCTTGAACCTCTCAATGATGAACGAAGAGGAACAGTCAAAGGCGAAATCATACTCCGATGGATGGTCGAAGGGAGAATTGTCTGAAATATCCTCATCAAGTAAAGCTTGTTTATAGGATTTATCTTTATCTTCTACTAACTTAACTTTCGTTTCCTTTCTTCCCACTTCTTTTTTCTTCCTATCCCCCTCCCCCTTCTTCGACTGACCCACCGGCGGAGGAAGAATTTCTGTGAACGCCGCTGCTACAGAAGCCCATCTGTCACCTTGATCCCCTTCTGGAAAAAAGACGAAAGATTTTTTCCCTTTAATCGGCTCCAAAGAAAGCAAACCAAATCTTCCTCGATCATTTGCTAGCACTTGGAAGAATATTGTAGCGGAAGCCAGCCTTCTCCTTCTCCAAAATCCTACCAGCGTTCCTTTTCTGGCCACCGCCGAGAGGCAATCCCTGACCCATGCGCATGTCCCCAACTCCAAATCCAACTTCCCCTTGCTTTCAACCATCGTTACTCCTCTATCGAAATCCTCCTCCCATCTTCGTTTTTCCGAATGAAAAACACTTTGCGATCGATGCTTATCTTCCCCATAACTAAACCCGAACCTTAAGAAGAAGAAGAAGGAATCACATCTATGATCTATCACCATCAGACCGATATGGAATTGAAGATAACAAGAGTTGAAAGCAAAAAATAATAATAAAAATAAAAGTAAAGGACCTGGAAAACAGGTACGGGAAAGGGTTCAACTTAAGATTCCATTTGAATTTCAACAAGCTATCGACCGCATCAGAAACTCACAATCATATCGAAAATGACTCCATCCTATTAAGAATTTCAACAGTAGAGTCCATATAAAACCGATGATATTTGGCAAAACAGTTCATGAATCGGCCAACAGAAACCAACCCAACTACGGTTATAATCATAACCCAAAACTTCGATTGAAATCATCACGATCTCACAATCAAAACGAGAGCTCAAACAAAATAGAAACGGTGAAAAGAGAGGTTAATGAACCTGGTAGAGAGGTGCCGACAAGGGTTCGTAGCAAATATAGCAATCAAGAAGTTGAGGATCAGTGAGTATGAGATTAATCGCCTCGCTCTTCTCTTTCTCATCAGACTGAATTCGTCTCTCTTCCGAAACGCTCGCCATTTTCTTCTTCTCCCAAACTCAAACCCCCACTTGAAAAACTCTCTCTCTCTCTCTCTAAAACCCCTTCAAGTCAAGATGAAATTAACAAATACCCATCTAACAGAGGAAAAGTCGTATTGTGATTGTTCTTCTTTCCTCTTTTTCTCCTCTTTCTGAAGTTAAAAACTCGAGTTGACCCATTGAAATTGAAAACCCTAACCCTAATTTCAACGGATTTCTCTCGGCCCTTCATGATCTCATCTCAGTTAACTCTTAAATTAGAGACCTTGTCGCCTAAATTTGAATTTTTGCGCCACATTCCGGCGGTTCAATATAACAGTATCCGAAAGATGGGGATTTTAAAGCTTCCATTTTTTTTTTTTTTTTTTTTTTTTTTTTGAAAATAACCTCCATTTCAAGTTAAATGCCCCAATTGGGATTGCCTAAAATCAAATACATGAAGATTCTTATGCTACTTTTCTCAAAGTATCCATATTTTTCCTTTTCAAAAAAAAAAAAAAAAGTAAGTTTCCATATTTTTTGGAGGCTTAAAAAAAAAAAGAAGTATCCATATTTTGGATATTTTATTTACAAGAACCAATCTATATCTATCTATATCTATACTATATTAAAAGGGGAGAAACTTTTGATTTCCTTTTTTGCCCCTTTTTAATGTTCAAATTTCTCATTTGTCCTTCCTATTTAATTATTCAAATCTCTTTTTCGTTTAGGTTTTCTTTTTTTTTTTCAAAAAAATATCATATTTGATAAGATTAAGAATTAGTTAAAAAAAAAATATCATTCCCACGTTTAGAAAAAAAAAATCTCAAATCTCTTTTTCGTTTAGGTTTTCTTTTTTTTCAAAAAAGATATCATCTTTGATAAGATTAAGAATTAGTTAAAATATATATATATATATAATATCATATTCATTCCCACTTTTACGTTTTCTTTAAAAAAAATATTAAGAATTGGTTAAAAAAAATCATTCTCACGTTTAGGTTTTGTTTTTTTTTTTTTTTTTTAAATCTCATTTTTCATAAGATTAAGAATTAGTTAAAAAAAAATATATATATCATATTCATTCCCACTTTTATGTTTTCTTTAAAAAAAAATTGAGAATTGGTTAAAAAAAAAAAATTCACGTTTAGGTTTTCTTTTTTTTTTAAAAAAAAAATCTCATCTTTGATAAGATTAAGAATTGGTTAAAAAAAATAATATCATATTCATTCCCACTTTTACGTTTTCTTAAAAAAAAAATTAAGAATTGGTTAAAAAAAAATCATTCTCTCTATAATTTATAATCTCATCTTATCTTTGGTAAGATTGAGAATTGATTTTTTTTATAAAAATTCTTAATTTTTTTTTTGCCACCCCTACGAGTTTCATATGAATAAGCGAACATCAAGAGGAGACCCATTCCTACTCAACGTGAGGAGACCCATTCCTACTCAACGTAAGTGGAGAAGACTCATTCCTACCCTATCTTTAGTAATGTGAGTAAATATAGAATTTTCATTTAGTGGAAATATATATAATTTTTTCTTATTTCTTTTTCAGGTAGACTAAGGTATCCTTAGAAGATTTTGTTAGTTTTGTTTAGTATCGAGATTTTATTAGTTTATATTATATTTTTGCCACCCCTACGAGTTTCATATGAATAAGAATGAGTTCATTAGTATTGTCTTTCTGAAATGGAAATAAGATCGATCACTATTATCTTCTTTTTTAAAAAATCTATCTCTCTCCATTAGGCTTTTCGAAGCTTCAAAAATTTTCATATATTTTTTAGATTTTTTTTAGACAAGATGATAGGAAGTAATTATTAATTGATTACAAAATTAAGATTTTGGAAAATATAAATGCTTATCTGGTAATTTGAAAGACTTTTCGTTATCTTCAATCTTAAAAAAAAGGTTTAAGCAGGTGAGATTTTTTATATTTAAAAATTGTATGATAGATAAAATAAATATGATAATTTGTACATCCAAATAATATTGAGAATTTAAATGTGCAATAAAGAAAAAACTTTTAAAATTTGATATGGTATAAGGTATGATTTATATCCATGATATTGGTTATAAACCATTTTTATTAGAATGGTTCAATTTGGTCACATACATCTAAATATGATCAATTTTTGCAATAATTATAAATTCATGTGTGTATTTATTCATTTTTATATTTTTTTGGTACATTATCAAGTCATATTTCAAATTTTCTAATTAACTACTTATACTTTAGTATTATAACACGTGCAACGCACGTAGTTTCAAACTAGTATATGTAAATGTAGATGACAAATTTTGAACAAGAGAGAATGAATTGGTACATGTGTTCTTTATCATTATGAATTAAAATATTCCCTCTACTCGATGAGGAGTCTTTCGCTTGCAAAATGAAATGGTATGAACTTCACTTCAATTATATCTTTTCGGTTAAAATATTAAAAACATCACTGAACGGATTGGTTTCAATTATACCCTTAGATTTTCAAAAGTTTTACTTTAGCCTCTGAAGTTTGAACTTCGTTTCAAAACAATCCTTGAAGATTTTTTAACGTGTTTGCATATGTATAGATTAGTGAAAAAAATTTTAAGTTGCAGTCATGCAAACTAAGGGAAAGATCAAATGTGTTTCTACGCAGAAATCAGAAACTCAAAAGATAAACTTAAATTACTGATAATGTGGCCCCATTTGATAACCATTTGGTTTTTGAAAATTAAGCCTACAAACACTATATCAGTAGCGAGGGAAAGATCAAATGTGTTTCTTTGTATTGTTATATATCTTCTTTCCATGTTTTAAAAAACCAACTCAAGTTTTGAAACTAAGGATGTGTTTGGTTTAACTTTTCAAGTGTTTAATTTTGAAAATAAATCATTTTGAAAAAATTTATAGTATTTGGCAACCACTAAAAATGACTTATTCGAAAACGAGATTGATAAATAAATCATTTTGAGAGAAACACTTGAAACCAAGTTTTTACCAAAGAGTCTAAGTATACAATAACTTGTGTATAAAAACACCTACGAGGAAATGCAATCAAACATATGAGTGTTTAAATTCTAAACAATTTTTATACAAAATGTTTTTTTAAAAATGCATTTTTGAAAAACATTTAAATTAAAATGTATTCCAAACGGACCCTAAGTAGTTTTCAAAAAATTGATTTTGTTTTTGGAATTTGACTAGGAATACAAATGTAACCTCAACAAAGATGAAAACCATTCTTAGGAAATTGGGAGAAAACAAGCTTAATTTTCAATAACCAAATGGCTATCAAACATAAAAAAAAAAAAAAAAATAATAAAAAAATAAATAAACATTTTCTCATTATTTGCAAAATATTTTATGAATAAATTATAATAATGATAGAGTAAATATAGTTTTTTTTTTTTTTTTGACAACATGTGGGGTGGGGAGATTTGAACCACAGACCTTTCTGTCATTAGTATATGTTTTATGCCAGTTGAACTATGCTCATGTCGGCAATACATTTTCATGTCAAACTTCTAAGTTCTAACCATTATTCATTATTGGAGTACGTAGTTACTAAACCCAACCAATTCATAAACACCCTTATCAATAGAGAAAAAAGGTTGATATGCTTTCTTCGAAGAAAACTCACGATGAGGTTGGAGACGGGATAGGAATACATTTAAGATCTCCATCCCCAAATTAAATTGGAGAAAAAAAATTATCTATCCTAAAGTAAGAGATTTCCAAAAGTTATTCTCACCTTACTCAATGGTAGAGATGATAGGGTATCGACCAAAGTTCACACCCTAAAACGAACATATTTAGTATGGTATGTTTGTCCTCGATGTGCTTTTATGTGAGTTGAGCAATTTGTTATTTTAAGAACTTTAGATGTCTTCTAATGCAATGTATATTTGAAATTTTGAGAATGTATATACATATAGACCCACTTGGATTTGTGAGTTTTCTCCAAATCATAACACAAGACTTCCTTTGTATTTGGTGCAAATGCTTTCACAATTTTGGCATCCATGATAGACAACTTTTCTTTATAATCTAGGTCTTCTCTTTACAATTTTGACTAAAAAGTTTATGCATTAGTACATGTTTCTTAATCAAAACAATTTAGAACATTTTCTTTATATTATAGACACTATAAATGAAGGGTATACTGTTTGATATATATAGAAATAGAAGATAATGATATAACTTATCAAACTCAAGAATGTGAAACCTGAGAATGGATCAAAGTTATAGAAGGATGAGATTATGAAGCACAATTCCATGTATCTACATAGTGCATACCAAACCCCCCCTCCTATTTCTTGAGCATACTTCTTCCCTCAATACAAAATGCAATACTTCCTATTTCTAGATATCTAAGACAAAAGATGAAATGTACAAAAGTAGGCACTAAATCCTTTCCTTAAAAAAAACACACACACACACACAGATGCAAAGATTAGGCAATCAAGATCACAGCCAGCCAACAATCTTTAACTCAGTTTATAAATAATCAGCTTTCTTGCAAAAGTATGTGCACCTGTGTCGATCCCCAGTCTTTGTCTTTAGAGTGCAGGCCAAATGCGAAACTCCAAGATCGTCTGGGCAGAAGATCCAAAGTACTCGTTCGGAATCAAAAGCGATCCCTTGGAAGGAGGAACTTCAGTGCGAGCTTGCATTTCTTTCGCTACTGATTGCAAAGAAAGAATACTCCCCTGCGTTTTCGCTTTAATTTCATAACAATACTTTCTCTCAGACGATGAAGGTCCAATCCGATTCACGGTTACCGCATTCCCGAAAATTTCAAACGTGTAAGAGAGGAAGAACAAAACTCCATCATTCTCTGCTTGAAGGATACGGTAACTATCACCACTGTTCAAACATATAGTGAACCTCGAATTGTATAAGAAGCTTTTGGCTGAGTCTTTGTGCTTTTTTCTGAAGTGTGAGCACAGCTTCTCAGAAGAACCAACATATAAGCAATCAGATAAAGGGCATGAGCAGGGTTCGTATGTGCACGATGACTCATGGTCATTTATCTGGTTCAACTTCATTGTCAATTTGCATCCGTACATCGAGTTTTGGCAGGGTATCTTGATTGATTCCAGAACTTTCTCGATCGCTCTGCAACGTATGTAGCCAATTGCCAAGCTGCAGCTAGGGCATTTATTCTGAACTTTGGTGCAGCAGCTAGAGCAAGAAATATGCCCATTCTCACACTAATTCATCAACACAAACAGCCCAAGATCAATGTATATGTTATGGAATAAAATAGATTCATAAATAACAAAATAAGATATTGTATACACACATGCAAGCTTAATTTTCTTCTATATTCATCCCTTTCAAATTCATGTTTCTAAACAATGAAGAAAATCCCATAATCCAGACGATTGAACCCCAAGTTTGGCATATAAAGGTGAAGAAAATGTCAGATAAACATGGCTTGATTCTGATTTTGACGTTCACTCGAGATAATATAACAAGATAAGCAATTCAGGTCAATATTTCATTTCAATTCCAACCATTTCTCGAGCCAGTCCCCACAATATCCAGAATAATCTCCATTTTGCTAGTACTTTGGCAACACAATCTTCAGCTAACAGTAAATAACTTCGCATATTTCTTGAAATTTTATCAGAAATCCACAGTTTACACAATAAACTTCCAAAAAAGAAGATAAAAAAGCTCACAGAAATGGGACTTCAAAATCGTCAAATCCAAGAAACAGACACAAGTGACTATAGTACTCAAATCACAAAAAAAACGAAAACGAACGAGAAGAATAAAGCATCATATACATCCAGATGAACAATAACAACAATTTAAAGCAAAAAAAAAGCTTGATCGGACCTGAAAAACAGGAACGGACAAGGGCTCGCAACAAATATAGCAATCGAGAATTTGGGGATCAGTGAATATGACGTTCATCGAGTCGCTCTTCCCTCTGCTACTGCTGACCGAACGCCGCCTCTCCTTTTCGTTGTTCGCTGCACGAGAATCCGCCATCTTCTCCTCCTCCTTCTTCTTCTGCAGTTATCGAGAATGGCAAAGTCAGTTCTCTTTTGATCACTCTATAAGGAAGAAGAAGACTTTTTCTCTTTTTTTATTTTATTTTATTGAAATATTTTTGTATTTTTATTTTTATTTTTTCTTTTTAAAGACTTTTTTCTGATCATCAAAATCTGTTCTTTTTAGAAAAATCAGTTTGTTCCAAAATTAAGGGATTGTTTCGTCATTTACTTTCTTTAAATCAATTTCCTTTTTTTTTTCTGCGGAAAAATCCCGCAGTTATTGGGATGAATGTTTATCGATAGAAAAATTGAGGTGGTGAATTGACTAATTTTGAATTATATTTTTAGATTTGTCGAAATATTTGAAAATATATCGATTGGATTCTCGTGTGAATTTTGTTATCATTATATTTGTTTTGATTCTCTAATATTTTGTCAATTATATTTTCTAACTAAAATTCAATCAATATATATTAATTTTTCTAATTCTCCTCCAAATTCCATCATTTTAGTGATTTGATTTTATTTCTCCATTTCAATAAATTATTTGATTTTATTTATTATCTGTTCTATATTATATATAATAATTAAAGGGTTTTAATTTAATTTTAAAATTTAATCCAATTTTTTTCCTTAATCATCTCACAATTTTTATATTGATTTTGTATAAAACGATTTGGCAAGATTTTTGCATTTCAAAAAAAAAACATTAATATTCATATATAACTTCATATATATACTTTATATATACACTACGTTTTTTCTTATACTTTTTTCTTTTCCAGATTTTGCATTTTATGAAAAAATGTTTATATTCATATATAACTACCAACTTATACATACTATGTATGAAATTTCTTTTTTTACTCATTATTGTAGCCACATATACCAACTTTTTTTTTCTCATAACTATAGTATTAAATATACACTTTGTATGTTTAGTTATTTCTTAATATATATAACCACGGCACAAAACCTTTACTATTTTTCGAAAATTCTCTTCGACAATTATGTTTACTTATTGAACTAGCAGCACTAACAATCGATTGTGCAGGATGTTGTTGGTCACAATGGTGGCGGTGACAACAAAATCTGATGATACTCACGGTAGGACAACAATTGTAAGAGGGTAGTTGATGTGAGGGTCTTGTTGGTTCGGGTTTGCGGCGACAATGGCGCTTTCGACGGCGATTGGCCGTCAGCGACAAGCGACAGAAAATGAGAGGTGACTAGAGACAAAGGAGAAGAAGAGGGAGAGGGAAGTCGGGGGAGACCATGAGAGAGAGATTGTTTTATGAAAAGTTCCAAAATTTAATTGTAGATGTAGAAGATTTAACCACCAACTTTTGGTATGATTATGATACCTCGTCCACTAAATTATACTAGAATTGACAACTCGTTAATTATTCTTGTCAAATAATCTTTAACATTAACTAATTTTATCCTTCTATCACCTACAACATAATTGAACAATATTAGTACTTATTAAAAAAATAAAAAGAAATATACATACATATAAGGATAATTGTAATGGGTGGCAAAATTAGGGTAAATAATTGCAATTTTAGCAATTTTTTAAAATATTTGCAAATATGGCAAAATTTTTGAATTAATTTTTTATATCCCTA
The DNA here is from genome assembly GCA_017139565.1 of Luffa aegyptiaca. Classification (NCBI taxonomy): domain Eukaryota; kingdom Viridiplantae; phylum Streptophyta; class Magnoliopsida; order Cucurbitales; family Cucurbitaceae; genus Luffa; species Luffa aegyptiaca. Next base: position 3,128,991 of record CM029396.1, read on the forward strand.
TTTTGCCCTTGCGCGCATCTGGTGGTCTCCTCAATTTTTGTTTTGGTAGGTTTCTATCTGATAGAAAGTTTTTCTATCACTGATAGAATCTATCAGTGATAGAAAAACTTTCTATCAGATAGAAAGTCACTTTCTATAAGATAGAAAGTTCTTTCTATCAGAGAACTTTCTATCAGATAGAAAGTTCTACTTTCTATCTGATAGAAAATTTTTCTATCACTGATAGATTCTATCGGTGATAGAAAAACTTTCTATCAGATAGAAAGTTCTAAACTTTCTATCAGATAGAAAGTTGAGAACTTTCTATCTAATAGAAAGTTTAGAACTTTCGAAAATTTTTCTATCACTGATAGATTCTATCGGTGATAGAAAAACTTTCTATCAGATAGAAAGTTCTTCTATCAGATAGAAAGTTGAACTTTCTATCTGGTTGAGAACTTTCTATCAGATAGAAAGTTGAGAACTTTCTATCTGATAGAAAGTTGAGAACAAGGTTGGAAGGTGGATCGAGAGGGCAACGAAGCTCAACTCCCAAAATATTCTCAAAGGAAAGCTCCATTTTATACTCAACAAACTCATAACTCAAATAAAACCACAATTTCCTGATTCCAATTCCAAATTCCACACAACAATCTTCTCCTCTCCAAATCACGCTCATTCTCTCCTTCGAAATCCTATTTCCCAAGTGAATCCTCACGTTTTCGATTCTCTCCACGCCGCCGCGCCTCCTCGCCGCCGCCGCCGCCCTCATCTCCCTCTCCGCTCCTCTGGCTTTTAGATTTACTTTCCCCACCCCGGAAATGGCCGCCCGTGCCCACGACGTCGCCACCTTCAGCATCAAAGGCTCCTCCGCCACCCTCAATTTCCCCGACCTCCTCCACCTCCTCCCCCGCCCCGTCTCCCTCGCCCCTCGCGACGTCCAAGCCGCCGCCGCCAAGGCCGCCCACATGCACAACCTCGACCTCGACGACCACCACTCCCACGTCGACGACGACCTCACCGAGATCATCCAACTCCCCACCCTCGGCTTCCGATTGCCTTCTTCTCGTGTAATGTCGCTGGATGGAGATGACCGGAAAAGTAGAGAAGAAAATAGAAAGGGCATTTTAGTAATTTTACCTTTTAGATGGTAATATTTTGCCATTTTTGCAAATAGTTTCAATGGCTGCTATTTTTGTAATTATTTTGGGCCGGTTTGCTACTTTTGCAACCGGCCCTACATATAATTAATTAATTAATTGAACAATATTAATTACTTGATTTTATCGCCAAAATTTGTTTGGAAAAAAATACTCAAATTATCTAAATATCCAAGGCATCATTTCTTTACAAAAATTAAGAATAAATAAAAAATGAAAAAGAAAAGAAATAAATAAGGTCCCACCGAGATTTGAACTCGGGTTACTGGATTCAGAGTCCAATGTCCTAACCACTAGACCATGGGACCATTTTGTTTTTTAATTCAACAGAAAATTTATTGAATAATTATATTCAACGTAACACTAGAAAACTTTTACGTGCAAATATATCTTAACAATTGTGTTTGTGTGTTTTTTTTTTTTCTAATACTTCAGTTGATAATAATTATATATTTTGTTTTAAATGTTATTTAAAAAAAAAAAAATAGCGAACTTGAAAAATCAACACATAATATTTCAAAACTAATTTCCTTATAAGATTTCAACACCATTTTTACTTTAATTAAAACTAATTTCTTTATTTTTTTCAAAAAAAAAAAAAAAACTAATTTCTTTATAAGATTTCAAAAACATTTTTTATTTAATGGTATTAAGTTTAATTTTAGGAAAATTTGCACAAACCAACCTCAAACTATAAAGGTTGTTACAATCACACCCTCAAATTTTGAATTTGATCGGTCAACCCTAGAAACGTATAAAATTATGAGGATGGCTAGAATCAAACCCTCGAACTAAACAATGAAATAAATAAATTGTTGAACTAAAAAAATACACTATCTCTTCTAGGTACAAGTTTAAAATTTTAAAATTATATAAAAGATAAACATATCTGAAAATGATTATTAACAATCTCACCTCTTTATATAGTAAAGATAATAATATATTATCATAAGAAATTTTAAAATTAAATTATAGGATTGATTATTTATTTATTTATTTTAAATGAATTGAGGATATTATTGAAATGATGAATAGAAAAGTTAGCATAAAATTGTCCAAAATCACTCTTTAATGTCCTTTTTTTTTAGTACATCAACATTTGGAAGTGGGGGATTTCAACCTCTGATCTCATGGTCGAGGGTACATGTTAATTACCACTGAGCTAAGTTCGTTTTGGCTAATGTCTTACCTTTTGATATAGCGTTGATGTGTGATTTTAGAAATAAACAAAATTTGAATGTATGTCAACCAAAATAGCATTTAAATCAAATATTATATATTATAGGAAAATGACACTTTCTTAGATTGGAGGCCTAAGACAACTGCCTTATTTGCCTATACGTTAAGCTAGTTATACTCATTTCTAACTCACCCTACGTCATTATAAGCACATTTCTATCCTCTTTTTTTTTCAACACTCTACATCTCTAAAAGTTGATTTGTTTTTGAAAGCTCGTTACCTAACAAGTTTAGGGCTTCGAATTAAAGAAAAATTTTCATACTACCTCCTTTCATTGTTTGTCGCGAAATAAGCATTTAAGAATGGTGTGAGTCTCATAGAATAAAATATTATATCATTAAATGACGTGTCAAATGCTGAACAGAGGAAGTAGTGAACTACCATAGTACTAAAAATTTTCTCAATTAGGTGTTTTCGAGGTTCGAATCCCAACCATATCCTTACACACCTATTATTTTTTTTTTTTTTTTTTTCAGCCATCCTATAACATCTGAGAACATAAAACAAGAATAAAGTTTCCGGAGATGTTGCTTTCTTTCTTGAGAATTTGCAGTGGATGGTAAATAAGAATTATATAATTGTAAATATAACACAATGTAAAAAAATTGCAAATATAGCAAAATTTATCAGCGATAGACATAGACTTTGAATAATCGGAGTCTATCATTGATAGACACAGATAGAATCTAACGACAACTTTTTGGTCTTGTACAACTAATTTTGCTATATATACAATTAGTTTGCAAGTATGTTATATTTGCTATTAATTTGGTCCAATTTGCCATCTATGCAACTACCTCTTTTTCTTTTACCATATGCGAAGCTCCAGCTTGATTTGTTTATGCTCTTTTCTACTTCGATTTGCAGCCATACTTCGAGTTTTGACAGGCTCCCTTGAGTGATTCCAGAACGTTCTCAATGGCTCGAGCTCGACAACGTATGTCCCCAATTTTCTTGTGACAAAAGGGGCATTCTCCTACAACTTTACCGCAGCAGTCAGAGCATGCTACATGTCCATTTTCACACTGAAACCACAGAAATTTCATAATCTTGGTAAGAAAATATATACATAGAAGACTAAAGATATTTTGACTATTAGTTTAAGCTTTTAGGATTAGTGGATATCATAATAGAAGGTCCTATTTTTTAACTAATATTTAAACTTTCATATGAGGGATAGTTTAAGAATATATGAGCATATGTTAATCTATAGTTTAAGTTTTGAACAAAGTTTAATATCACTAATATAACTGATACTGGAATTGAAGAAAAATGACATGAAGTGCAAATGAATGTGGGAATCCTCCAAAATCACTTCGAATTTTATCCCTACAACGGACCAAATTGTGTTTGATACCTGATCACAAGAAAAAAGAGAGAGTTTGAGGGGAAAAAGGAGGGGTTTGGATATTAACCATTGAAAATTTATCCAAAAAGATGTCCCAAACAATTCGACACCGCTGAATGTATAAGAGAAAAATTGAAAATTCAGAGTGAGCATTTACTGACATAGGTTCGAATCCCACCCAAATGTTTGAACGGAAAGAAGAGGGAGAGAGAAAGAAAATGAAAATGTATTTTGATCAAACATCCAACATGGAGTGTAGCCACAATCTCAGGGCTACGTTTAATAATTTTTGGGAGTTGGGTTTGACTAAGGTTTAAGGATTGAGAATTTGTTTGACTAAGGTTTAAGGATTGAGAATTTGCGGTGGGTGGCAAATAAGAATTATATAATTGCGAATTTGTAGGGATAGACACGGATAGAATCTGACGACAGCTTTTTGGTCTTGTACAATTAATTTTGCTACATATACAATTAGTTTACACTTGTGCTATATTTGCTATTAATTTAATCCAATTTGCCACCTATACAACTTCCCCTCAAGGATTTGGGTTGTGAACCACTGTTGAAGCCCATGAATATGTCCAACAACCCCCAAAATGATAAACCCTAGGACAAATTCGAGTTGGGCTTCAAATCCCCAACCTACACAAATTCATATAGTAGTCCAGAATTTTTCAAGCTTTAGCTTTACATGGACAGAGCAGCATGGTGCATTATATACTCCTACAAGAATTTGGATAAACTGGCCAAACGAGCATAACTTAGTGATAATTGATAGGTAGACCAAGAGGTCAAAGGTTCAAATCTCCTACTCCAAATGTTGATGAACTAAAAAAAATTTCTTCAATCTCACTATCTCCAATCTCGTTCCAATCTCTCTAATTTCTCTCTTCAATCTCACTCTCTCTACTCCAGCTCGAACTCTCATTGTGTGCTCTCTGGAGAGAGAAAAGGTTGGAGAAAAAATATTGAGCTAGACATGAGGGAGAATAGATAGAAAAAATGTGGGTTTTCATAAAGAGAGTAAAACGGTAATTTCACTGGGACGATGATGTAAGCAAAATGACATATAGTCTTAAAAAACATTTTTCATTTCCACGCACACATCAGCAATAATCTACCCAAACTAATTAGGGCAACAACATTCAAAAGACAGAAGCATTTTTTTTTTTTCGAGGAGAACAAAACAGAAAGACTAAACATGAAAAGAAGATATTACATCCGAATGAGTCATGTCATGAACTAAGCTGCCTTGAGCCCAAGGGGGACAATCCTCGATCCAGACTTCAGAGCGCTTCGTTGTGCGAGCATGAGTGGCTAGACTATGGGCAACCTTATTCCCATCTCTAGGAGTAAATAAGAACCCTCTGATTTGATGGGCATGGAATAATTGCTTGAGCTGAACAATGAGGGGAGCGATCTCATTGAAATGTTGGTCATGATCATGCAATAGATTCCAAACTATTTTAGAATCTGTCTCCATCCAGATTGGCGTAAGTCCAGATTCCAACACTATTGTTACCCCATCTAGAAGAGCTTGAGCTTCCGCCCATTCCACCGAACAACACGTTCTCCTGAACAGTTCTGCAGTGGCCATGATCTCTCCTTTTGAATTTCGAATAACAATGCCTGAACCCATCTGGCCATTACATATTGCTGCATCGACATTCAGCTTGAAATGGGTCTGTGGTGGTGGGGACCAGGTTGCAGAATGACTAGGATCACCAATCGTCGCCCTCGCCTCTCCTTTACTTCTGTTTGGGTGAGCCTCTACATATTCAGAGATGTAATTTGATGCCCAGGCAATAGGATCATCTGTCTGTCTATGTGGGAGAGAGTTGCCCTGAAAGACTGCATGGTTTCGGTTATTCCAGATGGACCACAAAGCTGCTGCAAAAATCAACATGTCTTCCATACATAGAGTCTCTTGGGCCCTGCAAAATAGATCGAGGATATTAGTAAAACGATCATCAATGAAAGTTTGTACCGGCGTCCAACAAGCCCAAAGCTTTTTTGTCTTCTTGCACCCCCATAGAGCATGGATTACTGTCTCATTTGTTTTCCTGCACATGGTTTCGGCTATTCAAAAGACAGAAGCATGGAGGACGAATCAAACCTAATTTCACTTCTAATTTCCCCTAAATTAGTCGAAATACAATCATCAGAAAGGAGATTTGGACAGACACAGTGAAGGAAACAGACCTGGAAAACCGGAATCGCCAATGGCTCGCAGAAAATTCAACAGTCGAGAACCTCCGGATCGATTAATGTTACATTTTGAGACTCGATCTTCCTCTTGTTACCGGACGTCTTCCCCTTGCCCTCAAATTCCGGCGTATCGACAACGGCTGGATCTTCTTCAGCTTCTTCGGGTAGAGCTTCTAGGACATTTTGAACCATGTTCGTCGCCATGGATTTTCTGAAGCTGATTCGAAGTTCTCGTTGGCTTCCTTGGTAATTTTGGACCACTCCGACCTACAAGGAGCTGACGAACTCATCAAATACTCGAGATTGTTGCCATAATCGAACTCATCGTTCATCAGATTTGTGTACGCATTGTTCTCGAACAGCGATTGAAGATCCTCAAAATCAAACCCTATTTGATCTCCATTAGACCCAACCAACTCAGGAAAATCCAATTCAACTAATGGCGTCGCTTGAGGATTCAACTCCGCTCCCGTTTGAACAAAATTTTGATCGAACTCCGTCAATGCTCCTTCGCCAAACAGATGATCGTAATCGGTTTCCATGAAATCGATCATTCTGCTTGCGGCTTCAATCTTGGATTCCAGTCCATCCATGAACTCTCTCAATTGATATTCCGACAAAGACTCAAGCCACTTGTCCAAATTAGGACAAATAATTTCCTCGACATTCTCACGAAGCTTACACATCCCGTTTCAACATCCGAGAAAAAATCATACAATTGAAACACTTCTGTTTCCGGAAATAGTTGAGTTTGTAGGCACGGATCATACCTTCAATCTCGCTGCGATTCGGAGGCCAAGTGTGAATCTCCTCTTCCGATTGCGAATACGATCGATCTTCATCGGACGCAGAACCAGGGCCATGGATCAGAACACAAGTCCAAACGTCCCAAAGCGTGGTTCGTAAACCTTCTTCATCAGACTCTTCTTCCTCTTCTGGAACGTTGAGCTTCGAGATTTGAAATTCGGAATCAGCTTCAAGCTCAATTTTCCTCTTCCCATTGCTGGGAATCGGAAGAAAATTTTCAGCGGAAATCGATTGGAAGAACAGAGAGAGATGAATCTGATCACTGGTTTACTTGGCGGGAAAGAAGAGCGAGTGAGGAGATGAATCCGATCGTTGAAATTTAAAGCCAAAAAAGTGAAGATCGAACGGTCCAAAAAATATTCGCTCCGAAATTGTCGCGATATTTTCCTTAATGATTTCTTAAGTGTAATTTATTCATTTTTTTTAGTTTAACTGAATGAATTCCTTATTTTGATCTTCTACTTTACCGTTTGAATGTGTAGTTAATTAATTATTTCCTAGTTTAATTTAACTACATTACACTTGAATTTTTGTTTTTTAATTTTGTAAAATTATCACGAACATGAAATCTTAACTTTAGAAAGAAAAAACGACATTGTTTCTCTATATGGAAAAAAGTATGGGTGAAAATACACTAGAAGAACTCTAGAAAAAAAATATATTTTTTTGTTTTACATGTATATTTAATTTAGTGGGTTGATTTGTAGAGGGTGTCTTCTTCGTTTCAGATCTGAAGCTTGTGGATGATGGAAACGAGAAAGAGAAAAAAAAAAAAAAGAAGAAGAAAAGAAGAAGGACAAATTCCAATCAGCTTTCCATGAGCTAATTAACGGAAAAACTAACAAAGAACCAAAATGCTACTATATGCAAATTTCAAGCGTAAAATTGTTAAGTTTGAAAACTTAAGGATCTAAATGCAAATAAACCAAAACCAAACAGTAAAATCATTTGTAATTCTTCGAATTTTCAAATATATTTTTCCCTTTATGATGTGATATTGTATAAAGAAAAACATAAAAGAAACATGGTTGGAAAAAAAAAATTATTGATGCTAATGTCATCTCAAATGCATATTTATCAAAAAGCTTCGAAACAAAACTCTAACATGGGTGAAAAAAGACAATCACCCCAACTATAACTAGTGTCGAGCTGAAAATGACAATGAAATATTGCCGTCAATCAAAATGCTTTTTGTTTATATTATATTCACAATAGTGACAATTTATTCCCTAAAATATCGAATTCATCGATACGAAAATTTAATATTTGACTTATAACAAGCAAGGAAAAAAAAGCCTGCAGCATCCTAATCTTCCACACAAGAGGTAAAATCATCTTTCTGTTTAGCAATGCATGAGTACTTTGAATTCAAACATTATCATCTTAATCCAAATCTCATCCTACCAGCGAGACTTACCAAAGTCCAAAAAAAAACTCCAATTCAAGGTTCAGTAACTTAGAATCATATGTAGCATTCCAAACTAAATTTCCGTTCACGTCGTGCTGACGTTTCGACACAGATTCGGATACCGACTCGAGCGATATTTTAGCTTCTACATGAGGGGAGACAAGGGAATGCTTGAACTCTTGAATTTTCCAAAACCTATACTGGTTTAACTAATTGGTAATGATCACCTTTAAGATCTTACAGGGAAAGAGCTATTTTTTTTAATTTTTTTTTTGAAATTAGGGAAAGAGCTATTTGAGAATGGAAAGAACAAACTAAGATACAACAATAGATGCAGCGGAAGGAGGAAAAAGAAGAATAATAGGGCGGGCCTCGTGTCATACAGGACTCGGTTCCTCTGTTTCTTGCTCGGTACCGCGCTCCTCATCGGTTCCTTGACCCCCTTGATATCCATTCTGTAAAATCTTGTTTTCTGAAGGCAAATTCTTCTTAGCTTTCCGACTCCCTTCAACCTTCCATAGATCCCAGACTCGGGTTTTCGGTGGAGGAGTTGCTTCTGCAATTGGAGCAATGAGTCCTGGCTTCCCATCATCAATAACTTCATCAATCAAACCATATTCTTTAGCTTCCCAAGGATTCATAAAATTATCACGATCCGTGTCCAATTCAATCTGCAAATGACAAATAAATATCATGGGTTTGAGAAAGAAACTGAAACCAGGTAGTCAAAGCAACAATGTAGAGGCAAACCTGCTCTAATGGCTTTCCTGTGATTCTAGAAAAAATTTTGTTTAACTTAATTTTGTGATACGCCATTTCTCGTATTCGTATGCTCATCTCCGTTGCCTGGAATGGACACGGTAACCAGTGAGAAAAACCATAAGTGGAAGCTCTAATCTACTTATTATATAGACAAACAGGCAATATCAATAGGTACAAATTTTGGGGAAAATTCCTGCATTTGATTCCATGCCCTTATATTTTGTAGCACCAAAGCTGCTCGATCTAGGTGGAGCGCTAGGGGATGCCGGTTGTGTCCTTATAAACAAGTTAACATACAAATAACTCAAGTTCATAACCACTAGATTATGCATTACTCAAGGATTACTTAATTGGAAGATAATGTTGGTAATGTCAGAGGGTTATTGATTTTGATCTCCCTATCATACAATTTCAACAACTATTTCAAATATATATACGTAGACATCTCTATGTTCCCATGAAACCACTTTCTTTTTTTTTTTTTTTGGATAACAAACAAAACATGGCTGCATTCAAAAAATGAGCAAAACAACCTAAGGGCCGGGGGACGTAGACATCTCTATGTTCCCATGAAACCACTTAACAAAATGAATGAAGAATTATATAAATGTTTCACGCATTCATGAATCAACGAGGACTAAAAAGCAAAAATATGAATGTGAAACAAAAATTACAATCACAGTGGACAAAATGCCATAAAGTTGACTTGACATCAAGGCACAGAAAATGATTGTTTACTCACTTTACCTCCAGCTGTTCCAAGAGGTTGATGGATCATCACTCTTCCATTGGGCATGCAGAATCGCTTTCCCTTTGAACCAGAAGCTAGAAGAAACGCTCCCATAGATGCAGCGAGTCCCAGACAAACTGTTGAAACATCGGCCTTGCACAACTTCATTGCATCATATATTCCCATTCCTACATGCAGCCAAAAAATGTTGAGAAAAAAACATGACTAATAACAACCTGCAGCTTTAGAGGTAGACCAAAAGAAAAACTGGAATCCCAAAGCTCTATTTGAAAAGGCCTATAAATGATTGAAGGAGGAAGAGATCAAGAAACAAAAAATAAACGAACATAAGAAGGGCTATTTAGTGAGGAGAAACAATGGAAGAGGTAATTGGACTGTCTAGATGGAGTGGGTGTTACAAAAAAACTTGTAAAATAGTGAACAATACTTGGCTACATACCGGTATTTAGGGATCTCCATTAAAATCTTGACAACTAAAAAAGAGAAAGGAAAAAAATGAGAAAACTTTTTTATTTTTCCTAGTTGTCAACATTTTAATGGTGGTATGTAGGGAGATCCCTACATACTGGTATGCAGGGAGATCCCTACATACCGGTATGCAGTAAAGTATTTTCCTAAAATAATTATCTAGACAGTTGAAGGAAAAAAACAAATCAACCCATACCGAGGATCTGTTTATGCAACCCTCCTAATCAGAAAATCTTTTATAGATCATTATGTGAAATGAACTTGAATCAGGTTATATGCATATCCTCCAACCTCTTGCCCCATAATTGCCATACCACATACTAAAGCTTTCATTTGGTTGATGGTGAAAGTTACGAGTATGGTGCTAAACAAGTAATAACTCACTAACTGAACATGGAAGACAATTAAGAGTATTTTTTGTAAATTATGGATATCAAGCTGTTCCAAAATTATAATACATGAATTAACAAAAATATTTTATTATCTGGCATTTTTGTTCCATTATCTGGCATTTGGTTAACACAGCAGGCATTATGATTTCATTTTGAAGTACAAAAAGAGGGGGATTTTGCAATATACTTAACACTCTACATACGAGAACTTTGGAGCAATAAGAAGCTCACTTGAGGCCAAAACAAAATAATGAAGGGGAGGAATTATGTGGGAAGCAGGTATGAACCATAAAGATTTTACGAGAGCATCCTTCTTCCAATCCAAAAACTTCAGATTAGAACCATAGTTTATCAGTCTGCACTGCAAAAAATTAATCAAGGATTTCATGATGAAAATAAAATGATGCTGAAAGTACCAGCAGTGACAGAGCCACCAGGTGAGTTGATAAACAATTTGATATCCTTTGTTGGGTCTTCAGCATCAAGAAAGAGTAGCTGGCTTATGATGAAATCTGCCGTCATGTCATCAACCTGCCAGTAGCCAATAGAAACATTCAAGCCCCAGAAAAAGCCTTTCTTCTTCTTCGCAGGTTTAAAACGGCAACTCAAACAATTCCTAAATTCAAACCTAAGAAAAAGCGCAACAAAGTCCAAAAAGCACAGAAATGAACCAACTGGTTTAGAAATCACGAAGTTGTTCGAGAGATTTCCTGAGAGCCCAAGAAGATGATTCGTTGGCGGAGAAGCATGTTGGTTGTGTCGAGCTCCTCGAACCGAGCCAGCGATGGCGCCGAAGTTGCAGAATAGTTGTCGAAAACGTCCCAATTACTGGATAAGGTCCGTCTCAGAGACGACGAATTGAGCGAGGCCTTCACTGGCTGAACGGAATTTCTGATTCTAAAAGCGCTTGAACTGGAATTGCCGCCATGGGAGTGCTTGAAAGGAGTGGAAACTGGAAAGTGAGAAGTAAGAACTCCATGGTCGAAGCGTACAAGCCTGCGAGGTGAAGGAGAAGGTGCGTTTGTGAAACTCAACTCCATTTCTCTCTTCTCTGCGATGAAGGAGACGTGGGCGAATTTTGGTGTCTACGTAAAAGTAAAAATCAAACTTTCATGAAAAGTAAGAATGTGGATCTTCTACTTTAACTTGATATTCAACTTTAACTTGTAACGATTTAGTCATATACTCTTAATTTTGTAACAATTTAGTTCATGAACTTTAATAACTAACAATTTAGTCTCTATACTTTTAAATTTGTAACAATTTAATCCTTATACTTTTAAATTTGTAACAATTTAGTCTCTATTCTTATACTTTCAATTTAATCCTTATACTTTCAATTTCAATTTTGTAACAATTTTCACGATAGAGATTAAATTGTTACAAATTTGAAAGTATGAGGACTAAATTGTTACTTATTAAAGTTCAAAGACGAAATTGAACGTATATGGACTAAATCGTTACAAAATTGAAAGTACAGGGACTAAATCGTTACAAATCAAAGTTCATGTACTAAATTGTTACTTTCTTGAAAGTTCAGGGACCAAAAGTGATTTTTAACCATCGAAAAATTAAGCTTAACAGGTAAATTATAAGATTCAATTATCAAAAATACCCTTAAACTTTGGGGTTTGTTTCAATTATATCGTTAAAATTTGAAATTTTCATTTTAGCTTTTTAAGTTTGAAGTTTGTTTTAAAACAACATTTGGAGACATTTTTTTGTTAAATTCGTGCACGAAAAATGATGTGTTTGCATGTGTTTTTATTGTTTTTTCACGTATATATTCAAATATGTTTACATGAACAACAATACATTTGCAAACACATCATTTTTGGTCTATAAAATTGAAAGTTAAGAGACCTATTGGACACAAAAGTGAAAGTTTAAAAATTTATTGAATACTTTTTAAAGTTTAAGGACCTATTATACACAAAATTGAAAGTTCGAAAATCTATTTATTTATTTATTTTTTTAAGTTTAGAGACCAAATAGATACCATCTTCAAAGTTTAAGAACTAAACTTATACTTTAAAAAAAAAAAAACTTATAATTAAACCTATACTTTTTACAAAATATGTGGGGAAGACGGATTCGGACCATAAAATAAACCTTGTGGTTACCAATACAACTTTATGTCGGTTAGTTAAACTGTTGTTTGTTCTTTTTTTTTCACAACTTGGAGTTGTTTATGAAAACATTGGAAGAAGGTAAATCACAAAACGAGGAAAATTATAGGTAGAAGTAATGTTACCGGTTTAATTTTCAAAAACCAAAAACAAAAACCGAAATGAAAAAAAAAAAAAAAAAAAAATTCTTCCTACTGAGAATTTTTCATTTTTCCAATTCACAGTTTTTTCAATTCACCAAAGGGATTAATTTCAATCTAAATGTGTTTTTTTTGGGGTGTTAAATTCTCTCCCATTTTGTCTTTCTCCCCCATCAGATTTTTCCCTTTTCTCCATTTGGACGTTGCTTGAATTTCTTCCGGTAAGCAATTTTTCTTGGATTTTCCATGGCTGCATATATGGCGTTTGATTGATTTCTAGGGTATTCGCGCCATTCACTTTTTTGGAATTCTTTTGCCCTTTTTTTGGGTTTTGGGTTTGTGGGGTTATGGATTCTTTTGGGATTTGGTTTTGGTTTTGCGATTTTTGGGGTAATTGAAAGCTGATTGATGTGTTATGGATGAGAATTTTTTTCTTCTTTCTTTGGCTTCTTTTAGGGAGGATTGGGGTCTTTTTTGTGCTCCTGTGAGGTTACTGGATAATCATGTGTACGATGATCACAGCTTCGATAAAGCATTTTGAAGAGGATGGATGAAGGAACTGAAAAATTGTCTGTACTTTTCTCTGTGTCTGGGTTTTCTGATTCTGGCTAGTTCACTTTTGCATCATTTAGACACCAAGAAACACATTGATAATTGGGAGTTTAACTTGTGAAACTTGATTTGCTGTTGCTGGAAACCAGTGAATGAATTTGTTTTTTACTTAGTTTCCAATTTTTTATGCAAAAGGACCAGAACCTGAAGTGTGATTACCTGGGATTAGTTCTTCTTCTTCTTCTTTGTTTTTGTTTGTTTGTTATATTAAATTTAAGCGTGTACGAATTTTGTATGACCTGGTACTATATTCTGTTGGATCTTAAAAGTTAAAAGTAGGCTAGGATGTTGGAAAGTAACTGTTTAGAGAATATAGTTTTAATAATTGCAAGGTGTAGCTTTATAGATTTTATAGGGGCATGTAACTTTCAGATTTTACTTGTTAGTTCATTTGGTATCAACTGATTGTAAAAACAGGATCTATGTAAGTCTTATTGGTTTTGTTGACTAATTTCGGCTTTAATCTGGAATATTTTCTTAGTTCACGAAAGGGCAGAAGAAGAAAAAGTCGATTCAATTGAATTTCAGTATTTTTTTGGAAGAATGAATTTCAAGAATTGAATGAGAGCTTCTTGACTCAACTGCTCAACTTGCACAAAGCCTTCTGCAATTCACCTATTTTGTTCACAGATTCGACCATTTTGGAGCAATGACTTTCAATCTCCATTGTTACTGTTCATCGGCTCCTTTCCTTTCGCTCCATCCAAAAGTTCCGCTGGAAGTTCTTCGCTTCGATCGTCAGAATCTCACTTCGAAATTGAGTGAAAATTCGCCCAAGGTCCATAGAATACGAAGCTCTGCAAACTCGAACAACCAATTGACGCTTAGAACTTGCAGGAACTGCAAGGCACAATTTGACCTTTCCCTCAATCACCCTCGAGCTTGTCGATTTCACACTGCTCATTTTGGAGGTAAAGCTCTAAGTTATTTGTATTCCTTCCAATTTCGTAGCCATTTTTTGTTTCTGTTTGTACAATTTGAATGTGTTTAGAGCTTTGGTTGCTGCTCAGCTCTTGGTTTATCTATGATTTGTAATCCCTGTTTAGTTAGTTGTAAAGAAGGTGCTGATTGATAAAACTGGAAATTGAAGGTTTATAAGATCTTCTAGTCAATTAACTTTTGGTACTTATTTCGCTGCTTGTAGATATCTGCTCATGATGTGAACAAATTGAACATGTTTTGTGTTAGGTCTCTGTTACATGGTTTACAGAAAATTAATGATCAGAAGTGAAATAGTTATGAAAAGTAGAATATTTGATAGTTGAGGAACTAAAATGAAATAACTAAAAATTCAGAAAAGTTAATAAGATTTCAATAGAATTTCTATGTCTATTTACTAACTAAGAAGCACCAGCATAGACTCCGAAGTCAGAACATGTAAATGACACGACACAGACAGTGACATACCTTAATTTCCAAAAGGGTTGACATGGACACGATGGCATGTATTTTCCTTTTAGAAGAATGTATGCATGTATACTTGTTGATTTCTTTTAAGTTTTTTAGATAGGTTTTTGTAGGTTGACATGTCCTTGTGCCTCCCATGTGTCCAAAATTTAACTGAAAATAAAATAACGTAGAATACCTTAACATGTTTGAAGCTTGTCCAGATGTATCCGTGTCTGACATGAACACCCCAGTCAAAAAGTGAGCGTCTTTGTTTCCTAGTTACTATGACTTTTCTGAAATCTGCAAAGAAAAGTTCTGTTTTTTTTTTTTTTTTTCCTTTTGGTTGAGTTTCTTTCAACCATAGCTTCCAGCACTTATCTTTAAATCTTTAACATTTGAATATCAACCTTAGCTATCAGTTACTAAAAAACAGCATGGTGTCAATGCCTTCACAAGATTAAAATTATGTTATGAGTGTGTATGTGCATGATTATTGGAGGATTAATTGCCTAGTACTGAAATATCTTTCCTTTGTTGCTTGTCTGCACACCTGCAAGTTGAAATATTTGTGCATCATTCAAACCTTATGTATAACCAAATGCTTGCTGGTTGATATCGATCAAAGGAGGCCAAGGTTTGGGATTAACGGTGAAAACGCAAAAATGTTTTGTTTCTCTTTAGTACCTAAATGGTTTTTGGATATTTTTGAAGATTGGAAATCAGTTTACTACCTCAAATCGTTCTTTATTTTTTCTGAAGGTTCAAGTTCTAACTTTCTTGCATCGTTATTTGGTTGATACCTCGATTTGCACATATTTGCTGCTCATGATTGCAATATGTTCCTGTTTTCTTTCTTAATAAAGGTGAAACAAAGAGAAAGTTTGAAAGTGTACACACAGGAGGAACAATGGACACTCCAGACTCTGGCAAAGTTTTTCAATACTGGCATTGCTGTGGGTCTGAGGACCCTTTTGATCCAGGATGTACTGCTGCGCCGCACTCATCCTACGACGATGACTAATACATTCTCGACGTCCCCTTCTTTCATGCAAGACCCTTGAATCTTTTTTTTTTTTCATTCCTTAAGTCATGTGTACAAGTGTACATATTCACATCCTATCTGAATTGTTTATCTACAACCATTTTTGGGACTTGTATGTGTATGATGTATATCATTGCCAACGATAGTCTAAATTGTTTACTTGTGTGAAAATTCATCTTACTTTGTTGTTTCTGTTTATGGGGTTGGCATTCTGATGATCCCTGAAGAGTACATAGAAAAAAAATGAAATTGATACTTTTACAAGGGCAGTGAAAATATTGGTGTTATATATTATGTCACTATAGAGTCCATTTTCAGCATCTTTGATTGGGAAGGAAAGACCATTAAGGAGTTGTTTGGTACGAGGGATCGAGAGATGAGAACATGTAAGGATTTGTGAAACTTTTATTTGGTATAAGATTTATGGGGTTGAATATGAGAATGAATGTAGTCCTAGACATCATTTATGGTATTTTATACCCTTACAAAGGGATATGAAATAACCAGGAAATGAACACCTTCTCTTTTTAGGTTTTTTTTTTTTTTATTGGTAGGGAGGTGGATGGAAATGGAGGGTCTATGAAGTTCTTTTTTCCGAAGAAGAAGCAAGGGAAAAGCCAAGTGTTGGAGGCAAGATATATCCGACCTTAAGCCAGAGGTGTTCAAATGAATTGCGTAGCTCGAAAAGATCATACAATCCAATCTATCTAGATCATATGAGTTAGGTTGGATTGAGTAACTTTCATGGTCATTTTGAGTTGGAATTTAAGAGAATATAATTTTCGAGTTACAAATTTCTGGCATTGGTTTAACTCGAATCAACCTCTATATCTATGTCCTAACCCTAATGTTTAACCACACCTCTTTCTTTTTTATTGTAATTCTCACTCCTACCATTTGAACCGTCCTTCCAAACCCAATTTAAATATTTGATGGTTCATAGAAACTATTAAGGCTGCAAAAATTTTGGATGATGATCTCTTCAATGTATGCATCACAAAAAATATTAATGTATAATTACATACTAAAATGGGCGAAAGGGGAAAATCTCAAAGAGAGGAAAAAAAGAAGGAAAAAAAAAACTTGTCAATCTTCTATAATGCATTACCAAATTTTTTGATCTTGTCATTTTAATGGCTCAAAAGCGAAAGTATATTTATTTAAATACACCAATAAAATAACCAATATCAATTATTCAAATCCCCTGATAAAAAGAAAAAAAAAAATCAGCACAACGTCTGAGACATCTGGCTTTTGTTTTTCTTAATGTAACAAAAAGTTTGAGAGCTATTTTTGTCATTTCACAAAGGGACATTGGGGCCTTTTATAAATAGATGTGATATGATATGAGGGAAGGTCAAAAGAGCAATCCTTGCCAAAAATAGTATTTGGCTCTCTTCCTTGCAAGGGGCATAACAAAGCAAGAAGAAGGCAAGTGGTATTTATGCGGCGTCATTTTGGTGCTCGGAAAAAACATGAACAGAAACTAGCTTCCCTTTGTTGACCGTTGGTAAAGAAATGCCTCTAAAGATGAGAGACTCAACTCAATCACTCCTAAAAACAGATGTCACCAACACCATTCTTATAAGCGGCTTCTGTAAACAATTGCTCTTCCATAAAAAAAAGGATGCCATGCTCCATGCCTCCATGATCTAAAGCATAAGAAGGATAAACATGTTCTGCTGGCATCAATAGTCCTCGTAGCTATCTTCACGAGCATATGATGGATGCGTTTGATAGCTATCCACACAAGCATACTATGGATACGTCCTCAACATCCATCCTCCTCTTCACGAGCATATGATGGATATGTTTGTAAAGGGGTTAGGAAGAATACAATTATTATTACTATCTAAAAGCATACGGTGCATGTGTTTGATAGCTATCTACACGAGCATACTACGGATAAGATGTTGACATCCATCCTCCTCAAAGCGTACATACCTTTGAATTACCTGTCCTTGTGTTCAGTTGTTCCAGAATACTAACCACAGTTGAAAAGAAACAACCAAAGTAACTCTTGTAGCTTTGATGGTGTGAACTCCAGGGAGAATAGATCCATCATCTTTAAATCTGAAATCCAAGAAGAGAAAATTAAGATGAATTATTTAATTTGACTTAGGCATAGATTGAAAAGAGGGTATTTCTCTCAAATAAGAGCGGTTGCAATAAGATCAAATTTAAGACAAAAGGTCAAATTTGAATTATAATTCATGCATGCGCTATCATATATCTTGAACAAGAGCGGTTGCAATAAGTGCCTCAGGCCAAGACCCTTTTCTCTCTCTTCATTTCTTCTTCCCCTCCTAGTTCTCCGTCATTATTCCTAAGGGTTTCGCTCATTCCTCGTACGTCCTCTTTCTCCCTCCCTATATTCCATCCTGCCCCCATCAAAATCAGCATAGGTCAGTTGCTATTGATGGTTGTGCTTGCATCATCAGCCATCACCATTCCAGTTTGAAAATGCCTACATCAACGTCTCATGATCGCCAAGAATCAAATAATATGATTACGTGTGAAGTGTATGACTAACCCAATAAGAGATGTGTCATAATGGAACGAAGAATCCTAGATTCAAACATAAGAATTTGGTTTGAACTAAGAAATTAATATGGAAGCATTTTAATATTTGGTTGGAAAGAAATCGGCGCACTTTTGAAGATAAGTTCTCTTCATTTGAGATTTTTTGTAGAAATGTACAACACACTTCCTCTCGGTGGTGTTTTAATCACGAGACATTCTTTTGTAATTACAGTCTTTCCATGATCATGAACGATTGGAAAATCCTTTAGCTTCTCTTGGGGGGATTCCTCTTCCCCTAGCCCTTAGCCTGTTATCTTCTTTCTTTTGTCTAATATAATCAAGTTTCTTATCAAGAAAAGAAAAGTATGGAAGCATTTTAAAGAACGAAACAATTAACACCCTAGAAGTAAGATGATCTTTTTAGACTAGTACACCCCATTATGTCTCTAGAGGCTCTCATATTTATTATAAATGGGGCAGAGGCATACCTGGAAGTGGCCATTATCAACTGATCCTTGCCCATTATGTCAATAATCAAGCTGCAGCTTTTGGCCCCACAACCATCCATGGTAGAGTATGCCCATTATTGCCTTGATGTCCATATAGGGACTTACAATGTAGCAGACTCTTCACCCTCACTGGACAAATGTTCACCAAGCCATTTTGCAACAACTTTCCAAATGAAAAGAAACTAGCTTTGTGAGTTGCAGCTTGCAAGACCTCAAAGAGGCAACTGAGTTGCCAGGGTCTAGTTTCAAGAGAAGTGCTACCAAAATAATATCTAAGACCCAAGTTGTTCAAGTATCATGAATTCTCATCAGCTACCAGTAATCCTTGCATGAACAAAGTCCCTGCTCAAAGTGATGAAAACGATGTCGATCTCGCACCACAATTTGACGACAAAAAGCCTTGGAGAGTAATTTTGCAGCAGTGTGACAGTCATTACATATTCTCAAGTTTTTCATTATCCTGATGGGTGTTGGTGGACTAATGTTAATAAGGCCAAATGCAATGGCTAGCTTCTCACTATGTCTAAACAGAGTACTTTCCTTCTCTTCTTCATCAACATCAAGCAAAACCTCATTTGTATTTGGTGTATAACCTTCTAACTTTAGTTTCATAGCCATTTGACCTAGCATGTCCTCAATCGCATCCATGTCAGGGTGTATTTTATCTCCAGCCAAAAATTCATGAACAACTCCATTTGCTTCAATCATGCTACAACCAGGAGTCTTTAAAACCCTATGTTTTGTCATCATGCCTCTAATCTCAAGAACATCATCCCATTTCCCTTTTGAAGCATATATGTTTGATAACAACACGTGGAACCCATCATGATCAGGTTGAAGCTCAATTAACTTCCTCCCAACCCTTCTTCCCATTTCACTATCACCATGTTTCTTACAAGCCCCAAGTAAGGCACCCCAAGTAGCAACATCGGGTGCCATAGGCATACGGTTGAGAAGTTCCTCTGCTTCTTGAAGCTTACCTGCACGTCCTAGAAGATCAACCATGCATCCATAGTGCTTAATATTGGGTTTTATCTTATGATCATGAATCATTGAATGAAAATAGTGCCGCCCTTCATCTACTAAACCCATGTGTCGACAAGCACCTAGTACTCCCACAAATGTTATCTCATTAGGTGCTACATGACATTTTTTCATATTAGAAAATGTATCAAGCGAGCTTTCTACCAACCCATTCATGGCCAACCCAAGAATTAGAGCATTCCAAGTTGAAACCCCTTTCTCAATCATCCCATGGAAAACCTCCAAAGCACTTTCAACACATCCACACTTCATATACATGTCTATGAGAGTTGTACCTAGAATGACATTAACAGTTAGACCGTTCTTTTTTATATAAGCATGGATCCACTTCCCCTGCTCAAGGGCAGTCAAGCGAGCACACGCAGATATCACACTTACTAATGTGGTCTCATCTGGTTTAAAGCCATTCATTTGCATTTCTTGAAAAAGCGTGAGAGTCTCATAAAAAAGGTCATGTTGTGCATAACCTGATATCATTGAACTCCACGACACAACATCTTTCTTGGGCATGGAATCAAATATGGATTTTGCATTCTCAACTAAACCACATTTCAAATACCCCGAAATCATAGAGTTCCAAGATATCAAGTCCAGAAAGTAGGCTTCATCAAACAGCTTTCGTGCCTCCATTATATCACCACATTTCGAGTACATATGAATCAAAGCATTTTGAAGGTTTATATAAGATTCAATTCCAATTTTCCAAGCCAAGCTGTGGATCAATTTCCCCATATGGACAATCAGTAAGTTGGCACAAGCAGAAAGAGCACTGACTGCCACAACCTCATCCACCATAACTCCAACATTATGCATTCCTACAAATGTTCTCACAGCCTTCTCAAACATCTCATTCTGCTCATAGCAAGCAATTAGAGCACTCCATGTGACCATATCTTTCTCTGGCATTTCATCAAACAATTTACAAGCTTCAGCCACCAGCCCTTTGATGCCAAACAAAACAATCATAGAATTCGAAGCAATTATACTCCTCTCTGGCATTTGATCATACATATACTTAGCCTCCTCTACATTCCCTATTTGAACGTACCCAGCCAAAATTGAATTCCATGACACCGAATCCAAAACAGAACTTTCATCAAACACCCGGCGGGCATCAGTCATATTCGAACAAACAGAAAACAAATTAATCAAAGTATTCTGAACATAAACATCTGAATCAAAACCCAACTTCAAAACATGATTATGTACCTGTTTTCCTTCCCATTCGGATCGACGAATGGAACAAGCCTGAATCAGAAGCGGGTACGTGTAATTATCAGCACCCATCTGCTCCAACAGCATCAATTTGTAAAGACTCAAAGCCAAATGAGGCGAGTTCCTTTGAATATAAGCTCTCATCATGACATTCCACATGAAGCAATTCGTGTTCTCAATCAGGTTGAAGATTCGGCGGGAGTAATCGACGTGAATGAAGGGAAAATCTGCTGAGAATTTGATTAATCTGCTTGCGGCATAAGTATCTTTTATGAACCCAGTTAGAAGCATCTGAGAGAGAGTTTGGTTGAATTGCTTGATGTCTTGACATTGCTTCATACGAAACTCCAAAATTGAAAGATCAATGGTGGGTTTGGAGGTGGGTTTATGAATCAGAGATGATTTGAATGCAGAAGAAAGTTGGTTCAATCTGAAGAAATTCATATAACTCTTACCTTCAAGCACCCACGGTTGTTTCGCAATATAAATGGCGTCTGAAATCGATGATGTCCCTTTTCTGGAGAAGGTGAGTTCAAAAACTCTTTCCTCTTCTCTATTGTTATTTATATCTTTCAAAATATATATATATTGTAAATCCAAGGCTAAGATGGTTACAAATCAAAGTCTAGTGACTAATTTTTTTTTTTTTTTTGAGTACATCCACATTTGGGGATAGGGAGATTCAAACCTCTGACCTCATGGTCGAGGATACATATCAATTACCGTTGAGCTGAGCTAACTTCACTTTGGCGTCTAGTGACAAAATTGTTATTTTAATGAAAGTTTAGGGATCAAGTGATTTTTAACCTTTTTTTTTAGTTCAACAACATTTGGGATGGAGAATACAAACCTCTATTCTCTCCAAGTTACATGTTAGTTACTTTTGAGCCAACTCTTTGGCTATATCTTTCAATTTTGTGTTGGGGTAAAATACCCTTTGCATTCCATATTTGAATTTATTTTACTATTTGGTTCATTTTTCCAAACTATCATTTTTAGTGTTTGATATTTAAATTCAGTTTTTTATTTGTTTTTTTTTTTAAAAAAAAATTAAATGTAACATTTTGAGTTCCCAACATTTAAGTTTGATTTCTAATTGGCCTTTCAGGTTTTGCAAATTAGTTTATAATTGGTAAAAGAAAAAAAAAACAATTGATTTAGAAAATGTATATCAACAAAGTCTAGTTAGCATGTTTAATTGTTACGTCATCATTTAACTATATATCAACTAATAATTAACTCTAGTTAAAGACACCAATAAGAGCATAACTCAACTAGCATATACCATCTACTCTGGATCAAGAGATCAAAGATTTGACCCCGCACCCCACATATTGTAAAAAAAAAAATTACTTAAGGACCAATTAAAAATCAAATTCAAACCTATCCCAACGCATTTTTGACTTCCTAAACATTAGGAGATGCCAAAATTTTTGTATTGTAATTACTTTTATAAAACTACATATTTGTAAATATTTTATAAAACCATTCTACCAATTTGAATTTCTCTCGTATATTTCAATCCACATGCCCTTACTTTCAGGACTCTTTTCTTTTCATCTTGTATTCTCATGTAGAGAAGAGAGACCACTGTTACACAATGAGTAACTTTATGCATTGACTATGTTCGTAGAATTTTAACTTTAATCCACCGTTCGTCTATAATTATTGCACGCTCTTTGTTTTTAGTTCACTATACATACACCTAACAACGAGTACAAAGAAAATCATCCAAAATCTTACATATATGTATATAAATGAAGCATAATATAAGAGAGGTCCTTTATTATATGGTGTGGGGATTTGATTTCATGTGGTTGCATTAACTTTAGCTGTCCCATTTTTGTGTTTGGCTTGTCTTGTGCCGACAGCTTCATAACAAGGGGTAGAAATATTGGATGCACCATAATTTTATCTTGACCTACCCTATACTTTTTCTTTTTTTCAAATATATGTTCTTTTAATCATAAATATGTATATATAATCATACACATTAGATTCAAATTCAATGATTATCCGTGGAAGAAAATCGGTTAAATTGCAAGTTTAGTCTTTGAAGCTTCGAGTTTATGTTTAATGGATTCTTGAACTTTAAAAAGTGCCAGACAGGTCCTTGAACTTTAAATGTGTCTAATTAGTCTCTGACGTATTTGAATCTTTTTAAACTTTATGAATTTATTAGACATGAAATTGAATTTACTGTATAACAAGATCCCGAACTTTCAATTTTGTATACAATAGATTTGTAAATTTTAAAAAACGTCAAATAGGTCAAGAACCTATTAGACATGAAACTAAAAGTTTAAGAACATATTAGATACAAAATTGAAAGTTCAAAAACCTATTGAATACTTTTTAAAGTAGTTCAATGTCTTATTACAATACAAAACTTAAAAGTTTAGGTTTGTTTGATAATCATTTGGTTTTTGAAAATTAAGCCCACAAACACTACAAACCTTATTCTCATGTTTTTCAAAAACCAAGTAAGTTTTGAAAACTAAAAAAAATAGTTTTCAAAAACTTGTTTTTGTTTTTAAGAATTTAGTTAGGAATTCACACGTGTCCAAGATGAAAACAATTGTAAGGAAACTGGGATATAACAAGCATAATTTTTAGAACCAAAAAATCAAATGGTTATGAGACAGGACCTTAAGTACTAAATTATACACAAGTGTGTGTTACTTTTAAACTTTCATTTTCATTGAATCATAAACTTGAACGAAGTAATACCCTCAACTAGTTTAACTATTTAATTATTATCAAAATACCAGTTTCTTTTTCCCAATTTGTAATGATGGATACTTTTTAGCTCGATTTGAGCATTTTACTATTGAGTTTGTGTGTTACTTTACCTATTTCCATTTAGGTTTTGATTCTTTGTGGTTGGATTTTGCATAACTTTAAATTTTGTGTCTAGTAAATTACTGAAATTTTAATTTCGTATTTGAGGAGCTTTTGACATATTCAACATTTTATAACATTCATATATCTATTAGACAACAATTTAAAAACTTTAACACTTAGGCCTGTTTGAAAACTGTTTCATTTTTTGTTTTTGAAAATTAAGCTTATAAACATTATTTCTGACAATAAGTTTATTTGTTTTGTTACCTACCTTATTTCCATGTTTTCAAAAATTAACTCAAGTTTTGAAAACTAAAAAAAATAGACCTCGTTTGATAATCATTTGGTTTTTGAAAATTAAGCTTATAAAGACTACTTCCACCTATAAGTTTCTTTGTTTTTTCTAATACCTCATTCCCCTGATTTAAAAAACCAAACCAAATTTTGAAAACTAAAAAAAAAAAAAAGAGTTTTCAAAAACTTGTTTGTTTTTGGAATTTGACTAGGAACTCAAATGTATTATGTATCCTTGACAAACATGAAAACCATGACAAGGAAATTGAGAGAAAACAAACATAATTTTCAAAAACCAAATGGTTATCAAACGGGACGGTAGTTTTCAATAACTTGTTTTTGTTTTTGGAATTTAACTAAAATTTCAAATGTGTCATTAACAAAAATGAAAACTATGGTAAGGAAATTAGGAGAAAACAAACATAACTTTCAAAAACCGAAAATAAAAAAAACAAATGATTATCAAACGACACCTTAATTACACATTTTAACCATGAAAAGTTCAACTAAACTTGTAATTTAGGGAAAAAACGATATAAATGAAGAGAACAAAACGCGAAATTGAAACATTGGCGAGAAAATGGAAATATCACTCGAGAAATTGATCAGATTCCGATTCGTTAAACGGCGAATTGAGGAGTCGTTTTGTGGAGGGACGTGGCTGCTCTGAATTCCAATTGGGCCCTCTTCTGCCGTTGGAATCTCTCGCATTTCTCCTTCTCCCGCTACATTCTAGAGAGAGAGAGGAAAAAAAAAAAGAAAGCACAAACTTTGCTTCTCTCAATGCATTTTCTCTATAAATAATCTCTTGTTTGTTCAATTGGGTTACTGTAATTATCAAAATTTCTGTCAATCAAATGTAATGGAGTTATGAGAACACTCCATCTCTTGCTTCCTCTTTGAAAAAACAGCAGCGGGAGGAAAAGAAGGCTGAAATTGTTTGTTTCTTCTGCCGTAGAAATTCTATTCCCATTTTTGTAAGCATCTCTATTTCTCTTTCTCTCTCGATTGCTTTTAATTTAACTCACATGGTGTTCTTAAGTTTTTGCTACAATGTGTTTGTTCATTTGCCAATCATGGTGGTAGTTGTTTGAAGGTTGCTGCCACTGTCTCTTTTTTGTGCATTTTCGTTAATTTTAGACTTTTCTTGATCTGGGTTGCTGTTTTCTTAAATTTCTTTGGCTTTGGTTTCTGGGTTTTGTTTTTGTTTGGTTTTCCATTGTGGATCCTCTTTGTATGTTGCGTGTGTGTGTGTGTTTTTAATCGATTCTCCTTCTTGAGTTTTTATGCCATTTGATCTTATGGTTTTAACTCGATGCCTTGTTTGGTTTATGGTGTTTTTAGTGGTCATCTTTTCTCACATTTGTACATACTTGAAATAGAGAAGTTTGTTGCATCTTTTGTTAGATTGCTGCCAAAACTTGAAGATGCGAGCATGTTTGAAATCATTCCTTCTTGCTCAGTCTTGAACTGTGAATGATGAGTGCGTTTGAATCAGAGAATCACCTTTTGAGTCTTAAGAACTAAATGTTTGAAAGAGAGCTAAATCTTACTGTTCTAGCCGGGGCAATGGGGCTCAATGATTCTATTATGCTCATAGGTCTATTCCTTTGATACTAATTCTCGAGGAGGCTTTGCCTATTCGGAGGCCAATCTCTAGAGAATATGTATTTTAAATTGTTAAGGCTCCATTTGATAACGATTTTGTTTTTTGAAATTAAGCTTGTTTACTCAATTTCTTTACAATGGTTTTCATCCTTCTTAAGGAAAGATTTGCATTATTGGCTAAATTCCAAAAACAAAAACAAGTTTTTGAAAACTTTTTTTTTTCTTCAAAATTTGACTTGAATTTTGAAAACATTTATAGAAAGTAGATAACAAAACAAAGAAACTTATAGATGGAAATAGTGTTTATAAGCTTAATTTTAAAAAACCAAATGGTTATCAAAGAGAGCCTAAGTTTTCAACATGGGGTTTGAACCTAGAACTTTGGAAGGTACCACCACACATCTCGAGGCCCCATTATTGGAGCTAACAAAATTGTACTTAGAGCATTGATGTAACTTTTCAAGTATCAGTGAAAATGTTTTTTTTCCCTAAAATAGACAACAAAAAAGGACAACTGTATGGAGTATTTTGTTTTTCATTTGTCCTAAAGTCTATAATACATGACCTTGCTTGTTTTTCAAACTAGGATCCATTTCTTTGATTAGAGGGATTTCTTTCTTCTTGGAATCAGTTTTCTAATTTCTCCTCCATCTTAATTTCGGGAGAAAGGAGGTAAATAAACATCTATAATTCTTTAGTTTTTATTTTTGGAAGTATCTATAGCATTATGCTCAAAATAAACTTCTCAAGTGAAATACACAGTTGTAGCTGTTCTACAGCTGGTGAAGTTTCTAATAATTGATGCTCAAAAAAGTGAAAATCTCCAAGGTCCCAATCTTTAGTTTCTTGTGTTATTTTACTTCCTTAAAAAGGAGATGGAGAATCTGTATGTAGACTTGCGTATTTTTTGCTGTCCACAACACTTTTTCTATTCAGATTTTTGTTCATTTTTCTTTTCTCCTCCATCTGATGATTATTTAGGCCTCGTTTGATAACCATTTTGTTTTTGGTTTTTGAAAATGAAGCCTATGACCTCTACTTTTACCCACAAGTTTCTTTGTTTTGTTATCTACATCCTTCCCTTGTTTTAAAAAATCAAGTCCAATTTTAAAAACTAAAAAAATTAGTTTCCAAAAAACTTGTTTTTGTTTTTAGAATTTGGCTAGGAATTCAAATGGTATCCTTAACGAAGATGAAAATCATTGTAAAGAATTTGAGATGAAACAAGCATAATTTTCCAAAACCAAAAACCAAATGGTTATCAAACAGGACTTATTTACAGATTAATTATTATACATTATGTCTAGTCTTCAGGTAAATTGAAAGAATCTCTCTTCTTCTTTTTAATTGTTTTTTTAATAACTAGTGAATCGGGATTTCATTCCTAGCATGGTCATGGCCCACCCCATTAATCTTTCTGAAGCCAAGACCTTAGCTTATATCTCCAAACATCCCAATTCCAAAGCCTTTACTAGTTACCCCACCACCTTTGGGACGTAAATTCCAAAAATTACAAATTGTCCTTTCTTTCTTTCTTTCTTTTCTGCTCTGTATCTTAGAAGTTATATCTTGCTGAGAAACAATCTTGCTGAGAAACAATCTGAGTTCTCATGGAAGTTGGTCACTGCAGCAAACAAATTTGATCTGCACACTTGTAATTGTTGTTTGGCTTGTTTTATTTATTTTATTAACATTCATACCAATGTCTACTGGGTCATTGCAGAATGGGGGATCATTTTGTGCTGTTGGTGGATCGGTTGCTCACTGAATCAAACCTCGAAGCTACTATTGAGAGAAAAAACAGAATTTGTCAGCCTATGGCCTCAACAGATGCAGATAATATGATATCTTCGGTAGATATCGATATTGAGTCCATATCACCTTCAAGTAAACTTGTTCAGTGCAGAATTTGTCATGATGACGATGATGAATCAAATATGGAGACTCCGTGCTCTTGCTGTGGAAGCTTGAAGGTTAGATTTAGTTTAGTCAACACCAACTGGTTTCACTGATAAAACTCAGTTAGCTATTCTTTGAATCTCTCTTTTCCAAATTCTATGGCTGACTAAACTGGTTTCAACAATGTTCTTGTCAACATTTTTTGCATTTAGTGTAGTATCCAACTTTATCTTTTCCCCTCAAATGTTTGCCCAGGATGTTATAATATCAGTCAGGTGCCTCAGTTTATATTTACTTGTTATTAGACTGAAAAGGTTAGAATCAGATTCATGGCACAGATAGGGCATCCTGTTCCTGGTTTCCTTTCCCTTTCCAATCCTTATTCCTCGTTGTGTTCGCTTAGATGGTTCACCTTGATAATTAGCTTCCAATTAGTGTTGATAATTGCAGTATGCTCATCGTAAATGCGTTCAGCGGTGGTGCGACGAGAAAGGCAATACAACCTGTGAGATTTGCCACCAGGTCTGTTGTTTTTATTAAAAAAAAAAAATCTCTTATACAGGGCTAAATTTGTTGTAGTAAGAAGTCTTTTTTTCTTATACTGCAGGACTTTAAGCCCGGGTATACAGCACCTCCCCCTGTGTTTTATTATGGAGGTATTAGTTCACCAATACATTTCAGGTAAGCCATTTACCTCCAGTGCATTTCATTTCACCTGCAAGTTTCTCTAGCTTATCTTGTATATTAAATTCCTGTTCATTCAGTTTCTTAACGTTATTGATTTAACGACGCTGTCATCAAATTGTGTGGTCTTAGGGGAAGTTGGGAGATGTCTAGACTGAACCTGCATGTACCTGCAGGAATGCCTGATCACGAGTATCTCGATTCTGACTTTGATGATTTCCTCGCTCCCTCTCCAAGAAGTGTATTGTGCTGCCGCATAGTTGCAGTAATTGTATTATTCCCTATCTCTTCATTTTACTTCATTTTCTGTTTTCCTATCTCTGTAAACAAACTTTCAGGGTCTCGGTAATTGGCTTTGCCTTTAGCAGATGGAAACAAATTTTAAGGGGATTGTTGGTCAATCCAACTGTCCTAATGTTACAATCCCCAGTTTAAAACTGCTAATTATTTTTTTTTATAAGAAACATCAAAGGAGAATATATTAAACACAAAAAAGGGGACTGCCTAAAGGCCGGGGTGGAGATCACCCCTCCCAAAACTATCTCAAAAGGGCTTGCCAATCACCAATAATCATAAGCAAGCTATAATTACAAAAGAACTTTTTGTATGAAGAAATCCACCAAGAGGCCGTATTTTGTACAGAATTACAAAAAAAAATCAAAAGAAGACGACTTATCCCCAAAGGTTCTAGCATATCTTTCCTTCCATAAAAGCCAAATGGAAGCTCTAAACGCACAACCCGCTATCACCTTGGCCTTCTTTCTCAAATTCCAAGCTTGCAGCCCTTCTTCAAGCCAATCATCCACCCTCTTCGGTTTATCGTATGTCTGCTAATTATATATCTGTATGTTGCAGTTTATCGTTCTCCTCGTTTTACGCCATACTCTACCGATTGTAATTAGTGGAGCTGGAGAGTATTCATTGACATTGTTAATGGTAAGCTCGTAGCTTGGTTTTCCCCTTAGCCCTCCATTTTTGTGACCAATGAAGAACCACAAGTTCATCTGCTGCATGTTACAGTTGCTAATCTTGAGAATTGTTGGGATTCTTCTGCCTATATATGTCATGGTTAGAGCATTTACTTCCATTCAACGACGGCGTTATTATCAGGTTAGTGACGCAGTTTATATCTAGAATTGTTTTGAATAATATTTTGTTGTATGAATTGCTCGGATTTCTGAGGGAGTTGATTCAGTATGAGGTTGAAATATCATGTTTGATATGAATTTTTGTTGAGCTTTTCTTTTACAGTCGTATTCTCTTGTTTAACCACATTTTTTATTGTAATCACTGCATATTGGTTTAATGTTCCATGAGATTAGTCAAGGTACGTATAAGCTACCTAACCAACTTGATCATCCATGACCTTTTTTAAAAGAAAGACACCTATGAGTTTGTGAATTTTAAATGAACAAAAGAACAAATGCCTTTTCTAGTTCTTTTTGGTTCTTAAGTTCCAAAAATTTACCATTTAATTCCAAAGTTAATGATTAGGAGAGGAGGGGGAAAAAAGTGTCCCTAGGTCCAGTGTGTATATATATTTTTTAAATAAGAAAAAAAAAAGATTAAAAGAGTGTCACTGGGTCCATCCAATTGTACTTTTTTCACTCTTCAACAATAAGCTTTTTGTTTCTTAGAGGGAAAAAAAAGTTATGATTGTACTTTCCTATGTAAGAACACCAACCATGATATGGGGTAGAAAGTGCATATTCCTGAAAATGGTTCTGGTTATTTGTTCTCTTTGAACTTGATGTCTATTCATTTACATTCATCGAATACGACGTTTGAGTCTACTAGTATTTTTTTTGGTAGGATCCTCGTCTTCATCTTGCAACATCAGATGACGAAAGTGACTCGACGAATCATTCTCAACCACGCCTCATTCACTTGAGATAGCAGCGTCTTTGAAACGATGGAAACGACGTAACGATGAGAAAGAAAGTGATTGGATGGAATGCATAGAAGGTCATCAACGTCATTCATGACAAGGAAGTTACGAGTTACGAGTTTGCATATGGTCCTCGTAGTGAGGCAGGACCCAGTTATTATTTTCTGCAATGAAGTTCATCACTTGTGGAGAAGCAGCAGAAACTTCTTTGGTTAAAATCAAACTTTTTATGCAATGGAATCATTGGTTCACTACTCTCTTATGTATAAAGTTGTATAAAGTGTGTAATGGTTAGAAAGGGATTTGATCTGGGTATATTATTAGTATTGTTTTCAAAGATGGATGTGTGTTTATTAGTTTTTTCTTTTTCTTTTAATGGTGTGTTTATTGGTTGATGGCTGCCAAATTTGCTCTAAAATCTGTTGGAAGGATTTTAGGCTAAAAGTAATGTAGTTTGGGTTGGGTTTTGGTAACAACCAACAAAACAAAAATGACTTGTCAATTTAAGGCTTTAAAATTAAGTAGGGATGATTGGAGGTGGATTATATTGGTTCTAAAATTTACAAAATAGTTGCAATTCTCAACCATGTCAGTACAACTTGGTGACATATTGAAAAATGTAACAAACAACATTTAACTATAAACTATAAAGATTAAAAAAAAAAAACTATAAACTATTCTTAAAAAAAAAAAAAAAAAAAGATGAACAAAATTTGAATACAATAAAGTTTTAAAAGGTAATATTAACTAAATAAATTAGGTTAAAAAACAATTTTGGTCTCCGGAAATAGAGATTTGTCTATTTTAGTCTTTATACTTTATACTTTTGAATGTCCAAATTTAGTTCCCACATTTTCAATAAATCTTAAAAATTGTTTGTTTATTGTTAAAAAAAAAAATCACCTTCTATCTTTTCTGGCATGAAAATTGTTGTTATTATTTAATAAATTTTTGTTAAAAATAAATATTATTTAATAAATTTCAATTAATAAATCAGTAACTTTTTTTTTCGAGACAATAAATCAGTAACTTTAAACTAATAATAAGAACTAATTTTAAGATTTATTGAAAAGTACAAAGACTAAATTTAAATATTTAAAAGTACAGGGATTAAATAGAATGAAATCCAAAATAGGGAGACCAAAATGGTATTTTAACCCAAAAAAAAAGTATTTTTTTAACTTTAGTTATTTATGTATAGTATTGCTTTCAATATAAATCTTAGACCAACTTATATCTCGGTCAAATATTTAATTCAATAATACATCACTTAATATGTTGTTAAATATACCACAAAAATTTATACAAAAAAGACACAAGTTTTATACAAAATATAAAATCCAAGATAGAACATTAAAAAAAAAAAAAATCGAAATACGATTTGAATCAAAATCTAAGGGCCCGTTTGATGACCATTTCAGTTTTTGGTTTTTGGTTTTTCTTTTTGGATTTTGGTTTTTGGTTTCCTGTTTTTCAAAAACAAAAACCATATATGTTTGATAACTGTTTTTTGTTTTCTGTTTTTAAAAAACAGAAAACCAACCCTGTGTTGATAACTGTTTTTGCTTTTCAGTTTTTTAAAAATTAGAAAGATGAAAGGATATTTTAGAGAGAGAAAAATGTGTAAAGACGTTGAAACAAAAATTTAGAGACACAAATATAAATGTTTTCAAGAGATTTTTTTTTTTTTTTTTTGAAAAGACGAGAGAAAAGTTAAACATAGATATTTGGAGAGATGAAAGAAAGTGTTTAGAGAAAAAACATTAGTTAGACTCGAGAAAAGATATTAGTTAGAGAAAAAAATAGAAAATAAGTTAGAGTAAAAGCAATAAATTTTAGATTAAAAAAATTAAATAAAAAAAGAAAATTTAGAGAGATAGTAAGATTAAGAGTAAAAGATATGCTAAAGAAATAACGATAAATTAGAAAAATAAAGAAAAGTTGTAGCGATAGAAAATTTTGGTGACTTTTTTTTTCAAAAGAAAAATTAGAACATGTTTATTGAGGAGAGAAAAGATATTGACAAGTTTTTAGAAATAGACAAGTTATAGAGAAAAAAAAAGTTTTGAGAGAGAAAAATAAATTTTAGAGAGAGAAAAAATTAGAGAAAGGAATTTGTTGGAGAGAGAGAGGTAAAAGAGGAGAAAAGTAACCATTAGAAGAAAAATGAATTTTTGAAAAACAGAAATCTGTTTTTAAAAACTACTTTTTTTGGTTTCTGAAATTTACTTATAATTTCAAAAATGTTTTTAAAAAACAGAAAACATAAATGGTTATTAAACACTCCTGTTTTTTTTAAAATGAAAAACAAAAACAGAAAACATAAAACAAAATGGTTTTCAAACGGGCCCTAAATTATTCCATTTGAGTATAGAGGTAACTATTCCTTTTTCTAAGGTAAAAATTTTGATCTCTTCGTAATTCCAATCATAACTTAATAAGACACTAATTATCATTTCATACAGTTTCATCCCCCAATTTTACTAATTTGAACATAACTCAACAGACATAAAACTTGTACCAATAACCAAGAGCTCTGTGGTTCGAATCCTCTCACCCCACATGGTGTAAAAAAAAGCAGTTGCATAGATGACAAATTGGACCAAATTAATAGCAAATATAGCACAGTTGCAAACTAATTGCATATATAGCAAAATTAATTGTACAATATCAAAAAGTTGTCGTCAGATTATATCCGTGTCTATCACTGATAGACTCTGATTATTCAAAGTCTATCAGTGTCTATCGCTGATAGACTTCGATGAATCAAAATCTATCAGTGACTATCACTGATAGAAGTTGATTAATCAAAGTCTATCAATAATAGTCACTGATAGATTTCGATTAATTGAAGTCTATCAGCGATAGACTCTTAATAATCGGAGTCTATTAGTAGACTGATAGATTCCGATTAATCAGAGTTTATCGCTGATAAACTCTGATAATCGAAGTCTATCAGATAGATTCTAATGAACTAGAGTCTATCAGTATTTATCAGCAATATACTCTGGTAGATTTTGCTATATTTGCATTTTTTTTACATTATGCTAAATTTGTTATTATATAATTCTTATTTGTCACCCACTGCAAATTCTCTAAAAAAAACTGTAATTATAGAACTCAAAAAATGAAAATCAATTCATTATCTCTGCATTTAGTGCATATTTGGGAGTGCTTTTTTTTTTTTTTGAATACGTCATCATTTGGGGGTGGGGGATTCGAACCTCTGATCTCATGGTCGATGGTACATGCCAATTACCGCTGAGTTATACTCGCTTTGGGAGTGATTTTGAAATGACTAAATTCATTTTTTTCATATTTGAAATCACCCGAATCATACCTTTAATTATTCAAAATCAATTTCATGTTTGATTTTACACTTTTAAGTGTGATTTTCATATATCAAAATTGATTTTGAATTTTTCTCAAAAAAAAAAAAAAGATTTTGAATTATCAAAGACATCTTTCAGACTAATTTTGAATATAGGAAGTGATTTTCACCATTTTAAAATCACTCTCAACACACATGGAATTTTCGTAGGAACCTTCTAAAATAGGCAGAAATTATAGATACCCTACCTTTTCAATTTAAGGATATCGTACGGAACCTTCTAAAATAGACCGAAATTATAGCCTGCCTTTTCAATTTAAGGATATATGCATCCTAGTAAAATTAATTTTACTCTCTACCATAACCTCACTCTCTCTCTCTCCAATCTCTCACACTCTCTCCAATTTCTCTCTTCGTTCTCGTTCTCCAAATGGATCATCCAGGCAATTGTTTCAACACACAAGGAGGAAGAAAAGAAAAGAAAAAAAAAAAAAAAAAAGTCAAATTCACTGTTTTGTTCAAAGTAGGCCACAAATGTACATGTGAATTTGCCGTTTTCTTTCAGCAAGAAGAAATTTTTTTACAAACAAACAAAACAAAACAAATAATTTGGATCTGTCGTTCTTCGAGCAGATCAGATCCGCCTTCAAATTCATCGTCTTCATCCACTTCGGCCATCGCCATTTTCGCAGCTCAAAGGTATTCTTATTTCAATCCCTTTTTCGCTCTTCAATCCTCCTCCCTCTCCATTACAACACCCTTCACAGTAAGCTTCGTGTTCTTCTCCATTCCTGCCGTTTCTGTATCCATTTCTCTCGTTTTTCTCCTGTCTTGTTGATAGATTGATTCGTAGATGCATTTCTGATCGTTATGCAATTTAATGAAAAATTAATGTAATCTGGGTGGTCTGTGTTTCCGAGAAATCGAATGTAATGTATGTATCTCGTTGGGGTTTTGTGGTAATTGATATTGATTATGTCTGGTTTAGCTGTATCATGAGTCGGTGTTTGGGCAGTGGGAAAGAGAGTTGTTTTTGTGATATATGTTCAATCTCATGGAGAGAGTAAGATCCCGTTCTTCTCAGTTCATTAGGTAATATGGAAGATTAAACATGGTGGTGTTGTGGGTGGAAACATGGATCCATGGAGAAGGGAGTGGACAATGTAGTTCTTTGTAATTGTTTGTTTTTCAATTCTTGAATGATATACTCTGCATAAGTTCTTTTTGGAACTATAGTATGTTACTGTGCATTGTTTGTTTCTCTGTGCATTCTTTTTGGAACTATATTTTATAGTGAACTATAGTTTGTTTTTCTCATATTTTATCTCTGATTTCTGTCTGTCTACTAATGAATATAGAGCGGTAGTAATTGGAGGGTTGGCTCCCTTCCAGAGAAATGGTTGCCCATCTATACGTTGCAGCTAGCTCTTAATTGATCTTTAACTTTCTTGAATATTATGAGTGAAAGACGCTGCTAGTTCATTTGCCCCTGACTTGGAACTAATGATTAGTTGAATTTTACCTGCAGGCTGCAATTTTATAATTATTGGAGTTGCTGTGTAATTGAGCTTCATTGGTAATCATGTCTGAACATATCAAAGAGACCGGACGAGTGGATGGAGATGGACAAGTTGGATCTGAAGAATCTATGTCATCATCTCGGAAGGAGGTTTGTAACTTCATATATAAGCATAATAACGTCTAAATTTTATTACAAATTTACCAATTTGTAGAAGTTAGTAACTAATTCTCTCTACAGGAGGAAGTTATAAAGAAGAAATATGGAGGAATTGTTCCCAAGAAGCCACCACTCATTTCTAAGGTGATTTTTCTCTTGTAAAAAATTATGTAATCTTTCAGTATGGTTTTCAATGAGATCCGTGCATCCTTCTACATGGGTGTCTGAAGCTTTTGAATCTCAACTTCAGGATCATGAACGTGCTTATTTTGATTCTGCTGATTGGGCATTGGGAAAGGTATTTATATTGTATACTTATAACGCCATTTTTACTTGATATCAAAATCAGTTTGCATAACTTCACCAATTCTCTAAAATATCCTCCATATTTTGGCTAATGGCAGCAAGGAGTTGAGAAGCCTAAAGGACCTTTAGAAGCCCTTCGGCCAAAATTACAGGTTGGTGAATAATGTGCTTATTGTCTTCATCTCATGTATACAACCTTTGATATTATTTTAGGGTAGAGATCTTGAGGAATAACACATGTACTGAGCAGAGTGGTTGTCCATCTCAAAATTTAGACCTTGACCTCTTGAATAAAAGATTAGGGCATAACAATTTTAATTCCCATTTTATTTTCAATTTTCTAATTTTAGCATCTAGTTATTATATTAGAATATGAAAACATTTATTTGGTAACCCTTGCTTGATTTCTGTATTTGAGAAATTTAGAATGTTACAAGTGAAACTTCAATACCTCCATTTGTAAAGAATTATAATAACAACAACATCGTAATATATTGGATGAAAGTTGCAAGAATGTAAAACGTGAAATGTGCGTGTAAGGAGATTAACCAGAAAGAAACTGTGAAAAGAAACATGTGGATGAAACAAAGTATATATTAGAAAAATATGAAAGATAATATTTGAAGAAGGGATAAGTGAGAAAAGGTTTTTGGATAGAGTCATAGAGATATGTTAAACAAAAAGTGTGAGAAAGCATACATAGAAAGAGACAGATGAGAAAAAATAAAGGATCAAGAGAAATTAGGAAGGGAAGGAATGTGTAGAAAAAAAAAATTAATAAGAGAATGTATGTATGGAGAGAAATTAGTAAAAGAAAAGAAAATGTATGTGTGTGCTAACAGTGCCCAATCAAGTACAGTGATCCATTGGAAAAGGCCGTTTTTATGGCATGCAGGGGTTTGTGCGATTTTGTGGGGTCTTTTAGGCAAGAGAAATATTAGAATCTTCAGAGTGCAGGAGACTTCTTGTAGTGATGTTTGGTCTCTTGATAGATTCTATATTTCTCTTTGGACCTTTGTGTCTAGGCCTTTTTGTAATTCCTCATTAGGTCTTATTTTACTTGATTGGAGTTTTTTTTCCGTAATTTAGCTCCCTTTCTTTTTTGTATGTCCATGTATACTTTCATTTTTTTTCTCAATAAAAGCTCAGTTCTTATCTTAAAAAAAAACCCAATCAAGTACAGGGACACCATCTAGGTTCCTATGCAAAGAAGAGTTTGCCAAGAAGTAATAAGCTGTGAGTTACTAGACATTACGATAGAAAAGGTTGGAAACAAATAATAAACATGGCTTAATCCTGAGAAGGATGGTGGCATTACCATATATGCTACTATTTTTGCTTAAATCCAAGAATTACTCATTACTTTGACAAGGCAGGCATCTATACGAATATTGTGAAATGATTTGTTAGTCTTGTAATTTCTTTTTCATTGCCTTTCTTCTTTTATTATTACTATCATCAAGTAGGATGACTTACGTGATTGCGATTTTTTTCCTCTTGCATAGCCAACACAACAGCAAACACGATACAGGAAGTCTCCTTATGCTCCATCAGATGGCGAAGGTATGTATACTATTCAAGCTTTAGCCGTAAATAATCAACTCCGTTCTATGAACTTTCAACTTCTAATTATGTGTCTAATAGGCATCTATTATTAGGTTCTTAGTTTAACATCTACCTGACTTGCTCACCATATTATATAAGGATTACATGACAAGTTGATTTCCTAGTTAACGACATAGATCTATCAGACAAAATATTAGTTTAGGAGCTTATTAGAAACTAGACCAGAACTAAATAAACTAAACTCTAAAGTTCAAAGACCTATTAAAAGCTTTTTATAGCACAAGAACCAAATAAACACAGTCCTGAAAGTTCTCATATCAAACTAAAAACTTATCCATCCATTCTTGACATTTCTACCGTACTGATATGGTCGCGATATATATTTATTCATGCAGATGGAGGAACTGCTCCAAATGAATATGCAACTTCGAATGAATAAACAAATGCTGGTTGTGTTTGTTTTATAGCTGTTGTATTGTATCCCACTCCTATGGTACGCCTGTTTAGGTATGAGCAATTTTCTTTTGTTTTTTAGAATACAATTGCTCGAGTTCAGGATCTGTTATTGTGCTTAAATTAAGAATACCTATTGTATGAAGAAATGATAACTACATTCATCTGTTTCATATTTGTCATTGATGACAAATATTGTGACTTATTTTATGAGTCAAATTCAAGAATGTTTTAGCAGATTTGTGGAATCTTGTGTACTCTAGACCTTATGCCTATATCTTACCACCTTTAATTTAATTTAATGTTTAGTCAAATTATAGAATTTTATTTATGTTCAAACTTGACTTTTGGAGCATATTTTTATTTAGTTTTTATTGGTTGCATCATGTACAAAATGATAGGCCTACTAGTTTATCATGTTACATCTTGTCAACTTAGCTAACGCTAACCTAATAAATATGTTATGTAATTAAAATTTTCTAAATACACAAATGAATATGTGGGTCATTTATAGTTAAATATTCTAATAATTAGTCTATAACTTAATCAACACATCTTTTGTGTTCCACATTTTATTTTTAAACCCCCTGTTTTAAAATATTAATGAAAAAAAAAATTGAGTACATCAACATCCTAGGAGTGGGGATTCGAACCTCTGATCTCTTAGTCAAAGGTACATGCTAATAACCACTAAGCTATGCTCGCTTTGGCGAAAAAATAATTTCAATATATTGTTCTTATTTTTTCCAATCCATTATGTAATCACAATGTATAAATAAATACTAAAAATGGTGATTTAAGATAAATTGTCATTAAACACTCTTCTGAGTTTCTTCTTCTTTTTCTTTTTTAGAGAAATTTTGTAAATTAACATATAATAATAATGATTGTGAAATAGAAACTTTATATAAATTTTGATTTGATATTCTTTGAGATTTATCTTTGTACTCTTTCTTTTTTAGAGAAATTTTATAAATTAACATATAATAATAATTGTGAATTAGAAACTTTATATAAATTTTGATTTGATATTCTTTGAGATTTATCTTCATACTCTCATGGAGTGGTTCTAAAAAATCTCTCATTCTTATTTTCCAATCAGCATAAATTCAATAATTGAAGAATAAAAGACTAGTAATAAAAATACCTTGCTTTGTCAATCCAAGATAATTCCATGGACAAGACATCAATTATATCTCAAAAGTTGATAGTTCGATCTCACACCCTTACAAGAACCCAGAAAATAAAAATACCTTGCTTAATATAATTCATTATAGATTCCTTACTAGAAAAGAAACAGTTACGTGCGATTACAAAAGTATACACATCAAGAACAATACAAATATAAATATAATTTAACTTATATGTTGATGCAATTTTGATACTAGTGAATTCTAGTATCATGAATCAATATACTCTAAGGTTCCACTTATTTAATAATGGATGAGAAAGAGATGGATGTGAATAAAAATCAATCAAAAGGAAAAGGGAAAAAAAAAGTTTGAGATTGGATACAGTTTTCGATCATTTGCTTCCTAAAACTATTTAAGAATTGAGTCTAAGAGGTGTGTTATGGTTGTCTTTTTGCTTTGTAACATTTAGAATAGAAATCAATTTAAATTAAATGTAGTACTCATTACAAAATAGAGAAATAAAGAAGGTCGAAACTTGAAATGATATTTATCACATTTTTAATCGATGTCTCAATTTCTAAAAAAAAAACACTTAATTTAGTGTGAAATCTTTACGTTAGAAATCATTCTTGATATATAGTAAAATTTAAAGATGGAAACAAGGGAAAATGCCTCTTGTCCTCTAATTTCCGTTTGTCACTTAGAATTTTGATATTGTGCATACTAAAACAATTTTCGAATTGAGTGAGAAAGAGGTGTATCATGATTTTTTTTTTCTCCTCATACTTAGAAAGGAAAATAATTTAAATTAAATAAAAGATTCTTCACAAAAATAATAGAAAAATGTACTTAGAAATTTTTTAGAAAAACCGACGAGTTTAGAAATCAAAACGAGATTTCTTACCTTTTTAAGGAATATTCCATTTTCTCAAAATCAATAATCTTATTCTTGATTTGGTATGAGACTCACAAGTCAGGAATCATTCCTCATTTATGATATAATTTAACAAAAAGGATGAAGGAGAATGATTATTTTCCTCACGTCTCCATTTGTGATCCATAAATGCTACCTATACTTAAACAAATCAATAAAAAAAAAAAAAAAAAAAAAAAAAAAAAAAAAAAAAAGTATAGATGAGATGACACTAAATATATGATAAAAACCTAAATTTAGAAAAACTACAAAACCAAGACTAAGTTGAAGACTTATGTTGTGCACTATGTCCAAGATAATCTTTTGGATCACTTTTTCTTATAAACACTTTTAACCTACCTTAGCAAAGTATTAAATTAACCACTAACTATAATAGCAACCTTGCTATTTTAATGTTTTTGAAGTAATGAAATGAGAAATAAACCAACAATTGACACTTATTAATGTTTTCTAAGTAATGAAATGAGACATAAACTTAACATAACACCCTATCAAACAAGCAAAATAATATGTATAATCAACTGTCAAATTGTAACTTGTTCAAATGCAAGCGATGACGCAGGTTCAATGATTCATGTCGTGTCGAATCGAATATAGTTTATATCCGTCTATTGAAATCCTGAAAAAAGGCATTGAGATCTCAATATCACACTGCCATGAAGCTGCAATTCAGTAATTTTCCACTTTACTCCCCACCGTAATTTACATCAGTTTCCTAATCAGAAGCTAAAAAGCCTGAAAATGGTTCAAAGTTTACACAAACACAAAGTCTTGTGGTTTTCACGCAAAAAACATCGACTCTTGGGGGCAAACTGTGGTAGGCTCAAAAACTACAAGTCCATAAATTTGTGTAACAAACAGAAATGACATCTAATACAATCAGTTCCTAAGAAATGCCACTGTGGCAACGCGAGATCCCACGGATCCTCCAAAGGTGAATGTCGGGTACGTACGAACATGGCTGAGGTACTGAAATGTAGGCAATTCTCTTTGAGTTTCATCAGACGACTCTGGTTCCGTAAAGGAATTGACCCTTCTTTGATTGAAGTTCTCAACTTCTTGCACAAGTTCATCTTTTGTACTGTTGCAGGAAGTGATCACCTAGAGCAATTACCATTGGCAAGTCAGTCCCAGTTGCATTGCAGTTTCACCAAAGGAAGGATGCAATGTCTATGCACTAGCTCTAAGAGAATGAAATATCAAAATTTCCAAAGAATATAAAATGTAAATGAGAAAAATTGAGGAAAGTATTTTTTCTAAAAAAAATTGGTCAGTGAATGTTCAGGCAGCTCACACACATTTCATTAATCACAACTATTTGCAAGATGCTACAATATTTGGATGTTGGAGGACGGTGGGAGGGGGAAAAGAAAGGTCTTACCAATAGTCCACCCGGAGCCACCAGTTTTGATACCGACTCCCAATACATGATCCTGGAAATAATAAAAAGGAAACAAAAATTTCCAGTTACTTCGACCTTCTATTCAGTAATATCTATGAAACTGGAGCTCGAAAATCACCAATTATCTATTTGTTATGGAGAATATGCCGCCCATGTTCTATGTGAGCAAGCACCGATCCAGTGAGAAACAGTCCATATACAACTGTATTAAAGGATGGCTATATTTGCTTATTGTTACCTTTTAATAGGACCATCTGGGTGCAATCCAATTGCATCTAAAGTCCCTTTATCCACAACGAGTTGAAATTGCGCTTCCAACTTTGTCTCAAGAACATCATCAACCTAAGTCATGTAAAATAATGAAATTATGATCATCGCACTACATCATGCATAAACTGAGTTATAAAATATTTCTAAATAACTAATAAATGGCCTGCTAATTCCTGATTATTCATGAATAATCATTGAAGTGTTGAGCCTTTAAAATTTCTACAACCATGTCCATACTAATACACTTCAAATAAGACAAGTTCCACAAATAGGAGTGGCACAAGGGTTGAGTTGAATAATTCTAAGACGGTTGCTAGCAAATGAGTTTGCAACTTTCACGCTTGTAAAATTCTCTACATCAGTTCCTCCTGGATCTGCACATGGTTTAATTTTTATGTTTACGATGCAAAAAACTTTAAATTACACCCTACAGTGCTTGATCATGGAAACTTAATAACCCAATTATATAGCTCAAAGAGGCATCAGACAAATGACCAGATAGTATGAATCCAAGGGCGTTTAACAACTATACCCACTTATTTAATATGTACCTTTTTTTTTTATATCCGTGAATGTAGACAACCGCTTGACCCTACTACATTTGGTTGCCAGGAAACACGTAGGATATTAAATACTGGGTAGGTGGCCATCATGGATTGAACTCATTCCTTTTAAACCCTTTATTTTTTCCAATCCGTATTGACCACTAGGTCAACCAATGATGGTTTATTTAATATGTACTTTGTTCATTTTATTTACCTAACTTTAAAAAGTTTCAATTATCATTTCTACATCCACACACACAAAATATACACAAAGATAGATAAAGATTTATGGGCAAGTCTAGTTTACCCTTATAATACACAAGATTTGAAAATATACACAAAGATAGATAAAGATTTATGGGCAAGTCTAATTTACCCTTATTAAAATCATCAAATCTAATTCGACCCAATTACCTGCTCTTTCATATCTATGACTAGCTGCCAGATAAGGTTATCTAAATTTCAAGATCGACAATGCATTACTCACATCACATGTGCCACACAACAAGGCATATTATCACCCAGTAAGAATGTGATAAAAGATTTAGGAAAAAAAGTGGGGAACATAAACGCCAAAAAAGATATATGTTCTTACAAAAAAAAAAAAAAAAAAAAAAAAAAACCCTACCAATTCCCAAAGTCCAGAAACACCACCAATTTAGTGAGTAGAAGGTAACTATGTTTCATAGCACATCCAAGAGAGAGACAAGGAGATTTGCAAAGATTTTGAATAAGTTGGGTAATCAAAATATCCTTGTGCCATGTCATACCAAAAAATTAATATTGGAAAAACCATCTCGCTCTGCAAGGCTTCTAGCAAGATCTATTGCTCCTTCACTATAATCAGTTCCTGTCAAATTAGAGAATCTGCAAGCAAATGCAAGATGACAATCAGTAAGTACTGGTGCTATAGAAAGCTTATTCGTTTTATAGTAACTAAATCCTTCCGGCCTTTATGATTGAATTTAGTTCAAAACTAGAGCCCATCAGTTAACAACACTGGATAATGAGGAACCAATAACCTTCTAGTTGAGTGCAAAAGTCTTAATCACCTAGATTAACCCTTAAATTGCTTACCCACGAATGCTGCACACATACTAAGAATCTATTTCATTGAAAAAATGAAACATACAAAACGGTAGAAAAGAAAAGCATAAATCATAACCTTTTTTATAAGAAAAGCCTCAACCATAACCAAGGAAGACAGGGATACCTTTCCCTTTCCCATTGGAACAAATAGAAGCTAAGATGTAGTTAGAAAAAGAATTGTGAAGTCTACAAGAAGTCACAGCTGCACAAACTAAGAAAATGGTGGGGGTGGGGGGTTGGACGGGGGGTTCTCTTTCTCATCATCTTCAAGAGCTCTCTTTTGTTTCTTTCATTCTAAAAGATCCACATATGAGGTTTGACTGAAGTAACTTGGCTTTTCCTTCAAGAGAAAGCCCTGGAAGTTATTTGGGAAGGAAGTCGACCAACCAACAAAACCTTCCAACAGAGAATTCAAGAATCTGTTGGCAACGGGTATCCTAAAGAAGTGAATACACACACACACACATGGAAGCTTCCTATGGGCAACAGGAACAGAGAATTCTAGGAATCTAGTGGCAATGAGGTTTTCTCTGGAGACAAAGGATAAACCCTACAACGAACTCCAACGACAATTGCAGTATGGTAACAATAATTCAAGAAAGAAGTCTAAAAAAATATTGAAGTTTAAGAAACAATTGGCAAGATATAATGGAAAGGAGCAGGAAAAAGGAAAATGAGAATTACAATTACAATACATAAAAACTATTAGCTATAATACTAGGGAGAGCTGGTAACTTTGAGGAAGAGAGTGTTGATGAAGGACCTTATTTTGAAATGAAGCCCGGATTTTTGTTATTTTCTAAGAAATGAATCTTGGTTCAGAGAATAAACAGATAATGTCATCCCTTTGGAGCCCAAGAACACAACAGCTAGGGTGATACTTGATGTCGTCAGTTCTTCAAAAGGAATCCTCATAATGTGGAATGATTCTAATTTAATTGTGGATAATGTAGTTGAATGTGCTTTTTCCATTTCTTTGGAAATTGCTTTTGAAGGATTTCTTGTGTGTGTGTGTGTGTTGGGGGGGGGGGGGGGGAGTGGAAGGAGG
This sequence comes from Luffa aegyptiaca, assembly GCA_017139565.1. Lineage (NCBI taxonomy): Eukaryota > Viridiplantae > Streptophyta > Magnoliopsida > Cucurbitales > Cucurbitaceae > Luffa > Luffa aegyptiaca. The sequence continues at coordinate 3,173,089 of CM029396.1, forward strand.
ATGAGGGTCTCATTTGGTTACGTGGGAGGTGGTGTCGAGGTCTAGGGAGGCAGTAGGATTGGGCATCGGTAGGTTGAGATGTTGTAATGACTAATGAGACCTTTTGGCTAACTTGTTATAGCACCTTTTTGAAAACCTAAAGCCCTATGGAGGTAGATCATAGTCCGTGCCTGCACCCGTTTGAGTGGAGCTCAACCAGTGGGATTAAGGGGTCTTCTAGAAGCCCCTAGTAGAAAGCTATTTCTAGCATCCTTCCTTTATTTTCCCCATTCCTAAAATGCTTGGTTAGGGATGGTTTTTTTGATACCTACTTTTGGGAGGATTGTTGGGCGGGGAGTAAACCTCTTTCCTTTTCTTTTTCCCAAAATTTTCATTTGTCCAAAACGAAGTCGCATCTTATGTCTTTGTTTTGTTGACTTCAACCAGTTCGCCCTCTATTTCTTTAGGGTTCTCCCATCATTTGACAAATAGGGAGGTGTCAAAGGCTATAGCCCTACTTGGGTTGATTAGGGATGATCAAATCAACCAAGTGAGAAGGAATTCTTGATTTTGGCTCCCAAATTCTTTGTGGGGCTTTTCTTAGATCTCTTTTCCAATCCTTATGTGCTCCCCCTCCCTTCGTAGAATCCCCTATGTTTTCCTCTCTCTAGAAGGTTGAAATTCCAAAGAAGGCCAAAGTCTTAGTTTAACAGGTTTTGCAAGGGAAAGTCAACACTTCTAATTGTATTCAAAGGTGTTCTTCTTCGTGTTTGGCCCCCAATGGTGCATTCTATGCAAATGAACGTTGGAGGATCTTAATCATTTGTTTTGGAGCTGCCAGTTCTTGTAGTTGATTTGAGTTTTTTTTTCTTGGGATACCTTTAGCGTTTCTTCCGTTCATGATAAAGATCATAGGTCCATGATTGAGGAGGTCACTTTTCCCTCCTTTTAGAGTTCTTTGGCATGCTTTTTTTTTTTTACAGTGTTATCATATATTTGACCTAAAAGAAATAATAGGACTTTTAGAAGGGTTGAGCATTTGTGGGATGTCTTTGGGAAAACATTAGGTTTAACACATCCTTATAAACGGTTGCTACTAAGGTCTTTTGTAATTATTAGATAGGTGTTATTCTTTAAAATTGGAGGCCCTATTTGTAGGTTTAGGCTGCTTTTTTGTGTGTCCTTGTATATTCTTTCATTTTTCTTAGCAAGAGCTCGGTTCTTATCAATAAACAAGCCCAAAAAAAATTGTTTTTGACAACCTTAGGCTAGTGGATATTCCCTCAAGGGTAAATATACCTGGTCAAATATGAAAGAAAGGTTTGTTTCTTCCCTTAGTTTTAGCTCATTGGTTGTCGTTCCTTATTCAAAAGATGCATAGATTGGAGAGAGTAACATTAGACCACTTTCGTCTTTTATTGGAAGATGGAGTTTCCAAATGGTCATCCCCTTTAATCAAATGCCACAATATACTAACAACAAAGGGCTTAGAATTTTAATGAGATGTGTATAAAGAGGAGGGAGGGAAAAAGAAGAGCATCACACTTTAGATCTCTATGGCCTAAGATTCTCCATCATTATCAACTAGTGTACCAATCAATGTTGCATCTCCTTGAATTGTCTAACCAATGGAGAAAAAAGAGGGGTGAAAAAAAAGCACCCTTTCTTTTGCACATAACTTGTTTCCTTCAATGGAAAAGTCAACGAGAGTTCAATGGAAAATTCAACAAAAGAGAAAAGGATCTATGATTCAAAGTATATATCTATATTTAAAAAAGAATTATAAAACACCCCCACAATATCATTTCTCCTATTCCATTATTGACCAATGGTTGCACCTTTAATTGGTGCATCTATTACGACAAAGCTTTTCTTTTTTTGAGAAGAAAAACATATATCATTGTTATGGAAGGGAAAAATTCTCATAAAAATTACAAGAAAGAGTTCCAATTAGAAATTTAAAGAAGCTAGACTATAGTCACTAAATATTACGACAAAGCTTATCCACTCGAAATAAGACATAAGTCAAAAAGAAAACCCTTCTCTTAAATGTTACCAAGAAAAAAAAAAGGCAAATCAAAACATACCCCTCCTTAGCAAGTTCTTGCAGCAGCAAACCATTTCCCGTCCCAATATCAAGTACACTCCAACTAGTCAAGAATTTGGAATCCTGTTCAACACTCGGTGACTTAACATTATCAGCTTGATTGGGAAACCGACCTTGAGAAACATCAGAACACAAGCTTTTTGTCCAAGAAGCAACAGTTTCCATAACTTCAGATCCGAACCTGAAGAATGGAGAAAGTATAAAAATAGAAAACTAGATAAACAAGTACAAGTCAAGTCTCTCTGATTCTACCCAGTCAACCTACTTTATTTTTTAATCATTAAAGTTTAACAAACCTATTGCATTTGAAAAAACCATAGTCCTCAAGATGAATTACTGAGAATAATTATCAGGTACAATCATCCTTTGAACGAAGTAATACCTAATATCATGTTCAAAAAGTTAATGGTCCAAGAACAGTTCTTCAATCTCTCAACGGAACTAATAGTAGTACATGGATAGTCCAATATATAGTACATTGCTAGGAAAAGTGATTAGAGAGTATGATTGAATAATATAGAAGGCCAAAAAAGTACACAAAATTGAAATGCAGCCAGCTACCACCTACATCTTTTGCCAGAATGCCAACGGCATAGTGATATTACAAGAGTATTAGAAACTAGCTCCCTCAAGCAATTCTTACGTACCAGACTTCACCAACATGACCATGTTCACGGAAATTTGTCAATTCATCAGCATATTGAGAATCCCAATAACTTTGGAGACCTAGCATTGATGTCACAGCTTCGGCATCTGGTTCTATTTCATCCTTGTCAGAACTGAGAATGTAACAAGTCTTATTTAGAATGAAAATACGCCAATTAAAAGAAATCCCATTATACCAGATTAATAGTATTATTATTTTTTATAAGATCCTAGGTAGGTGGCTACCATGTTCCAACCATTACTTTAAGCGCTTTACTTTTTCATTGGCCTCGGCAACCCAGGATGGTTTCTAAGCAATTGTTGTTGTGACATTAGTTACGGCTAAATGTAGTGAAACATAGATCTAATCTCGAAGAAAAGCAAGAAGGACACAACTACAACAGTTCTACTCCTCCAGGGAAAAACAATATAATCAATCCACTCGAAGTCCATGGGACTAAGGAAGGAAGGAGCAGAAGATTGAAAAAATGAGATTCTACTCGCACCTTCAGGAATTCAATATAAGTGTAAGAGAAAAGGTAAACTACATGAACTGCGCCACAGAACCATATTCATTTATTCCATAAATCAATGAGAATAACATGATCATTGAATGCTTAAGGAATCAATCTAAACAAAAGAAAAAACAAAACACCAAGTTCCCAACTGCCAAACAGAAACAAAGTTTCAGCCGAACTGGGTTTCAACTATTTCCAGTAAGATTCACACAATTCGAAAGAAGGAACTACGCTAGACCTGTAATCGGAAGCGGCACGCAAATTCCCAGCAGATAGAGCCTCAGCAGCGTCGGCATTACGCTGGTCATCGTCTAGAGTGCTACCATACTCGCTCTTAATGGACCAAGAGTCAGCGGCCACTGATCGGTCGTCGTCGGAGACCAGATCGACGGCGGACGGAGCAGCCCGAGCCTGATGCAACAACTCGGCATCTTCCGGCGTCAATCGAATCGCAGCCATGATCGGAGAAATGGAAGAAAAAACCCTAAAAGGAATCTGAGAAGTGAAGTTGAATCGGAAGAACCTTGGTTGGTACGACACGGAGCCGATCACAGCGGACGGTGGATCGATCTTGTGATAAGATGTCAAATTTGGGCTTTTTTGCAAATATAAAATAATATTAAGCTTGTTTTGTTATTAAAAAAACCCTTAACATGAGATTAACTTAGAAGCAACTTTATTTTAAATTTACATTTAATTGGATGAGTTTGAATGAATGGTTTATTTTGTTAATGAATTGACTTTTAAAGACATTGAAATAAAATTTATTTTGATAAGTTTGAATGAGTTGCTCCTAATACGAAATCTAGGTTAATACTTTGTCAAATAGAATTGAGAGACTTGGTTTTGAAGACTTATTGTTTGATTTTGAAATTTAGGGACAAAATATACACAAATCTGAAACCTTATGGATTAAAAAAAAAATTGTTCGGTCCTGATCCAACTGGACTTGCAATTCGGCTCGATTCCGACTTTTTTTTTTCAATACAGTTTTGACTTTCAAATTGAATTGAAATTGAACCATAAGCACTCGTGCCTAGTCATGTCCAACCTCAACGTAAATCCACCTAAGTTTATAAAATGTCATATTGTACAAAGATTACATCTTACTTTCCAACTTGAGCATCAAAGCTCCTTTGACTAATAGTCTAACATCGAACCAATGTACCTTAACTCAAAAGCACAACTACGACAAATGCCACTTTAACAACAATTTTCTACAGCTATCCTATTTATGCCCCAAAGAGAGAAAGAATAAGAAAAAAGAGAAAAGAGAAATTGGACTGTATGACTACATATACTTCTATTAAATCTTACCATATTCAAAGTTCAAAATTCAAACAATTTCTCATTCCCCTAAAATGTAGCATTTACAGCTTTGAATTCACGTTTTTGTTTCTAGATTTTTCGATTATGCTCTTCTACCTATGCAACTCAATTAAAAACCAACATATTTAGAAGTTTGAATTCACAATCTAAATTTCAATTGCACCCATTGTGAAAACTCACAAATGACAATGGAGGATGGCCTTCTTTGTGACCATTTGTTTCACTTAAGTTATTATTTATCTGTCGAGTAGAGTCAATGACTGCAAGTCCAACAACATCAAAGCTTTATGCCATTTGTTTCATTGAAGTTATTATTTATCTGTCGAGTAAAGTCAATGACTGCAAATCCAACCATAAGCATTCGTGACCATTTGGTTTTTGGTTTTTGAAATTTATGCTTATTTCCTCGAACTTTTCTTACAATGGTTTTCATATTTATTAAGAACACATTTGAATTTTTAGCAAAATTCTATAAACAAAAACAAGTTTTTGAAAACTACTTATTTCAGTTTTCAAAATTTGACTTGGTTTTTTGAAAACAAGGAAATGACATACATAACAAAATGAATAAACTTGTAGATAAAAGTAATGTTCACATGCTTAATTTTTTTTAAAAAAAAAAAAAAAAAAAAAACGAAATGGTTATCAAACGGGGGCTAAAAAATGAGACTGCGAAATTAATCATCTCGAAAGAAATACTCGAAAGAAATTTCTTTAAATGTAACCAAACACATGAGTGTTTAAACTTTAAACAATTTTTATACAAAATGTTTAAAATAAAATGAATCATTCAAAAACCTTTAAACTAAAAGGTATTCCAAACAGACGGGTGCGTTTGGTTGGTGATCTGGAAACAAAAATTCGAAAACAAGGGATTCAATGAAAACAAAGTTGTATTTCATGTTTTCAGATATGTGTTTGGTAGTTAATTAAAAAATTGGATTCAAATTTAAATAATGGTTCAAAATGTGTTTGATAATATATTTACAAACCATAAATTATTTGTAGTTATCAACTAAATACTAAGTTGAATATAAAATATTATTCATTAATTTATAAACATGTTATGTGTTATAAATATTTTTATTATTATTACTTTACAATATCATATAATTTATATTACATTATATTATACAAAATTTAACTTCACAAAAATAAATTAAGTTTATGACATGGAATACTATATTTATTAAAGTTTTTATATTTTTTAATTCAATTATGCATTTAAAATTTTCAAATTCAAAATCTGGATACAATGAAAACATAAAAAAGTTGTTTTCAGAATTTCTACTGTTTGGATCACAGAATCCGAAAACAGTTTTCTAAAACACATGTGAATATGAAACACATAAAACAGAATCCGAATGACTTACCAAACAGACCCTTAATTACTCCAATTTGGCCGGGGATATTAAAAAAAAAAAAAAGAAATTGGCAGGTGTATTTTAGTCCAATAACTAGTTTGGAAAAAAGCCCTCAATTGAAATCATGGAGGCCCAAAACGTTCGGATTTCATCAATTCAAAGCCCAATCAACAACCCTCTGTTTTCCCTACTTTCCAACACCATCATTCCATTTCAATTTCAAGCTTCAGTTCAAGCTTCAGTTAATCTCTCCAAACAAGCAGAAAACTGGAAAATTTTCGTTTGTATCATCGTATGTTGAATTAACCAGTAGCCCACTTGCTTCAATCATCTCCCCGTACTGTGAATCGGTCAGGTTTGGTTTTCGCTCCCGCCATTGGAGCCTTCATATTCAGTTTGAAGCTTAAACCTCTCTGTAACCAACCTCTTATTACCTTTTCTTTGATTTTGCTTTTTGGAAACAATTTCGGAGCTCTTTCTCGTTTATTTTGATACATTGATGCTACTGCTCTCAGGGAAAGCTGTTGAATGCTGGAATGGCGTTTTGTAGAGCTGCAAAACGTTCCCTCGGATTTGTGATTTCTAACAGGCTGCTGAACAAGTCAAGTCAGCATGGGTTTTCCAGTTCCGCTACCAATAGGGCATTTGTTGTTGAAGGCGTTCGATGTGGAAGTTCAGTTCCCTTCGCTCATGATGCTAATTCTGTTCTTAATTCGAGACTTAGTCTCTTGAGAAGATTTAGTGTCGAAACACCTGCTGGTTCGGACCAGATGAGTCTCATAAAGCAGCTGAGAGAAAGAACTAGTGCACCCATTAAAGATGTTAAGGCTGCTCTTATTGATTGCAATTGGGATATTGGTGAGGCATATATATATATATATATATATATATTTTCCTTTTTTTCTTCATTTCGGTTTCATTTGATGTTCTCTAATGTTGGAAGTCAATTACTTGGAAGTACAGAAGCAGCACAGACGGAACTGAGAAAAAGAGGGAAGGTGCTGGCCCTGAAAAAGTCTTCTCGAACTGCTGCTGAGGGCCTCCTTGCCTTGGCTCAAAATGAAACCAAAGCTGTTATTATTGAACTCAACTGCGAGACTGACTTTGTTGCTAGGAACGAGATTTTTCAATACTTGGTAAGCTTTTGACTGTCTTCTTCATTTTTATGCAACATTTCCATTTGAATACGTGTGAATTACGATGTATGTATGTGATCATGTGGAGATTGTACAAGCTGTTATAGTTCTCTTCTTTAAGAAATCTCGTTCTTTTTCTCATAAGACATTGTATTATTTTAAACCAGGCTCTATCTTTAGCAAGGCAAGCATTGGTATCTGAAAGTTCATCTCATAATGTTTCTGGGACATTTCCTGTTGGACTAGAGCAATTGGAGGTAAGATGTTTGTCCAAAGTTATTGCTTTCTTCCTGAATTTTTGTTATTTGGTCTCATACTGCATGGATGCAAGTAATGATGGGTAAAAACTAGCAAATATGGGTGGTATTGGTTTGATTCCAACCGCCACGGTGAGAACAATTCTTACAGTAGTTTTCTTGATCACGGGACTGAAGGTTTCTTCAAAGTCAACACCCTCAAGTTGATTATACCCCTTTGCCACCAATCGTGCCTTGTACCTTGCCACAGATCCGTCAGGGTTGAATTTGGTTTGAAACACCTATTTGCAACCAACAATGTTCATATCATTAGTTGGTGGGACTAGACTCCATGTATTTTGGCTTTGTAGAGCAAGGAGCTCATCACACATGGCCTGTTTCCATTCGGGTATTTTGGATGCTGCTGTAAATGAAGTTGGCTCAGGGATGGCAGTGGGCTTGGTGTTGAATTTCTTTTTAACAACTCCAGACTTGGATCTGGTGGTCATGGAGTGAGTATTTGTAGACGAGGGTATGGATGATTGATTTGGCAAGAGGGAGGGCTGAGAGGTGAGGGGAATAGGTAAGACAGTAGTTGAAGTGAGAAGGATTGTTGTGGAGGGGATGTTAGGTGATTTGGAAGCAGGCTGAGGGATGATGGGTGAAGTAGAAGATTGAGAGTTAGGCGATGGTTGAGGAGTGGAGATAGGCAAGGCTGCAGATGGTTGTGTGGATAGTGAGGTTGTAGGTGGTTGTGTGGATTTGTCAAAAAGGGAAATAAGGATGCCAGGATTGGGACAGTGGTAATGAGGTACTGAGGAATCTGGTTGCGACATAGGTTGTGGGTTGGCAAAAGGGAATATGTTTTTGTGGAAAATAACATGTCTGGACACAAGCATTTTCTTGGTTTGGATATTATAGCAGAGATAGCCTTTGTATTCAAGAGTATAGCCCATGAAGACATGTTGGGTGGTTTTGGGTTGGAGTTTATGAGAATTGTAAGGTTTTAGGGAAGGGTAGCGTGCACATCCAAAAACCCGGAGGTGAGATAAATCAGGTGAGTAGCCATACAGTTTTTCAAAGGGAGTCATGTAACCAATGGAGCTAGATGGAAGTCTATTAATTAGAAATACTGCTGTGGCAAAAGCATGGAACCAGAACTCTAAGGGCATAGAAGCATAATGAAATTCAAGAGCACCGTAGGGTGCTAAACTATCTTTTTAGGAGTGTGAGAACAATCGATCCCGCTCGGAATGAAGCACGCATTCGCGCTTTCAGACAATGGGTCGAGGATTTGGAGGGGAGGTAGCAAGCGCTTCGGGTGGAGCAGCAAGCACTCATAGTGCAGGCTGTCACCCACGGTCCCGGGGAGACCGACTAGAAGAGTCCGTCGACTCTTTTGTTTAGATTGTCTGTCTGTAGACGCAAAGTAGTGTGTTTTAATGTATGGTCTTCTTTTTCTTTGTTTGGTGGGATATAGTAAGGAAAGGGCCATATCTACTATAGAACGATGCTTCCTTTCAGCCACTCCGTTCTGTTCAGTGGTATAAGGGCAAGATTTCCGATGAATGATGCCCTTGGTAGTAAAAAATTCACAAAGAGTGTTATTAACAAACTCTCCTCCTCCATCAGACCGAAACACTTTTAAAGAACACGACAACATATTTTCAGCAAAGGGCACAAAATTTTTGATAGTAGTAGGCACATCAGACTTAGATACCAGAGGGAATATCCATGTATATTTGCTAAAATCATCAACCATACTAACATAGTACCGAAAGCCAGAAAGAGAAACAATTGGAGATGGCCCCCAAACATCACTATGTACTAATTGCAAAGGAGTATTCGAAGTAGACAGAGATAGTTCAAAAGGTAACTTTGTCATTTTTCCCTTCAGACAACTAATGCAGTCACGGGTATGCAATTTATTATCACAAGGTATAGAGTAAGCATTCAAAAGCTTAAGTAGTATAGCAGCAGAGGGGTGACCCAATCTAAAATGCCACAAATCAGAGTTTGAAACCTTTGAAACATAAGCAGATGCACATATATTTTTCGAAAAGGAAGACAAACCAGGTCTTGGAGCACTCTTTGAAACAGTATCAACAACAATAGGATAGAGACCATCCTTACTCTTGCCCTTGTAAAGTATTTGCCCCGTATCCTTGTCCTGAATAGAGAACCAATCAGCATCAAATGTGAAAGTACAGTTGTTATCAACACAGTACCGAGAAACAGATATAAGGTTGGTTGACAAATCAGGAACGCATAGCAAGTTTGTCAGATTTAAAGAGCCCTGTGAGTGAAAGACAGTACCGAAACCTGCTTGAGTGATAGGGAGCCCTTGTTCATTTGCTACGGTGATGGCATCTTCACTGTTGTATCCTGAATTTAGATTTAAGTTGGTGGCATCAGGAGTAACGTGTGTATTGCAGCCGCTGTCAACAAGCCAGGTTGCCGTGGTAGGAGTTGTATCATACTCTAGAGCCATGGCCGCAAGTTTGGAGGGAGGGTGCCGTCCTTGGTAAGACAAGTTTAGGCGATTGAAGCAGTCCAGGGCACCATGACCAGCTTTGGTACATATTTGACGTACAACCCGTCCTTGATTTCCTTGATTACCTCCAGAGGAAGAGTTTGCAACAGAATTTCCACCAAAATTATTGCGATTCTGTGGAACAGGATTGAATTGCCCTGGACTTTGATTCCCTCGATTAGGCTGATTTTGCAGCTGGTTAGGACTGGATCCTCGACCTTGGTTGTAGAAGCCACGACCTTGTCCTGGAGTTGTGCGGCCTCGACCGCGAAAGTTAGATTGATTGGAACCTCGACCTTGGACAAACATTGTAGTAGGATTGAAGGTCGTAGCAGTCTTAGTCTGTTGCTCAAGAAACTTGGCTTCGGATTTTAACAGGGCATGGAGCTCATCGAGTGTAACTGACTCGTTACGAGTGCGGATCGAAGTGCGAAAGGAGTTATACTCCATAGGTAGGCCATTAAGCGTATAAAGAAGGATGTCTTCATCATCAATTTTGACAGAGACTGTATCAAGCTTATCCACGATCTCCTTAATACGAATTAGATAGTCGTTGATAGATTCGATAGGGCTCTTTGACACAGTGTGGAGTGCAGACTTAAGTTCGTGAATGTGAGAACGAGTAAGCGATGAGAAACGCTTTTCAAGTGCAGTCCATACCTCCTTTGAAGTTTTGCAACCGATGACGAAGGAGAAGGCTGCCTTTGACAGTGTTGCATTGATCAGGGTGATGAGAGCACGATCTTGTGCAATCCACTGCAGATAAGCCGAATTTACTTCAGTGAGGGCCTTGCCGTCGCTATCACAGAGATGTTTGGGCAGACATTTGTTCGATCCATCAACAATGTCGAACAAGGAATGGGCACTGAGCATCGACTCTACTTGAAAACGCCAGAAGAGATAATTGGTTGAATCTAATCTCATAGGAACAAGATTACATATATTCGAAAGGAGAAAAATCGAGGTATTTGACTGAAGATTATTTCCAGAGAAGGCTTCAGTGGTGTTAGCAGAAGGAGAAGCCATTTGAGAAAAGCTATGGAGAGTTTGACGCTAGTCGAACTGCTCTGATACCATGAACAATTTCAGAAAATGATAATAATGAGAGATAGTACTCTCAGTTCTTCAGTGAATTTTATTAATCTCCAGTGGCCGTATATATACAGAGAGGATGGATAGTAACAGATTAAACTACCCATTAATTACAAGATAAATGCTAAACTGCTGTAACAAATACAATTAACAAGATAACTAATATTGTTAACTAATAGTATTGGTTTGATTCCAACAGTTTTGGAGCCCTTTAAAAGTTATTTTCCATTGTCTTATTAGTTTTCTTAAATTTATAAATTTCTCAGTAAAGGATGGCATTCACATTCAATTCTAGGAGTGTTTTTTTTGAAGAAATGAAAAATTCATTAATTGAAATGAGACAAATTGCGGAGGATTATTAAATTGGAGATGGTCCAGTTTATTTAGGTCTGGTTTCTCTAACTTTTATCATAATTCTTCTAAAAATGACCCCATGCCTTGATTCTTTCATCTCCCCTGGGGGATCTTCAAGGTAGCCATGCTTGACAAGAGATTATTGGTTTGGAAAGATGTGTATCCAAAAGTGATTTAAACTTTTCTTTGAGAACTTAGTCTTGGAGCTATTAATACAACATGTCGACTTCAAAGGAGAATGCCACCCTTGTATCTCTCTCCTTCATGGTGTATTGTGTGTTCTTCTAATTCAGAACATCTTGGACATCTTTTTGCACATTGCCGTTTGCTTCTAGATATTGGATGGCAGTTTTAGAAGCCTTTGGCTGGCCCTTAACTTTTCCTAACAACATTTATCATCTACTTGCTTCTGTTTTGGTGGGTATCCTTTCCAAGGTGTGAAGAAGATTTTGTGGCTTGCTATTAGTAGGGTTTTCCTTTGGTCTCTTTTGGGCGAAAGAAATGGAAGAAGTTTCAGAGACATTTTCTCTACTTTTTATTGTTTTATGGATTTAGTCATTTTTCATGCTATATATTGGTGTAAATCCAAACACCCTTCGACTCATTATAGCCTTTCTTCATTGATCTCCAATCAGAGAGTTTTTATGTAATCTTTACTCCTTTACTTCATTCATCATTGAAATTTGTTTCTTTTCTAAAAAAAAAAGACAAGAGATTATTGACTTTTTCAATGGGATATAAGAGATGTAAGACTGTAATTGCAAAAGTGAGGGGGATAATTTACACCAAGAGAGAGCAATGTAAGTTAAGTGTTCAAAAAAAGAGAGAAAATCCATAGACTTATCCTCAAAGATATGCCAATTTTGTTCCAACCATATCGACCATAGTAAGGCCCTTATGAAAGTGACCCAACAATCATAGTATTTGAGTCATCCATATGCTCCTGATTGGAATTATCCTCGGGTATACCGGTTACGTGTCATTGGGTAGCCGAGCATGGAGCAAACATGCCCCTTATAGTTCTAACAATCATAGGATTTGGTCTCTGGAGTCCTTTTAAGGTTTTTATTTTTAGTTCCTTTTTCAGACCCATAGCTCCCTCCCTCTCCCTTTTTGCTAAGCTGTAAGGACTCTTGGAATACGTATCGAAATCAAATTTTAGTGTATCGTATATCGTAACGTATCGTGTATCGTAAGTTTCAATTTGATAAGTAATATTTAAATATAAATAAATATAGCATAGCTTAAAATAGAGAATAAATAGCCAAACATTAAATAAGTCCAAAATAAATATAGGTTTATTTATTTATTTGTAAAATAAATTCATTTAAAAAATTTTATAAATTAGAAGGCCTTTCAACTACTTCCAGCCCATCAACCGAGATTTAGGTTTAACTTTTTAATTAATTCCAGCCACTTCTTTCTCTCTCATTAATCCTGCTGGCTGCCACTTCACCTTCTTCGTCTTATTAGTTATTCTTTCTTCACATTCTATTACATATACTGAACTTATATTTGTATCATTCAGTTGTATTATTCAGTTGTATTCAGTTGGTTGTAAACAGTTTCTTCTGTATTTCCATTGTTCATCTCTGTGTATTTAAAGAGGAAGTTTATTGTGAATAAAGTATGAAGGAAACATTTCCTCTTATTATATGGTATCAGAGCAATTTTTTTATTCAGTTATATTCAGTTGGTTGTAAACAGTTTCTTCTGTTATTTCCATTGTTCATCTCTGTGTATTTGAAGAGGAAGTTTATTGTGAATAAAGTATGAAGGAAACATTTCCTCTTATTATACATTCCAACAAGGCAACAAATGTCTCGACTCTCGACTCTCACAGACAGAGACGGCACCATTCCTTTTTCTTCTCATTATTCTCCTCCTCAGTCCTCCTTTCTTCTTCTTTTTCTTCTTCTGCTTCGTCTTTGTTCGGAATGGCATGGATCTCCACAACCAGGTGAGTAAAAAAGCCTGGGTTTTTTTGTTTCTTTTTGAATCGTACTGATGCGATTCGTTCCGTTTTTTCCGATTCAATCCTTGGAAACGTACGATACATATATTTTCCGATTCAAAATACGAGTTGAATCGTTTTGCTTTAGTTTCGTTCCGAATCGTACGATACGTATCGCGTATCGTACATTTTTAACAACATTGTCTAAATCCTCCATTCGAGATAAAAGGCTGCCATTTTGTTTGTTTTTTGTTTTTGATAAGAAATGAGAATAAATCCTCCCTTGGATCATTTGCTGTGGCGGTGTGATTTTGCTCGCTCGGCTTGGAGTCTTTTCTTTGAGTCCTTCGCTAAGCAGATGGTAGATTATCCAAATGTGAGGGGGATGATTGAGGAGTTCCTCCTCCATTCGACTTTCAGCAACAAGGGGAGATTCTTGTTGCAAGTTGGCATGTGTGCGCTCCTGTGGAATTTGTGGGGGGAGAGAAATAATAGAATCTTTAGGGGATAGATAGAAGCCCAGGGGAAGTGTGGTCGCTCACTAGATTCCATGTTTCCCTTTGGGCTTTGCTCTTGAGAGTTTTTTGTAATTATCCGTTAAATCTCATTATGCTTGATTGGAGTCCCTTTCTGTAATGGACTCCCTTTTGTGGACTTGGTTTTTTGTATGCCCTTGTATTCTTTCATTTTTTTCTCAATGAAAGCTGGTTCTTTTATAAAAAAAAAAAAAAAAAAGAGGAAAGAGGAGGAACATTCTAAGTTCAAGGTCAAGACAATCTGGCCAACAAACTACAAAAGCAGAGGTTTCCAATCATTTATAACCATGGAAAGACTATAGTTACAAAGGAATTTCTTGTGGTTTGAACACCACCACGAAGTAGTGTGCTGTACACTATTCTATTCTATTCCAAAAAACCCTTTGATTCTTTTCTTTCTAGATGAGACACAAAGTTGCCCTCACTGCACAATTCCAAAAAATATTAGCTTTACCTTTAAAACTTAATCCTCCCTTAAACAAATGGACAAACCCGTTTTAAATGGACCACAAACATATATGGCAGCCTCAAATGAGATGGGTTTGTCCATTTGTTTAAGGGGAAAAAGTGAAAGTTTTTTTTGTGGTCCCTTGCTTATAGAAGCCTAAACACAGATGAGAAGTTGCAAAAGAAGTTCAGTCAGTGGTCATTATCCCCCTATGCTTGTAGGCTGTGTTTTAAGGCAGCAGAAAATTTAGACCATCTCTTCTTACACTGTGAATTTGCGGGGTCTGCTTGGAATTTCGTTGCAAGGCTATTGGGAATTTCATTTTGTTTGCCGATGAAGATTGATGAGTGGTTAGTTGAAGGTCTGAATGCGTGGAACCTTAAGAGGAAAGCGAAGATTTTGGCTAGTTGGGCGTTCAGGTCTAATCTTTGGCTTTTGTGGAGAGAAAGAAATGCTAGAACCTTTGAAGATAAGTGCGGTAGTTTCGATTCTTTTTGTGATAATGTACAAAACACGGCGTCTTGGTGGATATCCTTATACAAGAATTCGTTTTGTAACTATAGCCTGCTAATGATTATTAGCAATTGGAAGGCTTTGTTAAATTAGTTGTTGGCATGGGTTTCCTCCACCCATGGCCCTTAGGCTGTTCGCCCCTTTTGTGATTAATATATCTCTTTGATGTCTCTTGTCAAAAAAAAAAAAAAAACTAGAATTATTAGTTTTCAAAGTGTAAGGTACAATGAAGGCAATAAGTCCTTTGGTTGCTTGAAGGTGAGAGGTGCCCGGGGGTCTCTTCATTTAGCCCACTTGAATCAGTAAACTCAATAATTTATAAAGGAAATAAATAGTTAAATACAAAGTTTAAACATCAATATTTAAGAAGTAAGACATTGAAATGTGTGGAGATAGGGAGGGGTTACTGGGAGTTGGTTTAAGAGTGTGACTCATTTCAATGTCTTTTTAAGTGTACTACTTGGCTTTTTAGTTATTTCATCCTTTTCGGTAACCAACTATTGGGGCTCTTTCTTGTAATTTTCTTTTCATGTACCCCTTTTCTTGGTTTTGGGCCATCATTTTTGTGTGGTACGCTTTCTCTGCACTTTCATTCTTCTTAATAGAAATTTTTTTTCTTATTTTAATATAACATATACAAATAATGACAAGTAGATCGATGACAGAAAGAATCTTTTTTCTTATTGAATATAAAAAATTAAAATCCTGCTTGTGTAATGTTACTTGATCATTGATTCTCAAATACTAGTGGCGAGATTGTTCTTGATTGCAATGCTGTGAACTGCTGTAATTTCACTGGTGATACCTTATGTAGATGTGGTATGGAGGGCTGATAGCTTTAGTCTAACAATCTCTCAATCTATTTGATGTCCTCATAAAATAGTCATTCGATTTCCCCTTTGAGTGCTTAAAACCAGGTGTAAATGGATTTTCTCATAATTTGGACCGTGTTCCATTGAAAAACTCAGATAATATTCTCATAATTTTCGTCAAAATCAGATGCAAATATATATTTTTCTATTATTCTATTGGAATTATATTTAAATAAATCTTATTTAGCATATCTAATCTATATTTGTATATAATGTAATTCTTTCCTCTTGTCAGGGAATGAAATTAACTCTCGAACACCCAAAAATTAGTGGAGAAACAACGGCTCTTAATGCAGTTACTGAAGTGGCAGGCATAATGGGGGAGAATATTAAGCTAAGACGTGGTTTTTTGATGTCTGCATCTTCAAGTGGTGTTATTTCTACATACCTCCACACATGTCCTCAGCCAGGTACTCTGATTTGAACTGCCTTGCCCCGTTGGGATGGAAAATGTTTTTCCTTGGGTGACTGACATTCAGGTATCTGGGCTTTGAAGGGCATTGAACTTATCCTGAATGGTGCATGCTTTTGCATTTAACTCCAATGGCAGCCATTTCATGAATGCTTGGAGTGGCTCCTAGCCTTCTTTTTTTTTTTTTTGAGACAAAAGAGGCTCCTAGCCTTCTTTTCTTATATAATTTGCTTGAAGTTTATGAATTTTGTGCATTGTGACAATTGGGACTTAAGACTGAAATTTTTTCTTTATGTCAATTAAATGACATTCTGCAAATGGAAAAAAATTTGTCTCGACTAAGTTTGGTAATTTTTTTGTATGAACTTTCATTTTGTGTAATTTTCAGGTTTGGGTCGTATTGCTGGAATTTTATCTCTTGAAACTGAGGGTGGTAATTCACAGTCAGATGCTCTTCAACGCGTTGGATCAGAATTAGCAATGCATATTGTGGCTGCAAAGCCATTGTTCTTGACAAAGGAACTTGTTGCTTCTGATGCATTAGATAACGAACGTGAAATTCTGAAGTCTCAGGTCTGTGTACTATGTACAATTTTTTTTGGTTTATTGCTGGATCTTTTCATCAATAAATGGAAAGAAGCAAAAATGCTCAAGCATACAAACTCTTAAAAGAGTGAAAAGACATCAGTTGGCTGTCATTTGTATTGAAATTTTAGGGATCAGATTGGTGGTCTGTTTTTGCTTAAGAATGGAGCTAATTGACACACAGTGTGCACACACAAATAAGTCTTGAAAATTCTGTCTCGAGGACAGAGAGTTGGTACTAAACACAAAAAGGCACGCCAAATTTGTGTCTACTTGTTATGTTTATTTATTTATGAATTCAGACAGGGTGGGACAATGTGGGGCATGATGGGAACGTAAAATGAATTCATGCCTGTAGATGAAAGGGGCAGAAAAATTTTACATTTTATATTGTAGAGGATGACAGTTTGGTATGGTATAAAATCCTGAGTGGGTTGGGCGGGTGTGCCTTGGGGGGGAGTCTGATAAGAAGAAACGTGATGGTTGGCACTGTGATGATGCAAAATCTAGGGAACGGGATTATTTGGGAAGAAAGTGATAGAAACCTTAGTCTGTGGCCATGCAGATAGAACGCAGATAGAACCCTAATTTTTTTCCATGGGGCTGTTCTAAGCAATAAGATTATCTGGGCCATTAGGTATTAGGTTTATCTCAGTCACTCTGCCCATCGAACTCAATTGACTACTTTTGCATAAATGTAGTTAAAAAGCATATGACTATTTTTCCACTTTAAAACATCGTTAAAGTTAAAATAAACTTGTAATTTCTTTCAAAGGAGATTCCTGGTAACCATCCTTGAAATACAGAATTACATATTTTAATGAAAAGGTTGACTTAAAATTTTGGCTTTGGCCACCTACCTAGAATTTAATATCCTACGAGTTTCCTTAGCAACCAAATGTAGTAGGGTCAGGTGGTTGTCCCGTGAGATTAGTCGAGGTGCGCGTAAGCTGGTCCGGACACTAACAGATATCCAAAAAAAAAAAAAAATGGCTATGTACTCTCAGGGTTATGTTTATTTAGTTGTATTTTAAAAAAAATTCTAATAGGTTGTTGAACTTTTAGAGTAGTATATTTGGTTCCTATACTTCAAAAATATTTTATTAGGCTCCCAAACTTTCAATTTTGTTGTTCTTGCCATTTCTTATGACACAATTTGTTTTTTTGGTTAAAAGTATAGTGGTGTATGTGTTCTTTTCCTGGATTTAACATAGTTACGTTAATTTTTTTCCTCGTGAATTGTGATGTTGATTAGTTTGTGGTATTTGATCTCTTATTTTAGTTATATCATTTTTTTGTGATGGGTTAATGTGATATTTATGTAAATGGTTCTTATGTCAGGCTGAAACAACTGGCAAATCTCAAATGGCCATAGAAAAAATGGTTGAAGGTCGTTTACGGAAGTACATGGAAGAAGTTGTCCTAATGGAGCAAAAGTTTATTGTCAACGATAGTATAAATATAAAGGTGAGGCGCCAAACATATTCTAAATTTATATTTTCTCAGAAATCAATCTAGTATGCTGATAAAATTGAAAATTAGTCATCAACCCAAATAAAAAGAGGGTCTGCAAGTGTATTGCTAGTGAATGGAGAAAGTGTGTTTTTGGTTTATTATATTGAATTCGATGCTCTTGGGAGGGGGTTGAGATTTAGTGCTTGTCTTTTTGTAATTATCAGCTTGGTAATATTCTTTTGGATTGGAGCCCGTTCTTGTAGGTGGTTGAGAGTTCCTCCGGTGAGTTTGTTGTTTTTCTATGTCCTTGTATATTCTTTCATTTTTCTCAATGAAAACTTGGTTTCTTATAATAAATAAATAAATAAATAAACTTTTAAATATTGGATATGTTAGTATATTTAATGTCCGAGGACAATGCCATAGTAGTTCATTTATAGATTTTGAAGTTATTCACATTTTATTTTGTGCTAACCACCATGGATTAATAAAAGGGTAAGATGTAAATTAGATATTTTGGTGATTATAGGTTCAAGTACTAGTAGGCGCTAACTAGATCATTAAATACTCCGTGCATTTATCAATGCATGTAAGGTTGGAGGATGTCCATGGGGCTTCTATTGAAATATTAAATTGTAGTGTTTGTTTCCTTTTTTTTGAGAAATGTAGTGTGTGTTTCCTAAAGAGATGTCGGGAACCTTTTATTAATATTCGAGAGAAGATAAATGACAATCAGGATATATACGAGCCAAACTTAACATCTTGGTTACTATCTTCTGTTTGAGCATGTATTCACTCGTCTGTTGGCTTTGCTTTACTAGGAATGACTTGCGACGTCCAAATTTGTTGTTTGAGGGCAACTGAAGAACAGAAACATTTACATAATGAAAATTACCGGATTAGACAGGCTTGGTTGTGCAAGCTTGTGGTCCAAGTGGGGGAAAAATTACAGGATTAGTCTCTTGGGAGTTATCGTAATAAAAATTAACACAACATTATGCACACAAGTTGGCTTAGATATTCTGCTATATAAAAAAATAATAAATAAATAAATAAATAACACCATTCTTTATAAACAACTTTTCACAGTCTTTATTCTCAATAAAAACTTCAAGATTCTAATTCAGAAAGTCATGTGGTTCTAAGGTAGTAGACAAGAAAACAATTCACAATAGGAAAGGTCTTAAAGGACTGTATAGAAATCACGTCCATTATTCTTGTAACATTACAGTTTTTTTCTATGAAAATCATGACGGATTTGGTGATGGGCACATGAGGTAGGATTCAAAACAGGAAAGATAAGAAAGGAACATTTAAACCATTAATTGTTGAATAATAATGGCAAGGAGTCCACTTTGAACAAAGATCTCTGAAGCTGCAAATTAATGGTAAATGTGTGAACTTTTCATTAAAATTTTAAAATGTATATTGCCTATTTCTTCCAAGAATGGATTATTATGTATCAAGCATGTTATATATATATATATATATATATATTTGCTATGGAACTCTTGCATACATGTGTTTCTTATATCTCTCCAGTCTAGTTCACTGATACGTTGGAACTATGTTTCAGACATTGTTGGATAACCTGTCCAAGGAAGTGGGTTCGCCAGTGAAGATTGGGAACTTTCTAAGAGTGGGAGTCGGGGAAGGAATTGAAAGGTACACTCTACTCATATATGTCATAGTGGTCTTATGATGTATCATTCTTTCTGAATGAAAGGATTTCAGTGACAAGCTACGCTTCTATTCATTTATTTAAAGATTCCTAGTCCAGTTTGACGCGTCATACTCGTCATTTCCATTAGTAACAGCTGAGGTCTTGGAAACTTTTATGAAATAAGATATTCAAACCCAAATGTAGGAAGGTAGGTGGAAAAGACTATGATTGCAAAGGCCTAATCTATAGAGCAGCAAATTTAAATTACAAAAGTAGCTCCTCACCGATAGAGCTTCAATCAATGTTATGTGACCTCAAGCTTCTTTTTTTTTTTAAAAAAAATCTTTTTTGGTCGTTTAAGGCACAAGGGTTGCATGAAGCCTCAATTTAAATGAAAAACATAAAACCATAAAATTGTTATAAAACAGTAGTGATATAAAAGTACAACAGGGAAAGAAAACTCAGTGAAACCTCATCATTTTTATCACTAACAAAATCAACTTCTTTACATTTTGTTTTCAATGTTGTTTTCTTAAACCTTAGTGGGAAAATTCTAAGTTTCCTAACCCATAGTATATTAAGATTAAACACGTAGATCCCGCGAAGGTGGATAGGTTGCCTTGTTGCACTGTGATATTAGCACCTTTATGTTGTCCTATCTAGGTCTTCCTTTAGGTCATAATCCTAGAAACCTTGCTTTTTGGAATTTGGTGGTGGATAAGGTGGGAAAGAAACTGGCTTCTTAGTAAGGAGGCTTTTTCTTTAAAGGTGGTAGATTGACCTTTATTCGTTTAGTTTTAACTTTTAAGTGGGATATCGATTTACTTCTCCCTGTTTAGAGCTCCTTGTGCGGCTAGTAAGAGTCTTGAAAAGTTGATGAGGGACTTTTTGTGGGAGGGGTTCGATGAGGGGAGAGGTGCGCATCTGGTAAGTGGGGAGGTGGTTGGGAAGTCGGTTAGAAATTTGGAATTTAAGGGTCTGTAATAGTGCCTTTTTAGCTAAATGGTTGGGGTGCTTCTCCTTTGAGTCTACTTCCTTGTGGCATAGGATCATTGTGAGCCATTCGGCTCTCATCCCTTTGAGTGGCTGTCAAGTGGGGTTCCCTTCTTTTTCAAGTCTAGTTCATTGTATTGTGGGGATGGGAAGGATGCATATTTTTGTTTTGTAATTATGTGTTAGGTCTTATTTTACCCCTTCCTCTAATGGAGTTAGGAGTATCCTTTTGCAGACTTGTTTTTTTGGATGCTCTATATTCTTTTTTTTTTTTTTTTTCTTAATGAAAGTTGGTTTCTTAAAGGGGAAAAACATGTGAGGGAATATTTATATTTCTGAAGAATAGAGAATAAATCAATATTATTCTTCTAGCCATTTCAAGGTGAAAGGCTGAGCCTCAATGCATTGAGGCATAAGTCTCTTATGGTCCTGAGATGACATGTCACTCAAGTTTAAAAATCCGACCCTTGTCCTGAACTCCTGATACTTGGGAAGAGCCTTTAAAACATTGGTTTGATGCCAAAGTTCTTAAAGAATTTCCATGACATGATATGTTAAACGAACCTTTCTCTTTTTAAATGGTTTTTGAATTAGTGAAATGCTTTTCGGATACTGTGAGGACCCGATGGGTCTAACTTTTATTATTTTCACTGTAAATTGCAGGCTGGAAACATCAGATTCATCTGAACCTGTGGCTCAGGCTGCATAAATATAGGTAATGCTTTTACAGGGATGTTATAGTGTAGATTTAAGTTTCTTTATAAGGTTTTCCCCCTTTTTTCTTGTCTTTGAAGATATGTTTGATTTAGACGTTTAGTCTAAATTGTGTTTTTTGGCTTCTTGGACTTCACTGACCACGCTTGTCAAAGATTCCCTTTAATGTTGCAAGCTCGATATTATCTGTCTTGCTTTTTATTTCTTGTTTCTTAATTAAGTTTCTTGTCGATGTTCTTTTAGGAGTAAAATTTTCTTTTGCTTGGGACTAATCGAGATAGTAACCGAGATAATTGTAATAATCACTAATTGAAGCACATGGGTACATTTTACCATATTTGTAATTAGGGGGAGGGGAAGAGTAATTGTTGATGTACATAATTGAATTGATTCATGTACATATTATGATATTAACCAAGAGAATTGTAATAATCACTAATTGATGCACGTTTCACATTTTATCATATCTGTTATTAACTTTTAGACTGTCACATTTGTAATATTGTGTCTGCATATTGCAGAGATCTGGTACTAGCTCTACAATTTCTCAGCATCCTAAAGCTCATTTCCTGTTAAGTTCCATTGCATCCTCAAATCACTACAGAAATTTTCAGGTGCAAGCATCTAGCAGCAGGGGTTTTCTCCCCGTGCTCTTAACATTACAAGAATTGTATACATTAAGCCAGAAGTCCTTTTGGTAACATCACGTCTGCATTTTTGTTTATCGTTCGTGTCTGATTATAAGATCAACTGACCAATAAATTTTGAAATCTAGGTCAGTTAAGAGTTTATGTTACTTCACACCAATTGTGCTTCTTATTTGTCCATAAAACTAGATCTCAAACCACTCCATAACACTCTGAGGCTGTTTGTATGAAATTTGTATCCCAGTGTTAGAAGAAGATAAGGAAATAGATGTAACAAGTTGTGACGATTGAGTTTATCACAACAATGAGATCAATTGGTACTTTTGAAATGTTAGGGATTTTGATCATCCTAGTCTTTTTTTATTTTATTTTATTTTTTTTGAACAACATTTGGTTGCCAAGGAAACTCGTAGGATATTAAATTCTAGGTAGGTGATCATCATGGATTGAATTCAGATTTTGATCATCCTAGTAAGCTCCATGTTTCATATTTTTTTTTAGTTTCTTTGAAATTTTCATTCGGCTGTCTTCTAGAAACTTAAGTTCACAAAAGAATTGTAACACTTTGGTCCAGAGGATGCATATGAGTTGGGAATCGAGTTTGACATCTATTTATAAGTTCATTTGAGGGCTAGTTTTCTTTTTTCTTCCCAAGAGAAAAATGCCCTTAGTAACCGTCATAGGTTGACCTAATGGTTAATAAGAACCATGAAAAAAATAAAAGACCTAGGGAGAATGAGTTCAGTCCATGATGGCGACCTACCTAGGATTTAATATCCAACGTATTTCCTGGCAACCGAATATAGTAGGGTCAGTCGATTGTCTTATGAAATTAGTCAAGGTGCGTGCAAGTTAGTCTGAACACTCGTGGAGGTCAAAAAAAAAAAATGAAAAATGTTCTTGTACTGGCATGAAACAAGGGTTGGCCAACTTTGCTTTTATTATACTACTTGGTTTAGTACTAAACAATAAAATGAACCAAACATAGAAATCAAGGGACTATCTAAGCATTAAAAAATAGGAAAATTGCAGTGGGTGGCAAATTGGACCAAATTAATAGCAAATATAGCGTCATGTAAAAAAAATTGCAAATATAGCAAAATCTATCCGAGTCTATCTGATAGACTTCGATTATCAGAGTTTATCAGCGATAGACTCTGATTAATCAGAATCTATCTGTCTACTGATAGACTCTGATTATTCAGAGTCTATCAGTGTTTCTCGCTGATAAACTTTGGTTAATCAAAAT
This sequence comes from Luffa aegyptiaca, assembly GCA_017139565.1. Lineage (NCBI taxonomy): Eukaryota > Viridiplantae > Streptophyta > Magnoliopsida > Cucurbitales > Cucurbitaceae > Luffa > Luffa aegyptiaca. Next base: position 3,196,423 of record CM029396.1, read on the forward strand.
CTATCAGTGACTATTACTGATAGACTCTGATTAATCAAAGTCTATCAGTGATAGTCACTGATAGATTTTGATTAATCGAAGTCTATCAGCGATAGACACTGATATACTTTGAATAATCAGAGTCTATCAGTGATAGACACGGATAGAATCCGACAACAGCTTTTTGGTCTTGCACAATTAATTTTGCTATATTTGCAATTAGTTTGCAACAGTGCTATATTTGCTATTAATTTGGTCCAATTTGCCATCTATGCAACTGCCCCTAAAAAATATCAAACAATATTAAGTATAGAGCCCCCATTGGATTGGTGGAAGCTTTTAGTTGCAAGGTTTTTAGGTGTTTTATTATTTGTGTCTCATTAAGCAAGTTTGACTCGATTACATAAAAACAAATACATGTCGTGGCTAAGGTTTGAGATTAAAGTGGCACATTTACTTATCCATAACAACCAAACTTATTATAATTTTTAAAGTTTATGTAAAAATAAAATGAAGTTTCTTCTAAGATCTTTAACACTTTCCTCTGTTGTTTATATTTCTCTTCTATAAATTTATGTTAAATTAGATTGATTGAAAGCAATTAAGTTAATGAGAATTTGATTGGCTTGTCAATTTGATATTAGGCTATACTATTGAAGGGATGACAGGAACTTAGGTGAGATATTGATTGCTGAATTTGGATGCTTGTGGACAAAATACTTTGAAGAGGCTGATGTTATTGCATTTATTTTTGCTCTTTTAGTAATCTTGCAATGTTCATGATTGATTGATTATGTTTTGTCCCCTTTGGAAATTTTATAGTTAGCTAAATACTAGCATTTACCAAGAACATATTATATTTATCAATACTAAATATATATTTTTGTTCCTAATGTTTTTGACTTTATGGTATTTTTTAACTTCGCACTCGATTTTAAAAGTTTTGAATTCCATTTGAGATTTTTTTGTTTTTTCAATCACAATCTTTGAGCCACTAGATTATTGATGGTGTTTGAATTTTAGAAAAAATGTATTCTCTTTATGAGGTTGTTTTTTATTTTAGAATATTTCATTACAAATATTGGAGTCAGGATTCAAACTAATAACCCTTTAAAAATAGGGATGTTTTAACCATTGATTTATTTTTTTTCGAGAAATGGTTGTTGAGTTATTAATAAGGTGATAATTCTTTTTGTGACTAAGTTTAGTAGCATTTTTAATGGGTCTATCTTCGTTGACAATAAATTCATTTCAAGTCGAGATAAGTTATTATGGATCAGATTATGAGGTGTGTATGTTTTGGATTTTACGGGATGAATATGTTATATCTCATCTTCTTACCTATTCGGTATCATTTTCATCTTGTGTTTGTGTGTTTTTTTTGTCTCATGAAAACATAGGATCAAAATAATATATTCCAAAAAAGGAATTCGGTTTCTATGAGTCAAAACACACAAAATGTTTTAACATATTACCAAACAAAGCCTTAGGTATCTATTTTGCTTATTTCACTATTAAGGAAAAAATATAATTAAATTTCCAAAAAAATTAGACAAGAGTGAAATAATAGCATGAAGCCTTTGGCAAATAAAGCCTCCAAATATTTTCCATATTAAGGGAAGGGACAGCCATTTTCCACCTTTACCTTCCAAACCAAAAAAACAGTACCTTTTTTTTTCTCTCGTTATATTTAGGTTTAAATAGCATTTTGATTCTTACTTTTAATTTTTCTCCGTTTAATCCTTGTACTTTTGAAACATCTATTTTGATATGATATTTTTAAAAAGCAACTATTTTAATCCCTTCATTTATTCTCTTTTTTTTTCCAATCGCAATTCCCTTGAAATATAGCCATAATTTTGTATTAAAGAATTTTCATTAGGTATAGATTTTGTGTTAGAATTTTACAAATAGAGAAAAAGAATGATGAATTATTAAAAACATAAAAACTAAGGTCCCGTTTGATAACCATTTGATATTTAGTTTTTGAAAATTAAGTTTGTTTTCTCTCAATTTCCTTACCATGGTTTTCATTGACATATTTGAATTCCTAATCAAATTTCAAAAACAAGAACAAGTATTTGAAAACTACTTCTTAAATTGAGTTTTGAAAACATAGGGAGAAGATGTATAACAAAACCAAGAAACTTATCGGTAGATCTAATGTTTTTAAGTTTAATTTTCAAAAACAAAAAAACCAAATGATTATAACCTAAAATTGAAGAGAATGATCGAACAAAATCTCATCATAACAAACATTTTCAAACAATAGAGACGACAAAATGAACCAAAGGTTCGAAAGTACAGGATTTAAACATTCTATTTATTTACATTTTCAACTAAGCACACTTTTTTTATAAAATAAAGAACCACTTTTGAAAAACTAGATTCTCAGATCCGTTGAAGAGTGAAATAAGTGCATAATCTATGATTAATTGAGCAACAAATATATAGTCAAATTATAACGTTATGAAATGATCATACTTGAATTTTAAGGAAAAAAATCATTAGAAAAAAAAGGGTAAAGTTTTCAATTTAAAAAAGCAACTGATAACTCCTTATAAAGTTGACCCGACGAGTTCTAACCATTTCATTTTGAGCATACAACAAACACAACACAACACAAAAATCAATCCAAGCCAGAGCAATTCAATGCAGCCTTTATCCTCTGAACTGTGGCACTGATAAGAGTGTTCACTGTTGCCACAGACTCCACATTCAGCTGTTTTGAAGATGATACACTGGACACCAATATCTGGAAGGCTACGGTTAATAGAGACCCGCTCGGCCTCCCTGAGGTTGCACTGGTTGAAGCTCCAACTCCTGAGTGAGCACGGCCGTCCCCTGTGATTACAAACCCTGAAGGAAGTATTGGTATGTCAGATGAGTCCTGACCGCTCGTCGCAATGTTCATGGCAGGCATGTCGATGGGCGCATATATCACCAAGGATCCCAGTGGATCTATGCAGCTCTCTTGAAGAATTAGCATATTGTTCTCGGTCGGGACAAATGGCTGCTTCGTAAACCATTCAAATGAACGACCATCAAACCTTAATCATTTTAGATCTAATGATATACAATGCAACAGATGGTCATGTTAATCCAAAGGTTTCTAGTTAATTTCACTGACTTTTTCAAGTAGTATGAAACTGAATCTCTAGAGTATTTGATTTAGTTTGTTTATGGTTTAGAAAAGGCAGAAAATATAAAAGGAAAGTACCCGAATTATTGATATCGAGTTTCCTGGATGAACTCCTGTTAAGATGTGTGCAATTTCATGTACTGGGTTTCCATTAGAAAGAACATCCCACTGAAAAATGAAATGTTGACAAGTCTTCACTTTATCAACGAAACAAGAAGAATCAAGAAAAAGAAATGTATGGTATTACAAACCTGAACTCTGGCCTTTTCATCCCTGAAGAAATTAAAGATGCTTTCAGGTTGTAGGGGAAGCCAAAGAGATGTTGCAGCACTAACGACTGTCCCACTGGGCTGCCCCAGTTCCGAGCTAATCCGAACAGAGATTCGAACACCAGTATTGTTCACTTCAGACAATTGAGGGAAATCTAATTTACCTGACATGCTCAGTACGCCACAGAAATTTTTTACCATCCTATGTGACAGCTTCATGATGCTCCTCCTACCTTCAAGAGAAGTTAACACTGAAAAACAAACAAACGTGTTTGTTAGAACTTGAGTTTGATGAAAAGAAGAGAATGTGTTTTTTATCACTGAAACAAACAAATCATAAAAGGTAAACTTCTACCTCCTCCAAGTTCATGGTTAGGTGCACAATCCCTGAATGTGTAAGCCAATCTCTCACACATCCTTTGGAGAGTGAAAACCCACCGTTCGGCTCCATATGCCATAGTATTGAACACAAGATCCCGATAGAGCCGATGGGTTTGTGTTTTATCATCCACTTCCACATGCTCAACCCAGGTAATCTGTTCAATGAAGATGTATGATTACAAGATACGAGTACATTGTTTAAGGAACAAATGATTGCTACTGCTATAAATGAAATTCAATATTTGTGAAACGGCTAAACATCGAGTGACCTACATAAGTGACTTCAGGCAGATAAAGAAGCTCATAAATAATTCATAACGGTCTCCAAAACACGTCGAATGCATGGATATTCTTGTGTGGGATAGCAATTATGTTGTGTTAGAAGGATGTCAACATAGCACATATTTATGCCTCATTCAATGGAGTACCTTCCAAGGAAAATAATTAGCTTAAAACACAAAGGACACAAAGAAGTTACTGTAAAGGCAGTGATTTCGAGGATTTTTTTTCCACTATATCCATGAGTGTCCAAGCCAGCTTATGCACACCTCGACTAATCTCACGGGACAACTGCCTGACCCTACTACATTTGGTTGCCAAGGAAACTCATAAGATAATAAATCCTAGGTAGGTGACTATCATGGATTGAGTGATTTCGTGGATATTAATGGTGACAATTGCCTCTAAAGGGATAATGACTTATAAACCTTTCAAATGCATCTTTTCGGTCACTAAAGTCCAGCAAAATTAATTAAAAACACAAGATCCATGAAAGAAGAGAAGAAATTAATTATTAATGGATGGAGTTAAGAACCTTAGAGCACCCATTGGGCATTTCTTGAATCATGCACCCAGAAGGAAGCCTCCAGCAGCGGGCAGAGGTGACACAATCCTTTAAGAATTCATAGGAAACATCCACTATCACCCAGACACCAAGCTCAATCTGCTGACAATGTCGAAGGAAGCAGAAATCCCGAGGCGACACGAGGGGTGAAAATATGTGCATTTGTTCATACATCTGCATTTATTAACTTCCATTATCCACCTTGTTGTATAGAAATAAATAAGGCCGAACATAACCAAAAAAAAAGCATAGACTGTAGAGTATGATTCCCATACCAACTGTAAAGCACCACTGCGATTTCCAGGCATCCCAGGGTCAATAATATGAAATGTCTCCGCATTTATAATGACAGTTGGAAAAAGATCTGCCCATTTATCCTGTGTAATCGAACCAATTGTTGGAGTAAATATCTCTCCGAGAATGGAAACAACAGTTAACTTACAAGGTAAAGGTATAACAGGAATTATTAGCTATCAACACTAACCGCATCTAAAATAACATCAACCAATTGAATTGCACTCATTGTCACCACTCCTGAAGCTTTTGATGATTCAGTACGAGCAGTAGAAGATTTGAAGTGATTGGGTCTAGGAAATATTTTTTCGTAGCTGTCACGATGAAGAACATACCTCCCATCATTCAGGGTCTTCAACCACAAAGGCTCATCGATCCTCAAAAGTCTGATCAACTCTTCCAAGGCAGTGGCAGCAGTTTCCAACATAAGAGCATTTTCCAAATCATTAATACCTCTTGATTGGTAGGGTGCTGCTGTTCCATTTAATATTACAGGATCAGAAATAAGATCGACTGCAGGACTTGCAACTATTTGGCTAAGGGAACTTCTTGGTGACAAATCGAGTGAAGATCCAAGAACAGGCAATAGTGATTCAAGTTGTGATATTGGTTTTCCAATATACTTGGCAAGAAGGTTAGACACCTTTTCATGCTGCAAAAGGATCATAATCGAAACCATTAAAGTTGATACATCCATTATGACAATATAATAAATCACTGATAATTCAATATTGTTAGGAGAAAACATAAACAGTCTTTCAAATTTCAAATATGAAAACTAGCCTCTTCTTTTAAGTGAGCATTTTCAAGACGCAGTTTTTGGAGATTGCGCTGCCGTTCTTCTTCTCCAAAAGGTGGACCTCCACAGGACGGGCAGATGACATTCCTCAACGCTTCTCTAATTGCAAGATTTTCACATTGAATCTTTTCATTCTCTGTCCGAAGTGCAGAGTTGTCTGCTCGTTCGTTCTGAGCCTGTAAGAGGGAATGAGTCTCAATTGCAAGGGTAATTAAAAACAACCAACTTCTTTACAGACCTGAGAAGATTCATTCTACCTTTGTTTGAGTCCTCTTGTTTTGAAACCAAAATTTTATCTGCTTGGTCTCAAGACCAAGCTCTCGACTCAGCTGGCGCCGCTGATTTTCATCAGGGTGTGGGCATTCCCTGAAAAATCTGGGAAACAAACAGAAAAAATTCGATTGTTTTAGAAGGACAGACATGCATAGACAAACAAAGGGAGTCCAGATTGTCGAAACCAAGATCTCTGCAGACTCCTCTGGAAAGAAAGGGATCAAACATGTTCATCTTTTGTATGTACAAAGGGAATGTCCAAAAGAGTGAAACAGATTCAACATGCAACTTCAGAAAACACCAACAGGAGACAAGGAAAGGCCCACAACAACATGCATACACACAAGGGAGGCAACAACATCCATATCAAAACTCAAAAGAACTAGCTGAAACGAGCATACAAACGACAAAGGAACAACAAATACACGCGAACACACACAGATAAGCTACATGCACAGAAAAGTGAGAGAACTTTGGAGTTTCCTCACGATTCAAGTTGCTGAATCTGGTAAGGAGTATGGCGATGGTAAGTCTTCTTCCCCTTGCGATCGTTAGATGCTTCTTGTTCATCACCTGACCCACCGCCATTACCCCCGCGACCCTCCATCATAAAATCCATCCTGACAAACCAGTAGAAAACCCACTAAACGAAAGAACTGCAACTTCTCTTTTCTTCCCTCCAAGTTCCCAAAAATGGGAGTCGCGAAAACTTCTATTCGCACGGCCTGTACTCGTTTGTACACAACATTGAAAATCACAGACAGGATAAATAGAATACATAGCATCAAGAGAGGGTCGAGTCCAATTTCCAAATAAGGATACCAAATCAACACCAAAACAAACGCAATAAATGGAGAGATATCTCTGAGTTGGGTATTGGATTTGGTATTTTTTGGGGTTAATTGGTATGTGCAACTCTCTCTTTTACTCTCTCTCTCTCTCTACCTCTGTTAAAGTTCTTGCAGATTCCAGCAAGGGAAGTGAAACCGTTGAAGTCCACTTGTTAACTCGACAGAAGAAAACATCCAAAAATCGGCGAAAAACGGGGTGGGGTAAAAGAGAAATTGAATTCTAGAGAGAGAAAGTACCGAATGCAGAAAAGCAGCCAATGGATTGGGAGGAAGAAGGATGAAGAAACTGAGGTTGATTCCCCATGCAAAGTTGAAGTTCAATTTCCAGTGAATCATTTCGTATCGCATTGCTAAAAACAACAATTGAAAAGAAGATAATGACGACAACACCCAAAGGGAAATCAAAATAGTCAAAATTCAGAGATACGTTCCTGGCTTTTTCAAGCTTCGGATTGTGTCAGAAACCTTGAGAAATTTTTCTCCTACATGAACGACAACTGGAATTTAGGGCTCCGTGGGATTTTAGGAGCTTATTGAATTTTGCGACAAACGTTTGAAACCGTTGAAAAGGAAATTTTCGATATTCAAATCTTCGCTTTTTCCCTTTTCTTTCCGTTTCAATATTCAAATAACATTTTTTTTTCTTTTTTCTTTTTTTAAAAATATCATCTTTTGAGATAATTATTTAATATGGTCACTCCTAATAACATTTGGTACATGTTCAAAATCTATATATTTGAAAGCAATTTATGTTTACTTTACCAATATAAACATAGTTCAACTGACATAAAATTTGTACTAATAATCAAGATGTTTATGGTTCGTATCCCTTGTCTCCACGTGTTGTCCAAACAAAAATTATGTTCACTTTAGTTGGACCAATATGAACATAGTTCAACTAGTATCAAGTGTGTACTAATAATCAAGAGGTTTGTGGTTCGAATCCTTCACCCCTACGTGTTGTAAAAAAATGTTCACTTTAGTTGGACTTTTATATTTCATTGATTCTTTTGTAATATGAAATGATTTTTTATATCACATAAATTCATCAAGAAATGAAGAATTAAAGTAAACGTTATTGTACCGCAAAGAAAAAAAAGTAAATATTATTGTGTCTTACGTTACAAAGGCTTGTCACCTAAGATCGATGATTTGATACGGTTTCTTATAAAATGATTTATGTACAAAACGACAATAGAACTAAATTATACCTAAAAGAAATGGTCCAATTGTACATCAATCGTAGATTTTTTTTTTGTATGACGAATCATCTAATCATCTAATAGATCATTATTATTGGAATGTGGTTCAAATCATTCCTATAATAATGTGGTTCAAATCTAAAAAAATGTTCACTTCATTGATTCTTTTATAATGTGTAATAATTTTTCATATCACATAAATTCACAAAGAAATAAAGAATTAAAGTAAATGTTATTCTACCTTAAAAAAAAAAACAAAAAGTAAATGTTATTGTGTCTTACGTTACGAGGACTTATCACCTAAGATCGGCGATTTGATACGGTTTCTTATAGAATGATTTATGTACAAAACGACAATAGAACTAAATTATACCTAAAAGAAATGGTCCAATAGTACATCAATTGTAGATTTTTTTTTTTTTTTTTTTTGTATTTTTGTATGACGAATCATCTAATCGATCATTATTATAGGAATGAATGTTTTTCATTCATAAATCAGCTCACTTTCAATAATAAAAGAAGTTATAGAGTATAAATTGTCTTAAAAGTAACTGATGATTTAGAACAGTTGTTTATATTTCTTTCAATAAACTACTTACAGTTACATAAACATTTACTATTAATTATCAAATTTAAAATCTTATTGTTCACAATTTGAAAGAAAATATAGGAAAAAAAATATTACAAAAGATATCAAAGAGTAACTTTTGTTATTTCTCTATTTGATTCCTCCATAATGGAGCTACACTAACTCCAATCTTCATTTGTACCAAAGAACAAACTAACATTCTTCAATCCACTGAGTGAGCCTTATAAACTCTTAATATGAATTGTCAACGTGAGTATAACTCAACGGTAATTGACATATATACTCGACTAAGAGGTCAGAGGTTTGAAACCCCCACCCCTAAATGTTGTTGAACATTATAAAAAAATAATAATAAAAAAAAACTCTTAACATGAATTTTCAACTTAGACCATAATTTCTCAACTGAACACATTATGTCGGCCTTATTTTAGGTTTAAATACTATTTTGATCCCTATACTTTTAGTTTTGATGAATTTTGATCTCTGTGCTTTCAAAATGTCTATTTTGATCCTTATACTTTTAGCTTTAGTTCATTTTGATCTATATACGTTCAAAACGTTCATTTTGATCCCTATACTTTTAAAAAGTGACCAATTTAATCTATATTTGCGAAATTTAAGCATAAATTTTATACACAATGGAAACTCTGTAATACAAATTTATGATAACATTTCAAGACATTTAGTCAATGAAGTGTTACGCTAAAATTATACAAAAAAAAAATGAAAATGAAAGGACCAAATTCATCTCTTTTTAAAAACAGAGACCATAATGAACATTTTGAAAGTACAATAACCAAAATGAACCAAAGCTAAAATAGTATTTAAACTCTTATTTTACAAGTGTGAATGAGTACAAATTATGTTGTACTTTCCTTGTTTGCTTTGGAGTTTAGTGTATCAAATTCATTGACCTCTTATAATAGTCCAAAATGCACTATGACATGGAAAAAAACATAAACTACACAAGAGATTATTTTTCTACAGATTCTAAAAGTTACCTTTTATCCCTCCCCATCCAGCTTATTTGAAACATTTTACAAGAAGTGAAACTTAAGATTTGAGGGAAGGAAAAAAAAAAAAAAGACTCGTAAATATCGATGTGTTCTTAGAATAGAATTGAGACAAGAACTACTTATCTTTTAAGAGCGCTAATTAGAGTATGTTGTAGTCAGTGATGTGTGATTGAAGTTTATCGAAGTAGCAATAAGGCATGATTTTCTAGTTTTGTTTTCCTTAATAAACATATGGTGTGCTTGGTAAATCCTACAAAATTGTAGATGATTTACTTGTAGTAAATTGTGTCTTAGCCCAAGGTATTTCCATGTTCATTCACACTTCACATACATTCTCACTAACTTCTCTTCACACACTTTCTTTCTCACCAACTTTTCATTCCATGCACTTCACAAATCCTTCTCTACACTCTCAATAGTTTCTCTATATACATATTTTATTTCACCAATCTCAAAGTTCATACACTCTCTTAGTCCCTCCCTACACACCTAAACATGCTACCAAACACATGCCCCAAGTGCATGCAACTTCTTTTTCCAAGTTAATCTCATACAGCTGAAAAAACAATAACTTTTCATTTCCAAAGGAGTGTGCATTTCTGGAAATCATTATTAAAAACCTAAAAGATCAAAATGAAAAAGGATATCTAACCAGACATCTCCAATTCCAGAATATGGAGGGGAAGAAGACTGAACATGTGAGATTTAAAAACGGTGCCCAGAACGATTACCTGCCTTCGACTCGTTGATGGTTTTTCTGTAACGATCAGATCAGACAAGGCAGTCATGTGTAGGTGCTGCACCTGAGGTAAGATTAACTACAAGAGGAAAACAGATGAAGAAGAAACTATACAGAATCTCATCCAGGCTACTTTATCAAGAATCATATCATTTGTGTACTAACATGTAAAGCTTCAATGGCATCAAATCCTACCCTTCACGAATGGGAGGCAGAGGGTTGCAAAATTAAACAATACAACACCTCTGCAACTACATCTAAAATCCTCAGGGACAAAAATGATTGAACTATATAGATATAGTGTCCCATTTTTCTCGGCCCTTTCATTTAGTAATTCCATTTAGTTACCTAAAATGTTGTATCATCAATCTCTCTTCAAGGCCTTCATAATGGAGCCTCGCACGGCTACTATTGCAAAATAAGACAAGATTGTGGTAGTAATGCCTCCAAGTAATACAAAATGATCATAAGCGGTAGCTTGTACGGTATACATTCGGAGTCCTATGGTATTCCAATTGCTCTCTGTCCAAATAGGATCAACAGCCCCCATTGGGTCCGATGAATTTGGAGGAAGTACATTCCAAGATCCAGATTCAAACTTCAACCGTGTCGAGTATGCTGGAACATACCTGTTGCACATAACGACAGATATTTAAATAGAGAAAGGCAGCCATTGTACTGGCCATCCTGCAATGTAACTACTAGTCTACTATGCAAGTTTTTTAACAATATTTAAAAGTATGGTATGTTGCTGCTCAGATTGGCTGTGGAAGCAATCAGCCACATCCACATGTATGTAGCGAGCCACAGAAAAACAAAAACAAACTCTTCAATATGACCCTCCATGGAAAAAATGATGTACAAGATGAAACAATATGTTAAAACTGAGATTAATAACAATGTAAAGAGTGGATCATCCCAAGGTTTTCGTTTAGCCCACAAAGAAACAATGGGAAGTCACAAAAGTTGGGTTTTTATTTTTAAAAAAGATCTTTTGTAATACCCTCTTTTGGGTTGGTTGGCCCTCTCCTCTCGCAAGTTCTTTCCTTTGTTTTTTATAAGGTTATTGTAATGGGTAGCAATTTAAGGTTCGTTATTTGCAAATATGACAACTTTTAAAAAAAGTTGCAAATATGACAAATCTATCAATGATAGACATTTATCACCAATAGACTTTAATTTTGTTATATTTGCAAATACTTTTGGCAAATTTATCAGTGATAGACATCTATCATTGATAGACTTCAATCACAATGGATGTAGTTTATCAGTGATAGACTACTATCATTGATAGAATAGTCTATCACAATAATTACACTTGTGATTGAAGTCTATCGTTGACAGACTTCTATCATTGATAGACTTCAATCACAATGCATGTAGTCTAACAATGAAAGACTACTATCACTGGTAGAATAGTCTATCGGTACTAATTACACTAATGATTGAAGTTTATCGCTTATAGACTTCAATTTTGCTATATTTGCAAATAGTTTTAGATTTTGTTATATTTGCAATTATTTTAGTCTATTTTTCTATTTGTGCAAACAACCCTTCTTTTTTCTTTTCTTTTTTTTTATAAAACATCGGTTTCCCATTAAAAAAATCATTAAAGACCAATTTTGTATACACATTCTATTTTAATTAAAATTGGGACAACTATATGTAGGCCCCTTTTTTATCCCAAAACAAAATTTAAATTTAAAAATAAAATAAACTACATCAATAAATTAAATAATAATAATAAGAATAGTAATAACAGAGCAGGGGCAACTAATCAAATAATCATAGATGTTCCAGACTACCCATTTGTAGTCAGACATCGATTTGGTCAAGTCGGACCAACCCCCACTTACACACCCTATATTACAGGCTTCAACTTCAACACTCTCTCCAGGGGATCCTTCCTCAAGGCACCTTGCAGTTTTTAATATTCTATAATTTATCTTAATTGAAGTTCCTTTTTGTTTTGTTTTGTTTTAAAAATAAATTAGTTTTGATGCAATGCCTAAAGTATGCCATATGTCCACCAATACACCATTCTAAATCAGTTGTCTAGCTGTAAATGTAATGGTACCTGGTAGTTGATATAACACAAGTTCCTTTTCCAGTCTCTGCTCCAATGCACACCTCACTTTTGTCGTCACAATTCTGTGAACATGAGCTAGTATTCTCTTTAGGAATAGATGTTCTGTCGGCCAAAAAGTTCCAAACAAATCTTGAAATGTCATGAACATAACCCAGATACGGAGTAGAGGACGGTTCGTCAAGGATAACACCAGCGTAATGGTTTGGACAGACACTGGAGGTAGAAATATATCTCTTCACCAACTCACAAGAGAGACCAGGGTCACAATTCAGGAGACATCCTATAAGCTCTTTAACCAACGAGTTATTCACTTTGATAGCAGTTAGGGCAGAACTACTCAATTCCGTTTTGTTGGTTGCAAGAATGAAAAGAGTTCGGGCAACAAGTAAAGCAGCTGCTTCAATAGTCGATGAGTTTATGTTATCTGGATTAAAAAAAATATATGAATAATAAGAAAAAAAAAACCAGGACTAGCTGCATAACAATTGTCAATGAATGAAAAATGGGAAACGAAGAAAAGAAAAAAAAAACATAATCAACTTACTTAAATCATCGAGGTGACTCTGGTAAAATCGATTGGTGAAGCTAGTATCGAAGTCTTCTAATACCATCCCAGAGACCTGTGAGTTCTGTATGGACCGACACAAACTTGTCAACTTATCTGGACTCAAGCCTTAAACTGAGTGCCTTGCGTTTCTTATTTTAATTTTTATTGTATTAAAAAAAATCAGATAAGATGTTGAAAACCTTTGCCAGAAATGCCATCAACGAAGACGGTGGTATCCCTGGATTTGTAGAACTAGCTGGTGAGACCTTTATGTTCTCAAATGGAAGTGACTCTCGAGAAAGCTTCAAGGCATTCCATATCTCATTCTTGGAAGATGAAACCTACAGTAGCAATATCTTGCTAAAATAATAGGTTCAAATAAAATCTTTCATCTGACATAGTTACTCTATGCATCATAGGTTATAAAACAAAATACCAACAGAAGAGTTGAAGATATTACCAGGGCTAGGACACCATATCGGACTAGCCATATCAAAATAGATCAAGTATCCAATATGAAGAAAAGTAATGGCCTCAGGCTCAAGAGTGTGGATGAACATTTTATCAACTTAGAACACAATTAAGAAGCAGTTAAGTTGTAACCGTTCGCATTTTTACCTTATCATCCAGACAAGGTTAATGAAGGGAAAAGGAATCGGACACCAAATATTTCATTGAATATAAGATGGTCTTTCCCGGCCATCACGATTCACGAGTAAAAAGAAAATTGAGTTTCATTGGACAACTTAACTAGGTAAGTTGAATGTGCTATCCTTTTGAGAGTGTTATGAAGATTCTCAAAATCCAAAAATCCTGCTGCTTTATTTTTCAAATTCTTCTCTCCATAATTTTAGGTATCATATTAACCTTACAATACTTCTCACTCAAACATTAGAAAAAAAATTCATGGGTAATTCTAAAGAAATCAAAATCCTTCTATAGATCTCTATGTTCCATTATCCCTTGGAAAATGCCTATACACAGTTCAAGATTTTAGAAGTTGCAGCAACATTTCTGATATGTATAGAGAAACTTCAAAATAATAAAAATAAAATAGTTCAGAGGAAAGAAGCCATTACCTCTGTCATGTGAGCAAAGAAGTTTTCAAATCCATGACTGGAGCTCTTACCAACAGAGCCAATTTCAAAGACCTAAATTGAACAAGTGAAAGCACAATAAGTTTAACTTTTATCAATAACTTAAATAAACTGGATCTCAACTGTCAATACAAGAAAAGAAAGATCACACGGACCCCAGAGAATAATAAATAAATAAATAAACTGGATCTCAACTATCCCGACAATGAGGCCACCATGTTTTTTTCTTGTTTTTATAAGAAACAAAACTTTCATTCAAGGAGGCACAAGGCCAAAACAAAACAACCTAGAGGACAAAGGGATAAGGCATCCCTTATTCCAAAAGGAGGATTACAAAAAGACCTTCCAATCTAAATTGATGGTGTCAGTTAAGTACTTACAAAACAACCTATGTTGGACACTCCAACTGTACAAGATCACAAAAGGAGAAAAGAGAAGATCGCTTATTAGAGAACCCTCTTGAATTTCTCTCCTTCCAAATGAGCCATGGGGTAGCCCTAACGACATTCATCCAAAGAATTTTGCACTTTGTTATGGTTTCAGAACTCTGAGAATTTCTCTCAAAAACTTTGCACTCCTTGAATCTTCTTTGCTTGAGATAAGTATACTCATTTTCAATTTTCATTTTTCCTATTGTCACAAAGGTGTTGACCAGGAATATATTTATCTTCTAGATTGGAAATAACAAATTAAACAAAAAAAATCTAAAAAAGAAAGAGAAAAGCTCCAAAGATAAACATCCTCCACGAAAAACTTACAAGAATTGTACGAATATTAAACCAGACACGATAAAGGGGGAAAATCATCCTTCAACTGTTTTAAACTAGTAGCCAAAGGATTTAGTGTTTTCTGATGATTCTCTCCATCCATTAGCATTTCTTCAATGTTTTTTTTTTTTCAAATATCTATGAATGTCCAGGCTAGCTTGCACACACCTCAACTAATCTCATGGGACAATCATCTAGCCCTACTACATTTGGTTGCTAAGAAAACACGTAGGATATTGAATCTTACATAGGTGGCCACCATGAATTGAATCTATTCCCTCTTTGCCACATCTTAGGAAGACACTCAAACAAGAAAAGTAGAAAACATACATTTTCCTCTTAGAGAGTAACTACAATTCTACACTGTCAAAATATAATGAGTACATGAAAAGTAAAATTTAGAGCTCTAATTTACAAGCTCAGAAGTATACCGTATCAATTGATCTATTGTTAAGGCCACTGACAGCATCGGACTGCAAATCAAGTTCAAGCAAAAATCTCCTACTTCCGAGGTAGCCCCAGGATTCTCCAGTGAAGACAGCAAAAACAAGCTGTATAATCACAAATAACTATAAGCAACCAAAGAAAGGGGAAAAGCAAGCAAACAATACAAACAAGACTTAAAGCACCACGAG
Source organism: Luffa aegyptiaca (assembly GCA_017139565.1). NCBI lineage: Eukaryota > Viridiplantae > Streptophyta > Magnoliopsida > Cucurbitales > Cucurbitaceae > Luffa > Luffa aegyptiaca. The sequence goes on from CM029396.1 coordinate 3,211,936, forward strand.
CTATGAATCAATATGAATGAAGCCAAATAGAGCGGGAAACAAATTATAGGCCATCGGCATATGGGCTTGGGACAACTATATCCCACACATCATCAAATCCCCAGTACATCTCATAAATGCTAAAACATATATGTAAAAGAGGATACATGAGCATATGAATTTGGGCTTCTTAAGGATAGAACCACTAACCTAAGAGTGTAAATCAAAACAAAAAAAGGACCAACAGCAATAAGTAGTACCAGTGGATCTGATTCTTTGTAATTTTACAACCAAAAACATTTTAGTTGGTTTCATTACTATTGATTAAAGTTGTTTAGTATCACCGTTATACAGAAATCAGTTCAGTTTCAAGGGGAGTCATTTTCTATTTTTCTTCGACCAACATGGATGTATGATGTATCCGACTTTGACCAAAAATCAATCTAGTTAGATGCCTATAAGAACCGTGAGGAAAATCATAGCCTCCACTAAAGAAGGGATCACCAAGAAAAAAAAAAAAACTAAAGATCTTCGAGACCTCCAAAAAAGGCAATCTACAATGCTTTTTGGTGGGGATGATAGAAAACCAACTTCAATCGAATTAATGAAAATACAAAAGAGAGAACCACACACACAGATGAAACAAAAATACATACAAAATGACCCAGATGTGAACACTTTTTATTTTAAGAATATATGTATACATATTGATATATTTAAGGTTTTATTACAAGTTTTGTCCCAGAAGTTTAAAAAGTGTCTAATAGGTCCTTGAACTTTCAATTTTGTGTCTAATAACTCCCTGAACTTTAGAAATGCCTAATAGGTCCTTGAACTTTCAATTTTGTGTCTAATAGGTCCCTGGCACATTTAAGATTTTTAAAAATTAACCAATCCATTAGATATAAAATTGAATTTTATGTCTATTAAGACCTTAAATTTCCAATAAATCTACTAGGCCTGTGAATTTTTTAAAATATCGGATAGGTCAAGGACTTATTACACACAAAATTGAAAGTTAAAGGACCTATTGGACATGAAAATGAAAGTTTGAGGACCTATTGGATAATTTTTAAAGTTCAGGGACCTATTGGAAACAAAATTGAAAGTTCAAGGACCTATTTGACACTTTTTTAAAGTTCAAGAACCAAATTGACACAACCTTGAAAGTTCAAGGACTAAACTTGTAATTTAACCTATATTTAACACTTCAAAATACATAAAATTATATAAGTTTAACACAAAAAAGGGATGTTCTTTAAGAAAAAATATAAAAAGTTGTCAATTAAACGGTTTGTTTGAGGGTTGAAGTTATAGCAATCTTTGAATTTGTTTGTTTAGGGCCGGGGCAATGCAATGTATATAAATGGTTTTCCTTATGAATGGGTTCCAACTTCCAACTGCAGTATTAAATGAGTTTTTCTTAACTTCTCATTTTATAAGCACTTAATTTAGGGGGGGGGGGGGGGAGAACACAGCTTCTATAAGAACCTGTTTATGAAGATCGTCCAATCCATCCACATGGGAAAGTGCATCAACTGCAGCCAGCAATGCAATCAGGCCCTAAAATGTACCAAAAAACTTTAAACGGGTAGCAGAATAAACATGGTAAGGTTTATGATATACTTGCTCAAAATAGATCATACAGAGATGGGGGAGTCTGCACCAATGCTTTTATCACGGAAGAAAGAAGCAGAATCCATTGAAGCTACTGTGAGAATGACGGGCTTAGACTGATGTGAGGAAGAAATATTGATTGGAGGAAGTGATGACCAGACACTGTAAAGATACTGGTCTCTTTTAATAAAATAAACACAATGAAATTGTAAAACTATGTGGAGACAAATATATATATATATATATATATCAAGTAAAACTTAACCTGTATCCACCTAATGGAAGGCATGTTTCTTCTTTCAAACAAGACATTGAATTATGAGTTCCAGCCTTAGTTGTCTAGACAAAAAGAAAATCAATTATACAAACCTTGGTAACTGTCATCAAATAACCATTTAAGTTGTGAAATCACTGAAAAATTTATATAATCATATTGTAACACCGGAAGCTAAGTACCTGCATCACCAAATCAAATTCAGCAACATTAGACGTGTAATCTTTCTTATTCTTCACATTTTTTGAAGCAGCCTGCATTAAGTGGTAAGATTGTCCAACGGATAAATTATTTTAGTCAAAAGTATTCACATAATTATCTTTTAAGCATGAAGCAACGTTTCAATAGCTTGAATAAAGCACTTAGATTAACCTAGTTTGTGGTCAATTACATAAAATACATCAACCATTTATGTCAAAAATGCTGTCCTTGTTTATAAATACCAACGTAACTCCTGTAGCTTCATAAAGAAAAACTAAAGTGGTCCTCTTTCGATTCACAGTATGCAAACATAATTGCAAAACATCAATGAACCTACAATAAATTTCAACCCAAAGTCACATGCACTTATTCAAAACAGTTCTACTTTTTGATTTGGGTTGTTGTTGTTATTTGGGATGGGGGGGTACATATGTTACATATTGTGTTTCAGCTTTACTTATGTAGATTCTCCTTAACCATTTATAACTGTAATGACAAAGAAGAACCGTACATCATTAAAGAATGTCCAATGGCTACCATCATGAAAAAAAAAATAAAAAATCGATTTCCTGAGACAAGCATATTGTAACTCTTTGCTTTATATAGTAATGCTTCCTTCTAACCAATTGGGAAAGTCTTTTGTACTCCTCATGGCTTTCCTATGCTTTCTGTGAATTTCGTACATCAATGAAATTGTTTCTTATAAAAAAAAAAACAAAAAACAAAACAAAACAAAACAAAAGAAAAACAAAGCCAAACTTCCAGATAATAATTGAAATGTCTTAATGCAGTTGAAAGTTTTGAGTGATTAAGAATCAGAATTACTTCCTGTATAGACGAAATGCTGCTCTCGGATAATAAGAAAACAGGAAAGTTATAATGCTTCCACATAATTCCCGATCCCTGCAAGAGCAAATTGTTAGATGCTACAGATTGTGAAGCCAAAGAAGAAATGAAAGCCAGTGATATAAAACAAGATTTTTTTTATACATAAGAAACCAATCTTTCATTGAAAAAAAAAATGAAAGAATGTATGACAAGCCTACAAAAGGAGTTCCAAAACTAACTAAAAAACGGACTCCAATCCAAAAGAATGAGACCACGTTGTTGTTGGTAATTACAAAAGGCCCGATTAATGGACACCCATAAAGATGCATTAAATCCAGCAACCCCCAAACCTCCTTAAAACAAGAAATCTTCGTGTGTACATGCATGCCAATCCAAATATTTTTTTATTGACCAAGAGAAATATAGCACTAACCAAGAAAAATGCTCCTTTGAGCTTAGTTTTTTTCCCAAGGCTTACCATTACTGAAAGTAGAGTAAGAAACATTTGATATGCAACTAAAGATCCAGTTTCTCCATCTTTTATCAAAGCTTGTAAAATTAAAGAGTTTTATTCAATGAAACCCAATCAATTTTGAAGAGGGCTCTCTTAACATCGACTTTCAAGAGGAACCCTTTCCTCGTTTTCCATCTACAATGGCCAACAACCTCGTGATATGAAATTGTCAACCTGCCTTCTGGCAGTGAAGCCCAATTAACTCTTTCAAATAGTGTAGGGGAGATCAAGCTTAAGCCTATTAGCTAGTACCTTGGCCAACCAATACTTTATATAGGTTTGAGATTAAAGGGAGGGGGGGCTCAAATTTTGTGAAAGAAAGAGGAGGACGAGCTTTCCAAAAAGCCAAAATTTCTTGCACTTATCGTGGCAAAAGCAACTTCTTTCAAGGCAATTTGATGGAGGCTGATTTTAGAAAATTTTCACAACTCAGACTCAGTTAAGATAAACATAAACCCCTAAGTTAGTAGTAGCTCTAATTTTCACCACAGATCTGCCCTGATGACTGCATGGGCGACCAAACGCTTACCACCATCTACTCACACAGGGAAGGCCGAGGTTAAGTCAAAATAATCATATGGCTTGCTATGATATCAACCAACAATTATATGGCTAGTGTAATTCACCTTTAGGTGTTTGGAGTGTCTAACTCCTCTTATTTCATTTATCAATGAAATTGTTTCTCTCCTTAAAAAAAAGTATCAACCAAAATCAATAATTTGGTGCTTAGCTTTATAAATGAGAACAAAATAAGAGTTTTGCAGTAAAAAGCTTCTAAAGGTTGACCACTCCAAAAAAAAAATCTAAAAATTCTGTAAGAATATTCAAACATACAATTGGGTTCCATTCATAGTCAATTTTTTGGTAAGGAGCAAATTTAGCTTGTGGAAACTTTTGAGCAGGAGAAAATCCTGAAAGGGAAAATAAATCACCACGTCAGTAATTGAGTGCAGGCCTGAACTACCAGACAATTACCAAAAAGAAGAGAAAAGAAGAAAAAGAAGGGGAAAAAAGAAAAAGAAGGGGGAAAAGAACCTGAATAGGTAAATGAATTCTAGTATTCTACCTTTCGTTCTATTTTGCATTGCAGTTCCTGGTTCGATCAAAACACCACCAACATTATTTGCAAAATTGGAATCGTCCTGTAATCTGAAATAGGTAAATGAATGCTACCTTAGTAGATATAGTTTTCTTCCAACTCTAGTAAGCAAAGAAGAGAATTGAGGAAGAGATCATTTATATTTTCCCACTGGAGAAACAGTTAATAAAAATATGCAAGGAAAAGCGCAATTGAAAATTTCTTATCTGAATTCCATCACTAGTGGTGATAGATATTAGTACAAGAGACCCAAAGAAGACTTTGATTTTCTTAGTTACCTTTCCACTCCAAACTTTTTTTTTATAAGCATGTATCTTCACTTATTTTTAATTTTTCATTGGGAGGTTGTTAGACCCAAGTCCAGAAAACAATCCTTGTAAGGAAACAAGAATATGTATGAAACTAGGGAGTATGTATAAAAATGTAAAACCTACCTGGTAAAGAAACTCGAGATTTCATCCATTGAAACTAAAATTGCAGATGGTTGCAATATCTCATCAGCATCTTTGAAGTTAATCATTGGAACTACAACCTTTTCTCGTCCAGGATCTGAGGTACATAGTAAAAATACATGGATGATGCCTCCACGTTCTATTAAGGATTACGTTGGCAGTTCAAAATGTAAATAATTTTCTACATCAAGTGCAAAAGAGCCTACTTGAACAACCGATTTCTCCAGAAAGATTGAGTAATCGGATGCACGGATAACCATCAACTACTAGGTACATTGAATTTTGAAGATCGGGAACCGACTCCATTGAATGCTCATCTGCTGAACGTACTACAAAAAATGATAACAGGTCAGGATTCATTTTTTGTAGTCAAAATAAAAATGCCCACCACTCAAAAGAGAAGTAAAATTATAATAGAAGAAACTAGAAAGGATAGAATTTGCTTAAACCCATAATTATCCATCATTCATTTGTGTTATAGCCTAACCCCATAATGACAACAGGTCAGGAAAACTTTTTGAAGTAGCTTATTTGGAAAGGGGATTCCTCTTCCCCCTGCCCGTAGGCTGTCTCCTTTTTTTGTTAGCACTTGGCAATACACATCCAGGTTTCTTATAAAAAAATAATAATACAATTTAGCCCCAACTTCGCTTGATAACATAATCACTGGAATGAAAAAAAAATTATTTATTTATTTAGTATTAATGGACCTTTGGTACAAGCAAGTTTGCACACACCTTAATTAATCACAAAATACCACTAGTAGTGAATATTAGACCAAAAGGCTTGCAGGACTGATTTTTTAAAGAAAGATACCACTTCTCATTTAGTCTAAGTCAGAGCCTTCTAAAACATTGTTAACACTAGATAAGCAACTTTCTATTCACATACATACACAGGTATGACTTATGAGATGTTTTTTAAATGGTTTATTTTCTTGAAACAAGAAACAAATATTTTCATTCATTGATATAATGAAAGAGACTAATGCTCAAAAATACAAACAACACCAAAGAAAGAAGATCCAACTCAAAGAGAAAGAAGAACTGGAAAAAAACATCAGAGAACTAAGAGAACCACCAAAAAGACTCCAGAAGGAAAGCTACAGCTGAAAAACCAACAAATAAATACTAGCAAAACAAACTAAATCAGAGAAAAGATCAAAACCACCAAACGGCTGAAGAGATCAACTGAAAAGGAAATCTCGAAAAAACTCCACCACCAAAGGAAACTGCACCAGAGGAATCTGACGAAAGCCCAACTTGAAAAGACAAAACCTTGAGAGAAATATAAAACCGAACTAACTAGAAGACCATCAATGAGCTTTAACTGATGGAGACAAAATAGGAATTGCATCTGAAACCCACAAAGCTCAATCAGAGAAGAAAATTTGGTTGGGATTTGAGGAGAAACCACTGAAGATACCACTTCCTCTATATTATCGACACCTTGAACATTAACTTCAAAAAGATTTTCAAAAGCTTCAACAAATGAATCATCTTCCACTTGATCTACCAACTCAAGTTCTGGAACATGAAACATTGGCTCCTCACTACTCATACTAACATCTGATTCTCCATCAGAATCAAAACAGGGAGAAATCTTCACAGGAGAAGAGAGACTTGCTACCCCTTTGGTGAATAGAGTGTCTGAACCAGGAAATGAAACTTGCGATTGACTAAAAATCTTGACAGGGTATAAAGTCTCATGCATCTTAGAATCTTTCGTGGGAGACTCCAAATGATTCGTGGATAGAGACAAAAGACGAACACAAGATTCCTCAACATAATCCGAATTAGACTCTGAATGATCCATGGTGGAGGAAAACCCTTTTCTTCTAAAATAATGAAGAGGAAAGGGTTTGATTAAACTTTGCTTCGATAGCAGAGGAGACACCAGCTCAAGGGAGTTAACATATGCATTCCCATCCAAAGAAGGACCATTTGAATTAAGATTCTTGTCATACAACGAAGAGGCCTTTGAATCCACAAAAGCCATCACCAAATCATCTTCGTGTGGTAAACAGATACTTTCATCTTCCAGAACCTGATTAACCCTCTTTAAATCCACTGAATTAGAAAAATCTTGTGAGGATAAAATTCAGAATTCGAACGACACTCACCTGAAAGGTCAATAGGAACTATGTCACCAAAACGGAGAGAGAAATTTCTCATGTTCCCGCCTTTAACATCTATCTCAGCTGGAATGAAGCCACAAATGTTTTCCTCCACTTCAATTACTGCTGTTGAACAATCAATTAAGTTAAGTGTTTGGGAGGAAATACTAATCAATCCACCAAAATGCTGCCCAATACTTCAAAACATGGTCGTTTCCAGTAAATCAAAGGCAAATTCTTTATAGATATCCGACCTCCATAACTCTTGATGAATTTCGGATGAGAATGCTTTTCATCAGACCAACGCTCAATTTTCAGATGAAGGTCACCAACAAGACTCCACTTTCCATCCAAATTCAAATCAGAAAGACCCACATCAAACTTAATCAACGCTTTATCATCCATAAAAGGATTAATTGAAATTCTAGTCCGAAAATGGTTTTCTAAAGCAATTTGAACATCTATCCAGGAATAATGAGCAAACAACCTAGAAACCACCAAGATGGAATTGAAATTCAAATCCATAACTTCTCTCTCTTTCCTTACCCAAAAGGAGGAAATCTCAGAAGATTTCACCACATCTTCCTGAGTCGTATGAACTTTCTCGGTTCGATCGGATAAATCCAACTCAGAAAACTCTGGTTTTCCATATTTAAGGAAAAAATCCCTTACCATTTCCCAAAAAACAAACCAACCTTTCTTATCAAAACTCGCAGGAACATGAACATTCTTCCTTCCTCCATAAAAAGGCCATACTGCACATTCCAAATGCCAACCCTCAACAGATCTAAATTTAGACAGACGAATGGTCCCAAAATCATCCTTAAATTTCTTATTAAAAAATGAATGAACTGGGAATTGCAAAAGTTCAACCAACGAGTTTTCAAGCCATCCTAAGAGGGGTAAAGAAAGGTGAATTTTCTGGTTTATGTAATTGGATTAGTAAAATAAATTGACATTTTTTTACATATCCGAGAGTGTCTTGACCAACTTACACACTTCCACTATTTTCTCACAAGACGATCACATGACACTACTACATTTTAGTAACCGAGTTTTTGTTGAGAATAATAAAAGAATATACAAGGGCGTACAAAAAAACAAGCCCACCAGAGGAGCTCTCAACAACCTACAAGAATGGACTTTGATCCAAAAGAATAATACTAAGCAAATGATTACAAAAAGTCCGACAAAGGAACACCCACAAAGAAGCAGTGAATCTCACCTCCTCCCAAACCTGATCCAAATACCCTACTATATTTGATTGCCAATGTGATTCAAAATAATAATATTAAGCTAATAATTACAAAAAGTCCGACAAAGGGATACCCATGAAGAATCGCTGAATCTCACCTCCTCCCAAACCTGATCAAAGTACCCTACCACATTTTATTGCCAAGGTAATTTCTATCATATTAAATCCTAGGTAGGTGGTCACCAGTCAACATGAATTGAACTCATTCCTCTACGCCTTTTATTGTTTACATGGGTCTATGAAGCAAACAACAACATCTAAAAATGTTCTTCCAACTTTCTGCCTTTCAATAGGGTAGTTTGGGGAGCTCGGAACAGAGGCCTCATAAGAGTATGTAATATGAACCAGAGAATTAGCTTCGTGGGGATGGAATAGAATCGCCATTGATTAAAAAAGAATTATGTATCTGCAATGAGAACTTGAAAAGAGACAGAGAAGCTAACATCCAAGCAAACAAAACACGTACAGAAAATTATTAGGTGGTGAAAATTAGATATAAAGTAGCAAAATGGCGTCCAATTACTTCAAATAATGCACCCGCCAAGAAACTACCCAGATAGAGAAATGGCCGGAAGTAACCCAGATACATTAGTAACAATACTTTAACATATCAAGACTGATTGGCACTCGTGGTCAACACGCAACAAGAAGTCGATGGCCTCTTCTATGTTAACGCACCTGATAAAGAGAGACGAAGAGAAGTTAAGAACAGAAGGAGGTAGAGAATATGGGAAGACATGGGTGCTGATTTGACTGTTGTGTCTCTCAAATCGCAGTTCGTCGGAGCGATCTTGGGGACCTCAGCTCTGCGCAAGGTGAAGGTGAATGGGTCCCTGCAATGGACTCGAGAGCCCACGTCGAGTTGGGAAATTGAACTGAATTTTGATACTGTGAAATGAAATAGAGTAAAATGGATTCCTTCTGCGTGTACAAGGCGTACTGAAAGGAAAGGCTAGGGGAAATGGTTTGTGAATGTGTTTAGTGGACGTTGATCCGTGGATCCGAACATAACCAAGTCGGTTAATTTATATGACCCAAACCACATTGACATGTATCGTTAACCTTAAAATTTTGAATTTTCCCGTCCTAAATATAGTGAATTTAAACAAAAAAAAAAAAACAAAATTGTATTATCCAAAACAAATATATATATATTAGAAGTCCAATCCTCTTTTTTTTTTTTTTTTTTTTTTTTTGAGAAATTAGAAGTCCAATCCTCATCCCATATATAATTAAACTAAAAACAACATTTTGTGACTGTTGTATATTTTTCTATAACTTAGCCAACAAAATTAAAATCCATCCAATTTATTAGATTATATTAATATTAAATTGTTAAAGCCAACAACAACATAGTTCAACTGTCATAGAAAAACAATAAAAATTCATGGTCATTTTTTCCATTAATTTAACCGACAATGTCTTAAAGGGTCGTTTTCAAACAAACTTCAAATTTCAAGATCAAAATAAAACATTTGAAAGTTTAGGCCCCGTTTGATAACCATTTGGTTTTTTGTTTTTTGTTTTTGAAAATTATGCTTGTTTTCTCATAAATTCCCTACCATGACTTTCATTAAGGTTGCATTTGAATGCCTAGCCAAATTTTAAAAACAAAAACAAGTTTTTGAAAACTATTTTTTTTTTTCCAAAATTGGACTTGATTTTTGAAAACAAGGTAGAAGATTGGTACTAAAACCAAGAAACTTATAGGTGGAAGTATGTGTGTATAAGCATAATTTTCAAAAATCAAAAACAAAAAACCAAATGGTTATCAAACGAGGCCTTAGTGGGTGGTTTTGGTGTTAGTTGGATTTACAAAAAAGAAAAGAAAAGAAAAAGAAAATCGTATGAAGCCCTCTTCTTCTTTCACTCACTCTCTCTCCTCCTCCCTCTCGCACGCGTCCGCCCCCCTCCCCATGCGATTTCCATCTCCGGCAGCCTCTCTCTCTCTCTTTCTTTCCTCCACGCCGTCGTCTGCTGCTCTCGCGCCGCCCAGCCGCCTCGCACCGCTGCCCATTCTCCATCTATTACTCCCTGAATTAGGTCTGTAAGGAGGAAGAAAAAAGAACAAATGGATGCTCAAGCCAAGAGAAAGGCGTTGTTTCGTGCTAAATTGAACGCCCAGAAGAAGGATAAGCGCATCGATTCTCCTCTCGTCAGGTAAACATCGATGAATATAGAATTTCAAGGTCTTATACGGATTTCTCTTAATCTATTTCGTATTTATCTGTTTCTGTTTCCGACTTTGACTCGTGTACTGTAGTAGACTATTTGACCATTCGCAGGAAGAAGCCATCAGTAGGAAATTATACTCCAATGGAATTATATAATTCTCACATTAATTTTACGTTTAGCTTAGTATGAAGTTTTTCATGTGGGTTTCCTTTTCCGTGAGTAAACTGTTTGGTCGTTCTTCCATTTTTTGTAGTGTTCCTCGTCTCTTTCTTCTGTATAGAAGGGTGTCAGAGAAATGTATGACAATGGTACATAACTCCAGCTACAATTTAACCTACCCATATTGGAGAAGATTATATCGTTGTAAATTGTTCTGGCTTCTTTAGTTGTGTTTCGCATTGAGAAATTTATGAGTTTAAGTTTCGCCATTTAATCCAAATTATTTTAAACTGCACAGGTACAATGAATTGGACCAACCTGTCTGTAGGGTGTGTGATATTGTCTTGAAATCAGAGGCGTACTGGGATGCACACCAGTCTTCTCGTAAACATCATGAGGTGAGGTTTTACCATTTCAAATCTCCTTGATTGGCTAAATTATAGAAAATAAAATACCCTTGAACTTCAATCAGCAAAAAAAAAAAAAAAAAAAAACCCTTTGACCTTTAAAAAACGTTCAATAATATCCTTACCATTAAGTTTGGGATAGAAAATGTCAAAGTTTCATTTGTACCATTAACCTTTCAAAATTTTAAAAATACCCTTATTGGAAAACGTTTCTTTTTTCCTCCTCTTTTTGCAATTCATTCCTCCATAAAAATTAATGAGAATCTTTGCTTATTTTTTATGTATTCACAGACTAAAAGTTTCTTTCTCCTTCAAAACACAGCATCCAAGAGTCTTACCAAATTCTTATGTCGAAGCTTAAAGATCACTTTTGCTTCATTTTTGAACTCTTCACGTCCTTGACTTATTTTTGTTAATATTCTTTTTGTTGCTATTTCCTTTCCAGTCACTGCATATTAGCTCTCCTTATATCTATTTTAGGCAAAATAAATGAAATTATTATCATAGTCATATAGTAATCCTAACACTTCTTAAATATTAAAAAAACAATCACGTAACCCAAAATCCATAACCATGACCCTTCATTCGTAACTCTCAAAAGAAGAAGAAAAAGGAAAAAAGAAACAAAAAAAAAACTTACTCATCTCTCCCTTCACCACCCATTCGCCGTAATTGAAAACCACATTAATTTCCTGCTTATCACTAACACACACGAATAGAGAGAGCAAAACAAAAAAAGAAAAAAGAAAAACTTATGTTTATTTCTCCCACTCATCTTCTTTACACTTTTAAAAAGAGAGAACTCGATCTCAAACTTTGTTTTCATTTGGTGTTTTCACATAATCTTTATAAGAAAATTTCATTAATTTTCATGGAGGAAGAATTTGCAGAAGGAGGAAGAAAAAGAAGAAATGTTTTCCAGGAAGGGTGTTTTTGAAATTTTTTGAAAGGTCAAGGGTATTAATGAAACTTTAACAATTTTCATCCAAAACTTAATGGTAAAGGTATTTTTGAGCGTTTTCTAAAAGTCAGGGGTATTCTTGAAACTTTTTAAAGTTCAGGAGTATTATTAAAATGAGACCCATAGTTCAGGGGTATTTTCTATAATTTAGCCTTTCTTGAAAGGAAAACTCAACAAAAGATGTTGAGAGAGAACACCAAGAGAAAACTTATAATCTAGTAGACTTGAACGAATAAGCCAATAAAGAACCTTTGAAGCCTATCCAACCATAAAACCGATAAAGAGGCTTTAATTGCAATATTTTTTTTTTAAAAAAAAACCCTCCATTTGCAATGGGAAGAGAGACTGCCAAATGTGAAGAGAATGATCTCATTGAAAAGAAATTCCCTCTGAACCATTAGTATGCTTGTGATATGGATTTTCCCAAGCAAGCATAGTTATGAACATCAATCTCTGAAATTTGGGTTCCTGAAAACCTTTGCAGACCTCAATCAACCAAGAACCAAAAGAACATAAAATATAACCAAAGCTGAAAACACCAATCAGGCAATCCAAACAGGGTTGAAAAGCTGGAAAGAAGAACCAAAACACCCCATTTAGCAGATATTGCATGAGGTTGACTAAGGTTTGTTCAAGCCAAAGAAGTTGTCTGAGATGCATAAAAATGGAAAAAAGGCGGCTGTCAGACTTTTCTTCTATTGGGAAAAACTCATTATTCAAAACAATGATAGAGAAGAAATTTTTGCTCACATAACAATTGCTTAACTCCATGATTCCAAGAGAAACATACACTATTCAATCGCAAATGAAACCTTAAAGAACAGAATAAAAAAGTGAAAAGAAAATTTACTTGTAAAAGGCTGTTGTGAGGAGATCAAAGTAGGAGCCCGGCAGGGGGAGAGGTGGATGGGAAGGGAGGGAGTGTTTTCTCTAGGGTAATTAGAATTTGCACGATTTTACTTGGGTGAACCAGATTAAGTAACGAGAGAATATTTCTTTGTCAAGAGAGCGGTAGCATTGCGTGTGCATTTAGCTTTCCTGCAAAAGTTTCTACATTTTTAAAATCTCAATGAATTGCTAGGTTCAGTAGTGTCCTTATAATTTATAGATGGTGGAACATTGTCCTTCTATCATAGACTATAGTTTTTTGTGCTGATATACACACAAGTCCTTTTCTCAAAGCTTTATCATGTTCTTTTATTCTGCACGCTTTAAGATGAATGCTCAATACGACCTTTTTCCTTTTACTTGTTTATCTATTTTTATCTATTTATTCTTTTGCATATGCTCATTTCCATTTTTCTGTTTCCCTATACATCATCTTATTTGCTCTAGATAGGGAACTTAAAGTCCTTAATCCTAATAGAACCCAGTTTGAGCTGATTTCTGGTTGATTTATTATTAATGGGACGTTATTGTAAATAACAGGCAATAAATAATCTCAAAGCTAATGCAGCAGGTAGGTCTGGGGTTAACAATATTAAAGCTGAGGCCCCTGTTGAACTCCCTAAAAGCAGACCAATAGATTCGAGAGAGCAGAAAGCAACGGTTAGGACATCGACAGAGTTACCAAAACGTCAGTCATCATCAGTGCTTCCTCCAGATTTTTTCGATCAGAATGCCAAAAGGCTCAAAACTGGTAAGAAAATCGGCATGCATGTGATACGCATTATACGTGTAGGCTTGAATATAGATTTGATATCCATTTATCTTTAGAGGTATGAACATATAGTATTTTATAATCATATATATGATGCATGTATACTGTGTGGTTGCGTATAAATATTATTTATACATGCACAACTGCAAATATATATTTTTATGTATGTACGTGATAGTATAGGTCACTATTATCATGGTTAAAAATAAAACTTGGTTGAGTTGGATTCACCTCATCATGTAATGAGATGGGAATGAGAAAATTTTTGGGAAAACTTTTTTTTGGGAGGAGTTAGGTGGCTTGTTTGGGCTCTGTGGGAGTGGTTGGTATTTAGCAGGGGACTTCAATGTTATTAGGTACCCTTCGGAGAAGTCTAAGGGGGTCGGGTAACTAGATCCATGAAATGGTTTAATAGTCTCATTGAGGAGTGTGGTCTCATAGATTCTCCCTTGGTGAATGGTAAGTTTACTTGGTCTAGATTGGGGGGAGATGTTGTTAAGTGTAGGCCAGACAAGTTTCTTTTTTCTAAGACTTGGACATAGTTTTTCCCGTATCCTAGACAATCGTTGGGCCAAGGTTTACGTCTGATCATTGGCTAGTAGGTATGAACTCTGGTAGCAATGTTTGGGGTCCGAGTTCGTTTCGTTTTGAGAATATGTGATTGTCTCACCCCTCTTTTAAGATCTCCTTGGCCTTGTGGTGGGATGCGAGAGTTGAAGGAAGATGGGATGGTTTTAGGTTTCTTGGGAAGTTGAGAAGCCTTAGAGGGCCCTCCAGGATTGGAATCTCATTGTTTTTGGGGATCTTAGGAGGAGGAAAGCAGAGATATTGGATAAAATTAGAGTTGTTGATGGTTTGGAGGAGGATAACGGGTTATCTGAAGAGCAAAAAGAGGATCGCATGTCCTTGATGGGGGAATTCCAATCGATTATTCACGGGGAGGATACCAGTTTGAGACAAAAAGTTAAGGTGAAATGGGCTCGAGAAGGAGATGAAAATTCGTCATTTTTCCATAATTGGGCTAGAGGAAGGAGAAACAAAAATAGGATTGACTTCTTGGAAAAGAAGAATGGAGAAGTGTTAAAAGGGAATGAGGAGATTGAGGACGAGATTATTTCTTTTTTCTCTAATCTGTATGCTTCCTCCACATACCCCAGGCCTCTTGTGGAAGGCTTAGATTGGGATCCCATCTCAGTCAGCGACAAAGAGGAGTTGGAGGCATCATTCACTTTAGAGGAAATTCGCAAGGTGGTTTTTGGATTTGATAGGAGCAAATCTCTTGGTCCTTACGGTTTCACTGTGGCTTTTTTTCAAGATTGTTGGGATAAGATTAAGGAGGATTTGTGGAAGGCCTTATGTGAGTTTCATGAGCGGGGGATTATTGATTCTAGAATGAATGAAACCTATGTGTGTCTCATCCTAAAAAAGAAATGGCCAACAAGGTGAAAGACTTTAGACCCATCAATCTTGTGAGTAGTTTTTATAAGATTATTGCCAAGACCTTGGATAATAGATTGAGGAGAATTCTGTCTTCTATTGTTTCCAATGCTCAAGGGGCTTTTATTGAGGGTCGAAAAATCTTGGATCAAGTTCTTATTACTAATGAAGCTATTGAAGATTATAGGGAGAGGAAAGAGGGGGGATGATCTTCAAGATTGATTTTGAGAAAGCATAGGATCGTGTGGATTGAAATCTTTTGGATAGAGTTTTTGGGGTGAAAGGTTTCGGGGTCAAATGGAAAGCTTGGATGTGGAATTATGTGAGATCAACGAATTTCTCTATCTTCATTAATGGAAGGCCCAGAGGCAAGATTTTTGCAATGAGGGGTATTAGGCAGGGTGATCCTTTATCGCCTTTCCTTTTCCTTTTACTGGTGGATGTCCTCAGTAGACTTGTTACGAAAGGTGTGGAACGAGGGGTGATTGAGGGTTTTAAAGTGGGTAAGGACGTGGTTTATCTGTCTCACCTTTAGTTTGCTGACGACACTCTCTTTTTTTGCTCTGGTAGGGAGAGTTCTATCGTTAATCTTAATAGATTTTTGTCCTTTTTTGAAGCTATTTCAGGCCTTAAAATAAATAGGGGAAGAGTTCCATTTTTGGTTTAAATTGTTGTCCGTCCAAGTTAGGGTCTTGGGTGACGTTGGTGGGGTAAGTGGTTAGCCAATTTCCTTCCACTTACTTAGGGCTCCCTTTGGGAGGAAACCCCAAAATCCATTGTTCTGGGATCCGGTGGTGGAAAAGGTTCAAAGAAGGTTGTCTACTTAGGCTTTCTTCTCCTAGGGGCGGGGAGGGACTTACCCTTATCCAAGCAGTTTTAAGTGGGATTCCCAGTTTTTTCCTATACTTGTTTAGGATCCTAGTTTCTTTGAGTAAAAAGCTAGAGAGATTGATGAGGAACTTTTTGTGGGAGGATTAGTTTAGTGGGAGTCAGTGTCTAAGCCTATGGAACTCGGAGGTTTAGGTATTGGTAATCTGAAATTACGTAATGAGGCTCTTTTGGCTAAATGGTTATGACGGTTTTTTTTTTCAGAAACTGACTCTATGTGGTATAGAGTTATTGTGAATAGGTATGACCCTAACCCTTTTGAGTGGGTCTCGGGCAGGGAGTCGAGTGGGCTGACAAAAAACCTCTGGAAACTATTTCTTCTTGCTTTCCTTCCTTCTCTTAGTTTGTTAGATGCGATGTGGGGGAAGGCTAAGATGTTTATTTTTGGGAATACATTTGGGTGGGCGATAAATCTTTATGCATCTTATTCCCTTGTCTTTATTTCCTGTCAGAGAAGAGGTTGCATTCGGTGGTCTCAGTTTTTTTTTTTTGATAATGAACCAACCTTTCATTGAGAAAAAATGAAAGAATACAGGGGTATACAAAAAAACCAAGCCCCAAAAGGAAATCCCCTTAGATAAAGGGATGCCAATCTGTGGTCTCAGTGTTGCACCCCTCTGACTCGGCTTCCTTGATTTCTCTTGGTTTTCGTCGCCCTCTTTCTAACATGGAGGCGATCAATGTGGCAGACCTCCTTTATATTCTTCGAGATCAGTTTATTTATTCTAGGAGGAGGGATGTTAGAGTTTGATCCCTTGACCCGTCTAGGGGTTTCTCTAGTCATTCGTATTTTTCAGTCTTTGTCCCTCCCTTCTGCTTCCCATGCTGCTCTCGAGACTTCTGTTTTTGCCCGTCTCTGGAAGATTAAAATTCCTAAAAAGGTCAAATTTTTTGCTTGGGAAGTCTTACTTGGGAAGGTTAACACTTTGGATCGTGTCCAAAGGCATTCTTCTTTAGTTTTGTCCCCGCAATGGTGCACTATTTGCAGAAGACATGAGGAGGATTTGTATCATTTGTTGTGGGAGTGCAGTTTGCTAACCCCCTTTGTGATCGTTGGAGGAGCTCGTTCGGTGTTAGTGGTTCGCGCAATCGAGATGGGTGAGAGTTGTTGGAGGAGGTGCTCTTGCATCCTTCCTTTAGGGAGAAAGGAAATGTATTGTGGCAAACTTGTTTTTTTGTTGTTTTGTGGGGTGTTTGGCTTGAGAGAAATAATAAGACTTTTAGGGGGAAGGAGAGATCGAGTGAGGAAGTCTGGGAGGTTGTTAGGTTTAATACTTCCTTGTGGGCATCGGTCACGAGACCTTGTTGTAATTATGATCCTTGCATGGTGCTTTTGGATTGGAGTCCCTTTTTGTAATATTGTCGGACTCCGTCTTCTTTAGGGCTTGTTTTTTTTATGCCCATGTATCCTTTCATTTGTTCAATGAAAGCTTGGTTTGATGGTTTCTTACCCAAAAAAGAAAAAGAGATGGGAATGAGACATTATACGGAAACGCGTGTGGAAAATGAGTTACTCTGACATTATTTGGACTGTATAGGTTGGTTGAGATTGAAGCAAATTGGCTTTTTGACTCGGGTGATATGGTTGAGTCATCATTGACTTGAGCAGTACCTTATGCACCTCTAGGGAAGAAAGTGCCGACTTCTTAACTCCATTTCTTTTTTTTTTTGATAGGAAACAATAACCATTTCATTGATGTATGAAATAGATACAAAAGGAAGACCTATCAAAGGAATCTTAACTCCATTTCAGTCTAAGTGAATTTAATTCTCTTTGATAGTTGTAATTTCATTTAACATAATTAGCCTTTTTTTTTTGGAACGTAAACAGGCTTTCATTGATACAGTGAAAAGTTAGTAAAGTTTAAAAAGATCCCCAGGTTACAACAAAAGCACAAATTTCTCCTTGCTACAAATGAGGTGACCATCATAAACCAAGAACCTAAACCTCACAAACCTCCTAAATACAATCAGACTCTCGCAATTTGGCCTAGTTAAACCCTTACATAAAACTTTCTCACCTGGACAAAATTGCAATACGTTACTTGTGAACCACTTCCTTCCTCTCCTCATTTACCAGTGAACCACTCACCAAATTTCTTCCCATAAATGCTGCAAATTTCATTATGCCACACCACACCCGATCAGATTTGTCAAGAAATCTCTACAACCAATTAGTCTATGTTAGATGTCATTGAGATTTGTTGCACTTTGTGTTTGATATGGTTGAGTTCTTATATTGGTGCTTAGTTTTTGCATATTTGATTTCTGCCTTTAGATTTAGTGTGCATTTGTGGTATTCTGATATCACTTTTCAACATGTCTTATTTGACTCGAGTCCTTCCAGGAAAGGATTCTGTCAAGTTCGTTGATACAGATTCACATAGTGGTACCATTGCACAGCCAGAGGTGATTGCAAAGGCCAATGACCTTAGTCAGAAATCTTCTACGAATGCTGGTTCAGATGGGAAGCAAATAAAGGGAGCTCTGCCCGAAGGTTTCTTTGATGATAAGGAGGCTGATTTGCGTGCACATGGCATAAAACTTGTTAAGCCTGATGTCAAGTAGGTTCTTCCCACTTGTTATGTATGCATCTGTAAATCTGTTATGTTTATTTCTGTATCTTTAAGTTTTTGTAATCCATTTTATTATATCTAACGATACTATTATGTGTCGTCCTTTCAAAAAGGTAGGTGTTTGTATATTTTTATCCTAAGATCATTGTATTTCATTTGATTTCTCATTTATCCCTATATTGGTTTTGCTGTAAATTCCAATCAGAGAGAATGTTGGGAAATTGGCTACTGATGATTGGATGTGTCACAAGAAATTCTATGTAATCATTTAATATGGTTCCCATTTAATTTTTACTACTGTTCCAGAATTCTATGCATGGACCTCTATTTTTACACACATTAGAGAACTGACAGCAATGTTAGTGGTGAGAACTCGAAATGGGGTTTTGTCTGTCGATTGTAAGGAATGATATTATTGAATCCATGGAAAAAATGAGCTTGTTCTTGTCCTTTAGAATTTTTTTGTTGTTGTGCATGCTCTTTTACTCTATAGTTTATGGCATGGGATTCCATAAGACCTTGACTTTTTGTACTTCGTTATCAGAGATGAATACAAGGAATTTGAAAAGTTGATCCAAGAAGATTTGCAAGAGGTCGATGACCGTTTGGAAGAGGAGGAGGTAATACCCTACTTATATCTTTTTTGTTTCTCCGTCGGTAAGTTTAATAACGATATCAACTTGGGAGTTATGCAATGTATTGTTGTGTGATGTACTACAGATCGATGCTGCCGAAATGATAGAGGAAGCTGAAACCTTAGAGCAAAAGTAAGTGAAGCACAATAATTCGTGTGGCTCGTTCTTCTAATCTTCATTCCTGATTGCACCAAACTTCCTGGGTTTCTATTGACAGGGCCTACAGGGAGAGAGTGGAAATGTTGAAGAGGAAGAAAATGGAGTTGAAGACCAAAAAATCAGCAGAACATAGTAGAGCCGAGCCCGAAATTCCTACTAGAGAAGAGTCTAGCCTTGATGACTCTTTGAGTGATGATGACAGTGACACCAATTATACAGTAGATTGGAGAGCTCAACATTTGTGATAACAAGTCAGATTCTAAATTTTTGATATCCCTTAAGATGCAACGAAAAAAAAAAAAGAGAGAAGGATGTGATATTGTAGATATAAATTTGATGTTTAATTACATATTGTAGCTTGGAATGAGTTGTCAATTCTTGTTGCATATTGAAGAAAGGTTTAAAGCTAGAAATCTTGAGTGATATTTTGGGCATTTTCAGAATGCCATTTCAAGGGGGAAAAGTTTGCATCATTTTTTACTTTGGCATTTCGAATTGGTGGAGGGGATTTTGAGATTGTTTGTTTGACATTGCTTCTTGGAATTTTGTTTTAATAATCTATTTCTAGATGTAATTTCAATTGGTTGGTTTAGGTAAATCATATATTTAGGCCAGATTTGGTAACCATTTTGTTTTTTGTTCTATGTTTTTTAAAATTATACTTCTAAACACCTCTAGTATTCTTGTTCCTAATTTACTTTTTAAAAATGTTTTATTTGAAGGGTGGACATGGGAGTTTCGGCTCATGCATCGTTTATTAAAACCACCTCCGCTATCCCACTTCCTTGTCATCGAGATTGACTCGAGGCATTGGAAATCTAGACCACTTAGAGAATCACTAGTGCAATTTAGCCCCTCATTTCGTCAAGAAATCATCTTCGATGATTTTCTATTCCTTCCTGCCTCTCTTCGTCATTTGAAGTACTACCTTTGTCTTCCTTTTTGAGAACTTACTTAGGAGCCTTCCTTTTCCAATAAAAACAAAAATCAATACCATTAAGTTTCATCCGGATTAAATTTCAACTGTTTTGTATTGTTGTTATGAGGTTGAATATATTAGTTTGTCTCTGTTTCTTTTTCTTTAATACTTTGAGCGTTACAAAAATAGTTTAACAACTAATTTATCTATTTATTTTTGTGTGGTTATGTTCAAATCTCAACCTCACGTTTGTTGTATAGTGCTTTTTTAAGTACTAAAGAAACTTTAATTTTATTTTTTATATTAAATATTTTTTGAGTTGTGCATATCATTATATACACTCTCATATTATGCCATGAGATCCTCCCTAGTTTTGGATAAGGGTGTCTAAGTTCAAGGGAACATAGTACATATTTTGGAGTAATTTGAAATAGTTAAAATCACTTTTGCAATATTTAAATTCACTCCGAAAACATGCATTTAATAATTCGAAATCAATCTTGATGATATGAAAATTATGTTTAAAAATATAAAATCAAACATGAAATTGATTTTGCATAATTTAAGGTACGCTTCAGGGGTGATTTCATACATGACAAAAGTGATTTGAATCATTTTTAAATCACTTCTAAACATACACTTTTGAGTAATTGAAATTTATAAATTCAATCAAGTTTATATAACATAGGTAGGAACGAAACCCCTCAAAAAACCATGCAAGATAGGTTCTTCTTCTTCTTAACAGCACTGTTCAAGCATTTTTCAATTTAGTTCAAGTTGTTCTAAAATTTAAGGGTTGTTGATGAATGTTAGTTGTTGAAAATAAATTTATGATACTTACAATCCAGTGAATTGGAAAAAATTTGTAAATTCTATCAAATTCAAGAAAATCTACGGAAATTACAAACTTTTCTCTTTTCACTTAGTATTATCACAGGTCGATTTGCTATAGATCAATTTTAATATTCATTAATGGTAAAGGACTAAATTGAAAAAATATTAAAACACGAACGAACAAATGAATTTTTTTTAGATGATTAACATTTAGTGGTGGAAGATTCAAATTCTTGATCTTTTGGTGGAGGGTACATGTCAATTACCGTTGAAGTATTGCACAAATTAAAAAAAATATACTAAAGTAATCCTGATCGACCTTAATTGAGAGAAAATATTCGACGACAGTCACAACGTGGTTGATAATTTGACTCAATCTACCAAGACGTCATAGGATAGAACCTGAATTGAAAAAATGACTAAATTTAAAAAAAAATACCCCTAAACTATGAGGTTTGTTTCAAAAATGACCCTGAACTTTGAAAAGTTTAAAAAATACCCCTGAACTTTGAAAAATGTTTCAAAAGTACCATTGCCGTTAATTTTTGGATGGAAATCGTTAGAATTTACGGTGAGAGGAAGAAAAAAGAAGAAACATTTTTCAATAAGGGTATTTTAATTTTTTTTTTTAAATTTCAATGGTATTTTTAAAACTGAAACTTTAACGGGTTCCATAAAAAAATTAACAGCAAGGGTATTTTTGAAACATTTTTCAAAGTTCAGGGGCATTTTTGAAACAAACCGGGGTATTTTTTTATAATTTAGCAAAAAAAAAAAAAAAAAAAAAAAATCTAGACCATCCGTACCGTACAGCTAAAACCCCTTAGAAACCCCTTCGACTTCCTCCACCTACCTTCCACTTCACTCCTCCAGAATCCGCCCGAACCAGAGACAAGGATGTACACGAGACGAGCTGCTTCCAAATGGTTGAAGCGACTAAGCTTCCGCTCTACAGCATTCAATCACACTTCCGTATCTCCCACTTCTATCAATGCATCGATCTTCTCCACCCGCTGTACGTATCTCATACTTTTCATCTTGTACACAGCTGAATCTGTTGATGCAACTGTGTTGAATGTGAATTATACAATGTTCGAACTGATAATTGTTCAAGTTGAAATGGAAATTGAATCCATGGGTTTTTCACCTAGAACTAATTCCTATGATCTTCAAATAATTGAATTGCCATTAGTTCTCAGCTATATTGTGATGCGAATCATGAATTACACTATAGGAGTAAGTAACATCGAGACATGTTGTCAATCTCGGATCACGCAATCATAACTAAACTAGGTTTTCAATTTGTTCCCAGCATGGACAAAAGATTCAAGACTTCTTTAATTGATTCACAATTGCCCCGAATGGCTTTTATTTTCGTTAATCATGTTTTTCTTGCAGGCAACATGAAGTCTTCTTCTCGAAACAATAGCAATGGCCATCGTGATGGTTGTGTCAATGGGTTTCCATGGGTTCTTTTTTCTGGACCTGCTGCAGGTCTGCTCTTTTCACCGTTATATTTAGGTGTTTCCATTTAGAGGCTACTACTCCAGGTGTTTGATTTAAAGTGATCATCTAATTAAAACTGAAATAAATGATTTTTCCATTTTCATTTCGGAATTTTCTTAATCTGCATCTGATGCTGGGCCTAAGTCCTAGATATGTTAGTGCGTATAGAATTTGAACTATCAATAGTTTGGTATAATATTCAGAATTCTACTTTTTTCCCCAGTGCAATGGTTATAGTGATAAACTGATAATTTGAGAAACTATTGATGATTTTAATGTTTTAGGAAATATTTTCATTATTTTAGTAATGAGATTAAGCAACGACTTTGATTGAGTCATTTTCTAGATGGTAATAGTTGATAGGTAAACACCTAGTTGCATGGTATATTGTTTAGTTTTATTCCCAAAGGCAATTGGCCGTAGCCCTCCTAGTCATTTAGGTGAGTGATTCTTCTTGAGATGGTTAGTAGGATCAAGTTAGAATCTTTTAGTCTATATATAGTGGTCTTTACGTTTTGAATTTTGTAATTATGGTTTGACGCTAATTATTGTCCATTGGGAGTTCTTTTTGTAATCCACTTGGTTGGCTGGGAATATTACATCCTCTAATTATTAATGATTTCGTTTTATTTCCTACCAAAAAAAAGAGATTTGTTCTTATCTTTGGTTTTTAATTATTTGTGGCTTTTACTATTTTGGATGAGTGGAAAACACATATGTAAGAACCACAAGAAGGGGATGTTTTGATATCAAAAGTATTTACAACAAGAGATAGACATTCTCCCATAAGGTATAGTTTTTTTTGTTTTTGTTTGTTTGTTTGTTTGTTTTTTTTAAAAATAAATTTAAATAATTTTAAATTTTTTTTTTTTAATTATTTTTTTAGGGGATAAGAAACAACACTTTCATTGAGGAAAAAAAATAGTACACAAGGGCATACAAGGAAGAAGTCCAAAAAACTTGCAAACACTACAGGAACAGGTTCCAATCCAAAAGAATAAGATCAAATTGCTATTTACAAAAGGGCCTAGTCACAGAAACCTCACATGTAACTCACCTTTTTAGGTGTTGGAGTTTTTACTCCATTTTATTTCATTTATCAATGAAATTTTTTTCCCTTCTCCAGAAAAAAAAAAGTCACTGAAGCCCACAAAGACGAGTTGAATCTAATCATCTTTCAAAACTCCATCTAGATCTCTCCACCCCCTCTAAAAATTCTACTATTCCTCTCAAGCCAAATACCTCACAAGATAACAAAAAAATTGGCTAGCCACAAGATTCTTCCTTTCTCACGAAAAAGGGGATTCTTTTTTTTTTGATAAGAAACAAAAAGGGTAAATATTCACAAACAAAAGCAACCATACAACCTAAGGGCCAGAGGTGGAGAAAACCCTTGCCCGAAACAAAAAAGACTATTTCAGAAGCGCGTGCCAATTGTTAATAATCATGAGCAAGCTATAATTACAAAAAGAATTTCTGTATAAAGATATCCACCACGAGGCTGTATTTTGAATGTTATCAGAAAAAATATCGATGCTAACAGACTTATCTTCAAAGGCTCTAGAGTTTTTTTCTTTCCAAAGAAACCAAAGAACTATCCTGAACGCACAACTAGCAATAATTCTGGCTTTCCCTTTTAAATTCCAAGCTGCCACAAGATTCTTCCTTTCTCACGAAAAGGGGGATTCTTTTTTTTTTTTGATAAGAAACAAAAAGGGTAAATATTCACAAACAAAAGCAACCATACAACCTAAGGGCTAGAGGTGAAGAAAACCCTTGTCCGAAACAAAAAAGACTATTTCAGAAGCGCTTGCCAATCGTTAATAATCATGAGCAAGCTGTAATTACAAAAATAATTTCTGTATAAAGATATCCACCATGAGGCTGTATTTTGGATGTTATCACAAAAAATATCGATGCTAACGGACTTATCTTCAAAGGCTCTGGAGTTTCTTTCTTTCCAAAGAAACCAAAGAACAACCCTGAACGCACAACTAGCAATAATTCTGGCTTTCCCTTTTAAATTCCAAGCTGCCAAGCCTTCATTCATCCAATCATCAATCTTTTTTCGGGACATAAAAGGATAATCCCGACAAATTGGCTATAAAATTCCACGCCTTACCCGCGAACTCATAATGAATGAACAAGTGGTCTAAGAATTCATCCGACTTAAGACATAACCTGCAAGCTGAAAGAGAAAGAAACCATTGACTGAACTTCCTTTGAAGTTTATCATCAGTGTTGAGGCTACGGTACTCTAGGGACCACAGGAAAACTTTGACTTTTTTTGGGCATTTATGCTTCTAGATCTTGTTGACAATAGAGGGGGAGATTTTAGTTGGCGCCTTAGTCATATTTTGAAACATGGACTTTGCCGTGTATTTACGAGAGCCATCGAGGGTCCATCTTATACTGTCTTGGTCATCACCCAAGCTCACAAGGTTAATCTTATCCTCCAAAGCCAACCAGCTGCCCAATTCTCTATCAAAAAGACCCCTTCTGAATGAAAGATTCCAAGACTACTGTTCCCCATTCCAGCAATCAGCGATGGGAGCATTTCTCTTTTGAGATATCAAGTACAGATCTGGGAAGAGAGCTTTGAGGGGCTGAGCATCATAGCATCTGTCCTCCCAAAACCTTATATTCTTTCCACAATTTGCTGTAAATGCCGAAAACTGCTCAAAGAGGGGGAAGTTAGAAGCATTATCCATCCACACTCTGTTACCTCTTTTCCCTTTGAGCAAATCAGATTTCCATCCGAGGGGAGAGATGCCATAAATGCTGCTAATGATTTTTCTCCACAAAGAGCCATTCTCTTGCTAAAACATAGAGCAACAATCAATCTTCCTTTGCTCCCCTCCTCCTTCCTAGGGTACCTCAACATTCTCCTCTTATGGAAGGTTCAAATTCCCAAGAAAGTGAATTGTTTTGCCTGGGAAGTTTTGCAGGCCATAAAATCCAATGTATCTTGCTTTTCTTATATCTCTGGGCTGGTGGTTTTATATAAAAAAGAGGATCAAGGACACATGTTCTGGTCTTGCTTGTTCAACTTTGGTTGTTGCAATAAGTTGTTGGAACTTGGAAGTCTTTGGGGTGTACTGGTGTACACCTCCAGAATCCTTCCTCTTATGTTTGATGTTTTCTCGCAAAGCATAATCACCATATCTAGATTCTCATAAGAGTGCTCCTAGGGGTGTCATGAGGTTGTTTAAAGTTGAGTAAAGCCACCACTGAAGGTTTCTCAAAAAATGACAAAATTCAGAAAATATTTAACTACTAAACTCAGAAATAAGGACTCCAATTTTCTCCAAACTTTGAATAATTAGTTTCCAGTATGAAATGAACAAGACATCTGAGAGTGCATATCCATCATTGTAACTGTTTGAGGTAAAGAATGCTATTAAGGACGGATAATGTGAGAGAAGAGAGAAATAGGAGAGCTGGGGGATGGTGAATGTGGTGAAGGTGTGCAGGAAGGAATTGGGGTGAGAGGGAAGGATAGAGATGCCAACCCCATATCCAGAGATAACAGAGTATTGCTCAATTCAACACCTATTTTTCCATCAATTTCGTTGAGATTTTTTATTTTATTTTTATTTTTTCCGTTGAGATTCTCAAATATTCTATTTGTTTTCCATTATAAATAGCTGTGGGGATAATTGAATTTTTGTCGTGGAGGGTAGATTTATGTTTTTTTAGAACTTTATGAGGTTCTTGCCTTTGACACTCTTTTATCAAGCTAGTTTTTTTTTTTTTTTTTTTATTTCTTAATAACAGTTTCCATGATCTACAAAAAATGGAAAAAGAGAAAAAATTGATGATGCCTGAAGATCGATATTTGTTGTAATGACATCCATTGACCTCTGTGGTGCAGCTGTAATCCTTGGAATGAACTCCAATCCTGTCTTAGCAAAAGATGCATCTTTTAAGCCAAGTTCTGAAAATGGTATTGAGGAGAGTGATACTGTGGGACTACGCAAAGTGGAGGATGGTTCTGTGATATCAAATTTACATACTTCAAAGTGGAGGGTTTTTACTGATACTGCTCGGGATTTATTTCTGCAGGCAAGCATTATTTCTTTTACCTTCACTAGCAGTTAATTCTTCAATGATTTGCACAAAGAAGTATAGTAATGTTTTTCTTTAATTAGGGAAGACTTGAAGAAGCTGAAAGATA
Organism: Luffa aegyptiaca; assembly: GCA_017139565.1. Classification (NCBI taxonomy): domain Eukaryota; kingdom Viridiplantae; phylum Streptophyta; class Magnoliopsida; order Cucurbitales; family Cucurbitaceae; genus Luffa; species Luffa aegyptiaca. The sequence continues at coordinate 3,238,764 of CM029396.1, forward strand.
TTTTATTTCTGCGATTCAAGAAGCTAAAGAAGGCTTTGGGGAGAGGGATCCTCATGTTGCGTCTGCCTTCAATAATCTGGTATTCTAGCTGCTGGATTTTCTAATCTTCTGCTTATTTTACCTTTTGTAGGATTGTAGAATAGAACTTTCCTTCAGTTACTGAACAAGCCTAATGGAATAAGGGGGGGGGGGGGAGTTTCTGCGATAAGAAGCCTAATGGAATAGATTTCTTCGAACCCTAGACACATAAATATTACTAGTAGTAAAATAACCAGTCTTTTCATGAATTATATTGTTATGGTTATGAGTTGTTATTAAACCTGGAGATTAGTTATTTTTACTTGCATTGAAATCTTTATTCAGTTTTTTTTTTAAACAATATACGATCTTTTCATTTATCAAAGAAGAGAAACAAAAATGTCCAAAGCATACAAACTCCAAAAGGAGATATTCATGTAGTTATAAATATTATCTAAATTTGTTGGGCTTAATTACCTACAAGTTTTTGCCATATTTGCATTTATGTGATCCTGTCGTCTACATTGAATTAAAGTAGAACCTAGGTGGTTAAAATTCAGAAATGGATCTAATTTCAGAACTTCTTTACTAGAACCAGGTATTTACTTTGCTTAGAAAAATCTATGATCAATGAATGTTATGAAATATTGCCATTTATTTTAGATTGTGGAAGCATTATTAAAGTGAGAAATATTTTTTCCTATTCTCTTTTTAGGCAGAACTGTATAGAGTCATGAAAACATTTGACAAAGCAGAACCGATGTATTTGGAAGCCATCAACATATTGGAGGAATCCTATGGCTCTGAAGATATAAGGTTCTTGAATCCTGCGTCTCATCATTTCCTTACAAGAACTAGAAGTATCCTTTTTATTGGCTTTACTTCGCTAACATGGAGTATTTGTACGTAGGGAACAACATATAAATATTGTGCAACATCTTTGTTTTATTGCATAAAAACGATATGTTTTTCTTCTCTAATTTCCTATGGCATGTAAAGCAACTTTTTGCTGGAAGATCATGATGAGGGCCTTGTAATATGCCAAGGAGATGGTGGGGTGTAAGGCAGAACATGCAATATGCCTAGGAATTAGGATACGTTATTAGGGGTGTAAGGCAGAACATGGAGTGCTTGCAGGACATGGAGGGATGTTTGATGATGGCATGTGTTGTGGATGACTGCAATGGGTGTGTAAGCATGATGGCACAAACTTTTGATGACAAATGTGAGAGGAATGTACCTCTATTGGTAAGGGTGTATTAGCAGTTAGTTAGGTGGTTAGAGCATGGAGTTATAATTAGAGGGAGTGGAAAAGGGGAAGATGGGGAATCGAGTCAGTGAGTTACTTTTGGGTGTTCTCAAGAGAGGGAGAGTCCAAGTACCTCGAATACTTGGGTTTATCGTGTAGTCCTTTAGTAATACATTGTGGTTCTATTCTGATTCATATCGATTTGGTATTAGAGCAGTTCGATTCTGACATGGAATTAGAAAATGTTAGCAGGAAGTTAGAAGAGTTATGCAGTATCTTTAGTGAAGCAATAGTGAAGTTGGAGTGGATTTTTGGAGAAATTACAGAAGAGATTACAACAATCAAACGAGAGATTAGAATGGCCAAGAAAAAAGAGGCAGAAATCGAGAAATCAAGACAAAGCAAGAAAAAAAAACAAAGCTGTCCAAGACTACAATGAATAACCAGAATTGATAAAGAATCGATGAAGAAAGAAAGTAAGAGAAAAAGCAAGAATGGATTGATAAAGAATAAGGCCGAGAATTTGAAGAAATTGAATATACTGAGAAGGTTGATGATCAAGGTAGTAAAACAATCGCAAAGAAGAAAGAGTCATCAAAATTTTCAAGGAAGGAACCAAGACAGGAAGAATGAAAATTCAATGAAGAAAAAAAAGCAAGAATTGAATGGCTGAGACCGTTTGGAAGCGAAAGAAAGAAGTACGACATTTTGAAAAACATGGTTTTCGAAAACACCAATTACAGATTGGGGAGGACAATTGATAATGTGTCGATATTCAGGAACCTCGCAAGAAGGGGCTGGGAGGGGTTTAAAGTGAAGGAGGCGGTATGCCCAAGGGAGGTGCACCTGCAAGGAAAAATCGTCGACAATGGAATTGTAAAGAGAGATCGTTGTTGTTTGCTATTTCTAGGGCTGGAATGAAAATTTGGCGTCGACGTCGACGCAAGATTAGTAAAAATGCAACGAAAGGAATGGAGGGGAAGGACCATGAAGAAAATCAAACTAAAAAAAAAACTTCTTGATGGAGACTGACTCGACAACAAACACAGATGGAGTTGACAATTTGTCAATGGAGGTACAAACTCATTTTTTCGTAATGAAGAAGACAATAGAAACCCTAGTCACGTGCAGTGTCAGGAAGTAGGGCTATGGATTTGGAAAAGGTTGAGCATTAACATTGGGCTGTTACATAAAATAATTGAAGCCCATTGCTCGTTTTATGGCCAAGCTTGCACTAATGGCTGGATTACTTCTTGTATTTCTTGCAGTGTTACACACCGCCTCACAACCTTGTGTTTGTATTGGTCTGATGTCACCAACTGTCGCTGCTGTTGCACGTAGCTAGGTTTGAATTCAAGAACGCTAAGTTTGAAATTTTAATGATTCAGTTACCCAACTTTAGAATTTTTTGTAACCACACCTAACCACACCTTGATAATGATAGGAGTGTACCTATATTAGTAAGGGTATATTAGCAGTTAGGAGCATGAAGTTATAAATAGAGAGAGTGGAAAAGGGGAAGATGGGGAATTGAGTCAGTGGGTTACTCTTGGGTGTTCTCAAGAGAGGGAGGGTCCAAGTACCTCGAATACTTGGGTTTATCGTGTAGTCCTTGAGTAATACATTGTGGTTCTACTCCGGGTCATATCAAAATGTCCAGGAGAAGGGTGCATGGACGACAACTTTGAAGTGTGTGGGTGGGACAAATGGCTGATGACCAAAGAGTATGGCTAGCATGACGGGGATGGTAACACAACATACATTTAAATGGGCTGACAACATTGGCAATCAGAGGTTGCCCGTAGAAGGGTGTCGAAGGTGCACCAAATTAGCTAGACATGTGCATGTGCATGCGTATAAGTTGGTGCAAGACGACTTGTAGAGCCACGAGAACAAATGATAAATAGGTGCATGTGCATGGTAGGTGTCGACACATGTTACATGATGCATGGGTTTTGGTATCAGGTACATGGTGCTGTCATGGCCATGCTTGTATAGCATAATTGTGACATAAGGCATGCAAAAGTGGGTAGACGCACATCTATGTTGAGTTTTTACTCAACTATTTCATCCATCAATGAAATTTATTTCTCTTCTAAAACAATATGCAAAGGAACATACATGATGCTAGCCACACGTGCATGCATTGTAGAGTCGGTCAAACAAGGGGCACATGATTTCATGCTAGACTTAGTAAGAAAAGTCTAGCAGGAATGTACAAGAATGTTGTTGTTATAGGTGGGGACCTCTCTACTTCTTTTATTTCTATAAGTTGTCCTCGTTGAGGAATCATTTGGTGGCTTTGATCATTTCTCATTCTGAGATTTTGTCTTCTTCTTCTTTGGGATTCCATCATCCATTGACCAATAGAAAAACGATGGATGTTGTGGCTCTATTATCTTTGCTTGGGCAATTTTCGTTTTAGCCTTGGTAGGGGAGATGCGCCTTTTTGGAGTTCTTGTTTATTCAAAGGCTCGTCTTATAGTTCTTTCTTTTGGTGTTTAGTTAGGTTCCTCTCGTCAAGTGGTTCTATTTTTTCCTCTATATGGAAGGTAAACATTTTGAAGAAGGTTTAGTTTTTTGTATGACAGGTTATGCATGGAAAAGTTAACACCTTGTATCGGATCTTAGTTAGAGGGGTCCATTTTGGTTGAGTTGCTTTGTTGTATCTGTTATAGTATATATGTGAATATAGTAGCTTGTAGTCTTTAGTCCTTTATTGTAATTTTACTATTATTAGTGTAGGGCTCCTATGTATGCCTATATATATTTGGCTCCATTGTATAGAAGGTGAATGGATTCTCTCATATTTTGATATCTCAATAACAGTATCCATCAAGGTTGTTAACTCGTGAAAGGGAACACGTATCGGAATCAAATTTTAGTGTGTCGTGTATCGTAACGTATCGTGTATACTGTATCGTAAGTTTCAATTTGATAAATAATATATATATATATATATATATATATATTTTGATAATTTGATAAATAATATTTAAATATAAATAAAAATAGCATAGCTTACAATAGAGAAATAAATAGCCAAACATTATTGTCTTTTCAAGTTGGTCTTATTTATCAAATGTTTGGCTATAAGTCCACAAATGTTTTATATTTCTCTCACGGTTTTGTCTTTTCAAGTTGGGCTTTCGTCAGATTCCTCTGGTGCAGTTTCCTTTGGAGGTGGAGTTTTCCTTTTCAGTTGATCTCTTCAGCCATTTGGTGGTTTTGATCTTTTCTCTGATTTAGTTCGTTTTGCTGGTCTTTGTTTGTTGGTTTTTCAGCTATAGCTTTCCTTCCAGAGTCTTTTTTGTGGTTCTCTTAGTTCTCTGATGGTTTTTTCTTTTCTCCGGTTCTTCTTTCTCTTTGAGTTGTATCTTCTTCTTTCTTTGGTGGTGTTTGTATTTTTGAGCATTAGTCTCTTTCATTATATCAATGAATGAATATATTTGTTTCTTGTTTAAAAAAAAATAAGACCAAAATCAATATAAAAACATAAACGAACTTCAAATTTGTTTAATAAAAAGAGGAGATTCTAGAGGGTTAGCCATTTGAAAAGTGAAAGGGCTCACTTGAAGAAGAAAAAATCTTTCCTAACAAAAATTTATTAAGAAAAAATCTTTTCCAATAAGCTTTCACGCAGAAGCTTTCCTATCTCTCTTTCTCCACTTCAAAAAAAAAAAAAAAAAAACACCTCCTCGTCTTCTTCATCGTCTCTTCGTCTTCTTCATCACACACGCCTCCTCTGTCTTTCTCTTTGTCTTCTTCAGTTAGGACACTCAGCTTCTTTAGTCCTACCACTTGGGAGGTACTTTTTTTCTGTTTTAGGACCATCGGTTAGATGATAGTTTGCTGGTTTTTTCATAATAAATAATAATAAATCTTTTTGACTTTAGGAGAGCCTTGAAAGATAGAGAGTGATGATTTGTCAATATTGTTTTCGTGCTTGCTTGGATTCATTTTTCGCTTGAAATCAGAGATCTTTGAAATTGGATCTTGATTTTTTGGGGTTAAGGATAAGAACTCTGTGCCAAGCCGCCAATTTTAGGAGGAACGTTGGTTCGGATAAGAACTCAGCCTTCTATAGGGTGGAACTAATCCATGCCAATGGAGTTTGGAGTATTCATGATTTCTAAATTTTTTAGGTTGGAGGAAGGCTTATGTAATTTTCTGCTAGTTCAGATTTGATATTCTTTGACATTTTTTTTTAAAATTTGTTTTTTGTGTTTTTCCTTTGGTTTTGAATTTTGGCCTTTTGGGAGTTTTACCCCTTCATTTCTAATTAAAATTCTGCTGCAACAGTAAGGTTATTCATGTTTAACTGTGTAGAAAGTTCTCATGTGATAACAAATCTCCAATCTAATATGAATTTATCATGTAAACAATGAAATTAGTTTCTTATATATATATAAGATCTTTAATGTGATTTGAACTCTTATTGTTCAGAGTTGGTTCTGCACTTCACAACCTTGGACAGTTTTATCTAGTTCAGAGGAAGCTAAAAGAAGCCTGCCACTGCTATGAGGTATCAAAATATTTTCAATTATTTTCACTAGTTCTTTAAGCATTTTTGGTCCTCGTGGGTCGCAATTTTTTCTCCTCATACAAACATACCTATGGGAGTTATCAAAAGCAAATATATGAAAGGATTGCTTCAATCAAGATGGTAGAATTTCAATAGAATACGTTCTATTGAAATTCTTCCATCTTGATTGAACAACAGAACAAGGATGACATTCCCATTCTGGTTACCATCTCAATTCTTGCTAGTCAAACATAGCCCGAGAGAGAATGATAAATGAACCAGATTCCTTCCAATCCAGCCAGTCATTATTTTTATATTGTTCAAATCTCATTGGATGGGAATATTTTTAAAGATTATTATATTGAACCAAATGTTTATTAATTTATTCTATCAAATTAATTGGCATAGTAGCCCGGAAGATTAAATTTTTCGTTATTTTACGGAGCACAAGGTCAGATAACATTACTTGGGCAGTTATTTTGGACCTACTGAACATTGAGGGATGATGGATCTTCAGGTACTGAAAATTTATATGGTGTCATTAGGCTTTGGTGAATTATAATTTACCAGTAGTTTTATGGCCAGACTCATTATATGAGGGTAGAATTTAATTTGGGGAAAAAAATCCAATTTTACCCCTAAAACTTGGCAAGTTGTATCAATTCTCACCCTAAACTTTCAATTTCATCAATTTGGACCATAAAGTTAGATAAGTGTTGCAATTACCCTCTATTCAAATTTTACTAATTCACCCACTAATTTTAACAAATAATAATGTAAACAAAAACTTCAAAAAATCACTAATTTAACAAAAATCAAGTTTTGCTAAAAAAAAAGTGTTTGATTAATGCACAAAATTGGGTCATTAAATTACTTCGCCAAAACTTCAAATTTGCATCTGTTTTAAAAGTTAAAGGTGGAATTTGTAACAACAATCCAAGTTTAAGGTGCAATTCGATGAAATTTAAGTTGGGTAAAAATTGATACACCATGCCAAGTTCAAGATCTTTTCCCATTTAATGTTTATAGTTTTCCTACTTATAATGATTTTTTTTTTCTAATTTGATATGTGATAGGTTCTCGATATTTTAGTCTCCTATTATTTTTTTTAGAACAAGAAATAAAACTTTTCATCGATGTAATGAAAAGAGACTAATGCTCAAAGGATACAAACCTCACAAGGGAATGAAAAGAACACAATAAAAGAAAACGATAAAGAAAGCCTTAAAAAATGGAACAAAAATTACAACAGAACTATAAAGGCTTCCAATTAAAATATATATCCTGAAATGAGAAATTAGCAAAAGATTTGGAGAGATAGCACTCGGATGAAGCCTTAAGACGAGTTGAATCAAACCAATCAAACGAAGGTAGATGTTTGTTTTGAAGGACCCTTTGGTTTCTTTCAAACCACAAAATTAAGAAAGAATAGCTTTAATTGCATTAATCCACAAAATCGAAACTTTTGTAGCCGGAGATTGACCAGTAAGAAATTGAAGAACATTGTCTTTGAAGGTATTTGAAAATACCCAATGAAGATTAAATACCGCCAACGACTTGAACCAAACAAGAGAGGAATATGGACAATCTAAGAAATATGTAATAGAACTTATGCATCCGAGTGACAGAACAAACAAACAAACTCCTATTATTGATGCTTACTTTAAAGATTTGGTACAAATTATTTCCAAAGCCTAGTCATTATAATTTTTTGCATTTCTTCTTTGATTGATTCTTTGATGTACAAATTCATGCTAACATTTTTCTTCCCTTTTTGGCTTATGTTTTATGATCCGTTGGACAGCGGGCACTGAAGGTATGAGGCTGGTCAACTATATTTGAATAAACAATTGCTATTTTATCATCTTACTTGCGATTTTGTATTCTTCAGATCAAAGGTCGTGTTCTCGGACACGGCCATGTTGATTATGCAGATACTATGTACCATCTTGGAACAGTATGCTCTGAGATCCTTGCTTTATCATATTAGTTTTGGCATGTTTTTTTTTTCCAACTTTTTCGAAATATTTGACATCCTCGACTATGAAATTTATTTATTTATAAATATACAAGATTGTAATCAGCTTATATAGTTAGTAACAGAAGCTAAATAATTTTGCACGACCAAGTTTTGTTGCTTTAATTTTGATTTGAGAGTCCCAATACTTAAAATAATAATATATGTTGGATTTCCTTTATATCATTTGTAATATTGGTTATGTATTATGTATATATTTATTATTTATATTTGTCATATTTTTTCCTGATTGGTAGATGGTATTTCTTCTATATAAGAGGACCTTGTATCTGATTCATAATACAAAAAAAAAAAAAAAATGATAAGTTTATTTCTTCCCAAAATTCAAAGTTGGTATCTGAGCAGGAGGTCTTGTATTCCAATCATTGTAATATCATTTTCTTTCCAATTAATGTTGATTTCCACTTGTTGGGCCTTCTAGAAATTTTCAAGTCCACAAGTGTGAGGAAGTGTTAAAGCATTGATATAATCAAATTTATTGTAACCCATCGGTGATTGAACAATATGTATTTTCCATGCAGGTGCTATACCTTCTAGGGGAGGAAAAAGATTCTGAGGCCCTGATCCAGGATTCGATAAGGATACTGGAGGTATATCAACATCAACATGCATTGCAAGGAAGGTGACTCTTGTATTATATCATATTTTCTTTGTTACATGTTTCACAACCTTGTATTGTTTGGTCATGCAGGAAGGTGGCTTAGGCGAGTCAATTCTCTGCATCAGAAGATTGCGATATCTTGCTAAGGTTAGGCTTTATCCTATATTCATCTTTGACTTTCCATATTTTCTTCTCTTTTGGTGTATCTAAAATGGGACCTATATATATATTTTTGATAAGAAAGAAAATGATCTATTGATTAAAAAAGTTCATACAAAAGGGGAGATGATCTATCCCCATAATGGCCAAAGGGTTACGAAAAAGACTCCTAGTTATCCAAAATATGAACGGGATCGTAATTACAAAAATATGTAGAAAGAAAACACCAGATGAGCGAGATCATAATTACAAAACATGAACGAGATCATAATTACAAAAAGATTTAAAAAGAAAACACCAGATGGATGCTAAGAGTTTGATAGAGTTCCATGTCTCCTTGAGACTATTCAACTAATCTTTGAAGATCTTCTAATTCCTCTCAAACCAAAGCTTCCACAACGTACCCACAACCACATTAAACCAGAGAATTTGGCCATTCTCCTTAAGGGAGTTCCAAAAACTAGCTGAAATAAGGTCTCATCAATCCTTCTAGGAAAGCACCAACTAAGCCCAAACCCATTGAATAAATTTGCCCACAAAGAAACAGCCCAAGGACATAGAACGAATAAATGCACGTTGATTTCTCCATCCATTCTACATATCACGCAACATGGAAGGGGATAAGGAACTGTTTGGCCACCTTCTTTGAAGCACGTTCCCTGTATTTAATTTTCCTTGAATGAAAAACCACCCGGACGCCTTCACCCCTTTGGGAGTTTTAAGCCCTCCAAATAGCCTTAGTCAGCTTGAAGTCCATTGAAGCTATGTGGTTGTTCAACTCGGGCGTCAAGGAGCTTAACAAAAAGTGACCCTCTTTGATAAGAGTCCAACACTTAGAATCCATTGAAGTAGTAGAGAACATTAAACCAGCATGTTTAATCATTTTCTTTAAATCTTGGTTTTGAAAAATATAATGAGATTTTAAAAAAGGCTAAATTATAAAAAATACCCTTGAACTATGGGGTTTGTTTAAAAAATGCCCCTGAACTTTAAAAAGTTTCAAAAATACCCCTGAACTTTACAAAACGTTTCAAAAATACCCTTGCAGTTAATTTTTGGATGGGAACGGTTAAAACCGTCGAAAATACCACTGTCGAAAATCTAGTCAAGCTCTTGGGATGATGTGTTGAAAGAGAAGAGAAGCTCCTAGTGTATGAATACATGAAAAATAGGCAAAGTTTCTCATTAATTTTCATGGAAGAGGAATTTACGGTGAGATAAGGAAAAGGAAAAAGAAGCATTTTCTAATAAGGTTACTTTTTAAAATCTTTTGAAAGTTAAATAGTATTAATGAAACTGAAATTTTTAATGGTTTTCATCCAAAATTTAACGACAAGGGTATTTTTGAAACATTTTTTAAAGTTCAGGGGTATTTTCGAAACTTTTTGAAGTTCAGGGGCGTTTATGAAACAAACCCCATAGTTCAGGGGCATTTTTTATAAGTTAGCCTTTAAAAAATTATACAAAAGTGAGAATCTCTAGGAAGTTTAGGATAGATGAAAAATTACATGCTTTATGATCACGTAGGACATAATGAGTTTGCTAACCACCTTTGGGATCGTTGGAGGAGCTCATTCGATGTTAGTGGTCCACATAATAGAGATGGATGAGGATCGTTGGAGGAGGTGCTCAGTGCTCTTGCATCCTCTTTTTAGGGAGAAAGGAAATGTGTTGTGGCAGACTTGGTTTTTTGCTGTATTGTGGGGTGTTTGACTTGAGAGAAATAATAGGATTTTTAGGGAGAAGGAGAGATCGAGTGAGGAATTTTGGAGTTCGTTAGGTTTAATACTTCCTTATGGGCGTCGGTCACGAGACTCTTTTGTAATTATGATCTTGACATGGTGCTTTTGGATTGGAGTCAATTTTTGTAATTTTGTCGGACTCCTTTAGGGTTTGGTTTTTTATTTTATTATTTATTTATTTTTATTTTTTATGCCTTGGTATTCTTTCCTTTTCTCAATGAAAGTTTGGTTTCTTACCCTAAAAAAAAAAATGAAAATCATGTAGGACAAATTGTAGGGATATTGTCTCATTTAATTTAATAGTTTATTTTCTTGCAACAAAAGTGAGACTACCATTCTTTTTTTTTTAACAAAAAACGAAACGTTTTATTGACAAGTGAAAAAAATACTACTGTTCAAAGATACAAACTTCATAGGGGATCGAAAAAAGAACCCATAACCAAATGGATACAAAAGGAACTATAAAACAACCCAATAAATTACAAGAAACTGAGAAGAAACATTCAAAATTCAAAATTTTCCGTCACAATAAGAAATAAAGTAAATCAAATAGATGAAAAGAACTAATCATATAGTTTTTATGGTATAAAACTCTAGAGTTTTTAGTCCATGGATATGAATTACAACAAAAGAGAGCATTGGGACATTTACTTGTTTGCATGCCAAGGAAACACAAGGATTATCATCAGATGATAAACTGGTTTGTAGCAATTTCAAGAGTTGACCAATTTGCTCCTCTCGAGCTTGAGTAAATATATTGGCATTGAATGAATATTGATTGTTCCTGCTCGTAACCTTTTTACAAATATTTTTTAAAATTTATTATTGTTATTGTTATTTTAAATAGTCACCAACATTCCTACTCTTATTTGGGATTCAAATCATTTCAGAAGTTACTTCATACATGGAAACAAGGAAAAAAAATCAAACTACCAGTAGAAACTTATCTGGGTTGGAAAAAGGTCGGATCTTATGAGCAAAAAGAGTTACAAATCAAGATTGTTTGCAGTCGACAAGATGTGAAAAAATACCCAAAAAAGTATGACCTTGACAAGCAAACCAGGAACCATGAAAGAACTCGAACCATGGAACAAACCCTAGAAGCAGTGGATGATAGAGACCGACAAACAAGGGATGAGAAGTTACCAAATCCTAGATATAATACAACTAAGAATGGGATTCTCTCTCCATGACCCCTCTCTCTCCCTCCCCCCTCCCCCCGCCCATCTACCCCACCACCTTCGCCGGAAACCCCCACACTCTGCTATGACGCCTCCCTTCATTGTCCGAAAGCCTCTGCCCAAGCCATCCATCCATGAAGACCCAACTCCCGACACCCAAATCCTTTAGGATTGAAAGAAAATCCTTCTCCATAGGAAATGATCCCAGGAACAACAGACTTTATCGCCTTTCAGAAGTCACCCGCGACAGAAGCTTCTCTTTGTCTTTATCCAGGGACGCTTTAACTTGGCTTTGATCTAGTTTCTCCCGACTTTGCGACCTTTCCCTGAACCAAAAGTTCTTTTCTGAGAATAGAGTTGAAGATGCGATCCTATGGGTGGAAAAGATCACAAACAAAAAGGGCCACTCAGCAGAGATAGCAAAGCTTGGACATAATGGGGGTTTAAATAAGATTACTATACCTGTGGGTGCTGAGAGAAAAGGCTGGTGTAGTTTCATTGAATGCATTAACTCTCTCATCAACAACCCTTCAGCTGTCCTCCCTCCACCCATAAAAGAAGCCTCGGTCACCACTTCATATAAGGCAGCTTTGAAGAATCCTCCAAAAGAACCCCAGAATCATCCCACCTTGGTACCGTTACAACTCGATGATCCAGCCTCCCACACTCCGTTGGCAACCTTGTACTTATCCTCGGCTGTTATTGTACAACGCAGACATTTCCATGACAGTTGACTAGACATCATGAGGGCCCTTCAAAAACATTTATCAACTTATGCCTCCATTAGCCCCATGCAACCGGACAGAGCTTTACTTGCTTGTGAAAATGAAGACAGGTCCTAGCCAACATCAAAGACTGGTACAAGGTTGGACAATATCAGGTTAGATTTTTCCCATGGTCCTCTGAATACATGAGTGGAGAACAAAAGGTTCCATCATATGGCGGATGGATAAAGATTTGCAACCTTCCCATTGATAAATGGTCCCTTGAAACCTTGAAAAAGATTGGTGATGAATGTGGTGGATACCTGGAAACAGCAACCAAGTCCCTCACCAGATTAGATATGATGGAGGTTATGATTAAGGTGAAAAACAACTACACTGGCTTCATCCCAGCCGAGGTTCACATTCCATCATCATCAAGAAGCCCCATCACGGTTAGAATCGACCCATTCTTTATGGAGGATTATTATATCGGATATATGGCCGGAATCCATGGAAAAATTCCTCTAGGCCCGTCGACAGTTGTGGAAGCATGCGTCGGTACATATTGTCAAACCTCCACATAGCCACACGCCGCCCAAGAAAAGGAAAAAGAAAAAGGGGATAATCCCCATATATCGTACAACTCGCCAACCTAGGAGCCCCTAAACAAGCTTGTCTCTCAGAAGACTTTCAAACGCAATCAGTATGGACCCCACAGCTTTCAGAAGATCACGTGATTCCCCAATCCAAAGCAGCCACCACCACCGGATCCAAAAAACCCTATCTTCACAAAATCATAAACCCTATTCCCCAATCAGCGGCCCACACCAATCCACAGCCCCCAAACCAGCCCGCTCCAATAAGCCCACTTATCCTAGATGGCCCACCCCATGCCTCCACCAATCCGCATCCACCAACCTGCCCCGATACCGAAGCCCCTACCCCCTCTTTTAGCTCCACACCAAATAGCCCAATAACAACCAATCATGACCAACATGGCCGGAAAAAGCCCATCACCATTAACAAGGAAACCTACCTCCTTACAGGCACGATGCATTCGACTGGAACGACTTTTCACCCATCTGATTCGGAAGGAGCTCTCTCCTCTCCGTGTTCTCCGAATTTGGATGAATCTCCACCTAATCAGCAGCAAAAAACCACCAATCCGATACATTATCCACCAACTATCTCTCACTTATTCGAATCTATCGAAGACCAGGCTGATATGGATTACCCCACCCCTCTGAAGATCGAGGATCCCACGGGGGCTGTATATCAGCAAACTCTTCACATGGAGACTTCTGCTCTGATTGATATTGATATTGGAGAGATGAATGAAGATGAATATGACTCCGAGACCCACTACCAACAGAGAGACCCTGCGGCTTATCTTCCTTATCTTTTTCCTTGGCTGGCCGAACATGGCATGTACATTATGCCAATGCCAAATAGAAATAAGCTATCTACCGCAGCAAAAAAGAAGACCCAATGGGTTAAAGAGCTTCAAAATCTCCACTCATCTGTGAATTACAACAAAGCTCCAGCTAGACAACAATTGGGTGGGCCAAAGACCCCTTTATGAAGATTATATCCTGGAATGTTAGGGGCATGGGCTCTTGGAAGAAAAGAGCCCTCATCAAAGACTTCATCACCTCAAAAAATCTTGCCATTGTCATCCTCCAAGAAACAAAGCTCCCTTCCTTTGATAGAAAGACGGCTAAATCAGTGTGGAGTTCAAAAAACATTGCTTGGACAGCTCTTCACGCCTATGGTGCATCGAGGGGCATAGCCATTTTGTGGAATGAGTCATCTTTCCGTGTTTTGGAGATCGTCGAAGGTATTTACTCCCTCTCCCTACACCTCTCATTGGCTGATGGTTTCACTTTTTGGATAACAGGAGTATATGGCCCAAATTCTGCTTATGAGAGAATTTTTCTGGGAAGAACTCCAAGACCTTCAGGCTCTTTGCTTACCAAATTGGATAGTTGGGGGTGATTTCAACATAACTAGATGGTCATGGGAGAAATCGACCAACTCAGCCCCCACCCGTGGAATGAGGAAATTTAACAAGTTCATTGAATCTTCAGGGCTACAGGATATTCCACTCTCCAATGGAAAATACACATGGTCTAGTTTTCGGCCTAATCCCACCATGACTCTTATCGATAGATTCCTCATCTCTGACAACATCTCCCTTAAATTTTTATCAGCACAGGTTCGAAAGCTAGAACGGAACACATCAGACCATTTCCCTTTATGTCTCACCCTTGGCAAAGAAAAATGGGGCCCACCACCGTTCCGTTTCCTCAACGGATGGCTGTCACATAAATCTCTCTTGCAGATGGTGGATGTATGGTGGAATTCGAATATGCTACAAGGGTGGCCGGGGCACGGTTTTATGGCTAAATTAAAAGGGTTGAAAAAGGAAATAAAACAGTGGAATCAACAAACCTACAGCAAGCAAAGGGACCGAAAAACAGCTTTGAGCATTGAGGAAAATGGCCTCCTAACCGAACAAGATATTAGTCGTAGATTGATTATTAAAGCAGAGTAAATGGATATATCGACCAAGGAAGAGACTATATGGAGGCAAAAATGCAAAATCAAATGGCTTGTTGAGGGAAATATTAATTCAGCATTTTTCCATCGTATTGTATCAGCAAACAGAAGGAGAAGTGCTATTATTGAAGTCCTTTCTTCTACTGGGCAAAGTATTCTGACCGATGAAGCCATTGAAAAAGAATTTCTCGATTTTTACCAAGGCCTCTTTACAAAGAAAGACAAACGTGCTCCTCTCCCAGATATTGATGAATGGAGCCCCATCTCGGATGACCACAGAGCCTATCTTGAGTCTCCTTTTACAGAAACAGAAATATACAGAGCGGTTACCGACCTTGGCACTAATAAGACTCTTGGCCCCGATGGCTACACAGCAGAATTCCTTAAAAAATCTTGGAACATCCTCAAAGAAGACATTAAAAGGGTGTTCAATGATTTTTTTAGGAATGGTATCATTAACACCAGTCTAAATGAGACCTATATCTGTCTCATCCCAAAGAAGGTCGGAGCAAAAACAGTGAGAGACTATAGACCCATTAGTCTCACCACTAGCATATACAAAGTCATTGCCAGAGTTTTATTGGAAAGATTAAAGAAAGTCCTCTCCCATACAATCACAGGCTACCAATCGGCTTTTGTAAAAGATAGGCAAATTATGGATGCTATTCTAATAGCCAATGAGCTTATCGATGAGTGGAATAGAAAGAAAAGGAAAGGTGTGATCATAAAGCTTGACATTGAGAAAGCGTTTGACACGGTTGACTGGGACTTTCTCGATGGGATCCTCCAAGCAAAAGGTTTTGGCATTCGATGGAGACAATGGATCAGAGGTTGTATTTCATCGGCCAACTACTCCATCATTATCAATGGCAAGCCCCGTGGAAAGATCTTAGCCTCTAGAGGTCTGCGACAGGGAGACCCTCTTTCACCTTTCTTATTTATCTTGATTGTTGATTGCCTTAGCCGTATGCTTAACAAAGCAGAAATAAAGAGGAGATATTGAGGGTTTTCGGGTAGGTGGAGGAACAAATGCCATATCTATCACCCACTTGCAATTTGCAGATGGCACCATCTTATTCTCCTCATCGGAAAAGAGCCATATTAGCAACCTTTTTAGCACTATCCGTTCTTTTGAAGCGGCATCGGGCCTGAATATTAATTGTCAAAAGACAGAATTTTTGGGCATTAGTATTAACCAACAACAAGCTGCCTCCCTTGCCTCTTCCTTTGGGTGCAAGTTAGGTACTTGGCCGATTACTTACCTGGGCCTCCCTCTAAATGGAAACCCCCGATCATTAAATTTCTGGTCTTCGGTGATTGAAAAGATTGAAAAAAGATTACAAAATTGGGGCTCAAACCACATAACCAAAGGAGGACGACACACTCTTATACAAGCCACTTTAGCCAACCTCCCAGTCTACTACCTCTCCATTTTTCTTGCCCCCACAAAAGTCACCAAAGCTATTGAGAAGCTTTTCCGAAACTACTTGTGGAGAGGGACTCAAGGTAATAGAAGCAGCCACCTTGTAAAGTGGGCCATTGTCTCCCATTGAGGAAGGAGGTTTGGGCTTATACGACATCCACAATAAGAACATATCCCTCTTGGCGAAATGGATTTGGAGATTTCATATTGAAAAAGATGCTATTTGGAGGAAGATTATCGTTGCAAAATACGGGGTCTCCAGGAACAACCTTAAACCAGGGAAATCTTCCTTGAATTCCTCAAAGGGGCCATGGAAAGCTATAGTCAAGCTACAAAACCTGATTTACGAAAACATTGTTATTACAGTGGGCAATGGAAACACTACTCTGTTCTGGGAGGAGTGTTGGCTTGGATCCTCAAACCTTCGGGCTCAATTTCCCCATCTTTATCACCTTTCCCTAAAGAAAGAAGCCCATATTGCAGAATTATGGAACCCCTCCTCAAAAGCTTGGAACCTACATCTTAGAAGACATTTGAATGAAGCAGAATTGAATGAATGGGCTAACTTGTCCCACCTTCTATCCTCCTTCTCCAACAAAGATGAGGAAGACAAATGGACTTGGTCTCTTGAAAAATCTGGAGCTTTTTCTTGTGGATCCCTGACTAAAGATATGGCCTCTAGTAAAAATTCTTCCAATAGGGATCTATACCGATAGCTGTGGAAAGGACCTATGCCCAAAAAGGTCAAGTTTTTTATGTGGGAGCTCAGTCATGCTTGCATAAACACTGCTGATGTTGTCCAACGGAAAATGCCTATGATATCCTTATCCCCAAATTGCTGCTGCCTTTGCTTAAAAGCTCCAGAAACACAAATTCACCTATTCAGCTGGTGTCCATATGTGACTGCCTTCTGGGATATCCTTCTGCAAGCGTTTGGATGGGATATTGCTAGACCGGGAGATATTTTCGCTCTCATAAAATCTGCTATTGTGGGCCACCCTTTCAAGAATGAAAAGAAAATCCTCTGGTGCAACTTTATTTATGCCTTTTTTTGGAGTATTTGGTTGGAGCGAAATACAAGAATATTCTCCGAAAAGTCTCACAATACCTATGAGTTCGTCGAAGCTACTACATACCTAGCTATTTTTTGGAGTAGTCTCTCCCTTCCTTTTTGTAATTATAGCTTATCTACTTTACTATCTCAATGAAGATGTTTTTTGTAATTATCTTTGATAGGGTCTACATTCTTATCTCCTTTTGTACTTATTTCATACATCAATGAAATGGCAAATGTTTCCTATCAAAAAAAAAAAAAAAAATACAACTAAGAATGACCAAATGAAAATAAGGTTATGGTCATTCGTAGGAGTTCCAGGCACTTGTCAGAGAAACAAAGGCACTTGTCAGAGAAACAAGGGGCCACTAACCGTTGTTGACGACTAGGGGGTTGGGGTTACAATATGGGATTTAGGATGCAATAGGAAGAATGGCAACTAGGATTGTGGTTCTTAGGGTTTCTAATAACTAAGGTTTTTTTCTCTTCTTGTTTTTTTTGATAAGAAACTTGAGTATATTTGACAAAAAGAAGAAGAGAACAGGCTAGGGGCTAGGGGAAGAGGGATCCCCTACCCAAGAGAAACTAAATAAAAGCTTTCCAATTGTTCATAATCATAGAAAGGCTGTAATTACAAAAGAATTTCTTGTGATTAAAACACCACCAAGACTACATAAAGGTTTTTTTTCTTATAGTTGCTCTTTTTCTTTGTTCATTTCTTCCTCTCCTTTGTGGAGCTTGTATTTTTTAGCATTAGCCTCTTTTCATTTTATCAATGAAAAACTTTGTTTCTTGTAAAAAAAAAAAATTATGGGAGAAGTGTTTTTTCTAATCTGATTCCAACTTAATTTGTGAAGAAAAGAATATTTCGTTTTGTCTATATCTTGATGGTAATACAAGGTGTCAAGGTCCTTTATATAAAAGGCCATTTACAAGTAAAAGAACCATATACATGCTATAATTATTATCTTAACTTAAAACTAATATTTTCAACTAGTATAAAGGAAAATCAAACAGCTTCACCTTCTCTGGTGTAGACACTGCTTTACAGAGAAAACATGAGATATTATTAAAGCATATGTGAGTATGTTATTTGACACTAAGATTAAATTTATTCATTTTCATTTATGATTGTTGAATATATGATTATTAAAGCATATGTGAGCAACTGAGCATGTTAGTTCTATCTTATGCATTTTCCTCTTCCAATTTTCCCTCTTAACCACATTCTATAGTTCTACTTGAGCTGCAGTTAATGTTTTGTTATATTCCTGACGTCCAGATACACATGAAGTCTAATCATCTTTTGAAGGCTGAGAATGTACAAAGAAAAATTTTGCACATTATGGAATTATCAAAGGTGCATCTTATTTTTTTCTTTTTTTTTTCCTATCTTTTATGTTTTAGTTTTTGCTTGGGATGTAGTGCTTTTGTAATGTCTTTTCCTTTTTGATGTTGAGTATGTGCAATTATCTTTTCCTTTTCGTTGGGTTTCTTTTAGGAGAATTGGGATGAGATTAAGTCTGATCTGGAACGAGTTTTTAAGGAATTCTTTCACATGGGTATTTTAGATAGAACCATGAACGAATTTGTGTGTCTTATTCCTAAGAAGAAGAGTGTCATTAAGGTTAAGGATTTCAAACCCATCAGGTTTGTTATGAGCGTGTATAAGATTATTGCGAAGATGATGGCTAATAGGCTAAAAGGGTCCTTCCTTCGACGATGTTTGAATCCCAAGGGGCCTTCGCAACAGGGAGACAAATCTTGGATTAGGCTCTCATTGGTAATGAAGCTATTGAGGATTATAGGTGTAGCAAAAAGGAGGGGTCATTTTTAAGGTTGATTTCGAAGAAGCTTATGACCACTAGGGCTGAAGCTTTCTTGATAGGATCCTAGCCAATAAAGGTGTTGATATGCCTTAAATTATGTATAGAGATTAGATATTGATTTTCCATTTTGGGCTTTACTATTTTGGGCCTATTATGTTAGGGTTAAGAGTGGTGCCATATATAAACCCTCTTAACCTATTTTCGCCCTAATCTCTGTAATCTGAATACTCCTCTCATAATAAGACGTTCTCTCCCTCTGCCCGTGGATGTAGCTAACACACCGTTAGTGAACCACGTATATCTGTGTGTTGTTTTTCTTCGCCCTCTCTTCATTCTTGTTACGTTGATTACGATTTCTGTCATAACAAAAGGTTTTGGTAACCGTTGGAGATCGTGGTTCTAGAGTTGTATTAGAGCTATCAAGTATTTGATCCTTATTAACGAGTGTCCTAAGGGTTAGACATGGTGCTCATTGTCACCTTTCATCTTCTTGTTTGTGGTGAATATATCGAGCAAGATGGTGTCTAGAGGAGTGGAGGGAGGTATTTTGGAGGGCTTTGAGGTGGGAAGGATGGGGTGTCATTATCTCATCCCCAGTTTGGAGATGATACTATTTTCTTTTATTATGGAAAAGAGAAATCCTTCTTTATCCTGAACCATATCTTAGCCTTTTTGGAAGCTATGTTGAGGCTTAAGATAAATAGAGCCTAGTGCCAAGGCTTGGGTTTGAATTGTACCTTGAAAAGGTTGGAAGATGGGTAGTCTTAGTGGGGTGTGATATTGGTTCCTTTCCATCCTCTAATCTCGGGCTTCCTCTAGGTCATAATTTGAGAAACCTTTCGTTTTGGAACCCAGTTGTGGAGAAGGTGAGAAAAAGGTTGTCATCTTGGAAAAGAAGTTTCTTCTCTAAAGGAGGTAGGTATTCGCTCGATCTTAAGTGGGATCCCGACTTACTTTTTCTTGTTGTTTAGAACTCTTTGTGGGATTTGTGGGAGTCTTGAGAAGCTTATGAGGGTTTTTTTTTTAATAGGAGAGGGTCGATGAGGGGAGGAGAGCGCCTTGTTAGTTGGGAGGTGGTGGGGAAGCCTGTGGGTCTTGGAGGGCTTGAATTAGGGAACTTAAGGGTTTGTAATAGAGCTCTATTAGCTAAATGGTTATGGCATTCTCCTCGAGTCTACATCTTTGTGGCACTAGATCATTCTGAGCAAATATGGCACCCAATGAGTGGCTTTTGGGTGGGGTTAAGGGCATGCCTAGGAACTCGTGGAAAGAAATTTTCTATGAGCTCCCTTCTTTTTCAAGTTCAGTTCATTTTCTGGTGAGGGATGAGAGGTATACTTGTATTCGAGAGAACAAGTGGGTGGAGGATAGTCCCTTCTGCTCCATGTTTTTGGGTCTTTATTGCTTGTCTCCTCCATGAAAAATCGTTTGGTTGCTGATATTGTGATTCTTTTTGGGAGCTCTATCCTAGTTTTTGGGTTGTCATTGTTCTTTGACCAATAGGGAAACAAGGGTGGTCACAAGTCTCGTCTTTGGTTGGGAAGTGTTAATTTAAGGTGGGAAGGAGGGATTTTCATTGTTGGAGCCTAAGCCTGTTGAGGGTTGCTTGTGTAGGTCCTTTTTTCGGTGGTTGCTTAACCCTTCTCCCCTAGTGGGTCTATTTTTTCTATTTTGTGGAGGGTGAAAATTCCAAAGAAGATCAGGTTCTTTATCTGGAAAATTATCCACAAAAGAGTTAATATGATTGATAAACTTTCGAGGAAGATGCCCTTGTTGGTTGGACCTTTCTGTTGCATCCTTTGTCGAAGGGCGGAGGTAGATCTAAACCATTCTTCTAAAAAAAAAAAAGATCTAAACCATATCCAGTGGAGTTGTGATTTTGCCTAGTCCGTCTGGGGTTTGTTCTTTGATGCATTCGGGTTGCAGGTGATGGGTTTCCAAGACCACAAGGAGATGATTGAGGTGTTCCTCCTCCATCCATTGTGTCTCGGTAAGGGGAGGTTTTTATGGCTTGTTGGGGTGTGTGCTTTATTGTGGGACCTATTGGGCGAGAGAAATAATAGAGTGTTTAGAGGTCTAGAAAGGGATCCGTCTAATGTGTGGGCCCTTACTAGGTTCCATGTTTCTCTCTGGGCTTTAGCAACAAAGTCTTTTTGTAATTATGCGTTAGGTGCTATCATACTTGATTGGTGCCCCTTCCTTTAACGGGGTCCCTTTTGTGGGCTTGTTTTTTAGATGCCTTATATTCTTAATAAACGTCGGTATATTTATAAAAAAATCTCTCTGTCTCTCTTAATTTTATGTTTTGATATAAGAATATTAACTTCATGATTTTAATCTAAAAAGGACATGGGCCTCAGATATTGACATGACGTATACAAGGCATATGATTAGGGTAGATTGATTAAAATTTGATGATGAATACTCAAGTCTTTTCTGTTGTTTGGTGAATGGGAGAGAACAATTTATTATTGAAATACCCGTTGAAAATGGGATTCTACTTACCACAGAAGAGGATATAGTGCACAAAGTGGCCGGCGTTTTAAGACACCTCGTTTCTTATGCCAAGCTTATGAAAATGACAACATACTCTAAGTTTTGTCTTTGATCGTCAAAACTAGTCGTCAAATGAATCATA
Source organism: Luffa aegyptiaca (assembly GCA_017139565.1). NCBI lineage: Eukaryota > Viridiplantae > Streptophyta > Magnoliopsida > Cucurbitales > Cucurbitaceae > Luffa > Luffa aegyptiaca. The sequence goes on from CM029396.1 coordinate 3,260,484, forward strand.
TTAGATATCATCAGGTTTTTGTTCGACCATTCCACAAAAAACAAAAGACAAGCAAGAAAATACAGACAAAATTTGATTTGAATGCACAAAATTAGAGTCAAGCTGTAAGGGTATTAGTATGATATAGTATGATATATTTGGGGAATAGTATTAGTAGGGTAGTAAGGGTATAATAGTAAATAACTAGGGAGTCTTGGTTATGCCTTGGGTTATAAATAGGGTAGTTTATGGAGTCTTTAGGGTGTGGAGAAATTTAGTAGGAGTGTCCATTGTAGGACTCTTGGGAGAGAATTAGCCCTCTCGAAGGCTATTGGTATATTGTAATTTTCTTTGGATATTGCAATATATATCTAAGTTTGTTCCTAGTGTTCGGGTTCCTAACACAAGCACAAGCCTCAAAGAATTAAATATGGACAGAAATGGAAACCCAAAACCTTTTTTCTTTTTTCCTCCAAATATGAGCAAGTTTTGATCAAAGTAAGCATACAAACAGACTGTGGATAGCAGGATTGTTGAACCACGATGATGGTTGGAGAAATTTCCAGCCACTCACCCTATCAAACCAGAGCATGTGAGACAAGGGGTGGAGGGTTTGGTGGCACATGGGGCCCATGAATGGTTTATGAGAAAGTTAGACTTCAAGGTTTTGTAAATTAGCCAACGGTCTTCCTCAAACGTCAAAACACTCCAAAGTAGTGTTTCCAGACTCCAAACCCTACTCACAAAAATACTAAGGGCCCCAAAATCCTACGAGAGATAAAAGATGAGGAATAGTTCATATCCATTCTATACACTTCACACACACACACACTAAGAAGCACCACCACTTTAGTTTGGCTAGCGTGTCCGACACGTGTCCGACACTTGGACACTCCGACACTTGTTGGACACGTATCGGACACTTGTTAGCACAATTGTATGTGGCGAACACTAGTTGTAGGTTCATTTCGAACCCTTGTTAAGTATACTAAATAGACACAATGCTTAAATGACAAAAATAATAAATGTTAAGAGTGAAATACATTAATTCATTTTTTCAAGCATACAAATGCATAAACTTATTGATTTTGAATTTCATTCTTGTATAGAAACAATATATATTTAAAAAAATGTATATTTTTCTAAACGTGTCCATGCCGTGTCCGTGTCCTAGATTTTGAAAAAATGACGTGTCACCATGTCTGTGCCGTGTCGTATCCGTGTCTCGTGTCCGTATCCGTGCTTCATAGCACACACACAAGGTTGTTACTTATGAAACGAAACAAGTATCGAAATTAAATTTAGTATTTCATGTATTAGGTTTAATTTTTAACTAACATTCCCAACAACTATTTTATAATATTTCTTTAACCTCCATCTTTGTTTTTTTTTTTTTTTGGTTTTGTCGTGTGTGTACTTGTGTATATGTGCATGTTTTCTTGGTTAACCGGCATCACTTAATATATCTCTTATGGATGTAGGGATGGAATTCTCTGGAAACTATAAATTCTGCTGATGGCCTGGCCTCAACATTATATGCCAATGGATGCCTGAAGGAAGCACAAGATCTTCTTGAAAGGTAAATGATAAGTGTTTGTAAATTAAAAAAAAAGGGTTTTCTAATGACGTCATTACTTTCAGGTGTCTTGATGCACGGAAAACTTTACTTCCTGAGGACCACATCCAGGTTTTCAATTTTTAACATTTAGACTGCAGGAGGATGTAATTAATAAAATAACTATACTCTTTTTTGATTTTTAATGCATTTATGTTCATTATTTCGGAAAGAGTTTTGGTAGCACAAAAGACTAATCCTCTATAGAAGATGTCAGCCCACAAGCTAAGTAAACCAATCACTAATAAAATAACCAACTTACAAACAAACTAGCAACCTAACCACTAAGACCAATTAATAAATTAAAACTAACAACCAAATCAAAATTTTAATATTACACTATATCACATCTTCATGACATTCTTTACAAACTCAAGATTTTTCTCTTATCCAAGTTAACTTTTCTTTGGTAGGCATGTCATCTACTATGGTGTACACCGGTTGGGTTGGTTTGGGGACATTTTATGGACCAACTCAAAACCCTTACACTTTATGTACAAAATTCGAGTTGAAGTTGGTTTCGTCTGCAAGTTTTGATTGGCCTTTTGTGCGGCTTTTAGTGGGTAGTCTTTAGTGCTGTGTTTGTTGCAAGTTTTTTTGGCTAGTTTGTTCTGTGTTCGTCTTCTCTTTTGATTTTTCTTGTAATTGGTGGGAGTTTCATTGTGTTCCTTTTGGTTTTTGTTTCTCTCCCTTGCGGAGTTTGTATTCTTGAGCATTAGTCTCTTTTCATTTCTTCAATGAAAGTTTTTGTTTCTTGTTCAAAAGATGTACCAAAATTTGAGTTGGTTGGTTCTCCAACCTGATGAACCTAATTAAATCACTCAACCCAATCCTTATATTTCTGGGTTGGGTTGTTGGGTAGGGGTGAGGTGAAACACGAGTAAGAGATTTGAAACATGATAGTGATGATTGTAGGAGGTAGGGGCGTTCAAGAAAACTGAGAAACCCGAACAACCCAACCCGAATAACAAGGGTTTGGTTGGGTTAGGTAAACTTTCAGTTTGGGTTGAGTTGAAAATTTTAAGAACCGATATGTTCGGTTCATAGGTTAAAAAATTTAAGGGTCAATTCAACTCGAACAAAGACGATCAACCCTATTTTTATTTATTTCATTATTTAATTTTTTCTATAATATATGTGTGTAAGGCTAGGTTTTTCTTAACTTTCCTGTAGCTGCCAACCTATCCTAAAGTACGCTTTCTCTCTTCTCTCTCTGATTAGGGATTTTCTTTTCTTTTTCCCCCTCAGTCTCTCCTTGCTCTCTCTCTCCCTCCCTTGTTGAATGCCTCCATCCAACATTGACGTCAACGGCCAAACGACCCTTCTTGATATTGTACACTCTTCCTCTCTCTCCTTCCAACGCTGAACAAACTATCTTTTTCAATCTCTCTCTTTCGATCTCACTCCAATGCCAAATGAACAAATGATCTCTCTCTTGAACTCATTCCAACACTGAACGTTGAAGATTGTTCCTTTTGGGAAGAACTTGGCTTTAAGACACTGGTGGGCCGTACTTCTTGGGGTTGGAGAACTGAGAAAATGGGGTTTGTGGTTGAAGAATGTAATTGGAATTATTTTGATTTGATTTTGGGCCTTGGTTTGGGGTTTTGTGTTTGTGTAATGTAGTTTGGTATTCTTAATGATATATGGTATTTTTATTATATTGGCTTTGAGTTTTGACTTAATTTTTCTTTTTTACCGCTACATGTGATAAGAATCAAATGGTTCTTTCTATTTCTGAATTCTTCAACAATAACCAACAAAACCATGAACAAAGTTCGTCTGTTGCTCACCAACATTAATCTCTATTCTATGGTACAACTCGAATGACCCAACCCAACCCAACCCAGGTTGGGTTGCCCACATAGTTTGGGTTTGGCAAGTCGGAGAACTGATTTGGGTTGGTCCAATAAAATTCCCTAACCCGACTTGACTCAAGCCAACCCATGTACAACTCTAGTAAGAGGAGAATGAGAAATTAAGTGAAGCAACTGAAGAGATGAGAAAAGAGGGAGATGTCAAAAGCTAAAAGGAAAGAAGTCATACCTCTTGTCTTGTGCGGTTGCGACATGAGAAATGAGGAGTGCCAGAGGTGTGAAACAAATAGAGTGGATGTGAAATGTGTAATTCTTATGTCCACCAAGCCATGCATAAATGTTAATTACTCAATATAAAGTAGTTTTTTAATTAAATATTTTGCCGATTCCAAAGAGAGTAGAGGCGGTGAGAGACTTTATACCTATTAGTTTAGTTTACAAATAATAGATGCCATTTTTTAGCGGCCAAAATGGTAGATGACTGTTTAAGCAAGAAAAAGAATAGGTATATCATCAAGTTTGATTTCAAGAAAGCTAATGACAAAGTCGATTGGGCGTTCTTAGAGGTGGTAATGAAGCAAAAAGGCTTTAACAAAAGGTGGGAAAGTGGATTTATGTGTCTTTCCACGCAAGTTTCTCTATTATGATTCATAGAAGACCTAGACGACAAATTTTTGCTTTGAGAGATTTGAGATAAGGGGATTTGCTCTCCCCATTTCTCTTTACTTAACCATAGATGCTTTTTGCCAATTGGTTGATGCTTTTGATAGGAAGAACATGTAGAAGGCTTCAAAGTGAGAGACAATCAAATTGACATTACACACTTCCAATACTCAGATGACACTTTGCATTTCAACAACTATAACTCAAAGTTTCTGAAGAGTTGGAGGAGAGGCTTTGATTTTCGGCGGTAAAGATGAAACTCTTCCTCTCACCTATCTCGGTGTGCCCCTAGGAGACAACCCCATGAAAGTTTCTTTTTGGGACCTAATAGTGGACAAAATAAAAAACAAACTTAAGTGGAGAGGTTTTCCCATTTCGAAAGGTGACCGAATGACTTGTAGTTAACTCCGTGCTCACCAGTATTCCTTTGTACTTTCTTGCCATTTATAGAATCCCTTCCAAATTGAGTTATTCCATTGACAAATTCACGAGGGATTTCTTTGGGAAGGGTAAACAAGGATGGAGGTAGCCACTTGGTTAGCTGGAAAAGGTGACAATGCCTTTTGATTGGTGGATGGCTGGAGGTAGGAGATTTGAGATGAAGGAATTCAGCTTTGCTTTGAAAATGGTGGTGGAGATTCGCTCAAAAGGAAATAGCCTGATGAAAGAAGATTATAAGAAGCGAATACGGGCAGTTGTTTAGTAGTTGGCTGCCAGATGGAAGCAAGAAGAGTTCGACATATAGTCCCTGGAAACACATCAACAAAATTAGAAGATTTTTTGAAAGAAACATAAGTTACAAGCTTGGAAATGGAGAAAATATTCCTTGGGAAACAACTGGGCTACAAACAGACCATTTTGTGAGGTTTTTTCTTCCATTTATGATTTGTCTTACTGTCAGCAAATTTTGGTCAGCTGAAGATGGAGTTTGTGATTTAAAGTTTAGAAGAGGTCTCTTGGATAGGGATGGAAGAATGAGCTTGTTTCACCATGATCTTAGAGGAAAGGAAGCCAAAGGAAGAGGAGGATCAAGTTTGGTGGGTGCCTGAGTCCTCTCGGAATTTTCCCACCAAGTCTGCCTGTAAGTTACTGTTTGGTTCCTCTGTTTTTCTGAATCATGATCTTACCAGCTTAATATGGAAAGGAAACAGCCCAAAGAAAGTCAAATTCTTCATTTGGTCCCTTGCACATGGGAATCTAAACACACTGGATAGGGTTCAAAGAAGACATCCGAACCTAGCTCTTTCTCCTAGTATGTGTTTACTTTGCAACAAAAGCTCTGAGATTAGTAACCATCTTTCTCTTCGCTGTCATTTTGCCTCCAGGGGATGGATGTACGTCAAGAATCTCTTTGATTTGGTCGAGTGCCCTCTAAGAGAAGTGAATGATGGTCCTTTTGGGTTGTTGTCTGGTTGGTGGTTTAAGAAGAAGACCAGGATTTAGTTGAACAATTCGAGTTGAGCCCTCTTGTGCTAAATTTGGAAAGAAAGGAATAGGTGTTTTGTTCTTAGATAAGTTCTCCTCAAGCGATCTTTTTTGTGAAAAAATGTATTGTTTACAACGTGTACTTGGAGTGCTTTACACAATTCCTTTTTTAATACACAACGCTATCTGATTAACTTAGATTGGAGGTTCTTTTGTTGACAATCATTCTTTTTAGGCTTAGGGACCTCTCATCCTTAAGGCCTTGAGGCTGCGTTTTTCTCTTTCGATGAATATATGGTTTTTTGTTTCCTATATATAAAAAAATCAAATGTGTGCCAATTTGGTCGAATCAGCCTTAAATTTTCTCGATCTATAAACTGTACCAAATTTTCAGTTATGCAAAAATACAACCCAATCCAAACTGAAAACTTACCGACTCATTCCAGCCCTTATGGTTTGGGTTGAATTGTTTGATTTTTTGAGTCGTTGGGTTACTTGAATATTCTCGTATTCTGCTAATAAAGGCTCAACAAAAAATGTTATTGTGAGGAAGAGCTCACTATGTTTTTACTCTATAATGTTTTCTGCGACATGGTTTAAGTAGTTATGTTTGGGTATCTCTTATCATTTTTTTTTAACCAGAAACAAACTTTTCATTGATGGCAGAGAGAGAAAAAAGTTTGAGGATGAAAACTCTCAAAAAGAGTGAAAAGAACAAGCAACCAAATCAGTAAAGTAAAAGTCCCAAAAAATTACAATAACCAAAGTACAACATTGATGAACAAAGCACCCTAGGGGGAACAAACAAGCAAAATTATCTTAGAAGCAAAGTTATGAAACCGAAAGGTCGCCGAATCTTAAACCATATCTATTGAAATGCTAAACCAACTCTTAAATCACTGGTCCAAGGATAAAACTCTGGAGGAGAAATCCATGAACACCAGCAACAGAGGCCGCTCCAACTCCCTTCAAAGATGCCACGAGAAATATTGAAAACAAACTTTTACTTGGGCAAGCGATCTGATGCAAGCTTGACAAATTGAGAAAGATCCTCAATAATATCTAAAAGATCATTCGGAGTTTCCATGGTAATGTGCTCAGTGACACAATCACACTTTCACGGGACTCACGAAGCAATTGTGCAACACTTGCTCTCGCCCTTGAGCAAGTAAGCCAATTCAAATTGAGAGTGCTAGCGGCATGAATGGTCTATCTTGAAAATAGTGGCACCTTACTTTCTTAGTCTGATCTATGGTAATCATAGAAATATTAGTTAAAAGATTATTTGCCTAAATCTTTGACTCGTTAGAGGTCAAGCAATTATAAGTTCTTTTAGCGGTAGCATCCGCCATCCACAACCTCGGGATTGTAAGGTACATCCAACACTTACATGATGTGAAGTCATAAGATTTCCTAGTTTTTTTTTTTGTTTGTTTGTTTGTTTTTTTTTTAAATATAAATTTATTTTATCAAATGCAATATAGGACAATGAATATTTCTAGGCTATCTATCCATCATAGTACGAATTTCCTAGCTATATTTTCTGTTTACTTCTGATTTCGAGTATGGCCAACAAATTGTTTAAAATATTTTAGTTGTGGTATTTTTACTTTTTTGATTTGTATGATACATCTGCTCTTTTCATAAATGTGTCACAAGATGGATTAATTAATTATTTGGAACTTTCACCTCCCGTAACTCCATATATACTAATGTGGTGCAGATTGGTGCGAACATGCTTCACATTGCTCGAGTGGTAATGCTAAGTTCCAATGAACTGAAGGCGACTGATATTTCTAAAGCAGTTATTGCGATTGATAATGCTAGAGAACTTTTAAATAACTCTATAAGGTTTGTATTGAGTTCTCTATCATGGTCCAAAGGGCTGCTCCAGGGTCATATATGCAGGCTAAATTCTAAGAAGGAAATAACTTTAGAACTTAAGGACACAGTTGTACAACCTATAAAACAGATCCTGTTCAAGTAAGGTCGTTCTAAGAAGGAAATAACTTATTTACAAAAATTAGAAAATGGTGCAGGAAAATAAATATTTAGAATCTAAATGAAATAAATCCATTTATTCAGGAGCCCACAATCCATGGGGATATGTTAGGGAATTCCAGGGGCCTACACTCTTCCAAAACCATCCATTTCCATACTAACCATTGCCAAAGTTCTATCTTGAAGCGTTCAGGTCGCAAGAGAAGTACTCAACTAAAGTTTCTTAGCATTTCCAAAGAAATAGATTTGCCAAGGTCAGTCTTCAAACTTAAGATCTTCAAGAAAGAAACTAAAATGATGAAAACCCTTTGCAACTTGGCTTGGTCTCCTGAACAAAAAGGTGATGATATTGAGTGCTTCCCATTATTGATTTGAGGAATTCCATCAAGACCATCTAGCAACATCCTGAAAGATTTACTTTGTCAAGCTATTTGTTATTGAGTTGATTAGACATGTTCAAGTGTGGTCATATATATGTTATAAGTCACCTACCATTGGTGAACAGGAAAACGGAAGTATATAAGGGTAACAACATGGTGAGGAAAAGAGCAGTAGTACCAGTGTTTTAAAAGGTTCAAGGCGCAATGGCCCCCTGGGGCCTAGGCTCAAGGCGCAGACTTTTTTTTTTTTAAGGCGCACTATATAGAAAAAAAAAACTTAAAAAAATATATACATGTATATAAAACACTTTCATGGCAAGTAATGAAGTTTTTAACCAAGAAAAATAGATAAAAGATAAACAAGGTTCAAATATTAGTCTTCCAACATAGAGTCAAATGTCAATACTTCACAAAAAAAGTGAGTTTAGTATTGTTAATATGCCTTGAATCTGATATCTAACACTTCAAATGACCAAGTACGGTGATGTCAATACTCCACAAAAAACAGTGAGTTTAGTATTGTTGATATGCCTTGAATCTGATATCTGACACTCCGAACGACCAAGTACGGGGGTCTCGCCATACTTGCTATGATGCTAAATTTAAAATTACCATCATAACAAGTATTTAGGTTTAAAAAATTTTAAAAAAATATATAAAAATGTAAAGCCTCAGAGGCGCCTAAGGCGCACACCTCAAGGGCTTCGAGGAAGGCGCTAAGGGGGCGCCTTGCCTTTTAAAACACTGAGTAAATACTTGAACAATTTACGCTGGAAACTTGAAATAATCTTTTACTTGATGTTTAGGGGGAACGCCATCTTGAAATAGCTAAAATTGGGAAATTATATAATTTAAAAGGCTTACAAATATAAAAGCCCTTCTAGCATCTTGAACTTAATCTTCTGAAATAAGTATTATAGACCATTAATCATGTTTGCTTCACAGGTTTAATAGGGTCGTTCAAAATCCTTCCCCACACTAGGAAGGATTCACAAAAGATGGGGAAGATTTAACCACATTGTTTACCTCCTCGATTAGTGTACTCACAGTTATTTAATTGCAGGGTTGATTTCCTAGTACAATATCGAATTCTCAGTTATACTTTTAAAATTTGACAAAATATTTTCTCGCAATGGTAGATGAAGATCCATTAGTATGATAGTGCCTGAATATTAGGTAAAAAAACAAATGCCAAAAAAAAAAAAAGAATGTGTTTCGCTTACAATGTTGTGTAAGATGCACTGTACATTTAATATTCTTCATGAAAAATAAGGATAGTTAACCTGGATGATTTTATGACTTAAAATCACCGTAGTTTAGGTGGGTAATAAATTATTTCACAATCAGCTTATGCAAATATCTCTCAATGATAGGATATCACGAGGAGTATTAGATAAAATAAGCAAGCACAGCGAGAAGAAAAAAATTCATGAAGATGGAGAAACTAGAAAGGACAGGCGTACAGCACTTATCATACTGGTTGGTTTTCCTTTCTTTACAATGAAGAAATTAAATTTCGTCATATTTAATGTTTTCCCATTTTTATTACTTGATTCCAATATTAAGATATTATAACTTTGTCCTACATAACTTATATCATTCTAAAGGCTAGGTTTATTCCACTGTAAAATTTGTTTTCCTCAAATATATCCTTAACTTGAATGTTTTTGTCCATATATTACTCTATAGTCAGTCAGTCAATTCATGAGCTTTTAAGCATCAAGGCCATTGCTCGGTACTGCCAATAGGCTTGATGGTTTGAGCTCAACAACTATTTTAGATTTAGTCATTTATTAAATATGAATTTATTCGAAGATGACCAAAATGAAATGAGTAAGCAAGTGAATAAGTATTCTAATCAAATCAGAATCACCATAGGATAGTATCTTCTTAATGTTGGTTATCGATATTAAGAATTATAACCAGATATAATTTAAATAATAGAGTACCTCAAACTTCTCAAAAGATTTTTCTTTATTTCAAAAGAAACAAAGAATGGATGGATTGATCTGACCACAATGAAAATGAAGTAAGAATATAAATCATTATTTTCAAATCAAAATTAGAATAGACTAAGTTATTTTTATGTTGGTAGCTGATATAAAGAATAGGAACCAGATATATGTTAGTTAATGGAGCAACTCCATTCGTGCAAAAGATTCTCTCTTTTTCAATAATGGCATTGTCCACTTTGAAAATTGAAGGTATATTTTAGAAGTGAAAAAATTAGGTCTGAGCTGTGAGTGCCCGAGTGGACTTTTACATAAGTGAATATGGTGTTCAACATGCTAGGAGCATTTTGCATCAGTGAATACTCAGTTTTTATTAAATTTCCCCTTCATTCTTACTTTCTCTATGTTTTCTTATGCGTGAACAACTAAGAAGCATGGACACTTTAGTTTGGCTAGTGTGTCTGATAGGAACTTGATATTATTTATGCACAAACTCAGTACAACCAAGGGAATATTCGAGATCTATCTCTCCACCCTTTACCCAACTACACTTCTTAGTCAAAAGGTATCTTCCCCCCTCTTACAGGATAGAACTATACCAATATGGTTAGTAACTGACTAACAACCTAACCATACAAACAACCTTATAACTAACTAAGTACTAGTTCCTACATCGTTCTTCTTTCTTCTTCTTTTATACACATGTTTGATTGGTGGTCTATCAGTGTCCGTGTCCGACACGTGTTGGACACTTGGACACTCCGACACTTGTTAGACACGTATCAGACACTTGTTAGCACAATGGATATGTGGCAAACACTAGTTGTAGGTTCATTTCAAACCCTTGTTAAGTATACTAAATAGACACAATGCTTAAATGACAAAAATAATAAATTTTAAGAGTAAAATATATCAAATTCATTTTTTCAAGCATACAAATGCATAAACTTATTGATTTTGAAATTCCTTCTTGTATAAAAACGATATATCATATATTTTTCTAAACGTGTCCATGCCGTGTTCGTGTCCTAGATTTTAAAAAAATCCCGTGTTGCCGTGTCCGTGTCGTGTCGTATCCGTGTCTCGTGTCCGTATCCGTATCCGTACTTCTTAGGTGAACAGTTTAACTTTGCTTGAGCAAGAAATCAACTAAGTTGCTTCTTTCTTTCCTTTTTTCTTCTTCAGACCTTCGTGTTTGTTTCTATGATATGTTGATATTAGGATAAGACTTAATTTGAAATTTAAAATTTACAATTCCCGCGGAGCTTGAAATTACCAATTCAAACCTGAAAGATTGACTTGTTTTCCCATTAAGTTGTCAGGGTGAAAAAGGAATTTACGTTTAGACTTATTTTTGGGCTAAATCTCTTGTTATAAGATATTATTCATTTGTAATTTGCACTTGGCTTATTTTCTATACTATTTCCAATGCATATAGTAATTTATAATGAAAATCTTTTACCAAGAAAATTATATTAATATGTGTAAAAATATAAAAAGCATGTTAAGCAATATTTGTTCATAAATATATCCTTGTTTTTTTTTATACCATAATTTTTTAATTGATAGTGCATCACTGTATTTGTGCCATGTTCCATATGATTCATATCCATGTTCGATGTTTATGTCCCTTGGATAAGATCAAGAGCCTGCTTGGAATACCTTTTAGTTTAAGTGTTTTTCAAGAATGCATATTTTAAAAACATTTTGTATAAAAGTTGTTTAGAATTTAAACACTCATATATTTGGTTACATTTCCTCATAAGTGTTTTTATACACAAGTTATTATACACTAAAAACTTTCTTTAAAAAATTTGCTTTCAAGTGTTTCTTTTGAAATGATTTATCTCAATCTCATTTTTTAATAAGTCATTTTTAGAGGTTGTTAAACATTAGATTTTTTTTTTTTCAAAATTAAACACTTGAAAAAATAAACCAAACATACCTCGAGACTTGTTAAACTTAAAATGATTTCAGTTGATTGTTTCTGGATAGGAACTTATGTTAATTGCCCATCTATACTGTGTTTGCAGTTACAATCGCTTGATGCTCTTGGGCATTTGGAAATCACCGTGCAAGAGATGCAAGGATCAAAGGTTAGTGATGATGGCTTATATAAGTGATAGTGTCTGAATCATATCATTGCTTCTGACCTGTAGTAGTATTAGTATTGATATCGTATGTATTTGATTGTGTATATATTTTAATCTGTGAGCGGTTTATCTGCATCCCAATTAATCTCAGGTACAACTGTTTGACCTTACAATCATAACTTCGTTTATGAATTGTGTGAGTATATATAATTGGTAAAATAGTTGAGACGGAGATATTTGTTTCACACTTCCTTGGAGTATATCTTGACTACAAGATGGAGTTTTGTAGAACAGTCATCCAATCAAGAGTGAACTGTTGTAGACTTGGTCAGTCCAGTTGATCTTTCATAAAATATCATAGGCATCAAGCTGAATCCTGGGAACAATGAAGAAGTAAAGAAAAAAAACTAGAAGAATACTTTTGAAAGACTATAAACAAGAAGAATAAACACAGATGGAAGAGAAAAGACAACAATAAACTACTTTAGTTTTATTAAATTCATTTGGATTAGTGGACACTTCCCAGAAGCAACGGGAGTCCGTTTTTGTTGTGTTTTAATTCATCATATAATTCTTTTCAAAAAAAAAAAAATCATCATATAATTCCATTGGCTCTTCTGCTACCACTTTGAGTAACCGGGATGTTGTTACAGGAGGATACTTCGCAGGCCGAGCATGTACTCTTTGAATGCGTTTCCACTTATCAAAAGGTAACATGGTCTAATAATATTTCTTTCTTCTGTGCCGTGAGCTTGACATCAATGGCTACATTGACCTGCATGGCTGCATATGCATTTTAGACAACTCAGGGTGACGACAATTTTGATTTTCGTTGAATAATTGTCGTTTACTAACATATCTATAATTCTTCATCTACTTTCTAGAAGCGTTTTTGGAGTCCCAATAATTTTTTGAAAATTAGGAGTAGTTTTCGAAAACTCATTATTTTGTTTTTAAGATCTAGCAAATATTTTGAAATCATTATCAAACCAGCCTTTATTTATACTGGTTATCAATCCCTTATCCACAGGATGGATATGTAAATGAAAATTCATAACGAGAAATTTATGGAATCATTACGAAATGATATTTAAATTTTGTTCCAGATGGAGTGGTGGTTAAATGGTTCTAGGAAATGTCTAACCATTGCAGTTAGTGAGAATACTGTTATGGCTTTTGTGGAAGGAAAGGAACTCTAGAACTTTTGAAGACAAGTCCGCTAGTATAGACTTCTTTTGTGACAATGTTCAAAATACAGCCTCGTGGTGGATATCTCTTCACAAACATTCTTTTTGTAATTATAGTTTGCTATCGATTATTAAAGATTGGCAAGCTCTCTTGTATTAGTTCTTGGGCGAGGGCGATATCCTCCCTCGGCCTCTAGGCTGTCTCCTTCTTTTGTGATTAATATATAGATATCTCTTATCGTTTCCTATAAAAAAAAAAAAAAAAAAAGCTTCAGATAACAGTAGGTTTACAGATAGTATTGTAAGTGGTTTTTATTTTTAGCTAAAACAATTCATGACCATATTTTCTTAGAATCTGTTTTGGAACCTATAATTTTTTTCCATATATATTTACTAGGACTTGGTTGGGTGATATAGCACTTATTTTATTAAAATGACTTGAAATAGTCGGGATTCAAATCCTCACCTCTTGTTGAACCCCAAAAAATAGAATTGAAATATGTTTGTACTAGGTGCTCTTACTATGCCAAAATGCATAAGCATTAGTTCTTTTGTGATTGGACATGTTCTAAAGATCTGGAACTAAATTATGAATGATAATGATCATCCAGTTCAAAGGTTCGACTTTCGAAAGTCCCGAAGCCAAGGCCGAGTATTGTGCATGTTTAAAGTGTCTCTCGAGCCTGATTAGTGATGAAAAAACAAGTGGGCAAGCGAGAAGAGTCAGTTTGCAAGATCTACATGATGAAATCAGTCGTCTTGAGGTTGAATTATCTCCATACAGAAAACGAAATAGTTAACATCTTGTTGCTTCTTCAGACCTGGAATACTATTATGGCTTTCCTTATCTAAAGCAGCAACATGTAGAAGGTTCATTACTAACTTACATGTCTTCTCTTTCTTAATTATTTATGTGAAGTCTTTTTTTCCTTTCCCTATTCTACATATTGGCCTAAGCCTTCAACTGTTGTATTTGCAATAAACTGTTGGCAAGGATTTGTTTTCTTTTGGGGTAATATCATTGATTTCTTCAGAATAAACATTGTATAACATTTGATTATGTAAATTATGTTGACCTATGATTTTTATAGAAGTGTGCATATTGAATATATACTTAGTTTTCTAAATTAGTACACGCGTTGATGTCTCATTTCAAGGTATGGTAACATTCTCACATGAGTGAGTTAAGGTTTTTCATAGAGGTTTCGATTTTTTTTTTTTTTTTTTTTTTTTTTTTTTTTTTTTTTTTTTACATGGATATTAACTTTACTTCATTTTCTTGAAAAAAGAAAGGAAGTATCTGACATGATGATCAGGAGGGATATTCTTTTTCTCCACAGGATCTATCTCTAACGGGATGAGGAATCTCCGTTTAGGCATTGACATTTTATGTTGAAGTTGTTAACAACATTTTAAGATAAAAGCATAATTCAACTAACATAAACTTTGTACTCTCGACCAAGAAGTCAGAGGTTAAAATCTCTCACCTTATATGTCAAAAAAAAAAAAAGAAAGATAAAAGCTTGAACTAATGGTTAATTTATTATCGATCATTACCTTTATTATCAAAAAATGAATACAAGACAGACAAAGTGAACATAAGTTAATAATAATTGATATGTACTCTTGATCAAGAGTTCAAAGGTTTGAATTTCTCTACTCCCAAATGTTGATGAATTAAAAAAAAATAAAAACAGAAAAATAAAAAACAAAAGTCCCATTTGATAAATATATTTTGTTTTTAGTTTTTTTGTGTTTGAAAATTATGCTTGTTTCCTTCTAATTTTTTAGTTCTCTCTCTATCTTCCTTAAAAAACCCATTTAAATTCTCTCTCAAAAAAAAAAAAAAAAAAACCCATTTAAAATCTAAACCAAAATTTAAAAACCAAATCAAGTTTTTAAAAATCACATTTTTCAATTCAAAAATTGGTTTGATTTTTGAAACATTTTTAATAGTTAATAAAACAAGAAAACTATACGTGAAAGTAATATTTATAGATTTTTTTGTTTTTTTAACTTTAGCTATACATTCAAATATATTTTTCCAAAAGGTGCAACATATATATATAAAAGTAATAATAAATATAAGAAATAAAACTAAAAACAAAATAATTATTGAGAGCTATGGTGGAAAACACACCATAGCTTCGATGACAAACCACAAGTGGAGAATCTCTTGGTTTGAAGCGTGGGTAGCGTGCGAAGCTATCCCCTCAAATGTGCCTTCTGGTTCATGTTGAGTTAGATGTCCTCCAAGTTGTGAAATTGCTGCTCGATGAAGAGGAAGATGCTTTTGAACTGTCAAATTTTATTATGGAAGCCAAAACCCTAATTGCTACTAGGAGTATCGAGGGGATAGTCTAAGAATTCATAATGGTATGACCCATCATTTGGCCCAAAGAGCTTGTGCTTTAAATTTATCTGAGAGTTGAGATAATTGTTTCCATAATTGGCTCTAAGCTTTTAATGCTATAGACACTTGTACTGGTTATTCCACTAATGAAGGTTCCGGTCCGATTTTCGGCTTTTGCTCATTAATTTTAATGAGGTATTTTTCTTAAAAAAAGAAAAAAGAAAGAGAGAGAGAGAGCTATGGTGGGATATTTGAAAACTATGTTTGGCTAATGGAACTCACAGTCACAGCCCTCTTCCGATCACATCAATGGCTGCCAATTCCTCTTTCAAACTCTCCAAATTCTCCAATTCCCTCTCCAAACCTTCCCGCTACTCCACATGGTACTCCCCACCGCCACCTTCGGGGCCGGCGGCGGCTACAGCCAATCCTCTTCTCGCCGCCGTCTCCACAGCCATCAACAACGCCCAAACGAAGCCTCTCGCCTCTTCTCTCCGGCGGCTCCTCCCTTCCTTCAAACCCCACCATTTCATCGACCTAATCAACCATAACCCTTTCTGTCTCTCCCCTCTCTCTCTCTTCTCCTTCTTCAACTGGCTCTCCTCTATCCCCACCTTTCGCCACACCCTCCAATCCTACTGCGCTATGGCGAATTTCCTCTGCGTCCATCGAATGTTCGAAGAATCTCAATCGATCGTTCGATTTCTCGTCTCTCGCAAAGGCAAGGACTCGGCGGCTTCGATCTTTGCTGCGATTCTTGAAACTGCAGGTACGCGTTGTTCTAATTTCGTGTTTGATGATTTGATGATTGCGTATGCGGATTCTGGATTCGTCTCCGATGCGATTCAGTGTTTTAGGTTGGTTAGGAAGAGCAATTTTCAAATTCCGTTTCGTGGTTGTGGTTACTTGCTTGATAAAATGATGAACTCGAACTCCCCTGTTACGGTTTGGACCTTTTATTCGGAAATTTTGGATTCTGGATTCCCGCCTAAAGTGAAGTATTTCAACATTTTGATCAATAAGTTCTGTAAAGAGGGGAACATTAGAGATGCCAGGTTGATTTTCGATGAAATTGGGAACAGGGGTTTACGTCCTACAACTGTTAGTTTCAATACCTTGATTAATGGGCTCTGTAAATCTAGAAACTTAGATGAGGGTTTTAGGTTGAAGAAGATCATGGAAGAGAATAGAATATATCCTGATGTTTTCACCTACAGTGTTCTGATTCATGGGTTGTGCAAGGAAGGTAGGTTAGATGATGCAGAACAACTGTTTGATGAAATGCAGCAGAAAGGATTAAGGCCAAATGATGTTACAGTTACCGCTTTGATCGACGGGCAATGTAGGAGCAGACGAATTGACTCAGCCATGAACACTTATCAGCAAATGTTGACCATGGGAGTGAAACCAGATTTGGTTATGTATAATACACTCTTAAATGGCCTTTGCAAGGTTGGGGATGTTAGTAAAGCTAGGAAACTAATTGATGAGATGAAAATGGTGGGGTTGAAACCAGATAAAATCACTTACACTACACTCATAGATGGTTACTGCAAAGAGGGAGATCTAGAATCTGCAATCGAAATTAGGAAAGGAATGAATGAAGAAGGGATTGTACTTGATAATGTAGCTTTCACAGCCCTTATTTCAGGTTTTTGTAGAGATGGAAGAGTGATGGATGCAGATAGGACCTTGAGGGAGATGATGGAAGCTGGGATGAAACCCGATGATGCCACGTATACTATGGTGATCGATGGGTATTGTAAGAAAGGCGATGTAAAGACGGGCTTTAAGCTGCTGAAAGAGATGCAAACCAGTGGCCATAATCCCGGTGTCATCACTTACAATGTGCTTATGAATGGACTGTGCAGACAAGGACAGATGAAGAATGCAAATATGCTATTGGAAGCAATGCTAAATTTAGGAGTTACTCCAGATGACATTACATACAACATTCTTTTGGAAGGGCACTGCAAAAATGGAAGAGCAGAAGATTTCCTTAAACTCAGAAATGAGAAAGGAGTCGTAGTAGATTACGCTTATTATACTTCTTTAGTCAGAGAATATGATAAATCCTTAAAGGATCGGCGAAAGAGGTGACGAAAATATGTTGTTGAATGCAAACTTGACTTCTTTCAGTTTGCCAGAGAACCTTTGTTTCAATGCTTAGGATCTTTGGAAGTGCACTCCACCAAAATGAAACAACATTGAATTATTGGGGCTAGATAAATGATTATCCATGCAAGAGGCAGCCTGAAGGAGTTAAGAAAGTAAAAGGGATTTTGGTGTTATGGGTTCAGACACTTTTGAGGACACCAATCTTACAAGCTTCTTGCCAATCGAGTAGGACTAGATAGTTGTCTCGTGAGATTAATCAAAGTACACATAAACGGGTCCGGATGTTTATGGAACCAAAAGGAAGAAGAGTGTAGCTTTGGAGGAACTCTTTCTTCTTATAATGTTTGCAACATCTTCCATGGACAATCTTGATGGTAAGGGATTGTTTGAAAATTTGTTTTGAAAATTATTATTGAATGCTTGTAAATATTGAAATCACTTGTATCATAAAGTATTTGAACACTAATAAAGAAAACTTTTAAAAAATGATTATTCAAACATATTTTCCAAGAACTTTTTGTTTTATAAAACAGAACCTATTTTGAAAATAGTTTGCAAACAATCCCTCAAGTCATTGTTGGCATGGAAACTAGCCTTCTGGACATGGTCAAAGCAGAAATTCAGAGTGGAGAAGCATGTTATTTTTTGCTGCATGCTTTTGTATCCAAATTAAGGAGAAATTGATGCAATAATAGGAGAAACTTTATCTATTTTGTTCCTCCATTAATTGGATTTATTTTTTTAAGTTTCCTTAGGGTTTTTCCTTTTTAGTTTGGGTTTGGGCAAACAATGGCAGGGTGGTCTGCGATGATTATTGGTGTTTTATTCGCTGAGCTATGCTTAGATTGACAAGTTTAAGTATTAATTTATTTTATTTATACATTGTGTTTATTTCTTATTTCAATATTTTTATTTTTTTTTATTATTTTGATGTGGAGGTCACTTTGACTACTGTATTACAACTCATGTATCCTATTGATTCACTTTTAGTTAAAACCTGTTTCCATTGTCCTTTTTTAAGGAATAACCAAGCCTATCATAGGCTTTCTTAATATCAAGAAGACAAAACTCGTTTTATTATCTGTTTTTATCTTGAATAGGATATAGGACATTCAAAATCGATCAACATGTTAATAGAGATCCTCTCCGAGAGACTAGAGTTCTATCAAATATAGAAATCAATTTATCCAAATCCCTTTTTGTCTACTAATAAATGTCATAGCAACTATCATACATAAGACATTGCAAAGGTTATGAGTGAAATTAATATTTTGTTGACCATTATCGGTAACATAATGTTATTAATCGAACATAAGCAAATTGTAGTCATAGAATCTTCCACGAGTTTCGAATATTTGTGGTATGAGGAGTGGATTAGGTCTTGGAGTTTTAGTCGGACATATTTGATAAATGACTTTTTCAACCTCTTCCCCAACAAACACTTGGTTGAGCTACTTATTTTCAAGGAGGAACATCAATTCTAATAAACTAGCACTATTTTGGTTTGAACGTTTACTTTGGGAGTAATTCATTGAATTACTTAGATGTAAAATAATAACACCACCATTATATGGACCAAAAGGTAGTAGGGGTTTTAAAATTAGATAGCGACCAAAAATGATGCGAAACCGACGTGTATTTGGTCTCATCTGATAACCATTTGGTAGTTTGGTTTTTGGTTTTTGAAAATAACGTTGTTTTCTCTCAATTTCCTAATCATGGTTTTTTATCTTTGTTAAAGACACATTTGAATTCCTAATCAAATTCCAGAAACAAAAACAAGTTTTTGAAACATACTTTTTTTAAACTAAAGACCTCTTTATCATTAATACAAAGTTTTATGTCAGTTGAGCTATGGTCATGTTGGTTTGAAAACAAAATTTTCTTTTTAGTTTTAAAAAATTGGATTGGTTTTGAAAATATGAGAAGAAGATAGATAAAAAAAAAAAAAACCAAAGAAAAAATCAAATGGTTATCAACAGGGCTCTAGTTAAAGGAAAAAAAAAACCCATAGTCTTAAAAAACCAAACTAAACTGAATCGGTTGACAAAGATGTCCGAACATATCAAACCGGTTTGGTCCAACCAGCTCGGTCGGTTTTTTTTCGAAAAATCCATGCCCTTTCCCTCCAAAATGATGTAAATCTAAATAGTTGTGGAATGAAATAAAGTAGAGAAGAACTAAAGGCCAAAGCCGAAAGGAAGAAGGCAACAGGCTGGCATTAGACAGACTGGCTTCTCGAACAAAACACAATTGGGGGACCAAACCAAATTCAACTCTTTAAGATTTATATTTCAAACAAGACGGCAAAGTCTTGCCATTTTCAGACCCATTGCCCTATAAAATCAAACCAACAAAAACCATTCTTTTCTTTTTGCCCTACTTGGTTTTTGGGAATGCTGTCACAATGTTTCTACAACTACAAGTGGGGTTCACCAAAAGTGCTTAATTTATAAGCATCTTAGTGGAAAAAAAAAGAATATTTTGTAACACTCTTTAAAAATGCCTCTTAATGGAGCACTTACACAGACTAAACACATTATTTTTTTTTAATGCTTTTGATTTTCATCGAATAATGTTTTTATATTGCTTACAAACATGATGATTTTCGGGGAGTGTATTTTTTTTTACAACATGTAGGGTGGAATGATTCGAATCATAGACCTCTTGGTCATTAGTACAAGTTTTATGTTAGTTGAGTTATGCTCATGTTGACTTCAGAGAATGCATTTAGTCTTGTCAACAATTGCTCCTTAATAAATCCTTGGTGTAGCCATAGATTTAAGATAGCGGTAAAGGTAAAACTTTTTCTCAAACCTAAGCTAGAAAATTTCTAAGAATCAACTAATAAATTACTTAAAATTCAACTTCTAGTATGTTTAGATCTATTTTTTTTTCAAAAATAGTTAGTTAAGTAGTAAAAACAAACAAATAAATGTTGATGGTCGATTTTGGTCAGAGGAAACTCACCTGACCTTCACGTGCCACCAACGGTAAATTTGTAGATGAGGGGGAAGACGTGGCCTGCAAAAGAGAAAACTTGCACACCGGTGTGGTGCTAGCCACACCGCCTCCGATGCTTAAGTCAGAAAACGGAAGGGAGAGCTAGAGAGCAAGAGAAGAGAGTCGAGAATTGAGTTTGGGTCCCCTTCTTCAGTGGCGAAGAGGGGTATAAATACCTGCTCGTGCTCCTAGGGTTTTTAGGAATTCGGAGGCGTTTTCGGGACCAACCAGGCGAAATCGGGGCGGCTAGAGGCATCAGGGACCGAGAGGAGGTGACCGAGCTCGGCCCGCTTGGGCCAAGTTGGCCCGGCCCTTTGGTCGGTTCTTCCTCGGGCTCGGTCTCCTAGCCATATTTTCGCCCGGACGTCCTCGTCAGCTCCTTGTGCGTCGGGTGGTCCAAAATTGCCTATAACATTAAGCCCCCACTCTTGAATTGGGATTCAGGTGCGACTTAGTGCTATCGGTTGAGCTCCTTAAGCCCGATTTAAGAGTAATGATTCTTGCTCTGTGCTGACTTTCGTGTAGATTCATTGCTATCCTGCATTATGGGATAGAAATAGACAAAACAAAACTCCCTGAATAGGGGTTAGGTGAGATAGAAATGAGAAAAGGTGAGGGATTACAAAAGTGGTGCTGGTCGGCCTCGGGAAGAGGCCGAGCGCTGCCATCCCCCTTTTAGCGAGGCCCCCGTACTTGGTCATTCGGAGTGCATCATTTCAAATCCAGGGGTTATCCACAAGTAAAATGTAGGAAGATCTCACGATCCTGCATCAAAAAGTTAATCTCTGCAAAAAGAAGAATGAGGGAAGAGGCTAGGCTCGGCCTCGGCCTCATGTCCGTTTTAGCTCAAAACTTAGCTCCCTGCATTCATATGTTAGTCTTTGTAGGAAAATAATAGGAGAGTAAGCTAGAACATGTAACCGTTGGTTAGACATGCTAAGCTAGTGTGCCTTTTGTTTAATAGAGAGTGCATATCCCCTGTTACTTGCTTTTTGTTTAATAGGGAGTGCATATCCCCTTTGCAGCCCCCAATCTCAAGTAAAACTTCATTAAAACATAAAGTACAGTTGAGTAAATAGGAGAATACCTTTAAAGTTTGTGCTCGGCCTTGGCAAGAGGTGCTCGGCTTTGGCAAGAGGTGCTTGGTCTCGACCTCCGCCAGGTGAGCTTGACTTACATGAAGTGCTTGAGCGAGTGTTTGAGCTCTGAGGTGAGGTAGACTTGGGTGAGGTAGACTTCGGTGGTCCAGGCTCATGCAGTCTCAAGTTTGGATGAGGCGAGGTAGACTCGGTAGTCCGGGCTCGCCCAATGTGAGGATGCTCAGGCCAGATGAGGTGAGGTAGACTCCGTTGGTCCAGGCTCACGTAATCTCAAGCTGGATGAGGCGAGGTAGACTCGGTAGTCCAGGCTCGCCTGATATGAAGGTGCTCAAGCCAGATGAGGTGAGGTAGACTCGTTGGTCCAGGCTCACGTGATCTCAAGCTGGATGAGGCGAGGTAGACTCGGTAGTCCAGGCTCGCCTGATATGAAGGTGCTCAAGCCAGATGAGGTGAGGTAGACTCGTTGGTCCAGGCTCACGTGATCTCAAGCTGGATGAGGCGAGGTAGACTCGGTAGTCCAGGCTCGCCTGATATGAAGGTGCTCAAGCCAGATGAGGTGAGGTAGACTCGTTGGTCCAGGCTCACACAATCTCAAACTGGATGAGGCGAGGTAGTCTCGGTAGTCCAGGCTCGCCTGATATGAAGATGCTCAAGCCAGATGAGGTGAGGTAGACTCGTTGGTCCAGGCTCACGTAATCTCAATCTGGATGAGGCGAGGTAGACTCGGTAGTCCAGGCTCGCAAAAAGTGATGGCTCGTGAGGTAGACCCAGGGTCCAGGCTCACATTGTCTCAAGCTGATGGGGCGAGGTAGACTCGACGACCCAGGCTCGCGTTTCGTGATGCTTGAATCGGTTGTCTTGTGCACACTCCTGAATACTGAACTTTAATGGTGAATCAATAGGGCTTCGACATTAATTGAAATTTTACACTTGAATAAGAAAAACTACTCAACCTATACAAGAGACAGAAACAGAAATAGATAATGTCTAATTACATGATAAAATGCAATAAATAAGAAGCCCTAAAACTCCATAAGTTCAGATTCAGTATCGGTGGAAGTGTGTCCTGCTCGGCCTCGGCCCATCCTCTGGTCGGCCTCGGCCCTCTGTGGTTTAACTGTTTTCAGCGCGGTCCAGTAACACTCTCTTGATTCCTTCTGTTCTCCTTTGACGACTCCCACACCATTCGGAGTTGGAAACTTTAGCAACTGATGGTAAGTTGAAGCTATGGCCTTCATCTCATGCAAGGTTGGCCTTCCTAGGATTGCATTGTAGGCTGACATACAATCCACAACTAGGAAGTTTATCATCTTTGTTACTGCATTCTGTCCATCCCCAAAGGTCATAGGAAGTTCTATGCTACCTTCTGGGGTCACTCTCTCTCCTCCAAATCCTACAAGTGGGGTAAGGCTTGGCTTTAAGAGTTCCCTCTCTAACTGCATTGCTTTAAAGGCTGTTAGAGAAAGGACATCAGCCGAGCTTCCTCCATCAATTAGGATCCGATGGATTTTCACATTGGCCACAATTAGAGTGACTACCAGGGCATCATTATGTGGCTGATGAATACTTGCTGCCTCAGCCTCGGTGAACTCCAAAGGGGGGGACGCCTTTGATAGATGGACAGAGTACATACCTCGATACTCTGGTTCGAACCTTGCTTCCCTGGCAATAGCTTTCCTCTTCCTGCTTGAACTTCCTCCAGCTGGTCCTCCAAAGATGGTTCTGATCTCTCGTAGGGGTTCTTCTTTGTCTCGGTCATCTTTGGTCGGCCTCGGCCTCGGCCATCCCTGGTCGGCCTCGGCCTTGGGCTCGCCGACGAACTCCTTCAAATACCCATTCTGGATCAATGCTTCGATTTCATCCTTCAACTGGATACAATTCCTGGTTGAATGTCCATGGTCTCGGTGGAAAAGGCAATACTGGCTCTTGTCTCTTCTATCGGGACTTGACTTCATTCTCCCCGGGAATTTCAGAAGTCCCGTATTTCGGATTTCCATCAATACTTGCTCCTGTGGAACAGCTGTTGGTGTATATTTCTCGAATTTACCAAAGGGATGTGCTCGGTCTGGTCGGCCTCGGCCATGGTCTGGTCGGCCTCGGCCATGGTCTGGTCGGCCTCGGCCTCCCTCGTCGGTCCGCTGCTTTTTATCCTTCCTACTGTCGTGGTCAGATGAAGAAGACCTCTTGTGTTCACGTTCTGACTTCTTTGACTTGAGCAACTCTTCTGCGCTCATGTATTTCTGTGCCCGGGAGACAAACTCTGCGTAGGTTCGAGGTTGGCTCTTACCTATTGAATTGAGCAGTCTCTCGTCTTCCAGTCCGGCTGTTATGGCTACCAGGGCTGCTCCCTCGCTGTACCCCTCAACTTGTAGTGCTTCATCATTAAAACGTGTTATATAATCACGCAAGCTCTCACCTGGCCGTTGCTTGACTGTTAAGAGGTTGATGTGGGGCTTGCGCTGTTCTCTGGCTCCCATGAACTGTGCAAGGAATGCTCGGGTTAATTCCTTGAAAGAGCTGATGGATATCCTCTTCAACCTTCCAAACCAATGCTTGGCCGATCCTGTCAGGGTGAAAAAGAATGCGCGGCACCTGATTGCGTCTGAGACACCGTGGAAGTCCATCCAGTTTTGGTAGGTATTTAGATGCTGCACGGGGTCTTTCTTGCCATCGTACGGTGTGAAGGTGGGTACCTTGAACTTTTGTGGCACCTCGGCTTTCATGACTTCTTCGGTGAAGGGCGGGTCGACCCGATCGACTAGTTCTTCCAAGTCTTGGTCTCCGAGGTCCATTGATTTCTGCAGGTCTCCCTGAGGATTTCCGAGCTCCTTCAGTGCGTTCAGAAGCTCGGTCTTCCAGGGGAGATTGTCTTTCTTGGCCTCGGCCTCGGCCAACCTAGCCTCGGCCTCGGCAGCCCTGGCTTCAGCTTCGGCAGCTCTGGCCTCGGATTCGGCAGTTTTGGCACTTCTGCGCTTCTCCTCGATCAGATTCCTCAGGTCTGTCTTAGTATGACCATAGCTTGGGGTAGAAACTGTGTAGTCACGTCCCCTAAGTGTGCTTGACTCTGGACTCCTCAAAATTGTACGATCAGTAGGCTTGAGCCCCCTGATCTTACTGGTCGTGCTGCTAGTCTTCTTTCCCTTCGATCTCGTCTCCGATTCTGCAGTGTACTCGATTGGCTCCTTCCCCTTCCTCGGATCCTTAACCAACCTCTCATCAGGGGTTTTAGTGCTAGGACCAGGTTTATCCAAGATACGAAGTATCCTGGACAAATTATGATCCATCGCACTTACTTTGTTTTCGAGAGCAGCAAATTTTAGATCAGCTTGCTTCTCTCGGGATGAGGGCAGTGGAGACCGAGGACGAGGAGATTCGGTCTGAGGCCGTTCTCGGCCTTCTTCCCGTGACCTCCGCTAGTGGCGGTCACCATCCGAATTTTCTGTGTTTATGTCTTGAATTCTCTTCTCCATCCCCTTACTCATGGAATGACCGATATGCAGATTTGGCAAGCTTTCTTCCCCACAGACGGCGCCAACTGTTGATGGTCGATTTTGGTCAGAGGAAACTCACCTGACCTTCACGTGCCACCAACGGTAAATTTGTAGATGAGGGGGAAGACGTGGCCTGCAAAAGAGAAAACCTGCACACCGGTGTGGTGCTAGCCACATCGCCTCCGATGCTTAAGTCAGAAAACGGAAGGGAGAGCTAGAGAGCAAGAGAAGAGAGTTGAGAATTGAGTTCGGGTCCCCTTCTTCAGTGGCGAAGAGTGGTATAAATACCTGCTCGTGCTCCTAGGGTTTTTAGGGATTCGGAGGCGTTTCGGGACGAACCAGGCTGGATCGAGGCGGCTAGAGGCATCAGGGACCGAGAGGAGGTGACCGAGCTCGGCCCGCTTTGTCGGGCCAAGTTGGCCCGGCCCTTTGGTCGGTTCTTCCTCGGGCTCTGTCTCCTAGCCCTATTTTCGCCCGGACGTCCTCGTCAGCTCCTTGTGCGTCGGGTGGTCCAAAATTGCCTATAACAATAAAAACTGCCCATTTAAATCTAACCCAATTAAGACCTTTCTACTTTCTCTCAGAGATGGTAGGTTTAAATGAGAAAATTTCTAGTACTATCGTAGTATGAAAAAATTTCCATACTGCTTCCACTTATCAATTGTCACAACAATAGCATTCAAGAATTGTGTGGGTCCATAAAATAAACTAATATATCCTCTAATAACGTGTCAAACTATGAATGAAAGTAGTATGCCAAAGCGAGCATAACTCAACGGTAGTTAGCATATACCCTCGACTAAGAGGTCAGAGGTTCGAATCTCTCAGCTCCAAATGTTGTTGAACTCAAAAAAAAAAAAAGAATGGAAGTAGTATATACGACAGTAGTACTAGAAATTTTCTCAGTTTAAATCTCCACTCTAATATGTAATGCAATATTTAAATAAAAAACCAAAAAAAATCATAAACACCAACACTCAGTGGATCTAGAAAACTTAGGAAGTAACGAAATATATAAAGAAAATTAAAAAAAAAAAAAAAAAAAAGTTTTTGAGTTGGGACAAAATAATTTTGTCCAACTGGAGAATATCCACACAAGAAAATAGAGTAAAAAAGATATTTGAACAGAAGAAAAGACATTATATTCGTTACTTAATTCAAATTTAATGCTGATTTAAATTGAGTTGATTAAATTTGGAAAAGAAAAAGTGGAAATTTGAAAGGGCATATATATATATATATATATATATATATCTGTATTGTTATGTACAGTGAGTAGTCAAGTTGTTTGTTGGTTGGGTTCTCGATAACTGCTTCTGCGAACCAAAAGCGCTTTCTCTCACCTATTTTCCAGCTGTTGCTTACCAATTCCCTCTTTGCGTTCTTATCAAGTTTCATCAATTGATACAATGAATTTATTTGCCCTTCTAAATTCTTCTTCTACTTCATTTATCCAACTTTCATTCATGCCTCGATAAAATGTGGTTGTCAAAATGTGCATAGCTCAATGATAATTGATATGTACCTTTGACTAAGAGATCAGAAGTTCGAATCTCTCACTCCAATTGTTGTTGAACTCAAAAAGAAAAAAAAGTGGTTCTTTATAAGTTGGATCTATCGACTTCGAGAATTCTTCTATCTAATGAATCCTTGAATTAGTTCAAAATATATAAGAAATACAGTTTAATTAGTTAAAACATATATCATCAATCAAGAGGCTAGAGGTTTAGATTTCTCCACCTCCAACATGTTGAACTCAAAAAGTCAAAGTGAGCATAAGTCAATGGTAATTGACATGTACCTTCGACTAAGAGATTAGAAGTTCGTATCCTCCACCCTCAATTGTTGTTGAACTAAAAAAAAAAATGTGGTAATTCAATTATAAGCTGGATCTATCAACTTCGGGAATTCTATCTAATGTGTATCCTTGAATTAGTTCAAAATATATCAGAAATATAGTTTAATTAGTTAAGACATATATCATCAATCAAGAGATTAGAGGTTCAGATTTTCCCATCTCCCACATGTCGAACTAAAAAAAAGTCTAAGTGGTTTGATTTCAGGAATATTCAATCATGTATCTAATAAGTTGTTGAACTTTGAAAATTGTGTCTTATAAATCTATAACTTATTAAATGCTCTTTTTAAAGTTAAGAACTTAGTAGAAACATGATTGAATATTCCTGAACAAAACTTGTAATTTCAACTTTTTAAGTGTCAAACCACTTGGATGACATTTAAGACCCTATTAAGAGTTTGTTTATAATCTATTGTTGTAAAATTAGTGGACCATACTTTACTATCAAATGTTATGTGAGCAATAATGTTCAAAAGCTTACAAATATCCTTCTCTATATCTCAATCCATTCAAGATCAAGTTAGTCAATACCGTGTTGATATAGCGATGTGACTCGAAAAAACTTTCTACATGAAGTTAATTAATGATTCAAGTTCCATTCTATTGTTAGGGACAATTGACCCTTCACAATTTCCACAATATATATAGTATGGTATTATTCGCTTTAGAAATAAACCTTCACGACTTTACTTTTGGTTTCACTAAAAAATTTCATACAATAGAGACAATTGTCTTATATACCTCCGATCTTCTCTTTGTCTAGCTAATGTGAGACTTTCATCATTCTTCCAACAATCCTACCCTTAAATAAAAGACTAGTGAGCTGCCCCTCAACTCTTTGTCCATGTGTGCCAACTCACAGTTCCTCGAGAGCGTGCTCTTTATCTAGGTTAAATCCTCTTTTGGAGCACACACAATGTTTGTCTTGATATAACACATCACGAATCACATTGTAGGGACATATATACGATGTCAACTACTCCTTGCCACATTAACTATCATCTTGTCAAACAAATATCTCATTGAGCTTCTATCTTTCTATTAGACCACCCCCTTGCTCAATAGAGATCTCTATTACTCACCACTTTTTTTCTAGTGATTTCACGACTTATATCACTTCTTTGTTTTGTCGCTTGAAATTTATAATTATAACACAGTTAAGTTCAGACATATACCACTTGTTAAAGACAACGATTAACTTCTTCATAATTTGTCATAATGGTGTAATATTGTCTACTTTGAGCATACAAGTCCTCGTGACTTTTCTTTCGGTTTCACCCTCTTACCTTGTGTATCCTCTCGAAGCAAATATCCAATCCCATTGTAAGCCTATATATGTGTTTATGCACATGGACAAAACAATTATCTCTTCTCAATTCATCTTATAGATTTTAAGAAATCATATAAAAAGTTAATTCCAGAAACTCCATAAACTCTCATCAATTTTTTAAGAGTTGAAAGATTACACAAGTATAAATAGTTGAAAGTAAAATTTTTCATTCTTCATGAAAATTTCTAGCTCCACTCTAACTTACGCAATGTCCCGACTCGATCCTCTCGATCAGGGTAATTCTTTTGACTTCCATTTTTTTTTTTTTAAAAAAAAAAGTAACTTTTTTTAAAATCCCACCCATACCATGGTGAAAGATTTGATGCATAAAATAAAAACACACACTTACAAAATAAAAATAAAAGTAAGTGAATTGAAATTTGAAGAAGACATGAGAGTGATGACATGAGTAATACGAAACGACAGAAAACGTGTAAGGGAGAGCCACGTGTCATCAAACGTAAACAATGAGCAAGAACGAACCCGAACATATCTAATCATGTCTGTGTCGGGAATAATTAAGGTTAACGGTCTTTTTTTTAATTCCAAAATTCATTATTATTTTATTATTTGTGTGTCTTTTATTGGATTTGTTTAGGTCGGCAGATAGGATTAATTTTGAATACTATGATGTCTTCTTCTTCCCACCCAAATTAAACACTTATTTCTCTTGTCTCCCTTTCTTCTTCTTCTTTTTTTAGTACATCAACATTTAGGGATGGGGTTTCGAGCCTCTGACCTCTTGATCGAAGGTATATGCCAATTACCGCTAAACTAAGCTTACTTTAGCTCTTGTCTCCCTTTCCCTGCCTTCTAAACTGTATATAATTATATATTATGTCTTTATTAAAATCTAACATATGATTGAGACTTGAGTGTGGTAAATATATGAAGAGAGATTTGAATAAATAAAACGTAATTATATCGTTTTTATTATTATTAATTTTTTAGTTCATAGTGAATATAGCTCAGTAGTGATCCAAGAGTAAGAGAGGTTTAAATCTTCTTACCTCCAAATGTTGTTTAATTAAAAAAAAAAAAAAAAAAAATCGACTCTAGCACTCTAGTAAAAACATGTTGTATACTAGGCTTTTATTGGCTTTATATGTGTGTGTATATATACCTAAATATTTCACATTTATAATTAAGGTAGGACTACATATACATAGCTCTAACAATTATATAAATTAATTAATGTAAAAAATTTAAGAGTGTAATAAGTTGGTTTTTTTTTTACTTTACTTTTTTTGGTCGTTGTCAAATTAAAAAAATTAAAACCGACCAAACTTAAACCAAACCCATTAAAATCTACAATGGTTACTCGAACTAGACCAACCAGCTATTTATAGTCTTATGCTTCAAAAACCAGAACCAATCAATAAATATAGTTAACTCGATCAAATTTAATCATTTTCACCCATTTCAAATTTAATGATTTGAGTATTGTATCAGTTTTGTGGGACATAAGAAGTCTACAGACTTCCTTTTCATAGGGGTAATTTTTGTCATGTACATCGTCACTTAAACAAACTGGCCCATGAGTTGGCTCAGGAGAATTTTTATTCTGCTCTTCAGGAGTGGATGACAAATTATCCTGATTGACTAATTAGCTTGCATGTCAGGAGCGTTCTCTTTTTTGTATCTCCTAGAGGAGAGTTCCTTCCGTTTAATGAAATAATTCCTTTTGTTGTCCCAAAAAAAAAAAAAAGCTTACAACCTTGTTAACCCAAAATAAAAATAAATAAATAAATCTTATGTAGAACAAATTTTGTTTTATTATACAAAGGTTTTTTTTTTTAAACTTTACACACATACACATATACACACACAACCAAGTAAATATCCCAAAACCCTTCTAGTCTTCTCTAGAACCCTCCACAGGCCCTAACACGTGTAAGAATCTGCACCGTCCATCATCATTTCAATCCACTACAGTCAGCTCCACCGAACCCAATTCTCCTATTGGCCAAATCGTACTCGACCCACATATTCTGCTGATGAACGTTCCCGATTATATTACTCCCAAACCCGAGCCTTCCTGACCGTCCGATCCCCACGCACTTCACTCCTTTTTCCACTTCCGTCAATACCCCTTCCCCTTTCCCCACCAAAATCTCCACCCCGTTCTCGAACTCGAACGACATGTCGCCGATCCTCCGCCCCACCTCCGCCGCCGCCCCTCCGTCGAAACACATGTCGGCCACGGCGGCGTATTCGTACCCCTTCTTCATCATGGGCCCCACCAGTCTCACCACCTCTTCTCTCACCTTGTTGTACGCTTCGTCCACTAGATAGCTCAGGTCCGAACCGGAGTCGATCATGGTCTGCCCCGACCCGGTCCGGTCCGGTTTGAAGACGGCCGGGGAGATGTCGAGCCGCCTTCCGGCTATTTTTATGCCATTCATCGGGAGGGTGTAGGCCAGTGGGTCGAGATTTGGGGAGCGTTGACTTTTGGGGAAAGTCAACAAGCTGACGTATTTGAACTTGGCGGAACTCGGGTTGTCTCCGAGGTAGAAGGACCCGGTTGGGTTGGACCCGGTTCGAGCCGGAACGCAGTAGGAGAATTTGGAGATTTTGGCCTGGGAGACGAAGGAGAGGCGGCCGGTGTTCATTCCCAAAATACCCCTGTTTTCGGTGGAGGCCTGAGCGCAGCCGAGGATGACGGGAGGGGTAGTAAGGGAATTGGAGAAGGTGAATTTTTCTCTGACGAGATTGCCCTCGGCCAGGGTGCCGTCGGCGTAGAAGTAGGAGTAGTGGCAGAGGCGGTTCTGGTCGCAGGAGGTGGGGAGGGTAAAATCGGGAATTCGGGGTTTGCAGAGAGGGTGGTTACAGGGGAGGAGAGAGAAAGAGGAGGAGAGAGAAGGGTCGAACGACGTCGTTTTGGGCTTGAGGAGTTTTTTCTTGTCGTGGCATTGAATCCAAGAGAGCTGGCTGCCGGTGTCGAGGACCAAGTCCGTCGGCTGCGGCGGCGTTCCGATGGGGAGAGAGACGACGAGGGCGTTGGAGTATTTGAAGGGGAGCTTGGCGCCGGCGGACGACGGCGTTTTGGCGGTGGAGTAGAGGGAATAATTAGGGGAGGCTTTTTTAGAGAGAGAAAGAGAGGTGAGAGGGAAGGAGAGAGAGAGGGAATGGGATTGGGATTGGGAGAAGGAGAGAGAGAATAGGGAGAGAGAGAAGAGAAGGAGAAGCATGGTTGTGGGTTTTGAATTTTGATGGCTTTTGATGGGATTGGTGGTGTTGGGTGTTGGGATTCTATATATATATATATTGGAAAATTGGAGGAGAGAGAAATTATTCCAAAGGCTGGCGATTCTACATTGTTGGATGTACGATCGACAATTTAAATTTTGTATTTCAAGTTTTTTACTAAAATTACGAGACAATAAATCCAACCATTGATCTTTGAGATAGTAATTCGTGACCAGTAATATATGGAGTTAGGAGACGGTAACATTTTATTGAGCTATGTTCATATTTACTAATAAAATGGTATTTTAACGACTAGTTATGTGTCAAAATGAATACAACTCAACAGTAATTTGATATGTAATTTTGACTAGGAGGTTGATGTTCTAATCCCCTCCACCTCGAATATTGTTGAGCTAAAAAAAACCAAACAAACAAACAAATCGTTAAGTTAAATGCTGTTTTTTTTTATAGGTAAGTTAAATGTTGTTGAACTCCAAAAAAAAAAGAAAAAACAGTTAAGTTTTGTTTGTTTTACCTCTTTATATATGGTGTTTTTTTTAGAATAGACGAAGTTATATCTTTTAATTCCAACAATGAGTGAGGGTGGAAGGATTTAAATTTCTGTTAGTTGAGTTATGCTTAAGTTAGTTTGACATGTTTAGAATTTGTATCAAATGATCATTAGAGGATAATGGGATTTTGAAGGCTAACATGAACATAGTTCAACTAACATAAAACTTGTACTAATAACCAAAAGTTCTGTGGTTCAAATCTTCTTACCTTACGTATCGTAAAAAAAAATATTTTGAAGGTGTATCGAATAATTATTAGGAGATAATTATTTTGTATTGAATAATTTGTTTGAGAAAGAAAGGAAAAAAGAAAAAGAGGGAAAGAAAGAAGGGGTGGGCATAAAACCACCAAAAAAGAAGGGCAAAAAATTGGAAAAAGGGGGAAACGCGTTTTCCTTCGGCGGTTACATCATTAGTTTAGAGAGAGAGAGGGAGAGGGTTTTTTTTTTTTTTTTTTTTTTTTTTTTTTTTTTTTTTTTGTTTTCTCTAAAAAATAATCATTAACTATTTTATTTATTTATTTATATTTGAAGAGAAAAATAGTTTTTTTTTTTTTTTAGAACATTAACATTTGGGGTTGGGAGATTCGACTTTATTTGGTGAGAAAAATAGATTTTTTTTTTTTTAGTACATCAATATTTGGAGGTAGGGGAATCGAACCTCTGACTTTTTGATCGATAATACATGTCAATTACCACTGAGCTATATTCAGTTTGACAGAAAAATAAAGTTATGAGTGAGGAAATAGAAATGTTTCTATTAAATTGCATCGATGTATGTATTTGTCATTTTACTATGATAACGTTCTTTTTTTTTTCTTTCTTTTCTTTTCCTATGTTTACTCTTTTCTCTTTTACTCTTTTCTTTTTGCTTCTTAATGATTAATTTAATGTTCTAAAGTCCCTAGCTAAAGTGTTTGATGATAATTCTTATGTCTATCTAATTTCTTTTTAATTCAACGATATGGAGTTCAAAGATTCGAATTCATGACCTTTTAGTTACATATATATATTTTACATAAGTTGAGTTATGCTCTTGTTAGTATGTCTATCTAATTTTTAAATTTTAAAAAGTTTTTGTTACTATCTTTTTTTTTTTTTTTTTGTTACATCTCTAACTTTTAAATTATTGTAATTCATTTAAGAATACTTTTGGTTCTTGAATTTTCATGAAAATAAACAATTTAGTCATAAAACTTTAGTTTGTGACGATTTTTTCCATGTACATCCAATTTTGTAATAATTTAGACCACGTACTTTAGAATTTGCAATAATTTAATCCCTAACGTGAAAAATATGGTTAAGATTTAATGAGATTTTTTTACATAGGTAGATCGATAAACGAATTAGATTAGTTTCTATAGTTATATTGTTATTGGAATGATAACATACCAATATAAGCATAATTTAATGGTTAAGATATTTTTACTTTTTTTACCATGTTTAACAATAATATTTAACGATACTTCAATTTTTTTTTACAATGTTTAACAATTATTGTTATGGAAAGACTGATCGAAAATCTTTTAATACGTTAAGAGTATAATTGAAAATTTCAAAAGATGAATGACAAAATTAAAAATTACGTAAAACATTAGAGACCATTTTATATATTGAGATTAAAATTAAAAATTAAAACTAATTTTTAGTTTTAAAAATAATTAAAAGTTATATTTTGTACCATTTGCCTATTTTATTTGATTTATGCTGCTTGAAGAATAATCATGTTGCCAAAATAACTTAAAAAATTATGAAATTAATATTTAAAAATGATAAGATAATATTAAGTGATTCCATTATTGTGAATTGTCTCATTAGCTCAAGAAAGACTTAAATGATAAGACTCAAGTTCAAAATGATAAACATGAATATTATAAAGTAATATTGAGTGGATCATGAGTCTGACATAAAAATATTGTTATCATTTGACAAAATTGGTTATTGATGTTTGATATATATATATATATATATATATATAATATAAATAAGAGATTCTAACCTCTGACCACTTAATCGAAAATACATGTCAATTACCACTAATCTATGCTCGTTTTGACATCTTTGATAAATATTATGCTATTTTTTTTGCACTATAATCAAATCAAATTATAGTTAAAATTAATATGATTTGTTATTGTTTTTTAATATCGTTGAAATTCTTAAATTTGTACCACGAACGAAAAGAATGACCCCGTCTTTATTTAAACAACACATTACCTAAAAAGTATGTGATTTCAGAGATTTTTCTAAAATAAAAAAAAAAAAATAAAAAAATAAAAAAAAAAAGTGATTTGAGAGACATTTTAATTGTCTCAAGTCTTATTTTGATAATTTACTTATAAAAAAAACTTATTTTGATGAAATACAATATGTAGATAAGTATGCTTTTAGTAGATTTTGGGAGAATAGTATACTATTGAGAATTTTGTATATAATTAATTGCTAATATATATACTTTATCCTTTTTTTTTTCTTATATATAGGATATAAAATGAGTAAATAATTTACACAATACTTTTTTTCTTGGAGTTAAACTTCTCGCTCTTTTTTTTTTTTTTTTTCTTTGTGTTCATAATCATATTATTTGTTTTTTCTTTTAGGTTGATAGCTATGTTGATAATCTTTAAGGATGATTTTTTAGAACATATGATCAAAAGAGTGCACCCTTTTAGTTTAATAATTCTATCTTTGGACAATGAACAACGTAGTAAATTATATGTTTTGGTCTTTTCGTTTTGACAAATTATCGAATTACTTTGTTTCATGTATTGAATTTTGTTTGGATACGTTGGATGTATTTTTGGACAAATTATCATATTTCTTAAATAGATATTGACTTTTATTATATTATAATATATTTTGTGCTATTCCATGATGAACTTTCGGATATTAAAAAAAAATCAAAGATATAAGTTAGCGCAAGCCTGCGTCGGCATAGCTCTGAAAAGAAAATACAATATATAGGGCGACACAAACTCACGTCACATAAACCGTTTTCGCCAATGTACGTAAGTTGCGTTAGGGTACATTGATCTGCCAACATGTTTGTGCTGACAAATATGTCGATGAAAATTTTGAGCCAGGAGTTATTTTTGCCGATGCAAAATTGACCTTTTCCCATGCATTTGTGCATCGAGAAAGATAAAAATTGTTATAATGTATTGGTTGAAGTTACATGTCAATTACCGTTGAACTATGCTTACTTTGGACAAGATTTACACAATACTTGATGCAACATAATATTAGGAGGTTTTTTTTTAATAGGAAAACTTTTTTCTTTTTTGCCTAGCAATATGTAGGGTAGGGATTCTTGTTGAGGTATGCTTTAGGTTGGCCCATCGGTTTGTTTATTTAATTAATGAAAGTTACATTTTTAATTAATTTATTGAGTATTAATTGTTTAGATTTTAAAGTCCTATATATATTAATTTCCTCTCCTACCACACTCACAATATACAATACATTCAATCTTCTTTGGTATCTCTTCTTTTTCTCTTTTTAATTTAAAAATAATTGGCCAAAACAAGTGTTCTTTTAGTGTTGAGCTTTTGACTCGGGGAGCTCAATCTCTTAACAGAGAGTGGTTTGAATCGTTTCATTATTATATTATGAAAACGTCTCATTAATAGTGTCTTAGATTTTATACATTTTTTAGTCATAACTCCTAAAAATTTTAGAATCGTAAGAAAGGAAGTGCATTTTCTTACGTAAATTATCTTATATGTATTTTGCTATAAGATAAAACTGAATTAATTTAGAATACGTTGAGACACATTTCTGATCGTTTTTTACTTGAATTTTATAACTCAAAACTACCACGAAAATTTTAAATATTACCATGATAGCTAAAATCAATGGACACATGAAATTGATCTTAACCTAATGCCCTTCACATGTAAGGCTAAAAGAAATTGAGTTTTCATATTTTTTTTTAGTTCAGGATTCAAACATCTAATCTTTTGACTGAAGATAATATACGATTTTAATTAACCAGTTGAACTATGTTGAAGTCAACAAGTCCAAATGTTATTAACTTGAAGAAGGTCAAAACTCTTTTAATTTCAGTCATGATTAATTTAAAAATGACTTAGTTATAGATAAAAACTTTTTACACATTACGCGCTTTGTTATTTTACATTTGTTATGATACATTAAAAAAATTATGATCAACTTTTTTATGGTACAAAATGGTTAAATTTACATTTTTAATCCAAATACTTATAACTTTTTAGTTTTAATTTGACTCATGTGATTTTTAATTTTTTTTTCAATATCATCTTTCATCTTTTTATTAAAGTTTATGAGTTCTCTTCGTTATTGGTAAAGAGTAACAAAAACGTGAATTTTCATAGCATTATAAATCATCGTCAACTTAAAAAGTAGCAAAACCAAATTACTATATCCAATATTGTTTTAGTATGCAACAAATAATTATTCATAAGTCAAAGCAAACATAACTCGGTTAAAGGTTCGAATCCTCCCACCCTTAAATGTTGTTGAACTAAAAAAAAAAAAAAAATCATAAATTTTTGTGACTCATTTTCGAGTACTATCACAAATGAATTTTAATATACATGTTGGATTTTTGTGTCCATAACCGATATTGTTTTAGTATGCAACAGATAATTATTAATAAGTCAAAGCAAATTGGCGTGTATCCTCGACCAAGAGATTAAAGGTTTGAATCCTCACACTCTCAAATGTTGTTGAACTCAAAAAAAAAAAAAAAAAAAATTATTCATAAATTTTTGTGACTCATTTTCGAGTACTATTACAAATGAATTTTAATATACATGTTGGATTTTATTTTTTGTGTCCTTAAATGATGTAAACATTTGGTAAGCTTTCAACTAAAGGAGGGGAAGATAATGAAATTTTCGAACACTAAATTGAAACTAAACGCGTTATCCAAAAAAAAAAAAATAAAAAATAAAAAAATCATATATTGAAAATAAAGGAAAAAAAATAAAAAGAAGCTAGTCTATGACAATATATATTGAAGGAAAATGATTTAAAAATGAGTCTTTATTGGGGTCATTTTCCTTTGATTTCTCTCCCACTTTTTCTTTTGTATTTTTATTATTTATTATTAAAATTATTATTTTTGTCTACTTTCTCTTTTGGCTTCAATGCGCGTTCTTTATTAATTAATTGAAGTAATTTGTTTCTAAGTAGCTTTTTTTTTTTTTCCCTAAAAAAAACTTGAGATTCTATTCATATTATCTTTTATTTATGGGAACAAAATGTGTGGGACCAAGTGACCTTCATGGGTGGGTCCCATTAAAATTGATAACTCAAAATCAAGACATTAATTATATGTATATATTTTTAAATATTATTATGCAATTATATTAACCACAAAATTAATTTCTCCTAAAGGATGGTTTTTTTTCTTTTTTTTGAGTTCAACGAAACTTACAGGTGGAAGATTCGAATCTCTAACATTTTGGTTAAGGATACATGTTAATTACCGTTGAATTATACTCACTTTTTTTTTTCTTTTAAGTATAAAATATATGTGGTTTGTTTTCCATTCCCAAACAAAAAAAAAAAAAAAAAAAATTGAGGTGATAATGTTATATATGTTTATTTCGTTTTAATTTTTAAACTTCAATATTCTATTCAACTCCAAAATATATATATATATATATATATATATATATATATTTTATTTAATTTCTAAATTTTGTTAAAGAATTATTTTAGTTTTGTTGTTAATTATTTTTATTAAGATTTTTTTGATAATCATTTGGTTTTTGGTTTTTTAAAATTAAGCTTACAAACACTATTTTACCTCTAAATTTCTTTGTTTTTCCTCTTTTTTAAAATTGTTTTCAAAATGCAAGCCAAATTATAAAAACTTAAAAAAAATAGCATTAAAATACTAGTCCTTTTCCTTTGAAATTTGTCTAAGACTCCTAATGTTCTTTCAAGAAATGTGAGAACAATTGTAAAGAAATGGTAAAAGGAAACAAACAAAATTTTTAAAAACCAAAAACTAAAACGAAATCAGTTATCAAAACGAGTCTTAAGTTATCTAACAAGTACTTAACAAAAACACATCTTTTATTCATTTATTTGATAAAAAAGGTTTAAATGGACAAGTATTTGAAGTCATAAACAGTAGAAACTTTTGAAAGTCTAAGAATCAAAATCAAATAAATATAAAATAATGAACCCGAATAAAATTTAAATATTTTATTTGACACCTTTTTTTTTTCTAATAATGAAGAATAAATGATTTAACAACACTAAAAAAAAAAAAGAAATTAAAAAGAAGATTTTGAAAGGTTGCACAAGAGAATAGTGCCACGTGTTAATGTGTTAAAGGAGAAGATAAAATTGGAATTAGGTGGGAGGTTCTGAATTTTTGTGGCTAAATATAATGTTTTTGAGACAAAAAAAAGAATTATGTGTTAACATCAAAATCAATGTGGTTGAAGATTGAACAGATGTAACTCTTGATTCACACATGTTTATAAAGAAATTTAGTGGGATGTACACCTCATCCTCTCCCTTTTAAACATAATTTTCAACAAGTCCAAGTCTAAATTTGTATAAACTATATTTGAATTAAATTGTAAAAAAAAAAAAAAAAAAAGGGAAAAAAAATACCTTTTTGGTCCCTAAGTTTTGAGCAATATGTGCGTTTGGTCCCTAAGTTTTCAAAATAGACCTTTTTAGTCCCTGAATTTTGAGAAATATGTTTAAAAAATCCCTAAGTTTTCAAAATAGACTTTTTTAGTCCATAAGTTTTGAAAAATGTGTTCAAAAGGTCCCTAATATTATTTTTTCAATTTTTTAAAATTAATACTTTTTAATTTTTTAATTTACAAAACCATTCAATATTAAAAAATAATACAAAAATATTAATTTAAAAAAGATGAAAAAAATAATATTAGGGACCTTTTAAACCTATTTCTCAAAACTCAGAGACTAAAAAGGTCCATTTAAACCTATTTCTCAAAATTCAGAGACTAAAAAGGTCTATTTTGAAAACTCAAGGACCAAACACACATATTCCTCAAAACTTAGGGACCAAAAAGATAATTTTCCTAAAAAAAAAAAAAAAAACTATCATAAGTATTTGAGACTTTTAGTTTGAATTTTTTTTAAAAAAAGTATAAATTCTTGTCTAGTCTTTAGACTTTCTTTTTTGGTTATTATACTCTCAAATATTCTATTTTGATTGGTGAAAATTACTTACCTAAATGCTTGTTTTGATCTCACTCCTAAATTTTCCTACTGCAATTTTAATAGGAATTCCATGCAATATGGGTATCACCTGAACTTGTGCTTAAGCCACATATATGAAGTTCCATATTAAATTGAGAGATAAGTGTTTGTCAAATACACTAAAAGTTTAACTAGAAGAACCCAAATGAATATTTATATGGAAATTTTAGATCCTAAACGAGTTAATTAATGAGAAAATTTATAGGCTATGTGTTCAGCAGTAATTGACATGTACCCTCGACTATCAGGTCAAAGGTTCGAATCCTTCCAACCCCTAATGTTATTGTTGAAGTAAAAAAAAAATCATAGGCTATGTATACACACGTTCGATAACTTATTTATAGAAATTAAAAAAATGGCTAATGAAAAAAAAAATGTTATATTTGGCCTTTTTAAATAAATATATTTAGTTTGAATAAGTAGTTAAGATAGGTTGTGAATCGATAATAGTTCATGTTAGATTATTTAACAAAAAAAAAAAAAATGAAGTTGAGACTAATGAAAAAAAAGAAAGAAAGGGAGTTGAGAAAGTTAATTCAAAGTAGAGAGGGGAAGGTGACCAAATTGGAAGAAACTTAAATTCTTTTAAGTAATTTGAAATTAGGTAAAGTGGAGGTGTTTTGAAGGAGAAGATATTCTTACACTAAGGGCCTGTTTGGTACAAGGTTTTTGGAGATGGGAATGGGCAAGGGTTTCTAATACCCTTGTTTGTTTCAAGATTTCTGTGGTGGGCACAGGAAATAACGCATTCCCAGGCATCATTTATGCCCATAAGCAAGGGTTTTCTATGTCCTTTCAAAAGCATGGATTTTCTCTTTTTCCATCTCTTCTTTTTTATTTTTATATGCAATTTTATTTTGAATATAGTTAATTAATTAACTAATGGATACTAAATTAAAAATAATATAATAAATTATTTAATTAGATTAAATAATAATTTGTCAAGAATTTCATTTTTTTTAAACAAATACTTTTTTCTAGGACTTTTAAACAAATACTTAGTCCAAGTTTATTAAAGGGATGTAATTACATATTTACTAAAATTATAATTAACTAGTCAATATTATCAAAAATATATTTAATTATTGAATTAAAATCATTTAAATGAATTTAGTATAAAAATTCATTTTTCAATAATTATAATTAATTACTTATCGATTATTTATAATCAATTAATTACTTTTTTAAATTTCCTTATAATAAATAAATAATCATATTATTATTAAATATTTATCTAATTAATTTTTATGGATACAATATATTAAATTATTGTAGTTAAAGATATTTATTAAAAAATTAATTAAATAATTTTAGTTTGTTAAATTAACATAGTTTATCCCATTAAAATCATTTCATGATTATTATTTCATTAATTTTTATTAATAGTTTGAATTAATTTTGATTATGTTATTGATTAATTTATTAAAATTACATAAAGTTTACCTGATTAATTTTAAAAAATAAGTACAGACATAATTTGTTCTCATAAAATCCTGATGACATTCCTATGCACAACCAAACACAGTTATCTTTGATTCCCAGCAATCTTATTCCCAGGCATAGTATTCCCAGACATCATGTATTCCCAGGCATCTATAAAACCTTAAACCAAACGGGCCCTAAAGTGTTGTGAAAAAGTTTATATGTAATATTATTGTCATTTGTATTTTAGCTACATCACAATTATGGAAATTCTGTTCAACCCTGCCTATTTGTGTGGGTCCCATCTTCTATACAAAAAAGGTCTATTAGGAATTCGACTCGATATTATATATATACATGTAAAATAAAGAGTCGTGAAATTAGTACTAAGTGTGATAACACATCTTTATGTGAGTGATGTTATCTTCAAATGGAAGAGAACACTTATCAATTTAAGGAAACAAAATTCTTTTTAACATCTGTGTTATTTTGGATAGGTGTTTTGATTCTTTTGATATCTCCTAGTTAGTAAAACCGCGTAATCTCATTATTTTATAGTGAAAATTTTTAAGAGTTGTCTTTCATGTTAATGAGATTTTTCATGTAAATGTTGGTGTTCTTAGTTTTCTTTAATTGACATGGGAAACCCAAAACAATGATGTAGGATTCTCTAAATAATATAATAAAATATGAAATACTGTTGTAGTTAAATATAAATGTAAGTAGTTTTAAAATTAGATTATATTGTTTATTTTATTTAAAGGCAATGTTAATGGTTTAAACCTAGAAATTATTCAATAGAACTAATGTGTTAACATAGTTCTATCCCACTTATTAATGGAAAAATTATTTAATGAGATATTGCATTAATAACTATTGGATGTAGGTTTGAGAGTTTGTATGTTTCCATTTTCATAAAAAAAAAAAAAAAAAAAAAAGAGTTTGTATGTTTCCTGGTAGCTACGAGATATAAATTCGAAGTACTTACACAATTTCTTTTTGATATATCCAATGGTGCAAAACAATCTACCACGTGTAGCAGCTTCATCCGATAAATTTTTTCTCTAAATTATATTCTATAACTTTTTAAATAGTCCATACTTGAGAATGTTAGATATATTTTGGGACTATTTATGTTTAACCATCATGAGGTGAGTCACAAGCTTCAACAAATAATATAACTTTAAAAATAAAAAATAAAAAAATTAATAATATAACTTCTCTTTCACTAAAGTACTACCATTATTTCTATTAAAAAAAATGCATCAACAAATAAATGAAGATTAAAGACAGTACTATCTAGACATAAAGTAGTCTATGGTTCCAATCTTCCACACCATATGTTACCAAAAAAAGAAAAAAAAAAAACCTAATAATAATAATAGATAAAGGAAGGTTAAATTTTAGTTGTGATCCTTAAAATTAGTTCATGTTTGTTTCTAATTATTTGGATTTTTTTTTTTTTTTTTTGGAGGGAAGGAGAACTTCATTTTTTTTTTTTTTTTGACAATATGTGGGGTGGGAGATTCGAACCACAGGCCTCATGGTTATGAGTACCACTTTATGCTAGTTGAGCTATGCTCTTGTTGGCTGGAGAACTTCATTTTGGACTTTAAATTTTAAAAAACTTAATTTAGTCACTCGAATTTCAATAAATTTAAATTGAATCATATTATGATTGAAAAATGAGTTAAAACTAATTTGGATGATTATCATCTACATGTATGTTCACTTAATAGTATATAGTGGTAAGATTATAGCATCAACATATATTATACCCCCTCGCATAGACGACACATCAAGAAAAGATAGAATCAACCAAAATAAGTATAGTTGAACGGTTTTGGCATGTAAGAAGAAGAAGAAAGAAAAGAAAATTGAAAAAATAAATAAAATTTATCTTGTAAACAAAAATTAAGCGTTTAACATATCAACTAGTGTAATTATTTATCATCTTTTTAGTTTTCAAACATGAATGTTCGAATCTAGAATGTTTTTACTCACAACATGATTAAAGTTGAATGGCCTAAACCCTATGACCCTAAACCCTAGAATTTTAATTTTTAAATTGAATCACAGACTTTGTTTGATAGTCATTTAGATCCCGTTTGATAACCATTTCGTTTTTTGTTTTTGGTTTTTGAAAATTAAGCTATAAACACTATTTTTACCCACAAGCTTCTTTGTGTTTTTTATCTACCTCATTTCCCATGTTTTCAAAAACCAAGCCAAATTTTGAAAAAAAAAAAAAAAAAAAGTAGTTTTCAAAAACTTGTTTTTATTTTTGGAATTTGGCTAGGAACTCAAATGACTGCTTAACAAAAAATGAAAATTATTGTAAGAAGATTGAGAGAAAACAAGCACAATTTTCAAAAACCAAAAACAAAAAACGAAATGATTATCAAACAGAGCTTTAGCTTTTTGTTTTTATTTTTGAAATATAAACTTATAAACACTACTTCTACCTATAAATTTCTTTATTTAATTTTGTTATCTACCTAGCTTCTTCCCATGTGTTTCAAAAACCGAGTCAACTTTTGAAAACTAAAAAAAAAAAATAGTTTTCAAAAACTTTTTTCTTTTTTTAATTTGGCTAAGAATTCCAATGTTTCATTAACAAAAATGAAAACCATTGTGAGAAATGAAGAGAAAACAAGCATAATTTTCAAAAACCAAATGGTTTATCGATAGGGACCTAATATAATTTTTTAAAAAAAGTTTTAAAGATTGTTTCTTTCAATAAAGTGACTAGGGCCCATGTGTGTTTGTACGTATACATAAATATACATATACATATATATACTTATACATTATATACATACTTTTTTCTTTCTTTTTTAGCTCACAACAATATTGGGGCGGAGAGATTATCAAAATATATATATATATATATATATTTTGATATGGGGTGGAGAGATTCAAAATTCTCTCACCTCTTGGTCGAAGTTATATGTCAATGACGACCAAAGGTTAAAATGTCGAGGTCTCAATTTTATGAAAATGT
The DNA here is from genome assembly GCA_017139565.1 of Luffa aegyptiaca. Classification (NCBI taxonomy): domain Eukaryota; kingdom Viridiplantae; phylum Streptophyta; class Magnoliopsida; order Cucurbitales; family Cucurbitaceae; genus Luffa; species Luffa aegyptiaca. Next base: position 3,304,271 of record CM029396.1, read on the forward strand.
CGATGGACATTTTTGGAAAAATATTTAAAACTAAAAATTCAAAAAAAAAATATTTAAAATAATAAATAAATGTTTTACATTTTTAAAATAAGTTAAAATACTTATTATAAATATTATCTTCATATTAATTACATTTTGTTGTCATTTTAATCGATTTCTGTACGGTATAATGGAAATGTCGATACACCCATTGTATCGATGTCGAACCCATGAACATGTATAAATGTCGATGGATAAATTTAATACATTGATTACGACTGAGTTATGCTCACTTTGACTATTGTGTACATGTATATATATAACATTCCCATTTGGAAGATTTAGAAAGATAAATTAGAGAGAAAAAAAACTTTAAAATCTTAATTTTTTTATATAATTTTTTAATCTAAGATAAATGAAAAAATGAGTAATTGTCTCTCTTCTTCATCAGGGTTAAACAGTAGATGTTAATGAAAATGTCAGAGTCTCAATTTTATGAAAATATCGATAAAATGTTGATGTCGAGGGATATTTTTAGAAAAATATTTAAAATAAAAATTCAAAATTAATATTTAAAATAATAAATACATGTTTTACATTTTTAAAATAAGTCAAAATATTTATTATTAATATTATCTCCATATTAGCTACATTTCATAACTACTTTTTTTAATATTTTATCAACTTTTTTTACTGTATAATGGAAATGTCGATTCACCCCTCAAGTCGAAGTCGAACGCATGGACATGTGAAAATGTCGACATGTCGATGAAAATATAATACATTGCTTCTTCTTTCTTCACTCCAAATCAACTTAACAATAACTTTTTTAAAAAAATTCATAATATAACTTTTAAAATGTTACAAATCGTTTCTCTCTCTCAACGGAGAAATTCTTAGGTGCTCTCAATGCAATAAGACGAGTAGTTTTACATCGTTGGATGTAAGAGAGAGAAATTGTAAAAATTCCTCAATTTTGTATCCAACGGTTATTAGGGGCAGACAAATTTGAAGATGTACATCTGATGGTTTTAAAGAGAGAACCTCATTACACCGGGAGCACTCAACAACTAAAGTAAACTAATTTATAACTTTAAAAATTGACATTTCTCTCACGAGTTTTTAAAATCTCTCTTTATCTCTAAGAGGTGTGGGGATGGTTCTAGTGAAATGACAAAGACTGCTACTTTTGTATGGTTTCGTCCCGTCTCTTCCTTTGTTACTTCTTTTGCATGCAATAAAGTTCACTGTGAAAACGAAAGCCACATCACTAAGACACATTTTTCTTAATTACTATTTTCAGTTTTGTTAGTTATTTAAAGTAGCCTTTAGTATCGAGTTCGCTCGATGTTTTTTAATGGAGATTTGAACCTCAAACTTCTTGGTCAATGATATATAATATGTCTTGGTCATTAGTTGAACTATACTCAAGTTGATATAACTTCATACTATATTCTGTATAAAAACTTCTGGTCTCAACTATTGATTTTCTACTCATTATTTAACAAGAATTCAAATTTATTTGAAATCCAAAGGCCTCGTTTGATAACCATTTAATTTATGGTTTTTGAAATTTAAGCTTATAATCACTACTTCCGCCTATGAGTTTTTCTTTGTTTTGTTATCTACTTTCTTCTCATGTTTTAAAAAACAAAGTCAAAATTTGAAAACTAAAAAAGAAATATATTTTTTAAAAACTTGTTTTTGTTTTATGAATTTGGCTAAGAAGTCAAATGTTTCCTAGGAAGAAAACAAGTATAATTTTTAAAAACTAAAAACCAAAAACCAAATAGTTATTAAACAGGACCTAACATATAACTAGCTAGTACATAATATTCGAATGACCAAAAGATGAGTAGCTACCCAAGATATCCGATTACATCAGTTTTAGAGATCAAAATAAAATATTCAAATTTATCGAAACCCAAATGAATTTAGCACAAAAATAATTCAAGAACAAAAATCAGATATATATACAAATTAATCAAAGCAAAATAAATAAACAAAGATTGAAAGAAAAAAAAAAAAAAAAACAAAGGATCACGAGAGGAAAGGGATCACGGGATGACTAATTAATAATACAATCAATCAAAAATTAATGACATAAAAACAGACCAAAATTTCACATAACTCTTATGACATGTTTGGAAGATGCCAAACATTTTTCAATAAGGTTTCTAAAAAGCACTGTCCTTTTCACTTTCTTTTTTTTAATTTTTAATTTTTATTTATTTTTCTTTGGACTTTTCTGTTTTAATTAGTTTGTTAGGCTCCAAAAATATCATCCCTATACTGTGAACAAACCCTTATCACTTTTTTCCCAAATTAAAGCACACTCTTCCACATGTCAAGAAAATTAAATTTTCAATTTTTTATTTTGAGAAATTTGATTGGGTTCATTGAACTTCAATAAATAGGAAAATTTATGTATTTTATTAGTTAAGCTTTTAAAAAAAGATTTGTTGACTAATTATTAGCATTGTTATTCTAGCTAGTAGTTGGGCAAGACAGTTTTTATGGTTTAGTTATATTAATTTGGTTGTCTTGGAGGCTCTTTGAATTTTTTGTTGGGGGAAAAATGAAAATGTATTTTCAAAGACAATATTTTTAAAAAATAATAATAAATTAGGTTGGATCGATTTTGATAACTTAAACCAATGTCTTAAGATATTTAATGTCCTCATTAATCTAGATATTAATTAATTATAATCATAATAATAATCACTAATTTACTTTAGGTAGGATTTCATTATAACCATAGTAATTATTGAGTGATTAATATTTATTTACAATCGTCTTTTACTACTATTTTTACTATATTATATCTAAATTATGTTGGAACTACAAATTGTTTCACAAACTTTTTTTTAACAAGTTACAACTTTTTTTTTTTGAGTTCACAGCTGTTTTTGGATATACTATATAATATCATGAGATTTTTATGTCAACGACATCACCTAATTTAAAAAGTATCGTGAATCTATAAAATAAAATAATGTATATACTAGGTAAGGTAATATTATGGAAGAGAAACTTATTAACATGGTAACCTAATTTTTTTCTATAATACTTCGTTTTATTGTTGTATATAAGAATAGCATGGCACGTGTGACGAAATAAAATATGAATAAACTTAGAGGGCGTAGGTTTTTTTTTTTTTTTTTTTTTTTTAAGTATAGTATGATACAGTAATTTTAAAAAACGAAGTTATAATTTATTTATTTTTTCTACTAAAATTGCATTTGTTCATTTTACAATATGTTTCTTTAATTAGAGAAGGAACAAATAGAGGCACATGGATGTGTATATGCTGGTGACCATTGGTTTGACTCAATTTTATTTTATTTATCTCTTCTCTTTTAAAAATAAAACTTTAATCTTGTAATGGAATGTTTAATTTATTTAAATTAGTTAGATTTTGGTATATATAAATAAGGAATCCAAATAATTCAATCAAATTGTAAAATTTGAATTGAGCTAGTTAGATATATCATACACATCGAATATATAATGTGTTATGCATCACAATGAAGAAGAAGAAAAAACGAACTCATCAATCCATACTATTTTAAGTTCTTTTATGCAGATAAGCCAACTCATGAGGGTTAATTTTCATTGCAGATAAGCCGTTTTATTGTTATATAATTTTAATGTCATCTTTTTAAACCTTCAACTTAAAGAATTATGGATTATTTGTATTAAATATTAATTGAGTTTTTTTTTTTTTTAATTTTTAATTTTTATGGTTCATGGTAGATATTATTATCATGATGACAAAAGTTGTAATAAACTCTTAATTAGTTGAGTGCATTGTTTTCTGTTATTTTAAGTAGTTATTCAATCAGATGACATCTATACTTAATTTGCTAGCTATTTATATGTCTGACACCTTTCAATAAAGATAAGCAAATTTATTTAGTTTAATAATTATGACTAGACAAAACTATTCCGATAGATATTTTGATACCTCTAAGGATGTTTTTTAGTTGAATTTGGTATCTTTGAATTACTTGGAAATAATCTATTCTAGTGTTGGAACTTAATCTAGTATAGGCTCTTTACCTAAAAAATAAAATTTGGGTTTTGAAGGGAAGTTTATATGAGTTGGTAGGTGAATAGAATCTTTACTTAATTTGCTAAAAATTGAAATCTTACTATTTTTATATTTAAATTAAATTAGTTAAAGTAGCCCATGAATTTTTGTCCCTTTATGAAACAAAAACACTTAACTTTATTCAGGTTTATGGAATCTTTGTAGTGCATGTCTTCAATTATTGATGACTCTTGAACATTGCACACCATACATAGTCTATAATATTCAATTTTAAATTGGAGAAACAATCTCTCTCTTTATATATATATATATATATATATATATATATATATATATATATATATATATATATATATATTAAGCTATCTAAAGCTTGAAACTAGCTAGATTGATTGGAATATCTTACCAAACAAACAAATAAAATAGTGGAAATATGATATTCAAACTTTATTTTGGTAGCTAACTTTAATTTGTAGTGATATATTTTAACCTTCAAACATTTTATTCTTATTCCTATTCTTGGCATTTATCAGCCATTTTAATCTCTACTTTACATTTTTTTAAACTATTTAATAGACAAATGATATAGGTATATATTTTATCCATACTTAAGTTAATAAATGTTTAAGTAGACTAACATTTAAAGTTAGATGTAGTGGATTTGGTATGAAAGTTTAATTTCAAAATGACTGATTAATATAATATTAACAAAAGAAATATTTAGAATAAATTTGTATACAACATTTAGAGATTAAATTAGATATTTAAAAGTTTAAATCCTATTTTGGTCTTTCGACTTTCAAATTTGTTCTATTTTGGTTCCTAAACTTTCAAAATATCCATTTTAGCCCTTGAACTTTTAAGTGGTTCTATTTTTGTAATTTTTAAAAGGTCTATTTTTAGTTCCTAAACTTTCAAAAAAACTACTATTTTGATATACATTTATTTTAATTTTAACGAATTATTGATGTAGTTTCGATTATATATGTACTAGTATGTTAATATGAGCATGATAATTTCCAACAAAATAAGTTAGAGATGAACATTAGACAAAACAAATTTAAGATAGAAAAATAACACAGCAAGGACCAAAATGATTATATTTTTTAAAAACGTTTAAGAACTAAAATAGACATTTTGAAAGTTCAAGGACCAAAATAGAACAAAATTAAAAGTTTAGGCCCCGTTTGATAACCATTTGGTCTTTGGTTTTTGGTTTTTGAAAAATAAGCTTATACACACCTATTTCCCCTATAAGTTTATTTGTTTCAGTATCTACGTTCTTCCTTGTTTTCAAAACCCAAATCAAATTTTGAAAACAAAAAAAAAAAAATAGTTTCCAAAAACTTGTTTTTATTTTTAGAATTTAGCTAGGAATTCAAATAAATCCTTAACAAAGATGAAAACCATAGTAGGAAATTTGGGAGAAAACAAGCATAAATTTCAAAAACAAAAAACGAAATGGTTATCAAACGGACCTTAAATATCAATAAGACATTTAACAAATTTACGAGATTAAAATGAGATTTAAACTATATTTAAATATTTAAAGTTGAGAGACCAAACGAAATAACATTCAACGGGATTTGTATTTTTAAAGAATACCCACAAAAAAAAAAAGTTTCAAGTTTTAAATAGAATTTACTAAAACGTAAGAAACAAAAAAATATATGAATTTAATAAAAGCACCTATGAGTTCTTCTAATAAATAATATAAAACAAAAAAAATAATAATAAAAAAGGAAAGACATAATGGAAGATATATTAAATTACAATGTAAGAACCTCACCAGACAACTATTTTTTTAAGCTATCACTTTTTGTTGTTGATGAGATCATTAAATGCATTTTTATTGTGGAAGTGAGATAATTGACCAATGCAGTGTTTTTTTTTTTTTTTTTTTTTTTGAAGTAATCCAATGCAGTGTTTGGCAAGAGAAATTCAATCAACCAAATTTATATAGCTTTTAATCTTTTTAGGGAAAAAAAATAATCTATTTCTATTCTTGAATTTGGTTTTTTTTTTTTTTTTTTTTTTTTTAATTTTTACCTTCCATTTAAGTTTTGGTTCCGACATTTACCTTTTAAGATAGATATATAGTATCATAATAATCAGTTGTGTTATGTTCAAATAATTGACTATTAGAACATGATTTTATACATTAATTTGCTGGAGCTTTATTTAGAAAATTTCTTGTTCTAGTTCAGTGTGGTAGAGGATTTAAATCTCTGACTTTTTGGTCGAAGATACATGTTTTATACTAGTTGAACTATGCTCATGTTGACAAAAAAAATTCTTACTTCTTATTTTGTTGAAATTTGTTGGTAAATATAACAAAAACCTAACATAAGGTAAAAATTACGATACTTAGCCAAGTTTTTTTGGTAAAACAAAATTTAGGTTAAAAGTTGACTTACATAATTAGGAATAAAAATGGATACTTTCTTCTTTTTCTATTTTCTAAATTTTTAAAGACAAAACAAGAATTTGGTCTTAAAAAAATAGGATAAAATACACTACTTTTAGTAGGTGAGGTTTTAATATTGTTTTGGTTTGAATTTTCATCGAAGCTAACACTTTCAGGCCCATAACCATTTCGTTTTTTGGTTTTTGGTTTTTGAAAATTAAGCCTACAAACACTACTTTTACTCTCAAGTTTCTTTGTTTTGTTGTCTACATCTTTCCCTTGTTTTAAAAAACCAAGTCAAATTTTGAAAACTAAAAAAAATAGTTTTCAAAAACTTGTTTTTGTTTTTAGAATTTGACTAGGAATTCAAATGTGTCATTAACAAAGATGAAAACCATATAAGGAAATTGGGAGGAAACAAGCATAATTTTCAAAAACCAAAAACCAAAAACCAAATGGTTATCAAACGGGGCTTTAATAGTTATTGATTTTGATTTTGAAATTACATTTTAAATGGTACACTTTCTTTTTTTTTTTTAACTAAAATGTACACATATTTGATACTTCCTTTCTCATAGTCCTTCTTCATAGTTAATCTTTTTTCTTTTTACACATTTTTTCTCATTTAACTTCTTATCACAATTTTTTTTTTTCTATTCAATTGTTTCTCTTTTATGTATAGTTTACTTCATTAGATTTTCTCCACAACTACACTTTATCTCATTAACTCATTTATACATATTCTCTCAAATCTCACTAATGTATCTCTGTACACATATTATTTCTCTTACTTATATCTCGAGTTTGTGCATTGACTTTTCTCTAACTTATCTCTTTTTTTTTTTTTTTTTTTTTGTAATTTTAATTGATTTTATTTTAGCTATTTTCAATTCTAATAATAATTATGAAACAAATATTAATCAATCAAAAATACTTTTTTTTTTATCAAAAGTGTTTTTAAAATGTTAGAAATAAAACAATGACTAGATGTTTTATTTATTTATTTTGTAAGAACGACATGATGTTTTATTAATAAATATTTTTTCTCAATAAAGTACACATAGTGTATCAGTGATTTTTATAATTTTTTATTAATAAAAATACTCATACTAGGAGCTTTATAAAAAAAAAATGAAAAAGCACTCATACAAGGGGGAAGTTGTTGCAAATTGTGCAATGAATGGTATTTAGAAATGAATAATTGTTTACCTCTAAGTTTTTTTTGTTTTGTGTTAACTCATTCTCTTGTTTTCAAAAACCAAGTTAAATTTTGAAAACTATAAAAAGTAGTTTTCAAAAACTTGTTTTTGTTTTTGAAATTTGGCTAGGAACTCAAATGTGTCCTTAACAAAAATGAAATCATTGTAGAAATTTTGGATGAAAACGAGCATAATTTTCAAAAACCAAAAACCAAAAATCAAATGGTTATCAAACGGGGCCATAATGTTCCTAAGTTTTGGACCCCAAATGAATAATAATGTAGATAAGCTTCCCACCTCCGTTTTGTGAGGGTCGTTTTTTAGTTGTTAGCATTAATAAAGGTTTATTTAAAATAAATAAATAAAAAATGATTGACATGTACTGTGTCAAAGGGTTTGAATCTCTCTACACCAAATATTGTTGAATTAAAAAAAAAAAAAATCCTCAAAATTGGTGCCATGACAACTATCTCTCTACCCTTTGACTCAATCACTTGTTGTCTTTGGAGATGTCATCTTCTAATCCATGCTCCTTGGACCACTTTGGTCACCCCATTCATATTTCAAGTGAATATAATTAAATCTTCAAAATACATTGAAATGATTTTCTTTTAAGGTAGCTAATGAAATTGAATTGAGAAGATGAAACATCCTATTCACCCATTTGTCAACAATGGAAGGAGTGCACTAATATATTCATTTGTGGATAAGTATATATTGACCAATATAATAATTTAAAATATTTTAAAATTTTAAAATAGGAAAAGAGTTTTTTTTTTTTTTTTTTTTCAATTATTTGTACCTGAATTTCGTCTCCAAATGATATAGAGTTCAATGTACATATATAAATAAACATTCAACACAATCATAAGAATCAGTACCTACAAAAATAGTTTCATCTAGCCACAAGAACACCGTTGGATCATAGCCACAAATTTTCACTATAAGATTAAATTTCACTAAGTAAAAAAGTAAAATAATAATAATAATAATAATAATAATAATAATTTGTTGAGAGAGAGAGACAAAATACACAAAATGGGCATTTGTAACTTAGCCTTAAAAGTTGTTCATATAATGGAAGACAAAATTGAATGGAAGTTCATATGATTTATACACAAATGAAAAGGAACTAAGGAGCATTGCTTGTGGGATAAATGTTGGAGAAATGCTCATCATGTCCTTTAGGAGTATGGCCTCCAATATTGAATCCATGTGAGTGTTTCTTGTTCTATGCTTTTGGCTTGAATAAATATATGTTATATTAATTTTAATGGACACACTACATAAGATTAGATAGAATAAATAATATATTTTTATTAATTATGTTTAGAATACTTACAAATTTATACCTATCTATTTTGTCTATTATATACCATATATGTTTTTGTTATTATATGGATTATTTGTACTATATATATGACTCTTAGAATGATCTTCTTCATTAGGATTGAATATCGGAGAATGAGTACCTTTCTTCAAATGAATTTGAAAAATATCTTCTTCTTCAAGCATAGATCAACTTAACAAAGAGAGATAGAGTCAACCTGAACATAGCTCAATTGATCTAGACTTTTATATCATCCATTGAAATGTTTAATGTTCGAATTTACCCTCCTTGTTGAACTCAAATAATAATAATAAATCTAATAGCTAGTTCAAGTTACACTTACAATATTATTTTAGCATGTTATTTTTCTATTTTTTATTTATTTACTTTAGATGTTTTTTTAGGTTTTTTCAAGTCATTCAATGTAACAAAACCAAGGAAGAATAAAATATTTTTAAAAACGAACTAATAACAAGAGTCGTGGAACTACATACGACAACAGTTCAATAAACATTGTCAATCTGAATATAGCTTAATTAGTTAATTAGCTATATATTCTCAACCAATAGGTTAAAGGTTCAAATTCATCACCTCAAGTGTTGTTGAACTCAAAAAAGAATTTCAACAAACATTGAGCATCATAGCACTAGTCTAGTTTTATTTTTAAAAAAATAAATAAATAAGCCTTCTCTTCATTGTAAAGGTGGGAGATTTGAATTTTATGATTATTTTTTCTTTTTTAGGCAAAGGTAATATGTTTTAAAAAAAAAAAAAATCTCACAACCCAAGTTCAAGACACAAAAAAGGAGAGTTGAAACCATCTAGAAGAGCAACAATCATGTCAAAGATTGAAGGAATAGAAGTAAAACAAAATCAACGTAATAGTATTTTTTTTTTTTTTCTTTTATACCTAGCATTAAGTAATGCCTTAGTTCAACTAATGAACCAATATCATAAAATTTATGGTCAAGATGAGCGACTAGTATAAGGTTTGTACTTATGATCAAGAGATCTGTGATTCAAATCCTCCACCTCACATGTTATCAAAATATATATATATATATGTAATAATTGTTGTGGTCTTCATGTATGTATGTAATCTCCTATGCTTAGATATTATATGTTGTCGAACACAGTTCAATTGATTAAGGCATATATCCTTGATTAAAAAACCAAACATTTGAATCTCTCACTCTTACATGTTATTGAATATTGAACTAAAAAAACATATTACTATCTATTGTTCATATACCAACATTTCTAAGAATCACTTTCATACCCAAAAGATAAACTCAAATCGAGATTTTACCTAAAGAGAAAGAACACAATTATAGCTCTCTAATCGAGTTATAAATACTTTGATAATAGATACTTTATCACACACTACATAGTCCCAAATCCACAACTTACCAGACTCTATAAAAGATAAAACTATATGCCCATTGTGAATGGAAATGAAAGGTATAAATTTCAAAAAACTTTTAGAAAAGAAGTTTTTATAACTATTTGATTTTTTAATTTTTCTTTTTGAAAATTAAGTTTATAAATCCTACTTTCACCCATAAGTTTTTTAATTTTTGTTTTTGAAAATTAAGCTTATAAACTTGTTTATATTTTTTGAATTTGACTTGGAATTCAAATGTCTTTAACAAAGATGAAAACTGTGGTAAAGAAATTAAGAGAAAACAAGCATAATTTTCAAAAACAGAAAACGAAATGGTATCCAAACGATATCTTAAAAACTCATTTTCTCAATTTTTTGTCCTCTTTGACATATCTCTCTCCAACAAATTTCTTTTCTTTTTTTACTTTTTTTTCCTCTAAAACTTTTCGCTCTAAATGTTTCTCTCTAAAATAACTTTTTATCTCTCTCTAAAATTTCTCTTTTTATTTAACTTTTTTCTCTCTAAAATTTCTCTCTTCCCCTCTAATTTTTTTTTTCTTTTTTCTTTAATTAATATTTTTTACAAAGTCGGCCTGATATTCTCTCTAACATATTTTTCTCTATATTCTCTCTTTGAATATTTTTTTTTCATGTACCTAAATTTACTATGTTTTGAATTCTGTCTAAAAGAACATTTATATCTCTGCCAAGCTTGCAACATAATCTTAGTATCCTGCATAATGAAACAAAACCTCTCCTCTTCTTCCCATTTGAACATGTTTCATTAGTCAGTCCATGGCCAACAATAGAGACTAAATCGAAGCATCAATCTGTTGTTCTTTCCACACTCGACTCCGTCATCCATGTAGGTAAAAACCTTCAAATATCCTTTTGAAATGACATTAACTCTGCTGTCTTATCCACTAAGTTATGAATACAAAAATATATAAACATGAAGAAAGTTATCTATTTATAAGAGAAAAATGTTGAAGAACCAAACTTCAAATGGCATCGTTTCACAAAAATGGTTTCCCATTGCAAAACATGTTACAGTGAAACAAATAAAGCCCGGTCACTTTTATTAGAAGCACTAAAGGGCGTTCCAGATATTTGGTCTAAGGAGAGAAGCCTTGCACAGACTTCAATTATAAAAAAAAAAATCCCAAAAACTTGGGGGGGAAGAGTAAATCTTACAACATTAAATAATGAAGAAAATCTCACTTTTTAGACAGCAAAGCACTGCATTGTGCCATGATCTTTGATGCCCTTGTAATGGAATCAGTCATGTAGAAGTTTTCTATGGTGCTGCCAAAATCAACCATGTCCATCTTCTGGGTGCTTTCAGGCTTAATTGAAGCTGAAAATGTAGCCGGCTCTCTTTCGTCCACCTGCAAGAGGTTTGGAGCTACAGTCCTTATTCGGGACCTTATCGCCCCGAGGGAATCATATGGCAACCGCAGACCAGCAACCTCAGAAAGAGCACGAATGATCTTCCAATCTTCTCGTGCATCGCCAACTGTTGGTACTGCAGGCAATGTTTGTTGGGTGCAACCTTCGGTGTTTTCGTAGGTTCCTTCCTTCTCGCTAAATGCTGCTGCAGGGAGAATGACATTGGCTCGATAGACGCCTCGGTCACCGTGGTGTCCTTGATAAACCACAAAAGCATCCTTTGGGACCTTCTCGAAGTCCACATCATCGGCTCCCATCAAATACACAAACTTTGCAGACTCAATGCTGTTTGCCGATTCTGGCACGAGTCCAAGGTCGAGGGCTGCAGCCTGGGAAGCATTCAAAAGCAATACGTTGTAACCATTCCAGTCAGGTCTGACCACATTATTTTGTTTGGCAATGTTTTCAACCACAGAAAAAACTGCATCTTTGTCCTTTCTTTCAAAAAGTCCAGCACCAACAATGATAGCGGGATTTTTGGCATTTTTGAGGATCGAGCAGAAGGGATGGCGACCCTCAGCTATGTCAATAAGTGCCTGAGGTCCCGTTCCAAGGTGCTGATGATCATAGTTCAATTCGGTAGGCGGGCCAACATAACCAACTTTAGCTTGAGTCGCTCTTACAGTCTTTCGGATTCTTGCATTCACCATAGCAGCTTCAACCCTTGGCTGGCAGTTTAGTTTGAAATGGTGAGGGACAAAGATTGATACTAGAACACATAATAACACCAATCCAAAAAGATCTCATCTCACTATAATCCACAAGCATTTATAAATTATTTATGCACATCACAAGTCACAGTGGGAATGAAAACATACGAACGGAAGTCATTGAAATGAGCAGAAATAGTTCGGGAGATCAGAAAGAAGGCTAATGTGATTCCCGTTGCCACATATCAATAGAACAATATACCAACAGATTAGTGATAGTGAAGCCGATTGCAAGTTAGTGGATCAAAATAGACTAGTTACATCTTTGAAGTTCTAACAAGAACAGTATTATAAAACAAGTACTGCAAATACAAGTTGAATAGAAAATGGCACTGAAGGAAGATGAGAATGAAATAAGAAGTACCTGAGTGCCAATCAAAAGAAAGACATCTGCCTTCTCAAGACCAGCAATACCAGTGTTCATGATATACCCAGAACGCAGGTCTGCATTCGGTTGTGGCCCATTTCCTTCACACCATACATTATTGGATCCCAACCTATTTAAGAGATCTTTCAGAGCAATCATGGACTCCGCATCAGACAGTTTACCAGCAATTCCGACAATTTCCTCAGGTTTAACCTGAAGGGCGGCTTCAGCAACCATAGCAAGGGCATCACGCCAGCTGACAGCCTTAAAGCGTCCATCAGCACCACGGATCATTGGATCATTTAATCTCTGTCTCTTGAGACCATCATAACAAAAACGAGTCTTGTCTGATATCCATTCTTCATTAATATCCTGCAAATGGGTAATTGGTTCAACTTGATGTTCAAATATTGCAAATTTGCAAGCTTACTGGAAGGTAAAGGGTGAGTTTATGCATCAACTTGATGTTCAAAACATTGCAAGTCTCCGCATGAGGTTGAAAGACTATGTTAGGCCCCCAATTACCAAGACCTATGAGCGCAGGGGTAAAAAGGGAATTAAGGCAGCTGAAGCTTCTAATAACGGTCTGGACCAGGGGAGTGGGGACCGTTAGTATCGTGGGATCGTGGCTGGTGGGGTCTGTGTACGTTGTTGGCTGCGGAGGTCCTTTTAGGTTGGAGGGGAGTATGTTTTTCATCATGTTTTTTTGGCTATAGGCTTTTCTCGGGAGAGGTTAACCGAGCTCTCGAACTCTCGGTGTGTTTGTTCTTTGTTCTTACCAGTATTTCCCTGTATTTCGTTTTGAAGGATATTGTGGGCTGTTTTCACTGTGTATTTGTTCTTCCAGATTAATACCAGTGCCTCTTGTTGCCCAGTTATCTGTGTTGTTTGGCTGTTTCTATTGTTCTGTGCAGGAAAACTTGTTAGATACCTAACAAATTGGTATCAGAGCACGTCACCCTGGGGAGAACAAGAAGCATGGCTCAAAAACAGGTTGAAGAGAGAGTTGAAGCGACAGAGAAGAAGATTGTCAGCCTGGAAGAGTTGGTCCAACGAATAGAGAAAGGAATGGAAAGAATGATGATGGTTCTGGCCGACCTAGCCGCAAACAAAGGCAAGATGGTGTCTGAAGTCACAGAAGGGTCTTCCGGTCAGAAGAAGGACGGAGACGAAATAGAAGGAAGTGGCGAGAAGGAAGAGGAAGGGAGTTGGGTTGGAGCTCCTAAGACAACAAGCGATCGGAGTAAGTTCAAACGCTTGGAGATGCCCGTCTTTTCAGGAGTGAATCCCGATGCTTGGCTTTTCAGAGCGGAGCGATACTTCGAGATACATCAGTTATCGGAATGGGAAAAGATAACTACAGCCATTATCAGTTTTGACGAGTACGTAGTCGAATGGTATCGATGGTCCCATAATCGGAAAAGAATAAGGACGTGGGAGGACCTCAAGGCTCGCATGTTTAAACGGTTTCGCCCTTCACAGGAGGGGAGCTTGTGCGCGCGGTTTCTAGCGATCAAGCAAGAGGGGACAGTTGCTGAATATAGGAAGATGTTTGAGGTTTATTCGGCGCCGCTGCCGGATATGCCGGAGACGGTTTTAGAAAATACTTTCCTGAACGGCTTGAAGCCGGAGCTGAAGGCGGCCGTGGTTAGCAGACGGCCCATTGGGCTGGAAGAAATCATGACGGAGGCCCAATTGATTGAAGATCGTGACCTAGCAATTTCAAAGGCCAGTGAGGGGTGGTCAAAGCCCATTACAGAAGGGAAAATTAGCCCTAATTCTCCTCAGAAGAGTGGGTATGGCGCAGGATTCAAATCGACAGACAAAAAAACCGAGAATACACATGTGAGGTCCGTGACATTGCCGGAAAAGGGAATTCTGGGGAAAAGAGATCTGAACCGAAGAAGGATGACCGATGCAGAGTTTCAAACTAAAAGAGAGAGAGGACTTTGCTTCAAATGTGATGAAAAATACAGTCCGGGACATCGTTGTAAAAGCAAAGAAGTTAGAGAGTTGCGGGTCTTGTTAGTGAACGGAGCGGAAGAGATCGAGATTGTCCAAGGGGGTAGTGAGGAAGCTGAGCGCGAAGAACCCCCCGTCGACACTGAGTTGGCCAACGAGGTAACGTTCGATCTGAAGTCAGTCAACGTAGTCGAACTCGATTTGAAATCGGTTATTGGGTTTTGCACGCCGGGAACCATGAAGCTGAAGGGGACCATACAGGGGAGGGAAGTGCTGGTTCTTATCGATTGCGGAGCCACGCACAACTTCATCTCCATCAAGTTGGCTGAAGAGTTAGAACTACCCACAATCAATACCACTCATTACGGTATTGTCCTAGGCAATGGGGTAGCCTCAAGAGGAAAGGGGGTTTGCAAGTCAGTGATGTTAACTCTTCCCGAAATCACTATCACGGAAGACTTCTTGCCGTTGGAACTCAGTGGAGTAGAGGTTATTTTAGGGATGCAATGGCTGCGAACAATGGGAACTATGATGATTGACTGGTCAACCCTGACCATGAGATTTGAAGCAGGGGATAAGAAGGTCACGATTAAGGGGGATCACTCTCTGACCCGGGCGGAAGTTTCCTTAAAAATGATGGCTAAGAACTGGCAAGCTGAAGACCAAGGGTTCTTGGTGGAATTGAGGGATCTATCCTTGAATGAGAAGCAAGGGAACACCAGCACAGTAGAAGAAGAGATTGGGGCTGAGTTTGCCGAAATCTTGAACCAGTTCAATGATGTGTTCGAGTTGCCCCCAGGGTTACCACCTACACGGGATGTTGATCATCAGATAGTGCTCCAAGAAGGCCAGGGGCCCATCAACGTGCGACCCTACAAGTATGCGCATGTGCAAAAATCCGAAATAGAGAAACTAATTCAGGAGATGTTAACCACAGGCATCATACGTCCCAGTGGGAGTCCTTTCTCCAGTCCAGTGTTACTAGTCAAGAAAAAAGATGGTGGGTGACGGTTCTGTGTTGATTATCGCGCTCTCAACCAGGTCACAGTGCCCAACAAGTTCCCAATTCCGGTTATAGAAGAACTCTTGGATGAACTTCAGGGATCCCGCATCTATTCTAAGCTCGATCTAAAGTCAGGGTATCACCAAATACGTATGAGAGAAGCAGATGTTCAGAAAATCGCTTTTCGCACCCACGAGGGGCACTATGAATTCCTGGTAATGACGTTTGGGTTGATGAACGGACCAGCCACATTCCAATCGTTAATGAACCAGGTATTCCGGCCCTACCTTCGAAAATTTATATTGGTGTTTTTTGATGACATATTAGTGTACAGCCCATCCCGAGAGACCCACCTTCAGCACCTGGAGGTTGTCATGAGACTTCTACAGGAACATCAGTTGTATGCGAATAAGAAAAAATGTGTTTTTGCCCAAGAGAGAGTGGCTTACTTAGGCCATTGGATATCAGAAAAGGGGGTGGAGGCAGACCATGACAAAATCCAAGCTATGATCAGTTGGCCAATCCCGAAATCTATCAAGGAGCTTAGAGGATTTCTGGGCTTAACTGGATACTACCGGAGATTCGTGGCCAACTACGGGACTATTGCGGCTCCGTTAACCCAATTGCTGAAAAAAGACTCCTTCAAGTGGAGTGACGAAGCAACAGCAGCCTTCAATGCTCTGAAACAGGCGATGGTCACCATTCCAGTGCTGGCACTCCCGGATTTCTCCCTTCCCTTCGTGATTGAATCGGATGCGTCAGGGACTGGGCTTGGTGCGGTACTAAGTCAAAAGCAACGCCCCATCGCCTATTTCAGTCAAACTTTATCGGCAAGGGCAAGATTGAAATCGGTATATGAAAGGGAACTAATGGCTATTGTTTTATCGGTTCAAAAGTGGCGACATTACCTGTTAGGGAAGAAATTCCTTGTACTTACCGATCAGAGAGCCTTGAAACATCTGCTGGAACAGAGGGAGGTGCAGCCCGAGTACCAAAAATGGCTGACCAAGCTTCTGGGGTACGACTTCGAGATAAAATACAACCCAGGACAGCTCAACAAGGCAGCGGATGCTCTCTCCCGGGTACCTCATGAGGCTGAATTGGCGGTTATAACCGTTCCAAAGACCCTCGACTTAGGGGTCATTCAAGAAGAAGTGAACCAGGACCCGTATTTGCACAAGTTGATGGAAGAACTTCTTCTAGACCCTCTTCTGCATCCCAAGTTTTCGCTGGAGAATGGGCGGCTGCTTTACAAGAACAGAGTGGTTATGTCAAGTAAGTCTGCTCTAATTCCAGCTATATTGCACATGTATCATGATTCGGTGATGGGGGGCCACTCCGGGTTCTTGAGAACATACAAGCGCCTTACGGGGGAGTTATACTGGAAAAATATGAAAAAAAATGTAAAGGAATATGTGGAACGTTGCCAAGTTTGCCAGATGAATAAGTCCAACTCCTTGTCTCCAGCGGGTCTCCTTCAACCACTGCCCATTCCTGACAAAATATGGGATGATATCTCAATGGACTTCATTGAAGGGCTGCCTAAATCCAAGGGATATGATTCTATTTTTGTGGTAGTGGATCGACTTAGCAAATACGGGCATTTTATTCCATTAAAACACCCCTACACGGCTAAAGAAGTGGCTGTTGCGTTTATCAGAGAAGTAATAAGACTTCATGGGTTTCCTCTGTCGATTGTTTCTGACCGGGACAGGATATTTCTGAGTAACTTCTGGGATGAGCTCTTCAAGTTACAAGGCACCAAGCTCATGAGGAGCACTTCATTCCATCCGGAAACAGATGGGCAAACAGAGATTGTTAATAAATGCATCGAGAATTATCTGCGTTGCTTTTGTATGGAACAACCAAAGAAGTGGGAAGCCGGATTAGTCTGGGCTGAGTATTGGTATAATACCAACTTTCATTCGGCAACAAAGACCACTCCATTCCAGGTGGTATACGGCAGGTCTCCTCCTCCATTAATATCGTGTGGTGACAAGAAGACAATGAACAATACGGTAGAACAGCAGCTGATTGAACGAGATCTGACCATCCTGGCTTTGAAGGACCAGTTAGCCATAGCACAGAATCGGATGAAAAAATATGCGGATGCCAAACGAAGAGAGTTGAGTTTTGAAGTGGGTGACATGGTTTTTCTCAAACTGCGACCATGCAGACAACGATCCTTAGCTAAAAGACGTGAGAAATTATCCCCGAAGTTCTTTGGACCTTATGAAGTGATTGAAAAGATCGGAAAGGTGGCTTACCGACTCAAACTGCCAGCTACCACATGCATTCACAATGTTTTTCATGTCTCCCAACTCAAGAAGGCATTAGGGGAATGGGAGCTTCCTCAGTCAAGGCCACCTCATCTTACTGAGAATTTCGAATGGCTCGTGGAACCGGAAGATATCCTTGGTATGAAATGGAACGAGGAAGAAGGTCAGGAAGAGTGGTTAGTCAAATGGAAGAACAGGGACTATTGTGATGCGACATGGGAGGCAGCGGCTATGATTCAACGCCAATTCCCTGATTTTCACCTTGAGGACAAGGTGAGTTTTCCGACCGGGGGTATTGTTAGGCCCCCAATTACCAAGACCTATGAGCGCAGGGGTAAAAAGGGAATTAAGGCAGCTGAAGCTTCTAATAACGGTCTGGACCAGGGGAGTGGGGACCGTTAGTATCGTGGGATCGTGGCTGGTGGGGTCTGTGTACGTTGTTGGCTGCGGAGGTCCTTTTAGGTTGGAGGGGAGTATGTTTTTCATCATGTTTTTTTGGCTATAGGCTTTTCTCGGGAGAGGTTAACCGAGCTCTCGAACTCTCGGTGTGTTTGTTCTTTGTTCTTACCAGTATTTCCCTGTATTTCGTTTTGAAGGATATTGTGGGCTGTTTTCACTGTGTATTTGTTCTTCCAGATTAATACCAGTGCCTCTTGTTGCCCAGTTATCTGTGTTGTTTGGCTGTTTCTATTGTTCTGTGCAGGAAAACTTGTTAGATACCTAACAGACTATCAATTAAAAGGTCAAACAACTCAAACCGTCCTTTTATTCCTCTAATATGAATCTACCCAATTTCTTAGTCAAAGCTCTGATGAAGTATGAAGGGGCATTTTCAAAAATTTTAAATTAGGTGTTATATTGAGAGTAATCAATTAACCTATGCAATGAATGTAGTTTAACTCTCTAACTTCTAAATATTGAAATCCTACATATCTCATGATTAAACACATCATTTGGAAAGCTATTCTTTATAGGTTAGTAATAGCAAAGGAAACCAGGGTGTGCTTGGTTTAACTTTTCAAGTGTTTAATTTTGAAAAAATTTCTAGTGTTTGGTAACTACTAAAAATGACTTATTAGAAAATGAAATTGATGAATAAATCATTTTGATAGAAACATTTGAAACCAACTTTTTAAAAAAGACTTTTTAAGTATACAATAACTTGTGTATGAAAACACTTGTGAGGAAATGCAACCAAACCTATGAGTGCTTAAATTCTAAACAATTTTTATACAAAATGTTTTTTAAAAAAATGCATTCTTGAAAAACATTTAAATTAAAATGTATTCCAAACGGACCCTAAATTTATGATAAAATTATACGACAGACAGAGATCGTTTTAACAGTTAAACAATATTTAGAAATGTTCTTTACTCCTTTACGACGATTTATTTCTTCAATCACAATGAAAGAATTGTACTTAACTAATAATGATTTTTTTATTCCTCATTTAAATAAGAGTGGTAGATAGAGCAGGAAAATGGAATACGGACGTGTCAATATGATTAGATAGAAGAAAAAAAAAAAGAAACAACATGCCTAAGGAGTCGTAATAGAGTATTCTCAAGTCATTAAGGTTCCCATATTTTCATTTCTCCTAAACATGGGGATAGGTTCCAAAACCCCATTCCCAAGGAAGAAACCTCCAAGCAAAGAGCCACTTAGGGTAGTGATATGAACCGGAATAGAACCACAATGTATTACGACATAAAAGGTAAAGGCCAACACAATAGACCCAAGTATTCAAGGTACTTGGACCCTCCCTCTCTTGAGAACACTCAAGACTAACTCACTGACTCAATTCCCTATCTTCCTCTTTCACACTCCCACTATTTATAACTCCATACTTTAATAACTCCCTAACTAACTGCTAATATACCCTTACCAATATTCCTAATTACACCTTACTTACATTCCTATCAGGTAGCCACTTTTCATTTACTTAATGAGAAGTTCTCCTTTCCTATAGACAGGAACATAAGAATTTTTTTTTATAAGAAACAATTTCATTGATGTATGAAATTTACAAAAGGGATGGTAAATCCATGATGATTACAAAAAGTTTTCCCAATTTGTTAGAGGGAAGCATATGAACAGGAAAGCAAAGAAATTAGACATTTTACACCAAGATATAGCATAATAGATGACCAAATCAAAGTTGCTAGTCAATCACAAATATGCAAAATCAATTCCACATCTCAAGCAAATAGGCAGTTCATTGAAATATAAATAGGCAGGGGTAAGTGAGCAACGTAGACACGACATATCTCAAAACCTACCTCATTTAACCGAGGCACAATACGCATAACCTCTGGACCTCGGCTATCAATTCGAATGTTGGATCCAACTGCATCAGTAACATCAATACTCTCTGTACCCTTCAATTCCCAATTCCTGGCTTTAAATGCAAAAGGTTTCGAGGTCAATGCCCCCACAGGACAAATATCAATGACATTCCCCGATAGCTCACTAGTCATTAGCTTTTCGACATAAGTTCCAATTTCCTCGCCACTACCACGACCTAACATGCCAAGATCCTGAACCCCAGCAACCTCTGTAGCAAATCTTACACACCTGCAGGAAAATGGATGTCCGTCAGATCAAATATCTATAATAGTACAGTGGTTAGACTAATTACAGAAAACAGAACAACTGGAGCAGAGTTTGATAAACATTAATGTTTATAATTTTCCATTTCTTAATAATAAGCTTTCTTCATAATAGTATCTTTGTTTAATTTTACAATTTGTATATACACACACGCACACATATATATAAATTTTGAAAAAAAAATTGATTTCAAGATTTTTTTTAATCGCTACTAAATCTTGGCAAAAACCAACAGCCATAGGTTGATCTCATAGTCACTGGAATAAGTGAAAGTACAAAAATACTTTGGGGGAATGGGTTCAAACTCCATGGTGGCCACCACTTAAGATGTCAAATCCTACCAGTTTTCCAACGTCCAAATGTTGGGTAGATTGTCTCACGCGAATCAAGATTAGTCAATGCATGCATATACAAGCTGAACAGTACTCACAGTCATTAAAAAAAGAAGCAAGATTTTAAGAACATTTGGGAAAAGAGAAAAAATAAAGGGAAGAGAAATTCTAAAGCTATAGATGGCTAATGAATCGTATTTCTAAGCTAATTATGCAAAGAACAACCATGTTAAAACATCTCATTGAGAAAGATGTTTTTTTGATTTAGAAAAAATGAAATGTGGACCTAAAATTTAAAAAAAAAAAAAAAGAAGCCCACAAGCAAAGCCCATCAAACTAAAAAAAGGGACTCCAATCCAAAAGGATGAAACCTAGTTGATAAATGATAATTACAGAAATCCTTAATCAAAGAAGCCCAAACCAAAGGCATTAAATCTATTTTCCTCCCACAACCCCTCCAAAAGGATGAAACCTAGTTGATAAATGATAATTACAGAAATCCTTAATCAAAGAAGCCCAAACCAAAGGCATTAAATCTATTTTCCTCCCACAACCCCCCCCCCCCCTCGAACCTCTCACTCTTTCCAAAAATTCTACAATTCCTCACAAGCCAAATCTCCAAAAATAATAGCCAGAAAAGCAGCCCTGCCAGAGAATTTTACCTTCTCCTTGAAGGGAGGATTCAGCAAAACCTCCTCCATCATCACCTCGCAATCCCAACTTGGTACCAAAAAAGTGGTTTGGGAGGAGCTTAGGTGATTAAATAATTTTTTTTATAAGATTGGTGATTAAATAAAATTGTAGTTGAAGACCAAAATTTATATCTCAAGCAATTACGGTTCAAGAAATAAATATGAGAGGAGTTATTACTTGATAAAAGACTAATCATATCTATTTGGAGTTCTATGATAACTTGATAAGCACCTAGTAGAGTTCTATTTAAATATATTGAAGGAAAGGCAAAACACAAAGGATAAAAGACTAGTCAGACATTCGAGAGAGTCAAAGATTCTCCACAAATGATACTCTTAGTGTAACTCTCACAATCCATGCCTGCCATTACATATTTTTCTTCTCCTAACTCACCCACCCATGAGAGACCCATTTCCCTTGCTTACAAAATATAGTCTTCACTCTTCACCACCTAACCAACTCTTACCCCCTCTAACATCCATGTGTATTTCCCTGTCAGCTCATCCTCAAATAAATCGCGCGGGTGGCCTATTGAGCCTACCATTGTATTGATATAAGATGGTACATGCATCTGGAAGATCAAAAAGGAAGTTCATTCTTACCGACCTGAGTATAGCTTAATTAGTTAATTACATACGACCTTACTTGAATAGGATTTGTTCTATAGGTAACACTACTGTAGTCTTGAGTTCTAAGTTAAGACATTATACATTAGTCCTAAAAATCAAATGTTCAAATACTCATTGCATGGGGTTGGAAGTTCACTCTTTGGGATGAAACGATGGTGTGAATCATGGAAGTTTTCAAGGGTGGCTATTCTCTCTAAATATAAAACAAAATTAACCTACAACTGGCATTACCAACCAAAAAATGGCATTTCTAAACAGCTGACTAAAACATATTCATTAAAAGAGATGCTCGATAAGAGAGCTACATATTCCCAATCTGTCATTTGAACCTAGAAAAATTTAACCTTTTAAACATTGCAATAGTACAGAGCATCCCGATGAAACTCTCCTCAGTGAAACATCTATGAAATTAATGGATATGGTCTGAAAGTAGTAAGAAGTACATAAAACAAATCATGTCAAACAACTCTAAAATGACTTTTTATACAAACAAACTCTATCATGATTTTTTTTTTTTTTTTTTTTTTTTTTTTTGAGAAGAAACAAGAACTTCATTCACAAAAGGAATAGCCACAAAAACAACCTAAGGACAAAGGGATAAGGCATCCCTTCTCCAAAAGGAACTACAAAAAATGAATTATAATGAGTCAGAGAACAAAAATCTCTCAAAAACCTTCAAGGAAGTTTAAAAACATCTGAAGCTTTAAACCACAGAAGAAATTCAGGTATAAACCTCCATCAGAAAAATACATGACTACAATCTTAATAGAAATAATATTCCACACCATACATGCACTTTTCAAAAACGTTAAGCAAAATCAAGGCACAAATTTCATACTAGGAGAGATTTACTGATCCAGTCCTATGTCTCACTATCAAGTCCAAAATTTCAGCGGCAATTTTTAAATATCACCTTCTTAAAAGCCATAAGGTATGACTATTAGAACAAAGAACTGTTGGACAAATATCCCTAATCCGATTGTCATGTCACTACTTCTATTGAAATCATACCATTTGCAGTTTCCGGGGGAAAAAAAAAATCCTTTAAATCAAACAATTTTCCTACATAGACTGTAAACTACAAAATCTGACCTGGTACACTGAATACATCGCGTCATTACAGTTTTCACTAGGGGACCAAGATTCTTGTCAACCACTGATCTCTTCACATCAGTAAACCGGCCACGATCAGACCCAAATGCCATAGACTGGTCCTGAAGATCGCATTCACCACCCTGATCACAAATTGGACAATCCAATGGATGATTCATCAACAAGAATTCCATCACTCCTTCTCGAGCCTTTTTTGCCAGTGGGGTATCAGTCTTAATTTTCATTCCTAAAAAACAGTTATATTCAGATAAATTACTACCTTATCCACACAAAAACAAACCAAGCATCCTTCAGATGGACAAGACATAGAACTACCATTCTGAAATTATTTTCTCATTCATCACTCAAGATTACACTGCATAAACCATAACCATTCAAAAACTAAATTCAATAAGAATCTCGGTATCGCCATAAATGGATGAAGCAAAGTATCCTGCACATAAGTAATGAATCATCCATTCAATAAACATGATACAAAATAAACCCAACCAGAAAAATTCAAGTATGCATTATTAAAACCATATCCATGAAGAAAATAATCGTCACTGTTTTAATGTCGAGCACAACATAAAACAAAAAAAAAGCACTAATTGCTCTGATTCCAACCCAGATACAAACAGGAAATCATATGCGCAAAAGACAGATAATAAATCCCTTATCAATTTACATAGTGCAAGTCTAGAAAAACCAAAATCAACCCATATCCTATCTTAGAAATCCAAAACACATACAAATTGCAAACAAAATCCATTTTAGACAAAATTACCAGGAAGAGCGGGCATAGCACAAGAAGCAACAGGCTTGGGGGATTTCTCGACCTCAACAAGGCACATACGGCAATTCCCAGCGATCGAGAGCCGACTATGATAACAAAATCTAGGAATGTCAACACCAGCGATCTCACAAGCCTGGAGAACCGTCATACCCTTAGGGATTTTGACAGGGTACCCATCAACGAAGACCTCGATGGCGTCCTCGGGAGAGGAAAAGTGGACGCGAGCGCCACCGACGGGGGTCCGAGGAGGAGGGGGCGGGGCAGGATCGGCCTGGGCTTGGGCGGCGGAGGCATCCGCGTTGTGAAGCTCGGTGGTGGAGACAATGGGTCGAAAATGGAGGAGATTTCTAGGGTTTTGGGAGCTGAGGAGCCTGGAAGAAGGCCTGACGACTCTGGAAGCAAGGGAACCCAACCCCATTGTTGGCAATCGAACTCAGACGGAGGGCTGGCTGATCGATCTGCAAAAAAACCCCTTTTTATACGTGATTTGGAAGAAGAAACACCAATGGGTGTGTGGATTTTTGGCGAAGAAGAGAGGGCGTTGAAGCGGATACGATCACACAAGTAAAAACAAGCGAGTGAGTTTTGGGATCTTAGTAAAAGTTCTAAGCTTTACAATACAAACTAGTTTCGAGTTTTCTGTTGGTTATGGGAAGTTTATAGTTGTTTTTGGGAAAAATCTACCCCTATAAGCATTCCTATTCCTTTTATATCTATGGTTAGTACTTAAATTATGTCGATTTGGTCCCTGAACTTTAAAAAAGTTTCAAATAGGTCCTTCAACTTTTAATTTTATGTCTGGTGGTCTCTAAACTTTAAGATGTATCCAATAAATCCTTTAACTTTCACTTTTGTGTCCAACAGGTTTCTCGACTTTCAATTTTCTGTCTAATAAATCTTTGACTTATTTGACATTTTTTAAATTCACCAGCCGACTGACAAAGGTGGAATTGTAGGGTTCCAATAGGCATAAAATTCAATTTTATATCTAATAGATTTATTAATTTTTAAAATTTTCGAATATGTCTGAGACCTATTAGACAAAAAATTAAAAGTTCAAGAATCTATTAGACATTTTTAAAGTAACTAAACCTGTAATTTAACCTCTATATATGTATATATAAACCATCGACTTTTGGAATGGTAATTAATATCTTATCCATTAAATTATGTTCGGATTGACATTTTATTAATATGTATCTTATAATCAAAAAAATAAATTTGTTTTATTTGTGTAGAGTTCACTAGACCAATCTATTTTAGTTTAATAGAGTATGTCTATTATGATATTACTAAAAAAAAATTGTTTTGGCCATTTTGTTAGTCTGAATAGTGATTTAATGTTAACTTGAGCATATTTTAATTGGTTAAGACATTAATAACCTCTCTTTCAAAATGAAAAGTTTGAATTCTTATCTCATATTTCTAATGTCATATTCTAAAAATAATAGCGATTTAATTTGAATTTTAAGTGCATGTTTGGGAGTGATTTCAAAATGGCTAAAATCATTTTTGTCATGTTCAAAATCATCCCGGAACATACTTTTAATTATTCAAAATCAATTTCATATTTGATTTTACACTTTTAAATGTGATTTTCATACAGTTAAAATTGATTTTTAATTATTAAAGACATTGTTTATAAGTGATTTTGAATATGCCAAAAGTGATTTTAACCTTTTTAAAATCACTCCCAAACATGCACTTACTAAGAGTTATATTTGATTTTTCATTAAATTGATAGAATGTGTTGATCTGATGTTAGTATAGTATAGGATCAAAATATTCATTAGTGGGTTGATTTTGGTGTTGCTATTAATTTTTACATCATTAATTTGAAGTTTTGATGCCAACCAAATATGAATTATACCAACCACAAATTAGTATATGAATTATGCATCAATATGCTAGTATCACTAAAAACTATACACCCTCCAATCAAAAATTAGGAGTGAGCCTCAAGATTAATTATGCTCTTCCAATTCCATTTCTTTTTCCTCCAATTCTATTTCAACACTTTCATATTAGAGAAAAGAAACCAATAATAACAATTCATTGTTGAAAATTAGAGGTGAAACACTAATCATAACAATCAACTTCTTTTTCTTTTTAAACACCTAATGATCAATGGTTGAAGATCAACATAGAATAAGGATCACATTGCTATTTACTCATGTTACAAAAGTTGTATTAAATATTCTAAAGTACACTTTGTACTTCTACACCGTTACATGGAGCTAAGTCAGAGAGATGAATAACCAGCAAGCATAGATAAATTGAGAAAGCAATAACAACTCGAGATGAATGGAGAGATTTAAGAACGTTAAGAAAATGAACTCTATCGTAATTGTGGGTTACTTTGATGCCAATAATTCTCCAATCTAGTATGAATCTTCAATGCCCCAAGTGACAGGTTGATATCAATCACCAAT
The DNA here is from genome assembly GCA_017139565.1 of Luffa aegyptiaca. Classification (NCBI taxonomy): domain Eukaryota; kingdom Viridiplantae; phylum Streptophyta; class Magnoliopsida; order Cucurbitales; family Cucurbitaceae; genus Luffa; species Luffa aegyptiaca. The sequence continues at coordinate 3,330,978 of CM029396.1, forward strand.
ACCTCGCTTCCCCTTTCTCATCAATGGAAAGTTACAAAATCAATTTCAAGCCTAATGTGATACCTTTTGGTTTGATTTCATGCAGTGTTTTAAAAGACGCGCGCCCAAGCGCGCCTAGACACAAGGCGCCAGCAGTGAGGAAGGCGCGGCCAAGGCGCGCGTCTTCCTCGAAGCCCCCGAGGCGCGCGGCCAAGAGGTGTCAAATATCATATTCAAGGCATATATTTTAGGGTGGAGTATTGACATCATCATACTTGGTCATTCAGAGTGTCAGAAGGCATATTAACAATACTAAACTCACTATTTTTTGTGGAGTATTGACATTTGACTCTATGTTGGAAGACTAATATTTGAACCTTATTTATCTTTTTATCTATTTTTCTTGGTTAAAAACTTCATTACTTGCCATGAAAGTGTTTTATATACATGTATATATTTTTGTAAGTTTTTTTTCTATATAGTGCGCCTTAAAGAAAAAGGCTCGCACCTTTTTGTGCGCCTTGCACCTAGGCCCCAAGAGGCCATTGCGCCTTAGTGCGCCTTGAGCCTTTTAAAACACTGATTTCATGTTAAATACACTAGTTAAAAGTAGATCAAAAGCTTCAATTCAATATGATCACAATTGATTCAATCATTTTAGGACATCATATCACTAAAGAACACCTCATACAAAACAACTTACCCACCTTAATCAAATATAAGGTATCATTCTATGCCCCAAAGCTAGTATTTTGAACATTAAACCTAAAACAATATTTCTTTTTGTATGCATATTTGGTCGTTGATACACATTCGAAGTACTAGATTAGCCTTTTAACCCACCAGAAATATATATTGTTCATCGCCAAACAAAACAATCTAATTTAAAAGATGTAACTTAAATAGTCTATGGTATAACTCTCACACACTCGGAAGTAGCACGGAGTAAACATTTATAATAAATACCTAAGTATAGATGCTAGACTTTAGAATGTATAGAGGAAGGCTCCAATCTATAACCATTTTAAATGTGTAAAATATATTACAGAGCCTTAGAAGCCATAGTTATATCAGAAGAGAGAGAGGGGGGGGGGGGTTCATAGCTAAGTTTGCAAAAAGTAGCCTTTATAGAAAGGCTTTCAGATGAGAACTGCCACACCACAATGTCAATAGTCATCACCTCTGGAAATCACTTCTTTGCAGGTTGGCCTCAGTAAAATGGTATGCTCATACTGAGAAACATAGCAGCCTTTGGAATCACACAGTGGAGGATAGGGCTGAGAAAAGTGAAGTATTAACATCACATTGCTATAGATATATACATAAAGATATTCGGGTACTTGAACTTTTCTACTTATTTTAGTTTCTAAACTTTCAAATATTCTATGTGAACATCGCATAAAAACCTACTATATCCCTACTTTACTTTTTTACCCATTGTTTAACAAGAACTCAAATTGATAACAACGTTATCTTATAATTATCTACTAGGTCTTACTTTTACTTGATTGAAGTCCCTTGTTAGTTTGACTCCTTTTTGTGGACTTCAATTTTGTATGCCCTTGTATTCTTTCCTGTTTTTTTCCTCAATGAAAATTCGGTTTATCATGAAAAAAAAAAATTCAAATGTATTAACCACTCAATGATGTCTAAACTAAGGAATGTGAAATTACAATAAAAGACAAATAACTAATGGACTCATTATAGGTCCATTCTTTTGGATTGGAGCCCCTTTATCAAATGGAGTCTTTTTTGGGGGCTTAGTATTTTTTATTCTTTCATTTTCTTCCCAATGAAAGTGTGATTCATGATTAGAAAAATTTAAAAATAAATAAATAAAACTAATGAACTCATATAACTAAATTATTTACAACAATCTATCACCAAACAAACTAGACTAACACTATGTCGGGAGTGCTTTCAGGATGGCCAAAAGCACGTTTCCATTCAAAATCATCATGTTTGTAGGTGATAAAAAATGCTTTTAAAAAAGTCAAACACGTTGGTTCATGAGAAAGAACTAGTAAAGTGTTTTGACTAAGTGCTTGCTAGAAAGCACTTGCAAAACACTTTGTTATCAAGCACTATAATTAAAGTACTTTTTGCTAAAAGCTAACCAAACACATCAGCCATCAGAACAGAATCACATCAAAGTGACAAGTTAATTTGCTAATAGTGACTTAGTGCACACACGAACAAGATTGAATCTTTCCTCGTTATCAAAAGGCAAGCAAGATAAACTCCCAGCTCATTTATACTAATTCATCTCTTAATATTATATCAAAAATATCAAGCCAATGGGTAATAGAGGAGCACCTGGACGATTCCGGAATCACACAAATTCTTTAATGCCATTAGATATTTCGTTTCCCCCAGGCGATCCAAATATCGTTTGCAGAATGCCAATGTTGAGAAGTTCTTATTAATGGTTGCCAACAATTGCTTAGCTCTTGGCAACCTCAATGGAATATGGCCAACATCAAAATTCTTCATGTAATGGCTACATTCAAGATCTTCTCTAACATATCCTTTCCCTGGATAAAATACAGACGAACCGTGCTATCAACAAGGGCAACCCGTAATAATAACAATTACTTCCAAGCTTGCATAAATTCTTACCAGTTGATCCAAAAGTTTCAATTGCAAAGAATTCACCCTCTTCCATTTTGGTTTGCTCCCCTCCTTTCACAATAGGTACAGATTTACCAGCATGGATCTGGTAACGATCAATGCTATGTCCATTCAAATTTCGAATGCTTTTCACTAAAAAGAAAAAAAGATCGTTCATTATAATCTATTTTACAAGGACAAGAAATGTAGTTTAAGCAGTTGCAAAGATAAAATCAATAAAAATAAGCTTAAGATGATATGTAATTATTAAATACATTATTTCATCAGGGAAAAAAATCACTATTTAACAAAATGAAGAGATCGTGAGATCATCCACATCATTGCATTCTACTCTTTCATGGCTTAATAAAGTTTTTTCATTCTCTAAATACATGTTAACACCTTCATTTTATTCGTTGTATATAGTTTTATACTAGTAAGCACAAATCCGCTAGATTAAGCTAGCTTTAATGAAATAGGAGAGGATTCGTAAGATTAGGACCAAAATGTTCAAAGTTGTGGAGTAAGAAGATGGGATAGATTTTGGAAGACATTCGACACTCTCGGTATAGCCCATCTTTGGATTCTTTGAAATTGATTTCCCACTTTAAAACCACAATGGTTCAGTTCTTCATTATCAAATGAAAAAGAAACGGTTTCTCGCCTTTATTATCGATGCTCTTTGGAATACATTTTAATCCCTTGATTTTTTTTCTGGAAAAGAAGAAAAAAATGTAAAATCCTTCCTTGAAACTGCAAATTGCTTGACAAAGAATCAAACTTGCAGATCCAAAATGAGAGGAAGGAATCAACGGATTGTTCTGTGCTAGCAAAGGAACAACAGTGCCATTTTTTCTTCCTGTTCTCTCAAAGGAAATTCCACGGGTAAAAATCTCCTAAGCCATTGTTTGTAGATTTCCTTAGCTATTAGGAACCTATGCTACAAACGAAGTCTAAAATTTATCATAGGATATTAAGCTTCAGGAAGGGAAACTTCAAACTACATTGCTTGTTCACTTCAATGTAATAAAGAAGAGATGAGTTGACGACTTGAGTTATTGTCTATTCAAAAGATGACTAAATGAACCTTGCTCTGCTAACTTCTGCGAGACTCATACCTTGATACACCTTCCCATTAATTTCAACCTCATACGACTCCATGACCTCCTGGATTGCAGCACCAACATCACAAAGTCGTACATCGATTCCAGACTCCTAAAGAAATGAGAGAGTTAATTTGTAGAGGATTCAACTAACCATCATAATAAATAAAAGTCAAATGAATTTGTAATGCAATCTTTAAGAGAATAAACTTATCATTGAAAACATGGAATAGACACATTCTATCGAACTTTTTCATAGTTGCATTGATATTATTTGATATTGACTTGATAAACAGGCCTCTGTGCTTTCTTAAAATTTAACTGAATATTTTCAACCAATATGGATTCATGTGGTTTCTTAAAATGAACAGAACTTTCATTAAGATTATGTTATACTTATATTTATTTGTGTATTATGCAGCCACCACTTCATTTATTTGTATCTGCTGTACATATGGAGTATCATTTTAAGATCTTCACCTTGTCAATAAAACAACATTAACACATCATTTTCCACATTTAGAAAGCAATAAAGAACAATTGCATCTACTACGAATAATTAAATGATAATTTTTTTAAAACAAAAATACAAGCACGGTATCAAAATAATATCCACAACTATTCCATAGAAAATATACTTCATCAAGGCTGAATATTCAAAATATTATCGTGACTGCCAGTGCCAGCAGACAGGATAATTAACGAGCACTATTACCTTGATACCAGTGTTAGTTGCTTCACGTGAGGCTTCAAGTAGTGGATCAAACATAGGATTGAATGCAACTGTAAATGCACAGTCAACTATGCATCCTGCACTCACCAGTAAACCAGTTTCAATGACTCCTGGAATATGATATTATCGACATGATACAATAACAAGAACACAGCAAGGTCACTGAAACACAAAAAATATACCATCAATATGTGTTCCAAAATCCAATTTCATTACATCGTCATACTGAAGCACAGTCTTATCTCCGGTGTTAGGGGTCCAATGAGCAGCAACCCTGAAAGAAAAGAAGCCTAAACCATCAATAAATACTCGGAAAAGTGAATGTATTTGATGCCACATCTTTAACATACCAGTTCAAAGAACATCCTGTAGGAAATGCTATGCCTGCTTGCAAGCCATTCTCGGATATTAGCTTTCTAACTGTGTTTTCTAATGTCTCACAGAGGTCAGTCATTAACATCCCTGGCTTCAGTATGCTTCTTATGTATTTTCTTACCTAATAGCAATGAGAGGGAAAGAAAAAAGGTTAGGTAATTCTGAAGCATGGCAAATCCTCCCGATTATCTGGATTAACAATCTCATGTGTCCATACTATATAACAACATAAACACTAATATGATCAAGTTACATTACCTGACGATGAACTTCAGCTGCTCGGCGAATAGAATCGTAGATTGGCTTTTCAAGGCGCTCCAACTCCCTCTTCTCCTCAGATGTAGTCCTCCACAGGTTACTGATGTAGAGAACAAAGAAAATAGAGCCAGATATCAATAACTTTGATAAAGAATCCTCATAGCCGTTACCTTTTGTATCATGTCATAATGGAGAAACGTTAGAATTCTCCATTATACTTTCAATGAATGGATGAGCACTCCCCTCTTGTTTTATAAGTCTCTTTGTTATTAGAAGTTTCTTGACATAAAATGAAATCAATTCCTTCCCTTTTAACTCAATTAAGTACACAAAGCCAAACATCTTAAAAAGGGCTATGCACAGTCATAAATATACATCATAAAGCCATACTTATTGGCTTACAACCAATTTAAGATTATTGTCATCATTAAATTACACAATGTAAATTTTATTTGATGAACAAGCACATACGTAAAGTTTTTTTCTTTTCTTTGGAGTACCTTGCTCTATTTTTCCATTCAATTTGAAAGATGACTAACAAGTTACAAGTGTATCTATACTGTGATTAATATATTATTCTTGATTTCTTTCTTACCAAATATAAATATATTATTCTTGATTTCTCAATCCAATCCAAAACATTATATGTTTTGAACAATAATATTTGAAAAGAAAATTATTGATATGCAGAATTAAAATCAAGTCTTATACTCACTCGTCCTTGTACTGTTGTATTTCACCCTCTGGAAAATCCCCAGATGGGAAAAGATCGACGATAGGAATAGATGGTGGATCCGTCTGTTGAGGCACCTCTTTCTTTTTCCTGTTCATGAAAGAAAAATATCAAACTTGAACATAGCCTTGCAATCGGGAAGCCATACACACACAAGAAATAGTGTACTAAAAGTAAACGGTCCTCACTTGCTTTTATTTTTCTTCTTCTTTTTCTTTGTTCCTTCTGCAAAATGAGGGAGAGATATCAGCCCATTACAAGCATAAGTAAACCATCAATAAAATGGAAGTAAAGGTCACAACTAATATACAACCACTAATGACAAAATTTATATCAAATTTAATAATCATTTGACAGGGTACAAGGTTAAATTTTACTTTTCAATACTTGCAATGAGAAAGTTATTGATTATAAAAATGCATTACAAGCAGAAGCGAAGCAGCTTATAAGTACATAAGAGTACCACCAAAATAATAATAACAAATAAACAAATAAGCCAACCAAGAAAAATTACAAAAAGGAGTGCAGCTGTTGTTGATCAAGAAAAGATGCCTATTATGCAAAGGTGACAACGAAACTCAAGGACACATCTTCGCCCTTTGCCCCTTTGCACAGAGATTTTGGTCCAGAATTATAAAGACTTTTGGATGGCCCCTTATTATCTCGAGTAGTATGGATGTTCTCCTTGCATCGGTTATTCGGTTCTGACAGGCCACCCCTTCAAGAATATTAAAGCTCTCCTATGGATGAATATCAACATAGCCTTTTTTTTTTTTTTTGGAATCTATGGAAAGAAAGAAATAGAAGGATAAAGATCTCACTTTTGAAGCTTTTTTCAATTCTGTTATTTACTATGCTAAATCTTGGTGTAAACTTTCTCCTATGTTAGCTTCATACTCATACACCTCCCTCATTAATAGTTGGGAGAGTCTTTTGTAATCTCTATGGATCTCGTATCCTTTTTGTAAATTTCATACATCAGTGAAATTGTTTCTTATAAAAAAAAAAAAAAAAGAAAGAAAGAAAAGAAGATAACTACAAAATAGAAATTAAATTGTGATGTGTCAACTCCAAACATCTTCCCATCACAATACCCAAGAAAGTTCTCTTGCTACACTCCAACCTAATATTCCACAACAAAGTGAGGGAAAAAACACAAGCAATCAAGAAGCTCACTGATAACTTCCATCATCGATCGAAGAATATCAAAAGTATGCAAGAAGTAACACCACAGACCTTGGTACCTGTAGCAAAAGGACAAAGCAACGAAGGTGTTTAGCACACTTACAAAGAACACCACAAAGGACAAAAGAAATGTCTCTCTGAGTAAAGACGTGTTAATCTTCCCTACAACGACAAGATAGGAAAAGAACCAAATTTCCTTCAAAATTTTCAACTTCCAAAGTTTAGAAGAAAATAATGAAGAAGAGATAGAGAGTGGTAAACCAAACTGGATGTACAGAGACCTACAAAGTGAAAGCACCAAGAGGATCAATAGACCATAATAGAAGAAGACCTTACAACAAAGTCAATGGTTTTAATTCTCCTATGAAAAACCAGCCAAGGAAAAAGTTTTGACCTTCCAAGGCGAGGTAACAGAGGGGAAACCAATAAGATTGAGAGGAGCACTAAATTGGGACAAAATGGACTATACCCAAAGAATCAAGGGTCTAAACACTTAAGAAGCAAGGACACTTTAGCTTGGCTAACATGCCTATGTCCAACACGAGTTATACACTTGACACTCAACACTTGCTGGACACATATCGAACACTTGTTAGCACAACAGGTATGTGTTAAATACTTATCGTACATAGTGAAGATAGATTCAACATTTGTTAGACGTGTATCAGACACTTGTTTAAGCATAATAAATAGACATAAATAGTAATATAGGACAAAATAATAATTTTGAGAGTAAAACATATCAAATTCATTTCTTAAGCATGTAAATGCTTAAACTTATTGACTTTAAATTTTCTTCTGAGATAACAATGGTATATATTTTTAAAAAATGTATAATTGAGCTGAATAAATTTGTCCTTGCTCATGTCCTAGATTTTTTTAAAATGACATGTCATTGTATTCGCATCGGGTTGTACCTGTGACTCTTGCCCATATCCGTGCTTCTTAGCCAAACACAATACACAAGTATACCCCAACCAAGGGAAAAGTTGAAACCCATTCAGAAGAGATATTAGTAGTTTTCCTATCAAATAAAACCAAATTGTTCGAAGTGGAGTCCTAAAAAAATGAAGGATAGAGCATTGGTAGACTTCACAGAAGAGAGATGAAAAAGATGAGGGGAAAAAAAGAGGGGACCATCATTCAACCAATGGTCTTCCTAAAAAGTACATGCAGCTCATCTCCAATAGACAATTTGAAAAATAAAAACAAGGGAGACCAAATGAGATTATCTTCCACGGATTCTACGAGTGCCCTTAACCACTAGAGCCAAATCACACCCAGCAACAGTATATCACTCATATTAACTCACTACAACTGTAAGCTACAAAGCATCAAAATACAAAAACCATTTAGTTAGAAGTCCCAATTTTCATATTCCTATCTCAACTAAAAGCCTCAAATTTATAAGCCTAAAACTTGCTCATTTAAAAGATAGCTTTACACCCTTAACGCAAGAAAATTAGCCAAGGTACTTGCTATCAAGCATTATAAAATCTTGTCATCTACAAACTACAGATAAAAAAGATGATAAACTCTAAACTCTAAAATGAAACATTAAGGAACTACAACAACACACATTCAAGATTCATCCAAGAAAAGCAGACACAACTTCATATATTTTTTTTTTTTTTTTTTTTTGATATTCGTGAGTGTCCGGACCAGCTTACGCGCACCTCGACTAATCTCACGGGACAACCGTCTGACCCTAACATTTGGTTGCCAAGGAAGCTCGTAGGATAATAAATCCTAGGTGGCCATCATGGATTGAACCCATTAACTCTAAACCCTTTATGTTTTCTATGGCCCTTATTGACCACTAGGGCCAACCCATGATGATTCACAACTACATATATTTTCATCTTCCTCTCAAAACCCCATTAGCATACACAACTAATCCAACCTAATCTGAAGACAACCTAACCAAAGGTTGTGAAAGCTTTCATCTTTCTTTGAGAATTTCTCTTATAACCATTTGGAAGCATAAGAAACCTTGTCCCACGATTATGCATTCATTCAACAATCAGAATCAAACAAGAACCCTCCACGTTAGCAAACAAAACAATTCACCTTTCACATCATCTCCATCCTTTTGCGATGTCGGAGCAAGTTCGACAGAATCGTGTTCATTCCCATTACTGGGTTCTGAAGCCCCATCTTCAGGGACAGGAACTTCAGTGTGATTTTCGTCAGCCATAGTTGGAAGAACCTTCGCGGCGGCGATTCCTATCATCCAGGGGAATGATGATATCAACAAAACAGATGAAAGAAAAAGTAGAGGGGAATGTAAATAAAAAAAAAACAGAGAATAAACGTGCAGACCGAGCAACTTACGGAATTGTTCTCCCTTAGCTGAATGAAGAAGAAGAGGAAAGTTGTAAATGAAAGAACCCTATGACAAAGAGTTCAATTTTAGCAGTGCGCCGAGAAGAGAAGACTTGAAAATTGGTGGGTTCTTCGAGGAATTTGGGATTGTTGCAAAAATTGTCCTTTTATGAGACTTAAAACTCGCCGACCCTTTTTTCTAATGAAAGAGAATTGTAAATGGCGAATAGGAAGATGACTTGCAAGGTTTTCTCCTCGCTTTTGTTTTTGTCAATCTCGGCTGGCTCAACTAGTGATGAGATTTCATCCCTAGGTTAGAAGTTGGAGTCGCTTCACTTCACATGTTCAGATTTTTCAAGCACAATAAATATGGAGTATGAATATTTGAACCTTGGAGCATGAGTAAAAGAATACTTGTTAAGGTACTAACTAGTTATAACATATCTCGTAACCAAAAGTTAAGAGGTTCAAATCTTTTCACTTCATATGTTATTGAACTAATTAACAGAATTTGGGGTTTTTTTTAAGTACAAACATGGATTCAACTTTCGACTTTTAGGGTGTATTTGGTTTAACTTTTCAAGTGTTTAATTTTGAAAAAAAAAAAAAAAAAAAAAAAAGTCATTTTGAAAAAATTACTCATGTTTGGCAATCACTAAAAATGACTTATTAGAAAATGAGATTAAGAAATAAACCATTTTGAGAGAAACACTTGGAACTAACTTTTCTATAAAAATAAATAAATAAATAAATATACAATAATTTGGGTATAAAAACATTTATGAGGAAATGTAACTAAACATATGAGTGTTTAAATTCTAAACAATTTCTATACAAAATGTCTTTAAAAAAATGCATTCTTGAAAAACATTTAAATTAAAATGTATTCCAAACGCCAACAAGAACATAGCTCAATTGGCATAAAGTTGTACTTATAACCACGAGATCTGTGGTTCAAATTCCTCACCCCCATATTCTAATAATAATAATAATAATAATAATGTATTCCAAACGGACCCTTAAAATGATACATATTTTTTTTTTTTTGAAAAATTGATCCATATGTTTTTTTATCAATTAAGTTATGTTCATATCAATATGTTATTTAGATTTTTTTTTATTCCAAAGTTTTGACTAAATTCATGTTACATTAAGGTTAAATTATAAATTTAGTTTCTAAATTTAAGAGGTGGTTGCGTATTTAAGTCCTATGTTTTTTTAACAACTCTACATAAATTTTAGTTTTTAGGGTTGCGTCCAATATATAAATGACACGTTCGATTATTATTTAAAGGGATTATATGTGGTTGTTGATGAAGGCTTGGATGGCTAGCTGAATCCGAATGATTTCTACTAACTAGTTGCTTAGCGTTCACCACATACTCGTTAGAGAAAGGAGAGTGTTTTATCTGGCTTGGAAAGATGATGCCTCTCAATGTGTAGAGATTTCGGTTCCCTTCTAACTGTCGTTTGTATTGTTTTTGCTTTTGAGCAATCTGCATGTTTGCAATGAAAGGTTGATGTTATAAAAAAAAAAAAAAAAAAAGGATTATATGTGGTTGTTGATGTCAAAATTCACAGGGTTGATCTCACCTGATTCGCATGTGATCAATTGATATTTATGGGAGTAGAATACATGCAAAACAATATGATTTGCACATTGTGTGGCGTTTACCACATATACGCTCTCCAATCTTTAAGTTAGATTAGAAAATCTTTGTATGTAACAAGAGTTTAGAGTGTTTCTTGAACTTAATGAGACTTACCCTTGCGAAAGATTATAATTGTGTATTTGTACCAATTGACTTGGGGCTCTAAGGAAACGCGTAGCAAGTCAAATTGGACTGGAGCCAATTTGGTCTAGTTTAGTTAGGTCGAGTCGGATCAAACTAGACCAATAAGACCAGGTCCTGACTAAGGTTTGCATCGTATTAGATTAGTCGGGGTCGACCATGTGTTGGGCCTTGGCTTGATTCATTTGGGTCGGTCTCGTGACGTTAGTGTGTTTCAAGTGTAATTTTACCCATAATAGTGGCATTTATTAAAAAGAAGAAGAATATGCAGCAAGTGATCTCGAGCAAGTTTATCTTTTTGGCACATAAGCATTATTATAGTGGAAACGACATTAATTTATACCATCCCAATAGTCGATGGTTCTATACTTCACTCACATAATTGTTGAACTAAAATATTTATATAAAAAAAATTAAAGATTTAATAGATACAACATTGGAAGCGTCTAATATCTATTAGAAAATTTGGTATAGAGACTAAATAAATACAATTGAAAACACTATAGGTTGGTCTAGTAGTTTTTCGATTTAGTCATGCTCTAAGAATTTCAATTGTAAAACCATCTAAACCAGGTGACTTACTTGAACCCAACAATTGTACAATAAGAAAAACCTCCTCCTTACTGGGAGGACTCTCCAAATCAGTCGATTGTTGAACACTAATTCAACTCCAATCAATGTTAGTAGGAAGGAACTTCCAATTTATATAATTTATGGTAGAAATCAATAAACTCCCTGTAACGCCTTGCATTTCGGAATCGAGTCATTATGGGATTTGTTGAGTGTTCTTATTCTAATTTGAATAAATAGAATTTAAGCTTAGCCTTGGATCGTTAAATTAAATTTCTATAATTTAAGGAAAGGAGATTTTTAATTACAACTTCAATTTCCTAAAGTTTGGGTGTTTAATATTTGATATTTATCCTAAGTTTCAAAAGACCCAAACTCCTCTTAATCAGTTTTAATCCCAAATTCTTTAGGAGCTAAGATTGGGTTTAAAATTCAAATTGAGGATTTAAAATTGAATCTTAAGATAAAATCTAATTAATAATTAAATTGGGTTTTTCTTCTTAGGATTTATTTAAAGAAAAGGATAATAATTAAGAAAAGAAAAAGAAAATCCCGGGTTTCTTTTCTAATTCCTAAGATGTAATTAAAAATCTCTTTTCCTTAAATTATAGAAATTTAATTTAATGACTCAAGACTAAGTTTAAATTCTATTTATTCAAATTAGAATAAGAACGCTTAACAAATCTCATAATGGCTCGATTCTGAAACACGGGACGTTACACTCCCTCTCGATATCAATATTGGTCGTTAATAAGTTAACCACATCTTGAAAAAGTAACTAAAAGATAGAGATTTTCCTTTTTCGTGCAGCCAAAATATGTTGAAAAAACCCGTTTGGTAATGTTTTCGTTTCTTGTTTCTTGTTTCTAATTTTATTAAGAAATCTAAGCATTTAATAACTATGTATGTTTCTTGTTTCTCATTTTTTAGAAACACTCCCAAAATTTGTATAGAACTTTTGGGAACAACTAAAACTAGTTTCTCCTTTTTTGTTCTTGTTTCCAATTTTTTCCAAACATAAATAAGAATATAGGTTTATTATTATTGAATGTATAGGTGTTAGGGTCATGAAATTCTATTTTTCTTTATTAAAAATGAAGAAACGAAAACAAGAAACGATAACGTTACCAAACGGGCCCTTAGCATCCTCATCACCATCTTTTTTTAAGTCATTGGAGTACTAGTGTACATCTTTGTTGCCAATAAGTATATTCTTTTACGGTAAAATCTTCAACTTGTTGACAAATAAACAATTTATGGCCCCTTTGAGCCGATGATAAAACTCCTCAATCCTCAAGATTGTCCGAGGTTGCTAGATAGGAGATAAGATTGGGGAGATTCACAGAAGCTAACTTTGTGAGAATTATTCCATAGAAGAAGCTCAAGTTTCAACTCTTTTAGTTTCATCACTAGCCAAATATCAACCTTGTATAGTTTCTTTGATAGTAAAATACGGGTCACTAGCCATCATTCATAACAACGTGAATAGAGAGAATATCGACCTTGTATACTTTCTTTGATGCTAAAATAATGGTTATTTTTTTTTATTTTTTGTTTTTGAAAAGAGGATAATTCTATAATCCAATCAATTACAAGATGTAATACATTTACAATGGGTAACAGCTCCCATTGATAACAACCATGTTGGAAAATGAGACAGCCACAACATGGAACTATTCTTAGCTAAAGCTTCTTTAGCTAAATAATCAACCCTCCTATTCCTTTTTCTAGGGATGTAAGAGAAATGTAAACTTGCAAAATCTTTTACCATATTTTGGATTTGGACAGTCGAATGGTACACATGTGAAGCGAATTTTTGCTCCCCTTTGATCATGTTTATAACATTCACAGAGTCTGAACACATACATGCATTCTGAATTTGCATGCGTTGAAGCAATCGAAGTCCTTGTAAAATGGCCTGAAATTCTGCCACCAAAGGGGTGTATGTAATCGGGTCTATCATCTCCATTGCACCCTTAATATTTCCATCCAAATCAACAACTACAGCTCTGAAACCCGAACCTTCTTGATGTGTTTGTACCGTCACATCTGTAAACAAAGTATAATAATTTGAGTGATCCCCACAAAGTCGTTCATCCTCTTATATTCTGTGAATGCCCACCTATGCATTGGGTCTAGTTTCCTGCCAATATCCCTGGATCCAATCACAACGATGCATCCAATCCATAATAGGAATATTCTGTAAGAAATTGTTCCTATCATTCCATATAACCCAAAAAGCTATACATGCTTTTTCAAACTCCTCAGAATGTAAATGTTCAGCTAACCACACAATTCAATCTGCAAAATTATTGGTAACCAAAATCTTTCCATCAACAGGGCTAAATGTAGTATTACATATTTTTTGAGCTCACTCGCACCCACATAATGCATGATCAACCGTCCCCATCTTGTGTAAACATATCTTGCAATTTGAGACACGTCTACTCCTCTTTTCCATAAACATCAATTAGTTGGCAAGCAAGAATGGTATGCTCTCCAAATAAACATTCTAATTTTCGATGGTAACCAAGCTTTCCATAACTTTTCTCACCATTGTCTCATATTGTTGTTGCTTGAAGAGGCCTGATCTGAGGAGAGCCTTGTAGCAATTTTATATCCGCTTTTAACTGTATACTCCCCAGTCGAATTGTAATGCCAAATTCCATGCATCATCCTCATTTGTACTACTGATGGGGATTGTAGCTATAGTCTTTGTATCCTCTTCAGTAACAAAACTCCGAATCTTTCCCAAATCTCATCCAAGAGACGGGGTGATAAAGTCAACCACCTTCAGGTCTTCCTGCACAACCAGTCCTTGTAACCTCATAGGCCGAAACGTTGTCTCCTTCGGAATCCAAGGGTCATTTAGGAAATCTATAGATTTACCATTTCCCACTCTACGCCTCACACCAACTTGTAAAAGTTCTCGAGCCCACACCAAACCTCTCCAGAAAATAGAACAATTTGCCTTAATTGGAACTTTCATCAACTGATTTTGGTATGCATAACGACCGTGAATAACTCTGGACACCAGTAATTGTGGATTCGTGAAAAGTCTCCACACCTGTTTAGCCAGTAACGCCTTATTAAAATCCACTAGATTTCGAAAATAATGGTTATATTAATTGACTGATGATCAATTATTTTAAATTAATTCACTTTAATTTATTAAATAATGTCTCTGTGAATTTTTTTTAATAATCATAATTGATTATACAAGTAAAATCATTCCTATCTTACTTGTAATCAATTGAAATATATTTTTAGTACATTAATTAAACTATATAATTTGATCAACTATATTTATTTATTGAAATATTAATTTGTGAATTAATATCATGTCACATCTATATAAAATTTATGTATTAATATCATTAAACAAATACAAACATCATTTATTATAAAAAAAAATACAAACATGTTTGTTTCTATAAAAAAAAAAAATATACGATAACACTCTCATATAGAACTAAACACAATTATCTAATGATTCCCAACAATATTATTCCCAAACATCTATTATCCATGAGTAAAATTTGGATGATGTTTCTTAAACCTTTCCCTAGTGCATGTTCCTTTACATACCTTGCTGTTATAGGTAATTTTGGACCACCATATGCAAAGAGCTGACAAGGACAACCGGGCGGAGATAGGACCAGGAAGCGACCCAGAGGAAGACCAGCCAACGGGCAGTGGCGAACCCGAACTCTCTATTTTCTACTCCATACTCTTGCTCTCCAGCCATTCCTTCCGTTTTCTGACTTAAGCATCGGAGGCAGTGTTTCCCCCGCTCTCAAATAAATTCACTGTCGATTATCACGTGGAAACATTCAAGTATTGATTGATTACCAAACTTGCATAGCATTTCAACCTCTTTTTTTTTTTTAGTACATCAACATTTGGGGTAGGGAGATTCGAACCTCTGACCTCATGATCGAGGGTACATGCCAATTACCACTGAGCTATGCTCACTTTGGCGAGCATTTCAACCTTAAAGTAAGAAAAGTTCTCTTATCTCTTATCCCTTGATCATTGACCACAAGATCATTGACCTAGGTAATCATTCATCTACCGACATGAGCATAGCTCAACTAATATAAAATTTGGACTAGTGACCAAGAAGATGTCTGTGGTTTGAATCTCCCCACCTCACATGTTATAAAAAAAAAAAGATAATCTTTCATCTAACTCTTTAAGTCTTACCTTGTATTGCTTCTAATTTGATATTGAATATTTTGATTTGTGTACTAGAGGTCTAAGAGGACTTTTCTGCCATTGTTAGTGTAATTTATTAAAAAAAAAAGAGTATCATAAGAATTAATTTAAATGTACAAAAAGAATCTAAAATTTTAAATATGCAAAATATTATCAATAATTCTATCAATTAATACCATATTTGAGATTATCAATATTTTTGCTTAAAAAAAACAATCCGTCTTTAATGTCAATGATAGATATGGAGAAGGAAAGAATTGACACAATAAAAATACCAAAAATAATAAAATATATCAAGGGTAGAAAATATATAACTATTTCTTAAATAGAGTATTTAAAAGTAGGTGATAGCTCTTAAAAATAAGAGCTATTGGCTTTCTCTTAGGCTCAAAAACTCTACTTTTGATGTGTTTGAGCTGTGGTTTGTGCATGAAAATGAGTATTCTTTGATGAACATTTTTTACATATCAGTAGGTCAAGCTCAAGTTGAATTTGGTGCAGATTTTTTATGATTGAAGCTGATTTTCTGGTATATGATCACTCAGGTTGTGCTACAGCAGCTGATTTCACAAGCAGAAGGCCAAAAGTCAGGAATTAAATGACTGCACGTGCTGTACCCGGGGGAGCTTTCATTAAATGAGCTGGCATCTTTTGGGAGCTGATTTGTCCCCATCTCAACCAATTGGGGAAGATCCATGTGGAAGCATATGTCCAATCAGCCCTGAATTCAATGCTAGGAGCTGATATAAATAGTTCTTTGGCCCAAAATGAGGGGAATCAGCTGGAGAAGTTGGACCTAGAAGTTGCTGCTAACGGTGAAGGGGAAAAGACAAGGAGGTTGCTGTTTTGGAGGATTTCCAGCTTGGGAAAGCTGGAATCTCCTTTGGAAGCTTCTTCTCTTCCTTCCTCTTCTTTTATTTTTCTTTCTTCTAGTGTTTAGTTGGTATTTAAGGTTGTAATCATGACTGATATGATAGTTTGCTGCTGTATTTTCATTATTTTCAAGTTGAACATGAGCTAAATCCTCTTAGGTGAGGATTAGGGTGCTTAAGCTTGAACTTGTTGTTGTTTTTGTAGAACTTTATATATTGCAACTTAAAGTAAAGTGTTCTTCATGATTTAAGCTGGAATTTCGTTTGGCCAACCATTTTCTAGCAATGTTATTAAGTGTTTGGGAAAACAATTAATAACTGATTACTTTGCATTACCTTAGCCTTTCTAGGTCATGAAAATGAGTGGGTATTTAGGGATAAATAACCACCTAAGGCACTAAATCAGTTGAGCTAAAAAGAAGGGGTTAAATGGGAGTTTAATCACCTAACATTAGGAGAATTGGAAAGTTCCTGTAGAAAATTCTGGGTGAGTTGTGAATATAAAGTTCTGCTACAGCAAACAGCTTGTGAGAGTAGACAGCCCCTAACCTGAACCTAGCCTCCTGTGTTTATTGAAATTTACTTAAGTTTTTGTTATTTGAAGCTTGTTTACCATTTTTTAACTCTTGCACTTAGTTAAGGAAAAATATTTGGTCCTTGGTTACTTTGAATTTCATTGAAAATAGGCTTAGAAATAGTGATTTTCGTTGCATCAATCCCTGTGGAAACGATATAAAAATACTTATCACTTGCTGCTGATCATGTGCACTAGCACGTGTATTTGTGAGTTTTTCTTGCATATTTAGAATCACTTTGCACAAGGCAACAGTAGGGAAGACAAAAATCCCTGTGGATTTGGGGCGGGGAATCTCCGGTTTGACCGGATATGGGGTCAAATCGGGGATTTTTTCGAGTCCTCGGTCGGGGATGGGGCGGGGATGGGATGTTATCCCCACCCCAACCCCAACCCCGAACCCGCCCTGAATATTTTTTTTTTTTAAAAAAAATATATTATATATATTATAATTATTTAGAATAATAATATTATTCTTATATTATATTATATTACTAATAACATTTTACAAAGTTTTTTTTTTTTAATTATTAAGTTTTGTTTTATTTTTATTGTTTAGTTTATATATATATTTTAAATTTAATATAGGTGTTTAAATTTATAACAAAAAGTGTTTAACATTTTAAAAACTAATTATTTAAATAAATAAATATAATACTAACTTTTTTAATATATTTCTTAATTTTTAATTAATTTTGTTAAAAAATGATTTTAAAAAACAATAAAAAAAACGATGATTTTTCCGGCAGTGACCCGATCCCCAAATGGGGATTCCCCCGACCCTAACCTCGATTCCCGAAACGGAGAATGAGACGGAGACGGGGATGAAAAATCTCCACAGGAACGGGGATGGGGAGTGCATCCTCGGCCCCTCCCTCTTGTCATCCCTACTTAAAAGTGGCTACTTGAGATAATTTCTAAAAATAAAAAATCTGGTCAATTTGAATGTATAAGATCCATGATGGACAAGAGGCAATAGATGGTCCAAGCCCATTTAAGCATGGGTAGGTGGCTTTATAGAGAATCCATATCATGTAAAGATTAAGAAACGATTAGAACCTTTGACCTTTTGGTTGAAGGTAGAGATGACAAAAATACATGTGGAGTTGAAACCCTATGAAATCTTGCCACAACTAGGATGAGAAATTTCCGATTTAACTGGGTATAGAGGTCAAACCCACGCGTCTGTCTCGCATAATTCTTGATTTTTTTCGTTGTCTTCAAGTCTTTCTTCACGAAGCATGACAACGATTGAAACATAGCATTCTTCTGGTGAACAACCTTCTATCCTAATTTCGAACTTGATTATGTCAAATTCCATGGAATTTGAATACTTCGGTCTCCCTCCTCAACAATAATATCTGCAACCTTGTCTCTGTTCATCTCAATTCGACGAACTATGTTCTGTGGAGGTTCTAAATTTCTCCTCACTTGAAATCTCACAAACTTTTCAAGTACATTGATGGCTCTATCAAGGTACCATACTACCTTCATTCATCGATTACCACAATAGTAGCATTTTAAGAATTATGTGAATTCCATAAAATAAATCAATATATCCTTTATTAACGTGTCAAATGATGAATGACACGAGTACATTTACGATAGTACTAGAAAATTTTCCCAAAAATTTTAACATTTCATAACTGTTAGAGTATTCACACTTAGACTCGATTGATTAACCATTTGGTAATGGTTATCACAAAGGTTTTGATTGAACAAATTATGCATAGAATATGAAATTGAAACTTTAAAAACAGTGATCAAATTGAAAAATGACACCAACATTATATTCTTCTAATCATTATTTAAATATTTACATGATTTGAATAACTATTACATATATTTTTTTTAATTCATTTTAAAAAAACACATTATTTTCAAAAAGATTCTTCTGGATAACTTGAAGAAAATTATCAATAATGATCAATGCCTATTAGTTAGTTTGTATTTATATGATAATTAAAAATATGTTGTTCTTTTTTAATTTTGTAAAATATTACATGAAATTATTAAATTGTGTTGTCATAGTCAATAATAAATTAAAAGAAAAATAAATGTACAAAAAGACCGGACTTTTTTTATTAAAATTATAATTTTAAAAACTTATTATGAAAATATGATTTCTGGAAAACTATTTAGGGAAATATTGTAGTTTTTAATAGGTCATCTCTTGAAGAGACGACCTGTACACGTGTCGGCCCAAAATACCTGATGAATTTAAAAAAAAAAAAAAAATTTACCGTAGGTCGTCTCTTCATTAAAAAAAATAAAAATAAAATAAAGACGTTGTAACGCCGTTGATCGGCGTTACGATTTGGCAGGGGGTCGTCTCCTTTGAAATTTAAAAAAAAAAAGTACGAAACCTGGCGCCGCGTGTTTCACATGCGGCGCCAGAATAAATAATGGTAGAGACGACCTACCCCAACATTTCTTCCCCCCCCAAAATCCCAGATCTGTTCGGTCCCCACTCCATCCGTCCCCACTGCTTTCTCTCCGCTTTTCTCTCCATTTTCTCTCCGTTTTCCAGCCGCCCAAGTAGATAAAGGTAGTATTTTATTACTTGTTTTTTTTTAGAATGTTATTTAAAAGAGTTATTATGTTGGTTTTGTCGTTATTTGAAGTTTTTTTTTTTTTTTTGAGAGGATCGTTATTTGGAGTTTGATATAAGTTTTTTTTTTTTTTTTTTTTTTTTTTTTTTTTTTTTTTTTGTCAATATTTGAATAGGAGGGAGCCATCTTTTGTCCCTATTTTGTTCTACAAGAGGCCAAAATCCGAAATCATCAAATTTGTAAGTTTTATAGAATGATTTAGCATTTTTTAGGGTTATATAGATCTATACTTTGATTGAGGGTTGAATTTTTTTTTTTTTTTTTTTTTTTAATTGTGGTATTGGATTGTTAGAATACTTTTGTTTATTTTAGTTAAATTGTTGGATTAGTGTGTTTTAATTATTTCTTTAAAGAAATTTGTGTTTTTTTTTAGAATAAGAAATTTGTGTTTTAAATTATTAAATAGTTTTTTTTCTTTTTTGAAAAGGATTAAATAGTTTATTATGTATTATACATTTTAGTTAGTTTATTATTATTTTTACATGTATACATATTTAAAGTGTTGAAGTTTATTATTACTATATTACTATATTATTGTCTTAGGTGACTTGAATTTAATTCAAAAGTTAAATAATTAGGTTTGTTTAAAGTTTAATTTAGTTTATAATATTTGTTAGTGTATTAATTAGAAGGGTAATTTAGTTTAAGTTTATTAATGTATATTTTTAAAAACTAATTATACATTCTTTTCTTTTTTCATAGAAAATGGAAGATAAATGTTTGGGATTTGTTTTGCATACGAATGGTAATATGATTGATGGTGTAGATGGAATTGAATATGATCGACCCGCATGTGGTGGTTTCACTGTTAATACTCGTAGTGGGGTTGTCTTTGAACAATTTATTGAAATGATAGGATTATCGCTGGGTGTAGATGTTAGGGAAAATCAGTTGGATATAGTGTATAGACACCCTGAAGTATCACCATTGGGATCAGTTAGATTTATGCCCATATCTATCCCTAACAATCAAGCGATGGATTTGATGTTTTCAATTGCATTACCTGTCCCAAATGTTGTACATTTATATGTCAATGTCAGAAGAATAGAAGATAATGCACAAAATTTTGGAGAAATTCCCAGCCAATGTTTTGAACCTAGCCATGCATCGATCCTGAGCCTGAATCAGTAGCACCACCATGTGTTGGTGAAGATGTAGTTGTTGATAATACATTTAAAGAGTTAAGGACCGAAACAGATGATGAATTTGAAGATTTGGATTTTGATGATCGTGAACATACCATCCCTTCAGTAGTATTCACACAACTAGATGGTCACACGGTGTACAGCGCACCATCCCACTACATCGTCGTATAGTGCCAGCACTTCGTGCTTCGGGCTTCTATGGCGTGGCAAGATTAGGATTTATTCAGTTGGACTGGCACTTCATCACAGCTCTTGTCGAGAGATGGAGACCAGAGACACATACATTTCATGTGCCTGGTGGGGAGACGACTGTTACACTACAGGACGTCGCAGTGTTACTCGGGTTACCAGTGGATGGCGAGCCAGTCACTGGATCCATAAGACATGACTGGAGAGAGATGTGTTTTAGGTTACTTGGTGTCACTCCTGGACATAACGTCATTAAAGGATCCAGATTAAGTTTACCTTAGTTAGCAGCTCAATTTCCAAGATTGGATGACAATGCTGATGATATAGCAGTGGAGAGGTATGCTCGAGCATACATTTTGCAGTTGATGGGTGGGAGTTTATTCTCTAATAAGACTGGAGACAAGGTATATTTAATGTTCCTGCCATTGTTAGAAAACTTTGAGGTTGCAGGACGATATTCTTGGGGTGGAGCGTGCTTAGCATGGTTGTATAGACAACTATGCAAGGCCAGTCGATTAGATGCTTGCGAGATCGCGGGGCCCTTGATTCTCCTGCAGCTTTGGGGTTGGGAACGATTCCCAACGATGGCTCCTCAACGTCGCCACATCAACGATCATGAATTGGTTGGTCGACCATGCGGTGCTCGGTATGTTGATTGATTACAATTTGAACTCATGTTCTATTTGATCGATATAATTGAATTAAAAATTAATTTAACGTTGAATGTAGGTGGAGAGACCAATTTTGTGTGACTGGATCAGCTACACATGTATTGATCCAGTATAGATACATGTTTGACCTTCTAAAACCTGATCTGGTACATACTTAGTATTTGAGATTTTATTATATTTTTATTAATTTTACTCGTACCTCACTTTTTATATTGTTGTGTTTTAGATGATATGGGAACCATACAACCATGTCATGGCCACTTTACCTCCTTACTGTAACAATGGTCATGACATTTGGCGAACAGTAAGTCCATTCATATGTTTCCACATTGTTGAGTGGCACCTGCCTAATAGAGTGATTCGACAATTTGGCATGAAACAACTTATACCAGAAGTGTGCAACACGGAGCCAAGACTGCATACCATCGATCTTCGTCATGCAGATTGGTCCATCCATCTTGCACATTATTTAGTTCGATGGCATTCGCGTGCAAATTTCATTGCAACAACTTCTCCAATAGATGCTGATGGAGATATGGCTCCCGACTACATGGACTGGTATGAGAATATTACTAGACAATTCATCACTCGCGAGGGAGCCTCATATGGTCAAGCGGTACGTTTTCAATTTCAAGTTTTCTTAATTTATATTAAATATTCTCTAATTTATATTACTATATGAAGAGGTCATGCTTCAGACGCATCCGTGATCTCTCTGAGGATATGCAGATCTTAAATTTGTGCAACAGTGGTGATGCCAATATGGAGCAGCTCCATTATATGTACAACATACCTATTGCACCTCCTCCTGGACCTAGGCGTAGAAGAGGTGCTCGTGTCCAAGAAGAGGATGTTCCAGTACAAGAGGATATTCCGGTACAAGAGGATATTCCAGTACAACCTTATATTCCAGTATATGAGGATGTTCCAGTACAGGAGCATATCCCAGTCCAGGAGCATTTCCCACCAGTTGTACCGGAAGAATTTCACCACAATGTTGAAGACATGCCTCCTTTTACTCAGACGCAGGATGGTGCTGGTCTGTCCACTCCAGTGATGACTATTCCACCATCATGGCATGATTATGAGGCTGGTCCTTCATCTTCATCTGCTCACGGACGTGGACGTGGACGTGGAGAGCATGCACAATATGTATACCCTACAGAGCTTGTAGAGGAACCCAGGGAAGAGGAGGATCCAGATGATCAGGTACCGAGGGCTCGTCGTCGGCAACCAGCTCGTAATCGGCGACGTCCGTCTTGTGGCACACATTAGTCACATTAGCTTCGTGTATTGACTTTTATTGGACTTATATTTGTACTGAATTTTAATTAATTATTTAGATATGCATGTTTGAAAACAAAATGTTAATGATGAATTATTTATCCATTAAAAATATTTCTTCATGCTAAGAAATAAACAAAAGAACTTTTTCAAAAAAAAAAAAAAATAAACAAAAGAACAAGAATTAACTGAAATAACAAATTAATTTGAAATTAAGAAACAATAATGAAATTTAAATATCTACAGAAAGAAAAACATAAAATCACAAAGTATAAATAAACTACAAGTACCCACAAATTGAATTAAAAGAAAAATCAATATTATGAATTGTTGTAAAAAAAATATTTCTTCAAATTTCTTTAAGTAGCAATATAATACCCAATGTTTTTTTTAAAAAAAAAGAATTGATAATATCCAAGGAATTGTTGTAAAAAAAATATTCCAAACAAAAATTATAATTAGTATTTTATCTTTTTACAAAAATTAAAAAATAAAAAAGGAAATATTATTAAAACAACATAAAAAAGTCAAATATTAAAAGACAATTTAATAAAATAAAAAGAAAAGGAATATATTAAAAGATAAAAAAAAAAAAAATTTTACGTTCAACCTGGTTTGAACCCTAACACATGAGTTTATTAACACAAATCAAAAACCAATTTGGCAAATGGAGGGTATTGGTATTCATTGTGTACAGGTCGTCTCTTGAAGAGACGACCTGCTAACAGGCGTTTATAGGTCGTCTCTCAAGAGACGACCTATTGTGCCATTAAAATATATTGCGAAGAGACGACCTACGATAAATTTTTTTTTTTTTAAATCGCGGCTAGGCGCGCGCCACGTGTATAGGTCGTCTCTTGAAGAGACGACCTATTAAAAACTACAATATTTCCCTAAATAAGAGACGACCTATTAAAAACTACAATATTTCCCTAAATAGTTTTCCAGAAATCATATTTTCGTAATAAGTTTTTAAAATTATAATTTTAATAAAAAAAAGTCCCAAAAAGACCATATTGGGCAGCCAATTTCCGTACGGACCTCAAATTTGTACTTTGGATCATCTAGTTGGATACGGCGTCGTGTCGCACATAAAAAACAGAATAAGATCATTTATTAATTTTTTAAAAATAAAAATCTAACTAAATATTAGCTAATATTCTCATCATTTTATGAATTAAAAAGTGACAATCATAGAGGCCATTTGATACCATTCCCTTCTTCAGTTTTTAAAATTAACTTATAATTTATAAATATATTAAAATGTACTTCAAAGAATTTTTTTTTTTTTGAAAACAAAATAATGGTTAAATTAGAAGTTTAGTTTTGAAATTTGATATAAGTCAATTTGTTCATACATAAACTTTAAAGAGTTTTAGTTATGTTATAGGTAATTTTGGACCACTCCGATGTACAAGGAGGTGACGAGGACAACCGGGCAGAAATAGGGCTAAGAGATGGACCCCAGGGGCGAAACCGGCAAATGGGACGGGTCAAGACCGAAGGGGTCGGGCATTTGGCCCGACCCCCCTGGGCCGAGGCCGACCCTCGGCCCCGCGCAGTCCCATCGACTCTGTTCGGTCCGTGCAGCCTCCAGCCACCCCAGTTCCGCCTGGTTTGTCCCGAAACGCCTCTGAATTCCTAAAAACCCTAGGAGCACGAGCAGATATTTATACCCCTCTTCGCCACTGAAGAAGGGGACCGGAACTCTCGAATCTCTCCTCTTACTCTCTTGCTCTCCTCTTCCGTTTCCTGACTTAAGCATCGGAGGCAGTGTGGCTAGCACCACACCAGTGTGCAAGTTTACTGTCTTGCAGACCACGTCTTCCCCCTCATCTACAAATTTACCGTTGGTGGCACGTGAAGGTCAGGTGAGTTTCCTCTGACCAAATTTGACCATCAACAAGTTATATCAATAAGCATTGAGTTTTTATTTTATACTGTCTTTATAGTGATTGAGAATGCATAAACTATCTAAGAATAAACTCGAGCATAGCTTAACTAGTTAAAACATTATATCCTCGACCACAAGTTTAAATGTTTGATTTTTCACTTCCACATGTTAAAAGAAAAAGAGTTATATTTCATATTTTTCACTATTTTTAAACACGTGGTTTGGTAGAATCTTAAAACAATGAAAACATATAAATATTATTTTCAAAAATTTCTCTTTTCTAGGTTAGAGGATGAAATACCATTTTTAGAAATAAATGCACTAAACATAAATATTCTAAATTCATTTGATTTAACAAATCTGAAAATAAGGAATTGAATTTGGATAAGGTACTAAACTAACCCTAATTTTCTCATCATGTTTGAAAGGAATCAACACTTAGTTCTATGAATTGAAAAAATGGTTTACTTTGTTTAGCTCAACTAAAGTCTTCACTAGAGAGTTTGTTATCAATATAAAAGCAATAAAAACCAAACACAATTGCAAATGCCTCTTCAAATGCTGGCCTTAGACCACTTTTTTGTTTTTTTGGCTCACAAAATATATAAATAAATAAATAAAATAATATCTATTGAAAGAGGCTCAACTATAAACAAGTTGAGTAAGCCAAAAATTCGAGTCTCTCAGAGAAAAGAAAGCAAGATTTAGAGGTCCCGTTTGGTAACGTTCTCGTTTCTTGTTTCTTGTTTCTAATTTTATTAAGAAATCTAAGCATTTAATAACTATGTATGTTTCTTGTTTCTCATTTTTTAGAAACACTCCCAAAATTTGTATAGAACTTTTGGAAACAACTAAAACTAGTTTCTCCTTTTTTGTTATTGTTTCCAATTTTTTCCAAACATAAATAGAAATATAGGTTTATTATTATTGAATGTATAAGTGTTAGGGTCATGAAATTCTATTTTTCTTTATTAAAAATGAAGAAACGGAAACAAGAAACGAGAACGTCATCAAACGGGCCTAGAGTGTCTTCGAACAAACTCGTCTCGACTTGTTAGCAAAGTGTTGTGTAACCAACAGTTAGTGTATCTCATTAATCGAAGCTTCGCTGTAAAGTTGAAGTTTTGATGACTATGTGTTAATTTTTATGTGGTCCGTTCTAAACGGCGTGGTATGATTTATTAAATTTTTGTTATAGGTTGTTTTTATAACTTTAAATTATCTTTTTCTATATGAAATTAAATAAGTAAAACAAAATATTTGAATGTTGATGAATTAAAATAAGATGTAAATGGAATATTAATCAACCAAAACTTGTAATTCTAATTAATATTAAAAGAAGGCTAAATTATATATATAAAAAATACTCCTGAACTATGGGGTTTGTTTTAAAAATGCCCCTAAACTTTGAAAAGTTTCAAAAATATCCTTGAACTTTGAAAAATGTTTCTAAAATACCATTGCCGTTAATTTTTGAATGGAAACCGTTAGAATTTACGGTGAGATGAGGAAAAAAGAAGAATCATTTTTCAATCAGGGCATTATTTTTTTTTTTTTAAGTTCAAAGGTATTTTTTAAACTGAAACTTTAATGGTTTTCCTCCAAAAATTAATGACAAGAGTATTTTTGAAACATTTTTCAAAGTTCAGGGATATTTTTGAAACTTTTCAAAGTTCAGGGGCATTTTTGAAACAAACCCCGGTATTTTTTATAATTTAGCCTTAAAACAACATAGGATTGGCTCATGAAAGAATAGGGCAAGGGGCATGTCTAATTCCATTTTATAATGCATACTAAGAGGCATGGCATTTTCATAATTTCTTATGTGATTTTTAATCAATTATTGGTTTCAACTATGACGACCCTTTTTTTTTTAAATAAACAATGCAATTATTGAAACTCATCATTATTTTTTTAGAAAAAAATATTTTTCCGTCCTTATTCGAGTGACAAAGAGCCAAAGGTAAGGTAGTCAATTTAATTTCTTTTTTAAATTTCTGATGCTCAACGATGATTGCTACAATGTCAAAGTGAGCATAACTCAACGGTAATTAACATATACCATCGACCAAGAGGTCAGAGGTTTGAATCCTCCATCTCCAATATTGTTGAACTAAAAAAAACCGATGATTGCTACAATTATTTTCATTTTTTATAACCATAAGGAAAATATAGTTAAGTGAATGACCAACTTGTGTTTTTTTTTCTTTTTCCCTTTAATTGTTTTCTAAGATTGGTTTCTCAAATATTCTTGACAAATCTAACATAATTAAGATAAAATATTATAAAAATAGCAGTTAAAAAATTAATTCAGATATACTGAAATGTTGAGCACAATCACTATAGTTAATATCGATATTTTAATTAGTGGTTTTCATAGTATTATAATCCACGAATGCTATTTAATCATTGATAGTGCATTTTTTTTAGTCAACAACATGTTTGGGGTGAGAGGATTCAAACCTATGACCTTCTGGTTCGAAGGTATACATGTTAACCACTTAGGTCCCGTTTGATAACTATTTAGGCCCCGTTTGATAACCATTTGGTTTTTTGTTTTTGGTTTTTGGTTTTTAAGCTTATAAACATCACTTCCAACTCTAAGTTTCTTTGGCTTTTCACCTACCTTCTTCCCATGTTTTCAAAAACCAAGCCAATTTTTGAAAACTAAAAAAAGTAGTTTTCAAAAACTTGTTTTTGTTTTTAGAATTTGGTTAGGAATTCAAGTATGTCTTTAACAAAAATGAAAACCATGGTGAGGAAATTTAAAGAAAATAAGCCTAATTTTCAAAAACCAAAAACCAAAAACCAAATGGTTATCAAACGGGGCCTTAGTTTTTTGTTTTTGGTTTTTGAAAATTATGCTTGTTTTTTCCTAAATTCCCTACCATGACTTTCATATCATTGTTAAGGATTCATTTGAATTTCTAGCCAAATTCTAAAAACAAAAACAAGTTTTTGAAAACTACTTTTTTTTTTGTTTTCAAAATTGGACTTGGTTTTTGAAAACAAGGAAGAAGATTGATACCAAAACAAAGAAACTTATAGGTGGGAATAGGTGTGTATAAGCTTAATTTTCAAAAACAAAAAACCAAATGGTTATCAAACGGGACCTTAGGTGTTGGGGATAGCCCAAACTAATGCTTATCATATCAAATAAAATATATTGGTTATCATTAATTGAAAGTCAACCAGAGCTATTTTTAAATATATCTTAATCCCTCCTTGTACCAAAATGGAGATCTGATTTAAACGACCAGGTACAGCATCACATTTGACACCTGAGGAAGGTACAG
The DNA here is from genome assembly GCA_017139565.1 of Luffa aegyptiaca. Lineage (NCBI taxonomy): Eukaryota > Viridiplantae > Streptophyta > Magnoliopsida > Cucurbitales > Cucurbitaceae > Luffa > Luffa aegyptiaca. Next base: position 3,359,397 of record CM029396.1, read on the forward strand.
CCCAACTATGAGGTACATCAGCAGGTGTTACAATAATACGTAGATGAGTTTTGGCTGGTAGAACCACTCTATTGTCCACTTCTAATAAACGTGATTGACCCAATTCTAGATCATCTTCTGGAATCGTATAACTGTCAAAAGTGAGTGACTGTTCATCGGAACTGTTATAGTCAGAATACTCATAAGTCCGATACCATTGATGTCCAATAGCTTTGATAGTCATGGCTGGATCTACTACTACCTCGTCCATTGAGTATAAGAGAGCAAAGGATGGTATAGCAATGAACATCAGAATGATACTAGGAAAAATGGTCCAAAGAATCTCGATAGTAGTTCCATTTCATTTTGGATTTCTAAACTTTCAAATATTATATTTTCATCCCTAAACTTTTCATATAATAAATTGTTTTCGTTTGTGTCACTTTTTTTTTTTTTTTAACAAAGCGTTAAAAAGACATGTCACATTTACTTAATTGATATATTTTTACTAGAAACAAGTGTTTGAAACCAAAGGTTGAGTTTTAAAAAAGATTTGCATCACGGACACTAAAATATAATTTTTGAAAGTTTAAGAACTAAAATGAAATTAAAATCTATTAATAATTATTTTTTGAAAAACACAAAAGCATTCAAAATTCTCTTATAAATATTCCGCTCTTCCCATATTGAACCACCCAATTCAACCTTTGAGTGGTTGGGACAAATTCTTTGACCTCTCTCTTTTTCTCTCTCCATTGGGTTCTTAATATTGAAAGGAAGGAAAGAGAGAAGGATGAAGGGAAGTTTATACAACAAGGTGATCAAGAAGAGAAGTGAGGTTGGCCTGCAAAACAAAAGTGAAAAGGCTAATAGATTGTTGATCACTGTAAATGTCGTGGGAAGTTCGGGTCCGTTACGATTTCTGGTGAAGGAGGACGATTTAGTTTGTGAAGTTATTCATACTACTCTCAAATCTTATGCTCGTGAAGGTCGTCTTCCTCTTCTTGGCACCGATGCTACCAACTTTCTTCTTTATTCTACTAATGTTGAAGAGGCAGATGGCTGTAATTTTCTCTTATCCTTTCTCTCAATTTTTCTTTTCATATATCACTCTTTTTTTTTTCCGTCTCTCATCTATCCCCATAAACTTAATTTCTTCTTGTTTCTAACTTTTTACTCTCGCTTGATATAGTTATAGCTTTCAATTTTCTATATTTTATTTTTTTTTAAATCTAATCTAAAGGTCAACCTTTTTTTTTTTTTTTTAAAGTACATCAACATTTGATGGGTTGGCTTAGTTGTCTAACTCATCTATTCATTAGATTAGACATTGATATTTCATTTTCGGATGTAGGCTAACCTATTTGACTTGACCCAAAAACATGATCCATGATCCAATCCCAGCTATTAAAAAAAAGTGTATATATATATATATATATATATATATATATATATATATATATATATATATATATATATATAAAAGAGGCTAAAGAAAGTTTCTTAAAAGTTTTTTTTTTTTTTTAATACCATTTAAGTTTTTACCAACCTCATAATTTTTTTAAAAAGAGAATTAAAATAAAACTTAATTGAAAATACCAACCTAGCTAATTCTTTTTCATGTAGTTTGGTAGACAATTTGAAAACAAGGGATTCAATGAAAACTGAGTTATATTTCATGTTTTCAGATATGTGTTTGGTAGCAGATTCCAGAAATTGGATCTCAATTTAAAAAATTGTTAAAAATGTGGTTGATAATATTTTATTAACCATGAACTATATGTAGTTATCAACTAAACACTAAGTTGAATATAAATTATTATTAATTAATTTATAAAAAAAAATGTTATATGTTATAAATTTTTTATAATTATTATTTTACAATATCATATAATTTTTTTTTTGAAAAATACAAATCATATAATTTATAATACATTATATTGTACAAATTTTAATTTTACAAAACTGATTTGAGTTTATAACATGAAATACTATATTTATTAAATTTTTTTATCTTTTTTTTTTAATTCAATCCTGTGTTTTAAAATTTCAAATTCAAAATCTCGATACAATGAAAACATAAAAAAATTGTTTTCAGAATTTTCAAAAACATATCTGCTAAAGGCATATTCACTGATTTCAGTGAATCCGAAAGCATAAAACAGAATTCGAATTGCTTACCAAACAAACCCTAATATCCAGATCTACCCAAAGGAACCAATCTAACAAATCAATCTAAACTCGATTCAAAGAGTCAAGGTTTATGGGCTAGCGAGGTATTAGAGTTGATTCAATTTAATTCTAAAAGTACTTTATTGAGTTTGGGCGTTCGCCTAAGTTGAGATAGAGTTTATTTTGTTTTATAGTTGGTGGTGATGAGGGTGACCTTTGAAGTATTAAAATCTTAGGGCCCGTTTGATAACGTTCTAGTTTCTTGTTTATTGTTTCCAATTTTATTAAGAAATCTAAGTATTTAATAACTATGTATGTTTCTTGTTTCTCATTCTTTAGAAACACTCCCAAAATTTGTATAGAACTTTTGGGAACAACTAAAACTAGTTTCTCATTTTTTGTTCTTGTTTCCAATTTTTTCCAAACACAAATAAGAATATATGTTTGTTATTATTGAATGTATAGATGTTAGGGTCATGAGATTCTATTTTTCTTTATTAAAAATCAAGAAACGGAAACAAGAAACGAGAACGTTACCAAACGGGCCCTTAGTTAACTTTACCTAAAAAGTTTTTTTTTTTTTTTTTTTTTTTTTTTTTTTTTTTGAATTTTGTTATAATTGTTTAACATAATATTTGAATCAATTTTGAAACTTAAAACTTGACTTACCACACATCTACTCATGATTTTATCCATTTCAAAACATGTATATATACGCAACTGCATGCATATATACACAAATATATTCGATATGTAGCTAATTCAATAAGACAACAACTACGATCCCAAGGTTAATGGTTCAATCTCCGATTCCACAGTTGTGAACTAATTAGAAAAAACTATATTTAATAGGTAGCTATAAAATTATGAGTAAACTCAATTATATGAGTTTCACTTATATTGTGCAGCTCTTAGCCCAAGGGAAAAAATAGGATCCAAGCAAGCAAGAAACTTTGTGTTGTGTAAGAAGGCAGGCACACCATCTCCATTGCCTGATAAAAAGATGAAAAAGCTGATCACAATGAAGGAAAGCCATGGCTGGAAGGCTTGGATTAACAAGTCCTTAAGTTTTAAGATATTATCCCATTGAGATGTGTCTTAAACATTGTACTATTGGAAATGAATATAATTATTAGCTTTTACATAAATGGAAAATATAATATGTATATACATTTTATTTGAATCGTCTATCAAAACGTGCAAGTAATTATAAGTGATTTTGGAAGAATCCAAAATCACTTGAAGTGATATTCCCGATCAATCACGTGGGAGGTGATTCTCAAATGATTTTTTATAAGATTTTAGTGCATGTTTAAGAGTGGTTTTGAAATGGTTAAAATCACTTTTGTCATATTCAAAATCACTCCAAAACATGCCTTTAATAATTCAAAATCAATTGATGATATGAGTATCATGTTTAAAAGTGTAAAAATCAAATATGAAGTTGATTTTGAATAATTAAAAGTATGTTTTAGGCTGATTTCGAACCTGACAAAAGTGATTTTAGTCATTTCAAAACCACTCCCAAACATGCACTTAATCACCATGTTGATTGAAATGTCAACAGGTTAGAATTAATACCTTAGTTTGCACGCCATCGAGTTATGCTTGACACCGTTGTCTTTCGATTTCCTTTTAAGTAAAATCTTTGCAAAAATGTTTGGACTAAGCCATTGATACACATTGGATGTAAAAGATTTAGGATAATCTAAGTGAGGGTTACTTGGGCTAAAAAAATATATTTATGGGTAGGATCCACTTATAGTTCGAGATTGTTATAGTTTTTAAAACAATTGTTTGGTAACTTGTTTTTAGAAAAAATAAGTTGTAACATGAAGTAAAATTAAAATTACCTTTGATAAATTTTAATTTTAAACTAGAAAAGGTAGATTAATTAAAGTGTTTGGTAAAATAATACAAAAAATTTGTGATTTAGCTATATATATAATGACCAAAAATAAACATATTTTTCAATAATTTTTATATTGATGTTTAACATCTATTTTATTATATTTAAATGACAAGTTATTCTGTTTAATATCTAAGATATATATATTTGATAAAAGTTTAGGAAAAACAAATTGTTATAATTGAATATCCATCCAAATCTTATTGGTATAGCCAGGATGAAATACATGTGAAAGAAAAAAGAAATATATAAAAGGATGGGATTTGAATTTTAAAAATTTAGTTAGGATAATACAGTAGATTTTTAGGAAAGCTTCTAGGTATGTGATCTTGCACATATAAATTGAAATAAAAATATAATAGAAATCCCAAACACACCCAAATAGTTTATTTCTATTTTTTTTTTTCTTGACAAGTACAATAGTTTAATTATATATCTAGTTGAATAAGATACATGTACGTAGGATTCATTTTTTCTTCTTTTTGTTTGACAATATGTAAGATAGGGATTTGAACCTCTGATCTTTTGGTCGAGTCGAGAATATAAATTTTATGTTCACTTAAAGATTTGAGACGATATATCTTTAGCAATGTTTTGAGCATCAAAATTAGCTCCATATAGCCCTCTCCTTGATAGTCCTACGCAATATAAGCCATTCTTTCCTTTCCAATGATTAGGGTAACTAGGTTTGGGTAGACCATCGTCATTCAAAAGATATTCATCTCCCTGCATTAGGTACGAGGTTATATTAGTAGATTTCATTCTTAAAAAAATTCAAGAAAGTTTTTGAGGGATTAGCTTTTTCTTTTTTAGTTCAATAACATTTGGAGATGAAGATTCAAAATATCTGGTCTCTTGGCGAATGGTATATATCAATTATCATTGAACTATGCTCACTTTGACTAAAACAGTAATATATCGTTAGAGGTATGAAAAGAGATAACAGTATCATATTCAATTTTTGTTTGACCAAGTAATATGACATGAATTTATTGGTGCAATTTTTTTTTTGAGAAACTATTAGTATAAATCTAGTTCTCGTTTGATAAACATTTGGTTTTTGGTTTTTGGTTTTTCAAAATTATGTTTGTTCTCTCTCAATTTCCTTGCTTTGGTTTTCATTTTGGTTAAGGAGATATTAGAGTTCTTAATCAAATTCTAAAAACAATAACAAGTTTTTTGAAAACTATTTTTTTTTTTGTTTTCAAAATTTGACTTGGTTTTTAAAAATATGGGAATGATGTAGGGTTCATACCAAAGAAATGGATAGGTGGAGGAAGTGTTTATAAGCTTAATTTTCAAAAATCAAAAACAAAAAACGAAATGGCTTAGGCCCCGTTTGATAACCATTTGGTTTTTAAAAATATGGAAAGAAGGGTATTAGAAAAACAAAAAAACTTGGAGGTGAAAGTAGTGTTTATAAGCTTAATTTTCAAAAACCAAAAACAAAAAACGAAATGGCTTAGGCCCGTTTGATAACCATTTGGTTTTTAACAACATGGAAAGAAGAGTATTAGAAAAACAAAGAAACTTGGAGGTGAAAGTAGTGTTTATAAGCTTAATTTTCAAAAACCAAAAACCAAAAACCAAATGGTTATCAAACGGGGCCTTAAATATTACATTTTTTTTTATTATTATTCGAACTTGTAAGTCTAGTTTACCTTCAGCCACAGATTTGTTGACCTTTTGAAGCCAGTGCAGAATATGATCGAGTCGAATGGGTAAGATTTTCCATTTTTAAATAGTACATTATTGCCTTTTATGCTTGATATTTCTGTAGGCAAGACCTGAAAAAATTAGGAGGAAAAATGAAATATAATAAATTAATTTTCTATTGAAGGTCAATAATAGCCAAGAAAAAAAAAGGTTATTGCAGATGGAAAAAAAAAAAAAAAAAAACCAAATATAATGTAAACATATTTTTCAAAAAAAAGAAAAAAAAAAAGAAAATATAGATGCATTGATTGTGAAGTTATGCTCGATTTATTTAGAGGAAATTAAGGGTCTGTTTGGAATACATTCTAATTTAAATGTTTTTCAAGAATGCATTTTTTAAAAAACATTTTGTATAAAAAATGTTTAGAATTTAAACACTCATATGTTTGGTTGCATTTCCTCATAGGTGTTTTTATACGCAAGTTATTGTATACTAAAGACTTTTTTAAAAAGTTGGTTTCAAATGTTTTTCTTAGAATGATTTATTTATCAATCTCATTTTCTAATAAGTCATTTTTAGTGATTATCAAATATTAGGAATTTTTTTAAAATGATTTTTTTTTTCAAAATTAAACACTTAAAAGTTAAACCAAACATATCCTAAGTCTCATATAATTTCAAAATGACTTTTTTTCATAGTTTGTTTCTCACATAATTTGTTATAAATGTGAGAAAATATAATAAAATAGTGTTTTTGTCATGTAATATAACAAATTGCCTAAAATAATGGCCTACTCGTAATGTATTATAATTTTAATATATGGTCACAGAAATCGATATTGTTGTAATACAACAAAATAACATAATATAACATTGTTTTCTTCTCCCTTTTAGAAATAGTGGTTTTTTTTTTTCAATATATATAAAATAATGGTTATTGAAAAATTGGTAAGATACTAATATTCTACATGGATGGCTACCATGAGAGTAGAGATGACAATGGGATAAAATGGAAAATAAAAATGCATTCCCGATATCTATCCCTATACGGAATTTAATCTCCAATCATCACCCCTTCTTTGATTTGGGGAATCGAGATCGGGGTGGGAATTCTCCATTCAAGGACTCCGAAGAGAAAAATTGCATTAACTAATATATATTTTTTAATTACATCATTTTAATTTGTAATAATTGAAATAATTAGTTTTACAAAAATATTTAATGCTTCTTTTATCGATAATTCAATAGAAAAATAAATAAAGGAAAAAACTCAGCTGCATACGGTATGTAGGGATTCTCCCGAGAAAAATTCTAGCTACCGTAGTACATACTACCTCCATTCAGCATTTGACACATCATTTAATAAGCATTTAATGATGTAATATTTTATTTTATGGGTCCCACACAATTCTTAAATACTCCCTTTCATGACAAACAATGAATAGAGGTAGAATTTTCCATACTACCGTGGTACTAGAAATTTTCCCGGATTCTCCCTACATACCACCATTAAAATCTTGACAACTAGGAGAGATAAAAAAAATTCTCATTTTCTCCCTTCCTCTTTCTTAGTTGTCAAGATTTTAATGGGGTACCGGTATGCAGCCAAGTTTTGTTCATAAATAAATATATATAAAGGTAATTTTCAAAATTACTCCATTTGGGGCATGATTATATTACAAAACCTGATCTCGTAGAGATTTTTGTCATCGTGGTTATCAGCACAATTTTATGTCGGTTGAGCTATGCTCTTGTTGGCTTCGTCATCTCTTTATATGAACTCGTAATCCATTTTTTTTCAAAATCACTTGACTTCTTCACTCCTTTCACTAACCATTTTTTATAATAGTTGGCTTAACACATGACGATCGAAAATTATGTTTCTTAAACACAATTTACTACACTCTTGCAAATATATATATATATATATATATATATATACACACACATACACATATATAGAAGGATTGTGATTATAGTGTTTCCAAGTTTGTGAGTACCTGAATTTGTCCAGATTTAATTTTTTGAAAGGCTCCTCCATCAATGATGGGATATTTTCCATACTTGACTTTCATGAACATTGGGCCTTCAACTGGTCTGCTGATTCCATATTTGGTAAGGTCTCCAAAAACCAGTTTGCTCAGCATCAACATCAATGAATCCACAAACCCAACTGGGAAATACTTCAACAAAACCAATGCCATGTGTACCATTCTTCTTGACATAAAATGAACCTGTGTGTTTATTCCACAAAATTTCTTTCTCAATAATCTTCTCATTTTTGTACACCTCAAAAGAATTCAAAACATGTTTGATGATATGCTTTTCATTTTTTTTGAGAATAATGTAAAAAAGTGACTTCTCGACCCATAGTTTAACAAACGCATCAACTTTTTGGGTAGGTCAAAGTGAACATAGCTTAGTGGTAAGTGGAGGTCAGATCACAGATTCAAATTCCTCTACCCCAATTGTTGTTAGGAAAAAAAAAAACTTTTTGGGTACTAAATTTTAGCAAATTTATCAAGTGATTGATCAGGAATCACTTGAAGTGATTTTGGATGATTCCAAAATCACTTTCTCATCCTTGCCAAACATCACAATTTTGAAAGAGAAGTGATTTTGGTATTCCAAAATCACTTCCAAACATGCTTTTAATTATTTTTTTAACTAGTAATTTTAAAATATATTAGGGACGAAATTAAATATTACCCAGAAGGATCATTTTGTATATTTAGCGAAAAAATAGGCTAAGTATAACAAATGGTTCTTTATCTACTTCTAGGTAATTATCAATTTGATCCATAGTCTTTTAAAATTCTCGATTTTTATCCTTGATGTATTGAAAAATTCTCAATTAGGTCATTCGGTAAAAATGTTATATTTAATTTTTAAATATAATAATGTAGTAAAAATGATAAAATAATGTATTTGTTTATGTGCTAGAAAAACAAAAAACGAGAGAAAAGAAGCTAGGGATAGTTCTCATTTCAAAGAAAAATGGGATTGTATTGGTAATTATTATTATTATTTTATTTCTTCTTCTTGATTTTTTATTAAAATATGAATGACAAATATTAGATTAAGAAATACAATTTAAAAATAGAACTAGAAAAAGAAAATGGGAAAAAGTAATACTATAGCAAATGGATATGAATCAAAAAAAGAAAAAGGAAAAAGAAGAGTAGATAAAAGAGTTAAAAATATATATTTTAATACCCAATGTTTATATATATATATATATATTGTTTAAATTAGTCTCTTATATGAATATTTTTCAATTTAATCTATCATGATTTATGATTGTTAAAATTGACTCATGATAAATATAGGAGGTATTAAAAAAGATAGAAGTCTTAAAAACACTTTTATTACACTTTAAAAAGTCGTTCCAACAAAATTTAGAAGAAAAAATTTAATTCAAAGAGAATAAGATTTAAAATTTCTACTACTTTCTTATAAATTTGTTTCCTCTTTTTAATTTTCATCCATTCATTAAATATTATGCCATATAAGTTCATCCTCCACCAATTTTAATATTACATAAACTAAATTAAAAAATGTTAAAATATAAATGACTAAATCGAAAATTTTAAAATAAAAAGGACTAAATTATTAAAAAAAAACACAAAACATTAGAGACTAAAACATATATATTGTTTAAATCTCATTTTAGCGTTTCAAAAAAAAAAAAAAAAAAATCTCATTCTGGTCCTTAAACTTTCAAGTTTATTTTATTTTTGATCCTTGAACATTAAACATGCTCGTTTTGGTCAATAAACTTTTGAAATATTTATTTTAATATCTAAACTTTTAAAAAATACTCCTACTCTGCATGTTTATTCAAACATGATTTCAAGCCAAAATAGGTTGAAGTAAATATGAGATGAAACGAACCATAATATAGCAAAGGCCAAAACACAATCATTTTTGAAAACTCACCTACTTTGTATAAATATTTCGAAAGTTCACGAATCAAAATACGATAAACTTTTGAAAGTTTCGAAACCAAAATGAATAATTTTAGACGAACGTTTTAAAAAACCCGAAATAAGTACGAAAATGACATTACCGGGCTTCGAACAAGAATGGAAGTATTAGCACCATGAATGGCAAGATCCAAACCAATTTCCATGGCGGAATTTCCCGCCCCAACCACCAATACATTCTTCCCTTCAAATCCCTTCCCGGACTTAAACCCGGTCGAGTGCATCACATCGCCGCCGAATCCCGCAATCCCCTCCACCGCCGGCGTGAAGGCGTCCGCCGTCTCTCCTGTCGCCACCACCACAAACCGACAGGAGAACTCCTCGATTATTTCACCGTCGTCCAAATTCCTCGCCCTAACCCTCCACCTCCGCTCCGCCGCATCAAACTCCGCCGCCTCGACATTCCGGCGATAGAGCGGCCGGATTTCGAAATCCGCGACGTAGCGGTCCAAGTACTCGAGGAAATTGGCCTTGGGGACGTAGTTGGGGGCGGCGGAGGGGAAGGGCATGGCCGGAAGCTGGCAAAAGCGCTTTGGGAGGTGGAGGCAGAGGCGGTCGTAGGAGTGCTTCCGCCAGAGGGAAGCGGAACAGTCCTCTCTTTCGAGGATAATGTATGGGATTGAGGAGAGCGTTAGAGAGGCGGCGGTGGCGAGGCCGGAGGGACCGGCTCCGATGATTATGACTGTAACTTCCGCCATGGATTTTGTGTGTGTTCGAAGGTGGAGATATGGAGGAAGAAAGAAGAAGACAAGAAGGAGAATGAATGGAGGAGGGAGCGGGGTTGGTGTCCTTTTTATAAAACAATTCTAGTCTACCCACCGGTCAGTGACCAATTATTAGATGCTCCCGGTGCACGGAAATTTTCAAAATTAACCTAAATAGGTTTTTGGTTTTCAGAATTAACCTCTTTTTTAAAAACTTGTTTTATTAACCTTGTTGTTGTCACCTATAGATGCAAATTTACCAGAATACCCTTGAATGTAAAAGGTCGAAAAAAAAAAAAACAAACAAAAAATCCAACCTTTGCCTATTCTAAAACTGAGATTAGAACGTTTGCTGGTTTGTGTGTAGCTTGTGGATTTTTGTGTTGAAATACATTGGGGTTTGATTGAAGCTTGAGGAAGAACGGGTTTTCAAACAACAGGGTTTGATTGAAGTTTTTTTCGTGGGTTTTTCTGTTTAGTTTTTCATAGAGAGAGAGGGGTTTTCGTAGCCAGTTGAGAAATTGATTGGAAAAAAACCAACAAACATCTTGGTTCTTCCTTGTTAGAAAATTCAAACAAGATACATATGATATGCAATTAAGTATTTTCCTTTATTTTATTTAAACATAAATGATCAACTGAAATAATAATTGACGTTTTGTCTATTGAACTATATTCAAATTGGTCAATTAGTAAGAATTTTGTGTAACGATTCCTTATAGATTTTAATGCATTCAATATAAGTAGATTTTATAAAGATTTTTGAACTAACAAACAAAAAAGAAAAAATCAAAAGTGAAATTTTGAATTTTTTGGTTAAATGACATATGTCTTAACCAGATGAACTATATTTAAGGTTGACTATATATATTAAAAAAAAAATGGGACAAAACTTTTTGTGTCATTTTCACTTTTTGAATTGTATCAATGGTACTATTTGGTCCTCTCTTTTATCCTTTGAGGAGGTGAAAATTGCACTTCTTCTTTCATCTTCCTCTTCCCTTCTACTTTTCTTCTTTCAATGCCAACTTTTCATTTTTCACATTCAATAATCAATATAGCATAATACCATACAATGAATAATATAACTATCATTTAATGCTCGAGCATGCAATGATGCAAGTTTCAAAATTTCTTTGTGTTCATGAATCATTTAAAACGCATTTAAGTTGAACTTTATTGAGATGTAACTATGATTAAATAAATATCGTAAGAAATATTCAAAAAAAAAAAAAAAGAAATGAAACGAAACCGATGTCTATCCCTACAAATATAAAATAAAAAATTGTTGGCAATTGGAAAATCAAAATCAAAGGCCAACATGAACATAGCTCAACTAACATAAAGTTGTACTGATAAAAAAAAAATCAAAATCAAAGAGAGACTAGACGACGAGGAGAACTCGCCCAATTTTTATATTTAATTGACCTTTAATTTCTATCTCTTAGAATGAGAAAAATTCTTCAATCAATTTCTCATAGAGTAAAAGATGAAGAACCCAATTTAAGTTTGCAATCAACAACCAACAATGCGGCAGGTGATCAACAACAACCAAGTCTTGGAAAAACAAATAGCGACAACCATGGACGGAAATAATGAAGTTCCAATAAATAGTTACGAAAAATGAAGAGAGAAATATTTTGCTTATTTATTTTTATATTTATTTTGCCAGAAAAAAATAATTACACACATTTTTTTAATTAAAAAAATGTATTTTTTTCTCATGAGATGAATGCCTTTTATTAATTTATATGATTAAAGACATACTCCCACATATATTAAACAAATTAATCATTTTTTTAATATGTATTATAATTTAATTAAAATACAAAATTATATGAGAATTAATTGTTTGATTTTTTGCCAACAAGAGTTTAGTTCGACTGGCATAAAGTTGTATGGATAACCATAAGGTCTGTTCCATGAAACATATATTAATATTTTTTTTTACAGAGAATATTAATATAAGTAATTGAATGATGTTATTTTTTTTGTGATTTAATTGATTTAACATTTTCCACATTCTCACACCTATAACTTGTACCGACATGGTTATATGAAAAGCCTTGAAAAAAAAATTATGTGAAATTTCAAATTAAACATTTTACTATATATTTGAAAATACATATTTATTAAAGGTTAACGTAAATGATTTTATTTTTTTTTATATGATATCAATTAATAATGGACATTTTATCATTTTTTACTTTTTTTTAAAAAATTTCCTAATCAATATATCTGTAACCTAAAACTTTTTTTTTTTTCAGTTAGCCTTTATATATATATATAACTTCATTTAATAATTTTTTAAAAATATTTTACTCTAATTTACCATATCTCACTCACTTATTTTTGTTTTCTTTAATTACATAAAATGAACTAAAAAATGCTTAAAACAATATGATAAAATGTTTTATATCTCCGATTTTGTGCTTTATTTTTTTAAAAAAACAAAGATCATAATTTTCAAACTAAAATATATTGTTTAAATAAATGTGATCACATATTTTAACATTTTTTTAATTTTTATTTTCTAATATAACTTCATCCACTGTGATAAATCTTTCGGTTTTCTAATTATAAAATTTTCAATAATTATGATAGTTTTAATAACTTCTATTTATTAATTTATTTTTAAAAAATTGTGATAATATCTACATTTATTATTTAGTTTTTTATTTAATAATTCTTTGAAATATTAACGTATTATAACTTTTCAAATCAAACCATTTATAAATGTAGGGTTTTTTTTTTTGGTGAAAATATTATAAATGTAGGGTTAAAAACTACATTGGGACTATTATTTATTTATTTTTTTTAGAAAGAAATCTTTAAAACTCAAAACAGAACACTGTCTTCCATTTGGTAGCCATTAATGGGACAGGCACCCCCACCAATGCTATTAAAAGCCCCAATATCGATATAGTTGAGATCTACTAACCAAGAAGGAAAAAAATTAGTCCAACTTTCTGAAGAGTCATTAGAGACTGCCATGCAAGCCAGATGGTGTGCCATTTGGTTATGCCTTCTGGAGATGTGGAAGATTGTGTGGAGTTGAAGACCATTGAGATGGGTCTTTGCTTCATCGATAAAATGAGCAAGTTCAGATATGTCTTCTTCTCTCCCTACAAGCTGATGTACCACTTGCACTGAGTCAAGCTCGATAATCAGCTTGGGGGAGTCATGAGGGACCGATTTTGCTCCTTCCACCAAAGCTAGGGCTTCAAGCCAGCTTATTTGCCACTTCCTCCTCACCACTTTGTAGCCGGCGGTCACCAACTTTCCATCCCACCGACGAAGGATCCAACCTACTCCACCGCGGTTTGTCTTCTCACTCCACGAAGCATCGCTGTTTAATTTCCAATTAGTCGCCGGAGGAGCCATCCATCCCAGGGAGTTTAACGGAGCGGGAGACTCACTCGCGGTTGGAGGTTGCAGTCTACGACTGTCTTCGCTAGGGAGAAGATTCGTCGTGGAACTGGATGCCATTTCGGCCTCGCCCAGGTATGAACCTTCACCGATCTGAAATTCTGCCAAATAACCATCAATTTGATTTTCTATCCTCTGTAAGTCCATCTGCTGTTTGCTGTGCAATGCTGAATTTCTATGCGACCAAATCTGCCAACAAATAATCAGACTCCTCGCCATCTTGCTTTCCTCCAAACATTGGGACTATTTTTTTTTTTTGAAAAGCCAAACATTGGGACTATTATTAATATACATATACATAAAAAATGAATATAGGATTAATTATACAATATGTTTATATAAATATATTTTCATTCAACCAAGTAATGAAACTCATTAAACCCTATTCTTTTATATAGCAAAATAAAATCAAGAACCTCACGTACATTGCACGTGTTATAGGACTAGTAATGAGATAATTAAATTGAACATCCATCAGATAAGATAATATACATCTATCTTAAGGTCAAACGTTCAAACTTTAAAAAAGTGATGAAGTATGAGATTCTACTTTTCGATGTGTATTATAAGGCAAGTTATGGTCTAGATTTGTTGGGGAGGGAGGGGATTATATTAATTATTTGTTTGGGCTTGGTACTTTCGTGTGGTTGTGTTTACTTGGTCAGTGTACTTTTAAAGATTTTTAATAGATACTAAACTTTTAGGATTGTGTCCCTATTTAATTAGTTTTGGCTATAATATGTTTTAATAGGTCATAAATTTTTTATTTAAAAAAAAAGGTCATAAACTTTTAAAATTATATCCATTTTATTCCTATACCTTAAGAAGTAAACTTTACGATTGTGTCAATGTCGTCCTTTTATATTGAAATGATTTCGCTGGGTCTTGAAAATTCTAAGATTGTTTTTGTAATGTCTTGCATTATCAATAATAGTAGTATATTCATGTATTTCTATATTATTATGTTTTGTTTTCCATTTATTAATAGAAAAATTAAGTGTTGTTTTATATGCTAATTAGATCTATAATATGCTGATTTTAGGTCTAAAAACAAGATTTTTTTTTTAAAAAAACACCCAAAATAGTGGTTAGAATTACCTAAAAAAGGGTGTTTATCGGTTTTATATGTTATTTTTCTAGTTTTAAGCTTGAATGTTATAGAAATTGAAAAGAATTAGTTTTAAAAATTTGTTATCATCATAAACATATTTTTCTTAAGGTATTAAAAATATTTTTATGAACGTTTAGAGCAATAAATTAGAGGCAAATATATCTTTTCAATGTGGGATCATCTTTTGAGTTCACCACCATTCTTGGATCGGATCTTTTTTTTTTTTTTTTCTTGGACCGATTACTCGTTTGGGTTTATGGACTCTGATACACTACAAGAATAAGGGTCTACAACAACGGTTTTTTTAAGCTATTGTGACAGTTATTAACCGCTACAAGTCATTTTGCAGCGGTTTAACAACCGCTGACAAAGACGGTGTTGAGACGTCTATTGCGACGGTTTAAAGAACCGCTGGAATCACATTAAAAAAAACCGTTGCTATAATTACGTAAATTGCAGCATTTGTTTCTTTCCAAACACAACAATTTGAATAACCGCTGCTAGGTGTGCTGCGGTTAGGAAATCTTTATTTTTTTGTATTGCAATGATTTTGTATTGCAATAACCGTTGCTAAGCATTGAGAGCATTTGATAATTGCTGGAGATGTGCCCTTATTACGACAGTGTTTATCTTATATAGCAACACTTATTGTATCTTTTTTTTTTTTTTGTATTGCAATGATTTTGGTTACTATCTACATATGTGGCATTTTTAAAATAATTTTAATTATTAATTTGTTATAAGAGTTTTCATTGAATAAGTTTGAAATTAATGCATCTACTTATTTTAGTGCACTCTTGCATAATTCGCACTACATATGTTTTTAAGAAATCACTCACTCCAACCATGTATATATAAGTATTTTTAAATTAAACTCAAAATACACTACAATGGAAAGTTAAAAATTTAAATAACAAATTTGACTAAAAAACCAAAATTTTTCATTGATATCAATTACAAGTGAAAATAAAAAAGAGCAAACTCAACTATTTAAATACTCACAATGAATCAAAGAAAATATAACATATATACAAACTCGACGAGCTTTTCAATGTTCAAGACTATCCCTTTACAAATTACATAAACTCCACAACATATGAACAAACACAAGGCCCTCCTAACCTTAGTCAAAAAAATTTCTCGTGGAACTAAAGCATCTTTACAATTTGCTTAATACAAAATGTTGATTTTAAATACAATAAGATGGGGTGAAACAAGAAACAAAGTGCAGGAACGTCCAGCATGCCATCAAGAATTGTAGTGACCATCGATCTGCAAAAGCAATGTAAAATACACAGAGCTAAGACAAATAATAATAATAATAATTGTTGATGGTCAAATTTCGCTCAGGAATTTACCCCTCGCTCCACGTGACGGTCAATAGTGAATTTGTAGATGAGCGAGGAAAACGTGACCTGCAAGACGAGCAAATTCTGCACACCGGTGTGGTGTAGACCACACACACTCCGATGCTTAAGTTAGCCTTGGCCGGAAAGCACGTAGAATGTATTTAGGGTTGGCTTTTTTGCATACCTGAGTGCGTGTGCGGTCTCTCTTTTTATAGATTTTCCCTTAGGGTTTTCGCCGATGCCGAACTTCAAATGATCTCCGGGCCTTTGGCCCTGGTCAGCCTCGGAAATGGGCCGAGGCCGACCTCATCCTCCTAGGGTTTTTAAGAATCCGGAGGTGTTGCGGGGCGAACCAGGCGGAACCGGGGCGATTCGGGGCATCAGGGACCGAAAAGAGGCCACCGGGCTCGGCCCGCGCAAGCGGGCCAAATGGTCGGCCTCGGCAAAAGGCCGAGGCCGACCATATGGGTCGGGCCATGTCGGCCCGACCCTTTGGTTCGTTCTTCCTCTGGGTCGGTCTTTTGGTCCTACCTCTCTTCGATTGTCCTCGTCAGCTCTTTGTGCGTCAGTGTGGTCCAAAATTACCTATAACAATAATAATAACAACAACAAGGAGGAAAGATTTGAGTCTTAGAGAAAAAGAAAATGAGAGAGTTTTGAAACTCACCAAAATGTCTAAAATACAACATCCAGTCCACTTTAGTTAGAATATCACTTCTAAAGAAGACCTAGTCTCCTATCTCTAATGAAGAATATCCACATGTAAGTGTTAAAAAAATAAAATAAATAGACCATTATTAATATGAAGGACTATAGTTCTATAAGACAAGTGTTGAATATCTTTAAGAATCGAGAAAACAAAGTCAATGACAGAGATCGTAAACACAAACCTCGCTAAATTGAGAAGGGAACGAGTGATCAAAAACCTGTAGAAAAATTATTGAGTAATATTCGATTAAGACTTGAATGAGAGAAATCAAACCTGCAGACAAAAAAAAGAGGGAAAAGAGAAAGAATGGAAAACCTACAAACAACGAGGAAGAGGGGAGGGGGAATTTAGGTCTTCAGAATGGAGGCGGCAATGTAGTTTATAGAAAATATTGGCACACTTAGGAAATTTTGGAAATTTCAAAATGCCGCCTTTTTTTTGGAACGAAAATGGTGGGTTGTTACTTTTACAACATTTTTTACCTCTAAAAAATAATTATCTAATTTTATTTGATGAATTTTTTTAAGCAATTGAAAAAATTGTATTCTTTTTTTTTTACAACAAAAAAAAATTGTATTCTTAAAAAAGAAAAAAAAAAAAAAGCTGTTTATAAGCAATAGAAAAATTATGTACAATCCAAACAAATTCAAAAATTTTTACAACTATGTAATAATTCTTTTAACTCAATAACATATCACTTAAATTATATAACTTAATTTCTTTTTCTTTATTTTTGCGATAATTTCATTTCTTCTCTAAATTTTATATTTTAGACTTTCAACATTTATGTTCACAAGTAAAATAAACAAAATACGTGTCAATATTAGGTTTTTATTAGAACACAATTGAATAACAACTACAAATTAATCGCTACAAGATATAGATTCTTGCATTAGGTTTTAAAATGTTGCAATTGCAACATTGTAGATGCATTTAGACTTGCAACAAGTGATAAAAACAAATTTAAAAAAAATTGCAGCAAGACACACATTTGCAATAGTTTTTTCAAATGTTGCAATAAAACCGCTACAAATGTAAATATACTTGCAACACATAAAAAAAGTGTTGCAACTAACTGCTGCAATATACATGATTGCAACAATTTAAAAAAATGTTGCTATAAACTGTTGCAATTGTAGAAAACCTTGCAACGGTTTAATAACTGCTGCAAAATAATTGTTGCAATACGTATGTTTTCTTGTAGTGATACCATATTTAGATAACATGAGGTTCCATCTCAAAACCAATTGGTAATGAGTGGAGTAACCCATCTATCTTATAATATACAAAATTAGGTGCTATTTGATGTACTAATTAGATCTATTCTATATTTGGTTTTAGGTCTGAAAAAAGAATTAAAAATGTCTAAAGCCAATCCCGAGAATTATTCTAAAAGGCTTTTTTTTTTAAAAAAAAATATTCTATTTTTTTTTTTAAAAAAGTAATTATTCTAATTTTTTTTTTCTTTTTTCTTTTTTTTTTTTAAAAAAAAAAGAATTATTTTAAAAGTTAGCTTGAATGTTATATATAGAAATTAAAAAGCATTAGTTTTGAAGATTTGTTATCATGACCGGAGCCTAAAATTAGCCCAAATACATTTAAAGTATTAAAATGTATTTTTATGCTTAATTTTGTATAGTGCTTAAAATAGGAAAAAACTAGTATTATGCGTCTTTTCATTTTTAATAAATTCTGAAAATTAGTAAAGTATTTTTTATGAATTTTTGCAGCCATAAATCAGAGGCTAATATGATCTATTTTTTTTTTTTTCTTTTTTCAGTATAGTGGGGGATTCGAACCTCTGACCTCTTGATTGAGGGTAAATGCCAATTACCGTTGAGCTATGCTCGCTTTGGAGCTAATATGATATAATTAAAATTTATTTTATAAATTTTAAATCAATATTAACTATGTATTTAATTAATATGCACTAAAGTTAGTGTGTACTTAACTAGTTAATGAACTCATGAATTAATATTAACTAGGTTAATTAACATGCACTTTTGCTAGAAAAGTTAGTGTGTACTTAACTAGTTAGTGCTCTGCTGATGAAAAAAAAAAGAAAGAAAAACTATTTTTTTTTTTATACAAAGAATTAGGCATAAACCATCCAAAAAAAATGTGGTCCAAATCTAAGCAGACAGCTAATTGATTTCAACTAAAATTCAGCTAGCTTTCAAATCCTCGATCATCTTCACTCCAAGCTAGCCATTGGTTTTGCTTCAGACTGGCTCGTATTCAACACTAAATCAGTCCCGAAGTCATAGACTAGGCCTGCAACAATATTTAGATTGTTAATGAGTTTCATTTAAGAAAATTATATTTAGGTTGTTAGAGACCTAAATTAGAAAAATTGAGATTTGATTTTTTATTTCATTTGGATTTTTGGGTTTTCAAACAGACATTTCAACTCCTTAGATTTTGGAATAATCCTTTTTTTTCCTCGATCATTAACATTTTTAGTCCTTCTGTTAATTTTCGATTATATAGGGACGACTGGACCCCTTTTATTATTATTATTTTTGAGCTGACATAGTATAAAATATATTAATTCTATATTTGTAAAGTGGTTGATGTGATAAAAATACATTTATTATTATTTTTTAATATTAAAAAATTAAATTAAAAACTTCTATTTTTTTTCTTTTCTATTCTTTCTCTCTTCTCTCCACCTTTGCCTCCACTAGAAATCCACATTCACCACCTGGGAAAATTTCTAGTACTATGGTAGTACATACTTTCTCCATTCAGCATTTGACATGTCATTTAATGAGCATTTAATGATATAATATTTTATTTCATGGGTCCCAATACTTCTTTTATGGCAAACAATGAATGGATGTAGTATGGAAAATTTTCCCTACTACTGTAGTAGTAGAAATTCCTTCACCACCTTGTCGTGAAAAAGGATTTCTTGTTTCAGATCAAGGGTGGGGTTGGATAGCGAAAGAAGAGAGAGAAAATGGAAAAAGAAAGGATTTTTTTAAAAACAATTACTTTAATTTTTAATAATTTCAATTTTAAGAAATTAATAATAAATATATTTTTCCACCTCATCAACTTAATAAATACAAAATTAATATATTTAAGCCACATAAATAGTAAAAAAAAATGTCTAATCAATCTTAAGATTAATATGTAGAAAGACCAAAAGTGTCAATTGTAGGGACCAGAAAATTAAATTATCTCAAACCTCAAGGGTTAAAATGTGAGTTTCAACACTCAGGAGCTCAAATGCACTCAAACCCAAACTTTAGGGACCAAAAATGTATTTTTTTTCCTTTTAATTATGTTATATGTTTTATTTAGGAAGCTTTAAAGGAATTAGAATTCGAAGCTTGAGGTAATTGGTTTCTATCATAAGTTACCAATTGGGTGAACTCAAGAGAAAGTCCTCTTTAACAACTAACAAAGCATAATTCAACTGATATACATCTTGTACCATTGTCAAGAGGTTAGAAGTTTAAATTTCCCACCTCACGTGTTGTAAAAAAAAATCACCTTTTAACACCAGTTGGTCGTGGTTACAAAAGAGGAGAGAGAAGGAAAAGTTTCTTTCATATTCAAAGAATCCTTCCTTCCTAAGTTTTCCAAGTGCTTTAAAGAAGTCTGTAAATTTCTTCCATTAGTGCACTTATTCTATGTTGTAAATTAAATCATTTTTTTGAGAGAGACTGTGTTTGGTTTAAGTTTTGAAGTGTTTAATTTTGAAAAAAAATCATTTTTAAAAAATTTCTAGTGTTTGGCAACCACTAAAAATGACTTATCAGAAAATGAGATTAATATTTTAAACCATTTTGAGAGAAACACTTGAAATCAACTTTTTTTGAAAAGAGTCTTTAGTATACAATAATTTGTGTATAAAAACACCTATGAGGAAATGCAACCAAACGTATGAGTGTTTAAATTCTAAAAAGTTTTTGTACAAAATGTTTTTAAAAAAATGCATACTTGAAAAACATTTAAATTAAAATGTATTCCAAACGGACCATAATTTGCTTTTCCAGTTGTTTTAAGTGATTTTCTTGGATTTTATAATATTGTTCAATATGGTTGCATCAATTTCAAAGATTTCATGCGCTTACTAGGAATTTTTTATTGCACTTATTCTATGTTACAAGGGTCCGTTTGGAATACATTTTGATTTAAATGTTTTTCAAGAATGTATTTTTAAAAAAACGTTTTGTATAAAGATTGTTTATAATTTAAACACTCATATGTATGGTTGCATTTCTTCACAAATGTTTTTATACACAAGTTATTGTTTACTTAAAAAGTCTTTGTTAAGAAGTTGGTTTTAAGTGTTTCTCTCAAAATAGTTTATTTATCCATCTCATTTTCTAATAAGTCATTTTTAGTGGTTGTCAAACACTAGATTTTTTTTCAAAATGATTTATTTTCAAAATTAAACACTTGAGAAGTTAAACCAAACACACCCTAAATCATTTAATTTCTTCGAAAGTGGGTTTGTTTTGTTTAACTTTCCAAAGTGTTTAATTTTGAAAAAAAAAATTATTTTGATATTTTTTTTAGTGTTTTGCAATTACTAAAAATCACTTATTGAAAAATGAGATTGAGAAATAAACCATTATGAGAAAAACACTTGAAATCAATTTTTTTAAAAAGAGTTTTTAAGTATATAATAACTTGTGTATAGAGGAAATGTAACCAAACATATATGTGATTGTTTAAATTCAAATAATTTTTATACAAAATGTTTTTTAAAAAATGCATTCTTGAAAAACATTTAAATTAAAATGTATTTCAAATGGATCCTATAATTTTCTTTTCGAGTTGTTTCAAGTCATTTTTTCAGATTTTACAATCTCGTCCAATATGGTTGACCTGCATTCGTGGAGGGTCCTTTCTGAGAAATTTTTAGGTGCTCCTGGTGCAATGAGTTCCGTAGTTTTGCACCCATTTGATGTAAGAGAGAGAAATAACAAAAGTACCTCGATTTTGTATACAATGGTTATTAGGGGTAGACAAATTTAAAGATTTACCTCCGACAGTTTAAAAAGGGAAATCATTGCACCGGGAACACCTTATAATTTTCCATCCTTTCCTAATAATTTTTGTTCATATTCTTTTTTCTAAGGTCTTCCAACATCATCTCGTAGTGGGTCCTTTCCCTAATTTTGGTCGAACTAGTTTGCTAGGATATGATATGTATATTCGGAGAATAATGTTTAAAATTAGCTCATTGTCGTAACATAATCTATGTTATAGCTTTACTTAAATTAGACTTTGGTAGGATTTTGAGAGCATGATAACGTATCGTTGAGGTAATTTTTTTTTTTTTTTTGAGTACATCAACATTTGGGGGTGGGGGGATTCGAACCTCTGACCTCACGGTTGAGAGTACATGCCAAAGCTAAGCTCGTTTTGGCGTTGAGGTAATTTTGTTAAAATAGAGAGATTGAGTACATATGCATGCAACAATAAAAAAGTTTTGATTTAATTTTTCTATTTCCCAACGTTAATTTTGTTTGGGAGTGTCGAAATTAGGGAGTTCAATTATTAGTATCAATTCCAAATTTTTATTATTATTTTAAAATGTTTTTTGTAGGTTTTAATTAAAACTCCAAAATTGTATGTATATAAAATGGTTTTACTAGGTGAACTTCAACTTTGAAGATTGGTACTCCCAAAAAAAAAAAAAGAAAAAGAAAAAAAAAACTTTTGAAGATCGTGAATATTTAGTCTTTGCATATTAAGAATTTTATGAGAGAGTTATGCTAAGTTTTTCATTTAACATTTATATGATATGTTATAGTTGTATTATTTACGCAATATGTAATGGACTAATTTAAGACTGTCAAACATGAACATATCTTTGTTTAAAAAAAAAATGATCAGGAGGTTTGCAGTTCAAATATTCCATTTCCACATGTTGTAAAAAAAAATTAAGATAATTATGTTTGATGGTTTATCAGAGTAGGATTCTATTACAAACAAATTTAAAGTTTAGAGAAGTTATTATTTTTTTTTTTAAATATATAGGTTTATAAAATAGACACAAATCACATAAACTAAAAAAATTAGTAAGAATTTTTTAAAAAAATATTTATGTATAATCTTTAAATGTGTGTAAGACTTTCTTAAATGCATGGATTGACACAATATTAAAGACAATGCTAAAATTAAGTTGATTGTAGCTTAGTGGATAAGACATCAATTACCATCTCAAATATTGATGGTTTGATCCCCACAATTGTTGAACTAAAAAAACAAAAGGTGGGTAGTAGCTAGCAATTTTCATTAATATATATAGAATGTTTTTTTTTATTGATCATCTTTTGATATTCTTCATCTATTTTTTTCGACTATTTAGGAAAAATTAATACGTGATAATTTTTCTTGCTACGACTTTAGTAGGATTTTGGGAGAATAATAACGTATTGTTTTGGTAATTTTGACTTGATTGTAAAAAATAAAATAAAAACTTTGATAAAATATTGTTTAATGTTATAAACTCTTTTTTTTAATTAAGATATGATATATTCTAAATTATAACATGGTATATCATAAATTTGATATTGTAAAATAATAATTATACAAAAATTTTAACATAAACTATCAATAAATTTATTAATAAAAATTTGAGATCCAACTAAACATGGGTTGGTAACTAACACTATTTATTGTTGTGAATATGTTATTGGAGACAATTTGAACAAAACTTCTTAAATTGGGATTCAAATTTTAAAAGTATGCAACCAATCACATATTAAAAAACACTAAAACATGAAATATAGGATTGGTTTTCATTAAATCCCTCGTTTTCAAATTATTAACCAAATGAACTCTAAAATATTTCTCTCAAAAAAAAAAAAAAAAAAAACTCTAAAATATTTAAAACACCGTATCTATATATAATGGTACAAACTAATAACTCTTAATTGGTTTTTAAAATGTAGTCCTTTGTAATTAATTTCCTCCTCCCTTATAATGAACAACTAGTCTATGGTAACTCTTTCTATCAACAATAGCATAACTCAACTGCTTTACATTCGACCAAAGAGTTAGAGATTCGTATAGCTTAGCGGTAATTGGCATGTACCATCGACCAGGAGGTCAGAGGTTCGAATTCCCCACTCAAATGTGGTAGAACTAAAAAAAAGGTGAGAGATTTGTCGAAGAAAGAAAAGAAAATAACAAAAACAGTTACCAAATGCAATTTTAGGACGTTACCAAACAAACTCTAATTTATTGAAGGTTAACAACCTTAATTAAATCTATCTGTCATCCCCATTTAATTTGACCTAAATTTAAGGGTGCTCTGCCAAGGTACTCAAAACGGTCGAAATTTTGTTACAAAACAGGCCAAAAGTTTTTTTTTTTTTTTTTTTTTTTTTTTTTTTTTTTTTTTTTAATTATTATTATTATTTTTTAATTCAACAACATTTTAGAAGACAGAATTCAAACCTCTTTTTTTTTTTTTAACAATAGAATTTGAATCTCTAACCTCCTGTTGATCGATATTACATGTCAATTACGGTTGAACTACAACAAAATATTGGTAAATAGAAAAAAAATCAAATACATTATTTAAGTCAATCATTTACTGAAATTTTAATTTTAAAAGATTATTTATCTTTTTATCATTATTTATTATTAATGATTTTTTTTTTTTAAAAAAGAACTGAACTAAAAATAACTAATTAATTCAAACTTTTTGTGCATGTAAAAAAATTGAAGATAAATTGACGACCTCCTTTTAGAAGGATGGAGGATTATCACGGTGTGTGGAATGCTCTTTTTTTTTAGTACATCAATATTTGGAGTTGGAAGATTCGAACCCCTGTCCTCTTGATCGAGGGTACATACCATTTACCGTTGAGCTAGACTGACTTGCTTTGGCTTGTGGAATGATGTTGTTCGTGAAGAAAGACTACTACAAAATATTTTGAATGCTCATTAATTATAGATTTAAGGAGGAAAATAGTACACCTAATATTTAGTGAAATATATTAAAGTTAGAGAAAAGGAGTATTATCTCCCTAGATCTTGAGGTTGAATTCCTTTGACATGAAGTGTTAAAGTGTTGATATAATTAAATTTATTGTAACCCATCGATTTAAGTTTTTGAGTTTATTGGTGATTTAATATGGTATAAAAAATGGAGGTCTATGTTCGAGTATTGACATAATTAAATTTATCGTAACTCATGAACTTAAATTTTTGGGTTCATTGCTGATTTAACTTGTGGCTCATACAACTTATTTTCTCTTAATGAAGGTAACTTAATGTTTTTTAAAAGTATTTTCTTTTCTTTTTTTTTTTTCGAAAATGAGAAAAAGTTGAAACCCAATCCTAAATAAAGAAGACATATAAATGGTCTGTTTAAAATGACTTTATAAGTGTTTAAAAAAGTGTTTTTTAAGTGTAAAAAAATAATTTTCAAACACTTAGAAAGTCATACCAAATATACATTAATTTTGGTCAACTTAAGCATAACTCAATTGATTAAGACAAACTATTATACATTTGTATTAAACGTCAGATATTCAATTTACCACTCTTACACATTATTGAACATTAAAAAAAAAGGAAAAAAAATCAATTTATATCTTTAAACTTTGGGCATTGTATTAATTAAAACTCCAAACTAATAATTGTATCAATTTAAACCCCCTAAAATTTTCATAAGTGAATCAATTTACCTATTAGATCTCAAACTCATGACCAAGGAGTTGAAATTAACTTTAGTCCACCCTCTAGGCCAAGAAGCTACAAGACCGTTCGGTATACAATGGATATTGTCCAACGCCGACAACCTCATATGTATCTTAAACCAAACAGTATAGGCAAGGGTGTAAATAGTGTTTATGATAAGGCTGAGCATGAGTTTTGTGCATTTCACTTGTTAAGAAACCTTAAAAAAAAAAATACAAATCAAAACCAATTGACCAACCCTTCCACATGTGTGCACGGGCCTACACACCCATGGATTATGAATATTACATGAGGCAATTGGAGGACATAGTTCCTTCCATAAGGTCTGAATTAGAAGAAATAGAACGATCTAAATGGGCGAGGGCATTTTTTGTGAGGAAAAGATATACTATAATGACAACAAATATATTTGAGTCTATGAATGCAATTTTGAGGGAGGCGCGTGAGCTACCTGTTATTCCCCTTCTCGAAGCCATACGAAGATTGATTCAACAATGGTTCTATGATCGTCGGAGCTATTGTAGCTTCTCACGTCGCCATGGGCTGAGGACGTGCTTCGTACATCCCTAAAGGAAAGTCGAACAATGGACGTGAATTTTGTTACATTATACTTCCTCTGTATTTGTGTAGTACCTGATATATTTTGCTACTTATCATCCTGTATTTGTATATTTCTAATGGAAAGTATTTGTTTATTTTCAGCTATATCACATAAATCAGCATGAATTTGAAGTACATGATCGGACAATGCAATTTGAGGTCAACATTCTTACCAAGAGTTGCACTTGTCGGCGATGGGATTTGGATCTGATGCCATGCCCACATGCATGTCTTGCCTTGTGTCGTCGGAACCTTGAATTTCATTCATATTGCCATGATTTTTTCCGATCATCCAGTTTAGTGCAGTTATACAGTAAAGATGTTCATCCAATTGGAAATGTTCAACAATTCTCCAGCTTAAATGTTGTAGAGGAGGACCGCATTCTCCCACCTAACACTAAACGAGCAGCTGGACGTCCAAGAAAAAAAACGTATTTTGTCTCGGTTTGAAAGGGCAACTTCCTTCAAGTGTGGTCGTTGTGGACAAGTTGGGCATAACTGTAGAACATGCAAGAATCCCATTTCCAATTGACAAATCCTATTCTGTTCAAATGTTTAGTTTAGTCATTGTCCATAGGATTTAGACATTTATATATGCATTATCCATTAGAACTTTGACTTTGGTTAAGGTGTTTTTATTTTTAAGTGCTACAAATTTCTATTTTGGAGTTTAATTTATAAATACCCTGTGTTTTGTCTTTCAGATGTAACGTTAATCGTTGAATTTTATCTCTAAGGTATAATCCAATTTTATGAAGTCCTTTAAAATACCATTTCAGTGTAATGGGTTTTTTCTCAATTGTATTCAATTCTTATCCATATAACATTTCATACTAACAAGATTAAACAAACAAACTACTTTGTATTTGTATTTAAATATCAGAATAGAAAACAATATAGAACAACCTAAATATGGTGTATTTGTATTTAGATATAAGTATTTCATTCAAAAATATGGTGTATTTGTATTTAAATATTAGAATGGATATCAAGATTAAACAACCCGATCATAGGTAATATTTTTCTTAATGACTGTTATTATTTTAATCCCTTCATATTTGTAATTCATTGAGGAGATTGATTTGTGATGGCAAAGTCCAAAAAGTGGCCAAAACAAGTTTTCCTCAATCTTGCTTGTACAGTTTCAGAGAAAGAGGTCCTAATTTTTTCTATGACATCTATCTTCGTTTGGAGGTTTATTTTCAGAGGCTGATTTCTCTTTGCCTTAAACATGATGTACAGCTTATCCTATAACACAAGAAATTGTTGAGTTTTATGCCCTAAAACTCGTAGATAGTAAATGAAACAAATTAATCGATCTCAATAAAGTGTTATTTGAGTAATTTAGTAATTTGGTTATTGAATAATCGAGTTTGCATTAATAAACCCTAAATCCAATAAACTAAGATCCAAGGTTGTTTAAATGAAACTTGGACTAGTATGTGGGGACATACGGGGATCAGTGTCCAAGTAACAACCTAAAAGATCTATAGTATAGGGATAAGGCTGGGTACCTTATCCTGGTGACACTATGTGATACGACCCACCTTGTATTCGATACAGATGCAATGATCCAAAGCATCCATGTAGGAGACATGCGGGTGGGGGTATCCTATGCAATGAGTTTGCATAAGATCGGACCACGAAATAGTAACCACTAGATGTAACACCGTTAACTAGTTTAGGTTTCTATTTCAATAGGATGGCCTAGGTAACTCAATCTCAATCCTGAGTCTGTTATGAACCCCTTTCAGGAGGGATTGTCCTTAGATTTGTATGGGTGAGAGTGGCCAGTTCGCCGACTCAATAATCCTACCATTTCAGGGGCAAGACCGAATGGGGGCTGGGAACATAACAGTACAAGATGGAATTTACTCCTTCCCCTATTGGGGTAAGTAGATGTGTGTTCCCTTAAGGGCTGATTCCGGGGCTTGAACAAAGGCGCGTCGTCCTCTTCTGGCCCGAGAGGAACTCCTGTTTAGTGGTTGGACCCTAAACAACTTGTTCATTAGAGGAATCGGTGGTACTTAAGGAACCAGAGGTAACCTAGGGGTAAAACGGTAATTTGACCCAGCTGGTGTTACGAACACACGTGAATGATTGACTTACTTCTTGGTCGATATCCGTGGACACAGAAATATTCTACAGTGAGAAGAGTGCAGCTGTGGGTCTTTAGTGGAGTGACCCACAGTTAACGAATGTTGACTAACTTGGTTAATGAGTTTGGCCAATTAGTCTCGTATCGTTGGAGCTTCTGATCTGTAAGTCCATTAGGTCCCACTGGTAGCTCGTAAAGAGACTTGAGGCATTTAAGTATAAATTGTAAATTGAAAGTGTTCAATTTATTTGGGGAATTGTATAATGTATATTGATGCATTATAATATAAAGTTTATGAAACTTTATAATATAATTTTTGAATTAATTTCAAAAATTAATTCTTGAGAGAAAATATTTGAAAGAGTTCAAATAAATTTAATATAAATTGGATTCATATTAATTTTAATTTTAATAAAATCCCTAAGATTAAATATATCATATTTAATTGAATAAATTAATTATTTATTTATTAAAATTAGAGACCTTTTCCTATTAGGAAAGAAAATATTTGAAAGAGTTCAAAAAAATTTAATATGAATTGGATTCATATTAATTTTAATTTTAATAAAATACCTAAGATTAAATATATGATATTTAATTAGGGAAATTAATTAATTATGGAATTAATTAATTATTTATTTAAATTAGAGACTTTTTCCTATTAGGAAAAATGTCTTGGCCTTTACCTATAAATAGGACCCTTGGGGTGGGGTGAAAGGCATCCCATTCATTCTCCTACGCTCAGAGAATTCTCCTCAAGGCTTCCTCTGGACTCCCACCAGTCTCCTGCCTCTAGAAGTCTCAGAGTCATACCGGTGTAGCCATAGTGGTGGTGTTCGCACTGGTTCGTGATTATTTCACAAGCAGTTGGTGAATTTAATCTGAGTCGTCAAGGAAAGTAAGTAATTTGTTACTTTATAAATTAGATTTAAATCTAATATTTTTGTATGCTTAGTGTTAATATATATTTAGAATAGTTCTAATATTATTTCTAATGTATTGGTATTTTAGATTAAACAAAAATTAATTACGAACCGGTCCCAATCACGCTTCCACTTTACGGAATTACGGAATTCCAATCCTTCAGAAATATAATCTAAGAATAACAAACAGACAAACCAACAAATACAGTGTATGTGTATATAACTTTCCTACCTCCTCTAAGTCAACATCAAGATTTTTTCTCTTCCCAGGACTTTTTGAACTTGCTTTTTCTTTATCCTTATTTCCTCCACTCTTTGTATGTTTAACAGTCACCTATCATGGTAAAATAACTCTTAATAACTCTTAACGATAGTCAGAACTAGATTTGGGTTCCCTAGAAATGAACGAATACAAAGTTACCTTTTGTTTTTTACTCACATCCTCTGCCCCTTTTTTAACTGTCTCATCATCAGACTCGGTTTCATTATTTGCTTCATTAGTTGACCCATGGTTTTCTTCTGAATGACTATTTTCTTCAGCATCCTCCTCTTCTGTTTCGTATTCCTTTGAATCTTCCTCATCCTGTGTAATTATTTTTATTGTCAATTCAATGTTCCCAAAATTACAGAGTATTTAAATGAATAAAGTTTAGTACCTCTTGTTCCTTCGACTCCTCTCTCGATTCATCCTCTTCAATGACCTTTTTTTTTTTTTTTTTTTTTTTTTTTTTTTTTTTCTTTTGATTCCTGTTCATCCTGAAACCAATTTTGTGGATTGAATAACCTATAATTTCATTTTTTTATTTATACAAATTTAAGAATGAAGTGTACCTTTTTTGTTGTCTTCCTTTTTCTCTTTTCAGTGGCCCTAGTTTCAGTGTACCCCCTTTGTCGTTTCTTATCACCAACTTCTTTTGCCTTTTGTTTGGTCTTCTCCACTTTCTTCGAGGTGGATCCCTCTGTCATTGTTTCCGAAGAACCCTACAACAAAAATTTTTCAAGCCTTGTTCACAAATTTCATTCATCAAAATTTAATATTACCTCTCCGTCACTATTCAATACGATCATCCTTGTTTCTGCTATCTTCTTCCTTCCGGACCCTATTCCCGCCGCAAGGAGTCTCTGGCTTTTTCTTGTGTTTTCGTTTGATGTAGTCTTCGTTTTTACCATATCTTCATCGCAGTACAAAGGTTACATTCTCGGCTTCCAACCGATTTTTGAGTTTTTAAATACCATATTTTTTTTTAGCTTTCCTAAAAAAACGGACATAATCTAAAAAGATTTTCTTCTATTTTAAACATGCATACCTTTATAATCGGTTTTATTTGACCTCCTTCTCTAATCGCAATGATCTTCTTCCCCTCGTAGTTTAGAACTCCGTCTAGAATGAAAAAGTGGCGATCAAACTTTGACACCGTAGGTTCTTCATTCTTACTTGGCCGACTGGAAATACAAAGTAATCGAGTGGAACTCCGTTTGGGATGAAAAGTTGTTCTGCGCTCAACAATCGCCAAAGAAGAATCCTTCGGAGTGGTGAATGGAAGGTTTCTAAGAAAAGGCTTGAACGAAGTTGTGAATGGAAGGTTTCTAAGAAAAGGCTTGAATGAAGTTGTGAATGGAAGGTTTCTTAGAAAAAAACCCTAAACAATCTCTTAACGATGTTGTTAATGGAAGATGGAAGGTTTCCAAGAGAGATGTCTTTTCCTTCTCTCGGGTAGCGTGAGATTTTTTTTTTTTTTATCATTTCAAGTTATTTCCTTGCATGCAATTTTGTTAGTTTATTTTTTGTTAATTTTTTTTATAAAAAAAACTTAAGATTTTCTTTGGGATTAGCATGAAAACTCTAGATTCTCTTAATTTAAAAAATTTATATTTGAATTTGATTTTCTTTATTTCTGTGTTTTGTTAGTTTCATTGTCTCCTCTATTTTAGGGAATTTAAAACATAGGATTTGGATCGAAGATTTGCTCATACTACTCTGTATTTCCAATCTTTTTTATTTATTTTTTAATCCAAGGATATTTTGGTAGGTTGTAAATTCGAATTTTTAAATTCAGGAAAATAAGTTGGCCATTTTTCTACAAAATGGGGTTGGTTGCTGTTTTTCAAAATTAGTTATTTTTTTGTCTATTCCTGTTGTTAACCCCATAAAGTACTTTACAGTCATAGGACTTGAACCCTAGGGCAATAATCCATAAAAAAATATGTTCTTGTTTCTTAATTTTGATCTATTGATTATTTAACATGAGTTTGAATTACACTTTGCTTCAAATAAATTAAACAAATAGTGTGTCTTATATACGTTTCACTCTTTCATAAGATACAACTATGTGCATTAAACTTCATATGTAGCTAAAAAAAAAAAATACTTGTCAATTCGAGCATAACTCAGTGAATAAGGCACCAGTTACCATCCTAAAGGTCAATGGTTCGATCTTCCAACTCTGCAATTGTTGAACTCAATAATAAAAAAAAAAGGTTGCGCATGCTAGGCCCAAAAGCCATTGCCCAAACCGAACCAACCTACCAATAGAGGAGCTTTTCTGCTCTCCTTCATTTGAAAGGTTCAGAAGATTAAACTCTCAACCAAGATAGACTCCATCAAAGGAGAAGATAGAAGATAAAAAAGTACTCGACCCCCTACCCATCACAAACTTCCCAGTCATAAAAAGTCAAAAATAAAAAAGAAAAAATTGGAGAGGCTGAGTAAACGTCCTTTTTTATTTTTTATTTTTTTAAAATCTATAATATGCAGGAAAACTATATGGATAAATTGGTACGTTTGGTTGGTGATCTGAAAACACATATTTGAAAACAAGGGATTCAATGAAAACAAAGTTGTATTTCATGTTTTCAGATATGCGTTTGGTAACAAATTTAGAAAGTGGACCCAATTTAAACAATTATTCAAAATGTGTTTGATTACATATTTATAAACCATTAACTTAGTTATAGTTATCAACTATATATTAAGTTAAATATAAACTATCATCAATTAATTTATAAAAATGTTATATGTTAAAAATTTTGTATGATTATTATTTTACAATATTATATAATTTATAATATATTATATTGTACCTATTTTAATTTAACTAATATGAATTGAGTTTTATAACATGAAATACTATATTTATTAAAGTTTTTATATTTTTTTTAATTTAATTATGCATTTTAAAATTTTAAATTCATAATCTGGTTACACTAAAAACATAAAAAGATTGTTTTCAAAATTTCAACTATTTGGATCATAGAATCCGAAAATAGGTTTAAGAAACACATCTTCCAAACGCATATTCATTGTGAATTCGAAAACATAAAATAAAATCTGTATCGCCTACCAAACCGCCACTAAAAAACCTAAAAATACCTCGCCCCTGCCCATTACACAACTTTTTCTAAGTCATATAAAAATTAAAAAATAAAAAACCAGAGAGACTTAGATCTTGTATTTATCTATAATATGTAGGAAAACTATAAATAAATATTAAAAAAAGAAACTGGAAATCAAAAACTGTTATTGGAAAAAACATACATTCTCAATGTAACTCAAGTTTTTTTATTTCTAGCCAACAACGCCATAGCGCTAGCTCAACTGCTATAACGTGTGTACTCATGACTAGGATATGAGTTCGAATCTCCCGAATCTATATCGTTGAACTCGAAAAAAAAAAGTTTTTGATTTCTAGTTTACATAGTTTTATCTCGTAAAAATTTTCTGGTGAAGTTATTAATCAAAGTTAGCTGCCATTGCAATCTTGAAAAGGTGCCATAAGCCCAGAGAATGAGTTTGGATAAGTCCAACAAGCCCATTAAAATTCATAGGGATAAGAAATCCAACCAAGATAAACAACTTATATCGAATAGTTTTGATTTTTTTTAGTTCAACAATATCGTTGTAGAGATTCGAATCTTTAGAATTTTTTTTTGACAATATGTGGGAATAGGAGATTCGAACTACAGACCTATTGGTCATCAATATAACTTTATGCCAGTAGAGTCATGCTCTTGTCGGCTGAATCTCTAGATTTTTAGTTGAGCTACGTTCATGTTGCACTTTTAATTCAGATTGGACAATTCAACAAATATTATGTTGAACCAAACTAGTATTATATATTAATTACTTATTATTTTCAGTGGAATTTCTTTTTCCTTTAGATTTTTTTTCCCTTTTTGTCTCTGAGAAGGGGACCATTTTAATTAAATGAGTTAATAAATTGAACTAATTGATTTCAGTTTGGCTCTTACTCACTAATCTTTCTATTTAAGAACCTAAAATCAAATTACATTCTCAAATACAATCATGGTATAAATCAAACTTTTTAATGAATATTTCTTACTATCCATATACTTACATTTTACTCTTTAAGTAAGCCTCTTAATTTTCTAATGAATATTTTTTTTCTATAATTCGATCTTAAATAAGTATTTCTTGGCCAGTGAGGAGGGTGATAGGACTCATTATTCAAATCTCAAATCTATACTTTAAGAAACCACACTTGCCAAATCTTTTACATCATACTTTGTGAACCATCTCCACCAAAATGTATGGCAAAGTGTCTACTTAGGGTAATAGATCAGTTCCGTACGGGTCGGAAACACTCAAAAGAGAAAGAGAGACACACAAACTTGTCAATACAAGCATGGCTCAAGAATTAAAGCATCGACTCATTTTGAGGTAGAGATTCAAATCATCATCTTCGTATTTGTTCCCTAAAAAAGAAAGAGAAACTTAAGGCCCCGTTTGATAACCATTTGGTTTTTCAAAATTAAGCTTATAAATCCTACTTCCACCAACAAGCTTCTTTGTTTTTCTAATCCCTTTCTTTTCCTTGTTTTTAAAAACCAAGCAAATTTTGAAAACTAAAAAAATTAGTTTTCAAAAACTTGTTTTTGTTTTTAGAATTTGGCTAGAAATTCAAATGTGTCATTGACAAAAATGAAACCATGGTAGAGAAATTGGGAGAAAACAAGCCTAATTTTCAAAAACCAAAAACCAAATGATTATCAAACGGGGCCTAAATATGTATGATAGAGTTTTTTGTTTTTTGTGTTTTTTTAATTTTATATAGTTTATGAAGATTCAAACCACTAATTTTTTGGTCGATGATATATATTTGAACAATACTTAACTGCATACCAATGTGTAGAGATCTTCCTACACACCCCATTAAAATCTTGACAACTAAGAGAGAAAGGTAGAAAATGAGAAAAAAAATTTATCTCACCTAATTGTCAACATTTTAATAGTGGTGTGTAAGGAGATCCCTATACACCAGTATGCAGCCAAGTACTGTCCTATATATTTTAGCCAGTCGAGCTATCTTTAGGTTGGAAGAAAGACGATCTAGAGTAACATATTGGAATAAAGAGACATAACGATTTAAATAAGACATCAGATGGAGAAAATTTAACATATTGGATAGAGAGAGATTTAAATATGAGTATAGAGTTTTGGGGCAACACAAAATAGAGAGATTTAAATGAATGGATTGGAAGAGAGAGAGAGAGAGAAAAAAAAAAAAAGAAGAAGATTTAATTAAATGTGAAGGAGACAATAGGGGTCAGCGACTTTGGTGAAGGACAATGTCAACACCTCTAATGGGTCAGTCCCCATAACGAGGCACGATGTGAAAGCTCAGTCTCACACTTCCCCCCACTATCCCTAGCTACCTCAAAAACCCTCATTTTTTTCCCTCTCAATACAACACATTATAAAATAAAAATCTTACCTCTCCGTCATCGTAGTACAATTCTTTCAGTACAATTCTTTCTGTGTTAATCCGAACATAACTTAGTTAATGAACACCCGTTGTCACATTCCAAATTAAGGTCAATAATTTGATTCTCCAACTTTGCTATAGTTGAACTCAAGAAAAAAAAATTGTATCACACCTTAAACAAATATGAATAATAAACATGAACGACAAGGGGAAAAAAACTCTTAGCTGGAGGGGAGAGAAATAACACGTATATATTGTTAAAGTATTTGATAAAGTATTAAATTTTATCAATTCATCATCTTAGTTTAACACTTTCTTTCACTTGTGGGTTTGGAAATTTGCACTCGTACTAACAAGTTTTTTTTTTTTTTCACAACCTGTGGGGGTGGGGGATTTGAACCTCCAACCTCTTGATCGAAGGTACAAACTTTATATGTCAGTTGAGCTATGTTCTTGTTGGCTGTACTAACAAGTAGATATCAATATTAAATGAAGAGAAATTGAATTTACCCTCAAATCTTTTTTTTTTTTTTTTTTTTGACAACATGAGATGGATGATTTGAACTTCTGACCTCTTGATCGAGAGTACAAGTTCCATGCTAGTTGAACTATGCACTTGTTGGCAGGACCTGTGATCTACTACTAAATTAAACCACTACTAAACCTAAAGATTTTTGTAAAAAACACGTAACACACTTAACCCAATCTTTTAAGTTAATAAATTAGGGTAATTTTAATATTTTATCAAAATATTTTCACATATATATAATATAAAGACTTGAAGGGCTTTAAACAAAAGGTAGCTTTGTGGCTTATGGGGTGGGGTGCCCCACCCAAGGGCACCCACGCTCTCTTCTTCTCCCCTCTCTCTCTTTCCAATGCAAAAGTTTTAATTTCTTTTTTTGAAATACTTTTTTTTTCTTCTTGTTCAATCATAAAGCAATCGATTACAAAATCATTTCTTCATCTTTCACATCACTCCCTTCCCATCTTCTGCCAAAAAACCCTGTTCCCTTCTGCTCCATTTGCATTTATTATTCCCTCTTTTCGAACAATGGGCCTTCCTCTCTCTCTCTCTCTTTCTCTCTCTTGTCAACTTCAAAACCAAGCGTACAACTTTGTTCCATGTGTCAATGTTTAATTCTCATTTCCTTCTACCATCACTATCTTTCTAATCCTTACTTTAATCCCATCTCCAACCTTATTTTACTCGTATCGAAACTCATTTGTAGGTAGAGGAATTTGAACTTCTGATTTCTTGGTGAGGATCGAGGTATCGAAACTTTTAAACATTCTATTTTATTCTAAATAAAAAGTTGTTTCAGTTGTCGTTGTCTCTTTTTTTTTTTCTCTTTCTTTATAAATTATTTGAGAGATTCTAGAGATAATAGGATACCCTACCAGGTGTTGAGTTTTGAAATGAATTTTACTTTTTTCTTCTTTTTGATAATTAATAATGAATTTGGGAAGACTAAAGTTAAATGGGGCTAAACTTGTCAAAAGGGGGTAATAAAAACAAATTTTTGAAAGTTGAGAAATTAACTCTATGAAAATTCACTAACTTCAATGAAATAAGTTTGAAGGGGTTGGTGGTTAAGGAGTCTCTAACGACTCTTAGAAGTTGTAAGTTTCAATCATCTCATTCACCGATGATGTGATGTTCTGAAAAGAAAGACAAGGAGAAACATATCAGCTTTTATATTAGATATGATTTTTACCCAAAAAAAAAAAAAAAAAAATTGACCACACTATAAATCCAGACTTTTAAATCTCAAATTTTATAAATCTAGGCTTACTAAAACTACGAAACAAACATAATTTGGGATAAATTTTGATTTACCATGTCTAATTTAGGAGTACAAGTTGAATTCTCTTTCTCTTTTTTCTTTTTTTTTTTTAAAAAAAAAGTTTACTCAAATTTTATAAACATTTCTGAGAAGTAGAGCACAAAATGATTGACAAATAAAATATAAAAACAAAGAAGTTATTACAATGGTCCTAGATGATTTGTTTTTTGATGGAATGGTCCTAAATGATTAAAAATGGACAAAACTTTATGAGAATTATTTTAAATTTCTTGTCAGTTTAATTCTCTCAATCGAATTGAATATCAACAATCATGAAGTAATGGGCAAACATATGCGTATTGTCCATTTAATTCGCATATAGAAATTAATTCATGCAGCATTTCAAAAAAAAAAAAAAAAATTAATTCATGCAGATTTATTTTTCTTTTTTTAAAAAAAATAAATAAATAAATAATTGACCTTGTGAATATTAAATAATTTTTTTTCTCAATTTTAATTTTTGTGTCGGTTTGTGCAGTTCTGTACACCCCACACTGCATGCTTCTTATTACATTTCTCTGCAAAATCCGACAGTAAAAGATGTCTTGAACTTACTCGGATCTTCCAATGGTAATTAAGACCTTTGTTATTGATAGTGTCCTAAAATTTCTTTATGATTCGACTCGAGAAGTTTATTTCGTATGGATCGAGCTAGATCAGAATCAGACTAAGATGTTATATATATGTGTGTGTGGTAATCACAAGGCGTTTCAAATAAGAAAACTCTGTTTATTTATTTTTTTTTCTTTATGAAGTGCCGCGTCCCATTGAACTTGCCTGCTCCAAATTTGGCTTCTGAGAGTGGGAAACCCAGTCCGAATGGGGTGGTTGGTTCCGATTCGAAAAGGGTGGAATACCTGGTTGAAGGAAAATACGAGTGACAGAAGTTTATTAGAGATTTTAGTATAGATAAGTGTTCATAAGATAATATCTAAAATAACTATCCCAACTAGGCGTTGTTAACCCTTTTTTAGATTTTTTTTTTTTTTGAGTCCAACAATATTGGGGTGGAGAATTTGAACATCTGACCTCTTGATCGAGGATACATGCCAATTACCGCTAAACTAGGTTCGCTTTGGTCCATTTTTTAGATTTGTTATTTAATTTTCAGAAACACTTATGAAACATGGTCTTTTAAAAACTATATTCTACAAAGTTAGTTAGGATTTTTTTTTTTTTTTTAAAAAAAAAGCGAAATAAAGAAATCCATACTAAAAATTCATTTTTTTTTAGTACATCAACATTTGGGAGTGGGGAGATTCGAACTTTTGACTTCTTGGTCGAGGATACATGTCAATTACCGCTGAGCTAAGCTCACTTTGGCACTAAAATTCATATTTGTTCTATAAAAAAAAAAACAAAAGATAAGAGAGTTATGAAATAAGGCAGTGAATTATTTCATAGACGTTAAATGGGGATAAAATAGTGTTAATCTTAAATGCAAATTTTCCATTCAAACGTTGAGACAAGTGACAAAACAATTGTTTCTTGTGTGAGTCAAAACTAGCATATCTCAGTCGTAATTGATATGTGTCATCGACCAAAAAGTTAGAAATTCAAATCCACTACTTCCACATGTTGTCAAACTCCAGAAGAAGAGAAGAAAAAAAAAAAAACGGTTCATTTCTTGTGTGAGAGAGAAACAGCCACAGTCCAAAGGGAACTTCTTTTCAATTGCTATCAGACAGGATATGTGATGTGATCAAGAGTTACCTTGCAGGAACTAATAATAGTAAACATTATTGGATTTTTTTGAGACATGCTTTACAGTGTGTTTTCCTTTTTTTTTTTTCTTTTTTTTTTCCTTTCAGATTTTATATTAATTTATATTAAGAAGGGCATTTCTAAAATAATAATGATGAAGAAGAAGAAAGAAAATAATCATGAAAATCAAACCTAGTTATTAACAAAGAACAAGAAAAAGAAAATCTCAAGCATTCAAGTACTTTGTAATTGTTAAAATTTAAATAATAAGAACAAATAATTGAACTTAATCCACTCTAACTGATAACACCACAATAGACCCAAAATGAGCTCTCATTATTTGATGGAAAATATAACCCTAATTATATACCTAGTCATATGGTTTAATATCTTCGAATATAAGTGCAATTTAAATCGTTATTTAAGAATTATTTTAAAAAATGATTACAAGAGAAAGTAGCGTTGGGCCACTAAAAATACAACATATGCGCATAGAAAAAAAAATATCTAAACCAAGTGAACAAAAATTCATTTCTTTCACGTCTGAAAAATACAATAAAAGTCACACTACGAACTTCAAGGTTGGACCAATAATTCATGTCACACGTTTGTAACTGATAACACCACAATAGAAAGAGATCGGAAAGAATATGAAAATCACTTTTTGTAAAGAGGAGTCATCTTTACTTATAAAGTATACATTTTCTTAGATTTATTTATTTTTTTTTAAAAAAAAGAAAGCATTGGATGAAGGAACATGACAAGAAACCAAACAAAAACAAGGACCTTCCCATTATGCTTTTCTTTGGTTTTGGAATCAAGAAAGATGACTTACTCATTTCCTTTTTTTTTTTTTTTTTTTTTTTTTCTTTTAAGATATGGACTTTTGTGGTTCTAGGGTTTTCCATTG
The DNA here is from genome assembly GCA_017139565.1 of Luffa aegyptiaca. Classification (NCBI taxonomy): domain Eukaryota; kingdom Viridiplantae; phylum Streptophyta; class Magnoliopsida; order Cucurbitales; family Cucurbitaceae; genus Luffa; species Luffa aegyptiaca. The sequence goes on from CM029396.1 coordinate 3,398,885, forward strand.
TAACATTAACATACATCAAACAAGTGGGGCCAAATTCAAAAGCTAATATATATATGTGTATATATATATATATATATATATATATTTTTTTTTTTTTTTTTTTTGAGGAAGAGATATATTGAACCAGACAGCTGTTAAGAGACCTTGAATGGAGCTGGTTTGACCCCACAAAAGAGAGAGAGAGTCAAATGGTGGGGGCATAATCTAGGGAGACTTTCATTCTCCAATATATTCTTTTGAGAAGTATTACTCAGAGGAATATGTATAAAATATTGTCATTACTTTATACTTTTATCATATGGGACTGTGAGGGCATCTCTCCATCAACCCATATGCATATTCTATACACATTTTAATTATTAGAGGGCAAATTTGTCTTTTCATGTTTCTTTTTTCTTTCTAAAAGTATATATTATATAGGGATGTTTGAAAAATTGGAGGCCTTGAAATGTTTGTTTGAGTTAGGGTTCAACTCAAATAATCCAACCTAATTTACTTACTTTGTACCTATACTTTGTTTTAGTTATTAATGTGTCTTGTTTTGAATTTTGAATAAAAATTTACTTTTAGTTTTTTCATATCATTAATATTTTTTTATTGATGAGTTGGTAAAAATCAATGATTTACCTTTTGTGTGTATATATACTTTCAACGAGTATTAAGTTATATATAGTAGATTGAGTATTTGATTTTTTTTTTTTTTGACACAACATGTGGGAATATCAAGATTTGAAATATAGATTTAAATTTATGTTAAATAAATTATCACTGAAATTAATGATAATGGCTAAAATGATATTTTTATTTAAACTCCAAGAACTAAAATAAAATATTTTAAATATTAAAGACCTAAGATAGAATATTTGAATGCATGAAATTAAATTAATTAGTATAAAAATTTAGAGGTCCAAATACTAAATTTTTATTTATCCCATTGAACTTTCTTCAATTGGGTTAATTTATTGAGTTTAAGATAAATAAACTTAAACTTATTGTTAATTAAAAATATTTCTTTAAAATTACATATGCACTTATCTATTTTGCTCCATTTTGTTCAATAATTTGTTAGGTACATTATTTTTTTTTTAAAAAAAAATTAGTAGGGTATGAGAATTTGAACCTTGAACCTTAAGGAAAGAAATGCATGTCAATTATAGCAGACATTGACTTTTTTATTTTTTTTATTTTTACTATTCAACAGCTTTTGGAAAATAATTTTTTAGATTTTTTAAAATAAAAATTTCACAAAATAAAATTTTAAATTAAGTAAATAAATGTTCAAGAAATTAACATTTTTTTTTTAATTTTCTAAACAAAATTTGAACAAATAGTCCAAATAACTTGATCTAACTGGTTCAAATATTTCAAGATTGAGAAAGGACAATTAATGACAAAATAATTATAGGGTGTGTTTGGTTGAACTTTTCAAGTGCTTAATTTTGAAAAAAAAAATCATATTGAAAAAATTTCTAGTGTTTGGTAACCACTAAAAACGACTTATTAATTAAAAAATGAGATTGAGAAATAAACCATTTTGAAAGAAACACTTGAAACCAACTTTTCTTAAAAAAGTTTTTAAATATACAATAACTTGGGTATAAAAACATTTATGAGGAAATGTAACCAAACATATGAGTGTTTAAATTCTAAACAGTTTTTATACAAAATGTTTTTTAAAAAATGCATTCTTGAAAAACATTTAAATTAAAATGTATTCCAAACGGACTCATAATCCGTGAATATTAATATCCATTAATGATTATTGATGTTTTTTATATCAGATTCATCAAAAGATGAAAGTGAATATTCGAATCTCTAATCTTAATGTATTCTTTTAATTGTTATAATTGTCCTTTTTTTTTTTTTTTTTTTTGACAAGGTCCATTCGAATATTTCTTAAAAAGTTGATCAAAAGAGAAAATATATATATGTGTGTGAGGCGCGCCAAAGTGTCCCATTAGAGTCGAGGACAAATCAATTAATATAATATTTGATATATATGTTTTTTTGACTTTACAAAAGTCTTTATAGAAAATCCCTTTTAGAACTTTTTCCTTTATCTTTCTATTACTTTTTCCCTTCTTTTAAAATTGTATGACATTTTCACCCAAAAAAAAAAAAAAAAAAATTGTATGACATTGATCAAAATGTCATGGAAGGCCACAAATAAGAAAGATATAAGAGGAAGTATAAATTCTTATCCACTAATGGATTATTAGTTGAAATAGTAAAAAGTATTTTTAATTAATTAAAAGTACGTTTGAAATATATACAATATTTTGCTACCAATCAAAAGTATTTTTAAAAATTTTAAAAATACTTAGAAGTCATTTCAAACTCTTTAGAAAAACCATTAATTTTAGGCATTTTAGATAGAGAGTAGCAACTAGAAAAATAATAGAATGCAAGTATAACGACTCGTACCATTCACCCGTTAAAACACTCAAATCTATGAAAGTGTTGCTTGCTCCAATATAATTATAATAATCGAACTCATCTTTTTGTTGGTGAAAGAAACAATTTAAAAAAATTTTGTTTACTCTATTTGGCCATGAGCAATAATGAGGGCTTAAATTTGAAAGGTTATCTTGAACAATTATAGAGTGAGTCAAATTAGGTTGGTGTGAAGAATCCAATATGCATTGGTGTTATATTCTCCCAAATTGGGGTTTGATGAGGCATCAAATCGTATCGAGCACTTTTAGTAAGTGTTTAATGTGTTCTCTTGTCTCAATGAAACGTTGAAGTTGTAATTTTCTTAGTTATAATTTAAGTAATATGATTTCTTTATATGAATGTTTTTCATATATTTACCAAATATTTTGAAGAGCGAAACAAGGTTTTGAGACTAATTGTTACAATAGTGTTTTCTCATTCAACTAGATAATTGCATTCAATTTCTTCACACTTCAAAACTAAACAATTGATTTTATCCTTGTCTGTAAAAAAAAAAAAAAATCAAATCTAAAAAAGCTTTAATTTTGAATACATTTGACTGACCACAAAAGGTAGGACAATTAAAGTTTTAAATAGTTAGATGACTTTCATTACTTACAAATTTGTATGGTATATCGTAACAAGAGTCTCAACTTTAGAATGAACAATACTTTCATTAAATACAAAATTGTTTATCAAATGACCTTGAATTTATTGTCACAGGCAAACAATACTCTAGATGACCATGGCTTAGACACTCCTCCACTAAATAAGAAAAAAATAGATTTAAATGATAGTTTTGATAATAAACCAAGTTAGAAAAATGCCACAAAAAACAAATAATTTATCATTATATAATATATATATTAGCAAAGGGGACTAAGCTACAAATAATTATGTTAAAATTGTTAACATAAGTCGTTAATGTATCTTTACTTTTAAAAAGTCGTGTTCAAACCCTCTACTTCGCACCTCTGTAATATAATATTTAAAAAAGAGAAGTATGTTAAAAATTAGTAAAGAGAACTCACCTATAAAACATTATTGGTTATGTGTATGTGTGTTTATGTATACGTATATATAAGACAACCTTAGCAATAGTATGAACACGGGTCATTTTTTTCCTAAGTTAACTCTTAACTTGGAATGAAAAATATTAAAGCCATGAATTTTCATTTCTGGATGTATATTAACATCTACGCTTCAATAATTTAAATATCTAATCTTTTTTATACAATTTTTTTATGTGTGTACTTAGTTTATTTTAATTATTTTAATAAACAATAAAGTACCTGCAGTAGAGGTAAAAATTCAAACCTATGAACTTTTAGAAGAAGTAAAAGATATCTCAATCTTGACTATCTTTGTACTTAGGTGTGTTAGTAAATTTTAATATTAAACTATTAATATCATCAAATTGAGCATTAAGCTTGAAGAAGTGGTAAATTAATTAATACTTGAAACTAATAAATTAAAATTTTTCTTCTTAACCAACCAATAGATCATGAAAAAAAAAAAACTCAAAATTGAGATAAAGAAGTGCCCAAACTCAATCTTAAAACATGCACCAAAATGTAGCCACACAAATCAACCTTGTAAAGAAAAAAAAAATCAAACCTAGCAAAAAAAAAAAAAAAAAAAATCATGTGCAAAGTATTCAATATTATCTAATATTGAATTCAACTAGTACCAACAAAATTAGTACTAGCTACAAATCTTTTTTTTTTAAATAATAATTTTATCATTTATGATTTCATAAGATGAAATTATAAGTATAAAATAAAAAAATGATTCATGGAATTAAGGACAAGGAGATTTTTTTTTTTTTTTTTTTTTTTTGTCAATCCAAACATAACTCGGTAGGATAAAGTTGAAAGTTCGACTCTCCACTTTCCATACTTTTTTTGAAAAAAAAGTGAATTATTTTTTACTTTTTAGAAAGTCTTGCAATTAATATAAACCAAAAGAAAAGGAAAATGTGCATTAAAAAAAAAACAGAAATTAATTGTGATACTTCACAATCAATCAGCTGCATATAGGTTAATGGGTAAGCCAATAGGACATATACATATAACTTAGGACACTGCAAATGGGCCCCTCCCCCTATTACCCTCTTCAAGAAGGAATACCTTTTGCTGCCCAAACCTCTTCTCAAATGCAATGGACTAATAATCCTTCTAACTGCCTACATATGAATGGCTATTGAATATTTGTTTTTTTTTTTTTTTTTTATACAAAATCTCACTTAATTCAGAAAATATGGAGAGGAAAAAAAAAAAAGTTGAACTCTGAATTATCTGAATCCTAATGAAAGTAGTAAAAGGAGGTGGTTGTGATTTGTCACTCTCATGCATCTTTGTTATATGAAGGCCTTTAATTTCTTTTAGAATCTTAAATGATGCCTCAACTATATATGTATGTTTTTTTTTTTAATAGGATTATAAAATTAGGGTGGAAATTTAAACCTGGGAGTTATCAAGAACTCTTGGTCGAGAGTACGAGTTTTATGTCAATTGAGTTATGCTTTTGTTGACAACTTTCGTAGTCATGTTGAATTGTTTGTTTTAGTCTGAGTTTGAGTTTTATTAGTTAAGGGTTTGGTTTTTTGTGTTTCTTTTAATGGTTCGATTTTGTAGCTTAGTTTGAGAATTGCCTAGGTTTAGATTAAAAAAAAAATTATTTCACATATTTTATTAACTAAATTATTAGTTGACTTTGAATAGGTTGTGTAAGTATTAATTTTACAATTTATTAAATTTCGAAGTTTGATTTTATAACATTAATATTTCAAAATTAAATACAACTCCGATCCTAAAGGATAAAGTTTTTGGCTATTAATTTCATTTATCGGCTGCAATTCACCTCTCCAAAAAGTCAAATCAATGTTGATTAAATGTTAAATTATATAAAAAAAAAAAAAAATACCTCTGAAGTATGAGTTGGTTTCAACTGAACTTTCAAAAGTTTCATTTTAGCCTTCAAGGTTTGAAGTTAGTTTCAAAACAACTCTTGAAGACATTTTTTTTCATCGAATTCAGATATGTTTGCATATGTATTGTTGCTTATGTGAATAGATTTGAAAACATACGTGGAAAAAACAATAAAAACATATGCAAACACATCATTTTTTGTCTACAAATTTAACGAAAAATGTCTCCAATGGTCGTTTTGAAACAAACTTCAAACTTCAGCGCTAAAATGAAACTTTTGAAAGTTCAAGGGTATAATTGAAACCAAACCAATAGTTCTTGGACATTTTTAATAATTTAACCTTAACTAACCATGGAAGGGTACATTGAGGTTGTTTTAAGCATTTAATTAAAATACCATCTATGCAAGGTTGGAAGAGAAAGCTCTATGAGACTATCAGTTAGCAAAGAGAATTTGGCAAGAATACTTCATTCCCCTGACAAAAAATTTGTTTGATTGGAACAGGACCAATTGGAGCCCTGTCGACTATTGACATTGGAAGCAGAGGAACCTAAAGGAGGAAGAGCTAGAAAAGGCAGTCCTAATTCTGTGGGGTCTCTGGAGGCAGAGAAACAAGATCCTTTATAACACTATCAATTCAGACCAAAAATCCAGGGACAGAGAGTTAGAGATCAACATCATAACAAGATTATCGGTTAAAAAGTGTTAAGCTAGGCATTATAGCAGAGTCACCTTCCTCCAGATTGAAAATCCTACCGAGTCAAACTTCATGGATCCCTCCGCCATCGAGATCATGGAAATTAAACACAAACGCCTCTTGGAATGCTAATCAGAACAGAGGAGGGGTGAGCTGGATCATGTGTGACTCTTCAGAATCTCCAAACTACGTGGGGATGAGTAGGATCAACAAAGGTTGGTCAATATAAAAACCCTAGAAATGAAGGTGATTGCAGTAGGATTGAGATGCTTACCAGCGATCAGAGCTTCAAGGCTTGATCTCAAAATTCCGTCTATCTTTGTTGAATCGGGTGCCATTGGTGTGATCAATCTTCTGAACAAAGAAGATGAAAACCTGTCGGAGATTTCCTTCTTGTTAGACGAAATCGATCAATTGAAGAAATTCGTTGAGAGGATCTCGTTCTCGCTCTACCCGCAGTTGTGCAACGGAGAAGCTCATTTTCTGGCGTGAACAGCAGCTTTCGGATCTCTTGGATCCTTGGGTGGGGTTTTGGAAGCTTCTTCCAGTTCGGAAGAGACCCATTTTTTGTGGGTCGGGTGTTTATCCGAAGATATTAACTCCCATGTAAGGGAGGTAGTTGTTCCTATTTTTTGAGCTCTAATATATTATTCCCTTTTCCAAAAACAAAAAAAACCAAAAAAAAAAAAAAAACAAAAAAACAAAAACAAAAACATCTATGCAAAATATTTTTGTTTAGCCTCTTTTTATTCAAAATCATGGCTTTTGGTTTAATTATGGGATCAATAAAATAAATAATTAAAAATAAAACTTTTGTTCGAGAATGAAATTTTATTATTGTAATTGTTGGTTGCATCTCATATTTGAGGAAATATGACGGATTAGGACGTTATTCTTTAAATACATAAGATATCCGGTATATATATATATATATATATTAACTATTTCTTTGCTTTTTCCTATTGCCTTTGATAGAATAAACACATTGCTATTTTTACCCCATCTTTTAAAAGTGCAATTCTCAAAATAAAAATAAAGACAAAAAAGAAATGGTATTTTTCTAATTAAAATCTAAACAAATTAATCAGAACATAAAAATAAAATATATTTTTCCAAACTATTTTAAATTAAAAGTAATTAAAAAACCTAATCTACAATTTTTTTTTTTTTGAAAATTACAAAATAATTTTTTTTTTTTTTTTTTTGAAATCAACTTTACAAAATAATTTTTAAACTACGTTAAACAGTCTAACTAATTTACCAAAATTGGTCATTTTGCTACACCTGAATTTTCTCTGCACCTAATATTTCTTATCAGTCTCTCTATCAAGCTTTTTATGTTTAACTTCTCTGTCTAAAAAAATTTCTTTTGTTAGGTGTATATATATATTAGCTTCTCTTTAAATACATTCATTTTGAGTCATTAACTTCTATCTACACATATTCTTTTAAATTGGCTTTTTTTATATATGTACATTTTTTTTTAGAATATATCTCATCTATAAAGGGCAATGCAAAATTTTTTAGGGAGAACATATAGAGAAAACATTAAAAAGAAGGTTCAGATATATAGCCTTCCAAGTCTGAAAATTTTATCCAAAGCGAACATAGCTCATCGGTAATTGGCGTGTATTCTTGACCAAGAGGATTAGAGGTTCGAATCCTCCACCCCTGGTTCCTGAACTTTCATGAAAGTAACAATTTAGTCCATATACTTTTAATTTTGTAATAATTTAGTTCTTGAACTTTAATAAGTAACAATTTAATCACTGTACTTTTAAATTTGTAACAATTTCATCCTTGTCGCAAAAAAAAAAATCATCAAAATTAATTGTCAATTTTTATTGTTTAATGATTAGTTTTGTAGCTTAATTATAAACATATTGAGTCCAAAATTAGTTTATTAATCAATCTAGGTAAGAAATTTCTTTAAATTTTAACATTAATTTTCACAATAGGAACTAAATCATTACAAATTTGAAAGTACATGAACTAAATTGTTACATATGAAAGTTAATGAACTAAATTGTTACAAAATTAAAAGTATAGGGACTAGCTAAATCCTTACAAATGAAAGTTCATAGACTAAATTGTTACTTTCATGAAGGTTTAGGGACCAAAAATGATTTTTAACCAATTATATATGTTATAGGTAATTCTGAACCACTCCAGAATTCGAGAAATTGGCCAGGACAGCACAGCACCAACCTGAAGACACGACCAGGAAGCAGATCCCGGAGGAGAAATAGGCTGGAGGGTTGGGCCAAGGTCGAAGGGATTAGGCCTAGCCCAATCCCATGCTCGGTTGAGGCTATGGGTCGAGGCGACCCTCGGTCCACTTGTGTGGGTCGAGTTTCCTCTCCCTCCACTCGGTTCATGGTGTCCTAGGTTAGCCTGATTCAACTTGATTCAGCCCCGAATCGTCTTCAAATGTCTAGAAACCCTAAAAGGGAAAATGATATATAAACCTTTCTTCCGCATTGAAGAAAGGGATCCCGAAAACTCTACTTTTGAACTCGTTCCTCTACCTCTTACTCTCTTACTTGGCTTCCCCATCTTTCTCCGTGTTAACTTAAGCATTAGAGGCGGTGTGGTAAACACCACACCGGTGTTCAGTTTCTTTGTTTTGCAAGCCACGTCTTCCTCCCTTGAAACAAATTTATCATTGGTGTCACGTGAAAGTCAGGTGAGTTCTTCCTGCCCGGATTTTGGCATCAACAATATATATAAATTTTTTTTGGCAACATATGTTAGAGGTGGGAGGATTCAAACTGCATACCTCTTGGTCATCAGTACAAGTTCTATGCTGGTTGAACTATGCTCATGTTGGCTTCTTATTTCTCATCTTCAATGATATTTATATAATAGCTTCCTTAATTAATGAAAAGTTGTTTTTCTACATCTCTTTTGTTATTCAGTTCTTTCTTCCCATATGCTTGTCATAAAAGTCATTTTTTTTTCTCATCGTACGTTGTCAGAAATTACAAGTAGATTTAATGAATGGGTGACTTTACTGAGTTTTTTTTTTTTTTTTTTTTTTTTTTTTTTTTTTTTTTTTTTTTTTCAAGTAATTAATGAGAGCCTTTGAGTATAAGAAAAGCAAAACTTCAATTCATTCTATTTATGATTTTAAAGGATGTCAAACTTTCATTAAAGAAAAAAAAAAATCTTTCAATACAAATTTCTTTACACATTAACGAGAACATGAACTTTCATAAAGACATTGAATCCTATTATTTTATTTAGATCACAAAAAAAAGAAAAGTGAACAGAGAAGAGAATAAAAAAAGAGAGAGAACAAAGAATGTTGATCACGAATCAATATTTCTTTTGGAAATTATATAATAACAATATTAATTATATGCTGACACAAGTAGTTTGCGTTGGTGAGATTTCAAGGTAATAAATTAATTCATCTCCTTTATATTTTATTTTTAGTTTTTCTTTTTTTTTTTAATTAATATTCTACAAAGTTTTGGAATTAAGATATAGATGTCTTAACTATAATTACTATGCTAATGTTGACTTCTATTTTTTTAAATTCTATTTTAGTACTTTTTTTTTTTAGACAATTTTATTTTAGTACTTCTTGATACATATTTTAGAATTCTACTATGTTAATGTATATTAGTTGTTATAGGTCATTTTGTACCACTCTGATGCATAAGGAGCTGACGAGGACAACCGAGCAGAGATAGGACCAGGAAACCGATCTAGAGGAAGACCAGACCAAAAGGTCGGGCCAACTTGGCCCGACCCATATGGTCGGCCTCGGCCCGAGGTCGACCATTTGGTCCGCTTGCGCGGACCGAGCTCGTTCGCCTCTGTTTGGTCCCTGCTGCCTCTAGTCGCCTCGGTTCCATCTGGTTCAGCCCGAAACGCCTTTGAGTTCTTAAAAACCCTAGGAGTATGAGCATGTATTTAAACCCACTGAAGAGGGGGATCCCGAACTCTATTCTCTACTCTCTCTCTTGCTCTCTTGCTCTCCTCCTTCCGTTCTCTGACTTAAGCATCGGAGGCGGTGTGGCAAGCACTACACCGGTGTGCAAGTTTTTTGTCTTGCAGGCCACGTCTTCCCCCCTCTCAAACAAATTTACCGTTGGTGGCACGTGAAGGTCAAGTGAGTTCCCTCTGTTTGGTCCCTACTGCCTCTAGTCGCCCCGGTTTCATCTGGTTCAGCCCGAAACGCCTTTGAGTTCTTAAAAACCCTAGGAGTATGAGCATGTATTTAAACCCACTGAAGCGGGGGATCCCGAACTCTATTCTCTACTCTCTCTCTTGCTCTCCTCCTTCCGTTCTCTGACTTAAGCATCGGAGGCGGTGTGGCAAGCACTACACCGGTGTGCAAGTTTTCTGTCTTGCAGGCCACGTCTTCCCCCCTCTCAAACAAATTTACCGTTGGTGGCACGTGAAGGTCAAGTGAGTTCCCTCTGTTTGGTCTCTGCTGCCTCTAGTCGCCCCGGTTCCATCTGGTTCAGCCCGAAACGTCTCTGAGTTCTTAAAAACCCTAGGAGTATGAGCATGTATTTAAACCCACTGAAGAGGGGGATCCCGAACTCTATTCTCTACTCTCTCTCTTGCTCTCTTGCTCTCCTCCTTCCATTCTCTGACTTAAGCATCAGAGGCGGTGTGGCAAGCACTACACCAGTGTGCAAGTTTTCTGTCTTGCAGACCACGTCTTCCCCCCTCTCAAACAAATTTACCGTTGGTGGCACGTGAAGGTCAAGTGAGTTCCCTCTGACCAAATCTGACCATAAACATTAATTATATTTTATTTTAATTGGGTTTTTATATTCCATTCAAACATTATAATTTAGTTCCTCAACTTTGCATAAAGAATATTAGTCTTGTTGTATCATTTTTTCCTCATAATTAATTTTAAAAAAAAAATTAGATTCATTTGACACCTAATCCTGATTGATAAAACCTTTTTTTTTAGTTTTCTATTTTTAAAAATTCTGTCTATTTTCGATGTAGACAATTATTCATCACATAAATGAATGATAGTACACATATATCGAAATTTTTGCTAAATGATTCAAAGAAGGTAGTTATGATAACCAAAATTATTTTTATACAAAATTTGAAAAAATAGAACATTTTGTTCAATGAACGTTTACCAACCAAAAACCAGGATTTAAGTTAACCTTGATCATTATAAGAAAAGAAAAGGGAATGGATATTCAAGTAAAAGAACAAAATATTGCAAAGAATAAAAGACGAATAATTTTTATTGAAAATTTTAAAATGAAAAAAAATATATAATTCTTAAAAACTATCCACCCATTAATTAAATGAATTATAAGTCTCCTTTTTCTCGTAAGGAAGAATTGGGAGGAAAAAAATTAGAGTAATTGCGGTGGGTGGCAAATGAATTATCTATAATAGAAAATTTAGCACCAAGTAAAAAGAATTGCAAATATGGCAAAAAAATTAGAATATTCCCATTTTACCCTTCTCTTTCTCTTCCTTCCCATTTACCCTTTCTTCCCTCATTTCTAGTCTATACGATTTTTTTTTTTTTTTTTTTTTTTTTTTTTTTTGCATTTATGAGCCTTTCTTCCCTCATTTCTTGTGTATACGATTTCTTCTTCTTCTTTTTTCTTTTTTTTTTCTTTCTTTTTTTTTTGTGCATTTATGAGCTGTTATGATTCTTTTTTCTTTTTTTATAATGAGCTATTACGATTTCTTTTTTTTTCCCTCTGTTTTTCGAACCAGAGACCTTGTGGTTATCAGTACAACTTTATGCCAAATGAGCTAAGCTCTTGTTGGCCTTCTTTTTAATTCAAGAATGTCAAGAATACAAAAATAGCTAGCAATTTTGGTGAGTGTTTGTATAGGTATATCAAAGTATATCACTGATATACTCCGGTTAATCGTAGTCTATCACTGACTATCACTGGTCGAAGTCTATCAGGGTTATAATTGATAGATAATGAAATACAAAGAATACAAGAATAGCAATTTTATGGTGGTGGTCACGGAGCTTGTGTGCTAGTGTTTAAAAATTATATTGTTGTTTGAGAGTCACTTGTTCGTAATGGTTATTTTTGGATTTTATGTTCTAATTACCACAAGAGACTTTAAATTTTTTGTTCAATTTATGACTGTAGTATAATAATTTTGGATGAGTTTCTAATTACCGAGATGATTGCAATGCAAAATACTTTACTGATAGATTTCAATTAAATTGATTTCTATCAGTAACAATCATTGGTAGACTTCAATTAACTGATTTCTATCCTCGATAGAAAATGATAGATTTGAATTAAACTAATTTCCATCAGTGATACAAGTCAATAGACTTTAATTAAATTGATTTCTGATAGAAACTTATGAACTTCAATTAAATTGGTTTTTATCAGTGATAGAAACTAATAGTCTTGAATTAAATTGATTTCTATCAATGACAGAAACTGATAACCTTGAATTAAACAGTTTTCTATTAGTGATTATCACTGATAGACTTAAATTAAACTGATGGATAGAAACTGATAGCCTTGAATTAAACTGAACTAATAACCTTAAATTAAATTGTTTTCTATCAGCGGCTATCACTGATAGGCTTGAATTAAACACAATAAAAACTTATAGATTATGATCATCAAAGTCTATCAGTGATACACACTGATAGACTTCGATTAATCAAAGTATATCAGTGTCTATCACTAATAGACTCCGATTAATTGAAACTTATCATCAAAGTCTATCAGTATTTATCATCGATAGATTCCGATTAATCGAAGTCTATCAGTGACTATCAATAATAGGGACTGATAGACTATTGGAGATACTAAGGGTATTTTCGTAATTTAACGTATTTTTTGCTATTTCCGCAAATAATTTTATTTTTTTGCTATTTTTGCAATTATTTTGCCGGTTTTTGCTATCTATGCAAAGCCCCCAAAAAATTAATTGAAATAATCCATATAAATTAAAAAAATAAATAAATTCTTGTTCCTTATCTCCCTCTACTCCTCTTTTCCTATATCTCTATACATGAATATAAGAGGCGACTGTCAAATTAAAGCATAATTCAACTGACATAAAGTTTTTTTTTTTTTTTTTTAACAATCAACGTAAAGTATGTGTCATTAATCAAAAGATTAGATATTTAAATCCTTCAATCCTCATTTATTTTTCTAACTCAAAAAAAAAAAAAAAAAAGATATATATATATATATATATATATATATATATATATATATATATATATATATATTAGAAAAAATGATACTTTATTCATACGTATGTGAGAAACATACAAAGAGGGAGGTTACATGAAAGTCTTCCAATTTAGCGAGATAGAGGAAGCATCGTAATTTCTGAAAATGCAAGAGGAAGACGACCAAAAACTAGAAAGAGCAATGATGTCCTCCCTGATCTGATAAGAAGAGCAAGAGATCCCTTTGAAGATGCGGTTGTTTCTTTTATTCCATAGCGTCCAGACAGCAGCTACAAAGAAGGTTTTTTTTTTTTGGGAACATTTTAGTTACTAATATTTATAATAATATATAGTATCTTAGTGAGGAATTAAGTTGTTACTCAACAAAGTTTTTTTTTTTTTTTTTTTTTTTCTTTTTTGGGTGTTAAAAAAATGAGATCAATTTAGAAGTAGAGTACAAGACAAGATTAAACACGAAAATGCCAAAACTAAAATAGAATTTAAAGTTCCCTTCATCTTTCCTAAGAAATGTGGAGGAGAGCATCAAGATAGATTATTAGGGTTCATGAGGGTTTGGTGGTTGCCATTTAAGCTCAAGGGAACTTTTTTCTATGGCCTACTTTACAATGAGGGTGGAAGAAAATTATTTGTACACATCGAGTTGACATGCTATAGGCTTTAGTCTTATATGACCATGCTATGAATTGCCTCATTTATTTTATGTAAATGGCAAAGCAAATTGGTTTTGGAAAACGAGCATGAATTGAAAGTTCAAGTATGAGACTATTTTAGTCAACAAGAACATAACTCAATTGGCATAAAGTATAAACCCTAAACCGATAAGTCAGACGTTTGAGTCCCACACCCCACGTAATTGTAATAAAAAAAAAGCACGAGACTATTTTAATTTTTCACTTATAAAGGAGATTTATTCTCAATGGATTATATTATAATTTTGTCATTATCTTAACAAGTTATGTAAGAACAATGTTTTATGAGTTTATTATTGTTGACATCTTATGAAGTAGGGGTAAAAATAATTTGAATTCATACATTGGTAAAGCGATTAATTAAAACTATCATAATATTCAAGAGACTGTTGAATCTTGAACCGATAAAAACATTATAATAATAGATACAAAATATATGATTATATCGAGTTTCAGACTATTATAGTGGATGTTCAATGATTGATATATAGTGTAGAAGTATAAATAGTTGAATTTTAGACTCGTGAAGCATTAGTCAAAACTATTTTAAACGTCCTATATACTTTTTTTTTTTTTTTTGACAATATGGAGGTGGAGATTCGAACAACAGACTTCGTGGTTATCAGAACATCTTTATGTCAGTTGAACTATGCTCTTGTTGACGTCCTAAATACTTATTGTTATATATTGAGTTGTCTAGAGTAACAAAATAACGGTTAAATCAAAATCAAGGTTAAAATTACATGGAATCCAATGATGAAGTGTTATTTATTCATTGTTATAATGAGTGTTAATTAGAAAAAAAATATTAATCAATCAAAAATCCAAATTAAAATATGGTTAGTCCTAATACAAAGTATTCTTATGCATGAGTGAAGGATAGAAATGATCACCCTTTTGACTTTTCCATTGGATTATGCTGTCTCTAGTAATGATTAAGATTGTCTCCTAAAAGTTTAATGAACATTATATTGGAATAATCTTAGCTTAATTAGGTTAGGATCTTTAAAGTTGAATTTGGAAGTCTTGTGTGTGTTGCAACATAGTAATGGAAATGTAATCCATATTGGGACATATGTTGTGACAACAAACATAGTATTTTAACATATGTTCCGATGAACTTTGTTGGTGCTATTAGACTGGTGATATTAATTATTATGATGCACGCTCTCTACCAAGTGTGAAATATTCAAATAACTGTAGAAATATTACTCAGAATTTTTCTTTATAATAAATTAAGGAATCTCACTCATAAGTATAAATAAGCTAAAAGGCGTTTAGCAAGACTTCTGAACTTAGAATTATTATATAAAAATTGAATATTTCAAATTTAGTTTAATTGCACTAAATTTCACATATTTTCTAATATGTAGGATAAACACAAATTATTTAAAAAATTTAGCCCTGAGGTTTGGGTTAGGTTTCATTTTGGTCTCTGAGTTTTAATATTTTTAATATATTTATATTAAAAAAATTTCAAAAATAATTTTTTTGAATAAAAAAATAGTGTCACGTCAACAAATCGTTAGTTTTTAACGGAAAAATGGATGAAGGGACTAAAATAAAACTAAAACCAAACTTCATGGACTAAATTGTTGAGCTTGAAAACTTAGGGACCAAAATGAAACCTAACCCAAATCTCAGGACTAAAAGTGTATTTTTCCCTTAAATTTTTTAGTGAGTGCTTTTCTATAGGTTGATGAAAGCTACTTCTTCTAGTATATGATTTTAGGACCACATAAGTAAGTAATACCCAAAAATGGAACAATAATATTGATCTATTTTGGCTCAAGAGTAAGTCGTGAGGTAAATAATATTAACCGTACTAATGTTATTGGTTGATTGATATGTTACGTACTACAAAATTTTAATTCACATTTAAGGAGGAGGATAACATTGAAAAGTACCGTCCAAAGAGTCAACATCAGTGGCGGATCCAGAACTTGACGCTAGGGGGGCACAAGTTCATATAAGATGAAATTACAAGTTTAGTCGGTAAAATTTTATATTTGAGTCTATATAGTCCCTAAACTTTAAAAAGTATCTAACAGGTCCTTGAATATTCAATTTGTTGTCCAATATTGATCCCTAAAGTTTTAATTACCTATCCAGTAGGTCTTTGACATATTCAAGATATTTATAAATTAAATGTTCTATCAGACGTAACATTTAATTTTGTGTAGTCCTCCATCTATTCGACATTTTAAAAAAAATAATGTATTTATTAGTTAAAATTTTGAAAGTTTCTATTAAACTTGATGTCTAATAGAGCAACTAATTTAATTCTTTTAAAAATACGTTTAAGACCTATTAGATACAAAATTGATAGTTCATAGATCTATTAGACATCTTTAAGGTTTAAAATCTTATTAGACACAAAATTGAAATTTTAAGAACCTATTAAACAGAAATTATAAAATTCAAGTACTAAATTTGTAATTTAACTTTCATATAAATAAAATTTTAAATGTGTTATTTATTATTTAGATAATTAAGTAATATTAATTATAAAATTAATCATGGTAGAATTATCCATACCTAAATCTAAAGCAAAGAATGAAATTTTAAATATGTAAGATTTTTAAAAATAGAATTAACTTTTTTATGTAATTAATTTTTCTAAAATAATTTTCCAAAGATTAATATGTGTGTGAAACTAAAAAATAAAAAAAAAATGCTAACCAATCCTATGAAAATCAACTAATCACTGCATGTATGTGTATAATGTATATAGCGTTCGTTAATTGGGTTTCAAACGCTGATGTCCGAAGCCAAAAACACGCTTTCGTGCCCCCTCAGACCAACAAAGCAAACTATAATTATGGACTATCCTATGAAAACTATTATAAATATATATTAAATCTATAATTCCAGGGGGGCACGTGCCCCCCCGGCCCTCATGTAGATCCGTCCTTGGTCAACATGATCGAACATAGCTCAACTGCCAACAAAACCATAACTCAACTGACATAATGCTTATAATAATGAGCAAGAGGTCTGTGATTCAAATCCCCCACCCCATATATTATATATAAAAAAAAAAGTATAGCTCAACTGACATAAAACTTGTATTAATGACTAAGAAGGTTTGTAGTTCAAATCCTCAACCCTAGTAAAAAAAAAAAAAAAGTTTCGCCCAGAGAGAGAAGAAAAGAAATTATTAAAATAATTGTTGGCATCTGTACATTTTTCTTTTAAAAATCATTTGTAATACAAAGTAGATTTGTGTTGGATAAATTTCAACTTTAAACTTAAAAATGAAGATTAGAATGTTAGGTAAATGAAGATATTAAATTGTTGTTATTTGGCTATACTAACAAAAATAGAATATTACTAAAATTTGCATATATAATTTTGTTTGTTCTAAATTATTTGTTAAGTATTAAGACAAACCAGGAATTATAATTTTTTTTAAAAAAAAATCTAATATTAATATTTCTTTTATGATTCAACTAATCAATTTGAAAAATTAGGGCCCGTTTGGTAACGTTCTCGTTTCTTGTTTCTTGTTTCCAATTTTATCAAGAAATCTAAGCATTTAATAACTATGTATGTTTCTTGTTTCTCATTTTTTAGAAACACTCCCAAAATTTGTATAGAACTTTTGGGAACAACTAAAACTAGTTTCTCCTTTTTTGTTCTTGTTTCCAATTTTTTCTAAACATAAATAAGAATGTAGGTTTATCATTATTGAATGTATAGGTGTTAGGGTCATGAAATTATATTTTTCTTTATTAAAAATGAAGAAACGGAAACAAGAAACGAGAACGTTACCAAACGGGCCCTTAGAGTCCATATGATAACCAATCCCTAAACTTCAAATCTGACCAAACATTATAGCCCACACACCACATCTGTAATGTTATATTCTAAAAAAAAATAAAAATCAATTATAGCCCTAAAGTTTTGGGTTGTATATATCAAATAAAATTTCAAACTAATAATTGAATTAATTTAAACCCAACTTTCATTAGCGAATCAATTTAGACTCTTTGTTAGTGATTTATAACTATTTTCACTTGATCCTATTTAAAATCAACTCAAAATCACTTCAATAAAATTATTCTTCTCTCAAAATCTGACCAAAGTAGCCAGAAAAATTATCATGTAATTTTCCCTAAATAAGTAGGAAAAAATAGAGAAAGACTAGAAGATGTAAAACCACGCATATTCATGAAAAACCGCTCTACTATCCATTTGATACCATCACTTCTTATTAGTACTACGTTAGCTTCTGCATTTAAAAAAGTTTTATACATGTGTGAAAATTATGTATTAACGATTTTAAGACGAAATCCTAAATTCTAAGGATGTAAAGTGAACTGGAGATAATGTATTAATCGTTTGTCTCTATATTTAGTGAGGTTCTTAAGTGATATACAATCCCAAAGTTTAGAATCCAAAACAAGCATAGCTTAGTAGTAATTGACATGTATCATTGACCAAAAAGTCAAAAGTTCGAATCCCACCACCCAAAATAGGACAAAAAAAATCCAAATTTTAGGAGTATAAATTGACTTCTTTTCGAAAAAAATATATTTACAAGTAAACCCAATTAAAGGACAACACAACCTCTGTTCAAACCTAATTATATGCATCAGTTTGACAACAGGCTCTTCAAAAAAAAAAAAAAAAAAAGTTTTGAAATTTATGTCAAACTTGAAATGTCTTTCTTCAATGTCTCAATCATTCATCTTCTAGTGTGAAGAGTTTTTATCCTACAATAAAGATTTATACCTATTTATAACCTCTAGAGAATACCAATTTTATGGTGTTTGTTGTTTGAAAATTTTTAAAAAGTTTTGGGAGTAGATGATTTTACATTTTATTTTTTCATAAATCTTTCTTGATATGTGGTCTCAAAATTAAGTTAAAAAGATATTATTTATGAATTAGTTCGGAGGTGATAATAATTTATAATGAATAGCTAATGAAAATTAAAATATTAGATCAACTTGTGATTCTTATCTATTCTATGAAATTCAAATGTTTGGTCCGTGTTCTCCACTCCTCTATCTCTACTCTATCATCTATTTATCTAATTCGTTTTGATCATACTATTTATCTCACCAAAAATTTAATTTTCAATTGACTAATTACTCTTTTATTGATTGTAGTATACCTATCTCACCCAAAAAAAGTAATGATTTTTTCCATCCATAGAATGAGATTTAATTACCATATTAATTTGAATTGCAACAAGATGAAAGGTTTCCAAGTTTGAGCATATATAGCTCTATGTAATTAAGGCCTAGCTCTTTTCTAACATAATAGTAATAAAATGCTATTTTTTTTTTAGGTAATTATCTCTCCATCTATTTTGCCCTCTTTCATTTTATTTTACATGAATAAACTTTATAAGAAAAGATTTAAAAGAAAAAAAAAAAAAACTTGTCAATCAATTTTTTTTTAGTTCAACAACATTTGAAAGTGAGGGATTCGAACATCCGACTTAATTATCAAGAATACGATATGTCAATTATCGTTGAACTATGCTCACTTTGACAATTAATCTATTTATTATTACAGTAAACACAACCAAAATATTTAGTGGATCTCATATATATATATATATATATATATATATATATATATATATATATTTTGAGAATAAAAACAAACTTTACTAAAACACATAATAGTCCACTTGGTTACCACCTGTGGGACAGAGTCCCCCACTGGTAGTGTTACAAAGTCCAATATCAGCTTCATTTAACCCCATTAGCCAATTAGGAAACTCATTAAACCAAACTTCAGACATGCCCAATAAACAAGCCTTCCTAATCGATATTTTTGCCTCTGCCTAGGGCTTGCGCTTCATCCACGAAGAAGATCAACTCTGTCTCATCCTGCTCATGATGATTCAAGACACGAACCACCTGCAAAGCATCGGATTCCACACGAACTTGAGGAGATTCATCCGGAAGGTGTTTCAGACCTTCGAAATCGCAAGAGCTTCCAGCCATGAAATCCGCCATATTCGCTTGACGCATCGGCAACCTGCGGCCAACACCCGCCCATCCCAGTTACGAAGAATCCATCCTAAGCCTCCCTGATTTCGTTCTTCATTCCACGCGGCGTCACAACTCAGCTTCCATAGATTGTTTGGAGGTGGAATCCATCGATACTCTGGCTGCCGAATCAGACGAGGCACTTGCTCTTTTGGGTGGTAATTGTGCAGGTCAGTATCCATCTTTAGATAAAGGTCTTCCATGTGCTTTTGTATTTGGATTTGCAACCTTCCTGGCTCCAATTTCTGCTTGTTGTGAACAATAGCATTCCTATAGCTCCAAATTTGCCAACATATGATTAGGCTTCTGATCAGTTTGCTCTCCTCCACATTATCTCCATTACTGCTCTTCCATAGTCGATCAAAGTAGTCTAGCACGTACCACTCCCTCCTGTCATCCAAACAAACCAACTCAGTAGGAGAAAAGAATTTTGGCCACAAACCTTTTGTGAATTTACACTCCCAGAATAGGTGAGTAGCTGTCTCCACTTTGCTCCTGCATAAAAGACAAGTTGGATTAATATTCATCCCACGTTTGTTTAAGTTATTAAGAGTAGGGAGAATATCATTATAAATACGCTAGCCACAGAGCTTGATTTTGTTCGGAACTTGGGACCTCCAGAAAGCTTTCCAAAGTTTTTTCCAAAGTTTTTCCTGACTGTAAGAATTAGAAATTGAAGCCTTATAGCTTTGACTGATCTAAATACCCAACCTATAGGCGCTTTTCACTGTAAACATTCCTTTAGGATCATGGTGCCATATAACTTCATCTTCCCTTTGACTCCGACTAATGGGGATGCTTAAAATCTTGTTAGCATCCTCTAGGATGAAGTGCCTACGGATTATGTCCTCATTCCATCGACCATCACTATTAATGAGTTGGGCCACTGTATAATCTTGAATATCAGGAAGAATGGTCAAAGGTCTACACGAGCCCTCATTTGGAATCCATGGCTTTGAAGAGACATCAATGTTGAGACCATTGCCAATTCTCCACCTATATCCTTTTTTAAACAATTCACGACCCCATAAAATGCTCCTCCATATATATGAAGGGTTGTGGCCAATAGAAGCCTTTAGAAAGTGCCCTGTCTTGAAATAACGCCCTCGCAACACCTTGGCTAAGAGACTATCTGGGTATTTAATAAGCCGCCAACTCTGCTTCGCCAACATGGCTTGATTGAATATGGTCAACTCCCTGAATCCTAGACCTCCGTTAAGCTTATTTACACAAAGCTTTTTCCAACTTCGCCAATGAATTTTGTTACCAGCCTCCGAATCTCCCCACCAAAACCTTGCACATATAGAATTAAGATCATTACAAAGGTTAGAAGGGAATTTAAAACAACTCATAGCATAATTTGGAATGGCTTGAGCCACAGATTTAATTAGAACTTCCCTTCCAGCAGCCGAGAAGAACTTTCCTTTCCACCCTTGAAGCGCTCGTCAGACTCTATCTTTCCTTTCCCAATAGTGGATCCCATATATTGGAGTCTAGCAAATACAATTTTAAATTTACAATATGGCCTGATATAAATTTATTTTTAAAAATTTTATTTTATCGTTGATTCCATTGTGTAACTTTTTTTCTTGTCAAGTCCCTTTGATAAAAATAAGAATGTGACATTCAAATATATTTTATTAATTTAATTGAAAATATTCTGTATTTTGATTTTACGAAATAGCATGTCCACCTAAAATCTTTATTAAAAAAAAAAAAAAAATACTCACCTCAATGATTTGACACGTAATAATGATTTGTTGTAAAATAAAAAAAAGGGAAAATTTCATTTTTAACCCTAAACTTTAGGGGTTGTATCAATTTTAACCCTAAACTTTCAATTTCATCAAATTGAACCCTAAACTCAATAAGTTGTATCAATTTTAACCCTGAACTTTCAGTTTCATCAAATTGAACCTCAAACTTATCAAATCGTATCAATTTTAACCCTAAACTTGCATAAGTGTTACAATGTATACCTTTGGTTAACTTTTTTTTTGAACCACCGTACGTAATTGATTATTTCTTTTTTTTTTTCTTAATTCACATTGCATCTGAATTGATTTCTTATAAATAAAATATTGAAGAAACTTTATTTTAGATGACTTTTTCTCGTTGTTGAGGATTTTATGAGAGTTTTTTTGCTGCTATTTAAGATTACGAAAGCAAAGAAATTTTGGAGGTTTTTTATTTACAAATATTCGCTGGTTTTTTCTTGTTGCTAAGAACTTTGTGGGATTTTTTTCCTTCTTTTAATGTTTTTTTTTCTTGCTAATTAGAAGAATGTACAAATCTAGGAAACAGAAATAAAGAAATTTTGAGTTTTTTATTTCTCATATTTGCTAAATTTTTCTTCTTGCCAATAACTCTGACTTTTTTTTTTATAATAATGAGAAGAATTGTCTGAGATATTTGATTTCTTAGAGAGTTTTTCCAACAAATTTCTTACAAAACACTAACTCAGATGCAATGTGAATTAAAAAAAAAATAAAAGGAAATTGTCAATTACATATTTTAATAGCAATTCAAATGAAAAGTTGACAAAATGTCTACATTGCAACATTTATGCAAGTTGGAGGTTCAAATTGATACAGTTTGTTAAGTTTGGGGTTCAATTTGCTAAAATTGAAAGT
Source organism: Luffa aegyptiaca (assembly GCA_017139565.1). Classification (NCBI taxonomy): domain Eukaryota; kingdom Viridiplantae; phylum Streptophyta; class Magnoliopsida; order Cucurbitales; family Cucurbitaceae; genus Luffa; species Luffa aegyptiaca. The sequence continues at coordinate 3,421,468 of CM029396.1, forward strand.
TTAGGGTTAAAATTGCTACAACCTACAAAGTTCAGGGGTCAAAATTGATTTTTTCCCTAAAAAAAAACAATACTAGTTGACTACTTGCATATAGTATTCATACATACGTCATTAAAATCTTAACAACTAAGAAAGAGAAAGGTAGAAAATGAAAAAAAATATATATATATATATATATATCTCCTAATTGTCAAGATTTTACCGATATACAAGCAAGATTTGTCCAAAAGAAAATTAACTCATTGAAGATACAGTCTCATAAAAATCCTTTTTGAATTTGTATATCATTATATAATCATGCTTCTAAGGTTTAATGTCGATAAGAATTTGATTGGAAAAAGAATGAATACATAAAGAATGCATGAAAATCAATCTTTTTAAAAAATTATAGATGAATTGGAAATGTTATAAATATTAGAGATGAAATTATATATGGGGATATGATTTATATTTACTTGCTTTTCTTGTTCTTAATATTGAATTAAATTTTTTTTTTTTTTTTTTATAACATCAACCTTTCATTGCAAACATGCAAATTGCTCAAAAGCCAACATTACAGACGACAGTCAATAGGGAACCAAAATCTAGACACATTGAGAGGCATCCTCTCTCCAAGCCAGATAAAGCACTCTCCTCTCTCTGACGAGTGTATGATGAACGCTAAGCAACCAAGTAGTGGAAATCAGTCGGATTCAGCTAGCCATCCAAGCCTCCGTCCTCTTGCCTCCTATGTAAATATGGTTTGTTCCATGCAGGTTCGTGGCCTTAGGCTCGCCACCTGTAACAATATCACCCGAATAGAGCATCTTAAGACATCAATGAGATAAACAGTTTAGTGGGAGAAAAGCAGACCCCATCGCCCCTAAACTTAAACCCATCAATTCACATGCAATCCAGACCCATTGAATGAGACACCAATAGCATAAATTCGGGGGGTTTGGTCATACTCACTATCCTGCACTACATCTACTCAACCTTTAGCCTAAGAGAAGTTATCACAAGCTAGCAAAATATGAAACAGATCAAAACTTTCCAAGAAACTCGCGCGTGTGTGTGTTTAGCCTTCTTAAAGAAGCCTCTAATGGACCAAATATAGATTTATGGGATCCTCCACCTATCTTCCCCCTACACTGGAAACTAAGGCTTCGCATGGAAGACCGACTGGAGCAGAATTAGAATGCTATCTTAAGCCCAGGATCTAGAAAAAGGATTCACTTTCCTTTCCCTTATCCTTATGCACACTAATGCAAAAAAATATGGGCACTAGCTTTCACACTACAGTGTAGGGACCCCTGACTCGAGCTTCAACCCTTGGTTGGCCTAACTAAACACACTGAAGGTAGCTCTTTTTACCCCATGCTTATTCAAGAAACACAAATAAGATTTTAGGAATCACAAGTAGTGTGCATATACTTTCCCCAGGAAACCCCCCAACCTCAAACCACTCATGCTTTTCCTTTTCTATTTTCTTTCATTCCATTCAACCATTTCTTTTCTTTTCTTTTCTTTCCATTTTGCTTTTTTTTTTTTTTTTTTTTTTTCAAACCTCTCAACTTACCAAAGGCCAAGACACACCCTAACTTGCAGTAATCAGAAAACTCCCTAGCAAAACCTTACCCCTATCAGAGTGACAACAGGCTTATGAACCCCATAAAGTAGATCTAGACCTTCAAGTCTACCTAAAGGACAGACCATGTGCTCAGAGGTGCAAGATATTCAGAAAAGCATTAAAACTGGCCTCAAAATTATGCTAGCAAGCAAAACTTCACCTATACACCAAAGAAAGAGTATACGAGTACTAGACGACATTATCATAACTCAAAACCCAAGCACCTAGAACTCAGCCATAAGAAGCTGAAAAACTCTACTCGAGTCTGTCTTAAGAATTGTTGGGCACAAACCCATATCTGTCACCAACTCCAGACTTTTCACAAAAGCATATCCTTCAGCCTGTAAATTAAACAAATATCTTAACTAATTGAATTGAACTAATAGTGTAAATGGGTGGGCAAACAAACAATATGATTTTTTTTTTTTTTTTTTGAGTACATCAACATTTGGGAGTGGAGGGATTCGAACCTCTGATCTCTTGGTCGAGGATACATGCCAATTACCACTGAGCTAAGCTCACTTTGGCAAACAAACAATATGATTAATGATATTGTTGTGCAATGTTGAATAACCTTTGTGGCTCGATGAGATGTTTCTAGAAACTCCATTTTATGAAATTTCTAAAACAAACTCTCAACGATCGTCTTTCCTTTTGACAACGGGTTCATAGATTTACGTTAAACTTTATTCAACATAAATTAGGTTGAAATTCTATTTTTGGATTTTCTTTAAATTTTTATTTTGATTTTTAAACTTTTGAATATATTATTTTGGTCTTTTTAACTTTCAAATGTTTTATTTTCAATTCCTTAAAGCTTTGGGTAAACCATTACTTTAGTTTTTTTATGTTAATTTTTTATTAATTATTTAGATAAAACTAAATCTCTTTTATGTAACCTAATATTTAACCTTATTATATTTGCTTTTAAATATTCGTCTATGTAAACATCTATTATATATATATATATATATATATATATATACATCTGCATTACGTTCAATATTAAATCATTTTAAAAACTATGTTAAGTGTGTTGCTCGTAAAAGTTTAAAAATAGCATGTTTTTGAAAAATTACTAAAATTAATTAAAATGTAAAATCTATACAAATTATCGTAATTGGTTGATGAATTTGTTAAACCAAAAGGCTTGCCCAATTCTTTGAGATGGAAAGCCATTTATTGATAAATAAATATAATAGAAAGATAAAATTATATCTATCCAAAAAAAAGTTTATCTTACAAAAATATAAACTTAATATTCTAGAAAAATAAAGGACAGCATTGGAAAAATATTGAAAAATAAAGGCAAAATGAAACAAAAAAAAATTCTCTTAAGTAGCTTTTTAAAAAAAAAAAAAAAAAAAAAAAAAGAAATCAATAATTTATTAATTATAAAATGATAATAAATTAAAAAAACAAAAAGAAAGAAAGAACCAACCAACTAAATCAAATAAATATAAAAAGAAAGGACCAAAATAGGAAGTGGAAATTTCTCTCTTCATAGCCTCTTTTAATATAGTATTAGTATTAATATAGATGAATGATAATAGAAGTACTAAAATTAATTTTATGCAAAGTTGAAAACTAAATTAACAAAGTTCACCAAAAAAAAAAAAAAAAAAAATTAAATCCCTACCTCACAATTGTTGAACTAAAAAAAAAAAATTTAAATTAGAATAAGAATAATACCTACATATTAATGGAATAATTGATCACCATTAAAAATACCACCACTAAAAATTTGACGACTTTTATTAAAAAAAGAAAAGAAAAGAAAGGAAGAAAAAAACTATTCCCTCTCTTTTTACATTTATCTCTTTCAGGTGTCAAAAACATGATGTTGGCTAGTAAGTGACTCTTATCCTTACTAACCTGTCAAAAAGTAAGTATTAGTCTTATAATAAACCTTAAAACTCAAATATATATTAAGGCTCCGTTTGATGACCATTTCGTTTTTGTTTTTTGGTTTTTGAAAATTGTGCTTGTTTTCTCTGAATCTTTTTACAATGGTTTTCATTTTTGTTAAGAAGACATTTGAGTTCCTAGCCAAATTCCAAAAACAAAAACAAGTTTTTGAAAACTACTTTTTTTTTTTGTTTTCAAAATTTGGCTTGGTTTTTTAAAACATGGAAAATGAGGTAGATATAAAAAACAAAGAAGCTTGTGGGTAAAAATAGTGTTTATAGCTTAATTTTCAAAAACCAAAAACAAAAAACGAAATGGTTATCAAACGGGATCTAAATGAAAAAGATTCAAACCTAAGAACAACCATGAATTAAATTTAAACTACAACAAAGAAATTCGGCTTTTTTTTTTTTTTTTTTTTTTTGAGTACACGGCTAATTTTTTTTTTAAACTATTGAAGAAAAGAACAAGAGTCGTACCAAGTTATTGAGAAACACAAAGAATAATATTTCAAGTAATTGTTTGTTCTGTTTTTCTTTAACGAGAAAGGGGAGACAAGAGAAAAATGAAGAGTTGTTATATCATTCCTTGGGACCAACCAAATCAAGTGGCTCTATATATTGATAAGGGAAATATTAAATTTCATTTCATCAGTGTGGTGGATATGGATCATAAATGGTTCAAAATATATAAATTTCAACTGGCATAAAACTTGTACTAATGACTAAGAGGTCAGCGTGGTTCGAATTCTCCCACTCACGTGTTGTCAAAAAAAAAAAAAAAAAAAGTTCAAAATGATATTATATTATATTCTTTCCACCACATATAAACGAGATACATGATAGTCGATAGTTTAAATGATAAAAGATGTAAAATTGGTTGCTATATTTGTAAATTTGTTACTTGAATAAATAATTTATAAATATGATCGTTTTTTTTTTATTTGTATATTACCAGTGTATCATTTTTGTAGCATCGATAAAGTATATTACTAGTATATATACAATTTTTGTATCATTGATAAAGTATATCACTCAATATATAAAATATATCGTTTTTAGCCAAAATGAGCATAATTCAGCGATAACGGACATGTACTCTTGACCAAGAGGTCAGACATTCGAATCTTTCACCTCAAATGTTGATCAACTAACAAAATAAATAAATAAATATATATATATATATATATATATATATATATATATATATATATATATATATATATATATATATATATATATATATATATATATATATATATATATATATATATATATATTATATCATTGATAAAAGAAAATATAACTAATATATAACCTAACATTACGTACATAACTTACTCCCGATCATTTGGTTTTTTATTTTTTATTTTTAAAAATTAAGTTCAAAAACACTACTTCCACCTATATGTTTCTTGGTTTTATTATCTACTTTCTTCTCATGTTTCAAAAACCAAGTCAAGTTTTGAAAATTAAAAAATAAAAAATAAAAAATAATAATAAAAAAAAAAAAAGTAGTTTTCAATTTTTTTTTTTTAATTTGGCTAGGAATTCAAATGTGTGTCATCAACAAAGATGAAAACCATTGTAAGGAAATTAGGAGAAAACAAGCTTAATTTTCAAAAATCAAAAACAAAAAACCAAATAGTTATCAAACGGACTTACTTTTTTCAGGTTTTCAAAACATGACTTGATTTTTCAAAATATGAAAAGGTTGATAACAAAACAATAAAACTTATAAGTAAAATTAGTGTTTATAAACTTAATTTTCAAAAACCAAATGATTATCAAACACGGTCTAAGATAAATAAATTTGGAAACGAAATTAGCTATATAAGGAATTCTCTCTTTCTTATTCACTCACCTCAATAAATTAGTTACAATAATGTTTGGTTCAAAAATTTTTGCTTTATCCATATAATCATATTTTTTACTATACCATCAATCAATAAAATTTGAAAATGTAAAGCTAATTCATATACAACTCAGTGGATAAAACAGCTATTATTATTTTAAAGGTCGATAGTTATATTCACTCTCAGTCTAATTGTTGAACTCGAAAAATAAATATATAAAAATAAAAAAAATAATTAAAAAAATTCAAAGGTTGCACAACACACATACTATTTAATTTTTTTTTTTTCTCCCTCTTCTTCCTCGAACCACAATCCCTCGATAGTTTAAAACGATGAGGGATGACATTCTTAAATAGGAAACTTATCCCCAAGCCAATTAATAATGTTCCCCACAACACTTTTAACAAAGGAAAATTACAAGTTCTTCACAATTTCTCTCTTCTATAGTGGCCCAAATGAATTTGAACCCCATGTTATATTAATTCCTCTATGGGGCAATGGCTCTTAATTACTAAAGTTATTCATAGTGAACTTCCCAAGAAACCCTTTTAATCATTAGAAATTATTTGAATCTTTTAGTTGAGTCATGTATGAAAGAAACTTATTAGACTGATCTTACTCGAAAGAAAAGCTTTAGAAGAAGGAAAAAATTTGGCTGCATACCGGTACTTAGGGATCATTCTATATACCACCATCAAAATCTTGACAAGTAGGAGAGATAAAAAAGTTTTCAAATTTTCTCCCTTCCTCTTTCTTAGTTATCAAGATTTTAATGGAGTAGGTAGGGAGATCCTTACGTACCGGTATGCAGCCAAGTTTTCTTCTTAGAAGAAATTCAATCAGTCAAAAGGTCGTTAACATTTTTTTGGAATATTATATTACAGTGGAGATTCAAATTTATGACCCCTATCACATGGAATTATAATAAAATTGACGGATTATCCACCATTAAAAAGTTTTTACTTCAATATTGATAATTTATCTAATAAAGAGATAAAAGTCATTAGGTTGATAATGATAATAAGAGCATATATAACTTTTTGTTTGCAAATCTCAAATAGATAATAATTTTTCTAACCATGCATTCAAATTTTGCAAATCTCAAATAGATAATAACTTTTCTAACCATGCCATCAATTTTTTTCAACTCTCAAATAGACAATAATTTTTCTTAGATAATTAAGTTTTGATCTTAATTTTTGAAAAATTTAAGAATGGCAAACTCTAAATTCTATAGGCAAAGAATGAATAAAAGTATAAAAAAACAAGTGCATAAGGTCTTTATGTCATGGCAACCGAATATCCAACGATATATTTGTAAAATTGAAATTTCAATATTGATATCAACATCGTTAATTATTTTTGTTATAGGTAATTTTGGACCACCATGGTGTACAAGGAGCTGACGAGGACAACCGGGCGGAGAGAGGACCAGGAGACGACCCAGAGGAAGACCGGACCAACGGGCTGGGCCAACGTGGCCCGACCCGTACGGTCGGCCTCGACCCAAGGTCGAGGCCGACCACTCGGCCCGCTTGCGCGGGCCGAGTCCGTTTGCCTCCGCTCGGTCCCTCCTGCTTCTGGCCGCCTCGATTCCGCCTGGTTTGTCCCGAAACGCCTCCGAATTCCTAAAAACCCTAGGAGCATGAGCAGGTATTTATACCCCTCTTCGCCGCTGAAGAAGGGGACCCGAACTCTCGACTCTCTCCTCTTACTCTCTTGCTCTCCTCCTCCGTCTTCTGACTTAAGCATCGGAGGCGGTGTGGCTAGCACCACACCGGTGTGCAGGTTTTCAGTTTTGCAGGCCACGTCTTCCTCCGCCCTCAAACAAATTCACTGTCGATTATCACGTGGAGTGAAGGTAATTTACCTAGCGAAATTTGATCATCAACAATTTTAATCCTTGTTCACAAAGTGAAATATCTTTTTTGACCTATTCTCGATACTTATTTCTTTGTACCATAGTCGTTTAATTTGACCACTTGTTACGTCTCAATCAATGGGTTTTTTTTTTCTTTAGAAAAAACTATTTTTATTGTCATCTATATGTTTGTAATAAGAGAGTGTGCAAATATGTGTGTATAAAAAATTCTGTATGATATATTTTTAAGTTATATTTAAAGAACATTTCTTTCAAAGGAAAAAGAAAAAGAAAAAAAAATGATCTTCTAGTCACATTGATTTTTTTTATTTTTATTTTATTTTTAGAAGAAATGTTTTTAAGTTATATTTTGACTTTTTATTGTTGAATTTGGGTACTTGTTTGTTTACTTAATTTTGTGACTGTTTTTTTATCCAAAAAAAAAAAAAAAAAGTGTGACTGTTTTGGTATTTTCATGGTCCAACTTAATTTGAGCATATTTGTAATTTACTTTTAGTGTTTAGTCGAATTAATTTTTTGTGTTTTTGTTGGTTGGTTCCGAACAATTTTGTATTAGTGTTAAGTGTGTATTAATCTAACTACTTAAATTTATGGTTTAATGTAATGAAATTATAAGTTTAAGATTAAAAAATCGCCAATGGAGTGGAGTATATAAAACTAATAATTAGGCCCCATTTGATAACCATTTCGTTTTTTGTTTTTGTTTTTTGAAAATTAAGTTTATAAACACTCATTCCACCTATCAATTTATTTGGTTTGAACTTACATCCTTCCCATGTGTTATAGGTAATTTTGAACCACTCCGATGTGCAAGGAGCTGACGAGGACAACCGAACAGAAATAGGGTTGGATGATGGATCCAAGAGGCGAAACGGGCCAATGGGTCGGGCCAAGACCGAAGGATCGGTCTTTTGGCCTGACCCCCTACTCGGCCTCGCCCCGCTTGCGCGGGCCTAGCTCGTTCGGCTCCGTTTTGTCCCGACTGCCTCTGGTTGCCCCGGCTTGACCTGGTTCATCCCAAAACGCCTCCAAACGCCAAGTAAACCCTAACAAAAGACACATGTATAAATGGGGCCTCCCACACCTAGAAAAAAGGTTCGAAATTTGACTACTAAAATACTTTTGACTGTTGATCTGACTTAGGCATCGGAGTGCAGGTAGCCTACACCACACCGGTGTGCAGCACTTCTGACTGGTCTCGCAGGTCACGTCTTCCCCGTCTTCAACAAATTCGCTGTTGGTGTCACGTGAAGGTCAAGTGAGTGGCTTGGCCAGATTTTGGCATCAACACCATGTTTTCAAAAACCAAGTCAAATTTTGAAAACAAAAAAAAGTAGTTTTCAAAAACCTGTTTTTGTTTTTTGAATTTGGCTAAAACTCTAATGTCTCCTTAACCAAAATGAAAACCAAGATAAGGAAATTGAGAGAAAACAAGCATAATTTTGAAATACCAAAAACCAAAAACCAAATGGTTATCAAAGGGGACCTCCCTTCATTTTATTTTTAAATTATTTTTAAGAAACAATTATTAGGTGATTTATAAGAGCTAAACAGCTGTATATTTAAAATTACCATTTACAATTTCAGAAAGAAAAATAATTCAATTACCCTAAAGATATAACATCCATTAAAGTAAACGACTTCAACAAAGTTACTCAAACATCTCCTCACTAAAATTTTAGTAAATATAAAATCCTCTCGATCTAATGTTTTGTGTCATCTTTTAGTTCCTTCCTCATTATTTTAAAAATATTAGTTTAGTTATCTCAATAAAAAAAATTTGTGTTTGTACACTAAAAAGAAGGAAAATGTGCAAATTTTAAAAGATAATGGTATAATTTACGAACTTGTCAATTATATACGACAACCATTTTGAAAGATTTTCTTCTCTATCAATAATATAATAAATTAAGTCATGGAAGGCAAATAAATCCTTTTTTTTTTTTTCCTACAATCAGTGTATCTACTCCATTAAATACAAAATATTTTCAACTAAGTCAAAAGAATAGATTTTGATAACACATTATCAATGTATGGCTAATTTCTTAGGTTCATTTTTCAAAAAAAAAAAAAAATTCTTAGGTTCAATGATAATAAGGACTTGATTGAAAATAAATCCAAATCCACTGCCAACAAGAGCTTAGCTCAACTGGCATAAAGGTGTACTGATAACCACAAGGTTTGTGGTTCGAATCCCCCTCCCCACATATTGTCAAAAAAAAAAAAAAAAATCCAAATCCACCGAAATTCGTAAGTGTTTTGGGAGAGGTGGACCAATCATGTAGGGTGCAAATTATGGAGAAAAAAGAGGGCCAATTCTCAACATTAATGAACATCAAAGTTAGGAAAAAGGTCATTTCTCAACAAAAATCAAGGCATGTAAATTGAAAATTGACCCTACAAAGGTATGCAATTTGTAAGAGAGATGTTCCTTACAAAGTAAAACCAAGCAAGCATTTATTAGACCCAACTAAGCATTTAATGCACACCCACACCTCCACCAATCAAAAAATAAATCTCAATTTTTTTTTTCTTGGGGAAAAAAAATTAGATGATGTGACACAATAAGCAAGGGAAAATGGAAAGAGGGAAGGGAAGGTGGGGGAGGGGACAGCTGCCTCACAAGAATATTTTTTACTCCTATTTAATTGCACTATTTTATTTTAGGCTAAATTATAAAAAAAAAAAATGCCCTTAAACTATGGAGTTTGTTTAAAAAATGCTCTTGAACTTTAAAAAGTTTCAAAAATACCCCTAAACTTTACAAAACGTTTCAAAAATACTCTTGCAGTTAATTTTTGGATTGGAACCGTTAAAAATGTTTCGAAAGTACCATTGTCGAAAATCTAGTCAAGCTCTTGGAATGATGTGTTGAAAGAGAAGAAAGGATCCTAGTGTATGAATACATAGTTTCGAGGCATTTTTTATAATTTAACCTTTATTATTATTATTTTTTTTTTTTACAATATGAAGCCTGAGGGTGGAGGATTCGAACCACAGACCTTTTGGTCATGAGTATAACTTTTATGCCAATTGAGCTATGCTCTTGTTGGCTATTTAATTGCACTACTTATCATAACTCAAATTAGGTTTATAATAACTTTATTTTCAAAAGAAAAAAATTAGGTTTATAACTTGTTATTTTCGGCCAACAATAACATAATTTAATTGACATAAAGCTTATACCATCGACTATGAGGTCAGAGGTTCAAATTCTTCACCCCACATATTGTCAAAAAAAAAAAATCTTCGTTTCTTTGTCAATCGAAATATAATTCAACTGGTTAAAACATTAAACTATACTAAACGTGAAAGACTTGAATCCTTTAAAGTAAAAAAATTATTGTCCTTCTTATACCTAAGAGTGTCCGCTTTATGAACATTTTGGATACATATCTTGATTTATTTTATTAGACAAGCGTCTTTTCCTATAACAATTACTTCTTAAGAAATTCGTATAATTTTAGTTAAAATTCTTGTTAGGTTCAAAACTTATTATGGTCCGCATATTTAAATTTTTTTAATTATTTTATTTCAATTATTCAATTTTTAAATATTTTATTATAAATTTTGAGAACTTTGTATAAAATGTTATTTTTCTTCTGGTAGTTAATCTTAGTTGATTATTTAACAAAAATTTGAATACATTTTAAAATTTGACACATGTAACTTAAACATATTCATTTTAACATTTGTTCATAAGATAAATAAGCATTATTTATTAGTTTAAAAAAAAAAGCATTATTTATATTAGATATTTGTTAAATAACTTTTAAAAAGATGATATGACTATAATGGTTCCTTTATACAAAATCTAGTGATGAAAACATAATGTTTGAAAATTTAAGAACTAAAATTGAAGATAGATTTTAACTTTTAAATAGTAAGAATAATTTTAAATGACATTCATGTTGTTGAGCTTGTTAACTTTTTACCATATCAATTAATTTTTTTTTTTTTTTTTTTTTTTTTTGTTAAAAACTAGGTTCAATCCTATTTTGATTCTGAACAATTATTTTTATTTTAGCTTTTGAGCATATTTTGTTTTAGTTTTGATATTTTAAATAAATAAAAAAATCATTTTGTCATTTTTATTAATTTTTTATATGCTATTTAAGAAAACATTAGGATAGACACTTTTTTTTGTTCATTTACTTTATTACACATGAATCCAATATATAATAGGTTAGGAATTAGATTTTGAATGAATTTGACTTCTTGTTTAAATGATTAAAAGAAAAAAATAATGTTGAAGACAAAAACAAATTTGTATGTAAATTTTAAGATTAGATGAGGTAAGTTTAATTTACTGATTAAAGCTTCAAAATTAGAGAAAGAAAGGAGACAATTGCTCCTATAATACCACCATTATTGCCAAAACTTGAATATTTTTCTTTTTTTTTTTTTAGAAAGAGGATACTTTTATTAAAGCGTATGTGAGCAACATACGAGGGAGAGTTACAGAAAAGCCAACCAATTCAAAGCAATGGAAGGCGCGTCATAGTTGATAAATAACTTAGAAGATGAAGTCCAAAAAGCCGTTAAAGCAAGAATATCCTCCCAAATCTGATGGAAAGAGCCGAATTGATTTTTGAAGATACGGCTATTCTGCTCATTCCATATGACCCAGAAAACAGCCACAGACAAGACCTGGATTAAAAAACTCCTTTGAGAGCTAGCTTTGAACGAAAAAAACATCCTCACAAAGCTTATCTGCTTGAGCAGGGATAGAGGATCGAACACCAGAAGCTTGAGAGATATGAGTCCATATGTCTGAGACGAGGGGGCATAGCACAAAGAGATGATCCAGTAAAAAAAAAAAGATTTATCTTGGATATTTTTCTATTAAATCTTTTTTTACCATATGTGGAGTGGAAAATTTGAACTTCTGATCCATTGTGTCGAAAGTATATGATTTCTGTCAGTTGAACTATGCTCATGTTAGCTGTCGTTTTTATTTTCTAAATAGTGTAATGCTTTAACAAGAGAGGGGATTTTGATCTTGTTGCTTTTGTCTTCTTAATTTTCTCAAATCATTTACTAAAGCAAAAGTCTATTAGATCTCACTCTCAAATCTCACTATTCCCTTTTCTTTTTTTCTAATTATTTTAATTTTATTTTCTTCAATTATTTTCTTTATGGCATATGCCTTTTTTCTCCCTTTTTAGGGAATGATAGACTAAAGTTCACATGAGGACAAGGCCCTATAGGGCCCTAAGAGGGATGAGAAATCCTTGTTTAAAATAGAGTTTAATTGGGTGTAATTTTGGTCTTATTTAATTAGCCTTGACTGAAAACTTATTTTAAATGTTAGTTTTTAGTAACTAATAATTAATCAAATTAGTCCATAAGTAATTAACTAAACTACTTATCTTTCATAATTAAACATAGAAGAATGGTAGCCAAACTTATCAATGAGAACCTAGAAAAGCAATCCCTTAATCCCAAAAGCCTCCAACCTTATTTATTAGAGCTTTTGAAGATATTGATTGTTGTGTTCCATTTTAGGCTAATATGACACAACACAAATTTTGTTTTTCAAAAAAAAAAAAAAAAAAAAAAAAAAAGACAATTTTTATAGCATTTCCCTTATTATTGTAGAGAAAGCAACTTTTTTTTTTTTTGGGTAGATGAGGGATCATCTAGTAATGTGTTTTTTTTCCTCTCATTTCTGGTTTCTTACTTTTATTTTTCATAAATAAACGCCAGCGTTTGATAATCATTTTCTGTTATTTCATGTTTCTCATTTTTAAGAACCATTTATGAAATTGTATACAACTCTTATTATGAACAACAAATTTGGTTTCTTATTTATGGTTTTTTTTTCTATTTTTTTTCCAAACACATAGAAATATTAACATTTTCTATTTATAAAATGCATGATAATATTAAAAATATAAAAAAAAAATAATTTTGAATACACTATTTTATAAATTAGTTTTCATGTAAACACTCTATTTGATTTAAATTTAAAACTTGAGACAACATGAAATAAATAATGGTGATCATACATTTTTATTTTGTTCTAATAAAGGACAAAAGAATTAAAAATAATTACCAAAGATAGTTTTATTTAAAATAAGAAATGGAAACATTATTATTTTCTCTTCTCCCCTCCTCCCTTCTTCTTCTTCCTTAAAAAAGAAAAAAGAAAAATATTATCTCTCTTCACTCCTTTTCTCCATTTAATATTGAAGAACTCATGGATGGTCGCCACCTACCTAGGATTTAATATCCTACGAGTTTCCTTGGCAACCAAATGTAGTAGGGTCAGGCGGTTGTCCCGTGAGATTAGTCGAGGTGCGCATAAGCTGGTCCGGACACTCACGGATATAAAAAAAAATAGTGAAGAACTCATGGTTTAATATGTAAAGCTTCAAATATTTTATTGATATTAAATTAGGAAAACAAAAACACAGAAATTTCCCATGATTTTTAACAAAGCATATAAAGATTCCCGACGTTCTTAATGAGAAAACATTATGATTAAAAAAAAATCAATTTTTTTTTTAGAAAAAATCATTTTTTTCTGCTGTATTAAAGGGGAAATTAGGAACTTAAATTGGACGTTACAAGTCATACATTTTAATTTAAATGTTTTTCAAGAATGTATTTCGTAAAAAACGTTTTTATAAAAATTGTTTAGAATTTAAACACTCATATGTTTGGTTGCATTTTCTTATAGGTGTTTTTGTATACAAGTTATTTTGTATGCTAAAGATTCTTTTTTTAAAAAGTTGGTTTCTAGTGTTTCTTTCAAAATAATTTATTTATCAATCTCATTTTCTAATAAGTAATTTTTAGTGGTTGTCAAACACTAGAAATTTTTTCAAAATGATTTTTTTTTAAAAAATTAAACACTTGAAAAGTTAAACCAAACACACCCTACTTCTAGTTCTAATGAATATGAGATTTTGACTTTGATGGGGAACAAATTGATTTTTTGTTCTTTTAAAAATACATATATAAAGGTCAACATAAAGTTCAACCTAAAGTTGTACTAATGACCAAATTGGTCTGTGGTTCAAATCCTCCCACGTATTGTAAAAAAAAAAAGATACATATATAAAGTTATTTACTATTAGTTTATTTGTCTTTCCTTGTAAAAAAAAAAAGTCAAAGTAATCAATTTAATTGATTTTATTTTAATTTTTAAATTTTACTTGGACTTTAAAACATATACAAAAACATCACCGTGTGAACATAGTTCAGCAGTAATTGACACGTGCTCTCGATCGAGAGGTCAGATGTCCGTGGACAAAAACAAAATAAAATAGTTATACAACTTTTTTTCTTTATAAATAAGTTATATCGAACTTATCGTTAATATTTATTTTTGGTCTATATAGATTTTATATGTACACACTTATTTTTGGTCTATATAGATTTTATATGTACACACTTTTTTATATGGTAAAAAAAAAAGTTCAAAATTGTTCAATTTTGATCTCTTAACTTTCACTGTATTTCAACTTTTAAGATGTCTTCTTTTTACAATATATGGGAGGTGAGATTCGAACCACGGATCTCTTGATCATTAGGACAAATTCTATGTCAGATGAACTATATTCATGTTGCCTTTAAAATGTCTATTTTAGTCCCTAAGCTTTAAAAAAAAAATTGGTTACTACCTTTATTTTGATATTAATAAATTGCATCACTTTGAGTATGCATAGTAACTTTTTTTTTTTTTTTTTGAAAGTAAGCATAGTAACTTGTTAATATGAGCATGATTTGTGTTGAGGATCCTACATTGAAAAGATTAGTGGAGACCTCACAATTTATAAATTACAAGGTCACCCCATTCATTGTCAATTGGTTTTGAGATGGAACCCAATGTTATTTGATATGATATCAGAGCCCATAAAACCCAAACGGGTATTCGGTCCAAGAAAAAAATTGGGATCCGATCCAAGAATGGTGAACCCAAAAAGGCACCATCTTGAGGGGGCATGTTGAGGATCCCACATTGAAAAGATTAGTGGAGACCTCACAATTTATAAACTACAAGGTCACCCCATTCATTGCCAATTGGTTTTGAGATGGAACCTCATGTTATTTGATACAAGCTATATAGATTAGACACAAGTGTTTGGGCAAGTGGATATTAGATGGAAAAATAATATAGGAAGGATTAAAATGGTTATTTAAAAAAATTAGGAATTAAAATAGCCATTTTGAAAGTTTAGTAACCAAAAATAGAACAACCTTAAAAGTTTCACTTGGTTAATGATATGAAAACAAAAATTTGAAAACAAAAGATTCAATGAAAAACAAGGTTATATTTTATGTTTTCAATGTTTTTAAATATGTGTTTGGTAACAAATTTTCAGAAACTGGATCCCAATTTAAACGAGAATGTATTTGATAATACATTTATACACCATGAAATTAGTTTTTTTTTTTTTTTATACATCCATGAAATTAGTTATAGTTACTAAGTAAATATTAGGATGAAATGTCAACTATAATTTAATATAGTATTAGAACTAGATATTATTTTTGGGGCCCACAGATAAAACTTTTTAAGTTTAATATTGATCTAAAAACAACCTTAAATTCTTCTGAAAAAAAAAAAAAAAAAAAAAAACAACCTTAAATTGGACTTGAGCATGTAGTTTAATTGGCAAAATATTAACAACATCCTTTAAAGATTGTAGTGAGGGGACCTTAAACTTTTTATTTATTCTTCAATGAACTTACCATATCTATCATTCATTAGTTGATTAGTATACCCAATATTTCAATTCATATATTTTTACAAATTTATGGGCATTAAATCTGCTTTTATTATTATTGTTATTGTTATTTTACATATTATCCAAATCATTTCTATGATCATCCAAAATTAATCAATAATAATCCTAGGATATACCTTTTCAAAAAAAAAAAAAAATCCTAGGATATAGGACTAATTTCCAAGTTCACAAATAAAAGAAATAAAAGATTAATAATATATTTAGATAAATTTCTTTTGATTTCATTCTTAGGAAATGTAATAGGACAGCTCACGACTTAGCAAGACATGGTAAATCATTGTATAATCATGAGACTTGGGTCGGAAATATCCCAAGCTAGTTAAAAGTATGTGGATCGAGTATGACCGTTCATTTTTAGCCCAAGTGGCGTTAAAATATGAGGTTTATTTTTCAAAAAAAAAATTAATAATATATTTAAATAATACATATATACTCTTACCAAACTTAAATTTTTTTAGTCCATTATTGGCAATTTTTTTTAAAAAAATATGTAATGAAGCTTCCGACTAACTTAACTCAACTTAGTCAAGTATCAGTGTCACTTGGCTTCTAAATCATAGGTTCAAATCTCCTTCTCCTAGTATTATATTTATATGAGTAAAAAAACAAAAAAAAAAAAAAACCCAAAAAAAAAAAACCTTGTTTTTCATAATATTACATTAAAAATAATGAATGGAGTGAATTTAAGCCTACCATCCCTAACCATATCAATCCTAGTATATCTAATATTTCAATTCAACTATTTTTACAAATTTTCTTTTAAAAAAAAACTATTTTTACAAATTTATGGTTAAATCTACCCTTTTTTTCCTATTTTAATTTTATAGATTATTATAATTATTTTATGATCATCACAAATTAATTAACAATAATCCACTTATTGTGTATGCAACTAATTTCCAAACTTACAGAGGAGAGAAAATGTTTGTAATGTATTTAAATAATTAATATGCCCTTACAAAACTAAAATTTTTGTTAGTTTTTTTTTTTTTAAATAAATTTTTGTTAGTTATATCAATTATTTTTTTTAGAAAAAAAAATCTCTCTTTTATTTGTCTAAATAAACTTCTAACTATATTTAACATAACTCAATTGGTTAGAGTATTAGTGTCACATGTCAACAAGTTCAATTGGTTAAGACATATATCCTCAATCCGGAAGTTAGAACTTCAATTAAATCTCCACCTTACATATTGTTGAATTCAAAAATAAAAGATAGTGTCACATCTTAGAAACCATCATTGGTTAAAAATTCTCTTCCGTTTGTGATAATATAAGAGACATATATTCTCAAACATTACATAAGGTGTATAAATTTAATTTTTTTTTTTTTTTTTTTTGGTTCAACAATTATGGGGTGGAGATCAAATCATCGACTTTTAGGGTAATAATTGGTGTCTTATATCCGCAGAGCTATGCTCGAAATTGCAAGTAAATTTAAAGCTACCATCCATATATACATAAAGAGAAAGAAGAATACTTATGGTATGTCGGGACAATTAGGAGAGATAGAAAAAAATCTATTTATCTTTTTGTTGTCAAGTTTTTTTTTTTAGTTCAACAACATTTGGAGGTGAGGGGATTTGAGTTCCTGATCTATTGGTCATAAGCGCATACTTTATGTCAGTTAAACTATGCTCTTTTTTATTCTAGTTGTCAAGATTTTAATGGAGTGTGTAGGGAGATACTAGCTTATTATGTAGTCAAGTATTATTTAAAGCAAAATATCGATAACTAACCACTCAAATAAGTTTATAACTCAAAAATAGAAAATATAATTATTTTTTTTTTAGTTCAACAACATTTGGAGGTGGGGAAATTTGAATATTTGACCTCTAGGTCGAAGATGCATACTAATTACCACTAAACTATGCTCGTTTTGGCGGAAAATAGAATCTTATAATGAAGGAAAGAGAGCATTTAAAGATGGATGAATTCCCAATAAGAAACTTTAAATGATCACGTATACACATGACAATATTTAAGCCTAGGATTTTGCAAGGATCAAACATGAGAGAGAAAAAGAAAAAAGAATATATATATAATAAAAACCCAAGATGATTTTTTTTTTTTTAATTTTTATATTCAATATATATATTTGCTTGCCAGATAAGGATTGCTGAAAGATTAGAGAAAGAATATCTAGGAGAATGTAATGGAAAAGAATATGATGAGGAAGAAAAAAAAAAAAAAAAAAAAAAAAAAACACTTAGATTTAGAAACTTGGTAAACGACATGTCGAATTAATTAAGGGAAGCAAACAAAAAAGCCTTTGTGCTCTGTAATCTAATGAAGGTCAATGCCTTTTGGCTCCTTTTTCTTCTGTTGGGGCCAACCTTCCTTTTCATAAATTTAATTAATTTTTTTGTATTATTTTAAGTGTTTCCTCTTCATCATGCACATTTTTTTATTTTTTATTTTTCTTGATATCTTAATTAATTATTTAATTATTAAGTTCTTCTTTTAGTTCTCAATTATTTATATCAAAATCATTACACAAAACTTTCATCAGTACTTGATCTTCTTCACAGCATGCACTAGGTTTTAATAATGGCTTTGATGATTTAATTTCTTCTTTTTCTGCAGGGATTTGGTTGGGTTTTTCCTTCCATGTATCATGAATGGAGTGTTGTTCACTTTTAGCTTTTGGTACTTTTCATCTTTGTATTTTTGGTATGCATTTGTGATTTGAATTATTATTATTGGCTCGTTTTGAAAGGGTATGTTGCGTAACTTTCGAAGATCTATATGGGTTGGTTGTTGAAGCAGGCTGCACGAAGCAAAGAAAGAAGGAAAAAGGAGGATTGTCGTCTCTTTAATTCGTTTTAGGTTATGATTTTGTATTAAAAAGTTAGGATTTTAGAATTTTCTATATATGTATAAAGTTAGAAGATAAAATTATGTCATTCCTGTGAAAATTTCTAGCTTTTTGCTTCTAGGCGGGGAGATGGGAAATCCACACTTGTAGTCATTTCAGATGTGATCAAAAAGTTTTTTTTTTTTTCAAGTATAGAGACTACACACGAGGAAGATGCGAATAGAGATGCAGAAGTTTCTATTGAAGTTAGAGGTACAAGATCAATGAACGAGACTTTTGCAGAAGAGGAAGAAATGCGTGAAGAGGATCAGTTTCCGACTTTTCTTTAAATTGATAATCCATGCAGATGGTAAATAGAAGATAATATAAAGAAAATATAAAAATTTTTAAAATACTAACATGACGAGGCCAATATTATTGGCTTAGATATCAAGATTAGTGCCAAAACATAGACCTTAATTTTTAAAAATTAAGCGCTTTTGAAAATATTTTAATTATAACTTTTTTAATTCAAAAATCTAGAGATGAAGGCTGGACCTTCAACATTAGAGAAAATAAAGGTCTGTTTTATTATCTACTAAACTAGATACACTCAAGTTTTTTTTTTTTTTTTTTTTTTTTGTGGTAAATATACTCGTTTGATTATATTTTATTATCAAGCTATCAAGTTTGATTCGTTCTAAATAAAATTGAAATGAGAATGTTACTAATATGATCTTTAATATTAAATGTAATTACGATTTTATTTCACACTTGTTAATCGATTATAGTTTGCATAGGTTTACATCATTTAAATGTGTTACTAAAAATATATATAATACAAATCTATTTAAATATGTTAATTTTAAATGAAAATTTTCATAATCTCTTTTGCATTTAATTTGATAAGTTAATTATTTAATGTTTTAAAATTATTTGTATGAAAAATTTCGACATTTTTACCATTTGAATAAAATACTTTAACATCACATCAATAAAGTATTAAATTTTTTTTCCACAATCGACACTACCGACTTTATATTTTTATACTATAACACACCAAATAAGGGATGAATTCGAACCTACAACTCATAATGAAGATGCCAATATCCAACCAACCACACTCAAATAGATAACGTCGACCCATAAAAAATCCTTGAAATATTAGAGATGAAAAATTAAAAAATATATATAATATATACATTAGAAAAGTTTTGTTTTTTTTTTTTCAATAAAAAAGCCATTAAATGACTGTGCAACTTAATTTATAGAATAATTGTGGTTCATTTACTGATATAGGACTGAAATTATTTTTTGTTTCACTTCACATAGTACAAAATAAACAAAGGGTATTTATTTATAATTTTGAATATGGAAATAAATATATCTTTCGTCCTTTATAGGAAATGAACATTACAAATTTATTTGGAAAAAAAATAATAATGTTAGAGAGAGAGAGAGAGAGAGAGAGAGATGCGAAGAGGGTGGGGGAAAAGTAATCACACGTGAAGGTGTCTTTCTCTCTCTAACATTTTTTATCCCGTCCTCTCCGGGCTTGTGAAAAAATAATATCCAAACTCACCTTTTTTTCTTTTTCTTTTTTAGGTGAAATTCAATTTATTTCATTTTTTTTTTCTCCTTCCTATTTGGTATTTGAACTTTCGAATTTATTCTAAGGCTCGGTTTGATGACCATTTAGTTTTTAATTTTTTTGTTGTTGAAAATTATGTTTATTTTCTCTTAATTTTCTTACCGTTGTTTTTGGTTTTCATCTTTTGTTAAAGGAGAGACAGTTGAATTTTTAGGGTCTCTTTGGAATACCTTTTAGTTTGAGTGTTTTTAAAGAATGCATTTTCTTATAAACATTTTACATAAAAATTGTTTAAAATTAAAACACTCATACGTTTGGTTATAATTCCTCATGAGTGTTTTTAATACCCAAGTTACTATATACTTAAAACATCTTTTCAAAAAAGTTGGTTTCAAGTGTTTATCTTAAAATGATTTATTTCTCAATCTCATTTTTTAATAAGTCATTTTTAGTGGTTGTCAAACACTACAATTTTTTTCAAAATGATTTTTTTTTTCAAAATTAAACATTTGAAAAGTTAAACCAAACACACCTTTAGTCAAATTCTAAAAAGAAAAAAAAAATTGAAAACTATTTTTTTTTCTTTTTTCGAAAACTTGACTTTGTTATTAGAACATGGAAAGAAGGTAGATAACGTAACAAGGAAACTTATAGATGGAAGTTGTGTTTATAAACTTAATTTTAAAAAACCAAATATAATGGTTATCAAATGAGACTTCAGTTTTTTGTTTGAGTTCTTAATATGTGGAGATGTGGATTAAAACACTCAACTTTTTAGTGAAAATTATATTGTCTTAATTAGTTAAACTATGCTTAGATTGATTATTCTATTTGAATATTTTAGGCTCCGTTTGATAACCATTTCGGTTTTTGGTTTTTGAAAATTATGCTTGATTTCTCCCAATTTTCTTACCATGGTTTTTATCTTTGTTAAGGACACATTTGAATTCCTAGCCAAATTCTAAAAACAAAAGCAAGTTTTTGAAAACTACTTTTTTTAGTTTTCAAAATTTGACTTGGTTTTTGAAAACAATGAAAGGATATAGACAACAAAATAAAGAAACTTGTGGATAAAAGTAGTGTTTATAGGCTTAATTTTCAAAAACTAAAAACAAAAAACGTAATGGTTATCAAACGGGGCCTTAACTTTCAAAATTATGTATATTTGAATATCTGAAGTTAAAAAAATAATCATATTGATCGTTACCTTTATTTTTGTTTTGAAAAATGAATAATGCAGTTTTCAGTATGTGTATTTTATCTGTGTTTTTTTTTAATTCAACAATTACATGATAGAGGGATTGAATCATCGATCTTTAAGATGGTAATTGATGTCTTATCCACTAATATTGTAATTTTCAATGTGTATGAACTGAACATATATTGAAACAACACATATATTGATTTGAGATGAATATGAATAATACGTGTCTACTCAAGATATCTTCCTACGAACCAACATTAAAATTTAACTATTTGTTTTAAAAAAATAAAATAAAATAGAATATAAACTTTTTTTTTTATTTTTTTTCTCTATTTTTGACAAGAGAGAGAAAGAAGAGAGAAACCTTTTGCTCTACTTTCTTCTTCTTCCTTCTTCCTTTCTTCTTCCTTTTCAGTGTCATTTTCTGAGATATGCTCTCGAGAGAAACACCATAATACTCAAAACCCAAATCCAAAATCCCATCTCTCTCTCTAATTTCTCTCTCTTTTTTTCTTTCTCTCTCCTCTCTCTCTCTCTCTCTACACCACTTTCTCTTTATTTGGTTTTCTGGGTTTGATTTTTTGCAAGTTTTTCTGAGTTTTCCCATCTGGGTTTCATCCTATTACAACAAAAATCCTTCCTTTCCCTTCCCCCATGAAAGCTTTCTCAAGAAAAATCAAATCTTTAGAGCTTCCCCATTAGAGATCCAAAACTTGCCCTTCTTCAAAACTCTCAATACACCCACATCTTCTCTTTTTCCCCACTTCCTTTTTCACTTCCTTCATCATCAAGTTAGCCAAAAAAAAAAGGCTGCTATAAGTTTGCTAAAGCAACAACAAGAAGAACAAGAGAGAGGGAGAAAAAAAAAAAAAAAATGCCCTTAGAAGGGATTTTTATTGAACCTTCTTCAACCCCACAGCTTCCTGATCTCTCTCTTCAAATCAGCCCTCCAAATGTTTCTTCTTCTTCCTCTTCCTCTTCTTCTTCATCCTCTTCTTATTCTTCAATTAGAACCCTCAGCCATGGATTTGCAGAAACAAGTTTTGATCTTTTGATCCAAAGAAACTCCCAATTCCAAATTAATTCCACTAACCCTCAAGCCCACACCGAGCTCTCTCTCGGAACCAACAACGATAACAACAACAACAATAATCTACTCGGTGGAGCGCCACCGCCCCCGCCGCACCACCATCTTCGCGGGGTTTCGATGTTCGACGTATCGGACGGGTTGCGACCGATCAAAGGGATTCCGGTGTATCACAACCGTCCATTCCCATTTTTGGCTGTGGATCAGAAAGATAAACATTATCATCATCATCATCACCATCATCGTCATCACCAATTTCCATCGGCTTGCTTCTACCCGAATTACTCGAACTCGAACCCAAACCCGAACGGAGTTCTTCAAATGGGTTATCATCACCGAGTTGTTGGAGGAAATTCTTCTGCGAGGTTCAACAATAATGGGGTTGTTTCTGTAGAAGCAATCAAATCTTTGAATAATAATAATAGTAATAGTAATGCAGCTTCTTCTTCTTCTGATGTTTGTTCTCATGGGATGATGATGAGATCCAGATTTTTGCAGAAGCTTCCTGCAAAACGAAGCATGAGGGCTCCTAGAATGAGATGGACTAGCTCCTTACATGCTCGCTTCGTTCACGCCGTCGAACATCTCGGCGGCCATGAAAGTAAAGAAAGAATCCTCTTTTTTTCTTTGATTCTAGTCCCTGATGTTTGGGTGTTTTTTTTTTCTTATCGTTCGATTTGGTCTTTACTGTTTGAAATGGTTCGATTTAGTCTCTTTATCGTTTTTCGATCATACCCTTTTCGCATTATTGGGTAATGGTGAGTTTGCTCGTGATACTTGTTGAGTTAGCAGAAATTTAGAGAAATTAAGCCGCTACAAAGAGGAAAAGAAGTAGTTTGATTCCTCCTCTAAATTTCTGTCAATTTATTAAGTATCATGAAACGTAAGCTTACCATATACCAGTTGCAATATCCGCAACAGGGTATGATTAAAAAATCGGGTAAAACATAAGGGATTAAATCGAAACTTTTTAAACAACGAAAAGGGATTTCAAAATCGCGAAAACGCCAAAACATTAGGGATTGAAACATATATATTTAGCGGTTTTGAAAACCGAAAAATCCGGGTTTTATTTTGCAGGAGCAACACCAAAATCAGTTCTTGAGCTGATGGATGTGAAGGATCTAACACTGGCTCATGTCAAAAGCCATTTACAGGTAATCATCTTCAAAACCCTTCATTATAAATCAAAATCACTTTCTCTTTTTTTTTTTTTTCTCTCTCTCTCAAAAGCTCAGTGATTGAATGAATGTAAGGGCAGTAAGTGAGTGAGTGAATGAATGAATGAATGTATGTGCCTTAATGAATGGTTATCAATCAGTCTGAATTTTTATTTATTTTTTTTAATTTCTTTTTTCAGAACCCCAAATTCATTTCTCTTTCTCTCTCTGCTTCGAAAATAGAGCATGAGAGAGAGAAAAAAAAAGAAGAAAAAGTTGTCATCATTACAAAATAATATAAACTTGGATTCAAAAATAAATAAGCCCTCGTGACTAATGAAGAAACATAGACAGTCCCAGAGAGCCCACAACTCACAGAAGAGAGAGAAAGAGAAAAAAAAAATATGATTTTTTATTTTTAAAATAGAGAGAGTATTATATTGTATATTATATTGTGATTTTTTTGTTTTGTTTTGTGTTTGGTATTTTGAAAATTTGAGATGATATAAATGAGATGAGTACCCAATGACTTTTATTTTTATTATTTTTTTTTGCAGATGTATCGGACTGTTAAGACCACTGACAAGCCTGCAGCTTCCTCAGGTAATTCGTATTGTTTGGCTTTTTTTTTTTTTTTTTTCAAACTTCAAAATCGTAACCCGAGTTAAAAGGTGTTTGGGGTGCGAGTTCGACTTCCTAAACCGACTCAGAAGGAGTTGGTATACTCGAGTTTAATTGGAGAAACCGAAAATGGACACTTTATTGAAGCTGTATGTGAGAAATATACCGGGAGCATTAAAAAAAAAAAACCAACCAATTTAGAGCTATGGAAGGCGCAACCAATAGACTTTGAACAGTCGTAGTCCATAGTTTAAATTGTGGATATAGGTTTTTTAAACTTCGGGGTGGGGTGGGGTGGGGGGGGTAGATTTGATATCTTATCTTGATCTACGACGTAGAAAATGAAAATTTTAGAAAGGACATGTGTACATATTTTTCAATGTTATTAGAATCTAAATTTACTACTATACACATATTTAAAAAGAAGAATACTTGGTTGTACGGGACACTACACATATCTCCACAATGGTATGATATTGTCCACTTTGGGCATAAGCCCTCATGGTTTTGCTTTTGGTTCACTCCAAAAGGCCTCAACCATGAGGGCTTATGCCTAAAGTGGATAATATCATACCATTGTGGAGATATGTGTAGTGTCCCGTAATCCCTTACATGTGGTATCAGAGCCATGCCTCAGGCGTAGCCGTGTCGGGTGGAATCCTCGAGTGCCGAACAAAGAAGTTGTGTGAGCCTTGAAATAGTCATGGGGAGGTCCGTGGTTGAGCTCTGGGTAGGCGGGTAGTCCCTTACAGGTTGCGTATAATCTCTCCATGCACCACACCATTAAAACGTAGACAATTAGGAGAGGTAGAAAAAAGTTCTCATATTCTACCTTTCTCTCTCTTAGTTGTCAAGATTTTAATGGAATACGTGCGTAGGGAGATCTCCACACACTAGTATGTAGCCAAGTATTGTTCATTTAGAAATTGTGAAAATTAAAATATAACTATGTTTTCTATCCAACTCCAGGTTTCAAATTCGTACGTTTGAATTATTAACCAAACGTATTCTTAGACTTTTTAAACCTTCCACTTAAATCCATAGACCTGTTAATCGAAATTTAAATTGTTGAATCTACACATGTTAGAAGTTTGAATCCTCGTCAGTTGGAATTGTAGTACTTAAAAAAAGATTGAGTTGTTTGATTTGTCAATGAAGGCCAATCAGACGGTTCTGGGGAGGACGATGTGTCTCCTACGATAGGCACGACCATAGGGGATCATGGCCCAAGGCAGTTCTCCGACCAAAGAGCTCCGTCGGACCGGTCCGGCCAACCGCCGCCGGATTTGGAATTTGGCTCCACCACTCTTTGGTCTAACTCTTCAAGGTTACTTCATTTTCCCTATTTTTCTTTCTCCTAAAAGTTGGTGCTTTTGTTTTTGCTTTTATGAATAAATTCCCAATAAAATTTTCAAAGTTCTTCATTGGAATGAACAACTTTTACAGCCTTCATATATCTCTTTAAAGTTTAGATTTTGGAGAATATGATTTATGGGTTTTTTTTTTCTCTCTCTCTCTTAACTTTATATACACATTTGTTGCTTTGGATGGTGTTTTTCTTCAAGAATTTTCAACTATATAACCTATGATCAAGTTTTTAATTAATCTCAATCTTATCAGCCTTCTTTTGTTTCTCTTTCTTTGCTGAGTTCCCTTTTGTTATTTTGAAGAAAACTTAAGAATATGTTTGAAAATAATGTTGTGAAAATGCTTTAGAATGTGTTATAGTACTGATCATTTGGATATTGGGTATTAATTAATCACTTTGGAGATATGATCATTCGGTTACTTTGGATGTTTTATTTGATATTTAGGGTAACTGAGCGCGTGTGTATATATATATATATATATATATATATATATATATATATATAGTAAGGAATGTGATAAGCTTTGATATTGGTTTAGCTCTGATCGTTATGAATTCCAAAATTGATAGGAATTTTAATGAAATTGAACATATGTGTCAGTTTGATGATGTTCTTGTTTTTCGTTTTAGGTTTCTAAACATTATGAATTGTTTATTGATGATTTTTTTCCCCCCCAATATACTTTTAATTTTTTTATTCTTGATTGAATTTTAAAATTCAAAATAGATTTGTGAAAACTATGAGTGTGTTTGGGAATAATGTTATGTGTATATATATATATTGAAAAAAAAAATTGTTTGACTGGACAGGTTCTCCAAACAAAACTTTTGTAATTAATTTATATATATATATAAACAGTAGTATTATATCGTTTTCTTTGATGCTTTTGTTAAATTATTTATTGTGTGTTCATATATATAATATTCAGCTCCTTTTTAAGTATAATTTAATTCAAATGTGTGAAATTTCCAATTAACTTGAGAGAAAAAATAAATGAGAGTATAGTAATAGAAGATATTTTTTAAAATTCAAAATAATAGAAAACCATTTTAATTACTAGGTTAATCTATGTAACAATTTTCTTAGGAAATATAACCCAAAAACCTCTATTTTTAATCATTTTGGAATTCAGGTAAAATTTTACTAAACGTTTTAAGGAGTAGATTATTAAAAAAAAAAAATATTTTTGTATTTAGATTAGATTTTAAAAGTATTTTAAAAAAGTAAAAATTTTAGACAATAAAATCGTTATCAAATAAGATTTAGAAGGTACAAATATATATAAATTAAAAAGAGAATATAAAAAACTTAAAAAGTATTGTTCTCTGATAAAGCCAAATTCATATTATAAGATTGGCAGTATTTAATCTGCTGCTTAATATCTTAAGGTAAACTTAACATTAAATTAAAAAAAAAAAAAAAAAAAAAAAAAAAAAAAAAACTGGCTATCAACC
Organism: Luffa aegyptiaca; assembly: GCA_017139565.1. Taxonomy (NCBI): domain Eukaryota; kingdom Viridiplantae; phylum Streptophyta; class Magnoliopsida; order Cucurbitales; family Cucurbitaceae; genus Luffa; species Luffa aegyptiaca. The sequence continues at coordinate 3,448,765 of CM029396.1, forward strand.
AAATAAAATATATAGAGGAATTTGAGTGAAATTGGCTGGTTAAGTTTTCTGTGAAATTGGCTGGTTAAGTTTTCTCAAAATTTCATAAATATATTGTAAATATAGCATCTTTGTAATATATATATATACACATTGATCACTAATTAATTTTGGTAAATGGGAATTAGCTTTTTTTTTAAGTAATCTTTGATTAATTATTTGATTAAAATAAAATAAAATAAAAAAACAAACAAACAAACATTAAAAATCAAATGGCTATCAAATCAGAGTCATATAATGATTAAGGTAAGTTCTACTTTTTATTATATATTTGTAATTATTCTTTTAGTTGATATTATGTAATGTTTTATCTTAATTTTGTTAGAAATGTAAGAAGTTATAATAATGACACAATTATATTATCAACATCTTAGGCTATAACTCTAATGTTTTTGAAGCTTCAATTTGCAGAGATGTTTGGCCACAAACAAACTCTAATGAAATGGATGTCATTAGACCAACTTCATCTACTCAAATCCAACAAAAATCCATGCACCAAATTGAGGTAACATATATAATTAAATTCGTGTGTTTTATTGATTGGCTTCTTCAGTCGTTCACATAATATTAAGACGATCAACCTAGATCATAGGTTATACTAGTTCGAACTTCTTTTATGTGATCTTAATTAAGTACAGTTTGAGTCTTTTCAAAAAAAAAAAATTAAGTACAGTTTGAGAACGCTTTTACCTCGGGACTAAAAACACTTCTCCCTCGAAATCATATGGCTTATAAGAATTTTTGTAAAGAGTAAAAAATCAATTAAAGGGATTTATTAATCAAACACTTTTTACTAAAATATAATCTTTATAATCAAAATTCATTTGCTAAAATCATGGATTGTGAAAGCACTTTTAAATCATTGACCAAGTATTTAAGCTCTACCAATGTTATATTCTCTACCCTTATATTGATGACACTTGTATAACTTCATACATCTCAGTCCCATCGTGTCTCAAGTTTTTTCACCATGTGTAGAGGTCATGTAATCAAATTCATGCCCTTAAATTTTCTCTCCCACTAATATCAACAGTCTTCGGGTAGATTTGAATCCTCGAATGAATGAGAAGATTGAAAAATATATCGAGAAGATTTAATTTAGATATTCTGAAACATGATATAACTGTCAAATGTTTAGGTTCAAATTTTCAATCTCATACATATATCCTAATGATCTCCAAAACAAACACGAGAAAAAAAAAGTAGTTTATTAAGTCATTCTAAAAATCATTTCCAAATATGTCTTTAATCTAATGAGGACTCAAAAGCGCTTTTTGAAAGAGAAATTGAAAGACACACAACTGTATGATGACAGGAATGTGATTCAGGTGCAATGAAGAGATACAATAACAACAATTCAGAATGCAAGAAACCAAGCTTGGAGTTCAGGTTAGGCAGAGCAGAGTGGGATGTCAAAGAAGACTAATAATTATATAATAATTTAATTTGGTCTCTCTTAATTAATTCTCTCAAAAAGTTCTTTTTCTTTTTGGGTTTTTTTTTTTTTTTTTTTTTTTTTTTTGGAATCTCTCTGTTGACTGAGTTATTGCTAATCTTGGTGAGTGGGGGTTGGATAAATACACAAATGAAGAGGTTTTAGTTTGGGGAAGAAGAAGAAGATATATAGTGATTTTAGTTTTATGTTTTGGAGCTATCTTCAAATTTGCAAGCTTTGTAAATCTCTCTCTCTCTCTCTCTCTCTCTCTCTCTCTCTCTCTCTATGTGTGTGTGAGGTTTTGGGAAGAAGTGGCTTAACTGAGAATGTTTTTGTAATAGTTATGTAAGAGATGGAGAGAGAGAAAGAGAGAGAGATGTAGGAGTAAGTGTAAGTGTAAGTTTCAAGTGATTATAAACCATTATGTGGTTGTGTGGGAGAATTTTTCCCTAAGAAAAAATTTGGTTGAGAGACAATACTTTTAGATTCCATTGTTTGGTTTTCATTTTTTTTCCTTTTTAATTCATGTTTTGGTACTTGCTTACTTGTATTTTGTAATGATTTAGTTGCTTTCATAATTATACTCAAGGGAAGGAATATCTAGGTCAAGTTTTCGATTTCGTATATGATCCAAAAGAAATTAAATGTGATGTTCAAATTAATTAATTGTTCGTCCATTATATTCATATGACCTATTTTGACCATACTGTTAACATTAAATATTTAGTTATTACATTAGTTTAGAAGTACAAGAATTGAATCGTAGCAATAATCGCTAAAAGACATTCAACTAAAAACTGTGCACTTGGGAAGGAAGTTGTGGTTAGGGAAGTCGATCACTTGCATCGTCCAACTTGAGTATAGTAATAAGATTGAGTTTGGGGACCTTTTATATTTGGCCATGGACCTTTTATATTTGGCCAAAAAGAGGGAAAATGAAAGCTTACCTGGCGACGGAGCTCCCCAAAAATTCTCTGTTAATTGTTGAAGCTGACGCTCAGGATGTGGTGCAAGTTCTGAATCATGAGATCAATGATTCATCCGACATCAAAGTGGTTGTCAACGAAGTGGAAGTTCTTGCGGCTGAAGCACTAGTTATCTCTTTCGCGAAATGTCTTAGGAAGGGCAATCGGATCGCGCATTCGCTCGCGCGAGCAGCGGCTGGGTATACGCCGATGCATTCTCTGTCGTCCGCCATAGTCGACAGATCCTCTGTTTTAGTTGGTTTGGGTAATTTTGGTCTTCCTTCCATGCTGGAAGAAGCGAATTTTTGTAGGGATGATATTTCCCCTTTCTGACTTTCCTCTTTAATAGAGGAAGAGATGGTTGTAACTAACTCTCCTTTTTCGAAATGTTATATTCAGTTTCAAAAAAAAAAAAAAAAAAAGAGGGAAAATGAAAAAAAAAAATTCCAATATTCTTTTTGTTCCTACTATGACTTTTTTTAATGTTGTTAATCGTACATTATCCTTAAATGATACTAACACATATCTGACAATTCAATAAGAGGGATAATAATCTTATTTATTATTATTTTTTTTAAAATAAGAGTATTATCCATACTCTCTCCTAATACCAAAATTTTATTGAAAAAATGACTTATGAAAAAGCTAGACAAACCAACTTAGACATGATGGATCATGTTCTAATGATCAGACACTTTCAACTCTAGGTCGGGGCTCTCAATTATAAAGTTTGCATAGAAGAACATCTTTATGACTCAACATCACACAAGACCAAGGTCCAACCAATAATGTTGAATACATGGAAGACTTGGAAGGATATGGTTGCGAGAGAGCAAGCGTGTCAATTAACCAAATGCTCCCTTTCAATATTGTTCTCTAAACTCTTAATTTTTATTAATTTATTTTTGCACTTTGAACTCTTAAATATTACCATTACAAATATTGAGTGAAGAATTCAAACCTAAAAGGAAAATTGAACACTTGATGACATAAGTGTCTAAATATCATATAACTATAAAGAATGATTATGATAAAGAAAAAGAGCATTCTTGAATCTCATCCATATAAAATTCATATTTTGCCATCAGCTTTATCCAATCACACACAGCCAAGCCACCATGACCACATCACCATCCACAAATTCATAGCCCAAAAAAAACTTCATCTTCTTCCTTCCACAGTCAACACTGTAATCCTTCCATTTCTTCACAGTCACCGGCAGCAACCCCACATGGCCGAGAATCCGATCCGTTTTGGCATCGTCGGCTGCGCCGAGATCGCCAGAAAAGTGGCCAGAGCCATAAATTTAGCACCCAATTCCGCCGTCTCCGCCGTCGCCAGTCGATCACTCGACAAGGCCATGAACTTCGCCGCCGTCAATGGCTTGCCGGACACTGTCAAGTTGTACGGAAGCTATGATCAGATTCTCGACGACCCTTGTGTGGATGCCGTCTACATGCCACTGCCGACCAGCCTTCACCGGCGGTGGGCGATTTTGGCTGCGGAGAAGAAGAAGCACATTCTCTTGGAGAAACCCACGGCGCTGGACGTTGAAGAGCTTGATCAGATTCTTGATGCCTGTGAGTCGAACAGTGTGCAGTTCATGGATGGATCTATGTGGCTGCATCACCCTAGAACTGCCAAAATGAAAGAGATTATCTCTGATTCAAAGCTTTTTGGCCATGTTAACTATGTAAGATCTTTTCCCAACTTGAGAATCTTGGCTTAAACTGCTTCTTAAGCACAGCTTACATGAGACTATTATAAATTTAGGACTTAGAACATTAAAAGGTTTTAATTATGCTTTAGATTTAGGTTTCAATAAGCAACTCTGTTTATTCTTCAGTACCGCTCATTGCCAAATCAAGTTAAATCCAGACTCATTAGTTCAATTAGTGTGCCACGTCAATATTTAAATTACAGTGTTAAGGGTATGAACTAATTAGAACCAAAGCTGTAAAATTAAGGACGAAGTTAGGAGGAAGTAGAATCATTCATGTAATTTAACATATTTTTAGCCAGCATAACCTATAAATGCTGCAGCAAGTGACAAGTATAGTTTCTATTTGCAATTTCAAGATTCACAGCACATCAACAACATCAGGAACAAAAGAATTTCTTGAGGAAAATATAAGAGTAAAACCGGACCTGGATGCTTTGGGTGCACTGGGAGACTTGGCCTGGTACTGCATTGGAGCCCTCTTGTGGGCAAAGGACTATGAATTACCAACACAAGTCCGTGCGCTACCAGATGTTAACAAGAACTCAGCGGGCGTGATCTTGTCCTGCACGGCCTCCCTTCATTGGGACAAATCACCAAACAAAACATCTGCAACAATTCACTGCTCTTTCCTATCTCATACCTCCATGGACATAGCCATATCTGGTTCCCGTGGATCGGTGAATGTTTATGACTTCATCATCCCTTACCAAGAGACTTCGGCATCATTTGATTTCACCATGGGAGCAAAGTTTGCAGAACTCCATGTTGGATGGAACATAAGACCAGAGGAAGTTGAGGTGGCTACTGAGCTACCACAAGAGGCTCTGATGGTGGCAGAGTTCGCCAGGCTTGTAGGGGCCATAAGGACAACTGGGTCTCGTCCTGATAGCAAGTGGCCACAGATAAGCAGGAAGACACAGCTAGTGATGGATGCTGTAAAAAAATCCATTGATAGTGATTGTAAACCAGTGTATTTGTAGTCTCTTTTTGACAAACAACAAGCTTATTGTATAAACATCTACATAAACGAAGCTAATGTTATTAAAGAAAGATTTTTAGGTGGAATGATTATATCTACCTTGGAAGACTTCTTTGAAAACTGTCTGCACATTATATGCTTGGACAGTTTGACTGAAATTCAGAAGCTTTAGTCCTGGTCATTCTAGAGGCTAAGATGCTCTACCATCGTATTCTGATATCTGTCTGACAAAAAGATCTACCAAAAGATCCAAGGATATTAGATAATATTGAACTGAGATAGATTTAAATTAAGCAGAGACAATGTTTAAATGAATCCTTCATCCATATTGTGGTCAGTGGTCACAGGTCTCAAGATGCTATATTATGAACATGTGGAAACTATAAAGACGTTATTCCAATTGTAGATGTGGCTGTGCTGCTGCGATGGGCAGATTCAAGCCCACACATTAATTAATCCTATTTTTTTGTTCATGAAAGGAAGGGGAAAAAGAGAATTCACTATTGATTGAATTTGTTTATGTCATTACTCTTTCTAGTACACTGTATAAGAAACTGTACAGTACAGACAAATAATATTACATTCCTATAGGTAATGCCAGTAATCCACATATCAAAATACAAAGCGAAACCATCATTTTAACTTAAAGAAGTAAAGCTTTAAATTAATTTTTAGGGGTAGCCATCGCTGATAAATGATAAATTACTGACGAAGGGGTCGATGGCGAAGATTATATTTTCTTGTTGTTGAAGTAGTTGTGATTGAATTCTCTCCTATTTCTTCTGGAAGAACATAATCAAGATCTTCAATATCTTCAGATAACTCAGTGTCAATCCACGATGACCAGTTCATATCACTGTCACTGCCCCAAGATAACTTGTTTGGTGTCTGCATCCCATTGATCCTTTCCGTTAACATTAGTAGCATGTGATGGTTCAAGACATCGTAGTCTCTACATTTTTACAGCATTCAGTTGAATTAATGACCACCTCAACAAGTGCATTTACATATGACTAAAGTTTCATTCGTAAAATTATATGTTGATTTACCTGTATGTGCAAATGGCATGAAGAAGCTGAAAAAAAGCAAGAAGCAGGAAAACTGTCCGAAGCAAATTTACGATCCATGTTTGCTGTTCTATGTCAAACACCTCCAACCGAAGTATTGTTACTTCAACCATGAATGTGGCGCACAGCTCTGGAAATTATATATTGATTTGATCAGTTATCTGATCTACAAAGAAGGAGAAGATTTGTTGAATAGAAAATTGTATTACCAATATATAGCCAGGGCCTAACAGCGTAAGTTTGCTTGGTGCTACTAAACATGTAGATGATAAAGATTGAAGTGAAGTAAATGAAGAAGACTTTGATTAATCGAGATTCAAGCAACATCGCATTGTGCAAGGTGAAGAGCTTATCTAACGCAATGAATATGCTTGCTTGCTTTGATTCAAATGATTGCTGTCAACAGAGTGAAAAATTAAGCAACAGATTCAATCCCAAATAACCTAGGCTTAAAGAAAAACTTACCTGAGCTGCCAAGATTGACTGAGAATTTTCCATCAAACGATCATGAAATTGTTGAAGCTGCTTCTGTCGTTGAAGAAGCTCCTCTTGCTGTCTATGGCCATCTTCAGCCAACTGTTGCAGCTTACTCCTGCAGGTCATAAAGCAATTTAGAGAAATTTTAAGCAGGTTATAAAGTTTACTCTATCTATAATTTTATTTACCTGCTTTCCTCTAGCGCTTCAGATTGAACTTTTCTTAAAGAATGAAGACCATTGAGTGCTATGGATTGAGCATCGAGAAGTTCTTGTTGTTTGTCCAATGAAAGCCCCGCCATATTCCCAATATCATCAGCCGTGCTCTGCAAGTATGTCATTTTCAAGAACATTGCATCTCCCACTTTGGTTATCTCCTTCTCAATCTCAATGGCTTCGTCTCTTAAACTGTTCATCTCTTGGCCAAGATTCTTGTAGGAATCCTGAAGCATTTCTATCCCTTCCTCCAAACTTCTTCTCAGTTGTAACTGACCTTCTTGAAGTTCCGACTGGGATGTCTCTATCCTCTTGGATTGTTCATAAACTTCTTCTGAGTGCTTTAGCACAACGCCCATGTGATCTTCTAGTTTCCTTGATGTTTGAGCCATTTGTTGTATTTGAATACCAGTAGAATTCAAGGAATCAAAAATGTGATAAGAATTTTGCAACAGAGATTCCGATCTTTCCTCGATGATTTCTAACTTGGTTTCTGCAGTTTCGGAAGATCTCTTCAACTCATTCACCAGTCTCTCTGTATCTTGCTTGAAAGCATGAGCCCTGGAAACAAGACCAAAATTATATGGAGATAATATTAATTTCTAAGGAAAAAAAAGTAAACAAAATAAGATCAAAGTTACGATATGATACTCACTGTAGCTGATGACAAATGGAGTTAGTTTCAAGGTAGAACTCAAGATAGATCCTATGCTCATGTTCGTTCAAGTATTTGAGGCATTCGGCCATGGCAGATTTTGGGTCACAAGAAGGAAAAGGAGGCCTGCCAGAATCCTTCTGAAAGCAATCGCTAAGATGCCAAGCGAATCTCGACCGTTTCTCATCCACAGCAAAAATCTCAGAGCAGCCCACAAATAGATGCCTATAAGCACTTTCCCAGCAAGAATTAGACAAAGTCAATTTGTTCTTAGCATCCTCAATTCGCCTCACCCCCTTTCGATCATCGAAACCCTCCATGGAAAATTCAGCAACACTGTAATGCTTAGAAGGATCCATGGTAGAGTCCGAGGACAAAGAAGACGAAAACCAGCTCCACGATTCGCACTTCGGCAACACAAATAACAGAATCACCAAAAACAGAACACGCTCCATTGAAACCGACAGTCTTCTACCAAATTCAAACAATGAAACAGAAACCACCATCACTTGAATTTCCTAAACCAACAAAACTCAATTCTATTCTTACAGAAGAACAATCAAAGTGCCCTAAAAGTCGTCAACCGATCAAACGTCCAACAAAGAAGACAATACAGAGAAAGACAACTTAACGAACAACGAAATCAAACGATTCCACTGAAAAGGAAAAAGTTGTGTAGAACATGTAGTGAATGCTTCAGTGTAAAACGAACTGAGAATGTGTGAGAAAGAGAACCTGAATTGTTCCGATTGCAGAATGTGAAAGTTCCGTTCTGTGGTTTGAGGGAGACGGCGGCGGAGATTCTGAACCGCCGGTGACGGCCGTTACTATTCAGAGAAAGGGAGCGAGAAAGAGGCGCGAACCTTTGCGCGTTCGTTAAACGTTTCTTACAGCAAATTTTTTTTTTTTGATAATATGTTGGGTGGAGAGATCGAACCACAGACCTCATGGTCACTAGTACAACTTTATGCCGATTGAGCTATGCTCTTGGCTTTCTTACAGCAAATTTGTTTTCCTTAAATATGTTTTTCTTTTTTCATTGTTTTTCCTATTTTTGCTCTATGCTTATTGGGAGAATTTATTTATTTATTTTTCTTGAATTAAAGAATGTTATTCGAGCGTCAAAGCGAGTATAGCTTAGCGGTAATTGGTATGTACTTTCGACCAAGAGATCAGAGGTTCGAATCCCTCCACCCCAAATGTTGTTGTACTCAAAAAAAAAAAAAAAAACACAACATTATTCGGGCAACCACCTTTTTTTTTTGGGGTGGGGGGATTCGATCCTTTGACATTTTGGTCGAAAGTATATGTCAATTACCGTTGAGCTAAGTTCGCTTTGGCTTCGGGCAACCACCTTGAATAATAATTTATCCTTCTTGAAACTATTTCCTTTTAGTAATAATATATGATGGAAGGATTAATGTCTAATCTTGGTATCATAAATATATCAATGGAAATATTAAGACAATATCAACGTCAATGGATATATTTAGTGGTTTTACCGTTTGATAGCTATTTGATTTTTTGATTTTGAGAATGAAGTTTAAAAACACGACTTTCACGTGTAAAATTATTGGTTTTGTTTTCTACCTTTTTTTCATACTTTAAAAACCCAGGTCAAGTTTTGAAAATTAAAAAAAAAAAAAAAAGTTTTCAAAAACATGTTTTGGTTTAGAATTTGGCGATGAATTCAAATGTATCCTTAAACCTTAAACCATATCCTTAACAAAGTTGAAGAGCGAAAACCATTGTAAGAAAATTGGGAGAAAATAAGTTTAATTTAAAAAAACCAAATGGTTATCAAATGGTGTCTAAACAATCAGTTTTACCAAACACAATAAATGGCTACTAATGTTCTCCTACAATCACTTTTAAGGTCTTCAAAGTCAATCACAAACGAGGAGAATATTTTTTTTATCACTAATATTCTTTATTAAGTAGTGACATTATATGCTTATTTGACAAATATTGATTAACTTTGCACAACATGAACACACGAATAACATAAGAAAGTAAATAGTTGAAGTTATTTTTTCAAAAAAAAAAAAAGTTGAAGTTATTTATGTTGTCCAGCAATCTATTTTGTTTTACTAGTTGTAGGTCATGTTGTGTTAAATCACCTAATGCTTATCTAATAAATATTAAACATTGTGTTATGATTTAATAAAACCATAAAGAATCAATATCCAAAATATTAAATCGAATCGATTTTTTTGAATTAAGAGAATATAAAACTATTATGATTATGAGGACTTAAATTATAAAAGAATCAATTTATTTAAGTAATTGCTAATTATAATTTCTTAGAACTGAAATTATGATTTAACTATCAATCCGAACATAGTTTATTGGACAAAACATCAATTATCATCCGAAAGGTTAATAGTTCAATCTTTCACCTCAACAATAGTTGAACTAGAAACAATAACAATTTAATTAACCTACTTATAGAAATTTTTAATTGTAATCTTATAAGGTACATAGCAATGAATGTCGATGTAATAATTATTTGATCATGAAAAATATCTTTCTTGTTAATTTATTGCTATTGATGTTAATTTGATATTTGTTCATAGAAATTAACTTCTTTATACTATATTCTAAAGAAAAGGACCAAAAAAAAACAAAAAAAAAATCTTTTATATGATTTTTAATATTTGGTACCAACAAATATGGTAAGAGTGGTACTATTATTGTATTACTTGTAAGTATTCATGCTTTTGCAAAAAGCTATCAATTTGAAAGAAGATAGGGATGTAAAGTTTCTCCATTTAGTTTGAGGTTTGATTTTAGCTTTCTTAGTTTTAGAAAGTTCCTAACATTTTCACCTTTAAGTCCCTTAGTTAGATCTAAAAGGACCAAGAAATCGACCTGAATTAGAAAACTCAATGTTTTCAAATGTGCAAGTTTCCTGTGTCATTTTCAAACATTATTTGAGTTTTTCATCCATACTTTGGCATGTTCATTTTTGTACGTGTGAGAAGTACACATGTGAATATTCAAATTTCTACCACCTTTAATTTTGCCTTACTCAAAATTGTACAAAGCATATATTTAAGACATGTAAAGTTCTATTGGTTGAGTTCCTTGCTTGTTTTTTGAGTGTGCAAAATAGAAGATTTAGATGTTGAATATCGTTGAAGAAGTTGAGAGCTTTTTTCACTACCATCATGAAATCCTAATTCTTCCAACGAAGAAGAGAGATATGTTCATCACCCTACTTGAGTGAGAGATTTCTCAATCTACTTAACAAAAGACTATTACGAAGTGTTTCTAAAAAAAATCTTTAAACAACCCCTCGATGGTACTCTACTCTCTGAATAACTTGGCAACAACCTAACATATACGTCTGCCCATCTTGGTCATTTATCTTTTGAGAGTCAAATATGTTCATCATTATTGCAATATAAGTCACACTCCTAACATAGCACATAAAACATGATAATTGTCATGTCATTCATATTATATTACACATCCATTTAAGAAATCCTTTTTATCTATTTGGTCCTTGTTGATTCACAAAGTCGAATTTTGAGAGATAGAGTAAAGGAGTGAGATTCAATAGCAACTCCAAGACATGATTATTACCCACCTTTCATTATAAACAACATCTCTTTTTCTTGATATCAAGTATGAGATCAAACACACAACATTTCATTTTGTGCTATAAATTTCATGTTGTTGCTTTGTCTAATTTCATAATCATCATCCAAATTACTAACTTAAGTTATATTTCAAACGGTTTCTATAAATGGTTTTGAAATGTAAACTAGGTTTAAAAAAACATGTATATTGTTTGGTTCAATCTAATGCATATCTACTCATGTCGACAACTCACGAGTCACGACGAAACAAACTCTTCATATAATGTCAAGGTTCAAGGATCACAAGATAAGATCATCACAATTCAATTAAAAGTGTTTAACAAGTATCATACTCCAAGTTCAACCTTTCACTAGTTGCTAGATCCATTAGAAGATTGTGTGACATTAATTTTGCCCAGCCCCATGATCCACAATGAGTCCTGCATGTTGAGGATCTCACATTGAAAATATAAGTGTAGACTTCACAATTTATAAAATGTATGAATTACTCCACTCATAGTCAACTGGTTTTGAGATAGAACCTCATGTGATCTTTTATGATATCAGAGCCCATAAAACCCAAGCGGGTATTCGGTCCAAGAAAAAAGTTGGGATCCGATCCAAGAATAGTGAACCCAAAGAAGTATTCACTTATCTTTTCAATATGGGATCCTCAACATGTCCCTTCGAGATGGTGCCTCGATCCTCAACACTGCAATCCAACTACTCTCAACTTTCAACCATCACTTCGATGTCCCTTCATCTATCAAACTTACTTGTCAATGAGCCAAAGTTGTTTTAGCAACACCACACTAGAATTAGTTGAACCATCCGAATAAATTTACTTATTTAGTTGTGGTTCTCTTTTTTTTTTTAATATTTAGAGAGTGAATAGAAATTCTAAGTTTCTAACACTATATCCCCAAAGCAAAAATGAAAATCATGGTAAGGAAATAGAGAGAAAACAAGCCTAATTTTCAAAAACTAAAAACCAAAAACCAAATAGTTATCGAACAGGACTTAAATAACTCGTTTTCAATTTTCTAAAACTTGATTAGAGTGGAAAGGAATCCACAAAAAGAAAAGGGCATAATAATAAAGAAACTTCTTTTGAAAAAAATAGAAAAATGAAAAATATGAAAACCGCGCGAAACTACTTCCACTAAATCTCGATAATGGGCGAAATGTTTTGGTAGTCTTACCGAAACAAAGAAAGTGGGTTCGTGAAGCAAGGGCCACCGATCGGATGAGATTCGTCGATCAGGTTTCAGATTGCGTTTTCTAACTTCTTTTTCATCTTTTCTCTTCAAATTCATCCATACCCAAATCGATTTTCCCCTTAATTTTGTGTTTCTTTTGTCAGAATCGAATCAACCCATAAAGGAAAGATAAAATTTTGTTGTAACCCACTGTTCGATTTGCAAAGAAAAGAGGATAAAAATTGCAGAAAGATGAGATTGCGGGTTAATAACGTCGTTCTCTTCTTTTTCGTGCGTAGAAATGAATAATACTCACGGGGCAACGAGCTCGGCGGGTAGAATGCAGCAAGGAAATTCTGATTCGTCCACTCCACCCAAGAAATCGAAGAAACCCAAATGTCGAATATTTTCTTTTTCTCTAGTTTTTGTTTGTTCTGTTCGTGTCAATTTTTATAACAATTGTTAAGAATTATTCTGTTTTGTTCTTTTGGGATTTCGTATACGATCTCTTCCTCTCTGTGGTTAAATCTTTTGGAATTTTACCACTCAACCTATGTTCTTGTACTTCGTTGTTTTTTGGGCATTGTTTGTATAATTCATGAGACGCACTTCTGTGGAGCAAGATTTTTGGTTAGTGCTACAGGGTCTGAATTCATGTTTGTGCATCTTTGCATCATAATCGTTTTAAATACAATCCTTCTTGCCAGTCGTATGCTTCGTTCTCATGTTATGGAGTTCTGTATTCTGTTTTAGGGGGTGACTTTTATGTTGATTGTTAAATGGCTGTTTGGTTTTTGAATATGATCTCTTCCGCTCTATGGTTTAATCTTTTGGAAGCTTACCTCTTTAACCTATGTTCATGTACTGCTTCCTTGTTTTTTGGGCATTGTTTCGTGAGAAGCACTTCTATGGAGCAAATTTGTTTTGTTTTGTGCTTCAGGATGCGTTCCTTCTAGCCATTTGCATGCTTCATTCTCCTGTCGTGGAGTTCTGTATTTCTGTTATTTTTCCTTTATGTAAGGTCAATTCTATTGGCAATGTTATAGTCAATTTGGCTTATGCTCATACCTTTCTGTTCATTCCATTGCAGATTCTAGATTCACACAGCAAGAGCTTCCTGCTTGCAAACCAATTTTAACACCAGGATGGGTATCTCTCAAAAAGATTTGAATTTATTTTTTGCTTTGTTCCGTGTCGTAGCATTATGCACTCTTTTTGTTAGTCTGACTATTTGATTTCAGGTTATAACATCCTTCGTTGCTGTTGGCATTATCTTTATCCCCATAGGCATTGCTTCCTTATTTGCATCAGAACAAGTACTTTCTCATCTTCCTCATCTTCGTAAATATGATACAATGCAGTTTTGATTTATAAATTTATTTTGGACTATTAAATGCGTAACCTGAGCCATATGCTTTCCATGATACTCAGGTTGTTGAAATTGTGGACCACTACGACCATGATTGCCTTCCTTCTGAGTATCGAAGCGACCCTCTTACGTTTATTAAAAACAGTAAAACTAATAAAACCTGTAGTAGGAGATTGACTGTAAGTACAATTTCTATTTTCAATGTTCAAAAGCATATTGGATTTTTGCTCCTTTTCATGTTTATCTCTTAATTTATCTGTCTTAACGAGTTTACCAACTGAATGCTTTTCAGGTTCCTAAACCAATGAAAGGTCCAGTTTATGTCTATTATCAGCTTGATAACTTCTATCAAAATCACCGACGGTATGTGGAACTATTGTTTTTGTTTGGTCATTGACAAAAAAGTTGGTAGAGTCTTGAGTATGAGAGAAATAAACTGTTCACAAGCAAACAGCAGAGTGTTGTTTATTTCATGATTTGCGAGTTTTATTAATAGAAATACAGAATCTGTTTGCATAACTTTTTTTTAGAACTCAAGGACACTGTGTAAATCCTATGGAACAAATCCTGTTCAGTGAGGTCATATAACTTATTTATAGTAATGAAGAGTGATTTAATTTGTAAAAGTAAATACATGAAAATTGTAGTTTAAGGAGGAAACGGGAGGAAGTAAACCAAGCTGTTCATCAGTTTACAGTTTTGCTTTAAGTTCTACAAGACAAATGGAAGTTTAGAAACTCATTCAGACTTATCTTCGTTAGGCATCTGTTAATCATAATAACAACTCTTGTGTCGTTAGATTTTTATTTATTGCTCTGTTGCCTTCATTTGGTTTGTGCACTATGTATTGTTTATCTTGTTTCACTTGCTTCATGCATTTCTTCTCGATCATGTAATATTATTTCTATCTAGTCCTTCAGCCTGCAAACCTGTTTCTTTATTTTCCACTTGTTTGGGAATAATACATTAAAACATATGGGATGGAAGAAACTTGTGCAAGCAATTAAGGAGTGTCTTAAATTTTATGAGGTGGCTTTCTGCCACAAGGAGGAACTGGGTGTATTGTTAAAAAATCTTGTATGAATATGAATAAAGCACAAAAGGGAGGATGCCTTTATCTTCACTTTCATTTGTATTATTTTTATTACTGATTTTTTTTTCTATGAAAGTAAATGATACAAATTGTGAAGCTCAAAAGTATTATGCACCTTCTTAAATTATTCAGGAGAGCACCATTTATCCTTGTTCTTTTATTTATGTTATTGAAATCTGAAGTATGGAAACTGTGTCACAACATGTTAAGTGTTGAGTTATACTTGTGCCTACCTACTTATTCAACTGTACTTCCAACGGCTTTTTCTATTCTTGATCTTCCATTTTAACATATTTTTCTGTTGCTTTTGACATACAAAACATTATCAGCTATGTAAAAAGCAGAAGCGATAAACAATTACGAAGCAAGGCAGGTGAAGCAGATACAAAAACATGTGCCCCAGAAGCGACAGTTGGGAAAGGGGATCCCATTGTCCCTTGTGGCCTCATTGCATGGAGTTTGTTCAATGATACATATGGTTTTTCTATGAAGAACAAAGTGCTTGAAGTCAGCAAGAAGGACATCGCATGGAAAAGTGACCAAGAAAAGAAATTTGGATCTGATGTCTATCCTAAAAACTTCCAGAGTGGAAGTTTGATTGGTGGCGCAAAACTGAATGCGAGCATACCAGTGAGTATGCTTAATTTGCATTCTACCTTCTGATGAGTGATGTTAATGCTGTTTGATTATGTTATTATTTACCTTCTCTTCATTGCATTTTTCTTTTTATATTATTATCATCATTATTATTTATGGATAAATATACTTTACTTTTTGTGTGTATTAGCTGAGCCAGCAAGAGGATCTTATTGTTTGGATGCGAACAGCTGCACTGCCCACCTTCAGGAAACTATATGGGAAGATTGAAGCAGACTTTGAAGCTAATGATATAATAACAGTGGTGATAGAAAACAACTATAATACCTATAGCTTCGGTGGTAAAAAGAAGCTGGTCCTTTCAACCACAAGTTGGATTGGTGGGAAGAATGATTTTCTAGGCATAGCTTATCTTTGTGTTGGAGGACTCTGCCTGTTTTTAGCAATAACCTTCATACTCCTTTACGTCATCAAGCCAAGGTGAGATTAATTTTCTAAACATACAGATAACCGCTATAGTTGGGAATTTGGGGAAAGATATTCACTTGACTGAAATTTATAGAATATGACAAATGCAACTGCCCATCTGTTCTTTAGATATAATTTTGTATCTTGATGAATCAGTGCTCCTATTTTCTTAATGTTGATCAACAAAAAATTGCATGTTGGAAGTATTTCTATTTTGTATAAATAGTTGTGCTGGAAGTTTGCATGTCTTTGCACCTTTTCTTACGTTCAATAATTTGTATCAGTCTATATTAATCACCTGAATGAGTAATAGCCCCTGATCGATTCTTCAAATTTGTACTTGATGAACACTTCTTCCAAGTACTCAAACTGGCATGTCTTTAGTTTGGATAAAACTCTGTCCTATTAGAATAAAATTGTTGGTGCTTTAGGATGACTGCTCTAGTTATTATGAAACCCGCATATGTTTTTCCTTTCATAATTGCATAATCCACAAGTACGTAACTATAAACTATATTAACCATCCAGGGTAATTTATAGTAGTGGTTTTAGAATTTAGTAAAGTATCCTCTCAATTAAACCGGAGGTTCCAAGTAAAATTGTAGTCATGTTTTCTTGCCAACCATCCCTCCTACTCTCCTCATCCTTCTGCCTCTCCCTTTCTCATGTGTTGTTCTCTCTCGCATACCTTTTTCAGTATGCTCTCAAAGTTGTTTCTCCTATCTGTCTTTAGACAAAGATGAGATCTTTTTCTCATAAATATAGGATTGGAAAGAAGTTGTTTACTTTTGATTTTGATGGGACAGAGTAAGATCAAGTATCGAAAATGAGCATCTTCAACCTGTATTAGAGTTTTCCCGTTGGGAATTGTTGTATCATAGTGTGATTGAAGACGTGTTTGTCGGTTTCATCTCTTGGCTGGAAATTCTTTAGGATAACCCGAGCATTATGGCTTCATGTGGATACAGAAGTCCATGAATAAACGAGGAAGCGTTGGTAGAAATTCCTTAGGTGTTGAGTGATGATCTAAATTCTAAAGAGTAATATCATAGGTCCTAACAGGGATAGGCTTTTACATGGATGGAAGGATTTCGTTAATCTTCTTGAGGAATTCTTCTCAAGCTCTTATTCTCGGAAAATGTTTATTGTGGAACTCAATGATGGTAGTTGAACTTTTGCTGATATTGTTAAGAATATTTGTCCTTCTGCTGGACTCCATGGAAAAGAGGGCTAGTTTTCTTGAAACAATAACGAGGCTCTTAAAAATGGAAAGGAATTGGGGTATTTTTCCAAAGGAATTTCCTCCCCACGCCTCCCCATCAAATCTTACCAATGTCCCTTGAAAGAAGCTGATGGTATATTATCCGTTAGTTAGGGAATTTGTTAGGGTATTGGGTTATAAATAGAGGGGGTGGGAAAGGGGGAAGATTAAGCATTGATTCAGGAACTTTAGGACTCGAGGGATTTCAAGAGAAGGAGGGTCCAAGTACCTCGAAACACATGGTTTATCTTATAGTTTGGTGGTTATCTTTTACATTGCAATATAGGTTGGGTTCTATCGGATTTCTTCCTTTGATAAGATTTCATGATTTTCTCTGTTTTTAGCCAATCCACTCTCCAAGAAGATCCCGTATAATCTCTACCCCATTTATTATCAACTCAGAGGGTGATTTCTTTGTCTAAATGAAAATCTGAGGCAATTTAGATAGCAATGCATGGTTATATTTAAACATTTGATTTAGCTATACATACGTACAGGTTTGTTTATAATTGAAATGCTCGATAATATATCGTCAAGTACTTCGACATTCACGAACTTGATTAATGTTCTTCTATCTTTTACTGGATTGTCATGCAGGCCACTTGGTGATCCATCCTATTTGTCCTGGAACAGAAATGCAGCAGGGCAGCCAAACTAACCATCTCTTCTGCACCAAATTCTTTAAGTAATAGAATGGGGGAGGAGTGGAGGAGGTTTAAAGGTGTTGAAAGCTACTGGGTAAAGAAGCCTACTTTATTTTTCTGGTAGCTTAGAGACTTTGGTTTATATATGTATATTTTTGGACCATGCCTTGTTTACTGAATTCCCAGGATGAAATGATTCTATGAAAGCTCAATGTGAAGGTGGGGAATGAAGTTTATAATCCCCTATTTTGTTCAAAAATATCTGGGGTTAAATTACCATTTTGGTTCCGGTATTTTGGGACTTATTCCATTTTAGTGTCTTGTATTTTCGATTTTTTAAATTTAGCCCCTATACTTTTAACAAATCTTAGATTTACTCTTTGTTTCTAGGTTAAAGCTAATTTTTTTCAAACTTGGTAAAAATAATAACAATAATTTTCATTCAAGAAAAGACACTATAAATATGTTTTCAAAATTGATAGAGAGAAGACTAATAAAAACCTTTTTTTTTTCTTGAAACGTTTCCAAAAACTAATAGTAGGGACTAATTTTGAGATTTATTGAAAGTTGAGATTTAGACATTTGAAAGTTATGGACTAAAATAGAATAAATCTCAAAGTATAGGGACTTAAATGAATTTTAACCAAAATTAGGAATTTATGGTTCTAATTGAGGGTGTTTGCCTGGATTGGATTTATTTTTTTTTTTTTTTTTTTAATGTTGTATTGTAAATGGGTTGGATTAAGAGAGGTTTGTGATCTAACTTAAATGTTTGGGTTGTAAATTTGTTCAACTTCAATAACCCTACTTAGACAAAGAACTTAACACAACCATATGAAGTTTAATGTAAAAATAATTTAGTTTCATATATGAAATTAGAAATAATAATAACATATCATATTTTATTTTATAGACATGGACAATAATTTTTAAAAAATTGGTTGGAAAAGACTACTTTTAGAAAAGTTATTGAGGGAAATGAAATTAGTGAACATATGTATATGTGGTAATAGTAACATCCATGGAAGAGACATGACAAAATTAAAAAACAACATTTATCAAGTTTCTTGTTTTTCATTTTCTAAAAAACATAAATAAAAGTACTATTTTATCATTCTTGACTTATTAAATGTATAATAAATATTTTTAAAAAATAAATATAACATAAAAAATTTAGATCAAACATGATTTTTTTTTACTTTTTTTCAGGATTAAAAAAAAAAAAGAAATAGTAACCAAATACAGTTCTTTAAAAAAAATAGAAAACGAGAAACGAGAATGCTATCAAATAGGCCCTAAATTTTCAATCATTACACTAATTTGTCCATCTATCGACTTCCATTCATCATTTATTCGTCATGCCTTGCCTAATCAACTAACGTTTGACTAATAGACATTATCGATCATCCTAGAAAGCAAAATACATACATTGTTGATAAAACTTCAAATTAGCTATTAAAAATCATAACTGAAATGATAACCCTCCAAATTAAACCTAACATTCATCCAGCAAAGTCAAAGTCATTAACTAATCACTAGTCACCTCAATGGTCATAAGTTTAGAGTAAGTTTTTGAATGACTTTTGAAACTAATATATTGTTCTAAGAAAGAGCACCTTTTGAAAGTAAGCTTTTAATTAATTAGGTTTATAAGCACTTTTTCTATAAGCTTTTCCCCCCCCCCCCCCCTTTTTTAAGATACTATCATCCTATGTTTTTAGAATTTTCAAAACTACTTCTAACTATACAATGTGTGTGTGTATATATATGTATAAACTGCTTATTACATATTTATATCCAATTGAGTCAAATAAAGAAAAGGGTCAAATGAAAAGATTGGATAAATGATAGAGCATTTGCATTAGTATAACATAAGAGCCTCATGCTTATGGCAGAAGAAGGAATTAGAGAGCAAGAAAATGCTTCTAAAGGAGCTCTTAAGCAAGGAAAATTACTGATAGCAAACCCACAGTAAAATACTGATAACAAGTAAACTTAAAAAAGGGAAAGCTAAGTTGGAGCAAAGTGTTTGATTGAAACTTGCAGCACTAAGTCTCCATATCTCACTCTCACTCACTGTACAGAGAGAGAAAGCAGAAATAGTAGTGTCTCTTAGAGTTTGAGTGTGAGATCAGGTGTGGAGGAGTTTTCTATGTCTTGAGACGATGTCTTATCTGCTGAGCTTATGCTTGAAACACCAGTGAGTATGAAACTTGGTTGAGTTAGTTCTTCACGAGTGTTTCTAGTTTCGGCCATTGGACGAAAACTACCTGGCCACATAACCTCTGCATCATCATCCTCCAAGAAAATCGGCATGCCTATATATCCCGGTTCGAATCTAGCACTGCTCCTAATTTCAGTAGGCTTCATTGGTGCAGTGAATCCATGGAGCAGTGAAGAGTGTGCTTTGATCCCCAAGGACCTGAATGATGATGAGCCTCCTTTCAATGGTAAAGATGCTAGGCTTGCATATCTTTCAGCTAGAATGCCCATACGCATCGCCCGTTTTGCCAAAGTTCGCTCGCGCTTATGCGCATTCTGGTGGCCGCCAAGAGCTTGTGAACTAAAGAACTTGCGCTGACAGTAGTTGCAAGAAAACACTCTTGGGACAGCCGCTGTTGTGGTGTGGCGGCATGTTGGTTCATTGCTACTCTCACTCGTGCTTGACAATGAAAATCCTGTTGAATCCCGTGTTCCGAGATCATCTTCGATGTTAAAGTTGAGAGTCAAGTCGAGGCAAACCGACTCGAATCCTGGTTGAGCAGCAATGGGGTTAGCAAGAAAGGAGTTAGTTATGAGGCTATTATCATTAGAATTTTCATGGAGGGAAATGTTGGAAGCAACTTGGCTACTAATGTCAGAATCATTTGCCAAACAAGGCTCCTTTTCAAGCTCAACAAATGGTTTCATAATTGAGTGCTCTTGGTAGAAATCAGAAGCTATACTTTACACATCTAGACAACCCCAAAACTACAAAGAGCTACACCAACTGCTCCTGCGCAATGTTCAACAAGATACAATCAGCATTCTCTACTTCATTTTCACTGTTCTACCTTTCATTACTTTATATAATCACAGTCATGTGACTGGTTTGAACAAATTGTAATAAGATTACAAACTCATACAAAAATAGATATAAACAGTTTGCTGAAAAGGGTCAAGAAAGTTTAAAGAAATCCAATATCAAAGGCAAAAGACAGGCATGAAATATGATGTTATTTTGGAGCTTCATGGTAAACAAGCAAGTAAAAACCAAAAAGGAAGAACAGAGTAGCTAATCACTTCATGTTTCTTCTTATAAAGACATGAACAAAAACAGAAGCCTAGAATCTAGATCAAGCCTAAAAACCAATTCAAGAAGCCTTAGATTATCAAAACCAGAATAATCAAACAAACTGTTGACAGAGGAATAGATTCATTAAACTGTTCCTAATCTGCAACCTCACCAAGAAAATGAAAGATTGGAGAAACATGGGGGAGATTCTTACCATGTCAAGATCAAGAAAAACCAGAAGAAACCCAGCTAGCTAATAGCAGATTCTTGCACAAACAGTTGAGAAGCATGAAGAGAGAAGAGAGATTGAAGGCAAATAAGAGATGGGAAGTGGGCAAAAGGAAGAGAGAGATCATGGAAAATGGATAAAGGAAAGATCCTCGTTGAGAATCACATTTGAAGTCAAGATCAAGTGGCTGATTTGTTTAGGAAATCAGAGTGTCCACTGCTCAGCTTCTGCTTTTATGTCAAAAACTCGTGTCTATGTTAGTTAATCAGTCCCAAGAAGGTTGCAACTAGCTAGTTGTGCACACGTGTAAATTGTATCTTAAGCTAAGTGTTTAAGATAAGCAAAGGTAGATTTATTCTTTAGCTAAAAGCAGACCATATCTATTACAATATACCCAGGAAATGCTCCCTAATGTCAATAGTCACTAGCAATCGACCAATGTAACTCCAAATTTTTGGGAGAAAACATAAAGAAACTGAAGGAGAGAAGGAAAAAAAAACAATGGTAAAGAGATCCAAAGATAAGAAAATGAATACAAAAGCAAAAACCCTCAATTTAATCAGTTTAATTCACTAATGGGGATCTAATATGAAGCCCCTTCCATCTTTTTAAATCCAAAATAGGCTATAAAGGCAAGGCTATTAAGTAGGCACTAGAAGGCCTAAGCACATGTTTAAAGAGGATTCCTCTCTTTCTTTTGTAGAACCCATACAAACAAAAGGCAATAAACAAAATAAAAGATATTAAACCTTTCATTGGTTCTCGATACATAAAAAAAATATAATTTTTTTGAAGTTAGCCAAACACTCCCAACTGAATGCTAACTTCGATTCTCACGTATCATAATCTTCCACGTGAGTTTGAGCATATCTGATTGATGATCCATTGTATATCAAACAAAAGGGAATGATCTACAAGGAAGAAAAAAAAAAAGAAAAGAAAAGAAAAAAGAAAACCTCAATGAAACAGTGTTACCTTTCTAACCATCATGGGTTGGCCCTAATGGTCAATAAGGACCATAGAAAAAATAAAGGGCTTAGAGGGAACCTACGAGTTTCCTTGGCAGCCAAATGTAGTAGGGTCAGGCGGTTGTCGCCAAATGTAGTAGGGTCAGGCGGTTGTCCCATGAGATTAGTCGAGGTGCGCATAAGCTGACAAATGTAGTAGGGTCAGTGAGATTAGTCGAGGTGTGCGTAAGCTGGCTAATGTAGTAGAGTATGGTCAGACGCTTGTCGCTGGCTAATGTAGTAGGGTAGGGTCAGGCGGTTGAGATTAGTCGAGGTGCGCATAAATTGGCCCGGACACTCACGGATATTAAAAAAAAAAAAACAGTGTTGCCTTTCTCGAGAGAACTGAATAATACTTTTATAATAGTAAAGCCAATCTTCTCCTTCCATCTCTCTCCCACACCTGCAAACAAAAGAAAGAAAGAAAAAAAACAGTCTTGTTTTATATATATAATACACAGTACACTTTTGTCTAAGCCATGGCAGTTTCCGACAGCTTTGCCTTTGCGCCGCTCAGCACAGCTACCAAGACAGCGCTGGTCCGTCATGCAGAGTGCCCCCGGTGAGCACCTTGCTTTGGTCCCCTCCACCACCACTTTGTTTTCCTTTTTCCTTTTTATTTTTTATCAGTTACTTAGCACTAACAGTAGCAGTGGATCTCTGGTATATTATAAGGCTTGTAATGATAATTTGAGTCACGAATTCAATATTAAACTCTTAGTTAATTCAACCCACTATGTTTAGTGATTCCTCTCTTTATTCCCCCCATTGCTTTATTTATTTAATCTCCAATGAGCATTTTTGCATATATGCTTCTTTTGTGGTTAGGCCCCAGAATAAAGTAATCTATACACACATATATATATGTATATAATATGTTTATTTATAAAGTTGGTATATGCTTGGATTTTTTAAGCATTATATCCATATGATCTCTCTAAATTCTTTTACTTTCGGTGTGATCATATTCGTCAATATCTGGAGTTCACTTCTGACAAAAGTAAGTCTCTCATTTGTTTGATTTTCAATGTTCCAGGTGTCAAAACTCAAAACTAACTTCCTATCAAGTATTACATCTATTCCCTCTCCCTATAATTTCTAGAGATACGAAGTAATGGTGGGAAATTTGAAGAGTTTGTAGGTTCCTAAATTCTCCTACATGTGGGACAAACAATAAGAACAAAAGTTAATGAAGTAAAAAGGAAAGAGAAAGTTCATCAAAAGTTTATATAACTAAGCTCATCCTTAACTAAACTACATTGTATCTTCTGCAAACTCTGCTATAGTAATGAAAATATACATGTTATGGGTAATTTTGGGCCACTTTGAGGTGCAACGAGCGGACGACAACAACCCGACACGAGCTCGAAAACAAGACCAGAAAATGGACTCTCGAGATCGAGTCCATCCGCCTCCGTTCGGTCCCTGGTGCCCCCGACCGCCCCGGTTCCACTTAGTTGAGCCCGAATCTCCTCCGAATGCCTAAAAACCCTAGAGCAGGAACAGGTATATATATTTAAGTCTGAAGAAGGGATCTCGAACTCTATTCTCTACTCTCTCCTCTTGCTCTCTTACTCTTTTGCTCCCTTGCTCTCCTCCTTCCGCTTTTTGACTTAAGCATCGGAGGCGGTGTGACAAGCACCACACCACCGGTGTGCAGGTTTTTCTGTCTTGCAGGTCACGTCTTCCCCCATCTCAAACAAATTTACCATTGGTGGCACGTGAAGGTCAGGTGAGTTGTCCAAATTTGACCATCAACAATACAAAAATAATGACAAACCTCTATTTTGTCTCAGGTCTCATGGCCCTTCCCAAGTTGCTCTCAACTCGCGAAACTCAAACGCCCCCTTATCCTTCATGAGGAGGATGCCTAAAATTGAAGTTGGATGCCTTCTATATTATAGGCTTAAAAACATTGCTCGTGTTGCAACAGAAGCTTTTTGTGTCACAACATCCAAGATCAGTAATAAAAGAATCAATTTTCTAATCTATCTAATGTTGCAGTTCCTAAATAGCACCCTACAAGAATGCTCTCATGTCACAACAACCAAGCGTTTGAGAGCAACACTTGCACATTTCCCATTACAATGTTACAACACTAATGTATTCTAAGATTCTTATTTTAAATTTCAGAAACTTCTCTTGGAGTTCAATTGAGCTTTCACTTGAACTTGCTCTATTTGATTATTAGGCTCCACAATGACACAACCTAACAATAATCATTAGAATGCTTAATTATTAACGTGAATCGATGTGCCAGTGATGTGGACTTGTGGTTCCAACCTTGTTTTTAAGAAGATCATTGAACACAAAAAGAAAGAAAAAAATTGGTTCCAACACACTTGATTAACAACTAAGTTTCAAACTATTTATCCTCAACTAAAGCACTTCTGAGCTGGAAACTCTACTTATATGTAAAACTGTAGCAGCCAGCCTTGTTTCTGATCACAAGTTAATGGCCACATGTGGCAGCAACTTTAACGCTCTTTTTGGGACTGCAGACTTGGTTGATATATGGTAGCAACCAAGTTTACTTAAATTTTTACACCATAAAATAAGCAAATTGATTATACACTTCACAACATGCAAAAATATTCATAAGGGAATTTCATCCCATCACATGACAGTTCAAGTCGTTAAGATTAATGAAAAAAAGTATTTTTTTTTTGCTTCGTTTCATTAATCGATGAAAAGTTCATATCTTGTTAAAAAAAACGTTTAACCTTTTTCAAAACTTCTTTTAGTATAGTTAAAGTATTTATTTGTTTCAATCCCATGTATCTCAACCTTACTTTGTAGAGCAATCATATAAATGATAAACTCATTAAATATATAATGAAATGCAAGAGAATTTAGTTTGAGATATAACCTAAATGGTCTATCAACATATGGTCATCGTTGAATATCTTATCCTAGTGATACTATTGATACAACTCATTTTGTAAATGATCAATTAATCTTATCTAAATGGCTCATATGGAAGACAAGGAATAAATAGCGTTATAAGCAACATGATTATATAAGATCGCACTCCAACATAATTTTTTTGATGTTGTTGTTGTGATTAGACCTCAATCTTGAAGTAAGTTTGGGACTCTTGTCTATGGAATTATGCCTTTTCATTTACATGGGTACTAAGAATGACAAAAATCCAGGCTCAATGGGTCTGTCAATGTAGGGACGTGACTTGATGTAATGAATTGCAAACATAGTTTCATTAGATAGTGTTGATATGCCTTGAATCTATTATCAAGCGCTCCAAATGACCAAGTACTAAATTTTGTATAGAGATTAGTTATGTAATTTCGTTTTGGGCTTTATTATTTTGGAGCTATTTTGTTAGGGTTAAAAGTGATGTCATATATAAACCATCTTAACCTAATCTGTCCTAATCTCTGTAATCTGCATCGGGTTTTCTCCTCACTAATAAAACTATTCTTTCTCTCTGTCCATGGATGTAGCTAACACACCGTTAGTGAACCACGTAAATCTGTGTTGTTCTTCTCTTTTCTATTCTTGTTTTGTTGAATTTCGATTACTGTCACACCAGATAAAGTTCACACTTCTTGTTTGGAAAATAGACGACTCGTACAAAAGATGAGTCACATCTAAGAAAACTAGATGTAATGATAAGGTTAAAACAAATATCTTACCTAGTAACAAGAGGCAAATAGAAAGTTTTCATGAGAACCTTCTAGTTTGGTTGATCCACAATATCCACCCCCATCATGAGTGCAAATAACATCATAATGCTTTTGTCCTGCTTGAAGCAAGTTCCAAGGCCTGATTTGATAAGCTTAGGATGTTTAAGGAAAGAAAGAAGAGTATGACCTAACATAATCCATATCTTATGGATACTTAACTAAAGCTTTGTTTCCAAGTAAACCTTGACCATTTCAATCAACATTTTCCTACCGATGATCTGAAAGAGAGTTAGTGTATGATAGATAACTATATTTACTAGTAATCTCCAAATAAAGCGTACAACTTATCAGACAAAAGGACCATCCAAGAGGGGTCTTGATCTCTCCTAAAAAGCAGACCACACAATATCAAAAACTAAGGTCTCGTTTGATAATCATTTAGTTTTTGGTTTTTAGTTTTTTGAAAATAGTGTTTGTTTTCTTCCATTTTCTTTACAATGTTTTTCATTTTAAAGAAAACATTTGAATTCTTAACCAAAGGTAAAAACACAAAAGCAAGTTTTCAAAAACTACTTTTTTTAGTTGGTTTGGTTTTTGAAAACATGAGTAAAAAGTAACAGAACAAAGAAATTCATAATTGGAAGTAATGTCTATAAACTTAATTTTCAAAAACGAAAAACCAAAAATCAAACCATCATGGTTTGGCCCTAGTGATCAATAAGGACCATAGAAAAAATAAAGGGCTTAGAGGGAATGGGTTGGCCCAGACACTCACCGCTCTAAATTATAAATCCACATAAAAGAAACATAATATTGGTTTCAAAGTCCAACCTTGTGCATCAAAGAGAAATGTTTCAATTCACTTTTTGGAACTCGTGAACTCCAGAAGCCAGGTGAGCCTGTCAAAAGTCAGATAAGATGTGAAATATTTTTTTTTTTATATCCGTGAGTGTCCAGACCAACTTACTAATCTCAGGACAACCGCCTGACCCTACTACATTTGGTTGCCAAGAAACTTGTAAGATATTAAATATAGGTGGCCATCGTACTTCCAACTTAGCTTCTGTTTGTTTCTCCAATTTGTACAAATATGCTCTTAAAGTTGGCTACCCATTCTGATTCAGCATAAATAAAGCTCGAGCATTGATCCTGAAATAATTGTTTAGTAAGACCAGAATGTATTGATACTGACAATTGAAAAGTTTAGTAATCTAACTTGTAACATTTACCATTTTTTTTACAATCAGCAGTTCAATTTCTTGCTGTAATTTCTGGAAGACATTGCTCAGAAGCTATACAATCCAAAAAGGATAAAGGGAAGCAAATCTAGGCTCGTCATTTTCAACTAACCATGAAATAGGAGAGATGAAAGCATTAAAATTTAGTGTTCTAGCCCCCAGATCAAAGGTTTGTTTGTAAAGTTTAAGAAACCAACTGCAGCGAGGAGCTGAAACAAAGTTGGAAGCAGACAAATTTTGTTTCAATGCTTATGTTTTGAAGAAACAAAAGACTGTTTTTTTATACATAAGAAACAAGGACGAATTAAGAATTATGTTCCTTTACAGTTGACAGAGACCATAAAAGATAAAACTAGGAATATATTCAGGAGAAAGGAAAATTACAGAGAGAATAAGTAATAAGTGAAATCAAAACCACAAATATTCACTGTGACAAGGGCCACATATTTCCTCTATGAGAAAGCGAGAACTTAGCAGAAAAGAGAAGTTTCTGAAAAAGAATAAAAAACTACATTATGCTAGGTTACAAGATGAACAATAAGAAGAAACAACCCACAAATTCTACACATTCCTCAAAAATCTTCATCCATCCTAAACTCATGGATTCCCCCATTTCCATTCAGATTCGACATCACAGACGCCTTCTGATAATCCCCAACTCTCTTCTCAAAGAAATTTGTCTTCCCCTGCAAGGAAATCAGCTCCATCCAATCGAATGGATTCTGAATATTGTAGATTTTCCCATACCCTAAAGCTCCGAGCAATCTATCCGCCACAAATTCAATGTACTGGCTCATCAAATTGCCGTTCATTCCAACGAGAGCCACTGGCAAAGCATCACAAACAAATTCTCTCTCTATGTCCACAGCCTCACGAACAATCTCCTTCACTCGATCCTCACTCAACTTCTTCCTCAACAACGAATACAACAAACAAGCAAAATCACAATGGAGCCCTTCGTCTCGCGAAATCAACTCGTTCGAGAAGGTGAGTCCAGGCATTAATCCACGTTTTTTCAACCAGAAAATGGAGCAGAAGCTACCTGAGAAGAATATCCCCTCGACGCAGGCAAAGGCCAGAATTCGCTCGGCGAACGATTCGGTGCTGTCGATCCACTTCAATGCCCAATCGGCCTTCTTCTTGACGCAGGGGACGGTCTCAATCGCACGAAACAAACGACTTTTCTCATTCGAGTCTTTGATGTAGGTTTCAAGGAGAAGACTGTACATCTCGGAGTGGATATTCTCGATGGCGATCTGGAATCCATAGAAGGCTCTGGCCTCGGCGACTTGGACCTCCTTCATGAACCGTCCGGCGAGATTCTCCAAAACGATACCGTCGGAGGCGGCGAAGAAGGCAAGAACGTGAGTGATGAAGTGCTTCTCGTCGGAAGTTAGAGATTCCCAGTGGCGGAGATCCTGAGAGAGATCGACTTCCTCGGCGGTCCAGAAGGAGGCTTCGGCCTTCTTGTACATTTCCCAGATTTGGGGGTACTGAATTGGGAACATGCAGAAGCGGTCGGGGTTGGGGGCGAGGAGAGGCTCGTCGGGAATTGCAGGCATGGTCGGAATTCGAAGGGGGTTTAGGGTTCCGGCGGGATTTGGGGATTAGGGTTTTGAATTTGAGGTTTAGGGATTTTTGATTGAGGGATGAAGGAGGAAGAGCATAACGAAGGGTTTTATAGAATGAAATTTTGGGGATAGGGTTTTGAAAAAAAGCGGGTGATTTGAAATTTTTATTCGAATTTTTCCGCGAAATTTTTATGCTTGGGGGTAGTTTGGGAATTTCGTCCCTATTTTCAGGAATCATTAACCATTTCATGGCTTTTTAAAAACAAAATTTTAAATTCAAAAATCAAAAATCTCACCCACTTCTTTGTTTTTATGTATTAATAATAAATTGGCAATCTTTTTCTAAATTTAAAAAAAAAAAAAAAAAAAAAATCAATAGTTATGTATTTGGAATCTTCACTTTATTATTTGAAGAATAATATTGAGTAAGAATTTTTTTCTTTTGTAGTGTACTATAAAAATACTTTTCAAGACGAAAAAAAACTTTTAAACTTTTTTTTTATTTGGCTATTGTTTGATTTATTTTTTTTTTGGGGTAGATGGAAATTCAAATTTATGATTTCTAATAACGAATTTATAAAACATGAAAAACTAAAACAAGTACGTAAAATTATTTTTTTTATAAGCTTTTTAATTATCATGGTAGAAGATTTAAAAATTGTCAACCAAAGCATACTTATTATATCTTCGACCAAAAATTCAGGAGCTCACAAAAATAATTTACATGCACTCCATTCAATCTTTTGGCTGTGACTTCAAATATTATCCCTTTTTTTTTCATTTTATGGTAATTTTGGAATTATATAGAGTAATAGAATAATATTGATGGAATAAGATGGTAACTTTGGAAGGAAAATTGGTAATTAAATAGCGAATTTATGACCATAATAACCCCAAAGGTGAATAATATTACGTGTGTGAAATTAAAGAGGCAATAGAATTGAAATTGTCAAAATAATGATTTGAAAAAAGGGATTTGGAGGGAAATTTTTGGTGAAATTTGATTCAAAAATGTTTGATTTTGTGGAGGGAAATTGAACCCTTTTATTTCTACCTACTTTCACCTTCCCTCTCTAACTTAAATCTTTTTTTCTTTCCTTTTTAAAAAAAAAAAAATCTTTCGATTTCTTTTAACATTAAAAAAAATTATGGGTGAATAATACGTAGATAACTGAAAAATTATGTGTACTAATATAATTAAAAAAAAAAAATTTAAGAAATATTCATTCAACAACTATCCATAATTAAAAGAGTTAGTTATAGTAACTCCCTTTGAAATAAATGAGGAAAGCCAATATGGAAAAGTTGAGGACAAAAAACAACCACCACCTTGGAGTGTGGAAGGAGTCCTTTTCTCCTACCCAAATAAATGAGGAAAGCCAAGGAGTCCCCTGGCCCTAACGTTTCGGATTATATAGATATTATATAATCAAGTTTGTTCTTAATCCAGATATGTACCATCAAAATATTTACATTTGAATTATGATAATTACTCTGACAAATTAAGGATCCAAAAATTTTATTCCAAAGACTTCATGGAATCTATATTTTATAATTATGTTTTTTTTTTTACAGTTGTTTTATAATTATGTTAAATGTTACTATTTTAGAAAGAAAATATGGTTATTATTATATATTTTTTTCTATGCAACTAATCTTATTTTGGATAAAAAAAAAAAATTGTGTTATTATTTAAAATTGTAATATATATATTTCACTTATAATTTTTGAATGATCTGTCTTAAGCATATTTTCGAAAAAGATGAAATGTTAAATTAACAAAAAAAAAAAAAAAAAAAAAATCATAACATATATATTGACAGATATGTTTATTTCTTTTTATACATGGATTGTACCCATGTATGAATGAATACACTAATTCGATGTGTCACCTCCACCTGAATAGTCGTGTTCCATCACCATAAATTGCACATAATTCAACTTAAAAATTTAAATTTTAAACATATTTTGTAAAGTCAAAATTCGAATAACCACCTTTGTTGTCTTAACATTTCTCAACATACACCTAAACTCAAAGAGTCTCGTCCAAAGATTGAAAAACCGCATCTATTGGACAAAATTATCAACAAATAGTGAAGGACAAAATAGGAGGATATATAAAAATTATCTCGAAGTATATTGAAATTCATTTTGATTGACGAAGAGGTATAAATTATTTACACTATTGTTTTTCTATTAGTTATTTTATTTTATTTTATTTTTTTATATACTTTATAGTAGTTGTATTCTAATATTTTATTACGTAAAGAACTCAAATTCAAGTCATAATAATTTTATGTTAAATACTTTTTTTGAGTCCAACAACATTTGAGATCGGCTTAGCTTTGACATTTTATGTTACTTGTTGTTAGTAACAAACATTTGTTATTTATTAAATTTTCACTATAGTTGAGTATGGAAAAATTAACGTTGAGGTTCACTTTGGTCATTTGATAACCATTTGATGGATTTTAGCTTTCACTTTTTTAAATGTGTGTTTGTTTTCTCATGATTTACTTATAATGTATTTCATATTTGATAAGAAAACATTTGAATTAGTAATCAGATTCCAAAAACAAAAATACGTTTTTGAAAATGCTTTTTGTTTTTTGTTTTTCAATTTTAGTTTTTACAAATCATGCTTAAATACTAAGGGCCCGTTTGATAACTATTTCGTTTTCTGTTTTCTGTTTTTGTTTTTCATTTTTAAAAAACAGGGGTGTTTGATAACCATTTCTGTTTTCTGTTTTCTGTTTTTTAAAAACGTTTTTGAAATTATAAGTAAATTTCAAAAACCAAAAAAAGTAGTTTTTAAAAACAGATTTCTGTTTTTCAAAAACTAATTTTTCTTCTAATGCTTACTTTTCTCCTCTTTCACCTCTCTCTCCAACAAAATTCTTTCTCTATTTTTTTCTCTCTCAAAACTTTTTTTTTCTTTATAACTTGTCTATTTCTAAAAACTTGTCAATACCTTTTCTCTCCTCAATAAACATGTTCTAATTTTTCTTTTGAAAAAAAAAAAAGTCACCAAAATTTTCTATCGCTACAACTTTTCTTTATTTTTCTAATTTATCGTTAGTTCTTTAGCATATCTTTTACTCTTAACTTTACTATCTCTCTAAATTTTATTTTTTTTATTTAATTTTTTTAATCTAAAATTTATTGCTTTTACTCTAACTTGTTTTCTATTTTTTCTCTAACTAATATCTTTTCTCGAGTCTAACTAATATTCTTTCTCTAAACATTTTCTTTCATCACTCTAAATTTTCTATGTTTAACTTTTCTCTCGTCTTTAAAAAAAAAAAAAAATCTCTTGAAAACATTTATATTTGTGTCTCTAAATTTTTGTTTCAACGTCTTTACACGTTTTTCTCTCTCTAAAATATCTTTTCATCTTTCTAATTTTTAAAAAACTGAAAACCAAAAACAGTTATCAAACAAGGTTGGTTTTCTGTTTTTTAAAAACATAAAACAAAAAACAGTTATCAAACATATGTGGTTTTTGTTTTTAAAAAATAGGAAACCAAAAACCAAAAACCAAAAACAGAAAAACCAAAAACCAAAAACTGAAATGGTTATCAAACGGGCCCTAACTTATTCATTTTCCTATTTGAAAAATCTAAAATTGTTTTTAAAATTTATAAATAAAATATAAACAAGCTTTATGCTTGACCTATGTTCATGTTGGCAAATTTAATAGATTAACATTAATATAATATTATGCAACAAATTAATAATCAAAATTATTTACGTCTTGTTTCGAACAAAATATTTTTTTATCTTGAACATTGTGTAGTTTTTAATAATTAATAATTAATTATAAGGATCTACAAATAGTTTTTAAAGTAAAGAACGAAAAAATCACAAAACTTTTGAATTATCGTCGCCTGAGAGATTCGAACTCTCGCAGGGAAACCCCATGTACTTAGCAGGCACACGCCTTAACCACTCGGCCAAAGCGACATGATTTGTGATTTTTATACTTTGATTACATTAATTAATTTAATTTTATTGGTTTATAATGAATTTCAATATTTAAGAAAAAAAAGGAATTTCAAATTTCTTTGCTATTAGTTAATGATAAGTAATAAATTTATTAACGATAATTAATTATTGATAACACAATTTGTAAATTTAAAAATTTAACAAGAAATATAATAGTCTAAAAAATATTTTTTCAACATTATCCTTTTTAATATTTTATAGATTATTGATATAGATTTATAGATTATACATTTGTTTAATATATTATTTTAATTTTATTATATAAGTTATATTAATTAATAACTTGTGTCATATTTTACTAAATAATAAATATGTTTGGAATAAAAAAATAATAATAAATATCAACATTTTGATCAAGCAACTTTTCAATGTTTAATTTTAATCACATTCTAAAAAAAAGTTTAGAAGCCTTGAACCAAAATTATCTATCCTTCCAAATTTTGTTGAAACTCAAATATTATCCTTTTTTGGAAGGTTTTTTTTTTTTTTTTTACTAAATATTATGAGATGGGTGAATCATTTCAATGTTAACCAACTGGAAATACATAAAAATCGTTTTTTTTAACATGTTTCAATAATACCTTTGGACTTAAAAAGTTGCATAAGATGCCCTTGATCTTTCAAAAAGTTTCAAAAACATCCTCACCGTTAAGTTTTGGATGGAAAACGCTTATTCTTCTTCTTTCTCTCTCTACAAATTCTTCATTTGTGAAAATTAGTGAGAGACTTTGCTTGTATAAATCATGTGTAACAAAACCAGATAAAAACATAGTTTGGAATCAAAATCGAGCTCTCCCTCCTTTGCTTATATAAAGGCTATGTGTAATAAAATTGGTCCTTAATTATCCTATCAATGATATACCTTACAAAACATCTAAAAATTATCCTCGATTATCCAATTACCAAAAAACTAATTTGTTTGCTCAAAACTAAAAAGGAACAAAACATCCAAAAATTTAGAAAAAATTTCAAATTCATTCATCTCTTGATTAAAAAGAACGATTGATTATATAGGTAATTGACATCTATAACTATAGTTGACGACATTATGAACAATGTATGTTGCCCATCTTAAAAAATGAAAATAAATAAAGTTAAAATGTAAAGGGCTTAGAGGGAATGAGTTCAATCCATGGTGGCCACCTACTAGGATATTTAATATCCTACGAGTTTCCTTGGCAACCAAATGTAGTAGGATCAGGCGGTTGTCCCGTGAGATTAGTCGAGGTGCGCGTAAGCTGGCCCGGACACTCACGGATATAAAAAAAAAAAAAAAGGTTAAAATTTGTACAACAAAGTCGTGATTGTCATAGGTTTTTGTCGGAGTGGTTAATAACATGGATCTCAATCAAACATTTTCAAACTTGGTTATCAAACGGATCCTTATTTGGTTTTTGAAAATTATACTTATTTTCTCCCAGTTTTCTTACCATGATTTTCATATTTGTTAAGGATGCATTTGAATTCATAGCCAACATAAAAAAACAAAAACAAGTTTTTGAAAACTACGATTTCGTTTGATAATCTAAATTATGCTCGTTTTCTCTCAATTTTCTTATTGTGGTCTTCATTTTTGTTAAAGACGACACATTAGAATTCCCAAGCAAATTCTAAAAACAAAAACAATTTTTTTATTTTTTAAGTTTCAAAAGACTGGCTTGGTTTTTTAAAACATGAAAATGGTAGATGAAAAAACAAAGAAACTTATGGGAGTAGTGTCTAAAATTTTCAAAAACCAAATGGTTATCAAATGAGACTTTTTTTTTTTTTTTTTAGAAACTACATCCTTTTTGTAGTTTTCAAAATTGGGCTAAATTATAAAAAATACTCCTGAACTTTGAAAAGTTTTAAAAATACACCTGAACTTTGAAAAATGTTTCAAAAATACCCTTGCTGTTAATTTTTTGATGGAAACCAATAGAATTTACGGTGGGAGGAGGAAAAAGGAAGAAGCATTTTTCAATAAGGATATTTTCTAATTTTTTTTGAAAGTTCAAGGGTATTTTTTGAACTGAAACTTTAACGATTTCCATCAAAAAATTAACAGCAAGGGTATTTTTGAAACATTTTTCAAAGTTCAGGGGTACTTTTGAAACTTTTCGAAGTTTAGGGGCATTTTTGTAACAAACCCCATAGTTCAGGGGTATTTTTATAATTTAGCCTCCAAATTGTCATGGTTTTTTAAATCACGAGAAGAAGGTATTAAAAAAAATAGCGAAACTTGTAAGGTGGAAGTAGTAGTTATAAGCTTAGTTTTCAAAAACCCAAAACCCAAAACCAAATGGTTATCAAACAGGGCTTAGTTGTTGATTTTTGGTTTTTGATTTTTAATTTTTGAAAATTATGCTTATTTTCTCATAATTTCCTTACAATGATTTTCATATTTGTTAAAGACACATTTGAATTTTTAGCCAATTTTCAAATACACAAACAAGTTTTTGAAACACATGAGAATAAGATAGATGGTAACAATAAATTTATAGGTGAAAGAATGTTTAGATCTGATTGTATATATTTTTGTCTATCTCATTTGAATAATTTTTCCTCTAATGGAATGAGCAAAATTGAAAGCCATAAAAATAAAAATAAGAAAAATGATTAATTTTCTAAAATTTTAAGGCTAGCGAGAATTTTGAAAGAAAATTATAATAGATATTCTCAAATTTAGAATTATAAATTTAAATAAATCTAAAATTTTAAATTTAACAAACACATAAGAAATTAAAATAAGTTAAATTATACATTTAAGCTTGAACTTCTAAGTGTCCGTCTGGAATACATTTTAATTTAAATGTTTTTCAAGAATGCATTTTTTAAAAAACATTTTGTATAAAAATTGTTTAGAATTTAAACACTCATATGTTTGGTTGCATTTTCTCACAAATGTTTTTATACATAAGTTATTGTTTACTTAAGAAGTCTTTTTTAAAAAGTTGGTTTTAAGTGTTTATCTCAAAATGGTTTATTTTTCAATCTCATTTTCTAATATGTCATTTTTGGTGGTTGCCAAACATTAGAAATTTTTTCAAAATGATTTATTTTCAAAATTAAACACTTGAAAAGTTAAACCAAACACACCCTAAGACTGTGTTTATTGGTCAAAGAAGTTTACAAAATGTGTAATACATTCATAAACTTTCAACATATCTTTTTTTTTTTTTTAGAGAAACTTTCAACATATCTTTGAATTTTTTATTTTGCGTCTAATAGATTACCTATATTAGATATGTAAACAAATTTATAGACTATTAGACATGAAATTGAAAAGTCAAAATTCCATTTATTTATTATCTAATAAATGCCCAAAGTTTGTCATAGTTCAATTGACATAAAGTTTGTACTATGTATAGAGATTATCCCTTTAAATCTTAGACAATTAAAGGGGATAAAGGTATTTTCTCAAAAAAAAAAAAAAAAAAGGGGATAAAGGTAGAAAATAAGAATTTTATTTTCTATTATTTTATCCATTTTAATTGTCGATGTGTTTAATGGTGGTGTGTAGGGACATTCCTACACATATGTAGGTATTTTAAGTTCGAACTCCCTAATTTCATATAGTTGAATTTTGGAAAAAATACCTTTTTGGTCCTTGAGTTTTAAGGAATAGGTGCGTTTGGTCTATGAGTTTTCAAAATGGATTTTTTTAGTCCGTAAGTTGTGAGAATTAGGTTTAAAAGGTCCCTAAGTTTTCAAAATCGACTTTTTTAGTATTAGTTTTGAGAAACAGGTTTAAAAGATATCTCATATTATTTTTTTCAACTTTTTAAAATTAAAATTATTATTATTATTTTTTAATATTGAATGGTTTTTAAATTAAAAATTAAAAAATATTTTAAACCAGTTCGTCAAAACTTGACCAAACGCACCTAAAAATATTATGAAGGACTAAAAAAAGGTACAATTTGAAAATTTAGCGACTGTTTAAACCTATTTCTCAAAACTCAGTAATTAAAAAGGTCCATTTTGAAAACTAATGGACCAACGCCTATTCCTCAGGACTCTTTTCCTTGAATTTTAATCTTCTCATAAAAAAAAAAAGGAAGTTGATTTTATTTTTAAAAAATCTTATATAATTAAATTTAATTTAACCATTAAAAAATACATTCGTATGAACGAGGCATTTTAGGAAAGAGATCAAAAAATGGTGAAAGAAACAAAATCGAAAGGCAAAAAACGGTGTTGACGAACAGCACAGAGTGAGAGAGAGATCGAGTGGGGGCATGGAAGCACTGAAGTACATATGGGAAGGTGCGATTCCATTACAGGTTCATCTCCATGAATCTGAAGTCACCACCGTCCCTCCTCCTCCACCTGCAATGGTAATTCTCTGTTCCCCCTTCGCTGCAATTTCCCTTTTGTAGCTATCAATTTTGCGGCTCTCAATTCGATCAATGGATGCTTATCAGTGTCTCATTCTAACTTTGTTTGTAAGGGTTGTTGTATTTGCTGCTTCTAGTGATTTCAATTTGAAGTTTAGAAAAAGGGTTGACTTGATGCGTATACTGTACCCCCAAGTAGAACCTCGACTGAATTGAATTGATTTCCATCTGGGGTTCTATGTTTTGATCTATTTCAGGTCTTGGCTCCTCGGATTGGCTATCTGCCTCTGTTGGCTTCTCAGATTAAACCTTACTTCAGTAGTACGCTTCCTCCTGGAGTGGACACCATTTGGTTTGAGTACAAGGGTTTGCCCCTTAAATGGTATGCTGTTCTTTTATTTTTCAAATTTCATTTTTGGTTATAGTTTCTTGCAATTTTGTGGCTTAGTCAGGATTCTCTTTTAGAATCTGTCTATCGCAGTCCGAGGTCGATCCTCGTACCACTCTCTGTTTTTTATAACTACTCACTATGCACACTGGCTCTTCTCCGTCATTCTATCTCTTTAGGGGAATTTCTCCTGGCTGTCTTACATGTCTATTCTCGCTACTTTTTTCGCTTTGACTTCACTATTTCTTTCTCTCACTGCACGTCTCACAAGGTAGACTGTACACCATCTATCTTAGTTCTGGAGAAGAAAGCTGAAAATTGAAACGTGTTACATTAAAATTATTGTTGTGTACTATTTTTTGGTAGGAAGGACTTTCGTTAATTTAGAATTTAGAAAAGTATAAAAAGAAGAAAATATGATTAGATATTCACCTCAACCAAGTCGATGAAGATTACAAACACTCATGGTTTTTAAGTGAATGAAGATTACAGACGCTTATGATTTAAATAATGATTGAAGAGAAACAGATTTTATGGATAAAGTAAAATAAGCGATAGTGAAGGAAAGCCTTCACCAAGGCTAATGGGAGTTACAAAATGGCCGTATGTGATATAACTGTTAAGAATGATTACAAAAAGCTTTGTTAAGTCTACACCTTGTAGTAGCCATGCCAATGTGAAGGATGCATCCACAAGAAAGTGGGAAGTTTTTTTCAACCATCAGAAATATGATCATTCCTTTCTAACCAAATATTCCATAAGAAACTTGTGATGAAACTGATCCGTAGCAAATTTGCCGCCTTTTCCATGGAGGTATGGTTTAGCACAGGGGCTGAAGATTGTAAGTAATGTCTTTATCACATGGTTGGGCCAAGCAAAAATAGGCTGTAATGGGAGTTCTCAGACGAAATTGCAATGAAAAAAAATGTAGTATTGCTGTTTTGAGCTCTTCTTGCAACCACTTCTGAATTTTGTCTTGGGTGTTGATGTTGTTTAGACTTTAGAGCAATTTCCTTAATGAAGATCACCAAATGTCCTTGCAGAAATCAGAATTGAATAAGCTCCTGTTGGTGTTTAGGTCTTTAGGGGAAGAGACTTGCACGGTTGTTGACAGGTGATTCTTTTGTGAGTTCGGGGAGGAGGGATGTTCGTTGGTGAACTCCCATGGGGCTTTTCTTCTAGTTCTTTCTTCCATTTGCCTTATGTCCCTTCTCCCTCTCTTGGAGCCTCAACTTTATCGTTTCTTTGGATGGTTGAGATCTCCAAGAAGGTCAAGTTTTTTGCTTGGTAGGTTATTTATGGGAAATTTAACACCTGGATCGTATTTGAAAGCAGTTTTCCTTTTTGTTGGTTCTGCAATGGTGCTCTCTTTGTCATTGAGTGGTGGAGGACTGGATCATATTTGGTAGATTGTCAGTTTGCCATCACTATTTGGGAGCGTTGTTGGGCTTCCTTTGTGATCTGTTGGGTTCGTAATAAAAGTTGTGGATCTTTGATTGAGGAGACTCTCCTGAATCCTTCCTTTTGGGATAAAGGAAGCGTCTTTTGGTAGGCTTGTATTTTTGTTGTTATTGGGGGTTATGGCTTGAGAAAATGATTGTAACTTTAGGGGTTTGGAGAGGTTCGAGATTGAGGTGCAGAATATGGATATTGTGAGATTTAACACCTTGTTATGGACTTCGGTCTCTCTGTCTTTTTTTGTAACTATCAATTAGGTCTAATTCTCCTAGATTGGAGTGAGTTTCTTAGTTAGTTTTGGGACTCTTTTTTGTGGGGCTGGTTTTTTTGTATGCCCTTGTATATTCGTTCATTTTACTCGATGAAAGCATGATTTCTCATTAAAAAAAAAAAAGACATTGAAAAGGGGAAGAGTCATTACAAAAACTTCTAGATCCCAAGATTTTAGAAAGTATCTTTGAAACTTTCCTCTTCTTGAAAAATTATTTATTTATCTCAAGTCAAATATGTCTCATGTTGCCAAGAACATAGTAATTCTTAAGATCTTATATTTATTGTTTTTTATTTTCTTTTTTGGTAAGAAACCAAGCTTTCATTAAAAGTTATAAAAGAATGTATAAAAGCATACAAAAAACAAGCCCACAAAAGGAATCCGCCGACTAACTATAGGAGGGGATTCCAATTGAAAAGGATAAAACCTAGCTGGTAATGATAAGAAGTTCAATGGGCAGATGTCCACAAGGAAACATTAAACCTAACCATCTCTCAAACATCCTCCCAAGATCTCTCCACCCCTCTAAAAATCCTGTTATTCCTCTCCAACCAGGTCCCTCACAAAGTTGTAGAAACACAAGCCTACCACAAAATTGTGCCCTTCTGTCGAAAGGGAGAATTCAAGAGCACCTCCTTGATCATAGAACCAGGGTCTCTACTTCAAGCTAAGCAAAGACCAAAAAAACTTAATTGATGTCCCTCTATTGCCTCCTACAAAGAACACACCATTGCAAACACAACATTGAGGAGGAATGTCTCTAAATACAATGTTCACCCTCCATGCAACACTTGGGAGTTGAAGAACTTCACTTTTTGGTAATTCTAACCTTGAGAAGAAAACGCAAATGCAACCTGGGAAGGAGTGGAGCACAAGATGTGGAAAAAAGATCTACTGGAGAAACCCTAAGAAGGATCAGGGGTTCAAACCTGATAATTACTCCTCCCATAACCCAGAAAATGGTCAGGAATAATGGAGAATAGAGAAGCCACCTTAAGGGAGTGCCAAAAGGCCAAAGAGAAGGGAGTGCCAAAAGCCCAAAGAGAAGGGAGTGATTTTTATATTTATTGTTTTTGGTGGAAGAAAAAAAAGAAGTTATAATTATAAAATTATTTTAATGATTTTAAAGAAATTATAAGAAGTTATCACAATGATGCAAAAGATTGTGCATCTCATGATAGAATCTGGTGCATGCTTCTCAGGAATATACCAACGGGTGTACTCTTTGATCTTCTATGTGCGGAACCAGAAAGACCATGGAATCTTACGGTACAACTTCTATCTCTTTATCTTTATAGATCAAGCTGCTAAAACTTTTTATTGTAGTAGACCCTCATTTTCCTTCGAATTTGGAGGAAAGAAAAACTTTTCAAATGAAAAAGTTCAGACCTTGTCTAGGTTGCATGTAAGAATTAACATATACCTGGGTCTTGATTGTATAGTATGTGACTGCGGTTGCATTCCAAAGTATGAAAATCATAGGTGTGGCAATGATGAATTTAGGATTATAACTTTATTATAAATTAAAAATTTTACATAATTTTTACAGATCTCATTCTCACAAGTCAGACATCATTTTCACTTTTTTAGGCTTTTGAGTATCATTTCCATACACAAATACAGGTTTCCAAATCCCGTTCTTTCTAATCCTAGACGTCACATTCCCATTACCTAATACCAAATGCCCCTTTTAAGTGTTTTGACCTAGGAGTGCAAATGTGATATCCGGGTTACTGGGGTATGCTGGCTAAAGCCAAGTCTTTTGAACTATATGAAATAAGATATTGCCTTTTCTCATATTCTTTGTCAAATGCGGAATGAAAATCATCATCATCTTCTTCTTTTTTCTTTTTTTTCTTTTTTTATAAATATCTGCAGGTACATTTTAGAGGTTATCCAAGGCAGTTGTTGATTCCTTGTGAAGGTGAAGATAGCATAAAGTGGAGCTTTATTAACTCATTAAAAGAGGTCAGTTGATAATACTTTCTTTAAATCTTGTCAAAATCGTTGTGATCTCTTCAAGAAGAATGGAACTTTTTTTTTCCCTAGTATCTGGACTCTGGAGGATAAAAGCAAGATCCAATTGGGCAAAGACAGATTTCCACGTCTTGTAATACCAATTCTGCTTTTTTATTTTTTTTTTTCCCTCCTTCCGATGCTTTAAGTTCAATGGACAACTTGAAACCCCAAAAGACAAAATAAGGAAACCTTAAAAAGTATTGGGGAATAACCTCCAGCCTTGGGGAAAAGAAGAGGTCTTTGTTGCTGATAGGGCTACCTTTACTATTTTCTTAAGGGGGATATTGCTTTTCACCTCTTAGGCGAAGGAACTATTGTTGCTGAAGATCCTTCTCCAATGAATGTAGAAGAAGCATTTTTTACTTGTATTTCCTTTTCAAGCTCAAGCAATAAAGAGCCTGTTGACTTTTTCTAAAGAAGGTGAGAATATCCCTTGCTTCTTGGAATGGGTTAGGAGACAGGCATTTATTTGGAAATGCTAATCAAGCCTTTATTTGAGATTACTAACAACCCCAATAACGACCATTTGAAATTAATCAATGGGACCGAAGAGCCTTCTAGGTGGCAAAATTTTGACGTGGATTAGCAGATTGAGATGGATCCCACCCCTATTTAGCTAGCTTGCTGGGAATGGGAGAGTCATATGGAGCTTCCTTTTTTTATGTCAGGAGGTAGTGTGCCAAACAAACTCTGAGACTATGAAAATCTCTGCTAGTCTCTCAGAAGATTCTATCATTGTTAATTGTTATCATTATCATTAATATGATCTGTGTCTTGATGTGTAATTTTAATTTGAAACTCTTAGGCCTGTCTAATAATCATTTGGTTTTGGGTTTTTGATGTTTGAAAATTAAACTTATAAACACTACTTCCACCTATGGATCTTTCTGTTTTGTTATCTACTTTTTACGAGTGTTTTCAAAATCCAAACTAAGTTTTGAAAACTAAAACTTGATTTTTTTTTTTGGAATTTGGGTAAGAATTCAAATCTTTCCTTAAGAAAGATGAAAACCATTGTAAGGAAATTGTGAGAAAACAAGCATAATTTTCCAAACCCAAAAACCAAATGGTTATTAAACAAGGCCTTAGTAATTTAGTGACATTTGGTGAAAGAGATTATGATTTTCTACTAGTTGACCAAGGGAAGTATATTATAATCAGGCTCTTGTTATAATGTCTCTTGTTTCTTATCACAATAATAATAATAATAATAACCAGGCTGATTACATTGTCAATGGGAACACCAAGAATGTCATGAGCATGTCTCAACCTGATCTGGTGGAGCTATGGCGTTCTGTATCAAATGGTATGCTAGCAAGTGCAGAAGTACCTTTGTTTTAGAAATCAAATCTATAGTTTCTAAATGTGAAATGACTTGATAAAATTTTACCTTACTTTTCCGTAATGTTGCACTAAAATTTAAATTAATATTGTAACTTTATTCTGTGATTTTTGCCCGTTGATTATTTTTGTGATCATGTTACTTTGCAGCCTCCTCTTAGAGTACCCTTAGATGAACTTTCTTAATAACTCCTCCTTTTTTTTTACAACAATAGGAATATTTTTGGCAAGCTCACTTGGTTTTTTTTTTTTTTTTGAGAAGAAACAAAGAACTTTCATTCACGAAGGCCACAACAAAAACAACCTAGGGACAAGGGATAAGGCATCCATTTCCAAGAAAAACTACACAAAA
Organism: Luffa aegyptiaca; assembly: GCA_017139565.1. Classification (NCBI taxonomy): domain Eukaryota; kingdom Viridiplantae; phylum Streptophyta; class Magnoliopsida; order Cucurbitales; family Cucurbitaceae; genus Luffa; species Luffa aegyptiaca. The sequence goes on from CM029396.1 coordinate 3,491,651, forward strand.
GCCTTCCAATGAAGGGTAATCATGACAGCATAATAATTACAAAAATTTCTATCAAGGGCACTCCAATTAGAGGCCGACTGCTGTACAGCATCACAAAAAATATCAAACATAAGCGCCTTATCGGTAAAACCCCTCGAGTTCCTTTCGTTCCAAAGGTGCCACACAATAGCTCTGGAAAAGTTACGCCAAAGAACTTTAGCTTTGTCCTTTAAACCACCCCTCTCCGGAATTTCATTCAACCACCTAACCACACAATTGGGTTTGCAGCCCTGAAGCCCAAAACTACCAGCAAAACGGTTCCAAACTTTTTCAGCAAACTCACAATGAAGCAGCGGATGAGAGGCTGATTCCTCATTCTTATAGCACATGACACATATGTTAGGAGAAATAAGAAGACTAGGATATCTTTTTTGCACCATATCCATCGTGTTGATACTTTGATGAGCAAGGGTCCACAAAAAGAAATTCACCCTTTTGGGACTTGTTCCTTCCCATATTTGAGAGCTTATTCTCTCTCCCAGAACTCTTCTCCTCGAAGTGAGGGACTCAAGGGCAGAGCTAACTATGAAGACTCCCGACCCCTCAAGCTTCCAAGAAACCACATCATCACTATCACCCAATCTGCAACGATCAAGAAGAGAAGACAACTCAGCCCACTCATTCAGCTCCCTATCAAAAAGCGCCCTTCTCAAGTCAATGTCCCAAGTGGACCCATTCCATAACTCTAAAACTTTAGCCATTCTAGCCGAAGACAGAATGACAAGCTCACTTGGTTAGAAGGGCTCTCCCTCCTTTTGTATCTTTTCATTGACCTCAATGAAAAGTTTTTCTATTTCGATCGAGAAAGCATGAAAATAAATTATGTTGAAGTTAGGGTATGAAAAGAGAATATCTTTTTTGGGAAGACAAATGGTAGGAGACCAGCTTTTAGAATGTACATTTCTTAGAATATACAATGTGACAATCACCATGGGTTGACGTAGTGGTTAACGAGGCCATGTAAATAATGAAGGGTTTAGAGAGAATAGGTCTAAGCCATGATGGTGTCCTTTCTAGGATTTAATATCCTACGAGTTACCATAGCAACCAAATATAGTAGACTCAAGCAGTTGTCCCATGAGAATAGTTGGAGTGCACAGAAGTTGGCTTGACCACTCAGAAAAAAAAAGAAAAGAATATACAATGTGGCAGTCAATAAGAGGTGACACCGTGAGAGGGACTCTTAAGATGAAAATACTAGCAGTTGGAGCATTGTTTTGAAAAGTTTAGTTGATGAAAATACATATCTCCACAATGGTGCTTTTATCCAAGAAAAACGCAGAGTCACAAAGCCACACCTTCTTCACTTGTAGTTATGCAACAAGATTTTCGGAGACATTGCTTTCATCCTTTGAATGGTCAACAGCCTTGCCTAACGACCCAAAGCATCTTCTCACATGTTCCTTATTGAATTAGAGATCATGCTGTGATTTGCCTTGTCTGACCAAAATGCTGAATGGCTCTTGAGGTTTCACATGTTATTACATTCTTCCTGTCACCAAATACTGTACACTACACAAATGTTGAAATTGAGTAGAAACATATAGAGCTTAGTTTGTATGCATGGAAGGAATTACAGTTCAGTCCTGAACGTGAGCCCGTCAATTAGCAAAGGTTATAAACACCAATACATTTTAAGATTTCCCATATGCAGACCATATATTTCTGTTCAATATTTAAATATTTTAATGTCCAAAAAGAAGCATTGGTTGAGTGAAAATGAAGGTACATTTAATACTGAACTTTATTAAGCTACTATGCGACCATGATATATTTGATTGAACTCCTTTACATTATGGTGGAAGATGTTTATGTAGAAGCGTTTTCTTGGACATAGAGATCAATAGAGGAGTTAGTACTGATAGTAATGAACGCTAGATATCCTACAGGCTTACTTGATTTTTGGGAAGAAAAGAATATTATATATCTTTTATGTACATATGAATCAAATTATATAGGAGACAGAGCGTCTACCATCAAGAAAGAAAACTAAAATGGTAAGGTAATTATTAATATAAATCTATATGGACTAATATTTATGACAAATATAAAGGAAATCCAACCGACTTAATAAGTGTTTTTCTGTACTTTGTTTGGCTTGCTCATTGGCCCTCTTATTTTCTAGCAGGTGATTTGGATGCCTACCTACAGATATCATCTAAACTTAAGATTGGAGGAACTGGCCACGAGCAGGTGTTGAAATCTATATCAACTGTGTCATCACCTGGTCAAAATAGTGATGAGATGGATATAGCAGGACAACTAATAACAGGTATGACGACCACATTTAGGCATTTTAGTTTAAAGTTCAATCGATCAAGCAAAAGTTTGATGATAAGTATTGTGTATACTGAATTTTTCCACCAAGTATATTTTGGGTTGGCAGTGTGTAGAATGAACTCTTGAAATAAAAGGTCATGCAAGGGGGTTCTTCTACTCTTTTGTTTCTTTTTCCCTCCCATTTTTGGTCTCTCTTACAAATATAGTTTATGAACTGTCTATTCGTTACGTTTACTTTCTGCTTCATGCCTTTTTGGGTTACATTAAGGTATAGCAAGACTTTAGTATACTTGTAGTTAATACTATCATGTGTGTGGATACTACCTAGGATAAGAGCTCAAAATTCTGCGTTAGGATTTACCTCGTGGGAAATGGGGATAAATGGAGGGATTTGAGAGGCTTGGTCTGCATTTACTTCTTCGTTTCCATTTCGAGGTATGAGAGGTTGGAAATTAGAGGAAGTTTGGTAGTAAAGGAGAGGATTCTGAAATATTTCTGACTGTAATAGATTCTTTTGTAATGTTCAGCATCACTGTATCTAATTTTGTAATTATTCTGATCAATTTGTCTTTTCATCTATTCTTTAAAAAGAAATCACCGTCAAGTGAAATATTTCATTGAAGATAACATCAAACAATTTGCTTTGATTCTTGCTTTTATGTTTGTATAAGAAGAAACTTAGAGAGTCAAACTTAAGAATAGAAATTAAAATTTGAGTACATATAGTAATAGTTTCTCTTGGAGGGGGATCCTTATTCCAAATTATTGTTTTGACTTGAAATGTGAGAGGTTTTGGTTCTTTAGATAAAGGAAATTGTCGACTAAACCAGATTTTGTGATTCCATAGAAACAAAATTACAGTTGCTGAATTGAAATTTTGTTAAATCTATTTGGAGCTTTGGTAGAACTCTTGGGCTTCTTTAGATGTAGATGGCTCCTCTGGTGGTATTCTCTTGAAGGATGTTGAGGTTAATGAGGTGGTTTAGGGCAGGCTTTTTTCTTTCTATCCTTGTCTCTATTTCTGATGGATTCTTTTGGTGGTTTTTGGGGTTTATGGGCTAGCTTATAGAAGGACAAGACCTTTGTAAATCAAACAAGTAATGTGTTCTCTTTCTATCCTTTCTGGGTCCAATCAGGCTTCTTCTGCCTTGGATCTTCTTTGAGATGCAAAAAAAATCTACTAACGCTTCTGAATTGCAAGATATTGGACTTTCATCCAAATTTACATGGGTGTGTATATGTTTTCTAAATTTGCACTCGCCTTCGTTCCTCTCTCTCTTCATGGTTAATGTTCATTAACCCCACTGTATGTTATCATTTCCCTTGTTAGGATAAATTTCTTATTATTTCAGCTTGTGGTTAGGTCGAATTCCAGTTCGATTGTATGTAAGGAATGTTGGTGAAGATTTTGATAGTTTAGAAGATGCACCCCCAGTTAGTAATTGGGATGATGTCTCATACATTAACCGTCCTGTAGAGATTCGTGAAGAAGGTAAGGCAATGCTTTACTGATTAAATTTTGCACCGTTATTTGGCTACTATGTATTATTCTCTTTGCTTTTAGTTTTGGTGAAGTCTGTTAAATGAGTTTGTATGTTTTTAGTTATCTAATCATCATGGCATTGAATATAGCCTTGGCTAATTTAAAAACATGGAGAATAGACGGGAGAGTAGATTGATTTCTTTAGTCAAGTCAATAGTTCATGTTCATGTCCTTTAAAAGACATAATAGCTTCTTTTTTACTTTTTTAAAGTTAGAATGAGGTATCGAACCTTCTTTCAAGAAGGTAATAAGTGTTTTTATCTTCTAAACTATGCATTACAGACAAATACTTCACCTTGCATGATGCGGTTAAGAGTTTATTACCCGAGCTTTTCCCCGAAAAGGCGACTACCAAGGAGGAATTGACGACTGTTACGGGTGAAGAAGAACAAAGTGATGGTACAGAACAGTTGGATTGTACAAAAACAGAAGAGAGGGAACCAACTTCTTGTGGCGAACATTTGCAATCTTATCATCCTAGCATCAAGCTTGTTAGGATCCAAGGGATTGAACCAAAATGCCAAATTCCTTTTTCCTGGGTGGTGAACAACTTAATGAACCCTGAATTCTTCCTTCATGTATGTGTTTTTATATCAGTTCAAGTCAGATGCTAAGTTATAGGACCAAAGAGGAAGCAAAGACCAAGTAGGTAATTTCCATTCTTTCATTTGTGGTGTTGGGGCTTGGACATTTTTTTTTATTGACATTCTTTTGAAAAGAATTATTCTGTAAAGTTGTACAGAAAGTAATCTTATCAATGTCTATAAGTAGTAACCCATTTCATTTCTAGCATTGGTATATATTTTAGTCAAAGTCTTTTAGTTTCTATGACTGCTTAATTTTCTCTTTTCATTGTTGTTATGCTATGTGTTGGGTGTTGGTTGCTTTGGTGTCTAGGCCAAAATTGCAAAGTGAATTTGAAATAAAAGGGTTAATACCAAAAAAAAAAAAAAAAGGAGTTGCTTTTTTTTTTTTTGAAAAGTGGAGCTACTTTTATATTTCAATTACTTCTTTTGAATGTGTTGTAGTAAATCAGAAACTAGATCTTGATCATATAATCAAAATAATAAGTTTGAAAATTAATATATTTTAATTAAAATTTTAAAAAATTACAATATTAATTTAAAAACACACTCCATTAAAACCATATGTAGTATTAGGCAATTCTTTAAGTACAACAAAAATAAAAGTGTAATACCATAGATTTATGAAAACAACTCTCATCAATTAAGTTTCCCTAAAAAAAAAAGAACTCATAAGTTACGAGGGTATTAAATTTCTATCGATATTAACAATCTGACATTTCTATATATCCATGAATTCAACCTCAACATAAAGAATGAATTGACATTTCAATTATAATCTATTTTAAAAAATCAACGAAACATAATAAAAATATCATTAAAATATCACTAATATGGACATAATATTAATAATACAATTTTTTTAACTAATTTAAAAAGAGTGAAATACTTACGTGTTAATTAAAATATTTTATATGAACATTTTTATTTTTATAAATTTTTCAAAAATATCATCAAAATTTCTATATAATTGAAATCTCAACATTTTCTTCGACATCAACGTTTAAAACCTTGAACATAGTACATCAAAGAAGACATTTAAGAGAACACAAAGTAACTTACCTTTCCTTCTTCCCAATAATTCCTTCCCTTTTCTTTTTTCTTTATAAAACCAATCATTCCTTTCCAATCAATCATTCCATTTCTTATACACTTTCTCTTCAAAACATTATGAATGGACATATTGCCTGTAAAAAGTTATAAAACTTTTGATTCTTACACCTTTACATCCCTTCCTTCTGAAGAGAAACTTCTGCATGATTCAGAGATCAAAATCTCCAAGCTGCCATTGCCAAACAGGGAAAGAATTTGTACATCTTTTTATATACTGGATACTAATATGTTTTTAATGGCAACTTTCAAGAGATGAGATGCACTCGTTGATCATTACAAACTTTGGAGCGATGAGAAGAGAACTGTGATCATGTATTCTTTTCCAAAACAGACAAGGCAGGGGTCAGGTAGTTGTTGGCTTTGTCAGGCAAGTGGGCTACCTGCACACACAAAACCATACATGCATCTCTGAGTTATAAACTGAGAGCTTGAAGATGTGAAGCAAACTGGCCAGAGATGGAAACTTTCTATGTTCATTTTTATTCGGTCGTAAAGTCGTTGAACTTCCACGTTTGTAGTGTGTAATAGGTTCCTAAACTTTCAGTTTTGTGTCTATTAAGACCTTGAACTTCAGAAGTGTTTAATGGATCCTGAACTTTTAATTTTGTGTCTGTTCATGACATCTTTGAACTTTAGATCTTTTGGTTAAGGATACATGTCAGTTACCGTCGAGTTATGTTCACTTTGGCTTCAAGGATTGAATTTTTAAAAGTACAGAGACTGATTAGACAAAAACCTGAAAGTTCGAAAATTAAACTTGTAATTTAACCACATATCCGGAAGAGATGGAAATTTTCCATTTTCAACATTCTTTTTCTGATTTTGTTCTTGAATCTTCATCTATCTTATGTGTTGAACTTATTCAAGCAAGTACTAACTATGAATAAAACATTAAGGTTGCAAGTAGCTAGTAGGTCCATTTTTGACTGGCCTATTTCAGATGACTTAATTGAATAAAACAAAGTGCAAGTGCATGGAGGAAGGAATTGTAACTTTTTGAAGAATTAGAGAGGAAATGTTTTTGGTTTCTTACCAGCTCATAGAGTTCTCTTCCTTGCTCAGCAACATACTCATAGCATACCTGGGAACAGTATAACGTTAACTTTGGTGGTCATAGAAATGAACACTAATGCCAATGAAAGAAAAGTTTCTGCTCACATCAAAGCTTTTGTTTCTTGCCGTAGAATCATGCAACGCTTTTACACAGATGTCAGCAACATCAGCACAGCTTATGGCCTAAATGTTGAAATGGTAAACCAGCACACGAGTAAGGACTGAGTTCGGTCGTCTATGTTTAGGGAAAGGTCATTTTTCTTACCTGAGTTATTCTGTTTCCTTGATCGAATATGAGGGCACGTTGGCCGCCTGGTTCTTCCTGCAAGAAAAGACTTTTGGTTACATTTCTGCAGCACAAATAACCGAGCAACTTGGATAAATGCTCGGAGTATAATTTAACTAATGATAAACCACAGCATCCAAGACATGGAGAACGCACATTTCTGTTGTTACTGTCACACACATATCACCTTGGGTCATAACTAATACAACCTTCAAATGTTCATCATTCACAGCTATAAACTAAAGATCTCGAGGGAGGTTTTCGAGGTTTACTATCACAAAAAGTACTGTATTTTCAGGTCAATACCTCAGTCCAGTGCGGTTTGTCAGTGCAGATTAGCTTGATAATAATACCAGATCAAAGCCAAAGTTCGATTTTTTTTCATGACTTGCTATTCTGTTGTAAACTGAGTCAAATCAATTGCACAAAACACAATGGTTCGAAATTCAAAGAAATAAGAAGCCCCTTATCTGTGGTCTAACTCACTTCAACTAATCAATTCAAGCATGATGCAAGAACTGTACCTTGAGGGGACCTGGACGGATAATTGTGTACCCAAGGCCTGATCTTCTCAATGAATCTTCCCCGGCCTGAGGGCAAGAAGTTCTACACTCTTAGAAAGAACACTGGATAATGAAATGTCTAAAAGGAACAAAATGAGAGGAAGAAAAAAAAAAATACCCTTTTTGCCTTGAGAACCTGCTCCCTTCTGGTTGGTTCTACACCAGATCCTGTACATGAAACCAAGATGAAGTCTGTCTCTTGCCCAGTCTGTAAAATACCCATTTGATGATTATGGAGGCTGTTGTAAGAAAATATGTAAAAAATTCTACCCAAATGCGGTATATAGCACAAATCGTGCACATGACATAGTTACACTTGTACCAAAACAAAAATGTTATCGAACAGTGAACACTACTGTAGTTTCAAAATTTTGCTTTTGCTTCAGAAATTTGGTTATGAACTCAAAAGTATTTTAAAGAAGATGAAAAGCGAAATAAAGAAATTGTAAGGAAACAAGTTGAATTTCTAAAAACAGAAAACAAACAACAACAATGTCATCAAACACGGCTTAAATTTATCATGTACTAATGATCAAGGCATTGGCTATATACTGAACTCAGATCAGACTGCAGCTGATGTAATAGTCCTCAAATTCTTGCTAATAGCATCTTAGCTCGTTCTGATCTAATGTCTGATAACCATGAAGAATTATTGAATTGAAAAGAATTAAAACCAGAGCCAAACAATGCCAATCAAAACGAATAACGTAAAAACACCTAAAATAACTCACAGGCAAGGCTTTTATGTATTCCAATATGAGTTTGAAGCTTCTCAAGTCTTGCTGCTTTACGCCTGCTGCAGCAGGTCCTTCAGTAGGTCTCTGCAAAAAGGAACATAAAGTTAGTAGCCACGAAAACATGTTTCTATGAAAACTAATCTATATTTAGGTCACTTTATAGGCTTTTATCATTTTTTCTATATAGTTTTCCAAATCTGAAAAAAGTGACAACTTCAATGCACTTTTTGTTTGGTATGTCGTGGATGAATTATTGCTTTTAGATAAAATATATTTCATTTGAAAAAAATCTGTTTCATAATTAAATAAAACCTAATAAATTATGAACCGTCAATTATTTAAAAGTCACAAAATACTAGCAAACTGTACATTTTTTTATAAGATAGCAAACTGTACATGGGCAACAATTATAAAAAAATATCATCAATGGTATTACTTGATCATCTGATAGTGGAAAATTTTAATAAGTTTTACTTGATGTAATACAGTGGCACCAACCTGTCTTCTAGGCTCAAAACGAATGGTCAATGTATGCACAAGAAATGGATCTAGAGGTGGATCATCTGGTTTTACAGGGCGGAAGGATGAAAAAGGTATTCTGACCTGCCAAACATTGATTTAAGCTTGTAAACTGTAGTCTAACATAGCCATATGAATAAATTTGTACAAAATGAATTTGTTCTGGATGTTTGCATCTGTAGAATATTAATACTTTTGTAAAGAGATTCTTACCCTACAAAATCCAGCTTTTGTGCTAAACCTTGAGAAATATAGTTTACTTTGAGTAGTATCAGCTGAAGGACCAGCTTCAAGAATTAACACATAAGACCTTCCGTTCCCACCAACGGAAAGAATGAGCCCCTCATATCTAGTGATGAAACATAGAAGAAACAGAGGTATTCGCAGTCAACACCTTCATTTAAATGAAGAACTCTTGACTCGAATTAAAATTGAATAAATAGATAAGTAAATCAGAAACCTGTCAAGAGTGGATCCCAGTGGAAGGGAAAGCTTCGTTGACAGCTCAACATATCCTCCCCTTGTGAAAACGTATCCTACAATGAAAGTCAAAAACATCATATGGTGGTCTTTCTTTTTTTGTTCAATACAGCCCCTTTATTCTTATATTTATATTTATCACTAATTGAAGAAAAATTATTGAACTGACAATACAAGTAATTTTCACCGGCCATGAACCAGTCATATTTCATGATTTGTTCAGCATAAATCAGTTTTACCTGAGAAGACAGCCTCTCCAGTTTCAGTATACTCAAATTTTGCATCCATGCCTCCATCATACTTAGCAGCGACAACATCCTGGAAGTAAGTTCCTTGGCGAACTTCCCAACCATTCAGCGACTCTTCAGATTTGAACTTCGCAAGCAGAAGCTTACTTTTACTGCTTTTTCCAGCTCGAAGTTGTGCTAGCTTATTATTATAGTCCTACAATTTACATCAGGTATCAGCTTTTGCCAAGCACTTTTGTGGGAATTGGGTTTGCACGAATGATCTAACGTGGGATTAGTTGAATGGGCTAATGTGACATTTAAAACGAATATAGGAGCTGATACATAATGCTTACAATTTCAACGAAAATGCAACCAACAGTCCACTACATAAAAAAATAATAATAATATAGAAGAATTAATCAGTTATAATTCAAAATGAGAAGTAATAATAGAGGAATCCTGTTATCCAAGTTCCCTTTTCTGCTGATGCTGACAATTTCCAGTGATTCATTTTTACACTACTTTGCACAAACATGTAGCAATAGAATACTCAAGCCCAAATTCATGAACCCACAGTCAGAAAGATAACTTTTGATTATGATTTATGAATGCAGAGAGGTAGACCTGAAATGCTTTGGTGATATTGTAAACTCCTTGATGATCAACCCTGAAGAGATCTGCAGTAATTGTGGAACGAGCAGTTGCACAATAGATGATTTTATTGCAGCCCTCCACAGCAGCCTTAAGGGTATCAGCATCACCAACATCTCCAATCACTATTTCCACAGACCTTGGAAGCACATCCACAACATCATCGTCCGCCTTCCTCACTAGAGCCTGCAATTGATGGCTCAGTTACTATAACAAATTTATGAACCAAGCTCATAAAATGATTGAGTAGCTCGTGCCAAGATTCAATTGAAATATTTTGTTGGCATTTGAGCAAATGCCCCAAGCATTAGATTTAACATCTACAAACATGATTTGTTCAGATGGGAAGTCAGTTGCTTCAGGATCCTAGAGTTAAAACTTCTGTATCAACTTAAACCTTGCATAAACAAATAGCAATTTACTCTAAGGGTGATGATTTTAAAGCAGTGAAAAGTGCTTCTAGCTAATTAAAAGCACTTATCAAAATTTTCCCAATATTTAGTTAAATAATCGAACATGATTTCGGAAATTCTAATAGAAAGGCACTCTAGGAAACCACTGACCAAAAGTGCTAGAGAAGCACTGCTTCAGAGAGAAAAGCAATCCCAACTCCCAACTATTAAATATCAGCTCTATACAATGCAACAATTACCAACACACTTCAACACTAAAAAGGTGATAATAAGAAGAGCAAACAAACCAAGAGAGATACAACAACACAAGCAAAGCAAGTAAAACCTTGACACTGTAGCCTCTCAGCATAAGCTTACGAACAACAATGCGGCCAATTCGGCTAGTGGCACCAACAACAAGCACAGTGGTATTCTGAGCCCCAGGAATAGCAAACTCACACATAGGCCCCTCCCTAATAAGCAGAGCATCAAGAGCTTCCTTATCATCCATTCTTGTAGTCCTCGAGATCTGTCCTAATCCAGAGAACTTCCTCCACACTTCATCAAACAGTTGGCGGGACTTCCGCCCCAACCCCACCGGATTCACATCGTCCAACGTAATCTTCGGCTGCGGCGGCTGTTGCTGCTGCTGCTGCTGTTGAAACCCTTCGCTCGATTCCACAATCTCATCGACTTTCTCTTCATCAGCCGCAACCGCAGCTTTCTTCGATTTGCTTTTCTTTTTGCCCCTATTGTCAGTATTCGCAGCAGCCCTCGTAATCAACGATCGGCAATGGCTTCCATTGCCACCCCGAAAGGAGTTGGGTAAGAAAACAGTTCTGTAAAGATCCGAAGAGGGTCTCAATCTCTGGTTAGTACTGCTCAAATTCGCGCAAGAAATCGTCGCGGCAGTTGCCTCCATAGCCATTGAACTCTGAAGCAACGGTTACTTCAGCAATTGATTCAGGAATCTTCACGATTGAGAATGGAATATGTGGGCATGTAGAAAAACGACTCAAGGGAGCGATTTGATTTCCATTGATTTGTTTGAACTTTGGATTGGAAAATGAAAGCAACCCATTTGATTTATCGCCCATAGAAAAAAGAAGAAGCACAGAAAAAAGGAAAATGGAAGAGAAACTAGTGGTAGTTGATGGAGATGGCGTGGAAGGGAAACTAGAAGCTGAGAAGGAACTGTTTGTGGGTCTGAATTTTCCTAACCACACAAAGAAGATGAGGGAATTTGGGGCCATTTTGACGATCTTTCAAGCAGGAGAAGTGCCACGTAGAGCTCCTCTTTTCCTCTACATCAAGATTCAAGGCGCGTTGTACAGAAAAATCTTACCTTTGTCAATCCTTCGTACGATGTTTGTAGAATGAGATGATGGGGTTTTTCTTTTGGCAGCAGTGGTTTACAAAAAAGTAGGAAATTTTAACTATGGTTCTTAAGGTAACGGAGATGTTTGGAAGTTTTCTGTTGAGATGTGGACTCTATTGATGAGTTCAATTTATCATGTGATTCTAAAATTGACTGTGAAAGTGGGGCAGTTTTTTTAGTTAAAGATGCTATTGGAATTTTCGACCTTTATTATCGATGTATAATGTCGTAAAAGTAGGACGATCAAGATAGCAACTCGATTTCATTTCAAGATATCTCCTTTTCCTTTTTTTTTCTTCAATAATATGAACTTGGACACAAAAAAAAAAAAAAAAATCATTCAATTTGAGGATCAACATAGTTAAGATTTTTTTTTTTTTTTTTGTAATGTGTGTTGTATTGTATCGTTGATCTAAAACGTGTTTAGATTTGTTTAGATTATAGTTGGGTTGTAAAATTTTGGTTTAAAAGTTTTTTTTTTTTTTGACAATATGTGGGGGTGTGGGATTCGAACCACAGACCTCGTGGTTATCAGTACAATTTTATGTCAGTTAAGTCATGCTCTTGTTGACAATTTTGGTTTAAAAGTTAACTAGGTCAGAGTGGATGGACGATGGGATATTCAAATCTTATCTTACTATAGAAGTTAGATTTTTGAAAATTTTCAAATGATTTGAACGGATGTTGACATCTTAAAAACCAAAAACAGACAACACAACTTCATCACACATTGACACACCAACATGAGTATAGCTCAACTGACATAAGACTTATACTAGTGACCACGAGTTCTGTGGTTCGGATCCTCCCACCTCTGCATGTTGTAAAAAGAAAAAAACATATATCGATGTCTAAAACATTAAAATATAGGTTTTGCTTCAATCTAAATCTACATTTACTCTTTACACGGCCTCGATTGTGAATGAAACGAGTCTTACAAACTCACCTAGAAAAGGTTTGGTTTAAAACATGAACAAAAGTTTTAATTACAAACAAAAACCACAAACATCTCAAAAACTTGCATGTGTATAAAATTGAATTCATACATTTTTTGTTCCTTTTGTTGAATAGTCTAACTATGACTAAGATTCTCAAATATTTTATTAACTCTAAAAATAGAGCATGCAAGAGAAGGTCAACAAAAGAGACAGGAGCCATGAAAAGGAGTAAGAAAACTAAAAGAATTGCCTAATACTGTCAAATTCAATAAAATAATTTAAGAGCATATTTTAAGGAGGAAATCTTCTTCAATTTTGAAATCAGCTTCTAAATACAAACAAAATTTCCTTTTGACCAAGGTTGAATATAGGTTATTAGAAAAAAAAAAAGATTCATAATATAGAAAATACATGTGAAATATGTCAAAATAAATTGCTGTCTATTTAGATTTAGAATAGATACATTTCTATTTAAGTTCAAAGTAATGTGATTGTGTTGGTAGGTAAATTATACTTCTTTTTATTTTTAATGATTTGAATATTCCACATAGATTATATCTTCTATTTTTTTTTCCTCTCATTTTCTTTTATCTTTGACTTTCTAAATAATCTACAACCTTATTAACACTTAAATTTCATTATAAAACTAAAACAATAAAATTTGAAACCACAAACAAAGTTCCAAAACGCTTGAAAATGGACATAGTTTCATCTAGACAAAAGCAAGATGTGAAAAATGGTAGTAAGCATTCCAACCAAAGGGCATGAAGTAAGTTGTGGGGTTTTTTTTTTTTTTTTTTTTGGTATAATCATGTTTAGACGTTACTAAAAAATAGTAATATTTACACTAAAAAAAATACTGGTGGAAGTATAAAAGGAACAGATAATACAAAGTTAAAAAAAAAAATTGCATCTTGGTCGATGATCCATACAATATAGTGCTATAATAAACGATCTTGTGGTGAGTCAAGCTAAACAACCGACAAGAAAAGAAGAAAGACATTGCACTATATGCCAAGCTAAAGAGAAACTCTATCAAGATATGGCCAAAGAAATATTGTACCTGTCTAGTGTGTCAAGTCAAAATGATTGTTGACTCTATTTGTAAAGTTGAATTGACCAAGAGTTGCTTCACCAAACAAGTCCTTGTTGAGTAAAAATGTATTCAACCCACCTAAAATTTTAAAAACATTACCTCTAGGGTAACATTCATGTCTTTAGCTTTAGGTTAAATTACCCTTAAAAAAAAGGTTAAATTACAAATTTGGTCCCTACAATTTGCAGAAAGTTAGAATTTAGTCCATATAACTTTAAAATATATAATTTGTCTCAATGGTTTGATAAAATTGCTGACGTGAACATAGCTCAACTGACATAAAACTTGTACTAATGACCAAAAGGTTTGTGGTTTGAATCTCCTGCCCCTTGTAAAAAAAAAGACTCTCATAAATAGTCATTTTATGAGGTTTTATCAAACTAGCATAGATAACGATAATTGATATGTACATTTGATGAGGAGGTTAAAGATTCGAATTTTCCCACCCTAAAATGTTGTTAAACAAAAAAAATGGAACTTTCCCGGAACTATTTTATCAAAAAAGAAAAAAGAAAAAAAAAACTTTTCCCAAACCACCTTCATCAATTTTGTAATTTAACCCTACTTTTACTTGTTTTCAACAAAAATTCAACACATTTGATCAAAGTTGTGGTTTTGAACCCTTTATCCTTTTTACTTCAAAGATCCCATTTTGACGTTTTATCCCTTTTTTGCTTAGAAGATCAAGAGAGAGATTCAGTATACATTTCAGTGATTCACAAAACGCCACCGACTTTCCACCAACACGAGGGAAGTGGGTCGCTAGGACAGTGGAGGCTCCTTTATTGCATTGTTTAATCATGTTGTTTAACCTTTGTGGCTTCAACTTCAAAACTTTAAACCACTCCCACTGCCGAAAGGAAAAGCAAAAAAAAAAATTGAAGAACTTCTCATTCACTTTCCCGCAATACTTGATAATTCCTTCCTTTTTGCCTCAGCCCTGATTTTTGCCGAACACCCATCACATCAGTTGAGTTTTTGAAGCTCTCATTTGGGTTTTTCTTGCAAATGCTTTTTGGTCATGGCTTACTTTCGAAACATCGCTTGATTAGGTTCACTGGTTCTCATTATGCTTGTAATGGGTTGCTTTTTCTTCCTTTTTTGAAAATGACTCGTAACTGTGCCTTCATGAGGGGCTATTTTCTTTTTGTATTTATCATATTGTGTTGTCTCTTAACAGGCTTCACTGTGCATTTATGATTCTGCATCTCTGGTCTATGGCTCTCGATTCTGATTTTTTGTGAGGTTAGTATATGGGTTTTTAGTTTAAGATGTGGGTTATCTAGAATCTAGATTTTGGGGGAAATGTGGGACTTTTGATGCTTGTTTTGGCATGAGTTTCGTTGCTGATGCTTGAGATTTTGGATTTTTTTGATGTGAAGGACACTGAACCTCATGAGCTCGAAATGTCGGACTCAGCTGCTCAGTCTGGACTTTGCTTGTAAGACTGTTCTTCCCTTTGGACTCTTTGTGTTCTTTGTTTCTTCTGTTCTCTGCAGAGTTCAGTGGTGTTTCCTTTTTAATGCTTTTCTTTCCCGATGCCACAGATGTGATCCCCACACTGTATACAGTTCTAATTCAGGGAACGTTGTGGAGCTGGGTTGTGCTGACTCGTTTTTAGAGGTAAGGTGTTTTGGACATGGTTTTCTGAAAATTGAATAGAAAGAAAAGGAAGGAGTAAAATTCATGCAGTGTCCTTATTGGAACCTTAGCCTCCTCCAAAGTCATTTACAATGTATTCTAATGTTTAACTTTAATTCCGAACTCTAACTGTGCGCAAGAAACGACTTAAAAATGAAGAGATAATGATACCCACAAACACAAGAATATGAAAACACAATTGTCATTAACTAATAATTGCTGGTTTTTGTTCAAAGCAAATCTCTGATGATTGCCCACTGCAAACCAATAGGGACCATGTAGCACTAACTAAGATAATTGCTAACTGCAAACTGGTTGAGGTTGGGTTCCTTCACCTTGAGCCATAGCTTCTCAACCCTGGACTGAGCTGATAAAAAGTAACTGCTATGCTCAATTTACAGAGCTGGGGAGTTTGCTTCATATTGGTATTAGCTCGTGAACATATTTCTCTCTTGTATTATGCTAAGTTCTGAAGCAAAAGACTATTTTAAGTAGCTTAAATATGTGTTTTGGTCCCTAATGCTTGAGTATTTTTTCAATTTAGTCCCTATTGGTTAAAAGTTTCCGTTCATGTTTTAACATTTTTCAATTATACCCTTTCTGTGAGTAGGTGTTAAATTTGTGACTGATGATAAGCTTATGTGGCATGATGCTTAGTGAGCTGAGTGAAATTTCGAGAGAGAATTAAACTTAAACTACCTAGGAGAGGAAAAGTCTGAAGGTAATGTCAATCTCTTAGAAATTTGGAGGAAAAATTAGAAAATTTCTTCTTTTAGGTGGCCTAATTTCTCTTCTAAATTTTTGCCGGCACCAAGTATTGTATCAAGTAAGCTTACCATTGGTCGCATTTTACACTAATGAAAAGAGTTTATAATTGAAAAATATTAAAAGGTAAGGGACGAAATAATTTTTTTTTTTGAATAATAGGTACTAATTGAAAAAAACACTCCTAAAGCATATATTTAGCCTTTTAAATACTGGATGGTTGGAGTCCCTTGCAGCATTGTATTTTAAAACACTTCTATTCTTCATAGTTCCCTGCCTTATATATATAGTTTACTTCTCACTATGCATTTTCTATATAAAGTATGGGTAGCCATTTGTTTGTTATGGGAGAATGGATAAAGGGAGATCCTTTCTTTTTCTCCCTCCCTCCTCGTTACATTTAGTTGGTATCGATTATATATTCACGTGTCTTTTGTCTCTTCTTCTCTCTGTCTCTCTCTATTTGAATGGTACCATTATTTCTGAGTTTTGCTTAATGTAGCAGAGCGATCTTGGCATAATGACGAGGACTGCTGGATTATTGGAGAAAGGTGATGGTTCTTTTCCCTACAGATTTCAGCTCGAACAAGATGTAAGTGTCTGGCTGTGTGTGGATGTTCCATTATTGTAATAAAATATTATCTTAGATTTGCCTTCAACATTTCTATATAGCATCAATACATGTTACGTTTACAGTTTTATGCTTAAAAAAATCCTGTCATCCTCTTTGTTTCTCTAAGATCATTGGGTCTATTGACCTTTTATGTATTGAACATAGTTTTTCGGCATGACTAGGAAACTGTCAATAGGTTTGATTGTTAGGTTAAAAATGCTATGCTGTAGGTGAGAAGGTTACAACAAGAGTTGCAAGAAGAGATGGAGCTGCACACGTCTCTTGAAGATGCTATTCAAAAGAAGGATCTAAGATTAGCCAACTTCTCATGCCTCCCTCATCATGTATGTTGCTTGTAACTATGCAACTTATTGATTTTCTAGTTGGTGATACTTATGCTTTAGAATATATTCCATTGTGATATTTATGCTTTAAAATATGAAAAATCTCAACATCCAATTTTACAAATAATGATGAGAGAGAGAGAAGAGATGGCTCTGGTTAATGTAAGGGGCAAACAGTAACTTTGCATTGAAAACAAAGTGAAAACAGTTGATTGCATCGAAGATTTTTCATGCATGCTCAACAAGGAAAATGGAAGTACTCTTCTTATGTTGAGCAAAGGATTGTGTGATGAAAAATATTCAGCATATTGAGACTTTTGATTTGAACCCAAGCTTTCATTGAGATAAAATGAAAGAAAGAATACATGGGGCATACAAAAAAGGTGACTCCCAAAAGGAGCCAAATTGAAGAAAATGACTCCAATCAAGCAAGATAATGCATTGGTTGAATTTATTTTTTGTTTTTCGCAAATATGGGATCTGCCACTTATCTTGGTTGTAGGTAGCTGTAGGATTTATATCATACTTGATAAAAGAGTTCCATGGTTTGATGCAAGGTACACCAAAACTGACATATGAATTAATGCATTGAGAATATAAAGTTTGCATGAAAGCTATGAGATGTCTACTATTGAATCTCAACCTTTGCAAATAAACTTTGCACCAAAGGAACATGAATGTCCACATTGAATTAAGGTCTCTGAATGAATAACAACTGCCTGTAGAAGATTAAATCTAGGTCATTAATAAAAATCTCACGTAGATCCAAATAAACTACGTTCTTATCTCCTTACTTGCTCCATAGAGGTCCAATTGAGCTGATTCGAAGTTGTCAATGCTTTAAAATCATAATGCTTAAAGTTACATTTGTTATCATTAGAACATTAATTACTGAGATTTAAGCCCGAAAAGCCAACAAAAGGTTGATGTGCACAATTTATCTTTTCAATTAATAGAGCTTTGAAATTTGGAGCTACAAAATTTTATCGCATAAAGTGATCATATTTCAGGATAAATGTGTTGAGTGAACCATTTGGGAAGATCAGATCCAAAATTATCTTCCCCTTTCAAAACCTACAAAAAGCTTGACTACCCCATTCCCTAAAGGAATTCCAGCAAACCTTTGGGAGATTATGAAATAATTTGCTGATCATGAAGTAGAAGCCATTTTAAGTGCTTTAGAGCTTTAGCAAATTTTAGTTTCCTAAGGTTTCTCTCTGTTTCTTTCTTTCTTTTCGGTCCTACTAATTAAGTGTCAGAATGGAAGAAAACAGATGTGAATGTGAATGCTGTATTTGATAGCAAGAACCTTTGCATCTATTCCCCCTTTGTGGCAGTTTGTCTCGGGATTCCTCCAGGATCAAAATTTCCAGTACTTTTTTTTTTGATAAGAAACATCAAAGGAATATATATTAATCACAAAAGAGGACAGCCTAAGGCCGGGGTGGAGAAAACCCCGCCAGACAAACAAAAAACTATCTCAACAGGGCTTGCCAATCGCTAATAATCATGAGCAAGCTATAATTACAAAAAAACTTCCAGTACTTGTATTATGTTTTCTTATTTTAAATTATAGTGGCAATATTCTTTACGTTAAATTTTGTGCAGGCCCAAGATCTTTTATCTAGCATTGCAGTATTGGAAGATGCAGTTGTACGACTTGAGCAAGAGATGGTCTCTTTACATTTCCAACTTAGTCAAGAAAAGAATGAAAGGAGGCTTGCAGAATATCGTTTAATGCATTCATCACCTTGTTCAATTTCCCATTGCTCCAACTCTGACACTATGAAAAAACCGGTATCTATTTTTATCTTGATGTAAATATTCTTTCATTTTCCTGAAACTTCACTTTTCTGCTGAATTCTCACTTGCATTTAGACAGGAAATATGTAGCCATTGTTTCGATTCATTTTATTTTATTTTATTTTGATTTCACTTTTTTTAAAAAAAAAAAACAAGAAACAGCGCTTTTCAGTGAAGAAATAAAAATAGACTAATGCTCAAAAGATACAAGCTCCACAAGGAAGAAGAAAAAGGAAAAAGAAAACTCAATCAATAAAAGCGATAGAATAAAGAGAATAAAGGAAAAATAAAGCCAGCCCAATTCAAGTTGATTTCACTTATTACTTATTCTCTGTCTGTAATTTACCATTCTCCAGAATATATGTAAACTTATTTTACTTTCTGTGGTCCTTATCGACTGTAAAGGAATATATTTCTTGATTCATCCTTTGTTGCCGAAAGCAAAAACATGGAGCCAAGTTTTGTTTGCTTCCATTCTAGTCCAAGCTCCAGCTCCTCCCTGCAGTCGGTTTCTTGAGCTTTGCAGCCCTATCTTTAAGTAATACCTTATCTATTAACATATATATGAAGTAACAGTTGTAACCAATGGAAGACCAATTCCTTTTTCCACCTTGAAAAGGCTAAACCAATTCAAGTGCCGAAGTTTACTTTTTGGTATGATAAATATAAATTTGAGATACTGCAAATTTTATCCTGAATATTCTTTTAAAGCATTTTCTGTTCAATTAATCTATGGTTGTAGATATAACATTCGTTATTGTGTTCAGTGTTTTTGTAAATAAATTTCAAATTCCAATTTTGGAAGTGTCTAGATATGTCAAATATTTCAACTTCTCTATTCCACCAATCTTTTTCAATTTCTCTAAAAATTATAGGGACAGTGGACTATTCACCAAACATTTCATACTTCTAAAAATGCATGAAAAAGATCTCCAGTTCTGAAAGAGTTTGTAATGACTTTCATGTAAGAAGTTTACAAACAAACCCTTGACCTGGTGGCTAGAACAACAATTTTAATGTTCTCATCACACCCATTTCAGCATTAGTTGAAAACAGCACACTCTGAGATTAGATTTGTCTCCCGCCATCTTTTTTAGGTCGTGTAACTTGATTTGAGTACTGTCTTCCAGAATTCATGGGAAGAAATTGAACTTCTGATTGACTGAATAGATGTTTTGTAGGACACCATAGGGTCAAATGATGAATGATTGTTTGAAGTTAGACTGCTGAAAATTTTCAATTGCCATTGTCAATGCATTCCGTGTTATTAAACCATAAATTCAGGATTAATGCTGTAGCTTTGTTTATGCTGAATCAGAATGCCATTGGTCTAGTTGAAATGCACTGCGAGAAGACGTCTGTGACAGAGGTCAATGAATGTTCCGAATCAATAGAATGTGAGAAAATGTCGCGAGGACCACCATCAAGTGGCCTCTGGCATCACCCTAATACATTATCAGAAGAAATGGTCAGATGTATGAAAAACATATTCATCTCTCTAGCAGATTCTGCTGTGCCATCCAAATCATTAACATTGGAAAGCCCCTCACCTGCATCACCCCGAGGACATCTCTCCAATTCATCATGGTGGTCATCATCGGATCGGTCAATTATTTCATCAAGAGTACAAAGTCCCCAAATTGATCTTCCGAGTAGCTCTGAAGTATTGGCCACACAGAATGCCTGTGATCCATACAGTGTACGTGGAAAATTAAGTTGGGCTGACATTGGAAATTATTCACAAGCTGCTGAAGTTTCTTGGATGTCAGTTGGAAAGAAGCAACTAGAATATGCTGCAGGAGAATTGAGGAAGTTCCGGTACATAATCCACATTGTCCTTCATTTTTCTTTCATGCCTGTTGGACTTTCTCTGCTCTTTGGCAATATGATAATCCTACAAAATCTTACTGTAATCTAGAGTTGGCCTGTTTTTGCCCTAATGTATCTGTTTTCTGAACAGCACTCTTGTTGAGCAGCTGGCAAAAGTGAATCCCATTCATTTAAACAGCGACGAAAGGCTAGCCTTCTGGATAAATTTATATAATGCACTGATTATGCATGTAAGCCACTTCTCCCTGTTAAATTTGGTTTAATACATTGCTGGTCAACTGTAACTGTAAGAGCTTATTTGTAAAATATGGAGAAACAAACAGATGCTAAGTTGGTTGTTCACATCTCATCTTATTTTTGACAGGCTTACCTGGCTTATGGAGTTCCAAAAAGTGAATTGAAACTTTTCTCTTTGTTGCAAAAGGTTTGGTTTTGAAGGCCATATTATGTTCTTTTCTTTTTCCTTCTATGTGGATTCATTTGTTGAGCCTGATATTTCTTCTGTGCATGTTAGTTGTAAGTATAGCAATCACATGCTGTAGAGTTGTAGTTAGCGCCAGCCCATTTACGTGTGTTTGGTTAAAATTGTAGTGATGATACAAAGTTTTCTTTATATTGGTCTGAAGGAATATCTTGATAGAAATGTTCAAGATTTATTTGGAAAAGCTTAGATTAAGTATGCATACGATGTAAAGACTAGAACAAGCCGACTCGAACAACCTGTACTATTTTGAAAACCCAATGAATTGATTTTTCACTATCGAAAAAGATGGGTATTTAGTTATAACCCCGAGGGTGGCTTTGGTGATAAGACTTGAGATGTTTTCAGATACCTTCCAAAGTCTCGAGTTCAAGTGTTCGTGTAGAAATTTGATAATTTAAAATCTTTGTTGTCTTCTAAAGTTGTTTTGGAGTGGGCAAAGCCTCTCTGTGGATTTGTCAGGTGGGTCATGAGCATAATGCAAAGAGTGAAGCCCTTCTCGGTTGTAAGAAACAAGAAATAAAATCTAAGATGTGTATTCGAAGTGTTTATGCTCTTGTTTGTATCATTCTTGATATCTCTCACCAGCTTTTCTCATGACAAGGTATCTTCGTGTGGAAAGTTCTGTAAACAATCGGTTTTAGTCGTAACGCGTGTATTCGGAAACCTACAGATTCTTGTTTTTGTTGTCAAGTTGTTTCTTTTTGGGTGTCAATGATTTATTTCTTTTGAAATGTACTCCCACAGGCAGCATACACAGTTGGGGGGCATTCTTTCAGTGCAACAGGAATTGAATATGTCATCCTCAAGATGAAACCACCAGTCCACAGACCACAAATTGTATGCCCTTGCTATACCTGTTTTTAGGTTTTCTTGCTTAT
Source organism: Luffa aegyptiaca (assembly GCA_017139565.1). Taxonomy (NCBI): domain Eukaryota; kingdom Viridiplantae; phylum Streptophyta; class Magnoliopsida; order Cucurbitales; family Cucurbitaceae; genus Luffa; species Luffa aegyptiaca. The sequence continues at coordinate 3,513,891 of CM029396.1, forward strand.
TCCATTGTCACAGCTCATTGCCTCATTACCTTATATTGTGAAAAACTATAACCAGGCTTTGCTTCTTGCCCTTCATAAGTCAAAGGTGACCGAGGAGCAGCGAAGATTTGCGATAGACAAACACGAACCACTCTTAACATTTGCTTTGAGCTGCGGAACTTACTCTTCTCCCGCGGTAATTCCTCATGTCTAAGATAGTGGGGACGTATTTACATTTTTCTAACTCAAGTCGAATTCGTCTGATGTAGGTGAGGATCTACACTGCAAGTAATATTCGGGACGATCTCCTGGAGGCACAGCGCGATTTCATTCGAGCTTCCGTAGGTGTTAGCAGCAAAGGAAGATTATTGGTACCGAAACTACTATATTGCTTCGCCAAAAACTCCGTTGACGATGCAAATTTGGCAGTATGGATATCTCATTACCTTCCTCCCCATCAAGCTGCCTTTGTTCAGGGTTGTATATCACAGAGGAGGCAAAGCCTGATCGGTTCTCGCAACTGCGGTATTCTTCCTTTCGATTCTCACTTCCGATACTTATTTTTGCCAGAGAAATCTTCATTGCAATGATATCTTCATGCATTTGTATAAATAATCACCAAATCTTCAACTCTAGTATTCTGCCTTTGGTTGCATAATGTGGGTGTAAATTATTTTTGGAAGAATTGTTAGGTAGGTGGAAATTGTGCTCCTAAGTTTTGTATATTGCATCCAAGAGGAAGGGAATTAGTTCATTTTCATATTCTAGGTGATTGATGTGCATATTTATAAAATCACAATAAGCTGTACCTTATTCTTGTACTGACCTAAGTGAACAACTTAATGATATCAAAAGACTCTTCTCAAATACTATATATGTTCTCTTGTTTAGCTCTCGATAGTGTAATGACGATCGAGAGGAGCGAGATGTGTTTAGTTTGGCTCAATCTTAGCCCTGACTACTTTAGACATTAACTTTGCGATTGAACCTCTAACTTGAGATATGTAAATTCTACGAGTTTTCTGACAATTAAATGTTAGATATGGAGGAGATGATGATTTAAAAAAAAAAAAAAAAGTTTCAAGTTAAATACCAAGTTGAATGGAATGAAAGTCAAATTTTATATTTGATTTTAAAAGTTAATGGATCAACTTGTCTACCCTATTTTCTAGAATTATTAATGTTGAATTATTTGTATGTATTCATTACATTATGGCTCTAGTAGCCATCTGTTTAATGTATACATTAAAATATCAATTTCAGCACCCTTTAATTTCTTTTGTTATTATTTTGAAGTAAATGAAAGGCTGATTATATTATTTAATTATTGAACTGTACACCATTTTTCAATTTTGGTCTAATATTTTAGAAGTTTCAATGTTTCCTTCAAAGTATGAAGAATTATTTTTAATCTCTCTACTAAAATAATAACTAAAACACAGTATATATATTATATCTTGATTGCTATAATTTTTTTTTTAATACATCAACATTTGGAGTGGAAAGATTCAAACCTCTGATCTCATGATCGAGAGTACATGTCAATTACTGTTGAGCTATGCCCGCTTTGACAATGAATTCTTTTAATAATCAATTATGTAAATCATAAAATAAGTAAAAATATTAGAAAAAATTGAAAAAATAGAACTATATTAATTACCATAATCAAAACCAACCACTAACTAACTAACTAATTACTCCTTAAAAAACAATATTTTTACCACCACTATATAAAAATACATATTATTTCAAAACATGAGCTATTCATTCAAAAATTTCCTTTGATTATAATATAAAAAGCTTATTTTTTAAATAGAAAAAAAAAAAAAATTGAGGTTGTAATTGAAGTAATTAAATAGCACAAATAATATGTAACAACAAACAAAAAATGTTCTCAAGGTCCATCATCACCATCGCCGATCAAATTGCAGATTTCAGAACACTCCACCAAACTGCAAAAACCAAAAAACTTAATCAATAATCAAAGGATGAGATTCAAATCCAATTAAAAAAAAAACAAAAGTTTTTAAGCACTTAAATAAGATACTTGTAAACATTTTATTAGAAAAATATTCTATTAGATAACTTTAATATTAAATTATTAAAAAGTTAAATTACAAGTTTAATCCATGAACTTTAAAAGTGTCAAACAAGTCTTCGAACTTTGCGTCTAATAGGTTTTTGAACTTTGAGAGGTATCCAATAGGTCTTTAAACTTTCACTTTTTTGTCCAATGAATCTTTCAACTTTCAATTTTGTGTCTAATAAGTCTTTGACCTAATTCGACATTTTCTAAAATTCCCCGGCCTACTAGATATAAAATTGAAAGTTTAGGATCACAATAGGTATAAAATTTAATTCTATATCTAATAGTTTGGTTAATTTTTAAAAATTTCAAATGTATCATAGACCTATTAGATACAAAATTAAAATTTCAAGAACCTATTAAGCATGTTTAAAGTTTAGGAACCTATTAGATATAAAATTCAAAATTTAGAGACTTTTTAAACACAAAATTGAAAGTTGAAGGACCCTAAACTATGAGATTGGTTTCAATTATACTCTTAGACTTTCAAAAGTTTCATTCTAAACATGACGGTATGCTTGCATTTGTCGTTTTTTTTTCCACTCATGTATGTGTTCGAATCTATTTACATAAGCAACAATACATGCAAACCCATCAACTAATAAATTCTAGAGATCAAACACAAACCATCTATTTACACATAAGCAACAATACATGCAAACCCGTCAAGTAATAAATTCTAGAGATCAAACACAAACGATCCAAATGATACTTGAAGGTTTTTTTTCGGTAAATTTATGGACGAAAATAACGTATTTGCATATGTATAGTTGCTTTTGTGAATAAATTTGAATACATACTTGGAAAAAACAACAAAAATACATGCAAACACATCAATTTTTGTCAATAAATTTAACGAGTATCTCCAAGAACCATTGTAAAACAAAACTTCAGAGGGTTAAAACGAAACTTTTGAAAGTTAGTTTAGGGATATTTTTAATAATTTAATCAACAAATAAATCACTAGCTACTACGTTGAGGTTTAGAGAGAGGCATACGCACCAATATTGACGACTTCGAAACCCTTGCTTGAAAACAATAATCGGTCTGCAAACATCAACGAAGAAATTCCAGAGATCAAACACGAAGAATTCGGCTAAATTTCAACAATTTTTTTGTGTGTTCATCGATTAGGGTTCAGTTTAATTTCCATCGCCATTTTCGAAGAATCTCCACATACCTCCTGATGTTGAGAGGTCCTTCTCCGGGAGATCCATCGCCGCCTCGAATGCAAGTTCCGACGCACTTGATCGTGCACGATTCCGCCTTCCTCGACTTCGGCCGTTGAATTCTCGCCTTCTTGCAGTCGCTCGGCCGCGCGCACTCGCCGGAAAGCGTCTGCGGAATGTTCGACAGCGTAGTACTTTCTTCTTGTTGTTCCGACATCATGCTGCTGCCGTTCTCGGCTGCAGCGGACGGCGCCGGCGAAGCGATCACGGCTGCGGCTGCCAAAATAGCCGCGGCGGTGGTTGCGATCCGGCAACCGGCTGTGGTTAGCGCGAGCGGGGCGGTGTATCGGACGACGGCGGCGTTCCAATTTGGATGCGCATGCGCTAGGGCTGGTGGAAACGGCGGAAATGGACCTTTTACATGACTTATCATTTTGGAGTTGTGGATTTGATTTAGACTGTGCTCTGCTCTGCTTTCGAGAATCGAATCAGCATCTTCTTCTTCTTCTTCTGGTTCTGGATAATGTGTTTGATTTTTGAAATGGTTTTGAAGATCGGCGTTGATCCACGTGTCTAGATGGATGACTTCGAAGGGGTTTCATCCTCATCTTTAACAGATAAGGAGCCAAATTAACCGCTAGGAACCTACGGTTTTTTTTTTTTTTTTTATTTATTAATCATTATTACATGTGAAGATTTTTTTTTTTTTTTTTTTTTTTATATTAATCCACGGTTTGAAATACATTTTAATTTAAATGTTTTTCAAGAATACATTTTTAAAAAAATATTTTGTATAAAAATTGTTTAGAATTTAAACATTCATATGTTTTGTTACACTTCTTCACAACTGCTTTTATACACAAGTTATTATATACTTAAAACTCTTTTTAAAAAAAAGTTGGTTTTAAGTGTTTCTCCTAAAATAATTTCAAGTGTTTCTTTTAAAATAGTTTATTTTTCAATCTCATTTTCTAATAGGTCATTTTTAATGGTTGTCAAACACTAGAAATTTTTTCAAAATGATTTTTTTTTTTCAAAATTAAACACTTAAAGTTAAACCAAACACACTCTAAATAAAAATTGTATTTAGGAGGTCTTTTAACTATGTAATAAATCCTTAAACTTTATATTTTGGAATTAATAATCCTGTAAATTTTAGTACTGTCTACTGTATCTTGAAATTTTGCTTTTGTGTCAAACATATTTAAAAGAAAATTAATGGATGTATTAGACGTGGAATTTGAATTTTGAATTTTGTACGAAATAAATCTATAAATTTAAAAAATGTTGAATACATCCTAGACTAATTAATTAGATATAAAATTGAAAGTTCAAAACGGAAGGCTTAGGGACCTATCATATATAAAATTGGACATCCAAGAATCTATTAAAAACTTTTTAAAGTCTGGGACTTTATTAAACACATAATTTCAAGTTAACACATTTACAATTTATCCTTTTTTTTTTTAAAAAAAAAAACAAACATACAAACAAACATGATAACTGTGAAGATAGTATAGTTCAAAACATGGACACAAGTAATAGGTCCCTTACCTTGGAATAGAAATTGGTCCACCTTTTATTTCCACATTTGGCACATGAATCCACCATCAAGCCGAGGTTCGCCTCTTCATCCATGTAGTTCAATTAAAACATGGGTAGAATCAAGATTCGAACCTCTGAACTTTTGATCCACATTATAAATTGAGTTGTCATGAGAGTTCTAAATGGTACTGGGTTCTAAGTGGATTGACACGTAGCCTTTTAAATGGTATCCATCTCGATATCCTAAGCCCTAAAGTCACTTGTTTTTTTTATTAAAATTAGTCATACTTAGACAATAATCACAATTAGAAGGATATTATTATATAGTTGTCACTTTTAAGAACATTAAACCGATGCAGGGGAGAGATTTAGTTCCTGAACTTTCAGATTTGTGAATATTTAGTCTAAGAACTTTTAGAAGTGTTTAATACGTCTCTAAACTTTTGATTTTGTATTTAATAAGTTTTTAAACATTCAATTTTGTATCAAATATGTCCTTGAATTTTCAATTTTCTATCCAATAGGTAGGGGTGTTCAAAAAACCCGACAACCCGACGAACCCGGACTACCCAACCCAAACCGTAAGGGTTGGGTTGGGTTAGATTTTTTTTCGGTTTGGGTTGGGTTAAAATTTCAATAAACCGAATTTTCGGTTCGGTTCGCGGGTTGCAATTTTTTTGGTTCGGTTCAACCCGAACCGAACCGAATTTTACTTTTTTTTTTAATATATATATATATATATATATATATATATATATATATATATATATAATAAACATAAACCATATGAAAAAAACCCTAAGTCCCTCCTAGCCGCACGCCTCTTCCCTGTTATGTTCCCTCCTTCTCTCGTCTTCGATCTTCTCAATTCTCAGTCTCCCCTGCAACTCTCTCTTGACTCTTCAGTTCTCTTAAGCCTTCCGTCTTCTCAGTCGCCGTCGAGGTCCGCCGCCGCCGTTGAACTCGTGTCGAGGTTCCATTTCCTTTTCCTTCCGTGGCGTTCCTCTTCCTCGTGTTGTTGCCGCTGTCGCCGTCGAGGTCCTTCGTCGTTTCCTTCAGTCCGTCGCCGTTTTCTTCCATTTCCTTTTCCTTCATTCCGTTTCCTTCAGTCCGTCGCCGTCGAGGTCCGTCGCTGTCGCAGATCTGTAATCTGTTTCATATATTTTTTTTTCCATTTCCATTTTTTTTCTGTTCTCGTTGCTGGTAGTACTCAAAGCATGAATGGAGTATTCTTGTAACAAGAGAATACCATTTTTTTCTCTAGGTTTTGAGCAGTTGTTAATGAATTTCTGTTGGAGGCTTAATTTTCTTTTTTCTTTTTTCTTTTTTTTTTTTTATATATTTTTTGTTTTCAATTTCCGTTTTTTTTTCTTTTCTGATCTGTAGCTGAATGCTTTTTATTTTTTCTGATCAAAAGAAAAATTAATTTTAAATAATTAAGAAATAAAAAAAATAGACAACCCGACAACCCAACCCAACCCTTCGGGTTGGGTTGGGTTACTACCATCACTCGGTTCATTCGGGTAGCGAACCCGACCAACCCGAAAATTCGGGTTGGTCCAAAAAACCCCCCAACCCAACCCAACCCGTGAACACCCCTACCAATAGGTCCTTGAATTTTCAATTTTCTATCCAATAGATCTATGAATTTTTGTAATTCATGGACTTATTAGACACAAAATTGAAAGTTTAGGGTTTCCATTAGACATAAAATTCAATTTTATATCCAATATATTAGTCAATTTTTAAAAATTTCGAGTATGTCAAAAACCTATTGACACAAAATTGAAAGTTTGAGAATATACTAAATATTTTTAAAGTTAAGTGAGCTAGTAGACACAAAATTGAAAGTTGAGGGGTAATTGTCAAAAATATGACAAAAAATATGGCATAAAAGAGAAATGGGACTGATTTTCAATTGGAAGACTAATGGGATTTTTAGCATAGTAAAATTACAAAAATACCCTTCATAAAAATCCCCAATTTTTAACCCTAATTCACTTTCTTATGCTCTCATCCACGATTTTCTCCCTTCTTCACGCACACAAAATTTCCACGATTGTCTCCCTTTCTTCACGCACACAGACAAGTGAGCAACGGTGACCTAGGCACGACGAGGAGGCGACGGCGACCAAGGCACGACAAGGAGGTTGGCGACTCACCAAACGACGACGATGAACGACGATCTTCACGCACGGACAGACAACGACCTTCACGCTAGCCGCGACTAATGGTGAAAATCTTCAACCAACGACAACCACTTATGCTTCCTGAATTTTTTTTCTGGTGAGGAATTTTTTTCAATTTTATACCCTTTTGTTGATGAAAAATTTTGTTCATCTTTTTTACATTGTTGCTTGAGGGAGAAGATGTGAGTTGTTTGTTGGTTTTCTTTTAGGTATTTAACTATGAATGTTTGGTTATTAGTTTGTTTTTTGTGCTCTTTCTTTCATTGGTTTGCAAGTATGATTTGTTTTGGAATGTTAGCTTTGAATTGTTGCTTAGTGCTTTGATTATGGCCAATTATTAATGATTGTAAAGCATGAATGTTTAGGTTTTTACAATCATAAATCTCCAATTTTGTGGGTGAGATGAGGTTGTCCATCCATTATGGTAAACTCATTTGGAGGTTGAATGTAATATTCTAATTTTCACTTGTTTTGTTGGTAATGGAGCTAGAACTAAGTTTCTTTTGGAGGTTGAATGTAATCTGCAATTGAGGGGGCTTTTCTTACCTTAATTTTATGCTTCTCCCCCACTTCTTCCTCGATGGGTAAAAAATTCTTGAATTTTTGTCAATTATGTTCCTGTGTTATAGTGTTGTGGACTTACTTTTCTTGTAATATTCTTTTGGTAGCACAAACATTTTTTTGGATGCTGGTGCAGCAACCTGAGGGTTATGTATTTTAAGATTTTTTTTCCTTCTTCACTTGCATTTTATCGATTACAACTTCCATTTTGTACCACTTTTGTTGAGAATAATTCTTTTACTCAGTTTTCAAGACTTTGAAAATTATGAGTCAATTTTTTTTAGCCAAGATGAGAATTTCATTCGGATTAGGAAAGACCAAAGGGCGAAGATATACACATAGGCAACATAAAATGTACTCTTTATTGAGACATGACAAAAAGAGAAAGATGAATGTGAAAGTCTCATTAGTGTCAACTAGGATCAATATGTTGTGATGTTGAAATGTTTAGCCATAAAGTGTTGTTCGTTACTTTAATTATTCTACTTTTGTATTGTCTAGTGATGGCGACGACCAGGCGACGGTGACGTCGAGCAAGTGAAGGCGACCAAACGAGGGTGACAGCAACCACAACGAAGGAGAAACAACATATTCACAACTGGAACAAGCTGACAGTGAACATTGAATTGCTCATTCCAACAATAATTGTGTATGAGTAATTGTTGGAAGGAGCAATTCAGTGTTCTACGTTGGGAGATGGTGTTTCTGTTAGGAGCTTTTCTATGGAAACTTTGGCTAGAAATGAATAAGAAATTTTTTTGTGAGAAGAATGTTAAGTTGGTTTTAAATATGGAATTGTTAGTCTTTGGTTCTTTTGTCTTGAATTTCCCTGAAAAGTTTATTTGTACTTATGGAAACTTTTGTTAGGGTCTTTATGGAATGTCAAAGGTCACCTCCTACAAGAGATGTGTTGAGATTGAATTCACTTTATAAACCATCTCTAGTTAGAAGCTTGATATGATTAAAAATGAACCTAAGGATAGTTGGCCTTGGTTGCTGCTGTCTTTATCAGGAGTAGTGAAAAGTACTAGCCTTGGTTGATACTCTTACAGAGATGAGAATTTTTCACATGAATGAAATGATACTCTGCTGCATCAACGCCTAAAGATGTTGGAGAAGCATCAAAACACGGAAACTTGGTCTTGCTTTCTCGATGCATCTTTGCCGATCAACACAACCCATTAAAAATTTGTAGATGATCCCTTCATGGTTCCAATAAAAATCTCAAAGCAATGGAAACCTAAATCAATCGGTGGATTTCTAGACACATTTTGTGGTAAAAAAAATTGTAATATTTTGTATTAAGAAACTATATTGCAATTCAAGTAAATATATGTTATATTAAATGTCCAGATGTTTGTGGCGATGCTTACTCTACAGAGATTAGTGATGGGGAATAAAATTACAGGGGATTATTCCTAAATGTCGAGATGTTTGTGAAACTTGAATAATTGTTATTGTTATATTAAATGGAGAGAAAAAAAATTCTCCCAGCGAGATTGCGAGAAAAAAAATTCTCCCAGCGAGATTGCGAGAAAAAAAATTCTCCTAGCGAGATTGCGAGAAAAAACATTCTCCCAACGAGATTGCGAGAAAAAACATTCTCCCAGCGAGATTGCGAGAAAAAAAAAATCTCCCAGCGAGATTGCGAGAAAAAAAATTCTCACAACGTGATATTGCGAGAAAAAACATTCTCCCAGCGAGATTGCGAGAAAAAAAATTCTCCCAACGAGATTGCGAGGAAAAAAAAAATTCTCCCAACGAGATTGCGAGAAAAAACATTCTCCCAACGTGATATTGCGAGAAAAAAAATTCTCCCAGCGAGATTGCAAGAAAAAAAATTCTCGCAACATGATATTGCGAGAAAAAAAATAGCAAGTCAAGCTGATATCATTTCCTGGCCTAATTTTAAACACAATTGATAGTTCATGTCATACAATAATGAAATTAACTTCTTAAACATCTCATGACGTACAACAAGGGTATTTCGTTTAACTCAAGAAATCAAACACAACTGTAATATAAGAGTTTACATTAATCTCGTACAACTGACTTTTTGGTATATGCAATTGGATTACGACATGTCAATCTATTATGACATTTTTTCCCACATCTACCGCATTTGTGCAATTTGAGAGTTTCACCAACTGATGGTATTCTCTTTTTCTGGCGTCGAACAACCCTTGCCACGAACTTGGGAGGTAACACCTTTATTTAACTTCTGAACTTGATTACTCCCAGAAATAGATTTGTTACCAAGTTCAACAACTTTAGAACTTTCAATATGTAAATCTTTGTTCCTAGGTTCAAAAATTGTAATCTTTGTGTGTGATTTCCTTACTTACAACAACACCTTTCAACAAGCCCCCTTCATATTTTCTTTGTTTCTCATCCCATACTCCACCAAATTGAACTAAAACACGAACTTGAGTCATCTTCCAATTACCACAAAATCTTTAATTCCTACAAAAAAAAAAAAAAATTAATAAAATAAATAAATTAATGAGGTTGACCCTAATAGGAGTATTGACATTTCAATTTTTCATTTCACATACTTACAACATTGTGCAAGAAAAAGTGTAAACAAACAACCAACAACATTTTTCATCAACATTCTCTTAAAAAAGGAAAAAGAAAAACGTTCTTAGTTCTTAGTCTACCCAAGAGAGGTATTAGTAAACCAAAACAAAATAAAACTAAACTATGAAGAAAGTTTCTTACCGTCTACCCAAAGAAAGCCCTCGGTGTGTTGGTTCGTGCGTGAGAGAAGAAGAAAGATCAGTTTATTTTGGCGTGAGAGAAGAAGAAGAAGAAAAATGGGTTCCATTCGTGAGAGAGGAAGAAATCTGAGTGAGAGAGAAGAAATCTGCGTGAGGGAAAGGAAAGAAGAAAGATTTGGGGATTTTACTAAGGGTATTTTTGTAATTTCACTACCCTAAAAGTCCCATTACTCTTCCAATTGAAAATCAGTCCCATTTCTCTTTAGTGCCATATTTTTTGTCCTATTTTTGACAATTACCCAAAGTTGAGACCTAATGTCACTTTTTAAAATTTGGAGACCAAATAGACACAAACCTGAAAGTTCATGGACTAAACTTGTTAATCCTATAAGTTTTTAGTAAAAATAATCAATTTTTACCATCAAACTTGTCTTGTTATATTAATTTTTACCATAAACTTTCAATTTTATCAAATTGTATCTCAAACTTAGATAAGTGTTGCAATCTTAACTTTGTCCTTGAAAAAATGTTGGAATTTTTAATACTTTTGTTTTTGCTAAAGTTAAGGGGTAAATTAGTTAAAATCGAATACAGAGTAGAAACTGCGATATTTAACTAAGTCTAGAGTTCAATTTGATGAAATTGAAAGTTTATGATGAAATTTGACCCAACATAACAATCTTCGCGGGGGATATTTTTTTTTTCCAAATTTTAAACATGCATGATGCACGTTGTGAAATTTCAAATATCTCAATAGATTCGAGTACCATTTTCTTCATTTTATTCCTGCATGAACACAGTGCATACACGGAAGCTTTTACAAGAGAGATCACATTCTCCTAGTGTATGACAACAGAAGGCAAAAATCACATTTCAACATTTGCTCATATATTATACATAAAACTGGTCATGTAAGTCCTACATTGTATCCACCTATCCAGACCTTGTATTGTACACGTGCATAAATTCTCTGCCCGACGACCGTTATTGTAAACATCGGAAGTCTCGCAGTCGATACCGAAGGTACGGTCTCTTCAATAATATCTATAACAATAGGTAATGAATAAAGGTAATGGGGGCCGGATCGAGATTGAGATCGAGCCAATTGGAACTATGTGATCAATATGTTTTCTAAGTTTCAGCTACACTTTTTCAGGAAGATCTTGTCCCTTGGTTTCGAATGGGAAGAGCACAACACAGATCCCTGACAAAAGAAATACAAAGACAAACAAAACAATGGCCATTGTTTGATGGCATCCTTTAACCAGAGTCACTGCCACGAGAGGGCATACCATTCCCCCAATTCTTCCAACAGAGCTAGCAACCCCGACGCCAGTTGTTCGGATTGAGGTCGGATATATCTGTAGTTTACATAGATTGTAAGAATGTTAATACGTTAAACCACATCAAAGAAGGAGCTTGAGAAAAACTACATAAGAATCCCGGGACATGAACATAGATTGCACCAAGAAACATAAACACGAATGGAGGAAAATTTTGGTTGGACACATTTCGAATTGAAGTGGAATAGAGGGCAGAGAAAAGAAAACTTGATAAATAAATAGCTTCTTAGTGGAGAATGAAAATCTATAACAATGAATCATGTCAGGATAGATAAATCACACAAGCAACTAACATGGAGAGTAATAGAGATTTTAGTTTTAAAGAAGAAAGGCATATGATAGGAAATTCCAAATCCACGTCAAAAACCAAGTATCAAAAGCAGACAACAACAGACCATCCTCTTAAAATATCACATTTATTATTAGGAACAGAAATAATATGAAGCTGCAGAAAAAGAACATTTATAGTTGTGATGCATGATGTGGAAATTGTCTCTTGGCAATGAATTTTAGTGTTCCAACTTACCTCGGGAGCATATATATAGACAACTGTGAATGTACATGTGATACATACGCGAGCTCCAAACAAAAGGCTTGTTGTTAAGCCGTCAACCCGATAAAATGCCAAGGGAAATAGAAATATGGCACCCAAGAAGAACATTGCAGACATCGATAACTTGCGCCCTAATTTGTCGACCATGACAGCTGATAACGCAAGACCAGGTAACTCTTCAAAGAAAATTTGATGTTAGATTATCATCCATCCACCAAACCTTTGCCCCAGACTAGAGAAAACTTTGGAACAACCAAAAGACCATTACCTGCAAAACTAGAGATAAAGACATCTCGGTATCTGACATCTTCGGGCTTGTTCAGATGTATATTAGTAGATGTACATCTACTATTCCCAGTCAACTCAGAGGTTAGCAACACAAGGCCATAATAAGAGAAGGCATTTCCAAAGAAAACCACCCACAAGAGCAATGTAGATGTAATCAGTTCTCGAGAAAGAAGCTTTAACAATGGAGAGAGACCCACCATATTAGATTTTGTTGCTTGAGAAGTTTCAACTTTAGTTTGTCTTAGAGAAAGCAAATGTACATCTTCCACAGGCATACTTTGCTCCTCAAAATCATACGAGTGACCAGAAACAAGACTGCCAGGAGGGAGAGTTGTTCTATTTCGTCGTGCTATTTTCTCTAAAATAATAGCTGCATCACTTGTTCTACCTTGTAAACAGAGATACCGTGGGGACTCTGGAGTAGATTGGTAGAAGAGTAGGAGGAGAAATGAAGGTAAAGAAGAAAGCGCGAGGAGCCACCTCCAACCTAATTTTGGCATGACCATCTGCAGATAAGAAGGTACAAAATATGGTGACTACAACCATTTTTAATGGTGTCAGCTGGAAATCACAGAGTCAAAAAAAAAATGATAGGAATTGCCACTAAGAAGACTAAATTGGTTCAAAAATCAGGTGAGCAAGCCTGCATACCTCCATGAGCAATAACTAAATTTAACCCAAATTTAAAGAAAATATTTTTGTTTCACCTTTAAATGACTATGACATCAACCACTAATGCCAACAGCCAACAGGACAGCGCATAAATTATATTTTCAACCACCACTATTGTATGCTATACGATACCACTTTGATTGACCAGATAATGAAGTTTAATTGCTGGAAACTTGTTATTGTTCATAGGTATAATTAGAAGGGGGCAGCTCCTTGTACAAATGGATTAACAGATAACAGCATAACTAACAGAGTTGTTAAGCTAATAGCTAATTTTCACTGGTCAGAACAACAGCTAACTAACAACCAATGAACTAACTAGTTAGCTGAAGCCCATTTTAAAACATTTACTAATAGTAACTAATAGTAAACTGGTTAGTTACAGAATTGAGACAAAATTAGTCTGATTGATACAGAGTAGAAACACAACATCACAGACCGTCTCCATATAGCTACAATGAAATGTTATCAAAGGGAACAACATAAATACTACATGAAAGTTAAAAGAGTAAAAAAAATCTCCAAAATTAGATATCATTTGCAAGCAGTGTCAAAGTTGATCGACCAGAAATGAACTGGGCAATGAACACAACTTCTTGTTGATATATATATATATATATATATATTTTAATGAGATCAAAATGCAGCAAGAACATGAACATATACTAAACTACAACAGAAAGCTAGATTATACCCATGCCAATGAAGCTTCAAGGATTGTTCCAATGGTCCAGAAGCCTTGAAAAACAACCATCCAAGTGCCTCTTTCAGGAGCAGGAATGAATTCCAAGAACCAGGACGCAAGTACAGGGCCACCTCCCAAGCCAATGCCAACTAGACAGCGAAGAATTAACAAAGATGTATAATTTGGGGCAAAAGCACTTAGAAATCCAGCAACAGAAGTGATTGTGGCTGTAATGAAGAAACCTTTCCTGAATGAGAAAGGTTAAAAATGAAAAATTAAAGGAAATGTACGATCACCAAGACTGAACGAAAAAAAAAAATAACGCAACGAAATTCAAAGATATATAATTTGGGGCAAAAGAACTTGGAATCAAGCAACAAATGTGATTGTTGCCGTAATGAAGAAATCTATCCTGAATAAGATAAGTTCAAAACAAAAAACAAGTAAAATAGAACCACCAAGCCTGTCATAAAAGTTCAATTCCATATCATAAAAATTCAATTGCAATGTTTTGAATACAACATAATATTAGTTGAAAGATTAGGAAAAAAAAAATTCTTCAAATCTGAACCATAAGAACCATTAAAAAGGAAGTGGAAGCAAAGGACGTAAGTATATTGCACAAATAGCATTAACAAGTGGAAGAAAGTCGCATCATCAAGCATACACATACATTAATGAAAGTGAAGTGATATTAGAATAAAGGACACCTGCCTTCGTCCGTATTTATCAGAAACTATTCCCCATGAATAGGCCCCAACTAACATGCCTGCAAAAACCACACTGGTGATCAAAGACTCTTCATGAGGAGAAAGGTTCCACTCAGACTGAACTGCAGGTCCAACAAAGGAGAGTAACATCATTTCCATAGCTTCTGAAACCCATCCCATCCCAGCATAAGCAAGCACAAGAATTTGGAAAGTCCCAAAACCCATGTATACAAGAGCTTCATCAATAGTGTACCTCGGACTTTCACCTCCATCTTCCACCTTACAAGACAATAAATGCACACTGATTACTGACAAGTATCATAAAAATGGTTCATGCGAGGAATTTCCACTAATCTAAAGATCTCATAGTTCTTTGCTTCTAAGAATATATTAAATTGACCCTTATGACACAGTTGCTGATGTCTATGGTGTTAAAAACTTTGATGATAACTCAGAACTCAAAGACATAGTTGTTCAGTTTCTTTCAAAACATTGATCTTAAGAGATGGTTGAACACAACTTGAAGACATAAAACCTTCCTGCAAACTTCTAGATGTATTGGTAGACAGACTCGTTTCTGTCTCCAGAAAATCAAAGTGAATACTGAATTCTACATCCAAGTCTTCTTATGGACTATTTATCCCGTTATTTGGGTAGCTACATAATGTCTTCAGCTTCCAAATTGAAACCAACGGTGCACCGTTTCATCAACAAGAAAATAAAAAACTACCTTCGAAATTTGAGCTCAAAAGACCCATAAATAAAGTACGCAGCATATGAAAACCATTCGCTCAATTTCTAAAAGCGATTATCACAACATCTAAGTTGACCCACGTTCAATTCCTCACTAGAATACACCCCAGCCATAACAAGTCACTCAATCATAAGGAGTTTTCAAAACGAAAACCAAATCAAAACAAACAGCTTAGTACGAGAATGCAACCCTAAATTAGATAAAGAACAAGACAAGTAGAAACCCAGTTGACCAATTTGCAAGAAAAGCCCCAACACATATGCTACAACCACGACAATCCGATCCCAGCAGAAGAGTGTTCGTCACTTTCGTTCAATCCCCATTTCGAGTTTTTTAAATTTAATTCACCATTCGGAAAAGAAAACGCGAGACGCCAAAATCATGGGAAAGGATAACAAACGAACAAATCTATCTATAACCGAAAGAAAAATCCATAGCTAGCCGGCTAACAACACGATTGATTCTCCAGTAAATTCAAAAGTTGAAAAGATGCCAAATGATGAAGATAGAAAGAAGATGAACCTGATATTGTTCTTCAGAAATAACAAAGGAGCGTTCCTCCATTTCCATTCCCTGAATCGATCGTGGGATCTGAAGATATAGTACGTTTTGAAGACTGCGACGTGATGTACAAACAAGAAGAGTTTGGCTGTTTCGTCCCTCTACCTATGGGGTCTATATTGTATTTAGTTTAAAACGAAAATCAAAACCTTCAAATAAGTGCTTTTAAGCATCAAAATGCTAAATTATAAAAAATACCCCTCAACTCTCCGTTTGTTTTAAAAATACCATGAACTTTGAAAAGTTTCAAAAAATACTCCTCAACTTTAAGAAACGTTCAAAAATGTCTTTACCGTTAAGTTTTGGATGGAAACAGTTAAAGTTTCAGTTTCATTAATACTCTTGAACTTTCAAAAAATTTCAAAAATATCCTTATTGAAAAATGTTTTTTTTCTCTCTCTCTAAATTCTTTCTCCATAAAAATTTAGAGAGAGAAAAAAAAAATAGAGAGAGAAATGTATTAATTTTCATGGAGAAAGAATTTAAAGAGAGAGAAAAAAAAACATTTTTCAATAAGGATATTTTTGATTTTTTTTGAAAGTTCAAGGGTATTAATGAAACTGAAACTTTCACGGTTTCCATCCAAAACTTAACGGTAAAAGCATTTTTGAACATTTCTTAAAGTTCAAGGGTATTTTTGAAACTTTTTAAAGTTCAAGGATATTTTTGAAACAAACCCCGTAGTTCAAGGGTATTTTTATAATTCTTCAAAAACCCCATAGTTCAAGGGTATTTTTATAATTTAGTTTTATAAAAAATACCCTTGAACTATGGGGTTGGTTTCGATTATACTTCTAACCTTTCAAAAGTTTCATTTTAGTCTTTAAAGTTTGAAGTTTGTTTCAAAACAACCGTTGAAGACATTTTTTCGTTAATTTTATGGACGAAAAATGACGGGGTTGCATATGTATTGTTGCTTATGTGAACATATTTGAACATGTACATGGAAAAAACAATAAAAACACATGCAAACACATCATTTTTCGTCCATAAATTTAACGGAAAATATCTCTAAGGGTCGTTTTGAAACAAAGTTCAAACTTTGAGAGCTAAAATGAAACTTTCGAAAGTTAGGGGTATAATTGAAACTGACCCCATAGTTCATAAGTATTTTTGATAATTTAACGTGCTTTTAAGTGCTTCTAACTTTATGTTTCAAAAAGAAAAAAAGAAAAGAAAAGAAAAATAGTATTAAACAATAAAAGTAAGGTTAAATTACAAGTTCAGTCATCGAACTTTTAGTATTGTGTCCATTTAGTATTTAAAAAGTGTCAAATAAGCTTTTGAACTTTCAATTTTGTGTCCAACAAGTCCCTTAACTTTAAAAAGTATTCGATAAGGTTTTTTTTATACATTATCCAATAAGTTCTTAAACTTTCACTTTTGTGTTCAGCAAATCCCTCAACTTTCAATCTTGAGTCTAATAGATCCTTCACCTATTCGATATTTATAAAAATTTGTAGACCTACTAGACACAAAATTAGAAGTTTAGGGTCCCATTAGACATAAACTTCAATTTAAGTCTAATAGATTAGTTAACTTTTACAAATTTAGAATATGTCACAGGCTTGTTAGATACAAAATCGAAAGTTCAAGGATCTATTAAACATTTTTAAAGTTAGAATATCTATTAGACATAAAATTAAAAGTCCATGGACCTATTAGATACTTTTTATAGTTTAAGAACCAATTAGACATATGGACTAAACTTGTAATTTAACTTACAAGTAACTATACATAGTAGACCTTATAATCGAATAATCAATTAATTTTGCTATCGTTTTAAAAAATACTCATATTCTTTTACAAGTTGCAATATTATCTTTGACTCTTTATAAACATTTCAATACTACTTTTACAGGACAAATCCGTTAGAAAGATTATCTTTGACTCTTTATAAATGTTTCAAAATTACTATCAGAGAATAAATCCATTAGAATGTTGGACGGAAAGTTGATATGGTGATGACTTGGGAACAACGTGATAATTTAAGTGCTTGTTTATATTAATTTGAAAAGAGCAACGTTCGATCACACCAACTTTTTGTTTAACATTCTAATTGATTTGTATAGTTTTTGAAACATTTATGAAATTAAAGGTCAAAGGGTAATATTGCAACTTTTGAAATAATAAAGTATTTTTTAGTCAAATGTGAAAGTTAGGGCTATTATAATGTAGCGAACAATCAAATACCACACCTTTTATTTAAAAAGGTAATTTTGACTACTTTTGGTAAAAATACTTTTATTACGTCTGAAAATTACTTATTCTTCAAAATCCTCATGTTTGGGAATAATATAAATGTATTTTGAGAAAGGCCAAAAGTATTTAGTAAAGTTTTGTCAAGAAGTACAAGCTCTCTATCAAGGTAAAATCAAGCATCAAATTTAAAGTCAATTTTACAAATTTAGAATATGTCAGAGACCTATTAGATATAAAATTGAAAGTTCAATGATCTATTGATATTTTTAAAGTTTAGGATCTATTAGACGTAAAATTAAAAATCCAATAACCTATTAGATACTTTTTTAAAATTTATTAACCAATTTTACATGAGAATCAAACTTGTAATTTAACTTAAAAGTAACTCTACATAGTTTAACCAATGAATTTTGCTTTTAGTTAAAAAAAAAAAAAAAAAAAAATTTGCTTTTGTTTAAAAAATATACATATTCTTTCAAAAAGTTGCAATATTATTTGACTCTTTATAAATGTTTGAAAGTGACTATTAGAGAATAAATCCTCATTAGAATATTGGATGAAAAGTTGATATGACGATGACCTGAAACAACGTGATAACTTAAGTGTTTGTCTAGATTAAGTCGAAAAGAACAACGTTTGTCTAAATTTAATCTTTGAATTTTTAGGGTTGTTTTTAATAGATGATTCAACTTTAAAAGTACTCTAATAGATTTCTAGACCTTCAATTTTATGCTTAATAGTTCCTTTAACTTGAAAAATGTTTAATAAGTCATTTAACTTTTAATTTTGTGTTAACATGTTATTGATTTATTCAATGTTTTTAAAAATTCAGATACTTATTAGATACAAAGTTCAATTCCATGTCTAATAGAATCCTAATGCTTTAATTCTGTGTTCAATAAGTCTATAATTTTTTACAAATTTTTAATATGTTAGAAACCTTTAGATACAAAATTGAAAGTTTATGACTAAAACATAGAATTCGAAGTTTATAAATTTGTTGGACATTCTTTTTACAACATGTGGGAGTGAAGGAATTTGAACTATAGACATCTCGGTCATTAGTACAAGTTTTATGTTAGCTATGTTCATGTTGGCATTTATGATACATATTTAAAACATAACATATTATATACCATCTTAAAAATTTAGCTACTAAAACTTATAATTTTTTTGTTTTTTTTTTTGAGAAGACTAAAACTTATAATTTAATTCATGCAAAATGAATGACTTGCATAATTAAAACTAGCTTGCTTTTCAAAAAAAAAAAAAAAAAAAAATTAAAACTAGCTTGAAGTATTGTGATTTATAAAATTGAGTTGGAATTGAAAACTATAGGATAACTGCTCCATTTTGATTTACATGTGTGACAATGAATTGACAACAATAATTATTTTTTTTTTCTCTCTCTCTCTTTAATGAAAATATCCAACAATATATATATATATATTTTTTAGAAGAATATCCAACAATAATTGTACGATGAAAGTGATGTATGGTGTATTTATATGAAGGCCTATAATTTCCCTCCCTTTAAATTTATATATTTAAATTGATTAAATTACACATTTGATTGTTAGTTTGGAGAAAATTAAATTTTTTTTATTTAGGTTAAGTTAGAATTCTATCGTTATGGTTCGATAAAATCTCATAAATAGTCTCTACCAGTCACTTCATCTCTATTATCTCATTTGATACATTTTATTTTTATCTCTCCCTTAATCATCTAGAAAATGATGACAATGAGTTAAGGGATGACTGGTGACAAGAGATATAAAGCCAAAATAAATTTAGCTTAGTGGTAAATAACATATACTCTCGATCAAGAGATAAGTCCTCTACCCCAAATGTTGTATCACAAAATAATAATAAGGTTAAATTACATGTTTAGTCCTTAACTTCTAGGGTTGTGTCAATTTAGTTCCAGAACTTTAAAAAGTTTCAAATAGGTCATCTAACTTTTAATTTTGTGTCAATAAGTCCCTAAAACCTTAAACTTTCAATTTTATGTCCAACAGGTCCCTCAACTTTAAATTTTGTATCTAATAAGTCCTTGACCTATTCAACATTTTTTAAAATTTACAAATGTACTAATACAAAATTGAAAGTTTAGAGTCTCAATAGACATAAAATTCAATTATATATATATATATATATATATATTAGATTGGTTAATTTTTAAAAATCTTGAATATGTCATAGACTTACTAGATACAAAATTGAAAATTCATGAACATATTAGACATTTTTAAAGTTCAGGGACCTATTAAAAGTAAAATTGAAAGTTCAAGAAATTATTAAACACTTTTTAAAGTTCATGGACTTAATTGATACAAACTTAAAGTGTAGGAACCAAATTTGTAATAAAACATAATAATAATAATAATAAACCTTTTTTTTTTTTTTTTTTTTAAATAAAACTGTCAAAATCGTTAAAGTGGGTTGTTGTAATTGTCACTGTCTTTTCGTTATTGAAAAAACAAGCGGGTTTTCTACTAAATTTATTGAAGTTTAATAACTCTCATCACTTTCAAATTTTTTTATTTTTTATTTTTATTTTTTTTCAGTAATCTTACAAAATTTATGCTTAAAATATGTAAACAGCAGCTAAATTGGTAACTTTTTAGAGTACATGAATCAAAATGAACATTTTGAAAATACATAGACCAAAATGAACCGAGGTCTGAACTCAAAAAAGAAAAAAGAAAAAAGAAAAAAGAATCCAGTCCAAAGCAGTGACAAAAATGAACATTTTAAAAGTACATAAAAAAAAAATGAACCAAAACCAAAAGCAGAGTCATCAAAATAATATTTAAACCTATCTATATTATCTAGGCAGCACTATTAGATATGTGGTATATTATATATATATATATATATATATCACATCAATTGGATTGTTATAATTTAGTCTCTATGGTTTGAGCTTACTTTTAGTTTGGTCTCTATAATTTTAAAAATTTTAATTTGGTCTTTAAAGTTTGGTTAACCCTTCACAAATCGTCCACAAATGATCTTCACGAGTAATCTAGTTTGAAGAACAAAAAGTATGTAGCTAAAACGAGCTTGAGTGACGGTAATTAACATGTAATCTCAATCCCGAGAAAAGAGAGGTGGAAACAAAAGTGCTATTTCAAAAATCAATCAAATTTTTACTCTTACAAAGAAAAAAAAAAAAAAAAAAAAAACTCACGGCAACCTGATTTAGCGAGAAAACAAAACCCTTTCCCGGGAAAATTCTTGTCCCAAATGCTCCGATAAGCTCCAATGACCAATCCACTGCCTCTCTATCTCCTTCATCGTTGAAATTTCTTGTTTGTTTAATCTTCCGGTTGCGAACGCCGATGGCCGCCTGTTTCAGGAGAGAAATGCAGGCAAATGCGGACTCTGACTGTGACATCTCCGGTAGTTTCTTTTCCTTTTTTTTTTTTTTTTCCCCTTCAATGTTGATGATTAATGGAGTGGATTTGTCTTCTAATCTGATCGGTACAGAGGATGAAGATTTTGATTCAATTGAAGGAGCTTCAGAGGAAAAGGTTTGCATCTTGTTCTCACTAATCACATTTGTTTACCCTTAATCTTGTTCCGGTTTGTAGTTTTTTCTTTTAATTATTATTTATTTTTAATGTTTTCACTCCTCGTTTTGTCTTTGATGTCGATCTCCAGGGCTTTGATTTTTGTATTTCTTTTTTAATAATTAGTGACATTTTCGTCAAATTTGTGTTTGCCATTTCTATAAATTACGTGCAAGTTTTGAACTTATTCTCCAACTCTGACTTAAATGAAATATTTATTGGTCATGAAATTGACTTTGGATTAAATGGTAGTGGCTACTTGGAAGTGGTCTAAAAGCAGTTTCTGGGTTTTAGAATGAAAATCAGGAAAAACATAAGCATGATAAGAATTGAGTGAAAACATGTTTGGATGAGTGCTGTTTTAAGTTGTTTTCACGGAATACCTAATTTTTCTTAAAGATAATTGAAGTTGTTTTTGCTTCTACACTTTCAGGCTTTAAATTATCTTTACTCTTACATCATTTATTTGATAATAACTTCCAAACAATCTTACGTCTGGAAGTTGGGTTTCATGTCTTAGTCTTTTCTCGTCCATTTTTAGCTATTTTTTTTTTTTCTGAAATCAAGATATTTGATATGTTAACTATTTTGTTTTCTTATATTTTCTAAGAAACACCTCTGAATCAAGAGAAAAGAAGTTGGTTTCTCCTTTATTTAAGAAGCTAAGAAAGAATTTGGAGTGCTATTTTCAAATTTTTTTCGCTATCACTTGTTTAATGAGATTATTTATTTAGAGTCACTATGAGATTAATTCTATTTCTTGTTGGTGAGCTTTGTTGTAAATGTTTTGTAAATGTTTTTTTAGACTATGTTTTAGCTTTAGATGCTATGCTTATTGCTTCATGGGCTTTTAGTTTGTAACTTCTCGAATATCAATAAAAATTTGTGCTTTTCATTCTAAAAAAATAATACTTGATTTTGTCCATTCTTAGATGTGATTCTTCTGTTAAGGATGGATTATTTTTTGTGTGTTTTTTGTCCTTGTTACAAATTTATCTAATTTGACTAATATTTCTTGACACGTTGTTAGGAAGAACTTCAGCCCAATTTAGGACTGGAAAGGCTCAAAGGTGAAGTGCTTTCTTTTCTGTATCCTATTACGAGGCAATGTAACTTGGAAAATGATTTTTATTACTTTTCTTCATCTTACCTCCTTTTATTTACTGGAGGTGGATTCTAAAAGTCCTCTACTGATAACTTAACAATAGCCACTTTGCATATCTTTCGTTCATGTTCTGATCATTAACTGCCTCACTATACTATTCAATAATAATACTTTTTCTAAAGGGAGCAGCTAATGGCTGTGAGAGTGGCCCATATTTTGTGTCTTCTAGTATCCTTCTCCTCTAATTTAAAATTATACTGGTTATTATATCTTTGGGAAGGTGAGCAATGTGCTTTCGAATTCTCCCCTGCCTCTGATGCTAAAAGGTTAAATGAAGATAGCCCTCCTGGTTGTCCAAGTAAAAGGCACAGGGGTGTATGCTCATGGTTTCCTCTAAACAAAGAAGCCAAGGTAGTTAAGGTTCTGAATAATAGTGCTTCCTGTTCTTCATCCCATATAACTTACTCTGAAGCATGCAGCTCAGATAAAGGTACTACCCTCATTCATAGTTAATTGTGGGAAATTTTCCCTGTAAGCATTATAAGCTCATTTTTGCTTGGTCTTTGATGGTTAACAGGTCCTGAAGTAGGGAGACTTATTATAGGAATGTCTCCATGGTTTAATTATGTTTCCACTCATTAATGTTTTAAAAGACTAAAAGCACATTGAAGCTTTTTTTCTTTGAAGAGGTAAGATATAAGTTTTGAAGTGATACGAGGCATAAGCCTGAGTTTAAATTGAAGAACATTGGAAAATCATTAGAAAAAAAAAAAAAAAGAAGAAAAGAGTAAAAACAAGCGTCACTCAACGTAATGGTTAGATTGAAGCTTTTTTAAATATATATATTTTTTGTTTGAATAGAAAAGCTCACATTTATCAATTGTCACTTTTTCTTTTAATAGCTATTATAAAAGATTCTTAACATCATTGGTGTACTTTGTAATTTTTTTCATTAATGTTTCTTTAAATGGTGGTCGTCAAAGTAATTATGAGCTACATTACTGCAACTAATGATGCATTGGCATGAATACGTAAGTGGATTTTTATGTTTTTGAAGAACAAATGGTAAAATGTTATTTGTATTCTAGCCATTTCACGAGGCATAAAGTCTCTTAGCTTGAGTGCACTTTTATGTAGGCGCAGCCCTCTTATGATCAAAGAAGGCAAAAGAGTCATGGCTATAGATTTGAGTTGCCTCAAGGTGTAAGCCGTTTAAAATATAGCAACACATATCTTTCTATTCCATGATTAATACTATAAAAAGTGTTTTCGCGGCATGGGCTTGAGCTGGAGGATGTCATAGCTTCCCTTTCTTTATTTTCTATGGAAATCATCTCTCGTTTTTTTTCTTCTTTAAATTATCTCTTTAGATAACGTTTCTCAATCCACTTCATTTTCATTTTCATTTAAGCTATTACACCCTTCAAGTGGTACGAGCAAAATACTTGGCTTATTGAATCATTTGATTGATCATTTGGTATTACAACTTCATTATTCCTGGCATTTGTTAGTTGGTGGAAGAGAGAGAACTATGTCATATGTTGCTTTCTTTATGTTTTTAAGAGAACGAGGGAAATACTAGATAGAGAGAGGAGTGTACCCCTGACGCATGTTTACTGTTCAATAGAACTGTTCTTATTGAATCAAAAGATGCAGATGCTCATAGACCATAAGGCAAAAGCATTATGCTAGTTGAAATTTGAATGAATTTTGCTTGCAGTTGTTAAGATTGGTTACTTGAATCCATCTATTTTAGTTGGTCGGAATTAAGCCATTTTCCATATGCGACCCAATTAATTACAAATAGCATTTATGATGATAATGCTCTATGGCTGATCATTTTTCTTTACATGTTACTAATTTCTTAATATTTGTGATCTTCTGTTGGGATTGATTATCAAATCAACTGCTGCAGGAATCAGAGGCAAAGCCAAACCTAAATTTACGTTTCATTCACAGAGGAGAGAACTGTCATGCTCTGTTATTCGCGAGGATAGACTCTGCTCAGCACCCATATCCAAGGTTCATAATTTGTCTGATACCTTTGATGCTGTTATATCAAGAACTGAGAAGTATCCAGTTGCAGAATGTATCGAAGATTTTGTGGAAGAATATGAAGACCAATCTGATGTAGGACCTGCAGAGAAGTGTGGAAATACTGAGAATTCGATTGCTGAGCTTTTAGATGGCCTTAAAGATAAGAGTGGCCTGGGGGGTGGACGTCCCGAATGGGTCTGTTTCCATTTTAACTTTCTGAAGCATTTTAATATCTTTTTTTTTTTTTGAAGCATTTTAATATCTATTAGTATATCTTAGTAAAGATAAATATGCAGAAGCAGAACTTTAACATAATAACTACTAAAATGCAAATTTTTTAAGTAAAAATGAGAAACCTAATCTTGAGATTAGGGACTGAAATATCTTACAATATAAAAAAATACGATAGGTTACTAAGCATTCAAAAGGTTTAGTTCTATCCAAAGACTAATCCAATAATATGCCTCCTCCTAATCCTTTCAATCCACTTATTAAATGACTAATAGGCCCCTAATACGTCCAACATTTTCCCTAACTGCAGTCCTAATGTGATGACAAAACTTTTTGATCCATTATTTGGTTGATTTTCTTGATTGTTTTTTAGTCACATTTCTCGACCAACTTTTTTGATTGTTTTATTGATTTTGATGCATAGTAATCAGTTTGATTTCGTAACTTGATGGATTGTAGAAATTGAGAGCAGAAACTCACTTTTTGATCAATGTCAATCTAGGATTGGAATCCTAATCAAAAGGATCACACATAAAAACCCAGCCCAATCAACATGGAGACTGCAAGAAAATATTACAAAAAGGAGCCCTAGCTGTTGGTAATCAAGGAAAAAGGGCAACAGATAACTACAAAAAGGCTTAGAAGTAAGAACGTCAAACCCCATATCTCCTCCCACGAACTTTCTTTACTCGAGAAAGTTTCTCCCAAATCTTCCCTATCAATGCCCTTTATCTTGAGGAGAATATAGAACATCTTTATCATTGAACACAGCTCAAACACAAAACTAAAATTTTCATTTTTGAATATATAGAGAAGGAAATGTATAAGGTACTGAAAGCCTCCAAGTTTTTCATATTGTCATTAGATGAATTTTGTAGTTGTGAAAGGCTCCAAAAGACTTAATCGAATCCACTTGTTAAGTAAGAAAGAGAAAAGTGTCAAATGTCACATAGATAAATAGTTAAATGCAAGTATTAGACTCTCTTTAGCTTTATTGTTGTACTACAATTTCTTGTATACAACCACCATTCTCAGTTAAATTTTGTTTGCTGTAGTGTAGGCAAGTTGGAGGGAGAATGCTCCCAATTGCTGAGAAGAGAGCTCTTGTTGCACTTGGAGATAAAAGTGCTGACAGTGAAGGCTCCCATACTTCCGTGGATACCGAATCATCAAGTGACCATGAGGTATGTTTTTATGGTGTTGCAAATGGTTTATTTTGCTTGGTGAGTAAATTATTATCCTGATATGCTTGTGCAGGTCAATGATCAGAAGTTGAAGCTTGCTGGCCCATGTACGAAGGAGCAATCAATTACAGATAGGTTTGAGGAAGCTTTAGTTGCTGCATGCATGGACGCTGAAATGACTCTTGGCTTGGTGCCAAATCCAGTAGGGTAAAAACAAAGACTATATTTGTTATCCCCTATAATTTTGTGCTGAAGGTCTTTGCCAAAATTGAATTCAACATGTAATTTCGGGTCGATTGACTCAGTACCTGCCTCCTGTCAATTGCACAGAATTGGCTTATTTGGAAAGTTGCAGCGAGTCATGCAGAGTGAAAAAGAAAGAGAGATGAATTTCTTGAATGGGTTGCATTGCAACACAATTCCAAATGGTAAAAGCATCAATACTTCAAAATCCTTCCCTCAAGTTCATACCTTAATTTTCTAACATCTCTTTTAACGCGATAGGCTGCATCGATGTAAAAATCCTATCGAGATCCTTGGATGCAAAGTTAACAGTATGCTCTTGCCTCTTTATAGACATGGAGGTATACAAGTGTAATATGATTTTTTTTTACATCTTTCTCATAGATTATGAATTTCAGTTGATATTACAACTGAAGATGAATAAAATTGCCTATTTGGATTCAAATATGTCGGGATCGAATAAGTGAATTAGCATTTGAAATTAGGATGTAGTACCCTTTCCTGCTCTCTCATTATCCTGTTATTTCTTTTTTCCTCTTCTTTTCCTTCTTCTTCTATTTTATTTTATTTATTTTAAGTTGATGAATCTTGTCAACATGGAGAGGAGGAAATGGAAATTATTGTGTATTTGTTGTGATTGAGGAGAAAAGAAACACTAGAGCCTTTGTTCTTTCTTGTCATGGATTCGTTTCCCTTTTCGTTGTTCCTGATTTGCCTGTTTTAATACTGCCCTTAAACTTAAGTGCAAGTGTAACACGTTTGGTGAGGAATTTATCGTTCCCGCTTCAAATAGTCTCTTCATTAAATTTCTTGCTCCAATACCTTTGCTGAAATGAGACTTCTATCATTTGATTTTGAAGCACTCTCTGTTGCGAAATGACGACGAAGCCTTGGCAGCGGAAGCAGAAAAAAGGACAGTTATTTTCAGTCCAAGAGTTTGCAGCCATGTCGAACTTGAAGTTGGGAACTTGATTCGTATCAATCCCCCATGGTACTATTTTCATTCATCAGTGACAACACTCCGATTCGATTGTGAGAAATGTTATCTCGTTTCGACACTCAAACGAGTCTTAATTTGCAGGAAGGAAGTACGGGTGGATCATGCTCACAACATTATGTTGTCAACATATTTCTCCCAACTCACTTGAGATCTTCATGGAAGGAATGTTGCAGATTGGCCTGATTAAGTCACAAACCAATGTAAGATATTTCTCATTTTGTTTACACCTATAGGTCCTCATTTTACAGAGAGTATGAAGTTTGATACATTTTTTCCCCTGACTAGAAATGTATAATAGTTATAGGTTTTAAAATATATAGTTGTTCCTACCCTAGAAGTGTAATGGTGATGCTCTGTTTTGTTTCATTTTTCTTAAGGATGTTTTTTGTGAAGGGTGTAAAAAATCAAAACGATGTGGGATTGTTGTGGCTTTTAAAATAATGGCGGAAAACTGTGCTTATAGGAAAATCAACAGAAAATCAGCGTCATATAAAACAGATTAATGTTTGGTAAGTTTCAATTTTAAACCTAAAAAATCAAGTCACAGTGTTTAGTAAATTGAAACGAAATTTTTGTGGTTTAGCTATAATGACCAAAGTAGGTATATTATTCTAATTATTTAAAACTTTTATAGTTTAAACTACAAATTATATTTTGTTATTATTTAAATTATTATATGATAAAAGACTAGAGAGAATAATTGTAATATAAAATTGTAATGAACAAATAATATTCCAACTTCAGTTCAAACAAAATGTAAGAAGAAAAGAAAAATATTGTTATATGTATATATTTTGCTCTAATCAAACTTGTAGCTTTTTTTTTTTTTTTTTTTGGACAATATATGGGAAGTGAAGGGATTCGAACCACAAATCTCTTGGTCGTTAGTACAACTTTATGCTAATTGAACTATCTTGTTGGCATCAAACTTGTAGCTTATATTGTATTTTAGAGTTCTAATTCTTGAATGTGAAGATAATGGTTGATGGTGCAAAGAAAATCATAAACCTTGGTGTTTTCACTTTAATTTACTTCAAGTTCAATGATTCCCAAAACTGTATATAAGCTTCGATGTTTGATAAGGCTCGAGAAATTGAAAAAAAAAAATAGGTGGAAGCTTGGATAAGTTTTTTTTTTTTTTTTTTCAATTTCTCGAGCCTTATCAAACAAGTTTTTTTTTTTTTTTTTTTTTTTTTTTGAAGAACAAAGCTTGGATAAGTTAAGGCAAGATGAATTGAATATATATATATATATATATATATATATATATATAGGCTATTTTGAGGAATCATTAAAAAAGAGGCACTTTATTATTTAGAAAACTAAGAACAAAAGCTAGTATTTTCAAAAAAAAAAAAAAAAAAAGAAAAAAGAAAAACTAAGAACAAAAGCTAGTATTCAAGAGATTTTGGAAATCAAAGAATTTTAAAAGTAATTTTGTATAAACTTTTTAAAAAATCAGTATTATCAAACACCCAAAATGGTTAGCATTTTTCAAAATTTTATTTTGCGCGTTTCCATTGCAATCCTAAACTCACCCTAGATAATAGATTTGGTTATTTTGACATTCTTAATGTGACTGCATGATAAAAAAAAATAAAAAGAATTTAGGGTGTTTTGGTATCTTATCTCGATCCAATTACTTGTTTCTAGATTCATTGAATTAAAGGACTTTAGGTCTTGTTTAGTATTCAACGATACTAAATTATTACAATTTAGCTGTATTGACTAAAGTAGACAAGTTATTTCAATTATTTTTGTTCAATCTAAATTATTTGGTAAAAGTTTAGAAAAAAAAATTGTTATACAGAAATTAAATTAATCCAAATTTCTTTCATATAAGAGAACAAACTAAATCGTAATTAAGTAACTCTTCAAATATAAAAAAGAAAAAATCTTATACCTCTCTTACTTCACGACCCATGGAGAAACATTTTCATCCAAAACTTAATGATAAGAATATTTTTGAACTTTTTTTTTATTACTTTTAATAAAAGTTTAAGACTGTTAATGAAACGAATTATATATATATTATAATTTAGCCATCAAGTAATTAAAAGAAACCCATCGGGTCTACAACTGAGAAGCGAAAAGACTATGAATCGAATCAACCAAAAATCAAAGAATCAAACTGACTCTTTTCTTTTTTGGTAACATGTGAGAGCGAAAGATTCGAACCACAGACCCTTTGATTATTAGTACAAACTTCATGCCAATTATCCAACCACCTATTACTTACAAAATGAACATAAATTTGAAACTTCAATAATCTGGACACTTTTCAAAGTAGAGAAACGTGGAAGTTGTATGACTAATCTGACCGATAATTTTTCAACAAACCGATGGACCATCAACAAAATTCTCAGAACCAATCAATCAAAAACCCTCTCTAATTCTCTCTCCCAACCGCGAACGGCGACCATCGACGGCAACGTCACCGGCAACCACCTGAAAAACGCCGAAGAACTCACTCTCTACGCTACCAGAAATCTCAATCAGCGACCCACCGAAAATCTCCCTCCATTTCATCATACCCACGAGCCACAAGAATCTCTGCACCTAACAGATCGCCAACAAAAGGAAACCCATCTCTCCAAATTTTGGTTTGCGCAGATCTGGAAAACGGGGTTACATTTCTTCGCGTTTTCTTTCCAATTTGTTCCATTTCATTTGATGTCTTGTTAGTTTTCTCTTTAGACTACTGTAGTTTAATTGCTTGCAGCGTATTAGAGATATCATTGTGCAAATTCCCTAACTCCCAATTAGAACCTAAAATAATATTGCATTTCAAGAAGTTGCAACGGAACTTGGTAGAACTTACATGGTCTTTGCCAGTTAACTTCACTGTGGAACTCTCAGGGCTAGCAACTGCACCATCTATGCATGATAAATGGGATAGATGTGGCTGATAAATAGAAATATGATCTACTTGATCATGGTTGATGTAATGGAAATACTTGCACTAATAACAATTCCAATTGAAGTGGATTTAAAGAAGTTGCTATGGATGATGACCACCTACCTAGGATTTAATATCCTAAGAGTTTCCTTGGCAACCAAATGTAGTAGGGTTAGATGGTTGTTCTGTGAGATTAGTTGAGGTGCGCGTAAGCTGGTGATAATGACTGTTAGATACATCAAATTAAGTTGGACAGGACGTCTATTATAGTTAGTTGGAAAAATTAGATTATCACCATTGGTCATTGGACAAGTCTTTGTCAAATATGGGACATGCTATCATTTCCCGTGATGATTTGTGGTGGAACATAAATCACCTAGAAATAAGGCATACCATGCTTTGAATTTTTTTCGTGTTCATTCATAGTCAATTAGTAAGCCATAACAAAGAAAAAAAAAGACTGCCATCAGTGTAGATGTCAAAATTCCTCTGTCAACATCCAATGTCTTACTGAGCGAAAAGG
The DNA here is from genome assembly GCA_017139565.1 of Luffa aegyptiaca. Lineage (NCBI taxonomy): Eukaryota > Viridiplantae > Streptophyta > Magnoliopsida > Cucurbitales > Cucurbitaceae > Luffa > Luffa aegyptiaca. The sequence continues at coordinate 3,544,705 of CM029396.1, forward strand.
TTGTTTGAGTTGTTTGAATAACAACTATGTGTTGCTGAAGGTACTCTGATGCTCAAGTTAGAGGTTGGTAATCAGTTTGGAAAAGTATTAGTTTGTAGAGAATGTGTGAAGTAGCAACATCATACCCGACTCTTGTGGACAGAACATTGTTTAATGTTTATAACTAAGTGTTGAGTCTAATTTTCATGTTTGCTTTCAAATGTGGTTATTTTCAGAGGCTAGTATTTGAAGAAAAAGCTTTTTACCTGTGATAAAGTAATTTTCGACCTTACTTGAACAAGATATGTTCTATAGGTTGTACTACTGTGTCCTTGAGTTATAAAGTAATGGATGCGAGTTTTTTTTCAACACAATTTAAGTAATTATGTTGAATTTTATAGAAAGCTACACAATCTTTGATTTGCAGATAAAGGAAGAATGAGAATAGTAGGTTTGACAGGTGGGATTTCATCGGGGAAGAGCACTGTGTCCAACCTCTTCAAGGCCCATGGTGTACCTATAGTTGATGCTGACCTTGTAGCTCGTGTATGTTTGTTCCTTCTTTAAAAATTATTTCTACCCTCCTTTCTATGTATAATATACAATGGAAAGGAGACGGATCCTGAATTTCACCATTCTTTCTACCCTCATAGCTCGTGTAAGTCAGCAATATTATAAATCATGACTGAAATTTGAAATTAATGAAACCACGATAGTCAAACAAATAAATATTACTAATGTGCCGTGCCTTAACATTTTTTGGATACTATAGCCTACTTTTCACTATTTGAACATCTGCAGGATGTGGTAGAGAAAGGAACTGGTGGCTGGAAAAAGGTCGTTTCAGCTTTTGGCGAGGACATTTTGCAAGCTAATGGTGAAATTGATAGGCGAAAACTGGGCCAAATTGTTTTTGCTGATCATGCAAAGCGGAAACTTTTAAATCAGTAAGAAAATCATGCTTTAGATTTCTGAGCTCTTAGCTTCATATGGCTATGCTATTATTTTTTACCTGTTTCTCTAGTCTTTGATCATGAAGTTCTCCAATCTATGAGTTTTGATGGTTCTCTTTGGTGCTAGACTCATGTGTACTTCTTAAATAATCATTGTAAACAAGCGTCAAAGGAACAATCATAGGGAGCTTTTGTGGCAGACCTTTTTTTTGGGTGACTATTTGAAATCTTCGGCTTGTGAGGAATAGGAATGCTTTTCATGCTCTAAATGGTTCTTGTCTTGGAAAGTGGTTTGGGGCACTTTTCACTCCCAAGCCTCTCTTTTGGATTAAGATTCTTTGTATTTCTCCTCAATTTTGCTTGTCAACACATACATGCTCGTGCACACACATATATTTTATAAGAAATAGGGAACTGTGCATTAAACATCAATGAAAAAACAACCTTGAAGTCATAAGATAATCTAAATTGATGATGAAGTAGGAATGTGTCAAAAACAATTTATGAAGAGCAATCTAATTTGAAGCTGATGAAGGTGACAAAAGAATATAACTCCATCCATCCAAGAAAATATTGGAGACTTGGAGTTACTCTCTTTTTTGTAGGATGATAAATCCAACCGAAGGGCCTAATTGCGTTTGACCATAGGATTCTGGCTTTATCCTTGAAGCACCATCCTGATGGCTATTAAGAGCCCATCTTCCACCTTGTTTGAGCAAACTAAGATAGACCACAACATTAACTGATAAAATTCAAACCCAACCCCAAGGCAAAGCTATACTGAAAAAAAAGGTGGTTGGACACATTGGTCATGATTGGGGGGAAAGAAACGGATTCATATTCCTTCTTTGTTTCTCTTTGAAGGTATTTAGGCTACTTAACGCTATTATCCAGATGAAGAATTTGGTCTTTCTGGTGCTGGGGCCTCTCAAAATCATCTTATACCAAAAAAAAGAAAATCCAACTCATGGAGGGCTTTATTAGCTGAGCTCACTGAAAAGTAGCCTTGAACCTTCCAAAGTCCGAATAATTCGTTTTTGTCTAGAACCAGGTAAATAGATAGAAAGAGGGAGGTGAAATCAGCCCACTCTTCTGACTCTCTATCAAAAAGGCCTCTTCTCAAATGAATATTCCAAGCTCTGTTGTCAGCAACTTTGAACAGAAAATAATTTAGACTTGGCAATAATATGAAGAGAGGGGAAGGATGCCCCAAAATCTGATCTTCTTCCTGTTGCCCAACCTGATGCCAACAATTGAAGGTCCTTTCATAATTCAGGCTCCCTTCCTTGCTTTTGGCCTGTGTTTTCGTATGCCATCCCTCTTTGTACTTTCACTTATTTATTTATCAATAAGAAAATTTTATAACCATCTAAAATGCTCCCTATGCATTGTGAGAGGCTATCATAGGCTTGTAGCTACATGCGCTATTTGGAACTGAAATCAATCTCATCACCATGGGACTATGAAGAATATATAAGTTTGGTATAGTGTATTATGCTTTTGACCTTCACTGCTCAATTTGGAGAATACTCAACAATGATTGATTATTAGCTAGGTAGGTCTTATCGGCTGTGGGAGACGATTAGATTTAATACGTCTATGTGGGCTTCGGTTTCTAAGCTCTTTTGAAATTATCAGCTAGGTCTTAATCTTTTGGATTGGGACCCGTTCCTGTAGTTTGACGGGTGTTTTTGGTTGGGCTTGTTTTTTGTATGCCCTCATGTATTCTTTCATTTGTTCTCAATGAAAGCGTGGTTTCTTTTAAAAAAAACACAATCGAGTTGCTAATTTGAATCAATTGTCTACTTGTAGATTATTGGCTCCTTACATATCCTCTGGAATCTTCTGGAAGATTGTAAAGTTATGGATGAAAGGTTACAAGGTTATAGTACTCGATATCCCTTTGTTATTTGAAGCCAAGATGGATAGATGGACAAAGCCAACAATTGTTGTGTGGGTGGATCCTGAAACACAGCTTCAACGACTTGTTGCAAGAGATGGACAGAGTGATGACGATGCTCGGAACAGAATAAATGCTCAAATGGCATTGGATCTTAAAAGGGATAAGGCAGACATTGTGATTGACAACACCGGATCTCTCGATGACTTGAACGAGCGTTTTCAGGAGGTGTTTTCTGAGGTGACAAAACCCTTGTCCTGGATTGAGTTCATGCTTTCCAGACAGGGAGCATTGTCAACTCTGGTTATCGTCATTATCGGTGTTATCACTTGCAGAAAATTTTACAACAGTGGAGTTTAGGTATTTATGACCATCCCTATACTGATCTCTGAACAAGTTTTCCATTACAATTCCATATATGATATGATCTGTGTTATTGATCTCCACCATAGAATAAAGTACTAGGAAGTGATATTTTTGTTGGTTCAGATGAAGTTTGCTTATAATAATAGATGAACACATCTGTATCAACTGGGTTAAGCTTAAATATAAAAGCCACTTCTTTTTGCCCTTCAACATGATTTAAGAATAATGCAAGTCTAGTAGCATTAAAGATCTGTTTACGAAGGAAAATCTTTTATTGTGAATGAAAGAAGTATGTACTACGAGAGTACTAATATTTTTTGCCCATGCATGGACTCCGTCATTAACATACCAATCTACTTAACAGTTCGACTTGGGAAATTTTTAGTGGATGGTTCAGTAAACTTGGGTACATAAAACCTATGGTTGGGGAGATTGAGTTTGGGTTTTGTTTTTGGATGGTCGGTATAAAGGAAGAAGAAAAAAGATAATTGTGTAGGTTTATGACTGGTAAAAATTAATATGCATAATTACATATGTTTATATAGTTTATGGACTAAAAAAAATCCATAACTTAAATAAACTCAACTGTTAAAACTTATAGTAAACCTCTAAATGGATATCTTAGACCAATCAAATTTCTTTATTTGCAAAGTTCCTTTTTCTTTTTAAATTTCAACTCTTTAGCAAAGAAGAGCTTGATTTTATTCTTTTAAGTGAGAACGAGAAAACCCTTGTAATGTTATCTCCGAAATTTAAGTGACAGTCCATGCTATGCTCCGACTATCGCTTTATCCTCTATTTAGTATGAGCTAAAAGACTCAATGATGCTTCTAATCCCACTCAATAACATTGTTGAGTGGGTTCCTCGACTCGTTTGGGTGAAAAATTTGGCCATTGTTATACAAGTTGTCTATAGGAAACTTTACTAAACAAGCTTAAATCTATCCATTTCCCCAATCCACAACACTATACTAAAGTTTTCAAGCATCTTCACTATGATGGTAGTCAACTTCATTCATGAGCAACATGCTATGCTCATTCTTATGGCATATGCCTTGCTTGAGGATACCACATGCTTGATGCTAACACAACATTTGGAAAGAAATCAAGGAGGATCTTGTAGCAAAGAAAGTGCTGATTTGATGTTTATTTATTTATTTATTATTATTTACTTTTGTATGTGGCTCTAACCACCCTTGGTGCTATTAATAACATTTGCTTATTGAATCTTAGGTATCTAGTGTATTGCAATCTTATATTCATATTAATACCTTATTAGTTTCCTCTCTATCATATGATCCTTTCTTATATGCATTTTTTTTTTCTTTTAGCGCCACAAACATAGTTTAGTAAAGACTTAATAATAAACAAGGAAAAGAATATGTGGGTTTTTTTTTTTTTTTTTTGAGTTAAACAACGTGGATTCATATTTTTCACTTTTTTGTTGAGGATACAACGTCTTAACTAGTTGAGCTATATTCAGGTTGGTAGAATTTGTGAAATTAAGTATATAAGAAAGAGCACTTTAATGGTATTATATTTAATCCCTATTCATGGAATTATGTAAGAAAAATACATAAGAAATCTCAATGTATCTTGGACTTTGACATCTAGCTTCTTGTAAACCAGAAATATAAATTTTGGAAGACAAATAAATAATATTATTTTTGCTTGTTTAATGAAGATAAGGTGATAATTGAACTTTATTTTTTTTAATAAAAAAAATGCATTTTACCAACCAGCGCCAGAAGAATTTAATATTTGTTTAATAGAAGTAGGGGTGTACACGGGTTGGGTTGGGGGGATTTTTTGGACCAACCCAAAAATTCGGGTTGGTCGGGTTGTCGACCCGAATAAACCGAATGTATATGGCAACCCAACCCAACCCGGGTTGGGTTGCCGGGTTCTCTTTTTTCTTTTTTTTTTTTTTAAATACTTAAAAAAAAAATTTCAAAGATTTATGCTTATCCACAATACTATAATGTAAATTTCAAGACATAAAAGTCTAATTATTTAGATTAAATAAAAAGGAAGTTAAAAAAAAAAAAAAAAGAAAAGGAAGAAATATTATTTGGCTTTATGAAGTTTGAAGGGAAAAAAATATATATATAATTATTTGAAGTTTGAATAATTAAATAAAATAAAAAAAAAACACAAAGAACAAGTTATCATTGAAAAAAATTAAAAAAAGGGAAAAGAAAAAAACATAAAAAGAAATAATATTAAAAAAAACATCACCAACAGATATTTGCACTTTATGTAGCTCGAACACAAGACATCCAGAATGCTAGAGAAGGCTACAACCACTAAGCCATACACGTGATATGTTAAATATATAGCAAACATTATATATATTCGGTTCGGTTCAGGTTGAACCGAGCCAAAATTTTCTCAACCCGTGAACCGAACCGAATTTTCGGTTTTATAAAATTTCAACCCAACCCAAACCGAAAAAAAACCTAACCCAACCCTATCCTTACGGTTTGGGTTGGATAGTCCGGGTTGTTCGGGTTGTCGGGTTTTTTGAACACCCCTAAATAGAAGTTAAAGAAGAATTCCAAAACTCCAGCTTCCTAATGTCAGACGTAATATTCCTTCCTTTAGCCCAACTCAAAATCATGACTTATATGTCAAAGTGAGCGTGAATCGATAATCGACATATACTCATTTCTTTGAGATCGGAGGTTCAAATCTCCACACTCTACATTTGTTGTACCAAAAAAGATAAAAATAAAAACAAAAATCATGACTTATATGTACATTTTTGGAATGAACTTTTTCTTCTTTTCTTTCTCAGTATGCCGCTTCGCGATCAAGGAGCGAAAGAACCAAGTGGATTGTTGTGGTGATGTCAAAATTTGCACCTATTTGTATTTATTTAGTGATTAGTCCGCTAGTTTCTTTGATCCCACTTAGTGTTCCTTTTCCATTTGCTTCCAGTAGTTCAACCTATCTAGAAAAATATGCCTATGAATGTGGTTTCGATCCTTCCAGTGATGTCAGAAGTCGTTTCGATATACGATTTTATTTTGTTTCCATTTTATTTATCATCCTTGATCTGACACAACACCATAAGGATGAGAAGTCTTGTTAAGGCTAGCTTGTTGTTGTTTTGGCATGCTTGAAGATGTTTGACTCTCCATGGGAGCCTACGAACCCACTTCCTGACTATGTGAAGAGAGAGCGGTTTGATGGAGCAACAGTGAATGTTGGGGTTGTCTCAAATTCCCATCGATGTTTTTTCTTACCCTCCTCAATAAGGTATTGAAAAAGCCTAATAGCTCGCATATGTTAGTGCTATACCCAGATGAATTTTCGATATTTGTTGGGGCCATAACCTAGAAGCTTAGGTTCTAGAGGTGGATGAGCAAGTCCATCATGTTTAATGAACTTGACTTGTCAAAGAGAACCCGGTCCGTAAAAGTAGTCAATTTTTCGACACCTAATCATGAATCCTAATCACAATGTATCAAATTCCTTTTTTTTTTTTTTTTTTTGAATAACAAAATCTTGTCTTATATTATACATCATTGCGGTCCCAAATTATAGAGATGATATTTTATTTCAAATTAGGACATAAAAGACTATACGAATAAAGTTTTGTTTTTTTTTTGTTTTTTTTTTTTGTTTTTTAATAAATCACGAGTGTAGGTTATGATTTACAATCAGGTGTAGTGTCCACAATTTACCTCAATAAATCAAAACTATAATTATATGACAATTTACGTCTAATGTACATAAATTATTCCAATTTGGCACCTTATACTTGTGTATATATAACATGATTATTGATGCTGTAAAAATATCCCAAATAATCAAATGTATTAATAATTTGGAGGCGCCTGACCTTATTTTATATTAAAAAAAACATTATTTTAACCAAAAAAAAAAAAAAAAGTAAAAATCACTTTTGGTGTACAAAACCATTATAAAAGTAACAATTTAGTCCATGAACTTTAATTTATAACAATTTGGATTCCATACTTCCAAATGTGCAACGATCTAGTCCCTGAACTTTAGCGTGTAATAATTTAGTTCATATACTCTCAATTTGTAACAATTTAATCCCTACCATGAGAAATCCTATCAAAATTAAGTGTCAATTTTTATTATGTAACGATCTAGGTCTTTGTAGTTTATAAACATGTTTAATGATTAATTAGTTTATCGATTTACATATATGAGAAATTCTATTAAAGCTGAATAATATTTTTCATGACAGGGACTAAATTGTTATAAGCTTTATAGTACAAGGATTAAGTTGTTATACATTAAAATTCATGATAGCTCAACTAACATAAAGTTGTACTAATAACAATGACTAAATTGTTACCAAATTAAAAGTATAGGAACTAAATTGTTATAAACTAAAATTCAGGACTAAATTGTTTTTTTCTTAAAAGATTCCGAACTAAAAATGTTTTTTTCTTTTTTCCTTTTCAATCCCATGGACCACTGACCAACTAATTGATGAAGATGATGTTGAAAGTTTTTTTTTTCCCTTTTGTTTTGTTTTTTTTTTGAAATAAATGATGTTGAAAGTTGTGTGTTGTTTTACATAATTACCAATTTGATGTATGGAGTTAAAAGCAAATTTACATAAAAAAATTAATTTTGAAGAAAAGCCATATGTATATAACCCCAAAGTCATTTGTATTTTAGTGATACAACTTTGTTGTTATTATTATTATTATTATCATTATTATTATTATTATTTTTGAGTATTACAACTTTGTTAATTAAATTCAAAGATTTGACATCATACCACCCAGAAGCATTAGTTAATCAGTCCATTACTTGGACCACTCTGTCTCATTTGGCCACTATTATTTATCAATTAATAGAAATAAAACAAGAACTGTGGTAAAGTTATATTTTCTTTGAGATTTTTAGGAAAGGATTCTATAATTCTATTGTTTATAAAATGAATTCTATGATAGGGGAAAAACCCAAAAAAAAAAAAAAAAAATAAATAAAAATAAATAAATAAAATTGTGGTGATAATAACCATTGAAAATGACAAGGATTGACTTATAAAAATCCTGAGTTAAATTACATTTTTACACCTATACTTTAATTTCAATGCTTGAGAAAAAAAAAATTGTAGGATATTGAAAGGGTGAATTATGAGCAATTTGTAAGAGATTTGAGGTCTGAGAGTAAATAGAGAGAACCTCTCTGAATGATTTGTATAAAGGTGAGATTCGTTTTCTTAGGAGTACTATCTGTATATATTTGGTTAAATTATTAAAAATACCCATGAACTATTGGTTTGATATTTCAATTATACCTCTGAACTTTCAAAAATTTAATTTTAATCCTGGAAGTTTGGAGTTTGTTCCAAAACGACCCTTGAAGACATTTTCTGAAAAATTTATGGACGAAAAATGATTTGTTTGTATGTGTTTTTAGTGTTTTTTTTCCACGTATATATATGCTCAAATATGTGCACAGAAGCAACAAAGCAAACACGTCATTTTTCATTCATAAACTTAACAAAAAAAATTTCTTCAAGGGTTGTTTGGAAACAAACTTCAAACTTCAAGTGTTAAAATGAAACTTTTGAAAGTGCAAGGGTATAATCGAAACCAACCCCCTATATGAAGGTGTTAATATATCTAACATGCAGAAGCAATTTTGGATCTTAGACACATAATAACATCAATTTGATCATACAAACAATTCACTGAATAACATCTTTATTTCAAAAGGATTACAAACTATGATCGAGTTTTAGGACATAAAACCCAACACTATATAGCTCAGGAGTATTTTTGATAATTTAACCTATATATTTTAATCCATTGTTCTTCTCATCCTCATCGTCTTCCTTATAACAAAACCAGCAAAGTTTCGAGATTTCCAAAATCTAAAAGAAAAAGAAAGTCGTAACACACATGCTAACCTAAAAAATCACAATCTTTTGGATACAAAATCCTCCAAATCATATGATAATAATAACACAATTGATAATTAATCAATAATTATTGGAGCATAATAATGACCTCTATAAAAGGGGACAAAAGAAACCACTTTTCTCCTCACCCTCTCCCACCAAACACTTAGAAAGAAATTAGAAGGGAAGAGAGAAAAAGAAACAAAAGGGAATTAATAATGGGTAGTGAATCCACTCTCAAGCTTCCCCTAATAGATTTCTCCAACTTAGAAATAGGGAGTTCCAAGTGGGAGTTGGCAAAAGCACTAGTGAAGGAAGCACTTGAGGAGTTTGGTTGCTTTGAAGCCTCATTTGACAAAGTGCTTCTTGAGGTTAGAAAGGGTTTGTTTGAAGCACTTGAAGAGCTTTTCAACCTTCCTTTGGAAACCAAGTTGAGAAATGTTTCTCAAAAGCCCTTCCATGGCTATGTTGGACAATACCCAATGGCTCCACTTTTTGAAAGCATGGGTGTGGATGATTCCACCATACCTCAAAAGGTCCAAAGCTTCACCAATATCTTGTGGCCTCAAGGAAACCCAACCTTTAGGTATGTATGCATACTTTTTTTTCCTTTTTGAAATCTTTTGAAATTATAGGGGTTGGATTATGAGATTAAAGTTCGTTCAGTAACACTTAGTTTTTTAAAATGATATGTTTGGTTACTATTCATATTTGTTGTTTTTAACTTTTAAGAAATATATGTGTTTGACGGGTACATCAAGATCTTTCTTTTAGTTCTTATTTTTTAAAAAAATATTTTCGAAATTATATATAGATTTTGGAAATAGAGAACTTCATTTTTAACTTAATACTCATCGAAGTATTTGAATTTTCTCCAATAAAAAAAAAAAAACAAGAAACACTTACCAAACAAAACTTCATTTTTCCTTATTAAATAAGGCTTAAGAATCAAGGAAATGTGTGGATGCTTTTTTCTTTTCTTTTTTTTAAAAAAACAAATTAGTTTTGGAAAGTTATTCCAACTTTTTTGTTTTTTTTAGTTCAACAACATTTTGAGGTGAGGAGATTCAAACTCATGACTTTTTAGTCATAAATACATACTTTATGCCAGTCGAACTATGCTCTTGTTGGCGAAAGTTATCGAAGTTATCAAAGGCAAATACATAGTTTTTATTGGAGTGTCAATTGGATTATTTGGTTCATTCAATCAAAACAATTGGTTTAGTTTAATTTCCTACATCTTCCAGAGATCAAACCAAATGATTGTTTCATTCTTTGAGCGTTGATCAGTCGTCCATTAATTTTCGATTTGCACGACCCTTTTAAGTATCGTTTCTATATCAACATCGATCTCTAAAAATAAATTCATACTTGTTCCCAAATCATTTTTTGGCAGCAAAGTGATAGAAACATATTCACAACAATTATCTGAACTAGACCAAATAGTGAGGAGGATGGTTTTGGAGAGTTTGGGACTTGAAAAATACTTGGAGGAACATTTGGAGTCAACAAATTATCTTCTTAGAGTGATGAAATACAAAGGTCCTCAAAGCAATGGGACACAGCTTGGCCTTCATTCCCACACTGATAAGAACATTGTAACAATTTTATATCAAAATCATGTTGAAGGTTTGCAAGTTCAAACCAAAGATGGCAGATGGATTAACTTCCAACCTTCCCCAAACTCCTTTGTTGCCATGATTGGAGATTCCCTCCATGTGAGTAACTTTACCCGATTGTTTGTTTGATAGCGGTTTTGTTTTTAGTTTTATGTTCTAAGTCGTTTTTGTTTGCTGGTGTCTGATGATTTCTTTGTTTAATTTTGTGATATTCGTTTTAGATCAACATGATTGGAGATTCCCTCCATGCATGTAATTTTATTGGATTGTTTATTTGGTAGCGGTTTTGTTTTTAGTTTATGTTCTAAGTCGTTTTGTTTGCTGGTGTCTGGTGATATCTTTGTTTTGTGATATTCGTTTTAGAGACGTTTTTTTTTATATGGATCGTAGACATTTTTTTTTTTCGCTTTCAAAGGTATAGTTTTAAAAAACTCTAGGCTCTTTGTTTGGAAGTTTTGTTGATTCCAAAATTACTTTTAGATTTAAATCCTACTTTGGTCTGTGAACTTTAATGCTCTTATCACTAGTTTTTCAACTTTTTATATCTATTATTGTTTTGGATAGTTTATGCTTATTTTGATTGGTCTTTAAATTTTCTAATGTTATGATTTCAATCCCTAAGTTTTAGATAAAAAATGATGAGTCCTTATTGGTAATTATTTTTAATAAATAAATATCAAACCTAACATGTCTTTTGTGTGCTGAGTAGATATCTATGTGGACATAACATTATTTACGAAACTACATGTAGTGGGAAAAAATTTCTAGTACTACGGTAGTATACCTATGTCTATTCAGCATTTGACACGTCATTTAATGAGCATTTAATGATATAATATTTTATTCTATGGGTCCCACACTATTCTTAAATACTCCTCACATGACAAAAAATGAATGGAGGTAGTATGAAAAATTTTCCATACTACCGTAGTACTGGAAATTTTCCCCATGTAGTGAGTCAATTGCTTGGTTTCAGAACAAATCAAGATTTGTAGTTAAATAATAAATGAATTGAAATTAATGACAATGACTAAGCATGTTTAGGAGTGATTTTGAAATTGTTAAAATCACTTTTGTCATGTTCGAAATCACCTTGAAACACACCTTTAATCATTCAAAATCAATTTAATGTTTGATTTTACATTTTTAAATGCTATATTTTCATCTCATCAAACTTGATTTTGAATTATTAAAGACATGTTTCAGAGTGATTTTGAATATAAAAAAAATGATTTTAAATTTCAAAACTACTCCTAAACATGCCCTAAAATGTATTTTTATGCCAAGTTTAGAGAGAAAAAGGAAGAAGAAGTGAAAAAAATTATATACATCTTATTATTATTGTTTTTTTTAAAGGATCCAAAACCTTATTCTAAAATGTAGAAACTAAAACAATTATTATTGTTTTTTTTATTATATTATCAAATAAGACCTTATTGATATATAGAATGTTTTGCATTCCATTCCACACCAAATATTACAAGTAAAAATCATCACAAACATTTGAATATTTAGATCTATACTTTTACACACTATTTAGAAAATCATATTTGAGTGACAGTCAGATTGAAAAGATCGTCGTGTTAATATACAGGCATGGACGAACGGGAGATTGCATTCTCCGTATCATAGAGTGATGATGAGTGGAGAGGAAGCAAGGTACTCAGCTGGACTATTCTCAATCCCAAAGGCAGGCTATATAGTCAAGGCACCAAATGAGCTTGTTGATGAACAACATCCTTTGCTCTTCAAGCCATTTGATCATGTTGAGTTTCTTCAATTCTACTACACAGAAGCTGGCCAAAGAGCTCAATCTGCCCTCAAAACTTATTGTGGTGCTTGAAAGGGGAATTTATATATTGTTCTTGCATATATATCTAGGGTTTGGTTCGAGAATTATTTTCTGTTCATATTCGGACTAAATGTGTGTAATTTCGTCTTTGATGTTCGTGTGTCATTTTCAATCTCATCGTTGATCTTTTAAAGTGTTTTGATTTTTTTCTTTTGTGTATTGGACTTTGTTTTTCCATATATGTCATTATTTGTCACTTAAAAATGGTTGATGTGTGAATTTAAAAAACGTATATATTTGTGAAGGTATCATTTGCGAGAAGAATAAGATTTTTGATGGACCAATTTTCTAGGTAGCTTGAGTTAGATTAAAGTTGTACCAAGTGAAACTTGTTTTAAAATATGACAAAATTAGAGTAGGTTTTTTTTAATTTTTTTTTTTTTGAGTTAAATTAGAGTAGTTTTTTAAAATAGGGAAAAATAGGGTAGGAAAATTATGAGTTGAAGCCATGGGTGAATATATTTATTTAACTAAAAATAAAACATAAGATATTTCTTAAATTTACTAAATAAAATAGGAAAATTGCAGTGGGTGGCAAATTGGACCAAATTAATAGTAAATATAGCACCATGTAAAAAAAATTGCAAATATAGCAAAATCTATTGGAGTCTATCTGATAGACTTCGATTATCAGAGTTTATCAGCGATAGACTCTGATTAATCAGAATCTATCAGTCTACTGATAGACTCCGATTATTCAGAGTTTATCAGTGTCTATCGCTGATAAACTCTGGTTAATCAAAATCTATCAGTGTCTATCAGTGACTATCACTGATAGACTTTGATTAATCGAACTCTATGAACGATAGATACTGATATACTTTGAATAATCATAGTCTATCAGTGATAGACACGGATAGAATCCGACAACAGCTTTTTGGTCTTGTACAATTAATTTTGCTATATTTGCAATTAATTTGAAACTGTGCTATATTTGCTATTAATTTGATCCAATTTTTCATCTATGCAACTGTCCCAATAAGATACATATTTTGACGTCAATGATTTTTTTTTTGGGTTATAGAAAGAATTTGATTAAAAAATGAAACTAATATCTTTAACATGAGTGAAGAAGATAATATTAAAAATGTTTTTTTCTTTTTAAAAGAAAAACTATATACGTAGCTGGTTATAGGATTTTTTTTTTTTTTTTTTATTAATAATGTACTTTAATAAAAAAAAAAAACATATTGTAGAGTGGCATTACCAAAATCATTGTCGTAATGGACGGGAGATTTGGTTGACTGCAAGCCCTCTCATATGTTTTCATAGTGTAGAGTGGCATTACCCAAATCGAGTGCTAAGACAATTTGGAATGCGACAAATGGTGCTGCCATATTGCGATACAGTCATAGAGTTACATCAATTAGACTTGCGACTTAAGCACGATCACGATTGGCGACATCATCATGCATCATATATATCACTGTGGCGTGCACGTCGTGATCATTGTGTCCTGGACGACATAGTAGACATGCCAGCTGTGTCTGATGACTACTTACACTGGTATGATTCAATCACGAGGAGGTATATCACTCGTGAGGGTACTTATTATGCTTGCACAGTAAATAGTATATATTTTGATTTTGTTATTATTGAATTTCAGTTACAAATATTTTTATTATTTTAATTATTTTATTCTTGCAGAATAACTTTGTTCGAGATGTGTAACATTTTTCTGTGGAACAAAATATACCACAGTTAGATTCTATGTGTGAGCAATACGCCACGAACATAACTGATATCATTCAACAAACTAGGAGGCTTACCGTTGCTGACACTGATTGGACACGTGCTCGTCGTAGATGCCGTCGACAACAGGCTGTAGACATTCCACAGCAGAATGAAGATGAAAAACCTCCTATAGTTGATGATGACACTTTAGCTCATCAAGTTCAGTCACTAGCAGATCAGACAGACATTGCTTCAAGTTCTGGTCATGGTGACATAACTCAACAAGATATTGATGATGTGATTCATCATCAATCACACATGGAAGCAACTCAACCTCGTCATGGAGCTCGTTAGAGAAGACCACGTCGCTGTGGCACTTAGGATTTTACTTATTTTTTGTACTAGCTTTTGTAAAAGACGAAATTATTCCAGAAAATTGTTGTCTGTGAAATTTTAGAAAAATATCTATCTACGTTAATTATTAAAAAAATAAGAAATATTTACTTCGAAATAAATTTTATTCAAATATGAAAATATTTAAATGTGGTATACAAAACTCGTGTACTTAATTAAAAAAAAAACTCGTGTACCAGGTACACAATTTTCATGTGGAATCGTGTACCGGGTACACGATTTTTTCCACATAAATCGTGTACCTGGTATGCGATGCTTATTGGAATCGTGTACCACGTACACGATTTTATCCCACGGTAATCGTGTACCAGGTACACGATTTCTAACTGCCCTAATTTTGCCAATAGTTTCAAACTTCACCCCAACTTTGTAATTTGTTATTTTAAGTACATTATTAATATTTTTATTTTGAAAACTACATTAGATTTGTCATTTTTTTAAAGTACATTATTTGAGAAATTACTCCTGGTTATATTTATATTTATTTTTATTTTTATTTGCTGGCTGTTGCTTGGGTTTTTTTTGCTTTTGGCCATTATTTCTTTCTATAGCTGTCTATATTCCTTTTGTTTGGGTATCTTTTGCCCTCTGTATAAACTCTCCCAAAAAAGGGGATATTGTATATCCATTTACCTTTTTTTAATGAAGTTTAAATTTGGTTGTTATTAATCCATGTGATTTTAAAATAACATTTTAGGTCCGTTTGATAATCATTAATTTGGTTTTTTGTTTTTGAAAATTTGGTTTGTTTTCTTTAAATTTTCTTACCATAGTTTTCATTTTTGTTTAAGACACACTTGAATTCCTAACCAAATTTTAAAAACAAAAACAAGTTTTTGAAAACTACTTTTTGTAGTTTTTAAATTTGGCTTGGTTTTTGAAGACATGGAAAGAAGGTAGATGAAAAAAAAAAATAAACTTAAGGTTGAAAGTAGTGTTTATAAGCTTAAAAACCAAAAACTAAAAACAAAAAATCAAATGGTTATCAAACGGAACCAGTTTTAGTTGTCAAAGTTTAAGAAATAATTTTAAATAGCTTCAGATCTAATAGAAAGATGGAATGACAATTAATTTAGAGACTAAAATTTTTGTGGATGTGATAATGAACTTGATTAATTTGATATTCTAATTTATGTTTATAGGTGCCAAGAAATAATTCTACATAGCATCGAAGTTGAATTGACGTAACTGAAAGATGACTTGACAGTTAATTTGATAACTAAATTTGGTTGATGGTAATAAAAAAATTGATTAGTTTTATGTAATAATTTTGCTTATATATAGGTGCCATTTGCGAAAACGAGCTTAGCTCAGCGGTAATTGTCATGTATCCTCGACGAAGAGTTCGAATCTCTCCAGCCCAAATGTTGATGCACTAAAAAAAAAAAAAAAGTGCCATTTTCTCTGATTTTCCTTTTTCCTCCTTTTATCTTATTTTCCACCTTTTTTTTTTTTGAAACTTATTTTCCACCCTTTGTTGAACCAAATATTCGATGCTTCTTATTTTATTAAACATACGATATCACAATCATAAATCTATTTGCTCACCGGACAATATATCAAAATTTTAGTCGCATAAAATAATATTCTTAAGTGTCATAAATATTCTTTAAAAAAAAGTGTCATAAAATATTATTCTCAACTAATTGATTCGTATATAATACGGACACAAGTTGGATATTCTCTACACAAACACATATAACTTATATATATTATTTCTTTCTGTACTATTTCAAGTGCAATTATTACTAATTTAAAAATTTTAAACAATGTGTTTTTTTTAATTGATTTAATTTTAAATATGTTTTTTTTTTTTAAATTTCATAAATGGTTTGTCATTGATAAATTAAAATGATATATTTTATTTAGCTATATTTTTAAGTTTTTAGTGAGTTAATTAATATGAGAGGGAGAGTGAGCTTATTCAATACCCAAGACGCGTAATCGAAAAGAAAGCTCATCATACACAAGCAAACATATCGACATGCATATTTTGATCATGATTAATCTTGTTTGAATTTCTTACAAAAGTCTAGTTCTCACGGACATTTTTTTTATTAATATTATAATTTTAAAAATTTATTAGTAAAATAATGTTGTTTGGAAACTTATTATTTCTATATTGTAGTTTTTAATCCACGTGAGCAAGTCGTCTCTTGAAATGACAAGCTACATGACAGAAACTTAAAGAAAAAAACAAATTTTAAGTAGTTCTAACACCCTTTATGAATATATATATTTTACACCACTACTATATGCCTAGAATCATTACGATGTTGGAAGATCTCGTGTAAGCGGTGTGTGATCATAGCCCTAATGACTCACATGTACATATATTAAAGAATCAATTAAATGAAATAATCCCTTATTGAAAATTGTTGGTGGCTCATCAATAGGTGCACTAAACCATTATCGACACTAAAAGAATCACTTTATATTATAGTCCACATCTATGCTGAGTAAGGAAAGAATTCTATTGATTCTCGTAGACATGCTTTTAGAAGTGCACCCGACATTTCCAAATACTATAATTATCATAATGCACCACATGTGTGCAAGCCTATCCGTCAAACGATCCTTTAGGGGCTGTTTGGTCCAAGATATTGGCTTGGATTGGAAAGAGATACCCTAGTTTGGTGGGCCGGGATTTGGGTGAGGTTGGAATGGAAGTGTGGGAATGTGGATTCCAACCCATTTCTCACATTTTGGTGGGTCCCACTATTTCTCTGTCCATTTTTTTTTCATAATTTTGATGGGACCCACCATTTCTTTCCCCATTAATTCCAACTCAAATTCAGCGCACCAAACACAGACATCATGATTCCCAGCGCACCAAACGACCCCTTAATTTTTTTTGAGTTCAACAACATATTTGAGGAGGAGAGATTTGAACCTTTGACCTATTGGTCGAGAGTATATGTCAACTACCGTTGAACTATGCTTGCTTTCACCACCATCCCTTAATATTTATTAATTCTACACCTTGATTAAAAATTGATATATTTAAAAGATTAAAATTATAACTCACAACATAATGCTATTCAATTATTTAGAAAATAAAAGATCAAAAAAAAAAAAAAAATTATCTAGCTGGTTATTTGACTTGGATTTGATAAAGATATATAAAAAGAAAAAGAGAAAAAGAACAGAATCTCGACTTTATTTCTCATAAAGCATTTACAACAGTTGAATGGATAAGATGGGAATCTACTTTTTACAGAGATTGTCTTAACCTGAAAAATACTATTTTGATAAATACAAGATAATTATACCATTTTTTTTAAGACTATATATATATATTTTAAAAATATTTAAGACTATATATATATATTTGAGAAGAATAATTATAACATTTCTAATAAGGCAAAATAAAACAAGTGATATAGGAGAAAGTAATTATATGATTTGGTCTTAGAAAAACATCGATATTTTTCATTGGTCATCCTTCTTAGATATTTTGGAGAAAAATATTTTTCAATCGTTTTATTGTCGGATACTCAATAAAATTGTCAAAATTAAATAATAGAAGGTGTGACATGTGAAAATATTAAATAACTCTCTAGGAAAGTGGAACTTTATTTAAATTAAGTGAGATGTGAAGTATTTTTTAGAGTTATTGCATGATTTTTTTTTTTTAAAAAAAATTAAGTACAGTGAAATGAATGTTTAATATATAAATGCTAATAGAAATTAGTATTTTTTAAACACCACACTTCTCCAATTCAATATTAAATTTCAGCAGCGTTGCTTAATTGAAAGACTTTTTTTTTCTTTTTTTTTAGTACATCAACATTTGGAGGTGGGGGATTCGAACCTCTGACCTCATGGTCGAGGGTACATGCCAATTACCGCTTAGCTAACCTCGCTTTGGCGATTTTTTTTCCTTCTTCTTTCTTCTTTCTTCTTCTTCTTTTTTCTGAAAGAGCTTAATCGAAAGACTTAATTAGAGATCTTTAATATTGAAAATTGATGTTGGTTGTACTATTCTTTCATTAACATTTAGCCACGAAATCAATAAATGAATTATTTTATTATTTAACACACTCTTCTATTTATTTTAGTTGAAGGAGAGCATGATAGGTTGAATTTTTTTTTCAAAAAAAAAAAAAAAAAGTAGTGTTGAAAATTTTCTATAACATCATAAACAAAAATTTGAAATGAGAAGGAACATATACTTTATGGTTGAAATGATATATATTTACTTATATGATAAGGTTTTTTTTTTTTTTTTTTTTTTTTTGAAAGGACTTATATGATAAGTTGAAAATTATATACAAGAGGAAAATAATATTAATAGAACCTAATATTCCACTACTACTTGCTAATGTGGTCACAACACATCAACCTCACCCTCACCCTCCACTCACAAAGAATATTTTAAAAATCCTATCCGAGCGCGACACGTGGGTACGGGCCCCACCACAAAGGTTTCATAAAAAAGCAAAGCTACCTTTTCTCTTTGGCTATAAATATGGAAGCCAAAGATGTTTGTTTACTCTAATATCTCTCCTCTTCTTTTGCATACATAGAGGATATGAAGGCTCAACATGTTTGTGGTGATGAAAGTAGTGAGTCAAGTAGGACAATTGGAGAGAAACTCGCTCAAGCTTACCAAAATATGAAGGTTGCCATGACGAAAAATCGAGGCGTTGGAACGAGACGAAATCAAAAAGAAGATCCCATCAGAACTATAATGTTCTTGGGATCGTGGAGTCACACATAAACTAATTAGGGTTTGTCAAGACAAACTGTGTTTTTCAAAACTGTTCCTAAGAACTGTGATTAAATGGTTTATCAAGGTTAGTATTATTTTATATATTGAAGTTGTCAGCCACAAGTTGTTATGTCGTTGAAAGGAGGAATACTTTATTGTTCCCAAAATTAGATCTTTTATGGAAAAACACTAAAGTAAACCAGAAAAAATATATATGGAAAGATAGTGATCCAAATATATATATATGTTTTTTCCTGAATTTTTGGTTGTAAAAAAACACTAGAAAGTAATTTTCAAATAAGTCTTTAATATCGTTTTCTATCGATCAGGTCGATGAGAAATACAATAATGTAATATATTTTAATCCAATTTGGTATGTTTGTATATCCCTACATCAAAATCAATGTATAGAAATGATATGCGTGTTGTATTATCTTTTCCTCTCACTTCTCACTTCCACTTTCTTGTTACTTTTTATTTTAATCTATGTAATATCAATAATGATTTTTTAACTTCAAATTTGTGTTTACTTTTATAACAACATAAAATTTTAAATCAAAGTTTCAATATGATTATAAACGTAATGAAAGAAATAGGTTAGTTTATCAATTTATCATATACTAGTGATTTGACTTGGATAAGTTATAAACTAGTATTAAACTTTTTTTTGGAATATATTTTCAGCAAGATTCTCTTAAAATTTTCAATCCATCTACCTTTTTTTAATTTTTTTTATTTTCCCCAACTTTTGAGTATGCTCCGACTTAGACTTAAAATTGTTGGTACACGAGTATATAGGGTAATTTGTGTGTATGAAAATTAGAATAATTTAGGCCCCATTTGATAACGATTTGGTTTTTGAAAATTATATGCTTGTTTTCTCCCAATTTTCTTACCATGGTTTTCATTTTTGTCAAGGACACCTTTAAAATCCTAGCAAAATTTAAAAAATGAAAACAAGTTCTTGAAAACTACGGCCCCATTTGATAACCATTTTGTTTTTTATTTTTTATTTTTGAAAATTAAGTCTATAAACACTATTTTTACCCACAAGCTTCTTTGTTTTTTATCTACATAATTTCCTATGTTTTCAAAAACCAAGTCAAATTTTGAAAACAAAAAAAAGTAGTTTTCAAAAACTTGTTTTTGTTTTTGGAATTTGGCTAAGAACTCAAATGTCTCCTTAACAAATATGAAAACCATGGTAGGAAGATTAAGAGAAAACAAACACAATTTTCAAAAATAAAAAACCAAAAACAAAATGGTTATCAAACGGGGTCTACATTTTTTAGTTTTAAAAAATTGACTTGGTTTTTAGAAACTATATGAGATGAAGGTAGATAACAAAACAGAGAAACTTGGAGGTAGAAGTAGTGTTTATAAGCTTAATTTTCAAAAACAAAACTAAGGTCCCGTTTGATAACCATTTGGTTTTTAGTTTTTGGTTTTTGAAAATTAAGCTTATACACACAAGACTTCCACCTATAAGTTTATTGGTTTTAGTATCAATCTTCTACTTGCTTTCAAAAACCAAGTCCAATTTTGAAAACCAAAAAAAAAAAAAAAGTAGTTTTCAAAAACTTATTTTTGTTTTTAAAATTTGGCTAGGAATTCAAATGCAACCTTAACTAGGATGAAAGCCATGGTAGGAAATTTAAGGGAAAACAAGCATAATTTTCAAAAACCAAAAACAAAAAACCAAATGGTTATCAAACGGGGCCTAAATGGTTATCAAACGGGACCTTTGTTAGATCATTTCGACGTGGATATTTATTGATTAAAACCAAGGTGCAATTAATGCCAAATTAAACATGATCAAATTCAATACTAAATTTATGTATATAGTTTAACGACATGCGCTATTTGTCAACATGAACATAACACAATACATCTGACATAAAACTTATACTAGTGACTAAGAGGTCCGTGGTTCAAATCCATAATCTCACGTATTGTTTTAAAAAAAAAAAAACACAATACACTATTTATACACATTTATTCAAAAGGAGTGATTAAGATGAAACTTTAGAAAAGTGTAGGACCAGCATTGCACTAGTGTCTTCTAACTTTAAAATTTTCCTCTTTATCTATAATGGATAATTGTAATGGGTGGCAAAATTATGGTGCATAATGGCAAATATAGCAAGTTTTTAAAATAATTGCAAATATGGCAAAGTTTTTAAATGAATTTTTTATATTCTTGAATTGTCCCTGCCCCTGATTGGCGCGCG
Organism: Luffa aegyptiaca; assembly: GCA_017139565.1. NCBI lineage: Eukaryota > Viridiplantae > Streptophyta > Magnoliopsida > Cucurbitales > Cucurbitaceae > Luffa > Luffa aegyptiaca. Next base: position 3,566,303 of record CM029396.1, read on the forward strand.
CATCTTCTTCTTCCTCGTCAGTTTTTTTTAATATATATATATATATTGATAGAAATCTTCTATCACTGATAGAAAATCTTTCTATCACTGATAGAATCTATCAGTGATAGAAATCTTCTATCACTGATAAAAAGCTTTTCTATCAGTGATAGAAAAATATTCTTTCAGTGATAGAAAATCTTTCAATCCCTGATAGAATCTATCAGTGATAGAAAAACTTTCTATCAATCATAGAAGATCTATCACTGATAGAAAGTTTTTCTATCAGTGATAGAAAAAATTTCTATCATTGATAGAAAATCTTTTATGAGTGATAGAAAAACTTTCTATCTCTATCACTGGTAGAAAAACTTTCTATGACTGATAGAAAAACTTTCCGTGAGTGATAGAAAAACTTTCTATCGGTGATAGAAATCTTCTATCACCGATAGTTTTCTATCAGAAATCCTCTATCACTGATAGATTTCTTTTAGTGATAGAAAATCTTTTGTTTCTATCTGGTGATATATGGTGAAATCGAGCATTGAAAAATAAAGCAAAAACGAACAGTTATAGAAATCAAACACTGAAAAGCAAAAACCAAACACTGATAGAAAACCAAATAACAACAACCAAACACTGATAGAACAACGAACATTGATAGGAGTGATAGAAAAATATCTGTCGCTGATAGAATCTATCAGTAGTAGAAAATTTTTCTATCATTGATAGAAAAATATCTCACAGTATTTTCAATGGTGATAGAAGATTTCTATCGATTATAGATGTCTATTAGTGATAGAAAATCTCTATCACCGATAGAATTTATCAGTGATAGAAAATATGGAGGGGTATTTTAGTAATTGCAACACACAGACCATTAGATTTTGCCATTTTTGCGATTTTTTTATGGGCTGCTAGATTTGCAATTACTTTGGCCCATATTGCTATCCTTGCAACCGACCCTTATATAATTGCTCATCCCAAATTTGACCCTTCTAAAATTGTTTTTATATGTTAAATATATAATTTGAAACAAGAGATTAAATTTCAAGTTTGGTCCATGGATTCAAAGTTATATATGTTTGTTAAATCCCTATGCTTTTCATAACTTTGAAATAAATGATTGAGCTTCTGAAAATGTCTATTTGACCATCACCTTTTAAAATGTGTTCAATAGTTTCTTGAGAGTTATTAACCAATTTGTTTTCTGTTTTTTATTTTAGGCCCTGTTTGATAACCATTTGGTTTATTGTTTTTAGTTTTTGAAAATTAGGCTTGTTTTCTATCAATTTTTCTACCATGGTTTTCATATTTGCCAATGACACATTTGAATTCCTATCCAAATTCTAAAAACAAAAACAAGTTTTTGAAAACTATTTTTTTTAGTTTTCAAATTTTGCTTGGTTTTTAAAAACAAGGAAAGAAAGGTATTAGCAAAACAAAAAAACTTGTAGGTGGAAGTAGGATTTATAAACTTAATTTTCAAAAACCAAAAACCAAAAACCAAATGGTTATCAAACGGGGCCTTAGTTTTTGGTTTTTAAAAATCAGTTTTGTTTCATGGCTTCTTGGTCATAAGTAGTTGGCTAGTAACTTTATTGGTTTAACGTTTGCATGTGATCACATTGTATTATTTAATAATTATATGATGGGCTAATTTCGAGCAGGTTCAAACGTTTGGTGGAGTAATTGTTAAACTAACAAAGTTTTTTTTTTTCTTTTTTTTTTTTTTTGAAACTAACAAAGTTAATATAGTTACCTATTAAACATAAAATTAACATTCATGTACATATTAAAAAAAAACTTGTTAATGTAATAAGAATAAATAAACACAACCATGAAAGTTTAGGTTGCACTTGATAACTATTTGAGTTTTGGATTTTGAAAATTGTCTTGTTTTTTTACATTTTCTTTACCATAATTTTCATCTTTCTTAGAAAAATTTGAATCCTTAGTCAAATTTTAAAAAAACAACCAGAAGTTTTAAAAAACTATCTTTTTTAGTTTTCAAATCTTGACTTTGTTTTTTAAAACAGCAGTAAAAAATAGATAATAAAGCAAAGAAACCATATGTGAAAATAGTATTTATAAAATTAATTTTCAAAAAACAAGAATCAAATATCAAATGGTTATCAAACCAAACCATGGAGATCTACTCTAAACTTTTAAAGTAGCATTCCATAATGTTTTGGTATTTTTTCAATTTAGTTCTCATTATCTAAAAAGTTTCAATTTATAGTTACTTATATTTTAACATTTTTCAATTTAGTGAATGCTAAAATTGAGGGATGATAAAATTTAGTAAATTGACAAAAAAATTAAATGACAAAAGATGTCATTCAAGAGAAAAGAAAGTTTATAACTCCTCCCTCCAAAATTCCAAGAGATCTTACATAGGAATTTGTAGTTTTATTCTCTTAAATTGACATTTTTCATTTTTTTTGTACTTTAAATTTTCAGAAAGCATGTTGCCATGTAAATTTATCTTTAACCAATTTTAAAATTCATTATTAACCGACTAAATTGGAAAATATTTTTTTAACAACATCTAGGGTAGAAGATTTGAACCACAAACCTCTTGTCATAAGTACAAGTTTTATCCTAGTTGAACTATGTTCATGTTGATCGACTAAATTGAAAAATGTTATATAAAGGATTAAATTGAAACATTTCAAATGATGGAGATTGAATTAAAAAAATATACCAATGATATAGACTAAAACATATATTCAGCCAACCCCGAGAATATGGTATAATATGGAAAAATGAAAAAAAAAAAAAAAAAGAAACAGAGGTATTTGACCAAATGGTCAAAAGCAGGGGCGGTTTTGAAACATATCTAAAAAGAGATTGAAATATGACCACACGTGACTTAACTTAGGCTTTTCAAAAATCAGGTTTGTTGGAAAGGTGGGGGATTCAAACCTCTGACCTCATGGTCGAGGGTATATGCCAATTACCACTAAGCTAAGCTCGCTTTGGCAGATGGTTAAATATTTTATATTTTATATTTATATGATAAGATTCAAATCTTCTTTACCAACTTCCTCTCCCCTATTTCTATCGTTTTCTTCTCAACACCTTCCCTTCCAACCGAGTTCACACTGGTATTCATCGATGACCCTTGATTTTTTGAATTTAACCATACTAGTCAAGATTTTAGTTTCTTTGAATTTTAGAACCATACGCTTTTAGGTTTTTTTTTTTTTTTTTTTTTTTTAATTTAAATTTAAGAGTCTTATCCAAGATTTTAGTTTATTTGGATTTTGAAGATACACCAGGATATTATTTGAGAATTTTCATAGATTAAAAAAAACCGTTTTCTTAAAATTAGGAAAATATTGCTTTTTCTATTCAATGATATTTTGGTCAGCAATTAGTAAATTTACAATCTTATCCTTTTATAAAAAATATTTTTGGCCTTTTTTTTTTTTTTTGAAAAGAACCAAGGACAGGCAGATCCATTTCTCACGAGCCACAGTCCATCGTCCAAATCCAAGCCCACTAGATTCCTCTCCAGCGATTCCATGGATGCATCTCTGAGCCATTGTCGATGCTAGCAATTCAGAAGTGATAACCATTTCGCTTTGTCACCTGCAAAAATGGCGTCCCAATCCGACCACAAAGCTACGATTATCGACGGCAAAGAAATCGCACAGACAGTCAGATCTGAAATAGCCGAGGAAGTGAACAAACTCTCTGAGAAATACGGAAAGGTTTGATTTCCTGTGCTCGAGCGATATTCTTACATTCTGAGAAGTTATGTGTTTTATCTGTCTGATTTTAGCATTTTTCTTGTTCATTGTGGTGTGGGATTCGGGAAGGTTCCGGGACTGGCGGTGGTGATTGTGGGGAATAGAAAGGATTCGCTGAGCTATGTCAAGATGAAGAGAAAGGCTTGCGCGGAAGTCGGAATCAAATCTTTTGATTTTGATCTTCCTGAGCAAGTTTCCGAGGCCGAATTGATCAGCAAGATCCATGAGTTGAATGCGAATCCTGAAGTGCATGGTTAATCTCTTCTGTGCTTTTATGCTTATGATTTCTTGGATTTTTAGTGCTACACTACAAATTGGATGGAGTCTCCTCTGTCTTTGAAATAGTGAACAAGTCTTTTTGATAGATGAATGTTACTTGGATTCATTTTTTTTCCGATGTGTGATAAATGATCATTGGAGCTTTTTCCCTTTCTCGAAGCATGCAGCTTATCCAAGATGACTTTTGAATGCAGTGCAGTGCTTTTTGTAGTATAATCACCCCTATAGTGCTTCTAGAACCATTTAAAGTAGTTTAAGTGTTTATAGAAAATTTCAAAGTTAGTCTCGTCTATGTCTGAAAATTTTGAAAAGTACTTTTTTTAGTGTTCTAAAAGTAACTTACTCTTAATATGTGATATTGGAGATTTTGCATTTAAAGATCCCTTTTCTTTTTAATGCTTAGAATTTTGAAATCTTTCGTTGCTTTGACAGGGATATTGGTTCAGCTTCCTTTGCCAAAGCACATAAATGAAGAGAAAGTTCTATCTGAAATCAGCATTGAGAAGGATGTAGATGGCTTTCATCCTCTGAACATTGGGAAGCTTGCAATGAAAGGCAGAGATCCCTTATTCCTACCTTGCACTCCAAAGGCAATAACAAATTTTTTATAAGCCTTAGAAAATCATTCAACTCATTCCTAATAAATCTCTGTCAACTGGAAGAATAATGGTTCCTTGTTTATATATTTTCAAGATTTGGTCTATGCAAATCTTAGCTCAAAATGGAGATTCATGTCAATGTCATAAGTTCACTTCATAGTCTGAGATGATGTTTTATGTGCAGGGGTGTCTCGAGCTGCTGTCACGAAGTGGAATAAGCATTAGGGGAAAGAAGGCAGTTGTTATGGGGCGAAGCAACATAGTTGGATTACCAGTTTCATTGCTGCTTCTTAAAGCAGATGCAACTGTGACGATTGTCCATTCACGTTCCGTTGATCCAGAAAGCGTTATCCGTGAAGCAGACATTGTAATTGCTGCAGCAGGACAGGCACAAATGGTATGCTTGGCTTTACAATCACATTGCTTTCTCCTTCCCCATACTTTTATTTGAATATCTGTCTGGCTTCACTGAGAATATCGACTCTGGTCCCTAAGTTTACTCTAGAGCAAGTAATGTTGGGAAATATGTTTAGGTGCTAGAATAGTATTGGAAAAAAAAAGGTTGAATTACAAATTTAATCTTCGAAGCTCAATGGTTTACCTATTTAGTTCCTAACTGTAATAGGTTTCACATTCAGTTATGTCTTCAAATTTTAGAATTTGATTCTATATGATGACACATCTTCAATGATTTGACTCAAAGTGCTAGACAATTTGTAGAAGAAAATGGATAGCTCAACAGTATAAAGTGGCATGATTTATGAAAACAATTTAGTATGTTGCTTCAAAGACTTTATTTTGTCCAATCATCTACTTTCTTCCATCATCTATCTCCCACATTGTGTCGAATCGCATGCTACATTATTATTTACTCAATAATTAGTGATAGGAATCGAAGTTCAAGGATGTAACCGAAAGTTTCCAAAATTTAGAGACTAAACAAACACAATCGTAAGTTGTGATTTAAACTCAAGGCATGGCTATTGGCTATTGCAGTCCGATAGGTTTGATTTTACAAGTGTGTTTAGAGACTTAGTGGTGCATTGTGGTTGTTTTGTTGTTGGCTGATGTTAGATCAAGGGCAGTTGGATCAAACCAGGTGCTGCAGTCATTGATGTTGGAACAAATGCAGTTGATGACCCAACAAGAAAGTCGGGCTACCGGCTGGTTGGGGATGTAGATTTCGAGGAAGCTTGTAAAGTGGCTGGGTGGATAACTCCTGTTCCGGGTGGTGTTGGCCCTATGACTGTTGCCATGCTGCTTAGGAATACTTTGGATGGGGCTAAGCGTGTGATCCAGCAGTGATGCAATGTGGCTCTCAGTGTTGTTTCTGTAAGATTTTACATATTTGAAGAGACAATTTTGTAGAAAATAATAATAATAATAATAATTTAAAAAAGAAAACCTTACTAATCCAGTGGATATGATGAAGAAATACTTTAACTTGTTGAATTTTATTGCAGATCCTCGTGGAACTTTTAGAGAGTAATTTAAAAGGAAAAAAACTTGCCTACATACCGGTATGTAGGGATCTCCCGGCATACCACCATTAAAATGTTGACAACTAACAGAGATAACAAAAAATTCTCATTTTCTCTCTTTCTCTTTCTTACTTGTCAAGATTTTAATGGGATATGTAGGGAGATCCCTACATATCGGTATACAGGCAAGTTTTGTTCATTTAAAAGTAAATGGTCCATCTGTTTTGTGCTATGTCTTGGTACTATTAGTTGATTGATTTTATAGAATATTAAGTATGTTGGATAAATATCAATTAAAAAATAATAACAAATAATGTCGATGGTTTTAATTTTTTTTTTTAATTTTTTAATTTTGATTCTGGACAATTTCTACTGAACTAACATTTGGAAAAAAAATAAAAAATTAAAAGAGTACGAAAATAGTGTAAACAATTTTTTTTTTTTTTGAGTACGTAAACAAACTCATGTTATTTAAAACTCATTTTTTTAAGGAACATAATACTTTTTAAGAACATTTAAATCGAACTATGGTTTAGTTTGGAATTGCTGTAGCTTCTAAAATAATTGTTGCTAAACGTGCTTTTAAGAAAATTAACAGTTCTATTAAGTGTGTTTGGTGAATTTTAGTTTTATAGATGAAAAAACAGTTTGAGGTTTGGTAAATTAATACTCTAAATTGTTGCAGCTTAACTATATTTTTTCAATAAATAAATTTAATGTTGATATTTAATTTCAAAGATAATTTGAAAATTATTATAAGATAATTATTTTTTTGAAACATATAAGATAATTATTTAAAATTTCATATGATTTAAAAATATAATGTTATGTTTAATCTAGGATACTTTTATATTTTGCTAAGAAATATAATTTGCTACTTGTATTGAAAAAAAATATTATTTCAATTTAAATAAAAAATAAAAACAAATAATTTCAATGGAGTATAAGCAAGGGTTAAAATGTCGATGTCGACGGAAATGTCGAGGTCTCAATTTTATGAAAATATCGATGGAAATATCGACAAAATGTCGATTTCGATAGAAATTCCTGGAAAAATATTTAAAATAAAAAATTCAAAAAATTAACAAATAAATGTTTTACATTTAAAAAATAAATTAAAATACTTATTATAAATATTATCTCCGCATTAGTTACATTTTGTTATTATTTTGTTTATATTTTATCAATTTCTTTACGATACAATGGAAATATCGATTCACCCCGCATGTCAATGTCGAACCCATAGACATGTGGAAATGTCGATCAATGGAAATTTAATACATTGAGTATAAGATAATAAAAAAATATATTTAACTTAGGCCCCGTTTGATAACCATTTGGTTTTTTGTTTTTGGTTTTTGGTTTTTAAGCTTATAAACACTACTTCAAACTCTAAGTTTCTTTGGCTTTTCACCTACCTTATTCTCGTGTTTTAAAAAACCAAGCCAATTTTTGAAAACTAAAAAAAGTAGTTTTCAAAAACTTGTTTTTGTTTTTAGAATTTGGTTAGGAATTCAAGTGTGTCTTTAACAAAAATGAAAACCATGGTTAGGAAATTTAAGGAAAACAAGCCTAATTTTCAAAAACCAAAAACCAAAAACCAAAAACCAAAAACCAAATGGTTATCAAACGGGGCCTTAATTTTTTTTAAAGAAATGATTGATGTGAATGCAAACCAACGTAGTCAACTACTTTTATAAAAATTAATTTATAATCTGTTTTACCAAATGCTAAAAACGATTAAAATTCTTTTCTTAATCACTTCAACCTCCTCTAAAATCAATGCCAAAAGCACCCTAAATCAAATATATGGATCCTTAAAAATAATTTTTTGATCAAATCATTTAATATCAATCCTCAATCTTCAACATGAGCATAACTTACTAATGACCAAGAGTTTGAATCTCTCGACCCTCACATGTTGTCAAAAAAAAAAAAAAAATCCTCAATCATTACAAAAAAATGTTGTACATCAAGTCATAAATGGTAGAATTTAGTTACTACCAACATTTGGGATAGTGAATGCAGACCCTAGCTAAAAGAGTGGAGTCAGGAGTTGAGGTGTAGGATGAGTGATTTTGAATATGACAAAAGTGATTTTAACATTTCAAAATCACTCCCAAACATGCACTTAATTACTCTCTTTTCCTAAATACTTTCAAATCAATATTTTTTGCCATTTTTTTAAGTATAATTTTTATCTAATTAGCCCATAAATGTATATTATAAACCCACATAATAAACTAATATATTTATAAATTACCTCACTTAATATGAATTTAGCATGTTGAGATTTCTTTTATTTTTCATTAAGCAAGATGATTGTTGTTAAAAGATAAACACCAATTTGCCAAAGCGAGCATAGCTCAGTGATAATTGACATGTGTCATCGACCAAGAGGTCAAAGGTTCAAATCCTTTCACTCCCAAATATTGATGTACTCACAAAAATAAAATAAATAAAATAATAAAAATAATAATAAACACCAATTTAAAATATGTTTATTGTATACATTTTAGGTCAAATTATAGGTTTGCTCTCCAACATTTCAAAGTTGTGTCTACAGATTTTATTATAGGTTAAAGTATCAAAAATACCTCTGAACTATGAATTTAGTTTCAATTATACTCCTGAACTATCAAAAGTTTCATTTTAGCGATCGAAGTTCGAAGTTTGTTTAAAACGACCATTGGAGACATTTTTCATTAAATTTATAGACGAAAAATAATGTGTTTGCATGTGTTCTTATTGTTTTTTCCATGTATATGTTCACATAAAGCAACAATACATATGCGAACACGTCATTTTCCGTCCATAAATTTAACGAAAAACTGCCTTCAATGGTTGCTTTGAAACAAAATTCAAATTTCGAGGGCTAAAATGAAACTTTTAAAAGTTCAGGGGTATAATTGAAACCAACCCCATAGTTCAAGGGTATTTTTGATCATTTTAACCTTTATTATATGTTTTTTTTTTGAGTTCAACCATATTTGAGAGTGTGAGATTCAAACCTCTGACCTCTCGGTCGAGGGTACATGCTAATTACCGCTGAGCTATTCTCGCTTTGACCACCTTTATTATATGTTGCACAAAATTAAAAGGGTTTAGTGATCAATTTATTATTATAAACTTTTAAAGATATAGAACACATTCATACAACAAGTAGTCACTAAACGGTAATAAGACAGAGAAAAGGTAGGGAAAATAATTATGAGAATATGATTGATTTTGTCTGAATGTAGTTGAGGAATACAACCAGCATAAATAGAAGAAATACATGACAGATGGAGCCTTATGATAGGCAGAATCAATAACAAACTATATGGCAAGGAAAATGTAAAAATAACCCAACAATATCATAAAGATAAATAACATTCCATCATCCCAATCAACCAAACATGTGCTGAGTTTGATAAACCACTCCCTTGGACTTTGTTTAAGACCATACAGTGCCTTTTTAAGTTTACAGACATAATTTGGTTTGTCCTTATCAATAAAACCTGGTGGTTGAAGCATATATACATCCTCATGGAGATCACCATTTAAGAACGCATTATGCACATCCAATTGCTTAAGGACCCAATTAAAACGAATGGCAAGGGATAAGAGAATCCGAATGGTTGCAGGCTTTACTACGGGACTAAAAGTCTCAAAGTAGTCTATCCCTTGAGTTTGATCAAAGCGACGAGCCACCAATCGAGCCTTATACCTTTCAACTGAGCCATCCGGTTTAAGCTTTATTCTGTAAACCCATTTGCAACTAACAAGTTTATATTGAGGAGAATTAGGAACTAGAATTCAAGTACCATTTTGAACCAGTGCCTTGTATTCTTTATCCATAGCATCTCGCCATTCATCACTCTTAATAGCCGTTTTGAAACTTGTTGGTTCAACTAAGGGTATGGTCGGAGTGGAGGCTAGCCAACACTTTGGTTTGAAGATACCATCTTTTGATCTTGTGACCATAGGATGTGTGTTGGTGGGAAAGGGAGCTGGAGGGCTAATATGAGGTGATGGGGGGAGCACAGAATCTGTGAAAGTAGATGATGGAGAGGGAACAACATTTGGAGAGGGTGAGGAAGTGGAAGGTGTAGACAAAAGTGAGGAAGTTGATGGAGAGGCCGATTGAGATGAAGGAGATTGGAAATGGAGGTGAACAGAATTAGCTGATCTAGAAGCAAATCCTGGTGGTACTGAGGGTGTTTTGGAGTGAGCGGAAGCAGTGGGAGAATGGGGAGGATCAACAAGTGAAGGGGAAGGAGCCAGAGGGGAGATGGATGGAGATGGATAACTGGACAGAGGAGGAATGGAAAAGGGAGTTGGATTAAAAAGAAACTGATCAGGTTGCGAATGCTTAACAGAACCAAAAGAGAAAGAAGAATTGGTACATGGAAATAGAGACTCATTAAAGACAACATGTCTTGAGACAAAGAGACGGTCAGAGATAGGATCTAAACACAAGTATCCCTTGTGATTTGAACTATAACCAAGAAATAAGCATTCAGTAGACCGAAACATAAGCTTATGTTCATTAAACGGGCGAAGAAATGGAAAACAAGCACAACCAAAAGCTCTTAAGATAGAGTAATCAGGAGGTCTATTGTAAAGCATTTCATATGGAGATTTTGAATTTAGAACAGGAGTGGGTAGACGGTTAATTAAATATACTGAAGTAGAGAAGGCAAAGCTCCAAAAAGAAATGGGCAAACCTGAATGGGCAAGCAATGATAGGTCGGTCTCTACTGTAGGGATAAAGCCCCAATGTAGCGAAAATAATCAAAAAACCACACTGTATTTTTCTTAAGATTAAAATACCGATACAATTCGCAAACTAATTTATAGCAACATAAACAAATTTATACATGCTGGAAAAAAGAATAAAGCATGCTGAAATTTTATTCTAAAACACTAGATCTAATCTAGTATTGGATCCTAATGATCCTAGATCAAGGAGCACCTACCGTAGATGAAGTCCTTGATTGTATTGCCTAATTCCCTTCGAATTGCAGAAAATTCCAGCAACAAGAAACCTCCTTTTTCGCTGCAAATCCCTCACGAACACCACCAAAAGGGTACACCAAAGATCTCTAAAGGGTATGATGAGGGAGATGGTGGGATCTCTTTACTCTAAGGAAGAAGGTTGAGAGAATCAAAAGGATGTTAGGAGTTTTTCTGGAGAGAGTTCTCTGTAAACCAGAATACCACAAAACGTAAGATTGAACTGCCCAAAAAAACTCCGTAACCATCTCCTAAGTAGGCGTGAAGGGGAGTGATAGTAGGTCAACCACCCACTATCTTTAACGGATCAAAATATCAGTATAAAAAAAACAATTTAATTAATAACCAAATTAATTAAATTAAAATAAGTTATTTAATTCATAATTAAATAACCAACTCATTTAATCCTTCACATAACCTATGGTTTTAATACAATTTAATTAAATCAAAATTTAATTAAATTAAATTAAAACAAACAATTAATTATTTCATCAATTAATTAATATTATAATTAAACATCACATATTTAATTATAATTCTCTCAAATAAACTATAGTATTAATGTACATCAAATGCACATTAATTATAACCTATAGTTTCAATATGAGTCAAATTCATATTTTATTTTAATCTTCGAACCCTTTCGAATACTTAATCTTTCCTTAGAAATTAACTTCAAGACCTTATAAGAGTCATCGGTGGGACTTAATGGACCTACAGATCAGAAGCTCCAACGATGTGAGATTAATTGGCTAAACTCATTAACCATATTAATCAATATTCGTTAACTGTGGTTCACTCCACTAAAGAACCACAGCTGCACTCTTCTCACTGCAGATATATTTCTGTGTCCATGGATATCGACCGTCAACAGCAAGTTAGCCCTTCACGTGTGTTCGTACCCCAGCTAGGTCAAATTACCGTTTTACCCCTGAGCTACCTCTTGGTCCTTAAGTACCAGTGTTCCTCTAATGAACAACCTGTTTGAGGTCCAACCAACAAACAGAAGTCCCTCTCGTGCCATAAAGAGGGTAGGGCCCATTGTTCAAGACCCGGAGACACCACTTAAGGGAACACACCTCTACTTACCCTAAAGTTGGGAGGAGTGAATTCCATCTTGTAGCTCCCCACTCGGTCTTGTCCCCAAAATGGTAGGCTTATTGAGTCGGCGAATAGGCCACTCTCACCCGTACAAATCAAAGGACAATGCCTCATGGTCAGGAGTCCATAATCCACTCAGGATTAAGGCCAAGTTACCTAGGTCATCCTAGTTAAATAGAAACCAAGCTAACTAATGGTGTTACAGTTAGTGGTTAACTATTTCGCGGTCCGGTCTTTGTGCAAACTCATTGCACAGGATACCCCCACTCGCATGTCAACTACATGAACGCATTGGATCACTACGTTTGTATCGATATACAAAGCGGGTCGTATCCATAGTGTCACCAGGATAAGGTACCCAACCTTATCCTTATACTACAAACCTTTTAGGCTAAAACTTGAACATTGATCCCCGTATGTCCCTACATACTAGTTCAAGCCTCATTCTATTAGCCTTGGATGTTTAGTTTATTGGATTAGGGTTAATAAGACAAGATATAATACAAACATAAATAATACATCACTTTTATTAATGTTCGGTCAAATGTAAATTTACTATCTACGAGTTTTAGGGCATAAAACCCAACATCTACAACATGTCTGTTCTTCCTTTCAACCCGACCGTTTTGCTGAGGAGTATATGGACATGACACTCGATGATGGATCCCATGGTTTGAAAGAAAAGAGGAAATTGTTCGAAACTCCCCACCTCAATCAGTTTGCAAACACTTTATCTTTTTACCAAATTGAACTTCAACAAGCTTTTTAAAATTGAGAAAACAAGAAAAGGTTTCATCCTTGGATTTTAACAAGTATAACCAAGAGAAACGGGTAAAGTCATCAACAAATAAAAGAAAGTAGTGAACTCCATTAACTGAAATTTTAGGGGAAGGTCCCCATACATCAGAATGAACAATTTGAAATGACTCAGTAGTTTTTGTTTCAGCAAGGGAAAATGGTAATCTGTGACTTTTGGCTAATTGACAAAACTTATAAAAATCAGAATTTCTAGGGGAAAAAACCGAGACACCAGACTTAGACAAAATTTGCTTCACCACTGAAGTTGCAGGGTGTCCTAAACGTAAGTGCCAACATGAAACAGAAGGGGCTGAAGCTATAAAGACAGCAGGAGACGATCAGGCCAAAACAGTAGAGTTGAAAGGCATTGACAGTTTGTAGAGACCATCCTCAAGCTTGCCTTGGAGAAGAGTTGCCTTGGTTTGAAGATCCTTGACAAGAAAGAAAGAAGAATGAAATTCAACATAGGCTTTATAATCATGACACAAACGAGCTACACTAAGTAATTTCTTAGTAATTGAGGGAGTATGCAAAACATTATGAAGAACAATAGGTTTTGAATAAGAATGAACTACCGAAGTACCGATGTGAGATATAGGATTTTGCGTACCATTTCCAACAGTAATTTGTTCACCACCATTATAGGTCATTGGGTTGCAAAGAGAGAAGATATCTAGAGTCATGTGATGAGTGGCTCCTGAGTCTATAAACCAAGATTCATCTGGATGGTTAAAATCACCTTGGACCAAAGAAGAAACATCAGAAAATGGTTGGGACAAGCTGGAATTAGGTTGATTAGAAGTATGATGAGGGCCTGTGGCTGTGAGGAAGGAGTTTGGTAGGCAAGGTTTGTTCTATGGTGGCAAATGAGGGTTGTATGGCCAAACTTACCACATATTTGGCATTGTGGTTTGTTGTTATATTATTTAACTGGCCTTGGAGCAGAATTTTGAGGTTTGCCAAGGATGCTTGGAGATAGATTGGGCTGAAGGGGCGATTGGGAAGAGAATGAAGACTTAGAAAAATGGTTGAACTGGGGCTGTTGTTTGTTAAAAGACCGACAATTAGAGTGATGAATATTGAGGCTGCTAAGATTAGCTTGAGCTAGATTCAACTGATCAACTGTTGTTTGCTTCTCTAAACGAGTTTCATAAGCTAATAATAGACTACGAACATCTTCTAGTGTAGGATTATCCGAACGATTTTGAATAGATGTGACAAAAGCATTATACTCACTACCTAAGCCATCAAGAATATGAGCAAGATGGTCCCTATATGAGATTGGTTCACCGATTGCAGCAAATTTATCAGTAATATCTTTAATCTTGGCTAAGTACTGAGTAACAGGTAATCCATCTTTTCTTATTTTTTGTAACTGAGATTTCAAGGCCATTATCCTAGCAGTTGTATTAGAATCATAGGCACGATTGAGAGAAGACCAAATATCAGAGGCAGAGGATAGACTTAGGATTTCACCCATCTTTTCTTCCGACAATGATGAGTAAATCCAACACATAATAAAACGGTTGTACCTTTTCCAGCCGACATAATCTGGATTCGGTTGAGTGTTATGCTGATCAAGAAACTTGGGTGGAGTAGGGATGGAGCCATCGAGGAAGCCAGACAAGCCATTTGCAAGCACAAGGTTGAGAAGTTGATTCTTCCATAGTAAGAAATTGTTGTCATTGAGTTTAACAGCAAGCGGTTCAGGTAAAGTAGGATATGGGTCAGGAGTGAAGAAATTAGGGTTGGGAGGGAATTGTGTAAGTTGTTGCGGCTGGAACAGAGGCCTGGGATAAAACCTTGGAGGTTGTTGAGGCTGATATTGGGGAAATTGATATGGAAAAGCTTGATATGGAGGAACATGGTTATTTTTTTTTGGGGGGGGGGGGGGGGAATTGCAGTGTGATAAGGAGCCGTGGCTGTCGGATGGGGGCGAGGCTGGGTATTGTGAGGTCGAACCAGAGGAGGATTGGGGGTTGTAAGTGATGGGTTTTGGACTGGGTTATGAACAGGAGTAGCTACTGGAGTTGTCACCGGTGTGTTTGGAGAGATGACTGGAGTTTGTTGCTTTTGAGAAGAGGAAGAAGAACCTTCTTCAGTATTCATTGTCGAGAAGAAAAAAAATGGGGTAGCTCTGATACCATAAATGGTAATAAAACAGAGAAAAGGTAGGGAAAATAATTCTGAAAATATGATTGATTTTGTCTGAATGTAGCTGAGGAATACAACCAGCATAAATAGAAGAAATACATGACAGATGGAGTCTTATGATAGGCAGAATCAATAACAAACTATATGGCAAGGAAAATGTAAAAATAACCCAACAATATCATAAGATAAATGACATTCCATCAGTCACCAATCCAAACCTTGTGATAAAAGTATTTGAGCCACTAGCCTTTGAGTTGACAAAAAGAAAGAAGCTCCTGGTTTCGCTCAAATTCTGCCATTTCCTCCTTCTCCAAGCACACCAATGCTTCAATTCCCTCGCCATCTTTGGCATCCATCAATACGATCAAATTCTTATTAAAGACAAGAGGCGAAGTGACCCATACAGGCTTTCCCGACCCGAAATCGGCGTCGTAAAATGGAAATTTGCACCAACTCGAACACAAATACACAGTTTGATCTCTTGGATTCCTAAACTTCTCCATTGATTCTTCCATATGCAGCTTGTGAAGTGCAGACCATTCCTCCACTTTGTATTTTCTTGGGTATTTGTTGCAAAACTCTTCCATGTTTCTCTTCAGGTCGCTCAACAAGCTCCATAGCTCTATCTCCTTTTGTTCTGGCGTCGTTGGCGACGTCAGGAAGAAGGAGATTATGTTGCCTGGTATAAGAATATGAATAAATGATTAAATCAAACAAACAATATTCTTTAGGCTACGTTTGATAACCATTTGGATTTTGGTTTTTGAAAATTATGCTTGTTTTCTCCCCATTTCCTTAACATGGTTTTAATTTTTGTTGAAGACGCAGTTGAATTCCTAACCAAATTCTAAACACCAAAACAAGTTTTTGAAAACTACGACCCGTTTGATAACCATTTGATTTTTTGTTTTTGGTTTTTTGTTTTTAAGCTTATAAACACCACTCCCAACTCTAAATTTCTTTGGCTTTTCACCTACCTTCTTCCCATGTTTTCAAAAACCAAGTCAATTTTTTAAAACAAAAAAAAGTAGTTTTCAAAAACTTGTTTTTGTTTTTAGAATTTGGTTAGGAATTCAAGTGTGTCTTTAACAAAAATGAAAACCATGGTGAGGAAATTTAAAGGAAAACAAGCCTAATTTTCAAAAACAAAAAACCAAATGGTTATCAAACAGGGCCGTAGTTTTTTAGTTTTCAAAAATTAGTTTGGTTTTTGAAAACATGAGAAAAAGGTAGATAAAAAAGCAAAGAAACTTGGAGGTGGAAGTAGTGTTTATAAACTTAAAAACCAAAAACTAACTATAAGTTTCTTTTTTTTTCTTTATTCCTTCTTTTTAAGATTATTGAATTCATTCAATGTGATGAATACAATATAACTAAAATTTAATAGAAAATAAATATTAAATATATATTCAAAACGACATAATTTATAATATTCTATCATATGTATTAAATTTTTGTCGACATATTGACATTTCTACGATATTTCCCCACATGTCCATGGGTTCGACATCGACATGAGGGATAAATCAACACTTGGATTACACCATAAAGAAATCAATAAATTATAAAAATATGGAGATAATTTATTAACATGCCTGATAAAGTTGAGGGCATCGGAGGAACCACTCGGGTGCGTAAGTTTACGGGGATCTCTAGCAATGTGTTCCTCTGGTGAGTTTTCGATACAGAAATGGCAACTTTGTAGATGAATGAAGAAAGAACTTGTACACGACTTGGATTCTCCACTTTATCGGAAACCATGGCTTTAAGAGCTGCAATCTTCGAACCCTCAAACATGAATCTCTTTGACACAAAGTTTTTGTTTCGTTTTGCGATTTCTGAACCTTCCCCTTCTCGTATTAAGAATATGAATAAATGATTAATGGTGTAAGTTGAGATGAGATGGTGATCTTACAAAAAAAAAAAAAAAAAAAAAAAAAGGAAATTTGAAAACGAAGGATTATTTAACGGACGATAAAATTGTATTTCATGTTCGATTTCACTATCTCTTTTAATATTCTTTCTAGCAGATTTCAAATATCAAAATTATTGAAAACATGTGTGTTTGTAAGATTTGTCTTTTAAAAAGCTTATGAGTGAATTTCTTAGGAAAACTTTTGGTGGTGTTTTGTTAAAATTTAAACTAAAAGTATTTCAAATGGGGAAAATTATTAGTTTTTCCGGGTGCAATGAGACCCCTTTTAAAAATCGTCGGAGGTAAATCTTCAAATTTATTTGCCCCTAATAACCGTTGGATACAAAATCGATGTACTTTTATTTCTCTCTCTTACATCCAACAGTGCAAAACTATGGGCTTCATTGGGCCATAGATTTCCCTAATAAAAGTGCTTTAAAATTTTGGGAAATCCTCAAATATGGCCAGAAATTACTGCGTAGTTTCGAAAAATGGCCAAACCGTATTTTTTAATGAAAAATGGCCAAACCGGTTTTTCCAGCCTATTTTCGTGCGATACAAACTTACATTTTTACCCTTCAGCCAACCCCCACGTCTATCCTATATTTGTGCAGCCGTATCTGTTTATTTTTTTTTTCAAAAATAATTCTATAACGTCTCATTCCATGAATCAAGGGATTTTTAGTTACAGGATCAACTCTCTCTCTTCCATTTATAGTTTTGTTGACATCCCTACTTTATCGTTTTTCATTTTCTTATTAAACGGTGGGTCCTATTTGTAAGTAAAAAATGTTTCATATCTATATAAACAGAAAAAATTAGTAGAGATTGAAGCATGCATACCCTGGATGTCGACAAAACTAGCTCGAGCTTCTGAATGTTCTTCGGCTGTCCATGTAGATCCAGACGAAGCTTGAAGAGGACTTAGTTCATCTGTGAAGAAGTATGTTGAAGGGGATTTAGTTTATCTGTGAAGAAGTATGGAAGAATCGATGAATGTAGAAGAAGAACGATGGAAGAAGCGGAAGGGTTTCTCTCGAAGGATCGGATGATGGAAGAAGTATGAATGTTTTCTTTGAAATTGGGTATCAATTTTTTCATTTTTTTCTGATTATACTTTAATTCTGATTTGATGTTTTAGGTGTTCATCCATATTTTAGGTGAATATCTATTTATGCAAGCAGAATGCGTGATTTCATTTTTTTCTTCTTTGATTTGGTGTCTGGAATATTTTTTAGGTGAAGTTGTTCTTCATTGTTATTATCTTAGTTGCAACTGGTAAGCTTTTTACTTTTTTTCGGATATACAATGTTTAAATTTAAGTCCTCCTATTTTTTCTCTCTGTTTTTGAATTCAAATCTCTTGTTTTAAATTTAGGTTGCCAGATTTATATTCCATATTTAGTTTGAATTTCTATTATTGATTTGCTAGATGAATTAATCGGTAAGGAAGCTAGATTCATTCCCTTGTTTATAGTGTATTTTAACTCTGATTTGATGTTTTAGGTGTTCATCCCATATTTTAGGTGAATATCTCTATTTATGCAAGCAAAATGCATGATTTCATTTTTTCTTCTTTGATTTGGTGTCTAGAATATTTTTTAGTTGAAGTTGTTCTTCATTGTTATTGAATCTTAGTTGCAACGGGTAAGCTTTTTACTTTTTTCGGATATACAGTGTTTAAATTTAAGTCCTATTTTTTCGAACAAAAAACCTCAACACAATAAATTAGCATAAATTTAGAAGAGATTTAATACCTAATACTTCTTCGGTGGTGGCCGCCTCGAATAAACTCGCAGCGTTAAACTGAGGAGGCACCAACGGCGGGACGTCGTGGCCACCGGCGGAGCTGCGCGAAATGGCTGCCCAATGGTTCATGAAGTTGTGAGATGTGGATGCATCTGCAAGTTTGTGGGACAAGAACACACAAATTGCTTGTCCTCCACATTCAAATCTTGTCAACTGAACAGACATCAAAGGATTGAATCTTTGGTCCTTTCCATGAATATCATCAAAACAAAGAAACTTCACAATCTCATCGCGCTGCAAATTGTAGGTGTTCATAACTTCCGACATCGGACACCGGAGCCTTGCCTCTATGAAGGTGACACCCATGTCGTTGCAGTCGACGAAGCAGCCACCTTCGTCTCGGAGGCGACCGGCAAAAGGGTAGTACAAAGTCAAGGTCTTGGAGAGGCTGTGCTTCAGCAACTCCGAGTTAGAGCCATTTTGATAGAAATAGAGAAATTGGAGATAAAGGTAAGGGGCTTGACGATCAAACAAACAGAGCTGGAGAAGCCTGTGCTCCGGTGGGGTTGAAAACAAAGGCTTTATTGTTTCTTTACAAACTATTTCAAACTGCATCATTTTGTATGAGAATGGAATGCCAAGGTTTTGGAACTTCTAATTAATGCCTATATACTGAAGATTTATTTGTGTGTATGAATGATTACTTGTTTCGGATATACATATATGTATAGTCGAGAGTACCTCACCTTATTAATTAATTTATTAAATAAATAGATTAAAAAAAAGCTACTAAAATTAACGACAAATAATAGAGATTTAAATAGAAAATATTAACTAAAAGCTCATTAATGAAAAGAGAAAAAATGATTAAAAAAAGGAAAGAGAAAAAAATAACTAAAAAGAAAAAAGAAAAAAAGATTTAAAAAAAAGAAAGAGAAAGAAATAGCGGAAAGAGAAAAGGAAAAAAAAAACAAGAAAGTGGTAAAAAATAGAGGGAGGAAGAGAAGAGATGAGTGTAGGAAGGGGGGAGATGGGTCCATGCATGAAAGATGAAAAAAAAAAAAAGCAGAAATAGAATTTGATAACCATTTGGTTTTTTGTTTTTGAAAATTGGGCTTGTTTTCTACCAGTTTCTCTACCATGGTTTTCATATTTGTCGATGACACATTTGAATTCCTAGCCAAATTCTAAAAACAAAAACAAGTTTTTGAAAACTACTTTTTTTAGTTTTCAAAATGTGCTTGTTTTTCAAAAACAAGGAAAAAAAGGTATTAGAAAAACAAAGAAACCTGTAGGTGAGAGTGGAATTTATAAGCTTAATTTTCAAAAACCAAAAACAAAAAACAAATGGTTATCAAACAGGACCTCAAATTTTGCCTCTTTTTAAAAAAAGATTCTAGAAATCTAGAAACCAGAAACAGAATAAGTTATCAGATGTTACTTAAAAAATGAGAAATGGGAACAAGAAAGAGGAAACGAGAATGGGAACAGTATCAAACGAGCCCTACTAAACCTTGATCTCAAAAGTTTCTATTCATCGAGATTTTGCAAATCAACTTGATTGGAAAAGTGATTCTATTTAACTTAATAATCACTTTTATTAAACACGTGCATGTTTGGGAGTGATTTTTAAATGGCTAAAATCACTTTTGTTATGTTTGAAATCACTCCGAAACATACTTTTAATTATTCAAAATTAATTTCAGGTTTGATTTTACATTTTTAAATGTGATTTTCATATCATCAAAATTGATTTTGAATTATTAAAGACATGTTTTGGAGGGATTTTGAATATGAAAAAAGTGATTTTAATCATTTCAAAATCACTTCCAAACATGCACAATTCTCTTACAATCACTTTTAAGGTCTTTACATTTTCAAATAGAATATTATGTAAGCTTAATGTATTGATTGCAAAATATTATATATATATATATATATATATATATATATATATATATATATATATATATATTTATTGCATTATTCATCTTTCATTTTTCAATGAGTAAAAAAGAATTGTTAAATTTTTTTATTATATAAAATATAATATAATTGTTTAAATCAGGCGAACGTGCATGGCGTGGACGGGGAATAAAAAAATGCGTGGGAGACAAAAATAATAATAATAATAATAATACTAATAAATAAATTTTTTTATTTTTAATTTTTAATTTTTTCCTTGCAGGTACACGAGTAAAACGTGGGATAGTTGATAACAGAGCTTAGAGCTATTAGCTCTTTTCCTTTTGCAAATATATTTTTTTTCAAAAAATAAAATCAAGATTTTAAAAACTATTTTTTCCCCAAAATTTGATTTGATTTTTTTATAATTTTTCTTTAAAAGGTAGATAATGAAACTAGAAAACTATAGGTGGAAATGGTATTTATAAACTTAATTTTCAAAAAGAGAAAACTAAAAAATAAAAATGTTTTTTTTTTTTTGGGTAATATTCCTCTTCATAAATAAAGCACCCTCCAATTTAAAAATATAGTAGTTAATTAATAGAGAAAAATAATTTATGAAGCACGGCTACTAATTAAATTTACAATAAAATAACATATTTTGTTTTTTTAGAATACATATCAATATTTTTTTCTTTGAGTTCACATGTCAATTGGGTTTTTTTTTTTGTTTTTTTTTTTTTTTTTTGTTTGAGTTCACATGTCAATTGGGTTGGACCTATAATATATTCTAAGAAATTTTAATTATTCCAAAATTTCCATAAACTATATCTATACTATACTATATATATAAATGGAGCTTAAGGGAGGAACTTTTGATTTTCTTTTTAGCCAATTTTTAATTTTCAAATTTCTCATTCGTCCTTACTATTTAATTATTTAATATTTAATTAGTTAAAGATCCGCACACGTATTTAATAAAAAAAATCTTTTTTTAACTTTGAAAAATTGAAGATAAGATCAAATATATTTTCTCAAAATTTATATTTATTCTTAATTTTTAGGTTTTGAAATTTATTTAATTATTTATTCTAATAGGTTTTTGGTGGTTATTGATAAATCGAATGTTTAAAATTAAATTTTGTGAAATCTAAATTTAAATCAAATCAAGTTTTGAAATTAAATTTTAAAAACTAAAACTCATATTAATTGTTTTAAAATTTAAAAATTTATAATTTGAAAATATTATCATAACCATCGAGATTCACTTGAACCTTGTAAATAGTGGTCTAAACCATCAAGGACAGATAGAAAATCATAGATAAAAAGAGCTGAAATTTTGAGTTTAGAGAATATAAAGTTTTTTTTTTTTTGGGAAAAATACACTTTTGGTCCCTGAGGTTTGGGTTAAGTGACACTTTGGTCCCTGAGTTTTCAAACTCAACAATTTAGTCCTTGAGGTTTGAATTTTGCTTCATTTTAGTCCCTCCATCCATTTTTCTGTTAAATATTAACGGAATGCTGACGTGACAAGTATTTTTTTTATTAAAAAAATATTTTTCAATTTTTAAAAATAAAATAATATATTGATTATTATTTTTTATTATTTTTATCTTCTTTTTTCTTTTTCCTTCATCTTCTTCCTCTCCATCTTCCTTCAACCACCTCCATTACCAGCAGTTGTCTTCCGCCGCCACCCGCCGTTCACCGTTCGCCGTCCGCCGCCGCCGCCCTCCCGTGGCCGGATTTTTTTTCTTTTTTTTTCTTTCCCTCTTCCTTTCTTTCTTCTCTTTCCCTTCTTTCTTCTCCTCTTTTCACTAGTCTTTTTTAAAAAAACGATCCTCAACCGCGAAGCACAGATCCAACGTGAGCAGATCCGAGAAGCACAGATCCGGTATCTTCTTAGCCTGACGGAGTCGACAGATCTGGCACGAGTAGAACCGCGAGCGATGGGCTGTGATTTGTGGTTGTGGCTGTGAGTGACGGGCTGCGACTGAACTCCCTCGTCGAGACCCACGAATGAACTCCCTCGTTGAGACCCACGACCCGACCACCACAGATTTGGACAGCAGCTGAACCTGCGACAACCACGTGATTTTTCCAGATCTGGGTTGGACAGCAGCTGAACGCGGGACGACCGTCGTGAATCTTCGAGCAGTGGCCTTGGGTTTTGATTTGCAGCAGTAGCCGTGGGTCTCGACCGACCACGCGATTTTTCGATTCCGACAGACCCACAGAATCTCGATCTGAAACGAAACCACTGGGTTTCGCACCGTGGGTCGCATGCTGTAATCAAGCTATGGAGTC
Organism: Luffa aegyptiaca; assembly: GCA_017139565.1. Lineage (NCBI taxonomy): Eukaryota > Viridiplantae > Streptophyta > Magnoliopsida > Cucurbitales > Cucurbitaceae > Luffa > Luffa aegyptiaca. The sequence continues at coordinate 3,589,325 of CM029396.1, forward strand.
GTGGGTCTCGATGAGGGAGATGAGAGAGTCCAGATCTGTAGTCGTGGGAGTTCAGTCGTGGGTCTCGATGAGGGTGGCTGAAAGAGAAGAAGAAGAGAAGGAGAGAATGAAAGGGAAAAAAAAAGAGGCGCCGGCAATTGTTGGTCGCCGGCGGTGACTGGCCGTTCGCCGTCCGTCACCGGTGGTGACTGGCCGTTTGCCGTCTGTCGCCGGTGGTGTTGTGGAAGAAGAAGAAGAATTAAAAGAAATAAAGAAGAAGAGAGAAATAATAAGAATTAAAAGAAATAATAAGAATCAATAAGAATTAAAATAAATAATAATATTTTATTATTATAAATATTTAAAAAAATTTAAAAATAATTTTTTTATTAAAATAATAGTGCCACGTCAGGAACCGTTAAAATTTAACAGAAAAGTTGACGGCAGGGACCAAAGTGCTCCTGGGTATTTTTGTTGAGTTTGAAAACTCAGGGACCAAAGTGTCATTTAACCCAAATCTCAAGGACCAAAAGTGTATTTTTCCTTTTTTTTCTAATTCTTGGTCTTTTTTTTTTTTTGTGACCACAATTTGCCAACACAAAGATCCTAAGACAAAGTGAGAGATTAGAGTGGAGTTGTTCATCGTGTGGTGCATGACGAATTGAAAAAATTGCAACAAACATCAACTAGGTGGGAGGAGGCACGGTTCCTACTCTATCTTCAGCCATGTGAGGAAATATAGAAATATCCTCTAAATATTTCTTTTTAAAGTTTTTTCCTATTTCTTTTTTAAGTAGGCTACGATATCTTTTGGAGATTTCTTCAGCCCTGTGAGTAAATATAGAAATATCCTATAAATATTTCTTTTTAAAATTTTTTCCTATTTTTTTAAGTAAGGTATGATATCTTTGGGAGATGTTGTTAGTTTCCTTTAGTATCGAGATTTTATTACTTTATATTATATTTCCTCCACCCCTACTTCAAAATTAAATTATGTGAAATCTAAATTTGAATTGTTTTGATTTTTCAAATATAGAAAGATAATTGAATTTAATTTTCGGTTAAATCAAATCAAGTTTTGAAAAACTAAAATTCAAATTAATTTTTTTTAGAAAGACAATTGAATTTAATTTCAGTTAAATCAAATCAAATTTTGAAAAACTAAAATTCAAATTAATTTTTTTTAAATTTCCACAATTTCTAATTTGAAAAGATTATCATAACCACCAAGATTCACTTGAACCCTGTAAATAGTGGTCTAAACCATCAATCACAGATCGAAAATCATAGATAAAAGAGCTGAAATTTTGAGTTTAGAGAATATAAAGTTTTTTTTTTCTCTAATTCTTGGTCTTTTTTTTATGGCCACAATTTGCCAAGACGACACAAAGATCCTAAGACAAGGTGAGAGATTAGAGTGGAGTTGTTCATCGTGTGGTGCATGACGAATTGAAAAAATTGCATCGTGTGGTACATGACGAATTGAAAAAATTGCAGCGAACGTCAACTAGGTGGGAGGATGCAGGGTTCCTACCCTATCTTCAGCCATGTGAGTAAATATAGAAATATCCTCTAAATATTTCTTTTTAAAGTTTTTTCCTATTTATTTCTTTTTTAAGTAGGCTACGATATCTTTTGGAGATTTTGTTAGTTTTCTTTAGAATCGATATTTTATTACTTTATATTATATTTCCTTCATCCCTACTTCAAAATTAAGTTTTGTGAAATCTAAATTTGAATTGTTTTGATTTTTCAAATATAGAAAGGTAATTGAATTTAATTTTCAGTTAAATCAAATCAAGTTTTGAAAAACTAAAATTCAAATTAATTTTTTTAAATTTCCAAAATCATAACCACATCAAGATTCACTTGAGCAAGTTAAACCACTAAGGAAAGACAAATCGAAAATCATAGATCAAAAGAGGTGAAATTTTGAGTTTAGAGGATATAAAGTTTTTTTTTTAATGGCCTTGAACAAATATCAACCAAGTGGGACGGCAGGAGGCAAGGATTCCTACTCCATCTTCAGTTGTGAGTAAATATAGAAATATCCTGTAAATATTTATTTCTTATTTATTTTTTAAGTAGACTACTATATCTTTAGAAGATTTTATTAGTTTTCTTTAGTATCAAGATTTTATGAGTTCATTAGTATTGTTTTTTTTTTTTTTCCCTTTCTGAAATGAGGAGATCAATCACTATTACCTTCTTTTTTTAAAAAAAAGTCGATCTCTCTTCATTATGCTTTTCTCCGACCCTCAAAATTTTTCATATATTTTTGGAATTTTTTTAGAGAAGATGATAGGAAGAAAATGATCTTTTTAATGTAATTAGTACTAATTTAACGGTTGAATCAAACATAGTTTTAATTGAGTTATTAATTATTAATTGATTACAAAATTAAAATTTTGAAAAATATGTTTACCTAGGTAATTTAAAAGACTTTATACATCCAAATAATATTGAAAATTTAAATGTGCAATAAAGAAAAACCTTTAACATTTTGATATTGTATCAGGTATGATTTATATCCATTATATTTGGCTATAAACCACTTTTACTTTTGATATAAACCACTTTTACTTTTGATTTTGGTTCAATTTGTCCCACTAAATATGATCAATTTTTGCAATAATTATAAATTTATTTGTAGTATGTATTCATTTTATATTTTTTTGGTAAATTATAGAGTCATGTTTCAAATTTTCTAATTAACTTATACTTTACAGGTATTATAACAAGTGCAACACACGTAGTTCAAACTAGTTGATATAAAATGGGACAACATAATCATTTTAGGTAGTTGAATTTAGGGTTATTTTAGCCTTTTTTTTTTTATTTTTTGAATTCAAGGCTCTCTTAGCTCCGAATCGCTACTAAATAATGTTATATTTAATTGTTTATTGAGGTGTCATACACAACTCAAGTTCTACCAAGGACGCTTATTCTAAAGTTATGATTTTGCCAATGCATAATTTTTTTTCCTCCATTGTGCCGATGAAGATTTAAACTTTCATCTTAAAGAAGTGAGTAGGTGTCTTAATCGTTGAGTCTGTTAGCACGATCTTTTTTGTGATCTCAACTCTAATTTCGAGGGTGGATTTAGGAGGGAGCTAGCGAGACCACGACTCCCCAAATTTTTTTTTTCCCTAAATCTTTGAAAAAGAATAGGGTACTATAGTAAAAATGTTCAAATTTTTCCTATAAAATACTCTTTGTCCGATGGCTTGCTCTTCCTCTTAAATAATTAGAATTTATATTTAATATTTTTTTTATTTTGTACATATTTCAACCTAAAAACTCTATTTTTGAATAAAATATTAAAATTATCTTTAAAAAAACCTTATGAATCATATTTGTGGTAAATATATATATATTTTTTGAAACGTTTGTGGTAAATATTTAATATTGGCATGTACTCCTTCTCTTAAATGAAATGAGATTTTTGTATAAAAAAAAATGAAATGAGATTCAAATTAACCAAAATGATATTTTAACTAAATTAATATTTCAAACTAAATTTGGTCTCTAGGATTATATTTAAATTAGTTTCTATTTGGTTCCTAGATTTTAGAAACTAACAGTGTTTTGATTCTTTAAATCCCGCTACATAATGATTTCGTTTTTTTTGTTTTTGAAAATGGTGTTTTGCTTCCTCGCCCATTTTATATCTCTTAATTTTATTTTTTTTTTGAATTCTTAGTAAAATTCATAAAACAAAAGGACAAAAACTTTTAGTAAAAAAAAACTTGCCACCAATAAAATTGGGCGATCCCACTTTATCTATCTATATATATATATATATATATTAAAAAGCAAGGATCCGTGAAAAACATTTTTAGACTAAAATACCCTTTTAAATTTAAGATAATTACAATAGTCAAAATCTAATTAGTTTTAAATTTCTAAAATCAGATTTTGTAATTGTTTTTATTGAAAAACAAAAAGATCAAATTTCGTAATTTTTTTAATTAAAAAAAAAAGATAAGATTAAAAAAAAAGTCAAATTTCAAATTGTTTTGATTAAAAGAAAAAAAAAAGATAAGATGAAAAAAAATTAAATTTTGTAATTGTTTTAATTAAAAAAAATAAATGATTAAAAAAAGGAAAAAAATAAAGAAACTTTCGTAACTATCAAAATCTAATATATATATATATATATATATATATATATATATATATATATATATATATATATATATATATATATATATATATATATATATATATATATATATATATTGTATTTCAGGTGTTTTTTTTTTTTTACTTTTAGTTTTTTGTTATAATTGGTAGTCATTTACTCCCTAAATTGATTTTATATGGAAAATAATTTCAGTAATCATTTGCTCTCTGAATTGATTTTATATGTATGTGCATTGTGATTTTTTTTCTAGTAAATTATGTTACTAATTTTTCTTATTATATTTGTTTCTCGAGATTCTTCTTTTGGGAAATTCACGATTTCATCTTCTTTTTCATGCCACTTTACATTTCAAATAATTAAAAAATTAGTTTTCAAATTTCAAAATCAAAATTTATAAGAGTTAATAAAATTTAAAATAATATATGATTTTATCCTTTAGTTTTCAAATGTCAAAATCAAACTTCGTAGTTTAATAAAATTCAAAAGAATATTTGATTTGAGTCTAAATTTCGTGTATAAATTTTCCATCTTCCTCATTGGTTTTCACATCTCTAACTATTTATAATTAGTTTCCAAATTCCATAATCAAAATTTGTAATTTAATAAAATTTAAAATATTATGGTAATCTTATCCTTTAGTTTTTAAATTCCATAATCAAAATTAGTAGTTTAATAAAATTCAAAAGAATATTTGATTTAGTCTAAAAAAAGAATATTTGATTTGAGTCTAAATTCCGTCAATAAATTCCATTGGTTTTCACATTTACAATTATTTGTCTCCTCCCATTGTCCGTTTTCAGGTACCTCCATTGAATTATTATTATTATTATTATTTCGTTTCATGATTTGTCTCTACGGAACGGTTTCCATTTTTTTAAAATCAAGTTTCATTCAAATTTATTTTTTTCAATTTCAATTTTTTTTTCACGTTTTGTGTCTACCAAAAAGATTTCGATTTTTTCAATTTTTTTTAAATAAGTTTCATTAAAATTTGATTTTGTCAATTAATTTTCTTTTCATGTTTTGTGTCTACCGAGAGTGATTTCGATTTTGTCAATTTCATTTTTTTAAAAAAATCAAGTTTCATTAAAATTCAATTTTGTCAATTTATTATTTTTTTTGTTCACATTTCGTGTCAATTGGAAATATTTCAATTTGGTCACTTTTTTTTTATTTTTATTTTTTAAATCAAACTTCATTAAAATTTGATTTTGTAAATTTAATATTTTTTTTTCACCTTTTGTGTCTACTGGGAACGATTTTCATTTAGAAATATTTCTTTTGTAAATTTTCGTTTTTTTTAAATAAGCTTTCATTAAAATTCGATTTTTTCAATTAATTTTTTTTTCCACTGTCTACAAAGAAGATTTCGATTTTGTCAATTTTATTTTATTTTAAAAGAAAAAAATAAAGTTTCATCAAAATTTGATTCTATCAATTATTTTTTTTTTACGTTTTGTGTCTATCGAAAAAGATTTTGATTTTGTTATTTTTTTTAAAAAAAAGGTTTCATTAAAATGTAATTTTGGTCAATAATTTTGTTTTCACGTTTTGTTCAGATTTCGATTTTGTCAATTTTTTTTAAAAAAATCAAGTTTCATTAAAATTTAATTTTTTTTTTGTTTCATGTTTTGTGTCTACTAAAAATATTTCAATTTTGCAAATTTATTTTTTTAAAAAACCAATCAAGTTTCAATAAAATTTTATTTTGTCAATTAATTTTGTTTTCACGGTTTGTGTCTGTTGAGAGTGATTTCAATTTTGACCTTTTTTTAAGTCAAGTTTCATTAAAGTTCAATTTTTTTCAATTTATTATTTTTTGTTCACATTTTGTGTTTACTGAAAATATTTCGATTTTGTCAATTTTCTGTTTTTTTTTTTTTAAATCATGTTTCATTGTAATTTGATTTAGTCAATTAAATTCTTTTTTGCACATTTTGTGTCTGCAAAAAAGGATTTCGATTTTGTCAAGTTTCATTCAAATTTCATTCTATCAATTATTTTTTTTAAGAGTTTTGTGTGTATCTAGAATAATTTCGATTTTGTCAATTTTTTTATTTTGTTAATTAACTTTTTTTTTCACATTTTGTTTCTACTAGAAAGATTTCTATTTTTGTCAATTTTCTTTTTTTAAAAAATCAATCATAAAAATTTGATTTTTTTTTTTGTTTCACGTTTTGTGTCTACGGGAAAGATTATAATTTTTTCAAATTTTTCTTAAATCAAGTTTCATTAAAATTTGATCTACTCAATTATTTTTTTTGTTCTTCCACATTTTATGTCTATTATGTGGATGAATTTCGAATTTGTTAATTTTCTTTCTCTCTCTCTCTCTTTTTTTTTAAAAAAAAAACAAGTTTCATTAAAATTTGATTTTGTCAATTATTTTTTTTAAACGTTTTGTGTCTAGATTTCAATTTTGTCAATTTTCTTTTTTTTTTCTTTTTAATAATGTTTCATTAAATTTTTATTTATCTCTTTAATTTTTTTCCACGTTTTGTTTCTATACGGAAGAACTTTGATTTTGTGCAATTTTTTTTTTAAAAATCATGTTTCATTAATATTTGATTTTTTCAATAATTTTTTTTTTGTTAACATTTTGTGGTTATTGGGAAGAGTTTTGATTTTGTCATTTTTTTTTTTAAAAACAAGTCTCATTAAAATTTGATTTTGTCAATTTAATTTTTGTTTTGTTCACCTTTTTTGTCTACTAGGAATGATTTTGATTTATATTTCGATTTTGTCAATTTTTTTTTTAAAAATCAAGTTTCATTAAAATTTGATTTTGTTTTTGTTTTTTTTGTTTTTTTTGTTTTTTTTTTTTTTTTTGCGTTTTGTGTCTACCAGGAAATATTTCGATTTTGTCAATTTTTTTTTAAAACCACGTTTTGTTTATGCAAGAATTGAGAACTCTCATTTATCTCAGATGATTGAGATAAAAGAACTAGAAAAGAGAAGTATACAACATAAAAAATCAAAATCTGGTTGATTTTGAAATCCCGACGGAAGTAGATAAGTTAGTAGAGATAATTACTAATATTGATTTCATTTTATAGATGTGGTGAGTAAAGTAATCCAAGTTAAACTGATATCTATAAGAAGAACTAAGGTCAATTTTCTTCAAAAAAAAAAAAAAAAAAAAAAAAGCTAATGTCAATCATGTAAAAAAAAAAGAGATTATATTGGTGTACAATAGGTATGTATTAAAATGTGAATCTCCAACGATTGCTTAAACTATAAGAATCTATAGAACTAAGCTTAATTAGTTTTAAATTCACTTTACTTCATAATAATATAGTCAAATTATTACACGTGCATCGCACGTGGTAAAAACCTAGTTTTTTAATGGGATAAGAAAGTGTTTTGGACAACTCATGACTTTACTTTTAGTTCCACCCAAAAGACTTCGTGCAAATTAAAATATTGTTCTCACTTATATACTCATTCGTAATCAATGTGAGACCTTGTTTGCCCTCCTAACACTAAGCGGTCCTTAAACCCTTCTTCATCATTGAAGAAAAGATCCCGAAACTCATTCCGTGAACTCTTTCCTCTTACTTTGCTCTTTTGCTCTCCTCCCTCAGCTTTCTGACTTAAGCATTGGATGAGGTGTGGCAAGCACCACACCGGTGTGCATGTTTACTGTTTTGCAAGCCACGTCTCTACCTCTTATACAAATTTACCGTTGGTGGCACAGGAAGGTGTCCAGAATTTGCCAATCAATAGAGGTAATATTATCTCCCTCCAATTATTTTATTTTAATACAAGGAATCAAATATAATCTCCATCAAATTAGTTTATTTTATTTTATTTTATCAAAGGATTTTATTTTATTTAAAACAAGGAATAAAATATTGTCTCCATCATATTATTTTATTTTAGTTTTTTTGAAAACGGGGAATCGAATATTATGTTCATCAATTTTTTTTTTATCATTATTACATTTTGAATTTTTTAAAACGAGGAATCGAATATTATCAGCATCAAATTATTTAAATATTTTATTTTGTGGACTCAACCAAGATTGGTGGAAATGGAGAACATGGGGACTATTATCTCCATCAAATTATTTTATTCTATTTTCTCCACAACAAAGAATCAGATATAATATTTCCATCAAATTATCTATTTTATTTTTTTGAACATAGAATAATAAGTATCTAGAATAAAGGTGTAACAAGAACAATTAGACCAAAGACGAAGATGAGTCTAACTCAACTGCCATAAAGTTTGTATTAATGACTATGATGTCTCTAGTTCGAATCCCCACACTCTATTTGTTGTAAAAAAAAAACCATAATAAAGACTCAAACCACACCTGGGTGGAGAATATCTATTCAATATGGATCAAAAATATTGTAGATGTTGAAAGTCTATGGTTGAAAACCTTGGACAACTTGTCAACAATCGAAGCAAGCTTAAGCATATAGATTAACTATTATATTGCTAATATGATGTTAAGACACTCCGGTGTGCAGGTTTTTTTGTTTTGCAGGCCACGTCTCCACCCTCTCATACAAATTTACCGTTGGTGAAGGTCAGGTGAGTTCCTTCTGTCCAGAATTTGCCCATCGTAATATTATCTCCATCAAATTATTTTATTAATACAAGGAATCAAATATAGTCTCCATCAAATTAGTTTATTTTATTTTTTTTTAAAAAAATAGTTTATTTTATTTTATTAAAAACAAGGAATAAAATATTGTCTCCATCATATTATTTTATTTTAGTTTTTTTGAAAACGGGGAATCGAATATTATCAGCATCAAATTATTTAATTATTTTATTTTGTGGACTCAACCAAGATTGGTGGAAATGGAGAACATGGGGACTATTATCTCCATCAAATTATTTTATTCTATTTTCTCCACAACAAAGAATCAGATATAATTGGCCCGTTTGGTAGCGTTCTCGTTTCTTGTTTCTTGTTTCCAATATTATTAAGAAATCTAAGCATTTAATAACTATGTATGTTTCTTGTTTCTCATTTTTAGAAACACTCCCAAAAGTTCCAAAATTTGTATAGAACTTTTGGGAACAACTAAAACTAGTTTCCCCTTTTTTGTTCTTGTTTCCAATTTTTTCCAAACATAAATAAGAATATAGGTTTATTATTATTGAATGTATAGGTGTTAGGGTCATGAAAGATATCAAAAGGGGGGACAAGGAGGGGGTCTTGACCGGCTTGTCTGGATAGACTGTATTGGCGGTGGCTGGTTCTCAGCCCCGCCAAGGATTATGAGTTTGATATTCTGGAATGTTCGGGGTTTGGGGTCACCTCGAACATTCAGACGCCCGACCAAGCTGGATAAACGACCTCAGGTGTTCTTCTTGTCCGAAACGAAGGTGTCTGCCAGTAGGATGTCCTCTGCGAAAAGTTTACTAGGTTTTGATCACTGTTTTTGTGTTGACTGTCAATAATTTACAATTAAGGACTTGTTTTCATCAATTTTAAAATTTTATATTAAGATTTGTTTTCCAAGCTTTATTTACTTATTTATTTGCATAATTTTAAGATTTTATTTTGCTAACTAATCAACGTAATGAATTATCTAAAATTTGGTTAATTTGAAAATAATATTTATTCTCTAAAGTTTTAAAATAACTCAGCATAAAATATCAAATATTTATGTTATTTTAAAATAATTAAGTTCAAAATAGTTATAATATTTTTAACACCATTCAAAATGAATATGATACATATATTTTTGTTCTAAATACTATGTTGTTTATTATAATAATTTTATTTTATTAAGTTTGTAAGGAGGAAATCTTCATTGAACACAAAAAAAAGGAGGAACTCTTCATCTTTTTACTTTGAATAAGATTAAGTTGAAAATCAAATATTTTTTATTCGTATATGTTAACCGTTTCAAATACTAATTTCTTCCAATCTTAAAATTATATATATTTTGAGCTATACTTTATATAAAAAAAAAATTATAAAAAAAAAAAAATAGAGCTTAGATGCCATGTGAGGAAGTGAGGGAGATAATTATCAATTAATTTTTTTTATTTAGTACTCTATTTTTTTGTTTTGTTTTGAGAAAATTTAGTACTCAATTTAGATTAGAATTTCAATCTAAATAATAGTATCATATCTATAACATTTTTATGTAATCTATATTTTAAAAAATAGAAGGGTCGGACAATTAAGAAAAATACTTTTGTTAACAAAATTATTAAAATTAATTAGTAATTAGTAATAATGATGAGAAAATCTATATAAAATCTAAAGAACATTTTGTAAATTAAGAAATTAAAAAAATATGCAAAAAGAAATAGAGAAAGAGGAGAGAAGAGGGTGGGAGGTAGGTCAGAGGTGAGGTAAAAAAGAGAGGGAAGTGGTGAGACCCGATGAAGAGTTGGAGTTAATAAATTATGAGGCTCACGACGAGGAGTTGTAGTAGAAGTTAATAAGTTTCTGGGTCCTCGATTCAAAAAAAAAAAAGTTTCTGGGTCCCACTATTGATTTTAGAATGTCTTTGAACCAAATAAAGAGTTTTTTTTTTTTTATATATATAACATGTAAGGGTTGGGAAGATTCGAACCACGAACCTCTTTATCATTTAATACAAGTTTTTTGTCAGTTGAGTTACGCTCATGTTGACAACCAACACAAAGAGTTGGGTGGAATTAAAAAACGCTTCATGAAGCTTGATGTCGAGGTAATTTTTAGTTTTACCTCTTGGAGGTGGCAGCTCTAAAGATGAAATTATTTGGAATCTCGACTCCAAAGGAGTTTTTTTTTTTTTTTTTTTTACCATAAAAAACACCTATTACCTGGCTACCAATTTAAAAGACGAAGATAGAGCTGTCACATCACATCAGATGATAATCAACAAAAGGCTAGGTGGAGAAAAAATTTGGAAAATTAAGGGTCTGTTTGAAATACATTTTAATTTAATTTTTTTTAATGCATTTAAAAAAAAACATTTTGTATAAAAATTGTTTAGAATTTAATTTTCTCACAAGTGTTTTTATACACAAGTTATTGTATTCTAAACACTTTTAAAAAAAGTTGGTTTCAAGTGTTTCCCTCAAAATGGTTTATTTATCAATCTCATTTTCTAATAAGTCATTTTTAGTGGTTGTCAAACACTAGAAATTTTTTCCAAATGATTTTTTTTCAAAATTAAGCACTTGAAAAGTTAAACCATACAAATCCTAAAGCAAGGTCCAGGCAAAGCTTTGTGTAGAAAATTCTAAATAATATTATCCTAAATGAAAGCCTTCCACCACTCTACCATTTTTGAAAACCAAGGCCATGGTTGCTTTTTCTTTTTTTTTTTTTATCATCATCATCATCATCATCATCATCATCATCATCATCATCATCATCATCATCATCATCATCATCATCAATATTAAGCATGTTTGTATCAACTAAACAAATGGTATAGTTGCCATTTTCTTTTCAAGTTCAACGACATTTGAGGGTGAGAGAATTCGAACCTCTAACCTCTTGATCGAGGATACATGTCAATTATCGTTAAGCTATGCTTGTCTTGACAAATGTTGGCTCTTAAATGTTGTTTATGGAGAAAATATATATATATCCACTTTTTGTAGATCTTGTTGGCCCTCCAATGTGTACATATAAGATGATATTTTCGATCGTCGATGTCCAGTTGTCGAAATTCCTTGAACTTTTTACATAACTAGCAATTATAATAAAATAGTTTACAAAAATAGCCAGTTTTGTAAAGATTTTCTATCTGAGATGTTTCAGAATACCCTGTGGAAGAACTCTTCTTCAGCTGGCTAACATGAGGCAACACAAAATTCATACAAATATGAAGGAAAAATGTGTGAAATTTGTTTAGTCCTCTATTTGGCTATGGTTTGAATTGGTATATCCTTCAATGCCATACTTTTGGTATACTATAACTTGATTTTCTTCCCACCATCTCTCTGCTTCCCTCTCCGAAAATCTTCTTCGACTGCAAACACAATTTCAGATGACTACGTTAAGCGATTCCGATAACACAAGAAACGTTACGATGCATTACAAGAACACCTATGGAAATATTGGATATAACTAAATGTGTTGGTTACATCACAAACTTATTGAAATTATTGAGATAACTTTGCTCCAATGGTCCTACAAAGTAATCACCTAATTTTGCAACAATTAGTGTCGAAAAACTCGTACAATATTAAATATTCCACCTTAAAAGGCCACCAACATGTCCCTTTAAAGGAAAAATTTATAAGCTTAGTCACAAAAATTTTATTCTTGAACTTTAGAAAATGTCTAATAAATCCATTTGTTTTCCGTTTTGTGTAAAATAAATCCCTGAAGGTTAAAAATATCTACTAGGTTTTTGAACTTCCAATTTTTTATCTAATAAATGTCTGCCTATTCAACATTTTTTAAAATTCATAACTTGTATATAAAGGAATCCTAAACCTTTCAATATTATGTCTCATAGGCATGTGAATTTTAGAAAATGTTGAATAGGTCAACGATCTATTTGACACAAAACTGAAAGTTTAGATTTATTAGACACTCATTAAAGTTTAGGGATCTATTTCAATACAACTCCTGAAGCTCGGAACTAAACTTATAATTTAATCCCAAAAAATAACATCTAACAATAATAAAAAGAATAAATGAAAAGTACCTGAATCTCACTCTCTTCAGCCCTTTGTGCCAACCTGGTAGACTTACAAATGTAATATACACACCAGGTTCATACTGTTTTATCCATTCATCTTTCAAACAATTTGCAGTTCCATTTCTCGCAGTCATCCGGTTAGTATTCGGATCCTCCGTCGACTTACTAACGTGCCGGAACGCGTGTCTCCCATACAATGATTTGAATGTATTGGAGAAGACAATGGGAGAGTTGTATAAACTATCACCTATTAGCCTGTCCTTGGGCAATTGAACCTCAGGGGGTAAACAAGTAGCTGCAGAGGGGAAGTGAAAATGGTCAAAGTTTGGAGCATCTGAATATACTGGTGTAACATGAGGTTTTGGGCTAAAACCGACGCCGACTACCGACAAACGGGTCGGTCGGTTTTAGTTGTCATCGGTTTTCTAGAGGTTTTGGTGATGCCTTCGATCGGTCGGTCGGTTTTTGTCGGTTTTGTAGTTCCGACAAAATAAAAAAAAGATATGAAAAGAGAGAAAAAAAAGGAGAGAAACAGGAAGAAAAGAAAAGAAAAAAAGGCGAAATAAAAAAAAAATGATCTTGAAGAAGAGGAAAAGAGAAGAGAAAGAAGAAAGAGAGAAAGGAAAAGAGAGAAAAACAGATGAAATCAGTGAAAAAAGAGGTTAGGAGAAGATAAATGAAGAAAGAGAGAAGAAGAGAGAAAAAAAAAAAAATTGTGAAGAACATGAAGGAAGGAGAGAGAGAGGGGAAAAGAAAAAAAAAGAGAAAAAGAGAAAGAATATGAAATCGTGGAAGGGGTTAGGAGAAAGACTAAAGGGTTGTTTGGGGCGCTGAGTTGGTTATAAAAGATGGGGATTATAATAGTTTGAGGGTTATAATAATTTGTGTTTGGAGTGCAGATTATTATAGTCTGGGATAAAATAGCCTGTGTTTGGGGTGTAAATTATTTTAGTCCATCATAAAATAGTTTGTGCTTGGGATGCAAATTATTTTAGTCTGGGTTAAAATAGTCTGTGTTTGGAATATTGATTTGTTTAACATGGAGATCTGAATCAAAAGTTCAAGCTGACTGTTTTTTTTTCAGACTTTTTTTTTTTGTTTATTTTACTCATACAACTTTGTACGTCAAATATCATATTTTGCAAATATCAATAAAAAAAAATGTTTGGGTTAAGTTGTAAAAAAAAGTAAAGTTTTTGGTATAGGGGTTAAATTATGTGTTTAACTTAAGGGGCCGTTTGGTGCAAGGTTTTGCAGATGGGAATGGACAAGAGTTTCTGATATCCTTATTTGTTTCAAGGTTTTTGTGGTGGGCCCCTGGGAATAAAGCATTCTCAGGCATCATTTATTCTCATAGGATGCCCTTGCAAAAGTATGGGTTTTCTCTTTGTCCATGTCTTTTTTTTTTTTTAGTTTTATATGCAATTTTATTTTGAATATAGTTATTTAATTAACTAATGGATACTAAATTAAAAAATAATATAATAAATCATTGAACTTTGAAGTTTGTTTCAAAACGACCCTTAGAGACATTCTCCATTAAATTTATGGACGAAAAATGATGTGTTTGCATGTGTTTTTATTGTTTTTTCCACGTATATATGTTCACATAAAGCAACAATACATATACAAACACGTCATTTTCTGTCCATAAATTTAACGAAAAATTGCCTTCAATAGTTACTTTGAAACAAAATTCAAATTTCGAAGGCTAAAATGAAACTTTTAAAAGTTCAGAATATAATTGAAACAAACTCCATGATTTAGGGGTATTTTTGATAATTTAACCTTAATTATATTATATGTTGTTGCACACAAAATAAAAAGCGTTTAATGATCAATTTAACTTTTAAAAATATATAGAACACATTCCATACAACAAAGTCACCAATCCAAAACTTGTGATAAAAGTATTTCAGCCACTAGCCTTTGAGTTGACAAAATGAAAGAAGCTGCTGGTTTCGCTCAAATTCTGCCATTTCCTCCTCCTCCAAGCTCACCAATGCTTCAATTCCCTTGCCATCTTTGGCATCCATCAATATGATCACATTCTTATTCAAGACAACAGGCGTAGTGATCCATACAGGCTTTCCCGACCCGAAATCCGCGTCGTAAAATGGAAATTTGCACCAACTCGTACACACATACACAGTTTGATCTGTTGGGTTCCTCAACTTCTCCATTGATTCTTCCATATGCAGCTTGTAAAGTGCAGACCATTCCTGGACTTTGTATTTTCTTGGGTATTTGTTGCAGAACTCTTCCATGTTTCTCTTCAGGTCGCTCAACAAGCTACATAGCTCTATCTCCTCCTGCTCTGGCGTCGTTGGCGACGCCAGGAAGAAGGAGATTATGTTGCCTTGTATAACAATATGAATAAATGATTAAATCAAACATACAATTCTTTAGGCTCCTTTTGATAACCATTTGGATTTTGGTTTTTGGTTTTTGAAAATTATACTTGTTTTCTACCCATTTCCTTAACATGGTTTTTATTTTTGTTAAACACACACTTGAATTCCTAACCAAATTTTAAAAACCAAAACAAGTTTTTGAAAACTACGGCCACGTTTGATAACCATTTCATTTTTTGTTTTTGGTTTTTGAAAATTAAGCTTCTAAATCCTACTTCCACCTACAAGTTTCTTTGTGTTTGCTACCTTTCTTTCCTTGCTTTTAAAAACCAAGCAAATTTTGAAAACTAAAAAAAGTAGTTTTCAAAAACTTGTTTTTGTTTTTAGAATTTGGTTAGGAATTCAAATGTGAAATTGGTAGGGAAATTGGCAGAAAGCAAGCCTAGTTTTCAAAAACCAAAAACAAAAAATCAAATGGTTATCAAACGGGGCCTAAACTTTCAATTTTATGTTCAATAAGTTCGTGAATTTTAAAAAACTGTCATATAGATCAAGGACCTATTAGACACAAAATTAAAATTCAAAAATTTATTTGACATAAAATCGAAAGTTTAGAGACATACTAAACATTCTTTAAAATTCATTGACCCATTAGACATAAATTTGAAAATTCATAAACCTATTTGACAACCCTTTGATAACCATTTGGTTTTTGTTTTTTTAAGCTTAAACACCCATTCCAACTCTAAGTTTCTTTGGCTTTTCACCTACCTTCTTCCCATGTTTTCAAAAACCAAGCCAATTTTTTAAAACTAAAAAAAATAGTTTTCAAAAACTTGTTTTTGTTTTTAGAATTTGGTTAGGAATTCAAGTGTGTCTTTAACAAAAATGAAAACTATGGTGAGAAAATTTAAAGAAAACAAGCATAATTTTTAAAAACCAAAAACCAAAAACCAAATGGTTATCAAAAGGGGCCTACGTTTTTTAGTTTTCAAAAATTAGTTTGGTTTTTGAAAACATGGGAAGAAGGTAGATAAAAAAGCAAAGAACCTTGGAGGTGGAGGTAGTGTTTATAAACTTAAAAACCAAAAACTAAGGCCCCGTTTGATAACCATTTCGTTTTTTATTTTTGGTTTTTGAAAATTAAGTCTATAAACACTATTTTTACCCACAAGCTTCTTTGTTTTTATTCTACATCATTTCCTATGTTTTCAAAAAAAAAAAAAAAAAAAAAAAGTAGTTTTCAAAAACTTATTTTTGTTTTTGGAATTTGGATAGGAACTCAAATGTTCTCCTTAACAAAAATGAAAACCGTTGTAGGAAGATTGAGAGAAAACAAGCACAATTTTCAAAAACAAAAAACAAAAAACGAAATGGTTATCAAACGGGACCTTTAGGGGTTGTTTGATAACAATTACGTTTTCTGTTTTCTGGTTTTGTTTTTCATTTTAAAAAAACAGGGTTGTTTGATAACCATTTCTATTTTTTAAAAACATTTTTTAAATTATAAGCAACTTTCAAAAAAAAAAAAAGTTTTTAAAAACATATTTCTGTTTTTCAAAAACTCATTTTTCTTCTAATGCTTATTCTTTTTCCTCTTTTACCTATCTCTCCAACAAATTCCTTTTTTTTTTCCCTCTAAAATGTTTTTCTCTTTACAAAATTTATTTTTCTCTCTCAAAACTTTTTTCCTTTATAACTTATTCATTTCTAAAAATTTATCCATAATTTTCTCCCCTAATATATATATTCTAACTTTTCTTTTTAAAAAAATCTTCCAAAATTCTCTCACTATAATTTTTCTTATTTTTCTAATTTATCGTTATTTCTTTAGCATATCTTTTACTTTTACCTTTACTATCTCTTTAAAATTTTTGTTTTTATTTAATTTTTTTATCTAAAATTTATCTAATCTAGCTACTCTAACTTTTTTTATAGAGTCTAACTAATATTCTTTCTCTAAATATTTTCTTTAACGTCTATAAATTTTCTATGTTTAATTTTTCTCTAAAAAGACATTTATATTTATGTCTCGAAATTTTTGTTTTAATGTCTCTACACATTTTCCTCTCTCTAAAACATCTTTTCATCTCTCTAATTTTTTCAAAACTGAAAACCAAAAATAATTATCAAACAAGTTTGGTTTTCTGTTTTTTAAAAACAGAAAACAAAAAACCAGTTATCAAACATATATGGTTTTTGTTTTTAAAAACCAGAAAACCAAAAACAGAGAAACCAAAAACTGAAATGGTTATCAAACTGGACCCTCCTTTTTTTATTTATTATTTCTTTCTTCCTTCTTTTTAAGATTATTGAGTTCATTCAATGTGATGAATACAATATAACTAAAACTTAATAGAAAATAAATATTAAATATATATTCAAAACGACAGAATTTATAATATTCTATAAAATGTATTAAATTTTTGTCGACATAGTGACATTTCCACGATATTTCCACCTGTCCATGGGTTCGACATCGACACGAGGGATAAATCAACATTTCGATTACACCGTAAAGAAATCAATAAATTATAAAAATATGGAGATAATTTATTAACATGCCTGATAAAGTTGCGGGCATCGGAGGAACCACTCGGGTGCGCAAGTTTATGGGGATCTTTAGCAAAGTGTTCCTCTGGTGACTTTTCGATACAGAAATGGCAACTTTGTAGATGAATGAAGCAAGAACTTGTACACGACTTGGATTCTCCACTTTATCAGAAACCATGGCTTTAAGAGCTACAATCTTCGAACCCTCAAACATGAATCTCTTTGACACAAAGTTTTTGTTTCGTTTTACGATTTCTGAACCTTCCCCTTCTCGTACTAAGAATATGAATAAATGATTAACGGTGTAAGTTGAGATGAGATGGTGATCTTAAAACAGCAGAAATTTGAAAACAAAGGATTTAATGGACGATAAAATTGTATTCCATATCCGATTTCACTATCTTTTTTAATATTCTTTGGTAGTGTTTTGTTAAAATTTTAGGGTAGGTTTGGTTTAACTTTTCAAGTGTTTAATTTTGAAAGAAAAAAAAAAGCCTAGTGTTTGGCAACCACTAAAAAATGACTTTGTTAAAAAATTAAATGAGATTGAGAAATAAACTATTTTGAGAGAAAAACTTGAAACCAATTTTTTTAAAAAGAGTTTTTAAGTATATAATAACTTGTGTATAAAAAATACTTATAAGGAAATGTAATCAAACATATGAGTGTTTAAATTCTAAACAATTTTTATACAAAATGTTTAAAAGAAAATGCATTCTTGAAAAACACTTAGGGACAGTTTGGAATATCTTTTAGTATTAAGTGTTTTTCAAGAATGCATTTTCTAAAAAACATTTTGTATGAAAATTGTTTAGAATTTAAACACTCATATGTTTGATTATATTTCCTTATAAGTATTTTTATACCCAAGTTATTATATACTTAAAAACTATTTTTTAAAAATTTGGTTTCAAGTTTTTCTCTCAAAATAGTTTATTTCTTAATCTCATTTGCCAAACATAGATTTTTTTTCAAAATTAAAACACTTGAAAAGTTAAACCAAACACACTCTTAAACTAAAAGTTAAACTAAAAGGTTTTAGGTAGAGAGACTTTGCCAGATAAAAGTGTTTAATTTTTTTTTTTAATATTAAAAATGATTTGAGGAATTCTAAAATGAGCTTAAATAACAAAATTTTCTTTTAGAGAAAACATTGAACTGTTTTTTTTCCTCGAAAATGTTTATATAACAAGTGATGTCAAGCATGCTAAATGTTGTTTTCAAGATTTTCACTATAAATGAAATAATCCAAATATCGATTACTATCTAGTATCCACAAAATTCACTTAAGTGAATCTAAAAACAAGAAATTGAATATGACGAGTAAGAGTCGAAAAAAAAAACTCAGCCTAATAAATTAGCATAAATTTAGAAGAGATTTAACACCTAATACGTCGTCGGTGGTGGCCGCCTCGAATAAACTCGCAGCATTAAACTGAGGAGGCAGCAACGGCGGGACGTCGCGGCCACCGGCGGAGCTGCACGAAATGGCTGCCCAATGGTTCATGAAGTTGGTAAATGTGGATGCATCTGCAAGTTTATGGGACAAGAACACAAAAATTGCTTCTCCTCCACATTCAAATCTTGTCAACTGAACAGACAACAAAGGATTGAATCTCTGGTCCTTTCCATTCATATCATCAAAACAAAGCAACTTCACAATCTCATCACGCTGCAAATTGTAGGTGTTCATAACTTCCGACATCGGACACCGGAGCCTTGCCTCTAAGAAGGTGACACCCATGTCGTTGCAGTCGACGAAGCAGCCACCTTCGTCTCGGAGGCGACCGGCGAAAGGGTAGTACAAAGTCAAGGCCTTGGAGAGGCTGTGCTTCAGCAACTCCGAGTTAGAGCCATTTTGATAGAAATAGAGAAATTGGAGATAAAGGTTAGGGGCTTGACGATCAAACAAACAGAGCTGGAGAAGCCTGAGCTCCGGTGGGGTTGAAAACAAAGGCTTTATTGTTTCTTTACAAACTATTTCAAGCTGCATCATTTTGTATGAGAATGGAGTGCCAAGGTTTTGGAACTTCTAATTAATGCCTATATACTGAAGATGTATTTGTGTGTATGAATGATTACTTGTTTCGGATGTATATATATATATGTATGTATAGTCGAGAGTACCTCACCTTGGTTACCAACTAGAGCATAGTTCAAGTGACATAAGCTGATCTAAATGCTCAACCAAGAGATTAGAGGTTCAAATCTCTCACCCCAAATTGTAAAAAAAAAACAAAAAGAAACTCATTTTGGTCCTAAACGAATACAACAAATCATACTACACTTGGAGAAATTATTTAATGATTATGGTGTGGAATCATGTTTATGCTATTAACATTATGAGAAGAATAATTTTTTTAAAAAAAAAGAAATAGAATATTTTGACCATGTGTGTTTTTTTTTAAAAAAAATTAATATTATACATGAGTAGAGATTTGAATCTCAAACCTTTTGGTTGAGGTTAATTATAATGTTGTAATCAATTGAGTTATGTTTAGATTGGGACCATGTGTTTAAGAAATCTATGAATAACTATGTTGAATTATATTACATATATTCCAAATTGATCAAATCAGTGTAAACCCTAAATCCTAGACCAGCAATAGTCCAAGTCAACTTCTATGCCTTATAATTTGCGGAACTATATAAGAAAAGTATAAAATATTAGAAAATAAAATTCATGTATCGATTTTATTTATTTTTGTAGTTTACTTCTCCATTCACCAAAATTATAACTTTTCTAGGGGGACTTTGTAACACCCGAGTTAGGAGGGGTACATGAATGAACCGAGACCACATCCGAATGAGAGAGATCCTGAGGACATGAAAGTATGGTCAAGATAAGCTTAAAAGAATTGATAGATACTACCTATACCAACAAGGTGCACCTTCCTTTTCGGTGGCTCAATCATAGGAACTTTAAAGTTAAGCGTGCTTAGCTTGGAGAAGTTCTATGTTGGGTGATCTCCTGGAAATTTTCTTAGGAAGCATGTGAGTGAGGACAAAGCATGCTAAAAGGACCCGTGTTGGTTTGTAGGGACAATCTTCAATCTTAGAAGCGGTTTAACACGAGTATGGTAACGTGGTCAGGTCGCAGGGGAATGCCGGGGCTGTCAAGTGTCGAATCCGGATTCCGAATCCTACTAAGATACCTATTAAATGTACTTTTCATAATTTTTTTTTTTTTGAGTACATCAACATTTGGGGTGGGAGATTTGAACCTCTGACCTCTTGGTCAAGAGTATATGTCAACTCTAACCTCTTGGTCGAGAGTATATGTCAATTGCCACTAGAACTTTTAGGTTGTGGGTACTTTTCATAAATAATATTATTTATTTCTCTAGTTTGTGGGTCACAAAGAATAGGTATTGTTAGGGGTACAAATTTTTTATTAATTTTACTTTTCTAAAAGTGAGAGAGTCAAAATTGAAACTCACACCCAACACAACACACTAGCTAGAACTTTTAGGGTCCGTTTGATGACATTCTCATTTTTTGAGTCATGTTTAATAACCATTTGGTTTTAGGTTTTCGATTTTTGAAAATTATACTGGTTTTCTCTCAATTTTCTTACATGGGTTCCATTTTTGTTAGGTACACATTTGCATTTCCTACCCAAATTCTAAAAACGAAAACAAGTTTTTGGGAACTACTTTTTTTAGTTTTCAAAACTTGACTTGGTTTTTGAAAAAATAGGAAGAATGTAGATAACAAAACAAAGAAAGTTATAATTGGAAGTACAGTTTGTAGGCTTAAGTTTAAAGAACCAAAAACCAAATGCTTATCAAACAGGGCCTTGGTTTCCTATTTTCTATTTTTCTTGTTTCTTGTTTTTTAAAAACTAAAAACATAAATATGTTTGATAACTATTTTTGTTTCTTGTTTCTCTAAAAAAAAACCGAAATAGAAATGTGTTTGATAATTGTTTCTCGTTTCTTGTTTTTTAGTTAAAATAAAATTTAGTACCTATAATATAAAAAATATATATAATATACATTAAAATAAATATAAAGCTATTATATAGAGTTTAAAGTATTTATTCAGCTCCAACACAAAATAAAAAATAATAAATTTTATCCTTGTTCAAATGTTGTTCAAATTTGATTTGCAATGTTATCTCCCACTCTAACCAATTTATCTTTAACGACGTTGGTTTACACGAGTTAGTTCAATTAGACTAATTTGTTATTTACAAAATTTGTAAATTTTCAACTTCCATTAATTTATTGCACAAAATGCCTATTGATATATATATATTTTGTGTGTTTCTGGAACGAAGCTCTGAAAATGCCGAAAATCACGCCGAAACGCGTGGGTACGTTTGCTGCCAGAGGAAATCGTCGTCGCACATACTCGCCGAAGCTTTTCCGTCCCTTTCTTATTTTCTTTTGTCGGAGATCTGAAACGGAGACGTCCCCTCTTTTATATTTAAAAAAAATAAAGAAAGAAGAAAATAAGAAAGGAAGAAGAAGAAAAAAAAAAAAAAAATCAGTCGCCGGCGGCGGTGGCGGCGAGCGGTGGTCGTCAGTCGCTGGAGATAAGAAGAAGGAGGAAGAGGATGAAGATGAAGAAGAAGAAGAGAGGGAGAAATAATAATAAAAAATAATATTATTTTATTATTTTAATATTTTTTATTTAAAAAAATTAAAAAAATATTTTTTTATTAAAATAATAGTGCCACGTCAGCCACCGTTAACATTTAACAGAAAAATAAACTGCAGGGACCAAAGTGCTCCTTATCTCAAACCTCATGGGTATTTTTGTTGAGTTTGAAAACTCAGGGACCAAAGTGTAACCTAACCCAAACTTCAGGGACCAAAAGTGTATTTTTCCCTTTTTTTTTTTTTTTTTATCAATATTAAGCATGTTTGTATCAACTAAACAAATGGTATAGTTGGCATTTTTTTTTTTGTTCAACGACATTTAAGGGTGAGAGAATTCGAACCTCTGACCTCTTGATCGAGGATACATGTCAATTACCGCTAAGTTATGCTTGTCTTGACAAATGTTGGCTCTTAAATGTTATTTATGGAGAAAATATATATATCCACTTTTTGTAGATCTTGTTGGCCCTCCGATGTGTACATATAAGATGATATTTTCGATCGTCAATGTTCGGTTGTCGAAATTCCTTGAACTTTTTACATAACTAGCAATTATAATAAAATAGTTTACAAAAATAGCCAGTTTTGTAAAGATTTTCTATCTGAGATGTTTCAGAATACCCTGTGGAAGAACTCTTCTTCAGCTGGCTAACATGAGGCAACACAAAATTCATACAAATATGAAGGAAAAATGTGTGAAATTTGTTTAGTCCTCTATTTGGCTATGGTTTGAATTGGTATATCCTTCAATGCCATACTTTTGGTATACTATAACTTGATTTTCTTCCCACCATCTCTCTGCTTCCCTCTCCGAAAATCTTCTTCGACTGCAAACACAATTTCAGATGACTACGTTAAGCGATTCCGATAACACAAGAAACGTTACGATGCATTACAAGAACACCTATGGAAATATTGGATATAACTAAATGTGTTGGTTACATCACAAACTTATTGAAATTATTAAGATAACTTTGCTCCAATGGTCCTACAAAGTAATCACCTAATTTTGTCGAAAAACTCGTACGATATTAAATATTCGACCTTAAAAAGCCACCAACATACCCCTTTAAAGGACAAATTTATAAGCTTAGTCACAAAATTTTTATTCTTGAACTTTAGAAAATGTCTAATAAATCCATTTGTTTTCCGTTTTGTGTAAAATAGATCCCTGAAGGTTAAAAATATCTACTAGGTTTTTGAACTTCTAATTTTGTATCTAATAAATCTCTGCCTATTCAACATTTTTTAAAATTCATAATTTGTATTTAAAGGAATCCTAAACCTTTCAATATTATGTCTCATAGGCATGTGAATTTTAGAAAATGTCGAATAGGTCAACGATCTATTTGACACAAAACTGAAAGTTTAGATTTATTAGACACTCATTAAAGTTTAGGGATCTATTTCAATACAACTCCAGAAGCTCGGAACTAAACTTATAATTTAATCCCAAAAAATAACATCTAACAATAATAAAAAGAATAAATGAAAAGTACCTGAATCTCACTCTCTTCAGCCCTTTGTGCCCACCTGGTAGACTTACAAATGTAATATAGACACCAGGTTCATACTGTTTTATCCATTCATCTTTCAAACAATTTGCAGTTCCATTTCTCGCAGTCGTTCGGTTAGTATTCGGATCCTCCGTCGACTTACTAACGTGCCGGAACGCGTGTCTCCCATACAATGATTTGAATGTATTGGAGAAGACAATGGGAGAGTTGTATAAACTATCACCTATTAGTCTATCCTTGGGCAATTGAACCTCAGGGGGTAAACAAGTAGCTGGAGAGGGGGAGTGAAAATGGTCAAAGTTTGGAGCATCTGAATATACTGGTGTAACATGAGGTTTATTAGCATCAACTTCATCTTTTGCATCTCTTCGACCCGAAACCTTCTCCGACATTGTATGAAGCTGTAAAGGTATAGCAGTTCTTCGATCAGATAAACGGTTAGAAAATGAAAGTATTTAGAATTGTATAGCACGACCCATGTTCGAAGTCGATAAAGAAAGAAATGAAAGAAATTACCCTAAGTGCCAAAGCTTTTATGACCTCCTTTGCTGCTTTACATTTGGCCGCTTCCTCCCTAGCGACAGACCAAGCTTCTTCGATCTTTTGTCGACATTTCTGCATCTTCTCGTCTCCATCGTGACATTGTAGTTCAAGGCTCTTCACCTTAAGGGTACAAACAATATGGTGAATAACTCCTTCACCCATTGACAGAATTGAAACACAATCCAACAAGAACAAATTGTATCATTGGAAATATATTAGCCCCAAAAAGAAGTTAGATAACTTTCCAAAGTTGAAGTGAAGACCAACAAATTTATAGCCATGATCGAAAATACTACGTAAATTGACATGCAAACCAATCCCCACCGAACGGTCACGGTTCATAATAGCTTTCAAATTTCAGGGTATATTCATATCAGAAAAAATTGATGTCTTAAAGAAATTCCTACTCTGGAACCGAAAATCACAAGAATCAAGATAATGAACAAAGACTTTTGGCTGTCTGCTCAAGGATGAAACTAGGTCAGTTTCATGTCTTATAAAAGCAGTATATGTAAGAAGAAAAAATTGTATGATCAAAGTATGAATAGAATCTGAAATAATTCGACACAGAAATGGAAGGGCGGATCACGAGCTGCACACACATAACTGCATCAATATGCACATATAGGCTAAGGACAGAAATATTACAACGTCGTAAGAGAGTGCGTGTTAGAATACCTCAGCTCTTAGCCTCTGAACTTCTTCACTTAGCTTCTCACTGGACCCATACATAAATCTCTCACGACTGATGGCACTTGAATTCGGGGATTTTAGGTGAACTAAAGCATTGACAGATGTTTGATTTTGAGATGGAGAAATGAGAGTTTTCGCGTTTTCTCTATCGCACATTTTAAATGAAGCTGGGCACGAAACTTGCCCCCAACTTGGTATTCCACCCGACGAGAAAGAAAGTTGTTCGAAATACTGTTGGTTTTCCCCTTGGTTTATGAATTTCCATTGAGACGGCATTTCATCAATGTTTTGTTTTGCAGGTGACATCAGTAGACCATGCTTAGAACTCATACTTCTCTTATCTACTCTTTCAAAAGGAGATGCTTTCTGTTGCACCAACGAATTCTGTGTTCTTGTATTTTCTTGTTTTAATGACCTACCCAAGTGAATATGTCTCTGTAAATTGTTGAAGCATGGATCACAAACTCGGAAAGCTTTAGCTCTATTGGGCGCCAAAGCAGCGTTCGTAGTCTTCTTATTGCTGCACATTCGGCAGAAAAAGAGACCACAGTGATAGCAATTATGCTTCTTCCTCGTAAACCCAAAAGGCAATTTACATCCATGGCAAGCAGATTGGTCACTTGAAGTGATAGATCTGTGCAAACAGACTGCAGCTGTGAAATTTGATCCACAGGCTATACTTTCAACCTGCTGGTCTCCTAGAGCTTCAACAAAAGTAGGCAAATTCCTATCATCGGAATCGCCCAATCCTAATTGCCCATATGCACCCTTCCCCCACGTATAAACACGTCCGCTTGATGTCAACGCAGCAACATGATAGGAACCTGAAGATATGGCCTTAACAAACTCTTCTTTGAGCTTCCCTTCAACTACAGTTACTGATGCTTCCCTTGACCCTGGATTTCCTAGTTGCCCATGTACAGAACTTCCCATCGTGTAAACTCTACCCAGATTCGTAAGCCCAACAGTCAACATTCGTCCACATGAAACTTGAACAAAATCAGAATCAACAAGTGGAGCAACACACGTTGGTAAGACCTTACGCTCGTTGTCAGTATGACCCAGCCTTCCTTTATCACCATCACCCCATGTAAATAATTTGCCAACAGCACTGTTACACTTGAAACGGTCAATCATTATATCAACAATAGCAGCCGTATGCCATGATCCACACGCCACAGATTTTACCCACAAACCATTTAAAGATTCAATCTCTTTTGGCTGGGAAAGGCTTATGAGATTTCCATGTCCAAGAGCTCCAAATGTTCCGTCTCCATAAGTAAATAACCGACCGCAAGCTGAAACAACTGCTGTATGCCATTCTCCGCAGGCGACATTTGATATGCTTATGCCATTCAAAGGACCAGAAAGTTTTTGAGGCAACCACTGATTTCTCATCTTCTGTTCACATTCAAAATCAGCACCAAACCTACTGTCACCCCATGTATAAACTTCTCCTGCATTTGTCAGCACACATGTCTGATATTCACCACATGCAACAGATTTAGCTGTGATCCCATTAAGCGAGTCGACGAGTTTTGGATGGTCCAAGTCCATATCAATCTTATGCCCAAGTCTACCACCCTTCCCTTCACCCCAACAGAAGACTTCCCCGTGCTTGGTAACCAAGGCTGCGTGTTTCCCTCCTAACGATATTCTTTGCACATCCAACATCATAGTAGATTCTAGAAGTTTCGGTAACAATGCATCCACAAGCATTCCTTTCTGGCTAGTACACCTTTCAGTTCCACCACCTATCAGCCCACTTTCTATACCTTCTCCCCAGATCATTACATCCTTCAGAATACTGTTCTTTTCGATACGTGGAGATGTATGAACAGGTGCAACAAATCTACTGAGCACATTCTTTTCATAAACCGTTTCATCCAATGATCCCCTCTTAAGTGCATCAGGTTCGACGAGCGGAGTACATCGAGCAGAGATATCCCCTTCACTATGTCCATCCGACGGATAGAAGCTATCAAAGGAATGAGATAAGCCATCAGAAAGGCATCTTTCCGAAAGTGAAAGAGTAGGACTGCCACACAAGCTGCGTACCTTTAAGCATAGTACATTTTAGTTGAAGTGCAGCACAGAAAACAATACATAAAACATTACACATCTCATGAAAAAGCTGCACTTACAATATAAAGAATAGGAGAATATTAAATTAAATAAAAAATTACATACTGATTTTTGTATTATTTTACACATTTCCCATCAGATAATCATGGATGTAATAGTGCAGTGTAAAGTCCAACAAATAATTTTTTCCACGTCCAAAATATTTTATTTCAATTATAGGCTGTTTTTTATGGTTCCGATCTTCGAAACAACAATATAAGTTCGATTCAATAGCAAGATAGTTGTCTCTTCACCTGTCAACTATGTCAGAACTTGCCTTAGAAAATTATAAAGAACTGTGTCAGATAGCGACTTCAACATAAACCAACCTTTCTCATGTACGAATTGGACTATTTCAATCACAAAAAAGCATTACTTTCAAAAACGGGTGAAGCGAATCACTGAAACAAATTTTCGAGTTCAAAGATTATAGTAAGAAACTATATGACTTGGGTAACTAAAACCTGTGGAAAGTCTGCACTGTCCTCCAGAAGTCCAAGATTGTACTTTCTTCTTATAAACCCAGCAGGACTATTGGCACAAGATACAATTCCTCTGTGATCCCTTAAACTAGCTAATGGTCTTGGATGGTTATTCCTTGATATTATGGATCTCAATCCCAAAAACCAACAATCTGCCTGTGCTTTATCCTTGCATGTCTGCACAGAAGATGAAGTGAAGAGACAAAAGAAATCTATGAACATCATCTTTACCAGCAAAAAGCTCAAACAACAAAGCCTATAATAGTGAAGAACAAGTTTTACCAGATCAAGTGAACGCTCGCCATTAGCGTAAATGAGCGAAAAGGATTCGGGCTTCTTTGTGGGTTGAAGTTGGTTTACAAGACTTGGCTGATTCAAAAGCATTCATATCATATGAATGTAAAGAGAAAAAGGTTAAAATGCACAAGTTAAGAAGCATTAGATTTTTTATACTCACCGGCATCTTTCCGGGAATAATTTTCATAACTGAGCTTAATCGCAGTTGCTTTTCCTCGTTTCCAGAATACCAAACCAAGAATTTCTCGTCCTGAAATCAAGAAGATAATTGAAGAAAGTTTGATTTCAACATTAACACTGATGATGATGCAAATTAAAATTAGTATAATAAGTACCTAACTATTCTTTAGTATCAAATAGAAACATTAAAAAAAAAAATCAATCACAAATAAATAAGATGAAAATTTTAAATTAAGGTGGGTCCTAGGTGACAGAGGCAGGTTTATGGATTTTATTTATTTAACCAGTGAGGAACTATTTCCAACATCAGAATAAAATAGAAATTTACTTCTTTTCCTTCTGTTTAATAACTATAGTATATTTAAAATATATATATATATAATTTGAGATGTAACGTCCAAAGCAACGTCGACAACAAAATTTTTGTTCAATATTTTATTGTTAAACAGACATTAGATTATGCAAAGTTAAAGGCTTAAACAGAAGTACAAAACAATATGAGGTAAAAAGTTGGGAACAACAATGATGATCAAGAACCTTTAAACTTATCACTACTAAAATACACTGAACCAGAATATTTAACAGCACAAGATCTTGAAAACAGAGAAATCAAACAAGTTCATCAACCATGGTGAATAGTTTGTTTTCTGCCATTAAAAAAACAAACATGGCACAAGAAACTATGATGGTAAGATAAAATATCAACAACAATTCGCTGCATTAACGATCACGAGGCTTCTGAAACTCCATGAAATGAACCAGATGACGATTTTGACAGAGATGTAACACAATGTTGCAATTTTACATAATCTTCTACTGCTTTTGTAGATTCCTGAATGGCAACTCATCTAGTTTTTTAAAAGAAAACAGAAAAATGATTTGTGCTGCCACACCACATATTCCACAAAAAGCATTCTACATGTTGTACATCGTTTTTGCATATCTGACCAGTTTCCACACACCTCGACTAATCTCACGGAACAAGTGGCTGACATTGAGTATGTTGAATATTCTTACCATGGAAAGCCTGAAAGGGCAGAATTTGGGTTTGCCTCTACGCCGAGACTTCAAAAGGTAAGCACCCTTCTTCATAGACAGAATTGCCTGCATAACAAAACTTCAAATTATGTTTTGATAGAGAGAAAACAAAACAGCA
Organism: Luffa aegyptiaca; assembly: GCA_017139565.1. Classification (NCBI taxonomy): domain Eukaryota; kingdom Viridiplantae; phylum Streptophyta; class Magnoliopsida; order Cucurbitales; family Cucurbitaceae; genus Luffa; species Luffa aegyptiaca. The sequence continues at coordinate 3,618,578 of CM029396.1, forward strand.
CCTTCTGCAAATTTGACTGTTGTGGGGCATGTGGAACAATAAAACTTAAGATGGCAAATGGCATGGCTAATTGTTTGTTTGTGATTCTCTCAACCCATTAAACTTAACAATATGAAGGAGAAAGAACTTAGAGTCCCACAACTTAGCAACAATGCAAAAAAACAATTGTAAAGAGATTGTTAGAATTTTACATTTTAGACCATAGACTAATGAATGCCAAATGAACCCATGAGCTCCTCAAACTTCCCAAAACAAAATTCACTACCATTTCATCATTTGCAAAGACAAATAAACTGAAACATGTTCAACCAAAAGTGGGAAATGCAAACTTTCTTCAAGAGTCATCTCAGTAAGAGTAAAAATTCCACTCAACACTCCCAAAGGGGAGAGAAAAAGGGGGGAAATCTTATTTCAAAAGAGAAATGTAAGAAACCCAATACAATGGAAGACATACCTGCTCCACTGCTCTGTCATGGAGGAGTATTGACAAAGATTCTTCACCCATTTTGTCCTTTTGACAAACAGTTTCCATACAAAAAAAAAAAAGAGAGAGTATCTCAAGGAAAATTCCTCAGCTCATCAACAAAAAGGAGAAAAAAAGAACTTTACAGAGCAATGTGTTGAAATGAAATTAAGGCTGTAGAAGATATTGCTTCTTATTGTTTGCACAAGCAAAGCAACAGAGTGATGAGAAGAGAAAGAAATGGGGTTTTGTTTTGTTTGATTAAAGAAGAAGTGATTTTGAGGGAATTTGAGAAATGGGGTTTTGTTTCTGTGTCTAAATCTGTGTGGAATGAATCTGTTGAGCCGTCTTGGGAAGTTTATTCACTTCGTTATTTGTGCAGAGTGGAAAATGGGGGAAGAAGAAGAAAGGAGGGAAGCTAATTTTTTATTTTTTATAAAAATGGGGGAAAAATATTTAATAATATAAATATAAAATATTAAAATGGGAGAAAAAAGAAAAAGGACTGAAAATCCAACTGCACGTGTAGAGCACATTACATGCAATTTTTTTTTTAGTAAAAAACTGTGAGTTTCATATTTCCACGTGCTGTCTTGTCCTTTTCTCCTCTTTGTTTTCAAATGTATTTTTATAGAAAGAAAAAATATATGTGTGTTTTTTTTTATCACTTTAAAAATATGAGGTACACATTGAAATCTATCGAAATTATTTTCTTAAATTATATTCTCGGCAAGAAATAATTAGAGGAAAGCCAAAGCAAGCATAGCTCCACGGTAATTGACATGTACCTTCGACCAGAGGTTCGAATCTCTACCCTAAATATTGTTGAACTAAAAAAAAATAGAGAGACAAAGAGAGTGAATTTCATGGTAATAAAACATCATTTTAAAAAAAAAAATTGATATATATCATGCTTTTGTTTCTTCTAGAAAACAAGAATGCTTCTATGCTGATAGAAATCTACGAAAAATTAATGAGACTAAAGAATTCATAAATCTAAAATGTATAAACAAATTTATTGAAAAATATTAAATTTATAATGAACAACACTTTATATACTCCTTTTTTTAATATAGGAAAGATGTTTTTTTTTTTTTGATTTCATGTTAGAAAAGATTTTGATACTTATTAATTTTTTAGGAAAATGGTATTTATCAAAAGTTTCCAAAACCATATATGAAGATTTTGATTCAAAAAGCCCCCCACCCCCAGTTGATGTACTCAAAAAAAAAAAAAAAAAAAAAGATTTTGATTCAAAAATCAAACCCCAACAATTAATAACTTTCCTTTGTTGTCTTTTCAAAATAAATTTCCTTTTGTTGTTTCCACTCTCAACTTTTTCTCTCTAAAACGTTGTGTTAGGCCACATATGACAACTTGGATGAGCTGGACAATGAATTGAAGAATTATGCCCATAAAAGAGAGAAAAAAAATGAAAATAATTCATGAATCTTATTAAAAAAAAATGGTTAAAACATATTTTTAGTTGGATTAAAAATCACTTTTCGTCCTTGAACTCATATGTAGTAACAATTTAGTTTTCCTAAATTTTGATTTGTAACGATTTAGTCTCTGTATTTTTTATTTTGTAACGGTTTAGTCTCTGAACTTTTATATGTAAAAATTTAGTCCTTATACTTTAAAATTTGTAACGATTTAGTCCCTATCGTAAAACTTAATGTTAAGATTTGATGAAATTTCTTACATAGATAGATTAATAAACTAATTTGAGATCAAATATGTTTATAAGCTACAAAGTCTGGTTATTAAATAATAAAAATCGACATTTAACAAAAAAATTTGCGACAAAGATTAAATTGTTACAAATTTGAAAGTACATGGACTAAATCGTTACAAATCAAAATTGAAAGACTAAATTGTTACTTTCATGAAAGATCAGGGACTAAAAGTGATTGTTAAGCTTTTTTTCAGAATATATTTTTAGTTTTTATATTTTCGCTCACATAATATTTTTTAATAACAATTTAGTCTGTGTGCCTTAAAAATTTTAACAATTCAAATTTTTACGTTAAAAAGTAATATTATAATTGAATAAAAATGATTAAATAATTGAAACAATTTTGGTTTTAGATGGCAAAAAGTCAGTTGATATTGTTCAAGTTGCCTATTTCTATGCATATTTTTGTTTTTAGTTCAACAACGGTGGATATCTCTCATCCACTCAATTATACTTGAATTTGCCACGCATATTCATTTAAGTTCAAATTACTCATAAAAATGTTAATTTAAAAAGATTTTGTAATCAATTTTTTTAAAGTATAAGAATTAGATCATTACAACTAAATAGTAAGACCAAAGTATTAGAGAAATTAAGATACAATTATTAATAGTTAACCTAAAATTTTACCTAGTAGTAAAAACGAACAAAGTAAATATAACATGTGTTTGTGAAGAGTGAGAAAAATATTTTTAAGATATTATCTTATCTCATTACGATATGAATCTAATTATGTTAGTATCTTTGTAGGGTTTTAATATCTTAAAACAAAACAACAATGGAATTAATTAATGATTAATCTCAAACCTAAAATTTGTGTGTGGACCACATACTACGACATTGATTATCAGCTTGATTAAGAAGTGTTGAACTCAAAAAATAAAATTAAAGCTTGATTTAAGGAATGTGTGAGTGCATGAGTTTGGTTTTTTTTTTTTTTCTTTTCTTTTTTTCTTCAATCGACTCTATCAATTCAATGAAACTCAATTGCTTGTCGTGATATCAAAGAACGACGACATCAAGAATGGTTGAGGTTTTTCTCCTAATAACACGAATTAGTAATTAAGAAGGTAGCATCATACATACCTCAATTACATATCTGATAACTGGATCGAGGATCACCTTTCTTGGGTGGATCAAGCTATCCTTATTGATGTCTGAACGTCATTATGACCTACTCTTTTTGTTCTTTTGTTTTTATTTATCCATACTAAAAATTTTAAAATTAAAAAAAAAAATGGCTTATCAATTTAAGTAGAAAAACATAGAAACCAATTTTTTGGAAATTAAACCACCCGACAAAATTGAGCCAATAAATTAATCCAAATCGCCCCACCAAACTAACCAACGCCAATACTTATTGTTTTAACCGATTGAAGCCTTTTTCGATTTTTTATTTCTCTATTTGCACCTCTAATTTTAAGATCTAAAAAACCATCCACCGTCAGTTCCAACTTAGTTTCATCTCTGCCAAAGCGAGCTTAGCTCAGCGGTAATTGGCATGTAACCTCGACCGTGAGGTTAGAGGTTCGAATCCCCCCACCCCCAAATGTTGATGTACTCAAAAAAAAAACTATGATAATTAAGCCTATACACACATATTTTCATCTATAAGTTTCTTGGTTTTAGTATCAATCTTTTACCTTATTTCCAAAACTCAAGTCCATTTTTGGAAACAAAAAAAAAAGTAGTTTTCAAAAACTTGTTTTTGTTTTTAAATTTTGGATAGGAATTCAAATACAACCTTAACTAGAATGAAAGTCATAGTAGGGACTTTAGGAGAAAACAAGCATAATTTTCAAAAACCAAAAACAAAAAATCAAATGGTTATCAAACAAGGTCTAAAATATATTACGGCTCTTATCTAATGTGATTTGAACTTTTATTTTAATTTGGTTATTATGATTTTCATTTTACTTTCTCCAAAAAAAAATTGCACATTTCAAAATAAAGAGATACGTAACATATTGAGATCAAAATACAATTATAAGATAGCTAATAAAAACACCAAAGGCTAAACAAAATCAAAATAAACTATAAACATTTGGAAATGGTTAATTATTTCATAAAAACTGTCAAAGTAAACATAAATTATAGTAATTTTATATACCGAAGAAGTCAGAGATTCAAATTTCTCATTCCACATGTTGTTGAATTTTTTTAAAAAATCATATGGGCTATAACAAACTTGTAGAAGGTTAGAAAACAAATAAAATTCAACCTAAAGTTACATTACATGCAACTACTAAATCAATAATGATTCCAGAAAAAGAACTACTAAATCAATAATTTAATCCTCATATTTTATGATATGAAGATGAAAAAGAAGATTATTTAAAATGGATGTGTGTTGGAGTTGGTGCAGTAAAGGACAGAACAAATAGAGTGTGTATGTTTGACATTCCATGCTCTGTGTTCTGTCCACTGCAGCTGCACACTGTTCACTGCACACTTTTGTTTGACTTTTTTGCCTTGCTATTTTTATTAAATAATTCTCTTTATTTATCAACCAACTGTAGTAAATTAACAAAATTAATGTACATGTTTCTTCCAAAAAAAAAAAAAAAAAAGTATTTTGAAGTTTTATTTTTAACTATCTTTTACCTCAAGTTTGAATATGAGATAACTTCTTTCTTTTTTTTTTTTTTTTCTCTTTTTGCAATTCAACATGTTTGGAATCGAACCTTAGACCTTTTGATTATTCATATATGTCTTAGACTTAGTTTGGGGTTGCTGTAATTTTTTAAATAATTGTTGTCAGTTATGCTTTTAAGAAAATCATCAACTACCATAAGAAGTAAATTAGTATTTGGTAAATTTCAGATTTAAACATGGAAAGTTGTTCGGTAAATTAATATTAAATTGTTGCGAAATAGGTATAATGACCAAAATAAACATATTTCAATTTAGCATGAGATTGCATTAATATTTACATAAATTATGGTGATTGAGCTCCTTTAACCCATTAATTTCAAATTTGTTTAAATCTTCTAAATTTATCAATGGTAAGATTTCATGCATTAATTCAAGTTTTATTCTTCCCTAAATATCCTTATTTAATTTGGTAACTCTTATTTTATTGATTTATTTTAGTATTATATTTGTTTTTTCTGTCAACCGGTAAGGGCAAATATGTAAATGAACTTCTTAAACTCCTTTTATATCTGGTTGTGAGCTGACAAAAATGTAAAATTATAACAAAATAGACACTTTTGAAATAAATGGGCTACTATTGGCTCATTTATGTAGTTACCCTAATATTTACATTCAAAACTTTCCTAAGATAATTAGGTAAATTACTTAAAAAAAGAGTAAATTTATATCATTTATATTATAAATTATATTTTTTTTACTTTTAAGTAAATTGAAAAAAAAATATCAATTATAGAAAAAATTGTGTCAAACAAAATCTAACTTTAATTTAAATACAAAAAAGTTAGAAAAATAAATTAGAAGCAACAAATTAAATTTAAAAATAAAAAGAATGAGGTGAGATAAATTGTGAATGATAATATTTGAAAACCTTTTATTGTAGATAAAATATGGAAGGATAAAAAAAAGAATTTTAAATATTGGTTAGTTACACCAAATTTTCCTAAAATCTAAATCCTAAAGCTACTCTTAACCGCTTTTGCAAACTAACGTGATTCAAAAATTGATTTTCTCTAGATTATTAAAGAATCAGTTTAACCAAACACAAAAAACGGTTAACATTTATCTGCAATCACTTTTTACGTCTTCAAAATCAACCCCAGACGGGATCTTAATCAATTGAGTTATGCTTGGATTGACTAGCGAAACACTCTTTCAAAAAAGGAAAAAAATGTTAATAAGTGTTTACTTCTAGCCTAACCTTTTTTTTTTTTTTGGATAAATAAGTAACTTCATTCAGAAAAGACAGATCCCATTGGGGTACAAATAAAGATTGCTCTTGAAGCGATAATCTTTCCATCCACTCAGGATAGTTTCCTAACCACAAATAGGGTGAAGAAGATAGCCCTAATCTTGCCATTCTATGAGCAAAACCATTAAATCTACGACTAATATACTGGAAACTCACTTTCTGAAAGGATTTTTTACTTGTTTTAATATCCCAGATAGTCGCAGCAATACAGGCTTCCCCCTGTACATTCTCGTTAATTGAATTTATCAAAGTCAAGGAGTCCGAAAAAATAGTGAGACAATTCACATTTAACTTCCTAGCCAGACGCATCCGTTCTAGCACTGCAACAACTTCTGCTCCCAAAGGAGAATTGCTCACCAGAGAAGATAGATTCTGCACCGCCACGAGGAACCCCCTTTTATCACGCATAACTATACCAATACCACAATTACTCTGAGTTCTCATAACAGATGTGTCAGTGTGCATAATCATCTCTTCACCGTTTGTAATAAGTTTAACTATATCTTCCTCCGCCTGAACACATGAACCACCTTTTGGGTTAGCCTTCAAAAACTCTGATAGATAATCGTTGATCCAATCACATCTAATCATTGGACTAGGGATTTGTCGATTATGTACCAAGTTATTCCTGTCATTCCAAATCGACCAAGCTCCCACAGAAACACGCTCTATAACCTGAAGTGGTTCGTCAGCTAGTCCTTGCCATCGGTCTTTTATATCCATTTGATCCCAAAGATCCCTCATCATTGGCGGATGAAGAAGGGCCCATATCTCTCCAGCCCTCGAACACTGAAACAGAGCATGGTCGGTAGTTTCCATCTCTTCATGGCAAACTGGGCAATTCCCAATGACTGGTACATGATGATTCCATAGATTTACCATGGTTGGGATTGAGTTGTGAAAAGTTTTCCAGACAAAAATTTTTACTTTGCTAGGAACTCGCATCTTCCACACCTTCTTCTACCAGGTGTTATTTCTTTCCACATTTGACAATGATACCTCTTGGCTTTTTAACATAGCGAGCTTGTAACCACTTTTAATAGAATACTCCCCTTTACCATCATAATGCCATATCCATTTATCAGGTGTCGAACCACTAATCGGTAAAGGTTTTATGACATCCACATCAAACTCGACCAAATATTGATTGAGTTTTTGAACGTCCCATTGAAGAGATGGTGTGATAAATTCCGCGACAGTCGCATCCTTCATAATCGGTTTGTACGGGGTGACCACCTTAAAAGTAGAAGGTCGAGGAAGCCATGGGTCACTGAAAATAGAAATTAACTGACAGTTCCCAAAGTTTTTCCTTAATCCACACTTTAGGAGATCCATCCCCCAAACAAAACCTTTCCAAAAGAAAGAGGATGGGGTAGAAACTTTCCCAGTTAATACTGATGACGAATGAAAATATCTTCCACATAAAACCTTAGAAACCGTAAGATTCGGGTTAGTTAATACTGTCCATGCCTGCTTCGTCAGCATTGCTTGATTGAAGGTAACTAAATCTTGAAAATTTAAGCCACCTATCTCTTTTGGCTTACACATATTCTCCCATCGTTGCCAATGCATTTTACCCTTATCTCCATGGGACCCCCACCAAAACTTTGCACAAAGAGCCGATATTTTTAATAAAATACCTTTTGGGATCCAAAAACACCCCATTGCATATGTTGGAATAGCCTGAACTATGTTCTTTATCAGCACTTCCTTTCCTCCCTGGGAGAAAAATTGACTTTTCCAACCTTACAGTACTAACCAAATTTTATCAAGAAGAAATTTAAAATCACGAGTTTTACCTCTATGAAAAATTGATGGCAAGCCTAGGTAGGACCCCAATGATTCAGTTACCCTCATAGATAGAATATTACCCAGATACTGCCTTGTATCATGAGGAACATTTTTCTTACAAGTTGTAAGTTTAAACTTTACCATAGTGTCGTATTCTTAAAATAAAATCTTAAGTTGATATTTTCAAAAAAAAAAAAAAAAAAAAAAAACTTAAGTTGATTAGATTATTGCTCAAATGATTTTCTTTTTTAAAAAATATTAAGAAAGAAAAAACTATGGAGTTGAAACTAAGGATTTGGATAAAATTAAAATCAATGAAATAATGAGATTTTTTTTTAACAAAATGTAGAGGGTGGGATTCAAAATTTCAAACCACAGACCTACAAGTTTAATTTTATGTCAATTGAGCTATATTCATGTTGACAATGAAATAATGAATTTTAGTTGGAATATTTAAGCTGAATTTGAAGCATAGAGGAAAAAAAAGGAGGAATTTATTGGATTAAGATCAACAAACCAACCTTTTCCAACCAATCATTTCAGTAAATTTATTTGTAAAAATGAAAAGACAAAAAAAAAAAGAAAAAGAGTGTAGTGTCTCAAAAGAACTTGAAGGTAGAAAGACAATCAAATCCTTCCACTCTCAAAAAGAAAATTTGTTTCCAATGTTGCAAGTCCAATGACTATCAACATATATACTCAAGTTGAGTGTATAAATTAAACCTAACTAGACTTAAAAGATAAATAGATTGATTGTGGCATGAATTTGAAGTGATAATTATGAATCAAAAGAAAAATAAAAAAAAAAAGACAATTCGATAAGTAATGTAGCTCTCGTGTTTTCTTTGGCTAATAATTGTTTATACGTGGAAGGAAGAAAAACCATCAAAATGAAATTAAAGTATATATGAAAAACGATCAATCAAGTTTGGATGAAGATTCTATAAAAGAAGTGGGAAACAAGTAAAAAATAATTGTACTTCGAGCGATCCTTTCCTCTTCCATCGGCTCTCTGCTACCCCCTCTCCAAATGATCTCACAGTAATCAGCCGAGCCCCATCCATTCCTTTCAGACAAAATCAGATCATTAGGAAAAGGAAAAAACTGTCTCCACACACCTGTAGTCATCTTGCATTCCCAGAGAAGATGTTGAATCGATTCTGGTTTTGACCTACAAAAAAGACACAGATGGTTCACCTTCATTCCCCTTTTGATTAAATTTGTGCGGGTAGGAAGAATATCATGATATATTTTCCAACCACAAACTTTAATCTTTGGAGGAATCGAAATTTTCCAATATCTTTTCCATAACTCTTCCTTGGGAGAATTATTAGAGCTAGATGCCTCAGATGAGTTTGCAACTTTAGTCCCCAGCCTATAAGCACTCTTTACGGAAAAGAAGCCCTTCGGATCATAGTGCCAAATAATACCATCCTCCTTGTGCAATGGATTAAGAGGGATGTTTAGGATAGCCAGTGCATCACTTTCCATAAACAAACCCTTAACCAGATCCTCATTCCACCCACCATTAGGTTGGATGAGCTGAGCAACAGTAAGTTGGAAGGCATTCCTATCAAGAAGGGTTGGTGTACAACCACCATCCTTTGGGATCCAAGGGTCCACAGCTGCATCCACATTGATGCCATTACCAATACGCCACCTATAACAATTCTTGAACAGATCCCTTCCCCAAATTATACTCCTCCACGTATATGACGGATTATTCCCAGTTCCAGCCTTGAGGAAATGGCCTGTCTTGAAATATCGCCCTCTCAACACTTTTGCAAGAAGGCTATCTGGATATTGGATAATCCTCCAACTCTGCTTGGCCAGCAAAGCCTGGTTAAAAACCATAATGTCCCTGAACCCCATTCCACCTAGCCTTTTATTTATGCACATCTTTTTCCAGCTTCGCCAATGGATCTATTTTTCCTCTCCTGCTTCCCACCAGAACCTGGCACACATAGAATTCAACTCATTGCACAAAGAAATAGGGAATTTAAAACAACTCATTGCGTAATTTGGGATGGCCTGAGCCACTGATTTGATAAGAGTCTCCCTGCCAGCAGCTGGGAAAAATCTCCCTTTCCAGCCCTGCAAAGCTTTCCACACCCGATCTTTGATATGGTTGAAGATCTCCGTCTTGTTCCGAGAATTCTAGGACGGGAGCCCAAGGTATTGCCCAAGGCTATCCGTATGCTTAACCTGCAAAATAGTCTCAATCTCTCTGGCTAGATCCTTGTTAGTATTAGGACTAGTCATAAAATTAGACTTCATATAGTTTATGAATTGACCAGAAGCCTTTTCATAAATGTCAAGATTTTGCTTGATTAATTTACAAACACTAGTAGAAGCCTGAGCAAACAAGAGACAATCATCCGCATAAAATAAGTGTGTTATCATAGGACAGTGATTATTAATACGCAGACCTATTAGTCCGTTATTAGCTTCTGCATTATTTAGAAGTTTCGAGAGACCTTCTGCACAAATCAAAAACAAATAAGGGGACAAAGGATCACCTTGCCGTAGTCCTCTGTTTGGAGTGAACTCAACTTTATGCCAGTTGAGTTAAGCTCTTGTTGGCGTTTGAATTCCTCAACTTCCTACCTCTTATCAAGAAAAAAAAATCAAAACAGTCATTATATTTCAAAAAAATTAATTAGATTCTTAAAACATCGTTTTAGAAGAATTGTAATAAATATATGACATTGGAACTAAAATTACTTTATTTATATATATAAACAAAGAAAGAAAAAAAAACTAAAATGATTATTACCAACTTTTTAACTTTTCATTTCAAAATTCCTCATTATTTTGCAAAGATAAAAAGTTTGAATAAAGAGAAAAAGGAGAACAAAAAGTTGAAAAATAACCAAAAAGATGAGTGATATTCTTTACCAATTATAGTGTAAGCCTTTAATGGCATCACTTTTCATCATATATAATTTTGTAGATTACATTCCGTTTGGAATATCTTTTAGTTTAAATATTTTTCAAGAATTAACATTTTGTATAAAATTCTTTTAGAATTTAAACAATCATATAATTGATTACATTTCTCTCATAAGTATTTTTATATACAAGTTATTATATACTTAAAGAACTTTTTTTAAAAAAATTGTATTAAAGAAGATGTATTACATATATCTAATTCTGTTATTCTAGTTAGTTAGGCATTGTTATATCCTTTATTATTTAAGAAGTCTTGCATCAATGAATAAAATCATGCAAGTGTTATCTACTCTCTGTGTTGCAAAAAATTGCTTTCAAGAGTTACTCTCAAAATAGTTTATTTCTCAATCTCAGTTTTTAATAAATTATTTTTAGTGGTGGCCAAACACTATACCTTTTTTTAAAATGATATTTTTTCAAAATTAAACCCATTAAAAAGTTGAACCAAACATATCTTCTCCTTTTCAAATATATATATATATATATATATATATATATATATATATATATATATATATATATAATTTTGGAGACTTGGATTGGAATCTATAAATGGCTTTTTAATTTCAATATGAAGTCTAAGGGTCAAAAAGTAGTTATTATTATTATTAATATTTTCCTTTTTTTCTTTTATTTACTTTTTTGTCAGTTGAAGAGGTCAACAATATAAAAGAAAGAGAATCTTTGTTTTAAAGCACACATTGTCAAAGCTACTTTTTGATAAACTATAGTTGATCATCTAATTAAATCTAATAAATCACATGTGCTTTTTTTTTTTTTACCTTACACTTTTTATACTATATAAATATAATAGATTGGTTTTCATGTTTCGATATTTTCGATTTTTTTTACTAGTCTTCTTTTGCCCATGTGACGTTATAATACTACTTTTCTTCTCAAATATATATATATATATATCTTTAATATATTAATTTACTTGAGTTAAATCATTTTTCTCTATTTTTTTCTTCTTTTTCCCTCTAACATCTCTTTCCCCTAGCCCTATCTCATATTTCCCTCTTTTTAAATATAAATATAATGAAGAGTTTGAAATAAAAAAAATCATTTATGATTTTTTATTATAAAAAATATAGACCATAATTTAACAATTATTATACAGTTGACAAAAAAAAATTTAATTTTCTTCATTTTTTTTCTTGAAAAAAGTGGAAACAAGACACAGTGTGAAACATACTTTTCCATTATGTATTTCAAAATAAGAAACTAAAAGTAATTATCAAACTTTTGTTAGTTCATAAAAGTCTTTCTTAAATTTTTTTTTAAAGAATGTGGTAAGTATGTAAAGGAAAAATACATAGTTACTTTTGAAAAGCAAATTTACCTTCACAAATATTGACCTAAATAATTCAAAATAATTGTCTTTTGAACCATTAAAATGAAGTTGGTGAAACATAATGGAGGTAGGAAGATATAGAGAAAAAAAAAAGTATGCCTATTTCAGAAAAAAAAAAAAAAAAAAAAGATGGGTCTTTTTTTGTAAGTGTATTATTATTGAACATGTCTTTTGGAACATTATATATAGAAGTGTTTATGGGAATGTAAACATTACAAATTTTTGTCCAAACATCAATGGACAAACCATGTAACCCATTAAGATTTGGCCAACCCCACCTTATCTCTTTGTGTGGCTTTCTTGGGAGAAAAATCTAAGGTTAGGGTTATGGCTTTTCTCCTATCATTTTTTTAAACAAAAAAAAAAAAGTTAAATATATAATTGGATCTTTCAAGTATATACCAAAGTATTTCATAAGTTTTAATTTATTCTTGAAAAGGTATCAGCGGTTGCAAAAATTTAAGTCTCTCTAGGTTCATTAATGTTGTTGAAGTTGAATAAAGAAATGGTGATATGAGATTTCAACTTACTGAAATATTCGATGAAAGTTAATTATTTAAATTGAGGAGTCATCTGCTCTTAAAAAATAATATTTTAAAATTGTCATATTAAATAATGGGTATTTCTATGTTTCTAGATTTTGTGTCAAAGTTTGGATGATTTAACTTTTTGAATTCTACCCAAAAGCCTTATTTAATGGAAATATTGTTTTTACTTTCCTATCATAAATATCCTCTCCATTTCTAATTGGTGAAAATTGTGTTTCTATCCCTTAACAATTTTTTTCTACATACATACATTCTCTCTAATATATATATCCCTCTTCACACAAATTCTAATTTCTCTAAATAATTTATTTTTAGTCACATGTTTTCCCTCCATAATTTCTCCTATGGATATAGTTTTTCCCATCAATTGCTCTATATGCATTTTTTTTAAATTAGTTGTCTTTATACATTTTTTTTTATCTAGGTTAAAATATCATTTTAGTCCCTACACTTTGGGTCTCGTTCCATAATTAGGTCATTTACTTTCAAATGTTTAACTTTAGTATCTGTACTTTCAAAAAATCTTAAAATTAGTTCCTGTTGGTTTGTTTAAACTTTATAAAATAATAACAATAATTTCCATTAAAAAAGGGACAACGCAAATATGACTCTAAAACTTATAAAAGGGAGACTAATAATAAAGATAGGTTTTTTTAAAAAATTGACCCAAAGTTACTTCTATAGTTATTTCCTAACATATATATCTTTTTTATTTTTGACAATATGTGGAGGTGGAGGATTCATACTTTTTTTATTTCTCTTAGTTAATTAAATACATCATTTCACTAACTTCTCTTATCCAAAAAGTAATAATAATTTAATCAAAAGCATTTTTGAAAATTAGAAAGAAAAAAAAAACAAACAACAATATAAATTTATTATTAAGCACGTCTAATTAGAGTATATATAAACTAATTCTTATGAATTGAAATAGTTGAACAATAATTCCCATCAAATATATATCTATTATATGCATTATTTGTACTAAAAAAAAATATTATATGCATTATTTAGTAGAGATAAAGAAAGAAAGTGAAAGAAAAGCTAAGTAGGTAATGAGTAAATAATACTCGACCATGCAATATGAAAATACAACAAATTAAATGCAAAATTCCAAAGGCAAAAAGTCTAATAAAATAAACTCAAAATAACTTCGTCCTTTCTTATTATTACAAGATAAGAATGAAAAAAATATATATATATATATTTTTGATTGGGATGTTTCATGAACAAATTAAGATGTTATTTGACCAGACAATCACTTTGCTCAATTATTAAATCAATCAATCTACCTTTATTCAAAAAAAAAAAAAAAAAAAAAAAATCAATCAATCTACCAAAAAATTGGTCTTCCCTATGAGGCTATGACCATATAATTTCAATAATTATTTATCCATCATGTTGAAATTTTCAAGTTTTTAATCTCAATCTAAAGATACATTCCCTTTTCCTCAATCTTGATTGAAGAACATTTGATTTGCTAATTGGCACATCATTAAACTATTTGATTCAAATTAAATGGTTAATTTGAGATTTCAATTCAAAAAACAATCCACGTTAAAACTTATACCCTCAACTAAGAGGTTTGAGGTTCAAATCTCCACCCCACATGTTGTCAAAAAAAAAAAAAAAAAAAAAAAAAAAAAAAAAGTTTAGTTTCAATTTAGTTTTATAGACTTAAACGTTTTAATTTAGTGTCTATAATTTGGTAAAATCTCACAAATTATCACTAAATTATTTTTTTTTTGTTAAATTACAACTTTGATCCCAAAACTTTACGGTTCGTGTTTATTTGGTTCGTGAACTTTAAAAAGTGTTGAATAGATCTTTGAAATTTCAATTTTGTATCTAATAAGTCCTTAGAACTTTTACAAGTGTCTGATACACCTTTAAACTTTCAGTTTTGTATCCAATAAATATTGGAATTTTTTATTTTGTGTGTAATAGATCATTAACTATTCGACATTTTTTTTAAAACAATTCACATACCTACTAGACACAAAACTGCTTAGGGTCATTTTAGACACAAAATTTAATTTTATATTTAATATATCATTTAATTTTTGTCAAAAAAAAAAAAAAAAAAAAATAGTATGTCTAAGACTTAATTAGAGACAAAATTGAAAGTTAAGGCCCCATTTGATAACCATTTCGTTTTTAGTTTTTGGTTTTTGAAAATTAAGCTTATACACACATAATTTCACTTATAAGTTTTTTTTTGTTTTAGTATCAACCTTCTTCCTTGTTTTCAAAAACCAAGTCCAATTTTGAAAACAAAAAAAAGTAGTTTTCAAAAACTTGTTTTTGTTTTTAGAATTTAGCTAGGAATTCAAATGGATCATTAACAAGGATGAAAGCCATGATAGAAAATTTAGGAGAAAACAAGCATAATTTTCAAAAACCAAAAACAAAAAAACGAAATGGTTATCAAACGGGGCCTAAAGAATCCTATTAAATATTTTTAAAATTCAGGGACATTTTAAGACACAAAATTGAAAGCTCAATAACATATTAGACACTTTTTAACATTCAAAGAATCTTTTAGACACAAACTTGAAAGTTCACTAACTTGAAATTTGCCCGACCCAAAATTCATCCATTTCCTCAGTTCATTGTTATGTGTAAAAAGAAAACGTGTCGTATGATCAGTTCATATAACAATGACTTGTAATAATCGAGCGAATTGATCAGGCTCAATCGATCTATAAATACCAAATTAAAACTTTGAAAATGGACCCCATTAAAACTAAATTAATCAAAACCCAAGAAACCAAATGGGAATGACAATTATTATATATATTTTGTTTTTTGGTTCAATTATTTGAGTGTTGAAGTTTGGTTTGCACATGAATGGGAAATGTTGTCATTAGTAGTTTGGAGGAGCTTTGTTGTTGTTTCTCGTCGGCAGGCGGCAGTGCAAGGCCAAACCACATCCATCACCAATGCCTCTCCCTTTCCATCCAAACCTGCCCTCCCAAAACATTTTTGTTTTTACTCTTTTTCACGGTTGTGTTTATTTAGTTCTTTTTCGTATTTTTTTAATAATAAGTCGCGCGTCTTTGGACTTTGGACGATTGTTATTCTATGTAGCTTCTTTTATCGATGTCGTTAATCAACTGATTCTACGATATTTTTGTTGGACAAAGATGAGTTGTGATTTGACTAAGGGTAGGGTTTGTTACAACTTTTAATTTATGAATCAACAACTCTATTAATTAAGTGATTTTACGATATTTCTATTGGATAAACATTAGTTGGTTTGACTGAGGGCAATGTTAGAAATTTTTATGAATAGGTATCAACATGTGTCGTTAATTAATTAACTGATTTTACGATATTTCTTTTGGACAAACATTTAGTTGATTTAACTTAGGATAGGGTTAGAAGTTTGAATGAATAATAGGTATCTATATCGTTAATTAACTGATTTTACAATATTCTTATTGGACACACATTTAGTTGGTTTCTTTTTTTTTTTTTTTTGAACTAACTTTAGTTGATTTGATTAAGGGTAGGGTAGAGTTAGAAATTTTTATGACTAGGTATTAACACAATGTTAATTAATTGATTTTACAATATTTCTATTGTACAAACATTAGCTGATTTGACCGAGGGTAGAGTTAGAAATTTTTATGTATAGGCATATCAAAACATCGTTAACTAATTGATTTTACGATATTTCTATCGAACAAACATTGGTTGATTTGATAAGGTAGTGCTAGAAATTTTTATGAATAGGTAAAACTTTACCCTTCTACACACGTATATACACATGCATATATGTGAAAACAATTTTTTCACTCTAAAAATTAAAGGACAGGTTGAAATATATGTATAGAATCTAGGACGAGTTGAAGGATGCAATTGGAATTTATTCTTTAATTCTACTACTGAAATTGGCATGATATATAGTTGACACGTGATAGAAATTCAAGTCAACAACTTGACAAAATAAAAGTTACATAGTCTAAACGAGAATTTTGATTCGTTGTTTCAAAAAGATGATATATTATATGTACTATACTTTATTTTGTTTCGTCGTGCACTCGATTCAACACGTTAGTGTGTGACAACCAAGATTAATCACAATCATACACACTGACTCTTAAGATGTGGACATTAGCCATAGAAATGCTAACTTGTATGTTGTTGGAGCATGTGAATGGCTTCTTTTGTAGACAACATAAAATGGATACATCATATTTCAAAGTGAGGAACATCTTATGGGATGTGGGTCACTTCCCATTCATTTCAATTTTCTTACCTATAATTTTACCATAATGCCATGTCGCAGCTACACCTATACACGTCAAAATGTCGAGAACTCAATTTCATGGCCAAGATATTAATAAAAATAGCTATTTGAATTTGTAAACAAACATTTCACCGTTTTATCTTATAATAAAGTTTACGGTCCAAATTATTAGAATTTATCTTTACATGTCTGAGAATATTTTGTTAACCTTGATTATATTTGTCAAATTTTTGTTAGAGAGATAACAGGTTTGAATCTCTACACCACATATTATTGAATTCTAAAAAAATTAATAAATAATAATTATATTTCATTACAATTAATGTGAATGTATACCGACATCTTATATCAATATTTTGCATCTTTCAATTGATTGAAACATATCAATATATCGAAGAATATTTTATTCTCATAACTCGGTTCATTTAAGTGAAAAATGAAAAGTCCACTCAGAAACTCTACGAGTTGTTAAGATCGCATCCTTGAAAATTCAATTTGAGTAACGACTCTCTCAAACTTTTATCAAACTCATAAAATTATTACAATTAAACTTTGTCATTATAATTCAATTAGTTCTTTTTTCTTTTTTAGTAACAACATTTGAGAATGAGTGATTCAAACCTCTGACCTCTTGGTTGAGAGTATACGTCAATTACTACTAAAGTATACTCACTTTATCCATTTTAATTCTATTAATTTCAACTTGAAAAATGCACACACCACTCCAAAATTTTAAATGACATTACAATCAAAAGCCCTAAACCACAACCACCTTTAAGCAATAAACGACACATTACAATAAAACTCTAAAAACCACTCTTTAAACAATGATTTTGTTGCGCCAACAAGAGCATAGCTCAACTGGCATAAACTTGTACGGATAACCACGAGGTCTGTGGTTTGAATCCCCTACTCCATATATTGTCAAAAAAAAAAAAAAAAAAACAATGAATTCGTTGCAACTATGCCTTCAAACTCGTGACGAAATCAGATCGAGATCACATCTAACTCTTATAAGTAAATAATATGAAGTAAAAAGCTAAAAACACAAGAAGATAAATGGCACATGGATTTGGCATATAAAGGTGAGGGTATTGATGGGGAACACATGGGGTTTGAGAGGAATGCTACATAAAAGATTAGGCAATTGGCCTACTATAGACAAAGGGTAGCAGACATGTTTGAAAGCTGCCTTGTTTCACCCACAACTCTATGTATATGCCTTGTACTTACCTAATCTCACCTCTCTCATTTATTACATGGGGTCCTTTCCTCTTTTTCATTTTCATTTTCATTCATTCTTACACCAATTATTTTCATTTCTTTTTACCCTTGAATCAATCTACCTAGGATGTTTATTGATTCTCTTCATCTCTTTTTTTAGGTTAAATATATGTTTTTTTTTTCTTTTTGGAGTACTGGAACAACGTGTGGAGATGGAGATCCGAATCTTTGACCTAAAGATGTATGTTTTAACTAGTTGAAATAAGCTTGGGTCGTTTGCTGATTTTTAGCGTACAAAAAGATTTTGATTTCACTTTTGAGATATGATTTTTTTTTATTTTTTTATTTTTTAAAAAAAGAGTCTTTATTCAATAGCAACCAATAAGAATGGTGATGTGATAGTTAAAACATGCTTGTTTTTTTGAGTTATCATCTTTAGTCTTTCTAATTAAACAATCTAGTTGATGTTATCCCATTAACAAAATTCAACCCAATCTTACCTCAATTTTTTCAACTAATGAATATTTCACTTGGTAGAAATGGATGAATATGTTAGTTCATAGAAAATAATATATTTAAATGTTACATCACTATTTTTTTTAATTTTTCACGATTTCTTTATTTAATTTCAATGGTGTTATTGAGTGAGAATGGAATGCAAAAAAGTTGCTACCCTAGGTGATTTTTTTTTTTTTTTTAAACTTTTTTTTTGGGGGTGTGGGGGGAATATACTTCAACGACCAAATTATAAACGTAGCCCAATTTGAATTTTTATCCATTTTTTAGTTTGGAAGAAAAATTAGTCGTCCAAATATAATATTATATTTACTTTGAATCAATTCCGTTGTTATCCAATTTTGGTTGGTGAGTTTGATTAATCTAGCTTGATACATGAAAGTACTAAACGAAATAAAAATAACATGTTCGAAAAATATTAGCCTACAAAATTAAGAGATTAGTGTAGAGATTAGCTATATAGGTGATAGTGCATCTTTGTGATTTTTTTTTTTTTTTTTTTTTTTTTTTTTTTTTTTGTATGTATTCGAACCAACTTGCACACACCTCAACTATTCTCGTAAGACGACTGCTTCACCCTATTACATTTAATTACCAAGAACACTCGTAGGATATTAAGTTCTAAGTGAGTGACTACCACGACTTGAACACATTCCTTCTAAATTTTTATTATTTAGGCAATCTTTATTGACCACTAAGCCACCCATGGTGATTCTCCTAAATTGCACTATTTGATGATTAGTTATTGTTGTCGAGTGCATTGAGCACCATATTGAGAAAAATTCATGTGCATTGAGACTTTCGAGCTTATCGCTCCTACTCGTGTACCATGCTCGACATTCTTTTAAGTGACTAGAACTTTAAATTGGATTAAGTCCACCCCCACCCAGTACACTATTGGGCTTGTCTCTTCATTTGATCAAGCTGCTAATCAAAGCAGATTCAGACCAAACGGAGATCTCCTTTTTGGTCGACGAAATCGAGCGCCTGATTGCCGAGTATGACAAGATTTCTTTCGTCCACAACCCGCAATCGCAAAATGAGGAAGCGCACCATCTGGCGCGTACCGCTGTGTTCGGAAGTTTTGGGTCTTCTTTTCGGTTTTTGGATGCCTCTTCCACTTCGGAAGAAGGTTTTTTTTTTGTTGGGTCGGGTTGTATCCGAGTTTATTAACCCCCTTTCTAGGGAGGTAGTTGTTCCGTTCATTTCCCATTAATGCAATATTTATTTAAAAAAAAAAAAAAAACTTTAAATTGGGCCAGAGTTTAAAAACTAGCATCAATGGATCAAAAATTGGTGTGAATGTCTAAAAAGTAATAAATTTTATAGAGTTTAACTAATTATTGGACACACTCATCTAACATAATTTTTTTTTTCTTTTCAGTGTTTATGAATAGGAAGGGATAGTAATTTCCAAAGAATAAACATGTGTATAAGCTAACACAACATTTCCAGGAAAAGCAAGCAAAATACACAGAGCTGGTATATCAAAAACATAAACATTATGCTACATTTATTGCCTTTTCTTTCCATCATGTTTATCCAGACATGCCCTTGTAACAAGTACACACATGAACTCACCTGGTTAAAACTATGATCAAAATGCCACTTGAATACCCAAAAGTGTCATCAACTGAGAGATGAACTGAGGATGGCCAGGCCAAGCTGCTCCAGTAACCAGATTTCCGTCGGTGAAGCATCGGTCTATTGGATCAGGTTCCAACCATGTTGCCCCAGACAATTCCACATTCAGCTTCACGGCTGGGTATGCAGTGCATTTCCTTCCCTATATAAATAGTATCGAAAAAGTATGAATAGTTGGGAACGAACAGGGCTTCCTTTGGGTGGTAACCCGAAAAACTTTGTTTTCTGGCAACCAGTTATTGAAAAGATTCAGCATAAATTATATAGTTGGAAATATGCCTTTATATCCAAAGGAGGAAGGCATACACTCATCCAAGCTACTCTTTCGAGTATGCCGACGTATTTTTTGTCTTTGTTTAAACTTCCAAGTAAGGTTGCTAAATCTCTTGACAAGCTAGTGCGAGATTTTTTCTGGGAAGCTTCTCAAGGGGATGGTGGTATGCATAATGTTAATTGGGATAAGACTCAGCTTCCGAAATTACTGGGAGGTCTTGGCATTGGCAATTTTTAGCTTCGAAATACAGCCTTGTTAGCTAAATGGATTTGGAGATTTTTGCACGAAGAAGGATCTCTTTGGCGTAATCTCATTATTGCTAAATATTACAACTCGGAGGAGGTTAGACATTGGCCTATTCCCATTCAAAGGGGATCTTTCAAATCTCCTTGGCGCTTTATTTGTACTACTATCGATAAGGTTACTAGTCGTATTCATCGAATTATTGGTAATGGTTGTAGCACATTTTTTTGGAAGGATTCATGGCTAAATGGAGTGATTCTCTCAAATCTCTTCCCTCGCCTTTATCGGTTAACTACCAATCCAAACGCCAGGGTTGCAGAAGTATGGAACTCTACAGAATCAGCATGGAATCTGAGTCCTCGTCGTCACCTTAATGAGTTTGAGATTATTGAATGGGCAAATTTATCCTATCTTCTGTCTCCTATTCGACTTCGGGATATGAATAGCATCTAAATTATTCTCTGTTAAATCCTTGATGGCTGATCTTTTGGGTGGTTCTGATACTACTTTGAAAAATTTATATTCGGTGATATGGAAAGATAATTATCCTAAAAAGATAAAAATCTTTCTATGGGAGCTTAGCCTTGGGGCTATCAATACAGCGGATCGTCTTCAACGTAGAATGCCTCATTTTTCCCTTTCGCCATCTTGGTGTGTTATGTTCTCATCAAATATGGAGAATTCGAGTCATCTATTTGTCACTTGTTCTTTTGCTACCAAGTATTGGAATTTGATGCTTGAAGCTTTCGGTTGGCATTTACCGATGTCGAATAACATTCATGACTTTCTGGCGTCTATTTTTGTTGGTCATCCTTTTCAAGGAACAAAGAGGATTTTATGGCTGGCTTTTAATAGAGTCTTCTTTTGGTTTCTTTGGAACGAAAGAAATGGAAGAATTTTTAGGGATGTATCCTCAACCTTTGATTCTTTTTTTGAAAAGGTTCTTTTCTATGCGTTGTATTGGTGTAAATGTCAACACCCTTTTGCTTCTTATAGTCTTTCTTCTTTGATTGCTACTTGGAATAATGTCTAGTAATCCACCTTTAGGTGTGTATCCTTATTTCATTTATCAATGAAATTATGTTTCTATTCAAAAAAAAAAAAAAAAAAAAGTTGGGAACGAACAAATAACTGAAGAAACAATAATGTATAGAAATAGTATTGAAAATGTATCGCCTCTTTATCATACAATTATTTTTAAATTGGAACAAGTTTCTGGGGTGGTATTGGTTTGTAACAGATCGTGTTGTTCCAAGATGGTGAGGTGTTATTTCATTCTCATTTCCAAAACACGGGGCTGGCCTTCGGCATGCTGCTCTATTCGATATCTTATGGAGCATATGCATCGAAAGATATAGGAGAGTTTTTGGAGGTTTGAAGAATTCTTCAATCTTGGAGGAGGTTTGAGGTTCAATGCTCCATTTCGATGCTAGGAGAGTTTTTGGAGGTTTGAAGAATTCTTCAATCTTGGAGGAGGTTTGAGGTTCAATGCTCCTACATGGATTTCGTGAGGGAGCTTTGGGAGACAATTAAATTTAATCGCCTTTGTGAACATCCTTTTGTAATTATCATCTTGGTTTTATTCTTTTGGATTGAGACCCGTTCTATAGTTTTTGCGTGTGTTTTTGGCGGGCTTGTGTTTTTTGTATGTCCTTGTGTATTCTTTCTTTTTTTTTTCCCTCAAGGAAAGCATGGTTTCTTTTTTAAAAAATTAAAAATAGTCTTTTTTTTTTTTTTGGGAGGGGGGGGGGGGGTATACAGGCTCATTTGCTAGGGAAATTTACTACATTCTAGAAATTTGATCATTGTATTAGACGAGGAAATGAAAGGAACGGTTTAATGGTAGTATGATTACGCCCCCTAAAACAGAGGAACACACCTTAGGAAAGTCTGACAGCCCGACCTTAATTTTCTCCCAAGCCTACACAATTGAATTAATCGGTTGGAACACCCACTATTGTTCCTTCCTACAGCTATAAAACAGAAGGTGCCACAGAAAAGTCAAGAGCCCCGGATATTCTCCAAGCTACACAACCAGATTAATCAGTTGGACTTGGCACTCTACTAACTTTCTATGGCTATAATATCCCTCCCTCCCGCCAAATCCTCCATTGTCCTCCATTCATTTATCAAACAAGCTTCCTATATTCCAACTAGTTAGATAAATGTATAATTCGCATCCTACCCTAACAAAGATACCCCGCAATGCTTCCTCCTAGTTCTGTCTGTGAAACAAAGGGGTGGGGTTCTAGCAATCCATTTTTATCATATGTATTTTCTAAAACACAAATCTTCAGCGTTTTCTGAAATAGTGAGTTAATGTATGCAGGTGTATGTGCAACAAGTAAAAAAAATTGACATTCAAGATTTTTCCAAACAACTCATGTAGGATCATGTCAATACCTGAAGAACACCAGCAGCAGATAAGATTTGTTGTCCATGGCAGATGGAAGCAACTGGCTTCCTAGCCTCCATAAACTCCTTCACAATTGCAATAACTCGCACATCCAGGGCCAGATATTCTGGTGCTCGACCACCAGGGATTACAAGGGCATCATAGCTTGATGCATCTAATCCTTCAAAATCAGCATTTAACGTAAAATTATGGCCTGGCTTCTCACTGTAAGTTTGATCACCTTCGAAATCATGGACAGCAGTTGGACAGCTATCACCAGCCTTTTTCTTGGGACAAACTGCATCAACATGGCAACCAAGAGCTTGAAGGGATTGAAATGGAACAGTTACCTCGTAGTCCTCCATGTAATCCTGAAATTGAAAAATATAGAGAAGTAAGCTTGCTAATATTAGCCATGAGAAACCATGCCTTCAGTATTCTTCTAAAGACGATTAAAAGAAACGAGGATATCCCTTCAAGTTGTTGCAAAAATAACCAGGAAATGACTTTAAAACGGCCAAAACCCATAAACAGGCTTTGTCCGCTAAGAACTTACATAATAATGGAATAATCATGAAGCTCACATCAAATTGCTCAATATTCCAAATTGAGGTACAAATATCTCATTGATAGCATTTGAGGTACAAATATGGGAGTTTTGAGAAACCTTTAGACAATGATCATCTAAGAAGCATGGATACGGACACGAGACATGGATACGACACGACACGACACGGACACGGAGACACGTCATTTTTTTAAAATCTAGGACACGGACACGGCACGGACACGTTTAGTAAAATATAAAATTTTCAAAATATACATCATTTTTATACTAGAAGGAAATTCAAAATCAATAAGTTTATGCATTTATATCCTTAAAATAATGAATTTAACGTATTTCACTCTTAAAATTTAACAAGGGTTCTATATAGACCTATATTTGACATTGTACAACTAGTGTTTGCCACATATCAATAATGCTAACAAGTGTCCAACAAGTGTCGGAGTGTCCAAGTGTCCGACACGTGTCGGACACGGACACGCTAGCCAAACTAAAGTGTCCGTGCTTCTTAGATGATCATTACACAGAGCTTTGTCAAAACTGACTATTACTTCTCAAAAGAAGGGATCCATCAACACTAGCGACCTTTTAAACCAAAAAGTTCACATCAATAAAAGAGGTGACAATGGTCATAGGGGTAACTCATGTAGCTGAAGGAAAATAAAGAATTATTTACATTTTACATCGAATAGAGCCTCAAACCTCCCCTGTTACCAGCATTTGAGGTACAGAAATAAGGGCATTCGACATAGCTTTGTCAAAATCAACAACTTCTGTGTTTTTCCCAAAAGATAAATGATTGCGACCTTTCAGACCAACAAGTCACGAAAAAGAAAGGGGTATCAACAGTGACAGGGACAACCGTAGTATCTGAAAAAGAGAAATCGATTCTAGTTGGAAAGCCTATGAATTGAAATTTGGTTTAACATTTCTTATCCAAAAAATTTGGTTTAAAATTGACCAAGGCTTCCATGACGTCGAGCTTTGTTATGGCTTTTTGACCCAAACCTCGAACCTTCCATAGGTCTCCATTACTAGTTTGAATGAAGGTTTTGAAATTCCACAGATGGAAAGAGATGTTTTTCATTTTGATCCAACCGTCATAAGGCATGACAAGGCATGAAAGTTGGTTTAGAGTGCTTGGTGGCATGCCAAAATTCGAAGGAAAGTTCTTAATTTTAAGCTACCAACTACTCTCCTGCCTTTCTATAAAGAGAGAAGATGAACTTAGTTCAACAGTTTCACATCTCAGAATGGCCTTGTTAGGGTGCACCAAGAGTGAGACAGGGCTTCTTGAATTTTGTGTCAAACATCATGAAAAAGGCACCTCCCAGAATAAATTGTTGGATTCGGGGGTTAAGAGAAGTGTTTGAAAACTTTCTGTTGATAGAAATGGAATAAGTATAATCTTTGATGATGGAGGGAATAAGTTCAAACCATGGTGGTCACCTATCTAGGATTTAATATCCTACAAGTTTCCTTGACAACCAAATGTAATAGGGTTAGGGCAATTGTCCCGTGCGATTTCCAAGGTGCATACAAGCTGGCCTAATCACTCACATTTATCATAAAAAAAGAAGAAAAATAAAAATAAAAATAATCTTTGATGAACTCTACTATAATTGATCAGCTTCTTTTGCAACTTTAATCAACTCAATGGAGAAGGATTTGTGCTTGATTTTAATTGAACGGACCTTGCAATCCTAGGCAGGGGAAGCCATGGAGTTTAAAGGTTTAGGGGAAGGGGGAAAGACGAGGAGGGAAAAGCATGAAAGAACGAGAGCTAATTGTCATCATTTTAATCTATCCTTCCTCTCAATAATATGATACCACACCCACACGTGATTTCTAATTATCCTATTTCACGGAGGGAAGTTTAAGGCGCTCCAGAGAGGAACCAGCAGCCAAGAGAGAGGTGATCTTGGCAGAAAAGAAGAAAAAGGCTGTTAAGCCCCTTCTCAGTGGTAGGTGCTCTACTTTCCATAAACTTTTTTTTTTGTCAAAAGCTCCAGTATATTGTAGAGTCAGGTAATTGTCTAGTAGTCAAGATGCACATAAGTTGATCTAGACACTCCAGTCCCAGGTATTAGGGAAAAAAAAGTTTATTGTTTTGAAGTTAGAGAATTCTTGATCACTTGTGATATACAATGCTAGTTTTCAGAATGCATTTTAGAATCAATTTATGACAAGTGTCATCAGATTGCAAATAAGTAGCGCATTATATTACAACAAATAATTGCATATTATACTACATGTTTGTAAATTTATCATTAAATTTAAACTTACCCCACAAAGGAATAGAATTCTTTTATCTGATCCACTGACATTTGCTCCAAGTGCCTTGAGAAAAAGCTGAATGAACTCAGGATGCCCCTCATATGTGGCAGCAGTGATGATGTTACCATCAACAACACATGCTGCCATACTTTCAGGCTCAATCCAGGAAGCACCAGCAGCAATCAGTACAGGTCGCACAGGAGGGTATGCTGTACACTTCCGACCTCTAACCAACCCTGCAGCTGCCAAAATCAACTGTCCATGGCACACAGATGCAATTGGCTTCCCAGACTCCGAAAATTTTCTCACCAAACTCTGCACCGAACTATTTATAGCAAGATATTCTGGTGCTCGTCCTCCCGGGATCACCAACCCATCATATTTGTCAAAATCGATTTCATCAAACGTCGCATTCAGTGCAAAATTGTGCCCACGAGACTCTGAATAAGTCTGTCACAAAAGAAAAACAAAATTCAAAGGTTAAAACACACTTTTGGACCCTATCACCCTATACTTGATTTAGTTCTTGAAAATTAGTTTGTAACTGTGTAGTCCCGTAACAATTAAGTTTTTGTAGTTGATAAATACATTCAATTTCTAATCCAGTTATAGACCTCCGTAGGTTAGAATCCTGTTTAAATCTTAACAACATTTTTCACGATAGGACTAAACTCTTACCTACCGAAGTTCAAGGACTAAATAACTACAAATTTACAAATTTGAAAGTATAGTACCAAGTGTGTTTATTAACCAAATCCAGACCTAATCAAACAAACCATGAATTGGGTATTGTAGGGTGGTGCAAGAAGTAGGACACAAGAAATTGTTCAAAATCTTAAAGTTGAGTTATGAGAGGGAATAAGGAGAATAAGATACCTGATGACCTAACAAGTCATGAATGGCGGTGCGACAGATATCACCAGCCTTCTTCCCCGGACAAACTGCATCCACTGAAACTCCATATGCGAGTAGAGCTTGAAATGGGACCATCGCCTGCAGTCGAAATCAAGTGGGAAAGCGTCTAAGTTCGTGTAGAACTTCCACATGGGTTCATTTTTTTAAGAGTGCGATACATAATAGTGATCGGAGAAGAAGAAGAAGAACAGACATTAATTAGTATCAATCTGAAATTCCAATTCCAGAAAAGAAGGAACTGACCTCATAATCTTCCATGAAGTCGCCGCAAAGGAGGAGAACAGATTTGGAGTTGGATTGAGCCATATCCAAAGCAACTTCAAACACCGATTCAGAGTTTTTCTTCCCAAACAAACGGTGGGGAAATGACGAAAACGAAGAGAGGATATCGACATCCCGACGATCGCATTCAGGATAATATACATCGCACTGTCTGCTAGCAACTTTTTTTTTTTCTCTAAAGTACAACAATGAATATTTCTTTTTTTTTTTTTTTTAATTCTTGTACTTTAAATTTCATTTCATTTTAGTCCGATAATTTCAAACGTTGAATAAATCTTAAAATTGGTTTCTACCATTAGTTTGAAGTTTTTTTAGTCAACAAATAAACGCTCCACCCCGAATAATGAATAGATGTTTCTTCTACAAAATTTGAGGTGCGAGGATTCGAACCTCTCACCTTTTAGTCGAGGGTACATATTTATTACCAATAATGAATAAACGTTTTTTGTTGGAAAGATAGAAAAAAAAAAAATCAATACATAAAACTCTTGCAAATAACTTTTATATATGAATTTGAAAACTACGGCCCCGTTTGATAACCATTTGGTTTTTCAAAATCATGCTGGTTTTCTCTCAATTTCCTTACCTTAGTTTTCATATTGGTTAAGGAAACATTAGAGTTCTCAACCAAATTCCAAAAACAAAAACAAGTTTTTGAAAACTTTTTTTTTTTTCAAAACTTGACTTGGTTTTTGAAAACATAGAAAGGATGTAAGTTCAAACCAAAGAAATGAGATAGGTGGAATGAGTGTTTATAAGCTTAATTTTCAAAAACCAAAAACCAAAAACAAAATGGTTATCAAAGAGGACCTACATATCGGGTTTTTTGGAAAAGTAGGAAAAATTTTTAAAAAAATTAGAAAAAAGAGAGTGTTTTGAAAGAATTTAGAGATTTAAGGTGTCGTGTCTCTTCCGTCACCTGTGTGTGGTGTAGGTCACGTCTCTTGTAGAGACGCGACCAGATGATCTTTTGTTTTTTTTAAATGCGGGTTGAAAGACGCAAAAAATTAAAAAAAAAAAAAAAAAAACCCTCTTTAATACTCTTTAATATAATAACAAATTAATAACATCCTTTCACTTTCCCCAATATTTCCCATCAATTCCCTTCAGATTCCCGAGGTAAAGAAAAGAAAAAATTCAATACCAAAATTGTCTCTCCCTCTTCTTCTTTTTTACCCGATTTTTCTTCTTTTGTCCGCCATTGTTGTTCTGCTCCAAAGCTTGGAGTTCCTTCCTCACACGCAACGGGAAGTGGGATTTTGCTCGTTCTTCTTCTTCTTCCTCAAATTTTCTTTGACCACTATTTTTAGAGCTTGAGATTGTTTTTTTTTTTGGGTTCCGGTGGGCGGCAACAGCGGCAATGGATTTCAGCCGGCGGAGGGCGGCGACGAGGAGGAAAGTAGTGGCGTGGTCTGTCTAGGAGAGCCGAATCTTCCTCACACACCTCAAGATTTCTTCGTCACTTTTCATTTTTTGTTATCCGTTCGTGTCGCGTCTCTTGTAGAGACGCGACTCAACCGCCCTTCACGTCGCCGTCTAGTTCGTCTGGTCGCCGTCTAGTTCGGTTCGTTAAGTCTATGTCGCGTCTCTTTGACAGACGCGACCTTACATGTCGCGTAGGTAGGACCTACGCGACACCTTAAATCCCCAAATACTTTCAAAACACTCCCTTTTCTCTAATTTTTTTTTAATTTCTTTCCTACTTTTCCAAAAAATCCCCTACATATCCCATACACCTTTGAAATACTATTACTCTGACAGTACCTATTCTATGTGTATACTAGAAAATTTTCATTTTAAAATAATGCTAATATGTTCAACAATTAATGAAAGTAGTACCTATGCTAAATATTATATATATATATATTTTGAAACTGAACGATTGCATTAACTACTAACGGAAAATAAAAGATACACCAACTTCCTCCTTCAAAATCGAGGAAACCCAGCACGGGATAAAACCATCCCAACTCCCTTGAATCTCTCCTTCTCTCAATGGAGGAAGATTAAAATAAAAAGTTAAATTATAAAGAAATCTCGTGAACCATGAGTTTGTTTCAAAAAATGCCCTGAACTTTGAAAAGTTTCAAAAGTACCCCTGAACTTTGAAAAATGTTTCAAAAATACCCTTGAACTTTGAAAAATGTTGTAAAAATACCCTTGTCGTTAATTTTTGGATGGAAACCGTTAGAATTTACAGTGAGAGGAGGAAAAAAGAATAATCATTTTTCAATAAGGGTATTTTTTTAATTTTTTTGAAAGTTGAAGGGTATTTTTGAAACTGAAACTTTCATGGTTTCCATCTAAAAATTAACGGCAATGGTATTTTTTAAACATTTTCAAAATTCAGGGGTATTTTTGAAACTTTTCAAAGTTCAAGGACATTTTTGAAACAAATCCCATAGTTCAGGGGTATTTTTATAATTTAGCCAAAAAAAGAAAATCCCCATAAAACGCAGCAGCACGTTAACTTATGCTAAATATTAATTTATTATCTTTATGTCAATACGAGCATAGCTCGACTAGCATAAAACGTCTTCCACCTACGGTGTCAACTGTTTTATCATCGAAGGTGTATCATGAATACATGTGCACCAAATATGCTCTTTGCATTAGTGACAGCAAATTAGATTTCATGCAATATAAAATGAAAATTGATTATTCTTTTTTTTTTTTTTTGAAACAAATGAAAATTGATTATTCTAAAGCAACGTGGAGAAGGTGTGCATAAATATTTTACTTAAAAAAGAAAGGTGTGCATAAATAATGTCTTTATAAAATATTAAAGCATAATGCCAATATATATATATTTAGAATAGCTATTTTGAAATATATATAGTTTGGTTTACATAATAAACCAAAACCAATACTCTAAGCAACAAATTAGAAAAAAAAAAAAAAAAAAAAAAAAAAAAAAAAGAAAACCCATCTCTTAATATATGTAGTGAAGCTTTAATGTAACAATGTATTGCATAGTTATATAAATAATCTATATATATGTAAATTCTTTTACATGATATGCAAGAAATAGTTTAAAAAAAGGGGAAAAAATTAGATAATTCTTGGGATTCAAAATGGTATTTCCTCGACCTGTGAAGTACATTTTAGTTGAGATATTATGTTAGTATAAGAAATGTGAGACACTGTTGGACCTGATTTAGGTGAAACTGGGGGTGGTTGTGTGATGCGTGATGTTGACGTGAGGTTCTTATGGCGGCCTGTTTGACTTTGCAGCGGTGTTGGAGTGTGGATTTGACTGAGGGTTGGGCTTTGTATAAATTAAAGGAGTCCAACTGGCTCGGCATATGGGTTTTTTTGAATTTGTGGTGGAGACTGATTCTCTGAGGTTGGTCAAAATTCTTCATGGTGATTTGTATGATGTTTCGGAAGTGGGGTTGTTGATGGATGATATGTTGGGTTTTATGCCCTAAAACTCGTAGATAGTGAATGTAACCGTTGACCGGATATTAATGAAATAATATTGATATATTTTCCATTAATTGTTATTAGTTATTTTATATATGTCTTTGCCTAATAATAACCCTAATCCAATAAACTAGACATCCAAGGCTGTAATATGAGTCTTGAACTATATGTAGCGACATATGGGATCATTGTTCAAGAAACAGCCTAAAGGGTCTATAGTATAGGGATAAGACTGGGTGCCTTATCCTGGTGACACTATGGATACGGCCCACTTTGTATTTGATACAAACGCTGCGATCCAACGCGTTCGTGTAGGAGACATGCGAGTGGGGGTATCCTATGCAATGAGTTTGCATAAGACCGGACCGCGAAATAGTAACCACTAGTTATAACACCGTTAACTAGTTGGTTTTCTATTTTCACTAGGACGACCTAGACAACTTAGTCTTAATCCTGAGTTGATTATGGACTCCTGCTCATGAGAGATTGTCCTTTGATTTGTATGGGTGAGAGTGGCCAATACGCCGACTCAATAAGCCTACCACTTTGGGGACAAGATCGAATGGGGAGCTGGGAACATAATCGTGCAAGATGGAATTCACTCCTTCCCGACTTTAGGGAAGCAGATGAGTGTTCCCTTAAGTGGTTACTCCGAGTCTTGAACAAAGGGCCCTACCCTCTCAATGGCACGAGAGGGTTTTCTGTTTGATGGTTGGACCATAAACAGATTGTTCATTAGAGGAGAATTGGTACTTAAGGAAATAGAGGTGACCCAGGGGTAAAACGGTAATTTGACCCAGCTGGTGTTACGGACACTCGTGAAGGACTAACTAGTCGATATTGGTCTAAGTTCCGTGGACACAGAAAATATGTCTGCAGTGAGAAGAGTGCAACTGTGAGTCTATAGTGGAATGTACACACAGTTAACGAATATTGATTATTGTGGTTAATGAGTTTAACCAATTAATCTCACATCGTTGGAGCTTCTGATCTGCAGGTCCATTAGGTCCCACTGGTAGCTCGTAAAGTAATTTGAGGCAACTAAGTAATTAAATTGAAAATGTTCAATTTACTAAGGGAAATAAATATAATATATATTGATATATTATTATGAGAGAAATTAATATTTGAAGAAGTTCAAATATAAATTTATGGAAGATTGAAAGAATTAATTAATTTAAGTCCTAAAAGTGTTTGGGCAAAATTAATTAATTCAAGGCCGGAAATTAAATATGTGATATTTAATTGGTGGTTAATTAATTAAAGAATTCATTAACCATGAATTAATCAATTATGTAAATAATTAATCACTTAAGGAAGTGATTAATCATTTATGGGAATGATCTAATTACTTATGGAAGAAATTAGTCATTTATGGAAAAGATTAATCAATTGGGGAATTGATTGATCATGATTGATTAATTAAGGAATAAGATTGAATCAATTTTGGAAAAAATTGATTTAATTGAATATTTTATTCATGGCCTCTCTTCTATAAATAGAACACTAGACCTAATTGGTCATGACACTTGACACTCTTGAAAGACAAGACCTAGAATTCTCTCTAGCCTCCCTCTTAGAGAAAGACTCCCACAAGTCTTTGGCCTCCTAGACTTAGAGACATACCGGTGTAACCTCTGTGGTTATTGTGTCAATCAAAGAAGAATTTCCAGCGAAGAATACCTTGAAGCGGCTGCTGCGTTTTCGTTCGTGGAGCTTCGTTGGCGAAGAACGGTCAAGTCTACAACGGAGGTTTGTAATGGTTCTTCCTCTTTTCGTTAGAAAAGTTTTTTAAAATAAATTTAGATTTATTTTAGCATGTTTAAACCGATTTTACAGTGGCTTTAAAGTTAGTTTAAAGTTTTGTTTGAGTTTTCGTAACGGTTTTTAATGTTAATTAATACACGGCGTAAGGTCCAATCGATGCGCTTCCGCTGCGTGGGGACTTTTATTCCCTTCAATCGGCATCAGAGCCATCGCTGTCCCTATTAATTAATTTTTAAAAAGTTGCGATAGGCTCTAATAGGTGGGATTTATGCATAATGTATGTTCGGTTTGCGTTGAACTGTTTAGGTTAATTTTATGGCCATAGATTTTATTTTTATGTGATTTTGATCATGTAAGGCCCGGTGTTTCGGGTATTTTATGTAAAATCGAGTCCTATGTAAGTCCGGGTCTAGAATAGGTTTTTATGAGATAAAAATCGGAGCAATCATCGCTGAAATCGAGGCCGAAATCGGAAAAATCGTTGCTGTTTTGCCCAGAATCTGCCTCCAGACGCAACAGCGTCGGGACGCTCCTTCAACAGCGTCTCGACGCTGTCTCGATACCGAAGGCGCTCGGTAAGGAAAGCACACAGCGTCGGGACGCTAATCTACACAGCGTCTCGACGCTGTCACGATGGAGGCGCGCACTAGGTTTTCAACAGGCGCGGTTCAAGCAAGGACGGTCCGGTTCGGACCGGTTCGGCTGGGCTGGGACCTATTTGGTCCGGTTCAGCCAATTTTTGGCATGGTTCGTGATTTTGGAGGCTGGTTCGAGGTGGTTCGGGGCGGTTCGTGCTGTCTAGGCCAATTCCGGAGCTGTACATGGATTTTTTAGGATAGAATTTAGCTAAATTAATGTAATTTAATGCTTTATTTTATCCTAGGGGCCAAAATTAACCGGTTCAATTGCTATTTATATGCTTTATGGATGTCATATAGATTATTTAATCCCACCTTAGGTTATAAACATGCTCATGCATTTTTTATATATTATAAATTGTTATAATGTATGTTTAAATGCATGGATTTGTTTTCATATTTTTAATATAAGTATATATTAATTATATGAAAAATTGGAAAGCATGAAGCATGTCATTACTTAAATTAAATATAAATAGTTATGTTTAATGTGATGAATGAAGCATGCTTGGTTGATTTTCTTGATTGGCTTATAATTGTTATAATAAAAGAAAATCAAAATTGCATGAAGCATGAAACATCCATAGTTAATAATATAATTGTTATATTATTCATGCAATTAGTGTGGTTTAATTATTTAATTTGAATGAGATTGTTGAATGAATTAAACCCTAGATTCTTGATTATAGGATTAATCATTAAAATTTTGAAATAGTTCTTTATTATTAATGATTAGAAACCGTCAATCTATAATCAAGATTTGCATGCAAACATAAGATCATAGGATAAATTGGATTAATTTTAAATTGTTTAAAATTAATTAGACCTAGATCGATTTCTAATAGGATTAGAATCTTTTCTTACTTAGAATTAAAAATAGTTTTAATTTACTAAGTAGGAAAAACATTGCTATGATTATAAGGGAACTCCACCGGTAATGTTCTGTCTAAGGTTGGGGGTATTTAAGTTGACGGTTTACGGAACACCTCCTACCTGGGAACTGACCTGGAATACCGGAGTTGAATTAATCATGGTTAAATGTTAGCATGCAATGTCACTAGGTTTATTAAAAGTGTTTAATGCACCTAGATCTTTAGAGTAAAGACCTTACATCACTAAGGTTATAAGGGAACTCTCTCGGTGAAGTTCTGTCTAAGGCTGGGGGTATTTAAGTTGACGGTTTACGGAACACCTCCTACCTGGGAACTAACCGGATTGAGTTGAATTAACCATAGTAATGTTGACTTGCAATGTTGGGTTTATTAAAAGAAGTTTAATTCACCCAAAAGATTGCAGTTGAATCCTTTCCATAATTGTTATATTAGGATCAGACTTAGATAGATTGACTTAGCCGAATACTATCTAAGTTAAACAACCCTATATTAACCTTAGGACATTTTCAGTGGGAGAAAAATTACAAAACGAGATTTAAATCAAGTTTTGCTCCTACGTCCCTATATTCACAACGTGAGATTCATGCTCGGCTTCGAGTCGCCCTAGGAGCGGCCTCCCTTCGGAAAGTGTTTGCATGGATCAATATCAAGGTGAATGGAAAAAATGTCTAGAGTAAGTGGGAGCGGGACACGTGTCAACGTATCCCTCGGTCTCCGCCCATAGTTCGCACCGTGAGAGTCCTATGATCCGCCTGCAGGTTGCCCTGGCGCATCCATCCCTTCGGAGGGCCTGGTCATAGGATTCGGAACATCGTGAACTCCTGAAAAGGATAGGAGCTCTTAGGCTAATCACCAACAGTTGTCTTTCCCTTCGGTAGCCTGTTGGTGCGTGCCTCTGAGATCTGAAAGTGGGAGGGTTACACTTACGAGGATGAGTTAAAAGTGTTAACAAATCCTTGACCAAACAACGGTGGCTAATGTCTATAGGAATATGAGTTATTCTGGAATTAGAATTAGCTGAGAGGTGTCTCATTTCAAAGGAGGAGTATCTGATCACCCTTCGGTGGCTGATATTCTAAACCTCTGAAACGTCGTTGCAAAACTAAATCAATAGTTTTAGGGTTCTGTGATTGTCTGTTTTGCTAAATTGATTGGATTGTGTGCAATTGTTTGCTTGTATGATGGGTTAAGGCAAAGATAACTAATACGGTCATTGTTTGTTTAAATTTCAGCAATGTCTTCCTCAATAGTCTCTCTGCTTAAAAATGAGAAATTAACCGGCGAAAATTATGCTACGTGGAAATCGAACCTGAATACGATTCTTGTTGTCGATGATCTGCGGTTCGTCTTAACGGAGGATTGTCCTCCAGCCCCTGCTCGTAATGCATCCCAGGCAGTTAAGGATGCTTATGACCGCTGGACAAAGGCCAATGATAAGACTCGCGTCTATATCTTAGCCAGCTTATCTGAAGTTTTGGCTAAAAGGCATGAGAGCATGGTAACAGCGAGGGAGATTATGAACTCTCTCCAGGAGATGTTTGGACAACCGTCCTACCAACTCCACCATGACGCTCTCAAATACGTTTATAGCTGTCGCATGAAAGAGGGCACGTCTGTTCGGGAGCATGTCCTGGATATGATGGTCCAATTCAACGTGGCAGAGGCAAACGGGGCGGTCATAGATGAGCGTAGTCAGGTTGCATTCATCTTAGAATCTCTTCCGAAGAGTTTTCTACAGTTTCGAAGCAATGCAATGATGAATAAAATAACATTCAACCTGACTAGCCTCCTGAATGAGCTACAGCTCTATCAGTCTCTTCTTAAGAACAAGGGACAGATAGAAGGAGAGGCAAACGTTGTTCACTCTAAAAGAAAGTTCGAGAAGGGTTCATCCTCTGGAACTAAATCTGTAGCCACTTCTTCAAAGAAAACTCAGAAGAAGAAAGGAAACAAGGGGAAAGCTCCCAGTACTGCTGCTAAAAGCAAGGGAAAAGCCAAAGCTGTGGCAGATAAGGGCAAGTGTTTTCACTGCAATGTAGATGGACATTGGAAGAGAAACTGCCCAAAGTACCTTGCTGAGAAAAAGAAGGAAAAGGAAGGTAAATTTGATTTACTTGTTTTAGAAACATGCCTGGTAGAACATGATGAGTTTACCTGGATACTTGATTCAGGAGCAACTAATCATGTTTGCCCTTCTTTTCAGGAAAATAGTTCCTTTCGGCAATTGAACGATGGAGAAATGACACTCAGGGTCGGAACTGGAGAAGTCATTTCAGCTAAAGCAGTGGGAGCTGCGAAGTTATTTTTTAGAAATAGATTCTTACTTTTAGAAAGTTTGTTAATCGTTCCCAAGATTAAGAGGAACTTAATTTCTATTTCATGTTTGATTGAACAATCGTATACAGTTACTTTTGATATGAATGAAGCGTTCATTTATAAAAATGGTGTACTTATTTGTTCAGCCAAATTGGAAAATAACTTGTATGTTTTAAGACCAACCGAAAATAAAGCACTTTTAAATCACGAATTATTTAAAACTGCTGAAACTCAAAGTAAAAGGCAAAAGATTTCTCCATCAAGTAACAATACTCATCTTTGGCATCTTAGACTTGGTCATATAAACATCGATAGGATCGGTCGTTTGGTAACGAATGGACTTCTAAGCAAGTTAGAAGATGATTCACTACCACCTTGTGAATCTTGTCTCGAGGGAAAAATGACCAAAAGACCCTTTACTGGAAAAGGTTACAGAGCCAAAGAACCCTTAGAGTTAATACATTCGGATCTATGTGGTCCAATGAATGTAAAAGCTCGAGGAGGGTACGAATATTTCATCTCATTTATAGATGATTATTCAAGATATGGTTACTTATACCTAATGGGACATAAGTCTGAAGCCCTTGAAAAGTTCAAGGAGTTTAAGGCTGAAGTTGAAAACCTATTAGGTAAATCTATTAAAGTACTTCGATCTGATCGAGGAGGGGAGTATATGGATCAAAGATTCCAGGATTATATGATAGAACATGGAATCCAATCTCAACTCTCAGCCCCTGGTACACCTCAGCAGAATGGTGTGTCAGAAAGGAGAAATAGAACCTTGTTAGACATGGTTCGATCAATGATGAGCTATGCTCAATTGCCTAGCTCGTTTTGGGGGTATGCAGTAGAGACTGCAGTATACATCTTGAACAATGTTCCCTCGAAAAGTGTTTCTGAAACACCTTTCGAGTTATGGAAGGGGCGTAAACCTAGTTTGCATCACTTTCGCATCTGGGGTTGTCCAGCACACGTGCTTGTGACGAATCCTAAGAAACTGGAACCTCGTTCAAAACTGTGCCAATTTGTTGGTTACCCTAAAGAAACGAGAGGTGGTTATTTCTACGACCCACAAGAAAATAAGGTGATTGTATCGACAAACGCCACTTTCTTAGAGGAAGACCACATGAGAGATCATAAACCACGAAGCAAAATAATATTAGGAGAAGCTACTGAAGAATCATCAAAAGTTGTTGATGAAGTTGGACCTTCAACAAGGGTTGATGAAGGAACTAGTTCTTCAGATCCATCCCGTCCATCTCAAACGTTGGGAATGCCTCGACGCAGTGGGAGGGTTGTGTTACAACCTGATCGCTACTTGGG
Organism: Luffa aegyptiaca; assembly: GCA_017139565.1. NCBI lineage: Eukaryota > Viridiplantae > Streptophyta > Magnoliopsida > Cucurbitales > Cucurbitaceae > Luffa > Luffa aegyptiaca. The sequence continues at coordinate 3,656,281 of CM029396.1, forward strand.
TTTAACTGAAACTCAGGTTGTCATACCTAATGATGGCATTGAGGATCCATTGTCCTATCGACAGGCAATGAATGACGAAGATAAGGATGAATGGGTCAAAGCCATGAACCTGGAAATGGAGTCAATGTACTCCAATTCTGTATGGGAACTTGCAGATCTACCATATGGGGTAAAACCCATAGGGTGCAAATGGATCTATAAGAGAAAAAGAGATGCAGCTGGAAAGGTACAGACCTTCAAAGCTAGACTAGTGGCAAAGGGTTATACCCAAAAGGAGGGGGTTGACTATGAGGAAACCTTTTCTCCTGTAGCCATGTTAAATTCCATAAGAATTCTTTTATCCATTGCCACATATTATGACTATGAAATATGGCAAATGGACGTCAAGACTGCCTTTCTGAATGGTAATCTTGAGGAGAATATCTTTATGTCTCAACCCGAAGGGTTCATAGCCCAAGGTCAGGAACAAAAGGTTTGTAAGCTAACTCGATCCATTTATGGATTGAAACAAGCATCCAGATCATGGAACATTAGATTTGATACTGCAATCAAATCCTTTGGCTTTGACCAAAACGTTGATGAGCCTTGTGTATACAAGAAAGTCAACAAAAGGAAAGTAGCTTTTCTAATACTTTATGTAGACGATATCCTACTCATTGGGAATGATGTAGGATACCTCACTGACATTAAGAAATGGCTAGCTGCCCAATTCCAAATGAAAGATCTGGGAGAGGCTCAATATGTTCTGGGAATCCAAATCATTAGGGATCGTAAGAACAAAACGCTAGCTCTGTCTCAAGCAACGTATATTGACAAGATGTTGTCTCGATATTCGATGCAAAACTCAAAGAAGGGACTCCTACCCTTCAGACATGGGGTACACCTGTCTAAGGAACAATCTCCTAAGACACCTCAAGAAGTTGAGAACATGAGACACATTCCCTACGCCTCAGCTGTGGGCAGCTTAATGTATGCTATGCTCTGCACTAGGCCTGACATATGTTATGCAGTGGGAGTAGTCAGTAGGTATCAGTCTAATCCAGGGTTGGACCACTGGGGAGCGGTTAAGAATATCCTCAAGTATCTTCGGAGAACGAGGGACTACATGCTTGTGTATGGAGCTAAGGATTTGATTCTTACTGGATACACTGACTCTGACTTTCAAACTGATAAGGATTCAAGGAAATCCACATCAGGGTCAGTATTCACCCTCAATGGAGGAGCAGTAGTGTGGAGAAGCATCAAACAAGGATGCATAGCAGACTCAACCATGGAGGCTGAGTATGTAGCAGCTTGCGAAGCAGCTAAGGAGGCAGTATGGCTCAGAAAGTTCTTGACTGATTTGGAAGTAGTTCCGAATATGAACGTGCCCATAACACTATACTGTGACAACAGTGGGGCTGTAGCCAACTCAAAAGAACCTCGTAGCCACAAACGGGGTAAACACATCGAGAGGAAGTATCACCTGATACGGGAGATTGTGCAAAGAGGAGATGTGATCGTCACTAAGATCGCCTCGGAGCACAACATCGCTGATCCATTTACAAAGGCTCTCACGGCTAAAGTGTTTGAGGGTCATCTAGAAGGTCTAGGTCTACGAGATATGTATGCCATCTAATCTAGGGCAAGTGGGAGAAATGTATAATGGGTATAAGGATGCCCTAGTTCATTGTATTTCCAGCTTTAGATTATTGCATTTACATCCCACTAACTAAGTGTTTTAGTTCAAGTGGGAGTTTGTTGGGTTTTATGCCCTAAAACTCGTAGATAGTGAATGTAACCGTTGACCGGATATTAATGAAATAATATTGATATATTTTCCATTAATTGTTATTAGTTATTTTATATATGTCTTTGCCTAATAATAACCCTAATCCAATAAACTAGACATCCAAGGCTGTAATATGAGTCTTGAACTATATGTAGCGACATATGGGATCATTGTTCAAGAAACAGCCTAAAGGGTCTATAGTATAGGGATAAGACTGGGTGCCTTATCCTGGTGACACTATGGATACGGCCCACTTTGTATTTGATACAAACGCTGCGATCCAACGCGTTCGTGTAGGAGACATGCGAGTGGGGGTATCCTATGCAATGAGTTTGCATAAGACCGGACCGCGAAATAGTAACCACTAGTTATAACACCGTTAACTAGTTGGTTTTCTATTTTCACTAGGACGACCTAGACAACTTAGTCTTAATCCTGAGTTGATTATGGACTCCTGCTCATGAGAGATTGTCCTTTGATTTGTATGGGTGAGAGTGGCCAATACGCCGACTCAATAAGCCTACCACTTTGGGGACAAGATCGAATGGGGAGCTGGGAACATAATCGTGCAAGATGGAATTCACTCCTTCCCGACTTTAGGGAAGCAGATGAGTGTTCCCTTAAGTGGTTACTCCGAGTCTTGAACAAAGGGCCCTACCCTCTCAATGGCACGAGAGGGTTTTCTGTTTGATGGTTGGACCATAAACAGATTGTTCATTAGAGGAGAATTGGTACTTAAGGAAATAGAGGTGACCCAGGGGTAAAACGGTAATTTGACCCAGCTGGTGTTACGGACACTCGTGAAGGACTAACTAGTCGATATTGGTCTAAGTTCCGTGGACACAGAAAATATGTCTGCAGTGAGAAGAGTGCAACTGTGAGTCTATAGTGGAATGTACACACAGTTAACGAATATTGATTATTGTGGTTAATGAGTTTAACCAATTAATCTCACATCGTTGGAGCTTCTGATCTGCAGGTCCATTAGGTCCCACTGGTAGCTCGTAAAGTAATTTGAGGCAACTAAGTAATTAAATTGAAAATGTTCAATTTACTAAGGGAAATAAATATAATATATATTGATATATTATTATGAGAGAAATTAATATTTGAAGAAGTTCAAATATAAATTTATGGAAGATTGAAAGAATTAATTAATTTAAGTCCTAAAAGTGTTTGGGCAAAATTAATTAATTCAAGGCCGGAAATTAAATATGTGATATTTAATTGGTGGTTAATTAATTAAAGAATTCATTAACCATGAATTAATCAATTATGTAAATAATTAATCACTTAAGGAAGTGATTAATCATTTATGGGAATGATCTAATTACTTATGGAAGAAATTAGTCATTTATGGAAAAGATTAATCAATTGGGGAATTGATTGATCATGATTGATTAATTAAGGAATAAGATTGAATCAATTTTGGAAAAAATTGATTTAATTGAATATTTTATTCATGGCCTCTCTTCTATAAATAGAACACTAGACCTAATTGGTCATGACACTTGACACTCTTGAAAGACAAGACCTAGAATTCTCTCTAGCCTCCCTCTTAGAGAAAGACTCCCACAAGTCTTTGGCCTCCTAGACTTAGAGACATACCGGTGTAACCTCTGTGGTTATTGTGTCAATCAAAGAAGAATTTCCAGCGAAGAATACCTTGAAGCGGCTGCTGCGTTTTCGTTCGTGGAGCTTCGTTGGCGAAGAACGGTCAAGTCTACAACGGAGGTTTGTAATGGTTCTTCCTCTTTTCGTTAGAAAAGTTTTTTAAAATAAATTTAGATTTATTTTAGCATGTTTAAACCGATTTTACAGTGGCTTTAAAGTTAGTTTAAAGTTTTGTTTGAGTTTTCGTAACGGTTTTTAATGTTAATTAATACACGGCGTAAGGTCCAATCGATGCGCTTCCGCTGCGTGGGGACTTTTATTCCCTTCATGATATTCGTAGCCTTCTCCACCCTTGGGATAGTGGCAAGGTTCTGTTTACACCACTCCAGGGAAACAAAGTGGCGCATGCTTTAGCTAGTTTGACACTTTCGTATGTTGATTGTGTATGGCTTGAAGAGTGGCCTAGTGAGATCTCTGATGTACTGAGTTGTGCTGCTACCCTATCCTATTGAAGGATTCCCTAAATCGGAAAAGGTGATCAGTCTAAGCAGATTCAGTCACCATTCCAACCGTTGTGCCTAAAATCAGGGGAGGTTTTCTGTTCCCCTTTTCCTTTTGTCCCTTATGTTTGTGTTATGGGTGAATTTGGACCTAGCTCTAAGAAAGTCAGAATGATAGAAGCCCAGAGGAGAAACAAGCCCACAGAGGTCCAATGGGCCTGAATCAATCTCTAGGGTTACTCCCTCTCCTAAAAGGAAGGGGAAAATCCTAATTTCAGCTATAAATAGAAGAGGTTCACCCTAAGGTAAGGGTGCTGAACTTGGTATCTATTTTCTTCCTCCATATTATTAATTTACTTGCTCTTCTTATGATCTCCCAACTGACTTAAGCATCGGAGTTGGTGTGGCAAGCACCACACCGGTGCTCAGTTTTCTCTTGTTTTGTAGGCCACGTCTTCCCGTTCAAATAAATTTACCGTTGATGTCACGTGAAGGTCAGGTGAGTCGCCTAGCCAAATTTTGGCATCAACAGTTTGCATGTTTAGACTACATAGAGGTCAATGTATGATTTAGGTTGGGGGTGGAAGCATGTGCATGCTAGTGGATTCTAGGTTGAGGTTGGATGCAACTGAGCATCAGTCTACTTTTATACATGTTATGCTTTTATTGTTTGCTCTGGTATGATTGGATTGAGGTCATGCATCTGAGCAGTGGACCTATATTTTGAGCAAATTAAAAAAAAAAAATTGAGCTTTAATTGCTGAGATTAGGTGTTGAGATTTTCAATCATGATAATTTCTACATGTGCATATATGCTCTTTCTTTTGTTTTGTTGAAGCGAAGCATGTTAGCATAATTTTAGCATTTTTGAAATTTTTCTAGAGTTTTCTTGCATGTTTGAGCACTTGGCCTTTCCTTTAGTCAGTTTTGAAAGTTTAGGTCTGCTTTATGAGTTCCATAGATCTGTTGTGTCATCCCGATAGGTGTAAGGTTAAGCTAGAAAGTCTAATTTTTGCAAATTAGAGTGTGATCCTTGCCTAGGAAAAGTAAAGAATACATGCCTGCTAAAAGAAAATGTGTGGTAAAATGAGTGTGTGAGCTTGAGCTTGGAAAATTAAAATTATGCTCTTTCTTGTTGTATTTCCATAAGGAAAAGCATGCTTGCAATAGTCCTGAGCAATAAGGGGTAAAAAGAGCTGCCTGCAGTGTGATCAGTTAGGCCAACCAAGGGTTAAACTCGGGTTATGGGTCCATGCATTGTAGTGTGAAAGCTAGTGCCCCGCCTTAAAAGATTGCAAAAAGAAAAAGAAAGAGATAAGTCCTTATTCAGGCTCCTAGGTAATGAGAAAGCAACCTAATTTGGTCCACTTAGCCTTTTAAGCGAGACCTTAGTTCCAGTGTAGGGGGAAGATAGGTGGAGGATCTTATAAATCATTCCCAGGCTAATAGGGGCTGCTCAAGGAAGGCTAATTCACACACAATCGAGAATATTCTTGGAAAAGTCTTGATTTGTCTCATATTTTATTAGCATGCATTATCTTTTCCTAAGCATAAGACTTAGCATATGTAGCGCAGGGACTTGAGCATCATAAATTTCAACATTTGAATCTCTACCATCCAGACTATATAGTTTTAGGCTTGCGCGAGGACTAACAAGATCTAGGTTGGGGGGGATTTGTTAGAGTTAATCTGTTTATGTTTATCTCCTCCTAAGTTGCTTATCTTCGTTGAATTCTATGTGCAAAATACTTTATTTTGATGGTAATATTGTTGCAGGCCTAAATTATGAGCTCGGGACCGTTTCGAGTTGAAAACAAGTCAGTCTGGAGCAAAACGAGTAGCTAGCTTGGAGTTAAGATGATCGAGGAATTGAATAGCTTGCTGAATATCAGATAAATTCAATTGGCTGTCTGCTTAGATTTGGACCGCACACTTTTTCGGATGAAGTATATCGAATCTTTTGTCTCAAAAAAAAAAAAAGAAAACAAATGTGAGGTATGAGGATTTGAACTTCCGATTTGAAAAGAAGGAATACATGTTATTTATCACTGAGCTATACTCATATTAACGAGACTAATTATTTGATGACTGAGAATCTGTTTAGAAAGATAATAGATAAACATATCTTTAAAGTTGACATTATGACAATGAATACACATGTTTTATTGAGATATTTTTGTTGATTTTTTTTTAAATTTTTAAATTTTTTTATTATTTTTTTTATTTTTTTTTTGTAAAAAAAGAGTTCACAATGTGGTTGCTAATCATTGAGGTGTTTATAAAAAGTATTCTCACTAATTATTGAAGTTCTTATAACAATGATTTTTTCCAAAAATCAATTTATTCTAAACTTGGTATGGTGTATCGACTTTCCTCCTAAACTTTCAATTTTAGTAATTTAAACCTTAACCTTATACAAGTTTGGGAATTTTTATCATTTGTTCAATTTTCGCTAATATTATTATCACACTAATTTTTTAAATAGAAAGTAAAATCTTCGAGAGCTCACCATTTCAAACAAAAATAAGCCTTGAACAAAATTAAGTCCGACTAATCCATAAGATTGATCATTGAATGAACTCCCAAAAACTTATAAGTTAATATATCCAACTTAATTTTGTGTTGTTTTTTATGCACATAAGAATATATTATTTAACGATTTATTAGGCAAAATTAGTTTACTATAAGGTAAAAATTGTAACACGTATCGAAGTTTAATGTATAATTTTGATGGAATTGAAAGTTTGATAAAACTTGTAAAGTGAGGGAAGAAGTTGCTAAGGTTGAGGACACGACACAGATCTCCACAATGGTATGATATTGTCCACTTTGGACATAAGCTCTTGTGACTTTGTTTTTTGTTCCACCCAAAAGGCCTCATACCAATGGAAATACTTGTCCTTTCTTATATACCCATGATCATCCCCTTAGCCAATGTGGGACTTTGGTCGCACTCCCAAAAATCCTTCCCTCGAACAAAGTACCACCGAGCCTCTCCTTAAATAGTCATCTATCCGCCCAACTCTCTAAACTTCACCGCTTTATCGAGAGTTCTTGCTCTTATCTAGGACAACTCCTTTCACAAGAGTATACCTGCCTACCCAGAGCTCAACCACGGACCTCCACCATGACTATTTAAAGGCTCACAACTTCTTTGGTCGCACTCCCAACAGAAATTCATCTTTGTTTCTCAACACCAAAATTTTACACTCATCTTGACACACAATTAATCATAAACTTGAAACAACAAACAATTTCTCTATAGCTGCATGCAATGAGAAAGAAATATCTCAAAAACCTTCTTGATTAACTATACTTTTACATACAACTGTCTTTACCAATAATAGAAGTCACACAGTGGCGGATCTAGAACTTTATGTTAGGGGGCACAATTTCATATAGGATTAAATAACTTTAGTCTATGAACTTTTAAACTTTTTTTTTTTTTGACAACCATGAACTTTTAAACTTGTGTCCACATAGTTGATGAACTTTAAAAAGTGTCTATGCCCTTGATTCTTTTATTTTGTGTCTAACAGATCCCGAAACATTCAATTTTGTATCCATTAGGTCTCTTTTGTACTCGAAAATTTTAAAAATTGGATGATATATATGAGACATAAAATTTAATTTGTGTCTAATAGGTTCCATTTTGCATATTTTTTAAAAATTAATGTATCTATTAATTATAACTAGAAGTTTAAGGTTTAATTAGACCAAAATTCAATTTTATATCTAATGAAATAGTTAATTGTATGTTTTTTTTTAGTTCAATAAATCGAGGGGTTGAGTGATTGAATCATTAACCTTTAACATGATAATTAGTGTCTTTATCTACTGAATTAAGCTTAGATTGGTTGATTTTAAAAAATTCTCAATATATCTAAAACCTAATAGAGAATTCATAGATCTATTAAAAAGTTTTAAGAAACTTATTACACAAAACTAGTATAATTTGTCCAAAGTATACTAAAAATTAAAATAGAAGGTAGAAAAATAAAAATTAAGTGTACTAAAAATTATAACAGTATAAATAAAATGAAAAGATGGAATTTAAAGAATATATAAAACAATTTTTTTTTAAAAAAATCAAATATATAAAAATAAATAAAATCAAAGAATATATAGACAAAATGAAATTCAAAACAGCATTTGTGAGACTGCAGAGCAAAATTTATGAGCCCCCAGGCCAAACCTTGCCAACAAGCTAATGAAAAATTTTAATATATTAATGGAAAACATAATACATATATATAAAACTCAAAATTTCAGGGGGCACGTGCCCTCTCTCGCCCCAATGTAGATCCGCCCTTGAAGCCACATTTGGGTTGAAGGAAACGTTAAAAATATAATATAACTTGTGATTTATTTATTTTTAACAAAAAGAACTCCCTAGTGATTAATTTCTAAAGTTCATAAATCATTCCTACTTTGAGCATATGCTTGTGAGGAATATCAAACACTTGATCAGTTTTCCCCAAATTCCTCTTCAAGAAGCTATATGCATAGTCTATCATAATCCTCTTTCCAAAGCTAGCTCCCTTTTGAGCAACCACCTCAGTTTCCCCAATCAAGTGAACAACTCCATCCTTCCATGCATTTGCAACTCCTCCAAATCCTTTCTCATCTTCACCTTCAACTCTCTTGTCGTCTCCGTTTTCGCTGTTGGACAATTTATTCTGTTGTTCTCTTTCGAACTCCTCCAATCTCTCAAGTAATATCCTCTCGAATGATTCTTGTCCGGTGTGGACGTCTGCGTACCCGTATCTAACGATGCAACGAAACACGTCAATCTTCTTGGCTTCTACTTGACGAAAGAGGAAACGTTCTTCGGCCAAAACCTAGTTAAAAACATATGCACAGAAGTCCAAACATTCTCATAATTAACCTTGATGTAATGTTCATGTTCTCTCGTTTCCTGTTCCTGCTATATATATATATATATACGAAAAACGAGAAACAAGAAACGAAAAACGAGAAACAAGAAAGTTTATCAAATGAACCCTAAACGGACCTTGCTCACAGGAAGCGATTTAATGGTGACGAAGACGAGCACAGAGTGCAACGCAGGCACGTGCTCGACGTAATGCCTGAAGATGGGTGGGATGCCTTGAACAAGGTCAGAGTAGAACAATGCCACGCCAGGAATTCTTCTAAAGCTGGTGGTATTGACGACCTCATTGAGCTTTTCTGAGGAGATTCTGTGGTTGAGCTCATAAAAGTACTTTTTCCTAAAGACACTATTCCACACATACATTACAGTCATCAAAACAGCTGCAAAAGCCAAAGGGAGATAGCCTCCTTGGTCGAACTTGTAAAGGACTGAACTTAGATAAATCAATTCAACACTACCAATGATGAGGATGTAAGTGATTATGAAAAGGATATGAGTTTTCCATATCATCACCATTATCAGAACTAGGAAGGAGGATGTGAGTGTCATCACAAAAACCACTGCTATTCCTGTTGAACAAAAAATGGTAAGTTATGATTACTGCTATCTAAGTCCCTATTTGCATTTGGTTTTTAGTTTTTGGTTTTTTAAAATTATGAGTGTTTCGCTCCCAATTTCCTTTCAATATGGTTTTCGTCTTTGTTAAGAAAACACTTGAATTCTTAGCTCAATTTAAAAAAAAAAAAAAGAAGTTTTTGATAACAATTTTTTTAGTTTTCAATACTTGACTTTGTTTTTGAAAACATGGAAAAGAAGATACATAACAAAACAAAGAAATTCATAGGTGAAAGTAGTGTTCATAAAACCAAAAACTAAAAACAAAATGATTATCAAACGAGATCTAAAAAGTTGTATAATAAAAGAAATGAGATGTGTTTTATTTTTAAATAACGATAAGTTTAGGTTGGTTCATAATTCAATCCAAAATAATTTTAGAAAAACCCGTAAACTCATGACCCACATGGACAAAGCGAAGAAGGTAGTTAAGAACAATACAAAAAGTCAAGACTTCAAAGTATTTTTTCCTCTAATTTGCCTCCTAAATTTTCAAGATCATATATATAAAAACTTAGAACACACAAAGTTTTTCTCCTCTTGAGGAAAATTCCTCTGACGAGAGAATCAATGGTTCAAAGCGAACAAACTAAATTTTGCGAAAACCCCATGAACCAACTAAATTATAAAACTTTTTGATATTCCAATCCAACCGCCCATACAAATGATGGGGTTACCCTAACAAATGAATTGAAAATGATTTGCATATGCATAAGATTTCAAAAAGAGACCATCTAAAAGAGACCAAAGAAAGGGCATTTTACCATATGCATTGCCAATCTTTGTAGTGTTCTTGAAGCCCAAAGTGACACCAATACAAGCCAACATGAGAAGGTAATTGATCTCAGGAACATAAACTTGGCCTTCATACTTAGCAGATGTGTGAACCACTTTAACTGTAGGGAAGCATCCAAGTGAAATTGACTGTTGAATTATAGAGAAAGTTCCTGAGATCATTGCTTGGCTTGCTATGATTGATGCTGAAACTGCCAACACAAACATTGGCCAATACAGACTTCCTGCAGTGCACAGACAATGATGATCATTTCATAGGATTCTCCAAAGTTTTTATGTAGTTTCATTTGTTAATTAATGATGTTTTTGTACCAGGAATTGACTTGTAGAATGTGTCTGAAACTAGATCATTATGCTTGCGAAGAAAGGAGGTTTGGCCTGCATATGCACAGATTAGAGTTGGGTAGGCAACTGTTGACATGCTTAGTTGGATGGATCGCACACTGAAATGCCCGACGTCGGCAAACAACGCTTCGGCTCCTGTATTTTCGTCGACGGATAAGGCCATTAGGATACGTTTAACTTTTTGTATCTAACAGGTCTCTCTACACTTCAAAATTCAAAGTTTAAGGATCTACAATACAAGATACTTCTTAAAGTAAAGAAACCTATTAGACACAAGTTGAAACCAAATTGATTAGCAAACACCTACAACGACACACATTTGAAAATTTTAAAAGAGAAATTAAAGAAAGCTGCAAAATTAGGGGGTGTGGTAAGATTTAAGAACCTGTAATGGAAAGAACAGTGCCACCAAGAGAGATCCAAGCATCCTTTTTGTTCCTTTGGAAGTAATGAACAATGTACATTGGATTTAAGGCCTTAATCACCGATGGGTCGTATTTTATGAAGTTGTAAACACCGATCCCACCGATGAAACCAAACCAAATGAAGATTATTGGAGCAAAAGTGTAGCCAACTTTGTCTGTTCCAAATCTTTGAACCATGAATAGAAACACCAATATCCCTACTGATGCCCAAACAATCGTACCTGCAATATGTCCCGTCATCTTTTGATCAGACATAAATGGAGTATTTGAATTTTTCTTTTCATTCCATTGATCTTTCTTATCTTAATTCTTAAAAAAATCCTAATAAATTATTCGGTTTCTAAAGTAATAATTTTTGTTTTAAAAGAAAACCTAACAAAAAAAGAGAAAAATTATATTAGTCCATGAATTTACCTTCTGTCATTGCAGGGTTAGCTTCCTTGATCCCTCCCACAGCAGATAAAACTGAAGTCATAAATAACAGAAAATTAAACGTCATCGTTTGACCATAACCCAAAGGAAAATTGCAATGGGTAGCAAAAAATATTAGGATATTTGCAAATCTAGCTATGATTTTTTAGGTTTGCAAACATAGCAAAATTTTAAAAATCTGATTTCCGTTTTTTTTATTATTCCAGTTTTACCCTTGTTGGTATATCAACAGGTATATTAGTAGTATATCTGATATACTTTATATTTACTGATATACGAAATATAATGTATATCAGTGAACTAATATACCAAATTTGATATACTTGAATGAATACAATGATATACCTAATATATACTTGATAGGATAAGCATAACATTTGATATACTTGATTAAATGTTGATATATCAATGATATACTTAATATGTTACTTTCTTTACTTATATTTTTTATGATTTCTTTTCTCTTTATTGAATTATGTTGTGTTATTTACATCTTTTAAAATGAAATGTCTTGTTATGAATGTTGATATACCATTGATATACCTCATTCGTTTTTTGTTTTTTTTAACTTACCTCATTTTTTTATACTAAAATAATTAATAACATTGATATACCTGATTAGGAGTAGCTAAATACATCAATGATAGACTTGTTATTAAGAAAAAAACCACTGATATATATTTTTAATTTTTGGTGTATTATGAAGGTCATGGAATGCAAAATTTGTTATAAGTATATCAATAAGATGCAATTTTAAGTATATCATTAGTGTATTAGTAGTCACTAAAAATGTAATTTAAAGTATATCATTAGTGTATCGGTAGTATATTATTAAGATGATGTATAATATATTGATGACATATTTGCCAAACATGAGCATAACTCAACTAGCATAAGATATACACATTCAACCAAGACGTTAGAGGTTTAAATCCCCTACCACACATATTGTGTCCAAATAAAACTAATATTTCTAATTCTTTATTGATGAAGTATATCAAAGATATCTAAAAAAAGCTCATGTGTATACTTCATAAATGAAGTATATTATATTCATAAAATATACATCTGATATACTTTATATTTAGTATATCAGTTGATTGATATACCCAATATCTAGTATATCAGAACACTAAATAAATGAATGATGTACCTGATATACAGTATATCAATAACACCATTGATATACTTTTTAAAATTCCAGCGTGTTTTAGGGGTTTTTTTGACTTTTCAACTTTAATGCTTAGGCGAGCCCACGTTTTTTTGCTATATTTGCAACATTAAAAAACTGATGACATGGTTGCAAATTCCATATTATTTTTTGCTATTCTTGCAACTGCCCCTAACCCAAATCCACATAATAATATTCTATTTTTTTTGCAATCAATTCTAAAAGTTAAAAAATAGTTTTAAAAAAATTAATTAAAAATTCAAATGAAGAGAACAAAAGAGAAGAGAGCAGAGGAGTAAGCAAAGAAGAACCTGAGATACAAGGAGTGAGAACGCCATCGCCGATAACCATGGAGGTTCCAAGCATCGTCGCAAACAGAAGAAACACCTTCGCGAAATGGCTCTCCTCCAGCCTCGACTGGATCTTCGAAGCTCTCTTCTCTCTCTCATTCGGCAAACTCAACTGGTAATTCGACACATCTCGATCTTCAATCTGTTCGTTCGGAATTAGCCCTAATTTCGCGTATCGACAGATCAAAGAGTACAGCGCAAACGTTCCGCCTGTGTAAATTCCAATTCCAATTCCAATTCCACTCACGAATCAATCGATCGATCAAAAATCAAATCTAATCGAAGGAATTTGGATTTACCTTCTCCGTTGTCGGTTGCTCTGAGAACGATGAACACGTACTTGATGACCGGAAGCAGAGTTATGGTGTAGAAGATCAAAGACAGCGCTCCTAAAACGTCGTCGTTGTGCTTTATTCCGTCCGGGAACGTGCTGGAGTAGACGTACAGCGGCGACGTTCCGATGTCGCCGTAGACTATGCCCATGCTCTGGAATGCCAGTTGTAATATCACGCTCCATTTCTTGTTCTGCCATTGGACATAAATGTATACACAATCAAGAGCTAACGAAATGGAGAATGAAAAGAAAGATGTAGAGTTAATAGAGAAGACCTTGGCGTCGGAGTGATGAGGATGATGACCGTCGAGTTTTCGAGACTCTAAATCCAAGGAGTCGTATCGTCGGAGCTTTTGAGAAGAAAGAGACGAAGGCGCAACTTCTTCTTCTTCTTCTACGTCGACATCGGACGACATGTCGGGAACGTCAGCCGGGGACACTTGTGAAACACCTGAGATCCGATTAGCCATTGCTGAAGAAAAGCAGAGAGAAATTGAATCAAGTGACCAAATAAAATGGGCTTAGAAGTTGTGAAGAAGAAGAAGAACAGACAGCCTCCTATATATATGGAAAATACAGACACATTTTACAGCATAATTAGAAAAAAAGATGAAAAAACAAAAAAACTAACCTCCCCTCTTTAGCATTTAGCATTGATTTTAATCAGTCAAAGCTTTGGGACCCTGAATTTTCCAAGTTCATCGTTGTAATTAATTACGATTACATGTTTACTCGTTGAATTTTGAAATACTAATTAACCACAAAAATGAACTAAAAAGATCGAGAATATGGATCATGTGAAAATGTTTTTCACTTTTGTTACAAAATATTGTTTTTCTTCTCTAATTTCTATTTTGAAGGCACTTTTTTCTTTCTAAAACACCGTTGCTTTAAGATATTAGATATAGTCGAATTGAGCCTAGTTTAACGGTAATTGACATGAACTATCTCGACTAAGAGTTTAGAGGTTCGAATGTCATCGCTCACATTTTATGACCGCGTTGCCCCTTCAGGCCAGCCAGATCGATTCCCGCTCTCGGTACGCGCTTTCGCTTCCCGAACACTTTTCTCATTTTTTTTAATGGCTTTTAATCGATTCGCGATTCTCGACGTCGTACTCTCGTTCGCGCTCTCGCTTCTCGAACCTCTTCGGTAACTTAAACGGCGTTAGCACTTCGGTCTCATCACTTTAATTTCTCGATACTTGAACGACGCTCTAACTTCTCTCTGTTCACTTTAAATCTACGGTTACTTAAACGACTAAACCCTCTCACATACCTCTCACTGAAACTTCTGGGTTGCTCAAAGATAAAAAAGAATCACTAGATTAATATGAAATGACAATTACATAATTCTTAACCAATGCCTAAAGTAAATTAGTTCATGGAAATAAACATAACACGCATTACAATTTGATTAAGCACATCCGTCACTACAAACTCTACAAGAAAGTATTACCCTTCTTGATGGAATCCGTAGAAATGGTCTTTTAAGGTATCCAATCAGTCTTGAACTTTAATCGGCCTCCAAAGAATAGAATGAATTGACTTTAGACCGTTACTCTCTTTTATAGTGTTGATATGCCTTGAATATGATATGAAGAGCTTCGAACGACCAAGTACGGGGGTTTCGCTGACCGGGCTTTTATTTTGGACCTATTATATAGAGATTAGATATGATTTTCCGTTTTGGGCTTTTATTTTGGGCCTATTATGTTAGGGTTAAGAGTGGTGCCATATATAAACCCTCTTAACCTACTTTGCCCTAATTTCTGTAATCTGAATACTCCTCATAATAAGATCGTTTTGTCCCTCTGCCCGTAGATGTAGCTAACACACTGTTAGTGAACCACGTATATCTGTGTGTTGTTTTTCTTCTCCCTTTCATTCTTGTTACGTTGATTACGGTTTTCTGTCATAACATATAGGTGAAGTCCAACCTAATTAGGTCAAACATGACACGTGGGAGCTCTCTCCAAGCTTCCTAAATCCGAGATCAAAGCTGGAAACGCCACCTCATTTAATGAATCACGTGCAGCTCACGTGACCAGTTTTGCTCATAGCTTTGTTGGATCAACAGACTTTGCTCTCTAATTCTGCTCAGCATTTATTTTTCTGCAAAAGAACTCCAAAGCATCAATTCTTATAATTAGGCTAAAACATAATATATTCACCTGATACCACACCCACTCATACAAATGATGGGGAAATTAACAAATGAATTGAAAATGATTTGCATATGCATAAGATTTCAAAAAGTGATGATCTAAAAGTGACCAAAGAAAAGGGCATTTTTAATTACCATATGCATTGCCAATCTTTGTAGTGTTCTTGAAGCCCAAAGTGACACCAACACAAGCCAACATGAGAAGGTAATTGATCTCAGGAACATAAACTTGGCCTTCATACTTAGCAGATGTGTGAACCACTTTAACTGTAGGGAAGCATCCAAGTGAAATTGACTGTTGAATTATAGAGAAAGTTCCTGAGATCATTGCTTGGCTTGCTATGATTGATGCTGAAACTGCCAACACAAACATTGGCCAATACAGACTTCCTGCAGTGCACAGACAATGATGATCATTTCATAGGATTCTCCAAAGTTTTTTTTGTAGTTTCATTTGTTAATTAATGATGTTTTTGTACCAGGAATTGACTTGTAGAATGTGTCTGAAACTAGATCGTTATGCTTGCGAAGAAAGGAGGCTTGGCCTACATATGCACAGATTAGAGCTGGGTAGGTCACTGCCGACATGCTTAGTTGGATCGATCGCACGCTGAAATGCCCGACGTCGGCGAACAACGCTTCGATTCCAGTATTTTTGTCGACGGATTAGGCCATTAGGATACGTTTAACTTTGTGTATCTAACAGGTCTCTCTAAACTTCAAAATTCAAAGTTTAAGGATCTACAATACAAGATACTTTTTGAAGTAAAGAAACTTATTAGACACAAGTTGAAACCAAACTGATTAGCAAACACATAAAGTGACACACATTTGGCGATTATCATTAAACGAAAATTTTAAAAGAGAAATTAAAGAAAGCTGGAAAATTAGGGGGTGTGGTAAGATTTAAGAACCTGTAATGGAAAGAACAATGCCACCAAGAGAGATCCAAGCATCCTTCTTGTTCCTTTGGAAGTAATGAACAATGTACATTGGATTTAAGGCCTTAATCACAGATGGGTCGTATTTTATGAAGTTGTAAACACCGATCCCACCGATGAAACCAAACCAAATGAAGATTATTGGAGCAAAAGTGTAGCCAACTCTGTCTGTTCCAAATCTTTGAACCATGAATAGAAACACCAATATCCCTACTGATACCCAAACAATCTTACCTGCAATTCCGCCGAACGAGCAAGCACATGTTTGAGAGTGATTTTGGAATAGTCAAAATCATTTTTGTCATGCCCTGTTAAAGTATTATGTCTAGAATTGTTTTTAACAAGTTAAAAAAGCACTTTTCAAAAACTTTAGGTTAGAGTAAGCTATGCTTTTTCTTGAAAAAGTTTAGAAGGGTTCCATTTTGAAGGGTATACTCCTATTGAAAATCATCTCAATCTCACTGCCTCTAAAATATAGAGTTTTTCAATGATTATTACAGTTTATTGAAAATCATCTCAATCTCACTGACACACAATTAATCATAAACTTGAAACAACAAAACAATATTTATATATAACTGTCATGCGCATTTGAGAAAGAAATATTTCAAAAACCTTCTAGATTAACTATTTTTACATACAACTATCTTTACCAATAATAGAAGGCACATTTGGATTTTCTTAATTTTTTTTTTTTTGACAAATATGAGTGGGGGATTCAAACCACAAATCTCTAGATCATTAGTACAATTTTTATGTCAGCTGAGCTATGTTCATGTTGGCAAACCACATTTGGGTTAAGGAAGCTTAAAAATATAATTTATGATTTTTTTTTAAGAAAAAGAACTCTCTGGTAATTAATTTCTAAAGTTCATAAGTCATTCCTACTTTGAGCATATGCTTGTGAGGAATATCAAACACTTGATCAGTTTTCCCCAAATTCCTCTTCAAGAAGCTATATGCATAGTCTATCATAATCCTCTTTCCAAAGCTAGCTCCCTTTTGAGCAACCACCTCAGTTTCCCCAATCAAATGAACAACTCCATCCTTCCATGCTTCTGCAACTCCTCCAAATCCGTTCTCATCTTCACCTTCAACTCTCCCGTCAACTCCATTTTCGTCGTCAGACAATTTGTTCCATTGGTCTCTTTCGAACTCCTCCAATCTCTCAAGTAATATCTTCTCGAAAGATTCTTGTTTGGCGTGCACGTCTGCATACCCATATCTAACGACACAACGAAACACATCAATCTCCTTGACTTCTACTTGACGAAAGAGGAAACGTTTTTCGGCCGGAACCTAGTTATAAGAACACATACACAGAAGTCCAAACATTGTCATAATAAACCCTGATGTAATGTTCATGTTTCTCATTTCCCTGTTCCTTTATATATATATATATATAAGAAATTAGAAATGAAAAACGAGAAACAAGAAAGTTTATGAAATGAACCCTAAACGGACCTTGCTCACGGGAAGTGATTTAATGGTGACGAAGACGAGCACAGAGTGCAACGCAGGCACGTGCTCAACGTAATGCTTGAAGATGGGTGGGATGCCTTGAACAAGCTCAGAGTAGAACAGTGCCACGCCAGGAATTCTTCTAAAGCTGGTGGTATTGACGACCTCATTGAGCTTTTCTGAGGAGATTTTGTGGCTTAGCTCATAAAAGTACTTTTTTCTAAAGACACTATTCCAGACATACATTACAGTCATCAAAACAGCTGCAAAAGCCAGAGGGAGATAGCCTCCTTGATCGAACTTGTAAAGGACTGAACTCAGATAAAGCAACTCAACACTACCAATGATGAGGATGTAAGTGATTATGAAAAGGATGTGAGTTTTCCATATCATCACCATTATCAGAACTAGGAACGAGGATGTGAGTGTCATCACAAAAACCACTGCTATTCCTGTTGAAAAAAAAATGGTTAAGTTTTTGAGTTAATTAGTTGAGAATGTTTACAGGTTGGGTTGGATTGGATTGGGTTGAGCAATTTTTTTAGACTCGGACCCGATTGTTCGAATTGTGGATTTGTTCAACTCAACAAGTAGATATGGACGGACTTGTATCCAAGTATTATAAAAGACTCTAGCTAGAAGATGAATCCAACCTAAATTCAACTATAAGTTTTATGGATTACTTCTTCCAACATTTTGTGAAAAAAAGTGCCAAAAATATGTTAGTATTTTGAGCAACGTTTACTTATTTTTAAACCTTGAATTAAGATTAGTAACTCATTGTCAATTTTATACTATGGAAAATTATGATCCCAATAACTTATAAAAACCATTTTCTCTAAAGCCCTTTTCATCAATAACTATTTGGTTTTTAGTTTTTAGATTTTGAAACTTATACTTGTTTTTCTCGCAATTTCCTTACCATGATTTTCATCTTTGTTAAGAAAATACTTGATTTTTTTTTTCTTTTTTATTTTCAAAACTTGACTTGGTTTTTGAAAATATGGAAAGAAGATAGATAATAAAACAAAGAAATTCATGGGTGGAAGTATCATCTATAAGCTTAATATTTAAAAACTAAGGTGTCGTGTGGCCCCCTATATTGGTTATAATAGTGGGGGTTATTATAGCCCACACAGTGTTTGGGGCATAAAAAAAAATAAGGGATGAAGTGGGTTATTTTTACCCCCGTGTTGCTACAGTAACCACCATTCAACCCACCCGATTATTCTATTCATTCTCTACAGTAACTCTCTCCTCTCTTCATTCCATGTGACTCCTTGACTTTTCCTACAATGACCGGCCGGTGACCATCGACGACTTTTCCGACGGCCGCCGTCAACTTTCCAGCCACTTTTCCGACGATCGCCAACAACTTTTCCGGTAACCGATTTTTTTTTTCTTCCTTTCTTCAAAATTTCATTTCGAAAACTATAAAAAACGAAAATTAAAAAAAAAAAAAAGAAAAAAGAAAGAAAAGAAAAGAAAGAAAAAAAGAGTGAAAAAAATTTCGGTCGGTAGAAAATTTATTGGTGGTCGTCGGAAAAGTCGAAAAATTTCTAGGGAGTTAAATACTAGGTTGTCTTTGTACATATATAAATATGGAGTTTTATTACATAATTACTTTTGATAATGAAGTATATGAATGTTTATCTTCATCGTACCATATTTTTCATTCCAAATTATACTTATCGTATTCAAGTTTACTGTGATAATAATAATTAAAAAAAATACTACTCAAGTTTTTATTTTATGTGATTTCTATTTTATTTGATTCTTTTGATAATGAGATAAAATGAGTTTTCAATAAGCATTTACCGTTTTTATGTTGGAAATATAGAAATGAAACAAATATGGTTTTTCTAAATGAAATCATAAAATGACTTATTTTGTGAAAAAACCATGACTCTAAAACACAGAAAATCAACCCTTACCTTAGGTTATTTTTCTTTCCTTTTAAGTTAAACACATAATTTAGCCCCTTGTACTCAAAACTTTGTTTTTTTACAACTAAACCCAAACATTTTTTATTGATATTTGCAAAATATGATATTTGACGTACAAAGTTGTATGAGGAAAATAAACAAAAAAGTCATACTAAAATAATCTGCATCCCAAGCACAAACTATTTTATGCCAGACTATAATAATCTGCACCCCAAACACAGATTATTATAACCCAGACTATTGTAACCCCCGCTATTATAACCATCTCAGCACCCCAAACAACCCCTAAATGGTTATCAAATGAGGCCTAAAAAGTTGTGTAATAAAAGAAAAGAGATGTTTTTTTTTTTAAAAAAAATAAAATTATGATAAGCTTAAGTTGGTTCATAACTCAACCCAAAATAATGGTAGAAAAACCCATAAACTCATGACCCACATGGACAAAGCGAAGAAGGTAGTTAAGAACAATACAAAAAGTCAAGACCTCAAAGTATTTTTTCCTCTAATTTGCCTCCTAAATTTTCAAGATCAAATACATAAAAAGTTGGAACATACAAAGTTTTTCTCCTCGATCTTAATGAAAATTTCTAGCTCTACCCCTAACGACATAATCAGTGATTCAAAGCGAACAAACTAAATTTTGAGAAAACCCCATGAACCAACTAAATTATAAAACATTTTGATATTCCAATCCAACCACTCATACATTGATGGGGTTACCCTAACAAATGAATTGAAAATGATTTGCATATGCATAAGATTTCAAAAAGAGATCATCTAAAGAAAAGGGCATTTTTACCATATGCATTGCCAATCTTTGTAGTGTTCTTGAAGCCCAAAGTGACACCAATACAAGCCAACATGAGAAGGTAATTGATCTCAGGAACATAAACTTGGCCTTCATACTTAGCAGATGTGTGAACCACTTTAACTGTAGGGAAGCATCCAAGTGAAATTGACTGTTGAATTATAGAGAAAGTTCCTGAGATCATTGCTTGGCTTGCTATGATTGATGCTGAAACTGCCAACACAAACATTGGCCAATACAGACTTCCTGCAGTGCACAGACAATGATGATCATTTCATAGGATTCTCCAAAGTTTTTTTGTAGTTTCATTTGTTAATTAATGATGTTTTTGTACCAGGAATTGACTTGTAGAATGTGTCTGAAACTAGATCGTTATGCTTGCGAAGAAAGGAGGCTTGGCCTACATATGCACAGATTAGAGCTGGGTAGGTCACTGCCGACATGCTTAGCTGGATCGATCGCACGTTGAAATGTCCGACGTCGGCGAACAACGCTTCGATTCCTGTATTTTTGTCGACGGATTAGGCCATTAGGATACGTTTAACTTTGTGTATCTAACATGTCTCTCTAAACTTCAAAATTCAAAGTTTAAGGATCTACAATACAAGATACTTTTTAAAGTAAAGAAACCTATTAGACACAAGTTGAAACCAAACTGATTAGCAAACACGTACAACGACACACACATTTGGCGATTATCATTAAACGAAAATTTTAAAAGAGAAATTAAAGAAAGCTGCAAAATTAGGGGGTGTGGTAAGATTTAAGAACCTGTAATGGAAAGAACAGTGCCACCAAGAGAGATCCAAGCATCCTTTTTGTTCCTTTGGAAGTAATGAACAATGTACATTGGATTTAAGGCCTTAATCACAGATGGGTCGTATTTTATGAAGTTGTAAACACCGATCCCACCGATGAAACCAAACCAAATGAAGATTATTGGAGCAAAAGTGTAGCCAACTTTGTCTGTTCCAAATCTTTGAACCATGAATAGAAACACCAATATCCCTACTGATGCCCAAACAATCGTACCTGCAATATGTACCGTCATCTTTTGATCAGACATAAATGGAGTATTTGAATTTTTCTTTTCATTCCATTGATCTTTCTTATTTCTAAAGTAATAATTTTTGTTTTAAAAGAAAACTTAACAAAAAAAGAGAAAAATTATATTAGTCCATGAATTTACCTTCTGTCAATTCAGGGTTAGCTTCCTTGATCCCTCCCACAGCAGATAAAACTGAAGTCATAAATAAATGAAAACTAAACGTCATCGTTTGACCATATAACCCAAATCTACATAATAATATTCTATTCTTTTTTTCCAAAAAAAAAAAAAAAAACATATAAATACTAAGAAGAGAGCAGAGGAGTAAGCAAAGAAGAACCTGAGATACAAGGAGTGAGAACGCCATCGCCAATAACCATGGAGGTTCCAAGCATCGTCGCAAACAGAAGAAACACCTTCGCGAAATGGCTCTCCTCCAGCCTCGACTGGATCTTCGAAGCTCTCTTCTCTCTCTCATTTGGCAAACTCAACTGGTAATTCGACACATCTCGATCTTCAATCTGTTCGTTCGGAATTAGCCCTAATTTCGCGTATCGACAGATCAAAGAGTACAGCGCAAATGTTCCGCCTGTGTAAATTCCAATTCCAGTCACGAATCGATCGATCAAAAATCGAATCAAACAAAAATCAAATCGAATCGAATCGAAGGAATTTGGATTTACCTTCTCCGTTGTCGTTGGCTCTGAGAACGATGAACACGTACTTGATGACCGGAAGCAGAGTTATGGTGTAGAAGATCAAAGACAGCGCTCCTAAAACGTCGTCGTTGTGCTTTATTCCGTCCGGGAACGTGCTGGAGTAGACGTACAGCGGCGACGTTCCGATGTCGCCGTAGACTATGCCGATGCTCTGGAATGCCAGTTGTAATATCACGCTCCATTCCTTGTTCTGCCATTTCCAACTTCAATTTCATTGGGGGCTAAATATAATACACAATCTGAATAATATGAATAATTTATTTATTTATTTATTTTAGACTAATTGAGTTATGCTCGTGTTTGATGTAACATATTTAGATTCGTGGACCAATTATTTGGATTAAAGATGTAGAAATTATTTCGTGAGATTTTTTTAAAATAAGTTAAAATACTTATGATAGATATTATATCCACATTAGTTACATTTTGTTATTATTTTGTTTACATTTTATCAATTTTTTTTACGATATAATGGAAATATCGATTCACTCTGCATGTTCGATGTCAAACCCGTGGAAATGTCGATGGAAATTTAACACATTGCTTTCAAGAGGACGAGGTTCTCGACCATATTCTCTATTTCTAACTTAATGCTATTAACACATGAAATCAAACTTTTTTTTTTAATGATAATATATGGGGGTGGGGATTCGAACCACAGAAACTTTGTACAATGTTCCATATACGTCTTGATATTTTAATAAAACGATAATTTAGAACCTATTTTCAAGTACTTAAAAAAAAAAAAAAAAAAAAATCTAACAAAGAACTTTGGAAGGAGTTGAAATTTCATTTCTTGATTTTAGATTTTTACTAATTCCAAATATTTGAGAACGACAATTCAAACATTGAAAATTGAGTTTAAAGTTTAAGAGTGAAACTGAGAACGAAAAGAAAGATGTAGAGTTAAGAGAGAAGACCTTGGCGTCGGAATGATGAGGATGATGACCATCGAGTTTACAAGACTCTAAATCCAAGGAGTCGCATCGTCGGAGCTTTTGCCATGAGAGCTTCCTCTCTTGAGGCTGAAGATCAGAAAGAGAAGGCGCAACTTCTTCTTCTTCTACGTCGACATCGGACGACATGTCGGGAACGGAAGCCGGGGACACTTCTGAAACACCTGAGATCCGATTAGCCATTGCTGAAGAAAAGCAGAGAAAAAATTGAATTAAGTGACCAAATACAATGGGCTTAGAAGTTGTGAAGAAGAAGAAGAAGAAGAACAGGCAGCCTCCTATATATATGCAAAATAAAGACACGCATTTTACAGCATAAGAAGGAAGGAAAAATAAAAAAAAAAACAAAGAAAAAAGATAAGAAAACAAACTTAGCCCACTCTTTAGCATTGACGTTTAAATACAGTCAAATCTTTGGTTACAGGCGGGGAGTTCTGTTCCCCTCTGGTTTTCCTCGATTTTGAGGGAATGTTTAGGTCTACCAAACTCGTTTTCCATTCAATGATATTTATGATTTTCTAAAAAAAAAAATAAAAAAAAATAATTACCGTGGTTGCAATCGAAGAGACGACCTACACCTACGTGGATGCAATCGTGGCAATTGATTTTTTTAAAAAAAATCCCACACTTGTAGGTCGTCTCTTCGACCCACACTGAAATTTTAAAAAAAAAAATTACCGTGAGTAACTGTCCATCTGCCGTAATAAAGGCAGCAATTGGACTGTAATTTTTTTTAAAAACCCCTTTTCCATCTTTCCTTCTCACTGCGGCAAAAACCGAGCTCCACATCGATTTTTCTCCCCGTTTCCAGCCTCTCTCTGCGTTTTCAGCCCCACATCTTCCCTACATCTACCCCACATCTGATTTCTTTATCATAATAGAAGCAAAAAAGTGAATCTTTGTCACTGTTTTGATAGGAAAACACCAAAAATACGAGGACCAACTATGTAAGTAAAAATTCTTCATTTTTTATTCTGGTTTTTTTTTTTGTTCTTTTGTTGTGTTTTTGTTTTTAAATCTAGTGATTGAATATGTTTTTTTTTTTTTTTTGTATTATTAGATTAATCCCAAACGATTGAAAACTTTCAGAATCCGTCAAATATGTAAGTATTTTATTAGTAAATTTATTTGTTTATTGTGATATTTTTTTGTTGGTTGGATTTGTTTATTGTGATACTTTTTGTTTGTTGAATCATTGAAATATCTCAATTAATTAGTTTAATGGTTGAAATTAAAAATTAGTATTATTATAATAATTTTTTTAGTTTAGTACACCATGATAGTAAAATTTATAGTTTGTTAGTTTCTCAATTAGGTTATTTGTAAATAAATTATGAAAATAAGTTAATGTCTGTAAATTTAATTGTAGGGTAATTATACTTAATTCAATTTAATATATTACTGTTTGAGTTTAATTACTATAGATAATTAATAGCTTATTGTTTGAAGTTAATTAGATAATTAAAGTAGGTTTCTATCTAATTGATTTATTCTTTATTTCATCATAGAAGATGGAAGATAAGTGTCTGACATTTGTTTTGCATACAAATGGTACCATGATTGATGGTGTTAATGGAGTTGAATATGACCAACCATCCTATGGAGGTTTTACTGTGAATGTGAATAGTGGGGATTGTGTTTAACCAATTTATTGAAATGGTAGGGATGTGTTAGCTTTACGAGCTTCAATCATACTATATGTTTTGATGATAACAAACTTTAATTTACTAATGATTACGTGGCATCCGGCGTGGCGCTGACGTGGTACACAAATGGTCAAAATGATGACGTGGCAATCCAAATGGTCAGTTTTGCTGACATGGCGTGGCAAATGACGTGTCGATGCATGGTCCAATGATATTGTGACACGTGGCAGTCGAATTTCTTTAATAATAAAGAAAGTCAAACGGTCAACTTTTGAATATAATATTATTTTATTATTAATTTTGATTTTCTTTTATTGTAGTTAATCAGAGAGCGACATGTGGCAGCCAACGACTAGTTTAGCCATTTTTGGTCTATTGAAGGCTCGTAAAAGTTCCAAAAAAATGGGAAAAATACTATTCATCTTGGGGAGCATTTCAACCATTTTTGAGAAATTTTTTAGCTTCATTTTTTCATTTTCCTTCATCTAAATTTCTCCAAAATTTCACAAATTACAGCTCATTCAAATTTGAATTTTTTCCAAATTTCATAACCTTTCAAATCTCCATTTTATTCTCAAAATCTCCTAATTTCAATCTTTCAAAATTCAGTTTTAAATTCAAAATTCTTTCCTTTCTCATTAAATCAAATCCCCACCATCCATTTTGAATTTAATCCAATAGCCAAAATTCAATTTCTCCATTTATAAATTGAGCCATTTTCTTCTCCTCCAACACACACTCACGCTATCATAGTCTTGAGATCTCAAGCCTCCCTACTCTCAATTCTTGTCCAAAATCCTCCCTTGCTCCTAAATTGGCCTAGTGTTATTTTGTGAGGTTTTATTATTGTGAGTGCTCATTCTTGTGTATCTTTCCTTGAAGAGGTATTTTATTTTGTGAGCTTCTTTTCTTCTTTCTTTTATTATTGGGAACTTGTAATAAGGTGTGGGTGCACCTTGAGAATTGAGTGAGTGGTTTAATCCTGAACCCGAAAAAGGATTTGTAGTGGTTTGATCCTGAACCCGATTAAAAGGATCGTAGTAGTTTGATCTTGAACCCGTTTAAAAAGATCGATATATGTTGGGTCCTAAACCTGTAAAAGGATCGGTAGAGGTTTACTCTTGAACCTGGAAAAAGAGTCGGTTTGGTTCTCACCCGTAAGAGAGAGTCGTTGCAGTAAAATACCCAAGGAGGAGTCTTGGGAGGTGGAGTAGGGATTTCTGAACCACTATAAAATTTTCGGTGTTATCTCTTTCTCTCTACTCTTTTAATTTCCGTTATCTTATTTTTATGAGTAGATTGCATGCTTAGAAAATTTGTCAAATATTTATTGCATATTTTAGAGTGCTTATTAAATTAGTTTAAATTAAATTAAGTTAGTTTAATTTAGCAAAAAGAAAAAGTTTTAAATTTTATTAAGCAACCCTATTCACCCCTCTAGTGTTGCCATACGATCCTACAGGATGTCCCTTGGTATAGATGAGAGGGTCAATCAGTTAGAGATAGTGTATAGACACCCTGAGGTAACAATATCAAGATTTGTAAGGTATATTGCCAATATCAATTCCTAACGACCAAGTTAATGTTCTCAATTGCGTTGCCTACCCAAATTTAGTGCATTTATATGCAAGGATGAAAATATCGATATCGGTACTAATATCGGTAACTCAAATTTACGGATATATCGACAGATATTTGAATATCGACGGATATTTCGAGAAAAATCACAGATATCACGGAAACTTGTAAAAATATTGTAATTTTTTTTGTGAAACTTTATAATAAGTTTAATTATGTAACAAACTATTACTTTTTTTTTTTTTTTTGAAAAAGTAACAAACTATTACTTTTTTTTTTTTTTTGAAAAAGTAACAAACTATTACTTTAAGCATATATCAATAATTATAAGACTAATATATGCATTAATACAATAATAAATAGTATTAAAGATTGTAAAATAAGTATAAACTTCAATAATTTTAAAATTTAGTCAACAAATATATGATTTATAATTCAATAATAACACGATGTGTTTTAGCTATTAAACCAACATTAATATAATTGGTAATGATAGTATTCTTTCCAATTCATTATATCTTCAAAGATTTTTTTTTTTTACAATTTTATGTTCTTTTAATATAAAAATAATAAAGAAAATAAGTAATACAAAAATTTATCAAGACACAAAAATCAAAATTATATCAAAGATATGCTATTATTATTATTATTTTTTTTTTAAAGAGAGATGGTTTTTATACTATAGTTAATAAACTAGAGATTATATTATTATATTAAAAAAAGTGTGTATTTATAGGTTATTAATCATGTTATAGAACATTTAAAAAAATGTATATTTTATATACCAAATAGATAATCTAAAATATTGTAAAAGTATAAAACATAAAATAAGAACTAAAAAGAAAGAAAAAATTGAGTAAATTTTAAATAGAAATAAAAACTCAAATGAGAGGAAAAAAGGGTGAATTATAAAAAGGAAGTGAGAGAAAGAGGTGGGATTGTGGAATGGAGGAGAGATAAAGGGAAAAAAAAGTTATAAAAACTGAACAACCTTGGAATTGAACCCAAAGACCTTGAGAGAGGATCGTTTACATAACAGGATGTGCACTTAACCAATCACGCATATATGTTACAAGAAAACCAAAATTATATATAAATATATAAACAAATCGCCGATATTCATAAAAAATCGACGATATATCGCCGATATCGGTGATATTTACTGATATATCGCCGATATCAGCGATAAGGGGGTAAAAAATATTTTACCCCCCATTTCTTTTATCGGGTCTACGAAAATAGAGATATATCGGCGATATTTCGGCCAATATCGTCGATTTTTCATCCTTGTTTCTATGTTACTATAAGGAGGGTGGACATGGATGCACAAAATTTAGGAGAAGGCCCTAACCAATGTGTTGACCCTAGCCAATATGTTGACCCTAACCAATGTGTTGACCTAAGTCAATGTCTTGATCCCGAGCCTAAATCAGTGGTGCCTCCACATGATGGTGAAGATGTGGTGGTAGATAATAATTTTAAAAAGCTAAGAACAGAGATATAAGATGAATTTGAAAAATTGGACTTTGATGGTCGTGAACATATTATTCCCTCATAAACATTCAATCAATTGAATTTGAATGTCATATATAGTGTTGCAGAACATGATCCCATTGTTGCTCCTGTGGTCATTCAAAATAATTTATTATATAAGAGGTTGATATGCCAAGACAAAGAAATTCTTCAGCATTTGACAAAGTGTTTTGCTGTTAAGTGTCATGCACCATACAAAGTAGTTGAGTCAACCCCAGCCATATGGACAGTACGATGTAAAAAGTGGGAGAATGGTTGCAAACGGCGACTTTGTGCCATTAAGAAAAAATCTGATGGACTCTTTGAAATCACCAAATACATTGAGGAGCATACTTGTTTTTATTCAGAATTACACCAGAGTCACGTGCAACTAGATTCTTCGATGATTGCTATGGAATTTTGTGAATCTGTAAAGGAGAAACCTTCGATCAACGTGTTGAAACTACAATCTGAAATACGAACGAAATTTGGGTATCTTGTTCCTTATCATAGGGTGTGGGAAGGAAAGAGGAAAGCCTTGATAAAAGTGTTTGGTGACTAGGACGAATCTTACAAACTTTTATCCAAGTGGATGTACATGGTCAAACACACCAATCCTGACACAAGTGTCGAATGGAAAGTGAAAAATACACAGAGTGCAGGACATTCCATCCTTACTTCTATTTTTTAGGCGTTCGGACCCTGTATTGAGGCTTTTAAGTACTGTCGGCCCATCATTCAAATAGACGGTACTCATTTATATGGCAAATAAAGGGGGAAGTTATTAATTGCAACATCAGTTGATTCCAACAGACATTTGCTACCACTTGCATTTGCCATTGTAGATGAGGAGTGTCGTGACACATGGGGATGATTTTTGAAAAACTTGAGAGAGTGTGTTACACATGAAGAAGTTTGCTTGATTTCTGTTCGACATGGAGACATCATCTCTGCTGTTAACAATTCAAATAATGGGTGGATAGGAGACAAATCTTACCACAGATTTTGCTTGAGACATGTTGTTGGCAATTTTAATAAAAAATACAAGTCCAAGCAATTGAAAATTTTAGTTTATCGTGTTGGGTGTTAGTATCAGGTCCGAAAGTATAATATTGTTAAGGCTATTGAAGAGATTAAAGCAATCAATAGCTCTTGCTTGAGTTTCTTCAATAATATTGAAATTGAGAAATAGACTTAATCACACGATGAAGGGGTTAGATACGGGTGGATGACAACAAACTTGTCAGAGTGCATAAACGGAATTTTGAAAGGAGGTCGTATGTTGCCAATCATTGCACTCGCTCAACTTACCTTTTATCACTATGTAAAATATTTTGAGAGGAGAAGATGAGAAACAAGACGTGCTTTGACTCGAAATGAGAAGTACATGAGGTAACTCAACTTACTTTTCTTATTGGTTTACCATTTTTATTGTCAATACTTAGCGTGAAATTTCAAATATATATTAGGTATGCTCATGATAAGATCGTTAAATAGACAACACGATCCAGTAAGCACGAGCTGTTGTTGTATGATCGAGTTACCGGTGTATTCCACGTGAAGACATGACTGTTGGGTTTTATGTCCTAAAACTCGTAGATAGTGAATGTTAACGAATTATACACTTTTATCAATAAAGTGTGATTGAGGTTTCTACAATAAAGTGTTATTGTTAATTTAAGTCTAAAATTGCACAATATGGCTCAAATCCAATAAACTAAAATCCAAGATTGTTTACATGTAACTTAAACTAGTATGTGAGGACATACGGGGATCAGTGTTCAAGTAACAACCTAAAAGGTCTATAGTATAAGGATAAGGTTGGGTACCTTATCCTGGTAACACTATGTGATACGACTCGCTTTGTATTCGATATAGACATATTGATCCAAGGCATCCATGTAGGAAACATGAGAGCGGGGGTATCCTATGCAATGAGTTTGCATAAGATCGGACCACGAAATAGTAAACCACTAGATGTAACACCGTTAACTAGTTAGGTTACTGTTTCAATAGGATGACCTAGGTAACTCAGTCTAAATCCTGAGTGTGTCATGAATTCCTTCTCATGAGGGATTGTCCTTTGATTAGTACGGGTGAGAGTGACTTGCATGCTGACTCAATAAGCCTACCTTCTTGGGGACGAGACCGAGTGGGGGGCTGGGGACATGATAACACAAGATGGAATTCACTCCTTCCCACTTCTAGGAGAAGTAGATGAGTGTTCCCTTAAGTGGTGACTTCGAATCTTGAACAAAGGGATCCTGCCCTCTCACTGGCTCGAGAGGGACTTTCTGTTTATTGGTTGGACCATAAACAGGTTATTCATTAAAGGAGTACTGGTACTTAAGGAGCCAGAGGTAGCTCAGGGGTAAAAGGGTAATTTGACACAGTTGTAGTTATGAACACTCGTGAAGGATTGACTTACCGGTATTAGTCAATATCCATGGACATAGAAACATTCTACAGTGAGAAGAGTGCAGTTGTGGCTCTTTAGTGGAATGACTCACAATTAATGAATATTGATTAACTCGATTAATGAGTTTAGTCAGTTAACCTCATATCGTTGGAACTTCTGATATGTAGGTCCATTAGGTCTCCTGCTAGCTCGTAAAGAGTATTTGGGAACAATTTATCTTGAATAGAATTTTTTTTTTTTTTTTTGAAACAATTTATCTTGAATAGAATTTGAACATTATGGGAATCAAGTTAATTGTATGAGATACGATTAATATAATGTATAGTGATACATTATAATATAAAATTTAATTTTAGATTAAACTTTATTATATGAGAGAATTATATATTTGAGATCAAATATATAATACAATGTGATATTTAATTAGTAAATAAATAAATAAATTATGAATGAATTAATTATTCAATTTAGTCTAATTAAATGTGATTTAATTAAACTATGATATATGAGAGATTAAATTAGAATATGATTCTAATATGTAATTAATTAAGTATGTGATATTTAATTAATCACAATAATTAATTAATTTTGGATTAATTAATTGTTCAATATTAATTTAGTTAAATATGATTTAATTAAATTAGGGAAAAATACAATTTTGGTCCCTGAGGTTTGAGTTAGGTTTCATTTTAGTGCCTGAGTTTTCAAACTCGACAATTTAGTCCCTGAGGTTTGGATTTTGTTTCATTTTGGTCCCTCCATCCACTTTTCCGTTAACTTTTAACGGTTTGCTGACATGTCATTTATTTTTTAATTTAAAAAATATTTCTTAAAATTTTAAAAATAAAATAGTAATAAAATAATAATAAAATGTTTTAAAAATATATATATTTTTTTATTTCCCTCTCATTTTTCCCTCTCTTTTCTTCTTCCACATCTCAATCACCATCATCTTCCTCTTCTTCATCTCAATCACCATCACCACCACCTCTAACCTCACTGTTGTTGCCGGTCGCCGGCGACCGGCGATTTTTTCTCCTCCACATGAACAGAGCACGCTCTCTCTCGATTTCTTCTCGCGCAAGACCCACGTCGGCGACACCACGAAAGCCACGAACAGAGTACGAAATCTCACCTTGCGTCGCCGCCTGCATATGTGAAGTCCAACACGAAACCCACGTCGCCTGCATATGTGAACAGAGCACGATTTCTTCTCGATTCCTCTCGTTTGTGTTCCGCCGGCAGCAAGGAAACCCTCAGATCTGGGTTTGAATTGCGTTTCGATTGAGTTCGTGAAGTCCAGATCTGGGTTTGTATCAAGTTCGTGAAGTCCAGCGGCGAGTGAAGTGCTTCGTTTCAGTTCGATTTCTTCTCGATTCCTCTTGCTCGTGTTCCGTCGGCAGCAAGGAAATCCTCAAATCTGGGTTTGAATCGTGTTTGATCGAGTTCGTGAAGTCCAGATCTGGGTCGTTTCGATTCGTATCGCGTTCGATTGGCGGCAACGTTCGTGGGTCTGCTTATCTCCGTTCAGATCTCATCTTCCACGAACCTTAAATCTCCCCTCTTTCATCTCTGTTCTCAGACCGGCGGTAGCAGATCTTCACGCAAGCAAACGGGAATGGGTTGTTTTGTTTCCTCCTTCCTTGTTTCATTTTTTTTAAAAAAAAAAAACAAAAGAAAAGTTGGAGTTGAAAGAGAAAAGAGAAGAAGAAGAAAAGAAGGAGAAAAAAAAACCTCGCCGGCGGCGGGTGGTCACCGTCGGCGAGTGGCGGCTGCTGGCTACCGACCGGTCGCCGGAAGTTTTGGTGAAGAAGACGAACAAAATGAAGAAGAACGTGAAGAAGAATCTTTTAAAAAAAAGAACGTGAAGAAGAAGGGTAGGAGAGAGAAAAAAGAAGAAATAAAAAACAAAAACAAAAATAATAATATTTTTATTATTTTTAATATATTTATATTTTAAAAATTCAAAAATAATTTTTTTAAATAAAAAAAAAAGTGTCACGTCAGGAAACCGTTAGTTTTTAACGGAAAAATGGATTGAGGGAATAAAATGAAACTAAAACCAAACCTTAGGGACTAAATTGTTGAGTTTGAAAACTCAGGGACTAAAATGAAACCTAATCCAAACCTCAGGGACTAAAAGTGTATTTTCCCATTAAATTAATATCTATAGATAAATTTTAATGTGAATATGATTCATATTAAAACTATAGGTTATATGAGAGATGCACATTTGAATGTGATTCAAATGTTTGATTAATTAAATATGATTAATTTTAATGTGAATATGATTCATATTAAAACTATATGTTTGCCTTTTTAGTGATTTCAAAAGGTTGGTTAAATTGATTGGGTTTTTAAAATGATGAAGGAAAAGAAATAAGAAAGCAGTAAATGATCACAACTAGAGAAACCATAATGGAAACAGGCACAGGTTAAGACTTCAGTAATTGTTTATAAAGATGATCCAACAATTCTTTTGATTAGTCAATCTCATGCAGTCTTATCAGCGGGATCCTCTCAAAACTCCAGATTTTTTGGAATATGTTTCAACTCCAATGAAGCTCTACTGATCATGCACTAGGTAATTCGTTATCCCTAACTCAACTACTGGCGTCCACCAACTATCTATAGTCTAATGTGAATTATCGTCACACAACTCCTGAATCATCCCTGAAACTAGGAGAAGATATACATACCGGCTGGCCAGGCGAGCACATAATTAAATTGAAGAACAACAATAACTCAAGATGATCAAATCAAATAGAATTTCCAAATTTTAAATAGATAACAATCACATAGATCTTAATCCATGCCTACAAGCAATTAGTTCATGATTTGAGTAGAAAATACTAACACAAAACACGTTACCAATCTCAATAAGCATATCCATAATGCGAAATAAACAAGAAATACTAATCCTTCTCAGCAAATGGGGATGAAATGGCTGCTCCAAACCACCAAGAATATGGAAGAACTTCGTCTTCTTGAGAGGAATCACACTTGGTCTTCTTAGATCTCCATTCTGCCGTCAATTCGGCCTCTAGCCGATTGATTCAGTCTTCAAGTCGTGAATACCTTCATCTCATACGACTTCTCTTTTTATGATGTGAGGGTTTAACCTAATTAGGTTAATTTGGACACATGGAGTGACTTCCCAGCCGGATTAGTTCGAGATATATGCTTAAAAATCCACCTCATTTAATGAATCATGTGCAGTTTACGTGGCTCGGTTTGCTAATATTTTGTTGGATCATCGTACTTTGCTCTCTTAATCTGGTCAACATTTACATTTTTCTGCAAAAGATCTCCAAAGTATCAATTCTCATAATTAGGCTAAAACACAATAAATTCATCTAATAAACACATCCAAGTGACACAATTAAGATATAAATCAATAGATAAAAGACTATAAATAACTCCCTTTTGGAGAGTTATCACCCCACATACTAGTCCAAGTTTCATTTAAACAACCTTGGATCTTAGTTTATTGGATTTAAGGTTAATTAATGCAAAACTCGATTATTCAATAACAAATTCCTGAATCACTCAAATAACACTTTATTGAGGTTAATTAATTTTTTTCATTTACTATCTATGAGTTTTAGGGCATAAAACCCAACAGTTTTTTTTTTTTTTTTTAATTTAACAAAAATGTTAATTAGTCTATTTTAATTATTTATAATTTGGAAGAAAAATGCAAATCTTTACATAATTAAGGTTGTCGTGTCAAATGTTATCCATTGGCTTTTGAAAATTTTATAATATAGTTTTAGGTACAATAATTGTTTAAGCAACGTCATGAAGTTATGCTTTTTTTTTTTTTTTTACATCAACATTTAAGGGTGGGGGGATTCGAACATCTGAACTCTTGGTCGAGAGTACATGCCAATTACCGTTGAGCTATGCTCGCTTTGGCCATTTTATTTTATTTTAACTTCTCGACATAGAAACTCACTAGTCACCAACACTAATTATTTTGGGAGAGTGGTTCATATAAATTGACAACAAGAATGTTAAGTTATTTTGTATTTTCCATCTTGGAGCTTATACCTAAAACTTTAGTCGAGCTTCTATTACCAAGTGTGAAAACTATTGGGAATTAGAGAGTGCAACCAAAGTCCCACATTGGCTAGGTAAGGGGATGATCATGGGTTTATAAGGGAGGACAAGTATCTCCATTGGTATGAGGCCTTTTGGGGTGAACCAAAAGCAAAGCCATGAGGGCTTATGCCCAAAGTGGACAATATCATACCATTGTGGAGATCTATGTCGTGTCCTCGTCCTTAACAAAAACCATTTTAAAGTTTTAAACGTTTTGATTTTGTCTCTAAACTTTGCATTAGAAAAACAATTTTAGTTGTTTTCATTAGGTTAATTAAGAGAGAAAATAAAAAGGTCAAGTTTTGGTCAATTTCTCGAAGATTTTTAAGAAGATAAAAGAAACATTCATCTCTTAGACGACCCAATTACCCTTCTAAATTTATGTAATTACGTCACACATAACTTTGTTATTAGCTAATTTTAATATTGTCTAGTTAAAACATAATACCTAGGAACAAGAGGTCAAATATTTGAATCTCCTAACTATAGATGTTGTTGATTTTGTTTAAAAAAAAAAAAAAAAAAAAAAAAACTGATGGACTAAATAGAAACTTGGCCCCGTTTTATAACCATTTCGTTTTTTGTTTTTGGTTTTTGAAAATTAAACCTAAAAACTCTACTTTTACCCACAAGTTTCTTTGTTTTGTTATTTACATCCTTTCCTTGTTTTAAAAAAGGCTAAATTATAAAAAATACTCCTGAACTATGGGATTTGTTTCAGAAATGCCCCTGAACTTTAAAAAGTTTCAAAAATACTCCTGAACTTAAAAAAATGTTTCAAAAATACCCTTGCCGTTAATTTTGGATGGAAACCGTTAAAGTTTCAGTTTCAAAAATACTCTTGAACTTTCAAAAAAAATTCAAAAATACCCTAATTGAATTTTTTTTTTTTTCCTTCTCCCACCTTATTAATTCATCCTCCATGAAAATTAATGAGAAACTTTACTTATTTGTCATGTATTCATAATCTATGAGTTTTTCTTCTCTTTCAACACATCCCAAGAACTTGACTATATTTTCGTGTCGAAACTTCAAGATGACTTTTGTTTTGTTCTTGAAATTTTACATGTCTTTGACTTCATTTGTTGGTAGCCTCTTCAATATTATTTCCTCACCAACCATTACCCATTAGCTTTCTCTATATTCATTTTATGAAAAATAAATGAAACTATTGTTGTATACAGGTTCTAACAATTCTTAAATATTAATAAGAACAAAATCATATATAAAACTTTTGATTAATTAATCTTATAAATTGGACCAAACTCACTGTCTTATAAACACTTCTTCTTCTCATCACTAACCTAAACAAACAGAGAAAGAAAAAGGAAATAATATATATATATATATATATGGGAAAAATACACTTTTAGTCCTTGAGGTTTGAGTTAGGTTTCATTTTGGTCCCTGAGTTTTCAAACTCAACAATTTAGTCCTTGAGGTTTGGTTTTAGTTTCAATTTGGTCTCTCCATCCAATTTTTCGTTAATAGTTAACAGATTGCTGAGCTGACAAAAACTTTTTATTAAAAAAATTATTTTTTAAGTTTTTTAAAATATAAATATAATAAAATAATAATTATATTATTATTTTATAATTTTTTTATTTATTTCATCCCTCTCTCTCTCCTTCTTTTTCTTCTTCCTTCCACCCAACCCCTTCATCTTCTTTCTCCCACAAACTCTTTCTTCTTCAACCTTTCTCCGACGGCTGCCGGTGACGACGATCGTCGGCGGCCGGTCGCCGTCGGCGAATTTTTATTATTATTATTTTTTGTTTTTTCTTTCTTCTATTCCCATCATCTTCTTCTTTTCTTCTTCTTTTTTTTAATAACAGAGAAGAGGAGGAGGGAGGATGCTCCCTCCTCCCCGTTTCCGGCCGTCGGCGATCGCTGTCGCTGGCCGGTGTTTACAGCCGCCGGAAAAAGGTTGAAGAAGAAAGAGTTGGTGGGAGAAAGAAGATGAAGGGGTTGGGTGGAAGGAAGAAGAAGAAGGAGAGAGAGGGATGAAATAAATAAAAAAATTATAAAATAATAATATAATTATTATTTTATTATATTTATATTTTAAAAAAACTTAAAAAATAATTTTTTTAATAAAATTTTTTTGTCAGCAATCCGTTAACTATTAACGGAGAATTGGATGGAGGGACCAAATTGAAACTAAAACCAAACCTTAGGGGCTAAATTGTTGAGTTTGAAAACTCAGAGACCAAAATGAAACCTAACCCAAACCTCAGGGACTAAAAGTGTATTTTCCCTTTTAAAAGGAGAAAACTCGATTTCAAAGTCTTTTTTTATCTGGTATTGTGTTGTACACAACCTTTATAAGCAAAGTTTTGCATTAATTTTCATGGAGAAAGAATTTATGGTGGGAGGAGAAAAAAAGAAGAAACATTTTTCAATAAGGGTATTTTTGAATTTTTTTTGAAAGTTCAAGAGTATTTTTGGAACTAAAACTTTAACGGTTTCCATCCAAAATTAACGACAATGGTATTTTTTAAACATTTTTTAAAGTTTAGGAGTATTTTTTAAACTTTTCAAAGTTCAGGGACATTTTTGAAACAAACCCCATAGTTTAGGAGTATTTTTTTTTTTATAATTTAGCCTTTAAAAAACAAGGTCAAATTTTTAAAACTCCAAAACTTGATTTTGTTTTTAGAATTTGGCTAGGCATTCAAATGTATTTTTAACAAGGATGAAAACGAATTTTAGATGAAATAAACATAATTTTCAAAACAAAAAACCAAATTGTTATTAAATAAGAAGACGAACTAATCACTTTTTAAATTGAGATCTCGTTTTTATTTAGTCAAATCCTGCGTTTTTTTGCTCGTGTGTAGTCAAAGTTTGGCCACAGCTCACGTGCGATCTTTTTTTTTTTTTTTTTTTTTGAGCTGTATGGGGTTATCACGGGAATGAAATGAAATGATGGGTCGCCGATTTACCATAAAATCTTCAAAACGTACGCGTTTTAATTGAATGCCTGCCTGCCAGAATGGCATTTATTCTTAATATTGGCTTTTTTTTTTTTTTTTTTGAAAAAGTAATATTGGCATTTTTTTTTAAGCAATATTGGTATTTCCTTAAACTTTATAAACCTCTTATTGTCAAAAAATTAAACTTTATAAACCTCGAATATTTAAATTGGCATTGCAAAATTAGTTTTTGTAAATCACTTTCATGTATGATCTTATTATATGAATCGTGAAACATGTTATATGGACAAAATTTTATATTCCTATTTTGTCTTTTGTTTTATACATGTTTCTTATATTATTGTCCCTCTTTTCCCAAAACTAAATTATCAAGTCTTTTTTAATTATTATTATTATTTATCTGTACCTTAATTTTAGTTTAACCTTTTAATTTCATTCAATTGAACCCTAAACTTGAACTAGTTGCAACAGTGCTATAAATTTGACATGGTGATAAAAACTAGGCTAAATTATAAAAAATACCCCTGAACTATGGGGTTTGTTTCAAAAATGCCCATGAACTTTGAAAAGTTTCAAAAATACCCCTAAACTTTGAAAAATGTTTCAAAAATACTCTTGCCGTTGATTTTTGGATGGAAACCGTTAGAATTTACGGTGAGAGGAGGAAAAAAGGAAAGCATTTTTCAATAAGGATATTTTTTTAACTTTTTTGAAATTTCAAGGGTATTTTTGAAACTGAAGCTTTAAGGGTTTTCATCCAAAAATTAACGGCAAGGGTATTTTTGAAACATTTTTCAAAGTTCAGGGGTATTTTTGAAACTTTTCAAAGTTCAGGGGCATTTTTGAAACAAACCCCGTAGTTCAGGGATATTTTTTATAATTTAGCCTAAAAACTAAAAAGGAGTGGACATCATCATGTTTTTAAAAGGCAAAGATGACTGATGCATAGGAACAAAATAATCAATCTCCATCATCGAACGTATATTTTTGGAACAACATGGTTTTTAGGTACGTTTTATGATTTGTCATCTCGTAGGACTAAATATCCTAATTCGTTGGATTTAGTTAAAATCGACTGTTTGGTGTAATGTTAGTAAGATTGATCAATCAATTAGAAAAAATCTATCATCAAGATAGATGCTTGGAAATAAGTCTTCAAAAGTTGGCAAATGTTCATGTGATGTGATTTTCTTGCAATTACAAGCATACTATATTCACTTGGATGCACAAACATACATGTACACACAAATGTTGCATCATTTTAAGGGATGCTAAAAAACTAGTTCAATCCCTATTAAAAAGAATTAGTAATAACATATTGCTAAAGTGGTGGTGGTGGTAAATTCTCATTTGAAAAAGTTAACCACTTGCTAGGTTGTAAGAATTAAAATTAAAAAAAAAAAAAAAAGTTAATTAATTATTCTAGTATAAACTCTCCCAACTTATCGACTCAATATGCCAACATGAGCATAGTTCAGCTTAAGTTTGCAGGAAATAAGTTCTATCTACTTGTGCATACAAATATTAGAAAAGTAATTGTAAAAATAAAAATATTTATTTTATAAAATAATTCCTCATAAAATCAAACACAAATTTTCACATTTTCAAACACTCCAAAAATACTTTAAAAATACATAAAAAAAACGTTCACATAAATATATATATGAAGTTGATGTAAAGGATCTAAATTAAAGTTAAAAATTGTAAAAAATGTGTCTAACTCAATGATTAGTGGTATGTATCCTCTGATATTCCAAGAGATTAGATGTTCGAATTTTCCATCATCAAATGTTGTTGAACTAAAAAAAAATAATTTAATTATGATAATATACCACGAGAAAGTAAAATCATCCACAGGCTATGCTCTTAACTAATGATCTAAATTAAAGTTTAAAAATCTATTTAAATACGGCTTAAAAAGTGTTGGTGGACTAAACTTGTTTAAGTTAAATAAATAAAAGAAAAATTTTATTTCAATAGTTGTGGAAAATTCGTCATAATTAATTTCAAACGTTTGTTACCAGAGTTTGAGGTACAGAAATGAGGCCATTCGACATATAGCTTTGTCAAAATCAACAACTTGTGTGTGTGTTTTCCCAAAAGATGAATAATTGCGACCTTTCAGACCAAACAAGTCACGAAGAAAGCCTATGAAATTTGGTTTAACTATTCTTATCCAAACAATAATAAGCTAAGTTTGGTTTAAAATTGACCAAGGCGACACAAACCTCGAACCTTCCACATGCCTCCATTACTAGTTTGAATGAAGGTTTTCAAATTCCACAGATGATGAACAAGGAAGAAAGTGTTTGAAAACTTTTAGTTGGATAGAAATGGAGTAAGTATAATCTTTGATGATGGAGGGAATAAATTCGATCCAGGGTGGTCACCTACCTAGGAATTTTCTAGACAACCAAATGTAATAGGGTTAGGGTTAATTCAACGAACTTTGCAATCCTAGGGAGAGGAAGCCATGGAGTTTAAAGGTTTAGGGGAAGGGGGAAAGACGAGGAGAGAAAAGCATGAAACAACGAGAGCCAATTGTCATCATTTTAATCTATTCTTCCTCCCAATAATATTATACCACTAAATATCCTATTTCATGGAGGGAAATTTAAGCAGCTTCACAGAGGAACCAGCAGCCAAGAGAGAGGTGATCTTGGCAGACAAGAAGAAAAAAAAGCTGTTAAGCCCCTTCTTAGTGATAGATGCTCTACTTTCCATAAACTTTTTTTTTTTTTTTTTTTTGCCAAAAGCTACAGTATATTGTAGAGTCAGGTAATTGTCTAGTAGTCAAGATGCACGTAAATTGACCTAGACACTCCAGTCCCAGGTATTAGGAAAAAAAAAGTTCATTGTTTTGAAGTTAGAGAATTCTTGATAATTCTTGATAATAGAATACCATTTATCCTTATTTCTTCTGGGTTATTTTTCTGCTTTTATTTCTTTAATATTGTCTGTTAGATTATAATATCCTCTTAGAAGGTTACACGTGGCCTTGTATTTTGCTATTTATGATGTTGTCTTGCTTTTGTCATTGTAAGAGAATTTTCCCCTCATTCTCAATATACCAGAATATATTCCTCTGCTCTTCTTTTCTTCTTTTGTGCTTTGATGGTATCAGAGCTCTAAGAATTTTTCAGGCATGTCGACCAAAGCTTCTTCATCTTCCTCATCATCTGATGCTCTCACTCCACCGATTGTTACTCC
Source organism: Luffa aegyptiaca (assembly GCA_017139565.1). Classification (NCBI taxonomy): domain Eukaryota; kingdom Viridiplantae; phylum Streptophyta; class Magnoliopsida; order Cucurbitales; family Cucurbitaceae; genus Luffa; species Luffa aegyptiaca. Next base: position 3,696,977 of record CM029396.1, read on the forward strand.
ATCAACACCAAATACAACTCCCGTTGTAACTCCGATTACACAGCAACCTCAAACTCCCTTTCAGTCTCGACCCACCGTTGCAACTCCTCAAAATCCTCAAAATTTCCCCAATGTTCTTCCCACACGCCCTCCTTTTAATCCCTATCAATCACAACCCTTTTATCCTTCATCCTCAACTTTTTTCCAACCCTAACCCAACCTCCTTTCCCCGCCCACAAATTCCCCAGTACTTTCAGCCTCCTCAATTTGCGAATCCAACGCCGTTTACTCCAATCCCTTACCCAACTTTACCTCAACCCCTCAGTGTCAAGCTCAACGACACCAATTTCTTGTTGTGGAAGAACCAGCTGTTGAATGTTGTTCTTGCTAACGGTCTCCATGGCTTTCTAGATGGCTCTGTTCCTGCTCCTCCTAAATTTCTCAATGATCAGCAGTTGCAACCAAATCCTGACTTAACTACATGGGAAAGGTACAATCGTTTCATTAATGTGTTGGATATATTCATCTCTTTCTGAAGAAAAAATCGGAGAAATAGTAAGTTTAGAAACAACCTCTGAAATCTGGAATTCCTTGAAACGTGATTATGATTCTTCAACTATTGCTCGTATAATGGGTCTTAAAACACAACTCCAACGTATTAAAAAGGATGGTCTTAGTGTTAGTCAATATTTATCTAAGATTAAAGAAATTGTTGATAAGTTCTCGGCAATTGGGGAGCTTATTTCTTATAGAGATCATCTTGCTCATGTCTTGGATGGACTTGGGAGTGAATATAATGCATTTGTAACTGATAGCGCGCATAGAGAGCTATTTTTCTCGATTTATTTTAGTTAATCTTTGAGTATTATTTGGTCGTTTTTATGCACTTTAATGTTTATTTTGTAGGAAATGAATTCTTGGAGGAAATGTTGAATTAGGAAGTTGATCGGGTGCTCGGGACCAAAAGAAGAACAAAAGAAGTAAAGAGAATCAAAGTTGGAGGCTTAAGTTTGAGGCAAACCCGAGAGCTAGCGTCTCGATGTTGCTCTCTGGGCGTCTCGATGCTGGTTTTCCTTTTATATTTTTGGTGGTAGCAGGGACAGCGTCGCGACGCTACTGACAATTTTCCTATAAATACATCCTTAATTGTTTAAAAAAAAAATACATCCTTAATTGCTACGACCAAGGGGAGTCCATTTGGTTAGATTTTAGCCCTAATTTCGACTAGAGACCTTCTGTGGGAGCTGAAGCAAGGCCAAGGAGTGGGAACCAAGCTTGAAGACGTGGAGATTGTGACAGGGACGTGTCAACACTACTACAAAAAAAAAGGCTTTTAATGACGACCATTGCTCATCATTAAAGGGTTTTAATGTCGGGCAGTGGCCAAAGTGAGCTTAACTCAGCGGTAATTGACATATACCTTCGACCAAGAGGTCAGAAGTTCGAATCCCCCCACCTAAAATGTTGATGTACTAAAAAAAAAAATGTCGGACGGTGTACGTCATCTATGCGGGTGACATCGTAGCCTTTAATGTCAAGCGACTTTTAATGACAGGCATTGCCCGTCATTAAAGGTTGCCTGACATTAAAGGCTACAATGACAGAAGCTTTTAATGTCGATCAGTGTCATCAAATGTTCGTGTATTTTATGACTAAATGTCCGTCATTAAAGGTGTCCGTCATTAAAAGTCTGTCATTAAAAGTGTCATTAAACGTCTGTCATTAAATGTCTCCGTCAATAAAAGTGCGACATTAAATTTCCAACTTTTTTTTCTTAGAAGAAAAATGTGCCAATTTATATAAAAATCAAATATTTGCTTAATTTTATTCCAATAAGCCAATTAATAAAATTTGTTCATGCAAGTTTGATATAAAAAAGTAAAATTACAAAGCACCTACACTTGAAAGCACCTATGAATAAAAGCCTACTTAAGAAAAACAAAAATTCTCGTACATGCCGCTTCCATTCTTTTCAACATAATCTTGCCCATGTACATCGATCTTGAAGAATCTATGAAAAACAAATTTCAATTAGATTAAACTGAAACATCCCTCACTTTACAACTGAAACAAGAACTCGCGTAACAAACATATGTCCAACAATTTGAAGAACCTAAGAAAAACAAATTTAGTTAACAATAAAATACAGAAAAAAAATCAATCTCAATGAGTATCGAAAAAAATTGTTAGAAAACCCATAAACTTCAAAAGCTTACAAACTTCAAGAGATCAAGTTTAACCCCTTCAAAGAACCTGTAACGCTCTAGGTTTCTATACTTAACCTAGCGACATTACTAAAGCCTCTATCCTAATTCTAATCGGATGTTCCGAAAATTTCAACAGCATAACAACATACATATGGCTAACGCAAAAAATTTTAAACCTGTTAAACAAGAGAAACAACACTTCTATATGAAAAACCGCCCAACTACAGCCTCACAACACTTCAGGTTCACAACAAGACTCCAAATATTCTAAAACTAAGCAAGTTAGGTCTCGCATCAAGCAAAAGAAATGAAGTCATCAAAGCAATTCTGCTTCTTTGCAAGAGAGCCTTACTTTATGCCATTCTTCCCTGTATTCTCCACCACCATGAATGTTTAGCTATGCAGAAAACAATAGCTAAATGCCTCGCAAGTACTATACAACTCACATAGAAAATTAAGAATGAGTTTTGAATCAGAATTCGAAAATAACTCAAAAGTGCAAAATGTCTCTAAAACCCTTTACTACGTTGCGAGCAAGAGAAGAAAGAAAATGGAGAGGAACAAGAGTGGCGTTCATCATATAAACGGAAAGGAGGCTTGAGCAGTATAATAAGGCATTAATATCTTCACATATAATATCTTGAGATTTTTTAATGGTTTTAGAAGTTGCTTTGGGTTCTTGGTCATTTACTAGTTATTCTATACGTGACAGAGGCATTTAATTTTGGGAAATAGCAGGTGTGCTTGGCGTACCTAGAATTTCTCCATCTGACCATGAAGGAAGAGATCTTGTAGCTGCAATCACCACTCTGTCAACAAATGTATCTTCATTGTTGATAATCCTGCTATCATTAATTTTTTTTCATTTAGGTTAGCCCTTTGTTGAATTACCAAGAGAGTTCTTTCCCATTATAAGAGAGTAAACAAAAGAAAGTTTTCATTAACCATACCATTGTAGTAGAAATTATCAGGAAGGCCAACTATATTGAAAACTGATAAGAATGAATCCAGGTGAATACGTGCATTACCAGAGAACTCGATCACATCCCAAGGATTCTGCAGTTCCCCAAGTTAGATGTTAAAATCACACACTACAAAGACCAGATTCATGTCCATGATAATAGAGTAGGACATCGATATTTTGTTCCAATTGAAAATTACAAGGTTTATAAAGAAATTTTGAAACCAGATTTATGAAGAAATTTTGAAAAATAATGTCTAGTCAATTTTTCGCATGTTGAGTGAGTGAGAGCAAACCTCTAAAGCGATGACAGAATCAAACTCTTTTTACTGCTCTTCCAGCTTTTCTATGACAAGGTAGTATCTGATGAATATTCAATATTCATAGGGTTTCTCATGGCAAAAATACAGTGATTTCAGTGAAACGAATAATTTGAGCATAGGCAAATAAACAAGCAAGGTGGAAGATAAGTGTATCCCGAAGAAGAGCATAGTGCACGTCTTTCTTTCCTCTTATAGCACTCTCAAAAAATAGGTAGCTGGCATACTTTGTAGCATTCTCAAAGGAAGTCAAATAAAAATAACAGAGGTTTGGTAGTGCAGAGGTTTGGTAGTGCAGGAAAAGATCATGATAGGAAAAATCCAAGTTTTTTGCACGTACCAATTGTCGTACAACAATACTCAATTGTTGATGTCACGGGATCTAGGTCTTGCATATACAAGTACGTCCAAAGACCACCAAGTTAAATTCTACATAGATCTTGTCAAATAAACGATTTAGTGAAAAACAACATAAGAAAATTTTTAACAAACAATGAAAAACATTCAAATTAGTGAAAAACAACATTCAAACAATGAAACTTTAACAAACAAGGAAATACTTAAAGAGCTAATGGATGCATTGTAAAACAACACCTCATACAATAGATCGGAAAAGATATAACGAACAAGTAACTAATTAAAAAGATGCACTATAAGAAACAACACACATACAATTGCTAACAATGAATTAAAGGAAACAATTACAATGAATTAAAGAAATACTCAGGAAAAGAACGCAAGTTATTGAGCATATTTCCATTGGAAGGTCTACACTGAATTTCATTAATCTTAGAAGAAGAAGAGAAGGAGAACAATCAACTTTAATATGTACCAAAGACAACTTAACTATATTATTTCACTCATTACAACCAAGGAACTAATGTCTGCTAAGACTAATAAGCATAAATAACTTCTACAGTTTAAATGCTAAATCAAATCATTACACCATGCCTAAAGAGAAAATCGAGTCAAACCACATGCTTTCAATTTATTATGAATCGTGAGGGAACTTCACAGATTAGTAATTTAAAGATGAGAAAACAGAGGATGATGCATGCACATGCAAAACCAATTTGTCATTACAAACTGATCAGTGATCACTTAAAAGTGAAAAAGGTCTTAGATACTCACTGATATCATATACCTAGTTGGGTTCTTTTCTATTAACATGCTAGTTCCATAACATCAATTAGAAGTGAAAAATATCTTAGATTCACAACAAACAACACCATTATTAGTACTAGTTTCAAGTTCATATATATGAAAAGCTTTAAACAAAATGCTAGTTAAGAATAATGAAACATTTACCAATCATCGCCCGACCCAAATGATAAATGCCTTGACCCTCTAAGAGCAACAAACCGTACTGATTATAATGAACCTTCTGCCAACAAATTAACAAAAATATAATTAAGAGACAAACTGTGACAATGACTAAAGCCATGTCTTCTTTATGTTATAACTTTCTTTTTGAGAAGAAACAAAGAAATATCATTCAAAAAGCCACAGCCAAAACAAACAACATGTAGAGATAAGACATCCCTCCTCCAAAAGATGCTACAAAAAAGCCTTCCATTGAAGGTTGATCATGGCAGCAGAGTAATTAGAGAAGATTCTTTAATGTTGTAACTTTCAACAGAGTTTTTAAAAAAAAAAAAAAAAAAAAAAAAAGAAACCAAGCTTTCATGGAGCAAATTGAAGGAGTGTATTATTCTAAGAAAGATTCAATTTACAAGGAATGTATTCTTCCATTGAATGACATATAAACCAAATAATACGAAGGAAGCTTCAAACCAACCAAAACTAATAAATGCAAGATTTGAGCTTGATGAAATTACCTTCACATTAAGAAACTCTCCAGATTCAAAATCCATGATCTGGTGGGAAAAGATATTCAAAATGAACTATGAGAAAGCTAATTTGCATCATTTTGATGTATTTCAAGATCCAAAACCAGAAGGAAAAAAGGAGAGCATTGAGATGGGTATATATGCATCTGTTGCAAGCAGTCCCAGTTGGTTCCATTGAAAGTTTTGGCTTAATCACATTGCCATTTAAAGATGAAATATCATTCCCTTTCAAATACCTAATATTTTCATGAGACAACCATTGAATGGAAATTTGATGATACTGCTCATGGTGTACTTTAGGATTAAATATGGATCCACTCTTCTGAAGTTTACTTAAGTAAAAACATTACAAAGTTCATGGCGATTAGAAGCTGACTACAATATGAACAAGCAAGACAAAATCACTTAAAATTTTTATTTTAGACAGAAAAATCTCACCTGTAGAATGTGCAAGTATCTAAGCTTGAATTATAGGATGTATGTTCTTATAATGCAAATTAAATATTTATAGAACAGCAGGCACCTGGTTTTGTTTACTTACCGCAATATCTGTTGCAGCGAAGAGTGAATCTGGATTAGTAGTGGACACAAGAAGGGAGGGACCAACAGCAATTGCCATGGCAGTGAGGCTTACTCGAACGCCAGACAAACTGGGGAATTCGACTGAAGATGCTAATGACAGAGGCAGATCCAAACGGCAAAAGAGTCATGGAATCTTCATCTTAATGAAGATGAAACCCCCAAAACTCATATCCAGACCCAAACGATCCAAACGCCAAACGCCTCGAGAAGAAGGTCCAAACGGCAAAAGATCCAAACGATAGATCCAACCAGGTCGACACAGATGGAAGAGGAGTCAGAAAGGCCCAAAAACGCCTCGAAGAAGGTCCATCTAAGTGAAGGTCGGTATTCTAGGGTTCTGCGATGGACTTGGCCTCATCGCCATGGATGATGGAGTCAAGGTTTGGATTGGAAAGAGACATCCATAACATCAGCAGTGGACACGAGAGAGAGAAGAGAAGAAGGAGGAGGAATGCGGACGAACTAGAACGACGATGTTGAGCGAAGAAAAAGGATTAGGGTTTGTAGGAGAAGCAGAGTGGGGAGAGAGAATGAGCAAGAAGGAGAGAAAAATCGGGGAGAGAGAGAGCTAAAATTCAAAGCAGCTTGAATGCACCTTTTAATGACTGGCAATACCTAGCATTCAAGGGTGCTTATGATGACGGACGAACATTTTAATTTTTTTTGTCCACCCCAGCGTGTTTTTTCTTGTTCGTCATCATTTTTCAGTGAATTTTTTTAATCCGTCATCAAAAGCTTAATTGGTAGTAGTGTGGTTTCAACGGATTCAATAGCTTTTCTCTTTCTTTCTCTTACCTTTTGTTGTTAGGTGTTCATATAACACATGCGGAAGCAAGTTTAGGATAGGAGGCACTTAATTACATCAATTTTAGAAAATGAAAACATGTTGTCTTTTAAACCGAAACAGAGAGCAGAATTATAACCAACCTTTTGGAGACCAATTGAGCAACTCCTTTTGATTTCCTTTGATCATGAACGGTGTGTGGACCACCTCTAGTGTCTTCCCCGCTATCCTCCGACCTTAGAACAACTTGTGGGAGTCTATGGTGATAAGGGATTGGAACTAGGGATGTGCTTGAGTACTTCAAGCTATTGGAGAGTTTGAGAGAGTGAGTTTGAGACAAAATTTTGGCAGCATAACAATATGATAAATTCTCTCATCATTCTCCATCTTCTAAATTCTCTCATCATTCTCCATCTTCTAATCCTCTATTTATAGAGAATTTTTATGCATCTTAGATTCACCAATGTAAGACACATGGAGATGATGATTGAGTTAATGGATTCAAGGTGTTCCATGGAGATTAAATGCATAGTTGCATGAGTGTGGTGTCGTTCCACTATCCTAATCCATGCAAGAGTGGATTTATGGGAATTTCCACTATCTCTATTAAGGGTGAGCAAAAACCGAGCCGAACCGAAGAATCGAACCGAACCGACTGGTTCGGTCTGTTTTTTTTTTTAAAAAAAAATTGGTTTACTCGATTCAGACATGCAGAAAACTACGGTATTCGGTTCGGTTCTCGATTCACAGATCTAAAAAACCGAAAAAAACTTAACCGAACCGAATACCTTTTATATATTCATATAAATTATAACCCAGCCCACATTTATGTTTAGTTTACATATCCCAACCCAGCCCATTCCTATTTATCTGTTTTTTTAATTAAAAAAAATAAAGGTAACCTAACCTTAGATTCATCTTCAAGTTCACGCCTCTTCATTCCCCATCCTCTATCGATTTTCTTCTTCTTCTCCCTCTCTCACCTCACGCTGCCGTTCTTCTCACTTCTTCTTCTCCATCTCGTGTCTGTCGTTCTTCTTCTTCTCCATCTCGCATCTGTCGTTTTTCATCCTCCATATCTCAACGTCGTCGTCGCCCGCCGGAGTTTCCTCTTTCTCCAGCTCATCGCCGCGCGGCCCGCCGTATGGAAGTTTGCTCCGACACCGTCATTCAGTTTTTCTCCCTCTTAATCTCATTAAAAATCGTAGGTTTTTACTTTATTTTTTGCTCTTAGTCTGATTTTGTTCATTTTTTTCTCCCTCTGTCTCATTGTAATCAATGCTCTTAGTCTCAAATGGCTGGAAATGGAGGAAAGAAAGAAAGAGAAGAAGAAGAAAAAAAATTAAAAGAGGTCGGTTTTAACCGAACCGAACTGAGCTAGTTTGTTTGGTTCGGTTCAAAAACCAAAACCGAGATATTTTCAGTTTTGTCGGTTCAAGATGCCAGAAAATCGGCATACTCGATTCGGTCCATGGTTCAATCCAGAACTAGACCGAACCGAACCGTGACCACCCCTAATCTCTATGCAATAATGAATTACCTTTCTTGGATTTTAAATTAAATTGCAATTCTCAATTGCCTTTTAATTTGTCAATTGATTTGAACAATTTCAATCAATTTCATGACATTAATCAAATTAATTCATATGACCTAATCCAATCCACTAATCTTGAATTTTCATAAATTTCAAGATTGCATCCACTATCTCAATTTTAATTAAAAAAATAATTCATAATCATTTTAAATTAAAACAATTTAATCAATTATGTAATATTAATTTAATATCATATATCAAATTAATACTACGCACCTAATATGAATCCTTATTCACATATATTGTATTCAAATCATATTTAAATACTTTACTCTCTAAATTAATAGTTTAATCCATAATTAAATTGATTAAACTATTGTGTTGATAATATCGTATATAATCGATACTAATTCCCTAAACCTAATTTGAACGATTCAAACTTTCTTATCACTATGTTCTAAGGTATATTCCGTGTGAGCTAGCAGGGGACCTAATGAACCTACAGATCATGGGCTTCAACGATCCTGAGATTAACCGGCTAATCTCATTAACCTAGTTAACCTACATTTGTTAACTATTGGGACACTCCACTATAGCTTGATAGTTGCACTCCTCTCATTGTAGATATATATCTGTCCACCCGATACAACCATGATTAGTAAGTCGACCCATCACAGGTTGTTCGTAACTACAGCGGGTCAAAAGTTCATTTTACCCCTGAAGTTACTTCTGGTTCCTTAAGTTCCACTAATCCTCTAATGAACAATTGGGTTGTGGTTCTACCAACAAACCTAATCCCTCTCGATCAATGAGAGGGTGAGATCCCTTTGTTCAAGCCCTGGAGTCAGCACTTAAGGGAACAACCTATCTACTATCCTTAAAGAGGACATGAGCGAATTCCGTCTTGCAGGACTATGTCCCCAGCTATCTACTCGGTCTCATCCCCAAATGGTAGGCTTATTGAGTCGGCGAACTTGGGCCACTCTCACCCATGCAAATCAAAGGATAATTTCGAATAAACAGGAGTTCATAGTTTGCTCAAGATTAAGATCGAGTTACCTAGGTCATCGCATGAGATAGTCAGTCTCATCAGTAAACGGAGTTATAAAGTGAAAGTGACTATTCTCGTGGTCCGGTCTTATGCAAACTCATTGCATAGGATGCCCTCACTCTCATGTCATTACATGCACGATTTAGGATCACATCATTTGTATTAAATACAAAGTGAGTCGCATCCATAGTGTCCCTAGGATAAGGTACCCAACCTTATCCCTGTACTATAGACCGTTTAGGCTATTACTTGAACTTGATTCATTCTTATGTTACTACATAAAGTTCAAGTTTTCATAACATAGCTCGGAGTTCTTAGTTTATTGGATTTGTGGTTATTTAGACAAGATTAATACATATATAATCAATAACACTTTATTGAAAAAGAATAACTCTTTATTTACAAACAGTTATCAAATGTTACATTTACTATCTACGAGTTTTAGGACATAAAACCCAACAAACTCTCACTTGCACTAAAACTCTAGTGAGTGGAATGTATATGCAATAAAATTACCAAAGCAACAAAATGTTACAAAATAATCTATATATACTATGTAAATTCTTTTACATGATATGCAAGAAATAGTTTAGAAAAAGGGAAAAAAATAGATAATTCTTGGGATTCAAAATGGTATTTCCTTGACCTGTGAAGTACATTTTAGTTGAGATCATTATGTTAGTATAACAAATGTGAGGCATGAGAATTTGAACTTCTGATTTCAAAAGAAGAAATACATGTTATTTACCACTGAGCTATATTCATATTGACGAGACTAATTATTGGATGATTGGGAATCTGTTTAGAAAGATAATAGATTTTAAAATTGACATTATGACATGTTTTATTGAGATATTTTTGTTGACTTATTTTTTTTTTAAGAAAAAAAGAGTTCACAATGTGGTTGCTAATCATTGAGGCGTTTATAGAAGAGTATTCTCACTAATTATTGAACTTCTTATAACAATGATTTTTTCCAAGTGTATCGTCGACTTTCCTCCTAAACTTTCAATTTTAGTAATTTTAACCTTAACCTTATATAAGTTTGGAAATTTTTATCATTTGTTCAATTTTCGCTAATATTATCACACTAATTTTTTAAATAGAAAGTAAAAATCTTCGAGAGTGCTCACCATTTCAAACAAAAATAAGCCTCGAACAAAATTAAGTCCGACTAATCCATAAGATTGATCATTGAATGAACTCCCAAAAACTTAATATATCGTCCAACTTAATTTTGTGTTGTTTTATGCACATAAGAATATATTATTTAACGATTTATTAGGCAAAATTAGTTTACTAAAGTTTGATAAAACTTGTAAAGTGAGGGAAGAAATTGCTAAGGACGAGGACACGACACAGATCTCCACAATGGTATGATATTGTCCACTTTGGGCATAAGCCCTCGTGACTTTGTTTTTTGTTCCACCCAAAAGGCCTCATACCAATGGAAATATCTGTCCTCTCTTATATACCCATGATCATCCCTTTAGCCAATGTGGGACCTTGGTCGCACTCCCAACAATCCTTCCCTCGAACAAAGTACCACCGAGCCTCTCCTTAAATAGTCATCTATCCGTCCAACTCTCTAAACTTCACCGATTTACCAAGAGTTCTTGCTCTTATCCAGGACACTTTCACCAGAGTATACCCGCCTACCCAGAGCTCAACCACGGACCTCCACCATGACTATTTAAAGGCTCACAACTTCTTTGGTCGCACTCCCAACAGAAATTCATCTTTGTTTCTCAACACCAAAATTTTACACTCATCTTGGCACATAATTAATCATAAACTTGAAACAACAAACAATTTCTCTATAGCTGCATCCAATGAGAAAGAAATATCTCAAAAACCTTCTTTATTAACTATACTTTTACACATACAACTATCTTTACCAATAATAGAAGCCACATAGTGGTGGATCTCGAATTTTATGTTAGGGGGCACAATTTCATGTAGGATTAAATAACTTTAGTCCATGAACTTTTAATTTTTTTTTTTTTTTTTTTTTGACAACCATGAACTTTTAAACTTGTGTCCACATAGTTGATGAACTTTAAAAAGTGTCTATGCCCTTGATTCTTTTATTTTGTGTCTAACAGATCCCGAAACATTCAATTTTGTATCCATTAGGTCTCTTTTGTACTCGAAAATTTTAAAAATTGGATGATATATATGAGACATAAAATTTAATTTGTGTCTAATAGGTTCCATTTTGCATATTTTTTAAAAATTAATGTATCTATTAATTATAACTAGAAGTTTAAGGTTTAATTAGACCAAAATTCAATTTTATATCTAATGAAATAGTTAATTGTATGTTTTTTTTTAGTTCAATAAATCGAGGGGTTGAGTGATTGAATCATTAACCTTTAACATGATAATTAGTGTCTTTATCTACTGAATTAAGCTTAGATTGGTTGATTTTAAAAAATTCTCAATATATCTAAAACCTAATAGAGAATTCATAGATCTATTAAAAAGTTTTAAGAAACTTATTACACAAAACTAGTATAATTTGTCCAAAGTATACTAAAAATTAAAATAGAAGGTAGAAAAATAAAAATTAAGTGTACTAAAAATTATAACAGTATAAATAAAATGAAAAGATGGAATTTAAAGAATATATAAAACAATTTTTTTTTAAAAAAATCAAATATATAAAAATAAATAAAATCAAAGAATATATAGACAAAATGAAATTCAAAACAGCATTTGTGAGACTGCAGAGCAAAATTTATGAGCCCCCAGGCCAAACCTTGCCAACAAGCTAATGAAAAATTTTAATATATTAATGGAAAACATAATACATATATATAAAACTCAAAATTTCAGGGGGCACGTGCCCTCTCTCGCCCCAATGTAGATCCGCCCTTGAAGCCACATTTGGGTTGAAGGAAACGTTAAAAATATAATATAACTTGTGATTTATTTATTTTTAACAAAAAGAACTCCCTAGTGATTAATTTCTAAAGTTCATAAATCATTCCTACTTTGAGCATATGCTTGTGAGGAATATCAAACACTTGATCAGTTTTCCCCAAATTCCTCTTCAAGAAGCTATATGCATAGTCTATCATAATCCTCTTTCCAAAGCTAGCTCCCTTTTGAGCAACCACCTCAGTTTCCCCAATCAAGTGAACAACTCCATCCTTCCATGCATTTGCAACTCCTCCAAATCCTTTCTCATCTTCACCTTCAACTCTCTTGTCGTCTCCGTTTTCGCTGTTGGACAATTTATTCTGTTGTTCTCTTTCGAACTCCTCCAATCTCTCAAGTAATATCCTCTCGAATGATTCTTGTCCGGTGTGGACGTCTGCGTACCCGTATCTAACGACGCAACGAAACACGTCAATCTTCTTGGCTTCTACTTGACGAAAGAGGAAACGTTCTTCGGCCAAAACCTAGTTAAAAACATATGCACAGAAGTCCAAACATTCTCATAATTAACCTTGATGTAATGTTCATGTTCTCTCGTTTCCTGTTCCTGCTATATATATATATATATACGAAAAACGAGAAACAAGAAACGAAAAACGAGAAACAAGAAAGTTTATCAAATGAACCCTAAACGGACCTTGCTCACAGGAAGCGATTTAATGGTGACGAAGACGAGCACAGAGTGCAACGCAGGCACGTGCTCGACGTAATGCCTGAAGATGGGTGGGATGCCTTGAACAAGGTCAGAGTAGAACAATGCCACGCCAGGAATTCTTCTAAAGCTGGTGGTATTGACGACCTCATTGAGCTTTTCTGAGGAGATTCTGTGGTTGAGCTCATAAAAGTACTTTTTCCTAAAGACACTATTCCACACATACATTACAGTCATCAAAACAGCTGCAAAAGCCAAAGGGAGATAGCCTCCTTGGTCGAACTTGTAAAGGACTGAACTTAGATAAATCAATTCAACACTACCAATGATGAGGATGTAAGTGATTATGAAAAGGATATGAGTTTTCCATATCATCACCATTATCAGAACTAGGAAGGAGGATGTGAGTGTCATCACAAAAACCACTGCTATTCCTGTTGAACAAAAAATGGTAAGTTATGATTACTGCTATCTAAGTCCCTATTTGCATTTGGTTTTTAGTTTTTGGTTTTTTAAAATTATGAGTGTTTCGCTCCCAATTTCCTTTCAATATGGTTTTCGTCTTTGTTAAGAAAACACTTGAATTCTTAGCTCAATTTAAAAAAAAAAAAAAAGAAGTTTTTGATAACAATTTTTTTAGTTTTCAATACTTGACTTTGTTTTTGAAAACATGGAAAAGAAGATACATAACAAAACAAAGAAATTCATAGGTGAAAGTAGTGTTCATAAAACCAAAAACTAAAAACAAAATGATTATCAAACGGGATCTAAAAAGTTGTATAATAAAAGAAATGAGATGTGTTTTTTTTTTTTAAATAACGATAAGTTTAGGTTGGTTCATAATTCAATCCAAAATAATTTTAGAAAAACCCGTAAACTCATGACCCACATGGACAAAGCGAAGAAGGTAGTTAAGAACAATACAAAAAGTCAAGACTTCAAAGTATTTTTTCCTCTAATTTGCCTCCTAAATTTTCAAGATCATATATATAAAAACTTAGAACACACAAAGTTTTTCTCCTCTTGATGAAAATTTCTAACTCTACCTCTGACGAGAGAATCAATGGTTCAAAGCGAACAAACTAAATTTTGAGAAAACCCCATGAACCAACTAAATTATAAAACTTTTTGATATTCCAATCCAACCGCCCATACAAATGATGGGGTTACCCTAACAAATGAATTGAAAATGATTTGCATATGCATAAGATTTCAAAAAGAGATCATCTAAACGAGACCAAAGAAAAGGGCATTTTACCATATGCATTGCCAATCTTTGTAGTGTTCTTGAAGCCCCAAGTGACACCAATACAAGCCAACATGAGAAGGTAATTGATCTCAGGAACATAAACTTGGCCTTCATACTTAGCAGATGTGTGAACCACTTTAACTGTAGGAAAGCATCCAAGTGAAATTGACTGTTGAATTATAGAGAAAGTTCCTGAGATCATTGCTTGGCTTGCTATGATTGATGCTGAAACTGCCAACACAAACATTGGCCAATACAGACTTCCTACAGTGCACAGACAATGATGATCATTTCATAGGATTCTCCAAAGTTTTTTTGTAGTTTCATTTGTTAATTAATGATGTTTTTGTACCAGGAATTGACTTGTAGAATGTGTCTGAAACTAGATCGTTATGCTTGCGAAGAAAGGAGCTTTGGCCTACATATGCACAGACTAGAGTTGGGTAGGCCACTGCTGACATGCTTAGTTGGATCGATCGCACGCTGAAATGCCCAACGTCAGCAAACAATGCTTCGGCTCCTGTATTTTTGTCGACGGATTAGGTCATTAGGATACGTTTAACTTTGTGTATCTAACAGGTCTCTCTACACTTCAAAATTAAAAGTTTAAGGATCTACAATACAAGATACTTTTTAAAGTAAAGAAACCTATTAGACACAAGTTGAAACCAAACTGATTAGCAAACACGTACAACGACACACACATTTGGCGATTATCATTAAACGAAAATTTTAAAAGAGAAATTAAAGAAAGCTGCAAAATTAGGGGGTGTGGTAAGATTTAAGAACCTGTAATGGAAAGAACAGTGCCACCAAGAGAGATCCAAGCATCCTTTTTGTTCCTTTGGAAGTAATGAACAATGTACATTGGATTTAAGGCCTTAATCACAGATGGGTCGTATTTTATGAAGTTGTAAACACCGATCCCACCGATGAAACCAAACCAAATGAAGATTATTGGAGCAAAAGTGTAGCCAACTTTGTCTGTTCCAAATCTTTGAACCATGAATAGAAACACCAATATCCCTACTGATGCCCAAACAATCGTACCTGCAATATGTACCGTCATCTTTTGATCAGACATAAATGGAGTATTTGAATTTTTCTTTTCATTCCATTGATCTTTCTTATTTCTAAAGTAATAATTTTTGTTTTAAAAGAAAACTTAACAAAAAAAGAGAAAAATTATATTAGTCCATGAATTTACCTTCTGTCAATTCAGGGTTAGCTTCCTTGATCCCTCCCACAGCAGATAAAACTGAAGTCATAAATAAATGAAAACTAAACGTCATCGTTTGACCATATAACCCAAATCTACATAATAATATTCTATTCTTTTTTTCCAAAAAAAAAAAAAAAAACATATAAATACTAAGAAGAGAGCAGAGGAGTAAGCAAAGAAGAACCTGAGATACAAGGAGTGAGAACGCCATCGCCAATAACCATGGAGGTTCCAAGCATCGTCGCAAACAGAAGAAACACCTTCGCGAAATGGCTCTCCTCCAGCCTCGACTGGATCTTCGAAGCTCTCTTCTCTCTCTCATTTGGCAAACTCAACTGGTAATTCGACACATCTCGATCTTCAATCTGTTCGTTCGGAATTAGCCCTAATTTCGCGTATCGACAGATCAAAGAGTACAGCGCAAATGTTCCGCCTGTGTAAATTCCAATTCCAGTCACGAATCGATCGATCAAAAATCGAATCAAACAAAAATCAAATCGAATCGAATCGAAGGAATTTGGATTTACCTTCTCCGTTGTCGTTGGCTCTGAGAACGATGAACACGTACTTGATGACCGGAAGCAGAGTTATGGTGTAGAAGATCAAAGACAGCGCTCCTAAAACGTCGTCGTTGTGCTTTATTCCGTCCGGGAACGTGCTGGAGTAGACGTACAGCGGCGACGTTCCGATGTCGCCGTAGACTATGCCCATGCTCTGGAATGCCAGTTGTAATATCACGCTCCATTTCTTGTTCTGCCATTGGACATAAATGTATACACAATCAAGAGCTAACGAAATGGAGAATGAAAAGAAAGATGTAGAGTTAATAGAGAAGACCTTGGCGTCGGAGTGATGAGGATGATGACCGTCGAGTTTTCGAGACTCTAAATCCAAGGAGTCGTATCGTCGGAGCTTTTGAGAAGAAAGAGACGAAGGCGCAACTTCTTCTTCTTCTTCTACGTCGACATCGGACGACATGTCGGGAACGTCAGCCGGGGACACTTGTGAAACACCTGAGATCCGATTAGCCATTGCTGAAGAAAAGCAGAGAGAAATTGAATCAAGTGACCAAATAAAATGGGCTTAGAAGTTGTGAAGAAGAAGAAGAACAGACAGCCTCCTATATATATGGAAAATACAGACACATTTTACAGCATAATTAGAAAAAAAGATGAAAAAACAAAAAAACTAACCTCCCCTCTTTAGCATTTAGCATTGATTTTAATCAGTCAAAGCTTTGGGACCCTGAATTTTCCAAGTTCATCGTTGTAATTAATTACGATTACATGTTTACTCGTTGAATTTTGAAATACTAATTAACCACAAAAATGAACTAAAAAGATCGAGAATATGGATCATGTGAAAATGTTTTTCACTTTTGTTACAAAATATTGTTTTTCTTCTCTAATTTCTATTTTGAAGGCACTTTTTTCTTTCTAAAACACCGTTGCTTTAAGATATTAGATATAGTCGAATTGAGCCTAGTTTAACGGTAATTGACATGAACTATCTCGACTAAGAGTTTAGAGGTTCGAATGTCATCGCTCACATTTTATGACCGCGTTGCCCCTCCAGGCCAGCCAGATCGATTCCCGCTCTCGATACGTGCTTTCGCTTCCCGAACACTTTTCTAATTTTTTTAATGGCTTTTAATCGATTCGCGATTCTCGACGTCGTACTCTCGCTTCTCGAACCTCCTCGGTAACTTAAACGACGCTGGCACTTCGGTCTCATCACTTTAATTCCTCGATACTTGAACGACGCTCTAACTTCTCTCTGTTCACTTTAAATCTGCGGTTACTTAAACGACTAAACCGGCCTCTCACATACACGACTAAACCCTCTCACATACCTCTCACTGAAACTTCTGGGTTGCGTCTCTCACTCCTCCCTCTACACCAGTGTTGCCTTCTGGAGTGGTTAAAAATATAAAATAAATTAACTCCAAAACACTGTGCAAGCATACACAATCTGCAGCAAGTAATAAGTATTTTATCGTATCCACGAGGTCTTGAATAGCCTCACTCTATCTATTTTGTTTTAGTTCTTTGGTGATTTCAAGGTTGGTTAAATTGACTGAGTTTTTAAAATGCTGGAACAAAGGAAAAGATAAAGCAGAAATGTAAACGAATAAATGAAACATATTGGAAACATACACTGGTTAAGACTTCTGTAATTGTTGAAAAGATGATCTAGCAATTCTATTGATCAAACAATCTCTCGCAGTCTTATCAGCAGGATCCTGCCGGAACTTTGAATCTTTTGGAATGTGTGTTTCAACTCCAATGAAGTTTTACCGATCAATCCTTAGGCAATTGGCTATCCCTAGCTTAACTGCGGGCG
Organism: Luffa aegyptiaca; assembly: GCA_017139565.1. Classification (NCBI taxonomy): domain Eukaryota; kingdom Viridiplantae; phylum Streptophyta; class Magnoliopsida; order Cucurbitales; family Cucurbitaceae; genus Luffa; species Luffa aegyptiaca. Next base: position 3,714,654 of record CM029396.1, read on the forward strand.
TCCACCAACTACAAAGGTCTAACATGATTACAAGCCACACAACTCTTAAATCATCCCTGAAACTAAGAGAAGTTATCCATACCGGCTGGTCAGGCGGGCACACAATAGAATTAAGAACAACAAGTAATCAAGATGCCCAAAGATAAAAAAGAATCACTAGATTAATAAGAAATGACAATTACATAATTCTTAACCAATGCCTAAAGTAAATTAGTTCATGGAAATAAACATAACTCGCATTACAATTTGATTAAGCACATCCATCACTACAAACTCTACAAGAAAGTACTATCCTTCTTGATGAAATTCGTAGAAATGGTCTTCTAAGGTCTCCAATCGGTGTTGAATTTTAATCGGCCTCCAAAGAATGAAATGAATTGACTTTAGACAGATCTACTCTCTTTTATAGGGTGAAGTCCAATCTAATTAGGTCAAACATATGACACGTGGAGCTCTCTCCAAGCCTCCTAAATCCGAGATCAGAGCTGGAAATGCCACCTCATTTAATGAATCACGTGCAGCTCACGTGGTCAGTTTTGCTCACAGCTTTGTTGGATCAACAAACTTTGCTCTCTTAATCTGCTTAACATTTATTTTTCTGCAAAAGAACTCCAAAGCATCAATTCTTATAATTAGGCTAAAACATAATATATTCACCTAATAACACACCCACATGGCACAAATAACATATAAATCATCATAGAATAAGGTATAAATAACTCCCTTTTGGAGAGTTATCAACGATCGAAGAGGGAGAAAGAGAATCGTTGGTGTAGAAGGAGAAGTGAGAGGTGCAGCCCAAAAGTTTCAGTGATGAGAGGTATGTGAGAGGGTTTAGTCATTTAAGTAACCGCAGATTTAAAGTGAAGAGAGAGAAGACAGAGCGCCGTTCAAGTAACCAAGGAATTAAAGTGATCAGACGTTTATAGGGAGATATTGGTCATTGTGGTAAAAATTCTTAAGAGGGTGTTTGGCACAAGGAGTTGAGTGAAGTTGAAGTTGAGTGGAGTTAATAACTCATCTCAATTCCTTGTTTGGACGAAGAACATACAACACCTAATTGTGGGATCCACAAATTTATTAACCAATTACAACACACAATTATGGCCCCATAAACTTTTTAACTCCTATTCCAACCTTTTATTATGAGCCCCACAAACTTGTTAATTCCTACTTCAACTCTTAAGACAAAACAACTCCAGATTTCATAATTAACTTCAACTACTTGGACCAAACACTCCCTTAGAAACACTAATACACATCTGGCTACAAGTCATATGATGACATATTAATAGAAGAGTATTCTCACTAATTATTCAAGTTCTTATAACAATTATTTTTTCCAAAAATCAATTTATTCTAAATTTGGTATGGTGGATCGACTTTCCTCCTAAACTTTCAATTTCATCAATTTGAACATTAACCTTATACAAATTTTGTAATTTTTATCATTTGTTCAATTTTCTCTAATATTCTCATACTAATTTTTTAAAATAGAAAGTAAAAATCTTCCAAAGCTCACCATTTCAAACAAAAATAAGTCCAACTAATCCATAACATTGATCATTGAATGAACTCCCAAAACTTATAAGTTAATATATCCAACTTAATTTTGTGTTGTTTTACGCACATAAGAGTATATCATTTTTAATGATATTTTAGGCAAAATTAGTTTACTAGAAGGTAAAAATTGCAACACTTATCCAAGTTTAAGGTGTAATTTGATGAAATTGAAAGTTTTGATACAGCTTGTAGAGTGAGGGTAGAAATTCATCTTTTTTTCTCCTTATCTTAATAACTATTAATGAATCGATAATTAAAATTCAAAAGAAGAATACAAATTAAATAAGGTGATGAGTCTTCTCAAAAAAAAAAAATAATAATAATAATAAATAAGGTGAGGAGTTTTGTTTTGTTTTTTTTTTTTTTTTTTTTTTTTTTTTTTTTTTTTTATTTCAGTTAGGTGAAGAGTTAACAAGATAGATATTGAATCCAATTATATGAACCCTATATAAGCAATATTGTTATTGATTTTTTTTTTTTTTTTTTTTTTGTTGAATTTAACAAGTGTGGAGGTGGATATCAAACATTTCAAATAAGTATCTTATAATGAAACAACGTTGGAATGTTGAAATTGACATTGTTGAACCAAAACGAGCATAGTTCAGTGGTAATTGGCATGTACGATCTTCAACCAAGAGGTCAGAGGTTTGAATTCCCCACTCTCAAATGTTGATCAACTCAAAAAAAAAAAAAATGGACGTTGTTGACAAATTCTATCTTTAATGTTTCCCTGAAGAAACTTTTGAAAATATGAATGATCAAATGTTGTCAAAAAAATAAAAAAATAAATAAAAATATCAAATCAAATATCACTTTTATGTTGAAATGACAGTTTAAAGTTGGGCTAATTCTCTCCTTTTTGGTGCGTTCAAAGCAAAGCTTGATATTCAATAATTTCTTTATTTGTTTTTTTTTTCAAGAATTTGAACTTTTGACCTCTTGATCGGTGATGTATAATTTAACCAACTAAGCTATACATATACTTTGATTGACTAGGTCCCTGTTGAATTATTAGGAGTTTATCTTTTCGCAACTCGCTATACAAGCGTGTTGTGATTATTGATAGCTAAACATGATTTAGCTGCATAAGCATGCAGCTGGATATTTCTCATGGAATGCGTCTGTTGAAGGTTGTTGCTGGCAATGTGTCCAGCACGTGCTTCAGGCTAAGTGGTGTAACTAACTCTCTCTCTCCATACCTGAAAGCGCGCCAGGTGTCATGAAGATAGCTGAAGAGTTGTGGCTTCTCAAATTGCTGAACAATTTGGGAATTTCTGAGAAATTAATCTTCTTCGTCTCCAAAGAGTGAGCTGTGAGTGTGAGCTTGGGTAGAGGTAAAATCGAGAGGTTTTGGGTGTGAGATTTTCTCTGTAAAGGTGAGCTTTCTCATCTGGGTGAGAGTGAGTGATTTCAGCCTGCTGTAATCTGTACAAGAGGTTGGTGAGTTGATAGAAGGCGATGGAAGCCTCATTGATGTCTTCATGAGAGGTTCTTCTTTGTAATACTCATGACAGTGACTAGGAGTGGATGTAGAACCTTTGTATAAAGGGATCGAACCACTATAACTCTCGGGCTCTCATTTCTCTTTCCCTTTACTCTGTTATTTGCTTAAGTGTTGGTATGTGGTCTCTGGTTTTTTGAGGAAGTCTCTGGTAGGATAGTTCTTGCTGTGCTAGGTTGAATCTCAACAAGCGGTTGGCCATTGGCTCTTTATTTGTTTCCATTCGTGTATGCTTTCATACAAGGTGGTCTCAATTCATTAATCTTGATTAACATTAACTTTTTACAACAAGTTCTCTATCTCTATATATAGCTGCATGCAATGAGAAAGAAATATCTCAAAAACCTTCTTGATTAACTATACTTTTACATACAACTGTCTTTACCAATAATAGAAGCCACATTTTGGGTTAAAGGAAACTTTAAAAATATAACTTGTGATTTACTTTTTTTTTTAAAAAAAGAACTCCCTAGTGATTAATTTCTAAAGTTCATAAGTCATTCCTACTTTGAGCATATGCTTGTGAGGAATATCAAACACTTGATCAGTTTGCCTCAAATTCCTCTTCAAGAAACTATATGCATAGTTTATCATAATCCTCTTTCCAAAGCCAGCTCCCTTTTGAGCAACCACCTCAGTTTCCCCAATCAAATGAACAACTCCATCCTTCCATGCTTCTGCAACTCCTCCAAATCCTTTCTCATCTTCACCTTCAACTCTTTTGTCGACTCCGTTTTCGCTGTTAGACAATTTATTCCATTGTTCTCTTTCGAACTCCTCCAATCTCTCAAGTAATATCCTCTCGAATGATTCTTGTTCTGTGTGCACGTCTGCGTACCCGTATCTAACGACACAACGAAACACATCAATCTCCTTGGCCTCTACTTGACGAAAGAGGAAACGTTCTTCAGCCGGAACCTAGTTAAGAACATATATGCAGAAATCCAAACATTGTTATAACCTTACTTGAGGTAATGTTCATGTCTCTCATTTCCTGTTCCTTATATATATAACAAACAAGAAACGAAAAATGAGAAACAATAAAGTTTATGAAATGAACCCTGAACGGACCTTGCTCACGGGAAGTGATTTAATGGTGACGAAGACGAGCACAGAGTGCAACGCAGGCACGTGCTCGACGTAATGCTTGAAGATGGGTGGGATGCCTTGAACAAGCTCAGAGTAGAACAGTGCCACGCCAGGAATTCTTCTAAAGCTGGTGGTATTGACGACCTCATTGAGCTTTTCTGAGGAGATTTTGTGGCTGAGCTCATAAAAGTACTTTTTTCTAAAGACACTATTCCACACATACATTACAGTCATCAAAACAGCTGCAAAAGCCAGAGGGAGATAGCCTCCTTGGTCGAACTTGTAAAGGACTGAACTCAGATAAAGCAATTCAACACTACCAATGATGAGGATGTAAGTGATTATGAAAAGGATGTGAGTTTTCCATATCATCACCATTATCAAAACTAGGAAGGAGGATGTGAGTGTCATCACAAAAACCACTGCTATTCCTGTTGAAAAAAAAATGGTAAGTTATGATTACTACTGTCTAAGTCCCTATTTAATAATCATTTGGTTTTTGAAAATTATGATTGTTTCGCTCCCAATTTCCTTATAATGGTTTTCGTCTTTGTTAAGAAAATACTTGAGTTCTTAGCACAATTTAAAAAAAAAAAAAAAGTTTTTAATAACATTTTTTTTAGTTTTCAATACTTGACTTTGTTTTTTAAAACATGGAAAAGAAGATACATAACAAAACAAAGAAATTCATGGGTGAAAGTAGTGTTTATAAAACCAAAAACTAAAAACCAAATGATTATCAAACGGGATCTAAAAAGTTGTATAATAAACGAAATGAGAAGTGTGTTTTTTTTTTTTTTAAATAACGATAAGTTTAGGTTGGTTCATAATTCAATCCAAAATAATTTTAGAAAAACCCATAAACTCATGACCCACATGGACAAAGCGAAGAAGGTAGTTAAGAACAATACAAAAAGTCAAGACTTCAAAGTATTTTTTCCTCTAATTTGCCTCCTAAATTTTCAAGATCATATATATAAAAACATAGAACACAAAGTTTTTCTCCTCTTGATGAAAATTTCTAACTCTACCTTTGACGAGAGAATCAATGGTTCAAAGCGAACAAACTAAATTTTGAGAAAACCCCATAAACCAACCAAATTATAAAACTTTTTGATATTCCAATCCAACCACCCATACAAATGATGGGGTTTACCCTAACAAATGAATTGAAAATGATTTGCATATGCATAAGATTTCAAAAAGAGATCACCTAAAAGAGATCAAAGAAAAGGGCATTTTACCATATGCATTGCCAATCTTTGTAGTGTTCTTGAAGCCCAAAGTGACACCAACACAAGCCAACATGAGAAGGTAATTGATCTCAGGAACATAAACTTGGCCTTCATACTTAGCAGATGTGTGAACCACTTTAACTCTAGGGAAGCATCCAAGTGAAAGTGACTGTTGAATTATTGAGAAAGTTCCTGAGATCATTGCTTGGCTTGCTATGATTGATGCTGAAACTGCCACCACAAACATTGGCCAATACAGACCTCCTGCAGTGCACAGACAATGATGATCATTTCATAGGATTCACCAAAGTTTTTTTGTAGTTTCATTTGTTAATGAATGATGTTTTTGTACCAGGAATTGACTTGTAGAATGTGTCTAAAACTAGATCGTTGTGCTTGCGGAGAAAGGAGGCTTGGCCTACATATGCACAGATTAGAGCTGGGTAGGTCACTGCTGACATGCTTAGCTGGATCGATCGCACGCTGAAATGCCCGACGTCGGCGAACAACGCTTCGGTTCCTGTATTTTTGTCGACGGATTAGGCTATTAGGATACGTTTAACTTTTGTGTATCTAACTGGTCTCTTTAAACTTCAAAATTCAAAGTTTAAGGATCTACAATACAAGATACTTTTTAAAGTAAAGAAACCTATTAGACACAAGTTGAAACCAAACTGATTAGCAAACACGTAAAACGACACACATTTGGCGATTATCATTAAACGAAAATTTTAAAAGAGAAATTAAAGAAAGCTGCAAAATTAGGGGGTGTGGTAAGATTTAAGAACCTGTAATGGAAAGAACAATGCCACCAAGAGAGATCCAAGCATCCTTGTTGTTCCTTTGGAAGTAATGAACAATGTACATTGGATTTAAGGCCTTAATCACAGATGGGTCGTATTTTATGAAGTTGTAAACACCGATCCCAGCGATAAAAGCAAACCAAATGAAGATTATTGGAGCAAAAGTGTAGCCAACTTTGTCTGTTCCAAATCTTTGAACCATGAACAGGCACACCAATATCCCTACTGATACCCAAACAATCCTACCTGCAATACGTACGGTCATCTTTTGATCAGACATAGATGGAGTATTTGAGGCCCCGTTTGATAACCATTTCATTTTTTGTTTTTGGTTTTTTGGAAATTAAGCTTATACACAACTACTTTCACTTATAAGTTTCTTTACTTTAATATCAACCTTCTTCCTTGTTTTCAAAAATCAAGTCCAATTTTGAAAACAAAAAAAAAAAAAGTAGTTTTCAAAAACTTGTTTTTGTTTTTAGAATTTGGCTAGGAATTCAAATGGATCCTTATCAAGGATGAAAGTCGAAATTTAGGAGAAAACAAGCATAATTTTCAAAAACCAAAAACAAAAAACGAAATGGTTATCAAACGGGCATGAATTTTTCTTTTCATTCAATTGATCTTTCTTATCTTAATTCTTAAATATATTATGCATGTAATGTTAACAACTATTTCCCCTTAAAAACTCAAAGAATAATAAACGATTGTTTAATGAAATATATTATATTAAAATAAAAGAGATTCAATTTCCTTTTGCATTGGGTTATTAATATTTTCTGAAACTTCTACACATAGTTTGAAGAAAACAATTTTTTTTTTTTTAAAAAAAAAAAACCCTTTTTAAGAAAATTATGCGATACGTTTTCTTTTTTCCTTTTTTGAGATAATGGGATATGTTTTTCTGTCTCTCTTTCAAATATTTGGTCATCACCACGAATGTATGAAGCAAAGTAATTTCTTAAAATGGAAAAATATGTTGTATTTTTTCCCACTTACCTAATTTTTGAAAACATATTTAGAATTTTTTAATTTGTCAACATTTTTCCAAAATAGAAAACAATTTTTGTTTTTTTTTTTTGAGTTAAACAATATTTCGGGATGAAGAATTTAACTCTTTGATCGAGAGTAATGTCAATTACTACTAACCTATGTTAATTTTGACAACAAATTTCTGTTTGCCTAGAATGAAAATATCACACTTTTCTTTGATTTATTGTTTTATCCATCTACTTGAGTTATGAATAGACATGATAACCTCAAAAATTATGAACTCAATAACAGATTAAGAAACAAAATCATAATAAGAAAAATAAGTAAATGCGTTTCAAAAAACTAATTTTATGGTTTTTTTTTTTTTTTTATTATTGTAAAAACATTTTTACAAGTTAAAAATAAAAATAAAGAAAAAAAAAACAAAATCCTAATAAACTATTCGGTTTCTAACGTAATAATTTTTTTTTAAAAAAAAAACACTAATAAAAAGGAGAAAAATTAGTCCATGAATTTACCTTCTGTCATTGCAGGGGTAGCTTCCTTGATCCCTCCCACAGCAGATAAAACTGAAGTCATAAATAACAGAAAATTAAACGTCGTCGTTTGACCATAACCCAAATCTACACAAATGGACCAATAGTCGCACATTTATTTCAAAAGTGTCTATTTTGTTATAATTTTATATTTTTGTCAGCTCACAACTAGATATTAAAGGAGTTTAAGAAGTCCATTTACGTATTTGTCTTTACCGGTTGACAGAAAAAAAAAAAAATATAACACTAAAATAAATTAATAAAATAAGAGTTACCAAATTAAATAAGGGCATTTAAAGAATAATAAAAATTGAATTAATGCATGAAATCTTATCATTGATAAATTTAAAAGATTAAGACAAATTTGAAATTAATGGGTTAAAAGAAGCTCATCCATGATTATTATCTTAACAATCAACAACTACATTTTATTTATTAGTTTAAAAAAAAAAAAACTACATTTTATTTATAAAATTAAGTAAAAAAAGGAAAGATCAACATCTTCATAAAAGAACTTCTAAAAAAAAAAAAAACACTATATAAAAAAGGGTGGAATATTCTTTGTAGGTTCCAGTCCTATGTGAGTTCTTTTGTCTTTGACTTTAGTCTATGAATTCTCATTTTATTTCATACTTTTATACTTTTAAAAGGTCTATTTTGAACTAATTGTTTTGGTTAAAAATATTTTGTTTCATATTTTTCAACCACAGATTTAGCACAATATTACTAAAAAAAATTTCTTCAAATATTGTCATGGTCTTGTACCAAAGTTTTTTTCATTAGGTAGAATTTGATTTTCTTTTTTTAAATATGATGATAGAATTCGAGTTAGAATTTTGTAAATAGAAACTAAAATAGTCACTTTAAAAAAAAGTAAAAGAGCCAAAATAAACTTGAAAGAAGTGAAAGTGTGTTTAGAATAACTTTAAAAAAATGCTTTTCTAGCAAAATCAATTATTCTATAAATGTCAAAGTACCATTCATCAAGAGGTCAAAGGTTTGAATCCTCACACCCACAAATGTTGATGTACTAAAAAAAAAAAAAAATTGTTCTATAAACACCCTTGAAAAAATTAATTGATTATTTAATTAAAATGTATTTAATACATCTTCTTGAATTATTTTAGATGATGAAAAGTGTGTTTTATTTTAATTTTAATTTTAATAAATAAAAAACACTTTAAAAAACTGGATCATTGTAAAAACTATTTTTGGTGAAATATTTAGAGAAACAGATTATCCAAAAATGACTTTGAAAAACATATTTATAATTAATAGAATAAAGCATGATATAAAAATTGTTATTTAAAACTGTAATACATAAAAACATTTTTATTAAATTTTTTTTTTCAAAAAGTGCTTAAACTAGTAACTAAGTACTCGTCAACATGAGCATAGCTCAACTGGCATCAAGCTTGTCAAAGTACTCCAAACAGATCCTTAACAAACTCGGGGCCAAAATAAACCAATGTTGAAAACACACACCTTTTCTTGTTATTGGTTAAATTACAAATTGTTCCTAAAACTTAATTTTTTATTTGAAATCTTTTCAAGTGTTTGGGATGAGCTAAAAAAGTAACGGATTTAAAATCAGTTGTGATTTCAAACCGTGTTTTCTTTAACAAATTTTTCTACTCCAAAATGGTCGGATTTTGCAGGATTTCAAACTTAAAAAATTATGTTTCCAATTTTACCCATAAAGATTTTTTTTTTTCTTAATTTATGACCCCTACTATAGTTGACTCACCTACCAATTTGTTTTTTCTTTTCCTTTTTATATATTGATTCAATTTTTTTTTTTGCTCCATCTATATGTATATTTTTTTTTTCTTTTTTATGTTTTCATACACTAGTTAGAGAAGAAATCAATCAAAAAAAAGTTTTCTGCAGAAATTTTTCAAAAAAAAAAAAAGTTTTCTGCAAAATTATAAGGGACATAATAGTAAAATGTTATACTTTCTTTTCATTTCTTATGGACATCCAAACATAAGATTTTAATTTTAGTGATTTCCAATTATTTTGGTTCCAAACACAAATAGGAATTTAAAATCATTTCTATCTTTTAAAATCATTCGCTAAACGAAACATTAAGGAAAAAACTCATTATATAAAAGAAGAAATCAAAAATAAAAAACTAGAACCAAAATTAAACATTGTCAAAAAAAAAAAAAAAGAACCAAAATTAAACACAAAAAAAAAGGAAAAAAAAATCAAATGAACAGAACAGAAGAGAAGAGAACAGATAGTAAGCAAGGAAGAACCTGAGATACAAGGAGTGAGAACGCCATCGCCGATAACCATGGAGGTTCCAAGCATCGTCGCAAACAGAAGAAACACCTTCGCGAAATGGCTCTCCTCCAGCCTCGACTGGATCTTCGAAGCTCTCTTCTCTCTCTCATTCGGCAAACTCAACTGGTAATTCGACACATCTCGATCTTCAATCTGTTCGTTCGGAATTAGCCCTAATTTCGCGTATCGACAGATCAAAGAGTACAGCGCAAACGTTCCGCCTGTGTAAATTCCAATTCCAGTGTCACGAATCGATCGATCGATCAAAAATCGAATCGAACAAAAATCTAATCGAATCGAATAGAAGGAATTTGGATTTACCTTCTCCGTTGTCGTTGGCTCTGAGAACGATGAACACGTACTTGATGACCGGAATGAGAGTTATGGTGTAGAAGATCAAAGACAGCGCTCCTAAAACGTCGTCGTTGTGCTTTATTCCGTCCGGAAACGTGCTGGAGTAGACGTACAGCGGCGACGTTCCGATGTCACCGTACACTATGCCGATGCTCTGGAATGCCAGTTGTAGTATCACGCTCCATTCCTTGTTCTGCCATTTCCAACTTCAATTTCATTGGGGGCTAAATATATACACAATCTTCCTTATACGAATAATTTTTTAATATTTTAATCAGTTGAGTTATGTTATGCTCGTGTTTAGAAAATGACGAAATTATTTTGAGGGATTTTGCTTCTTCGACTTCTAAGAGGACAAAGTTCTCGACCATGACCTCGATTCTATCTAAATTGAGGAATTAGATAGGTATGAGTGATTAAGAGGTTCTATGAAATTGGAGATGCCATTGTAAATCTCTTAACTTCATAAATCTAGTGATAAACTCCATATGTTCAAATATGTAATTTTTAAGTAGGACAATATTCTCGACCATGATCCAAATTCTTCAAATTGGGAGATGGGATGGGAGCGAGAGAGATAGGGAGAGGATCACAAACTCCGCAGCGTCATTCGTCCTAGCATACTATCCATTTCTAATTTAAATGCTACTTGGCACATGAAAACAAGTTTTGTGCGATAGTATGTTAATAAAGCGATAATTGAGCGCTTCTTTTCAAGTGCTTAAAAAGCATTTCGAACAAACCCTTAATCATACAAGATCTCATGGCATACTCAAGAAATTAAAAAAGAATTATAATAAAGAACTTTGTAAGAAAATTCAAATTCCATTATTTTTTTGATTTTAGATTTACTCAATTTGAATATTTATCTCCTGTTTGTTAATTCTACCATCCAAACATTGAAAATTTAGATCTCGTTTGATAACCATTTGGTTTTTCGTTTTTGGTTTTTGGGCTTATGAACACCACTTCCAATTTGGCTTTCCACCTACCTTCTTCCGCCAATTTTTGGAAAAAAAAAAAAAAAAAAAAAGTAGTTTTCAAAAACTTGTTTTTGCTTTTAGAATTTGGTTAGTAATTCAAATGTTCTTTAACAAAAATGAAAACCTTTAAAGAAAAACCAAATAGTTATCAAACGTGACCTTAAAAAAACGAGTATTTTACCGATTAGGAGTGAAATCGAGAATGACCGAAAAAAGTTTTTACAGAGACCATTTGATATATTTAACCGAAAAGAAAGATGTAGAGTCAAAGAGAGAAGACCTTGGCGTCGGAATGATGAGGATGATGACCGTCGAGTTTACGAGACTCTAAATCCAAAGAGTCGTATCGTCGGAGCTTTTGCCATGAGAGCTTCCTCTCTTGAGGCTGAAGATCAGAAAGAGAAGGCGCAACTTCTTCTTCTACTTCTACGTCGACATCGGACGACATGTTGGGAACGGAAGCCGGGGACAGTTCTGAAACACCTGAGATCCGATTAGCCATTGCTGAAGAAAAGCAGAGAAAAAATTGAATTAAGTGACCAAATACAATGGGCTTAGAAGTTGTGAAGAAGAAGAAGAAGAAGAACAGGCAGCCTCCTATATATATGGAAAATACAGACACGCAATTTACAGCATAATTAGAAAAAAAGATAAGGAAAAAAAAAAGAAAAAAAAAAAAGAAACTAATCCCCCCTCTTTAGCATTAATTAAATACAGTCAAATTTTTGGAACCCTGAATTTTCCAAGTTCATCGTTGTAATTAATTACGATTACTCGTTTAGTCGTTGAGTTTTGAATGTTGTGTCTAATAAATGTTCGAACTTAGAATAATTATTATGTTTTTTAATTTTCAATTTTGTATCCGATAGGTTCAATTTTTTAGTCTGATTTGTGTGTTTGGATTGAACTTCAAAAGTGAGATCTATTGAATTATTGAATTTTCAATTTTTGTGTCTTATAGATTTTTGATTTATAAGATAATTTTTTAAGATTCATAAACCTACGAGATACAAAATTGAAAGATTAAACTTTTACATGATATGAAATTCATATTTATTGTCTAATATGCTTGTACATGGATAGGTTAGAGATCTATTAGAAACAAAATTGAAAGTTTAGAGACCAAACATTGAAAGATTAGAAACGTATTTAGACATTTTTAAAAAAAATTAAAGGACTTATTAGACACAATCTTAAACGTGTAGGGACTATACTTGTAATTTAACTTTTATTTTATTTTTGTTCACTAAATTTTTTAATTGCTTTAACAAAATATGTTTGGGTCATATTACTATTATTTTGCCAAGAAAAATATAGCTCTCCTTTGAAATTTTAAGAAGAAAATATATATTTTAAAAGTTTATGAATTAAATAGGGAAAATTGAAAGTTTGAGAATTAACACAAATATATTAGGAGAATTAACACAAAAAAGAATTTTATGTTTTGGAGCAGAGGACTTCTTCCATGCTGGAAGGTTATAGTTGTTTTTGGTCTTTTGGCCCTCCCTTCTGGTTATCCTCTCTTATTGCGAAGGATTTGGTTGTATCGAACGTTTCCTCTTCGATTGGTTAATGAATTTACGCTTTTCTAAAAAAAAAAAAAAAATTAAGAGTATCGTGATCAAAATGGAATCAATCAATTATAAAAGTTTTGAAACTAAAACGATATTTAAACTTAGAAATTTGTTTGAACCTAATTAACCACAAAAATGAAATACTACAAATATCAAGAATATAGATCATGTGAAAACGTTTTTCATTTTCGTTACAAAGTATTATTTTTCTTCTAATTTATATTTTGAGGATCTTTTTCTTTCAACAACAACTATTGCTTTAAGATATTAGATATGACTAAATTAAACATAGTTCAACAGTAATTGACATGTACTGTCTCAACCAAGAATTTAAAGGTTCGAATCCCTTATCCTCCAATTGTGGTTGAATTAAAAAAAAAAAAAAAAGTTTAATTGCATGTTACTAGATAAAAGCTTTTATAATTGTTTTGTTTGATTTCCATCTTATAATTATTTTATTTTAGTCCTCAACTTTTAAATATAAACCATTATTGATTTTGAATATTACCTAAATAACCATTAAAACTTTAATATTATAAAAGTGATAATGTTATTTGGGGAAGGTGGAACCTTTTCATTTGTTGAATAAATTAAGAAAAACAGATTAATTTCTCACCAATCACTATTATTACCTATTATATTTTCCACCCACTGAAAAAGATAACATAGGTATAGTTTTAAATTCATATTCTTTCTTATTATTTTAATAGACAACAAGAAAGAATAAGTTCTTTCAATACATTAATATGAAATAAAATCAATAATAAATCTGACCAAATTTCAAATATGAAAAGTAAACAAACAATAAAAAAAAAATATGTAGTTTTTTTTTTATAACAAAAATGTTAATTAGTCCGTTTTAATTATTTATAATTTGGGAGAAAAATACAAATCTTTATTAACGCTACCGTGTCAAATGTTACCCATTGGCTTTCCAAAATTTTATAATATAGTTTTAGGTACAATAATTGTTTAGACAACGTCATGAAATTATGCATTAGTTATAATACTATAAGAACTTAGGAATATACTTTATAGAAAATCCAAAAAGTAACAAAAAGAAAGAAAAACACTCATGAATATTGTGGTAATGACGACAACTTCTAGATTTTGGGACATCCCTCCAATAAAATATCTATCTATTGATATTTTATAAGTTTAATTTATTAGTTTGATCGTTGGATGTAGATGTTCGTCGGCTTTTATCAGGATTGTAAACTTTCAGACGTTTTATTTCAACTTCTCGACATAGACATTAAATTTTTACTATTTATATTATGATTGTTCACTAGTTACCAACACTAATTATTTTGAGAAAAGGTTTCATATAATAACAAGAATGTTAATTTATGGAGTATTTTCCATCTTGAAGCTTAAACCTAAAACTTTAGTCAAGCTTCTATTATCAAGGAAAAACCCTTTTAGTTTTATTATTATTATTTTTTTTTTTTGATGACAACCCTTTTAGTTTTAAGGTTTTAAACATTTTGATTTAGTCTCTAAATTTTGTGAGAAAATAAAAAGGTAAGTTTTGGTCAATTTCTTGAAAATTTTTAAGAAGATAAAAGAAACATTTATCTGTCAGACGACCCAATTACCTTTCTAAATTTATGTAATTATGTCACACATAAATTTGTTATTAGCTAAATTTAATAGTCTGGTTAAAACATAATATCCTCGAATAAGAGGTCAAACATTTGAATCTCCTAACCATATATGTTGATTTTTTATAAAAATAATAATAATAAAAATAAGAAAATAAAAAAATAAAAAAGGAAAAATGCCTTTTTGGTCTTTGAATTTTGAAGAATATGTGTGTTTGGTTCCTGAGTTTTTAAAATATACCTTTTTAGTCTCCGAGTTTTGAGAAATAGGTTTAAAACCTTTTTAGTCCTTGATTTTTAAGAAATAGGTTTAAAAAGTCTCTCATATTATTTTTTCAACATTTTTTAATTAATATTTTTTTTAATTTCTTAATTTAAAATACTATTCAATACAAAAAAATTAAAAAAAATATTAATTTAAAAAAGTTGGAAAAAAATAATATGAGAGACTTTTTAAACCTATTTCTCAAAACTCAATGACTAAAAAGGTCCATTTTGAAAACGTTTTAAACCTATTTCTCAAAACTCAAGGACTAAAAAAGTCTGTTTTGAAAACTCAAAGATCAAACGCACCTATTCCTCAAAACTCAGGAACCAAAAAGGTTTTTTTTTTTTTTTAAAAAAAAAAAAAAAACTAAAGGACTAAATTGAAACTTGGTCCTATTTAATAACCATTTCGTTTTTAGTTCTTGGTTTTTGAAAATTAAGTCTAAAAACTCTATTTTTATAAAACTAAAAAAAAAATAGTTTTCAAAAACTTGTTTTTGTTTTTAGAATTTGGCGAACTCAAATGTATCTTTAACAAAAATGAAAACCATCATAAACAAACATAATTTTAAAAAACCAAATGATTATCAAATGAGATCTTAAATAAAACGGACCAACGGATCACTTTTTAAAATGAGATCTCGTTTTTATTTAGTCAAATCCCGAGTTTTTTTGCACGTGTGTAGTCAAAGTTTGACCACAGCTCACGTGCGATCTGTGTGGGAGTTATCACGGGAATGAAATGAAATGATGGGTCGCGGATTTACCATAAAATCTTCAAAAACGTACGCGTTTTCATTAAATGCCAAAAAGCCATTTATTCTTAATATTGTCATTTTTTTTTAAATGAATATTGTCATTTCTTTAAACTTAGTAAATCTCGAATATTTAAATTGCCATTACAAAATTATTTTTTGTAAATCACTTTCGTGTATAATCTTATACTATATTATATGAATCATGAAACATGTTATATGGACAAAATTTTATATTCCTAGTTTGTCTTTTATTTTATACATGTTTCTTATATTGTCCCTTTCCCAAAAGTAAATTATTAAGTCTTTTTTAATCATTATTATTTTTTAATCTATACCTTAATTTTAATATTAACCCTTTTCAAAAAAAAAAAAAAAATCTTAACCTTTTAATTTCATTCGGTTGAACTTTAAACTTAAACTAGTTGCAACAGTCTTCTGACTCAAGAAGCCATGAAATCCGATACGATGCGCTCTCAATCAACTGGATTTGGAGGGGATTGTGCATCTCTGTTTTTTTGTGTACAGAATTCTTCCTCCTTGGTGGAGGAATCATCTGTTTGTTTTTTTGGAGATTCTGTTTTGCCTGGTAAGCTCTCCTCCATTATTATCGAGGAGGCATGGCAGTTGAGTCCTTAATGAAGCATTATTTTCAACAAAAAAAAAAAAAAAAAAAAGTAGTTGCAATTGTGCTATAAATTTGGCATGGTGGTAAATGACAAATATGACTAATGCATAGGAGCAAAATAATCCATTTCCATCATCAAATGTATATTTTCGAAACAACATGGTTTTTAGGTACATTTTATGATTTGTCATCTCGTAGGACTCACACTCATTAATGCATTGGATTTAGTTAAAATCTATTGTTTGGTATAAGGTTAATAAGATTGATCAATCAATTAGAAAAAATAATGATCGAGATAGATGTTTGGGAATAAGTCTTAAAAAGTTAGCAAAGGTTTATATGATGTGATTTTCTTCCATTACAAGCATACTATATTATTCAAATGGATGCACAAGTATACATACACACAAATGTTGCATCATTTTAAGGGATACTAAGGGCCCGTTTGGTAACGTTCTCGTTTCTTGTTTCTTGTTTCTAATTTTATTAAGAAATCTAAGCATTTAATAACTATGTATGTTTCTTGTTTCTCATTTTTTAGAAACACTCCCAAAATTTGTATAGAACTTTTGGGAACAACTAAAACTAGTTTCTCCTTTTTTGTTCTTGTTTCCAATTTTTTCCAAACATAAATAAGAATATAGGTTTATTATTATTGAATGTATAGGTGTTAGGGTCATAAAATTCTATTTTTCTTTATTAAAAATGAAGAAACGGAAACAAGAAACGAGAATGTTACCAAACGGGCCCTAAATAACTACTTCAATAACTATTTTTTTTAAAACAAAAAATAGTAATAACACTTTGCTAAAGTTGTGGTGGTAGATTCTCATTTGAAAAAGTTACCACTTGCTAGGTTGTAGAAAAGAAAGAAAAAAAAAAACATGGAAGAGGAAATAAGTATTTTTGAGTTTTGATTCCATTGAGCAAATCAACTCATTGTTAAAAGGTTATTTATCCCTTAATTTTAAGACAAGCGACTTGGATCAGCAAAAACTCATGATATTGGCTTATAATTTTACAAACGAAAATTGTGACAAATGACTAAGAAAAAAAAATCCTTGTTTTGATTCTCGGCTAAATTAGTTTCAATTTGTGGAACAATGTAACTGATAATTTACAAATGTCCATTTTACCCATGTATACTATTATTTTTTAATGTAGTTTTTTCTTAGTGCGATTTTTTTAATGTAGTTTTGATAATAAACAAGTAAATAAATTTAGTTAAAAAAGTACCTAATACATTCCTAAGTATTAAATGGATAACACTTTTTAATCATAAATTTATGTTAGTCACTATTATAGAGCACTTATGGTAAGATAAGTTTGCATGAAAAGAACTTCTATCTACTTGTGCATACAAATACTAAAAAAGTAATTATGAAAATAAAAATATTTATTTTATAAAATAATTACTCATAAAATCAAACACAAATTAACCTAAACTTTTTAATCTATAGTTGTAATATTACAAATTATTAAGTTTTGGATTGTTTAGATCATATTACATTTTTGCCAAAGCGAGCTTAGCTCAACGGTAATTGGCATGTACCCTTGATCAAGAGATCATATTACATTTTTTTTTGGACATTTTCAAAAACTCCTAAAATACTTTAAAATGAAGTAATTGATCATCTTAAAGTATTACCCCAAAACCGTGGCATAAATATGAAGTTGAGGTAAAGGGTCTAAATTAAAGTTAAAATTGTCAAAATAAGCATAGCTCAACGGTAATTAATATGTATTCTCTGATATTCCATAAGATCGTATGTTCGAATTTACCATCCTCAAATGTTGTTGAACGAAAAAAAAAAAAAAAATCAAGAGAAGGTAAAATCATCCACAGGCTATGATGGTGGGCTCCAATGCAGAGGAACTATCTCTCTCACACATTTCTGAACTAATGCTTTTAACTCCCTCCTGCATCCACATATCAAAAAATGTGTTTAACAGGTTTTTCAACTTTAAAAAATATCTAACAGATCCTTAAACTTTAAATTTTGTGTACGATAAACCTCTAAGCCTTTTATCTTGGTGCTTAATAAATCTCTACTTAAAAGCATTGTGTTTTTAAATATAAAAACCTATTAGACACAATTGTTATAATTCATCGAGTTCAAAATTTTATTAGACACACTATTGAAAGTTAAGATATTTCGTATTTATTCAACACTTTCTAAAGTTTAGAAAACTATTTAAACACGACTTAAAAAATGCTGGGGGACTAAACTTGTAGTTTAATTTAAATAAATTGAAGAATATCAATAGTTGGGGAAAATTGAAGAATGAAGAATAAAATACCTTTGCCAAGTTCCTAAAATAGGTTGTTGTGTAACTGCCCGTAGGGAACAAAACCTCTATGATGTCTGCCAGTACCAATTGGGGCTGTGAGATTGCTCCGTCGAACCAATCTAATAAATAAATAAATAATTACACATAAATAAATATATATATATATATATATATATAGAAAAAAGAATTAATTTTAACCCTAAATTTGAATAAGTAGTAAAATTAGATTAGTTTAAATCTTTCCTAAACTTTAAAAAATGTTTATGTAGACTATAATTTTGGTATTTGTTATTAATCTACTATCAATTTTGGTCTTACACAATACATTCTTCAATTGGCCTATTTAGCCTGAAAACATACTTACATCAACGTCATAATTTACATATTCAAAGCCATAACCATATCATCCATTCATTACAAAATTGACTGAAAAATAATAACAATATATATATATATATATACAGAAGTTGATTAACGTTCTTTACATTTTATGACAAAAATAAAATAAGTTCAAAATTTTAAAAACTAAAATGAGATTAATATAAAAAAACTAGACACACAATAAAAAAAAGTTTTTTTTTTTTTTTTTATAAAAAAAAAACAAAACAAAGTAACAAGATTCTATACTAAAAAAAAGGCTAAATTATAAAAAAAAAAAAAAAAAAAAAAATACCCCTGAACTATGGGTTTTGTTTCAAAAATGCCCCTAAACTTTAAAAAGTTTCAAAAATACCCTTGAACTTTACAAAACGTTTCAAAAATACCCTTGCAGTTAATTTTTGGATGGGAACTGTTAAAACCATAAAAAATACTATTGTCGAAAATCTAGTCAAGCTCTTAGAATGATGTGTTGAAAGAGAAGAAAAGCTCCTAGTGTATGAATGCATGAAAAATAGGTAAAACTTCTCATTAATTTTCATGAAATAAGAATTTACGGTGGGATAAGAAAAAAAAGAAGAAACATTTTCTAGTAAGGTTGTTTTTTAAAATCTTTTGAAAGTTAAAGAGTAGTAATGAAGCTAAAATTTTCAATGGTTTCTATCCAAAAATTAACGACAATGATATTTTTGAAACATTTTTTAAAGTCCATGGGTATTTTTTGAAACTTTTTAAAGTTTAGGGGCATTTTTTAAACAAACTCCATAGTTCAGGGACATTTTTTATAATTTAACCAAAAAAAAAAAAAAGATTTTCAAACACAGGTAAAGAAACATTCAAATAGCCCAACTAAAAGAAAAGAAACTAAACTAATCCAAGATACTAATATAATCAGTTATTTACAATAAGTTCTCCATCTAATGAAATTTAAAATACAAAAAATAGAGATAAAATTGATTTTAAAATGTGGGTTTTTTGGTTAATATTTTGATTATTTTAAAAGAATTATTTAAAAAAAAAAAAAAAAAAAAAAAAAAAGGGTTTAGGATTACCGAGAGCGGTGGAGTTGTGAAATCGCTTATCGAATCGCCAAATGCTTTGAGAGGAAAGAAAAGAGAGGCAAGATTGATCTTGAATATTGATGAGTTCAAGAAACGTGGACACGTTGTACGCCGTTGGATCTGACGTAAACGTTTCATCGATGATCACCTCCACCGTCTATCTAGAAAATAATATAATCACGAAACTAAAATGAGGAAAATCAAATTGTGACGTTCGGTAAAATTAAGTTTGTAAACACTACTTTTCAAATTATGCGTTCCGATTTAAAATTATTCTCAAACGAGGCTAAAAAGATAACGAGTATAGGGTTAGAACTTACGCATAGGATTCCATGAAAGGCGTCTAAGTCGTCGGGATTAGAGACGTTGTATGTGATTTTGTTGATCGACTCGTCCACATTCTCCCCTCCCGCATCTTCTATGTACTGGTTTTACACGAAAGACATTTTAAACTTTTATAGTTATGACTAATAAAATTCCAAAATTTAAAAAGTGTTTAATAAGTTTCTAAACTTTCAATTTTCATCCAACACAATTTTAATTCTAATAAATTCCTTAATCTATTACACAATTTTTAAAACTTAAAAACTTATTAGAGTATGTTTTGTTTAACTTTTCAAGTGTTTAATTTTGAAAAAAAAAAATCATTTTGAAAAAATTTATAGTGTTTGGCAACCACTAAAAAATGACTTATTAGAAAATGAGATTGATAAATAAACCATTCGGAGAAAAACACTTGAAACCAACTTTTTTAAAAAGAGTTTTTAAGTATACAATAACTTGTGTATAAAAACACCCATGAGGAAATGCAACCAAATATATGAGTATTTAAATTCTAAACAATTTTTATATAAAATGTTTTTTAAAGAATGCATTGTTGAAAAACATTTAAATTAGAATGTATTCCAAACGGACCCTTGGTAATTCAGCAAAGAAAACGAGAGCCGTTCTGAAATAAGTACCTTGAGCTTCAAGGCGTCCTTAGTGAAAGACCATATGCCCTAAAATAAATAAATAAATAAAAAATTATTAACAGTTTATAATGAATTTTTAAAAGGAAGAAAAACAAAAATGTAAAATGTAAAATAATAAAGTATGAATATTGGTATAATTCTTACATCATAGTAACCCATCCAAGCAACTATAGGTTTAAAAGTCTTTCTAGTGGTTGCTATGTTCTTCAGACACATGTAGTTTTCTTTGATCTGCAACAACAACAACATAATACATTTTCTTTTACACACCCAAACAAAAAAAAAAAAAAAATCAAAGTAATTTTTTTTTAAAAAAAATTAATCAAAAGATAAATATAATAAAATATGGTGTATGTAATAATGTAAATGTAGAAATTACTTACCGCAGTGTAAATTTGATTGGCTCTTGATTCAAGATTTGCAAAAACTCCCAAAAACTTTATCCACTCTGCTCTCTAAAATTTACATCTATTAGCAAAGAGTTAAAAAAATACAAAAAAAAAAAAAAAAATCCCCTTTCTTTAATTCATTCAAAGTAGTATTTTTGTCTAGTTCAACCCTTAGGGTGAAAGATCTAAACCTCTGACCTTACGGTAGAAGATATAACTTTATAAACAGTTGAACTATGTTCAAATTGGTAGAGAGCATTTACCTAAACTTTTAACTTCTATAAAAGATTACTAATACATTAGCCATATTTTTTTTTTTTTACGAAATTAATAATTTAACTATGCTCAAGTTGCCAAAATGAGTATAACTCAACTGACATAACATTTTTACTAATGACCAAGAGGTTTGTAGTTCAAATCTCCCACCCCACATATTGTAAAAAAAAAAAAAAACATTATGCTCAAGTTTTATATATACCATATATATATTAAATTCAAATATGACTGTAAAAAATAATAGTAATTTAGTTAAGATATTATATCATTGACCCTAATAGAAAAAAATGTTAAATTACAACTTTCAGGATTGTGTCAATTTAATCCATAAACTTTAAAAAGTTTTAAATAGTTCCTCAGACTTTCAATTTTATTTCCAATAGGTCCTTAAACTTTAAAAAATATCCAATAAGTCCTTAAACTTTCACTTTTATGTTCAATAGATCTTTCAACTTTAAATTTTGTGTTTAACAAGTCCTTTAACTTATTTAACATTTTTTTTTAAAAATTCACAAGCCTACTACATATAAAATTGAAATTTTAGAGTCTTAATAAACATAAAATTGATTAATTTTTAAAAGTATCAAATATATCAAGAACTATTAGACACAAAATTAAAATTTCAAAGACCTATTAGACATTTTTAAAGTTCACAGAGACACAAAATTGAAAGTTCAAATATTTATGATATAACCGGAAGGTTCTAAGAACTAAAGTTGTAATAAAACCAAGAAAAAAAAACAAAGGAACAAAAGAGAAGAGATGGATTACTTGCAAAGGCGTATCCTCGGAGGAAGGGAGAAAGGTGGCAAAATTGCAGGACTGTGGTTGGTCCACGTCAGCAACGAAGTGAGCCGAAAACTGTGCCAGCTGGCGTGTTTCCGTTTTATTAATAATTTGAATTTCCCCTTTTTCGTATTGCTTCAAGACGCATTCTGACGTCACCCTCTCCGACGTTATGCCCTTCAAGCTTTCTAATAACCCTAGTAGCTGCTCCATAATTCCATAAACACAATTTTTCATTTCAAAACTAAATTATTTATATTTTATCAAACATTACTATAAATATCTCAATCAATTTATATCAACAACAATAAAATTCATTCTTTTGGATAAACTTTTTTTTTTTTTTGAAATCTGGTTAAGAATACAATTGTTCCTAAACTTTTAGAGTTGTGTTTAATAGATTATTAAACTTTTAATTTTGTGTCTAATAAGTCAATGCACAAAATTGAAATTTTAGAAATGTATTAAACACTTTTAAGACTTAAGGTCCCGTTCGATGATTATTTGGTTTTTAGTTTTTGAAAATTAAGCTTATAAATACTATTTCCATCCATGAGTAATTCCTTTGTTTTGTTATCTACTTTTTGTAAATGTTTTGAAAACCTAACTAATAAAAAAAATGGTTTTTACATACTTATTTTCATTTTTTAAATTTGGCTAAGAATTTCTGTATACTAATGAAAGATGAAAATCATGGTAAAAAAAATTGTAAGAAAACTAATATGAGTTTTGACATATTTTATTGGTTTTATTACAAGTTTAGTCCCTGAACTTTTAGAGTTGAATCAATTAGATCCCTAAACTCTAAAAAGTTTCTAATAGATTTCTAAACTTTCAATTTTATTTCTAATAAGTCCCTGAATTTTAAAAATGTCTAATAGATCTCTGAACTTTCAATTCTATGTCTAATAGATCCTTTATATATTTGATATTTTTTAAAATTAACCAATCTACTATATATAAAATTGAATCTTATGCCTATCGAGACTCTAAACTTTCAATCTTGTATCTAGTAGGCTTGTGAATTTTAAAAAATGTCGACTAGGTCAAGAATTTATTAAACACAAAATTAATTTGTTGAGAAACATATTGGACACAAAAGCGAAAGTTTAAGGACCTATTGGATACTTTTTAAAGTTCAGGGACCTATTGAAAACAAAATTAAAAGTTCGAAGACCTATTTGAATTTTTTTAAAGTTCAGGGACTAAATTGATACAACTCGAGACTAAATTAGAAAAGTTTGTAAGCTTTAGAAAAAATATAATAGAAAGGATGAAGTAACATACCTCGAAAAAGGAAACTGAAAGGGAACGAACCCATTGGGGAAAGAAGAGGACAAAAAGGAAAAAGGAACAAATGTTAGATGTTGATTTGAAAATTAGTGTACAAATTGGGAGTCACGTGACTACTTTACTAAAAAGTAATCACATGAATAATAACATATAATAAGAATAAGAACATTACAATACGAATATAAAATTACAAGTAAAGTATTGATTTTTTTTTTTTTTTAAAAAAAGAGAATAAATAAATTAGAATGGATATAGAAAAGAATACCTGGAAAGAGGTCGGTATCGACGGAGTAATTAGTCAAAGGGATGACGTAAGATTTGATCCTTGAAGTGCAATACTTTGTTCTTCCCGCCATCTTTGAATTATTCTGCACTTTTTTCCACCTCATTTTCATTTTTAATTTCCATACATATTTATATCAACAAAAATTTCACCATACATACACAAATTATGGTTTTGGATCTAAATTGTATTTTGATACTTGAATTTTGATTATTATTTTATTTGTTTTCTAAACTTTTAAATATTGTATTTCACTACCTAAGCTTTCAATGTTTTTCAATTTCTTTAACCTATAAATTCTGTATAGAAGAGGTCTGGTACTCTTTCGATTTTTAATTTTTCATTAGAAGAAAATAATAAATAACATTCTATCAATGACATATGACTTCAAATACTTATCCTATATAAATGAACAAAGAACATCCCATCAAATGGGGCTTAAAAAAATCATTTTTTTTTATAAAAAAATATTTGATTGCATATTGGCTTGATTTTTGTGATTCCCTGCTACCCTATTAAAATCTTTATAACTAAGAAGGAGAAAGATAGAAAATGAGAATTTTTTTTATCTCTTGTCAAGATTTTAATGATCATGTGTAGGGAGATTCCTACACACAACCAAGTATTGTCTTTTTTTTTTTTTATTTGTGAGACACATAAATACCTTAAATTTATCAAAAAATATTCAGACCTAGCTACAAAATCAAGACAGTAAAATAGTTTCAAAACTCAGAAACTCAATGCCAAAAGGTATTAATTCTTTTTTTTTTTTTTAATATAAAACCTAAAGGTATTAATTCAACATAACCCATATTTTTCCCAAAAATGACTGTTAAAAGTTCATACCATTAATTATAATAATCATTCTTTTGCCAAAAAAAA
This sequence comes from Luffa aegyptiaca, assembly GCA_017139565.1. Lineage (NCBI taxonomy): Eukaryota > Viridiplantae > Streptophyta > Magnoliopsida > Cucurbitales > Cucurbitaceae > Luffa > Luffa aegyptiaca. The sequence continues at coordinate 3,739,442 of CM029396.1, forward strand.
AAAACAATAATAATCATTAAAAAAGAAAACACGTCGTGAAAAGGTTAAACACTTTTACTGCACAAAAAGGAAAAAAAGTAAAAGGACACAACTATCCCTCCGAAACGGGTTGAGTCTGAATCGGGTCGGGTCATCAGAGTACAGAACAGCAATGGCGAAAGCGAAACACTTCTCTCTCTTCACGCAAACATTTTGAGAAATTACAGTGAAAAAGAAGGCGAAGGAAAAGGAAAGGAACCTGAATGAGAAGGTAGCTGTTGCCATCAATGGCGTTCTTAATAACTTTAAAGGACTGTCCATAATAAATCCTGAAATTCACCGCATCTTCAACCTTCGAAACATTCCCGACCTTCACCGCCGCCATCGCCGCCGTGAATCCGCCATTCAACAAGAACGAGACGGCGACGAGGAACACCGACGCCTTCATCGCAAACGGACAAACAAATTAAGCCCTAGAAAAACACAGGGGTTTTGCCAGAGAGAAAGAAGGGGAAAAAAAGTGAAATAGAGAAGAAAAAAGAAAAAGTTGTGTAAGTGAACCCGTGAATGAAATATATATATATATATAAATAAATTTGGTTAAATTATTAAAAATAGATTGGCTTCAAATTCTCAAAAGTTTAATTTTAATCTCGAAACTTATTTTAAAATAAGATATTTTTCGTTAAATTTCTAGACGAAAATGATGTATTTGTATGAGTTTTTATTGTTTTTTCACTTATATTCTAGTCTGTTCACATAAGCAACAATATGTATGCAAATACGTCATTTCTTATCCACGAATTTGATAAAAAACAAAAATACTTTCTAAAATCGTTTTGAAACAAACTTCGAACTTCAAGAATTAAAATGAAATTATTTAATAATTAAAATCTTTGATTTTTGGGGATATTTGTCTTGTTGCTTTGGATTATTTAGCTTTTGGTGGGAATTCTGTGATAGTGGTGATCTTCTTTTTGCACCCACACCGCCACTAACTACCCCATGTGCTTACAACATAGCCTTCATCATTTCTAACTCTTTCCATTTTCCATCCAAATATTCTCGAGATCAAATGTTCAAATTTTCCACCTCACATGTTAGTTAAAAAAAATTTCAAACCCAAAATGTGAATGCAAAATTTTCAATACATTGGAGTTTAGAGTAAAACAAATATCATAGAGAAGTAAAGATAAATGAAAAAAAAAAAAAGTTGTAACAAGAGAAAATTTAAGGGAGATAAAAATGTTTAGATTTGGAAAACATTTTTAAAAAGTAAATAACAAAAGAAAAAAAAAAAAACTCATAGATAAAAGTAATGTATATGAGCTAAATTCTTAAAAAATAAAATGATTATTAATCGAATTCTAAATAATTTCAATATTAATTTCAGGAAATTAAATACTTAAAAGTGTTAAAATTCACTTATGTTTTTTTTTAGCATGTAGGGGTGGGGGATTGAACCTCTAGCCTCTTAATAAGATTAAAAGTTTTTTAGTCAGCGATAATTGATATGTATCATTGATCAAAATGTTAAAGGTTTGAATTTTCCTACTCAATTGTTGTTGAACTTTTTTTTTTTTTTTTTACAATGAGATTAACCATCCATCAAAGTGTTCACATTTATCCAAATAAGAAACGGAGAAATATAAGTTGTGGTTAAGTTAAGGAAAAAAAAGTTGGTTTCTTCTTTTTACACGTATGGTTTGAGGATTGGAACTACAAACTACTTAGTCATTAGTATAAATTTGATGTTAGTTGAGCGGTACTTGTATTGACAAAAATGGTGGTGTCAAGATTACAAGATTTTTTTTTTTGAAAATTCAAGATTACAAGATTTTGTGTGTGTGTGTGTGTTTTTTTTTTTTTTCTTAGGGACATATCTCAGTTTTCATTATCTTGGCCCATATCTAAGTACAATCCAAAATGGATGTCAGAAATAGGCTTTTATAATTATGTCTATGGCCTTATGGCAAAATAAAAATATGACTACTTATTTTATGTTTTCATGATCTTAGATATCATCTAATTAATATATATATAATATGTTAAATGAGCATAGTTCAACTGACATAAAACTTGTACTAATGAATAAGAGATCTATAGTTCAAATCTCTCACCCACATGTTAGTGAAAAAAAAAAAGACTTTAACATAAATATAACATGTCAAATGAATATAGTCAACATAATATGATATGTTGATGGAACACATTTTGATATATATTTTTTTTTTGGGTAAAATACTTTTTTGATCCCTCATGTTTCGAGTCAGTTTCTAATAGGTCCCTACGTTTCAAAATCGGACAATCAAGTCCCTACTGTTCTGGAAATGTTTCTATTGAGTCCCTCTAGGGCTAACGTGGCAATTTAAAATAATAAAATATTGATTTTTAATTAAAATAATAATATAATAATAATAAAATAATAAAATTATTATTGTTATTATTAAAATATAATCATAATAATAATAATAATAAAATAAAAAAATTAATTATTATTATTAAAAAAAACTTGTTTCTCTTCCATCTCCGTCTCCTTCCTCCTTCCCCTTTCTCCTCTTCACTTTCCTTTCTCTTTACTCCTTTAATGGTTGTCGTCGTCTGCTGGTCCGCCACCGTCGCCGGTGCTTCTGCCGCCGTTCGTCGGCGCCGGATACCCATTAACATTACGGTTACCATTAATCCCTCTTCCTTTAAACCCACCACTTTCCTCATCAAAATTCCCAAAATTCGAATGCCTCAGACTCGCATTCCCCAAAAAGAAATCCGAGTGATTAAAACTCGACCCCCTCAGCGTCGGATTCCTCGAAGACTGCAAAGAGTAAATCTCCGCATTCGTCAAGTTCGACGGCTGAGGCGTCAACGAAACCCCTCTACCGCCGCCGTGCGACCGCCGCGAGAAAACCTCTGATTGAGAACTCGCCGACTGAAAGCTCCCAATTTCACCAATCTGCAGAGCAAGAGGTTCAAGGCAAATGAATTCAATTAAGAGGAATGAAAGACCAAGCCCAGAAGCACATAAACACAAATAAAATTCAAACCACAGAGTTTTGTCAAATTCAAAACCCTAAAAACTTTTAAGCATTCAATTGCCTCCAACCCACAAATCAAACACAAAACAGAGATGCAATAAACAAAACAGCAGCAAACAGAATCAAACCCAATGGAAAAACACTCTCAAACCAAAAACACCAAACACAAAACAGAGATGCAATAAACAAAAAAAGAGCAGAAGAAGACGTATTGGAAGAGGGTCCCAAGAGGGGATTCTCCTTGAGAGGCTGAAACGAAAATCGCCCAAGAAAACCGGCCACACACTTATCTTCAAAACCCAAGAGGGGTTTAGGCGGTTGCACACACGAGAGGAAGAGAGGGTGAGAAGAAGAGGGATTCGAAGGAGCTCCGGCGGCGGAGAGATAAAGATAGAAGGTGGGGGATGAGGGGCGGCGGGGAGAAGAAGAGAGGGAAGTGGGGAAAGAGGAGAGAGAGAATATTTTTTAATAATAATAATAATTTTTTATTTTTATTATTAATATTATTATTATATTTTAATAATAATAATTTTTATTTTGTTGTTTTATTATTATTATATTATTATTTTAATTAAAAATCAATATTTTATTATTTAAAAATGCCACGTCAGCCCTAGAGGGACTCAATAGAAACATTTCCGGAACAGTAGGGACTTGATTGTCCGATTTTGAAACGTAGGGACCTATTAGAAACGGACTCGAAACATGAGGGACCAAAAAGGTATTTTACCCTTTTTTTTTTTTGAGAAGGATACTATTTTTTTAAAAGAAGATTTTGATACTATTTTTAGTTATATATTAAAATTTGTATTGATATTTTGTATGCTTACGTGGCACTTATCTCTCTACACTCTCTCTTCCATATATATATAGATTTTTTCCTTAGTCACTCCCACCCTAGCACTTATTTTCCTTTCTCCATTGCCCATATTCATCTCTCTTTCATTACATTTGATGAATAATGGGATGAAAAGATGTGAACATTAATTAAAGATGGCCCAAGGAGATCATTAATTTATGACATTATTTATCGTATAAATCATTTTTCCACGTCACACTATAAACTAGTAGGACCGAAATAGATGATTGATTCAAATCCTATTTTGACAATTTTACTTCTAACTTTTGACGATCTCGATTCTTTTATTTTTTATAACGCCCATTTTGGCCTCTCAATTTGTAAAATACTAACAAAAGTATTGTACATAACAAATATTCTTCAAATCTTTAATACAAATTTATTGACAATATTTCAATAAATTTATTTAGTATAGTATTGTGTTGAAATTTTAATCCAAAAAAATGAGATAGAAAATAAAATAAAGAATCAAAATAGTTTTGACTTTTAGAAGTACATAAACTAATTAAAATAGATAAAAGCGAAAGTGGACACATTAAAAATACAAAGACCAAAATAGATTAAAATGGAGAGTGTCAAGAACAAAATAAGATTTAAATCTAAATTAATTAATATCACACTAGTTGAAAAAGATGCCAAATAAAGTCTATATAACTTGACTAACTACAAATTTAATAAAGACTCACCTAAGAAGCTTGACTTACCCTATGAGTGGTTTTCAATAAACTTTTGACAATAGTCAAATTTTCCTCCTGAAAATATATATTATTTTGTAAATGTAGGTCGAATATTTCAACCATAAACTTATAAAAAACGTTCTAATATCTTAAACATTAAGTTATATTTAGATTGACAAAGTAAAAACTCTCCAAAATAATAACTAGTGAACTTTATGACGAGTCATCATCCTAAAAAAAGAAGTATTGTTTACAGGTTTATGACAATTATTCTCATGATAATAATGTATTAAAAGGATGTTAGCTGATTTATCATAGTCTTTCTCTAAACTACTAGCTCATTGTACTATGGCCAAAGCAAGCATAGTTCAGCGGTAATTGACATATATCATCGACCACGAGGTCAAATGTATGAATCTTCCAACCCCCAAATGTTGTTGAACTAAAAAAAAAAAAGAAGCTCATTGTATTATTACTATTAATTTTTGTTATATTCGCATAGTCAAATATGGTTATTAAAAGGTTAAATTATAAAAAATACTCATGAACTATGAGATTGGTTTCAATTATATCAACTTTCAAAAGTTTCATTTTAATCCATGAAGTTTGTTTCAAAACAACCCTTGGACTAGACATTTTTCGTTAAATTTATTGACAAAAAATGATTTGTTTGCATGAGTTTTTATTTTTTCTTGCATGTATGTATTCAAATCTATTACAACAATATATATGCAAACATGTCATTTTCCGTCCATAAATTTAACAAAAAAAAAAAAAAAAAGTCTTCAAGGGTTATTTTAAAACAAACTTCAACTTTCAAGGACTAAAATGAAACTTTTGAAAGTTCAAGAGTATAATTGAAACCAACCTCATAGTTCAAAAAAGTTTTTTTTTTTTTTTTTTTTTTTTTTTTTTTTTTTTTTTTTTGTTGATAATTTAACCTAAATAAAATCACCATTGACAAAGTACATATACTATAATCTTATATTCCCAATCATCTCCTTACCTTGCCATCCAAGTAAAACAAACTTATCTTTTTATTTATTTATTTTTATTTTATGCACAAACAAACTTATGTTTTAAGTTTTAAAAAAAAAAAAACGTATCTTTTAAATTTTATAATATAAAGTCTCGAGTCGACCGAATTAAAAAGAAATATCCGGTCCCAAAATCGAAGAGCAAAAATAAGGAAATAAAATAAAACAAAATAAAATAAAATAAAATAAAATAAAATAAAAAAAGAAAAAAGGAAACAAATTATTGTAAGAAACTAACGGACAAAGGTTCGCGCCTCTTTCCAAAACGCACCGTTTTGATTCTTTTCCTTTTCAAGCAATTCACCGCTGCCCCCTATAAATACAACGACCTTTCAAAATCTCCGCCGTCGTCTTCTTCAAAAACACAGAGCAGAAACTTTCAGACTCTTCAATCGGAACAATTCAGGTTCTCTTCTTCACAAATTCTCAATTCTTTTTCCTCAGAATCAATCACTATTACATGTTCTATACAACTCTGTTTCTTGATCTCGTTGTTCGTTGAGTTATCTTTCTCTGTGTATCGTTTAGCAAGCTTTTAGGGCATGTTGATTGTTTCTCTGTTGGAGTAGAATTTAATTCCATTGAATTAGGAGATTTAAGTGATTTTCGTTTTGGTTTTGTTGTTTGAATTTGGTAGAAGGCGCACGGCAGTAGGTTTTTCGATGGAGCAGATTCTTTTTTTGGTGATTCTGTTGTTTGTGTCGCCGAAGTGCGAATCGTGGAACTGGTTCTCGTCTTCGTCTTCGTCTTCGGGCTCTTCTTCTATGGGGTCTTTTAAGCGTATTGATGGTGGAAGTGTTTCGGAATTTTCGATTGAGGCTTTTGATGATCAAAAGGGGGTGAGGCGGATTGAGAATGCTAAGAACAAATTGAGTGCGTCTAATTCTTGCTGGGAAAGTGCTTATAGGCATCTATTTGCGGGATGCTCTGAGATTTTTGCTGCGGATGAGAAACGGTCGAGATTTGCTTGGCATCTTAGCGATTGCTTTCAGAAGGATTCTGGCAGGCCTCCTTTTCCTTCTTGTGATGCGAAATCTGCCATGCCCAAATGCCTCAAATACTTGAATGAACATGAACATAGGATCTATCTCGAGTTCTACCTTGAAACTAACTCCATTTGCCATCAGCTACAGTGAGTATCGTATATTATCAGTTACATTACAAACTCTTTCAATTTAGTTCTGATAGTTTTAAAATTTTCTATCTGGTCTCTTTAGTTTGTGTTAAGTTTTAATGTGGTCTTGTAATTTTAAAAATTTTAATTTGGTGTATATTACTTAGTTAAAGCTCATCTAATAATATCCATAAACTGTCTTTGTTACAGTAGAGACAATATGAGAAATTTGATCAACTTATAGAAACCAAATTGAATCTTCTAAAACCATATAGACCAAATTAAAATTAAACAAGAATCATAAGGATGAAATTGAAACTTTTAAATTCATTAAGATTAAGATGAAATTGATATTAAGTTCAAACTATGAGGAATTTGGTCCAATCTTATTCGTCATTTAGATTTGTTTACCTTCCTTGCGAAATTGACATAATATGGATTTGATTTTGGTCTTGTTTCCAGGGCTCATGCTTTCAAGCATGACACAGAGAGGCTGGTGAATGAACTGAAGAGATCTTCCGAAGCTGTAGAAGGCAAGTTAGAAATCATTGAGGAAAAATCGGAATCTTTACTGCAAAACTCATATCAAATTTTTGATTCCTTGAACTCTACTGGTATTCAAATACAAAAAATGGCTCAAACATCAAGAAAACTAGAAGATCACATGGGCATTGTGCTGAAGCACTCTGAAGCAGTTTACGAACAATCCAAGAAGATAGAGACATCCCAATTGGAACTTCAAGAAGGTCAGTTAAAACTGAGAAGAAGTTTGGAGGAAGGGATGGACATGCTTCAGGATTCCTACAGCAACCTCGGCCGGGAGATGGACGGTTTACGAGACGAAGCCATTGAGATTGAAAAGGAGATAGTGAAAGTGGGAGATTCAATGTCTTTGAAGATGAAATACCTGCAGAGCACAGCTGATGACATTGGGAATATGGCAGGGCTTTCATTGGACAAACAACAAGAACTTCTAGATGCTCAATCCACAGCTCTCAATGGTCTTCATTCTTTAAGCAAAGTTCAATCAGAAGCACTAGAGGAAAGCAGGTATATAAAATTAAGGATTCAGAACAGAGTTAGAACATGCTTAAAATCTCTCTAAATTGCTTTGTGACCTGCAGGAGCAAGCTGCAACAGTTAGCTGAATATGGCCACAAACAACAGGAGGAGCTTCTTCAGCGACAAGGACAACTCCAACAACTTCATGATCGTTTAATGGAGAATTCAAAATCAATCTTGGAAGCTCAGGTAAGTTTTTTCTTTAACCCAGATCATTGTAGTCTGTTAATAAAAAGATCAAATTGACCATAACCCATCTGTTTAAGCTTTCGGGTTCAGTGGTGATTTAACAAAAAGTTTAGATATTAAGACAACTATTCTTTTCCATGAGGTCAGAAGTTCAAATCTCAACTCCATGTTTGTTACAGTAAACAAATTGTTAGAAGAGAAAAGGAAAGAAAAATGTTAAATCACTATTAAACTCAAAAGCTTAAGATGATGGTTCTAATCAATTTAATCTTTTTTATTAATACTTTAACATACTCTGAATCTGTTTCTTATGTTTTTTCGCTCGGTTGACAGCAATCATTTGAATCAAAGCAAGCCAGCATGTTCATTGCTTTAGAGAAGCTCTTCACCTTGCACAATGCAATGTTGCTTGAATCTCGACTACTCAAAGTCTTCTTCATTTACTTCACTTCAATCTTCATCATCTACATGTTCAGTAGCACCAAGCAAACTTACACCGTTAGGCCCTGGCTATATATCGGTAACACAATCTTCCATTCAACAAATGTCTTTCTTAGCAAAAATAAGATAAGATCACTAATCAAATCAATTTCTCATGATTTCCAGAGCTGTGTGTTACATTCTTAATCGAAGTGGCTATACTTCGGTTCGAGTCATTGGACACAGAACAGAAAACATGGATCGTAAACTCGGTCCGGACAGTGTTCCTACTTGTTGCTTCTCTCCAGCTTCTACATGCCATTTGCACATACAGGTAAAACCAATACAGAACTTAAATCAAATGAAACCTAACCCATAAATGAAAAACCAATTCAACTCATAATGTTTTGAAAATGGCAGAGACTATGATGTTCTGAACCATCACATGCTACTAATGCTAATGGAAAGGATCAATGGGATACAAACAGAACCAAATAAGTTATCTTGGGACAGTGATAGTGAGGTGAACTGGTCATCATGGATTGACAATGAGTTATCTGAAGATGTTGAAGATCCTGATTTTGTTCTTCCTGAGGAAGTGGGAGAGAATTCAATCACAAGTGCTTCAACTACAAGAAGATACAATCTTCGCCATCGACCGCTTCGTAAGTAATCTATCTCTCATAAGTAGAGGCTATACCTAAATATTTAAAGCTTTACTTTGTAAGATAAAATGATGGCTTCTCCATATATATATATAGGAATGTAATGTTGTTTCATGTATGTACCATTTTTTTACACAGTATACTGAGAAAAAGTAGTGATTGTAAACGAGTTCCATCAATAGTATAATGTTTTGTTTCTCTCTGTTTTCTTTGTCATAAGCTCAAAATTGGGGTTGGATATTGATTATTGTGTTTGAATCCATCTATCAAGGGCATTGGATCATAGTTCGGACAAAGGATTAATTGAACGTTTGGAATGACTTTCAAAGTGTTAAAAAAAGTGTTTTTAAACACTTAAAAAGTCATTCCAAAAAGATACTTGGTTTATATTCTTCATATATACTTTGCCCTAACATATTTGTATACTCTTTTGCCTCGAGACAACCATCACGATGCCACACACAAGGTTTTAAATTTCTATCGATATGGCGATATTCTCATCAATATTTTCATATGTCAATAGGATCGACATCAATATGAGAGGCGAATCAATATTTTTTTTAATATCATATAAAAGTCGATGAAATATAATGAAAATATCAACAAAGTATCACTAATGTAGACCTAATATTAATAAAAAGAAATTTAAATATTTTATACATATATTTTGTGTAGAAATATCCATCGATGTTGATATTTTATCGATATTTTTACCGACGTTTCCATAAATTGAGACGTCGACATTTCTTTCAACACCCACATTTAAAACTTTGGTTACACAGCTGCCATGTTGCTCAAGTTGATTTTAACAATCCGACACCATATTTGATGGATTAAAACATATATCGCTATTTCTTTCTGAGAATTATTATATATTTGTAACATTAAAGTCTAAATACTTTTTTTTTCTTTGGTGACAATGAAAGTGCAAAACCAAACATTCTATAATACATCCAAACATGGCAATACTGCCTTTCTCAAATTTATTCTATGTTACAAAGACAAGAACAAGAAGGAAAGACATAAAAGCAAACAAGAAGCTGAGTTGTTTTTCTTAGCTTCTGCAACGAGTAATGGCGGTGCAACCTCGCTGATACGGGTTAGCTTCGGCCCCGGGTCGACAATTGTAGTAGGAAGAACCTCTCCGAGAGCATGGAATGTTGTTCGCCTTCAACGACTTGTAACTTATGTAACTTGAAGTGGCTAAGATGCGACGATTGATCTCAGAGTCCATGTCAAACTCAACGTTCATCATGCATTCGCTTATCGAACGTCCATGGCATCGAGCTTCGGTCGAGAGCCAGCTAAGACTACGGTCACCACTCATGGCCGTGACTGTTAAAGAGGACGAAGAAGAGACGAAGAAGGCTATGGTGAAAATGAGCATAAGGAAGGCAGGTGGAGAAGAAGAGTTTCCCATGGTTGCCTTCTTCATTCCTTCAACTTGAATTCCAAGTCTGCCAAGGGGAAGAGCTTCTTCTCATTTTAAAGTGTTTTGGTTTCAAGGAAATGGCATTGGTTTTCATTCTATTTACATAGATGCCACTTGTTTTTTTTTTTTTTTTTTTGGGGTCTTTTTTGTGTTCATTTCCTCTATGGAACTTTACAAATTCAAAAAGCATTCCAATTGCTCTGAAGAAAGGTGAAAATTTTGAATATTTGCAAAAATACCCTTCTCACAACCAACCAAGAAAGTGATACAAATTATAATAATAATAAAATTTATAAAGTGCAAAAATGACTTAATAGTGGATTAGTTGGTTATATAGTTGATAAGATTATATTCCAAGTAATCAAATTTGAAAGCCCATTTGGTAGAATTTAGATATCAGATTATCCTTAGTTTTTCAATTAGTAATAAGTAGCATATTTTTATGGATTAAAAAAAAAATATGACCATATTTTAATGCAACCATTTTGATTTGCTATTTCCTTAATTTTACACTTCAAATAAGATTTATTTCTACAACTAACCCATTTCAAAACTGTCAATTTCAATTCTAGAAAACACCCTACATTTTGTAGTGTCCCTTTCTTTTTCTTGTCTTTTCAAAAGAGAAGTTGAGAGCATTATTATAATTTATCACAAATTTTGAAATTGATTTTCAAGTTTCAAATTGCAATTTTCAGTGTGTCTAGAAGTTTGCTTGAAAGATAATGTGGTTGTTCAAGAAAACAAAGATGGCAAAATTCAAGAAAGAAAGGGTCCACCAAAGTGATTTCTTTAAACTCAGAATCTATTGCCCCAATGACCCATCTAATCTCTTTGAATCTTTCAAACACCCAAATCAATTTTATATAGGTAAAGAACCAGAAATTGTAGAACAAAAAATAAATTCTAATCTAAAGAAATCCATTGAATTCCCAAAAAGATCATCTTCTATTGGACTCTGAAGAAATGGAAACAGAAAAAGAGAGAACAATGTGGTCATAGGTTTGGATCAATCATCCATCCTCCAAACACAGTATGATAACAGAAACAACTAGCTAGCTAAGACTATGTATCACACTAGGCATTTAACTCTTGCGGGTGTCGGTGTGGAAATCGAACGAGCAGCGATGGTGATGCCATCGATAGATACGACGCGTTTTCTTCATCTTTCTAGCTTGCTTAGAAGAGCTTCCATTGGTGGTAGCTCTTCAATAATTTTTGGCCAGTCAGGCATCCCCTGCAAATTCATCGCCAAAAATGAGGAACACTTCTACATGACGAAGAAGGTATTACGTGTTTCCATTAGAATCGAGAAGAAAACGTTCATGATATGAACTTACTCTCCCTGATCTTCGAACTCGACCGTCCAATCGCAATATGATGTAGACATCCTCCCCAGGAGTAACCCCTTCAGACTTCTGCTGGTCCCTTATCCAACTAATTCAGGAAACAAAAATGAGCCAGAATCCAGAGTGAAAAAACAGAATATCATATCCACCTCATATGGATTAAACCGAATGATTGCTTTCGAAATATTGGTGAGACGATACAACTTCGAAAGAGAAAAATAACATGTTCTCGGAGATATAATCGCTTATGATCTTTCTTCTTGTTAGTTCTATATCAGTAGATTAGATGATGGAGAGCAAGCTCAGTCAATAAACTAACAAGAAAATTAGATGATGGGAAGCAAGCATTCCAAGGAGACAGGTATACACTTACCTTTCCCATTCTGCTGGAGATATAACCTCAGCCCTGAATCGAATTTCGGCTTTCAACTTCGATTTTGCAGTTATAGACTGAGCTCGTTTCTCAAAATCTTCCTACAAGGGTTCCGTGAGAACAAGAGAACGAACCGATTAACTTTCGAATTTTCTAATTGGGACATGAGCAAACAGCAGCATAATTCAAAATATATCCTTGGACAAATGTAGGACAGGATGAAAATCTATTGATCTTACCCCAATAGATGGCAGAGCAGCAGCTGCAGTGGCTGGAGCACCAAACCCTTTCTTTTCTATTTGGGGTTCCCTCCCTTCGCCCCATATGACAGGAACTAAGAGAACGCCTCGTCTAAGGAGCTCAGTTCTGAACCTTTCTGCTTTTTGGATGGCTGAAGAAACTGTCTCCTTTTTCCCAGCTAAAATGACCTTAAATGCAAGGTAAATAGATTCAAGGAATGTAAAAATGTACATAACTCCGGGCAGTATCATTTATTTCCATTTTCCAGAAAGGTAACATTAAACTTTGGTTGATTATTAGAAACATAAAATTCAATGGAGGACTCATAAAGAGGGTTGGGTGATTAAAGGCAAAATGAGAAGAAAAGAAAACTTCTTAGAGAAGAAGATGAATATCCAAAACATTCCAAGTCAATGAAGGCAGAAAAGAGGCTGTAAAAAACAACCTATTCCAGAAACTCCCACCATTAATATACTTGTACCAATAAACCCTCCCCCATTCCTCTCTGAATCTGTCTCCTAAAATAGTTTGTTGTCTTCCATTTGTCTTCTGAAGCATTATTTACATGATGGATAATCGACTCGAAGGAATAAAGACATGATTAGGAATATTATCAAAGGAAGTCCAGAGGATTTTATCGATTGAACAGCACTGGCAGCCTTAGTAGAAGGGGTAGGGAAATTGTTATAGAAGCAAGAAGAATCAGCACAATTGATAACTGAAATGTTGATTCAGGCAAAAATGGACAAGGGCAAGGCACCAATGAGTTAGGGCATGAAGGCAAAACGGGCAAATCGATTGAAATAACCAGAACTGGAAAAAGAGTGATTGACCCTAGAATATGAAAGTTGGACTTACCATTCATTGATGGAGTCCTCAAGGGGTAAGATGAATAATCATACTCACCGGTCTTACAGTATCTCGAAGCTGTACAAGTTCAACAATCCGATTGGTGGAAAGACGAAGAGGCAACCTCGATAATGTTTCATTTCTTGATATTTGTGCAAGCTGTTCCTCTTCTTTCTTGTTGTCCCATAAGAATAATGCCACAAGAACAACAATACCTGTTAAATGCTGATTGAAAAGTCAGTATTTCAGCTAGCTTATCGTAGTGAACATGTAACTTTTTATTCATATCCCTTCACTGAGCCATGGAAGTTTATAAAAAGTTCAGATGTACCTCCAACATTAACAGCTAAATTTCCAGCAGTTTCCCAAACATCAGGAGCTTGATCACCACCTTGAATAGCACGAAATAACCTAGGTAGAGTAAACAACAATGATATTCCAGCTGCTGCAGATAGTGCCACATAAAAGAACTTCCGTACTCCACGAAAAGGTGCTTGCACTTCACTAATGAGTTTAAGATCTCTTCGAAAACCATATCCTATATCCTCTCCGCCTATCCTAGCCTGGATGTCCATTAAATTATTTAGAGATATAATAAAATGAGTAATTGCAGATCTGTTAATTAAACAGTCATCTATTTGCATTAAAATATCATAATATTCAAGGCGGTTATTGAGAACGAAAACATAAGTTGAAGATGACAGGAGGAAGAGAGTGGCCATTTAGTGATGAACCTCTTCTTGCAATTCCTTGAATTCAGGAAGAGCTCTGAATGAGGCCAAGTCAGGATCATTCAGAATGGTGCCAAACTTCAGGTTATATTCTCTTAATGCAAGACGCAGACAGTCAGAAGCTTTCTTCCCTTCCCCACTACCTCAAAATATCCACAAAGTCACAAGTCATCATCTTTGCGAAATCAGAATTCTAGCTAAAAAGGAAAAAGAGTCTACAAGCAACTTAAAGGTGGCATTAAACTAAGTCCATTATATTAGATTCTTCAATGATTCTGGATCAACGTGAGATGAACGATTCTTCAAACATGGGAAAAAATTTTAAAAAATAGAAGCTACTTTAATAAGTAAAAGATAGAGACCTTTAAGCATACCGATAGGCATGACAACATGCTTTATTGTACAAAGCAGCTTGGGCCTCCATTGGGTTGGGATCCATATTCAGTGCTGCTTCAAACTGGACTAAAGCTTCTTTGACCTGAAAATTTTTTTGGTTCTATGAAGTGTCTACACACACACACATTTCTTTCAGAATAATTGAGGAACAGAACTGGAAAAGAAATATCAATGAAGAAAGAAAATTCTGTTTTACACGAAACACAACATGACTGTATTCATTGATCCCTTCAAACAAATCAATCTCTGAGCATTAAACAAAACTATGAAAGAAACTAAACTTTCATAATGTTCACTAGTATTTATGATCCACAAGAATAGAGAGGCTTGAAAGGCTCTGTGATTCAAGATTGTATCTCATCAGATTGCAAGAGTTGACGAAAATATAATGATAACTGAGTTAGTATCCAAGTTTATGGTGTCATTGGGATACTAAAAACTATTTAGACCATGAGATGTAGCTGTTAAAAAAGCTATTCCTAACAGATGCTTTAAGGCCACGGCCCATGGATGTGTCCGGCAAAAACAAAGAAACTAGAAAAGAACAGAATGACATTGATGCGTATAGATAAAAAATAATAATAATAATTGAAGGACCAAATTAGAAATGATTGTTTCAACAATGTGGGTGGGTAAAGATGTGAGTTGTTATCATATCATAAAGGAACCTGATCTTGTTTCCATGCTGGTGTAAAAAATACACAATGCCTACAAATGAAAATCCTTAGACTCTTCTCCTTTCCCCTTCTGTAATTTCATCACTGTCTTTCTTCAGTCCTAACATTTTCCCTTATTTCTTCTCTCTCACATACTTAATGCAAAGATGGATCAAATAGTGTTCCAGCAGCTGACGTATTTTCTATCAGATAAGTTTGAATTTCCTTTCAAATTGGTGGCTATACTTAATGGTTACAGTAGGTCTTTAAACTTTCATGGACTAAACAGACCAAACCACGAAAGTTTGGACCTGTTAGAAGCTTTTTAAAAGCATATGGACTGAATCGACTCAATCCTGAAAGTTAAACTGAACTCATAATTGAACCTTTTTCTTCTTCTTTTGGATGAGTTCTTAATTGGCATAGCAAGTCTCACTCAGTTCTTACTTATCATGTACCAAAAGTGACCATTCAAGAACATGCTAAGAAAATTCAACTGAAATGCCCAAATTATCTAACAAGTTAAAACGAATTAAAGAATACCCATTTCGCAGAAAGCAGGAAAAAATCAAATAAAAAGGAAAAGAACGCACACCCGTCCTTTAGAAAAGAGCTGGAGGCCGAGATTGACGCAGGACTCTGCAGATCCGACATTAGCTTCAGGGGACTGAGAAGTGGAAGAGCAATACACAATAGAGAGATGGAAATTCCTTTGGGAATTGAAGAGGGTGGATGTGGAGCTCGGTAGCCGCGGCCTGAGAATGGTTTTTGATTTGGGGTTTGAGAGGCTGAGCAGCTGGTGGTACAGAGGAAGAGAAGCCATAGCCATGGAAAGTTTTGCTCGCGAGTTGGGGACCTCACATGGCCGAAAATCAAATATATCCGAACAAGGGATGAAATAATCTGTCAAAACGATGAATGAACTGCGCGTATAGAACAGAGGAGTTCGTTTTCCACCTATGAATTTATCTTATCCTATATATAATTGATGACAAATATATATGGTTATCGGGATACAAGCTTTATACCAATGAAGTCATACTTTTGTTGACCGTAATCTAATTGTTTTGTTACCATTGATGGTTGGACTACGTGCTTTTATAGAGAGATTTGATATAGCCTTGTGTAAAGCACAAATATGAAATAACTATACAGATTTTTACACGTGTCAACGACAATAATTGAGTGCATGAAGAAATAATTCCAAGGGTGGCCAAACATCTAATCTCTTTGAAATCTTTCTTTTTGAAAAACAAAAATTATGATAAGATTTTTAGGTTGGTGGGACATTTCCCCCATTTATCCTTATCTCCTCGTAATCGAATAAAGTAAAAGGATAAGAAAGAGGTACAATACACTGCAATACATAACTGGAAAGATAAAGAAAAACAATAAAGATAGATGGGATATGTCTACACGATCTTCAAATCTTTCATCCTTATCTTGATGCAATGAGTCAACAAGAGCATAGCTCAACCGACATAAAGTTGTGTACTAGTGACCACGAGATCTGTGGTTCGATTCCCCTCACCCCACATATTGTCAAAAAAAAAAAAAAAAAAAAAAAAAAAATCTTGATGCAATGAGGTGATGATGTCACCCAGCTTCTCCTAAATAGTCTGGATTGAACTCCCTTACATCGACAGTATTGATCTTCTTAATTTCTTAGGAATCTGATGCATTTGGGTCTTACTCGGCCTCCTCGCCATTACTGCTCTGAGCATCCTTTTCCCTTGAAATAATTCAATCAATTGGGTGTGGTAGTCTTATCCTATCTGGATTCAATCCTCGCTATCCGGTTGGTTAGTCCACTTCAAAAGCTTGCTATCTCCACCATCCCCTCTAATCGAAGATCAGAATGATTGACGATGATATTGTACAGACTTAACAAAACTATACAAAATGTTCAAAACATTTTATTTTATTTAAATTTACTTACTAATCATCTTGGTTGGGAATCATAATAAGGATCTAAAATGTTCGAAATTTGCATACGAATCATATTCCTCATCATCTTCGACATCATTGACAGATGATTCTTTTTTTTTTTTTTTTTTGAGAGAACATTGACAGATGATTCCGAAGCTACCAACTCATTAATTATCATGATATGTAAATTTATCATCAATCAATTTTAACAATCATAAATAGAAATGATATTATCGAAAAATATTAGAATGTGAAGGACTAAATTAAAATTTTGGATAATATGGAATAAATTAAAAATTGAAAAAATAAAACATCCAACATTATGTTTTCAAACTAATGACAAAAATATATATATATATATATATTTTGGTGAAAATGGTGGGGTCAAGTGCACCACAATCCAAACTAGCTCCACATATACTCCAATGATATAGGTACTACTTCACTCATTGATAATTATTTAAGAATGATATGACATCTAGCAATACAAAAAAATTATTTATAAAAGGAAAAATTGCACAAACTACACTTGAACCACGAGGTTTGTAACAATCACATCCTTGACTTTGTAATTTGATCAAACAGTCATTTATACTTTATTAAGTGTTTCAACTCCTTTTGTTCGTTATATTGTTAAATTACCATTTAATTAGACTTCACAAGTGTGATTCATATGTGAGTAGAGGAGGACAAACTTATCATTGAAGACCTTAAGTGGGTGACTTCTCTTTCTAAGTTGTATAGATTGGACAACATCATCACGACTAAGTTAGAGATGGAAGTTTCAACTACGGTAACTGCAAACTCTTTGGTCTTATGAGGTTTCTTCTTTCTCATTAAAAAAATATATATATAAAAAATACAAAGTCCAAATAACATCCACTAAATTAAAACATTCTAGGCTTCTTTTTCTAAAATGTAAAACTTTTTTTTTTCTTTTTTTCTTTTTTAGATCTGTAGATAAACAGTATTTAACAAAGAACATCATTTAATAGTAATTTAACAGCAACTAATAGAAGGGGTTGATTGCAACATAGAACTGATTGAGCAACCTAAAAGTTCAAGAATGTGATTGTAACACACCTCACCGTTCAGGATTGGTTTGTGTAATTTTCCCTTTACAAAATTCATAGTATATGAACATTACCTTTAATTTTTCTTGGATAAAATGAAGAGATTACCTTAGCCTATCTATTTCATTATCATTCATGATGTGTATAATAACTTGAGAATTTGTTTTTGAAAGCATATTCCATGTTTACATGAGAGCTATGAAAACTCACCAAGAAGTGACCACTTGAAATGCTTGTGCTACATGCCATTTAGTTAATGAGTCCATAGATGTGAAAGTTTCCCAAGATTGTAAATACCATATTTGAAGTAGTGGAGCAAGACTTGAGTGAAAAGTTGTAAGCTAGGGGGTAAACAACCAAAGAAAATAACAAGTCTCTACCATTTGAGTTAGTCATTTCGAGTTGGAAAATGTACTATATATAAGTAATAGGCGATGAATAGTGATTATATGATTGTTAATCTGATATGAGACATGTAAATATGGTCTTAAATATCCAAATAAGTACATGGTAGTTAGATTTTTTTTTTTTTTTTTTGAGTACATCGACATTTGGGGTGGAGGGATTCGAACTTCTGACCTTCTTGGTCGAGGATATATGTCAATTACCTCTGAGCTATGCTTGCTTTGGCACATGGTAGTTAGAGTTGAAAGACTTTGAAGTTGCAATTCAATAATATAGTAATAGTAACCCACTTCAAGAGTCTACGATAGATGTAGGGTCTAGGGGGCTCGTTATTAATTTGGAAAGAGTTATGTATATCAATATAATGTCATAACTTAAAACATATAATTGTGTTTTGTATTATTGTTGGCAACAGGACTGTAAGCCCCCCTTGTGCATCTCGAGTTTTTTTTTTTTTGAGTACATCAACATTTGGGGGTGGGGGGATTCGAACCTCTGACCTCATGGTCGAGGATACATGCCAATTACCGCTGAGCTAAGCTCGCTTTGGCTTGTGCATCTCGAGTTTGAGGCTACATTTTAGGGTTTTTTAATATTTATAATTCTTTTTCTTTAATATATTTTTAGAATTTTATTCTTGTATCAAATATAAATTAAATAAATAAAAAACATACACGTATACACATACATATGGGCACGTGCATCTCGAGTTTGAGGACTTGAACCTTGTTGAAAAAATATATGTTTTAACCAGTTGAACTTATATGTTCGTAGATTGCTTACGTATAAATTATTTCTACGAAATTTTAAATGAACCCTCCAACCCTCCCAACCACAATTTTGGATCCGACATTGTCAAGACTGTAGTTAAAAGTGATTTTTGTTGCAATATTGAAACGTGCAAGAAATGGAGAAGATGAAACTTTCTCCAACTTTGAGAAATGAAACGGTAACTTTATGATAGTAATAGTAGAGATTCAATAATCGTATTCTAATGATTCTTTAAAATTAAAAATAATAATGTTTTAGGTTAAATTTGTGATCCCAACATGAAAATAGTTGAATTGACATAAAGTGAAGTTTAAATATCTCACCTAAGATGGCAGATGTTTTTTTTTTGTTGAGTACATCAACATTTGGGGGTGGGAGGATTCGAACCTCTGACCTCATGGTCGAGGGTACATACCAATTACCGCTAAGCTAAGCTCATTTTGGCAGGACAGATGTTTTAAAAGATGTAAGATGTTTTCTTTTTTAAATTAAATAGTAGAAATAAAATATTAGTTTCATTTATTGTGAAAATGGTTAGAAGTTTGGAAGAAGAAGAAACTAGCCCCCAACAAAGTCCACTCAACACAATACGAAACTATTTTAGCCATAAAACAAAGTGATTTTTTTTTTCTAGCCATCTTTAACAATTCCCCCAAAATCTACATAGAACTTATAATGCATGACAAGCCAAGAAGGAAGGAGAGAAGCAATTGCCCCTAGTTTCTTGTAATTAAAAATTTTGTATATAAAATACTTGAGATTTATATTTTTTTTCTTTATTCTCTCTAAATTTTTAGAATCAAAGATTAAAGGTTCTGTTTGGAATACATTTTAATTTAAATGTTTTTCAAGAATGCATTTTAAAAAAAAAACATTTTGTATAAAAATTGTTTAGAATTTAAACACTCATATGTTTGGTTACATTTCCTCACAAGTGTTTTTATACACAAGTTATTGTATACTTAAGAACTCTTTTTAAAAAAGTTGGTTTCAAGTGTTTTTCTCAAAATGGTTTATTTCTCAATCTCATTTTCTAATAAGTCATTTTAAGTGGTTGCCAAACACTAGAAATTTTTTCAAAATGATTTTTTTTTTTCAAAATTAAACACTTGAAAAGTTAAAACAAACACATCCTAAATATGCAAGTAAAATTGTCCTTTCCTAAGAAAAATTTTAACTCTACCCATGCTATAATGTCATTTGTTATCTTGAAAAAGAAAACCCGAAATTAAGATATCATAATAGTTCGGTGCAAGTCGGATCAATTCAATTTGATCCTTTTACTAGTTTTAAAAAGTCGAATGGATGAAAATAAATAAAATTTATCTAAAATTGAACTTTTTTTTTTTTTACTTACAAAAATTGAAAAGACCTTTGTAATACTTCAAACCAATTAAGCTAACTCAATTGAGTGTTGTAGTCTTCTTCTATTATCATGAAATTAAATTTTAAGTTTAGTTTCTCTATAATGATATCTAATAAGATAATTTTTAAAAAAATTTACAATTGAGTCCAATACAACAACTTGAAATTTAAAAACATATTTTCAAAGTTTGAAATCCTTTGAGATCAACACTAAAAATCCAGATTTTTTTTTAAACAAGTACATTTAACCAACAATACTTGACTGTATATTGGTATGTAGGGATCTTTCAACATAGCCTATTAAGATCTTGACAAAAAAAGAAAGGTAAAAAATGAGGAAAAAAAAAAAAACAATACTTTATAGATATCTCCCAGCATACCATCCTAAAAATCTTGACAAATACGAGAAATAAAATAGTTCTCATTTTTTTAGCTTTCTCTTTCTTAGTTGCTAACATAACATTTATCTATTTTAATGGTAGTATGCATGCAGGAGATCCCTACATCTCTATGCAGTTTTTTTTTTTCGAATTTAACCTCATTATAAATTTTTCCATTTCAGATTGCATGGTCAAGCAGTTTCTCAAACAACAATTCAAAATACAATCGATGAACAATACAAATCACATTCATTCTTATCAAGGCAGAAAAACGAAGAACTTAACCAGAAGCAGAGCAAGAGCATGTCAAATTACAAAGCAAAATTAGGTCAAACAAAATGGGGAAAATCAAAATCAAAATCAAAATCAAGCAATCAATCAATCAAGGAACCCAAATCGGATCCCTAGGGCTGAAAACCGAGCGTTCCAAATTAGCATCCAGCAACCGAATCGCAGCAGAGTTAGAATTAACACACCTCGGAGTCTTATACTGATTGATGGATCCCCCTTGCGCGATGATCAAATCCATCAACGCATCGAACGTCCCAGCCCTAACCAGACGGATCTCGAGCGGTCCGATGGACTTGTCGTTGGCCCGGCACCGGCGATAGACGTAATCGAGGTGTTCTTCCACGGCGATGCAGCAATCCTGGAGAAGGATCGAGAGATCGAGAGCGCCAGCGGTGGAGTTGAGATTCGGAGAGTGGAGGCGAATCTCCCAGTACAAGACGTAGTGGCCCGGGACGGAGGAGGTGTCGGCGAAGCTGGTGTATTCGACGAGAAGAGCGTTGTAGGGCTCGAGAAGCTTCTTGGCTATGGCGATGCTTCTATGGAGGTCTTGCTCGTTGGTCTTGTCGTTGTCGATGCTCAGAACGACGTTCCTCCGGCAGATGAATCGGAATTCTGGTGCTCTGTTGTGGAATCCTCTCGCTTGGACTACGTCGCCGATTCGGTATCGGTTCAGCCCTGAGTTGATCAACAATAATGAAAACCAATCACTTCCCTTTTTCTTTCCATATAATTATTTATATTTAACATAAAATTGACTTTTTTTTTTCTTTTTTCTTTTTAATTACTTTTTTTAAGTTCAACAACAATTCATGGGGATGATTTAAACATTTTACCTCTTGGTCAAGAGTATATATCAAGTTGAGCTATTCAAATATTTGACCTCTTGGTAAAAGTATATGTCAATTATTGTTGAGCTATGCTCATTTTAACAAAAATTTGGATATAATTTTGTGTGTGTGTGTGTCAAAAATTTGGATGGTTAAATATACAATAAACTATCATACTAATTAGTAACTTTTTCATATCAACACATAAAATTGTCACGTCAATATTTAAATTCATTAAAAAAAAATAATATAATTTTGCAAGGAGGCTAATGGTAACTAAAAATGTGAGTGCTGCCAAAGCAAACATAGCTTAGCGATATTTGACATGTGTCATCGACTAAGAAGTCAGATGTTCGAATCCCCCACTCCGAATGTTGATGAACTCAAAAAAAAAAATTTTAAGGTGAGTGATTGAAATAAAATATTTTCTAAACTTCAAAGTTGCACGTCTATTGTATTATTAAAAAGATTCCAAGGACGGCCTCGACATTTCCCTACGACAAACTGCTTCTGGAAAATTCTCAGGAGGTCACCCAACATAGAACTTCTCCAAGTAAACTTAACTTCAAAGTTCCTATCATTGAGCCACCGAAAAGGAAGGTGCACCTTATTGGTATAGGTAGTATCTATCAATTCTTTTAAGCTTATCTTGACTATACTTTCATGTCCTCAAGATCCCTCCCATTCGGATATGGCCTCGGTTCATTCATGTACCCTTCCTAACTCGAGTGTTACAAGAGCTTAATAGCTAACCTAAACACATTTCAACTAACTAAGATATTATATTTCGAACATAATTTAACTATTTTTTTTTTAAGAAAACTTTATTAGTTAAGACATTATATTATTTACCAAAAGGCAATGCAATTATTTGGGTCAAGGTGTGAAGGGATTTATGTAAACCTTTTAAAATATAGAGATTAAATAGATACACCATTAAAACTTTAGAGGAAGTTATAAAAAGTTTTTAAAAGTACATATACTTATTAAACACAATTTTACAAGTTTTTTTTTTAAAAAAAGAAAAAGTATTTTATGGAGGTTTTTTTTTTTTCTTATGTTCAAGGAAATATAGAGGTGGGAAGTCAAACCTTCAAGTTGAGGAGGATAATGGGGTGGATCTACCAAAGTTTTTTTTTTTTTTTTTTTTTTTTTTTTTTTTTTTTTTTTTTTTTTTTTTGACAATGGATCTACCAAAGTTATATGCCTGAATTAGAAATAATTTTGTGGGCTTAAGTTGGTCCTAAACTTATATATCTTTATTTTTAAATTTTAAATATTTTACTTTAGTCTTTACCAACTTTAAAAAAAATATATATATTTTTTTTATTACATTTTGTACTTATGTTTTGTTTATTATTTGTCTAATGATTAAATATATACATAAATAAACAAGTATTATAAGTTAATTGATTTAATCATATATAACTCAAATGGTTAGACCAGTGTCCCTCTTCATAGGTAGCTTTGATGAATTTTCTCATTGTTTCTATAGTCCAACGTAATATAAAAACATTCATCATATATATATATATATATATGTATGTTAAAACAAAACATTTAAAAATTTAGAGATGAATGTAAAACATAGGTTAAATATATGTTGTAGTCTTAATGTTAAAATGTCTTTCAATTTAATTCTGTTTAAAATTTTCATTTTAGTCCTTTAAATTCAAAACATTAACTTTTCAATTATACCACACTTTCATGGGTGAATATTAGAATGAGCTAATTATAAATATCTACAACACATTATACTTGTTAATGTGACAAATTAAGTATGTAGTCCTTTTATTAAGCATCAAGTCTCACTCATATTATAGAATTATCATTAGCCATTTTTAACCTTCACCAATTAATGAAGGGGATATAACGGAGAGATGTTAAAACATAAATGACTAAAAAATGAAACTAACTTTTAAATAATAAAGACTCATATTGAAAAACAAAATGCAAATATTAGAGATTAAAATATATATAAACGCTAGCTAGGTAGAGAATATACACTCTCTTAAGTCTTACCAGAGAATGTTGTGACAATGAGTTCATAAAAGCAACCAATCTTGACATCGACCAAGTTGACGAGGTTGGTCGGTGGCACTTGGTCATCCTGATTATAAGCATCCATGGAGAGCGTCCCATTTTCTCCCAATGGTAAGAACTCGTAGTAACACATGTTCGGCAACAACGTAAAAGTGACCTCCGATGGCTTCGACAACGGCTTCAAGTTGACACCAAAGTAACATTCCGACGAAGCATACATGGTGCAAACCAAAGGCAACTTCCCGCCGCTATAATACTCCAGTGCTGCCACATATTGTGCCATCGACCCCGTCACCACTGCCTCGATGTACTTCGCTCTTGGCCAAAGTCGGCATAGAATTCCCTTCCACGATTGTCGCCTGTCGATAGTACACACAAATTCATATAAATATAATTTTTTTTTTTAGTGCATCATAGGCTCGCTTTGGCATTCATATAAATATAATTAGAAACATATTTGATGTGAAATATATATTTACCATACATACATAGATGTGTAGATTAGATTAAGTACAACTATTTTATTTGAAGAAAAACTAGACTATACTAATTACTATTACCAAATTTTAGTAAACTATTATATTCGTTATTATTTTATTTTACTTTTAGTATTTTAATGATAGATTCAAATTCATAAAGGAAAATCATTTTTGTTTAAATTATGGATTTGGTTCCTATTTTAGTTAAGTTATGGTTTTTATGATTGAAAATTTTCTTTAAAGTTAGAAGAACCGTTTTTAAAATTTTTAATTTGGTCTCAATGGTTTGAGTTTAGTCTCAAATCTGGTCCTTATAATTTAAAGAAATTTGAATAAAAAATAAATTTCGTATTACTTCAATAAATAGTTTTTTACCAAGAGATGTTTTCTAAAATTGAGACCAAATTGAAGTTCAAATGTTTTAAAACCGATCATATAACTCAAATCGAAACAATGATCAAACCATAAGGACCAAATTGACCGATCTAGCCCTGCCTGCAAATGCCATCAATCTGGTCGGCAAGGCACAGGTTGGGCGACGAGAGCAACGTGGCCATGGCGGACCGGCAGCCGGGGTCGGTAATGATAGGATTGAGCTGGCCGGAGCGGATATCGTTACATAAGAGAGGCCAGTTGCGCTCGAGGAAGGAGACGGCACGGAGGAAGGCAGAGGCAAAGACGGCGCCGAGGCGGAGGACGTGGCGGCGGTGGAGGAGGGCGGCGAGGAGCTGGCAGTACATGCTTTGGTTAGAGTCATTGCAGAGGATGGCTTGGTCGGGGCTGGTGAAGTCGTTGAAAGGGTCATCCCGGGCTCGGCATTTGAAGTGCTTGCTCTTGTAGTAGCTGGTCAGCACCGTACGAGCCGGTAGCCCACACGGTGTTGACGTTTCTTGCTTCACAAAGTACAAGAACATGGCCTTCCCTTGGTCTAGATCAGGGATGTATCTGCAATTTTTTTTAAAAAAAGAAAAATCTACAATGTCAAACCATGGGTCCAAAATAAATATTTACATATGTGTAATGGTTGTTGTCGAGAAGACGGTGATAATTAACGTATATATTTGGATGATGTTAATTTGAATAGAGTTTAATGGATAAGGTCGTCGTACTTATTACCTTTCTTGAGTGAAGGATTGGATTCCTTCACACCTCGATTTATTGGACTAAAAAAAAGTACGTGATAGAGGGATTTTTGGAATTGACAAAATAATTAAAGTTATGAAAGAATGGTAGAAAGAAAGGAATTAAGATTAAGAAGAATTAAAGGAGTGAGAGAGAGGAAGAGAGAAAATGTGGGAAGAGAAATGGTAAGAAAGGTGTTTTATATGCAAGAGAAAAAGGAAGAATAGACTACAAAATTATATTAAAAAAGCTAAAAGTCTCATTTGATAACTATTTGGTTTTTGGTTTCTGATTTTTAAAATTAAGCTTAAACACTACTTCCACTTAAAAGTTTATTTGTTTGGTTATCTTCTAACTGTGTTGTAAGAACCAAGAAAAAAAAATTTGAAAACTAAAAAAAAAATAGTTTTCAAAGACTTGTTTTTGGAATTTGGCTAGGAATTCAAATATTTCATTAACCAAGATGAAAACCATGGTAAAGAAATTGAAAGAAAGCATCACTTTCAAAAACCAAAAACTAAAATAGTTGTCAAACAGACCTGTAATTTTAGGTCTTGTTTGATAACCATTTTGTTTATCGCTTTTGGTTTTTGAAAATTATGTTTGCTTTCTCTCAATTTTTTTTACCATGGTTAATCATCTTTGTTAAGAACACAGTTGAATTTTTGGTCAAATTCCAAATATGAAACAAAATTTTGATAATACTCTTTTTTTTTTCTTTTCTTAGTTTTAAACTCATGCTTGGTTGTTGAAAACATGAGAAAAAGGTAGATAACAAAAGAAATGAACTTATAAGTAGAAAGTAATGTACTCATAAGCTTAATTTTCAAAAAACAAAAAAACAAAAAACAAAATGGTTATCAAACAGGACCTAAAATTGTTCAAGCTTAAAATTACATGTCAATCTGATCAACATAGTTCAACTGACTAAGATATATACATTCGACTAAAAGGTCAAAGATTCTAATCTTCCCATCCCATGTTGAAATAAAATAAATGACGACGATGATGATGTACATAAAAGCATTAACTATTTGTTTCTTTGAAAAGCACTCCAAAATGTCCTTGTAAAGTTTTTAAAATCATGGCCAAACATGAACTTTTAAGTTAAAACAAGAGGTTCGAGTTGGTTTTCTCCATGTTAAAAGCACTCTCAAACATAGCCTTAGAATGGTGTAAACGACGATCTTACTGGTTCATGATCGGCATGATGAGATTATAAAGAAACGTGCGACGGTCGAGATCTTCCGCAATGGATGGCATCATCTTAGGCTTCCCATTGGAAGTCCCAGAGCTTCAAAAAAAGCAATCACATAAACTCTAAAAAGTTAAAAGCTTCAAAACAAAAGAAGTCCATCAACCAAACCAAACAAATTACAAACAACAACAAACCTGCATAACATCTCAGTTATTTTATGGCCACTAATAAGAGAAGAATCTTCGCCATTTGCAATTCTCTGAATGTAAGGGAAAATGCAGCTAAAATTCACAACAGGAACACAACGTTTGAACTCTGCAACAATGTTATTGTCCTTTGAACGACAACAACAACTCTTGTCGTTAATGTACTTTTTCAAATACTCTGTCTCTCCATTTTGCTTTAAGATGTCTTTCAGAATCTTCTCTTGAACTTCTTCGGCATTCTTTGTCAGTCTCTCGATCTCCTTCAATGCCTCCTCTCCCTTGTACTCTAGTTTCTTTCCATCCATGGCTAGCTGTTTGGTTGATGAGAAAATTATGAAGGAATTTTTGCTCAAGAGAAGGGAAAAGTTCACTCCTTTTCAAGTTTTGAGAAACACCCAGATGGGGAATTTCATTTATAGGGCTTGTTTGGTTCCAAATCTTCGACGAAGAATCGTACGTCGACTCTTTTCTCAGACCCCATCTCCCCATCGACACTTAGTTCTTGTAGTTTAAAATTTGTAAAAACTTTGGTCCAGCCGAAATATAAGGGTTTGGACTAAATCATTACATACTAAAGGGTGGTACATCGACTCTTTTCTCGGACCCCATCCCTCCCTATCGACACTTGGTTCTTGTAGTTTAGAATTTGTAAAAACTTTGGTCTCGTCGAAATATAAGGGTTTGGACTAATTCATTACCTACTCAAGGTTTGATACTTATTTGCCAATATGAACATAGTTCACTCGACATAAAGTTTGTACTAATGATCAAGAGGTTTGTGGTTCAAATTCCCTCCCTCACATGTTGCGAAAAAAAAGTTGATATATATTTCACCATCTTTCAGTATGAGGATTGAATTATTATTAGAAAGCTTAGCTTACTAAGTTGTTTTAAAATTTAAACTTTATTTTGGTTTTTGTACTTTCTGCTAACTATGGTTCATTTTCGCATATGTAATTTCAAAATGTGCATTATTTTGGTCCTCGTCCTTTCAAATTTTATCTTTTTTTTTTTGTCGATCTTTAAACTTTTTCAAATATTCACTTTTCATCCATGTAGTTTTAATTTCAAGAGTGGCTTGTTAATTTAGTTCATTCATTTTCTTTTCTATCTTATTTTTCGGTCAAAATATCAATATATAGGATAAAATTTTCTTAAAATATTGTCACAACTCTCTTAAAATTAGTTTAACAAAGATGGAGAACTACCTTTCAGAAGTACCAAAACGAATAAATTAAAGTCGAAAGCCATAAAATCAAAACGAATATTCATAAGTACGAGCCTAAAATAGACAAAAACGTATCCTAAACCAAATTGTTTAAACTACCAAACTAAAGTTCGAGAACTAAATCGTTACACAGAAGTTTTTTGTAACCCTATATTTTTTTTTTCCCTCTTTCTTTTCTTGCCGACACCACTTAAACGTAAGGCCATATCAAGAACGAGTGGTGCTGATGCAGTCCATATTGTGGACCCTTCACAACATTTTGTATATGGATATGACTTCAAAATTTATCCATCTTTCAACCATTAAATAATTCTATGGACATTATATATATAGAATTCACTTATTTTGCAAGCCAAAACCAGAATTTGTTCATTTAATTTTATCAGACAGAAAAAAAAAATTACAAAATTTTACTTGGTTTTCTTTCTTTCCCACCATGGAATACAAAATCCTGTTTGAGTTCAAAACTTAATGGATTATTATTGTTTTCATCCTGGCTTGGAAAGAATAATCCAGTTTGAGTTCATCTCAGTCAAGGATAAAGCTACAGTTGTCTTTGATAAGGGAAAAATATTGTCAAGGATAAATTAAGTTGTTCATTCAATGTACTTCAATCATGGACTAAAGATATTCAGATAATAGAGCCATTTTTTTGTTGCCTCTAGGAGGTTGCAAAAGTCAGCACCTATGATGGCAAATCCTAGGCCTAGGTCGTTACAAATGGTACAAAAACGAGACGTTTCTTAGTTCGTGTGGTTTGGGGACGAATCAAGTGAGTGCTGGCATGTGCAGGCATTTGAATAAAAAATTAAAGTTACATTAATAAACAAATATTGCATCGAGAATAGAAAAATCTTGATAATATTTAAGTATGAAATAATAGCTAAAGATAATTTAACATCTACTAACAATATTATAACATAAGAGATTAATTAAAAAAATTTAAACAATAAGGAATTAAACTGGAAAAAAAAACACTCAAACGTTAGAGACT
The DNA here is from genome assembly GCA_017139565.1 of Luffa aegyptiaca. Lineage (NCBI taxonomy): Eukaryota > Viridiplantae > Streptophyta > Magnoliopsida > Cucurbitales > Cucurbitaceae > Luffa > Luffa aegyptiaca. The sequence continues at coordinate 3,768,813 of CM029396.1, forward strand.
AAAGCATGTAAATATAACCCTAGCTAGCTACCTACTCATGTAATCTAAATTCCCTTCGGAAAGTCTGTCGAAGGAAAAAGTAAACTTATATTAATTTCATTTTTTTTTTGTTTAGTTCAACAACATTTAAGATGGGGATTCGAACCTCAAACCCCATAGTCGATAATATATGTGTCTTAACCAGTTGAGTTATGTTTTGGTTGACCTGGTTGGATTATTTCACTCCCTCTTCCGATCAGTAATAACCCGAGATATAGAAGGACATTTTACAATAAGGCAAACAACTAGCAAGGCATCATCAAAAGGTGGATCATTTTGAAAGGAGAGAGCATCCCAATTTAGCCATAAAGTTATATATTCTTCAATAGAGAGCATTTTCTAGACATTACTCCAAACATGTCTTGTCCTTCTTTAATGGAGCTTGGATTTGATCAAAAGTTAACCTTTTTTTCTTCTTCTTCTTTCTAATGACAAAAGGAAGAAACAATACAAACCTCAACCATCCATTGAAATCCCAAGATGCTCAATGTCCATTAGAAGAAAAGCAAAGGAAAGAAAGTTCCTACGTGGAGACCAACAATTGCCATAAATCTCAGCATCTTTTGAGAGAAACATAGTTTAGTATTCATTAAGATTTGTGTGCTCGCCGCATCTGCCTTTGCTCTATCATCTTACTCGTTTTTGGCTGGCACCAATGAGATATGCACATTTTCCTTTGATGGGATGTTTTGTTCCTCCTCTATAGGACAATTTTCAACTAGGGTTTCAAATTTTCCCTTATTCCTATGTCCTTCGTTTCCGTGCGTGTTTGACTCACGAGTTGGGTTTGTATAATTCGAAAGTTGAGCTTATTTTTCTTATGTGGGTTTGATTTTAGTCTCGTAACCTGTGTGAATTCGAGCTCTGCATTACTAATGGGGTCTAAAAAGTAAAAAACCAGTTTCTTGGGTCCTGTTTGATAATCATTTGGTTTTTGGGTTTATGCATGGTTTTTGAAAATTAAGCTTATAAACACTACTTCCACCTATAACTTTCTTTGTTGTGTTACGTTATCTACTCATTTCCATGTTCTAAAAAATCAAGTCAAGTTTTGAAAACTAAAAGAAAATTTATTTTTCAAAAACTTGTTTTTGTTTTTGGAATTTGGGCTAAGAATTCAAATGTTAGCAAAAAAGAAATCCATGGGTAAAGAAATTTAGAGAAAATAAACATAATTTTCAAAAACTAAAAACCAAAAACCAAATGGTTATCGAATGGGGAGCCTTATGATTTGTCATTTAAAAATGGACAATGGAACTAATATATACTAATCTCATTTAGTATTTTTTTTAGTACAGCAAATGTGGAATGAAAATTTCAACATTCGATCTAAAAAAAGAAATTGATTAATCTTTACCACTCACAAACTTTGACATAAACATAAAACTTTCAAACCTATTTTTGATTAATCACCATGAAGCCTATAAACTCAAGCTACATGATTTCTCTTAGGCTAACTTTATATGATTCACAAACTAAGCAAACTCAATCAATATACCAACTTAGGTCTTGAATAGAGAATAACACGAGCTTCATCTCAAGCTCTGATCTAAGTTTATATGTATGTATCTATGTGTGTGTATATATATATAATATATATATATACAATTTCAAGAGTAAATAAGTAAATTTTTTAAATTGTTTTTTCGCCATTCAATTCAATTTATGCTCAACCCATTTTAGGTTATATTATCAAACTTTAATCAATTTTGTCAATATACATCAGCATATAACTCAACACACTTAAAACATCTACTTTTTTCATGAATTAGCCACGTATTATCTTCCTCAAAGTTGAAGGTTTAACGATATGTTTGGGAGTCATTTTAGAATGGTCAAAATCACTTTTTTTATGCCTTTTTTATAGTAAAAAAAATGACACGACAAAATGATTTATTAAAAAAAAATCATATTTTGAAGTCAAAATTTTTCAATTGAAACTTAATATCAAACTATCTCAAAATTATAATACTCTCATCACTTGCTTGTACTTTAAATGCCCTCATCTGAAACCCCACACGAGCTTCTCAACCGATATGTACTCACGATCAAGAGGTCGGAGGTCCAAATTCTCCTAGTAGAAGGTGTTTGTTTAGACGGGAAATAAGAATAAGTAGGTGTAGAAGAAGAGCGCAATACACAATAAAAATTATATATTTGAAAGTGGTCTTGTCAAATTCCAATAGCTTGATGGAAGTATTCTTCCGTACTTTACTTGCAACCATTCACCAACAATTCATGTGTACTTTAGAACAATAATCGACGATCTTATCCAAAAATGGTTTGGATTTTTTTCCCTTTTTTTCTGAATTTGAACACATGTGCACTATCATTAGTGTCGAATCAGCTTTGCTTTTATGGATCCAACGTCACAGACAAACCATCATGGAAATATCTTTTACTACTTTTAACCATTACAAACCCACTGATATATGTTTGTAAACAACAATCCAACTAAAACCCAAAGTTTCTTTTTCTTTCTTTTTTTTTTTTTTAATAATTTGGAAATGGGAAGTGGGTCTCGGACAAAAAGGTTATCAAACGAGGTATAAATTATTAACGATCGTTAAACATATCCCATAAGCAATTCTCGCTTGAAAAATAGGGAACAACCGAATGAACAAAGAGATGTTACCTAACGAGGTATACACTTTTAGGGGTTGTTTTAGGCATATCCCACAAGTATTTCTCGCTCGGAATTTCATTGAGAATAAAACTGAAAAACAAGAAATGACCGATGAACAAACAAAAATGTTATCAAATGCGCGTGCATGTGGGATAATTTTCCAGGGTTTTTTGAACAATTTCTCCAAGAATGCACATGATTTTAGGGGCGAGCATCGCTCGGTCAAAGAGTTGGTTTGGATACAAACTATTGATGCCAAAATCTGGCCAAACCACTCACTTGACCTTCACGTGACACCATCAATGAATTTGTTGAAGACGGAGAAGACGTGACTTGCGAGACCAGTCAGAAACGCTACACACCGGTGTGGTGTAGGCCACCTGCACTCCAATGCCTAAGTCAGATCAACAATCAAAAGTATTTTAGTCTATAGATTTTGAACCCTTTTTCTAGGTATGGGAGGCCTCATTTATACCTGTGTCTTTCGTTAGGGTTTCCTTGGCGTTCGGAGATGATTTAGGGCTGAACCGTGTGGAACCGGGACAGCAGGAACCGAACAGGGGCATAAGGGCTCGGCCTGCGCAAGTGGACCAAATGGTAGGCCGAGGATTTGGGTCGAGGCCGACCATAATGCTCGGGCCAAGGTCTGATCCCTCTGGCCTGTTCCTCCTTCAAGGCCCGTTTCCTGGTTGTCTCCTTGGGACTTGTATTGCATTGTTTTGCTTAGTCCTTGGATTCTGGTGTGGTCTAGATTTACCCATAACACAAACCAATGTTGAAAACCAACCATATTTGGTTTTTGATCAATTGGGTGCTTGTTGGTTTTGGGAGTATATGGAATCGATTTGACCGACAGCCACGGTTTGGTTGATCGGTTTCATTCGATTTTAGGATTCATCAGAGTTGAGAAGAGAAAGAAAAGCTCTAACATAGTTGAGAGAAGGGGAGGAAAGAGAGAATGAGCGATGATCGTGAGAGAAGGTTATTAGATCACCAATCAACGCACAAAAGCTTAAGCTGATATATGGGTTACGATAAATTTAATATTATATCAAACTTTAATACTCCCCTTCACTTGTGGACATGGACATTATAGAAGACTAGCTCAACTAGTAGAAATCAATATCAACTAGAAAGGAAATGATTTTATAAAGGTTCGCACACATGACCCTCCTCCTCTAAACCATTTGAGAAGGGTAAAGGAGAAATGAGAGAGAGAACGGAAAAGATATTGGAGAAGAAGAAGAGAAAATGGGGAAAAAAAAGTTATCCCAAGGCCGGTGGTTGCAACAACATCATATGCACTTGAATTTATTTTTTTTTATACAATCGGTCAATTTGATTGGTTTGAGTCCTTTTTTGGGCTTGCCGACCGATTGACTGGTCGGTTTTATAGATTGAAAATAGTCATGAACTAACCAAAGTGAATTTTGTTGTAAGTTAAACATGTTCTAATTAATTAAGTGCATAAGTTATATAAGTTATTAGTAAATTAATAAGTAAGTTTTGTAAGTTTAAATTGTTGGAGGTTAAGTTTAACATTCATATTAGAAGGGAGTTTTATGTTCATGAAGTTAAGATGGGATGGGAGTTTTAGATCTAAACTTTTCCATGTAATCCTATAAATAGGATAGTTTTAGAATGTGTTGAAGCAAGTGTGTGGAGAAGAAAACACAAAAGAGTTAGAGAGAAAAAGTGTGAACCAAGTTTCTAGCTTTCTTGAAGAGTTTTTTGTTCAATACAAGTGAATTGTTTCTTCTCAAATATTTTTATTTGATTCTAATTTGTGAGTGTCCATCACACGCTTCCAACAAAGTGGTATCAGAGCTTGAGTTTGAGAAAAGGAAAATTTGTTTTGCAAATGGCAAACAACAATTTGGTTCCTTTCCAAGTGCCTCGACTTACTAAGGAAAATTTTAGCAGTTGGTGTATTCGTATGAAAGCTCTACTTGGTTCACAAGATGCATGGGAAATTGTTGATAGAGGCTATGAAGAACCGGAAAATGATGTGGCTTTGAATCAAGCCCAACGAGAAGCTTTGCAAAATACAAGAAAGAAAGATCAAAAGGCTCTCACCATTATTCATCAAGCAATTGATGATACAAATTTTGAGAAAATTTCTGGAGCAACTACTGCGAGGCAAGCATGGCAAATTTTGGAGAATACTTATAAAGGAGTAGATCGAGTCAAGAAGGTTCGCCTCCAAAAATTAAGAGGTGACTATGAAGCATTACATATGAAGGAGTCTGAATCAATTTCAGATTATACTTCTAGATTGCTTGCAGTGGTAAATGAAATGAAGAGGTATGGTGAGACATTAAATGATGAGCAAGTAGTTGAAAAGATACTTCGCTCATTGGATGAAAAATTCAATTTCATCGTTGTAGCTATTGAAGAATCGAAGGATTTGAGCACAATGTCCATTGATCAACTTACGGGTGCTTTGCAAGCCCATGAAGAGAAGCTTCTCAAGAAAAGTAAACAAACAACTGAGCAATTTTTTCAATCAAAGTTGCAGTTGAGAGATAAAGAAGATAGCCAAGAAAAAAACAATCGAGGTCGAGGACGTGGTAACAATCGTGGACGTGGTCGAGGTCGAGGAAATGACGGACAAAGGAAATTTGATGAGAGTAATTCATACTCTAATTCATCAAGAGGTCGTGGAAGACAAAATAATTCAAGGCCATATGGAGGAAGATCAAATAATGATCGGAGGTATGATAAAAGTCAAATTGAATGTTACAATTGTCATAAATTTGGTCATTATTCCTGGGAATGCAGACATAAAGTTGAAGAAAATGCCAACTATGCTGAACAAGACGTTAAAAGCAGTGAGTCGTCTTTGCTTCTAGCATGCAAAGGTGAAGAGACATGTGAAAACAATTCGTGGTATCTTGACAGCGGTGCCAGCAATCACATGTGTGGAAGTAAATCAATGTTCGTGGAACTTGATGAATCGGTTGGCGGAAATATTACATTTGGTGATAATACAAAAATTCCTGTTAAAGGAAAAGGTAAAATTTTGATAAACTTGAAGAATGGGAAGCATGAGTTTATCTCTAATGTCTACTATGTGCCAGATATGAAGAACAATATTTTGAGTTTGGGACAACTCTTAGAGAAAGGCTATAATATTTTGATGAAGGATTATAGTCTTTCAATAAGAGATCATCGTGATAATATGATTGCTAGAGTGCAAATGACGAAGAACAGAATGTTTTTGTTAAATATTCAAACAGATGTTGCAAAATGTTTGAAGTCGTGTTTGAAAGATCCGTCTTGGATTTGGCACTTGAGATTTGGGCATTTGAACTTCGATGGCTTGAGATTATTAGCTAAGAAGAACATGGTGAAAGGATTGCCATATGTCAAGCATCCGGATCAATTTTGTGAAGGTTGTCTTTATGGCAAGCAATCAAGAAAGAGTTTTCCACAAGAATCTTCTTCAAGAGCAAGGAGACCATTAGAGCTTGTCCACACTGATCTTTGTGGACCAATAAAGCCAAGTTCTTTCGGTAAGAATAATTATTTCTTATTATTTATTGATGATTTCAGTCGAAAAACTTGGGTTTATTTTGTTAAGAAGAAATCAGAGGTATTCGGCATGTTCAAGAGATTTAAAGCTCTTGTCGAAAAGGAAAGTGGTTATTACATAAATGCATTGAGATCAGACAGAGGAGGAGAATTCACTTCAAATGAATTCAAAAAATTTTGCATAGAAAATGGAATTCGTCGACCTATGACAGTTCCATATACTCCACAACAAAATGGTGTTGTTGAGAGGAAGAATAGAACTATACTCAATATGGCTCGAAGCATGTTGAAGAGTAAGAAGATGCCAGAAGAGTTTTGGGCACAAGCGGTTGAATGTGCAGTGTATTTGTCTAATCGTTCCCCCACTAGAAGCCTGTGGAACAAAACTCCTCAACAAGCATGGACTGGAAGAAGGCCATCTATTTCTCATTTGAGAGTATTTGGGAGCATTGCTTATGCACATGTACCAGATCAAACGCGAAGTAAGCTCGATGATAAAAGTGAGAAACTTATTTTCATTGGCTATGATGCAAGCTCAAAAGGCTACAAGCTTTATAATCCAACCACAGAAAAGACGGTGGTAAGTAGAGATGTTGTGTTTGATGAGGAAGCTTCATGGAATTGGAATGATGAACCCAAAGATTATAAGTTCCTACTTTTTCCTGAAGATGATGATGAAACTGGTGATGTGGTTGTTTCTCCATCAACACCACCTCCATCGCCGGTCAATCCAGAACAGACTACACCTTCATCATCAACAGCAAGTTCAAGTGAAGGGCCTCATCGCATGAGAAGTTTACGAGACATATATGATGAAACAGAAGAGTTAAGTCAAAGTTTTGGTGATCTTACTCTTTTTTGTCTTTTTGGTGACAGTGAACCATTAAATTTTGAAGAAGCTTCACAAGATGAAAATTGGAAGACTGCTATGAATGAAGAGATAAAAGCCATAAAGAAGAATAATACATGGGAGCTTTCTACTCTTCCAAGTGGAAAGAAAGCAGTAGGTGTCAAATGGGTGTTCAAGATAAAAAGAAATGAAAAAGGAGAAGTGGAGAGACACAAAGCGAGATTAGTTGCAAAAGGCTATTCTCAAAGAAGAGGCATTGATTACGATGAAGTATTTGCTCCTGTTGCTCGCTTGGAGACCATAAGGTTGTTAATTGCACTTGCTGCTCAGAATAGATGGAAGATTTTTCAAATGGATGTCAAATCGGCATTCTTGAACGGATATCTTGAAGAAGAAGTCTACTTGGAACAACCACTTGGTTATGCAGTGAAAGGTCATGAAGATAAAGTCTTGAAGTTAAAAAAGGCTTTGTATGGATTGAAGCAGGCGCCAAGAATGTGGAATAGCAGAATTAACAAATATTTCCTTGACAATGGGTATTTGAGATGCCCTCATGAACATTCTCTTTATATGAAGACTAATGGTCATGGAAATATTTTGTTAGTTTGTCTCTATGTGGATGACTTAATTTTTACAGGAAATTGTCCAAGTATGTTTGAAGATCTCAAGAAGGCAATGACTCAAGAATTTGAAATGACAGATATTGGGCTCATGTCATATTATCTTGGCATCGAAGTGAAGCAGTCGAAGGAAGGTATTTTCATTTCTCAAGAACGATATACTAAAGAAATTCTTGAGAAATTTAAGATGTTTAATTCTAAACCTGTCACAACTCCGATGGAAACTGGGACAAAACTGTCCAAATATGAAGATGGAGATGTTGTAGATCCTTCGTATTTCAAAAGCTTGATTGGAAGCTTGAGGTATTTAACTTGCACAAGACCAGATATTTTGTTGAGTGTTGGATTGGTGAGTCGGTTTATGGAATCTCCTACAACTACTCATTTGAAAGTGGCAAAGAGAATTCTTCGTTACCTCAAAGGTACGCTTGACTATGGATTATTTTATTCATCGTCTAAAGAATTCAAGCTTGAAGGTTATTGTGATAGTGATTGGGCTGGAGATCTTAATGATCGGAAGAGTACAAGTGGATATGTTTTCTTTGTTGGCAATACATCTTTTACTTGGAGTTCTAAGAAGCAACCTATCGTAACATTATCTACTTGTGAGGCAGAGTATGTTGCTGCAGCATCATGTGTTTGTCATGCAGTCTGGTTGAGAAATTTGCTTAAGACAGTTGGAATTTTGCAAGAAGATGCAACTGTGATCCATGTGGATAATAAGTCAACAATTGCTCTAGCCAAGAATCCAGTGTTTCATGATCGTAGTAAGCACATTGATACAAGATTTCACTTTATCAGAGATTGCATTTCAAGAAAGGAGATTCAAGTAGAATATGTGAAGACAGAAGATCAAATTGCAGATATTTTCACAAAGCCACTTAAGGTCGATGTGTTTAGCAAGTTAAGAACTTTGCTCGGAGTTTTGAGAAAAACATGTTTAAGGGGGGATGTTGTAAGTTAAACATGTTCTAATTAATTAAGTGCATAAGTTATATAAGTTATTAGTAAATTAATAAGTAAGTTTTGTAAGTTTAAATTGTTGGAGGTTAAGTTTAACATTCATATTAGAAGGGAGTTTTATGTTCATGAAGTTAAGATGGGATGGGAGTTTTAGATCTAAACTTTTCCATGTAATCCTATAAATAGGATAGTTTTAGAATGTGTTGAAGCAAGTGTGTGGAGAAGAAAACACAAAAGAGTTAGAGAGAAAAAGTGTGAACCAAGTTTCTAGCTTTCTTGAAGAGTTTTTTGTTCAATACAAGTGAATTGTTTCTTCTCAAATATTTTTATTTGATTCTAATTTGTGAGTGTCCATCACACGCTTCCAACAAATTTCAATTGATTGACTAGATTTTTCGGTTGGAAAAAACTTGACTACATATCGGTATGTAGAGAAGGTATATAGGGATCTCCTTACATACCATCATAAAAATGTTGACAACTATGAGAGAGAAATTTTTTTTTTCTCATTTTCTACATTTCTCTTTCTTAGTTGTCAAGATTTTAATGGGGTTCCTACATACCGATATGCAGTCAAGTTTTGTTCTTTTCAGTTTGTGGTACTCACCCTGCATGCTTTTTATCTTTTACTTTTCTTGACATCTCCATGGATAGGGTTTTAACATGGTGGCAATAGTTGACTCTAAAGCCTATACACAGTCTCTTTCTTGCAAAAGTCATGCATTTAAAATATGTGGGAAGCACCATTATACCTTGATAAAGAATTAGAAAAGGCAAGTATTGCATCACAAACCATTAAGAGAGGAAGAAAAAAACAAAAGAAACCCTCTTTTTTGTAGAGAACATGGAAGAAGAGCATGGGGTGAAAATAATGAAATGACAACTTGGAGGCAAATGCCTTGAGAGAGGAAAGGATAAGAAATGTACCAAACAATAATATGTTTTTAGCCATCTTTTAGAGATAGATAAAGGAGCTTCCTTTTTTTTTTCTTCTTCTTCTTCTTCTTTTCAATTGGGAGAGCCATTTAAGAGTGATTTCACTGTCTTGTGAAATACAAAAGAGCATTAACATTTGATATATATGGTGAGACATGCATTATTTTTCTTTCTCTCACACTTGAATTTCTTTTTAAATTTCTATTCTAAGGTATCCATTATTGTGCTAAATAATGGTTTCTATCCTCACAAACAAACACTTACATTAAAGGCTCAACTTGCCATGTGCTATAAAACATGGAAATGGAAATTGTTAAAACCCATAAGTTATTTTGTTGTTATGGTTTATATGTAGACATATATTCAAACCACTCTTCTCACAATGTGTTTTATGTAAAAGGTGATTAGTAAATTTGATTCATTTGGTGTGACTTTCATTGAAGCGGAAAAATTCATATCTATGGATGTCAAAGAGATCAAATCGTTTCTTCAGTTAATTTATCATATCGAATCCTTCTTCTCCATTAGTGGTTAACGACTTTTTCACGTAACATTTATCATTTTTTTTATTTCGACAATTGCAGAGTTATTGTTGGATTGAAACATTGATATTTGGGATGGTAATTGGTGTCTCACATCCACTAAGTTATGTTTAGATTAACGACTTTTACCATTCAATATAATGGATTTTGAAAAAAAAAAAAAAAAGTGTGAAATTGATAAAATAGCAATGTGTAGGAAGAACTCACCCACCATCAAATCATAAAAATGTTATAGATGAACTCACATGATCTGATGGAGTTTTTTTAATTAATATCGTAATTTTAAAACTTTTTTATTAAAATATATTACTTTTGAAACTTATTATATAAATATTGTACTTGTAAATTACTGAATGAAGATAGTCATTTGGAGAGACAACCCTTATCCAATTGAAATTGCTCCATGACTTATTATATAAATATTTTTATGTCGATTTCAGATTTTTATTATCTGGTCTCACAATTATATATTTTTTTTTTATTGACCATGGAATTGCTCCATGACTTGAAGAATATATTTAGAGAGCCAACAAGTGATATTTAAAAAAATATAATAAAAATTAATCAAACTTATTTGGTAATAGAAATTGATAGGTATCTTGAAAAAAAACCCAACAAAATGGACAATCAAAAACAACACCTAGAAAAATTGAAAAAAAGAAAACAAAATTAGCACAATCAAAATATGTAAATCTATAATTACAATTAACTAATCTATAGTGACGATCGTCAAAGTTATAAATTTAGAAAATGTCTAAAGAACCAGATGCCTCTCCTCTTCTGGACTCTTCTTTGACAATTTTCAATATATGTTAATTAATGACACTATCACATGAAATAAAAATGTGTAAATAAATTGATCAACTATTTATAAATTCAATTAAAAAGAAAGGGAAAAAGAAACCACATTTGTAAACCTATTTAAACAAAACGATACCTTTGTAATTATTTTAGAACAAATACATATTTCAAAGGACGAACATGGAACAAAATGCAGCTCCAAACTGTCAACTTCCTAATCAACTGGACAGAGCTTTCTCAATGTAATAGAAGTTCTCCTCCCCTGAGTAAGTTCCTGGCCTTCCCATATTTGGAACCCGGCTTTACGATTTATCTCGTGCTTCCAGAGGTACCGAGCTTCACCCCACAATAAAACAATCGATCCTGGGTTCAGATATACGGGCACTTTCGACGTCGATACATCGACTTCTCCCTTGCCTGTAGGATCACAGGAAGTTTCATCGACTCGGGTAAAATGCATCACGCACGGTGACTCGAGAGAGATAATGGCAATTCCATCTTCAAAGCGCATGAGGTCAACATGTGCACAGATCCCCTTTATGAACAATATCAGAGACCAGTTATTACAATGGCAGTGAATGAAATAAATGCAGTGCTGCTAATGAAGATAAATAGAGGACAAGCAATGTCAGATATAATCTTTCTTGAACAGTATAACACAGGATGTTCTATAAACATGCCATTCACAAATCATTTTCATCAGATTAGCAGAACATTTGAACTTCTATTCTATCATGATTGCAGATGAAGTGTGCACAATTTGGTCAAATCATCTAAGTGAAATATTATAAACAGAATACATAAAAGAGATATGAGATGACTTAATCAAGATACTGCAGCCCCGTTTGATAATCATTTGGTTTTTGAAAATTATGCTTGTTTTCTCCTAATTTCCTTACCATGATTTTCATCTTTGTTAAGAACACATTGGAAAATTCTTAGCCAAATTCCAAAAACAAAAACATGTTTTTGAAAACTACTTGTTTTAGTTTTCAAAACTTGAGTTGGTTTTTTAAAATATGAAAAAAAGGTAACTACAAAACAAAGAAACTTATAGATAAAAATAGTATTTGTAGGCTTAATTTTCAGAAACCAAAAACCAAAAACAAAATAGTTATCAAACGGAGCCTACACTACAAGAAACTGTTCCTTTCAGTTGTTAGGAGTACACTCTTCACCTTGACAGAGCAAACGTCACAATCTTGGTGGCTGTTGAGTTATTTTCTAAATTCTGTTTTGCAAACTGACTTCAAAACTGCATTCTACTAGAACAAAAGGTGTTTTTAAAAACTATCCTACCAAACAAGCTTTCTAGTTCTACATCAAAAAAACTGTTTTCAAACAGCCCCTCGTGCTCACAAAGCTATCGTCCTAGAGGTTCAGTTCAAATAGATGTGTCTAATCGAAAGAATGGTAATGGCCATCGTCGCACCTCACCTGGTTGATACACATTAGCTATCATTTGATCAAAGAATGGCTCTCTCCACAAAATATCTGATGGAAGAGGACAATCAATCTTATCTCCATTATAGCGATCCACAATCAAAGGGTCTGTCAAGTGGTTACTTGAAAGCACTGCCTCATGAATGGAATCTGAAAGTTCAACAGCCCATGTTGGAAGGTTTCCAAACCTCATGGCCTGAAAGAGATCAAAGTAACAGTAGCTAAGGATATTATTGAGTCTACACTTTAAGATCAAAATCCAACAACAATGCAGCAGTAGGAGATATTCTTAGAAGTATTGATTTCTAGGAATAACAATAGATATAATAGATCCCTGAGAAACTCATCAAGATTGAAACTGAATTTACCTGATTTTGACAGGCTTCCATGAACCACCCTTCTGAAACCACAACAGTATTTTAGTCTCTAATTGTATGAGGTTACCATGACTTAACAGGTATAGTTTCATAAACATTTCCAAACTTGTTCAGATATCAACAGTCTCGTAAAGAGGGTAAACTACTCTTCTCAAAGATTGAACACAAAAAACTTCAAATTTTAAAACGCGAACCTATCATTCCTTCAGTTAAATCTTAAGTTCAGGGATCAAATTCGAAAACAGAACTACTTTAAACAATCGATAAAGAAGAAGAAAAAGGATCAGAACATAGAGAAATTTCAATTTTCTTTGGATCTCGTTTTTCTGGGCAACTTTAGATAAGAAATTGCAGGAAAGTAACAGATAGATTGATTCCGATGTGACGAACCGTTTCGGATTGCGGAAAGCAGCGATGATTCTTGTTGGGGAGAGAGGAAGCTTCCGCAGAGCCATAACCCTTTGATTTCCTTGACCTGCTCCCATCTATGAATGCGACCCAATTCATAGAATGAATGTTCAATTACAGTTTGATCTTCGAAGTCTTCGTCTTCAGAAGAATCGCCAAAAACTTGCTTCAAGATTTCGTCTTCATCGTCCAGTTTTTCCCCCATTTCCCTCCAGTCCTCGGAACCTTGCTCGTCTTTGGGTCATCTGTTAGCACTCTCTTTTTCTTTTCTTTTCTTTTCTTTTTTTTTGAAATTTTTCTTTGTTTAAATTATAATTTTTTTGGGCAAAATTTCAATTTCGCAACTTAGGGTCCGTTTGGAATGCATTTTGATTTAAATGTTTTTCAATAATGCATTTTTTAAAAAACATTTTGTATACAAATTGTTTAGAATTTAAACACACATATGTTTGGTTGCATTTCCTCATATGTGTTTTTATACACAAGTTATTGTATGCTTAAAACTCTTTTTTAAAAAGTTGGTTTCAAGTGTTTCTCTCAAAATAGTTTATTTATCAATCTCATTTTCTAAAAAGTCATTTTTAGTGGTTGCCAAACACTAGAAATTTTTTCAAAATGATTTTTTTTCAAAATTAAACACTTGAAAAGTTAAACCAAACACACCCTTATTCTCTTTAGTTTTTTTTAGGAGAAGAAGGATAAAGATAAACTTTCCATTGGGATATCAACGATAGGACAAGATCTCTGTTGGGTTTGATTTTCAAACCCAATGTCAACATTCTTTAATTCCAACAACCAATTAAGGAAACATCTATCCCAATAATCAGAAATGCCACTTTGACAAGCTTTAGAAGCCAGATGGTGGGTCATGCCGTTGTGAACTCTGCTAACATGTTGTACATATTAAGTTCTTCCATTAGGGTTTGAGCTTCCTTAATAAAGTTCATAGTCTCTGTTAAGTCACTTTCTTGGAACTTCAAGAGATTAACCAATTGAAGGGCATCCGTTTCTACATGAATTCCCATTGTCAGAGTCGGGACTTGTCAAAGGCCTTCACAGATCGCAAGCGCCTCCAACCACAAGACCTTCCATGGCCGATGAATGCACCTAAGCCCCTATTCTCAACTGACATAAAACTTGTACTATACTAATAACTAAGAGGTGTCAACAAGAGCATAGCTCAACTGGCATAAAGTTGTACTAATGAAGTATGTGGTTCGAATCCTCTCACCCCACATATTGTCAAAATAAATAAATAAATAAGAGGTCTATGGTTCGAATCTCTCAACCCATGTGTTGTCAAAAATAAAAAAGAAAAAATGTTGAATTTATCTGCAATTGCATCCTATAATTTTACTAAGAGTTAAAAGTTTCAATTTGAGCCTTATAATTTAGATTTAATTTCAATTTTATGATTAGAAAAAAGTTGTTTTTAGTTATGTGCACTACAACAAATGTAACCGTAAAATTTTTGAAACAAAATAAATTGATGTCATACTAATTGACTAACATGTTTCCAACCCATCGAAGTAAATTTTTCAAATGTGTAACACAGACATCCTGCAATGGAGTATCCATGACATTAAGTGATGCAATCAATTCATTAGGATGCAATTACTTGATAGAACTAGATCATATTCACATATAAGAAACAAAAGACTACAAGGCTTTTTCGACATCATCTCTATTTGTATATCGAACGAAGACTAAGTAGAGGGAGGACTTCCATTATCTCACTTCTTCAAGCACAAGTCACTCATTCTTCAATCTAAAAGCAACCATGAATGGCTGAGCATGCTCCAGTTTGATTGCGATTAGGCTTCCTCAGACATGAAACAAAGTGTTGTTTCCACCATCCTGCTTTCCAAAACATGCACTCCCCCCACTATCAATCTTCCCCATGTCTGGATATAAAGAACACAAAAGGATGAAAAGAAGCAGAATGAATGCAGAGTTCATAAAGAAAGCAGAATGTAGAAATTGAATTTTGGGCAAATGACCCAAAATATAACATTCTGAACTAACTCTTCATAAATACTTGTCCACTCCAATTTCTCATTCTTCATGACTTTACTTTCTGATCAGATTAATCAAAATGCTAATGCAGTTCGTTAAATAAGTACAATCATTCTGCTCTTCTCCACAAATACAGCCAACAATCAAAAAATCAGTCCTCCCTAGTCAACAGCAGCCTAAAAATTTAACCTTAGGGATATTTTTTTTTTATAACATGAATGGTTTCATTTGAAACTATACAGGCCCTAAATTGCAATTAAACGTCTGCTAAAATCAGATATTTGAGTAAGGAATTCTATACAGAATCTCAATAGTAAATTTATAGGCATTTAAACTTCCGCATTTACCAAAAATTTAGATAAGTCCAACAAAAGAAGACATGAAATTGTTGCACAAACAACACGATTCTTTGAGGACCACAAAACTTTTCCAATCCATAGTAAAAATGGGTAAAGTTCTATTTCTTCCACGACATTCTTTTAAATTCGAAATAAGAAAAAGAATGGTAACTTTAAATAATTTTTAAACCAAAACAATCCTGAATCAAAGCTGGCCCCAGTTGCAAAAACAGAGGAAACTTCAGACAAATGCTCATGATTCAAGCAAGGAGAAAACCACAACTCTCCACATTCTTAGAATCAGCCACACACAAACCAGTAAAATCAAAAGAAGAAATGAAACCTTAAAGAAAGCCCACAGGTCAGGACCGAAGAGCTCCCGAATCTGAGGGTATTGAGAGGGGATTTGGTGTCTCCTTGAAGCATGAGGCTCATCGGTATATGACAAGAAGAAGTCGGCGGCCATTACGACCTCATCTCTCTCTTCAACTCCTGTCATTGTCTCTGCTTGCAGCTCACCCTCACTCCCTGAACTATGGCAGACTCTGCCTATCCCTGGGGCTCCCACGTTCAAATTCTTTGTGGATTGTGGAGGAGAAACAAATGGTTACTTATACAAGAAGCTCGTCGCAGATTTAGCTATGGCCTGGATTCAAAGAAGACCAAATATGGAAATGGAAATGAAAATGGAGGTGATGGAGCAAAACGACTCACACCAAACAAGATTCCGCGAAGGAAATCAAACCAACCTCAGACCAGAGCCCATCTGGAGAAGGTGAAGAAGATGGAAGAAGAGAAAAAACAGGAGAGAAGACCCACGAACCTCACACCGAGTAGAGAGACCGTTGAAAGGGAGAGAAGTGAGAGAACTAAAGAGGGATATTTTAGGACAGATTAAAGAACTGTGAGTGGGCTTAACAACTCCACTCCCCCTAACTCCAACTCTGCGGGACAAACATGCCCTAAATAGAGGCAAGTATCTCCTTCTATACCTACGGTAATATAATATGGCATTCAACTAAAAAAGTATTATACAACTAAATCAATTTTTATTTGATATAAATTAAATATAAGAATATAGTTCTTTATTAGCTAATTTAATTAATACACTAACTTCATGCTAATCATCACTCAATATAAAATTAAAATTGAGAAAAGAGAATAGATTAATGAAAGTAAATCAAGGACAAAAATGTCATTCAGAATAAGAGGCCTCATTGTAGAAAACTTAAAAACTCATGAACTGATGAAGGAATAAAAGCTGACTGAATACCCCTATTGTTCTACCATTCCTGCAAAACAAACACAATAATTCATATCAGAACCATGGACATTTAAATTCTTACCAAAAAAAAAAAAAAAAAAACCCTAAATGACAATGCTAATGGAAGTGCCTAATCAGTATGAGAAGATGAAGTTTAGGCAAGTTTTCAACCTTCTTAGCTAACATAAAATACAATTTCTTGTACATGCTGTGAATCGGTTATGCAGCCTATCAAGAAAATATATTCACATAATACCTTCATAGTTTGTAGTCCAAACTCAGCATTATTCGAAAGCTCCACCACATAATCAATGTCATTCAGAATAAGAGGCCTCATTGTAGAAAACCTAAAAACTCATGAATTGATGAAGGAATAAAAGCTGATTGAATATCCCTATTGTTCTACCATTCCTGCAAAACAAACACAATAATTCATATCAGAACCATGGACATTTAAATTCTTACAAACGCAAACAACCCCTAAATGATAATGTTAATGGAAGTGCCCAACCAGTATGAGAAGATGAAGTTTAGGCAAATTTTCAACCTTCTTAGCTAACATAGAAGACACTTTCTTGAACATGCTGTGAATTGGTTGTGCAGCCTATCAAGAGAATATATATTCACCTAATACCTTCATAGTTTGTAATCCAAATTCAGCATTGTTTTAAAGCTCTCACCACCACATAATCATTCTCATAATCATGCTCTACGCTTTTAGGCTAATAGGTTCCAATCTTCTTTGCTCTTATTTTCCCTTCTTTCTTCTATCAATCTAAATCAAGTCTAAATACATTGTCAAAGACCACCAGGCCTTCGTCGTAGGGGTGAAAGTCTGCATGGATTGATTGGAGTAAAGGTTAGACCGACCTTGGCACCAACTTTCAGTAGAAGATATATTTAGAAAGAACATTACTTGGCTACATACCACCGAGAGAAAAAAAAATCTCATTTTCTAACTCTCTCTCCTAGGGGACAACATTTTAATGTTGGTGTCTAAGAAGATACCTACACACCGATGTGAAGCCGAATATTGTTCTTTTTAAAAAAAGAAATTGATCTTTTTGGAGTAAAGAAACAGATGAACTAGCCAATCAACCGATCTATCAAAGACCATCTGAGAGTGATTTGAAAGGACAATTTTCCATACTACAAAGGTACCTACCCTCTTTGTTCACACTATGATTTTGCCTTTATAAATAATTTTTTAATGCCAGTGAACCCATATTATTACTTAAATGATATTGATGAGGCAAGTAGTGAATGGAAGGAGTTTTCATACTCCTGTAGTACTAAAAACTTTTCCTGATTTCGGTGGCAGCAAGTTACTGTGGGAGAGAGGATTTGACAAAGATAAGGAAAATGAAGATTAATGGTTGAGGTTGCCTGTAAGAGAGAGAAGAGAAGAGAAGAGGAAAATGGTTGTCTTTGCATGCAAGAAAGAGAGAATAAAAAGGCCTTCTTGCATGTAAAAGAGGAGAGGTAATTAAATCTGTGTGGTTCCAGATTAGAGAGAGAATGAAAATGGGAGGAAAAAAAATACTAAAGGAGGGACTAACTAGAGTGTCAATTGGAGGGAGGAGTATATACCTTCCAATGACAAACCTCCGACCGACCAACATCATCACTTTAGTCAGTTTTGATTGATTTGGCCAATATATTTTAGTTGCACTCTTACTTGATGGTAAGGGTTTGATATGTTTAAAACTTTGTTGTCTTCTAGAGCGGGGTTTGAGGTGGGTGAAGCCTCTCCTGGGACTAGTGGGATAAGCCATGACTCATGAGCATAATGTGGATCTTCTAATACCAATCATAAAATACAGGAATAAGTAAAAGTAAAAAGAAAAACAAATACATTCTAGAAGAATAAAAGTGCATGATGTTGCAGGGTAAAGGGTTTAAACTCGCGAGCAGGCAAAGTATGTTAGTATCCACAGCGTTTTAAGTAACTGATTGGACCCACAGTTTAAATTTACAATTCAGACAGTTGACTTCAATCCATGCCAGAAAATAAGACTGTGGAAGCTTCTTTTAAACTTCAAGAGTCACTAATAGTGGGTCAAAAATTGAAGGTTTTTCAGTTTTCAATATTCCAGAACATCTAAAACATGTTAAATTCCCCCAATATTTCACAGTCAAAATGTACATCTACATAATCGCAAAGGATTATGAACCTATATGCTATTGACTAAATTTGGATTTAATCAGAAACAGATTATTACTACAAGCTATTAAAGGATGGGACAATACACCTTTTTTCTTCTCAATTTTAGATAATACGAAACTGAA
The DNA here is from genome assembly GCA_017139565.1 of Luffa aegyptiaca. NCBI lineage: Eukaryota > Viridiplantae > Streptophyta > Magnoliopsida > Cucurbitales > Cucurbitaceae > Luffa > Luffa aegyptiaca. Next base: position 3,787,859 of record CM029396.1, read on the forward strand.
TAGAACAACATGAAAGCCAAGATTCAGATTTTTAGAGCAATAAAATCTGCCTTATTCAGGAAAAATGATAAAACAGAAAGTGCTCAATTCATAACCTACAGTGCAATGCCAACAAAATGAACAGAGAGAAATATAAAGATGAAACATAACCTAATAGGTTGAGTAATTTTCAGCAACTCCAGGACGTAGGCTGTTGTAAATAGCCCGGGCAACTGGAAGGATAGCGAGAAGAGCAATCTGAAGTTGGTCAGAACTACTTGTTCTGACAGAGATCTGTCCACTTAGTTTGTTGTTGATTCCTGCACGAACTGCCATTTTGTAACTTCGTCCAACAGAAAACTGTGACTGAAAGTTCGCCCCCAAAGCCATGTCTCCTCTCCATTTTACAAGAGATAGACCAAGTGATGATTGATCTTGTCCAATTGGAAAGTCAGCCTCCCTTAGCCGCATTTCCAGATTGGCCCCGAATGCAGAATCGCCCTGAGACCGAACAGTTCCAGTGCTACCAACCAGTACAACACGCTTCCCAAGTGTAATCTGATCCTCAACTTTAAATCCTGGGCACACATTCTCTCCCAAGAATGTCACTGATATCCCAGCAGCCGTTTTGTTCTTTCTGAAATTTTTGAATTTCGTCTCTCCTCTAAGGATGTAGGCAAGTTGCCTTCCAATATTTTGTATGTCAAAACCTGCCATAGTAGAACCATTTTCCCCATGCTTGGCAGAGACCGAGGAATCTAAGTGGATACTGAATTCTTTTTTGTCCTTAGTAATTTGGACAGCAACAGCAGCAGGAAACCGACTAACAATGGCCATACTGTGTTCAAGATTCACACCATCATACCCACAGTCATGATCCCAACCATGGGTGTCCAAGACTGGCCTCGCCAGGAACTGAGACGTTGGCTCCAAGAATCGAAATCTGTAAGCTGGATTATCGCCATCAAAGGAAGGAGGAAGGGCCATGTCAGGTAGAGGAACCTGCACAGCAGCTGGACTACCATTTTCCTGATCATCCTCCCCCATGTAGCCATAATCATCTACAGTAGGTTGACCCTTCTTCTTGATATCTCTCATCCTCTTTAATTCCTCTTTCCACTGCTTTTTCTGGAGCAGCTTCACCCGATAATCATATTCCTCAAAGTATGCCTTCCTTTGCTCTTTGCTAAGCTTAGCAAGCTGAGATTTTCTGAGGGGCTTGAATGGAGGGAGTTGGTCATACTCATCTTCCTCCTCTTCTTGATCAGAATCAGACAAGTCGGCCAAATCAATATCTGAATCACCATTCTCACCAGTTTGATCTGATGACAACTTCGGGTGTGTGCGGGATTGCAATAAACCGGACAATAAATATGGAAGAGGAGGTGAACGGGCACGAAGGCCAAACAGCTTCCTGTGGTCAAATGTCTCTGGAGCTTTTGAGAGATTTCCCACTTCAGCCAGGATTTTAATGGAGAAACATAAAAGTAATAATTGGGGCCTCCAACTTTGACCATTGGGAAGCACCTTCTGGCCATCTCTATTCTTTCTACAAGAGGGATGGTTTTCAACAAGCGAAACTGGGTTCATTAAAGTTGGATTCAACATACGCAGATCACCAACAGCCTGAGCAACTGTTTGCTGAAGAACATGAGAGCGTTGAGCAACAAACACCTCATAACCTAGAGGGGAACCAGATGGACCATCAGGTGGAGCAGAGGCAGCATGAGTCAGAGTGATGATGGCATTTTTCCAAATGGAAGAACCAAGGGAGCTGGATACTGATCTTAACAACAGCAGATCATTAAGATCTCTGGTTTGGTTATCCAGCCGGTCCACATAAAGAACAATATCAGGAGGGAATTTTTTCATTACATTCTTAATTGAGAATAAAATTCTGTGGTTGATACCACGTTCAGATGAAGATGATCTAAGACCAGGTGAATCAAAAACCCTGATCTTCACACCTTCTACTGTCCCAACAATTTCCTTCACCGTAGTTGTACCAGGCCCAAATGCATTGATTGGAGTTTTATCTTCCCCAAAAATTGAATTTATAGTAGCACTCTTTCCCACACCTGATTTCCCAAGAACAAGTATGTTCAATGAGAAGTCTAAATCTTCCTTTCCTTCCGCTTCAAGTTGAATAGCAGTATTCTTTGCATTATCGAAGCTAAATAGCTGACCAGAAGATCTACCAGCAACAAGCCCAAAACGATATAGAACCTGTGCTACTAATGAATCATCCGGAGAAACACCTAGTCTCTGAACAAGCCTTAGAAAGTTCACCCTTATCTGCTGTAACTTCTGTAGTTTACTTTTCTCCTCTTCGCTCAATTTATTTTCAGAATCCTCCCCCACTCTAGGATTTGATGGGGCAAAAGAGAGAGGACGGCTTGGACGGGAAGCATTTTTTCCAGATGTAAGTGATGATCCAAGACCAGCTGGACGTTCTATGGAGAAAAGCCGGGAGCCATCCTGAGACGTCACAGTGATAGGGCCACCATCTGAGCCAGCATCTCTAGCTGCTTTCAGAAGCGCTGCCAAAGCAGCAGAATCAAATAACTGCTTTCCATCACCTTCATCATCCGTGTCTGCTTCATCTGAGTCCGTGACAATCTGGCCATCTATTCTCTGTGAATGATCAATAGAACTGTCTGCACCAGAATGGGAACCAGCTCCTGAGGCTCTTTCCAATTCCTGCAAGAATTCTCTAGCAGCTTCAGAACTACCAAAGATCTCACCTTCAGTCTCTCCATCTGTAATGGAACCCTCAATATCACCCTCTTCATCCAAAGGATGCTTTCCTCCATCTACTTCATTCAGAACTGGTTCATGAATCTTGGGAGCATCAGAAATTCCGCTATCTTCCACGGAAGCATTATCTGGGATGTTTTCTTTAACCAAAGACCTAGCCTCTTGAGTTGGTTCAGATTCGACTTCACCATCCACAACCTCTCTTGTTTCAAAATTATCTTTGGAGTCTTTTTCATTCCCTGCCTCAGCTGGAGAATCAACAAGACTCACAATTTCTCTTTCTTCATTAACTGTTGAAGCCCCAAGTCCCGCAGGCTTCTGATCTTCCACATCCGTAACCCCAAGATTTTCATGTTTTGCAATGTCAGCAGCAGCAATTGCTCTGTCTACATGAGCCGCTGCTTCTTCTGTTGCAACTGCAATACTGACTTCCGACACTTTATTGTCAATCTCAGTGCTTGAAACCACAGAATTATGTTCAACAGACTCATCCGCCTCGTGCCCATCATTATCAAACCCATTATCCAATTTGGCAGCTCCATGTACCAAATCTGCAATCTCCCTATTTTCCACGTCCTTTATTTCCTCCGGATTACCAACAGCATCTGTTCCTGATACCAGTGAACTTTCATGTAACGTTTTGTCATCTAAAACTGCACCAGTAGATTCATCCGTTAAATCTGAAACTTTGGAGTGTTCTTGATCATCCTGGTCAGCTTTGTTGTCAAAAGAAGAATCAGTTTCCAATTTGGTTAACCGTTCTCCATCTTCAGCATCCACAATGTCATTCAATTTAATCTCCTCCTCTTCTTGCTTCTCAGCCACGGGACTTCCTTTATCCATTTCTGCTTCTTGTCCTCCATCTGCTGGTTCTAAATTCTTAGAATTTTCGTCATCACCCAGGACAGCTTTGTCCTCAACAGGAGAACTAGTTTCCAATTTTGTCAATTGTTCTCCATCTTCAGCAGCCACCTTATCATTCAAATCAACCTCCCCATCTGCCTGCTTCTCGGCCACGAGACTTCCTTTTTCCACTTCCGCTTCTTGTTTTTCATCTGCTAGTTCTAAAACCTCAGAGCTTGCTTGGTCACCCAAATCAGCTTTGTCTTCAGAAGAAGAATCATTTTCCAGTTCTTTTAATCGTTCAACACCTTCAGCAACCACCTTCTCATTCACTTCAATCCCTTCATCTCCCTGCTTCTCAGCCGTCAGACTTTCTTTATTCAACTCTGCTTCTTGTCCACCATCTGAAGCCTCATTTTGCTGCTGTTTGACCGTCACATCATTCAAGTCACCCTCCTCTGACACCTGCTTCCCACCATTAACAATTTCCTCAGGCACAGAACCAACATCCTCAGCAATTAAACTTTCAGGCACATTACCCTCTTTTGAGTTCGTCGACGACTCAATTGTTCTTTCTTGCACTTGACTAGCATCCTCCCTTTCATTCACCACATCACCCGATACAGGAATCTCCTCCTTTTCCACTGGATTCTCAACTTCATTACCCTCAAGAAAATCATCTTCTCCATCCACCTTATCCTTATCATCGATTTCCTCCTTCCTCCCCAAGGTTTCATCCTCCTCCTCAACGTCACTATCAACAGAAACCTTCGCAATTGGCCTAACACTAACCGGAGCCGAAAATTCCGAATGACTGACAAAAGAAGTACCACTATCACCCCCCTGGACGGATTTCCCGAGGGGTTCTTCCTCAGAATACTCCACAATCGGTCTATCTAAAGCAGATTCAAATTCCTCCTCCCCACTCAAAAACCCATCAGTTTCCGACCCACCACCATCACTGCCTCCCCTATCGCCACCTCCACCTACACTAGTTTTAATTCCACTAATCTCCATCTCTGGGTTATCGACGGAGGGCGTACCGACATGGGAATCGACGGAAGAAGACGAAAAGGACGAGGAGGAAGTGGAAGAAGAGCCGGAGGAGACTGAGTTGTGCGGCGACGATTCTTGAGCGAACGGCTTGGAGTCCATAGATGCGAGGTGTTGGTGTGGTGAAATTGAAAATGGAGAATGAAGGAATTCTATGGAGTTGGTTCCGCTGTGGGAAATCTATCCACAAGGTCCTGCGTTTGACAGGAAATTGTGGGGAGCGGCTGAGAGTTGCAGAGAGCTCCGAAAGAGAGATAGAAGAGAAGAATGGAGAAAGATAAGGTTTTATTGTGATGGGAAGAACTCTCTCTCACAAACTGCTTCTGCAGGGGTTTTTTAGTCGACGAACAAGATTTTTTTTTTTTCTTTTTATTTTCTTTTTTTTCAATCCCAAAAATATTATTTTAGTGCTCAAGATAAGAAAAGTATATAAGTAAATAAATATCTAAATCAACAAATAAACATTTTATTTTTTTAAATAAATTAAAACATTTTATTAATAACTTATTATGACTTCCTCCTATCGTTAATCTTTCGAACCTCTGACCTCATTCGAGGTTACATGTCAATTACCGCTAAGCTAAGCTTGCTTTGGTTCATTGAATTGGTCCTCAACTTTAAAAATGTCTAATAGATCTTTGAACTTTCAATTCGTGTCTAATAGATCTCTAACATGTTTGAGATTTTTAAAAATTAATCAATTTATTAGATATAAAAATGAGTTTTATGTCTATTGAGATCCTAAACTTTCAATTCTGTATTAAATTTTAAAAAATGTTGAGTAGGTCAATGACTTATTATGCATAAATTGAAAGTTGAACGACATATTAAACACAATTTTTTTTTTTTTTTGAAGAATATTAGACACAAAAGTTAAAGTTTAAAACTTACGCATGTTCACAGGTCTATCGGACAAAAAATCAAAAGCTAGGACTTGTTTGATATTTTCTAAAGTTCAATAACCGAATTGACACAACCTCTTCTCAAAAAAAAAAATAATAATAAATTGACACAACCTAATATTTATAGGTAATATTTTGTTGATTTTCTCATATTGATTCACCTTTATGCAAATGTCAAATCCATAGACATATTAAAATGTCAACAGTGGATGGAAATTTAAAATCTTGCTGTATACTTTTAAAAGGTTTGTTCTCTACTCAAAAAAAAAAAAAAAAAAAATTGGATTTTTTCAAATTTCATCCTTATTCTTTTGAAACATCTATTTTATTTCCTGTGCTTTTAAGGAGTGGCTATTTTGGTCTTTTAATTTCTTTTTTATCTCAAATTTTGGTTACAATCTTATTTTTAGCATAATACTACATTTAATAAATTTATTGCAAGGAGTTTCTTGGTGTATAGAATTGTGTTAGAATTTGATAGATATGAATCAAAATGATTACTTTTCAAAAATATAAAAATTAAAATGGACTTTTTTGAAAGTATAAAAGCTAAAATGCACTTTGGGGAAAAAAACAGAACAAAAATTGATAGCAAAATGAAAAAGAAAAATTTTCAAACAAATATAAAAGAAAATAAAAAAAACCAAAATGAATTAAAGAAGTAGTTACCAAAATAGTATTTATTTAGGTTTAAATCCTGTTTTGGTCCCTAAACTTTAAAGATTATTCTATTTTGGTCCTTCAACTTTCAAAATGTTCAGTTTAGTCCCTGAACTTTCAAGTTTGTTCCATATTGGTCCCTAAACTTTTAAAATGTATATTTTAGTCCCTAAACTTTCAAAAAATGATTATTTTAATCCTTACTTTTATTTCAATTTTAACAAATTAATGACATAGTTTTGAGTATGTGTATTAGATTGTTAATATGAGCATGATTTCAAGTCAAATAAATTAGAGACAAACATTAAGGAAAGCAAATTTGAAGTATAAAAGTAACATAACAAGGACCATAATGATTATTTTTTAAAAGTATAAGGACTAAAATAGACATTTTGAAAGTTCAGGGACTAAAATAGAACAAATGTAAGAGTTCAAGGACCAAAATGAACGTTTTGAAAGTTTAAAGACTTAAATAGAACAAACTTAAAAGTTCAGGGACTAAAATGAGATTTAAACCAATTATTTATTCTTTTTTTCGTTTGATATGACGAAGAAAAGATTAAAGCCGCCAAGATCTTTACACTTTTACCCTTTATATTTATATATAATAATTATTTTGGGTGGGGGGCCCTTTACAGAAATCTGAAAATGAAATAATATCTCAATTTCTCAAGAATTCAGTTGGACTTTGATATGAAGTCCCCTCTTTTAAATAAATAAATAAAAAAAAAAAAAAAAAAAAACCTTTTTTGGTGTTTGAATTTTGAGAAATAGACACGTTTGGTTTCTAAATTTTGAGAAATGGACCATTTTAGTCTCAAGTTTTGAAAATTATTAGATTTAAAAGGTCCCTAAGTTTTCAAATAGATCTTTTTAGTCTTTGAGTTTTGAGAAATATGTTTAAAACGTCATTCGTATTATTTTTTCAACTTTTTTTAATTATTTTTTAATATTGAATGGTTTTTTAAATTAAAAAAAATAAAAAGTATTACTTTAAAATTTTGAAAAAATAATATAAGAGATTTTTTAAACCTATCCCTAAAAAAAAACTCAAGGATGATCCATTTTGAAAACTTAGGAACCTTTTAAACCCGTTTCTCAAAACTGAGGGATTAAAAAGACTCATTTTAAAAACTCAGAGACTAAACACACCTATTCCTCAAAAGACTAAAATGTATTTTTCCCTTAGCTATTATCAAGGCTCCTCAATCTTTGGAGCAAATCCAAATTTTTAGTTTTAAAATTCTCAATTTTTATTATTAATGTATTAAAAGATTCCCAATTGAGTGTATTATTTAATAAATTTACATATGTGAGCATGCTACCTAAACATGTCATTCGTACCAAATGATTTTTATTTGTGGCAAATCAAATATTGTTGATGGATAAGTTAGGTTTTGTAAAAAAAAAAAAAACAAAACAAAAAACAAAAGCAAAAGCAAAAGATTAAGTTTTATATGTCAAGATTTGTATATTCAAATATGTTAATAAAACAATAATTCAATACACCTAATTTTTGCTAACAAATTTTAACAATTTTTGTTACAAAATAACCCAATTGAGAGAATTTCTAATATATATATATATAACTTAAAAGTCCAAATTGAGAATTTTAAAAATTAAGAACTAATTTTAGAATTACCTAAATGGATTTTGTTATATTTAAAATTTTGGTTTCAAATTTTATTTAATCAAAAAGATTATTGTGAATTCTATGTTTTTTTTAGTTTAAAAATATTTGGGGTGGGGATTCAAACTTCTCCTTTAGTCAAAGTGTAATTATTAATTACCACTCGACTATATTTTTGCCATGAATTCTATTTAGTTGGTCTAACTTAAAAAACAAATGACTACATTTACATTTTTTCAAATTTCTAAATTGCAATGTGTAACCAACCAATAGTGAAAATATAGAATAAGTCATTTCTTTTCAAATTATTATTTGTAGATCACCAACTAAACATGCCCAAAGTAACTCCCTCAACTCAAACATGTTTGCTATTAATTTTTTAATAACAAATATTCATTTTTCCATGAGTCATTTTTTTTTTTTTTGAAATTTTCCATGAGTCAATTTTAATTCTAGCTTCAAAATCAATTTTGAAATTTTAATATGAACAAATCAACAAATCAAATCTTCTAAAAAATAAAAATAAATAATTAAATAAATCAAATCATTCAATCAAATAATAAAAATAACAATAAAATTGAGTTTTGTTAAAGTTAGACGAAAATCTGACATAACAATGATCATAATAAGGGATTTTTTTTTTAATTTATTCCAACGTCACACCAACCTTTTAGTTCATATTAAATAAATAATTTCGGAGAACCTAACTTCTTTTAATAAAGCCAACAAGAGCTTAGCTCAACTGGCATAACTTTGTACTGATAATCACAAGGTCTGTGGTTCGAATCCCCTTCTCACATATTATAAAAAAAAAAAACTTCTTTTAATAAATATTACTTTCTTTTTTTTAAAAAAAAATAGTATAATGATAACATTTTTCTCTCTTTTTTTAGTGAAATAATTACTTACCATTCTTAATCTCGTTAATTGGTTTTTTTTTTTTTTTTTGAGTACATCAACATTTGGGGGTGGAGGGATTCGAACCTAACCTCTTGATCGAGGGTACATGTCAATTACCGCTGAGCTAAACTCGATTTGGCTAATCTCGTTAATTGGTTAAGATAATAATTATGCCAACAAGAGCTTAGCTCAACTGGCATAACTTTGTACTGATAACCACAAGGTCTGTGGTTCGAATCCCCTTCTCACATATTATAAAAAAAAAAAACTTCTTTTAATAAATATTACTTTCTTTTTAAAAAAAAAAATAGTATAATGATAACATTTTTCTCTCTTTTTTCAGTGAAATAATTACTTACCATTCTTAATCTCGTTAATTGTTTTTTTTTTTTTTTTGAGTACATCAACATTTGGGGGTGGAGGGATTCGAACCTAACCTCTTGATCGAGGGTACATGCCAATTACCGCTGAGCTAAACTCGATTTGGCTAATCTCGTTAATTGGTTAAGATAATAATTATGCTATTCAAAAGTTCTTTAAGTTCAAATTATATATTTTATTTGGAATGCTTACTCTTTACAACAAATTATAACATGAATATGATATGATCACTTAGGTTTAGTTTGAGATTGTTGTAGCTTTTAAAATAATGGTTAATAATCTAACTCCACCTTATGAAAAATTGTTGGGTAAACATCAATTTTTAATTTAAAAAAATTATAATATGTTTAGGAGTAAATTAAATTAGGAAGTGATTTTAGATAAATGAAAATAATCAGCTTCACCAAACTCCTGATTAAAATTCTTTCCAAATTACTTTTGACCCTCAAAAAGCAATTCCAAATAGATCTAATAGAATGCATATTGGAATCTTTGTTTTCATAGATTTAATGTAATATTCTTTTAAAAAAAATACCTATAAAGTTAGATTTTGAATCAAATTATTAAGGCCCCGTTTGATAACCATTCGGTTTTTGGTTTTTGGTTTTTGGTTTTTGAAAATTATGTTTGTTTTCTCCCAAATTCCCTACAATGGTTCTCATCTTTGTTAAGGAACCATTTGAATTTCTAGCCAAATTTCAAAAGCAAAAACAAGTTTTTGGAAACTACTTTTTTTTGTTTTCAAAATTTGACTTAGTTTTTGAAAACAAGGAAGAATGTAGATACTAAAACAAAGAAACTCATAGGTAAAAGTAGGTGTGTATAAGCTTAATTTTCAAAAACCAAAAAAATCAAATTTATTTATATAAAAATCAACTATTTAGAATGTATATACAAAATTGAAATTGATGTATTTGATTTTTTTTTTGTTAGAACTTCGAAGTGTACATTTTATTAAATTAATAATCTTAAATTTTTTTTTAAAAAAAAAACCTACAATTTCTTTATATACATACCATAAGATATTTATTTGTTTATGTGAATATAGATTTTTGTGAGGTTGACCTTTTTTATATTTATTTTTATTATTATTATTTCAAACTATTTGCTCTTTTTTTTTTTTTTTCTTTTTCTTGAATCGAAAACTATTTGCTCTTTTACTTGATCAATTAAGGATATGGTTCAGATACCCAAACCAAAATAATAACAATAATAATAATAATGTCAAAGCAAGCTTAACTCAACGGTAATTGACACGTACTCTCGACCATGAGATCAGAGGTTCGAATCCAAAAATAACAATAATAATAATAAATAAAATAAAATGAAATAAAGTAACTGAAAAACGTTTCTCAGATTTTATTCCTTCTTTGGTTTTCCTTTTTCCTTTTTCTAAGCAAATTTCCTTTAATTGGTAACCAATTTTGTTATTTACACTACATAAGACATGTCTTCTTTTTGCAATTATTCCTTTTTTAGTTAAGAATAAATAATTAAGTCATAGTTTTTTTTTTTTTTTTTGAGTACATCAACATTTGGGAGTAGGGAGATTCGAACCTCTGACCTCATGGTCGAAGATACATGCCAATTACCGCTGAGCTAAGCTCGCTTTGGCAATAATTAAGTCATAGTTTTGATAATAATAATAGGTCATATACAGGGTTTAATTTGTCTATTTAAAAAAAATTGTAGGATCAAATCTTTAGATCGGTAGCTAAGCAAGCTCTTAGAGAGTCACATTCAATGTGCAATTGCAATTTCTAATGAAATATCCTTTCTTGATATAAAAAAGAAAAAAAAAAAAAAAAAAGATCGGTAGTAATTGTTGTCTTAGCTATGTTCGAAGTTCAAATCTTCTATCATATTTTTATAACATATTTAAAAAAATTAATAATAATAAAGCACAAATAAAATTAATTGAAATCGCATTTGCCTATTAAATAAAATTTACCCGACATTTCAAGTCATCTAAGCTCTTTAATATGTTCAAGACTCCAACATAAAAGAAAAGCTTGTGTGGACATACCCAACCAAAGAGGAAGAAAACACAACTAAAGATGGAAGCATAATTTAAATAAAAAAAAAAAAGGATTTTTCTTCATGGTTAAGAGAGTTCTCCTTGAAGAGAATCAAATGCAAAAGAAACTTATACGACACTCAATCAAAGAGAGAGAACTAAAACTATTGTCATGTTTTTGTTTAAGTCAATATTGTATCGTATTATACTAATACTTTGATTTTAATGGATTTTATCTTATAACATGACTTTGATAAATCTAGGTCTGAGAAAATTGAACCATGTATGTTAGATATAAGTTAACATCAAACGAACAAAGTTTTTGAGACAAAAGAACAAAAACGATGTAGAAAAAAGGCATTTTTAAAAAAAATCTAAATCTTATTGTGGTCCATAAACTTTTAGATTCATCTTATTTTAGTTTATGAACTTTCAACAAGTCTATTGTAGTCTTTAAATTTTTTAAAATTAATCATTTTGATCCATTCATTATCGCTTCGGATATATAGTGCATATATTCAAAGCTATATATTTATTTATATGTTAAATAAAACTCAATTGAAATACTTCATACCATAAAATTCTAAACATAAATAAATTTAAAAAAAAACATTTTTTTTTTAAAAAAAATCGTGCCACAACACTTTTTTTTTATTACAAGTTTAATTTGTGAGAAGATTGTATCAATTAGGTCTCAGAACCTAATAGGTCTCTGAACTTTCAATTTTATTTCTAATAAGTCCCTGAATTTTAAAAATGTCTAATAGATCCTTGAACTTTCAATTTTGTGTCTAATAGGTCCATAACATATTTAAGATTTTTAAAAATTAATCAATCTACTGTATATAAAATTAAATTTTATGCTTATTGAGACTCTAAACTTCCAATTGTGTATCTAGTATGCTTGTGAATTTTAAAAAATGTCGAATAAGTTAAAGACTTATTAGACACAAAATTAAAAGTTGGGGGACCTATTGAACACAAAAGTGAAAGTTTAAGGACCTATTGGATACTTTTTAAAGTTCAGGGACCTATTGGAAACATAATTGAAAATTTGATGACTTATTTGAAACCTTTTAAAGTTCAGGGACTAAACTTGACACAACCGAAAGTTTAAGAACTAAACATGTAATTTAACACTTTTTTTTTTAAGGAAGCCAACACAATTTTTTTAGAAAAGATCAAGGCATGCAGAGATCGTAGGGCTGAGAATGGAGGAGAGGGAAGATGATGAGATTGAGTTGTTTGTTATTTTTTGTCTCATTGGTGGAATTTTTTTGTTGTTTTTCTTTCACTCTTGCATATTTTTGGAGATAACGTTTCTCAATGGTCCCTTCCTTTGGATTTGTTTTATTCCAATGAGAGATCGTTTTGTAAGGTCTCCTTTGCTCCATCCCTCATCTAAGATGTGTGGTCATCACTTTCCGAACGGATAACTAAAGATGACGGTAAATCTAGCATGATCGAGATAAAATATTTTAAAACGGTAATGTCATAATTATAACAAATGGTAGCAAATAAGTTCATCAAGATTTACTATTGTGTTGTTTGTGTAATTTTGCTTGAAAAGTTAGCTGGATTGATTGTATGCATATTAGCGTGGTTGAAGGTGAGATGAAAACATTATTGGAGGTATCGACACAAAGATGTTGGGCGAAATATTATTAGATGTTCCCGTGCAATGTTCCGGGTAGTTTCACTCTATTGGATGTATATCTTCAAATTTATCCGCCCTTAGTAACCGTTGGATACAAAAATCGAGATACTTTTACAACTTCTCTCTTACATCCAACGGTGTAAAATTACCGGGAGCATTGCACTGGGAGCACCTAATAATTTCTCGTGCTGAGCACCTGTGTGGTATGGTGGGACGTATCTGGAACAAAAAAGAATGTAGGGGCCAATTTTTTTTTTATTATAAATAAACATTCAATATTCAAAACAAGAAATATTATAATTTTTATTAGAATTATTTTTTTAGAAATAAATATTTTTTATGACCATTCTATTTATAAAAATAAGATGGTTTGATAATTAAAGAAAAAAAACTTTTATTGCGACTAGTTATGAATTCTTATGTAAGATACCAAAAGATTGAAAATATAATTTATGATGGATGGTATAAACTTAATTACAATAATATAAATATTGTTAAGCTTAAATATATATTAAAATATAAAACTAGGCATTTACCAAAAATTGAAATCAAACTACCAAGAGTATAGCTCAATTGACATAAATGTTGTATTTATAACTACTTCGAAACCCCACCCTTAAATATGGTAAAAAAAATTAAAATCAAACTAGAAAAATTAGACAAATAGCTAAATTAATAACTAAATATTAAAATAACTTTCCATGAGAGTAAAATAAAAATAAAACCAATAGGTATATTAAAAAAATATATTATATTCTTTTATATATATATATATATATATATATATATATATATATATATATATATTACAAATTATTCTTTTATCATCAATTATTCATTAAATTAAAGATAAGTTAATTATTTAAACCCAAAGTTTTGGAGGGGCCATGGCCCCCTTATGCCTTAGTTTCCCAAATAGATCCGCGTGTGATGTTTGTCAAACATCCTTGAATACTTGAGGCAATTTGTACTTGAGTTTGGTAAAGTTTTAGTGCGGTAATGTGTGCTCATTTATTTCTCTATCCTCATATAAATACAAGAGAGAAAGTTTGCTATTATTATTACCTCTAGTTGTTGTACCCTATTTGTAGGGTCGTGTTAGTTAGATAAGCATACCAATCACTACTCACCTTTCTTCATTATGGCTTCAACTTTAACCGGTTAGAATGTCTCCAATGAGTTGTGTGTGCGCTATGATTACTTAAGGTGATGTCAAAATTTTGAAGACCGGTCAGTGTTGTAGGCTGTGTTAGATGTGATTTGTAGGCATAGAGTGCAAGAACAATATACTATTTGTCACATTGTTTGACATGTTGACAACTCCTAGTATAACTTGTTGAGTCTCGTGCTTCTCGTTTTGAGTGTTTAGATAGGTAGGTTACTGGTTAAATTTAAACCCTAGGTATGGTTAATCATATGATCAAGAATATGTTAAAGTATATTTAGTAATAAACAAAAAATTATATATTTGTATATGGATTAAGCACTTGATCTTTTAAAGTACATTGATTCTTACTTCCAGCTAGACAGGCAAGAATTATAGAAATTTGATATTAGATTCACTTTCGCATCATATGATAGATGGAGATATATAATATATTAGAGAGTATAAAGGAAGTTGTATTGATGACTATACTACTAGCAAAGTTATAAAAAAAACTGTAAATAGGGATGTTATTTTTTCTTGCGGGATAGTGGGAAATCCTCGATCGGGCGAGAAATAGGAGGAGGGAAGGAAGGGGTGAGGAGAAAATTTTTTCCACTAGCTAAATGAAGACAGAGAATTATGCTCATCCCTGACCCCACCCTGTTCCCCACCCTCTCTCACACACATAGGAACAATTCGAGACTATGTTGTAATATTTAAATTTAAATGATTTTTGTTTAATGACTTGAATATTTGATATGTTTGAACTTTGAATCGATGATATGGTTTGAACGTTTGAACTATATTTTTGGATAATTATCTTAAATAGAATATTATTTTTGTTTTTATTAGAAGGTTCAAGATTTTTCGCTTCGGAGGTGATCTTTTGATTTCATTCTTATTGTATTGAATTTTTTGTCAATAGTCTTTCTACCATAAAAAATTAAATTTTGTCTATAAGATTCTACATTAAAAAAAGGGGGAAAATTGCAAACAAGATTTATATTGGGACATCAAAATACATTTTATTAACTAAGTTAGAAATATTCTTTATTATAATTTGAACAAATAGGCGCCATCTATAAAATTGAAAACCTACCTAGTTCAAATGATCTAACCTAAAATAACATACCCAACACAAAATGACTAGTTGATATAAAAGATAGACTCAAAATACTTTATATATATAGTATTTTTTAGTCTTTTTTTTTTTTTTGAAATAATTTTTGAGTCTTTTTTTTTATACTTCAACTCAAAAGTCCATTTTAAAATCATTTTAAAATTTCAGCACATCATATTGTTTTAGACATTATTATTTAGTGGCTGTAGGAGGTTAGATTACTTGAAAAGTTTAGGATATACTTGGAAAGTCTTGCCCGAAAAAACAAAAACAAGTTTTTAAGAACTAATTTTGTAAATTTTCAAAATTTGACTTAGATTTTCAAATCGTTTTAAAGAAGTAAATAGTCCAAAACAACGAAATACTAAAGATCAAGTGGTCTTCGTAAACTTAATTTTCAGAAATAGATAACAAAAAAATTAAATGGTTATTAATTGAGACATAAAATTTGTAAAAGAAAATATTATTGATGAAATTGAAAACGGGCCTTTGGAGATTAAATTATTAAGTGAAAATACACTTTTGGTCCTCAAATTTGGGTTAGATTGCATTTAAGTTCCTGAATTTTCGAACCTAACAATTTTACCCCGAGATTAGCATTTGGTAGCATTTTGGTTCCTCCATTAGTTTTTCCATTATTGAATATAATCTGACACTTTTTTTTAGGCTAAATTATAAAAAATACCCTAAACTATGAGATTTGTTTAAAAAATGCTCCTGAACTTTAAAAAGATTAAAAAATACCCCTGAACTTTGAAAAAATGTTTCAAAAATACCCTTGCCGTTAATTTTTTAATGGAATGGAAACCGTTAAAGTTTCAGTTTCATTAATACCCTTGAACTTTCAAAACAATTTCAAAAATACCCTTATTGGAAAATGCTTCTCTTTTTTCCTTCTCTCACAATAAATTCTTCCTCCATGAAAATTAATGATAAGCTTTACTTATTTGTCGTGTATTCATAGTCTAGGAGCTTCTCTTCTCTTTCAACACATCATCCCAAGAGTTTGACTAGATTTTCATGTTGAAACTTCAATATGACTTTTGTTTTGTTCTTGAAATTCTACATGTGCTTGACTTCATTTGTTGGTAGCCTTTTCAATATTATTTCCTCACCAACCATTACCGATTAGCTTTCTCTATATTCATTTTATGAAAAATAAATGAAACTATTGTTGTATGCGAGTTCTAACAATTCTTAAATATTAATAAGAACAAAATCATATATAAAACTTTTGATTAATTAATCTTATAAACAGGACCAAACCCACAGTCTTATAAACACTTCTTCTTATCACTAACATACACAAACAAAGAGAGCAAAAAGGAAATAATATATATACATATATATGTTGTTTTCTCACACTTACCTTCTTTACACTTTTTAAAAGAAAAAACTCGATTTCAAAGTCTGTTTTCATCTGGTATTATGTTTCACACAACCTTTATAAAAAAAAGTTTTGTATTAATTTTCATGGAGGAAGAATTTACGGTGAGGGGAGGAAAAAAGAAACATTTTTCAATAAGGGTATTTTTTATTTTTTATTTTTTAAAGTTCAAGGGTATTTTTGAAACTAAAACTTTAACGGTTTCCATCAAAAAAATTAACGACAATGGTATTTTTGAAACTTTTTTTTTTTTAAGTTCAGGGATATTTTTGAAACTTCGCAAAGTTTAGGGGGATTTTTTAAACAAATTCCATGTTTTTAATAAAAAAAATAATTTTTTTTTCTTTTTCTCTCCCTTATTTTATTCCTCTCTCCTACTGGATGCTATACCGCCGTTACACTACCTACTTTTTTCTTTTTCTTTATTTAATTGCTCTTCTTCTTTTTTTTCTTTCTTTCTTAGAGGGGGCGACTGCAGCCATCGACGTGGGGAGGAAACTGAGAGAAGAGAAAGAAAAAGAAAAATAAAAAAGGTTTATTTAAAAAAATAAAAGAAATTATTTTTAATAAAAAAAAGTGTCACGTCAACTTACGGAAAATCGATATAAAACTTTTGTTTAGTTTGAACTAAATGAAACCTAATCGAACAATAATTAACATAAAACTTGTACAAGATATCTGTGATTCAAATCCTTCCATTCTATATGTTGTAAAAAAAAAGTGAAACCTAACCGAAAAAAAAAAAAAAAAAAAAGTATATTTTTACCATTATTAATTTAGCATTGTTTATAAATCAAGCGACTCCAAGAATTTTTTTTCTCAAGTCTCCAAGTCGAATAAAAGTTCAAAATGTCTTGAAAGAAACCAAGGGTATGTCAATTTTCCTCTTTCTCTTCCATCGTAATGTTTGGGCTACTTACCTAGCCTCCAAAATCCATTCAATCTTCACAAATAAAGCTCATTCCTTTATGAAGAAATCTTGTGATTCTCAAACTTCAGAGCTACAATAGTGATGAATGAATATTTCTCATTTTCTTCACGAACTCCAACTCTGCGCCAGACGCCAATCGGTATCAGCCGCCGGAAAACTCCATTCTCAGATCATCAAAGCCGGTTTCGACAAATCCGGCCCTCTCCCGAACACCCTTTTGGATGTCTATGGCAAATGCGGTCTCATTCCACAGGCCCTCCAACTGTTCGACGAAATGCCCCAAAGAGACCATGTCTCGTGGGCCTCGATTCTCACCGCCCATAACCAAGCCATTCTTCCCCGGCGGACCCTTTCAATGCTTAGCACCATGTTTATGCTTGATGGGTTGCAGCCCGACCACTTTGTCTTCGCCTGCATCGTCAGGGCCTGCGCCAGTTTGGGGTATTTGCGGCTAGGTAGGCAAGTTCATGCTCGGTTTATGCTGTCTTCTTTTTGTGATGATGAGGTTGTTAAGTCATCTTTGATTGATATGTATGCTAAATGTGGCCAACCCGATGATGCTCGGGCTGTTTTTGATTCCATCTTGTTTAAGAATTCAGTTTCTTGGACTGCTATGATTTCTGGGTATGCTAAAAGTGGGAGGAAATCTGATGCTATTGAGCTTTTTCAGCGAGCTCCTATGAAAAACTTGTTCTCTTGGACTGCTTTGATTTCAGGGTTGATTCAAAGTGGGAATGGAGTGTACTCGTTTTCTTTGTTTAATGAGATGAGGAGAGAAGGAATTGATATTGTAGACCCTTTAGTTCTTTCGAGTGTTGTTGGAGCTTGTGCAAATTTGGCTCTTCTGGAGCTGGGAAAGCAAATTCATGGTTTGGTTATAGCTCTTGGCTTTGAGTCTTGTCTGTTTATAAGCAATGCACTTGTGGATATGTATGCTAAATGTAGTGACATATTAGCAGCTAAGGTTATTTTTTTCAGAATGCCACGAAAAGATGTGATTTCTTGGACTTCAATCATAGTTGGGACTGCTCAACATGGGAAAGCAGAGGAGGCATTAACTTTATATGATGATATGGTTTTGACTGGAACAAAGCCAAATGAAGTAACTTTCGTTGGATTACTTTATGCGTGCAGTCATGTAGGGCTAGTTAATAGAGGTCGTGAGTTATTTAGGTCTATGGTAATTGATTATAGGATTAATCCATCTCTACAGCACTATACATGTTTATTAGATCTCCTAAGTCGCTCCGGACACCTTGACGAGGCAGAGAATCTACTTAATGAAATGCCATTTAAACCCGATGAGCCTACTTGGGCATCCCTATTGAGCGCTTGCAAGCGACATAATAATATGAAGATGGGAGTTCGAATTGCTGATCATGTGTTGAATTTAAAACCGGAAGATCCTTCAACATACATACTCTTATCGAATGTTTATGCCGTTGCTGAAATGTGGGAAAGTGTTTCAAAGGTGAGAAAGTTGATGAGTTCTATGGAAGTAAGAAAGGAACCGGGTTATAGTAGCATTGACTTTGGAAAGGAGAGCCAAGTATTTCATGCTGGGGAGACTTGCCATCCTATGAAGGATGAGATTTTCCATCTACTGAAGGATTTAGATGCTGAAATGAGAAGAAGAGGCTATGTTCCTAACACTAGCTTTGTTTTGCATGACATGGAGCAGCAAGAAAAGGAAAAACAACTCTTTTGGCACAGTGAGAGGTTGGCTATGGCTTATGGACTTCTCAAGGCTGTTCCAGGGACGATTATTCGAATCGTGAAAAATCTTCGTATTTGTGGAGATTGTCATAATGTTTTGAAATTCACTAGTGATATAGTGAAAAGAGAAATCGTCGTCCGGGATGCCACGAGATATCATCATTTCAAGGAAGGGAAATGTTCTTGCAATGATTTCTGGTGACTCTATGGGCAATTTTGTGGGATTCTCATCTACTTATCTCCAAAATTCTTTGGCTAAAATAGTATGAAGTGGTGAAGTATCTAAAAGCACTTAGCCAAATCATCCATAGGACAGCTCTTGAGGCCTTCTTCTAAAGGACACTTTCTGTCTTTCCCTTCAGCCACCGACTCGAAATAACGTTCTGAAAGATTTAAACATCCCTATAGAGACACAAGCTCATATTGAACATTCCGCATAAATGAAGCCACCAATCTGCCACAATCATATTAATGAGAAGGCACATAACTTGAAGGATTCCTATGAAGGAGAAGAGGCTATGGTCCTAATACTACCTCTATTTTGCAAGACATGGAGCATCAAGAACAGGGAAAAACAACACTTTTATCACATTTAGAAACTGGCTTTGGTCTATGGAGTTATCCACTAAAATGCTGACAGGAAGATGCCTGTGTGAGGTATAGTATCATTTACATAGAAAGTATTGAGTTTATTGGTCCATTATTAAATAAACATAGTTTCACAAGTCACAAGTAAAGGTTCAAGTCCAAAAGCCTATATATTTTATTTATAAGTTTCAACCATTATGGAAACTTTATTCAGCAGAGTTTAGAACTTTGTTGTGTTGTATCATTTGTCATATTATTTATTGATATTCAAATTTCATTCATGTGGGATAGTTGGAGGAAACCAAGTGCCTATTTGGAATCACTTTCATGTGCTTAAAAGCTTTTTTTTAAGTACTTGAAACGTCATTCCAAACAAACCTAAAGAAATTTAACATGAGTTAGTGATCAATTTGTACATTGAAATGTTTGTGTGGGTATATATGTTTATATATTTCTTAAATGCAGGTTCAAATCTATCTCCAAATTCCACAAGTTTGTATATGCTAGTTGATACCAATAATTCAGCACCCATTATTTTTCATTTATTTAAGTCTTATTCAACAACTATTTGGTTTCTGGTTTTTGAAAATTATCTCAATTTTCTTACCATGCTTTTCACCTTTGTTAATGACACATTTGAATTCTTAGCCAAATTTCATAAAAAAAAAAACAAAATTTTGAAAACTATTTTTTCTTTAGTTTTAAAAACTTGACTTGATTTTTGAAAACAAGTAAAAAATTGCATATAACAAAACAAAGGGAAACTTATAAGTGGAAGTAGTGTTTATAAGTTTAACTTTCAAAAAATTTTAAACCAAAAATCAATGATTATCAAACTAAACCTTAAATTATATAATTCCAAATGTCAATTCATTAATTGCATCATTTCATTTTCCTCCATTTTTACTTACAAGTAGCATTCTTAGATATTGCTGATATATTAGTACGAAAAATAAAAAAGAAAAGAAACAATTTCTCTGAACATACAATTTAAACACATCTTTTGTAATACCTCCATAGAGAAGCAAGTCAAGAAACAACAAATCGAGGGATTGGGAGGCAAAATGATAAATACAGCTAAAAAACATTGGAAGATTATATGATCAAAAACACATGTTAATTTTTAGTAAGGATGGTGTCTACGTTTCCTACGAGCACAAGGTGACTTGATAACTAGAGTGCTCGAAATCCAGGATCGATTAGTTTCACGAGAATCGTCCGAAGACCAACAACATAAACGTCCATCTTCTCCACCTGTCCATCCAAACACACCTTGGCTCTGAGAAAATCCACCTAATACATTTGTCATGGGCAAGACACTTCTAACGACGCCGATATGGCCACCCTCAAGGACGACGTCTGGTGATTCAATTGCATTCTTCCCCTTATGGTGGTCGACCGGAAAGTAGCCTACGGTGCCATCGTTGGTACCTCCGAGAACCCACAATCTATCGCCTTCACTCGAGTAGTGACAATCAACTAAATAATCAACCTGCCAAAAAAGGAAGAGATTGGTATGATAACATTTATGCACTTTTTTGTCGATTATCTAATGCTTTGAATTGATGGGGTGGTTAAATCTTAGTCAAAGTATTTATTTCAAGTCATTAGAAACAGTCATTTGTTTCCTTGACTGCTTAAATGATCACCTGATAAAGTAATGAAAATGACATCTACAAATCTCAACCACAAGCACAAATATGTCAAGGACCTAAGAATATCAATTTTAATACTTCTAACTTCTTCAATCAACATATCAAAATATAAGTATCTTCAGGGAGCCCCCTGTGCTTGTTATCAATTTTGACAAAATTCAACAAAAAGAGCATCCTAAATCATCAACAGATTGTTATCGAGCGCTGACATGGAAGACGGGTGGCATAAGTTCACTGATAAATGAAAAAGAGATATGAGTAGAAAAACTCACATGACCCATTGTCCAACTGTTGGAAGCTAGTGAGCGTGCATCTGTGATATCTGCTTCATTTCTCCCATCCGTCCAGTCCCATAAGCTACCATTGGCCATTCATGTAAAACTTCAGCATTAGACAACTCGAAAAAGCAACTCAAAAGATAAAGTTTTCTATTGCACAGAGGAAAGAAAATGAAAGTTATGAGTAGCAAGTCCAATCGAGGACATGTTTGGGGAGTGATTTTGGAATTGTCACGTCCAAAATCACAAAAAATGACGTAACAAAAGTAATTTTGATCATTCCAAAATAACGTCCAAATATGCCTTAAGCGTGCACTAATCTCAAAGAGGGGAAAAAGTCATTTCGTTAGTTAAACTAAGGGTGTTTAGAGAAGAAAATCGGTACCTCAAGGTTTCAATGTGAGTCAAGCACCACAACTTTCTATAATTCTCTCCAAAAAAACCAATCTTACCAACTGAAGTTCCCACATTAATCACCTGCATGACCATGAGGTAACTCTAATCAAATATTTGTAGAATTGAGCTTCAAAATCCATTGAAGGAATCTGTTACTGAGAATTTAAGTTGAAATGCAATAATATGGCAATGTCAACCAAACTGCAAGAGCAAAAACGCTTGGGAATTGTGGGAGAGTAGCGGAA
Organism: Luffa aegyptiaca; assembly: GCA_017139565.1. Classification (NCBI taxonomy): domain Eukaryota; kingdom Viridiplantae; phylum Streptophyta; class Magnoliopsida; order Cucurbitales; family Cucurbitaceae; genus Luffa; species Luffa aegyptiaca. The sequence goes on from CM029396.1 coordinate 3,810,101, forward strand.
CAGTCAAACATAACATTGTACGAACTTTTCGATTCTTAAAATTTTGTCCTAGATATGTATATAGAAGGTACACAACAATGAAAAAAATTGTGCTGACACTTCCCATTTAAATTAGAGGCAAAAAATAGGCCTATGGTTAGTCAACATGAAGAATTCCAATAATGCTATAACATTCTAAATTTCATGCAAAGCATTCGCACTTTAAATAAGGGGCATTTATTAAAAGAAAATCAGCTCAATCACGAAAGTAACTATGCAAATAACATAGAGATAATAATGACTCCTTACAGAATCCATATGATCGTCATCATCAATATCCCCATTAGTGTCAAATATACAAACCAACCCATCCACGGAAGCAGAAGCAAGCTTGCCTTGATGGCCAGGAATAAAGTGAACCTGTTTACAAGTGAAATTCAATAAGATGAATAGCACCAACAACATTCTTAACTCAAAAAAAAAAAAAAAAACAAAACAAAACAAAATTCTACCCAAAAAAATGGGGATCCCAAGGGGAGGGAGAAATACAAAAGAGTGGTAAATTCAAGCCAAGTTGAATGACCACAATTTTTCATAATAATATCCAATTGTAAAGAACGTTATATCATAAGAACCCAGAAGTATAAGTATAACTGAGTCGGGAACTGGGAAGGGCATAACATGATAAAAGAAGTGCAAAATTAACAGAAATAAGACAGAGCCCGAATTGTTACAAAATACAGTTTAATTTTTTTTCTATAATCACAATAGCATTCATACACAAATTTTTATTTCCCAACATATCATCTAAAGAAAATCAAAAACATCTGTCACATCTCTAAGTATTATATATCTGAGAAACTGCCGTCCAGTTTTATCTAATAGAGAAGGCTTATCACACCATCATAGCAACCTCTGAGAGCTCTACCCTTCTCTTGATCGTTATTATAGTAGTCAATAACTTGAATATCATTGCTATATAAACACTGTTTCAAAAAAATCATTTTAGGAAAATCATTTTCACATAAGCCTGAATCTAACGAAAATACTCATGTCTATACCATTTCCATTACAATCACATATTATCTTAAGTTGAGCAGGTACATAATTCCTCTTGTAAATTGGAGCAAGTACTGAACATAAATGAACTTGAGAAGGAAAAAAAAAAACAAAAAAGTAAACATAATAAACTTCAAAATTATATCATGGCCAATCTCCAGTGGTAATTCACCATATACAAGGCACATTGCAAGCATCAGGAAGAACCTGAGTGACATCTTCCACATGAGAGTCCTCCAAGCAAGCAACTTGCTTTCTGTTCCTCCAATCCCAGAAGAGTATCTGATTAAAATTACCAAATAAGTACAATTATTCCATAAGAGTTTTCTTCACTAACGTCCCTAAACTCATTGATTGTAATACCTCATACTTTTAAATTGTCTGATAAATGAATTGTTAAACTATAAGTTTGGTACTTAAATTTAAAATTTCAGGATTGTGTCTAATAAGATTGTAAAGTTTCAATTTTATGTCTAAGAGGTTTTTGAACTTTAAAATGTCTTGATAAGTCCCTAATACAAAATTACACGCTTAAAAACCTATTAGGTACTTCTTAGACTTTAAAGACTTATTAGACACAATATTGAAAGTTTACGAACCTATTAGCCACTTTTAAAATTTCAAAGACTTATTAGGAGCTGAAGCCGAGGGACCAATCTTAAAATTTGACCTAAATAAACTCACAAAAGATTTTCATTACTCTCTGAAAAACACAAAATAATACTATGACATTTAAGAAAATGACATGGTTATAACAAAATCAACGTCTCTACCAAACTAAACCCACCTGAGATTTACAACCTGCAGCAAGAAGATTCATACTTGTTCCTCCATAGGCAAAGCTAAAAATCTCTTGAGAAGGACCAGCACTAATGGACGAAACCTGCAATTGTAACAGACAAGAGCATAACGCAAGCTCCCAGACCAAACAATGAATAAACAGTAAAAAATAGAGAAAACCAACCAAACCTGCTGAAGATTCCGCACATCCCACGATCTGATAGTTCCATCAGAAGAACAAGAATGCAATACATGTGGGGTTGATGGCACTGAGAAGGAAACCTGATTAATGGTTCCAGTGTGACCTCTGCACTCTCCATAGTACTGACCAGTCACTGGCGAGTACAGCTTCACAACATTCGAAGATAACGACACCGCCATTGACGTCCAATCCCCACTTCAAAAAGAAGAAATAACAAAACCCTTTATTACCAAGACAAAAATAACAACAAATTGAAACGACACAGACCCAATTGGAAATTCCTTACTTGGGGGCGATGTGAAAGACGTAATCGTCACCGAAGTTGGTTTGAATGGAATTTTTGAGCCCGAAGCGTTTGAAGGAGCTGGAATTTGTACTCGTATCGCCATTGGCGTGCTCCTCGACATCCATGTCGATGGATTCCATTTTTTTTCCTTTTTTTTTTTCTATCTGCTTTCTAAGTGATGAAACGAAGCAAAATCAGAAACAAGTTTCTTAATTTAAGTATGGAAATTGTTGGGGGGAAGAAGGGTTTTAGGGTTTAGATGGAAATCGATGGAGGAATTGAACAAACCGTTGGAGGCGCGCCAGTGAAACTTCCAACCACTTCGCTCCAATTGATCAACTGTTAGGGTTCCACCAATACGACGCCGTTTAATATCCTTCAAATTTGTAATACATTTGTATATATTTACTTAAATCGAAATGAGTTTTTATTTTCTCGAGCTCAAAAACATTTTGGGCAGAGAGATTCGAACATCTGACCTTCAGGTCGAGAGTACATGCTAATTACCACTGAATTATGTTGGCTTTGACAAATCGAAATGAGTTGGAATTGGATAAAAATCAATTTAAATCAGAATGTTATTCGTGTTTGTTTATCAAGAGTGACTTTATGATCTATAATCGAAATAAGTAATGCATTGATATTGTTCACTCCAAAATGACTAGAATCAAAATCAAAATCAACATAATATACATGTAACTTGTCATATGTTTAACTAATTAAAATATATTACTTGTCCAAAACAATTAAAATGCATTTCATTAAATAATAGTAAAAAGAAAATTTGTAACTATTTCATTTTATAGTAATATTTTTTATTCTAAGGATTTATGTAATATTTATAAACAATAACTAACTAAAATAATATTACATAACTACTAAGTATTAATATAATAATGTTATATTTTAAATAATTTATTTGATATCAATAAATAATTACTAACTAAAATAAATCTACATTAATTAAAAATGATTAAAAATAATTTTTTTAAAAAATATAAATTAATTTTATTTGTATATACTATGTAATAAAAATATTTCATTTTAATAAATTAAACAATAAATCATTGCTAATTAAAATTAAATAGAAAAATCCAATGTAGAAAAACAATAAAGTATTAATATAATAATTATTTTTTTTTTGCCTCAAAAAAAAAAAAAAAAAGAGAAATGATGATAGTTGTAAAATAATTGATAAAAAGGTTGATGTTTCATTAATAAATGAGAGAGATAGTAAAAATCGTAAAATAACTAACAAAAAAGGTTTTGAAACCCACATAAGAATGAGATTGACGAAGGTTTAAGGGGGGAAGATTTCTACTACTAGGGATCATACTTCCTTTATCCACACTCTAATTTTTCCTTTACAAATATTTCTATTAATATCGGTGGACTCCACATCATTTTTAAAACAATGCTGACATGGTAAGCAATAAGTGGAAGGGAGTAGGACTGGTAGTATGAAAAATTTTCCAGACTTCCAATTACTAGTTATTTAAAATAGGGAAATTATGGTGGATGTCCATATTTTAATGGAAGTTTTGAAAAATAACTAAACCACTTATCAATCTTAAACATGTCTAATATACATTTTAGGGTGATTTTGCACGTATTTTGTTTCCATCCTTCCTCTCGCACCAATTCATCTCACGTTTGTTTCTCTTCATAGAAGATATAATCAAAATTAAATCTCCTCTTATCTACAATTCTTTTTTTCAAATATTATAATTAAAAAAAAATCAAATAATACAACATTTTCTAAATTTAAACATTAATAATAATTTTAAAATATGGAAATATTGTTTAGTTGTTACAAGTGAGTTGGGTTGAATGCAAAGCCCAATACTATCATCACTTGGGCTGCATGCAGTGTTCACCACCAAGTCCAAGTGATATGGGCTGTGTTTAGCCCAAATAACTAGTAATTTCTTATTTTTTTTTTGTTTTTTTTAAAAGATATATGAGATGAGAGATTCGAACTTCGATCTCTTGGTTGAGGGTACAGGTTTTATGTTAATTGAGTTTTGCTCATGTTGGCTCATTTTGTTTTGCTTTTGTAAATGACTTCATCTTTGTCTTCATGGATGGAATCTACGAGACAAATGTACCATTTGTTTTCTTTTTTCCCTCTTCTGTCATCATTTTCAATCTTCAAATAAATATAAAATTTAGGTTAAACTACAAATTTAGTTTCCAAACTTTTAAATTGGTGTTTAGTAAGTCTCTGAACTTTCAATTTTGAGTCTAATAGATCATTGACTTATTTGACAAATTTAAAAATTCATCAACTATCAGACATAAACTTTAACGCTAGTTGAGCTATGCTCATGTTGGCAAAGAGTCATTTTATAACTTTAAAAGTTTTGATATCTCAACTTTTTTTCTTTGATTAAAATTAGTTATTGGTGATAATTCTTGAATTAATTATGTAAATAAAGAGAAATTTTCATATCATACCTTTTTTTTTTTTTTTTGAGAAGCATATCATACCTTTTTATTTGACATTTTGTGATTTAAATTTAAATTGATAAATAACTTATTGATTATGGTTAATGAATTGTAGGTGGCATGATTTGTAATTTTAAGAATAGAGAAAGGGTAAAATAGGAAAAAAAAATATTTAGAAGATTGTGCGGTAATGGAACACGTTTGTGTAAGATTTGGAGTATTTGAACGAAAATGAAAGGTCGTAGAACGAAACAAGATTCAGTCCTTATCTTTTCAAAATAAACATAAATAAAATAAAATAATAATTAAAAAAAATAATAATAAAAGAAAAAGTAGTCCAACCACCCCTCCTTTGGCAGCATTTTTATTTTTATTTTTTTAAAATGTCGTTTCCTATTAAGTTAAAACAAGGATAGATTTTCCCAAAAAGATAAATAAATAAATAAATTTGAAGTTTAATAACGATGGAGTCATAAATTCAAATTCTAAATATATATTTTTGTAATATTTCTATTCTAAAAATTCAAATGAGGGTTGAGCTTAGCACAGCGGTAATTGACATGTACCCTCGACCATGAGATTAGAGGTTCGAATCCCCCTCAAATGTTGATGTACTCAAAAAAAAAAAAAAAAAAAAAAAAAACCAATTGAGGCAAATTAGAATGAAAACATAAAAAACTATACATTTTTTTTTTGTTTGGGTATAATTTCTTTTAATTTAAGACAAATTAAGGACAACTCTATCCATCTATCTTCATTACTCATAAGTTCAACTACCTTAGTTTTTTTCTTAAATAAATAAACAACATTTGAGGTGGAGAGACTCGAACCTCTAATTTTTTGATCGGGACTACATGTTAGTTACTGCAAACGATGCTCACTTTGTCCTATGTCAGTTACCGCAAACTATACTAGTAGTAGGTGTATCTATCATTCTAACTTAAAAGGTAAATATAATTTGTATTACATATACAATAAAAATGGGGGAAAATCCACTTTTGGCCATCTCAGATTTTTTTTTTCCTTCTTAAAAGGAACCAAAAACAAGTCTTTACCGTGCAAGGGTATTTTGGGCTTTTAACTTTTTATGCTATTTTTTGTTTTTGTTCAATAACCATTGGGATAGAGTGATACCAACATCTGACGTTTTAGTTGAGCACATATGTATTAACCAATTGAGCCATAATCAAATCAATAGAACTTGTATATACAATTTTTTTAGGACATTTAAACTTATATAATTTGTTGTGACAATTGAATCTTTTTCGATATTATACACTCTTAGAATCATTTTCACTCTTTTGACTCCAAATAAGATGTTTGATGTTTGTGTGTAGTTTGTAGAAAATATATTTAGAGTATGTTTGGTTTAATTTTTCAAGTGTTTAATTTTGAAAATAAAAAAAAAACTATAGTGTTTAGCAACCACTAAAAATGACTTATTAAAAAATGAGATTGAGAAATAAACTATTTTGAAGAAAATACTTGAAAGCAAATTTTTTAAAAAGAGTTTTTAAGTATATAGTAACTTGTATATAAAAAGACTTACGAGGAAATATAACCAAACATATGAGTGTTTAAATTCTAAATCATTTTTATACAATTTTTTTTAAAAAAAAATCATTTTTGAAAAACACTTAGTGTCTGTTTGGAATACATTTTCATTTAAATATTTTTCAAGAATGCATTTTTTTAAAAAACATTTTGTATAAAAATTGTTTAGAATTTAAACACTCATATGATTGGTTACATTTCCTCGTAAGTGTTTTTATACACAAGTTATTATATACTTAAAAACTCTTTTTAAAAAAGTTGCTTTCGAAGTGTTTCTCTCAAAATGATTTATTTCTCAATCTCATTTTCTAATAAACTTTTTTTAGTGGTTGCCAAACATTATAATTTTTTTTTCAAAATTAAACACTTGAAAAGTTAAACTAAACATACCCTTAAACTGAATGGTATTCCAAACAACAGTTAATAAGACCAAAATTTAGATTCTATATTTTCTTTTAGTTAAGTATTTATTTAGTATCTTAAACATATAATTAATTTTATAATGTCATACAAATCGGAATGAATTAGATAATGTATTGGGGAGCCAACAACATTTTCTAAAAACATTACGCAAAATCTAATCATTCTTGGTGACAGTAATTAGTAAGTTTCTGTCCGAAATACTTTTTAGTTTAAATGTTTTTCAAAAATGTATTTTATTTTAAATATTTTGTATAAATTAAAATTGTTTTGAATTTAACCACTCATATGTCTGATTACATTTCCTCATAAGTGTTTTTATACACAAGTTATTATATACTTAAAAACCTTTTTTTTAAAAATTTGCTTTCAAGTGTTTTTCTCAAAATGGTTTATTTCTCAATCTCATTTTTTAATAAGTCATTTTTAATGGTTGCCAAACAGTACTAGAAATTTTTTCAAAATGATTTTTTTTTCAAAATTAAACACTTAAAAAGTTAAACCAAATATACCCTAAGTCGACTAAAATATCTCAACTAAATTGACACAAAATTAACAATTTTCAAATATCTAACTTTTTTTTTTTTTTTTTTTTTTTGGAGGGTGGGGAGCACTAAATATTTTATTTTTTTGAAAATAAATAATAGTTAAAAGAAATAGGTAAAAAGCACTACATATTAAATGTTGAAGCTATATACCCACTTTTTTTTCTTCTTGAATTCAACAACATTTAGAAGTGAGAGAATTCGAACATCTAACTCTTGGTCGATGATACATGTCAATTATTGTTGAAGTAGGCTCACTTTAACAAAAAGCCATTTACTAACTTCTTTAAGTTTGTGGAGCCCCTTTGTCTTCATGTATATATGCACATCTATGCACATATAGTAATGGTAGCATGTGAGTTCAATTAATTGAAGTTGCTTTTCTTAAAAAAAGAAAAAAAGAAAAGAAAAGTATGTCTATGTAATTAATATTATAGAAATAAAAATCATTCATTAATTTAGACATGTTTTTGAAAATTTAAGTCTAAGTCATAGGACACTTTGAAAACTTATATGGTATTCTTAATTTTTGAGGTTGAATTTTGGTTTGGTTTTAAATCAAAATACTATAATGTTCAAATTTTACTAAATAAGCTTTGACTTCTAGAAATAAATAAATGAATTATAAAAATTTTGGTGTTCATAAAAATATGAAAAGGGTTAGGGGCCCCAAGGTAGAGCTAAATGAGTCAATGATTTACAACAATTGCTGAACAACAAGACAAATGGAAGTTCTAGACAATTTTTATTAATAAATGGGTCCATGTGGAGAACAACTACTACTAAATGCCTCCGATGTAAAGTAGAAAAGCAAAACTGATACCTTCCAATTATTGAGATATGTGGGATGAATTTATAATAAATGTAATTATTGGTGGGTACACGACGCAGCGTCTTAAACACGTATTATCTTAAGTAAAGAAGTGAAACACGTCTTAGAAAATCTCAACTTATTGCAACTAAGAAACACGACCATGAAAATAGAAAACATGTGGTCAGCACGATGTGATACATCCACAACATAGTAAAGAAACATGTTAAATCATTGAACTTTCTTAAGGTAATAGAGACAAGTCAACTAGCATAACAAGTAATAGAAACAAAAAATGAGTATAAAGGAAACATGAGTACACCATAGATTGTTAAATAAAGTTTGTGAACACGAACTTAAAACTAATCCCTTTAAAAGGAAACAAAAATCTGCTCATACAAAAGTAATTTTTTTTTAGTACATCAACATTTGGGGGTGGGGGAATTCGAACCTTTGACCTCATAGTCGAGGGTACATGTCAATTACCTTGACAACTTTAGAAAAATAATTGGTCCAAATCTTACTTTTATTATTATTTTTTTTAACAAATTGACAGTGCAGCTTTGAATACGTATGTTAACATATCAGTGTGAACACATTTACTAAAACTACATAGGTCGAAGACAAGTATTAAGTGAATATTATGTCACAAAATTGGTACTTTTTCAAAGACTAAAATAGACATTTTAAAAAATTTTACTCCAAAATGACTTAAAAAAAAAAAAGGAGACTTGACTGGATATTTTGGAACCTCAAAGAACAAGATGAAACAATTTCTAAGAGTTCCTTAACCGAAATGGAATTCAAACCAAACCTTAATACATTATATTTTAAACTTATTCCAAATCATCATTACGAAATAAAATAGATTTTGAATGTGTCGATGTAACTTGTAAGTATAATTTCACGGGTCAAAATATGTACATTGGACTAAAAGGTTAACGGTTTGAATTATCTACCATCCCACGTCATATTTTATATTGGGCGGAAGCACGTTGAAATCGTGGGACACTTTTTTTTTTTTTCTTTTCTGCGGTGCTCTTTTTTTTAGTGGCTATTTCTCTTTTTAAAAATTAATTATACTATTTTTATTTTGGTTTTAAAAACTTTGAAAACTTAGGGTATTTCTTTTTTTTTTTAATTAAAATATGATGGGGGAGGGTAGATAATTCAAACCGTTAACCTTTTGGTCGAATATTCATATTTTGATAATTGGAACTATACTTACAGGTTACATCGACGTTTTTCTTTTTGAGAAAAGTTACATCGACACATTCAAAATCTATTTGTTTCGTAAGGATGATTTTGACTAAATTTAAAATATAATGTATTAAGATTTGAAATTCCGTTAAAAAAAACTCTTAGAATTCTAGCCGCTATTTCTATCTTTAGAATAGTGGTTCTTTTTTTCTAAAAAAAAATAGTGGTTCTTTTCAAGTCGACGTGGCTCCAATTTAAAATTAAGGTTAATGTATTTGATCATAAATTTAGGATGAGTTTGGTTTAACTTTTGATGTATATAATTTTGGAAAAAATATTATTTTGAAAAAGATTATAGTGTTTGACAACAACTAAAAATGACTTATTAAAAAATGAGATTGATAAATATATATATATATATATATATATATATATAATCAAATCACAATAATAGAACTTTGACTTTTTTTAAATCCCATCAAATTATTGCAATTCCATGGATATTTGTACGATATGTCGTTGAGTAGGACTCGATTGATTGTTGAATATTTGTCAAAAAAAAAAAAAAGATTGGTCGGTGAATAGAATATTTGAAATTGCATCATTAATAATTTGTTATGATGGAGCATGAAGTGAATGTTGGAAATACAAGATAAGGATAGATGAACAAAAAAACAAAGTTCAAAATGTATTCCAACCACAGCCCTATTAAATATTTTAGTTGATCCATCTTATTTTTTCTAGTCAACCAATTTTATCGTGTCACATAGTATCCAAATTATCATATATTAGTCCAATTAATATATCACATCAACATTTAAGTTACTGCTTTTTTTAGTTGAACAATGACTTACTTAACCATAAATATTTAATAATTAAAAATTAAAAAAAAAAACAAATCATTGATATAATTGGAACACTTTAAATTCAAAGACTAGATAAAAACAATCATAGACTAATTTTGTTATTTAAAATTTTGAATAATTGGTTTAGAAATAAATTTGAAAATAGATGTCTATTTTAGAACTAAAATTATTATGTATTTGATATGATCAGACTTGTTAAAATCAACATTGAAAGTTTAGGTGCATAATCTTAATTTAAAACAAAAATAAATCAAACTTTCAAAGTTTGGGGACAAATTATAATTTAATTGTTTTTATTTTATGATACAATTTAAAGAATAGTTCATAAATTTTATTTGAATAAAAATATTTTATCTTATCAAGAGTTTTTAAAATGTAAACAAAAAAAAGTAACACATATATATATTATCAAATCACCATAATAGAACTTTTACTTTTTTTTAAAGCCCATCAAATTATTGCAATTTCATGGATATTTGTACGACACGTCGTTGAGTAAGACTCGATAATTGATTGTTGAATATTTGTCCAAAAAAAAAAAAAAAAAAAGATTGATCGGTGAATAGAATATTTGAAATTGCATCATTGATTATATATATATATATATAGACTAGACCAATATTTCAAAAAAAAAAAAAAGACTAGACCAACAAGTTCTAATTTGTTATAATGCATGAGAGGTGAAGGTTGGAAATATAAAACAAGGGTAGATGAACAAAAAACAAAGTTCACCCACAATTCTATCAAATATTTTAGTCGGTCCATCTTATTTTATCTAGCCAATCAGTTTTATTGTGTCGCATAGTATCCAAATTATCATATATTAGTCCAATTAATATATCACATATCAATATTTAAGTTATTGTTTTTTTAGTTGAACAATGACAAATTTAACCATAGATATTTAATAATTACAAAATTAAAAAAAAAATCATTGATATAATTGGAATGCTTAAAATTCAAAGACTAGATAAAAACAATCCTAGGCTAATTTTGTTATTTAAAATTTTGAATAATTAGTTTACAAATAAAATTGAAAATAGATGTCTATTTTAGAAATAAAAAGATTATGTATTTGGTAGGATCATTTTGAAATACTATATTGAAACTATCAAATGATTTGACCAAATCTTTTTCTTAATCTTTTAATTTGTCTCTTTTCTTTTGTTTTGATGTAATTATAGACAACACTTATCTAATCTAATATTTAGGTGGAGAATCATTTATACTTAAATACTCATAAAGAATTGAAAAGAAAATTTTAAAAAGGCCAGTGGACTAGAAAATTAAAAATGGTTTAGTAGTTATTTTTTTTTTTTTTTTTTTTTTTTTTGAGGAGTACATAAGAGAGACTAAACAAGAAAAGAAGAAGAAACATCCATATGAGTCATCTCGAGAGTTAAGATGCTTTGAGTCCAAGGGGGACATTCCTCTATCCAGACTTCAGAGTGCTTCGACGTGCGAGCATGGGTGGCTAACATATGAGCAACTTTGTTCCCGTCTCTAGGAGTAAGAAGGAAACCTCTAATATGGTGATCATGGAATAGTTGCTTGATTTGGAGAATAAGGGGAGCAATCTCATTGAAATGTTGGTCCTGGTCATGCAGAAGATTCCATACTATTTTAGAATCTATTTCCGCCCAGATCGGTGTAAGTCCGGATTCCACCGCTAATGTGACTCCATCTAAAAGAGCTTGAGCTTCCGCCCATTCAATCGAACAACACGTTCTTCTGAAAAGTTCTGCAGCTGCCATCGTCTCTCCTTTGGAGTTTCGAATAATGATACCCGATCCCATCTCGCCATTAATTATAGCTGCATCCGTATTCATTTTGAGGTGGTTCTGTGGTGGAGGGGTCCAGGTTGCTGAATAACCAGTGTCACCAATCGTTGTCCTCGCCTCTCCTGAACATCTGCTTGGTTGAGTCTCCCTGTATTCATATACATAGTTTGATGCCCAGACAATAGGATCATCTGTAAGTCTATGAGGGTGAACGTTGCCCTGAAAAACTACTGTATTTCGAGTATTCCAATTGGACCACATTGTAGTTGCAAATATCAGCATATCGTCCATACATAGAGTCTCCTGGGCCCTACAGAAAAGGTCAAGGATATTAGTAAAATGGTCATTAATAAAAATTTGCACTGGACTCCATCGAGCCCAATGCTTCTTAACCTTCTTACACTCCCAAAGAGCATGGAGGACTGTCTCATCTCTTTTCCTACACATAGGACAACATGGGTCACAAGAGATATGTCTTTTTATGATGTTCATCCTACAGGGTAAAATATCTAAACTGGCTCTCCAAACAAAGATATTGATTTTGTTTGGATTTTTTAGATTCCAGAGTAGCTTCCACCAACTGGAAATAGATGAATCAGATGATGATGATTCTCCCTGGATCTCTTCCATAGCAAGCTTGTACCCACTCCGAACAGAGTATTTGCCTCGTTTATCATAGTGCCAGAAAAAACTGTCAGGGTGTTGGGCACCTGCAATAGGAATCTCCTGGATTTTTACTACATCATCCTGCATAAAAAGTTCTGTTAGAAGATTTACATTCCATGATTGACTACTAGAGAAAAGGCTTTTGACTCGGTAGTCAGTCAGCGGGCGTTTGAGAGAGAGAAGTTTAAAAGTCTTCATCCTTGGAATCCACTTGTCCTCATAGATGTCAATTGTTTCCCCGTTCCCAATCCTCCAGCGACCACCTTTCAGCGCTAGTTCTCGGCCCCATAAAATGCCTCGCCATACATATGATGGTCTGCCCCCCAGACCTGCATTCAAAAATTCACAATTAGGATAGTATCTCGCTTTCAGAACTTGTGCCACTAAAGATTGAGGTCTGTGAAGTAGGCGCCAAGTGTGTTTCGCCAACAAAGCTTGATTGAAAAGCCTTATGTCTCTGAACCCCATTCCTCCTCTGTCCTTTGGTTTTGTCATTGCTCCCCACTTCAGCCAGTGAATTTTTCTCCCTAGTTCAGAGCTACCCCACCAGAAATTAGCCATCATCCTATTCAGCTCGTCACAACAACCCTGTGGGAGTTTGAAGCAAGAGAGGGTGTACGTTGGAATGGCCTGAGCCACTGCCTTTATAAGAGTTTCCTTGCCAGCTGATGAAAACATCTTTCCTTTCCAACCTTGCAAAACCTTTTGGACCTTACTTTTAATGTAATTCAACGGTGCCTTCTTGTTCCTAGACAGAGAAGACGGACAACCGAGATACTTTCCATGGTCTGCTACTATTTTAACCTTCAAAATACTGGCTAATTCGCTCCGGATGTTAACTGCAGTTCCAGGCCCAAACGCTATTGCTGATTTTTTATAGTTGATAATTTGGCCTGTAGCCTCCTCATAGACTTTTAGAAGTCTTTGTAACTCCAAAAATTCCTTCTTGCGCGTTTTTAGGAACAGCAAACTGTCATCTGCAAAAAAGAGATGAGAAATAGTCGGTGTCGTTCTTGCAATCCGAAGACCTGAAATATTCTGAGAGATCTCAGCCTTTGTTAAGAGGATAGATAAACCTTCAGCACACATAAGAAATAAATAAGGTGATAACGGGTCGCCCTGTCTAAGAAATAAATGGTTTAGTAGTTAGTATTAATATTGTAACTTTTTTTAATAAAATTCAGTAACTCCTTGAAGTTGAGGATTGAAAATTCAAACATCTATTAAATATTTTTTTAAATTGAGAAAGCAAGGGTGTGTTTGAATTAATTTTTCAAGTGTTTAATTTTGAGAAAAAATCATTTTGAAAAAAAAAAACAGTGTTTAGCAACCACTAAAAATGATTTATTAAAAACATGAGATTGCGAAATAAATCAATTTGAGAAAAACACTTAAAAGCAAATTTTATAGAAAGAGTTTAAGTATATAATAACTTGTGTATAAAAACACTTATGAAAAAATATAACCAAACATATAGTGTTTAAATTCTAAACAATTTTTTTGCAAAATGTTTTTTAAAAAATGAATTCTTGAAGAACACTTAAACTAAAAGGTATTTTAAACGGACTCCAAATTTAACCAATGTAAATAATTCCACAAAAGTGTCATATAACATTGGGATCAAGGTAGATTTTTTTGTTTTTTTGAGTTCCCAAGGTACATACTTTTTTTTTTTTTTTTTTTTTTTTTTTTTGTGAAAAAAGACTTCATTAAAACAAACCAACGGAATTTACAACCACTCTCATCAATAAGAGAGAGAATAGAAGAGGGAATTCCACGGATTCAAAAAATGGTGTCCTTCTCCCACATAGGGGAGGTCCTCTGGAAAGAATCAAAAGAAAGGGAACAAGCTTGCTAAGCAACACAATGGGCTGCTATGTTGGAGCTTCTCCCATAGTGGCGAAAAATCACAAAACCAAGAGATGAGGAAGAAGAAGCAATGGCTTCCACCAAATTTTTTGGCTCCATCAAGTCTTCGGAAACACCATCGATGGCTTTAACAACCTCGGTAGCATCTGATTCCACTTCCAACCCTATGCGATTTCGAACACAGGTACTCACAATGCTCTTGATTCTTTCTAAAATTTCTTTTGCTTCAAGGGATTTGATGTTCCAATGCCTCTCGATTTTTGGCCAATACATTAGGGTCTGACGTGTCACATTATTAGCCAATACATCTACCAAACTTGAGTGAGGGGAAAATTTCCAATACTAAGGTAGTACATACTCTCTTCATTCAGCATTTGACACATTATTCAATGATCATTTAATGATATAATATTTTATTCAATGAGTCTCACGTCATTCTTAAATACTACTTTCATGGCAAACAATGAATGGAGAAAACTTTCCATACTACCATAGTAATAGAAATTATCTCCTTCAGTGAGTGGATTGGACTATGTTCATAATTAAATGACAATTGACAATAACTCTTATTTATTTTATTTTATTATTTTTTTTTAAGAAGAAATTCATTAAAAGAACCTAACCAATACAACTACCCTCCTTAATGCTCTGAAAGAACCAAAAAGGGAGATCAGGAGTCCAAAACAACTGCCTTTTTCCCACGAATGGGAGACTGCCTGAGAGTCAACAACATCAAAAACAAAATTACAGCCAAACTTTGGCACACAATGGACTACTGTGTTGGAATTTCTACCGCAATGTCTGAAGGAGACAATCGCAAAAGAAATAACTCTTATTAAAGAAAGCATTCATTGGTAGGAATGATTTTATTTTCAAAGACACTGACAGGAATTTTTCAAGTTTCATGGAGGATGAAACTAAATCAATGTGTTGATTGGTTGGCACACATATCAAAGTCTTTTTTTTTTAATAATATAGGAGGGAAAATGTTGGAAAGAACCTAAAAAATATTTAGGTTTATAAAACTGATTTTTTAACCTGGTTGACATCACAATTCTTATAAACAAGACCCATACGTTTTGAGTTCCAACCCATCTTCTTCTATTATTTTTTCTTTTCTTTTCTTTTCTTGCTTCTTTCACGATTGGAGGTTCAATTTGTTGAGGATCCCACATTGAAAAAATTGGTGGAGACCTCACAATTTATAAGCTACAAGGGTCACTCCACCCATTGCCAATTGGTTTTGAGATGGAACCCATGACGTCATTTTTTTCTGTATGAACTTGAGAACGAAAAATGAATTTTGATGGCAGAAAAATGGAGGATTTTGGAGAGTTTTTGTTTCCACAACATTACCTGTCGTCGGAACATGGAAGTGATCTTTCCGTTTGTCTTTCCAGTCATGACCGGGACAAAACGCAGCAGCTCTCGTGAGGGTTTTTATTTTTTATTTTTTATTTAAAAAAAAACTTTCTTTTTTCGAATGAAAAATGCATGAATCTCGACCGGGAAAAGCATGAATCCCGATCGGGATTCATACTAATTTTCAGAAGAAAAAAAAAAATCTGTTTGCTTGATTTTAATTTTCGACGATCTGTTTGCTTTCGATAAGGATTGGTATTGAACTTTTTAGTTGTGGTCGTCAATGTGTGAGTTGTTTCATCGTGTATTGGAAGGTGGGTTCGCAGACTACTTTTTCAATGAAGTGTTGGGTTTGGTGGAAGTTTTTTTTTTTTTTTGGAATAAGGGTTTGGTGGAAGTTTTGGTGTTGGAAATTGTGTTACTTGAATGTTCTACACTGTGTACTTTGCATTGCAAAGCAAATGTCTGATTGAACAAATAAAAAATTGAATGCAGATTTTGATTTTGATTTTCTTAATATTCATTTCCTTTTACTTTTAATTTTCTTTCCCATTGAATAATTAAAAATGGATGATGATAAAAATTGGAGGGTCGGAATTAAATTTATTTTAGGAAAAAATACACTTTTGGTCCCTGAGGTTTGGGTTAAGTGACAGTTTGGTCCTTGAGTTTTCAAACTCAACAAAAATACCCCTGAGGTTTGAGATAAAGAGCATTTTGGTCCCTGCCGTTAATTTTTCTGTTAAATCTTAACAGTTGCTGACGTGGTACTATTATTTTAATAAAAAAATTATTTTTCTAATTTTTTTAAAATAAAATAGTAATAAATTAAATAAAAAATATTTTTTTATTATTATTTTTATTTCTTTTTCTCTCTCTCTTCCTCCTCTTCTTCTTCATCTTCTAATCCATCATCTTCCTCTTCTACTTCTTCAACCACCGGCCGCCGCCCGTCGCTGGCGCCGGCGACCGGCGACATTTTTTTTTTTAATCTTCTCTTCTCTTTCCCTTCTCTTCTTCCTTCCTTATTCTGTTTTTTTATCGGCAACTTGGTCTTTGTCTGGGCAATATTTCAACAGTATTTCCCCTTCGAGCTTCGTGCCTGTTTCGAGAAATATTCTCATAGATTCGTCAGTTTCTTTTATCCCTACATTCAGATCACCTCCAATGAGTTCACCGGCGAGGGTTTCACCCGCAGTGAAGCTTACATCGCCATTCAAAATTACCTCACCAGAAACTCCTCATCGCAAGCCAAACGCCTCAAGGTCGATTCCATCAAGAACAATCAGTCTCTGGTGCTCACCATGGACGACCACGAAGAAATTGTAGAAGAATTCAAGGGGGTAAAACTATGGTGGTCATTAGGGAAAAATATTTCCAAGTCGTAGACTATTTCGTTCCACCCAGCGACAGAGGAGAAGAGGTATTTTATGCTGACTTTCCATAGAAGGAACAGAGATCTCATAATCGGACAGTATTTGAACCATGTACTCAAAGAGGGGAAAGCGATTAAGGTGAAGAATAGGCAACAGAAGCTTTTCACAAACCAACACGCTCAATGGAGCCACGTCGTGTTTGAACATCCAGCGACGTTTCAGACATTGGCGATGAAACCAGAGAAGAAGAAGGAGATTATCGACGACCTAATTGCGTTCAGCCAGGCGGAGGAATTTTACAAAGAAATCGGTAGGGCTTGGAAAAGGGGATATCTGTTGTACGGTCCACCAGGTACGGGAAAATCGACGATGATAGCGGCGATTCCGGCGCCGGAAACACGACCTCCCTCCCCGTTACATTCTGCATTTTCTTTTTAAAAAAAACACAGAAGAAGGAAGGAAAAAGAAAAGATCAAAAATAAAAAATAAAAAAATGTCGCCGGTCGCCGGCGCCGCGCGACGGGCGGCGACCAACTGTCTCCGGCGGCCGGTGGATGAAGAAGTAGAAGAGGAAGATGATGGATTAGAAGAGGAAGAAGAAGAGGAGGAAGAGAGAGAGGGAAAAAGAAATTAAAAAAATATTTTTTATTTAATTTATTACTATTTTATTTTAAAAAAATTAGAAAAATAATTTTTTTATTAAAATAATAGTGCCACGTCAGCAACTGTTAAGATTTAACAGAAAAATTAACGGCAGAGACCAAAATGCTCCTTATCTCAAACCTCAGGGGTATTTTTGTTGAGTTTGAAAACTCAGGGACCAAGCTGTCACTTAACCCAAACCTCAGGGACTAAAAGTGTATTTTTCTCTTTATTTTATTAATGAAGAAGGACAAAATTGTATTTTACAATGTGGGTCCCACTAAAAAGTAACCAAAATGGTGAAAAAATGGGTTAGAAAAACATGTTTTAAAAAAGAGATCGATTTTGAAAACCCAAATACTTTTTAGGTTAGTTAAACTACTATTTTAATTGATCGTGGAGTGGAATTTCGCTAAAGTCGTCAAGCTGTTGAACCGAGAATCGGAAGACTTGTCGGAGATCTTGTTTCTCATCAAAGACGAGGAGGACCTCGCGAGGCTTGCAAACGTCTCCTCTTTCGTTTTCTGTCTGAGATCTTGTAATGTTTTGGCGCACTCCCTTGCTCGCGTTGTAGCTCTTCATGGAGACTTTTTTTGTGATCTCTTCTTAGTTAGGGGCTGTTTGGGGCGCTGGGTTGATTATAATAGCTGGGGGTTATAATAGCTGGGGGATTATAATAGTCTGGGGATTATAATAATATGTGTTTGGGGTGCAGATTATTATAGTCTGGGATAAAATAGTCTGTGTTTGGGGTGCAGATTATTATAGTCTGGGATAAAATAGTCTGTGTTTGGGGTGCAGTGTTTTGGGATGCAAATTATTTTAGTCTGGGTTCAAATAATCTATGTTTCAAGCTGACTGTTTTTTTTTTCTTGACTTTTTTTTTTTGTTTATTTTCCTCATACAACTTTGTACTTCAAATATTAATAATAAAAAAAAGGTTTAGTTGTAAAAAAAATAAAAGTTTTGGGTACAGGGGTTAAATTATGTGTTTAGCTTAAAAGGAAACAAAAATAACCTAAAGTAAAGGTTGATTTTCTTTGTTTTAGAGTCATGGTTTTTTCACAAAATAAGTCATTTTATGATTTCATATAGAAAAACCATATTTGTTTCATTTATGTATTTCCAACATAAAAATGGTAAATGTTTATTCAAAACCCATTTTATCTTTATTATCAAAAGAATCAAATAAAATAGAAATCACATAAAATAAAAACTTGAGTAGTATTTTTTTTAAAATTATTATTATCACGGTAAACTTAAATACGATAAGTATAATTTGGAATGAAAAATATGGTACGATGAAGATAAACATTCATATACTTCATTATCAAAAGTAATTATGTAATAAAACTCCATATTTATATATATGTACAAAGACAACCTAGTATCTAACTCTCCCTAGAAATTTTATGATTTTTCCGACGACCACCAACAAATTTTTCGGCGATCGAAAATTTTTCCCTCTTTTTTCCTTTCATTTTCTTCTACCTCTTTTTTCTTTCTTTATTTTCGTTTTTTATATTTTTCGAAATGAAAATGAGAAGAAGATTTAAAAAAAAAAAAAAAAAAAAAAAAAAAAAAAAAGTCGCCGGAAAAGTCGTCGGTGATTGCCGGAAAAGTGGCCGGAAAGTCGACGGCGGTCGTCGGAAAAGTTGTCGGTGGTCGTCGGAAAAGTCGTCGGCCGGTCGTCGGTAGAAAAGTCAATGAGTCACATGGAAGAAGAGAGAAAAGAGTTACTGTAGAGAATGGATAGAATAATTGGGGTGAGTTGAATAGTGGTTACTGTAGCAACACGGAGGGGAAAAATAACCAACTCCGCCCCTTATTTTTGTTGGTGCCCCAAACACTGGGTTGGTTATAATAGCGGGGGCTATTATAACCAACACAGTAGGCCAAACGGCCCCTTAGTGAGAATGGAAGGCGTTGGGAGGGAAGATATTTTCCCACGTTGGTTCTCCTCCATTTTAGACGAATCTTCCGTTGTGCCTCACTCTATTTTTTTTTCTTAATGAACATTTATTTATTAAAAAACTACTATTTTAATTTTGTCTATTAATATTATATTTTAAAAACTTATTATGAAAATAATTTTTATTTTAAAATTTAGAGAAAAAACAAATTTTTGGTCCTTGAATTTTGAGGAATAAGTGTGTTTGGATCCGGAATTTTCAAAATGGACCTTTTTAGTCTTGAGTTTTGATAAATAGGTTTAAAAGATCGTTAAGTTTTTAAAATGAACCTTTTTAGTCCTTGGATTTTGAAAAATAGGTTTCAAATGTCCCTCGTATTATTTTTTCAATTTTTTTAATTAACACTTTTTAATTTTTTTAATTTTAAAAACCATTCAATATTTAAAAATAATTAAAAAGATATATTAATTTAAAAAAAATTATGAAGCATCTTTTAAACTCATTTTTTAAACTCAATAATTGAAAAGATTCATTTTGAAAACTCAGGAACTTTGAAAACCTATTTCTCAAAACTCAGGGATCGAGCCCACCTAAGAACCCAAAAAGGTATTTTCCCCTAAAACTCATTATTACAACATTATGATTTTATATCCATATCACAAACGCATTTATGTAGATTGTCTCTACCTAAATTTAACACAAACCTCCAATTGGTACATTTGTTTCTTTACCATTCTAGCATTCAAGAGGGCTTTGTTTGTACTTTCAAAAAAAAAAAAAAAAAAACCCAACAAGAGCATAGTTCAAGAATAAAGTGGTAGAGGTCGTGGTTAAAATCTCCAACCCCTATATTGTCAAAAAAAAAAAAAAAAAAAAGGCTTTGTTTGCTTTGGTGAGCTGTAAAATTGATCTCCCTTTTTTTTTTTTTTCTATCTCTCTCTCCTTCGTTTTTCTCTCTCTATTTTTTTCGTTTTTTTTTTTCTATTTTCTTTCTTTTATTTGTTTTTTTTAATTTGAAAAACCTTCCATTTTTTGTTTCCTTTTATTTGTTTTTAAAAAAAAACAATAAAATAAGGGCCCGTTGGGTAACGTTCTCGTTTCTTGTTTCCGTTTCTTCATTTTTAATAAAGAAAAATAGAATTTCATGACCCTAACACCTATACATTCAATAATAATAAACCTATATTCTTATTTATGTTTGGAAAAAATTGGAAACAAGAACAAAAAAGGAGAAACTAGTTTTAGTTGTTCCCAAAAGTTCTATACAAATTTTGGGAGTGTTTCTAAAAAATGAGAAACAAGAAATCTGCATAGTTATTAAATGCTTAGATTTCTTAATAAAATTGGAAACCAGAAACAAGAAACGAGAACGTTACCAAACGGACCCAGGTATTTGCATCTTTTTGTTTGATGTTTTAAACAAATTGAATTGAATATTTTAATACAATTTATTCATTTTTCTTAAAAAATTAGAATTTGATTAAGAATTATTTACTTCAAGACACGATCTCGTTTAGTGCAAAGAGATCTACCTCAAATAAAATCGTTTTTGTTTTTATTTTTATTTTCCGTTATCTTCTTACAATTTGATTTTAATTTTCGTTTATTTATTTAGTTTTTTTTTCTTTCTTTTTTAGACATTTCAATTTCATCACCATTACTCATATATTTTTTTCTTCATTTCAATTTTACTCCTTTACATGTTTTCAATTGAAGTTCATTTATTCTCTCTCTCTTTTTTTTTTTTAAAAAAAAAAAACAAATTTCTCTTCTACTTTCATTTCACTTTTTTTTAAACTAATTTTTTTTATCCAATTACTTTCTTTTTTTGTTCCAATTTTCTTCAACATGTACGATTTAACAGATATAATTTTTTTTAAAAAAAAATTATTTTGTTTCAATTTTTTAAACATCTAGAAGATATATTATAGAAAATATCCCTAAATGATAGGTCTCGTTTCAATGATACCATTGAACTTTAAAAGTTTCAAAAATACCTTTGACCTTTCCAAAACTTAAAAAAATATCATTATCGTTTAGTTTTGGATGTAAAACAAAATTTCATTAATAGTTACCTAACCTTAAAAAAAATTAAAAAGCACTTCTTCTTTTTTCTTCTTCTCTCTACAAATTTTTTCTCTATGAAAATTAATACGAAACTTTACTTATAAAGACTATGTACAACAGAACTCCAGATGAAAACAAAGTTTAAAATAGAGTTTTCTCTTTCTAAAAAATATAACGTAAAGAACTCTCCAGACGAAAACAAAGTTGGAGTTCGTGTGTTTTAAACTTTTAGTGATAAGCAAGAGATTAACGTGGTTTTTAATCACGATGAATGAGTGATGAAGGAAGGGAGGATTACAATTTTTTTTTTTTCCTTTGGAGAGTTATGAGGGAGGGTTATGTTTATGGATTTTTTAGAGTCTATTTGGTCAAATTGTTGCTATAACCCGCCAAATGCTAATAAATTTGAAGATTGTGGGTTTGGTCCAGTTTATAAGGTTAATTAATCAAGCGTTTGATACATAATTTTTAAAAAAATATTTAAGAAGTGTTAGAGCCATTATATGATGATACTTTGATTTATTTTGCCTAAAATGATATAGGAAAAGTTGATGGGTAATGATCGGTACGGAACAACAGTGGAATGACTATCAACTAAATCAAGTAAAGGACATGAATAATTAAAAAGTAAAGCAAATGTCATCTTGGAGCTTCAATATAAGAATCTAGTCAGGCTATTGGGATGCTATATTGAAGGAGAAGAAAACTTCTAGTCTATGAACACATAGCAAATAAGTAAAGCTTTTCATCAATTTTCATGGAGGCAGAAGAAAAAACGTTTTTAGAGGGTATTGTAATTTTGAAAATTTTGTTGTAAGGTCAAAGATATTAATGAAACTTTAAGGTTTTCATCCAAAACTAAACCGTGAGAGTAGTATTTTTGAACGTTTCTTAAGGCTAGAGGCATTTTCTAAACTTTTTAAGTTTAGAGGTATTACTAATTAAAATGAAACCCATATTTTAGGGATGTTTTCTATAATTTAGTCTAATTGATACAATTATTAATTTGAGATTTTAAATGATACAACTCCAAATTTTGGGGTATATATTGAATTTTTTTTCCTCTAAAATTTATTGTATTTCATCTCCATAGAATAACTTAATCTAAAATATGTAATTAAAAAATTCTAATAGTCAAAACATTTATTAGGTAGCCAAAAGTTAAATAAAGATCTACTCCCCTTAAAGTCATTTTTTAAGGTCGAAAAAAAAATCATAATAGTTATTTTTAAGGGTTATTCAGCATAATAGCACATTTTTTAAAGAAAAAATAATTCGAAAATACAATTCATGATTTTGTTGAAAATTAAAATGCTTATATATTATATCTACCAATATAATATTCTGTATGCTTAAAAAAGATAATGTTTTGATCTTAGAAAATTGATTGATAAAATATCATAACAACAAAAATTAAAGTGCAAAATATAAATATAAAATTTATCTTCTATAGCATTATTTTATTCTTTTAAAATGTTGTGTTTTTTTTTTTTCTTTTTCTTTTTTTTGAAACAAAAATGTTATGTGTTTTTAATTTGAGGTAATCCAAAAAATTGATGAAAACGAAAATTTAGAGACAGCTACAAATGAATTAAAACAAGAAAAGGAGAAAATGGGGAGAGATGTCGAGTTCTTCTTTAGATATTTATTCCATTTCTAACTTTTTTTTTTTTTTTTTTGAGAAGATTCCACTTCTAACTTTATAATGTACTATATTTTAATGGAATAGTTTTGTTACCATATATGCATGTGATAAATGTGATTTTGACATGTACTACTTCCTTTAGGAACGGAGGTGATCAAATTCCTATATCCTCTACATTTGTTGTATTGAAAAAAGGAAAAAAAAAAACGGAAAAAAATACTCCTTAGTGAGTCGTACCTATTAGTAGGGAATCGTCATTTAAAATGAGGTATATGCTGTTGAGGATCCCACATTGAAAAGATTAGTGGAGACCTCCTAATTCATAAGATAGATGGGATACTCCACCCATTGTCAATTGGTTTTGAGATGGAAGCCCATGTTATTTGATATGGAATCAGAGCTCATTAAACCCAAACGGGCATTCGGTCTAAGAAAAAATATTGGGATCCGATCCAAGATGGTGAACCCAAAAGAGACACCATCTTGAAGGGGGATTTACGGTTTCTTTGTTTTTTTTTTTCCTTGTTACACGAAGACTTACCCCTAACAAAATGAGAAATCCCCATTTAAACGATGAATGATATTATTATTCTTATTATTTTTATATGCATGCTCGAATTATTTGAAACTTTGTTATAATATATATGTAAATTTAAGGGTTTTTTTCTTGTCATATGATTTTATTTATTTGTTATGTTTGAATTTGGAACCATTTGAATCTATGTTATAATATTTACATTTAAATTTTTAGCTACAACATTCTAACTACATTTTTGGATAATTATCTTAATTTGATATGCACACGAAAAATTATTTTGTTTTTATTAGGAGGTTCTTAATCATTTTCTTTTTAAATGATAATTTTTCGTTGAGAAATAACCATTTAAATAAATATTTTCTAAAAGAATTCATTATGTTTCGTTAATTTTTTTTTTAAATAAATAAAAAATGATTCATGAACATGATCCCACAAAATCTAATGGAAATTTCCATGGGGACGGAGAGTCAAATGTGAGGTAGAAATGGATAGCTATCCTTGTTCTCACCCTATCCTATGAGAAGACTTGAGTTTTTGTAGATTTTTTTTACTTCAACAACATTTGACAGGGGGATTCGAACCTCTGACCTTGTGATCAATGATACATACCAATTACCACTAAACTTAGCAGGTTGTATCAATTTTAACCTTAAACTTTTAACTTCATCAAATTGAACCCTAAACTTAACAAATTGTATCAATTTGAATCTCAAACTTACATAAATGTTGCAATGTAGATCTTTGGTTCACTTTTCATTTGAATTGTTATTAAAACATGTAATTGACAATTTCCTTTTCATTTTTCTAATTCACATTGCACCCGAGTTAGTGTTTTGTAAGAATTTTTTTGGAAAACCAAAAGAAGTCAAATATCTCAGACTATTCTTCTCATTATTATCCAAAAAAGAATCACAAAGTTATTGGCAACAAGAAAAATCCAACAAATATGAGAAATAAAAAACTCGAAATTTCTTTATTTTCGTTTCCTACATTTGTACATTTTTCTAATTAGCAAGAAAAAAAAAATCCCACAAAGTTCTTAGCAACAATAAAAAAACCAACAAATATTTGAAGATAAAAAACCTCCAAAGTTTCTTTGCTTTTGTAATCTTAAATAGGAGCGAAAAAGTCCTCACAATTAAAGTTCTCAACAACAAGAAAAAGTTATCTAAAATAAAGTTTCTCCAATATTTTATTTATAAGAAACCAATTCAAGTGCAATGTGAATTTAAAAAAAAAAAAGAAATAATCAATTACGAACGGTGGTTCAAATGGAAAGTTAACCAAAGATATACATTGTAACACTTACGCAAGTTTGAGGTTAAAATCGATACAATTTGATAAGTCCGAGGTTTAATTTGATGAAATTGAAAGTTCAGAGTTAAAATTGGATACAACCCCCAAAGTTTAGGGTTAAAAATGAATTTTTGCCTTCATTTAATTATGCTCAAATTGATTATACATGTACTATTTATGGTGCTACGAATGCATTTGTTTTTAGTTATTATTATTGTATTTAATTTGAAATTTATTATAATTAGTGTAGGGTTTAACCTTTAAATGGTCTATGTTAATCTAGTTATAATTAAGGCAGATAAAAGGAGTGAATGTGGGCCATTGAGGTACCTTTTTATATTTTATTCATGCTTGAACTTAAACAGTTATATGAATTTCCTCTGTGCACTGTATATTTCAATAGAGTTCTTACAAGACTATATATACACTGACTGAAAGAGGAAAGAGATTAACAAGATAATTAACTGACTCTTAACAGCTATTTAACAGAATAATAAACCCCTTTAAACTAACTCTCTAATAGAACTCAGTAACAGAAATGTCAATAATTTTCATATTATTGCAATCAATTATTTGATGCCTTATTACTCTTATTTTCACTTTTTGATGTTTAAATATAAAAGTTATCATTCAATTAGAGCATCACAATTATGGTCAACTAAAGTTATGTAGACAAACAAACAAATAAATAAATAAATAAATGAAAACATTCTTTTCATAATAAATAGTAA
Organism: Luffa aegyptiaca; assembly: GCA_017139565.1. Lineage (NCBI taxonomy): Eukaryota > Viridiplantae > Streptophyta > Magnoliopsida > Cucurbitales > Cucurbitaceae > Luffa > Luffa aegyptiaca. The sequence goes on from CM029396.1 coordinate 3,836,137, forward strand.
AATATAGTAAAAGGATTTACTTCTTCTAGAAAAGGACAATTTTACTTCCACCACCCTTAAATCAATTCACGTTAGTTCGTTCTGTGATTATGGAGGTGCAAAAGTTTTCTTCCTGTTTGGTGGGAGCACAATTTAAGCATATTCAACGAGGCCAAAATTTGGTGGCTGATATGTTAGCGCGACGAGCAATGAGGGATGAGATTTATGGCACCTGGTTTTCGGGGTTTCCATGTTGGCTTCTTGAAGCTATAGAGGCTGACAAGCGAAAGTTGGTGTAATTTTGATATGTTTCTTTCCTCTAAAAAAAAAAAGAAGAAAAGGACAATTTTAATATAATACTATAAATTTTATTTCTTAAAGATCATTGCTTATTTACTAATTACTAATTAATATATGTTAGGTCACTCTCTAGCCAAATTTAATTAATTTCTTTGTCATTTCATCTTTTTTTTTTTTTTTTTTACACTATGTGTGGGGGATTTGAACCACGAACCTCGTGGTTATCAATACAACTTTATGTCAGTTGAGCTATGCTCTTGTTGGCGTCATTTCATCTCTTTATTGTGGGAGCCTATCCACTCTTTATTTTAGTTTATTTATTTATTTATTTATTTTTTTTGAAAAAGTTTATTTATTTATTCTTCTTATTCTTTTTTAGGGCAGCGAGCCTATGAATTAGTGGGAGAAATGAAGTGGTTTGAAAAAAATTATTTAGCTATTATTGTAGTAATGAAATTTATTTCAAATTAATGACATTTTAAAACAGGTCTAAAACTTAAAATTATAAGTTCATTACTAAATTACCAATTTACTAATGCCTTTGATCTTTGTTGCATGGCCCAGGAATTCTTGTCCACGACAGATATATCAGTAACTGCATTATGGTCCATATGGAATAACCGAAACCATGCAGTTTTCCAGGGCAACACAAATCTATTCAGATTGGAAGACGACCCCATTGGTTGGGCATTGATAACTTGCAAAAAGCAAGTTATTTGTCCTTTAAACTTAAGCTAAAACAAGGTCAAAAGATACAATGATGCGTTGCTTTGATGCAATAAGAAAGGAAAATGTGATGATTTTATGCGATGGGCTATATTCATGTATGCGGTGAGAAATTATAAAATATATTAGGGTGCTAACGCAGCTAATTTAGTTGTTTTCCAAGTATCTTCTCAGCGCAGGCACACATCCCAAGATGATCACGAGACAGACAAGATGGATGAAAGGACAGCGCTGACACAACTGACGCAACTAACGCAAGTGGGCTAAAAAGAAGCTGAAAAGTTGCAAGTTGGCCGTTGATAACTGAAGCAAGTTACTTGGAGAAGTTAGCTTCCCTCGCCTATAAATAGAAGCCTCCTGCTCAAGAACTCATAACTCATAATTCACAAGAATTGAGGGACGAGAGGAAAGAACGAAGATCAAGGAGAAAGAGAAATCATAGAGAGCTGTGATTAAGAGTGGACTTGCGTTGGCAATATATTATTGCATGATGTATTGTTTTGTTCGCATGAGCTAATTTCTTCTTCAAGGCTTAGCGCAAACACCTCATGCGGTGATAAGTATATTTTGTAAGCACATATTTTGATTTAAATGAAACATTAATTGTCTTCTACTTAGTTGCGATACTATTTTCATTGCTAACTCCCGCGCTTGGCCAGCCGGATGCGGTAGCAGTATGCTAAATCTCTGACAGGTAATGCATGCGGACATCTCTAAGTAGAGCAAGTTAGCGCATGACATGTAGTCTTGGTAGCTTTAAAACACTACCGCTAAAAGATAGTGCATGCATGAGCTTTGACTGCGTTAAGACTAACGCAGTCCCTTGTAAGTTTTAGAGAACTAAGCCCTACGCATGAACTAGCCAAATAACCAATTGATAGTTTTATGCCAAACGCAGAAGGAGTACCGGAAGGGAAACTTATGATTTTTTCTCACTTAGGCATTAATGGATCAATTAACCAAAAGTATGCGCTACAAGGTTCTTATAAACGCATGAGGTTGCAACCGCAACAGCCTTAATACTATTCTCCTTAATACTTTTCCTTTCACTCTGGTCGCATGTTTTGCTTTCTGCAAGTTTTATTTTTCAAGTATACCAAATCTCTTATTTATTTCTTTATATAATATCACACGTTTTCGAGTTTAGATCAGTAAATATTGTTAAAAACTTTGCAAATAACCTTTCCCTGTGGATTCGACCCTGGACTCACCAGGTACTATTTGATTTTGTCAATTTATACTTGGGTTGATAAATATCTACGGCAAATTGTTATTAATTTGTTAAGCATACTGACGAACCATCAGGCATCGAACTATACTATTAAATACGTGGAGGCTCAATCAGGCAGCTGTTCAGGACAAACGAGAACGTCGACTATGTCAATTTTGGAAATGGTTCATCTATCTCTTGGTCTCCACCACCCTTAAATCAATACAAACTAAACGTGGATGCAGAGCTAAAAAATGGAGATATGGGATCTGACATTATAATCCGAGATTCTAAAGGAGAGACGATGATGACGACTGAAAAGTTCAGGAAGACATGTTGTTCAGTGGAATGGGCAGAGGCTCAAGCGCTTGTAGATGGGGTCAGGTTAGCGTGGGAAATGGGAATCACTCCAGCTTGGGCAGAGATAGATTCAAAGATTGTCTGGAATCTCCTTCACGATCATGATAAACATTTCAATGAGATTGCTCATCTTATTGAGAATCTCAAGCAATTACTCCAAGATCAACACATCAGGAGTTTCTTATTTACTCTTAGAGACGGGAATAAAGATTGCTCATTTGTTAGCCACACATGCACATACTTCGAAGCACTCCGAAGTTTGACTCAAAGATTATCCCCCTTGGGTTCATAGCTTGGTATCCCAAGAGAGACAGCTCTCTAATGTTTGCTCTCTTTAGCTTTTTTTTTCCTGTAAAGTATTCCTCAAAAAAAAAAATCATTATCTGACATCAATAATTGTCTTAAGAAAGACAACTATTCATAAAATCACAATCCATTTTATTTCAAAAAAAAAAAAAATCACAATCCATTAAATTAAATATCATATGATTGATATTGTGAGGGAAAATTAATCCAAATTAAATGTGTGACCTGTTTATGGATACTAAATTCCGCTAATAGAGCAATCATACAATTGTGCACATGCTAACACTTTTTGAAGCATTTTTTAGTGTGTGCTTTAGTTTTCAAATTGTGTTTGGTGTACCAAACTCTATTTCCTACTCATGAATTTCCTTAAAAAAAAAAAAAAGTGTCGTTCAATAGATCATTGGTACATTCCATATCTCTTGTCCATAGTTTTCATTATTATTATTTTTTTTGAAAAACCATAGTTTTCATTAGTGATGCTAAAATAATAACAATTAAATCTTAACTACCCCTTCTAGAACATGCCTAACATGGGGGGGGGGGGGGAATCCACTCTAATTACCCTAAGTTTAATGAGTTGCTCACAATTTTATGTTTTCAAATAACTAACTAAACACCATCTTTGTTATATGATGTTTTTTTTTCCGTGTCCATTATGACTTTAAATATCTCGTTTCATTATTATTATTTTAGATTAACAATATATAGAGTAGAAGACTCGAATTTCAAACTTTTTAGTTAAAGTAATGTCTTAATCAGTTAAGTTATGCTTAAGTTTACTTTCATCCCACTATATTATTTTAAGTACAAAACAAGTATGGACTATGAGAGATTTGGACCTTATGACTTAAAAAGGAAAAAGATCGTACTACATACCAACTACCCTCTTCCACTCTATTACTAAAAAACCTCCGATTTTTTATTCGAAATTACTCCCACAAAAAGAAGAGAGACATGTGGGGACAAATATAATTATTAAAGTGCAATAAAGTTTGAGAAATTTAATGTGAAAGAATCTGTAACGTCAATGTAAGAGAGGAATTGCAATTAGAAAAAAAAATGTAAGAGAGAGATTGAAGGATGTATTATTATTTCACACGAAAGAAATTGAAGACAAGGGATTGATTATATTTTATTAATCTATTAGTGTTGGGCTTGCTGAGGTCACGCCTTACGTTTTATATAACCTTCTTCGACGTCGTTTTCTTCTTACTTTTCGAGACCTTAATTTATATATAGGCTAAATTATAAAAAATACTCATGAACTATGGGGTTTGTTTAAAAAATGTTCTTGAACTTTGAAAAGTTTAAAAAATACTCCTACACTTTGAAAAATGTTTCAAAAGTACCTTTGCCGTTAATTTCTGGATGGAAATCGTTAAAGTTTCAGTTTAAAAAATACCATTGAACTTTAAAAAAAAAAATCAAATACTCTTATTGAAAAATGCTACTTATTTTTTCCTCCTCTCACCGTAAATTCTTGCATTAATTTTCATGGAGGGAGAATTTACGATGAGAGAGAAAAAAGAAGAAGCATTTTTCAATAAGGATATTTTTTTTTTTGAAAGTTCAAGGGTATTTTTTAAACTGAAACTTTAACGGTTTCCATCCAAAAATTAACGGCAATGGTATTTTTGAAACATTTTTCAAAGTTCAGGAATATTTTTGAAACTTTTCAAAGTTCAAGGGCATTTTTGAAACAACCCCATAGTTCAGGGATATTTTTTATAATTTAGCCTTATATGTGTGTGTATATATATATTATTTTATTTTGTATAAAATAACTCCATTGAATAGTATTTGTCAAGCTTTCCATATTTTTTTTTTTGAAAAAATATACCTCTTATTATCGCCACTAAGGACAAAAAAACGAACATCGACCGACGAAGGAAGGAATCCAATAAGGAATGAAATCAACTGTGATGAAACTGAAAACAAACACAAAACACAATAAGAGAGAAAGAGGAAGTGTGATGGTCTACATCCACTTTCCAAGAGCAGCAGCATCGATCATTCTCATTCAACAACATCAAAGAAGTACATCAAGAGATGGATTACACTAAATTGGAGGTAACACTCCAATCGCTCAACCTCACTGCCCATAAGCTATTTTCCCAACTCTCCTTCTCTCTGCACTCCCCTGATTACACTCTTACACCCACATCAATGCTCTGTTTTTCGAATTTATAATCGAGCATTCTGTTATAACAAACTTTTTGGTGTAAAGAGGGGCCTCACGAATATTAGGAGAAGAATACAAACATATGGGAAATACAGACTGGAAATAAACAGCTCAGCTTCAGTCTTCTTTTCTCTTCTCTGACGTGGCTAAGTATATATGACATGGCAAAAAAAAAAAAAAAAGGATCTTCACATCAACCCATTCCTCATTACATCTCTCTTCTAACTGATTTAGCAATAAAATCTAGCAACCCATTATTCCCCCTTGGAGTAAACACAAAGGAAATTCGACTAGAAATTGGTATGATCTTCCTTATATTTTCCACCATCGTCCCCATCTCATTTCTCGTCTCACACTGACTCGAGACAAGATTGACCGCCTGGATACAATCCGATTCCACAACCAAATTAATACCGCCATGCATGCTCGCAAATTTGACACCTTCTTGATCAATTGCCCTCAACTCCGTCATTGGAGGGGGAAAAGCTTAGTCAATAAAGGATTTCGAAACTCCTATGATGACTCCCTACTCATTTATGCAAACAACACCAATTCCCGTCGAATTAGAATCTCAGGCTGCATCAACATTAATTCTCCAATAATTTGATGGCGGAAGATCTCCATTAGACTCCAAGATGTTCGATTCAAACCACCATCCTCCATAGCCTTAGGCCATGCCTATCATTTTCGCAAGCATACTCCATCAAGTAATTTACAATCCACCTGCTCCTTATAGTTGTTGAGGGAATCTGAGACCCATGAATCACTTTGTTCCTGTCGTTCCAAATTGCCCCAGTAGGTCACAACTATCAGTTGGATCTTCCCAGCCTGCAAGGATGAACTCATCTCCAAACACTTGTCTACAAAACTATGATTAAAATTCATACTCACCAAGCGATGACAAAAGGTTTGATTCCAAACCCCCTTTGCTCGATAGCAAGAGAATAAAGTATGGTCTATATATTCATCTTCTTCATGACAGAACCGAGTCGACCGACCGAAACCGACGTCGATCGGTCAGTTTTTTTATTATATCGGTCGGAGTCGGTTTTTCTATAAAAAGAACTGACTGGTCGGTCGGTCGGTGAGCCTAAAAAGGCTCAAACCGACCAGAACTGATCGATTATATATATATATATATATATATATATATATATATATATATAATTGCTTCAGTTCACGCGTATGTGACAGAGTTGCTGCAGCTCCCTTGGGAAGACCATCACCGATGGTCTTCCAAAGGCACAATTAAAAAAATTTAAGTTTTAATTTTTTTTCATTTTTTTTTCTTCCTTTGTTTCTTCGTTCCTCTCCCTCTCATTTTCATTTTTTTCTTCTCAGCACTTCTTTTTTTTTTTCTTCTCTTCTTCTCTCCTCACTGTTTTTCATCTCCTTCTCCACCATTCTTCTTCATTCTTATTCCACCTTTTCCCTTTTCCGATTCTTGTCTTATTTCTCTTCCTTTCTTCTCCTTCTCTATTTTTTTTTCCTTTTTATGGTTTGTTGCCTTCTCTCCTTGACTCCTTCTCTTCCTTTCTTCTCCAGTTCACCAGCTTCTCTATTTTTTTTTTATGGTTGGTTGTCTACTCTCCTTCTCTATTTTTTTTAATGTACGTTGTCTTCTCTCCTCCTCTATTTTTTTTTATGGTTCGTTCTTTCCTTCTCTTCTGTTCATTAATGTTACAAAACCAACCAAATCCGACCGACTGTCGGTATGGTCGGTCGGTTGGCGCACTAAACAACTTCAAAACCGACTTAAGCCGACCGACCAAAACCGATAGGTCGGGGGTCGGTGTCGGTTTGAGCCCAAAATCGACGCTGATCGATCGATGATGACCCCTACTAGAAGAAGAAGCACACAAGTTATTTTGCACAAAAAGCTTATAACCACTTTTTACCGTATATTTACGCAGCTTATCGCAATGCATAAAAAAATATCCCTTCTACCTAATAAAACATATTTTAATATGTCTAGGCCTATCGATTTTAATTTTAATGTCACTGTTGTTAATATCGAGCTCAAATATACCTGATTGTCTTTGTTTTTTATGGGTGTTCTTAATTTTGGTTCTTAATAAGCCAATTAACTAAACATAATTGTAAAAGTTCAAGAATAAAATCAGTAGCTTAATTAGAACAAATATGTCAATTCGAGTCTAACTCAGTGGATAAGACACCAATTACTATCTCAAAGGTTGATGTCGACCTCTCACCCTTGTAATATTGTTGAACTAAAAAAAAAACAGAAAGAAACTTAATTATAGATATAAAGAGTGAGCCTAAATTAATTCATCGAAATACTATTCTCGAGTAGAATATTTATTTAATAAGTATTTTAGATCTTTTAAAAACCTTTTTAACTATATGATTAAGTAAATCTTGTGAAACTTTTGAAAAGTGCTTTGAACTAAAATCACATTTAGTTCTTTTAAATATGATACTAAATTCACATTTGACTTGTTTATGGAATAATAATAATAATAATAATAATAATAAAAAATGTTTGTTTCATTGCATATTAAAAGTGAACTTCAAATTCTAAAAAAGCACATTTAACTTTTAAGAGCGTTGAGGAGGAAGTAGAAAGGAACAAATAATTAATATTGTTATATATCTACATTTGTTTCATTCAAAACCATAATTTTCAAAAGTCATCCACAATTTATTCAAAAATAATTCAAAAGTCCAAATTGCAAGGGTACACTTAGAAAAGGAAACATTTCATTAGAAACAAAAAGTTATTTTATCATCTTTCTTTCTTAGAGGAAAAGGCTAGTATATCCCATCAATGCCTTATATAATATTATATACACAAAATAATGTTATTTCCATAAGTAATTGGAACCCTAATAAAAAGTTTGAAATTTTCTATCCATAAGGGTTTTTTTTTTTTTTTTTTTTTTTTTTTTTTGGTTTGAAAAGGCATCTTTCTTTTTCTTCTTGTCTATTTTGGATCCCCCTTTGATTTTAACATGACACCAACCAAATTGTATAGAATAATACACTTTGAAATGTCATGTGATTTGTCCAATGACCTTTGTTTTTCTTCCTAGATTACCATATTAATTTAAAGGATTATTTTTAAATAGTTTCAAAATTAGTTGGTATGTTTGAATTTTCTTCCAATTTCGTCAAGAATTAATGTGTGGAATATTGTGTGGGACCAGTGTGTTAAATTTCAGTATGTCGACCGTATCGACATATCGAAGGGGGAAAATTTCGTTTTTCCCCCATTTTCGGTGAAATTTCGTTAATTTTTTTTTTAATTTTATTAAAAGCAGCTTTTCATGTAAACGCGCCTCCCTATGAATGTGCCGTCTAGCACCAGGTGCCTTTCACTTACTACTTTTTTTTTCCCTTAATTTTCAATTTTAGCATTTTAAGTTTTTAACTTTCTAAGAATACTTTTTGTCTTTTTCCGTTTTTTTTTCTTTTTTTTCTTTTTCTTTTTTATTTATTTTTTTATATATAAATTGTTTACGGTTACACCTACTTTAATTATTTTTAACTTTTTAATACATAAAATGATATATACTAGTAATATAAATATTTTACATTTTATTTTATTGGTGTTTTATACTTTATAATATTTGTTTAAAATTATCCCATTGGTCTAAGTTTAATGTTTAGTTGTCCATTCAAATATAGTTATAGATGTTAAATATCAATTGATTATAGTTTAATTAAGTCATTATAATTAAAATTTCATTCATTTAATAATTCAAACAATTTCTATCAATTGTCATATTTTTTTCAAAATCTTTGTTGGCATCAACATTTCTATCGAAATTTCAATATGCCCATTATATGTAACTTGAATAGATGGTTTAAAATGGTTAATTGTAATATAATTAAACTATAATTAAATTTTCATTTAATAATTCAAACAATTTTCATCAATTTTCTTTTTTTTTTTTTTCAAAATTCCTGCACATATTGACATTTGAATCGACAATTTCATCTAAACATTATCTTACTTTTTAGATATGATTATAAAAAATGATCTATTATAGTCTAATTAAGCCACAATTAAAGTTTCATTGACTAATTCAAACAATTTCCATAAATTTTCACGATTTTCGTATATTTTTCTGGAATGTCTCTCGACATTTCCATCGACATCGACATTTTCCATAAAATCTGAACTTCGACATTTCCATCGACATCGACATTTTAAACCTTGTGTGGGACACAAATGTTGAAATGAAAGTTGAATTTTACTTTGATATATAATTATATTTGAATAATGAGTCTAGTTAGAAAATTGGAAAGATGAACAAAAATTTAATATACCATATTCTAAAAGGAGTGGAATTTTCAATTTTTGGTTTGGTGAGTGAGAAGGCAAAGGGAATTATTTAGAAGCCAATGGACTCTAGAGTGTGGTACTAGGTAATTAGGGAGCTCTTTTGCTGGAATTATTTTAATAGGAGAAAGATTGAATTGAATTATTTGTTAGTCTCATCAGCATGCCACAATATCATCTAAGTAACAATGTTAAATGGTAATTGAGAATTGAATTTACCTATACTGAGACACCATAACCTTTTTTTAGGATACATAGATATAATTTTTGGCTAGACATGAATTATGTCTCACTAACTTCTTTGTAAAGTCAATGTTAAAAAGATCGACAGATAAAACATATTTTAAAGTAATTTTCTTTAGCCGATCCATCTAATTAGCCTACTCTCTCACGTCGCATCCAGCAAAATATTATACATCAGTCCAATTAATATATCACATCACAGTTAAGCACTATCAATAGTAGCATTTATCGTCAAAATGAACATATAACTCACCAGTAATTGACACGTATTAATTCATTTGAGGTCGATGGTTGAGATCACATATCTCGATTTGTTGTAATAAATAAATCAATAAATACTCCCTATAATTTAAAAAAAAAAAAAAATCAACAACATAATCAAAACTTCGACCGAAAGAGACACAATCATCACAATGGGAAAAAAAAACCATTTAAAAAAATAAGAAAAAAACAAAAAAACAAAACTGATTAAATAGAGAGTTGATGGGCGACTGTGAGCCACTCATCTTAACAACCACATCGGCCAAATTCATTGCCAAAAAACTCTTCTTATTCTCCAAAAAGACAAAAAGTGAAATTTAAAAAAAAGGAAAAAAATAAGAATAAAAGTCCAAAGGTTCACCGGATACTCCTCCAATTCCTAGCAAGAAAATTTTAATTTCACTTTCTTTTCTTCTTCTTTCTTCCATTTTTAAACCCTTTCTTTCTTCTCTCTTCTGCACCAGATTCCTCCATTCATGGATCCTCTATAACTCTCAGGTACTTTCTCTCTCTTATTTTTTTTCTTCTTTTTTTTCTTCTTTATACAAAGAAGAAAGAGAAATTTTCTATAACATTAAAGCAAGAAGACTTTTTAAAATTAGTTAATTTATTATTATTATTTTTTAGATTTAGTCTTCCACCCCAACTGTTGATGAAAGTATATATATATATATATATATATATAATTTAGTTTATGCTGATAATTTCTTTCTCTTTTAGATTTAACGCTTTTCGATTCATTTTCTGCATATCAATTTGAAAATTGGTTGGAGGGTGTTTGGGACAAAAAGTTGGAATTGTGAAATCTGGAGTTGTTTTATCCCAAGAGTTAATAAGTTTGTGAGATCTACAATAAAGTATAGTCACAGTAGAGTGTTGTAATTGGTTAATGAATTTGTGTGTCCTATAATTGGACGTTGAATGTTTTTGAGCCAAACAAAGAGTTGGACAGAGTTATTAACTTCACTTAACTCCTACTTCACAATATTTGAAAAATGAAAATTTTAATCAGTGAGATTGCTGAAATTTTATTTTTAATTAGTTTAAGGTACTATTTAAAATTTTAATCAAAATCTTATCAAATTTTCAAGAAAACACTATTAGTCCTTGATAAATACTTTAAATATTTTATAAAAAAAATCTTTAAAATATATGACAACTCACTGTTAGTAATGGAGGATGAATTGGATTTTTTCGTCTTTAAGCTAAACCAATCAAAATTTAATGGATAGAACTTCTTTGAGGTTTAAATTTTATTTTGGTTTCAGTTTTTTTTTTTTTTTTTTTTTTTTTTTTTTTTTTAACTTCTAGAAGACCCATGTATTCATATTTATGGTGAGAGGATTCGATCTTCTGACCTCTTAGACAATGACATATGCCTTTTGACTATGGTCATGTTTTGAATATGTGTTTTAAAGTATAGTTTTGTTTGTTTTTTTTTTCCTTTTTTATATTTCATTTTTCAATTGCAACACTAAATTCAATAGTTTTCTTTTAAAATGTCATACTTTTGTATAGAAGGATGGATTAAAATGGTTGTTTTTTACAAGTTTGGGGACCAAAATAGATTTTTGAATGTACAAAGGCTCAAATGATCCAAAGTTGATAATATAAAAATAAAAATAGACATTTTGAAAGTACAGACACTTGAATGAACTTTGGTGAACTAGAGCGTAAAGCATATGCGCCAGAATAGTATTAAAACTTTTATTTAATTAAATTAAGCTGTACATTTTTATCATACCTTTTATAAATTAACAAAAAAAAAACATTGTTTTTCTTTTTTAGTTCAAATAATATAAAATGACACAAAATGTTATCCTGAAATAATCATCAAAATTGTAAATGTACCCAAAATTATTGAGCTCATTTACCATTATTTGTTAGATGAGCTGATGATTATTTTAAAAGTAGTCTTTTTAAAGGGGGCACCATTGAAAAAAAAAACGTTGAAGTCCATGAAATGATGAGTCAATTTAGCAAAATTATTTAAATTTTTAAAAGTATTTTTTTTAGTACATTTTTAAAAGTATTATAACTACATTATAACATTATCATTAAAATTAAATATATTTTCTAAACAAAATCATAATTTAATTTTTCTTAAGCTTCAATTGCATCCTTTCAAATATTAACGTTTTTTTTTTTTAAATAATGGCACTTACATTTTTATTATTTAATAATATTACAATAGTAATATCAAAATATTAAATGATAAAAAAAAGGTAAAGAAATATGGTGATATAATAATGGTTAAAATAATACGATTAATGTACTTTGGGTTTCATTTTTTTTTTAGTTCATCAACATTTGAGGTGACGGATTCAAATCTCTGACCTCTTGGTCGATGGTACATACCAATTATTGCTGAGTTATGCTCGCTTTGGCTCACTTTGAGTTTAATTGCATTTTAGTTCCTCTAATTTTAAATGTCCAATTTTAGTCCTTATACCTTGAATAAACCTTAAAACTGATCCCTACCGTTAGTTTGATTTTTTTAAAAAAATTTGATTAAATAATCACAATAATTTTCACATTAGAAAACACAATGTGTGAATCGATTTTCAAAATTTATAGAAGAAAGATTAATAAAAACTAATTTTTTAATTGAAAAATTAACAATAAATCATCGTAGAGGCCAGTTTTGAGGAACAAATGGTAGAGACCAATTTTAAATTCTATTCAAACTATAGGGATTAGAATTAAATATTTAGAAGTTAACTAAAATGGAAAAAAAAAACATAAAGTAAAAACACCACAATTATATTTTAATGGATAATATAATTTTGTTGTTTGTGAATCCCTAAAAAGATAATTCACAGGAAAAGTGGAGCTTTTGTCCTTTGGTTTTTCCTTTTACAGTAAACAAAAGAGAAACACGTTAAACAATTTCTTTTTTAATAAGATAATGTCTTCACTCTTCAACTATCTTTAAAAAAACATCTTTTATCTCTATGCTGTCAAATTAATCTTGTCATAACTAAAAAAAAACTTTTAATTTAGACTAAATTAAAGTTAATAGGATATAATAGAAATTTTTCTAATACTACTATGTAGCTACTACTTTTATTCATATTTTTTGATATTTTTTTTTGGACAGCACCTCTACTAGGAGGATTCGAACCACAAACTTGTTGATCATCAGTACATTTTTATTTCATGTGTCCCACATTATTTCTAAAAGTTGTTGTCACGCCAAGTATAGTTCAACTATATATATATATTTTTAGTTCAACAACATGTAAGGGTGAGATGATTCAAACTTCTTGTCTCTTCGGTTGAATATACAAGCTTAAACCAATTGAAATATGCTTAAGTTAACATATAACTCAACTAATTAAGATATATACTTTTGGTCAAGAGTTCAGAGGTTCAAATCTCCATTCTCTATGTTGAATTAAAAAAATGCCACTTTTAAGATAAACAACTAACAAGTTTTTGGTTAAATTACAAATTTAGTTCTTATAATTTTAGAATTAGAATTTATTCATTATGGTTTGATAAAACCCACTAAATCTTAATTTGGAACAAAATTGTAGTTTAAGTTAGGCTAAATTATAAAAAAAATCCCAGAATTATGGAGTTTGTTTCAAAAATGTCCCTGAACTTTAAAAAGTTTCAATAAAACCCCTAAACTTTACAAAACGTTTAAAAAATACCCTTACAGTTAATTTTTTGATAGGAACCGTTAAAACCGTTAAAAATGTTTCGAAAATACCATTGCCGAAATCTAGTCAAACTCTTGGGATGATGTGTTGAAAGAAAAGAAAATCTTCTAGTGTATGAATAAGTGAAAAATAGGTAAAACTTCTCATTTATTTTCATGGAAGAAGAATTTACAGTGAGAGAAGGAAAAAAAAAAGAAGCATTTTTTAATAAGGTTATTTTTTAAAATCTTCTAAAAGTTAAAAGAGTATTAATGAAATTGACATTTTTAATGATTTCCATCTGAAAATTAACGACAATGATATTTTTGAAACTTTTTAAAGTTTAGACACATTTTTTAAACAAACCCATTTTTTTATAATTTAGCCTTTAAGTTATTTAACCAAAAGTTTTGGTAATAATTGATCGTTAATGATCTTCACATGGCCAATGGCCATGAGTTGGAGCTTGAAGCTTATTGGTCTTTCATGTCTCACAATAACCAAATCAGTCAATTCCCAGTCAAGATTTTGAGTTGCAGGAGGCAATGGCTTTTACGGAAGTCAGGCCCCTTCTCTTTCTCTCTCTTCTAAGAGTGGCTATGGTCAAGCTTCGACCACGTATTCGTTTCTGTTTCTTCTTTATATGGGTCTTCTTGGAGCCTCTGGTTTCGAAGAAGAAAACCCACAATCATTTCAACGGATTTTCGTTCAGGTTCTGACCTAAACCCATCTTTCGTTTTTAGCCCAGCCGAGTTTTAAATGGTGCATTTTCCCTTTTGTTCATCTGGGTTTTGCTTGGAACCTCTGGTTTATATAACAGTTTCTTCAATGGATTCATGTTCACGTTCGGGTTCAGGGCAAGAATGTGCTGTACATTTGTGCATCTGGAACCTCTGGTTTGTAGAACAATTCCTGTTAATGGATTCATGTTCAGGTTTTGTTCTACAACCGAAATGAGCTGTCGCCTAGTTTTGGCGATGCTTTTCCCTTTTTTTCATATGGGTTTTGCTTGAAACCTCTGGTTTACAGAACGATTCCTTCTAATGTACTCGCATTCGGGCTTTGCCCTGAACCCACATTTTTTTTTTCTTTCTTCAATTAACGATGCATTTCCTTTTTGTTCATCTGGGTTTTGCTTAGAACCTCTGGTTTTAAGAATATCACCATTTCTTCCAGGGTTTCATGTCCAGGTTTTCCCTCAAACCCCCTTTGTTTTGAGTGCCAAAAATAAACTTTTGTCGAGTTACAACGACAGATTTTACTTTTTGTTCGTGTGGGTCTTGCTTGGAACAATGGAACCTATGGGAACCGTTCCTTTTTTTTTTTTTTTTGTCGTCTACTCTCATAATAAAAACTAATGGGTTTGTCCATAAATTTCTGCCTGGTTTCCTTTGGCTGACTTCTACCCTTCTTGGTTCTGCTTTTCCACCTTTTTGTCAAAAAGCTCTCTCTCTCTGTCCTTGTTTTGGTGTATGGTCTTTTCATGTTTTTTCCCTTGTCTTTGTTGACATGGTGTTGGTAATTTTTCCTTGGTTATGCCGCATATTGCTGTGTTTTTATCGCCCTCTCCTCCCCCCCTTTACATCCTCCATTTAACATGGTTCTTTAAGTTTCAGATTAAGTGATTGATCTATACTTCTTTATCATTTAAAGCTTTAAGGGCATGGCATAGCATGTTCCAACTCAACTGAGAATGTCCTGGATTAATGTTTTGTTCCAAATACTTTGTGCTTATATTTGTATTTCTAAAGGAACTACTACTTCCTCTTTGGAGACATTCAGTAGCAACCATTAAATTTTGTGCCTTTTAAGAATTTTAATATACAATAACCTTGATCTTTATCTGTTTCTCGAGGATTTTATCGATAAAAGATGTTATCTTCTTCGGGAAAGATGAACTCAGTATAACAGCTCAATGTTTACATAGGAACTTACCATCTTTTTGGCTTTTTGCCTGTTGATTTGCTTCTCTGGGTTCTCCCAGTATCTCAACTATTAAATATTGCTTCATTTATGAATATTAATGAATTACGGCCTTAATCTTTCTTCATTGTTGGAAGATTTTGTCATCTTTAAACAAAAACGGTATCTTTTGGAATGAGAAACTCTGATACCCAGTATTCGCCAGGGGACTTACTATCGTTTTGCTCTTAAATTTGCTTCTCTTGGTTCTCCTACTTTCTCCTCACAAGGTTGAACTCAGTTTGTGTTTCTATGAAATCCATCCATTTGATTCGATCTTTCAAGTTTCAACCCATATCCTCTGTGTTTGCATGACATCTTGTTTTATTCAAAGCTTGACGAGTGCAATTTGGCTCTGTAATCGTATGTTTTCTGTTCATTGCTTTAGAAGTCTTTGATTCATATTGAAGGACCATCGAAGCTAGGACTGGCATTATGAACTGACTTTTGCTTTTGTTTCTTCTCACTTTTCAGGGAACTAGAGGAATAACTGGACGGTTTCCAATTAGAGGATGATCATATAGTTTTGTGCTTAGAATTTTCAGCCATGGCTTCTACATCTTGGTTGAATTCACCTTCTTGTTCCATGATTCAATCCTCAGAGGACAAGGCTGTTGGAGCTGTATTCCAATGGTCACGGTTCATTTTTCTTTCACCTTGTCCTCAAAGGGTTTTGTTGTCCTCTATTGATGTCCTGTTTTTGCTCATACTCTTAGTTTTTGCAATGCAAAAGCTATATTCTCGATTCAAGTCAGGTGATCGGAGGAACCCCGACATAAGCAAACCTCTCATAGGTAGCAATAGACCACTTACAACGACCACCATCTTGTTTAAGCTCTCTCTAATTGTTTCTGGCCTGTTAACTATCTGCTACATTGTCTTAAGCATCTTGACATTTTCCTCAAGTGTTCAAACGACATGGAGGGTTGCAAATGGGGCGTTCTGGTTGGTTCAAGCATTGACTCATGCAGTTATTGCAATCTTAATAATCCATGAAAGAAGATTTGAAGCTGCCAAGCATCCACTTACACTTCGAATTTACTGGGTTATAAATTTCATAATCATTTCCTTGTTTATGGCATCGGCAATCATGCGTTTGGTCTCTGCCGCAGCCACTGATGAACTCAATTTGACTTTGGATGATATAGTTTCCATTGCCTCATTTCCATTATCAGTAGTTCTTCTTTTTGTTGCCATAAAAGGATCAACAGGGGTTATGGTGGCTATAGCAGCCAAGGAAGAATTTGATGGACAAAGTGACTTAATTGAGTCAGTTTCAGGTAAAGTGAATGTGTCTTTATTTGCTTCAGCATCTTTTGTGTCGAAGGCCTTTTGGCTGTGGATGAATCCCTTGTTAAGTAATGGTTACAAAGACCCTCTCCAAATAGAAGAAGTTCCAACACTTTCTCCAGAACATAGAGCTGAGAGAATGTCAGTCCTCTTTGAATCAAAGTGGCCTAAACCTCATGAAAAGTGCACTCACCCAGCTCGAACAGCATTGCTTCGTTGCTTCTGGAAGGAAGTTGCCTTTACCGCCTTCCTTGCTATTGTGCGTGTTTGTGTCATGTACGTGGGACCTGTCCTTATTCAACGTTTTGTAGATTTCACTGCTGGAAAAAGAAGTTCCCCTTATGAAGGATACTATCTTGTACTGATTCTTCTTGCTGCCAAATTTATTGAAGTTCTCACTACTCATCATTTTAATTTTAACTCTCAAAAGCTTGGCATGCTCATTCGATGCACACTTATTACTTCTTTGTACAAGAAGGGCTTAAGGCTATCATCATCTTCTAGACAGGATCATGGTGTTGGACAGATTGTTAATTACATGGCTGTTGATACCCAGCAGCTTTCTGATATGATGCTACAGTTGCATGCTGTATGGTTGATGCCATTACAAGTTATTATTGGTATGGTACTTCTCAGTGCATACCTAGGCCTTGCCACAGTTGCTACATTGATTGCACTTATTGGTGTTCTTGTATTTGTTGTGTTGGGCTCTCGACGGAACAATAGGTTCCAATTCAATGTAATGACGAATCGTGATTTGCGAATGAAGGCAACAAATGAGATGCTGAATTACATGAGGGTGATCAAATTTCAAGCGTGGGAGGAGCACTTCAATGATAGAATTCAAGCTTTTCGAGATTCAGAATTTAGATGGCTTTCCAAATTCATGTATTCTATGTTTGCTAACATTGTAGTCATGTGGAGTACGCCAGCAGTTGTATCAACTCTCACCTTTGGGGCTGCTCTTCTGTTAGGCGTCAAACTTGATGCTGGGACAGTGTTCACAATGACAACTATCTTCAAGTTGTTGCAGGAGCCTATCCGAACATTTCCTCAATCGATGATATCACTTTCGCAAGCAATGGTATCACTTGGGAGGTTGGATCAATTCATGTTGAGCAAAGAGTTGGTTGAAGATTCAGCTGAAAGAACTGAGGGATGTCATGGAAATATTGCTGTAGTAGTTGAAAATGGCCGATTTAGCTGGGATGACAATGCAGATGGAGAAGTAGTTTTGAAGGATATAAATTTGAACATAAAAAAGGGAGAACTTACAGCTGTTGTTGGGACTGTGGGATCAGGGAAATCATCTATTTTGGCTTCGATTCTTGGTGAGATGCATAAATTGTCAGGAAAGGTATAGTTTCTTCTCATAGAAAGTTCTGAAGCTTGTGATCTAAACAGGTCAATAAGCTAGCAGTCCAAGTTTATGTTTTACTCCGTATATGATTGGTATCATTCATTTAATTTACGTACACACGCACACACGCACTCCAAAACATAAATGATTACTTTCTAACATCTTATGTTGCACATTTCCACAACAGGTTCATGTTTGTGGAACCACTGCTTATGTTGCTCAAACCTCATGGATTCAAAATGGCACCATTGAAGAGAATATCTTATTCGGTCTGCCTATGGACAGAGAGAAATACAGGGACGTTATCAGGATTTGTTGCTTAGAAAAAGACTTGGAAATGATGGAGTATGGAGATCAGACTGAGATTGGTGAGCGTGGCATTAACCTCAGTGGCGGGCAAAAGCAGAGGATACAACTTGCGCGAGCTGTATATCAGGACTGTGATATCTACCTTCTTGACGATGTATTTAGTGCTGTTGATGCTCATACTGGGTCTGAAATTTTTAAGGTACACCCAAACACTAATATATTGCAATAACTAAGAGAAATTACAATATATCAATAGTCTTTCGAGAGGGCTAACTCTTCCCTAAACTCCCACTACGAGACAATACACAAAATTCTTCAACCCTCTAAGGCTCCTCACTTCCCTATTTATAAGACCAAGAGTCCTTAACTAATTACAACTATGTCACTACTAATCTAATACCATTCTCCATGTATCCCTAGCTAGTATCCTTACAGGATACAACTTTGTTTTAGAACAGCCACAATGTTTTACAAATTTGTGAAAAAAAAAACAGACTTTTATCCTACTTTCCCTTTTCCTTCATGTTGTATATTTTAAAGATTGCTGCTTGTTAAGGTCTCATTATTGTATAATAATGCTATTAAAGATTAAGAAATCCATAAAAATGTTTGCGCTCCTTTGGATGCTCTGGTTCGAAAG
Source organism: Luffa aegyptiaca (assembly GCA_017139565.1). Lineage (NCBI taxonomy): Eukaryota > Viridiplantae > Streptophyta > Magnoliopsida > Cucurbitales > Cucurbitaceae > Luffa > Luffa aegyptiaca. The sequence continues at coordinate 3,855,221 of CM029396.1, forward strand.
AAATTCTTGAATCTTTCATAATCAAGAGTTCAGCAGGGAGTCTTTTTGGGATTTGGTTACTTTATTTGCTTCTACATGGTCTACTTCTTCTAGTTTGTTAATGGTCAACTCGAATTTTCTCCTGTTCAGGAATGTGTAAGAAAAGAAAGAAGTCCACACAAAATGTTGCCCTTTTCCTTCCGTATAATTTCAATTTCATAACTCGTCTTTCTTTTGATCTATATCTTTGTATCTTCAGGAATGTGTAAGAGGAGCTCTCAGAGGCAAGACCATTATACTTGTTACCCATCAAGTTGATTTCTTGCACAATGTTGATATAATCTTTGTACGTTGAAGACTATATTTAGTTATTTTGGTTTCTCAATTACATCTATGAAAATAATATAATTTTAGATGACATTTTTTTTGCTCTTTTATTTTTTTACGTCAGGTCATGAAAGATGGGACGATTGTGCAATCTGGAAAATACAATGAACTAGTAGAGAGTGGAATGGAATTTGGATCACTAGTTGCAGCGCATGAGACCTCCATGGAAATTGTGGATAGATGCAATCCTACGCTTGAAGTTTCTTCTCCTAAACCTCTTCATTCGCCTTCCCAGCATAGGGAATCCAACGGCGAAAATAGCCATGTTGATCAACCACAGGTCGAAAAGGGTTCAGCAAAACTCATCAAAGATGAGGAGAGGGAAACTGGGAGTGTTAGCTTGGAGGTGTATAAGGTTTATTGCACTGAGGCTTATGGATGGTGGGGAGCTATATTGGCCTTGTTTTTCTCCCTATTGTGGCAAGGTTCTTCGATGGCTGGTGATTATTGGTTGGCATATGAAACTTCAGCAGAGCAAGCTGCAACCTTCAATCCTTCACTGTTCCTTTCTGTGTATGCTGGTATTGCTGTCATTTCAGTTGTGTTGGTGATAACAAGATCACTTGCTTTTATACTTATAGGGCTTAAGTCAGCCCAAATTTTCTTTTCAAAAATTCTTACTAGTATCTTGCATGCCCCCATGTCATTTTTTGACACCACACCGTCCGGAAGAATACTCAGTCGAGTAAGTTATCCCTTCATGAAGCATTCTTTTGAACTAGTTTTAATTGGAACGACGTTCAAGTTCTACTTATTATGCTCTAACGTTTATTTTCTCCTCTTTTCATTTAGGCCTCAAATGATCAGACCAACATTGATTTGTTCATCCCCTTCTTCATAACCATTGCTACTGCAATGTACATTACAGTACTCGGTATCTTCATTGTCACATGTCAATATGCTTGGCCAACAGTTTTCCTTGTGATTCCACTTCTATATCTTAATGTTTGGTACCGGGTAAGGACGTTCTTTCATCTCGAGGCAAAGTTAATATGATCCTTGAATATATATGCTCAACTGATGCCATGAAGTGCTCATTGAATGTAAACCACCTCTGTGCTCTAATTTCCTATACTGTTTCATTTTACAGAGATACTATCTTGCTACGGCTCGTGAATTGACACGCCTTGACTCAATAACAAAAGCACCTGTGATTCATCACTTCTCAGAAAGCATACAAGGAGTTATGACCATTCGCTCGTTTAGAAAACAAGGCCAGTTTTGTGTAGAAAACATTAGACGAGTTAACAATAATTTGCGGATGGATTTCCACAATAATGGATCGAATGAGTGGTTAGGATTCCGATTGGAATTTTTTGGAAGTATAGTGTTTTGCTGCTCAGCACTGTTCTTGATCTTACTACCTAGCTCCATTGTCAAGCCTGGTAAGTGAACTGTCCTTATGGAAAAATATGTCATGTTCCTCAAACATTTCTCCGAGTGTTGCTTAATTGTCATTACTTATTGCAGAAAATGTTGGTTTGACTCTGTCATATGGATTGTCTTTGAATGCTGTCTTGTTCTGGGCCATATATATGAGCTGCTTCATTGAAAACAAAATGGTGTCAGTTGAGAGGGTGAAGCAATTTTCTATCATACCACCAGAAGCTGCATGGAGAATTAAAGACACTCTTCCTCCCTCAAATTGGCCTTACCGTGGAAATGTTGATCTCAAAGATTTGCAGGTATTAACTCTCGAGCTATCCGACCGTTTTCTTCTTAAGATCATGTTTCTTTTTGTCTTCCTCCCTCGATTTTTTCGTATTATATAACCTCCAAGGGATCCGCAGTTGTTATGAGATGCCTCGATAGAAAGCGTTTGGGATGTATAAGTAAAATATTGCATATTATATGATAAGGAGCTGACTTTGTGCTGCCTAATATTACAACACTTGTGTTTCTAGATGTGGTAATGATCTCTACTATATGTTTTATTAAGTAATTTCTTCTTGAGCGACAGGTTCGATATCGGCCAAACACTCCACTGGTTCTTAAGGGTCTTACTTTAAGTATCCATGGAGGAGAGAAGATCGGTGTTGTTGGTCGAACGGGAAGTGGCAAATCAACTCTAGTCCAAGTGTTGTTCAGACTGGTTGAACCTTCAGCAGGAAAAATAATTATTGATGGCATTGACATAGCCACATTGGGGCTTCATGATCTAAGGTCTCGGCTCGGGATCATTCCTCAGGAACCAGTTCTTTTTGAGGGGACAGTGAGAAGCAATATCGACCCAATTGGCCAGTACTCTGATGATGAGATATGGAAGGTAAAAATGTTTGCTTTATATGCTCTGTCCATTGATATCAGCAAGTAAAAAATTTGAAACATTTGAAGTGCCGATGCTGCAACATGATGAGTATCTCTTTGTTTTTTCCACGGTTGTCTGTGATCTGATCTTTTGATATTGCTATCGAAGCTCGTAATATCGACCAGTTTGATCTTTTCAATATTTGTTGACAATACTTGAAAATTATCAATCTTTCAGAGCTTGGATCGGTGCCAGCTTAAAGATGTCGTGGCTTCAAAGCCCGAAAAACTTGATTCTCCAGGTGTTCATCCCATATTCTCATCTTTTCTTCTCTCAAATTTATGAATGAGGGCTTCTCTCTTTAGAAATCCTTCAAATAATCATTTGTTGCCTATCTTATCAGTTGTTGATAATGGGGAAAACTGGAGTGTTGGACAGAGGCAGCTTCTCTGCCTAGGAAGAGTCATGCTCAAGCGCAGTAAGCTTTTGTTCATGGATGAAGCAACTGCATCGGTCGACTCGAAAACCGACGCTCTGATTCAAAAGATCATCCGAGAAGATTTCGGAACGTGCACAATCATAAGCATAGCTCATAGAATCCCCACAGTTATGGATTGTGACCGAGTTTTGGTGATCGATGCAGGCAAGTTTCATAATTCAACATGATATCTAAACCATCTCAAGTCACTTGAAATTATTCATAACCTCTTTATTATTCACACTGAACAGGGAAAGCAAGAGAATTTGAAAAACCATCTCAGCTGCTTCAAAGGCCAACACTTTTTGGGGCATTGGTTCAGGAGTATGCCAACCGCTCCTTAGACCTTTAAGCAGTGTACTGTTTTGTAATTCGTTCGGCTTCTTGACGTCACGTCTCAAGCAGCAATGCTACGTCGGACTGAACTCGAGCTCGGGTTTTGTTTCTGAAGAGTAGAAGAATGTGATAGAAAACAAGCTTCTGCATCCCAAGATGGTAAGAGATAGCAGCCCTTTACATTGCTTGCTTTGGCAACTGTTTGGATTCTCAATCTACAGTTTCTTGGGAGTATTTGGCTCAGTTTTTAGAGCAAATTTAGTAAGTTTTGCAAGCTTATTATTGACTTCTAATCCAATAGTAGGAAAAGGAAAAAAAAAAAAAAATTGCCTTTGTCTGATGAACTCTCTCTCACAAAGACAAATATTATGTTCACTATGTTTTGTTGATTCTAGATTATTTGCTTCAAATTCAGATTCCATAATTTTCTTTGTTGAACAAAGTTATGGTGATGGAATTAATTTTGATGTATTATAATTTTAACTAGCAATGTAATCAGTAGATGGAATGATTAATGAATTAAACATGACAGAATAATTGTTTAGTTTTTATCATTTTTGAAGATATTATTTATGGTAGAAACTGAAGAACTAATTATATTTTCAAACATTGAAAAGTTCCATTTTAATCTTTGAAGTTTCAAGATTGTTTTAAATGATCATTTTCGTTAAATTCATGGACGAAAAATGACATGTTTGCATATGTATTGTCGTTTGAATTTATAAATTCTTATAAGACCTTTTTTGACATGTGAGAGTGGGAGATTCGAATTACAAACTTAAGTACAAGCCTTGTATAAGTTGAACTATGTTCATGTTGGCAAACTCATATAAGACTGAGTCAAAACACGATGAGGAGAAGCAACTGACCTGGTGCTAATGGTGCCAGAGCCAAAAACAAAATCAGGTGTAAAATCATATTTGCTATAATCATCAGCAACACTAACAATTTCTCCAAAACTTATACTTCACATTATATTTGTAATATTTCTCAATGTATAAATAATTTCTTAAAGTTGATATATTTTTTTTTTCCCATGTATGACAATATAAAAATCATTGAGATTAGATGTTTGGGTGGCATTTGTTTAAATATCTCAATCAATCCTTTTATCTCCTTTCATTTTGTGTAGTCAATAATGTAATAGGTTGTTTTTATTTAGGGGAAATGTCTTGGTTACCTAGATGCATAATAATTTGATTAACAAATTCACTCCCACCCATCACTTCTAAGAAATTTAATTTTGGAGGCTAAGAGATTTTCAATAAAAAGTTTAAATTAATAAAAAACAATACAAACATTATACTTTTGAATAATAGGGAAGAAGCAAGTGTATTTCAACATTTACAAATGAAACATTATTGTAATTGAAACCGTCCGAAGAAATTTTAGGGGCAGGACCACATACATTAGTGCGCAAAAGTTCGAAAGGATACAAAGAAACAGAACAATCAGAACAATGGACGAGGAAAAGTTAATTTCTTTATTTTTCCACTATGACAATGTTCACAAATACAAGTTGTAGAACCACAAGAAGGCAAATTCATGAGCTGAAAACATAATTAAAAACTTAACCATAGCTTGGAGACTAGGGTGGCCTAACTGATTATGCCACAAGGAGGATGAAAACTTAGTACCGACACACGAGCAATGGGTGCTTCGAAATTATCATAGGCTAGACGAGAGGAGTTCGATCAACCACAAATGATTTTAGGGAGAGGTCCTAAATGATGTAAGGGACTACCGGTTACCCACATAGATCTTCATAATGGTATTGTTGAGAAAATTGAAAGTTGAAAGGTTGAAAAAAATATTGCGGAAGCAATAATCAAACTCTCAATGTTTGTTGAACAAAGAGAGAGAAAATGGAAAATAAGAGAGATGAATCCAAAAGATGAATAAACTTCTAATTGAAGTAGAAAATTTGGTGATACTAACTTTACATGGAAGTTCATCCTTTTATAGGTACAAGAATGAACCTAACTTACCATCTTTAAAACAACATTAAAGTTAGTAACTCAAAAAACTTCAAAAGATAACTTAAAAGACAAAAAACTGAAATGTAAATCTAACTTCAACAAAATAAATTTAAAACATTAAACTGAAAATTAAATGTAAAAAGAAAAAACTCATAAAACTCAACACTCCTCCTTGAGGTTTTTCTTTGTGACACCCAGCTTTTGGCGTAGAAACACAAATGACCTATGTGGTATAGCTTTTGTGAGAATATCGGCAAGTTGTTGCTCAGAACTACAAAACTTCTTGAGCTTGATTTCGCCTTCTTACGCCTTTTTGCTCTGCTTCCTTCAATAAATAAAATTTTGACTTTGATGTGTTTTGTCTTACCATGTTGTACTGGATTGAAGGCACTAGCAAACTTGTTGTCACAAAACCTTTGGGTAGGTTCTTCTGGTTTAAATCCAAAACTGCCAAGCAATTTTTGAAGACATATTGCTTGATTTTCAGCTGACACGGTAGAAATATATTCAGCTTCAAAAAAACCACAATTTCTTATTTTCCAAGTCATTCTGGTAAAATAATCAATAAGTGGAATAAAATATTTATTATTCCCAATAGATATATGGCATATGGGATCGCAAATATCACTATGCACCAATTCAAGCCTTTCTTTGGCTCTACAACTGCCACCTGCTTTTGGCAAAGGTAGTCTGTGCATATTCCCTTCTTGGCAACTTTCACAAATCTGATAAAAGGAGGTAAAATTGAAAAAATCATCAACCATATTAGAAGAATGCAAAGTCTTCAAAGCTTTGTTGTTGTAGTGACCAAAGCGATGATGCCACTTTTTGCTTTCTTCTAATTTGGGCTTAAAAGTATGATGACACAGTGAGTCACCATCTAAAATAAAGACATTGCCAACCATTTTGACCCTTGCAATCTCTGCTCCTTGTGGGTCATAAATAACACAAACTTGATCCTTGAAAACCACAGAAAAATTGTTGTGCAACAATTGAGCAATACTAAGCAAGTTTTGAGATAACCTTGGAACATATAAAACATTGGATATTTTTTGTTCACCTTGCTTAGTATGCATGACAACAGTACCTTTACCTTTAGCTAGTATTGTCTCACCATGTCCAAGAACCACCTTAGACTGTATGGATCTGTCAATTTCGCTAAAGTTATTAATATCTTTAGCCATGTGGGTAGTGCATCCACTGTCAATAAGCCATGAGGTTGACTTGTTGTCATTGGTATGAGAAGCCATAAACAAAAAATTTGTTTCATTGTCTTCTGCACAATTTGCTTGTTGTTGAGGGTTTTCGGTTTGGTTTTGTTTGGCATAACAGAACTTCTCTGTATGACCATCCTTGTTGCAATAATCACAATGATAGACTTTTTTGTTCTTGAACCAACAATTCTTCTCAGCATGATTGGTCTTTTTACAAAAACAACAAGGAGGAAATTTATCTTTTCTTGATACTCCTCCTTTTTCTTTGCTCTCCTGATCTTTGGTCGCTTGTCTATCATCTTCGGCAACAAAATTCTTGCCTTTAGACTTGGCATGAAAGGCACCCTCAACATGCTCTTCATTACGCATTGTATCCCTTTGTTCTTGGGCTTGTAATTTGCTAATTAACTCAGCTATAGAGAGAGTAGTCAAATCAGATGACTCTTCTATGGCTGAGATTTTTGACTCAAATTTGCTAGGAGCACTGACCATTATTTTTTCCACAACTCTTTGATCCGGAAAAGTTTCACCAGCTAGTCTTATCTGGTTTACAATGGTCATCACTTTTGTTGTGTAGTCCCTCACAGAATCCGAGTCCTTCATTTTCAACATCTCAAACTCTCTCTTGAGAGTCAATAATTTGATAGCTTTCACCCGTGCACTTCCTTCAAATTCTTCTTGCAATTTATCCCAAGCTTCTTTTGCCGTTTTACAATCAATAATCCTAGCAAATATAGGATCTGATAAAGCGGCATGAATCACCGATAAAGCTTTGGGTTTCTTTAATTTCTCCTCTTCATGTAGTCTAATCTGATTCAACGTTGGATTTTCTCCTAATGGTTGAGGATCAGCATTAGTTGAAACGGATTCCCAAAGGCCAAGTGCCTTGAGATATGATTGCATTTTAACAACCCAAAAATGGTAGTTTTCACCACTAAAATGTGGAGGAGAGGCAACACCAAAATTAGAAGACATTTTCTTCAAATACAAAAATAGAATTTCTCACTCTCAAATAAAATCACAGCCCTTTAAATCTAGGCTCTGATACCACTGTTGAGAAAATTGAAAGTAGAAAGGTTGAAAAAAATATTGCGGAAGCAATAATCAAACTCTAATGTTTGTTGAACAAAGAGAGAAAATGGAAAATAAGAGAGCGGAATCCAAAAGATGAATAAACTTCTAATTGAAGTAGAAAATTTGGTGATACTAACTTTACATGGAAGTTCATCCTTTTATAGGTACAAGAATGAACCTAACTTACCATCTTTAAAACAACATTAAAGTTAGTTACTCAAAAAACTTCAAAAGATAACTTAAAAGACAAAAAACTAAAATGTAAATATAACTTCAACAAAATAAATTTAAAACTCAACAATTTAGTCCCTGAGGTTTGAGATAAGGAGCAATTTGGTCCCTGCCATTCATTTTACCATTAAATCTAATTGACTACTGACGTGACACTATTATTTTAATTAAAAAAATTAACTTTTTATGTTTTTAAATAAAAATATATTAAATAATAAAAATATTTTTTTTTAATTCTTTCCCACCATCTTGAGGGGGCATGTTGAGGATCCCACATTGAAAAGATTAGTGGAGACCTCGCAATATATAAGCTACAAGGGTCACCCTACTCATTGCCAATTGGTTTTGAGATGGAACCCCATGTAATTTAATACCCAGAACGTGTGATGGCAGCGAGTGGAACTCCTAGATCTAAAAAAAAATGAGACAAACCGATGACAGCGAGTGAAACTCCTAGATCTAAAAAAAAAATTCGGCGGCCACCGGAGTTAAAGAAAAAGAAGATGGGAAAGAAAGAGAAGGGAGAGGGTGGGAAAGAATTAAAAAAATAATATTTTTATTATTTAATATATTTTTATTTAAAAACATAAAAAAAATTAATTTTTTAATTAAAATAATAGTGTCACGTCAGTAGTCAGTTAGATTTAACGGTAAAATGAATGGCAAGGACCAAATTGTTCCTTATCTCAAACCTCAGGGACTAAATTGTTGAGTTTGAAAACTCAGGAACCAAAATGAAACCTAACTCAAACTTCAGGGATTATAGAAGCACGACAAATAAAATAAAAGAAAAATATTTGAGCCATAATTGTTTTTTACTAATTTTACCATACAAAGCACTTATTCAATCACACAACTAAAAGTGTTTTAAGATATAATGTTGTGACATCAATATACCTAATGCTCGCGTATGTGTATATTTATATATTCCAAAAGTGTGTGATTCAATCAACAATATGATTAAGAAGTGATGTTTGATTATTTTTTAGCTCCAAAACTTCATTTAAAACGGCAACTTTCCCTCCCAAAAAGTTGGAGAACCACCGAGCAGAGAGTTTGGGATATCGTTTCAAATTTGGATCATCCAAGTCTACATAGAATAGTCCATAACTTGAATGATATCCATCTAATAACTCGAACAAGTCGAGAAACGACCATGTGAAATATCCTTTTACGTTTGATCCATTCCTACAATAATTTCAAATTAGTAGAAATCAAAATGCATATATATATATATATATATATATATATATATATATATATTTTAAAGAACATTCAAGTCATAACTAGTGTTAGAGTCTCCTATTAGCTTTGTACCTCTCTAAATGAACAAATTAAACAAGTTCTAAGATGGTATTTGCACATCGACTAATCTCACAATACAATTGTTAATCCCTCTTACTAGAAGCCCAATCAATTATTATTATGTTTTCTTGAGAATAGTTAAAACGAGTGTGTTTGGTTGGTGATTGAAAACAAATTTGAAAACAAGGGATTCAATGAAAACATAGTTGTATTTCATGTTTCCAGATATATGTTTGGTAGCAAATTCAGAAATTGGATCTCAATTTAAACAATTGTTCAAAATGTGTTTGATAATATATTTATAAACCATAAACTATTTGTAATTATCAACTAAATATATTAGGTTGAATATAAACTTTTATTAATTAATTTATAAACATGTTATATGTTATAAATTTTGTATAATTATTATTTTACAATATCATATAATTTATAATACATTATATATTATACAAATTTTGATTTCATAAAAATGGATTGAGTTTATAATATGAAATATTATATTTATTAAGGCTTTTATCTTTTTTTTTTTTAATTTAATTATGCATTTAAAAATTTCAAATTCAAAATCTAGATACATTGAAAACAAAAAAAAAAAGTTGTTTTTAGAATTTTCACTATTTGGATCACAGAATCCAAAAATAGTTTTCGAAAACGCATCTGCCAAATGCAAAACTTAACACAATCCAAATTGTCTACCAAATAGACCCTAAATAGTCTTCCCAATAAAGGTAATCTTTTATTCTCTAAAATAAAAGAAAAGATAAAAAAAAATTCTATGATTTATTATTTTATCACTTTTTTTACAACATTTATTTATTTTTAAATTTATTATTTTTTTTGACAACATGTGGGATGACGGATTTGAACATCTGACCTCTTGGTTGAGAGTATAAGTTTTATGTCCGTTGAGCTATGCTTTTATTGACATTTATTTTTTTATTGACTCTAAGCACGTTGAATATAATTTTAATTCTTTAACTTCCAATAAACTTACGTTTTTTAATTTGTACATTAAAATGATTTAAGTATTAAATTTGATCTCTACCATTTAAAAAAAAATGCAATTTAGTAGTTGAAATATGAAGACCAACCTAGTGAATTTCATGTAAAACTTAAAAGTTAATCCTTTTTAAGAATTATTTAGACCCCGTTTGATAACCATTTTGTTTTTAGTTTTTGGTTTTTGAAAATTAAACTTATAAATCCTCCTTCCACCTATACATTTCTTTGGTTTGCTACCAACATCCTTCCCATGTTTTCAAAAACCAACTCCAATTTGGGAAACAAAAAAAAAAAAGTAGTTTTCAAAAACTTGTTTTTGTTTTTGGAATTTGCCTAAGAACTCCAATGTCTCCTTAACAAACATGAAAATCATTGTAAAGAAATTAAGAGAAAACAAACATAATTTTGAAAAATTAAAAATTAAAAATCAAATAGTTATCAAACGAGACCTTAGTTTTTAAAATTAACTAAGCTTGTAACATATTAATTCCTTCCATAAGTTTTTTTGTTTTTTGTTTTGTTGTTTTTTTAAAAAAAAATATTTTCAAAATCCAAACTAAGGGTTGAAAATTATATAATAATAATAATAATAATAATAATAATAATAATAATAATTTTTAAAAACTTGTTTAGAATTATTGACTAATATATAATTCAAATGTTTCTGCAAGAGAAGTGAAAATCATAATTTTTTTAAAAAAAAAACAAATAAATTTCAAAAACCAAAAACAAAAACCAAAGATTATCACAAGGAAAGATTAAAATATGTGAATTTATTTAAAAGTTAATATTAGATGTATTATATAAATGATTACCTCAAAGCATCAAGAACTGCACCAATGTAGCTATGCATGTATTCCACTCTTGGCACATCTTCTAATGATGAACTTCTCTTCATTGGAAGACCTAAAAAGACATTCCAAACAAAGTGCTATTAAATTAAAATACATTCCAAAAAAAAAAAAATGCTATTAAATTAAAAAGGTTAAATCACAAGTTTATTCCTGGAATTTTTGTTGTCTAATAAATCTGTACTCTTAAAAAAAAAATATTCAATAGGTCTTTCAACTTTGAATTTTGTGGCTAGTAAGTCCGTAAATGTTTTAAAATTTTAATAAATATATTCTTGAAGTTTCGATTTTGTGTCTAATAGAACTCTAAACCGTAAATTTTGTGTTTAATAAATTCATGAATTTAAAATGACAAATAGGTTAAAAACTCATTAGACACAAAATTGAAAGTTTATGAAACTAACGACACTTTTTAAAGTTCAGAAACCTATAGACACAAGACTATGAAAAGTTAAAAAACGCATCAGACGACACTTTTTAAAGTCGAAAAATCTATTAAACATAAAATTAAAAATTAAACGAAGTTTAAAATAGATTCTAACAAAGCCATACCATTTTCATAGACAAAAGTAGGAGGGTTGCCATAATCTTGCTTCAAGTACTCTATCACTCTTTGCAGGCTCTATAATACAATGAACACCATGGGCATAAGAACAACTCTTGGGCATTTTATCAAAAAAAAAAAAAAAAAAAAAAAAAAAAAAAAAAAAAAAAAAAAAAAAAAAAAAAAAAAAAAAAAAACTCTTGAGCAATATACATCCAACTCATTTCTTCAAAAACAAAATTGCTTCTTGTCTATTTCATCATTTTGGGGAAATTTTTTTTAGGAAGATGTATGTTAATTATTATTAAAAAAAAATGAAATGTATAACCTTATTGTATTATTTTAACTTTTTTTTTATATATATTATTGTGCATATCATAAGTCAAAATTGATGAAGACAATAGTTTAAAAAAAGATCAAATAAAATCTTGTTTGATAATATTTTTTTAATTCTATTTTAATAATTTAAAATTTAACCTTGTTTTAGTGTATAGTTTAATGTTTTTAAACCCCATTTTAAATCTGAAACAATTTTTTTTTTCTTAGGCTTAAAAAATTTGCTATGATTTTAAAGATATTTTTAAGGGAAAAAACTTGGCTACATACCGGTGTATAGAGATCTCCCTACATACTCCATTAAAATCTTGACAACTAAGAAAGAGGAAGGGAGAAAATGAGAAAAATTTGTTGATTAAAAAATGAGAAATATGAAATAGAAATTAATCGTACTGAAAGCAACTATCTTTCTCAAAACTTAAAAATGAGAATCAAGAAAAAGAAATAGAAAGCATTACCAAACGAACTCTAAAATTTTGACACTCACCTCGGGTGTTATGACATTTTCCTGCAACACTGCGTCGAAAAAGTAATTCAAGTTAATTTTTCCAATCTTCTAGGTTATGAAAAATACCATCTTGATACTTATCTAAAATTGTCATGTCAACTAAATTAGTAGCCAAAAGGAATTATGTATCAATTCTAATTAAGAATTAAGAATAAATTATTTAGCTTATGATAAATTTTGATTTCTAATTAGAGAGGGGAAAAAAAGCTATAAGAACATACCAATCACTTTTGCTCCCATATCAGCTCCAAGGTCTCTAGTTTCCATCATGAGGCTATGAGGATAATCTTTGATGTACCAATTTTGGTAATGTATTATCCCTATGAAGTCAGCAGAGCCCTTCACTAGACTTCTCTCAGCCTTTGTGAAAATTGGCATTCTTGAACCTACATTTTTCTTCATCAAATTGGGATACTCACCAAACACCAATGGATGAAGGAGCCTACAAGAAAAAAAATGATAAAAAAGCGTAAATGAGAATAGCTCAGCAGTAATTAATATGTATACCATAGATCAAGAAGTCAGAAATTTGTCAACAAGAGCATAATTCAACTGATATAGAGCTTAAATCCTCAACCTAACTGTCAGAAATTTAAATGTCCACCCCACATGTTATCAAAAAAAAAAAAAAAAAAAAAAAAAATCAGATGTTCAAATCTCCACTCTCAAATACTGTTGAACTAAAAAAAATATAGATGATAAAATCAAGATTATTTCCTTAAATAACATGTATTAATTGTTAAGAGGAAATTTGACACAACTTTTAAAAAACACTTTTGATCACTTTGATGGAGGTAAGAATTTAATCTTTGAACGTTAGTTTGGAATCATTCATTCTCTTACTTTTAATTTTGTAACAACTTATTCTCACGAAACAATTTAATTAGTCCATGTAGTTTAGAATTTGGTAATGATTTAGTCTTTATTGCGAAAAATATTATTAAGATTTAGTGAGATTTCTTACCTATGTAGATCGACAAATCTATTAGGAACCAAATGTGTTTATTAAGGTCCCGTTTGATAAGTGTTTTTATTTGTTTCTTGTTTTTGAAAATTAAGTTTACAAACACTACTTCTCCCAGTAAATTTCTTTGTTTTGTTATCTATCTTCTTCCCATGTTTTCAAAAACCAAGTCAAGTTTTGAAAAAAATTATATATAGTTTTCAAAAACTTGTTTTTGTTTTTGGAATTTGCTCATAATTCAAATGTGTGCACAATGTAGATGAAAAATGTTGTAAGAAGATTGAGAGAAAAAACAAACATAATTTTCAAAAAACAAAAGGTTATCAAACGAAGCCTAAGTTGTCATCTTATCCAAAAAAAAAAAAAAAAAAAAAAGCCTAAATTGTTACCTAATTAATATTGACACTTAATTTTGATTAGTTTTTTCATAGTATATGGATTAAGTTGTTACAAATTTTAAAATTCATGGACTAAATTATCACAAGTTAAAATTCAAAAGACTAAATACTAATAATATTTTTGATAGGTTTTCAAAAACTTGTTTTTGTTTTTGAATTTTGACTTGAAATTCAAATGGGTCCTTAAACAAAGATGAAAACTATTGTCTGGAATTTGAGAGAAAAGAAACATAGGACCCGTTTGGTAACGTTCTCGTTTCTTGTTTCTTGTTTCCAATTTTATTAAGGACCCGTTTGATAACCATTTCGTTTTCTGTTTTCTATTTTTGTTTTTCATTTTTAAAAAACAGGGGTGTTTGATAACCATTTCTGTTTTCTGTTTTTTTTTTTAAAAAAAACGTTTTTGAAATTATAAGTAAATTTCAAAAACCAAAAAAAGTAGTTTTTAAAAACAGATTTCTGTTTTTCAAAAACTCATTTTTCTTCTAATGCTCTTACTTTTCTCCTCTTTTACCTCTCCCTCCAACAAATTTCTTTCTCTATTTTTTTTTCTCTCTCTAAAATTTTCTCTCTCAAAACTTTTTTTTTTCTCTATAACTTGTCAATACCTCCTTTTCTCTCCTCAATAAACATGTTATAATTTTTCTTTTGAAAAAAAAAGTCACCAAAATTTTCTATCGCTACAACTTTTCTTTATTTTTCTAATTTATTGTTAGTTCTTTAGCATATCTTTTACTCTTAACTTTACTATCTCTCTAAATTTTCTTTTTTTATTTAATTTTTTTAATCTAAAATTTAGTGCTTTTACTCTAACTTTGTTTTCTATTTTTTCTCTAACTAATATCTTTTCTTGAGTTTAACTAATATTCTTTCTCTAAACATTTTCTTTCATCCCTCTAGATTTTCTATGACGTTTAACTTTTCTCTCATCTTTTCAAAAAAAAGAAATTCTCTTGAAAACATTTATATTTGTGTCTCTAAATTTTTGTTTCAACATCTTTACACATTTTTCTCTCTCTAAAATATCTTTTCATCTTTCTAATTTTTAAAAAACTGAAAACCAAAAACAGTTATCAAACAAGGTTGGTTTTCTGTTTTTTAAAAACAGAAAACAAAAAACAGTTATCAAACATATGTGGTTTTTGTTTTTAAAAAACAGGAAACCAAAAACCAAAAACCAAAAACTGAAAAACCAAAAACCAAAAACTGAAATGGTTATCAAACGGGCCCTAAGAAATTTAAGCATTTAATAACTATGTATGTTTCTTGTTTCTCATTTTTTAGAAACACTCCCAAAATTTGTATAGAACTTTTGGGAACAACTAAAACTAATTTCTCCTTTTTTGTTCTTGTTTCCAATTTTTTCCAAACATAAATAAGAATATAGGTTTATTATTATTGAATGTATAGGTGTTAGGGTCATGAAATTCTATTTTTCTTTATTAAAAATGAAGAAACGGAAACAAGAAACGAGAACGTTATCAAACGGGCCCATAATTTTCAAAAACCAAAAACCAAATGGTTATCAAATGAGCCATTTGTTTTTAGTTTTCTGTTTTTGAAAATTGTCTTTGTTTCATCACAATATCTTTAAGATAATTCTCACTTTTCTTTTTTTTTAAAAAAAAAAATTGAATTCTTAATCAAATTTCAAATAAAAAAGGTTTTCAAAAACTGTTTCTTTAGTTTTCAAAACTTACTTTAAATTTTGAAAACATTTTATAAAAGTAGATGAAAAAAAATTAAATGTGAAAATAGTATTTATAAACTTAATTTTCAAAAGCCAAGAAAGGGAGTTGGCTGATGATGGATATTTGGGGACCCATGGTTTACGTGTTTAAACTTTAATGGTTTGGGTCTCTACCTACCCTACGAATTCACATAAAAGAAAGACCTGACTAAACAAGTTTCTGGGTTATTGAAAACCAGGAGACAGAACCAAAGTCGAGAAAGAAGAATCATATGAGTCCTCCTTAATTCACAAAGCTTAAAGTTAACGTTTTAATATCGATCTAAATAGTTATCAAATGAGAAGGCAGAAAATGTACCAATCGACGAGAAACTCATAGGCTCTATCGACAGCTTTTGCATCTTCTTCTGATTCAGTCCAAGGAACAAACCGTAACAAATAGAGGCTGATCCCTACAAAACCATGTTGTTTGTCCTGTACATTTTTTTTTAATAAGTTTTATTTTGGTTTGAATTTTCATGTTTTTTTTACAACACATGTTTATTCTATTTTGTATTTAGTTATGGGATTTTGTAATATAACCATCTTAGGCCTTATCATTATTTTTTTAAGTAAATTATTTAATATAAACCTAACATAATCACATCTTTATATATTTAATTATTTGTTCAATTATTATTTACATTAATAAATGTTTAAAGTCATATATATATATATATATATATATCAATTTAGATACTTTAGGGGACTAAAATGGTTTTCAAGGACTAAAACAGAGTATTGGAAAGTTCCAAGGACCAAAAATAAAAATTATATGAGAATTCAAAATCAAAATGAGATTATAAATTGGAATTTTGTTTATAGATTCCCCAATTTGAAAAACAGTTTTAAGGAAATTTTAGACCCGTTTAATAACCATTTGATTTTTGGTTTTTGAAAATTAAGTTTAAAAACACTCTTTCCACCTTTAAATTTCTTGGTTTTGATATCTACCTTCTTTTCATGTTTTCAAAAGCAAGTCAAGTTTTGAAAACTAAAGAAGTAGTTTTTCTTTTTGGAATTTGACTAAGAATTCAGATGTGTCATTAACAAAGATGCAAATCATGGTAAGGAAATTGGAAGGAAAACGAGCGTAATTTTTAAAAACCTAATGGTTATCAAACGGACCTTGGATTTTACCTTATAGTTTTTCCGGTACAAATGTGCAGCTGATGCATGTGCCAATAGACAATGATGAACGACCAAGTATGGCTCGGTTGAGGAGTTGCCTCTAGAACAATTCCCTGTTCCAAAGGGAGCTGAGCATCGATTTGGTGGCAGAAATCCCAAGTCATATCCTCCCATGGCAAACACATTAGGTTCATTTATGGTTGCCCAATGCAACACTCTATCTCCGAATTCTCTGAAGCATACATCAGCATATGTCGTGAAATCTTCTCTACATTCACATTAAAAAAACTATGTCAAAAAAAAGTTTTTAGTACTATGATATATTGAGATGCTGGAGAATAATGTCAATATGAGATAACTCAATTAGTTAAGACGTACACCCTCAACCAAAAGATCAGGAATCATTCCACCCCACATATAGAATTGAAGTGAAAAGAATGTAGGGAGGACGACAATTGTTCTTACATAATCTTTGGACTGACCCATCCACCGTATTCATCTTCGAGTGCTTGTGGGAGATCGAAGTTGTGCAATGTTATATGCGGTTGGATGCCTATTTATTGAAAAGATAAAATAAATCTTCATAAGAACAAGAAGTCGGTTTAAAATTATGTAAATTTATGATTGAAAAAATTGTTATCAACCATGACTGATTAGTTCATTGATGAGATTGTTGTAGTATTCTAAACCCTTTGGATTTATGGGTCCTCTCCCATCTGAAAAACAAACAAAAATGCAAGTACTCAATATAATGAATTTTATTTTCTATTTTAATTTTTTTTTTTCTTTTAATGCAAAAGGACTCATATTATATTTACCTGGAATAAGTCTTGACCATGAGATGGAAAATCTATAAGCATCAAGTCCAATATCCACCATCAATTTCACATCTTCCTATACATTAACAAACATATGAACTTAAATGGTATTTAAAAAAAGATAAAAAAAAAAAAAAAAAGGTCAAGAATATGAACCAAACTTGGCCCAAGAAATTAACCATTTTTTTTTTTTTGACTACATCAACATTTGGGGTGGGAGATTCGAATTTCTGACCTCATGGTCGTGGGTATATGCCAATTACCACTAAACTAAGCTCGCTTTGGCAAGAAATTAACAAAATTATTTCCAACTCTAACAAATAAATAAATAAATAAAATGCAAACCTTATACTTGTGATATTCATCACATGCTACATCGCCGTTTCCTCCAGGTCCATCTCCTACCATATTTATACACCAAAATTTTGTTCATAGTGATAATCAAGCTTCAAATGACTTCCTTATTAAAAAAAAAAATAAAAAATAAGTTTGGTCTATAAACGTCTAAATAGACTTGAATTTTAAAAACTATCTAATAAATCCTTTAACTTTCAATGTTATATCGAATACTAATAGATTCTTGAACTTTAAAAGTGCCAATTATGGATCTCTGTACTTTCAATTTGTACGGAGACTTAGTAGACAAACTTTAACAAACTTGAAAGATCAAAGAGGATTAAACTTTTTTTTTTCTTTTTTGGAGTTCAAGACATTTGAGGGTTGAGGGGATTCGAATTCATGACCTCTTGGTCATAAACACATACTTTATGTCTGCAAAAGCTATGCTCTTGTTGGTGAAAGAGAATTAAACTTGTAATACATATATGGCTTATTTTGTTATAAAGTTGAAATGATCATGAATGAATACATACCAGAATGAGCATAAGTATCCCAAATGCTTGGTGTTCTACCATCTTCACTGGCTGCTCCTTCTACCTTTACATTTGGTTGGTGGCAATTAAGTATTTTCTCAACAAAAAAAAAAAAAAAATAATAAAATTGAGAATACTACTTTTAGTGATGAACTCTTTCAGTAGATACTTATAAACAAAAGGCCTTTTAGCCCTTGAGTTTGGAGAAATTGGGTGTGTTTGGTCCCTGAATTTTCAAAATAAATATTTTCGTCTTTAAGTTTTGAGAAATAGATTTAAAATGTCTATAAGTTTTCAAAATGGACATTTTTAGCCCATGACTTTTGAGAAATATGTTTAAAAGGTCTCATATTATTTTTTTCAACTTTTTTAATTAATATTTTTTAAATTATTTTTTGGGAAAAATACATTTTTAGTCCCTGAGGTTTGGGTTAGGTTTCATTTTGGTCCCTGAGTTTTCAAACTCAACAATTTAGTCCCTGAGGTTTGGTTTTAGTTTCATTTTGGTCCCTCCATCCATTTTTCTGTTAGTATTTAACGGATTGCTGATGTGGCATTGATTTTTTTATTAAAAAATTATTTTTTTTTATTTTTTAAAATATAAATATATTAAAATAATTATTTTATTTTTATTATTTCTTTTCTTCTTTCATCTTCCTTCTTCCCCACAACCCTTATTTCATCTTCCCCATAACTCTATCGCTGGCAGCCGTCGACCGTCGTTCGCCGCCGGCATTTTTTTTTTTTTTTTTTTAAATTCTTTTCTTCTTCTTCTCTTCTCTTCTTTCCCCAAAACTTCTATTTTTCTTTAAAAAAAAACGAAAGAGGGAGGGAACCACGCCGGCGACTGCTGCAATACCCACACCGGCGACTCTAACAGACCCCGAACCGAGACTCACGAGTCTCTAAACGGAAAACCCACAGCCTGCGTATGTACCCACGAGATCAGGCTGAACCTAACTCCGTTCAAGCTCCAAATCTGTACCCACAACGACTACTACAAGACCCACGCCGGCGACTGCTACAATACCCACGCCGGCGACTCTAACAGGCCCTGAACCGAGACTCACGAGTCTCTAAACGGAAAACCCACAGCTGAACCGAGACTCACAAGTCTCTAAACGGAAAACCCATACCCGCTCGTTCTCTCTCCCTCGCGTCTCCTCTTCGCCGGTAAGTCGATCTTCCTTCGTCCTCTTTGTTCTCTTCTATTTTATGCTCGAGTAGGTAGATCTCGCCGCGTTTCAGGCCACGCCCGTCGAGCTCAAACCCACGCCCAGATCTCGTCGGAAAGAGTTTCAGAAAGGCAGTGAGAGAGAGAGGGACGGTGAGGGAGAGAGAAAGAAAGAGGAAAAAAAAAGTTACCGGTCGTCGGCGAGCGGCGGCCGCCGGCCACCGGTGTGATTGAAGAAGAATCCTGCTGGTGAATGAAGAAGAAGACCACCGGCTGATTGGAGAAGAAGAAAGGGAAGAAATAAAAATTAAAAATAATAATATATTTTATATTATTTTAATATATTTATATTTTAAAAAATAAAAAATGATTTTTTTAATAAAAAAATCAATGCCACGTCAGCAATCCGTTAAATACTAACGGAAAAATGGATGGAAGGACCAAAATGAAACTAAAACCAAACCTCAGGGACTAAATTGTTGAGTTTGAAAACTCAGGGACCAAAATGAAACCTAACCCAAACCTCAGGGACTAAAAGTGTATTTTTCCCTTATTTTTTTAATATTGAATGATTTTTTTAATTAAAAAAAATTAAAAGTATTAATTTAAAAAATTGAAAAAATAATATGAGGGGGCTTTTAAATCTATTTCTCAAAATTCAGGGACTAAAAATACTCATTTTGAAAATTTAGGGACCTTTAAACCTATCTTCAAAATTCGACTAAAAAATTTTATTTTGAAAACTTATGGACCAAACACACCTATTCCTCAAAACTTAAGGACCAAAAAGGAATTTTTCTCTAAACAAAACACTACCTCTTTTACTTCAACATATTAAGGTGAGAATTTAAACCACTTACCTCTTGATTGACAGTACAAGTTTTTAGGAGTGAGCAAAGAACACCGAAAAACCGATCCGACCGAACCGATGTCGGTTTTTCTAGAAGCAAAACTGAAAGTCAGTCGATCGGTTCTCTTGGACTGTCGAGATCTAACCAAACCGACCGACTAAGTAAAAAAAAAATCTTTTATACATTACATAGCAGCCCAAGCCCAACCTTTTATTCTCCCTCGTTTCCCGTGCAATTTCTTCCCTTCCTCAAACCTTCGTTTTCATTTTCTCCTTCTCTCCAAAACACTGTCAATCGCGTCGCGCCGCCCCTTCTTCTCCCTCGTGAGTCCATCGGAACAACATCGTTCTGTTCCTCTTTTCGTCGTGTCGCGTCGTGCCGCCACCATCTCCGTCGACTTTCTTTCTCCCTTTGGCTCGATTTTTTGTTGTTGTTGCCCCCTCTTCGTCGTGTCGCCATCTCCGTCGTGTTTTAGCCTTCAGCCTCGCTATTGTTCCACCATGATTCAGCCCCATCAGTCGTCGTGTCGTCGTTCCCACTTCCAATTTCATGTCAGACACAATATGCCTCGATTTTCTCTTAAGTCTTACATATATTTTTTTAAAAAAGAGCAAACTATCGGTTTAAACCGACCGACTTGAGTCGGTCGGCGAAAATGAAGTTAAAAAATGGTTTCCAGTAATCTGGAAACCAATATGGTCTGTTCAACGTCGGTTTGGGGCCAAAATCGACCTCGATCGACCGATGCTCACCCCTACAAGTTTTATGTCAGTTGAATTATGCTTAAACAAAATGCTATTTTGATTATTTTTATCATGTTTTTCTAATTCTAAAATCTCTTCCAAACAAGGATGATCCTACGTGTAAATGTGATCTCCTCCTCGAAATGTTCGAGGCGGAGCAACGAAGAGGCTCACAATCTAGAGTCGTTCACATGTAACTTCAAAGATGAGACATGTGGAATAATTTTTGTATTTGTATTGATGTTGTGAATGTAGTACAATTTCTAATACATAATCCTCTGATTCTCTCTCTTGTGTGTGTGTTTCACTCGAGGGCTGGAACGGTTATTCTCGAATTTGAAGTCGTCTCAAGGGCTTTGCAGCTTGTTCTTAAGATTGAAGTTGTCTTAAGGATTTTGCAGCTTGTTCTTGAGATTGAAGTTTGTTTCAAGGGCTTCGTGAGCTTCAAGAAGTCTTTTGATCTTCTGGAAGTCTTCAAGAAGCTTTAGTCAGAGTCTTGAAGGTCAGAAGGATTTGAGTTCTTCTAGATTGAGGTAGACTTTAGTCTTTAAGTCTGCAGAAGGCTCTGAGCTTGAGTTTCGATCTTCAGTTTTGCAGCATGATTTGTAGAGGATTTGAGCTTCGATCTTCAGCTTTGTAGGAGGATCTGGACTTCAATCTTCAGTTTTGCAGCAGGATTTGAAGAGGATATGAGATTCGCTCTTCAGTTTTGCAACAAGATTTGAAGAGAATTTAAGCTTCGATCATCAGTTTTGCAACAGAATTTGAGGAAGATCTGAGCTTTGATCTCCAGTTTTGCAAGAGGATCTAGGCTTCAATCTTCGGTTTTGCAGGATGAGCTTCAATTTTCAATGAGCTTTTCTAGTCTTCCTCTTCTTCCTTTCTCACCGTCGTCCCCATAACGAGAGCCAAAACTTCCTATTTATAGAGTCTTCAAGAGGCCTTCATGGGCTTGGACTTGATTGCATTTGGAGTCCATCCATGGGTTTGGGCTTGATTGTATATAGACCCATTCATGAGCTTAGGTGAAATTAATGAATTTTTTTTTTTTTTTTTGAAAATAAGTGTGAAATTAATGAATTTGAGTTTAAATTGAACTCAACCCGATTTAATCTAATTTGATCAACAACTTAGCACAAATAGGCATGAATTACAGTGTGGCATGGAGATTTATCTTTGGTTTTTTTTGGGGCATGAGACTTTCCCTGATTTGGGGGAGAACGAATGCAACAGGGATGTCTTTATATCCCTTTTTGGATTGTTTCTTGTTTGGAGCTAGAACGATTCCGATGTACCCACCTTTTGATCTTTTAATGCATTTTATTTTCTCAAAAAAAAAAAAAAAAGACTTCCAAACATATCCATCAATTTCCAAAATCCAAAGATTAAAAAAGGAAAAAGCAAGTGACCTGATAAGCAGTGGAGCCAGATCCAAAAACAAAACCAGGTGGAAAATCACTTCTGCTGTAATCACCAGCAACACCAACAGCTTCTAAAGTACTTGAATTTAACAGAAGCATCAACAACACCAAAATCAAACCCAAGTTTGACATCTTTTGGACAGTCTCAAGATCAAGACCCAAGAGTTCTTCAGAGAATGATTTTATAACAAAATGAAAAGTCATCTGCCATGACTATGAGAGAGCACAGAAAAAGCTAAAGCTTCAAAAATGGCGATGGCGATGGCTTCCATTTGAGACTTTTTTATCTTTTAATTTTTTGTTTGATGTGATTCCACCGCTCGAAAAAGGCCATGGTCATGAGCTGGTTATATTGGTAATCACGTCGTTTTGTTTTCATTTTCAAACTAATTATCCTTTGGATTTGACAATTTAATCGATTTAATTATTTTGGGCCCGTTTCTACTTTCTTATGATAATTGGATTGAGTAATCATTTTGTCTATAACCCTAATTTCCTTTTTTATTTTTGACTTTTTGAAATTTTAATTTATAAAAATTACTTTCACTTATAAATTTATTTGTTTTAGGTTAAATTACAAGTTTATTCACGAGAAGGTGTTTGGGGCAAGGAGTTAAGTTATGAAATTTGGAGTTGGTTTGTCTTAGAAGTTAGAATAGGAGTTAATAAGTTTGTAATACTCATAATAAAGGGTTGAAATAAGAGTTAAAAAGTTTGTGGGATCCACAATAGAGTGTTGTGATTGGTTGATAAATTTGTGGGCTCCACAATTGGATGTTGTATATCCTTGGACCAAACAAGGAGTTGGGTGGAGTTATTAACTTCACAACTCATTGCCCCAAACACCCTCAAGTTTCAAGATTGTGTCAATTTAGTCCTTTTAAAAGTTTCAATTAAGTCTTCGAACTTTTAGTTTTGTTTTCCAATAGGCCCCTGAACTTTAAAAACTAAGAGAGAAGTTGATAATCTGTTTAAATTGTTAAGAAGTTAGTAAAAAGAATTTCTTCTAAGGTAGTCTAATTTCATCTCCAAAATTTGTCCAGTTCACTAAATATCATGTCAGGTAAAGTTAACAATTGTTGAGATAGAGGGTATAGTTGAAATTTTTTAAAATATATGAGACTATATTGAAAGGAAAAAAAAACTATTAAAAGGACTAAATATATATTTGGCAAAAATTAATAAGTGACGAAAATGGATTTTTCTAGCCAACAAGAGCTTAGCTCAACTGGCAAAAAGTTGAACCGATAACCACAAGGTTTGTGGTTCGAATCCCCCTCCCCACATATTGTCAAAAAAAAAAAAAAAAAAAGGATTTTTCTGTGCGTTTCGGTTGCATGCTTATTCGAGTTCACATTAAATTACAAGTTTAGTCAGCACTATGTGAAACTTCTTTAAATGCAAAGATTAACATAGTATTATGGAAAATGTTAGAATCAAGGGTAGTAGCAACTGCTTCTGGTGAGTAGCTTCTACTATCGCTAGCGCTTGGAATTGGAAGCAAGCTACAACTACCTTGAGCAAGATCAGAAAGACAAACCTACATATCCGTTCTAAGTGGCAAGATCAATGAAAGAAAATAGGCTCGAGAGAAGAACCTGCTTTCTTCTTCTTTTATATCCCATCATATACATGGTAGTAGAATCATTTTTTCAAATTAGAAAGTACCTTTCCAGTAGGCCTACATGTGTATTAATATGAATGGCTTTTCATCTCCTATTTTTCCTTTTTTTTTTTTTTTTTCTTATTTAGAAAGAATTACGTTTTCTTTCTACTTTAGTAGAATTTTGGGAGAAACGTAATTTTATTTAGGTAATTGTTTTAAATGGAACTTCAAGTGAAAATAGTTATATATCATTAATAAAGGGGTCTAAATTGATTCACTTATGAAAGTGTAGGGTATTTTTTATTGGTATAACTATTAGTTTAAAGTTTTAAATGATTCGAGCCACAAAGTTTAGAAGTATAAATAATTGATTTTTTTCTAATGTGTTTTTATCTCAAAAGATTGTGTCAAAAATCTTTACTAATTGCCAACAAGAGCTTAGCTCAACTGGCATAAAGTCGTAGGTAACCACAAGGTATGTGGTTCGAATCCCTCTTCCCCACATATTGTAAAAAAAAAAAAAAAAAAAAAACTTTACTAATTGAAGGCTTTTACTTATTTAGTATTTAAAAAAAAAAATACTCTATGTTTTAATTCGATGAAATAAGCTTAATAATTTAACTTTATGTTGTACAAATTTCACCTATTAAAATGTTGGTATACTAACCATTGATGACCTCGCCAACAAGACTTGGCTCAACTGACATCTAGCTTGTAATAACCCGGCCATAAGGTCAGAGGTTCGATCCCCCACCCCTACATGTTGTCAAAAAAAAAAAAAAACCATTGATGACCTCATAAAACCATTGATGACTTCATTTGTAACTTTTAAGTACTAAGGACCAAAATTCCTTGATTTAAAAAAAAAAAAAAAGTATTAAGGACCAAAATCAAAAAGGCATCCAAACATTTTAATTTGGACTAAATTATATATTTAGAACTGTGTTAATGTAAATTTACAAATTTATACTTTGATATTGTTATTGTTTTCTATTTTTTCAGAAAGAAAAAAAAGTTATTTTGGTTCATAATTATAGGTAATAGTTTGGATTAACCTACTCATTGATTGAATTTAATACGCTTCATTTTTTATGGCATTTGTGAGGGAAACTTTTCCCATATTCCTTCCATTTATTGTTTATCACGTCATCATCCTTTGAAAAATAATGTGGAGTTTACCAACATTAAATTTATATTCATGAATGCAAAATTAGGAGTATGGTATTATGACAGTACTAGAAAATTTTCCATTGGTAAGTAAAAGAAAATGACAAAGGGATCGGTGCATTTAATGCAAAGAGATGACTTTAAATATTTGAGATTGATATTACATTGTTAGAAGAAGAAGAAAAAATTGTTTAAGACACGTAATGTGCAAAAATAGTCAAAGATTAGCAACAAATCAACAATGCTTATGTGGAAGTTTGTAAAATGACTAAAAGATAATTAAGCCTGTCATAATATTTATAATTAGAGCCTCGTTTGATAATCAAGGTTCCGTTTGATAACTATTTGGTTTTTTGTTTTTGGTTTTTGAAAATTATGCTTGTTTTCTCCTAGATTTTCAACCATGACTTTCATCCTAGTTAAAGTTACATTTGAATTCCTAGCCAAATTTTAAAAACAAAAACAAGTTTTTGAAAACTACTTTTTTTTGTTTCCAAAATTGGACTTAGTTTTTGAAAACAAGGTAGAAGATTGATACTAAAACCAAGAAACTTATAGGTGGAAGTATGTGTGTATAAGCTTAATTTTCAAAAACCAAAAACCAAAAACCAAATGGTTATCAGACGGGGACTTTTGTTTTTGCTTTTTGGTTTTTGAAAATTAAGCCTATAAACACCACTTCCATTAATAAGTTTTTTTGTTTTCTTCTCTACCCTCTTTCCATGTTTTAAAAAACCAACTCAAGTTTTGAAAACTAAAATAAGTAGTTTCCAAAAACTTGTTTTTGTTTTTAGAATTTGGTTAGGAATTCAAATGTGTCATTGACAAGAATGAAAAAATTGTAAGAAATTTGGGAGAAAATAAGTTTAATTTTCAAAAACCAAAAACCAAATGGTTATTAAACGGGACTTAAGGAACTTAAAATAGTATATTTTTAATAAATATATTATTCAGAATATAGTATTTTATTTACCTTATTCATAAATATTATGGCAACTACTTATATTTTGAATTACTACTACTTTTCAAATTTATGCAAAGAATTAAACCATCCATGTAAGGCATTTTTGTCATTTTAGGAGTTTGAAACCAAAGAGTTGATTTTTATAGGCCCCGTTTGATAACCATTTCGTTTTTTGTTTTTGGTTTTTGAAAATTATGCTTGTTTTCTTCCAATTTTCATCCCATGGTTTTCATTTTTGTTAAACACACACTTGAATTCTTAGCCAAATTTCAAAAACAAAAACAAGTTTTTGGAAACTACTTTTTTTAGTTTTCAAAACTTGACTTAATTTTTGAAAATATGGGAAGATGGTAGATGGCAAAACAAGTAGACCTATGGGTTGTAGTAGTGTTTATAGGCCTAATTTTCAAAAACCAAAAACCAAAAACCAAATGGTTATCAAACGGGGCCTATTATTTGGGTTTTTGGTTTTCTAGTTTATGTTTTATGTTTTATGTTTTTAGAAAACAAAAAATGTATATGTTTAATAACCATTTTTTGTTTTTTGTTTTTAGAAAATAAACAACGACAAATACAAAATCGAAGATATTTTATAAATGTCTTGTATTTTCTATTTTTGAAAAGTTAGAGAGTAATTAAAGAAAGAAAAATAGAGGTAGTGAAAGAAAAATTATAGAAAAGGCAAAATGATGAGTGAAATGCTAAAGAGAGAATTAACTAAACAAAAGAGATACAAAATAAAAAAGAAAAAAAGAAAAAGAATGTTAAATTATACCTTTGCTTTTAACTTTCAAAAGTTTCATTTTTTTTTCTTTAAACTTTAAATTTGTTTTAAAACAACTCTTTGTCGAGTTTTCTATTAAAATGAAGGCGAAAATATGGCATGACAATGACTTGTAAAATAGTAGTCCATGTGACACCGATGGCAGGGGTCAATTATGCCCCTTAACTTTAAGGTATGTTTCAAACTACGCATTTATCGATTCAAAAGTTGTATTAAACTCTTAACCTTTAAAATCATTTCAAAGCAACCATTTCATTAGTTTCTCGTTAAAATAAAGACAAAAATATGAAACAATCAGTTGAAAAATAGAGGATGTATGTGGGTATACTTGATGGTGAGCTGCAAAAGATTGAAGGTTTTAATCACATTTAAATGGGGTCCGTAGAACGTGTGAGTTTGTGGAAGCTAGAAAAACAACAAAGAAAATTATCAGCTGAAGGCGATTTTCATCCTCAAAGGTGAGGCGTTCATCGAGAAATAATGGTCTTTAGGTTCAATTGTCTTGGTTTCTTTATTTGTTTCTTTCTTTTCCTCCATTTGCGCCTTAACGTAATTTCCTTCGTAGTCTACTTACCCGACCAAAATTTATTTTTTTTTGCCCAAATCTTTTGATCATGAAGTAAGAAAACAATATTTTACCCCCAATCCCCAAATTTATGTTTCCCTATTCTCAAAGTATATGATGTTTCAAATGTGACAAAGACTTTTCAAATTATTTTTACGGCTTACCACCACATCATGTAGTCATCTTCATTTTGACGGGACAGCAAATGAAATGAATAATTTTAAACAATTTGAAAGATTAAAGGTTAAAATAAAAATTTTGAAATGATAAGGTCGTAATTTATCATAATTGAAATTTGTCACTCATGCTACATGTACTACTAGTTTACAAATTACCGTCACATCACATTTTTGTCTTCGTTTTAACAAACAAAAACAAAAGAAAAAACAAAAAACAAAACAAAACAAAACAAAAAGCTTGTCTAATTTAAATTTAAAGGTCAAAATGAAACTTTTAAAAGTTCATGGAACATAATTGAAACATACTCTAAAGTTCATGACTTTTTCGTGTAGAATTAACCAAGAAAAGATATATAGAGAGAGACTTTGGTGAGAAACAATTGAAAGAGAGTAAAGTTTGGTAGCAAGAATCATGTTCTAGAAAAATAAATATATAAATTAGAGTGAGAGAAATTTTAGTGGGAAAAATTTTAAGTTAGTTTATGACAATATATATACTAATGTCTTAACCAATTAAACTATTTTAGAATGCTGATGACAATATATTAATTCACTAATATATCAAATTACATATACAACAGATTGAATCCATTTATGTCTTAAATATTTGTATCATATATTAGAGAACATACACTTTATAGTATAAGGTTTCATTTTTCCTCTGGCATGAATCCCATAAAAGACAGGACCAATCAATAGGAAACATCTAAAAAAACAATAATAATGGGATTGGGACTAGTCAAAGTTATGGCTGAAAATTTTCACTTAAAATTTTCAGGCTAAGAAATTAGCACTATTTTATTTCGGTATCAATCATGAAAAAGACAATCTACAAGTTGATCGAATGTATAGATGATTGGTTGGTCAACACTCCAAAGTTGTATCATTAATAAGGGAGCCTCTACTAACTTTCTGATACGACATATTTTTATTGGTCTAGATAAATAGACCCCGTTAAAATTTTTTAGTCAATAAAAATACGCCAAACCACAAATCAAAGAAAGTAGGGAGAAGCTACTACCCACTACCCAGTAGTATATAAGCAAATATTGTTATTTTGGTAGACAATTGGTTGGGATTGGTGTGCTAACACTTCACCCCAGATTCATAGGTCATGAATATAGCATATCTACTCTTTTGTTTGGTCTACAGCTTGTGAGTGCATTCCAATGTTCATTTTTTTAATGCATAATTGATTTGGGTTTTCTTTTAATTGATTTAGTTGTTGATTGGCACATCTTCACAGCTACCTAGAAGCATCATCAAAGATCTCTACTCAAATATACTAAAGGGTAGAATATCTCCCCAAATCTTTGTTCTCTTTATCCTATGCTTCCTTGAGAAATTGAGGGAATAGTGGTCAGTTCTCTATGGAACATTTTAGTTTGGACCCCATTCTCTTTGAATGGAATTGTTTCTAGACTGGATTTTTTCACATGGATTGTGGAATGTTACCTAATATTCATGTGGTCGAGTTATCGAACGGAATAGACCTCTATTTGGTATGCAATTTAATCATATCTATCTCTAGAATGGTCCGGTTTAACTAAGATCGTATTGGCAAAAGGTTAGAATTGGATTGAGAGACAATCTCCTAGATTTGAAACTTTGTTTGAGGGCAGGCTCTCTGCAAATTTGAGTTCAATAATGCATAATACAAGGTCAGTTGGCTTAAAGTTAACAGAAACAGAGCAGCCTTTGGTAATCATTTCTGTTCTCACAATCAATTTTTGTTAGACCTTTGGCTAATGACAACTATAGTTAAAGAGTGGTTCAAATTGTTCCATACCTAACCTTTTATCAAGTTCCTTGACTTTTGCACTCAATTCAAAACAAAAGCTTATATTTGTTTACTAATAAAAATTCAGAGCCACTCACATTCTTTAAGAAAGTAATCACATTCCCTTTTTTGCTTATCTCATAGGAGTTCTATTACGTTTATGTCCCCTAATTGGTGGTGATTTCTTGATTTAAAAGTGATTTTGACGATTCTAAAACATTAAAAATATACTTCAATACTTTTGGGAGAATCACTTAATTAGTGTTTCTTCCAAACGTTCTACCAAAAGTGCTTCTAGAAGCATTGTTTTCACTTAAAACACTTTTTCATCCTAAACTCACCCTAGGAGTACTAAGATTATCCAAACCTAGTTGGGTTGGCCCTACAAATCTCAAAACATAGTTTTCTAGCATATCTTTCATTCAATTAAGTAATGAGAAACCATACTCCCACCATAAGAAATAAATACATCATATACAAAGAGAAGATTATAGGCAGTAGGCACAAAATACCAAGGTTTTTTTCCTACTTATCTTTTAAGAATTGCTCCATTTGATCTTCCAACCTCTCATGTTTCTTCATTTAACTCTACTTTTTCTCCATCATTCTCCAAGGTTGAAGCTATGCTATGCCCCATCTTTATCTGCATTTTTTCCTCTATATATCTTCTCTCCAGAACATCTCAGCTGCTATCTTTCCTTAGCAGCCACTGATAAATGAAACATGTACAATTCAAATGTATAAACCTCTTAAAAGTAATATAATAGCACAGAGATGAAACCAACAGTAATCCTTTTAATGGAAGCTCATATTCAATTCATGAAAACAGGCAAAAGAAGAAAAAAAGTTAAGCTATAAAATGATATAAATTATAGACATAAGAACTCCCAAAACATTCCCTCCGTTTCTTTCTCTAGTTCTTATGGGTTTGAATGAGGAATGAGAGCAAAACCAGAGGTGAGATTAAGTGTACAATGGCAGATCCGTCCAAGCTCCGGAGACATGGCCATTCTCACAGACATAAGCTCGAACAACTGGCTCTCCATCATCATGGTACCCGAAAACCCGCCTCAAACAGAAGGCAGAATGCAAATCCCAAGTCTCCTTGCAGGAGCAAAAGGCACAATTGATATCAATTTTGTTCCTATTCCCATCCTTAATCGTTCTCCAGACATGAGACCCTTTGAAGTTCTTGAAAATCCCTCTGAAAAGCATGTAATTCCGCTTCTCTTCAATGTGAACACATCCAGGCCAATCACAAATGTACAAAGAATCACCTCGAAATCGGCTCCGAAGCAGCTTATTTCCTTGCTCCCTGCTCAAATTCCAAACCCCAGATGCCAAATGCGACCTCATAGACCTACAGATCTTCCTCCTCTTGGAAACACAAAACTCCCTATCGGAGACAAAAACACCCTTCTCCACTTTGGTAGAACCGATTTGGGGGTCGAGAACATCAGGGGCTTCGGAATCGTTATACACAGTATCGAGATAGAGATCATCGTAGAGAGACCAAGCACAATCAGAGGCAGAAGCAGAGAAATCAGAGTGAACCTGAAACTGGGCAGAAGAGGGGTCGGATTCGTGCTTGGAGTCGGCCAAATTGAGATAATTCTCGTCCGGACCCAGCTCTCGCTCGAGGCCAAAATCGGAATTCTCGAGAAGAACGCCGGAGTGGACGAGACCAGGACAACAGACGGCAAGCTTATGAAGCGAGGCCCAGCCACCGGCGGGAATAGAGTCGCCGACGAGAAGATCGGCGACGAGGGAAGGGATGGACTTGGAACACTTGGCCTTCCAGCAGATGTTGCGGATTGTAGAGGAGAATTTGGTGGAAACGCAGGCCAATCGAGCCCAGTTACGGGGATCGTCTTCGAGCTTGAAGAAAATGTTGAGAAGAATGTCGTCTGGAAGGGTGGAGAAGAGAGAATCCGCCATTGGAGAGGATTAAGGGGAAGGGAAAGTGGGAAATCGAGGGTTTCTAATGGCGCATAATAGAGAGAAGAAGAGAAGAGACAGAGGGAGAGAGATTCGAATAGTGTTTGTGAAGTGGAACACTGTCCTCTCGAGCCTTCTCACCATTTCCATCCACACACACACCTCTGGTTTTGCGTCCACACAAATCCATCCACTTTGTATCATTAAAACAACACACCACCCTTTCTCCCTCCATTTTCTTTCCCCAACTCTTCACTCGGTCGATCTTTAAAAAGTATCTAATAGATTTCTAAACTATTAGTTTTAAGTGTTTCATAAGTTCTCGGTCTATTAAGTGTTGTGTTAATCGTATGGATGTATTGAAACTTTAGGGACATATTGACAGTAAAATTAATACGAGTTTAATGATCTATTAGGTTCAAAATTGAAAATTTAGCAACCTATTGAATATCTTTTTAGGGTTTCAAGACTTATTTGACGCAGTCTTGAAACTTAAAGGAATAAAATTTATTCTAACTTGAAAAATACTTTAATTGCATACATTCCCTACATATCACCATAATCTTGACAACTAGAAAAGATTAAAAAAAAAAAATCATTTTTTACCTTTCTATTGCTTAGTTGTCAAGATTTTAATACTGTATCCGAAGATCCCTACATACCACCATTAAAATCTTGACAACTAAGAGAGATTTTTAAAAAAAAAAAAAAAAAAAAATTACCTTTCTATTTCTTAGTTGTCAAGATTGTAATGGAGTAGGAGATCCGTACATATAGCCAAGTATTTTTCTTCTAACTTATTGCTTTTTTCTTTCCAATAGAAATATAGGCTAGTTACTGATATTTGGATGGTTTTTCATTTTAGTCTCCGTTGTTTAAAAAGTTTCAATTTACTCTCTCATCTTTAGCATTTTTTTTTTCATTATACTTTACACTGCACAATACATAGTGAAACGGTACAATTTTAAAGGAAATAGGACACTTTATAGAATGTCAAGATTTTATTTGGAAAATTTTATAACGTAAGAGGCATAATTGAAATAACGAGAACTAAAATAATAAAACACTTAAACATTTGGGACTAAATCATGAATTTAACCCTTTATAACGTATAATACAACCAAGAGATGTCAAGTTCTACAACTTGGAATTTTGTTTTTCAGATTCACATGCCTGGATGTATAAGGCTAATTATAGGGTTTGTTTACTATATGTTTCTTTAGTAATATTAGTCCGTAATTTTCATGGTTATATATATTTGTTTAGTCATAAACTTCAAAGAACTTTAATTACAATACATCTTCAAAATTTGAATTATGTGTCTATTTTATTCCTCCAATTGATGGAATACAAATGACAAGACAATACGAAAAGCTTGACAAACAAACAAGACAAAGAGGACGAGCTACTTGGTCCAAAAATATGATTGATAGAAATAAAAATGAACAAATAAACACAATGCTCATTGAGAAATCAAATACAATTCAAAGTTTTAGAAAAACGTACCGAATCTTTTTATAAAGGTTAAATTATAAAAAAAAATACCCCTGAACTATGGGGTTTGTTTCAAAAATGCCCCTAAACTTTGAAAAGTTTCAAAAATACCCCTAAACTTTGAAAAATGTTTCAAAAATACCTTTGTCGTTAATTTTTGGATGGAAACCATTAGAATTTAAGGTGGGAGGAGGAAAAAAGGAAGCATTTTTCAATAAGGGTATTTTTTTTAATTTTTTTGAAAGTTCAAGGGTATTTTTTAAACGGAAACTTTAACGGTTTCCATCCAAAAATTAACGGTAAGGGTATTTTTGAAACATTTTTCAAAGTTCAGGGGTATTTTTGAAACTTTTCAAAGTTCAAGGGCATTTTTGAAATAAATCTCATAGTTCAGGGGTATTTTTTATAATTTAGCCTTTTATAAATGATTTTAAACCGACACTAAGTTTGAGATGACTTTGGAAAAGAAGATTGTTTCTAAACTAAACACATAATCTATAAACGCTTTAAGGATGAATAACGAAGTATTTTCCCAATAAATACTTTAGGTACCTTTTAAGAATTTTTAGGTAACTAAACTCCAAGTACGTCGTATAAGTAATCCTAATTGACAACTGCACTTTTCGCTCTCTCAAAAGTCATTCCAAAACACAATACTGAAAATACGAACAAAAGAATACTTATCAAAGCATCTACTCATTCTATGGAGATCAGAAGTTTAAATCCTCACTCCTACTTTTTAGAGCTTTGTTGTACAAAAAACAGATTAAAAAAGAAAAGGAAGAGATGGAAGAAAAGGATTGAAAATGAGAGAGAGAGAGAAGAATCTTAATGAAGCAACATAAAGATGTGGTGGTGGGTGTTGCAATCCATGTTCTGATTGAAATATATCCATCAAGGAGAGGTGAAATCCATTGGCTAAGGACATTCAGAGGACAAACACTTCAGCCCACTGATAAGAAAGGAATCTAATGGCCTTATGATGCAACCTTTCACTTCACAAGTCTCCCAATCACTGTTTTGTTTTTCAATCTGCATTTTATCTTTGGTAATATGACCAATACCTTTCATCTTCCACATTTTCAAGATAATGCCTGTCCCCATTGCTCTACAAATTCTTTCAATCTTATCCTACATTTATCACCTTTTTTCTATCACTTCCAACTCATAAATTAACCATCCATGTTTTCATAATTTAGTTCGTAAACTTTCCGCTTTGTTCTATTTTGACATTTCAACTTTCAATATGTCTAAATATCTACTTAATATTCACCTCAACCAACATTTGTGGCTCTAATACAAGTCTAACCCTCCGTTTGGAATTAAGAAAATTCCAGAAATGATTTTAAATCCTGTAAGTTGAAATTCAAGAAATGATTGTAAATTCTTTTATCTCATTTGGAACAAATAAGATTTATAATGAATGTATTTAAAATTTTGTGTTTGGATAGTGATGGAAAAAGAAAAGAAAGTAAGAAGTTTACTAATATAGGTTTTTTATTATGATTTATTATTAGAAAATTAAAATATGACAGGGTCAAATAAGTAATTTAGTTCTAAATCCTATGAAATCTCACACAATCCGATGGTTTTAGTTGGAAAAAATTTCTTTGCTTAAAAACACGATTTGAAATTTGTCATGATTTAAAATCCCTCAAACTCATAAGGTTCCAAACAGAGCCTAAATTAACACATTAATACAAATTCTCAAAGTCATGTTATTCCTTTGTTAAAAGCAAAATAGAGTTAACGACCAAAAAATTGTTTTCTTTTTTCTTTCTTTTTTTTTTTTAAGTTAGGAACTAAAATATACATTTTGAAAATTTAAGAACTCCAATAAATTGGATCTAAGAGTTCAAGAATATTTGGAGACCAAAATGAGATTTACACCTAAATGTGGATTCTCAAAACTTATGGTTGAAGATTTGAAGGCAAACTGAATTACAATCTGAAAATAACAAATGGTTTTGAAATTTACATTTGGGTTAGGTGAACTACAATACAAGAAAAAGGAGATGTGTTTGTAGACATTGATGTGGTGTCGGCTAAAATAGCCGACTCGGTCAAGTTAGAATTCTCGGGGTAGGTTTGTTCAGACATGATAAATGAGAATTCAAAAGGTCAAAAAACTGCTAACTTAAAGGGGAATGTAAATACTGGAGAAAGGGAGGACGGCAATTTCAGGAACCAATGAACTAACTCCCTGTTATGTGAAGGCCTAAACAGATTTTGACTCAAAAGATGATTTTGATCCTTTCACAAAATAAAGCACAGTTTTCTTTGACTAAACTATTGACTCAAAATACATATCAATCATCTAAGTTAAAATTTTGACACAATCTGGCATTTGATGCACAAATTTCACAATGTTCTACCCTACCATTTAATAATTTCATCTTGTATTCAAAATTGACATATTTAGGGTTGGGAATAGAGGTAAGTGAGTAATACCAGTTAGAGGCCCTCCGAAACGTCTCTGACATTGGTCGAGGCCCCTCCTTACTCTGTGGATGTGATAATCCAAACATTATAATGACCCTTCCTCAGACACATTTGGGAAGGGAAGAAGGGCTGTCCTATATCCATAGAAATGGCAGAGTGCTAAGAGCTTATTGATTAAACCAGAACTTGGAAATAAGAGTAAGTGCCAATAACACAGTCAATATCATCTTCAAGCAGATAATGCTGCCTTTCTGATGGAACAAGGAAAAAGAATGAATTTGCCTTGTTGCGTGACTTGTGAATTTCATACCAGATTCAGGAAAAGACAGAATAGAATGTCATTAACAAGTCAAAAACTGTTCGAATAACAACGCATGTCTATGCATTCTTCATTATTCAATCTCTGAATGATGATTATGACTATGCATGAGCAGCATCAACATGTTTACCCTCTTTGGCCTCCCGTTTGGCTGCTTTTAGTTTACGCTGCTCCTCCTTATAAATACGGTTTCTTCTTTGGAACTGTAAGGTATGGTTCAAACAAGCAAAATTAAATTAGAACAGATTGGTACAAAGCAGGCAGAACTATTTGTAATAAAAGTAGATCATACTCCTTCCATTGTGGAAGTTTATCCAAGTGTTCCTATTCTTAGACAACGACATACTTGATCCTTATATAATGAATTTCTGTAATTAAACACTTCAATTAAATTTTAATTTCTCTCGTCTCAAGCCTAAAAAAAGAGTTATTCTTAAGAGCCACCATAAAACTCCAGTCCTCACTTTTTTTCTTTTCTTTCTTTTTTTTTTTTTTTTGATATCCGTGAGTGTCCGGACCAGCTTATGCGCACCTCGACTAATCTCACAGGACAACCGCCTGACCCTACTACATTTGGTTGCCAAGGAAACTCATAAGATATTAAATATCCTAGGTAGGTGGCCACCATGGATTGAACCCATTCCCTCTAAGCCCTTTATTTTTTCTATGGTCCTTATTGACCATTAGGGCCAACCCATGATGGTTAAACTCCAGTCCTCACTAATATGGCACATTTGGCAATTGTGCTTTTAGAGCGATTTTGTGGTACATTTGGTTGGAAAGAAACGCTAGATCGTTTGAAGACAAGTCCCTCCAACTTGAATCCTTTTATAATTTTATGTACAAAATACGGCATCTTGGTGGATATCTTTACATAAGAAATTCTTTTGTAATTACAGTCTTTTGATGATTGTTAGTGATTGGAAAGCTCTTGTTGTTTTGAGGGGTTCCTTTACCGCAGCCCTGAGGCTGTCTTAGAAATCTGAGTTTCATTCCAGATATTTACCTCATCATACAAAATGGAAAAATTAAGTAAAAGATGGAAAACAATTTTGCAAAAGAAATTATGTAAACAAAATGTAAATAAGCTTCAAAGTTCAATTTACGCAAACTAAGATTCTAACTATAGCCTCTAGAATCATCGTGATTGAATACCTCACTCTATAAATTTCTTAGTAAATATCAGACTTCAACTATTTTATAGAAAATTTCACAATCATAACAAGTTAAACTATTTTTCTCCTGTTCCATAAATTCATTCAACTAATTTTTATGTTAAAATAAAAAACTGCAAGAATAATACAACAAACATAATCTAAGCAATTTATGTGTGGCTATGTTGAGGATCCCACATTGAAAAGATTAGTGGAGACCTCACAATATATAAGCTACAAGGGTCACTCCACTCATTGCCAATTGGTTTTGAGATGGAACATCCCATGTTATCTAATATGGTATCAGAGCCCATTAAACCCAAACGGGTATTCGGTCCAATAAAAAGAAATTGGAATCCGATCCAAGAATGGTGAACCCAAAGAGGCACCATCTTGAGGGGGCATGTTGAGGATCCCACATTGAAAAGATTAGTGGAGACCTCACAATATATAAGCTACAAGGGTCACTCCACTCATTGCCAATTGGTTTTGAGATGGAACATCCCATGTTATCTAATAGGCTATGTTATCAAGGTTAAATTAGTAATCGATAGAATCAAGTACCAGCTAAACTCACTGTCCATAGCAGTTAACTTTCCTAAATTCTGGTTCTCTACAGATTCAATGATTTTTTCTCTAACATGCATCCCGACTAATTGTATGGAACAATCACATGATCCTACAATATATTGGGTCTGAATCCTAGTTAAATATTTTTAATATCTTAGGTTGAATCACGACATACGTCAAAGGCATCTAGGGTAACCTGCTTGCATGTTTGACTATTGAACCAACCCATGATGGTTATATTTTAAAGATGCAAAATTTTAAAAATAAATATAAATAAAAATACAAATCCACATATCTACCTTTCTCGGCATGAATACTAAAACTGTGCATACAGGTGAAATAAAAAACTTATACATCGTACATGATAGCAGTTGCAGAGATCACACGACTCAACATCATGCACAGGAACATAGCTTTCTTGAGAGAGAAATGATTTTAGTGCTATTTTTTTTTTAACATGATCATATATTCACTATGCATTCAGATGAGCTTTTCTGATTTTAGTGGGATACATAGCTTTCTTGAGATAGAAATAAACCTCAATCCAATTACTATTTTTGGAGCCACCTTATATTGCGATGTTTTATTCCTCCTGTGCCTGCTTTTTTTTTTTTTTTATCTGAATGCATAGTGAATCTATGATCTCAAAAAAATAACCCTATTCCTACAAAAAGCTAGCACTGTGGTTTTTGTTACTTGGTGCTAGACTTGAGCGAAAAAATAAAGACAATTTTTATCAGAATCCACCAACCTCCAAGATAAATGAAAGTAAAATCGAGAGAGAAAAACCACTTGAGAAGGGGAAAAGAAGAAGAAGAAAAAAAAAGAAATAGTATACAAGTTAAGAGGTTGATACCAAGCATGGAAATACAGAGCAATGGGAGTTTACAAATACAAATCATCTGTATCAAGTTTATAGGAAATGTCATGACATGAACAACAAAGGAAGATAAGTAAATGCTATTCTCACGGAACAAAGTTTTGTTCATATTATCATGTACTTTCCTGAAATCATACACAGGGCAAAATCATTCAGAGAACTAACAGTGAAGACAATTTTAGACAAGTAGCAGGTACCAACACCAAAACCAAAAGTGGGATAAAAGGCCGCTCAGGTGCACAAGGGGAGTAACTTTTCCAAGCCATAAAAACTAACAAAAGTAGGCTAGAGGTTTGTTTAAATTTTCAAATATGCAAAGCTAACGGTGCCACTGAGAACATTAAAGGAACAGATCTATCAAGATTTAAGTATGCAACAAAAAAAGTTGAAAATTAGGAAGTAGTAAGAGATCCAAGAGCCTCAAAAAGCTAAGAAATAACAGTGGAAAATAGACAGAATGTCAGAAAATGAAATCCGAAAATGAGATGAAGGTGGAGGATTTCAGCACCAAGAGGAATAATATTGAAAGACGATAGTTGCAAAGCTTGATGCTGTTAAGTAAACATTAAAATGCTCATATAGATAGTTCTTTTTTTTTTAAATCCATGAGTGTCAAAATCAACTTTCGTACATCTTGACTAATCCAACAAAACAACCACCTAACTCTACTACATTTGGTTGCCAATGAAATTCATAGGATATTAAATCCTATGTAGGTAGCTACCATGGTTTGAGCTCATTTCCTCTCAAGCCTTTATTATTTACATTGGCCCTTGTTGACCACTAGGTCAACCCATAGTGGTTATGCTCATCAAGATAGAATGTCCCCAACAACATAAGAGCTTACTTTTGTATTTCCTCATTGTTTGTAATTAAAGTTGTTTTTCTCCCACATTGAGACATTTTTCTGTTATTCATTTCAAGTTTCAATAAGCATGCATAAAGCAGCCACATCATCCAAAAATCAACTTATCATAGTTTTCTTGCTTGATGTTGTTTAAGTGGCTTTTCACAAATTCAAATCTTCATAGATAATTTTTCCAAAAAAAAATCTTCATAGATAAGTAGTATCCACATGAACGTAAATGTATGATGTTTTATTTTAATGATCATCCCTCTTCTGAAATCCATTGAGGAGAGACTGCTGGCCGAATCAAAAAATAATACACTACATATTCAGTTAACCAAAACTTATCACGCTTCCCCTCATTTTTTAATTAAAACAAATATTTGTATTGAACTTAAAAAAAAAAAAAAAAAAAAAAAATTAACCTTGTTAGAGTGGTAAAGAATATTCAATCTGGCCACTACCACTACATTGTAACTGTCCCCTCTAAACCCTAAGATGCATGGTTAAATCATAATTTTTTGTTTCTCTTTCTCACATCCAAAGATATAAAACTGTATGTTACATTGTTTAAGCATCATAGAATAATTTCTCTAGAGCCAGTATGCATAGTTTCAAAAGGATGTATCTTCAGAAACATAAAATCATGCTAATGTGACTTAACAGAAATGCCTAAACAGACTATAACTTTCACTAATCCATATCTAGTACCAAAGAGGCAGCCGTGAAAATCAATAACACGCAATGTGCGGCAAACCGTTCACTTGAAGCAAAAAGAGATAACCCGACCTAATTAAGTAAGAGGCTTAAACTGAGAGCTCCACCGTGCTTTTCTTAAACATTCATCCTTATGGATGAGAACTCTAAACATTCATCAAAAGATTGAAAAACAATGTGAAATTGGAACTGGAAGCCACAAAACCTTCTTCTTTTCATTGATATGACTCAACCTTTCCCTAATCGATCACTAGCACCTAAAGCCACAAAAATCCAAGAAGTCGCAAATTCAAGTTTCTCCAGAAATTTTGTCAATGAATAGGTTACATAGAAAAACAGATCTAAATCAAATCTCAGGCAGCCACCTTCGGATGCGATGTTGAAAACATGAGCCAAGGTCGAATTAGGCATCAAAAGCTCAAAGGATCATGAAACTACACATCTAATCCTTATTCAGGCAATTAAGCTAACATATACATGAACAATTGAAGGAAAAACAAAACAGAAGGGAGAAAGTAGGGGAAATGAAAGGTCTCACCTCCTTGGAATGGTGGAGGCACTCGAGGTAATCTTCACGGAGTAGAGCACAGTCCTTTGGTTCTCGGCAGCGGGACATACAATCGCTGAAATCAACCCAGAAATCGTAGCATCGGCCCTTGTTACCGGTGATTCCCCACCCTGATGCCATCTTCTGAATCTCTCGAGATTACCACTGAATCGGAGTCTCTGGTTTGTGAGTTTGTGTTTTGTGTGGCTCGAGCCGGTGAGGCAGAGTGGAAGTTCGTATGTAAAATTACCAAAATGTAATGGATTGTGGTTCGGGTTTTGAGGGGGGACTGGGGCAAAAAATGGAATTTAGTTTATAAGTCCTAACCATTTGGGTTTTGTTTTGTTTTTGATGTTGTGAAAATTGTTTTTTTTTTCCTCTCTTGCTATGGTTTTCATATTTTCTGAAACATTTTAATTCTTACCCAAATTAAAAAATATATATATAATTTATAGTTTTTAAACCCTAGCTTGAATTTTGAAAATATTTGTAGAAAGTAGATAGCAAGACAAAAACTTATAGGTGGAAGTAGTGTTTATAAACTTTATTTTCAAAAACCAAATAGTTATCAAACGTGCCTAAATGACTATATTATTTAAGACTAAATCATTAAAAAAAGAAAAAAAGAAAAAAAAAATACCTCTAAAATATGAGTTTGATTCAATAATACCCTCGAACTTTAAAAAGTTTTAAAAAATACCTTTGACCTTAACGTTCAAAAATATCATTGTCGTTAAGTTTTAGATGGAAAATGTTAAAATTTCATTGATACCTTTAAACTTTAAAATAATATCATTATTCGAAACACATTTCTTATTTTTCTTCCTCTTTTCACATATTCTTCCTCCATGAAAAATTATATGAAACTTTGCTTGTAAAGACGATGTGCAATAGAACAACAAATGAAAACAGACTTTGAAATCGAGTTTTATATTTTTAAAGTGTAAACAAGATGTGTGGAGAAAACATACACACATATGTATATATATTGCATTTTGCTCTCTATTCTGTGTATGTATGTGATAAACAGGATATTAATGTGGGTTTCAATTACAATAAATTGGGAGGGAAGGAATAATTTTTCTTGTTTGTCTTTGGAGGGTCACCAGAGAAAATTATGGCTGTGGATTTTGGATTTTTTTAACTTATTTGGTTAAATTGTTAGGACAACCTTCAAATGCTAATAAACTTGAAGAATGTGGATTTTGTCTGTTTTCAAGGTTGATCAATCAAAAGTTTGATGTATGATTTTTTTAGATGTATTTAAGAAGTGTTAAAACTACTATATGATATTATTTTTATTTATTTGGTTTTAAAATGACTATAGAGAAAGTTGATGTGTAGTGACTAGTGAGAATTCTATCAACAAAATGAAAGTACGAAGGATTCAAGAATTAGCTAAAGTCATCTTAAAGTTTCAACATAAGTATCTAGTCAGGCACTTGAAATGTTGTGTTGAAAGAGAATAAAATCTTTTGCTCTATGAATACATCTATAATCTATCTATAATTTATAATCTATAATCTAATATCTAATATCTAATACTATATTAAAAGGCACTTAAGGGGAGAAATTTTTTATTTCCTTTTTAGCCCCTTTTTAATCTTCAAATTCCTCATTTGTCCTTCCTATTTAATTATTTAATATATAATTATTCAACTTTTAGTAAATCATTCCCATGTTTAAGAATTTGTTTAAACAAAAAATCTAATCTCATCTAAGATTAAGAATTGGTTTTAAAAAAATCTTATCTTTTGGTAAGATTAAGAATTGGTTTTTTTTTTTTTTTTTAAATCTCTTTTCCGTTTAGATTTTCTTTTTTAATAAAAAAAATCTCATCGATAAGATTAAGAATTAGTTTTTTTAAAAAATCTCATCGATAAGATTAAGAATTAGTTTTTTTAAAAAATCTCATCTTCATTCCCACATTTAGGTTTTCTTTAAAAAAAAAAAAAACAAAAAATCTAATCTCATCTAAGATTAAGAATTGGTTTTAAAAAAATCTCATCTCAAGTAAGATTAAGAATTGGTTTTAAAAAAATCTCATCTCAAGTAAGATTAAGAATTGTTTTTAAAAAATAATCTCTTTTCCATTTAAGTTTTCTTTTTTTAATAAAAAAAAATCTCATATTTGATAAGATTAAGAATTGGTTTTAAAAAAAAATTTCATCTTCATTCCCACGTTTAGGTTTTCTTTTTTTTAAAAAAAAAACAAAAAATATAATCTCATCTAAGATTAAGAATTGGTTTTAAAAAAATCTCATCTCATC
Organism: Luffa aegyptiaca; assembly: GCA_017139565.1. NCBI lineage: Eukaryota > Viridiplantae > Streptophyta > Magnoliopsida > Cucurbitales > Cucurbitaceae > Luffa > Luffa aegyptiaca. The sequence goes on from CM029396.1 coordinate 3,898,020, forward strand.
TTTGGTAAGATTAAGAATTTGTTTTAAAAAAAAAATCTCTTTTCCGTTAGGTTTTCTTTTTTAATAAAAAAATCTCATCTTTGATAAGATTAAGAATTGGTTTTAAAAAAAAAATCTCATCTTCATTCCCACGTTTAGGTTTTCTTTTTTTTTTAAAAAAACAAAAAACAAAAATTCTAATCTCATCTAAGATTAAAGAATTGGTTTTAAAAAAATCTCATCTCATCTTTGGTAAGATTAAGAATTGGTTTTAAAAAAAAAAATATCATCTCTCTGTTAAGATTAAGAATTGGTTAAAAAAAAAAATTCATCTCATCTTTGATAAGATTAAGAATTGATTCAAAAAAATAGAAAAAAATCAACTAAAAAACGATTCCACATTTGAATTATTCCATACAAACTTATTTCGATATTAGAAGATTTTTTATTTAATTATTAATTCTAATTGATTTTCGGTTGTGAAAATTCGAATATTTTTTTTAATTTAATTATTAATTCTAATTGGTTTTCGGTGGTTATGATAAATAACAAGATAACTGATTTTAGAATTATTAATTCTAATTGATTTTCAGTTGTGAAAATCGGTTTTTTTTATTTAATTATTAATTCTAATTGATTTTCGGTTGTGAAAATTAGAAGAATTTTTTATTTAATTATTAATTCTATTTGGTTTTCGGTGGTTATAATAAATAGAATTTTTAAAATTAATTTTTGTGAAATCTAAATTTAGATCAATTGTTTTTATTTTTCAAAAATAAAAAGATAATTGAGTTTAATTTTCGATTAAATCAAATCAAGTTTTAAAATTAAATTTGAAAAACTAAAATTCAAATTATTTGTTTTTAATTTTCAAAATTCCTAATTTGAAAAAATTTATCATAACCACCCGATTCACTTCAACCCTATAAATAGTGGTCTAAACCACCACGGAAAGAGATGGGGGTCGAGCTTTTGTGGTGCATGAAGAATTAAAAAAATTGCAGTAAATATCAACCATGTGGGAGGATCTTTAGTAATGTCAGTAAATATAGTCTTTTCATTTAGTGTAAATGTAAATATATATAATTTTTTCTTATTTCTTTTTCAAGTAGACTAATGTATCATTAGGAGATTTTGGTACATTATCAAGTCATAATTCAAATTTTCTAATTAACTACTTATACTTTAAAAGGTATTATAACACGTGCAACGCACGTAGTTTCAAACTAGTATATATAAAAGTACGAATGTGGAAGAAACTTTTTTTGGACGATATTAACCTCAACTTTTTTTAAAATACCTAAATTGTCCTCATTTTTTATTAAAAAAAATACATTAAAATAAAGTCTCCCACACACACGTTTATTATTTCTATTTGAAAGGTTATAAATGTTAATTGTTTTTTTTTCATTTATTATCATTCTTTATAATTATTTTATTATTTGTTAGCATTTAATTAAGATATAAAATTGATGAACATTCATTGCTATAGCCCTTATTAAATTGTGTTTAATTTTTTTTTTTTAAAAAAAACTATTAAATAATTTTTCATTTCCACACCTCACTCCCATCCACGTAAACTATATTGTCTTTTTTTATTTATTTTTTTAGTTGTTTTATTATTAATTATCATTTAATTAACATATATGTATTTGAGATAAGAGTTAGAATATCGAAAGTTTTGTTGTAAACAAAAACAAAAAATAATATGAAAAGTTGTGTACCTTTATTTTTATAAATTAATTCTGAAAATTTATGAGTTTAACTTTAATTCTATTTAATGATGAAATTGAAGAGTTTTGTAACTATTTATGTTCTATGACTATATAAAGAGAGCACTCTTCAACATTTTCCCACAAACATTTGAGTTTCTCTTCTTCTTGGGTTTTCTTTCTTTCTTCTTGTGTGTTTTGAAGGTTTACTTTTCTTCATTTGTTCATTGTCTTGCTATATTGATTTTTCTTTTTTTTTTTTCAATTTCTTAATCTAACATTCATCTCTAGTTTGTGTTTTGATGCAATGTTGATGTTTTGCAATTTAAAAGAAGACTTAAAGTTATGCAAATAAGAGAGTGCTAGCCAACAAGAGCATAGCTCAATTGACATAAAATTTGTAATCCTTGATCAATAGGTCAAAGGTTCAAATCACCCACTCAACATGTTGTAAAAAAAAAAAAAAAAAAAAAAAAAAAAAAAAAAAAAAAAAAAGCTAATACCCCCAATAATACACTTGAATTTGATCATGTTCTAAAAATTACAACTTCTGAAATTTGTGTCTTGTTAAATGGTAGCCAAATTGTACTACATCAAAATCAAATAGAAATGAAAATTAAATAGTTTATTTTTCTTTCTTTCTATGAAATAACCTGAAGTTGAATAGTTAAGGGCCCGTTTGATAACCATTTCGTTTTCTGTTTTCTGTTTTTGTTTTTCATTTTTAAAAAACAGGAGTGTTTGATAACCATTTCTGTTTTCTATTTTCTGTTTTTTACAAACGTTTTTGACATTATAAGTAAATTTCAAAAACTAAAAAAAGTAGTTTTTAAAAACAGATTTCTGTTTTTCAAAAACTCATTTTTCTTCTAGTGCTTACTTTTCTCCTCTTTTACCTGTCTCTCCAATAAATTTATTTCTCTATTTTTTTCTCTCTCTAAAATTTATTTATCTCTCTCTAAAATTTTCTCTGTCAAAACTTTTTTTTCTCTATAACTTGTCTATTTTTAAAAACTTGTCAATACCTTTTCTCTCCTCAATAAACATGTTCTAATTTTTCTTTTGAAAAAAAAAGTCACCAAAATTTTCTATCGCTACAAATTTTCTTTATTTTTCTAATTTATCGTTAGTTCTTTATCATATCTTTTACTCTTAACTTTACTATCTCTCTAATTTTTTTTTTTATTTAATTTTTTTAATCTAAAATTTACCGCTTTTACTCTAACTTGTTTTCTACTTTTTCTCTAACTAATATCTTTTCTCTAGTCTAACTAATATTCTTTCTCTAAACATTTTCTTTCATCTCTCTAAATTTTCTATGTTTAACTTTTCTCTCGTCTTTTAAAAAAAAAAAAAAAAATCTTTTGAAAACATTTATATTTGTGTCTCTAAATTTTTGTTTCAATGTCTTTACACATTTTTCTCTCTCTAAAATATCTTTTCATCTTTCTAATTTTTAAAAAACTGAAAACCAAAAACAGTTATCAAACAAGGTTGGTTTTCTGTTTTTTAAAAACAGAAAACAAAAAACAGTTATCAAACATATGTGGTTTTTGTTTTTAAAAAACAAGAAACCAAAAACCAAAAACCAAAAACTGAAATGGTTATCAAACGGGCCCTAAATAGTTTATTTTTTATTAAATTTAGTTTTATAAAGAATGAGCCACGTGCATGGCACGTGAGAAAAGACTAGTGACAATAAACAAAGATTCTTATCAATTTTCGTGGAGAAGGGATTTGCGAGAAAGAAGAAAAAACATTTTCCAATGAGAGCATTTTTAAATTTTTTTGAAAGATCAAATAAATTAATAAAACTTTAATGTTTTCCATCTAGAACTTAACGGTGGAGGACACTATTGAAACGAGACTCATAGTTCAAGGGTATATTTGCTATAATCTATTAATTATTTAACATACTCATCAACTATATAGTCGATATAGTCCATTTAAATATATATATATATATATATATAGTCTATTTCAATTAAGTCAACCTAGTTTTTAAAGAAAATGAAAAATTGACCCTTAAAATTTCAATTTTTTTAATTATAACTAAAAATAAATGAATCGTCTTCCTTTTCTTAGTTCAACAACTATAGAGATGGAGGTCAAACGATCAACTTTGATTTTGAAATTTGTCAGGTTCAAAGTCACTCGAAAAATAGTCATCATAGATACAAAATTATGTGACGAAGTTAACAATTATGACATAAAATATAAGAAGTTTTCTATCAACCACGTCTCAAAAATCTTCACAAAAAAACGAATATGAAGCTAACATAACTTTGATGCAATAGCTTTTCAAGAATTCTTAAACATAACTTTAATTTTATCACACAAATTAACCCCACTTGATATAACACCCATATTTGCTCATTAATTATAACCATATGCCACAAAATATCAAGCTAAATTGCCTAGCTGGAATATTAGCATAAGAATTTGAAGGCATAGTTGTGATATAATATTTTATTCCATGGGTCCCACACAATTCTTAAATAGTTCTTTCATGGCAAACAATGAATGGAGGTAGTATTAAAAATTTTCCGTACTACCGTAGTATTAAAAATTTTCCCGCATAGTTGAATGATTATTGTCCTTGTGAAGGCCACGTAATGCATCATCTTAATTCCACATCATCAAAGCTAGTCTCGTCAGCAAAGTTCGTTATAATGAAATAATTATTCTACCTCAAAAAAAAAAAAGTTGTGTTAACAGTGAAATTCGACATGTGTGTTTAGTGTTAGAGGGTAAAATGAGAGAGGAATTAAGTGATTAATGAAATATTGGATTCACCTTGCATAGTGAATGTAGACTTCATTGACTGAACCACTGTAATTTCTTGTGTCCCTTTCTCTTTTATCTCCTTTTTAATGACAATTGATTTCTATTTGACTATCAGTTGTTCATTGTGATTGTTATGTTGTGTTTCTTTTGAGATTATATTATGAATTTTACATTAGCCCAACCTTCGAAGCCATTTGATCAATCACATCTAGGAACAATAAGAGACTAGTTAGTGGTGAGAAAATATCATCTCATTCATCATTTCCTTAAGTGAAAGACCCTTTAAACACGAAAGTCCTATGAATCCAATTTAAAGAATGGAATTTTGTCATTGTCACCACTAAAATTTCAAAATTCGGCCAACATATTGATTTTCCATCTTAACGAAAAATTATTCAATAAGGTCACCACAATGTGATTGCCTTTTACTGGTTGTAGGATATAAACTCAAAAAAGTCTCCATGCCTTCTCACAACCACTAGATACAAAATCGAAGTACTTTTTAAATAAAACTAATGATAAAATGTGAAGGGAAATAGAAAAATGACTTAACACCAAGTCTGCACTGGTTCTTTCCAACATTGAGATTAAGTCTGGTCTTTTGCAAATGAAGTGTTATACTAATAAGGATGAAGATTACAATAAGATCAATAACAAAAATTAAAAAAAATAAAAATAAAAAGTGTTCACTCATGCTCATAGAGGCTTTACCTTCTCTCCTCTCTAAACCTAGCTATCTTTGAAGAATTCTCGTAGTCGACCATATAGCCTCTATTCTTAATCCCTATAATTCTCACAAATAACTTAACATGAAAGACCCCATATATAGGGAACTAATATATATATATATATATATATATATATATACACACACTAGTGTTTACATAGAGAAACTTGTGTTAGTATCAAGACTCTAGAAACAGAGTGTCATGACATTTTGAACTCAAAACTTTGCCTCAAGGGTAACTGCCATATGCATGGTTGGGCATCACCCAGGCACCGTGCTAGAGATGTTGCAACAATTGTTGTATCATTATGCCTCAATTTCTTTTCTCTTGGACTTAATTCGGACATCAAACAAGTCTCGTACTAAGCCATTTCGACAATTGAACTCCACAAACTTCAATAGTACTAATATAACCTTGTTCAAAAGCTACCATAAGTCTAGTTAGAAGTTCATCCATCAATAATAGTTTTCCGAGACCCTCTCAAGACATCCAAGACACTCCTTGGTTGACTCACTCAACATCAACATCTCAAGTCAAGTCAGCTCCTCAAACAAAATCAAATCATCCAAATTCACTCTATAGCACCTACAAGTTACAATTGGCATTACCAAAATGAACATAACTTAACAGTAAGGGGGTGTTTGGGACACTGAATAGGTTATAATAACCCTCTTTATTATAACCTATCCAATGTTTGGGGCACAAAAAAAATAAATGGTGAGGTGGGTTATTTTTACCCCCAATTATTTTATTCATTCTCTACAGTAACCATCATTCAACCCACCCGATTATTCATTCCATTTTCTACAGTAACTTTCTCATCTCTTCTTCCATGCGACTCCTTGACTTTTCCGACGACCGCCGGCTGCCGTCGGCCGGCGAAGTTTCAGGCGACTTTTCCGACGACCGTCGACGACTTTTCCGGCCACCGTTTTTTTTTTTTTTTTTTTTTTTTTTTCATATTTCTTCTCATTTTCATTTTGAAAAATATAAAAAATAAAAATAAAGAAAAAAAAACATCGAAGGTTGCTGGAAAAGTCGTTGACAACATCGAAGGTTAACCAACTTAAAAAAAAAAAAAAGAACATTCAAACGAAATTGTATTTACCACACTCAAGTTTATTTCAAATGATTTTATTGATTAAAAAAAAACTAATATGATTTTTGAACTAAACATTTACAATTTTTATTTTGGCAATACTAAAAGTTAACTGATATGATTTTTCTATACAAAATCCTAAACTTTTTTGTTTTGTAAAAAAAAAAAACATAACCCTAAATCAAAGTGAATCGTATATCATAAAAATAAAAATAAAAAAACTAGAAAAAGAAAACAGTCAGTTTGAACATTTGATTCAGAACCCCATGTTAAAACAGATCAACACTCCAAACACAGACTATTTTATCCCAGACTAAAATAATCTGCATCCCAAACACAGATTATTTTATCCCAGACTAAACTAATCTGCACCCCAAACACAGATTATTTTATCCCAGATTATAATAATATGCACCCCAAACACAGATTATTATAACCCCAGACTATTATAATCCCCAGATTATTATAACCACCAGATATTATAACCAATTCAGCGCCCCAAAGAGCCCCTAATTGATATGTATCTTCGACCTCTTAATCAAAAAGTCAGAGATTCGAATCATAAAAAAAAAAACGTTACAATTGGCATTACCTTAACAAAACAAAACTCATCATATATGATGAGTCTATTATAGCACGTCATCTCTTAACTACCTACCAATCCATGACAAAGCTCTTCAATTCTTCCAATTTAACAGGCAGCCCAACGACTCACAACCATTAGTCTTCCACTTGAAATTAAAACTTCTTATTATATTAGTACCCGTACCTCAACCAGCCGATAAACATTACACAAAAATATAATTTAATGTTTATTTTTTCAATAAAAAATAACAAAAGAATAAGACTCTAAAAGAAAAACAGAATACGGGGCCACATACCGGAGTTTGGACTCTAAACTTTCAAAGTTATATCAATTAGGTTCTTGAACTTTACAAAATATCTAATAAAGCCCTAAACTTTCAATTTTGTGTAGGTCTTGAACTTTAAAAACGTCTAATAGATCTCTAAAATTTCAACTTTATGTCTCATAGATCATTGACACAATCGAGATTTTTAAAAATTAACCAATCTATTAGACATAAAATTAAAGTTTATAATAGGGGCTCTAAACTTCTAATACTATATCTAATAGGTTTGCGGATTTAAAAGAATATAGATCAAAGACTCATTAAACACAAAATTGAAAGTTGAAGGATCTGCTAGACACAAAAGTGAAAGTTTAAAAACTCATAAGATACTTTTTTAAGTTTAGGGACCTATTGAACCCAAAATAAGTTTGAGGAATTATTTGACACTTACAAGCATGCCTAGCTCAGCGGTAATTGACATGTATTATCAACCAAAATGTTAGATGTTCGAATCCCCTACCCCAAATGTTATGTACTCTAAAAGCAAAACAGAATACGGGGCCCACATACTGTGCGAAATCCTTGCGCACGAAGTTTACCGTACACAAAACCAATTTCAGAGAATTTTCCGCCCTTCAAAATTTCCAAGAAAATTCCAATTTTACCCTTGCCTTTTGGTCAAATTACCGAAGACGAACCTCTGACTGTCGTGTCAACATATAAAAGCTCAGTTCCTCTTCCTCCACGATCACTCCAGTAATCAGAAAAGGCGGGAGCAGAAGGAAGCTACGGAGACCGGAGGAATCATCTGAGAGAGAAGAAAGACGAAAAGGTTCGCTACAATGGCTTCTTCTTCGTCGTCGTCGTCGCCGTCGCCGTTCGATTTCTCGGCTTTACCGGTCATGTCGCTCAAGGAGAGAATCGTCGAGAAAATCCGCAAGAATCGTGTCACTCTTATCGTCGGCGAAACTGGCTGTGGTACGCTACCTTCGACTGTTAATTCCTAGTGGTTTATTGTGTTTTGGTTGGTGGAAGCATGAACTTACGGTTCTCGTAATGATTGTTGTTTCTGATGGATATATAGATATTTTCATCTGTGTTTACTGTAACTTTCCGTTACTGTGCTTGGTGACTTGAAATCTTGAAGAAAAATGCGGAAGAGATGGAATAGAGGATTACATTGTTGGTTTTAAGGCAATGTTTACTGTTCGCTTGTCTATCGGTTTAAGCTGCATGGTTGTTAGTTTTTTGCTCGATTGTAGTAGTTATGGTATATCTCTGTTCCTTAGGTTCTATTGCCTTGTGTTTTCAGGGAAGAGCTCTCAAATTCCTCAATTTCTTTTGGAAGAAGACATGGGGCCCATTCTTTGTACGCAGCCTAGGCGTTTTGCTGTCGTTGCCATTGCGAATATGGTTGCTAGAGCTCGTAACTGTAATGTGGGAGAAGAGGTTGGATATCATATAGGTCATTCGAAGCACTTATCGGAAAGGTACATATAAGACTGCTGATATGTGAATGGTCAATTCCAGATTATAAGTCATTTTTGCTTACTGTATTTTAAAAAGTGTTCTTTTAAAATCTTACGATACTTCTCGCTTTCAGATCGAAGATTGTTTTCAAAACTGCTGGGGTTTTGTTGGAAGAAATGCGAGACAGGGGGTTAAAAGCACTCGATTACAAAGTGATTGTACTTGATGAAGTGCATGAAAGATCTGTGGAGTCTGATCTTGTTCTTGTGTGCGTGAAGCAGTTTCTGTCGAAGAACCATGATCTGAGGTCAGCACTTTGCTTTATCAGTCCTTGTTGGAAAATTGACTATTTTTTTTTCTTCTGATTTGTCGACAAACAACACGCTGAGGGAGCTCATATTTTTGGGTCTTTTTAGGGTGGTATTGATGTCGGCAACCGCTGATATTGGAAGGTATAGGGATTACTTCAAGGAACTTGGTAGAGGTGAACGTGTTGAAGTGCTTGCAATTCCTAGCTCAAGCCAGAAAACTTTCTTTGAACGAAAAGTTTCATATCTTGAAGAGGTGAGCTCATGTTATTATTTGTAATTGATATACTAGTATTTTTCAAACTACTTTGGTGCTGATTGTTTTGATAGGGTTCATATTTATAATTGATAACAATACTAATGTATGTCAGAAACAGTCATAATCAATTGCTTAAGGTTTGTCTTGGGCTAAAACGTATGTAATAATTATTACTGCCCCTAACCAATAATAGACAAGCTCAAACTGTGATGTAACGCATCTTATCATCTATATCTAAATGATTAGTGATCTGAAAGCATCTATATCTATATAATTAATTGAAGCATATTTAACATGGAGAGTGAAATACTCTGTTTTGACTTGTTGCATTGGATAATGAACTTGAAACATTTTTCAGATAAATAAGAATGTAGTTAACAGACCTTACAATTGTGTTGGAAATATCTAGTCATTTGAGAGAAGGACTTCATAGGTACAAATCTGGAATATGTTTTGGATTCAGAGTCATAAGATCTTTTTTGAAATTAATCATATGCATCTTCAGTTCTTCACAAACACCCAACTTCTCTTCTGTTGACACTGCAAATTGGATAAAAAAATTATTTTACTATAATTTATAAACATGGATGGACGAGAATTTCTTGAACTTATATTTATTTATTATTATTGTGTATGGATGCTTTATTGTAATGGTGTGTGCTGTGTGGATGTGTGGGGAAAAAAAAGAAGGAAATTAGAGAAACAGATAATGGAATATCATTTTGAGCTCTTTTCCTTCCTTTTGATCAAGTTAGCAAAGGATGCTGTTACCAATTCAGTGGCAGTGAAGTGTAAAGTAGGTAAATAAAGCATATAGATAGAAAGTTCTTGCTTCTTATAAATAATAAATATGCCATGGGTCAATTAATATGTGGTTCATACTAAATGTATACGATTATGTTATATGTAAAGATGCAGTTCCCAACATCAATAGCAGCAGAGTGTGAAGCAGGTAAATAAAGTATACAGACAGAAAGTCCCTGTTCCTTATTATGTTCTAGGAATCATTTTGATTAACAGAGTTTAGAACTTTGTTCAGTTTTCAAGAAAAAAAGAAAAAGAAAGAAAACACAGAGTTTAGAACTGTGTCTACGAGATCAGAATGTATGCAAAAGTGGCTGTACGGGATGAGCAGTGATTTTAGAATGAAATTGTACTGATAGAACAGAAGCGATTTTGCTTTAACTATGATTTGTTTTTTCTATTGACAGGTTTCTGAATTACTTGGGATTGAGTCAGACTTACCATCTTCTAATGGTTCCAGCCCTTCTACATCGTCTTTGGAAATTAAGCCTGAAGTACACAAACTTATTCACAATCTGTTGCTGCATATTCATAAGAATGAGTCTGACATTGAAAAGAGTATCTTGATTTTTCTTCCAACATATTATTCCCTGGAGCAACAATGGCATCTTCTGAAGTCTCTTAGTTCTTTTAAGGTTTACATTTTACATAGCAGTATTGACATTGAACAAGCCCTGACAGCTATGAGGATTTGGAAATCACATCGTAAGGTATGTCTACCCTTTTAAAATAATATAATGACTAATTGTGAAATAAAGGAGATAGAAAATGTACAGTTTTTTCCCCCTTAATTTTGATGTAAAGCAAGCAATATGACAATAATTTTAGTGTGCTCCTAACAGTGTTTCTGATAAGTTGATTGCTGTTTTGTTCTCTGTATTTGATCGTTATATACTTCCACATTGGTTTGGAATTTGATGTCCACATGGTTCTTGATAAGCTTGGCCAAACTTTTCGATTTTTACTAATGTTTGGAAACTTGGCCACCTCCCTTCTCTTATAGTTGACACTGTTATTCAATCATTATCGTGGGGATCTCCCCCTTTTTGTAATTTCATACCATCAAAGAAATTATTTCTTATCCAAAACAAGTTATTCAATCATGATGCATTGAAATTTTTGCCGCAGGTAATATTAGCAACAAATATTGCTGAATCATCTGTCACGATACCAAAAGTAGCATATGTAATCGATTCATGCAGGTCTTTACAAGTGTTTTGGGATAATAATCAGAAAAAGGACTCTGCACAGGTTGTCTGGATTTCTAAATCTCAGGTATATGAGCCCATGTACTACCTCAAATCTTATTCACCAAGTTCTACTTTTAACTTCGTGGCTTCTTTTTTGACAATGATTTTTGTAATGAGATTCTTTGTTCTTTACTTAGAGGAACGATAATAAAAAAAAAAGGAAATTAATTGATATGGGTCTAGATATATATGTATGGTCAGAAAAAGAACAGCTTTTAAAATCATTAAGGCTCCTCCCTTTTATTTTAAATGCATTTCATTATTATACATCATATCATAATTCAGAAGACGAAATATATGATTGACCTGACTTTTAGTGTTATATCCCTTCTATCAATTGGAGGGTGTTTTGGTTTGTGGTAAATGGTAATGAAAGGAGAGACGGGTTTCAGAACTCATATCTATATTTAGCATTTGTACATAATCACTATTGGGCATTGGCATCAATATAAAATTGAATTGCTTAATTTAATTTTTTTAAGATTTAACTATTCACACTGAATTAAAATAATTGATTTTAGGTTTAGTGTGAATTAAATATTTAAAAAAAAAATTAATTTGACTTAGTACAATTAGTTAGTTAAAATATAGTTGAATTTTAGATAATACATCAATAAAAATCTAAATTACATTCTACAATTCTCATTCCTATTCCTACAAATAAAACACCAGCAATCCATTCTCAACTATCCAATTTCCAACCATCTACTCTCAGCTTTCCATTCTTATTACTGCATATTAAATGGGCCTTTAAAGCCTTTTGCTCTCCCCTTTTCTATGTATTGAGTTTTAGATTCTTTCTTCACTCTCTACCACTCAATCTCAATTATTTTGACTTCGTTTTTTGTTATTTATTATCACCTTTGATTGCCCCCCACCCACCCATTTCAATAAATAAACTTAATAACTTGTTATGTTGCAAATGAGGATGACAAGTCAGACTGAGGACTTCAATATGACTGCAGATTTCCCAAAAAGTAGTAGTCATATTATTGGCCGAATTTCATCCCTTTATATTGCAATATGCCTCAGGCCGAGCAGCGAAGAGGAAGGACTGGTCGAACCTGTGATGGCCAAGTTTATCGATTGGTGAAGAGATCTTTTTACCACAACTTTGAAGATTTTGAACGACCAGCTATACTGAGGTTATCATTGAGGCAGCAAGTGCTTCTAATTTGCTCAACAGAATCCAAAGCAATTAATGATCCAACTGGTATGGTAGTTTTCTCTTGGTGATCTTTTTCCTTTTTGCCTTAACTGAGGAGTGTTTTCATAATTTTCATTATCTAGTTTGAGGAGGATATGTTAAATTCTCTTCCTCTTTTTTTTTTTTTTTTTTTCTTTTTAATGAAAGATTTGTTTGGTTGGTTATATATATATCACAAAACCAGAAGGAACCATACAAATGTTTAAATACTTAAATTCCGTATTAATTTTAGAAAATGGAATGAGTGATCTTTCATTTTCTTAGTTATATTGTTGGCAAAGTATTCCGTTTGTGTTCCTTATGTCAAGAACCCAAATATAGCACGCACCACAACCAAAACATTCAAACACAGCAAAAAAAAGCCAATATTGCCCCAAAAACTGGCAACGACAAGTAGCCTGCTTAGCCATGGCCCATAAGTAAAAAAAAGCAACTCAACTATTGGAGAGCAGTATTTTTATGAGATTAAGTCTGAAAATCAAATCGATGGAGTTTTTATTGATAGGAAACCAAAAGATATATTCACATGGAAAGGAGCCTCAATAAAACCACCTAAGGGACCAAGGGATAAGACATCCCCTCTCTCGAAGGAAGGAGTACAAAAAAACCTTCCAATATAAGTTGATAATGTCAATAGTGTAATTACAAAAGGCTTTATGCAAGACAATCCAATTAGAGACTGTAAACTGTACAAGGTCACATCCTCTCCGAGAAGACCCTCAAAATTCAAATCAATGGAATTAGAACTTTAGAACAAGAAAAAAGAAAGTTCCCCTCTCCCTTCCAAAATATTTTGCCTTCCCGTATGAATGAGCTTTGGTATGTGATCTTTATTAAATTAACTTTATTGTATATAGGATACTATCATATCCATGGATGAAATTCTGTGCTGTTTTCGGATCAGACATAAATTTTCACGTTGCTGCCTCAAAATCTAGCAAAGACGCATTCAGCCATCTAATTGATTAATATTTCTTTAGCTGGCTTGAACACTCACAAATATAAAAAAAGATTAATATTCTTGTTTAACTTCATTTAGTATTTTAGTTATAGTTATAGTTTTTTGTTAATCCAATCTGGATTTATAAAAATAATAATAATAGTCAACACGTGTCTCTTGAAAGTGTAGAAGGCGTACACTTGCTGGTTTAAGTCGTGGCAATTTGTATGATTGCTATTGATCCTCATCGTGTTGTGCTTTTCAAACATTTTTTACGTGTAGATAATGGATTATGTATAGTATTGCTATAATCTAAACTGGACGGCCATTGATTTATGGAATACCGTTGTAGTTTTGTTGCAGAAAACTCTTGATCCACCTGATGGCAATGTCGTTGAAGATGCATTGAATCTACTTGTTCACATGCAAGCACTTAAAAGATCTCCAAGAGGCCGATATGAACCTACATATTATGGAAGTCTACTGTCCAGTTTCTCACTGTCATTTGATTCTTCTGTGCTGATACTCAAGTTTGGAGACATCGGAATGCTCCATGAGGGAATTTTGCTAGGCATATTAATGGAAACACAGCCCTTACCTGTGCTTCGTCCTTTTGGAGATAATAATTTGGTATTTCTTGATTATTGTCATTTGGATGTCCCTGTTTAATATCTGCAAGCAATTTAATCACCTTTGAACGGTATTTGATACAGTATGCAGAGTACATAAAAAGCTACTTCGATGGAGAGAGCATTGATACAATTCCACTTGGCTTTAAAGAAATGGCATTGATGGGAAACTTGCATGCATTCCACTTCTGGGAAAGAGTTTATAAGGTATTATTCTTTGTTTGAAGAGTTATGACTTTGTTTCAAATCGTGGGCATATGATATAATCTAGTGCCTTTTTTTCCTAATAGGATAAGATACGTGTTGAATATTTGAACAAACTTGTAAAGCCTGATAAAGTTCAAGCTGCCACAATTCCACCTTCCAAGAGTGAGGAAGAATGGTGTTCTTTTCACAGTCTCGTGCATTCGTCTCTAAATCACGTCTCCGAAATGTGTATGGGCTTTTATAGCGTGCTTCAATTATTCTGTATATCATTCTAGCAGCTTTTGCTTCCTTCTGCATCTTTATATTCCTTTAGAGCTTATCCTAAGCTTTTCTTTGTCTGCCTTTTCAGATGAGGATATCATACATACATTGCACAAGTTTCGACCCAGATTCTTGGGTATGTGTGACATACTAAGATCATCCTACACTCCTCAATTTCAGCATTCATGCATTCTCAAATGTCTCGAAAATGGAGATGATCAATCAAGTGAATCGAGAACCTGTGTGTCTCTACCATATGTTGCTTCCAGCTATGCCCGGACTAATCAAGTAGCTTTGAAGTTGGCAGACGTGATCAAACAGGTACTCATATTTTTGTCTTTCTTATGAAAGTTGTGGTCGTTCACTAACTTTTCATTTTGAACAGATGAAAATTATGTATGGAAAAGAACCAAACAATCAGTCCTTAATTTCTATGAACGATGGTTTTAATGTCCATAATGGGACCCCTCTTTGTGTTTACTTTGTCAATGGATCCTGCAATCGAGGCGATCAATGCTCGTTTTCTCATTCACTTCAATCAAAGAGAGCCACTTGCAAATTTTTCTTCTCTCTCCAGGTATCTATCTGGTGATGCTTGATAATTCAGCCAATTATACCAATCTTATTTCTGACCAACAAAATGCTTGAATGGTGATTACAATTATTAAAGACTGAAGATAATCGTTAGTTTTTGTGAATCCTATCAAATAAACTTTAGGCTTTTGCTTGTACGGGTCAGGAAAAATGAGAAATAAAAAAGACATGTGGAGAATGTAACATTGCTTTTCTCTTCTGAAGTTCTTCACGAAGATTCTGTTGGGGGTTTTCGTCTTCTTTTTTCCCCTCTCCCATAAAAAGCTCTAATAACATGACCTTTTTTGTATGGCAGGGCTGTCGAAATGGAGACTCTTGTTTCTTTTCTCATGATCAGAGTCCATCAGAAAGTTCTATTTCATTTAAATCAACTTTATGTTTGCCAGAAGATGATGGTGCTCATGCTTCAACGCTTGAAAAATATTTTCCTAAATCAGGTGGCTGCATTCTTGTTATGGATGACGCCGGGTTTCATTTCTCATCAAACTTGGCTCGCCACTGTGATCCATCCAAAATAATTTGTACAACTAACCTTTCACATTCAGATATCTATGATGCATCATTAAACGACGCAAGAAAATTCTGGGAACTTTCCCACCCTGATGAAACCATCATTTCCAGTGGGAAAAATCAAATTCCCTGGTATGATGTCAAATGTATATTGTGGTTTCCACGTTTCGCGAGTTCAAAGGAAAATCTGGACATAGAGAAGATCCTGTTGCAGAACTTCTTCGATCTTCTGGCCATCCGGATGTTGGCCGATGTGCTTCATGGGGTTCAAGTCATCCTCACCATGAACAACATCAGATTTTCGCAACTGCAGGTAATTTTCCTTCTTTTAAATGATGAAAAATGCACTCAGTTGGGGTATTATCATGATTGAAACTAGGTGATAATAAACATCTGAATGAATATTCTATCCTGTTAGTTGCCAATTACCGTACATTTGTGGTGATTTTGAAAGTACTTTGTTGGCATTATAATATAGGTTGAGAAGTTGGGGAGAGAGAGCTTTTTCTTTCTAACAGAGTCGTTTCCATATGACGAAACAAGCTTTGGAGAGTTGCCAGACAAGTTAACAACTAAAAAGGCGATGTTGGCGTCAAGGCCAATCTCCTATGTTTTCGACTTGCGACCACCTAGTAACGTCCAGTTTGGTAACTTTCGAGCAACACTTCGTCAATGCCTACACGATATCGAGAGAAGTAACCAGGAGATCTCACTGGTTCGTCCTCATTCTCATTGTTGAGTTAGGAAATTTATTTTTGTTTATAGCCATCTCCTTCATTCTACGTACATAAAGAAATGCCACTTAAATTATAGAAGACCAAGTGAAGTAAATGGCTTATTTCACATAGAACTTTGTCTGTTAGGAAAATCGATTGAAAGTAGAATGCTTATGATCAGTATGGCAATGTGAATAGTTTTGGAAATTGGGATTGGAGAAAGGAAAGTATTGTTATATGCTGCAAATGTTTATATATTCTATAGGAAGGGACGATAAATCCTTGTAAAAGTGAGTTTGGGATAACTTTTAGAATGATGATTTTTTTTTTGGTCCGTGTATATATTTTTGTTTTCTTTGCATTCGGCAAACATTTTGGAGAGGTTTTGAAATGTTTAATTGGTTTTGTTTTGGGCAGAACTGAACTCATTCCAAGAGATTTGTGAGATTAAGGGTCCGTTTGGAATACATTTCAATTTAAATGTTTTTCAAGAATGCATTTTTAAAAAAACATTTTGTATAAAAATTGTTTATAATCTAAACACTCATATGTTTGGTTGCATTTTCTATAAGTGTTTTTATACACAAGTTATTGTATGCTTAAAAAGTCTTTTAAAAAAAAGTTGGTTTCAAGTGTTTCTCTCAAAATGGTTTATTTATCAATCTCATTTTCTAATAAGTCATTTTTAGTGGTTGCCAAACACTAGAAATTTTTTCAAAATGATTTTTTACACTTGAAAAGTTAAACCAAACACACCCTTAGTATGTATGAAGGTTTTTTTTTTTTTTGGGACACTAAATAGTATGTATGAAGTTATTGCAATATGTTCCATGCATAATTTTACAGTTCAATTGTTCATCTTTTTTAATCATTTATTTCTCAGGTGGTTCAAAAATAGCTCTCTTTTATATCATAGAAATATCATGTCATCACCAATTCAAACGGAGGTCCAAATTACTACCTCAAAGATTAATGGTTCGATCTTCCATCTCGCAATTGTTGAACAAATATATATATCTCATGCCATCATTTAATTAGCGGTGGTAACTACGTGAACTTAACTAAATAGGATCATATTTTAAAATTAAAGATGTAATTGTAATTTTTTAAAGTATAAGTTTAAATTTTACTCAAAAAACATATAGGCCTAAACAAATACGACTAATATCTGTTATTAATTTTGTAATTTTACAAATAATAATAATAATAATAATAATTTAAAGTTGTAAGTTTGAATTTTGCATCCATAATCTAATATGATATTACGATATTTACTGTTTTTTTCCTTTCAAATATGTAAAAAATAAAATGGAACTTATTCTGCTCAAATCACCCAAGAAATTGGATGTTTAATTGAAATTTGAATGAAATTTGAAATTTACCGAACATCAGGAATGGAATTATGGAAAATAATTACAATTTTTTAAAAAGACATTAGATTCAAGTATTTATCATGGTGTATTTTTTTACCATATTTTTCCATAATTGCACTTTATGTAATTTGCAGGACTTGATTTTGTCTACTTATATTTGGTTTTCTTTTGAATTTTTAATGTAATTATATTTAGATTTGATTCATTCCTTTTCTATTTATTTTTATTTTTATAAGTTAAATATATTTAAATAAAATAGACACATTAATATGTTTGGTTTTCTAATATAAATTTGTTTCCTTCTCGGTAGACAAAAGGCACGATAAAATAAAGTAAAGAAGATTGACAAGATATTTAGATGAAGTAAAGTGTTACATGTAACCTTCTTTTCTTGAAAATAAATAAAAGAACTATATCAGCTCACTTTAAAAGACCATATTACTTTATTTTATCTAGCTCCACCTCATTTTGTTTTTTGTTTTTTTAGAAGAATTTTGTTTTTTGTTTGCACATTATTTTAAATAAAATGTTAATGACAAAAACTACCTACATTTACCTCTCAAACTTCAAACGCATAACTCAAACTTTGTAAAACTCAAAAATCAAATGGATAAAAATAAATGAATAAATAAATAATTTTATGGGTTTCATAATCAACAAATAAAAATCTAAATAAAAAAATCAAAAAGTTGTGTGAACTAAAATTATAATCTAGATTCCTTTAATAATCATTTGATTTTGAGTTTTTAAAAATTAAGTTTATGAATACTAATTCCACCCATAAGTTCAAATATATAATTGAAGCTATCTATACTCGCATCTTTATAAGTCACAAAACTGTTACATTTTCATTTTCCTATTTAGAGAAAATTCCAAGTACTATCACAACACATACTCCTATTCATTATTCATTTTTGTCAACATGTGGGATGAGAGATTTGGACCTCTGACATCTTGGTCGAGAGTATAAAATTTATATCAGTTGAGCTATGCCTTTGTTGGCCTTCCATTCATAATTTGACACGTTATTAAATGATATATTAATTTATTTTAGGGATCCTATACCATTCTTAAACATTGCTATTATGATAGTTGATAAACAATAAATGCATGTAGTATGTAAATTTTTTTCAATACTTATGTAATACTAGAAATTTTCATTTTCTTTTCTTTAATTAGATGTGCAAAATTAAAATTTATAATACTACAATACGTTTCAAGAAAAGGAATCCACTGATTTTTTTTTTTTTTTTTAGAAGCTTAAAAAGGTGTCACAAGAGGACTTCCGGTGGGGGAAAAATCCTAGTATTACGGTAGTACATACTCCATCCATTCAGCATTTAATGATCATTTAATAATATAATATTTTATTCAATGGGATCCACATCATTCTTAAATGATTCTTTCATGGCAATCAATGAACGGAGGTAATATGAAAAATTTACTACCGTAGTACTAGAAATTTTCCCCTCTACCTGCGAAGTTTTGATTAGATCCGGTGCATTAGTGATCGATTTTTTTTTAAGAGGTCGAGAGTGAGGTCGAGAGATATCCTAGTTGTACGTATTTGAACTTTAACTATAAATAGAACCACTCACACGGATCTTCGAGATTCGAGGGAATTGGACTCGCACAGTACCATCTCCTTCTCCCTCTGCTTCTGAAAAAATCTCAACAATTCTCCTTCTGCAACTCCGATTCAATCATGGCTTTCAATCTCTAAAACAATTTGTTCATCTTTCAATTCTTCCCCCATTTCAAATACCCACTTAAGCTCACTTACCCATGTCTCGCAGAGCCCTAGATTCCCGCCAATCGATTGACTCCTGCACTCTCAAGCTCCATGGTTGGAGACCCTTCCAGCTCCATTCTGCCTCCAAAACCCTAGATTCCGATGCCCATAGCTCGGCGCCCACAAGCGCTAAACCCTACTACTACTCGTCCAGTGGGCTTCACACCAAGCGCCCTTGTCTATCCGATCGAACTACCTCGTTCAATGTCGACGCCATCGACATGTCGAGGCTGAGTTTGATCGACGACGACAAGCCTTCCATTGCCGCAGGGTGTTACACTCGGCGGAGCTTCCGATTGATCGCTAGGAAGCGGCGGCGGCGTGGATCGAGGTCGGTTTCTGGGCGGAGTAGCGATCGGAGTGGGACGAGGCGGTGCTGCTCTGTTGGGGCTTCGGCGGCTCATGGGACTTGCTCGGATTTCCCTGTGGCGGTTGGGACTGATTCGAGTGGGGAGCTGTTTCTGAATGGGGATGCGAATTGGTCGTCGGATGTGAGTGAAGCGAAGAATTCGAGGAGGGAGAGAGAGGAGAAGGATCATTTGGGTGGTGGGTTTTGTTCTAATGGAGGTTTTGATGCTCAGGGGAACGAGTCTGGGTATGGAAGTGAACCTGGTTATCGTGGAGATGGTGAATTTGGGTATGGTGATGAGATCGATGAGGAGGATGAAGATGCCAGATTGTTGCTGTGGGGTGAACGACTGGGAGGAGGTTCGTGTTCTTCTTCTTCTTCTCATCTTAACAGTTCACATTGTTAATCATAACGGTTGAAGTATAAATTGAGTCTCAGAGTTTTATATGTTGATGATCTGGGGTTTAGAAGCACTGAAAGTTTGGTAACACGTCGGAAGATACACTTGTTGGACACGCATCTGACACTAGATGAATTACAAGTTAATACACATCATAAATAGATACATATTAATATAGGACCAAAGTAATAAATTTCAAGAGCTACGGTACATTAATCTCATTTCTTTAATCATGTAAATGTATAAATTTGTTGACTTCGAATTTTCTTTTAGTATAAAAATGATATTCAATTAAAAAAAAATGAAGTGTCACCTGTTTCGGATCTTCTTGGATGTTGGGGTTTATATTTAGTAAAAGATGAACTTAATTAGGCTTCTATGGTTTCTATCTTATGAACTAAATAATGGATGGTTTTATGTAGAAATATCCAGGAGTTTGATACAATACTAAAAAGTAAGAATATTGCACATGCCATTGTCTAATTGTAGCCAATATTTGTCTAATATGTCACATCAATATTTAGTTAAGGATCTTTACAACAAAGACCATATGAATTATTCAAGTTTAAAGATGTAATTGAAACTTTTTAGAGTTTAAAATGGATCAAATAGATACAGTCGTCAAACTTTAGAAACTAAGTTGTAATTTAATTCAACCGGACTATACTTGAAGGGTTATTTTAAAACATTTTACTTTGTGGGGGAAAACTTACGGATGAGGGAAATATAACACCTTGATGGACAAGGTTCATGGCACCTAGCTTCTAGAATTGTAACTAGTTTGTAAAACTTGTCCCTGAATTTAGTTGCTTTATGAACCTCTGATCTAACAACTTCATGTTTCACTTTCACCTTTGCATGTGAATGAAAGCTTCATGTCTGATGACATTAAAGTGTGTTCTTATTCTGGTTCAGTTGGCGGGTTTGTTTAGAAAGATAGTGCAACATGTGACCAAAACCGTGGTGTGTCCTTTGTACTTAAGATCATAGATCCTTGAAAACGACTATTTTGGGTTCAGATCCACTGTAGAATTAAGGTGTTAGAGATAAGATGATTTATGGTCGTAGTATTTTTTTTTACATTTGTGATTCATGATTCTTTATACCTGTTTTGGACATGGACTTAATCTGATCTAGGCATTTATATCATTGTGTTTCAACTATGCTTTCAATTTTGATTCTCTTAAGAAGCTACAGTTTATGTCCTAGACTAGAATCCATTGAAAGATGAGAAAATGTTCTAACATACTAAATGCAGCTGTCTGCTCAATTAAAATTTAAATGCCTCTTGGCTGTTGTTAGAACATCCAAGTTCATTTTACTGTCTTCTATTTAATCTGTTTTTAATTGATTAATCTGCATTTCATGCCCTCCTTCTGCCCAAAAACAACCTGTGGCGTCGTTGGATTCTGAATTTCTGATATGCACATACAGTTCCCTTTTTAGTTTTTCTGGTTCTTCATCTAAGTTACAGATGATTGATATGATTGCATCCTATGCACAGATTCTAGAATGGAAATTGTAGGAGAGAACACATTTGCAGATCAGAAATCACACCATAGATGTCGTCGTAAGAAGCACGAATGTAGAATGGTTGATGCCCTGAGATGAAGCAAACATCGAAACCAGGCGATGAACACTGTGAATACTCCTGATGCTGATGGTCCCTGCCTGCTGGTATGTCTCTGAGACCTGGAATTTTGAACTGCGAAGCAAAGGTTCCCCAGTTTTGAGTGTGCTTAAATTGCAGTTTACAGCATCTGGATTTCTCTTTCATATTTTGTGGATAGATCGACTGCTGGTATGAACTCTTGCATCTACAGGGAAGAAAACATAATCCCACTGTCAACTTATCTTGAAATTTTCTCAGCTTAAGAAGTTTCACTTTCAACTGAACTCTTTTGTATCTGTCTTTGACAGAGCTGTGAAAAAGGTTTTAATGCTTCTTAAGTCAACTTAGTAAATACAACTTTTGAGCCTTGACCACTGCTTCTCTTTTGATCTTTGTGCTTTAATGTTATTTCGACCTTGGCCCCTATATTTTCAATAGATTTTATTATGGTCCCAACTGTTAGTTAAAGTTAACCAGTTGATTACATGGTATGGCCGAGTTGATTACATCTTTTATACTACATAATTCGAATAAACCTACATTTATGTGATAAAATATAGTGGAAAAAAAATCAATTTTGACTTTAAACTTATCAGCTTGTATCAATTTGGATTCTAAATTTAAATAAGTGTTAGAAATTTTTACCCTCGGTTCAATTTTTGCTATTATCTTTTTTATTCCATTACTTCTCTCTCCAATATTAGGTTAATCTCAAAATTTAAAGAAATTTTATACTTGTGTGAAAATTATGCATCAACGATTCTAAAATGGAATTTTCATGGATGGTCTAAGTTGATTTACTTATAAAAGTTCCGGGTTTTAATTAATGCAATTATTAATTTGGACCTTTAAGTGATACATTCCTCAAAGTTGAGGGGCATAAATTGTTTTTTTTTTTCTTTAAAACAATCTTAAACTTTGAGAGACAACCGATATGAACCTTAGGGTTTAAGTCAATAATTTATTTATGTGAGGCCAAAAGATCAAATTTTCATCCTCACATTATATTAAAAAAAGAAATTTAGAGACCAAAAGAGAGACGAAAATGGATAATTTAATTGTTTGTAACATAATTTAATGGATGACTAACGTGAATCTAGTTCAACTGATATAAAACTTGTACTATTAATTTAATTAATAAGTTAGATTCTTTAATCCCAAATCGTCGTTGAACTCAAAAAAAAAAAAAAAAAAAAAGAAAAAAAAAAGAAGGTACTTGATTGAAACGACGTCGTTGCCTATTGAGGGCTTCTTTGCTGTGAGGAAGCACAGAGACTAATTTCAAGAGGGATGATGAAAGGGGAAGTTCTAAGCGCCTACAGAGCGTTGCTCAGGGCAACCAAGAAATCCTTCGCCGGCGACACCTTGATGCTGACGGAGTCCGCCGCCGAGGTCCGCCGGAAGTTCGAAGAGAGCCGCCATGTGACCTCCGAGGCCGAGATTCGCAAACTGCTCGAAGAAGCTCGTGAGGCTTCCCATTTCATCTCCAACATGATCGTTCAGGCCAAGCTCACTTCTCGCGGCGGCTACGGTATTCTACCTCGTTCTTTTTCACTTTTCAATTCATTTACGATATTCCTGAAACCAACAACTAATCAAACACTTGGCTAACTGAATCGCGAATTCGAAACGAATGCATTGCAGCCCACATGTTTGATAAAATGCTTCACCCAATTTCTTCGGCTTTTTATTTACTGAAAGCTAGTGGGTTCATAGAGAAACACTATAAACTACTGTGGACACTTCTGGGGTTATTTGGTTCTTCATTTTACTAGGCCGGAGTTCATGAAGCCTTGGGTTAGGAATTGAGAATGTGTAAACTGTGTCTGTATCGTGCGAATGAATAGGTTTTAGAAACATAAGTTTGTGTAATCTGGATGTTTGTTTACTTAACTTGGATAGCAGTGTTGTTTTTTCTTTTTTGAGTTCAATAAAGAGCGGAAGATCCGAACTTCATACCTTCAAAGGAGACTATCATCAATGCCTTGACCCATTGAGGCATGCTCAAGTTGGATGGTGTGTTATTAACAAACTCATATATGAAACATAGGTTTATTTCTAAACTTTGAATTATACAAATGTATCCCGTGAATCAAATACCACCTACAATGTCAAACTTCCTGAAAATGCCTTTTTTGTTCCTTATAAACGAAGTCTGTGAGAGCCTAAAATATGAGTTTTGGGTTTTGCTGCAGAAATGAAGCCGAGTAAAGATCATGCTGGTGCAACACTCGAAGTTCCTTCTGAAGAACTTCTGCGCAAATGTAGATGAGGAGATGAAACGATGGATGCTGAATTTCTCTGCCATAATTGCTTTAAATTTCACTTTCAGCTATTTGCTTCACTAATCAGCATTTTGCTCTTGATCTTTGATGAACTTGAAACATTTTTCTGTTTCCTTTCGTCGTTTCATTGATCTGTGCTCGGTTAAATGTACTTGGTTGCTATGGTTCTTGCATTGGGGCCAATGAAAGTCCCAACCTTGAGAGAATGAAAATTTTCCAGGAATACATAAGTTGTTTTTATCTTACCTAAGTTGAGTTGTAATTCTTTTCAAAAAAAACAAAAGTTGAGTTGTAATTCACTTAGACGAGATGGCTTCAAAATTTGTCGAACTAGCCATGTGGGTCGAGTGACTTCTAATCTCACCTAGTTTGACTACTTAAGCGAGTGGTTTCACCCAATTAAATTAATATAGATAGAGTGACTTCTGGTCTCACCTAGTTAAATTACAATTCACTTGCATAAGTGGTTTCTCGTTTGAATTTTGTTTAGGCTACTACTGTTTATGCTTTACTTTAACGTCCTCAGAACTACTTAATTTGTTATGCTTGGACAACGACGTTGCATGAATTATTTTTAAATCACAAGGGCCCTCGCCCTTAGCCTGGGAGGATCAAGGATGAGTTTGTTGTTCTAATAAACTTCTTCCTACAATGGAACTTGTGAGAGTCCTCCTTTCTTTCTTCTTCTCATTCTCTTTTTTAGGTTTTCCCCCTTCATTTCTTTCCTTTGTTCTGTTTGTTTGGTTCTTTTTTTCTATTTATTTTTCCCTTCTAATTTAGTAAGTGCTCTTTCATTGTAGGTGTGGAAAAAAAAAACCAAATATATAATACATTGAATTAAATCGAAGTAAACAAAACCAATATTATTGCTTATTATTATTTTAATTATTTGTTTATTATAAATATCACTATCAGTAGTTATTACTTATTATTAGGTCCTTGTTCGTTAAGACTTATTTTATTTTAGTTCTTGTATGTTGGTTAATTGTTTTAATTTTTAGCTATTTGCTTCACTAATCAACATTTTAATCTCGTCCTTCGAAGAATTGAAACCTTCTCCTATTTCCTTTCATTTATTCGTTGCATATCTATATTTATTTGTGCTTGGTTAAATATTTGTGGTTGCTATGGGCCCGTTTGGTAACGTTCTCGTCTCTTGTTTCTTGTTTATCATTTTTTAGAAACACTCCCAAAATTTGTATAGAACTTTTGGGAACAACTAAAACTAGTTTCTCCTTTTTTGTTCTTGTTTCCAATTTTTTCCAAACATAAATAAGAATATAGATTTATTATTATTGAATGTATAGGTGTTAGGGGGGACGGTTTGGATATTGAAAAAATCTCAAACTAGGGGTCTTCGTTTTCTCTCTGAGAAGCGGTAGACGACAGCAGCCTTGGTGCTGATCTGGGCGGTTCATCCGCTACTTTGGAGTTTCAGTTATCTGATTTTCACGAATCCGAGTTGCTAATAACAAACAAGGAAGAAACGAATGATATTACCAAACAACTGGGTGCTATGAGTGTAACAGAGGCGGAAAGAGCTTGTGTGTATCACCTGCGGGAAGGAACAGTAGATGAGTCCAGACGTAAATTGGAAAATGCTATTGTCTGCAAAGTGTTCACAAACAAGAAGATCATACCAGAAATGTTCAGTTCGAAAATGCCAAAAATTTGGGGCCAAGAGCAAACAAGAATTTCTTGTGTGGGGTTCAATGTGTTCCTCTGCAAATTTAGGAACGCTAGAATTAAAACTAAAATCGTAGAGGATGGGTCGTGGTTCTTCGATAAAGCGATGATTCTAATGGAGGAACCAAAAGGAGATGATTGCGGCGAGGAAATGGAATTCAGGTATGTCTCTTTCTGGATTCATTTTCATAAACTTCTTTTCGCTTGTTTTTCCAGGGAAGCGGGAAAGGAAATTGGAAGCTTGCTGGGAAAAGTCGAACATATTGATTTCGAAGAAGAGAAAGAACAATACTAGAGCAAAACGCTAAGAATAAAGATCCAAGTCGAGGTACAATCGCCGCTAAAACGTGGTATATTCTTAAAGTCTGAAAAAGGAGGATCCAACAGGTGGATTAAAATTACTTATGAAAAACTGTCGGATTTCTGTTACGGGTGTGACTTATTGGGGCATACGATTAAAGAATGTGTGGATGATTGTGGGACTAAGGAAGAAGATCTCCCATATGGGCCATGGTTACGAGAACCAACGAAATTGATGGGTTACAATTATTCTCCACCACGGGAACACAAGGATTTTCATGGCAGGGGTAGAGGAGGAGGAAGAGAAGGGGGAAGGGGAAGCTGGCGGCATTTTGTTGTTGATGAGGAGGAAGCAACTAATCATGGAGAGTTCACAAGACAGCGGACGGATTCTGACGATGGTCAGCCGACAAACGTCAAACCCACATCGAAAAATGGTTGGAGCACCGACCAGAGTTCTGTAACGGCGAGGACGGCAACGACTAGTCTGATAGTTAAGGAAAATGCGGATAATCAGGGTCAAGACAATGAACTGAATATGGAGACTATGGCGGTGATAAATGCTGATTTACAAGGTAACAAAAAGGGAAAAGAATCAGCCGAAGATATTGGGGATTTATCTCTTCCATTAATGGAAATTGACCATGCTAGGGACGAAGTAAATGTGGGAGCCGCCTCAGGTCAAAAGCTAGATAATAATATACAAGCTGAAGGGGCCCAACTAAAAAAATTAATTCCTGAAGCCTATGGAGAAGAAGTTAGGGTCGTTGGCCCTAAACTAAAAAACAGCACATTGATGGTTGAGGTGCCGAGAGATCTAAAACTGGAAGGGATCTCTCAGCAGTTTTTTACGGAGCATAAGAGCGGAAGCAGTAAGGCTAAAACCTGGAAAAGATTACAAAGAATGAATGATATTGAACATGGGCAGGAGGATTTTGAATACAAAAAGGAGGCAGTGGCTGGTAAAAAACACAATATTAAGTTTGAGGAGGAGGGATCAAGTAAGAAGAAGGTGGTGGTTTCTGTTGAACAAATCTTTGCAAGATCGGTGAAGGCTGTTGAGCAGCCCCGCCGGACACAATGAAAATATTAAGTTGGAATGTCCAGGGGTTGGGGAACCCCAGGACATTCAGAGCTCTACGGTACCTAATCCGTAGTCATCTTCCCCAAATGGTGTTCTTGATGGAGACAAGGTTAACAAGAAGTAGAGGAGAGAGTCTTAGAAGAGATTTGGATTTTGATTCTGGGTTAATTGTCCCCTGTGAGGGATTGATCGGTGGTTTGATTTTACTATGGAAGAAAGATACTGACGTTACTATTCGATCTTATTCGAAAGGGCATATTTATGCGGTCATTAGAGAAAAAGATTGGCAGTGGAGATTTTCAAGAATCTATGACAATCCCAACAGGAACTTGCATCACACCACGTGGACGTTGTTGACTCGTCTGAAGAACAGCTATACCCTCCCTTGGATTTTAGGGGGGACTTTAACGAAATTACTAGCCAAAATGAGAAAAAAGGGGGGCGGATGAGGGCAGAATCGGATATGCAAGAATTTAGAGACATTATTGATCAATGTGAGGTTCATGATCCTGGGTACATTGGGGCTGACTTTACGTGGTGTAACAACCCTCTAAACAGCGAGACGATCTGGGAGAGGTTGGACCGTTTTCCTGTTGAATTTCGCAATGCAAGATAAGTGCAACTACTTTAAAGTTTTCCACCTACCTTTTATTGCGTCGGACCACAGGCCGATCATGGCTGAATGGCTTAAGGATAAAAATATCCAAAGGAAAAATGGGATAGTCTTCCCTAGAAGATTTGAAGAGATGTGGGTGAAGTACGAGGAGTGTAGGGATATTGTTCGTAGTGTTTGGTAGGACCGTGGTTATAATAGTACTGATTCGATGATGAATAAAACTAGGATTTGCCTCAAGAGGTTAGGAAACTGGAGCCGTTACAGGTATGAAGGATCTATTAGGGGGCGATCTCTAGGAAGGAGAAGGAGATCCAACATTTAGTCAACAAAAGAGATATGGATAGCATGAGAATGACCTGGGAAAAGGAAAAAGAATTGGAAATGCTTCTAGAAGATGACAAAATCTACTGGAAATAGAGAGCTCGCGAGGAGTGGCTGAAATGGGGGGGATAGAAACACGAAATGGTTCCACATAAGAGCTAACCAGAGAAGGAAAGTGAATAGGATCAGGGGCCTGTTTGATGAGAGGAATGTGTGGACAAAAAAGGAGGTTGAGTATATTGCTACCCACTATTTCCAAAACTTATTTAATACATCTACACCTGATATAGAAGCGGTGGATCATGTGGTTGAATCTATTCCAACTAGTATTACTGAGGACCTGAATAATGATCTTTTAAAAGAGTTCACAAAAGAAGAGGTCATTGCAATAGTAAAGAGTATGGCTCCTACAAAAGCTCCGGGTCCAGATGGAATACAGGCGATCTTCTATCAGAAGTACTGGGACATAGTCTGTGAAGATACGTGCAACTTCTGTTTAAGGGTCCTTAATGATGGGGCTGCAATGAGTCAGGTTAATAGTACCTATATCGTGTTAATTCCAAAAGTTAAAGACCCTAAAAATATGAAGGACTTCAGGCCCATTAGTCTATGCTCAGTTTTGTATAAAATCATTGCTAAGACGTTAGCTAATAGACTGAAGAAGGTTCTTGACAAGATTATATCCCCCAATCAATCAGCTTTTGTCCCGGGCCGTTTGATTACTGATAATGCCATAGTGGGGTTTGAATGCATCCATGTCGTCAAGAGTAGAAGACTGGGGAAGGTTGGATATGCGGGGCTCAAATTAGATATGAGTAAAGCCTATGACAGGGTCGAATGGATTTACATCCGAAAGGTTATGGAAAAAAATGGGGTTCAGTAATACGTGGATCAACCTTATCATGGGTTGTGTAGAATCTGTTAGCTTTCAAGTTCTACTGAATGAGGCGCCATGCCCTGTCTTCAAGCCAACAAGTGGGCTCCGCCAGGGGGATCCTTTATCTCCATATTTTTTTCTCATTTGTGCAGAAGGGCTTTCGTGCCTTTTAAATGGTGCAGAGAGAAACAAGGATATCACATGTTTGAGTATCACTAAATATTGTCCTTCTATCTCACATTTATTTTATGCAGATGACAGTCTTTTGTTCTTTAAAGCTTCTAATAAGGATTGCAGGTCAGTTAAAGGGATCCTTGATAGTTATGAAAAGGCGTCGGGATAAACGGTAAACTATGAGAAATTTATGTTTATGGTGAGCCCAAACACAAGTATGAAGATGATTCATCACATAAAGGCTACTCTAGGGGTGACTCACATGGACACATTAGGGCAATATCTAGGCCTCCCTAGCTAAAATGCATGAAGCAAACAGGAGATTTTCAACCATATCAAAGATCCGGTGTGGAAAACGCTTCAAGGCTGGAAAGGGAAATTCTTCTCCATGGATGGAAGGGAAGTACTCATTAAAGCAGTGGCCCAAGCCATTCCTAATTATGCTATGAGTTGTTTTAAGTTTCTGATTACCCTTTGTAATGAGCTTAATTCTTTGTATGCTAGGTTTTGGTGGGGAAGCTCAGAGGAAAGACATAAGATCCATTGGCAAAGTTGGAAGAAGCTCTGCGAGAATAAAGCCCTAAGCAGCATGGGATTCAAGGATCTCACCATATTCAACCAAGCAATGCTAGCAAAGCAAAGCTCGAGACTTCTTAAATATCCTGACAGTCTTATGGCTAGGGTACTTAGAGGTCGATATTATAAAACAGGGAACTACTTGAAAGCAGAGATTGGCAACGACCCTTCTTATGTCTGGAGGAGCTTACTTTGGGGTCGGGAGTTATTCAAGAAAGGCTTCCGGTGGAGAGTTGGAAGGGGGGTCAGCATTGAGGCCTATTCCGATCCTTGGATTCCTAGAGATGGTCCATGTAATCCGATTGCCCCTCATCAATATACCAGAAACCTTACGGTGGCTAATCTTATAAATGGGAATGGGACTTGGAACGAGCGTTTGGTTAGAGATCTCTTCATCGAGCAAGATGCTGATGCGATTATGAATATCCCCCTCAACCCACAACAGCATGAGGATGGTTTTATCTGGCACTATGACCCTAAAGGGCTCTTCTCAGTAAAAAGCGCATATCGCTTGGGGATGCAATTTCAGTGTCAATCTATGGCCTATGTTTCAAATCACCGTCACCAAGTATCCTTCTGGAAAAAGTTTTGGAAAATTCCTCTTCCTTCAAAGATTAAGATTTGTGGTTGGAGAATTTACAAGAATATCCTTCCTACGTTATCTAATCTGTACACTAGAGGAATTGATCTAAATACTTTGTGTGTTTTGTGCAGGGATAAGAGGGAAACGGTCTCACATCTGTTTTAGGGGTGTAAAATAACAAAAGGTCTGTGGTTGAAATATTTTCATCCTTCTGACTTAATCTGTTTGAATGGCAGGGAAGACTGGGCTCCTATGGACTATCTAGACAGCATTTGGATGAATTCAAATTCGGGAGTGAGGGAGCAGGGCAAAATGTGCAGGAGCATGATCCTATGTTGGCAGATTTGGACTTACAGAAACCAAGTTCATCATAGCAAGCATCAACCAAATATCAGAACTCTTCAGTCTCAAATTGACAAATACATGGAAGAGTTGCTAGGGAAGGAAGAAACGAACCAGGAACCTACCCATTCTGCTTCGACCTCCTTGCATCCAAGCATTTGGGTCAGACCTCCGAGTGGGATGTGGAAACTCAACTGTGATGCGCCTTGGCCCGAAGAGTTTAAACGTGGCGGGATCGGCTGGGCGCTCCGGCAATCGAATGGTCTTCTTCTTTACGCTGGCCCTCGTGCGATTTCAAGGCCGTGGAAGGTTCTGTGGCTGGAAACGTTGGCGGTCTACGAAGGTCTCAAGGCCCTGTTGAACGAGTCTCCTCTGGTTCAGATTGAAACAGATGCCCTTCAGGTGGTCCATCTCCTAAACGGTCGTGAGGAAGACGAAATAGAAGTGAAACTCTTCATTGATGAAACCAAATCCCTAATGGCTGTACGGTAGATCGAAAGGGTATATCATGTTACTAGGACTCGTAACCAACTGGCACACAACTTGGCCAAACAGGCGTGCGTGAGTGGGTGTTCAGATAGCTGGGCCCACTCCTTTCCATATTGGCTTCTTAATCTAAATTTAGCAGATATTGGTGGATTTGATGCCAACAGTGGGGTCCTGTCCCACAACCAATGGTGTCCTTTTTTTTAATTTTAATGAAGTATTTCTTTCTAAAAAAAAATGTATAGGTGTTAGGGTCATGAAATTCTATTTTTCTTTATTAAAAATGAAGAAACGAAAACAAGAAACGAGAACGTTACCAAACGGGTCCTAAGGTTCTTGTGTTGGAGCTATAGAAAGTTGCAAAAAAAAAAAAAAAAAAGTCTGTGTACAGTGTATTGGTATGTAGCTATTTTTTTCAAAGTTAAGAAACTAAAATAGACATTTCAAAAGTTTGGAGACTAAAATGAAACAAATTTGACAATTCAAAAACCAAAATAGACATTTTGAAATCTCATAGACCAAAATATAACAAAAAAAAATAAAAAAAATCAAGGATCAAAATGAAATTTAAACAAAAAATATTTTAAATATACGCTACTTAAATTAGGGAATGTACAAACTCTTTCAATGAAATGCAATTATGTTGGGTGGACTCTATCCATTAAATAGGGGCATATACAATTACAAACTCCTTCGTGGTCCAACGCTTATGTTGTAGCTATGATTTGTTAAGGCATCACATGTAGCACAATAGGACTATGGTGGTGCGGTGTCATCGGAGTTGTATAAAATGTGACATGTTAGGGGTAGGTGTAAACCATGACGACACGCTATCTATTGCACATTTCCTATATTGGTCGTGTTTTGTGTTAACTTTGACTAGGGACCACGAATTTGAATGATATTATGCTCACTTAGTCAGTTGGGCTCAATTCAAATGTTGAGATGCCTACCATCTAGCTAGGTGACTTCTTTTCTCACCTAGATCGAGTGTGACTCACTTAGACTAGACATTTCATTTAATTGACCATTTGAGACAAGTAGCTGTTGGTCTTACTCACTCAGGTTGAGTGATCAACTGGTTTCTAGTTTTACGTAGTTAGATCTAATTTCCTCAAACTTGCTAGACGGTTCATCTAATTGACTATTTTTAATTGGAGACTTATTAGAGTCAAATTACAACACTTGTTTAAGTCCAGTATCGGACTTGATGAAATTGAAAATTTAAGTTGAAAATTGATACACCATGATAAGTTTGAGGAAATTTGTTGTTGTCAATAATAATAAGAAAAAAAAAATCAATTTATAACATAAATCTAATCTATATCAATTTTCATTCTAAACTTTTAATTTCATTCATTTGAACCTTAAACTTGAACAAATGCTACAATTTTTGCTAAATCCTTCACTAATTATAATAAAAAGAAAAAACAAGTAATAATTTCTCAAAACTCTTAAATTTCTACCAAGATTGAGCTTGATTAATACACAAATTGATAATTCAATAAATCTCCAAAAACTCACCAATTTTAACAAAATAATAATAATAATAATAATTTTTCTTTCATGTTTTATCAATCTCATACAAAATATATATTTTATAATTCATTAAACACACTCCAAGACATTCGTTTTTTAACGAACTTTGAATTGAATTGAAACTTGTAAGAGACATGACTTTTTTTTTATTCACCCAAAAAGTCTCGTATCGATGAAGATAATTGTCATCTTTTATATATCCATGATCCTTCTCTTGTCTAACCAATATGGGATTTTGGTTGCACTCCCAAAAGAATTATAATTTATAAAAAAACTTAAAAATTGCAAACATTTATTCAAGTTTAAGGTAAAAATTGCACCGTAATATTTGATCAACTTATAAGTTACCTCAACGAGTAAACCAGGGTAAAAGAATACTCTTTTTTTTTTTCAAAAAAAAAAAAAAGAATAATTTTTATATATTTTTTTAATTTTCCTTTTTCCAACAATGATAACTCACCGCCAGTTCTGTAATGGCACTTTCGAAAATAAACTCTCTGTTTTGTGTTTTCATAATCTTCACAAAACCCTAAACCCTTGCCTTCCCATCGTCCTCTAGAATTTTACGGACGCCGACCCGTCGTCTCTTCTTTTCGTCGTCGCCGCCTCCGCCACCGCCACCGCCACCACTCTTGAATTGCGTCGCTGTGCTCCGCTGTTCGTCGTTCGTGTCTCTCTTTCTGTTGATCGGTTTCTGGACCGATTTGAATCCAAACCGGTTCGGTCCTCCTCCACAATTCGGCTCTGTGATCGAACCGATTTTGGCTTCCGCCCCTTTAATTTTGTTCCTTAGGGTTGCCAATATGTGTGTTTGATTTTGGAGAGTGCAGGAGTTCTTCACCAGCAAGCTTCTGAAACTTTCCCTTTCACAATTCTTCTAGCAAGCAATGGCTCGTATTGGAAACGTAAGAACACCTTCACAATCCTTTTGCTAGTTCTTTTCGCTTGTAGCATCTTTCTTGTCGAGAATGGACTGAACGACCATCTGGGTTTTGTTTTGTTTTTTTTTTTTTTCTTTTATTTTCATTGTTTTTGTTGTTAATTGATTGAAACAGAAGAAGAAGAGGTTTGTGAAGCCGATTACAGTTAAGAAACAGCCTAATGTGGATCATGTTACTGGGGAGAAAATCCCGAAGAGTTTTGTTTTTTCTAGAGGGAAGTTGCCTGGTCCGCTTAAACAACTGCAAATGGATTTGAGAAAATTGATGCTTCCTTACACTGCTCTCAATCTGAAGGTAAACGTTTATTGTTATTTCTTCTTAGTAGTGACTGAAACTTTTTTTATATATATATATTTAGATTTGATGCTCTGTGCTGATTGCTGAAATAAGTTTTTGAGATATATGGAACTTTTAACGTACCAGGGGAAAAGTATTTTTCTTATTTATGTGTGTTGCTTTTGCAGGAGAAGAGACGGAATAATCTTAAAGATTATTTGAATGTTGCTGGGCCTATGGGTGTTACACATTTTCTTATACTCTCCAAAACTGAAAGTGCACCATATTTGCGAGTTGGTAGGACCCCTCAGGGACCAACTCTTACCTTCAAGATAAACTCATATTCACTTGCAGTGGACATTGCTCAATCACAATTGCGCCCAAGGTGCCCAAAAGACCTTTTCAAGAATCCCCCTTTGGTAATAGTCCTCTCTTGCCTTGTATACTCATGTTACTTTTGGTATTTATCTTGGTAGCTTTACTCTAAAATACCCAAAGAGTCCATGTTCTCACTTCTATAGAGGTAAAGCAAATGCCTCTGTGTGAGGTTCTAGGTGTTATAGTGTGCTGATTGATGAGCTATTGGAAAAGTTTTGACAGTTATGATTAGCATCTCTCTCCCTCTCAGAGTAAGAAACCGAACTTTCATTGAAAATAATGAAAGAATACAAGGACGTACAAAAAAATAAGCCTGAAAGAAATAGGAGTTGCCACTAACTACACAAAAGGACTCTAATCCAAAAGAACAATATCAAGACCATAATTACAAAAAGGCCTAGTGGCTGGCGCCTACAAGGAACCATTAAATCTAACAATCTCCCAAATCTCTTCACCCAACTTCTCTTTCTCCCTAAAAATCCTACTATTTATCCAAAGTCAAATACCCCACAAGACACCGAAGAAGCTAGCCTGCTACAACATTTTGCCACTCTCTCTAAAAGGGAGAATTCAAAAGCACCTCATCCAACAAAGACCATCTATCTCTACTACGCACCCAACTAATAACGAGCGTACTTCTCCAACGACCCTAAAAGTGGTTTGCAAATTGGCGCTCCCATAGCAAATGATTTAGGTCCTCCTCATGTCTCCTACAAAGAAGGCACCATTGCCATACAAAATTAAGGAAGGATGTCTTTGAACACGATCCAAAGTGTTAACCCTTCCAAGTGAAACTTGCTACGCAAAAATCTTCACCTTCTTAGGGATTTTAATCTTCCAGAAAGAGGAAAAAATAGAAGCTGCAGGTGTGGCTAATGAGGCACGAGGGAGGACAAAGATTGGAAAAAATTTAGCTTCTTTCTCTCATGTCACTCTTGGTTTGTTTCATAAGAAATTTCAATATACTACGTTTTCCAAAGTACAAAGCTAAAAGAGCCTTTTTGAAAAAAACATGATGACATATTTGATTTACTGCGCTTATGCACAATTAACTAGGTGAATCATTCAGAGAACTTTCTTTTATTGGCAGATTGTGCTTTCTGGTTTTGGGACTGGAGATCAGCATCTGAAGCTCACTACTATAATGTTCCAGAACATATTCCCAGCTATTGATATAAATACAGTGGGTTTTCTTTTAATTCAATTGAATGTTCAGACTGACAAGATTCTGTTTTCAATGTCAACATCAATTTAATTTCTATGTATCAGGTTAAGCTTTCATCATGTCAGAGAATTGTGTTACTTAATTATAACAAAGACACAAAGCTCATTGATTTCCGACATTATTCGATCAGATTACAACCTGTTGGTGTAACCCGTAGACTTAGAAAGTTTGTTCAGAATCATCAAGTTCCTGATCTAAGAAATCTTCAAGACGTGAGCGATTTTGTCACAAAGTAAGCTTTGTCTTTATGTTATTCACTTTTTTTTTTTTTTTAATTGCAACTTCTGTTTGGAGATTTAGATCCTGCGCTTATTAGACAGTTCGTATCCTTGGAAGGGTTTATTGTTTTATTGTTTTAATCAAGTCCACTTTTCTGTCTGCATCTATTAGTGTGTGCAATTGAGTTTCCTGAGTATATATTGATGTAAATCCATTTGAATTCTTTTTCTTTCTTTCTTAATGAAAAGCAAACCTTCATCTAGAAAAATGAAAGAATATTCCAGGGCAATAAGAAAGAAGGAAAACTATAAATGGTTCTCTTATAGTTAGTTTGATAAAAGAAAGGCTCAAATGAATCTTTTTCTATATACCCTTACCCTATGTGATATCCAATTATGGAAAGGGAAAAGAAAAGGGATCCGTAATTATAACTTCTATTTCTATGTCGTGCTTCTTATTTTCGCCTGTAATTGTTTCTTACAATTCTTCTCGTCTGTTTTTTGGAAAGGGCTGGTTATGGATCAGAAAGTGAAGGTGATGATGAAGCAGCGACAGTCACTCTGGCCAGTGATCTAGGTAGAGTCAATCAAGCTTCTACCAAGAGTGCTGTCAAGCTTCAAGAGATTGGACCTAGGCTGACTCTTCAGCTCATTAAAATTGAGGAGGGGTTGTGTTCTGGTGGGGTCATCTTCAGTGAATATGGTATGTGATCTTGAAAATTTCTTGTTGCTTTTAGTGTTTGCGAATTGAGCTATTTCACCCGTGATCAATCCATTCTTCAATCCTTGGTGGACAAACTTTTAGCTCTCACTCCTAGCTTGCATCCTCCCCACTTTTTTTTCCCCTCTTGTGGCATTGCTCTGTTTTTGTTCCCCGCTCTGTTGGTTTTTAATGACTTACTCTTCAAAAACCTCCATGAAGGAAGTGTATTTTCAATTAACCCTGTTTTTATTCTGGAAATGTAGGTGGAGAGAAAAAGCAGGATAACAAGAGTGACAAGAAAAAAGAGCAGGAAGATACTGACAGTGATCATGAAGATGAAGATGAGGATATGGGTGAAGATGATAGCGAAGGTCAGGAAGTTGATGAAGAAGATTAGCTTGCAGCTTTGTTTAGAGCTGAATTTGTGATGGAACCGATAGCCCAATTCAGTAAAGGGGGGATAGCAACACTCTTGACACCAAATAAAGTGGGACTGAGTAAGGTTCCTTAACTACTACTGCGTCACCTGTTTCATGTTAAGAGATGTGCATAAGGTGTTGGGGTTGCGAGAACATAGCCAATTTTGCTTTTCCATTTACTTTGATCTTTTGAGAGGGAGAGAGTAACGTAGTTTTAGTAAACGCTTAGGTTGTTTTTATTTGGGAAGAAAATTACAGAAACCATGGACGGGGTATTTCTTCTTACTGATGTTATCTATATGGTTATACGGTAGCTGGATGCAAGATCTCATATACGGTAGCTGGATGCAAGATCTCATATACCTGCTGTATGTATAAATCAATTCCATCTGTAATGTTCTTTTGATTAATTTATCTAGGAACGGTTATATTTGAAATCTAACCGAACAATGGAATCATATTTTGGTGATTGCAAAATTTGTCTACTGATAGACTCCGATTATTCAAAGTCTATCAGTGTCTAATAAACTCTGGTTAATCAAAATCTATTATTGACTATTATTGATAGACTTCGATTAATTGAAGTCTATCAGCGATAGACACTGATATACATTGAATAATTAGAGTCTATCAGTGATAGACACGGATAGAATCTGACAACAATTTTTTGGTCTTGTACGCAATTAGTTTGCAACTGTGCTATATTTGCTATTAATTTGGTCCAATTTGCCATCTATGCAACTATTCCTATTTTTTTTAAGGTCATATATTCGAATCCTTGCTTTCACATTTAATTGAGATAAGATAAGGTCAAAAAGTGGCAAGAATCAAATTGGAAATTTTAAATTTATAAACAGGAAATCAAAAATAAATTTAAATAATAAGAATATTAATTTGAATAAATTTGAATTTTGTTAGTTAATATAAGAATGAGCACATGGGAATAAGGTAGCGCAGGCGTCGGTTCAACTTCAATCATGAAAGGTCACGTCGAAGAAAAGGGTGAGATTTTTCCTACGTTATCGAACCAAAAAAAAAAGTATATTTTTTTTTAGAACAAAAAAGAATATTTATATCAATATATAGAAAAAAAAAGGAAATATAAATTAAAAAGAGCAATATATTAGAATGACGTGAGAGAAAGAGGTTTGATTAGAAAATGGAAAATATGAAACGTGAGCAATAAACAAGTGCCACGTGGATCGAGTTTGGTCAACTTTGCTTCATAACTAATTCTCATCTCAGCACAAAAAGCCTCGCCTTTCCACACTGGGTCCCACGCCTAATAAACTTTGCATTTTTTAAAATATCTCATCTTTCAAATCTTAAACAACCTATTAAATGGACATTGATATTTTATCGATATTTTCATAAAATGGAGTAATCGATATTTTTTTTTTGACATTGATCTTTAAGACTTTGATTTCAACGGATTTTATTTGTTTTTTTTTTAGCTATATGTAATGATTGCAACAAATTCAGTTTCCTTTTACGAAGATTTTTTTAGTTCAACAATTGC
This sequence comes from Luffa aegyptiaca, assembly GCA_017139565.1. Lineage (NCBI taxonomy): Eukaryota > Viridiplantae > Streptophyta > Magnoliopsida > Cucurbitales > Cucurbitaceae > Luffa > Luffa aegyptiaca. The sequence continues at coordinate 3,936,405 of CM029396.1, forward strand.
GAGGATCGAAGTATCGATCTTTAGGATGATAATTGATGTTTTATCCACTAAATTATGTTTGGATTGACTATTTTTACGAATATTATTTGAAAGTGAAAATAATTTTCTTTTAAACTCATTTTTATAATTAGTAATTTTTTTATTTTTTATTTTTTTTTTACATTTGAAATATAGTTAGAAAATAAAGTTTTGAATAAATTGGGATTGAATTAACCCAGAGAGAGATAGGAACGTACCAAAACCAAAGTTAAATGAGGTGAATTCCCTTGAACAAAGGATGATAGAAGCCACAAAAGTAAATTTTAAGAGAGTCTAACATCAACATATAACTTAACAGTTAAGGTGGCACTTCTTTTAATATGGCACTTCTTTTAATAGTGGTAAAAGGTTCGAATTCCCATTTCTACATTCGATGAACTAAAAAAAGAAGTAAAATTTAAGAGAGGTAATAGGAATGAGGGTATAAAAGGTAGCAAGAAAACATCCCAAAATCAACAATCCTCCTAGAAACGATGAATTGAACTATACTTGTAAACTATAAAAGAAGTTTTATTTTTTACAACATGTGGGATAGGGGGATTTGAACCACAGACATCTTGGTCTCATTAGTACAAACATTATGCCAGTTGAACTATGCTCATGTTGACTTCTGTAAAAGAAGTTATTATCAATCTGAACATAGTTTATTGGATAAGATGTCAACTATCATCTCAAGGTCAATAGTTCAATTCTCCATCCACACAATTCGTGAACTAAAAAAGAAGAAAGAAGATTATGCTTAGGTCAACAAATATATATATATATATTTTTTTTGACAACTTGTGGGGTGGAAGATTCAAATCACAGACCTCGTGGTCATTAGTACACGTTTATGCCAATTGAACTATGCTCTTGTTGGCAGCAAAGAGCTCTTCTCACGGATTATTGAAAGCACCTTTAAATCCCACCAATTAAGAGACATTCAATTAGGTGAAGACTGTATTTACTCACTACGACAACAAATTAAAATTTTACCCAATCTAATAAGCCAAACTAATAAATGTGAGAGTTGACATTTTTCATGGGATTGGCTTACAAATTAGACAAAAAGATGTGGGACAATGGAGTATAATGAAGGTAAAAAAAAAAATTAATTAGATACATAATAATTTAGTTAGACATAAATTAATATTCTAGTTTGAATATGTATTTGGGCATGTTCATGTTTAGGGAAGGAACCTTTGCTTAAAATACTAATTACTTTAACCTGAATTTTGTTGTAGGCACGTGCCGTTGCACATGACTGAGATCTCTCTCTCTCTCTCTTCATATTATTCTCCTTAATTATAGCACTTTAATTACATTAAATAATTTACTGAAAGAGTCTAGATTCAACAATCTCTCTCACATGGTTTAAAAAAAAAAAAAAAAAAAAAACAACAATCTCTCTCACATAAAAGGGGAATTGATTCAAAGAGAGAAAAAATAGGTCAATAGAGTTTAGGTTTGGTCATGAAATTATAATATGAAGCGTTCAAAACACTCATTTCCACCTAATTGGCCTTCTCCAAGTACATTTCTTTTCTTCTTTTCCACCCTATTAATTTGTTTTCTTTTCTCATTTTTGAACCAATCCTATTTTCAAACCCTCTAGTCTCTCGATTTTTTGAGTACGGATTCTTTGGGTTGTCTCGAATGCTTTTTGGTTGGATTCAGGAGTGAGAGAATTTGAATTTCTAAGACTCTGTTTGATAACCTTTTTATTTTTTGTTTGTGAAAATTAAGTCTATAAACATTACTTCCACCTATAAGTTTCTTTGTTTTGTTATCTATTTTTTTTCCCATGTTTTCAAAAACCATCTCAAGTTTTGAAAACTATAAAACTTGTTTTTGCTTTTGGGATTTGACTAAGAACCCAAATGTGTCCTCAATAAAGATGAAAACCATGGTAAGAAAATGAGGAGAAAACAAATATGGTTTTCGAAAACCAAAAACCATCAAACAGGGCCTAATTTTTTGGTTAAAGATATATGTCTTAACTAGTTGAGAAAGACTCAAATTAACAAACATCTTGGTTTATATGTTCGATGTGCATGGAGTCGTTTGGGTTGGGTTAAGTTATTACAAGTCAAGTCATACGGAAAATCTTTTTCTATTTTATAAGTGAACACTGTTATTTCACCAAATTAAAACATACCATATATTTACAACTCAATAAAAACATTCCACGCCATATTATTATTTTGTCAATAAAATTTAATAATTTCTATCTACAAGGGTGGAGAGAAGGGTTAAATTTATAATAAATTAAATAGTAAAGAGAAAAGGGAGACAAATGGAAAAAAAAGGAGGTCCTTCTTAAAATAAAGAATTTTGAGATGTCAAATGATAGGATTTTTATTTTATTTTTTATTTTTAATACATCAACATTTGAGTTCCGACCTTTTAATCAAGAATACATACCAATTATCGCTGAACTATGCTCGCTTAGACGTCAAATGATAGAAATTGAAGTTAACTTATAAGAACAAATATAATTATGGTGGTTTAATTTTGGAAAAAAAAAAATAATAATTGAAAAGTCCATGAGTTTGCTTGGGTGTAAAGTTAAATGTCACGTGGAGCAAATTAGGGCAATTATTGGGACCTTACATTCCCCCATAACCATTGGAATTTTGAGGTTACATTTAAGAATATGGACATTGCATCACTTTTTTTAATGGTTCCAAACTCTAGATGAATATTTCCTTTTAAAAAAAATCAAATTCACATGAATATATGTTTTTTTTTTAAAAAAAAATCTTACCATTTAAATTTATACGTCGAAGTCAACTTGAACATAGCTCAAACAGTAGAACATTCTTCCTTCAACCTAAAGGTTGAAAGTTTAAATCTCCACTCTTACATATTGTTGAATTAAAAAATAATAATAATTAGGTTTCAATACTATTTTGGTCCATGTACTCTTGACTTTGGTTCATTTTGGTCACTATACTTTCAAAATATTTACTTTAGTTTCAAAATATTTTGGATTTTTGTTTTTTTTTTTTTTTTTGTGAAACTGGATTTTTGTTCATTTTGGTCCATGTATTCTCAAAATGTTCATTTTGATATCTATACTCTTAAAAAATGATTGATTTGGTCCTTTCATTTTCAATTTTTTCTCATTTTTGTTGATTATAATTTTAGAATGACCCTTCACTTACTAAATTTCTTGAAATATAGTCATAAATTTGATTAAAGTATTTTCATTGTATGTAAATTTATGCTTAAATTTTGCAAATAAGGACTAAATTGGTTACTTTTTAAAAGTACATAAAAAGTAAATGACTAAAATGAACCAAAGCTCAAAGTAAAGAGACCAAAAACACATTTTAAAAGTAGGACTAAAATGAACTGAAGCGCCCAAAAGTACAGGAACCAAAATAGTATTTGAACCTAATAAAAAACCTCAAAGGTCAAGATTGAATCTAAGAAATGTTACTAACATTCTCCTCAATTGAGTTATATTCAAGTCTAGATCTCTATCGGTTGAGTTGTTCTTTTAAACGATATTATATTATATTAATATTGAAAAGTATGACAAGTAGTCTTTTTTTTTCCTTGTTAGATATTTAAAAATATGGTTGATTTTAGTTGAAATGTTACTAATACTTTGATTAGGTGTTTAATGATGACTTAATATTATAGTTGATTTTGGTTGGCATATATGAAAAACAATTATATTGATTATATTTAAATTTTAATATATTTAAATTTTTGTTTTTAGAATATTATATTATATGTGGAGTCGGAGTTTAAACCTACACTCCCATAGAAGAAGCAAAGATACCTTGATGGTTGAGTTGAATTTGTGTTGGCTTAATTATATTTAAGTTTCTGATTTAATTTATTTATATATTCATGATAATTATATTTCATAACTCGATTTAGGGTTTAGGGTTTATAATTTTGTTGTTGGCCTACCATTTCCTATTTAAAAAATAAAGCTTTAATATTTTATTACATGCTTTTGGATTTTAGTGCAAACACATCATTTCCATAAATTGTGCTTAAACTCATTAAGATTCCTTACAAAAAAAAAATAATAAATAAATAAAGATTCCAATGATAAAGTCGAGGAATTTTTCAAATGGTAAAGATCTCGTTTGAAAATAATTTATCTAAACAAACAAACCAACGAAATAAAAACAAATTGTCTTTTAGGTTCTAAAAATTCAAATGATAAATGTTATGGTTAAAGTTGTACTGGCAGTTGAAGAGCTCGAACGTGGGTCTTTGTTTCCGGTGAGTTCTTGTGGCGTGGGTTGTTCCAGTCTAAAACTAAGGGGAAAGCCCCTTCGTTTCAATTCTTAATTTTTATTTTAAATAAAAAATAGAAAGAAAAAAAGGAAGAAGGAAGGAGAACAAAATGAGAAGAATGAAAAAAGAAAAAGAAAAAGAAAAAAAAAGTCATCGGCGAACAGTGGTCGTCAGCTGCCGGCCACCGCTAACCGGTGTGCTGGAGATGAAGCAAATGAAGAAGAAGGAGGAGGAGAGGGAGGAAGAAAGACATAAAATCAATATAAAATAATAATATTTTTATTATTTTAATATATTTATATTTTAAAAAATTAAAAAATATTTTTTAATAAAAAATCAATGTCACGCCAGCAATCCATTAAATATTAACGAAAATTTGGATGGAAGGACTAAAATGAAACAAAATTCAAACCTCATGAGCTAAATTGTCGAGTTTGAAAATTCAGGGACTAAAATGAAACCTAACCCAAACCTCGGGAACCAAAAGTGTATTTTTCTCTTTAAACTAATATTGTTGGTTACTATTATTAAAATTTACTATACTGTTGTGAGTGCAAGAGGATGTAATTCACTAGCATATCACATTGTTAAGAGTGCTAGAGAGTTTAGATTGATGGAATCTTGAGTTTTTTCTTATCCAAGTTGGATTGTTATGTCGGTGTATGCGGACCGTTTTTCCTTGTCCTAGTGGTGTAATAATATTACTTTGTTTCAAAAAAGAAAAACGGAATAAAGAAAGACAATTAAGAGAATATATGTGTGGAGAGAAAATATACACGTGGAGCAAAGCTTGTAATAGAATATATGTGTGGAGAGAGACTAGTAAAAAAAAAAAGATTTACATACGTAAAGAGATAAATTAGTGAGAAAAAATTATACATAGAAAGAAATAAAGGAAATAAATTATGTATCAATATCATGAAAGATAAAAAATGAATTATTTAAGGAAAAAAATACTTAATGAAGCATCCAACAACTAATTCTTTGAACAAAAATTATTTAGTGTTTTTTTTTTTTTAAAAAAAATTATTTAGTGTTTTGTACTATTCTAATACGTGGTTTCAAATTGTCAAAATGATAAAACAAAGTTTTTTATAGCAAATTTAAAACATTTTTTTATATATAGTTTGGAGCAATTCCAACATATTTGAAATCTTTTTTCTTCTTAGAATATAATACTATAGATACTGACTCAAAAAAAAAAAAAAGATACTGGATATGAGACTCGAATGTCAAAACAAAAGTGTAAAGTTATGGTAATGGATGATCTTGTACACGCTCAGCGTCATCGACGTTTGCTTGGTATGCCCTAGGACTTTTATTAACCTAGATGTAAGAGTTCTTGGTTTTTGACGAAACTTATTTATAACTCCTTGGTGAAACTATGAAGGTATTCACTAATTTCTTTACAACTTGATCTAAATATCTTCCACGATCAATTGGGTACAATGAGATTCAACATTTAATTGAAAGAGGTTAATACCTTTGATGAATCAAACTATATTCAAATCAACAAAATTACTCAAAATGTTGTTAAAAGTGAGAGAGATTTTAGGATTGAGAAGTCAATATGTGTGGCATGAGAAAAGAAGTCATTTCACTTCACTTTCAAGGCAAAGTTTTTTTTTTTTTTTTCTCTATAAAATATGGATCCAAATTTACAACACCAAGTTGGGTTGGGTGGATGGAGACAAACCCACTGGCTGCCATGGTTTAATTATTATTATTGTTGTTTAAAAAAAAAAAAAAAAAAAAAAAAAAAAAAAAAAAAAAAAAAAAACTAGTTGCCAAGGTTGGTTTTATCTTTGGTAGTGGTACCCATTGATCTATTTGTTTACTATTAGTTGACCAATGACAATTGGAAAATTCAAATTTGCCAACTTGGACCCCCTCAAACCCCATTATTTAAAACTAATAAAAAGGACTTTTTTTTTTTTTTTTGTTAATTTATAATTACAGCCCAATATTTTATCCCACTCAAATATGTTGGTCCTCTTTATATACAAGGTTAAATATCACTTTTAGTTTCTGAACTTTCGTGAAAGTAATAATTTAGTCCATGAACTTTGAATTATAAAATTTAGACCCTATACTTTCAATTTTTTATTAATTTAGTCCTCGAACTTTCATATGTAATAATTTAGTCATTGTACTTTAAAATTTGTAACGATTTACTCCCTATCGTGAAAATAAACATTAAGATTTAATGAAATTTATTATATAGATAGATCAATAAACTAATTTGGGTCCAATATGTTTATAAGCTATAAAGTCAAATCATTAAATAAAAAGAATCCACATTTAATTTTGATGATTTTTTTTGTGACAATGACTAAATTGTTACAAATTTGAAAGTACAGATACTAGATTGATACTTTCATGAAAGTTAAGGGACTGTGTATATATATATATATATATTTATTTATTTATTTATGTATTTATTGGTTTCAGGTTGACAGATAAACTTTCTAGCATTCAATGTTAATCTCTAAATTTCATCTAAAAAAAAAACTATTTTAGTTATTGCTGTTAATTTTTGTAAGTTTTTAAAAATGAAAACCTACCAAAAAGTTGCATTTTTGTGCATTTACTTTATGAGTAAATAGGTTTCTCTAAGAATAAGTGTTTGTTAAGTAAATTAGAGGCACTTTAAAGATGAAAAATTCAAAATATAAATTTAAAAATTTTGGGATCAAAATACAATAATGATCAAAAGCTTATGAACCAAATTTTTATGTGGTTTTTGGTAATACATCTTTTTAAACCATTTAAATGAATAATTAATATTAAAGATTATTTAGAAGGTACGTAGATTAAATCAAAACAAATGGAATTATATATACTAAAATAGTAAAAATAGTCATATATGGAAATAAAAAATGTAATTTGACCTTTATTTTTGTACTAAAACTTTTGTCACTTTCTAATCAAAACCATACAATACAAAAAGTGGCATTATATATTAGAAATAATAATATACTTTTTTAGATTAGAAGAAATTCCAGCCTACAATCTACTTAAGGAGGCTCTAGTGTTTGTCAAAAAAAAAAAAAAAAAAAAAAAAAAAAAAAAAAAAAAAAAAAACTCTATTGTTTGTGCCAATTATTAATTAAACAAAATTACCAAAACGGCCATTGATTTTTTTGACCTTAAAAATTAAGGTCCCGTTTGATAACCATTTGGTTTTTGGTTTTTGGTTTTTAAGCTTATAAACACTACTTCTAACTCTAAGTTTCTTTGTTTTTCTATCTACCTTCTTCCCATATTTTCAAAAACCAAGCCAATTTTTGAAAACTAAAAAAAGTAGTTTTCAAAAACTTGTTTTTGTTTTTAGAATTTAGATAGGAATTCAAGTACGTCTTTAACAAAAATGAAAACCATAGTATGAAAATTTAAAGAAAACAAGCCTAATTTTCAAAAACCAAAAACCAAAAACCAAATAGTTAGCAAACGGGGCCTAAATATTTTAACTCAAATTTATTTGCAATTAATGTGTTTAGCGAACATATGCATAGCTCAATGCCAACAAGAGCATAGCTCAACTGGCATAAAGATGTACTGATAACCACGAGGTTTGTGGTTCCAATCCCTCACCCCCATATTGTCAATATATATATATATATATATGCATAGCTCAATTAGAAAATTTTATTTGTGATTACGTCCCATCTTTCACATGGTTTATTAGATTTATCGTAAACTTAAATAAGTGGTACAATTAATATTTTTTATAAGTAAATAAAAAAATATACTCCACAATAATCAGTAAATCTTCAACCAACAAAATGCTAAAAAATTCACTTCATTTCTCCATTTTTTGCTAAGCCTAAACTCTAATATAGTTCTTCTAAAAAAAAAAAAAAAAAAAAAATCTAATATAGTTAGCAGCCAATATGACATCAACATATATAGGCAATTAGTAAAGTTCCACCAAATTGGATTTCATAAATACCAAATAGAAACTTTTAAAACTAAGACTAAATCAAAATCCAACTCAAATCATAATAACCAAAGAACGATACTATAAATTGGATAGGTATATTTGTTTTTTTTTTTTTTTTTAAGAAAAAGAACGGGTAGGTATATATCCTCTTTTATCTACCAACCACCACAAAATGTTGATAGTCACAAGAGAGAAACAAACAAAAAATCTCATTTTCTACCGTGACCAATGAATAATATTTGACTCCATATCGACCATAATAGCTAGAAGAGATAAAAGAGGAAAAGAAAATTTTTATCCTATTTAAAATGTGTAGCCAAATATTGTACCCAGGATGTGTTTGGTTTAATTTTTCAAGTGTTTAATTTTGAAAATAAATCATTTTAAAAAAATTTCTAGTGTTTGGTAACTACTAAAAATGACTTATTAGAAAATGAGATTGATAAATAAACCATTTTGGGAGAAACACTCAAACCCAACTTTTTTAAAAACAGACTTCTGTGTATAAAAACATTTGTAATGAAATACAACTAAACACACGGGTGTTTAAATTATAAATAATTTTTATACAAAATTTGTTTAAAAAAATGCATTCTTGAAAAACATTTAAATTAAAATGTATTCCAAATAGACTCTCAATCAAGTTAAATTAAACTCGAACTATATAAAATGAAAAATAAAAAATAAAAAAGGAGGGAGAGAATTCCCCCAAATGCCACGGATCATTAAATCAGCCAAGAACAGAACAAGAACGTTACTTGAGAAACTCCAATGGCATTTCCGTAATATACCCAAACTCCAGCCCCTTTTCTCTACCCTCTCTCCCTTTAAAACCCCCCGAAAATCACCTCCTTCTCCATCAGAAAAGAAAATTAAAAATTACCCCCTCTCCTCACCTCCGCCGCCCGGGGTCCGTCTTCCCCGGCCGCCGCCGCCACCGCCGCCGTACAAAACTGAAAAAAAAAAAAAAAAAAAAAAAAAAACCCTAAACCCCCCATCGGTTCTCCGATCGATTTCGAAGCCAAAAAATGGGATCGGAGCTAATTTTCAGAGGGCACGACGAGACCCAACCACCGGCGGACACGTACTCCCCAAAACCCCCAAAGCCATGGCTGTCCGTGACGCGGCCGGTCCGCTACATGCTCCGCGAGCAGCGCCTCCTCTTCGTCCTCATCGGCATTGCCATCGCCACCGTCGCCTTCACCCTCTTCCCCTCCTCCAATTCCCCATCTCGGGTCGGGTACAACTACGACCCGATCCCGACCGAACTTGCCCGATGGTCCACTACGCCGTCCTACGAGCACCGGGCCGGGGTCCAGGTCCACCGCGTCATGAACTCCGGCGGCAAGATCCCGCTGGGGCTTAAGCGAAAAGGGCTCCGGATCGTGGTGACCGGCGGGGCCGGGTTCGTGGGCTCGCACCTCGTGGACCGTCTGATGGAAAGAGGCGACAGCGTGATCGTCGTCGACAATTTCTTCACCGGCCGGAAGGAGAACGTGATGCACCATTTCGGGAACCCGAGATTCGAGCTGATTCGGCACGACGTGGTGGAGCCGCTGCTCCTTGAAGTGGACCAGATCTACCATCTCGCTTGCCCTGCTTCCCCTGTTCACTACAAATTCAACCCCGTCAAGACGATCATATCCTTCGATTAGATTAATTTCTCCATTCCTTTTTCTTTTCTTTCTTTGTTTGGAATCTGGGTTTTCTGCTCTGTGTTTCTTTGACTGTGGATTCTCACAAGACCAATGTCGTGGGGACTTTGAACATGCTGGGTTTGGCCAAGAGGGTTGGAGCTAGATTCCTCCTCACCAGCACCAGCGAAGTCTATGGAGATCCTCTCCAACACCCACAAGTTGAAACCTACTGGGGCAACGTCAATCCCATCGGTCAGTCTTCTTCTTCCTTCATTTCTTCACAAAACCCCAATGTTCTTCTGTCAAAAATTTCCACTCCGGCGCACGTTAGTAACAAACACTACCTCACAGCTAACGTGCGCCGTCTTCCTTAGCAAAAACATTTTTTTTTGAGTCAACCTGCAGTGGTGAAGATCAAAATATATGAGTTATAATTAGAAAAATTATGGGTTCAGACAGTCGACATGGAACCGTGTGAAAATTTTCAAATCTACGTCGTTTCAAGCAATTTCTTGGGTTAAATTGGTCGGAGTCTTCGTTTTGGTAGAGATCTCCGTGATTTGCGGGGCCCTGCCGATTAAAACCGGCAAAGGGTAGAGTTGGTAAAATGATGAACCGGTGGGGGCATTCCGGTCTTTTCGCAGAAACTCTGTGTTTTTTTCTTGGAACCGCCATGTTTGAATCTAGATCTGAAGGGAAGGGCATTTCGGTAAATTTGATCGGGTTTGTTGTTGTCGGAATGTGTGACAGGTGTCCGAAGCTGTTACGACGAGGGAAAACGTACGGCCGAGACGTTGACTATGGACTATCACAGAGGAGCTGAAGTTGAGGTAATTAATTAATTATGTATTAATTAGTTGGTTAATTAGTTTTCTTTTTTTTTTTTAAATTAAAATTTTGATTGTTTTTTTTATAAAGTAATAAATTAATTATCTTTCTTTTTACAGGTTAGGATTGCCAGAATTTTCAACACTTATGGCCCAAGAATGTGCATTGATGATGGACGTGTTGTTAGTAATTTTGTTGCCCAGGTGAATTCCCTTCTCTTTAAACTTTGGGTTATATTTAGGTTAAATTATAAAAAATATCCGTAACTGTAGGGTTGGTTTCAATTATACCCCTGGACTTTCAAATGTTTCATTTTAGCCCTCGAAGTTTGAAGTTTGTTTCAAAATGATGTGTTTGCATGTGTTTTTATTGTTTTTCCACATATATGTTCAAATATGTTCACATAAGCAACAATACATATACAAACTCGTCATTTTCATCCATAAATTTAACGAAAAAATGCCTTCAAGTGTTGTTTTGAAACAAAATTCAAACTTCAAAAGGCTAAAATGAAACTTTCAACAGTTTCAAGGGTATAATTGAAACTAACCCCATAGTTTAGGGGTATTTTTGATAATTTAACCTTATAATTCTCGTTGTGGCATATTTATTCGAAAAATTTTGATATATATTTCTCCCATTCAATTCTAAAATGCTCGGTGTGGTCCAACACTATTCTAAAATGCTATTTTTATGACAAACAACAAAGGGTTGAATTTGACAAATTTTAACTTGGTTATAATAAAAAGAAATTTTGGTTGGATTTTCCAAGATATGGCTTGGGAATGATGTGGCAAATTTTGACTTCGCTCCAACTATTAGATAGATTAATAAGCATGTCATGTCGGCATCTCATTTTGATGCGTGATTTAAATGGAAAGAATCAAATGGATAGAATAATTGATTTTCTTTATTATAAAAAAAAAAAAGAGAGGATTTTATTCTAATATTTTTGTTGGGTAATGCAGGCTTTGAGGAAGGAGCCTCTTACTGTCTATGGTGATGGGAAGCAAACCAGGAGTTTCCAATATGTTTCTGATCTTGTAAGCAGTTTCTCCTTAATTTCTTTGTCTGTGATCATCTGCTCATTTTCCTGTCATATCTAAATTAGACCATAGCCATGAAACTTGAAATCTATATGATTATCGGCCCAGCCGATTGCTAGAAGATGATGTCGTCCGTTTAAGTTTTTCAGTCTAATGAATATGTGATCTTTTACGTTTGGAATCAAGTTGTGTTAATTTTAGACTTTTGGATCCAATGATGATTTAACACCCAATTTGATGGTATCCCGAGTTAAGTTTTCGATGGTTCGTCGTTACTCTTAATTGATATAAGACGACGTTTTTGGTAGGTGGAGGGATTGATGAGGCTTATGGAGGGAGAGCACATTGGACCCTTCAATCTTGGAAACCCTGGTGAATTCACCATGCTTGAACTTGCCAAGGTACCCTTTTCTTTTTCACTTTGAAACCAAGAGAAACACAAGTCATTTGGACCAAGTAATGCAGTGTTAATGTTGAAAAAACGACGACAACGATGACGATGTGGTTGAAAATGGTCGTGTGTATGTTGTGTGAGCAGGTCGTGCAGGAAACGATCGACCCAGATGCAAAGATAGAATACAGGCCGAACACGGAGGACGACCCTCACAAGAGGAAGCCAGACATCACCAAGGCCAAGGATCTTCTTGGATGGGAACCCAAAGTTTCTCTCCGCAAGGGTCTCCCGCTCATGGTCTCCGATTTTCGACAACGTATCTTCGGCGACCACAAGGACAACAGCGGGGGCAAAACAGCAGCGTAATCGTACCGATAGAGCGTTCATTCGACTGCAGAAAACCGAGTTCTTCTTGTACTGTTAAAAGTATAATGGTTAAAATTAATAGTATAAGGTGGAGGTACAGAAGCAAAGGGAGTGAAAGTCTTCTGTTTATGGAAATTTAATAGGTTAGATTTGGGGTGGAATGAATGATGTTTAGAACTATTTTTTGTTTTGTTTTGTTTTTTTTTTTTTATATTTTGAAAAAAAAATGTTATGTGTTGTAAGTTTGATTAGAGGAAGTGGGGTGGGGGTTAATTTGTGGTTGAGGAAATCATGATCCATCCCATTCACATCAATTGCAGATTTCTTAACAACAAAAATAAAAGGATGAAAATTATTGAGCCAAAGTTTGTTATTAGTAGCTGCCAAACTTTTACCTGTTCCTTTTGAATTTTGAGAAATACCAAGAAAAATGACAATGCCTGAAAAGGATTGATTTGTGGACTTTAAGCATGTTGTCATTTGTGATAGTGCTACTTTTGTATGTTTGTTTTTAATTATTTTGTTTATTGTTTATAAAAAAAGCTTATTTACTTTAACTAGTTAAAATTAAAAATTTAAGATAACAATTAATCCATCAAAGAGTATTATATTATATTATATTATAAAGCTTAAAAGACATTAAAAAAAGGTTAAAAATAAAAATTAGAAAGACTAATTTGTTCTATTAAATTTTGAGGGACAATTCTTTTGAATTTCTGATTATTGAATATCAAGTCTACATGAGCGATTTTTCTTTTTTCATATTTTTTTTATTTAGTTGCTGATTCACGGAAATTTAAACCCTCATTGACGGCAGAATTTATATAAGGCTTCATACTTTTTGTGGCTTAATTTTGGTTTCATCCAAATATTTCATGTCGTAAGATCTTTTCTTAAGCAAAAGATTCATCAACTAATTGAATTCTTTGACTCAATGGTAGAAAGAAGTCATAAGAGATGTAATTAGAAAAAAGTGTCGAAAGTGTATTATATTTGATTGAATGAATTCTGAAAGATCATATCAAGAAAAAAAAATGGTTATTGGACGAGAGGCCGCTACTAAATAAACGTGGAATTCCATCTCAAAATCAATGGACAGAAAAAGCAATCCATGCAATCTTATCACAACAGTAAGATCTCATCTTTTCAACCTGAGATCCTCAACTGCCGCCATATAATATACTAGCCAATAGTTCTAAAGTAATAAAACATGTTAGCAGTTAAAAGAATCCATTACCAGGGCTCGTCAAAAGTCAAATACCTCTCATTAATTTCAGGCTTTATTCAGTCAAACCCCCAAAACGATTGATTGTACACCCAACCAGTTGAAGAAGATTCAAACCAGAGAGCATTTTCAATCAACAATGGCGCCGCCGCCCACTACATTGCCGATTGCAACCGTCCCTTCAAACCACAGAGATAACTCCCACGATTCTGACTTCTTCGAGCCTCTTTTTCATTGCTAAACGTTGTCTGGCCATTGAATCTCTCAACGCCATTTCCAACTGAGCGAGTAGATTGAAGTTGAAAGCCCACCAAGTTCCCGCCGCCGACGGCCGAGTGCTTGTCGAGCCAATCTATGATGTCCGAGAAGACGATTTCGATGTTCTCATCTGGTTCTCCTGATGTCAAGCCATGCCACATTCCTGGGTACAATTTGATTGTCTTGTCTCTGCTGCTTGCTTTCTCGTATAATGCTCTGCTTACTTCTGGGTCTGTCACTATGTCGGCTTCTCCATGTAATACGAAGAATGGGAGTGTTACCTGGATTGTGACATAAGGTTGTGTTATGTTTTTTTTTGAGTAAAGTTTTCAAACAAAGGGTATGTGTGAGAGTGATTTTAGAATGAACATAATTACTTCCAAACATATCCTAAGTGTGCGGCTCCAACCTCGTGTAAGGTATCTTCTAGGCTCATGCTGGCTCTTAGCATCTCGAGAGCTGTTTTGAGTCTGGGCTTGTCTTGGTATATTAACTTATTACTCCTTATCTGCACGAGCTTAAAAAGGTGTCATGTACGAGTATGAAAGTTGAAAACTTGATAACTTCAATTTTTTAAGAGTTCGCTAGCCTTGGGGTGAGGCAAGGAGTGGAATCTCGAACATCTCCTAATCGAAAAAAAAGAAGGTTCAATGGAAGGACGTAAAGTTTTCCAATGTTCTACGAGAAATTATTATTGGGGTTGGGTTAGAACAATGTGGCTAGTGGTTTCATATTTGCAAACGCATTAGAGAGAAATTAAAAACTCTAGCTCGATCATGAATCTAATGGTTAGGACGAGCAGCTGTATTAAATAATCTTTCCTGCTCTACATGGTCTTTAGTGCATTTGATTTACCTCTTCTCGCTTTATGGGGTCCTTGAAGGCTGAATTTATGACGTCCTTTGTTGGGACTATTTTCCATTTGGGTATAATTTCTTCTACTCTTGTCAACAGATTCACAACCACAGGGTGTGGCTTTACCTTCTCGGATATCTAATGTTTCACAAAGCAGTTGGATAAGAAGCAGTTTCAAAGTTACAACAGTTCAGTAAGACAACAAATGATCAGACTAAATGAACTAGAGCTGTTTGTTCATTTACGCACCTTGCACATTGGGGCTACGAGAACAGCACCATTCCAAAATCCGGGATTTTTCTTGTGCAGAAGAAGGGCCACAGCCCCACCCATCGACTCTCCATACAAGAACCTGCATTTGTCTCTGTACTCTTCCTGAACTGGTACATCATTACATACAAGCTTTGAATCTCAAGGGACATTTGAGAGCTGAGGTGAAAACTACATTTCATTCTTTTTTGCAGGAAAAAACCCAGCTCCGATTTAATAACCATTTTCTATTTGAAAATTAAGCTTATAAATATTAGTTCCACCTATAAATTTCTTTGTTTTGTTATACTTCTCAAGTTTTCAAAAACCAAGTAAACTTCTAGAAGCTAGAAAAAAGTAATTTTCAAAAACTTGTTTTTGTTTTTGGAATTTGGCTAAGAATACAAATGTCCTTAACAAAGATGAACATCATTGCAAGGAAATCGAGAGAAAACAAGCATAATTTTCAAAAACTAAAAACCAAAAATCAACTGATTATCGATCGAGACTTTAATAAATCTACCTGTTAAAAGAAGCTGTTTCTCTTTGGTTTCATTGCTGGTCTTTTTTCTTAAAATAGTTGAAGTGAAAGGTAACTTTAATCTTTACAACTTATCCTACCACAATTTCTTTAAGAACTTTTCTGAAAAACAAATGGGGTACGTGTATTTGGAAAAGGGGAGTAGATGTTTAAACATCCATAGAAGTTACGAGAGATTTTCGTACGGATGACCCTAAAAAATAGGTAGAAATGATAAATGTCTACTTTTTCAATTTTGAGGATATATGTCATTTTGCTTGCGACAGCATCCAAGTAAAATTACCATTTTACTCTCTACTCTAACCTCGCTCTCTCTCGCTACTCTTGCTCTCGCTCCAACCTTTCGTTCTAGTTTCACGCTCTCTCTCCAATTTCTCTCTCCAATCTCTCTCTTTTCAGTCTCGCTCTCTCTCTAATCTCTCGCTCTTCAATCTCGCTCTCCCTCTCATTTCTCTCTCCAATCTCTCTCCTTACTCCAACTCTCAAAGAGAGAGAAAAAGGGAGAAGAAATAAATTGAGCGAGAAACGAGATGAGAGAAAAATACATATTTTCATATAAGGAGTAAAATAGTAATTTCGCTAGGATGATGACGGAAGCGAAAAGACATATAACCTCTAATTGAAAAGGTACATTTTTCATTTTGACCTCTTCAAATGGATCATCTACACAGATATTTCAAGTTACGAACATTAGCGAGTTTTTTATCCATATATCAGTGAACTTTAGTGAGATTTTTACTGTGATTCAGATATGAGATATGATGCCATACCTGAAATGGAGGTGAAGAAGGCATAACAGTCGGAAACTATGTTTTCAAACTTCTTGATGTAGCAACGAGCTCCACTGGATCGTCCATGTCCTTCATAGTCCATTCCAAACACTGCGTACCCCGAAGTTGCCAGCCGATGTCCACATCCTAAATCAACTTTTAAGAGTTAAATGGGTAACACAATTAAATTATAGTTGATTTTCCCTTTCTCTTTTCAATATGATATGAAACTTTATATATATAATATAATCTTTCTAACACTACTGAATTTAAAGGGCATTTTTTTTTTTTTTTTGAGAAGATTAAAGGGCATTTGTTCTATAAACATAAACATATTTTATTTGTGACAAAGTAAGCATAGTTGAGTGATAATTGACATGTACCCTCAACCAAGAAGTTAAAAGTTCGAATCCCCCTTCCAAATGTTGTTGAACTAAAAAAAATAAAATAAAAAATAAATCTATTTCATTTGCTCATTCTTTGCTCTTCAAACCGTTCATTAATGCTCAACTAAATTAGGTACACCAAAGCCCTCATTAATAACAAAGGACGTCCATTAAGGAATAGCAGAATTCCAAAAAAACCGTTTATCTTCCAAATTGGAAGATTGAAACTATTAAAAGAAAAGAAACCAATAGAGGTGAAGGGTTACATTTTGTTCATTTTATAACGTGCTTTTATTTATTTATTGTTAGTATTATTGTTTTTGAGTAATTTGAATCTTCAACCTCTAGTAAAGAAATACATGTCAATTATGTTTAAACTATACTTATTTTAACACTTTATGATGGGTGAACAAATGTAATTTATATATTACATAAAAAAAAAAACTTAAAGAAATCCATATATATTTTTTTAAGGTTGTAAGATTTTTTTTTAATCTTTAAAAATAATATTGATCTTCCAATGCCTCTAATTATTAATCTTTGAAAGACAAATACTCCCTCCCAAAGTGAATGTACCTGCTCTATTATATATGGTTATATCACTTTCATCTTTGATAATTTTAACAAAATATATTTACGTTCTATTAAAAATTAATGTTTATGATAAATTTAATAAGAAACTACCTATTAACAAAGCACTCTATACTATAGGTAGTTTCTCACACAACATCTTAAGGCTCGTTTGATAATGTTCTCGTTTCTCGTTTCTTGTTTCCTGTTCCTTGTTTTTTAAAAACTAGAAACAGAAACATGTTTGATAACTATTTGTGTTTCTTATTTCTCTAAGAAAAAGAAACAAAAACAAATGTGTTCGATAACTATTTCTCGTTTCTTGATTTTTAGTTAAAATAAAATTTGGTACATATAATATAAAAATTATATATAACATATATTAAAATTATAGTCAGAGGTTGTCGATGGCGGCTGGAAGGCGACGACCGACAGTCAAAGGTTGACTATAGCGCCCGGTAGTCAAAGGCCGACAGTGGCGGTCGATCAGCAAAGGTCGGCGACGACCGATAGTCAGAGGTCGATCGCGACTGGTAGTCAGATGTCGATGATGGCGATCGATTGACGCAAGTCGATGACGATCGGTAGTCACAGGTCGAAGGTGGCGGTCAGTCGGTGGAGGCTGGTAGTCGGAGGTCGACGATGGCGCCCGATAGTCAGAGGCCCACAGTGGCGGTCGGTCAGTGGAGGTCGGCGGCGGCTGATAGTCAGAGGTCAACGGTAGCGACTGATCGGTGGCGGCCAGTAGTTTGAGGTCAATGGTGGCGACCTGTCGGTAGCGGTCGGTCAGTGGAGGTCGACAGCGCCGAGTCGGAGGTCGATGATGGAAACCAATCTACAAAGGTCGACGACGACTGGTAGTCAGAGGTGACTGTGGCAGACGGTCGACGGAGGTCGAAAACGGTCGATAGTCGAAGGTCGACGATGGCGGTCGGTCGGCGGAGATCGACAGCGGCCATTCGACGACAGCGGTCGACCGCGGCCAATAGTCATAAATCGACGGAGGTCGACGACGACTGGTAGTCAAAGGTGGACAGTGGCGGTTGGTCGGAGGAGGTCGAAGGTAGCGGTCACCCACGATTAGTATTCAGAGATCGACGATGGCGACCTGTCGGTGGAGGCTGGTACTCGGAGGTCGAGGGTGGCGAGCGGTTAGCAGAGGTTGGCGGCACCCGATAGTCGGAGGTAGCCGGTGGCGCCTGGTAGTCAGAGGTCGATAGTGGCGGTTGGTCAGCGAAGGTCGACAACGGCTGGTAGTCAAAGGTCAACGATGGCGACCAGTCGGTGGCGACCAATAGTCGGAGGTCAACGGTGGCGATCGGTCTACGGAGGTCGGTTTGCGGAGGTCGAAAGCAACCGGTCAACGGAGGTCGGCGACGACCGATAGTCAGAGGTGGACGGTGGCGGTCGGTCGACAGCTGTCGGTAGTCGAAGGTCGACGGTAGTGGTCGGTTGGCAGAGGTCGATAACGACCAGTCTTCGAAGGTAGACGGTAGCGATCGGCTGCGGCCAGTATTTGGAGGTCGACGATTGCGGTCGGTCGACGACGACGACCAGTAGTCGGAGGTCAACGATGGCAACTGATAGTTAGAGATTGGCGGAGGCGATAAAAAAAGCGAAAAAGGAAAGAAATAACATAAATAATAAAAAAAATGAAAGAGAAAGAAATAACGGAAAAAAAAAATTAAAGGAAAGATTACGGAATAACAGAAAATATTGAAAAAAAAAGATGAGGAAATGGTTAAAAAAAATAGAGAAAGAGAAGATATTGGTGTAGAAATGGGAGGGAGAGATGGATACATACGTTAAAGATAGAAAAGAAACAGAAACAAAATTTGTAAAAACTTTTTTGTAGTTTCTCAAATTTGGCTTCTTTTTTAGAAACGTTTCTAGAAATTTAGAAACAAGAAACAAGTATGAGTTAACAAACAAGTCTATTTTTAAAAAAGGGAGAAATGGGAATAAGAAACAGGAAACGAGAACGGTATCAAACGAGCCCTTAGTTTTTCAAACTCTATCGGTAGTTTCTCACACATCTATCTTAGTTTCTCACACAGCATCAAATGAGGGACTTAGTTATTAAAAAGTATTTTGAACTTAGTAGATTCTAAAATCATGAGATTTAGTTTAATTCAACTTTTCCAGTTTTCCTCTGTTGCTCAAAGAAGAATCTTCTTTGAGCAACACGTAATGGAAATGATTTTTCTTTTTTTTTTTTTTTTTTTTGAAACAGATTTCAAGAAAACCAATTATGAAAAGGAAATGTTGTGTGTTTTAATCAACTTTTTGGTGTAAAGGTGATGTCAACATTTGAGCCTGCATGTGAATCGACTTTCTAAGTTAGGAAAAAGAGAAAAAGAAAAAGAAAAAAATCTGGTGAGACGTTACTTCGAAAATAAAAGGAAAAATAAATATGGTGTAATATAATGTTGGACACGTATCTTTGTTTGTTAGCCTTCCCAAACTAACCCCCATTTGACCCTTCATGTTCATCCCACCAAAGTTCTTTCTATATATTTAAGAAATGGCGTTAAAAATTTGACTAAGGCTCAGGATTACTGTAAATTGCTGACATAATCCCTCTCCACGTGTCCTTCTGCTCTGGTTTCTTTTTTTTTATTATTTAATAAAAATAAATAAAATCTAATGAAAATGTGGTTGGTAGCTTTTCTTTTTTCTAAAATTTTATTTAGATGTAGAAAAAAGACAGAATATTGCTGATGTTTCTAAAAAGAAAACAAAAACATTACCCATGGGTCCTGAAAAATAAACTTTTTGTTTAGATATAATTTTATTTCGTAAATATATTTCTTTGCATATATTTTCTTTTTTCAACGTAGGAAAAAAGTTTTGATCACACTTTAAAAAGTATTTAAAAATAGAAAGAATCGAAATACACTTCATTTTTAGTAACAGGGAATGGAAATGACACTGTTGTCAAATTTTCAATTTTAGCTAAATTTTAAATGTTTAAAAATTGTTTTAAGTTGTACTAAAAAAATGTTTTAAGTTTTTCAATATAAATCATTTAATGATTTTTGAAGCAACGAAAGTAATTTTCAAATGAGCAGTTGGCAATTAAATGCCAATGTCAATGTGAACACAATCCCAGCCGCTTCAATTCTCAAATGTTCGTCACCTACCATTATATCCCAAAACAAGTAATTGAAAATCCTTTTTCCCTTGGTTGATATCTTCACAATTATAATTTTTCCAAAAAAAAGTAATTTTTTTTTTATACCCGATATTAAATCCTGGGTAGGTGACCATCATGGATTGAACTCATTTTCTATAAGTCCTTTATGGTCCTTATTGACCATTAGGGCCAACCACGATGGTTAAAAAAAAAAAAAAAAGTAATTTATAAAGATTTTTTTCTTTTTTTTTTTAGAATTCGACTCAGAATTCAAATGTTGCAAGATAAAAATTGCAAGGAATAAGTAAGAAAACACGATTTTCAAATCAAATTATTAGAATTTAATCTTTCAGTTCCATGTTTAGCAGGGTTATGAATTTAAAAAAAATGTCAAATAGGAAGTAATAGAAATAAATTGAAAATTAAAAATTTTAAAGACACGTTTTAAAATCCAAAATTTCATGAGATACAAAATTAGAATTTCAAAACATTTTTTTTAAAATTAAGTGATCAAATGGACAAATTTAGAAGAATTAAACTTGTAATGTAACAACCTGAGGTACCTCTGTTTCTACTCTCAACTAATTCTCCTCCCATGTATTGTAAAAAAGAAAAAAAAAGAAGAAGAAAAAAAACTTGTAATTTAAAGTAAATATATAGGATCTAAAAACAAGAGTTGAGGTGCCAATTCTATGCTCACTTTTGGCATGACAATAATTTAAAAAAAAAAAAAACAAAAAAAAACAAAAAACAAAAAATAACAATAATGATATTTATGTGTCAATGTATTTAAATTCCATCTGCCAAACATATCCACATATTTAAAAACACAAAATGTATTAAATTCCTGATTATGGATTCCCCGTCCCCAGTTGAAAACTTCATCGCAAGGGATAATTATTTTTATCCCAAACAGTGGAAGCATTCATCTCAATGCCAAGTTCAGACGTCAGAGTTATCTTCAGGGAAAAAAGTTTCACGGAGCCAAAAAATATATATATATATATATTTTAATAGATTACTATCATAATATGAAAATAAATAAATAAAAAAAAGGAAAGGAGAGCAGACTCAGAGCATTGGAATCAATTCAAAGAAACTACTGAAACTGAAGAACAATAATTAAAGAGAGAGAGAGAGAGTGAGAGAGAGAGAGCGAGAAGTAATTATCACCTCTCATGAATCCACTGCATTCCATGCCGTATCCTGCGCAACCAAAAACAATAACTCTGAAATTAATTACTGCACCAGCACCACAATCACCGCATTACTCTCATTCTTTAGAGAGAGAAAATCAATCGATCGAGAAAGAGAACAAGAACAACCATGGCAGAGGAAGACCAGCGCCTTCGGAGAAGAAAGCCTCGGAAGCCATCGGCAAGTGAAAATCTGGACTCCTCTCGAATTCCTTATGTGTTCCTTCCAAATAAGCCGTCCATTTCAGATCAATACTGCTACAGAACGGAAGAAGCTCTCGAGAAAGGAGAAGACGATCGAAGAAGAAGATGAGTGAGAGAGAGAGAGAGAGAGCGTTCGGTTACCTCTTGATACTCGACCTCCATATTTGCACGCCGATTGAGAGAGAGAGAATGAAGAGAGCAATCAGGATCGGCAATGATTCATTCAAGATGATTCTTCGGATACGGCAACAGAGAATTAACGTGCAGTGCGCTCACAGAGGTCGAAGATTTCCAATGGAGACGGCAGAGGAACCGCAAACTTTGTAACAGGCAGGAGAGAGAAAGAAGAGAGAGAGAGAGAGAGAGAGAGAGAAAGGGGTTGTTTTCGAATATTATATTGTGAAAAGGGAAAAAGATTGGGATGCGTTTTGGGAACCGAAACGATCTTGAAAGTGATGATGAGATGGAATGGATGAGTAGTCTCTGCGGACTGCGCCCCCACTCTGCACCCAAAAAATATATATATATATAATTTAGTTCTTCTAATTTCAATTTTGTAACAATTTAGGTCTTTTTGATAACCATTTGGTTCTTGATTTTTGGTTTTTGAAAATTAGGCTTATTTTCTTTAAATTTCCTCATCATGGTTTTCATTTTTGTTAAAGACACACTTGAATTCCTAACCAAATTCTAAAAACAAAAACTACTTTTTGAAAACTACTTTTTTTAGTTTTCAAAAATTGGCTTGGTTTTTGAAAACATGGAAAGAAGGTAAGTGAAAAAACAAAGAAACTTGAGTTGGAAGTGGTGTTTATAAGTTTAAAAACCAAAAACAAAAAACAAAAAACCAAATGGTTATCAAACGGAGCCTTAGTTTTTGGTTTTGAGTTTTTGAAAATTAAGCTTATATACACATACTTCCACCTATAAGTTTCTTGGTTTTAGTATCAATCTTCTACCTTGTTTTCAAAAACCAAGTCCAATTTTGGAAACAAAAAAAAAATAGTTTTCAAAAACTTGTTTTTGTTTTTAAAATTGGCTAGGAATTCAAATGTAACATTAACTATGATGAAAGCCATGGTAGGGAATTTAGGAGAAAACAAACATAATTTTCAAAAACCAAAAACAAAAAACCAAATGGTTATCAAAATTAAATGTGGATTTTTATTATTTAATGATTAAACTATGTAGCTTATTAACATATTGGGTCTCGAATTAGTTTATTAATCTATTTAGGTAAGAAATTTCATCAAATCTTTACATTAGTTTTTCATGATAGGGACTAAATCGTTACAAATTTGAAACTACATGGACTAAATTATTACTTATTAAAGTTTAGGGACTAAATCGTTACAAAATTGAAAGTACAAGGACTAAATCGTTACAAAATTGAAAGTATATGGATTAAATCGTTACAAATCAAAGTTCATGGACCAAATTATTACTTTCATGAAAGTTAAAGGGATCAAAAGTGGTTTTTGACCTATATTCACCTGTTTCACGTCTATGGTTAAAATTTTAGAAAAAAATAATAAATACATGTTTGGAAGTGATTTTTAAATGGTTAAAATTATCTTTGTCATATTCAAAATCACTCGAAATGTATCTTCAATAATTCAAAATCGATTTGGATGATATAAAAATTTGATTTCAAATCAAACATGAAATTAATTTTAAATAATTAAAGGTATGTTTCGATGTGATTTCAAACCTAACAAAATTGATTTTAACTATTTCAAAATTATTCTCAAACATGCACTAATATCACAACGAAAAAATTAAATTTGACACTAGGCTTCTGTGTCCATGGACCTTAAACTTTTAATTTAATCAAATTACATCTCGTACTTGCGTCTTAATCTTAACTGTCAACTTTGAATGTGTTGCCAAGAAAAAAACGACATTAGAGTTAGACTTTTTGTTGTTGAATTTATTAATTTTGAAAAGTTCATTCAATACTTAAATTGTGGGTTGGTTATAAACTTATGTTTGGACAAAGTTTTATTTTATTGAAATTAATGAGTTTAAAAAGTTTTTAGAATGGTTTTTTTTTTCTTCCTGACAAGGTCAAAATTGATTTGTTTTTTCTTCCATATAATAAACTCAATCAAAGAGTAAGAATAAAAATTTTCATTCCATTTTCATGGAAAGTAATCTCATTTCTCTTTTAAACATTTTTTAATCTCATTTCCAATTTTCATTTATTATTCCCTAGTTCTCATGATCTTTTTATTAGTTATCCCAGAGATTTACTTTTTTCTCTTTTCTCTATTAATGAAAATGCAACTTCTTTTGTTAATTATTTTATAATTTTTGTTTTATCTCTTATTTACATTATTTATTATTTTTTTCTAATAAAGAAAATCATATTAATTTACTTTCTTATTGCATATAATTTTGTTTATAAAATTGAGAATTTCTATTTAATTGGTTAAATATTTAATTTTAATTAATAATTATTTATTTTCAATTTTTTCAGAATAAAATTTTATATTCTAATTAAATGTAATGAATAACATATAATTTTAATCTAGAAAACTATACCAATGTTATTTTGTGAGTTGAATTAACTATACTATTAAATAATTATTAGCAATTAATTATGGGTGGCATATTTGGTAAATTTAGTATTTGATAAAAGGATAAAGTAGTCCAAAAATGTTTTTTTTTAAAGATAATGACTTTTTAATAGAATTATAGATTATAGATAAATGTGACTTTTTAATATATTATAGATCCGATAATTTTAGGACACGACATAAAATTGCACATTACATTATTATTATTATCAACTACCCATTTAGAAATTGTCAAAAAAAAAAAAAAAAAAAACTACCCATTTAGACATTTTGTTGCTCCCCCAAATTCACGTTCATTAAATCAATTCATTTGTTAATACGACATTATATATTTCATTTTCAATATCTATTAATTGGCTATGTTCCAACTCTTGTGTGTTCAAGTCAAGCATTTTTGCCAACATAAACATAGCTCAAAAAATAATGGCTAAATTAGAAAAAAAAAAATACCCATAAACTATGGGGTTTATTTTTAAAATGCCCCTAAACTTTGAAAATTGTTTCAAAAATACCCCTAAACTTTGAAAATTGTTTCAAAAATACCCTTGCCGTTAATTTTTGGATGGAAACTGTTAGAATTTACGGTGGGAGGAGGAAAAAAGAAGAAGCAATTTTCAAGAAGCATTCAAATCTCTAACCTCTTGATCAAGGGTACATGTCAATTACCACTGAGTTATGCTCACTTTGGTAAATTCATGCCTATATGGTATCATATAATAGATACTTAAACTTCCAAATTTGTACCTAATAGATACTTAAACTTCCAAATTTGTATCTAATAACCCTTTGATATATTAAAAAAATCAAAAATATTAATTGATCTGTTAGTTATAAAATTAAATTTTATATCTAATAGGACCATAAACTTTCAATTCTGTGACTTGGAAGTCTGTAAATTTTAAAAAATGTCGAATAAATCAATAATCTTTTAGACACAAAATTGAAAGTTTAAAGATTTATTAAGCACATTTTAAATTTCAAGAACATATTAGACATAAAATTAAATGTTCAATGACCTATTATTAGACACTTTTTAAAATTCAATAATCAAATAGATACCATCCTAAAATTTCAATAATTAAACTTGTAATTTAACGAATCTTTTCCTTGAAAGTTAATTCAAAGAGTTTTGTTAAAAATTTTAATTACAATTATAAACAAGCATCCAAAACTCAACCAATAATATCTAGCCCAAACTTTTTTTTGTCATTGTATACGAAAATTGCTAGTGTTATAGGTAAATTTGGACTAATTTGAATGTCAAGGAGCAATCAAAGCCAGCACAACACCAATTCAAAGCAGGAGCAAGAGTCGGACCATCGGGGAAACAGGGAACCGATAAGCCCAATCCTCGACCTCGAGCTTGTGCTCGGCGTTCACCTAGTGCTTTTGGTTCTTGTCTTTGAAATCGCAGGAGGATTCGATTGGATCGGATCAGATCTCGAATCGTCCCAGAACTGAGGAAAAACCCTAATAAGCTAACCCAGATATAAATACCCTTCTTCACATCTGGAGAAGGGTTCGAAACTTTGATTCTTGACACTCCTTACTTCCTATTTGCTAACTTAAGCATCGGAGTGGATGTGACAAGCACCACACCAGTGTACAGTTTTTACTAGTTTTGTAGGTCATGTCTTTCCCAATTTCTACAAATTCATTGTTGGTGTCACGTGAAAGTCAGGTAAGTCGTTGCTCGGATTTTGGCATCGATAGCTAGCTTAGAAAACTTATAGTCAATTTTTTGTTGTCAAGATTTAAATCCTTTATGTGGTGGCCAAAATACAAGAAAAACTCTTGTTTTCTAAAACGTGTTTGAGAAAAAGTATTACAAAAGTGAGTATAGCTCAATGGTAATTGACATATAATATCCTTCCCTTGAAGTCTGAGCTTTAAATCCCTAAACCCTCTCACATTTGTTGTACTAAAAAGAAGTATTCTCGACATTAATATCCTCAATAACTAGCCACGTTTGATAACCATTTGATTTTTCAAAATTATGCTTGATTTCTCTCAATTTCCTTACCTTGGTTTTCATCTTGATTAAGGAGACATTAGAGATCTTAGCTAAATTCCAAAAATCAAAAACAAGTTTTTAAAAACTACTTTTTTTTTTTCAAAATTTGTCTTGGTTGGGAAGGATGTAGGTTGAAAGCAAAGAAATGGATATCAAACGGGGCCTAACATAGCCATATTTGAATTCAAATGTAAAAAAAAAAACATTATAATATAACCTCTACATTATTGATTAACAACACCTATCAATTGGTCACCTAACCTCAAACAGAAAAATATATTGCAAATATTAGCCCTTTGTCTTCATCAAACGGGTGAAAACACACAAAAATATTCAATGCCAACGTCCCTACATAATAATTATGTACACAAGTTTTTATTTCAAAAAAAAAATTATGTACATAAGTTTTATATCAGCAATAAATTATTGTAAAGTGTGAGTTACCTGAACTAAAAAAAAAAAATAAAAAAAAAAATGAGTTGTCTAAATTAGATAGGATGAAAGGATGTTTAACTACTACCAAAAAAAACGAGTTGTCTAAAGTTTGGGTTTATTATCATTTTGGTCTAAAATGTTTTAAATTTCAATTTTTGTTCTTTATGGTGTGATTAAACCTCATAAATTTTTTCCTAAACCATTTCTTACCCACCTAAAAACTCAAAAGATCTATCCTATTCAATTGAGCTCGAGCCAAGCGAGCTTTTTGAGTGTTTTCCCAACTCATTTTGGAGTTAATTGTTCTAGTCTTCATCACATTAATAGGGATGTTGTCCACGATTTCGCTAAGAATATCTTGTCACTTGTGCTCTATCATAAACAATACTTGGCTGCACAACACAACTCCCTACACACCTCATTAAAATCATGATAACTGAGAGAGAAAGATAGAAAATGAGAATTTTTTTATTCTATTTTAATTGTCAACATTTTAATGGTGGTGTGTAGGAGGTACCTAAACACTAGTCAAGTATCGTCCATCTATCATACTCTCTTCTTGTTTTAGCGATAGAGAGAGAGAATAGAGTTGATATTTAAATCTTTTTTTTTTAGTAAAAGTGAACATAACTCAGTGGTAATTGACATATACTCTCGACCTAAAGGTTAGAAGTTTGAAATTTAAAAACTTTCAAGGACGTATTAGACACAAAATTGAAAATTCAAGGACTTATATCAAACATAAAATTGAAAGTTTGAGGTCTTATTAGATACTTTTAGAAGAGGTAGGTAATGGATGGTGGCACGACTTTGGTGTTGGATGTACAACGGTTGCAAGGCGATGAATGACGACTTTGCTCACGACAGGCCTTTAATGTAGTGTTAGAGGGAGTTTGAGAGAAAAACTAAGAGAGAGTTTGGTGAAGTTACAAACTAGATAGTTGGTTGAATCTAAACCATTATTAATCAAACTTTTTTTTTCAGTACAACAACATTCAGGGGTAGGGGCCGCGGATTCGAACCTCTGACCTCTTGGTCGAGGATACATGCTAATTACCGTTGAGCTATGCTCGCTTTGGCCATTATTGATCAAACTTATGAACATGTTTTATGTTATAAATTTTATCATTGTGCAATGTTATCGATTTATAATATATAATGTTATACTTATTTTTATTTTAACAAAATTGAAATGAGTATATATAACAAGCAATAGTGTATTTATTGAAGGTTTTTTTTTTTTTTTAATGTAATTTTGTATTTTAAATTTTCAAATTTTAAATATGTATTCACTAAAATATAGAAAAAGTTGTTTTTTCTTCTCCATAATTTTCACTATTTAGATCACAATATTAAAAAATTGATTTGAAAAATGGATATTCCCTAAATCTAAAGGGAAAAAAAATCGGATGGGATATCAGACAAGCCCTAAACTTCTATTTACAAAGTTTTGATTTTTATAAATATTTGTTAGTTTAATTAGTAATGTCAAATAATAATAGAACGAAGGAAAGGTAGAAAAAAGAGAAAAAAGAAAGCAAAATGAAAGAAAGAAAAATGGAGTTTGAGTTTAGGTGAGGTGAAATTCACTTAACAAACATTGTTCCAAACAGTACGGGTATGTATTCGACATCATAAACCTAACTCACGTCATGAGTGAAGAGTGAGAATAGAAAAAAAGAATAGTGATCTATGGTCCAGACGTAAAACGGGCTTGAGTAATCCATTACACGAACGAATCGAACAGCTTCTAAAAGAAAAATCGAAGATGAAATTTAAGAAGAAATTAATGAGTGTGTTGCATTTGGCCAAACAAAACCAAGAGAAAACTACTATGTGGAGCCAAACAAAAGGTTGTCAATTGATTGTAAGGTCCAATCCATGCTACAACGTTTGAAAATTGCACGAGAATGCATTAACACAACTAAGATTTGTACTAAATAGAGATGTGGCCCCGCAAGAAACAAGGTAATGGTTCCCAGCTGTGAAGATTTCACTTAAAAATAAAATATCATTTTTCAAATAATTGGACACGGAAGTCTGACAAATTAGGGAAACACAAAAAACTATATAAAAATAAATATTTAAATACTATTTTGTTTAGGTAATTGTTGAGTGAGAAATTTCGGCCAATCACAAATTGTCACGTCATTAATTTGAATTAATGATAAAATAATTTTGGGACCAATTACAAATTTACACGTGTCCCTAAATTAAATTAATAGACATTAAAATTCGGCAAATCAAACAATGCCACCTGTCTATTATTGATCTATCAGATGACATAAGTCGAGTCCAATCAAATTATGCCACGTGGCAATTGGACCCGAGACGAATGTGACCCGAGATCATCGAAGAAATTGAGCTAAATTAAAATAATCCAATTTTACTAAAAATAAGTTGGATTAAAGCCCAAATATAGCCTAAGCCCAAAGGTTGGGCCCAAGCCCAAGCCCATATGAGGTCCATCAAACTCTATAAATAGAGGAGACCATCATTCATTTTGGGGATTCAGACAGAGTTAGAGAAGCCAGAGCCCAGAGCATTCTCCCAAGGTCCAGAGTCTTCAGAAGTCAGAGAGTCCAGAGAATTCAGAAGATCCAAGATTCAAAATTCGTCAATCTCAAGACTCAGAAGATCCAACGACTGGAAGACTCCAAAGAATCAACCGTTTCTTCATCAAGATACAAGTTGAAGATTCAACCTTCCTCCGTCTGAGATCAAGCTCGCCAGCCCTCAGACCAGACTCTACATTTTGAGAGAAAGCATCAGAGGATAAATATTAGAGACTGTAACACTTCTACATACAAATTCAATAAAATCAAGTTCGTTTCCACGAATTAAATTTCCTTTGTCGAAATCTCGTGTGAACAGTAATTTAAATACTTGACTTGAAATAATTTAAATACTTAATTAACCACACGTGTTTCACAACTAATAGAGAATATTTAATCTATCGATTTATACAAAAATTTCCTTCCGTTCACACACATATATAATAAGTTGATATATTAATATGCCAATATGAGCATAGCTCAACTGATTTCACATGTTGTAAAAAAAAAAGATATATTAATTTTTCAATTTAAAATATTTTTTAATAATAATTTAAAATGTTGAACTTAAAAAAAAGAAAAAAGAACTTTTTTTTTGTTATTGTGACATTAAATATTTAATACACTAATAATATTTTTTGAATGGGTAGATTGATGCCACTAAGAGCATAGCTCAACTGACATAAAGTTGTACTGATGACCACGAGATTTGTAGTTTGAATCCCCCACCCCACATATTGTAAAAAAAAAAAAAAAAAGAATGGGTAGATTGATGTATGGGCATAGATATGTATTACATAAGTAAATTTTCTTTTTTTAAAAAAAAAAAATATAACAAATGTGTGGTACGGAAAATTGAACCATTTGAACCCAACCTTAAGGTAAGAAATACATGTCAATTAACTAACAAAATCATGACTCAACTGGGTTGAAGGTTCAAATCCCTCACCTCACATGTTGTAAAGAAAAAAAAATACATATCAATTACTATAGAACTATAATTCATTTTGGTGACAAGAAAATTTTCAATCATTATGATAGTATGATTTTTTTTTTTTTTTTTTTGTATAAAAGAAGTATATACTATCATAATACTCCTACTTTTTTTCATGATATGACAATCCATAATACCAGTATGCAAGGATCTCTTCCACCATTAAAATGTTACAACTAGAGGAGAGATAAAAAAAAGTTTTCTCATTTGAGATATGTACGCGAGATTCGTGCATACAGCCAAGTATGATTGTTTCTACTGTGATAAATAAATTAGTTATATGTGGAATGTACGTTTTCCTTTTCTTTTTTTTTTTCCTATCTAACAAAGTTTTTTCTTTTTTCGAATAATTTTTTCACTTTCTTGATGATATTTTAAGCAATCATTTCTTTTTTACTTGAAGCAATCGTATAATGTCTTTTAAAAAAAAAAACAAAAACAAAAACAAAAATACCCTCTCTTTTTTTTTCCTTTTTTTTCCTCTTTTATATTACATTATCACATGGAAATCTTATGCTTAGATTAGCACGTTATATTGTCAAAAAAAAAAAAAAAAAAAAAAAAAAAAAAAAAAAAAAAAAAAAAAAAAAGATTAGCACGTTACAAAATACTTATATAATATCGGACAACTTTTTATTTTATTATACGGTCTTTTTTGCATTTATACCATCTACATCAATGAATTAATTTTCAAGACCAATAATTGAAATAAAAATTAAGTAAAAGAAAAAGAAATTTTCACTACATTCTGAAACTCCTTAATTACATTAGTACATGTCCATTTTTATTAGTATGTTCTGATTATGTTAGATAAATAGGTAGATTAAATAAGGATAATTAAAGTCCCGTTTAATAATAATTTGGTTTTTGAAAAATATCCTTGTTTTCTTCCAATTCTCTTATTATATTTTCTATCTTTGTCAATGGTACATTTGAATTCTTAGATAAATTAAAAAAAAAAAAATTGAAAACTTTTTTTTTTTTTTTTTTTTTGAAAACTTGACTTGGTTTTTTAAAATATGGAAAGAAGTTAGATAAAAAAACAAATAAACTATAGATCGAAGTAGTGTTTATAAGCTTAATTTTCAAAAACCAAAAAATCAAATGGTTATCAAACGAGGCCTCTCAACTACTATCAAAAACCATTTAGAACTTTTTTTTTTGAGAATTTAGTTGATAATTCAAATGCGTCCTTAACAAAGATGAAAAATATGGTAAATGTTGATGCCAAAATCCGAACAGAGGACTCATCTGACCTTCACGTGACACCAACAGTGAATTTGTAGAAGCTGGGGAAGACGTGACCTGCAAAACCAGCAAAAACCGCTGCACACCGGTGTGGTGTAGGCCACACCGCTTCCAATGCCTAAGTTAGAAAACAGAGGAGGCGCTAGAAAGTAAAGGGAGAAGTCGAGAATAAAGTTTTTTCGGAACCTTTCTTCAGTGATTAAGATAGGTTTTTACACCTGTTTTTCCTCTTAGGATTTTTAGGAATTCGGAGATGTTTCGGGACGAACCAGGCGGAATCGGGGCGATCCGGGACATCAGGGGCCGAAAGGAGGTGACCGAGCCCGACCCATGCAAGCGGGCCGAATGGTCGGCCTCGGCCTTTTGCCGGGGCCGACCATATGGGTCGGGCCATGTTGGTCCGACCCTTTGGTCCGGTCTTCCTCTGGGTCGATTTTCTGGTCCTACCTTTGCCCGATTGTCCTCGTCAGCTCCTTGTTCGTCAGTGTGGTCCAAAATTACCTATAACAGTAAAGAAATTGGGAGAAAACAAGTATAGTTTTAAAAAACCAAATGATGAGGGCTAAATGGTTATCACATACTTCAACATATGTACTTATGACTAAGAGGTCATGTGTTCCAATAAAGTTGGAGTGTCCATTTCAAATGTTGTTGAAAGAAAAAATCAAATTAAATGGCCTCATTTGATGACCATATGGTTTTTGAAAATTATCCTGATTTTCTTACTATGGTTTTCATTTTTGTTAAGTATACATTTGAATTCTTAGTCAAATTCCAAAAACAAAAACAAGTTTTTGAAAACTACTTTTTTTTTTTTTTAAACTTGACTTGGTTTTTAAAAAACATATGAAGAAAGTAGATGACAAAAAAAAAAAAAAAAACTTAGGAAGGGTGTGTTTATTGACTTAAGGCTTAGTTTGGGGTTGATGTAGCTTTTTAAATAATTGCTGTCAATTGTGCTTTTAAGAAAATTAGCTTCCATAAGAAGTAAATTAGTGTTTGGTAAATTTCAGATTTAAACATGGAAAGTCAAGTTACTTTGGTAAATTAATATTAATTTGTTGTGAAATAGGTATAATGACCAAAATAGACATATTTCAATTTTTTTTTTTGGACAACTCGGGAGCTTTAGCAAGCTAGTGAGACATATTTCAATTTAGCATGAGATTGCATTAATATTTACATTGAAAACTTTCCTAGATAGTTAGGTAAATTTATATCATTTATTTTATAAATTATATTTTGTTTACTTTAAGTAAATTGAAAAAAAATATATCAATTATAGAAAAAAATTGTGTCAAACGAAATCTAATTTTAGTTTAAATAAAAAAAAAAGTATGAAAAATAAATTAGAAGCAACCAATTAAATTTAAAAATAAAATGAATAAAATAAAATAAGATAAGATAAGATAAATTGTGAATAATAATATTTGAAAACCTAAAATATGGGAGGATAAAAAAAATAATTTTAAATATTGGTTAGTTACACCAGATTTTCCTAAAATCTAAATCCTAAAACTATTCTCAACAACTTTGGCAAACCAAATGTGATTCAAAAATTGATTTTGTCTAGATTATTAAAGAATCAGTTTAACCAAACACGAAAAACGGTTAAAATTGATCTACAAACACTTTTTACATCTTCAAAATCAACCCGGAAGGGAGCCTTAATTTTCAAAAACAACAAACTAAATGCCTATCAGACTCGTAATAATTTTGCATTAAAAAAGAACCGACTAAAGAAATCTAGTTTTGATTTTTTAAGAAACTTTTCTTCTTGTTCTTCAAAAAAAAAAAAAAAAAACAGATTAAAGTGTCAAATCAAATCTGCCGATAGCATGGACGGTACATATACACGACACGAATGCCCTCCAGTTTCCCTCCGCTTCACAGGTAAATGCCTTTGAAACCGCATAAATTTTCCATCTCTTCGGGTTGTGGACGGTGAATACGCCGGTGCCGGAGAATTCACCGGGACGGTGATGTTCCGGCGAGCGCATTAGTCTAGTTGATACTGTTCAACTCTCGCCTGCTATCAACGTTTCTCGGAGGTAGCTTCGTTGATTTACCATTCCCCTTCAGTAGTTAGATCGTGGTTCTGGACGAAGATTCGTTTCAATTGTTCTTCTTATTGTTTCCTTCTCATTGTAAGTCATTGCGTTTCATTCTTACTTCTATTGATTAGTCATACGGTGATTGGTACTGCTGCTGAGTTTCTGTAGGTTATTAAGCTTAAAGAACGTGGTTGATTTTTTTATATACGTTAGTTTACTTTGATTTTTTTTTTCTCTTCTTGACTTTTCAATAGTTTCCGAAGATAATTGACTCGGTTCTGAATTCAGATGGGGTTAGTTACAAGTTATGTTGCTTGAGATGCAACAGAGCATCGCACTGCCGGTTACTTCTATGATTTGAAGTACTACTTTCCAATTGTAAATACTGAAGTTCGATGCTTAAGACCGACCTCATCTATGAATTCTGAATTATTTGTACGAATTAGATATTTTGGAATTCAAGAAAAAGAAAAATAACCAGAACGTTCTTTTTAAGAGGAAGAGAACTTGCATCATTATCCTGTTTGCGTGGTCTTCTGATCAGTTTTCCCCTAACGATGAACATCAGTAAAGTTTTATATATATTTTAAAGAGGGAACGTTTCTTCTGACCTGTAAGTTTCTTTCACTACTTCAGGGCAAAGATGATGCCCTCGCTAACAGTCGTCTATTCTGGCTATTGATATAATGTCATCGAAGAGAACTAGGACAAACTTATGAAAACAGTGAAGCAATTTGTGGTTCAACACCAATTAGAATGCAGCTAGAGCAGGCGTGAGCTTGGATGATATGACCAGAAACTTGAGTTAGAAAAGTGACTTAAATTTATGGTCACAGGGCACTTTGATTTTGAGAGCTAACTTGGAAAAGAAAGGTTCATCCATGGAGCTCATCAAGTAATTCATCTATGGCTGGTATGTGACACTTGCCTAGAATTGTTAAGTCCATGGAAACCTACATAAAAAGTCTCATTGCCTACTTTCTGCATTGATTGGAAAATGGGCCATTACTTGGGAATATTAGTCTAGTTGCCAACACTTTTCCAACTTGGTGTTCAGTTTATTTTTCTAGGGCATGTGGATATGATAGGAAGGATAGGTCCCGAATCCCATTCGTTTATGCTAGGTAAAAAACTGTGTGAGCTAAGTTATGTGAATAGTTGACGTTAGGCATGAGTTAATTAAGGGGCCTATGAATCACCAGGTATAAGTTCCTTTTTGTAAGGGCTTTAGCATGATAGGTGGGGTGCTCTTTTGTAATATTGTCTGTATTAAAGTACATGGGTAGATAAGCGAAAGACAACTAAGTTATGTATATTGTGGTAAAAGACTAAAGCCTCGCGAAAGCTTGAAAACTTGTTTGGCTTATCTCTCTACATATAAACTATTGGCATATTATGACTGTCTTCTTATCAATTGGTATGTTAGCACGTTTTAGAGCATGTTAAGATGGAAGAAGATGAAAAACTGTATGGATCAGTAGAGTAATGATTGGGGTCTATGCAGAATAAGTTTAAAAGATACAAGGTCATTGGAAGGATTCTTAAAATGTTAGTGGAGGAAGTTAACCTGCTATTGAAGAAACAAGAAGCTGAGCATGCAAGGGGGACCTCCAAAGCAAGGGAATTCAATGAACGAGAAGCATCTGGTTGCTCTGATTTAGGAGGGAGAGAGCGGGGAAACGAGTGAAATGGTTTGAAAGGGGGTGAAGATGAGCAAGGCTATCATGCAGAAGGTTTAATTACACCTGCCTTTGATGAGAGAGATCCGAAAGGATGAACTTTTTAAAGTGGAACAGTGTTTATAGATAGGTTGCCTATCGCAGTAGGAGAAGTTGGAGCGGTGTTTCAAGATGAGCTTGCTTGACACAGGGCATGATGTTATAAGTGAGCTTGAGTGGGCTGGGAGCTCAGCACACATATGTAGGGCTTGGAGATCTGATGGTGGTTTAGCACTAATTCATAATAGTTCAAGCATGGGTTTTTTTTCAAGTAAACAAATAAACTTTGGGAGATGATGGATACATAGTCTTAGACAGAATGAGGTTTTTTAAAGGTTTTGGATGCCATTATACTAACACCTGATTAAATTAAAACAAACATTCATAAGGTTGTCCCAGACTTTGGTAAATGGTTTTTGATTAATAATGTTGAATCTTGTTTAATATATAAAAACGATCACATTAAATGAAAAGGTCTTTATGGTAATTTACACCCTAATTGATGTCTTGCAAGAAAAATTCATGTATGTTGATTATACTCTTGACTTGCAATTTCTATTCTCTTGGTTCAATTTGTGGTCATTTTACATCAAAGGATGCTGCTCTTTTCTTATCAGGCCCATTGATGTTTTGCAAGAAAAATTGATCCCCCTTGATTGGATTTGAGACTAGCAGCTGATAAAAATGGCATTGCTTGCTAAAGAAAGTGTAGAAAGTGGACAACAAATTTCTAGTATTATTGGGACTGGCAAATGTGAAAGTTACTTAATTTTTAGTGGTGAAACTTCCCTTGGGGGTGCATTTCGGATATTCCTATATTTTATGGGCCTTGCTTATTGTTTCATTGGATTGTCTGCTATTACTGCTCGATTTTTCCGGTCCATGGAGAATGTTGTGAAGCACTCAAGGAAGGTGGTAGAGATAGATCCAGACACCAATGCTGAAATTATTCGATATGAGAAGGTCTGGAATTTTACGGTTGCAGATATCAGCTTACTGGCATTTGGCACTAGCTTTCCTCAAATATCATTAGCTACTATTGATGCTATTCGAAATATTGGCAACCTGTATGCTGGAGGTTTATTCACTTTCTTCCTTTCCTCGCATAAGTTCTGAAATAGGTCTTTTAAGTGAATGAACTTGCTGAACTCTGTTTTCTTTTATTTGATTTTTTTTTAAATGAACGTTTTTTAAAAATTAAAATTTATTTCATCCATCAATGATATCCAGTTAGCCAGTTCAGACCTGTAAGCATATGCATGTCTTCTGGCTGACACAAGAAATTAACTTTGTAGTATAATTCATCAGTTGGCTTCCCTTTCCCAGGAAGGCAAAAGACTTTGGATTATGACACCCCCCTCGAAGAATGATTGTGTAGGATGGTAGCCTAATTTCTGTTTATTGTTTGATATCATGTAATTTAGGTCTGGGACCTGGAACACTGGTTGGTTCTGCTGCTTTCGACCTTTTCCCCATTCATGCTGTTTGCGTTGTA
The DNA here is from genome assembly GCA_017139565.1 of Luffa aegyptiaca. Taxonomy (NCBI): domain Eukaryota; kingdom Viridiplantae; phylum Streptophyta; class Magnoliopsida; order Cucurbitales; family Cucurbitaceae; genus Luffa; species Luffa aegyptiaca. The sequence goes on from CM029396.1 coordinate 3,973,382, forward strand.
GTGCCTAAGGCAGGAGAGTTGAAAAAAATATCTGACTTAGGAGTTTGGCTAGTTGAACTCGTTTGGTCTTTCTGGGCTTATGTTTGGCTGTACATTATTTTGGAGGTAAGACTTTGCATTTTCTATTTGGTATACTGTTAATTCCTTTCTTGTCATTTTGTATCACTTGTATTTTATTCTCTTTAATTTCAATTTTTACTGCTGAAACAACTGTAACTGCATTATACCATAGTACTGTAGCTGACATATATTGAACACTTAGGTGTGGACTCCAAATGTTATCACTCTTTGGGAAGCTTTGTTGACTGTGCTGCAATATGGATTATTGCTGACACATGCTTATGCTCAAGATAAGCGATGGCCCTACGTGTCCCTTCCTTTGTAGGCTTGCTCTCTCTCTCTCTCTCTCTTTTTCCTTTCCTTGCCATGGAGGAAACAAGCCTGGTTCTTTTGGATGAATCAGCAGAAATGAACTTGCTTCTTGACTCCCAATAGAATTTTGGAAATATGTTTCTAATGTCCATTCTAACTTTCTAGTGCAAGAACTGAGAGGCCAGAAGAATGGGTGCCACCCGAGACTGCTACATGCAGACAGGATGATGTCTATGGAGAGATATTTGAAGCCCGTGAGAATGGGGAGCGAAGCATTGTTGACATTTTCTCTGTCCATGATAAAAATGAGAAAGGTAATAGTTTAAATTGATTCATTTTTCAATATGTTGTTTTGAAAAATAGGCTGAAGTGCAACTATTTATGGTCTTGTGCTAGTTAGAGCTTATGATGGGAGAATGCAATATTTATTAGTTTCTATAGACCAGAATTTGTAACTCAATATCCGTAAAGTTTTTGCAAAGATGTGGACATGAGCTTTATTGAAGTTCTGTTGGTACAGATTTATAAAATAACCAGAACGTGAGAGAAAGTGAAAATATACTAAACCCTAAATTATGTTTGGTTGGTCGCTTTTTGCAAGGAGGAAAATGAATGGAAGCCAAGGATGTTGTAGGAGAACCTCCTTTCAAGAAAGAGTATGACGATGACATTAAGATATGAACATGTACTTGTGCTCCACTTACATTCATACAGATAATTTTCATTGTTCTACCACTTGCAAAATGCCTTACATTCATACAGATAATTTTCATTGTTCTACCACTTGCAAAATGCTCGTGAGTGAATTGATGGGAGATTAATCTATTCATATTAGGAATCAGGAAGATGATAAAACTTTCAGTTCAATGAATGTTTCTCAGTTTTCTCATATATGTATTGGATGCTATGATACTCTGTTGTTATGCAAAGTTAAGGTTTCAAGTTTTGATAGCTAACACCAATCTTTTTATAGAGTTCATGGGCATCATGTACTATACCATTCCATTTAATAGAGAACCTTTTTATTTCCTTTATGAATTATAGTTTCTTATGAAAATAAATTGTACTATTCAAATTTATTGTAATCGGTTATAAACATGCATATTGATCTCTAATTTCTAGTGTATCATGAAGTTCCTGGACACGATGTTGCTGAATCCTCGTGTAGTAATTTTCCGGAGGAGATGGATAAAAACGTAGACCATCCTCGTGTGCTTACAGTTTGGAAACAACAATTTGTGGATGCACTATCGGTAATGTCTTTTATGTTTTCATGAGAATCCATCGTTTTTCCATAGCCTCCCTAAGAAATATGAAATTTTGAGTTTTTTTTGGTAAGTTAGATTTGACAATTTGAAAAAAATGGAAAACAAGATTGTATTCCATGTTTTCAGTGTTTTCGAACATATCTCTAGTAGCAGATTTAGAAATTAGATCTCAGTTTAAAAAGTTGTTCAAGGTGTATTTAGTAATATATTTGTAAACAAATAAAATAGTGATAATTGTCAGCTAAATATTTAGTTGATCTCAAGTATTATTAGTTAATATTAACAAATTTATAAAATTTGTATAATTATTATTTTACAATATTATCTAATTTACAATAAATTATGTTATTCCTGCTTTTTTTTAATGTAATTTTGTACTTTTAAATTTCAATTTTAAAATTGAAAACATAAAAATGTTATATTTAGAATTTCCACTATTTGAAAATTAGCAAGCCTCAAAATCAAGTAAAATAATAATATATAAAAGGACTTTTGTGTGATATGCCAATTGGTTCTTATAAGATGAACCAATGTGAATTATGCACATTTCATAATTTATTGCTAACCTCTGTGGTTGGCCTTATTCTCAAAGAAGCAAATGGTGAACCTAGATTCCTTCAAAGCCATGAGTCAAAATTTCAGTTGCCATCCACATAAAATAGTAACATATTCTATAGTTTTTCTTATACCAAGTTGTGTAGGATGGCAATTATCCCGTGAGACAAGTCAAAACTGTGTAAGCAATCCAAACACTGATTGTTATTCACAAGCAAATTGTCAAATGTTCTTTGGACGTGTTTATATTTAACTCGTCCATGTTATATGCGAATGAGCATTGTTCTTCCTCCTACATGAGCTGAGAAACTGTTTACCAATTTTAATTTTCTATTTGGTTGTCTTTTAACAGTTGGAAACTTTGGAATCAAGAAAGCTGAGTAACATCTATGTACGACTAGCGAGATTATGCTGGCAACTGTTTCTTGCTCCGTGGAGACTTTTGTTTGCTTTTGTGCCTCCTTATCACATTGCTCATGGATGGCTTGCCTTTATTGGCTCCCTTATTTTCATCAGTGGGATAGCTTATATCGTCACTAAGCTCACAGATCTTATAAGCTGTGTCTCAGGTTCTCCTTACTACCCAACATAAAAATATCAATTTTCCTCTATTTTCGATGAAGTCTGTTATGTCCTCAATAGTGTAGGACATAATACCTCTCCTTTATGTCATTTTATTTTTCTCACAGGTGTTTTTATCTGATTTTTCATTTTTTCCCCTGTGATACGCAGGAATAAATCCTTATGTCATAGCATTTACAGCATTGGCTGGTGGAACTTCTTGGCCAGATTTAGTGGCTAGTAAGATTGCCGCTGAGCGGCAGACAACCGCAGACTCTGCCATTGCAAACATTACTTGCAGGTAGGTTCTCTCCAAACTCCATTGGGTATTCTCTTTATATTTTTAAATAGTAGGTTAAATTACAAATTAGTATTTATTTAGTCCCTATGCTTTAAAAAGTTTATTTAAGGCTTTTGAGTTATAAGGGTTGTGCCTCTGCAGCTAATTTCATTAGCTGTTTAATCTTTAGGCGTTCACTAATTGTGTTATTTAAATATGGAGTGGTAGGTTCAATTAGTTGGGGTGTAATTGTTTAATTGAGGGAGCTAATAGTAGAGATCTATCAAAAAAAAAAAAAAAAAAAAAAATGAAAATTCAAAGGCTTATATCATCCTTTGGATATTTTTAAATGTATATGGATGAAAAAGAAATAAAATATAGCTCTGAATTCGGTGAGACCAAACATATAATTTAACTTAAAATATATACACAAATATATTTCTAAAAGAAATCCTTGGTGAGATGAAAGAATTATCAGACATCAAATGAACTATATTTGGAACTTTTAGTGCGCCTTCATCTGGAATCATTGCAAGAGATTTCTTCTACATTCGATACAATTAGCAAATACAATTTTCAAACTTTGCTGTTTTTTTTTGTTCGATGCTTTGTATTGGTATAAATGCAAACACCTGTTTAGTGACTATAGATATGCTCTCCAATTGGAACTCTTTCTTGTAATTTTTTTGGAGTTTTATCTCTCAATATTTCATTTATCAATAAAAGCAAATACAATTTTCAAGGGAAGAGTTTCAATTTTTGATTCCCTGGATTAAAGTCTAATTCCATTGATGGGCGAATTTGCAGCAATTCAGTGAACATATACGTGGGAATTGGAGTTCCATGGCTGATAAGCAGTGCATACAATTTCATAGCGTATAGAGAGCCGTTGAGGATAGAGGATGCAGCAGGGCTGAGCTTCTCTTTGCTGGTGTTTTTTTCGACCTCTGTGGGATGCATTGCTGTTCTTGTGGTTAGGCGTCTAATATTAGGTGCAGAACTTGGAGGGCCAAGGCTTTGGGCTTGGATTACGTGCATCTATTTCATGCTTCTTTGGGTCATCTTTGTTGTTCTCTCTTCCCTCAAGGTTTCAGATATCATCTGATCCCAACACTCTTAGAGTAGAGATATGGAATAAACTCGATTCCTCACAACCATAGTAATAAGTTATTAATTATTCTTTTCTATTTTTTATAAATAAATTTAGTTCTGTCGTTTCTTTTAGAATTCACCATTACAATAGTAAGGGTAAATGAACTTTTGATATATAGATTTATTTATTTCTTGCGCGTTACCATTGAATTTTTCTCATATTGATTATTGCCAATATATTCATTGGTCATTAGTTTTATAGACAAAACATTACTTATAATTTTTTTTTATTAAATTATGGATTTAGTCATTAAAATTTCAAATTTTAAAAATGTTTAATAGATTAATAACTTATTAGACACAATTAAAATTTTAAGAGTTTATTATACACTTACCGGAAATTTTGTAAGATTTATAATTTAACCTTTATTTTCTTTTTCCAAGTTCAAAAGCTAAATGGATTTAAATAAATTATAGTTTTTTTTTTTACCCAATATAAATTATAGAATTTAACCAGAGCATTGTCTTCCTATAAATCTTCATCCTCGTCCTTATCCTAACTTTGCCCAAACCTCCGAATATTATATTACCAAGCACTTAATATTGTGTAATAATTATTAGTATTTTTATTCATATGAAAACTAATGATAGTGAACATTAAATCTACTTATAATATAATTAAAAATTTTAAGTTAAAAATTTATATATTAAAATGAAGAAAAATCTTCACCGATAACTGACGCTATAAGGGTGTGTTTGGTTTAACTTTAAGTGTTTAATTTTGAAAAAAATTATAGTATTTGACAACCACTAAAAATAACTTATTAAAAAAGGAAATTGAGAAATAAACTATTGAGAGAAACACTTGAAAGCAAATTTTTCAAAAAGAGTTTTTAGTGCATAATAACTTGCGTATAAAAACATTTACGAGGAAATGTAGCCAAACACAGTGTTTAAATTCTAAACAATTTTTACACAAAATGTTTAAAATAAAATGCATTTTTGAAAAACATTTAAACTAAAAGTTATTCCAAACGAACCCTAAATTTGCTATTGAAAATCCTCACCCCATCTCCAATTTCGTTAACAAAGGTTTCGGTTAAAAAACGAAGACAAAAAGTCATTCCAAACTCCACCCTATATATATATTTATAACTTTACACTATAAATTAACAGAAATGAGCACATCAGAATTCAATGAGAACCAGAACCACCAAACATGAAACTGGTGCTATTGTTGATTTAGTACTGGAAGTGCAGCTGGACGTGGCCTAACAACGTTTAGCACCCCTCTTGCAGTGGCCTGTTGTACAAGTAACATAATAAACATTCAACAAACAAAACAAACATGATACTTCACAAAACTAAAAATTCATAAGGAAAACACTTTTTTAATATTCAAGGTATCGGTTGCTGCACTCTCTGCATTATCGCTCATAGCGGGATAAAGGTTTTAAGTTATTAAGTTTTCAACCTAGAGACTTTAACCTAACATCTTGAGTGTATTTCTAAACATCTTGGAGTCCTAGCTCTTGATATGTCTTGAATCTAATATGAAGCGCTCCGAATGACCAAGTACGGGGTAGGGTTAAGAGTGGTGACATATATAAACCCTCTTAACCTATTTTTTTTGCTAATCTCTGTAATCTGAATACTCCTCATAATAAGATCGTTCTATCTCTCTGCCCGTGGACGTAGCTAACAACACATCGTTAGTGAACCACGTAAATCTGTGTTGTTTTTCTTTGTCCTTTCATTCTTGTTACGTTAATTTACGATTTCTGTCATAACACTAGCTACAAGAAAAGAGAAGAGAATCATTGGCGAGATTTTTACCTCGAAGAAGGAATTGAAATTCAAACGCATCAAGAAACGTCGCAAGAATGGAGCCCGCTGACTCCCAACCAGCCTGCTACTTCGCAAAATCGTGTATAGGGAGTTGGATTTCTTGTTGAATTCCTAAAATCAAGTGTAATCATGTCACATAATATGGGTTCTATACCATTTTAGGAATTGAACAAGAGATATGAACTAAAAAAAAATTTCTGTAAATCTACAAGAGACATGTAAACCATATGTTATTGTTACCTCAGTCAGGTGCTCTAGTTCAGGAGGGTCTGAATTACTGTCTTGATTTTCTATACTCCAGCAAAACTGCAGACAAAGCTTCATTATGCCATCCAGTATCCTTGAAACAGAACCGATATCCAAGAATGACTGTGAAATTAGAGCGGATAAGTACCTGCACCGGGTTCTTAAATGCATTAGCACAAGTTTTCAATTTATTACAATAGATTATCTCTGAAACCTACAAAGATCAGCTTATCCAAACCCAACACTAATCAAAAGGAAAAAAATAAGAAATATGCATGCGAGACAAATCATTGATAGTGCATGCTTGAAAGGATAGCAAAGATGAGTTCTTAGAGAAGACTTATTGAGAAAATCTATGTGATTTAAGCAAAAACCATATGAAATTAGTTGATATACGTACTCTTGATGAAACCCCACGAGCTCGGTAAAGTCGTGAGAATCTTGGATATGGTCTTGCAAAATATTCCATTGAGATTCAATCACGTCAACCTAGGGGATGAATAACAAATTTAATTTAGGTACAAATGATGAGTGATATTTAAAGTACATGATATTGAAGTCAAAATAAGGCATTGATTCTAACCTGGATGTAAAACTGAAGATTTCTGATCAAGAATGCCATGTGTTCTCTAACACGCCACATCCGTCTAAAACGTTGCCTTTGCCAAGATATTGAACCATCAAATCGAGCACGGCGATTTTTGGCAAAATCAGCATGATCTTGGTGCATTAGGGACGCCCATGATTTCTCCAATTCCATCTGTGTTCGTTTCAGCCGCAATAAATACTGGAAGACCCTGCAATACCTGGACCATTCATCTTGTTAGTAGTCGAAAGGTGAAGCAATTCTGTTAATAAGAATGTATTCAGTCTATGCTTTTGCTTAAAAACAAATGGGACAACTAAAAGATTCATAATTTACTAAAGCCCTTGTTGTCTCTTGGAGCTGGCCTTGATGTAGGCGAAGCCTTTGAAGATTAGCGAGGTCATGCACATAATGCAAGTAGTGGTTCCTCGACACTCCAATTATCCAAAAAGAAAAAAGAAAAGTAACAGCCAATGCTTACTTAGAGAGCACTTCTTGAGTAAAGAATAACTGCAGGGGCCAATCAATGTAGTATTCAAGAGCAACACCATCCCAGCCATCAAGAGACATATCTGAAGACAAATTTGATAGAGCGCCACCGAGGTTTCCATCAGTGTAAGATTTTTCCTTCGAGTCGCCTAGTGCAGACTTGACTTTGACTCCAAATGATGGCATCCTAGTAGAAGTGAAAAGGATTGCCAAAGACACATTTAAGAACTTCAAATGACGTAATCAGAAATATAAACCAATTTTCCAGTCAAATATCATATTAGATGAAAGCTAGTTCCCCATTTGAAAAAAATAAAAAAAAACACCACAACTAACCGCAATGATACTCTTGAAAAGTATTTGTCTTCTTCACTTGTAGTCTTTGTCGCAGCCTACATGGAATGTAAATTATGTTGAAGTTTATTCAAACACTTTTTTTTAATATTCAAACACAAATTAAATAATGTATCTGCATTTCAAATACATTATGAAGAATTTGAATAGTTTCTTTTGGTAAGAGAAGAATTTGGAATAGTTGAGAACGTCTGGCCCAAAAGGAAAATTACCAACTGAAATGGGATCATAAGATCAGCTTCAGCAGTCGACTGGCGAGGGGGTAGGCGCATCAAATGGCGACTTTCCTCAAGAAAACACTAGCATAGCAAAACATGGTATTAGCATAATATGAAGAAACAATAAGGAATGATCTAACACCAGTTAGCTCATAGCAACAAAAGATCTTTGTCTTCTAGAATATTCTATAAAAGCTAAAATTAAGCAGAGATAATAGCATCTCAGACACCATTTCAAATAAAAAATTTGAAAATGCATATGTAAGAAAGCTTAAAAGTAATCAAATTCTAATACTCGGAACACAATTCCCATTGTAGAAGTTGATATGGAAAATTTAGCATATCATGTGATGAAAACTTTAAATTCTCAAAGTGAACTTAATCACATTCCATAGAAATGATAGCAGAAAATGAATAATTCTAAATTAGAAAGCATCAACTTAATATCTTAAATAATGTTACTTTAATTTACCTCGGAAGACAAGTAAGATTCCTCTTCTATGGAGTATCATCGAAAGATTCCAACAGCTTTACAAGTTGAAGATGAATATTGAATATAAACACATGTCATCTTAATTAAAGTTTCTTCTTAAGGACCACAGAAACTGGGAACCAATCTTCCTCAACATACAAATGGACAATTATAATTTCATGTCGCCTATAAAAGATCCTTGGTTGAAGTATAAACAAAAGAAGAAATTAAATTCAGATTAGTCCATCTTTTACCTGGAAGAAATCACCTTTTGCTAAAAGGAAATAGTCTTTTAGGGCCTTGAGGTGTCCATTGAGGTCAGCACGTACAACTACAAGCTGCAGAGATATGAATTAGTCAATAATAAAATGATGAAATAAAAGGTAGAACTAAATGTTCCACAATCACAACCTGCCAAAGATGACTAGCCGCAATAGCCCTAATTGAATCAACAGCAGACTCAAATGATCTCTTGTGAAACTCGGATGATTCCTGCACATAATGAAAGTCCATTTTCTCTAATAAGTGATTGGGTTGTATTAGAGAAGAGAAAAATGAACCATTTTTAAGCACATATGTGAGGCAGAAACAGCAAACAAATTTAAGTTAAGCTATGTTCCAGTGGTAATCTAATCGAAGCTATATAAACCTTGAGATCTAAAAGCATGGCTTCTATCTTATCTGCTTCAGATTGCAGAAGTAATTCTTCTCCAGTCAGCTTTGTGGCAACAAATGGTTCCTTTTGAAGGGGGAAGTTCCTTGTATTTCCTTTAATATTCAGAGGTAGTCTAGGTATCTGTGACTGTGACTGATTTCCAGTACCCTGACACCAAAAGGCATTGCTTGGGTTCCGAAGAACTCTAATGGCTTTACCAGCAAAAAGAATTGATTCTGCAACCCGCATATGGATATAATCAGGAAGCATATCCTGAAAACAGAGTAAGAGAAGAAAATATTAGTGGGCAATTAAATTCAGTATCAAACCCACTTCCAGCTCAGAAGATGATGGAGAAATTATTATTCAATCAACCTCGTACATACTATAGGGGGGAGGGCAGAGAGAAGAGAAACAGCCAGAGAGGCCTTTTCTGACATTACAGCGAATACATATCCCACCAGATTCAACACTGCTAGGGAAGTTGGTAACATACAGAGGAAGGTAAAAGAAATACTTAAATTAGGTAAACTCTTAGTCTTGGCCCCTTCCTTTTACCACCAACTTAAGAACTTGCTATCATATTTGCTCATCATTCTACTTCGAAATGTATATGATTATTGCCTATCATGTTCTTTTATAAACATTAGTGACTCATTCTTTTAGTAGCCTTGGGGAAAGAGTGTTGAGGCTAACATCATTGAAGGTGTCACCATTGGGAGGGATGATATCCATCCATCCATCCATCTCGCTCTTAATTCATTGTTGACAAGATCATTTTCAACTCAGCTAATACACAAAAAATGCAAAACTGGTTCAAACTCCTTAAGATCTTTGAATTCTCATTGAGTTTAAAAGTCAATATCTCTAAGTTGATCCTAGATTCCTAGCTAATGTCAATGTTACGGAAGAAGAGATGGATGGCATAGTTAGTTCCTTTTCATGTGTAAAAGGGATGAGGCTTTTAAACAATTTCTGCAGTCTAAAAATCTGAAACCAATTTATGGGGAAAATTGTGGGGCTTTATGGAAAAGTTTATGCATGAGAAATCAATGTGTGCCACTATCAATCATATAGAATGAGGAGGAAATTCGTTAGACAGGTAACAAGTGAACAGATCTCTTGAGAGTTGAGACCAAAGCCTCAGATAAACCAAAAGATTGCCTTAAGAGGAGTATTGTCATCTATCAAAAAGGGGAGAAAGAGAAGTAACAACCAAATAGCTATCACAAGAAAAATGAAGATGAAAAAACCAGTCGAGAAGAACTCAGAACAAATCACACAGACGTTGAAAATGCCATCAAAATTCATGTCAAATTTAAGTTACCACACAAGAACTAAAAGCAGTGATCATTAAAAAAAAAAAAAAAGGAACTGTAATGTTGGTAGAACACGTGGCAATGAATATACCAGGTAAATGTGAAATCCCAAGTGCCAATCAGTCAAAGATTCATCAGTTGATAAGCGTCCTAACTTCTCTGACATGTCTTGTACAGATGAGCCTTGCTCAGTCTCCCTGTCATCCTGCCTGAGCAGTTCGATGATCATAAAATGACTCGTGCATTTCTAGGATGTAAGAATTATCAAATGCATACAAAAGAATATGAACAAGAAAAATTCAATCTTAAAGAGTTACTTCAAGATTGACCATTTATCATTTATTCTCTCTACAGAACTGTTTCTTTGTTTCCTTTCTTCCTTGTAAGCTCTCTCTATTAAACTTGCTTATTATATTTTACTTTTATCTTTGTGAAACATTTTTTACTCTACTTTGACTAAATAAAATATATATATATATATATATATATATATATATATATATAACAGCTATCACCAGCAAGGAAAAAGACATATATGTGTATCAGAAACTAGACACGTTTTTCCTATGATAAAGTGAAAAATAGTACAACATAAGAAATCAGAAAGCACATGTACAACGACTAAATACCATTACCATGTAGCTGAGAGAGTTGTAAAAGTGACTAGTAGTTAGTTAATAGTTCGTTTGTGTGTTGTTTTAGCAGGTTGTCAGTTCATCTGGCAGTAGACCGGGTCAACTGCCATGACAATAAATTCCAAAATTTAGTAAGTGAGCTGATCCCCAAAATTAACTTGATTTTTTAATAATAAAATTCCAAGTATCTATTTCTGCATTAAGTGGCATTCATGAGAGAAGACAAGACCCGCCTATGGAAACAATTGCAAACGGTAACCCCATTCGGTTCTTGATAACTTCTTCTTTAGCACATAGGATATAATAGATAAGAATATTGTATTTATTGTATTTCTCGATTATGAAAATTCCTCCATATCAAATTCACAGGTTTTTCACAGGACAAGATTTCTTCTTTCTTCTTTCTTATTTTATGAGAAACTATGATTCCCACTGGATGAGATTTCTATTACTTGTGAATAACACAGTATATTCATCAAGGAAAATCCCTTGAAGGACTGACTCAAAAATACATCCATAAAGCCATCAGTTCTCAGATGCCAAAATAAGATAGTCTAGATGGACTTAAGCAAACGTTCACCATATTTATTAAGCAATTACGGCAGCATCCCCACCAAAGACCCTTTCTGTGTCATTGAGACCTTAAGCGATCTCTCAAATGCCAACCGTGTCAAACTATTATCTACTGAGAGTCTGAAACAATGTATACACAATCCGACCCCATGTTTGCTATAATAAGATACAACAATTCTTAGTGTTACCTTCTGATGAAAAATTCTCCATGCTTATCTTGAAGGATCCCATAAACCATCCATGATGCTAGTTGATTGTACATTACCTGATGACCATGCCAAAGGAGCCTATTCTTTTCGCAGAGGGCCAGATAGGAAAAAAAACACAAAATAATAATTTAATGAATTAAGCATGAACTTCCAAAAACAAGTAGACCAACAGAGTAATCTTGCCGCATGATCTACAATGAAGAATTAAAAATTTAAATATTCATTTGAGAGGAACTATATGCATTGATGGACATTTCGCACATACAATTTCTTTTGAACCAGAAATGAACAGAGCAATTTCCAACCGGTGTACATCTTCCAATTGAATTGAAATATTAGAACATGGACCAAAATCTAAAAACTCCACTATTAAATACAATAATGAATATTGAAATTTCTTCTTCCCTATTCTTCTTCTCCTTTTTAACTTCCCTATTCGTCTTCTCATTTACTTCTATTCTCATTCAATAGGTAAGATACTCTGTTAATCTTAGATTCAAATGTATTCTACCATAGTATGTGTTGCTAATAGAAAGCTCATTCTTTCTAGGAGTGTACACCCAGTACCATCTTAATTAAGCCCTAATGGGAGATCACTGGTATCAAATTACTCTCATGGGATGTTTTTTTTTTTCCATGCAAGAAACAGGAAGGGACTTGAATACCTTTGAATGCAAGTCTGCAATTCAGGCACACCACAGTGACAACGTTTGTGTAGAAGATTAAGTAGTTGGCCACCTCGAATATCGTCACGCTCAATCTCTAAAATGAGTTGATGCAGAGGTGGAAAAAGAACAAAGAACTAGAAAATACAATCAATAAACAATTCAAATTCAAGGCATAATCTTACAATCAAACCCATTGACCAATACAGTAAAAGCTAGGACAACAAAATTACCTACAGAGCAAAGGGCATCATCTTAGAACCAACCTTATCGAGGCCCTGCGTGACTACTGCCAAAATTGGTACCGTTTCAGCCAACAGTTTCTGCTCCACATGAAGAACAGCAGATCTATAAACAGACAGTATCTCTACAATGCCATTAGCTATGGCCCTCCTATACACACTTGGGTTTTCAGTTTTTTCTTTAGACGACTCCGCAGAATTGGCTAACAAAGACCCATTACCAGAACGAATCCAACTCAAATTCCTAGACTTAGTAGCAAAGCGGTCGAGCTCTCTATAGTAAAATCCTAACACAATGATCCTCTGAATTAGATCCCTGAATCCGAAAATAGAAAACCATCATCGACAATCTATACAAAAGAATCCATTTGAAGTGGGTTGTGGGCGTACCTTTCGCTCGGTTCGAGAAAGGAGATATCGGGGGCGAGCTTGAATGTGGGTTCGCCGGAAATGGGGGCATCGGGAGTTAAGTGATTCAGCCCTAGAGAGTTGTAATGCTCTCTTTCGTCGATTATCAGATCGCCGGTGTAACCCAGTAGAGCAAGTAGAAGCTCGTGTAACATTTTTGCTTTAACTCTTTGGAATTACGAAATTCTTGAGACAACCACTGAACTAGCAAAAGGGAATGAAGAGAATATCGCAGAGAGGCGCACGCATAGGTGAGAGAGGCTATAATGGTTAATGGAATTTGAAATTGGAGTGTTTTGCGAGGTGGGTTTTGCAGGAGATGAGCAAGCTTATTCGAATTTCATTGAGCTTTTGAACGTATTGAAATTTCAGAATGGAGTGGAGGGTTTTAAGTTGAAAGTTTTCCTCATTATTTTGTTTGAAAAAAAAAAAAAACAAAAACAACTTTTGGATTAGAATTTAGAACAGAACATCATCTACTGTATCTAGCTAACTAGTCTACATTGTGTCCTCTACTCCAAGTGGTGTTGGATTTTTTTTTTTTTAACACGTGGGATACGATTAGAACCACAAACTTTTCGATCATTAGTACAAATTCTATGTCAATTGAGCTACGTTTAGGTTGCCATTGTTGTTGGATTAAAGAGTGAAACAAATAATTCTCCATCCAAGTAATTTTATTTGTTGTCTACAAAGTAGAAATTTAGAACTGCCTACTTTTTTTTTGTAGTACATCAACATTTGGGGTATATATGTCAATTACCATTGAGCTATGCTCGTTTTGGCTAGAACTGCCTACTTTAAAAGAATGAATAATATTTTTTTTCATTTGGGATATTTAACTTTACTCTGTTAGTAAATACGTAATTCTTTGAGATATGTCTGTGGTTTAGGTTATTTAAAAAAGTTATATATATATATATATATTCATAAACTTTGGAGGTTGTATCACTCAAAATCTTAAACCAATAACGATAACAGTATTGCCAAAGCAAGCATAGCTTAGCGGTGATTGGAATGTATCCTTGACCAATAGATCAGAGATTCGAATCCTCCCACTCCAAATGTTGTTGGAAAAAAAAAAAAAACTGTAACAATATTAACTTTATGTTTTGTTATATTCCCCGAGGGTGTTTGATATGTTTGAATTATATATATAGTTAATTAGATAATATGATACAAAACATTGTCTTGTTTCTATTAGGAGACTTAAGAATTTTATCCTTAAATAGAGTTTTTCTTTTAAGAAATTAACTATTTAAATTAAGTTTTCAGGTGAATAATTAATTATCTAATTGGAAATTAATGAATACTTTTCATGAAAAGATAAATATTTGAAAATTTATCAAAAGAATTATTTGATTCCATTGAGATCAAAAAATAAGAAAAAAAAAACTACACTTTAAATAATTCCCTACAGGGAAACTCGATCCCTACGAATTCTATTCGAGGAATCCCCGCTTCATTCCTACCAAATTTAATGAATTTTTTTTCTAGGGTTGGAGATTGAAATGATTCTCCATCTCCGTCTTGCTCTATGGACATCTCTACATAGGATACACAAAAATAAGCACTCAAACAAAATATTTTAACGTAACACTCAGTGACGATCAATGTGTAATACTCAGTGACGATCAATTTCAAGAGATTGGAGGAAGAAAAGTGAAAACATTTACTAGTTTTTGTTAAGAGGTGGTAAGAATGAAGATGAGAATGACTAAAATTTAAAATTAAGAAGTTTGAAATTGAGCAATTAGATCTAGGTTATGAAAAGTGAAGGGTGAAGATTAGATATGTGAGAAAGGGAAAAGATTTGTATTAGAAAGGAGGAAAGAAATTTTGTATTGTCAAAAGTGTCAAGCCTAGGGATGCCCAGGGGGCGGGGATAGAGATGGAGAAGTCCCCACCTCCCATTTCCATCCCCATCTTCCTGAGATTTTCCGTTAAATTTTGCGGGGAATGGGGTAGGGATTCTCCGCAAAGATCGGGTTTTCCGTAGGGAATTATTCTTCATTTTTATTTTTATTTTTATTTTTTTTATTATTTTTATTATTTTTATTTTTTTTTTTGGTCTCATTGAATCAAATAACTCTCTTGATAAATTTTCAAATGTTGACTTTGAAGAAAAATATATTCATTAATTTTCAATTAGATAGTTAATTATTCACATAAACTATTCATTTTAAATAGTTAATTTCCTTTAAAAAATATCTTTTTAAAGAAAAAAATTCTTAAATTTCCTATTAAAAACAAAATAATATTTCATATCAAACTATCTCATTATCTATACATGAATGTTTAAATCATATCATTCAAACATATCCAACTTTCTAAATCATTAAAAATAAAACTTTAAATTTTTCTTAAAAAAAAATAAAACTTGAAATTTATATATATAGAGAAATAATAATAATAATAATAATAATAATAATAATAATAAGTAAATGGGGTGGGATTAGGGAACGAGGATGGAGAATACATTCACCGTCCTCTTCCCCATTTAGCTCGCGGGATTTTTTTTTCCTCCACTCCCTTCCCCTATTCCCTGCTTAAATGGAGATTCTCCACTCCATTAGAAACGGAGTCCCCGCGGGACAAATGAACATCCCTAGCCAAGCCCACATGTGAAAAAGAGGGGAATGAGTGCTACTTTTGCTTTTGCAAGGGCCACACTAGGTACCTATATGTACGTAGAAAGCAATCCATTACTACAATTACATTGCTACATTGGTATATCAACACTCATGTAAGGTTTTTTGCTATATTTTTATTTGTTTGTATTTTGAAAATCTTTTTTGTTTTTTGAGTTCAATAACATATGAGAGTAAATGATTCGAACATTTGAACTCTTGGTATCGAGAGTACATGCCAATTACCACCGAGTTATCATCACTTTGACATATACAAGCCAACATGAACATAACTCAATTGACATAAAATGTTTACTAGTGACCAAGAGGTCTGAGAACATGTTGAGATGAGAGGATTCAAACCACATACCTCCTAATAATTTGTACACGGTATATGCCAGTTGAACTATGCTCATGTTAGCTATCAAATTTAGTTATATAAAAGAAAGGATTATTGTAAGGATAGTAGCTTCAAGACATATTATTTGTAAATATAGCAACTTTTTTTTTAAAAAAAAATTGCAAATATGACAAATCTATCAATGATATACATTTAACACCGATAGACTTCCATTACAATATATATAATCTATCAGTGACTACTGTCACTGATAGAACAATCATATCTGCCAAAGCGAGCATAGTTTAGCTGTAATTGACATATACCCTCAACCAAAAGATCAGAAGTTAGATCGAATCCCCCACGTGTATATATAGTACACATTTTTTATGATTTCAAACCCAAATTTATATTGGGGGGTTTTCGTCCTGTTGTCTTGTCGTATCATCTCCGTTCCATTCCCTACCTTTGAATATGCGACGTCTGTTTGCAAATAGTGGCTCTCACTCTCTCATCTCTCTCCACTTTCCATGGTGATAATGACAATGTTCATGATATCCACACTAGCAGACGAAAATTGAAGATAATTTCGAGATTCACAATGCCGGCCATTAATATTGGAGCAATCTCTTCAAGTTCCTTGCAATTCCCGGTGGTTGTTAGAGTAACAGAGAAACAGAGCTGCCATGGACGCCATTGAACACAGCACCATCAACACCAATGGCATCAAAATGCACATCGCCTCCATAGGCACTGGCCCCGTCGTTCTTCTTCTCCATGGCTTCCCCGAGCTCTGGTACTCATGGCGCCACCAGCTTCTCTATCTTTCTTCCGTCGGATATCGAGCCATCGCGCCGGATCTCCGCGGCTTTGGCGACACCGACGCGCCGGAATCGCACACTTCCTACACGATGCAGCATATCGTCGGCGATTTGGTTGGGGCTTTGGATGAGCTTGGGATTGAGAAGGTGTTTCTGGTAGGGCATGACTGGGGGGCGGTCGTCGCGTGGTACTTTTGCTTGTTTAGGCCTGATCGAATCAAGGCGTTGGTGAATTTGAGTGTCCAGTTCTTACCCAGGAATCCTGCAATTTCTTTTGTTGAGGGTTTCAGAACTGCGTTGGGCGATGACTTCTACATTTGCAGGTTTCAGGTGAATACCAATTGTGAATTTTGTTTTGATTTGCTTAATTCATAAGAAAGGTTTGAAGTACTGTTGTTCGTTCCATTCTGGTCCCAATTTCGTTTGCTTTCAATTGTTTTCTCTCTGTCTATTTAGCCTCTCTATTTTAATATAGTGTCCGATGGGTCTGTATCTATAACCTTGACACTAATGCCACCAAATGCTTAAATCCTTTTGAAATCGGTCAATCATAAACATCTAGGCCCCATTTGATAACCATTTGGTTTTTTAAAATTAGGCTTATTTTCTTCCCATTTTCCTACCATAGTTTTCATCATTGTCAAGGATACATTTGAATTCCAAATTCCAAAAACAAAAACAAGTTTTTGAAAACTACGGCCCGTTTGATAATCATTTGGTTTTTGGTTTTTGGTTTTTGAAAATTAAACCTTGTTTTCTTCCAATTTCATTATAATGGTTTGCATCTTTGTCAATGACACATTTGAATTACTAGTCAAATTCTAAAAACAAAAACAAGTTTTTGAAAACTAGTTTTTTTAGGACCCATTTGATAACCATTTCGTTTTCTGTTTTCTGTTTTTGTTTTTCATTTTAAAAAAACAGAGATGTTTGATAACCATTTCTGTTTTCTATTTTCTGTTTTTTAAAAACGTTTTTGAAATTATAAGTAAATTTCAAAAACAAAAAAAAAAATAGTTTTTAAAAACAGATTTCTGTTTTTCAAAAACTCATTTTTCTTCTAATGCTTCCTTTTCTCCTCTTTTACCTCTCTCCAACAAATTTCTTTCTCTATTTTTTTTTCTCTCTCAAAACTTTTATTCTCTATAACTTGTCTATTTCTAAAAACTTGTCAATACATTTTCTCTTCAATAAACATGTTCTAATTTTTCTTTTGAAAAAAAAAAAGTCACCAAAATTTTCTATCACTACAACTTTTCTTTATTTTTCTAATTTATCGTTAGTTCTTTAGAATATCTTTTACTCTTAACTTTACTATCTCTCTAAATTTTCTTTTTTTCTTTAATTTTTTAATCTAAAATTTATCGCTTTTACTCTAACTTGTTTTCTATTTTTTCTCTAACTAATATCTTTTCTCGAGTCTAACTAATATTATTTCTCTGAACATTTTCTTTCATCTCTCTAAATTTTCTATGTTTAACTTTTCTCTCGTCTTTTCAAAAAAAAAAAAAAAAACTCTTGAAAACATTTATATTTGTGTCTCTAAATTTTTGTTTCAACGTCTTTACAAATTTTTCTCTCTCTAAAATATCTTTTCATCTTTCTAATTTTTAAAAAATTGAAAACCAAAAACAGTTATCAAACAAGATTGGTTTTCTGTTTTTTAAAAACAAAAAACAAAAAAACAGTTATCAAACATATGTGGTTTTTGTTTTTAAAAAACCAAAAACCAAAAACAGAAAAACCAAAAACCAAAAACTGAAATGGTTATCGAACGGGCCCTTAGTTTTCAAAATTTGACTTGTTTTTTAAAACATGGAAGAAGGTAGATAACAAAACCAAGAAACTTAAAAGGTGGAAGTAGTGTTTTTAAGCTTAATTTTCAAAAACTAAAAACAAAAAACCAAATGGTTATCAAATGGGGCCTACTTTTTTTGGTTTTAAAAAATTGGCTTGGTTTTTTAAAACATGGAAAGAAGGGTATTAGAAAAACAAAGAAACTTGGAGTTGAAAGTAGTGTTTATAAGTTTAATTTTCAAAAACCAAAAACCATAAACCAAATGGTTATCAAACGGGGCCTAGTTTTTTATTTTTGGTTTTTGAAGATTAAGCTTATAAACACACCTTCCACCTATCCATTTCTTTGGTTTGAACCTACATCCTTCCCATGTTTTCAAAAATCAAGTCAAAATTTGAAAACAAAAACTTGTTTTTGGAATTTGGAATTTGGCTGAGAATTCTAATGTCTCCTTAACTAAGATGAAAACCATGGTAAGGAAATTAAGAGAAAACAAGTATAATTTTGAAAAAGTAAAAACAAAAAACCAAATGGATATCAAATGGGAGCTTAATAATTAATGCTTTGTTCAATAACCATTTGATTTTTGTTTTAGGTAAATTAAGCTTATAACACTACTTCCCCTATGAATTTTTTTGTTTTGTTATCTACTTTTTACGAATGTTTTCAAAATTCAAGTCTTTTCAAAACCTTGATTTTGTTTTTGGAATTTGATAAAAAATTCAAATGTTTTCTTAGGAAAGATGAAAACCATTGTAAATAAATTGGGAGGTTATCAAATAGGCCTAAATAATGTAGTTGGTAAGCATTGAACCTATAAAAAACTATGAAAAACTATGAAGTGAGTGGAGATTATTGAAATTCAGGACTTCTATAGACTAAATAGTCACAATCCTCAGATGATATATAGTATAATGGAAGTGCTAAATTGAGGTAATGTGTTGTTTTCCTGTCCTCGGTAAGCTAGATTGCAAAATTGCCAGAGTGAGACCTTGTATAAGTTGCAGTGGAGTCTCTTTCAAAGATTCCTTCATCAACTTCTAAACAAAAGAACATTAAAGCCCTTTTGTGCTTCTTGAGAGAATCCTTGTTTAGAGAGTCCCATATAATTGATTCTCAAGGTCTTTCTAATGATCTAAAAAGTTCCATATAAACAGCAACAACACAAATGAATTGATTATCATTCATGTATTCATGGTATCTAAAAAGTGTTGATTAATTTCTAACAGGTTCCAGGGGAGGCAGAAAAAGATTTTGCCTCCATTGACACAACTCTGTTGTTCAAGAAATTTTTATGTGGCAGAGATCCAAATCCTCTAATATTGCCTAAAGAGGTTGGAATTCGTTCAATCCCGTCTCCGGAAAACCTTCCTTCTTGGCTGACAGAAGAAGATATCAACTGTTTTGCTACCAAATTTAAGCAGACAGGTTTCACTGGAGGATTAAACTACTATCGAGCTTTAGACCTGTAAGTTGTAGTTACATCTGATTTAGCCATTCATATTACTCTGATTCAACACTCTTTCTCAGTTATAAGTTCAATAATGATTCCATACAACCATCGTGTTGTTCTAATGGTCAATAAGAACTATGGGAAAAATAAAAGGAATTAGAGAGAATGGGTTCAATCCAAATATCAAAAGTGGCTGTCTTGTGAAATTAGTTGAGGTACGCACAAGCTGGCCCGGACTCACAGATATAAAAAAAAATGATTCCATACTTTCACATCCAAAACATGTTTTGTTGATTCAGGTGAAACCTCATTGTACTGTTGTAAATGGTTATTTGGATGTATGAAGGTGAAATGGTGTTTGTTGCAGAAATTGGGAGCTGACTGCACCGTGGACGAGAGCACAGGTACGGGTGCCGGTGAAGTTCGTCGTCGGGGATTTGGATCTGACCTACCATTTGCCAGGAGCCAAGGAATATATCCACAATGGCGGATTCAAAAAGGATGTGCCGTTTCTGGAGGAAGTAGTTGTAATGGAAGATACTGGCCACTTCATCAACCAAGAAAGACCACATGAAATCAGTACTCACATCCATGACTTCATCAAGAAATTCTGAACTCCATCCATTCTCCATTGTTGTTAAGTTCTGTTTGGGATTTTGAATTTCTTGCAATTTGAGTTGTCCTTTTTTGTTTAGAGACTTTGAGTAAAGGTCAGTGAGAGCAAAATCCTTGTGTGTTTGGTCGAACATTTTCATTGTTACAATGCCTTTTGGCACTTTTCCTTTTGGATATGGATCACTTCAATGTGAATCCATATAAATCTCTGTAATTTCTTTCTTATTCGTATTATTGTGTTGACAAATGCACACTTAAATTGTTTTTAGTGACTTAAGTTATGTTCATGGGTTAAATCAACACCTTTACGTCCCGTTTGATAATTAATGGATTTTTGGTTTTCAATAATTAAGTTATAATCACTACTATCAAGTCAAATTTTGAAAACAAAAAAAAAAATAGTTTTCAAAAACTTGTTTTTGTTTTTGAAATTTGGCTAAGAATTCAAATGTGTCTTCCACAAAGATAAACATCATTATAAGGAAATTGAAAGAAAGCATGCCTAAACAAGTATAATTTTCAAAAACTAAAAATAAAAAATCAAATAGTTATCAAAACCTTAATTAATTCATTCTTTTTTTTTTTTTTCAAATTTTGTTGTTGGATACAAGTACTAATCAACACCTTTAGTTAATTCATTCAATTTTGTTTTCAAGATTTGTGGTTGGATACGAGTACTTTAGTGTTTTGACGAAGTACTCTTTTAGTACTTCAGTATTAGTTTTTTTGAACGTTTTTTTTAGTTGGATTTAGGGTATGTTTGGTTTAACTTTTTAAGTGTTTAATTTTGAAAAAAATACATTTGGAAAAAAATTATAATGTTTGGAAACCACTAAAAATGACTTATTAGAAAATGAGATTGAAAAATAAATCATTTTGAAAGAAACACTTGAAACCAACTTTTTTTAAAAAGAGTTTGTAAGTATACAATCACTTGTGTATAAAAACATTTATGAGGAAATGTAACAAAACACATGAGTGTTTAAATTCTAAACAATTTTTATACAAAATGTTTTTTAAAGAATGCATTCTTAAAAAACATTTAAATTAAAATGTAATCCAAACGGACCCTTAAACATTTTGGTGCTTTTACGAAGTACTCATTTTGTTGTGTAAAGCTCAGGTTCATGAAGATGGTGTAGCCCTGTGGAAGCCCCAACAGCAGCTTCCAGTACATGTTATCAACTTTTGTTCAACTTCGACATGAAAACTATCTAATTTTAACAAACCTTTTCCTTCCAGCCAACTCTCGGTCTCGGATCTCGAATTCGCTATGTTGTACAAGTAAAATTCTGCTACATCTAAGCAGGAGTAGTCGACATGTTCGACAAAATTCAGTTCAAGAATTAAGATGTACTTACTGGATGTCTATCTCCCTCAACACTTCAGCTGCAGCTCGTTATGCTTGCTTTGTGGAACTGTTATATCCTGTAGAACTTGCTGTTCAGTAAGATAAAGTCTCTAGCAAATTAGATTTCAACATCATCAGCTCTTCAATCTCTTGGTTATAAAAGCTTTTAGTCTATTTTATAGTACAACTAGAAGGAAATACTACTATGAAATGAGAACAAAATGTGATGATGAAAATCAAACTTTACTACGAGTTCGAGGATAATCATGGCAACCGCTGCATTTACGGGATCTGAGATCTGTTCCATTCCTGGTTAAGA
Source organism: Luffa aegyptiaca (assembly GCA_017139565.1). NCBI lineage: Eukaryota > Viridiplantae > Streptophyta > Magnoliopsida > Cucurbitales > Cucurbitaceae > Luffa > Luffa aegyptiaca. The sequence goes on from CM029396.1 coordinate 3,995,756, forward strand.
GAACTGATCTGATTTTATCAATTAGGTCATGGCAGAGAAGAATTTCCAGCAAGTACGAGATGACAGTATTTTACAAACAATCTTCTGTACTGAGCATCGAATAATAGGTGGCTTTCCATAGAGTGAAGACCAACATTCTTTATCCTATTTCTTCGCATAGGTTATCAACATCGAATTTTGTGGGTTCATCTTGAAACCTTGTAGTGCTTGCATGGCGACTGTCGATTGTACCTCATCACCGTACTCTACAAATGCAATACCTGGCTTTGCTTCAACCATACGAACCTCCTTAAAACCAGGATACTGACAGAAAAGCATTTGTAGCATCATTGGAGTCGTCTCGTGGGGAAGATTTTGTACAAACAAAATGCTATTGGGTGGGGCAGGGGCTTCTGGCACCATAACTCCGCCTGGATAAGGTACTTGTGAGTGCTGCACCATTTTCAGAAGGGGGAAAGGAAAAGAGAGTGAGTGTTAGCAACGTATAGTGTCCGGAAAATAAATGGAACTAAGTACCGTTTTCAAAAAAAAAAAGCACCAAAATTATTAATATGATGAAAGCCAACAAAGTTTTGCTGCCATAAAATGATCTGGTCAATAGATAAAAGGCATACAAGAATACAACCACTCATACAGACACCACCCACCAAGTTCCAGAAATTAGAACGTTAAATCAATTGACACAGGGTTCTTAACAATCAAGATATATGAAATGACCAAAGCAATAAATGCAAATAACACCAAAACACGTTTCTTCGTTTTCTATATATCTCTCTCTGTGGATAGACAAATAGAAAGGTGGATAAAATCCAAAAGAATAACAAAAAAATGAGAACTGAATCTCGTTCAAGAGGGAGTAAAAGAATGAAGTGCTTCTAGTTCTAATTTCATGATATAACATACAAATTAAGGATCATTCTTAATATAGTTAAAAGAGTGAGAAATGAGAAAGGATGATTGAGCATCATTTTTAATAGATTTAATTACAATCGTGTCAATGAAGAACTTAGAATACATTATTTTAGCAACAAAGATGAACTCATAATATCTTAATGACTTCGTTAGAGATTACAGAATCAAGATATGGTAAGGCTCAGAAATCAAATTCTTTGAATTATCAAAGACTAAGGTTTAGGAGTTAAATAGTGATACTCACCGCTGTTGCACCATATGCTCCAGCAAAAGCAGGATTGAGACCCATCCCAGCTTGATTAGCATCATGCTGCTCTTTTTTCTTCCTCCCTACCACATCAAGAGAATGGACAGATCTTGATCAAAACACTGCTACATAAATAATAGAATGACATTTTCTGAAAAAATTACTTCCCTAACATGTGGATCCTGCTCTAATAGCTTTGAAGAAAATACATACATTATAATACAACTACTTTTTGACATTTACTTTTCGAGAAATTGAACATTACTCTTATGCAGTATGCAAAGGAAAATAAAAGAAGCAAAAGCTAATAAAGCATTGTTTCATATTGACACCAATAACACATAAAACAAAATAGAGTGAAAATTAGAACACTCTCGGATCAAATACTGCAGTAAAATCTTCATGTACCTCTATTCAAACATATTTGAATTTCAATTGACAAAAAGAAAATAAAGACAAATTATACCCTTCTCCTCATGCCTCTTTCGCTTCTCACGGGGAACAAATGTGCCATCAGACTTTGCGATTATATCTGATTTTGTCTTTGCATATTGTATCCTCTGCATGATTGTAAAGAAACAGCGCTTAGCTTCGTATTAAACCATACCCCCGAAAAAAACTTTATCAAGCTAATGAAAGGCGAATAATAGAACAGAGCAACAAATGATATATAAAATTGCTTGCACTTCATACTATGGCAAAATATATAAAGCCAGCAACACAGTTTCAAAAATGCAAAGAGAATATGGATATTAGCCACCAGATCTACAAACAAGAAACGCTCAACAGATATAGAACTTTCGCAAGATTTGCAGAAGCCACGTTTAACAACTAGTTGATGTGTCAAAATATTAAGAACCAATGTCGTGAAGCTCAGGTGGAGTAAATTTAAACGTCTGTAGTGTGATATATTTAAGAAATAATTGTATTTCATGCTCGGGGCATATTCTGTTTCATGCTCGATCATTCTCATTCAAACATTAATTGTTCTTTAACCTTGCCAAAACGAAATCGGCTATGAATATTCATTGAAGGTCACATCATCAGTCTGCCAATTATCTGAAAGCAGTCGTTTTTATTTACCAGTCATGAGTGAGTAAATCTAAACTGCCTAAGACGCAATATAATCCAAACACGATCTCGTTTCGTTGTTCAGAAGAATCCATCAGCACTTTCTTATTCACTACTATGACTCTTATTACTATAAGTGTCCATACGAACGATAACCATCTTTTTACAGCAAGACTTCCTAAGTCTAGTCTTCATCTCAACCTCGAATTTAACAAACGAAATCAAAATTCTCGTATTGGAAAGGCTAGTAAGCACATTACCATTGGCTTATCATAGAAAGGAAAGCCCTGCATCTGTCTAAGCGCATTAGTGGCGGAAGAAACTTCTTCGAAGACAACCCAAGCCTGTCCCTTGTGCTTCAGGGTCTTGAAAGCCAGCACTTCCAGAATCTTCCCGAACTGCGAGAACACCGCGTTCAGCGACTTCTTCAATTCTGCTATCACCAAGGAGTAAACAATCAAAAATCACAACACATTTCAAATCATTAAAGAAGCTTCCCCTCCCCTCACGCTCTACGAGTACCTTCCAGCTTGATTTTCTCGTTGAGATTGTTAATGTAGATGGTCATGTTCGGAGGAACTTCGTTGCCAGAGCTGTTGACCTCCGCCATTTCTTCCAACTCTGACCGCCAAAAAGAAGGGCTCAAACGACGAAGCGACGAAGGTAGAGAGAAAGCAACGACGGCTCGGTCCGATACATGCAATGTCACTCCGCTCGCAGAGGTCTGGTCGGTCCGCCAGTGACTGAAAATGAAAGCCCTAACTACGGATGAAGATTGAAGAAGAAGAAGCAGTGGCCTGCTAGTGATTATGGGCTTGAATTGTTCGGGCCTTCCCTTCTTGGGCCTCATTTTTGGGCCTACAGCATATCTGCTAGCCCAATTTGAAAAGTTCGATATGAAATCTATTTACTTTTCAATATATATATATATATATCTATATATATATCAAATCTATTTCCTTTATTTTCAAAAAAAAAAAAAAAATCAATTTCCTTTATGTAAAAATTTTAAAAATTACTGCCCCCTTAAAGAAAATGTAAAAGTAGATAACTAATAAAATTATCATAGTCCTCTCATAAACAAAAATATCAATTTAAAAATTAAATTACATATTTAATCCTTAAACTCCCATTTTTTTTTCTTGAAAATTATTATGATTATTTAACCAATTTCGAAAAAAAATAACCCCAATTTCAAATTAACGGTATGGACCAATTTAAGCTTTATTTGAAGAATAGAGATTATAATTGGACATTTGAAAGTTTATGAACTAAAATAGAATGAACCAAAATACTATTTTAACCTTTTCTTTTTAGAAGAGAGTAAAAATTGATTACCTTAGTAGGTTGACAAATAAAATTGATTCACCCCTCGTGTCAATGTTGAACCATGAATATGTGGAAATATCGATGAAAATATCGACATGTCGACGGAAATTTAATACATTGGTTATCACCTAAGTTTTTGTAAATAAATAGGGAAAAATAGAGGAAGAAGAAGATATGAAAAACCACTCATATTTTAATGAAAATGTGGCACTATCCATCTGACTAAAACATTTATATCTAATATTAAATTAATTTATGCTTATCAAATGGTCTAAATTGGTTCACTTATCAAAGTTTAATTATTAATCTAAGATTTAAGTGATACAACTATAAAGTTTAGAAATATAGATGGATTTTTTTTTCTTAAACAAAGCATCAATTGTAAAAAAAAAAAAAAATTAAGAAATGTTTCATTTGAGAAATGATTATAATTTCTTTTTCGAGGAGGCTGCTGGACGAAAGCGAATAAATAACAGTGGCTGTTCGCATTTGACTTGTACAATGCTTACCAAATTTCTCGGAACTGAACTCCCACTTGGGAGTAGTGACTTAGCCTAAAGAAAAGTTTGACCCGTTTGACTTTTTTTTCAACACGTGGACGGCTTCCTCTATTTCATTGAGATATTTTTCATTCATCTATTTGTCTGTTAAACTATGTTCATTTTGACTAAATTTCATAAATGTATTGGACACGAATTAAAATTGAAAGTCTAAAAACACGTTTTCAAAAATTCACATAGACAAAATAAAAAATTTAACCTGTTAGACATTTTTGTAAGTCTAGAAATCGAACCCATTTGAGTTCAAATACTAAACTTAAATTTAACTGAAATATAAGAGAGTTTACCACGATTCTCCGGGAAAATTTTTAGTACTATGGTAGTATGGAAAACTTTTCATACTACATCCATTCATTGTTTGCTATAAAAGAAGTATTAAAGAATCATGTGAGACCCATGAAATAAAATATTATATCATTAAATGTTCATTAAATGACGTGTCAAAGGTTGAAGGGAGGGAGTAGGTACTATTAGTAGAAAATTTTCCGCGATTCTCGGAATGTTTTTACCTAATCCTAATCCAATCAAAGATAAACACGTGTACATTTAGCCCTGCTTTGACGGGTCCTCAAAACCCGACCCGCTTGGACTGTTGACACTTTCCACGTCATTTCCTATTTCCCAATTCCTGTAATATAAATACTCTCCCGCAACTCTTTCTTTGCACATCTCAACTCAAATTCTCTGAGACCGAGAAACTCCGAACAACGCTTTTCTTTTTCTTTCCCGTCGCTCTCGAGAAATTTTCTCGAGAAACAAACGGAAAATTTCAGTTTCAAGAAGGATTAGCGATCGTTATACGATGGCTCGCTCTCTCTCCAGCCTCAAGATCGTGTCCGCTCTCGTATCCGATGGATTCTGTAACGCTCTCTTCAGGTATTCAAATTAAAAGTGCAAAATTTCAATTTCTACAGGGATAACAATGAACTTGTAATTTAACGTGTTTTGTGATCGGACAGGCGTGGATACCCGGCGGCGGCGGCGCCACAAGGTGTCGCATCCAGCGCTGCGGCTCCGCAAGGAGTTGCGGCGCGAATTGGCAGGATGGTGAAGAAGGAAGAATTAGGAAGAAGTACAGAGAAGGTTTCGTCGTGGGTCCCAGATCCGGTCACCGGATACTACCGGCCGGAGAACTGCGCCGCCGAGATCGACGCGGCTGATCTCCGTGCTATGCTTCTGAAATCGACAAGAAAGTAATCAGTTGAAGAAAAGGAAAGAAAGTTTCAGTGCGCCGTTGAGAGCCTTAATATACTATTATACCTTTTTTTTTTTTAAACATAATATACTATTATACTGTATCTTGAAATTGTTAGAATTTGATTTTTTTTAATTTAATACTTTAATTAAAAAAGATTACGATTCTTTACATTCCGATTTCTCTATTTATTTATCTACCTTTAATAACCAAAAACTAAAAAAAAAAAAAAAAAAAAAAAAAAAAAAAAAAAAAAACCAGCGATCAGAAAAAAAAAAACCTAAAGAGAAAATATTTTCCAGTAGCTAAAATGTTCTCTAATTAAGATTGAGTGAAATTGTGGCTTCCCGGCATTTCCCCTCAAATTTGTATGCCTCTAATAATCGTGGGATATTCTCCTACATCTAACGGCACGAAACTACCTACTTCATTGCATCCGAGAGCACCTAATAATTTCTCCGTGGCTAAACAGTTTTGTATCTTTAGATGTGTGAGAGAGAAATTATAAATGTATTTCAATTTTGTATACAATAATTGTTAGGCGACAAACATATTTTTTAATCTATATTGAACGGTTAATAATGGCCTCGTTAAATAATTTGTTTGTCATTGGAGTGGGGTCCAATCTTCTTTCCTCTCTAATTTACACAATTTTGAATATGGCTAAAACTTTCTCTCTCTAATTTCAACCGTTAAAATTACCTACATTTTTTTTTTTTTGAGTTAATCAATTTATGGGATGAGGATTATAATAGGTAAGGTGAAGATTTAAACTATAATTTTATGAATGAGGATGTGAGGATTTGAACATTCGATCTTAAAACAAAAATCTAAACTTAACAGCCTTAGGTATAAAAGAAACCTAAACCCTAATTTCTGAACTCAACAAAAATACATTAAACTCTATTATTCTCTTTAAGAGAAAAGGGTTTTACAATAATAGCGGATATGGTCTAAAATAATAATAACTTTGTTCTTGTTTTTTTTAGTACATCAACATTTGGAGTGGGGGATTCGAACCTCTGAGTTCATAGTCGAGGGTACATGTCAATTACAGCTGAGTTAGGTTCGCTTTGGCATAATAACTTTTTGCTTGTTAAAATATTATGTAGCAATTGTAGAAATATAAAAACTTGTATATCAATTACATGTTTAGACATAGTAATGATATACCTAACTAGGTATATGAATGATATAAAATTGGCATATCATAATCTACAAGAGAATAATTACCGTATTTGCAAATTATATTTCCATATAACTAATCTGAAAATATTGCATATTATAATTAATAATAATAATAAAAAAAACCTCTTAACTCTATATGTTATGGGGTAATTTTGGACCACTTCGATGTACAAGTAGCTCACGAGGACAACCCGCCACGAGCCTGAAAATAGGACTAGAAAACGGACTCCAGAGGTAAAACAGGCTAGAGGGTCGGGCCAAGGACAGAGGGATTGGGCCTTCGCCCGACCCCTGCTCGGCCTCGGCTATGGACTGAGGCCGACCCTCAGCCCGCTTGTGCAGGCCGAGTTCTCTTCCGCCTCCATTTGGTCCGTAGTGCCCCTGGATGCCCCTGTTTCCACCTGGTTCAACCCGAATCATCTCCGAAAACCTAGAAACCCTAAGGCAGGAAAATGTATTTAAACCCTTCTTCGTCACTGAGGAAGGGATCCCGAACTCTAATCTCTTAACTCTCCTCTTGCTCTTTCTCTCTTGCTTGTCATGGTTCGTGTGGCAAGCACCACACAGGTGTGCAAGTTTTACTTTATTGCAGACCACGTTTCTCCTTTCAAACAAATTTACCGTTGGTGGCATGTGAAGGTTAGGTGAGTCTGCCTGTCCAGATTTTACCATCATCAACACTATACTTTAAACAAAATTTAAACTTTAACTTATACCACACAATTGAAAACTCTAGAACTAGTCTCTAGACTCTCTCTAAGCACCTAATCTTAAACCTTAAATAGAAAGTTATCAAAATTAAAGAAAAAAATATATTTAAAAAGAAAGAAAAATAGGATAATGAGAAGAGAAGAAGACAATATTAATTTCCAACTGTAGTGCTAAAAAGAAAATAAAATTACACGAAGAAAAGTGCATACGCATAGTTGAAATACAAAGAAATTAAAATCGACAATTTAGGCCCCATTTGATAACTATTTGGTTTTTGAAAATTATGCTTGTTTTCTCCCAAATTTCCTACTATGGTTTTCATCCTTGTTAAGGATCCATTTGAACTCTTAGCCAAATTCCAAAAACAAAAACAAGTTTTTGAAAACTATTTTTTTTTTCAAAATTGGATTCGGTTTTCGAAAACAAGGAAGAATGTTGATACTAGAACAAAGAAAACTTATAGGTGGAAGTAGGTGTGTATAATCTTAATTTTCAAAAACAAAAAACCAAATGGTTATCAAACGGAGCCTTATAAACGCCATATTTTGAAGAATTGAAAATGGAAAATCAAACATATTTTAAACACGCAAGAAAAAGATTGAGATTTATTCAAATAACCAAATAAAGAAATAATTAAAAAAAATCAAATTAAACTAGAACCAAATAGGAAAAAGAGTACATCCAAAATATTTTAGAATGAATTATAGATTTGGAAATATATTCCGAGTGTGCTTTGATTTTAATTTCTTTTCCCACGTCACTTCCTATTTCTTAATTCCTTCTGGATTTATTTCCATCTATATAACTTATAAATCCTCGTTGGCTCTTAATTCCTTCGGCAACGCTTTCGTTTTCCGTCTCGAAAATTTTCCCGAGAAACAAACAGAAAATTTTCTCTGCAAAAGTGATTCGTAATGGTTCGCTCTTTCTCCGGTGTCAAGATCATGTCCGCTCTCGTTTCTGATGGATTTTTTAACGCTGTCATCAGGTAATATATATATTTTCTCTTTTTGTTTGAATATCGAAAAAGGGATTCAATCGAATTATTAATTCTAGGTTAATTAAAAAAACATACTTTTGGTCCTTAATGTTTAATAAAAGTACCATTTATTTTTTAAACTTTCAAATCCGTAACAATTTAGTTTCTGGAGTGGTATATAACCATTTAAATTATGAGTTTGAGTAATTAAGACCCCGTTTGATAACCCTTTTGTTTTTTTATTTTGATTTTTTAAAATTTAGCCTATAAACATTGTTTCCACTGATAAGTTTTTTTGTTTTTTCTCTAGACCTTCTTCCCATGTTTTCAAAAACCAGTTTCCAAAAACTTGTTTTTGTTTTTGGAATTTAACTAGAAATTCAAATGTGTCATTGACAAAAATGAAAATAATGGTAATAAATTTGGGAGAAAACAAGCTTAATTTTCAAAAACAAAAAACAAAAAACCAAAAACCAAATGGTTATCAAATGGAGTCTAAATTATACATTATTGTTATTATTTTTTTCCTTTCAATCTGCGTGTAACTAATGACGAGGATAATGGTTTTAGACTTTTTTTTTTTCTTTTTTTTAGGCCTTTTACTTTTTTATATTAAATTTAAATTAAGTATAAGTTTGTTTCATTGCTTTATCATATATTTTTTTTGAGGAAATATTGCTTTATCATCTTTGAATTATTCTAATTTTATTTGGATTCTAACTTTAAACTTTTTTTTTTTATTCAGTTGGATCAATTCTATCTTTAAACTTTCACCAATTTTATGTGCTCTTATTCATAATATTTTCGTTCTTTTATCTCGTTTTTTCCCCCTTATTTGAACTTGAAATCTAACAAATTTATTTGTGATGTTTACTAATGACAATTTAAATTTAAACGTCACTTAAAACCATTTTCAAAGTTTCAAGACCTAAACTTTCACATTTGAAATTTAAGAACCAAATAGAATCTAACCGATACTTTTTATTTCTCGAATCTAATCGATACTTTTTTTTTTTCGAATTTGAAAAAAAAAATAATAAGTATCGGTTAGATTCTATTTGGTACCTATTATATAATTGGATTTTAAATTTCAAGTGAGCATAGCTCAACTGACATAAAGTTGTACTAATTACCATAACTACGAGGTATGTGGTTCAAATCCCCCACCTATATTGTAAAAAAAAAAAAAAAATACCAAACATTTGGAACGAGGTCAAAACCTAAAACAAATATATCAACTAAACTTTCAAATTATGAAATAAAAAAAATAATCGGAGCGAACTAAATAGTTATATAGTGCAATCTATATTATTTTAGAGAAATCTTGTTGATTTTTGTTAGTTGTATTTTTAACGTGCTGTGTTTGGACAGGCGTGGATATGCGGCGGCGGAAACGGCGGCATCGCAAAGAGTGGCGTCCGGTGCGGCGGTGGAAGGAGCTCCCGCACGGAGCGACAACACGATGAAGATGGAAGAAGAAGAAAAACGTACAGAAAAGGTGGCGTGGGTCCCAGACCCGGTCACTGGCTACTATCGGCCAGAGAACTATGTGGACGAGATCGACGCTGTCGATCTTCGTGCTTTGCTCTTGAAGCCGAGAAGAAACATAATCAATTGAACAAGAAGATAAAAAGTTTTGATATATATATAGTTGAACAACATTTAACTAATTCGACCTAAACTATGTTTTCTGATGATTTTTTTTTTACAACATATGTGGTGGGAATTTGAACCTCCAACCTTTAGACGAAGAGTACAAATTTTATGCCGATTGAACTATATACTGGTTGTTGTTTATGATTTAATATTGTATCAATTGCTATTAATTTTTATTTAAACTTATGTTTTTTTTTAATAATTTTTTGAGTTTGATTTCTCTATTTATTTAGGCGTTTGACAATCACGCTGTTAAGTATTCTTTAAAAAAAAATTGATGAGTATTTTATCAAGTCATTTTTTAAAAATATATTCCTTCCAAAAATTGAAAAAAAAAGAACATTTATCTCTAGTCCGATGACAAATTTCCGCTTCAGCATTTTCTCGGATGATAAAATATTTTGAAAATAAATTGGTAGAAAGATAGGAATTTGTAGATCCAATGATGTCTATATATTAGACATAAATCTGACAGTTTTTTTTTTTTTTTTTGATAATATTATGTGGGAAGGGGGGTTTGAACCACAGACCTCGTAGGAGTCAATACGACTTTATGCCAGTTGAGCTATATTCTTGTTGGCACATAAATCTGACAGTTATATACTTTATATATGCCAAAAAAAATAAAATAATAAATTTAGTATATTAATGATAACTTTTTCAATGATAAAAAAGAGTATACTAGTTCTTTCAAAAAAAAAAAAAAAAGAGTATACTAGTTTTTTTTTTTTTTTTTTGGAAAAGAGTATACTAGTTATACTTTTATATATTAGGTATATTAATGATACAAAAATGCTACATTAAATATATATGAGAGTTTTTTTTTTTTTTTTTTTTTTTTTTTTTTTTTTTTTTTGAGAAAATATATGAGAGTTTCTTGTAAATATATATATATATGAGAGTTAAAAATTAGATTTATAAACACGACAATTAGTTTTACCAATAATTATAATCTCAAAAAAAGAAACTTGAAACATAATCCTTTAAACTCTAAACAAAATGTAAATTTAACTTATACCCAACAAATGAAAACCTAGACCTAATCTCTAAACCTTAAACAAAATCTAAGCTTCGTATAAAAACCCTACGACTTGAAACTAGTACTCCTTTGGATACGTGAACCCCTGGTTCACAAATGCAAAAACTCTTAAATTGATTCGATCTCAACCCAAAAATTTAAGTTAGACACAGATTGACCTTAACATGTTTTGGAACACTCTACAAAGATAGAATGATCAATCCAATCTTCTTAACATGCAAAAGTTTAGGATGTTCAAGAAGCTCAACCTCAAAGACTAAATTCATTCATTGTAGTGACATGACTTTATATAGCCTCCCAATTAAACTCTGAGATGCACATTATCAACCATATCTATAAAGAACCAAGATACACCTATACGTAATATGGAACGCGTAAGTACGTTGAAGGTCTCCCCAAGTATGTCAAGCAAAAATTCTATTCCACCATGATATCCAACCATGGCGGTAGCGAAATCAACTGGGCTAGTATTTCATATGGAGATATAAATACTACCATTCAAGCCGTATGTCTAGAGATTTGTCAGAATCAAAGACATACTTCGAAGATAGTCAGAGATTCAGACTATCGAAAGGAATTAGGATCGTTCTGCCAGCAGTATGGCATTAACGACGTTCCTCCTTCAAGGAAAAAGAACCGTTCGTCGAAAAAACTATTTAACAAAAGTAGACGAAGGGAACAAAGAGATGAATATCCTCCCAAGAGAAGATATTACAACAAGAAGAAAAGAAACTCTTCTAAAAAGGATGTTGTCTGCTTCAAGTGTAAAAAGAAGGGACATTATTCCAATAGATGCCCTCTTGTCAGGAAGATCAATAATCTAGAAATTGATGAAGATGTGAAGCAATCTCTTCTCAGAATTCTGGATTCAAGTGATCAATCCTCTGAAGAAGAATCTTCTTCTGAAAAGGATATCCTTAACAAAATAGCTGAAGAATCTTCTGAAGATTATTCATCATCAAACGAATCGGACGATGAAGAAGACATCCCTTGTGTTGGATGTATCAACGTCCTAACTTCCTATCAAAAATCTCTTCTGGACCTGATTGATGATATTCCGGATCAGGAATCCAGAAAGAAAATGCTCTTAAAGCTCCGAGATGATCTCGAAGCTCCTGAGCAAACTTACAAAGATCCTTTAAACTTTGGTTACCACCAAGTGATGAACCAGTTGAAGGAAGAATATTCTGCTCCAGTCAAGGTTTCTGATCTTCAGTACGAAATTAAGACCTTGAAAAGAGAAGTTGCAGAAAATAGGCAACGTTTATGTGATCTTGAATCAGCTTTCCTAGCAATTCAAGAAACATTGGCAGCAAAGACTATTGTTGAAGAACCAGAGTCCTCCGAGAACATAGGTTCCTCCTCAAAAGATATCAATGTGATCAGCAAGATCTTTAACCAAAAGTGGTTATCAAAAATCACTTTCAAGGTTCAGGATTACAAATTCGAATCTGTGGCCCTTATTGATTCAGGTGCAAATCAGAATGTTGTTCAAGAAGGATTAATTCCCTCGAGGTACTTTGAAGTTACCAGAGAAAGCCTCAAGGTTGCTAACAACCATCCGCTTTTGATAAATTATAAATTATCAAAGGTGCATGTTTGCAACGAAGATGTGTGTTTTGTTACCACATTTCTTCTTGTCAAAAACCTAACCGAAGAGATTATTCTGGGTACACCTTTCTTAACCCAGCTATATCCTTTTACAGTTTCTGAAAAAGGATTAACATCTCAGGCGTTCGGTAAGGAGATAATCTTTGAATTCTGCAAGCCAGTTATTCCAAGATACCTGACTACGATTGAAGATGAGATATTTCAGTATATCAATCGTATATCAAAGAAAGAGAAACAGATTGAGTTTCTTCAAGACGACATTAAAAGTCGAAAGGTTTCAGAGGAAATTTCAAAACCATCTGTTCAAAATAATATTCAGCGGACTCTATCCATGATTGAAGCTGAAATATGTTCAAACCTTCCCAATGCATTTTGGGATAGAAAGAAGCACATAGTGGACCTCCCCTATGTTAAAGAATTTGATGAAGCCCAAATCCCAACAAGGGCAAGGCCCATTCAAATGAGTAAAGAGCTCGTCAAGACTTGCAAGCAAGAAATTGACGATCTGCTAAAGAAAGGTCTTATAAGCCCATCAAGGAGCCCATGGTCTTGTGCGGCCTTTTATGTGAATAACCAAGCTGAGAAAGAACGTGGCGTCCCTCGCTTAGTTATCAATTACAAGCCTCTAAATAAGGTTCTCAAATGGATTAGGTATCCAATTCCTAACCGTCAAGACTTATTAAAGAGAATTGCATCTGCAAAGATCTTTTCTAAGTTCGACATGAAATCTGGATTTTGGCAAATTCAGATTAATCCAAAAGACAGGTATAAAACTTCCTTCAATGTTCCATTCGGACAATATCAATGGAACGTAATGCCATTCGGTCTTAAGAATGCTCCTTCGGAGTTTCAAAAGATCATGAATGACATATTCAATAGATATCAAGATTTCACGATAGTTTATATCGATGATGTTTTGATATTCTCTCAAACAATTGATCAACACTTTAAACATATTAAGGTGTTTGTCAATATTATCAAAACAAATGGTCTTGTGGTATCATTACCAAAGATTAAGTTGTTTCAAACAAACATCAGATTTCTTGGTTATGATATCAACCAAGGAATAATTAAACCTATCCAAAGGTCTTTAGATTTTGTGGATAAGTTTCCAGATGTTCTTCAAGATAAGACCCAGCTACAGAGGTTTCTTGGCTGTGTCAATTATATCGGAGATTTTATTAAAGATCTTCGTACAATCTGTCTGCCACTTTATGACAGACTAAAGAAAAATGCAAAGCCATGGACGGACGAGCACACCCGAGCAGTCCGATCAATCAAATCCTTGGCTAAAGGCATCCCATGCTTATCGCTAGTGGATGAAAAAGCAAAGCTTATCGTCGAGACTGATGCATCTGATGTAGGTTACGGCGGTATACTCAAACAGGAAAATAACGGAAAGAAAGCAATTGTCCGTTACCATTCCGGAGTGTGGAACAATGCTCAGAAGAACTATTCCACAGTCAAAAAGGAGATTCTTGCTATAGTTCTTTCCGTCCAAAAATTCCAGGGAGATCTTATCAATAAGGAATTCTTGGTCAAAACCGATTCAAAAGCCAGCAAATATATCTTCGAAAAAGATGTAAAGAATCTGGTTTCAAAACAAATCTTTGCAAGATGGCAGGCTATCTTATCTTGCTTTGATTTCAAAATTGAGCCTATAAAAGGCAGCGAAAACAGCCTTGCTGATTACCTCTCAAGAGAACATCTCTCTCAACTCTATCTTGAAGACAATCTCAAGTCCTCCTCAAATGCTTCCAAATACAGGTCGGCAACGGCCACCAGGAAGGCCTCCTGGAAGGCCTCCGCCTCTACAGCTGCCTCCGCAGCCAAACCCTCAAACAGCTAGTTCCTCCGGAGCTAGCTCCTCTAGGGGCAAACGCCCTATGTCTGCTCCATCTCCAATGACTGCAGACAATTACGCCATGGATCTCAGCTTTGAGACTGTGACCAGAAGGCGTCAAGGCTCCTCTCCAAGGGCCATATCAATAAGATCGGATGCGAGTCTTCCACCGCAGCCATCTACCACATTATTACGCCCCTCTGGCGTTTCAAATCCAAATGTCCGACCTCCCGGACCTTCTCAATCAGTTCCTAGACGAAACCCTCATTCATACTCCCGAGCCGTGAGACCATCTATCTTCGTCCCACGACCTCCGGTAACGGGATATCAAAATAAAACAACTCTGGAAGACGTTATTATTGAACCAGAGTTTGACGGACCTTCGGTTAAGGAGGTTTGTTCCCAAGTTTATCCTCGAGGTTTTAATTTTATTCTTGAGGATCTCAAAAAGACAAGACTCTTCTATGAGTTTATTCTTGTTGACACCAAGTCAGCAGAAATAACTCATATTCCGGACAGGAATGATGAGTCCAAAATTGTCTATTCAAAACTAAAAATTTTCAGGGTACTAACACCTTCGCATTTCCAGCAACGTATGTTTGTTCCCAGAAAATTATCAAAAAGTTTCAACCCTCAAACATTTAACTACCATGACTATATGATGGCATGGTATAATGTTTTTTGGTTTCAAGCCTATGACCATTCTTGGTTTATTACTTTTTGTAAGAAGTCTTACAAAAATAATTTCCCAAACTGGTTTCAAAAATGGTGGGTTCATTTTGGACTAACATCGGAAATTTTTCCGGTCGAAGTTCAAAAGGCTTTCCATTATTTTTCAAATAGCATCTATTCGTCTGCTTTATCGCCAACGTTTAGATTCTCTTTGTATTTTCAAGTACCTTGGATATTCTGTTGGAAATACCAACTAACTTCCAAGGCCAAATTCAAAATACTTTGCAAACTCTTGCAAGTAAAATGGTGGGAGAAATATGATTGTCCCCACCTTAATGAAGAAAAAATTGGGCAGTGGTTCAAAGCAAATGCGCATTTGTCTCGCGAAGAAGAAGATCAATTCCTTCTCGCTAAGAATTCAATTATGACGTCCCTGGCCGGTGCAACATCCGAGGCCGACCTACAAGCCGTCATGCAAAATGTCGTCCAAACCATTTCCGACAACCACGACATCCAAGAAGATAATCCTGAAGCAGAGGCAGCTTCAGAATCATCTGTCAATGATATCGAAGACGAATATGATCCATATTTGAACTTCGATCCTCTAGATCCTTACTATGATTCCCAGCCAGGATGATTAGTAAGCTTTTGTAAAAAAAAAAAAAAAAAAAAAGTGTCTGTAAATATTTTTCTGTAAATATTTGTTTGTGTAGGTTTTGAGTCTGTACAAATTCATCGTCGATCGTTCCGATCTCCGATTAACGGGGGAGATGATGGAGATAGCACGTTTCTGAAGAGGATTAACCAACCTCAGGCCAGCGCAGTTTGCGAGGACTATTCCGGTTAGGAAATGGCTACCACACCCAATTGGTCAGGTTAAAATCAAGGGAAGAAGGTGCTTGGGCAATTTATGGCGGGGAAGCCGAGAGTAAGTCCCTGGATGCATCTGATTCCGGCGAAATCAATCAAGACCAATACTGTTGATGTAAGGTAGTTCAGTCCAGGCCATTCAGGAAAAGCTGGGTGACATCACCACCACGACATGACAAGATTTGAACGAAAGACTCGAGGATAGTGCAGACATATCCAATCTATCTTTACTGCTTTCCAGCTGTATTTTCCAACTTTTGTTGCTCTTCAGCTTTCTTTTGTAAATTATTGAGTGCTTTTCTTTTTATTTTTGTCGATTACGAAAGAGATAATGATAAGTGGGGGTCCTGTCCCACCATATCTTATCGTAATCTTTTCTTTTCAAAAAGAAAGATTCCAATGAGATAAGATGCCAGTCAGGGGTCCTGTCCTGTCGGCCACTCTTGGAATTATTTCTCGATGTACTCAATTTGTCGTTGACACGTGTAAAAACCTGTATAGTGATTTGATATCTGTGCTCAGCACAGGGCAAAATCAGATCTCTATATAAGGGCACGGCGTCCGACCCTCAATGGTACCAAATTCCAAAAACAAAAACAAGTTTTTGAAAACTATTTTTTTTTAGTTTTATAAAAGTTGACTTAGTTTTTTAAAACATGTGAAGAAGGTAGATATAATTAATAAAACAAAGAAACTTGGAGAGTAATTTATTAAGATAGCCCATTAGAAAATAAATATGAGGCCCTTTATCTTTGTGTCTTTGTCTGTTTATTATTCTCGGCCCATGTATTCTTGGCCCATGTCTGTAATTTCTTCTTCTCGTTTATATTCTCCGTTTGCATTAGGGCAAGGCTGAAGGTTCTGGAATTTGTGTATTATTTCTTCATGTTTTTTTGCAAGAGTTTTTCTCCCCAGACCTTTATATATATATGGCATGTATGGTGCTCAAAATATATGAAAGCAAAGGGTTTTCTCTTGCAATTATGGTCTCTCTCTCTTTTCTTCTGTTTATCCATTTCTTATGAAATGTTGTTATTTTTTTTTATTTATTTTTTTTCTTCTTTTATTTTTATAAGTTTAATTTTCAAAAACGAAAAACCAAATGACGACCGAGGTTATTTGATTTAGTCTTTCTAGTTGTAGTTGTTAAACATTGAGTCATCCTCTTTTTGATTGTGTGCATGGAGTCAATAAATTGTGAAGGGAGAGAAATAGAAGAAGCTAAAAGAAGAAGACCATATAGGGATTCTCTCACTGTATTTTGTTGGTTTTCTGATTGAGTGCATGCAAGCAGTCATGAAGTTATGAAGAAAGAGAAGTAGAATAGGCCTGAAGATAAAGTGATTATAGGACAAAAGAAGAATATGAGTGTGTTTGGTTTAACTTTTCAAGTGTTTAATTTTGAAAAAAAAAAAATCATTTTGAAAAAAATTTTAGTGTTTGGCAACCACTAACAATGACTTATTAGAAAATGAGATTGATAAATAAAGCATTTTGAGAGAAACACTTGAAACCAACTTTCTAAAAAAGAGTGTTTAGTATACAAAATAACTTGTGTATAAAAACACAAATGCAACCAAACATATGGATGTTTAAATTCTAAACAATTTTTCTTTTCAAAAAAAAAAAAAAAAAATTCTAAACAATTTTTATACAAAATGTTTTTAAAAAAATACGAAAAATATTTAAATTAAAATGTATTTCAAACGGACCCTTAATCTCTTTTATTTTTTAATTTGTAGAAATTTTGAAGAAATTACTTAGGATTCTCCATGTTTGTGGAAAAGATGAAAAATAAACGGATAAGCAAATCAAAGAGAACAAAAATCGGAGAGAAGCTAAGTGGAAATTTAATGAGTTGGATCATGAAAATAATAGCAAATAAAAAATATATTATGATATATTTCGATTCACTACTAATTTTAGTAAATTGAATTATAAAAAGTTATAATTAAATAATAGAACCTGATAAAAAAAAATCATCATGCATAATTTATCATCACGCAATATTATGTGTTAATCTAAATTTTAACTAAAATTTTTGTATAATATAAAATTAATTTCTAATTTATTATATAAACAATAATAAAATGTTGAAATCAACTACTTCTATTTCTTTTTTCTTTTTTTTTTTTGAAAATATTTTTTTTCCTTTTAGTTTACCTTTATTTATATTTTAAAACAAACTACAGATTTCACACGCTATCGATTATTAGTTAAATAAAATGTGAACGAAAATCTATAAGCTTACCCCCACAAACAAAAATCTTAGACATTGAATCCAAAAATGGAAAACATTAAACCAAAACAAATAAATACATTAATAAATCAAACATATTTTAAACACACAAGGAAAAGGTTGTGATTTATTCAAATAACTACACAAGGAAATAAATTAAAAAATAAAAATAAATAAAACGACAAAATTCAATCCGCAAATCATATCCAAACTAAACTAAAACCATTTAGGAAAAAGATTTTTTTTTTTTTTAAAAAAATAAAACGATATATAATTCAAAACATTTTAGAATTTATCATATAATTGGAAATATTTTCTAAGTTTGCTTCATCACTTCCTATTTCCTACTTCCTTCTGGCTTCTTCCGCTGTATAAATTCTGAAGCAGATTCAGAACAAACAGCAATTTTCTTTTCTCTGATCTGGAAAATTTTCTCGAGAAACAAACAGAAAATTCCTCTGCAAAAGCGATTGAAATATTATCTATTTACGAATGGCTCGCTCTTTGATCTCCAGTTTGAAGATCATGTCCACTCTCGTTTCTGATGGATTTTGTAACGCTCTAATCAGGTATTGAACATAATTAATTAACAAAAACTCGCTCTAATCATGATTTTCTATGTTTCTAATCGTTGGATTTTCATGTTTAGTTTAAAAGTTTCAAATACGTCCATCTAGATTAGGTTAACTCGACATCTGCTGACGAATTGTTAAATCACTATTGATTTGAATGTAATTCAATTGATGAGTCACGTGATAAAATGTATGTAACTGTTCTTAAGGTTAATAGTTTGATCACGAACTAAAGAAAAAATATGGATGGGTTAGATAATTTTAATTTTTTTTCATCATTGTTTTCACATTGTTGAACCCAATTGTTGCATAATCCTAATGTCTATGTTTTGGATATGAAGTTTTTAGAACTTTTAATTTCATTCCAATTTAACCTAAGAATCATAACATGTTGTTTAAAAATCTGTAATTTCATAGCAAATTTATCCCTAATTTTATTAGATTTAGTCGTAGTAGCTAACAATTTAGGATATATGTTTGAACACTTGAAAATAAAAATCATTTTGAAAAAATTGTAGTGTTCGACACCTACTAAAAATGAATTGAGAAATAAATCACTTGAGGAGAAACACATAAAGCAAAATTTTTAAAAATAGTTTTTAGTATATAATAATTTGTGTATGAAAACAAAATGTAACCAACGTATTTAAATTCTAAACAATTTTTACACAAAATGTGTTAAGAGCAAGTGATTTTCTAACCATAACGATTGAATAGGCGTCGTTATGCGAAGACAGCAGTGTCACAAGGAGTGGCGGAAGGAGTTCTGGCACGAAGCTCCACCGCGATGAATAAGGAAGAAGCAGAAAGAAGTACAGAGAAGCCCTCGTGGGTCCCCGACCCGATCACCGGTTACTACCGACCGGAGAACTACGTCGATGAGATCGACGCAGTCGATCTCCGAGCTAGGCTCCTGAAACCGAGAAGTAAACTAGTAAATTGAAGTAAGGAAAAAGAAAAGTTTAAAATTTGAATGCGCCATTGATGATGATTTCAACCCCTTTTGAGATGATTTTTTGAAGGAAGCCCTATTGGCTATGGCTGCTGTTTTAAGTTTGGTGATGACAATATGGTTTTAGTTTTTCAGTGTTCTTGATGGAATGAGATATTTGTGAAACGATTGAACTTCAATTTTTTTTAATTATTATGTAAATTATATATTATTATTATTATTTTACTTTAATGAGATTGATGTTTTTAGATTTCGATTTCTCTTTATTATTGCTTTATTTGAGATTTGTTGTAGCTCTTAAAATAATTGACATAATAATAGTGGAGATGATGGAAGTGATTTTAAGAATATAATAAATAAATAAATAAACGCCCAAAATTGAAACCAATCACAAATGTTTAGTAAGAAACTATCTCTTAGGGTATGTTTAGTTTAACTTTTCAAATTTTTAATTTTGAAAAAAAAAAGTAATTTTGAAAACAATTAGTGTTTGGCAACACTTATTCAAAAATGAAATTGAGGAAAACAAATTTATTATAAAGAGTTCTTTAATTATATAATTAACTTGTGTATCAGGCCTTCTAAAATGGCTTTTGCTCCCATCTCATTCTAAAACTTTAAAATCTTATGTCGGTGTCTATTTGATTTCTGAACTTTAAAAAAAAATATTTCATACATTTTGAACTTTCAATTTTATGGATAACACATTTATGAACTTTAACAAGTATCTAATATGTATTTAAAACTTTTCATTCTGTGTCCAATAAGTTATTTAATTTAAATAAAAAAAAAGTTTTTGAATTTTCAATTTTGTGTCTAATAGGTTGGAGAATTCTCAAATCTATTGCATACAAATTTGAAAATTTTAAAGATATATTAAACATTTTTAAAATTCAGAAAACTATTGGGCACAAAATTAAAAGTTTAGGGAAGTACTACAAACAAAATAGATACAAAACTTGAAAATTAAGGGCCCATTTGGTAATGTTCTCGTTTCTTGTTTCTTGTTTCCAATTTTATTAAGAAATCTAAGCATTTAATAACTATGTATGATTCTTGTTTCTCATTTTTTAGAAACACTCCCAAAATTTGTGTAGAACTTTTGGGAACAACTAAAACTAGTTTCTCCTTTTTTGTTCTTGTTTCCAATTTTTTCCAAACATAAATAAGAATGTAGGTTTATTATTATTGAATGTATAGGTGTTAGGGTCATGAAATTCTATTTTTCTTTATTAAAAATGAAGAAACGGAAACAAGAAACGAGAACGTTACCAAACGGGCCCTAAGGTTCCGTTTGATAGCCATTTGATTTTTTGTTTTTGAAAATGATACTTGTTTTCTCTCAATTTCCTTGCAATGGTGGTCATATTCGCCAGGAAGGGTGTTCAAAATAGCATTTGCTTCCAAAGTTGAAAATTTTTCCACCACAGCCTTCTTCCTTCCATCTTCCTTGGTCATCAATTATGGACGGGACGTAGCAACCTTTGAGATTATCTTTGATTGCCAAAGGAATACAACATCTAGAAAAGGCAATCCAAGGGTATTGGTCAATTCTAATGTGACGTCGGTTTCCGATTCTCCATTTATACTCTTTTTTAAAAAGGTCTCGACCCCAAACTATGCTTCTTCATATTAATGAGGGATTGTTTCCCAGAGGAGCATTGAGAAAATCGCCATCTTTGAAATATCTTCCTCAGAGAATTTGAGCTAAGAGGCTATTTGGGGATCTAACTATGCACCAACTGATTTATAGCTTGTTTAAAACACTTTAGATCTATGAATCCCTTACCCCCTCGATCCTTGCTAATAAACATCTTGGCTTTCTTCTTTGTTTTTGAAGAGTCCCACCAGAAGTTTGCACACATACGATTGATTTTGATGTTGTTAAAAAAATGAGTAGATAACTTAATTGCTAAGGCCTCGTTTGATAACTGCGTCCCGTTTGATAACCATTTGGTTTTTGAAAATTATGTTTTTTCTCCCAATTTCCTTATCGTGGTTTTTAGGTTTGTTAAGGACACATTTGAATTCTTAGTTGAATTAAAAAAAAAAAAGGTTTTTAAAAACTACTTTTTTAGTTTCCAAAACTTGAGTTGGTTTTCCCAAACATGGAAAACAAATAGATAACATAACAAAGAAACTTACAGGTGAAAGTAGTGTTTATAGACATTTCAAAAACCAAAAACAAAACACAGAGGCCCTGTTTGATAACCATTTGGTTTTTTGTTTTTTGTTTTTGAAAATTATGCTTGTTTTCTCCTAAATTTCCTACCATGACTTTCATTCTAGTTAAGGTTGCATTTGAATTCCTAGCCAAATTTTAAAAACAAAAACAAGTTTTTGAAAACTACTCTTTTTTTGTTTCCAAAATTGGACTTGGTTTTTGAAAACAAGGTAGAAGATTGATACTAAAACCAAGAAACTTATAGGTGGAAGTATGTGTGTATAAGCTTAATTTTCAAAAACCAAAAACCAAATAGTTATCAAACGGGGAGAAAATGATTATCAAAGAGGCCTTGGTTTTTGGATTTTTAAAATTAAGCTTGTTTTCTCCTAATTTCTTTATAATGGTTTTCAACTTTGTTAAGGACACATTTGAATTCCTAGCCAAAATTTCAAAAATAAAAACAAGTTTTTGAATACTACAACCCCATTTGATAACCATTTTGTTTTTGAAAATTAAGCTTATAAACACTCATTTCCATCTATACATTTCTTTAGTTTGTTATCTACATCACTACAAGAAAAATTGGTTCTGCCGACGAACTCTCTCTCGACGCCAGGAGACGGCGTCGCGAGAAGCTATTTCTCTCGATGTCGAAAAAATCACGTCGGGAGAAACATGGTGGGAGGACTCTCTCTCGACGCCGTCTTGACGGCGTCGAGAGAGACTGCATTTCTCTCGACGCCGTCAAGATGGCGTCGAGAGAAAGGCATTTCTGCCGACGCCATTAATGACGGCGTCGGCACAAACCTAGACGAAAAAAATCCCTAAATTAAACCCCATTTTCACCCAGGTTTCTGCCGACGCCGTCAATGACGGCGTCGGCAAAAATGCCTTTCTCTCGACGCCTCATCTCTCTCGACGCCGCCAAGACGGCGTTGAGAGAAAGTCATTTCTGCCGACGCCATTAATGACGGCGTCGGCAGAAACCTGGGCGAAAAAATCCCTAAATTAAACCCCATTTCTTCCCCATTTCTTCTCTTCGACGACAAGCCCCCCCTCGAGTTCTCTTTTCTCCGCCCGTCGCCACCCTTTGAATTGCAGCCTGTCGCCGTTCGTTCGTCAGTCGCGCCACGCAGTCGTCCGTCATCCTCTCCCGTCCTTTTCCTTTGCTCGCCCATCGTCGTCCGGTTAGTCTTTCTCCGAACCTTCATGCTTTTTGGGAAAATTTGAATGTTGGCTGAATTTGTTGTGTGTTTTTGTCAATGGTGGAGTAGTTGATGATGGAGGGTTCTTTGTTTATGGTTTGAGTAAATGTTATGGGGTTCTATTGAATTGGATTGAGTTGGTGCCCTCAATGTGTTTGATGTAATGCTTGAATGAAACCTTCTTTGCTATCTTTTAATGATCTTTTTAGGTTGTCTCTTTTTTGTGGGGAATTTGGGTTTTGAAGCTTATTTGTGTAATTAGAAGTGTGATTTGGATGTTATTTATATCATTAAAGTTCATTTTTGAGTTTTTTTTGTGTGATTAAAATGTGATTTATAGGTTGTTTATGTGATTAAATTTCGATTTTGAGCTTCTTGTATGATTTAAGTATGATTTTAAGTTTACTTGTGCAGATAAATTGTGTTCAAAGTGTGATGTGAAACATGTTTGTGTAATTAAAACATGAATAAAATGTAGGGGGGGGGGGGTCTTTGTTGTTTTCACTTTACTTATGTTTTAAAAAGGGAGATGTTGTTTCATTTATCTTTTAAGTAGAGTTAGTAGTGAGATTTGTAAATGTTGTTTTAGTGGAAGGATTGATAGTTTTTACATCCATTAGAATTTAGTGAATGTAGTTGAAAATTAGGGAGGGAGGTTAATGTGTTCGTTATTGTGATCTTACTTATGCAAATGAGATTGACTTGAGAGTTCTGGTTAATAGGATTGGCTTAAGTCGAGTTAGAGGGTTGTGTTCTTATAATTATGTTCTTCGAGAGGTTTGTTCGTTTCTTATTTAAGGTTCATCATTCAATGTCCATTGGAAGTTTGGGTGTGAAGTGTACACAAAATGCTTGAATGTGTTTGATGTATAAAAGGATATGTTTTTGTTTACGTTTGTTTATTTTTATGATAGTTTGTTGATGTTATGTTCATTATTTTTTAAAGGTTTGAAGTTTTTGGTTGTTTTTGTATATATGTTTTGATCTTAGGCTTATAAAATTTTGATTGTTCATTATAGTTGGTGATATGTTTTGTTGTTAATGGTTGATGCAATGGAAAAAAAACCTTTTGAGTAGGGGTTGATGTTTAGAGATTGATTTGAGGAGGGGTGAGAAATTGCTTTGAGTGTAGGGGGTGGGTTGTTGCTTAGAGAGATTGTTTATAAGTTTAAGTTTTTACTGTAATGTTCATTGAGATGGATTAATTGTAGGTACGTATATATATAGATTCATAGGATGAAAATATTGTTGCTATCCTGCAGCTATGGTAGCAAATGATATTGTAGTTAGTTTTTTAAGCTAGAATTGTTTGTTCAATTTCTTATCTTTAGTTAGATTGTTCTTAAATGACTTTAACTTTGTTCTTAAATGACTTTGAGTTGGGGGCGAGGGTGTCATAAGTTTGACATTTGTAGGACTATGTTCTTATGTTTAGATTGATATGTTTTATGAGAGTTTGATTGCTTGTTAGGAGTAATTTGTTGGTTCTTACGTTCTTTGTTGGTTCTTAAGTTATTTGTTGGTTATATTATGGTGATAAGTTTTTAAATTGTTTGTTGGTTATATTATCGTTCAATGTTGAGGTTGAGAGTTTATTGTTATTGTGTTTTATTAGTTGGTGGTAACAGAGATAAACATGACTATTTCATAAGTTCTTTAAGTTCTTTGAGTTGTTTGTTGGTTATAATTATTGTGTTTCATTTAGTGGTAAGAAAGGTAAGTTTTACTTTATGAGCTTTGTTGGCGTTATAAACTTTAGTTATAGTTATTTGAGATAAGTTATTATGTTTCTTTTGTTGGTTATAGTTATTGTGTTTTAGTTTATGAGATTGTTAAAGTTTTAGTTTATGAGATAAGTTGAAGGTTGTTATATTTTTTGGACTTTGAGTGAGTTTTGTTGTGAGCTAGGTTAACTGACCTATTTGATAAGTTATCATGGTAGATGTCTTATAGATAATTACAAATTTATATTTGTAAGGATTAGTAAATTTTAGAATGTTGAGGGTCGGTTTGATGTTGTTTTATTATGATTTGTTGCTTATGTTCTTTGAGTTCTTATGGTCTATTATCTTTTGTTTTGCTTATGTTCTTTGAGTTCTTTAAGCTCTATTATCTTTGTTGCTTATGTTTTTTGACTTTTTATCCTCATAATTTCTAACTTGTAGTAACCTACTATTGAATGTTAGTTATTGTTTTTCTCACTTTTGATTGGTTTATGTTATTATGTTATTAAGTTTCAATATTGAGATTGATATACTTTTTTAAGAAGTTAGGTTCATTATTATTGTGTTTAAATTGTTTGACTATTTATATTAACATAATTAACATCTCTTTTTTCTTTTATATAGGTGATTAGAGTTGATGGTTGGACACATGTGTATCTTTTGGAGTCCACAAAGAGCTCGTTAAGTGACGAAAGGCTTTTTACGCACTTTTATTTTTCGTTTAATAACTCTTTAATTTTGTGTACCAACTTTTGTATTTATGTATTTTATGTGCTATTAGGAATCATGTATGAACATATTTATTTCATTTGTGGAAATAAATAAAATGAATTGTGTTAATTGTGTTTTTTAATTAAATTAATTTTAAAAACAATATATATATATATATATTTTAAAAAAAATTACTTTCTGCCGACGCCACGTGGACGGCGTCGGCAGAGACTATTTCTGCCGACGCCATCCACGTGGCGTCGGCAGAAAGTAATTCGGATGGCTTTCTGCCGACGCCGTTCGTCGGCAGAGACCTTGGTTCTGCCGACGCCGTTAAAAGTGGCGTCGGCAGAGGTTCTGCCGACTGCCTTTTTTAGACTTTCTTCCCGACGCCCTAAAATGCGTCGGGAGAACCTTTGCCGACGCATAAACTAACTTCTGCCGACGCTTTTGCGGGAAAAGGTGAATTTCTTGTAGACATCCTTCCCATGTTTTCAAAAACCAAGTCAAATTTTGAAAAAAAAAAGTAGTTTTTAAAAAGTAGTTTTTGTTTTTGGAATTTGGCTAAGAACTTTAATGTCTCTTTAACAAAGATGAAAACCATGGTAAAAAAATTGAGAAAAAACAAACATAGTTTTCAAAAACCAAAAACTAAAAATCAAATAGTTATCAAACGAAGCCTACATTTTTTAGTTTTCAAAATTTGGTTTGGTTTTTTAAAATAGGGGAAGAAGGTAGATAAACAATATCAAGAAACTTATAGGTGAAAGTAGTGCAAGGTTAATTTTAAAAAACAAAAAAAAACCAAATGATTATCAAACGAGATCTTAAATTATGTTGGGTCAAATTAAAAACTTGATAGTTTGGAGGTGGATTTAATTTCAATTTAATTTCTGTACTTTGATGATTGTTATGGTTTTAGTTTGCTGTTTTGAAAATTAAGCCTATAAACTTATTTCTTTGGATATGAATTTGGGGAATTAATCTTGGGGACGATTGAATCTAGGTTAAATTATCAAAAATACCCCTGAATAATGAGGTTGGTTTCAATTGTACCTCTAAACTTTCAAAAGTTACATTTTAACCTTTAAGTTTGAATTTTGTTTCAAAACAACCCTTAATGACATATTTTTGTTAAATTCATGGACGGAAAATGACGTGTTTGCATATGTACCGTTGCTTATGTAAACATATTTGAACATATAAGTGGAAAAACAATAAAAACACATGCAAACACGTCGTTTTCCATCTATAAATTTAATGAAAATATGTCTTCAAGGGTTATTTTGAAACAAAATTCAAACTTCAAGGGTTAAAACCAAACTTTTGAAAGTTCAAGGGTATAATCGAAAGTTGAAACCAACTTCATAGTTCAGGGTATTTTTTATAATTTAACCTTGAATCTACCAAGTTATCTAATGGACACATGTAGCCACTAACTTAAAAAAACAATAACAAATTTAAAAAAATTGTTGAAAATCAACGAGCACAAATCATGTGGTCTTTGTGGAACTATAGAAACAATTCGAAAACTCACAAGCTCACGGCAGATTCCATTTTCTCCTCTATCGAAGCTATTTTAGCAGAGAAAGAGAAGAAGAACCTGATTAATCAGAGGCCCGTCAGACTGAGGAACCCAGTGAGTCAAGTTCCCTGGAAGAAGCCCCTCCCCAATTGTTGGAAGCTAAACTCGAATGCATCCTGGTTCGATCATTCCAATTCCGGAGGTCTGGAGTGGGTGGTGCATGACTCGAGTGGATCCTTAATCTGTGTAGGCATGAATCATTGCGACAGAAAATGGAGCATCAGTGCGCTTGAAGGCAAAGCTATGCTTGAAGGGATCAATTGCATAAAAAAAATACTTGTATTCAAAACAACATCGGCCTGGAAATTGGAGCTGATTCGTTGGAACTGAGCAACGCCATTAATGGCGTCTTTGAGAATCTCTCTGAACTGAAGAACGTGGTGGAGGCCATCTCGTCTGCGACATCTTCGCTCGATTTTGTAGTGTTCAGGCACTGTGGTAGGGAAGCAAACGTAAAAGCTCACTGCATTGCTCGACATGCAGCTTCCTCTTCTTGTATTTCTTCTTCTTTTGTTTCTTCCCAAAGGCGTTCCTCTTCGTGGGAACAAGACACTTTTTTTTGGGCCCTTGGTTTTTCTCATTGGATTCTCCCTCTTTTAAATGAGGGTTGTTGTGACGTTGGTTAGCTCTTTTAATGAATTTCCGTTTAAAAAAAAAAAAGAGCACAAATCATCTGAGAACACGTGAACCACGTGTTGGCTGCTGTCCCATCCAACTTAAATACAAAATTCAACTAAAAGACAAAATTATATTTTATATACTATACATACACAATCAACATATAATTCAAGATAAATATATCAATCAACCGGACATATATCGGCCACTAAAAAGTCAGATATTAGATTTTTCAAAAAAAAAAAAAAGTCAGATATTAGAATTCTAATCACACGTTGCCCAAAAAAAAAAAAAAAAAAAAAAAAAAAATATATATATATATATATATATATATATATATATATATATATATATATATGCAAATTGTTCATAGCTTTTTAAATATTTAAAATTGGGAGAAATTTTGATTTGTTTTTCCTCTAAACTTATCGAGTTTCATCAATTTTTGTCCTAAACTCTCAATTTTGTCGAATCGGCATCTCAAGCTGAGATAAATGGTATATTTTAACCTTAAAATTGAAAAAATTGGCCAAAGCGAGTTTAACTCAGCGGTAATTGACATGTACCTCGATTATGAGATCAGAGGTTCGAATCCCTTAATTGACGCACTCAAAAAAAAAAAAAAAAAAACTTGAAAAATCTGTTACCATTTTTACCCTCTAATTAAAAAAAAGAAAAGAAAAATATAGCCAGAAAAGAAGGAAAATGTAGCCAGATATGATGTTCAAAAAGTACTTTTAAGAGATTAAGCATTGAAGAAATCCAAACAGACGGTTATTACACAATCGCCATGAAAGGAATCAGAATTTCTTGATGAAATCATAGATGAGGAAGCTTATTTCATCTGCTTTTTCCTGGTTGATGAAATGAGCTGCTCCTTCTATCACCACCACTTCTTCCAGAAGCGGCACGTCCTCCTTGAATCCGCCGTCGTGAATGTACTCCTTCGCACCTGGAAAATGGTACACCAAATCGAGATCGCCGACTATGAATTTCGTCGGAACTTTGATCTTTGATCCGCTCCATGGCCCTGTGAGCTCCCATGTTCTGCAATCAATCAACGAAACACACAAGATTTGTTTCTTACTTATTTGGCCCTAGATAACAGGAACAGACAAATCGATTTCAACAAGCAAAAGTTGTGAATCCTCACAGGTCAATGGCGCGATAGTAGTTGAATCCGCCGGTGAAACCAGTTTTGGCGAATTTGGAGGCGAAATAATCGATATCCTCCTCTGTTAACCATGGAGGTAAGGTTTCTGGAGTCGGCAGAGTTTTGAATCCGTTTGGTATAATCGGAGGGCTTGGATCTCTCAGCGTTAGGAATTTTTTCATCATCGTAGCCGTACTGTCAGATCCAAAATCGGCTTCGGCTACTCCAGGTTCCTGTGCCAAAATCCACAATTAGCGGTTCAGCAGTCGATCTGAAGCGATCGAATTCATTCAATTTCTGAGGTTACGTATAGTGCAGAAATCCATACTTAGCGATTCATCAGTTGACCTAATGCGACCGATTCAATTCAATTTAAGAGATTACAAAAGAGTGCGAAGATTCAAATTCAATCGCGTTCACCTGAAATTTACATATGTAGAAATCGTTGCCGAGGAACTGTCGGAGGGCGCTGAGAGGCGACATTTCCGGAAACCGAGGAG
This sequence comes from Luffa aegyptiaca, assembly GCA_017139565.1. Lineage (NCBI taxonomy): Eukaryota > Viridiplantae > Streptophyta > Magnoliopsida > Cucurbitales > Cucurbitaceae > Luffa > Luffa aegyptiaca. The sequence continues at coordinate 4,025,065 of CM029396.1, forward strand.
TAAAATGGACACTCAAATTGACCAGAGCCTTGACTCGATCGGACCTGAAAAGGCAAAAGTACCAGGCCATCATCGCGCCCCAATCGTGCCCTACCAAGAAAACTTGATCGATTCCGAGATGATCGAGGACGCCGATGAGGTCGCCGATGATGTGGTGAGGCGTGTAGGAGGAGGGAGACGGCGGCGCGTCGGAGTCGCCGAAGCCGCGGAGGTCGGGGGCTATGGCTCGGAAGCCCTTGGAGGCGAGGAAGAGGAGCTGGTGGCGCCATGAGTACCAGAGCTCCGGGAAGCCGTGGAGGAATAGCACCGCCGGACCGGAGCCGATGGAAGCGACGTGGATGTTGATGCCATTGGTGGCGATGGTTGAGTGCTCGATTTTCTCCATGGATGGCTTCGTTTTGTTTCTTCTCCGCCTTGTTCTTCTCTCTGTCTCTGCGTTCAGTTAAATAGGAAGGTTCTGGTGTGAAAGCAAGTAAGCAACAGCAGATAACCGGTTTCTGAATTTAACGGAAAAATATCATTTTTTTCTCTGAGAATTTAACGAAAAAAATGTCTTCAACAATTATTTTGAAACAAATTTGGCTAAATTATAAAAAATACACCTGAACTATGAGATTTGTTTAAAAAATGCTCATGAACTTTAAAAAGATTAAAAAATAACCCTGAACTTTACAAAACGTTGCAAAAATACCCTTGCAGTTTATTTTTGGATGGAAACCGATAAAACCGTTAAAAATGTTTCGAAAATACCATTGTCGAAAATCTAGTCAAGCTCTTGGGATGATGTGTTGAAAGAGAAGAAAAACTCCTAGTGTATGAATACATGAAAAATAGGTAAAGTTTCTCATTAATTTTCATGGAATAAGAATTTACGGTGGGATAAGGGAAAAAAAAGAAGCATTTTCTAATAAGGTTATTTTTTAAAATCTTTTGAAAGTTAAAGAGTATTAATGAAACTGAAGTTTTTAATGATTTTCATAAAAAAATTAAAGACAAAGGTATTTTTGAATTTTTTTTTTTAAAGTTCAAGGGTATTTTTGAAACTTTTTGAAGTTCAGGGCATTTTTGAAACTTTTTAAAGTTCAGGGGCATTTTTGAAACAAACCCCACAGTTCAGGGTCATTTTTTATAATTTAGCCAACAAATTTCAAGCTAAAATGAAACTTTTAGGCCCCGTCTGATAACAATTTGGTTTTTGGTTTTTTTATTTTTGAAAATTAAGCTTATAAACATCTATTTCTATCCATGAGTTTGTTTGTTTTAACATCTACCTTCTTCTTTGTTTTCAAAAACCAAGTCAAATTTTGAAAAAAAAAAAAAAATAGTTTCCAAAAACTTGTTTTTGTTTTTGAAATTTGACAAGGAATTCAAATGGTTCCTTGACAAAGATGAAAACCATTGTAGGGAGTTTGGAAAAAACAAGCATAATTTTCAAAAACCAAAAACCAAATGGTTATCAAACAGGATCTCAAAACTTCGATAGTATAATTAAAACTAATCTCATAATTCAGGAATATTTTTAATAGTTCGATCCGTTTCTATTAGTCAACTTAACATAAAAATGAAGTGGCTTTTTTTTTTTTTAAGTGAATCATAATAGATTTTAAAATTAGAAAAAATAATTTCTCTCAACTTTAAGAATGGGAGTGTAAGATTTTAAGACTTTAGTACCAAATGCCCGTTGTCCATATTTCATGGACCAAAAGGTAATTTTCTTTTAAAAAAAATCACCGACTTATAAAATTAAAGGTGGATACACTTACACTTTTAAATTTCAAGGATCTACCTAAATTGTTGGTTTTCTTGTCACAAAATTAAAGGTGCACCGACTTATTAGACAAGTGTGCTTGATCTCAAAAAGAAAGTCATAAATAAAGTCATTAAGAACTTCCGTTTTCATATAGATTACTTATATAAATTGATTAACAATATACTAATAAACTCTAACTACCCAATAACCAATAACCACACCTAACGAACTTAAGTATAACTCGACTAGCTAGTAAGTTAAAAGGTTCAAATACTTACCACACCTCTTGTTCAATTGTAAGAACTCTTGAAAACCAATAAAGCTACCCACCTCAACTCAGACTAGGTCCCATGGTGTTCATCACTCAATTTCACTAAATTTCAAGTTGGGTCCCTCCATTTTCCTTTCCGTACATAATTAGTTATTAAGCGAAACTACTACAAAATTGAAAAAGGTAAATCAAATCAAACTCCATTACCTTCCTAGTAGAATTAACAACTTGAATGTAACTCAACTAATTAAAACCTATACCTTGATTAAGGTGTCGGAGTGAGTCCCTCAACCCCGCACATTGTCGAACTCTAAAAAGTGATGTTTTTGTAACGGAAGAGTGTGAATGTAAATTGTTTGGTTTATATGGTGCATTCAACTACTTTTTTGATTGGTTACCAAAAGGTAACACTTCCAAATGTGAGAGTTTGTATCTTATGGCCTTTTTTTTTTTTTTAATAGACTGGATCTATTCTAAACCTAGTATGCTAGTACTCTTTTAAATGTTGTGTACCTACATTTATTAAGACAATTAATATTAAGTTTAGTCAAATTAACTTTTAAGATGGTATTGGATAGGTTTCTCAAATTTCAATTTTTCTTTTAATAGGTAGTTGAATTTTAAAGTTTTTCTTGAATTTTTAATTTTGTGCTAATAGGTTCTTACACTTTCCTAATTTTCTCCCTAATATATATTTCTAGTCAATTTGACACTTTTTAAAATTTTCAGATAATTTAGATATAAAATTGATGAATCATGTCTTTTATATATTGTGTCTAATAAGTTCTTGACTTATTTGACATTTGAAAAAAAAAAAAATTACACTTTTGATATTTGAGGTTTTTGGGTAATAGATTTGTTTGGTCTTAAGTTTCAAAATCTTACTCTTTTTTTGGGAAAGTTTATTGAAATTGGTTTGGTTGATGTGACAAGTTTTGAAATTAAAAAGTAATTATATAAAACCCTATTTGTCCTCACTCCACCCACCCACCCACCCACCCTATGCCCCTCCCTTTGGAGAAATTATTGGGGGCTCATTTGCACCGTTGGATGTAAAAGAGAGAAATTGTAAAAGTATCTTAATTTTGTATTCAATGGTTATTAGAGGTAGACAAATTTGAAGATGTACATCGAAAAATTTTAAAGAGGGGGCCTCATTCCACTGGGAGCACCTAATAATTTTCCATCCCCTTATCACTCCCTTCTCCTTCTTCTTCTTCATCTCTTCATCATAATCGTCGTGGAGAGTTATGAGATGTATAGAGAGATATGAGAGGGGAGAGTTTTTTTTTAAAAAAATATTATTTTAATTATTTTTAATTTTAAAAATGATCACATCAACTACTTTAATAATAATTAAAAAATGCCAAGTTGTTTTTCTTTTAAATTAACTAAGATGGAAACCTAGGACCGAAATGGAGTATTTTTTAAACTTTCGTGAACCAAAAATGTAATTTTCTAACACAAAAAACAAAAAAACAAAAAAATCCACTAATCTATTAGACACAAAATCGGAAGTTTAAAGATTTATTAGACACTCTAAAAAACTTAGTTACTCATTGGACAAAAAATTGAAAGTTTAAGAATTTATTAAACACTTCGTAAAATTTAAAAACCTATTAGAAACAAACATGTTGTGCATGTTTGGGAGTGATTTTGAAATAGTTAAAATCACTTTTGACATGTTTGAAATCACCTCGAAATATACATTTAATTATTCAAAATTAATTTCATATTTGATTTTACACTTTTAAACGTGATTTTCATAACATCAAAATTGATTTCGAATTATTAAAAACATGTTTCAAAGTGATTTTAAATAGTGTAAAAATCACTTTTGGTCCCTAAACTTTCATGAAAGTAACAATTTGGTTCCTGAACTTTGATTTGTAATGATTTGTCCCTGTACTTTCAATCTTGTAACAATTTAGTCCCTAAACTTTAATAAGTAACAATTTAGTCCTCATACTTTCAAATTTGTAACAATTTAGTCCCTATACTTTCAAATTTGTAACAATTTAATTCTTGTCATAAAAAAAATTCATCAAAATCAAATGTCGATTTTTATTATTTAATGATGAAACTTTGTAGCTTATAAACATATTGAGTCCCAAATAAGTTTAATAATCTATCTACATAAGAAATTTCATTAAATCATTACATTAATTTTTCATGATAGGGACTAAATCGTTACAAATTTCAAAGTACAAGAACTAAATTGTTACTTATTAAAGTTCAGAGACTAAATTGTTACAAAATTGAAAGTACATGGACTAAATTGTTATAAATCAAAGTTCAGGGACTAAATTGTTATTTTCATAAAAGTTCATAGACCAAAAATGAATTTCAAAAAGTTCAAAGGATGTAATTGTAATTTGATCTTTCCTTTTTCTTTTTTTTTCAATGGCAGTACTTTCAAACTCTTGAAAGTAACCTACTTGCATCCATTTTAGACAAATTATTATTAATGTTTTGCATATACTTTTGGACAAGTCATTGATTCCATTGTACTTTCTTTTCTTTTCTTTTTTTGGTTCAACACAGGGCGGGAGTGGTGGAGTATTTGACTATAAAACAATACTTGACTATCGGTGCAAAGATTTTTCTTACACGCTACCATTAAAATGTTTACAACCAAGAAAGAAAAAGGTAGAAAATGAGAGATTTTTTTTTTCCTCATAATTATAACATTTTAACAATGGCGTGTATAGGAAGATACCTACTCATCCGTATGCAGCAAAGTATTATTATGGACTATATCTCAAAATTAAAATACGAGCATTGGAATAATTCCAACATGCAAGGAAAACGATTAAACTCACAGTTTACTAATTAATCATCAGTTATGTTACAAACTTACCTAATTAAAAATGGTTCGTTTCCTAATCACAAACTAATCATATTTCGATTACACATAATCTCAAAAAGCTCTATTATTTTTCATTCCTTTCTTCACTGTCATCTGCCATTATTTCAATTCCTACGACAAATTTCCTCAAAAAAGGTCATAAACAAAGCCATAAAAGTTATAATTATAGATAGATGCGATCTTCATAAAGATTACTTATACAAACTAATTAACAATATACTAATAAACTCTAACCACCCACCAATGTTCGTAACATCCGTATCCACTAATTATACCCACAAACTTAAGTATAGCTCGACTAGTGAGTCAAAAGGTTCAACTACTCGTCACAGACCGAATCGAACAACAGCTAACCTAGTTCCCTGTCCACTCCACTTCCAATACACAATTCTCACAAGAAACCTATTAGGTACATCAAATGAAATTGGCATACCTCCATCGTAGAATTTGACAAGTGTGCCTGTTGCAGAGAAGCAGAGGAAGATTTTCAGAACTTTTTGATGAAGTCGTAAATGAGGGAGCTTATTTCATGTGCTTTTTCTTGGTTGATGAAATGAGCTGCTCCTTTTATGACAAGCACTTCTTCAAGAAGCGGCACGTCTTTCTTGAACCCGCCGCCGTGAATGTACTCCTTAGCGCCTGGGAAATGGTAAACCAAATCGAGATCGCCCACTATGAATTTCACTGGAACGTTGATCTGTGATCCACTCCATGCCGCTGTCAGTTCCCATGATCTGCACCAACTCAAAATGGATTTCATCACATAACTAATCAATTTCTAAACTACATTCAAACCTTTAATTTTGTAAGAGGTCGTATTTAAAAGTAAAACTACTGGAATGTACATTTTAAAATATAATCATCAAAATAGATAAAGATTTCTAAGTTCAAAGGCAAAAATAGATCTTGTAAATAGACTAAAAAATATAGACAAAAGTACATCACATTCAAAATCGGACAATTTAGACCCGTTTGATAATTATTTGGTTTTTGAAAATTAAACTTGTTTTCTCCCAATTTCGTTTTCAACTTTGTCGAATTCCTAATCAAATTCTAAAAACAAAAACAAAATTTTGAACTAAAAAAAGTAGTGTTTTTTTATTGAGGATCCCACGTTGAAAATATAAAGTAGAGACCTCTAAATTTATAAGATGTATAGGTTACTCATCTCATTGCCAATTGATTTTGAGATGGAACTTAGAGGCACCATCTTGAAGGACATGTTAGACATGTTAGAGACCTTCAAATTTATAAGATACATGGTTACTCTGAGATGGAACTCTATGTTATCTAACATTTTTAGTTTAATTTTTAAAAACAAAAAACCAAATGATTATCAAAAGAAAACTTAGAGTTGTTTTTTCACAATCCCTACCATAGTTTTCAAGAAATTATTTGAATTCACAGCTAAATTAAAAAAGAAAAAAGAAGTTTTCAAAAAGTTTTTTTTCTTTGTTAGATTTTTTTGAAGTAAAAAGTAGATAACATTGCGTTTGTAAGCTTAATTTTGGAAACCTAAAAGCAAAATATTCATACAGGTCAAAAGCTCGATAATAGTTGAATCCACCAGTGAAGCCTGTTTTGGCGAATTTGCTGGCGAAATAATCGATATCCTCCTCTGTTAACCAAGCCGGCAAAGGATCTGGAGTTTCCAGCGATCTGAATCCCTTCTCTTTCGGAACGATCGGAGGCCGAGGATCTCTCATCGTCAGAAATTTCTTCAGCATTGTCGCCGTATCCACAGAACCAAAATCCGCTTCAGCAATTCCAGGTTCCTACGCCAAAAATTTCAAACAATCGGTTATTCACACAACATTCTTCCGATCAATTTTAGGTTCCTCGCCCTAATTCGTAAAATCTGACCTGAAATTGACAGATGTAGAAATCGTCGCCGAGCAAAGCCCTAAATCCGTCGACGAATTTGATCGACGGATGGCGTTGAAGGAAATGCACGCTCAAATTCACCAAAGCCCTAACTCTGTCAGGCCTGAACAAGCAGAAGTACCAGGCCATCACCGCGCCCCAATCGTGGCCGACTAAGAAAACTTGATCGATTCCGAGATGGTCGAGGATGCCGACGAGGTCGCCGACGATGTGGTGGGCGGTATAGGCGGAGGGAGACGGCGGCGCGTCCGAGTCGCCGAAGCCGCGGAGGTCAGGGGCTAGGGCTCGGAAGCCATTGGAGGCGAGGAAGAGGAGCTGGTGGCGCCAGGAGTACCAGAGCTCCGGGAAGCCGTGGAGGCAGAGCACCGCCGGGCCGGAGCCGATCGAAGCAACGTGGATGTTGATGCCATTAGTGGGAATTGTTGTGTGCTCGATCTTCTCCATTTTTTTTTCTTTCTAAAAAGACTGTTTTAATCTTCACGTTCTTTGATTTTTATAACCTCAATTTTATTTTCGTGTCAATTTTTTTAATTAAAAAATTGGCAAGGTAAGCATGTTTTTTATGCTGACTTTTTTTTTTCCAAGAGAAAATTAATGCATTAAAGAAGCAGACCAAATTACACCTAACTCCTGAAATTTTTGGTGTAATTTGCTCTAAGGCATTTAGAGACATTCAATTTTCACCAATGAAGACAGATCTCAATTTCTTCTATAATCAAAGAAATATCAGATAAGTCCTTGACATCGTTATCAAGCGTCTTGACGACTTCGCTTGAGTCAGATTCTACTACTAGAGGTGGCTTTGATCTTTCTCCATCAAAATCGTTAAATGAAAGGCTTTCAGACCCTCGAGAATGGCTTGGGCTTCCATTGTTCTTAATCGTCCATTTTCGTGAGTATAACTCAATGAATCAAGACTTTGCTTAACGGAGTAATAATTTTAGTTGGGTATTTTGAGTTCAGTAATTAAATAATTAACAAAAGGTCTAAATTGATTAACTTTTAATTGATACAATAATTAGTAATTTATTATTTTTTTTACTAGTAGTTTGGGGTTTTAAGTGATACATGCAACTATTAAAGTTTAAGAATATAGTAATAATCACTAACAAAAGGTCTAAAGTTGATTCAATTATGAAAATTTAGGACGTTTTAATTGATACTATTTTTAGTTTGGGGTTTTAAATACATGTTTGGGAGTAATTTTGAAATGACTAAAATCACTTTTGTTAAGTTCGAAATCACTTTGAGACATACCTTTAATTATTCAAAATCAATTTCATGTTTGATTTTGGACTTTTAAAAGTGATTGTCATATCATCAAAATTGATTTTGAATTATTAAAAACGTGTGTTCGGAGTAATTTTAAATATGAAAAAATTGATTTTAACTATTTGAAAATCACTCCCAAACATATGAATGCAACTACCAAAATTTAAGAATATAAACTTACTTGCGTTTCCTTTTCTATTTTTTCGCTCAAAACCACAATCAGATTTTAAGGGTGTGTTTGGTTTAACTTTTCAAGTGTTTAATTTTGAAAATAAGTCATTTTGAAAAAATTTCTAGTGTTTGGCAACCACTAACAATGACTTATTTAGAAAATGAGATTGATAAATAAACCATTTTGAGAGAAACACTTGAAACCAACTTTTTAAAAAAGACTTCTTAAGTAAACAATAACTTGTGTAGAAAAACATTTGTGAGGAAATGCAACCAAACATGTGAGTGTTTAAATTCTAAACAATTTTTATACAAAATGTTTTTTAAAAAATGCATTCTTGAAAAACATTTAAATTAAAATGTAAATCTTTTTTGTTTGTATCTCGAAATCCTAATTCACACCCACTAAATTAAAAAGTCCAAATTCTCAACCATATTTATCATAAATATACTACGAATATTATTAATATAAATAGTAATGATTAAATTGGTCAATAAATTAAAAATATTCAAAATTAGCCAACATTATTGAGGAAGATAGATAACTTCTTGTATAGAAAATAAGGTAATTATTAGAAAATCCAAAAATTGAATTGACCATGATCATTGCATCAAATGTGTTTGAATGACTAAGAAAAATCCCCATTTCACATTACACAACACAAATTTTCAATTATTGTTTGCGTCTAAGTCCTAATATATTCTAGGAAATCAAGGAAAGATTCTTTTTGGGTGGAAGATTCGACAAATAATCCAACTATTAAAGGTGCATGTACGTTAATTAATGTAAACTAACCATGATTAATATTTTTTAACAAAAGAACATGTCCAATCGATGTAAACATTATCGATAAAAGAAAATGCATATAAGAAGTCCAAGACGTAAGTGATAAAGATCACACTATAAATAATTTCAAAAAAAAAAAAAGATCACACTATAAACAATCAATATTGAGATACGTGCTGAGGTTTGTTTTGTTTTTTGTTTTTTTTTTTTTTTTTATAAAAAAGCATGTCTAAGTTCTTCAAATATATACTATAGTAGATGTATTAAAATTAGTTTTAGGGAGATGGATCTCCCTTTTATAAATTGATCTGGCAAAAGAAATAGAGAGAATTAAGAATAAGTATATGATATATATATTTTTTTTTATTTTAAGGTAATTCTAAAATCCATCACATCTCAAAAACAACGTTGTAGTTCTCCTCAATTTTTTTTTAAGTCAAAATAATATCTTTAAAATCAAATTAAAACTTTAAGTATAGGGGTGAGCATCGGTCGGTCAGGGTCGATTTTGGCCCCAAACCGACGCCGAACCGTTCAAATCAATTTCCAAATAATCAAAACCAACTAGTCGGTCGGTCGGTTTGGTCGATTTAAACCGGTAGGCTTTTTTTTTTTTCCTTTTTTTGTACATGCGTAAATATATGTCGATGACTCAATGTATACAGACAAAAATCTGGGAGGGGTGGAGGGTTCTTGATGTGTGACCTCAAATCGGAAGGAACGGTGGCGCGACTTCACGAATCACGGTGGGGCTAACTGTTGAGGCATGGTGAAACAACAAATAGGGTGCCGGCACTGGTGTAGAAGCACGACGGGGCAAGCGATTGACAGTCATTGGTGGGTGTGACGACGATGGAGAGGGAGAGGGCTGAGAACTAAAAAAGAAGAAGAAATGAAGACTGAATAGGGATGAGAACTAAAGAAAAAGAAAAAAAAATGAAAACTGAAGAGGGCTGAAAACTAAACTAGAGAAGAAGAAGAGATTTAGAAAAAAAAAAGATTTTTTTTTTAAATAGGTAATGATTACCCACTGCCTAAGGATGGAAAACACTGCATGCACGACACTGGCAGCTTTTTTTTTTTTTTTTTTTTTTTTTTTTTTTTTATAACTATGTACGATCGGTCGATTTGAGTCTCTATAGGCTCACCAACCGACCGACTGGTTGGTTTTTCTACCTCGACCGATAATGTTAGAAAACTAACCGATCGACGTCGGTTCGGTTGGTTTCGTTCGGTCGGCTCGATTTTTTTATCTTTGATGCTCACCCCTATTTAAATATGTTCTTCGTTCTATGTAATTTGTTAATCCACACTATTAAAACAAAATATCTCATCCTAAATATTCATAAATTATATTATCACGTTCAATTTTTTTACTCTCCATTTATAATAGATAAATTTTTGTGAATTTTAATCAAAAGAGGACAAGAAAAATTGATAATCTTAAAAGCATGAGACCTAAATTGAAACAAAAGTTAAAAAGAATATAGGATAATTGTAATGGGTGGCAACATGAGGGTAAATAATGGCAAATATAGCAATTTTTAAAAATATTTGCAAATATGACAAAATTTTTGAATTAATTTTTTATATCCCTGAATTGCCCCTGCTCCTGATTGGCGCACGCATCTTCTTCCTCGTCAGTGTTTTTTTTTTTTTTTTTTTTTTTGTTGATAGAAATCTTCCATCACTGATAGAAAGTCTTTCTATCACTGATAGATTCTATCAGTGGTAGAAACATTTTCTATCAGTGATAGAAAGTTTCTATCACTGATAGAAAAGCTTTCTATCAGTGATAGAAGATTTCTATCACTGATATAAACTTTTTCTATCAGTGATAGAAAAATTGATTGGCGCGCACATCCTCTTTTTCCTCGTCAATTATATATATATATATATATATATATATATATTTTGATAGAAATCTTCTATGATAGAAAGTCTTTCTATCACTGATAGATTCTATCAATGATAGAAAAATTTTCTATCAGTAATAGAAAGTTTCTATCACTGATAGAATAAAGTTTCAATCACTTATATTTCTATCACTGATATATCAGTGGTAGAAACATTTTCTATCAAAGATAGAAAGTTTCTATCACTGATAGAATAAAGTTTCTATCAGTGATAGAAGACTGATAGAAACTTTTTCTATCACTGATAGATTCTATCAGAAAAACTGATTGGCACGCACATCTTCTTCTTCCTCGTCAATTTTTATATATATATTGATAGAAATCTTCTATGATAGAAAGTCTTTCTATCACTGATAGATTCTATCAGTGGTAGAAAAATTTTCTATCAGTGTAGAAAAGCTTTCTATCACTGATAGAATCTATCAGTGATAGAAAGTTTTCTATCAGTGATGGGCATTTTAGTAATTTTACTTTTCAGATGGTGAGATTTTGCTATTTTTGCAAATATTTATGCAGACTGCTACTTTTGCAATTAGTTTGGGCCATTTTGCTACTTTTGCAACCGGCCCAAGAATATAACCTAAAGAGTAAAGACATAATAATGGAACTCTTTTGAATTACAAAGTAATATTTTTTCAATCATATTTCATATATTAAATTATCTTTGATTCCAGTAACTACCCAAAAAAAATTTAAAAAGTGACAAATCGTCTAAAATCCATTTAAAAAAAAAAAAATCATGTCTTGCAATTTCAATATCTAACATCCATCATTGATCAAATCTTCTAAAATTCATTAATTTCAACGAAAACTCAACCTTAATTTGGTTAATAATTTATCGAACTCACATGAAACAATATTTTTTTCTCACAACATCAAACAAAAGCCTAACAAAAAAACCCAAAAGAGCACAACATTTATTCCTCTTTATTCAAATTCTTATTCTTTAATACACACATGAAAAAAAAAAAAACACACACACACAAACCAGAAAACATCCAAACTTGAAATTGAAAAAAAGAAACAGAAAGAGAAATGATCAACAGAATTTCTTGAAGAAATGATGAATATGAAAGTTGATTTCAGTGGGCCTTTCTTGGTTGATGAAATGCGAAGCGCCAGAGATTACAATGACTTCTTCCAAACCAGGCACATCCCTTTTGAAGGCGTCGCCATGGATGTAGTCTTGAGCTCCTGGAAAATGGTAGGTCAAATCCAAATCTCCCACTACGAACTTCACTGGCACTTTGATTTGTGCCCTTGTCCATGGCGCTGTCAGCTCCCAAGTTCTGCATATCAACCAATACCGTTTACGATACTCGAATACGGACGGCGTTAAAGTATTGATATAATTAAATTTATTGTAATCTATCAACTCAACGTTTTAAGAATAGAACTCATCCAAATAAGTTAGGTTGGATTTACCATCTACCAGTTGCCATCCATATAAAATCATGTTTAAATTTTATAGGGACCCTTCAACTTTTAGATTCCTTTTGTTTTAGTAGTCCTAACATTTTTAAAAGATCTATCAAAATGTCTATTTTAGTCAATCAAACAATTCTTTTTTTTTTTAACCAATGATTTTGGTTGCTACAATTATTTTTCCACTTAAAAATTTCATTCCTAACTTCAATACTCATCATCATCGATATATTAAGAACACATACTCAAAAAAATGTTTGCCAACAAACATAGCTCAATTAGAATAAAACTTGTACCTTCAATCCAGATATTCAAATTCTCCATTCCACGTATTGTCAAAAAAATTGTACTTTCTTTTTTCGAATTCAACCATATGGAATTGGAGGATTCGAACCCACGATATTTTGGTCATAAGCACATTTTTTATATCATTTGAGTTATGTTCTTGTTGGCAGCAAAATTATACATGTATTTATTATTTTTTCCATTTTTAAAATTTAGAATGCCCATTTTTCAAAAAAAAAAAAAAATAGAATGCCCATAGTAGAGAAAAAAAAAATCTTGAAACCATGACTTCTTTAATATAATTTTTTAATATGAACGATTCTCATCCGCTCTTAAACTACTCAAAATCCTAAAATAAAAAATCAAGAATAATTATTAAATAAGGTTATCACAACAAGACTTACACCATTCTATACTATCATGTGTATGGAAGCGAAATTGTAAAAGTACTTCGATTTTATACTCCGCTGATGTTTGAGGTAGGTAGATTTTTGGATCTATATTCAATAAATTATAAAAAAAAATATTATGGGGTTTGTTTCAAAAATGCCCTTAAACTTTGAAAAGTTTCAAAAATACCCCTGAATTTTTGGATGAAAACCGCCGTTAAAGTTTCACTTTCAAAAATACCCTTGAACTTTAAAAAAAATACAATTATTGAAAAATGCTTCTTCTTTTTTCCTCCTCTCACCATAAATTGTAACGGTTTCCATCCAAAAATTAACGACAAGAGTATTTTTGAAACTTTTCAAAGTTCAGGGACATTTTTAAAACAAATCTCATAGTTCAAAGGTATTTTTTATAATTTAGCCAGGTTTATTATTAAGAATTACATAATTGAATTATTGTTATTTTTGAGAAAAAGAGTGATGGATGAGAGTGAAAAAGAAGGTGAAAATGAGAAGTAAAAAAGAGTTTATTACCGGTCAAAAGCTCGATAGTAATTGAGGCCGCCGGTGAAGCCAGTGTGGGCGAACTTGTCGGCGTAAACGTCGATATCTTCCAGCGTGAGCCACGGAGCCAGCGGCGGCGGCGGGACCCCTTCGAATTTGACTTCACCGGGCAAATATGGAGCACGTGGGTCCGTATTTGACATCACGTTCTTGAAAAACTCTCTTATGTCCACCGTTGCAAACACTTCCTCCGCCTTCCCTGGCTCCTGTATTTTTAAGTTTTTTTTTTTTTTTTAAAAAAAACTTGATAAAATAATGATAAAATAGAATAAAATCTAAAGCACTATAACCAAATAATATTTAAACCAAGCAGTGAATTGCATCCCTATCCATCCCATTAAAATCTTGACATCTAAAAGAGATAAATTAGAACATGAGAATTTTGTCTCTCATAATTATTAATTTTTTAATGGTGGTGTGTAAAGAGATACGTATACCGACATGCACTCTGAAATATATATCTCTCTCCTTGGATTCCAATCCCTCATCTAAAAAATCTAAGTAGCAAGAAAGTCAAGGGAAAGTATAGTTCACCTAAAAGATAGTCTCATCTACATCTAAAAATAAAAGACTAGGAAACTCAATTAATTGAGTTACTATTTAAGGTGTTTAAATGGATTAAATTAATGTTAAATTATAAGTTTAGCGATTGTGTCAATTTAATCACTAGACTTTAAAAAATGTTAAATAGGTCTCAACTTTCAATTTTATTTCCAATATGAACTTTAAAAAAGTATTCAATAAGTCTTAAAACTTTTATTTTTGTGTCCAATAAATCCTTTAACATTCAATTATGTGTCTAATAAGTCCTTGATCTATTCAATACTTTTAAAAAAGTACAAGCCTATTGGATACAAAATTAAAAGTTCAGAGACTCAATAGACATAAAATTTAATTTTATATCTAATAGATTGTCTAATTTTTAAAAATCTTGAATATCAGAGACCTATTAGACACAAAATCAAAAGTTCAGACATTTATTAGATATTTATAAAATTAAAAAACTTATTAGATACAAAATTGAAAATTTAATGACTTATTAAACATTTTTTAAACTTCAGGGACTAGTTAATGTAACTCTCAAAGTTAGGGACTAAACTTGTAATATACCCTAAAATTAAATTAAGTCATGGGGTAAAATAATTGTGTTAATTTTACCTGAAATCTGACCATATAGAACTGGTCTCCAAGTGCAGCCTTGAAGCCTTCAACAAACGGCGTCGTTGGGTTTCTAGGGAAGAACTGGACGCTCAAAATCACCGCCGCCTTGATCCGATCGGGCCTGAACAAGCAAAAATACCAAGCGATTAGGGCCCCCCAGTCATGGCCCACCAAAAGCACTTTCTCGATCCCCAGCTTGTCCAGCAGCCCCACCAGGTCGCCCACGATGTGGAGGGCGGTGTACGCGTCGGCGGAAGGCGGCGCGTCGGAGTCGCCGTACCCGCGGAGGTCGGGGGCGATGGCCCGGTACCCGGCGGATGAGAGGTACACGAGCTGGTGCCTCCACGAGTACCAGAACTCCGGGAAGCCGTGGAGGAGCAGCACCGGCGGGCCGACTCCGGCGGCGGCGACGTGGAGTTTTATGCCGTTGGTTTGAACGGTGGAGTGCTCGATGGTTTCCATTGGAATGGGATTTGTTTTGTGTTTGCTTTTATTTTTGTTGGTTTAAATAGAACGGCGGTGTTTGTCGGTTGGGATTTTCCTTTCCTTTTTTTTTAAAATGAAATTCAAGATTGAAATGATTAGTGTAGTCTAGTCAACATAGATGGCCAATTGTAATAATGTAATATCAATAATCAAATCATTCGATCACCTTTGCTTGTTTAGATGGACAAATTATTCGATTGTCGTAGTATATGTTTCGGAGTGATTTAAAATTATTACATATAGTTACTTTAGTTACTTTAACCTTTTTAGTTAAATTTTTGTTATATGGTTAAAGTTCGGTAACTAATCCAGCTTGTATTTAAAGGAGAGGATCATCTCTTACATTAATAAGAGATATGGTATCATAGCAATAGTTTTCGCTCCACTTATTCATTGCTCTTCTTCTAGCTTTAACTTTTCTGTTCCATGGCGAATTCATAAGCTACGGACGATGATTCTTCATTCGTGGATGCACAACTCAACGACGATCTTTTTGAAGAAGTTTATATGAGCCCACCTCTTGGGTATTACTCTGATCTAAAGTCATCATCAGTTGTCCCACTTGCTTGTAAGCTCAATAAGTCGATTTATGACTTAAAACAAGCCTCTCGACAATGGTTCTTTAAATTTTCATTGGTACTGATTGCAGATGGTTTTGCACAATCAAAGGCAGATTACTGGCTTTTTACCAAAGGCTAAGGTTCTTCTTTCATCGCTTTATTAGTATACGTTACCTTCTGTTATTAATGGTGTTAAGGAACTTTTAAAATCCCATTTTATGCTTAAAGACCTTGGCAATGCAAAGTATTTCTTAGGCCTTTAGTTGTCAAGATCAAAGGCTGGAATATATTTGTCACACAAAGGAAATATTGTCTTCAGATTCTAGAAGATTGTGGTGTTTTGGCCGTTAAGCCCACAAATTATCCTATGACTCCAAATATTCGACTCTCAGCAACCTCTAGAACTCCTTTGGGTACAGAAGAGGCTTCTCATTATAGGCAATTAATTGGTCGTCTATTATATTTACAAATATCAAGACCTGATATTTGTTTTTCGATTCACAACTTAAGTCAATATATTGTCAAACCATCACTAGCTCTGAAATTAAAAAACTTTGTGTTTTTATCTATCTTCTTCTCATGTGTTTTCAAAAACCAAGTCAAATTTTAAAAACTTACAAAAGTAGTTTTCAAAAACTTGTTTTTGTTTTTGAAATTTAAATGTGTCTGTGACAAAGATAAAAATCATGATAGAAAAATTTGGAGAAAACAAGCATAATGTTCAAAAACTAAAAACTAAGGTCCCATTTGATAACCATTTGATTTTTTGTTTTTGGTTTTTGAAAATTAAGTTTATACACACCTAGTTCCACTTATAAGTTTTTTTGTTTTAGTATCAATCTTCTTCCTTATTTTCAAAAACCAAGTCCAATTTTGAAAAAAAAAAACAAGTTTTCAAAAACTTGTTTTTGTTTTTAGAATTTGGCTAGGAATTCAAAGGGATCCTTACCAAGGATGAAAGTCATGGTAGGGAATTTAGGAGAAAACAAGCATAATTTTCAAAAACCAAAAACAAAAAACCAAATAGTTATCAAACGGGGCCTAAGGTCCCATTTGATGACTATTTGGTTTTTGAAAATTAAGCTTTGTTTTCTCCCAATTTCTTTATGATGGTCTGCATCTTTGTTAAGGACACATTTGAATTCTTAGACAAATTCAAAAAAAAAAAAAACAAGTTTTTGAAAACATGAAAAGAATGTAAATAACAAAACCAAGAAATTTAAAGGTGGAAGTAGTGTTTTTAAGTTTAATTTTCAAAAATCAAAAATAAAAAATCAAATGGTTATGAAACGAAATCTTAGAATTTTAATTGATATAATTATTAGTTTGGAGTTTTAAGTGATACATGCACCTACCAAAATTTATGAATATAAAGGGATATTATGTTTTCCTTTTCTTTTTTTTTTTTTTTTTTTTTGGTTCGCTCAAACCACAATTAGATCATTACATCAAATGTATTTTAATGACAAAGAAAATTCCCCATTTCACATTATACAACACAAAATTATTTCAATTATTGTATGTGTCTAAATCATAATATATTCTATTAAAGGTGCATGTATGTTAATGTAAACTATGGATGGTTGATATTTTCTGACAAAAGAACATGTCCAATCGATGTAAACATTGTTGATAAAAGAAAATGTACATAAGAAGTCCAAATAAATGATAAAGATCACACTATAAACAATGAACTCAGATACGTACGTGCTAAGGGTTTTTTTTTTTTTTCTTTTTCGAGAAAAGTATGTTTAAGTTTTTCAAATATATACTAAAGTAAATGGATTAAAATTAGTTTTATGTAGATGAATGTCCTTTTTGTAAATTGATCAGGCAAAAGAAAAAGAGAGAATTAAGAATAAGTACGATATTCTTTATTTTGTGGTAACACTAAAATTCATCACATCTCAAAAACAACGCATAAGTTCTCCTCAATTTTTTATTTTTAAGCCAAAATAATATCTTAAAATCCAATTAAAGCTTTTAAGTATGTTTTTCGGTCTATGGATTTGTCAATCCACATTATTAAAACAAAATGTCCCACTGTGACACTCATCTTAAATATTCTTCATAAATTATATTATCGTGTTCAATTTTTTTACTCGGAGAAAATTTTGTGAATTTTAATCAAAAGAGGATAGAAAAAAAAATTGAAAATGACCTAAATTGGAACAAAAGTTTTTTTTTTTTTTTTTTTTTTTTTTTTTTTTTTTTTTTTTTTTTTTTTAAAAAAGGCTAATTAAGAACATAATAATGAAACTCATTTGAATTACAAAGTAATATTTTTTTCAATCATAGTTCATATATTAAATTATCTTCAATTATCTTAAAATAAATTATAGAACACACCTAACACTGCCAAAAGAAGAAAAAAAAAAAAAGAGTACTACAAAGAAATAAAAGAAAATAGTGGGAACTAAAACAAATGAGAAGGGGGCTCTTGGAATGGAAATGAAACCTCTAGAAAGACACAATTCAAAAATAAAATATTTGTTTCCTTTCTTTTTATAGCACCCCATAAAAGGAAAAGGGAACATCCAAAAAACAAAAACAAACTTGAATTTGCCAAGCTGATTCATGTGTGTGCAAATATCCAAATCCAAAATAGTACAAGCAATTTTCTTTTTCCAAATGAGAAAACTACATGGACATGGTTTCTTAAGAGAGAGAGAGTTTTTCCTTTTATTAGCCAGTTGAATTTTACTTATGTGTAGGTAGAGTTTTACGTGTCAAATAGTATCCAAGTGACATGTTTAAGGGTGCGTTTGATTTAACTTTTGCAAGTGTTTAATTTTGAAAAAAATTATAGTGGTTGACAACCACTAAAAATGACTAATTAAGAAATAAACCATTTTGACAGAAATACTTGAAAACAATTTTTTTAAAAAGAGTTTTTAAGTATATATAACTTGCGTATAAAAATACTTAGGAGTAAATGTGTAATCAAACATATGAGTGTTTAAATTATAAACAATTTTTATACAAAATGTTTAAAAAAAATGCATTCTTGAAAAACACTTAAACTAAAATGTATTCCAAACGGATCCTAAGTGTCTAAATATGCTAATAGAACAAAAAATTTAATGATGAAACAACTTTATAATAACAAAAATAATAGATTTTTTTTGCCGAAGGACTTAATTGAGAATTTTTAATATGTTTAAAGGGTAAAATCGAGAATATAAAAAGATGAATTACTATATTTAGAAGTACCTACAATATTATGGACCATTTCGTACATCTTGAGTTTAATTATTGATTACTAAAAATTAGGTATCATATTCACAAATACATATAAAAGAAAATTTTAATTTTTATCCCTATATTTGGAAATGTGTGATAATTCTAGGGGTGTATAAATAACCCAACAATCCAAACAACTCGGACCATCCAACCCAAACGGTAAGGGTTGGATTGAGTTAGTATTTTTTTCGATTTGGATTGGGTTAGCTTTTTATAAAACCGAACATGCATTTTTTTAATATAATAATAATAATAATAATAATAATAATAATAATAAAAATGTTATATTAGTAAAAAAAAAACATAAATGTTATGATTATTGTGACCATTTCAACTTTGAATTTTGTGGATATTAGGTATTTAAATTTTATGTGATTTTAGTTATTAGTTAAGTCATATGTGTTGTAAATATAAGTATGAATATCTAAAAAAAAACAGGAAATTTAAATAATTAAGGGAAAAAAAAAAAGATAACCCAACAACCCAACCCAATCGAACCAAAAAATGGAGGGTTGGATTGTCACCTTTATTCGATTCTTTAGGTTAGCCAACTCAACCAACTCGAATTTTCGAGTTGGTCTAAAAAATCTCCCCAACCCAACCCGTGTACACCCCTAGATAAGAAAGTTCTGTAATTTCGTATCCAACCTTAATTTGATTAGCAATTTATCGAACTCAGATGAAACAATATTTTTTTTAGTTCAACAACATTTTGAGGTGATCTGAGCTCTTGATTGAGGATACATGTCAATTTCCGCTAAGTTATGCTTACTTTGACTACATTGAAACAATAATATTGTTTTATCACTTCGTCAAACAAAAGCCTAACAAAATACCCAAAACAGCACATCATTTATTTCTTTATTCAAATCCTTATTCTTTAATACACATGAAAAAAGAGAGAGAGACAGACAAACCAGAAAACATCCAAATTTGAAATTGAAAAAAAGAAACAGATAGAGAAATGATCAACAAAATTTCTTGAAGAAATGATGAATATGAAAGTTGATTTCAGTGGGCCTTTCTTGGTTGATGAAATGCGAAGCGCCAGGGATTACGATGACTTCTTCCAAACCAGGCACATCCCTTTTGAAGGCGCCGCCATGGATGTAGTCTTGAACTCCTGGAAAATAGTAGGTCAAATCCAAATCTCCCACTACGAACTTCACTGGCACTTCGATTCGTGCCCCTGTCCATGCCGCTGTCAGCTCCCAAGTTCTGCATATCAACCAATACCGTTTACGATACTCGAACGCCCACCGTGTTAAAGTATTGATATGATTAAATTTATTGTAATTTATTAACTTAAACTTTTAGACTCGTTGGTGTGATTCAACGGTAACATTTTCCTAACTTTAAGAATAGAAATCATCCAAATGGATTATGGTCATTTTATTAAATAAGGTTGGATGGATCTACCATCTACAAGCTATCATATATATATAAAATCATGTTTAAATTTTGGAAAAAATACACTTTTTGGTTCCTGAGTTTTGGATTAGGTTTTATTTTGGTCCTTGAGTTTTCAAACTCAACATTTTTACCTCTAGTCCCTTCGTCCAAATTTTCGTTAAACCTAATAGATTGTTAACGTGACATGCATTTTTATCAAAAAAATATTTTTTGAATTTTTTAAATAAAAAATATTTTATTATTTTTTAATTATTTTTCTTCTTCATCTTCTTCTTCCTCCATCTTCATCTTCATCTTCTTCCTCTAACCCTAATGTCGACGACCACCACCACCTACCGCTGGGCACTCCAGTCGGCGACCGCCGCCTCCGATAAGTCGTCGGAAAAATTTTCATTTTTTTTTCTTCTTCTTTCTTATTCTTTTCATTTAAAAAAATGAAAAACTAAAAGAAAAAAATAGAAGAAAAGAGGTAGATGAAAAAGAAGGAAAAATGAGAAAACAAGGAAAAAAATGGAAAAAAGTTTCCGTCGACCGTCGACCAATGGGTGGCGACAGCCGGTGACCAACGGTCCGCGATGGGCGGTGTTAGGTGGCGTGCGGTGATGGTGGCCGACGTTAGGATTAGAGAAATAAGAAGTTAAAGATGGAGGGAAACATGAAAATGGAGGAAGATGAAGAAGAAGAAAAAAGAAGAAAGATAAATAAGAAAATATTTTTTATTTCAGAAATTCAAAAAAAATATTTTTTTAATAAAAAAAATGCATGTCACATCAGCAATCTATTAGGATTTAACGAAAAGTTGGATGGAAAAACCAACAGTGTAACGAAGTCTAAACCTCATGGGT
The DNA here is from genome assembly GCA_017139565.1 of Luffa aegyptiaca. NCBI lineage: Eukaryota > Viridiplantae > Streptophyta > Magnoliopsida > Cucurbitales > Cucurbitaceae > Luffa > Luffa aegyptiaca. Next base: position 4,046,356 of record CM029396.1, read on the forward strand.
AAAAATGTCGAGTTTGAAAGTTTAGGGACCAAAATGAAACCTAACCAAAACCAGGTACTAAAAATGTATTTTTTCCTTAAATTTTATACTAGTCCTTAAACTTTTAGATTCTTTATGTTTTAGTCTTAAAGTTTTTAAAATGTCTATTTTAGTCCCCAAACATAAAAAATAAAAATAAATAAATAAATAAATAAAAAAATTTGGTTGCTACAATTATTTTTGCACTTAAATTTTCATTTCTAGCTCCAATACACGTCTTCATCAATATATTAAGAACACATACCTAAAATAATGTTTGCCAACAAAAGCATCACTCAATTAGCATAAAACTTGATTTTCAACCAAAGGTTAGAGATTCAAATCTCAAAAAAAAAAAATAAAAAAATACTCAAAATAATGTTATTCATTGATTTTAAGGGATCAAAATGATTATCTTTAAATCTAAAATCACTTGAGTTATATATAAATTTATAACCCAAATAAAATTTCCTTAACCCAACTCACAAACACCCACACACTCATCACATAAAACATATTCTGAATTCGAAACATGGAACCAAAACTCAGGGGCCAAGTCAGAAATCTACTTATGGACGTGGCAAAATTGTACTTATCTATAATCTTTCCATTTTAAAATTTAGAAAGCCCAAATTAGATTAAAAAAAAAAAATCTCGAAATCATGACTTCTTTAATATAATTTTTTAATCTGAAAATTTCTCGTCCACTCTTAAACTACTCAAAATCCTTTAAAAAAAAAAAAAGAAAAATCAAGAACAATTATTAAATAAGGTCATCACAACAAAAAGATTTACAGCTTTGCACTATTGAATTTATGGAAGAAAAATTGTAAAAATACTTCGATTTTGTATTTAGTCATTGTTTGAAGTATTCAACCATCATTTGACATACAAATCCATATACAACGGTTATTAAATAAAGTCATCATAACAAGATTTTCAGTTTTGCGCTATTAGATTTATAAAAGAGAAATTGTAAAAATACTTCGAGTTTGTATTGTTTGAGGTATTCAGCCGTTAATTTGAGATATATAGATTTTTGAATCCATATTCAACCGTTATTATTAAGAACTACGACCCCGTTTGATAATCATTTGGTTTTTGGTTTTTGAAAATTAAGTTTATACACACATACTTCAACCTATAAGTTTCTTTTAGTATCAATCTTCTACCTTGTTTCCTAAAACCAAGTTGAATTTTGGAAAAAAAAAAAATAGTTTTCCCAAACTTGTTTTTGTTTTTAAAATTTGAGTAGAAATTCAAATACAACCTTAATTAGGATGAAAGCCATGTAGGGAATTTAAGAGAAAACAAGCATAATTTCCAAAAACCAAATAGTTATCAAACCAGAGTGATGGATGAACGTGAAAAAGTAGGTGAAAATGAGAAGTAAAAAGAGTTATTACCGATCAAAAGCTCGATAGTAATTGAGGCCGCCGGTAAAGCCAGTATGGGCGAATTTGTCGGCGTAAACGTCGATATCTTCCGGCGTTAGCCACGGGGCCGGCGGCGGCGGCGGAACCCCTTCGAATTTGACTTCACCGGGAAAATATGGAGCACGTGGGTCCCGACTTGACAACACGTTCTTGAAAAACTCTCTTATGTCCACCGTGGCAAACTCTTCCTCCGCCTTCCCTGGTTCCTATATTCTCACCACACCACAGTCAAACTTCAACTTCTACTTTTTTTTTTTTACTTTTACTTTTACCCGAGTTAATTCAAGTTTTTTAACCCTAACCATTCCAATGAAATTAATAGTTTTCATAAAACTCTACAAAAATTCAGCTAACAATTAATAAATGTTCAAATTCAATAATAAAAATAATCTCGAGCAACAAAATTCGAAGTTTGGAGATTTGAACCTTTGACCTCAAGGAAAAACGTAGATATCAATTATTGTCGAACTATCCTCGTGTTGATATCTTTTTCAATTTTATGGCTAAGATCGAGCGTAGGATCTATCTCATATCACTATCTTATCAATTTAATATCTAATATGTGGTTCATGGTGGTCCATCCGCTCACATAATAATATAAAATTAAATTTCTTTGGATGGTTCCTACAATACTACTTCCTTCTATAGCTAACCACTAAATTTCTTCACGTGTTTATTAGTTAAAAAAATGGTTAAAATATCATTTTGGTTTCTCAAGTTTTAGGGGCATTCCATTTTTAATCTATATACTTCAAAGTTTAAATACTTCCAATAAATCTCAAAATTAGTTCTTAATCTTAATTTGAAGTTATTTTTTTTATTATTAAACTTGATAAAATAATGACAATAATTTCAATTCAAGAAAAGATACGATGGGAATATGTCTTCATTCAGGTAACGCTAACCTTAAATTAATAAAGATCTTTTTTTAAGATTTAAAATAGAACAAAATCTAGAACATTGTAACTAAAATAATATTTAAACCAAGGACATCCCTACACAGTCCATTAAAATCTTGATAACTAAGAGAGATAAAGTAGAACATGAGAAGTTTACTTTGTCTTTTGCAATTATTGATATTTTAATGGTGGTGTGTACGTATGAGATCTCTACATCGACATGCAGTCAACTATTCTTCAAAATATCTCTCTCGTCGCATTCTAATCTCTCATAACTAAAAAAAATCTAAGCAGCAAGAAAGTTAGCAAGGGAAAGTACAGTTCTAAAGGATAGTCGTCTCATCTACATCTAGAAATAAAAGACTAAGGTCTCGTTTGATAACCAATTGGTTTTTGTTTTTGGTTTTTGAAAATTATGCTTGTTTTTTTTTTTTTTTCAAATCCAATACCATGGTTTTCATCGGATACTAAAACAAAGAAACTTACTTGTGGAAGCAGTGGGTCTAAGCTTAATTTTCAAAAATAAAAAAACAAATAGATATCAAACGGGGCCTAAGAAACTCAATTCAATGAGTTACTATTTACGGTGTTTAAATGGATAAAAACAAGGTTAAATTATAAGTTTAGTCCTTGAACTTTTAGGTTGTATCAATTTAATTCCCGAACTTTAAAAAATGTCAAATACGTTCTGGAACTTTCAATTTTGTTTTCAATACATCTCTGAACTTTAAAAAAATATTTAATAGGTCCTTAAACTTTCACTCTTGTATTTAATAGATCTTTTAACTTTCAATTTTATGTCTAAGTCCTTGACCTATTCGACATTTTTTAAAACTTACCAACCTACTAGATACAAAATTGGAAATTTAGAGTCTCGATAGATATAAAATTCAATTTTACATTTAATAAATTGGCTAATTTTTAAAAAACCTGAATATATCAGAGACCTATTAGACACAAAATTAAAATATCAAACATTTATTAGACATTTTTTAAAGTTCACTAATCTATTAGATACAAAATTGAAAGTTTAGGAACATATAAAACATTTTTTAAACTCGAGGGATCTAAGAGTAACTAAACTTATAATAAAACCTAAAATTAAATTAACTCATGGGGTAAAATAATTGTGTTAATTTTATTTTACCTGAAATCTGACCATAAAGAACTGGTCTCCAAGATTGGCTTTGAAGCCTTCAATAAACGGCGTCGTGGGGTTTCTAGGTAAGAACTGGACGCTCAAAATCACCGACGCTTTGATCCGATCGGGTCTGAACAAGCAAAAATACCAAGCGATTATGGCCCCCCAGTCATGGCCCACCAAAAGCACTTTCTCGATCCCCAGCTTGTCCAGCAGCCCCACCAGGTCGCCCACGATGTGGAGGGCGGTGTACGCGTCGGCGGACGGCGGCGCGTCGGAATCGCCGTACCCGCGGAGGTCGGGGGCGATGGCTCGGTACCCGGCGGACGAGAGGTACACGAGCTGGTGCCGCCACGAGTACCAGAGCTCCGGGAAGCCGTGGAGGAGCAGCACCGGCGGGCCGACTCCGGCGGCTGCGACGTGGAGTTTTATGCCGTTGGTTTGAACGGTGGAGTGCTCGATGGTTTCCATTGGAATGGGATTTGTTTTGTGTGTGTGTTTTTTTCTTGGTTTAAATAGAACGTGCGGTGTTTGTCGGTTGGGATTTTACTTTTTTTGAAAAAGCGAATTCGTAATTGAAATTATGATTAGTGTAGTGTAGTCTACGTCGAGGCCAACTGTAATGGCCTGTTTTGGATATTGTGGGAGAAATTATTAAGTGTTTTTGATACAATGGTTTTGCACGGTTGGAGATAAGAAAGAGAAATTGAAAAAATACTCGACTGTATTTGAAGATGTACATCGGATGGTTTTAAGTAGGAGCCTCCTTATACCAGGAACACCTAGGGGCTGTTTGGCCCAAGGGGTTGGCTTGGATTGGCTTGGATTGGAAAGAGATACCCTTGTTTAGTGGGCCGGGATTTGGGTGGGGTTGGATTCCAACCCATTTCCTACATTTTGGTGGGTCCCACTATTTTTCTTCCATTCCATTCCAAATTTATTCAATTCCAGCTCACCAAACGACCCCTAATAATTTGTTGTTGAGTGGAGCTATTAAGTTTGGAGTTTTTTTTAGTACAACTATATTTGGAGGTGGGAAGATTCGAACCTCTGACTTCTTGATTGAAGGTAAATGTCAATTACTGTTGAACTATACTCGCTTTGGCAAGTTTAGAGTAGTTTAGTCTATAGAGTTAATTTATTTTATGTAGATAGATTATTCGATTGTGGCGACCTTTGTAAAATCGATTTCACAATTTGTCTAACTCTAATAATTGTTAGATAGATATACTTCGACCGTTTCTCTCCAATAATACATCCAACCAAACTTATCACTTTATTGTGATTGACTTTTTTTTGAACAATTTCTGGTTTACGTGTAAGTTTCTCTAAGAAATATTAATGCTATGACAGTGATCTACGTAAGTATGGCGGAGGTGTACTATTTTAAGATTAAATTATTTCTGTCATGAAAATTTGGGTTTGTGAATTCAATTATAAAGAAAGTGAAAATGAATTTTTTGGAGCTGTGTTTATTTAAATCACAATAGAAGGATCTAAAGTATTCTAAAGAATTTATTGCATTTTTCTTTTATTTAATCTAATTATTTTCGTCTCTTGTAACAATTAACAAACTCTGCTAGCTGTATCATTTGTTTTCATTCTCTCCCTCTTGTATTTATACGGCCAATATGTAATGATTGCTCTGTGTTGAGAGTACGATCAATTTTCGACATTTACTGGATAAAGAGAAAGATTATGGATATATGACCGAGAAACGATATCTCTATTTGTATAAGAGTTTTTGGATAGAACCAAAAAACAACCCTACGACCTATGAGGGTTTATATCCATAGTGAACAGTATCATACCATTGTAGAGAAATGTAAGTTATCTCAATTTTTCAATATATGTACAACTAAGTCCGTGTTAAAGTGGTTTCGCAATAGGTTGTGACCCCACTATATAGGCCACTACAAAAAAATTTATCTCCAACGATGAGCTGGATCAACTCTCTGACGAGATAAATTTTGTAGGTAAAAGTAGTAACTACAAACAAAATTAATAACAATACCAACGCTTTTTTAGGTTTTTGTTGTGATGAGATCATGTGTATTATTAATATTTTTTTATAACATATGGAGGTGGGAGGATTTGAACCACAGACCCTCTTGATTATTAGTTCAAGCTTTATGTCAGTTGAGTTATGCATTATGCTCATGTTGGCATCCTGTGTACTAGCTGTGGAGAAGAAAAATGTTGTGGAAAATCAAAAGAAATGCTAGGTTTTGAATAATGGGTTTAAAATTGGGATTGATTGTGTGTTAGTTGTGGAAAATAAAGTTGGGATCGATTCTTTGCTTCTTGAGTTAGATCAATAATGTTCAATTGACTAATTCTTGTCTAAGAATATTATCATTTGCTAGCTCTTGATTAGGATTGACTATTGAGATTATTGATTCTTTTCTTCTTTAGTTATTTGATGTTGGTTGACTAATTCTTGTATAGGAATATTATCATTTACTAGATTTTGAGTAATGACTAAATTTATAATTGGGATTGATTGTGCAAGTCGTGTGAAAGTCGTGGAAAATAAAATTGGGGTATTGATTTGTTTCTTGAAGTTAATTGATGTGTATTGGTTGATTCCTCTATTGGATTATTATCGTAAATGGTCAATTCTACTTCTGAACTATTCAAAAACTAATTTCAAACTTTAAGAACTAATTAAAAATCAAATTCAAATTTGGAGAGACTAAACTTGTCATTGTGTAAACCTCAAGAGTCAAATAGAAACTAAATTCAAATATCAATGATAAAAAGTGTTAGTTTTGAAAATTTAGAGACTAAATAGATAAACCAAGTTTAAATCTGAAGAACCAAAAGTTTATTTTACCCAAAAATCAAGATTTACTCCTAAACTTGGTAAGGTGTACCAATTTTTACCTAAACTTTCAAGTTTTTCATTAAATCGAATCTTAGACTTAAGTATTTTAATCTTTTTTACCTTTAACTTAAAAATAAGTGTTACAATATTTACCTTTTAATAGACTTTTGTTTAAATGATCATTAAAAGAAAAAATCATATGTAATCAATAAATTATAAAACATTGTGTTGAATAGTAAATTTTAGTCTATCAAAATTTGTCATATCATTCATTTAAATTAATGATAAAATAAATTTGGAATCAATTACAAATTTACATGTGTCTCTAAATTAAGTTAATAGACATCAAAATTTGGCAAATCGAACCATGCCACTTGTCTCTATTAGTGATCCATCGGATGACATAAGTCAAGTCTAATCAAATTATGCTAGTTGGACTCAAGGCTAATATAATATGAGGCCATTAAGGAAATTGGGCTAAATTTAAATTGTCCAAGTTTATTAAAAAAAAATGGATTAGAGCCTAAATACAGTCTAAGTCCAAGTCCAAAAGTTGGACCCAACATCAACCAAGTCCAAGTCCATATGAGGTCCATCAAACTCTATAAATAGAGGAGACACCTTTCATTTTGGATATTCAGATAGATTCAGAAAACTCAGAATACAGAGCATTCAGCCATAGTCCAGAATAGTCAAAGAATTCAGAAAATTCAGAAGATCCCGACTCGACCTCCCTCCATAACAAGCCTACACACCCTTAGATCAAAGTCCACATTTTGAGAGAAATCATTCCATGATTATATATTAGAGACTGCAACACTTATACAAATTCAGTAAAATCAAATTCACTTCTACGAATTAAATTTCCTGGATGAAATGCCACAACTCAGAGATAGGATTTTTTTTTTTAAATTTGTGAGTTTTTTTTTTTTTTTTTAGATTTATTTAACGGTTGATTTTAAATATTGATTGAACTTAAATCTGTTCAAAACATACATGATATCCCATCAAAATCGGTGAGCTTTGAGAGACTTTTATTTTGCCTTGTAATTAGTGCATAAATATGGTGAAAGTTGAACAAAAAGTTTTCCGACAAAAAAAAAGAAAAAAGAAAAAAGAAAAAACATCAAACAAAAAGTTATAAATATAACTATTGTCTAAGTGTAGCGTTCCATTGGATGAAAATGAAAGTAATTTACAGTGAAAATGAATATAATCATGTCACTTTAAAGAAAAAAGTGATGTTTTCCCCGAATATTTTAGGTCTCATTTCATAACTGTACCGTTTGATTTTTGTTTTTGGTTTTTGAAAATTAAGCTTATAAAACCATCTCCATCTATAAAGTCTCGTTGTTGTGTTATCTACTTCGTCTACCAAGTTAGTTTTTAAAAACTAAAAAATGTAGATCCCATTTGATAACTATTTGGGTCCCGTTTGATAACCATTTGGTTTTTTGTTTTTGGTTTTTATTAACTTATGTAACCATAGTTAAAGTTACTTTAGTTACTCTGTTAATCAGTTTAGTATATCAGTTTATCAGTCTGTTATCAGTTAGTTATTTCCTTCTGTATATATGCTCCATTGTACAGATATTTTATTTAATGAGAGATTTATCTTTGCTCTCACACTTGATATGGTATCAGAGCAATAATCTTGCTCCCGTTCTTCTTGTTTCTTCTGAATCCTTCTTCTCTCATGGCGGACAAAGGTTCTGGAAGCTCTTCTTCGATTTCTTCTTCTACGATCTCAGCAACTTCTATAGAGGCTCAGATCAATTCGTATTTTTTACATCACTCGTTCGGATCCTCTTCTGTTCTCGTCTCCCAGCCGCTACTTGGCGCGATCAACTATACTTCATGGAGTCGTGCGATGCGGATGGTGATTTCAGGCAAGAACAAATTAGGTTTCATTACCGGCAAGATATCCAAGCCTACTGAGGAAGGCCCTATGCTCTAAGCCTGGGAATGCAACTATGACATTATTGCTTCCTGGATTTTGAATTCCGTATCTAAGGAAATCGCTGCGAGCATTGTGTACACTGGTTCCGTCAAAGCCGTCTGGGATGAACTACGAGACCGATTCAAGCAAGCTAATGGCCCAGGAATTTATCAGCTTCATAAATATCTGGTTACTCTTCGACAAGGTTCCATGTCTATCGAAGTTTATTACACAAGACTCAAAACGATTTGGCAGGACCTCAGTGACCATCGACCAACAGCAAGTTGCACCTGTGGTGGATTGAAGCCCTTTCTTGAGCATCTTGATTCAGAGTATGTAATGACGTTTCTGATGGGTTTAAATGATTCATATGCTGCAATCAGGGCTCAAATCTTACTCATGAAACCGTCAATCACTGAAGCCTTTTCCATATTAATTCAAGAAGAGCATCAACGCTCAGCTGGAATTCTTGAATTGTCGTCAGATCCTGTTGCCCTAGCTGTCACTGATGCTTCTAAACGATCTTCTCCTCCGAATGATCGTAGTCGAAAGAAAGAAAATACCAGTCAATGTCCCATATGTGCTCACTGCGGCATTAGAGGACATGTGATTGACCGATGCTACAAGCTGCACGGGGATCCTCCTGGATACAAATTTTGGTCTTCAAGTGCGCCTGATACTTCTGCTAATCCCTCTGCTCCAAAGACTGTGGTTGCTGCTGCGAGTTCCACTCCCTCGCCCAACTTCTTTTCCAGTCTTAACAGCAGTCAATACAACCAATTAATGGAGTTGCTCAACTCCCATCTTCAGGCTGCAAAAACCTAACCAATTGTTGTTGCTTCCTCGGTTTCACATGCGACAGGTATTTGTTACTTGGCCTCTTCTTCTATTACTTCTCTACACGATTGTTGGATCATCAATTCTGGTGCATCCCATCACATTTGTCATAATCAAGCTGCATTTCGTAATTGGCATCGTATACAGCCTATTTGTGTTGTTCTCCCTACTGCATATAAGGTCTCTGTTGAATATGTTGGGGAAGTTCATGTCTCTGATCAGTTGGTTCTTCATGATGTTATTTACATTCCTGAATTCTCATATAACTTGGTTTCTGTGAGCTGTTTACTTCAAACGGGAAATTTGTCTGTGAATTTTGCTGATAACCATTGCCTCATACAGGACAAACAGCTATTGACAGTGATTGGCAGGGCTGACTGTCTTCATGGTCTTTATGTATTGTCTGATTTTTCCAGCTCTCTGACTCTTTCAGCTGTTTCCTTCTCTGCTCCTGCCTCTATATGGCATTGCCGTTTAGGTCACCCATCCCCTAAACGTTTACATACTTTACAAGATATTTTGTCTTTTAAAGATTCTTCTAATCATTCATGCACTGTTTGTCCATTAGCTAAGCAAAAACGATTGCCTTTTACTTCAAATAATCATGTAGCTTCAAGTACTTTTGACCTCATTCATGCTGACATTTGGGGTCCTCTTAATAGTGCTACTTACAATGGTTATCGCTATTTCTTGACTTTAGTTGATGATGCCTCCCGTTTCACTTGGGTCTATTTGTTGCGTCAGAAGTCTGATGTCATGGTGATTGTTCCCCGTTTTTTTAAGATGATTGAAACACAATTCTCCAAGACCATTAAATGCTTTCGATCAGACAATGCACCCGAACTTAACTTTGCTGATTTTTTGCCTCTACTGGAACTATCCATCATTTTTCTTGTGTTGAACGGCCTCATCAAAACGTTGTTGTCGAACAGAAACACCAACACCTATTGAATGTTGCACGTAGTCTTTATTTCCAATCTCATGTTCCCTTGTGTTTCTGGGGAGACTGTGTCCTTACGGCTGTCTTCCTTATAAACAAAACCCCTATGTCTCTACTGCATGACAAAAGCCCTTTTTCTATTTTGTATGATGCTGCAGTCGATTATTCAGTCTTAAGGATATTTGGTTGCCTTTGTCATGCTTCTACCCTTACTGTTGGTCGTTCGAAGTTTGATCCTAGAGCAAGGTCTTGTATTTTCATAGGCTATCCTCCAGGAATGAAGGGCTATCGACTATATGATGTGTCAAAGAAGCAAGTTTTTGTTTCCCGGGATGTAACTTTTTTTTAAGAGCATTTTCCCTTCCATTCTATCACTGATGATAGCTCACTTGTGGACGATTTTCCAAATTTCGTTTTGCCATTATCAGTTTATGATTTTGCTCCTTCTGTGTTTGACCCTGCCACTACTGAGGTTGTTAATGTTCCCCCAGCTGCTGTTGTTTCTTCAGACCAGACGCTTGTTTTTTAGCAAAATCTGATACCCTCTGCTCTTGTTGATGACTCTCTTGATGTTGATCATGTTCATGTCTCTACTGACTCTAATCAGGTGCCTTCTTCAAGTGCTGATGCTCAGCCCCTTGCACCTTCTGTTGAGGTTATCTCTCATGATCAACTACGCAAGGCTTCACGACAAAGGCATCCACCTGAATTTCTCAAGGATTATCATTGCCATCTCTTGTTGCATAATACTCCATTGCAGAATCCTGATATTCCTTATTCTATTGATAAATATGTCTCTTATACTCGGTTTTCTGACAGCCATAGACATTTTATTCTGAATGTTTCCACAGAATATGAGCCATCCTTCTTCCATCAGGCCGTCAAGTTTGCTCCATGGCGCAAAGCAATGGATGATGAAATTGCAGCAATGGAACAGACCAACACCTGGAGTTTGGTTCCTTTACCATCCGGACATCACGCTGTTGGTTGCAAATGGGTGTACCGGATCAAATATAAGGCCGATGGAACCGTTGATCGCTATAAGGCGCGCCTTGTTGCCAAAGGATATAGTCAGCAAGAAGGTATCCATTTTCTTGAGACTTTTTCCCCCGTGGCTAAGATTGTTACTGTTAAAGTCTTACTGTCTTTAACTGCTTCGTTTGGATGGCCTCTTGTGCAAATGGATGTGAACAATGCGTTTTTGAATGGTGACTTATTTGAGGAGGTTTACATGTCTTTGCCCCTTGGTTATTATACTAATCACAAGTCATCTAGTTCTCATCCTCTTGTTTGCAAACTTAACAAGTCAATCTATGGCCTTAAACAAGCTTCTCGACAATGGTTTTCAAAATTTTCTAGTGTTCTACTTGCTAATGGCTTTTCCCAATCCAAGGCCGATTATTCCCTCTTTATAAGAGGTTGTGGAAATTCTTTTATAGCATTACTTGTATATGTGGATGACATTCTCATCACGGGGCCATCCACTGTTGAGATTGCTTTGGTGAAGGATCTCCTGAATTGGCATTTTTTGCTTAAGGACCTTGGTCATGCAAAATATTTCCTTGGTCTAGAACTCTCTCGTTCTCCTAAGGGTATTTACTTGTCTCAGCAAAAGTATTGTCTTCAAATTCTTGAAGACTCTGGTTTCCTAGCTGCCAAACCAACACCTCAACCCATGATTCCTAACCTCCGATTATCTGTGGATGGTTCTAGTTCACTCTTGAATGATAAGGATGCAACGTCCTATAGACGTTTGGTTGGCAAGTTGTTGTATTTGCAAATTTCCAGGCCAGATATTTCGTTCACGGTTCATTCTCTTAGTCAGTTTTTTGCTTAACCGTGCACTGGCCATTTAGATGTTGTCCACCATCTGTTGCGTTACCTCAAAGGCACAGCAGGGCAGGGCATTCTTTTACACTCTTCTAAGGATTTTAAACTTAAAGCTTTCGTTGATTCAGATTGGGCCTCTTGTCCAGATACCAGGCGGTCCGTCACTGGTTTTTGTGTCTTCTTAGGCAGCTCTCTTGTGTCTTGGAAGTCCAAGAAACAAGCTACTGTCTCTCGCTCCTCTGCTGAGGCTGAATACCAGGCTCTTGCAACTGTTTCTAGTGAGCTTACTTGGCTTTCTTATCTAGTCAAAGATATGCATGTTCATTCACGGGATCCTGTTGTTGTCTACTGTGATAACCTTGCTGTCATATCCATAGCTACTAATCCAACATTTCACGAACGTACCAAACACATCGAGATTGACTGCCACTTCGTTCATGACCTTATCCAGCAAGGAGTATTACGTCTTCTACCCATTCGATTGAATCTTCAACTGGCGGACATGTTCACCAAGCCCGCTCACTGCCCTTGTTATTCGAAGTTTTTTGGTCAAGATTGGCATTTTTTATCTCCACTGTCCATCTGGAAGGGGGGTAATAACTTATGTAACCATAGTTAAAGTTACTTTAGTTACTTTGTTAATCAGTTTAGTATATCAGTTTATCAGTCTGTTATCAGTTAGTTATTTCCTTCTGTATATATGCTCCATTGTACATATATTTTATTTAATGAGAGATTTATCTTTGCTCTCACACTTGATAGTTTTTGAAAATTAAGCTTATAAACACTATTACAACCCACAAGTCTACTTGTTTTTAGTTTCCAAAAACTTGTTTTTGTTTTTCAAATTTGGCTAAGAATTCAAGTGTTTGTTTAATAAAAATGAAAACCATGGTATGAAAATTGGAAGAAAACAAACATAATTTTCAAAAACCAAAAACAAAAAACCAAATGGTTATCAAACAGGACCTTGGTTTTTTGTTTTTGAAAATTAAGCTTAAAAACACTACTTTCTTTTATTGGTCTTGCTATCTACCTTCTTACCATGTTTTCAAAAACCAAGTCAAGTTTCGAAAACTTGAAAAATTTGTTTTCAAAAAGTTGTTTTTGTTTTTGGAATTTGGCTAGGAATTCAAGTGTGTTTTTAACAAAGATAAAAACTATGTAGGAAAATTGAGAGAAAAACAAGCTTAATTTTCAAAAACCAAAAGCGGAATGATTATCAAACATGACCTTAGTTTTCAAAAAACTTATTTTTGTTTTTTGAATTCAGCTAATAATTCAAATGTGTTTTTAACAAAGATGAAAACCATTGTAAGGAAATTTGGAGAAAATAAGCATAATTTTCAAAAACTATGAATCTTAATTACATAATTTAATTTCACTTATTGTATTTTGATTAACACAATCAACTTTATCGATTTACTCTTAATTTTCTAAAATTGATTTTACATAAAAATAGATAACGACATGCATTAATTATTTAGAATTTACAATGTATTCCTTTTATATTGCTCCTTTAATTATTTTTGTCTTCACCTTCCAAGTTCCAATTCCAATCGACAGTAATTTATTACATTTTAAATTATAGACAATAGACTTTTTTTTTCTTTTTTTTTTTTTGAAAATTAGACAATAGACTTTAAATTATAGACAATAGAAAATTTTCAAAAAAAAAAAAAATTATAGACAATAGACCTTAAATTTAAGGGCAGAATTAAGGTTAACAAAACTAAAATTACAGGTTTGGCCCTGAAACCTCAACCCAAGCTAACTAACACTACAATTTATTTTCAAAAAAAAAAAATACAATTTAGTGACCATGTTCAGATTTAAGAATGATTAAACTAGTCTAAATGTATTTTGGTTAATAACCGGTAAGGATTGGAAAATTCAAATCTTTGACATTTGATTTTTTCTTTTTTAACAATATGTGAAGTAGAGAATTTAAACCACAAGCCTCTTGGTCATTAGTAGAAGCTTTATGACAATTAAGTTGTGTTTATGTTGGCAATCTTTGAATTGAAAATATATGTCGTAGTGCATGTCTGGGAGTGATTTTGAAATAATTAAAACTTAAAATCACTTTTTTCATATTTAAAATCACTCCAAAACCTGTTCTTAATCATTCAAAATCAATTTTGTTGAACTCAAAAATATAAAATATATATAAAATGAAGTTCGATAGGAATTGACATATATCCTTACAAGAGATGAGAGGTTTGAATCCTCCTCAAATAAATAAATAAATAAATATATATATATATATATATATATATATATAAGCAATTGTGTGAATGACTCATTTGGAGAGGCCAAAATGAAAAATGTCATTGCTTACGTCATCAAGCAAAATTACTATTTTTATATTCTCGGTATGAAAACTCGCAATTAACGCATTTAAGAGCGAGAGGTTGGAGCGAGAACGAGATTTAAGATCAAGGATTGGAGAGAGAGCAAGAGATTGGGGAGAGAAATGAGAGAGAGAGTAAGAGATTTGAGGGAGAAATTGGAGCGAGAACGAGAAGCTAGAGCGAGATTGGAGAGAGCAAGAGTAGCGAGAAAGAGCAAGGTTAGAGTAGAGAGTAAAATAGTAATTTTACTAGGATGCGGACCCAAGCAAAAATATATATCTTTGAATTGAAAATGTAGAACATTTATCATTTCCATCTAAAGGTTATCGTACAAAAATCCTATATATATATATATATATATATATAACGGTTTTTTTTTTTTTTTTTTGAAAAAATATATATAACGGTTTTAAAATGACGAGTAACCATTTTTAAGATGGGCATAGTTTGGATAAGATAATTGAATTTTTTTTTTTTTTCTATGTATTGAAGTCAACCACGAGATTCACATTTTCACGAGGCGAAGATGATCTTACAAGATTCCCAGTGATCTGTTTATAATTCTTTGTAATGCCGAGAAACTGAGAAGAAGAAATTGAAAGTGAAACAGTGAGATCGAGAGCTGCCATGGATGCGATTGAACACAGCACCATCAACACCAATGGCATCAAAATGCACATCGCCTCCATAGGCACAGGCCCCGTCGTTCTTCTTCTCCATGGCTTCCCCGAGCTCTGGTACTCATGGCGCCACCAGCTTCTCTACCTTTCTTCCGTCGGATATCGAGCCATCGCGCCCGACCTCCGCGGCTATGGCGACACCGACTCGCCCGAATCGCATACTTCCTACTCCGCGCTCCACATAGTCGGCGATCTGGTTGGGGCTTTGGATGAGCTTCGGATCGAGAAGGTGTTTCTGGTAGGGCATGATTGGGGAGCGATCATCGCGTGGTACTTTTGCTTGTTCAGGCCTGATAGAATCAAGGCGTTGGTGAATCTGAGTGTTCAGTTCTTCCCTAGGAATCCGGAAATTTCGTTCATCGAGCGTTTCAGAGCTGCCTACGGTGATGATTTCTATATGTGCAGGTTTCAGGTGAATCTGAACTTCAATTGATTTCTAAGAAGGAATTTGGTTTCTGTTTTTTCCCTTCCAATTCTGGTCCTAATTTCGATTCATCTCTGTGTATGCGATTTTGTTGCTTATAGTTGGATGAATGGTATAATCAATTTGCTTATTTATTCTCTCTCTCACATACACAATCAAAATGAATACTGTTGAAGATTGTTTTCTTATGTTGTTCCATTTAAACTTCTTTTGAGCTTTTAATTTGAGATCTCCAAGCTGTTAAATCTTACTATTTTTATCTTCTCCTCTGTGTAAGTAATTGCAAACTTTCCTGAGAAAGACTTTGTAGAAGTTGTAGTTGTGTACATTTGGAACATTCCTCCGCTAACAACTTCATAAGAAGAAGTGATTGAAATCCTTTTGACCTTTTTGGCGATTGTCTGTTGATTCATTCAAGGTTCTGGTTGGTGAGAGTCCAATCTTAACTTTGATGATTCTCTGGTTTAGTCAATAATTTTTTCTCAAAATTTGAGAGCGATATTCAACTTTGATGTGAATATATAAAGTCTTTCTGTTGAGCTAGAAAGTTTAAATTATAGCATCTTAGGCCCCGTTTTTGGTTTTTGGGTTTTGAAAACCAAATGGTTATCAAACGGGTCTTTAATGTTTTGGACCATTTCTTTTAACTAATAAAGCAAGTTCTGATATCATTTTTGTTGGAAACATAGGGGATGGCTCATGTTAATAGGAAAAGCACAAATGAATTGATTGTGGTTCTATGGCATCTTAATCTTAAACAACTAAGAGTAGATTAATTTCTAACAGGTTCCAGGAGAGGCAGAAGCAGACTTTGCCTCCATTGACACAGCTCAACTGTTCAAGACAACGCTATCTAATAGAAGTACACGGCCTCCATGCTTGCCTAAAGAGTTCGGATTTCGCGCGATTCCGCCTCCAGAAAACCTTCCTTCTTGGTTGACAGAAGAAGATATCAACTATTATGCTGCCGAATTTAAGAAGACAGGCTTCACTGGAGCATTGAACTACTATCGTGCTTTTGACTTGTAAGCCATGTTCATTTACATCCGAATTCGCTATTCATATTGTTGGGAGTGCGACCAAAGTTCCACATTGGCTAGATAAGGGGATGATCATGAGTTTATAAGGGAGGACAAGTATCTTCATTGGTACGAGACTTTTTGGAGTGAACCAAAAGCAAAGCCATGAGGATATCATACCATTGTGGAGATACGTGTGTGTCCGATAGTTCCTTAACGCATATCACTCTGATCGAACACTCTCTCTGTGTCATAAGTTCAACAATGGTTCCATGTTTCGAAATCGAATACATGTTTTCTTGATTCGGGCAAAACCTCGGTTTACCGTTCTAATTCTATTGCATTTTCATGGCAAGAAACTGCCCAATTGTCCCTGTTTCCTCACTTAGAAATGCATATTGTTAGCCATATCTCGTGGAAGGCAGCTGAGAGCATTGATGATTGATTTGGATGTATGAAGTTTAATTGATGTTTTGTTGCAGAACATGGGAGCTGACAGCGCCATGGACGGGAGCGAAGATTCAGGTACCCGTGAAGTTCATCGTCGGAGATACGGATATAACGTACCATTTTCAAGGAGCTAAGGAGTATATCCATAATGGCGGATTCAAAAGGGATGTGCCATTGCTGGAGGAAGTAGTTGTAGTAGAAGATGCTGGCCACTTTGTCCACGAAGAAAGGCCACATGAAATCAGTACTCACATCCATGACTTCATCCTGAAGTTTTGAACTCTATGAAAAAACTGGCTGCATACCGGTATGTTGGGATCTCCCTACATATCATCATTAAAATCTGGACAACTAGGAAAGAGAAAAAAGATTCTCATTTTCTCCCTTCCTCTTTTTTAGATGTCAAGATTTTAATGGAGTATGTAAAGAGATCCCTATATATCGATATGCAGTCAAGTCTTGTTCTTTTCATTGTTGCTATGTTGTGTTGGGAATTGAAACTTTTGATAATTTCAGCTGTTTATAATTTTGTTGTGTCTTTGAAAAGCAATTAGGAGCAGGGAAAGCCAAATTTGTTTCTGAAATATGGAATAATTTATGGGACTTAACAATGTAACACTTAATTTCTCTTTTATATATACATACACAATTCTCCTTATCAATTTTATAAATAAAATATTTTTTTTCCTACGTTTTAAGTCAATATCATCCTTACCAGACTTATGCTTAGTTTGGGATTGCAAGTGTTTGTAAATTATAATGAGTAAGGTAGGTTTATTATTTCAATTATTTTCATATTAATACTTAATTCATAATTTATTATAAGATAATTATTTAAAAGTTTATATGATCAAAATTGCATCTAATTATGTTTAATTAATCTAAAATATTTGATAAAAATTTAAGAAAAATAATTGTTATAAAAATTGAATCAATCAAAATTTTATTGATATGAGAGAGAACATATGTGAAAATATATATAAGGATAAATTTGAGATTTGAAAACTAGAGAATGTGGCAGATTTTTGGAAAAGTGTTTATCTATAATTTTTTGCACGATAGAGCAAATTGAAAAGTGATTTTAGATAGATTAATTTATAATTTGTTTTACCAAACAGTTCAATCAAATGAATTGATGAATCGGACTAGATTAGGTTCGTCAATCTTTCACAAATATTAGGTGTACAAATTGAATGCCTACAAACCCAAGTTTTTATAAATGAGTCCGCATAACTCATTTATTAGACAATATATTCCAACTTTGATTATAGTAACTCAATTATATAAAGAGTGGAAAGGGAGGATTTGAAGATGAGGGGATGAAGTCAGAATCGTTAACAAAAATTTGTTTGGTACAAAATTTGTCTTACTCTGAAACATGTCTTTAATAATTCAAAATCAATTATGAAATCAGAATCATAATTTTCCCTCAGCAAATTAAACTCGAGAGCAATTTGGGAAATTGCTTTTTGAAATTAATTTTTCATTTGTTTTTTCAAAATTATTTTTGGAAATTAGTATCGAACTACTAGTTAAGAGCTCTTTTACATGTTATTTATGTCCATACTCAACAAAATTGGCATGGACTAGAGGTCGAATGTTTGAATCCTTCTACCCTCAATTGTTGTTGAACTCAAAAATAAAAAATAATAAAAATAAAAATAATCACTAGTATCGAACTACTAGTTGAGAGCTCTTTTACATGTTATTTATGTCCATACTCAAACGAGAGATAAAGTTTATTAGAAGGTTAAAAAAAAAGTAATACTTATTTGAGTTTAAGTTAAAGATTACAACATTTATTAAAGTTTAAATTACAATTAAATGAAATTGAAATCTAAGAAAAAAAATTGATGCATCTTATCAAGTTTAGGAATAAAAAATAAATCCCAAAAAAGAAAAAAAAAACTTTTGAAAACAATTATTCTAACATGTTACCTAGGAGAGGACACTCGAGATTTATATTCTAAAACTTAGAAATTAATTCAAGATATGTGATCTAAATATAAAAATCTCTTATTTAATTTATGTTTGGAAGTGATTTTGAAGTTGTTAAAATCACTTTTGTCATATTCAAAATCACTCCGAAATATGCATTTAATATTTCAAAATCAATTTTGATAATTTAAAAATCACGTTTAAAAGTGTAAAATCAAATATGAAATTGATTTTTGAATAATTAAAGTTATGTTTCGGAGTAATTTTCAACTTGACAAAAGTGATTTTAGTCATTCGACTGTTTTTAACCTTAAACTTGCAATTTCAACGAACTAATTAACTTTAGATTTTTCTTTTTAATTAAGAATTGTAGCAATCTAAGAGCTTTTTTTTTTTTTTTTTTTTTTCCTTGAGAATAGCAATCTAAGAGCGTTATTTTCATGCTTTCCATTGTAGTATATTTGTGGAAATTTATATTTTTGTCATGTTGGATGCTTTTTTGGGGAGAGGGCTAAATTTGAACATTTTATTTGTTGAATTTGAGACACTAGTCTTTACTTAAATAAACCTTTTTTTTAGTTAAATAAACTTGTTGCTAGCTTCTAATATTTTCAAAATTTAGTTAAAACATTTTTGTGGTTTAATCTTGAGTTAAAATATCAAAAATATCCCTAAACTAGGTTTGGTTTCAATTATACCCATGAATTTTCAAAAGTTTCATTTTAGTCATTGAAGTTTGAATTTTGTTTTAAAACAACCTTTAAAGGCATTTTCTCGTTAAATTTATGAACGAAAAATGACGTGTTTGCATGTGCTTATTTTTCGTCTATAAATTTAATGGAAAATGTCTCCAAAGATCGTTTTGAAACAAACTTCAAATTTTGATGGTTAAAATAAAACTTTGAAAAGTTCGAGATATAATTAAAATCAATCTCATAGTTGAGGACTATTTTTTTGATAATTTAACAAACTTCCTCATCGCTTGGACGAATAGAATTGTATCTTCTATTATTAGGTAGTCAAGAAACTAATTCTAAGCAAATTAAGCTGAATAATCGGGCAATATGTGATTAGAAAATCACTCTATTTTTACACACTGTCCGATTAATAAGTGAAAAAATTAAAATTATATTTTCTGCTTACTATTTTTAGCTCCAAAAAAGCATTATTTATTTGTGTTTCTTCAATAGTTTCCACCACCGCCCATCACCATCTCTCCCTCCAAAAAAAAAAAATAAAAAAAGAGAGAATTAAAAATAAAAATAAATAAAAAACCAAGCCATGAAATTTGTTTCAGCTGCTATTTTCTTCCTCCTCAGCCTCTGCATGGCGGCTCAGCGTCTCGACGCTGCCCGCCCGGTAAAGGAGGGGATGGGCTTGATCGAGCAGGTGTGCGCACAGACCAACTACAAAGACCTTTGCATCGCCTCCCTCATTTCAGACCCGAACAGCTTCCCGGCCGACAAGGCCGGGCTGGCGCTGGTCGCCCTCCGCTGGGCCTCCTCCAACGCCTCCGACATATCCGAGAGCATCAAAGTCATGTTCAACGACTCGAGCATGAGCGGGCCGACGGTGCAAGATGGCCTATATGATTGCCTCGACGAGTACCTCGACGCGTCGCAGCAGCTCGACGATGCCATAGCCGCATTGCTCGTCAAGGCCTATGGTGACGTCGAGAAATGGGTCAAGGCGGCGATCGCCGATGTGCGCACGTGCATGGCCGACTTCGGCACGCTGAAGTCCCAGCTGTCGGATAGGAATGACGTGTTCATTAAGCTATGTGAAATTGCACTGACCATCTCCAAGATTGCGGAGGCTTCTTGAAATTAATGGCTGGCTTGGCTTGGCTTGGCTCGGCTCGGCTCGACTTGGCCATTTTTATTTGGTGAAGCTTTTTAAATTAAATTTTTTTTTTCTCTTTTGGGTTTTGTTTTTGTTTGAGATCTAAGTCCTTGTTTAGGATGAGGAGCTTATGATTACTGTCTTTGAAGGGGAGGGAGATGTTGGGGTTGGATAAAACACAACTAAAAATAAAAAAAAATGATAGTTTTTTTTTTTTTTAATGTTTTGTGTGTAAAGGCCATCTCATATTCTCATTTTTAATTATGTCTAATTTTATAAAAATTGCATTCTATATGCAATGCATGTCTACTATATATATTGGAAATTTGGCTTTTATGCCTGTCAAATTTTGTTTTAATGATCTATATATCCCATTTTACAAGTTACATTTTGGTTGGAAAATATTATTTTAAGACATTATTTTGGTTGAAAAATAAAGAGATAGGTTAACACCATCCCGTTGTAATTGATACAAATTTTAGAGTTTTATTTGATACAATAGTGATATAAATTGATTTTTGTCCTATTAATTATTATCAATTTTAAACATATACGGAGATTTATAGTCTTGATAATTTTAAATAAAATACATATAAGATGAGATACGTATCAACTTGAGCATAGTAATCGAAAACGCGGGAGTTAATTAATTCCAATAAATCTATGGGTTATCTGATAAGACCAATTTGTTATACACTTAGAATCTCCCAATTTGCTTATCTTAGTTGAATTCCTTGCGATGCTTTAAAATGAGTATAATATGTCTATAGGTTCTCACCGGAGCTTTGGAAGCAATTCGGGGCTTAAACGAGCGAAACTGGAGCGTAAAATGACAATTCCGCCCCTGGAGCCTCATCAGCGTCGAGACGCTTGTCATACAGAGTCGAGACGCTACAGAGGCACACGACGCTAGGCAGTTTCCAGAATTGAAATTTTCCAAATTTGGCTGGAATTTTTCCCATATTTGAAGACCCAATTCAGCATCAATTTACCACGAATTGAAGGCCAAGAATCCCTATAAATAGAGGCCTTTGGTGTAGGTTTAGAATCATCCCTCAACACACAATTCACTACAACTTTGTAGTCCATCTCTCTCCCCCTTTTCCACCATTCTTCTTAGTTTTAGTTTTTATTGCTTTCTTTGATGTATTCCATGAAGAAGCAAGCTTGCTCTTATTCCATGAGAGGCTAAGCTCTTCATTCATGTGACCGGGAAGTCAAAAGTAAGTTCATATTCTTTTAATGAAATTTCTTGTTTGAATCATCAAAGCATGTTTATGTGATTTTAGTTCTTTTTTCTATAAGTTTAGATCGTGGTAGGAAAGATTGACAACCTTGACCGCGCTCTTTCTAAATTCACTTGCTAAATCTTAGTAGCATATAGGCCAACGTTATGTTTTTACGCATGTGTCCCTTGAACTAAATGATTTAATTAATTGTAATTGTGGTTTGTTGCCCGTTGCATGTAAATTAACTTGGCTAGATCCCATTGCGGTTTAGGTTAATTAATCGGCCAATTAATTAGTTTAAACTAGAATCAAACTTAGCGTTTGCATGTTTGTGATAGTGGATCATGATTCTCGGTTTGTTGCCGGAATACGCCGGGCTTAAATTTGTTTTGACTTGTTAGTGAAATTGATGATTTAATTGAATTGAACTTACCGAGACTAACCCGGTTGCATGATTTTTGAGGTATTGATATCTTTCCTTAATTTGATTTTCTACTTTCCTTTTACAACATTTTCCTTAATTGGTTTTCTTTCCATGTTTGCTTTCCTTCCATATATAAAATTCCCCCTTTTTGGTTACTTAAAACAAATAAGGAAATTAAGATTTGTTTGCATAGACTCCCTGTGATCGACCCCGGCCGCTACTGCTACAAGTTAGCTTTAGAGGTTGAGGATTAGAAATTTATTTGATAAGAGACCTCGACAATCTCTTCCATCATTATCCCATTCCAAATAACTCATACTCAATAGAAAGTCCATTAAATTCATAATTTAAGACTGTTGGATCAGCTCATTCAATTAATTAAATATAGTGTTTATAATAAGAAACAAGAAATAAAGAAGAATTATCAAACACGTATTTTAAAAAAAAAAAATTAAAAGCAACCAAAAACAAAGAATAAGAATATTATGAAACGACTTTTAAAAGACTAAGATCCACAAAATTGGGATGACATTTGTGAAAAAGTTGCATTTTTTTTTTTCCTTTTGGTGTCAGCTTTTGATCTGTTGCAGGCAGAAGTTAAAAGGCTCATCCTCTCCTTTTACAGAGAAGCATGTAGTACAAGTGCTTTTGCATGTGGGAGGGCACCATTCCATTGATATGCACATGAAAATGGAAGCCCCCCTTATAACAAACATGCACTTTGCTTTCTCCATTGATCTTCCATTCAACTTTATGTTGAGAGATTCGGTTCGATCTTCTTTGTCCTACGTAAAATTTTCAATCGATCTAGGATAACCTTTTTCGTTTTTTTTTTATTATTATTTTTTTAGTACTCGTTTTCAGTTTTCTTAGAAACATGTGTATTTTGTTACATTTAATATTTAAGAGTCAATTTTGGTAATGTTTCTATTTCTTGTTTTTGATTTCTTGAACTTTAACGTACTATATTCTCCTTGTTGACGAGTAAAAATGTACCTGGTTGGAATGACTTTTCAAATGTTCAAGAACAAAGAATACACATTTGAAAAGTCATTCCAAACAAAATCCGAAAGCTGATCTTGTGATGTGTATGACGCGTACGGAAAAGGTAGCATTTGAATCGTGATTGAAACCAAGAAAAACACAAACTTTGATGATGACTCGATTACGAGAGTCATTAAAGTATGGTCAAAGAAAGATATGAAACAAGACTTGATTCAAAAAGATATACAATATGGGTTAAGATACAATGTGTTGGATATGTCATAGGAAAATGGGGATGGGAAAATTTTGGTAATGTTTGAACTGAGAGGAGCTTCCATTTGAACTCATGTGATAGTGAATAAAAAAGCTCAATTTCCCAAGTAGAAATAATGGAAAAAGGCCTTCATTTTATGGGCATCAGCCAACCATTTTGTGACTTAGTCTCTGAACTCAAAGATCTTCAGTATCATCTCCATATCATCTCCCACCCTCTTCCTCCAACATCCACAACTATGCATCCATCAATTCCATCACTAAACTATCAACATACTTTACTTTAGAACAATCGCGATATGTCCGACGATGCATCATTTTATTTTGTCTAGCTATCTACATTTAGCGTCTATTTAACATGTTAAGCTAAATAAATCAATAATATTTGTCAAATAGTCCCGAACTTTTAAGATGTTTATTTTATTCCTCAAATTTAAAAGAGATTATTTTGTTCTTTTTCTATAAGCTTTCTGTCAATTGTTTGGCATATAGACGATGAAGTTTTCGATATGTGTATTGACGTATTCATAAGCATGGTATCGAAGTCACATAAACCAGTTAAGAAAAGTATTAGATACGACTATGGTATTGAATTTTTCAAACCTGACTAGTTTTGTTCAAGACGAAAGGTTGATTCTATACTATCAAATATGATTTGAAAGTTTAAAAGCTGAAATGAGATTTAAGTAAATATATTCAGCAAAGTTGTGAAGATATTTTAAAATGATTGAGCTTTTTTTTTCTTTTTTCTTTTTTTTACCTTTTGAATGTAACTAACCTTTTTCCAGTTGAACATGGACTTCATGATGACTGAAACTGACCATAAAGATAACGTTTTTCTTTGCAGCTTTTTGCTCTATAAATACTCCTTGACGGCCACTCTGAACTGCACCTCATCCAACCAAACATGGCTCTTTCTCCTCTCTCTTTCAAACTCATTGCCTTCTCTTTCCTTCTTCTCTCCCTCTCGGCCGCCTCTCCCGCCCCCGTCGGTCACCATCGCCACCCTCGTTATAGCCCTCATAACTATAGGGATGCTCTCTCCAAATCCATCCTCTTCTTTCAAGGCCAGAGGTCCGGAAAGCTCCCTCCAAGCCAAAGGATGGCTTGGAGGAGAGACTCAGGTCTTTCTGATGGTTCAGAAATGAACGTAAGTTAAGAGTCTGTTTGGAATACATTTTAATTTAAATGTTTTTCAAGAATGCATTTTTTTAAAAAACATTCTGTATAAAAATTGTTTAGAATTTAAACACTCATATGTTTGGTTGCATATCCTCATAGGTGTTTTTATATAGTTATTGTATAGTAAAGACTCTTTTTTAAAAAAAGTTGGTTTCAAGTGTTTATCTCAAAATGGTTTATTTATCAATCTCATTTTCTAATAAGTCATTTTTAGTGGTTACCAAACACTAGAAATTTTTTCAAAATGATTTTTTTTTCAAAATTAAACACTTGAAAAGTTAAACCAAACACACCCTAAATCACCGTCAGGTTCAAACGTTTAAGTCAATGGATTGATGGTGTAGTTAATATTTTATTCTTGTTTCAGGTTGATTTGGTTGGTGGGTACTATGATGCTGGGGACAATGTGAAGTTTGGGTTCCCCATGGCTTTCACTACCACCATGCTTTCATGGAGTGTTGTTGAATTTGGTGGTTTAATGAAAAATGAGCTCAACAATGCTAAAGAAGCCATTCATTGGGCTACTGACTATCTCCTCAAAGCCACTGCTCTTCCAGACACCATTTTTGTTCAGGTGATCAGTTTCCTAACAAATACTCGGGTCAAAAGCACTTTTCTCTAAAACAGAGTGCATGTTTGGGAATGATTTTGAAATGTTTAAAATCACTTTTGTCATGTTTGAAATCACTCCGAAACATAACTTTAATTATTCAAAATCAATTTTATGTTTGATTTTATACTTTAAGACGTGATTTTCATATCATCAAAATTAATTTTGAATTATTAAAGACATGTTTTATGGTGATTTTGAATATGACAAAAGTGATTTTGACCATTTTAAAATCACTCCCAAACATGCACCAACACTTCATAAAAGTGCTTTCCATGTGAACATAATCTCGCATCAGTTAGAAGTGAAAAGATCCAAACAGGCTCGAATCGAAGAGGCCGGTTTTCAAGTTATGGTTAATTTGCAGGTGGGAGATGCAAACAAGGACCATGCTTGTTGGGAGAGGCCAGAAGACATGGACACACCAAGAACAGTGTTGAAGATAGACAAGAACTCCCCTGGTTCTGAAGTAGCAGCTGAAACTGCAGCTGCTCTTGCTTCTGCTTCATTGGTCTTCAGAAGATCTGATCCCACCTACTCCAAACTCTTAATCAAAAGAGCCATGAGGGTAAAGTTCCCATAAAAAATAAAAAACATTACTTTTTCCAAACCAAAAAAAAAAAAGTTTAAATACTATTTTGGTTTCTGTACTTTCAAAACGTTCATTTTAGTCCCTGTACTTTGGATTTTGGTTCATTTTGGTCCTGTGCTTTCAAATTTTTCATTTTGGTCCATGTACTCTTAAAAATTACTGATTTTGTCTCTTCCTTTTCAATTTTTTTTTTTTTTTTTTCATTTTTTCAATCACAATTTTAGCATTTCACTTCACTTACTAAATTTCTTAGAATGTAATCATAAATTTGAGTAAAACTACTATTCTGTATAAAATTTATGTTTAAATTTTGCAAATAGAGACTAGATTGGTTACTTTTCAAAAGAACAAGGACCAAATCCCAAAGTCTACAAACCAAAATAAACATTTTAAAAGTACATGGACTATATAAAATGAACCAAAGCCAAAAGTAAAGAGACCAAAATACCAAGATAGTATTCAAACCAAAAAAGAAACGAGAAACAGAGAAAAGTTATCAAACGGATACGCCCCACAAAACAATAAACAAGAAACGAGACACCGTACTAAACAACTCCACTCTCTGTTCTTCTTCCGATCGATTCTCAAACAAAAAAAGAAACGGGATACAAAGAGAAACAGTTATCAAACGAATATGTCCCGTCGAAAAATGAAAACGAAAAACAGTATTCTCCCAATTGATTCTGAAATCAGAAATGGGTTTTGATTCAGGTGTTTGAGTTTGCTGATAAGTACAGAGGATCCTACAGCAATGGACTCAAGAATTTTGTCTGCCCTTTCTACTGCTCTTTCTCTGGTTATCAAGTAATTGTTTTTCATCATTTCAAGAATTGTAAAATGAAGAAGAAATAGAAGAAGATTGGATGATTTTAACTTGTTTGATAATGGCAGGATGAGCTGTTGTGGGGAGCTGCTTGGCTACACAGAGCTACAAAGAATGAAAGTTACTTGAATTACATTCAAGAGAATGGGCAAATCCTTGGAGGTGAAGACTTTGATAATACTTTTGGTTGGGATAACAAGCATGTTGGAGCAAGAATTCTTCTTTCCAAGGTCTTTTTCATTCTTTAAATTTTAATTTTGGGGGGATTTAAAAAAAAAAAAAAATCTCATATTTTCATTAAGAACAATACTTGAGATCTCGTATTTTAATAGTAGTACGTAGGGAGATCCCTACGTCCTGGTATGCAGCCAAGTATCCTTTCATTAAATGCGACTTTTCAAACTGGCTATTTTGTTTTTATCATGTGACAATTTATTGTACGTTCTTAAGTAAATTATTTTTGCATATAACTATGTGCGTGTTTGGGAATTGGGAGCAATTTTGAAATGGTTAAAATCATTTTTATCATATTCAAAATCAAACATGTCTTTAAAAATTCAAAATCAATTTTGATGATATGAAAATTACGTTTAAAGGTGTAAAATCAAACATAAAATTGATTTTGAATAATTAGAAGTATGTTTCGAGGTGATTTCAAACCTGACAAATGTGATTTTAACCATTTCAAAATCCCTCTCAAACATTTAAAAAAAAAAAAAAAAAAAAAAAAATCCCCCAAACATACACTACTCCCGACAATAGGTGCGGTTTCGACTACTAGAATGGTATATTCATTGTTCACTTTCTTATAAGTAGTCACTACTCGACCTACATTATCTTAATTAAAAATGAAATAAAATTTAAAAGACTAATTTATAATTTTAGACTTTCATTTATAAATATTTTTCAGGCCTTCTTGATTCAAAAGGTGAAGTCCCTCCATGATTACAAAGGTCATGCAGATAACTTTATTTGTTCTCTCATACCTGGTGCCCCTTTCTCCTCTGCACAATACACTCCAGGTCTTTTTTTTTCTTTTTTTTTTCTTTTAAATTTATTTTTTCTTCTCAAAAGTTTTAACCATATTCAGTGGATATATATAGGAGGTCTTCTATTTAAGATGAGTGATAGCAACATGCAATATGTGACTTCAACTTCATTTCTACTCTTAACCTATGCTAAGTATCTAACCTCCTCTCGTACCGCTGTCGATTGCAACGGTCGAACCATCACTCCCAACATTCTCCGAGCCATCGCTAAGAAACAGGTATCTATGGGTTGTTAGGGTAAATTAATTTGAGGTTTTGAATCTTATTTTGATCCTTAAACTTGGAAGGCTTTTGATTTTAGTTATTGATTCTCTAGAATGTCTATTTTAATTCTTGAATTCAAAAGAAAAGTAATTCATTATTTAGTCCATGAATTTCTTTTTTTTTTTTTCTTTTGAGTTCAACCATGTGGTGTTAGAGAATTCGAACCATTGACCTCTTGGTCGAGAGTACAAAAGTTTTTTAGTTCATCAACTCTTAAAATATTTATTTCATTCTTGAATTTAAGAAAATAGGCTAAAATATAAATTTAGTCTTAAACTTTCTAGATTCAATTTACTTTAAATTTAGTAAATTGTGTCAAATTATTTTTTTTACTTTAAAGAGCTCCTAATAAATTTCTTAGGCCGAGAGCGATAATTTTTTTGTTTTTGGTTTTTGAAGATAGAAGCTTATAAACACCTACTTCCACCTATAAGTTTATTTGTTTTGTTATCTACAATAACCAAGTCAAGTTTTGAAAACTATAAAAGGTAGCTTTCTAAAACTTGTTTTTGTTTTTTAAATTTGCCTAAGAATCCAAATGTTTAGGAGAAATCAAGCCTAGTTTTCAAAAACCAGAAACCAAATAATTATCGAATAAGATCTTATCTTCCAAATGTTGTTTATTTGATCCTTATATTAAAAAAAAAATTAATAGATCCCCGGGGCCTGAACTTTCAATTATGTATATACTTGGTGTAAGAACTTTAATACACATACTTTACATCAAATTGCATCTCAAACTTAACTTTAAAAAGTGTTAGCAAAAGTTCTCGTTCCCAAAAAGAAGTTTTCTCTTATGCATACAATAAATATTGATAAAAAAAATTAAAGAAAAACGATATCAAAACTAGATTTTTCATTGAGTTTATGAATTTGGACAAAGTTATTCAATGGTTAATTTGTGTCATTGTTATAAACTTATCTTTTAGCAAAACTTTATTTTATTGAAACTAATGAGTTTATAAAGATTTTTTTTTATTTTTTATTAAAATTAGTGTATGAATTGAATTGGTGGAGATCGAACAAAAGGTCCAATTTGATAAAATAGAAAGTTGGAAGGGCCAAATTGAAAATTGATTTTTTTTCCTCATATAATTTCGAATGTGCTCTGTAGATCGATTACCTGCTGGGAGAGAATCCATTGAAGATGTCATACATGGTCGGATACGGCCGTCGCTACCCGCAGAGAATCCACCACAGAGCCTCGTCGCTGCCGTCGATTGCACTGCATCCGGCCAAGATCGGCTGCTCCTCCGGCTTCGCCGCCATGGATTCCGGTTCGCCCAACCCTAACATTCTGGTCGGCGCGGTGGTCGGAGGGCCCGATCGAAACGACGGATTTCCAGATGAGCGATCGGATTACGAGCAATCCGAACCGTCCACCTACATCAATGCGCCGCTCGTCGGATCCCTCGCCTATTTCGCGCACTCCTTCGGGCAGCTTTAGGCCTCTGCCCCTGCCCTGATTTTTAATGCAAATGTTTTCAAAGATAATGCTGCTAATGTTCATTCCATGAATTATATATAAATATATATATTCTCAATATGTGGGGATTTCAACATTTAACCCGATCAAAACAACTCAACTGGCATAGCCAACATGAGCATAGCTCAACTGGCATAAGAAGTGTACTAATGATCGAAAGGTCTGTGGTTCGAATCCCCCCATCCTATATGTTGTCAAAAAAAAAAAAAAAAAAAAAAAAAAAAAACTCAACTGACATAAAGTTTGTAGATCGAAGATATAGATTTCAATATAAATTGAATTTAACTTTAATTTAACTTTAAGAAAAGTAATAAGTATTTAAAGACATATTGTAATTAGTTAGCGTTAAGAAAAGTTGGGTATAGGTTTAATGCAACATAATGATAAATTGCCCCTATAGCTCAGTGGTAGAGCATCAGTCTTGTAAACTGAAGGTCTGTAGTTTGATCCTGCATGGGGGCAAATATTTTATTCCATATGAATTTCATTTTAAGAAAAGTATATAAAGACATGTCAAAATTAGTTAGAATTAAGAGAAGTTGGATATAATTTTAAAGCATCATGATGACAAGTTGCCCCTATAGCTCAGTGGTAGAGCGTCAGTCTTGTAAACTGAAGGTCTGTAGTTCGATCCTGCATGGGGGCAAATTATTTATTCAATGTAATTTGAATTAAAGAATAGTATTTAAAGTCATGTTGAAATTTGTTTAGCATTAAGAGAAGTTGGATACAATTTTAAAGCATCTCTAAGACAAATTGTCCCTATAGCTCAGTGGTAGAGTGTCAGTCTTGTAAACTGAAGGTCTGTAGTTCGATCCTGCATGGGGGCAATTAACTTATTCAATGTAAATCGCTACTTAAAGAAAAGAATTTAAAGACATGTTGGAATTTATTTATTTATTTATTATTTTTTTTTTTTTTTTTGAGAAGGTTGTCGGAATTAATTAACATAAGAGAAGTTGGATACAATTTTAAAAAAACATGATGACAAATTGCCCCTATAGCTCAGTGGTAGAGCGTCAGTCTTGTAAACTGAAGGTCTGTAGTTCGATCCTGCATGGGGGCAAATTATTTATTCAATGTAATTTGAATTAAAGAAAAGTATTTAAAGTCACGTTGAAATTTGGTTAGCATTAAGAGAAGTTGGATACAATTTTAAAGCAACTCCAAGACAAATTTCCCCTATAGCTCAGTGGTAGAGCGTCCTTCTTGTAAACTGAAGGTCTGCAGTTCGATCCTGCATGGGGGCAACTTTCTTATTCTTGTTTTTTTTTTTTAACTTTCAAAACAAAGATGAGTTAACAACTTGTAACCTTATGTTCAATTTTCGTCAAATTCATATACTAATTAAGCATTTTTAGTATCTATCTCTACACTTCTAAATATCCAAATTTAGTCCCTATACTTTCACTAAATCTTAAAATAAATCTCTTTGTTCAGTTTGAAATAGAGGGACTAAAATGATATTTTAATCAAATCGTTTAATACAAGGTCAATACAATATTTTACAAAAAAAAAAAAAAAAAAAAAATACAATACTCAAAATCATCTTTTTAAAATAAGAAAATTAAAATAGACAAAAGTTAGATTTTTTTTTTTTTTTTTTTTTTAGGATAAGATGCATTTTGATGGTAAAGTGACCCAAGAATGAATAAAAATGAAAATTGTTAATAAAACAAAAATAGAATATTTTTAATATAAGTACCAAAATAGAACTTAAATCAAATATTTATATATCAGCAAACATTTAATTCTCTCACATATAACTAGACATTTTTATTTTTAGACCAACGATTAGGCATAATCAAACTAAAAAAGGGAGTCCAAATCTAAGCAAACAGCCAATAGACTTCATCTGAAATTCAGTCAAGCCTTCAAATCCTCAATCATGTTAGCTCCAAACTACAACTAGACATTTTAATACATTATAAAAATAAATATCAAATCCAATAATAAAAGTTTCCAAAAAAATCCAATAATAAAATATATGCATTAAATTCACGAATCACAGCAAAATGATCATATAAATAAAATATAATTTCAATATTAATCAACAAGCAGGTTTGCCCGAGAGGTTAAGGGGGAAGACTTAAGATCTTCTGCACATAAGTGCGCGTGGGTTCGAACCCCACAGCCTGCATTCTTTTTATTTTCTTAGTTCAAAATCACTTTTAAATGTTGAATACATTCTAATTTAAATGTTTTTCAAAAATGCATTTTTTGAATAACATTTTGTATAAAAAATGTTTAGAATTTAAACATTCATATGTTTGGTTGCATAATTTCTCATAGGTCTTTTTATACACAAGTTATTGTATACTAAAGACTCTTCTTAAAAAAGTTGGTTTTAAGTGCTTTTCTCAAAATAGTTTATTTATCAATCTCATTTTCTAATAAGTCATTTTTAGTGGTTGTCAAACACTATAAATTTTTTCAAAATTAAACACTTGAAAAGTTAAACCAAACGGTGTGTTTGGTTTAACTTTTCAAGTGTTTAATTTTGAAAAGAGTCATCTTGAGAAAAACTATAGTGTTTGGCAATTACTAAAAATGTCTTATCAAAGAATGAGATTGAGAAATAAACAATTTTGACGGAAACACTTAAAAACAATTTTTTTTAAAAAGAGTTTTTAAGTATATAATAACTTGTGTATAAAAACACTTATAAACAAATGTAACCAAACATATGAGTGTTTAAATTCTAAACAATTTCTATACAAAATGTTTAAAAGAAAATGCATTATTGAAAAACACTTAGGGTCCGTTTGGTTTCAAATGTTTCCCTTAAAATGGTTTATTTCTCAATCTCATTTTTTAATAAATTATTTTTAGTAGTTTCCAAACACTACAAATTTTTTCAAAATTAAACACTTAGAAAAGTTAAACCAAACACACCTTAAACTAAAAGGTATTCCAAACAGGTCCTAAAAGTATTTTTCACCGTCTCAAAAATCATCTTCAATTTTATCTTAACTTTTTTTGCTCTTATTTCATGTACATATACTGCTAAGTCAAACTAACCCTCTATACCTCAGGTTCAAATCTCTCACACCACATGTGGTCAAAAAATATATTGTTAAGTCAGATATCCACATGACATAAAGTGTTGCAATTTTTACCCTTTCATACTGAATAATGTACCCACTACCAACATAAGCATAGCTTAACATCCCCCAAAAAAAACATAACTTAACTAGTTAAGATATTAAATATTTTTTTTGGTTGAAATGTGTGAATTTTGTTTAAATATTAAGGGTTTAATATATGCATGAATCAAACTTAATTTTGTACGATGCTTGATTTTATTGAGTGAGTTTACAAACTTAGGTTGCTTTTTGTTAAAATTAGTCAGTAATTTAACAAAAATGATAAAAATTGATCTAACTTAAACAAGTTTAGAGATCAAAATTGATTATTTTCAGGGAAAAAAATTGATAATCCATTTGATTCACTAAATCATGATGTAGTTAAGTATTCAAAGTGTCAACCTGAGATTCAAATCCCCTATTCCTAATTGTTGTTGAACTAAAAAAACTGAGGTTCAAATCTCTTCACCATCGAACTCAAAAGGAGAAAAAAAAGATATCTAATCATACAGAAAAAAAACGAGTTCAACCACTCGTGAGGTGAAAATTCAAATATGTAACCTTCGATCAATGAGGTATATTTTTAACTAATAATGACTTATCGTACAAAATATTTTATTTATAAAATAAATAAATAAGTTATTTAAATAAGTGTTGATAATGTAATATAAAAATTAAGGGGCTCTTTAATAACCATTTTGTTTGCAACCAATGATTAAAATATAGATGTCTCAATTTTATGAAAATGTCGGTGAAAATATCGACAAAATATTGATGTCCATAGATATTTCTAGAAAAATATTTTCTAAAAAAAATAAAAATAAAAAATCATTCTTCCTAAAATTCTCTCAAAACTTTCATCTCTCTAACTTATCAATTTATAAAATTTCACCATAACTTCTTTTTTTTCTCTCTCTAATAAACAATCTCTAAAAACAGAAAAACCAACCAAAAACTAAAGTCCCATTCGATAACCATTTGGTTTTTTGTTTTTTGTTTTCAAAAATTATGTTAGTTTTCCCTTCAATTCCCTACCATGACTTTCATCCTGGTTAAGAATCCATTTGAATTCCTAACCAAATTCTAAAAACAAAAACAAAATTTTGAAAACTACTTTGTTTTTGTTTTCAAAATTGGACTTGATTTTTGAAAACAAAAAAGAAGATTGATACTAAAACAAAGAAACTTATAGTGGAAGTAGGTGTGTGTAGCTTAATCTTCAAAAGCCAAAAACCAAATGGTTATCAAACGAAGTCTAAAATAGTCATATAATAGACCTAAGTTTTTAAGATCTAGATTTATATAAATTGAATTTATATCCCTCCTACGATCCTATGATGAGAAAATCCATAGGTTATTAAATTTATAGTTTGTGATGAGAAAATCCATATATCAAATAAAAGTTTAAATCTTTTAAGTCATGAAAGGTTAATTTGTGAGTCAAACCCCCCTCCCAAAAGCCAAATTCAATACTGCAACTTAAACCCATGTTCTGAACAAAACTGGTCAACACTTTTTCCCCAAGTTGCCAAGCAGTCATCAAGATCACAACAAGAGATAAGAACTAAAAGCCCAAAGTAAGATTATTCCAATCAGCTGTCACATTCAGTACAAGATGACTTCTTCCCCATTTAAATATATACACAAACATAACTTTATTTTTACACAACCATACCACTACTACCTAAGGTTCAAAAAACTGACACATTTGTTAAGCAGATCCTTGACCACCACAAGTTCAATGATCATCAACTGCCCAAGGAACAGATTTTGCCTAATGCAACAAAAGTAAATGAGATTGTCATTATTAACCCATCCAATTATCAGATTAAATGTGAAAAAAAACAAAAAAAAGAACATGAATTCTCTGGTTTGATAAAGATAAAAAGTAAACTTGAATGTGAAAATACTCACCAGATCACGAAACTTGAGAATGTAGAACATCTCTAGATAACGACGTGTCTCGCGCCTTTCAAGTTTCGAAACATACTTCCAGAAACTGTAAACTCCAGCTAGAGTCATCAGTCGTTCAGAGTAAATTTTCCATGTATACCTACAATGGCACATTGAGAATTATCCACGGCATAATGCGATGTGGTAAGATGCAAATTTCAAATATATATACACGTAGCATATATTACCTTTCGTAAATTCTTCGGAGCCCTGCTTCAGAGATTCGAATCCAATGACTTGGATCCTCCTTGCACTTCTCAAAGAAATCTACCAAAAGAGTACTAGCTTGGTCTGGATGATAAGGGTCAATGTGAAACCCAGATAAGCCATGTTCAATGATTTCAGCAGGGCCACCATGGCAAGTAGCAAACGTCGGTAGCCCACAAGTCATGGCCTCCACAACAGTAAGTCCAAAAGCTTCATAAATTGCTGGCTGCAAATTGGAAATTTGAAGCTCAGGATTAATACTTCAAAAGACTTGGTAGAAGAAATAAACAGGGAAGTCTATAATCACCAACCTGGACAAAGACACCCCTTGTATCTGCAATATAGCGATATAACTCGCCATTACGTGCTCGATTTGTTTGAGCTGATATCCAACGCAATTGACCGTGCAAGTTATACTTTTTCATTAGGTCATGCATTTTCTCAATTTCTCCCATCTCTTCCCTGTCTTTGGAATTCTTCACATCAACATAGCCACCAACAACAACTAGGTTTGCTACCTCCCTCAGTCTGGCATTCTTGCCATACAGCTCAACTAATCCAGTAATGTTTTTCACTTTGTCTAATCTTGCCATGGTGAAGATCAAAGGTTTTGACCTATCATCTATTGCGCCACTGCATACGTGCAAAGTAAAGATTAGCCCTTCCCATTTAGTATGGATTGGTTCCTTATTTTAAAGAAACTTCAGTCTCCCAAGTAAAGTAACTTATAGCTTTTCACCACGTAGAATCAATAATGAACAGTATTTATTTTTAGAGTGATTTGTACACAACTTCTGATATAAGTCCAGAGCTTAAAAGTTCAGCGAAAAAGAGACTTACACATGTTCGTCATTTTGTTCTGGGTCATACAATAACTTCTCCAGTGACTCATGTAAAGCTGTAAGCCTCAACTGCTTTTCAGAGTAGGGAAAATAAATTGTCATGTCTGCTCCAGGAGAGACTATATTGAACTTTGGGTCGAAGACATCAATTCCATGGACAACTCGATAAAGCCCAGGAAGTGTAAAGGCAGTGTGGCTCTCATATTGACCAACTGTATTCTTCCTGCAAGTAAGATGGTATCGAGTCAGTAAATTCTGTAATTAAGTTCGTTAGCACTTGCATCCATTCTTTCAACCATTCTCATCTCGAATTACAAATCTTCTATAACTATGTTGATTACTAATTAATTTATTCATGAAAAATATTTACTGCGGAACTTATCAGAGGGCAATATCGATGTTTAATGAAAGACAGAGGACTGAATTAAGGCAGACGAAGGTTCAAAAACTGAAATGGAAAATGAGTCTATGTTAAAGGGTATAGTAAAAAAAAATCGATTGCATGACACCTAATATTAAACCCTTAATATTAAGGAGGCAATGATCTCGACAAAGTTGGTCCAAGACAAGGAATCTAACAGCATAAGAATAGTAAGAAGACATACGTTCCAGCAATCTCTTGGTATGTGCTGGTGATGATAAAATCTGCATTATTCATGGCTATTAAATCAGCAGTGAACTGACATGAGAAGTGATATTTCTCATCAAAGTTTTTCCAGTAAATGTCTGACTCAGGATATTTTGTCTTCTCCAACGCATGAGCTATTGTGCACTGCACATTGCAAACCGAGTGTCAATAAAAGACAACAGTTGAAATACCAAAAGCTTCTCCTGACCTAAACTACCTGAGTAACTCCCATTTTATATGCCAATAAGGAAGCAACAAGATTTCCATCACTATAGTTTCCGATAATAAAATCTGGAATACCCTGCAGCTCAGCTACAATTTCACTTGCTGCATCCTGTTCCAAGTACCATGGTATATCAGAAGTCTGACTCATACATAAGAACTAATGAATCAATAGTACAAATATTTGATGAATTGCGTGTAGATACAGAAACGGGAAAGAATGGAAGTGGTGATGAAATTTAAATAGGCAATTTACACCATAGATTATGGGTTTAACTGAAAAGGTACGTGTGGTGGACAGAAAAAGTAATAAGATTAACATCATTTCACCAAGCATAGTACTGATGATCAAAACAATGAAGCGTCGACAGACATAAATAATTTCAGTTTGACTTAAGCAATAGGGTTAGTACAAATGGATGAATATCAGTGAATTGTGTAATCAACAAGCGTTGATCCATAGAATTGCACACATTACCTCAGCAAAGGTCTCTAGATAAGGCCATACATCAAACCTTGAAATCCATTTACGTAGAATTCCTTTCTCTGACCTAAAAGGAACACGCAAAATATGTGAATGCTCAGTTCCGCTGACTTTTTCCAGACGCTGATTACATGTAGTTCCCTTTGCATCAGGTATTAACCTGGTAACCTATAACAATAATCCACTACATGATTAGATTACAGAGAAATTCTAACGAAAAATTAGAGGTCAGGATATAAATAAAAGGAAAAAAAACTTGAGTTCTTTCTCATCAAAAGGGAACCCAAGTTTTACGCATGAAAGTTAGGGAAAGAAGCACACTTACAATTAAAATTCTAGGAGCTATATCTAACCCTTGCTTCTTAATTCTAGAAATCATTTCCTTCTCCAGTGCACGCACCTGGTCCAAAATATAAACTACCTGAAAATTTGGACAGTTAATTAGTTCAGCATTTTCTGATAATGGTCTAGATACTCATCTACTTGACTACATAAGCCGAAAGAGAGAGAGAGATCCGAATCAGAGGAAACAAAGGTACAAAAGTGCCAAAAATAAATAAATAAAAGAAATATTAGCTAATAGCCTATAATACTGTTTGGCTTGAAAGAAGATTTATTTCCAGTACCTGGCCGCCAGTGTCTGGCAGACCTAAAACATTGGCCTGACCAAAGTAACCATGTGGAGACAAAATGACAACATTAAACACCATCGGTATCCTCCCTAGAAATGTTTCTAATACAGAAGGATCGGGAGCTTGAAGGATATCCAAGAGAAGATGCATTGTTTCTAGCACTCGTCCAGCAGTATCACCCCAACCCCTATCGAAACCCATTCCTTGTAATCTGCATGATAAGTAAGGAAAATAACCGACGTCAGTTACTGGAACAAATATTATAATAAATAAATTCCATCAATCATCAGGCTGTTTGGTAATAACAAAAATCAAGTACCCACATGAGTAGGGGCAATACTCTTACACATATTCAAAGTCGGAATAGGGTGTATCGGGCACCAACTTAGAAAGGTACTCCTCAGCTTTTGACAATGCAGACTGCAGTTTGGAAAGGCTTTGTATTCGATCATTCAACATTATTCCCTGCACAAAACAATTATTAAAACACATTCAATTATAATTTACGACGGCTGCTTTTTCATATTTCTCATTCTATACATTCATCGCATGAACTTGAAAATTGGAGTCACACTCATTAACAACATAAAGTTAATATGATAGTACAATGTTCATTCCATAAATTAAATCCATTCTAGAGAAGTGTTGATTAAATGATAAAAGTAGCTTTTATTTGATCCAAGTGTTGATTAAATGATAAAAGTAGCTTTTATTTGATCCAAGTGTTGATTAAATGATAAAAGTAGCTTTTATTTGATCTTGGAAAGCAGGAAACGTCGATTTAAGTAATTAACACTACTCAGTGAACTTACACTTCCTTTGCATTGGTGGGCTCGAAGGAAATCAAGTAATGGCTCCAATGACTCCCTGTTGCGGAACATAATGGATGAAAGGTGACGGTTAAGGAATTGAACGCCATTACCAATGGATGATGATCGGATGGGGCGAGGAAAGTTTGCATTGAACGGCTCAAAGTCAAGCTCAAGTACAAAGTTTTCATGAAACCTGACGTTAGCATGCAGAGACAATTAAAAAAAAAATAAGCTCAATGGAAATATTGATTACATTATAAGCTAAAAGGATCCGAAAAGAACTCCTTCAGAAAACATTTACGATTAAGAAAAATCACTTACTGTCCCTCCACCAGCTCTTCTTTAAAATGAAGATACTCGGACACACTTAATTGCTCGACGCTGAGTTCAAAGATATTGACACGGACATACTCCCAGACACCAGGTCTTGGGCGAACAGCAATGGCAACAAATGGCGGCAGAACTATAGCTTCCTAAGAAAAAAACCAAACATTATATTGAAACCATCAAGAATTAGAATGGAAAAACCACGTAACTTGAACAAATTACATTTACAGATTCTGATTCAATAAACCACAAGAACTAAAAGAACAAACAGCAGATTCAAATCCCAACATAAACATTCAAAATGACTTCTACTATCCCGAAAAAAACAGATGTGTAATCATCACCTGAGCAGATTTGAGGATCTCGCCGAAGGGTCCAGTGGAGAGGTGCAGTTTGCCGTCATCATCTCCAATGATATTCTCGAGTTCATCGATCAAATGATGGGGCTGTAAAATCCCTTTTCCCTGATCAATATACCTTCGAAGCCCACAACAAAAGTATCAGTAAATTAGGCAGGGCGAACAGGACACACACACACAAACACACGATCTTCTTCCTCAAACGACTCCAACCAAAAGCATAAAAAAACGGAAACAGATTATAAAACAAAACAAAAAACCGCAGACCTGGAGAGGAGAGACACGAGTTCGTTCCGATGAGCTGAGAGTGTATCCTCCACACGTTCTCTAACGCTGGGGATACGAGCGAGCTTCTTCGGAGTCGCCATGGAAAAAGCTAAAGAAATTCAACCAATCAAGAAACAGAAACACCTCCAGAAGATGATAGCATCGAAGAACAACCAAATCGCGAAAACAGAGAATCGAGAGAGAGAGTAGAGTGATGGGCTGCTGCTTACAGAATGATGAGCGATCAAAGGAGTGTTAAATAAGGACGAAACGTGTTTGAAGAAAAGATGATGTTGCTGTTGCTGTTGCTGTTGGGGGTTTTCACTGAAACGAAAAGGACAATTGAAATAGAGAAAAACTGGCACCTGTCCTTGATTTGGCGGTGGTTTCTTTACTTTTTTGCGATTCATCTTCTCTGAATTGACGAACCTTTTCTTTTTGGTTGCAGAGTTGTGGGAAGAAAGAGAAACCGAATGGAGACAAGAAGATGAATAAAATAAAGCAAAAACCACGGACTTCGAGGGTTTTCTTCTTTTTTTCTTCCCGCGGGTTTTTAGACAATAATGGAATATCCCTTGGTATTCGCCCGTTGGGTTTTTTTTTTTTTTTTTTTTTTTCCAAACGCATTATCGAGGCGCCTCTTTTTTTTTCCCTTGAGATGTAATAATTGAGATAACACAACCTTATCCTATATCTCATTTTGTTGGTCAAAATGAGCATTTATCTCCGTAGTAATTGATATGTATCATCGATCAAAAGATCAAAGATTTGAATCTTCCACTCCCACCAACAAGAGCTTAACTCAATCGGTATAAAGTTGTACTGGTAACCATAAAGTCTGTGGTTCGAATCTCTCTTCTCCCACATATTTTCAAAAAAAAAAAAAAATCACTCACTCCCAAATGTTGTTGTGCTAAAAAAAATATATCTCATTTTATATTCTTGATTAAATTATTAAAAATACCCCTGAACCCGTCATTGTCTATCCATAAATTTAACGAAAAAATGACTTCAAGAGTTGTTTTGAAACAAACTTCAAATTTTGAGTGTTAAAATTAAACTTTTGAGAGTTCATGAGTATAATTGAAACCAACCTCATATTTCATGGGTATTTTTTATAATTTAACTTATATTCTTTTCTATTTTGATTTCTTTAGATGTTAAAAATGTTGATGTTTTAAGGTTAAATTACAAGTTTAGTCCCTGGACTTTAAAAAGTGTCAATAGATCCTTGAACTTTCGATCTTGTTTCCAATAGGTACATGAACTTTCAAAAGTATTCAATAAGTCCTTAAACTTTCACTTTTGTGTTCAATAGGTCATTTAACTTTCAATTTTGTGTCGACAAAGACTACTCCGTCATCGAAAGCAAAATCCATATGGTGCTCAAAACTTATGAGTGATGATATATTCACCTTCTCATAGTTTCAAAAATAGTCATCCTTTCTCGTACACTTTTACTATAGTGTCATCTTAACTTATCCTCTATATTAACATGTTTTAGTGGGGTGCTTAGAATACATAAAACTCTTTCTTGAGAGTTTCATCTTTACAAACAACTCGTCTAACGATATAAAACTATCTCTCGTTGGAAAAGGCCAACTCCATCTTCAAGAATATACTCGTCAATTAGTGCATTCATTTTAAACTCACAACATTGTCTTTAAGAATCATACCTCAAATCAAATTCTTCCATGAGAGTTTCATCTTTACATACAAACTCATCTAACAATATAAAACTCCTGCGTTTAAAAGGTTAAACTTCTATGGGAAAAAAATAGAAACAAACTATATTTCTTTTACAATTTGTGAGGTTGGGGATTCGAACCACAAACCTTGTGGTTATCAGTACAATTTTATGCCAGTTGAGCTATGCTCTTGTTGGCAAATAGAAAGAAACTTACACGACTATTTGAAGTACACGCCATTCACATGATTGTTGTTGGGTTATAGTTTTTTTCATTCATTTTGTCGTCAACCACCTAATTTGTATATTAAAATCAAATTTGGATACAACATGTCAATGTTAGTTGAATTTCTCATATACCTTGTTTATTTTGTAGATTTGTCTAATCGTTTATAGTGGATACTAAAACATTGTTATGATTAAATTTACTATAACCATCAACTTAAACTTTTGAATTCATAAGTGATTTAACAGTGGACCTTGGTCGTTTACAAAACAATTAGCTTTCGACTGACTAGTTGCTGTTGAGGATCACACATTGAAAAGATTAAGTGGAGATCTCACAATTTATAAGATAGATGGACTACTCCACTAATTGTCAATTAGTTTTGAGATGGAATTTCATGTTATCTAATAGTTGCACCTTAGATTCACAAAAACGTGTGTGAATCAAGTTGTAGATCTACTTGTCCGTTTAGCCTGGCCTCCTGATGGAAAGTCCATATAGTTTGATTAGAAAAATTGTTGATACAAGTCGACTTTACTTATTTATTTATTTTGTTCCAAATGAGTTAATACTTTGTTATTTTTCGAGTTAAATAAATATAAGGGAGATTCAAACTCATGACCTCTCGATCATAAACATACACACTTTTATATCAATTGAACTATACTCTTGTTGATATTTAATTATTTCTACACTAAGTAAAGAGTAAACCTTCTCCAAAAAAAAGAAAAAAAAAATCTTTGTTATAATTTAGTAGAAATCAATGGCTAGGTGTCCACCTAATCCATTAGTTGAGGTCTTATTTTAATTCTCATGCTTTTTGATATAAAAACAAAAGCTTGTATTCCAACTAAGAGGTCGAAGGTTCAATCTCCACCCCCACATGTTGTAAAAAAGAAAAGTGCCTTTGGTCCTTCTTTTAACTAATAGTTGTTCAAAAAAAAAAAATGCTCACAACAAAATTAAGAAAAAACATGATGGAAAAACACCATCATATTTAGGAGATAAGATCCATGTCTAAGTAGATAAAATATCTACCATTTTTTTACAACAACCTACCTCTTTTTTTTTCTTTTTTTTTTTAATTGAAAGTTCATTGTCTACTTTCACATGTAACAAGCTCAAAGACGTCGAAGTGAACTATGATTAGTGGTAAATTTGCATGTACTATCGACCAAGATGTCATAGATTTTGAATCTCTTATCGTTGAACATAAAAAAAAAATAAAAATAAAAAAAATAAGACAAATGATATTTTTATATATAAAAGACAAAATAGACAAGTAAGGAGTCATGGTTAAAAATGGAAACGTGATTGATTTCGATTCTGCTTCTCATTTTTAAGACGTCAAAAGCAGCCTCTTGAAGAAAAATAAAAAAGGTCCTTTCAAGGAAAAAAAAAAAAAAAATATTGTGTGTATAATATAATCACAGGCCCGTGATTTTTTACAATGCATTGGCCCAACAAACGCATTACACGTACGCACATAATTGGGCCATGCTTTTTACATTGCCCATTGCTCGAAACGTGGAGGCAGCAGATCTCGTTATACACACACATATATATATATATATATATATATATTTATTTATTTATTTATTTATTTATTTATAATTCGAAAAGATCTCTAAATATTTAATATATTTTGGAACTTTTCAATTTTCATTTCTTTTTATTCAAGGTACTGAGTGCCAATATGTATACAACGACAACATTAAAGATACTTGAAAAAAAATATATGTATGTTCAAATTATTAGTCTTTTATTTATTTTTTTTTTTTTTGGAAAAGGCTTTTAATTTCAATTTTATCTGATGCTTTTTAAGTTCTCTTGTAATTTTTATAGTTTTGTTAAATCTCACCGAATATTTATTTGTTATTTAGATATTAATATTTTTCAAAAAAATTTAGACATGTTAGAGGGTAGGATAAGTTGATGTTAAATATAAGCTATATGTTATTATGCCCAAGACTTATCCCGAGTTTATTTACAATTTATTAGCAAGAACTATCCAAGTTTTAGAGCATTTTGTCACCAAAAACAATGCTGGACAGTTTATTAAAATAAGCAGAAAAAGCGTTTAGAGAGATCGAACACAAGAATTTATAGTGGTTCGGTCAATAGACCTACTCCACTTGTAAAGGGCTTATAGGCCTTTGCTAGACAATATTATTAGAGATCGAAATGATGCATAAATCAGTACAATGAAGAAGAAAAAATAGAGCCAAAAAAGAGATTAAACAAGAAAGTAACACAAAGACTAAAGAAGAACAATACAACCTTGAGGATTTGGATCTTTGAAGAAAGAATACCCAAAACGACTCTTTCGTTCTCCTCTCAACCACGACGCCGACGACGACAACACCTCATGCAACGGCGCACAGACTGCAGCGGCGTCGATCTTCTCCTCCCCCTCCGGACGACGCCAATGGAAAGGTCCTTCTCCCTCTTTCTCTCCCTTTCTCACGATTTGGAGTAACAAAAAAGGACAAAGTTCACCAATAATGTAGTTAAAAAAACAAATGACAAAATTAGAGTAGTTTTGAAAACATTAATTTTAATAATGTAAATAAAAAAACAAATTATAAATTTGAGGTAAGAGAGAAAAGTATTGACAAATGTAGAGTAGTTGGTGCCAGAAATGAACTCGTGTACCACGTACGCGATTTAGGGTGGTCTACGTGGCGGTGATGAGGTGGTAAAAATCGTGTACGTTGTACACGAGTTTGCAAAGAAATCGTGTACGATGTACACGATTTCCATATTTAGAAATCGCGTACCACGTACACGATTTCCATATTTGGCAATTTCTATATTTAGATATTTGGAAATTCTTTTTTTAATAAAAAAAATATATATATTTTTATAATATTTTTTCCTTTTATATCTATAATATGTTATATATATATTTTTATATATTTGTCGGTGTAAAATTAAAAAAAAAATTAAAGAAAAAAATTAACTAATTTACAACCGTATTCAACCCTTACTAAACATTAAAATAAACATATAGATCCTATAGTGTATATATATATACATATATATATTGCAAGTTTTAAATAATATATAAAACAAATGATAAATTAAAAAAAAATTGAAAACAAAGAGCAAATAGCCAGTTTTGATCCTAGCACTCTAGAACCTTTGGTAATATTTTAGCCACTGAACCAAAAGAATGCTTTGAAGTATGAGTTTAAAAATGTTGTACTTATTCTTACCGAACTCGTGTACATGGTACACGAGTTTGACGTGGAACTCGCGTACCCCGTACGCGAGTTTTGTGTTTTTGGTGCGAATTCCTCCACGGTGGCACTACTTGGAGACGTGGCATGTAAATCGCGTACACGGAATCGTGTACCAAGTACACGATTTAGCAAAAGCGTGACCAATGTACACGATTTAACTACCCCAGATTTGGAATTAGTTTCTAAGCTACCCTAAATTTGTTTTTTG
The DNA here is from genome assembly GCA_017139565.1 of Luffa aegyptiaca. Classification (NCBI taxonomy): domain Eukaryota; kingdom Viridiplantae; phylum Streptophyta; class Magnoliopsida; order Cucurbitales; family Cucurbitaceae; genus Luffa; species Luffa aegyptiaca. The sequence continues at coordinate 4,091,031 of CM029396.1, forward strand.
TTTTTTAAATTACATTATTTTAAAAAAAAAAAATCCAACAAAAAAAAGGGAATGGGGGAAGCAAGAATGGGGAAATATCTTCACTTACTTTTGCTTTCTTAAAACCCTAATCTCTCTTCTTGGAAATAAATGAATGGTTATAGTACGTCACTCATCACACCCATCTATCACACATCATACATCACCCATCCATCATAAGTATATATAGGCTTATGGGTAATGGTAAATGAATGGGTAAAAGAGTTTTAACTAAGAGATAAAACCAATTGGGTTTCTTTTATCTTTGGACCCAATTAAAAAATATCATTAAAGCATAAAAAAAAAATATGGAAGCAAGTTAAATAAAATACCTAAATCATCAATATTCTAAATTGAATTTAATTAAGCAAATAGTAGAAATTGATAAATTGAAAACAATTCTAACAATCTCCACCTTGATTTCTATTTATCAAGAAGCCAAAAACTGTGGAGCTTGCTTCCAATTATTTTGCCTTTGTTGTCACCCATTTTCAAGCTGCAACATTCTCACACAAAGGTTAAACTTTTCACTTGAAAGTGCTTTCGTAAACATATCAGCAGCATTTAATTCAGTAGCAACCTTTTTAACATAAACTAAACTATTATTGATGACATCCCTAACAAAATGATAACGCACATCAATATGTTTGGTTCTTTCGTGGTGAGAATGATTTTTCGATAAGTGTAATGCACTTTGACTATCGCAAAATACAGTTACAGAAACATTATCACTACAACATAATTCAGATACAATTCCCTTAAGCCATAAAGATTCCTTAATAGCTTCAGTCAATGCAATGTACTCAGATTCAGTTGTAGATAATGCAACTATAGATTGTAAACTAGACTTCCAGCTTATTGTACAACCAAAAAGCTTGAACACAAAACCAGTCAAAGATCTACGCTTATCAATATCAGCAGCAAAATCAGCATGAACATACCCAACTATTTCTATCTCATTCATTTTACAACCAACTGTATTTGCTCCACCATAAACAAGACATAAATCGATGTGACATGCAAGATATCTAAGGATCCACTTTACAGCATTCCAGTGTTATTTACCAGGATTAGCAAGAAATCTACTAACAACACTTAGTGGATGTGCAAGGTCAGGTCTAGTACATACCATTGCATACATAAGACTCCCAACAGTACTAGCATATGGAATATCATGCATCTCATTAATCTCATTTGGGGTCTTAGGGGAATCATCAATAGACAACTTAAAATGCTTTCCAAATGGTATACTAACCTTCTTACTATCATGCATATTTAATTTTTTAAGTAGTCTTGTTACATACTCAGATTGAGACAAATACAGTTTCTTTTCTTTTCGATCTCTAACAATGTCCATTCCTAATATCCTTTTTGCTTTGCCTAAGTCTTTCATTTCAAATTCTTTCTTTAAAAGATCTTTTAACTTGTTTATCTCATGCATCGATTTACAAGCAATCAACATGTCGTCAACATAAAGTAGTAAGTAAATGATTTGAGCATTAGATATTTGTTTAAAGTAAACAGAACTATCATACTTACTTCTACAAAAGTTAATGGATAACATATAGGAGTCAAACCTTTTATACCATTGGTGTGGAGATTGCTTTAAACCATACAAAGATCTTTTAAGAAGACAAACCTTATTTTCTTGTTTGGGAGCTACGAACCCAGGAGGTTGATCCATGTATATGGTCTCCTCAAGCTCACCATGCAAGAAAGCTGTTTTTACATCCATCTGCTCTAACTCAAAATCAAAGTGAGCAACAAAAGCAAGCAATATTCTTATAGAGGTGTGTCTAACAACGGGGAAAAAAACTTCATCATAGTCTATACCCTCCCTTTGGGTAAACCCTTTTGCTACCAACCTAGCCTTAAACCTAGGCTTGTTGTTCTCTAAAGGATTCTTCTTAACTTTATAGATCCACTTGCAACCTACTGTTTTAGCATCTAATGGTTTGTTAACAAGTACCCAAGTTTGATTCTTTATTAAGGAATCATACTCTTCTTTCATTGCGGCCCACCACATATCTTAGTATTTATCATTTATGGCCTCATTGAAAGTTTGTGGTTCTTGGTTAACAAACTCATTAGCTATCACTAGGGCATAGGATATGAGGTCAGCATACCCATATCTAGTGGGAGCTACAATGGTCCTTTCCCTATCCCTAGTCAATTGGTAATTAGCCAAATTTTGGTCATCCTCTACCTCCTCCTCACTAGTTACTTCCTGTGTGGTTATCTGTTCTAAAGTAGATGGTGTAGTATCATGATCTATAATTGGTTCATCTACTTGATTAGTTTGACAAGTAGCTAAGGGAGGTTCTAAAACAGTTTAAGTGTTGCTAGTTGGATCTATAGGATTAGACTCAGTTTTCTCTTCTACATATCCCATTTTATTTTCATCAAAGACAACATCTCTACTTATTAGGATTTTAGCATTATTGGGTTCTAGACACCATAACTTGTATCCTTTAATACCCTCAGGATTGAAGGGAATAAAAGTCCCCACGCAGCGGAAGCGCATCGATTAGACCTTACGCCGTGTATTAATTAACATTAAAAACCGTTACGAAAACTCAAACAAAACTTTAAACTAACTTTAAAGCCACTGTAAAATCGGTTTAAACATGCTAAAATAAATCTAAATTTATTTTAAAAACTTTTCTAACGAAAAGAGGAAGAACCATTACAAACCTCCGTTGTAGACTTGACCGTTCTTCGCCAACGAAGCTCCACGAACGAAAACGCAGCAGCCGCTTCAAGGTATTCTTCGCTGGAAATTCTTCTTTGATTGACACAATAACCACAGAGGTTACACCGGTATGTCTCTAAGTCTAGGAGGCCAAAGACTTGTGGGAGTCTTTCTCTAAGAGGGAGGCTAGAGAGAATTCTAGGTCTTGTCTTTCAAGAGTGTCAAGTGTCATGACCAATTAGGTCTAGTGTTCTATTTATAGAAGAGAGGCCATGAATAAAATATTCAATTAAATCAATTTTTTCCAAAATTGATTCAATCTTATTCCTTAATTAATCAATCATGATCAATCAATTCCCCAATTGATTAATCTTTTCCATAAATGACTAATTTCTTCCATAAGTAATTAGATCATTCCCATAAATGATTAATCACTTCCTTAAGTGATTAATTATTTACATAATTGATTAATTCATGGTTAATGAATTCTTTAATTAATTAACCACCAATTAAATATCACATATTTAATTTCCGGCCTTGAATTAATTAATTTTGCCCAAACACTTTTAGGACTTAAATTAATTAATTCTTTCAATCTTCCATAAATTTATATTTGAACTTCTTCAAATATTAATTTCTCTCATAATAATATATCAATATATATTATATTTATTTCCCTTAGTAAATTGAACATTTTCAATTTAATTACTTAGTTGCCTCAAATTACTTTACGAGCTACCAGTGGGACCTAATGGACCTGCAGATCAGAAGCTCCAACGATGTGAGATTAATTGGTTAAACTCATTAACCACAATAATCAATATTCGTTAACTGTGTGTACATTCCACTATAGACTCACAGTTGCACTCTTCTCACTGCAGACATATTTTCTGTGTCCACGGAACTTAGACCAATATCGACTAGTTAGTCCTTCATGAGTGTCCGTAACACCAGCTGGGTCAAATTACCGTTTTACCCCTGGGTCACCTCTATTTCCTTAAGTACCAATTCTCCTCTAATGAACAATCTGTTTATGGTCCAACCATCAAACAGAAAACCCTCTCGTGCCATTGAGAGGGTAGGGCCCTTTGTTCAAGACTCGGAGTAACCACTTAAGGGAACACTCATCTGCTTCCCTAAAGTCGGGAAGGAGTGAATTCCATCTTGCACGATTATGTTCCCAGCTCCCCATTCGATCTTGTCCCCAAAGTGGTAGGCTTATTGAGTCGGCGTATTGGCCACTCTCACCCATACAAATCAAAGGACAATCTCTCATGAGCAGGAGTCCATAATCAACTCAGGATTAAGACTAAGTTGTCTAGGTCGTCCTAGTGAAAATAGAAAACCAACTAGTTAACGGTGTTATAACTAGTGGTTACTATTTCGCGGTCCGGTCTTATGCAAACTCATTGCATAGGATACCCCCACTCGCATGTCTCCTACACGAACGCGTTGGATCGCAGCGTTTGTATCAAATACAAAGTGGGCCGTATCCATAGTGTCACCAGGATAAGGCACCCAGTCTTATCCCTATACTATAGACCCTTTAGGCTGTTTCTTGAACAATGATCCCATATGTCGCTACATATAGTTCAAGACTCATATTACAGCCTTGGATGTCTAGTTTATTGGATTAGGGTTATTATTAGGCAAAGACATATATAAAATAACTAATAACAATTAATGGAAAATATATCAATATTATTTCATTAATATCCGGTCAACGGTTACATTCACTATCTACGAGTTTTAGGGCATAAAACCCAACAAACTCCCACTTGAACTAAAACACTTAGTTAGTGGGATGTAAATGCAATAATCTAAAGCTGGAAATACAATGAACTAGGGCATCCTTATACCCATTATACATTTCTCCCACTTGCCCTAGATTAGATGGCATACATATCTCGTAGACCTAGACCTTCTAGATGACCCTCAAACACTTTAGCCGTGAGAGCCTTTGTAAATGGATCAGCGATGTTGTGCTCCGAGGCGATCTTAGTGACGATCACATCTCCTCTTTGCACAATCTCCCGTATCAGGTGATACTTCCTCTCGATGTGTTTACCCCGTTTGTGGCTACGAGGTTCTTTTGAGTTGGCTACAGCCCCACTGTTGTCACAGTATAGTGTTATGGGCACGTTCATATTCGGAACTACTTCCAAATCAGTCAAGAACTTTCTGAGCCATACTGCCTCCTTAGCTGCTTCGCAAGCTGCTACATACTCAGCCTCCATGGTTGAGTCTGCTATGCATCCTTGTTTGATGCTTCTCCACACTACTGCTCCTCCATTGAGGGTGAATACTGACCCTGATGTGGATTTCCTTGAATCCTTATCAGCTTGAAAGTCAGAGTCAGTGTATCCAGTAAGAATCAAATCCTTAGCTCCATACACAAGCATGTAGTCCCTCGTTCTCCGAAGATACTTGAGGATATTCTTAACCGCTCCCCAGTGGTCCAACCCTGGATTAGACTGATACCTACTGACTACTCCCACTGCATAACATATGTCAGGCCTAGTGCAGAGCATAGCATACATTAAGCTGCCCACAGCTGAGGCGTAGGGAATGTGTCTCATGTTCTCAACTTCTTGAGGTGTCTTAGGAGATTGTTCCTTAGACAGGTGTACCCCATGTCTGAAGGGTAGGAGTCCCTTCTTGGAGTTTTGCATCGAATATCGAGACAACATCTTGTCAATATACGTTGCTTGAGACAGAGCTAGCGTTTTGTTCTTACGATCCCTAATGATTTGGATTCCCAGAACATATTGAGCCTCTCCCAGATCTTTCATTTGGAATTGGGCAGCTAGCCATTTCTTAATGTCAGTGAGGTATCCTACATCATTCCCAATGAGTAGGATATCGTCTACATAAAGTATTAGAAAAGCTACTTTCCTTTTGTTGACTTTCTTGTATACACAAGGCTCATCAACGTTTTGGTCAAAGCCAAAAGATTTGATTGCAGTATCAAATCTAATGTTCCATGATCTGGATGCTTGTTTCAATCCATAAATGGATCGATTTAGCTTACAAACCTTTTGTTCCTGACCTTGGGCTATGAACCCTTCGGGTTGAGACATAAAGATATTCTCCTCAAGATTACCATTCAGAAAGGCAGTCTTGACGTCCATTTGCCATATTTCATAGTCATAATATGTGGCAATGGATAAAAGAATTCTTATGGACTTTAACATGGCTACAGGAGAAAAGGTTTCCTCATAGTCAACCCCCTCCTTTTGGGTATAACCCTTTGCCACTAGTCTAGCTTTGAAGGTCTGTACCTTTCCAGCTGCATCTCTTTTTCTCTTATAGATCCATTTGCACCCTATGGGTTTTACCCCATATGGTAGATCTGCAAGTTCCCATACAGAATTGGAGTACATTGACTCCATTTCCAGGTTCATGGCTTTGACCCATTCATCCTTATCTTCGTCATTCATTGCCTGTCGATAGGACAATGGATCCTCAATGCCATCATTAGGTATGACAACCTGAGTTTCAGTTAAACCCAAGTAGCGATCAGGTTGTAACACAACCCTCCCACTGCGTCGAGGCATTCCCAACGTTTGAGATGGACGGGATGGATCTGAAGAACTAGTTCCTTCATCAACCCTTGTTGAAGGTCCAACTTCATCAACAACTCTTGATGATTCTTCAGTAGCTTCTCCTAATATTATTTTGCTTCGTGGTTTATGATCTCTCATGTGGTCTTCCTCTAAGAAAGTGGCGTTTGTCGATACAATCACCTTATTTTCTTGTGGGTCGTAGAAATAACCACCTCTCGTTTCTTTAGGGTAACCAACAAATTGGCACAGTTTTGAACGAGGTTCCAGTTTCTTAGGATTCGTCACAAGCACGTGTGCTGGACAACCCCAGATGCGAAAGTGATGCAAACTAGGTTTACGCCCCTTCCATAACTCGAAAGGTGTTTCAGAAACACTTTTCGAGGGAACATTGTTCAAGATGTATACTGCAGTCTCTACTGCATATCCCCAAAACGAGCTAGGCAATTGAGCATAGCTCATCATTGATCGAACCATGTCTAACAAGGTTCTATTTCTCCTTTCTGACACACCATTCTGCTGAGGTGTACCAGGGGCTGAGAGTTGAGATTGGATTCCATGTTCTATCATATAATCCTGGAATCTTTGATCCATATACTCCCCTCCTCGATCAGATCGAAGTACTTTAATAGATTTACCTAATAGGTTTTCAACTTCAGCCTTAAACTCCTTAAACTTTTCAAGGGCTTCAGACTTATGTCCCATTAGGTATAAGTAACCATATCTTGAATAATCATCTATAAATGAGATGAAATATTCGTACCCTCCTCGAGCTTTTACATTCATTGGACCACATAGATCCGAATGTATTAACTCTAAGGGTTCTTTGGCTCTGTAACCTTTTCCAGTAAAGGGTCTTTTGGTCATTTTTCCCTCGAGACAAGATTCACAAGGTGGTAGTGAATCATCTTCTAACTTGCTTAGAAGTCCATTCTTTACCAAACGACCGATCCTATCGATGTTTATATGACCAAGTCTAAGATGCCAAAGATGAGTATTGTTACTTGATGGAGAAATCTTTTGCCTTTTACTTTGAGTTTCAGCAGTTTTAAATAATTCGTGATTTAAAAGTGCTTTGTTTTCGGTTGGTCTTAAAACATACAAGTTATTTTCCAATTTGGCTGAACAAATAAGTACACCATTTTTATAAATGAACGCTTCATTCATATCAAAAGTAACTGTATACGATTGTTCAATCAAACATGAAATAGAAATTAAGTTCCTCTTAATCTTGGGAACGATTAACAAACTTTCCAAAAGTAAGAATCTATTTCTAAAAAATAACTTCGCAGCTCCCACTGCTTTAGCTGAAATGACTTCTCCAGTTCCGACCCTGAGTGTCATTTCTCCATCGTTCAATTGCCGAAAGGAACTATTTTCCTGAAAAGAAGGGCAAACATGATTAGTTGCTCCTGAATCAAGTATCCAGGTAAACTCATCATGTTCTACCAGGCATGTTTCTAAAACAAGTAAATCAAATTTACCTTCCTTTTCCTTCTTTTTCTCAGCAAGGTACTTTGGGCAGTTTCTCTTCCAATGTCCATCTACATTGCAGTGAAAACACTTGCCCTTATCTGCCACAGCTTTGGCTTTTCCCTTGCTTTTAGCAGCAGTACTGGGAGCTTTCCCCTTGTTTCCTTTCTTCTTCTGAGTTTTCTTTGAAGAAGTGGCTACAGATTTAGTTCCAGAGGATGAACCCTTCTCGAACTTTCTTTTAGAGTGAACAACGTTTGCCTCTCCTTCTATCTGTCCCTTGTTCTTAAGAAGAGACTGATAGAGCTGTAGCTCATTCAGGAGGCTAGTCAGGTTGAATGTTATTTTATTCATCATTGCATTGCTTCGAAACTGTAGAAAACTCTTCGGAAGAGATTCTAAGATGAATGCAACCTGACTACGCTCATCTATGACCGCCCCGTTTGCCTCTGCCACGTTGAATTGGACCATCATATCCAGGACATGCTCCCGAACAGACGTGCCCTCTTTCATGCGACAGCTATAAACGTATTTGAGAGCGTCATGGTGGAGTTGGTAGGACGGTTGTCCAAACATCTCCTGGAGAGAGTTCATAATCTCCCTCGCTGTTACCATGCTCTCATGCCTTTTAGCCAAAACTTCAGATAAGCTGGCTAAGATATAGACGCGAGTCTTATCATTGGCCTTTGTCCAGCGGTCATAAGCATCCTTAACTGCCTGGGATGCATTACGAGCAGGGGCTGGAGGACAATCCTCCGTTAAGACGAACCGCAGATCATCGACAACAAGAATCGTATTCAGGTTCGATTTCCACGTAGCATAATTTTCGCCGGTTAATTTCTCATTTTTAAGCAGAGAGACTATTGAGGAAGACATTGCTGAAATTTAAACAAACAATGACCGTATTAGTTATCTTTGCCTTAACCCATCATACAAGCAAACAATTGCACACAATCCAATCAATTTAGCAAAACAGACAATCACAGAACCCTAAAACTATTGATTTAGTTTTGCAACGACGTTTCAGAGGTTTAGAATATCAGCCACCGAAGGGTGATCAGATACTCCTCCTTTGAAATGAGACACCTCTCAGCTAATTCTAATTCCAGAATAACTCATATTCCTATAGACATTAGCCACCGTTGTTTGGTCAAGGATTTGTTAACACTTTTAACTCATCCTCGTAAGTGTAACCCTCCCACTTTCAGATCTCAGAGGCACGCACCAACAGGCTACCGAAGGGAAAGACAACTGTTGTTGATTAGCCTAAGAGCTCCTATCCTTTTCAGGAGTTCACGATGTTCCGAATCCTATGACCAGGCCCTCCGAAGGGATGGATGCGCCAGGGCAACCTGCAGGCGGATCATAGGACTCTCACGGTGTGAACTATGGGCGGAGACCGAGGGATACGTTGACACGTGTCCCGCTCCCACTTACTCTAGACATTTTTCCCATTCACCTTGATATTGATCCATGCAAACACTTTCCGAAGGGAGGCCGCTCCTAGGGCGACTCGAAGCCGAGCATGAATCTCACGTTGTGAATATAGGGACGTAGGAGCAAAACTTGATTTAAATCTCGTTTTGTAATTTTTCTCCCACTGAAAATGTCCTAAGGTTAATATAGGGTTGTTTAACTTAGATAGTATTCGGCTAAGTCAATCTATCTAAGTCTGATCCTAATATAACAATTATGGAAAGGATTCAACTGCAATCTTTTGGGTGAATTAAACTTCTTTTAATAAACCCAACATTGCAAGTCAACATTACTATGGTTAATTCAACTCAATCCGGTTAGTTCCCAGGTAGGAGGTGTTCCGTAAACCGTCAACTTAAATACCCCCAGCCTTAGACAGAACTTTACCGAGAGAGTTCCCTTATAACCTCAGTAATGTAAGGTCTTTACTCTAAAGATCTAGGTGCATTAAACACTTTTAATAAACCTAGTGACATTGCATGCTAACATTTAACCATGATTAATTCAACTCCGGTATTCCAGGTCAGTTCCCAGGTAGGAGGTGTTCCGTAAACCGTCAACTTAAATACCCCCAACCTTAGACAGAACATTACCGGTGGAGTTCCCTTATAATCATAGCAATGTTTTTCCTACTTAGTAAATTAAAACTATTTTTAATTCTAAGTAAGAAAAGATTCTAATCCTATTAGAAATCGATCTAGGTCTAATTAATTTTAAACAATTTAAAATTAATCCAATTTATCCTATGATCTTATGTTTGCATGCAAATCTTGATTATAGATTGACGGTTTCTAATCATTAATAATAAAGAACTATTTCAAAATTTTAATGATTAATCCTATAATCAAGAATCTAGGGTTTAATTCATTCAACAATCTCATTCAAATTAAATAATTAAACCACACTAATTGCATGAATAATATAACAATTATATTATTAACTATGGATGTTTCATGCTTCATGCAATTTTGATTTTCTTTTATTATAACAATTATAAGCCAATCAAGAAAATCAACCAAGCATGCTTCATTCATCACATTAAACATAACTATTTATATTTAATTTAAGTAATGACATGCTTCATGCTTTCCAATTTTTCATATAATTAATATACACTTATATTAAAAATATGAAAACAAATCCATGCATTTAAACATACATTATAACAATTTATAATATATAAAAAATGCATGAGCATGTTTATAACCTAAGGTGGGATTAAATAATCTATATGACATCCATAAAGCATATAAATAGCAATTGAACCGGTTAATTTTGGCCCCTAGGATAAAATAAAGCATTAAATTACATTAATTTAGCTAAATTCTATCCTAAAAAAATCCATGTACAGCTCCGGAATTGGCCTAGACAGCACGAACCGCCCCGAACCACCTCGAACCAGCCTCCAAAATCACGAACCATGCCAAAAATTGGCTGAACCGGACCAAATAGGTCCCAGCCCAGCCGAACCGGTCCGAACCGGACCGTCCTTGCTTGAACCGCGCCTCCATCGTGACAGCGTCGAGACGCTGTGTAGATTAGCGTCCCGACGCTGTGCGTTTTCCATATCTGGCGCCTGCGTAATCGAGACAGCGTCGGGACGCTGTTGAAGGAGCGTCCCGACGCTGTTGCGTCTGGAGGCAGATTCTGGGCAAAACAGCAACGATTTTTCCGATTTCGGCCTCGATTTCAGCGACGATTGCTCCGATTTTTATCTCATAAAAACCTATTCTAGACCCGGACTTACATAGGACTCGATTTTACATAAAATACCCGAAACACCGGGCCTTACATGATCAAAATCACATAAAAATAAAATCTATGGCCATAAAATTAACCCAAACAGTTCAATGCAAACCGAACATACAATATGCATAAATCCCACCTATTAGAGCCTATCGCAACTTTTTAAAATTAATTAATAGGGACAGCGATGGCTCTGATGCCGATTGAAGGGAATAAAAGTCCCCACGCAGCGGAAGCGCATCGATTAGACCTTACGCCGTGTATTAATTAACATTAAAAACCGTTACGAAAACTCAAACAAAACTTTAAACTAACTTTAAAGCCACTGTAAAATCGGTTTAAACATGCTAAAATAAATCTAAATTTATTTTAAAAACTTTTCTAACGAAAAGAGGAAGAACCATTACAAACCTCCGTTGTAGACTTGACCGTTCTTCGCCAACGAAGCTCCACGAACGAAAACGCAGCAGCCGCTTCAAGGTATTCTTCGCTGGAAATTCTTCTTTGATTGACACAATAACCACAGAGGTTACACCGGTATGTCTCTAAGTCTAGGAGGCCAAAGACTTGTGGGAGTCTTTCTCTAAGAGGGAGGCTAGAGAGAATTCTAGGTCTTGTCTTTCAAGAGTGTCAAGTGTCATGACCAATTAGGTCTAGTGTTCTATTTATAGAAGAGAGGCCATGAATAAAATATTCAATTAAATCAATTTTTTCCAAAATTGATTCAATCTTATTCCTTAATTAATCAATCATGATCAATCAATTCCCCAATTGATTAATCTTTTCCATAAATGACTAATTTCTTCCATAAGTAATTAGATCATTCCCATAAATGATTAATCACTTCCTTAAGTGATTAATTATTTACATAATTGATTAATTCATGGTTAATGAATTCTTTAATTAATTAACCACCAATTAAATATCACATATTTAATTTCCGGCCTTGAATTAATTAATTTTGCCCAAACACTTTTAGGACTTAAATTAATTAATTCTTTCAATCTTCCATAAATTTATATTTGAACTTCTTCAAATATTAATTTCTCTCATAATAATATATCAATATATATTATATTTATTTCCCTTAGTAAATTGAACATTTTCAATTTAATTACTTAGTTGCCTCAAATTACTTTACGAGCTACCAGTGGGACCTAATGGACCTGCAGATCAGAAGCTCCAACGATGTGAGATTAATTGGTTAAACTCATTAACCACAATAATCAATATTCGTTAACTGTGTGTACATTCCACTATAGACTCACAGTTGCACTCTTCTCACTGCAGACATATTTTCTGTGTCCACGGAACTTAGACCAATATCGACTAGTTAGTCCTTCATGAGTGTCCGTAACACCAGCTGGGTCAAATTACCGTTTTACCCCTGGGTCACCTCTATTTCCTTAAGTACCAATTCTCCTCTAATGAACAATCTGTTTATGGTCCAACCATCAAACAGAAAACCCTCTCGTGCCATTGAGAGGGTAGGGCCCTTTGTTCAAGACTCGGAGTAACCACTTAAGGGAACACTCATCTGCTTCCCTAAAGTCGGGAAGGAGTGAATTCCATCTTGCACGATTATGTTCCCAGCTCCCCATTCGATCTTGTCCCCAAAGTGGTAGGCTTATTGAGTCGGCGTATTGGCCACTCTCACCCATACAAATCAAAGGACAATCTCTCATGAGCAGGAGTCCATAATCAACTCAGGATTAAGACTAAGTTGTCTAGGTCGTCCTAGTGAAAATAGAAAACCAACTAGTTAACGGTGTTATAACTAGTGGTTACTATTTCGCGGTCCGGTCTTATGCAAACTCATTGCATAGGATACCCCCACTCGCATGTCTCCTACACGAACGCGTTGGATCGCAGCGTTTGTATCAAATACAAAGTGGGCCGTATCCATAGTGTCACCAGGATAAGGCACCCAGTCTTATCCCTATACTATAGACCCTTTAGGCTGTTTCTTGAACAATGATCCCATATGTCGCTACATATAGTTCAAGACTCATATTACAGCCTTGGATGTCTAGTTTATTGGATTAGGGTTATTATTAGGCAAAGACATATATAAAATAACTAATAACAATTAATGGAAAATATATCAATATTATTTCATTAATATCCGGTCAACGGTTACATTCACTATCTACGAGTTTTAGGGCATAAAACCCAACAAGGATACCCTAAAAAGACACATTTCTTAGCTCTTGGATCTAGCTTTCCCTCTTTTGAATCAGCATAAGCTAAGCATCCAAAAACTTTCATGTGTGATAGATCGGGGGGACTACCTTGCCAAAGTTCTTGTGGTGTTTTTAGACCTGTGGCAGTGGATGGGCTCCTATTGATAATGTAACATGTTGTTGCAACAGCTTCACCCCAAAAACTTTGAGGAAGCTGTGAATTAGACAACATGCACCTAACTCTCTCCATTAAAGTTCAGTTCATTCTCTCAGCAACCCCATTTTGTTGAGGTGTACCTACAACAGTCAAGTGTCTAGCTATGCCTTTAGACTTACAGTAGTTTTTAAACTCATGGTTACAAAACTCAAGCCCATTATCGGTTCTAAGTTTCTTAACTCTAAGGCTAGTTTGATTTTCTACAAGTGTTACCCATTCAACAAACTTGTTAAAGGTGTCGGATTTATTTTTAAGAAGATATACCCACACCTTTCTAGTGCAATCATCTATAATGGATAAGAAATATCTAGCCCCCCCATTAGTAACCACATTCGATGGGCCCCATAAGTCGGCATGCACATATTCTAATTTTCTTTTAGCGGAGTGACCACCCTTCCCAAATTTAACTCTCTTGTTTTTACCATATACGCAATGTTCACACATATCTAGGTTTACATTTTTAATACTAGGAATTATTTGTTGTTTAACCAACTCTCTAATTCTTGCTCACTCATGTGACCTAAGCGTTTATGCCAAAGAGAAGTTTTGGAATTGTCACTCTCCTTAACTAAATCACTTGACCCTACAACCGTTGAACCTTCTAAGGAGTATAAGGTTTCTTTAAGGTACCCTTTCATTGCTACCAAGATGCCCTTCATGACTTTAAGCACACCACCCTCTAACTTAATGGTGTAACCTAACTTATCTAGCATGCTAAGGGATATTAGGTTTCTCTTAACTTCAGGTACGTACCTAACTCCTGTAAGAAGCCTAATATTCTCATCATGAAGTCTAAGCCTAATTGTCCCTTGACCTTCTACATTACAAAAGTGTCGGTTCCCTAACATGACTTTACCTCCTACACCGGTTCGGAAGTCTTCTAGCCATTCTTTATTAGGGGTCATATGGAAAGAACAACCTGAATCTAATATCCAAGTATCATCCTCACTAGTGGTACTAACCATAAGGGCCTCATTGTACTCCTCACTTATGTTGGCTCCATTAGACTCTTCTTTCCCTTTTCCCGTCGACTTTTTATTCCTAAGGTCTGGACAAAATCTCCTAATATGGCCTTCTTTTTTACAATGGTAGCATTTTTTATTACTAGCCCCCCTAGACTTTGATCTACCTCTACTTTTTCCCCTATTTTTAGAATTTCGACTCTCAGATCTCCCTCTAGCAAACAATGACTCACTAGGTCTTTTATTTTCTTTTAATTCTTGAAACATATTCTTGGAAATAGTTTTCTGTCCATTTACTCTTTATTTTTGCAAGATGAGTACCAAGTTCGAGGTGGAGCGTTTTGATGGGAAATGAGACTTTGGTCTTTGGAAAATAAAGATGTTGGCTATCCTCCGTGCCCAAGACTTATCCCGAGTTTATTTACAATTTATTAGCAAGAACTATCCAAGTTTTAGAGCATTTTGTCACCAAAAACAGTGCTGGACCGTTTATTAAAATAAGCAGAAAAAGCGTTTAGAGAGATCGAACACAAGAATTTATAGTGGTTAAGTCAATAGACCTACTCCACTTGCAAAGGGCTTATAGGCCTTTGCTAGACAATATTATTAGAGATCGAAATGATGCATAAATCAGTACAATGAAGAAGAAAAAATAGAGCCAAAAAAGAGATTAAACAAGAAAGCAACACAAAGACTAAAGAAGAACAATACAACCTTGAGGATTTGGATCTTTGAAGAAAGAATACCCAAAACGACTCTTTCGTTCTCCTCTCAACCACGACGCCGACGACGGCAACACCTCACGCAACGGCGCACGGACTGCAGCGGCGTCGATCTTCTCCTCCCTCTCCGGACGACGCCAATGGAAAGGCTCTTCTCCCTCTTTCTCTCCCTTTCTCACGATTTGGAGTAACAAAAAAGAGGGAATGGGGGAAGCAAGAATGGGTAAATATCTTCACTTACTTTTGCTTTCTTAAAACCCTAATCTCTCTTCTTGGAAATAAATGAATGGTTATAGTACATCACTCATCACACCCATCTATCACACATCATACATCACCCATCCATCATAAGTATATATAGGCTTATGGGTAATGGTAAATGAATGGGTAAAAGAGTTTTAACTAAGAGATAAAACCAATTGGGTTTCTTTTATCTTTGGACCCAATTAAAAAATATCATTAAAGCATAAAGAAAAATATGGAAGCAAGTTAAATAAAAATACCTAAATCATCAATATTCTAAATTGAATTTAATTAAGCAAATAGTAGAAATTGATAAATTGAAAACAATTCTAACACTATATGTGAGATTAAATTGGCTAATTATATTAAGCTTGTTATTATATTGTTATTTGCCAAAGTGAGCATAACTCAATACTCTTAACCAAGAGGTTAGAGGCTCGAATCCCCCCACCTCCAAATGTTGTTGATTTTTTTAAAAAAAGTATTATTATTTAACTTGGATAATGTTATAGGTAATGATTGAACTACAAAGTAGGCAAAGGAGTATAAATACTCTTTTTCAACCTAAGGTAGGCTTCCTTCTCATTAAGTATTAGAGTGTATTATATTCAAGATTAGTTGGTTATCACAGTTAGTTATTCTGTTAAACCCCTGATGTATTATAAATATCTTATTCATTGATTAATAAAGCAAGAAGGATTTATCTCTTGTAATATGGTATCTGAGCAAATATGAGTAGACGCTCATGAGTCAATAATCCAAGAAGTGCTAGAGGAACAAGTACCTGCTATGTAAGAAGTAGCAACACCAGTATCCGTCGTAGCAGCAGTCAGCTTGGATTGAAGCATGGTGAGAAGGTTGTGGCACTGAGCGAGAGCATCAGCCGTATCAGTGGGAGTTGCAGAAGCGGCTTGAGTAGATGCAACGGATGAAGCAGTCTCCGTTTTCGGTTGCTATGGTCGTTGGCCTCCTTTGGTGCTATATCCAGGGGGATATCCGTGGATCTTGTAGCAACGGTCAATGGTATGACCAAGTATATTGCAATAAGTGCAAAGTGGACGATCTTTGCGTTGCCTGTTGCTATTTTGCTGCGAATTGGGCTCTAGCGGTGGCGCAACAGCAAGAGTAGTGGCTGATGGCAAAGGAAGCAGAGGGAGAGAGCGTTGGTGTTCTTCTTGAGCAACCAACGAAAAGGCCTTCGAAATTGTGGGCGAAGGATCCATAAGAAGGATCTGAGAACGAACAACAGCAAAAGATTCGTTCAGCCCCATGAGAAAGACCATCAGGTATTCAAACTGGAGAAATTATTGGATCGCCACATGTCCTCCACAATTGCACCTACCGCAGGAACAACCAGGACGATATGATGCATATTCATCCCAAATTCCCTTCAATAGAGAGTAATAATTCGTTACAGACAACTGATCTTGAGAAAGAGTAGCGAGCCGTCGTTTGAGCTCGAAGATTCGAGGTCCATTCTTCTGTTGAAAGCGGTCTTTGAGATCGAGCCAAATTGTCTGAGCAGAGTCAGAGAAAATAATGCTGGAAGATATGCTTTTGGAAACCGAATTCAGAATCCAAGCAATGACAACATTATTGTTGCGAATCCACAGCGGAAGAAGTTCTCTAGTAGGTTTAGTCAAGGTGTCGTCAATGAACCCTAGCTTGTTTCGAATCGACAAAGCCAGAAGCCTGGATCTACTCCAGGTAACATAGTTGTCATCTGTGAGTACATCTGAAACAAGAATAATGTTAGAGGTATCAGAATGATGAAGGAAATACGGGCTGGAAGAGTCTGTGGCAGGAGTGAGGGTCTGAACAGAGAAAGACGACGAAGACATGGTGATCAAGAAAATAAAAAAATTTCTCGAAATGAGAGAGAGAATTTTTTCTCTGATACCATATAACTAACTACACTCAAAACCTCATAACTAAGTGTTGGAATCGGTATGACAAGCACCACATGGATGTGAAGTTTTATTGTTTTGTAGGTCATGTCCTCCCTTCTCAAACAAATCTATTGTTGTTGTGACGGTCAGGTGTGCTTTCCTCTTTCTAAATTTTGACGACGACATATAACAATCAGAGGAAATTATACGAGTTGACGAGTAAAGGGAGAATAAGTTATATAAAAGATAGTCAAAGCAAACATAGCTCAATAGTAATTGGCATGTACCCTCGACTAAGAGGTCAGAGGTTCGAAGGAGTTAAAATTGTTCATGGACAAAATTAAGATCAAGTTCAAATCAAACAACAGCAACTAAGATATTAGTTCAATCATACATTATTTAATGAAAAAAAAACATATATTACTGACTTTTTTTAATATTATATCATAAGTGAGGAGTGTAAATTCGAACCTTTGACTCAAAATGTAGTACATATGTCCTAGTAGTAGCCAAAACGGCATAACTCAGCGGTAATTGACATGTACCCTTGACCAAGAGATCAGAAGTTCGAATCCCCCACCCTCAAGACATATGGGCAAAAGTTTGGAAGGTGGACATGCTTATTGGTTGAGCTATCCTTAGGTTGATATTAAATTATATTATTAATCATTTGTAAATTACAAATTTGTTTTTTTCTTTTAAAATTTTTTATTCCGAGTTCTACAAATTTGGTATATAAACATTCAAAATCTAATAGAAAAATTTTAGGTTAAAATATCATTTTGGTCCATGTACTTTGGGTTTCATACTATTTTAGTTTATGTGCTTGTAGTTCATGTACTTTGAATAAAGCTTAAAATTGGTCCATACCATTAGTTTGATTTATTTTTTTTTTAATTTAAATAATCATAACAATTTTCATACAATAAAATACACAATGTGAACAAATTTCTAAAAATTATAGAGGGAAGACTAATAGAAACTATTGTGTGTTTTTTTAATAGAAAAATTAAGGTTTAAATCCTACTTTGGTCCCTAACCTTTTAGGATTATTTTATTTTAGTCATCGAGCTTTCAAAATGTTCGTTTTAGTCCATAAACTTTCAAGTTTGTTTCATTTTGATCTATAAACTTTTAATGTTTATTTTAGTAAAAAAAAAAAAAAAAGACTATTTTGATCCTTACTTTTATTTAAATTTTAACAAATTAATGACATAGCATTGAGTATGTGTATTAGATTATTAATATGAAAATGATTTCAAATCAAATAAGTTAGAGATGAACATCAGGCAAAGCGGATTTAAAGTATAAAAGTAATATAACAATGACCAAAATGATTATTTTTTTAAAAAAAGTTTATGAACTAAACTAGACATTTTGAAAAGTTCAGAAACTGGAATAGAACAAATTTGTAAGTTTAAGGACCAAAATGAATCTTTTGAAAGTTGAAGGACTAAAATAGAAGAAACTAAAAAGTTCAGAGACTAAAACTAGATTTTAAAAAAAAAATTAACAATAAACCATTAACCGAGACTAATTTTAAGCTTTTATGTAAAGTACATGGACTAGATTAATATAATAAAATCCAAAATACAAAGCCAAAATGGTATTTTAACCAAAAAAAAAAAAAAAGAAAAAAAAATATAGTAGAATACTAGTTTCATTTATTCTTAGTTACATCACCACCATTTAAAAATAAGGTGAGATCCAACAACATAGATAATTGTCTATGATGAAAAATTCATAGTATAAAATGAGTAAATATGTTTTTTTTTTTTTTGAAAATTAGTAAATATGTTCTATATAAGAAAAAAAATTTAATATCTCTAATAAATCATTAAATTATTAATTTTGTGTCTTAATAATTTAACTTCAATTTTTAAGATTGATTAACACGTATTCTACATTATTATTTTTTATATCTCAAACAGAAGGAGAAAAAAAAGAAAAAATAAAAAGAAAAAAAAGAGCCACGGAATCAGATGAGCGACATGTCGTAAAGGGTCTGAGCCTCTGAGAGCACCAGATCTCGCGTTACACGTCGGCTGACCCTTATTCTGTTGCACAGTCGAACTGTCCACTAAAAAGAAACTAAAAATCCAACTCAGCTTTACAAATAAATAAAATCTCTATTAAAAAAAAAATATAAGTGAAAAAAAAAACAATAAAAATAAAATCATTATCGAACGGCATTTGTGTGGCCTTGGCTGAACTCAAAATCTCTCTCTCTCAATTTCTCTCTCTTTTTCCCTCACTATTATCTCTTGGCCTTCTTCGCTTCGCTTCAATCCCCTTTGCTTAATTATCCATCACCGATGCGCGAAGAAGATTCACAGCTTCATCAGCTTCTTCTTCTTCCTTATGATTTCTTCTTGCTAATGAGATTTCGCCCCTGGCCTCGATTTTGAGTTGTTTTTCTGCTCGCCTTTCTTTCGACGACGGGTGTGGTTGTGTTTTTTGTTGTCGTTGTTTAATTTAATGCTAGTTGGATTCAATGAGATTTCTCTCTTCTACTAGAGATGGCATCCGCTCCTTCGATGTCAGGTATGGTACAATTACGACTTGCGGATTTCCAGTTTTGTGTTTGTTTGCTTGAGAAATGACGAGAGATTATTGAATTTGAGGATTTTCGTCGGGGGGTTTGAGAGATTTTGAGCGTGAGGTTATGTTTGGTTTGTTTTGGGAGACTTTGTTGACTGTTTTCTTTCGTATGGTTTTTCGGGTGGATTTTTTTAATTAAACAAGATGGTGGGTTGTAGGGGGATTTCGCCGTAGAGATTTTGTGATTGTGACGCGTAATTTTCTGAATTTGTAGTTTCTTTAGAATGCGTGAATATATGTAAATTCTCGAAAGGCGATGGAAGTGGTCGGTATGATTGCAGTATTCTCTCGTGTGCATGGAAGGCTCCGAGGGTCTTGACGGGTTTCCTTGCAAGCACCACTCATTCTCTTCAGTGCTCCTCTTTCTTGTATTCAAGAAATGGCAAAAGAAGCAGAATAAATTCTGTAAGTGGGCTGTAATTGCTTGAATTATACGAATTTTGACCATTGGAGAGGTTACTTTATTTATTATATCTTGTAACTTTTTTTTTTTTTTTTTTAATCTCGTGGTCAATTAGATTCTCCTGTATCGGAACACTCTCACGAGGTACTGAGTTGGTATCATGTAACTTGTCCTGTTATCATGTTTGGTTCCCTTTTCCTTGCCCATTTACATTTCTGTTTAGCGCTTTTTAAATATATAGTGAATGCTGAATAGTGAACGACTTATGTTTGGTTGAAGACTGTTTGTAGCTTCTTTCAGCCAGTCTTTTGAAGTACTGTCATTTTGTCATTGGTTTAGTTTTTCTCACCCAAATCCTCTTCCAAGGTAGGGGGATAAATACCTTCATGCCAAAAAGTATCATTGCGAATCTTCAGATACCAATTAAGCGTTTCTTTGAAGTAAGATAGGTCTCATTCAAGTTTCTAGTGACAGTGAATTAGTTGGACACGAATGACTTCCAATTCTGTTGCACAGAAATTCTGGAAAACAACGAACTAAATAATAATTAGAAACTGCAGCATCTTTCCGCAACCATACTAATGTTGCAGTCTCCGATCCTGTATCATATGCCTTGGTACAGATTTTTCTGAGCAGTTCCTTTTTATATATACCAATGGTTGCAAATTCTTTTGTATATTTCAGAGATTTGAATCCATCAATGTTAGGGGATGGTATTCCAATGAAGTTACCAACCATGTACATCTTGGAAGATCACTTAAATCGAGCCTGCTTCATGATATTTGTAGAAGGAAAAAATTCTGTTGCTCTTCATTCTTGTCTTCAGATGCCTTTGACGAGGTTTCTCCCGAAGGTTTGTGGGAGGTACATATTATCAATAGCTGAGTGTGGTCACTCTATACTTTACATTTACTCTTCAAGATGGGATATCTCATTTAGCCTTATATTTTGCTAATTTTCTACTCCCCAACCTCAGGACCTTAAGCCCACTGTCTCTTATCTCTCACCTAAGGAACTGGAACTGGTGCACAATGCTCTAAAGGTGAGCTACCATACCTGCCAAATTTAGCACAATATTTTTGATATGTACAACTACTTAGGTGCATTGGCCCTATGTTTCACCCCCTTTGTTTGGGTATAGCTTGCTTTTGAGGCTCATGATGGGCAGAAAAGACGTAGTGGAGAGCCCTTCATTATTCATCCAGTTGAGGTTGCCCGAATTCTAGGGGAACTTGTAAGTTCTTTATAACTTTATTTAATCCTTTTCGAGTAGAGAAAACATTAGTTTGCAGTCCATGATCAAAAAGAGTATTTTCTACGTTAGGAATTAGACTGGGAGACTATTGCTGCTGGACTGCTGCATGACACAGTTGAAGACACCGATGTTGTTACCTTTGAAAAAATAGAAGAGGAATTTGGTGCTACAGTTCGTCACATTGTTGAAGGAGAGACTAAGGTTACCTTCTTCTTCTTCTTCTTCTTTTTTTTTTTTTTTCCTGTCCTGTCTTAATTGCTGTAGGGGTCTTTTTACCCTCTTTGCATGTCACGGTCAACTTCCTTCTTAATTGATTTTCACCATCTTTTCCATTTAGGTGTCTAAACTAGGTAAGTTGAAATGCAAGAATGAAGGCAATTCAGTACAAGATGTAAAGGCTGATGATCTGCGACAGATGTTTCTAGCCATGACAGAAGAGGTGACATTTTTGTAATTACTTTTTATCATTGTTGTCATTCTTTTATGAAGCTTTACAAAAACTAAAGGGAACTTTTGTTTCAGGTCCGAGTGATCATTGTCAAATTAGCAGACCGCTTGCATAACATGCGCACTCTCTCCCACATGCCCCCACATAAGCAGGTTGCATATTATCTTTTAAGAGTATATGGTTGTTGACCTTGTATTTGGCACTAGATTTAACACTTTTGCTTCATGTCCAGTCCAGCATTGCAAGGGAAACATTGCAGGTCTTTGCTCCTCTTGCTAAGTTGCTGGGTATGTACCAGATCAAGGTATGGCCCATTATGTCTTTGTCTCTCTATTAACTTTTTGTTTATGTTTTGCTAGATTTTTTATTGGTTCCTAAAAACTTTAACTTTACCTCGGATAGTAAAGAATTTGATAAACAGACGAAAAATGATATATAATTTGGCATTCATTTCTTTTACCTGATTTTTCAATACAGAACATACCCTTTATCTGCTTTTCTCATCATATGAAGCATTGCTCTTTGTTTTGAAAGCATTCTTATATCATAGCACCGTTTGTTTTATTGATGATGATTGCAGTCAGAACTAGAAAACCTTTCTTTCATGTATACCAATCCTGAAGATTATTCCAAGGTCAAAAGAAGAGTTGCAGACCTTTCTAAAGAACATGAGAAAGAATTGATAGAGGTAATGATGTTATCTTTTTCGTTAATTTATCTTGTGATTTCAAAAAAGGTATTTTAATCTTTTTATATGCATTTAAAAACTAATGAACGGTTTATAATTAGTAAATAACTAAACATTACTTTTTACATAACTGATATTTCAACCTTTATCTTTTTTTTTTCCAAAAAAAATTATGAAGGCCATTCTTAATGGGAAATGTAAATGAGACAAGATGGGAATAACAATAAATTGGATGAAAAATTATGGAATCAGAATAAAGTTTCTAATATTATGTTCAATGAAACTATTTTGAAGTTGGAATGAAAATGAGTTACATTACAATTGGTTTACTAATAGTTAGAATGTCAACACCCTTTATCTTATTATAGTTTGTCTTTTTTTATTTCAAATTGGAAAGCATTCTTGTAATTCACCCTTTGGTGAATCGGAGATTTTCTCCTCATTTCATTCATCAATTCATCAATGAAATTCATTTCTCTTCTAAAAAAAAAAAAAGTTAGAATGGCAACCAATTTAAATTAAATTCAAGATCCATTATAGAAGTAGAGGTATAAAGAAGGTATGTAAAAAAAAAAATAAAAAATAAAAAACAAGGGGTTCCACAAATTTAAGAAATGAAATATGCTAATATGAGCGTAGTTCATATTGGTCAAGACATTGTCATTTCGGCCAAAAGGTCAAGTGTTTGAAACTCCACCTCCACGTATTACTGAACTCTAGATAAAAAATGAAAGGAAATGGAATACTTTACCTTTGGGATGCTTGATTTGATGTGAGACCTACATCAATAATTGGGAGAAGAATGATTGATTTTCGTTATCTTAACCAATTCCTGGCTGGTAAATGTAGCCAAAGATAAATATGGTAATGGAAGTTCTGTCAGCATATGAAGGGACTGCATAGAATGATTGATGTGGATAAACTATTTATTTTAGTTTCTTTGAATTCTCTAGAAGTAGGAAATTCGTAATTCTCTCTTTCTGTCTCTCTCACAACTATGGAAGTAACAATTATTTGTCATTGAGGAGATATTCACATGAATTCTAAAATTTGATCTTCCTTATATCTATGAAATTTACATTTAACATACTTGTAGGCAAAGAAAATTTTGACCAAGAAGATTCAGGAAGATCAGTTCCTAGAGCTTATGACTCTGAGAACTGAAGTTCGATCTGTATGTAAGGAGCCTTACAGGTATACCTTTGTATGCCTTCTTTGCAGTTTCCACTTTCTTCATTCAACACTGCACTCACCAGTCACCACAAAGGTTGGGTTATGCATATAGATAAGAAAATGTTTCTTTTTCTCTGAAGAATAGGTGCTCAGCTCTGCTTTGTTTAGAGCTGCAATGATACTTGAGTCCATAGATATAATAGGCATTTAAGTTTCTGCTTGAAATTTATCTCCTTCACCTCTTGGCAATGTGCAATCTTCTGACCTGAATTGAAGCTCAGAATTCTTATGGAGTTTTGATGAAACATTGCAGCATCTATAAAGCTGTTCTCAAGTCTCAAAGTTCAATCAGTGAGGTTAACCAGATTGCACAGGTTTGTTTTAGTATCCAATATTTTACATAACGTTTGATGAAGGTTTCACATTTTCTTGTTAATGATATATGCCCTTTTTTCAATCTAGCTTCGCATTATCATACAACCAAAGCCATGCATTGGTGTTGGACCATTATGTAGCCCACAGCAGGTAGTTTCTTTTTGTTGTTATTAAATAAATGATGTCGGCTATTCTGTAATTACTGTAAGACTAAAATAACCATCATTTCTGCATCTTTGTATTTTCTGTAGATTTGTTACCATGTTCTTGGGCTGGTGCATGGAATATGGACCCCTATTCCTAGAGCTGTGAGTAAACTGCGAATTCTCTTATAATTCTATATAAAATTGATTGTATTTTGGTGAATCAACATACTCTCTGTAACAGATGAAAGATTATATAGCGACTCCGAAACCTAATGGTTATCAAAGTCTTCACACAACTGTAATCCCATTCCTTTATGAGAGTATGTTCCGGCTAGAAGTTCAGGTATTTAAATATTCTAGTTTCAGCATGTTCGCTGGACTGGTTTTTCACTTCTGACTTGCATTTAGGGCGCCTCTTTTTTAGCTTATTTCTCTTTGCTAAAACTCTTAGTTTAAAAAACATTTGATTTCTTAATGTATCATTTTTAGTTGGTGGTTGCATCTTGAATTCATTAAAAATGTGGTTATTTTGGCAGATCAGAACCGAGGAGATGGACCTAATAGCTGAGAGAGGCATTGCTGCTCATTATTGTGGGGGTGGGCTTGTAACTAGTCCAGTTAGAAATTCTATGCCCAATTCTAGAAGTTCAAGAGGGAAAGCTGTCTGTCTTAGTGATGCAAACATTGCACTCAGGGTATTTATTTACCTTTTCCGGGTAGTAAACTTTTCAAGGTGTTAAGATAAACCTTTTGAGGACTAGTCTGGATTTGATAATTTCATGGATGAAGTCCTTGATTTTTTCCAGATTGGCTGGCTCAATGCTATAAGAGAATGGCAAGAGGAGTTCGTTGGTAACATGAGCTCAAGAGAATTCGTAGACACTGTAACCAGAGATTTATTGGGCAGTAGAGTCTTTGTTTTTACACCAAGGGGAGAGGTACAAACGCATTACATCAAAACCTTTTCTATGTCATACTTATTAAGTTTATAACTATAACTGTCTTTATACATCTGCAGATTAAAAACCTACCTAAAGGTGCTACTGTAATCGATTATGCATACATGATACACACAGAAGTTGGTAACAAGATGGTAGCTGCAAAGGTAATGTCTTAACTATGGACTGGAAGGTCACCTTTCCACTGACAACACTTGTGTCTCAGGATAGATGGACTATGCTTGTGTTTCTTGATAGACTGGATCTTAACCTTTCATGCGTGACTTTGGCATTGCAGGTGAATGGTAACCTCGTTTCTCCGATGCACGTTCTTGCAAATGCAGAAGTTGTTGAGATAATCACATATAATGTAAGTTGCGATTTTGAATTATCGTAGTATTATTAATAACAATTGGAGGCTCTTGCGATTTCTTTTAAATTTTGGGGAATCTCTCGCCCCTTCTTTGTATTGTATTACGTTATTTCTAATAGACGGCTCTTATTTCCTACCCACAACAAAGAAAAAGTAAATAAATAAAAGAACAAATGTACAAGATTGGTGCTTAAAACAGCTGCTTTCAATTTTGCCTTTCTGCATATGCCTAGAGCATGCTGATATTTGACGTCCTTGCATATAGCAATTGCTGCTGATGAAAATATAATATTATTTAATCTCTCCCAGAGCACAAATAAGATACCGAAAGTGAAATAGGAAAGAAATAATTAGCATATAGTTGCAATGTCATAATATACTCCGACTTTCTGGGTTTGAAGTTTGATGTCAGATGTGCTTGTGCTCACCTTTCAAAGCTAAATTTTGTCCTCCCGTGTCTACAATCATTACTTGTGTTTATGACACGCATATACTGGCCCTGAAAAGAAATATGAACTTTGTTATTTTAGTACTGTACTGTCATGCTCATGATTGAGCTGCCTCATGAATGGTGACGTTCTGTAAATCGGGCATTTTAGGGCCCGTTTGGTAACGTTCTCGTTTCTTGTTTCTTGTTTCCAATTTTATTAAGAAATCTAAGCATTTAATAACTATGAATGTTTCTTGTTTCTCATTTTTTAGAAACACTCCCAAAATTTGTATAGAACTTTTGGGAACAACTAAAACTAGTTTCTCCTTTTTTGTTCTTGTTTCCAATTTTTTCCAAACATAAATAAGAATATAGGTTTATTATTATTGAATGTATAGGTGTTAGGGTCATGAAATTCTATTTTTGTTTATTAAAAATGAAGAAACGGAAACAAGAAATGAGAACGTTACCAAACGGGCCCTTACCCTCTGTTTTGTTTCTCACATTTGGTTGAGTTTGATTGGTCAGGCAGTATTTTCAAATATTTTATTTTTAGTTATTATTATTATTTTCTTTTAACAAGAAACAAAGCTTTTATTGATGTAATGAAAAAAGACTATTGCTCAATATACAAACTCTATTTTATTTCTAGTCATTAATTTGATCTAATCAGTTTTGTCAAGGTCAGGTACTGAATATTTGAACTAATAGGTGATTTTCTGGACATTCACCAAAAGTAAATAAAAATAGTGGTAGGAGGGAGGAAATGAAACACTAAACTTGCATCATTTAGACCTAATCTAAAGGACTAGGTAGTAATGCAAAATGCTTAGGAGTTCGGAGAAATTAACTTGAAAGTGGTGTTTTGTTCCATTTTCTGGAACTCTTGGAGTCTGCAGATGCAGTAGGGAGTTTTATTAGTTTTCAAGCTTGCATTAGTTTACTGTATGTCTGGTATGTGTGCACCCCTGATAAGATACGTATATCAGCATTTCCAAACCTAATCCCACCATTTTTAACCTCACCATTTTAATTTTGAACTTCTGATGGACAGTTGTCATCATTCGGCATTTACCAACTGAACTTTGGGGGGAAAAAAGTATAAACAAAAGGAGAAAAGAAGAAATGGAATCCATAATTGTTAAAATTAGTCAATTTCCCAATTGACTCTTCCTAGCTGGATCTGAAAGTTTCATTTTTCTTTATTTGCAGGCACTTTCTGGAAAATCAGCGTATCAGCGGCATAAACAATGGTTGCAACATGCAAAAACACGAAGTGCTAGACATAAGATTATGAAGGTATGAACTTTCATAGGGAATTATAACTTATACCATATGGATATACTGATTTTGTTTTTGTTCTCTTTTGCCACTCACATCTCATTCTTTTTCCAGTTTTTAAGGGAACAAGCTGCACTGTCAGCTGCTGAGATAACAGAAGATACCATTACTGACTTCATTGCTGATTCCGAAGAGGAAAGTGAGACAGAAGAACTCCCAGTTGTCTCCACTAAAAATAAACCTCTCTGGGAGAAAATTTTGGATATGGTGGATATTTCGTCCAGTCGGAAAAATATTAAAGACAACTTTCAGTCGAAAAACAACAAGGTTTCTGTTCCCAAAGTGAATGGCAAACATAACCACTACGTAAATGTAAAACTGAAGGCAGAAGGAGATATATTGTCGATGGGAAATGGGGTTGCCAGGATTATTCAACCATTATACAAGGAAGTCTTGCCTGGTTTGGATAGTTGGCAAATCAGCAAGGTTACCTCTTGGCACAGTCTTGAAGGGCACTCTATTCAATGGCTTTGTGTTGTTTGCATAGATCGAAGAGGTAAGTCAATCACGTTTAGCTCTCTACTTTATGTGATTGTTTGATGTCCATAATGCTTTTCTGGAATAATGCTTTTGTTTGAGATTAGAACAAAAATACTATCTGTTGAGTAATAAATGTGGTAGAGCTATAATTTCAGGCATAATGGGCGAGGTTACAACAGAATTGGCAGCAGCAGGCATCACCATTTGTTCCTGCGTGGTGAGTGTCCAATTTTTATTCCAACACGTTCGGTTGAACTTGAACATCTGCTTGTTCTTAGCTCTGTCCCTATCTAAGTAGCTCTTTCATTATGAATAAAATGATCAGGCCGAGATGGATAGAGGAAGAGGATTAGCTGTCATGTTGTTTCACGTTGAAGGGAACCTGGACAGTGTGGTAATGCATAACATCTGCTTTCTCTCAGTTTCTCATATCCATTCCTGTACGCACACATCTGTTTATGGCTGATCGTGTATCTTCCGAACCCTGAAAATATTACTATTACTCTCAGGTCAACGCGTGCGCAAGAGTCGACACAATCTTGGGTGTTTTGGGATGGTCAACGGGTTGTAGCTGGCCAAGCACAGTGGAAAACCAAAAATTTCTGGAGTGCTAATCGATTCGGAACTTCTTCGAGGGAGGAACCATTAAGCCCGAAAAGTGACGACTTTGAGGTAACTCCACCTGAGAAATGGAGGCTCGAGTTTTAAAGTTTTGTTCCTGAGGAAACGGAAATTCCATAATATTTTTTATGGTAGATTTTTGGTAGTTAGTCCCATTATGTTGTGGAAAAACCAAATAAAGTTGGTAGTGAATTGAGTTTTAGTATGTGGATTCAGGGCAGTGTGTATACAAACAGGAGTGAATAGGTAAAGGCAATTATACTCTGTAAAGATACTATTGAGGAGGATAGAGTAACAATTTTACCCACAATTCTTCAGGTCTCTTATATACTTTTTCAAGTGAGAGGGTACTCTGTTCTTTTTTATGGCTCCTCATTGTCAAAGCATAAACAAATGCTATACAATGCAGGTTGGAAATAAAACTTGTCAAATTGTTGTATTTCATCAAGTATACAACAAGTTTAAAAAGATATATCTTTTTTATTTATGAAAATTATATATGGATTATCAGTAATAAAATAGCTCATGTAAGATTGAAAATTTTATAAGCTTTAAAGACTAAATTAAAAAACAAAGTGATTCTTTTTTTCTTCTTTCCAAAGATCATTTTAACCTTTACAAGGCCAAGACGAATACAGGCTCATAGACACTGGCCCAATCCAGCAAGGTGAAAAGTAATGGTTTAGGTCCATTTTATTTTTTATTTTTGAAAATTGTGCTTGTATTTCTTCCCTGATTTATTTACTATGATGAAAGATTTGAATTTTTAGTCAAATTCTAAAAAAAGAAAAAGTAAAAACTATTTTCTTTTAGTTTTTAAAATTTGACTCAGGATTTTGAAAACGTTTCTAAAAGTAGATAACAAAAGAAAGGAAACTTGTGGATGAAGTGAGTGTTCATAAGTTTAATTTTTAGAAACAAAAAACCAAAGTGATAGCTACTTTACATTTCTTTGTTTTTGAGTTTAGAGAAAGGTGAGGTAGAAAAATCTTGATATTTAAGAAAGTTATTAATATTTTAACTATTTTTTTAATGAAATATTTTAACTAGTTATTCTATGCTTAGGTTGAAAAAATAATTTGTGGATACTAATAATAACGATAAGGTGCATATCTCTTTTTCATAACTTAATCTATAGGAACTTAATATTTAGAATGATTCCCTAGAAAGTTTGTTAAAAAAGCATGTAAATTAGGATAAAGCAACCTTGAAAAGATTTATACTGGTTAGTGGGAACAATATTTAGAATCAAAAGTACTAGTTGGAGATGTTTTCTACCTCCACAAGAGGGTCGTTATAGGTTCGGATCACCTCTTATGTTTGTAATGTAATATTCTTAAAAAAGAATAATGAAAGATATTATGGTTAGATATCAAAGGCAATCCCTTTTTTTTTATAGGATATTTTAAGATCAACAAAGTAGAAGTGAATTAACAAAGGCAATGGTTGAAATTTCATTGGCATGGTAAAGGAATTTGGTAAACATACAGATAATTAATTCCAAAAATTCAAAATAAGTTAATTCTCATTATTTCCAAATTTCATGTGTTATAGACTAGTTACTAACTCACGTGCTCTTATGACATCAATGGATGGGAGTTCGTGGTTGAAATCTCAAATAACATTTAAGGGAGCTATTCATCTTAGATCTATAAAAGAAAATGAGTTTTTTTTAGTTCTAACACATGAGAATAAATATTCAAACTTAATTTTTTTGTTGAGTTTGTAATTTTTTTAACTAGTTAGACTATGTTATGCAAGTGTTGAAGAAGATTTCTTATAACTATAATAAGATCCTTACTTCCTATTTAGCTATATTCCCAAAATAGTTATTAATGATATAAGTATATTAATCATTTACGAAATGGTTGGCTTATCTAATAAATAACTTTAGTTTTTCTCATAATAAAAAGAAAATAAAAAGCTCAATAGAAATACAAGTTTATATCTCATTTAGAATTGAGATCAAATTATAGTTTAATCATTTCAGAAACACAAATATTTTTTTCCTTTAAATCCAATCTTTTGTTCGAAAACACAGAGTATGTATAAATCTCTTGTCAAGAATGAAGAAATATTTTTTTTAGAAGAAAAGAATTTTATTATGCCACAAGGGCATAAGGACAACAGTCAGAATCAACTAATGAACAAATTCAATCCGAGAAGGATTGGACCCATGTCTCACATAATTTCAACATCTTAGCCCGCTTAGCAATACCATCGGCTACCATATTATGATTTCTAAGAATAAAAGAAAAAGATATTTCATTAAAAGAGGGAAAAAAAGCATCCAAATGACTTCCACTAAAACACCCACTAAGAAGATTTTTTCTTTTTTAGATCGAGTTAAAGAAGAAATAAGATAACATAATATTGTAGATGATATTTTCTAAATTAAAATAATTCATAGACTTACCAATGCTCCAATAAAGGAGCTAGAGTGATAATTATTTAGTTAGCACTCACGTGCTTTGTACGTGTTTTTTTTAATAGTTCTTAGTACAGTAAATGTGAGATATGAGGATTTGAACATTCGACCTTAAGAAAAGGAGTACAAGTTAAATTACTACTAAGTTATGGTCACATTGACAAATTAGTCTTCAGAGTTAGTTTATGGTTAAGTTTTACCAAAAAAAAAAATTAGTCATTATAAGTTTTGCCTCTAGGAATTTGGCATAATCACATTATACTTACATTTTCTTGAATGGAAATTATTACTATTTTTTTCCTTAGTTGGATAAAAATTAACTTCAAACTAATGATTGAGACTACTTTAAGATTTATTGAAGTTATAGGTACTACATTTAGACGTTTGTTCTATTTTAGTCCATGTATTGTCAAATGACCAACTTTAATCCATGTATTTTCAATAAATCTTAAATTTATTCCATATTGCTAGTTTATGGTCAACTTTTCAAAGACAAATTAGTCTCTATTAGTTCTCCTTCCATAAATTTTGAAAACATATCATACATGTCTTTTCTTGAATGTAAATTATTATCATTATTTTACCAAGTTCAATAAAAAAAAATTAACTCCAAACTAACAATGACAATGAGTACTAATTTTAAGATTTATAGAAAATACATCAAATAAATTTGGATATTTGAAAGACTAAGTTGGAAGCAGTCTCAAGATACAGGGACAAAAATTGTATTTTAACTTAAATCTTATTACGAAATTTGAATTAACTTTTATAAATCCAAAACTGTACATACATACACTCACGATATATTTCAAGATACAGGTGACATGAGAAGCTCGC
Organism: Luffa aegyptiaca; assembly: GCA_017139565.1. Lineage (NCBI taxonomy): Eukaryota > Viridiplantae > Streptophyta > Magnoliopsida > Cucurbitales > Cucurbitaceae > Luffa > Luffa aegyptiaca. The sequence goes on from CM029396.1 coordinate 4,122,752, forward strand.
TAGCCTATTAGAGGATGTGTGACCATTAGTATGTGCGCGTACCCAACTTAATTATCACATTTACTTAGTAGTGTTGACCTATCTTACACAGTCTCACAATGTTACCATATTATCCAAACTAAGACATTTTGATGAGACAAGATTGAAGCTATGAGTAATGATATAATTGATGACTTGAAATTGGTATGTTGCCAAACGCACCCTACCAAGTAGCTTAAGAGACTCAAACTAATGAAACATCAAAAGGTGTTTGGTAGACACCATATTGGTGTGCCAAACTATATCTCTTTGTACCTGTCAGGGACGGAGCGAAGAAGGAAAGAAGAGACCGATTTCCCCCTTCTCAACTTTTTTTAGAGATTAAAAAATGTTAAATTACAAGTTTAGTCCCTAAACTTCTAGGGTTGTGACAATTTGATCACTGGACTTTAAAAAATGTCAATTAGGTCCTCGAACTTTCAATGTTTTCAATAGGTCTTGAACTTTAAAAATTATCCACTAGGTGCTTAAACTTTCACTTTTGTGTCCAATAGTTCTTTTAATTTTCAATTTTGTGTCTAATAAGTCATTGACTTATTCAACGTTTTTTAAAATTCACAGGCCTACTAGATTGGAAATTGAAAGTTTAGGATCCTGGTAGACATAAAATTCAAGTTTATATTTGATAGATTGGTTAATTTTTAAAAATCTCAAATGTGTCAGAGATCTATTAGATACAAAATTGAAAGTTTAGGGACTTATTAAGTACAAAATTGAAATCTCAGAAACAACCACTTTTTAAAGTTGAAGAACTTAATCAATATACAATCCTCAAAGTTCAAAAACTAAACTTGTAATAAAACCATTAAAAAATTATATAATTTTGTTACGAAAGATTTTAACGTTTTCTCACTGACCTTCCCCTCTCCCAAGTTCTTAGAATTGAAATATATATATATATATATATATATATAAAGTTAAAATTATGTTACCTCTTTTATAAATTTTTTTACTTCATCCCAACGTTAGTTAATCTCTGGTTAATTTTATTTTATGGGTCCCACACCATTTTTAAATAATTATTTCATGACAAACAATGAATAGAGGTAATATGAAAAATTTTCCATACTATCGTAGTACTAGAAATTTTCTAGTAACTATTTGTGACACCTCACCTCTTGCGTTCATGTACACACTATCTATTCTATTAATTATTAGATCAAAATAGTAAACAACTAACATAATACTCTACTTTTTTTTTTTTTGACATCAACATAATACTCTACTGTATTATCCAAAATAAATAAATAAATAAGGGAAAAATACACTTTTGGTCCCTGAGGTTTGGTTTAGGTTTCGTTTTGGTCCCTGAGTTTTCAAACTCAACATTTTAGTCCCTGAGGTTTGCATTTAGTAGCATTTTGGTCCCTCCATCCATTTTTCCGTTAAAATTTAACAGATCGCTGACATGGCACTTATTTTTTTATTAAAAAAATTATTTTTTCATTTTTTAAAATAAAAATTAATAAAAATATATATTTTAATATATTTTTAATTCTTTTTCCTTCTTCTTCTTCAACCTTTCACCACCACCCCTCTCTTTCTTCTTCAACACCATCCTCACCACCAACCTACCGCCGGCGATTGGCCGCCGGCAGGTTTCTTTTTTTTTTTTTTTTTTTTCCCTCCCCTTCTTCTTCTTCCCTCTACCTCTCTTCCCTTTCTTCTTTACTGTAAAAAAAAGCAATGAAGGGTTGAACATCAAACTCAAGCAGACGGAACCAAACTCACGCGAACCCATGAACACGAACACGAATCGATACAAACCCACGAACACGCAGACGAAGAGGACGCAGACGACACCACGAACCCACAAAATCGACAGACGAAACCAAACTCACGCGAACCCACGAACACGAAAACGAACTCACAAAGAAGACGCAGACGACACCACAAACCCACAAACCCACAAAATCGAAGACAACGGTGAAGAAATCCGGCGACATCGTGGGTTTAAGTTGAAGAAATCCGACGGCGTCCAGATCTAGTCGGATGGCGTGGTCGTTGATTCGGCGGCGTCCAGAGCTCTCTCTCGACAGCACTCCAGCGGCTGGGTTTTTTTTCTCGTCTCAGATCTCTCTCTCGACAGCTCTCCAACGCTCGCGAGCTCTTCGACGGCGGCCACGAACTCAACAGATCCGACGACGGCCTTGGCGAAAGAACGAGGAGGTCCGTTTTCGGGCATTCGCGGGTTGATTTCGTGGGTACTGGGGCAGAAAGAATGGCGAGATATTTCGTGGGTACTGGTGGGTTTCGTTTTTGGCCTAGATCTGAAACGAGGAGGTCCGTTTCCAGATCTGAAAAAAAAAAAAAAAGAGAAGTTGGAGAAGATGAAAAGAAAGAGAAAAAGAAGGGAAAAAAGTCACCGGCGGCGGCCGGGCCGGTGTGAAGAAGAAGATGGAGGGAGAGAAGAAGAAGGGGAGGGAGAAGAAGTAAAATTAAAAAAAATAATAATAAATAAATATTGTCAAAAAATTAAAAAATATATATATATTTATTTATTTATTTTAAAAAATTAAAAAAATTGATAAAAGAAGTGACACGTCATCAATCCGTTAACTTTTAACGGAAAAATGGATGGAGAGACCAAAATGCTACTAAATGCAAACCTCAGGAACTAAAATGTTGAGTTTGAAAACTCAGGGACCAAAACGAAACCTAAACCAAACCTCATGGACCAAAATTGTATTTTTCCCAATAAATAAATAACTCTACTGTACAAATAAAATAAATAAAGAAATAAAATAAGTTTTGTAATTGATCACGCTTCCTTAAGTAAATTAGCCAAGTTGCAACTTGGATTTAAAAAAACAAAACAAAAAAAAAATAATATATTGAACATTAATTTATAACAAAAACAATACATTAAACTCAACGAGAATTTGTGGCGGCGGAACTTTTTTTTTTTTTTTTTTTGGAGAAATTGTGGCGGCGGAACATTATAATTATTTTTAAATTAAGGATTTAAATTAAAATATTGAACATTAATTTGTAACAGAAACAATACATTTATATAAATGGATATAATTCTATCTTAATAAAAAGACACTTTATATTAAAAAAAAAAAGTCACTATAGACATTTCATTGTTCAATTCGTACGTACATGTATAAAATACGCGTTGAAATAAAACTTCAATTTCAGTTAATAATACAATTCAATCATATTTTCAAAAAAAAAAAAAAAAAAAAAAAAAACAATTCAATCATTCGATATATTAATTGAATTAAAGTAAGATGAAAAATTCGAGTCTTCTAAGTTCCATCCAGCTTGAATTTAGAAAATGTCAAATCAATGACCAAAAATTTCTTGTTGATTATAAATATCTATAAAGAATTTAGTGTTGACCACACTACACGTTTTCAAAGGGGAGTTGTAAATTTCTTAAGATGAAAATTATAAATTTCCATCGACATTTCCACATGTTCATAGGTCTGACAATGACACGTAGGGCAAATCGACATTTCCATTATATCGTAAAAGAATTGATAAAATATGAACAAAATAATAACAAAATATAACTAATGTTAATATTTATCACAAATATTTTAACTTATTTTAAAAATGTAAAACATTTATTTGTTATTTTTTTTTTAATATTTTTCTAGAAGTATCCATCGACATCGACATTTCGTTGATATTTCTATCGACATTTCCGTTAAATTGGGACCTTGATATTTTCAACCCTTGCAAATTACCAACACTTTCCTATTTAATTATATATTTTATATACATCTCTAAACTTTGGTTAAGTTTTTTTTTTTTTTAGACAAACTTTGGTTAAGTTTATATTTATTAATTTTGTTAAAAATATTACATCATAAATACAAAAGTGAGAATATAAATCTAAGATAAAAGACATCTAACTTCTTAAGCTAGGTTGATTTGGGTGTTTATACATCTTTATCATTAATACATCAACGACATATTGATATGACATACTCATTACCTTGTTTAGTTGTTTGTCACATCGTACGACATACCCATTGATTAACTTATTAAGTTCTCTATCTCATCACATTTGCTCAGTTATAAAATCATCTAGACATGTCAGGTATGTTACCTATATATAGATCATAATCTTCAACTTTATAGAAGACAACAAGTGTTTTATTCACTAAATTATAGCTACGTTACTATTTCGTTAACAATATTAATTATCGATATATACCAAATAGAAACCTAATCTAAAATTTAAAGATGAAATCGAAATATTTCAAAGTCAATGGATAATTCAAGTGATCAAACATAAAAGATTCGAATCTCGAAAAGATTATAATAAAATGATTATTTAAAAATGAATGAAAAGCGGCTCGTCCAAGTTGATAAAATAGAGTCAAATGTAGAAAGCTAAAATAGGATATAATCATATAATTAAGCTTGTTCCACCAACTCCAACTTTACGACTTGTCGACAAACTCAGTCAACCAAAGTGGATTTGGAATGTGCCCACCATTTACAAATACAATGGTCTCCTTGGTTTTACTTCTATAACCTTCACTTATGTTTGGATATATATTCCTCTTTTAGAATGGCTAATTATTTGCTTTTAGATTAGATTATGATTTTGCCGATCAGAATATAGCTCAATATGTTAGGACATATATCTTCGATCAAGAGGTTGGAAGCTCGAACTCTGTCATCTTTGTTGAACTGGAAAAGAAAAAAGGATTTTGACTTTGTATACTTGAAGTTTTTGCCTATTTTGGTTATTTTTTTTTATCATACTTTTCCTTTTTGTCTCACTATTTTGGTTTCTGTGCTTTCGGTTTTATCCATTTTGGCATACTTTTGAAGTATTTGTTTTGATTTTTGAACATTTAAATAGTGATTGTTTTGTGCTTTGCTAAAATTTTTAGTATACTTTTTTTTTTTTCAAAATTTGATTTGGTTTTTGAAAACATGAGAAAGATGTAGATAACAAAACAAAGAAACCTATAGGTAGAAATAGTGTTTATATCTTATAACTATAAAAAATAGTGTTTATAAACTTAATTTTAAAAATAAAAAACTAAATGATTATCCAACTTTTAGAAGGAAAAAATCAAAATTGACAAAACTTGAAATTACATATTTGGATGGACATGGACCAAAATTGGATTTTTAGACCTACTTATCATTCAATATAAAAGTGCATATTGATTATTATTATAAAAGTTGATTGGTGGGTAGTATTTCTTTTTTTTTTTTAAAAAAAAAGTTAGTATATCTGTAATTAATTTTTAAATGTGCAATAGTGTTTAGGTCTTGTGAGCACATATTTCTTTAAGGTTAAATTACAAATTTAGTTTAGACTGGTATCTATTTGGTCTTTGAACTTTAAAAGTGTTAATAGGTCATTAAACTTTCAATTTTGTGTCTAATAGATTTTTGAATCTTCAATTTTTTGTCTAATAACCCTTGACATATTTGATACCTTTTAAAATTCACATACCTACTAAACAAATTAAAAGTTTATAGTCTTATTAAACATAAAATTAAATTTTATATCAAATAGATCAATTAATTTTTTAAAATTTTGAATATGTCAGCAACCTATTAAGCATAAAATTGAAAGTGCAAGGACTCATTAGATATTTTTCAAAATTTAGGGATCAAATAGACACAAACCTGAAAGTTTATAGATTAAATTTGTAATTTGACCTTACTTTAATTAGTTAATGAAAAACTTAAATAGCATACATTAGGCTTCCAAATAAATAAAAATTTGTGATAAAAAAATATTGTTAATAGAAAATAAATAACAACAATTAAAATAGTTTTATAAAAAATTGAACCAAAATATTAAAAAAAAAATTGAGGGATTCTTTTAGTGTGAAATAGAAAGTGAGAGATTAAACCTTTGATTTTTTTTTAAAAAAAAGTAATAGATCTCTTTTATTTATTAAATTATGTTCGAATTTATTTTTTTTTAGTTCAATAACATTTGGAGTGGAGGAACCTTTAACATCTTGGTCGATGATACATGCCAATAATCGTTGAATTATGTTCATTTTAACAATTATACTCAAATTGGTTGAGAAAAGAAAAAGATTAAATTAAAGTCGGTATAAAAGTTAAAAGAAATATATTAATATTCAAATGAAATTAGAAATGTGGGCTAATAATTCGTACCTATTAAATGTAGGTGAGTAGGCAGCTTTTTAATTATATATTATTTTTAATAATTGCCTTTATTACATCCATATCTATGTATCTATATATATATATATATAATCTTATTTTGTTGAAGTGGCATCCATGAAAAGACCACTTTTGCAAATGTTGTTAGTGATGAGATCACATAAACTTTGGAGACGGCTTAAGATTGGATCCTTTTAATTTTCGTCACATTGGAGAATATTTTAAGCTTTTTTCAACTTTCTTACCAAAAGGATTGATGTTAATTTTAGATTGGAATTAATGGTAGAATTGACATTATTAAAGTATTAAATTATTGAAATAGTCGGTCCAATTACGAAAAGATCGTTAGAAAGATAGTCGAATTCAAATTTGATTGATATTAGTATTAGTAAATTAGTGCATATTTCGGAGTGGTTTTGAAAGGACTAAAATCACTATTGTCATGTTCGAAATCACCACGAAATATATCTTTAATTATTCAAAATAAATTTTGTATTTGATTTTACAGTTTTAAACATGATTTTCTTATCATCAAAATTGATTTTGAATTATTAAAGACATGTTTCGAAGTGATTTTGAATATGACAAAAGTGATTTTAACTATTTTAAAATCACTCCCAAACATGCATGTAAAAAGAAATAGCTATAATTTTTTTTAATATCAATTACAAATTTCTTTTAGGGGGTGTTTGGGGCACTGAATAAGTTATAATAACCCCCTTTATTATAACTTATTCAGTGTTTGGGGCATCAACAAAAATAAATGGTGGGGTGGGTTATTTTTACCTCCGATTATTTTATCCATTCTCTTCAGTAACTATCATTCAACCCACCTGATTATTCTATCCATTTTCTACAGTAACTCTCTCCTCCCTTCTTCCATGCGACTCCTTGACTTTTCTGAAGCGGCCGGCGAAGTTTCCGGCAACTTTTTCGACGACCGCCGACGACTTTTCCGGCCACCAATTTTTTTTCTTTTTTTTTTCATATTTCTTCTCATTTTAAATTTGGAAAATATAAAAAATGAAAAAAAAAACATCGAAGGTTGCTGGAAAAGTCATTGACAACATCGAAGGTTAACCAACTTAAAAAAAAAAAAGAAAAAAGAACATTCAAACAAAATTGTATTTACCACACTCAAGTTTATTTCAAATGATTTTATTGATTAAAAAAAAATATGATTTTTGAACTAAACATTTACAATTTTTATTTTGGCAATACTAAAAGTTAACTAATATGATTTTTCTATACCAAATCCTAAACTTTTTTTTTTGTAAAAGAAAAAAAAACATAACCCTAAATCAAAGTGAATCGTATATCATTTAAAAAAAAAAAGAAAGAAAGAAAAAGAAAATAGTCAGTTTGAACATTTGATTCAGAATCCCATGTTAAAACAGATCAGCACTCCAAACACAGACTATTTTATCCCAGACTAAAATAATCTGCATCCCAAACACAGATTATTTTATCCCAGACTAAAATAATCTACACCCCAAACACAGATTATTTTATCCCAGACTATAATAATCTGCACCCAAACACAGATTATTATAACCCCTAGACTATTATAATCCCCAGATTATTATAACCACCAGATATTATAACCAATTCAGCGTCCCAAACAACCCCTTAAACTTTATAATACCAAACTTCTTTTCTTTTTTATGCAAAATTTATTTTCATAAATTCCAAACCCCCGCCTTGTTTCGTTGTATAAAAAAAAAAAAAAGTGGATTTCGAGATTTTTTTTTCAAACTTTTTCTTGATCAAGAGACCAGAACTTTGAAACCTCTGCACACCGCATATATTGATAATTTTTTTTTTGAGACATATTGATAAATTTTAAAAAGAAAAAGTTTTACAAAATTAATAATGAAATTAAAATTAATCAGAGAATATCAAGTTATTTTTGTTTTTACAATATTTAGAACGTGGACTAATTTAAATTTAGTGCAGACATATACCAAAAGTAGAGAGAAAAAATTGAAGTTTTAAAAAAAAGTGCAAGCAAATAATGGGAATAACAAAAGAGAGAATTTCATTCTTATGAAAATTTTAATTTTTTCTTTTTATCTATCATGAATAAAATCTCCCCACTACAACTATTATTTATTCTGAACTCAAAAAAAAGAAAAAAAAATTGTCACTCCTTTTCTATTTGCTCTTTCAAATTATTGTTTAAGAAAGCATATACTTTTTGTTTCAAAAAAAAAAAAAAAAAAAGAAAGCATATACTTTTATACCAAGGGCAAAATAGAGTTTTAAATTAAGTTATTAGTGCCGACGTTCATTTGTCTTATTTTTTATTTTTCTCACTTTTTGTTTCTCGCCTTTTGTTATATTATGTTATGTTTTTTTTTTTTTTGTTTTTTTGGGTATTTGATAGCTACATTTGGGAGTTATTTTTTGTTTCTTATTTTGTATTGAAAAATAGAAAGAAATATGTTTGGTAACCTCTGTTAGGTTAAATATCACTTTTGGTTCTTGAACTTTCATAAAAGTAACAATTTAGTCCCTTAACTTTGATTTGTAACGATTTCGTCCCTGTACTTTCAATTTGTAACAATTTGATCACTGAAATTTAATAAGTAACAATTTAGTTCCTATAATTTCAAATTTGTAAGATTTAGTCTCTATCGTAAAAATTAATGTTAAGATTTAATGACATTTTTCTTATATAGATAGATTAATAAACTAATTTGTGATCTAATATGTTTAATTATTATAAGCTACAAAGTCTAATCATTAAACAATAAAAATCATTTTAAATTTTGATGATTTTTTTTGGTGACAAGGATTATATTGTTACAAATTTGAAAGTACAGAGACTAAATTGTTATTTATTAAAGTTTAGGGATTAATCGTTATGAAATTGAAAGTACAGGGACTAATCGTTACAAATCAAAGTTCAGAGACTAAATTGTTATTTTCATGAAAGTTCATGGACCAAAAATCATTTATTCTTAACCTTCTTCTTATCTCAAAACTTAGGGGGTGTTTGGGGCACTGAATAGGTTATAATAACCCCCCTTATTATAACCTATTCAGTGTTTGGGGCATCAACAAAAATAAATGGTGAGGTGGGTTATTTTTACCCCCGATTATTTTATCCATTATCTTCAGTAACTATCATTCAACTCACCCGATTATTCTATCCATTTTCTACAGTAACTCTCTCCTCTCTTCTTCCATGCGACTCCTTGACTTTTTCGCCGACCGCCGACCGCCGTTGGCCGGCGAAGTTTCCGGCGACTTTTCCAACGGCCACCGACAACTTTTCCGGCGATCGCCGACGATTTTTCCGGCCACCGATTTTTTTTTCATATTTCTTTTTATTTTCATTTTGAAAAATATAAAAAATGAAAATAAAGAAAAAAAATCAAAACCATCGAAGGTTGCCGGAAAAGTCGTTGACAACATTGAAGGTTAACCAACTTAAAAAAAAAAACTAATATGATTTTTGAGCTAAACATTTACAATTTTTATTTTGGCAATACTAAAAGTTAACTAATATGATTTTTCTATACCAAATCCTAAACTTTTTTGTTTTGTAAAAAAAAAAAAATATAACCCTAAATCAAAGTGAATCGTATATCATAAAAAAAAAAAAAACTAAAAAAAGAAAACAGTCAGTTTGAACCTTTGATTCAGAACCTCATGTTAAAACAGATCAACACTCCAAACACAGACTATTTTATCCCAGACTAAAATAATCTGCATCCCAAACCCAGATTATTTTATCCCAGACTAAAATAATCTGCACCCCAAACATAGATTATTTTATCCCAGACTATAATAATCTGCCCTCCAAACACAGATTATTATAACCCCCAGACTATTATAACCCAGATTATTATAACCACCAGATATTATAACCAATTCAGCGCCCCAAACAGCCCATTAAATTCTAAATATATGTATAGAAGTTTTACATAAAAGTTATTTAAAAATCATTATGTTATATTTGATTTTAAAAATATTTTTTTTTATGGATTTTATATGTAAAAAGTGATAAAATAATGATTTTACTTATTGTCAAAATAAAAAAAATGCTTTTACTTATGTTTTTGAAAAATTGGGAATGAAAGTTAGAAATAAACAACAAGATTTTGTTGTTTTCAAAATTCGTATATAATTTTAAAACTGATTTCTAAAAATGAGAACAAGTAACAAAAAATAGTTATCAAAGGCTCATGTTTTTCAAAAATTGGAAATAAGAAACAAGTAATAAAAAACATAACCGTTAACAAATTTTAATCATTAACTTTTGGTCCTTAAACTTTGTATTAGAAAATATTTTAGTTCTTACCATCAATCATTTAACAATAACTTAAATATGCCAAAACGAGTTTAGCTCAGCGGTAATTGACATGTACCACTGACCAAGAGGTCAAATGGTCGAATCCCTCACCCCAAATGTTGATGTACTAAAAAAAAAAAAAAAACTTAAATATGTTTATTAGAAACTCAATGCCTCACCTTCCTCTTGCTTACTAGTGGTGATTTCTATTGGTAGATGCTTCTTCATGATGGTATTTTGTTGTGGGCCTAAAGTATGAGCATTGGGCATGGCGAGTTGGGGTCGAGTAAGGCTGGAGCAATTTTGGTAGCTTGCCTAATTTGGAGATGTTCGAGGATATTGTATTCGGGTGGAGGATTAGAGTGGGGCGCTTGGTTTTGGCGTTTCTTTGACTCTAAACGTTGAGGATGGCTGTTTGCATCTAGGATGTCCTTTAATGTGTGGTGGCGCTTTGGGTTTAGTTTTCATTTATTATGTAATATCGCAGATGTGCGATCTTCTTGGTTGTGAATGTAAGAAGGTTTTGCTATTGATAAAAAAAAATAGTATAAAGACGCTTTTATTCATTAAATAAATGAAAAAACATTTTCTTTTTCACAAATTTCAAGTTTTTATTAAATATCTTATTAAAGAATTAAGTGAGATGACTAAAATGGTTTAACTTAATAACAGAAAGTAACAAAAGCTGAAACTAATTAACAATTAAAGAAGGGAAAATTTCATTTTTAACCCTAAACTTTAGGGGTTGTATCAATTTTAACCCTAAATTTTCAATTTCATCAAATTGAACCCTAAACTCAACAAGTAGTATCAATTTTAACCCTGAACTTTCAATTTCATCAAACTGAACCTCAAACTTATTTTAACTCTAAACTTCCATAAGTGTTACAATGTATACCTTTGGTTAACTTTTTTTTTGAACCACTGTACGTAATTGATTATTTCTTTTTTTTTCTTAATTCACATTGCACCTGAATTGGTTTCTTATAAATAAAATATTGAAGAAACTTTATTTTAGATGACTTTTTCTCGTTGTTGAGGATTTTATGAGAGTTTTTTTTTTTTTTTTGCTGCTATTTAAGATTACGAAAGCAAAGAAATTTTGGAGGTTTTTTATCTACAAATATTCGCTGGTTTTTCTTGTTGCTAAGAACTTTGTAGGATTTTTTCCCTTCTTTTAATGGTTTTTTTCTTGCTAATTAGAAGAATGTACAAATCTAGGAAACGGAAATAAAGAAATTTTGAGTTTTTTATTTCTCATATTTGCTAAATTTTTCTTGTTGCCAATAACTCTGTGACTTTTTTTTTTATAATAATGAGAAGAATTGTCTGAGATATTTGATCTCTTAAAGAGTTTTTCCAACAAATTTCTTACAAAACACTAACTCAGATGCAATGTGAATTAGAAAAATAAAAGGAAATTGTCAATTACATATTTTAATAGCAATTCGAATGAAAAGTTGACAAAAGGTCTACGTTGCAACATTTATGCAAGTTGGAGGTTCAAATGATACAATTTGTTAAGTTTGGGGTTCAATTTGCTAGAATTGAAAGTTTAGGGTTAAAATTACTACAACCTGCAAAGTTCAGGGGTCAAAGTTGATTTTTTCCCATTAAAGAACTAATATAATTATTAGTTATCACTTATGTAAAATTCTACTAAAATAAAAATATTTGAAAGTTCAAGTAGGTTTGAAAATTGGGCTTAAAAAAAAAAAAAAGTAGGTTTGAAAATTCAAGTACGCTAAAATAAAATAAGCATAAAATTGTATTTGTAAAGAGAATTAAAATATTTAATATATTTTATCATGGCTGAATTAATATATATATATATATATATATATATATATATTTTGAGAAACTACGGAAATATAATTTGATAATTATTTAAATTATAAAAGTATTTCTTATACAACATTAGCATTGAAGTTTGAGAATGTATATATATTATGTCTTTAAACTTTCCATTTTTCTTTTTTTACAACTCTCAAAATATTTATTAACGACCCTTTATAATATAAAAATAAATATTGCTTATTTGGAATGCATTGACCGAGGTTAGAATCCCTCATCCCCAAATGTGGATGTACTAAAAAAAAAAAAAAAGACCGAAGTTAGAATAGGAAATGAGATAATGTTTCAAAAAGAGAGAGAAAGAGATTTAGAATTTCTATTAGACATTTGATAGCTTCGACCATATTTTATAACTTCCTTAATTTTAATTATTTTAGGACATGTTTCATTCTCATTCACATATTTTTAAATAAAACTTTTTTAGTTGATCAACTTAAAATTCCTATTAAAATTAAGAATGTTTAACTATAAAGTTCCTAAAAGAATAAGCTTTCGGAAAGAAGTGTATTATTTGTTGATATTAAGTTTAGTATGCATATACTCTTTCATTTTATTTTACAATCGATCTATTTCTCATGTCCCCTACATCTTAAAATTGGTTGGAAGGTTGTTCTTTGTCCATCGATTTTTTTTTCTTCAATGATCATTCTTTATTCTCGTCATTGCTATATCATTATCATTGCTATATTAAAAGGTAGAAGGTTGGGAAATATTTTTTTCTTACAATTTTACCCCAGCTTCTTAGTTGATAATTTCAATAATGTAATTTTTCAATTTATTTTTACTATATTAAAAAGTGAGATAAATTGAGAATTATTTTTAGACTTATTTATCCTTTATATAGTTTTAAAATTCTAAACTTACACTGATGGTAGCTTATGCTTGATTTATTCTATTATTTTATTAAATTTAAAAATTAGAAAAAAATTGAAAAAAATTAAAAAAAAAAAGGGTTATTTTGAAACTAATTAGATATATGGGGTGTCGCGTCTCTTTGAGATACGCGACACCCCTCCAGGTATGCTTTTTTTTTACTTTTTTATTTTTTTAATAGATTAATAAATTAATAAATTAATGTATTATTATTATTATTATTATATTAAATTAATTTTGTTTAATAATTATGTTTTTTTTTATAAATATTAGTTTTCATTTTTTTTTTTTTTGGAATCCGATGATTAAGTTTCTAAATGATTTTTTTTTTTTAATTTAAAGTTTGCATTTTTTAATATATATCTACATGTTTTGAAGTTTGCATTTTCTTTTTGGTGTCTATATCATTTTTTTAATACAAAACATTACATATTAAATAGAATAGATTTTTCGAAAATTGTACATTAGTTTTACGAATTTTTCGAAAATTGTATATTAGTTTCATGAATTTTTTGATAAAACTTTATATAGTTAAAACATAATTAAATTGCATAAATAGAAAACACGATTACATTTTAAAAACTAACCATCCTTAAACAACTCCAATTCAATTTCAAGTACAGTTAATTTTAAAATCGATAATCAATTCACTAATGAGTTGTCACAAGTATTTCAACAATATCTTTCTCAAGTGAAACATATTTATATTTAAAAAAAATGATTACAAAGCAAATTGAGAGCTTTTATTTCAAATCTATTATTGTTAGAAACAACTATTAACATATTTTAAAACATTTTAACTTCATCTCAATAATTAGATTAGACAAATTCTACAACGACAACTTTCTTTTTTCTTTCTGTTAAGAATAATGACTAGCAATTTTAGTAAACTATATAATTAATTTAGATTAGCGATTCATTGCATTATATTATAAATTCATATATATTTATTTTAAATGCAAGTAAAAATAAGTATTATCTTAAATGGACTAATACAAGTAAAAATCCATATACTTATTTTTAAATTAATTGTACTTGAAATTGAATTGAAGTTGTTTAAGGATGATTAGTTTTAAAAACGTAATTGTGTTTTCTATGTATACATAAATTTAATTATGGTTTAACTATATACAATTTTATCGAAAAATTCGTGAAACTAATATACAATTTTATCGAAAAATTCGTGAAACTAATGTACAATTTTTGAAAAATCTATTTGTAACATCAGTTGAATTAAAGATGTGATATTTTGTATTAAATGATATAGACAACAAAAAGAAAATGCAAACTTTAAAACATGTAAATTACGGATATATATTAAAAAAATGCACTTTAAAATAAATAAAAAATCATTAAGAAATATAATCATCGGGTTCATTATACTAATATTTATTAAAAAAAAAACATAATTATTAAACAAAATTAATTTAATTTAATAATAATAATAATAATAAATTAATTTATTAATTTAATAATGTATTAAAAGAAAAGGAAAAAAAAAAAGCAAACCTGGTGAGAGAAAAGGGTGTCGCGTCTCTCAAAGAGACGCAACACCCCATATATCTAATTAGTTTCAAAAAAAACCTTTTTTTTCTAATTTTTTTCAATTTTTTCTTTAGTTTTCTAAAAAACCCCTTACACTGATGGTAGCTTATGCTTGATTTATTCTATTATTTTATTAAATTTAAAATAATATTTTATATTATAAAATTAAAATGAACCACATCAAAAATAAGAATATTTTTCAAGTGTTAATCTAATTTTTAAAATGAAAAAAAAAGTTTAAAAAGATCTTACAAATTTATTTTTTAAATGGTTTAGGCTCCATGTGAATGTGATAATAGTTTCGTTTTTTGTTTTATGTTTTTGAAATTTATGTTTGTTTCCTCTCAATTTCTTTTACTCAAACAATATTGTTTTTACCATTCTTAAAAAACTATTTGAATTATTAGTTATTTTAAAAACAAAAATAAGTTTTTAAAAACTATTTCTTTTAGTGAGAATGATTTGAGTCATTTTGGAGTCTATGTGGTCGGTCCATTTACAATTGAATGTTATTTATTTATTTATTTTAACCTTTAAAAAAGTGTTATATATATTTGAGTTAAAAAACATGTGAGGTGAGAAAATTCTAACATCTGATCTATTGATCAATGATATATACTAATTAATCAGTTGAGTTGTGTTCAAATTGATAAAATATTATACGAAGCTGTGATGTGATTTGGTGCTTCCGGTCGACTAATTTAAAATAATAGATACATATTAATAATTAATTGATTAAACAAATGACAACTCTCCACTATAATGACCAAGTGGAAGAAGCATTGTACTCATAATTTGATTCAAACTTTGAATGTGTAGATTAGCTTAGAAAACATTTTACAAACTCATAATTAAATTAAAAGTCAAATTGGCTCAACCAAATGCTTGCCAGCCAAGCTAACTCCGCGCCCCACACTGAAATTCTACGGTAAAAACTCAACAAACAAATTCATTTCAATAATAAATGGTAGTTACAAGTTTTATTATTATTTTTTTTTGACCATATGGACTGATTTCGAGTATAAGGTTTATGTCAGTTGAATTATGCACTTGTTGACTATAATTTTGAAATTCTAATAGCATAGTTGAATTGGTTATTATATATATATATATTAGAGGTTTAAATACCACCCACATATTGTTGGACTAAAATAAAGCTTTTGAAGCCTCACATAATTTAAATAAAATATTGTAAAAGTGGCATTTAAAAAGAATTAATTGTAAACATTGCAAAATTAGAAGGCTGGTAAATCGCAGGTAATTAATAAATAATATATACGTCAATTATTCATAACTAGTAATATATGTATTAATAGAGACGCTCACATGAAATAAAAACATATTTATTAGTAGTAGGATGATAGTTATTTTTATTTTTTTAAATATAAGTACTTGTGAGACGTCATAACATCTTGATATATATATTATACATGGAAAAAAAAAATACATATATCTCTTCTCTTCTATGCTCCCCTTTTCAATCATCACTTTTTTAATGTTATCAAAACATATCTACCGATGATAATAGAGTTTTATCACACTATCGAAGTTAACGAAATGTGTCCCGTCTATTTACTCGCAAACAACGGCACCAAAGACTCTCATGGTAGTGGTCTTTTCTATTAGCCTGACGACCTAACAATATTTCTTGTCTCTTTTAACATTTAGATTCAATAAAGAGCTATACGCCACACAAACTCAATAAGAAAAATTCGAAGAGAGATTTTTTCTTTTTAACAACATGTCAAAATGTTACCAATATCAACACATTAGTAGTTAAGTTATATATATATATTATAAAAAATTTACCATTCTTTTTTTATATAAAATAAATAAATAATATATCATAATTCGTACATGCATGTTTAGAATATATTTTATTTTAACAAGTAAAAGAAGCATCGAGGGCAGAGCCTGAAATGCAAGTTGGTGAAAGCCCAAGAAGCTTCCTAACACGCTTCTGTCACTGTCTTCCACCACCGCCTACAAAAACCCCTCCTCCCCCCTTTCTCTTTCTCCATCCGTCGTCTTCGATTTCTTCCATTCCACTAAACCCTAAACTTATCAACAAATCTCGAATCCTTCCCTCTTCTTCCTTCGATCAAATCCCTAATTCTCTGTTTCAGTCATGTGTGGTGGTGCCATTATTGCCGACTTAATCCCTCGCCGCGACGGCCAACGCGTTACCGCTTCCGACATTTGGCCCAACTCCACCTTCTTCGATTTCAACAAATGTCCTTCCGATCGCGATGTACCTCCCGCCAAACGCCCGCTCCGTTCTTCCGGTAAGATTTTGCTTCCGCGTTACTCTCTTCCTTTGTTGATTTGGAGTTAAGACTTTTGGTTTTTTGCTGAAATTTGTGACGGATTGATGTTGCAGAGGCTTCTTGGAGAGATGAGAAGCCGAAGAAGAGGCAGAGGAAGAATCTCTACAGAGGAATTCGTCAGCGGCCTTGGGGAAAATGGGCAGCCGAGATCCGTGACCCGAGGAAGGGGATCCGTGTCTGGCTTGGGACCTTCAATACGGCTGAGGAAGCCGCTCGAGCTTACGATCGAGAAGCTCGGAAGATCCGTGGAAAGAAAGCCAAGGTTAATTTCCCTAACGAAGACGATGAGTATTCGATTCAAGCTCGATGTAATCTCCAGAATGCGAATCCTCAATTTCAGCGTCAATTTAGGGCTAATCTGTATAGCGTTCCTGAAAATTCCGTTTATGGAGAATTCCGCTGCGATCTGAATCAAATCGGTGATTACACGACCAAAGGTTTCAACGGCAGTCGGATGTCGGCGGCGATTGAGGAACAATCCGGCTCTGGATCGGAGGATTCTTATTCTCCACCTCAGGGATCAGGTTTTGGTCAGAATACGAACACTGTGGAGTTCGGTGTGAAAGAGCCGGAGGAGAAGCCGGAGCAGAAGGTTGCCGTGGTTGCCGCGGCGGAGGAAGAGAACGAGGTGCAGAAGCTTTCAGAGGAGCTAATGGCGTATGAGAACTTCATGAAGTTCTACCAGATTCCGTACCTCGACGGCCAGTCGTCGGTGACGAATCCGGCGGAAGAACAAGTGGTGGGCGATCTCTGGAGCTTCGACGACGACCTTCACGGCTCTGTATCGTCTTCTGAATTGTGATGATCCAACGACTTCTCTTGAATTCTTCGTTGAATTCTTGCTCCATCTCATCTGGTTTCCCTCAGTATCTTCTTTCTAAATTGTTGTTTCTTGTTTAATTTCAGAATCTGTTTGTGTAATTTTCAGTTTTCGAACGATGTCAATTTGTTGATATGAAATTTGTTCCTGTACGTTCTTGTTTCTCAATGATCAGGCCATCACTGTAAAGTCCAAAGCAAAGAGGAGATGTAAAAATCCAAGCAAAATATTCCATTGATTCGTTATTCAAATTTATTTAATGATATCAATAATCTTCCATGTAGGTCAAAATTAAACAAGATTAATCCTTCATTACAAAATTAAACACAATTACAATATTCAATACACTTATAATTGGTTATTAACTTTCTTTTAATATTAAAATTAATGAATAAGATGAGAAATAGAATATAAGGTGGACAATTTTCGTTATTGGAGAGAAAATTTTCCTTTTAGACGGGAGAATCTTTTTGGGCATGAGTTATTATTTTTTTTTTTTTAAAAAAAAACATAATTAAATAATAAAATGTTTTTTTAGTACATCAACATTTGGGGTGGAGGATTCAAACCTGATTCAAACCTCTAATCCATGGTCGAGAGTACGTGTCAATCACCGTTGAGCTAAGCTCGCTTTGACAATTAAATAATAAAAATATTAATCTTTTTAGTCGGATTTAATCCATGATGTCGTTTACAAGATAAACATAAAAATGAAGATTTCTTTTACTTACAATGGAGAATAAATATTCGAAGATTGAATCCAATTTTTATAAATCTGGAATACAGATTCAAACCCTTCATCTATGAAAGAGATTAATTAATATTTAGGTATTTTCTTCTTTAAATTTTAAAATCGTGTTTTTTTTCAAAAAAAAAAATAAATAAATAAAATCATGTTGGTCCGATGTGGCAAAAAGGGATCGCCGACGTGGACTATAGGGAGGGGCAATAGAGTAATTAAGAGGGAAAAAGTGTAGAAATTGGAGAATGTTGGATTTTGCATGGCAGACAAGAAAACGTTTTTTTTTTCTAAAAAAAAAAAAGAAATTAAAATTGAGTAATAGAGAAGAAAACTATGGCAAAGTGAAAACGGTGGGCGCTCATAGTGATGGGTCAAAAACTAGTACGTTTGTAGTTGTAGAATTGGCCATTTGTTGTACTTTAGTACTACCACTCCCCTCCCACCGCCATTTTTCCTCTCTACCTTACCATTCAAATAGGAAATAATTAGAACAAAAATTACCATTCAAATAGGAAATAATTAGAAAAAAATTTGGCAGCACACTGGTATATAGAACTACCGTTCGAATGTTGACAATTAGAAAATGTAAAAAAGTTTTCTCTTTTCCTACCTTTTTTCTTTTTTGGTTGTCTAGATATTAATAGGATATACTGGGAGATTTCTATACAATCAAGTATTGTTCATTCAAATATCATATTAGATTTTTTTTTAAAAAAAATCATTTTAGTCCTACTCAAATATCTAAATTTAGTGGACGTTTGGGAGTGATTTTAAAATGGTTAAAATCATTTTTGTTATATTCAAAATCACTCTAAAAAGTTTATTTAGGCCCGTTTGATAACCATTTGAATTTAGAGACTCAAATATCTAAATTTAGTGGATGTTTGGGACTTTTTTTTATTAATATTATAATTTATGAATTGCAGAGAGTCTTCGGTCTTCATACTTGGTGGAGTCTCTCTGAATTCTCTGGTTCTGCTTGAGAGCTTTAAAATTCTGAACTCTTGTCAGAATTTCTGAACCCTTGAAATGGAGGAGAACCCCTCTATTTATGGAGTTCTCGGATGAGCCCTGATGACTTTTGGGCCTAACAATTTGGACTTGGGCTTTATTGGTCCTGGGCTCAACTATTTGGTCTTGGGTATGGTTTATATTTGACCCAAAACCATATGATCCAAATATTTAAAAGACCCAAATCCAATTAATTATTTTTTTAATTAATTGGTCAAATTAATTTATTTGATCAAAATAATTTATTTTTAATTAATTTATCAAATGGACATTTGGCTCTAAAAATTTATAATTGGCCAACTTTATATATATATATATATATATATATATATATAATGGTTTTTTTTCAAAGGATATATAATGCTTTTCATGTAAGTGAATTTCTCCCTAAATACTTTTTATTATGAACTAACAAAAAAAAAAAAAAAAAAATTCTCCCTAAAGGCGGCTCCTACCGAGGGGCTAGGTCCTAGGGGGCAAAATTTTATATGTATAATAGTCTTTTAATGGTCTTTATAATAACATTATTTTATTTTAAAAACTATGACATTTTTAAAATAAATAAATAAACAAACATTTTGGATTTATTTTTTTTTATAAATTTTATATTATTTTTATTTCAAAAAATTAAAAATAATTTTTTAATTAAAAAATAGTCACGTCAACAAATCGTTAAGATTTAACAGAAAAATGGATGGAGGGCCAAAATGAAACGAAATCCAAACCTCAGGGACTAAATTGTCGAGTTTGAAAACTCAAGGACCAAAATGAAACCTAACCCAAATTGTAGGGACCAAAAGTGTATTTTTTTTCCCGGGCAACCAAATAAATGGCTATTTTAAATTAGATGTTTTGAAAAAAGGCCATTCGTGTTTACAATCTGAAAAATGGCCAAAAGCTAATTTTAGTAAATTTTTTGACAATAAAATGGACGGAAATACCCCTGTCCCAAATCTTAATTCATAAATAAATTAAATCAAAATACACTATAAACCAGGGAGAAAATCTAACTTTGTTAGAAATTAATTCAACAGGTAAATCAATAACAAACTTTCAAAATAAAAAAATATAAATCTGGGAACTTAAATTTAAAACAAAAGATTTAAATTCAAGAAAAGATAGGAGAGAACAAAAAACACAATATAATGGAAAAAATAAAATAAAATACACTATAAACAAGGGATAAAATCTAGCTTTGTTACAGATTAATTCAACCGGTAAATCAATAACAAATTTTCAAAATAAAAAAATATAAATCTGGGAACTTAAATTTAAAACAAAAGATTTAAATTCAAATCAGAGAGAAAAAATAGAAGAGAACAAAAAACACAGTATATTGGAAAAAATAAAGAACGGGCCTGTTGCAACTAGGATTCATATGCAAAATAAAGAAATGGAAGAACAACCTCAACCTCATGCCTATTTTAAAATGCCAGTAATATTTATCATTTGACATCTATCATTTTGATTTGCACCTAAAACATCAAATCAAAATA
Source organism: Luffa aegyptiaca (assembly GCA_017139565.1). Classification (NCBI taxonomy): domain Eukaryota; kingdom Viridiplantae; phylum Streptophyta; class Magnoliopsida; order Cucurbitales; family Cucurbitaceae; genus Luffa; species Luffa aegyptiaca. The sequence continues at coordinate 4,143,882 of CM029396.1, forward strand.
AAGTTTAATTTGAAAACAATAATACCACTGTAGATGAAAATGAATTTAAAAAAATTTAGATGAAAATGAATCTCAGTTGCATTTGGCATCCATCACCTGATTTTTTTCGCATCCTGTTTCAAAAAAGAAAAAAAGAAAAGGATCAAACTCTTCACATTCTTCTTGGAAAACCCTCCTTCGAAAACCCCACTCCAAACCAAAAAATGAGCGTTTGTTGAAAAAAAAAAACAAAACCGATTGAGCTTCTTCTTCGAAACCCTTTTTCGAAAACCCATCAATCTCCTTCAAGCTTCAATCGATTCTTCTCCGCAAATAAACTCATTCTCCTTCAAGTTTCTTCTCCTAACCCGATTCTCAAACCCCTCTACAGATTTACACTGTATTTACACAGACATTCAAACCCCTCGACAGATTTACATTGTATTTACACAGATATTCGAGGGAACATTCAGAAGCTCGAAGAGGTTGTGTCGACATTCCAGGGTATGCATGCTTCGATTCTCTTCTAACTTTTTGGTTTATATAGATATAAACTATTTTTTCCTTACAAATAGGACAATTTAACCGAAGCTAGGACCACCATTTTAATAAGAAAATGAAGAGAGAGAATTGATGTTGTAAATTCTGAAAAACCAAAGCCAAAAAATGTATATTTTGGGAAGACAAAGAGGATTGATTTTGTAACTATCATTCCTTGATTCATGGAATTGGAGGTTACAGATTTTCATTTTTTTTTTAAATATCATCAGATAAGACTGCACAAATATAGGAGAGACGTGTGGAATGACTCAAGGGTAAAAATGGAAGTTCCAATCCCACGAAAATAGCTTAGAAACCTGGTTTGGCCATTTTTCATTAAAAAATCCGGTTTGGCCATTTTTCAGAAATACCCTGTAATTTTTTACATTTCTAAGGATATCCCAAATCTTATAACAATACTTCGTCACACTCTCCTCTACTTGTGGGCTTGAAGATTTGTAGAAGGCCCAACAAGTGAAAATCAATATTAATTGGAGAGGAAACTCATGTACAATTTCACAGCAACAAAAGTTCATTAAAATAAAATGTTTCACAACAACTTTGGTGCAATGTGAATTAAAGAAAAAAAAAAGAAATATTCAATTATGTGCTTTGAAGGCGGTTCAAACAGAAAGTAATCGAAAGCCTGCATTGCAATATTTATGCAAGTTTGATGTTAAAATTTATATAACATGCAAGTTTGAAGTTTAATTTGATGAAATTGAAAGTTAAGGTTAAAATTGATATAACTTACTAAATTTGGGGTTCAATTTGATGAATTTAAAAATTCAAAACTAAAATTTCTTAACCGACTAAGTTTATAGTAACAAATGATATTTTTCCTAAGAATGTTATATATTGTCACTCCAACCCTCAAAATATTTTTTTTTAGGTCCACCCCTACTTCATCCCTTTCTCTTAAGTTTTCATAGTATTACAAGTTATTGACTTATTGTGGATATCATTGGTCAAAATAATAATTCGTATATGACTTCATTTTAAAAGAAATTAGAAAAATTCAATAGACATTATTGGTTGCATTAGAAAACAAAATTAATCTTAGCCCATTTTCCATTTTTCAATCAAACTATTGCTTCCAAACTTGACTTGAGAATTTGTACTTTTCATTTTTTTTTAGCATATAGCCTAACAAATGTAAATGATGTGTATTCGAATCTTTAAACAATTGAGCCAAAGTGAGTTTAGCTCAGCGTTAATTGGCATATACCCTCGACCAAGAGATCAGAGGTTCGAATCTCTCCACCCCCAAATGTTGATGTACTCAAAAAAAAAAAAAAAAATCTTTTAACAATTGAAAGATATTCTAAAAAATAACCTTTTGAGTTTTAACAATATGATTTGAATTTCTAATTTTGTAAGAATTTATTATATCTTTTAACCAATTAAACCTTATGTTAAGGTTGACTACCAATAACTTAACTATTAAGCCAAAGTCATACCTGTGTTGGTTTTATTTTTAAACTTGAGCAACTTACCATACTCCTATGCTATTCAAATTTAAATGTCCAAATCTTATATATATATAGAAAATACCTTTTTAGTCTCTCAGTTTTGAGAAATAGGTACGTTTGGGCCAAAGCGAGCTTAGCTCTGCGGTAATTGGCATGTACTCTCGACCATGAGGTCAGAGGTTCGAATCCCCCCATCCCCAAATGTTGATGTACTAAAAAAAAAAAAAAAAAATAGGTACGTTTGGTCTCCGACTTTTCAAAATAGACATTTTTAGTCAATGAGTTTTGAGAAATAGGTTTAAAAGGTCCCTAAGTTTTCAAAATGGACCTCTTTAGTCCCTGAGCTTTGAGAAATATGTTTAAAATGTTCCTCATATTATATTTTCAAAATTTTTAAATTAATTTTTTGATTTTTTAATTTTAAAAACCATTCAATATTAAAAAAATAATTAAAAATATTAATTTAAAAAAGTTGAAAAAATAATATGAGGGACCCTTTAAAGTTTTAAACCTATTTCTTAAAACTCAAGGACTACATAAGTCAATTTTGAAAACTTACGGACCTTTTAAACCTATTTCTCAAAACTTAAGGATTAAAAATGTCTATTTTAAAAATTCAAGGACCAAAAAGTATTTTTTCCCCACACACACGTGGAAGTGTCAACAAGAACATGACTCAATTGACATAAAGCTTGTACTCCGACCAAGAGGTCAAAGGTTCAATCCCCCACCCCTATATCTTGTCAAGAAATTATGTCAATTATGTCGTGCTCTTGTTTGCCACCCAAAAATAGTTTTTCTACTGTTTAGTTTTTATAAGTTTCATATTTTAGTCCTGATATAACAAAAAGTCCATCCTCATTGCTTAAAAAAAAATGTAGTTTTCATCGCTATTTATAAAATCCAAACATAAATTTTATTTGCAATGAATTTTTTTTAACAAAGTCTTTGACAATATTTCAAGAAATTTATTGAGTATAATGTTGTGTTGTGATGAAAAAAAATGTAAAAATAAATAAATTAATAAACTTATGCAAAAGGTTAGTATTATTATTATTTTACAATTACACGTGGGGATGGAGTTTCGAACCACATACCTCTTGATCATTAGTACAATTTTTATGTTAGTTGAGCTATATTCGTGTTAGCGCTTATGCAAAAGGTTATCTCTTAAAATACAAGTATTAATGGATATTATTTTATTCTAAAAAAAGTATTAAAGGAGACATCTTGAAAGTACACTTTGAAAGTACAATTGTTAAAATAAATAAAAATCAAAAGTAAATATATCAAAATGAACAAGAAATGGAAAAAATATGAATTATTTATAGAATTTAATTATTTAAACGGGTAAATAATAACAGTCCAATTTTGAATCAGTCCCTTGTTTAAAAAAAAAAAACCATACTGTAAGGCTGGTAAGTATTATAAATACGAGTTGTGTTTTAATTAGTTAAACTCGAAAAAAAAAAAAAAAAAACTCGTTTCTAATAAATGTGTGAAGTTTTGTAATTATATTTATTTAGTTTTTATTCTTTTAAAAAGTTTCTAATAGATTTTTTAAACAAGAGCGTAGCTCAATTGACAGAACAAAACTTGCCTGCATATCGGTATGTAACGACCTCCCTACATATCTCATTAAAATCTTGACAAGTAAGAAAGAGGAAGGGAGAAAATGAGAATTTTTTGTTATCTCTCTTAGTTGTCAACGTTTTAATGGTGGTATGCAGGGAGATCCCTACATACCGAGCAGGCAAGTTTTTTTCCAATTGACATAAAGTTGTACTGATAACCACAAGGTCTGTGGTTCGAATCCCCTCCCCACATATTGTCAAAAAAAAAAAAAAACTTTCAATTATGTAAATTCTCAAATTCTAATACTATTCTTAAAAAAAAAATCCATTACCAAACCCGTAATTAATTATTTTTTTGTTCTTAATGAATAAGATACACAAGCAAATCTTCTCAAAAAAAAAAAAAAAAAAAAAAATACACAAGCAAAATCATTTGAAAAATCAAGGCCTCGGAACGAAATAAGCCCAATCCATGAGGTCCATTTAAGTAAAAGCCCATAACAGTATTTCAGATCCGCAATGGAAATTTTAAGGGCCGTTGAGAAGCCCAAAACATGTCCAGTGATCAAAAACCCTAACCCTAGGGCAAAAGCCGCACCAGTGTTCGTATATAAATAGCGCAAGAATCAGTCGCGCGATTCTCTGGAATTGCAGCTGCACAGAGGAGGTTTAGAGAAATGGTTTCGCTCAAGCTTCAGAAGCGGCTTGCCGCTAGTGTTCTCAAGTGCGGCAGAGGCAAGGTCTGGCTGGATCCTAATGAAGTCAATGAAATCTCCATGGCGAATTCTCGTACGTTCTGTTTTCTCTGTATCGTTTGTGTGTTTTCTTTGATTCTTTTCTTCTTTGGGTCTTGTTGGGTTTTGAATTTGATCTGGTTGTTTATTGAGTTGCTTTTGGTTGCGGGAGATGTCGTAGGGAGTTTGTTGCTTTAAATTGAATAGTATTTGCAATCTGTCGAGTTGGGTTTTAATTTTGATCTGCTTGATTGGGGTATTACGATTCGTTAAGGACCTTGTTTGAACTTTGTTGGTTTGGTAGAATTCTTTAATGTCGAACATATGGTCTTTGAGATTTATTTCGCTTGTTTATTCTATTTTTTTGCCGAATGTTTTAGTCTAAATTGTGAAAATATCAAATATTGCGACTTTTATTTCAGTTTATGTGCTCTGTTTTTTTGTCTGGTTGATTGAAGAAGAGGTTGTGTTGATTGCAGGCCAAAACATTAGGAAGTTGGTGAAAGATGGTTTCATTATCAGGAAACCAACAAAGATTCACTCTCGTTCCCGTGCTCGCCGAATGAAGGAGGCCAAGAGGAAGGGACGTCACTCAGGATATGGTATTTTTCTTCGAGTTCTGCTATTTTTTGTTAATGGTGAAGAATGGTCGCCCGCGCCATATTCAGGCCGAGTGCTGGTCTTGTGTCCAGGGCATTGACGCTTTGTAAATTGATGTGGTAGTTGATTTTAGGGTCTTTATGTAGAGAAAAAGTATAAAACTACAAATATAAACGCTTTACAAGCCAGAAGAACAAAGGGCATATAATAATTATCATATTTTACTTGGAGTTGCGTAAGAAGATGTGAGCAATGATGTCCAGGTGATGGTCTGTTTTTTTTTTTTTTTTTTCTTTTTAACAAACTTGCTTATGCTTTGGTTCACTTGACTTTATATTGCAGCTGCTAAATGTTATTTCATTGGGTAAATTAAATTTACCATTTGATATTGAAGTTTTCTTAAAATTGTGTCTTTCACCTAGGAAACGAATACTTCTATTTTAAATTTTGACTAGCATAGAATGATCATGCTTAGTGTTCAAATGTGTTGGAAAATGGAATGTTAGTTGAGTCAGTGTCTGTGCTGTCTTCATGCTACTTAGTTTACCTAATAGTAATAGGTGATTAATTTATGTAATCTTTATTACATGCATAATGTATCTCGAGTTTTAATAGTAATGAAGCAAGAAGTACTTGAATGTCATATTATCATTAATTTTTTCATTGAAGTGCTTTCATGGTTACTTTGTCACTAATTATGTTTGTTGCATTTAGGTAAGCGTAAGGGTACCAGGGAGGCTAGACTGCCCACCAAGATCCTCTGGATGAGGAGGATGCGTGTTCTGAGGAGATTACTCCGCAAGTACAGGGAGTCCAAAAAGATTGACAAACACATGTACCACGACATGTACATGAAGGTGAAGGGTAATGTTTTCAAGAACAAACGTGTGCTCATGGAGAGCATCCACAAATCAAAGGCTGAGAAGGAAAGAGAGAAGACGTTGTCCGATCAATTCGAGGCAAAGAGAGCAAAGAACAAGGCCAGCAGGGAAAGAAAGATTGCCAGAAGAGAGGAACGGTTGGCTCAGGTATCCAATCAATTCATTTTTATAAGCAAAATTGTTCCTCAATATTTATCATTTAGCCCTTTTCTAGTATTAGCTTTGAAGTCAGATATTGACTTGGTCTTGTCATTTAGGGACCTGGAGAAAAACCAGCAGCTGCTGCCCCAGTTGCTGCATCTCAAGCTACTCAGTAAGTATTTAACAGTTAAAGAATCTATTTGTGTTAATCAGATAGCTGATTTATATAACGAACCCTACCTTGTTCTTCTTGCAGGGTATCAAAAAAAGCAAAGAAGTGAAGTTCTGATCGTTCGTAGATCCTCAACTACTGTACTGGTTTTGACCACTTTTGTCGTTTTTCTTGTTTTGGACAATTTTCCTTGTTATCAAAATCCCAGACGAATAGAGATTTACATCTATAATTTTTCTAATTTATCAATCGTTTCATCTTTGGGTTCTTTTTATTTGAATTCCTTGTTAGAACTATTTCACATGAGTGAGAAATATCTGATGTCTGAATCCCTCGCATCCATAAACAAAATTCACGACCTTCGAAATTGAAATTGGTTGCTGGTTTGTTTTTGAAGGGTTCTATTCTTTGGCGGTAGAGACAGAAGAAATAGTTTTGAATCTCCGAGTTCTATACTGTTCTTTATCCAATACTTCTGCTAATATTTCCTGGCGAACCTTGCTTATTTAGCACGATCTTCGATGATTAAAGAACAAATTACTCCTACAAGTTATGTTTAGAAGCAAGTTTACCAGGGCGCTAGCTGTTTATTATCAGAGTTGAGGCTAGGAGGAAAGTTTCTGTATAGTTTAGTTCAATCTTTTTGATGAATCTAAAGACTATCCTATTTAAATTCTATACACTTTCCAGTTTAAGCGATTGATGAACATCACTTGCAATCTTAACAATAACAGATGCAATTCAAACTCACCAAGGTCTTTTTGGATAAAGGAACTCTCCCAAGCATTTATAGGCGACATAGACTAGGGTTTAGAGGAAGGAAATGGTTCAAACTATGGTGGTTGGAAATGAGAGAGGGTTGTGGCTTTAACCCAACAGCGCTCAAAATTTGTCATCTTCAGTTGGAATGGCTTGTTATGAATTTGATCTCTTCCAAATTTGGTAGGCTTCAGCTTCCTATCCTCTGGTGATCTCCCTCACTTTTCATTGTTACTTGATGGTGTGTTGAGTTGAGATCATTGATTATGGGGATTGGGGAGCACTCATTGACCTCAGCCCATCTTTTATCTCTCTTTATCGCAACAAACTGAGAGGTCCACTCCCAGGAAACATAGGTAAGCTTCTCAAACTTTTACAACTTCTGGTTTGCATGATGATAATTGGCTGTCTGGTTCCCTCCCAGCAACTCTCTGCACTCTTACAATTGTATCCCACAAAAAAAACACAATATTGCTATTATTGCACGGGAAAATGGCTAACCTCTTGATCGCATATGTATACAAGTATGTTGAATTCTTCTATTAATGAATGAAGAGGTGATCTTAGATACCCATCTCTCTTTTTTCCACAAATAGGGAATTTTGGGAATATAATTATCACTAAGATTACCATTGGGATTAGTTGAGTGAACAGCAACACATTATTATTAAGTTCATTTACAAATCATCAAATTAATCTTTTTTTCCTTTTTGACGTGTTCAAGAGTTCTGTACAATCTCCTTGAGAGGTTAAATTCGAAATTCACTTAGATGTATACATGATTAAAGTTGTGTACAATAATGATTTTCATATGCAACATTAGTGTTATATCACTACTTTTAACTGTAAGATGGCAACAAATGAGTTGGCTCAAATGCCTATTGATTAATGTTATATCGTTCCGTTTGAATGAAAAAAGAAGGCTCAATCGTCAAAGAGCCAATAATGGCCGTACACAAGAACCAATGTCTCAAATACATTATTAATTACTTCCGCTAAGAAAATCTTTTGAAAGTAGAAGAGGAATGACCACAATTTCCTCTTCTCTGTGGTCTCTTTTTATTATCCAGTTCAATCCTCATAAAAATGGATTTCTTCTTCCTCCCAAGGGAAAATGAGAGTACCTATAAAAATGATTTTGATGAAACAATGATCCAATCACAGAAGAAGCTTTAGCTTTTATCAATCAGATGGACCAATCATTTTCTCAGGCACCACATATTTATCGAAATCTTCCTCGCTTAGAACTCCAAGCTTCAATGCAGCTTCCTGCATAATCGTAAGGCAATAAAATTCAAGTTTGAATCCTAATTTTGGTCTATGTATTCTCATATTTATTCCATTTCGGTCTCCAATTTTTCAAATGTTTTGTGTCCTTTTAACTAACGTTAAAAACTATTTCAATCCTTGCTAATTTTTCTTTAATCATACGTCTGAAGACTTGACACTAAAACCAACAATATCTGACTTCAAACACTTGTTAGGTAGACATCTTATTCACCTATATCATCTATAAGTTAAAAACGATTTATTTGAAATTAGTGACATGATGGTGAAATAAGATTTGAATCTAAAATATAAATACGATTCATACCTTCAAAGTGGAACCTTCCTTGTGAGCTGTCTTTGCAACTGCAGCAGCATTGTCGTAACCAATTTTCTGGAGACAATATGCAGGGACATATTATTAAACAAAGTACCAAGCCTATGGAAAATGAGAGCTTTCTAGTTGACGAATACTTACAGGATTCAAAGCTGTGACAAGCATCAATGACTGCAATGTGGTCGAATTTACGTGCAGAAATAACAACAAGAATCATCAGCCGAAACCTTGTATGCAAACAGTGAAGTATAGAAGTATTTTTCAAATATTAATATAAAACTACCTCACGGAGTAATTTCGAAATTCTTTCCTTGTTAGCTTGAATTCCCCTCACACAGTTCTTTTCAAATGAAGCAGAAGCATCCCCTAATAATCTCAATGACTGCCAATAAAAAGAGCCAGCATTGGAGATGAAGGTTTTGATGAATCCAGAAGTTTTTTTTCCAACTCTCTCTCTCACTTTCTCTCCACATATATATATAATATATAGACACACGTCATTTGAAGACCAAAAACAGGTCGACAATATGATATGAATCTCATAGCAGACGGTGGAGAGATAATAATAGAACTTACATGCAAAAGAGCATTGGCGATCATTGGTTTAAATACATTAAGTTCAAAGTGACCATTCGACCCACCAACAGTTACTGCCACATGGTTTCCCATGACCTGTAAAACAAGAAGAATTTTCATATCATCCTTCAAGTTCTAGAATGACAATATATACATATATGAAACTAATCACTGAGAATCTGAATATGCGTAGGCTTATTGACCAAACTTTTTTGGGGGTACAAAACGAAACTAACATAATGAGTCGGGTGATTGGATCTATACTATCTAATTCCTCTTTCAGCACCCCATAATAAACTATGCTAGAAAGTAGAAAGTACTTTACCTGAGCACAGACCATAGTGAGAGCCTCGCATTGAGTAGGGTTCACCTTCCCCTGAAACCAAAAAAATTGTTTAGGTTACACAAGCCCAGACATACATGCACACGTCCCCAAATACAGAGAGAGAGAGAGTAGTATTACTGGCATAATACTACTGCCAGGCTCATTTTCGGGAAGAATAAGTTCTCCAAGACCACAACGTGGACCACTGTATACATGAAATGAAGGGGAAAATATTAGCTAGAGAACTATAAAAAATAAAGAGACAAGATTCACAAAATTAATGCATATAAACCTTCCCAACAGGCGTATGTCATTGGCAATCTTCATCAAAGAAGTAGCAACTGTGTTAAGAGCCCCACTGGTTTCAACAAAGGCATCGTGTGCAGCCTGGTAAGAAACAAAACATTTTAGCATAAAAAAGTGGTTCCAAGCGTGAAAGTATGCAACACCAAGCTGTGGAATAAAAATTAAAAGAGAGTGGAGATGATTCTCATTCAATGACTAACCAAGGCTTCAAACTTGTTTTCTGCTGTCACAAAAGGCAATTTTGTTTCTTCAGCTACTGCTGCAGCTATCTTCACATCAAATCTGAACAACAGACAGCGCCAATCTCAAAATAATAACATGTGTTCATCATTCTGATCGTCAAGTACAATATCCGAAAACTAGATTACTTTTCTTATTCAAACTAATTCTGAAGAAAATATACCCTTTCTTTGTGTTCAATCCAGTTCCAACAGCAGTTCCACCTTGGGCAAGCTGCACAAATGGGATTCTGAAGTGTTAAAACATAAATAGCCAAAAGAACCGACAAAATACCTGGAAACGTTACACATGTTGTGACCTGATACATTCGAGGTAGAGTGCACAAGACTCTGTCAATACCATACTTCACCTGTAGTCCAAGTGCACACCAATCAGAAAATTATTCATATGCATCATACCCTCTTTCTTCTTTTCAATAGACATTAGGAACCCAAAACTTCCACAAGCACAAAGAGAGAGGGCATACTTGTGTGGTATAGCCACTGAACTCCTGCCCAAGAGTTAATGGTGTTGCGTCTTGAGTGTGAGTGCGCCCAATCTTAACAATATCTTTGAATTCTATAGACTGTTTGGATCATAACAGAGTAATATAAGGAATTACAAACTTATGAAAGTGCAAATGGAAAATAGAATGCAAGGTACGAGCTGGGAGTGTAAATAAACACATATATTACTACCACACAACTCAGTTAAAAAATGCTGAATCTAACAGGTGGTACAATAGATCCAAACCATGTTAAGATCTCCTGATGTTTTCCGATTTTTACACATTTAGCTTAGTCCATGCAATCAAACAAACATGTCCTAACATTACGACTCAAAGAGGTTTGTGTAAATAACTTAAGCTCGGATCATCGACAGCATGTGAAGGTGCAAATAATAACATTGAAATTCTGGGAAACATAGCTCTCCTAAATATCAAACCTTTGAGTATAGTGATGAATGTAAAGTTTTCAATTTTGGTACGAATCTGGAATTAATTTCTGTTGCAGCTGCTATGTGCATTACCTATAAAAGGAAAACAGTAGAAATCAGAAGTGTGGAGAAAAAAATCCTGTCAGTTAAGACAATGAGAGTAGTTTTTTCATGGTCTAAATAGTAAAATATAAAGTTTGGCTATTGAAATTGCAATGGAAAAATGAAGAAGCTTGGCCACGGAAAACTGCTGAAGTTTATCGGTTAGTTACAAAAACAGAGTTAGAATTGAATAGCAATAGACAAAATAACTTAAGAAAGGAAAAGCTCACAGTTGGGAATGTATCATTAGAAGATTGTGACCGGTTAACATGGTCATTCGGATGAACAAACTTCTCACCACGTTTATGACCAAGGATCTCAGATGCTCTGTTAGCAATGACCTGCCACAGGAATAAGATGTTCAGTAATTGTAAAGAGTAGAGGTCCGTATTTTCTACCATTTGAGTCATCAACTAACAAAATATACCCTAAGAGACATTCTAAGAAAATTACTTAATAGACTGCCCTATGTTCTGCTATCATGTGCAGATAACATTCTTATGGGACAGTTCAAATATTAAGGAAGACAATATATATTTTATGGAGGAAATGCTTTTCTTATACAAGAGATTATACTTAAAGAAAACTAGGTGAATTTGACTCAACGTAGGAAAGGGAGGTGGGGAAAGAAGAATGTTGTCATCTTACAGCATCTTAAATTCAACCATCAATAACCACTAGTTTCAAAGCTGCCTACTTCGTGTTACATGGTACTATAAACTCTACTAGCCATGGAGTTCAGGGGAAATTTGATCTGGACATTGCCAGAGATTCAAGCTACTGACTGAAGCTAATTATCCATGGGAGGCAAATCTCTCCCTCCGGACTGGAGGATCATAGGGGATTCAATACCATCTGTCATCATGTCTGCCGCTTGTAAGAACCCATACATAATATAGAAGCAGCGACTTAGCCTTTCATGCTTCCTTGGATAATTTCCATAGTAACCAGACAACACGATCAAAGAAAGAGATAGACGCCAAATAATAAAATATGCGAAGTACGTACGTTTGCAATACGATACTTAATAAATAAACCTTCGCTCTCAACACCTGACGATCAAAATAAAACAGAGTTGTCCTAACCTCATTCGCATTCATGTTACTCTGAGTGCCACTTCCAGTTTGCCATACAACTAGTGGAAAATGATCGTTCAACTTTCCCTCAGCTACTTCTTGGGCTGCTTGCATTATGGCTTTCCCAATGGTCGGATCAAGACCGTATTCCATGTTTACCTACAAAAACATTCTCACGATGAACAGTAGAACCATTTCCAAAACCGTATTCCATTCCATGTTTATCTCAATCGTAAAACACGAACTGTAGCACAAAGAATCAAACATCAAACTACGCCTAATTTGAAAACGAATGAACCTTGGCAGCACACTTTTTAAGTACGCCAAAGGCGCGAATAATAGGTTCAGGCATTCGCTCACGGTCTCCTCCGATCTCAAAGTTCTGCAACGATCTCTGCGTTTGAGCTCCCCACAATCTAAAAGGCAAACAACACAGTTCATGAAAACTCATTTCGCTTCACTTATCACAGTTTCCTCCGGAAAAATTAAACACAGAGCAATTAATACTCAAGTAAATCCAAAAAGCAGATGAACGAGAGAGACGAACCTGTCGGAGGGAACGTTGATCGGTCCAAACGTATCTCTTTCCTCGCGAAAAGCCGTGGAGTAAGATCTGAAAGACGTAGAAGCACAGCGCGCGAATCCAAACAGGTGCGAAGGCGAAGATCGCCGGGACAGAACATAGAGGGCCGCCATTCTTCTGAGCTAGAAGCGGATATCAGTTCGGGGAAGAAGAATGAGAGAGTGGTGTTGAAGAAGAGGAAAGCGAGTGACAATGGAGGTTGGGAAGGTGGAATCCTCGATGGAAGGAACGGCCGGAGATAAGGCGGCGGAGAAATGGCGGGTGACGTCAGAGGATCAGAGGTGTTGAGAGAGAATACGGCGATTTATTTTGACGAAACAAATGTTTGGAAAGTGAAAGTGGAAGTGGCTTTCATGGCTGCGGCTGCCTGAGATCGGACTTTTCTTCCTTTAGGCCCAATTGTGACGGCCCACCAAAGCGCCTAACTGATTTTTATTTTTTTTATTATTTTTTTTATTTCGACTCGTGTGGACGTGAGATTTAAACATTTGACCTCTTGATCAAGATAAGATACCAATTACCACTAAACTTTGCTCATCTTGGCAAAGGATCAAACCTTCGATCTTGAAAAGTAATATGTGATTTTATACATTAAGTTATGCTCAGACTTGCTAGATGTCAACTAAGCCAATCGTTTGAGACTCTGACTTTATAAGAAGAGAGTGTTTGATATGGTTGGAATAATATTACTAACTTGCTTTTATTTTAAGGTTTGATTATAATAATAATTATTTAGAGCTGAGGTAGAAATAACATTATAAAAGCTTTCCATTAAAGAAATGATTTTTTTTTAGTTGCCAACCTGAGCATAACTTAACATGTTAAGACTACTCAGCTATGAAGTTAGATCTTCGAATCAGCCCCTAAGTTTTAGAAAATTATAATTTGCATTCTTGAAGTGTCAATTTCAATTCTAATACGTCAATATTGTTAATATTATTGGTTGAATGCCTGAAATGGTACAATAATAAAATGTGTGATGATAGGTCAACTAAATAAATTTTACTGGAATAAAATGTGTGATTAGAGGTCAACTAAATAAAATAAGAATGGATGAAACAAAAAAATCTAACTTGTAATAAATTTCACTGGTTCGTCTATCATAACTTCTTACGGAATGTTTGAACTGAGGAGTTGGAGTTATGAGATATAGAGTTGTTTTGTCGGAAAATTTCTAGTACTACTTTCCATACTACCTCCATTCATTGTTTATCATTAAAGAAACATTTAAAAATGATGTGGACCCCATGAAATAAAATATTATATAATTAAATGATCATTAAATGACGTGTCAATTGTTTTGTCCTAGAAATTGGAATATGAGTTAATAAATTTGTGGTACCCACAATAAAGTATTATAATTGGTTAATAAATTTGTAGACCTCGCAATTGGATGCTGTATGTCCTTAGGCTAACAAGGAGGTGTGTGTTGTAAGTTGTAACACTCCTCAATCAGACACCATTTTTGTGATGTCAAACAAACAATCCCCTTTAAAATCAAGCAACAAGAACAGCAAGGTTGTGGAGCTGTTAACACAGTTTCTGTCATTAAAAGAGACCAGATGATAAAACCAATACAAAGCAACTGAAATTATTGCTTTTTTTTTTTTCACTATTACAATAATTAATTACAACAATTAAAAAAGAAGAAAAGAAAAGAAAAATAAAGTGGAAAGACATGTAAAAACACCTTTCTCTTTTCAACATGGCAATAACAAAAAAGCTCAAAAAGGAAATCAACACTCCCTCACGTTGTTAAAGAATCAAAAAATGAAAAGAAAAAAAATTACTGTTTTCTATTTCCAGTTCTGCGTTTGTTATCAGCAGAAGCAGGTTGTCTCCCATTTCTGTGCAGTGGGAGGGCAACCCCATTTGATGATATCTTCTGTGAAGGAGAAGGGCCCATTGAAGAACTGAAGTTCTTGCTGCAGATATCAACAGATTTAACAACTCCATCAAAAGAAGCCACAATAGATAGACTTTGTAGTTAAAACTATGCATAAAGAAGCAGCATATATAGATTAAGTATAGTTTTGTTACCTTAATTCTGGGCTCTTTACTGGCTTTCCACCATTCGGCTTCTTAGTTTTCGATCTGATTCCGTTGCCTATACTCGTAAGTTTGGAGTGGTTAAATTGCCAGAGCAAATCTGGCTCGGAAGAGTCGCTTGTTCCAGCGTCGAGATCGTCTATATCATCAATGCCAGCCATGTTGAATCGGTTGGCTCCAGTTAACATCATACCATATCCTTGTTCTGCATATAGTTTGGAGGAGTCTTGAAGATATTTCTGGTAGAAGACGTCATTTAGGTGACCATTTTCTGCCTCCCAGCACCCCAATGGGTTCTCGACTTGGTTCACGTCTTGCTTGTTCACCATTACTTTGTCAACCCATTCGCCTGAGACCGTGTCTTTATCGTCCTCCCCGTAGTTCAGGCAAGGGCTACTGACGGGTGGCCATGGAGGTGAATTGGCCAACAGCTCATCCATGTCAAAGCTTTGCCTCTTCTGTCTTATTGCAGAGTTATTATGAAGCTGGAGCATTGATGTTGAGGTAAAATTTCAAGTTAGAGTAATGTAAACCAAATAAATAGACAATTTACTGGGGAAAGAGACTTTTGAAAGAACTAATACCTTTAGCTATTGTTCATTAATGACAAACAGAATGTAATGAAATCACAATGGCTATGTTAACTATTTTGAATAAATGCCTAATTCGATAGGGAAAAGAAATACCTCGATGTTGCCTACATCGCCCATAGGCTGACGGCGGATAGTATGTTCAACCAACACATCTACGTCCTGACTTTTAGGCTGGCAAGGTGACAACTCAGTAGCTTTTGTCTTGAATTTCTCAGAGTTCCCAGAAGCATGATGTTGAACATGTTGTGGTGCCCCCTCTTTCCTTGCAAGTGCTGCCTTTAAACTTGCAATCTGACATGAAGTAAAGTTTCCACTTGATGAGTATTAATAGAAAGCTTGTAAGAAGATGCTTGAGATTAACTGAGACCAAATGTGAATACCTGCTCTTTGAGCTCTTTAACATCTGAAGTATCCTTGTTCACTCGAGCAGCACCGAGTTCAACCGTGGCAACTCTCTCTGCAAATTTAAGTGTGCTTAATGTCTCTCCAACAGCATCAGGTTCTGGGCTTATGTGAACAAACATCAATGTCTTCGCTTGCCCACCTAAAAAGATACAAATAGGTTTCAAATTGTTAGTCAATCTAGGAGGGATATCGAGCGTGGATCGATAGCTATAGTATGTATACTTTCAGCTTACCAAGTGAATCTTGAAGAAGTTGTGTCAATTTGCTATTTCTGTAAGGGACATGGGGATTCTTCTGGGCAAGAGAAGCAATCACATCACCTAGAGCAGAAAGAGATTTGTTGATATGCTGTGCCTCTTTCAGTCTATCTCCAGTCACCTCAGACTTATCAACTCTCTCACTTCCTGCCAAATCAACAAGATGCATACAGCCACGGAGAACGGCTCCGGACGTCAAATCTCTTCCTTGAACATGAACCGTCAAGCAACTACAAAATGATTCACATTGAAGTTAGCCTGGTGCCTGGTGAAGCCATACACATTCTCAACATCACAAGATATACGAATTACTTACCTATGGGAACGGCTACTACGGTCATTTAGAGCCGTCGCCCCAACGGCACGATTCCTTTGCCCAAGGTTCATTAGATTAATGACATCCGAAGTTGATGATACCCTTACAAGGTTAGCATCTGGTACACTAAGTCCATTTTGAGAACTATTGCGGATTTCTAATGTAAAAATAGTTAAGGAAAGCATTTGATAGAAAGCACCATAAAAGCATTACTTATGTGCATCTCCATACAACTTGCAATTGATAAATTTGTCAGCCATCCCCTACTTTTATGGACAGAATGCTAGGATGCAAATATTTAACTTATGACTACAAACTCAAGGATAAACAAGATCAACTATGAAGGATATCTTTTATTAGTTCCATCAGTGACAAGGAGATCCCGGACTTGCTCATTATAAATCTCAATCATCTGAACAGAGACATCATAACGATAGGTTTCCTTTCTTTGATCTGCTATAAGGAACAAATCTCCCAATGCTCTATAATTTACTCCTTGACTCTTCTCTGTTAGCTCTTTTGGCCCAGTCTTGACATGAGACAATGAAAGAAATGAGCACAGATCTGACTTTTACATACTCTTTCTTTTTAGAGGTAAACTTTAAATGCTTGATACATACCATAGTAAAAGTTTTCCCTGATCCTGTTTGTCCATATGCAAAAATGCAAACATTGTATCCATCAAGAACAGACCGAATGAGTGGCTGCATATCAGCAAATACCTCCACTGCAATAGAATGAGAACAGATGGTCAAAACTAAGCGTTAAAAAGAACCATACCCCTTCATCAAATTTGAATTTCATCAACCTTGTGTAGCAGATGGACCAAATACTTTATTGAAGCTGAAGGATCTCTGTCCCTTCCCATGCTTTGAGGGGGCGTTAACAGTAATATTTCCATCTTCTATGTGATCCACGACACTCAAATAATTTGATTGACCAGACAAAAAGGGTCTAACTCGGCAGTAAACTCTTATGCTACCTGGTCATCATAAGACCAAAACATTTATAAGCTTCAAGATGAAATGCTTAGAAAATTCAAGCTTATAAGACCAGTGATTTAAATTACCCTTGAGATCCTGCACTTGGTTGTATAGCTTACGGTTTTCCTCGAGAACTTTATGATATCCAGATGCAGCATGAGCAAGACTATGTACATGCATACCTACATTTAAAAAAAAAGGGATGCCAAAAAATTGAAATGAGACAAAAAGTTATCTACTCCCCACGAAATTTTCCACTGAAAAATATATCCAACAATCCTACCGAGGTTCTGGAACTCTTCACTAAATTTTACTTGCATAAACTGCATTCCAGCTTTCGCAGCGTGCAGTTTATGTTTTAGTTCCTACAATAATAATTCAAAATTAGTACGAACATGGTGAACAATAAATAAAAACACAATTTGTAAGAATATGTCACAGTTGCATACCTGAACATCCTTTTGCTGCTGATCGAAAATCGTTTGCTGCTTCAGGAGCAGGCTCTTTGATTGCTCATCAAATATACTGCTTTCATGGATTATTTCATTCTTTTCCGTCGCTTTGGAGTTGAGTTCCTCAGCCTATACAAAGAGTGAAAAGAGTAAATTCATAAAATTTGGCAATACTGCAACTGTAGGCTGTGTGAGTATAAAAAGATCGACAACACACCCTTTTAGCACCAAAAGCTGACTTGAAGTGCAACTTGTTGCCTTGTGATGTAGCAGCGACAACATCTTTTGAATTTACTTTTGTCTGTAGTGTAAAATAGTACGGAAATAAACAAAATGCGAAGCCACAAAATGAAGTAAACAAGATTGTTGGATCTAACATACCAGTTCAAGGCTGGAAAAGCGATTCTCAACTTCATCCACAAGCTTGCTTAGCAATGATTCTACCAACTATTACAAGATAGAGCAGCATAGTTTAGAAAAAGTTGTGGACACCTTCATGTAATACAAAATAGTACCCTAAACTACACATGCTCTTAGCCTAGTATCTGAAAAAGAATAAAGTAAGTACTATTCTCAGAATAAAGATTAGATTGATGAATTGTGTCAAAATACAAACTATTTTAGCTCTTTCTTCTCAATAACTCTTTACAGTCTGGGGGACAAAACCTCAATTTTATGAACAATATCCATTTATCTTGATCTAAGGCTACCACCAAGCGCACCAACAGATTCTATCAGGAAGCTACATGAACAAAAAGTACTCGAGGAGCAACAACATATATTCAGTCATTACCGTTGGGATTTCTTCAGGCCGTTTATCCGTTAAAAGTGCACGAATGAGCGAGGAGCGAGAACTAGTCTGCTACCGTGAATAATAGACAAGAAAGAAAGTAGAGTTAAAAAAAGGTTAAAACAAATAAACTTGAGACAAACAAAACAAATAACGCAAGGTTGAAAAAATCCACATTACTAACCGTTTTGTTCCATTCAACGTTGGAAGAATTGAAGGCTTTGTCGTTCAGAGAAGAGGTTCTTGACAAGGAATTTGTGAATGGCTCTGAATTTTTCCTCACAAAGGACTTAGTAGCGGACATAGTTGTAGGTTTCACGTTTCCACCGAATTTCCAAACTCCATAGCCTCCACCCTGTTTCCACTCGCCATAAGATTTTAGAGCTAGAACAGTATTGACTACTCTGGCAGATGTCCCTCCCTGAAAAAGAATATCATATAGAAACTTGTCAATCAAGGGACCCTTTTCTTAGAACTCAGTTATCTTTTTCTTTTTCTCTCTTCATACGTACTTGCTCTAGATCAGATGCCTCAAAGGTAGGAACTCCCATCTCCTGAATAGCTACAAGAAAATTCCTCACGTTCTCAAAATACTGAAATGCTGAGAGTGCAGCTCCATCAGGGATGAGGGCAGAATCACAAGGACTTTCAACCACCTAAGAATTAATTTTGTGAGAGATTAGCAGAGAGAAGATTTTAATACATATACTGACCAAAAAACAACAAACCCAAATGTGAATTTGGCTCACCTTGGGCACTGCTCCTGGTTGGACCTTATTCAGGACATTGCAGAGAATAATCCCACTTCTCAATCCAAGCCTGAATTCTTCCTCTGAAGGTTCAGCTGGCAAATCTTTAGCGGCAACAACCCCGATCATCTTTCTCAGCCATCCAGCAGCTTCGTTTCTTCTAGATGCTAGTATAAAGAACCAATCTCAATAAGTATCAGAAAAGATAGCTAGAAAACCCAATAAACCCCAAAAGCTTAAAAACGTCAAGAGATCAGGTTTAACACTTCAAATAACCACTGCCCACATTGTCCCAAATAACAATTCCAACACAAATTAAAAAACAATTGTATATCCTGAGTTTGAGTGAACTCATACAGAACTATTAAAAGAAAATCTCAGTACAGAATCGATCGAGTAGATGGAAAAAACAGAGGATCACAAATCCCTATCATTTCTAAAGAGAGTAATTAAGATACTCAAGTTTTTCTCGTTGTTAGGAATGTATATCCAAAATACAAGCATATGCACTCTCTCTCTTTGAAAAACCCACATCAGTGAATCGATTACCAGACTCATTCATCAGATTCACAAGACTCCAAAGATTTGGGAAAAAAAAGAAGATTAGAAAAAGCAGAGTTACCAGCTTCCTCAGCTCTTCTAGATTCCAAATCAAGGCCTCCTCCTCCATTACCAAGACGATTCCCATGCTGTTGAAGAACATCCTCCACCACAGATGCCACTGAAAACGACAGCGTTCTTTCCATCTTCACACAGAAACAAAATTCCCCCAAAAGAGGCTCAAAATTCAACACCCAACTGCACCACACTGCATCAGAATTTGGGTACCTTCTGAAGAAAACAAGGATCTGCAAGAGAAAACGACCAGAGTCTTTGATTATTAATGGAGGGTTCTTCTCCTGCACCCACAAAAGTGTCGATCCTCTGTTGTTGTTGGTGGTGGTGGTAATCGAAGAAAATGGGGTTAATGGGTAATGGAGTTGGTTGATCTTTCTTTGTTATCAGTCCTCCATTGCTTCACCCTTTTTTTTGCTTTCGCTTTTCTTTCTCTCTTTCTCTCTCTACGAACAAAGAAAGATACTGAAAGAGTAGAGCCTCTCTCTCTCTCTCTCTCTATCTGTTATTCTTATGCCTTTAAATCTCTCTGTACTGCCTTTTTGCTTTTCCGAAGCTGGCAACCGAGCCTAGAACCGAGCCTAGCGCCGAGCCTCCCACCTAACGGCTCTTTAAAGCGCGTGAGTCGGCAATTTTTATTTTTGAACTTTGAGAGGTTAGAGGTGGTGATTTTTATTGCCGCGCCACGTGTCACGTGAATAATGGGGTGATCTTGCCACGTAGGATTATTTCAACTTTACATTAATTAATTGGTCGTTTTTTATTTGGATTAATTGGTGTATTGGCATTATTTCAAAAAAAAACAAAAAAAAAAAAAAAAAATTGGTGTGTTGGCATTAGAAAACTGTTTATAATTTATAGATAAAATAAGGTAGAGTGTCATCAACGGCCTATTTGGACACCATAATTTAAAATAGTTTTTCTTCATAAGATATCAAAGGTCTTCTAAATAAAATAATTTAGAAACTATTTTATGGGCAAACCTTAAAATTATTTCTTAGGAAGATATACTTGTTTGTTTTTTTAGTTAAATTATTAAAAATACCCCTAAACTATGGTGTTGGTTTCATTTATACTCCTGAATTTTCAAAAGTTTCGGTTTAACTCTCGAAGTTTGAAGTTTATTTCAAAACGACCCTTGAATACATTTTCCATTAAATTTATGGATGAAAAATGATGTGTTTTTGTTGTTTTCTCCTCGTATATGTTTTTTTTTCCATCCATAAATTTAGTAGATAAATGTCTTCAATGATTGTTTTGAAACAAACTTCAAACTTTGAGGGTTAACATGAAACTTTTGATACTTCACGGGTATAATTGAAACCAGCCTCATAGTTTAGGGATATTTTTGATAATTTAACCTTGTTTTTATATTTTGATTTATGTTTTTTTTTTAACCCAAATCTATCAGATAAGTACTCCTTGTTGTTCAAATCTTCACTTTTATATTTCATCGCACTTTGAACAATGTTTAGTGACCTTCTCAACTAAACATATTAGACCAACCTTAGTATACAATTTTAACTGATTAATAGATGACAAGAGACTAATAGATATTTGATATATATGAAGACCTTAGTTCTTGGACATAGCGTTGAACTCCAATAATTTTCTTTTCATAATCTTTATGGGTTTAGCAAATTGTTATCCATTTAATGAAGCATACTTTAACGGGTAGAACTAATTAAACTACTAAATATGCAAAATAAATCATCTTAATGTCCTTTAATAAGTTGCTTGCTTAAGAATTAATTAATTCATAAACAAATAATGGAAAAAGTGGTGTGAAGATGACCACTACTTTACAATTTTTTTTTTGTTTACCTCTTTTGGATGGTGACATCTATATGAGCAAAGGTCTTCCTTGGAGGGCAAAAAAATGAATGGGGAAGTCCTTGTGTATGGTATATGCTTAAATGTAAAGTAAATGCATTAGAAGTTTGGTTGTAATCTGAGTATTTTGCCTACCTACATAATTAAATCATTGATACCGTTCATATTTATAGGATAAAAATTCGGTGATATATTAACATGTTTGTCGATATTTTCTTAAACTGAAGATTTGACATTTTCTTCAATATGTATATGAAATTGAGAAAATATATATGTACTACTTTTTATGGTATATCTTTAAAATCCAGTCGGGAGGTCTACTTATGACAAAAGAAAAAAAAAATCTAATTGGTCGATTTTTTTTTAATTCATATTTTCTCAACTTGACTTTATTATCTTTGGAGAAAAAGAAAAAGTTGTATTTATTCAAAACATCATTTCCTCTCTTTCAAACAAATTTGTTTATCAAATGTTTTATTCGTTGTATGTAACTTTGGAGGCACAATGTCAACATTAATGATGATAGTTACAATAATTTTCCTACATATTATTCCTATACTATTAATATGTTTCCATAAATGTCCACAATAAACACTATATATGTATTTTCTCAAAAAAAAAAAAACACTATATATGTATATTTGAAAAACATTATTTTATGAATATCATATTTTAACTCTTAAAATTTGAAAAATGATTTAAATTAACCTTTAAGATTACTATAGATTTCACGGACACTAATAAAATTGTTTTTGATTAGAACCCATTGACCTCTTGGAGGTCGAGGATACAAGCAAATTACTGCTAAGTTATACTCACTTTGATAAAAAATATATATATATATATATATACATATATCAACTACAAACTTCATTTGTAGCATTATATATATAATGACTCAACAAGCTTTCTAACACTTAATTTCACAATATTGAAAAGTTTTTTTAGACTAGGTTGTAAAGGTTGATTCTCGAGAGGTTGATATATCGATCAGGTATGTGAGAGAGTATGATACCTAAAGAGAGTGAGTTAGGGTTAATGATTCATATAAACATTTTTCTATCATTTTGTATCTATGTATTTGTCCTTTATCTCTTCATCAAGTTCAAATGTTTGAAATAACTCACTCCGTGGAGTGGAATATAAGAGAGTGAGAAGAGTAATTGTTCCAAATTTAAGGCTAAAGACAAACTAATTACAGACAATACATATCAGAAGAAGCGACCAAGTTAACTAACAATATACAATTACAACCACTCATGATTAACTTGACTAGGTTTTCATTAACATGCATCAGAAAGAAACTAAGTTAGCTAACACAATATACAAGTACAACCATCATTTATGATTAACTTAACTATGTTTTCGTTAATGAGTCACAAATTAAATATTGATCCTAAATAAATTATTAAAAGTGATCATATAATGCACTGACTTACTCTTATGTTATCGGATATAATATATATAGTCCAAAAGTAATTACCTTAACCCATTTTCAAAAGCTTGAATATCAAAATTAATCTTTATTAAACTTCATGATCCAACGATCTTTTTTTTCCCAATATTATAGGAATAAAAACTAATTAAATATAACAAACAAAATTCTTTTACTTTTTTTTTTTTTTTTTAATTTTTTATAGATGAGTTTTGCGAATTATATTTCAGCAGAAAGTTGTTAAACTTACACTCACAAACGTGGTAACAGTGAAATTATATATCTAAATTAAAATTTACATAAATTAAGGTTACACCGTTGGGACAAGAAAATTTCCGCCATGACAGTTTAAAAATATTCAAAAAAAAAACAAAAAAAAAACCTTATTTCAATTTTTGAATTTTGAAAAGATGGGTAGGTTTTTTGTCCATTAGTCTGCGCTTTTTAATAATAAAATAAAATAAATGTCGCATTAGAGGCCTTGTCTGATTGGATATTATTGAAAAAGTCAAAAAAGAGACCATCAACATGCTGGAAACTTCAATTTTCGTTTTAAATTTTGAGATTTGAAAAAAAAAAAAAAAAAAAAACCCTATAGAAATTAAATTTAAGATCGAGTCCCGTTTGACCGATTGATATGACATGTATCTAGAAATGTGTATTGAACCAAACAATGATTGGTTTTATTTTCCCAAATCTTATTGTCCTTGGATTTTTAGTTTTGATATATTTTTAAATTTTAAGGTAAGTTATAAGTTTAGTATCTGAACTTTTAGTGTTGTGTCAATTTGGTTCTTAAATTTTAAAAAGTGTCAAATAGATCATCGAACTTTCAAATTTGTTTTCAATAGGTCTCTGAACTTTAAAAAATATCTTACAAGTCCTCAAACTTTTACTCTTCTTTAACTTTCAATTTTGTGTCTAATAAGTCATTGACCTATTCTATATATATATATTTTTTTAAATTCACATACCTACTAGATACAAATTTCGAAGTTTAGAGTCCCAATAGACATAAAATTCAATTTTATATCTAATAGATTGGTTCGTTTTTAAAAATCTTGAATGTGTCAAGGACCTATTAGACACAAATTGAAAGTTCAGGGATCTATCAGACATTTCTAAAGTTCAGGGAGCTATAAGACACAAAGTTAAAAATTCAATGACCTATTAGACACCTTTTAAAGTTCAAGAACCTAATTAAATTAATACAACCCCGAAAGTTCAGGGACTAAACTTGTAATAAAACCTAAATTTTATTTAGAAACTAAAATCAACTTTATATTTTATGAAATATTCAATGAAAATATTATTTATTTAGAGTCAAATTATACCTTTACGTACCTATGTTTTCATGTTTTATTCAATTTTCCTACCGCCTATTAGAATTGATGAAACTAGTACGAGTTAGCGTAATAGTTTGTTGGAATAAAAAAAGAAAGAATAAGAGTATTAAGAAGAATGAATTATCTAATTCTATGATAGCCAACTTTAAGATATTAAAATCCAATAAATTTTCATACACTACAATTAATTGTTGTAAGGTCACATATAATAAAGATTCATATAAATAAATTCCAACATTTATGAATATATCAACATATATCATTAGTGGCCAAAGCGAGCATAGCTCACCGATAATTGCCATGTACCCTCGATCAAGAGGTCAGAGGTTCGAATCCCCTACCCCAATTGTTGATGTATAAAAAAAAAAACATATATCATTAGTGCATGTTAAAAAACTTTGTATAGACCACATGAGTTCATATGAGTCTTACATTGGTTTCCATTACAATTTGGCACTATTCATTAGTGACATAAAACAAAATTGACACAAATATATATATATGTATATGTATGTAAATGACATAAAAATAATATAGGTTCAATTACGAATTTAGTCGATGAACTTTCAAGTTTGTGTCTAAAAGGGTTTTTAAACTTTAAAAATGGTCATAAGTCCGCAAACCTTCAATTTTGTGTCTACTAGGTTCTTAAACTTTAGGAATATTTACTAGGTCTTTGAACTTTCAATTTTGTGTTTCACATATCTCTTACATATTCAAAACTTGTAAAAATTAACCGATTTATTAGATATAAAATTGAATCTTATGTCTAATAGGATCTTAAACTTTCAACTGTGTGTCTAGTAGGTTCGTAAATTTTAAAAATATTCAAATAAATCAAGGACCTATTAAACATAAAATTAAAAATTTAGAGATTGGACATAAAATTGAAAGTTTAAAGATTTATTAGATACTTTGTAAGTGTGGGGACTAAATAGACACAAACTTGAAAGTTGAGTGACATTATACATTTTTGAAAGTTTAGAGACCAAATTAGACATATTATATATAGCAATTTATCTCTTTCTCTTTACCGTTTTCTGTTATTTTCACTGTGTATATTCTCTTTGTTTTTACTGTTCCCTTCTTGTGATAGGACATGTGTCCATCTGGTTGGTTATATAACAATGCTACAGTGCTCAGTATTCTTCAGCTGAGCAATTCCCAAATTCTCTCTTTCTTATAACAGCACATGGTATCAGAGCACTAGGTGTTCTTTTCACAATTTTTTTTTCCAATGGCTTCCAACTCTAGCTCCTCTTCGATTGACAACACTCTGGTTCCTCCAATCGTCTCCTCGATGATTTCTTCACCTCCGATAACAACTCCAGTGGCATCCTCCTCCGTCTCAACTCCACCTGTACCATCGCGCCATCATCAAGTAACTACTCTTCTCCCTCAACGTTTTCCCCTTAATACCTCATCTCGTCCCTTAAATCCTACCGTTCCCCCTTTTTCCAATTCCACTCAGCCCCAAATCCCTAATGTCGCTACGACCCCTACTGGCTTTCCCTATCCACCTCCTCCCCATTCCTCTCTGCCATTCTTCCAGAACTATAACGGTGCTAAGCCATTTTACCCTTCCCCACAGCCATCATCCCCTTTTCCCACCCTTACACCTCCCCTGAATATCAAGCTTTCAGACTCAAATTATTTGCTGTGGAAGAATCAACTCCTCAATCACATTATTGCTTTCGATATGGAGTGCCTCATCAATGGTACTCCTGCTCCCGTGCAATTTCTCGATGCGACACAATCCCAGGTAAACCCGCATCAAATCTGAAAATTTAGGTTCTATTTGATAATCATTTATTTTTGAAAATTAAGCTTATTAATACTACTTCCACCTATAAGTTTCTTTGAACTGTTGTCAACATTCTTCTCATTATTTCAAAAATCAAGTCAAGTTTTGAATACTAAAAAAAAAAGTAGCTTTCAATTTTTTTTTTTTTTGATAACAACAACCTTTCATGCAACAAGGCAAATCGCTCAAAAGCAAGCATTACAGCAGACAAGAACCAGAAGATCGAAATCTAAGCACCCTAAGGGACGTCCTCCCTCCTAACCAAGCAACGCTAGCCAGAAAGAAAACTGTCCCCTCCTGGAAAAGTGTGAACTGAGAGCTAAGCAGGCAACCAGTGGGGTTCATCTGAAAATTAGCTAATCTCCAAGCCTCCGTCATTCATAACTCAAATCCAGTTGCTAGATTGTTCCGTGCAGGCTTGGTGACTTAGACCTGCTACCTGCAACAAGATCACCCAAAATATAGCAGTTTAAAACATCAACAAGGTAAACAATTTGAGTAGGGGATGGACTGCTCAATCACCTCCAAACTAAACCCATCAATCCTCATGAACCCAGAACAAATAAGTGAGATATCAACAGCAGAGATTCAGACGGGCAATTAATCATGCAAACAAACCCACACTACATCTACTCATCCTTTAGTCTAGGAGCCATTATCACAAGCTAGCAAAATATGAACCAAATCAAATCATTCCAAGATTCTCTCGCGCGTGTGTGTGTGATTAGCCTGCCTAAGGAAAGTCTCTAATGGCCCAGGAGCAGATTTATGGGATCCTCCACCTATCTTTCCCCTACAGTGGAAACTAGGCTTCGATCGAGAGACCAACTGTAGCAAAATTAGAATGCTATCTTTTAGCCCAGGAGCCAGAAAAGGATTCACTTTCCTCTTCCTTTTCCTAAGCACACCAATGATAATATTGCGAGGTACTAGCTTTCACACTACAGAGTAGGGACCCTTAACCCAGGTTGAACCCGTGGTTGGCCTAATTGAGCACACTGCAGGTAGCTCTTTTTACCCCCCATCGCTCAACCCTTAGAAGTAGAGGAGCTAAAATGGAATCACAAAGGTGTGCAGAACCCCCCCATATAGGCCCCTATGCTCAAGACTCACTCAAACTTTCCATTTCTTTTCAACACTTTTTCATTTCTCTCATTTTCCTTTTCTTTTCCTCTTCACTTTTTTTTTTTTTTTTTTTTTTTTTTTTTTTTTTTTTTTTTTTTTTTTTTTTTTTTGCATAGCCACTCAACTTCCCAAAGGCAAGACCCACAAACTAACATGCAACAAGTCAGACTCCCTAGCTCAACCTAGCCCCTATCGGAGTGACAACAGATTTATGAACCCCATAAAGCAGAACTAGGCCTTCAAGCCTATCTAAAGGAAGGCCATGTGCTCAGATATGCAAGAAAATTATGAAAGATTCAAAACAGGCCTCAAATCATGCTAACAGGCAAAACATCCTCAACCAAACCAGAAAGAGAGCGAGAGAGCACAAGGAAACATTATCATGATATTTATAGGTTTTCTGTTTCCCTTTACCTTGATATTTATGTGTGCATGTTTAGTTTACTTTGAGGAATTTGTAGGATTTCAGTTGGGGTTGGTGTTTGCATGCTAGTGGATCATAGGCTGAAGCTGGTTGCAACTGAGCGCCAGATCTTTTCTTCCCTCATTTTTTAGTTATTTGATTGTTCTATCAGGTTTGGTTTGAGGTCATGCAACTGAGCAGTGGACCTGCTTTCCTTTTGGAAACAAAGAATATTGTTTTATATTCTAATAGTTGAGGTTTAGGTGCTTGAGTTTTAATCATGATTCAAAAATTTGTTTTTGTTTTTGGAATTTGGCTAAAAATTTAAATGTGTCTTTAACAAGTCTGAAAACCGTTGTGAGGAAATTAGGAGAAAACAAGCATAACTTTTTTTAAAAAAAAAACAAAAACCAAATGATTATTAAACGAGACCTCAGGAACTAAACTTGTAATTTAACAAAGTAATAATAATAATGTTAACTTACTTACAAGTTTAGTTAGTCAACTTTCAAGATTGTATCTAATGGATCATTGAATTTTAAAAAATGTCTAATAGAATTTTGAACTTTCAATTTTATGTCTATGAGATATTGACCTATTTGATACTTTTTAAAATTTATGAACTTGAAAATTTGAATTTTGGGACACCTTGACCATTTAGTTTTGTGTCTAATAGGTCTACAAATTCTTAAAAATGTCTAATAAATTAGAGATATTTTTGACACAAAATTAAAGGTTTAAAGATCTATTAGAAAATTTTAAACTTGAAAAACCTAACATAAAATTGAAAGTTTAGACTCCGTTTGAAAGCCATTTGGTTTTTGGTTTTTTGTTTTTGAAAATTATGCTTGTTTTCTCTCAATTTCTTTACCATGGTTTTCATCTTTGTCAAGGATACAATTTGAAAACTACTTTTTTTTTAGTTTTAAAAATTTGGCTTGGTTTTTGAAAACATGGGAAGAAGGTATTAAAAAAAAACAAAGAAACTTATCGGTAGGAGTAGTGTTTATAAACTAAATTTTCAAAAATAAAAAATAAAAAACCAAATGGTTATCAAAAAAGATCTAAACTTTCCATTTTATGTTTGCCTTTGAAGTTTAAATTTCAAACCTATTCAAGACAACTTCACAAGTTGCTAATAAGTTAAATCAAAATATAATGTCTTTTATTTTATGGACTAAAATAGAAAAATACAAATACGTTCATGTTCCCTCGTGTTTTTTTTTTTTTTTTGTGTGAATACATCAACATTTGGGGTGGGAAAATTTGAACCTTTGACCTCTTGGTTGAGGGTACATGCTAATTACCGCTGAGTTAAGCTCGTTTTCACATATTCCCTCGTAATATGACTCAAAATTGTTCAAAACTCTTTCAATTCCTCTACAACTTTGTTTTTTTTTTTTTTATTAATTTATTAATATATCCCAATATAAAATAATAATTCAACTTGAGTTGATTTACAACGTTCATCAATTTATGAATGAAAAAAAATAATAAAAAACAAAACCAAAACCCCAAAAAAAATTATATACAAAACTTGAAATAAACGGTAAAATCTTGGAAGTGGAGAAGGAATGAGGACCATTACTTTAATTCAAATGAATAAAACAATATTAAAAAGGTGACTTTGGAAATAAAAAAAGAAGAGCACCAGGCAGTTGGCCATTAGTCTCACTCAAACAATTGAAAAATGGTCTTTGAAAACAATTTCCAACAAAAGAAAAATAATTAAGAACAAATTAACTGAACTCACCAAAAAAAAAAAAAAAAAAAAAAAGCAAGAACAAATTATCTGAATGATATAGTTTAATTATCATCATCTTTCATTTCATTTTATTTGATGTTTTTATAAGTCCATCCATCTAAAAAAATCGTTTAAATTACAAGTTTCATCTTACACTTTCAAATTTCTATCTAATAGATTTTTTAATTTTTATTTTAAAATTACATATCTATTGAATATAAAATTGAATTTTATATCTCATTGACTCTTAAATTTTTAATTTTGTACCTAGTAGGTTTGTGAATTTTAAAAAACGTCAAATAGGTCAATAGCGTCTTAGATATAAAATCCAAAATTTAGGGACCTATTGGTCATAATATTGAAAGTTTAAGAACCAAAATAGATACAAATTTGAAGATTTAAGGACCTATTATACACTTTCTAAAATTTATGGACTAAAAAAAAGATGCAAACTTGAAAGTTTAGGAAACTTTTTAAAACTCATGATCTTATTGGACGTTTCTTAAAGTTCAAGGGTTTATGAGACATAATTTTAAAAGTTGAGACACTAAATTGGTAATTTAACTTTTTTCTCCCCTTTATAAACAATTATTCATGCAGGAAAAAGAATCTACCACATTTGATAACCATTTGACTTTTGATTTTTAAAAATTAGGTTTGTTTTCTCCCAGTTTTCTTTCTAACAATTTTTTTTGTTTGTTTGTTAAGAATACATTTGAATTCTTAGCCAAATTCCCAAACACAAAAATTTGAAAACTACTTTTTTCTAGTTTTCAAAACTTGACTCGGTTTCTTAAAATGTAAGAAAGAGGTAGATAACAAAACAAAGAAACGTATAGGTAGAATTAGTGTTTATAAGCTAATTTTCAAAAACAAAAAACAAAAAATCAAATAGTTATCAAACACGTTCTAAATTTTAGATCCTACTAAAATAGTGGTAGGTCGGTGCTTATTTGCTTTGCGCTGTATGTTAAATATTTTTATGAATTTTTTTAAAGTTAATTGTTGTGACATTAGTTGGTCATTAAGGCCCCGTTTGATAACAATTTTGTTTTTGGTTTTTGGTTTTTGAAAATTAAGCCTATAAACAATACTTCAGCTACTAAGTTTCTTTGTTTTGTTCTCTACCATCTTCCCATGTTTTAAAAAACAAACTCAAAATTTGAAAACTAAAAAAAGTAGTTTCCAAAAACTTGTTTTTGTTTTTGGAATTTGGCTGGGAATTCAAATGTGTGATTGACAATGATGAAAACAATGGTAAGAAATTTAGGAGAAAACAAGCTTAATTTTCAAAAACCAAAAACCAAAAACCAAATGGTTATCAAACGGGGCCTAAGTTAATTGAAGTGCAACTCATAGGCTAGAAAATATTTTTCTTTGTTTGGTGAGTATAGTATTGATCTTTTTTATTCTGTTTGATAAAATATGCCCTATGATACAGATATATAGAATATTAAATAAAAAGTTTCAACAAACTTTCAAGGTATAAACCAAACTTTTGTGGAAGTGACGATTTAGTCATTGAACTTTAGTTTGTAATGATTTAGTTTATCTACTTTCAATTTTGTAACAATTTTGTCTCTTAACTTTATGATGTAATATTTTAGTCTTTTGTATGTACTTCAAAATTTTTAACTATTAATCCTTATTGTGAAAAATATTGTAAAGATTTAATGAGATTTTTAAGGAATGTTGGTCAATAAACTAATTAGAAATCAAATATGTTTATAAACTAAAAAACGATTTAGTCCTTATGGATGTTGGTCATTACCTCTTGGTCGGGGTACATGTCTGTTGATGCCAAAATCCGGACAGAGGACTCACCTGACCTTCACGTGACACCAACAGTGAATTTGTAGAAACTGGGGAAGACGTGACCTGCAAGACCAGCAAAACTGCACACCGGCGTGGTGTAGGCCACACCGCCTCCGATGCCTAAGTCAGAAAACCGAAGAGAAACTATAGATAGTAAAGGGAGCAGTCGGGAGTAGAGTTTTCGGAACCCCCCTTCCGTGATGAAGAGGGGTTTTTATACCTGTTTGTCCTCCTAGGGTTTTTAGGAATCCGGAGGTGTTTCGGGACGAACCAGGCGGAACCGGGACGATTCGGGATATCAGGGACCGAAAAGAGGCCACAGGGCTCGGCCCGCGCAAGCGGGCCAAATGGTCGGCCTCGGCAAAAGGCCGAGGCCGACCATATGGGTCGGGCCATGTCGACCCGACCCTTTGGCCCGGTCTTCCTCTGGGTCGGTCTTTTGGTCCTACCTCTGTCCGATTGTCCTCGTCAGCTCCTTGTGCTTCTGTATGGTCCAAAATTACCTATAACAATGTTAATTACCGCTTAGCTATGCTCACTTTAGTCCCTTTTTTCAGTCGTAGAAAATAAAATCGACGTAATGAAATAAATTGTAAATGAGTTTTATCGTGTAATTGGAATCTTTTTCACTTTAATTGGATCAACTGAACTGAGAAGAAAATCAATTAATTATAGCAAAATAGTAGGTAGCTTGTCTTTAATTATAGCAAAATAGTAGGTAGCTTGTCTTTATAAATTATACATTTGCAAATTAAGATATAGACCCTTTATTTAGGGTACTTTAGAAAAAGGAAGAATGAGACTTATTACCAAAAGACAAATAGTAACAAAATGAGATTAGGAAATTGTATCTATTTATCTTTAAACTAAAAGTGGAAGTACGTGTTTCAGAGTGATTCTGAAATGACTAAAATCATTTTTAGTTACGTTTGAAATCACCTCGAAACATACTCTTTAATTATTCAAAATCAATTTTATGTTTGATTTTACACTTTTAAACGTAAATTTCATATTATCGAAATTGATTTTAAATTATTACAGACATGTTTCGAAATGGTTTTGAATATGACAAAAAAATCAGTGAGTTTAAACCAGATATTTAAGTGTGATAGATTTATTTATAAAAAAGTTTTTTAAATATTTTCTTTTTTGTTCCACTGAAAAAGAATGGGAAGGGCAAAAAACACTTGAGATGTGATACAATAAAAGGTTTTATATATAAAAGATTTGAGAATGATGAATCCTTTCCAAAAAGAATTTGGTATTTAGTTTGCTATCTCATCTATATTTCTTTCTTTCATTGATCAATTATTAAATTCATTGGCACTTAGAGTAGTATATGTAAGTAAAAATAGATGTGATATAAGTATATTATATTCAATTAGACTAAGTTTGGGATATTGCTTATTAATCGAATAACATGCTTTGATATTCCTCGAGTAATGTTTCGTCTCGGTCGACTTCTACTAGGATAACAATTTTATGAACATAATATCTTCAATAGAGATTCTGTACGCATCTCCATCTATAATGAAATTCCTTCACTAAAAAGTTAATTGTTTCTTTATACTTCCAAAAGTTTCTTTCCACTAATTATATTTAAAATCTATTGTCTTAAATATCAAAGCTGATTTGATTGTGACATGATAATACTTTCAAACACTTTTTTTTTTGTGCTCCTTAGATTAATGGATTAATTTCAAGTAATTTTTCAACGTCTACGTCAAAAATCTCAATGTGTTATTAGATGGTGTGACAAATGTACTTTTCCTTAATTAAAATTTTAATATTATTGAAAGCAAATTTTATCTCTTAGTCAAACTTCAATAAGTTTTGAACTTCTTATAAATTTCTGAGTGAACATAATGCATTAACATTATTGTAAAATAATTGTGGTATGGTTCTCTTGTCATTTAAATTCCTAATTTCATTGTTTGATTACATATATAAATTTGATTTATGAGGTACATATTTTTTTCCAAATTTCATCCCCAATGTTTTAAAAGTTATAATTTATCCTGGTTGCTTAAAAAAAAAATTGAATTCCTATTCATCAATATGGTTGCAGGTGAACCATAATGGTGACATAATAATTCAAGTTTTTCTATGATAATAACTTATTGAGTGTTAACTTTTTTCCCCTTAAATTTGAGATACGATTTTTTTTTTTTTTTTTTTTTTGAGTTCAACAACATTTGGATTAGTTGAAGATAGATGGTCAATTACCGCTAAGCTATAAGACCCAACTTGATGAATACTTAATCCAAATATTGTTAGTGTGAGCAATTCAACATACAACAACTTTATTCCAATCAACATCGACAATATATCTTATGCTCTAAACCAAACAAAGTATCATACTCAAAACACAGTTCGAATATGTTCAACTTAACACTTTTAGTTCACAATTCGAAAAGTTTTTAGATCTTATCCAACTTCACTTCCCAAAAGGATAACAATCTTATAGGATTGAATCAATCTTGAAATATTTTTTTAAACATTTTAGATTCCTCGCCCACAACAAAATCCCACACCTTATAATCAAGTATTCCTCTACTTCGTCAAACAATTTTCTAACACATTCTAAATTCTTTTGACTTAAGCATTCAAGTTGTAACACCCCAGACCCAGGATTTGGAATCCGGATTCGGCACTTAACGATCCCGACATTCCCTTGCTGCTTCTAAGATTGAAAAACCAACACGGGGTCCTTTTAGCATGCTTTGTCCTCACTCACATGCTTCCTAGGAAAATTCCCAAGAGATCACCCAACATAGAACTTCTCCAAGCCAAACACGCTTAACTTCAAAGTTCCTATGATTGAGCCACCGAAAAGGAAGGTGCACCTTGATGGTATAGGTAGTATCTATCAATTCTTTTTAAGTTTATCTTGACCATACTTTCATGTCTTCAGAATCCCTCTCATTCGGATGTGATCTCGGTTCATTCATGTACCTCTCCTAACCTCGAATGTCACACAAGTTGCTTTGATTAACATTATCATAACATTGGTAAAAACATGTCACACTTTTTCCTTTGACTTTTTAAACGCAACATCTTCAATACAAGAGGAAAATTTTCAACACTATTAAAATGTGGAGCCAATTATACTATCTCTTAATTAAAATTTTATTATTTTCGAAAGTCAATATTATCTCCACCTCAATTAAACTTCCAAAAAGAATTTCCTCTTGTATTAAATATATAGCAAATTTCAAAGGAAAAATAATGCATAAAAAGTTATTGTAAAATAATTGTATAGTATAAGTTCATGAATGTTACAACCACACATTAATTGATCTAGATGTATTATTTTTCTCTTATTAATATATATATATATATATATATATATATTAAATAATAATACTAATTAACAAAATAATTAAAGGCTTAGAGAGAATAGGTTCAATCTATGGTGGCCATCTACCTAGGATATTTAATATCCTACGAGTTTCTTTGGCAACCAAATGTAGTAAGATCATACGGTTGTCTCGTGAGATTAGTCGAGGTGCGCGTAAGCTGATCCGGACACTCATGGATATAAAAAAAAAAAAATATTATTATTATTATAAAAAAAAGTAGCGGCATTTCGAGGTTACAATTGTCAAGTGAGCCAAAAGAAAGAGGTTGCAGTTCAACGTCCAAAAAATTCAAATGTTTGGTTCGTTGTTGAAGCTAACTAGCTTCGGATTCTGTGGACCCCACATGGAGCGTCTTACGTGGGCCCATGTCACTCTTCTTTTTCTTTTTTTTTTTTTTTTTACTTTGAGATGTGCTTTCGTTACAGCGGCGAGTAAATCGTTTAGTCAATGACTAATCAGAGCTTGACAACTGTGCTAAAATCCACCGAGCTGCTTACGTGTCACCGTTGAATATGTTGGTCAGGTAGAATCCCATGTCTGTCAGCTTATTTCTGGGACCCATCAACTCATGTGGGGCCGGTTTTATTGAAACTTCTCATAACCACCTTCACCTGAAGCGCGTGTGGCGACGCGTCTTAGTTTTCCCTCCCTTTGATGCAAAGGAACTTCATTATTTTAATTTTTATGGTTGCCCCTCTAATAATGTTAAATAATTTCTTCTCATAATATTGGGTAATGTTTCAAGAGTAAATTTAATAATATCATGAATAATATAATGTAATGAAATTTCAACATTTAAACGCTATAAAATAATGTTTTTCTTTTTTTAGTAAATAATTAATGTTATGGGTTAATTTATAACTTTCCCTTTTTTTTTTTACTTATTTTATTTCCTCAAATATCTAGAGTCTATTTAAAATAACATATTTTACCAAAACAAGAAGGTGTATCTTAGGAATTGAGTGTTAAAGCATGGAGTATTAACATCTCTCCTTATATAACAAAATATTATTAAAACGAAAAGGTGGAACATTTTTACCTATGATGTAAAGAGCACTTTAAAATATTTTTAGAATTTCTAAAAGTACCTTTAACTATGTAATTTACCCATTAGATAAAAGCATATTTTACTATTCCAAAAGTCTTCATAAACCTACATTCTGCATAACTGAAAACCATATAGAAAGAGGAATTAGTGACTAATCATATGCTTAAAAAAAGGAAAAAAAGAAAGAAAGTGAATAGTTGTATTATGATTAAGAAATACTAATTAAAGGAAGATTAAAGGAGAGAAAAGTAATAATTGAGACGAGTGGATGAAACGGATATTTTCTTAGTATTGAAAACTTTAGATAAGCTTCACATGGGGAGGGAGGCCATGGGTGGTGGTGCATGTACTGTTCATATATCTATATGTATATGATTGTATTAAATTTCAAAACTTTATATTAACTTTATGCTTCATAAAATGAATAGTGCAAACTCATGACTTTGTTGAGCCCACTTCATTTTCAGCACCCAAGAAAAAAGGGAAAAGAAAATCACACGCGTCATCATCACATTGGAACAATCAATTTTCATTTATATATATATATATATTTCTTTTTCTTTTAGGTACATAAATTTTTATTCTTTCCTTCACTTCACTTATTTCTTGCATGTGATTATTGATGGTGAGGCATCATCAAGTGGAAAAAATGTGGGGAAATTTTGTGATTATATTATAGATTTGGTCATAATAATTTGAGCTGATTTTTAATTTAATCCTTTGGGGTATCAAAAGTTTCATGTTGGTCCAAATGAATTGGGTTTAATTTCAATTTGGTCAATATAGTATGGTCAAACCTCACAAATCATTCATGTTGTTACTGTATTGAATACGTGACATGTTTTCTATTTACATGTTAATGAACTTGTGTTTTCAAATTTGGTTGATTATGTTGGATACTTATATTAGGGTTTAGATCATGTAAGTAAAAATTAGAGAGTATTAAAATCGATAGATTTCTTATGCATGAAAAATGTTTTAGGGATGCAAAGTGAAATTTCACTAAACTATATGACGCAAATGAAAATTTTAAGAACTATGAGGACCAAATTGAAACTTAAGTAAACTATAGAGATTAAATTGAAACTTTTAAAATTAATACCAAATTGAAACTAAGCTGAAACTAGGAAAACCAACAAATTTATAGTTAGACATTGATAATTTCAATTTTATTTCCAATGGAGTCTAATTTGTTATAATTATACATATTAATAGAAAGATGTTGTGCAAGTTTAATGGATTGTGACTGCTTTTTATTCATATTAATAGAAAGATATTAATATCATAAGGTTTGTAAGTTATTATCAGTATAATAATATATATTTTTTAATGAATTTCTTTTTATAACAGCAAGATAAGTTACTATAGACAAAGCAAAATGAAATAGATAATTTTTTTTTTTTTAATTTTATTGATCTAATTCAGCAATCTAAAAAAAAATGAAGCACTTTTTAGCTCAATACATATTACAACATTATTTTGTCAAAGAAAAACACACAAAGTATAATGAAATTTTTTAAATTTTAATAATATTAGAGATAAAATTGGAAATGAATCACTCCTTTTGGTTACGATAATTAGATTCTTAGATTATCAATATTTATAAGTAGACCAACTAGTAACTAGTTCCTTACCATAATATATAATTAGTATCATCTTTTTTCCTGTTTTAAAGTATTAATTTTCAATATTTTTAAGATATGATAATTACTATTTGCAAGAGTAAAGTAATAAACGTCCACACCCTAATAAAATAATATAATTATTTGCATTTGAAATCATACCATAAAATTTTTAATGATTCAATTTCTCCTCATAGATATGTCGACCGATTAATTTGACCCAAAGCTTTATATATAATTAGTGTAATCCAAGAAAGATTTGTGTAACTTTTCTTTTAAAATTTTATTTTCATTGCTAACTTTAATATTTCTTCGGTTTTTATTTTTAAAATTCTCAAATATTTAATTTTGTCCCCCTAAACTTTTATGTGTTACATGGTAATGGTATAACTTAAATTTTGCATATAATACTATTTTAATTATTGTTGTTGAATTTTTCATTAATCATTCTAGGAAAAATCTAGATTTTCAGTTTGAAATTCTCAATACATAATTCATTAAATGTTGTTTTAAACGCTTGTCCAATATCTCAAAGCGAGTATAGCTTAACGGTAATTGACATATACTCTTGACCAAGAGATCAGAGGTTCAAACCTCTCGGCTCCCAAATGTTACATGTCAATTACCGTTGAGCTAGCTAAACTCATTTTAGCGAGAATATGAACATTTGATCTATAGGAAATACTATATTAATGTGTTCAATGGAATTTTTAAAGGGATATGAAAGAGGCCGCTTTTATCAAGTAAACATGAAAATTCAAAGGTTTTGGAATAAAATTTAAAACATACTTTGGAAGAACAAATCCATTTTTTTTCGAGTTAAGAAACATGTGAGGTAAAGATGTTAAATCTTTAATTTCTTAGTCGAGTGTATATGTTTTAATTAGTTGAGTAGTTTTAATTAGTTGAGTTAGGTTCAGATTGAGAAATAAAAATAACTATTTGTTACTTGGTGTAGAATTCCTCCATTTCCCAATTCATGGATAAAGGATATGAATTTAATGTAATTTCATTAAAAAAAAAAAAGGATATGATTTTAATGTCACCTCAGCCAAAGCTAATTAAGATCCCACAAACATAAAATAAATAATAATAATAATAATTAAATTAGATTAAAAAAAAAAAAGATTACCAAACCCCTCTCTTTAATAATTCCAATCTGATCATCAACTCAACTTTTGGAGGTTAACTTTAGCCTTGCAAATTAAGGATTCCCAATAAAAAAAAAACACATTTTCATTTTGAAATTGACAAAGTTAAAGTAATCCATCATTATAATCATTCTAAGATTTGGCTGGCAAGAACATTTAGAGAGAGAGAAAATAAAAATATAAAAAGTCACTTAGAGAAAAATATTGAAATTAGAGGGTCTCATCTGGAAAGCTAACTAATATTGAATTAATTCCAGCTACCCCTTAAACCTAAACCACAAATTATTTCATTAAAAAATTCTGTAACCAAATCTATAAACTCAAGTTGGGTACATATAAAAGAAAACATTAATATATTAAACTCCTTAATCTTATACAACAAACAACAAAGTTGTTAATTTTTTTTTTTTTTTTAAAAAAAGTCGTCAACTACTATCGCTTTTTTTGCCAACAAGAGCTTAGCTCAACTGACATAAAGTTGTACTGATAACCACAAGTTCAAATTTTCTCCTCTTATTTGTAATTTTGTAGCATTCCAAAAATACATACGTTTAATATATATATATATATATATATATATATATATATATATATATATATATATATATATATATATATATCTTTTTAAGAAATGAGTAATTTTCCTTTCGGAATATTTTTTTTATAAAAATTAATTTTAAAAGCAAAAATAGTTTTGCTTCTATTTTTCTTCTTTTCATATCCTAACCTTCCATGACATTAATAACATTGACAAATCTTATTCTTTGAGTGATAAACACATCAAAAATAAAAATTTGAATGAACTTTAATTTTAGAAATCAACTTTCAAGTGAGGGTTATATTTCATCTTTAGGAAGAAAAGTTGTAGAAACCCAAAAAGGAAGAATAATTAGTGAGTGCAAATCTTTATTACTTTCTTAATTGGAAAAAAAATTAAGAACAACAAGTAAAAGAAAAATTGTTAATTAATGAGGAAATTAAATAAAAATTGATTTGGAACTTACTCCCAAAAAAGAAAAAAAAAAAGTGGAGAAAAGATGATGAGTTGAAATTGAATATTGGTGGGGGTGGGGGCAACCTGCATTTACAAGGAATGATGAAAGCATCCCACTCCTTGGTTTCTTTTAGATGCCAAAACATCATGAGAGGGAAGAAAATTAAACACATAAAATTTAAAAAAATTAAAAAAAAAAAAAAAAAAAAAGTCTTTTCCTTTTGCTCCTCTAATTATGCTCTCTCCCTCTCTCTCTTGCTATTATGAAATTTATTTTGTGAGAGAAACGATCTTGCAAGTATTGCATCTTGTCGCATACTCGACTTGGTACAACTAGTCAAAGTATTAGTAACATCTCGTATAAGTTGTAGGATCAAATTCTCTCACACGTTGTTTGAATGGTAACATTTTCAAAAGAAAAATAAATAAATAAACAAAATAAACATCTTGTTTATAGATTGAATTACTAAATATATGTTTCTCCTATAAATTTCTATTTACTAAACATCAAATTATATCAACTTATCATTAACCAATTTTAACATTTACCGACAAATAAAATGTAATTGAAAAATGTTGAAACATAAGAGATTAGATGAAAAGTTTCTAAATAATAGAGGCTAAATTAAAAAACACTTGAACACCGGGATTAAAACATATATTTGTCATAGATTTGGACTAAATAGATCATTTAACTTAATTATGAGGTACACTAAACATCATGTTTCTAATTTCATCTTTGACATTTCAAAAGCTCCAATTTTTTCTTCATTGTTGTAAATTGTTTCAATCAAATTCCTATTTATTGACAAGATTTTAAATTGAATATTGGAATGATGATATGATATTATGCGTCCATTTGGAATACCTTTTAGTTAAGTGTTTTTCAAGAATGCATTTTTTAATAAATATTTTGTATAAAAATTGTTTAGAATTTAAACACTCGTGTGTTTGGTTACATTTTTTATAAGTGTTTTTATACACAAGTTACTATATACTTAAAAACTCTTTTTAAAAAAATTGTTTTCAAGTGTTTCTCTCAAAATGATTTATTTCTCAATCTCATTTTTTAATAAATCATGTTTAGTGGTTGTCAAACATTAGAATTTTTTTTCAAAATTAAACTAAACCAAACGCACCCTAAGTCTTAGAGGGTGAGATTTTTTTTCTCTCTCTCTTAAATTTGGGTGAGATGTGAGGTATTCTTTATAATATATCTTACTGAAAAACTTAGGTCCCGTTTGATAACCATTTGGTTTTTGAAAATTATGCTTGTTTTCTCTCAAATTTCCTACAATGGTTTTCATCTTTATTAAGGAACCATTTGAATTCCTTGCCAAATTTAAAAAAAAAAAAAAAAAAAAAAAAAAAAAAAAAAAAAAAAGTTTATGGAAACTACTTTTTTTTATTTTCAAAATTTGACTTGGTTTTTGAAAACAAGGAAGAAGGTAGATACTAAAACAAAGAAACTCATAGGTAGGAATGGGTGTGTATAAGCTTAATTAATTTTCAAAAACCAAAAACCAAATGGTTATCAAACGGGGCTTTAATAATCAAGTATGTCCATTTAAATTTTAAATTAGTTGTCAAAGTGAGCATAGCTCAATGATAATGTTATTGAGCTATTTTTTTTTTTTTTTTAAAAAAAATAGTTAGGTATGAGAAGGTAGACATAACTCAATTTATTTATATTGACCTTTTTAAGGGTAATAAATTTAAAAATAATTGTGAACAAGAACATAGTTCAACTGGCATAAGATATATTTTTTATCACGAGGTCAGAGGATTGAATCCTCCACCCCACATGTTGTAATAAAAAAAAAAAAAAAGAGGTAAGTTTAGAGGATAATCTTTTTATTTGAATTGTAGTACTAGAAAACATGATGGTATTTAACATCTAAAAGATGTTTTTTTTTTTTTTAATGCTATTGATATCACTATTCTAATTATTCAGTTTTGGAGATGTTATTGAGTAAGAATTCAATTATTTTTCTTCAAATAAAATAAATTAAAAAAAAAAGAATTCAATTGATTTTTTTTACTTTTTTGAAAATATTTTGATTGAAAAATTGTAAAACTGAAGGAGCTAAGTAAAATTTTGTTGATAACATTAAGAATAAAATTGGAAAAAAAAAGGTTAAATTATACGAAATATCACTTCTGGACTTTGAGGTTGATTTCAATTATGTTTTTTTTTTTTTTTTTTTTTTTTTTTTTTTTTTTTTTTTTTTTTGAAAAGGATTTCAATTATGTTTGTAGACTTTAAAAAAGTTCCATTTTTTTAATCTTTAAAATTTAAAATTAAACATTAAAATTTGTTTTAAAAAATAACCTTAAATTTTGAAATGGTTCTTGAAAATATTTTTTTCAATTAAAATAAAGGATGAAATTAATATGCTTGGGTAAAAATTAAAAGACGTATTTGATATACTTACAAATTTATACATAATATATAATTGTGTACATATAAATTTAATTGTTATTTCATATAAATCTACATACATATTCTATATTATTTGTTTAAAAAAAAAAATTGTCATGATATTTGTTTCAAGAAATATTTTTCATGATAAAATCTATGTTTGAATTCTCTATAATTGTTTGGTCCATTATAAAAGCACCAACACAACTTTAATTGAAGGAAAAAGGAGAAAAGGTTAAAGAGAGAGTTTGAAACAATCTCATTGACAAAAATGAATAAAATTCATGCTAAGCTTTGGATCCACAAAATTATTGCATACAAAAGATGGATTTTATATCCACATACATATGTATGTGTATATATATATATATTGATTTTCGCTCTTTTAACTTTCAATTTTATCAAATTGCACCTCAACTTAAGTGTTGCAATCTTACTTTATACTTTAAAAAGTATTGCAATTTTAATCTTCTGTTAAATTTTCGTTCGAAAATTTGTTTAAAAAATTATTCTCATATGTGTTTAATGAATTATAAATTATATGTATGGTACAAAATTGATAAGATTTGAGAGAAAAACGACATTAGAATTAATTTTTTTTTTGTTGAAATTTGTGAATTTAGCAAAATTATTCAATAGTTAATATGTTCATTAGTTAACTTAATTTTGTACCAAGCTTGATTTTATTGAAATTAATGAGTTTATGAAGACCGCTCCAAAAAAAAAAGAGTTTTATGAAGATTTTTTTTTTAATGCAAGAGTTTATGAAGATTTTTTTTTTGTTTTTTTTTTTTTTGTTTAAATTAATGAGTGAATTGGTGGAAATTAGTTAAAGGGTAAGAATTACAATATTTGTCTAAGCTTAGGGTTTAACTTTATAAAATTGAGTTCAAAGAAATAGTTTATAATAGTTTTTTTTTTTTTTTTTTGAGTTTGACTATCACTGGAGCGGGAAATTAAACTTTTCGTCTCTTGGTTGAAAGTACATGTCAATTACCGCTAATTAACTATGTACACTTCGACAATAATAGTTTGTAGAAGATACCATTTCAATTATATAATATAACTATAATCTTTTGTTATAAATGTGATTGTAATTTAACTTTACAATAGTTTGACTAGATGGTTTAGCCTAGTAATAAAATTGTGAACTAATTATTGGTAATTTTAACTTTTTCTTTTTCCTTTTCCATACTAACCAAAAGTTATGCAAAACCCAAAAACAAGCAATTGAAAGATGTCAAAGTGGAGCAATATTCCTCAAAATTTTGGCATAGATTCCCTGACCAATGTGCCTTTTTTCTACAAAATCTTCTTTATTCTTCCAACATGAAAGGATAAAAAGCACAAATTTTTATTCTCTTTTAATTTGTCAAATGAGTTGTCATTTTGTGGACATTAATGCACTTATTAAATTTGGGATTTACCCATTTGGTTGTGAAAGAGGTGAATTCTTTTTAATAATAAAATTTTGATTACATTTTTTTAGTACATCAACATTTGGGGTGGGGAGATTCGAACCTCTAACCTCATGGTCGAGGGTACATG
Organism: Luffa aegyptiaca; assembly: GCA_017139565.1. Lineage (NCBI taxonomy): Eukaryota > Viridiplantae > Streptophyta > Magnoliopsida > Cucurbitales > Cucurbitaceae > Luffa > Luffa aegyptiaca. The sequence continues at coordinate 4,187,321 of CM029396.1, forward strand.
TCAATTAACTCTCGCTTTGGCAATTTTGATTACATTTTGATTTTTGTAGTTTGAACTTTTTTTTTATTTTAGTTCCGATACTTTTATAAATATCTAAATTTAGTTTCTACTATTAGTTTATGGTTAATTTCTGGAAATATATACACATTGTATAGGTGTGTGTGTGTTTTTTTAAGCACATTTTGTGTTTTCTTTTATTTTATCAAGTTCGAGAAAAATTAACTTTAAATTAACAACAATGGCTATGGAGACTTTTTTTAATCCATCATTTTAATTAATTCCATGTTTTTGTGTGTGCAATGTTTTTTCTTTAAGAGGCAAAAAAAAAAAAAAAATCATTTTGAAAAGATGACACCCCATCTCACTGAATTAAATAATATTGGCTTTTCTGCATTAATCATTATTATTTGATTTTTTTTTTTTTTTTTTTTTTTTTTTTTTTTTTTTTTTTTTTTGCAAACAAAGAAAAAGAAATGTTTTGTTTTAAGTTCTTTGAATTGTTCATCTTATTCTTAGCTATTAGAATTTTTTTAAGTCTTTTGATTCTGACAACTCAACTTCCTCAAACTGAGATAATGCAATTTGGATCAATTCTAACTTTGTTTGTCTATTTTGATATATATATATATATATATATATATATATATATATATATTGAATTAATATCAGTCTTTTATATGGTTTGGCAGTTTGGATTTTATTTTCAACAGTGTTTATAATAATCTAAGCTGTCTGTTTCTCCCCATAAAATTGCAGCAAATTTAATTTTCTGTCTGGCTTTTCCTAGGCATCACATAACATTGAAAACACTAAGATGATCAATAATTGGATTTAAACTATACATGATTCTTATTATAAATGTGATTTTAATTCTTCACTTTGATCTAAAAATAAGTGAAATAATTTGAGGTTCTAGTAGGAATTTTTTTTTTTATCACTTATATATATATATTCATTCTTGTATTAAACTTTTAATCAAGTGAATTGTTATTTTTATGTTCTTTCTATTCTTTTCCCTCATTTGACCATATGTATTATTTTCTAATTTAGAAAACTAGTACGATCCCATAATTCGTAGCGTAAAGTCTCGCATTGTCATACTTAATGATGTTATATTTATACCAAAACGGAACGAATTAAACCATTTCAAGGTGCGAATATCACATTAATTAGAAGTGGAAAATTCGATGGTATATAAATAAAGACAAGATCTCTATTAATATAAGGGCTCAGATTAAAGTTAAAGAACAAATATTATCATAACAGAAGATATGAAGAGACTTGTTATCCTAACACCTAGAATCAAAACTATAGACCTCCAAAAGAAAATAGTTTGGCTTCTTGACAAAACCCATTACCAAAAATATATGGTTAAATTAGAAAAAATAACCTTGAACTATGAAGTTGGTTTCAATTATACCCCTGAACTTTCAAAAGTTTCATTTTAGCCTTCAAAGTTTGAATTTTGTTTCAAAACAACCCATGAAAGCATTTTTTCGTTAAATTTATGAACGGAAGATGATGTGTTTGCATATATACTGTTGCTTATGTAAACATATACGTGAAAAAAAACAATAAGAACACATGTAAACACATCATTTTTTGTCCATAAATTTAACGAAAAATGTCTCCAAGAATTGTTTTGAAACAAACTTCAAACTTCGAGGGTTAAAATGAAACTTTTCTCCATAGTTCAGGGGTATTTTTGATAATTTGATCAAAATATTTAGAAATGAGAATGATAATCCATATGAATAAAGATCTAAAATGATCTAATTATAAGCCCATTGGATGAGCCCAAGCCAAGCCCAAAAAATCTAATTCAAAATCCAACGTTAATTTAATTAATATATATAATATAAGATGACCTCATTAACATCAATGCGTCGCTTTGGCCGAGTGGTTAAGGCGTGTGCCTGCTAAGTACATGGGGTTTCCCCGCGAGAGTTCGAATCTCTCAGGCGACGATTTTGTTTTGTTTTTTTTTTTTTTTAATATTTTCCCATATATTTTAATAAGTATATGCGTGTTCTCCTTATTATTATTATTTGAAAAGAAAAAAAAACCATTATGCCGTAAATTTTTTTAATGTCTGTACTCAAAAAAAAAATTTAATGTCTGAAAACAATATATTTGAAAATTGAAAGCTTAATACGTTTTTTAATTGGATAAAAATATTAAGACGTTAAAACATACTTTTTTTTTTTCTTTTTGTATGAAATTAAACTTTTTTTTTTCTTTTTGTATGAAATTAAACTTTTTTTTAATACAACAACCCAATGAGAGTAAAAATTTGAATCGAGTTATCCTTAAGTTGATAGTATGTGTTTGGAATGACTTTCTAAGTGTTTAAAAACATTTTTTTTACATTTAGAAAGTTATTTCAAACGGATCCTTAATCTTGTTTAATAAAAAAAAAAATTGTAAAACTTGCCCCTACTATAGAGATGCTGCAATCACACCTCAAACTTTCAATTGAATCAATTATTGTTGAACTTACAAAATTTTACGATTAAGTCCTTAAAATTGCAAAATGGAGAAATCATTCCTAAATTATATGGATTAACGTGTGTTTACAATTTGAACTTAAAAAAAAAAAAAAAAAAACATGTTTTACAATTTTTTTTTATAACGATGAATGTTATAATCATATCTTTGAATTATAGAACAGTTATAATTTATCCCAATTATCTAACACTTATAAAAATGGAAATGTATAGCATTAACCATTAAAAAAATTGGACTTTGAATCGATATTGAGTTGTCATCTCAATTTAAGAAAACAAAAAATAATTGTAAATAATTTGGATTTGATTGTAACAAACTTATAGTTTGAGGGTTTGATTAAAACCGTTATAGTTTAGGGATAGGGATGGTTTGAGCATTATTTTGAGTCTTTTAGGAGTTTAGTTGCAACAATTTCATAATTTAAGAGGGTTGATTGTTCACATTAAAAATTTGGAAGTGTGGTTGAAAATTTGGAAGTGTAGTTAATAAACAATTTTTTTAAACGTCTGTCGATTTTTTTTTTTTTTTAGAAGAAACGTCCGTCGATTAACACGTTTTTTGAATTTCAAATTTTTTTCCCACGTCAGCAGGTCGTCTCTTGCAAACGTGAATTTTAAACAACAATATTTTAATAAAAAGTTTCAAAACAACTATATTTCTCTAATAAGTTTTAAAAATATAATATTAATAAAAAATGTCCAGAGAATTACTAGCAATAAAATAATAATCTTTATATATATATATAAAAAAAAAGAATTTTAATGTAATAAACACTCATATAATATAAAATTAAATTAATTGCATGACAGAGTTTAATATGTGCATGGCCCCCAACTTTTGAAAATCTAACAATTCAGTAAATTATGACGTTATTATATACTCTGCCAAAAGCCCTCAATTTTTTTTTTTTTTTTTTCAAAAAAAAATCATTTTGCAAATAAATTCTCAATCTTCTTTGACTTTATTGCCTTCTCCCTTTTTAAAAAATGACTTTATTACTTTCCAGCCACTCGACCGTTTCGGTCAAAGCCGGCCCGTAGGATCCCATCAAATCAACGGCCCCGATCACTCGACCGTTAAAATTCAAATTCTCTTTTTCCCCAATCCCCAATGGCCTGCTTTCTATCCTCTAAAGCAAATATTGCCGTTGAAAGAACTGCCATTTTCATTTCCTCAAAAACCCCATGAACATTCAACCTTTCTTCTTCAATCCCACTTCCAAATCCGCCATAGCTTTCGATGGATTCTTAAGAATTTTACTTCTCCTTGATTTTTCTGTTCCGTTTCTGGGTTTTCTCTGAGTGGTGTGCTAGTTTTTGAGGGAAGATTCACAGGCTCTCTTCGTTTGTTTGACTGAAGAAAATGGTGAACAGGGCTTCTTCTCCGTCGTCTTCTCCGGTGAAGATTACGATCTCTTCCGGAAGTATAAGTGGCGGTGGAATCAGATCGATGGGCTTAACGAGCCCGATTTCACGTGCTTCGATTTCGAATAACCCCAACTCCCCTCTCAGTGGAAGAGGAAACAGAGCCTCCAGTGGCGGAAACCGCCGATCGAGTGGCGGAAAGTTCGTTTCGATGTCGAAAGACGAGGCGGTTGAAGAAAGTAACTCGGAGTTTGTTACTTACACTGTTCATATTCCTCCAACCCCAGATCACCAGTCAATTTCTGACTCTCAAACGAGTCTCCCTGAGGACAATTCGAACATGGGGCAGCAACAGAGGAGCTTCATTTCTGGTACTATTTTCACTGGGGGTTTCAATTCGGTGACTCGTGGCCACGTGATTGAGTCGCTAGTGAAGCCGACCGAGCCGATCAAATTGGGGCTTGTTTGTGGGATGAAGGGCTGTGATGAGAAGGCTTTGAAAGGGAAGGTCAAGGCTCCTTGTGATTGTGGGTTCAACATTTGTAGGGATTGTTACTTGGAGTGTGTTGGCCACGGTGGTGGCCGTTGTCCTGGTTGTAAAGAGAGTTACAGAGGTGTTAGTGATGATGATGAAGAGGAGCCTGATTCTGAAGCAGAGGACCAAGCTTTGCCATTGCCTTCAATGGCGGATGCCAAGCTCGACAAGAGGCTCTCTTTGGTGAAATCATTTAAAGCTCAGAATCACCCGCCGGACTTCGATCATGCTCGGTGGCTTTTCGAGACCAAGGGAACGTACGGCTATGGAAATGCAGTGTGGCCGAAGGACGGTTACGGGCTCGGCTCTGGGGCCAATGGTTTCGAACACCCGCCGGACTTCGGGGAGAAAAGCCGACGGCCTTTAACCAGGAAAGTGTCTGTTTCTGCTGCCATTCTCAGCCCATACAGGTAAATTTTTTTGAATGTGAATCCCTTCGCTTAGAACTTGTGAAGTTTGATTTGCATTTGGTTTCTAAAGGCTTCTGTTTTGTTTTGGCAGATTGCTTATTGTAATTCGTCTAGTGGCACTTGGTTTCTTTCTAACATGGAGAGTTAGACATCCCAATCATGAAGCAATGTGGCTATGGGGAATGTCCATTACTTGTGAGCTCTGGTTTGCATTATCATGGCTATTAGATCAGCTTCCAAAGCTCTGTCCAGTGAACAGAGTCACTGACCTCTCTGTTCTCAAGGACCGATTCGAGTCGCCGAATCTCCGTAACCCCAAGGGCCGATCCGATCTTCCGGGGATCGATGTGTTCGTATCAACAGCGGATCCAGAGAAAGAACCTCCACTTGTGACAGCCAACACCATTCTCTCAATCCTTGCTGTGGATTACCCTGTGGAAAAACTGGCTTGTTACTTATCAGATGATGGTGGTTCTCTCTTGACATTTGAGGCACTTGCTGAGACAGCCAGCTTTGCAAGAGTTTGGGTTCCATTCTGCCGAAAACACGGAATCGAGCCGAGGAATCCCGAGGCGTATTTCGGGCAGAAGCGTGACTTTCTTAAGAACAAAGTGAGGCTTGATTTTGTTAGAGAAAGGAGAAGGGTGAAGAGAGAGTATGATGAATTCAAGGTGAGGATTAACTCATTGCCAGAGTCTATAAGGAGAAGATCAGATGCTTACAATGCCCATGAAGAACTCAGAGCAAAAAAGAAGCAAATGGAAATGGGGGGCAATCCTTCAGAGCAAATCAAGATCTCAAAGGCAACTTGGATGTCTGATGGCTCTCACTGGGCTGGAACTTGGGTTTCAGGTGAAACTGATCACTCTAGAGGAGACCATGCTGGTATAATTCAGGTATGTTGTTCTTGATCTATCGAATCGATTGTACTTTGTTGGCGAAAACTCGAAAAGAAGGCTGAGAAATTTCTTTTTCTTCTATTGCAGGCCATGCTAGCTCCTTCTAATGCAGAACCAGTTTATGGTTCAGAAGCAGATGGGGAGAATTTGATTGATACAACAGAGGTGGACATCAGATTGCCAATGCTAGTTTACGTATCTCGGGAGAAGCGGCCGGGCTACGATCATAACAAGAAAGCTGGAGCGATGAATGCGCTTGTTCGAACCAGCGCAATCATGTCGAATGGCCCCTTCATTCTCAATCTTGACTGTGATCACTACATATACAACTCCTTGGCTCTAAGGGAGGGGATGTGTTTTATGCTCGACAGGGGCGGCGATCGGATTTGTTATGTTCAATTCCCGCAAAGGTTCGAGGGAATCGACCCAAACGATCGGTATGCCAATCATAATACTGTGTTTTTTGATGTGAGCATGAGGGCTCTTGATGGGTTGCAGGGGCCTATGTATGTGGGGACTGGCTGCATTTTCAGGAGGACAGCTCTGTATGGATTTAGTCCTCCTAGAGCTACAGAGCACCATGGCTGGTTCGGTACTCGAAAAACTAAGCTGTTACTAAGAAAGTCGAGGGTATCGAAGAAGGAAGACGATGAGATGGCGGTTCCAATCAACCGAGGTGATCTAGATTGTGACGAGGATGCAGACATTGAGTCCTTGCTTCTTCCAAAGAGATTTGGGAACTCTACTTCTCTGGCTGCATCAATTCCTGTTGCAGAGTTTCAAGGAAGATTGCTTCAAGATCTACAAAGTAAAGGCAATCAAGGTCGACCGGCTGGTTCTCTTGCCGTGCCTCGGGAACCTTTAGACGCCGCCACCGTTGCCGAGGCGATTAGTGTTATTTCCTGCTTCTATGAAGACAAGACAGAGTGGGGGAAAAGAGTAGGATGGATCTATGGTTCTGTAACAGAGGATGTGGTAACTGGCTACAGAATGCACAACAGAGGTTGGAGATCAATATATTGTGTCACCAAGCACGATGCGTTTCGAGGCACGGCGCCGATCAACCTGACTGATAGGCTTCACCAAGTGCTCCGATGGGCGACGGGGTCGGTCGAGATCTTTTTCTCGAGGAACAACGCCTTGTTTGCAACGCGTAGAATGAAGTTCTTGCAAAGAGTAGCATACTTCAATGTGGGGATGTACCCTTTCACATCCTTTTTCCTCCTTGTCTACTGCTTCTTGCCTGCAGTTTCTCTGTTTTCAGGGCAGTTCATAGTCCAATCCCTCAGTGTAACATTCCTAATCTTCCTACTCGCCATCACCATCACATTGTGCTTACTCGCCATCCTCGAGATCAAATGGTCAGGCATTACGATCCACGACTGGTGGCGAAACGAGCAATTCTGGCTAATCGGCGGGACGAGCGCCCACCCGGCTGCAGTGCTACAAGGGCTGCTGAAGGTCATAGCAGGAGTAGACATCTCATTCACATTGACATCCAAATCAGCCACACCAGAGGACGGGGACGACGAATTCGCCGACCTATACGTCGTCAAATGGAGCTTTCTAATGATCCCTCCCATCACAATCATGCTGGTGAACATGATAGCCATTGCAGTGGGGGTTGCAAGGACATTGTACAGTCCATTTCCAGAATGGAGCAAGCTTGTGGGGGGAGTGTTCTTCAGCTTCTGGGTCCTGTGCCATCTCTACCCGTTCGCGAAAGGGCTTATGGGGCGTCGGGGGCGAGTCCCGACGATAGTCTACGTCTGGTCCGGGCTTCTATCGATCATAATTTCGCTGCTGTGGGTGTACATTAGTCCTCCTGCTGGGGCACAGGATCATATGAAGTTCCAATTCCCTTGAGATTGGATTTGGGAAATGGGAATCTCCTCAACTTCTAGTTGGTATTGGGAAGTAGCAAGTATAGTAGATTTTCTTGTTTTTGTTGTTTGTGTTCATGGATGGATTCATCATGGTTTTAAGTGTTGGTAAGAATTTAGATTTGGATTATGTTAAAACTAGTTCTGATTCTTTTGTGGCATGATTTTTTTTTTTTTCTTCTTTTTTGCTCTCTGCTGCTGGTGAGTGTAGATTGTTTGTTGTTAGTTTACTGCAACAATATATTTTTTTAGGGTCATACTTAATTTTTGTAAATTTAAAATTTCATGGAATTTCATGGATTATTACAAAGTTTGAAAGATGTTGCAATTTCTTTTTGTATAATTTCCGCCAATTTGCCTTTAATTTACAGTATACAGTCAACAGTAAAAGATCATTTGCATTATTTAATATGAGTTGTTCAAATTTTCAAGTTATTCAAGAATTTATAGTGTTGTTTATTATAGTTTATAATTTATGTTCAAATTTTAAATTCTTGTTAGCTATAAGTGTAAATAAATTGATATAGGGAAAAAAATTGTGATTGTGCTTGATACTCTCAATCAATTAAACTTTTTTATTTTTTTTTGGGTTAAATTACAAGTTTAGTCTCTACATTTTAGTTAAATTACAAATTTAGAGTATGAACCTTGGAACTTTTAAAAGTGTCTAATAGGTTCTTGAACTTTTAATTTTATGTCTAACAAGTCATTGAACTTACAATTTTTGCTTGAAAATTTTGAAAATTTGAAAATTAATTGATCTATTAGATATAAATTTGAATTTTATGTTTGATGGAACCTAAAATTTCAATTTTGTGTTTAATAGATCGGTGAATTTTAAAAAATTCAAAGATTCAAAGACTAAATTTGTAGAATCATTAAAGTTTTAATTTAACTTCTTTTTTTTTTAATCATTGGCTTGATTTATTATAGGTTAAATTATTTTCATGATTATGAGTACTTTACTAGATGAATTCTGAATGATTTTTCAAATTTTAATTAGATAAAAATAAAGATCAATACTAAAAATTGACTCACTTTTTCTTTTTTTTGAAATAATTGACTATGTATGGAAGTAAAATAAAATTTCCCCAAAATACCATGCTTAAAAGAAAGGTCCATATTGCGAATATATTTGGTAAAAAGCCTATATTGCCACACCTATAATAATCGGTAACAGGCGGCTATTTTTATGAATTGAGATGTTTATTGTTATTAAATACATTTTCCTATTTTTCAAAAAAAAAAAATACATTTTCCTATAGATTAATAATACTCCATCACTTGCTAGTCCTACCCTTTTCTCAATTATATCTACCTTGCCCTCAATTATAGTAAAAGGTCCCTTTTACACCCCCTAGCTATCTCTCATCTATTTCATTCGAGTCACAATGTTATATTATAACGAACCAAATTCAACATTAACTTGAACATATTATTAATCACTATCATTTACTTCAACAAAGGTAGAGTAGAAGAATTGAACTTTCAACCCTGAAAAGGTAATAGATGTCTTATCTACTCAACAACGTTCGAATTGACACTATTATTGTTGTTCAAAAGAACCATATACCATGAATCGATCAACCCATACATAGTCAATTAACTACTTACTAGTTTTATCTTTTTTATAAAAAAATATATATATATATATATATCCATGAGTATTTGAGCCAAGTTGCACACACCTCAAATACTCTAATGGGGCAACCGTCTTAACTCTTTCGGTAATTTGTATCGTAACAAATTCCAAATAGTTGAACACCATCATCTGAATAATAATAATCAAACTCAACCTATACAATCCATCAAATAATGCCTAGATGGGGTTATTCGGTTGATCGCTAAAGGACATGAAAGATAAATTGCATCCAGCAAGAAAACCACTGCTTCACCTAATGACACAAAATGTCACTTTATTTTACAAAATAGTTTGAAAACACCACCATGTTTATTTGAAAAGAAAAAAAAAAACATAAAACAAAAGATTAAGGGTCCGTTTGGAATACATTTTAATTTAAATGTTTTTCAAAAATGCATTTTTTAAAAAACATTTTGTATAAAAATTGTTTAGAATTTAAACACTCATATGTTTGGTTGCATTTTCTCATCAATGTTTTTATACACAAGTTATTGTTTACTTAAGAAGTCTTTTTTAAAAAGTTGATTTCAAGTGTTTCTCTCAAAATGGTTTATTTATCAATCTCATTTTCTAATAAGTCATTTTTAATGGTTGCCAAACACTAGAAATTTTTTCAAAATTAAACACTTGAAAAGTTAAACCAAACACACCCTTAATTTATACTACACACATATACAGCTATTACCTCCATATCCTCCACAAGTTCGAAATATTCCTTTAAATCGTGAATCCAAAGATGCTTCCATCACATTTATGCCTGAAAATTGGGTTCTAATCAAATGGTTATGCTTCTTCATTTAGATCACACCTGAAAGAGAGAGAGAGATAGAATATTCAGTGAGAAATCTAAAGCTCAAGAAAATGCATAGAAACTAATTAAAAAGCCAGAGAACAGAAGAAATTTTGGTCCCCTCATTTCAAGATCAACTCCATGGCTGTTTCTAGCTGTAAAGGGATCCAAAGTCTACTCTTTTTGTGAGAACTACGTGCATGTGACGTTCATCACACATCCAGTATACAAATCTTCTCAACACCATCCATTTGATTTTGCCCCCACTATTAGCCGTCCATTTTGAGATTTGGATATCTCCGACGGCTGTGATCGTGTTTGTCTTTTTGTTTTTTCGGAATTAGTATAAGGGAAAAAGAAAGCAACATTAAGACATATCTGTCTTAAAATAATCACAAGAACCAGCCTGGCATGACGGCACGAGCAAGAAGACTTAAAGGGAGGAAAGGTAGAGATGTTTGCCCTCATCCTCAATTCAAAGACAAAGCAGAAAATACTAAAATAAGTAAATTATTTTCATAATAAAGTTCAATCCAATCATGGAAGTCCCTGCCACGTGTTACTTTCTGACTGCACTCAACTTAACAGCAAAGGCAGAAATTTCCACTATCTCAACCATCTACTTCAAAAAATGTATCAATAAATAGAGTATGAGATTCACCACCTATCAAACTATAATTTAAGAGGTTGCTACAGAGTTAAGTGGAAATTTACCTGCTACATAGCAGGTAGCTTCCATGTAATGTCATGCGAACATTCAGTTACAATTTAATCGGACAATTGACAGAAAAAACCAAATTGATATGGTTTACAAGGAGTAACTAGCACGAGGAACAAAATATTAAAAACAGGAAAGTACATAAATTAGATTTGTAATTTAACCAACATGTTGCAATATCTACTTCAAATAAAATATTATAAAGAATGGTTGAGGCATTCTGTATAGAACGAATATTATGTTATTGGTAAAGTTTTTCACAAATCTAGCCAGCCACATCAGAAGCCCAGACAATAAACGGTCCCCACATATAGAACAATGAGACACAGAGGGGTCCCTCAACCTATACGCTGTTCTAATTTTAAATTCCTTAACTTCTACGTTTCGAAGCGACAAAAGATTATTAATGGTGAAATGGATGGATAAATATGTCACTTCCCTCTTGACCAATCCACATACTTCGACTACCATTTTGAGCAAAAGAAATTGAAATATCTTATAAATATAGAGAAAGAAACCAATTTGAGCATAGCTCTAAAATTGTTAGAGCTTAATAACATTTTTCATAGGTCGAAAGTTTGAATCTCATTCTTAATTCTAATGTTATATTCTTAAAAAAAGGATACTAAAGAAAAATTGGAGGGGCTAAAGAAAAGCATATGGAGTTGTGACCCCACCCGTGTGGGTAAGGCCATAAGAAAAGGACATTGGACCAATGGGTAGTTAACAAGTCACCTGCCACCGAATCCGCTTCTTTAACTCAAAAGAGTCCATGGACTTTACTTCTTATCAAAACCCCTTTAAGATTCTTCCAATTCTACAATTTGGTCCTCCAGCTGGCACAAATTGGAGTATTTTAGAAACAGCCACTCGGTCCCTTTTGGCCATTATTGGCAATTCAGGATAACTTTCTAATAATTTATATACACTAGCATTAAGCCTAAACCCACATGCCCCCCATTTTTTCTCGATACCCTTCTTCCTGCTCTTAAAACGTAGACCACACTTTCCGATCTCAGCAATAAAACACAGACGTTTAGGATTAAAAAAAAAAGTTCCGAAGATGCTTAAAGCCTGAGAATTCACTTCCAATTTGAACAGAAAAACCCTTGAGAAAAGTGGTGTATGCCTATAGAGTTATTTTCTGGTGCATCAATCTAAACAACTCTTGAAATAAGTCAAAAAGATGAAAGACAAATATGGAATGGTTACCGTACCTTAAAAATAAGGAGAGGAGAATCCCAGAGCCAGATATGTTGTTTAGATGGAGCCAGCATGCTGCAGCAAATAATCAGTGTTGGGCCAGCCAAGGAAATTCAATGTCTATAAACCACAACTTGATCACTTCAGGCAAGACCATGAACCATGTGAAGGATGGGATAGCTACACTTGATAAATAATCATACCAAACTGGCAAAAGCTTAAAAACGGAGCAAGAACCAGAATTGCTTGATCGACAATATCAATACACGGAAAACCACCATCAAGTATCCATTCATAAAAGAATGCAAAGTCTGTACAAACAAATCGAATAGCCCGTTTTTTCCCTTTTTATTTTTCAGACCCAGGAAAAATCGTAAAATAGGATACACATCGCCTGGAAGATGGAGTTAGAAGAAGAAGCACAAAGTAACTGGAGAGAGACGGAAAAACCAAAGAAAATAGGACTAAAATTGAAAATTTTATCAAGAAAAGCGTCAAAACAGTCCTGCTGGGAAATTTACCGGCGACCTCCTACATCCCCAGAGAATTTCACTGGGAGTATCCGTACAAGTCGTATGGTGTCCATAGAGAATCCAGCGGACACGGTTGCTTGGAGTCCAACCTCAGCCACGGCTTCCCACTGCCGGACCAATGCAAGAGGCTCGTTGGACCCGGGTGGAGGTCACGGCAGCTCCCTCTGACGTTATCACCCCCTAAACCATGCTGATTCCACCGGTGCTCAATGGTCGCCACATTTCCGGCGAAAACCAACAGGAACGGCGGCAGTGACCCAAGTTCATAGATGCGATTACTCTTCTGAAGCTTCATCCACCCTTCAATCTTCTCCGTGTACCCACCATCCCTCCACTTAACCAGATCTATGACCATAACGCCGGTGTTGAAGTAACAGGGTTTTCTTCCAGCAAATGTGCCGGAAAATTTCTCGTCGGACCAGAAACGCGCTGTGAAATACTTGCTGAAATTGGCATGGCAGTACTCGGGAGCTCCAATTGTCCACTCACCCAAACTCGTCGTCCATAGCTTTCGAATATCATCCACCACAATAAGATCAGAATCCAGGTAAATTACCTTCTTTACACAGGACTCGAGCAACCCAGCCAAGTAATTTCTAGCATAATTAAGCGGCTGCTCCAGCGCTTGCCTCACGGAAGTGGAGATCAGATTGCGAACAATCTCTGGATCGAAATAGTACACTTTGAAATTCAACTGGGGAAAGGTGGATCGAACGAAGTCCTCGAGACTGGTATCCGAAACGAGGAAATGAAAGAAAACACTCTCAGGACAAAGCGAGTTTCGAAGAATCGAATTGACGGCCGCGACTGAGCCACGAAGGTACTCCACATCAAGCGTAATAGCAACATGAACCAAATCCGGATCGCACACACCAAACTTCCCAGAAAACTTCGAGTCACCGCCACGGCATTGACCGGCATTGCGAAATGTAGATGCCTTTCTGAAGGAGAATCGGTTCAACGACCTGGAAGAGGCAGTATCAACAGGTAAACGAAGGTAAAAGTCAAGATGAGAGGACCGAATGGCTTCAGCCGGAGGAAACGATTGCAAAGCCGGAGCAAGCACAATCATCACCATTGCGGCGGAGAAAAACCCCGATAATCTCATCAACCAAAGCATATTCACCCTGTAAACCCCCCTCTTCTTCTTCTTCTTCTTCTTCCACTTCAAACCAAATCGATCTACCAAAATCGACAAGAAACACGTTGGAAGGAACGCTAGGGTTCCTTTAACGTCCTCCAGAGCTCTCGGAAAATCAATACATCAACAACACATATAAGCCCTAAACGAGATCGAATCGATCTTTTTCCTCCCAGTGAGTGCGTATGAAAGCGAAAAAGTATGCCGTGGGAACAAAGCAAGCAGAGAAGATAAAAAGGCAAAAGAAGAAGAAGATGATTATAACGATGTAGAAGAGAGCATTGAACCAAAATCAGACCTCAAAACAAACGCCGGAGAGAGGAGTTCGCCGGCGGCCGGTCTGCAGTAGGATTCTCTCTCTTCTTCTTCTCCCTCTATTACTCTGTCGGTTGCAGAGCAATGGAAGAAGACAAAGCTGCAGACGCACAAAATGGTAGAGTGAAGAGACCTTTTCTTTTTCGGATCCCCACATGGCCTAAATATTAATTATTAAAGTCTTTGGGGGTTCGAGGGTCAATTACTACTTTTGTTCTTTTATTATTATGCAAAGTTGGTAGACCAAAATGTAAAATGAAAAATATCTTTGTTCATTTTCTCTCCCTCATCAATCAATCCTTCTCTTCTAACATAATTACAAAAACGAAATTAGACACTTTTTTTTTTTTTTTTAAGTTAAATTACAAATTCAGTCCCAAAACTTTTAGGATTGTATCAATTTGGTCCCTAAACTTTAAAAAGTCTCTAATAAGTTTTGAACTTTCAGTTTTGTGTCTAACAGCTCTCTAAACTTAAAAAATGTCTAATAGGTCATTGAATTTTCAATTTCTTGTCTAATAGATCCATGGTATATTCAAGAGTTTTAAAAATTAATCCACCTATTAGATATAAAATTGAATTTTATGTCTATTGGGACCTTAAATTTTCAATTTTGTATATGGTAGACTTGTGAATTTTAAAAATGTCAGATAGGTCAATGACTTATTAGACATAAAATTGAAAGTTGAGGAACCTATTGGATAAAAAAGTGAAAGTTTAAAGACCTATTAGATACTTTTAAAGTTCAGGGACCTGTTGAATACCAAATTAAAAGTTCGAGAACTTATTTGACACTTTTTTAAGTTTAGAGACTAAATTGACACAACCCTCAAAGTTCAAGGACTAAACTTGTAATTGAACTTTTTATATTATTATAAATGTTTTAGAAAATGAAATTAAAAATATTGATTGAGATTCCGAGATGGGTTTAAGAAATAAATCAAAAATTGTAAATCTCGAACGTAGTTCGAAAGATAAGACATCAATTACCATCATAAAGATTGATAGTTTTATCCCACATCACAATTGTTGAACTCAAAAAAAATAAAATAAAAAGTTTACATGTGTGTGTATATATTTTGAGTCCAACAACATCTCATAGATGGAAGGATTCGAACTTCTAACATTTTAGTCAAGAGTAAATGTCAATTATCGTTGAGCTATGCTCACTTTAACATGTATAATATATATTACTAGAATGATTTGCAGTTATTTTAAAATGAATAACACTTACCTACTACGTATAAATTAGAGTAACCCTCCTCGCTTGTAATTTGCTACGGTAAGCTCTCTCTTTGTTCCATTAGATTTAGTAACAAAATAAACACTACACAATCATTTACCAATATGAACTTAATACTCTTCATATAAATGTGTCGATAATTGCACATGTTGTTGACAATAGAAAGTGTGAAAAACTTCAAAAAGATGCTAATAACAAAGCTATAGAGAAAGAAGCCAATTTTATATTGATTAACGATGAACATGTCGATATTTATAACACAAATTTAATTTGGTTCTAAAAAGATAGTTATATATTGAAAAAAATTTCTAAAAATGAAAAGATTGTCTATGGGTAAATTTTTAAAGAGTTCTATAACATTTAAGTTTGCTTTCCAAGAGTATGGATGCTTCTAGGCAATTCGAGTCTCTATATTCCTACCTTCTTTCTCTTTCAAAGTTATTGATTTTTTTATTCTTCTTCGAAGATCTCCTCCCTTCATAATTCTAGGTAAACTTTTTGAAGTCAAAACCACATTTTCCCTCTGCCAAAGCGAGCATAGCTCAACGGTAATTGATATGTACCCTTGACCATGAGGTCAGAGGTTCAAATCCCTCATCTCCAAATATTGATATACTCAAAAAAAAAAAAACCACATGTTCCCTCGCTTGTGTGACTCCTTCAATAGATAAGGAATTCATAAACACATACTTCATGCTGGTTGAACTATGTTCTTATTGGTCTTACCTTTTTTATTTTCGTCTCTTATCTTCCTTAAAAAAATCCTTTATCAACTCTTATAAAATTATAAATAATATATGTGACTCTTATTATCTTCTACTTATGAATTGAAACAAGCATTAACTTTCTCATACCCTATTTTATTTCTCTCCTACATCACTTTGACTATTTGTTGAAATGTTGTTAGTCCAAATGTTGATGATATTCTTTGAGAGTTGGGGAAAAAAAGACATCAAGCTCATGATGATGAGCAATGAAGGAAGTTCCTTTGAGAAGATTCATCCCTAAAGTGATGGTGGAGATTTCCATCAACCAAAGAAGATTTAACAATAAGAATTGTAACACATTGTGGAAAGTAATTTTTTTAAAATGATTTTTGCACTAGTCAATTACTTAGTTGTAATTTGTAATAGTGTTTGTCAAAGTAAAATTTATTTTGAAGTGTGGTCCATGGATATAGGTTTAAGAAAAAACCGATACACATGTTAAAGAAATTAAGAGTAGTATTCTCTACTTATCAATCTATTTTTACCATTATAATATCTTATACTTTATATTGCCAACATGAGTATAACTATATAGTAAAATATTATACATCTGTGCTGCAGATGATCTTCGAAGAATCTCCACTTCCATATGTTACTGAACTTAAAGAAATCTTATACTCCTGCACACTTGTTTTTTGAGATTAAGAAATTTATGTTTTTGAATTTTTTTTTTTTATTAAGAATTATAAGTATTTGAATTTCAATACTAAAATAGCCTAAGCAGTAAAGATAGCTTGTTCAAGATTTTATTAACAAAATCAACCAAAATTAGTGAAAGCCTCGAAATAAAAAAAAAAAACTTTTTTTAAAAAAACAAAAATAAAAAACTTATTCCCTAAGATATTTAGCCTCAAACCAAATTCATACTCAAACAACCCTTGCATATTTATTAGGGGCATTTGCATCAATAGCAAAAAAAAAATCAATAATTGCAGGCGTGTCTTTGATTTATTGGGTTTGCAGATATAGCAAAAAACGTTTGGCCCAGCCCAGACAATAACGCAAAAAGACTAAAATAACCTCAGCTCGTCGTCCACTGATATACCAAATATCTAGTAAATATATAGTATATCAGATGTATATTTCGTGAATATAATGTATTAGATATTTGGTATATCAATCAATTCATATACTAAATATATAGTATATCAGATGTATATTTCGTGAATATAATATACTTTACACATGAGCTTTCATTAGTTTAGATATTTTTGATATACTTCATCAATAAAGAATTAGATATATTAGCTTTATTTTGGGACAATATGTGTGGGGGAGGATTTAAACATCTAACCTCTCGGTTGAATGTGTATATATCAATGATTTTTTTTAATAACAAGTTTATCATTGATGTATTTAGCTACTCATAATCAGGTATATTTATTAATTATTTGACTAGTAAAAAAAATAAGGTATATCAACGGTGTATCAACTTTCATAACAGGTATAGAAGACAAACATTTATTTTATAAAAGACAAACATTTCATTTAAAATATGTAAATAATACAACATAATTCAATAAAGAGAAAAGAAAATATAACAAATATAAGTAAAGAAAGTAACATATCAAGTATATCATTGGTATATCAAATATTATGTTTATCAAATCAAGTATATATTAGATATATCATTAGTATATTAGGTATATCATTGTATTCATTCGAGTATATCAAATTTGGTATACTTTATATTTCGTATATCAGTAAATATAAAATATATCAGATATACTACTAATATACCTATTGATATACCAACAAGGGTAAAATTGGAATAATAAAAAAAACGGAAATCAGATTTTTAAAATTTTGCTATATTTGCAAACCTAATAAATCATAGTTAAATTTGCAAATATCCTAATATTTTTTGCTACCCATTGCAATTCCCCTATTTATTATTCTCATTATTTATTTATTATCAAATTAACAACTTCATAAATAGTCAATTCGAGCATAGTTCCATGTACAAAAGCACCACACTTTTTTTTTTTTACACTTATTTGAACTAATAAAAAGGCATAAATAAAGATAGAAAAAATTTCTACCCAAAATTATTGAACTAAATAAAAGCATAAATAAAAAATGAAAAAAATATTTTATACATAAGTATGAGCATTTCCATTTATATGAAATCCCAACATTTAGTATTAGTGCAAAAAAAAAAAACTTTTATATTCATTCAT
This sequence comes from Luffa aegyptiaca, assembly GCA_017139565.1. Lineage (NCBI taxonomy): Eukaryota > Viridiplantae > Streptophyta > Magnoliopsida > Cucurbitales > Cucurbitaceae > Luffa > Luffa aegyptiaca. The sequence continues at coordinate 4,205,452 of CM029396.1, forward strand.
ATTCAAACATTTTTAATAGATACAAAAAAATCAAATATTTTAAAATTTTCAAACCTACTCATCAATCTAAATATAGTTGAACTAGTTAAGATATCATACATCCATTCAAAATCGAGATCGATTTCTAAATTCTCACTCCCAAGATATTGAGAAAAAAAAAAACTTTCTAAAGAAAAACCAATTAAACTTAGCGATAAAACATAATTGAGTTCTGACATAATCAATTATTTTCATTTCATATTTTTCTCTTTTATATTATTGGTAGGTGGAGGTTAGTTAATTTCGATTGTATATTATTGACTGTTCCAAAATTCAACCGACACAAGAATTAAATTTTGTCTAAAATATTTTTAAAAATATTTATAAATCTCATAAACTAGTCGTGATTATTACAAATTTACAATTTACACATATTGCAAAAATAAATTTTCAGACTTACATCATGGTAAGAATTTAACTCTCTCCTCGATTTGGTTTAAAATATATTCTATTTATTGAGCTTCTACAAATTTTAAGACTTTTTTTTTTTCTTTTTTGAGTACATCAACATTTGAGAGTGGAGGGACTTGAACCTCCGACCTCTTGGTCGAGAGTTATATGCCAATTACCGTTGAGCTATGCTCGCTTTGGCTAAGACTTTTTTTTTTTTTTTTTTTTTGATAATGAACCATGCTTTCATTGAGAAAAAATGAAAGAATACAAGGACGAACAAAAAGAACCAGCCCACAAAAAAAAAAGAAGAAGGGAGGCCCCTTTATAAAAAGGGCTTCCAATCCAAAATGATGAGACCTATGGAATAATTACAAAACAAACGCGTCACCGACGCCCAAAGGGAAACATTATATTTAACAAGGGACCAAACCTCAACTGAGTCCCTCCCTAACCCTCTAAAAGTCCTGTTGTTTCTCTCGCCCCAAAGCCCCCAAATAATAACACAAATCCCTGCTTGCCACAAGAACTTTCCCTCATCCAGAAAAGGAGGATGGGGAAGGAACTCCTCGATCATCTCTCTAAGATCTCTATGTCTGGCAAACTGCAAGCCGAAAAGACCAAAGAACTCGTCCCAAACAGCCGTAGCAAACACAAAAAGACTTTCTCCTTTTAATAAATATTCTCATGAAAATTTAATCATTTTAAAGAGATTCTTACGAAAAAAATTAACAATTAAAAATTTTCTTACGAAAGTTATCTAATTGAGATTTTTAATTAAAATAAAAAACTAAACAGAGATAGAGAATCAAATGACACGAGTTTAGCTCAACAGTAATTGACATGTATCATCGAGGTTATAGATTCGAATCCTCCACTCCGAATGTCGTTGAACTAAAAAAAATCAAATGAGAGTAGGGATAAGATGGGAAATTCATTTATAATTTCTAAATAGAGTTTATGGAATTTGTCCAATATCTTTTTAGAAAATATAAAAAGAAAAACAATTATTTTTTTAAAGAATTTGTTATGGCATCACAATCTTCTGTGATGTATGGGAGCAGTTATATATTCATTTAATCTTCAATTGGAAAATATTAAGAGATAGCCTCCACCAAATAAAGCGACTTGCGGCCTGTCGTTACACTACTAATAATAATTTTTTTTTTTAAAAAAAAGAAAAAATAATTAAATGAGCAAAGAAAGTATTTAAAATGGAATTGATTTTTTGTTTTTAATTTCGTTTAAACAGTTCTAGTTTTTGTTTTGGTTATTATGGCTGCTTTTCTTTTATGATTGAAATTTTCAAAAGTGTACTAAAAATGAATGGTTTTATTTATTTACCTCTTGAAGTAAAAATAATGATAATAAATAAAAGAAAAATTTCTAGGTACATGTTTAAGATTAAATTACAAATTTAGTCATAAAGTTTCAAGTTTGTATCTGATGGGTTCCTAAACTTTCAATTTTGTGTCTAATAGGTCCCTCAACTTTAAAATCGATTAATAGACCCTAAAATATTGAGTTTGTGTCTGATAGGTCACTGACATATTCAACATGATTTAAAATTAACGAATTTATTAGAGATTGAACTTTGTGTCTAATAAGACTCTAAATGCTCAATGTTTTATTAGACACGAAATTCAAAGTCTGATGACCTATTAGATACTCGAGGACCTATTAGATACAAAATTGAATGTTGTACGATCTATTAGAAACTTTTCAAAGTTTAAAGACCTATTAATTACAAACTTAAAAGTTCAAGGACTAAAACTGTAATTTAACCAAAGTTCAATTTATATAAAATTAAGTTGGTGATTCAGTTCTAACATTAAGCTTTCAATTTCATCAATTTAAACGTTGAATTTGAATAGTTGCAATTCGAACTCTATATACTTAAATGAATAGTGCAATTAATATGTTAAATTAAATTTTCATTTTTTTCATAAAGATTTGTGACTAGCATAGTTTGAGGAGACTATTTTTGTCCATATTGGTTTTTCAAATTGTGAGATGATTTTACTTAGAATTTCAAATGTCATTTGAATTAAAAAAAAAAAAAATTGACTTGGATTAGATCATTTTGTTGCTAAGTTTGAGTGTTTTTTATATGCTAAAATTTATAACTAGCTTTGGGTATTTATGTAATTGAGTTTTCGTATTTTTGTATACATTATTTTGAATATTTTGTTAGTTTAATTTTGTATTGATTATTGGTTAGTTTATGGACCACTTTTAATTTTGAGGAATTATGAATTGCAACTTTTGTTGTGGGTGATTCTGGACCACCCCAGAATCCAGGGACTAAGCAAGACAACGCAGCACAACACGAAGGCTTGACTGGGAAGCAGACTCTGGAGGAGAGTGAGCCGAAGGGATTGGGCCATTGGCTCAATCCCATGCTCGGCCTTGGGCCGAGGCCGACCACTCGACCCTTCGTATGGGCCGAGTTCGTTCCGCCTCCATTAGGTCCTAGCTACCCCGGTCCGCCCCAGTTCCACTCATTTCAGCCTAGGATCGCCTCTGAGTGCCTAGAAAGCCCAAATTGAAGACACAAGTATAAATAGGGTCTCTCAAATCCGGAAAAGGGTTCAGAACTTTAGCTACCAAAAATACGTTTACTGTTTGATCTGACTTAGGCATCGGAGTGCAGGTGGCCTACACCACACCGGTGTGCAGCGGTTTTGACTGGTCTTGCAGGTCACGTCTTCCCTGTCTTCAACAAATTCACTGCTGGTGTCACGTGAAGGCCAGGTGAGTTGCTTGTCCAGATTTTGACATCAACAACTTTTAATTCATAGTTTAAATAATCGATGAAATTAAAAGTTTAAGTTAAAATTAATTAACATACCTAAGTTTATGGGTGTAAATTGAACTTCATCTATGTTCTTAATATTGTCAATTAAATAATGGTATGACATATTTATTAGATAAACACCAACTAATTTGGTAAAATGTGAACAATAGTTTAGTTGGTATAATAAACAATGACAAAACAGAGAGGTTAGATCTATAAAAGATATTAGAGATGTTATTTTAAAAAACACGATATATTGCATGTGTCATTTTAAAGTCACTTGTCACTATTATAATGTTTAATAATAATCAAAACCTGATTATAGGGAAATAAAAGTGTAATCTATAAAAGATCAAATTGAAAATTTTGGAGCCAAAGTGAACATATAGCTCAACGGTAATTGACATGTATCCTCAACCAAGAGGTCAGAAGTACGAATAAAAAGTTAGGTAAAATTCTGGTTAAAAAACATTTTTGATCACTCAAACTTTCATAGAAAACCTTCATGAAAGTAACGATTTAGTCTCTAAACTCTAGTTTATAGTAATTTAGTTCTTATACTTTCAATTTTATATCATTTTTGTTTCACACCTTCTATATCTATCCTTCTACCATGTTGGATCGTTATATGATTTCTCTGCCAAAAGTATCTAGCATTGAAAAAAGATCTCCCGGAATACCTCCTATAGTGATTTTACCGACAACCATTAAGATTTTTTTTAAGGAAAAATACACTTTTAGTCCCTGTGATTTGAGTTAAGTTTCATTTATCCTCGACCAAGAGGTCAGAGGTTCGAATAAAAAGTTAGGTAAAACATTGGTTAAAAAACATTTTTGATCACTCAAACTTTCATAGAAAATCTTCATGGAAGTAACGATTTAGTCTCTAAACTTTAGTTTATAGTGATTTAGTTCTTATACTTTCAATTTTATATCATTCTTGTTTCACACCTCTATATCTATCCTTCTACCATGTTAGATCGTTATATGATTTTCTCTGCCAAAAGTATCTATCATTGAAAAAAGATCTCTTGGAATACCTCCTCTAGTGATTTTACCGACAACCATTAAGATTTTTTGTAAGGAAAAATACACTTTTAGTCCATGTGATTTGAGTTAAGTTTCATTTTGGTCCCTGAGTTTTCAAACTCGATAATTTAGCCCTTGACGTTTGGATTTCATTTCATTTTGGTCTCTCCGTCCAATTTTTTCTTCTTCTCCCTCTTCTTCTTCTTTTTCATCAACACCACCGACCACCGCTTGCCAGCGACGACAACAATTTATATATATATATATATATATATATATTCCTTCTACTTTCTTTCTTTTTTTCTTCTCCTTTCTCTTCATTTTTTTTTTTTAAATAAACGCGAAATGGAGGAGGGAGGTCTCTCCTCTCTTATTGGACACAAAAGTGAAAGTTTAAGGACCATATATTGGATATTTTTTAAAGTTTAGGGACCTATTGGAAATAAAATTGAAAGTTCGAGGACCTTTATGAAACTTTTTAAAATTCAGGGACTAAACTGACACAACCTTGAAAGCTTAGGGACTAAACATGTAATTTAACCTATTTTTATTTCAAATACTTAAACTAGTTATAATGTCTAGATTGGCAAAAGAAAACCAAACTCATTTTCGCCATGAAAATAATATAAAGCATGTTGCACGTTCAAAATGACAAGGACACCAATAGTTTTGAGATTTGGCCAAATTATAAGGACTAAAATGAAATTTATAAAATTATAGGTATTAAATTGAAACTAAGCGCTCAAACCCATAGAATCAATTGGATCATTTAACCTTGACTTACATTTTCCTCTATATTCGAATGGTTGTCTTTATAAAGTCTACATGAGCATTGAAGTTTTCAAATAGCTATCTATATGTTTTGATTATATTTATTTTTAGTCTATGTTGTTATCATCCCTAGTTCATCCAAGTGATTCAATCGATGGATTGCGAACCTAACTTTTTTTTTTTTCCTCTTGGAAATTTGATTGAAGTGGGTGAGATCAAGAGAAAAGAAAAATTATAAGCATCTCTTTTTGGTAAAAAGTTGTGTTATACCAATCAAATTAAGTTAATTATTTTAAACTTTTGGTGATATTTCTAGACCTTTAGTCATTGTCATTTCTTTATTTTAATTTGATTGGGTCCATCCAACTTGAATGAACACATTAAGGAAATATATTAGAAAGTGTTATAGAATCTTTTGGTCTTTTTGTTTGACTAAATCACATAAATAAATTGATATCTTAATTGACTCATTATATTATAAAATTGTTATAATTTTAATTGTGCGACTTTCTTTCTTTATTATTATTTTTAAAAATTTTGGAGATGGATGCTAGGGGTGCAAGAAAAAACCGAAAATCGAAAAAAAAATCGATGAAACCGACTAAAAAAACCGACAAATCGGGTTCAGATCGGTTCGGTTTGCATATATTAAAAACTGATTAAATTCGATCGGTTTTGGGTTTGAAATGGTTGAATCGAAAATAAACCGAACCGACCGATAATGTATATATTTATTAACAACCGATTTGAAACTAAATAATACTAGCGGTCCGGTGGTTAAAAGTCCAAGGTAGTATAGGCTAGGGCGTGTGCGAGGGCCCACTATTCGTCAGGCCCAAGCTTCTGTGTCCAGCAAATGTTGAACCGCCCAAATCGAACCGAATAAACCAATGGTTATTCTGTTCGGAGCGGTTCGATTAGAAATATAGGCGGTTCTCATATTTTCCTTAATTACATTATCGGTTTGGCTCCGATTTTTCACATTAACCGAGCCGAACCAAACCGCCTGCAACCCTAATGGATGCTAATTTTATATTATCATTTTTCTTTTTAATAGTTAGTTAGTTAGAAAAACTTAGGCCCCGTTTGATAACCATTTGGTTTTTTGTTTTTGAAAATTATGCTTGTTTTTCCCCATTTTTCTTATCATGGTTTGTATCTTTGTCAATGACACATTTAACTTCCTAGCCAAATTCCAAAAACAAAAACAAGTTTTTGGAAACTACTTTTTTTAGTTTTCAAAATTTGGCTTGGTTTTTGAAAACATAAGAGGAAGATAGATAACAAAATCAAGAAACTTATGTGTGAGAGTAGTGTTTTTAAGCTTAATTTTCAAAAACCAAAAACAAAAAACCAAATGGTTATCAAACGGGGCCTTAGCAATTAAGTATGTTTATTCTAGAGTAATTATTCTAAGTCTTCTGAGTAACTTCAAAGACTTCAAAGAATGCTTTCTTACAAAAGGATGTGAGTGAATCCAAAACATACTAAAAGAATTCGTGTTAGATTGTAATACCATTTTTTTTATCTCAAAAGCAATCATCATTTATTCACCAATGTATTTAGGTTGCAAAGAATGCTAGAGCAAAGAACAATATTGACCTTCAATCTTGAAATGGATCAGTGCTATTTAATCGGGGAAAAAATAAATAGACAAGAGAGAGAGTCAAATAGAAAAATGTCAATCATCATTAATAATGTTCTAAAAAGTTCAAGTACATCATATTGATGGATTGTGATTTAATTAGAGTGAGAATAAAGGTTTAAAAACTAATGATAATAAAGGAATTTTGGTAGTCAATTAAAATGATTTGAGCCTCAAAATCAGCAATCAATTAGAAAGGACAACTATGATTCAAACTTTAGTGATAAAGTAAAGGTAGCCATGCAAATAATAAATCTAAAACTCTTTTTACTAATTTTTAAATTAGGAATATGTAATTATTTTTTTAAAAAAATTAGGAAAATGTAATTTAGTCATTTTTCAATTTATCGAAACGATCGAAATAAATAATAAACAACAATGAGAATTCAAAAAAAAAAAAAAAAAGGGTAACTACATAAATGGGTCAATAGTAGCCCATTTATTCTAAAAGTGTCCATTTTGTTATAATTTTACATTTTTGTCAGCGATATTAAAGGAGTTTAAGAAGCTCATTTACGTATTTACCCTTACCAGTTGACAGAAAAGAAATGAGTTTGGGAAAAACGACAGTTGACTAAAATTGAAAAAAAAAAACAAAAATGAAATCGCTAAAGGTAAGGAAAAAAAAACAGAAAGGGAATGTTAATAAAGAAAATAATACAAAAATAAATTGATAAAATAAGAGTTACCAAATTTGATAACCGGTTGGTTCATGAAAAAACAAATCAATATTTATTAGAATATCAAAATTAAATAAGGGCATTTAGGGAAGAACAAAAATTGAATTAATGCATGAAATCTTACCCTTGATAAATTTAAAAGATTTAGACAATTTTGAAATTATTGGATTAAAGAGTTCATCCACCATAATTCGTTTTTTTTTTAAACTCTTGATACAAAGGTTCAATTCAATTGGATCGATCAATCCAAATTTAATGGACTGAGTTAGGCCCAATTCAAAATTAAACAGTATTTTTGACCCAACTCAACTCGATCTAATGATGATGTTGAGTAGAAAATTTTTATTTTATTTTAATATAATTCACAAGTTTTATCTCTTAAATTCAATAACATTTAAAGGTGGGAAAATTTGAACTCTGACATTTTGATCGATGATACATGCCAATTATTGTTGAGCTATGTTCACTTTTTTTTTTTTAAAAAAAAAAGTTGAACTAGGTTCACTTTAGCTATATATATATATATATATATTTTGAAGAACACTTTAGCTATATAATTGACAAGTTATAAGATAAATAATGAAAATGAATACCCAAGGCACATGTACTTTCTTCTAATGTATTTTCAAATAAAAAATAATAAATTTCGCTTAAAAAAACTCTCAAAAGTCAAAAGGCAAAGTCCAAATGGAAATTTTCCCAGTTATCAGAAAAATTTATTTTGACAACCATATAAAGGAAAATATGTGGGTTTCTAAACACTATAATTTGTAGGAATTGAAAAAATAAAATCCAGATAGTTAATTAAAGTTTTAAGAAACGAAGAAAATGTACGGGTGCATAAAATTTGAAAACTAGGGATTCAATGAAAACAGAGTTGTATTTCCTGTTTTTGGATATGTGTGTTTTTGGATATGTGTCTATTCAGAAATTGGATCCCTATTTTAAAAATTGTTCAAATGTGTTTGATTATATATTTATAAGTCACAAACTATTTGTAGTTATCAATTAAATATTAAATTGAATATAAACTATTATTTATTAATTTATAAACAAGCTATAGGTTATAAATTTTGTATAATTATTATTTTACAATATCATATGATTTATAATACATTATATTATACATATTTTAATTTCACAAAAATGATTTAAATTTATAACATGGAATAGTATATTTGTTACCGTTTTTTTATTTAATTCTACATTTAAAATTTTCAAATTTAAAATCTGAATACAATGAAAACAAAGAAAAAAAAATTGTTTTCAGAATTTTCACTATTTGGATCACAAAATTCGAAAACAGTTTTCAAAAAAAATATTTTGAAAATGTATATTCATTGTGAATTCGAAAACATAAAATAGAATTTGAATTACCTACCAAAGAGACCCTAAGTTTCTAAAAACGGTTTTTGAAATCGAAACTGAAATCATAAAATTAATTGAAGTTTTAGAAATGACATAGAATAGTAAAAAAAAAAGTGAAGATGAATATAAGTAATCAACATTTTTGTCGAGCATAGCTTAGTGGTAGTTGACATGTATCTTCAACCAAAAGGTTAGAGGTTCGAATTTCCCCACCCTAAATGTTGATGTACTAAAAAAAATCAAACTTTTTAGAAATTGAAAAAAAATAGAACATTAATTGAAGTTTTAGAAATGAAAGAGAATAGTAAAGAAAATTGAAAATGAATATAAGAAATCAAGGTTTCTAGAAATTGAAAAGAAAAAAAAAAAGAAAAAGAAAATTAGAACATTAATTGAAGTTTTAGAAATGAAAGAGAATAGTTAAGATACATAAAAATGAATATGAGATTATTATTTATTTATATATTTTTTTTTTTTACAACCAATATGAGTAATTATGGAATATATATATATATGCTATTTAAGCCTAAATCGATTTAGAAACCCCAAAAATTGGAAAACATAACTTAAGTGTGAAATGAAAATTAATCCAATCATTGGTAAGATTTGATTTCAAAGTTTGAAAGTTGGCATTGAAAATCAATATTTGTAAATTGGTTACAAAAGGGGTATAATGGACAATATATGAAAGAAAATTATGAGTTTAAATTATGGATATTCAATTCCTCACTATAAATATGGACACCAATCCTAATTTCTTTAAGTATAACTAAAGTTGAACATTTTGGAGGTGGGGGGATTCGAACCTCTAACCTTTTTGGTTGAGAGTACATGCCAATTACCGGTGAGCTAAGCTCACTTTGGCCCAAAAAAAAAAAACTAAAGTTGAACAAGTCTAACTCGAAAATAAACCGTGATTTTGACCCAAGTCGACCCGACTCAATAATAATGTTGACTTGGAATTTTTTTAAAAAAAATACAATTCACAAATATCATAAGATAGATAATCACAACATTGGATACTCAATGCCCATGTGCTTTCTTATGATATAATTCCAAATAAAAAATAAACATTTTTTAAAAAAATTAAAAACCCTCAAAAGTCAAAGGCAAAGTCCAAATTGATTTACACTACATACTCGTACACGTCCGAACTACAACATAATTAAATAAGAAAAAAAATTAATAAAAAGAAAAAAAAAAGCACAAAGACTAATTATTTCCCATTTAGAAAATAATCAAGATTGCAATTTACAACAAATAGCTATTCTTCCAACAGCTCAAATCCAAAAATAATAATAATAATGATAAAATAAAATAAAGAATCATATCGTTTCCTCGTTCTTTGATGCTACATCATATTTTCTAAATATATATTTTAATCTTTAATTTTGAAACATAACATCGTCTGTCTTTGTTATGATAATTGATGTCTCATACAATAAACTGAATTGACAATTTAGTGTCTTTCAATCATTTAAAAGTTTTAATTTAATTTGTTCGTGTTTAAACCTTTTTTTTTAACTCTACCATTTTCAACGTTCAAAGTTAAAATTAATCGATGAGAAACTTGAACAAAAAGCTTTTCAGGAAAGGTTGGGAGAAATTTTGACTATTCTTTAGTCTTATTCACCATCCATTTTTTCATTTAATTTTTTTTTTTGTCAACCTTTCATTGAGGAAAAATCACATCAATCAATTTTAACATTCTTCAAAAGAAAATGACATGATTAAAAAATATATATATTAAAACAACAAAAACAAAAATTGAAAAAAACCTCTTTGGAACTAAAACATATATTTTTCACCTGGGCCGAACCGTTTCCGGCGCCGATCCGGCGGCGGCAACCGGGCGGTGGACCAATTGCCGCTGCGCCACCACCATAGACTTATAGATCTCCAGGATCATCTTCTCGTCGTATTCCTTCACCGGTCGCTGTCCGAAGCCGGCAATGCCGTCGCACACGGCGCCGCCGCCGCCGTAGCTGCCGGAGAACACCCGGGAATTAGCGAATCCGAGCATCATATTGACATAGGCATCACGGAGGCGGATGAGGAGTTTCTTAGGCGACGGGAATTTTCGAAAGAATCGGAGCTTCGGAGAGATCTTGATCCGCCAGAAGCGCCGCCGCGTGTTTCGGGTCGACCCGAGCTCCACCTGGGCCAGCCGCCGCCGTCTCCGCGACGACCCATTAAGCTTCACGTAGTTTCTTTTCTTCCAGTAGCCTCTTAGCCCTTGGAACCATTTCTCTGAAACTCTATCTTCATCCATTTTTCTCTCTCTCTATCTCTCTCCTTCTCTTTCTCTCTCTAGAACTGTGAATTTGGGGAAGATGAACCAGTAGGTGAGATTCCGAAGCTGAATATAGTAGGTGTCATGTTATAATATAAAATAAAATTATTTTATTTTATTTTATTTCTAAAATGAATAATGTAAGCACCAAATTTCATAATATATTGTATTGGACAAATTTTTTTAAAAAAAATTGAGAAACTTCACCATTAAAATATTAGGAATCTTCTTTGAAAATGTACATTAATTTGGGTTTTTTAAGTGTTTTATTACTTAAAATCTATGTGACTAATTTTCAAGGAAAATATATTAGTTTTAACACTTATTCAAATTTAACTTTAAATTTGAATAAGTGTTAAAACTAATATATTTTCCTTGAAAATTAGTCACTCATAGATTTTAAGTAATAAAACACTTAAAAAACCCAAATTAACGAAATTATAAAAAATCTTCAATCTAGCATGTGATCCAATGGGTAAAAAAACCAAAACTAAGTAATAAAATTCTTAAACTTAGTTAGAAACAATCTAAGACAAAAAGAATCAACCTTATCTAATAATGCTCATATACTTAACTAAAATCTTAAAGAAAAAAATTAAAAACAAAAATTTAGTTAATTGAGAGTATAAAAACCCTTTATTCAAACTTCAAAAATTCAATTTGATGTTAAAATTGACTTAGAAAGCTAAATATAAGGGTAAGAAATGAGTTTCTCCCTAAAACTTTCATAATGCAATTATAAAATATATCAATTCATATTTTTCTTTAATAATTAAAATTATTTAAATTTAAGTGTATCTTTGTCATAATTGTTGAAGAACTCACGTTGAAAAGTTGAAGACACCTCATAATCTTTAAAAGATACATGGGTTACCCCTCTCATCGGCAATTGATGGTGAGACAAAGAAATTAAACTTCATGTTTATCTAATATGATATTAGAGTCCATGAAGCTCAAACATGTATTCAGTTTAAAAAATTGAGATATGACTCAAGAATAGTAAACCCAAAGAGGTAAGATACATGTAGGTTACTCGGGATGAAATCCCATGTTTATCTATTTAATCCCTTACACGAAATAAATTCTCTTTGATAATTAATTTTGATATATTAAATAGCATTAAATACAACGTTAATAAATATAAATAAAGTTGAACTTTAATGGGAAAAAAATAAAGGTTTAGATTATAGAGCTAGTTAGGCACTGTGGGGGATAAGAGGTTATTAAATGGAAGAAGCAAATTTCCTACCTATATATCATGGAAGTCACTGTCTCAATTTAATGGGGTGGACATGACACGTGCCATGCATGGATTACCCTCTTAATTATATCGTCAATCCACATTAATGCTTCACGAAAAAATTTCTAGTACGTATGGATACTTCTTCCATTTATTACTTGTCATGTTATTATCATTTTAAAAAATGATGTGTGTTGATGGTCAAATTTTGATCGGGAGGAACTCACCTGACCTTCACGTGCCACCAACGGTAAATTTGTATAAGAGGGGGAAGACGTGGCCTGCAAAATAGTAAACCTGCACACCGGTGTGGTGCTTGCCACACCGCCTCCAATGCTTAAGTCAAAAAACTGATGGAAGAGCTAGAGAGCAAGAGTAGAAGTCGAGAATAGAGTTCGGAATCCTTTCTTCAGTGATGAAGAATGGTTTAAATACTTGTTCTTGCCCTAGGGTTTTTAGGAATTCGGAGGCGTTTCGGGCTGAATCAGGTGGAACCGGGGCAACCAGGGGCAGCAGAGACCGAACGGAGGTGAAAGAGCTCGGCTCGCGCAGACGGGCCAAATGGTAGGGCCAAATTGGCCCGACCCTCTGGTCTGTTCATCCTCAGGGGTTGATTTTTCAGTCCTATTTCTGTCCGGTTGTCCTCGTCAGCTCCTTGTACATCGGAGTGGTCCAAAATTACCTATAACAATGTGGAATCCACCCGCATTAAAGATATATTTTATGAAGGCAGAATTTTAGTGTGAACAAAGGAAGTTTGATATTACGGTATGTTGAGGATCCCACGTTGAAAAGATAAGTGAAGAACTCACAATCCATAAGATGTATAAGTTACTCCTCCCATTGCCAATTGGTTTTGAGATGGAACACCATGTAATCTATTATGGTATCAGAGTCCATAAAACCCAAGCGGGTATTCGGTCCAAGAAAAAAAAATTGGGATCCGATCCAAGAATGGTGAACCCAAAGAGGCACCGATTTTGAGGGGGCATGTTGGGGATCCCACATTGAAAAGATAAGTGGAGACCTCCCAATTTATAAGATACATGAGCTAATCCTCCCATTGCCAATTGGTTTTGAGATAGAACATCATGTAATCTAATAGGGTGTAGTACTAGAAATTTTTCTAATATTTTACCTACCATATATTATATAATGGATAGAAGTGCCGTGGAAATTAAAACAAAATTAAAAAAAGAAAAATAATTGAATAATTGATGAATTGAGTTAATTTCTGTCGATTTAAATAATATGTGGAATTGTTTAGTGTGATGAAAATATAAAATTGAATGTTTAATTGACTAGTTTGATTTTGATTGAATTTGGTAGAATTTGATTGGTTCGATTGAGTTTGATTAGGCAATTGATTACGTATTTTTGAAAATTGGTTTATTTTATTTTATTTATCCTTCTCTAGAATAATTGACCTTGTATGATTTTAATTTTAAGGCTAAATTATAAAAAATATCCCTAAATTATGGGGTTTGTTTTAAAAATGCCCCTAAACTTTAAAAAGTTTAAAAAATGCTCCTGAACTTTGAAAAATGTTTTAAAAATACCCTTGCTGTTAATTTTGGATGGAAACCGTTAAAATTTGAGTTTCAAAAATACCCTTGAACTTTAAAAAAAAATTCAAAAATAACCTTATTGAAAAATGCTTCTGTTTTTTTTTTTTTTTTCCTTCTCCCACCGTAAATTAACTATTCTTCCAAAAATTAATGAGAAACTTTACTTATTTGTCATGTATTCATAATTTTGGAGCTTTCTTTCTCTTTCAACACATCCAAAGCACTTGGCTAGATTTTCGTATCAAATCTTCAAGATGACTTTTGTTTTGTTCTTGAAATTCTACATGTGATTGACTTCATTTGTTGGTAGTCTTTTCAATATTATTTCCTCACCAACTATTACCCCATTAGCTTTCTCTATATTCCTTTTACGAAAAATAAATGAAACTATTGTTGTATACGGATTCTAACAATTCTTAAATATCAATAAGAACAAAATCATATATAAAACTTTTGATTGATTAATCTTATAAATTGGACCAAACCCACAGTCTTATAAACATTTCTTATTCTCTTATCATCAAGATACACAAACAGAGAGAGCAAAAAATGAAATAATATATATACATATATATGTTGTTTTCTCATACTTATCTTCTCTACACTTTTTAAAAGAGAAAACTCGATTTCAAAGTCTGTTTTTATCTGTTATTGAGTTGCACACAACCTTTATAAGCAAAGTTTTGCATTAATTTTCATGGAGAAAGAATTTATGGTGAGAGAGGAGGAAAAAAGAAGAACCATTTTTTCAAAAAGAGTATTTTTGAATTTTTTTTTTAAAGTTCAAGGGTATTTTTGAAACTCAAACTTTAACGGTTTCCATCCAAAATAAACCGCAAGGGTATTTTTGAAATATTCTTCAAAGTTCAGGGGTATTTTTGAAACTTTTTAAAGTTCAGGGACATTTTTGAAACAAACCCCATAGTTCAGGGGCATTTTTTATAATTTAGCCTAATTTTAACAAACAACATAATGTGAATTCTCAAGATTATTCTATAAGAAATATATGCATTTAGAAATGTCTTATTTTTCTCTCTTTGATTTAGATGGTTGGAATAATACCTACTTTATTTCCTTTGCGAGTGAGAATTTCGAGTTGAGTGATGGATGCACTTTCTTTGATTGGACGCACTTTGCTCAAAAGGTTAATTTCTTTCGACTTTTGAACGATGTACGATTTTCCTTTATTTAGTTTAATGATTCTGTGATGTTCACTCATATCGTCGGTTGTGTATCCAAATCTCTTTTATATACACGAGAAGTTATTTGGTGCACCCCTTTACTAGTTTGGTTTGAAATAAAAGCAAATATTATATATATGGTAGGCTAAGACATGTTGGATGCAATGGAGTTTTCCATTTTTATAAAGACTTAGCTAAATGTCGTATTCTTGTCCCATTTAGGTGTATGTATGCTTTTGAAACAGAGTCAGCAAATGCTATCCATTCAATTATTTTTGTTGGAACTTTGATTTGTTGAGATCTATGGTTGGAAAATAAACTTTGCTTACCTAATGGTCATTGTCCCATTGTATTTTTTGACAAGCTTGTTGTTACATACCATAGATATGTTTGCTTGTTCAAGTGGAGTTTGTGGTTACACATATTTGGAGAATTTAATTAGGTCGTTGTTGGTACTTTGACTCCTAAAAATACATGTAATGTTTTTCACGCTTTGTTAGTGGTCTTTTTCTGATCTTATCTTCTATCAAATTTATATTCTAAATTTTCAATTTCATTAAGTTGCACATTGAACTTTGATACATATTTCAATTTTTACTTTAAATTTGAATAATTGCTGCAATTTTTACCCATCGATAGACTTCTACTTGAAAAATAGTCAATGAAAATACTATCATGTGCATTTAATGAATATAAAAAACATATGTCTAATACGAAATTAATGAAGCTTTAAAGAAAAAAAAAGGCTAGAGTTTGATTTATGTGTCAAAATTTGTGAGTTTTAAAAGGTTTATTTAATGATTGATCTTGTATATTGATCATGCTTAATTTGGTGCAATGCTTGGCTTTTGTTGTAATCAGTAAGGGTGCGTTTGGTTGGTGATCTGAACACAAGGGATTCAATGAAAACAGAATTGTATTTCATGTTTTCAGATATGTGTTTGGTAGTAGATTTAGAAATTGAATTCTAATTTAAACAATTGTTAAAAATGTGTTTGATAATATATTTATAAACCATAAACCAATTGTAGTTATCAACTAAATATTAAGTTAAATATAAACTATTATTAATTTATTTATGAACATGTTTTATGTTATAAATTTTGTATAATTATTATTTTTCAACATATCATATAATTTGTATTACATTATATTATACACATATTAATTTAACAAAAGGGAATTGAGTTTATAATATGAAATACTACATTTATTAAAGTTTTTATCTTTTTCTAATTTAATTCTGCATTTTAAAATTTTAAATTCAAAATCGGATACAATGAAAACATAAAAAAAGTTGTTTTAAGAATTTCCACTATTTGGATCATAGAATCCGAAAACAGTTTTCAAAAACACATTCGCCAGACGCATATTCACTAAATTTAGTGAATCAAAAAACATAAAACATAATCTAGATTCCCTACCAAACATGCCTTAGGTTTTGTGGGTGAATTTAGTGAAAATTGAACATAGGAAAAATTTGCAATACATATTTAAGTTTAAGATTTAATTTGATAAAATTGAAAGTTTGAGATGAAAATTGGTACAACTTGCCAAGGTTAGGGTGGAAATTAGCTTTCTTTTCCAATCTTTTATTTTAAATGACATTTATTGCTTATTTGAAAAAAAAAAGACATTTATTACTCTTTCTATCAATCTTAAAAAAGAAAAAAAAGGACATTTATTGCTCTTTTCTATCAATATCTTTATTTGTTTTCCTCTATATTACTCTTTCAACTTGTTGAATGATAAATTTTGATCCATCACAAATTATCATATCGATAATTTAAATTAGTGATATATATAAATTTGAGATCAATTATAAATTTATACGTGTTCTCAAATTAAATCTGAAGACAAAAAAAAATTAGTAAATCAAATAATGCTACTTGATTATCATAGATCATTGGACGACATAAATTAGACCAAACCAATATTGTGTCATGTGGTGTTTTGGCTCAAAGATAATTTCACTCGAGTTCACTAAAAGATATTGGGTCGAACTTTAAATAATCTAAATCTACTGAAAGGGATCATCGAGTCAAGTCCAAGCTCAAGGGTTAGGTCTAGAGCCAACCAAGCTCAAACCCACCTAAAGCACATCAAAACTCTATAAATAGAGAAACCTACTCATCATTTTGAACATTGAGAAGATTTAGAAGATCGAGACTTTAAAAAAAATCCCAAGAGATTGAAGACTTTCTCCAGCTAAGATTTGAAGGTTCAATATTTAGAGTATATTTGGTTTAATTTTTCAAGTGTTTAAATTTGAAAAAAAAAATCATTTTGAAAAAAGTTCTAGTGTTTGACAATCACTAAAAATGACTTATTAAAAAATAAGATTGAGAAATTAACCATTTTGAGATAAACACTTGAAAACAAAATTTTTAAAAAAAGTTTTTAGGTATATAATAACTTGTGTATAAAAACATTTATGAGAAAATGTAACCAAACTAATGAGTGTTTAAATTCTAAACAATTTTTATACCAGATGTTTTTTTTTTAAATAATGCATTTTTGAAAAACACTTAAACTAAAAAGTATTCCAAACGGGTCCTAAAGGTTTGCTAGGACATAATTTGTCTAATAAATAATGAACTTGGTTTTAAGTATCCACCTTTCATTCATTACACCATCTAATAATGTGGCTTTGATTATACTACAAAACTTTTAGTGTTATCATAATACCTACTACTGTTAAGTGCATTACTAGACCTTACATCATTTTTAAATATTGTTGACATGTCTTACAATAAATTTGAGTAGTATGGAGGGTCGAATCATATCCACATCGACATATATTAGTAAACTAAAATAAATAAATATATATTTTTAGTTCAACAATTACGAGAGTGAGACCCAGACCATTAACCTTAGAGTTGCTTAGAGTTGAAAACAGGTGCCACATCTACTAAAATTGACTTGCTAGTACAAATATTACAAGTCAAATCATCTATGAAAAAAGATGAAGGTAGAGCAATAATACAAACTAAAATAATTATTTTTAAGGTTCACATGCCAAAATAGATTTTGGAAAAAAAATCATTTTTAACCCTAAATTTTGATAGTTGTATCAATTTTAATCCTGAACTTTCAATTTCATCAAATTGAACCCTAAACTTATTAAGTTATATCAAGTTTAATCTTAAACTTTCAATTTCATCAAATTAAACCCTAAACTTAGCAGATTGTATAAATTTTAACTGCAAACTTCATAAGTATTACAATATGCATCTTAGATTAACTTTTTGTTTCAACCACCGTGTAATTGACTATTTCTTCATTTTCTTTTCTTAATTCACATTTGCACCTGAATTGGTTTTTTTGTAAAAAAAAAAATATTAGAGAAACTTTTTATTTGAAGACACTTTTGCCGTTGAAACGTTGTCTGTGATTTTCTCTTGTCTTCTCCCTAATGCTTTTGTGGGTTTTGTTGCATTTTTTTTAATTACTTAGAAAAACATGCAATTGTAGGATGATGGAAAAAAATATTTTGGGTTTTTTTTTCTTCATTTTAGATGACATTTTCTTGTTACTGAGAACTTTCTAAAGTTTTTTTTTTTTTTTTTTTTTTTTTTTTTTTTTTTTTTTTTTTTTTTTTTAAGATTACATAAGCATAAAGCAATTTTGGATTTTTTTTTAATGTTTTTTCTTGTTGCTAAGAACTTTGTGGATTTTTTCCCCCTTTTTTACTGTTGTTTTTTTCCCTGCTAATTAGAACAACCTGCAAATGTACGAAAAGAAGTCAAAGAAATTTCAAGTTTTTTATTTCTCATATTTGATAGATTTTTATTATTGCTAATAACATTGTGATTTTTTTAGAGGCTAATAACAATGAGAAGAATTAGTTTAAAATATTTGATTTCTTCAAATAAAGAGTTTCCCCAACCAATTTCTTACCAGAAACCAAATCAGGTGCAATGTGAATTACCAAAAAGATAAAAAAAAAAGGAAAAAAAAATGTCAATTACATGTTCTAATGACAATTCAAATGGAAAGTTAACCAAAGGTCTAGATTGCAACTCTTATGCAAGTTTGGGGTTCAAATTGATGCAACTTGTTAAGTTTGAGGTCCAATTTGAATTGATACAACTTTCTAAGTTTATGGTCCAATTTGATTTTTTCCCGTAGATTTTTTTATTAAAATATTGGATTAAATATCATTTTTGTCCCCAAATTTTCAAGTTTTGTTTGATTTTAGTCTTTGAACTTTCAAAATGTCTATTTTCCTAAATTTTTAAAATTGATTCATTTTGAAACCTAGACTTTCAAAATGTTTATTTTAGTCCCTGAACTTTTGAAAAAATAACAATTTTTGGTCCTTGTTATATTATTTTTTCATCAAATATCTACTTGTTTGACACTCGTCTCTAACCTATGTGACTTGCAGTCATGCTCATGTTAATATGCTAGTACATACTCGAAGCTATGTCATTAATTTGTTTAAAAAAAAAAGCAAGAACTAAATGGTTCTTTTTAAAAAATTTAAAAATTAAAATAGACCTTTTAAAAATTAAGGGACTAAAAGAATAAATTTGAAAGTTGAAGAACTATTTAGAGAGTTTAAAGATTAAAATAAAATAAACTAAAAAATTAAGAGTCTAATCCTTAAAGATTTAAGAGCTAAATTAAAATGAAAGCAAAAAATTTAAGAAAAATTTAACGGAACCTAAATTCCCACTTGCTTCGACTTTCAATGATATCCACAAATATTTTTTTAACAATAATACAAACCTTTTCTATTTTCAGATTAAAAAAAAAAAAATACAGACTTTTTCTTCCTACAGCCGCTACCACTTAATTGATTCTGCATTTCCTTCTAATACTTCGGTAATCCTAAATCTAAGGAAATCTACACACATGAGAATTATGAATTAATGATTTTCAAGTAGAATTAAGGACTAAATTGATTCTTTTACGAAAGTTTGGAGTTTTAATTGATATAATGTTTATAGTTTTAATTGATTCAACCTCTAAAATTGAGTATAAATTGATTTTTTTTCTTTTGTTTTAATATCTCGTTGAAGTATTGTGGTTAATATAACTGCACTCATTAACTCATTAAATTTTTGGACTGGTAAGATTGTCGAGATGACATCTTTCAACTTTCAATTATAAAAATTAAATCCAACTTACGACTTTGTAAAATTTGTACTCTAAACTTGTAATTGTAATTTCTTACCATTTTTTTAGTTCAATTAAATATTTGAATTTACGAGAAAGATTAGAGAGAGAGAATTTATTTTTCTAAAATCTAGATCTCATGTTATTGTTAACAGCATTAATTAATATATATATATAGTTTTTGAAAATTCAAGGATGCAATCTATAACTATAACTAAGAACTCATACGCCAACCTCAAGGAAGGTAGTATATGTTATAGGTAATTTTGGACCACCCTGATGCACAAGGAACTGACAAGGACAACCGGACAGAGATAAGACCAGGAAATCGACTCGAAGGAAAACCAGACCATCGGCCCGCTTGTGCGGGCCGAGCTCGGTCGCCTCTATTTGGTCCCTACTGCCTCTGGCCGCCCCGGTTCTGCCTGGTTTGTCTCGAAACGCCTCCGAATTCCTAAAAACCCTAAGAGCATGAGCATGTATTTAAACCTCTCTTCGTCACCGAAGAAGGGATCCGAAATTCATTCTCTGAACTCTCTGTTTCTCCTCTTGCTCTTCCATCAGTTTTTTGACTTAAGCATCGGAGTCGGTGTGTCAAGCACCACACCGGTGTGCAATGTTTGCTGGTCTTGCAGGTCACGTCTTCCCCTTCTTATACAAATTTACCGTTGGTGGCACGTGAAGAACGGGTGAGTCTTCTGTCCAGATTTTGGCATCAACAGTATATATCAATTATTGAGCTACACTCACTTTGGCTTATAAGGTCGTAATTTGTGCAATACATTAGATTTAAATACTTTTGTGGTCTCCATTTCTTTGTGCTTCTATTCAATTCGGTCCATATACTTTAAAATGTTTATTTGGGTATTTGTACTTTCAATTTTACTTTATTTTAGTCCATGTACTTTCACAATGATTGTTTTGATCCTTGCACACTTTGAAAAAAGCGATCATTTTGATCCTTGTTAACAAAATTTTAATACAAATTTCATATACAATAGAAACTCTTTAATATAAAGGTATGACCATATTTCAAAATTTTTATTTAATGTAATGTCGTGCTAAAATTATGATCTAGGAATTGGAATAAAAAAGAAAATGACGGGACCAAAATGGTCACCTTTTAAAGTACAAAGATTCAAATGTACAGTTCACAAGTACATGACTAAAATGAAGAAAAGTAAAAAGTAAAGAAATAAAAATGAACGTTTTGAAGTACATAAACCAAGATAATTAAAAGCTGAAACTACAGGAATCAAAATAGTATTAACTAATCCGTGAATATAAAAGAAATTGCATGTCCTAATTTTATCTAATCGATTAACACATGTTGGAATAAATGGTATGTAAGTTTTTTGAGTTGCATCATCTCACATTCATGAGTTGTATTTCTTCATTTGATGGTCAAGTCTTTTCACATTTTCAAATTAATAACCAATTTGTAAAAGAACTAGTCATGACTAAGAATTAGTTTATAAATATATCTCTTCTCCAAATTGGAAGACATACTTTTCTTCCATCAAAATTTTGTTTAAGTTTGGTTTGCTCCACAAAATAACACTCGTTGAATCTTGTGGAATGAGGTGTTGTATCCATAAGAAGATAATCCAATCTATTTTGCGAAATAATTATTGATTAAACTGAGACACTAAAGGGAGTAAAATTGACAACATGAGTTTGTTGGATTCCAATTTTCTCTTATTTACAAACTTACTAATCTAACTTAATTTATTTGATTCCAACATTTTTGTTTAATTTACGTTAATCCCCACATTCAAGAAACTCTTATACACGTGTGAATGTTACAAATTAACAATTTTAAAACGAAATTCTAATAAATGGTCGAAATTATTCACTCATAAAAGTTTAGAGTTTTAATTGATACACTTGCTAGTTTTTAGTTTTAAGTCATGTAACCAGAGTTTTTTTTTTTTTTTTTTTTTTTTTTTTTTTTAAATCAAAACAGAGCATCAAAATTTGATTTAAAGAAATTAAGATATAAATGGAACATAAATTGCCTATTGCTTTGACTATCCACAACAAAAACAAACGGTTAAATTATCAAAATTGCCCCTGAACTATGAGATTTTGGTTTTGATTACATCCTTGAATTTTCGAAAATTTCATTTTAGTCCTTGAAATTTGAAGTTTGTTTCAAAATGACTCTTGAAGACATTTTTTGATAAATTTATGGACGAAAAATGATGTGATTGCATGTGTTTCTATTGTTTTTTGGAATATCTGTGTAGATGGCCCATTTGAAGAGGCAAAAATGAAAAATGTCATACATTTCCAATTTAAGGTTATATGCCTTTTTGCTTACGTCATCATCCTAGCAAAATTACCATTTTACTCCTTATATGAAAACACACATTTTTCTCTCATCTCATTTCTCTCTCTCTCGTTTCTCGTTCAATTGATTTCTTCTCCCTTTTCTCTCTCTAGAGAACACACAACGAGAGCGAGAGGCTGGAACGAGAGTTGGAGTAGGGAGAGAGATTAGATAGAAAAATGAGAGATAGAGCGAGAGATTGGAGAGAGAGCAAGATTGAAGAGCAAGAGATTAGAGAGAGCGAGACTGAAGAGCGAGAGATTGAAGAAAGAATAATAGCTTGGAGAGAGAAATTGGAAAGAGAGCATGAAGCTAGAACGAGGGGTTGGAGCGAGAGCAAGAGTAGCACGAGAGAGAGCGAGGTTAGAGTAGAGAAAATGGGGCATATATCCTCAAATTGAAAAGGAGACATTTATCATTTCCGCCTATTTTAGAGGGTTATTTGTACAAAAATCCCTTGTTTTTTTCACCTATATGTTCACATAACAATACATACACGTCATTTTCCTTCTATAAATTTAACGAAATAAATGCCTTCAAGAGTTGTTTTGAAATAAAATTCAAACTCGAAACGCTAAAATGAAACGTTTGAAAGTTGACATATAATTGAAATCAATCCCATGATTCAGTGATATTTTTTATAATTTAACCAAAACAAAATAATCCATAAATATTTTTCAAATAATAAATATACACTTTTGTTTCCTACAATACCCCGCTCCGCCGGATCTCGCCTTCTTCTCCGTGAAGCAAATTCGCACTCCGAACTTCAAAAACAAAAACAAAAACGAAAACGACGAACAGAAAAACCATAAAATAATGAATTTTTAAAAGAAAAAAAGAAACACAGAGACAGAGTTCCGTACGACAATCAGATCGGGAAAACCAAACGTTGTAAAGTTTCCAGCTCATCTCCATTTTTTTGAAAATATAACTTTCCCAGTACTTCGAGCTCAGAGACCAGACCACCATTTCAATATTCTTTTTTCCCCCATTTTCCAATTTTACCCCTCTCCGCCATCTGCACATAAAATCCTCTCTCCGCTCTTCCCATTCTCCTTCCTCTCTCAACGCTTCCATTTCCATGGCCGCTTTCGGATCCGGCCACGGCGGCGCCCGGAGGGTCGAGATCGTCAGCGGCAAAGCCTACGGCGGCGGCCAGGTCTACGGGTCGCCGAATCTCGATACGAGTGCGAACCGGGTCGGGTCTACGGCGGCGGCGAAGCCGTGGGGGTTCGGCGACCCGGAGGCGAAGCGGAGGAAGAGGATCGCCAAGTATAAAGTTTATACGGTTGAAGGGAAGGTGAAGGATTCGCTGCGGAAGGGACTACGTTGGATTAAGAATAAGTGCTCTCGGATTGTCCATGGATGTTGATCACAGTCAATCAACGGTTCTGATTTTCCCCCCTCTTTTTATTTATTCTTTTTATGGTCGATGTAATTTTTCATTTTTATCCATTTTGGTCTTACAAATGTATATTTTAATTTTAATTTTTCCATTTTTGATTTACCCTCCGTTTGGAACCAAGAAAGTTCACGAAATGATTTTAAATGTTGTGATTTGAAATTCAAGAAATGATTTTAAATTCTTTGTCTTGTTTGGAACGAGAAAAATTTAAAATGAACGTATTTAAAATTTTGTGTTTGGATGGTAGTTGGAAAAGGAAAGAAAGTAAAAGAATTTACTAATATAGGCTTTTAATTTGAGTTATTGATAGAAAATTAAAATATGACGAAGATAAATAAGTAATTTAACTGTCACTTCCTAGAAATCCTGCAAAATCCGATGGTTTTAGTTGGAAAATTTTTTTACGTCAAAACATGATTTGAAATCATTATCTTTCTTGAGATAACAAACAACAAAATTCATTTCAAATCCATTATGATTTGAAATCTCCTAAAATCAAGAGGTTCCAAACAGAGCATTAGTCTTTGCTTCCTTTTTTTTTTATTTTTTTCTCCATATTATTATATGACACAATCAACAAATTTTTTGACATAATGTTGATTTTGTATTAAAGGATCTTTATTGGGTTTGGATTTTAAAATTGACGGTTTAAAAGTCAAAGACTAAAGTAGACATAAGTTTGAGGTAAACAATCCAAAATGAAGTTTAACTTTTTTTCTTTAATGATGTTTATGTATGTATGTTGTAGTGTATTTATTGATTAGATCAAGACTATTAGATATAAATATTTCTATTAGCATAAGAGTGAAAAAAGAGTGCAAAAATTTTGTATTTTAACAATGAACAAATTTGTAGGGTTTTTTTTTCCTCTTTCTCTCTCTTTATTTTGATTTTGACATAGAACTTTTCATTTTGGGGAGAATGTATTGCTGTTATTGAACTATGAACATTTATTGATTTTAATTAAATATTATTTTGTTCTTATGAAACAAAAGGATGAATTCAATTTTTCTTAAATGTCTTTATTTTATTTTGAGATAGTCTTTATTTTATTTGAAGGATACAAATGATCCTTGGATTCTAATTATTTGAATTCATTTTGAAAGTTTATGGATTTGATTATGATATACAGTTTTAAAATGCTATATGGTTAGTATTTTTTTAATCATTTTTCTATTAGAAATTATGAAATAAATTCTATTAAGTTATATTTTCAAGAAAGCATTTCTGAAATTTACAGACATTTTTAAATGATATTAAAAAGAAAAAAAAAACTTTCACGAACATTATTGATATATTTAGATTTTTTTTTTGGTTCTTTTAAATAACATTTTTTTTCTCTAAAACAATTTTTATGACTTAAATCCAGTCACAAGTATCTACAATAAATTAATGAATGCATTTACTCCTTTGGTCGAGTTTCAAATCTACATCACACAATTATTATAATGTTTGTTGAACTTTCTTGCTAATACACATTGAACTAAATTGAAATTATATGGATTAATTTTATTCGTATTTATCGTATTAGTTGAATGGACCAATCCAACAATTATATGTGTTAAAAAATTGTATTCATTGAAAAATGACAAATTATACTTTTGATTCTCTTAATTCTGAAATTGACTAACGAAGAAAATCCAAGTCAATCTAATACCTTTCGATCGAAGATACAAGTTTTATGTCAATTGAGCTATACTTTTGTTTTTTTTTTTTGTTAAACGATAGAAATTTCTATCTCGTTTTCTTTTCGATATGAATTATGAATAAATGAAATAAAATGAACACAAATAAATAAACAAACTTATATGCTCATATACTCAAACATCTAAATTGATGAACTAAAAATGCTCAATTCATATATAACACCAACAACATAAATCTTTCTCACTTCACCACTAAATTTCCCCTTTCTTCCCATCAATCCATTTTGAAAATTCTACCTTATTAATAACAATCATTCATCAAATACAACAAATATTTCAGAAACCTTAAAATCTCCGAGAGAATTAATTCTTCCATGTAGTCGGTCGGCCGTTTTAGCCAATAGATTTCTTAATCATCTCATTGTAACGAACAACAGAGTCTTGAAGCCTCATTTGTTCGTAGAATTGAGCTATGAACATCTCGGCTTTGGCGTCAATCATCTCATCGCCGCCGTTCATGTTTGCCTTGGCTTCATCGTCGTTCTCGTTTTGGTCCAGCTCATTGAGGTTGGTGACGGATGTGTACCTGAATTAAAAATATGAATAAAAGATTAATTTAGCTATGACTTTTAACTTAAAATTTTTAAAATTAGGGGTGACTTAAGATGATAGAGGTTTTTTTCTTTTTCTTTTTTATTATTATTATTATTATTATTTAAGAAAAAAAAAAACCCTGTAATTTCACTTTGGTTAATATTGTTGATAACTTGACTAAGTCTTTATGTTCTAACTTTAAAAATAGGGTTAGTGATCTAAAAATGAGATTCAAAAAAGGGATTTAATAAAAATAGAGCTAGGCTATCAAATTTAGAAGGTTGTTTAAAATGTATATAAATTTTATAATTATTATTTTATTATATTATATAATTTATAATATATTATATTATAAGTATATTAGTCGAAATGAGCATAACTTAATGGATGGTTGGATCTTAATTTCAATAGAAATGTATTGAGTGCATCAAATAATATATTTATTTATCATAGTTTGATATTTTAGTTTAATCCCGCATTTTGAAATTTAGACTTTCAAAACAAATATCTACTCAAACAGTTGACAACTTTTTTTTTTTTTTTTTTTTTTTTTTTTTTTTTTTTTTTTTTTTTAAATTAAAGCTCTGTGGGTTCTTTTATTTTTCCATTTCTTTTTCAAACAAAGAAACCTTAAAAAAATAGTTTTCGAAAACTTTTTTTTTTCTTTTTTGAAATTTTAGCTAAGAATTCAATGTGCTTTCAAAAAAGGTAAGAAACACACCAAAGAACCTCAAAGAAAGTAATTATACATAAAAACAAAAGATAAAATGATCATAAAAACTTTTGGATTCAATGGTGATCTACCAATAACTTACCTGCTCATGTCATCGATAGAAGAAGACGACGATTTAACATCCTCAAAGTTCTCAATAGACGGAGAGACATGAAATCCCACTACAGGCTCTGTCGAGGGCAACGACGGAACAATAGTTCGTTCAGGTGTTCGATTGCTCTGCAAGTGCAAAGGGCGCATGGACCCAATGAAACGCTTCCACAAGCCCTTAGAAGCGACATCAACAGCGGAATTGGACTTGTGGGACCGTCGGCGAAAGAGCATCAAAGCCACCTTAAAAATGCTAAGACTCTTCTTCTTCTTAGGGACGACATTATTATCAGTGTCGAGGACGAGCTCGTTCTTCTTCTTGTCGTCATGGTTGGTTTGGGGCAAGACGAGCTCTATCGATGAGGATTCCACCGTCATTACAGCAATGGGCTGCTCTTCCATGTACTAGTAAGGGAGGAAGAAGAAAAAAGAGGGAAGAAAATTTGGGGTTGTTGGGTTAAATTTGATAAGCTGCCTCTACCCTGCAAATGCAGGGTTGAGACTGAGCAAAATTAGTGAAAGGGAAGAATGGGGGAGGGGTTTATATTTTTGTTGTGGGGATTGAGGATTTGCTATAAAAGGATGGTGTTGTTGGCTTTTTTGTGGGACTTGTGGAGGAACTTTAGGATCACTTCATTTTGTGTGTTAAATCATGGATGTCATTTGATGGTCAAAATGCATTTTCTTTTGTTTTTATTGGTGTAAAACTCTCTGCTACGTTGTCTGAATTTCGTTTAGCTGTCTAGAGATTCAAGAGGAGTTATTTATTTGGGGTTAACAACGAGAAGTTAAGGGATTTGAACCTCTTGATCATAGCTAGTCGAACTATATGTTCAAATTGGCCATTTAATTCGTTGAATGGCAAGTTTAGTCATATAGTGTAAAACTGCAAGATATATTGTGCTTGGTCACATATTGAAAATTTCTTGATTGTCTTGAGATCTAATGGTTGTTATTTTAGATGAAATGATTGTGTTTTATAACCTAAATGTATGTCTTCTATACCTAATATGAATGTTGATATACCACTGATGTATTTGATTTGTTGTATTAATAAAAGAATCAATAACACTTAGGTCCCGTTTGATAACTATTTGGGTTTTGGTTTTTGGTTTTTGAAAATTAAGCTTATAAGTTATAAATGGTTAAACACTACCTCCACCTTCAGGTTTCTTTGCTTTTTTTGGGTAAAATACCTTTTTGGTCCCTCATGTTTCGGGTCAATTTCCAATAGGTCCCTAGGTTTCAAAATCGAACAATCAAGTCTCTACGGTTTCGGAAATGGTTCTATTGAGTCCCTCCACCGTTAATTTTTTTAACGGTGCTGATGTGGCAGTTAAAAACAATAAAATTTTAAATTTTAAATTAAAGTAAATAATATAATAATATTTTTTTTTAAAAAAAAAAAACCCCTCTTCTCCCTCCCCTGATTCCCCCTTTTCTCATCTCCTCTCTCTCTACGTCCTCTTCTCTCCCTCTCCTTCATCTTCTCGGCAACCATGGCCGCCGCCGCCACCCTCCAACACTGCCATCACTTTCTTCTTCAACGACTCTCTCATTCCTTCACCATCTTCTTCTTCAAACAAAAAACCCACCCACCACACCCCTTTCTTCAAACAAATCCCCCCCCCCCCCACCGTTTTCTTCAAACCCCGCCGCCACAACCCTTCTTCTTCTTCTTAGCCCAACTCAACCTACCTGAACATCTCCGCTTTGAAGCTACTGTGAGTCGTTGCTGCTCGGTAGTTTTTTTTTTTCTCAGATCTGAAGATGGGAGGGGATTTTTGCTCAAATCTGAAGATGAGGGTTTATGCTTTTTGCTTAGATGTGAACATGTATTTTTTTTTTTTTACTCATGTGGGTTTTAATTTGCTGAGGATGGGGGAGGGAGGGGGGAGGGTTTGTTAAGGAAGAAGAAGATGAGAGGGGTGAGGGAGGGCTTGTTGAAGAAGAAGATGTGAGGGATGGTGGTGGCTGTCGGCGATGAAGAAGTGGCGGCGACGGCGGGCTATTGCCGGCGAGAAGGGGAAGGGAGGGGAACATTGGGTAGGGAGAGGGTGGAGAGAGAAGAAGATTATGGGTTTTTTTTTTTAAATTTTAATTTATTATTATTATTTTAATTTAAGAATCAATATTTTATTGTTTTTAACTGCCACGTCAGTACCGTTAAAAAACTTAACGATGGAGGGACTCAATAGAATCATTGTCGAAACAGTAGGGACTTGATTGTTTGATTTTGAAACCTTGGAACCTATTAGAAACTGACTCGAAACATAAGGGACCAAAAAGGTATTTTACCCTTGTTTTTTTAATACTTTATTCCCATGTTTTTCAAAAATCAAGCCCATTTTTTAAAACTAAAAAAAATAGTTTTCAAAAGTTTGTTTTTGTTTCTGGAATTTGGCTAGGAATTTAAATATGTTTTTGACAAACATGAAAATCATGGTAAGTAAATTGGGAGAAAACATACATACTTTTTAAAAACCAAAACCTAAAGAACTAATTGGTTATCAAACAAAGGCTTATATATCTGTTTTTTTAAAAAAAAACTTATATATCTGATTATGAGTATTGATTATCATCATAAACCCGATATACCTAATATGAATATTGATATTCTAATGATATATTTGATATATATACCTAATTTGATTTACCATCAATATACTTGATATTACATTGATATATACCATTATATATTTGAAAAACCTTGAAGGATAAAATTAGAATGACAAAAAATTGAAAATCAGATTTCAAATATTTGCCATATTTACATTTGCAAAACCAAAAGTTGTTGCTATATTTGCAAATATGACCAATATTTTATTTTGATGAACAACGTTTCTCCATTTGAACGGGTTGTCTCTCTCTCCTTGGTTTAGAGTGACAAGTGGAGGAATTGAAGCAGAAAAATTGGCCCATTAGTAATAAAAAATATCATATTTTTTTTATTCATACTATGGTTTTACGTAACATGCAATAAATGATGAGTAATTCAAAGAATGGCTAAATTATAAAAAATACCCCTGAACTATGGGGTTTGTTTCAAAAATGCCTCTGAACTTTCAAAAGTTTCAAAAATACCCCTGAACTTTGAACAATGTTTCAAAAATACCCTTGCCGTTAATTTTGGATGGAAACCGTCAAAGTTTGAGTTTCAAAAATACCCTTGAACTTTAAAAAAAAATTAAAAAATACCCTTATTGAAAAATGCTTTTTTTTTTTCCTTCTCTCACCTTAAATTAACTCTTCTTCCAAAAATTAATGAGAAACTTTATTTATTTGTCATGTATTCATAATCTAGGAGCTTTCATTCTCTTTCAACACATCCAAAGCACTTGGCTAGATTTTCGTATCAAATCTTCAAGATGACTTTTGTTTTGTTCTTTAAATTCTACCTGTGTTGGTAGTCTTTTCAATATTATTTCCTAGCTTTCTCTATATTCCTATTACGAAAAATAAATGAAACTATTGTTGTATAAGGATTCTAACGATTCTTAAATATCAATAAGAACAAAATCATATATAAAACTTTTGATTGATTAATCTTATAAATTGGACCAAACTCACCGTCTTATAAACATTTCTTCGTCTTATCATTAAGATACACAAACAAAGAGAGAGCAAAAAATGAAATAATATATATACATATATATGTTGTTTTCTCACACTTATCTTCTTTACGCTTTTTAAAAGAGAAAACTTGATTTCAAAGTCTTTTTTTATTTGGTATTGAGTTGCACGCAACCTTTATAAGCAAAATTTTGCATTAATTTTCATGGAGAAAGAATTTACGGTGAGAGAGGAGGAAAAAAGAAGAATCATTTTTCAATAAGGGTATTTTTGAAATTTTTTTGAAAGTTCAAGGATATTTTTGAAACTCAAACTTTAACGGTTTCCATCCAAAATTAACAGCAAGGGTATTTTTGAAACATTCTTCAAAGTTCAAGGGTATTTTTGAAACTTTTGAAAGTTCAGGGGCATTTTTGAAACAAACCCCATAGTTCAGGGGCATTTTTTATAATTTAGCCTTCAAAGAATATTTAACATAGATAGACAATGAATGAAAGGAATATTATAGTACTTAGATATTTTTTCATTAACTTCAAACTTGCAAATTCCACATGTCGAAAAATAGTTCAACCACGTACTATTTTGATCAGGTCTTCCTTTTTTTTTTTTTTTTTTTTTTCTATTTTGTAATATGTCACTTTTACGAAAAACTAAACATATAATTTACGTTGTATTTGGTTAGTGATTTGGAAATATAGTTTTAAAAACAAGAAATTTAATTAAAAACAAAGTTTTTTTTTTTAATTATATAATGTTTTCTATATTTTCAAATATGTGTTTGGTAGCAGGTTTAAAATCTAAATCCTTTTTTAAAGTTCTTCAAAATGTGTCTAGTAATATATTTACAAAGAATTAAAAAATAATTATAGTTGCCAACTAAATATTTAGTTGAATCTCAACTATTATTAATTAATTTGGGAACATGTTATATTTTATAAATTTTGTATAATTATTATTTTAAAATATTATATAGTATATGATATATTATGTTATGTATTTTTTTAATTTTAACAAAAATGAAGTGGGTTTATAACATGGAATAATATATTTATCAAAGTTTTTATCCTTTTTAATATAATTCTCCATTTTAAAATTTGAAACTTAGAACTTGGATATACTACGACATAAAAATGTAGGTCTCGTTTGATAACCATTTGGTTTTTTGTTTTTGGTTTTTGAAAATTATGCTTGTTTTTTCCTAACTTCCTATCATGGCTTTTATTCTAGTTAAGGTTGCATTTGAATTCCTAGCCAAATTTTAAAAACAAAAACAAGTTTTTGAAAACTACTTTTTTTTGTTTCCAAAATTGGACTTGGTTTTTGAAAACAAGGTAGGTGATTGATACTAAAATCAAGAAACTTATAGGTGGAAGTATGTGTGTATAAGTATAATTTTCAAAAACCAAAAACCAAAAACCAAATGGTTATCAAACGGGGCCGTAATATTTAGAATTTTTGCTATTTAAATCACAAAATTCAAAAAAAAGTTTTTAAAAATAAATATGTCAAATAGATATTCACATAATCCATTTAACTCAGTGTTTGTGAAAACAAAAATTAGATTGTAGATTGTATACCAAACAACATTGACCACCCTAAATAGCAAGGGTCAAAATTTAACAACTAATTAAGGTCTCATTTGATAGTCAATTTTTTTTTTTTAATTACAATCCAATCGAAAAAAGAAGTGGACCAAAACTAAGCAGACAACCAAATGAAATAAACTGATATACAGCTAGCATAACTCCACAAACATCCTAAACCCAAACTAGCTAATAGTTCTACTCCAACTTGGCTCCTTTTCACCTTAAAGCGGCCCCCAAACTCGTATTTTAGGCCTGCAAGATTACAATTAAATTACGGCAATTAGCACAAAGAAAAACAAAACACCCCAACCCAGACCATCCACCAAAATACTCTATATAGACACCCCAACCTACAACCTGATAGACCTCAAGCAAGCTTAGATCTATATAACATGGAAGGTAGACTCAGTAATTGAAATTCATCACAATCGCATCCCTGCGCTCCAAATGCTAAAGCTTACGCCTGAGAGAAACTAAAGCATGCTAACAAAATAAGAAGACAAATCAATTTGATAGTCATTTGATTTTTGAAAATTGTGTTTGTTTTCTCACAATTTCTTTACAATATAGTTTTGCAATTGTAAAATAAAAAAATCTCATTCATCTTTTTAAGGAAAGATTTGAATTCTTAGCCAAATTACAAAAACAAAAACAAGTTTTTAAAAACTAATATTTTTAATTTTTAAAATTTGACTTAGATTTTGAAAAGATTTACAAAGAGTAGATAACTAAAAAAAATAGAAGTAATATTTTTTAGTTTAGTTTTCAAAAACCAAAAACAAAAAAAAAAAATAAATGGTTGTCAAACATAGTCTAAGTTTGAGAGTGTAAATTTCGCACTTGAAAATTTATGATATGATTACAAACAATAACTATAGCTTGGGAATGATTTGCACAGTTCGATTACAACTCAACAATGTGTTAAGAGTGAGATTATTTTAGCTAACTGGAACATAGTTTAACTGATTAAGATATTATACCTCAAAACCTAAAAGTTACAGATTCAAATCTTTACTGTCACACGTGTACTATAAAAAAAAAGTTGCTCTTCGACGCGGAGACAACCTTCGTTGTTGGTCGAGAAGGCCTTTAGAAAACATACATGATGAAATTTTATTTGCTTAGGCCTCCTTCTCCAATTGGCATACATACAAGGAAGAAAGAAGTTTCTTTAACTTTTTAGAAACTATTTTTTTTTTTTTTTTTTAGAATAACTTTTTAGAAACTTCAATTGAAGTGCCCACAAATATTTCATTTAGTGATTTAAGTATCCAAAAATGATTTTTTTTATTTATTTATTTATGGAAGTTCACCTAATTCTTACCAACATGAGGATGGTCTAAGAAAAGGATGTATGTTTTGTTACTTGTATCTATCTATATATTTTAGAAGATTAAAAAAAAAAAAAAAACAAACAATGTGGATCCAATTTTTTGTTTCAATTAAAAAAAAAATTAAAAGTTGTTGTTGTTGTTTTGTTGTTTTTTTTTCTTCTTTTTTTTAACTAAAAAATTAAAAGTTTATTCAACTAGGGGATGAACCATTCATTGTAACATAGATGGTAGGCAATGCCTATCACTTGAAAAGAAACACTTAAGGCCGAAAGACCAAACTACCCCTTAAAGTCAACACAATTCAAGTGGGGACATTTTTGGTAGGATGATTTTGGATCTTTTTATTTAGACCTTATTTGATAACCATTTAGGGCCCGTTTGGTAACGTTTTCGTTTCTTGTTTCCGTTTCTTCATTTTTAATAAAGAAAAATAGAATTTCATGACCCTAACACCTATACATTCAATAATAATAAACCTATATTCTTATTTATGTTTGGAAAAAATTGGAAACAAGAACAAAAAAGGAGAAACTAGTTTTAGTTGTTCCCAAAAGTTCTATACGAATTTTGGGAGTGTTTCTAAAAAATGAGAAACAAGAAACATACATAGTTATTAAATGCTTAGATTTCTTAATAAAATTAGAAACAAGAAACAAGAAACGAGAATGTTACCAAACGGGCCCTTAGTTTTTGATTTCTCAAAATTGCGCTTGTTTTCTCACATTTTCTATACAAATGGTTACCTGAGAAAAAAAAAAACCCCCAACTCCAAATCAAAAGGCTAATTTGAATACGAACATCTATAATCTCCTAAATTGGAGTCTACTTACTAATTCTCCTCCAAAGAAAGATATGTACGTTACAACGGTAGGGAAGAGAGTCTCACTTCAAACTTAAAATAACACAAGAGGTGACTCAATTTGATTAATCTTACGAAGTAAAATCTAAAAACTAAAACTATGTTTATCAAGTGATTAAAAATTTAAACCCTCAACATAAAAAATGTATCTAAAATTGAAAATCTCTCTTCTCACTATATTAGATTATGCTCACTCTCAACATTATTAAAAAATATATCAATATATGCGCATGAATGTTGGCATCAAAGAAGCAACAAAGCAAGAAAGTTGGTTCCATTGCCCATTTGAATTGAACAAATTGTTCTTCAGCCTTTTCCTCTCTGTCCTTTAACAACCAGTTGGCTTCTCAAAGGGTTTTCAAATCTTAATTGTCTGTTTCAATCATTACCAATAATCGTCTCCAAGTTTTCTATGGAACAACGAATCTCTCTATATTTCTACGATAATATTATATTGTGTTTTAGTTCAGAAAATGAATTTGCTTTCAGTTTCATTTGAAAGAGTATCAACAGAGATGTTATCGTTGTTTATATATCATGAGATGTTCTATTCTTCTCAAATATAAACATGTAATGAGACATAAGTTGAAACAATTCAAAATTTTCCTATATTAAAAGAAGGGATAATTTGGAATCTACCAAAGTCATATGAGTAATTTCTCAATCATAATCTTGTACATTTCTTTCACCAAGTTGAATTGTATTGTTCTCCATTGCATTGTTCAAAAATTATAATAGATTATCTCTTTGCATAAAGTCCAGAAGATGATAGACATGACAATTCAAATATTTTAAGTATTTTTCCAATTTTCATATAAAATAAATACAGTTATTATTAATTTTTTAAACAATTGAATAATGATATGAAAAATTCTAAGAAGTTTCTCAATGTTATATTCATTAAAGAAAAAGGCATATAGGAATCCTTCAAAACGTTGGATAATTTCCTAGCAAATTCAAGAGTTTACCCAAGACATTAAATCATAATAATAGAAATAATAATAAAGTCTAGAGGAGTTTGATTTTAGAGGACCAATCAACGTCACACTTAAATGACATATTCAACGCAAAAGCTCCATTATTTGATAATCATTTAATTTAATTTTTTATTTTTTAAAAAATTAAGTTTAAAAATACTATTCTCACTAATGAGTTTTTTGATTTTATTATCTTACTATGTTTTCAAAAACGAAGTCAAATTTTGAAAACTAAAACTTGTTTTTGGAATTTGACTAGAAATTCAAATGTGTCCTTAACAAAGATGAAAATTATCATAAAGAAATTGAGAGAAAACAAAGTTAATTTTCAAAAACCAAAACCAAAAACTAGACCCTTAGGTCCTTGTTTGATAACTATTTGGTTTTTAGCTTTTGGTTTTTGAAAATTGTGCTTGTTTTTTTCCAATTTCCTTACAATGGTGTTCATCTTTGTTAAGGACACATTTGATTTTCTAGCCAAATTCCAAAAACAAAAAAAAAATTTTGAAAACTACTTTTTTTTAGTAATTTTCAAATTTGGACTGTTTTGGGAAGAAGCTAGATAACAAAACTGAGAAACTTATAGGTGGAAGTAGTATTTTTAAACTTAATTTTCAAAAACCCAAAACCAAAAACTAGGCCCCGTTTGATAAACATTTGGTTTTTGGTTTTTGAAAATTATGCTTGTTTTTCCCTAAATTCCCTACCATGACTTTCATCCTTGTTAATGATCCACTTGAATTCCTAGCCAAATTTTAAAAACAAAAACAAGTTTTTGAAAACTACTTTTTTTTTGTTTTCAAAATTGGAGTTGATTTTTGAAAACAAGGAAGAAGATTGATACTAAAACAAGGAAACTTATAGGTGGAAGTAGGTGTGTATAGGCTTAATTTTCAGAAACCAAAAACCAAATGGTTATCAAATGGGGTCTAAATGGTTATCAAACGGGGCCTTTAACTATTAAACATTTAATAAAATTAAATTTTACCTTCCTAAATAAAACCCAACACCAAGGGACACAATTGGACAACAAAAACCCAAAATCCAGCTTGATTTCACAGTTCACACTGATCCATTTTTCACCAATGAAATTCCCTTCTTGATGCCCACAGTTTCTCTCTGAAATTACAACCTCATCATTTCAACAATTTCTCACTCACTTTCTTCATTCATTTCAATCTTCAATCAATTTTGATTGACTATATAAACACCTCAAAACTCTTGTCAATTAATTCATTTCTTCACATCTTTTTTCCTCAATGTTCAAATCTAAATGGAAGCCTGCTCGCAGAGCATGGAAAATCTTACGCCAATGGAAAATTCAGGTCTATCGCCATCGCCGCTACTGCCCCTTCCTGTTTGATCTCCGCCACGTCCGGCGGTTCATCAAGCAACTCGTTCATCCAATTTCAACCCCAACTCCTCTCCCCCCACATTATGGGGAGCGTCAATTCTCTTTCGACGAGACCCCCATTTTCCACCTCAAATTGCATCGTCGTTCGTCGTCGTATACGACAACGTCTGCAACGACGACGACATGGTTCCACCTCCCACGGTTCTCATGCACGAACCAGAAGATTGAGTTTGATTATGAGTTTGAGAGTTGTGTTGTTGATGACGATGGTGAATGGGATCACCAACGATTGTGTGGTTGTGGTGGCTGCATGGACGGAGGAGTGTGTAACTATGAAGAGGAAGAAAATGAAGATGGGATTGATTTGAAGGCAGAGAAGTTTATAAAAATGTTCTATGAAGAAATGAAAATGCAAAATTTGACATCTTAATCGGAGTTTAGAAGAGGTTTAAGTCTATCATTTGAAAGATTCGAGTTTAGAAAAATTGGACCTCTTTAGTTTCTAAGCTTCATGTCCTAAATGTCTCTTAATAGTATTTGTATATCTGTTTTTGAATCATGAGTTGGAATTATAATATTTTTAAAGAAAAATAATAATCGGT
The DNA here is from genome assembly GCA_017139565.1 of Luffa aegyptiaca. NCBI lineage: Eukaryota > Viridiplantae > Streptophyta > Magnoliopsida > Cucurbitales > Cucurbitaceae > Luffa > Luffa aegyptiaca. The sequence goes on from CM029396.1 coordinate 4,242,665, forward strand.
CCAAACCAATAGATTAAAGTTTATTTATAAATACAAAAAAAAAAAAAAAAACTTATTTATTTAATGTGTGTTGTCTCATTTTGTTCAATGGATCATACCAAAAATGTTTGTGTCCAACATAAGAAAAAGAGGTAGGATGATTCTTTGGAATAATATTTAGTTAAAATCGTTGTATCGGTGTCAAAGCGAGCTTAGCTCAGTAGTAATTGGCATGTATCCTCGACCATGAGGTCAGATGTTCGAATCTTCCACCCCCAAATGTTGATGTACTCAAAAAAAAAAAAAAAAAAAAAAAAATCGTTGTATCGATCCTATTTTTTATTGGCCCAAAAATAATTTAATTTATGATTGCGTGTATATTCATTTAAAAACGAAAAGAGTAAGATATTATTATAAGAATAAAATAGATTTATTATGTTGAATGGTACTTGGTTGATTTATCATATTAAATATAACATATGGCTAGAGATGTTTTTATATATTTCTTTGTTAGCAGACTATTTAAACTTATAAATAATCTTTAAAAAAATTATAAATATAAGAAACAAATAGATCTTTCTTCGATCATTTGTTTTAGTTCAACAAATTAAAGGTAGAAATAAGAGATCGAACCTTAAAAAATGTAATCTTTTTTCAACTATTTCATCCTTCTTTTTATTTGGTATTTTATACTTTTTTTTTTTTTTTTCATTTTCTTAACATAAAGAGTGGAGACTATTTGCTGGCAAATAAAAAATCTAGAGGAAAAAAAATGACAAATATATTAGAGAGGAGAGTGCTTAAGTTAAAAGAGGGGTGAGTGAGTATTGAAATTCGATTTTGTCTTATTTAGATCTCGTTTAACATCAATTTAGTTTTTAAGTTTTATATCGTTTAAAATTGTGTTCGTTTTCTCACCATTTCTTTACGTTTTTATCTTTCTTAAGGAGGCATTTAAATTCTTATCTAATTTTAAAAATAAAAACAAATTTTTAAAAACTTAGTTTAGATTTTGGAAGCATTTGTCAAAAGTAGATAACAAAACAAAAAAGTTCGCTGGTGTAAGTAGTGTTTATAAATTTGATTTTAAAAAATTTTAAACAAAAAATCAAAGTCCTATTTGCTAATCATTTGATTTTTTTTAAAATTTTGTTTGTCTTCTCACAATTTCTTTACAATAAGTTTCACCTTTTTTAAAGACAACATTTGAGTTCAAGCAAATTTAAAAAATGAATAGTTTTGAAAAACTATTTTTTTTAGATTTCAAAACTTAGCTTGAATTTTGAAAACACTTGTAAAATGTAGATAACGAAATAAATAAATCTATAAGATGAAAGTAGTGTTTATAAACTTAATTTTTAAAAACTAAAAACAAGTTGCTTTTAGGAGATGGTATCAGCCAAGTCATAGTTTAAAATTGGTTTTTTATTTTGGAAATTATTTTTATCTTCTTTCAATTTCTTTACGATGATTTTTATCTTTGTTAAGAACACATTTGAACATTTAGCAAAATTTCAAAACTAAAAATAAGTTTTTAAAAACTACTTTTTAAAATTTTTGAAAACATGAAAAGTAGGTATAAATAATAAAATAAAGAATTTTATAGGTGGAAGCAACGGTTATAAAATTAATTTTCAAAAACTAAATGGTTGTCAAACGGGATCATACTTATTCATTAGAATTTGTATTGTTCAAGAGATATACAATGTGTTTTTGTTGTCATGACATTTCAAAATAAATTTTACAAATATAGAGCCAAACATCAAAATGATTTAACATTAAGCGTTTCTTTTTTAAACTAAAATGCTTATATAATTAAAGTGTAAATGTCAAAAAAAAAAAAAAAATTGAACACAAAAACAAAAGCTATTTACGATAAAGCTCCCAAAACCCAGAAAAAGGAAAAACCAGATAAAACCAATTTTGTCTCTCTTCTTCTACAATCCAAAAATTGATTCCAATTTCCAAAACTTAGCCAACATTTTCCTCTTTCCCAATCCAAATGATCGTCGATTTCATACTTCTGTGCTTGGATTTCTTGCTCGGAAAACTGTCGAAGCTGCCCTAATGGGTGTCGAATCGAACTCGGCGGCGGCGCCGCCATCGTCGTCGTCTTCTACGCCATCTCCGAGCGGGAAGAGGGCCCGAGATCCTGACGATGAAGTTTATCTCGACAATTTCCACTCTCACAAGCGCTACCTCAGTGAGGTGCCCCTTTTGTGCCCTCAATTTACTGTTAGGTCATCTGAAACTTTTAGTTTCTAGACATTTTTTTTTTTTTTGTTTAATCGAGTAATGCTATCGGTTTTTAAGTTGCACATGAAATTTCTGCGTTTTGGGTATGGATTCTTGTGGTGTTTCTTCACTTGGGTCAATTCTTCTCTTTAAGTTTGCTTCATTCGTTTGTATTGCCTTTCTTGGATGCAAAATTTCTTCCTAACGTATATCCTTTCTTTGTTGTTAATGATCTTGCGCAGATAATGGCTTCTAGTTTGAATGGATTGACGGTTGGGGATCCCCTTTCAGAGAATCTCATGGATTCCCCAGCAAGGTCGGAGTCCATGCTTTATCTAAGGTAATGGAATTTATATTGTTTTGTATCCGAATGAGAATTCTGTTGCATAAAAGTTTACAAGCTCATCCCGGCCATGCTGTATTAGATTACAGAAACATCAGGAAGTGACAGGAAGAAAGTGAAATTCTCTAATGTAGCAAATCATGTACTTTTGAAATGTGTCTGAAATGGCTCTGTGGATGGGAACTGGGAAGTTTGAAACAAAATTCTTGCTTGATTCCTTTGTTTAATATTCTCAAGATAGAGTTTTCCTCAGTGACTTTCCTTTGCACTTACCAAGCTTATTCAGAAAGTTTGATACTAACATTTCATTTTAAGATGTATTTGGATCAACAAAACCCAAAGTTTCAAGCTTCGTGGTAGACTTCCTGGATTCTTTTAGCTAGAGGGTATCCTAACTACTTTCTATGCTAATTGAAGAAGCTTATAGTAATTACCTATTGATGATTGTGTGTTATAGCTAGGCAGTAGTGTTACTCTTGAAGGCATGTTCCATGAAAGGGAATTTTCATGGTCTTAATTTGTGAGTATGTGGTTCATGCAAAAGTTTGATAGACGTCGTTTGGCAAACCATTACCCTTGGTTTCAATGAAGGTGCATTCAGCATTCTTAGTTATAATCCAAGGACTGAAACAAAGAGTAAATTTGGTTAGGATGATTTACCCTTTTCTTATATTCTATCTTGAAAATTAAAGAATCTTGCCTGAAAATTATTATTATTTTCCTACAATTGATCGATCATCCTTCTCCTTCTTCAGTTTGTGTAGATTATATGTGGTGAAATACTTTCAAACCCTTGGCATGCGTTCATGAGATTTCAGTTCACAACTTATTTTCTCTTTCTGTGTGCTTCGAAGATTTGTGAAGGATATAGATGTAATCTTTTGAATTTTTCATTATGATCTTTCTGCTCCATAGAGTTAAATGTGTGAGTGTATATATATACATATATTTTCTATTTTCTAACAGACAAATGTATAATGATCTAACCAATTGGCCTATGCTCAGTTTGGCTAAGAGTTAACTATACATTGTTGAAAATATGTTAGTTTATCTCTATACTTCTATAAGGTATGTATGAAACTTTGGTTGGAAAAGAGGTTAATATGTTCTAATTTCACTGTCATGAAAAATAAAAAAGAACTGTACCTCAGCTTGATTGAAATGTGAGTTTCAGGAAACTTCTGTATTCCTTCTAATTGTGCAGCAAATGGTAGTCTTATATTCTATATTCAGTTTTTTTTTTCAAAGCTTTTGAGAATATATTGCGATTGATGTTTGGTTTTTATTAAGAATTCTTTCTCTTTAACAGTGTAAGAGGCCTTGAACTACGCTCTTTTTTTGTTTGTAAGCTGTTTAAAGGATAGCTTTTTTTTGTTTATATTTTTGGACAAAATATAAACAGTAGCTGGGAAGTGTAATGAAATAAACTATGATGGAATGGAGCAAAACATTATCAGTGAAATTATGATCATCTTGGAAGTAAGTTAAGTTTTTCAGATCACAAAAGACCTGCATATCTCTTGTTTTCATCTGTGTTCAACTGTTTAAACTAGTCGTAGGGTCATTGTAGGCAGAGCAAAGAGATGCAGTACAGCTATCAGCTCTCCTGCAATTTCAAAGCCTTTTACTGCAACCCTTATTCTTTGGTTTTAAAATTTTCCCTCATTGCATGTTAATTCCTCCCAGTTTGGCCAAATCGCATGCATCTCGACTTATTCTAATTATGTAGAAAATCAATTTCCCACTCACCAAGAGTCATGAACTTACGTTTGGGGTTAGTACTTTGTTTAATATTTATATCATTCCTAAAAGATGGTTTGGGTTTTCCTATTTTAATCATTTTGCTTTCTTTATCTCTAACCCTACATCTCAGGGATGAAATGTCCTGGCAATATTCTCCTATGTCTGAAGATTCAGATGACTGCCGGTTTTGTGAGACATCCACAAACTTATTTCCCTCGCAGTCTGATAGTAGTGTACCCACCAGTCCAGTCTCTCCATACCGATATCAGAGGCCATTCAGCGGGGTGGCTCCTTCAACAGGTACTAATACTTCACTTGGATGTTCTACTAGTCCCGTCACTAGCTTGCAGCCCCATCAACGTGGATCAGACTCCGAGGGTCGTTTCCCATCGTCTCCTAGTGATATATGCCACTCAGCAGACTTGAGAAGGGCTGCGCTCCTGCGTTCGGTACAAATGAGAGCACAACCTCCTGGTCCATCATCTATGGAGTTGCCATATTGCTCAATGCCTGAGCCTGGACCTAATATAGAAGCTGAAGAGCGGCCATATTCTTGCATCAAATCGTTAGTCGATGAAAGAGTTTATCAACTTGAGGAATGCTCCTCAATGGGAGTGTCCGAACCTGAATATAATGAACAGAAATCATGCAAGGACTTGAACAGGGATATGAAAGACAGTGAGTCTGGAGGGTAGTAAATGCGAAAAAATGTACAGAGGAAAATCTCTTCTAAGTTCTAACTTCACACATGGGACGCATTGCTGCTGTGGGACTGAAGTGTTTGCCTTTTGGTTCATCCACCATGGAAATTCTCTTTTTGCATGTGCTGCCAAATTTACTTGCTTTCGCTTGTTTGAGGATGATTTGGTCTTCTGCTAGGTTCTTTCCCGAGTGCGTGGTGGCTTGTGCTATCTTCATTGTTGAGCATGTGTGGAAACTCTGTCTATCTATTTGATTCTGAAGCCCCGAGTCGAGAAAATGTTCATTGTTGAGCGGAGCACGTGGGGAAGCACTGCCCATCTATTTGATTCTACTGAAGCCCTAGTTGAGAGATGTTTGTTGTGGAGCATATGTGGAAGCTTTGTCTATCTATTTGATTCTACTGGAGCTCGAGTCAAGAGACGATGTTTCTCATAGCTAATTTTGTAGATAAAAATGCTGCGGCTTTATGGATCTCATAAAGTTGAGGTTGCAAGTTTTCCATTTGTTTCATATTTTGTAACGCTGTTATTATTGAATATTTGTTCTAATTGCTTTCTGATTTTGCAGGCAAAATTGATGGGAAAACCAAAAGATGAATAGAGATGAAATTATATATTGAGATTCATCACATGTTTTTATTGATGAGAAATTGGTGGGCATTTTCCTCCTAAGAGGAGGGCCCAACCTCATTAAAAGCCCATTAGGGATGGGGCTTAAATGAGGAAGAAAAGAAAAAGAGAGGATCTTTTTCTTCCTCAGTGGCCTTTGTGGGGGATAGAAGTCAGTCACAAAATGAGGTTAAACTGTCCATTTGTCCTAATAGTTTGGGTTTAGTTTTAATTTGGATTTGTAGTTTTAAAATTTAGGGGAACAAAAGTTGGCTGCATACCGGTATGTAGGGATCTTCCTACATACTCCATTAAAATCTTGACAACTAAGGAGAAATGTAGAAAATGAGGAAAAAAAAAATTTATCTCTTATAGTTGTCAACATTTTAATGGTGGTATGTAGGAAGATCCGTACATACTGGTATGCAGTCAAGTTTTTTCCAATTTAGGGTAGGGGTGTGCACAATCCAGCTTTTGAACCTAACCCCTTAGATTCTATTTCGTTGGTTTCCGATTTAAAACCAAGCTTGTTAGTTTCAGTTCTGGTTGGTTCGATCTAGTTTTAAATCGATTTCTTTTCTTGCAAAATAAATTTAATTTAATTTATATCCTTCCAAAATATATATATATATATTCTTTGTTACCCAAGGCAATGTCTATTGAGCAAAGAGCAGCTATGTAGTTGGAATAGTGAGAGGAGAGGGAGGGAAGGGAAGGGAAGGGAGGGGAAGGGGAAGGGGAAGGGAAGGGAAAAGTGAGTTTTTGTTGGAAAAAGAAAACCCTAAATCATTGGGCCTGGGCTTTTATGGTGGGCTAGTATTGAGCTGGGCTGGTTTTTTAAAAAGAAATTATCCATTTAGTTTTTGTTTTTTTTTTAAATTAAGCTTATACACACCTACTTTCACCTATAAGCTTATTTGTTTTAGTATCTACATTCTCCTTTGTTTTCAAAAACCAAATCAAAATTTGAAAACAAAAAAAAATTAGGGGCAACCAGATAAATGACCATTTTAAAATAGCTTTTTGAGAAATGGCCAAAAGCTATTTTTAGTAAATTTTTGTGGCAACAAAGTGGACGAAAATACCCCTATCCAAATCTTAATTAAGAAAATAAAATAAACCAAATACACTATAAACAAGGGAGAGAATCTAGCTTTCAAACTAAATAGAATATAAATATGGCAACTAAAATTTAAAACAAGAGATTTGAATTCAAATTAGAGAGAACACTGTATATTCGAAAGGAAGTAAAGAGCTTACCAGTTGCAACTAAGATTCAATAAAAATGAAGAACAACTTCGTTCATCTAAAATATATTTCAGTCACCAAATCAAAGAAGAAAAAATCAATTCACGCATGCTGCTTACAAAATAAAGATTCAGCTAAAATTTAAGATGAACACCTAAAACATCAAATCAGAATTAAAGTATAATCTGAAGATAATGAATAAACTGATACTCCAATTTCAAAGAAGACAAGGATTTTGTTGGATACGTATTTCCAGATTAAAGTATAATCAGGATTTTGTTGCATACACGTCGTATTTCCAGATTCAGAATGGACAAAATCCACTACGATACTAAAATCATTGGTGGTGCTGTTGGATATGGAAAATAAGAGTCATGCAACATCTCTATCTTCGCAAAGCCTAAACATTGAGGGTTTACCAAAAATATTACTATACAAGGAGAGACAGTTAATTTTTCCATTATTCTGAGGTGAAAGCTTACACTAGTTTTCAAAAGAAAGATAAAAAATTACATTAACGAACAAAAAAAATCAATGTGATTTTTAAAAAGCGAATACACTCATTCAAAACATACCTATGGTCGCCTCAACCTTGTTCGGAGAGATGATGAATAGAGAGAATTGATGCTGTACAAATAATCTGGAAAACCAACAAACGAATATTTTTCGAAGAAACGATGAAGAGGGAGAACTTATGCAGTAAAAATCTTCTAGAAAACAGATTGCAGATGGAACAGAGGGAGAGTTGATCTTGTAACTACTAGTTCCTTGATTCATGGAATGATAGGTTACAAATTTATTTTTTTTTTAAAAAAAATAATCAGATACGGCCGCATAAATATAGGAGAGACGTAGGGCATGGCTGAAGGGTAAAAATGGTACTTTGTATCGCACGAAAATAGGTTGGAAAAACCGGTTTGGCCATTTTTCATTAAAAAATACGGTTTGACCATTTTTCTAAACTACCCTGTAATTTCTGGCCATTTCTAAAGATTTCCCAAAAAATTAGGCTCCGTTTGATAATCATTTGATTTTTTGTTTTTGGTTTTTGAAAATTAAGTTTGTTTTCTCCCGATTTCCTTAGCATGGTTTGCATCTTTGTTGAGGACACACTTGAAATCCTAGCCAAATTCCAAAAACAAAAACAAGTTTTTTAAAACTATTTTTTTTAGTTTTCAAAACTTGACTTGGTTTTTGAAAAATGGGAGGAAGGTAGATAACAAAACCAAAAAACTTAAAGGTGAAAATAGAATTTTTAAGCTTAATTTTCAAAAACCAAAAATAAAAGACAAAAGGGTTATCAAATGGGGTCCTAGTTTTCAAAAACTTGTTTTTTTTTGGAGTTTGGCTTGGAATTCAAATGGATCCTTAAGAAAGATGAAAACCATTGTAGGAGATTTTGGGAGAAAATAAGCATAATTTTTAAAAATCAAGAACCAAAATTAAATGGTTATCAAACGGGCCTAAGATTTTCGGTCTGGTTTGGTTTTATTTGATTTTCTTAAGAGCCAAACTAAGGACCAAATTGAAAAGCTCAATTTTTAAAAGAGGATAAATTGAGTAAACTAAATATTTTGGGAAAAAAAAGAGATCAAACTAGGTGGTTTAATTCAATTCATGCACACCCCTAGTTTTGGGTAACAACCTTAATAGTCATATTTAATACTTTGTTTTGATAAATGAATAAAGTTTCTAGATATTGGGTTTTTCCAAATATATATATATATATATATTTTGTATCGTAGTTCAAAATCCAATTCAAAAGTAGTTAATTTGCCGAACTAAATCTAGAAAAAAGTAGTACAAAATTCTAAAAGTAGACTAGCAAAATCTAGAGAAAAGAAATGGTTAGAATGAGCATTTAGAAATGGATTTAAAAAATAGAGATAAATAAAAAAAGAAAGGGCAGTTGCCAACATTATTAAAGGGAGTAAATACCAACATCAATTAAAAAATGCAAAAAATATAAACATGGACAATGTATATAAATAAATATATACAACTCATTTTACATAAATAGGAGTGCTGCATAATGTGTAAAAATGAACCATTTACAAGAAATGAATGAATAAAATAAAGACTAAAGAAAACTACACATCCAAAGATTTTGCATAATTCATTTTCTGGAGTTCTTAAAAGAAAAAAAAGTGGAAAATCAATAGCGCAAAATGGAAACTTGAACGAACATCAACGAATCTCGATTGCATTGTTGGTGAACATGAGAATTATAAGAAAATCTTTAAAATAAATTTTAAAAATTTAAAAACAAAATCTTTGTAGGACATTTAAAACATAATCTAAATTTAAAATAAAAGTGAAACAAATCCTACCGAATTTAAAATTTGAAAGTCAACTATTAGAAAACAAAAATTAGAAATGGGATAACAACACTACCAAGAGAAAATTAGACAATCCAAAAAGTAAAATTAGAATTTTAAATTATGAATGACCATTGGCACAATAGCTATTTTTCAAATTGAGGGTATAAATATGAGTTTTTTCTTTTAAATAATTAAATAGGTAGAGGTGGAGATTCGAATATATAATATTTTGATTGAGGAGATATGATGGTCAAATTTGGACATGAGGAACTCACCTGACCTTCACATGCCACCAATGGTAAATTTGTTTGAAGAAGGGAAGACGTGGCCGGTAAGACAGAAGAAACCTGCACACCGATGTGTTGCTTGTCACTCCGCCTCCGATGCTTAAGTCAGAAAACTGAAGGAGGGGAGCAAGAGAGCAAGAGGAGAAGTAGAGTTCTCAAGATCAAGTTTCGGGATCAGAAGAGTTTATATACTTGTTGCTGCTCTAGGGTTTCTAGGCTTTCGGAGACGATTCGGGCTGAACCAGGGGGAACCGGGGCGACCCATGAGCACTAGGGACCGAACAGAGGGGAGGGTACTCGACCCGCACCTCTGGCCTGTTTCTCCCCTAGGGTCCGTCTTCTTGTCGTATCTTCGAGTTCGTGTCGTGTCGTCTTCGTTTGCTCCTTATATTCCGGAGTGATCCAGAATTATCCATAACATATGCTTTAACTAATTAAGCTACGACCAGGATGACAAGATTGTAAATATGCTTACCTTCATCCATTTTCCTAATAAATGTTAATATGATCCATACATAATCAAACATGACAAACTCTCCATTTTTTTTTTTAATTTTTTTTTTTACATATTTTCTTATATTTTTTTGCTTCGGTTTAATATATTCAACAAAATATAAATCATCACGTAAATAGAAAATATACCATGAATTTTAATATAATAATAATTTGTAGTAGCAACTAACCAAACTATAATAATTTTTTTTTTTCTTTTTTTTAAAAAGAAACTTGTAAAATTTTGAATGAGGAAGAAACTCACATGCTTCGATATCTTAGTGGGGTTCTCACGATTGACATTTCTTTGGAAATAATTGCTCTCTATTTAAGCTTAACAATATTTACTTTTTTAAAAAAAAAAGAAAAAAGGAAAAAAAAAAGCACATGCCAATAGGACTAAGGGTGCAAATTCTACTTGAGCGTCCAAATGGGTTGATTTTGGAGGATATTGAAATGATTAAAAAAAGATCTTAACCGTTTCTAGTGTTTGGTAAAATAGATTATAAATTAATTTTTATAAAAGTACTTCTACAATTGTTGATTTGCAAAATAAAAAAAAAATTGTAGCTTTTCTTTCTTAAAAATCTAATTTGTAACTAACTATTTATCTTTCTCTATTATTGGTACGTGATTCACGTCAATCAATTTTTTTTTTTTTTTAATTTAAGTTAAATATTTTTATTCTATCATCTTATACTCAATTGAAATTACTTATTTTTATTTTTATTTAAATTGAAATAATATTGTTTTTCAATACAAGTAACAAATTATATTTCTTAGCAAAATATAAAAATATCTTAGATAAACATAACATTATATTTTAAATAATATATGAAATTTAAAATAATTATCTTATATTATAATAATTTTGAAATTATCTTATAAAACTTTGAAATTAAATATCAACATTAAATTTATTTATTGAAAAAATATAGTTAAGTGGTAATAATTGAGAATTTAATTTACCAAACACGTCAACTTGTTTTTTCATCTATAAAACTAAAATTTACCAAACACTAATTATTAACTGATTTTCTTAACAGCAAAATTAACAGCGCAATAATTTTAGAAGCTACAACTATCAGATTTTTTTTTTTTTAAAAAAAAACAAAACAAGAATTGCATGTAAGCAATGAAATTATTTCTTTTAGCATCTACGTCAGCAATTATATTTTATTATTTTTTTAGAGACAAGCAAATATTATATATATATATATATATATATATATATATATATATATATATATATATATATATTATTGAAACACATTATAGTTATTTGTAGCTTTTGTTTATTTCAATCTAGTTAGAGATCTATTCAAATAATTTAATTTCTCATCATTAAAATTAAAATTATGACCCTCCAATTCCAATCCAACCTATTTTAGAGCTAGAGTTAGGTCAATGGATGCAACCCTATTTTAATTTTTCATTTTTCACGCCATAATTTAATTTATATTTTAAATATTCAACTCTCTCACGCCACACCACGTTTATTTAATTATACTTTTCAACTTTTCTCAAATTTTTTTGGTTAAATTATAAAACATACCCCTGAACTATTGCGGTTTGTTTCAAAAATGCCTATGAACTTTAAAAAGTTTCAAAAATACTCCTGAACTTTACAAAACGTTTCAAAATACCCTTGCAGTTAATTTTTGGATGGGAACCGTTAAAAAAGTTAAAAATGTTTCGAAAATACCATTGCCGAAAATCTAGTCAAGCTCTTGGGATAATGTGTTGAAAGAGAAGAAAAATGAATACATGAAAAATAGGTAAAGCTTCTCATTAATTTTCATGGAAGAAGAATTTACGGTGAGAGAAGAAAAAAAAAAAAGAAGCATTTTCTAATAATGTTATTTTTTAAAATCGTTTGAAAGTTAAAAGAATATTAATGAAACTAAAATTTTTAATGGTTTCCATTCAAAAATTAACGACAAGGGTATTTTTGAAACATTTTTTAAAGTTCAAGGATATTTTGGAAACTTTTTAAAGTTCAGGGGCATTTTTGAAACAAACACTATAGTTCAGGGACATTTTTTTATAATTTAGCCAAGTTTTTTTTTTATAGTATCAAGATTTTTCTATTAAGGCTTTCTATTAAGGCTTCCCATTTGGTATTATAGGGCCCGTTTGGTAACGTTCTCGTTTCTTGTTTCTTGTTTCCAATTTTATTAAGAAATCTAAGTATTTAATAACTATGTATGTTTCTTGTTTCTCATTTTTTAGAAACACTCCCAAAATTTGTATAGAACTTTTGGGAACAACTAAAACTAGTTTCTCCTTTTTTGTTCTTGTTTCCAAATTTTTCCAAACATAAATAAGAATATAGGTTTATTATTATTGAATGTATAGGTGTTAGGGTCATGAAATTCTATTTTTCTTTATTAAAAATGAAGAAACGGAAACAAGAAACGAGAACATTGCCAAACAGGTCCATAATATTCAAATCTGGAAATCGGAAATAATTGACAAAAATATATTAATAAAAAAATTAGTGTTGCTTCCCTCAAAAAAAAAAAAAAAAAAAAAAAAGTGTTGCAAACCTGCCCCAAAAGGTGTAAACAGACAATCAGTAATTATGATATGGTGATATAATTACATTTATGTTTGAATGATTTGTTAATTATTGGAGGCCTAATGCTTGAGCAGCCTTTGTTTTATTAGCTACCTAATTTAATGTTTTTTTTTCTTTCATTTGAAAACAATTGAAAGCGAGATATTCAATATATTTTTTTTTTCTTTTAAGTTCATCACTATTTTGGGCGGGGATATGACCTTTTATCGGGTAAATGTCAATTATTGAGTTATGCTTGCTATCTTTTTGTCTTATTAGCTATATAATTTAATGTTTTTTTTTCTTTCTCCGACGACCTTTGTTTTATTAGCTATATAATTTAATGGTTTTTTCTTTCTTCTCAAAACAATTGAGAGCAAGATATTCAATATTCAATGTCCGAGCTGTTGGGTGGATTTTCACTTTAGTGGAAATAGGCCCAAGGCCCATTAGGGCCAATTTTGTTTTTAACTTAAGTTGCAGCCGCCGGTCAATTTATACGCACGAGAAAAATAGTGACGGTAGTGAGAGAAAAGAGAAAGAAAAAGAGAAAAGAAATAGCATCCGTACAGTACCGTCTTTCAGCCTTTTGGAGGTCGATCCGTGGTCTGATGACACGAGGGTCTTCAAACTGAACGGTGGAGATTTCTTTTGGTGCTGCCTACAGTCCGATTGCAGTGGGTAGTTGGTTTCCACTTGGGTGAGATCTTTCTTATTTGTTCTCTTGTCATTTGTTGCCGAGATTGTTATCTTGAGATATATTTTATTGTATGCATCTAGTTGTATCTAGAGAGAACTCGTTGTAACCCATTATTGATTATAGTGGAGGTTTTGACTTCGGTCCGTGGTTTTTTACTCCTCGCCTTGGGGAGGTTTTTCCACGTTAAAATTGTTGGTGCCCTGTAATTGTGCATGATTAATTTTTCCGCTTCTACTTTACTAATTTCCTATTAGGTTCACACAAGAGGGGATAATTGATCTTTAGAATATAGTGTTTATCCCAACAAAGTGGTATCAGAGCCATACCCCAGACATAGCCGTGTCGGGTGGAATCCTCAGGTACCGAACAAAGAAGTTGTGAGCCTAAGTAGTCATGGGGAAATCCGTTGTTGAGCTCTGGGCAGGCAGTATACTCTGGAGAAAAGGAGTTGTCCTGGAGTTGGAACCCAGAGAGTTTGACGGACTCTTGGTAAAGGAGAGTTCGACGGATAGATGACTAATTAAGGGGAGACTCAGTGGTAGTTTGTTCGAGGGTAGGATTGCTGGGAGTGCGACCAAAGTCCCACATTGGCTAGATAAGGGGATGACCATGGGTTTATAAGGGAGGATAGCTATCTCCACTGGTATGAGACCTTTTGGGATGAACCAAAAGCAAAGCAATGAGGGGTTATGCCCAAAGTGGACAATATCATACCATTGTGGAGATATGTGTAGTGTCTCGTAATCCCTTACACGAGCAACTTTTGTTTTATTATTATTACTATTATTTTGAGTTCATCAACACTTGGAGTGAGATGATTCGAACCTCTAACCTCTTAATCAGGGATGCATGTCAATTACGATGGAAGTATATATGATTTGACAATCTTTGTTTTATTGGTTATATAATTTAATATTTTTTTCTTTCTTCCGAAAACAATTGAGAGAGACATATTCAAACTCGTATGGAGTCCTAATACAACACGTCATACAATTTAATATCATTTATGATGTACTAAAAAAGAAGTCATTTAATTATTAGGTGCTTTTTATCAAATTGGATTCATTTAATTCGTTGTCATAAATGGGACTTTCTTTGTTTTTTTTTTTCTTTGTCACCTTATAAGTTAAAAAATAAAAATAATAAACGAAAAAAAAAAAGAGTTAAAAACACTAATACAGATTATATGCCCAATTTAAAAAAAAAAAATTACTGAAAGTAGAGGATAAAGTAGTTTGTAAAACGAAAATTGCAAAAACCACCCCTGAAGTATGATATTTGTAACGATTACACCCTTAAAGTTTCAAGTGTAAAAATTAAACCCTCAAACTTTTAAAAAAGTGAAAATTAGAACCCTAAACTTTGAAGGTTAAAATTAAACCTCCAATCTATCATAAATGTAAAAATTAGGTCCATATTTCTTCTTCTCTCTCTTCTTTCTCCCTCTACCTCAACATCCCTTAGTTCATCACTCTCCCTCTACTTTTTCTCTCTCTCCAAAACTGGAATCCATGGCTATCTCCAAAACCGAAGGAATTATTTTCAGTTTCATGATTTCAATTTTGTATGAAACGCCTGAATTCAATGGATTAATGGTTTGTTTTTTTATGAATTGAATTTGTTTGCACGGTTCTGTAACTCAGCCATCATTATAGCAAACACTCTCAATCAATTTAAAGCATATTTCAAGCTACTAAGATTGCAGAAACAGAGGCCGAGGATCATTAAACAACAATGACAAAGAAGAAAGGGCCGCCGTTGACGGCGGAGGGTTCGAAGGTGTTGATAGGCTGTGTGCGCCATGCTGCTGACATTGGCCATTATGATATTTCATTTCGATGAGTTCAAGCTTCAGTCCTCCAACTTCACTTACCAATGGTAGTTTTGGAGATAGCCATGGATTTCCAGTTTTGGAGAGAGAGAAAAAGTAGAGGGAGAGAGTGATGATGGAAGGGATGGAGAGGCAGAGGGAGAAAGAAGAGAGAAGAAGAAATATGGACCTAATTTTTACCTTTATGATAGATTGAGGATTTAATTTTAACATACAAAGTTTAGGGTTCTAATTTTTACATTTTTGAAAGTTTGAGGGTTTAATTTTTACACTTGAAACTTTAAGGGAGTAATTTTTGCAAACATCATACTTCAGGGGTGGTTTTTGCAATTTGTCCAAATATAAATTAGTTCATTGAAACTTTGTTTGATCGGATAATTTTAAAAACCGATTCTAAAATAAAATTTAGATCTCGTTTGATAACCATTTGGTTTTTTAAAATTAAGCCTACAAACAGCACATCCACATCTTCTTCCCCCGTTCTCAAAACTCTCAAGTTTTGAAAACTAAAAAAAGTAGGCCCCGTCTGATGATCATTTGGCTTTTTACTTTTAGTTTTTGAAAATTAAGCCTATAAATACTACTTCCACTTCTAAGTCTAAGTTTCTTTTTGTTATTATCTATCTTCTTTCCATGTTTTCAAAAGCCAACTCAAATTTTGAAAACTAAAAAAATTAGGCCCCGTTTGATAACCATTTGGTTTTTGGTTTTTGGTTTTTGAAAATTAGGCCTATAAACACTACTACAACCCATATGTCTACTTGTTTTGCCATCTACCATCTTCCCATATTTTCAAAAACTAAGTCAAGTTTTGAAAACTAAAAAAAGTAGTTTCCAAGAACTTGTTTTTGTTTTTGAAATTTGGCTAAGAATTCAAGTGTGTGTTTAACAAAAATGAAAACCATGGGATGAAAATTGGAAGAAAACAAGCATAATTTTCAAAAACCAAAACAAAAAACGAAATGGTTATCAAACGAGTCCTTAATTTTCAAAAACTTGTTTTTGTTTTTGGAATTTGGTTAGGAATGCATGTGTGTCCTTAACAAATATGAAAACCATTAGAAGGAAATTGGAAGAAATCAAGCTTAGTTTTTAAAAACTAAAAACAAAAACCAAATGGTTATCAAACAGGGTGTAGTTTTCAAAAACTTGTTTTTGTTTTTGGAATTTGGCTAGGAATGCAAATGTGTCTTTAATAAAAAGGAAAACGAAATTGAGAGAAAAAAACTTAATTTTTTTAAAAAAAAAATCAAATGATTATCAAATGGGACTTAATGTTTTTCTCAAATTTACTCCGGGATTAATTTGAATTATTATGTTGGACTTGATTCAAATTTGTTAAAATTGAAATTAATTAGAGAGGACAAAACGAGAACAAAACTTTTCTAAATAGTTTTTTTTTTTTTTAATCATCTATCAAATTGTTTTTTAAACCACACACATATATAGAGGGATAGTTACCCTTTTTGTCTATTAATTTTTACTTATTGGTCATTTCTTAAAATTTCAAAAAAAAAAAAAAATATCCATTTAGTCTTTGAATTTAAAAAAAAAACAGGTTTACACGACTTCTCCACTGTCAAAAAAATGTTAATCTTCCAAATAAAAATTCAACTAACTCTAAATAAGTTGACGTGACAAGTTAAAGATATTTAAAAGTGAATTTTCAAAAGAATACGTTTAGTAGTTTTAAAAAATAGGTTTACACTGCTTCTCCACTAAGAAAGAAGTGTTTAATCTCCCAAACAAAAGGTCGACTAACTTTAAATAAGTTGACGTGACAAGTTGAGTTGGAACAAAAAGAGATTTAAAAGCGATTAAAAAAAATCTCCCTCTAATTAATGCTGATCCTAACCTATTGTCGTCAGATAAATTTTTAGGTGCTCTTAGTGCAATGAGGTCGGTAGTTTTGCATCGTTGGATGTAAGAGAGAGAAATGACAAAAGTACCTCGACTATGTATATCCAACGTTTATTAGGGACAAGCAAATTTGAAGATTTAGATCCGACAATTTTAAAAGAGGATCTCATTGCACTGGAAATACTCTAATAATTTTCCTTGTCGCCAATCCCTCCCATCACCGTTTCCATCAATGTTGCCATCAATGATCATTTACCGTGTAAGAAGAGGCTTTAAAAGAAAAAAGAAAGAGAGAAAGAGAGTAAAATCTCCAAAATTTTTCTGTTTTAAATTTAGCCTCTAAGGGCCCGTTTGGTAACGTTCTCGTTTCTTGTTTCCGTTTCTTCATTTTTAATAAAGTAAAATAGAATTTCATGACCCTAGCACCTATACATTCAATAATAACAAACCTATATTCTTATTTATGTTTGGAAAAAATTGGAAACAAGAACAAAAAAGAAGAAACTAGTTTTAGTTGTTCCCAAAAGTTCTATACAAATTTTGGGAGTGTTTCTAAAAAATGAGAAACAAGAAACATATATAGTTATTAAATACTTAGATTTCTTAATAAAATTGGAAACAAGAAACAAGAAACCAGAACGTTATCAAACGGGCCCTAAACTTTCAAGTTTTATCTAATAGATCTTTGTATTCTCAATTTTGTATATCATATAGGGCCTTAAAATTTCAAATTTATATTTGATAGATTCCTAGACTTTCAATTTTGTATATGAGACATTTTTTTAAAGATCTTAGACCTATTAACACACAAAATTGAGAGTTTAGGATCTTATTGGGCACAAGATCAATTATATGTCTAATAAATCTATTATTACATTTTAATAAATGGAAAATATGTCATAGTCTTATTAAAAAAAAAAAAAAAAAAGAACGAAAGAAAGAAGAAGAAAATCTAAGCATCTATTAGACATTTCGGAGACTTATTTAGCACTTTTTTAAGTTTGAGAATCCATTGAACATAGAACCTGAAAGTTCAATACCTAAACTTGTAATCTTACATTTTTTTTGGGTTAAATTACAAGTTTAGTCCTTGAACTTTGAGATTCATATCTAATTGGCCCCTAAACTTTAAATGTGTCTAATATAGGTCCCTAAACATTGCATTTTGTGTCTAATAAGTTCCTAAATTTTAGATTTTGTGTCTAATAATTTCTTGAAAAATTCAAAATTTTTAAAAATTAATTGATCTATTAGATACAATTTTGAATTTTATGTCTAATGGAACTCTAATATTTCAATATGGAATCCAATATATCTATAAATTTTAAAAAGTTTAAAAGTTCAGGGACTAAATTTGTAATTTTGAAAGTTCGTCAACTACTAAATTTGTAATTTAACCATTTTTTTTCCTTTCCTTATTAACGTGTTGAGAATCCCACATCTGAAAGATAAATAGAGACCTCACAATTTATAAAATTTATTCTTTTTGTTGTCAATTGGTTTTGAAATGAAATCTTATCTTTATCTAATACAGCATACAGCGTGGGGTGTGCTTAGAGAAACTTGTTTTTTTTGGCCTTTTCAACTAAGATGGGAACAGAACATTTTTCTCATGGTTAGGTACCAATATCTGATCTTTGCCTTTTGACATTTTTCTCATGGTTAGGTACCAATATCTGGTCTTTGCCTTTTGGTAGCAACTATATAATATTTTTTAAAAGAAAAATGATACTTCATTGAAGACGTATGTGAGCAACATACAAAGATCGATCACAAGAAAGTCATCAAATTAAGAGTTGTGGAGGCGACATCATATAATCGTTAGAAAGAGAGGAATTAATGGACCAAAAAGCTGCAAAAAAAAAAAAAAAAAAAAAAAGTCTCCCAAATTTTGAGAGAGAGAGCGAGATCTTTCCTAATAACAACTAGAATATTATAAGGTAGGGTTAGTCATTTTTTTTTCATTCTTTTTCTCTTTTAAATCCAATAATTGAAGGGTGAAAACACAAACTATAGATTTTTATGATGTACGTAATAAGATATCATATTCATTGATTGACAAAGAGAGTACGATAATTGATTTCATCGAGATTTTATCTCCCATTTCATGTCTAGTATACTTAACCAGACTTTGACATTTTGTTACACGCCATTCATTTGTTACATCAATCAATTTAAAGATCCATAAATTTTTCGTTTGAGAGATTAACGCTTCTTGTCTGTAGAGTAGATTTTTTTTTCAAAATCAAATGACTGAAAGTGTATGTTTTAAAAATTTAGGAAACAAAATATCAATAAATTAAAACTAGAAAAGGAACAAGATTGTTAACTTTTTCAAACTTGTGAGTTGTCTGCCCTCTCTTTTCGTGAACTTGCATGTGATTTTGCAGACTGAATAATACATTTTAAAAAATAATTTTAACGTAAAAATTGCCCTAAAGTTTGCGGACTGACCTGATTTTATGGCAGGTGGGTCCCACATCCTTTCTTAAAAGGAAAAAATTATTAGGTGCTATAGATGTAATGTTTTGGATAGTTTTACACCGTTGATATAAAATCGATACACTTTTACAATTTTTCTCTCTTACATCCAACGGTGTAAAACAATTTCATTTGAGTTGATTAATATAAATTTAATAGCTGTTTAAAATATGCTACAAAATAATCGTTTTAATTCTTGTATTTATGAGTATAATATGAAATTAATCTAAAATTAATAATTATTTGTGAAAAAGAAAGTTTTTTTTAGTACATCAACATTTGAAGGTGTGAGGATTCGAATTTATGACCTCATGGTCGAAGATACATGTCAATTACCGTCGAGTTAAGTTCGTTTTTTTTTTTTTTTTTTTTTTTTTGGAAATAGAGAGGGAATAATTGAAAATACAGAAAAAGTAATACTAATAATAGAAAGAAGACAGATTGGAAAAAACGTGAATAAAAATGAAAACAAATTCGTCAGTTTAGGAAAGAGAAATTGATTTTTTATTTTGAGTCTATTGTGCACGTGTTTCTGAACGATCTGCAAATGAAATGAGGGACAAAAAGGGTCATTTTTCATTCTTAAATTTATCAAATTGTATTTCAAATTTAGACAAGTATTTTTTTTTTTTTTTTTTTTGAGTACATCAACATTTGGGAATGAAGGGATTCGAACCTTTGACGTCTTGGTCGAGGGTACATACTAATTACCGGTGAGCTATGCTCGCTGTGGAGTGATTTTCTTTTTTTTATCTTTTTTATTTCAGTATTTTTAATACTATGGTATGATGTTATCCACTTTGGACATAAGCCCTCATAGTTTTGACTTTGGTTCCATCCAAAAAGTCTCGTAACAATGGAGATACTTGTCCTCCCTTATAAATCTATGATCATTTTCTTATCGTCAATGTGGGACTTTTGTAACACCCCCAAATCCCAACAAAACTTCACTTTGGTTATTTATTTTTTGTCCTCCAAAAATAATGTCCAGTACTTTTTTTTTTCTTTTTTAAATTTTCGGTACAATGTCTAGTTTATTTATTTATTTATTTATTGAGAGACAATGTCTAGTGCTTTTCATTTTGTTAATTTGTTTGTCTCAAATTTGTAAACATTTTCGGTCTGTTTGTTTTTTATTTATTTCAATATTCTTATTAAGGTTTAAATCTTAGTCCGTCAGCTTTTAGACTTATTTTTTTAGTTCAACCAAGTTTTAAACTTCTAATTTCTTAGTCGTATCAATTGGGTTTTGTTCAAGTTGACCAATATATTGTAAAAAAAAATGCTGACCTCAATTTAGAAAGTTGTTCCAAAATTTGTTAGCAATGCTCACTTTGACATAAGATAGGAGTGTTTTCAGGAAAAATTAAAATCAAGACTAAGAGTTGAACATTATTGGAAAACTTACAATCAAGAGAGGTTACATCATTAGATTAGGAAGAAATGGATTTTAAGAGGACGTTTGATTTGGGGAAAAATACACTTTTAGTCCCTGAGGTTTGAGTTAGGTTTCATTTTGGTCTTTGAGTTTTTAAACTCAACAATTTAGTTCTTGAGGTTTGATATAATGAGCAATTTGGTCCCTGCCATCCATTTTGCCATTAAATTTAATCGACTGCTGACGTGGCACTATTATTTTAATTAAAAATTAATTTTTAATTTTTTAAAATAAAAATAATAAAAATATTATTATTTTTAATTTATTTATCAAAACTTTTAAACCTATTTCTCAAAACTTAGGGACTGAAAAGGTGTATTTTGAAAACTCGGGGACCAAACACACCAATTCCTTACTCAGGGACCAAAAAGGTATTTTTCCATTAATAATAATTTTTTAATTTTTTAATTATTATTATATTATTATTTTAATTAAAAATAAATATTTTATTATTTTAAACTGCCATGTCAGGGACCAAAAATGTATTTTTCCATTAATAATAATTATTATATTTTATTTTATTATTATTATTATATTTTAATAATAATTATTTTATTTTTTTATTATTATTATTATATTTTAATAATAATTATTATTATTTTATTATTTTATTATTATTATATTATTATTTTAATTAAAAATCAATATTTTATTATTTTAAACTGCCACGTCGCTCTAGAGGGACTCAATAGAAACATTTCCGAAATAGTAGGGACTTGATTGTCCGATTTTGAAACGTAGGGACCTATTAGAAACTGACTCGTAACATGAGGGACCAAAAAGGTATTTTGCCTTTTTTATTTTTTATTTTTTGACTAGTGGCATGGACTTATGCACGGGCTACAAAAATAATTAATATCGAGTACTTTTCATTTTGTTGACTTTTTGTCCTTTTTTTTGGGAAATTATATTGAATGTCCATATTTTGATGGAAGTTTTGAAAAATAACTAAAGCATCCATGAATTTTAAATATAGCCATTCTAGATTTTAGGGTGATTCTGCAAGTATTTTTTTTTCATCCTTGCCCTTCCACCAATTTCTCTCACGTTTGTTTCCCTCCCATCTTCTGTCATCTACAAAATCTTTTTCAAATCTTATAATTTTAAAATATTTTCAAATCCCACAACATTTTCTAAATTTAAATGTTAATAATAATTTTTACCATTTATAATCTCCGCCCATCTTCTGTTCCTTAAATTGTCATCAATGCTTTGTTTTAGGTTTCCATTAACTCATCTTTTTCTTTTTTTTTTTTTTCATTAGTTTTTGTTTATGGTTTTCCTTACTCTTTGTTTAACTTTCAAAAAATTAATTATCTATATTTTTCTCGATTTATATCAATACAAGAAACTTCAGTTTCAGAAACTTATATTTTCCTCATTTTTAAGACTCAAAAAATTTTCTAGATTTTTTTTTTTCAAATTAAAAAAATATGTTTAGAAACTTATATTTTCTTCAACAATATATCGTAAGTTTTGTTTTTGTTGTATATAAATATTTTTTTTTCACAATTTCAATTCCAACATTTTTTAACACATTTTCCCTCTATTGTTTATACCTTCCATTAACATTTTTGAGGTTTGTTATGTACTATGTAATTTGTAAAATTTCCTTGGAATAATTTACCTCATATTTCATTATTTCTTGCTTCCACATTATTATTTACTATAACTTTTAATTTTTATAGTATTATATTATTTACTGTCTCTAAGAATTTTGATACCATTATATTATTTACTGTTATATACCTTATAATTGTATCATTTACTGCTCCTAGATTACTAGTTACTACAAACTTTTTACAATATATATACTATACTTAATTTTGATACTACTTTATTATTTATTCACTGTACTTAATTTTGATTCTGTATTTTATTTACTAATTCTAGATTACTATTTACTAGGACATTTTTTTTCTTGATTTAGTTAGGATACTATTTTGATCTTTGAATTATGAAATATTATAGTTTTATTAGATTTTTTTAGGGGTATTTTAGTCCTATGAAAACGATCAAATGTTTTATCTATATGTGAATGGCCATATTTGTAATACGGAAAAAGTTTAGTCATTTATCAAAACGTACTATTTAATTAATTTGGCTATTTGTGTGGTTATCCCTTTTTTGTGTATTTTTCAATTGTTTATATTTCACTTTAGTCCACGCTTTCATTTTTTTTTAATTTTAATTACTTTGACCTTTTTGTCGTGAACATCTATTTTCGCCGTGCTTTCTCTTTTATTTATTTATTTCTTATCTTATTTATGGTTGAATAATAGATTTTATTTTATTTTTTATTTTATTTTTTTTTGACAATATGTGGGGAAGGGGGGAAATAATAGATCTTACTTAATCTCTAAAGTTTAAGAAATACTTCATTTTTCTCTTTAAAAAAAAAAGGGAAAGAAATCTTTCATTTTGGTTCAATGAAAAATCTATGTATAAGTAAAAATCAACCCTCTCTTAGACTATGAAAAATCAAACACCGAAAAAGTT
Organism: Luffa aegyptiaca; assembly: GCA_017139565.1. Taxonomy (NCBI): domain Eukaryota; kingdom Viridiplantae; phylum Streptophyta; class Magnoliopsida; order Cucurbitales; family Cucurbitaceae; genus Luffa; species Luffa aegyptiaca. Next base: position 4,265,992 of record CM029396.1, read on the forward strand.
AAAGGATAGTATATAGTCAAGAGAGCAAGCTTTGGAAGAGAAATATGTTTATGAGAAAGATATTGTGGAAGAGTGGGATCGATTTTGAAAGCATTGACCCGAAGATTAGAGTACAACAAAGAAAAAGATAGAGTCTAGCTAATTATCTATATCATGGAAATACACTAATGATCCTCAAAGCATGATTTTTTTAATTGTTATCAAAATCTTTAGAACATTTAAAACTATGTAACAAAATATTATGGTGGAAATTTTTTATAAGTTCTTTGTTTTAAGAAAAAAAAATGATGGCAATTTCACTTGCAAAAGGGTACAAGAAGGGTAGGGAGGGTTATGAAGAAACAAATCTTAAAAAGATTTCAAATTGCAAGATAATTGGTGCAGGTCGAAGTAGAGAGGAATGCAAAATCGTGAAAATGATGTTTTCAAGAGATATGAGGAGGCCTCAGGACAAATGATAAACCTTAACAAGTCTGCGTTTATGGTGAGCAGGAATGTGAGCAATGGAGACTCGAGGATGATTGATGAGATCCTCATCATAAAGAAAACAAACTCACTTGGCACATACCTGGGAATGGCATCACAAAGTGAGAGGAAAAAGTCCAACCTGTTTGAGAAAATAAGGATCAAAATAGGGAATCTCCTCCAATGTTGGAGTGAAAAACTTTTTTTTTCTGCAGGTGGCAAGGAGATTGTAATCACGACGGTCATCCAAGTGATCCCTACCTACAATATGAGTTGTTTCAAGCTCTCCAAAAGCCTCTACGACAACATAAATAGAATGTGTGCTAAATTTTGGTGGGGGGACGTGAATGACATAAAGAAAATTCATTGGGCTTACTGGACAAAGCTATGTAAGAGCAATGACTCAGGGGGTCTGGGATTCAAGGACCTGAGCATGTTCAACCAAGAGCTTCTAGCCAAACAAAGTTGGAGAATCACGAGAAACTCAGAGAGCCTTCTCAGCAAAGTGTTAAAAGGCAAGTACTTCAGGGATGGAGACTTTCTCAATACTCCAGTGGAAACTAACTTGTCTCTCACTTGGAAGAGCATAGTGTGGGGTAGGGACCTCTTCAAGGAAGGATTCAGATGGCGGGTGGGAAACAACAATTACATCTATATTGACCAAGATCCTTGGTTGCCTCGTCAAGGGTGTAGAACTCCTCTTGTGGTGCCTACGGAGTTGAAAGGGAGAAGAGTTAAAGAGCTGATAAATGACAAGGGTGAATGGAATGAGGAGATGATTAGAAGACTTTTTCACCCCGATGGACGCTGAAGATATCCTATCCATCCCACTAGGAAATACAAACGTTAGAGATGAGATTATTTGGAATGTTGAAGCTAAAGGAAAATTCAATGTAAAAAGTGTCTATCACTTGGCGTCAAACCTACATCAAGCCAAGGAAGCTTCGGGTTCGGATATGAACGACCAAAAAGAGAAGTGGAGGAAAATATGGAAGCTCAACATCATTCCAAAAGCCAAGATTGGCCTATGGAAAATCCTAAATAATCTCATCCCTACAATGGTTAACCTAGTTAAAAAAAGGGATGGATATTAACTCGGTATGTGTGATAATGTGTAGGCGATCGAGGGAAGACACAAACCACATCATCTGAAATTGCAAAAAGGTAAGGCATGTGTGGATTGATCTCTTCCCTAACCTTACCAAGGTTCCCGGTTCTTACAGGAATATATATCACTAAAATGGAGGAGTGCTAGGACAATATTTCAAGTTTGTTGAGCAGTGAGGAAGTAGATCAGATCGCTATCACCATGTGGACCATACGGAACTTTAGAAACAGAGTCGCAATCAACAAAGAAAAGCCAGACTACCAAATTCTAACTACATGGATTAAAAGAAATCTAGAGGAGGAAAAAAGAAGAAATTCTTACAACTTGACAAACAACAGACTGGAGAACCTTTTGAATCATGGAAGTTGGACCCCCTCTCGAAAAATGTCCTGAAAATGAACTCCGACGCCTCGTGGAATGAAGACACAGCGACTGGTGGAGTGGGCTGGATAATTCGTGATTCATCAAGGTCTCTTGTCGATGCGAGCTGCAAGCAATTCAACCGGAAATGGTCAATCAAATCCTTGGAAGCGCTAGCAATCAAGGAAGGTTTACAGGAATACTCATCTGGCAATCGAAGAAGAAATGCTCCTCTGATGGTGGAGGTCGATGATCTGGGCGTTATCAGAATGCTGAATTTGGAAGAATATGACATCTCTGACACAAGAGTAGTGCTGAACGATATCTCTCCTTTGGCAGCAAAAGCAGGAGTGATTTCTTTCTCTAAATGCCCTAGGGCGGGCAATCAGATCGCGCACCTTCTAGCGCGTGCAGCGATCGGATTCTTACCGGTGAACCCTCTATCGATTGACGCCGTCATCAGGTCTTTTGTTACATCTTTTTCTTCCACGCTGGAAGATTTTTTTTATTTTTTTTTATTTTTGTTGTTGTTGTTGTTGTAGGGATGGCTACATCCCTTTGTGGCTGGTCTCGTTAATTGAGAAGGACACTCTATTTCAAAAAAAAAAAAAAAAAAGATAAATTATTATTATAGCAAACTTGAAGAGCACGATAAGATGTGTTGAGAAAATATGAAATTATATAAAATTGTTAACTAAACATGGGTTCGGTTAAAAGTAACCCATGCAAGATGTTGTAATGTCGGAGGAAATTGTCCTATAGTTTTACTTCTTTTTTTCCTTTTCTTTGGAGGGATTATTAATGTTTAATATAGTGATAAAGGGAGTGACTTTTAGCCGAAAAAGGATTGAATTTAATAAAGAAACTACTCCTTTAAGGTCAATATCAGGAAGCATAATAACTTAGAACCAAAGAAAAAAAAATGTGAATTGATTAGTAAGGCGAAAGGGTCACTAGAAATTATTCAATTGGCAATGAGTGGAGTGACCCTTCTAACATATAAATTGTGAGGTCTCCACTTTTCTTTTCAATGTGGGATCCTCAACATTCACAAAACAAAGTTTATGAAATAATGAGTATGAATCGATGAAAGTTATTTTTTTAGGTAGGCTCACTTTTACAATAAAAGTTAATTTGATTGTTGGAATGTAGGGAAATATTATCATATAGATTATTTTAGTTTAGTTTTCAAAGGCCTTTTTTATTCGTCTTTTGATGAAATTAAAAGTTATCAGAATTTGAGAAGCAATTCCACACCTTGAAAAGTCACTTCAAAAAGAAATTTTGGTCTTTTTTTTTGAGATTGGACAAATGTAAAATTAAAGCTAAGAGATGTTATGGCGTGGCTAATCCTTTTTTGTTTTTTGGAAAAGCTTTACTTTCTCTCTTATGAATATGTCATTTGGTGGTTCCATATGGCTACGCTAGTTCAGATCAACCTTATAATTGGGGAGATAAATTTATAGATATATAATTTTAAATGTATTGATATAGAAAAATATATGTGAAACATAAACTATTTAGTTGAGTTATTTTATTTTATTTTATTAAATTATAAATTTAATCCCGTGTTTATTTGCTCCTTGAAATTCGAAAATTACAACTTTAATTTAGACTCGAACTTTTGAATTTTTTAAAATCCATATGGATCTATTAGACACAAAATTGAAAATTTAAGGTTCCATTAGACTTAAAATTCATAATTATATCTAATAGATCGATTAATTTTTACAAATCTTGAATTTGTCAGGGTTTATTAAACATAAAATTGAAAATTTAGGGACATAAAATTGAAAATTTAGGGATCTATTAGACATTTTAAAAAATTCAGAGATTAAATAGACACAAATCTTAAAGTTCAAGAATTAAATTTGTAATTTGATCTTATTTTTTTTAAAAAAAAATTACGGCTTATCTGCACTGAATACAAGAATTCAAAAGTTTATTTATTTATTTTGACATCCATCTATATTTTGAGATCTAGGAAAAATCAAATTTAAGAAAGAAACTAAAACAACAGTCTTTTTTTTTTTATATATATATTTGAGAAGAACTAAAACAACTACCATTAAAGCTAATAAATATTATTTAAAAAATCATAAATAAATACTATATTATAATTTCATATGTTTCAATAGTTTGCGGATATATTTAAATTCATTAAACAGAAAAAAGTACACAATGTAAATCTACAAAATAATAATAACAATGGTCTAAATTATTTACTTTGAATTAAAAAAAAATGGTCTGGATTTTATTTTTCAATTTAATCCTTTAGGTTTTCATGCTTTTCAATTACACTCTTTTCTTAAGTGAGGTTAAATGTGGCTGATATCAAACTACCTCGTATATGATACGCATGATATGTTGTCATAAATTTAGGGAAGAAATTAAACCATTTAAGAGAACAAAAATTTAGGTCTCGTTTGATAACCATTTGGTTTTTGAAAATTAAGCTTAAAAACACTACTCCCACCTATAAGTTTCTTGGTTTTGTTATTCACCTTCTTCTCATGATTTCAAAAACCAAGTCAAGTTTTGAAAACTAAAAAAAGTAGTTTTCAAAAATTTATTTTTGTTTTTGAAATTTGACTAGGAATTCAAATGTGTTCTTGACAAAGATGAAAACCATCCTAAAAAAATTGAAAAGAAACTTGATTTTAAAAAACCAAATGATTATCAAATGGGGCCTTAATTTTATACCAACTTCTTAGAAATTTGGTAGAGATTTAGAAAGTTTTCTGTTATAGACAACTTAATATTTTTTTTCTCTAGAGTTTTACAAATTTACCAAGTATCATATCATGCAAACTTGCTGATAGCCACATGCATCAATGATCCACTAGTAGAAATTGTTTAATTGAAAAAGAAAATGTAAAAGTATAAGGGATTTAATTGAAACCTCCCAAACAATATAAAGTAGATCAAGTGATTACTTAAATATTAAGGACGAATAACATATGCTTTCTCAATAAAATAAAATAAAATAAAAACATACCTATAACTAAAATGAACAAAAAAGTAATTTTTTATATGTACTTTTTACAAAACACGATTAAATTATGGGATTTTCGTAGGGATGACCCTCTAAAATAGGCGAAAATGAAAAATGTCCCACGGATATATGTCATTTTGCTTGCGCCAGCATCCTAGTAAAATTACCATTTTACTCTCTACTCTAACCTCACTCTCTCTCGCTACTCTCGCTCTAGCTTCACGCTCTCTCTCCAATCTCGCTCTCGTTTCTCAGTCTCACTCTTGCTCTCGCTCACTCTCTCTCCAATTTCTCCAGTCAATCTCTTACTCTCTCTCTAATTTCTCTCTCAATCTCCTGCTCTCTCTCCAATCTCGCTCTCGCTCCAACCTCTCGCTCTTAAATGCCTTAAATGCGCGTTTTCATATAGAGAGTAAAATGGTAATTTTGCTATGATGATGATGTAAGCAAAAGGGCATATATATATCCTTATTCTAAAAAGGTATGACATTTTTTATTTTGGCCTCTCAAAATGGGTCATCCACACCATTGTTTCTTAAATTATATTACAAGTTTAAACTCTAAATTTGGAGATTCTATCTATTTTAGCCTTTGAACTTTTAAGAGTATTTAATAAGTTTCCGAACTTTCAATTTTGTGTCTAATAGGTTCCTGAAAAATTTTGAAAAATAATTGATCTATTAGATATAAAATTCAATTGGTTAAAAATCACTTTTGGTCCCTGAACTTTCATGAAAGTAACAATTTAGTCCCTGAACTTTGATTTTGAACAATTTAGTTCCTAAAATTTAATAAGTAACAATTCAATTCTTGTACTTTAAAAATTTTAAAGATTTAGTCTATATCATGAAAATAAGATTTAATGAAATTTCATTCATAGATAGATTAATAAATTAATTTGGGACATAATATATGTTTATAAGCTACAAATTCTAATCATTAAACAATAAAATTCGACAGTTAATTTTGATGATTTTTTTTTGCAACAAGGATGAAATTGTTACAAATTTGAAAGTACAAACACTAAATTGTTACTTAATTATTAAAGTTGATGGACTAAATTGTTACAAAATTGATAGTACAGGAAATAAATCGTTACAAATCAAAGTTCACGAACTAAATTGTTGCTTTCATGAAAGTTTAGGCATCAAAAGTGATTTTTAATCTGTTGGATTTTATGTCAAAGAAGAGTTAAAAAGAAAAAATAATTAAGGACAAGAACATGTGACCTTGGTCCAATGATTATATGACTTTTAACATGTCACACACATAGCTCGGGCAACAAGAAGCAATAAAAGCATCAAAATCTCTCGCGTAACACATGCCATTAAAAAGCTAGTTTTTTTTTTTTTTTTTTTTTTTTTTTTTTTTTTTTTTTTTTTAAATTTTATTTTTAATTTATTTATTTATAAAAAGTTCATCTTATTTTTTGTTTTGTCTCCCTCTCCTTTCCTTTCCATACCTCCACTATTCAATTTCTTTAAAAAAATAATAAATAATCAAAGAATTCAATCCTAAATATTCCGTACATGTTTGAGTGTGATTTTTAAATGACTAAAATCACTTTTTTTAAATGATTAAAATCAATTCTAAATTTTAAACTTCTGTCATACCCATAAATTTCAAAAATATCAAATAGGTCAATGATCTATCAGATACAAACATGAAAACACAGAGACTTATAAACACAAAATTGAAAGTTTTGACCTATGAAACACTTTTTAGAAATTCAGAGACCAAAACCTTAAATTTCAAGTACTAAACAAGAAATTTAACCAAAATTGTAAAAATAGATTAAAAAAAAACTCTTAGGAACCGTTTGGTTTAAGGTTTTTCAGATGCCTGAGAATAAAGGATGTATGGAAATAAAATAAAATAGAATCAAAGATAACAGTATTTGGTTGTACATGAGAATGTCATCCGAATTTTAAGGGAATCAATTATGTCTGTATTTATTTTATGCGATTAATCATAAAAATCTTAGTAATTTTAATAGATTAATCAATAAAACAATCAAAATTAATTCAAAATATTAATAAAAATTAATGGATTGATAATATTGATTTTTATTAATTGATATATGAATAATTTTAATTGAATAAAGTAAGGAAACATAACAAACTAAAATTATTAATTTAATATTTTTAATATATATCTTTAATTACATGAATTTTATACCATAAAATATGATTACTGTTTTTCTTAGGGTTAAAAATTGTTTTACTTTCTTCTTTTTATAAATGAGAATAGGTGGAGTATATTTTAATCAATCAATTGGTTACGATTAATTCATTACAACTGGATGATTAATTAGGTTAATTCAACAGATTATTATGAAATAAGTTTTATATAATCTGATTGATTGTAAAAATTTATTTAAAAAAGCAAAAAAAGAGAAGGAAATGAATATCTTTATTTATGGGTATACAAAATCCATGGAAATGTTGTATCAGTCGTTGATTCCGAATCTTATTCCCTTTCTCATACTTCAATCCAAATGGTCCCACCGAGATATTTATATAATAAATACTTCTACCAAAAAAAAACACTCCAAAAACTTTGGAAATAGAAACTCATGTTTAAAATTATAACTACTTTATTCCATTCCAGCTACAACATTTTGTACACATATTTGCTGAGCTACATAATCATTGATTCATTTCTACTCCCAAAAGAACAAAAAAAAAAGGGTAAAATCGGAAAACAAGAGAAAAATCCAAATATCTGACAGACTATCCAAAAACAGCGTAATTACAGAGACCCAGGACAAGATCAGACCTTCCATTGGGATTCTTTTTCTTCAGTTAAGAAAAAAGCCAAGAAATCACGGCGTCGGATTCTGCGACGGCGGCGGCCACATATTCTCCGTCGTCGAACTCCGAGGCGTCCCACAGGTGCCCGCCGGCGAGGCTTTCCCAATCCCAAGGGCTGTCGAGACAGAACGAAGAACCCATCGAACTACACTCGCCGCCGTCGGAAACGGGGGCGGCGACGACGGCAGCGGTGGCGTTAATGCTTTCGCACGTGCCATCCGCGTGGCATTTAATTCCGTCGTCGCCGTCGTCCCACTCTATTTCCACGTCAGTCAGCAATAATCCATCCAAGTCCAACGACATGTCGTCCTCTTCCACAACATTATTAGTGCAACTCAGCGTCACAGACTCATCCACGTCATGTCGTCCTTCTGGCGATTGATTGATAATTTCCTCGCTGGCACTTTCTCTCTCCTCCGTTGGATCATCCACAACCCCACAAATAATACTTTCTCTCTCTATCTCCGGCGTTGGCGGCGACGGGATCTCCCTCGCCGCCTCCATCTCTGTCTCCGTCTCCACCGCTGTTGAATCAACAATGCCCCCTTTGCTCCGCCGGCCACGAGCACCCTTCCGTCGAGGCGGGAGGCTGAGCCTGGCCACGTCGACAATTTCCGGCCCATCTTTGCCATTACGGCGTCGAAAAGTGTGGATTTGACGACTTAAATGGGAATTCCAATAGTTTTTAATCTCGTTGTCTGTTCTGCCTGGCAAGTGGCTTGCGATTAAAGACCACCTGTACAAATTATTGAAAAAAAATGTTTTTAGAACATATTATTGATAGAAAAATATTTGAGATACGTAGGAACCACTATTAAAATGTTTGACAACGGGACAAATAAGAAAGTTTTCTCATTTTTTACGTTTTTCTTTTTTAATTGTTAAAAATTTAATGGAGTATATAGAAAGATTCCTACATGCGCACAACCAAGCATTCTTCTTATTGATATAGATAAAATTAGAATAATACAAAGTGTGCTTGGTTTAACTTGTTTAATTTTGAAAAAGAATCATTTTAAAAAAATTTCTAATGTTTGACCACCACTAAAAATGACTTATTAAAAAATGAGATTGAAAAATAAATCATTTTGAAATCAATTTTTTTAAAAAGAATTTTAAGTATACAATAACTTGTGTATAAAAACACTTGTAAGAAAATATAACCAAACATACGAGTGTTTAAATTTTAAGCAATTTTTTTACAAAATGTTTTTTAAAAAATACATTCTTGAAAAATATTTAAATTAATATGTATTCTAAACGGACCATAGTAATACCAATTTACTCACATAAGTACTAATTTAGTTTGTAGTAAATGTTTCTTAAATGGTAAGTAAGTTTCTTACACGACAAGGAGTTTTTTTTTTTTTTTTGGTTCTCATTTACCGACTCATCGGAGACATAAATAGAAGTATTAAAATAAAAGATATTGTTTAATATAATTTCATTTTAAGAAATGACTTTTCTTTAAATTTAAAGAAAAGATAAAGAAATTGCTAGTATTTTTTTATTTATTTATTTTATTTATTTTTTTTTTTGAAAACGAAATTGCTAGTAGTAGGTCAGACTGATTTGCTTTTATTTATAGAAAAATTAACAAGAAATTAACAGTGTTAGATAATTATTACCATTTTTTAAAAAAGTAAAATTTATTGCTTTGAAAACCCTCAAAGTTATATAGAAATAGAAAATTTTCTTTCTTATATCTAATTATTGTTTATAGTTTTTTAAAATTAAAGATAAAAGTATTACCACATCATTTAATCTACTAATAAAATGAAAAATTAAAGTTTCGATTGAATAAAGTTATGTTTGAATATATATTTTCAAAATTTTAAATTTCAACAAAACTTTAATTTTAAAATTTTAAATATTGAGATAAATAAAAAAATTAAAAAAAAATACTAAATGAGTGACCGAGATTGAAGAACGTGACTAAGAGTGTGTTTGGTTTAACTTTTCAAGTATTTAATTTTAAAAATAAATCATTTTGAAAAAATTTCTAGTGTTTGGCAACCACTAAAAATGACTTATTAGAAAATGAAATTGATAAATAAATCATTTTGAGAGAAACACTTGAAACCAACTTCTTTTAAAAAACTTCTTAAGTAAACAATAACTTGTGTATAAAAACATTTGTGAGGAAATGCAAACAAACATATGAGTGTTTAAATTCTAAACAATTTTTATACAAAATGTTTTTTAAAAAATGCATTCTTGAAAAACATTTAAATTAAAATGTATTTCAAACCGACTCTAAAAACAAGTTATTAATCATTTTTCCTATCACTATTACTATTTTATTTAATTATTTTTCGTACACATTTTTTCCCTATTATTATTATTTTTTTTTTAAAAGAACATTTTTTCCCTATAATAAAATTTAGACAGTATATTCATTAATGTCGTCGTTGACACTGCCATGCTGCATGTGGTCCACAAAAAGCCGAAAAAAGTTATTACGTATTCTCCTTTTGATTTTACTTTTTTTTTTTTTACCTTTCTTTTCTCTTTTCAACTCGTGAACTGCATTGGTAGAAAATATTTACTACGGTTTAACTCTATTATTACATGTTAAAAAAATAAAAATCATTTACCTTTCCCCGTCCAAGTTTGTGGGAACCAAAAAAAAAAAGAAAAAAGAAAAAAGAAACCAAAAATGAACCTAAAAACAATTAATGTGATTGTCCTTGTCCCCTACCAATCGCCTATGTCTAATTAAATTATTTTTTTTTCTTTCTTTGAGAATTCTAATTCAATTACATTTATGACATAAAGAAGATCAACCAAGTAACAAAAATACTTAGTTGCTACGTAGGATTGTTTTAGCCACCATTGTAAAAAACGTAACGATTGAGAGATAAAATAAATTAATTACATTTTACCTTTCTTTTTTTTAATTGTCAAGATTTTATTGATATGTTGGAATATCTCCGAACAATCTAGTATAGTTCTAAAATTAATTTACCTGTTTCCTAGGGAAGCGTGTAGCTTAATGATGACATCTTCTTCCTCCGCGGTGATATTCCCTCGCTTCAAATCCGCTCTCAAATAGTTAATCCATCGAAGCCGACAACTCTTCCCACATCGGAGAAGCCCTAAAAGGAAAGATTTAAGGCAATAAGTTCCACGAGAAATCATTCAGAGAATGAAAAAAAAAATGTAGCTGTCTCTTTTAAACCGTGGCAGATCCAACGGTCAAAGAAAAGAGTAGCCCCATTGTTAAAAAAAGAAAAAGCTCTTTTTTTTTTTTTGTTTTGGTATGTGTCTGGAACCTGCATTTTTTGGGAGGGACCTCCAGGAGCCTTCACCATTAGCAAGAATGTACTTTTTCAAGCGGTCGTCTTCCTCCGCCGTCCACCGGCCCTTATTCAGGCCGACTTTCTCACAGCACGGCCGCCTGCCCATTCTGGCGTCCAGCCGACCGTGAGTTCATTCACTTCTCTGTTTCTCAGTCTAGTAACTAGAACAAGTTACTTTTTTCAGTGACCCTTTTCGTGTCTCTCTCAAAAAAGGGCGTATATATATAAATAAGTGAAGAGAGAGAGAGAGAGAGAGAGAGAGAGAGAGGGGACGTGGCAGAGGAGGTGGCAATTAAAGTGGGAAAAAGGATGTGTGGAGGAAGATGAGGCCACGTCAGGCAGAGGGAGAGAAAAGTAGTCGTGGCAAATCGACGGTCGAGAGATGGGTGATGGGGCTTGGCGTTTTCCACGATGGCACTTGTGTTTTAAATTTATTTTCTCAACGTAAGTTGTTTAAGCATCGTACATGTCCATTCCCAAGCTTTTAATTACTTCCAGCTAACAGAAACTCGAGAGTCCCACGGCTTTTAATAAAAGAGTTGCAAAACAAAACAAACACAATGCTGCAATTCGTACTGAGTATTGAATATTCTTCACTGGGCAAATAAAGGACACGTGTAGTAAGCTGAGAGGCCCGGCACAATAATAACCAATTAAGAGAAATAGACCATAAAATACTGAGAAATAGCAGAAATAGACTTCCAGAGTACACATAATGAATAATGACATTCTATCAAAATAATGTTTTTGTTTCTTCGGGGGGTTTTTTCCACAGACAGGACAAAACCGAAGTCGTTTTTCCTTTTGGTTTGGAGGGGCAAAATCGTCTTTTTCCATTCTAATTTTATCGTATAAACACAAGGGTATATTCTAGGGCGAGGGGCGGCACCTATGTTGTGGCTTTCATACTTTTTTCCTAGTCATATGAATGGATGGATGCTGTTGACATGTTGACATGTGCGCTAATAATTTTTTTTTATTTTTTTTTTTTTTGGGTATGAATTGACAGACAAAAAGTATATGAAAACAAAATATACTTTGCTGCATACCGGTGTTAAGACATCCCATTAGCCCCCTCTATTTTTTATTGATCTAATTATTTAACCCATCTATTTGAGCTCCATTTCCTTTCCTCTAGCCCGATTGTGTTAGAATTTTGTTTCTGTTATGTATTCGTTGTGTTTTAGGACAATCCTGTGATTTTTTGCAAGAGTTTTTCTCCTCAGGCTTCTATATATGGCTGATTTATCAACTCTTCCAATTGTATATATATGCAATCTCAACCAACTCGATACACCGATCTCAAATAACTAAGTACTAACTTGAGCTTCAAAAGTGTGCTTGGACAAGCACCACACACCAGTGTGAAAAATTTCGTGATCGAGTAAATAGAGAGTAAAAGTTATCGCAAACAAAAGGCTGTGGGTTCTTAAGAAATCTGGCAGTGAACTTGAATTGTCGAGGTAGGACGACAAAGATGGGCCATCAATACCATGGAGCCTAAATCATAGGACTCGTGCTTCTCGTGATGCAACAATTTTTTTTTAAAAAATCTCAAAGATGTTTTTGAAAGAAATAATAATGGTAATTAAACCAGTTTTTTTTTTATTAAGAAAATAACTAATTAAACTGATGTAAAAGTAAAGATGAGCCGATTATTCGACTCTTTCATTTGATTCAGCTGCCATTGATGTTCTCTCCAAGCTATACTAATCATGAGATCACTGAACTCAAATTTGCTTTGCAAGCTCTTGAAACAATGGTAATCGAATTTGGTTTAGCATGGAAAATAGTTGCACGAGGATCATGCGATGTTGTTAGGCCATTCAATTCGAATCTCGAGCAAGGATCCTTGTTTGGACATGTAATATGGATTCTGTTTCATGTTTTCAGATTCGCTAAGTCAAATGAATTTAACCACGTGTTTTTTTCGTCACCCCTGCTAACGGTGTAATTAAGGATACTGTTATATTCTAACCAACCAACACAGTTGCTTATTGATAACTCAGAAAAACAGAGACAAACCAAATACCCACAAAGTATTCAAGCTTAAACAAAATAGTTGCCCAGAAATCTTGTAAACCAACGAAGAACTGATTAAAGAACAAATTAAGAGAAGAGTAAAGAAGAAAGACAACCGGATTTATAGTGGTTCGATCCAACAAAGATCTACATCCACTTTAGTCACTTCCATTAACTTTCAATATTCTTTACGAACCAACAGCAAAACACAAATCAACCAAGGAGTACAACGTCTTCGCCAAAATTCGAGCGAAAACAGCAGGAACTTCACACAGAGAGCTTATGGATTAAAAGCTCCAATCACTCACTCTCTCACTCCCCATTCACTCAAAGAATACAATGGAGAAGAAGAAGAAACCTCACTCCCAAATGATTTCCCAGCTCACACTCTCAGTTTCAGGGTAGGAAGAAATTCACTCACTCTTACGGAGGTCTCCCTTGCTGCTGAATTTAAAGGATCCTTCAGCTTCACCAATTTTCCAGCCCTCACAACTTGTGCGCGCCTTCTCAGCTCGAGGAATAGTAGAAATTAGTTGAGAGGAATATTTCATTGCTATTTGCCTATCACGTGACAAGCATGATTTGTTTAATCGGCCCACAAAAAGTTTTCTTCAAGTAATTCATCCGTGATCTCTTTCAACTAAATCGCCTCTTTAAAAGCTTCTGTGGCAGCAATATACTCTGATTCTGTGGTGGATAAAGCTACCACCGATTGTAGTGACGTTCTCCAGCTGATTAAATTTCCAAAAAGCATAAAAACATAACCAGACAGAGATCTTCTTTTGTCACAATCAGCTGCATAGTCAGCATCAACAAAACCATATAAACAGTCAGTCAGATTTGGATCTTGAGTGTATAATAAGCCATGAGATAATGTCCCCTTAATATATCGCATTATCCATTTAACAACATTCCAGTGATACTTACCCGGATTTGCCATAAACCTGCTTACAACACTCATAGAATGTGCTATATCGGGCCTGGTACAGACCATCAAATACATAAGACTACCAACAGCATTCGCATAAGGAATGGACAGCATAGCCTGTTTTTCATCTTCTGATTGGGGTGATTGTTGTACAGACAATTTAAAGTGCTTAGCCAAGGGGATAGAAACAGGCTTGCTATGTTCCATATTAAACTTTCTCAACATCTTTTCAGCAGAGTCTTTTTGACACAAGGCTAAAGTTCCTTTCTTTCTATCTCTTAGGATATCAATTCCTAGAATCCTTTTTGCATTTCCTAGATCCTTCATTTCAAACTTACCTTTCAGTTGGTATTTAAGTTTCTCAATTTCTTGTATGTCTTTGCTAGCTAACAGCATGTCATCCACATAAATCAACAAGAAAATCGGCCAATTCCTTTTATCATGCTTAAAGTAAACACAATGATCTAGCATGCTTCTTGAAAAACCACAAGATGTAACAAAGGAATCAAACTTTAAATACCACTGTCTAGGAGATTGTTTCAAACCATATAATGACTTTTTCAGCAAACATACTTTGTTTTCAAAACCTTTTTCTACAAACCCAGTAGGTTGTTGCATATATATGGTTTCTTTGAGATCCCCATGTAAAAAGGCAGTTTTGACATCAAGTTGTTCAAGTTCAAGGTCAAATGCAACAGTCAAAGCAAGAAAGATTCTAATAGATGTATGTCGAACTACTGGTGAGAATATTTCATCATAATCAACCCCTTCAGTTTGAGTATATCCCTTTGCAACTAGCCTCGCTTTATATTTTACTGGTTTAGTAGGTTCTATATTTGGTTTTAATTTATAAATCCATTTGCAACCTACTATTTTCTGTTTAGGAGGCTTATCAACAAGTACCCAAGTTTCATTTTTATTCAAAGATTCCATTTCATCTTTCAAGGCTTCTACCCATTTTTCACAATCAGGAGAATTCATAGCTTCCTTATATGTCAAGGGTTCAGTGCCAATCATATCAATTTCAGCATTCAAAGCATAGTAAACTAAGTCTGCAGACGCATACCTTGAAGGTTTTCTGATCTGCCTCCGTTGTCTATCTCTAGCTAATTGATATGTTTGAAGGTCACTTACATTTTCAGCTTGAGTTGGAGATGGTTGCTGCTGTTCAACCTCTTCCTCTTGATTAACCACTTGATCATTATCATTCACAACTTGTGAATCAGCTCCACCTTGATTATTATTGTGTCCAGCTTCTGTCTGAACTTCAAGTTCCATCTCAAACGTCTGGTTTTGTGAACTTTCAGCAATGGATAGTTTATTTTCTTCCTGCATAGCCATATGAGATTCATCAAAAATCACATCTCTACTAACAAAACACCTTTGCTTACCTTTTTCCATGCTCCAAAGTCTGTATCCTTTCACACCGTGAGGATAGCCCAGAAAAACACACTTCTCGGCCCTGCTGTCCAGCTTTCCTTCTTTTGCATGAGCATAGGCTATACAGCCAAAAGTTTTAAGGTGTGAAAGATCTGGAGGAGTACCTGTCCATCTTTCTATTGGGGTTTTAAATTCAATAGCTGAAGAAGGACATCTATTGATTAAATAAGCTGTAGTAACTACAGCTTCCCCCCAAAATCTTTTATCTAAATTTGCATTAGACATCAAACAACGCACTCTTTCAAGCAAAATTCTATTCATGCGTTCGGCCAGGCCATTTTGTTGAGGTGTTCCCTTCACAGTGAGATGTCTTTCTATACCCTCTTTTGCACACAGATTTTTGAATTGGTGACTTAAAAATTCTAAGCCATTATCTGTTCTTAGGCACTTAAGTTTCTTACCTGTTTTCCTTTCAGTTAAATTCTTCCACTGTTCAAACTTTAAAAAAGTTTCATCTTTGCCTTTTAAAGGATATACCCACACTCTTCTGGAATAATCATCAACAATGGACAAAAAGTATCTTGCACCTCCTAGTGTACTTGTTTTCTCAGGACCCCATAGATCGGCAGTAACATAGTCTAAAATTGCCTTAGAAATATGTTTTCCTCAGCCAAATGACACTCTAGTCATTTTACCATAAACACAATGTTCACACAACCCAAGTGAACCTAAAGGTGATTTTCCGAGTAACCCTTGTTTATTTAACTCTATCAAACCTTTCTCACTTATGTGCCCGAGTCTTTTATGCCATAGATTAGCATTTTCTTGCTCATTTCGAGAAACTAAGGCTGCGGTACCAAGTATAGTTGAACTATCTAGCAAATACAACCCATTTACAAGTTTTCCTTTCAACTTTACCATAACTCCTTTTATTATTTTCATGATACCATTTTCAGTTTTGCAAGTGTATCCAGCCTTATCAAATACACCTAAGGACAACAAGCTTCTTTTAAGTTCAGGAACGTATCTTACTTTTGAGATTACTCTAATCTAATTATCGAACATTTTTACTTGGACTGACCCAATGCCTTTTACATTGCATTCATGATGGTTTCCTAGCAGAACTTTACCTTCTTCTAGAGGTTCAAAGTCTTGAAACCAGTGTCGGTTAGGTGTCATGTGAAAAGAACACCCCGAGTCCAGTATCCAATCAGACTTAACCATTGAATCCGTAGCCATCAAGACTTCAGCAGAGTCATAGCCTTCAGATACATTGGCATTACTACTACCCTCTTCATTTTTCTTGGTTTCTCCTTTTCTTTTGTTCTTTAATTCATAACAATTTCTTCTAAGATGACCCTTTTTTTGGCAATAATAGCACCTTTTAGTTCTACCTTGAGATTTAGATCTCCCCCTACTGGATTCAGATTTCCCTCTTGAATTATTTGGTTTTGTGTTTTTCTTCTCAGGTTTGCCCCTTACAAAATGTGCCTCACTAACCTTGTTACTTGTTTTCTTGGCTTCTAATTCTCTAGATCTTAGAGCACTTACAACAATATTCATAGTGAGACTATTCTCTACCATACCTTATTGCATTTTTAATCTCATTGTATGATTCAGGAAGAGAATTCAGCAGAATAATAGACTGGTTTTCATCACTCACAGACTCTCCTATGTTGGCAAGATCAATAGTTATCTTGTTAAATTCATCTAAATTTTGTTCCAAGTCTTTCGAGGTATCCATTTTAAATCCGAAGAATTTTTCCTTAAGGTATAGCTTGTTCGTGAGTGATTTAGTAAGGTATATCTCATCTAATTTAGCCCATACCTTTTTCGCAGCTGTTTGATCATTCACTTGCCTTAATATGTTGTCTGCAAGGTAGAGAATGATGGTGCTATAAGCGATTTCCTTCATCTCAGCAAACTGTTCATCACTCATGCTGTCTGGTTTAGCATCGGATTCATCGAGGGCTTTAGCCACCTTTTGTTGCACCAACAGTGCTCTCATCTTTTTCTTCCACAGAGAGAAGTCCCCCTTTCCGTCAAACCTCTCCACTTCGAATTTGGTAGTCATTTGAACACTTCAGAACACAAAACAACACAGCTTAATCAGACTTGAAATTGGCTCTGATACCAATTGTTATATTCTAACCAACCAACACAGTTGCTTATTGATAACTCAGAAAAACAGAGACAAACCAAATACCCAAAGCATTCAAGCTTAAACAAAACAGCAGCCCAGAAATCTTGTAAACCAACGAATAACTGATAGAACAAATTAAGAGAAGAGTAAAGAAGAAAGACAATCGGATTTATAGTGGTTCGATCCAACAAAGATCTACATCCACTTTAGTCACTTCCATTAACTTTCAATATTCTTTACGAACCAATAGCAAAACACAAATCTACCAGGGAGTACAACGTCTTCGCCAAAATTCGAGCGAAAACAGCAGGAACTTCACACAGAGAGCTTATGGATTAAAAGCTCCAATCACTCACTCTCTCACTCCCCATTCACTCAAAGAATACAATGGAGAAGAAGAAGAAACCTCACTCCCAAATGATTTCCCAGCTCACACTCTCAATTTCAGGGTAGGAAGAAATTCACTCACTCTTACGAAGGTCTCCCTTGCTGCTGAATTTAAAGGATCCTTCAGCTTCACCAATTTTCCAGCCCTCACAACTTGTGCTCGCCTTCTCAGCTCGAGGAATAATAGAAATTGGTTGAGAGGAATATTTCATTGCTATTTGCCTATCACGTGACAAGCATGCTTTCTTTAATCAGCCCACAAAAAGTTTTCAGCTACATTAGCAAATTTGACCAGTTCTTCATGACTCCAAATAAGCTTCCCGCTTGGATTTTATGGATTAAGACAGCAGACTTCATAAGGCAATTAAGCTATCAAATTCAACAGATACGTTTGAAAGCTTTGAAAGGTCAAAGGTGTTAATGAAACTTTTTAAGGTTCAAGGGTATTATTGAAATAAGGTAGAAATGTCAAGGTATTTTTGGTGATTTGGAGGCTTAAGCAATCTAGCATTGAAGCTAAATTGTCAAGGTAGGACTAATTATGAGGTGCTTCGGGTGCAATGCTTTGGGTAGTTTTACACTGTTGGATGTAAGAGAGAGAAATTGTAAAAGTACCTCGATATTGTACCCAACGGTTACTAAGGGATAGACAAATTGGTATAAAACTACCCGAAGCATCACACTGAGAGAACCTAATAATTTTTCCAAAAAGAGGATCCCATGTCTAACTAAAAAGATGGATCTCACTGAGTTTTGAAGTTGAAAGGAAATGGGCCAAACGTAGAGCCAAGAAAGGACAATATTTAGTCGGTGTATAGGTATCTTCCTACATACTACCATTAAAATCTTGACAACTAGGAGAGAACTTTTTTTTCTCATTTTCTACCCTTCTTTTTTAGTTGTCAAGATTTTAATGTTGTGTATAGAGAGATTTTTACACACTGTTAAGCAACCAAGCGTTGTTTTGCTAAGAAACCATATCATATACCTTGTGATGCAACAAAAATACATAATCTTAAAAATATTTCTTAAAGAATTTATTTATTTATTTATTTGAATTCAATAACATGAGACTATCCCTCTTTGATTATAAATATATATACTTAATTAGAGTTCAAATACAAAAGAAATGCTCAATTTCTATGTAACATTAATTAGAGTTATAGTTAGATATGATTAATAATTTAAAGCCACCAAAGGTGGGTGTGATGTTAAACTCAAACTTGCTTTGTTTTTATGTGGGGTTTGAAAAAAAAGAACAAAGAAAGAAACACTGTTATAGAAATTACACTTTCAATAGATTTCTTAGTTCATGTTTAGTACTTGCTTTGAGAGCTAATTTGCTATATATATAGACCATTTCAAAGTTAAAATGATGTGCAAAATAGGTTAAACTATCAAAAATACCCCTGAACTATGAGGTTGGTTTCAATTATACTTCTAAATTTTCAAAAATTTCATTTTTAGCCCTTGAAGTTTGAAGTTAATTTGTTTCAAAACAACCTTTCGAGATTCTTATTCGTTAAATTCATAGACGAAAAATGACGAATTTGCATATGTTTTTATTGTTTTTTCCTCAGATTTGTTCAAATCTATTCACATAAGTAACAATACATATGTAAACACGTTGTTTTCCGTCCATGAATTTAACGAAAAAAAGGACCAAGAACTAAAAAAAATAGTCATTTTCCTTGAAACAATACTTTTTCATTTCTACACTTTTAACAAGAGGGGTAATTTTGAAAATTTTTACATGGAAGTAATAGATTTGGTATTGAAGTTTTTTTTTTTTTTTTTTTTTTTCTTTTTAAATATGGATATGTGTGGCAATTAGGAACCAAGAACTCAAGAAAACCCATTGGAGAATTTGAGCCTTTTGGACAGTACACATCAAATTTGTTTTGCAGCCTTTTGCCTAATGACTCTTCAAACTTCAAGTGAAAACAAAAACAAAAACAAAAGCAGAACAAAACAACGAATCATTAAACCTCTTTTCAAAACTACTTGTCATCCACAATTTAAATTTCAAACTGTCATTGAGAGTTTCTCATCTTCTTATTTTTGTTTATACTGATGTAAACAAAGACAGAGAACCATCACAATCTACGAGAGAACATCAGGCAAAAACCAAATTGATGATGTAACACACCTCAATCAACTGACTTTACTTTCCTTTCGTAACAGTGATTGTCATTTGACTTACGGGCATGTTCACTGTATTTAGCTTGTGACAGTGAGTGTATGAATTTCATTCAAAACGACTCATAAAATCCAAACGGATATTCAGTTCAAGAAGAAAAAAAAAAGATTTAATATAAAAATAGTGAACTAAAAAAGACATCATCTTAAGCGGGCATGTTAAGGATCCCACGTTGGAAAAATAAGTGGAGACTTCACAATTTATAACATACATGAGTTACTCTACTCATTGTCAATTGGTTTTGAAATGGAACCTCATGTTTATCTAATATATATCACACTCGAGGATTTTGTGGATATGACAGAGTTTAATTAGAGTGTGACTTTGATACAATTTGTTCAAGATTATTAATGGACCTATCAATTTATTTATACAAAGCATATGATGTTATTGTACTCCATTTTGGGTATAAACGTATATGGTTTGGCTTTGAGTTTTACTCAAAAGATTTCACAGCTATTGCATTTTGATTTATATTGGTGATGGATGAGAATGGTTGGAATAGCTCTTTTACTAAGCCTAAATGAGAAGTTGGAAAACGGCATGTTTGGGAGTGATTTTAAAATGGTTAAAATCATTTTTGTCATATTCAAAATCACTCCAAAACATGTCTTTAATAATTCAAAATCAATTTTGATGATATGAAAATCGCACTTAAAAGTGTAAAATCAAACATGAAATTTATTTTGAATAATTAAGAATATGTTTCAGAGTGATTTCAAACTTGACAAAAGCGATTTTAGCCATTTTAAAATCATTCTCGAACATGCACATCCTTAATTTAAGACACCCTTCCAAAAAAAATAAGTACATAGCAAAAGAAAAATAATTGAATTTCAAAATTGAATGGAAAATTTTGAATTAAATAAAATTCTATTGGATAACCATTTAGTTTTTTGCTTTTGAAAATTAAGCTTATAAATATTAATTCCACACCGGAGTGTCTTTGTTTGTGTTGTCCACATTTTACTCATGTTTTTAAGTCAGGCCAAGTTTAAGTTAAAACTAAAATTAGTTTTTTTGTTTTTTTAAAATTGGATAAGAATTCAAATGTTTCTTAAAAAAGATGAAAATCATACTGTAAAGAAAATGTGAGAAAACAGCACAATTTTTAAAAAATAGAAACCACATAATTATCAAATACGATCTTATGTAAATTGTCGTATCGACGAAATTGGATTGATGGTGATTGACCCTTAAAAGTGAACCATGTATATTTTCAACCACATTTAACAAAAGAAAACAAATTAGGAATTAGAGCTCACCATTTTGTAAAGTACCCAAAAAAAAAAAAAAAATTGTCAATTTCTTCTTAACATTTGTGTTATAGTTGGATTGAGTAGTTGATGACATCAATCCAACTTGCTTTGTAAAGCCACCAAAGGTGGGTGTGATATCAAAATCAAACTTGCTTTGATTTCATGTGAGTTTGAAAAAAAAAACACTAATTATAGAAATTACAAACTTACAATGGATTGTTTAGTAAATGTTTAGTACTTGCTTTGAGAGCTAATTTGTTGTAGACCATTCCAATATTAATACAAATATTTAATTTCTTCTTGAATTTCATATTAAAATGCCATACATATAAATTCTAAGAGTTTGTTAGCTTCAAAAATTAATTCAATCCAAGACTTCAAGATTTCATGATTTTTGAGAGGAGTATTCGTCACACAAATTTTGAATACTAAAGAGATTTAGGGTGCGTTTGGCGTTAATTTTGGAGGAGGTTGAAGTGATTGAAAAAGAATCTTAACCGTTTTTAACGTTTGGTAGAACCGATTGTAAATTAATTTGTATAAAAGTAGATTTGCAAAATCTAATAATTGTAGCTTTTCAGTCTAGCTTCCCTATAAACCTAATTTGTAACTAACTATTTATCTTCTTTGCACGCGTGATTCATGTCAATTATTTATTTTTTTAATTTAAGTTAAATATTTTTATTCTATTACCTTATACTCAATTGAAATTATTTATTTTTATTTTTATTTAAATTAAACTAATACTTTTTTCAATACAAGTAGAAAATTATATTTCTTAGCAAAATATAAAATATCCTAGATTAAACATAACATTGTATTTTAAATTATATGAAATTTAAAATATCTTATATGTTTCAAAAGGAAAATAATTATCTTATAATAATTTTGAAATTATCTTATAAAACTTTGAAATTAAATATCAACATTAAATTTACTTGTCGAAAAAATATAGTTAAGCTGCAACAATTTAGAATTTTAATTTACCAAACACCTCAACCTTCTTTTTCATCTATAAAACTAAAATTTACCAAACACTGATTTACTTTATTACAACTGATTTTCTTAAAAGCAGTTAATAACAATTATTTTAGAAGTTACAGCAATCCCAAACTAAGCCTTAATCCATTCAGAAAGTGTGATTCTTTATAAACTTTGATGTTCTCTATTTTCTTAAAACTTTTATTATTGTTGTTATATTTTAATTGTTCTTAGCATGTGGAATGTAAGATTTGTAACCTTTACATTCCTTACAACTAGTTTTAAAAGTTTTGTAGAAGAAGAATGATGTTGAAAGAGAGAGAAAAATTACTATTGGAATTTACATGTATTGGGCTTGTGAACATGAATCCAAAAACCCAATCAAATAGATGGATCAAGGCCCAATATAAAACTTCCAAGTTAAATCCAATGGGCTCAACCATGAACACTTAAGACTTTTTCTATAGGTTGGATTGACTAGAACAAAGTCCAACACAAATAGT
The DNA here is from genome assembly GCA_017139565.1 of Luffa aegyptiaca. Lineage (NCBI taxonomy): Eukaryota > Viridiplantae > Streptophyta > Magnoliopsida > Cucurbitales > Cucurbitaceae > Luffa > Luffa aegyptiaca. The sequence continues at coordinate 4,288,838 of CM029396.1, forward strand.
TGTGTTAGGCCTGTTGGGCCTTGGCCCAACCCCAACCAAATATGAGACTAAAACGGTGGGTTAACTGCAAAAATAGCCCAAAGAAAAAGTCTGTTTTGAAAAATGGATAGTTTTGAGATAAATGACCAAATCAATTTTGCTAATTTTAAAATCGAAATTATCAACTTACGAAAATACCCTTGACGCAAAAAATGGCAACTGTCCATGTTTTAACCTTTTTTTTTGGAAAAAACTTGCCTGCATACCGGTATGTAGGGATCTTCCTGCATACCACCATTAAAACGTTAACAACTAAGAGAGATAACAAAAAATTCTCATTTTCTCCCTTCCTCCTAGGGGTGTACACGGGTTGGGTTGGGTTGGGTTGGGGGGATTTTTTGGACCAACCCGAAAATTCGGGTTGGTCGGGTTGTCAACCCGAATGAACCGAATATAAATGGCAACCCAACCCAACCCAACCCTTCTATTTTCGGGTTGGGTTGGGTTGGGTTGTCGGGTTGTTGTTTTTTTTTTTAATTATTTAAAATTATTTTTTAAAAAACGTTTATGTTTATCCACAATACTATAATGTAAATCTCAATACATAAAAATCTAAATTATTTAGATTAAATAAAAAAGAAGTTAAAAAACAAAACATAAAAGGAAAAAATAATATTTTACTTTATGGAGTTTGAAGGAAAAAAAAAAGTTTATATAATTATTTGAAGTTTGAATAAATAAATAAAATAAAAAAGATAATTTTTTTTTGTAGCTAAGAACAAGTTATCATTGAAAAACATCAATAAATAATATATAAAAAATAAAAACGCAATTTGTAACTTTGGGGCTCGAACACTGGACATCCACCATCACAAATAGGAACTTAACCACTACACCAAACAGTTGACATGGAAATAATGTGGCATATATTATATATATTTCGGTTCGGTTCGGGTTGAACCGAGCCAAAAATTCTCAAACCCGTGAACCGACCCGAATTTTCGGTTTTATAAAAATTCAACCCAACCCAAACCGAAAAAAATCATAACCCAACCCAACCCTTACGGTTTGGGTTGGGTAGTCCGGGTTGTTCGGGTTGTCGGGTTTTTTGAACACCCCTACTTCCTCCTTCTTACTTGTCAATATTTTAATGGGGTATGTAGGGAGATCCCTACATACCGGTATGCAGGCAAGTTTTTTTTTTTTTTTTTTACCTAAACAATGTGTTTAAGGTAGGAATTTGAACCTTTGATCTTTTAGTCAGTGATATAATACTACATTTTTTCTTCTTTTTAATTCAACAATATGAAGATGGGGGATTTGAACTCATGACCTATTGACCATAAACACATATTTTATGTCAGTTGAGTTATGTTCTTGTTGACATATAATACTTTAACCTTATCAACTATACTTCAATTGACATATTCTTTAATCAATGAACTATATTCAGATTATAAAATTTGGTCATTTATCAAATATATACACATATGATCATAGCAAGGTAAAAAAAAAAAAAATTGAATCTCCATTTCTACTTCTGTAAGTTTTAGTTAAATTACAAATTTAGTCCATATATTTTTAGAATTGCATCTCGTAGTTTTCAAAATTTTAAATGTGTCAAACAAGCCTTTGAACTTAAGTCATATTCTAAAATCTACTTATTTTCAAACACAAAATTGAAAATGTAAAGTGTCCTAATTGACACAAAATTTAAAATTTGAAGATCTAGTAGATACTTTTAAGAATTAGAATTGAAAATTTGAGAAATTTCTTAAAACTAACCTTGAAGGTTGGAGGACTAATAGTCCTTTGGAATAACCTTTGGAGAAAAAAAAAATGTGTTTTTTTTTTTTCAATTTTTCTATAAGTGCGAATGGAAAAATTAAGGTCTATTTAGTAGGCAATTCAAATTCGGATTTATTAAATTCCGTAAATATGCATTTGACATATGTGTGTTTTTAAAACTGTTTTCGGATTTTGTGAACCAAATAATGAAAATTCTGAAAAATAACTATTTTTTTTTTATGTTTATAGCTTATCTCGCTTTTTTATTTGAAATTTTAAAATGTAAAATTAAATTAAAAATATATAAAAACTTTAATAAATTTAGCATTTCATATTATAGACTCAATTCATTTTTGTTAAATTAAAATAGGTATAATATAATGTATTATAAATTAGATTAAAAATTACTTTAGGTCTCTGAACTTTCATGAAAGTAACAAGTTAGTCTCTGAACTTTTATTTGTAACAATTTAATTCATTTACTTTCAATTTTGTAACAATTTGGTCCCTAAACTAACAATTGATTTCATATACTTTAAAATTTGTAATGATTTTAAATCAGTTAGTTGATTGAAAGGTTATTTTAAAAGAAATTTAAAATTCAAAACGAAACTTTCTCCCAAAAAAACATAAACATTCGAAACCAAAAATAAAGAAAAAAATAATAATAATCGAAGTTAAACATCTGTACATGAATGGATGAAACAGTTGAAAAGAGAAGAAAAGAGTGACGAAATTTAACGATATTCGAAACTGAAAAAAAAAATGTGAAAGTTAAAAATCTGTACATGAATCGATGAAACAGTTCTAACAAGAACAGACCAAAAGAGCGACAAAATTTCCCGGCAGTTCTGATCTTTCCTTTTTATACAAACAATCAAGAAGAAGAAGAAGAAGAAGAAGAAGAATGAACGGAATATTCCCCCGCCGGTCAAAAACCTGAAACTAACAGCTCAACGCCTCATACTTCACCGCAATCGGACGCCCAAATCCAACTTGCGACAGTAAATTACCGACGACGGCGAGATCCCGGCAAAACACCCCTTGATAAATCGACTTATTATGACTCAAATTCGATCCTGAAATCTCCTCCGATTTCGATTCCATTCCATCAACAGAACTTAGGCTTTGTTGTTGCTGCATTTGAATCGCCGCCGCCCTCTTCCTCTGCTTCTCCGCCGCCTCCTCGTCCATAATCGCCGTCATGATACTCGAATACCCTTTCTGCAGCAGTCTATACAGCAACAACGCCGACATTTTAGCTTTATCTCTGATGGAATCCAGATCAAAATCGTCGCCCAATTCGCATCTGTCTAAGAACCCAGTTGCCTTATCGGGGGTGTGCTTCAAACAGAGCAGCAAATGGGCTCTTTCGAGCTCGGATCTCGAACACCCACGTCCTAATCCGATCAAACCATAGTAATCGACGTTACAATTCTCACCCGAAGCGACCATCTGCTTCAGTTTCTGAATCTTCGCCGTCAACACACAGAGCCTCCCCGGGATTTCTCGGTACCGCACGTTGTGGCGCTTCCAAACCGGGCCGGGAAGCTTCCGATCTCTCAGGATGGAGTTGTAGAGGAGCTTTAAATGTTCGAGGTCGTGAAGGCAATCGGGGAGGCAGCCCATGGATTCGAAGAGGTGGGCTCGGGCTTCGAGCGCTTGGATGCAGGTCGGGTCGAGGGTGAGGGTGCGGTTGCAGTCCGCGATGGAGTCGGCGGTGCGGCCGGCGGCCCGGAAGGCGGCGGAGCGGTGGAGGAAGCATTGGGCGAGGAAGGTTTGAGGGGCGGGGCGGCGGCCTTCGAGGATCTTCGTGAAGAGGCGGATGGCCTCGGAAGGGATGCCGGCGTCGAGGGCGGCGAGGGCGGCGGTGCGGCGGCGGAGGAGGAGCTTCACGTGGCTGAGGAGGGCGGCGGTGGTGTCGGGTTCGGTGGTCGGAAGGATTGGGAAATTAGGGAGAGAAAACCCGTCGTCGGAGCGGCCGGTGCTTTCCCGGCGTGAGGCGGCGGTGGCAAGCCGTTTTCCGGTCTGGAGGAGAACCATGGCGTCTTCTAATAGACCCAGATGACACGAAGCTTGGCCCAATACTACGTATCTGTAGAAACCAAGCGAGTTTACTGAGTCAACTCAATATTGAATGTACGTTACAACTCGGCCTGAGGATTTTTATTTTCGACTCCATAAAATCATAATCTACATTGAGGTATGAATTTTTCTAATATTTTAAACCACTAAGAATTAACTATATTATAAAATAGATAAGAACTATTGGCTAATACAGAAATGTCAATATTATTGCCAAAAGCGAGCATAATTCAACGATAATTGACATGTTTCTTCGACTAAGAGTTCAGAGGTTCGAATCACCACCTCTAAGTTGATATACTCAAAAAAAAAAAAAAAATCAATATTGTTCATAAAAAGTTGACTTCATCAATACCAAATAATGAGCAAAATAAGTTGATAGAAAAATGGATTGAGATATAACATTTCATTTTAATTCTACTACTTTATTTGTAACAATTTAGTTTTTAGATTGAAATAAGTGCAACGATTAAAATTTAAGTTAAAAAGATACATTAAAATTTTGATTGAGAAATATCTCATGCATGAAGTATGTAAATACTTTATATAGACAACCGAATGGATGTTGATAGACCTCTATGATACCAAATCAAAGATGATTATTTTATCAATAAAAATTAAATATGATCAAATTATTTATCCATTCACTAATCTTCATTATGATTTATGACAATATTTTTAATCCAATGTGAGTATACCTAACTGTTTTTCCAAAAAAAAAAAAAAAAAAAAAAAAACTTAACTGACATAAAACATATATCATCGATCAAAAGATTAGAGGTTTAAACTTCTCATCATCCCCCACATGTGACGAAAAAAAAAAAAAACCTTTTAACGTAAGTGACTTATGACTCTTAATAACATTTTGGAGTAGGTGGATTCAACCCTTAGACCTCTTAGTAGACGATACATGTCAATTATTGCTGAGCTATATTGACAAATTTTACTAGCATTTTCAAATTAATATATTTAATATTACTTCGTTATCCGTTTGTCCAATCTGAAAAATGTTTGGTGTCTTCCTATCTTTCTATGTATATATTTTTTTTTTCCAAAAAATATATATGTATATGGATTTTTTTTTTTTTTTTTTTTTTTTTTTTTTTTTTTTTTTTTTTTAGTTTAACGAATATGAAGATAGGACAATATATTTCATTACTTAAAATAATAAGAAAAATATTTCTTCAATTTGAAAAAGTGGACAGTAACTCTATTATCAAAAAGTTAAATCCCCCACCTTCATTTCATATTTGTTTTGAGCCTTTTGGCTAAAAAAAAATAAATTAAATTAAAAATGCATATTTAAATACTTTTAAAATAATATGAAATATCTCTTCTAATTTGAACTAATGTTTAACCCTTGGTTTATTTCTAAAAAAAAAATGGCTTTCTAAAAATAGCCCAAAGGCTCACGATAAGAACGAATATGTTTCAAGAGGAAAAAACGAAAAATGAAAAATGACTAAAAAGAAAAAGAAAAAAAAAATACCTCCATTGACTTTGCTTCTCGCAACTTTTACAGAGCAGTCCCGCCATGATCTTCCTCTTCAAATCGGCGACGGAGAAGCACTTAAACGACGAGTCAGGATCCCGCAACTCCGAGAACGTAGAAGAACAAGAAGAAGACGAGGAGAAAGACAGAGACGAAGAACAAGAAGACGAAGAAGAAGAAGCGAGAAGCTTCGCTTGCTCTCTCGAAAATTGCGACGAGTTCTCCGATCCCGACGACGACTCATCGCCGCCGCTTCCACTCGCCGTCGTCCTCATACTCGGAAGATACTCCTGAAGCATATCGACCACATCCTTATAGCGCCGGAGATACAAAAGCGACCGCGCCTTAAGCTCCAGCGCCTGTTCGTATCTCGGCGCGAGAACCAGAGCCGCATCGAGAAGATTCAAAGCCGAAACGATATCGTTCTCTCCGCCAGAACCGATCAAACACTTGGCATCTTTCACATACCTAATCGCCATCTGGAAAATTACAATCAGTCCGCTCAATCGCAATCGGAAAACAGAACATGGAAATTACAAATGAAATCGAACGATGGACGAACCTGTTTGTCGGAGAGCCACCATTGCTTCTTCTCGCCGAGGCCGAGGCAGGGAGATGAAACCGCCATTGTTGAGAATCCTTCAAATCCTCGAAGAACAGAATCAACAACGGATCAAATTGAATAAAACATCATACATTCATTACATTTGCTGTGATCAGAGACGAAGATATAAGCCATTGAAGAGAGAGAGAGATGATTTTAAAAAGAGATTGACATTTTGCGTGAGTAAATAAGGGGGTGGTGTTGGTAGTTGCGGGAGAGAGAAGTAATTTTATATATCACAGAGATATTATTAAACCTTTTTTCTTTTTCTTTTTCTTTTTTCTTTTATAAAAATCATTCGAGTTCATGGCTGGGAGTGGATTGCCATTGCATTGGATTCTAATTCCAATCCGAGAAGGGGACTGGTTACCGGATACAGCCGGTGACCATGTATGGTCTTTTTTATATTCATGACTGGGTGTAGCCAGTGACTCATCACGGGTTCTTGCCCTTTGGATAAGAAACACCGGTAACAGTAATTTGCCCCCCAAAAATTTAGGAAACTAACCAACACATCTCATCTCATCCATGGTTTTTTTTTTCTCTTCTTGTTATTTATTTCCTTTCTAATCTTATCCTTATCTCTTAATTCTTTTGTTTTTCCTTTATAAAAACGTGGAATGTTTCAACTCCTCTTCTCATTAATTCAGGTTTTTCCGTTAAATTCGTCTAAATTATTTCAAACGGTGAAGAAATAGCGTGTAAGAGAGATAAATAGTTATTATAGTTATATAGCTGAATTTTTAATCTATACAATGAACCATACTTTCAAAACAATCGAGATACGTTTTTGGTTTTTTTGTTATGATAGGAGAGATGAACGTAAAGAGAAAAAGAGAAATGATCGAGAGACCTTTTCTTTTCTTTTCTTTTTTTGCTTTATATAAACACCTAAAAAAACGAATGACATGCAACAAGAATTTTCTACCGAACAAAACTTGGTTGCATACTTGTTTGTAGGGAGAAAATGAGAAAAAAAATTTATCTCTCTTAGTTGTCAACATTTTAATGGTGGTATATAAAAGATTCCTGCATACCGATATGCAACCAAGGTTTCTCTTTTTCTACCACCTAGGAAAGTATTGTTCTTGTGTATTTACGAATTCAACATATGGTGATGGGATTCGAACCTGACTTCTTGGTTGAGGTATATGCATTAACCAGTTGAGTTTATGCTCAAATTGACAAGATTATTGCAATTATAATCAGAGACTTGTTACATTAGTGAGCATTCGAGTGTGTAGTTCAAGTGACGACTTTGGTAAATTTTCAAAAGTATTTCAATTTCCCCCCTAACATTCATTTATTTTGTCAAAAGTGGAAGAAATTGACCCTTCTATCCTAAGCCACAAGAATCATGCCTTTTTCTTTAGGGGACATTAGTAATATGCCCTCCCTCTTTAAATAAATTGAAAAAAGGGCAATTAGATTTATGAATGCACATGAATGTGTATGGATGGCCAGATGGGCATGCCATAAAGGCACTCCCAACTTCCCCCTTTTTCCATGGCTTTCCACAATGCAAACTCCCATCTTTATTCTTCTCACATTCTATTTTATGTTTTTATAATAATTGAGATGCTTCCAACTCCCAACCCTAACTCTAGATAGCTGCCATGTCAGCATAAAATCCCCTTCTCCCTCCACGTGTCGCCTCGCTATTGGATTCCGTGGTTTGACAGACTAGTTTTGTCCCTTCCTCATCATCAACAATTTTTTGTACCATGCATGCTTTTGTATTTTGATTGGTTGGAGAATATAAATATATTATTATATTTACGATATTGTATTATTGCATCTAATCGAAGATAATTTGTCAATTGGAACATAACTTAAGTTTGTAAAGCATTTGCGTTTTCTTTTTATGAGTCATAGGGAATCTCAAATCCTAAAAAATGTAGTGTTTAAAGTCAATATTAGTTGGTAAAATTACTAATTTAGAATTCGTTTGAAATGACTTTCTAAGTGTTTAAAAACGTGCTTTTAAGTGCAAAAAAAAAAAAAAAAAGTGTTTTTAAACATTTAAAAAGTCATTCAAACAGACACTTAGTCTTTATGGTTTAGGGTTACTTTTATTTTTTCAAAAATTCTTACTTTTAATTTGAATCTCATAGTTTTGAAATTTTTAATGTTATTCCTATAATTTGAGCCTAGTTTGAATTTGGTCATGATTAAACTTAAAAAATCATCACGAATTGTTTTTTATGATTTGAAAACTCATTCATTTTTCATATTTTATTTTTATTGAATTTAAAACTCTAATAGAAATCAACTCACAAACAATTTGTGAAATTTGATCAAACTATGGAGAATGAATTTAAAAACTTAAAACCATGTAGTCTAATTTTGTATATTATCAACCATTTTTGTTGTACTTTTTTTTTTTTTAAAAAAAAAAAAATCAAAAGATTTAAGAAGTGGGCCCTTATTTATTTCTTGATATTCATAATGGAAATTGTAATAAGAATGTTATTAATCTATACACCTAGATAGTTGCTATAAATTTGAATATCATTTATTATTTATATGCCAAAAATAAATTGGAAAGGGAAAGGAGTTACTCTTTTACTTGTATTGATAGAGAGAGATAGAGAGGATTTTATGCTGGCATGAACTATGCAGCTTTCCTATAATGACACCCAAAAGGAAATTAATATTGTAGAAGGAAAATGAGCTTATGAAATCATTTGAGTCTTTTCAAAAAGGGTTTTTTTTTCCTTGAATTATTTTTATTTTTTTAAAAATATGTTTTTTAATTGTTTTTATAATAAAACTTAATTTCCCATGGTTTATTTATAACCCATCTTTCAAAATAATCAATGTTGTTTCCATCTCAAAATCATAAAATTATGCACAATCATTTTAAATACATAGTAATCTTTATTTTTTTTATAAGTTGCATTTCAAAATATTCTTTAAAATATTAAGTTTTGAAAAAAAAAAAAAAAAAAAACAATAAGGTTGCATTTGATGACCATTTAGTTCCCATATGATAACCATTTGGTTTTTTGTGTTTTTAATTTTGAAAATTGTGTTTTGTTTCACTCAATTTCCTTATGGCGGTTTTTTTCTTTGTTAAAGACTAATTAGAATTCCTAGCCAAACTCCAAAACAAAAACTATTTTTTGAAAACCACTGATAAAAAATTTGACTTGGTTTTTGAAAACATGGGGAAAAGGTAGATAATAAAACAAAATAAACTCATACGTGGAAGTAATTATAAGCTTAATTTTCAAAAACCAAATAATTATCTAAAGGGGTTTAAATTATTTGAAAAAAAAATCAAATTAATGTGTTAATTTAAAGCATAAATTCTTAATTTCAACGAATGAAAAGATAAATTTGGATAAGTCATGAAATTAATAATCTTAATCAGTACCATTAAGTTTGTGGTTAACTATGAATATAATTATAACTGAAGAGGACTATTTTGAAGGTTTATTCTTTTAGACGTCTCTTTTTTAGTACTAAATTTAGAAATTTTATTACTAACGTTTTTTTTTTTATGTTTTTAAATTTGCTAAGTTTTGTGGTTAATTAAGGGTATGTTCAGTTACATCAAAAAAATTTAAGGGTATGTTCAGTTTAACGGTTTAATTTAAAAAAAAAAAAAATCATTTGGAAAAAATTTATAATGTGTGACAACCACTAAAAATGATTTATTAAAAAACGAGATTGATAAATAAACCATTTTGAGAGAAACACTTGAAAGCAAAATTTTTAAAAAGAACTTTTAAATATATATAACTTGTATACAAAAACACTTCTGGTGAGGAAATATAACCAAACATACGAGTGTTTAAATTCTAAACAGTCCTTATACAACATGTCTAAAACAAAATGTCTTTTTGAAAAATACTTAAATTAAAAGGTACTTCAAATGGGTCCTAAATAACTCGAGTATTTTCATGATTGAATTTAATCTGAAAACATTGTCTCAAAATTATTTTTGAGAACAACAGCCAAACAACTCTTTTGGGACCATGGGAGAAAGGTAATATCATCAAAGAGATGGTCCCTTTCATAGACATGGCAGCAGCAAATTGCTACCACATAACAACTTGTCAAATTATATATATATATATATAAATAAGAAAGCTTATTTTCTTATTTTCTTTTTCTTATATTTTTTTTTAAAAAAATAGAATTGTCCATTTTTATTGGTGAAAGACCATTAATACATTAAAAACTTGCACACCAATTGTGAATAAGCCTTTCATGCCACATTATATTTTGCTGTCTTTGTGTCCCAAAAGACACCAAAATTTAATAATGAGTGGGGAAGTTTCTTTTTCCCACCCTCAAAATTCTATCTTTTTTCATCTAAATTCTTTTCCTAAATGGGAAATGAGGAAGCATTTACCATATATATTATACTTTCGTTTAACAAAGAGACGAATAACTTTGAAATTGTATATTAATACGCTGACGTGGTTGTGTAATGAAATCATATGTGGCTGTTTCAAGTAGGCATTGAACAAATCAGTAAAAATTGATGGTTATTTTTTTAAAATTCATGAACCAAAGTGATATTTAAATATCGTAAACTTTGGCAATCGATTTAAATAATTTCAAGGAATTTATGAAAGTTTGGTGAAATTTTAGAAATAGGGATGTTTGACTTAGGAAGGGTGTAGTTGAGCAAATGCCATATGTTTGGCCTTTTATGAGAGGACAAAGGCCAAACATATTAAAGGACAATTACAAAGCCTTAAAGAAAAATAAAATAGCTGTTCCTTAACTGTCTCCCAAATAATTTCACAATGCTAATACAAACTCTTCCTCTTTCCACATCATTTTATTCTAAGTTACCATTTTAACCACAATGGCTACTCTCTACTGCCTTTCTAGAGTTCTTACCCACTCCCCTTTTCAATTTTCAACCCAAAAAGAAAAAAAAGAAAAAGATAACTTATGATATTTGTTTTTTAAGATTGTGGTCCAACATTTTCTTAGGATACGGTTTCGGTCGGAGATGATATATAGGAGATAAATGTTTATCATTCAAACAAACAAACAACTTCAATATGAGATAAGTTTTCTCACATGAGTAATTTAATTCTATCCTAAGAATTTTCACTTGAATACATTTGACACTAAATTCCATGAACATTAATTGATTGGTCATCATTGACTTGGACTAATCTAACTAACATACATTTCATCTAGAGATTCTGGCTAGCTTCACAAAATCTAGTCTATGTGCAACTCTACCTATTAGATTCCTTTTTGTCTATCTACGATCCAAAGAAAGATATTTTTTAACACATTTCTCATACAACATGAGTATTTTAACTCAATAACGTAGCTAAACACTAAACCTCAAACTTTATAGCATATCAGTTATCGGATATTATTACATAGTTCCCAACCGTTAGAGATACAAACTCTCTATGAAAACTACACCTCTAAACCACATTTTATCACTTTTTCTCTTCTTTGCTTATCCAACCACTTGATTCTATCATTACTATTGGCTCATGTATATACTAATTTAGCATCTTATTGTCAAAGTGAGCATAATTCAGCAATAACTGACATATACCCTCGATCGAGAGGTCAGAGATTTGAATCTCCTTGTGCCCTCAAAATGTTGAAAAAAAAATCTTATATTTTTGTTAGTTTTCTATTTATTTTGGATACTTTCATATCTCTTCTTTCTATTCATGAAGATTAATAGGGAAAAAAAAGACCATATAAAAAATAACTCATACTATACGACACGGAATAAAGTAGTGCCTTAGCAGCATCAAGCAATTCATAAATTACAAGACCAGAACGTAAAATACCAAAAATACCCTTGTTAAATCAAAGTGCATATAATCTCGATTTATAAGGGTTTAACGATCTATTTAATTGGACAAACTTTTTATTTTTATAACCATTAGACAAACTAATGTTAGGGTGGGACACAAATATATGTTTATAAATTGATGATATATGATATGATAGCATCTTGGAATATAAATTTTATATAGGGTATGTAGATGGACCCCAAATGAGATCTGTTTGTGGAAAAATATGAGAGTTTTCTTTTGTGTGGAAATATGATTGCCAACAATATATGATTGGTTTGGTTGCTGTGTGCTGCTTTCTGTTGGTTCTGTTTTCCTTTTAAAAGTGGATGAGAGAGAGAATCTATGATTGACATCTTTTTGACAATAGAGAGCTCTCTTGTTTTTAGGATGTGAGAGAAAGTTGTTCCTTGAGAAACTTCTAAAGTTCCAAATAAAATCACCAACTTTATCAAAGGAAACCTCAAATTATAATTTCACCCTCTTTTTAATTCTCATACCATATATTAAGGTCTAAGATATAGTTTTGATTTTGTAAACTTAAATTTTTTAAGTTTCAAATTAACTAGTCTGTTAAAATTTCTTGGAGAAAAGTGATCTGGTTCATTTTCTTGTACTAGACGATTTTCTTTAACATTTTAATCTCTCTTTCATTTCTAACTTTGAATAACCTTTAATTATTTTTATTTTTTTTTAAGTTTCTTTCAAAATAATAATATATACTCATACTATCATCTCCATGTTATACACTATTAATTATTAAAGATACTGTTTGATAACTATTTGGTTTAATTTTGAAAATTGTGTTTTGTTATCTTATAATATTTTTTTACAATGTTTTTCATCTTTATTAAGAAAACATTGAATTTCTCAGTTAAATTCAAAAAAACAAAAACAAGTTTTTTAGGTCCCGTTTGATAACCATTTGGTTTTTTGTTTTTGGTTTTTGGTTTTTAAGCTTATAAACACCACTTCTAACTCTAAGTTTCTTTGTTTTTTCACTTATCTTCTTCCCATGTTTTCAAAAACCAAGCCAAATTTTGAAAACTAAAAAAAGTAGTTTTCAAAAACTTGTTTTTGTTTTTAGAATTTGGTTAGGAATTTAAGTGTGTACTTAACACAAATGAAAACCATGATGAGGAAATTTAAAGAAAACAAATATAATTTTCAAAAACCAAAAACAAAAAACCAAATGGTTATCAAACGGGACCTTAGGATTTATTTTTTGTAGTTTTCAAAACTTGACTTGGATTTTAAAAATATTTGTAAAAAGTAGAAAAGAAAAGAAAACAAAGAAACCCACCGGTGGAAGTAGTGTCTTTAAGTTTAATTATCAAAATCCAAAAACCACATACCAAATAATGGTTATCAAATGAAACTTAAATATTTTTAATTTTGAAAATCTTCGAATACTTATGTTTTTTAGTTCATGAATGGTAAGATAGAAAATTTATTGTATGTGATTGCTCCTAACATTAAATAAAGATTCAAAATTGGTATATCTCCGATAATCATCCATACATATTCAAAACATTTTATATTTCTCTCTCATGCATCAAATGTTTTAAAATTAATAGCAATGTTATCTAAGCCAGCTCCAAAAATTTCTTATAGGAGTGGGATATCAAAATTTCAACGATAATAGATGTCTTATCTACTCAACTAAATTCAAATTGACGTGAGACCTGTAATTTTATTTGCATTACATTTTTGTCCAAGAATTTCATAAACCCTATCATAGAATTACTAGAGACAACTCCCTTTATCAAACGTTCATACTCTAAGTACAAGACAATGACATTTTCTTTTTTTTCTTTTTTTTTGAAACAAGACAATGACATTTTATTTTTATTTCTTTTCGAAATATTTTCAATATATAAATATTCTTTTTCCTTAAATGGAATATAATCCATAGTTGTAACAATACCAAAGTTAACCTTTTTTTATATCCACTTGACATAACTCAAATAATTAAATTAAATATTTGTACTCTTAAGTCGAATCTTCTCTCTTTTTTATTTATAAAGTAATATTTTCAAAACAATAATAATAATAAGAAAAAAAAAATTTGGTCCCTGAGTTTTGAAGAACAGGTGCGTTTGGTCCCTGAATTTTGAAAATCGACTTTTTTAGTCTCTGAATTTTAAGAAATAGCATTTTTAGTCCCTAAGTTTTGAGAAGTAGGTTTAAAAATCCCTCATATTATTTTTCAATTTCTTTAAATTAATACTTTTTTAATTTTTTTAATTTAAAAAACCATTTTATAAGAAATATTAATTTAAATCAGGTGAAAAAATAGTATGATGAACCTTTTAAACCTATTTCTCAAAACTCAATGGCTGAAAATGTTCATTTTGAAAATTCAGGGACCTTTTAAACTATATTTCTCAAAACTCATGAACTAAAAATGTCTATTTTGAAAACTCAAAGATCAAATGCACCTATTCCTCAAAACTCGGGGACCAAAAATGTATATTTTTTTTTCTAATAATAATAAAGTTAGTGATTTGTTTAGAGATCTTATCCGTTACCCTACAAAATAGGGGCACCAAATTAAATGACCCATTAATTTCCATAAATAATAGTGGCATGAGCAAGTGGGAAATATCATAGGATACCCTTAAAATGCCAGTGGTGTGGCAACTGCCCTGAAATGAAGTGCCCTTAATTTAATACAAAAATCATACAGAGTTTCATGGGCATCCCTCTCTTTACCATATACAAATATAATTAATTAATTTATGAATTATTGTGATCAGAACTCAATTCTAAATTAATGTATCATTAAATAATATAAGTTTAATTAATTGGGAAAAGTTCCCATTATCCAAGACATGTTTGCTTCCAAGGAAGCATTAAGCTGACGTCAAGCCCTATGGATCCTCCAACCAAATATTCCCTTATAAAATTAATTTTTTTCGATTAAAATTTCTGATAAATAAACAAATAAATAATAACTTTTACTTTTTTTGTTGTTTAGTTTTTGACTCTTTTTTTTTTGAGAAGAAAAAATATCATATTATTACGCCACCGAGGGCAGAGACAGAACGGTCATACTCGACCAACGATCACCATAAACTCGAAACTTTTACCAACTTTTAAATTGGAAGAAAATTAGAAACTTTCATTTTTCTTAGATGACCTTTTTCTTCCCCTCTAGTGTTACACTACATAAATTTATCATTCGCTAATTTTAACATTCATTTGAGCTATTTAGAGTTTATGTTAACCAAAATATGTCACATTATTTGTAAAAAAAAAAAAATTGTGAGATGAGTGGGGCACATTTTTGGAGATTGCAAATTAAACCCTCATAGAAGATAGAAGAGCTGTAAAGCCCCATGTGCAAATGCCAAAGGATGAATTTTTTTGCAGCTTTTTCCATATAAGAATAATATGATATGATCAAGAACAAGCTAAGTGCTCATCATTTTGTTTAGTTTAATTAAATTTTTGTACTGTGTTTGTTAATGGAACTGCTTTGCTGAAAAGTCCCCAATAATACACCTAATGTTTCAGAACCCCAAAAATTAAAGTTGTTTTTTTCCTAGATTCGCCATCTTCTTGTGTCATAAAAGATTTTTCGAATATTGGGGTTAAATGTTTTAGCAATTCAAGACCATTTTTCTTTTCTCGTAAATGTTTAAATATGTTCAAAAAGATTTTCAAAGAGTTAGAAAAATGACTTTTGAGAATAATATTCACGCTTTTGAAAAAGATGTACAACTAGTTGAGTGATTCCATTAAAAGTGCTTTTATAACTTTCAAAATCACTTTCTAAAAATGTAACTCAATAAGTTATAATTTCTGAAAAGTGCTTTTAATTGGTTAACAGGATTTTTCACTACTTCAGTGTGTAACATATTAAATGTTATAGATACTTTTGGACTACTCCGATGTACAAGGAGCTAACGAGGAAAACCCGACACGAGCCCAGAAATAGGACCGGAAAATGGACTCCGAAGGCGAAATGGGCCAAAAGGTCAGGCCAAGGTCGGAGGGACCGGGCCTTGGCCGGATCCATATGGCCGGCCTCGGCCGAGTCCTTCCGCCTTCGTTCGGTCCCTGTTGCCTCTGACCGCCCAGTTCCACTCGGTTCAGCCCTGGATCGCCTCCGAACGCCTAGAAACTCTAGAGTAGGAACAAGTATTTAAACCCTTTTTCATCACTGAAGAAAGGATCTCCGAAACTCATTCTCTGAACCCTACTCCTTCTCTTGCTCTCTTCCTTCAGCTTTCTGACTTAAGCATCGAAGGCGGTGTGGCAAGCACCACACCGGTGTGCAGGTTTACTGTTTTGCAAGTCACGTCTTCCCCCACTCATACAAATTTACCGTTGGTGGCACGTGAAGGTCAGGTGATTTCCTCCAGTCCAGATTTTTCCATCAACATTAAATAATTAGACTTTTGAATCTAGCTAGTGAAAACTACGTAAAGAATTTTTTTTGGTCAATTTGTTGGACTCATATTATGAGGATCGTCAATGATATATTAAACCTGATTAAATGTAGTCGAGCATTTTTTTTTTTTTTTTTTTTTTGTGAAATTGAAATGGGTTATTTTTAGAGTTATTTCGAAAAATAGCTTTCTAGTTTTGATTTTCTAACTTTTTATAAGAATCATGATGGGATCATTATAAAGATTATTATTGTACATGTGAATAATTAAATATAATAATAAGTAATGATTTTAATGATTTTAAAAAATAGGAAATATATTAAAACCATTATGGAAGCATATTTCTTTTTAATGATTTTTTTTTTTGTTCTCAAAAGTACAAAGTTGTTTATTAAAACAGCTCGCACATAGTTTCGAATTATTACATTATATTGTAATATTAGGTCATTTTGATACGCTTTTTTTTTTTATATATATGTAATAAATAATTATTGATCGTGTAGTGTTACATGCATTCTTGTTTAATTGAGAATGTCAACACCATAGTGATGATCAAAATATATATATATTATCAACTTTCATCTAAACTTTAAAAAATTATTAAATTGTATCTTTTTCATCCGTCATTATTCTTAACATCATCATTTAAATGTTGACCTGACATATTAATTCAATTAATAAAAATATATATTTTATGATAGGAAATAACAATAAGTGGCATAGGAGAGTAGATTAACCAAGATTTAAGATGTTAATGAAAATTATAAAATAAATATATATTTTATGATAATGTTGTTAAAATATTGATAAAAATGGATATGTTTGGAAAAGAAAATATTAAAAATCCCTTTCAAAAAAAAAATATTAAAAATTAAAAAAAAAACATTGTTGACATTTTTTTTATTAATATTATATTCACAATTAGTTACATTTTACTATTATTCTTTTTATATTTCATATATTTTTTAATGTTATAATGAAAATACCGACCTTATATCGATGTCAAATCCATGGACATGTGCAAATGTCGACGAAGATTTAATACCACAAGGTCAACTCAATAAAGTAAATGTGAATAGACTAAATAATTTGATAATAGAAAACCATCAAACATAAATATATTTTAAACACAAAAAATTCAGTTATATATCAAATATATTTTCATGAAGAGCTCAATAATAAAAGTGAAACATCAAACATTTTCACTAACAATATCAATAATCTACCAAACATAGAGGATATCCTAGTTTTGCTCAAAATAGTAGTTCGAGTATTATCGATATTTTCATGGATATATCTCTCAATACAGTGGAGACGTGCATTAACTTTTTCTATGAATGTCGACATCGAAATCATGCCACGAGAACACAAAAACAGACAAATTAATGGATAAAAAAGGAAAACAAGAAAGAGGGGTCTTTTGGAAAAGAAAAAAAGGAGGAAAGGGGTTTGGAAGAAAACCCAAGAAGATAGGAAAAGGAAAGAGAAGGAAAATAGAGAAATACTTGGGGGTGTGAATGAAAAGTTTTGAGATTTAATTAAAATTTATAAATTGTTGGTTGTGTGGTGGAAAAATAAAAAAGAAAAGGTGTTATGTGTCAGGGGCCATGATAGGAAATTGGAATGCACATGCCACACCAGCCTTCCCAAATGCAAATGCCCATCACTCTGTTTCCACATGCCCCATCATTATGTGCCAGCTCCTCTCCCAACTATTCTCCCACCATCACCAAACCCTAATTTTTCCTTTTTAAAAAAATTTATTTTTATTTTGGGTTAAATTACGAGTTTAGTCCTTGAACTTTTAGAGTTGTGTCAATTTTGTATCCAATAGGTCCCTGAACTTTAAAAAGTATCTTATAGGTTCCTATAATTTCACTTTTGTATATCCAATAAGTCCTTCAAATTTCAATTTTGTGTCTAATAAGTCATTGACCTATTAGACGTTTTTTAAAATTAACAGGCTTTACTAGATATAAAGTTGGAAGTTTAGGGTTCCAATAAGCATAAAATTCAATTTTATATTTGATAGATTGATTCATTTTAAAGAATCTCGAATGTGTCACGGACTTATTAGATACAAAATTGAAAGTTCAAGGACCTATTAGATACTTTTTTTTTTTTTTTTTTTTTTTAAAGTTCAGAGACCTAATTGATACAACCCAGAAAGTTTAGGGACTAAACTTATAATAAAACCTTTATTTTTCAACCATATTTTCATTTTTCTTCCTCCCAAACATTTATTATTTTACCACCCGTTGGTTCGCAAGTGAGAAAATTTCTAGTACTACAGTGGTATGGAAAATTTTTCATACTGCCTCCATTCATTATTTGCCATGTAAGGAGTATTTAAGAATGATGTGGGACCTATATAATAAAATATTATATCATTAAATGCTCATTAAATGACGTGTCAAATGCTAAATGGATGGAGTAGGTACTACCGTAGTACTAGAAATTTTCCCTTCGCGAGTAAAGTTTGTGTAACTTCAAGTATTAAACTTTGGAAATGGGCTTCATCTCAAACTTCTAGAGTGTGTTTGGAATATAACTTTTGAGAAAAAAAAAATGTTTTTTAAACAAAATCAATTTTTCTCTATAAGCACTTTTGGAAAATTTAAAGTGTGTTTAGTATAACTTCTTGAATGATTTTAAATGATCATAATGATTCTTTTTTAAAAATAAAATCACTTTAAAATAATTGGAGTAATCTAACATCTATTTGTGAAGAAACAGTTGAGAGAGATAGATTATCCAAAATTATCTAAGAATGACTAAACTATATAGTCAAAAAAGATATATTCGTAATTAATAGAATCACTATATTCGTAATTAATAGAATCACTTTTGAATATAGTAGTACAATCAAAAGATTTTGTTATTTAAAATTTTTGTTGAAAATATTTTTTAGAAAATACTTAAAAGAAAATATATTCCAAACAGACTTTTAAACTCACCTCTCGAACTACTTGTATGATGAATGTGCTTAGTGTGTGTTTAGGTTTGTTTGGTGAGTTTGTCGATCACTATAGATTTGTTAATCTAGTCTTGTAAATGATATATATATTTACTTTTAAAAAAAGAATTATATATCTACAAACTTATAAATAGATACTTTATCAATTCAAGTTTTTAATAACTCGTTTTTTTTATACCAAAGAAAAGTTTTCTATGTTGTACGAACTAAACATTGGTTTATTTAGAACAGCCAAACATTTTCTAAAAGTTCTAAATCTCCTCTCTTTCTCAAAGCTTTACATTTATTTATTTATTTATTTTTGTTTGTGTTTAGATTTTCAAATATTTTATTTTAATTATTATACATTTGAATATCATGTTCTTAAAATATTATTTTGATGAATATACTTTAGATCTCATTTCATTTGAGTTTCTATACTTTCGAATGTCAGATTTTGATCTATGTACTTTCAATAAATATTAAAATTAATCTCCCTTCCATGTTAGTTTATTGTTAACATTTTCAAAATTCTTTTTCATCGTTGTTAGTTGTCGCTCTATAAATTTTGGAAATATATTCACATTATGTTTTTTTTTTTGTACATGAAAATTATTATTATTATATCTAACTAATTTTGATAAAAATTAACTTCGATCAAACTTACAATAAAGACTAATTTTAAGATGTATTAAAACTACATGGACTAAAATTGGACATTTGAAAGTACATAAACTAAAATGAGATGAGACCCAAAATACACGAACTAAAATGATATTTTAACTTTTAAAATTCAACTAAACTCACAATTGTAGACATGGTTTGACATACTAAACTAACATTAATTTTTTTAAATATAAATTTCAAAATATAAAACCTTTAAAGAGTCAAGGTGAGCATAGCTCAACGACAATTGACATATATCTTCGACCAAAAGGTCGAAGGCTCAAATTCTCAACCCTTAAATGTTGAAAAAAACTAAAGAACGACCTTTAACGATATAAAGATTGAAATAAAATAAAAATGTCATTTAAATATAATTTAAGACATTAATACATCTTTTAGAGTAGTAGTTCGACTCTACCCTCCCTATATGTATTTGAATTGCAATGCTAATAAAATAAAATAAATACAAAACTTTATGGATCAAAATCAGATTTGAACGTTAAAATAAGATTATTTAAAATTCCCCTTCATATAAAACAAACAGCTAGATGAATTTAGATGAGAGTACAGATTTCTTTGTCCAGTTGGAGAAAAAGTTTATTATTTTATTCTAAACGTGGACATTTTATTTTCATTGGTGGAATTTTTTTTTTAAAAAATAGATTTTATTCCTTTTAACGTCATGGACATTTTTAAAATGTCTTCAAATCTTACTTTATTTACACTTTCAATTAAAAATAATTTGTTAGGGCCCGTTTGATAACCATTTCGTTTTCTGTTTTCTGTTTTTGTTTTTCATTTTTAAAAAACAGGGGTGTTTGATAACCATTTCTGTTTTCTGTTTTTAAAAAACGTTTTTGAAATTATAAGTAAATTTCAAAAACCAAAAAACATAGTTTTTAAAAACAGATTTCTGTTTTTCAAAAACTCATTTTTCTTCTAATGCTTACTTTTCTCCTCTTTTACCTCTCTCTCCAACAAATTTCTTTCTCTATTTTTTTCTCTCTCTAAAATTTATTTTTCTCTCTCTAAAATTTTCTCTCTCAAAACTTTTTTTTTTCTCTATAACTTGTCTATTTCTAAAAACTTGTCAATACCTTTTCTCTCCTCAATAAACATGTTCTAATTTTTCTTTTGGAAAAAAAAAGTTACCAAAATTTTCTATCGCTACAACTTTTCTTTATTTTTCTAATTTATCATTAGTTCTTTAGCATATCTTTTACTCTTAACTTTACTATCTCTCTAAATTTTCTTTTTTTATTTAATTTTTTTAATCTAAAATTTATCGCTTTTACTCTAACTTGTTTTCTATTTTTTCTCTACCTAATATCTTTTCTCGAGTCTAACTAATATTCTTTCTCTAAACATTTTCTTTCATCTCTCTAAAGTTTTTATGTTTAACTTTTCTCTCGTCTTTTCAAAAAAAAAAAAATCCTCTTGAAAACATTTATATTTGTGTCTCTAAATTTTTGTTTCAACGTCTTTACACATTTTTCTCTCTCTAAAATATCTTTTCATCTTTCTAATTTTTAAAAAACTGAAAACAAAAAACAGTTATCAAACAAGGTTGGTTTTCTGTTTTTTAAAAACAGAAAACAAAAAACAGTTATCAAACATATGTGGTTTTTGTTTTTAAAAAACAGGAAACCAAAAACCAAAAACCAAAAACTGAAATGGTTATCAAACGGACCCTTAACTACTCTGAATGCCAAACGGTCACATTATCTAAACTCAAATATTTCAATATTTCAAAATATTATTAATACTTTCTTTTGCATTAATAAAAAAAGATCAAACTTCAAAACGGTTATTATAGCTGGTGTGTTATTGCCAAAACGAACATAATTCGGTGGTAGGTATGTACCTTCGATCAAGAGAATTTGAATCTTTCCACCTCCAAATGTTGTTGAACAAAAAAAAAAAAAAAAAAAAAACTTGTGTGTTATTATATTATTTTAGTTTTAATTCGAAAAAAATGACAATACAAGACCTTATATTGTAATACCTTCCATCTAAAGATTTAAATTGAAATAATGTTTTATTATATGCTTAAAAAAATACATACATATCTCATTGGAAAATTCACCAACTTTTTAGAACAAAATTTGATGTTTAATACCAAAAGAAATCATTGGAGAGTGATTTCTCTTTTCCAACTTAATAGATTATAGGTCAAAGCGAGGTTAACTCAGCGGTAATTGGCATGTGCTCTCGACCATAAGATCAGAGGTTCGAATCCCTCACCTCAAAAGATGTACATGCATGATAAAAATTATTGTGGAATTTTTTTATATCACAAAATGAATGAAATGAATATCATGGGGATGAAAAAGGATTCTCTATGTACAAAAATTGTTCAACACCAACATTAAATGGCAGAGGACCTGCAAAATGAAGGACACACAAAAAAGGCATTGGGATTTGGGAATTTGCAGGTGATAAAGCCTTTTTACCAACTCAGAAATTGGTCCCCATCAATAAAATAATAATAATAAATAAATAACTAATTTTTTTTAAAAAAAAAAATATAAAAAAATAAAAAACTTCAAATGCCTTTAAAATGTTGATGGGTTTCCAAAGAAGATGACAAGGACTTGTAAATTCTAACTTCTAAGGCAATGGAATAGGTGAGAATTGGAAAAGGATTTTATTGTAAGAATTGGAAATCCTAGGCAACCCTCTAGGGCTAGGAGGGAATATGCCTTTTACAACTTTGCCTAACTTTATTAGTTTTTTTTTTTTTGAATGATGCTTTAATTTGTCATTTGATGCTTAGTCTAAGGCTATGGAATAAAGTATTTTCAATAGGGTTTGTTGGAGATTTTGTAGTCTTTTTTCACATACAAGTCTATGCCTAAAACCTAGATTTTCTATTTAATCTATGGTGTGTTAGCATGGGTGGTATTATTGGACGGGACCAAATTTTGTGCTACTAACTAGCTACTAGGTGCGTTGGCGTGAGTAGTATTATTTGTTGGGACCAATATCTTTTGCTACTACTGGAAGACGTCCAAACGCTCAATTCTAAGTTTGAATTGGAGATAGGAACTTTTGAAAACTGAAAAAGAACTTTTAAAGATTTTCACGCTATTTGATTCTCTTATCAAAAAGTGATTTTGAGAATTCTAAAGGCAATTATGAACATTTGAAAGTACTTTTAGATGAAGCATTTAATTTGTGTTTATTCCAAG
This sequence comes from Luffa aegyptiaca, assembly GCA_017139565.1. Classification (NCBI taxonomy): domain Eukaryota; kingdom Viridiplantae; phylum Streptophyta; class Magnoliopsida; order Cucurbitales; family Cucurbitaceae; genus Luffa; species Luffa aegyptiaca. The sequence goes on from CM029396.1 coordinate 4,311,791, forward strand.
AGTTCTTATTGAAAAAATATTCACTTAAAAAAATATTTCTTTTGAGAGTCATTCTAAATACACTTCAGATCTAAAACTACTTAGTTGTAATCTTGTAGCCATGAATTAGAATTAAAAATGTTACATTTGATTATTGATATGGTTATTATAATGGTAAAGTAATGAGCTAAAGAAAGGATAGAGAAAAAAGAGGTTGTTTTTCTTAATACATAGTTTTGATTCCTCTCCATAGGACTATGTGATAAAATAAAATAACTCAATGAGAGATTAGTACCAATACAATCAATACCTTCTAATAGACAAACTTCTCTTGCATAGCAACTACTACTTGAAGTTTCCCTTACTTCAACGATGTTAAAACTTTCAAAAAGGTTAATTACAAGTTTAGTTCTTCAACTTTTAGGTTCGTATCAATCTAGTCACAAAACTTTTAATTTTGTATCTAATAAGCTTGTAAATTTTTAAAAATGTCAAATAGGTCAAGGATACATTAGACACAAAATTAAAATTTGAGAGACCTATTGGACATAAAATTGGAAGTATAAGGGCTTACTCAATACTTTTTAAAGTTCAGAGACCCATTAGACACAAAATTAAAAATTCAAAAACCTATTTGAAACTTTTTAAAGTTTAGAGACGAAATTGACACAACCCTAAAAAGTTTAGGGACTAAACTTGTAATTGAACCTATTAAAAATGATGAAATAGATACCCTCCAATAAATATTTGAAAAGTATCAGTAACAAAAAGAGATTAAATAAAATTATAATCTAAAATTAAAAAAACGTTTTAAATTTGGAGGCTAATTAGACACATCATGTTAAAAATTCATAAATTAAATTTATAATTTAACCTAGTTTAAATTTTAAGTTTGATTATTAATTTTAAAATTATGTCTATTCAACCCTTATACTTTAAATTCTTTTTAATATGTCCCTAAACCTTAAAAATTGTTCTCATTTAATTTGTATACTTTAAAATATTTCTAGTACATTTTCAATTTTATATCTAATACAATCAAGTATTGCTTGTTTACAATTACACCAACAAATACTCGACCTACCAAAATTCAACCCATACTACCAAAGTGTTATTATATTAAAGATGTTTATAATAAAAGACATTAAAAATGTAACCATTTAGTTTTTTTTTTTCTTTTTGAAAAGTGTGCTTGTTTTTTCAAAATTTTGTGACAGTAACTTTTATCTTTATTAATAAAACATTTGAATTCTTAACTAATTATTTTTTTGAAAAAACTGTAAAAATTACTTTAAGTAATGTTTATAAACTTAATTTTCGAATCCCATAATAAAAAAGAGTAAAAAATTTCTATTAAAAATGTTTTTAAAAACTAGAGACTAAACAAATAAACACAATCCTAAAAAATTTAATGCCAACATTTTGAAATATTCCCAAAAGGCTTTTTCTTTTTTCATTACAATTACAACTTACAATTGCGCTCATTGAAGACTTTCTTTGAATAAATTTTACACTTGAGAAAATCCCAATTTTACCCCCAACAATACTCCCATTCCAAAACGGACGACACCAAGGGCAAATCCGTCAAATCCACTCCATCTAGGATTTAATAATCCCCAATGTCTCAGCCTGTAGCGAGACAGAATGCCTCACATCACCAACATGAATTCCATGTTCCCCCATCGGAACTCTTCTAATTCCAAATCTATCCACCACGCTCAGAAACTTGCACACGTGGATATTGATCTCCACTTCCTTTTGGGCCTGGGCCTCCACGTGGACCTTCTCAAACGCCACGAGCTGCTTCTGCGGGGCCCAAAGGCCCATCGGCGGGCTCCAGTAAACCACCACCGTGTGAGGCCCATCTCGTAGGCCCGTGTTCTTCACTGCCACGTGGATCGCCAGTGACAGCCTGTCGCATTTCGCGTGTGTGACTCTTACGGCCTTGCCGGAAAAGTCGGTGGCGTTGTGCCGACGCCGGTGGCCGGCGACGGGGACGGTGACGGCGGTGGGTGCGTTGAGAATTTTGTGGGTGAAAGTGGTGTAGCTTAGCCCGTGGCCGAAGGGGTAAACGACTGGGCCTTTGTAGAATCTGTAGGTTCTTCCTGGATACGATGGGCCGGGCCTCAGGCCCATTCTCGTCATGGGGAGTTTCGACACGTAGTCTTGTGGATACCATGTCATCGGTAGTTTTCCACCTCAAACATGGAAGAAAAAAAAAATTAGAATTAGTCATAATGGGCTGGTTATTGGGCCATAAGAGTTTACCTGGATTAGTTTCACCAAACAAAACATCAGCAATGGCCAGTCCTCCAGCCTGGCCCGGGTAGCCAGCCCAAATAATAGCAGAAATCTTAGGATGGTCCTTCGCAAACGACACGTCGATAGGCCCACCTGACATTAGGACCAGAATAATTGGGCCCTTAGCCGCGGAAGCCACCTTCAATACAAGCTCCTGCTGAAGCCCAGGTAGCAGAAGCCCGGCCCGGTCCCTAAATTCGGCCTCGATTGACTGGTCCAGGCCCATTATCAACACCGCCGCATCGGCTTCACGCGCCGCCTCTATTGCTTCGCTAAAGAACTCATCCGTCCTGCAGGCCACGCCGCTGCAGCCCTTCTCGTGGATTGTCTTTGTGTATCTTCCAATTCCTTGCAATGGTGTAATGTATTCGCATGCAACACCTGTTACAATACAAAAGTAATTTCATTTTTTGCTATTCAAATTTAAATAATAATTAATGGTTGTTAACTTTTTAAAATGTAATTTAACCTACACAATCAAATAAGAGATTTAGCAAAAACTCACAAGTAGCACTTTGTATGGATGTCGAAAACAGGGGACTTACCAGCGTAGTTGCCGATCATGGTGAGTGTGGCGTCGGAGTTAGGGCCAATGACGGCGACGGTGCGGAGGCGATGAGCGGAAAGAGGGAGAGAGCCACCGCGGTTCTCAAGAAGGACGATGCCCTGACGGGCGGCCTCGACGGCAAGGTGCCGGTGGGCGGAGCTGCAGACGTCTTTGGGGCCCAAATGGGCGTAGGGCTGGGTGGAGAAATCGCCGTCGAACATTCCGAGACGCATTTGAACGGTGAGAGTGTTGGCCAAAGCGGCATTGATGTGGGCTTGGCTCAACAAACCTCTTTTCACTGCGTTCTCCGTGTGCGTTGCCAAAAATTTCCCACAGTCCAAATCTAAACCTGAATTCACAAACATACCCTCCAATCAAAAGGACGAGACTGATAATTTCTGAAAAGACCAGGGACCCAAAAGAAATAATGTAAAACAAATTCATGAGCGATAACTAACCTGCTTTAATGGCCATCGCAGCGGCTTCTTCAGGGGTGGACGTGTAGTGCTGGTTATCATAGAAAACTCCAACCGAGTCACAATCCGATACGATGTACCTACCAGCATCACAAATACACTCGAACGATCAGACGTGTGGCAGAAAAGAATCAAACGGCTGAGAATGAAAGTACTTACCCATCGAGACGCCATTGAGATCGGACGGTCTTGGTTAGAAGATTATGATCGGCACAGGTGGGGACACCGTTGAGCTGATTGTATGAGCACATAACACTGGATACTTTCCCTTCCTTAACACACATTCTGAATGGCACGTCAAATGTATCCTCAATGTCTTGTTTGCTCACCTGCAAAATCACCCACAAATTATATTTTCTTGAAAGAGTGTAACAGTGTTAGAATGGGAAGCGCCGTAGACAATCTTATTATTATTATTATTACCTGAGCGTTAAAGTGAAAGCGGTCGACGCCGTTCCAGTTATCGAGGTCATAGGCAGTGAAGTGCTTGCAACAGGCGGCGACCTTCAACCGGTTACCGTCACTACCCTGTAAGCCTCTGACGTAGTTGGCGGCGTAGATACCGGCTAGGAGGGGGTCTTCACCGGGAGTCTCCTGTCCCCGGCCCCACCTGGGGTCTCTAAAAATGTTGACGTTAGGGCTCCAATACGTCACCCCGGCTACCCCTCCGTTGTACATTGCCCTTGCTTCGTCCGACACAACCTACACCAGTTCCGTTCACGTTACCACTTTTCTTTCTCTATATCCGCTAACATGCGCTGCTAAAATTATGGCTTGTTTTCTTTTTCATGCTAAATTTGATACAAAAATGCAACTAAAGGAGGGTAATAAAAAAGGCCACTTTAATTTTAATTTCAAAATATGTTTTAATAGAAATTAAGATTATCCACTTTAATTTTTTGTTTTTTTTTTTTTGAAATGTTCTTCCTCTGACAGCTTTTTAAATTAAGAGATTATGTATACAAAAGGTTAAAAGGAATAATAATAGTATGGTTCAAAATCACTTTAAGTTTCTAAACTTTCATGAAAGTAACAATTTAGTTCCTGAACTTTGATTTGTAACGATTTAGTGTTTAAATTTTCAATTTTGTAATAATTTAGTCCTTGAACTATAATAAGTAATAATTTAGTCCTGTACTATCAAATTTGTAACAATTTAGTCTTTATCGTGAAAAATTAATGTAAAGATTTAATTAAATTTCTTACCTAAATAGATTAGTCAACTAATTTGGGATACAATATGTTTATAAGTTACAAAGTTTAATCATTAACTAATAAAAATCAACATTTAGTTTTAATAAAAAAATATTGCGACAATGATTAAATTATTCAAAATTTGAAAGTATAGAGACTAAATTGTTACAAACTTGAAAGTACAAGTGTTACAAAATTGAAAGTACATGAACTAAATTGTTACGAAATTTAAAGTACATGGTCTAAATCCTTAGAAATCAAATTTTAAGTTTAGGGACTAAAAGTGATTTTTAACCTAAAAGTATTAAAGTTCATGGGGGAATAGTATTATTTAGAATAGTTTTTTAATTCAAACAAACTTTTAATCTTTATGTCTTGATTAATTGATTTTTTTTTTTTTTGGAAATATCTTGATTAATTGAATTATGATGGTATTACCGGTGTTTAGAATTGTTTTTTTTATTTATTTTCTTTTTTGTTCTAGAAAAGCTGTAATATTGATTATTTTTTTCGGAAACAAGTAATATTAAAAAGTAATTCGAGAGAATAATTTAAAAAAAAAAAAAGTAATTCGAGAGAATAAAGAAAGGAAATGCTTGCGTCAGAAAGTTACACTTTTTCGAGTTTCGCAAAACATAAGAGAAAATAACAGTTCGGACGGACAAAAAATAAAAATAATTAATTAATTTTCTTTAAAAAAAAAAAAGAAAAAGAAAAAGAAAAAAGAAAAAATGTCTGCCGGAAAAGTGAAGAGAGAGGGGGAAAAAAATAGGCAAACCCGTCCGATGGCTTCCCAAAGAGAAGCATTGAAGGCGGCGGCGGTGGTGATGACCTGCGGGAAGCTGGTGGCGGCGGGGAAGTCGCCGCCGAAGGTCGTACCGGGGCCGACATTGGAGACGCCGTGCAAGGCCTCCGACCACCACTGGTACGCTTTAATTCCCAGCCGCGGAACGGCTCCGGCATTGCTCACCAATAGCTTCACCTTCTCTTCCACCGTCAGTCTTCCGATCAGATCCTTCACTCTCTCCGCCACCGCCAGCGACCGTTCGCAGAATGGGAACGCGCTCGCCGCCGCGTCCCTTGGGTCGCAGGCGAACGGGGAGCGGGTTGCGCCGCCGTGGATGGCGGAGAAGAGGATGAGGAGAGAAAAAATGGCTGTGGGAGTGGAAGGCATTGTCGAAGTGAGCGGACAATTAGAAGAAGAGTGTTGGGTGTATTTATAGAAGGGATTTTTAATTTTTATTTGTTTATTTTCTTGTTTTTAAAACAGGGATTTTTAAATTATGATAAAACTTAAAAGCTTAATTTAATAATTCTAATGGGTTTTTTTTTTTTTAAATAATAATAATTCTAATGGTTAAAGTGAATATGACATGAAACTTTAATCAAGTTTTTTTTTAATTAAATTTGGTGAGTGTTTTAAAATGTTAAAAGTTGATGTAATTAAATTTACCATAATTCACTAATTTAAGTTTTTAGAATTAGTGATGATTTAGTAAGGTATTAGAGCACAAGATTTTGTATTTGAACTCTCTTGTAATGTCATTTTCTCTCCAATTAATACTGATTTCTATTCATCGATAAAGTTTTTAGATCTATTGGTGATTTAACATCAAATCATCTATAAACTTTCATTTATTTTTTAATTTTAATTTTTTATTTCTCAAAATGTCTAGTTATTTGAATTTATAAATTGTTTATTTTAGCAAGTCATTTCATTCATTTTAGTATTCAATAAGTGGATAAGATAATTATAATTAAATATCTGTACTAATGTACTAAAATGAATTAGTATTTAGAGTCATATAAATTGGTTTAGATTAAATTTCTTTAAGAAAAAAAAAAAAAACTAGAATAAATTTAAAAGTGCAAGTAACCTTTTTTTCTTTTTAAATAATTTTTGAGTGGGTAAATAAAATGCCAATCAAATGGCAATTAAGACGCTTTTCAATGCAAGTGCTTTTTGACAATTCAAACCTGACATTAATTAAATTGGAGGAAAAAAGATTCCAATATATTTATTACTTTTGGCTCTACGTGTTGAAAGGGAGAATAAACTAAAAAGAAAACTAACCTTTTTAATTTTGAGGCCATATTGCATAGAAAATATTTAGCTTCATTTTTAATTTTAAAATATGATATTTTTAATTAAAAAAAAATATTAGATATAAGAAGTAGTTCTTTTTTCTTTTTTTATGCTCGGCTTTAGCTTTCCTTAAATAATGCTAATAAAAAGTGCCTGTTTTGTAGAAAAAAGATGATAGGTCGGAGAAGACAAAAAGAGAAAGGAAAAGGCAACATTAGAAAACAAATAATAAAACTTATTAGAATTTAAAAATTCATCATATTAATAAAATAATGTTTAGTGTCAATATGAACATGTTGAAGAGTAATTGACATGTACTCCGGATCAAGAGATTCAAATCTTCTTATTCAAAGTTGTGCTTATTGTGTGTTTGATCATACCAACTATCTATAACTAGCAATGTTTATACTACTACATCAAAAACTCTATCAAACACAAAACTCTCGTGCTTAATTTTTTTAGCATCAGAGTGTGTGTAAAAAATTGCATTAGTATCCAATATCATTTTTTCACTAATAAGTTTTAACTATACGTATTTCTCTAGCGTAATTACTCCAACATTATCTTCACCAATCATAATAACGTGCGACTAATTCCACCCCATCAATATATTCAACCAAAATTATGAACAAAATCTATATATTTATATTTGAAATCTTTCTTTTTTTTTTTTTTTTTTTGATACATTTCAATCACTAAAAGAAAAGGATCAACAAACTAAGCAGACAATTAGATGGACTAAACTGTTATACCGCTAGCAAACCCATTACACAATAACCATTCTAAACCCAGACTAGCAACCAGTTCTGCTCCCCCTACCTTATTTTCACCTCAAGTCAGCCTCATCCTCGCACTCTAGGCCTGAAAGATCACAATCCAATTACAGCAAATCAGCACAGGAAAATAAAACACATTTACTCACTCCACACACCAAAATATCCTGACTAAACATCCCAACCTGCAACCTGATAAATCTCAAGCAAAACCTAGAGCTATATAATTAATATAGATGGTAGGAACTTTGAAGCTGAAAATTATCACAATCAAGTCCGTGCGCTCCAAATGTTAAGACTTATGCCTGAGAGAAAAGCTAAAGCATGCTAACAAATTCAGAGACAGATCAAGATAACTCCACGAAACCTCCAATTTGATGAGATGAATGAATATGGATTAGGTTTATGACTAGAAAAAGGAAGAGAAAAAGAAATATAAAGAACTAAAATTAATATATGAACTCCAAGACAAGAGATGAAGAGAAGGGATAATAAAGTTTAAGAATGGAAATAAATCTATCAACTTTGGGTGGTGGATCTAAGAATCTCTTCCCCATACCCAATGCCCTATTGATTGCATACATGTTTATAAAATCTATAAAATGTCTTGGAACTAACTTTCACCCCATTAAAAAAAGGAAAAAAGAAAAAAAAAATTGTTGGATTGGATACATACCTTGACAAGTAAAAATTAGTTGCTTTATAAAACTTGATAGGAAATGTTTTAAGAGATCAAAATAGGTAAAATAACCCGAGATAGAAAAGGGAAGAAAACACCATAATATGCCAGAGAAAACCCTTTGCTTCTATATATTTGCTTGAGAATACTACGACCATGTATAGAAGTCTGGGGAGAAAAACTCTTGCAAAAAAATCAAGGAAAAAAACTCTCGCTCGCACTCTCTTTGGAATCTTCTTCTTCTTCGATTCTTCTCCATTCTGTCCTAACCTCCACATGCTTAACAGAAGGAATGAAACAACCCTAAAATACACGGGCTGAAGAAAAACAGAATAATGGGCCTAAAACACAATGGACCAAAACATAAAACTTTACAAGAGAAAACTAATGGGCTGCCTTAACAACATGTTTGAGTTGGAATTGCGACCAAAGTCTCCAACTCCCAGATGGGTTAGACAAGAGTAGAACGAAGGTATACAAACAGTGACGACTATCTCAACTAATTTAAGGTCTTTTAGTTAGTAAAAATATTACACCTTTATATCGAAGTGGATCTTTGCCCTAATAGTTGGATTCACAAATTGAGTTTATTTGTTGCTACAAATTGGTAATCACAAGAGCTATATAAATCCAAGTTTGAGAAACTTGATGTATACTTGTTTTTCTTTTTTCTTTTTTTTTCCTTTGTTTTCTTTAAATTATTGTGACTTGATAAAATAAAGAAAAGCTATATGAACTGAGTTTTTGCAACTCAATCCAAACACAATCAACAAAATTATCATTTTAGTCATTGCGGTATGTTTGATTTTAGTTTTGTCTTTATTGTTGGATTGAATCCCTCAAAGCATTTTTTTTTAAATGACTCTCAAAGCATATCTATGAATAAAGTAAATGTTGATCACTAATTTTCCTAGATAGCATGTTTTCTTTTGACATAAATTCATTACCTCTCTCTACCACAACTAAAGAAAACGTGTCGTGTGCAAAGAAAATATGTCAATACGATTGCCAGTTTTTGGTGATACTAAGATATTTTGTAAGATTAAATAAAATCACACGGAGAGCAAATTGAAATCAAACACAAACTATATAAACTAAGTTTGAGAAACGTTTTTTTAATAGTTTTGAAAAATTCTCTTTGTAATGAAAAAAAACAATTGACTGTATGAATGAGAAGGAAATTTGTATTTTACATTTGGGTGTGTGGTGAAAGAAAAGTTTTGAAAAGGGGGGAGTCTGCAAGTTGTGGGAATGAGTTTCCAGGCAAAATAGTTGGGAGTATTCAGTGATTAGGATTTCTTGGACATCCCCACAATTTTTGTATTTACAATATTGCCTCTATTTAATTAATATGTAGGTTTGCATATTCACATATTTTAACCTTTTTCTTAATTAAAAAACAAAGATCTTTCTTATCTTCTTCGATTTGCTACCTAAACAGCTTTTACATTCCCAAAACAATTATTAAATAATCATACAACTATTAAATTTTTGGTCAATGACTCTTTACACCTTTTCGCTCCTACATTTTAATTTCGGTAAAATACAATTTAGACCAAAAAAAAAAACTCTGTTTTTATTTGGTATTAAGTAAGAATTAAAATATCGATGTCGACGAAATGTTAAGGACTTAATTTTATAGAAATGTCGATGGAAATATCGACAAAATGTCGACGTCGATGGATATTTCTGGAAGAATATTTAAAATAAAAAATTCAAAAAAATATTTAAATTGACTAATAAATGTTTTACATTTTAAAAATAAGTTTAAATACTTATTATAAATATTGTCTCTACATTAGTTACATTTTGTTATTGTTTTGTTTATATTTTATCAATTTCTTTACGATATAATGGAAATGTCGAATTACCCCGCATGTCGATGTCAAATCCATGGACATGTGGAAATATCGATGGAAATGTCGACATGCCGATGGAAATTTAATACATTGGTTTTAAGTTTTCAAAACTAATCTTTTTTTTTATCCTTGGGAGTTAAATATATTTGATCATTGGAGTTTGAATTTGATTTTTAATTGATATTTGGAGTTTCTAATTGATCCTTGAGTATAAAAGAAAACAAAATAAATTAAAACTCAACTAAAAAATATATCAACAAAGTCTAGTTAGTATATTTTAATTGTCACATCATTATCTCGTTAGGTCAATTAATGGTCAACTCCATTTAAAGACTAATTAGAAACCAATTTCAAATTTTAGAAATCGAATTCAGACATGAGAAACCAAACATATCACTTTTAAAACCTCGTACCAAATAAAAACTAAATACAAATCTCAAAAGACCAAGTACCCATTAGCTTTGAAAGCTCAAAGACCAAATATAAACTTAAGTTTAAAGTGATAAAAAAAAAAAAATTAAATACCAAGAACCAAAATCGTATTTTAATATCTTTGAATATCCTTAAAAAAAATATTAATATATTTGAATTAACCAATTTACTTTCAAATATTTGGTTGAATAATAATAGATTTGCTCAATCCGTTGAATATGCAGTTCAATTGTGCACAGAAGCTTGTAGATATTCTTATATGATTCGTAGATTTATAGTTTAATAAACATTAATAGGAATAGAGAGTAGGTTTTATAAGCATAAGTTTATATAATATGGATTTATGTAACATGTTAACATAACAAATTTATACAAGTTACACAAATCTAATATCTCAATCAAACAACTTCTTAGTACTATTTTTGGTATTATTTTAAAAACATTTCTCCATTTCCAAGCAACCGATACCTTCCAGTCTGAAACATAGTTACTCAGACATAAAATATTTACTGAATTCTTCTAAAAAAAAAAAAAAAAAAAAAAAAAAAACTGTTTTGGAAACAGTCTCGCAATCAGCAACGATTTTCTTATTTCAGAACTCCTAAAAGATCTTTTAATCTAATTTTCATCAATGCCCCTCAAGTCCAAGTTTTTACTTTCTCAGACCTTCCATCTATAATTGGAGTTGATGAACAACAATTAGAAAAGCACATCCTAATCGAGTTAGATGAATAACAAGAGATAAGAATGTTAAAAATAATAAACTTGAGGTAGGAAGTGAATTATACATAGAAAGCATCAATACCTCCTTCCACACATCATCTGAAAGCAAAAAAAGTTCAATCCCGAGCTCCTCTAACACACTGGATATCAAACTGCAATCAGTTCGTTGAGGACTCGAGGGGCTTAGGACGGCGGGATTTCATCGGTTCACGAAACCGTTGACATACCCTTGTTGGTCTTACCTACTTGATATATTGAGACATCCACTTGAAACCGTCACCATAACCCATTTTGCGAACGATACTGCACATGAATACCTCTAATGGACGTACATTCGAATCAGCCATACTTACTTTTCCCTTGCCTGTGGTGAAGTTGGTCAAGCCGAGGTGGTAGCGCAATTCGTCCTCTGAGGCAGCATATGGAATGTCAATCTTGTTGCCCAATATAAGGAATGGCACGTTAGCAAGAGCCTCATCAGAGAGAAGAGCATCAAGTTCCTTTTTGGATTCTGCAAACCTCTCTTTGTCAAAGGCATCAACCAGGTACACGACAGCATCTACCTGTGATATCAATTTTCATTTAAAATTAGAAGCTATGTCTAAGCACCACTATTGCAGAAAGTTGGAAATATATTTTTTGATAAGCAGAAAGTTGGAAATATATACAAAAACCATCCAGCATAATCCATGTAGGACAGAACTACATTTCAGAACACAAACTGCGGAAAATCAAACACTACACAGGCAACAAAACCGACACTGCAAAATGCTCTCTTGCTTCAGAAGAACAGAAAATCAACCAGACTGACAGCTTGAAGAACTTAGCACACTTTCTTCCAAAGGTGTTGTACTAATTGAAGAACTTAGCAAAATTTCTTCCAAAGGTGCTGTACTAAGGATACATTGTTATAATCCATTCAGCAGAAGAGTTCAGAATATTATGTATAAATTCTTTAGAATGCTTACACTAAACTATGACAATTGTTACTTGAGTTACTTCATTGTAATTACTACAACATGTGTATTCTTTTATGGGCCAATGGCAAATAAGCAATTTTATTTTTTTGATATCTGATAGTGTTCGGGTCAGCTTGCGCGCACTTCGACTAATCTAGCGGGACAACCACCTGATCTTACTACATTTGGTTGTCAGAAAACATGTAGGATATTAAATCCTAGGTAGGTGGCCATCATGGATTGAATCCATTCCTAAGCCCTTTATTTTTTCCTTGATGGTTCAGATAAGCAAATTTTCAACAAGAGACCATTACAAATTTTCTATTGAAGCTATCACACAACAAGAAGTAAGATAAACAAAAGATAGAAAATCACCAAAACTGAGCGACATATGCAGCTCAAGAAGAAATCCGATCTCTTACAAGGAAAAGAAAATAACAAAAGTAACTAATGTCATTGTTCTTTCAACTTGAACCTGACAAATACCCAAACTCATGGAAGACTAAAACTTAAAAGGACCCGAGACCCAGGTCGCATCAATGGAAGAAGGGTGTAGGGACATAATTGCAAGCACAATAGATGGAAACCCAACAAGTTCAGGATACAGTACAAAATATCTCCTACCATATATCAGCTAGCAGAATTGGCCAAGAAATAAAGAAACATCGGCCGCTTAATCATGAAAAATATAACAATTCTTAAGCTCATGAAGATTTCCGGTTATCAGTAGGAAATCAAACACAACAGTAATGTGAAAACATATAACAATTGGTAAAGTGCTCCTCAACAGAGCCAAGTGCCCAAGAAATTCACCAGAAATCAGAGAAAACAAACGAAAATGGAATACAATAAGCTTGACTTCAGAAGAACTGCGTTTTATTACCTTAGCATAGTAATCCTTCCAGACTCTGCGAGCAATTTGATGCCCACCCAAATCAAAGGCCTTGAATTTGATTTTCCCAATACTCAACTCCTCAGACGTCGGGTACTGGGTAGGCTGGTGCTGAACAAGCCTCTAGTAGAACAAAAACAAACCAAAAGAGCAACCAAACAAACAAAGAACAATAACCAAGCCACACGATGAGAAACAAATAAAAATCTACAGGCATCCAGTCAAATCGATTAAGAAAACAAAACATATCGGTTTCCCCGAAATTGCAAAAACCGAAATCGAACAACAGAGAGGGGAGAAGAAATCAAACCTCGTCCTTCAACATGTGGAGGAGGGTGGTTTTTCCGGCATTATCGAGGCCGAGAAAGAGGATCTTGGCCTCCTTCTGCCAGAGACCGAGGGAGGCCAAGACGCCATAGAACCAGTCAATGAGGAACATTGGTGGAGGCGGTTGAGAGCAGATCGGAGGGGAACTGGACGGGATCTAGGTCGCCGATTGAAGAATCTGAAAGCTTGTGGCGTCGGATCCGCAGAGAATTGGGAATTTGGATGGAGAAGATGAGAATACGAAAGGGATCGAAAATACAGCTTTTTGTTGGGTGTGAACTCACTGTAATGTAAAATTACGACAGCTCTCATTTGTGAATTTCGGATTCATTTTCAAAATTATTTTTATTTTTAAGGTTAAATTATTAAAAATACCTCTAAATGATGAGGTTGGTTTCAATTATATCCCCAACTTTTGAAAGTTCCATTTTAGCCCCTAAAGAGCTTGATTCTTTCTTTTTTTTTGTTTAGAGTACATCAGGAGTAGGGGATTCGAACCTCTGTCCTCTTGGTCAAGGTACATGTCAATTACCGCTGAGCTATGCTCGTTTTGGCAAAAATTTGAGTAGTTAAATAAACAGTAAACTGCATGTATGCAAGATCGAATCTCCAAGGCAAGCGCTCAACCACTGAGCCAGGTGGTTGTTTGATAATTAGGTAGTTAAATAAACAGTAAATTGCGTATATGCATAATCGAACTCCCAAATGTTGATGTAATAAAAAAAAGGTTTAAATCTCATTTTAGTCCCTGAACTTTTAAATTTGTTCTATTTAAGTCCTTCAACTTTCAAAACGTTCATTTTGGTCCTTGAACTTTCACATTTGTTTTATTCTAGTCCCTGAACTTTCAAAATATCTATTTTAGTCCTTATACTTTTAAAAAATAATCATTATGGTCCTTGTTATGTTACTTATATACTTCAAATTTGCTTTCCCTAATGTGTCTCTAATTTATTTGACTTGAAATCATGCTCATATTAACAATCTAATACACATACTCAAAGCTATGTCATTAATTTGTTAAAATTGAAATAAAAGTAAGGATTAAAATAATCATTTTTTGAAAGTTTAGGGATTAAAATATACATTTTAAAAGTTTAGGGACCAATATGGAACAAACTTGAAAGTTCAGGGACTAAACTAAACATTTTGAAAGTTGAAGGACCAAAATAGAATAATCTTTAAAGTTTAGGGACCAAAATAGGATTTAAACCTAAAAAAAATGATGTACTCAAAACAGTAAACTTTTGAAAGTTCCATTTTAGCCCCTAAAGAACTTGTTTCAAAGCAACATTTGAAGACATTTTTCATTATATTGACAAAAAATTATGTGATTGCATATGTTTTTTTTTTTTCCACGTATGTGTTCAAATTTATTCACATAAGCAATAATACATATGCAAACACGTAATTTTTCATACATGAATTTAACGAAAAAAAGCCTTCAAAGGTTATTTTGAAACAAACTTCAAATTTCAAGGATTAAAATGAAACTTTTGAAAGTTTGGGGGTATAATTGAAACCAACCTCATAGTTCATGGGTATTTTTTATAATTTAACCAATTTATAGTGTTGCAATTCATACTAAGTCTAAGTTTTTTTTTTTTTTTTTTTTTTTTTTTTTTTTTTTTTTTTTTTTTAAAATATGTGGGGTGGGGTTTCGAATCTCTTACTTCTACTTGTTTTTATGCTTGTTAAATTTGGAACACAGGTTCGATGACTTTTGTAAAATTATGTGTTTAAGACTCCAAAAAGTTGAAAATTATACACAAATGGACCATGTAATTTGAGTTCAAAATTAACCTAAATACATATACTAGACTTCTAGTCCATAATGTTTTGGTATTTTCTTTTTTCATATTAGTTTATTTTGTTTAAGAATTTTCAATTTAGTCCTTTATATTTTAACATTTATCTATTTAGATTCTCACCATTGGTAAATGCAAAAATTGATTGATGTCGAATTGCATAATACATAGAAATTTAGAAGAGGAAAAAGTCATCTAGGAGAAAAAGGTTCTAATTCCTCCATCAAATTTCTTAGAAATTGGTAAATTTCTATTTTTCTTCTCTAAAATGACTTTTTTTCTTCTATATATTTATGTTAGCCTAAAAATTAATATTTTCCCAACAAAATGCTTTATATTAATATAGCCCATGACATATTATTACAAGAACGTTAACTTGCCACTTGTTTATGCTTGGTTTCAATTTTAACCATCACCTTTTAATTTAATCAAATCCTTTGACTCTTATTTTAATCCAATTAAAACTTGAACTAGTATAATAGAATTATCCTAAAAAAATTTATACTAGAATTAATATTTTATTTAAAACTAAATTAGAAACTTGTACTACTTTTCAAAAAAAGAAAAAAAAAAACTTGTACTACTTTTTCATGTGTAGGGTTTAAATTGAATGGCTTGTTGACAATTAGAATTAACGATGACCAAATTTTACTTTATTTCGTATTGTTGTGTGATAGCTAAAAATTAGGGTAAAATACCTTTTTGGTCCCTCATGTTTCGGGTCCGTTTCCAATACGTCCCTGGGTTTCAAAATTGAACAATCAAGTCCCCACTGTTTAAGAAATGCTTCTATTGAGTCCCTAGACCGTTAACTTTTTTAACGGTGCTGACGTGGCGTAACGGTGATGATGTGGCATTATTAAAAATATTAAAATATTATTTTTTAAATTAAAATAATAATAAATTAAAATTAAATAATAAATGATTAAAAAAATAATTAAAAAGAAAAAAAAAGGAAAAAGAAATCTCTTCCTTCTCTTTCTCCCCCACGAAACCACCCTCTCTCTCTTCCTTTTCTTTCCCTTCTTTCTCTTTCTCCTTCCTCTCTCTCTTTCTCCTTACCTTCTCCGGTTGCCGTCGCCGCTACCGCCGCCGCCACGCAGCCCACGCCGCCGCTACCGCCAGCCTCTGTCCCATCTCCGTCCCCAAACCCTCATTCTCTCTCCTCGAACCCAAACCCTCATTCTTTCTCCTTCTTTAGCCGCCGCTTTGCTCGCCGTTGCCTCCGCCGTCTCTTGTCGTCGCCGTCGCCGTCGCCGCTGGGGTGGGTGGGTTTTGAAGCTTAATAAGAAGAAGAAGAAATGGGGGTGGATTTGAGGAGGAGGATAAGAAGAATAAAAGAAAAATGGGTATTTCTGTGTGGGTTTGGGGTTTTGTTTAAGAAGAAGAAAATGGGTATTTAGGGTGGGTTTGAAGTTTTGTTTAAGAAGAAGAAGAGGTGGGTGGGGGTGGGTTTGGTTTTGAAGGAGAAGAAGAGGAGGGAGGTGGGGTGGGGTGGGGTTGGGTATAGTTTTAAAGAAGAAGAAAAAGAGAAGGAGAAGAGGAAGAAGAAGGATGCGGTGGTGACGAGCTATCGACGGCGACGGCGGCTACGAGCTATCGACTGCTGGCGGCTGCGAGCTTTCAACGGCGACGGCGGCGGTGGGCTACTGCCGGCGAGAAGGGGAAGGGAGGTGATGGGCTTCGAAAATGGAGGGGAAGGAGAGAGAGGGAGAAAGAGGAGAGAGAGAGATTTATTTTTCTTTTAATTATTTTTAATTATTTATTATTTAATTTTAATTATTTATTATTTTAATTTAAAAAATAATATTTTAATTTTGTTAATAATGCCACGTCATCACCGTTACGCCACGTCAGCACCGTTAAAAAAGTTAACGGTCCAGGGACTCAATAGAAGCATTTCTTAAACAGTAGGGACTTGATTGTTCAATTTTGAAACCCAAGGACCTATTAGAAACGGACCCGAAACATGAGGGACCAAAAAGGTATTTTACCCTAAAAATTATGTAATTTTGGAAGGACTCTAGATAATTGAGAAGATGCTTTTTGTAATTTAATGGTTGAATGTGACTCTCCTCAAGTTATTCAAATGATACATGTAAAAATAAATATGATCAAGGAAGCTAATACCTAGACCAAGGACCTAAATATTAAAAAACAGGTAATATTTTTTTGATCTTATAAAATACTAAAATAGTTTTTATGTAAGTGAGAATAGCCGAAGAAAAGGGGAAAGAGCCACCAAGAGCTTAGCTCAACTGACATAAAATTGTACTCATAACCACAAAATTGTACTCATAACCACAAGGTCTATGGTTCGAATCTCCCTCCTCACATATTGTCAAAAAAAAAAAAAAAAAAAAAGAGAAAGAGAAAATTTCAAATTTACCCTTGATCATATCTTTACACTAAACCCTCAAATTCGTAAAAATACAAATCTTATATTAAGATAAAGTGTCGCAATATTTTATTTTCTCACATTCATCTTGGAAGAGCTACAAGTAGATAGATGAGCTAGATACTTGGTACAAAATTAATAGAGCTCAAGGGTGTGTTTGGTTTAACTTTTCAAGTGTTTAATTTTGAAAATAAATCATTTTGAAAAAATTTCTAGTGTTTGGCAACTACTAAAAATGATTTATTAGAAAATGAGATTGATAAATAAACCATTTTGAGAGAAACACTTGAGACCAACTTTTTAAAAAATACTTCTTAATTAAACAATAACTTGTGTATAAAAACATTTGTGAAGAAATGCAACAAAAAAATATGAGTGTTTAAATTTTAAACAATTTTTATACAAAATATTTTTTAAAAAATGCATTCTTGAAAAACATTTATATTAAAATGTATTCCAAACGGACCCTAAAAAACTGACAATGAAGCTAATTTTTATTATTAAAGAGAGTGATAATTAAGATTTGGAAATTTTATTTATTAGTCCATTTTGACATCAATTTTGTAGGATTTAATTTTGTGCATTAATTTGTTAGGGTTAATTTTTGTTACCATGAGTTTGAGAGTTTTTGCATTGTTTTTGTTTTTAATCCTAAAAAAAAAAAGAGTTGTCACTTATTCAAGTGTAGGGTCTAACTATATAAAGTTGAAGTTTAGCATGAAAAAAATAACTCAAGATGAAGGGGTAAAAAATATTTTAGAGGGGAAAATCTATAAATTTTAAATTAAAAACTAAAATAAAATAAACATGAAAGTTAAAACGCTAAAAACAGATTATAATTTTTACAATATTAAAAAAAATAATTTAAAGGTAATTTCAATAATATCTCCTCTAGAAGGCTAGATGATTGAACAACACTAGGGTCCCAATCATAATCTCATCCAATTTGCACTTTTTGGTCACTCATTTTAATCTAATTTATGCTTTTGGTAATATCAACATCATCTTTAAATATTATATTCTCAATTTATAGTTTATAGTTTACATATTATTAATCAAAATACAAATAAAAAGTTGAATTTTTGCGCAAGAAAAAGGGTTATATAGAATAAAGTGATAATCAAACACAAATTATAATAACTAAAGTGATAATCTTTTTTTTTTTAAAAAAAAGTTGCTAAAATGATAACTCAGCCTTGCTATTATTATTATTTTTTTTAAAAAAAGAAAACTATCTACAAAATTTTTAAATAAAGAAGCTACCAGCTCAAAAACTCCTTAAAATTTCTATAATATGTTGAAATTGCAATAATGCAAAAGGTTGCAGCAGACATTTATGAAGTAAAAGCCAGGAAAAAAAAAAAAAAAAGAAAAACACAAAAACAAAAGCCGAGGTGATGGCGATGTCGTTTTAAGGTCCAAATTTGATTGCTTTTGGAGCAAGTTGAAGACGCAACTCAATTGTTTATTGTCGTTGTCTATTCTGATCAATTAAATAGACTTTGTTCTTCTCAAAAATAAAATAAAATAAAATAAAATAAATAGACTTTGTTTAAATAATTGAATTATCCCTTCATAAAATATATTCAATGTCCAATTAGATAATTTTTTTTAACAATTTAATCCATTTTCATTGGTTCCACCAGTTCTTTTATTTTCATTAATGAGTTTTTTCATTTGGCTAAATTATAGAAAATACCCCTGAACTATGGAATTTGTTTAAAAAATGCCCCTGAACTTTGAAAAGTTTCAAAAATACCCCTGAACTTTGAAAAATGTTTTAAAAATATTCTTGCCGAGAAAACCATTAAAATTTCAGTTTCAAAACTACCCTTGAACTTTAAAAAAAAAATTCAAAAATACCCTTATTGAAAAATACTTCTTCTTTTTTCCTCCTTTCACCATAAATTCTAACGGTTTTCATCAAAAAATTTACGGCAAGGGTATTTTTGAAACATTTTTCAAAGTTTAGGAGTATTTTTTAAACATTTTTCAAAGTTTAGGGGTATTTTTGAAGCTTTTCAAAGTTCAGAAGCATTTTTTAAACAAACCTCATAGTTCAGGAGTATTTTTTTTATAATTTAGTCTTTTTGTTTTGATTATTAGACTTTACATGTCTTCGAACCAACCAAATGAAGTAGAAATCCAAATTATTAACTTATTAAATAAAGTTACTTTAATCTTAACTAGTTAAAACTATATTCAAAATAGTTTCTTTTTAAACTCAATTTTCAAAAGCCAATATTTTTTTTTTTCAAAGTTCTAATTGACCTAAAAGCTAATTTCAATAATTTGAGAAATAAATTGAAGCCTTCCTTCTTCATCTAATTCCTTGAAACTTCGACATGACACCAAACTTTCATTAATCTATATTATATAATAATACATCTTAATTAAGGTTTTCCTAAGCTAAGGATGCTTCACAATAACCACTGGACATTTCGCATATTTGGCACAGTGGTCACTCACACTCCCAAGCAATGCCCTACAAACACAAATAAAACAAAAACTCCATAAATCATAATTAATTAGTGAATGTTTAAGCAATTTGAAGATAACTCAACTCAACAGGCACCAAATATACGAGCGCTCAAGTACAAACCTCCATTTCATATTTGATATCCACCAACCAAAGTTTTTGAAAAGTAGAAAAGAGAAAGGGAGACCGGAAGATATTTCTTTTTCCTTTATTTTTCAGAAGAAAAGCTGTCAAATTTTAATGATTGTCAATAAGAATTATTTTCGCTCATGTAGCGTTCGTCTTAGCCGATCTTTGTTTATTTAATTTCTAAAAATGTTCTCAAATCCAAACAGGTTTTGAAAACTAAGTCCCGTTTGATAACAATTTTTTTTTTTTTTTTTTTTAAATTATGCTTTGTTTTCTTCCAATTTCCTTTGGAATGGTTTTATCTTTGTCAATAAAACATTTAAATTTTTAGCCAAATTTTAAAAACAAAAATAATTTTTTTAAACTACATTTTTTTTTTTTGTAGATATCGGAACAAAAAAACTTAGATATGGAAGTGGTGTTTATAGACTTAATTTTCACAAAAACCAAAAATCAAATGGTTTAACCGAGCCTAAAAAACTTTTTTTTTTTTAATTTGACTGAAAATTCAATTATTTATTGGGTAAAGAAATTATAAAGAAGAGAAACCAACATAAATTTCAAAAACAAAAAACTGAAAGGAAAAAACTTGGCTGCACATTGGTACGTAGGAATCTCCCACCATTAAAATGTTGACAATTAGGAGAGATAAAAAGATTTTCTCATTTTCTCCCTTCGTCTTTTTTAATCGTCAAGATTTTAATGGGTATATATGAAGATTGGTATACAGCCAAGTTTTGTTCAAAGCGAAATCACTTTAAAACGAAAAATAAAATAAAATTGAACATCCATCCATCTCCATTGGAAGTAGAAGATTTCTCTTGAGTATTTTTAAAGTTTGGAAATCAAAATGGAGTTCGGAAAGTTGTTTCAAAACGAAATTTAAACCAAAATTTCTAACGCACCTCTGAAAGAAGCCATAACCATGGCATCCCATTACCAAGGTATCAGCTCCAAGCTTCTCCACTGTGCGACATATCACGTTCTTCGCATCTCCCGTCCCCACCACTCTCTCCAATTTTACCTGCACCAAGTGTTCGACAAAATGCCGCTGACAAAATTAACACATACTCAAGAGAAACAGATCACAAATCACAAGAGAAACAGATCAGAGATGGTTGATCGATTACGTTGGTGCTGAATTTCTCATAAACCGCCTCAGCTCTCTTCATCACCGCACTAACCAAATCCCTGCCGTGCTTTTCCATCGCCGAAATCACATCGCTCGAGAACACATAGCCTAATACAATACACAAACAAACAAACAAACGAATCGGCAAAACTCAAACTCGAAATCGCGATCTCCGATGCCTGAATTGAAAATTTCTTGCGAGGATCGAAGATTTTACCAGGCGCATCGAAGGAGGAGATCGAGATGGCCGGCGGCGGCTTGACGTAGAGGAGGACCAGAGTGTTTTTGGTGTCTTGAGAAGTGAGATTTGAGAGGCACCAATTCAAGGCGAACATGCTCTCCTCGCTCTCGTCCACTGCAACGACGATCCTCCGCCCGCTAGTCTTCAACGATTTCGCCCCTTCCATTGTCTGTCTTCTTCGCTCGATTTTTTTGCTTCTGTTACTGTAATTTGTTGAGATTTTGGAGCCTTGATGAGTTTATAAAATGGCGTCGAGAAATTTATTGGCCTCAGGATCTGGATGAGACAGCGGAATCGATTTTTGTTTAGGGCTCAATGTATAATTTTATTGAATCCATTCAAATTGAATGATGAATATGGATGTCAATGATATTACTTATCCGAGTCGAAAAGGATTGTTGATTAAAACAAAGAATTAAAGAAAAAGTATTTAAATTGGGGAGTGAAATTATCGACTGAGTTTGACATTTAGCTCATTAAATATCTAAGTCGCCGATTCTCGAACGACCCAATATAGCCTAGAGACTAGAAAGGATGCCACGAGAGCCATGGGGTTGAGACCCCCACGATCATAAGCCCTCATGGCCGACCCCTATGGGGATCGACCATGGTCTTAGGGTTGGTCATGACTTTGGAGGCCAACCCTAAACAGCAAAGGTCGAACCTTCAAAGTCGGTCCAAGATCTGGACAAGTCTCGATCAGTAATGGACATCGAACCCGAGAGGGTTGAGACCATAGATTAGAAGTATAAAAGTTTGAACATCCATAGGTCCTACGAGACGAGAATCAACATAGCTAGACATTGGCCACAACCAAGAGGTCCAACGATGGTTACCAATCTGTAACCATGCAATTAAAGAGGCTAAGATTCTCAGTCGAGTTGATACAACCGTTTCACTGTCCTACCAAAAATGCACTACAAATATAAAGTATGGAAATGAGATGAGGTTCATCCAAAATACTCACATATTACTCATTTTCTCTACAATCTAAGCTTTCAGATTACTCACAAATTCAATTCTAATTTGAGCATCGAAGTGTGTATGACTTAGCATCGCACCAGTGTTTAAATTTCTTTCTTATTGGACACTCATTCAATTCCCCTACCAATACAAATTCACCGTTGATTCTTGAACCAAATCTCGGTATCAACATACATAATTAAGTAGGAAATTTTCAACTTGAGTATAGTTCTTTCTTTGTTCTATTTGTTCAACATGTGATGTAAGAGAATTTGAATCTTTGACCTCTCGGTCGAAAACATATACTTTGCACTAGTTGAAGTATACTTAGGTTGGCAATTAGAGTATAGTTCAATTGATCATGACATTATCTAAGCATAGTTAAAAACATTATAACTTCAACTAAAAAGATTGAATCTTCTCCTGTACATATTGTTGAACTAAAAAATAAAAAATAGAATAATTATGACATCGCGCAACATAGCTTAATAGTTAAGAACTTAAGACATACATCGAGGCTGTAGGTTCATATATATATATATATATCTCGTAATATAAGTTAAAATTGGAAGAAAAAAAAGCCCTAAACTTGTTAGGTTAGGTCGTTGTACCAATTTGGACCCTAAAGTTAAAAAGTGTTGCAATTTTTTACCTTCAATTCCCTTTCTATTAATTCACCTACTAATTTGAATAAAAAAAAAATGTTAAAATCTTCATACTCATTAATTAATTTCAATAAAATAAAGCTTTGCACAGAAATAAGTTTATAACCGATAAACAAATTAACCATGGAATAACTTTGTCAAATTCATAAATTCAAAAAAAGAAAAAGAAAAAAAGTCTAGCTCTAACGTTGTTTTCTCTAAAATTGTATCAATTTCCTATCATACACATGGTTTATAATTCATCAAATGCATAATAGAATTTTTTTAAAAGGATATTTGGAGCAAGAATTTATTAGAAAGGTTAAAATTACAACATTTTTCTAAATTTAAAGTGCAATTTGATGAGATTGAAAATTTAGAGTGAAAAAATTTTGAAAATTGAAAAAAAAAAAAAAAATCTATAAAGGATTTAAAATATCTTAAAACCCCAATGATGTGTGTGTATATGGCGTCAAAAAGTAATTTCTTGGCCTCAAGATCTGGATGAGACAGCGGAATTGATTTTTTTTTTTTTTTTTTTTTTTTTTTTTTTTTTTGAGTATATCAACAATTGGGGGTGGGGGATTCGAACCTCTGACCTCTTGGTCGAGGGTACATGCCAATTACCGCTGAGCTAAACTCGCTTTGGCCAGCGGAATTGATTTTTGTTTAGAGCTAAATATATAATTTTATGAATCCATTAAGTGCATGTTTGGGAGTGATTTTGAAATGGCTAAAATCACTTTTATCTTATTCGAAATCATCTCGAAACATACCTTTAATTATTCAAAATCAATTTCATGTTTAATTTTACACTTTTAAAGGTCATTTTCATATCATCAAAATTGATTTTGAATTATTAAAAGCATATTTCGGAGTGATTTTAAATTTGACAGAAGTGATTTTAATCATTTCAAAATCACTCCCAAACATGCACTAAATGATGAATCTATCGATTTAATATGATTTTGACCTTAATAACTTGTCCCAATCGAAAAGGTTTGTTGATCTACATTTTTTTTTTTTTTTTTGAAACTTGATGTACAAAAAGTTAAATTACAAATTTGATGGTTATGTCTTAAATGTTTCGATTATATATTCTTAATGTTGGAACTTTTGTTTTAGAAAATATAGGTTGTTAACATCATTATTATATGTTGATGTAATAACTTGTTAATTAGGGTCCCGTTTCATAATCATTTCGTTTTTTGTTTTTTAAAATTAAGCTTATAAACACTACTTTCCCCCACAATTTTTCTTTGTTTTATTATCTACAACCTTCCTATGTTTTCAAAAACAAGTCAAATTTTGAAAAAAAAAAAAAATAGTTTTCAAAAACTTGTTTTTGTTTTTGGAATTTGGTTAAGAATTCAAGTGTCTACTTGACAAAAATGAAAATCATGATAAGGAAATTGAGAGAAAACAAACATAATTTTCAAAAACCAAAAAACAAATGGTTATGAAATGAGGCCTTATTAACAAATGATTTTTTGACTTTATATGGTGTAAAAGAAACGTATGTTAGAAGGAAAAAAATAGTTGATGGATTTTTTAAAAAAAATGAATTATATCTAACTTAAAATAATGCACTCTTTTATTATTATTGCACATCCTACTGAATTATCATTTGTTAGTCTGATAGACGTGTCATATAAGATAACAAGGACGTATCATTATATTATTGAAAGTTCAAGGTGCTTTTAGAAAACTTTTTTTTATGTGGCTTAAGCAAGTATAGTTCAACGTTTTTTATGAGTTAAACAACATTTGGGAGTGGAAGGTTCGAATCTTTGACTACAAGGTCAAGAGTACATGCTAATTAATAGAACAAGTGGGTATTACTGAAGTATTGATTTATTTATTATTACTATTTATGTTTTTTTATAACATGTAGGGAGTGGAGGGATTTGAACCGCTTTTGATCATTGGTACAAGCTTTATATCAATTGAGCTATGTGTTGACTATTTATTATTACTATTGTTTTATAGCCTCCTTTAACAATCATATATAATATGTGTAGTTGAAGTTTTTTTTTTAAAAAAAAAAAATCTATAAAGAAGTGAAAATGTTTTAAATTATGAAACTATGTGGAAGAAAACAAAAAGAAAAAGGTGGAATTTCCCTCCAAAGGAAAACAGTTGGCTCTGACGGTAAGGAGGACGAAGGAAAAAAAAGTAATTAAAAGAAAAAAAAAAAAGAAAGAACAGTTGGCTCCTCATGTTTTGATCTTCATATATACAAGCCAAAATATATATGTATATAGTTTAGTGACTTTCCTCTAATAATAGTTTAGTGGATAAGTAATCAATAACGTTCCAAAAATTGATAATTCGATCTTCATTTCCACAATTATTGAACTAAAATAATAATAATAAAACAACTACTTTTTTACAACCAAATAATTGTTGAAACATAACTATTTAATACTCAAATCTAGCTCCAAAATCAAGTGGGTAAAAATTGTACAAACTTAACAATAAAATATTCATGAAGAAGTATCCAACCCCAATAGTCATCGATTAGTTAAAATATATACATCAAGATCATATGTTTAAGTCTTCGTCCTCAACTAAACAAAAAATGCAAAAATCACTAATATAAAATATATAAATTCAAATTAGATGAGATTTAAACCTTTTTTTTATTTTTTATTTATTCATAGGAGTTTATTATTATCTTGGCAAATCAAACAATATTAAAGTTTTTTTTACCATGTGTAGAGGTGGGGGACTGAACCTCTAACCCCTTGATCAGACTCAAAAAAAAAAAAAAAAAAAACCTCGATCAGGATATAAACAAAAAAAAGCAAAAATCACCAATCTAAATTATATCAAAACCAAAACCCTATGTCACTTATTCGTAGAAGTTTATTATTATCTTAGTAAATCAAACAATATTAAAGTTTTTTTTTTACAATATGTAGAGGTGGGAGATTGAACCTCTGCCTCTTGATCAGGATATAAGTTTTATGCTAGTTGAGTCATGCTCTTATTGACACAATATTAAAGTTTTTTTCTTTTTGTTTTTTTTACATGTTAGGATAGGAGATTGAATCTCTGACCACTTGGTCGAGATACAAACTTTATGCCAGTTGATTCATGTTCTTGTTGGCAGCACAATATTGAAGTTTTTTTTTTTTTTTTTTTTTTTTTTTTTTTTTTTTTTTTTTTTGACAACATGTAGGAAGATTGAACCTCTAACTTCTTGGTTGAAGTACAATTTTCATGCTAATTGAATTATGCTCTTGTTGGCCGACAAAATATTGAAGTTGATTCAAAATTTTACTAATTAGATATTAATATCACCAATTAGTTCAAGAAATTAATAGTTACTTATTGAACTAAATACAATTCTTTCTCCTACTTAATATTTATTTGTAAAACTAACAAAATTAAACACGCTTTAATGTATAAAATTTATATCTCTTGAAAAAAAAAAACATATATATTTTACGTCATGGATGAGGCGAATGAAACGTCATAATCAAATAAATTAGATAAAAATGAGTGACCAAAATGTGCAAATTGGATGAGATTATGAATGGGACACTTGTGCTATAAATTCCTTGAAGCCTGAAGAGGAGATATTATTGTAGAGAATAAGATGAAATTTTAATTATAATCTTAAAATCAATAAATAAATTTTCAATAATTTATTGTATAAAAACTAGGAAAAAAAATAATTTTTACCCTTAAATTTGTCAAAGTCAATTTTCACCTTAACTTCCATTTATCAAATTGAACTCTAAACTTAGAAAGTGTTGTAATTTTCACTAATTCACATCTAATTTTAACAAAAATCCATGTAAAAGTCCCCATAAACTCACTAATTTCAATAAAATCAAGAAGCTTGAATAATACTCAAATTAATCATTGAATAATTTTATCAAAATTCTATTTATTTTATACTATATATATGTGTGTGTTTTATAATTCATTGAATGCATATCTGATAATATTTTTTAAACAAATTTTCAAACAAAAACTGATTATAGGGAAAAAAAATTGCAACTCAATTTAAAGTTTAATGTTAAGATACAATATTTATCTAAGTTTGATGTGTAATAGAATGAAATTGATACAACTTGATAAGTTTAGGGGTAAATTTTGATTTTTTCTCCTAAAAATTAAAATTTTGTTTATAACAAAATTTCAGGGAGCATAAATGATATATATATTTTTGGTTTTAAAATCTCATTTTGAACTTAAAAACAATCATTTTGGTTATTGCTATTATTATGTTCTCAATTGTTTGGTATTTGAATAATGTGACTTAGAATATGTGCATTAATGTGTTGACGTGGACATATAAAGAAGCTACACTAAAGACCAATACAAGTAATTAGGTAAGCAAATATCGAAGACTAAAATTGTTAATTTTTTTTTTATGTTAAAGTACTAAACTAAAAGAATTGTGTTTTATTAATTCAACAACTAAAAAGATATTATGAAAATTGATGAACCAAGGATGTTATATTTTTCCAAAAAAAAGGAGATTTTGATCTTCTTTTTTTCCTTTCAATTTGCCTTTTTCTATTCAACTTTTGTCAGCATGTAAAAATAAAATTCAGTTCCAATACTATTTGCATAAGCTTCTATTTTCTTGACTTTTTTTGGTATTTGTTTACATCAAAATTAAATTTAAAAAAAAAATTGTTGGCGCAGCCACTTTTGAAAGGGGAAAAAAAATTAAAAATATATCGTAGTCTTTAATTATGATAAAGAAATGGTTTGAGGATATTTCCAATCGATTGTGAAATAAATATCTAATATTCCCTTTGACAATGTTTTTTTCCCCTTTTCTAATATCTTCGAGAAAATATCCAAGTTTCAAAAGACAAAACAAATTTTTAGAACTTTTATTAATATATATGTATGTATATATATATATATATGTAAGAAAGTTGAATTTTTAGGCTAAAAGTTCATTGAATCTGAAGACTAAGAAATATATTTTTAAAATAAAAACATATCTAGCTTAACATTGGAAGGGGCTGTACCTTTTAAAATAAAAACATTGGAAGGGGTTGTACCTTTTCTTTGGTTGGTCCTTACATTTTCAAAATTAATTTGGTAAAAATTGAATTAATCTTGATGGTTAAAATTGTCATAAATCACATAGGAAGAACTTAACGCACCATAATTGTCTTATCGTCAATTCAAGTATAGCTCAGTGATAAGTTACTTGTTATCATCTCAAAAATGGATGGTTCGATTTTTCACTCATACAATTGTTGAGCTATATATATATATATATATATAGTTCTCTTACCTATTTACTTGAGGATGAAAGATTTAGTTTAAAAGTGCTTAAAATTAAATGTAGAGAATCATTTGTCGAGTTTGTAAATATGTCAATATTTTTATTCAAATAATCAAATTAAGTTACTGTCAAAAAGTAAAATAGTTTTGTGGTAAAATTTTATCATGGTCTTCAGGTTTTCGATATTATTTTATTTTGGTTCTCGAACTTTCAAAATATATATTTTAATTTATAAACTTTAAAAGAGTAATTGTGCTTTCGTCATCACCTTTATTTTTCTTTTGACAAGTTTATTGTCTTTAAAGCATGCATACCAACATATTCAAACTACAAGGGTTAAAGGAAAACGTTGAGTAAGCAAAAATTAAGTGGCAAAATGGTAAAGAAAATACCAAAATGGTTAAATTTTTAAAATTATTCATGAACCAAAATAGTTATTTTTCAAGGTTTAAATATTAAAGTCAATTCAAGTATAGCTAAATGGATAAGACATCGATTATCATTTCTAAGGTCAATGATCGATCACCCGCCTTTGCAATTGTTGAACTAAAAAAAAGTTCAAATATTAAAATACATATTTAAAAACTTCACCGACTAAAATGAGACTTAAACCACACCAATTTTAAAAATGGAGTAAAATATTCAAATACTTAAAACACTAAAATAAAATTTAAAAGAAGTTATTTCTCAAAAAAAAAAAAAAATAAATAAAAGAAGTTGTAGCTAAATGAAGTTCTCTTGTGGGGAAAGGAGTGCTCTCCACCTTTAATTGTGGAATCAGATTCGAGGAAGTCATTAATTTGTTAAATCGTCATGATTCCGATCTGGCTAATGTCCTTATTTTTGTAGAGGATATTCTTCGTTGTGCTAAGAACACAAATTAAACTCTATTTTTTTTTTTTTTGTAATATCCCTATAGAGGAGAACAAAGCTGCCCATGAATTAGCAGCTTTGACATCTTCTTCTAGATGCTCTTTGGTTCGGAAAGATGGTTTTCCAGAGGATATTCTTTCCCTCATTCTCGAGAGGGATTAGATGTTGTAGTCCTTTCTTGGTGCTTAATATATTCTAGTTTTTTTTTTTTTTTAAATACTTACAATATTAGGGTTAAAAAATAGAATTAAATATGAAATTTGGGTTACAAAATAAAATAAAATAAAATAAAAAACAATGTTCCAATAAATAATGCAATGGGGTCCAAGATTTGAGGCCTTGTAATGGCGACATGTCGTTTAAGTCCAAATAGATTGCTCTTTTAGCAAGTTACGCATCCATCGTATTCACGCCATTTGTCTCCACGGCACATGTGCAAGTTAAATCGGAAAAAGAAATCCCAATAGTATTAAATTCATAAATTGAATTAAAATGACTGTATTTTTTTTTAGTTCAACAATTGTGGGAGGTAGTTCGAATCATCAATCTACTATTTTAAAGATGGTAACCAATCTTCGATTTACACTGATTTGAGATTTCCTTATATTATAGTTTCAATTATATTGTTAAAATTAATATTTTTATATTATTGAACCTCAATTATATTCGTTAACATTAATATAGTTCAATTGGTGTCAACCTAAACACAACTTAACTTGTTTGGACAATTTGGAATGACAAGAATAATGTCCAAACATTGAAACTCGATGTGGTTGGATCCAGAGCTATCTATAAGAGTTCCAACAAGCAAATGGAATTGAAGGTAGATGGGGATGCTTTGATTGTGAATGTAGATGCTGCATGTGATATAGTTAAGTGTCGTATTGGGATGGGGGTGGTCATCCGTGATGTGCAAGGCCAATTGAGGGGTGCTATGTCCTCTTCGATGGATACATTTTTAAGTCCCTTTATGTGCGGAAGCGGTTGCTGTCTTGGAGGGTCTTCGACTAGCGAGTAGATCAAATATCAGGGGTATTTTGATTTTATCAGATTCCCTTGCCTTAATTTCCATTCTTCAAAAAGAGGTGCAATGTAGTGAAGATTGTGCTACTGTGGTTTGGGACATTGAGCGAATTAAAGAGACGTTTCATAGTGTCAAGTTTCGTCATGTGAATCGGCGGTTCAACACGCTAGCTCACGAATTGTCTCGTTCGGGGTTGTATTCGTCTTCACAAATGTGGTTCAACAATTATCAAGATTGGATTGTATCGTTGGCTCGTAGTGAAAGCCAACTCTTTGTATCCCCGCGAGGAGTTTGATTTCTTAATGAAATTTAGTTCTAAAAAAAAAAAACTTGTTAAGATATATACCTGCAGTCAAGAGGTTAGAAATTCAAATCCTCTACTTTCTACATGTTGAACTCTAAAAAAACATAGCTCAATTGATGAATGTCAAAAAAAAAAAAAAAAAAAAACTATGAACTTAAATTTCATTCCCATCTCTAAATTACTTTTAGACTCATTCTATCTTAGTCTACAAATTTCAAAAATGTTGATTTTAGTTTTTAAGTTTAAAAAGACGATCATTTTAGTATTTATATATATATTTTCTTTTTAAATGTTAGATCATATGTGAAGGTGAGAGGTTTGAATCTGTAACTCCTTATAAGTAGTAGAGACGCTTTAAGTTGTCTCCACGTGCCTACGACATGAAGCGACCATACTCATGTTAACAAATTATTTGACAGATAGAAAGTGTGGCTTTGAATGTATTTAGTAATTTGTTACTATGGGTCATGTATTGGAGCCACATGGTGTTGGCTAAAGTGAGTAATGGGTGAGCAAATGATAGTAATAGTAAGGACCCAATTTGTATTTTCTTTTATTTTAAAGTTTAACGACTAAAAATTGAAATATTATAAATTTGAAACTACAATCACTAAAATGAAACTCTAAACGAAAAATTCAACCTGAACATAGCTTAATACATACATTCTCGACTAAAATGTCAGAGGTTTGAGTCCTCTCACCTGATATGTTGTTCAACTAAGATTTCGTTTACTTATCATGGATCCGAATGAAAATTTCCACTCCCTTTGTTGGTGTTTTACCAAGATCAATAAATTAAAATAAAATGTGAGACTCACCCCAATTTGAAAATCACTTATGAGAGTGATTAATTACATTCTCATTTCTTATTCCGTGAGACCAACACCATCTTTTTCTATCACTTTACACCCTTCGCCATTTATCTCTCCTTTGTCCTCAATCATGGTTTCATCTCTACTTTTATAGGATCAAATACTAATTTTTCCCATTCTTTTGAAAATTCAAAAGTTCTAAGGTCCTGTTTGATATGCAATCAAAATTCTATTTATATTTTCAGATTCATTGAATACAATTGATTCAACTATTTGTTTTTGAAAACTATTTTTGGATTATCCAAAGTAGTTAAGATTCTCAAATAACATTTTTATATTTTCAGCATATCCAAATTTTGAACAATAAAATTGAACAATAGTATTGATTTATATTGTTTTTTGACAACATGTAGGGTGGGGCATTTGAACCACAGACGGCCTATTGGTCATTAATATAAATTTACGTCAGTTGAATTATGCTCAGATTGACATTATTTTCTCTAATAAAAAAGTACACACATATTTTTTTAGTTGAAGTAATTTTATTTTGATTAGTTATTATTTAGGTTGAATTACAAATTTAGTCCTCAATTTTTTAAATTTGTGTCTATTTAGTCCCTGAATTTTAAAAAATATCAATAGGTTCCTGAGGTTTTATGTTTGTGTCTATTTGATCTTTGAACTTTAAAAAGTGTATAATAAGTCTTCGAACTCTCAATTTTGCATCCAATAGCTCAATGAAAATTTAATTCCTTGTCTAATTGGTCATTGACCTATTCGACGTTTTTAAAAATTTCTAGACCTTCTAGATACAAAGTTGAAAGTTCAAGGTCCTATTAGATATAAAATTCAATTTTAGTCCATGAACTTTCAATCTTATATTTAATAGATCAATTAATTTTAAAAAAAAAATCCAAATATGTCATGGATTTATTAGACACAAAATTAAATGTTTAGGTACTTAGACATTCTAAAAAATCATGGGCCTATTAGATAGAAATTTACAATAATCTATTGGGAAAAGTACATAGATAGCCCAAATATGGACCCCATATTTCATAAATGTCCAAGTTTCCCATTTTTTACATAAAAGGCCTAATGGCTCAAATTTTTTTCATAAAAATCATGGCCCTTTTAGGATTCAGCCCTCATATACACTACTTACTATTTTTAAAAAAAAATGAATAAAATAAAACCAAAAAAGGAAACAAACTGTTTCCTTTCAAATTGCATTTTTCAGATCGTGGGTGAGAGAGAGTGAATGGAAAAGGAAAGGGCGTGCAATTGGGGGGAAACCCATGATTTTTGGCGTGAGAGAGAGTGAACGAAAAAAAAAACCCACGGTTTATTACCTATAAAAAAATAATAAGGTTTATATAATATAATTATATGTATATATTTATGATACAATATACAGTCTGGTATATATTTATCATTTTGGCGTTTTACTTATGAATTGAATACACAATGATGAATATATAATATATAATAGATTATGTATATTGATTATATATTATAATGCATGATATATATTTATTATTTGGAGAATTATTACATTCTACAATCAATTGAGTGATAGTTCTACTGTATATTTATACCATTTCTAAATATATTATATATATATTTAGGGATAGTTAATAATGAATAGAAATATACTGTATAACGGCCGGTACATATATATACCAGTTCATATATATATATATATATATATATATATATATATAAACCCTGTACTATATAATTATTCTATATTTTATATAGAAAATAATCTCGTTCATGGTACTATATAATTATTCTATATTTTATATAGAAAATAATCTCGTTCATGTATGCGTTGTGATTTGCACGATTTGAAGGAGATATATTTTCCTTTTTTTGAGGTGTGGTTATGAGAAGTGAGGAAGTATTTTAAAAAAAAATAAAAAATCATCACGCACGATTTCTTTTTGGGTAAAAGTTAGAGAGTTTCCTTTTTTTGAGGTGCGGTTATGAGGAAAGAGAGAATTTTTTTTTTAAAAAAAAAATCCATCCTTGAAAATCATATTTGGAAGGAAACGTTTCCTTATTTACTTTTTTTTTTTAATTATTATATTGACTGAAATGAGATATCCCTTGGAATATATTAAATATTAAAATTGAAAATGTAGCCATAAAAAAAATGTTTATAATGTGTACGAAATATATACGAAACTTACATTGACTAAAACGATATATCCCTCTTAATATATAAAATATAAAAACTTAAAACGTAGCCATATAAACACGTGTTTATAATGTGTACTGTATACGAAACTTACATTGACTAAAACGATATGTCTGTTGGAATATATAAAATATAAAAACTGAAAACGTACCCATGTTCAAACGACTAGAAAACGGAACGTAAAAACTGAACACAGATTGCCGGAAACATACAGAAAAAACCTAAATACAGCAGGGAAATCACCGGAAAAAATACCACGAACAAGCAAAGTTCCTATGAACTGTTGTATGTAGTCCGAAACCACAGAAACAGAGGAGGGAAAAAAATATGAAAACCGCCGACAATGGGCAACAGAAAGTGGGAGAAAATGCTGCTGGAAAAAAGAAGAAAATAAATGGGAAGAGGCCGGAAATAAAACCAAGACGAAGGACAGACGGAGAATGAAGGAGAGTAAACCATGATTATGGGAATATTCCTTAATTTAGGGGATTTGGTGAAAATTAACCTTCCTAAAATGAAGCATATTCGGTTGGCTATCTATGGAATATATTATTATCATTTTTAATATTATTTGAGAATAAATGATAAGAACAAGGGTATAAAGGTAAGAAAATATATCCGAAAATCTAATCTTGTAAATATCGAAAATTTTGGACATATGTGAAAATACGTCTCCAAAACGGTCTATCTACCAAAATTTCTCTAATCTATTTTAAAAAGTTTAGAGACAAAATAGACATAATATTGAAAGTTCAGAGACTAAACTGTTGAACCTATTATCTACTAAAATCAAATAAAATGAAGGGTAAAATACCCTTTTAGTCCCTCATGTTTTAGGGTCGTTTCCAATAGGTCCCTAGGTTTGAAAATTGAACAATCAAGTCCCTACTGTTTACAAAATGCTTCTATTGAGTCCCTGGACCGTTAATTTTTTTAACGGTGATGACATGGCAGTAACGGTGCTGACGTGGCATATTTTAAAAATATTAAAATATTAATTTTTTAATTAAAATAATAAAATATTAATATATTGAAATAATAATTAGTTTTTTTTTAAAAAAAAAAATACTCTTTCTTTCTCCCCCACCCACCCTTTCACCCGAATCCCCTTCCCCTTTCTTTCCCTTTCTTTCTCTCTCCTTCTCCCCTCCCTTCCTTGCCGGCGATGGACGCGACGGTGATGGCGACAGCGACAGATTTGAAGAAAAAAAAAAGGCATGGGGTGGGGTGTTAGGATTCTGTTCTGTTTTGGGATTCATCGAGGTGAATCGCTCGATTCAAAGATCAAGAGCGAAGCTCTGAAGATGGAAGATGATAATCTGGTCGTGTGTGGGACCGAGAGGTTGGGGCCGGCGCCGGAAATCCAGGGACAAACACCACAAACCCCAAAATCAAAACGAACAAACACTTGAAATTCAACTCCTTACGAACTCTACAAAAAGCAATCGAACATTCACCACACAGAAACCCAGAAGAGTCGCCACTCTGAGCCACCTCCCGACGCTGCTGCAGTGGCAGATTTTGCTCTTCCCTTTTCCCCATTTGCAGAGCATCTGTAACAATCACTCTCTGAAAACAAAATCGGACTCGAAAACACACACTCAAGAACAAATCCCCTTGTGGGTTCCTTTACAAACAGCCAAAATTTCCCAAACTGAATTCGAACAGATGGTCTTTTTGGGGCAACCCAACGTTGAAGACAAGCAAAGGTGAAAGAGAAGAAGGGTAAAGGGGAAGATGGGAATAAAGAGAGAAACCCCACTTGATGGATTTAAAATAACAAGAAGAGAAAGGGGTTAAAGAAAAGTTTCTCCACCAACAAATGGAAGATGCAGGGGAACTCGGCCACTCGCCTTCTGCAACTCTTCTTTTTACTGTCCATTGAATTGAAAATGGGTATTAAATGGATAAAAAACGGCAACTCGCCGTTGCACATCGCCGGCAAGGAAGGGAGGGGAGAAGGAGAGAGAAAGAAAGGGAAAGAAAGGGGAAGGGGATTCGGGTGGGAGGGTGGGTGGAGGAGAAAGAAAGAGTATTTTTTTTAAAAAAAAAACTAATTATTATTTTAATATATTAATATTTTATTATTTTAATTAAAAAATTAATATTTTAATATTTTTAAAATATGCCACGTCAGCACCGTTACTGCCACGTCATCACCGTTAAAAAAATTAACGGTCCAGGGACTCAATAGAAGCATTTTGTAAACAGTAGGGATTTGATTGTTCAATTTTCAAACCTAGGGACCTATTGGAAACGACCCTAAAACATGAGGGACCAAAAGGGTATTTTACATATAAAATTTATTATTATTAAATAAAACAATATAAATAAAATCCCTCTAATTATATACTTGGGCCAGGGCCCTATTACATTATTACCCAAGTCCAGTGTCAATATGGGCTTCATTAAAGATGAAACCAAACATCCATTTGTTTATGGGTTGGCTTTTCATGACCATTGCATCAAATCATTTGAATGTGAAACTTATTTAAAATATTTATAAACATAGCCAATTTTATTAAAATAAAGTTAAATTACCATTATCAATTTTCATATTATAACTTTTGTTTTAACCTAGTTGCAAAGCTTCCTACAGTTTATTATCAGAGCATAACTCAACGGTAATTAGCATGCACTCTCAACTAAGAGGTCAGAAGTTCATATCCTTATCCCCAAATTGTTGTTGAACTAAAAAAAAAAAAAAAAAAAAAAAAATCCTAAAGTTTATTATTGTCCTTATACTTTTATTAAAATTATGAAAATTTGTAAGACATTTTGTACTACCACTAAGTGACAACAAAAATTCAACGTAACAAGTTTTTTTTTTTAAGTCAAATCCAATGTAACGAGTTATTTGTAAATGATGATGCTGAGACTTCATAGGTCAAATTAATGTTTAAACATGAATTCATGTTAGGTTTTCAAAATTTATTTTAATGGAAGGGAGGTGCTGTTTTTTAAAATTTTATTTATTTATTTAACTAGAAACTTATTTATTGATGTTTAATTGAATGTCTTGTTGAATACTACCAATACATATCACCATATACCACTAAACTATTTATTGGGATTT
The DNA here is from genome assembly GCA_017139565.1 of Luffa aegyptiaca. NCBI lineage: Eukaryota > Viridiplantae > Streptophyta > Magnoliopsida > Cucurbitales > Cucurbitaceae > Luffa > Luffa aegyptiaca. Next base: position 4,348,367 of record CM029396.1, read on the forward strand.
AACAAGGCATTCAAACTAATAATAATACATACCAACCTATGAATATATCAAATCAATTTGATTATTTATATAATTTTTATATTTCTTAAAAAAAAATATTTCACTAATTGTTTTGTTTGTGAAATAACATACTTGATTTATATTTAATTAAATATACTATTGAAGACTATATTTAACAATAAATAAACTACAAAAACTTATAAAACTATGAGATTAAATTAGCCATTTGTCATAATTTCTAAAAATCCTTTGTTCATGTATTACTTTGAAGGAAAGACTTTGAATTGGTACCAAATTTACACAAGTTGGGTCCAAACTGCAAAACTACAATTAGTTACCAACTTAAATGAAAAAAAGAAAAAAAAATGATCTCTTTTTTACTTTGATGTTCAAGTTTTCAAACTTTAGGTATTGAGTCAAAATCTTCTCCTTCTTTTAGTTTCTTTCTTATGGGTCCACTATTAAATGCTCCCACAAAATTTGTTAAGGTATTTAATTCAAATTGAATGTCACTTTGATAATTATTTTATTAAATTTAGCTGGTTCATTATTTCCTTTTTTCCTTTTTAACAAGTCAACCTAAATATAGTTCTCTTAAAAAAAAAAAAAAATCTAAATATAGTTAGACCATTAGTAACCTTTTCAAAGACTTCAAATTCGAACACTTACTCCTATTTTCAAAATAATAATAATAATAATAATTGAATACTTACCCTCATATTTGTAATGCTATTATTCTTTTTTTAAAAAAAAAATTAACAACTTCCTAACAAAATTTAAAATTAAAAGAAGTGAACCAACCTAAATATAGTTCAACTAATTTAGGCATTATAAGCAAAGACGAGTGAATTGAGTTATTCACTCCTCAAAAAAAAAAAAAAAAAAAGAGTGAATTGAGTTATTCGAGCATGTTTTGGTGTAACAAACCTATAGTCTAATATATATATATTTAAAAAAAAAAAAACTTATAGTCTAATATTTAAAGTTTAACTAAATTACAAATTCGTTTCCAAAACTTTTAGATGATTTTCTAATTAATTTCTAAATTTTAAAAAGTTTCAATTATTTTATGAATTTTCAATATTGTGTCTAATGACTACGTTTGAGGTGAAGGATTCAAACCATGTTATAGTTCAAATAGATGCAACACTAAAAAAATCATAGGCAAAATCTTTGGAGTTATATTGACAAAATTATAGCATAACTATGATCATGATGATAAAGTTTTAGTTTTTATTTTTCTTAGTTTTTTTTTTTTTTTTTTTTTTGAGAAGATAGTACATTTTTCATTTTTTTTTTTTACAATATCTGGGGTAGAAGATTTGAATTTCTGACATTTTGGTCAAATATACAAGTTTTATGTAGTTTTTTTTTTTTTTTAAAAAAAATTTTATGTAGTTAAACCATGATTCTTTTGGCAAAGATGGTGCATTTTTCTTTGTTATAGTAGCAAATTTAAATAATAATGAGTTACCTTATTTGTGCCAAACGTCAATGCCAAATGGTGGTAATTGGTTGAGAGATTAGTTTTTTAATCTTAAAAAAAATAAAAATAAAATAAAAAAAATAATTAAAAATAATTATAAAAAAAAAAAAAAAAAAAAAAAAAAAAAAAAAAAAAAAACCCGAGTTGGCATGCTGGGCCGGCTACAAGAGTTCGGTGCACCCAATAAAACCAAGTGAATCACTGAAATTGGACCGACCCACCTTATACATAATCTATTTTCTTAATTAAAATATTCGCCTATTTTTATTTTCACTTCTTGGACTAACTTAGATTTTGATTCAAATTATTATAATAACCACTCACTACTATATGTTTCTCCTTATAATAATAACAATAATAACTTCTTTTACTTGTTATTTCTTTAATATAGTCGGAAATTCTTATTTTAATATTTTTAAAATATAATCTGTCTTTTCAAACTTTATACAAAATGTGGTTGTTAGAATTTTGCCACTCATCTTATTATTTATTTTCGGTTAGAATTTTATCATCCAACTAAGGATGAGAGAATGAAACTAACGAGATTCAAAGAAATGTATTAATCATTGACTAGTTACACACTATTTAGGTAAGCTACTACTTCTATCTTCTTGATACTTCGTTGAGCTAAAATGAAAGTATGAATAAAAAGACAATTCTCCTATTTAGTTTATCATAGTTTTATAAATATTGTTGATGTCAAAATTTAGACAGAGATCTCACCTGACCTTCACGTGATAAAAACAATGAATTTGTTTCGAGGGAATATGTGACTTGTAAAACAGTAAACAACTGCACATCGGTATGGTGTTTGCCACATTCACTCTGATGCCTAAGTCAGATAAATAGTCATGAAAATTTACGATCCGCTCTTCCAGGTGTGAAGGATGATATTTATACATGTCTTGTCTCTTAGGGCTTCTCTTGGTTTTGGGAGCCGCTCAGGGTTGAATTCGGTCGAATTGGGCTGACCCAGGGCACCAGGAGACGATCGGAGGAAGAGGAAAACTCGACCCACGTAAGTGGGTCGACTGTCGACCTCCTTCGGCCTTGGCCCAGTCTCTCCGACCTAACCCTCCTTCGGTGCCCACTTTTTGGTTATATCTTCGAGTTGGTGTTGCGCTCTAGATGAAATAATGAATTAGTTCAGCAACAATAAAGCATGAGAAAAAGTTTTTGGAGATAAGAGTTTAAAAGTTTAAAATATCTAAGGATAAAATCCTAACACTTCTTATTAATATAACATTATAGAGTTAGACCGTTCTTTTAGGACATATAGATACAATTGTCGAATGGTATTATAACATAAAATCTTGCTATCACCTTTTTATTTTCTTCACAATTTGTGACCCTAATTACTCGATATATCTCCCATTATTTTAATAAAATTTTAAAAATTTAATAAAAACTAATAAACGGTTATGATTGGTCTTGAATCAATTTATTATCATTCACTAAAAAATAATCGGAATTTCCACATGGATAGGGAAAGAAAGAGAGTCAAAATTGAAAACCATGATTAAGACGATAAGAACGAGAGATAGAGAGAGAGGATAAGTACAAATGTCAACATCCCAAAAGCCAAACCAAAAATATCCAAAAAATTAAATATATTATTATTATTTTATATATATATATATATATATATATTTTTTTTTTCTTAAAAAGAAACTACGAGAAATGACTTTGGTCGGCCCCACAGAATCTCATAAACCGGCCACCGTCCTCCTTCCGATCGTTCTAAACGGGCCGGTTATAATGGGCCCCCATTAACAGGCCCACAAATTTAAATTTCCGACGAACACTTTAAATTCCTCCTGACCGTTGATTTTAAAATCACAGGCTCCTGATCCCAACCTGCAAACACAGGAAATTCAAATTCTAAACGGAACGCCACGCTTGAGTAAAACGCCGTAGTTTTATGATACAACGTCCATGAATACGACAAAAGTTTATTACAAGACGATTTTGCCCCTACTACCTTTCCATCTTTATTTTTGATTTATTTGGCCTTTTTTTTAAAGTAATATTATACGAAGCTTTTTTCTTATCTTATCGCCGAAACAGTTATATTTAAATCGGTTTTTTTTTTTTTTTTTTTTTTTCCATTAATTAATTTTCATAGTCATCTTTGTTATAATTGTGTTTAATGACGTGGCATATTTAAGTATTGGTATTTATTTTTATTTTTATATTTTGGTGTGAATATCAAATTTGATAAATTTGTTGGTGGATAGTTTGTTGAGGTGGTTGTATATTGGATTGCTTAATAAGGTAAAAACTTGAAGAATTTGTTTCACTAATTTCTTGATAAGATTGTGAATCAAAGTTTACTATTCTAAAATTTTATTTCATGAGCTCAAATACTAAATTGTGAAAAAGTATGGATTAAATTATGAGTTTAGTATGTTAATTTTAATAGTTATGTCTCTATTTAGTTTCTAACCTTTAAAAGTTTCAGTTGCATTTCTGGACTTTTTACTTTTATTCTAATAAATCTTTATCATTAATACTATTATTTAAATGTTGATAAGTAAATGATCAAACTAGCTAGTGAGGATTTAACATGGCAAGACATAAGGAAGTAAGACAACTATATACTCGTCAAAAAATTATATAAAATTGGGAGACACGTTTAAGTGCATTTTAAATAACAAAAAATAATAGGTTATTTGTACTTATTTTCATCTAAGTAGTAGAAAAAAGTAGCAGTGAATTGTCATATCATGTCAAATCATATCTCGTTGGGATAATTAACTTGTTGTACCAACATTTTAAGTAAAAACTCATTATAATCCAAATCAAAATTTAAAAGATATAATTACTTTGTTTTTAGTTTAAAAATTAAATAAACACGGCTAATTAAACTAAATAATAATGAGATGTTAATTAAAAAAATAATAATAATAAATGAGATGAACAAAATATTACAAAAGTCAAAGAATATACATTAGAAAATGTAATTTAACGAAAACTTTATTTGAAAAAGAAAAATAAATTGGTAAGGGTTTTTTTTTTTTTTTTTTTTTTGTTGCAATTATTCAATAATGATATATTTATATTTGGCCATTAAAAAGTAAGAAATTATCTTCTTTATTTATTCTTAAAAAAGGGAAAAAGTAGGACTTAAGAGTGATCTTCCATATTTGTATTTGAGAATTGAGGGAGACCTTATCCATTTAAAGATTATTGGAAAGGATGACCCATTAACACGTGGCTTTATTTTGATAATTATGCCACGTCACACCCCAACTTGGATGGTTTTAGCTACATTAGATTGTAAACAGAAGCATGACTGGATAACCATATTACGACGTTTTTCCCAATCTTCACTATTTCCATTGTCGCATTTTTTTTTTTCTTCCTTTTTCTTTCTTTCTTTCTTTCTTTTTGACAAAATAAACACGCATGCTTTTCTTCTTAACACGTGCAATTATACTTTCCATATAATATAAAATTCTTATATTTTCAGTATGATGTCCACTTTAGTTAAATTAACTTTTTAATTTTGTAAAAAAAAGAAAAATAAAAGGTAAAATTTTGAACCCTCAAGTTTTGGTTCCAAAGTTTGAAGAAAGTTTAGAAATTAGTCACAATAATTTTAAAAATTAAAAGTTAGAATCAATTTTTATGGTTTGATAAAACTCTCATAAATATAGGACTATTTATGAGAGTTTTATCAAACCATATGGACTATTTATTACATATATTAGTTTGTTATTATTGTATTTTGATTATTACAAGTTGATTAGTTTCTATTGAAAAGTTAATTTACAAAATTAAAAAGTTGATTAGTTTCTATTGTAACATTTTAAACTTTTTGTTATTAGTTCTCATCTATCATTTTTTTTTTTTGAAATAATCATCTATTAGCTTGTATTTAAGGAGATGATGATTTTAAATCAATATATGAAAATATCATTTTTCCTCTCTAATTGTGAAATGGTATCAGAGCAATAACTTTTTGTGCCCCTAATAATAATAATAATAATTATTATTATTTATTTTTTTTTGCTTGGCTCTTTCTTTGCTCTCGTTTCTTCAATGGTGGATGCAACCGTTTTGATAGCGAGCATAGCTAGCTATTTTTCTCTAATTAATTAAGCTAGTCTTTTACAATTATTTGGCCAAATTTATACATTTATATGTTTTATTTGTAGGAAGTATGTGTTTGAAGCTTAATTGAGAAATTGGAGTCAAATGAGTTCGAGATTCTTAAAAAAAAAAAATCGTAGCGTCGACAATTTTTACCTTATTTAAAGATTGCGATTAGGGCTGATTGGGGAGACTTTTTTGGTGACTTTGGAGCAGTAAAACAGAGAGAAAAGGTTGCTGTGAAGGCTGAAGCAAGTGGAGAAAAGTGGATTTCAAGGCTTTGTTCGTGGAGATCGTGACGGGGACGTTCGGTCTCGGCCTACTTAGCGTTTACTTCTCTTTTCCCTTTTCTTTAGTAGTTTTTATGGCTTGTTTAGACTTAGTTTATATTGTAATTTGGATTATGTGTAGCTAAGTTTAATTCTTAGGGATTGATGTAGCCGTTGGGCACTTTATGGATTGACTTTATGGTTTTATTGCTATTGATGTCATTTATGCATAATTGTGTTCTTAATGCTTTTAATTTACCGGCCATAAATTGATTGTTGTTTGTGCTTGAATCTTACTCGGGAGAGGGGATTTAGCTTAGAAATCATTATGCATAACTAGAATTTAGCTAGAAATCGGGAGATAATAGTTAATTCTAGAAATCGTTAACAAGGTTAACCTTAATGTCTTGCATGTTTAATGAATTTAGATAGGGATATCGGGTTCATTGCATGTGGGAGAATCATGTATGCTCGGGAGAGATATGTGTGATTTTAGTTTTCCAAGATTTATGAATCATAGCATGTCATTAAACCATGAATTAATCCATAATCCCAATTGGTGAAATCAATTCCCTAAGACCGTTGTCATCAATTGTTTGTCACTATTTTATTGTTTTGTGTTAGATTTCCATTATTTCTCACTTTGTTTGGTTCCCTAAATAAAATTGGACAAGATTATTTTCGGTAATTAAATTTGATTAAAAAAATCCAATCCAGAGGACGACACTCGATTTCAAAAATCACTTTACTATTACTTGACCCGTGCGCTTGCGGTAGGAAAATTCCACATCACGCTCCAAGCGATAAATCCCTATTGGTAGATGCGCAACTCAATCCATATCACCTTCATCATTCCTATAGTTCGTCAAGCATTCAACTTGTATTTAAGGAGAGGATGATTTTAAATCAATATATTTTCCTCTCTAATTGTGAAACTATTTATGAAGTTTCATCAAATCATAAGGGTAAAATTCTAACTTTTTAAATCGTAGAAACTAAATTCTAATGTTCTCCAGTCACATAGACCAAATTTGTAAATTAACCTAAAATTTATATTTCCTTTATTTTTATTTATTTGCTAACTATGCCTTTTTAATTTTAGATTATGATCTGCTATTCACTCCATTGAACATTTTGTGACTTTTGAACTATATGTATACACATTATAGATATATACACACTAAATATTTCTATTATATAAAAATATTTACGAAATAGATGAAAATTGAGCCCTTTCTTTACGATCATATTAATTACATTGGATTGCCAATAACTCCAATGGTTAAGTTATTATAATCTCATTATTTCAAAAAAAAAATTATAATCTCATTTAAAAGGTCAAATGTCCAAATCTCCCTACTATATATTGTTGAACAATAAAATAAAAGTGGATAATCATTTTTCTAGGATTATAATTGAGTGGTATGTTATTATATTTAGCCTAAGATTTAATTTGCATTCTTTATTTAACAAAACTTGGGGGCATGTTCTTCATTATTCCTATTCATCTATAATCTTTTCAAATTCAATCTTGATTGACATTTGCTTCATATGTTTATTAAATCAAATAACTCATTGCATTAATTAAAATGTTTTTTTTTAAAAAAAAAATCTTTGATCATTGTTTTTTAATATTCTTTATATCTTCATGGTTTCATATTCAAATCATAACGATACGTATCCTCTTTTAAATAAGAATGATAAAATATTAGTATTTAATTAAATAACATTAATATATTGTCCATTATTGTTTCCAACAAAAAAAAATTATCATATATTATAATGTTGATAGGAATTGAATTTGTTATCCATATTTTTTTTTTTTGAAAAGGTTGTTATCCATATTTTTATAAATAGTTTTTTTTTTCATATATATATATATATATATATATATAAGCCTATTTAATAATAACAATTAGTTAAACTATAATCCAAATTTGTATATTTTAAAATTTTGGTTATATTTTTATTTGTTGGATTTCATTTGATCTTTGTGATATACAATTTTTTATATATGGAAATTGTCTAACTCAAAAGCCGTATTTAGTATGTATTCATGCATACATCTTATAAAATTTGGATGCTACCAATTATCTTTAAAATACTAATATCTCTTATTCTTTCGAGTCTTTTAATTCCATTAGACATGAAATCTATATAAACATACTTTCATACCATTGTTACATTCTCAAAAAAAACAAAAAAAGAAATTGATATTGATTTATAAAATTTTCGACGATGAGAAAGTTGATACGAAATTAAGTAAAAAGAAAGAAATATTTGAAATATACCCAAATGGAATCCAAAAGGAGTGTGGAAATGGGCAAAAACTAATAAAGGATTTGAAATGGAATATTAATGGTTCTCCAATCATGAATTAAAGCATCTTTGAGAATGGGGGTTTTATAGAAAATTCCCTTTCTATCTTTTTTACAAGTGAAAAGCTTTTGAATCTTTCACACTCTTTGGAAAAGAAAAAACAAAAAGGGTTAAATTACAAGTTTAGTATCTAAACTTTAATTTTCGGTTTATGTTTAGTACATTTTTTAACTTAAAAAAATGTCAAACACATTCCTGACATATTCAAAACTCTTAAAAATTAATTCATCTATTAGTTATAAAATTGAATTTCTGTATAGTAGGAGTCCAAAATTTCAATTTTTGTCTAGTAAAGTTAGTGGTTTTTTTTTTTAATAAAAAAAAATCAAATAGATCAAGGATCTATTAGACACAAAATCGAAAATTCTGAAATATTCTATTGGACACAAAATTAAAAAAATTAGAGATCTATTGGACACAAAATTAAAAGTTTAAATACCTATTAGACATCTTTTAAAGTTCACTAGGACATATTAAACATAAAATTGAAAGTTCAATGACTAAGTTAGACAACTTTAAAAAAGTTCGTTCGAGAACCAAATAGATATAAATTACTTTAAAGTTTATGGACTAAATTTGTAATATGTAGAGCGGTGATCACATGAACCCTAAACTTGTTTAATACTATTTTATGTTTCAAATTTAGTTAATCATTTAGATTTTTTTTTTCTTCTTAATAAATAATAGGGTCACAAATGTTCTCTAGTTTTGCTATTTCCAATGGGACAGAGACAAATCATACTTCACACATGATATGTTTTTTTAAATCTATTTACCAATTCATTAACAAATGATCCCATATTTACTTTATTGAAATGAAAGCCTACCACTTTTGTCAATTAACTATTTATATGAAAAAGCCACATAAGTCCTTATGTTGAAAAATTATTTTAAAATCTGAAAAAAACAAAGAGATAAAATGTGAATATACTTATTAAATTCCATTTATATTAAGTAAGTTATTATAATAAAATACTTAGAGAGAAAGTAGGCAAAGAATCGCTTATGTGAAAAAAAAGGTTTTATATATCCAAAATACTAAAAAGATTTTTGGTGAATAATTTTCCTATTTGATGTAAATAACCCACAATTATTCTTGAATCTTCCTTAAACAATTATTTTTTATTCCGGCCAAATCTTAGAAATTCTTAAAAAAAAAAATGAAGAGTTTTTTTTTTTTTTTTTTTTTTTTTTCGCCCTTCCTAATAATAAATTTTCACATCCCCACTGATTTTTTTTCCTCATATCAAACTTTTCTTTGATATAAATCAAGTTGGAAGTCACTATATTAGTCCTCAAGTCTCTTCTAATTTATTGCCCCAACCCATTTTAGACGTCAAAGTGTAATTAAATTTAAGTCATTGACTTTTTTTTTTTTTTTTTGAAGTTAAGAACTCTTCACATAACCTTTTATCTTATGTTTGAAGAATCTTTTTATGATGTGGTTTACGGTTTAGATAACGACGTTATTCCAATGTTTCTATAATATTATCTATTCTAAAATTAAATTTTTGTACGAACTCAAGATTACAGTTTCACCAAAAGATCACAATATCAATACCAACCTGATCATTTCTCATATACCATAATTCTTACTTGCTTCTAGTTGTTAAGAGAGCTCACTAATTCTAATATTGTGTATTATACAACTGATAGTTGTTATTCAGTTTATTCTTTTCGGTTGTATTGTTATGTATTGATATATTTCAGAATCCTATAAATATGGGATTACTGTTTTGATCAGATTCAATAAGAGAGATTCACTTAATGATCATTCTCCTGAGTCACTGTTATTTCTATTTTGTTCAAACTAGTTGATATGAAACAATGCTTACATCTCCAACCATGTAGCTATTGCTCCGATAGATTAGTTTAATTATAAACAACAATATGGAAATAAACAAGATAAGTCCACGTAGGTACAATGCTAAGCATCTCTCCTTCACTAAAATTTGAGATCATCCATCACTAATAAAATTTTCAAAAAAGTTAGAATTGTATATTATAATTTTATTTAATTATAAAATTTTATAAGGTTTAATTATGTCTCCTCTGAACTTTAGGTACTAATTCTATGTAGTTTTTTCTCTTACATATAGGGGTGGGAAGATACGAACCACAAACCATTTGGTCATTAGTCCAAGACTTATGTCAGTTGAGTTAAATGATAACATAACATGTCTCTATCAAATAAATGTTGGTTGATTTGACACAACCTAACCGACAAATAACAGAATAAAACCAACAACTAAACAAGTAACCAATATAATTCTTATAAAAGAGATTTCAAACAAATCCTAAAAAAAATTTATATTGCACATTCTACTTTATTTTGTCAATCCATCACTTCTTTTGATCACATCTTATTAATTAATCAAGATTTATCAATTAAACTCACCATTTAATTTCAAATTGAAATACTAAATAAAATCATCCACAAATCTAAATGAATCATCATAAATGATCTTATTCTTCCGTCTCATCACACAAAACTCTAATTAAAAAAAAAAAAAAAAAAAAAAAGCAAAGAAATTCCGAGTTATTTGACTTGACTTCCATGGGTTATTGTGTTCATTCATATATTCATAATTTCATACTCCCAATTTATGAACTGGCGCTGCGTTAAGGTCCTCCATCCAACGCGTCTAAAAGTCCACGTCGGTCCCCCAAACAAAACAAAAAATAAATAAAAATCAAAACTCAAAACCATAATTTTCAGATAATTAAAAAAACAAAAAAAACAAAAAAAAAACCCCCAAGGGTAGTCTCGGAAATTCACACACTCACTTCCTTTTATTTAAAGCTGAAAATCCACAAAATAGGGAAATAGAGAGATAGAGAGATAGAGAGAGTTTTTGAATAAAAACAGAGAATTTTGTTTTGTTTTGTTTTGTTTCAAAAATTGGCCCAGAAAAAAAAAATAAATAATATGGGCGAAGTGATTCTGTATGTGGAGGACTTTCGATTTCAAACGTCCTACGATGTCTCTCGCTGTAGGATTTGCCACGAAGAGGAATTCGAAACTGCCCTCCAACTTGAAGCCCCCTGTGCCTGTTCAGGTACCATTAAGGTAATCAAATTTCCAAAAACCCATTTATTTTTTTCTTCTTTCTCTTCTTTTTCGAGTTTTTAATTTGAATTTCTTTTGGGTTTTTGTTTTTTTTTTTTTTTTTTTTTTTTCCAGTTCGCACACAGAGATTGTATTCAGAGATGGTGCAGCGAAAAGGGCAGCACAGTCTGTGAAATTTGTCTTCAGGTTCTTTTTTTTTTTTTTTTTTTTTTTTTTCCCCTTTTTTTGATTTTTGAGTTTCTGGGTCGGTTTTTTTGTTCAAAATTTCAAGTGGGTTTTTGTTGATTTTTAATTTTAGAGACTCTAAGCTTCTTTTCTGGGGCTCTGTAATGGCTTCTTCTCTGTTCTGTTCTGTTCTGTTCTTCCCAACAGTTTTGGACTTTTTTTTCAGGGGCTTTTCGGTTTTATTGGATTTTTTAACGTTGATTTTCTGTTTGATTTTGATTTCTTGAGTTGTAAAATATGATTTTGAAAAGGGGATTTAAAAAAAAAAAAAAAAAAAAAATTGGTTTGTGTAATTCTATGGGATTCTTAGCCAGTGGAATTCGTCTTTTTCTTTGTGTTCAAGTCTCTCTCTGTTCATAAAGTTAAACTTTCAAACTCCCCTAAAAGCTAAAACATTCTATTTAATTTTGGAATTTTTAGTTTAATAATAATAATTTTTTTTTTAATCAAGATTTTTATGAGTTGTTTTATTAGAAACATGACCTTTTAAAAGGCATTTTGTTAATTGAACAAATTAATAAATTTCTTTGTATGTATATATCCAGTTTAGGGCTAACATTATAATTCAAACTTCCCATTTATAGGAAAAGCTTTCGGTGTATTATTTTCAAATTTGATAAAAAATTTAAAGTCTTTTTTTTTTTCTTTGAGAAAAAGATCAAATATTTAAAGTCATAATGTATTAAGTTTTCTAATGAATTTAAGTCTTGGTTAAATGAAGGATGAAAAATCAAGCGTAAAGACTGAATGAACTACTTTAAGAACAGTGAGATAGAATTTTCTGTTTAGAGTTGTAATATTTGAAGGACATCAAATATTAAAATAGTTTTTCTTTGAATTTAAAAATTTTAAAAAGTAAAATACAATAAATAAGAGCCTGGAGAATAAACCAGGATTTAAATCTTTTTTATATTGGTCACAAGTTTTCTGACTTCTCCGCGTACTGTGATGATTTTAAATTTATTATTAATGCTTCTCTTTTTTGTTTTTTGTTTTTTTTTTTTATCTATTTTCAAAATGAAGAATGAAAATAAAAAAAAATAAAAAAAAAACGTAATTTTTTTTTTGTTTTTTTGTTTTTGTTTTTTCAGAATTACGAACCAGGCTACACAGCACCTTCTAAGAAGCCTCAACACGCCGATCCAGGTGTCACCATTAGGTATTTTTTTTGTTAAATTATTAAAAATGCTTCAAAACTATGGAGTCGGTTTCAATTATACTCCTGAACTTTCAAATGTTTTAGTTTTAAAGTTTGAAGTTTGTGTTAAATTTATTAACAAAAAATAATGTGTTTGCATGTGTTTTTATTGTTTTTTTCCATGTATGTGTCCAAATTTATTCACATAAACAACAGTACATATGCAAACACATCATTTTCCGTCCATGAACTTAAAAAAAAATAAGCCAAAATTTTGAAAATTGGGTATAATTATAACCAACTTCATAGTTTAGGAATATATTTTTTTTATAATTTAACCATTTTTTTCTTTCTCCATTTTACTTCAAATGGTATCTTTTTTTTCCTCAAAAAAGGATTTTTTTTTTAATTTTTATAAATTTTAATTTCAATGTGCTCCCCAGACTGTAATGGAAATGGGAAATTTCTTAAAGCGCGAGCCAGACATGCTTTACAGCCAATTCATCGGCTCTGCTGGCGATTTTTTCGAACATTGAGGAATTTAATTAAATTAATTCAATTGAATAAAGATTTTAAATATTAATTTGCAGGGATAGTGTGGAAATCCCGAGGAACGAGGAAGAAGAGGCGGCGGAGCCGGCGTCGCCGCCCGCTGACGGCGGCGAGTCGGACTCCGCCTGCTCCACCACCGCTGACCGAGGTGCTTCCTGTTGTAAATCCGTTGCTCTCACCGTAAGTTCCTCTTTTTTAATTAAGTCAATGAATCCCCTCTGCCCTTTTTCAAACTTCCTTTTAATAAATTCTGACTAATGTGATCTTAAAATTTTCAGATTTATTTTTTTTTTTATACCAAATTTTCAGATTTATTAGTAGTTTATGTTTAATACATTCTTAAATTTTGAAAAGGGTTTAGGTGGTGTATTATGAACTTTGAATTTTACGTTTAATATTTCTTCCAAACTTAAATTGCATTTAATAGGTTTTGAATTTTTTTTCTCTTTTGAGACAATAGGTTTTGAAGGTTTAAGTACCTACGAAACATAATTCTCAAAGTTCAATTGAACTTATAATTTTAATATAGTACGTTTAATTAGTTAAGATATAAGTAAATAATTTTTTTAAGTTGATTTTTTACTTAGTTATGAGTGGAGCATTGGAAATATATTGAAAAGGATTAGTGTGCAAAGCCACAAAACTTATAATTTTAATATATTTTTTTTTTACATTTTTTTTGAAAAACAAGAAAAAATTTAAACTCAAGTATCAAAGAAGACCATAATAATTATGGGGAAGAATTGAAGAGATGATGAGTCAAAAAGTGAAGGCTTTATTATTTCCCTAAGCATTAAAATCAAAATGTGCAATAGGGTTTGAATTGGTGCTAAACCCATTATATGAACAAAGTTTGATTGCTACATTATCATAAAAATCAAAACTAAGTGGGTGTAACTCACCACTACATAATTGGAAGTCATTATGCCAAACACTAACCTCATTTCTTTTTCCTAAATCCATCCACTATTATTTTTTTTTTTAATCATTTAACTCAACTAGTTTAATCTTTGTAGGTTTGATTTTTTTTTTTTCAATTAACTTTAGTGTTTGAACTTTTAGGTTTGTGTCTAATCATCTGTTAACTTTAAATAGTATCTAATAAGTTTCTAAACTTTAAGTTATCCTTTAACTTTTAAAGTGTCAAATAGATAATTGAATTTTCACTTGTGTATCAAATAAGTTCATGACATATTTGACATTTTTTAAGATTAATGTATCTATTTTATTATTTTTTTTTTTGAAAATAAGATTAATGTATCTATTAAACATAAAAGTGAAAATTATGTCTAATAGGACTCTAAAATTTCAATTTTATATATAATAAATAGGGTTATTGTAATGGGTAGTAATTGAAGGTTTGTTATTTGCAAATATAACAACTTTTTTTAAAAAAAATTGCAAATTTGACAAATCTATCAATGACACTGATAGACTTCAATCACAATGCATGTAGTCTATCAGTGATAGACTACTATCACAATCTATCACTGATAGAATAGTTTATTAGTAATAATTGTAATTGTGATTAAAATCTATTGATGATAGACTTCTATCATCAATAGATTTTAATTTTGTTATATGTGCATATAGTTTTGGTAAATCTTCAGTGATAGACTGCAATCACAATGCATGTAGTTTATCAATGATAAACTACTGATAGAAGTCTATTAACAATAATTACACTTGTGATTGAAGTCTATCGCTGACAGATTTCTATCAGTGATTTGAATTTAATTTAAAAAAAAAATTATTTTTTTAATAGAAAGGTAAAATTTCTTGGTGGGGTTGGCTATCATTGAAACCTTACTCAATTTAAAATTATATCTAAAAAGAAATAGTGTAATGCAGCTCACCAACCCAACAAATAACGGTTAGCCCTAGCAGCCTACCATCACTTTCCTCAGCTACTTTTATTATTCTTATTTTCTTCCCTAAAAATATAATTTTCAAAAACAAATTTACCCTTTTGATACTAAGATTCCCTTATGACTTTATAAAAATTCCATTTGTATTTTCCTTTTTTTTTTTTAATGCAGTTTACTTTAGTGTTGTTGGTGAGACATTTCTATGATGTGGTTGCTGTTGGCACTGCAGAGTACCCATTTACACTTGCCACTGTGAGTACCCGATTCAATTCGATTCGATTCACCGTGTTCGAGAGTAATATTTTTTTAATCAAGTGTTTCTTTGTGTGTTTTTGTTTTTAGGTGCTTGTTTTAAGAGCAAGTGGAATTATTTTCCCTATGTATGTGTTGATTCGAACTATCACCGCCATTCAGAATAGCGTTCGTCGACAT
This sequence comes from Luffa aegyptiaca, assembly GCA_017139565.1. NCBI lineage: Eukaryota > Viridiplantae > Streptophyta > Magnoliopsida > Cucurbitales > Cucurbitaceae > Luffa > Luffa aegyptiaca. The sequence continues at coordinate 4,363,881 of CM029396.1, forward strand.
CGGTATCGGTATCGGGATCAGGTGAGTGTTTTTTTTTTTTATTTTGTCAAAAGCCAAGAAAAGGGGGGAAAAGTGGAAGTCTTTCCATGGCTCACTGAGAGTTTTGTTATTGTGTTTTGTGTTTGAATTAGGATTCTGATGAAGATGATGATGATATTTCAAGCTTTGAAGATGATGATAGAAGGCTGCATCATATTGTCTAAGCTTTATACAGACATTCATTATTTCTTACCTTTTTTCTTTTTTTAAAAAAAAATTGAACTAACAAATCATATATTCTTCATTTTGTCAATATCTTTTAATTTTTTTTCTTTTGTTCCAATTCAATGTAATTTAATCTCAATAATTGAAAAAAAAAATCTTTTTTCTTTTTCAATTTGTAAAAAACTTACTCCAATCAGATTGTATTATTAAAGGGGGGAAAAGGTTCAATTTTTACCCTTGTACTTGGATGAGTGTGTCAAGTTTTATTTTTGAAAATTTTTAATTCATTAAATTTAACATTGAATCATAAGAAATTCTCTGGTTAGTTGATTATTTTGGTTAAATTACAAATTTAGTTCATGAATTTTCAGAGTTGTGTCAATTTGGTCCTTAGACTTTAAAAAGTGTCTTATGAAATTTTAATTTTGTATTTAATAGGTTTCTGAATTTTGAAAATGTCTAATAGGTTTATGAACTTTTAATTTTGTGTCTAATAGATCTCTAACATATGCAATATTTTTTAAAATTAACCAATCTGTTAGATATAAGATTGATTTTCATACCTGTTAGAACCCTAAACTTTTAATTTTGTATCCAGTAGACCGTTAAATTAAAAAAAAAAAAATGTCGAATAGGTCAAAACTTATTAGATACAAAATTGAAAGTTGAGAGATTTATTGGACACAAAAGTAAAAGTTTAAGGACCTACAAGGCAGTTTAAAAAAAAAAACTTACAAAATAACTTTTAAAGTTTACGGACATATTGAACAGAAAATTAAAAGTTTGAGGATCTATTTGAGACTTTTTAAAATTCAGGGATCAAATTGATACAATCTTCAAGACTAAACTTATAATTTAACCTATTATTTTCTACGATGGGACTAAGTTTGGACCTCTAAGAAAATTCTTGTGGTTACTCATACAAGTGAAAATGAGTTTTCGTTAGTAATTTATTGTTGGATTTTAATTTAAAAAAAAAAGACATTAATTAAAATCTTTCAATCAAATTCAGAGTCCAAGCAGAGGGAAAATAAAATTGATTTATGCAACTTAAATCATGTGAGTGAAAGTGAGTTTTTTCCTTATTATTTACCAAACCTTTATTGTTAAAGCAATCTATTTAGCATAGAAATTTGTTAAAAGAAAAGATTCAAACTTTAAAACCAAGCAAAGTAAGGATGACCTAACAAAAGGTTGCCTAAAAGATTGTTGGATGAAACTCCAAACAAATAAAATTGACCTCTTAACCAAAATATACAAAAGCCTTTGTCTTTATCTTTGAAATAGCATGGACAAACTTTATTGATCATTAAAACCTTGGAAAACCAATATGTTTTTTAGAATATGATTTTTTTTTTAAAAAAACATGGTTGGGGCTTGGGAGTTGGAATGTATAATACCTAATATAAAAGCTAATTGTCTTGTTAGTTGGGGTTTGGGAGTTGGGACCTATAAAACCCAATTTTCGTATGGTTATGAACTCCATCAGATAGCACATATTCTATTAAGATTGACTAGGATTCGGTCCAAATTTATATCGAAGCTTAACCCAACAAAAAAAATCAATATTTGGATCGTTCGGTCTAGCATCGCCTATCATCCAATTTAATAGTTCAATTTAAAAATAAATAAAAATTATTATTATTTGTTTTTATAAAAGTATAAAATTTTTAATTTTCGATTTGAAATTTTACAAGTAACTTATAGGTTCAAAAATTTGGGGAAATAATAACCCTAAAAAAAAAAACTTTTGTTGTTGAAAAAAATATCTAAAATTTAAAATAAAATGCTATTAGTCTAAGGGTCGTTTGGTGCGTCGGAATTTGATTGGAATGGAATGGAATAGAATGGAATGTGATTCCCATAGGAATATTTTGCTGGAATCATGATTCCCATGCCTGTGTTTGGTGCATTTGATTTGGGTTTGAATTAATGGAGAGAGAAATAGTGGGACCCACCAAAATTATGAAGAAAAATGAAGAGAAAAATAGTGGGACCCACCAAAATGTGGTTAAAATAGAAAAAGAAATGATGGGTCCCATCAAAATTATGAAGAAAAATAGAGAGAGAAATAGTGGGACCCACCAAAATGTGGGAATGGATTGGAATCCACATACCCACCATTTCATTCCAAACCCACACCATTCCAGGCCAACCAAACATGAGCATCCCTTTCCAATCCATTCCAATCCATTCCAAACCCGTGGGCCAAACGACCCCTAAGAGATTGAGCTAACCTCGCCCAAGTCCAAAGGATATTTGCGGTTCAATGGGCCTTAGCCCATATTTCTTTGCTCAACTGATTCGATGATGAGAGTGAATTAATTTTGGTTAAAAAAACACTCTCGGGTCTCCAAACTTTGATGAAAGTAACAAATTAGCCCCTTAAACTTTATTTTATAAAAATTTTAGCCTTTGTATATTCAAATTTGTAACAATTTAGTCCTTGAACTTTAGTACATAAAAATTTAGTCCTTGTACTTTCAAACTTGTAACAATTTAATCCCTAGTCCCTACTATAAAAAATTCTATTAAAATTAAATATTTATTTTTATTATTTAACTATTTAGACTTTGTAGTGTATAAAAATGTTGATCCCTAATTAGTTTATTGATCTAAACTATGTAAGAAATCTAATTGTAAGGACTAAACCGTTAAAATCCAAAATTCAAGGACCCAGAGTGATTTTTAACCACGGATTTGTATGCACTAATTCGTTTGTATTAGTATTTTGTTTTTTTTTTTTCTTTTTATTGACAACATGTGAGAGTGGGAGTGACTTGAACCATGAACCTCTTAGTCATTAGTGCAAGCTTTATGCTAGTTGAGTTATGCTCATGTCGACGTATTAGTATCTTCGTTACATTATACAATGTCATTGTGTTAAATTATACAATTTCATTGAACTTCAGGTTAGTTTTCAATTGTGTCTAGAAAAAGTTTTCAATTTTGCCTCTTTCTTATTTTCCTGTCAACCTTAAATTATTTCAAAACAACCCGTCTTTCAACTTTTCTATTAAATTAAAGACAAAATATGTGTGTGACGATGATTTGTAAAATAATAGTACACATGACATATTTCAATTAAGTCCTTGAACTTTATGGTAGATTTCAATTGTGACATATCTCATGATCGATTGAAAAAAATTAAGATTAGGACGTGAATGGGAAAAGAGACAAAGAAGCCCAAATTTCTTTGTCAATCAATCATTTTCTTTGTTTTTCTCCTAGCTTATGTAAGCCCATTTTTTTTTTTATTTTTTTTTATCAACACTATATTTACCCAATTTTTTCTCGTAACATATTAGGCTTGTGAAGCTTTCTTTATTGACCCTTCTATCCTTTCAATTTTCAATTCTTTGGCTTTTCAATGCATGGCTTTTCTTACCAAGTGTGGTTGCCCTTGCTATTTTGACTCTTAAACTATTTCCCTTATAGTCGAGATTATTTCGAATATGATTAATTAGAGGGGGAAACAAATTTTCATTTTCATTTTCATAATGAAGCTTATGAAATGGTTATTTTGAAACAATTTAGGCATATATAATTGAAAACTTGCCACTTATGTCATGTGTACTACTATTTTATGAGTCACTACCATAACACATTTTTGTCTTCATTTTAATGAAAAGGTCAAAAGGATTGTTTTGAAACAAATTCAAAGTTTAAGAACAAAAATGAAACTTTTGAAAATTTAATATCATAATTAAAAAATTACTCTAAAGTTCAAAGGCTTTTTGTATAATTTAACTAAAATTTAAAACATGCTCATTTCTTATGATTTGGTATGTAATAACCTACTTGAACTCAAAATTACTCATTGTTATAGAAAATTGACTCAATAAAATGTTAGTATAACCAACTCATAAAAATTATTATTTTTTAACTAAGGTTCTGTTTGATAATCATTTGGTTTTTGAAAATTAGGCTTGTTTTCTTTAAATTTCCTCACCATGGTTCTCATTTTTGTTAAAAACACACTAGAATTCCTAACCAAATTCTAAAAACAAAAACAAGTTTTTGAAAACTATTTTTTTTTAAAAAAATTGGTTTGGTTTTTGAGAACATGGGAAAAAGGTAGGTGAAAAGTCAAAGAAACTTAGAGTTGGAGGTGGTGTTTATAAGCTTAAAAACCAAATGGTTATCCAATGGGGCCTAAATTATCCTTATTCTTTTAATATTTGGTGATTATTTGGATAGAATTAAATACATAACGGATTGAAATTTTTAAAATATTAGGAATCAAAATGAAAAAGCACCCAATATTAAGAATTTTCATATTTGTGTCAAATAAGCCCTTAAATTTTAAAAGTGTTTAATAAGTTTCTAAATTTTCAATTTTGTATCGAATGAGTGCCTAAACTCTAACAAATTCCTAAAACTTTAATTTTGGATGTGTAATAAGTTCTTGAAATCTCAATTTTAAAATTCAATTTTATGTACGACAGATTCATTAAAAATTAAAGGACTTGCTATATTTCATGAAGATTTTGATAGTATACAAACCAAAATGAATAAAAGTTCAAAGTATAAAGATCAAGCCAAAGCGAGCATAGCTCAGTGGTAATTGACATGTACTCTCGACCATGAGGTCAAAGGTTCGAATCCCCCACCCCCAAATGATGTACTCAAAAAAAAAAAAAAAAAAAAAGTATAAAGATCAAAATGAACATTTTAAAAGTATAGAGACCTAAATGAACTAAAATCAACGATAAAAGGGCCAAAATAGTATTTAACTTTTTTTTTTTTTTTTTTTTTAAGAATGTTTTCAAACCTTCCATCTCAATTACCCGATTAGGGCTTCGTTCAACTGTGAATTAAGCTCCCGTCTCTCCCGCCAATGGAAAGCAATTCCCAGTTCATAACACTCATCTAATCTTACTCTTTCAATTCTTCAATTTCGCTTTATCTCTTTCCTTCATTTCCTTGCGATTTTGAGTCTCTAGAAGAAGAAGATCAGTACTTCGCTAGATTTGCACTCTACAGGTACGTTCAAATTTGAGATGAATCATTCCACCGATAGATATCCGTTACAGAATTTACAAGGTCTTTTCGAAATGGTGATTTATGTATGAATCCTTCAATGAATTTTATATTCTGTTGTAGACCCTGCTTTAAAGCCCTAAATTATAGGCTTGAAAGCATCCTGGAAAGGTAAATGGTGGTTTAGTTTAGGGAATTGAAGTTCGAGGAAGGGAATCTGCATATAGATGGTTTGGGATTCATTTTTTCAGCAGTTGTTTGGAAGCTCTTTGAAAATTTGATGAATATATGTTTGATAACTGGTACTTTTTCTACCAATCATATAGGATCCCGAGCAGTGGTTTCAAGTGTACAATAGTGCTAAATTTTTACGGTCCCTGTTAAAACTAGATATGAAAACCAAAACTTGGGAGTTCTTTTGAGAAAAGTTTCCGAATAACAAGCCCTTAGCCTTCCATTGGCCACTTTGAGCTTCGAATAAGATGCCGGGAATGCTAAACTTGGCCTAAGATATATCTTTATGCTCAATTTGCTTCAACATTGATCCAGCTCTTGGTGTATAAATCCATTCACTTGTTGTTCAATTCAATTCTCATATCGAGTTATTACCAAGTTTGAATTGCTTTCGTGTTGAATCAAATGAAATTCTCTGGTGTAGACCATTTGAGTTCTGATAGGCATAGTTTAATCATAGGCATGGGATGACATTTTCTGATTTATCCCATCCAAGTACTGAGTACATGACTTGGGACTTTGATTTTTTAACAGAAAGAAAAAATGCCATTCAGCTTCTGCCTGAAATTTTTTGTTACATCCCCATTTCTTATGTTTGTTACATTATCATTCTCATCTCCCTTTCTCTGAATCGCACAACATATATGAATACCAAAGTCAACAGTCAAGGTTTCTCTTTGAGTGGCTTTTGGACCTCATAGCTTGCTATTCAACTGGTCAGTTAGATACTTGTTGAACTTTCTCCTGATTAGAGAATTAGTCACGTTTCATTGGAAGTTATGACTTATTTGATACTTGAAATGTTTAGGATGATTGTTAAAGTTACAATGTATGGTTATCAGTAATGAACCGTAAACTTGATTGGTAGAATCATAGTTTTTAGCAGGCAGAAAAAGAACCATGCTAATTTCTTTCATGTTTTTGAATCCTATTCTCATGGCAAGATTGCATCTATACATTAGGCCCCTCATAGTTTAAACAAGTAACGAGGACCCCGTAAATTTCAAGTGTTCATATCATGCTTCTTTTTATCTCAATTTTAGCTCAGTGTGTTACATTAATCTTTGACAGATTCCATGGATGCCCAAGCTCAAGAAGATATTCCTCCAAGGCCTCGAGTTAAGGCCTCATTTCGCTTAGGGTCAGAGACACATTTGGTCAATATAGCTAATAAAGGCACTCTCTCAGAGCAGTTGATTTCTATGAAAGAGGAGAGCATGGCTATTTTGAAGGGTTACATAACCAAACACAATGTTCCTAACGACGTGCCAGACGAACTAGTTGAAGAAGATTCCGATGACGATGATGAAATCACTGAAAAGCCTCAAATGAAGTCCAAGAAGACAAAATTAACTTAATATCCCTGCTTATGGATCAAACCCCGGAATCTAAATATGTTCCTGCTTAGAAATGAATATAGAACATAATTTTTTAAGTTGTTTAGTTCTCTAATTGTTCTTGGTTTGTGGCATATGTTCCTTCACTACCTTAGATTCCTTTTCTTATTCTAAGTTCTAACTAGTTTTTCTCTCCTACCTTTGCATGATTTGAGAAAAAGAAGATTTAGACCAATGTAGAATAAGACGTATTCAGTTTGAATTATATACCAGAAACTTCTTTTCTTCTCATTGCAAGTATCCGTAGTTTTAGGGTCTTTTATTGCGACTTTTTTTTTCTAGCAATTCCTCACAATTTCTCGTTTTCTTTCCGTCCCGTTGACACCTAGTTACATTAACTTAATTGGTCAAGTATCGCAATCTCTTCTCATACTCTTTAATTCAGATTCCTTCTCATTTATAATATAACATTCTTAAAAGAACATTAAGGAATGACCATCCAGAAACATACGTGCATAAAAGAATACATACTTCAATTAGTACAATAAAAAGATAAGAATGGCATTTCAATTGCCAGTCATAGAGAAGCAGGAAAAAAAGCAACAAAATTGGGTATAACTTTACTACTTTAGGGGGAAGGAAGAAAGGAAACCAGTCACAAAACACAGCAAGAAAGGACAAAATTGGATATTGGGGGGAAGGGCAGAACAAAATCAAGAAAAATGTATGCCAGCTTTGTTGAACAATGAGAGTAGGTATAAAAACTCCTGTAAGGTGAGTTTAGACGACCTCTTTTCTTCAAAATCTCCCTCCTTTAAAACACCCAAGACTTTATCCTTAAATTCAGAAGCCTCCCCACCTTCAGCATCACTATCATCCATATCCATCTCCTCGTCAGCTCCATCGTCGTCTACTTCCATGGTTTGATCCTCATTTGACTCGCCAAATCTCGAATAATCAAAAGCACCATCATCATTATCTGCAGAACTTTGCAGAGGGATATTAAGTGCACACAATGTTTTGTAGTTCTTCTCTAGCAATGAAAGAACACTCTTCTGCCTAAAAATTGAACCAAGAGTTTTGTTCTTTCGATTGAAACAGATTCTCAGAAATCCATCCCACTCCTTTTGCTTCACCTCAATACGCGGTTTCCTGGGCTCAATTCGAACTACAGACGAGTCCACCTTTGGCGGAGGACGAAAATTGTTCTTCCCAACTTTGAGGAGGTGAGATACTCGAGCTAGGAGTTGGGTGTTTACAGTCAAACGGCAGTAAAGTTTGTCTCCAGGTTGAGCAACTAGCCTCATTGCAAATTCCCTCTGGAACATTATGATCGCGCACCGAAAAGAAGGTTGATGATTTAGCAACTTGAATGTGAGAGGAGATGATATTTGATAAGGGATATTAGCCACACATATATCAAAATAGGGAAGCTCAGTCTTGAGCACATCTCCTTGAATAACCTGAGCACATCAAGTTGAAGAACTAGTCAATAATTGGAGAAATTCAAATTAAGAATCAAGTAAAATAACCACTACAAACTCACTTCTCAACCAATTTAATCAAGCACAAGCACACATCTGCAATTACAGAACACTCTGGTTGGTTCATTCAAACAGTTGTTAAGATAATTTGATGGGAAATAACCAATCAATAGGGCAGATTATGGAAGGGACTGTTTTTTAGGTAAGCAAAACTACTTTGAAGAAGATCCTTCTCTCTCCCCAATTACATTTTGCCTACTACAGAAGGGAAAGATTAAATGTTGGTACAAGTACTTCATACAACTGAAAGAAATTGAGTCTTTGTGAGATTATTTCTCCTCCAACAAGAGGGAGAGGATAACCAGAATCGCAACGAGCAGAAGCTTCAAGAACAATATATCAACTAAACCAAATCATCAAACAAAACCCAATTGATAGGAAGCAGATGGATAAAAACACAAAATGAAATCATAGACAAAAGAACATCCAATTTTCGGATAACCAATCACTTAATAGAAACCTAAAGGATCAAACGAAACGAAAACCCACCTTCAAGCGAGAAGAATAGGGAGTGTCCTGAAACCGCCTCTGCAACTCGAGAACCATACGAGGATCGAGCTCGACTGCAATAACCATCTTACCGCATTCTAGTAGCTTCTTGGTGAGATTACCAGTACCGGGACCGATTTCGAGGATCACATCGGTGCTCTTGATTCCAGACTTTTGAACTATAGAGTCGACCAGTAAGGGATTCTTAAGAATATGCTGACCCTTGGATTTGTGGAACGAAATACCTCCCTGATACGGCGCACTCTTCGCCGCCGCTTTTGGCTTCTCCCTTTTCATCTTGCCTCCCGCCATTGTTGCCGAAACTCAGAGAGAGAAGATGCCGGTACCGGCGTGTGGTTGAGACACCGACGTCCGGCTACAAAGAGAAGGGTCGCCGGCAGACGGTTGCTATAGAGAGGAAGATAGGAAGGAGAAGGAAAATTGGGAGGGAGAAGATATGTGCGGCTGCGGCGAAAGTGGGAAGGGAGAAGGAAGAAAAGGGTGGGAAAAAGAGGAAGAAAGATAGGGGTTAGGGTTTTTATAATTATTTAACTTTAAAAAAAAAAAACACATGATAAATACATGGAAGGAAAATAGGGATGGTAATTTTTTAAAAAATAAAAAATGTATAATGAAGTTTTTTTTTTTTTTTTTTTTTTTTTTTTTGAGTTCAAAAAATTTGAAAGCCGAGATTTGAAATTCTGATCCCTTATCGCATGTCAATCACTATTGAAGGTGTTTGGACATTTTATTGAAAATCGATTCAGACATTTAATAACTAAGAACTATAATTTCACCATTCATTCAAGAGCACAATATTGTGATCATATTGAATAATTTTATCTTTCTTTCACTAAGATGCCATTTGACAAAGATTTCGTTTTAATTTTCTTCGTTTTGGGAAATTGTGCTTGTTTCTTTACCATTTATGTATTATGGTTTCCACATCTCTTTGCAAAAGACATCTTAGCCAAATTCTAAAAAATAAATCAATTTTTTTAAAGATTGTAGTCTCATTTAATAACTATATGATTTTTAGTTTTTTAAAATTAAACTTATAAACAATACTTTCATTTATGAGTTTATTCAGCCCATCTCAAAACCAATTGACAATGAGTGAAGTAGCTCATCTATCTTATGAATTGGGAGGTCTCCACCAATCTTTTCAATGTGGGATCCTCAACAATTCATTTTGTCATCTACTTTTTACAAATATTTTAAATTCAATATAAGTTTTGAAAACAATAAGAAAGATGAAAATCATGGTCAGAAATGGTGAGAAAACAAACATCATTCTCAAAAACCAAAAACTAAATAGTTATCAAATGCACCTACATTTTTTAGTTTTAAAATGGTTATCAAGCCGATCTACATTTTTTTAGTCCAAAGAAGGCAATCCTCAAACACGAGGCGAGAGCATGGACAACTTTGTTTCCATTACGAGAGACGAGTAGTAAACACAAATTCCTAATTAATCTCTTCAATAATATGATTCAAATATATATATATATATACATCTTCAATAATAAGGTCGATTTCTTTATCATACTCTTCTTGTTTGTCAAAGTTTCCAAACACAATGAGGATGGATGCCCATTTTCATAATAGTTTATTATAGTCCTTTCCTCGTAATAGTTTATGAAACTAATAATTTAGTCCATCAACTTTGATTTGTAAAAATTTTATCTCTATCATTTCAATTTAGTTTATGAACTTTAATAAGTAACAATTTAGTTTTTATACTTTCAAATTTATAAAGAATGGAGAGAACGAGACGATTTTATTAACAATGAACTCTCCTTAAATACATGCTAATATGAAAGTTACAACTCTAACAGTTGACTGTTGTAAACTACTGGAATTAACCAACATGTAAAATACAATGATAATATATGTGATAAAATTTGTAACAATTTAATCCTTATTGCAAAAAGAATCATCAAAATTAAATGTTGATTTATATTATTTAATGATTAGACTTTGTAGCTTATAATTAAACGTCGATTGCCAACAAGAGTTTAGCTCAACTGACATAAAGTTGTACTGGTAATCACAAGGTTTGTGGTTTGAATCCCCCTTCCCCACATATTCTAAAACTAAAAAAAAAAAATATGTCGATTTATATTATTTAATGATTAGACTTTGTAGCTTATAAACATATTGGATCCCAAATTAGTTTATTAATCTATTTAGGTAAGAAATTTCATTAAATCTAAACATTAATTTTCATGATAGAGACTAGATCATTACAAATTTTAAAGTACATGGACTAAATTGTTACTTATAAAAGTTCAGAGACTAAATCATTACAAATCAAAATTTAAAGACTAAATTGCTACTTTCGTGAAATTTAGGGACCAAAAGTGATTTTTAACCAAAAAAAAAAAAGAGTGGCACTAAAAGATATCGATTAAGATAATATGCGTATTGATATAATGACATAACATGTATTAGAGTCAATGTATTATATTTCCATCGACATGTCGACATTTCCATATGTCCATGGGTTCGACATCGACACGCGTGATGAATCGATATTTCCATTGTATCGTAAAGAAATTGATAAAATATAAACAAAATAATAACAAAATGTAACTAATGTAGAGATAATATTTATAATAAGTATTTTAACTTATTTTTAAAATGTAAAACATTTATTTGTTAATTTTTTGAATTTTTATTTTAAATATTTTTCCAGGAATTTCCATCGACATCGACATTTTGTCGATATTTCCATCGACATTTCCATAAAATTAAGATTTCAACATTTCCATCGACATCGACATTTTAACTTGAGTTACATGTGAGTGTTTTTTTTTTTTTTTTTTGAAACAAATGTAAGTGGTTGGATATGGTTAAGGCCGCTAATATATACACATATTGTTTTTTTAAAATATATATATATATATATATATATAACGATAATATAATTATTAATCCGTTTAATTCTTTAAAATAAAGTTAAAAAGTTCCCATTTTGTTTTTACTAGTTTAAAAACACGTGCGATGCACGTTAAATTTCACTGTTTTAATTGAAAATAATAATAATAAAAAAAGGAAAGATGTTGCCTAGAAGTCTAAAATCATATATTATCTTATTCTAAAATCATAAATTTAATTTTTATTTCCATTGTATTTCACGCATAGAAATCTCCAAACCATAAAGATTTAATAGAAGGAAATATCGTCATCCATGATTTGTATTGTTAGGAATTTCAAAATCTAAATTTGAATAACAATTGATAAATATTAACAATGGATAACAATGGATAACAATGGATAAATACTAACATTTGAAGATCAAAATGTTACCTCTTCATCGACGAAAATAAACTTCTGTATTCTCAAGACGTCATTTTGACATGATTCAACATTTCCTTTACGAAGAAAGAAAACTTTTAACTTCTATTCTCTTTAAAAGGCTTTAAGCTTTCTTATAAAAGAAACTATCTTCTTCTCATTTGGCATTTTGAAGAGGAAGTTTTGGCCAAAGAAAACAAAACTATTTGTATTTAATTTATGAAAGGATGTGTCTGTATGAACTTTTTTTAAATTTAATTGATCAATCATTTTAAAATAGAATTAGTTATATTTATTTTGTGAAAAGATGTGTTTGTATAATTTGAAAAAAAAAATGTATTTTTGTGAAAAGTTGTGTCTGTAAATTTTGAAAGGATGTATCTATGAATTTGAAATTTAATTTATCAATATATATCTTCAATATCATATCTGTATTGCAAAGGACCCATATGAGTTATAATGTGACTACCCTAAATTCTTTCATCTCAAATCGGTAAATTTTGATTCCAAAATCATCGATACAACTCCTAAAACCCCCAAAAATATACAAATCGCCAAACTTTCTCCCAATCGAATCGTCAACACATCAAAACACAAATTTGGGGAAAATGCAAAATCACTTCCCCAAGTAATAAATTCCACAACAAACTAAAATAAAAAACAAAAAGTAAAGTGAACCTAGTCCTTGTGGTCGTGGGCGTCACCGGAGATGGAGGCAGCGACATAAGCAATGGCGGAGCTTTTCGCCTTCCTCCTCAAGGAACATCATTATTAATCCGCGATCTCATCTTTCTGCAATTTTTATCCTCTTTTCTTTCCAAATTGAACAATGAGTTACAACAAAATTTTATCTTTCCTTTATGGGTTGATTCGATTCTAACAAAAGAAACACAAAATTAAAGGGAAAATCGATTTGGGTATAGATGAATTTGAAGAGAAAAGACGAACAAAACAACTAATCTCATTCTACTTTGGCCCTTGCTTCACGAACCAAAACATATCGTCCTATATCAAGATCAAAGTAGTTTCTAATTAAATACAAATATAATTTATTAGGGTAGAAGGACAAAATAGTCATTATCAAAAATTGTAAGGGCAATAAGGGAATGTAAAAATTCTCCCCTCTAAGCCCCTTTTAATATAGTAGAGATTAAAATTATTTTCGGTAGAGATAAAATATCAAAAAAAAATATTTTCGGTAGAGATAAAATATCAAAAAAAAATCTTTAGAGTGTGGCTGCTGGGATTCGAGCCCAGGTCTCCACGGCCACAACGTGGAATTCTCACCACTAAACTACAGCCACTTGATGTGCAAAGGTTAATACATTTAAATATATATCATTTATAAAACTTCTTTCTTAATTATATCAATATCAATCCATTTTGTTATAAACAAGTCTGTTTTAGGTTTAGACAACAATTTTATCCCAATAGTTGATTAATATATATTTTATTAGGTCAAAAGAATTTGTTAATAATTGTCTCTTCACCCTCAAGAATTTAAACTAAGTTTGAAAAGTAATATATTTTAATAAAAAGCTTTAAAAATTACAATATTAATTTTAAAAAGAAAAACTACACAACCATCGTGGGTTGGTCCTAATGGTCAATAAGGGCCATAGAAAAAATAAAGGGCTTAACTCCCTAAGTTATTATTTCTCTTTTTTTCACACGTGAAATTGTAGGTATATATTTTAACTCACTTTTCAAAAAATGGAGAAAAATTCTCCATAGAAATCTTGAATTCTACGATTTCTTGTCCTAATCCCCATGAAATTTAACAATACATTTTGTGGAAATGAAAAATGTTTGATCTCTTTTTTTTTTTTTTGAGGGGGGATTCTTCATCCCAATTTTTTCCATGAGTCTATGTCTTATTAATTATATACTTAGACTTGTAAGTTAAGCCCCCTAAAATTAATATAAGAATATTGAAAGTTTACATGTTTAGTTCTTAATATTGCAAAAATTATTCTTGTGGTTGTAAGTTGTAACCTTACTTTTTTTCATTAGCTACAATAACTGATCGAGAAATAAGAGATTAAGGGAGCAAGAATAACGAGAAGATGACCAGCTTGAGCATAAATAATGAGAAAATGACCAGCTTGAGCATAACTTAATTGGTTAAGATCACATTATGCCCTCGAGTGCAAGATCAGATATTCGAATCTCCATTTTCAAAAACAAGGGATGACGATGAGAACGAGAAATTATTACAACTCCCTCCCCTTCATTCATTCCCACATACCAAACACTCCTTAATAAAAAAAAATAATAGAATTATACCCTCCTTCCTTCACACACAACTAACCAAATTTTAAAACGATTTTCCCAATGCAAAATACAAAGTAAAGTAGCAACTCCATTGTATGATAACATACGAGATAGGGATATCACAAAGTTTTTTAACAATAACATTGTTATAAAAAAAAAAAAAAGATGTTTAAATGACTAAGTTATGCTAATGTTGACATATGGAATATAATGAAATTGATACATAATTAAGAAAACGGTATGTTGTACGTGCCACTTTATTTCAACCAATTGTTTGCTTCTTTTTTTTTTCTTTTTTAATAATATATCTTTCATTTGATTTCAACAATGTTTCGAGATAGGGATGTCACAAAGGTTTTTAACAATAACTAATATTTTATTTAATTGACATATCACACAGATTTTTAACAATATAGAACCCCACATGGTTGCAATTTAAAGACAATTGAAAACTTTAAAATCTAAAGATTAAATAATAGATAAGATTTATTAATTAAATTTAGAAACATCGACAAAGAAATATAATGTGACATCAAGTATGTGACTTAATTTATCATATAATATCAATAAAAATTTTATTCTATCTTTAAAATGTATATGATATCTTTCTCAAAAAAAAAAAAAAAAAATGTATATGATATATCATTTTCTAAAAACCGTTATTTAAATATATATTTGCTCTACTTTTATTCTAAAAGAAAAAAGGCTATATTTTAAAAGACATCTTTATTTTGTTTTCTAATATTTCAATAATTCTATTTGACCAATGCAAATATTATTATTATTATTATTATTTATATGATTCTATTTATCCAAGTTTTATATGATATTTTCCTAACACATTTTCTTTTAAATAAAATCAACTTTATTTATCTAAAAAGTAAAAAATAAACTTTAGAGTCTCCCATGAAAACGAATATATCAACGGGCAGCTATTAGTTTCAAAAGAAAAAAAAAAAATTGGCTATTCCTTGTTATACGATGAATTGTTTTCGACTGCCTATGTGTTTGACCAAAGAGATCCACAGTCTATGGCTAAATTTTGGTGGAGTGGGTCTGAGGATACAAGGCGGATCCATTGGATGAGTTGGAAATCGTTGTGCCTTCCCAAGTGCATGGGTGGATTGGGGTTTCGAAACATGGAACTCTTTGACCAGACCCTGTTGGCGTGTTTTTCAGGATCCTTCCTCTCTTCTGTGCTCTGTGCTCAAAGGTCGTTATTTTCCCCAATCGGGGTTTTTTGAGGCAGAACTTGGATCGCGCCCGTCTTTTGTTTGGCGCAGTTTGTTATGGGGGCGGGAGCTTTTAGTTTGAGGATGCCGTTGGAGGATTGGTAATGGGCAAACCACGCCTATCTATGGCTCCAATTGGTTGCCGAATGATTTTTTCCTTCAGGTGCAATCGGTCCCATCGCTCCCTTCTTCTAGTACGGTAAGTGAGCTAATCTCTGCTTCTGGTAGTTGGAATGAGGTTATGATTAGAGCCCATTTCAGTGAGGCTGACTGTGAGTCCATTTTGAAAATTCCATTACGATATGGTTTAGGTGAAGATCGATTAATTTGGCACTTTGAGAAACATGGGACCTTTTCTGTTAAGAGTGGGTACCGGCTTGCTCATACCTTGGTTGTTTAGGGTCATCCTTCTTCTTCAGACACTGATAAAATCCGTGCGTTGTGGTCTTCCTTGTGGAAGTTGAATGTGCCTAGTAAACACAAGTTCTTTCTCTAGCGCTTGTTCCATGACCGTTTGCCTACAAAGGTAAATCTTCTGAAACGTGGTCTTGATGTTTTGAGTTTGTACTGTGTCTTGTGTAATGATGATGTTGAGGACTGTCTCCATCTTTTTTGGAATTGCTCAGTGGTTAGGAGCATGTGGCTTTGCTCCAAATTTGCTTCATTTCATCGACCATTTTCTCAGTTCAGGTTTGAGGAAATCGTTTGGGCGATGAAGGATAAACTTACTCAGCCAGATTTTGAACTCGTGGTCATTTTTTGGTGGTCCATGTGGAATCTTCGGAACAATTTAAGTTGGGGTGGTCAGTCAGATGGGCGGGACTTGTGGTTGTATGCGACTGATTACCTTAGTGCCTTCCATGCTGTTGGGGGGCATCACCTATCGGGAGGCTATTTACGGACCCAGTCGATTGATCATGTGGAGCGTTGTGTGTGGAAACCGCCTCTTGGTAGGGAGCTGAAGCTTAACGTTGATGCTTCTGTTCGACCTGATTCAGGTGAAGCTGTAGGTGGTTGTGTGTTGCGTAATGCTGATGGTGAGGTCCTTATGGCGGTCTGTTTGACTCTGCAGCGGTGTTGGAGTGTGGATTTGGCTGAGGGTTGGGTTTTGTATAAAGGGGTCCAACTTGCTCGGCAGATGGGTTTTTCTGAATTTGTGGTGGAGATTGATTCTTTGAGGTTGGTCAAAATTCTCCATGGTGATTTGCAGGATGTTTCGGAAGTGAGGTTGTTGATGGATGATATCCGTAGGCTTCTCCATCCTTGTGTTAGTGGCAAGGTTCTGTTTACACCATGCCAGGGAAACAAAGTGGCCATGCTTTAGCTAGTTTGACCTTTTCTTATTTTGATTATGTTTGGCTTGAAGAGTGACTTAGTGAAATCTATGATGTACTGATTTGTGATGTCACTTTATCCTAACGAAGAATCCTCTAAATCTGAAAAGGTGATCAGTCTAAGCAGTTTCAGTCACCACTCCAACCGTTGTGCCTAAAATCAGGCCTAAATTATGAGCTCGGGATCGATTCAAGTTGAAAACGAGCCAGTCCGGAGCAAACTAGTAGCTAGCTTGAAGTTAAGATGATCGAGGAATTGAAAAGCTAGCTGAATATCAGATAAAATCAGTTGGTTGTCTGCTTAGATTTGGACCACACATTTTTTCGGTTGGATTATATAAAATCATTTGTCTCAAAAAAAAAAAAAAAAAAAAAAAACTATATTGAATAAGAATATGGGATGGTCATTGGAACAAATAAAAAAAAAATGACAGCTACCAAATGGATTGAAAAATAATAATGATAATTTTGGATTTGACTTAATTAATTAATTAATCAAATTACAGGTTTCTTTTTTGAACAAGTCTCAAAAAGATATAAAGGTCAAAACACATAAATTGGATAATACACAGAGCAACTATATTTACAAATCAAGGATATATGGGTAGAAATATATTACACAATTCCAATCAATAATTAGAATAGAAAAGGTTTGGTTTCGTTTTTTACTCCTAAAATGTTTTGCTTATTAAGTTAGGTTAAAAACTTTCAAATCTCATGTTTTTTTGTTTTCAAACTCTATCTAAAAAATAATTATAGTATTTACTATTTATTTTATTATCTATATCTATACTATATATAAAAGGGGCTAAGAGGGGAGAATTTTTACATACCTATTTTACCCTTACAATTTTATTTAATTCCTATTTTGCCCTTCACTATTTGTTGGTGGGACACAACTCTTTGGTTTAGGTGTCCGTTGAGAGAAATTTGTATAAGAGAGGTGATTCTTCCATCTTTGGGATGTGACTCTTCGAGTATAGGTGTCCGTTGAGAGATGTTAGGACAATGAAGTTGGTTCTTAAAAATTTGACTTTACAAAATATATTTAAAAATTAAACTTTTAAGTCGAATAGGTGTAATTTATGCAGATAGAATAGAACTATTTGGACAGAGGTAACACATTGAATTAGTGTATTCATTCATATATAAGTGCAATCCATGTATAAAAATAAATAAACATAGTTATCAATATATATTGTCTATTTTTTCATATCAAATTGTCAAGCGATGGGAATGAGAACTTTAAAGTGTTTGTTTTTTTTTTTTTTTTTTTTTTTTTTTTTTTTTTTTTTTTTTTTTGAAATGAAGTGTTTGTTCTTTGTAAAGAAAACACTAAATTGTATCACAATGAAGCTTTGAGACGAATTAAGAAACTTTTGTTTTAGGAATTGAAACAAGGGGGATTTCAACTATTCTCAAGACCAAGCTTTTGATTTTTACTCATGAGCACTCAGGTGAAACTCAAACTTTCTTTTTTTTTGCCCCCATTTTTAGCATAAAAATTCTCCAACAATTAAATTTAAATTGGAAAGCACAATTATTGGTTGAAAACAAAGAAGTTTCACATATACTTTCATTTGCACATTTATAAATGAAATATCTATATTACAATTTTAAATTATAACACAATATATATTTCTTTTTTATAAAAAATGAGATGAGTTGCGTAGAAAAATATATAATAATAACCAATATTTTTTTTTTTCAAAAAAGTAAAATTTCACATAATTTTAAAATATAGATTCTATGAAATCTTTGGAACAAAATCTTTGAATCCTAATTTGTGAGTAATTGTCATAAGTTGAATCGAAAATTTTGATCATACATATTTGGATTATGAACAAACTTGATTATATAATATCAATGTAACTTTTTAGTTATTTTAGTACACATAATTTTTAAATTTTCTACGTATTATTCATCCGTAATTTCATGTATACTTTTTTTAAGTTCTAAAGATTTTTAACCACATGCATTGCAGGTGTCTTAAGAGGGGATTCTAGCAATCATTGTTTTAATTTTAAGAGGGGAGACTTTTTTGAATTCCTATTTTGCCCTTACTTTTTTTAATAAATTCCCATTTACCCTTCAATCTTTGTTGACGGGACACAACTCTTCGAGTTGAGGTGTCTGTTGAGAGAAATGTCGAATAGTTGCAATGTATACTGATGAAACATTAGTACTATTCAAATTAAGGTAATTATATATTGAATTGGTGCATCTATTATGTGTATGGCAAATCCAATCGTAGATGTAAAACATCACCATCTAATAGTAAAAATGTGTTTAAAAATGTTGTTTATAAAGAGATTCTCTTAATAATGACCAATTTATTAAATACATCTTTCTTTCTTTTCTCCACAAATCAATCTCCTTTGGAGAATACTAAAAAAATAATTATGAGGTAATAAACTATCTTTATGTCACTTTTTTTTTTTAAATCAATTTCAATTTATAATTTTTTTATTTTAATTCCATGGTATGTATTTTACTTTTAAGTTTTAACATCCATGTGTTCTTTATAATATCGATCTCTTTCATTACTTTTTAATTTCACGGGGTTATAGTGGAGAATCTTTACTTCTCTGTTTTGTCCGTACAAATTTTACAAATTCTTATTTTATTCATTCAATATTTGCTGGCAGTATGCGACTCTTCGAGATGATGTATCCATTAAGAGAAGGGTTGAATGGTTGCAATTTATGCTCGAGGGACACAACTATTTAGTGGTGGTAGTTACACATTGAAACCACACGTCCATTAAGAGAAGGGTTGAATGGTTGCAATATTTGCTTTCACGTGCCTTGCACATGTTTTTTAACTAGTGTTAAGAAATAGATGTCTATGCATGGAAAATTATTTCGAAATAGGTATAGCAAATAATAATAATAATAATAAAATAAATCAAAATGAATTAAGAGTTTTATTAAAATGATCAGATTAATGCAAGAATTAAAGTAATTGTTTTTAGTAGACCTACAAAAATGTTAGGTGCATTATACGCACACTCGAACATCTGACCTTTTGATCGAGAGTATATGCCAATTACCGTTGAGCTATACTCACTTTGGCACATGCTTTTAAATTTCAAGACTTTATATGATAACAATTTTAAAAATATAATTTCAAACTTTAGCTGATTTTAAAATCAAAATATAGGTTTAATTTTTTTTTTCAATTTAAAATTTTGATTAAGACTTCTAAACATAATTTTAATTTTAATAAAATAATGAAATAATAAAATATAGAATATCATTTTTGAAAATTGAAATTTACATAAACGATAAATAGATTAAAAATGATTTTTTTTTTTTTTTTTTTTTTTTTTTTTTTTTTTTTTTTTTGTGGAGAATGGTTAAAAATGATTCTCAACTGTCAATACTTTTTGATATACGGTAAAGATTAAAATAGCTTGGTAGGCTATTTCATTTTTCGACAATGTTTTTTTTTTATACATATTTTTCGACAATGTTGACTTAATTTAATTTGTGTTAACAACAAATTAAATTATTTGCCAAAAATACACATCATGACTTGTATTTTTTTTTAAAAAAAATCGTATTTGGGAATTCAATCACCTCTTGGTCGAGATTATAATGTCAATTCCTATGAGGCTGTGAAGTTATGATTGCTTTTACGACACACGACATGAGTTAGAATGAAAGAGTTATTGTTGGAAAGATTTTAAACAGACTTCATATTAATTACATTATTTTACATTGTCTCTACCAATAAATTGGACAGATTAAGCATATGTTTGGTTTAACTTGTTAGGTGTTTAATTTTGAAAAAAAAAAAAAAAAAACCATTTTGAAAAAAAATTATAGTATTTGGCAATCACTAAAAATGACTTAGGGTATGTCTGGTTTAATTTTTCAAGTTTTTAATTTTGAAAACAAAAATCATTCTGAAAAAATTTTAGCCCCCGTTTGATAACCATTTCGTTTTTTGGTTTTGGTTTTTGAAAATTAAGCCTATAAATACTACTTTTATCCATAAGTTTCCTTGTTTTGTTATCTACATCATTCCCTTGTCAAATTTTGAAAAGTAAAAAAAAAAATAGTTTTCAAAAACTTGTTTTTAGAATTTGATTAGGAATTCAAATGTGTCCCAAACAAAAATGAAAACCATGGTAAAGAAAAATGGGGAGGAAACAAGCCTAATTTTCAAAAACCAAACACAAAAATCCAAATGGTTATCAAACGGGACCTTAGTGTTTGCCAACCACTGTAAATGACTTATTAAAAAAATAAGATTGAGAAATAAAGCATTTTGAGATAACCAATTGAAAGTAAATTCTTTAAAAATAGCTTTTAAGTATATAATAATTTGTATATAAAAATACTTGTGAGGAATTGTAACCAAACATGTAAGTGTTTGAATTCTAAACAACATTAATATAAAATGTTTAAAAGAAAAATGCATTCTTGAAAAACACTAAAATGTATTAAATTGCTTCCATTATTAATTATTTAATTAGCAATATTGGTTTTGAATTTGAAGAGATATTAAAATTAAGATTTACAATTGTTTGAGTAACATATTAAATATTTAAGTCAGAAAAAAAGCCACTCATTAAAAAGAGGTACTTATAAAAGAAACCTACTGTACGCAAACTTTTATTAATTTACTTCTAACAAAAGCAAATCATAAAGTTGATTTTTAATAACTTTTTTTTTAATAGTTAATTTTTAATAACTTCTCAACAAAAGAAAAAAAAAGTTAATTTTTAATAAGGTATATTATGTTTGAAAACATCAAAATGCATAACGGGTAACGAGATTAAAAACGATTGTTTCAAAAAAAAAAAAAAAAAAGATTAAAAACGATTCATACTTGTTTCTCCTTTTTAATAAAGTGAAAATAAGTATGGAACTTTCCAAACTAAGAACAATACTTAGCTGCATAACGGTGCGTAATGATCTCTCTCATTAAAATCTTAACAAATAAGAGAGAGAAAAGTAAAAAAATGGAAAAAAAAATTGTTATATATAATTATCAACATTTGAATTGTGGTGTATAGAGAATAAAATGAAATTCACATAATAATCCCTAAGTCCTGAGATAAGTATATTTGACCACTCGATTTGAGAAATTTAAAATTATCATCCAAAATCATAGGTTTGGAACTCAAATGTTTTCAAAAGATAACATTTGGGTGGATCAACGAACCTTTTCAAGATCAGAGCTATGAGTTAAAAATTTAAGCAAATTGAAATATTGTAATAAATCGAATTAACAAGTGGTAACAAAAATTACAATTAACTAAACCACCGACAAATTGTAAAATTAATTGAATTAAAAAAAAACAAAACAAAACAAATTGTAAAATTAATTAAAAATTTCAAACATTTTCATCAACAACAATCTCATCAGAGCTTTTAGAATGTTTTTTAGAGACAAAAATCCGACAAAACCAAGCAACAGACTTAACAATCTTAGCAATTCCAATGGTGACGGTTATGTAATACAAGCACCAACCGGAAAAGTCAGCCGGACTCAATTCCTCCGCCGTCAACCACTTTCTTTCCGCCACAACCGCCAGCGCCTCCGCCTCATCCCTGAGCCGCCACCACCACAGGCCGCCGAAGCTAACCGCCGTCGCCGCCATCTCAAACCACCTCTCTTTCCGGGATTCCCCAAAGACGGTGTCGTCCACCACCGGCTTCACCACAGTCCTCGTCCAGTGCACCACCGCCTCATGAAGTCCCAAGAAGAACAACAGCCTGCTCCACAGGCCACCCTCGACGCGGCCGGCCGCCGCGTTGTTGAGGCCCGTCGATAGGGTTCCCTCGATCCCAACACCGACACATATCTGTGTTAAGAATATGAATAAATGATTATTTGATTCACGTAATTTAACCTTGTATCAAAACATTTGAACTAATTTTATAATGTGGTTTTTTTTTATTGAGTATTAAGAATATTAACGAGTTCAATCATTAAACTTTCAATTTTGTAAATATTACCATTATACATCATAGAAATGAAATTTAAAAGTCTATCTAAATAGTTCAATTGGTTAATGTAACAATTTACAATTCTAAAGGTCTCAAAATCAAATTCCAATCTATGTTGTTCATTGGATGTAAAGAAAAAAAATACTTTAAATCACCTATGAACTAATTTATAAACCATATAAAACGTACTCGTCAAAACTATGTCATCCAATTGTAAAGACATTTCTAACTACAAACAAATTTGCAAGCACTCAAGTTTCAAGGTTTAAATTTACTATAATCTAATCAGTTTGAGAAAGTTCAATTGGACAAGACATTACAAACCTCACCTAAAAGTCAAAAAATAATTCTCACCCCAACTAAAAGGAAATTATTGTAATATATCAACTTAAGCTTTTAGGTTAATGGTCAATGTTTTAACATACCTGAAGAGTGCATAGAAAAATCCACATAGTATAGAGACGTGGTTGGGAGACAGGACCAAGGAGCTTGGTCGGAAGGACAGATATTCCAGCAAGAGAATGGAGTAGGACAGAGATGATAACGAAAGAAACAAGAAAGAAAAGAAGAGGAAAATTTACATAGAGGATGAGAGAGATCAACAACGACGGCAACGGTGGCGGCACAGCGAGATATAGGGCGGAGGAGAGGCGGGCGAGAAGGAGGAACGAGAGGGGAAGCAAGAGGCCAAGAAGGTTGACGGCGAAGAGATGGAACAAAAAGGAAGGTTTTAGAACCTCCATAGTTTTGGTAGGAAAATTTACCCAAAAAAAAGTTTGGTTTTTTTTTTTATAACAAAAAAAAAAAAAGAAAACTTTGGTTATGAGAAGACAAAGAATTTGATTGGTGTATAAATAAATACATTGGATGAGACTCAGAGAAATGAAATGTTTAAAAAATTTATAAGTTGTTGAAATGGAATAATCTTGTAATCATAAAGTGGATGCCACGTCCACAGTTTTTTTTGCTGATGAGTTGACTAAGACTTGGTCCAATCATCAACTATATTTTCATATGCATGTATTTATGAATATATCTATGTATATATTAACAACAATAAGATATTCTAAAATAAAAATAAAAAATAAAAAAAATAAGGATGAACAAAACATAGTGGATTGGATTATTGAACCATGTTGAATTTGAATATCTAATTTTATTATTTTTTTTAGTTTAATTGTGGAGGTGGAAGACTTAACTTTTGATATCTTGATTGAATGTATAACTCCAATCAATTGAGTTATTGATCGAATACTGACTTTTAAAACAGATATATAATCCTATCAATTGAGTTATGCACGGTTAATACTCGTTTGGATTTGAATGTTGGACAATTATAGATGTTTATTAATATTGTAATAGATATGCTCAAATTGATTAAGATGCAACAATGCATTCAAAAGGGATTCTCGCTTATTAAGTCTATTGAGAATTCTTTTAAGAGTGAAAGTTTTTTTTTTTAAACCATCCTCACTTGAATAATTATTATAGATTTAAACCATATTGGTCGTCCATAAAATTTTAGGCTTATTCTATTTTTTTCTATAAACTTTTCGGTTCTTACTGTCATTATGTATTTAACTGACATGGGCATACTTTGAACAAAAATTAGGTCGAATTGAAACTTTAATTCTTCAACTAACTTATGTAGCTTCAATACATACTTGGTTAGCATGTTGATAAAACAGTAAAGATATTCAAAGTTACTTAAATTATTTTTATTAAGTTCAAAAAATAAAGTAGATAATTTAAAATTTCATAGACTAAAATAAAATATATTTAGAAATTGTGGTACGAAGTTTTAGGATTTAAATTGAATTCATACGTATTATTAAAAAGGAAAAGTAAAATATACCTTTTGATTACGGTTTGGAACCATGAAGGTTCAAGAAATGGTTTTAAATTTTGTGATTTGAAATTCGAGAAATAATTTTAAATTATTTGTCTGGTTTGGAATGGAAAAGTTTTAAATGAATGTATTTAAATTTTTGTGTTTGGATATAGTAATCAAAAAAGAAAGTAAAAGAATTTACTAATATAGGTTTTTTATTTGAGTTATTAATAGAAAATTAAAATATGATAAGGATAAATAAGTAATTTAACTTTGATTTCCATGAAATCCTGCAAAATCAGATAGTTTTAGTTGAGAAATTTTTTTTTCCGTAAAAACACGAATGATTTCAAATCATTATATTTCCTGAGATAAGAAATAACAGAATTCATTTCAAATCTATGATGATTTGAAATCTCTCAAAATTATGAGGTTCCAAATGCTGCAAGGTTTTAATTTTTTTTATTTTTCTCCTTCAATTTTTGTCTTTAGTGCATGCAAAACAAATTTCTATCGGAACATAAAACATGTTCTTATATAAAAAATTTTAGGAAAAAACTCATTTTTTACTCTAAACTTAGTAGGTTGTATCAAATTTAACTCATGCGCTCTCAATTTCATCAAATTGAACCTCAAGCTTAGCAAGTTGTATCAATTTTAACTCTGAACTTTCAATTTCGTCAAATTGAATCCCAAACTTAGTAGTTGTATCAATTTTAACCTCAAACTTGTATAAATGTTGCAATAGACCTTTGGTTACTTTCTATCTGAACCACCATTAAAGCATGCAATTAAATATTTCCTCATTTTTCTTCTTTTTTTTTTAATTCACATTGCACATGAGTCGGTTTCTTGTAAGAAATTTAATGGAGAAAGTTTTTGCTGCTAAGTAGTTGTACATGAGTTTCCTCTCATTTTCTTCTTATTGTGTTTATGGTTTTGTTGCCTTTTTTAAGCTACTTAGAAGAACATGCAAATGTGGGATGATAGGAAAACAATTTTGGAGTTTTTTCTTTTCACTTAGATGACTTTTTCTTGTGATTGAGATTTTTTTTTTCTACTGTCAAGGATTATGAAAGCAAAACAATTTTGGAGTTTTTTTTTTTCAAATCTTTGTTGGTTTTTTTTTCTTGTTGCTAAAAACTCGGTGGAGTTTTTCTTTCATTCTTTTCTTATTTTTTTTTTTCCTTTAATAATTAGAACATGCAAGTATAGGAAATGAGTGCAAAGCAATTTCAAGTTTTTTTTCCTCATATTTGTTGGATTTTTCGTGTTGCTAATAACTTTGTGAGTTTTTTTTCTTCTAATTTGGGAGGCTAATAACAATGAGAAGAATCAGTCGGAAGTGTTTGATTTCTTCAAATAAAGAATTTCTCTAACAAATTTCTTATAGAAAAACTAACGTAACTGAGGTACAATGTGAATTTCTTTTTTTAAAAAAACGAGAAAATTGTCAATCACATATTTTAATGGCAATGCAAATCAAAAGTTAACTGAAGGTCTACATTACAACACTTATGCAAGTTTGAGATTAAAATTGATACAACATGCTAAGTTTGAGGTTCAATCTGATGAAATTGAAAATTCAGGGTTAAAATTGATACAACCTGCTAAGTTTAAGGTCAAAAATGATTTTTTTTCCCTCAAATTTTTATTAAATTTCCTAGAATTTTTATTTATAAGCCTCTAAGAAGCCTACAGTAAAACTCTTATTAAAAAGTTTAATCATTCTTAAACTAACCCATTTTTCTGGTTGACCACCAAATTAGAAATTTTAGTCACATTAAAATTCTTTTATTTTAGATCAAACTTGTTTTGGTCGAGTACTTTAGGACTCATTTCATTTTAAGTTTTAAATTTTAAAATTTTAAAATTTAGTTTTGGTACTTTCAATAAATCTCAAAATTGGTTTTTTTGAAGTTCATTTTTAAAAAACTCGATAAAATAATAATAATAATTCACAATGTAATTATGGTTTCAAAATTTATATAGGTAAATCTACCAGAAAAATTTAACCATAAATTAACCAGTGGACATTCTCTTCTCAAAAAAAAAAAAAAAAAAAAAAAACCAGTGGACATTTTTCTTAGGCATCTGTCACAATTACCCATCTATATAAGTAGTTGGGCCAATAAGTATGAAGCATCATGGACTCTTGGGCCTATTTGGGCCATGATCTTATTCTTTCTTTTCTTCCTTTATATTATTATTATTTCCTAAATTCAAAACAATGGTAAAATCCCTTTTGCTTCTTCATATTGCTAGAAAATTTGGAGGTTCAGTTTGAGAAAGTTAAGAGCTTTTAAATTATTTTAAAGATTTTTTTTGCTTAATTTGTTACAATATTTTTTAATGAAAAAAAATATATGAGTTTAGATTTATTTTTAACCACAAGCAGTCCATAAGGTTATTATGAGATTTTAAAATACTATAGAGGTTACTCTTTAAGCCTACAATAGAAGTTGTGACATAAAAAAGGCCAAGTTTGTTCTTAGATCCAAAATAAAAGAATATAATCCAACACACATATGCTATGAAGTTGATCCAACTTGGTTAAGAATTTTTGTGAAGACGTGACTAGGGCTTTTGTAATTTTGGCGGGACTCCACTCATTTTCGTAAAAAAATTCATTGTTTGAACCGTTGAAAATATATGCACACAAAAGCGGCCAGTGGTATGAATTCTCGAAATCTTGAAGATTCCTGTAACGTTTTATTGGAAAAAAAATATGGAAATTTCTTCAAAACTCTTATTTGACAGTTTCAAAATTTTTGAAACGACAAATGCTTTAAAGATTCGTCTATATATTTTGGAAGCTAGTACAAGTCGTAACCCATTTTTCTTACTTAAGAAGCTTGGTTTGGTTCAGGTCGGTCCGAGATAGGGTCTTACAAATTTAAAGGGAAGAGTGGTCGATTAGAATCGTGACGTATGAAGACTTTTTTCAATTTTTTTTTTTTTTGAGGCCTTCAACTGAAAATGATAACAATTTGCATAGGCTCCCAAATGTTGTGTGAAGAGGATATAAAGGAGATTCAACAAGTTCCTTAAAGTTCCATTAACTTGTTGGTGGGTATGGCATTATGAATGTGAATTAGTGCTTTTTTTCCTTTTTCAAGTTTTTTATGGTGTTTGCCTTGAATAAGAAAGCACTTAATATTTCTTTTTTTCTAAATGTGTTAGTAAAAAAAATGTATGCTTCATTTTAAAATGTTACTTTTCTTTAAGAATGCCTTACAAGTATTTTTACACTTTCTATAAACATCTTTTAATAATTTATTTTCTAAACTTTAAGAATTTTATTTGCCACTTAATATACATTCATTCAACAATCATCCTAAATCCTTCTCAAAAAAAAAAAAAAACAATCATCCTAAATCATCTTATATAACATAATACACAATTGTAAAATTCACCAAAAAGCCAATAAGAGCATAGTTCAAGTGTACTAATGATTAAGAGGTATGTGGTTCGAATCACTCCTCCCCCACTCGCTGTTAAAAAAAGTTGTAAAATTCACATCATTCATCTATTAAAAAGAATGCCTTAAGTAATAATTTGATGAAAAAAATATACTCGTCCGTCTAAATGGAAAACTTATCAACTTTTTAATTTAGAAACTTATGTGACTTGAAATGACACACTATTTCTAACTTTTAAATTAGCACATTGATCTTCTATTAGCATTTAGCGGGATAATATAACAAGAAACAATGCCAACATGACTGATCAAATATTCAAATCTTCATCTCTCTCTCTCTCTCTCTATATATATATATATATATATATATATATATATATATATATATATATATATATTTTACAAAGAAAAAGTAATTTTTATCCTTAAACTTGTCAATTACTCCTAAGCTTTCAACTTCATCAAATTGCACTCTAAACTTAGACAAGTATTGCAATTTAAACATTAACTAGTCAAGTTGTATCAATTTTACCTCAAAACATTCAATTTCATCAAATTGCTCCTTAGATTTAGACAAGTGTTGCAATCTTAACCTTACACTCTAATAAGTTTTCATAGGAAAGTTATTTAAAAAAGTATATTTTCGTATGTTTTCAATAAATTTTAAAACATATGTATGATACAAAATTTATAAGGTCTTAAATAAAAAGAACTTGACAGCCAAATTTGTGTTAAATTTTGTGAGTTTTCACAACGTTATTCAATGGTTACTTTGTTCATTAGTAAAACTTAAAATTTGTGCAAATTTTGATATATTATTGAAATTGATCAATTTACATAGATTTTTACATTGGTTTTTTTAAAAAAAAAATTAGTGTCTAAATTAGAAGAAATTGAATGGAAGGTAATAATTACAACATTTAACTAACTCTAAGTTCTAATTTTTTAAAATGAAAAGTTGGAGTATGAAAACTGATAACAAATTTAAGTATAAAAATTGAATATTTCTAAAAACAAATTCAAAATTTGCTACCCATAGGATTGTATCCTGCTTAAAAAGCAGAAGGGCCCCACAAATGTGCCATGCAGCCAATGAAAAAGATCTATAACTTGGGCCCACCATCCCTCTTGGAATAAATTACAATACTGTTTTAATTTATACTATAAATACAAGGCGTGGGGTTCGCTAAGGAATGGCGCGTGCGGCCAAAATTATTGAATTCGCATCAAAAACGGCATGTAACCGTCAAACAACATTAGTCAAAGTGAGCATAGTTAACAGTAATCAGCGACGGATCTACCTCAGGGCGCTCGAGCTCCCTCTGAACTGACCACGCTATTTATATTA
Source organism: Luffa aegyptiaca (assembly GCA_017139565.1). Classification (NCBI taxonomy): domain Eukaryota; kingdom Viridiplantae; phylum Streptophyta; class Magnoliopsida; order Cucurbitales; family Cucurbitaceae; genus Luffa; species Luffa aegyptiaca. Next base: position 4,393,375 of record CM029396.1, read on the forward strand.
ATATAAGAAAATCCATCTAATTATCAAAGGTAGGTCTTTAGACACTAAAGGCCCGTTTGATAACGTTCTCGTTTCTTGTTTCTTGTTTCCAATTTTATTAAGAAATCTAAGCATTTAATAACTATGTATGTTTCTTGTTTCTCATTTTTTAGAAACACTCCCAAAATTTGTATAGAACTTTTGGGAACAACTAAAACTAGTTTCTCCTTTTTTTATTTTTGTTTCCAATTTTTTCCAAACATATAGGTTTATTGTTATTGAATGTATAGGTGTTAGGATCATGAAATTCTATTTTTCTTTATTAAAAATGAAGAAACGGAAACAAGAAACGAGAATGTTACCAAACGGGCCTTAAATGTGAGGTTTTTCCTTTTTTTTAGTTCAACATGTAAATGTTGAGGGATTCAAACCTATGTTCTTTTGGTTGGGGTATATATCTCAATCTGCTAAATCATACTTAGGATCATACTTAGATTGATAGGTATATACACGTTTTTTTTTTTTTTTTAATTCGGTACCTTATTTTAACATTTTTTTAAATTATATGTGAGCAATTATTTATAGTTCAATTATATGGTACTAGTTGAGTTGGCTGAAATTTAAACAAGGTATGAAACCATTTAAGAGAATAAATATTGTTATAGGTAATTTTGGACCACACAGATGCACAAGGAGCTGACAAGGACAATCGGGCAGAGGTAGGACCAGAAAACCGACCCAGAGAAAGACCTGATCAAAGGGTCGGGCCATGTATGGTCGGCCTCGGCAAGAGGCCGAGGCCGACCATCCGGCCCGCGCACCCCCCTTTCGGTCCCAAATGCCCCGAATCGCCCCGGTTTTGCCCGGTTCGTCCTGAAACACCTCCGAATTCCTAAAAACCCTAGGAGGACGAGCAGGTATTTAAACCCCTCTTCATCACTGAAGAAGGGTTCCGAAACTCTATTCTCGACTTCTTCCTTTACTCCCTATCTTCTCCTCGGTTTTCTGACTTAAGCATCGGAGGCGGTGTGGCCTACACCACACCGGTGTGCAGCGGTTTTGGCTGGTCTTGCAGGTCACGTCTTCTCCAGTTTCTACAAATTCACTGTTGGTGTCACGTGAAGGTCAGGTGAGTCCTCTATCCGAATTTTGGTATCAACAAATATCAAATTTTCTATCGACTTCTTCAAAATTTAGAAGAGGTATTAGAAATTATTCTCTCTTAGTATTAAAATTCCTCCAATTAAGGGTCCGTTTGGAATACATTTTAATTTAAACGTTTTTCAAGAATGCATTTTTTAAAAAACATTTTGTTTAAAAATTGTTTAGAATTCAAACACTCATATATTTGGTTACATATTTCCTTGTAAGTGTTTTTATGCACAATTTATTGTATACTTAAAAAGTCTTTTTAAAAAAGTTGATTTCAAGTGTTTCTCTCAAAATGATTTATCTATGAATCTCGTTTTCTAACAAGTCATTTTTAGTGGTTGTCAAATACTAGAAATTTTTTGAAAATGATTTTTTTTTTTCAAAATTAAACACTTGAAAAGTTAAACCAAACCCACCCTAAATTTCTATTGTCTCACTAAATACATATGGTATAATTGAAAATTTCTTAACTAAATTAAAAACTTTGTAAACAATAAAGACTAAATTGAAAAGATATCTAAACATTAGAGATTAAAACATATATTTAACCTTTTTTTTAACTAATAATGACTCTAATGTATTACTACATGTTTGGGAGTGATTTCAAAATTGTTAAAATCATTTTTGTCAGGTTCGAAATCACCCCGAAACATACTTTTAATTATTCAAAATTATCAATTTCATGTTTGGTTTTACACTTCTAAACGTGCTTTTTACACCATCAAAATTGATTTTGATTTTGATTTTTTTTTTTTTTTTGACAATATGGGGGTGGGGGATTTGAACCATAGATCTCGTGATTATCAGTACAACTTTATGCCAGTTGAACTATACTTTTGTTCGCAATTGATTTTGAATTATTAAAGACACGTTTTGGACTGATTTTGAATATGCAAAAGTGATTTTAACCATTTGAAAATCACACTCCCAACATATGTTTAATATATAAACCTGCCCTCTCTCTCTCTCTTACTTTCTCTCTCTAACTCCATTAAATGAGTGATGAGAAACAAAAGATAGCAACTTGGGAGGGTGATTTTGTCATCTCCTCTCTCTCTCTCTTCATAACAGATGGGCTCTGTGTCTTCTCCATCCTAGTCCTTTCTTTAATAGCAAACAACCCCTCTGTCTTTATTTCTCTCCTTCAAATGCTCAAGAAGAAGAAGAAGAAGAGAAAACCAAAAGAAAGAAGCAAATTTAGCCATAGCCATAGCCATGGAGGTTTCTTCTGATCATTCTCTCTCTCTAAAGCCAAACCCAGAAGAAGATGATAATCTTTCAGCTCAACTCACACCAGAAGCAACTTCCAAAAAAAGGTTGGTTTTTTTTCCAAACCCTTTTGAAAAAAATCTGTTCTTTTGGGTCCTTTCATCTTTTTTTTTTCTGTTTCTTCCAAAAACAAAACCCCTTTTTAGTTTTCTTGCTTCCCATTTTATTTTCATTGTTGGGTTTTCTCTTTTTGCAGAAAGGTCCTCCAAAAGACTGTGGTTACTGTAAAGATTGGGTCTGGAAAAGCTGCAATAGGGATTGGGAAGATGAAGAATGAAGGTCCACCTCCTGATTTATGGTCTTGGAGAAAATATGGCCAAAAACCCATCAAAGGATCTCCATATCCAAGGTTTTAATTCCTTTAAAAAAAAAAATCTCTTCTTTTTTTTTTCTTTTGCCCCTCTTCTTAAAAAAAGCTTTTTTTTTCCCACTTTCTATCTGTTTTTTTAGGGGTTATTATAGATGTAGCACAACAAAGGGCTGTTCAGCAAAAAAACAAGTTGAAAGATGCAAAACAGATGGTTCAATGTTCATCATAACATACACTTCAAGCCACAACCATCCAGGCCCCAACATCTCCACCCTCCATTTGGATCAATCCCAAGAAGAAATTCAACCACAGCCGTTGGATCAAGATCAAGAGCAAGATCAGAATAATCTTCATCCAAATCAAGGGCTAGAAAAGCAAGATCAAGATAAAAATGATGAAAAAAACAGCATTATTCCAAGTGATGATGAAGAAGAAGTAGAAGAAGAAGAAGAGGAAATTGAAGAAGAAGAAGAAGAAGAGAAAAAGGCAATGGAATGTTTGGAAGAACCAAAAGTTTCTTCATGCTCTCATGAGCTGATAAACTTATCAGCAACAAACAAATCAGAATTGGAAAATCATGACCATTTCTTTGATGAGCTTGAAGAACTGCCCATTCCTCCACCTTTCTCAAGCTTGATGAGATCAAGCTGCTATTTTTTTGATGAAGTGATTAGGATTCCTGCTGCCCCTTCTTGATTTTAGTGCTGTTTTTAATTTAATTTTCTAGTGCTTAATTCCTTCTTGTCTTAGAAAGATGTGCATAAATTGTCCCTAATAATTTTAAAAGTATGATAATTATATATCATAATCATATCTCATCTTCATCATCATCATGTAGTTTGTGTATTTTATACTTTTAATCACTCTTTCAATTTTTTCTAATTTTCTAATTTTTTTTTTCTTTCTTTTTCATCAAAAGTAAACACCCTTTACCCTATTTCATTTTTTTTTTCTTGTCTTGTTTTGGTTTACTTTTTCATCTAAGTTCAAGGTAAAATGAGATATGGGAGGAAAAGTAAAGTCATTCAAAAGCAATAAGAGAGGGCTAAATCTTAGTTTTTGCCATTTGGGAGCTTTCTTTCTTTCTTTCTTTTTTTTTTTTTTTGGAAAGAGAGTTCAACAACATTATTCAAGGTCGGATGATTTAAATATGTGACCTCTTGGTTGAAGATACACGTGTTTAACAGCTAGTTGAGCTATGTTTAGATTGACAATGGAGAGAGTTGTTGTCCATGCTTTTGCATCAAATATCTCTCCTATCTGAAATTAACAAACATTAAGTTATTATTTGGTTCAATAGTCTAAGAGATATATAATTAAGTTTTAAAGTTGAAACTTTATGTAGTTAGTAAGTTTCTTTTTTTTTTTTTTTTTCTTTATATATGCATGAATGCCCAAATTAGTTTAATTGTATATTGACTAATCTTACAAGACAACTGTCTAACCTTACAACATTTGGTTGTAAAAAAAAAACTTCCTCAAATATCCATAATAGATATGGTTATCACGTGGTATGAACTCGTTCCTCTAAAGTACTTTACCATCAAGCTAACTCGTAGCGACTAGTTCATAAAATCAAAAAACGCAAAAGTTTAGAATGGGCAAATCTCGATACATCAAACTCAACGAGCTAGACGTCTTCTTAAAATATCTATAGAGGATGATATAATGTATTTGGAGATAGAGAGAAAGAGAGAGGAAAGGGTTAATTATGTGTAGGTAAGGACAGAGATTTGAAGACAAACAAAAGGAGAAAGGAGAAAAATGGCACGAGATTCACGAGTGGGGAAACGAAGGATAAATATATGAAGGATAGAGAAGACATTATCTTCTTTTTGGTTGTTGTGAGAGTGAGACATCATTTATTTTCTCTGAGTTTTAAATCTGTCAAAGTGAGCATAGTTCAATGGTAATGGACGTGTACTATCGACTAGGAGGTGGAGATGTTTGAATCTTCCACCCCAAATGTTGTTGAACTACAAAAAAAAGAGTTTTAGATCTTTTATTCTTTACTCTACACATTTATTTTCACCATTATTATTGTATCATTTTTCAACTGTCGGTTTTGTTATTTGAGTGTATATATTTTTTTATTATAAAGTTATTGTTGGTGCAAAAAATGTTAAGAATCATTGATAAGATGATGATGTGATGTTGAAATATATTTTCTTAGTTAGGTTGGAAGAAGGTTATGTTTGGATTTGATGAAGTAGTACTCCCTCATTAAATCGAAAACCTACCCTATTGATATTACCTATTGTGTTACATACCTGACTTGAAATGACTTGATACTAAAAATGGACCCATTTAGAAATACTATTATACTAACAATTAACAGTCTTGTAAGAGAGTAGTGAACTAGAGCATATATGCATAGCTCAAATTTTAAGACATATATCCTTAATCAATAGGTAAGTTCAAATCTTCCTACCAATCCTACATGTTGTTGAACTAAAAAAAAAAAAAAAAAAAAAAAAGTCTCGTAAAAGAGTACCTTCTTATTTATTTTTTTTTAATATACACGTCATTCATTTTTAAACACATTGAGTATGATAGTAAAGACTTCATGAGATAAAAGATAAATAGTTAAAGATCATCGTTAAAATGATATAAAAAAGGATACAAATATTAGGGATTAAGTTATATATTGAGTCTTTTTAAAAAAAAAAAAAAAAAAAAAAAAAAAAAAAAAAAAAAAAAAAAAAGTTATATATTGAGTGTTCAATTGAAAATAAATTGTGTTAAAATGATTTGTTGATTTAATGGGTAAGTCAAAGAAAAAGGAATAGTTGAAGGTCAGCTACCCAAATCTTTGATAAAAAAAAAAAAAGAAAGTCCACTTTGTACTTTGTGTACCAAAATCAAAATGCCATATATCTTGTTTTGATAATCCTAAACTAACTTTAAGGACTGTCCTTCCTTCTGCCCTATATAAATCATTCTTTTGAGGCACCTTTGAAGTGGATTTGTGTGATTTAATTTCATTCAAAATTTCCTTTAAAAAAAACTACATTCAAAATATCATAAGTATTCTAAAGTAGTTATTTTCTTCCTAGTAAGACTTTTTTTTCTCAATTTTTAGCACAACTTTCAACATGATATGTTTTTTTTTTTTTTTTTTGATTGCAACATGATATGTTAATACGTCATCGTAGTTTAATACAATTATAAACATATAAAATTTTGTTTGGGTGAGAAGATGAGAGATGATAAGGCTAGAACTTAGAATAAGGATTAAAATAGGAGGGTTCAATATCGGTGTTAGGATTTAATCTATATCTCTGATAGCTTGTATAAATACCCTTAAAATAAGTAAAAACAACATCATCAATTAATCACTAATATGAATATAAATACTAATAATATGATTTATAACTTATTTAGGGAGTTAAAAGAATGTAATTATTAATTTATATCATTCTTATAAATATTATATTTACAGAAATATAAGTCGATATCAATATTTTATCGATATGGTCGTAGAATGAAATCTTGATATTAATATCAATATTTTTTTTTTAGAAACGATATTAATATCAATATTGATATCTTGATCCTTGGTTAAAACAATTATAGCTAGTAGATGTTTGTTCACAAGTCTAGAGTTTTAATTAAAATAAAATTTTCAATTTTTCCAAAAATAAAAGTAGCTAAAATTCTTCATTGAAATATTTAGGTTTTATTACAAGTTTGGTCCTTGAACTTTTAAGGTTGTATCAATTAGGTCCCTAAATTTTAAAAACTGTCCAATGGGTCTCTGAACCTTCAATTTTGTATGTAATAGGTCCCTAACCTTTAAAAATGTCTAATAGGTCCTTGAACTTTTAATTTTATGTCTAATTGTTATATTTGAGGTTTTTAAAAATTAATCAATCTATTGGATGTAAAATTGAATTTTATGCCTATTAGGACCCTAAACTTCCAATTTTGTAACGGGCTTGTCAAGTTTAAAAAATGTCGAATAGGTCAAGAACTTATTATATATAAAATTGAAAGTTAAGGACCTATTCAACTCAAAAGTGAAAGTTTAAGAACCAACTAAATATTTTATAAATTCAGGGACCTATTAGACACAAAATTGAAAGTTTGAGGACCTATTTGATACTTTTTAAACTTCAAGAACCAAATTGACACAATCTTAAAAATTCAGGGACTAAACTTGTAATTTAACCAAACATTTACATATAAGTCAATTACATGTGGTGATCGATTCATCAACCTCCTTCCCATGAAATAGTGATGGGTGTCATAAGATAGTATAAAAGTACCTGGATAATTTATTTTAGAAGGCAATGAAATCAAATTACTCAAATTTCACAAATATGAAGGGAGAAAAAATTAGTTCATTAATCACTCCCACTTCTTTCATTTTCAAATTGCAAAAGTTGAGAGGTATTAATTATTATATAATTGCAAATTGTTAAACGTAATCAGAATCAAAAGCTTTTCAACGTCTTGTTCTTCCATTTTATATTCCCAAACTCTTCATTCTCAACTTGCATAAAATGACATAATTATTTTTTTTTTTTTTTTTTTTTTTTTTTACATCCAAAATTAAATAAGAGAATAAGGTTTCATTATTTGTACCATGATTCCAAGAAAAAATTTCTAAATAGGGCGTTTAGTATGACATTTGAAAGGGTAAAAAACATCTTTAATAGGTTATAAATACTTCTAAAAAAATTTATAGTTCGTTATATAATTAAAATTGATTTAAAAAATTATAAAAACACTTTGAAATACTTTAAACGTGTCTCTAGAAGTGCTTTTGGAATAAATGTTTTTAACAAAACCATTGGATTCAAATAAAGGGCTTAGAGGGAATGGGTTCAATTTATGGCGGCCACCTACCTAGGATTTAATATCCTACGAGTTTCCTTGGCAACCAAATGTAGTAGGGTCAGACGGTTGTCCCGTGAGATTAGTCGGGGTACGCGTAAGTTTGCCCGGACACTCACGGATATATATATTAAAAAAAAAAAAAAACCATTGGATTCATTCAAAAAAAACAAAAAAACAAAACAAAATCATGGGTAAAAACTGCTTGAATCACTATGTTTGCGTTGTATTTTTTAAATACTTTTCAACCAAACATTTGGATCAAGCAAGGATGAAAATAACCATCAATATGTCAATATATCCATTGATATTATTATCCATAAAACGGATGGTTCAACATGAATATTAAGAATCAATCCATACCTCCAACATTTTTTATAAATACCCATAAAACATAAAAAGATATCATCTACTAACTCCAATATAAATATAAATACTAATAACAAGTCCAATAATTTAGTTTGAAAGTAAAAACAATTTAATTATTAATTCAAATAATTTTTTAAAAATTTTTTGGTTTATAGAAATATCTATTTTTTTTTTTTTTTTATATCAGTGAGTGTCCGGGCCAGCTTACCCGCACCACGACTAATCTCACGGGACAACCGCCTGACCCTACTACATTTGGTTGCCAAGGAAACTCGTAGGACATTAAATCCTAGGTAGGTGGCCACCATGGATTAAACCCATGCCCTCTAAGCCCTTTTATTTTTTCTATGGTCCTTATTGACCATTAGGGCCAACCCATGATGGTTTATAGAAATATCTATTGATATCGATATTTTATCAATATATCCATCGATATATACATAAAATTGAAATCTCGATGCCAAAGCGAGTATAGCCCAGCAATAATTGACATGTGTCCTCGACCAAGAGATCGGAGGTTCGAACCCCCCACCACCAAATGTTGATGTGATAAAAAAAAATTGAAATCCCGATATCAAGATCAATATTGATATATTCATCCAAACACTCTTTTTCTCAAAAAGTACTTGGTGCTTTTGGCTTCTTCCAAAAAGCACTTTTATGTTACTCTCAAGCATGATAATAACTGGGGCAGTTGCAAAGATGGCAAATTGGACCAAATTAATAGCAAATATAGCACAATTTCAAACTAATTGCAAATATAGCAAAATTAATTGTACAAGACCAAAAAGCTGTTGTCGGATTCTATCCGTGTCTATCACTGATAGACTCTGATTATTCAAAGTATATCAGTGTCTATCACTGATAAACACTGATAGACACTGATAAATTTTGATTAACCAGAGTTTATCAGCGATAGACACTGATAGACTCTGAATAATTGGAGTCTATCAGTAGATTGATAGATTCTAATTAATCGGAGTCTATCGCTGATAAACTCTGATAATCGAAGTCTATCAGATAGACTCCGATAGATTTTGCTATATTTGCAATTTTTTTTACATGGTGCTATATTTACTATTAATTTGGTTCAATTTGCCATAATAATTTTGAGAGTGGTAAGTTTTGGCATGACAAAAGTACTTTAAACACTCCCAAACATCCCATAAATTGTTTTTTGCTTTTGGAGGAAGCAGATAATTAGTACTTCCTCAATCTTTCACTTCAAACACACTCTAAGGAACATCATCAGACTTTTCCATTTTTTTCATGAAAACAAAATGAGAAGAAAGATACAAAATGGAAAACATCATCAATAATGACTAATAATTCTAGTTCAGCGCCAAATGTCTCAAGAAACATATCCATAATGCAACAACTCCATTGAAAAAAAAGAACACTAAAATATCAGAAACAACCAAAAAAACAAACCCTCCCTGCAACGTATATGGAAAGCTACTGAATGCATTAGAAATTATCATTGAAACCTAACGCATATTAATCCACAATCAAGAAAGTGACTACATAATAATGCCGTCTTTTATAGGGTCGGCGGCATCTTTTCACAACAACCAATCAGACATTGCCAAGTGTTAGGCCAACATCATCCTTGTCATCCCAACCAACCAATTTATTTGAATTAGGACAGTAATTTTAATGGACATTTCAATATAATATCTTAGTGGTGTAAGGAAACAACAGTAATTCAATGGACATTTCAAGATTTATCAAGCTGAAAGCATGGAAGCCATGTTGTTAATAGTCAAAATCTGCATACACTAAGATGATTTTAGCTTTTAAATCTACAAGATGAATATCTAACTGGTTGTTACACAGCAGGATAAAATTTACGCACCGGACTCGACTTCGCTGGCAGCTGCAGCTGCTAAAGGTTGGAGAGCTTTGAGAGGATTCATGATGACTCCATCTATGAGTCCATACTCTTTGGCTTCTTTAGCACTCATAAAGAAATCGCGATCTGTGTCCTGGTTAATCTTCTCGAGACTTTGCCCGGTGTGGTAGGAAAGATACCCATTAAGATTAGCCTTATGATGTAACATTTCATTTGCCTGCCAAGCATGTTACAGTTTAGAGACTTGGTTGAAAATTTCGGAAATTAGCATTGGACCAAATCGGAGAATCTATAATCTAAGGCAATAGTACATTCCAACTGCAATCGATCATGGAAAAACAATTTAAATTCTCCTGCCAAAAATTTGTTCTAGGTGAACATGAACGTTTGGGGAATGATACCCAGCTAAAAAAATTTGACCGCTATAGTGTGGATTGATTGCAACATTGTCAGAAATTGTAGATGGATGATCAAACAGGTCTGACAAAAATCCTCCAGTTGCATTCTTTCATTTTTTTTTCAATGAAAGTTGGTTTATTCCTCCAAAAAAAAAATCCTCCAGTTGCACAAGTCGGAGGCATGATCAATTTTGAGCATCATAACATTTGTGAGGTGAGAGTAACAAGTGGTGCGCTAAATGAATTTTCTTCAACAAAATGAAATAACCCAACAACCATAGGTTGGAGATTCAAACCCAAGGTTTAAATTCTTGGCACATTTTGTGACAATTAAGGGTGTGTTTGGTTTAACTTTTCAAGTGTTTAATTTTGGAAAAAAAATAATTATTTTGAACAAAATTCTAGTGTTTGGCAACCACTAAAAATGACTAATTAAAAAAGGAGATTAAGAAATAAACCATTTAAAGAGAAACACTTGAAAGCAAATTTTTTTAAAAGAGTTTTTAAGTATATAATAACTTGTGTATAAAAACACTTACGAGGAGATATAACCAAACATACGAGTGTTTAAATTCTAAACAATTTTTATACAAAATGTTTAAAATAAAATGCATTCTTGAAAAACATTTAAACTAAAAGGCATTCCAAACAGACCTTAAATGTTGCAGAGTTAAGCAATTGTCCTCTGAGGTAAAACATATAGAATTCAAACACATTTTCTCTCACTAATCTAACCTCTCTTTGCAACTCTGCTCTTAGTAATCTCTTTTTTCACACCTTCTCTCTCACTTATCTTCCTCTAAGCTTATACCTTCTCTCACTAGATTCTCTTTGTACTCTTTACTCAATTAATTTCTCCTCATAAAGATTCTCTCCCTAGCTTCTCTACATATATGCGTTTTCTCATCAACTATTTACCTGCACTTTTTCTCTATGTTTCCTCTCTATACACATTTCTACCATTAATTTCTCTTTATACACTCTCTCACTATTATCTATTGATACCCACAATTCTATCCACAAATGGTTTCTCACTTTACAATTTACCTTTTGGTTTCGTTGTTTTCCATTTCAGTAATTCGTCAATTCTAAGACATTTTTTTAAGTAAATAATAATCTGCTAGGTAAAAAGAAAAGATTTCTAATTAGATCAAAAGCCCTTTTGAAATATTAAAATCAACCAAGGAAGTGGTTTATCATAAGCTTTTCTCGTTGGAAGTACTTTTATTTAAAGAGAGAGAGAGAGAGTTTTCTCGTTTTAACAAACGCTTATTTCAAATGAGCTACCAAACTCACCCTTCAAAGCACTATTATGGAGTACTTTGACAGTAGAATGCAACCAATGAAAATATTACAAGAATCATAAAACAAATGTAAAATTTCATCAATATATTATCGATCATCCAAGAGCATATATAAGGATACCTGAATATCAATGTCAGTTTGTCCACCCTGAGCTCCACCAAGAGGCTGATGGATCATTATCCTCGAATTTGGCAAGCTGTATCTTTTGCCTTCAGAAATAAAAGAGAAAGAAGCATACTTAATACACCAAAAAAAAATGTCATTTGAAAAACTAAAAAAATAAAATTCTAGAATTCAATAACCCTAAAAACTTGTACCTTTAGTTCCAGCACTGAGGAGGAAAGCTCCCATACTGTTAAAAATACAACAAGCAGAAAACCCAATATAAGAACATACATACATATTACTTAAAAGAAAACGAGGGCGAGAGGTTACAGACAATAGTTCTAGGTTAGGAAAACTTTCCTAATCATTCACACTTCCCAATTTTATGTCCCCCAAGTTATCGATACAATTGTACAAGATAAAAATTGAGTCCATGTTACATGCATCAGCACCTGACTTTGAAGCACTGTAAATATATTTTTTTTTTGCTAGTTCAGTCTTCAATAAATTAGAGTGTCATACTAAAACACCAAGTTTTGAGACTACCAACACCACTTGTACCAGCTAATGCATTATTTTGTTTATTTTGTCTACAGATATGTCATATGTGCAATAGAGATACAAGGCCAATCAAACTAAAACTGAAACATTTAGACTGGCCTAAGCTTGATCCACTTTGATTAATCTGGCTTTCTGGAGGGAAAACAATTCCGAAGGCTCCAGCCTTCACAAACTTATATGCATTATGCAGGCCATAAAACTAGTCCATTATAGGAAAAGATGATAATTGGAACCACGAGGAAGCCATCTGCGTCTATCTTAGATAATAATTCTTCCCAACACAATTCAGCAATCCCACACTAAATTGTAAATAACACTTGGGGAAATAAAAGGAGAAAGCAGAATGTATCAGCTCATAAAAGTACTGTTGATCCAATTAATCTTGTACCTGGCCGCTAGTCCTACACAGACAGTAGAGACATCTGGTCGAATATGCCTCATAGTGTCAAAAATCGCCATACCTGCATAGATCCAAGTAAACCAGTGGTTAAACGATAACACTAAAGCCGATCTCGAATGGAACAAATGATCGGTGAAATAGTTTTCTGATTCCAATATTACCAGCTGTAACTGATCCACCAGGGGAATTTACATACATAACAATATCCTGTTAAGCATAACAAATATATTAAGTTCATTGATTAGTTATGCAGAAATGATAATGAACTATACATGAGCTGCTTCCTTAAAGTGAATTGAGAACAAAAAAAGGAACCTTATTGGGATCAACAGCATCAAGGTATAGAAGTTGAGCAACAATGATATTTGCCATATCATCATCGACTGCTCCACCGCAACGAATAATTCTCTAGTCCAAAAGCAAATAAAATTATCAAAAGATGGTGATAACAACCTATCAGTGCTACACCAAACCTGGGTCAAGGAAATAAATATTGCAGACCTACACCCTTACATATTGAAAAAGCTGGCTTATAACACTTTGGAAGCGTTCCTGCACCATTGGAGGAGGACCTTGCCCTTGTGCATAAGTTGGAAAGTATGGTGAAGATGGCATCTGCACATCATCCCTGTGAATCATACAGAATATAAATTTCAAAAGCCATTTCAATGTTCAGTATTTCAATAACTGATAATGATTATAGCCTTCTTTGGCCTCAAGAGAATGAATAGGGAAACTCCAAGTTAATCAATCTATGCACCTTATAGACCAAATGCCTTGGCGAGAACTCCTATCCAATGATGAAAAATCGCCCGAGTAGATGGCTTTGACTGGAGAATTCTTGAGGTTTCTTCCACCTCCAACTAACTTTCCAAGTTTCCTGCAAATAGTGAGGACATTACCCGTTGCTACTACAATTAAAAATGATAGAGAAACAAGATAAGACTAAATTTACGGAACAGAAAATAAGATATCGAGAACAAAAGACAGGGGTTTGAATTTAAATCTATCCCCAGAAGAGTAACATGGAAGCAGAATTGAGGTTAAATAACAAAACCAAAACTTCCCAATCTCATAAACCATCCAAAAATCACCTAGGCGTGCTCTTGGCACTAGTAATCTGCAAATACCCAAAGTCCATTTTCGAACTTACACTAAAAAACAGACCAATGAAACCCACTGTTGTCGAATCTCACATTTACAATCCTTAAACCTCAAACATCCAATTCAGGTGAACTACGCAAATACAACCAACATCCCAATTGAACTAACATTCATCGAAACACAAAAAACGAAGACAACCCAAAAGAGATACCTCGAATGAAAAGGCTCCAGGGGGAGAAAGAGCTTCTGTGACTCGGGAGAAGAGCTCGAATTCGGTACAGAAACGAGGGAGTTTAATCTGAAAGAAGAGGCAGATGTGTAGGCGAAAGTATGGGCCATTTTCGCAGCTGACGGCTCAGAAAAATCTCAGCAGAAAGCAATAGGGTGAAGAAGAAGAAAGTGCGGAGAATTAGCGGCCGGTGGGAGGCCTTATCCGCTGGAAGAAGCGAACGACGGCGAAGATAGAGAAAAAGGAGAAGGTGGGTCGAGCAAGTAATTTGATGGCAGCGACCTCTGTGAATATCTCCTTCAGAGGCTTCGACCCACACTCTCCGAGCCCGACTGGTCGAGGGCCGCGACCCGTTTTGATGTTGGATTTGGATCGTGGGCCGGGCTTAACCTCCTTATTGGCCCAATTGGCCCAATAATGACTTTTTCAACTCTAGATTCCGATACTTAGACATTTCGAGATGTTCGGATATCTTTGGACACCTTTTTTTTTTTTTTTTTGAGAAATAAACATCTTTATTAGGAATGAGCAAATGCTTCCGAAAGGGTATCACCCGTGGGATAGGAACCCCCACTATTGTGATTAACACTTCCAATATCCATTGCATTTAAATGCAATAACCAATCAGGGAAAGAAGTAAACCAACATCTAGAAGATCTAGTATCACAAGCTTTTTGGGCTAACGTATGGGCTATCCCATTAAATGATCTTTTGACATAAACCACTTCCTCAACATTCCTGCTTCTCATTAGGGCTTGAACTTCAATAATGAAAAGGGATAGTTCAGAAATATCCTTCTCCTTGTTGTTTAGCAGGCGGGAAACACGGAGAGCATCAGTCTCGACGCGAAGAGATGGGGCATCATCTAGGATATGGCTTAAAGCTTCACGAATTGCGATGGCTTCCAACCACTCTATTCTCCACGCGTTATTCACCACTCGATATCCAGCCATCAACGTAGCTCCTGTCCAGTGCCGAATAATCCACCCCACGTCGCCCAGTCGACGCTTTTCTGACCATGAAGCATCGCAGTTGACTTTCCAAGTACCGACCGGCGGGGGAGTCCAAATCGTTGGAAGATTTGGAGAAGCAATCGCCGAATGGGTTTCCTCGATCAGGTCTGTCTCTTCGTTCTCATCTGGAATCTTGTATTCTTGAAAATATTTTTCAATCTACTGCTTCAATGTTGTTTGGTCTGGAATTCTCTTATTGTTGTGAATCTTGTTTCGATAGGACCATATCTGCCAGCATATCACAAGACTCTTTGCTATTTTCCCGCTGTCAAAGCTTCCTCCTTGATTGTTCTTCCATAATCTTTCACAAAAGTCCGGCAATGACCATCCATTCCTGCCATCCAAACAAAATTCATCAGACAAGGGACTAAAATTGGACCACAAACCTCTAGTTTCTTTGCACTCCCAAAATAGATGCTTTGTAGTCTCTGGTTTAGCCCTGCAAAGAAAACATAAAGGATTAATATCCATTCCACGAGAGTTTAGGTTAGTTAACGTAGGAAGAATGTCATTATATATCTTCCATCCACAGATCTTGATTTTAGAAGGAATTTGTGTTTTCCAAAAGCTCTTCCAAAGATGTTCTTTATGGCTTGAGTCAGAGGACGAAGCTTCTCCTTTAGATTGAAGTTGGGTCCCTAGTTGATAGGCACTTTTAACCGAAAAATTCCCATTTGATTCAAGAGCCCATATGATCTCATCATCCCTTACCAAAGGGCTAATTGGAATGTTCAGAATAGCTTGAGCATCACTATCCAGGAAAGACGCCTTCACTAATGTTTCATTCCATCTCCCATTGGAAAGAAGTTGAGCCACTGTGAGGTTATGAATCTGAGGATGAGCTAAGATAGGTTTACACGTTCCTTCCTTAGGAATCCATGGACACCTTTACGAGAGGTATCTCGAGAGCTTTTGATGCTCTCGTATATTATAAGTTTCCAAGATTCTCATATTGAGGACATTTCTTTTTATTTTTTATCCTTTTTTTTCATGTGTTTATAATCAATTTACTTTATTTTTTATAATTAAACTAAATCAATATATTCATTTAGTGGTAAAGAAATATATTCAATTAACTATATCTATATTTTTCATTTTACATATAAAATAAACTATATTTAAAAGTGTATAATATATAACTCAATTTATTTTGAATTGAAATCTAAAGTGAATTAGTTTAGGTTTAAATCTTATTTTGGTCCCTAAACTTTAAAGATTATTCTATTTTGGTCCTTCAACTTTCAAAATGTTCAGTTTAGTCCCTGAACTTTCAAGTTTGTTCCATATTGGTCCCTAAACTTTTAAAATGTATGTTTTAGTCCCTAAACTTTCAAAAAATGATTATTTTAATCCTTACTTTTATTTCAATTTTAACAAATTAATGACATAGCTTTGAGTATGTGTATTAGATTGTTAATATGAGCATGATTTCAAGTCAAATAAATTAGAGACAAACATTAGGGAAAGCAAATTTGAGGTATAAAAGTAACATAACAAGGACCATAATGATTATTTTTTAAAAGTATAAGGACTAAAATAGACATTTTGAAAGTTCAGGGACTAGAATAGAACAAATGTGAAAGTTCAAAGACCAAAATGAACGTTTTGAAAGTTTAAGGACTTAAATAGAACAAACTTAAAAGTTCAGGGACTAAAATGAGATTTAAACCATTAGTTTACTTTTCTGATAGTGATCATCTCATATTTTAAAAGTAAAAGATGTATCACAAATCGATATTAATTCTTTCAAATTTGTCTCCGTTTTGATAATGTTTGAATATAATCCAAAATACATGTTATTGAGAGACGTATGATAGAAAATACTTATTTATTTATTTTTTTGAGTTCGACAACATGTTAATTAAAAGTGGAGGTTCGAACCTCTAATCTTTTGGTCAAGATTATAATGTCTTAATCAGTTAATTTATGCTTAGATTAATACATATCTTATTCAATTGGTTAAACAATCACTTATTCATATTTGGCAACTTATGGAACTTCCAAACATTCTTTATATTTCCAAACTTTTTTTTTTTATTTCTTTTATGCTTGCAAAGTTTTAATTAAAGAATAGGAACTACAATGAAAAGGCATGAGAACTAAATTGACGTAGGATTATTGACCTAAATGTAACTCAATTAATCTCAAATTGTACATATGAATCTCAAACTCTTATGTTTGAATTATAATATTAGAAAGGCTAAATTATTATTTTTTTAAGAAAAAACCCTTGAGTTGGGGGTCTCTTTAAAAAAAAAATACCCCTAAACTTTAAAAAATTTTAAAAAATACCCTTGATCTTTAAAGAATGTTCAAAAATATTCTTACTATTAGGTTTTAGATAGAAAACAATAAAATTTTAGTTTCATTAATACCCACTTTTCAAAAAAATTTAAAATACATTCACGAGAAAATATTTCTTCTTTTTTCTTCGTCACCGATGAAAACAAAATTTAAAATCGAGTTTTCTCTTTAAAAGTGTAGAGAAGATAAGTGAGAGAAAAAAAAATAGACCCTATTTGATAACCATTTTAAAAAACGAAAAACGAAAAACAGAATAGTTATCAAACAGGGCCTAAATAAACACAACTTCTAATAAATTTTCATGGAGAAAGATTTTTGAAAGAGAAGAAGAAAAAGCCGAGATCTATAGCTAAGAAGTATTTTTTATATATAATTTAGCCTATTAGATTAAAAAAAAAATGAAATAAAAATGTAATTTTTTCAAAAGAATGTATTCAATATTCAAGTTTCATATTCGAATAGGATCATCCTAACTTTGGATGATGTCTTATTTAATATAGTTCGAATTCTAATAGTTACAATGGTAACATCATATTCTAGAAAAAGAAAAAAAAAAAAATGAATTTGACAAGAACAAAATTAAAAAAAGAAATGATAAATAAGATATAACATTTTGTCATATAATAAAATAATATTGTCATTGCCAATTGCCAATTGCCCATGAATCACCTTACAAAATTTATTACATCAATTCATTGCAACAAGAAGATTCGCAGAATCAATTCATCAGAGAATATACTGAGCAGAAATGTTAAACCATCATCTTCTCCAAATGAACGAGTTGAGTTGAAGAAGATGAAGAAGAAGAATCAGACGCAATCGAATCGAATCGGATCATCTTCGCCAACTAACCTCTGCTTTCGCTTACAGAAGCAATTTCGAAATCGCCAAGCAGTTACTGGCGTACCTGTTCATCTTCGTGCTGAGATTGTCCAATGGAGAATCCACTCCCATCTCTGCAAAAGTATCATCGCAAGTCGTCAGATCCGTCAGTACGGCGGTCAGGACGCTCTCCATTCTGCCTTTGTCTTTAGCGTCGATCGATTCCAATCCGGCTTTTAGGTCATCGATGGCGATATCGAAATTCTCCAGGCAAGTATCGTACACCTCGACTTCCATATTGGATGCCGTAGTTTCTTTGAGTCCGTTCAATGTTGCGATTGCTTTCTCCACCTCTTTAATCGATTCCTCAATTTCGGTTTTCAGTGCAGAAGCAGGATCGATTTGCGCTCCTTCGAAGTGAGTCGAGATCGAGCTTTGACAGAGCTGTGGATTGCTCGTCACATCGCAGATCTCTCCCAGTTCTTCTGCCACCGCTTTCGACACCGACGACGATACCGCCGACACCATTTCCTCGTGCTTTTTGTGAATATTTGGATCCGAGTCCTCCTCGGAAGTATGTGGTGGTGCTTGCACCGGAACGGGATCCACCGGTGCTAGTGTTGGTGCTTGCGGCGGTGCTTGTGGTGGTGCCTGTGGTGGTGCCTGTGGTGGTGCCTGTGGCGGTGCCTGTGGTGGTGCCTGTGGTGGTGCCTGTGGCGGTGCCTGTGGTGATGCCTGTGGTGGTGCCTGTGGCGGTGCTTGCGGCGGTGCTTGCGGAGGAACATGTGAAGTAAAAGGGGATTGAAACTCGGAGGAGTTGCGAGGGACGCAAATGGCATTGGCAGAGGAGAGAAGAGAAGAGAGGGCGAGGAGGAGGAAGACATTGAGGCCATTGATGAGCGCCATTTTTATTCTGTTGTTCTCTTCCTCCAGAGAACAAGAAGATGAGAAGGTGAGGGGAAGAGAGATCGATGGAGGGTTATGGAAAGTGAGGAAGGAGGAAGGGTTTTGTAGAAGAAGGGAACAACCGCCATTGGAGCTTAATCAAGCAAATGCTAGAAATAGGTAAAGATTTCTTCTGGTTAGAAATTTCTGATTGCATTTTCACCACAAATTTCTTCTTCTTCTTCGTCTTCTCTGCCTATTTTCACGACTTCACATTCTTGTTTACTATTTATAACTTCAACATGCAAATTTAGAAATTTGTTCTTGACTTGGTAGATTGGATTGGATATAGTCATTCTTTTGAAACTAAATGCCCAAAACAAAAGGGGAATATTGAAATTCCAAATCATCATTTTTCTTAATTTTTTTTTAGTTCAACAATAGGTGAAGATGGAATTCGGAACCTCTAGGATATAATAATGCATGACACTAATTAGTTATGTTTAGGTTGACACAATTCAATAACATTGTGAGTTCTAATTAGAGCGGTCACTATACAAATAGTTCAACGGAAGTAAAGCATGTTTTTCAACTAAGAGATTAGAGGTTCAATTTTTTTGGATGAGCTTAGCTTATCCCACATGCAATGTATAATAAAAAAAAGAAAAATTAAGATATTAGTAATTAATTAACCTCATTCAAGTCGAAGTTATTGAATTATATTTTTTTAGGAATGTTCTTATTCTATAATTTATTTTTCTAAAAACAAAACATCATTTTATTAAAACTAAATAGTAACATTACTTTACAATAGTTTTTTTTTTTTTTTAGGTCTTGATTGATAACCATTTCGTTTTTGGTTTTTGGTTTTTGAAATTTATGCTTGTTTTCTCATAATTTCTTTACCATGGTTTTCATCTTTGTTAAAGATACATGGGAGTTCTTAGCCAAATTCCAAAAACAAAAACAGGTTTTTGAAAACTACTTTTTTTTTGTTTTTAAAACTTGGGTTGATTTTTGAAAATATGGAAAGAAGGTGTGTGTTCTCTAATTATTTTTTTATTTTTAAATAATGTGATATTATTTATTTTTATCGTTTAAAAGTGAAAGGCCTTTTGATTTTTCAAACATAAAAAATTGCTTTAAAAAATTTGCAATTTTCTCTTATGTTCCCCAATTTAATATTTTGATAAATGTTTTGACTATTTGAATATTTTAATTATATTTTTTATAAATAAATTAGATTTAATTTATCTACGATATCTAACTAAATACAATATTTTCTTTTTTAAATAAACTCAATTAATATAAGCTAATACTTTTTTAAGGAAAAAAATTACTTAGCAAGGTGTATCAATTTTTACGC
Organism: Luffa aegyptiaca; assembly: GCA_017139565.1. Lineage (NCBI taxonomy): Eukaryota > Viridiplantae > Streptophyta > Magnoliopsida > Cucurbitales > Cucurbitaceae > Luffa > Luffa aegyptiaca. The sequence goes on from CM029396.1 coordinate 4,413,637, forward strand.
TAAAGTTTCAATTTCGTTAAATCAAACTTTAGACTTTAATAAATGTTGCAATCTGTATTATGGGGGTGAAGAGATTTAAACCACAAACCTCGTGGTTATCAGTACAACTTTATGTCAGTTGAGTTATGCTCTTGTTGTTGCAATCTTTATTGTAAGGAGCCATTTGTTTGGTGAGAATCGTATTTTAAGATGCTCATACTAGCCAATTTTTTATATCATTTTGAAACATGAGGTTTTGAGATTCCTATGTTAAGGGCTATGAGGCTGGCACACTTTGATAAGTGAGAAAGGCTGCCATAATGCAATTGACAATTATATATTATTGGATATATGAAAGAGAAATTGTCAAAATATAGATTTTTTAATCTACATTATTCACATTGTGGCGATCTTATTGAATGATTTTTTCATGTCAAGAGCATCCTCTAATGAATTTTTGTCCTTTATTTGATATATGTAATTACTACTAAGTTATGTTCACTTTGACAACTATAATTATATTTTACATTTAAATATGAAATAAACTTTAGTTAAATTGAATAATAACTTTATTTATTTTAAATTGGATATATGAAAGTGCAATATTCGTTTTATTTTAAATTTTCCAATAGTTGTCGTCTAATACTTTTATGACTTATACCATCTATTGAAATGATTTCTTTTAGTTATTTATTTGTTTTTTCTAAAAATTAATTATACATTTCAAAACACACATGAATCCATTGCAAATAAATATTATTCCTCTATCCATTGCAAATAAAAACTATTTATCTAAAAAAAATTATAATTTGACAATGTGATGGATATAATTTACTAAAAACATCATCAATTATATGGATTGTCTTCTTTGAAAAAAAAAATAAAAATAAAATTTAATATTAAATATTTCATGAAAATTTGGAACTAATATAAATTAATTTTTTTTACAAAACAACAAATAAAGTTAGTATAAACTAAATTGATATAAAAATATAACATTAAATTAATATCCAAAATGTATGTAAATTCAAATTATATTAGATTAATATGTAAATTATCCAACGATTGGTAAAGACATGATTGATGTAACAAATAATCTCAAAACATTTCCATACACAAATCTTTAAAAAAATCTAATTATTTGAATATTCCTAGAATTGGTTTGCCATCCTGTGGGAAAAGTGTTACTAAATTGAACCAATTGGTATTTGATAAACATGGGTTTTCATCTCAAAACCAATTGGCAATGAGTGGAGTAACCCATCAATCTTATAACGTGTGAGGTCTCCATTAATCTTTTCAATGTGGGATCCTCAACGGATGTAAATCCAATTTTTCAATTTTTTTGATTTCTTAGATTTTTTTTTTTTTTACTCTTTTAGGTGGTATCAAGATGTCATTGTGTTGGGATATCTTATCCATCTCTCCAAAAAAACGTATATCTCGAGAAAATATTTTGAGTTCAATCACTTTTTTTTTCTCCACTCGGACCAATCCGCCTTCTCAGCTTCTTATACTTAAAGTTAGTCGTGTAGCTCCTCCAATGATATTGTTGTTCTATACCATTATGGAAGAAGATTCAAGTAACACATAATCTCAAAACATTTTCATACACAAAACCTATGAAACAAATCTAATTATTTGGATATTCCTAGACATTTTTATAAATTATTCCTTCAAAATAAACATGAAAATCTAAAATGTCGGACATATATATTTATGGGTATTTATAGTTCTAGGTACCTAAAGATTTCAGTTATCTAGATTTCCAAAAATCAAACCAACCCTAAATATTTTTGCAATCTTTACCTTAAACTTCAATGAGAGTAACAATTCTTATTTTTCATTGTATTGCAATTTATCAAAATGAAATTTAGATTTTGATAATTGTTGTAATATTTAGGTTAAATTATTAAATATACCCCTAGACTATGGAGTAAGATTCAATTATACCCCTAGAGTTTTAAAAGTTTAAATTATACCCTTGGAGTTTCAAGTTTGTTTTAAAATTGCCCTTTCAAACTTTTTTCCGTTAAACATTTTAACGTTGATGAGGTGTCCTCTGACTTGGCAACCATTCGTGTAGAAGGAAAATCCATCGTTCTGAAAAACTAAAATTAGTTTTAGGGTTAGGGAAAATTTTGAGAAGTTGAAAGTACGGCAGTGGAGGCGTGGAGGAAGACAGCAGTGGAGGAAGACGACGACAGTGGGTATTCTCTTGAAGACAATGGTGAAGTTCATTGGCGCCTCTTGAAGGGTCCATTGAAGTTCTCCGGCGGGATTCGCCACCATACTTGCTGCAATAACAGAGCCATATCCACCTTCACAGAGAAATGGGTACTTCAATTCCGTGGAATGAGAGTAATTGCCCCATTTCTGTTTCTTGTTCATCAAATTCATCGCTCGATTTTGGGGGAAGAATCTCGAAGAATCAGGAATTTGAAGTCCATCTCGAACTGAATCAAGAAATCCGAAGCTCGATGGGGAAAGTTCGACTTTGGGAGAGACAACCAACGATGAAGCAAAAGACATAGCAATCAATGATCAAAATTCCACTTCCCACTCGACGATTTGAAGTCCATCTCGAACTGAATCAAGAATCGTTGAACGCAAGATAACCCTAAAACTAATTTTAGTTTTTCAGAGCGATGGATCTTCCAAATGGTTGCCAAGTCAGAGGACACCTCATCAACGTTAAAATGTTTAACGGAAAAAAGTTTGAAAGAGCAATTTTAAAACAAACTTGAAACTCCAGGGGTATAATTGAAACTTTTAAAACTCCAGGGATATAATTGAAACTTATCCCATAGTCTAGGGGTATATTTAATAATTTAACCAAAAGTTTAAGATGAAATTCATGACTCATGTCAAGTTGGTCACATGTTGTCCAAGTAAAGAGTTCTCAAAATCAACTTTTATGAGAATTCGAATTTTTAACTTTAATGTCTTTACCCAGTAAACTATGTTCAGATTCTTCATTTAAAAAAAAAAAAAATTATGCTCAGATTAGAAATATCCATCTCATTTGAATCCATTATATTGCAAATTTTTGCCCACATTCTCACATAAATTTGATTTTTCCTCAAATATAGCATTACAAAATACTTTTAACCCTATGCTCAAGTTGTCCAAAAAAAAAAGAAGAAAAAGCATTTGAAAACAGAGTAAATTTAAAACCTAATAAAAGAGGAAGAATCATAAGCAAAAATCATTCAGGGCCATTGCCCATTAAACAAAGCTACAAGAACATATATTTACAAAATCTATCCATTGAGAGTAAACAACACTGCCATGGAAAAATTGAAACAGCAGTTCTCCACAATGACCAGGAAGTCTGAAGAAATGAACCCCTTCCCTTCTCCCACAAATCATCATTACAAACTTCTCCAAAAAGATCACGCCACCATGTTCTCTTAACGCGACCAAAAATCCTCCAACTTCGGCCTCTCTCTAAATATGATGTCAAACCGAAAAGAGGAGGCAGAGAGATGGCGGGGGATTCTATCGACTAATCGTGAGATTCCTAGTTACCTTGCTTTGACGACTTTCATCGTCCCTCGTGAAGATCTTCAGAGAAAATTGCTGTCCGAGATACATTGTCATTGTCAAAAGCACTTAAACCAGAATAAGGACCAGAAGAGAACATTGAAGAGGATCCATCAGACTCGAAAGTCGTGGACGACTGTCTAAGATTGGGTCGGTTGTTGGAGGATGGTACCATGGAGTCTTGGTATTCTGTAACACGCTGCACCATTTTAAGAGACTGTACAACTTCGCCCATTGTTGGGCGTTGGCCAGCCTCGGGAGCGACACACGCGGCAGCAATGGTACACACCCGCACGAAATCTTCCTTCGGATATTTTCCTCCAAGTCGTGGATCAGCAAGTTCTTCCAACCGATCCTTGTCTCTCAAAATTGGCCTAGCCTGAAAGGGATCAGCAAGGGGTAAATATGCACATTTTGCAGAGATTAAACCAGAAAGGCACATCAGCAAGCACATTTATGAATATCAGATGATGAGAAGAATGGAAATTGCCCCATGGAAACGCACCCATGTGACCAGGTTCTCCTGTCCTGATGGTTGTGACATATCTACAGGTTTCCTTCCCGTGAGCAACTCAAGAAGAACAACTCCATAGCTATAAACATCACTTTTAACAAGTAGATGACCAGTCATTGCATACTCGGGAGCGACATACCTGCAAGGGAACTCTATTCCATCAAGATGCCAAAATTCAGCATACAAGAACTGACTACTTTGAGAAGGGGGAATGAGACAAACCCAAATGTGCCCATCACACGAGTAGAAAGGTAATTAGCTCTGCCTTCCGGAGCTTGTTTAGCCAGACCGAAGTCAGCAACCTTGGCATGGAAGTTGTTCTCAAGCAATATATTTGACGCTTTAAAGTCTCTATGGATAACACAAGGTTGCGAGTCTTCATGAAGGTAAGCAAGTCCTCGAGCAGCATCCAGTGCAATCTTCATTCTGGTGTCCCAATCCAAAGGACAATTAACACCTAGAGGACCTGGGAAAAAATTAAACGCAATTTACATTTCCTTCATTTAAATCAAATCCTAGTTCGCTTAGTAGACAGAGAGAATGGATACCATGGAGCCAGGCCTCCAAGCTTCCATTTGGAACAAGTTCATAGCATAGCAGGTTTTGTGAAGAGTCACGATTACTGTAGTAGCCAACAAGTTTAACAAGATTTCGATGATGCAACCGACTAAGCATCTCGACCTCGACCAAAAACTCCTTGTCGCCTTGTTGCCCTCCACTTGTAAGCCTCTTGATTGCAACAGCTGTGCCATCACTTAAGACGCCCTTAAAAACCCTGCCAAAACCACCCTCCCCCAAGATGCTCGCTGCTTCAAAGTTATTAGTTGCCTCTTTAAGCTCTTCATAAGTAAGAAATCTCATACTTGATGGATGAGGGAACGATCCTACCATAGGCACTTTGTCTTCAACCCTTGGTTTTTCTGAGAAGTGAGAACAATGAGTGAAAATACAGTTAACATGGAAGAAAAAGAAAAGTTGTGATTACCAGGAAAAAAAAAAGATGGGGAAATTGTAGAAACGATGATATCAACAACTTCCTACGTGCACTGTATAGAATTCAAAACCATGTATTGGCTATTTGAGGATAGTGGAGCAAAATTCTTAATTAAAAATGGTTGTAAAAACCAGAACTTAACTAATTTATGCTCACTTTGTATAGCCACTGCTTCAAATCACTCAAATTTTATCTCTTGTTTGGCCATTGCCATTCCAATTACCGGATAATGAGGTTTTAGTATTATGTTCCCTACTTCATCCCAACAGTAGGTTCAAGTTAGCGATTTTGAAAACTGTGTATAAACCATCAGGAAATAAATCAAGGACATGGGTTAAAATTTTATACACGTACCAGCTACTAATGCAGGTGCTTCATTCTTCCCACGATGAGATGTGCATAAACAAATTATCAACACAAATAGAATGGCAATGAAAAGAAAACCAGCACCAATGCCAAGAAGAAGCGTCAGATTGGAATGGTGTTCTTTACTAGGAGGACTCAATGATGTTGAGGCTGGAAAATGATATGTTGGAGCTGCTACAGGTGATGCAGAAGCTATAGGAGCTGTAGAACAAATGCAAATATAGTAACAAAACGATAACTTGAAAGCGACCATAATTATTAACATCAGCTACAGGCTTAACAGATTAAAGCAAGACAGCAGAGTTGCAAGCACAGGGTACCCTAATTCCTCAATTATCTATAAATTACTAATTTATAGTCTTTGTATACTACAGTGACATTAAGAGCTGTGAATGAAATTTCATTTTGTACAGCATAAATGTTCAGAATCAGTAGATTGAGTAGAAATAGCAAATTCCTTCAGCGTGCATTTTAAGATACATACTACGCAGAACAACAAATACACACAGGTAGTCTCCCAAAAAAACAGAGTGCACAGTACTAATGCTCCATCTACGATGTAGTTATCTGCAAATCAGATTCTATACAAGTTGCAAACTACTGAAAATAAAATGGTCTATAAAACCTAAAGCTGCACTAATATCGTCACTTAGAAGTTAGCAGCGTACAATCTCAAATAATTGTTTCAAAAATTGGATATACCTTGAGAAGGAGGCGGAGGCTTAAACCAGGTGATATTGAGAAGATTGTAATCACCCACCAGTGTAGGGTCTAGATGAACCTTGTGCATTGTAAGTGAAGAGTTTATTGCAGATGCATCAACTGCGGAAAAGCTGATCCCAGCATGTGGAGTAATGTCCATTGAGATATTTAACCTAGATAAGCTAAGTACATAAAAGTTTATCAGCTCAATCTGAGAGACTCGTAAACCAAGTTCAGATGCTAACTCTTCGAGAAAAAGTTTCCAATTAGGATTCTGTGATACATTCAAGAGGAGGAGATCAATTTTTATGGGGTAGACACAATGGCAGTCATCACCACTTCCTCGTTTCAGCACCATGTCAGGTTTGCAACAGTCTGCTATATGATGAATAAAACCAGGAGCAGGCCTCAAATAATTTTAATTGTCAACAAATAAAATTAATCTAAGTAGCTAACTTTTAATTCAAAGGCAATTGCAAGAAAGAAAATATCTTATTAGAAGGGAAAGAAAAAAAAAAGGAAGAAAAAGAAATCCAGTATGCGACTTACCTGCTGCATTAGGAGAAAGTGGTGGCTGAGGTAACCCAGAGGGAATAGCACCAGCACTGGACTGTATGGGAGCAATGTTTTCAAGCCTACCATCAGGAGGAGCTGATCCACTCTTCATCAATGGTTTTGAAAAACTTGAACTTGTGGGCGGGTGACCAGAAGTGATAAGAGGCCCATAGTAAGGAGGAGATGCTGGTGCTAGTCCAGCTGCTGGCGCACTCTGTGGTGACATATATTTCCGGTGGTGGTGTTGGTGAAGAGGAAATTTGGCAGGAAAAGGCATATTGTGGACAGCAGGTGCAACCAGAGGTGCTGCTGGTATATCGGGAACGTAGGCATTGGTGAAGGAAATCACAAACCATAATAAAATGAACTGCTTTGGAAACCGGCAAGAGACCTGTTTCAATATACCTGCATTGTAACCTCCAAATCAAGGTTTCATAACGGAAAATATGTATTGAAGTAAACAGTTCAGGGTTTCCTGCTAAGTATGCTGCTAACTTAAGGCTTCTAAAGGTGCTTGGGAAAGTTACTAAATAAGGTAAAGCAGCTATCTGATGATACACTAAAATTTTTCGATCCCCCAAAGGCATGTTTCGAATAGTTCACACTTCACAGATTCATTACCAGTAGGGTAGAGTGAAGAAGGAAGGAGTCCCCCCCTTGGTTCATCTTAGATTAAAAAATTTATATAAAAAAGTTAAGATTTTAAAATGTTTTCTCTAATTTACCCCTGAAATATCAACAGAATTTAAAAACATATAATTTGGCCCCTCTATGAAAAATTTTGGCTCCACCCCTAAATTCCAGGAGGATGTAACATAGAAGAAGTAGGCTGATCCAGATAAGCATCCTTTTGCCTTTAGTGCTTGGTAGGAGTGCTACTTTGAAATTCGATGGGGTTTTTTGTAGCAGTCCAATATCCTGGACGGACACGACTTCTACTAAGTCTAGAAGACATCTAGGAAGATTTTAATGCAGCAGGGTTGATAGATTTTTTTTATGCTACAGTATGTGTGACAATTTCATGGGGTAAATGCTCTCCTCTCTTTCATGATTATAGTTTCTCTTCCCTATTATCCAGTCGGAGAGGTCTTTTGTAACTCCTTTGGAGCAGAGTTGTTCCCCTTTTCTTTTGTAATTTCATATCATCAACGAAATTGTTTCTTTTCCAGGAAAAAAAAAAAAGAAAGTCTCAGTATCAACATCCACACATCAATAATAAAATATTTCGAAAGAACACTCATATCAATATTCATACTGTCTTTACCACTTGAATAGAACAAGAAAAACGACTACAACACTTCACCATCCTCATACCACATTTCCTCACTTGAAAATTAGAAAAATGGATATCCAGAGTCGAAAGCAACTATCAAATTTAAGTAAAGAAGGTGTCGGCAAGCTTAATATCAAAGCATTAGCTCAACAAAATGCGAAATCCAGCCTGATCATCTATCAAGCACAACAACTGAAATCAAGGTCGCAAGAAAAACCACCAAAATGAGGTGAATCAATTTCACATCACCAATTTCCTAAATTCCAACAAAAGCATTATTTCATCGAAATCCCACCGACGTTTTCTCATAACCTAACGAATCACACAAGATTCAAAATCCCAATCTCATTTTCCCCTCTACCAATCTTCACATTGACAACAATCAAACACCCCCAAAAAAACAACACTCGAAACCCCAGCTCAAACACCATCAAACCCAGATAGAAAAAGCAGAGAAAATTCCAAAATAAACATACCCGCAGCGACGGAAGCCGCAGGCACCGACATCACCGACGAGTCAGATCTATCAGATTTGGATCAAAACGCCGAAGAAACCATTCCCGAAATGAGCGTAGGCGGCAAGCAAGAGCAGAGGCGATGCAAAAGCGAACTGCAAACCACTCGTTCCAACAAAGAACAATGACCAAAGCGGAGAAGTAACATCACCGAAAAGGGAATCGAAGCGAAACCCAAGAAGCAGAAGCTCCGAGTGAATGAAGTAACGAATGAATCACAGAGTGAAATCGAAAGGACGAAGAGGGAGTTTTGCGAACTTCTTCTTCTTCTTCTTCCCTAACAAAGTGACTGAGAGTGAAGAGAGTGCAGGGGGAGCTTTTCAGGGGGAGATTGAGCTCTCTCTCTCTCTCTTGAATTTTGGATTTTTTGGGGGATTTTCACAGAGAATGAAATCGAGGGGTTTGATTTGTTTGATAACTTTGATTTGGGTTTTTTTTTTTTTGGGTGATGCGTGAGAAAGCAGAGAAGTAGAGTGAGAGAGAAGAGAGAGAGAGAGAGAGATGGTTTTCTTCCCATTTCTAACGTGCGCAGTTAACGGAAAAGGACAAATTAACGGTAAAAAGAGGATGTTTGCGTCACTGGGATCTGTTCTCTTCTTGTCTCTCTCTCTCTCTCTCCCTCTCTCCCTTTAATCCTTTGTCGTTTTGATTCTTATTTATTTCTTTAAGATCCTTTGGTTTATTAATAATTATTAGAGAAAATTATAAAAATCAATGCTTTTTTAATTTTATTTTTAAAAAAATTGCTTTTTGATTTATTTATTTATTTATGTTTAGTTAAATTACAAATTTAATCTTTTGAACCCTCCTAAACTTTTAAAAGTATCTAATAGATTTCTAAAATATCGATTTTATATTTGATAGATCCTTGACAAATTCGAAATTTTTAAAAAATAATTAATGTATTAGATATAAATTTGAATTTTGTATGGTAGATTTGTGAATTTTAAAAATTTTGAAAGCTCGGGGACTAAATTTGTAATTTTGATAGTTTATAAATCATATAGATACAAACATCGAAAACTAAATTTGTAATTTAAACCTTTATATTTAGAGTTCAACATGTGAGGTGGGAAATTTAAACCTCAAACCTCTTAGTCGATTTCAAGTATATGTCAATCAGTTTAAGTTATGCTTAGATTTTTTTTTTCCAGTCCTTTGTACTCGCAAGTTTGTAACAATATAGTTCTTACGATTTCAATAATCTAGCTCAAGTAGATCATACATTATAGTTCATAAAGATTTAGTTCGTGTGATGTAACACTTTGTTAAGGTATAATGAGTTTTTTTCTTTTTTTTTTCTTTTTACTTAGGTAGATCAAGATACTACTTGTTAGACAAAATATGCTTTTAAACTGCAGGTACAAATAGGAAGTTGTTGCAAAATAAAAGTTGATACTTGACTTTAATGAATATTTTCAGGGTAGAAAATAAATCAATTACATAGTAGAGTTTAGGACTAAATTGTTATAAATTTAAATCATTACCGGCTAAAGTTTGTGTACTAAAATGTAATTTTAATAAAGTACATTTTACTTTTTCTTTTTTTGTAGTTTAATATATGTAGAGGTGAATGATCGAACATTCAATTGTATGGAAGGAGCCACTCCATACCCATTGCCTGCAACGTGGAGCGGGTGAAGGTATAGGTAAATTAGTCATTATAAGTTATGTTTAAGTTAGCTATAATTTATGTTTAAGTTAGCTATATAAAAACCATTGTTCGATATATAAGAATTGTTATTATGATATTATTGCCCCTCCATTTTTATTTTTTTTTTAAATATGAGCAATTATCTCTTGGTGCTTCAAAATAAATTTTTTGTTCTGAAATTATTGCAATTAAAGTTGACTCTATTGACTTTGTTAATTGTTGAGTTTAATTAATTAATTTATTTATTTTGTAAGTTTGAAGGATGTAGGTGCAACAATATTTGTTGTGAATGCGACTAAAGTCTCACATTAGTTAGATAAAGGGAAGACCGAGGAAGATCATAAATACGTAAGAGAGGACAATCATCTCCATTGGAAGTCATTTAGACTAATGCCTAAAATGGCCAGTATCATACCTTATTTTATTGAAAGTTGGAGAGAACGATCGTAATGAGTTATTATAGGCCTATTAAACTAAAAAAAAAAAAAAATCAAACCAAGTTGATTCTCCTCTTTTAAACTCTCGTTTAAATTCAAGAAAGCTCAAAAAAATGATTTAAAATATCTAAATCACTTTTGATTATAGGACCAAATACAATGACTATTCTTTAAAAATACTCTTAGCAAGCTAAAAATTTTTAATTTTTACCTCCAAAATTCATCCTAAATTTACTCGAGAGAAAACATATTTTGAAATTTGATAGACCAAAATAAAATTTTTAAAAAATGTTACAATTTTTTTATTATTTATTATTTAGTTAAATTACAAGTCTAGCCAGTCTCTAAAGGATTGTATTAAATTGGTCTATGAACTTTAAAAAGTATCCAGGTTTAAACTTCAATTTTTGTGTCTAGTAGTTCCCTCAACTTTTAATTTTGTGTTTAATAAATCATTAATTTCTTCGACATTTTTTAAAATTCAGAAGCCTACTCGATACAAAATTGAGAACTTAGGGTCCGCATAACATTCAATTTTATATCTAATAGATTAGTTAATTTTGTAAAAGTCTCGAATATGTCAATAACCTATTAGATACAAAATTGAAAGTTTAGAAACTTATTAGATATTTTTAAAGTTTAGATACCAATCAAACATAAAATTAAAAGTTCAAAGACATATTAGATATTTTTTAAAATTCAAAAACTAAATTGACACTATCTTCAAAATGTAGGGACTTCTTTCCAAAAAAAAAAAAAATGTAGGGACTAAACTTATAATTAAACTTTTATTTTTAATTTAAGTTAGGCGACCAGGGCGCACGAGCGAGCGGGGACTTGCTAAGAGGTGGACTAGTCAAAGATTGGAAGCCGCCTTTATTAGCGGTTGGTTTGTTAGGTTTTGGAATTTCCCCACCACATTTCCCCATCATTTTCACTTCCACATTTTTTTTTAAATAATATATATAAATGGAATTTATTTTTCTTCTTCCTAATTATTTCTTTTATTTTATAAATTTCCCATTATGTCACAATTCCTAATTTGAGATAACAAAAGCTTATGTTGAAGCTCAAGTTTTTTTTTTCAAAAAAATAAATCATAGGTAAATTTAGATTTAAAGTTATGTTTAGCTAATAATATACTAAGACAATATATTATTTATTTCATAGAGGTTGGACGTTCAAATTTTCATGTTCATATTGAAATAAAAAAAATTTTTTATATAAATGAAACTTAAACATATATATGTTATAATTTTTATCTTATATTTAGTTTTTGCTAAATTTACCCACTAACTCTAATACGAAGTAAAGTAAAAATATCTTAGAACTTACTAAGTTCAACAAAAAGTCAAGGATATACAAAATTAAGCTAGATTAATGTAAATAATTGACAATTTTTTAAAAAAATTCACAAAAAAAAAAAACAACTTTAATGTGGCTTTTATTTGAAATTTCATTAACTTCATGTGTTAGACAATATGCTTTTATATTCATCAAATGTATCTGAGAATATTTTTATTCATAAAATTTCAAATGTATTAGAGGATGAAAGTTATGACACTTTTTTAGTTGAGATAAATTAGTTTACAATATTTATGAAAGTTTGAGATGCAATTAAACATAACTGATAAACACATCATCTAGTCTTACGATAAAAATAATTATTTTTCCCAACAAAAATAATAAAGTACTCTTTGCCATTTTCTTGAAAGTTGTCGTTGGAATAGTTTCAGAGGGATAAAATTCTTGAAATAATGAGACAAAAACTTAATGAAATATCTGTAAAATAGTAAAGTTTAGGGGAAAATAACAGTAACTTATGGATGCAAAATTAAGTCTCAAGAGAAAACATGGTCCTATTACATTTAGGTTTGTTGATGTGTGAATCTGGTTATAGGTTCACATAAATCTATTGTTGATGGTCGATTTTGGTCAGAGGAAACTCACCTGACCTTCACGTGCCACCAACGGTAAATTTGTAGATGAGGGGGAAGACGTGGCCTGCAAGACAGAAAACCTGTACACCGGTGTGGTGCTAGCCACACCGCCTCCGATGCTTAAGTCAGAAAACGGAAGGGAGAGCTAGAGAGCAAGGGAAAGAGAGTCGAGAATTGAGTTCGGGTCCCCTTCTTCAGTGGCGAAGAGGGGTATAAATACCTGCTCGTGCTCCTAAGGTTTTTAGGAATTCGGAGGCGTTTCGAGACAAACTAGGCAAAACCGGGGCGGCTAGAGGCATCAGGGACCGAGAGGAGGTGACCGAGCTCGGCCCGCGCAAGCGGGCCGAATGGTTGGCCTCGGCCTAAGGCCGAGGCCGACCATATGGGTCGGGCCAGGTTGGCCCGGCCCTTTGGTCGGTTGTTCCTCTGGGTCGGTCCCCCAACCCTATTTTTGCCCAGACGTCCTCGTCTGCTCCTTGTGCGTCGGGTGGTCCAAAATTGCCTATAACATCTATAATTGAGGTATCGAAACAAGGCGTCAAGCTGACCTACAAGGATGATACTCGCATAGGTGTGGTCTATGTCCAATACACTCAAATACTTTAATCAATACTTATACTGAATTAAGTGGTGTTCAAATTGGAATTAGGGTAATATTATTTGCAATACATCAACAATGGAATGAGTTCGGATATTTATAGGGTTTCCCTCTATTCCTTGATAGATTTGTACCTGACATGGTAACAAAGATTTCACTAGTGGTGACAAGCACCTCGACTCAGCTAGGATCGAGCCTCGATGGATTTACGTTGCTTTTAGGTCTTTCAAGCCTCGACACCCTTGACGTCAGGTCTTCTAGGGAGTATCTTGAAATGTGACTCTAGCCCATGTGGCTTGATGTTTAAGTAGACATGCTAATGCTAATCCTATCCCAACAATGTTCACTAACCATTAGTGGCTTTTTTTTAGTGACCCAACAAAATTTTAAGAGAACTTGTGTGCAAAAAAAAAGGACTTTTGAACCCTAGAAGCCCTTCCCCTTTTTATTAGGCAATAACTACTCCTTATTGTCAACTAAGGGTCTATTTGGAATAACTTTCCAAGTGTTTGAAAACATTTTTTTTTTCACTTAAAAAACACTATTTTAAACCTTTAGACCCCGTTTCATAACCATTTGGTTTTTGAAAATTAGGCTTGTTTTCTACAAATTTCCCTACCATGGTTTTCATATTTGTCAATGACACATTTGAATTTCTAACCAAATTCTAAAAACAAAAACAAGTTTTTGAAAACTATTTTTTTTTTAGTTTTCAAAATTTGCTTGGTTTTTAAAAACAAGGAAAGAAAGGTATTAAAAAAAAAAACAAAAAACTTGTAGGTGGAAGTAGGATTTATAAGTTTAATTTTCAAAAACCAAAAACAAAAAACCAAATAGTTATCGGCATTAGAAATTCATTTCAAACAAACCCAAGTCTTCCAACCACTCCTCACTTTTAAGTCCATGGATCAAATCAAAAGAGTGAAAAAAAATATCATATTCAACAAATGTTAATTAAAAATAATATTCAAATAGAATATTTTTTTTTTTGAAGAAAAGAAAATAGAATATTTGTTTCTACATCAACTTCAGATGATATATAAATATATATTTTCTTAGTTTTGTCCCCATTTATTGGAAGGACAGGGTATTATTAAAAAAAAAAAAAAAAAAAAAAAGTTAGATGTTCTTTTTTTAGATGATAAAAAAAGAAGATTAGATGTTTGATTGTCAAAGTTTTACAATTCCACATCCTTCTAATTTTTCCTAGTATTTGAAAGTTTTACAAATCCACATACTTCTAATTTTTTATAGTATTTTAAACTCTATATTTTTACTATACTATATATATATATATATATTACTATACTGTACTGCCACTCCTTGACATTACAATCCTTAAACTTTGCATAAAAATTTATTTTTAATTATCGTTATTAAATTTCTTTATTACAATTAATAGAAAGCTTAATCAACTCATGTTCATGATTGAATTTAATACAGTTGACTTAAAATGAGGTTCATATGATGCCACCCCATAAAATTTTTGTACAAGTACAATTCAGAAATTCAACCAACAAAAATGAAAATTAACTTTTCTATATAAAGTTCAGAAATTTAAACGGGGAAATTAAGATTTAAATCAATACAGTTTTTTATGGGTGAAAAATTATTGAGTTTTATTAAATTTGTTCTACAATATTCAAAAGATTATTAAAAGAAAAGAAAACGACAGAGAATTGAAAACCCAAAAAACACAAACTTTTTTTTTTTTTTTTTTTGAGAATCACCAAATATTTATTTCTGAATTAAAATAAATACCACATAAATGGCTTTCTATCTTGACGACAGTTACATCGGCACAGTCGCCGGCGGCGGCGAAAATGGAAAATATATAAATATATAAATAAATAAATAAATATAAATATATATATATATATGTATATATATATATATATATATATATATATATATATATATATATATATATATATATATTATTATTTTTTTTTTTGAGAGAGATATATATTATTTATTTGTGGTCCACATTTTTTTAATATCATAATTACATATATATTTATAAAATAACCGTACATACTTTATTAATAATATATTGCTGACAAGTGGAATTTGGGATTGGTTTTTTTTTTTTTAATTTATTTTTTTAATTTTATTATTATTATTTATTAATTTTTTTGAGAAAAACGGTTTGGTCTAGGTCTTTGATGTTGATCCAATTTTTGAAAAAAAATTGTTGCAATTTGAGATTAGAGAAATGGTAGGCACATTAGGAACGCCTCATGGACAATTTGAGATTAGAGAAAAAAACTATTGAATTACAAATTGAGATGGGTTCGAGATGCACTCTTTGTTGATCTTGTATTCATGTTTTTGCTCATTTTTCATTTTAAAATGTTGATGTCAGATTGAAGTCACCCAACGAGAGCATAGTAAAAAAATGAATGAATGAGTTTCTTTTTTTAAACTAAATGAGAATCTTAAAGTAATATATATATATATATATATATATATATATATATATATATATATATATATATAAAGAATCGAAGATTTAAAAGTTTGTCTTATTGAGTGCGCAATTTAATGGTTAGAATTAATGGTAAGATTTTTAGATATAAAAAGGTACAAAGGTAATTGTGAAAATTTATAGTTTTTTTTTTTAATAAGAAAATTTATAGTTTCACCTTGTTGGTTGGATATTACGATATCTATGAGAAAAAATATATTGTTTTGGTTGCTAAAATTTGAAGTTATTTACTTCATAAACTTTAAAAAACAGTTGATTTTGATTCCTACACTTTAAAGTCGGTCTATTTTAGTCTTTGAAATTAAAAAAAGGATAATTTTAGTCCTTACATCTATTTAGTTTATAACAAATATATAGTTTGACTTCCAATATTATCATTGTAATGTGAGTATGGATTGAAGTTACATAAGTTGGTCTATACGAACATAGTTCAATGGTTTAGACATTTTTGTAGGTTTTCAAAGAAGTCTGGAATGGAAATAGAATCTCCACCATGCAAATATTCATATAAAAAAATAATCACAAGTTAGCACAGACAAGTAAGTATTAGGACGTTAGGACGTGACAATATATATATATTTTTTTTGAAAAAAAAATCGTGACAAGAAATTTATTCTATGTTCTTAAAAGAAATTGAATAAAATGTTTTTAGAACAAAATTGACTGATCAATGACTTTAGATCATTAATCAAGAGATTGGCCTAAAGAACACTTGTGGCCCATGTTGAAGGCCCAAATTTGGGCCATCTTAATGTGCATATTAAATACTATGGTCGATTTAACATCTACCTCTTAAAAAAAACACATCTACCATTAAGCACATTATTGTGTACGCATTTTTACGGGGAAAAAAAATATACTCTTTTAGTTTTTTTTTAGTACAACAACATTTGGGGGTGGGGGAGTTGAACCTCTAACCTCTTGATTGAGAGTACATGCTAATTATTGTTGAGTTATGCTCGCTTTGACATTCTTTTATGTAGTTTTCAAGAATAAGTGCATTTGGCTTCTGAAGTTTTCAAAATGAACCTTTTTAGTTCATGAATTTTGAGAAATAGGATTAAAAGGTCATGAGTTTTTAAAATGGACATTTTTCAGTGTATGAGTTTTGAGAAATAGGTTTAAAAGGTATCTTATAATATTTTTTTTTTCAATTTTTATATAAAAATTAATATATTTTTTTACTAAATGGTTTTTTAAATTTTTTTTTTTAAAAAAAAACTTCTCCCTCCCCTCTCTAATCCCATTTCTCTATCTCTCCTCCCTCCACCTTCGTCCCTCTCCTTATTTTCCCTTCTTCCTCTCCCTAAACCCAATCCAATCTAGGATGATGATCTCAGAGTAAGAAAGAGAAGACTTTAGGAGAAGGGAAAAAGAAAAAGAAGGGAGGAGAGAAGAAATAGAATGGGATAGAGAGAGGAGAGAGAAAATGTTTAAAAAATTGATTAAAAATTATTTTTTTAAAAAAATGAAAACATTGATAAAAAAAATTGAAAAAAATGAGCAACCTTTTAAACCTATTTTTCAAAATTCAAAGACTAAAAAAGTCTATTTTAAAAACTTGTGGATATTTTAAACTTATTTCTCAAAACTTATGACTAAAAAAGTTTATTTTAAAAACTTAGGGACCAAACACACCTATTCTTAAAAACTCAGGGATAAAAAATATAATTTTCTCTTATTTTATTTTTAAGATCAATGCATTAAATCAAAATTTTAATTAGTTGTTATTATTTTTCGTTTTTTACCTCGACAAGTAATTTACACAACTCATCTGAAAAAAGCAAATAACTAGTCATTTTCAAATGAAACAAAATACTTGGAGTTTGATTTGATTCATTAGGCTTAATTTCACGTTGTCTATGATTCAACTATCAATATTATCATCGTCAAAGTGAGCAAAATTTAGTGATAATTGACACGTATTAATTCTTTTGAAGTATGAGATTCAAACCCTCATATCTGTTTGCAGTGCTAAAAAAGACTATCAATATTATCATCATTCATTTTTTAAACTAATCATTTGACACCATTTGATGAGATTTAATGAATGTATCTAAAAAAAAGGTGTAATTAGAAGTATCTATATAAAAAAAAATCACACAATATTTATTGACTTATTTGTATAATTACAACCCTAAATTTTGTTTCTACTTTGATGGTTCAATATATATGTTTTAGAAGGTATTTTTACGACCCAAACAACTATTGTTAAATTATAAATTCAGTCCAAACCAATTCAAAATTTTTTCGATAAAATTATGAATAAGTAACTCAATGTACATGAATAAGAATTCACACCTCCTAGGTGTTTGGTAGAACCATGTCGCTTTTAAGGGTGTTAAAAAAAGTTTGATAAAATTATGAATAAGTAACTCAATGTACATGATTTGGTATGATACTCTAGGTTGACTATCCCAATAGCCCGCGGTTTATTGCTAGCTTTTGCGTATTTCTTGAAAATAAATATACTTGAGTTGGGTTAGGGAACTAAAACCAATTCTCGTATGAACTTTCTCATTGAGTTGGTTGAATATTAGAGAACAAAATAAAAAAAAAATGTTGATGAAATTCTACCTTTAGAATCTTGGAGTAGAAATTATAAACTTTACTTCCTAGGACCTATATTCTCCTTTAAATTTTTGCTAACTCCCTAAGCATGATGCAATATAAGCTAATCATTAATCAATTTCGACCTTCGTGTAAACGAGAAGAGTGTAAATGAAAAGAAATTAAAACACAAAAGAGTAATTTGAAACTTTAAAAACAATATAGAAACTAAATTTAAAAACACCCAACATCACAAATTTGTATTTAGTCATAATTGATAATTACAATATTTCACCGCTCAATATAGAAAAAGGTTAAATACTCTTGAACTTTGGGATATGTTTCAATTATGCTTCCGAATTTCATTTTTATCAAACTTGTGAATTTTACTCCAAAAATACCATTAAAGAGTTTTTTTTTTTGGTTAAAATAATATGAAAATTGACACGATGTAAAAATTGGAAGAAATTATATCATTTACATAAATTGACGTGACAACTTATGCTATAATTTAACAAACAAACAAAAAAAATCGAATAAAAAAGGAATTTAATAATCACGGGCCATCACAAAATCACTTTCGAACCATGTCGGGTTACGGCCCAAGCCCAACCACAAAATCACAACGAATAATTCGGGTTCATTTGTCGGGTTTTCCGGACCAGAATCCGGGTCAACCCGTCCGACCCAAAATCACAAAGTCGCCCAAAATCTGACCTCGTTCGCCGTCGGTGTTTCTCTTCGGACTATTCACTGAGCCAACGGAACGAACAAATCCTCTTCCTCTCCGTCGAACCGCCGTTCCGATTACCTAAACCCTAGCTTCAGCTAAATTATTCCCAAACCTCAGGTAAAGGGCTTCCCCAACGCTTCGATTTCACATGCCGATTTAGGGTTTTGTTCCTTTTGGTGATTAGAATTCAGAACCATCGACTAAACGATCAGATATGTCGAAGAGGAAGTTCGGCTTTGAAGGGTTTGGAATCAACCGGCAAACGACTTACAATTTCGAGCGCTCCCAAGCTCCTCAGCGGCTTTATGTTCCTCCGTCGTCGCGAGGCCATGGACACGACAACTACGAAGATACCGACGTTGATAATATAGAATATGATGATAATGAAGCGGAGGAGGCGAGTGGTAATGGAGAAGGTGGCGGAGGCGCTGCTGGTGGTGGTGAAGAAGAAGAAATTGATCCTTTAGATGCGTTCATGGAGGGAATTCACGAAGAGATGAGAGCGCCGCCGCCGCCGAAACCGAAGGAGAAGGTTGATAAGTATAGGGATGACGAGGAGGATGACCCAATGGAGAGCTTTCTCAGGGCAAAGAAGGACGTGGGACTGACACTGGCAGCTGATGCGCTTCATGCTGGTTATGATTCGGACGAGGAGGTTTATGCGGCAGCTAAGGCTGTGGATGCAGGGATGGTCGAGTACGACTCTGATGATAATATGCTGATTCTTGAGAAGAAAAAAATCGAACCAATTCCTGCTCTAGATCATAGCTCCATTGATTACGAGCCGTTCAATAAAGATTTCTATGAGGAGAAAGCTTCAATATCAGGTCATTTTTTAGTAGGAAGTTATGTTTTAGTTTTGTTTCTGAAGTTGGTTATATTTCAGTATTGCTTTTGCACTTTTTCTTATATTTTCTCTTGGCTTATGTGACTGCCTTTGATGATTTTGTGTCCATGGCCATTAATTTATCTTCTCCAACTTCTTTTAAATAATTGCTGGTTAAATCGAAATAAAAGTGGACCGAAGTTGGTATTTTTTTCTCTAGGGGAGGAAGAACTTTGTGATGTATGGAGACTACGATTTTTTTCTCTCTCTCTCTCTCATGGAAAGAGTTATTGGAAAGAGTTGAAGATTTGCTAAGATATGCAAACTTCATTCCATTTAATTAAATTGGGTGTTTTAGCCTTTTTATTGTTCTTTTGTATGTCCGATTACGTATCCAACTTTTTTTTTTCTTGCTTTCCCTTGCTTGCAGTTTCCTAGGGTAAAGTTGGTGAGTTTTGGAAAATTTAAATGATTAATAAGGTTCTAAATTTGTTGGGTGTTTTTTATTCTATGATTCATCTTTAGGGATGAGTGAGGAGGAAGTTTCAGAGTACCGGAAGAGTTTGGCTATTCGTGTGTCGGGTTTTGATGTTCCTAGGCCAATTAAAACATTTGAAGACTGTGGATTTTCCCCTCAACTTATGAATGCTATCAAAAAGCAAGGGTATGAGAAGCCTACTTCTATACAGTGCCAAGCTATGCCGATTGTACTTTCAGGGAGAGATATCATTGGTATAGCAAAAACAGGTTCCGGTAAAACTGCTGCTTTTGTTCTTCCGATGATTGTTCATATTATGGATCAACCTGAACTTGAAAAAGAAGAGGGTCCTATTGGAGTGATCTGTGCTCCCACCAGGGAACTCGCACACCAGATATACCTAGAGTGTAAAAAGTTTTCAAAAGCACACGGGTTACGTGTCTCTGCTGTATATGGTGGGATGTCTAAATTTGATCAGCTTAAAGAACTCAAAGCTGGATGTGAGATAGTTGTTGCCACTCCTGGCAGACTGATTGATATGATAAAAATGAAAGCTTTGACAATGTCAAAAGCAACATACCTGGTACTTGATGAAGCCGATAGAATGTTTGACCTTGGATTTGAACCCCAAATTCGATCCATTGTTGGTCAGATTCGGCCAGACCGACAGACCTTACTCTTTTCTGCAACAATGCCTCGTAAGGTTGAAAAGTTAGCTCGAGAAATTCTCACTGATCCTGTAAGAGTTACAGTAGGAGAGGTTGGGATGGCTAACGAAGATATCACACAGGTTGTTCACGTGCTTCCTTCTGATCTGGAGAAGTTGCCTTGGCTTCTTGAGAAGTTACCTGAAATGATTGACGATGGTGATGTATTGGTGTTTGCTTCTAAAAAAGCCACAGTGGATGAGATTGAATCTCAACTTCAGCAGAAAGGTTTTAAGGTTGCAGCTCTTCATGGTGACAAAGACCAGGCATCTCGAATGGAAACTCTGCAAAAATTTAAATCTGGTGTCTATCATGTTCTTATTGCAACTGATGTTGCTGCCCGTGGGCTTGACATCAAGTCTATCAAGTCTGTAGTGAACTTCGACATTGCAAAAGACATGGACATGCATGTTCATCGTATTGGTAGAACAGGTCGAGCTGGTGACAAAGATGGGAGAGCACACACCCTTATAACCCAGAAAGAGGCTCGCTTTGCTGGTGATTTAGTTAATAGTTTGATTGCTGCTGGCCAGAATGTTTCAGTGGAGCTGATGGATCTTGCAATGAAGGTAATTTTTCGTTATATGCATATTATTAGGTTTACAGTAAGCTAATGACCTATGAAACCATGCTTATAAATTACCTTTTTTTTTCCTTCCCAATTTGTTAGTCTAAAATCAGTTTTTCTTCTAATTTTTTTCACACAAATTATGACTTTAACATCTCACATTTTAGTGGCTGCAGAAATGTTTAGAAGATACTTTGCTATGTTGCTATCAAGAATTAGTGTACTTAAAAAACCGGCCTTCTTTAGGAAATGAATAGCGTTATTCTTAATAGCCATGGATTTAAATGTGTATCACTGATAATAGACGGTTCATTGATGGGAGAATTGTTTTCTCCGAAATTGACAATTTTCTATCTGAACATGATCAAGTTCCATCTGATTAATTTGTTTAACAGAAGATGCCTTCTTGGCCTTGATTTATTCTCTGTCCGGCAATGTGTTAGGTATCTAACAAGTTTTCCTGCACAGAACAATAGAAACAGCCAAACAACACAGATAACTGGGCAACAAGAGGCACTGGTATTAATCTGGAAGAACAAATACACAGTGAAAACAGCCCACAATACCCTTCAAAACGAAATACAGGGAAATACTGGTAAGAACAAAGAACAAACACACCGAGAGTTCGAGAGCTCGGTTAACCTCTCCCAAGAAAAGCCTATAGCCAAAAACATGATCAAAAACATACTCCCCTCCAACCTAAAAGGACCTCCGCAGCCAACAACGTACGCAGACCCCACCAGCCACGATCCCACGATACTAACGGTCCCCACTCCCCTGGTCCAGACCGTTCTTATTAGAAGCTTCAGCTGCCTTAATTCCCTTTTTACCCCTGCGCTCATAGGTCTTGGTAATTGGGGGTCTAACACAATGCCTCGTTGTGGGCTTTTGTGGCTGACTCTTGTAGTAATATTCTATTAATTTCTATTGTTAACAATTGGGGCTCCCTCTTGTAAGTTTGTTAGGAGCTTTCTACGGTTATTTGTATGTGTGTTTTCTTAGCCTTGCTTATTCTTGTTCTTTTTGTGAAGCATAGTTGTTTGAGAAAGTTGCTAGTAATAGTATAACTTTTTGTTGAACCATTTACCTTTGAAATCATTATAGGATGGGCGATTCAGGTCAAAGCGTGATGCAAGGAAAAAAGGAGGTATTATTCAACAATCCGACTGCAATTTCTCTTCCAGGCTGTGAATTATCAACGTATTGATATAACTAACCAATTATATATTTATGCGATACATTGTTGTCTTTGTAGGTGGTGGTGGTGGGAAGAAGGGTAAAGGGAGAGGTGGCAATGGTCGAGGCGTACGTGGAGTGGATTTCGGTCTCGGAATTGGTTACAACCCAGAAAGCAGTGGTAGCAGTCCTTCAACAAACAATGTTCAAAGTCGATCAGCAGCTGTAAATTCTTTGAGGACAGGAATGATAGCACAGTTTAAAAGCAATTTCGTCGCTGCTTCATCAGCCCCCCCTAGTCAGGGTTCAAATAACAGCTATAGCGTGCCAGCAAACAAAAGGCCAACATTAGCAGGCTTTGTATCGGGTGGTTCAATTGGCGGGGGTGCGAACAGCCCTGCACCTCCTGTGCCGAGAGCGAACTCATACGTTCCGAATGCTGGAGAATACTCGAGCCAAAAGAACTCAGAAAGGTTGACAAATCTTACCTTCTTTCTGTTTGTTGGAACTTTTACTACTATGTTTGTATACTTTTATCAATATCCTCATTTGGTGCCTCATATGATCTGATTACAGTTCTGGCGATAGGCCTCGAGAAAGGAGGAGACCCTCTGGTTGGGACAGATGACGGCTAGAATTGCAGGAAAGATAAAAACTCGTAGTGTTGAGAAAATCTGTATCAGGTTATTGTCTTTTTTCCCCCTTTGTTTTGTTTTACGAGTGTATGATTTTAGCTTATGAGGTTGTAGAAATTGTCTGATATAAAATCATTACCTCTCTCACTCTCCCTCTTCATCAAAATCTTTGCCTCCTCTATCTCTCTCTATCTCTCTGTTTCTCATTTTAGTCTAATTCACTGATTCTTTTACAATGATTTATGCACTTCAAACGCCTTTGGATCTTTTTCTCTTTATAATAAAAAACAAAGTCAAGTTTTTGAAAGCTACTGTTTTTTAGTTTTAAAAATTGACTTGGTTTTTAAAAACATGGAAAGAAGGTAGATAACAAAACAAAGAAACGTATCGGAAGTAGTATTTATAAGCTCAATTTTAAAAATCAAATGGTTATCAAATGGGACCTTAAGAATCAATGTTCTGACTAGAAGCTTAACTAAAATTATTGTATGTTTCCTTTAAAAAAAAATTGTATGTTTAAATATCAATCAAATTATTTCTCAAAAAAAAAAAAAAAAAAAATCAACCAAATTCAATGTGTATATTTTCTTATAGCCGTCGGTGTTCCTATACATCTTGATGAAATTATTATCTTATTTATTTCTTTTGAGCATCGATTGATGTTTCAATCTCAAACAAAATTATTATTTCCTTCATTTTTTCGGTTAGCATCAATGTTTATTTAATCTACTTTAAGAGGTTAGAAATTTGAATTTCCTCACTCTCAAATATTGTTGAACTAAAAAAGAGCCAACATGAACATGAACATAAGTATAAAGTTTGTACTAATGACTAAATATGAGGTTCGTGCTAATTTTTTGATTTTTTTTTTTAATTTTTTGTTTGTCGAATTGGGTTAATATCATAGCATCTGTGGTTCACATCTCCACACTCTACGTGTAAAAAGAACATCAGACTTTACCACACTTATCACAACTTTTGGAACTAAAAATCAGGAAGAAAAATATTTCTTCGTAATGATAAATGAATCATAATTTATATTTTATACATCCACCGTCACATAAATCATTTCAGAAAGATAGACGAAGAAGCTAACGATAAGATCAACCATCCAATAAATTGAGACTGAAATACAGGGAAACGGAACTTGAAATTTAAAAAAAAAAAAAAAAAAGGAAACGGAACTTGAAATCAGTTCGTCCCACATCGGTCAGGATTAAAAGTTGGAGGAAGACGCTGTGTATAAAAGGGCGGTTCCATGACAGGAAATAACATACCTTTCTCGGCCTTTTGGCTAAGATCAAGTGTAGTATCTGTTCTTATCAGTTTAATATCTGATACGTGGGCCATCGGCCCACATGATATTAAATTAATTTTTTATGGGAGAGAGCCCACCACGGTAGCTTGCTATCGGGGCTCTCGAGCGTTGCCCATGCGCTGCACTACAGCTTGGGCCCGGCGCACCCCTCCAAACCTCTAGTTCTAAAGTTTTATTCATTTTAGTGTTTTTTTGAAAATCATTTTATTTTTATATTATTTTTTTTTCAATTTGAGAACAACGAAGTTCCTGTTCTTTCTCTATTATAAAAAAATAATTCAAGAACACATCATCAAGTTGTTATGTCTTGGATTGATAGAGTACTGCTAATTGTAAATAGCATGCAAAAAAATTACTTGTAATGTTCATAAAAACAAAGTTACTGTTGTTTCTCTATTATAAAAAAAAAAAAAAATCACGAAAACACCATTAAATTATGTATTGGATTGATAGAGTACTTGTATAGTAAATAGCAGAACAAAAAAATTACTTATAATGTTGATAAATTATTAAAATAAATAAAGTTGCTGTTGTTTCTCTATTATAAAAAAAAAAAAAAAAAAAAATCGCAAGCACAGACACACCATCAAGTTATATATTGAATTTGAGAGAGTACTTGTATTGTAAATTAGCATACAAAATAATAAGGCTATGATTTCTCAAAAAAAAAAAAAAAAATAATAATAATAAATAGAAAATAAGGCTATGATTTTGTAGGTACAAATTTCTTTATTTAGTATAATTACAAATTTCTTTATTTAGTATAGTATATATATATATATACCATGATACAAATCATAAAAAAAGATGCATAAATGTTGAAGTACAAGAATGTTGAAGAAGACTTCTACATTATTGTTATTATTTTTTGAGTTCAACAACAATTCGGATGGAGGATTCGCATCTCTGACCTCTTGGTCGAGGACTTCTACATTAATTATTATGATAGAGCGGAAGTTTTGAAGTCCAACCTTGTTGATCGATAAAAGAAATATCTGTGAAGCTTTTGACTTGAGCTCCACTTAGTTTTTTAAGCCAAGGTACACGCTTTGAAATGTCTGCACCTGACCCAATGCAACGTGTCTCTGAATATGTCAAATCCATCCTACAACATTACATACAAAAACAAAATAATTCAGAGTTTGTTTTATAATGTTCTTATTTTAAGATCCCAACGGAAATTTGAAAATAGAAAAATTATAGTTGATGATCTAAATGATCAAAACAATGAGTTGGGAATCTAATTGCATAAAAGAATACACGGTGAAATGTATCGTGAGATTAGTTGATGTGTATATATGTAAAGTTTTCGGCTCAAAACAAATATGTTATCATTTAATCCTCATTGTTCACATAAATACTAGTCATATGACATGTCCATTTGTTTGACAACACTATGTTGATCCAACCAAAATTTAGTGTGGTTAACAATGGATACTATATATAAACACATAATATAAAGTTAACTAAAACTTTTTAAAGTTTGACGCTAGTTCAGAAACTAAGGATCTGTTAGAAATACCGTTTAATTTAAGTGCTTTTCAAGAATGCATTTTTTTTTTTTTTTAAAAAAATATTTTGTGTAAAAATCTGCTTTCAAGTGTTTCTCTCAAAATGATTTATTTCTCAATCTCATTTTCTAATAAGTCATTTTTAGTGGTTGCCAAACACTAGAATTTTTTTTCAAAATGATTTTTTTTTTTTCAAAATTAAACACTTGAAACGTTAAACCAAACATACCCAAAATTTGTAACGCAACATAAAATATTTTAGGTAAAAGAGTAAAAAAAAGTTAAAAAGAAAAAAGAAAAAAACATACTCATGGCCAAGTTGTCCCCAAGCATCCCAACCAGCAGGGTCAATGCAAGGAGGTAGAAAAGATAGATGAAAAATGACAGTGGAGAAAGGTCTATAAGCCCTTCCAAGATAAACTCTCCCACTTCCAAGCACTGAGCATCCAATGAAAACAAACCCATTGGTTTCAGAAGGATCATCTTTTCCTTGAGCTGTTATGTAACCATGATCTAATATTGGACCATATTCATTCACTGGTATATTTATCACACACTTCTGCAATGAACAAAATAATAATCCAAACTTCAAATTAATCTCTAAACTAGGGGCATAAGCAATCAAAATCAATGTTTAACCAACCGATCGGTTTAAGAAAAATTGAAAATCGATGTGCCAAATTAACAAGAGTTTTTTTTTTTTTTTTTTTAACCTAGTACCGAATCGACCATCAAATAGACCAAAACTAAATCAAACCAACCAAAATTGAAAAATTTATTCAAATTGAAACGATCGATGTATTATTTTTCAGTTTTATAATTTTAAAACTAAACCACCATATATACAAATTTTCAAAGGGAGCAGAAGAAAGACGATAAGAATAAAGATATATCCACATTTGTTGCTTCTAGATGTGTTGTTCATATCCATTAAGACAAAATCATATGAATCAACTGTTCCAAGTGAAGTACTACTAAAAAAAGAAAAGGTCGCGTCCATTAATTATATTTAAGGGTCGAAGATAAGATAGCTTTCCCAAAAGTCAAGTACAAGACGACTTAGAATCAGATCTTGTTTGACATAGAACCAAAACAAGGGCCAAGGAAGTTGTTTTCCAATAGGAAGAACTTTTCTTTTTTTGGTTGATTGGTACATAAACTCAAGTCACACTTTTGTATAGGTTTTTTTTCCTCTTTTATTTCTAAAAAATGAGAATTTTTGCAACAACAATCTTACCATCTAACTTTATATATAATCTTTCAATTATTTTATTACTTTCTGAGGCACACAAATGAGAGAACCTCTATCCTTCTTTACTGCTCATTCCAACCACAGGTTGTCAACAAGAGCATAACTCAACTAACATAAACATGTACTCTTGACCAAGCGATTAGGGGTTAATTGGAAAAAAAATAATTTTTTTTTTTAAAAATTTGAGAAATCAAGGTGTTTCGAAAAAAATTGGCGAAAACAAACCAATTTTTTGTCGTTTATTGGGTTCCGTGGCTTGAAGTCATGGAACATTGCGGTTGACCAGTCAGTAATTTCTTTGAATCCGTGACTTAATCCACTTTTTTTATTTTATTTTATTATTATTTTTTTTTACTTTACTTTACTTTGTGGAAATGAAAACCAAATAATGAAAAAAATTCTGGTTTTTTTCATTGTGAGCAAATATCTATCTATATTATATATATATATATATATATTACATTTCTATCTTTTTTGACTTATTGAAATGATTGTATTTTTTTTCCAATTAATAATGATAAAATAATTTTAATTTTTAAAATTTACTTTTAATTGATAATTTTGTATTTTTTTTCTTCAAATTGTGATAATTGAAAAAATATTACCTTGTAAAATCATGAATTTTATTTATTTTTTTCATTTTAATATAGATTTTTTTAACCGATAGCAACAAATTGTAAGATTATAGATTTTTTATTCCAAATGTTAAATTACAACTTGTAAAATCATGAAATTACATTCTTTTTACAAATTTTGAAAATTAATTTTATATTTTAATATTTTTTTGTTTTTATTCTATAAATCAAATTATTGGAATATTATTATAGATAACACACTTATAATTGAAAAATTAGTCTTCTAAGCATTATTGCAATTAAACTTTTAAATGTTTTTTTTTTAAAAAAAGATAAACAAACCATGAAGTAAAATATAACCACTACCTAAATGTATAAATATTTCAATTATGACGAAGTTGAAGATTAATTAACGTTTAATACCACCTTGTTTTCACCAAATTTTTTCAAAACACCCTGGTTTCTCAATTTTTTTTTTAATTAACCCCAATTGGTTGCTACAGATTAAAAAAAACGTTACATTAAAATGAAAAAAAAATAAAATTCATTAAATTATAATCAATTGATAACGAATGTAATATTTTTTCAATTATCACAATTTGAAGAAAAAATATACAAAATTATCAATTAAAACTAAATTTTAAAAATTACAATTATTTTATCATTATTACTAGAAAAAAAATACAATCATTTCAATAAGTAAAAAAAGATAGAAATTTTTAGAAAGAAAAAAAGATAGAAATTTAATATATATATATATATATATATATAGATATATAGATATTTGTTCATAATAAAAATCAGAAAAAAAAAACATTATTTGGTTTCATTTCCACAAAGTTAAAAAAAAAAAAAGGTGAAAAGGTGGATCCGTGACTTGAAGTCACGGATTCAAAGGGACCAGTCAATTCCGGCAATGTTCCGTGACTTCAAATTTGCTTGTTTTTGCCAAATTTTTTTCAGAACACCTTCATTTCTCAAATTTTTTTAAAAAAATTTATTTTTTTTCCAATTAACCTAGCGATTAGAGGTTCAAATCCCCCACCCCACTTATTGTAAAAAAAAAAAGTTGACCTAACATGGTGAGAAAAGAAAGA
This sequence comes from Luffa aegyptiaca, assembly GCA_017139565.1. Classification (NCBI taxonomy): domain Eukaryota; kingdom Viridiplantae; phylum Streptophyta; class Magnoliopsida; order Cucurbitales; family Cucurbitaceae; genus Luffa; species Luffa aegyptiaca. The sequence goes on from CM029396.1 coordinate 4,442,624, forward strand.
AATTTTAGAGACATCATGAATTTCAAAGCCTAACAACCAAAATGTTGCAGGATTGAACGATTGGACTCATGAGTATAGTCAACCTAACCACACCAGGATTGAAAAATAACAAATTTGGATCGCCTAACTAGCATCGTTCAAACCAACCCCAACACAACTCATAATTTAGTCAACTAGGTTCGTTTTTTCTTTCTTCTTCTTTGGTTTCAACTTCCACCCCTATCTCAAAACAAGAATAAAGAGAACATATATAGCTTAAACAATAATAAAAAAAATCTCTAAATTAAAGGCTGTTTTAAAGTTAACCTCATAGATGGATTGACCAGCTCCAGATATGACATCAATTACACCTTCAATGTAGCAACGAATGTAGTGATGACGACCTCTTCCATCCCACAAAGTATCTTGCAGCCCAATGAAACCACACTTATAGAAACTTCCTTTATCTCCTTGTATAAGAGCTGCAAGTGCTGGTGCTATTTGATAACGTGCCGTCACAGTTCCTGGTGCATTATAACTATTCTGCCATTTTCATTTACAAAATGCTATGTAAGTTTACCTCCTATTTGGATTATTAAACTCTCGCTCTCTTATTTGATCTATTTGGAATATTATTCTTATACTTCGACATATTTGTTTTGAGATACTCTTTCATAAAAATATGATAGTTTTAAAGTCTATATAGACACACAATTATGAAGGTTCGATGATCAAACTTATAATTGAACCACATTTGTCTTAAATGACAACCTGAATCTATACTACATATACTATGTAAGACTTCTATTAGAGGTATGATGAACAATTTTCTTTTTAAGAAATATTGAACCTACAACTTCTTAGGAGAAGTTTAAATGTGTTGTACTAAGTTATGCTTTGATTGACGAATATGTGGACAATTGAGCTTTGTAAAGTATAAAGCATGAAAATGAAATAAATGGGAAAAGTTTAAAAGTAGTACCCTGAAAGTGATGCCTTGGACTAGAAGGTTATCTGCAAAAGAAGTGAAGGTGGCACTAGTAGCTGTGGTTGTATGATCATTCCATTGGATTTCAGTCAATCTCCTGCCAGCCCCATCTAGAAAAATGCATGATTTTCCTTTGGGAATTATCACCTTTTCCCTGTTACCAAAATCAAAACAATCAAGTCCCATTTGATAACCATTTCGTTTTTCGTTTTTGGTTTTTGAAAATTGTGTTTTCTCTCAATCTTCTTACAATAGTTTTCATTTTTGTTAAGGAGAAACATTTGAGTTCCTAGCCAAATTCCAAAAACAAATTAAAAACAAGTTTTTTTTTCTTCAAATTTTGGCTTGGTTTTTGAAAACATGGGAAATGATGTAGATAAAAAACAAAGAAGCTCGTGGGTAAAAAATAGTGTTTATAGGCTTAATTTTCAAAAACCAAAAACTAAATACGAAATAGTTATCAAACGGGACTAATTATTTGGTTTTTGAAAACTATGCTTGTTTTCTCCCAACTTTCTTATTATGGTTTTTATTTTTATTAAAGACACATCTAAATTCCTAGCAAAATTCCAAAAACAAAAATAAGTTTCTGAAAACTGTTTTTTTTAGTTTTACAAAATTGACCTGGTTTTTTTAAAACATGGAAAAAAGGTAGATAAAAAAACAAAGAAACTTGCAGATGAAAATAATGTTTACAAGCTTAATTTTTAAAAAATAAAAACCGAAAAATCAAATGGTTATCAAACAGAACCTCAATTATTTTACATGAGAAAAAGTTCATACTCATGTATTTAGATTGGTGATTGTCAACTTACTTATGTAACCTCAATTATTCTAATTTCATTTGGTAAAATTTTTAACTTAAATAAATAGTGTAATTAATATTTTTTTATCAATTGGGTTTCTATTTTTTAGTTTCATTTTGAATGTATGTGACCTGGTTTTTACAGAACATTCTTTTCGTTACATGAAACTATTAACTATTCTTCTATCTATGTTAGATGTAAATTTTTTAGTTAGATTTGGACATTTTAGGGCCCGTTTGGTAACGTTCTCGTTTCTTGTTTCTCGTTTCCAATTTTATTAAGAAATCTAAGCATTTAATAACTATGTATGTTTCTTGTTTCTCATTTTTTAGAAACACTCCCAAAATTTGTATTGAACTTTTGGGAACAACTAAAACTAGTTTCTCCTTTTTTGTTCTTGTTTCCAATTTTTTCCAAACATAAATAAGAATATAGGTTTATTATTATTGAATGTATAGGTATTAGGGTCATGAAATTTTATTTTTCTTTATTAAAAATGAAGAAACGGAAACAAGAAACGAGAACGTTACCAAACAGGCCCTAGTGTTGAGTTTGGATTTTATTATTATTATTTATTATTTATTTTTACCTACTTTATTATCTAACTAATGCCTTAGGTATATATTTTTATGAGTTTGACTAAATTTTGTACCATTTAGGCATTTATTAGATTATTTGGCTTATTAATTTCTATTATTATTATTATTATTATTATTCTTTTATTTGATTTGAGTTTTAATTTTATATTTAAATCTGATTTTGGTCCTTACACTCCGATCCCAAATTTATTCCATATTTTGATTTTTAAAGTTTTAAAATGTTATTTTTTTACCCTCTAAATATTATTTAGAATTAATCAAGAATTAATCTCATTTTAGTCCTTACACTTCAACGTTCGTTCTTAAAGTTTTAAAATGTAATTTTTTTACTAAATTCAAAAAAACTTGTCTAAATTAAAAAAAAACAAAATTTATTCCATATTTAAATCTCATTTTGGTACTTACACTCCCATATTTAAAACCAAATTTATTCCATATTCTTGACTAAATTCAAAAAAAACAAAGACAAGTTTTTAAAAACTATTTTTTTTTTTTAGTTTTTAAAAGTTGACTTGAAATTTGAAAATATTTATAAATTGTAGATAACAAAACAAAGAAACCCATGGATGGAAGTGACGTTCACCAGTTTCAAAAACAAAAAACAACGAAATTAAAATGAAAAAAAAAAAATTCAAGACTCAAATAAAGTGAATAATAAATTGCAAAACATAAAAGAAAAGAAAGGTAAAACAATAAACAATATCGTACCAATATATACCGCGAGAAATTTGAAGTCTAATCCATTTGGTATTTTGAAAAGGGATTGAATCAATGGCACTTTGGATTGTGCTGAAATTTCCTCTCCCAAATTTATCAACAACAATAGTATATGCAACTCTACGAGGATCATTATCATTCAACTCACAATCCAATGCCTTTGAAACATTGAGACAAAGAAACAACAACAATGTTGTTATTAACAAAATTCTCTCTTTTGAATGTTCCATTTTTTTTTTAAGGAAAAAAATTATAATACTTTTACAAAAAAGAATTGTCTTCGTAATATAACTTATACACACACACAACAAATACAAGAGAATTAGAAAGTAGGGACCAGAATTTTTTTTACTTATTTCCTTTATGATCAACATGTGAGTTTGTAATTTCCTGATTTAGTTGGTTTTCCATGGTAAAAACTAAATGGGGGATTATTATTATTATTATTATTATTATTACTCTGTTGAATAATATATGATAAAGGGATGATGAGATATACGTAGATGAATAAGAAATCCAAGTTATAAAACAAAATCAATTTGTTTTTTCAAAAAAAAAAAAAAAACAAAATCAATTTGTTGGCCATTGAATCATTGAATGTATGATTTTGAACGTGACACCTTAAATATTCTAAATTTAACTAAATCCCATAGATATATCACTTATTTGTATTAGTTGTAAAAAAAAAAAAAAAAAAGTAAAGCTATATATAGAATTGTAGTTTATTGATTTTTTTTTTTTTTTTTTTTTTGGGAAAAATACACTTTTAGTTCCTTAGATATGAGTTAGGTTTCGTTTTGGTTCCTGAGTTCAAACTCAATAATTTAGCCCCTGAGATTTGGTTTTAGTTTCATTTTAGTTTCTCCCTCCATTTTTCCATTAATAATTAATAGTTTGATGACGTGACACTATTTTTTTATTAAAAAAAATTATTTTTGAATTTTTTAAAATATAAATATATTACAAAAATAAGAAAAAGAAGAAGAAGAATAGGAGAGATGAGAAAGAATTAAAAAAAAATAATAAAATAATAATAATTTTATTTTATTTAATATATTTATATCTTAGAAAATTCAAAAATAATTTTTTAATAAAAAAATAAAACCTAACCCAAACTTGAGGTATTTTTTCCTTTTTTTTTTTGAAATGATGCAAAAGAAAGATTTCTTAACTGGTCGCCTAACTTAATATTACTCTCCTCTAAACACGCTTAACTGCATAGTTAGGATGAGATCCAATGTATTAGTGTGGTATGATCTCACCCAATAGTAATGCCAACCTTCGTTAAATCTTGATAATTTTCTGAATGAACCCATATCAATTATATATGATTAACACTAGGAAGGGTAAATTTAGTTAGAGTAAGAGAGACATGAAGCCATCTCCCCTTATCTTGTTTTTCATTAAAATAATTATGGTTAAAATATCATTTTGGTTCCTTATACTCTCCTCTAAAATACGATTAACTGTATATTTATATGATGAGATCTAGTGCATTAGTGTGGTATGATCTCACCCCAATAGTAATGTTGATGTTCTCATTAAATCTTGATAATTTTCTTGATGAACCCATATCAATTATGATTAACATTAGAAAGGGTAAATTTAGTAGAGTAAGAGTCATGAAGCCGTCTCCCCTTATCCTCGTTTTTCATTAAAATAATTCTGGTTAAAATACCATTTTGGTCCCTCTGCTATTGGTTTCATTCCATTTGAGTTTCTATACTTTCAAATATCCAAATTTCATCGTAGATTCTAATTATTTTTTTTTCCTCTTTTACCTATCTCTCTCTCACAAATTTCTTTTTCTATTTAATAAATTTCTTTTTCTCTCTCAAAACTTTTCATTTCTAAAAATTTATCCATAACATTTCTCTCCCTAATAAATTTATTCTAACTTTTCTTTTGAAAAAGAAAACTCCCAAAATTTTCTCTAGCTACAACTTTTCTTTATTTTTCTAATTTATCGTTATTTCTTTAGCATATATTTTACTTTTAACCTTACTATCTCTCTAAAATTTCTCTTTTTATTTAATTTTTCTAACCAAAATTGATCTCTCCGACTCTAACTTTTTTCTTTTTTTTTTTTCTAACTAATATTTTTTATGGAGTCTAACTAATATTTCTCTCTCTAAACATATTTTTTTACGTCCCTAAATTTTCTATGTTTAACTTTTTTCTTGAAAATATTTATATTCATGTCTCTAAACTTTTGTTTCAATGCCTCTACACATTTTTCTCTTTTTAAAACATCTTTTCATCTCTCTAATTTTTTAAAAACTGAAAACCAAAAACAGTTATAAAACAAGTTTGGTTTTCTGTTTTTTTTTAAAAAAAAACAAAAAACAGTTATCAAACAAATATGATTTTTGTTTTCAAAAAATAGAAAATCAAAAATCTAAAACTGAAATGATTATCAAACGAGACCTGAATTTTTAGTATTGAAATTTTGAGAGCCTAATTGCAATAACCGCCATATACTTCAAGGCCAGTTTGAGCAATTTGTCCTAAATATAACTTTAGTCTTTGTAGTTTTGGTGTATAACTATTATATTATTTCATTCGAAGCCCTACAATCAGACTGTTTTGTTCTATTTATCCAAATTTGAAATGAGTTTGCAAGGGATATATTAGAGTATTATAGTTTAGTATCTATTAGGCTTCTTGTCCCTAAATTTTAAATATTATGTTTTTGCCCCTGAATATAGTATAATTTTTTCTTTTTGTTTTTTATTATTATTTTTTTTTTGTTCATTATTTAGTTCATCAATAGATGTTGGCATGAATAATTTGTTTAAAATCACAAATTGTAGGTTAGGTATCAGATTTCCAAATGACTCTAAGTTCTTGTTAAATAATTAAGAAAGATTAATCAGTAAATTTAGAGTAGTACTTTTAACATAGAGTTTAAAGATTAATCAGTAAATTTGCATTATGGGAGAATTTTAACCGCTGTAAAATAAATTATTTATTTTTCTCAAATTTTTATTAAATAATTTAGACTAATTAAACAAATTTGATGCATTTTTTTCTTCTAAAATGTATTTTTTTTAGTACATCAACATTTGGGGTGGAGGGATTCGAACCTATGACCTCTTGGTCGAGGATATATGCCAATTACCGTTGAACTATGCTCGCTTTGGTTTTTCTTCTGAAATACAATTTAAATCATATAAATGTCTACATAATTATCTTATAATAAATTATAAATTAAATATCAATATGAAAATAATAGCCTACTTTGGTCATAGTTAATTGACAAAAGTTTAGTATTAATTTTTCAAACACCGTAATTAGTTTTTCTAATTTCAAAATGACATTTATCAAACACCATTTTACTTCATTTCAAAACAAAGTTACCAACAAGCTGTAATCTCAAACTATGCTAGACATAATATTTGAAGGTTAATAGAATATTTGACACCTTAACGGGTAAAAAACAAAATAAGTACAAGTGTTCATGTTCACATCTAAAATTTAAACCTACTTCTTTTATACTATTTTCGTAATTTCTGTTATAATCATAAAATCATCAAATATATAGCCAACAAGAACATGACTCAATTCGTATAAAGCTTGTATTCCGACTAAGAGGTTGAAGGTTCAATCCCCACCCCACTGTTGTAAAAAAAAAAAAAAAAAAATCATCGAATATATATATATAACATCACTTTTGTTTTTCAATTGAAAAAAATCCACGACCACAATCATAAATCTCTCAAAATATTTTCAAATTATAAATTCATTGTTGAAAGAAGTTGTTAACACGATGGATAGACTTGTAGTTTTTTTTTTTTTTTTTTTAGTTCAACAATATTTGGAGTGAAGGGTGGATTCGAATTTCTAACTTGCTGATCGAAGATGCAGGTCAATTACTGTTGAACTATGCTCTTGCTCATCACTTTGATGGATAGACTTGTACATAGACTTGTAGAGTAAATAGAAAGCCAGACACATTATAAAATTATGCTAGATCAAGAGTCACTCGATGTATTTTTATTTTTATTTTTTTTATCACGATAAAAATCATAAAGTAATTTGAAGTACTTAACAAAGAAAATTTCAAAAGGACTTTGCACATTAATTCCTAAAAAAGTAGAGGAAGTCTTTCGGTCCAACCATCTTGATCGATAAAGGGAAAGATGATAAGAATCATGGTGCTCCACACGTTCCAATTGGACCTATTACACGCGCCAAGGCTAAGAAGCTTCAACAAGCATTCTTCATTCACATTCAAAATTGGTTAGGTTCAGTTCCACATTCATTTCACATGCTGCAAATTAACCCAAGAGAGGACGACGCTGTGAAAGTCAACGTTTGCAAGATTGACGTTGCACCGACCTTTTGAAGTTTCCTTTGATATTTCAATTTATCAACTTTTGTTTGTAATTTTTGAACTTTTGGGCTTCCAAAAACGTGGATTCAAGGTTAGATTCATTAGTGGGGAGTTACTTTGTAGGCCAATTATGGTCATGAATGCTTTGTAGGTTTTACTTTTGGGATTTGAAAGGTTGGGGGTTTCATTCACACAAAGGCTATAAAAAGCCTCATTCTAGCATGTAAAATTCAGATTAAGTTGAATGAAAAGTGTTCTCTCATATTTGAGACTTTTCTTAGAAATCCCTTTTCTAGGATTCTTGCAATTCTTGTGATAGATTGCATTTTGAGCCATTCAATCCGGCCTTGATCAAGTTTGATTGTGGAATGACTCAATCTAGAACAAGATTTCCAATCTTGCTTCTAGATCATTGATCATAAGAGGTAATCAATTTCTAGCCTTTTCTCTTGGTTGGTTCTAATTTGTGTAAGGAGGTGATAATCTCTTTGTTTCAAGGGTTCTTGCTCCACAAAAGCTTGGATCTTTGGGCTGAGAATTAGGGTTGCCTTATCATTTTGATGTGTATAGCGTCTAATCTTGCTTGCACTGAGTCGCTTGCATTGAGACAAATAACTAAAAGTAGTAGTTGATTTACCTATTCACTTTAGTTTCTCTACGATCTAAAAAGTAACTCATTTACCTATCACATTAATTTCTCTCACTTTCGATTCATTCATGTCAACTTAATACAAATACAAATTCAAATGTTTCCTTAAAAAAGATGAAAACTATTGTAAAAAAAAAAAAAAAAATGAAAAACCGTCGTAATTTTCAAAATAAAAAACCAAAAGGTTATCCAACAAGGTCCCACCACCAAAATTATATTTTAACCATAAAATAAATTAAACTTGAACTTTATGAATAACCAAATGAAATTAAACACGTTTAGTTGAATTAATTAGTGAGATGATGATTAATTAATGGTGCAAATGATAATTAGAATGGAAGGGTTCAACTTCCATGTGCCTGAGCCGTCATGTCGTTTTTGTTTGTTTTGCCAACTCCATGATTAAAACGACGGAGGCCCAGTCATCGTCACTTATTTTTGCAACCCATCTTCTATTTTATTCTTAACACGTTGCTCACTTTAGAACCACTTGATCATCTAAATATCTTCATTTTTTATTTTTTATTTATGGCCAAAAATTTGATTGTGCTTTTTTTTTTTTTTTTTTTTTTTATACACATTAAAATATTTATTTTTCCTTTGTGTATGTTTTATGTATGGAATTGCAAAAGCATGTGCATGCATGTTTTTTATAACCCAACGTCCCAAACCTATTATAATTCTAAAGATGTTAAATTACCATTCCTAATTTCTCTTATGGTTAAAGCTCGATTATTAAACGTGTTGATAACTATTTGGATCCCGTTTTATAACTGTTTGGTTTTTTAAAATTATGTTTGTTTTCTCCCAATTTTCTTATTATAGTTTTCATTTGACACATTTGCATTCCTAACCAAATTCTAAAAGCAAAAAAAAGTTTTTGAAAACTACTTTTTTTTAGGTTCAAAACTTTACTTGGTTTTTGAAAACATGGGAAGAAGATAAATAACAAAACAAAGAAACTTATAAATGAAAGTATTGTTTAAAAGTCAAGTTCAATAGAGCGTTTTTAAAAAATGTAGAAAAGTTTAGGAGGCGATTCACAACCTACCACCTCGTGAAAATTGATCGATAAAAATCCATTCATTTTCTCCGCATATTCGATAAATTCTACATTTTCTTTTTTTCTTTTTTTTTCACAAAATCTAGTTGCTTCTATTTTCTCAAGCAAACCTTAAAATCAGCTCCCCCAAATTGCAAGATGGCAGGGGCGCGTAATTAGCGCTTGACTAATAGTTTCTCGACAGCTCCTTCCTCTCCTTTGATCCATTTTATTTTTAGAAACCCTAATCAGTCCAAAAACCCAACTCCAACATACCCTAATGAATGGAACATTTGAAAATGTAGAAGCTAAAGTTGAAACCAAACTCAAGTCACAGAAACTAAACTAATAATTTAACCTTCAGTATATAGGAATATGTTAGGTTATATATTCGATCCTATTAATACACATGCTCTTGTCGTGTTAGGTTAAACTCACTCTTTCGCCACCGAAATCAACAAACAATAACAATATTATTAAATAGAGAGACTCAAACATTTGTCTTTCAACATCATATCTTTATTATACAAACTAAAGCATATAGTTTGAGATCATGATCCAAAATGTCTACAACATGTTGGCACATACATTGACAAGTAAGAATCAAACTCCCATGGGAAATTCAACTCCTCCCCTTTACTTAAATCAATAGGTTCCCTCTTTGGAAGCAAGCCCAATTTTATTTCTCAATTCAGCCACCCTAGCTACAAATTCCCTTTCCCCAAAAGTTTCATAGATCATAAATATATTTCTAAGAACACCCATGTTTGTGTGAGCTGGATTCAAGAAAAACCAAACAAAACTCCAAGATATTGTCATTAAAAAAAAAATTGTTCATTGAATTTGGAATAGCATGGGAAAGAAGGAATCATCCAGCTTGCCTTTGATGACACATGGTGGATTTTTAGGGTTGGAAAAATGGTTAAGTATAAACAATCATGTGGCTGCATGAGCACTAAACTCTTTTCAAAACAAAAATGTTTTTTTTTTTTTTTTTTGGCCTTTTTTTCATGTTGACAACATTATATGCTGCATGTTTTGTGGTCCCTTTGCCCTAAATTTTATGATTTATCCTCACAATCTCAAGCTTAAGCTTTAAAAACCCCATTTATGTTGTTTTGATTGCTCATAAGATTTGAAGGAAAGATCTCTAGCTAGCTTAGTTTGTGAGAGGTATGGAAGTTTGGGCTCGAGAACATAGCGACGACTCTGATGATCGAGTTTCGGACAGGCGAATCGTAAAACAAGTCGAGATCAGGAAGCAACCGACGGCGTCGAGGTCGAGGTCGAGGTCGGAGAAGAGGGCTTGCTTTAAGAGGATTAGGAGGCTGAGGAAGATGATTCCAAAGAGTGAAACTATGGAGTTGAATGGGCTTTTTAGAGAGACAGCTGATTATATTGTGTGGTTGCAAATGAAGGTGAGGATGATGCAAGCTTTGGTTCATGTGCTGAATGGCTCTGATGAATGATTGATGATATCAATCCATTTTATATGTGTAAATATTGATGCATTTTCTTCTTCTTTCTTTTCTACTTGGTCTTTTTTTTTTTTTTTTCTTTATGTTGTTTCTTGGCTGTGGATTGTAAAAGAAAATTAACCCTTTCATTTGAATGTATGTTGAGATCAAATGAGAGAATTTTCTTTTTCCACTTATGGCATGATTAGATAAAAAAAGGATTTGTGGTTCACTTTCGACAATATGTTCAGAGTGTCGTGGTAAATCATCCAATATTTGTTTATTAAATATGTCATGCTATATTAGTCTACAATATTTTGAATTATTTTAGTCTTCCTATTGTTTTGATATCATTTTAATCATATTATACTTTAAAATGTTTAAAATTTTGGCGGTTGTACTTTTATAAAAAATTTGCCAATAGCCCTCATATGTCTACCTCTTGCTAATGTTGGTGTCCACACATGGCACCACATTAGCATCTACCACTCTACTTATTAGTAGGGTCGGACCATCTGTCTATTAAATTTTAACGGACCAATACAATCTAATTATAAAATATTATTAAAAGATATGGACAAAAGAAATATTTTTAAAGTACAAAGATTAATTAAAATGATATGGATGAAAAAGTATAGGGACTAAAAATGACCAATTATGTTCTATTTTCAACCATTTATATTGTTTTCTCAATAATTCTTGATTTTAAAAAACCTACAATTTTAATATGGAAAGTAACAACGAAGTGTCGTTGGATAACCATTCAATTTTTCATTTTTGGTTTTTTGAAAATTTAGCTTATAAATATATTTTCACCCGTGAGTTTCTTTGTGTCGTTGTCTATTTTCAATAAGTATAATTTTCAAAAACTAATTAGTTATCAAACAGGACCGGTATGAGTGAAAATGCTCTAGACAACAAATAGTGGTGGGTGGTCATAATCTCCATTTTGAGGGTTGGACCTTGATATGATAATGGGCCACTCAAAAACCACATAGGTTTAGTGGGCCGCAACTTTTGACCATCTACCATATCCAAACACCTCATTTGGTCTCAAATTGGTTAGTGGTGGCCCAAACCCACATACCCTATACCTAATCATAACCTAACCATGGTTAACCAATAAAATAATTTTACACGCTATATAAATAGAAAAATATTGAATGGGTTGTGAAATTAGTACCTTTAATTATGGTTTTTTTTTTCGAAAAAAAAATAATTATGGTTTTGCTTTTAATTTCATTTAAAAGGTTTCATATTTATATATATATATATTGCGTATAATATCTTCTACGATGTTCTCCTTTTCTGACTGATGAAAGACTTTGAGCACACTCTTGACAATCATAGAGACAAAATCGAGATTGGAAAAACACACACTCTATCCAATAACAAAATATCCAAATTCAGTTAAAAGAAATATCTAGCACGTGAGAAGGGAAAAAAATTACCTTCTAACTCCATATAGATGTAATATTTCAATTAGATAAATCAGATGGAGAAGTTAAAATAAAAATCTAACATTCTTAATCTTTTTACGTAACTTATTAAATTTATTACAAATCAAAACAGATAATTTCCTTTATTTTTCCTTCCCCCGACTCTAATCTTATTAATCTAGCGTAGTTACTACAAAATTAACTCACAAAAATAATATGGTGTAGTAACATAAATTCTTACATTTAGCTAGTCACGTACCAAGAAATAAAAGAGAAAAAAAAAATGAGTAGAGAATATTTTTAAATTTCTTAATTAAAATGAAATTAAGATTAACCATATGTTTAAAAATATCAATATATGATAATTTATTTATAATAAATCATACCACAACGTGGAAGTAATCAAAAGGACATAAAGAGCCTCGATTGCATCGTTTAAGCCTCTAACAAAGATTAAAAAAATTTAAATCATTTCCAATACAAATGTTTGAACCCCAAAGTCAACTTTAATTAAACCATATTCTAAGTTTCTAAATCCAATAAAGTTTTTTCTCGTCTTCTTCTTTCTTTCTTTCTTTTAATTTCTCCTTATAAAAAAGCGAAAATTCAAACCTTCCCCTTAGAGAAAATATAGGTGCCTTTAACATTGAGTTGTGCGTGTTTATATTTGCCTATGGTCCATATGATTTTCTTTTCATATATAATATTGAAGAACAATGTTGAATTTTATTTTGGTCTCTAAAATTTCATATGTATTTCATACTATATTTGATTTTAGTTCTTAAATTTTAAATAATTGTTCTTATCAATAATTTTTCAATAACCATTCAACAAAAAGTTTGAAAAGTTTTAATATTTTACATGCATACACTTCAAATATTTGTCCACTTTAGACATCTATCCGCTGAATAAATTTATGTTGAATAATTTACCAAACACATGAATAAAACAAACTAAAATAGTTTTTTTTTTTTTAATAAAAAGTTTAAAAACTAAAATAAAATATTTGAAAGCAAATAAATGTTGTAAAAAAAATATATATATACCAGCAACTAAGTACAAAATTTTAAAGGACAAGAATAAAAGTTAAATGAGAAAAAGGCACACACGTTTGGATCATTTTTGTCATGAAAAGTTGATATCATTTTTGCTCCCTAATTTGGCATGAAATGTTGATTTGACAAGAAAAGCATAAAATTTTTAAGCTATAGTCACCTATCATATTCATATCTTGATCTTAATCTTTTACCCTATTAAGATTTGATTTATTTGAGTTACGTGAGAAATCTTCTTTTGTTTTTAAGAAGTTTCAATTTTACTCAATCACTTGAAAAGAATCAATCATTGTCGTGGCATCGATACTAATATGTCAAAAAATTGATTTAATTTTTATATATAGTAACATGAAAGTCGTAATAAAAATCATTTGATTCCATCAACATACACGTGACATACACATCCCTATTCCTACTAATATTTGGAATTTTTCCACCATACCTAAATTCATCCTAAATTTTAGTCGTAGAAATTAAGAGTGTGAATCCAAATCGATCAAATTGAAAGAAAAAAATTGACTAAATGAACCAAATCGAATTTAATCAGATTGAAAGTTGGTTAAGTCGTTTTGGATGGGTCTCGAATCTTCTTCAGTAGCTACATGGGTTTTGCTACTTAAACCAGCCTGAATCAATGGAACCAACTTTTTTTTTAGTTCAAACAATTGCAAATGTGGTGAAGAATTGAACCATCGACCTTTGAAATGGTAACTGGTACCTTATTCACTGAGATATTCTCAGATTGACCTGTATCAACATAATATGTACTCAATATCTTGTCAACACTTTGATTTCATTAATATCAATAGTAATGAATCTATCAAAGATTTGTGAGTTTGTAAAGTGATGAATGATGGGAAAAGAGAATGAGAAATTGAAGCAGTGGGTTTGGTGGGAGCTGAAAGTTTTGAAAGTTTGAAAGAAAGGAGATTAAAAACCAACACAAATTTTGAGAGAGTTAGGGGCTTATAAGCAAATAGCAATAGATTAATTTGAATCCACACAATTTAAATATCAATCTTATATAGTTATAATATCACAAACAATTGTGTCGGCACCTACCTAGTTTAGTACAACTTTTGTGTCACCAAAAAAAATTGAGTTGTCTCATTGGCTTTGGATTTCATTTTCACTTTTGTCCAATAATGGCTTTCTCTCAAAGACTAAAAACTAAAAGTATGAATAATAAATTACGAATTTAATCTCTCGACTTTAATGGTTTTTGTCTATTTAATCTAACTTTCGATGTGATCTTCAATAGTTAAATGTCGATGATTAATAAGTGATGATTTAACATAATATAATACAACAACATAACAAGAGGATAGAAGCCAAAGTGAGCATAGTTCAATGGTAATTGACATGTACTCTTGACCACAAGGTCAGAGGTTTGAATCTTCCCACCCCAATTGTTTTTTAACTCAAAAAAACAATTAGGGCAGAAAAAATTCAATAGGACGTGAATAAATTCCATTTTTTTTTACTTGCCTAACCTTTTTTCCTTTTTTTATAATATTTATATAGCTAGCTTATGTCATAAAGACCAAATCATCTCCTATATTAATATAATTAGCATGTGATGTTGTGTTTAAATAATGGTCATTGTTGATGCCAAAGTCCGGACAGGAGACTCACCTGACCTTCACGTGCCACCAACGGTAAATTTGTATGAGAGGGGGAAGACGTGACCTACAAGACAAGCAAACACTGCACACCGGTGTGGTGCTTGCCACACCGACTCCGATGCTTAAGTCAGAAAACTGATGGAAGAGCAAGAGGAGAAGTAGAGAGTTTAAAGAATGAATTTCGGGATCCCTTCTTCAGTGACGAAGAGGAGTTTAAATACATGTTCCTGCTCTAGGGTTTCGAGGCGTTCAGAGGCGATTCGGGGCTGAATTGAGCAAAACCGGGGCGACCAAGGACACCAAGGACCGAACGGAGGCGGAAGAGCTCGGCCCGCACAAGCGGGCCGACCATATGGGTCGGGCCAAGTTGGCCCGACCCTCTGGTCTGTTCTCCCTCTGGGTCAGTTTTCTGGTCCTATTTCTGTCCGGTTGTCCTCGTCAGCCCCTTGTACATCGGAGTGGCCCAAAATTACCTATAACAGTCATGATAAGAACAAAGAATTGTTAAAATTAATTTTGAAAAATTTAGGCATGTTTGAAATCTATTTTGTCTTTAGGTTTTTTATTTTTGAAACTTAAGCTTATAAACACTACTTCCACATTTAAGTTTTTATAGTTTTTATCTACATTCTTCCCATGTTTTCAAGATCCAAATCAAGTTTTAAAACTAAAAGAAGTATGCCTCGTTTGATAACCATTTGGTTTTTTATTTTTAGTTTTCGAAAACTATGCTTGTTTTCTCTCAATTTTCTTACAATAGTTTTCTTTTTTGTTAATGAAACATTATTTGAATTCTTAACAAAGATTAAAACTATTGTAAAGCATCTAAAAAAAAAAGAAAATTGTAAAGAAATTGAGAGAAAACCAGCAAAATTTTTAAAAACCAAAAAACAAATGGCAAGGGGACCTTGGAGAAATACCTTCTAACTTAAGCTCTTTTTCTTAAAATATTTTAATAAAAATATTTTTCATATTTTAAAATTTTCTTTTCTGGAAAAAAAACACTTTAAATAACAAATTTGCTTAGGCTTAGTTTGAGATTACGATAATTAAAATAACGGTTGATAACTTTGCTTTTAGAAAAAACAAGTTTGTAATAAAGTAAAATAGTGTTTGGTAAATTTCCATTTTAAATTAACTAGTTACGGTATTTAGTAAATTAATATTAAATTATGGTAACTTGTGCAAATTGTAAAGTGATTCTTTTTTTTTTTTTTTTTTTTTTTTTTGACAATTGTAAAGTGATTCTTTGATAGATTAAGTGCATGTTTGGGAGTGATTTTAAAATGGTTAAAATCACTTTTGACATATTCAAAATCACTCAGAAACATGTCTTTAATAATTAAAAATCAATTTTAACGGTATGAAAATCACATTTAAAAGTGTAAAATCAAACATGAAATTGATTTTGAATAATTAAAAGTATGTTTCGGGATGATTTTGAATATGACAAAAGTGATTTTAGCCATTTTGAAATCACTCCCAAACATGCACTAATACATATTTTTTTTTACCAAATAGCCTAGGTTCTCTCAAATCGCTTTTTATGCTCCCAAACGGATTTTTTTTTTTTTTTTTTAAATAACATTTGAGAGTGGAAAATTCGAACTTCCGACCTCTTGTACAAAGATACATGAGAATTACTGTTGAGCTATGCTCACACTTTGGCCAAACAACCCTTTAATTACACTATTTTTTAGAAACATTCTATGTTTTACGAATATGTTTTGCTCTCTGACTATATAGTTTGATTTTTTTTTTTTTTTTTTTTGACAATTAGTTTGAAGGTTTTTGGTCAATCACTCTAGAGTCACTTTTTGAATAATCTATCACTCAAGTATTTCTTCAAAAAAAAAAAAAAATCCATCTTTTAACAAAACAATTTCCATTTACATATATTTTTAATTAAAAATACTTTTAATCATCTCAAATCACAAGTTATGCTAAAATGTACCTTAAATTAATAATTTTTTTTTAAAAAAAAAGGACTTTTTTTCAAGAAATTAATCTAAACACACCATGAATGTATATATATATATATATTTTTTTTTTGAGTACATCAACATTTGGGGGTGGGGGGATTCGAACCTCTGACCTCATGGTCGAGGGTACATGCCAATTACCGCTGAGCTAAGCTCGCTTTGGCCCATGAATGTATATTTTAAAACAAACAAGGCAAACATAAACATAACTCGACTGACATAAAGTTTGTACTAACGATTAAGAGGCCTGTGATTTGAATCTTCCACTACACATATTGTCAAAAAGAAAAGAAAAAAAAACATGTATGCAAACTGTTGATGGTCAAATTTGGTCAGGAGGAACTCACCTGACCTTCACGTGCCACCAACGGTAAATTTGTTTGATAGGGGGAAGACGTGGCCTGCAAGACAGAAAACCTGCACACCGGTGTGGTGATAGCCATACTGCCTCTGATGCTTAAGTCAGAAAACGGAAGGAGGAGAGAGTAGAAAATAGAGTTCGGGATCCTTTCTTCAGTGGCGAAGAGAGGTATAAATATCTGCTCATGCTCCTAGGGTTTTTAGGAATTCGGAGGCCTTTCGGGATGAACCAGGTGGAGCCGGGGCGGCCAGAGGTAGCAGGGACCAAACGAAGCCGGACGAGCAGGGGAAGCCCGACCCCTCCGGTCTTGGCCCGACCTATTGGCCCGTTTCGCCTCTGGGGTCCATCCTCCAGTTCGATTTCTGCCCGATTGTCCTTGTTAGCTCCTTGCACATCGGGGTGGTCCAAAATTACCTATAACACAAACATACAAATTTGTTCTTAAAACTGGTCGATGATTGAATGCATAGTAGATTTTTTTTTTTTTTTTTTTTCTTTTGAGGAGTAAAGTATAGAAAGGAAATTATTTGCGACGGTTAAAAAGAAATTGGGAAGAAAAAAAAAAGGATAAATTGAAGGGATTGGATGACACATCATGTCGGCAGGATTCATGTGTATACGTAAAATTTGGGATCTTTGTCTCATTCTGATTGACTCTGTCTCTCTTCAATAATATATTTTTTAAATTTATATCATTATATGTAATCACAAACATTTTGACTTCCTCCCATGTGCAACTTTACTACGTGAAACTTTCAAATGCCATCATTCATTAATTAATCAATTAATTCAATCAACAAACATAGAGAGAAAAAGAAAGGTTAAGGCTTTGAATGTATGTCAAACTTCTAGAAGGGGTTTCTCAATTACTAATATAATAGTGAACTCTTTAGTAGAATTTGACCCATACAGATCGGTTAGAAATAATCTGTCTCTTCATATTTCTTAATATATATATTATGATATTGTACATTTAGCTTGTTTTAGGGGTTGAATTTACCAACTTCTTCTCTATAGTTTGAGTTTCATTTGGATTTGGTTCTTATAGTTTGGTTAACAACCTCACAAACTTTTACATTTTCCTCTATTAATGCAGTCAGTTAACATAGTTTACCAAATAAAAGACATAATTCATTCACGTAAATGGAAAACATGTCATGTATTCAATATTGTGAGAGAATATGCATGGATTACCTATATTACAGAAGAGATCAAATGGAAACTAGATTCAAAACCTTTCGTAATGTAATTGATTTCCGCCTACATACCTAGGCTTTATAGAAACGAAAATGTTATCCTTTACTTCTATACTAATCAAGGATCTAGTTTATTTCTAACGAGATTGTGTTCTTGTCCCAATAAATTAAAGGAAGTTTAGAGGGGGAGTTTATGCTTTTTAATTAAACAAATGGTTAGGTGGGGTTGCATAAAATATAAAATTAGAAGTGCATGGCAATTCATTAGCTTATGACCCGGCAATAATGGTGGATTTTTAACCAACATATCTATATGAAGATAATCAATCCCTTCAAGATTTGGGATATCATTTCATTATAAATTCCTCTTTTTCCTACCTCTTTATGTTTGGTTAATGAGAAAAATATGTTAAACTAATCACTTCAAGAGAAAAAGAGGGAAAAAATATTTAATTACAAGTTAGCCTCGAAATTTTTAGGGTTGTGTCAATTTTTGGTCCCTAAGCTTTAAAAGCTATCAAATAGCTATCAAATAGCTGGTCCTCAAACTTTCAACTTTATGTATGATATAGGTCCCTAAACTTAAAAAGGTGTCAAGTAGGGTTCTTAAATTTTTATTTATGCGTCCAATAGGTACACCAACTTTCAATTTTGGATCTAATAAGTTCTTGTCCTTTTCAGCCTACTAGATACAAAATTGAAAGTCTAGGATCCCAATAGACATAAATTTTAATTTTATATCTAATAGGACTATGTTTGTTAATTTTTAAAAATCTTGAATATATCAGAGACGTATTAAATAAATAATTGAAAGTTTAAGGACATTTTTAAAATTCAGAGACTATTAGACACTTTAAAATTCAAAGATGTGAGAATTTAGGAACTAAATTTGTAACTAGAAAAAAATGTTTGAAGTAGCTGGTTTCCTCTCTAAGCTTTAATGGAGTTGAAGAGGCACTTGAAATAGAATATTACATGTTTTTGAGGTGGCAGACATTCATGAATCGATGTTGATACGAGTGTAAATAGGTCGATTTGGACATATATATATATATTAAAAAAAATATTATTTTAGTTTTTAAAGCGGTTTTAGTGTATTTCTTTTCTTCTTCTTCTAGTTCGAAAATTAAAAGAAATGGTAATCAAACTATTGACGTTTAGGATGATAACAATAGGTATTTTGTCCACTAAATTATATACAAATTGACCATTTTAAATTTTTTATATATTTTAGTTCGGCTACTTTTTTAAAATGTTTATTTTAGTTTTAGTAATTTAAAAAAAAATATTAGTTTTAGTTTTCATTATTGTTTTTATTTCATTGTTAATGGTTAAATTGATAAATAGCCTGACTTGAATAGATGTAGTAATTAACATATTAATGTAGTTAAATATTCGAGTCACATATAGATTAACTGAGATAGTCGACCAACATTAAATAAACGAAAATCGAGTAGTATAATAAAATTATATTGTATTTTGAAATTTAAAAGATCAAACTAAGATTTAAACAATTATTTTACTTGAATTTAAAAATTTAAGAACGAATTGAGCCACTTAAAACAAAGAAAAATCTCCACCCAATGCAAAATAGAAATTTAACCACATAAGAATCCAAACATAATTTTTTATATAAGATTTACTATTTAGGGTTCAAAATAGTACATAAAACAAATCCAAGAAAGATTTAATTATCATTAAGTAGATATTCATCACTCTAAAAATATCTTGGTAATTTTTCTTTTTTTTTTTTTTTTTTTTGTATGTTTGAAATTAGGAATACATTTTTATCAAATACCATTGCCAAAATGAAACAAAAGGATTACATTTTGTTTGTTTGGAGGAAAAGAAAATGATAGGAAAAATGAAAGAAAATAAAATATAATGTCTTTTGTCCTTTTTAGATTAAAAAAAAGAAAAGACCAAACGTATCCCAGAAGCAATATGAGTCAAACAGTGGTATATATAATTGCATTATCTTAAATAATTAGTAATTAATGAAATATTTTAATAATCACCAATCAATCTTAATTTTTTTTTATAAAAAAAAAATCATATAATAATAATCACGTAACACCATCCCCTAATCAATTTTATCCTAAATTGTAATAAAATAGTTTTCCACTAACGTGATTTGATCCATATTATAATGTTTTAAAGATTGCGAAATCTTCTTTTATATTATTAATAATGTTTATTATAATATGGTCGCAATATCCCTCGAGGGCGTGTCACACAAGCCAATCTTAATTATTTAATATTTCCCTTAACAGCTTGCCTAATCTCTTCCCATATATATTTTGTACACATTTTGGCCTTATATCAAGATCAAATATTTATTTAATATCACATTATTATTATTATTATTATTTTGTTTAAATATTTCATGAGGCGCCAAAGGAAAGCCACGTCTTCGTCCTACATTATATTTTTATTCAATTTGTGGGGAAGGTCAATCAAAATGAATTTCAATTTTCGTTTCTTATTTGGTTAAAAGTTTTATTGTTGTCATTTTCTGTTATAGTTTGAATAAAGTTTATCAAAACGTTCTTATTCTTAGAAAGAGCAAACAAAAATCTGACGTGTAGTTGAGTAAATATTTGTTAATGTGATATAATAAGCTCCATTATGTGTTATTTTATTTCGAGTTCGATAAATCAGAATTTATATTACTCTTTACTAGCATCAAATTTTCTTTTTTTTTTTTTAATATCATCAAGATAAAAATGGATGAAACTAAGAAAGAGATATTTTTCATCCAAATTTAAGTTTGTTTTTAGAAGGGGACATGAATGAATACAAGATCTTCCAATGGATGAGAGAGAGAAAAGTTTAGTCTCAATTGGGTAGGTTCCACCAAATAATTTTGATGAAAAATCACTTTATTGGATTGAGTGTGAGCCTTGCAAAGTTGAATTAAAAAATGTAATGCACCATACCAAGATTAAGATATAATTACTAGAAGATTCAAAGTAGCTTTTCAATATTTTTTGTTTCCTTCTACTTTTTTTTTTTTGAAAATTTTTGTTTCCTTCTACTTGGAAAAAAGAGTGAAAATAATAAAATATTAAAATTTGTATTTTTCGCTTAATCTCTGTCTTTTAAAATAGATTCTTACAAACAACAACATAATCAGATTGAATTAAGGATAATGCATTATCCATTTTCAACTTTTATAGAGATTTTCAATATGTGTTTTCCTCCTATTCTCTAGAATTAGGATTGAGCTTTGTGTATTCATGCTCAGAGATTAGGGTTATAATAGGAATTTTCTAATTCTTTTTCCTATTTATTTTTTATAAGTTATATCTATATTTTAATTAACATTTAAAACATGCATTTTAAGTTAAAAATTAGGAAAAATTAAAATGTTGAACTATTTATTATTTTGAATTAATAATTCCAATAATTATTCCATCATTGTAATTAATGCATGAACACAAAAATTACATATTATTATAGGTAATTTTGGACCACACTGACGAACAAGGAGCTAATGAAGACAATCGGGCAGAGGTAGGACTAGAAAACCGACCCAGAGGAAGACCGGACCAAAGGGTCGGGCCATGTTGGTCGGCCTAGGCAAGAGGCCGAGGCCGACCATTCTACCGCTTGCGCGGGCCGAGCTCGGTCACCTCCTTTTGGTCTCTGATGCCCCGAATCGCCCCGGTTAAGCCTGGTTCGTCCCGAAACACCTCCGAATTCCTAAAAACCCTAGGAGGAAAAACAAGTATTTAAACCTCTCTTCATCACTGAAAAAGGGTTCCGAAACTTTATTCTCGACTTCTTCCTTTACTTTCTAGCTTCCCATCAATTTTCTGACTTAAGCATCGGAGGCGGTGTGACCTACACCACACCGGTGTGTAGCGATTCTTGCTGGTTTTGCAGGTCACGTCTTCCTCAGCTTATACAAATTCATTGTTGGTGTCACGTGAAGGTCAGGTGAGTCTTCTGTCCAGATTTTGGCATCAACACATATATATTTTTAAAATAATTAAAAGTTTTGAAACTACACTTATGAATGAATCCTCGTCTAAGTTTCTCACCCCAAAATTAAATCTTTTTAAAAAAAAATCTCCATCTCAAACTCAATTAAATCAGTAAATCTCCACCGACCATCTCAATTGAGGTAGGTCATAGAAAAAATTGTCAATTCCTATTAACGTTTAAACTTGTATCGATATGATTCATAAATTTTCGAACGATCTCTTTCAATCAAAATTAAAATAGTACAAGGAAAAAAAAATCAACATCGAGATAAGATTTAAATCTTTATTCTTATTTATTAAGATTATTTTTTATGGGATGTAAACATAAACTTGAGGGTATAATGGTAAAATCCAAGTCAAGTCTTTAATAACTAGAGACAAATTCAGAAGTCCCGGGATATACTTTTTCCCGTGAATTGGCAATTTTGGCGAACCTACTTGGTTTTAAGCTTTTACGGAAAAATATTAAAATAATAAAATAAAAAGATTAATTTAATAGAAATAAAGAAATATTTCGGTGTGGCGGCTCACACAAATTCAGCAAACAAAATGATGTGTTCCCAAAAAACGTGCCGTCGAATACGATTTCCGACAAGAACGTGGGCTCGTGATGGCCGTTGATTTCGTGTGGGATCTAACGGTAATGATGAAGTCGTGGGACCCACGAGCTCCACGTGTTGCGATCTGTGGCCTTTTCCTTGAGCGTCACGCGGGGATGTGCGGATCTGATGGGGACTGCTCCACCGTAACACCATGTGGTAGTTAGACATTGTATTTGAGTTTCCACGAGCGGAATTAAATGCTTAATTATGATCGTGACAAATCTTCCAATTTAATTTCATCATTTTTTTTTTACTTCTTTTTCAATTAAAATAGAATTTTCAAATTATAAACAAAATTTTGCTTGCTAATTTTTTAAAATTCAAAGTCGTAAATATTAGACGACATGAAAATTGATGATTTCATTTTTTGTTAAAAATAACACAACGTGGGATGAGAGATCAAATCATCAATTTTTAAAATAGTTAATGAGGTATCTTATCCACTAAACTGTGTTCGGATTGACTATACTCTGTATAGTAAACCCTAAAACCAAATATCTAGATAATTTTTCTAAACTAGCGTAATAGGGATTCCAATACCTGGTCTTTAAAACAGATATATACATAGTTACAACTAGAAGAACCACAAAAATACGTCTTTTAATTGCCAACATGAGCATAGCTCAACTGACATAAAACTTATACTAATGACTAAGATGTCTGTGGTTCGAATCTTCCCACCCCACGAAAAGAAAAAAAAAAATACAACTTTTAAATTAGCATTACTAGACTTCAATCAAATTTATTTGATGGTGTAAACTTCACCCATCCAACATTGATTTTACCATTTATGTTCAATTAATGAAGAAAAAAGATTCTCCACTAAACTAAAAGGCAACATGAGATTTACTAGCACCTCATGTGAATGTGAAGAGGAAAAAAGAAAGGTTAGAATAAATACAATCAACAAAGACATTACCTCAAATACAAAAAGAACACAACTTTTGCTTTTATTGAGATTTTTAAAAATCTACCAAAAGAGGAAAAGAAAATATATATATATAAATAAATAAATAACCGACCAAAAAGTATGGGGAAGGAGAAAATTAATTACAAGGAAAAGAGGAGACCAAATTTTAGAAGAAGCAGAGGGAGCTCTATGATGCTAATGGAGAATGAGAAGAAGTAGCTGCAAACACTGTCTAATCAATGTCCCTTTTTGCTTTTCTTTTGCCCTAAAAAGAACCCATCACCTTGCCAATAGGCACCATAATTAGTTTAAATTAGAGATTTTTGTATGAATGACTCTCTAAAATAGTGGAAATGATAAATGATTCATTTTTTCAAAATAAAGATATATGTTTTTTTGCTTGCGTTAGCACCTTAGTAAAATTACTATTTTACTCTCTACTCTAACATCTCTCTCTCACTACTCTTGTTCTAGCTTCTCACTCTCTCTCCAATCACTCACTCTCTCTTCAATTTCTCTCTCCTATCTCTTGCTCTCTCTCTCCAATTTCTCCCTCCAATCTCTTACTCTCTCTCCAATCTCGCTCTCGCTCCAATCTCTCACTCTTAGATGCCTTAAATGCGCGTTTTCATATAGAGAGTAAAATGGTAATTTTGCTAGGATGATGATGTAAGCAAAATGACATACATCCTTATTTTGAAAAGATAGGGCATTTTTCATTTTGGCCTTTCAAAATGGGTCATCCACCCAATTGTTTCTTTAAATTACAAGTTGACAATGAAGCTTCAACGGTTATATCTATATCTAGTATCTATACTTTTAAGGTTTTATTATAAGTTTCGTCCTTGAACTTTTAGAGTTTTATCAATTAGGTCTCTAAACTTAGTTTTTAATAGTTCCCTGAACTTTGAAAATGTTTATAGGTTTCTAAACTTTCAATTTTGTGTCGAATAGGTCCTTGATATATTTGATATTTTTAAAAATTAATCAATCTACTATATATAAAATTGAATGTTATGTCTATTATTGAAACTGATCTGAACTTACAATGTTGTTTTTAGTAGGCTTGTGAATTTTAAAAAATGTCGAATAAGTTAAGAACTTATTAAACACACAATTAAAAGTTGAAGGGACCTATTGGATACAAAAGTAAAAGTTTAAAGACCTATTTGAAACTTTTTAAAGTTCAAGGACTTATTAGAAACAAAATTGAGAGTTCGAGGACCAATTTGAAAATTTTTAAAGTTCAGGGACTAAAATGATACAAGCCTGAAAGTTCAGGGACTAAACATGTAATTTTTTATTTTGCCAACTTGTATACCTCCCTCATTTGTGGGGCTTGGAAATTTATAGAAGAGCCTACAAGTGGAAATCGTTGTTAATTGGGGGAGAAAATGTGACATTACAAGAGTTTGAGCACATAACCTCGATGCCATATTAAATCACCACTTAACCCAAAAGCTTAAGTTGTTGGATTACGTTAAATTTAATTATATCAATATGCTCTAATAAGTTCAACCTACCTACTCTAATGTAACATACCATGATGTTAAATTTACTTAGTTGCAACCAAATATTTCTTAAATAATATAACCAGCATGCATCAAAAATGTGAAATTGATAGAGTTCACAATAAATACCTACTAGATATAAAATTGAAAATAAAATAACTTATTTAAAAACTAGTATAAAACTTGAAGCTTAAAAAAAATTGAAGTGCAAAGTCTAAAATAAACACGATTAAAGAAAATAAGGTATCGTTTGATAACCATTTGGTTTTTGAAATTAAGCTTATAATCACTATTTCTACCTATAAGTTTATTTGTTTTGTTATCCACCCCCTTCTCATGTTTTAAAAAACTAAGCCAAATTTTAAAAATTAAATTTTTTTTTTTTTTTTTTTTTGGAATTTGGCTAAGAATTCAAATGTGTCCTTAACAAATATGAAACCATTGTAAATGAAATACGAAAAAAAAAAAAAACAAGCTTAATTTTTAAAAAGGCCAAAAAATAAAAATCAAAGAATTGTCAAACGGGACCCAAATAAATAAACAAACATAATTTAAACCTGCATTTAATAGAGGGAAAAAAAAGTAGTTGAAGATGTGGGAGATGGAAGAGGAAAAAAAGAACATAATAATTTTGAGCATGCGATGGTAATTGTAAGGAGAGGTTTTACACGAAAGCTATGTCAGCACATGATAGTGCACGTGCATCCATTTTTAATCATTTTGCTTTTCTCACCACCATTTCCTTTCATAATATCACTTTTTTTAGCTCATGAGTGCAAACTTTAAATTTCCATCAAATGGGTTGAAAAACAAATCTCAATCGATTAGGATTTTAGGTTTATTTGATAGAGTACTTCAATCGATTTGACGACCGGTTTAATGAATTACGATATATATATTTTTATTCATCAGTTGGTTCGATCAATTTTACACTTAATTTGAAGGTGTGAAAATTCAAATCTCTGACTTATTGGTGAATGGTACATACTAATTACCTCTAAGCTATGCTTGCTTTGGCAGCACAACTCACCATTCGTTTTTGATACGTACATGGATGGAATGGATGCATTTCCTGCCTCTGATTGGTCCTTCTCAAGCACCCAACTCCTAATATCAATATCTCAAGACTGGAGATGCGATACGGGGAATGGAGCCTCTTAGTACCGGGCAAGGGGAATGCAGGCTATTTCCATTTCTTCACATCTCATCCAACCCTGCTATGTGACATATATCTTCGACTGAAATATCAATATTTTAAATCTCTTCTCTTATATGCTGTTGAACTAAAAAAAGAAAAAAAAAATTAATTATACTTATAAATACATAGTTGCATTCAATCAAAGTCATTTTGTATATAAATATTCTACCTAATTTATATATACCACTTTTCCTTTTCCCATTTTGATCCATGTTTTTGGATCAGTCAATGTGGGAATATATTCTACACATTACCTTAATTGTGTGCATGCATCATGTTGAGCTTTATAGCCAACTTTTCAAATAGAAAATATGGCTTTAAAAATATATATCTTCCAATTTAAATGTCACACATGTATAAAGTATGCCAAATTAATGAGTTTTGGGAATATGTTTGTAGTGATCTAAAACTTTTTTAATATAGAGTGTGCACACACAATTGGACATTTATATATATTATCCGTTTATATTAAGGTTTCTCTCTAAAATTTCAAATTCGTCACATTGGACTATAAATTTGGATAAACATAGTAATTTATTTTACATCACATTGTATCGATGTATTAGAATATATGAGTCAAATTACTATATCAGTCTTTATTTTTTTAACCTTAACTTTACGGATACTTATGCTTCTAAAAGCTTCAATATCGATTTTATGCTTTGATTAAAGTTTTTTTTTTAAAAAATATGCTTTGATTAAAGTTTATAAGACATATGTACTATATATAGTAAGAGGTAAACATGAATCTAATGTAAAAAGTGATAAAGAAGGCTAAAGTTAATTCTATTGAGAGTTCAATTATTCAAAAAAATTCTATTGAGAGTTCAACCAATAATGTATGTACAAATTAGATAGCTTGTCACGTTAAATCTAAAGTTAAAAATAATATAGAAAATGAAAAATAAAGAGACAAATAAAAATCGCAATTAAAGTACTAGGACTAAAATTAAAATACAATTTAATTAGAAAAATATTTTAAAAATCACTATTAAATTTTTTTTACCAGCAGCGTCCTTGAAACTTTTTACAGCTAGCTAGGAGAGATAAAAGATATAAATTAAAAAATTAAAACTTCGTTTACTTTCTCTCTCCTACTGTCAAAAATTTTATGACAGTGAGTAAAAAAATACATATAGACCCGGGGAAAATTTCTAGTACTACGGTAGTACATACTCCCTCCATTCACCATTTGACACGTCATTTAATGATCATTTAATAATATAATATTTTATTCAATGGGTCCCACATAATTCTTAAATGATTCTTTGATGGCAAACAATAAATGGAGGTAGTATGAAAAAATTTCCATACTACGGTGGTACTAGAATTTTTCCCATCGACCCGTGTTATTCTTAAAAAAGCGAATATAATGTAATGATATATTCTCTTTGTAGGTTGCTTTTGAATGTGAACACAATTTTGAAAGCAAAGAAAAATGGGTTTCTAAAAAGAAATTAACTAAATAAAAAAGAAAAGAAAAAGAAAAATAGAAAGTAAAGTGAAAAAGAAAGTGAGAGAGGGAAGAAATTACTCCCAATATTTTCAAAAAGAAATATATTTATTTATTGCTCTAGATGCACGTGCGAGGTTTTTATGAGTAACTTTCAGCCGTTAGCTTTGCACGTGTGAAGAGAGATAAAAACGTGTTCACACTTCGCATCTCAGCCGGTGGCCGGTCAAGTAATTCATATTTACTTTTGACCCAAAATTTTCTATTTATTTTAAATTATAACCTTTAGGTTACTTTATTTTAAAAAGATTGATTCGATTCATATATAATTTGGTTGAATTAATCCTAAAAATGTCTCTATTATTACTAATTGTAATTAATTTTTTTAGGTGAATTGTTTTTTAGACATGGTTAAAAATAAAAGAAGATAAGCTCAATATGTATAAAAGGTAAAATAATATATAGAGATTACTTTTTTCAAAAAAGGTATATAGAAGTTAAATTAATACCTTTGATGATTTGACCTAATTTTTATAATAATGCTTTAGAGGGTTGCTTTGAAATTATTGACATAAGTCGGTCAGTATAAACATAGCTCAATTATTAAGATATTTATCAATTTTTTTGGAATTAGAAGTTCAAATTCTCATCTACTAAAATAATTTTGTTTAGGAAAAAAAGAAATATAAGAAAAAAAAACTTACTATAGTTCAACTTATTAAATCAATAGTCAAAGCGAACTTAGTTCAACGGTAATTAGCATATACCCTTGACCATGAGGTCAGAGGTTTTAATCCCCAAAATTAAAAATTTAGTGATTTTTTTTAGGGAATAAATTTAGTGATTGAACTTTTAAGATTGTATCTAATATCTAATCTATCGTTAAACTTGAAAAAGAAATATTTAATAAATTCTTAAACTTTTTGTGTATAATAGATTATTAAACTTTAAAAATGTCAAATACACAATTTTGTGTCTGGTAAGCTTCTAAATTTTGTGTCTAATAAATCTTCAACCTTTTAATTGTGTGTCTGAAATGTCCATAAATTTTAAAAATTTTATATATATATATATATATATTGACAGTGTATAAGGTAGGGATTTAGACTTTTGACCTCCAATCGAAAAAAACATTCTTTATTTTAATTGAACTATGCTCTTGTTAAAGAAAAAAATATTTAATATATTAGAAACTTATGACATACAAAATTGAAAATTTTAAAAATTATTAAATATTTTAAGACCATAAATTTATGGTTAAATTACAAGTTTAGTCCATGAACTTTCAGGATTGTGTCAATTTGGTACCTAAACTTTAAAAAGTGTCAAATAAGTCCTCGAAACTTTCATCTTTGTTTCAATAGATCCCTGAACTTTAAAAAATATCTAATAGGTCCTTAAACCTTCACTTTTGTGTCCAATAGATCATTTAACATTCAATTTTGTGTCTAATAAATCCATGACATTTTTGACACTTTTTAAAATTTACAGGCTTAATAGATACAAAATTAGAAGTTTAGAATTCTATTAGGTATAAAATTCAATTTTATATAAAATAGATGGATTATTTTTTAAAAATCTTGAATGTGTCAGGAATCCATTAGACACAAAATTGAAACTTAGTCCATTAGATACTTTTTAAAATTCATGAATCTAATTGATATAATGTCGAGGGACTAAACTTGTAATAAATACTAAATTTATTAAACATGAAATTTAAAAAATTATTAAAGAGGATTTGAAGAGAAAAAAGGTGGCATAGAAACTTTCACCGACTCTGTCATTTCCGTACGAACCGATGACCTACAAATTCCAGTCAGTTCCCCTACCTTCCATTCTCTCCCATTTTCTTCTCTCTCTTCTTTCTCTCTCCTCTTTTTTTCTTCACCTTATTCTCTCTCTCACTTCAAGTTTTTTTAGAAAGAAAAAAAAAAAAACAAAATCCAACAGACAGAGAGCCGCAGCAGCAGCAGCCATGGAGAAGAAGAAGGAAGAGATTATAAAGATGGAGGACACTAGCACGAGCGGCGGCGGCGGCGGCGGCGGTGGTGGGTATTTGTCATTTTCCGATAATATGATAGCAAATAGTTTCTTGGATTTTTCTGATGGTGAAAAATGCTCTGTTGGGTTCATGGAGCTGCTTGGTCTCAATAATCATGAGTTTAAGGATTACTGTTCCGAGGTTTTCAATCCTCCGGCCACCCCCAATTCCTCCTCCGTCTCCTCCGCCTCTAGCGACGCCGTTAACGACGACCCCACCGCCGCCGATCACAAGGCTGATGATCATGACCTACAACAACAACAACAACACAAACCCACTAAACAGTTAGTTCTTTTTTCATTTTCACTCAATTTGTTTGGTTTTCATTTTTTTTTTTTGCTCATCGTCTTGACCAGATCCATTCCGCAGATGGGTTTTTTTTTTAACAAGAAAAAGAAAAAATTTGTTGAAGTTTTTTTTTTTTTTTTTTTTTTTTTCTCTGTGTTTGAATCTATGTCGTTTCGTAAATAATAATGATAATGATAAGCCAACTAGAAATTTTTGGTTTAAGTGTACATTATTTAATGTCATCGTTGGAGTTCTAGTTTATTCCAATCTCTATAATGACAATCTTTTGTCCGATTAATATTGACAATCGTGTTGATTTTGAAACTCACTAAAGAAAAAAAAATGTTAAATTTAGATTAACCAAAGTTAGGAGGTCCTCTTCGATCCACATCGATAATCACTCGCTGGGTCTCGCGAGTGAGGTGTTTACAATCGCTCGTGAACTTAAGCTTTTGGGTTTGGTAGATTGATTTGTGGTGAAGTTGTTAGAGAGATCTAATGAGTTTTGTGAAAAAAAAAAAAAAAAAAAAAAAGAAAAATTGATGGGATTATTTTGGTTGGATTAATGAAGATTGAAGGCAAAGAAGACGAATGGAAAGAGAGAAAAAGAGGCAAGATTTGCATTCATGACGAAGAGCGAAGTTGATCATCTAGAAGATGGATATCGATGGAGAAAGTATGGCCAAAAAGCTGTCAAAAACAGCCCTTTTCCTAGGTATCTATTTTACTTTTCATTTTTTACTCACTTCAATCAATCATCATAATCTTTCTCTTGACTTTTTTGTTAAATCATTTTACTTAATGATACTTGGTTGTATATTGGTGTATACGGGTAGTCTCTTATGCATCCTGTTCAAATCTTGACAACAAGGAGAGAAAAGTAGAAAATGAAAAAAAATATATATTTCTCCTAATTGTCAAATGGTGGTCTGTAGTGAGATTCACATCGGTATGCAGCCAAGTATTATCTATTTATTTTACCTACTAGTTTGGTAGGGTACATCGATTTTTATCTTGAACGGTTGATCTCATCAAATTGGACTTTTGATTTGGATAGATGTTGTAATTTTTATATGAAAGTTAGAATGAGTATGTTATCTTTTGAATAATAAAAAACAAATATGTGTAATTAATAAATTATAAAAATATGTTTTTATTATAAAAATGGGTAGTTTTTAGAACCGTTACTATTCTAGAGTTGAATTTTTGTGGAAATTTTTTAGATTTGAAAACAATCGATGTTGTGTATTGATTAGGTTTGATTTTATGCAAAAATTTGATTTTTAATTGAAATTAGGAAGTTTGAAGAGATTTATGTATTTTTTTTTAATTAGTAGATAAATGTCATAAAGATGTGAACAAGTCATGAAATTGAAAATTTAAAGGTATTTTCTTTCTAAAAGAGAGAAGGACCATCTTCTTAATAGGTTTTAAATTTTGATCATTTTATCATTTTTTTTCCTCTTTCTTTGTCTTCTTTAGGAGCTATTATCGTTGCACTAGTGCAGCTTGTAATGTAAAGAAGAGAGTTGAACGATCATATGCTGATCCAACCATTGTGGTGACCACCTATGAAGGCCAACACACTCACCCGAGCCCGGTCCTCACCCGGTCCGCCCTAGGCATTTCCGTTCCACCACCGCCCTCCACCGATATATCGGGAGGAGGGTGTGTTGGCATTGCGGCCATGCCATGGCTCAAAGCTAGCAACAACTCTCACGGTCAGTTTGTTTCTTTAGAATTTTGAGTGATTTCAATCTAGATGAATTTTAAATTCTTACTTACAAGTTTTTTCAAATTAAAATGATTGGATTTTGCAATTGAGATTTTAAAGTTTAAATCTCATTCTTTTGTCTTTCAACGATGTCATCAATATAATCTATTAGTTCATTTGACTTTTTTAACAAAAGTAAGGATTAAATGAGATGTTTTTAAAGTACATGATGGAAAAAAAAGTATATAAACTAAATATTTTAAAAGTTGAATGGACCAAAATAAAGAATAAATAAATAAAACTACATAGACCAAAATTGATTTATACTTTCTTTAAACTCGAGTCAAATTTTATATTTTTTAATTATTACATCATGATTTAAAAGTTAGAAAAGTTAGGCCCCGTTTGATAACCCTTTGGTTTTTGGTTTTTCAAAATTATGCTTGTTTTTTCTCAATTTTCTTATCTTCGTTTTCATTTTGGTTAAGGAGATATTAGAGTTCTTAGCCAAATTCCAAAAACAAAAACAAATTTTTGAAAATTATTATTTTTTTTCAAAATTTGACTTGGTTTTTCAAAACATGGGAAAGATGTAAGTTCAAACCAAAGAAATAGATAGATGGAATAAGTGTTTATAAGCTTAATTTTCAAAAACCAAAAACAAAAAACGAAATGTTTATCAAACGTGGCCTTAAATTTTCAATTTCTAAAACATTCAAACAAAAAACTATTAATTAAAAAACCGAAGATTTTAAGATCATTTTTCAAATTTCAAATCACCGAGTTCAAAATCATTTCTTATACTCTATTGATTGATTTCAAGCAGAAGGCAACATTACAGCAATATCTCATAAGTACCTTCAAAACCCGACCTTCTTCACTGCCCAACATATGGATGCCGATTACAACCGCAACCTCATCGGAGCAGCGAACATGGCCGGATTCCTTCAGGAGAAACGATTCTGCAACCCAAATCCTGCCTTTCTTGCAGACCATGGGCTGCTTCAAGATGTTGTTCCTCCCCACATGCTGAAACAGGAGTAAAAGAAACTATATAATATGTTTTTTCATTACATATATTATATAGATAGCCATAGATATATATATATATATATATAGATATAAATATATATTAGTCTAAGTTTAAAAAACACTGGTGTTTAATTAGTTTGAATTTTAGCTCAGAGAACTGACTTGTGTTGTTCATAGAAGATGTTAGAAGGGGGAAAAAAAACACATAATGATATGAAGTTAAATTTTCTTGCTGACAAAGTTTGGTGATCTCATCAAAAACCCATTTGATTTTTCATTTGCAAATCATTATTGAACTGCATTGTTCTTTCTGAATTCTGATGTGAGAGAGAGAGAGATTGAGAAGATCTTGTGACAGAAGAAAGAGAAAGTGGGCAAGAGGGTTTTTGTTTGTTCTATTAATGAGATTTTGGCTCATATCTTTGTTTGTATTGTGATTGAAAGCAAAAATGGAGGTAAAGTTTCAATTTTTGTCGCAGAATATATCTTTTTTTGTAAAAAGGCTAGCTAGGTTAAAGATACTGGTTTGTTTAGGTACTGAAAAGTAACGATTTAGTCTCTAAACTTTGATGTGTTATGATGTAATCCTAGATTTTTTTTCTTTAGTTGAACAAATGTGGGATAGGAAGATGGAATACTCAACTTTAGAAAAGATAACAAAGTGTGTAATTATCCACCGACTGTCATTTTTATTCAGTTCAAACATATGGGGATGATGATGATATATACTTTAACGAGTTGAGTTATATTTAGGTAAGTTTTTTTTTTTTTTTTTGAAACTATATATTTAGGTAGGTTTAATATTGTTATGTCTAAAGTTTTAAGACTAAATCATTCAACATACGAGAAAGAAATGTGTATGTTTTTTACATGAAAGGAAATATGAAAAAGGGTTTGGGATTGATCATGAAATGTGGGTTGTTTTTTTTTTTTTTTTTTTTTTGATAATATATAAGATTGGAAGATTTGAACCATAGACCCTTTGGTCATTAGTACAACTTTATGTAAGTTGAGCTATGTTCGGGTGTGTTGATGATATGGAAGAAAGAGAATATATGTGTGTAGCTATGGACTAATATAGGCCTGTCAATTTTAATGTCTTGGTTTACAAGCATTGCAAGATCCTGTTTTTTGTGGGTTTGGTTCATTGAATGATGGGGACAGATGAGAATATGCAAACATAATGGAAGGAGAGAGAGAGAGAGAGAGACGGTTTGAATTTTGATAGAGATGTGAGAGATTTAGATGAAAGTTTGGATTTTGAAAGAGAGAGATGAGAAAAGAAATAGTGGCTTTGGAAGTGTTCATAAAGCTTTATTAGGGTTTAGCTTGGGGATGAGAGACTGTGACATGTTTGGAAATGAAAACTTTGGGATTTGGTACATTTCCATGCAAAAAAAAAAAAAAAAGAGAATATTCTTTTTACTGTCTCTTCTGCTGTACTACAAATCATAAATCCATAAATTTAGCCTGAAATGGAGGGGCCTAAAGTAAGTTCAAAAGTTATTCTAGAGAGCCTAGATTTTTCTCTCTTTTTCTTTTTTTAAAGGGATATATTGGATCAACAATAAATTGAATCACAAAAAGCCGTGACGGTAAGTCATTCTTATACTTTATAGTAGTACTCTATCGTGTATTTACATTACGCAACGTATTTTACTTTTGACAGGAATTATATTATAATGACATCTAAGTAATTGATTCATCGTAACAACTTCGGATGATGTGTTTGTAGGACAAGACTCCCATTGTTGGACTAGGGAGTCTAACTTTCGAAGAACATTCAAAGCAAAAAATATTGCATGATATGAACATATAGAGTCGGTTAAAGATAACGTGTAAAGAATACTTATCTAAGTTTAACATATAGGTTCATATGATGATATATGTTTATCCACGTACCGCAAATTTATACAAGATTGAAAACTAGAATTCCAATAAACACATCAAAATAAGTGCAATATTCTTAAAATTCATTAGAGAATGCCCAAATGTCTCATTACCCAAAACTATACTTAGATTTATGTATAATTGCATACAATATGTGAGATCATATACATAAACATAGACCTTGTTCTATGATTGAGAAAATCAGAATACAAATTTTTCTGTGACAATAATTATTAAAAAAAAAAAAAAAATACTCAATACCAATCTTGTACTTCAATGATCAATGCTTACTTGACTTGTCTATTATTTTTTAGTACATCAACATTTAGGGATAGGAGATTCGAACCTCTGACCTCTTGGTCGAGGATATATGCCAATTACTGCTGAACTATGCTCGTTTTAGCCTTGACTTGTCTATTACCCATCTCCTACTTCATTTTCGATTAAATATTTCCACAATAATAATAAAGTAATTTGTGTTGAACAAATTTAAAAGAAATTGTACTTAGTAGTTAGAGTTCAATAATTGAATGAGTTAGAAAATATTTTCATTAAGAAGTGGTGACAAATATTTCTTACAAATTACACTGAACAGTTGATGGGAACCAATCTCCCCACCAAATTCTGTCTAAAAAATTAGTGTTCAAAGGCACCTGCAGACCAATAAACAGACATTGAGCCAATAAATTGAATATACTAACAAATATCCCATTGCTCAATTCAGACTAACCAAGTTGATATTCATGTGGCAAATTAGAAATCAACAAAGTAGTATATATCGCAATCTCGTATACGTATAACGGTTACAATAGGTAAATCTCAAGTATAGTAGTTTAGAATGTCCTTTATACATGCTCATTCCATCAAGTGACTAGAATTGATTTACCATCTAAGAAGAACCTTCATCATAGGAGGAATTCCATGAAAATATTCTAACTAATGAAAACCTTACTGATAATTTTGAACATATACTAAGTCAGTTACAAAACAAACATAAAACAGGAAAATAAACTAAAAGAACAAGGAACCTACAATTGGCATTTATATGGTACTACAAATATTGAATGGATTAAAAGAGAACGACAGTTTCTGAAGCATTAATAGCACATTAATTACCGTTTAGAGCAGCAACTCCATGGAAGCACATGCAAGCTTAGCCTATCCCTTCATACATATACTACACCAAGAGTTTGCAGGTCCATTGAGATAGCCAATAAATAATATAGTACATCAGCTTTACTGGAGCATTTCAAAATCATCTTAGTTGCAAGTCGAGCAGCTAACGTGTAGTCTTCGTTACCATCCTAATTCACATTGTAATGACTAGACATCAAAGGCTCAATGTTAGTTGCTAACAGGATAAACTTCAAAGTATCTTAAATAACCTTCCTAATAAGTTAAGACAACATTGTTAAACACAGGCTGGACTAACAACAGGGCTTGCTTTTGATTGAAGTCGCATACAATCCAACTCCTGCAAAATTTGAGCATATTAAAGAATTAGTGAGAACTGAAATCCTGAACTTGAATTCTGAAGTTGTGTTATGTATAGTTGATGAGTGGTGATTTATGTACCACCTGACATCAACCTTAAACAATCTCATGGCTTAACAGAATATAAAAGAAAAAAGACAATGAATGCATGGGGAACTGTAAGTATATGTATATGTATACATGTACGAATACTAACTCGTACAGCTGAGGAAGATTGGACTTCGATTTTTTGACTGAAGAGATTTGGCTGAGGCAGCACTTCAGGAGAAGAGAGACCTGCTAATGAAGAATGAAGCTGATGGTTTGATTTTTGAAGCTTTTCCTGCTTTAATTGTTGCTCAAACAAGGCGAACTCCTCTGGCTTCTCCCACTGAGGACCAATTTTCAAAGGTATCTATCATAAATTATACCACAAAGATTGGGGAACTGTGACAAAACAGATAGCTGTTGAATTATAAAGCTTACCAAACTTTCACAGGTGACACAGTTATAATAGTATTTGAAACCGTCTGGGCAGGTATGTTCACTCCAATCACATTCCGAAGGAACTTCTAGCCGAGAACTCGGATGTGCCATAGGGGAGTTGGGAGTACCACTAAAGGTTTGAAGATCCCGTGCTGCAGGAGGCTGCAGAAAAACATAAAAGAGAATACACACAAAAGTTACCAAGTCAATCTGACATTAAATGACCTCTTTAGTAATTGTAAAGCACAGTCAAGTTTTGCATTTGTTTTATTGCTTCTGGAATAGAATTCGGATGTCAATCATAGCGTAATCTTTTATTTTAATGTACTTTAACAGCTCCTACAAGGAATCTATAATTCAGACCACTTTCATACCATATTCTCGTGAACCTGTAAATTCTGCTGCTGATGTGAATCTTGCCTGGGCTGTTGATAATGCACCTGATTCTGCATCTTAGAAAAATCAGTCTGTGTAGGAGGCTGACAAACTTGCTGTGGTGTTCTCATTGGTTGTGATGACATTTGAGCAAAAGATGATGAGGATTCTTGTATTTGAGGGGATGGTTTCTGTATAATATTAGGAGCGAAAGGGGCATGGGATGCCACTTGGGAAGCATTCTTTGGTGGTCCTAAACTTGCAGAATTTTGTTGTCCGGGAAATGAATTATTGGGAAAACATCCTCCAGCAGGAGGACCTAGAGGAGGCTCAGGTCTAGAAAAGGTTAAACCAATAAGAAAACAATTTATGTTATAAAATTAGTAGACAACAGGAAACAATAAATACACAATGTACCTAAACGGTTGAGGATGATGACCAAATTTTGGGCTGCCTAATATGTTGTTGCTTCTGTGCACAGAGAGAGAGAGAGAGAGAGAGAGAGAGAGAGAGAGAGAGAGAGAGTTAACAATTGAATATTGACACAAGCAATAAGAAAATAAGCATAAAACAATTGAGAGGGAGAGGACATGAGTGGAGTTGGCCCTCATTTTTCCTTGCTTCCTCTCACACCACAGTCACACATGATATATATGATTATTTAATTTTACTCATGGGCCTCTACAGATTTAAAGACAGTTATTCGGTGGTGCAAGAAGCAAGACAAAGGTACAGCAACTAGTAATATTAACTATTATCATAGTTACGACAGATGAGAAATCAGTAACAAGAGACTATACTTCTTCATATAGATAATAGACTTGAGAAAATAGTAATGTATTAGGAGGCCAAACCTTTGTTCACCAATCCTGGATTTCTTAGGGTCTGCGAGACGAACAATTAATGGCTGATCACAACCCTAGTGACGTAGAAACAAGAAATCAGTGTGAGCTGAGAAGGGTGATTTAAACATAAAATGCCCGAGCGCACACACAGGGTATAGATGGATATATAGACAAGCCCTACTCTCATTGTAAAATTTCCATTCAATGCTTTGATTGCTGCCAGTGCCATATCTCTACGAGCGTACTTTACGAAGGCACATCCTTCAGAACAGCATGAGCATCAAAGTCAGAGGCATAAATTGAGAGACTGACCCAAATTAAAGTTAGTTTTGCAATCGAGAGAAAAAAGTTGAAAGTCCCAATGGCTGATCCATAAAACATTGATGTTAGATTGTTGGAAATAGTGTGTCAATTCCAACTGATTTTCCAACACAAGATGAAATTATGGGTACAGGGTACTTTATCCATCAGAATAGAGATTTTACTTTACTGTGAATCTATGACGCTCATAATTTCATTCAAGTTTCATGACACGTAAGAAAAAAATTACTGACGTATGGACTTGACTGGGTTCTATGCTGTAAATTGGAAACTAATAACTCTTGAGACAAACTCTCATGATAAGTAGAATGAACTATTTAAAAATCTTCCTCAAAAAATTTAATAAAAGGATCATAATATTTCTTAGTTATATTGCCAGCAGATAGTTTTACGCACCTCGGCTTTGCTTCAGCTCATCACGCATGATATAAATATCCTCAACAAAACCATAAGGTGAGAATACCTGACAATGAAATGTTCACAAAAACTTCTTAATTGAATAAATGACAAAGATTAACAAATAACATAAATCAAAATAAACTACTTTTCTAGCCTCATTTATTTGGTGATTTCCTCAAACTATCATCCATAAACTTTATGGCACCAGAGAAAATAACACATATCAATTGTTTTTCCTGGCCTCTGCAAAATATTTTTACGCCCTCAAATAATATGTGCGACATCTTCAGAGGCCACACAACACACAATAGCCAAAACTTTTTAAAAAGTCCATACTGAAAGCGGATAATGAGGAAATCTTCCATGTAATTGTGTGGGTGTGGACAAATTCATGAACACCTAGAGACTGAATAATTTTGAAGAACCAAAAGTGGCCATCAAGAAACACCCCAATTATTTATTCTCCTAAGTAGACAACCACCATGATTTGAACTTAGTAACTCAAAAAACATAATATGAAGTTAATTAATTATTCTCACACAACCCTTTAAACCAATATAAAATTAATTTTAAAAAATTCCAGTCATCTTTCCACCAAATTACACAAAATTTAATGGTGGTGGGGGGGTACTATTTCAGTGACTTTTCAGAACCTCAAAAGAAAAAATTGTTAAGTAGTAAAATTGAAACCTCAGAACCAAAAATGCAATGTTTCTTTTAAGAAAACAACTCAATGTTGTATGAATGTGAAGAATATTGCTTACCTCCTCAATTTCCCTTTTTGTAGTATTTTTATTCAAGCTACCAACATACAATTTTTCAAGTACTCCTACATAAAACATAAAAATAAAAAATTTGAAAAGAGCACAGTGATGAGATAATTGATCAAGGGGTTCCCTCTTATGGGAAACAATCAGAATGATATGCACCTTGGTCATGCAAAGATCAAAATATAGCATGCAAGAACGGAGTAGAAAACAAAGCTCAACTATTGCTTTGCAAAGTGAAATAGCCTTTGCTAAGATGCAAATAATACAACATTGATAAAGGAGAAATACATCCAAGTGGTGCGACATGAAGTCAGAAATACCAGAAACTTACCAAGGCGCTCCCTTTCACGATCAGCATATTTCACATTGATAGGAGTCAGTTCCTGTTATAAAAAAAGAATAATAAGAGAAGCCATGACGACATCAATTGAATTACCTAAATATTACCAGAAACAGCAAAAGTGACTGAGTCATGTATTGATTTATTTTGATAGGAAACAAACATTGAAAATAAGAGCAAAAGTGCTTCATATAATATGTTCATCTATAATAGGCTATGGCTACTAACTCACTCCAGGAAAAGTATACTGATTGTCCAAAGCTTTGATTGCCCTGTCTGCTTCAACGGAGGTAGCGTATTTCACAAAACAACTACCTGAAGAGGAAATCATAGCTCTACTTTAATATTATTCTTTTATTCTTATAACCTCAAATGAATGATAGCATAAAGCCAGATGTAGTAACCAGAATCCATTTGGATCTTAATAATATTGAAGCTTTTATTTAAAGAAAATAAGATTGGGGAAGAATTTTAGAAATGGCATTTCAGTCATTGAACTCAATTAAAGATGATAACCATAAAAGAAGCACAACAAAGTCAAATAAAGCAGCAAAGCCATAAATAAAAATAAAACAGGTAGAGATGGTGTTAATTTAATTGTATGTAAGAATTAATTAGTGTTTTCTAAGAAATCGAGAAGGAATAAGATGAAAGTAATCCAATAAATTAGAGTTTGTTTTGATAAGGGGATGCTTCATTTTGGAATAAACTTGAACTACTTGTCAGGATATATTATGTTCTCCAGAGTGCCTTGCTTCCCAATTTCCAAAAGACAAGGTACAGTCACTTGACTCAATTTTCCCTCCTGAACACTCCATGTAATACAGAACAACATGCTGATTCCACATAGTGACATAGTCATGCTCCAAAAGTATAAATATCAAAAGTGAGCATATTGATGCAATGATGCTCTAGTTAACCCATTAAGCAGCAGAACAATAAAATGGAATGAAATTTAAAATGACCAGAATACCTTGTTGTTGGCCAGTTATCTTATCCCTTAATATTACAATCTCAACAATATCTCCATGTACTTCAAACAAAGGACGAATCTGAAACCAAAGATTTAATATTTGTTAGTTATATTAAATTATGACATTAAGAAGTGTAGATAACTTTAATATGATGGAGAAACAAAATGAACAAAGAAACGTGAATTAGCAAACATTTAGAAGTCTACTTTTGAAGTTTTTTGGAGTAAGAAACAAAGTACTAAGAACAAAAAAAAAAAAAATGATAACGAGTATAAAACACTCTCTTATCTATGCCAGGGGAAAAAGGTCAATATTAAGTTTTTTTAGAGGAATTTTCCTGTTAGTACTTTTGAATTATTTGAAGAACTTTACAAAAACATTTCATTGAATTTGCAAATGTTACAACCATAATTACTTAGTTACAACCCTCTTGAGGAGTAAATAAACATCCCCAAGACTCCCAAAAGTAAGAAAATGAAGAATACATACAGACCCCAACCCTACAAAATTAAGAAAACCCCAAATGGAACTAAAAAGATGGAACCATGATCCATGACAAAATATAAGACCTTAAATCTTCCTTCCCAAAGAACTCTTTTGTGTACAAAGTTATATGGATTGGCAAAGGTTGAAATCAAAACTTACAGCTTCTTCAGTTCCTGATCGGGGAACTTGTGCAACATACAATTTCACAACACCAGCCTCAGGATGATCTGAAAAAAAGATAGAAACCATCTCAATGATATTCATTATGGAGTAACAAATTGAGTACTCCAAAGAAAAGCTATATTCGATAGTTGTTGAACTAAAAAGTTTACCCTCTGCCTCGTGTTAGACAGTTAAAAGAGTATTCTGATATTCTTTAAGTAGATCTCCACCTTATTGCAAAAAAAATCTCAGAATGCTTGAAGAAAAGTTCAAGAACACTTTTTCCTAACGCAATCATACAGAACCTAGGGGTAATCATTGGGAAAGGAACATGTGCGGAACTAAGAGATTGAGGTAAAAGAAGATAGTTGGCTGAAAGAAGTTTTTGATTAATCAAGTTTGCCATGGGCAAACTTCTAAATTTGAAGAAGCCCAATAAATGGAAAAAAAAAACATTAGAGTCGCATTTTTTACAGTCTAAAAAAGAGAAATCTTTGAGTTCAGTTCATAATCCAGCAGGGAATTATAAGCTCGACTATGAGAAGTAATTAGCTCAATTAGGTTTAAAAGTGCATATATTAGTATCAGTTTAGCCATTTTCTGCACTTCATGATTCATCAAACATCAAATACCTGCAGGAACTGTTCG
This sequence comes from Luffa aegyptiaca, assembly GCA_017139565.1. NCBI lineage: Eukaryota > Viridiplantae > Streptophyta > Magnoliopsida > Cucurbitales > Cucurbitaceae > Luffa > Luffa aegyptiaca. Next base: position 4,484,762 of record CM029396.1, read on the forward strand.
GTTGGAATGGTTTCTAGGCCGTTTACGCCCCAAATTCGCATTCTGATTCCCACAATTCGGCCTCATACCGCCGTTTCCGAACACCTCATTATTCTCGCCGTTAAAGTGCGGCTGGGGGCGGTAGTCCGGCGGATGATTGTGGAACTCCGGATGGTTCCAGTTATTCTGTTGGTGCTGGTACGGTTGCTGGTGCTGGTGCTGGTGCGGCGGCGGAGGTTGAGGCTGATGCTGTTGCTGGTGCTGGAACGGCGGCTGGTGCTGCGGTGGCGGCGGAGGCGGCGGTGGTGGCGGATGGTGCGGGTACTGTGGGGGATAATTGGGCTGGCCAAAAGTGGGGCCGGGATGGTGATTGGGGTATTGAACATAGGGATCGAACTGGTGGGTGAAATTGGGGCGGTGGTCGTCGGAGGGCCACGGCGGCGCCGAGGAAGAAGGGCGGTGCCTCTCCAGTTTCGTAGAAATGAAATCGAAGAAGGGAAAGTTACTGGAGGCCGGAGGATGAACAGGCGATGGAGAATCGAAGACGAAGACGAAGACGAACGAGCGAGAAGAAAGAGAGATGACCACGGAAACTTCAATGCGAGTTTCCGCACTGGATCATCTGGAAAAATATCCTTATCCGTCTTGACCTTGAATTTGAAAGTCCCCGGTCTAAATTTTATATATATATATATATTTTTTTTTTAGAAAAATACCAATATTAAATATTTTGCAAATAAAAATAAGTTCAAATTACAAATTTAGTTCATCAACTTTTGACAATTGTGTCACTTTAGTCCATAGACTTTAAAAAGTGTCAAATAAGTCTTCGAACTCTCAATTTTATGTTCAATAGATCTTTAAACTTTAAAAAGTATCTAGTAGTTTCAACTTTCACTTTTTTGTCCAATATGTCATTCAACCTTCAATTTTATGTCTAATATGTCTCTGACTTATTCGACATTTTTTAAAATTCGCAGATCTACTAGATACAAAATTTGAAGTTTAGGGTCCTAATATGAATAAAATTCAATTTTATACCTAATAGATTGGTTAATTTTTAAAATATTTGATGTGATATTTGAAGTTATATCATATATATATATATATATAGGTGCTTTTAAATTTTTAAGTTAAATACCGAAATTGGTCATAAGGTTTAAATTTACATGAAAACGAGCCATTAAAAACATAGACCTAAATCACGAGGATCAACTATATTTTTTTTATATAGTTAAAACTCAACGAAATATCAAAATATTGTTAGACTCACTAAAAGCTAAATATATGTATGATGTTTCTCGAAAATATATATATATATATATATATATATATATATATATATATATATATATATATGATGTTTTAATTAATTGATAAAAGAAAAAAAAAATTTGAGCTAGGCTGAAATTGCTAAACTTATAATTTTTTTGTTTGTTTTTTCCTCATCTGTCATCTTTATTTTCAACTCTCTTTTTATATTTTTCCTACCACATTCTATTGTATTCCCTTTGATTTCCCTATATTTTAACCTTTTATTTGTATTTTGTCAACACAAATTACTCCAATATGTTTTTTTTTTTTTTTACATTCAAAACTTCCATATATAGGTTTTGTTTTTTTTTTTTTTTTTGAAATACATTTATAGGTTTTGTTTGGAGGGATAGCTTTGCTCTTTTAAATAAGAAAAAGAATACCAAACTAAATGAAAAATTATCAAACATAAGGTAATTGTCACTCTTATAGATACATGTGATAAAAACTATGTATTTATTATTTAATTCTCATTTATATTTAAAGGTGTAAATCTATCTATTGCAATAAATAATCATAATGATTGGTTTTTTCATAACTATAAACACTCTAAGCTATAAAAATGACACTTGCAAAACATAATCAAAAGTAAGTGTCTATACAAAATGAGAGAATATTATACCTATCAGATAAAAGATTGAGTTATTATAGAAGAAGAAACCTAACTACAAAAAATAATGGAAAGTAGAAAGATTGAACTTGTCCGTCTAAAATATTTTTAGGCTCGCCCAAAGAAAAAAAAAAAGAAAATTAATAAGGGTAGAAAATGAGTCCAAATAGCTAGAAAAGTAATGAAGTATTAACTAGAAAAGGGTAGCTAACTTGATAGACCCAAGTAAGAATGAAGATAGATATTGAGTTCTATCATTCTAGTGGAAAAAAATTATGATGACCTTTAAAGAGGGAGACTCCATTGAAACTACTACCAAAAACAAGAAGAAAAATAAAAAAGAAAATGAAGAAATTGCATAGGGAATACACTTTATTGATAAGGGAGTGCTTGAGGTGAAATTTGTGACGTGAGTTTCAAAAGAACTTCACTTTACATGACCAAATAAAAAAGCGATAACACAACTTAAAAACGGCTTCAGTGATACACCTTTAAATAGAACTTATCAATGGAAGGAAACCTGTCATGCACTGCATATTCTTCTCATTATTTCACAAGTAAGACAAATAGAATAAAATGGTCTGACATAAAACTAAACAAAAACACAAGTTTGATGAATTGAAAACTCATAACATATTTGTTCTGTTATGATACTTTAGCGAGTCATACGACAAAGTGTTGTTATAAGGTAAGTCTCTACACTAAATTGAGATAATCTCAACCAAAGAGAATAACTTTTATTAGTTTTTGGTATATATGCCGCCTTACGAGCAATGGGATAGAGTATATATTCTTCATTCGTTGACTACTGTTGGAGATTTTATTTAGGAAAGTATTTTTTCTCACTTTAGATTACAATTTTTTTTTAAATATGTCTATCCAATGTGGGTATCCTCAACTTTAATATAGGACATATCTTGTACCCTAACTCTTGCTTATGTTTAATGCATTTACCTTTAAAAAAATACTACAAACCTTATAATTCCAATGAATTTCATATTGATATTGATCGGTGTCAAAGAAAACACAATAACATATTCATTGCAAAGTTCCACATGAGTTACATGAGGCAATTTAAGTAGACATTATTATAACACTTGCTATTTTGATATTTCAACTTGTTATTCAATTCATATAAAGTAAGTTAACTAATGCCAAAGCGAGCTTAGCTCAACGGTAATTGGCATGTACCCTTGACCATAAGGTCAGAGGTTCGAATCCCTCCATCCCCAAATGTTGATGTACTCAAAAAAAAAAATAAAATAAAGTAAGTTAACTAATCTATTTGAGTAGCTTAAGATTTCCATTATAACTCCTATATTGATTAGATTAATTTTAATGTAAATTATCGTACTTCAATTAAACTATGACTATTCATATCATGAATTTCCTCGATGAAATTATAATGGAATTCTAAAGTATGACCTTCTCTCTACAACAAAACTTATAACTAGTAACTACCATAGTCTTATAAAAGGTTTGGTTAGATTAAATAGAGTTTCATCTTAGTCACCTTATTTTATTATTTATGAACTATTTTTAATGATGATTAATGAATTAATTTTAGGATTTTGAACTTTGTAAATCAGAATTGTATTAAAAAAAATGAATGTTAATAATTCCAAAAAATATAATAAATTTTTATATTTTTAGGAAAATAAATCACTTTTGAATTAAAAAAGAAAAACACATACATTTAATGGCCATATCTATATTCCTCAACTCACATTATATGACAAATATGAAAACAAAGATTCAAATGTTTTTTTTTTTTTTTTTTTTTTTTTTTTTTTTTTTTTTTATGAAAAAATGTAGAGATATCTTAAACATGGTCGTCCTTCATTATGGGTTCAATAGTTGTAGAGTCAAAAAATTTAGGCCCCGTTTGATAACCATTTGGTTTTTTGTTTTTTGTTTTTGAAAACTAAGCTTAATTATTGACTTATTTTGTAATTTATAATCGTGAGGGTGAGAAATTGAACTACTGACCTCTTAGATGTTAATTAGCGTCTTATCCATTTATGAACTATGTTCATTTTTTTTTAGTTCAACATTTGGATGTGGGGGTTTTGAACCTCTGACCTCTTGGTCGAGGGAAGGTGCCAATTTACCGCTGATGTTAATTAGTGTCTTATCCATTCATGAACTATGTTCTATTGATCGAACTATTAACCTTTAAGATGATAATAGATGTCTTATCAATTATGCTCGAATAAGTATCTTAAACACGACGCAGTAGATAACCTTAATAAAAAGGTCTTCCTCATAAACTTCTAGAATCTTCCTCTCATAAACAAATACTCACGTACATCATTGTTGTGGAGAGGAGTCAAATGTCAATACCCCAAATCACAGGGGCATATAAGTAATTTAACAATAGGGTTCAAACCCTATCGGAGTCGCTGGTTTTTATTCCGCGGCAGTTCGAGCCATAAAACACAGACCACCTCCTTCTCCTCCGGCAGCAGCCTCCGCCTCCGGCAGCTTCTTCACTCCGGCGACAAGGTATATTCATTTCCCCTCGTCGATTTCGTTTTATACTTCGTTATTCGTCCTCTATCGTCAGCTTCTACATTCCTTTTTCGAGGTTCTTTCGCTTTTCCGTTCTCCGTTCTTCTCTCTCTTCTGATTTCCTCTCGTCCTTCTCGTTTTAACCGAATTTTTTGTTGCTTTCAGCAACAATCTCTCTCTAATTGGTTCTTGTCTTCACGCTCCCTTTTTCGTTGCCCTGTTTTTCTTTCCGCAGTTTCTTAATCTCTTTCGAATAAACCCTTCTCGTCGCCCTCGCGTCGTTCTATGTATGTCTTCAGTTTTTTCAGTTCATGATTCACAGTAGCTTACTATCACTTGATGTATTGATACTTGATGCGTCGACATTACCTCTCTGTTTTGATTTCATTTACTTATTTAAGTGTGCTTTGTTTTACGTTGACGATGTGTACCACGCTCTCTCTCGCCTTGGCGGCCACAGGGAGTTGTGGCGTGGCGTTCGAGTGTGGGTTGTGATTAGAAATTAAAATATTGCCCGAGTAATTGTTCTTAGGAGTTAATTGTTACCTTATATCTGAACCTAAATGTTTGAATTAGGATATGGGTATATGCATAATGGGATACCCAGTGAGTTTTTCTTTTCCTGGTTCGTTTCCTTCTCTCCGAAAATGTTACTGAACTTTTATGTGCATCTAATACAAGGGTTGTGACTGTCACTTCTTCGAATTTGGCAAGCAATTAACATTGAACCAATTTTTTTTCTTTTTTCTTTTTTTTTTTTTTAACTTCTCGCAAGTATAAGTAACACATTTTCCTTCCTCCCCGTCTAATACTAGCTGTCTATTTTATTTTATCTTTCTTTCCAATTCAAGGAGATTTTAAGTCTGAGATGGGCATTTTTCTCTCTCTGTGGTACAACTTACTTGCCAGTTGCTAATTTTTTGGACATTGATCAGTGGTGGTTTGTGGCTACAAATGCAGGGGCTCATCTGAATTTTCTCTTTGTGTGATGGCAAATTCACCAGATGTGGATGCGGATGATGACTTTAGTGAACTCTACAAGGAGTACACTGGTCCCCCACGATCGACCACTGTTGCTGCACAAGAGAAGACGAATACGAATAAAAGGTCTCTTGCAGGTTCTGATGAGGAGGATGAACCTCGTGATCCCAATGCTGTGCCAACTGATTTTACCAGCCGAGAAGCCAAGGTTTGGGAGGCCAAGTCAAAAGCTACAGAGAGGAATTGGAAGAAGAGAAAAGAGGAAGAAATGATCTGCAAAATATGTGGAGAATCCGGCCATTTTACTCAGGTATCGTTACTACCATAAATGCTGTATTGGTCTCGTTAAGTTTTTGCACATAGATGTTTCACAACTAGAGTGATATGAGTTCTGTTGTGTAATCTCACTTGTATCAGGCAGTCTTTGTACTCATTTGGAAGATGGGGATAAATCTTTTTGAGGGGGAGATTATGTTAGTACCTGACTATGACCTGTTAACATTCTAAGAAACATTTGAAATTCCTTCCAGGATATTAAAACATTTTTAAGCTCATGTTAGTACTTTTTGATTTTGTGCTTCTATCTGTATTCTGTAGTCTTCTTTCAAGTATATCTGTAATTGTTTTGTGTAGGACTTACTATGTGTTTGGATCTGATACATGAATCTCTCATTAGTTATCCCACTACTCTCTATATTTTGGTCTCCTACCGATTCTCTTTCATTCCTTCCTAACTGATAGGACTTAACTAATGTATAAACTCTCGAATATGTGATTATAGAACTGTCCTGTTATCCACCAAACAAATCTTCACCTTATCTTGAGGCAAATTGCAGAACATTGCTGGTTCCAACTATGAAGGCCCAAGAGTAGCCTCAATAGTTTTTTAAGCTGCACCCCTAAATTAGCACTTTCATCCCACTTGATATCCCAACCTATTGAGGCTGTATGTGCAAACTTGCAAAAAGCTCAATTCAAACTTTTGGATCGGCTGATTATATATATATAATCTTCATTGGGAGAGAGAATCCAAGTAATATGGAGCAAGCAAGAAAGAGTGAGAGAAGGGAGGGAGGGTGAAAGGAAGAGACTACTTACAATAAAACCTCCGCAAGCATTGCCTATTAATTAGATATATCTCATTGTCCTCTCTCTCCCTCTCTCTTTCATGCGCTCACATGCATATTACATGTTTGTGTGGGTGCATGCGTGCAACGGGTGAGGCAAGGAGAGTATTTGATGCTTTATGATTTGTTTATATAGAAAGATAGTTTTCTCACGAGAAGTCGTGCTGCTGGAAGTTATTTATTAGCTTTAAAATCATAACCCATTTCTTCACACATATGTAGAATTCAACCAGGATGTCATTATTTCGACTAATGCTACTTTGCAATTTTTGTTTATTCATAGGGATGCCCCTCTACCTTGGGATCAAATCGTAAATCTCAAGATTTTTTTGAAAGGGTACCAGCTAGGGATAAACATGTGAGAGCACTTTTCAGTGATAAAGTAGTACAGAAAATTGAAAAGGATATTGGTTGTAAGATCAAAATGGACGAGAAATTCATAATTGTTAGTGGCAAGGACAGATTAATTTTGGTAAAGGGAGTGGATGCTGTACACAAGGTAATTAAGGAGGAAGGTGATCAAAAGGGTTCTTCTAGTTCTCGTATGAGTAGATCCAGGTCACCCGAGCGAAGCCCAGTTGGTTCAAGATCACAACGTTCTGATGTCCATAGATCACATTCTGGTCCTGCAAATGCATCACAATTTCAACCTAGGTTTAGCAGACAGGAGAAGGTTGTTGAAAACCGTGTTCGTGATGATCTGCAGAAATATTCAAGGGGTTCGGTTCAAGGTAGGAAAAGCATAGGATATGTTTACGGCATCAATAGAAAGCTGGTAATTCTATGTTGTAGCTTGTAGCTATCTTTGTTTTCTCCATCCTTGTATGAGTTGTTTTCTCTGTTTTCCTTAATAATGTTATTTGTTGCTTATTATTTGTTTGCAGCACGAGGTAAGTTCTTCTGTTCAAGCTTATATATGCGACTCTGAAGTAATTTTCAGGGATAGGATCTGAGTTGGTCAAGTTGTCTTCAAAACAAAATAATTTTATGAACGGACATCCGGGTTGTTTTTCCTCCTATGGTTTCTTCATATGATTTTATGATGATCATGTTGAATTTAACCACAACACATATGCTAGCATTAATCTATTTTTAACATTGCTCTTCATTTATTATGAAGCTTATGGCAGCGACAGAGTTAGAGGTCGTTCAAGCCACTCAAAGTCTCCAGCTCATCCACCTTATTCTGGAAGCTCGTTCAGTTCTTATGATAGCTATCAGAACAAGAGTGCATATGGTAGAACCGAAGGATGGGATAATGAGAGAAGAGGATCTGATTTGCAATCTAGTCGTCAGTTTGAGTACCCAGCTTTTCCCCAGTCTCTTGAAGAATTGGAGATGGAGTATAAAAGGGAAGCAACTGAACTTGGAAAGATTCGTGATAAAGAAGAAGATGAAGAAAATTACAAACACCGTGAGGTATGGATCTCCTATCATTGCAATCATACATCAAATGGCACCTGGTGTATTTTTCTATTTTTCTATGTTGATATTTTTTCCCCATTTGGATATCATTTTGGATCTCTTTACACGACTAAAATTCGTACACTTCGTTATTTTAATTTCAAGTTTGTGGTTTTTACTTATGGTTCTATAAAAAGACTATAAGGGAGATGAGAGAGAACTACACGAAGAAATTGGCTCATTTGAGGGGTACGCATGCAAAACAATGGGATGAGTTTCTCCAACTTGATGCCCAAAGGCGTCAGCAGCAAGTGCACCAGCAAATGGCTGTTTCAGGTTTTGCTGGTTATAAGCAGCATAACTATTCTGAATTTGAAGGTGGCTCAGTCAATTCCCATTATGAAGGGGCTAATTTAGCAGCCCTCGATTCAAGGAGCAAGTATCCAAATCATATGGAGAATTATCCTTCAAGGCCTCATGGTAATTTTGGGGAGTTTCAACGTCAGAGGCGTGATGATTACGGGAATGCTTACAAACGTTACTAATTTGTTAACCAGGAAGTAAGTTGGTAAGTAGTCTAACCCTTCAGCCAAATTAAAAGGATTATAGTTATCTTCATCTTTTTGGTTTGGCCGTATGATTGGAAATACACAATCATCATGCCCAATTTCATATTACTCCATAGAGTGCGTGGACTTTTGAGACCCATGTCCATTAGAAGGTTCTTTTGGCGTCTTCCATGTGCAATTTTAATTTACAGCAAATGGCCGCTTAGCCAGCTATAGCTTTAATTTCATTCCAAAATTTTCAGGATTCAGATCCATCTTGGGTAGGCATAATGCACGAAGGCACGTCTAATCAAAGGTAAGTATGTATCTTACGGTTTTGGACCGAGTAGATAAGAATGGTATTCATTCGTTGTAGCCTACTTCCAGTTGTTTTAATCGTTAAGTTTGATAGTTCAGCTGGTTCGGAACTTGTTGTAAAGAGCGACATGGAATGTCATCTTGGATTTATTAGTCAGATGAAGTTCTCATGAACGGTTGAGATTTTGAAATAGTTATGAATTGGTACCTTGGAAAACTTTTCTTTCTACTGTTTTCCCTCACTAATTGTTGGGCAGCAGCGGCATGATTGAATTCAAACAGTCATTCACAGACATGGAAGTTTTGGATAGTTTACTGGTTATACGTTTACAAATCGGTTATCACATCTATTCGGACTTGGAATCTTTGGATAGTTCACTGGTTATTATGTTTATGAATCAGATATTACGACTGTTTATAGATGTAGACGCCAGGATAATTTATTGGTTATGTTTATTTACCTCTCTGAAACTGAAAATTCTTGCCCAGAATCCCACCACAAGCATAACGAGGAAACTGTAGGTATGTTTCATGTGCAAGCTTTTGTGATTTATATGCTTTTAGTTGGAAAATGAATAAATTTTGCTGTTAGTAACAAGAGGAATCTCCTCGTCTCTAATGTTATATATGGTCTTATTTTGGCTTTCTTATTTATATGTAGGGGGAATGTCATAAAAAAAGATATGGATTTGTTAGTTTTTGAACTTAAGGAGCATAGGACTATTTTGCGTTAAATTTTTATTTCATCAGAACTGGTTACTTTGAAAATTGCTTCTTGATGCAAGTTGAAGCCTTTGAATAACACAGGAATTAAGATGTTTTTGAAGCCGGTAGGAAGTATTATACTGGCCATTGTCATTGCATTTTTTTTTTTTGAGTTTGCCAACAAGGGGGGGTTCGAATCTTTGACCTTTTGGTCGAGGGTATATGTTAATTACCGTTGAGCTATGCTCACTTTGGCGTTATTGGTCTATTTTATGGTTTGAATAGATGGCTAAAATTCCAATGATGAGGTATATACTTACATTGTTGAGATTTGAGAAAGAACTTCCAAACTTTTCTAGACATTAATGTTTTGGAATTTGTTTTGTTTTGTTTTTTTTTTTTTTTTAAAAAAATTATGAAGTCATGAAGGAAGTTTCATGCCAATGGCCTCAAAATTTCAATCTAATCCGGTATCTCACCACGTGCAAAAGTTTTATTTGTTTTGATATTCAAAATTGAAGTTTGGGTAAAGTCAGATCAATGATGACTAGGTAAACGTCCTTATAGTGAGAGGGAGGGTCACCTTGGGTAGGGAGGGCTTCAATGGATAGAAATGAAACCTTCAACCTTAGATCGACCGATAATACATATTCTAGTACGGCAAGTCTACTTCTAATTATTTTGTTCTAGAGATTCGTTCTATGTGGATATTCACACTTAAGAAACATTGGATTCTCTTTTTTGGTTGGGTGTGATTATTTATTTATATTTTAGCTTGTTTTTTTTTTTTTTCTTCTCCTTGAAAAAGAAGCATGGAAGTGGGGAGCAATGACAATAAGATATTGGAACATTCATTTGATGATGGAGGTAGGAATTCATTTTAGTCATGGTACTAGGAAATGGAATCCTAGAATAATACTTTATAGGGAAAAATACCTTTTTGGTCCCTGAGTTTGGAGGAATATGTGCGTTTGGTTCCTAAGTTTTCAAAATAGACCTTTTTAGTCTCTGAGTTTTGAGAAATATGTTTAAAAGGTTGTTAAATTTTCAAAATAGACTTTTTTAGTCCCTAAGTTTTGAAAAATGTGTTCAAAAGGTTCCTATTATTATTTTTTCAATTTTTTAAATTAATACTTTTTAATTTTTTAATTTAAAAAATCATTCAATATTAAAAAACAATACAAAAATATTAATTTAAAAAAGATGAAAAAATAATATTAGGAATCTTTTAAACTTATTTCTCAAAACTAGGTTCATTTTGAAAACATAGGGACCTTTTAAACCTATCTCTCAAAACTCAGGGACTAAAAAGGTTTATTTTGAAAACTCAGGGACCAAACACACATATTCCAAACTCAAGGACCAAAAAGGTAATTTTCCCTACTTTATATCTTTAGGAAACATAAAGCTGTCCACATTGTTGAAAGGTCCAAGGGCATAATATTGTCAGAGTTCAAACTATGTGATTGAATGAATAAATCTGCATTTATCTATTGTTGGGCGAAGGTTCCTTCCCTTTACTCAAACTTTGTTTCGTATCGTTCATGATCGACAATAGAACAATGTCTTTTTGTATTGTATTCACAAGATTCTTGAGTTTGGAAAGAGCTTGTATCAATATCTCAATTTCAATTCAAACATTAGTTTGATTCACGTTCAATGTTTTGAGAAATATTTACCATTTGAAAAGAGGAATAAATGAAGTTTTTGTCTAAAAAAAAAAAAAAGACATTGAGAAATGGTAGATGTATTTCTTCCAAACGAGCAAGGTATAAATATCTAAATTTTCTATTTTTAGATAGTTTCAAACTTATTGTTAACACTAAGTAGTCGCAAAAAACTTGAGTTCATTTTCTGTGATATGGGTCAGATATATCATGACGTGTATATACCAATGAAGGAAATAAATTATAAAAAAAAGTCGAAACAAGGCAAAGATTCTCTTCAACGACACTATAGACCAATCGAAAGGGATGTAACATAGTTTGGTACACGTTGGTTTTGGATATGCCATGGGTTCAAAACCTATTTACCCTTTACCCCTGCCAATTATTTTACAACATAATGAAACAAGACATCATAGAGTAGAGACCATGGAAATAAGAGCAGTTTTGCTTTAAAATTGATGAGAAAGAGGAACAATTTTTCAATATTGAACTTCAAAAGTGGAATAATTTTTCAATATTGAACTTCAAAAGCACATTTTGAAATTATTTAGAATTATTTTGTCATATATTGATTTTATCAAATCATAGACAAAGTTTTTTTTTTTTTTTTTTTTTTTTTTTTTTTTTTTTTTTTTTTTTTTTTTTTTTTTTTTTTTTTTTTTTTAGTAATGCCAGTGTTTTATTTTAATGCGACGTGGTTACCTTTTTCATACCAAACCAAATGATTGACATTTTTAATTATAAAAGATAATACCTGTTAGTGGGTAAAACAATTATTACTTTTTCCGAGTTTAAAACTTTAAAATTTTAAATTCACATCTGTTTAACTAATACATGTCAAATTGTTAGGCTGTTATGCAAATCTTTTTCAAAGGTTGAAACTTCTATGTCTTATGACTATTTGGTTTTTGGAAATTAAACTTACAAACACTTGTGTGAGTTTTTTTTTTGTAAATTTACTTTTCACTAATGTTTTCAGAATCCAAACAATTTAAATTTACTTTTTACTAATGTATTCAAAATCCAAGCCAAAAGTTTTGAAAACTAAGGTCCAGTTATATAACTATTTGGTTTTTTATTTTTGGAAATTAGGCTTGTTTTCTCTTTATTTTCTTACAATTATTTTCATCTCTTATTAAGGGCATATTTGAATTCGTAGTCAAATTCCAAAAACAAAAGTTTTTTTTTTTTTTTTTAGTTTTCAAAACTTGATTCGGTTGTTAAAAATATGGGAAGAATATAGGATAACAAAAACAAAGAAATTTATAAGTGGAAGTAGTGATTATAAGCCTAATTTAAAAAAATAAAAAACCAAATAGTTATCAAAAGGAGCCTAAAAAGCCATTTTTAAAATTTGTTATTGTTTTTTAAATTCGTTAAAAATTACAATAATTTATTAAGAATGACGAAAACTATTGCACAAGAATTGTAAAAAGACAACTACAATTTTCAAAAACTTAGAACCAAAAAGCTATCAAATAGGGCATAAGTTTTTTTTTTTTTTTTTTTTTTTTTTTTTTTTTTTTTTTTTTTTTTTTTTTTTTTTTTTTCAAAGACATGAGAAAATAGACCATGAAACCTTTGACCATTTTGATCGAAGGTTTTGAGTTCATCGACATTTGGGATGGAATAAGTCGAATCTCTGACCTTTTAGTTAATGATACAAACCAATTAACGTGAGCTATGTTCATTTTAACCTTAACCAATCGAATTATACTTAGGTTGAGTTTGAAATATCTAAGCTATTATTCAAAAAAAAAAAAAAAAAAAAAAATCTAAGCTCAAACACAAAGGACGAGGTGAAAATCTTAAACTTATTCAAAACTAAGCTTTAATCATATGGATAATATCAGATATCTAAGACTTAAAAAAATTATTAGCTCAAAGCTCTAGCTCCACTCTTTTAATTCCAGAAATAGTAAGGTCTATTGATTAGATATTTATTTATATATATCAATCATTGTCAAGAAGAAACTTTTTAATGTTTTGTTTAGGGAAAAAAAAGATGTGTATTTTTCAAATTTCAGTAGTTGGAAATTGGCAAATGAACTACTTTTAGAATTGCAAATGCTCTTTAAGCGCCGCACCTCACGATTTCAGATCTGAAATTTCTCCCCCATTTCGATTTTGTCCCAGATTTCTTTTCTCATCTCACGATCTGGGTTCTCTCTGATTCTTCCTCTCTCATCGTTTTCCTTCTCGAAATCATTCATATCCTCAGTTTTTCTTTTCTTTTTCTGTTACCCAGATCTCTTTCTGTTGTTGTTCGTGTGCCAGTTGAATCTCTCCATGGACTCTAGCTTGAAAATGGCAGAAACGGCTTCTCCTTATTGATTTACTGTTTGTCGGTGAGTTATTCCTTTCTCTTGTGAAGGTTGAAATAACAATGATGATTGAAAAAACTGGTTGAATCCCCTGCCCTTTTCCTGCTACTGCAAGGGATTTTCCCTGTTGATTTCTATTGAATATGTTGTTTTCATTGTGTGCTCCGTTGTTTTTCACTCCTCATTTGATTCAATTTTTGCTTGTCGTTTGTGTTGTGGATGAGAGCTGAGAGAATTAGTGGGGGAGGGGTCTATTTTCTGCAAATGAACATATTTGGAAAGGCAGAGATTAGAGAGGGAACTGCGTAGTTAGAAATTAATGAAACGGTGCAATGGGGCATGAATTTGAGAAGTTTATGAACATGTATGAAGATAAATTTGCTATCCAAGTTGTGGGGTTTGAATCAAGACGATTTATGCATATAAACACATACATTACGAAATTTGAAAAGGGTAAGAAGTTAATGTCTCAAAAGGTTAAGTTATAGATTTAGTTCATGAACTTTTTGTCCTTTTTTAACTTTAGATAATGCCCTTAACAAATTGATGTGGCATGTTTGTAAGACAAATTTTAATTAAGTTTATAAGACAAATGTCATAGCAACATTCTTGAATGTTAATGGCATGGAAGGACTAAATAGAAGCATAGTTCAAAGTTTTAAGGATGTTGTTGAAACTTTATAAAGTTTAGGGCTGAATAAACTCAATGCTCAAAGTTCAAGGAGTAAGTTCATAATTTACCCTATATAAAAATCTGGTAAATAGTTGCTCTCTTTTCTAGGAAACTTGATCCGTTGCTAATTGTTTTGGATTTATTTTTTCTATTAAAATGTTCACCAGAGTGTTAAGAAGATGAGAAGAAAAGAAGGCCCCTTCGATTTGGGATCCTCATAGAATGAATGTCCGGCCGAAATGGGAAGTAAAACCTCTTTAGATGGGTGGTTTGGATTGTATGGCTACAAAAGATAAAGAGTTTGAAATAGATCTTGAAGGTGGTGGGAATAATACTAGCGAAGATGATTTGAGCAGTGAACCTGACACGGTATCAAAACCACATGCTAGAAAAACCTTTAGCAGGCTTCGGAGTGGGTCTCTGTGTGCTGATGGATCTATAAATCGAGGTTGTAGCTTTGCTTCCAGTAGTAATTCCACCAAGCTCGTTAAGCTTGGTGTTGATGAGGATGTGGAGTTGTTGATGGACAAGAGTTCAGAGGGAGAAAGGAGGAGAGAACTTGGAGCTCTTGCAGAGAAGAAGAAGAACGTGAAAGAGAAAATTAAGAAGAATGGTAAGGTTCACAAGCCACCACGACCTCCGAGGGGTCCGTCATTGGATGCTGCTGACAGGATCTTTGTTAAAGAGATCACTGAGTTGGCAGTTAAGAAGCGTGCCTCAGTTGAGCGAATAAAAGCTTTGAAGAAGATGAAAGCAGAAAAAACATCTTCATTCAACAGCAGCTTACCTGCCTTATTTGTCACCTTGCTTTTCTTTGTAGTCATTATCTTTCAAGGTATGGGGTAGTTAGAATTGTACTTTTTGCCATATTTTGATACTTCAATGACTGTACTTCTTTTTCCTTCTTTTTTTTTTTTGGAATAACTATAAGAAACAATGCATTGATAGAAAAAACCTTGTACAAAGTAAACCAAGGAGAATCTGAGAATCCTTCCACATCCAAATGTACTATAACTGCAAAAAGCTCTCAAATTGACAGTGATAGAAATTGAGGATAATTATGAAGCATCTAATGTATGTTCATGTTTGTATAAATTCCCTTGCAGGAATGAGTGCTAAAGGTAGCACAACGGTGTCAGAGTCTCCTGTGCCTTCCATTGGTGGAAGCGCAAGCTTCATATCTGTTCAGCATTCGTTTACATCTTCCCCTACAGTTAACGGACCTCAATCCCTTGTTCTCAAGTCAGTGTAGCTCAATCTTTCCAAGGTTTATTTCAGTTAATGCTTTATTTTTGTGTGTCAGTCACCTTAAATCCATTGTTCTGTGCAGTTTTACGGGAAAGCAAACTTCTGACCTTGCTACTGTCGGAGAAGCGAGCTCGGTGGAAGATTTGAAGAACCATTGAAGTTTGGTGTCAATAATCTGGTAAAACATCGCCAGCTCCTTTAGACTGAAATTTTCATACCTTATAACTTGATCGAAGGCTTCAGATCGCATTGGTATCTGTAAATATGCAAAGGCCTCAAACCTTCTAATGCTCTTTTGCTAGGCTTTTCTTGTACAGAGCGAGTTCACATTTTATTGATCCATATTATTTTTGTTATAATCAAATTGGCATGCTCTCTCCAGAACCCAGAACTTTGAACTTGGTCAAATAGACTTCAAAAAATTGGTGGTGCTTACAAGATTTATATAAATATATTGACATTTGAAGGGGCAATTTCTTCTTCTTTTTTTCTTTTTTTTTCCCTCAAGTGTAATTCTATCTGAAATCCATTCTTTAAATTACAATTTCATTAGATTATCTATAAGATTTTGTTTTGTAGAAGATTATTTTGTGGTAGTTATCTTATTTAGAAGATGATTTTTGTCATACTATCCCAAAACAAATGAAACTTCAAACTATCTTATTTTCAGACAGGTTTTTGAAATGTAAGGCTGAAAAATGGGAAGAGCCTATGCATTGGAGAAAGTACTAACAGATGGGGGCAGTGTTTTAACTTTTGAGTTGTAGAATTTATGAAGATTTGGAGTCTCAGATTGGATTAAGACCTTTCTATTTATTTTTTCCTTTAGAAAAACATTCTACAAATCAACCTAAAACTGGCTTAAACATACCAATATGTATTGCAAATCAATAAAAAACTCAGATTGAGGAGAGTGCAATTGATGTTGCCTTGTTTTTGAATTGTCCATTTTAGGAGTTAGAGTGTTTATTTTCCCTCCAATGGGTTGGAAGATATCTCGAGAAAAGGTTTTAACATTGGTGTATTTCAATGGTGGACCAAATGAAATGACTATTTATAGGTTTAATATAGTCATTTTCGAAAGTGAGTGGATGAACTTTCAACTATATTTCAAGTAACATTAATACTATTGTGAAATTAAAAAAAAAAAAAATCTAAAATCCAAAAACATTCAATAAACAAAACATTGAAATTCAAGCTATAAAATGTTCAAACTTGCACATGATACCCAAATCCAATTAAAAACAAGGTAAAAATACACTTTTGGTCCCTAAGGTTTGGGTTAAGTTACACTTTGGAGTTTTCAAACTCAACAAAATTACCCCTGAGATTTGGATTTCGTTACATTTTTGGTCCCAGTTTGCTGACGTGGCACTATTATTTTAATAAAAAAATCTATTTTTTAATTTATCTAAATAAAAATATATTAAAATAATAAAAATTATTATTTTTTTAATTCTCTCTCTCTCTTCTTCTTCTTCTTTCTCTTCTACTTCTCCATCTCCTTCTTCTTCAACTCCGGTGGCGGGCTGCCGCCGGCTGTCGGTGAACGGCGGCGGCGGCTCGTGGTAAAGTTGTTTTTTTTTCTTCCTTCTTCTCCTTTCTCTTCTTTCTTCTGTTTTTTTTTTTAAGAAAAGAGGGAGATCCCCCAATTCCGACTCCGACTCGAGGCTCCTCCTCCTCGATTCTTCCTCTTTTCTTAAAAAAAAAAAACAGAAGAAAGAAAGAAAGGAGAAGAAGAGAAGGTGGGAAGAAGAAGAAAGAAGAAAAAAAAACTTTACCGACGGCCGGTCGGCCACTGGAGTTGAAGAAGATGGAGAAGAAGGAGAAGTAGAAAAGAAAGAAGAAGGAGAAGAAAAAGAGAGAGATTTTTTTTTAAAAAAATAATATAATAATAATATTTTTATTAAAATAATAGTGCCACGTCAGTAACTGTTAGGGTTTAACAGAAAATTGGATGGAGGGACAAAAAATGTAACGAAATCCAAACCTCAGGGGTAATTTTGTTGAGTTTGAAAACTCAGGAATCAAAATGTAACTTAACCCAAACCTTAGGGACCAAAAGTGTATTTTTCTCTAAAAACAACTACCACTGCCACAAGAACAAGTATCAATGAAAATAATCTTGTCGAGCCTATGAATGTCCATAGTTAAATATCTTTAAAAAAGAAACGTTCTATTAAGAAAGAACATCAATCTCTGCACTTATTCAAGTTTGAGTTGAATTCGATAAAATTAAAATTTTAAAATTGAATTTGACTCATTCAACCAATTAGGAAGATAACGAAAAAATGAAACTTTTCCTTAAAATTAATATAGCTCTCACTTCACATACATGAAAAAAAAAATTAATTAAACAAAAACTATATTCTTTGCACTCTCAAAAGTAACATATACTTGAACATTATTTCCCAAGAAATGGATTTTTTTTACCCTTTCATATAATTAAGTGCAATAAAGCATCACTCAACTTCTATACTTTCATCTAACAGTAAACCCATAGGGTCTTTAATGTATGCTTCAGACTAATCAGCTGAGCTCTTAAACTTCATCACCTGTTGGCCTCCAAATTTTTGTACTCTGCATTGATTTCCTCCTGCAACAAAAGGGAGCTTATTAATCTCAGTTTTGGAGAATCCAATCTGTGGAAAGAGAGAGAAAAAAAAAAAGAGAGTTTCCAACCAACCTCATAGTGTTTGAGCAACTTGTTTCTCTTCTTCTTCAATGTTGCTGTGACCAAATCGTCTTCTATGTCGAATGGGCGCGATTCCAACACAACTCCTTTGATGTATTCGAAACGTTTCAACTGGTTGAAGCCAGATCCGTAGAGTTAGAACGATCAATAATAGGTCTTCTTATGAATGAAAAAACAAACATGATCAAGTGAAAGAAAAGATATTTGTGGTTCCCTAGTACATATTCGACACGAAGTAGAGCCGAGGGGTCGTACTACAATTCTAGTTTAAGCGAATGCTTACCTTGTTCCTTTCAGCTGTGGAAGTGAGCTCAGACAGAACATAATGTCTGAGCTGTTCAAGAGAACAAAGCTCTGAGAAAGAACACAAAAAGCCATTTGAATTTGCCCATTTCTTGGTGTTTTCCTCATGTAGCACCACCACTGCAACCAGCATTGATTTGAAGCTGTTCCCAAAGATCCATATCTTTGGAAAAAGAACACCAAAGAAACTCAAGTCACCAAAATTCTGAAGTTAGTTTCAGAGAGAGACTTAGAGGAAGATGATTTGAAACTTACATCTTCGACGATCGGGGTAATAGAGTAAACGTTTTCTAAGTATTCGAGTGCTATGTATTCTCCTTGGGATAGTTTTATCAGATTCTTCTTCCTGTCAATGATCTTCAGAACCCCATTAGGAAGGATTTCTCCTATGTCTCCTAAAATAGCAGAAGAATGGAAGACATTAGTAAAATACCAATGAATTATTGGACAAGAACAAGAGAGGGAAGTCATGAACCACCTGTGTGAAACCAACCATCCTTTATTGCCTCTTTAGTTAATTCAGGATTCTTGTAGTATTCATTAGAAACAGTCTTTCCTCTCACACATATTTCGCCACATGGACGTTCCCCCAGCGGATTGTAACCCATCTCTGGAACTTCTTCTAAGCGAAGCTCATTGTATAGAGTAACAGCACCGACGGTCCCGAGCATACACATTTCATCAGGAAAGCCAATAGTTGTTGGTCCACAAGTTTCAGTCAATCCTAAAAGTACCATATCATTGCTGTTTATAATGTTTGAAGAGGTTCAAAACAATATGTTGCAATGTCAACCATTCACAACGACGACGAGGGAATGTGCTAAAAGCTACCATTAAAACTATAGTTTTTGTGTAGGTAGAGTTCTTTACCATAGCCTTGGACAAAAAAAGCGCAACATGTGACCCTTAGAAACTCTTCCACCTCTGAGCTCAAGGCTGCGCCCCCTGATATTATTAGTCGAAGGCGACCACCTAATCTAGCTTTCACCTGAACTAATAGAAGGTTAGTGTTAGGTGTGATAACTAGGTAGCAATGGACTTATAAGCTCTGAAGTTTAGAGTGATAAGGTAGCTCGAAACGAGAATACGTGATCTAATTAGTACAGTAGGATTCAACCTTCCTGAATGCTAAGAAATCTGCCAAAGGCGATGCATATTTCTGTTTGTATCCGCTATTCAACCATGAAAGTTTGCTGCAAGTTCAGCATATGTGTTGGCTTTGATCTTATAAGAACCATTTAGAAAAGAAACAACCACAAGCACATAAAGATAAAGATTGACTTACTATTTGTAGAGCAAATCAAAAGCTTTCCTTCTCACTGGATTGAGTACTTGTACAGCTTGTTTGATTCCTGAAATACAGATTTGTTTTGCCATGTTAACAAGGTTGTGTATTATTGAGTTAAACAGTAATGGAATTACAGACAACGAGTAATGCTTTCGTGCCTTCGTGAATCCTTTCGAAGACTCGAGGTACACCAACTAAAAGCGTCGGCTTTAACTCCATTAGATCATCTTTTATTGCATTAAGATCCTTCATATGAAAAGAATGAGAAATGAAAATGAGCTGTTCTGATTCTCAAAGGTCTACAAGATGTCAAGTCATTTACTCCTCAAAGAACATATGTAAATCAAAGGTCTGAATCTGGTTCAAAAGGAGATGCTAGATAATGTCATGAAGAATAAAGTACCCCATGGTAGTAGCCAACAGACGCTCCCTTACGAAAGAAATATTCCTCGACCGTACGGTCGAGGATATGAGCTAGAGGCAGGAAAGATAGATACACATCATCCTCTGTCATCTGTTGACCAGAAAATTTACGTCATAAACGAAAGGAAAAGCTTTGGAAGTAAAGAAAATGCTAGCTAGCAACTATCCGAGGCCGATAAGGGGACTTATCTACCTTGTCTTCAAACTGCTCCAAGTAGATATCAACTCCTCTAATAAATGTTGTGATGGTTTCATGTGTTAACACGACGCCTTTGGGCGTTCCACTGGTTCCACTTGTGTACATAATCGTGCAAATGTCGAGAGGTTTTGGAGGAGCGATCTCAGATGGATTTTCTTTTCCCTGATTCAAAATTGATTCACATGTCAACTATGACATATAAAGGAGGATGATAAAAGAGTCGTTTAGACTTGAAACGAACCAGGCGAAGGAACTCGTCCCACGAGTATGGTGTCATCCCATTGCCTACTGCTGAGGTCTTTTCTTCCCCCTTCAGTGATGTAAAGCAGACAACAACTGCAAAACGAAACGAACTCGGTAAATTGGTTCGATGATTGATCAAAAACTATCCTAGCTCATCATTCTCACCTTTCAGCCTCTTAGGATTTGTGCTTTCAGAATTTAACAGCTGCAAAAAATAAGCATAAAATTTCAACCATATCTAGTAAGTGCCTCCTTTTTATGGTATAAATTGAGATGTGAAAGCATATTATTAACTGGAAAGCAGTTCTTACTTCTTTCGCTTTCTTATCTTGTACAAAAACGATATCGATCTCTGCGTGATCTATAATGAAATTAACAGCTCCATGTCCTGCAATTCATTTAGCTCCTTCTCTGTTAGTTTAAGAATCAACAGGAAGTTCAACTTGAAGTTATTACTTACAAAGAGCTCAAAAGAGAATTCAGTGTCAAGCAAGAAAAAAACTGATACTGATATAATGCAACTCTCTCTACTGATGGATGTATTTCTATGAAGGAGAACTAATTAAACTGTGGCTCTTAAACTATAAGAAAATGCATCAAATTGAAACCTTCTAGAAAAGAACACTCGAGAGGTGCCTCGATATCGATGGTTAGAGCTTGGGAAGCTTGAAGATACCCTCTAAGGTTCTAAGTTCAAACTCCTAGTTGAAAACTTAATAACTTAAAACTCTTATTGTCTCTCCTAGCTAGTTTGGAGGCAGGCAAAAACCTCGTAGAAATAGGGTGAGCCACGAGCATAATGCAAGGAGTGGGACCTCAAACACCGACACCCTAATCATAAGGGAAAAAAAAACCTTCTAGAAAACTGCAATCAGAAAAAGGAGTACTTTACCAAGGGTATCATAGAGTGGCACACAAATCAAACTGTGGGCATTGCAAGCCTACACAAAACATTTAGAGCATCTGTTATCTGATATGACCAATACTGAAACAAGTACAAATAGCTTTAACAGCTTATAAAACATTCAGCATAAGATTGAAAAATGTTCAGCTGAACCTCCATTGCAATAATCCATTGAGGACAATTTGCTCCGTAAATCCCGATTCGCGAGCCCTGTCACGAAAAATCGTCGTATCTTTAATTTCTCAGTTCTTACAATATGGAAAAATCTTGAAATTGCAGAAGTATGCTTACTGGTTCGGCGCCAGCCGCTCGTAGTGCAGAACCAATGTTAAGTACATCAACATAAACTTCTTTGTAAGTTTTCCATATATAAGGTCCTGGCTGAATACCGAAAAAGAAAAGAACCCGAAAAGAATCATCATAATATCAATCAATCACCAAAACCATTCAAGTTCATAAGCATTTCTATCCTTTTTCTTTCAAAGATGATGAGAATTCACCTTCCCTTCCACAAATTTTCGCCATCCGAGCATTTGCTTTTCGGCATACTTTTTGGCTGAAACACTGCAAAACAATCCAAGAAACCAACTTCTCTGATTCATTATCTCAGCTGTGTCCAGAAAAAGAAACCAAAACACACATTTCACATAAGCATTTCAAAAGATAAACAGAACATGTACTGAATATAACCTGAAAAGATCCCAAGATGTGCTCAAATCTTCATACAGAGGAGGAAAACCATCTTTTGAAAGAACGTTGCGGTAAACCGGTCCGACCGACGGTTTACCGTCCTTGCCTTCCCTTCCTTCCTCGACCTTGATTGAAAAACTCTTCATTCTTCACTTCTGGAAAACCTGTTGCATTGATCATTAATGGGACTCAAATAAGAAAACCGTTTCAAAGCTATATAAAATGGGATTTCAAAAGTTCAAAAGTCAAAAATGTCCCACCTTTGACTCCCAAATTTTATTGAAACTTTCAATTGAAATTTTCTTTTTCTCAGCAAAATTAATTACAGGGGAAACTTTCTACATATAACTTGTACAGTGCTATTAAGACAGCTACCTACTTGCAGCCATTAATGAGAGGCCAACCACCATGGCCAAATGCTCCCAATTGGAGACTCAGAGAAACAACCCCAAACTTTATGAAGTTTTGCAGAAGCACATTAGGGTCAAAGGGTACAATTCAAAAGTTCAAATTTTGAAGATGAGAAACTTTAAAACCATGGTAACTAAGAACATAGTCAGTGGGCTTTGGTATGTGAAGTTGAAGGAAGAAACAAGGCAGGAGAAAGTGTTAAAAAAGGAATACGAACAGAACAAATTTACCGTAACCTTTCAACTTAAGCTTTTGAGTCGAGTGGTGATTTAACACGATATCAGAGCAAGAGCCTTACATCTGACTGTTGATCAGTCAATATTGATGACCACTTGTTGGGTTGCCCATAAGTGAAGGGAGCGTTAAGAATATGAATAAAAGATTAAACTTACCGTAAAACCTATCTGGTTGAGCGGAGTTTAACACAAAGCATAAAAAGAAGAGCGAGGAAGAAAATGGAGCTTGTTTTTAAAGAAAGTTGCTGATATTTAGCAATGGTGAGAAGAAAACAGCCATGGAAATGGAGCTAAACATGTTGATCATCAAAACCCCACTTGCAAATTCCACACACAAAAAGAGAACAAGAGAGAGGGAGAGAGAGAGAGAGAGGAAAGTGGGCTTACAGAGGTATGAGCAGAGATAAGGAAGAAGATCATGCAATGCAAGAGAGGTGGTGGAAAAGTGGTGAAGTGAATTGAATATAATGGGGAGAGAAAGGGCAGAGGATCTTAATGAGTTAGTTGAAATCAGCTGCATTATCAGATGGGAGAGAGGGGATTTCTTTCATAGCATCATCCCAAACATTTATGAAAACATCTTGTTATTGTTAATACTTATTCCTATGACCTAGGCTTTGCATTATGTGTTTCTGCAATATTTGTCATTTTTTTGATAACTACCCTCCACGGTGGCTTGGTCGAGGGTATATGCTTTAACCCGTTGAATTACATTCAAGTTTTTTTTTTTTGTCCAATTTAAAATTTATTCTATTTTAGTTCTTATACTTTCAAATGCTCAAATTTAGTCTATGTATTTTTAATAAATCTTAAAAATATATAATCTCACTGTTAGTTTTAGATTAACTTCCAAAAAGAAGTTAAAGTGAGTATAGCTCAACAGTAATTGACATGCACATTTGATCAAGAGGTTTAAGATTCGAATCTCTACATCTAAATGTTGTTGAACTAAAAAAAAAAACCTTTTAGAAAGAAGTGAAAGTTACATGGAAATCAACCTTAAAATAACAGTGTAGATTACTTTTAAGATATATAAAGTATAAGAACTAAATTTGGACATTTAAAAGTATAGAGGCTATATTAGAATAAGTCTTATAGTATAAGGACTTAATTGATATTTAAACCTTTTTATTTCCTTTTAGAATATTATATCTCAACCAAGGGGTAGAAGTTTGAAACTACCCTCTCTAAAGAGAGGTATGAAATATAAATGCTTTAACTGCTCGGTTATATTTCTATTTACATTTGTTCCGTTATCATTATTAAAAAGGAGTTGTGACTCTTTGATTTTGGAAATTTGTTCGACATTGTGACAAAAACTATTGTCAAGAACTTGGATACTTGTCAACCTAAATATAACTTAATGATTAAGGGACGATTTGGAATGAGGTAATGTGGATGAGAATAAAGATAGAAATAGTTAAGGATAACACATCTCCTTGATTTAATTATTACATTGCAGTAAATTAATTTATTAAAATAAATACTTAATTTTTATATAAAAATGTCGTAATAAACTGTGCATTGCATTTTATATAAATGAAAATTGATGTAATTAATTATAAAAAAAATATTAATTCATTAATTAATAATATACTCAATCAATTAATACAATCATTATTATTTTTTGCAGGGGTACATTTTTAATCATTATAATTAATTATTCATTATTATCCATTAACTATTAATTATCATTTCTTTTAAAAAATTATATTTATTTTTTGGAAGATTATTTTATTAATAATATGTCATAATTATATATGATTTCCAAGATTAATCTCATAAAAAAAAAAATTGTTCTTATGAAAATTTGATAGCATTCTCATATAGATTCAAACACAGTAATATCTAATTCCCAACGATCTTGTTCTCATACATCTTATTTTCAGACATAAGGTTATCAATGAACTTAGACTCTTCTTTTAATAGTTATTGTCGTTGTAGAAGTATTGCAACATCTTGAGCAAGATATAAATAAATGCTTCTAAGAGTATGACGTCTTTTTTTACAATTTTTACATAATTTTAACAGTTATGTATTAAAATAGAACTCACATCTAAACTATATTATAAGTGAAAAATGACTATAAGAGGAGAATTTATTTGGTGTGATTGAACCGATGCGACGATTTTACACCATTAGATATATGAAAGGGAAAAAAATCCAGAAGGAAAAAAGAGGAGGAGAAAGAGGTGAGAAATTATTAGGTGCTCCCGAAGCAATGAGACGTGTGGTTTTGCACCATTGGATGTAAGAGAGAGAAATTGTGAGAGCAACTCGATTTTGTATTTAACGGTTATTAGGAACAGACAAATTTTAAGATTTATATGCAAAGGTTTTAAAGAGAGAGTCTCATTGCACCGGGAGGATTTACCGAAATAGAGAGATTTCATTTGCTCCTCACCCACTCCGATGTTGGAGCATTAAATGCTTGGGCTTCTTACCAAACAAAGGATCAAATGACAAGTGTTAAGAGGAAAGGTGGAAGAAAAAAATGAATTCTTTTGACAAAGAAATATTATATTTTATTGGATGAAAATAAATTATATTTATTTTCTATTTTTTTGGGGTTGCACTAATTAAATGAAAAATCTTTAGGATGATATTTAATCAACATTAAATTTTGAAGCATTTGATTCAACGGTTAAACAAGACCGTTTTGCAGAGGGGTGGGTCCATTATTCATAATTGAAGGGATTTATGTTTGGATATTTCAAAATTCATTTTTAGAGAAATTATCGATTTTTTTTTTTTTTTTTTTTTGGAGTACATCAACAGAAATTATCGATTTATATCCTTAAACTTTGGAGTTATATTATTAAAATTCAAAACTAATAATTGTATTAATTAAAACCCAAAATTAGTTAATATTGTAGAGATAGTGTAGTTATTAAGAAGTTTGGGTTAAATTCTAACAACTCTATAGTTTGAAGTATAACAATTTTATGTTGTAAAAAAAAAAAAAAAAAGAGATTATAACAATTTTATATTTATATATATAATGTTTAATCAGTTGAGTTATGCTCAAGTTGACTATAATAGTACCGTTCGAATAGTCTTTTTTTTTTTTTTTGGAGAAATATGGTTCGGATAGTTTAATTTATGCATTTTGAAATATTTTAGAGTTAATAACAAGGTTTAATTGCAATAATTTTGTAAGTTTGAGAAGGTAATTGGATTGTGATATTAACAACTTGTAATTAATTTGGAGGTAGTTTCTATAATTTTCTCTCATTTTATTTTATTGTTTGATTTGTTAACTGTATCATTTGTGTTGAATGACTTTGTTGTTTTAAGATCTCATCTACTTTAGCAACCGATTAATAATATAACTTCTTATTGTTACAACAACAAAGATGAATATATTTCAAAAAAAAAAAAAAAAAAAAAACAACAAAGATGAACCGATATAGAATTAATCAAGAGGTAAAAAGAAACTACTTGATTTTATTTTTAAATTAAATTTTAATTCCAAGTTTTGAAATTTATTTTTTAAATGACTTTTCCTTTTAAAAAATTCACAATTACAATTTCAATCAAAGGGATTTGGAGACAAGGAGGTTCTCACATCCACACCATGAGAGTATGACAACCCATGTCTACTTAATAATGAATAAATAGACTTTGATCTACTAAAACGTAAATCATAATTCTATATAATAATTAGTTAGAAAGTACATGTTTCTATTTTTATGACCACATTATATCAAGATAAGTTGAAATTGAGGATAATTCTCTATGCTTGATTCTTTGATTCGAAAATTAGTGTTGAAGTTAGAGAATCTCCATTCAAATTAATATCACAAGAAGATGAAGTCACAAACATATAAAATTTGTTCCTAATGCATCATTGAAATTATGGACCCGACTTTATCAAGATACCATGTCTCATTTTTAGGTGGGTTCCACGAACACTTCCTCTTTACTCCAGGACATTTTTTTACCATCTCAAAAACAACTTCTAAAGGAATAAAAAAAAAAGAGGATATCAAAAAAAAAAAAAAAAAAAAAAAGGAAAAAAAAGACCCATTTTTGTTTATCTTGTTACCATCTCCAAGACATATTTTTCTCTCTTGGTCTTGGTACTAATGGCTGCATTAACAATACTCATCTTGAGGAGGCCCACTTGGAGGTGGAAGCCAATGAGTATGATAGTGATATTTTGGATACCCAATTTTTTTTTTTTTTAAAAAAAACTTTCTTCACTTTATTCACATTTTCCAACCTTTTGTTTTTTCTTTTCCCTTATTGGTCCTTAAGTTGGTGAAATATGATCTTTGTGGGGCTTCTTATGCAACCTTTTTTTCTAGTTTATCTCTTGAGGGACCCATCTTTTGCCCCTAAAATTTCCCTATTTGGCTTAAAAATTTTGTTCTCTTGAAATTGTGTTTAAGCTTTTGTGTGGCTTATATCTTATTATGATTCTATAACTTTTTATGTTAGGTAGGTTGAGTGTTGACTTGATTAATTGTGACAAATTTACGCCCTTTAGGAAGAAGTGAAGGCAAATATAAATATCATGTTAATTAGTTTGTCTCATTTTTTATTTGTCTAAGAGTACATCTTTGAATTAATTTTAATTTGTTGATGATATTTCTTATCTTGTTCAAAGTCTTTGACATCATTGGAGTCATCTTCATCAAATTAAACATACAAAAAGATCAATTTTACGGGAATGACTAGAATGGTTTAAGATCTAGTATTAAAGAACAATGATATTTTCCTAATTTTAGATTTAGGTAAAGGATACAATAGTTTTTTGATTTTGTAGATGTGAGAACTTTACTACCAAAGAAAAACAAATTATTGATGTCCCGTTTAATAACCATTTGGTTTTTGAAAATTTAAGCTTAAAAACACCACTTTCACTTATAAGTTTCTTGATTTTATTATCTATCTTCTTTCCATGTTTTCAAAAACCAAGTCAAGTTTTGAAAACTAAAAAAAAATAGTTTTCAAAAACTTGTTTGTGTTTTTGAAATTTGTCTAGGAATTCAAATGTGTCTTTTAACAAAGTTGAAAACAGAAAACAAATTTAATTTTCAAAAACCAAAAACCAAAAACCAAATGGTTATCAAATGGAGTCTGAGTGACCAATTAATACATGTGTTGTGATCAGTGAATGAATTCAACAAAATTTCAATAAAAATTAAAGAGCGAGTAAAACATATTTAGAATTAGGGGTGAGCAAGAAAAGCCGAAAAATCGAGCCAACCGATCGAAACCGACCGAATCGACGTCGTTCGGTCGGTTTTTTAATAATCTCGATCGGAGGATGTAAAACCGACCTTTCGATCGGTCGGCTCGCCCAAAAGAGGCGAGAACCGACATCACCGACCTAAAAAAAAATTAAAATGCGCGTATGCCTGAATGCATGCTGCTGCAGCGCATTTAATGCGCCTGCAGTAGCCGCCCTTGGGAAGACCATCAGCCGATGGTCTTCCCAAGTAAATTTAAATTAGTTTTTTTTTTAATTTTTTATTTTCTAATCTCTTTCCATCTTTCTTTCACAATTCAGATTTTAGTTTCTTTTTTTTTTTCTTGAATCCTCCCACATCTCAAACTCTTTTTCTCTCATTTCTGGTAACCATCTTCTTCATTTCTCCTTTACATTTTGTTTCTTTTTCTTTTATCCTTCTTCCTCTTTTCTTTTTTGTAATTTCTTTTTCGTTTTCTTTCTTTTTCTTCTTATTTTTTCTTTATGTTTTCATCTTATACGTTCTTCTCCATTTCTTATTCTTCTTCTTTATATATATATATATATATATATATATATATATATATATATCTTCTTCTTCCAGAGTTCATCTTCACCATTTTTTTTAATGTTTTTTTTTTTTTTCTTCTTCACGATCCACTCTTAAAACCGACCCCAACCGACTGACCGACAAAAACCGACCGTCGGAAACCAACACATCGGTGATCAGCGTCGGTTTGAACCCAAAACCGATGCCGACCGACCGATGCTCACCCCTATTTAGAATGACTAAAAAGAATAATATTTATTAAGGTAAAAGCTGAGTGTATTAGATAAGTATGGTGGGACAAAAAATTTGCCCCAAACATTTTTTTAATCAATGTCATTAAAGGTCACATTTCTCACATTACTCTTTTAATTTTTCTTTTTCATTAGGGCGTTATTCACAAAGGGTCATGGCTATCAAATAGACCTTTCAATTATAATGAAAAGCATTCAACTCATTACATAAAGAGGGCTAGGGATTGGCGGCATTAGTTGGATCGTTCGCGACTCTACCAGATCACCGATCGGTTGCGGCTTTAAGCGAATGAAGAGGAATTGGCTGATTAAGCTCCTTGAGGCAACTGCGATTCGAGAAGGTTTGCAGAACATCTCATAGAGGAGAAGCTTTGATCGAGTGAAAGTGATTGTTGAGTTTGATGCTTTGGAGATCGTCAACGTTCTGAATGGTAGAACAGAGGTCATTACAAAGGTCAAAGATTTTGCCGAAGCCATCAAAGTGTTGTGTGAAAGCTTGGGGAGAGTGGAATTTCACCATTGTCCAAGATCATCCAACACAGTAGCTTGGAAAGCTTTAGAGATTTTTCGGTTGATTTTCAAGGGAGTTCTTCCTTTTGGAAAGATGGACTTGTCTTTTGGTCCTCTGATATTCTCGATTGGTTATTTTCCCTCCTAATTAATGAGGGTTGTTGTATCTAAACTCTTTTTCCTTTAATGCATTTTAGTTTAAAGAAAAAAAAAACGTAAAAGAGGGATAATTCGGACGTATTAGGTGTTTCTTTGTTTGTTTTTTTAACCATCGGACACATAATTAGTTATGTATTTTATCATATAGATGGCCATATACTACATCAATTAACAACGTCGCATCACATGATAATAAAATCATGAAAGTTACATCATAATCACACACAAATTATAAAATAAGTCATAATACCACAATTCTGTTTAACAATGATGTTATTTTCTTAATTTTAAGTAATTATTATTATTTTTTTTTTAAAACTATTATTCTAGATCCATTTCACTTGCCATATTATTATTAAAAAAATAATCTCCCATTAATCTTGATAAATAATCCTTAATAAAGAAAAGTTATATTTTTTTTCCAACATATTAGGTTGAATCTTTTCCTTTGATTTCTCTGGAAAACCTAATTAAAATTAATTTGAAATTACTAATTTTTAGTATATAGTTAAAGATAGATTTATTATAACGTTGTTAACCATTTAGATGTTGAATATGTTATAATAGTTGATAGAAGTCTTTTTCCATCAAAGTAAATGTAAAAAACATTGAAATTAATTGAAACGTATGTTCTTTTGTCTATGTGTGTAGAAGGGTTGACTTGACTCACATTAAAACTTTGGACTTGATTTCTTATCCCACACCAATATATAATTAGTGGTGTGATGTGAAACATTTTGACTTCGGTATTATCTTTTTTATTATTGTTGTCCAATAAAACAAGTCTTTGTCCCGTCTTCATCTTCCACGATCAAGTTGTTACCTCATCGTTCTCAAAATTGGTTAGTAGATGAGTATTATGAAATTTAGCAAGGGTAAAAAACATTGAAATTAATTGAAATGTATGTTCTTTTGTCTATGTGCGTAGAAGGGTTGACTTAACTCAAATTAAAACTTTGGACTTGATTTCTTATCCCACACCAATATATAATTAATGAGTGGTGTGATGTGAAACATTTTGACTTCGGTATTGTTTTTTTTTTATTATTGTTGTCCAATAAACCAAGTCTTTGTCCCGTCTTCATGTTCCATGATCAAGTTGTTACCTCATCGTTTTCAAAATTGGTTAGTAGATGAGCATTATGAAATTTAGCAAGTAGCTAACATACATAAATTACAAATATATATTCATGAAATGCAACAAATAGCATAAAAATTCGTAAAACATGAAAAACAATTTTGTAGTCAAACAAACTTTACCTTATTAAACATGAATTCCAAGACTTTAATAAATTAATTGATTAAGGAAAGATTTTATGTGATAGCGATTTTAATTGATAAAAATAATAGAGGTTAGTTGGTAAAAGTTGGATCTTCGAATTTGATTTTAATAAATAAAAATCGCGTCAATAAATCTTTTTTTTAAAAAAATATACTTTTGGTCCTTCAGATTTGGATTAGGTTTCATTTTGGTTACTGAGTTTTCAAACTTGACATTTTAGCCCGTAAGGTTTGGATTCCGTTTCATTTTTTGTCCTTCCATCCATATTTCCGTTAATAACTAACGGATTGCTGACGTGACACCTATTTTTTATTTTAAAAAATAATATTTTTAATTTTTAAAATAAAATAATATTAATTTAATAGAAAATTATTATTTTTTTACTTCTTCTTCCTCTTGCTGCTATCGC
Source organism: Luffa aegyptiaca (assembly GCA_017139565.1). Taxonomy (NCBI): domain Eukaryota; kingdom Viridiplantae; phylum Streptophyta; class Magnoliopsida; order Cucurbitales; family Cucurbitaceae; genus Luffa; species Luffa aegyptiaca. The sequence goes on from CM029396.1 coordinate 4,515,921, forward strand.
TGGCTGCCGTCGTCGACAAACTTTTTTTTTTCTTCTTCTCCTTTTCTTCTCATTCCTTCTTCCTTCTTTTCAGCCACTGTTTCACTGTTTTTTTTAGCTGAAAGTGCGGCAGGGAAAACTCGTTCTAGATCTGATCTAGGTGTGAGCAACGGTCAGGGCTGAACAGTGGCTGAACGCGCGTGACGGGTGTGAGCGATGATCGATGCTAGTTTGGGTGTTCCAGATCGGTCACTAGAGGTTCATCCATTATATTATGGATCTTGTCGACTAGATCTGTGTGTGGGCTCGGACGTTGAACTCGTGGACTCGTCGAAAAATCTTGTTGATTTTTCAGATATGTTTTTTTTTCCTCACCTCTTTGTAAAAGAAAAATAGAAGGAATGTGAAGATGGAGAGGAAGAAGAAAGAGGAAAAAAAAATTTAACAGTTTGTGGAACGGTGGCAGGCGACGACGATTAACGTCGAGTGGCAGACAACGACAAGTGGTGGTTGGCACCGATAGTTGTGGTGGAGGTGAATGAGGAAGGAGGAAGATGGAGAAGGTAAAAATTGTTGTGTTGGTGAAGAGAAAGGAGAATTAAAGAAGAAAGGAAGGATAAGAAAAGAAAGAAAGAGAAAAAGAGAAGAAAAAAAAACGCTAAATTATAAAAAATACCTCTGAACTATGAGGTTTGTTTCAAAAATGCCCCTGAACTTTGAAAAGTTTCAAAAATACCCCTGAACTTTGAAAAATGTTTCAAAAATACCCTTGTCGTTAATTTTTTGACGAAAACCGTTAAAGTTTCAGTTTAAAAAATACCCTTGAACTTAAAAAAAATTAAAAAATATCCTTATTGAAAACTGTTCTTCTTTTTTCCTCATCTCATTGTAAATTCTAACAATTTTCATCCAAAAATTAATGACAAGGGTATTTTTGAAACATTTTTCAAAGTTCAGGGACATTTTTGAAACTTTTCAAAGTTCAGGGGCATTTTTGAAACAAACCCCATAGTTCAGGGGTATTTTTTTATAATTTAGCCAAAAAAAAATTTGGTGTCACCGGTAGCGGCTGCCAGCAAAAGTAATAGAGGTGGGGTGGTGTTGGTGGTGAAGAGGAAGAAGAAATAAAAATATAAAAATATTAGAAAATAATAATATCTCTATTGTTTTAATATGTTTTTATTTTAAAATATTTTTAAAAATATATTTTTTTTTTAAAAAAATAGTGTCACGTCAGCAAACTGTTAGTTATTAACAGAAAATTGGATGGAGGGACCAAAATCAAACAAAATCCAGCTAAATTGTGGGGTTTGAAAACTAAGTACCAAAATGAAATCTAATCCAAACTTTAACAACTAAAAACGTATTTTCCCATTTTTTTTAATATGATGATGATAATAATAATAAATCATGAAAGTTATGACTCTTGAAGCCGATTATGTTGGCTTTCTTTAAATTAAAGATTGTGCAAAAAAGAAAAGAAAAAAAAGTCAATTAATTTAATTTAAGAATCACAACTAATTTTCAAACTAATTAATTTTAAATGAGGAAAAGGTCTCACACTTCATCAAAGTCACATGTTTTTGGACATTTCCCAACTACATGACGTGTTCAATTTAAAATAAATTATTGACAAAATTATAAATTCATCCGATTCTTATAAATCTATGTCGTTATTAACACACTTTCTTAAATAAAAACAAGCAAACCAAAAATTTGATAGATTAGATAGGCTAAATATATTTTAGACCATACTTTCTTATTCTCTTATTCATCCTTATCTGAGAAATGAAAGATATTTTTTTTAAAAAAAGAAAAACATGTATCAACGACGATCCTTTCAATCGTCATTAATATCTTGAGACTCGTATAAACGACGGTCGTCTAAATCAACCCAACAATGGACCATATCAATTTGCCTTTTCATCTCACTATCAAACAAGGAAAGAAAGCGAACTTTCATATTGAAGTTTTGTCCTTGTGACCCAACAATCTTGTCAATTTTGGCTTAAACCCTTTTGTATTTTTCTCTCTCTACATTGTTTTTCTTTTGTCCTCTTTAGAGGAACAAATGAAAAAATAGGAAAAAAGAAAAGAAAAGAAATATATTGCCACGTAAGCAATATAAAAAAGTAAAAATATTCATTTCTAATGTCACGTAATTGTAACCATTATTTTAAATATTGAAGATCGTATCTATTTTTTTAGTCAATTCTCAATTTCATCTTTTAAAGTTTTCAATTTTATGTTTATTGTATTGAACACTCTCAATTGGGTCCTTCTGAGAAAGTTGTTAAAATTTATTAACAAAAAGTTAATAAATAGTTGAATTATTGTTGTATTCATATATTTAGAGATGTGGACATGCAACTCATATAGTACTTGATATAAGAAACTAACTCGTTCGCTAACAAATTTTGGTTTATTTGTATAAAAAAAAATGGTTTATTGATTAAAGATTTTTTATTTATTTATTTATTTTTTTTTATCAAATGTCATGTTGAAGGTCAAGTTCAATGTCCAAGAATATAGGTTGATAAAACAATAATTTAATCACACATTAGTTTTATGTTAACAAACTTAACCATTTTTTTTAGGTGAGAACCTAATTGAAATTTTTTAATACATTCAAAATTAAGTTGAAAATCTAAAAAAGTTTAAAGGTCGAATTGAGAAGAATTTAAAAGATGGGAACCATGAGTTATCATGGCTGATGGATCTTTTTTTTTAGGTTCATCAACATTTGTGGACGAGAGATTCTAACCTTTGACCTCTTAGTCGATGGTACATACCAAACGCTTACTTTTGGTGCTGAGGGATCGATTGTTGGGTAAGATTTTAAGGTTTGAGAATACTAAATTTTACACATACAAGAAGAAAAATAAAAACAAAGAAATAAAGGACAAAAAAGGGAAAAAAAACCCACAACGATTGAGATTTATGTTATTACACAAACAATCCAAATTTTGCCTCTCATTTTTAAATCACTCAAAATGAGAAAATTCGCTCTCTATAATTCTCTAAATCTACCTCACCAAGAACCCTTACAATAGTACTCACAAACTCATTCTTGAATTTGCTTTAAAATCGTTATCTTAAAGTTTAGCTATAGTGAGCATGACTCAACGATAATTGACACGTATCATCGATCAAGAGGTCAGGGGTTTGAACTCTCCATGTCCAAATATTGTTGAACTAAAAAACAAATGTTCACTTAGAAATACAAGCTCACCCCAAGTTGCGTCTTGTTCACCAAATCGCAAAATATCCCCGTAGGAAAAATAGCTAGTATTAAGTGATATATTATTTTCTTTTGTAGGCCTATCCATACACACTAATGAATCTCTTGGATTTAATAATTATATGTTAGTATTGATATAATTAAATTACCACAACCCATCAACGTACGTAAGCTTTTCAGTTGATCATTCATGATTTAACATAGTATTGAAGGTGGAGATCTTGTGCTCGAATCCCAGTAATGTCATTTCCTTTCCAATGAATATTAATTACGACTTGTTGGACCTTAAATTTTTGGATTGATCAGTGATTTAACATTATAAGTTCAATCGAACTTAGACTTATTTTACAAAAGTGTAATTAACCAGATCGGGACCATGAGCAATAAATGAAGCAAAATAAAAACTTAGTTATAGTTTTGGCAGCTCTCATTTAACTCACCCACTTGCTTCTCAATTAAACCAATAAAAAAAAAAGTGAGTCAAAAGAGAAAGGCAATGAAGACAATGGCTGTTTTTGTATGAAAATGGCCTGTAACTGCAGAATGTACTGTCATTGCCTTGTGTGCTGGGTTGTTTTTTCATTTTAATGTAGTTTTTCCTTTAAGGTTGCACAGTAAAGAAGTTGGATTATGAGTTCCCACATTTTAATTTTAATCAACTTGCCTTCAAGATAAGGTTAGGGAGTTTGTTTCACAAATGGTGCAAGAGTGCAATGAACTTGATTGGTTGGCCATTTAATTGGGACCTCCATAAAATTTAATCTTCTAAAGTTTAATTTCATTGAATTTGGTTTGGTTTATAATGAGTATTCCTCACTTTAGGGTTGGGTTTTGTTGAGTTTTGCATTATGGATTATGACTGGAAAGTATCGTAAAAGTGAAGTCGTTTTTATTTTGATACCGTCAAGATGTTTGCCTTGATTTTGATTTGTATAGTCGAATTGATTCCATTTCATTTTTGTTAGACGGTTATGGCTAATACTTCAAACCTAATCGGTTTTTCTTTCTTGACAAGTCTCTTCAACGAATGAATTTGCTACCACAACTTCAACGATAAGTTTTGTAGTTGCATTCGAACATTTTGGTGCTATTGTTAGGACATGACTAGGTTTGATATTTCCATTGTGTAAGTTCACCTTCTTGGTCGAGAAATAAGAACAATGTTTGGTAATAATTCATTTGGCACAACAAAAACATCATCGAATTGGAAGAATGGAATGACCTCTATAACGTTATTATTACCTTCTTTGAGTTAATAATTTTACAGTTAGGAAAGAAATTGTAGAAATTACGTATATTCTTTATCAAGTACTTTGAAAAAGAATGCTACGCATTTATTAACCACAAAAAGTTGATATCTTGACAGTGGAAAATTATTTTGTGATAAATATGAAATAAAAGTAAGCTTTTATTGGTAACAAAAATATATTATGAGAAAGAATCTTTATTGAATCGGTATATTTATTACAATAATTGATTCACAATGATGTAAATTGAATAATGGATTCATTAACTGTCTTTGGATTACAGAAAAATATTGAGTTACATCCTTCTCATCATCATCTCATGATCTGATAGTTTTGTTGAGGCTTAGTAGGAAATTTTAAAGCATAAGTTTGTTATTTGATTAATTAAGGCTCCGTTTGATAATGATTTGGATTTTGGTTTTTGAAAACGAAGTTTATAAACACTACGTCCAATTTCTTTGATTTGTTATCTACTTCTTTTCATGTTTTGAAAAACCAAGTCAAGTTTTGAAAACTAAAAAAAAAAAGTTTTCAAAAACTTGCTTTTGTTTTTTGACAAAGATGAAAACCATGGTAAGAAAATTGAGAGAAAACAAACTTAATTTTCAAAAACCAAAAACTAAGGCCTCGTTTGATAACCATTTGGTTTTTTGTTTTTGGTTTTTAGTTTTTGAAAATTATGTTTGTTTCCTCCCAATTTTCTTGCAATGGTTTTTATTTTTATTAAGGACACATTTGAATTCCTAACCAAATTCTAAAAGCAAAAACATAATTTATGTTTTGTGAAAACTAACCAAATTTGTGAAAACTAACCACATTTGAATTCCTAACCAAATTTGTGAAAACTACACATATTACATAATTTATTTGTCTTTGTCTCAACTCCACATATAACATAAGTCTATGGAGCAAGCATTTTTTGCCCTAATAATTGTGATGTAACAAAAGGAAACATTACAATGTATTAAAGTCTCAAAATAGAATCTAAATGTGAGTCATTTGAGGACATCTAATTAGCAAAAACTAGTTTAATTAAGGTCTTCTTTGATAATCATTTGGTTTTTTGTTTTTGAAAATTAAGCTTACAAACACTATTCCCACTTATAAGTTTATTTGTTTTTTCATCTACCTTCTTTCCATGTTTTCATAAACCAAACAAATTTTTTAAAACTAAAAAGAAAATGGTTTTTAAAAACTGTTTTTGTTTTTGGCTAGGAATTCAAATGTGTCCTTAACAAAGATAAAAACCATATTAAAGAAATTGAGAGGAAACAAACATAATTTTTAAAAACCAAATGGTTATCAACCGGACCCTAAAATATCAATTTTAATTTTGGATCTCCACCCCCTTTATTACCTTTGTTTAACAAGAAAAATGGAAAAAGGTTAATAGGAGGCTCTAAAATTGCTTTATAAGGTTATTTTATTACTATTTAAAAATGGTCTATTCCTTATGAGATTTGTTTTTTTTTCATTTTTTAAGAAACATATAGAGGTGAAGATTAAATCTATGACCTTTTTGGTAAAAATATATGTTTTAACTAGTTAAAATATGTTCAAATTGACTTTATATAGAGGTGAAGAAGAAAGAAAGAAGGAAATGGAGGATGAGAATAAAATTGATCTAAAATGATTTTAATGAGGCAACTAAATAGGAAAAAAGGAACTACTTGATTTTATTTTTAAATTTAATTTTAATTCCAAGTTTTGAACTTTATTTTTTAAATGACTTTTCCTTTTAAAAAATTCACCATTACAATTTCAACCAAAGAAGTGATTTGGAGACAAGGAGGGGTCTCTCAACTTTTTTTTTTTTTTTGAGAAAAACCCATGTCTACTTTAATGTAACAAAAAAAAAATACTTTCCTCTTTATGAACTCCTCCTATGTAGTACTATATTATTTATTTATTTAATGAACAGATAGAATTTATTAGTACTATATTATTTATTTATTTAATGAACAAATAGACTTTATTAGTACTTTGATCCATTTAAAACGTAAATCGTAATTCTATATAATAATTAGTTAGAAAGTGTGTGTTTCTATTTTTATGACCAAGATAGGTTGAAATTGAGGATGATTCTCTATGCCCAGAATTCTTTGATTCGAGAATTAGTGTTGAAGTTCGAAAATCTCCATTCAAGCATCACAAGAAGATAAAGTCACAAAGATATAAAATTTGTTTCTAATGCATCACTGAAATTATGGACCTGACTCTATCTCAAAAGAATACCATGTCTCATTTTTAGGTGGGTTCCACAAATACTTCCTCTTTACTTCACGACATTTTTTTACCATCTCGTAGGCAACTTTTAAAGGAATAAAAAAAAAGAGGATATAAAAAAAAAAAAAAAAGAATTACCCATTTTTCTTTATCTTGGTACCATTTCCAAGACATGTATTTTTATCTTGGTATTAATGGCTACATTAACCATACTCAGCTTGAGGAGGCCCACTTGGAGGTGGAACTGGAAGCCAATGAGTATGATAGTGATATATATATATATATATATATATATATATATATATATATTTTACTTTCTTCACTTTATTCACTAATTTTTTTTCCTTATTGGTCCTTAAGTTGGTGAAACATGATCTTTGTGGGGCTTCTTATGCTTCCCTTTTTTCTAGTTTATCTCTTGAGGGGACCCATCTTTTGCCCCTAAAATTTCCCTATTTGGCTTAAAAATTTTGTTCTCATGAAATTGTTTTTAAGCTTTTGTGTGTGGCTTATATCTTATTAAGATCATTCAATAACTTTTCAGATTAGGTATGTTGAGTGTTGACTTGATTAATTGTGACAAATTTACGACGGTTAGGAGTGAAGGCAAATATAAATACTATGTTAATTAGTTTGTCTCATTTCTTATTTGTCGTCTAAGAGTACATCTTTGAGTTAATTTTAATCTGTTGATGATATTTCTTATCTTGTTCAAGATCTTTGACATCTTTGAAATCATTTTTGTCAAATTAAACACAAGAAAAGATTGATTGTCTCTTCATTTGACAGGAATGACTAGAATGGTTTAAGATCTAGTATTAAAGACAACGATATATATTTTCCTAATTTTGAATTTAGGTAAAGGATACAATAGTTTTTTTGATTTTGTAGATGTGAGAACTTTACTACCAAAAGAAAAACGAATTATTAATGTCCCATTTGATAACCATTTGGTTTTTGAACATTAAGTTTAAAAACACTACTTTCACTTATAAGTTTATTGGTTTTATTATCTATCTTCTTCCCACATTTTAAAAAACCAAGTCAAGTTTTGAAAACTAAAAAAAAGCAGTTTTCAAAAACTTGTTTTTGTTTTTGAAATTTGTCTAGGAATTCAAATGTGTCTTTTAACAAAGTTGAAAACCATTGTAATTAAGGAAATTGAGAGAAAACAAGCTTAATTTTCAAAAACCAAAAACAAAAGATCAAATGGTTATCAAATAGGATCTGAACGATCAATTAATACATGTGTTGCGAATGAATTCAACAAAATTTCAATAAAAATTAAAGAGCGAGTAAAACATATTTAGAAGAATGACCAAAGAGAATGATATTTATTTTGGTAAAAGTTGAGTATATTGGATATTAGTATGGTTGGACAAAAAATTTTGCCCTAAATCTCAGGGTGTCTTGCATAAAAGGGCAAAACCTTGTGATGGATTGATATAAAGAGGGGTAGTTAGGACGTATTAGGTGTTTGTTTTTTTTTTTTTTTTTTTTAACCATAGGACATATAATTAGTTATGTATTTTTTCATATACATCACCATATACCCCCTTTAAAAAAAAAAAAAAAAGTCGTATCTTAAATATATGATGATAAAATCATGAAAGTTACATCATAATCACACACAAATTATAAAATAAGTCATAATATCACAACTTTGTTAATAAGGTGATTGTAGCTTTAGGTATTGCTTGGCCAAAGGTTTTTCTTTTTTCCCCAACATATTATGTTCAACCTTTTCCTTTGGTTTCTCTAAGGGGCTACCGGACAACAACCCATATCTTCACAATGTTATGATATTGTCTACTTTAGACATAAACCTTCATGGCTTTTCTTTTGGATCACCCCAAACCAATGAAGATATTTGTCCTCCCTTATATATATAGTCATGATCTTCCCATTATATCTAGCCAATGTGGGACTTTGGTCGCATTCCCAACAATCCTCCCCTCAAACAAAGTATCATCGAGCCTCTCGTCAAATAGTCATCTATCTGTCTGCCTAGAGCTCAACCACGGACATTCACCATGACTTAAAAGGCTCACAACTTCTTTGTTCGACACCCGAGGATTCCACCCGACACTGGCTGCGTCCGGGACATGACTCTGATACCACTTGTTAGGGGACTACCGAACAATCACATATCTCCACAATGTTATGATATTGTCCACTTTGGGCATAAACCCTCGTGGCTTTGCTTTTCGGATCACTCCAAAAGGCCTCATACCAATGAAGATACTTGTCCTTCCTTATATATACCCATGATCTTTCCCTTATCTAGCCAATGTGAAACTTTTGGTCGCACTTCCAACATCTCAAAAACCTAATTAATTAAAATTTGAAATTACTAATTTTTAGTATATGGTGAAGATAAATTAAAACTTTAGAGTTGATTTCTAATCCCACACTAATATATAATTATTGGTGCGATGTGAAATGTTTTGATTTCAATATTATATTTTTCATATTGTTGTCCAATAAACCAACTCTTTGTCCCATCTTCATCTTCCACCGTCAAGTTGTTACCTCATCATTTTCAAAATTGGTTAGTAGATGAGTATCATGGAATTTAGTAAGTAGTAACATACACAAATTACAATTTTGGGATTTCATGACATTGAAAATTTGTCATAAGCACATCTCATGACATTTTTTTTTTGTAGTTTTAGAATCGTCCATCAAGGAAAGTGCATACATTACGCTATTAAAAAAAACTTTCATAATTAATTTTTTTATGACACTTAACAACGGTAAAAAAAAAAGCATACTAATGACATTTTAGTTTTTTTTTTTGACAATATGGGGGTGGGGGATTTGAACCACAGACCCTGTGGTTATCAGTACAACTTTATGTCAGTTGAGCTATGCTCTTGTTGGCTCCATTGCATTTGTTATATATTCATGAAATGCAACAAATAGCATAAAAACTTGTAAAACATGAAAAACAATTTTGAAATGCAACAAATAGCATAAAAACTTGTAAAACATGAAAAACAATTTTGTAGTCAAACAAACTATACATGCCTATTAATTATTATACATGAATTCCAAGACTTTAATTAATTGATTAAGGAAAGATTTTGTGTTGTAGCGATTTTAATTGATAAAAATAATAGAGGTTAGTTGATAGAAGTTGGATCTACAAATTTGATTTTAATAAATAAAAATCACCTCAATATAAAGCAACATCTTGAGATAGACAAATTATTCAGTGAGGTCGTCACTATGTGGATGTCTCTTTAAAATCGTTGGATGTAAATCTTCAAATTTGTCCGTCACCAATATCCGATTGGGTACAAAATCGAGAGGTACTTTTACAATTTCTCTATCTTTACATCCAACAGTACAAAATCACTCGTCTATACCGGCATCACTGAATAATTTCTCCTTGAGGTGGCATTTTTACATTTTTTTAATTAATAGTGATAATAATAGTAATAAATTAAGGGTGCGTTTGGGATTGCTTTTGGGAAGGTTAAAAGTAATTCTAGGAAAATCTTAACCGTTTTACTTGTTTGGTAAAACTGATTATTAAATAATTTATCTAAAATCACTTCTCACTTCCTTCCTACGTGCAAAATCAACTAGGTAGCAGCTTTTAAAAACAGCTTTCGTAAAAATCTGTTTTATTCTCTAACTACAATTTTAAAATTACAATCATATCCTTTTATCTATCTTATTTTTATTTCACATTTATTTCATCTTATATCAAGAAAATTTTGAAGTATTCAATTTTTCATAACGATTGTTTTTCCTAAAGTTTTATCAAATAATTTAGATTAAACAAAACAACTTACAATAAATTATATAAATTTTTAAACAATTAATTTATAATAAAATAGATGTTAAATATGAGTAATTGAAATAATATGTCTACTTTGGTCATTATAGTTCAATCTCAACAATTTTGTATTATTTTGTCAAACACTATAATCTACTTTTTCAGGTTTAAAATTTAAATTTACCAAACACTAATTTACTTCATGTTACAGCTGATTTTTTAAAAAGCAAAGTTGCCAGAACTTATTTTAAAAGCTACAGCAATCCCAAACTAAGCCTAAATCATGCAAGTTATGACTCTTGAAGCCGATTTTGCTGGCTTTCTTCAAATTAACGAATTTGCAAAAAGGAAAAAACAAAAAGGAGTCCATTTTAATTTAAGAATCACAACTAAGGGTCCGTTTGGAATACATTCTAATTTAAATGTTTTTCAAGAATGCATTTTTTAAAAAACATTTTGTATAAAAATGTTTAGAATTTAAACACTCATATGTTTGGTTGCATTTCCACATATGTGTTTTTATACCTAAGTTATTGTATACTAAATACTCTTTTTAAAAAAAGTTGGTTTCAAGTGTTTCTCTCAAAATGATTTATTTATCAATCTCATTTTCTAATAAGTCATTTTTAGTGGTTGCCAAACACTAGAAGTTTTTTCAAAATAATTTTTTTTCAAAATTAAACACTTAAAAATTAAACCAAACACACCCTAATTTTGAAACTAATTGATTTTAAATGAGGAAAAGGACTCACATTTCATCAAAGTTATCAAAATCACATGTTGGACTTTTTCAACTACATGCTACGTGTCCAATTTAAAATAAATTATTGGCCAAATTATAAATTCAATGTACGTACATAAACTTATAGTATAGATTCTAATAAATCTATGTCGTTATTAACACAATTTCTTAAATAAAAACGAGCAAGCCAAAAATTTGATAGAACACACAAACTAAATATATTTTAGACCGAATTTTTTTTTTTTCACCTTTCTTCTTCTCTTATTCATCTCCTTATTCGAGAAATTACAGATAGTTCTTTTCAAAAGAAAAATGTGCATCATTTCAATAGTAATTAATATCTCGACACTCGAATAGATGACGGTCGTCTAAACCAATCCAACTACCTTCGAATAGATAAGGGACGGTCTAAATCAACCCAACTACCTACACAATGGACCATCTCAAATTGCTTCTTCAGCTCACTATCAAACAAGGAGAGAAAGTGAACATTCAGATTGAAGTTTTGTCCTTGTGAGTTGTGACCCAACAGTCTTGTCAATTTTATGGCCTAAACCCTATTGTTTTTTTCTCTCTCTACATTGTTTTTCTTTTGTCCTCTTTAGAGGAACAAATGAAAAAATCGAAAAAAAAAAAAAAAAAAGAAATATATTGCCACATAAGCAATATTAAAAAGTAAACATATTTATTTTCAATTGTCACGTCATTGTAACCATTATTTTAAGTCTACGAGGTCGTATCTATTCTTTTTAGTCCATTCTCAATGTTATCCTTAATGTATTAAACACTCTCGATCTGGTCTCGAAATTTTTTTTTAACAAAAGTTAATTAATCAGTGAATTATCGTTGTATTCGTATATTTAGACATGTGAGCATGCAATTCATATAGTGCTTGACACATGAAACTCAACCAACTCATTAACAAAATTCGGTTCATTGATTAAAAAAATTCATTTTTTTTTCAAATGACATGTCGAGTGTTATGTCCACTAGCTCCCGTTCTGTGGCGTGGTGGTAGGACCGATAGGGGATTGACTCCGAGTGTAGATAGAGTCAAATCTGTAGGGATCTCTATGTATATATGTTGATAAAACAATAATTTAATCACAAATTAGTTTTATGTTAACAAATCTTAATCATTTTTGTAGGTGAGAACCTAATTGAAAATTGTTAATACATTGAAAATCAAATAGAGAATCTAAAAGAGTTTAAAGGAAAGATTGAGAAAAACTTAAAAGGTTAGGAACCATGGGTTATCATAATTCATAGCTGAGGAATCAATTTGTTAGGTATGATTTTAGGTTTGAGAATACTAAATTTTACACAATACAAAAAGAAAAATAAAAACAAATTAGAAATAAAGGAGGAAAGAGAAAAAGAAAAAAAAAGGGTTAAAAATCACTTTTGGTCCCTGAACTTTTATGAAAGTAACAATTTAGTGCCTGAACTTTGATTTGTTATAAATTTGAAAGTATAGAGACTAAATTGTTACTTACTAAAGTTTAGGGACTAAATTGTTACAAAATTGAAAGTACAAGGACTAAATCGTTACAAATCAAAGTTCAATGACTAAATTGTTACTTTCATGAAAGTCTAGAGACCAAAAGTGATTTGTAACCCAAAAAAAAAATACAATTGAGATTTATATTATATTATTATTTTCCTTATTACACAAACAATCCAAATTGTGCCTCACTTTTAAATTACTCAAAAAGAGAAAATTCCCTCACTATAATACTCTAAATCTACCTCACCAAGAACCTTTATAATAGGACTGACAAACCCATTCTCAAATTTGCTTAAAATAGTTTACTTATACAAGTTAAAGTGAGCATAACTCAACGATAGTTAACACGTATCATCGATCAAGAGGTCAGAGGTTCGAATCCCCCAACCTCAAATATCGTTGAACTAAAAAAAATGTTTACTTATAAAGGGAAATACAAGCCACAAAATATCCCCGTAGGAAAAATGGCTAGTATTATAGTAATGCATACTCCTCCAATTCAACATTTGACACGTCATTAGGTGATATATTTTTGGGTAAAATACCTTTTTGGTCCCTCATGTTTCGGGTTCGTTTCCAATAGGTCCCTAGGTTTCAAAATCGGACAATCAAGTCCCTACTGTTTAGGAAATACTTCTATTGAGTCCCTCCACCGTTAATTTTTTTAACGGTGCTGACGTGGCAATAACGGTGCTGACGTGTCAGTTAAAAAATAATAAAATAATAGTTTTTTAATTAAATTTAAATAATAAATAAAATAATAATTTAAATTTTAAAATTAAATTAAAAAAAAAAAAAAGAAATCACTCTCTCTCCTCCTTCTCCCCCACTCGAAACCCTCGTCTCTCCTTCACCTTCTCTTTCCTCTTTCTCCCCCACCCGAAACCCTCCTCCAGCGCCGCCTTCGTGAACCAGCCGCCAGACCCCCCATTCTCTCGTTCTTCATCTCAGCAGCAACTCCCTCACTCTCTCGGTTTCTTCTTCCCGTCGGTAGCCCAGCCCACCGCATCGCCGTCGTTGTAGTTGCAGCCCTAGCCCGAGCCACACCGCCGCTCTCTCTCTCCCTCGTTCGTCTTCTCTGTTGGCAGCCAGAGGCTCGTGGAACTCGTCTCTCGAGCGCCGACGTCGTCTCCCGCAGCACCGCTTCTTCGCACGCATGAAGACTCCTCTCTCCGGCATAGCATCCACGCTTCCCTCCCTTCGCCTTCGTCTTCCCCCTCTTTCGCGTTCTTCTTCGCCTTCTTGGGTTTTATTTCGTTTGATTTGCTGGTGCACAGTGGAGATTGAGATTCCAAAAATCGATTTCGTTTAAATTTCATTTGTTTTTTCTTTTTTGCTGCTCTGTGAGTGTTTGTTGAGGAAGAAAAGAAGATTTGTATTTTGGGGATGGGGGAAGGGGAGAGAAGAGGAAGGAGGGGGGAGATGTAAATGGTGCTGAGATGATGAAGGGGTGGTGACGGTGTTGGAGGGCGGTGACGGTGAAGAGGAGGGAAAGGGAGAAGAAGAGAAAAAAAGAAGGGGGCGGTGACGGTGTTGGAGGACGACGGCGGTCATGGCTGCCAAGAAGATGAAGGAAAGAGAGAGAAGAGGAGGGAGAGGGAGAAGAACGGGGGAATCGGGGAGAGAGAAGAGAAAATTTTCTTTTTTTTTTTTAATTTTTAATTTATTATTATATTATTTATTTTTAATTAAAAATTAATATTTTATTTTTTTTAATTGCCACGTCAGCACCGTTAAAAAAATTAACGGTGGAGGGACTCAATAGAAGTATTTCCTAAACAGTAGGGACTTGATTGTCCGATTTTGAAACCTAGGGACCTATTAGAAACGAATCCGAAACATGAGGGACCAAAAAGGTATTTTACCCTATATTTTTTTAATTTTGTGAGCCTACATGACACTATTGAAACTCTTGGATTTAATTATATGTTGGTATTGATATAATTAAATTACCATAACACCCATCGGGTTAAGCTTTTGAGTTGATCATTAGTGATTTAACCATAGTATTAAAGCTAGAGATCCTGTGTTCAAATCCAATGACATTTCCTTTCCAACGAATACTAATCACCACTTGTTGGACCTTAAATTTTTGGATTGATCGTTGATTTAACATTATGGGTTCAGTTGAACTTAGACTTATTTTACAAAAGTGTAATTAAATTACCATAACTCATCGACTTAAGCTTTTGAGTTGATCATTAGTGATTAAACCAAAGTATTAAAGTTGGAGATTCTGTGTTCGAATCCTAATATCATTTCATTCCCACTGAATATTAATTACCACTTGTTGGACCTTAAATTTTTGGGTTGATCGGTGATTTAACATTATGAGTTCAATCGAACTTAGACTTATTTTACAAAAGTGTAATTAACTCAATCGGGACCATGACGGATCCAAAAGTACAAAGAGAAAACTAGCTAGGGTCAATGTATCTACAATTTTTTTTTTTTTTTTAAGAAATGGGCAGAAAGCTCACAACTTTGGCAAATGGGCAATAAATGAAGCAAAATAAAAACTTAGTTATAGTTTTGGTAGCTCTCATTTAACTCACCCACTTGCTTCTCAATTAAACCAAATCAAAAAAAGTGAGGCAAAACAGAAAGGCAATGAAGACAATGGCTGTTTTTGTATGAAATGAAAATGGCCTGTAACTGCAGAATGTACTGTCATTGCCTTGTGTGCTGGGTTGTTTTTTCATTTTAATGTAGTTTTTCCTTTAAGGTTGCACAGTAAAGAAGTTGGATTATGAGTTCCCACATTTTAATTTTAATCAACTTGCCTTCAAGATAAGGTTAGGGAGTTTGTTTCACAAATGGTGCAAGAGTGCAATGAACTTGATTGGTTGGCCATTTAATTGGGACCTCCATAAAATTTAATCTTCTAAAGTTTAATTTCATTGAATTTGGTTTGGTTTATAATGAGTATTCCTCACTTTAGGGTTGGGTTTTGTTGAGTTTTGCATTATGGATTATGACTGGAAAGTATCGTAAAAGTGAAGTCGTTTTTATTTTGATACCGTCAAGATGTTTGCCTTGATTTTGATTTGTATAGTCGAATTGATTCCATTTCATTTTTGTTAGACGGTTATGGCCGATACTTCAAACCTAATTGGTTTTTCTTTCTTGACAACTCTCTCCAACGAATGAATTTGCTTCCACAACTTCAACAATATGTTTCGTAGTTGCATTCGAACATTTTGGTGCTATTGTTAGGACATGGCTAGGTTTGATATTTCCATTGTATAAGTTCACCTTCTTGGTCGAGAAATAAGAACAATGTTTGGTATAATTCATTTGGCACTACAAAAACATCGTCGAATTGGAAGAATCTAATGACCTCTATAACGTGTTATATCGCATTCTTTGAGTTCATAATAATTTGACAGTTAGGAAAGAAATTGTAGATATTACGTATATTCTTTATCAAGTACTTTGAAAAAGAATGCTAGACATTTATTAACCACAAAAAGTTGATATATCTTGACGGTGGAAAATTATTTTGTGATAAATATGAAATAAAAAAGCAAGCTTTATTGGTAACAAAAATATATTATGAGTAAGAATCTTTATTGAATATTCAGTATATTTATTACAATAATTGATTCACAATCATGCAAATCGAATAATGGATTTCAATAAGAGAGCAATGGACCTTCTCATATTTAACTGTCTTTGGATTACAGAAAAATATTGAGTTACATCCTTCTCATCATCATCTCATGATCTGATCGTTTTTCTTGGGGCTTAGTAGGAAATTTTTAAGTATAAGTTTGTTATTTGATTAATTAAGACTCCGTTTCATAGGTCCTGTTTGATAACCATTTGGTATTTGAAAATTAAGCTTATAAAACTCTACTTCTACCTACAAGTTTCTTTGTTTTTCTAATACCCATCTTTCCATGTTTTTAAAAACCAAGCCAATTTTTGAAAACTAAAAAAAGCAGTTTTCAAAAACTTGTTTTTGTTTTTGAAATTTGACTAGGAATTCAAATGTGTCTTTGACAAAGATGAAAACCATAGTAGGAAAATTGGGAGAAAACAAACATAATTTTCAAAAACCAAAAACCAAATAGTTATCAAACGGGATCATAATGATTTGGATTTTGGTTTTTGAAAACAAAGTTCACTACGTCCAATGAATTTCTTTGGTTTGTTATCTACTTCTTCCCTTATTTTGAAAAACCAAGTCGAGTTTTGAAAACTAAAAAAAAAAAATAGTTTTCAAAAACTTGCTTTTGTTTTTTAAATTTGAATGTGTCATTGACAAAGATGAAAACCATGGTAAGAAAATTGAGAAAAAACAAACTTAATTTTCAAAAACCAAAAACTAAGGCCTCACTTGATAACCATTTGATTTTTGAAAAATTATGCTTGTTTCCTCCCAATTTCCTTGCAATGGTTTTTATTTTTATTAAGGACACATTTGAATTCCTAGCCAAATTCTAAAAACAAAAACAAGTTTTTTAAAACTATTTTTTTTTAGTTTTCAAATTTTGACTTGGTTTTTGAAAACAAGGGAAGGACATAGATAACAAAATGAAGAAACTTGTAGATAAAAGTAGTGTTTATAGGCTTAATTTTCAAAAACTAAAAATTAAAAACGAAATGGTTATCAAATGAGACCTAAATGATTATCAAACAGGGCCTAATTTATTTGTCTTTGTCTCAACTCCACATATAACATAAGTCTATGGAGCAAGCATTTTTTGCCCTAATAATTGTGATGTAACAAAAGGAAACATTACAATGTATTAAAGTCTCAAAATAGAATCTAAATGTGAGTCATTTGAGGACATCTAATTAGCAAAAACTAGTTTAATTAAGGTCTTGTTTGATAATCATTTGATTTTTTGTTTTTGAAAATTAAACTTACAAACACTATTCCCACTTATAAATTTCTTTGTTTTTTCATCTACCTTCTTTCCATGTTTTCATAAACCACAAGCCAAATTTTGAAAACTAAAAAGAAAAAAATAGTTTTCAAAAACATTTTTTGTTTTTGAAATTTGACTAGGAATTCAAATGTGTTCTTAACAAAGATGAAAACTATATTAAGGAAATTGAGAGAAAACAAGCATAATTTTCAAAAACCAAATGGTTATCAAACAAACCCTAAAATATCTATTTTAATTTTGGATCTCCGCCCTTTTTTTTTTTTTTTTTTTTTTTTTTTTTTTTTTTTTTTTTTTTTTTTTTTGAGAAACACCCCCTTTACTATTATTATTTTTTTAAAAGGACCCGCTTTATTACCTTTGTTTAAAAAGGAAAATGGAAAAAGATTAATGGGAGGCTCTAAAGATTGCTTTATAAGGTTATTTTATTATATTTAAAAATGCTCTATTCCTTATGAGATTTGTTTTTTCATTTTTTAAGATCGACATATAGAAGTGAAGATTTGAATCTATGACATTTTTGGTCAAGGATATATGTTTTAACTAGTTAAACTATGTTCAAATTGACTTTATTTATGATCTTTAAAAAACGCTACTCGTATAAACAAACCCAAACTCTCCATTCTTACAGCTTAAATAAATAAATAAAACAGTATTCTCATTTATTGGTATGTATACATATCACTCTCATCTATATACTTAGCTCAACAAAACAAATGTAACCTTAAAATGTTACTTTTATCAAATTACTTCGATTAGCTGACTTTTTCTTGAGAAATTTTTGGCTAAATTTGAACATTCTAGTATGGTAACTAAACAACATTTGTTTTTAGTACAACAAATATGGTGATATGGAAATTTGAACTTCTGATTTCAAAGAAAAAAAGTACATGACAATTACTGTCAAACTATGCTCATGTTGACGTTATATCTAAACAACGTTATCTTTTATGTTGATTTTTATTGTATGCACGTGCTCGTTGTTTACTTTGGTTGGATTTTAACATTTTGGAATTGAATTGGATACCCTTTTAGTTTTAGTAATATAGTTGGGTTTTGGGATCTATGTGGTTGGATCTTGGGCATTTGAAATTTAATTCACTGATTAATTTTTAGACAGTTTTCTAACTTAATTTTTTAGAGTATTAATTTCATCTCTTAATCTTCATTAAAATGATAAGATTGAAATTGACTAATTCAACTAAATATAGGGATAAGAAAAAGAGGATTTTTTTTTTCCTTATAAAAAAACAGAAAAATGATAGACAATGATCAATAAGAATCAAAATTAATTATTTACCTCCCCAGTTTCAACCTTCCAATCTGTTTGGCAGATAAAAACATTTGACTAAGCAGACTCATCTTTCTTTACAGCAGCAGCATCCACCACAGACTTGAGCCATCTTGATAAATTTATCAAGAATGGAGTATACACAAAATAACAAGTGATTGTCCAGCTGATTATCCCCTGTATTACACACAAGCAAACTTTAAAAAATTTCCAGGAAAGAACGGATCTGTGTTTTTCATCACTTACCTCACCAAAGATCTTGACGTTCGCTTGTGGATAATACCAGAGAAGGAAGAACCTGCATAAGCATTAGATCAAGGAGTAGCATTTGGTTAGAGAAAACAGGATCGAAGTTGAAATTTAGTTTCCAGATCCAATGTCACTTAAACATTTAAAGTGATTTTCTTTAAACGGACTTGAGTAAACTATCGTTGGCTTCTATGGTAAAATCGGTTGGGGCTCGGAGGTGCGGTAGTTCATCAGTTTAGTCAGAAAAGATTGGATGTTCTTTTATTAAAGTGAGGAGAAGTTTCAATCTTTTGAACTAACTTTGAGTTGCCAAGAAGATAACATCATGTCCAATTAAGTTTTCCTTTTGATTTAAGAAGAAATGTAACTAATTCTTTCTAACTAATATGAAATCTTTATTTTTTTTAATACTAGGGCTTCTCTCCTTGTATTATGCTCCTGATCCACCTGACTAATCTTTTGGAGAGACTTTGTTCATCCTAAGGCTAACTTCGGAACATGATAAGCGTATCAAAGTACGACAAAATCCCACCTTAGACACTATTCTCATTCTCATCCCAAAGCTCTTATAACGTCTTGACCCTCATATTTTTCTCTATAACAATTTAGTCCAGGTACTTTCACAAATAGTATCACAAATATAACAATTAAGTTCTCGACATTCAAATTTTCATTAAAAAATATCATCAAGTAGCAACTTACATATTTGAAGTCGGGCCAAGTGGATAAAAAAGATAAACCTCCCTATAATTCAAACTCAAATGTAGTCCAACTATAAACCTCCCTATAATACAAACCCAAGGTATATACCCATTCATATATGTTACTAACAACTAAGGCCCCGTTTGATAACCATTTTGTTTTTTGTCTTGTGTTCTTTAAACTTAAGCTTATAAACACTACTTCCACATATAATTTTCTTGGTTTATTACTTACTTTCTAATAATTTTTAAAAAACCAAACCAAAATTTGAAAACTAAAAAAAGTAGTTAGTAAAACTTTGATTTTGTTTTTGAAATTTGGCTTAGAATTCAAATGTACTTTTAAGGAAGGTGAAAGGCTTATCAGAAAATTGTGAAGAAACAAGCATAATTTCCAAAAACAAAATGGGTTATCAAATGGGACCTAAACTTCTCACATTAGAGAATTAACCTTTGCATTTCTAAATATATAGGAACTAAAGCATCACACAGAAATGCACAAGAACCAAACTATTACAAAAGCAAAGTACAAGAACTAAAACTACATCTAAAACCAACAAATATCATATAAGATATAACTACAAGCAGATGAATTGAATAGGGGGAGTTCACATACTTCATAATGGGAATCTCAGCCAGAGGGCAGACAAGGCCAACAACACAAGCCAGTGAGAAACCAAGCAAAGAACTATCAAGCAATGCCCATATTAACTCAGCCCCAGCAAACAATGCATAGGCCTCAATGTTGGCAGCCACTCCAGCTTTGTACATTTCAGCACTCAATTCAATAAACAAAGCCAATGCTCTGATCAAAAAGTAACAAACAAACAACACATATGAATGAAACAATGAAACAGCCAATGCATTTTCCAAGTTTTTCCTAAGAAATCCAATGAAAAAAAAACACTCACATTAAGGATGCTACTGTCCTGCCCAAACTCCCCTCTGTTCTTTTTGGCGAAAACTTCTCATCTACGTAGAGTTGAATCAACCCAACAGTACAGTAAAACAATCCCAACAAGAAAGGAACCTAGCAGCATTCAGATTCAAAATCGCTAGTAAAATCATCAGTTGCCCTAAAATTCAACAGAAATTTCGCGAATCATAGAGTTCTACAATCGCGATTCGAAAATCTTACCCAGATGTTAGTGTGGAGTGGGCCGATGTCGATCGATCCTGTTCGGTACACGACGAGATTCACCCGCGAATGGAGTCCGTCGAGAAGAGGGCCTAAGAGAAAGCCGGAGCCGAAGAGGGCGACGGAAATGGAGGGCCAAGTGGTTCTGAGACTGAGGCTTGTTCTGCTCTTCCTGTTGCTTCCATGGCTGCAATGGGGTTTCAGCAGAGGATTTTTGGAGTTCGAATGGAGATGGAATTGGGAAAATTGGAGAGAGTGGGAGAAGCCCAATGCATTGATTGATTGCATTTTGGAGTTCGTTGAGGATCCGAACAGATGAAATTTTGAAAATTGTTTCGTTGCAATCCACAAGAATTCATTTTGGCGAATTGGAGGGCTGTAAATTGAAGGATTGTTGAGCCCAAATGTGTATGGAAATGGAGAGATTCGAACCTCTGAACTCTTGGCCAGATTCAAGGATGAAGTTCATATTTAGAAGTGATTTTAAAATAACTAAGATCACTTTTTCACGTTCGAAATCACCCAAAACATATTTGGTTGCCAAGGAAACCGGTAGGATATTAAATCCTAAGTAGGTGGATTACATCAACATTTAGAGGTGGGGGGATTTGAACCTCTAACCTCATGGTCGATGGTACATGTCAATTACCGCTGAGCTAAGCTCTCTCAATCTTTAGTAATGCATGAACATCATATATCATTCTCAATCTTTAATCATGCATGAACATTGTTATAGGTGATTTTGGACCACTTTGATGCACAAGGAGCAGACGAGGACAACCGGGTAGAAATGGGACCAGGAAACCGACCCAGAGGAAGACCAGACCAAAGGGTCGGGCCAGTCGGCCTCGGCCCAAGGCCGAGGCCGACCATTCGGCCCGCTTGCCCTGGACGAAATCGTTCTCCTCCGCCCGGACCCTACTGCCTCTGGCCGCCCCGGCTCCGCTTGGTTCGACCCAAAACAGCTCTGAATTCCTAAAAACCCTAACGAAAGACACAGGTATAAATGAGGCCTCCTACACCCAAAAAAGGAGTTCGAAATCTATTTCCAGAAAGTCTCTTGACTGTTGATTCTGACTTAGGCATCAGAGTGCAGGTGGCCTACACGACACCGGTGTGTAGCGGTTCTTACTGGTCTTGCAGGTCACGTCTTCCTCGTCCTCAACAAATTCACTGCTAGTGTTACGTGAAGGTCAGGTGAGTTGTTTGGCCAGATTTTGGCATCAACAAACATCATATATATATATAATCTAATATAATAAACTTTCCTTTCAAGTTTCAACAAATATTTTTGAGTTAAATATTGATTTGTTCCCTAATTAACTGCAAAATACATCATTCAAATTTCAACACATCACCATTACCATTAACTAATTATCTTTACCTAGCTAATGTCAATTTTTTTTTTATTAAAAAAAAATCATTTTATTTGATCCACTTGCCCTAATTCACCATCATACTTCATCATTAATATTAATCATAGTCCTTTTTTTTTTAAAAAAAAAAAAAAACATTATTAATCCAATGATAAACTTCAAAACCATAATTTTAATTAGGTAGGTGTTACATCTAGTTAAGAAATGGAAGTGTTTCCATCAACATTGCTATTGAATATACCATATAATGAATATTATTTGTTAAAAAAAGTATTGACATCTATATTAAATTTGAGAGATAATGATAAAATTACATCTCTATGATTTATCTATCTTGCAAAATTATACCTCCATAGAAATTGAACAAGTACTATTACCTTAAATTTAGTTTCATCACCCTCCCTATTTATAGGGAAAATTAATGGGCCACCAAATACATGGAAGATCATGCAACCTAATAGCGGTAGATTATACTTCAAGGTTCATGGCATAGGCTAAGGTATTGGTAGACTCTCCTTCACGAGCAAATTATTTAATAAGGCCGCCACAATAAAGCTGACAATTTTGCACTGTTTGATGTATGAGAGAGAAATTATAAAAATACCTCGATTTTGTATCTCGTGGTTATTAGGGACAAACATATTTTAAAATTTACATCCAATATAGTTTTAATTTACAATTTGGAGTCGTTTCAGTTTTCCTAGTTTATAATAACTTTTCCGTTCTTGAAATGCCACGTGTTGTGAGGCTCACAAACACTCTCAAAATCTATGAGATCATATATTCATTTTCTATAAAATGATGATGTAAGCCTAATTTTATTTTCAAGCTTAATGTCTCCCAAAAGTTAATTAAATCAAATAAAGAGGAAAAGGATAGAAAAGCAATACATATTTTATATAAGTTTATGAAAACTTAAATTATTATAAAATTTGAAGATCATAATCAAATTATAGCAGGTAAAACAGTCCAATCAGTGTGACAGGGTCTGAAGTAGAGGAACAATAGAGACTTTTTTTTTTTTTTTTTTTTTTTTTTTTTTTTTTTTTTTTTTTTAAATAAGAACAATAGAGAACCCACATCAATTTGTGAGGAAATTTTGATTGGGTAATCCCCTTTTCAAAATATATAAATAATTATTTTTTAAAAAATCATTATAAATATGATATTTTAAAAAATAGTTATAAGTGTATCTTTTTTTAAATAAATGCATGTTCATTTGATTGATTTAATAATAGTAATAAAAAAATGATTGAGCTAAATCATGACTGAGATAAACATAGTAATAGTTATCTTATTATTTTAGTAATGCTATATTTGCAATAGGTCATTTTTAAGGTGAAAGGCAACTGGTTAAGATATGTATCTTTGGCCAAAAGATTAGAAATTCAATACTCTATATTTACATGTCGTTGAACTCATAAAAAATCCATTTTGTGGATATGTTTTGAGAATGATGTCTATTTGGTTCCTAAATTTTAAAAGTTTGAAATATGTCTTTCGAATTTTGATTACGATATCCATGATTAATTCTAGGTTAAATAACAAATTTAGTCTCTAAACTTTTAAGGTTGAGTCAATCTGGTCCCAAAACTTTAAAAGGTGTCTAATAGGTTCCTAGCATGTTCAAGAATTTTAGGCTCCGTTTGATAACCATTTGGTTTTTGAAAATTAAGCCTACAAACACTACTTTTACTCATAAGTTTCTTTGTTTTGTTATCTGCATCTTTCCCTTGTTTTCAAAAACCAAGTCAAATTTTGAAAACTAAAAAAAGTAGTTTTCAAAAACTTGTTTTTGTTTTTAGAATTTAACTGAGAATTCAAATGCATCCTTAACAAACATGAAAACCATTGTAAAGAAATTGGGAGGAAACAAACATAATTTTCAAAAACCAAATGGTTATCAAACGGGATCTTAAAAATTAACCAATCTATTAGATATAAAATTAAATTTTATGCTTATTAGGACTATAAACTTTCAATTTTGTATTTTGTAGGTCTGTAATTTTATAAAAATGTCGAATAGGTCAATTATTTATTATACACGAAATTAAAAGTTATGATTTTTATTGGATAATTTTTAAACTCCAGGAACCAATTAAACATCAAATTTACAGTTGGATGGCCTATTTTACACTTTTTAAAATTTAGGGACTAAAATTGTAAGTCGTAACTCAACCTTAATACTAATCAATAATGATCTCGGATGATGTGGCTATAAATCACACAATAAATTAGGTAACCTAAATAAAATAAAAATAGACAAAAAAAATTGATTTAAAATTTAATCCCATTAAATTTATTTGTCTCACCTCTATTTCATCCCAATTACCTTACTTCTTTATGTTGTATGATGGCCAAATTATTATTTATCAGTCAAATCAATATGTCATATTAACATTTAAATTATAAGGTCAACATTTTGTTAGAAATACAACTAAAAAAAACATTTTGTTAGAAATAAAATAAAAATTTAAATACCAAGGAGCTTTTTAAAAATTTATAGGCAAAATGGACAATCATTAAAATTGTCATACTAAAGTTGTAATTTACTAAGGGAAAAAAGGTTTAAATGCTTCCTATACATATATATAGATTTATATATAGATATTAATTAATTATAAAAATAAAATGATTGAACTAAAAAAAATAATTAATTAATAATAAACTATCTAAAAATAATAATTGATAATTAAAAATAAAAAAAATAATTTAAATGAAAGGTACTGGTGCGGCACATTTTTGTAGGAGACTGATTTTCGATGTGTCGATCTGCTACAGTTTTATTAGTCATCAGACTAGTAACTGTCGAATAGTCAATCAGTTGTCGTTCAAAAGCAGCCATTTGTCCCACATCGACCAGTTTGGATAATATTTTACCGTTTAAATAAGATCGGGAAACACATATAATCGTCCCTTCGGGGACATCCGATAAAATTGGAACGATACAGAGAAGATTAGCATGGCCCCTGCGCAAGGATGACACGCACAAATCGAGAAATGGTCCAAATTTTTTTTCCCACCTTTGCCCCTCCATCCTACTCTATATTTACGAATATATCCCTTTCTAATACTGTCCTCCGACTTCTGCTTTTACAATTACACCCCTCTTCAGTTCTGCATTCAGAAGTTCGACCGAGTTGAAACAAAAGGACAGAAAGGTAAAACGTTGCTTCACATCTTTATTTTTCTTCATATTCTATTTACAAATTTTCTTCGCATCTTTTTTTTTTTTTTTTTTGAAAAAAATCATTTTTAACTATAAATTTAGTAAATTGTATCAATTTTAACTTTCAACTTCATCATATTAAACTCTAAACTTAGCAGATTGTATCAATTTTAACCTCAAATTTGCATCAGTGTTGCAATATGACCTTGATTAATTTTTCATTTGAATCACCATTAAATACATGTGATTGAAAATTTCCTCATTTTTTTAAAATCCACATTGTAACTAAGTTACGTTGGTTTTTTGTAAGAAATTTGTTGGAAAAAACTATTTATTTTAAGAAATCAAACACTTCAAAGTGATTCTTATCATTGTTATTTAATTTGAAAAACAAAATCACAAAGTTATTAACAACAAGAACAATCAAGTAAATATGAAGAAAAAAATATGAAATTGTTTTCCTTTGGTTTTCTACACTTGCATGTTCTAATTAGCAAAAAAAAAAAAATCATCAAAACATTTGTAGAAAAAAAAACTAAAAAATTGCTTTGATTTCATAATTTTTTACAACAATTAAAAAAAAAAAACCTTCACAAAGTCCTCAACAACAAGAAAAAATCATCTAAATAAAAAGAAAAAACTCCAAATTTGTTTTCTTATCATCCCACGAGTGCAGGTTCTTTTGAGCAACTAAAAAAAACAACAAAACCCACAAACACAAGTTGTCAAAAAAAAAAAAAAATCACAATAAGAATAAAATGAGAGGAAACTTGTGTACAACTTCTCAAGAGCAAAAGTTTATTCAAATAAAAAATTCCTCCAATAAATTACTTATAAGAAATCAACTCATAAGCAATGTGAATTAAAAAAGAAAAAATGAGGAAATATTTAATTATGTGTTTTAACCTTAGTTCAAAAAGAGAAAGTAATTGAAGGGTTACATTGTAACATTTATGCAAGTTTAGATTTAAAATTGATATAATCTACTAAATTTGAGGTTCAATTTGAAGAAATTAAAAGTTTAGGGTTAAGATTGATACAACTTACTAAGTTTGAGGTTCAATTTGATAAAACTGAAAGTTGAGGGTTAAAAATGATTTTTTTCCCTTTTCTTTTCGAATAAAAAAAAGTCTAATTGTAACCGAAGGGAATATGTAATAAATTGATCTACTCTATAGGTTGAATATGTAATAAATTGATTTACTCTATAGGTTGATCTACTCTATAACTTGATCATAAGGTTAGAGGTTTGAATCTCCCCACCCCCAAATGTTGATGTACTCAAAAAAAGAAAAAAAAAATTATTCCGTTTTCTTCTTTTAAACTTGAACCAGAAAGGGGAGAATTAAATCCTCAACTTTTGGAAGAAAAGAAATATCTAACCAATTGAACCATGATTATATCAATACTAAATAAACGTTTTAGTCCTTAACATTTAAATGTTTTTCAATTTAGTTATCATTTAAAAAGTTTCTAAGGTCTCATTTGATAACCATTTCGTTTTTGGTTTTTGGTTTTTGAAAATTGTGCTTGTTTTTCTCTCAATCTTCTTGCAATGGTTTTTATTTTTGTTAAGGAGACATTTGAGTTCCTAGTCGAATTCAAAAAACAAAAACAAAATTTTGAAAACTACTTTTTTTTTTTTTTTTTTTTTTTTTTTTTTTTTTTTTTTTTCTCTTCAAAATTTGGCTTGGTTGTTGAAAACATGAGAAATGAGATAGATAAAAAAAACAAAGAAGCTTGTGGGTAAAAATAGTGTCTATAGGTTTAATTTTAAAAAACCAAAAACCAAAAACGAAATTGTTATCAAACATGGCCTAAGTTACTTGTTTTTCATTATTAGTAGGTTAGATTAATCAATATATCATGTTAATACTTTCAATTTTAGGTCTATTAGGTTCGTAAATTTTAAAAAATGTTGAATAAGTCAAATGACTTATTAGATACACCATTAAAATTTATTAAATACAAATATAAAAAACTTATTAAACACCTTTTTCACTAGATTTATAATAGTATTAACAACAATTACTTATTAAAATTAAAAGTCAAAAGTTTAACAACTTTAATTAAAATTAATAATTTTTCAAAAAAAAAATTAAAATTAATAAAAGTTGAAAGGTTATCCCAACAATAAAATTCAGGAGAATAAATTTATAAAACTTTTGTAATTGAGAAAAGGTTAGTGGTCACTTTAAATAAATATGTTTTCTTTAGAAAAATCACAATATTAAAAAATTTATAATGAATAATAAACAGAGAATGAAAATGAAAGTACTGTCAGCGCATTTTCCCAGGAGCCTCAATTTCGACGTGTCGATACAGACTGCAGCCTTATCTAGTACCTGTCGGCTTGTCAATCAGCTGTCGTTCAAGAGAAGCTATTTGTCCCACATCGGTCATATTTGATTATGTTTCACCTTTTAAATAAGCAAGGGTAACACAACCAAGCGTCCCTTCAGGGACATCTGATAAAATTGGAACGATACAGAGAAGATTAGCATGGCCCCTGCGCAAGGATGACACGCACAAATCGAGAATTGGTCCAAATCTTTTTATCCACCTTTGCCCCTTCATCCAACCGTATATTTACGAATATATCCCTTCCTGTTCACTGTTTGGCGACTTTTTTTTGACAATTATACCCCTGTAAATTTCTTATTCACAAGTTCAGCCGGCCTGAAATGAAAGGACAGAAAGGTAAAAGGATTTCGCATAGTTTGTTTACGAATATAGCCCTTTCGAGTTGCCTTTCCTGCGAAAATCTGACGAGAACAACAAGGAGAAAATAGTAAAAAGGCTTCCAATTTATTATTTTAGCTACACAATTGATTGATTTATATATAAAACACAATATGATGATGATGATGATAAAAATTTAAAAAAAAACAAAAAAAAAACTAAGGATCCATGTTTTGAATTTGAGTTGATTAAGCATGGAACAAAATATAATTAAATGGATCAAATAGAAATGTGCATTTTTTCACTTGCTTTTGTGGAAATTTGAAATCAACGAAACATAAAGTTGTTTGAGGGAAATGAAGAAGTACAATCAAGACCCAATTTAATAAACTCATAAGTTCATTGACGAGATAGATGCTCATGTGAATAGGAAACATCGTAATTGAATTAACTTTTTTTACTGGTTGTAATGGATCTTTCTCTTAATAGTGATTGATGGATGTCTTTTGATGATTGATATTTTAAAATAAGTTTGGATGTCTCGCTATCTCTGGACATTGTGGGATTTGGTGTAATCATCATTAACTCTATCGACAAAACCATTTTAGAGGTTTAACATCTTCAAAAGTTGTTTGGAGCCACGGAGCTTGTTGAGGTCATTGTTTTGTGAGGGATTTTCTTTTTTGCTCATAGAAATTGCAACACAATCCCCCATAATTTGACTAACCATAGGAGGAAAACCAACTCTATTGATGTTTGAGTTGCCAATAACGGATATATTCTATAGTTAAAGAGGCCAATAATTTGAATTGAGAAATAGTATAGTATTATATTTTTCAAAATATTTTGAGTCTATTGAAGTTTTATTAAATTAATTTTCTACAAATACAGTGGTCTCATGGCTTTTTTTGTTTTTTTCAAATCATACGTTTGTATTTAAAAATGGTTTATATATTTTTGGTGACATGCGAAATAAGGAATTATATTGTCAAGTATAATTTAACATTTTTTTTTGACAATATGTGAGGTGGGGGATTTGAACCACAAATCACGTGGTCATCAGTACAACTTTATGCCGGTTGAACTATGCTTTTGTTGGCGTATAATTTAACATTTTTAACTTAAACAAAAAAAAAAAAAAACATTGCTCATTTGTATACATGTGAGATGTGTCACATGCGTGTATCAATATATTCTTAGAACTAGCAAAGAGTAACATGGTTTACAATTTCATGAAGGACAATACATGACTGCTCCCTACATACCACAGTTAAAATCTTGACAACCAAGGTGTTTTTTTTTTTCCTCGTTTTCTACCTTTCTAATCTTTCTTATTATTTGCCAATATTTTAATGAGGTATATAGGGAGATCTCTACATACCGGTATGCAGGGTAGTATTGTTCTTTCAGGAATAGCGTATGTGCTCAAGATCATGTCAAAGTGAGCATCTAGCTCAACGATAATTGATATGTACCATCGACCAAAAAGTTCGAGGTTCATATCGTTCACCTCCAAATGTAGTTAAACTAAAAAAAAATATAGATGTTCAAGATTATTTAAAGGCTAAATATTATTTTGAGCGACAATGATGATGTGCATGCATACATATACATTATATAATGTATTTACATATGTACATGTATGAAATGATAATTAAAGGCTAAATATTTACTCTTTTCTTTCTCTTTTTTGCGAATAAACTATCGTTTATTTCTATGAGAATGTTTGAAGAAAGAACTTAAGAAGTAACCTCTCCAATTAGATTTTTTTCTTTTAATAGGGGTGACTTTTAATCCATTAATAGCTAAGGTTTCGTTTGATAACCATTTCGTTTTTTGTTTTTAAAAATTAAGCTTATAAACACTCATTCCACCAATCCATTTCTTTGGTTTGAACCTACGTCCTTTCTATGCTTTCAAAAACTAAGTCAAATTTTGGAAAAAAAAAATAGTTTTAAAAAACTTGTTTTTTTTTTTTTTTTTGGAATTTGGCTAAGAATTCTAATGTCCCTTTTAACTAAGATGAAAACCAAGGTAAGGAAAATGTGAGAAGACAAACATAATTTTGAAAAACCAAAAACCAAAAACCAAATGGTTATCAAACGAGACCTAAATTATTTAATCAAACGGTTTTTTTAGAATTAGTACACATGTTAAGATGAAGATCTAAGCTTCAGACCTCTTATAAAAGTTTAATTGTCTTAATTGTTGAGTTGTGCTTTGTTGACACTTCAATCCAACTTGATTCAACTATCTCTTTTTTATATCTACAATCTACACTATAAAATCACATTGAATTATATATGAGAAAATAATAAAAGTAAGGTACAATAACAAGTCTGTTTAAAAAAAAAAATTACAAGTTTAGAACTTGAATTTTTAGAGTTGTGTCAATTTGGTCCCTAAACTTTTAAAATTTTCAAATAAGTCCTCAAACTTTCAATTTTGTGTTCAATAGATTCTTGAACTTTAAAAAGTCTCTAGTGTGTCCTTAGGCTTTTACTTTTGTGCATGTCCAATAGGTCCCTGAACTTTCAATTTTGTGTTTAATAAGTCCTTGACCCTATGACTTTTTTAAAATTGACAAGTCTACTAGATACAAAATTGGAAGTTTAGAGTCCCAATAGACATAAAATTCAATTTTATATCTAATAAATTGGTTATTTAAAAAAAAAAAAGACTTAAATATGTCAAGGACCTATTAGATACAAAAATTAAAAGTTCAGAACCTATTAGACATTTTTAAAGTTTAGGTATTTATTAGACACAAAATTGAAAATTCAGCGATCTATTAGATACTTTTTAAAGTTCAGGAACCAAATCGACACAACTAAACTTGTAATTTAACCTAATAATAATAACAACATTGTGAATTTATGTAGCAAATAAATGTATATTTGAATATTTGATCAATAACACAAATATGGGTTATGCAAATGGTCTTTGCTTAATCCCTTTTAATAGACAATACTTTCTTTTAAATAATTAATAATGGTGGCTTTTGGGAATTGAGTATCCAAATTCAAAAGGATAACTATAATAATAGTATATGAAAAGGAGTTTATGCCCACCAAAAATATTAATTGCATGCCTTACAAAGCAAAGGATGGGCAAAAGGGTCTAGATTTGAGTCATTTATGTTCCTATAAAAAAATTATATTTCCATTCTTTAGAAGATGGAATTCATAAAGTTATCTAATACACCATTCAAAAAAAAAAAAAAACAATTTATAAGATTCAATGAACTCATAATCAAATTCACCAGACATATCTATATCAATTAAGATCATTATAAATCACGTTAATACTAAAAAGATAGTTGAAAAAGCAAATGATTAATTACAAGAGAACCTTTGAAACACTTTTATCTAATTAATGTTATAAATCAAAGATGTGTAAAATTAAAAGACGAACCATTCGAAGAAAACTGTCACACCAACTTCTAATCAAAATAAGGAATTGATCGATTTACGCTAAAAGGATTTATAGAAATTAAACATTTGGAGAAAAATCCCAAATCAGAGAGGAAGTTCCATTTTAATTCCAATGCCAATTTCATAGCTATTCTTAGATTGCTATATATAAAAAGTTGAAGAAAAAGGGAAAGAGATGTGAAACTTAACAATTAAATTCAATTTTTTTTTTTTTTTTTTAATAATTATCTTACAGCTATGTTTTAGATATGAAATTGCTGGATGACAACTTTTAACCATAATGGAAAGACATAACTCCTTTTTTCCAACTATGAATTAGTTGTAAACTTTTCTATGTATGAAATTTTGGTAATTTTGTTTCTTTTAATGATAATTTGAATGAAAAAGTTCATAATTTTTTTTTAAAAGCATTTTAGTTGATTAATGCTATAAATTAAGAGGGATCTAGCAATAGGATAAGTTTTAAATTTAAATTGTTATCGTTAGAAGTTTCATAATTCTTTTATTTTGATTTCTTAATTTTTAAATATTTTATTTTAGTCATTCAACCTAACCTTTTTTTTTTTTTTTTTTTTTTTTTTTTTTTTTTTTTTTTTTTTTTTTTTAATTTTGTATGCAAATTTACAATGACAAAATATAATCATATTTACCTGAAGCATTAAAATTGTATTAGTTCAGTCTGGTTGGTCAAAATTTTAATAGCATTCTTTTTTTTTTCTTTTTTTTTCTTTTTTTTTTCGAGTACAACAAATGTGAAGTGGTGATTTGAATGTTCAACTTCAAAGGAAGAAATGAATGTCTTTAATTGATGAGTTATGTTTACCTTCGCTTCAAACATAATTAGATAAATTTTTCGTTTTGATTTTTGATTTTTTGTTTGTTTACTCAATTTTTTTTTTATTGTTTTCTATTCTTACTTTCAACGTAGCTTTTAAAGTCATAGCCTAGTTATTAATTTTTTTTTTTTTTTTTTTAAATAGCTTTTAGTTTTAAAATTGTACTGAGATTTCTAAAATGCTTTTAGAAACATGAAAAACAAAAGAAAGAAAACATAAATATATGTAGTTTTTATAAACTTAACGGTTTAATAACCATTTCGTTTTCTGTTTTCTGTTTTTGTTTTTCATTTTTAAAAAACAGGAGTGTTTGATAACCATTTCTGTTTTTTTAAAAACGTTTTTGAAATTATAAGCAAATTTTAAAAAAAAAAACCAGTTTTTGAGAACAGATTTCTGTTTTTCAAAAACTCATTTTTCTTCTAATGTTTATTTTTCTCCTCTTTTACCTATCTCTCTCCAACAATTTTTTTTTTCTATTTGTTTTTCTCTCTCTAAAATTTATTTTTCTCTCTCTAAAATTTTCTCTCTCAAAACTTTTTTTTTCTCTATAACTTATCTATTTCTAATTTTTCTTTTGAAAAAAAAATTCTCCAAAATTTTCTATCGCTACAACTTTTCTTTATTTTTCTAATTTATCTGTTATTTCTTTAACATATCTTTTACTCTTAACCTTACTATCTCTCTAAATTTTCTCTTTTTATTTAATTTTTTTTTATCTAAATTGTATCGCTTTTACCCTAACTTTTTTTTTTTCTATTTTTTCTCTAACTAATATCCTTTCTCAAGTCTAACTAATATTCTCTCTCTGAACATTTTCTTTCACCTCTCTAAATTTTCTATGTTTAACTTTTCTCTCGTTTTTTTAAAAAAAAAAAAAAAAAAAAACTTTTCTCTCGAAAACATTTATATTTGTGTCTCTAAATTTTTGTTTCAACGTCTCTACACATTTTTCTCTCTCTAAATTATCTTTTCATCTTTCTAATTTTTAAAAAACTGAAAACCAAAAACAGTTATCAAACATATATGGTTTTTGTTTTTAAAAAACTAAAAACTAAAAGCAGAAAAACCAAAAAACCAAAAACTGAAATGGTTATCAAACGGGGTCTTAGGTTCCCATTTATCATTTTTTTTTTGTTTTTTTCCTCTTTGTTTTTCCAAAAAAGAACGATAAAACTATGTTTAGTAATTATAATTTTAATTATTATTAAAAAAACATAAGAGAACCATGGAAAATTAAAGCCTTCAACAATTTAACTCTATATATATATATAAAACTTAGGTGTTTCAAATATATATATATAACTTAGAAGAGGGAGGAAAATTAGTGAGAAAACGTGAAAACATTAACGTTTTTAGTGACGTCTTCCTTCTCTTGACTCATTTTCCTTTCTTCCATTTTTTTTTTAATTCAACAACATTTGAGAGTGGTGGGATTCGAAGCTTGAATCTCTTAATCGATGATACATGTTAATTATCGCTAAACTATGTTCACTTTAACTTTTCTCATCTCGACAAAAGGGAAAAATTTTAATGAAATAGTTGAGGGAAAGTTTATGAAAGAAAATGTATGAATGAAGTGAGAAGCCAAGGTCGGCTAGGCCAATAGCCCACAACTCGCTTTCGGCGGCCACAATTCAAACTCCATCAAATGATCAAATTCCTTCTCTTTTCTCCCATTTATTTCTCCATGTTACCATTTTCAGCTCTAGGCTCTATTGCTATGCCCTATAGAATTTCCTTTTGCTTTCTTTTTCGAATCCTTTCTTCCATATTAAGAGGGCCGAATTATAATGAGTTCGGTTGCTGGACTTTCAAAGTTGTGTCTAACAGGTCTCTAAGTTTAATAAAACTGTCTAATTGGTCTCTAGACTTTCAACGAATAAGTCCTTCAATTGTTAAAAAGTATCTAATAGATCACTGAACTTTCAATTTTGTGTCTAATGGATCTCTGAACTTTTAATTTTGTGTATAATAGATCATTGATCTATGAGACTTTTTTTAAAGTTCAATGATCTATCATATACAAAAAATTGATGGTTCAGGAATAATCTATTAGAAACTTTTAAAAATTTATGGACTTATTAGACATAATATTGAAAATTCAGTGAGCTACCATACCTTTTTTTTTTTTCAAAAGTTGAAAGACATGTTAGACACAAATTTAAAAGTTAAATACCAAACTTGCCATTTAACTACTTTGGGAAGAATGAGTACAAATTCAACTATGACTTCTTAAATTAATATCTAGAATATAAAATCTCACATAAGATTTTTTTTTTTTTTTTTACTAAATGTTTTAGAGTCCAACATTTGTCTGATGAAACTAAATGAGATATGCACAAACTGACCTAATCACTAGGTAGGTTAATATTTGAGTACATTTGAATAAAACCATTTTTAAATAGATGCTTCCATTAAAAGATTTAAATTAAATAGTTGGACATTATTTTCATCCTTGACCTTTTATGTTTGTTCCATCTCAAATTTTTACCTAAGAAAAGCATTGTAGTCTTTCTTTTTTGTTGATTTTTTTTTCTAACTATCAAATAGCTAGAAATCTAACATATGCATGTCTTTTGACTTTCATCTATTTATTTATGAGTAAGAGTATTTTTTGTTTAACTTTTCAAGTGTTTAATTTTGAAAAAAAATCATTTAAAAAAAATTCTAGGGTTTGACAACCACTAAAAATGAGATTGGAAAATAAATCATTTTGAGAGATTGAGAAATAAACCATTTTGAGAGAAACACTTGAAAGCAAAATTTTCAAAAATAGCATATGTTTAAATTCTAAACAATTTTACACAATATGTTTAAAATAAAATGCATTCTTGAAAAACATTTAAACTAAAAGGTATTCCAAGCGGGCCCTAAATATTCACATGAACAAGTTTTTAAAATTAATTAAGAATTAATGATGTTGATGCCAAAATCCGGACAGAAGACTCACCTGACCTTCACGTGACACCAACAGTGAATTTGTAGAAGCTGGGGAAGACGTGACCTGCAAGACCAGCAAGAACCGTTGCACACCGGTGTGGTGTAGGCCACACCGCCTCCGATGCTTAAGTCAGAAAACCGAGGAGAAGCTAGAGAGTAAGGGGAGAAGTCGAGAATAGAGTTTCGGAACCCTTCTTCAGTGATGAAAAGAGGTTTATATACCTGTTTATACTCCTAGGGTTTTTAGGAATTCGGAGGTGTTTCGGGACGAACCAGGCGGAACCGGGGCTGTCAGGGGCATTAGGGACAGAAAGGAGGTGACCAAGCTCGGCCCGCACAAGCGGGCCGAATGGTCGGCCTCGGCCGACCATTTGGGTCGGGCCATGTTGGCCCGACCCTTTGGTCCGGTCTTCCTCTGGGTCGGTTTGCTGGTCCTACCTCTGTCCGATTGTCATCGTCAGCTCCTTGTGCGTCCGTGTGGTCCAAAATTATCTATAACAAATGACAATGACTAAAAAAGTTTTTTATATAAAGTATAAAGACTGAAATGAAATATTTGAAAGTGAAGGACTCAAAATTTAAAAATAAAATAAAATAATAAAAAGAAAAGTTTGGATTCAATATCAAAATAAATATGGAAATTTAAGCATCAAAATATAATTTAAACAAAAATTAACTTCTCTCTATTTAAAGAATAAAGTTGGTCTAAAATTATCTTTTTCTAACTAGATTTCAACCACCATTTATCTATCATGGACGGTTATATCATATTTTTCAAAGCACTTTACAAATACAAACGATTTAGATTATTCAACAACTAAAATTTTCCATAAAAGAAAAAAAGAACTTTTTTTTTTCCAATCTTCTTTCTATAATCCTTACGCAAAAGACTTGCATTCGCTTAATTTCCACCATTCTTTTAGTCAAAATAATTTTAATATGATTGTAAAAAAAAATACATAAATAAATAATTTGAATATGGTGACATTTATTTTAAGATTAAAAGACCTTTTATTCAATGGTAGTTACAATAAAGTAATTAAAAAAAAATAAGTGTGAACAGAAAAACCAAAATTTACCTGTAGCTTAGTTTCAAAATCTAATTTAAAAATTCATTCAAACCATACAAAATAATTTATCTTTTTTTCGGGTAGGAGTGAGCATAGTTCAGTGGTAATTGACATGTATTCTCGATCAAAATGTTAGAGGTTTGAATCCCTCCACCCCTAAGTGTTGATGTACTTAAAAAGAAAAGTATACCTTTTTTCTCCGGGTTAAAAAAAGATAAATCGTATTTTCGTCTTCATTATTATTATCATTATTATTTAGGTAATTTTAGTTCTATCTCAAAAATTTACCTAAAACGTCATTTTAGTATTTATTGTTTCTTTTATGAGCACTAACATAGTTTTTCACGAACAACTTCAAATTCTAAATACAGAATACTAGGGTGTCCAGAAACTACAATCAAACAACTATTTTTGGTCTAGCTTTTTTAACTACCATATTTATGTCTTATATTATATACGATGTATCCTAAAAAAGGAACTAAAATATTGTCAACAAGAGCATATATTCTCGACTTTGATTAATCCATTTTAGTCATTGTACTTTTTTTTTTTGGAGTTCTTAGTCATTGTACCTTTAAAATAGTCGTGATTGCAAAATTCTGATACAAATTCTACAACCAATGGAAACTTTTAATACAAAGTTATGACAATATTTTCAGAAATTATTTAGTTATAGCATTATGAATTGTGATGCAATTTAGATTGAAAAAGAAGTAAACAAAAGAAAGGAAAAAAAATAGACGAAAAACAGTCACTTACGTTTTAAAAAAATACAAAGGCTAAAATGAACATTTTGAAGAGAAATTATTCCAAGTTAGAACTAGATCAATGTGATTGATAATTTTATACAATTGTATATGATAGAGAAATCTAAATTTATAATTAAACTAAACAAAGTGTCAATAACTTTTCCATTTTTTTTTTTTTTTTTGAAAAAGAATAATTTTTCCATTTTGAAAGTATAATATCTGAAATGGACAATTATAGTTCATAGATATCAATATAGACATATTCCCTATATTGACCAAAATGTACCAAATATGAAAATAAAAGGGGCATTTGCATCAATAGCAAAAAAAAAATCAATAATTGCAGGCGTGTCTTTGATTTATTGGGTTTGCAGATATAGCAAAAAACGTTTGGCCCAGCCCAGACAATAACGCAAAAAGACTAAAATAACCTCAGCTCGTCGTCCACTGATATACCAAATATCTAGTAAATATATAGTATATCAGATGTATATTTCGTGAATATAATGTATTAGATATTTGGTATATCAATCAATTCATATACTAAATATATAGTATATCAGATGTATATTTCGTGAATATAATATACTTTACACATGAGCTTTCATTAGTTTAGATATTTTTGATATACTTCATCAATAAAGAATTAGATATATTAGCTTTATTTTGGGACAATATGTGTGGGAGAGGATTTAAACATCTAACCTCTCGGTTGAATGTGTATATATCAATGATTTTTTTTAATAACAAGTTTATCATTGATGTATTTAGCTACTCATAATCAGGTATATTTATTAATTATTTGACTAGTAAAAAAAATGAGGTATATCAACGGTGTATCAACTTTCATAACAAGTATAGAAGACAAACATTTATTTTATAAAAGACAAACATTTCATTTAAAATATGTAAATAATACAACATAATTCAATAAAGAGAAAAGAAAATATAACAAATATAAGTAAAGAAAGTAACATATCAAGTATATCATTGGTATATCAAATATTATGTTTATCAAATCAAGTATATATTAGATATATCATTAGTATATTAGGTATATCATTGTATTCATTCGAGTATATCAAATTTGGTATACTTTATATTTCGTATATCAGTAAATATAAAATATATCAGATATACTACTAATATACCTATTGATATACCAACAAGGGTAAAATTGGAATAATAAAAAAAACGGAAATCAGATTTTTAAAATTTTGCTATATTTGCAAACCTAATAAATCATAGTTAAATTTGCAAATATCCTAATATTTTTTGCTACCCATTGCAATTCCCCAAAATAAAACTTAAACAAAAAAGGAAAAAAAATCTCTCCTTACCAAAAATTCATAAATCAATATGGAAAGTTTGTAAATATATTCACCAAAATGGAAAAAAAAAAAAAAAAAAAAACCTCTCCCACCCTCCTTTTTCTCGACAAATTATTAGGTATTCTGATGTAACAAGGCTCCCTTGTTAAAACCAGATGTATATCTTCAAATTTGTGTTCCTGATAACCGTGTGGATACAAAATCGAGGTATTTTTACAATTTTTCTCTCTTCCATCTAATGCAAAACTACCTTGCTTCATTGTACCGGGAGAGAGCCTTTTTAAAACCGGATGTATATCTTCAAATTTTTGTGTCTCTAATAACCGGGGATACAAAATCGAGGTATTTTTACAAATTCTCTCTCTTCCATCTAACGATATATACAAAACTACTCGCCTCATTTTACCGGGAGAGAGCCTTTTTAAAACCAGATGTATATCTTCAAACTTGTCAGACCCATAACAATGGATACAAAATCGAGGTATTTTTACAATTTCTCTCTCTTCCATATAACGATACAAAACTACTCGCCTCGCCTCGTTGTATTGGGAGCCTCTCTCTCTCTCATTCTCTCACTATAAATACACATCTCAAACTTTCAAACCCAACACACAATCTTCCCTCTCATTTCCTTTCTCTTCCAAAATCCAAATAACAATAATGGTCGTACCACCATCCAATTCTTCCCCAACGCCAATGCGATCAACAACCAAGCCCTCCGCCGCCGGAATCCCCACCATCGATCTCCTCAGCACCGGCGATCGCCGAGCCCTCTCGAAGCTCCTCGTCGAGGCCTGCGAGGACTACGGCTTCTTCAAGCTCATCAACCATGGCGTCCCTCAGAACGTCATTTCAAGGGTTGAAGAAGAAGCCACCGCCTTCTTTGCCATGCCCGCCACCGAGAAGCTCGCCACCGGCCCTGCAAATCCCCCTGCCAGTGGCAACACCACTCGCTTCGGCTACGGCGTCAAAAACATCGGCTGCAATGGCGACATGGGAGAGATTGAATATCTTCTTCTCTCTGCTGAACCTTCCTCTGTTTCTCAACTCGTCTTCTCCACCATCTCCAAAGACCCATCAAAATTCAGGTTTTCTTTTCTCTCTCTTGAGAATATATTAATCCCTTTATATATATATATACATAAATAACTCCTATGTTTAAGTTTTTCGGCCGATGCCAACAAGAGCATAATTCAACTGGCATAAAGTTGGACTGATAACCACGAGGTCTGTGGTTCGAATCCCCACCCCCACATATTGTAAAAAAAAAAAGTTTTTCTGCTGATATAATTATAGTTGAGTGGATAAAACATTTATCGTCTTTTTTAAAATTAAAGAATCGATCGTAAGTTTTTTTTTTAGTACTCGATCGTAAGTCTCTAAATGAATTGTGATCGAAAAGAAAAATAATTAATTTTTAGATTTTATAATAATCTTAATATAAGATCAGAGGAAGAGTTTCTGTTTTCGAACCACCATCATCTCTAAAATATGATCGCAATTTAGGTTTATTATTTTCTTTTTTTGTTCCTCTTAAGAATTTATAAAACTTTTGTTTTAGTATAACAAATGGAGTATGGGGAGATTTGAACTTTCTAAACCTGGAAAAAAGAAACACATGTTTTTATCATTGAATTGGGTTCATCTTGATTAAAAAAAAATAATTAAAATTTTCATATAAAGAGCAACATGTAACATATAAATTTTTAAGTTTTTGGATAATTTAATATGATAATAAAGTAGGAGTTCCAATGTAATAATCATCTTAAAAAAATCCAAGTCTATTTCATCGATAATAATATATAAATTTAAGTTTTTAGATTGGGTTTGTATATGAATTATTTGAATATCATTCCACATCTTGGGTTTCTTGAATCGAATGATTACTCGATCTCATATATAAACGAATATCTCTAGTTTTTCAAATTTTGAAACTTTTAAGTTTAGTGGTAGCTACACTTTCGATTTGGTTATTTTTTCTCTTAAACATTTTTAAATTGAAAAAAAAAAGAAAAAAAAAAAAAGACCTTGAGATGGAAGTCAAATGAGAATGAATCTTTGGAAGAAAAAGGGAGATTTGGGTTTTCTGTTTGTTAAGTTTCAAACAGGCTCCGGAGTTCAAGCTGAAATTGTGGCTTGTTTGGTTCTTAAATATTAATTTTTATTGTTTGTCCCACATAATTTCTTTATGGTTTTTTAGCTTTAGATCCATGCACTTGCCTCAAAATTTGACAAAGGTAGTTATTTCAAATATTTTTTTTTTTAATTTTATGGGAAATTTTGGTTTTTTTTTTTTTATATATTTTTTTTATTTTTTTTAAAGTATTGTTTGCTTGGAATCATAGAAAAGGACATCTTTTCCTTTATATATAACTAAAAATGAGTTTTCTTCTAGAAAATCAATATTTGACTAAATAAAATCTATATCACTCCCTTTTGTTTTCTTTCTCACATATATTTAGTTTAAAATTATCAACCACATGACTTTCTATCAAATTTTTGTTCTCCGATTGATTTAGGTCGAGTTTATTTCATATCAACATTAATAATACTAATGACCCAGTTCCTTGAAACCCTGCAAAATATCTAGATTGTTATGCCACGAGGGATAATCGTTCTGGTAGTGGCTAGAATATTGTTAGATCGGCCAATTCAATCTATTTTGATGGAAGAAAGAAAAGTAATGCCATATATGTACATGTGTTGTTGTGTGCTGGCATGGAGCAAAATCTTGCTTTGTAATAGACTCTTTTTGTCTAAAAATTGTTGTTTTCTCTGGTAAGGTCTTTACTCTTTATATCTACTTGAAAGCCAACCCATCTTATGTTTGATTTCCTTTGTCAATAATGGCAGCATATAGTTGGTAAAGGCACACAAATACAATAATAAAAGGGTCGTCACTATCAAAATGGAAACATGCCCGATTCAAATCTTGCTAATTAGATATCATTCTCTTATATATTAAGGTTTCGTGTGTTTCCTATGAAACTTGAAGAAACATGTATCAATCGTCGATATTTATAGTATTAGATAACAACAACTCTACTATATTTTGGTGAGATTTTTAAGAAAGGAAGTTTTGGTGATGGATGCATTGTCGCCTAAGACTAGATTCTTTGAGTAAAAATTGAAAACTCTTTAAAATAACGTGGTGAAAATACTTACTTTATCAGGTTACGCGAAAAAAAGAGATAATAACACAATAATCATTTTTATGGAAAAAAAAAGTTATTGATGTTCTATAATTCTTACATTCGACACACTTCAATCACTCCAAACATCAATCACGATCAAGTCATAATTTTGGGACACAGTTGGAGAATTTTAATCAAGAATTCAAAATTTTCTACCCCACTTATATATATATTTTTTCCCCTTGAAAAAGATAATTAGATCCATCTTCTTCTTTTCCCCTTTTTGGCCTTTTTAAGAGCTAAAGAGCTTTTAATTAGTGGGAGCCAATTAATAACATTCTGTAATGCACAAATTCAAATTTTCAACCTTGATTTTTTTTTTTTTTTTTTTTTTTGGCCTTTTATCATTTTTCTTTTTTCTTTTATTGGCAGTGGTGCTGTAAATGATTATGTACAAGCAATAAAAAATGTGGCCTGTGAGCTCCTTGATCTATTGGCTGAGGGCTTAGGGATTTCAGACAAGTCCATTTTCAGCCGTTTGATCTCAGACGTTCAAAGTGACTCACTTTTTAGAATCAATCACTACCGTCCATTACCTGACTTCATCAATCTCCCACCGTCCAATAAGATTGGCTTTGGAGAGCATTCTGACCCTCAGATCTTCACCATCTTGAGATCCAACGACGTTGATGGCCTCCAAATCTCATTGGATGATGGCTTGTGGGTTCCTGTCTCTCCTGACCCCACTGCCTACTACATCTTGATTGGTGATCTATTTCAGGTATAATTTCCTAACTTGGTTTCGGTTAAATTATAAGTTTAGTTCGTGAACTTTTAGTTTTTATGTTTGAAACTTTTAAAAATGTTTGAGAGATCTTTAAACTTTTAATTACGTGTCTAATAAGTCTTTGACATATTCGACATTATTTTTAAAATTGAACGAATTTATAAGACATAAAATTGAATTTTCCATCTAATAGAACTCTAATCTTTCAATTTTGTGACAAATTTGTAAATTTAAAAAATGTCGTTTAAATTACAAGTTTAGTCTTTGAACTTTCAAGGTCGTGTCAATTTGGTCCCTAAAATTTAAAAAGTGTCAATAGATCCCTGAACTTTTAGTTTTGTGACTAATAGGTCCTTAAACTTTAAAAATGTCTAATTGGTCTCCGAACTTTCAATTTTGTGTCTAATAAGTCTCTAGTATATTTGAGATTTTTAAAAATTAATCAATCTACTATATACAAAATTGAATTTTATGCCTATTGAGACCTAAAGTTCTAATTTTTGTATATGTAGGTTTGTGAATTTTAATTTAAAAAATGTTGAATAAGACAAGGACTTATTAGACACAAAATTTAAAGTTGAGGAACCTATTGGACACAAAAGTAAAAGTTTAAGGACGTATGTGATACTTTTTAAAGTTCAATGATCTATTGGACACAAAATCGAAAATTTGATGATCTATTTAAAACTTTTTAAAGTTCGAGGACTCTACTAACCACGTTTTAAAGTTCACGAACCCATCAAATGTAAACTTGAAAGTTTAGAGACGGAACTCGTAATTCAAACCATCATCTTTCAACCCATTTCATATTATAGTTCAAAAAATCAAACAAACATTCTAATTTGATTCCATGATGTTGAAAAATGAAGGTTTTGACAAATGGAAGGTTTATGAGCTTAAAGCATAGGGCAGTGGCAAACACAGGGCCAAAGCCAAGAATGTCAATGGTTTATTTTGCATCTCCATCTTTAGATGCATGGATCTCTCCTCTACCAGAGCTGGTTACTCCTAATCAACCATGCCTCTATAGGCCTTTCACTTGGGTTCAATACAAGTCTCATATTTACTCGCTTCCGCTAGGGTCGTTTGCTAAACTCGACGCGTTCAAGATCAGATCTTAGTCGCACGATTCATATCGGATACAAGAAAGTATATAGTAACAATGAAATTTTCATTATGTACCCATATGGGAGAACACATATAATGAAAGGGGATTTTTTTTTTCCTTTCTTTTTTTGGTTTTCGACAATGTTTTGTTTGTATAATGTCCTAGCTAGCTAGGGTTAAATATATGGTTTCTATTAGTATTTAAATATGAGGGAAAAAAATGTCTTGAT
The DNA here is from genome assembly GCA_017139565.1 of Luffa aegyptiaca. Classification (NCBI taxonomy): domain Eukaryota; kingdom Viridiplantae; phylum Streptophyta; class Magnoliopsida; order Cucurbitales; family Cucurbitaceae; genus Luffa; species Luffa aegyptiaca. Next base: position 4,559,772 of record CM029396.1, read on the forward strand.
AAAGGGAAATTAGTATGTGATTATGTGTTGGAGAAAATAGATTCAACAATGAAAATTATATGAGTGTTTTTTCTCTTAATCTTTTTATTCCTACCTTGTAATCTAGCTACTTTTGATATGACTTTACATAGAATGATATATTGTATGTAAATACCAAATGAGTATTTCAAAAAAAAAAAAAAAAAAAAAAAGAAAAATACCAATGAGGTGAACAAATATGCATTTATATAGAAATTCAATTTTTTTTTTATTTGTTCAATTTAAACATTTTTTTTAAGAGATTAATGGTACAATTTAAACATTAACTATAAACTTCTCGACCTTTTAAATGTAACAACGCAGGATATTATATAAATTGATGAACCAGGATTTGATTTTTCGAATCTGACTTTTATACCTTTTCTATTTGAATATTATATAGCAAATACCAAGGGTGGATATTTGAACTTATAAATCTTTAAAAAAGTGAGTTTTGACGGAACTTATAAATCTCTGATCTCGACCAAGAGATCAGAGATTCGAATCCCCCTCTCCCAAATGTTGATATACTAAAAAAAAAAAAAATTGCAGATGGATTCACACTTTCTTATCTGTCATTATTATTTCAAACTTTTGTGAAACCCTACTTAATTTTAGTTTTTTTTTTTAAATATTTCAACACATGGTAATTATGGGAAGAACATCTTAATACAGCTTAGGAAGATAACTACTTAGGGGGTGTTTGGGGCACTGAATAGGTTATAATAACCCCTTTATTATAACTTATTCAGTGTTTGGGGCATCAACAAAAATAAATGGTGAGGTGGGTTATTTTTACCCCCGATTATTTTATCCATTTTCTACAGTAACCATCATTCAACCCACCCGATTATTCTATCCATTTTCTACAGTAACTCTCTCTTCTCTTCTTCCATGTGACTCCTTGACTTTTCCGACAACCGCCGGCTGCCGTCGGCCGGCAAAGTTTCCGACGAATTTTCCGGCGATCGCCGACGACTTTTCAGGTGAAGTTTCCGGCGACTTTTTCGACGGCCGCCGACGAATTTTCCGGCCACTGATTTTTTTTCTTCCTTTCTTTCATATTTCTTCTCATTTTCATTTTGAAAAATATAAAAAATGAAAATAAAAGAAAAAAAAACATCGAAGGTTGCCAGAAAAATCGTTGACAACATCGAAGGTTAACCAACTTAAAAAAAAAAAAAAAAAAACATTCAAACGAAATTGTATTTACCACACTCAAGTTTATTTCAAATGATTTTATTGATAAAAAATAAAAAATAAATAAAAAAAAAAAACTAATATGTTTTGGCAATACTAAAAGTTAACTAATATGATTTTTCTATACCAAATCCTAAACTTTTTTGTTTTGTAAAAAAAAAAAAAAAAAAAAAAACATAACCCTAAATGAAAGTGAATCGTATATAAAAAAAAAAAACTAGAAAAAGAAAACAGTCAGTTTGAACCTTTGATTTAAAACCCCATGTTAAAACAGATCAGCACTTCAAACACAGACTATTTTATCACAGACTAAAATAATCTGCATCCAAACACAGATTATTTTATCCCAGACTATAATAATCTGCACCCCAAACACAGATTATTATAACCCCAGACTATTATAATCTCCAGATTATTATAACCACCAGATATTATAACCAATTCAACGCCCCAAACAGCCTCTTAAAGTTATATTCAGGTTAGCTAGACGATGGTTTATTTTCTTTTCAAAAAAGACGATGGTTTATTTTATACTTTAAAAACCGTACTTGATAATATTCAAGTCTTGAGTGTGACTTTTCTCCATCCACATCTGTAGTGAAATTTTATGCCACAAATTCATTGTACATTAGGATTTATAGTGTAATGTCAAGGCTTCTATAAGATATCTAGTATCTTTTCCTTGTAGAACATAGCATTATGGAACGCGTGGGGCAAAATTTTGAACTTTTCCATCCTAAATGAAGGAGATTACTCATCAGGATTTAAAATTATCATCGACATGTCGATATTTCTATATGCTTGTGTGTTCGACATCAACATGAAGCACCTTTTCACATCATTAAAAAATCCACAAAAAAATAATAAAAATATCAGTAGATATTTCTATATGCTCGTGTGTTCGACATCAACATGAATTGAAGTATGAGCTTTTCACATCATTAAAAAATCCACAAAAAAAAAATAATAAAAATATCAACAGTGTGGATTTAATGTTAACACTAAGAAATTTAAACAAAAAGTTATTTGTCAATTTAAATATGAATTTTTATATTTATAATATTTTTATAAATATCTATCAATATTTTATCGATATTTCTATTAACATTTCTATAAAATTGAGATCTTGACATTTAAAGCCTTGTCACTGACAAGATATATATATATATATATATAAAAGTTAAAAAAAAAAAAATCTGTCCAAACAGTCAATACTATAATAAGAAAAATTAATTATCACAAAAAAAAAAAAAAAAACTGTACTTTTATAATAAGAACAAACAATAAACAAAAATACATATGTATACAGTTTGTGAATGTACTAAAATGCCCTTGACCCACCCAAACGATCTCAAAATAGCCCAATAAACCAGTCCAACAACATTTCAGCCCAATTATGAGAACCGTTTTGAACCCATGAACCCGATTAGAAAAAACCTACCCAAATTCCATCGGTATCACCGGAAAATTTTCAGTATTACGAGAGTATCTATTCCCCTTGTTCACACTATAATTTTGTTTTATAAAGAATTGTTTTATACTTATAAACTCTACATCATTTTTTAAATGATATTGAGGTGACAAACAGTGAATGAAAGAAGTATCTATACTTATCTCCAAAAAAATTTCTTATTCTAAACTCCATATCTCCTATTGAGGATGTCATTTTTTCCCCCACAAAAATCTCCAACTCCAATTGGTATGAGATGAGGATAACAATTTTTGGAGACGAGGAAGAAATAGGAATGTATTATATGTCCCATTTCGAACATTGTAACCATCTTTGAATAGTTCGATCATATTTTATTAGATTTTTCAACTTTCATGTTTATAGGTAAGTCAAATTTATTAAATATTCACACAAAGTTAATCGTTAAAAAATAATAGATAATCTAGCAAACTAATTTTCTTTTTATTTGGGAGTTTAATATAAACTCTTGTCTTTGCTCTCTAATATTCATTAACACTTTGTTAGATGATGAAAAAAAAAAAGTTCAACTTTTTTTTTTTTTTAAAAAAAGGGGAAAGTTCAAAATAGATATATTGAGAAAAAAAAAGGCAAAGAGAACATATAATTGAATTAGTACCTTAATAAATTAAGTTCATCTTAGTTTAAATAATGGCTTATGATTTTTTTTTTATTATTATTCTTTTGAAACATAATGGTTTATGATTTTTTGAAGGTTATAAATGCTTAGAAGGAATAAGTTCAATCCATGATGGCTACCTACCTAAGATTTAATATCTTACAAGTTTCTTTGTCAACCAAATGTAGTAGGGTCAGACGGTTGTCTTGTGAGATTAGTCGGGGTGCGCGTAAGTTGAGCGGACACTCACGGATATAAAAAAAATAATAATAAATAAATGCTTAACAACTGTTGTTAAAAAAAAAAAAAAAAAAAAAAAAAAAAAAAAAAAAAAAAACCTTAAACACTCAAGCTAAACAAAGATTAATAAATAGGTTGCAATAGGAAAAAACCGTTGTCCAAAATTGTACTATAAACCATAAATGTAAATAATAATAATAATTAATTGTAGTTTAAGTTTTTTTTTTCTTTTTTTATATTAACAATATGTAGGGTGGAAAGTCAACCAGAGTCTCAACTAGCATAAAACTTAAAATATTAATCAAGAAATCTATGGTTCAAATCTTATCACTTCACATATTATTAAAAAAAAAACAAATGTGGGGTGAAGATTTTATTATATGTCCTTTTAGTCAAAGACTAGAACTATTTGAGGTATGTTTAGGTTGGCAACGGTAGTCTAAATTGTTACAAGTCAAAAAGAAAATTGAACAATAAACCACATAAAGATTGTGAAGGGAAAACTTTTTCAAAAATGTAAAAATTTTGTTTTGATATCTAAACTGTTTTTTATTTACTTTCTTTTAGTCTCTAAACTTTTAAAACTCATTTTTTTTTTGTCCTTCAACTTTTAAAATGTTTATTTTTGTTGCTTAACTTTGAGAACTAATCATTTCGATCATTGAACTCTCAAAATATTTATTTTTTAGTCTCTAAACTTTGCTGAAAATTATAATTTCGATCTTCTCACTAATTTGTCACCTAATATTCACCTACTTACTACTCCCAAACTTATCCTATTCGACTTCAACAATGAATACTCAAATTAATACGTTAATATCTATTCAAACCCATAACTTCCCACTATTAAATATTAACGACATATAGATAGGCATAAGAAAACTAAATATACATTTTTTTTTTTTTTTTGGTTCAAAATATACAAATTTTGGAAAATGAGATAAGGAAGAAGTTGGATGGGACATTGGTGACGCCATATAGCATTTAAATGTATAACACTGAATTCCATTGGCTGCCTAATTTTATCATCATTATCCATCATCACCAATCATACCCAACTTTTTTTTTCTTTTTTTTTTCTTTTTACTTAGAAAAAAAAAAGAATTAAATATATCATAAGAAGAAGGATTATTTCAAAGCTTGCGGCAGCCAATGTAAAATGATCCATTATTATCATATATCATATAATATATGATTCATCATTATTTTGGATTTCAAAAAGCACAAATTGCCCTAAAATATCCAATTAAAATTCATCAAATTAAACAACTCCTTTTGATTTTCTATTTTGGAAAAGAAATTTTGCCCAAAAAAGTCCACACACAACTTTGATTTGACTCATCCAATTCCCTCCCCATTCAATTAACTAAAGAAAAAAATCCGAGTATAACAACTTAGAATTCTATATTCTTAACGTGTTGAAGTGTTTCTTATTGTATATGTTTTCTTTTTCAAACTAGGCCATGAGTGGCTATACTTTTAAACAAACATTCATTTAAAATTGTGCAGTTGATTTGGGAGTAACTTTGAATATAATGACTTTTAGCCCATGAATTATCTTCACGAGATCGAGTTTGTGGAAGACCCTGTCTCTTAAGACTTTTGCCCTCAACTGAGTGAGGGATTCCAAGTTTGAAATGAGGTTAAGATAAAGAATAGAGAAAAAAGTGAATCTTTTAGAGGGATGAGGATCATTTGAAAAGTTATTTAGAATTATTTTCTAAACCTCAAGAATTAAAATGTCACGGGTATAACAAGTATGTTTCCTAATTAAATAGGAGGAGCTTGGTCTCCAAAATGGAGTTCTCTCCATCCCCTTTCTCACCTCTATCTAATTTAGGGTGCGTTTGGGATTGATTTTGAATGAGCGAGAAGTGATTAAAAAAGAATCTTAACCGCTTTTAGCGTTTGGTAAAATAAATTATAAATTAATTTTAATAAAAATACTTTTCCAACCACGTTGATTTGCAAAATCTTAATTGCAGCTTCTTCGTTTAACTTTCCTAAAAATCTGGTTTGTAATTAACTCTTTTATCTTTCCCAAGTCTACACGTTGTTGTTCACCTTCAACCATTTTTTTTTTTTAATTTTAAGTTAATTTCTTTTATTCTATTATCTTATATTGAATTGAATTTATTTGTCTTTATTTTTCATTTAAATTGAATTAACATTTTTTTAATATGACTTGTTTATAGCAAATTATATTTCTTATCAAAATATAAAAATATCCTAGATTAAACATAATATTATATTTTAAATCATGTGAAATTTAAAATAATTATCTTATAAAAACTAATTTGAAATTAAATATCAATTGAATAATTATACTTTAGTTATTATAATTAAACCACAACAATTTAGAATAGTAATTTACCAAACAACTTAACCTGCTTTTTCATCTATAAAACTAAAGTTTACCCAACACTAATTTACTTCGTAGTACAACTGATTTTCTTAAAAGCACATGACAACAAATTATATTTAGGTTTAATATAGAATGGTTGTATTATGCATTTAGAAAAATAAATTATAATATAAAGTAAATTAGTGTCTAGTAAATTTTATCTTATCAAATCTAAAAAAATAAATCACATATTTGGTAAATAAATACTAAGGTCCCGTTTGATAACCATTTCAGTTTTTTGTTTTTGGTTTTTTGTTTTTTAAAAACAAAAACCATATATGTATGATAATTATTTTTTGTTTTCTATTTTTTAAAAAATAGAAAACTAAACTTGTTTGATAACTATTTTTTTGTTTTCCGTTTTTAAAAAACTAGAGAGATGAAAAAATATTTTAGAAAGAGAAATATGTGCAGAAACATTTAAACAAAAATTTAGAAACATGAATATAAATGTTATCTAGAGAAAAGTTAAACATAGTAAAATTTAGAGACACGAAAGAAAATCTTTAGAGAGAAAATATTAGTTAGACTACACAAACAATATTAGTTAGAGAAAAAAGAAAAAGAATTTAGAGAAATAACGATAAATTAGAAAAATAAAGAAAAGTTGTAGCGTGAGAAAATTTAGGAAATTTTTTTTTAAAAAAAAAAAAGTTAGAGAGTTACCTTTATTAGGGAAAAAAAGTTATGGAAAATTTTTAGAAATAGATAAGTTATAGATAATAAAAGAATTGAGAGAGAGTTTTAGGAAAAGGAAAAATATTCAATGTTTAGGGAGAGAAATTGGAGAGATAAGTTCGAAGAGAAATAAAAATGAAAGTTAAATAAAGATAAATATTTTAGAGAGAAAAAACTTGGCAAAGATAAATTTTTTAGAAAGAGAGATAAATAAAAATTTATATTGAGATTAAAGTTTGGGAGAGAGAGAAATTTAGGGAGAAAAAAAAAATAGAAAAAAATAATTTGTTGGAAAGATATATGTAAAAGAGGAAAAACACTAAGCATAAGAAGAAAAATGAGTTTTTGAAAATCAGAAATCTATTTTAAAAAACTATTTTTTTAAAACTTGTTTATAATTTTAAAAATGTTTTTCAGAAAAAAAAATAGAAATGGTTATCAAATAATTCTGTTTTTTAAAAATGAAAAATAAAAATAGAAAACAAAAAACAAAATGTTATCAAAAGATCCTTAAATTGTTGAAACTTAGCTATAATGGTTAAAATAGATGTAGTATCAAAATTTGCACAATCTTTTTCACAAAAATTTATAATCTTTTAAAAAACATTATATGCTTTCAATTAAAATTTATATATTTTTTCCCTAAAAATTAGGAGATAGGACTTGGTTGTATGAGAAAGATAATAGATATATAAAATCAAAGTCAAATTAACTTTCATGTTTGTGTCAAATAAGTCCATGAACTTTAAAAAATGTCTAGTAGGTCCTTAAACTTTTATTTTTTGGCTTTCTAGGTCTTTGAACTTTAAATTTGTTTAATAAGTCCATAAACTTTTCGATTTTGTATCTAATTAGTCTTTGAGCTTTCAATTTATGTCTAGTACGTCTTTGATCTATTTGACGTTTTTTAAAAATTCACATACCTATGAACAAAATTGAAAATTTAATATTCTATTAAATATAGAATTCAATTTTATGTCTAATAAATTTGTTAATTTAAAAAAATTATTAAACATGTCATGGACTTATTAGAGACAAAAATGAATGTCTAAGAATATTTGCTATTTATTTAAAAAAAAAGAATATTTGCTATTTTAAAAGTTTAAAGACTTATTAAACACAAAGTTGAAAGTCAAGTACCTACTAGACGACGCAAACATGAAAGTATAAATAAAAAAACTTGTGCTAAAGCGAGCTTAGCTCAGCGGTAATTGACATGTACCCTCAACCATGAGGTCAGAGGTTCGAATCCTCCCACCCTCAAATGTTGATGTACTAAAAAAAAAAATAAATAAATAAAATAACTTGTATTTACCTAAAGTCAAACTTATTTTTTTTTAAATTGAAAATTTATTAGATTTTACGAGTGTTTTCAAAAGTGATTTTAAGTGAATTGATTCACAACTAGTTTTACCAAACATAAAAAGCGGTTAAGATTTTCTGACAGTCACTTTTCACACTTTTAAAATTAATCCCAAATGTAGCCCCATCTATGATCCTATGAAATGATTGATTGGATCTTATGAAATAAGAATTCTTTGACTATTAGCTAAATTAACCAACGATTGACCAGACCCAATTAGCTATACACCAACATAAACATATCTCAACCGATATAAAGCATGTTTCCTCGATCAAAAGGTTAAAGTTTCAAATCTCTCACTTACTAACTGTAAAAAAAATGTATATTAATATTTAAATAACAAGGTTAATGTCAAAAACTTAAAGAATCAAAATTAAAATGTCAACAGTATAATTAAAATATATATTTTTTAATTTAAGAGATTAAATTTTCAATCCAACCTATATTAATCTTTTTTTAAAAAAATCCACTAATATTTATTATCCAAAGCCAAGACGAGAAGTCAAAAAAGTAATGTAGACAAATTCTTCTCAAAAAAAAAAAAAAAAGTAATGTAGACAAATTTTGTTTCCTTGTCATCAATTTATAATCACTATAAAGAAGAAGGAAAAAAAAAACAAAAAAAAAAAAAACAAAAAAGAAACAAAAAAAGAATGTTTGCCTCTTGGGCCCAACTATATCGCCGAATTTTCCGACTTTGTTAGAGTAAAAGAAAAAAGAAAAAAGAAAAAGGAACTTTGAAGAAAATTATTGCTTTTTTTAATTTCCTTTCTTTTCTAAATTTCTAACCTAATCAAAGAGCTGTTGTTGTAAGAAACAAATGTTTTCTTCAGTCCACAAGCTCTCCAATGATGAGTCAACTCCGTCTCCTTCCCACCACCCCGACCCGAATCCATCTTCCCAACCCGACCCGTCCAATGCAGTCAAATCCGACATGTCGGAAGAAGTCGTCGACACGTCAGCAGGGGCGTTATTGTTGTTAGAATTTACCCAAGTGGATTCAGAAATCGTCGGAGTTGACGTGGATGTCTCAGTGCATGGTAGTGCCAACGACGACGACTGACTAGAAGTGGCCGTGATCCGCTCAACCAAACGAGGGATCCAAACAAGTCGCATGGCATCTCGAAAACGTTGGCTATTGACGTCGCAGTTGAGCTGTTTGGCTTGCTTTTGAACTCTTGTTCTCCAGTAATTTTTTATCTCGTTGTCGGTCCTTCCTGGAAGAAATTGAGCTATTTTCGACCACCTAGGTAAACACACAGACACAAAAAAAACTATCAGTATGTTTATTCAAAATCACAATTCTTAATTTTAAAACATTTCCATCCTCAATCCAGTCACCTACGTTGTAACAATTATATCCTTTTCGTCAATAGATATCAAATGCAGTTGGTTAGTGAGTTTCACGCTATGAAACTTTAAATGAAAGTTCAATCAAACTTTCCCTCTTAGCTTAATTATTCTTTTCAAATTTCTATCAAGTCTCCGAACATATATCATGTCACAGAAGCTTATCAACCAACTACACTAGACATCCATAAAAGAGTATAATTATTAAAACAAAAAAAACAATAGAGACCAAACCAAAAAAGAAAAAAAAAACACTAAATAAAACATTAGAGACTAAAACATATATTGAACTATGATCCCGAGAACTCACCGGTTGCCCCAGCACGAATGGAGTTCAAGAATGAGAAGTTGTTCCTGAAGAGTAATATTTCCCCGGCGAACATTCGGTCGGAGATAATTCAACCATCTCAATCTACAACTTTTCCCTGTTCTCTTCAACTCTAAACCCAAACCAAAAAAAACCAGAGAAATTCCATTAAACCAAACCCTAATTAACCAACAAAAAAAAAAGAGATCCCAAAACCAGGTGGATAAGAATCCATACCAGTAGAACGAGCAACAGAGTTCCAATGGCCTTCGCCATGAAGACTGACATAACTAAAAAGCAAAGAATCTTCCTCAGGCGTCCATGGCCCTTTCTTCAAATCCGCCATTAAAATCCCTTCAAACACTTCTCTCGATCGTCTGAACAAGAAGAAGAAGAAGAAGAAGAAGAAGAAGATAAGATTTTGTTCTAAATTTTTAATTTTAATTTCTCTCAGTTGGCTTTCTTTTGGGAAGAATTCAAACTATTTATATAGAAAAAGAAAAACAGGGGAAGGTTTTTTCAACGTGTTTTCAGTTTTGCCGCAAGTTGAACATGGTTTTTTTTTAAAATAAATATTAATGTAATAAAAGTGCAATAAGTGGGGGTCTTTTTTTTAATTAGAGAGAAAAAGAAGGGTATGACTGCAATGAGTGTACAAAAAAAGAGGCTTATTGGAGTTGACGTTGACTTGTTCTTCAATTTTAGGACACAAAACACAAAACACAAAACACACACATTCTTAATCCTTAAAAATAACATTTTTAAAAATAGAGATCGGGTGGCTAGCTTAGCTATACCGACAAGATTCACAAATGTTTTTTTCTTTTTTTTTAAGGTTTTTGAAAAATAAATATTAGATGAGAGTTTCTCACACGTTCTTGTCCTTCTCTCTTCATTTTTTTTTTGCTAAATTATAAAAAAAATACACCTGAATAATGGGATTTGTTTCAAAAATGATCCTGAACTTTAAAAAATGTTTCAAAAATACCATTGTCGTTGATTTTTGGATGGAAACCATTAAAAATTTTAGTTTCATTAATACTCTTTAACTTTCAAAAGATTTTAAAAAATAACTTTATTAGAAAATGCTTTTTTTTTTTCCTTATCTCCCACCGTAAATTCTTCTTCCATGAAAATTAATGAGAAGCTTTACCTATTTTTCATGTATTCATACATTAGGAGTTTTTCTTCTCTTTCAACACATCATCCCAAGAGTTTGACTAGATTTTCGGCAATGATATTTTCGACGGTTTTAACGGTTCTCATCTAAAAATTAATTGCAAGGATATTTTTGAAACGTTTTGTAAAGTTCAGGGGTATTTTTGAAACTTTTTAAAGTTCATGGGCATTTTTGAAACAAACCCTCCATAGTTCAGGGGTATTTTTTTTTATAATTTAGCCAGTTTTTTTTTAGTGTTGTAGAGGTGGAGATTTGATGGAAAATGTGCGATAATACTAACCAGTTGAGTTATGTTTGGATTTAGAAAGCTGTTTTATTTAGGTACTTAAATTTTCAAAATGTGTTTATTATGAAACAATTTTAAAAGCAACTATTTTTGTTGGGGTTATTATGACGTTACTTGTTTAATATATGAAAAATGTGGGTTTTTGTATGGAAATTTAATGAGTTGAGGTGAACAAGTTCTAGAACTATGTAAGGTAATTGATGCGAGGATTGAGTGGCTGGGGAAGGTTGTAAGACGATGAGATTTAAATTTGTCAATCAAAATTATTGTGTTTATTAATTTTCTTTGAAGTGTAAGGATTGTGCATGGATATATTAAAATAACTATTTTTATGTTTAGAAACTAAAGTAGATCTTTTTTAAAATATAGAAACTAAAATAGAATAAATTTGAATCATCAGGAACTATAAAATGAGATTTAAATTTGTCAATCCAAGTATAATTCAACGGATAAAACATAGAAGTCATGGTCCAATTTCTCCACTTTGACAATTTATTTTTTATTTTATTTTATTTTTTGACAATATCCACTTTGACAATTGTTGAGCTCAAGAAGAATAAAAAGATTAATAATTTTTTCTTTGATTAAATAAAATTGTTTCCTTATTTTTCTTGTTTACTTTATTTATATTCATTTGTTCCTAAAATTACAAATTGTCTGTTTGAATTTCTACTTTTATTTTATTTTATTTTTTTAAACAAAATTTCTACTTTTATTTAATTTATATAATTTAATTTACAATTTTTGAGTTAGACTCGTATCTCTAAATCTAAAAAACATTATTTTCAAACCATTTTTATCCACCCAAATTTCATCTACTTATTCCAATTTTTATTCTTTTTAATACTAAAACAATCCGTTAATACAAAAAGTCAAATTAAAAGTATTAATTTGTACTAAAAAAATTAAAAGTATTAATTTATTGACACATAAATTTATTTTTAAAAAAGTGCTATATAATTCAATAGAATCCTAGTAAGGATTATTTATGAAGTTTGCCCAACCATTAGAGTTAGAGTAGAACTCTGAAAAAATTGAAACAGAGCTAAAATAAAATTTAAACATTATTTATATGTTGATACCAAAATCGGACAATGTCTTCCGTACCTGATTTTGCACGTGATGAACTGATATTTTGGAGATAATATAGTTGCAAAACAATCGGAATTAAACAAACTAACATTGATATGGTGTTTACCACATACTCCCTGATGCTTAAGTTAGATTAGAGGATTTAATTATGTACACAACGAGAGTTTGAGAATTTAATGAGACTTACCTCGTAGATTTTTGCTTCATATTTATACGGAATTGACCTAAACCCTTCTGGAAGCGTGTGACCAATTGAATCACACATCAAAACCGATTCAATAATTAATTCAATCAAATCTGATCAGTTCATATCAGTTTGATCGAGTATAATTAAATTTAAAATTGTATTGGGTCTGGTGGGATCAGCCCCCTTGATCGACCACGACCCACTTGTTCGACCAGGGTGTGGGCTAAGTGCTCGTCTTGGCTTGATTTCTTCTATTTGGTCCCGTTGTATTTGTACCATAACTTTTATATTATATTTAATTATAAATAGATCCCATTAATATATTTTTGGGTTTTCGTAGTAATGACCCATTAAAGGAGGCGAAAATGATAAATGTTCTACCTTTTCAATTTAAGGTTATTCACTCTCTTGCTTGCTTCAACATCCTAGTAAAACTACTATTTCACTCTCTACTCTAATCTCGCTCTCTCTCGCTACTCTACTCTCATCCAACCTCTTGCTCCAGCTTGTCGCTCTCTCTCCAATCTCTCGCTCTCTCCCTAATTTTTCGCTCTTCAATCCACTCTCTCTCCAATCTCTTGCTCTCTCCCTCTCTAATCTCTCGCTCTCTCTTCAATTTCTCTCTTTCTCCAATCTCTTGCTCTTCAATCTCGCCTTCTCTCTATTTTCTCTCTCCAATCTCACATTCTCTCTAATTTCTCTCTTCAATCTCTCTCCCTACTCCAGCTTTCGCTCTTGCTCTCGTTGTGTGCCCTTGGAGAGAGAAAAAAATTAAGCGAGAAACAAGTTGAGAGAAAAAATAGCAAGGGAAAATAAAAAATGTGTTTTCATATAAAGTATAAAAGAGTAATCTTACTAGGATGATGACGTAAGCAAAATGACATATAACCTTAACTTAAAAAGGTAAGACATTTTTTATTTTTTATTTTGACCTCTTCAAAGGAATCACTGCCCAATTATTCAATATTTTTATTCGCCAAAGTAATCAGTAAAAAAAATAAAGTAACAAGGAGTTCATCCTTATCTATGGAAATCTGAAAACAAAGTCTTTTTTTTTTTTTTTTTTTCTCATTAAGAATTTGGTTGATAATTAACTAATAGTTAATTATTTTTATTAATTTTTATTTGTTTGTCAGGCTTGCGGCTATTCGTTGGTATTTGAAAAATGCCACTTGAAGATGATGCAATTTGCAAAATAATAATAATAATTTTTTAAAATATATATATACACATTCACATGCACTCCACCGGCACCACCTAATTTTATAGCTTTAACTCATTTTTCTTTCTTTATAAATAATTTACATTGTTACTTTTAAGTTTAAATTATATTTTTTTTGTAATTTTCACATGTATTTTGTTTTTATTCTTATTTTTTAAAATGTTTCAAATTATAAGTTTACTTTTTTGAGTGGTCCTTAGACTTTAAAATTAAAGATTATTTGGTTTGAAAAGTTTGGAGATATTTTGTATTTCTTTTATACATTTTAAACGAAATAATTAAGTCAACTCTCTGTTAGAAGAAAAAAATATATATTGAGCTTTCCAAAAAAAAGAAAGAAAAAGTTCATTTTCTCCCTTAAATTCAAATCATACTTCCTTTTTCTTTTTCTTCTTTTTCCAAAACTTTCTTTCCTTCCTTTTTCCTTTTCATAATTCAAACCCAATATTCAACTCCATCAAACTCTATATTTAGAGACAAAAAGACTTTAGTCGGTTTACTAAAAAGTTAGAACATGTATAGTCACATCAACCATCAGGGTAGAATGAAATTTTGGGGTTTTTTTAGAAAAGTAGAAAAAAAAAAAGAAAAAAAATTAGACAATACCGGTGATTTCAAAACTATTTCGAAATTTGAGGTGTCGCGACACCCTCACCCCACTGACAAAGTGTCTTTTTTTTTTTTTTTAATTTAATTATTTAATTATTTATATTATTATTATTATTATTATTATATATTATATTATATATTTTTTTTTAATAATATTTTTATATAAATACTAGTTTTCTTTCTTTTTCCAAATAATTATATACTTTTCTATGATTTTTTTATTAAATATTAGTTTTCATTTTTTATATAGGTCTTTAGTTTACATGATTTGAAGTTTGATTTTTTTTCTATATCATTTTTTTAAATACAATGACCTTTTAAATTCAACTAATGTTACGAATAAATTTTTCGAAAATTATTGTACATTAGTTTTAGGAATTATTTTTTTATATTATATATTTTTTGTTTAATAAATTTTAATATAAATATTTTTTATTTTTTGAAAATTTTATATAAATATTAGTTTTCATTTCTTTTTCCAAACAATTATATACTATTCAATGATTATTTAAAAAAAAAATTAAAGTTTTCATTTTTAATATATGTCTTTTGAAGTTTGATTTTTTTTTTTCTATATCATTTTTTTAATACAAAACACTACATATTAAAATTCAACTAATGTTATGAATAGATTTTTCGAAAATTATTGCACATTAGTTTTAGAAATTTTTCGATAACACTTTATATAGTTACAACATAATTAAATTTATGCATACATAGAAAACACAATTACATTTTAAAAACTAACCATTTTTAAACATCTCCAATTCAATTTCAAATACAATTAATTTAAAAATAAGTATATGATTTTTTCTTGTTTTATTGTATTTAAAATAATACTTATTTTTACCTGCATTTAAAATAAACTAGTTTAGTACCAGATGCATTGCAAGTGAATATTATAGTTTTAAATTAAAATATGAGAAAATAATAGTTTTGTAATATGTAATAAATAAATATTATATAATTTTTATTTTAATAAAATTTTAAAAGGTAGACAAAGCAAACTATTCGAAGGGAGGGACAAAACAGGAATTTATTAAAAATTTAAGGGCAAAATATGAAGGCAAAGATTCTCCTCTCTTAGACTCATTTATATATATAGATAGATTATAGATTATATATATGGATTTATAATACAATGCAATGAATCGCTAATCTAAATTAATTATATAGTTTACTAAAATTGCTAGTCAATAATGGTTCTTCTTAACAGAAAAAAATGAATCCTTATCAATTTTTAAATTAATTATACTTGAAATTGAATTGAAGATGTTTAAGGATTGTTAGTTTTTAAAATGTAAGTGTGTTTTCTATGTATACATAAATTTAATTATGTTGTAACTATATAAAGTTGTATCGAAAAATTTCTAAAACTAATGTACAATAATTTTCGAAAAATCTATTGGTAACATTAATTGAATTTAAAAGGTAGTGTTTTGTATTTAAAAAAAATGATATAGAAAAACAATCAAACTTCAAATCATGTAAATTAAAGACCTATATAAAAATGAAAACTAATATTTAAAAAAAAATCATAGAAAAGTATATAATTATTTGGAAAAAGAAAGAAAACTAATATTTATATAAAAACATTATTAAACAGAATATATATAATATAATATATAATAATAATAATAATATAAATAATTAAATTAAAAAAAAAGAAGAAAAAAAAAGGGTGTCAAGAGACGCGACACCTCAAATTTCAAAATAGTTTTGAAATCACCCGTATTGTCTAATTTTTTTCTTTTTTTTTCTACTTTTCTAAAAAATCCGAAATTTTGAGATGTTTTCTCGGTCTTCAATCTCATGGAGAATTTTAATTCTCATTTTTAGTTGCTCTATATTTTTATATATATATATATATATTGCTATGGGTAAAAAATCACTGATGGCCATTCGGTTCGAAAGATCCGAAATTGTCGGGTCCAGATTGGCGGAGAGCGACCCGATATAAGTGGAAGAGGGCTGGGGGCCTTTCCCATCCCCCCTTCCATCTCCTCGGCCTCGACCCAAGCATGAGGCCAAGGAGATGGTCAACCTCGACCCAATGTCGAGGCCGACCATGTGAACAGCCCGAGCCCGTTCTCGGTACCCACCAGCCGAACTCACGAGGCTCGGGCGGAAACCCTAATGGGGGAAAAGAGATAAATACACCGCGAAGCAGCTTGAGAAGGGGATCGAATTCCAGAATCTTCACACACACAAGTACAACCAAGTTCTCGATTACATTCTGCTATTTTGCGTCCAAAGCTACCTTAAGCATCGGAGTGCATGTGGTCTACACCACACCGATGTGCAACGTTTGCTTGTCTTGCAGGTCACGTCTTTCCCCTCTTTTCAACAAATTAAATGCACTGTTGGTTGTCACGTGGAGAGGAGGCAGTTCGTCTAAGCAAAATTTGACCATCAACAATATATATATTAAAAATTAAAGAAATTTTTTAGACATAAATTCACAAACACATTTATTGTATGAATAAAAAAGAATAATAAACATATTTTAAATAATTTTTCAAAAAAAAAAATAGATTGGTACGAGAAACGTATTCCATTCTCTAAAATTAAATCGAGGAAAAAATTCTCCCATTCTTTTTTTTTTTTTTTTTTTATCAAGAGTATATGTCAATTACCGTTGAGCTAAGCTTTCTTTGGCAAAAATTCTCCCATTCTCAACCTTATTTCTCAATCAACCGAGCTATTCCAGCCAATTCTGACACATTATTCTTATTTTAATAGATGAGTTTGGTCTCAAAGAAATTTATCTCAATTCGAAGCCGACCTCCACATAAAAAAAATAGTTGATTTTCTAGTAGTGTCGTGGTTAAATAGTATTATAAGTCATATAGTGCAAGTCCACGTATGAAATATGGGTGAAGAATTAGTCAAAGAGTCTTTGTTGACCGTTTCTTTGGTTATTTGGTCAAAGATAGAAGCTTCTTTGGGGAGTCAAAAATGTGAATGTGAATGGTATGAGACTTTAGTGGGATTTATTATAATTAAATTAGACTATAAGAGAGTATGGATTGTATAAAATAAGTAAAAGGAAATAAAAGAAAACAACTATTCATGTATTTTCACAATTTTTTTTCTTTGCCCTTCTAGAATCAAGGTCTATATATATCTCTCTTTTTCTTTTTCTTACTCTATCAATATCCCATTTTTGACTAATTTTCTATAGGGTCTTTAAAAAAATTTATTCAAAGGGCTTGTAGATTATACCACCTTTCAATTTTAGGATATTTGGCTCCTTTGATTTTTTTTTTTAAATCCAACTACATATAGGGAATGGAGAAACGAACCTCTAACTTTTGGATCGAGAATATAATTATTAAATCAATTTAAATATGCTCAAATCGATGTGCTTTTGGATTTTTTTTTAAATTTATTTATTGAATTGTTGTAAAGTAATAGATATTGTTTGGTACATGTTAGGCAAAAAAGAGAAGAAAGGCCAAATAAAGGAAGAAGCAATTGCACTTGTTAAATTCAAGAAATTATATTACAAGTTAGGATTAATAAAAATTTCCCCTAGTTTATCTTATAAAAATTTATTTTGTACCCCTTTTTAATAAGGAAAATATTTGATTGCATACCGATATATAGGGGATCTCCTTACACACTCCATTAAAATCTTGACAACTAAGAAAGAGAAAGGTAGGAAATGAAAAAACTTTTTTTTATCTCTTTAAGTTGTCAACATTTTAATGTCATATATGGAGATTCATACATACTGGTATGTAATCAAGTATTCTTCACATGAGAAGTTGATTGTTACTTTTATTATATTGGTTTATTACCACGTGGAATACGCGTTAATATGTCTAATTTTGTATTTTTTTTAATTAATAAAATAATTTCCAATGTAAATAACATATGATAGATTAATTACTTATATAATTTGATATAATTTACCGTTTTATTAATAACTAAAATTGATATATATAGTTTCCGTTTTACAAAATTATTAATCTTTTTTTTTTTTTTGAGATGATACGAAATCCATTACGCCACAAGGGCAAATGGAAACGGTGGTCAAAAGACCAAAGAAACAATTCACTCAGAGAAACAGAAACACCTCATTCCTCACTACATCCACTCCTTCTAGCTTTCTTAGCAATCTCATCAGAACCTTTATTACACTCTCTAGGAACAAAAGAAAAGTAATTTCATCGAATTTAGGAATCAACGGCCAGATATGATCATCTACCAAAATTCCAGCCTCACTCCAAGACTCCATTACACAAAACCAAATTAATAGTTTGAAGACAATCAGATTCTACAAGCAGATAATTAATACCGCCCAGAGACAACACAAATCTTACTCCCTCAAGAATAACCCTAAGTCGATGGAGGGAGCTCCAAATCAAGGAACAAAGCATAGGCACCCAGAATCAATCCTTCAGAATCACTACAAATCACTCCAATACCAGTAGAAGAGGAAGAAGAACTTCAAGCCGCATCAACATTTACTTTCCAGAAATTCACTGGAGGAGGAAACCAATCAAAGCTTCGAGGGTTGCGACCAGAACACTCAACACCAACATAAGCCATCTGATTCCTTCCATTCGCATTTGAAAACTCAATAAGGTAATTCAGAATCTAGCGACTACGTATAGATTGAGAAGGAATTTTATTTCATGCACTAACTTTTGTTCCTATCATTCCAAATCGTCCCGCAAACAACAACAATTTAAAGATCAACAATTGATAAAACAGAACTCAACTCCAGCCATCTTTCCTCAAAACTATGATTAAACTTTTCATTAAAATAAAGCTACTATATTTAAAATTATAAATTTTATAGTGGTTTGTTAGAAATTCGGATGAACTCACTATAAAAAAGTATCAAGTATTTCATTTTGAACCAGAATTGATTTTGAGGAATATTGTAGCTCTACGCTTTGAGAATTTGACTTTTTTTTTTTTCTTTTTTATTTCATCAACATTTGGGGGTGGAGGATTAGAACATCATATTTGATCTCTTGATCGATGTTACATGCCAATTATACCACTGAGTTATACTCACTTTGACTTGATCTCTCCTCCTTCGCATGGTGGATTTTAAGTGTGTGCTTTCTAAAAACCAAAAAAAAAAAAAAAAAAAAACTAAAAGAGGAGCTTTTTGGTTTCAACAAAGGAGCATATGAAGTGGGGAAAAGGAGAGAAATTGTGAGTTTCAATTAACTTGTAAGTGATTATGAAAGAATAAAAATATTTTTTTTAAGAAAAAATTCAGAGTGTTTGACAAAAAAAAATCGTTTTTAAAATAATAAGATTTGGTTAATAATAATTTTTGTAATAATCAGTTAAAGAGAATTTTAAAAAATGATTATATAAAGTGATTCACGGCTAATCACTAAAAAAACCTACATATTGTTGTAAAAAAAAATAACCTACATATTAAAAAAAAATTAGTTAAATTACAAGTTTAGTCCTTTAACTTTCAAGTTTGTGTCTATTGGATCAATGAATTTAAAAAAATGTCTTGTACGTTCTGAATTTTGTGTCTAATTGGTTCTTGAACTTTAAAAATTGTTTAATAAATTCTTAAACTTTCGATTTCGTGTTCAATAGGTTGTTGAATTTTCAATTTTAGGTCTAATATAGGTCCTTGACCTATTTAGCGTTTTTTTTTAATTCACAGACCTACGTACTAGACATAAAATTGAAAGTTTAGGGTCCTATAAACTAAATTTTTATATCTAATAGTTTTAATAATTTTTAAATTTTTTTAATATGTCAAGGCCTATTAGATATTTTTGAAGTTCAAGGGCCAAATAGATATAAAAATTGAAAGTTCAAAGATCTATTAGCACTTTTTAAAGTTCAAGAACCAAATAGACACAAACCGAAAAGTTCAAGGACTAAATTGTAATATAACTTAACAATTTTCAAAACCTACATGAAAAAACCAAAGAATGTTGAAATTACAAAATTTTTCTCAAATTTAAAGATTCTCCTTCTCTTCTTCTCATTATGGTAATTTCATATTTGTAAGATAATTTTATGCAACCAAATAACGTTGTAATTAAACCATTTTTAAGACTAACAAGAGCTTAGCTCAACTGGCATAACCTTGAATCCTCTCCTCACATATTGTCAATAATAATAATAATAATAATAATAAATAACTATTTAAAAAAAAATTAACCACTTTTAAGAAGATATGACCAAATGCACAAGTCTTTAAATTATTATTTTTTTTTTTTTAATGAAAAGAGATTAAGAAAAGAGATTAAAAAAAAAAACACTTTTTTTAAAAAAGCGTCAAACTTACCTGGAGTAGATGTGGGTGTAGGAGAGAATTATTATTGTCTTCCATAATTTATACACCAAATCTATGGGCGTAAAATGAAGGTCAAGGAAGTGAAAGTTAGCAAGTGCTCAATAGAAAATAAAAAAATAGAAAATAAAATAATAAAATAAAGTGAGGGGAGGGAGAAATAAGGGAAAGGAAGAAGAGAGAGACAAAAATAAATCCACCCAAAGCTTTTTCTTTTTTAGAAAAAAAAAACTAAAATCGATATAAATTTAATAGAATATGTCACCTCATCTAAAAATTCTCATCTCAATTATGTCACATCATATTTTCATTAGTCAATCTACGATCACTTGAGTTATGGGTCATTTAGAACTATTTTCTAAACTTCGAGGATTAAATAGTTATTTTTGAAATCTCACGAACCAAATAGAAATCTAGTCCAAACCTTAAGTACCAAAAGTCTAATTTATCATAAATTCTGTTATAGGTAATTTTGGACCACACTGACGAATAAGAAGCTGACGAGGACAATCGGGCAAAGGTAGTACCAGAAAACCGACCTGGGGAGAGGATTCAAACCAAGGTTATGCCAGTTGAGCTAAGCTCTTGTTGGCCTTAAAAATGATTTAATTACAACGTTATTTGGTTGCATAAAATTATCTTACAAATAATTTGTAGGACAGGACAGAGAAAAGAGACCTTCGCCAACATAACAGAGCAAGGGAGGCAACAACCCACCGTTAGAGATACGAACCATCCTTGGAGGACCTTCAGGGGGAGAGTCAAGTAGGAAGCGAAAAGCTGCAGTTCGAGAGGCCCTGATAGAGCCAGGAGAGCAAGAAGAGCACTTGAAGAGAGGCCTGGGAACTTCCTAGGTCTCCCCAAGTTTCTCCAGAAGAGTGTACGCACCCCTGGGATGAACACAACACTTGAAAAGAGGTTGACGCATGCCCTCAACCTCCCCAAGTCCCCAACTGAGTGCAGGCACCCTTGGGATGGAAAACAAGCAAGCAAACAACGTAGAGGAGCTGGTCGACCTCATGCCAAGGCCGAGGTCGACCATCCAGAGGCCAAGGCCGAGCTCCACCCTCAAAGGCCCAGGTACGAAGTTAGTTTTTCCTTACTCAAAAAATGTATGTCCAAGATATTGAATACATATTTTGAGTGGGGGGTTGGGAATAAGGACAGGTCGAGTCCATCATAATCATGGTCATGTGGCGATGATTTTGACTTTCCTTTCTTACTTATTCAAGTTAGGATTACGTTATGAATAACGGTGGAGTAATTTTTAAGATTATTTATTTTCATTTTGTATAACACATGTCCATAGCTTTTCCCCATGGTACAATGCAGACACTTGCAAATTTAATAAAGTTCTTTATACTGTGTTTGTGCAAAGCATTTTTCCATAGGATGTGACGCATGTGGCCAGGCGAGAATGATTTTTGCAGAGGCCAAACTTCTGCACGTTCCCTTGGAAAGAGACTAAATTCTTGCAGAGAGGTTGACGCATGCCCTCAACCTCCCCAAGTTTTCCCCAGAAGAGTGTACGCACCCCTGGGATGAACACAACACTTGAAGAGAGGCTCCGAAATTTCCTCGGCCTCCCCAAGCTTTTCCCCAGAAGAGTGTACGCACCCCTGGGATGACCACAGTGCTTGAAGAGAGGCCCGGGAACTTCCTCAACCTCCCCAAGCTTTTCCCCAGAAGAGTGTACGCACCCCTGGGATGACCACAGTGCTTGAAGAGAGGCCCGGGAACTTCCTCAGCCTCCCCAAGCTTTTCCCAGAAGAGTGTACGCACCCTTGGGATGACCACAGTGCTTGAAGAGAGGTCCGAGAACTTCCTCAACCTCCCCAAGTTTTTCCCCAGAAGAGTGTAAGCACCCCTAGGATGACCACAGTGCTTGAAGAGAGGCCCAGGAACTTCCTCAGCCTCCCCAAGCTTTTCCCCAGAAGAGTGTACGCACTCTTGGGATGAACACAACACTTGAAGAGAGGCTCGGGAATTTCCTCGGCCTCCTTAAGTTTCCCCGACTGAGTGTACGCACCCTCGGGATGGATACAACAGAGCAAATTAACAAGCAAAGCAGAAGAAATGCTCGGCCTCATGCCAAGGCCGAGGCCGAGCATCCCAGCTCCGAAGTCAACCCTCAGGCACGCATTCAAAGCAGCATGACTAGTTCGAGTTCTCAGTCACTTCACTTTTTAGCACAGCCGAAGTGCTCAAAGCCACAGGGAGATGCTTAAGGGCCAGGCAAATCTACACATAAGCCTAACCGTGGAGCGAGCAAGCAAACAACACAGAGGAGCTGGTCAGCCTCATGCCAAGGCCGAGGCCGACCATCCACCTCCAAAAGGCCAGGTATGAAATTAATCTTTCTTACTCGAAAAATGCAACTCTTGAAGTAATAAATGCATATGTTGAGTGGGGGCTGGGAATAGGGATAACTAAAGGTCATTCCATTCCTTTGTTGTAATCATCATTCAACTCTCCCATTATTTTCCAGTAAGGACTGACATATGAATGCAGGGGGCTAAGTGTTGAGCTAACAGGGGCCTGAGACCAAGGTCGATCCTAGCCTCCTCCCTCATTTTTCTTTTGCAGAAATTAATTTTTTCAATGCAGGATTGTGAAGTCTTTTGTGTTTTCCTATTTTTAATTATGGATAAGCCCTAGATCTGGAATGAAGCACTCCGAATGACCAAGTACAGGGGAATGGGAAAGTGTTTTGCTCGGCCTCGCGAGGCCGACCAGAGAGGCCCTCCAGCCACTTTTGATAACAAAGAAGTCATGCATGAGTCAGCACGAGACAAGAGTCTTACTCTTAAACCGGGTTAAGGAGCTCAGCCTATAGCATTAAGTCGCACCTGAATCCCAATTCAAGAGTGGGGGCTTAATGTTATAAGTAATTTTGGACCACACTGACGAACAAGGAGCTGACGAGGACAATCGGGCAAAGGTAGGACTAGAAAACCGACCTAGAGGAAGACCAGACCAAAGGGTCGGGCCAACATGGCCCGACCATTCGGCCCGCTTGCGCGGGCCGAGCTCGGTCACCTCCTTTCGGCCCCTGATGCCCCGGATCGCTCCGGTTCCGCCTGGTCGTCCCGAAACACCTCCGAATTCCTAAAAACCCTAGGAGGAAAAACAGGTATAAAAAACTCTCTTCATCACTGAAGAAGGGGTCCGAAACTTTATTCTCGACTTCTCCTTTTACTTTCGAGCGCCCTCTCTGTTTTCTGACTTAGGCATCGGAGGCGGTGTGACCTACACCACACCGGTGTGCAGCGGTTTTTGCTGGTTTTGCAGGTCACGTCTTCCCCAGCTTCTACAAATTCACTGTTGGTGTCACCTGAAGGTCAGGTGAGTCCTCTGTCTGGATTTTGGCATCAACAAATTCTATATATTTATTATAATTAGTAATTAGTTTATTATTATTATTTTTATTGATAAACTCAATATTATACTGTTTATAATTAATTTTTATGACATACTTTGCAAATTTATAAATTAAAGATGTCCATATTTGTTTTTCCAACATTTTCCATTTTAATATATTATAGGTTATAAGTATACCGATAAATTATAATAAAATGTTAATAAAATATCACAAATGTGACACATAAAACACTGATAATAAGAATTTTTACCGTATTTATGAGAAATGTTTGTTTATTAATTTAAAAAAAAAATTAACCAACTTTTCTTTCTGTGGTTTTTCTAATAATATCCATGGATGATATTAATATTTTACTAGCATTTTCATAAAATTGAGATATCGATGTTTCACGTGACCAACCTAAATATAACTCAACTTATTAATGTATATATCTTTTATCAAAATATCAAAAGTTTGAATTTATACCCTATAAAACTAAAAAAGAAAAGTATCGGCATTTATATCAACATTTTTTTTTTTTTTGAGTTTAACAACATTTATGGATATAAGAGAATTCGAACCCATAATCTCTTGGGTCATAATAAGCACACACTTTTATGCCAGTTGAGTTATGCTTTTATTGATAACATATTTGTGGAGGTGTCACAAATATAGTGACTTCATTCTTAATTTTATCCCAAAAAAAAAACTTCATTCTTAAACATTTGGTTTTCAAATTTCTCATTATGATACAAATTGAATTTTATAAACAGATTTTTTTTAATGGTATAAATTTAATGTAAAAAGTTTAAACAGGTATAGTTTATTATATTGACCGAAATAAAATCATATTTCAATTTAAAGTTGGGATTGATTTCATTAAGAAGCCTATTCCACAGCCCACAGGAGACAAAATAATAAGAATTTTACTAAATATTTTTTTTTTTTTTGCAAAGGATTTTACTAAATATTTCTACCTAATATAATTTATTTGAAAAATACTAATTATATAGCTTCGTCTTTAAATTTTGTGTCCTTTTTCCCCTCAAATCTTTTAACAATTTCAATCTTATTATTTGTTTATCAACTTTTTGAATTCAAACTTCAAAAAACTAGTTAGAATGAACATTAGACACGATTGGTTCAAGAAAAGGTATAATCACTGCATGTCAACATGTTATATGTTGATACAAAACACCGCATCCTTGCACAAGTGACACCCTTTGCTTTCTCCATCAAGATGCCTCCAAATTCTAACACATTACAACTGAACAAGGATTAAGATATCGATGTCGATAATATCAGATATTGAGATTTCAAATTTACGGATACATCGATTAGTCGCATCTTTCAAAGAATTACAGCTAAAGTATGCACATTTAGCTCATTCATGTAAGTTAAGAGGTATGTTCTAGAAAACCAATGACCTGAATTAACTCAAGCATTATAGAGCATTTAATAGACATATCATATTGTAGTAGAATCAGATTCTCTCAAAATGGTGAAGGCTATCAATGGTGAGGCAGAGGATCTAACTGAAACAACTTTGATCATTGAAGCAATTCAAGAACTGGTTGTTGGAGAGACCATCTCTTTCTCCAATTGCACAAGAGGCAACAATACAATGGCGCAAAAAGTTGCTCGAGGAGCGATTTAAAAATGACGATTTTGTAATTCTTTTTGGGAATACCCCTTCCTCTGTTTTGGAAGAGAGATCGTGTGGTAAGGATGAAAGGATCCCTCTCTGGCTTGTACCAACGTTAGCCATAAACTTCAATAGTGGTTGAGTTCTTTTAATGAAATTTATTTCCTAAAAAAAAAAAAAACCAGACATATCATATTAGTATCTAGAACATTGTTTTTGGATATATATTTATATATTTTTTACTTCACAAAGTTCTAATATGTTACTATCTATTATAACTTTGTTAACCATAAGAAAAATATGATAAATTAAGAAAAGATGACTTCAAAAAGGAAAAAAAAAGTTAAGAAAATATGAAAATGACAGACAAAAGACATCAAACTATTCATTTGAATGACATTTTTTTGGACATAAGTTGAGTGATGTTCCAATGTGATGTATAATTTGTGGTTGAAGATAAAGGCCAGAAGTTTCAAGAAATAAGTCTTTGAATTCCCTCTCCAAAAAGGAAAATGAAACATAAAATGTTCCTCTTTTATTTGGAGCTTAATAATAAGAGACAAATAGAGACGAGGATTTTCGTTCTATACATCAATCATTCATAATTTCTAAATTTTATGGATCATTTATCAATTTTATACACGTTTTCTAAATTTTTGGTCACGAATTAATTTTTAAACCTACGGTACATGTACTATAATATGCGGTGACCACTTCTGGAATAGTGACCGTCTAATTCTTAGTCTACACTAAACAAATATGAAGTTTTTTTTTTTTTGAAAAAAATAATATGAAGTTTATGAAATTATTGTATTTTTATTTTTGTTATATGTACTTGGTTTCATTTTGTGTTTTTTTTAAAAAAAAAAAATTACTGTTTTATTTTGATATTTAAACTTTGCTCCAAATTAGTCCTTTAGATATACATCAAAAAGATTTATATATATATATATATTTATATTTTGAATGTTTTATTTTCTTATTATTTTATTTAGTATAAAATTATAATTAAGAGGGTGGAGATTAGAGCTATATGATACCCATAAAAAAAAATCATAAATACTTAACTAGCTTAGTCTATGCTTATGTTGGATATTTTCGTTTTAAATTTTAGTTAAATTTATGGTATGCATCTAAAAAGATTGTGATTATTATCGCATAGACCTTGTGCGCTAAACCATAAGTATTCTATCTAATATAGAATAACCCGTTGTGGAATGAAAAATGTCAAGTTATTTTTTTGAATAATATATAGGACTCTCATGGGAAAATTGAGTCAATTTTTACTATGATTTGATGGCTATGTTTCACGGCTTTAATTTGATGATCTAGTCTACAACATTCAAACGGTCTATTTTAATCTTTGAAAATTGACCATGTATATATATATATATCCTGCAACTTTCAATTTTTTCAATTTTTGTCTCTCAGATTGAAAAAGAAAGATCCTAATTTGGTCATAACTATCAAAATCTAGTACTCTTCTAAAAAAAAAAACTATCAAAATCCAGTACTTATTTCAACCATTATATATGCTTTCGATACATGTTCACATCAACACATTAATACACATATTCAGAGTCACGTTATATTATCCATCTATTAAATAATTTAACCTCAAAACCACATAGAATAAACTCAAATAATGATTATGCAAATATGTAGATAATTATATAGATATAAACATATATGAACAAAAAAAGGTTGAATTTCTCTACAAAGTTTAGATACAAGAAGAAAAACATTAGAACATGTATGGAAATGAAAATGAAAGGCACACATTTCTTTGATTGATTTAGATTTTAGAAATATTTTATTTGGAGTGTAGTGTAAGGTGTAGGCACGTGTGAGAAAGTTCAAGACACGTCCAAAACAGTAATTTCCCAAAAGGAAACGATACGACAGCTGGATGAAGAGGACTGATGGGCCACACCCAAAAGGCAGCCACGTGTCCATAACTTGAAAATTGACCGTTTGATGACGTGGCAAACCTGAGCCACGAATACGAACCACGTGGCCCCATCGGACGATGATTATTAATTGGTTAAAAATCACTTTTGGTCTCCGAACTTTTGTGAAAGTAACAATTTAGTCCCCAAACTTTGATTTGTAACGATTTAGTCTTTGTACTTTCAATTTTGTAACGATTTAGTCTTTGTACTTTCAATTTTGTAACAATTTAGTCCCTATACTTTCAATTTTGTAACAATTTAGTTGTAACGCCCGTAACTTTAAGGAGAATTCAATTTATTTAGTTTGGGTGTTAATTTGTATTAAGAGGGAATTTGAATTTCAAAAAAAAAAAAAAAAAAAAAAAAAAAAAAAAGATAGTGAAATTTTAAAAAGGTAGGGCTGGAGTGGCACTTTGGTAATTTTTGAGAATGTTAAGCCAAACAAGCCCTAGTTCCCCTTTTTATTTTAGCTAGTGCGCAGCCCAAGGTATCTCCTTCTCTCCTTCCTCTTCTCCTCGTGAGTGCAGCCGCCAAGTTCGTGGATGCTCCTTCTTCCCCAACCGTGAGTCATCGACGGCAGCCCTTCCCTTCTCCGGTTTCTCCTTCTTCTCATTCCGGCGACAACGCGTAACGGCGGCGGCGAAGCAGAGCGGTCCGGCGAGCCCTCAGCGGCGTTTCGGTTCGTGTAGGCGGAAGGGGCGGCGGTTCTTCGTGGGTTTTTCCGTTCTTCGCGTGTCACTTCCGACCGGTCCGTGCGACGTCTCCGACGAACCTGTACCAGTCTCGGTGTGCGACGGCTGCGGTTTCAACGTGCGTGACGAGTTCGTGGCGACAGAGCAGCAGGTGAGTTTTCGCGGGCGTTTGGCGTTGACGGCAACGACTTTCAGGCGACGTGAATAGTAGTGTTTTGGGTTGTTGTTCGACGTTTCCGGTTAGATCGAGCAGTGGGTCTTTTAGTCCCTTTGTTTTCCATCAGTTTTGGCTATTGGTTTTTTGAGGACGGAATATCGGAATTGTTGAAAATTGAGAACCGGTTCAGCAAGCCTTAAGCCCTCGTTGGGAATTAAACCCTTGATCGTGGTCGCGTTGGCTTTCTTATCAAGTCTATTGAAGTTTTAAATTAAGGAGTTAAAAGCCCAAGCAAGTGAACTTACTATTGAACTCTTTAATTGGGTGCGCGTGTTTGATCTTTTCTAAAGTTCTCGTGTTTATGAGTTATTCTTGAAATTGTTATTATTATGAGAATTATGTATGAAAAATTTATATTTTTCATTATGTATGAGTTTATGAGAATTATTGAAAGCATGAAATTTATTATAAATGCTTTGAATCATTAATATTGAAATTATTGAGTTGGTGGTCTCTTTAAAATCCCATCAAAGGGAATGAGTTTAAATTATTTATGAGTTTAAATTCCATTAAAGGAATGAGTTTAAATTAGTGTACATGAAATTGATGTACATTCGGAGATGCCTACACAGGGCTTAGGGACATGAAATTGATGTACCTAAGTCGGGGTTTGTGAAATTGACGACCTCGAGGTTTCGTGAAATTGACGGACTCCGTAGGAGACATATGAAATTGATGTGTCTAGGATATGCATGAAATTGATGTATATCTTCCCTCCAATTAAAGTTTAAAATAAAGTTTAGAGCCACCAAAATTATAATCGTTGTTGGTTTTTAAAATGTTTTTAAAGCGTGACCCAATCTCAATAGTAGGGTCACTTACTGAGTATTTTAAAATACTCATTCTTTTCAAAAATATTCTTTCAGGTATAGGCAAGGGCAGGTGAAAGGCGATTGATGAGAATCCGATAGACAGCCATGAGAGGACTCGAGTTTCATATTTTATTTTTCTTCCGCTTTAAGAACTCTGTTTTACTTTATTCATGGATTGTAAATTTGTTTTGAGATATTTTCCAGAGGCCATGAACATTTATATTTTAGAAATTATTTAAGCTTATTTATAACCTTTAAAATTTGGGATCCCGAATAAAAGTTGTTTTAAAATTTTTTCTTAAATTAGTTGTTTATGTTTTAAAATATTTTTATTTAAGAAGGCCTCCAAACCATGCATTGTCGTAACGGTTCCTTTAAGGCTTATTAAGAAGTCGGGTCGTTACAGTCCCTATACTTTCAATTTTGTAACAATTTAGTCCTTAAACTTTAATAAGTAAAAATTTAGTCATTGTACTTTCAAATTCGTAACAATTTAGTCTCTATTGTGAAAAATTAATATAAAGATTTAATGAAATTTCTTACCTAGATAGATTAATAAACAAATTTGGGGCCCAATATGTTAATAAGCTACAAAGTTTAATCATTAAATAATAAAAATCGACATTTAATTTTGATGATTTTTTTTTTTTTTTTTGCGATAA
The DNA here is from genome assembly GCA_017139565.1 of Luffa aegyptiaca. Lineage (NCBI taxonomy): Eukaryota > Viridiplantae > Streptophyta > Magnoliopsida > Cucurbitales > Cucurbitaceae > Luffa > Luffa aegyptiaca. Next base: position 4,589,625 of record CM029396.1, read on the forward strand.
GAATTAAATTGTTACAAATTTGAAAGTATAGGAGTTAAATTGTTAAAATGAAAGTATATGGACTAAATTGTTACCTATTAAAGTTCAGGGACTAAATTGTTACAAAATTGAAAGTACAAGGACTAAATCGTTACAAATCAAAGTTTAGGGACCAAATTGTTACTTTCATGAAAGTTTAGGACCAAAAGTGATTTTTAAACCTTTTTAATTTCTCTAATTCTCTCATTTCTTTAGATCTCCTTTTCTTTTTTATAAATTATTTTTTAAGCTCTCCACTGAGATTTGTAAAAAAAAAAAGGAAAAATCAACTTAGTTTTAAAATGTAATTTAAAAATCGTAAATATCTAAATGATTATATTTTTGGGCCCGTTGCAAAAGTAGCAAACCGGCCCAAAATAATTACAAAAATAGCAGCCATTGAAACTATTTGCAAAAATGGCAAAATATTGCCATCTAAAAGGTAAAATTACTAAAATGCCCTTTCTATTTTCTTCTCTACTTTTCCGGTCATCTCCATCCAGCGACATTACACGAGAAGAAGGCAATCGGAAGCCGAGGGTGGGGAGTTGGATGATCTCGGTGAGGTCGTCGTCGACGTGGGAGTGGTGGTCGTCGAGGTCGAGGTTGTGCATGTGGGCGGCCTTGGCGGCGGCGGCTTGGACGTCGCGAGGGGCGAGGGAGACGGGGCGGGGGAGGAGGTGGAGGAGGTTGGGGAAATTGAGGGTGGCGGAGGAGCCTTTGATGCTGAAGGTGGCGACGTCGTGGGCACGGGCGGCCATTTCCGGGGTGGGGAAAGTAAATCTAAAAGCCAGAGGAGCGGAGAGGGAGATGAGGGCGGCGGCGGCGGCGAGGAGGCGCGGCGGCGTGGAGAGAATCGAAAACGTGAGGATTCACTTGGGAAATCGGATTTCGAAGGAGAGAATGAGCGTGATTTGGAGAGGAGAAGATTGTTGTGTGGAATTTGGAATTGGAATCAGGAAATTGTGGTTTTATTTGAGTTATGAGTTTGTTGAGTATAAAATGGAGCTTTCCTTTGAGAATATTTTGGGAGTTGAGCTTCGTTGCCCTCTCGATCCACCTTCCAACCTTGTTCTCAACTTTCTATCAGATAGAAAGTTCTCAACTTTCTATCTGATAGAAAGTTCTCAACCAGATAGAAAGTCTATCTGATAGAAGAACTTTCTATCTGATAGAAAGTTTTTCTATCACTGATAGAATCTATCAGTGATAGAAAAATTTTCTATCAGATAGAAAGTTCTCAACTTTCTATCAGATAGAAAGTTCTATCTGATAGAAAGTTTTTCTATCACCGATAGAATCTATCAGTGATAGAAAAACTTTCTATCAGATAGAAAGTTTTAAACTTTCTATCAGATAGAAAGTTCTCAACTTTCTATCTGATAGAAAGAACTATCTGATAGAAAGTTTTTCTATCACTGATAGAATCTATCAGTGATAGAAAAATTTTCTATCAGATAGAAAGTTCTCAACTTTCTATCAGATAGAAAGTTTTAAACTTTCTATCAGATAGAAAGTTCTCAACTTTCTATCTGATAGAAAGAACTATCTGATAGAAAGTTTTTCTATCACCGATAGAATCTATCAGTGATAGAAAAATTTTCGAAAGTTCTAAACTTTCTATCAGATAGAAAGTTCTCAACTTTCTATCTGATAGAAAATTTAGAACTTTCTATCTGATAGAAAGTTTTTCTATCACCGATAGAATCTATCAGTGATAGAAAAATTTTCTATCAGATAGAAAGTTCTCTGATAGAAAGAACTTTCTATCTGATAGAAAGTGACTTTCTATCTGATAGAAAGTTTTTCTATCACTGATAGATTCTATCAGTGATAGAAAAACTTTCTATCAGATAGAAAGTTCTTTGATAGAAAGAACTTTCTATCTGATAGAAAGTGACTTTCTATCTGATAGAAAGTTTTTCTATCACTGATAGATTCTATCAGTGATAGAAAAACTTTCTATCAGATAGAAACCTACCAAAACAAAAATTGAGGAGACCACCAGATGCGCGCAAGGGCAAAATAGGGATATAAAAAATTAATTCAAAAATTTTGCCATATTTGCAAATATTTTAAAAAATTGCTAAAATTGCAATTATTTACCCTAATTTTGCCACCCATTACAATTATCCTATATTTTTCAAGATTAAAAAATGTAAAAGCTTGTGTATTTGTAATTAATAGTTAATTTGAGAGTTCAAGGATTAAAATAAGTAAATTAAATTAAAAAGTTATCAAATCATGATACTTTGAAAAAGAAAAGAAATAATTCATTAAGAAAACTTTTATTTTTTTAATTTCAAAAAGTAATTTCCAAGAACAATCTTGACACATCAATCAACCACGAATAGGTAAAAGTAGTTTTAATTTGGTATTCTTATATGACTTAGGAATCATTTTAGTTAAAGAGCTTGTTTAACGACCACTTTTTCTTTAATTATCTACTTTAAAAAATAAATTCATCAACTAACAACCTTTTATTCTCTTTGTTTCCCCGTTAGAAATTTACCGCTGAGCATTTACCAATTTACGTTAAAAGAGTTCGGATTCATCTAGAAAAGATTGGGAGTAAAATTTACTTTTATTTCCAAACTTGATCAACTTAAATATAGTTCAACTATCATAACACACATTTATTCTCAATTCAAAGTTTAATGTTTCGAATATACCATCTCATATATTATAAAAGAATTTGAAAAATGTAGAAAAGAAAATGATTTTGTTATAAATCACATCCAATCCAATTGGCAATTAGTTTAATATATACTTCCATAAAATGCAACCATTTAGTTTTTTTTATAGGTAGTTTACAATTTATACTAATGTTTAAAATCTATCGCAATTTAATTTTAATGTGAATTCAATGTGTTATTTAGTCCATATTTAAATTTATGATGATTAAATCTTTATACTAAAAAAGTGTAAAGAAAGTTTTTCTAAGTATAGATCAATAGATAATCACTTAAGAAATCAAATGTGGTTTTAAAATATGAAATTTAAATGATGATTTTTTTTACAGAGAAGGACTAGACAATTAACAAATATATATTAAGTTACAAAGAATAAATCATTACATACTAAAATTAGTTTAAATTTCAGGTGGGTTCCTACACTTTTAAAATGTTTATTTTAGTCTTTACTTATTATCTATTTACATAATGTTCATCTCTAACTATGTGACTCAAAATCATACTAATATTAACTTGTTAGTACACATATTCAAAATGACACATTATTAATTTGTTAAAATAAAATAAAGTATCAAAATGATTGTTTTTTTTAATGACTAAAATAGTTTTTTTTAAGTGCATCATAAAACAAACATAAAAGTTTAGAAATCAAAATGGAGTTTATGAAAGTTTAAGAACGATACTTTTGTTGATGTCGCTGTCGATAGATCATTTTTAAGCATCGACAAGACTCTCTTTTGACGAGGTTCTACACACGCTCATTTTTTTAGGTTGGAGTTGGTTTTTCTAATGATTTTCAAACTTTTGGTGTCAACAAAAAAAAGTCAAAATTCTTATAGTGATCTCAAAGACATGTCAGTTTATTGGGACTAAAATGAAACAAATTTGAATGTTGAAAGGAAAATATTTTTATTTTTATTCTTTTTAAACAAAGAGCCAAGATTTAAACCTATTGAAATTTAAAAATGTATTATAAACTAAAAAGATTTAGAAAATTTACCATTTCACCCAAAGTCCCAGATTCTACACTCTACTTTCTTTCTAGTATCTTCCCCGCCACTGCTCCCACTGGCGTCTTCCAGAACCTTCCCCATCTCCCGCTCTCCACCGTCCGATCACTCCCCAAGCCACGTGTAACTCATCCAACCCATCTCCCTCCTTCCTTCCCCCATAAATCTCCCTTCGTCGGACGCTTATTTAAACGCCTTACAACCACCGCTCTCCACCACCGCCAAATCGCCCAACACAACGGTTCTCTTTTTCTCTCTTCTCCTCGCATTTCTTTCTTTCAGCTCTTTCCAATGGCGCCGGAACTGGTCCCCCCAGCCGGAGCTCCGGTGAAGCCGGCCGCCGGGCTGCGACGGCTGCCGCGGCGGGCGTACGTGACGTTCTTGGCCGGCGACGGCGACTACGTGAAGGGCGTCGTCGGACTGGCCAAGGGCCTCCGGAAGGTGAAATCGGCCTACCCGCTGGTCGTCGCCGTTCTGCCGGACGTCCCCGACGACCACCGCCGGGTTCTGGAGTCTCAGGGATGTATTGTTAAGGAGATCGAACCGGTTTACCCGCCCGAGAACCAGACCCGGTTCGCCATGGCTTATTATGTTATCAATTATTCTAAGCTCCGCATCTGGGAGGTTTGTTTTCAGTTTTTTTTAGTTGTTTTTAAAATCTTTTTAATAAATGAATAGTGGATTCTTGGATTCTCTAAACGTCGTCGTTTGTGTTTGAACAGTTTGTTGAGTTCAACAAAATGGTGTATTTAGACGGAGACATTCAAGTTTACGACAACATAGACGAGTTGTTGGAATTACCAGACGGTAATTTCTACGCCGTAATGGACTGCTTCTGTGAAAAAACATGGAGCCACACTCCCCAGTACCAAATCGGCTACTGCCAGCAATGTCCCGACAAGGTCCGATGGCCGGCCGATCTCGGTCACTCCCCGCCCCCGCTCTACTTCAATGCTGGCATGTTCGTCTTCGAGCCGAGTGTCGCCACGTATCGTGATCTCTTGAACACCCTCAAAGTCACCCCTCCCACCCCCTTCGCCGAGCAGGTGAATTTGCTCGTTATCATATACTTGATTTAAGCTTTTGAGTTCAGTGGTAATTTAACTGGATCTGATAGGATGTTGGATAACGTTTGCTTTTTCAGGACTTTTTGAATCTCTACTTTAGAGATGTTTATAAACCCATTTCTTTGGATTTTAACTTGGTTTTGGCCATGCTTTGGCGCCATCCCGAGAATGTTGACCTCGATCGGGTCAAAGTTGTTCATTACTGTGCTGCGGTAAGTTTGTGTCTATTTAGTCTCTATATTTCTTTAAAAGAATATAATTTCAGATGTATATATTGAAAAAAAAAAAAAACAATATGACTATGTATATTCTTTCTGTACATTCCATTAAAATTTGGAAAATACTTCCACTATGAATCTCCCTACTTAAATGTTGACAATCAGCAGGGATAAAAAAGTTTTCTCATTTTTTGTCATTCTCTTTCTTGATTGTCAAGATTTTAATGGGGTTGTATTATATTGTTCTTAAAATAAAAAAATAATATAAAGAGGTATTATATATATATATATATATGGTGCATGCCAAAAATTTAGTGAGGTCAATCTATGGAATTTCACCTTGTTTTTTTTTTTTAGAATAAAGAATTTCACTTTGTTAGACATTAAAATTAAAGCGATTTCATTATTTAAAGTTTTCTCATAGTACAAAAACAAATCAATACACTAAAGTTTAGGAAAATATTAAAAATTAAAATTTTAGGGACTTGATGAAGTATTTATTTATTAGAAGTATTTATTTATTAGAAAATTTATAAAATTAAATAGATACAATTATTGACCAAAATTAATTTAATTTGAGTAAATATTTATGTACTAAAATTGAGCTTTTATGGATTGATGGAAAAATTAGGGTTCAAAGCCATGGAGGTACACAGGGAAGGAAGAGAACATGCAGAGAGAAGACATAAAAATGCTAGTAAAAAAATGGTGGGATATTTACAATGACTCCTCTTTAGACTACAAGCCTCCGCCGTCCACGGCGGACACGCAGCCCTTCATCGCCGCCCTCTCTGAAGCCAGACCCGTCCAGTTCGTCACGGCGCCCTCCGCTGCCTGACGGCGGCGGAGCTGGAGCTGAAGCTGAGAAACTCTGGTTTGACTATAAAAGGTCAAAGGACAAAATGAAAAAGTAAATAATAATTATATAATGATGATAATAATAATTTAATAGTTTTATTTCTTTTTATTGGCTTTGGTTTTTTTGGGGCCAGTTTTTATGTAGATTTTTTTTTTTTAAAAAAAAAAGGAATATGTATGTATGCTTCCCGAAATTTGGAAATTCGGGGGTGAAAAGATTTGATGATGTTTTTAATATATAAATATATTAAGATATATGTTCGAGAAATTCAGATATTAAATTTCAATATTTAAATTCGTAGGAAATTAAGTCTGAAAAAGGAAAAAAAAAATGATGCTAAATATTTGTTGTGCCTTTAAGATTGTCTAGTTCATGTGCTATATTATTATCTTTCTTTATTCCATTATTATATTCTTTGTGCTTTTCTTTTTCAATCACTCTCTTTTTCTTTTATCTTCGGTTGATTTTTTTCCAATAAAAAATTAGATGCACAAAAGTATTTGACACTCTTTTCTAATTTACTTATTTTATGAATAGCCTTTTTTTTTTTTTTTTTTTTTTTTTCCTTTTTCGCTCTTTCTCTAATAACTGAAAATATTCCTTATAAAGAACAAAACTCAAATTTTTTTTTTTTTTTGAAAGAACTCAAATTAATCCTTAATGAATAATTTCGTTTCCACTTTTCATTTTCCTCTTCTCGAATCTGAGAATAAGTAAAAGGAAAAAAAGTTAGAACTTCTTTATAAATAATCACAATTTGTTGGAATAAATAGTATGAGTTTGTATCTTTTTACATCTTTGGATTGTTCTTTTATCCAACGGTCAAGTTTTTTCACATTTTTCAAATTCATAACCAATTTGAAGGAGAGTCATGACTATTCGAATGATCACGAATTAACTAACAAGAACATAGTTCAACTAACATAAAGTTATACTAGCCTATAAATATAATAGGTCTCTTCTCCAAAAATTTAGAAGTATAGAGTTTTTTGTATGAATTTTTCATACAAATCTGCATAAACTTTTGTTGAAGTTTGGTTTGCTTCGTAAAATAACGTTTGCTAGATCTTGTGGATTGAGGTGTTGCTTCCATAAAAAGGTAATTTGTTCTATCCTGGGAGGTAAGTACTCATTAAACTAGAGTGAGTAAAATTGTCTTAGGGAGACAACGTGAATTCGTTGGGTTCAGATTCTCTTTTGTTTTTCAAATTTAGTAATTGATATTCTATCATTTTGTTTTATATAATATTCCTATGATTGTTAAAAGTGACACTTTCAGGTATTCTTAAAAATAAACGGAACGTCACCCACACATCAAATCAAATCAGTAAATTTTAATTGGAGGTTGATTCTTAAAGAAAGATTTAAAAGTAAAAAGATAGCGTAAAAATTTAAATAAGTATTAAAATTTCAATTTTTATCAAGTTCAAAAACTGATAAAATGAGTGAATGGTAAGGTTTTTGGTCAAAACCTTATGAGATGGTTATTGTTGTTGGGTGAATCGAAGATCATGGTAAGAGATGAGCTTTGGTATCAAGGTACAAGCCAAGGAATTTGTCGAGGTATAATGTAATCTCACACGACTTAAAGGTCCTGAAGTACTATACGTATGTTTTAGAGTTCATTAGAAGCATATGAAAATGCGATTTGATAAAATTGAAAGTTTAGGACAAAAATTGATACAACTCAACAAGTTTAGATTATGATGTCTAAGGTCTTCAGGTGTGATTAATTTTCTGTTTTGGAGAATGTTATGGATTTTATCTCATCTAAGTGTTTTGGATTAATTTTGAGTAAATTGGATGAGAGTTTAGTTTATTAAATCCCAAATTCATTATAAAAATGGATGAATTTTAGGTTTTTGGATAAGAGTTTATTGGTAGACAGCGTTGTTCAAAACAACAACTTGCAACCCCAATGCTTTTAATTCAATCGAGCTCTTGCATCTAATATTGAAGTTTCAATTCCTCAGTAGTTATTGCGCAGCTCTCGTAAATGCCATGACTTGAGATAGCTAGTGACATTCCAAGAGTGAAGTAGTCTTAAGAAGTAGACACCCTATATATCAAGAGTCAAAAGAAGGCATGATGAGCACTCTACGCAAACGGGTTAACCCCTCTTGTGTGTGAACCGAATAGGAAATTAGTAAAGTAGAAACAAAATAACAATCATGCACAGTCACAGGACAAACCTCCCCAAGGCGAGGAGTAAAAAACCACGGACCGACGAAGTAAAAAAAAAAACCTCCACTATAATCAATAATGGGTTACAATAACGAGTTCTTCCTAGATACAACTAGAGGCATATTTCAGCTCGATTGAACCACGGATCGAACTCCAAAAGGCTGAAATACGACACTGTACGGATGCTTTTCTTTTCTACTTTTTCTTTCTATTTTTCTCTCTCACGCATCACTCTTTTTTCTCGCATGCATTCATCCAGTGGTTGCAACTTTTATTAAAAGTAGGGAAAAATACACTTTTGGTCCCCGAGGTTTGGTTTAGGTTTCGTTTTGGTCCCTGAGGTTTCAAACTCAACATTTTAGTCTCTGAGGTTTGCATTTAGTAGCATTTTGGTCTCTCAATCCATTTTTCCGTTAACTCCTAACAGAAAGATGACGTGGCTCTTGTTTTTTATTAAAAAATATATTTTTATATATTTTTAATTAAAGAATACATTTTTAATTGCTTTTAATTAAATAATATTATTTTTTAATTATTTACTATTTTTTGTTTTTCTTTTCTTTTTCCTTTTCCCATTTTCTCCCTCTTCTCCCATCTCCTTCTCACGACAACCCAGCCGTGTGCCCCCTCCTCCGGCAACGCCTCCCTCCGGTCATCTTCTCCGGCGAGTGGCGATTCCGAGCAACTGCAAAAAAAAGCATAAGAACGCCGTCGTCGATCGATCTGAAACGATGGGTATCGTGTTGAAAACGAAGGAGGTGAAAACGATGGATATAGGGGCTGAAAACGTTGTGGGTATTGGGCGACTTCGACGACGGGGTTTTGAAAGGGGGTGAACGAAAGGGGTTTCGACGGCACGAGTTTCAGATCTGGGCGATGTGAGTTCCAGATCTTCGAGTTCTTCTCGAACGAAAGGGGCTTTGACGGCGGTGACGGTGCCTCTGTTTACTTCGAGTTCATCATCGTCTTCTCGGTTCCTCTTGGCCCGAATCTCGCCTCGGTCCTTGGCATCGGTAACTCCGCTCTCCTCCTCGTCTCCATCGCTGAACAACGCGAAGGAAGGACCCGAGGCCATCGATTTCTCCTGCAAGCTTTTGAAAGTTCCGTCGATGGACAACGCTAAATCGAGCTGCACGTCGCGGTTTTCATCCCATAATTGCACGTCGCGATTTTGAGCCCAGTTGGGCTCGTTCCAGATCTGGAACCAAGGTCTAGTTTGTTTCGAAGGGGGAAACCTTTTTTTTTTTTTTTTTTTTTTTTTTTTTTAAACAGGGACTCTCGTCGGCAACAGAGAAGAGGAGAGAGAGAGTGAGAGAAGGAGAAGAGAAACAAAAAGAAAAAAAAAAAGTCTCCGACGAGCGGTGGTCGCCGGCCGCCGGCAACCGGCCATGGAGGAAGGTCTCGTTGAAGAAGAAGAGATAGGAGATGGAGGAGGAGGAAGAAGAAGAAGGTGGGAGAGAGATAATAAAAAGAAATAAAATAATTTTTTAAAAAATAATTTTTTTTATTATTTTAATATATTTTTAATTTAAAAAATAAAAAATTAATTTTTTTAATTAAAATAATAGTGTCACGTCAGCAGCCGGTTAGATTTAACGACAAAATGGATGACATGAACCAAATTGCTCCTTATCTCAAACCTCAAGGACTAAATTGTTGAATTTGAAACCTCAGGGACCAAAATGAAACCTAACTCAAACCTCAGGGACTAAAAGTATATTTTTCCTTTAAAAGTAAAAGTATGACCCTAATGGGCCTTCTGCCTTTCTCCACTAAAGTGGAAATAACCCAACACCTCTATCGGGAGAATGACCCAATAGGATATGGCAAGAGAAAATAAGACTTCGAGGAGCCTAAAGAGAAATAGTGACTTGGGATATAGATGAGAAGCTCAATGCTGAATACACATAATTGTTTGACGAGGAAACATTTGAAGTTGGAAGTTCTTAAAGGTGGGGAGTCTTTAACACCCTACATTTCCAAGTTAGCATTATTTTTCAAAGTTATATTGCTATGAATTTTGTTCTCCTCGTTGTTATTAATCTTAGATTAAATTGAATTTGCTGAACTATCCAAAGTTGTTAGGTTACAGAACTTTACGAAAGTTTTTAAAGGTAGGGAGTTTGTAATATCTAGCATTATAAAATTGGACTATTTTTGGAGTTAATTCTTGCCTTCAATCTCTTCCAGTCTATTAATTTTAGTTTAATTAGACTTTTTTGTTTTGTTCAAATTAGAACGATTAAAAATCACTTTTTGGTTTATGAACTTTCATGAAAGTAACAAATCAGTCCCTAAATTTTGATTTGTTAGTCCCTATATTTTCAATTTTGTAACAATTTAGTCCCTAAACAATAAGTAACAATTTTTTTTTTTTTTTTTTTTTGACAATAACAATAAGTAACCATTTAATCCTACTTTCAAATTAGTAACGATTTAGTTCCTATTGTAGAAATTAATGTTAAGATTTAATGAAATTTCTTACATATATTAATAAACTAATTGGGCCGGTTGCAAATATAGCAAACCGGCCCAAAATATTTACAGATTTAGCAGCCCGCATAAAATTTTGCAAAAATGACAAAATTTTAAGTTCTGGAATGTGTATTTACTAAAATGCCATTTCTATCTGATAGAAAATTTTTCTATCACTGATAGAATCTATCAGTTTTTCTATCACTGATAGATTCTATCAGTAATAGAAAGACTTTCTATCTGATAGAAAGTCTTTCTATCATGATAGAAGCTTTCTATCACTAATAGAGATAGATTCTATCAGATAGAAAGACTTTCTATAAGTGTGTTCTTTTTTATAAAGTGTTTGGTAGGTGTTTTGTTGGTGTTGTTTCGTTTCTCATATTTTCTATCATTGATAGAATCTATCAGTGATAGAAAGAGATTCTATCTGATAGAAAGACTTTCTATCTGATAGAAATATAAGTTTTCTATCACTAATAGAGATATATTCTATCCTTCTATCCTATTTCTATCAGTGTTTGGTCGTTATATCCTATTTCTATCACAGATAGAAAAACTTTCTATCACAAATAGAGAGCCTGGAAGAAGAACATCTTTTCAAAGTTTCCTTTCTTTTTTCTTTTTTCAATTTTTTTTAAACTCTTTTATCAGAGAAACGTGAACCCCCTTTAATTATTTACTTTGCTAACTTGCTTTTGTTTTTTCTTTTATCAGAGAAAGTTTTCTATCAGTGATAGAAAACTTCTATCACTGATAGAATTAATTTTCTATCACTGATAGAAAACTTCTATCACTGATAGAAAGTTTTTCTATCACTGATAGATTCTATCAGTGATAGAAAAACTTTCTATCAGTGATAGAAGACTTCTATCAGTGATAGAAAATTAATTCTATCAGTGATAGAATTCTTCTATCAGCGATAGAAAGTTTTCTATCAGTGATAGAAAACTTCTATCAGTGATAAAATCGATAGAATTAACTTTCTATCAGTGATAGAAGTTTTCTATCACTGATAGAAAACTTTCTCTATCACTGATAGATTTTATCAGTGATAGTGATAGAAAACTTCTATCACTGATAGAAAGTTTTTCTATCACTGATAGAATCTATCAGTGATAGAAAGTTTTTCTATCACTGATAAATCTATCAGTGATAGAAAAATTTTCTATCAGATAAAAAGTTGAAAAATTTTCTATTAGATAGAAAGTTTTCCTAGAAAAATTTTCTATCATATAGAAACCTACCAAAACAAAAAGAGAGGCGAGAGAAATCCATTGTGCGTGCAGTTTTCTATCAGTGATAGAAGACTTCTATTAGTGATAGAAAATTAATTCTATCAGTGATAGAATTCTATCACTGATAGAAAGTTTTCTATCAGTGATAGAAAATCGATAGAATTAACTTTCTATCAGTGATAGAAGTTTTCTATCACTGATAGATCTTCTATCACTGATAGAAAGTTAATTCTATCAGTGATAACTGATAGAAAGTTTTTCTATCACTGATAGAATCTATCAGTGATAGAAAAATTTTCTATCAGATAGAAACCTACCAAAACAAAAAGAGAGGAGAGAAATCCACTGTGCGCGCAATTCAAGGACAAAATAGGGATATAAAAAATTAATTCAAAAATTTTGCCATATTTGCAAATATTTTAAAAAATTGCTAAATTTGTCATTAGTTACCCTAATTTTGCCACCCATTACAATTATCCAAACTAATTTGGGACCTAATATGTTTATAAGTTACAAAATCTAATAATTAAACAATAAAAATCAACATTTAATAACTTTGATGATTTTTTTTTGGCAAGGATTAAATCGTTACAAATGTGAAAGTATAAGTACTAAATTGTTACTTATTAAAATTCGAGGATTAAATTGTTACAAAATTGAAAATACATGGACTAAATGATTACAAATCAAAGTTTGGAGACTAAATTTTTATTTTCATCAAAGTTCAGAGACTAAAAATGATTTTTAACCAAATTTCAAAAAAAAAAAAGAAAAAGATTTTTAACCAATTAGAAATTTCAAATTAGTCTCTTAAATTAGATAAATTGAATTTTTATAAATTTTGGGAAAAAAATAATTTTTATTAAAGGAAAAAGAAAAAGAGCCCTAAATTCATCCATTTTCCCCCCTCTTCCTCCTCTGTTGTTGCACCCTCTTGTTCGTCGTCTTCCTCCGGCAACCACGCGACGGTCGACCACGAGCATAGCAAGCGGATTCCGACGCCGAAGCTTCAGAATCGAGACCCACGATTCCACGTGGGACGTCTGCGCGACGGTGCGCGACTGCCTCGTCTCATTCAACGAGCAGCAGGCGAACGGTGACCCACGGCGCGATTCAGTCTCCAGCGACTCACTCCGACGCATCCACGGCCACGTACGCTGCAGCCACAAGCCTCACGGTGCATGACCCACGAGCAGAAACGGCAGCCACGACTCCAGCCCAGTCTCTCCACAATCGCCAATCAGGTACTTCTCAAGGAAACCAACGATGATTCTCCGGCGGCCAAGCTATTTCCAATCGCCAATCAGGTACTTCTCACGAATCCCACTGATCGATTTCTTCTCGCGCCCATTTTCATCTGCAAGTGAAAATCAATCGCTAAATGAAAACGTAGAAACAGTATTCCGCATAATTAGTAGTTCAACCTCTTCAACAAACATGAGGCATTCACTGAAATCGAGTAGGGTTTTTCTCTCAAATGAATTGATCGATGGGGTTCTGAAGAGGGTTAGGTTTAGTCACGGGAATCCCTTACAGGCGTTGGAATTCTTTAATTACACTGGTAGAAGAAGGGGATTTTATCACTCTGCGTTTTCTGTTGATACAATGCTTTATATCCTAGGTAGAAGCCGGAAGTTTGAAAAAATTTGGGATGTTCTGATTGATGTGAAGCTCAAGGATCGGTCGTTAATCACACCGCGAACCGTTATGGTTGTTTTAGGAAGAATTGCCAAAGTGTGTTCTGTGAGACTGACTGTGGAGAGTTTTAGGAAGTTTAAGAAGTTTGTTCCTGAGTTTGATGTCACTTGCTTTAATGCATTGTTGAGAACTCTGTGCCAGGAGAAGAGTATGATGGATGCAAGGAACGTCTACCATGGTATGAAGAGTAAGTTTAGACCGAACTTGCAGACGTTTAACATATTATTGTCGGGTTGGAAGTCGTCGGAAGAAGCTGAGGGATTCTTTGATGAGATGAGAGAAATGGGGGTTAAGCCTGATGTTGTTTCATATAATTGTTTGGTTGATGTTTATTGTAAGAATAGGGAGATGGATAAGGCGTTTAAGGTGGTTAAGACAATGAGGGATGAGGATATACCTGCTGATGTGATTACATACACTAGTATTATTGGGGGGTTGGGATTGATCGGTCAGCCCGACAAAGCGAGAAATATTTTGAAGGAAATGAAGGAGTATGGATGTTACCCTGATGTTGCAGCTTATAATGCAACGATACGAAATTTTTGCATTGCAAAGAGGCTTCGTGAGGCTTTTGATTTGATGGATGAAATGGTGAATAAGGGTCTAAGTCCAAATGCAACTACATACAACTTGTTCTTTAGGATTTTCTTCTGGTCGAATGACTTGCAAAGCTCGTGGAATTTGTATCGTCGAATGATGGATACGGGGTGCTTGCCTAATACGCAATCCTGTTTGTTCCTGATGAGGTTATTTAAGAAGCACGAAAAGGTAGAAATGGCACTGGATCTGTGGAATGACATGATAGAAAGGGGTTTTGGGTCTTACTTATTAGTATCCGAGGAGTTATTTGATCTTCTTTGTGATCTAGGAAAATTGATAGAAGCCGAGAGGTGTTTTCTGCAGATGGTTGATAAGGGGCATAAGCCTAGTAACAACTCGTTTAAAAGGATCAAAGTACTCATGGAACTGGCAAATAAGCACGAGTCTCTTCAGAACTTGTCAAAGAAAATGGAAGGTTTTTTGGATCCATTAAAACGACTTCCTGAAACGTTGAGTAGTCCAAAGGACCTGTCAAATTCGAATTCATTGCCGTGTTAAATGAATCTTATTTCACATGTTAAGGATCTACAATTTTCACTCAGTAAAAACCAATAGACGATCAAGGCATTAACTGAGTTTTGAGAGCAAGATGCTGACCAAGATGAGCCAGCCTCTACTTTCCTTCGGTTTTCCCCAAACACTTACATAAAGTAGTTGCCAGGCTAGAAAAGGAACCAAACTAGCCTCCTCAAGAAAGCTTTGCATCTCAAGCGCTACCTGTGACTCGTCACGAGCGATGGAGCACAACTGCACTCCCTCGTGTTTAGAGCATTGTCCGAACGATCCTGATGAACTATTAGCTTCAAAAGATTGTTGGAATTTGCAGGATTGAAAAGTGAGCATTGTCTCATAAGGGAGTTACCAACTATGTTGCAAAGATTTCCATACAGAACATGGAAAATAATTTCTAAGTTGAAGACAGTTGAATCTGAGAACTTTCATTTTAAGCCCAGCTGCTGTCTTTTTCGCCATCGACTTTCGTTTTCGAGCTTCTCGAGTATGAAATCTCATCCAGCTGACCTCTAAGTTATAAAAAGTTCCATTCGCTCTATAGTTCATTCTGTTCAGCAAAATACTCTGGGAAGATTCTTTGCCATTGTAGTTGCAAACAGGAAGGCCTCAACCTGTTCTATTTTGTTCTCAAAGTTCTTATCAGTTCCAAAATGTGTATGAGCAAATCTCAAAGTTCTTATCAGTTCCAAAATGTGTATGAGCAAATGTTTTTAGGGGCTTTATGAAAATTACATGTATTGTATAACATTGAACTTTGAGGCAGGTTTAATTATGTTGTTAGACTTTGAAAAGTTCCATTTATATCCTTAAACTTTGAAAATTCTCAAAATGTACTCTTGAACTTTGAAATTGTTCAAAAAAAAAAAAAAAAAATCATTTTTTTGTTAAAAGAAAAGATAAAAATTGTCGAGACAATTAATGTGTAAAAAATAGATGGTGTATGTGATATTATTTACCAAATACTAAGATTGTTGTCAGCATTTATTTTATTTGAAAAAAATGGTTAAAATCATTTACATAAACAATTTTTAACCATCAGTCATCATGTTAATTTCTATTTTTGGGAACAAATTTCAATGTTTAAAGATAAAAATGAAACCTTTCAAAATCTAAATGCATTGTTAAAACTTACCATTTTCTTCAAATAAATAAATAAATAATAAAACTTACCCTAAAGTTCAAGAATATACTGGATATTTTTTAGTTCAATCATCCGCACTAGACATTCCCTATAGCAAAGGGATTCCAACAATAGAAACCTCCGTTATAATACTCATTTTCATGATTATATTGATTCCGTTATTTATATCCCATTTGATAACTATTTAATTTTTTTAAATTAAGTTTATAAACATTGTTTCTGCCTCTAAAATTTTTATTTTATTATTTACCTTTTTTCTATGTTTTAAAAAATCAAATCAAGTTTTAATAACTAAAAAAAAAAGTAGCTTTCAAAAACTTTTTTTTTTTTGAAATGTAGTTAAAAATTCAAATATGTCCATGAAGACTCTTGATAGTAAATTGAAGAAAAACAAACATAACTCGATAATACTTTGAGTATGTTTGGTTTAACTTTTATAGTATTTAATTTTGAAAAAAAAAATCATTTTGAAAAAATTTCTAGTGTTTGTCAACCACTAAAAATGACTTATTAGAAAATGAGATTGAGAAATAAGAGTGTGTTTGGTTTAACTTTTCAAGTGTTTAATTTTGAAAAAAAAAATCATTTTGAAAAAATTTTTAGTATTTGACAACCACTAAAAATGACTTATTAGAAAATGAGATTGAGAAATGAATCATTTTGAGAGAAATACTTGAAACCAACTTCTTTAAAAAGAGTTGTTAAGTATACAATAACTTGTGTATAAAATCATTCTAACCAATTTTTATACAAAATATTTTTTAAAAAATGCATTCTTGAAAAAAGTTTAAATTAAAATATATTCCAAACGAACCCTAAATCATTTTGAGGAAAACACTTGAAACTAACATTTTTTTTAAAAGAGTTTTTATGTATAGAATAACTTAGGTATAAAAACACTAACGAGGAAATGTAACCAAGAATGTTTAAATTTTAACCATTTTTATACCAAATATTTTTTAAAAAATACATTCTTGAAAAACATTTAAATTAAAATGTATTCAGACTCTTATAATTGTCTAACATTATTCATTTGTCTTAAAAAAACATTATTCATTTGGTTGGGGGAACTGATTGAATCAGATTCAGAGCCAGAAACTTAGCAATGGCAGGCCAGAATGAGCAAGGAAAATCTGCAGCGGCAGAGGAATTCGTATACAGAATCAGTCCATCCAAGGAGTGGGAAGAATCACAGAGCGTCTGTCATATCTATGGAGGAGATTTCGACAAGTCTTCTGGTTTCATTCATCTCAGTAACCTCAATCAGGTTCTCTCTCTCTCGATTTTCCTGTCGTATAGAAGAATTTTGCTCTTTCCACAACCGGTAGTGCATTACATGGACGACGAATCGTGATTTCATCTTGCGATGTGATTATTACTCGTTATTCCTATTTCACCTATTTCACACACTGAAAGTCCCTCTGATCTAGGCTAAACTTTGTCTTCATTCGTAGATTTTTGTTATTTCTTTATTTTCAAGTGGATTGTGTGCACGTAGACTCTAGTCAATTCAATTAGACTTGAACCAGTCGCTTAATTAAGGTACTAAACTGACACGCAAAAGTAATTTGCACGGTGAAATTGAAAGCTGACTTAGAGACCTCAACTGTAGTTTCCCCGAGATTCAATTGGTGAGCATGAGATTGTCATAAAATCAATATCCTATGGTTGATATAATTGCCCTGTAAAATCTTGAATTTATGAGAGAATCAAAGTTTAAATCAATGACAAATGATGAATTATTTAACAGTGAGTCTGGAAACTGGTTTATGTCTTGCAGGTCCAGTCAACTTTGCAGAATTTCTTCCTGAATAGCAAGGAGGAATTGTATCTCCTTCAAATTGAGGCCAAGAAGGTATAAAAACACATTTTTCCTTTCCCTCTCTGTCTGCAATGAATATAGAAAGGGGGAGCGCATGAGTTTCTTGTGATTTTGTACTGTCTCTTGATCTTTAAATGTGTATGTTTTGATTTTGTGATATGATGATCAACTATTACGATGGATAAGACTAAAGGAGACTTGGCTTCAAAAAGTGTGATCATGTGAGCCAGCATTATAATCAGCTTGTTTGTTGACAACCACAGAACACAGTGGATTATACATGTTAACAAATTATGTACTTTCATCAAATAGCTTTGGTTTCAGGCCCTGGTTATACTTGAACACTCTGGCCTGTGTGGAAAATGTGTTGAAGAATGCTTTTCTAGTAATCAAGAGGCTTCTTGTACTATTGGAAGTTAGCTTCATAGTTATTTGGTTTGAAAAAGTGAAATGAAACAAACTTGGTTCATTTTGTTTGACCTATGTGAATAATGCATTTAACTCAGTTCATCAATTTGTAAAAATTAGTTGTATGCCAGTTAATCTATAAGTAAAAATTAGCTCATCCATCAAACTTTTTCTAGTCCATAATTATTCTTTTAAAAATTATTATCTATGATTTTTCTACGGAGTGTTTGGCTTAGTTTTTCCATTTTACATTTTATCAGTGTTTGGCCTTTTTCCCATTTTACATGTTTTTACATTTTGCTTGTCTATATTTGATATTACATAAACTTTTTTCTTTGCAGCTCGGTGATGGATTAATATATGAACTTGTGGATGGTTCCAATAGCTTCCCTCACTTCTATGGACCGTCTCGAAGCTTCAGCCCTATCCCTATAGATGCAGTAACCAAAGCAGAGAAGCTAACTTTTTCTGATGGTCGATATGCTTGTAGTTTTCTTGAGTAGGAATAGCTTTAGTTGGCCATTCCAACTTTGTATTGTATCAACAAACCAAATCCTGCTCAAGGTTATTGGCTGCATAAGCCAAGCACCTACAATACTGCAGCCTGTTTCTTTTTCTAACTTGTAAATTTTGGAACCCTTGCTGTCATTGTTTACTAAATCCATGTGAAGCTTTTCGGTAGTGATCTGTTGTAACGGATTCATCCTATTACAGCACCTCAGGTCCAAGAGCCATGCTTCAGAATGTTAGAAACTATGAATTGTTGTCAATGCCTTCATAGAAAAAGAATGGGAATAAAAATGATCACTTGAGATTGTCATACATCAACATTTTGTGTCGAGATGTTATTTTCCCAGTTACATCTTTCATCTCATAAAAAAAGTGCAAAGGATGTACTTTGAAATTGGATTTTTCATGTTGATGAGAATTTCAGAGATTCTTGTTCACTTTATTTAAGATATCCATCAATCCATGTTACTCAGATGCTCATGTTCTCTTCAATTGTAAAGATGTTATGGAAGATCTTATTTGTATGAATCCCTTTCCACATGCTTTTCTTGTATATTTTCTCCAGAAAATTTCCAGGTAGCTTGTACTGGGCAATTGAAATGGGGGACATACTGGTACGTGTGCTGCTGTTTTAATACTATATTTTAATGGCATTAAAATATTTCAATATGATGTTCATGTGACATTCTTTAAATGACATCAAGTTGCTAAGTGTCGGTGGGCTCTGTATGGACAAAACTGAGGTTGTTGTCTCAGACTAAGAGAATAGGACAATTTTTGTGATACTCAAGATAAGATTCATCTGACTCACTCACTCTCTGTCTCTATTTTTCCAGGGATCTGCTAATCACGGACTAGCATAAGGAATAGTGCGAGCCCAAAACAAAACAAAATTAGTAAACTATATTCAACATCTTTTTGTGCTTTCTCACTTCTGTTTGACGACAGGATTTGCAGTTTCTCTCTATCATTCTGCTACAAGTTAAAGCAACCACCAACTTGCCTTAGAACCGGAGAAAATGCCCCATATCGGACAGAAAGTGTGGTTTCTTGGAAAATAATGCCCTTACTCTCTCTCTTTTAACATTTGCTTAGGAAGGACTATATGGATCTTGACATTTTGCCTTCTGGTAAGTTGGATTGATGAAAATGGTGGCTGTTTATTAATTTTTTTCTTATTGGGCCGAAAGGTTTTTAATCTTATGAATCATGAAATACATCAAAAAATCATATCAGATTTTTTAGAATTTTTAAATTTGGCATCTTGTGAATTCAAGAGGCTTCGGCTGCTTAATAAACTAGTTGAGACACAAAGAAATCTCAAGTAGAGCACATGGAGCGCCACTGGTCTCTTTAGTACTCACTACATATGACATTGTCTCTCTTCTCTTTATTTATTGTGATCATTTGTTACCATAAACAAGCGGGTTAATGAATCTGATTGCAGAAATGGCTGAAAAGAAGAGAAATTCCTTTCCTTTTCCGTTGTTTGGCATCTTCTTCCTGCTGTCTCTGTCTGACCCTCTTCTTGTTCATTCCCAGTGCAGTCAGAAGCCAGTTATTTTCAACTTTGGCGACTCGAATTCCGATACAGGTGGCTTCTCCGAGGGACTTGGACTCAGATTTGGACCCCCAAGTGGCCGTACATTCTTCCACAAACCATCAGGAAGATTATGTGATGGACGTCTAATGATTGATTTTCTATGTATGTATTCTGATCCAACAAAGCAAATTCAAATTCTCTTATATCTGTACGAGAATGTCTTGGTTTTCTTACTAAACTGCATTTTCTTCCTCAGGTGAAAGTGTGAGTTCTGATTATTTGACCCCATATCTGCGATCCGTGGGCCCAAATTTCACTAATGGAGTTAACTTTGCTATATCTGGTTCAGCTACTCTGCCAAAGGATCGTCCATTTAATTTGTATATTCAAGTTATGCAATTCCTTCAATTTCAATCACGCTCCCTCGAGCTTATTTCAAAAGGTAAATGGTAGTTGATTATATACACACATTCTTACTTGATAACTCAACAATTTCTAACGGATTGGATGAATCTCTTCATTCTACCATTGACTAAGGTTTCTAAACCAAGTGAACTGATGTAGGCTATAAAGACTTGGTTGATGAAGAGGGGTTCAATAATGCACTTTACACAATTGACATTGGACAAAATGATCTTGCTGGTTCATTCACTTACTTGTCTTATTCGCAAGTCATCCAGAGAATCCCAACTTTTGTTACTGAGATAAAAAATGCCATATGGGTTAGTTTTCAATTTCTATACTGTTGAATTACTCTTTACTACGTAAAAGTTTAAGTTAATAGATTATGGTTAATTCTTGATCTTTCAGTATATTCTCAACCTACACGAACAATTCTAACACCAGAAAGTTAAAGTTATATTGTAAATTTCTTCTCTAGTTTTAGAAGTAGAAGTTGAAGAAGAAAACTCAATGGATTCTTGTGTTTTTGCTTCTGCTTTTCCCCCCTTAATTGCTTTTCAATCTAAATGTAGACTATATACCAACATGGAGGAAGAAATTTTTGGGTACACAACACAGGGCCATTGGGCTGTTTGCCTCAAAAGCTTGCTGCAGCTGCTGCAAATGCTAGTGACATTGGCAATCATGGATGCCTCCAATCCCTCAACAATGCTGCAAAAGAGTTCAACACTCAGTTGAAAGCTACATGTGGAGAATTAAGATCTGCTTTGACGAATGCCACCATCGTGTACATCGATGTCTACGCCATCAAATACGACCTCATAGCCAACTCCATCTCGTACGGTAATGCCAATATCATCATCAACATCTTCTAACAAGAACCATCGACATTATCATCTTAACTCGAGCTGTTTCCTATATTGTGCAGGGTTTGAGAATCCATTGATGGTGTGTTGTGGCTATGGAGGACCGCCGTACAACTTCAACCAGAGCATTACTTGCGGCCAACCCGGCTTCAACGTGTGCGCCGAAAGCTTGAAGTATGTAAGCTGGGATGGAGTTCACTATACAGAAGCAGCAAATGCGGTGTTTGCCTCCAAGATACTTTCTTCTACATACTCTTCTCCTAAACTTCACTTTGATTTCTTCTGTGACAAGTGATGATTGGATTCATTTTGACCCAACCAGAAAATGCTCATATAATTTGGGTAATTTTCATCTTTTGTTTGGATTTTTGCTCTTAAGAGTATTGGCAAAATTATAATGAAGGAAAAGCAAAGGGTGCCAAACAAAAATTTCTTAATTAAAAAAAATCATGAAATGCAAGCCTGTCAAGAAGATATGGTAGATGTCACTTTAAGTTTGTACTAAAATGTTATTTTCAAGTATACAATAAAATAACCCTCCACATGTTAGTATTTTCATAATTGAAGGTTCAATATATCAAACTTTGAATATAGAAAATCAAGTGTCTCCAATTTATGGTAAAAGTGTCAATGAAATATCAACAGTTTAAACAAAATATTGATTGATAGAGAGGTAATTCTATTGAGACCTCAATATTTTCAGTGGAGGGAATTCTACAAGATAGAGTTACTAGTAGATGGGCCATAGACTCTTGTTAGTGGACTATTTTCAAAATATCCAAATGGGCCCATGGTTAGGCCCATGAATAAGTTGTCTAGCTCTAGTGTAGGAAATCCTTAGAAATGACTAGAAATACCGTGTAGAATTGAAAAATGGCCCAACATAATTTTTTAATGAAAAATGGTCAAACAATGTGTGCTTTATTCTTCCAATTATACCATTGAGTTGTTTTGCACGTCCCACCCTATATTTGTGCAACTCGTATGTGATCTAATTTTTAAAATAATGCTAATCCCATGAATCAAGGAATGGATAGTTACACATATATCATCTCTGTCTTCCCATTTGAAATTCAAATCCAGATTTTTTTGCTTTGCAATCTGATAGACTACCTAAAATACACATTTTTTTAATTTAATATTCCAGTAGATTTTTATGAATTGCTTTATTGTCCAAGAAGTTTGGTCGATTTGTTGGTTCACCGTTTCTTCCAACAGTGTAGGCTGATCATAAGTATGTTTCAGCATATTTGTATTCATTTTTTTTGTTCATTAATGTAAATTTTTCTCTTTCTTTTCAAAATAAGATATGATTATTATTATATTTCTCAATTTAAAAATTCATTATTCATTTATACGGTTAAGATAACTTCTATTATTTGTTCCAATTTATCTTTGTTAATTTGAATTTGATTGATTTTCAATGTAGCGTTAATTTAAAGTGTAAACCTTAGATTCTTTCCTACATTTACGTATTTAAATTTATCGGTTCCCTAGATTAATTTAGATTTAAAACTAAATACAGTATGAGATAGATTCAGAATAAGAAAAAATGGCAAGGTATGGAAGAAAAAACCAATTAAAATAGGTTTTATGGGAGAAGGAGATGAATTGAAAACATGTATTTGCGTGAGAAGGGAGCAGCCGAAAAGTCCGTTCAGAAAAAATTTGGTAATGTTTTTTAAATATCAAAACACCTAACTAATGCTTCTAATTATTTTAGATGAAACCATTAAATTGATTTGATGTGCTTCAATTGAATTGAATTTATCCTAAGGCTCAATTGGTTAAGACATGTGCTCTTGATCAAGAAAAATTATACGAGAAAATATTTTAATTTATGAACCGTAGATGTTATTTTTAAGTATGGAATAAATTTTCAATCAACATGTGCATTTTTTTTTCAATATCCAACTTTCAATATAAAAAAAAATCAATCAATATCTAATTTTTATTAAAAAAAATGTTGATGGTCAAATTAAGTATAGCTCAACTAGCATAGTGTCATCGACTAAAAGGTCAGAAGTTCAAATTTTCATCTCCACTTAAACTTGAACTCGGAAAAAAAGAAAAAAAAAACTTTTAAATAAAAGAGATTTCAATATTTTCAATGGAGAGAAGTACACAAAATTGAGACACTCATAAATAATTTGTTAATGGGCTATTTTCATAATATCTAAATGGGCCCAATGGTCCAGCCCATGAATAAGATGTTCTATGAACATTAAACAGAACATATATACTATTTCTTTAATTGGTACCAAAAATAGATTCATTATCCCTATTATGGATACAATGAGATCTAAATTAATACATTTCAACTTTCTATATCTATTCAGATTTTCAAATTGAAATGGATGAGGCACAATATTAAACAAAGTTTAAACAAAGGACAATTATGGAAAAAAGAAAGAAAGAAATCCATAAACATGAAATTTACTTAAATTCGGCATATTTCTGAAAATATTTTCAAAATCTATTATTTCTAGGCTTCCTAAAAAGTGGTTTTATTGGGCATATTTCTGTTTAATCAATGAGATTTTTGGAGATATTGCAATTTTTCATTATTTCAACTTCGTCTTATATTTGCTTGTATGGTGTTTTTGGACGATTCCATTGGCGTAAAAAATATACTATTTTTTTTTTTTTTTTTGACAATATGTGGGGTTGAGTATTCGAACCACAGATCTCATGGTTATCCGTATACAACTTTATGTCAGTTGAACTATGCTCTTGGCAAAAAAATATACTAATTTCTACCGAAATTGAGTTTTTGTATAAAAATAGAAAATTATGCATCTGAAAAATTAAAATGGAATTTACTAGTAGGACTCCGATAATAAATTAAAAGCAAAAATAAGTCCAACATGAGCATATCTCAACTGACATCAAACTTTTACTAATGAAGAAGAGATCTGTGTTTTGAATCTCTCCACTTCCACATGTTGTAAAAAAAAAATCATTTATTCTTTATGACCTTTTAAACCCTAAACCATAGAAAATCTATAAGTAAAGATAATCGTTAGTTTGTATAAGATAGTCTTTTGGAGTATAAAATTAAAAAAAATAAAAAAAAAATCTTAGTTGTCAAGATTTTAATAGGATATGTAAGGAGATCCCTACATACCGGTATGCAGTCAAGTTTTGTTCTTATAATAATAAACATTTCAGCCAAAACAACCAAAGCGAGCAGTAATTGACATGTGCCTTCGACCATGAGGTCAGAGGTTCGAATCCCCCACCCACAAATGTTGATGTACTCAAAAAAAAAAAAAAAAAAAAAAAAAAAAAAAAAAAAAAAAAACATTTCAGCCAAAACAAACATTATTTTGTATGAAGCCAAAACTCAACAACTAGGCACTAATTCACATTTAGACATAAATGAATTCAAAACTTCAACAAAACGTTGAATCAAATCCGACCAAAAGTCAACGCTTGCCAGCAGATAATATTAATTTAACAACAACTTGGGTTAATTAAATCCTAAACTCAGCCTCTTCAAATTTTAAAAAAGAGAAAAAAAAAATAATGGTTGTAGAGATTTACACAGCAACCACCATCAATTTCAGTAACAAGCAAACAAAAAAGTTAACCAATAAGGAGAAGACAAGAAGAAGAATGACCAAATCAACATCAAGAACAACATTGTTTGATCCGAAGAACAACCACCCCTTTTGGGTTTGTGTCATTTCTCTTGCCATGCTCATTCCATCAAGAAGCAGCTGCAGCCCAACTTTGATCAACTTCGGCGACTCGAACTCCGACACCGGCGGCGTTCTCGCCGGCACCGGACTCCCCATCGGCCTCCCCCATGGCATTACGTTCTTCCACCGTGGAACCGGGCGGCTCGGCGACGGTCGCCTTATAATTGACTTCTTCTGTGAGTTTCATACATCTTAGTTAGGGTTTGTTTGTTTGAGATTAGGAAGTATACTTAAAAGTGTGATGTTTTGGGGTTTAGGTGAACACTTGAAATTGAGCTATTTGAGTCCATATTTGGAGTCTTTAGCTCCAAATTTTACAAGTGGAGTGAACTTTGCAGTGAGTGGAGCAACCACACTCCCGCAGTTCGTCCCTTTTGCTCTTGATGTTCAAGTTCGACAATTCATTCACTTCAAAAATCGTTCTCTTGAGCTTCAATCATACTGTATGTTTTTTTTTTTTGGTCTTGGGTGTTTATGGGTTAGGTTGGATATAAAGAGAGAGACGGTCTAGATTCATCTAGAATAGTACGAGTCATTAAATTTATGTCGTGTTAATCTAGTGATGCATTGAACCAAATCTAATTAATTATATAATTTTATGTTAGAGGTCCATTGAGATTTTTTCATTTTTTTTTTGAATTAGTTCAAAAATCAATGTCATATAGTTTATTTTATGGATAATAATACTTCAAGATTTGAATTAAATAACTTTGAGTGAAATATCTAAAAGATCCTCGCAAGAAATAAGATAAAAAAAAAAATTAGAATGGATATATATACTTCCGTGTATTTGTTAGAGTTCCAACTTATAAGTATAGTTCAAATCTCACACCTCCACATACCATTGAATAAAAAAAAAATTGATACCGTAATAAGAAAAAAGTGTTTGTGATCAATGGATCTCTCTAGGTTCGAAAAACTAAAATGACAAATAATCTAAATTGCTAAGAAGGATATCGTAGAGTTGAAGTAAATTAACCAAATACACGAGTTCAAATCTCAATAAAGATGCTCACAAGTTAAGTTTACCACGAACTTGAAACTAAATTATTCAATTAACATCTAGTCTAATTTATTTGAACTAAAACCAACTCAAACAAGCTTATAATTTTCAATCGGTTCAAACATGTTTGAGTCGGGGTAATTGACAAAAATTTTCGAGTCATCGAGTTAAAACTCGAATCCATGGAAGCTAAGGGCCCGTTTAGTAATGTTCTCGTTTCTTGTTTCTTGTTTCCAATTTTATTAAGAAATCTAAGCATTTAATAACTTTGTATGTTTCTTGTTTCTCATTTTTTAGAAACACTCCCAAAATTTGTATAGAACTTTTGGGAACAACTAAAACTAGTTTCTCATTTTTTGTTCTTGTTTCCAATTTTTTTCAAACATAAATAAGAATATAGGTTTATTATTATTGAATGAAGAGGTGTTAGGGTCATGAAATTCTATTTTTCTTTATTAAAAATGAAGAAACGGAAATAAGAAACGAGAACGTTACCAAACGGGCCCTAAGAGATTCAATTGTGGCAGGTAAAATAGAGAAGATGATGGATGAAGAGGGTTTTGGGAATGGTCTATACATGATTGACATTGGACAAAATGATCTCTTAGTGGCTCTTTATGCATCAAATTTAACCTACAAACCAGTGGCCCAAAAGATCCCATCTTTTCTTGCAGAGATCAAGCTGGCCATTCAGGTGAACCTTCTTCCTCTTTTCCTTCCTAATATATTCAACTCCAATAAAAATAATATTACAAATTTATTTCCTTCTCTCTTTTAAAATATTACATGGAATCTTTTAGATCATGTGAAGTATTACTTTAATGTGTATATAGATGAGTGTGCTTGGTCTAGAAGGAACCATTTGATATAATTTCTTTTCATTTTTTCTTTCTTTTAAAATAATATGTTTGTTTGGTGACAGTGTTATTATTATTATTATTATTTTTGGACAAATAGTGATAATGTTATATGAACATCATGTTCCCATATATAAAAACATTTTGAAATCTTACTCAAAACAATTTTAAAATGGTTCACACACAATGTTGGTCAAAATTTGATAGTTGATCATTCCATTCAGGATTTAGTTTCTAAACCGCACCGACCTATGCGGATAGATTTTGAAACTAATGAACAAAATAGAATTCGAAAACCAAAAGTAAAATTAACCTTCAAAAATTGACATCTATGTTAGTATGAGTATAGCTCAATTAGTTAAGTCATGTATATCATCGACCAATAGGTTAAAAATTCGGATCCTTCACTCCACATATTATAGAACTCAAAAAAGAAAAAAGATTTGACATCTCACGTTCAAATGGGAAATTCCCAGCCTCGGAATCCTTGGGGGAAATTTTGTCATCTTGAACTTCTTAATATTTGTATATATATTTGCAACCGGTGAGTCCTCGTCGATTTCTTTTTGTTTTGACTTGATCTCAGGCTGTGAGATCCTCGTTTTTTCCGTCGTCTTTTATATAACTTACCTTTGAAAAAAAAAGTATATGTGTACAGAATTTATATGAAAATGGTGGGAGAAAATTTTGGATACACAACACAGGGCCATTAGGGTGTTCTCCAAAAGAGCTGGCATTGCATCCACACAGCCACAAGGATGTTGACCAAATTGGCTGCCTTAGGGTTCACAATCAAGTTGCCAAATCCTTCAATAAAGGCCTCAAAAATGTGTGCAAAGAGCTGAGATCTCAGTTTAAGGATGCCATCGTTGTCTACGTCGACGTATATACTATCAAGTACAACCTCTTCGCCCATCCCGAAACATATGGTATGATTTCTTTCTTTCATTTTTATATATTTTCAAATTATAGAATAGCGACACATATATTCAAATAATATGCAAAAGCTTATAAGTTATAATAATGTTGTATGGTACAAGAATAAAAACTTGACTTATCGACCATATATATCAAAAGAACAACAATCGTCTTGTCAAGTCCACTATTTTATAAGATAAAAGTCGAAAAATAAAAAGAGGGAAAAAGAATTAGGGTTTGATCCCCTATATGATTTGATTTCAATCTTACTGCTCCATGGGATAGACACTAAAAAAAGCTAGATGAAAGAGAAAACTACAGAAAAACAACTTGGTTAATATATTATTATAGTCAAGCCTCAAGCCTACTACTTCATGAGACAAGGATAGGAGAAAATGATCCTATATACATGACCAATTTCACTAGCTAGTCTGTAGATAACTCTACTACCCTACGAGACGGGCGGAAAAAGAGAGAAAAGAAAAATAGGATTTCACAATGGTTCTATTTGACTCAGTTTTTCACTCTCGTTCCAAATATATTTTTGTGAAGACAATGATACGTTAATGTAAATCGTCTTTCAAGGAGAGAATTTAACTTTCTTAGTTCTTTGACTCGTAATTTTGTGAAAGGGTTTGAGAATCCATTGATGGGATGTTGTGGGTATGGAGGGCCACCAAACAATTACAATGTGAAAGCAACATGTGGGCAACCAGGCTACTCCATTTGTGCCAACCCTTCAAAATCTATCGTTTGGGATGGAGTTCATTACACTGAAGCTGCCAATCGTCTTGTGGCTTCAGCTATCTTATCTGCTCATTTCTCTACTCCTAACCTTACACTTCACCAATTTTGGCTACCTTAAATTATTATGTATGTACCCATAATTGAAATTTTAGTCTACCATCGTCGTTTGTTCGTTGTTCTGGGTGTTTTTAAGGTCAAATTATACGTTTGGTTCTTGAACTTTTAAGTCTGTATTTTGTAAGTTTTTGAACAGTAAAAAGTGTCTGGTGCAGCCAGAAACTATAAGATGCAAACTTAAAAGTTTAATGGCTAAACTTGCAATTTAATGATTTTTTCAATCTAAGTCTCTCTAAACTTTGAATAATTATGTTTGTGTTGATCAGCTTTTGTTATTAACATTGTTAATGAAATATTCATGTGAAACGTCGATTAGTCTGTTTTTATTTTTTTTATGAGTTCAACAATATGTGGGAATCGGATGAGAGGTTTTGAACTTCTGATCTATTTGTTAAAGATATATGTGTCTTAACCTAGTTGAGTTATATATGACATCTATTTAGTTGTCTATCATATATTCCAATTCTTGTCGAATTAATTTAATGTGTGTATTCCTCTCACATCAGTTTTTTGTTAGTATCAGTGACACAATGGACTAAATAGAAGGATTCAGAGTTTAGAAATGTAATAAAAACTTTTTAAATTTCTAGACTAGATTAATAATTTGATGGTGGTTAATTATATGATATTAATAAAGTAGTATATTGATTCTGTTTTTAATATCAATTTCTGTGTTTAATATATTATGATGAGATTTTTTTTTCTTTCTGGATAATATGTTTTCTTTTTGAACTAACACGTGGGTGAGATTTGAATTTCTAAACTCTTGATCAAAGGTACACGCTTTATATCAGTTCAGTTATGCTTGGCTTTTGAAGTTTTTTTTTTTTTTTTTTTTTCCAGAGACAATTAATAACCAAATATAAAAATATTAACCACTTGATAGCATGTGGATAATTCTTATTTGGTAAAAAAAAAAGTAATAATAAATAACACATACCCACACAAAGAAAATAAGAAAACAAAAAGGTTTTAAAAAATATTTGTTTAAATATGTTCATATAGAATTTTTGGTCTAAAAAACATGAAACTACTTTCAAAATAGTTTATTGTATTTAAGTTCTTATGTTTTATTCACCAAATAACTTATTTCTCTCTCTAATCTCCATATATATATATATGGTAGTAATACATACTTCTCTAGTATCTAAAAATAATTTATACTTGCATGATTTTTTTTTTTTTTTGGAAATTTGTAAAAGATACTTCTCCCTTCTTAGTTTGACATCTAGTAAGAAGTAAATATTAAATTATGAGTTGTCTATGAAAAATATATATATATTATATGTATATAACAATACTTGATTGCATAGATTTCATGTATATTCCATTAAGATCTTGACAACTAAGAAAGAGAAAGGTAGAAAATGAAAAAAAAAATTATCTTTTCTAATTGTCAACATTTTGATTGTGATATGTATGGAAATCTCAACACATCGGTATGAAGTAAAGTATTTTTCATATATATAATTGATGTGAACACCACATCTTGAAAGGAAAAAGGTATGTTTTTCAATTTGCATGAACAAAATAAATTCATATTTCTCAACATAAAATTTTTATGGGGAAGATATGATGCAAACATCCACATTTTCTTTGAAGAGAAATATGAAACCACAAATTTATAATCATTTCATTTTGAAAAATAATATTACAATTTTGCATTTTACCTTTTGAAAAGAAAAAGATGTTCTCAAATCCCTAGAGCATATTCAAAGTACTATGCTATCTTCAATGTATAATAATTGAACTCCAATGAGAAGTCAAAATCAAACATTCTCTAAAAGATTATTGCTCATTATGGTTAAAAACTCTTGGGGTACCCTACACTATTAAGTGCATTAAAGACCCAACTTCAAGCCTAACCCTAATTCTTTTCAAAAAAAAAAAAAAAAAAAGGCTAACCCTAATAAAAAAAAATGGGGGACCTACAATGTAATGAATGGCTGAGATTTATTTACAACCATATGGCTATGATCTTCTCTTTAACTGACATTTGTGTTTCTCTTTGCCTCACAATTTACAATAATGAGGAGAAATTAAAGAAGCAATGTATTGTGCTAGACAAAATCATTTCAAATGCATAGTGATAAAAATAAAAAGTTAAAAAAGGGAGATATTGAAATAAACTTATCAATTGGATCAAAACTTTGAATTAGTGTTGCACATTTGAACCTTCCCTAGTTAGCTCCCTCTTTTGGGTTTTCCTCTTTAATCATGATCATGATAATAACTCTAATAATGTACATATTTGTTTAATACCACTCAAAGAAAAAGACTTTAAAGTGATGTTTGAAAAAAAAAACTCTTAATTTCTTTTTGATTGGTAGATACCCTCAACCACTAAGTTATAGGCTCATATTGGTAATTTGGATATGTTGTTTGAAAATAATGTTTAAAAACTATTAATTTGATAACTTTATGTATTTTTTTTAATGTAATAATAAACTGTAAGGGACAACGGACACGACACAGATCTTCACAATGGTATAATATTGTCCACTTTGGACATAAGAGATCTCATGACTTTACTTTTGGTTCACCCAAAAGACATTATACCAATGGAGATATTTGTTCTCCCTTGTAAGCCCATGATCCTCCCATTATCTAGTCAATGTGGGATTTTGGTCGCACTCCCAACATAAACTTTATGTTATTTTCGGTTGAATTTTTGTCCTCAAAATAGTTGTAGACTTGAAATATTAAAGTTACATTCCGTGACAATTTGGTTTTTGGTTTTTAAAAAGAAAGTTTATAAATATTACTTCCACCTATTCTTCTTTTCATGTTTTCAAAAACCAAATCAAGTTTTGAAAACTAGAAAAAAAAAGTTTCAAAAACTTGCTTTTGTTTTTGAAATTTGGCTAAAAATTCAAATGTTTTCCTAACAAAAATGAAAACTATTATAAGAAAATTGAGAGAAAAAAAAACTAGCATAGTTTTCAAAAACCAAATGGCCATCAAAGGGACTAAAGTAAACTAATACATTTTTTTTTCTATTTAGACTTTCAGTTTTCATCCTAAACTCTCAATTTTATGAAATTCAACCACAAACGTGAATGGCCAAAGCGAGCATAGCTCAACAGTAATTGACATGTACCCTCGACCATGAGGTCAGAGGTTCAAATCCCCCACCCCAAATATTGATGTACTCAAAAAAAAAAAAAACCACAAACGTGAATGAGTACTTAAACATTAATACTGTCGCTTTAATTAATTTTCTTCAAAAAGTCTGTGATTAACTAAGAGCATTATTGTGTTGGATGATTTTTTTTTTTTTTTTTCAGAATATTAGTAATTTACTATGTTTTTTTTTTTTTACAATAGGTGGGATGAAAGATTTGAATTATACAGACCTTTTTGGTCACTAGTACAACTTTATGTTAGTTGAGCTATGCTCTTGTTGACTAGTAATTTTTTTTTAATCTAATTATAAGATACTCCTTAGCTAAGTAGATTTAGAGTATTTTCATATTTGAGTTTATGCTTTTCTATAGTTTGATGTGCCAATTTTGTTGGTTGAATTAGTGCAATTTATTAATTAGATTGGGACCGATTATCTAATTTAGTATAAGAAGTTTACTTTTAGCACTTATTCAAATTTAAGATTTGAATTCAATGAAATCGAAAATTTAAGGCCCCGTTTGATGACCATTTGGTTTTTGAAAATTATGTTTGTTTTCTCCAAAATTCCCTACCATGGTTTTCATCATTGTTAATTAAGGATCCATTAGAATTCGTAGTCAAATTCCAACAAAAAAAAAAAAAACAAGTTTTTGAAAACTTTTTTTTTTTTTTTCAAAATTGAAATTGGTTTTTGAAAACAAGGAAGAAAGTTGACACTAAAACAAAGAAACTTACAGGTAAAAATATGTGTGTATAAGCTTAATTTTCAAAAACAAAAAACCAAATAATTATCAAACGGACCTAAAAAAAGCCCATCTAAACACAACATCTAAAGCATAGATAATATGTCTCTTGCTAGCTCTCAAGAAACAAGCAGACAAAGAAACACATTTACAAAATTGGAAGACAACAATTCAATTGGGAGAGGGCTACACAACAAGTGGGTTGACCAAAAATTGTGTGCTTGATGCTCTATCATTGTGTATGAACATTGTTTGGTAGGGCAATTATTTGCATCTAGAATATTAAAGCTTACTTCTTTATGTTTTTGTTTTTTTTTTTCCTTTTCTTTTTCTAAAATTTGTCTAGCCTCTCTAATCTTTATACCCTCCCACTTCCACACTTTGTCCTATAGTGGCAATCATTTTAGCCTTCCTATAATACTATATATATATATTCTCTAATGAACACCTACAATTAATGTATATCTCTATATATTTTTTCAAAAAAAAAAAATGTATATCTCTATATATACTTTAAGAATTATTGTATTTTACCAACAAGAGCATAACTTAATTGGCATAAAGTTTGTACTCTTGATTCAGAGGTTAATATAAGTTCAATTTTCCACCCCACATGTTGTAAAAAAAAAAAAAAAAAGAGAATCATTCTATTTTAGTCTCGGTATTTTTAATAAATCTTAAAATTAATCCTTCATCATTAGTTTGAAGTTAATTTTTATGTGACTTTGCAAAATAATAATATAATAACTTTGATTCAAGAGAAGATACAACGTGAATATGTTTCCAAAATTTATAGATGAAAAATTGGGAGTCTGCTTAAA
This sequence comes from Luffa aegyptiaca, assembly GCA_017139565.1. Lineage (NCBI taxonomy): Eukaryota > Viridiplantae > Streptophyta > Magnoliopsida > Cucurbitales > Cucurbitaceae > Luffa > Luffa aegyptiaca. Next base: position 4,622,926 of record CM029396.1, read on the forward strand.
TCTACTAGGGAGAGAAAATGTTAGAATGTGAATAAAATAATACATTCAAAACCCTTATATATAATAGAGAGAAACCCAAAGCCCACCTTCCTCTAAAAAAATTAAAAAATAAAAAACAAAATAAATAAATAAAACCCAAATTCCACTTTGATATGATTAAGGTTTAATTTGTATATATATATATATATATATGTAATCAAAGTAAGCTAACCAAACAAAGCTTTAATTAGAGCATAATGCCCAAAAGTTAAAGGGTTGTTTAATTTGTTGATACCTTTGAATCTTTAAAAACCAAAAAAGAAAACCCTAAAGCAATTTTTTTTTTATATATATAAAAAACCCTAAAGCAATTTGGTAGAGCCTTTTAAGTAAAGATATTAATATTAAAATGTTAATGAAAGTGAGCAATTAAATAAAGCAGTAAGAAAGCATGATAGCCATACAAAGGCTTTTGCTTTATTTTATTTCATTTTTCTTTATGTAAAAGAGTGCATTTTACATTATATATGATGGTTAATGAGAAATCTACAACCCCATTTGGTGAAGAAATAAAAGGACCTTTAGGGAGAAAATCTATGCTTAATTATGGTAGAAATCCCCAAAGATGTTTTAAACCCTAGCTAGATCAAGTGATTTTATATATGTGAAACCAAATAGAATATATTGCTTTTAATTATGACATAACATTGGTTTAGGAGCCAACAAGAAAATTGTAATTTAAATTAATTTAAAGTCATTATTAATGTGCCTTATATCAAACAACGATTACGGGATGAAGATCAAAACATTGACCTTTGGAATAATGACAATTGATGTCTTATATCTACTAATTAGCTCTATTCAAGACAATGGGTTCAATCCATGGTGGCCACCTACCTAGGATATTTAATATCCTATGAGTTTCCTTGGGAACCAAATGTAGTAGGGTCAAGCGGTTGTCCCGTGAGATTAGTAGAGGTGCGCCTAAGCTGGCCCGGACACTCACGGGTATAAAAAAAAAAAAAAAATCACATTCCAACCAAATTTAAAAACTTATCAAAAAAAAAAAAAATTAGCTCTACTCAGATTGACTGTTACACTTTGATACCTTTTCTCAAATAAAATAAATTATTTCAATGGATATTTGAGTTGCATTTCACTCTCCTAACTAATTTTTTTTACTAGTTCATCAACATAATATATGATTCAAATATGTCCATTTAACTTCACCAAAATTTCTGCCAAAGCGAGCTTAGCTCCTTGATCAGGAGGTTAGAGGTTCGAATCCCCCTACCTCCAAATGTTGATGTACTAAAAAAAAATCACTAGAATTTCATCCTTTTTTAAGTTTATCGATGTGTGAGGTGAAGATTCGAACTTCTAATATGTGTGTGAGGTGAAGATTCGAACTTCTAATATGTTGGTAATGAGTTTATAACGTCTTAACTAGTTGAGCTATATATATACTCAGAATTGACACCCAAATTTCATCCTGGTCATTTATAAGTTACATGAGTTTGGATCATTAAAGTACTAATAATTGTCCCATAAAGACTTACTTTTTGTAACATGTCTCAGGTGGGTAATGTTATTTTAATTTTATAAAATTTTAAAAACAACCTCCATAGGTCATTGTAAATTTCCACACCCACACATACGAAAATTTGAAAAGGGTAGAAATTAAAATAAATCTAAGTTTAAAGTAAATATATTTTTTTGGTTTAAAGCTTATTTTAGTCTTTGTATTTTCAATTTTTGTCTAAAAGTGATTGTTTTGGTTTTTAATATCTATTTTTTTTTTCTTTTTAACAATTTCAGCATAAACACTTAATAGATTAAATTTCTTGGAATATTATGCATAAGATTTATGTTTGGATTTTGTAGATAATAATCAAAATGATCTGAAACTAAAGTTATGTTTGGTTTAACTTTTCAAGTGTTATTTAATTTTGAAAAAAAAAACATTTTGACAAAAATTCTAGTGTTTCGCAACCACTAAAAAAATGAGATTGAGTTCGAGGGAAACACTCAGAAAGCAAACTTTTTAAAAAGAGTTTTTAAGTATACAATAACTCGGGTATAAAAATACTTATGAGGAAATGTAACCATATGAATGTTTAAATTCTAAACAATTTTTAGACAAAATGTTTAAAAGAAAATACATTCTTAACAAACATTAAATTAAAAGGTATTTCAAACCAACTTAAAAGTATTTGTTTTCTTTTGAGCCTTTTTCTTTGCAACATGCACTAGCCTAACATAATGAATGAATGAATGAAAAAAAAACCCCACAAATCTCTTTCTAAAAGAACACAATGTGGTATTGACTTTTTTTATTAAAAAAGAGAACGAGGTTTTTTTTTTCTTCTTTCTTTTTTTTTTTAATGTATTTAAAGTAATTTTAGTCAGGTAAAAAAAAAAAAGCAACTTCAACAGAAAAGAAATTTTTTTCTAAAGTAATTATTTTTTTTATTATTATTATTTTAAAATCTCCACTTTAGGTTTTACAGTCTTTTGTTGTATTATTATTATTATATACATAAAATTAACGCGGCAAACTCTTGACCTTTTTTAATGGCCATGATAAAATAATTAATCAACATCACCGATCCTGATAATTGTTTTAAAAAAAGATCGGTTAGTTGAATAAAGAGGACTTCTTTAAAAACTATTTTTTTTTTTTATTTTTCAATAATTGAAAAAAAAAATGAATGAATGAGAATTAAATAAATTGCAACCAGACTTGTATTTGACTCTTGCGAGTTAGGTTTTGTAAAATAGTTCAAAGTTCAGATGTCAAGTTTATACTTGATTTGTGAGTTTGTTATATTTTTAACAAATTTATAGAACTAAAAATTTAATCTAGATTTGACGAACCTGTTTAAAAAATGATGAACCAAACATTAATTCTTAAGATTAATTAGAGATGCAGATGCGCCTATGATATATGTTGATGCCAAAATTCGGGTAGAGGGAGAACTCACTTGACCTTCATGTGACACCAATGGTAAATTTGTTTGAATAGGGAGAAGATGTGACCTGCAAGACAGAATAAACCTGCACACCGGTGTGGTGCTTGGCCACACTGCCTCCGATACTTAAGTCAGCAAGGAGATAGATCGAAAGCAAGTGGAAAGCAAAAGTAAGAGAAGAGAGAGTTTAGAAAATAAAGTTTTCGATCCCTTCTCCAAAGGTTGAAGAAGCGTTTATATACATTTTCCCTTTTTAGGGTTTCTAGGTGTTTGAAAACGACTCGAGGCTGAACCAAGTCGAACCAGATTGACCCAAGACACCAAAAGCCAAACGGAGGGGAAGGGACTCGACCCACCGAAGTCGGTCGAGGCCGAAGGGATTGGGCGAAGCCCAATAATCCCTTTGATCATTGGCTCCTTCGAGGTCTTTCCTTCGTCATTTCCTCTAGTTCGTGTTTCTCGTTTGCTCCTTAGATTTCAGAATGGTCCAGAATTACCTATAACAATATATAACCAAATAGAAATTCTTAATATTTTATACATTCCTCCACCCCCTTCTCCCAAAGAAGTTTTAAGAATTTTTTTCAAAAAATTAGAAAAGGGTTTACAAATTCCCTCATGAAAAAAAAAAAAAAAAAAAAAAAAAACTCTTGATTTTATCTATTTTATATTGGTTATTTAAATGAGAAAAAAAAAGGATTGAGAAATATAGTAAAGGTATATGTGATTTCTATTAAATGCAATATAAGAATTTTATCATGGATGAAAGTCAAAAGGACAAAAAATTAAGGAAAAAAAAAAAAGATACTTCTAAATATAATAGACCAAACATGAAAGTTTTGTAAACTGAAAATGAGATTTTTGTTAAGCTAGCTAAAATAAGATTAAGTGTACGGAGCAAATATTAGAGAATTTATATCAATATTTTATTTTGGTTCTATGTTATAAAATATTAATATAAATATATATATATATATTATTTCATTTCAATATTATTATGTGCATTACTCAACCGTCCACACGTAACGATTGTCTTAATTACCAAGCTAGACTAACTAGAAGATATGATAATTTAATTTTCTATTATTTTAAAATACAAGTGATAATAAAATCAATTACGGCCTTACGTTATAGGTTTCTATCACTCAAATCTGAATAATAAAGAAAATTAATATTTGACTTTTTTTTTCATTTATGAAATAAGAATCCATCTTAATTTATTGACACATGCCATGTTTTTATTTAATAAAAAATATTTACTACTCACGTACAATAAGACTTAAAAAATACATTTGAGTGCCAACAAGAGTATAGTTCAATTGATATAAAACTTGTATCATCGATCAAAAGATCAGAAGTTCAAATAAATAACAATAATACTTTTTTTTTTTTATTGTGCATATATATTTTATTTTTTTTTTTGAAATAAATATATTTTATTTCTTACCATTAGAAAATTTACCATTTCACAAATTATACTAGGTTTAGAGAATTAAAATGTCATGAGAGTCCTATGTATGAAAGTTTAAAGAATATTTAAACTTAAAGTCAACCTAAGTGACAGAGGAAAGGCTGTTTGGAGATTATATTGAAAATGAATTTAAAATATAAGAAAAATGAGTTGTGCAAAAAAGAGGCACATGGGGATGAGCTATTTTCTCAATAATAAAATTCACATTATTGTTTCTAAAATATAATCTTAAATTACACTTGAAGTTTTTAGGTGAGAAAATGGCAACTATAGAAATTTTGAACCAATTGAATTCAAAGTCAACTATTCCTTTTTTTGCATATTATTTAAGTAATGAATTTTGATCACATAATGCAAATTATTCTATATGTATTCTTTTGTTTTTTGTCTTCTTCTCTTCTTGCTTTTTTTTTTTTTTTCCTTTTTTAAATTTTTAGAAAGGGAAGTAAAAGAGATAAAATGACATACAAGCAAAGAATATTCCTTCTTTTATATGATTATTGAAAACTTTTGTGATTGTTATTGTGTATCCCACTATTGAAAGAGAAATAATGTTCAAACAAAATATATAGAAAGATGATGCAACTAGAACTCCTTATTAAGGTCCCGTTTGATAACCATTTGGTTTTTTGTTTTTTGTTTTTGAAAATTAGGCTTGTTTTCTACCCATTTCCCTACCATGGATTTCATATTTGCCAATGACACATTTGAATTCCTAGCCAAATTCTAAAAACAAAAACAAGTTTTTGAAAACTACTTTTTTTAGTTTTCAAAATTTGCTTGGTTTTTAAAAACAAGGAAAGAAATGTATTAGAAAAACAAAGAAGCTTGAAGGTAGAAGTAGGATTTATAAGCTTAATTTTCAAAAACAAAAAACAAAAAACCAAATGATTATCAAACGGGGCCTAAATAATATGAGATTCCATCTCAAAACCAATTGGCTATGGGTGGACTAGCCCATCTATCTTATGAATTAGGAGGTCTCCACTAATCTTTTCAATGTGGGATCCTCAACACTCCTCTCATTCAATACCTACAATCCATTGCAATAGTTACCCAATCAAAGAAATTTATTTATTTATTTATAGTCCCTATAATTGACTAAGTTATGATTTAACCAATAGAATTTTTTTTTTTTTTTTTGACAATATGGGGGTGGGGAGATTTGAACCACAGACCTCGTGGTTATCAGTACAACTTTATGCCAGTTCAGCTATGTTCTTGTTAGCAACCAATAGAAATTTAGAGATAGAAGTATTATGAAAGAAGAGTATAATGCTCTAATTCGAAATAAACTAGAGAATCAGCCTCATATTTTCTTAACTATAATGCGATTCTTAATATTCAAATATATGGCTTGATATCAAGAGCATTGTTTTATAGGAAACTCATTGGGCTCTGAAGAACTATCTAGCTATTAGGATCAACCATCATGCTCTGTTCATAGAAATTGTTCTTGTCATGTGTGGAAACTAATCCACAACTCATTATAGGCTAAAGTAAGCTCCTTCAAGCATAGAATGAAAAACTAAAAAAAACTATGGTATTCTCATCCAATGAGTGCAACAAACCACCTCAATATCCTTGACAACTTTCTCTTTTATTGATTGGACGACATGTTTTCGTTAATCTTCATTCTATTATATACATTACTATGTTTATCTTATAACATCACTGGGTGCATTGTCATCTAAAAAACCATCATTGGTTACCTAGTTTTCTAAAAAACAATAAGTGATTGTTAAATCAAATATTGGATCGAATATCACATCTTAGCCATGTGACCCCTAAATTGACCTACACTTTGTTTTTTTTTTTTTTAGAAAATTGACCTACACTTTGTTCAAGTTAAATTTCTAAGTAATCCCATTTTCAACTACAAATAAGAATTTAGCCAATCAACTTGTTCCAGTCTCCTCACAATTTGTTCTCTCTTTTCTATAAGTCTAAGCTCATTAAACTCCTCTTTCATTTGAGGAGAGAATGTCAAAGAAGAGTAAAATCTTGACAACTAAGAGAGAGAAAGGTAGAAAATGATAATTCTTTTATCTCTCTTAACTGTCAACATTCTGGTGATGTGTTGGAAGGTATGCATAACGGTATACAGCTAAGTATTGTCGTTATTGTTATTTAGAAGCTTACTATTTTTTAGGCTTATGTTTCAAGTTTGAAGAAATATTCTTCAAGGTTCTTCATACGCACCCGCACCCGCACTCACACGCACGCACACGCGCAAACGTTTGGTACTAATACTATGGCTAGAGTCCTAAAACAATACTTCAATTCCCTTCCTTTTAAATAGATCAGCCATTTTTTAAAAAAGAAAAAAAAATCAGTCTTTTTTTTTTCCTTTTCTTTTTGATCTAGTTAAGGCAAATGTTACTTTATCAGTTTTTTATTATTACACTTTTCTTTGAACTTTGTCCACAACTTCATACTAGGTCACTTTTTACTTTTTAATTAATTTGAGATTAATTCTCAACACAACTCAAAATAAAGTTCTTTTTTTTTTTTTAATAAACTTTAAATATATAGTAATTGAGATGACATATATATCAAGCCATCTTACGTCATTTACTTTCATTTCATATGAATTTTCAGATGGTTCAGAATTTTAAATATTAATAATACACTATTAAGTTGTGCTTATCAAAATGGTAATTAGTGTCTAATCTAATGAACTTTGCTCGGATTTAAATAACATGGACTTCCATCTCAAAACCAATTGGCAATGAGTAAGGTGACCCTTGTAGCTTATAAATTGTGAGGTCTCCACTAATCTTTTCAATGTGGGATCCTCAACAAATCCGAGCATAGTTCACTAGATTAGACACTAATTACCATTTTGAAGGTTGATGGTTGAATCTCTCCAATCTTTGTGGATCTAAAAACATTTTTTTGACATGGTAATGTCTCTAAAGTGTCATCTTCAACCATACATTTTCTTTTTAGAAGTATTAGAAAATGTAAAGTAGAGCTCAAAAAATTAAACAAGTTCAACTTGAGGAGGTTCTAGAAAATTTAACTCCAAATTGACTAGCAAATAAATTTTTATAACCCCAATTACCGGGTAAGTATATATTATCAAATGGAAATATTAATATCCATTAGAATTGCAGGAAAGCTAAGGATATATATAATTGTTTTTTCTTAAAAAAAAACTTAGACCAATAGTAATAATCAATCATGTCTTATTAGAAGATACTGTTTTTACATTGTATTAAGGTTTTAAAAATAGTTGTGTACTTATTTAAAATATATACTCTAGATCATGAGGTTAAATATTTAAGTCTCGTGGTTGAAAAAGAAGAGGAAAAAAAAAAAAAACTCACACCTAATTTGATGAACTTGCATTTTTTTTTTTTTGGATAGATAAAACTACCATAATTTCCACTAAGTTTTAGGTTTAATATAATCTTGCTCACCAAAGCTATTTCTACTCCTAGTTTGATCGGTAAAATCTAAAAGCTTTTGTCAAAGCGAACATAGCTCAACAATAATTGGCATGCACTCTCGACCAAGAGGTCAAAGGTTCGATTCCCCCATCCCCAAATGTTGTTGATCTCAAAAAAAATTTTAAAAAAATCTAAAAGCTCTTATTTTTAATTTCTCAAAATTTTAACAAATTTCACATACAATTTTTTACGTTAAAAAAATTTGAAACTAGGAGTAGACTAATTTTTTTTTTTGTTAGACTAACTTCTAGGCTGAACAATAGACTAAATTTATGATTTATTGTCGATACAAGGACCAAAATTGAACCATTTGAAAATACATAAATTGAAATAGCACAAGTCTCAAACAACGTGAACCAAAATAATATTTTAATATATATATATATATATATATATATATATATATATATATATATATATATATATATAATTTTAAATAATTGGCCTATATTTTAACAATAATAACTAAGTTTGGAATGTATTAAATCTCAAAGGAGACCAAATTTAAAATGAAGGTAAATTATATGAGAACAAAACTATTGAATTATGCTCCCAAAAAAAAAATCCAAACAAATTCTCAACATTAAAACTCAATTATAATTGTACTAACAAAAAAAAACTCAATAATTTACAAATTAAAGCAACAATAAACCGTATTTTCAGAAAAAGATAAGGTGAAAGATTCAAATTTGTATAGTTATGGGCATCCTCACTAATCTTCCCCTTTTCTTTATAGAATTACAATTCACATGGTAGGAAGTGTAGGTTCAAATATAATGAATAGGAAGTATAAGTTAAAAAAAAGCGGAGTTGGCTGGGACCATTCATGATTCATCGAGGTTTCTAATCGGGGTGGGTTGCAAGCAAATGAATCGCAAATGGGCGATTAAAAGCCTTGAAGCAAAGATTATTCTGGAGGGGTTGGAAGCGAACTTTACGATTATATCAAGTGGTCGAATCCGATTCATCTGAAGTTGTGAACGTGCTCAATGGTGTTTCAAAAGATCTTTCAGAAATTTCCTTCATCGTGAACCAAATTGAAGATCGGATTAGAGGGGAGAGCAACTCCTTCTCCAAATGCTCGAGGGGAGCAATTTTTTGGTTCATTCTATAGCTAGGGTTGATGCCAATTTTAGCGATTTTGTGCATATTTTTTTGGCACTCTTCTTCCTCATTGTCGGAAGGGGATGTGGGTCTAAGGGATGAGAGGATCCCTTTTTGGATATTAACAATTATTGTTAAGAACAACGATGTAGTTAGCTGATTTTTATTAATGATTTTTTTTTTTTAAAAAAAAAATCAAATCTATTGTTGATGCCAAAATTCGGGTAGAGAGAACTCACCTGACCTTCACGTGCCACCAAAACTGTAAATTTGTTTGAGAGGGGAAAAGACGTGACCTGCAAGACAGAAGAAACCTGCACACTAGTGTGGTGCTGGCCACACCACCTCCGATGCTTAAGTCAGCAAGGAGATAGATGGGAAGCAATTAGGGAGCAAGAGTAAGAGGGGAGAGTTTAGAGAGTAGTTTCGGGTTCCCTTCTCCAAGGTTGAAGAAGGTTTATATATCTTTTCCTTTTTAAGGGTTATAGGCATTAGAAGACTATTCAGGCTAAACCAGGTTGAACCGGGGCAGCCAAATGACTCCAGGGATCGAGCGAAGGGGAGGAGCCTCGGCTAGCACTATGGTCAAGGCCGAACATGGGGTTGGGCCAAGGCCCAATCCTTTCGGCCTTGGCCCAACTCTATGGCCTATTTCCCCTTCAGGATCCATTTCCTGGTCGTGTCTTCAGTTTTGTGTCGTGTTGTCCTCGTCTGCTCCTTAAATTTTGGAATGGTTCAGAATTACCTATAACATCTATTACTTTTAAATAAGGTTATCAATATCTTAATCAATTAAACTGTTTAAATCAATATTTATCTTTGTCGGTAGAACACAAAAAGAATAATTAGATACTCTTAACTTGTGAATATATACAAAACAAAAGATATTATTATAAAATTAACATTTACTTAACAACTTATTCATTTAATCATTAAAAAAACCCTACATATAATAGTTATTATTAACACTAACAATAATAAATAAGACAAGTTTATTTAGTCTTTACCCATTTGTCTTTGGCAGAGACATGCTCTGTATTGTTGGAGACTAACACAAAGTGTCTGATTTTGACTTTCTTTCTTTTTTTTTTTTTCTCTCTCAAAAAACAAAGCTGTAAACTTTATGCTGATCAGATGAATATTAACAAATCTTCCATTAATGGAGGATCATCTGGAAAGTCCCACCACCATAGCTTCAAAGTTTGAATCTTTAAATGCTGATGATATGGCATTTTGGCCTGACCCATAAGAAAGGGGTCCCATGGAAGCTGGAGTGCTCAGAGATACAGATGATTCCTTCTCTTGAAATTACAAAAACAAATATTCATAATTGAAATTTGAAACCCCAAAAAAAGTTATAATCTTTTTAAAAAGAATTTCACAGTTAGCTTCATTTTCATTCCCCCTTCTGACCCGCTTCCATGTCTGCATCAAATCTACCCTTCTTTCCCTTCATCCCCCACCGCCCCTTTTTTGCCTCTTTTCAATTTCTCAAACTCCTTTTGTAGCTTTATATAATCCCACAATGTTGCTTGTTTCTCTACACTGCCATTTGCCCTGTTTCTGAGATTTCAGTGTTCGTTTTGTTGTTCTTGTTTTTGTCTTTAAACCTTCTTTGAATCATCTTCCATTCTTCTCCAGCCAGTGAATCATGTAACTGACTTGCCATTTTTTGAGTTTGTGTTTGAGTTTCTGAAACCCCTCTTTGTTCTATAGCAATGCCATTGAAGATCCCTAGAAGTTGAAAGCTGAAGAACTTTTCAGGCCCATCATTGTGAAATACTTCTTCTTCTTCTTTTTCTTTTTTTTTTGCTTTGAGAGAGATTTTGAAGTGAAGAAAGAAGACCCATATTGAAGCTATGGAGGAAACTTTTGTTCCTTTTCGAGGAATCAAGAATGACCTGAAGGGGAGATTGGTTTGTTACAAACAAGACTGGACTGGTGGGTTGAGAGCTGGATATAGGTATGAAAATGAAAAAATCAGTCCATTGTTCTTTGGTTTTTGCAATCTTGGTTCATTTTGACTTTTGGGGTTTGTTCTTTTTGCCTTTCTGTTTGAGTGTTGAATGTGGCTTCTTGATGTTTTGATTGGTTTATAGGATTTTGGCTCCCACCACTTACATATTCTTTGCCTCTGCAATCCCTGTCATTTCATTTGGTGAACAGTTGGAGAGAAGTACTGGTGAGAGCTACTTGGAACTCTTGTGAAGTTCTTGTTAGATCTGATATTGAATTTATAACTTGCTCTTAACTTAAGGAAAAACAAAGAGATTCTAAAGATATGGATTGTTTTTGAATTCTTAAGTGGATGTCATTGATTGTTGTTTTTTTTTTTTTTCAATGGTTTATGCAGATGGAGTGCTGACTGCAGTTCAAACCTTAGCCTCCACAGCCCTTTGTGGGATCATTCACTCTATTGTTGGAGGTCAACCTTTGCTAATCTTGGGAGTAGCAGAGCCTACTGTTATTATGTACACCTTCATGTTTAATTTCGCGAAGGAACGACCCGAGTTGGGCCGGAATCTGTTTCTAGCATGGAGTGGATGGTATGTTTTTCCATTGCTTCAAAGAAAGTAGAATTGGTATGCATTGAAACTCTCTAATGTTTGTTGTTGACACAACTTTGTATGAACTTGTGAATCTTTAGGGTGTGTGTTTGGACTGCAGCCTTGCTGTTCCTAATGGCTATATTAGGAGCTTGCTCCATCATCAATAGGTTCACACGTCTGGCCGGTGAATTGTTCGGTTTGCTTATCGCAATGCTTTTCATGCAACAAGCGGTCAAAGTAAGAAATATGCACTCCCTTTTCCTCTTAATTTTACAGGCTTGATATCTACTAAGCTTGAATCTGTTGAAAAAGAAAAATAAGATATATAAGTTGAGCCTTTGACTTTGTTTTAGGGACTTGTGGATGAGTTTCGCATCCCAGAACGTGAAAATCCGAAATTGGTCGAGTTTATACCTTCTTGGAGGTTTGCCAATGGGATGTTTGCTTTGGTACTGTCATTTGGCCTTCTACTCACTGCTTTAAGGAGTCGAAAAGCACGGTCGTGGCGATATGGATCTGGTATGATCAGGAAGAAACTAAACGATGAGATGTTCATAAAAGTTCTTCATAGTTGGCATTTTGTCACATGAGGCAGATGAAAAAGTCAACTCATTTGTAATTTCCACCAATTCTTTTGGCAGGTTGGCTAAGAAGCTTGATAGCAGACTATGGAGTGCCGCTCATGGTTCTTGTTTGGACAGGTATATCCTATATACCTTCAAAAAGTGTCCCACAAGGTATCCCAAGGCGACTCTTCAGCCCGAATCCATGGTCTCCCGGTGCATACGACAATTGGACTGTTATTAAGGTAAGGCTTATCAGTTTTTTCAAATCTCTGCCTCGTCATGTTCCTCGCTTCTCTCCAACTGAAATACTGATGACTTTTTCGCTACAATGTTGCAGGATATGCTTGATGTTCCAGTCATTTATATTTGTGGAGCTTTCATCCCGGCGACGATGATTGCGGTGCTTTACTATTTCGACCATAGTGTTGCATCTCAACTTGCTCAGCAGAAAGAGTTCAATTTGAGGAAACCATCTTCTTACCATTATGATTTACTTCTATTGGGATTCTTGGTATGAAAATGAAATCCCATTAGCAATTTGCATATCTCCATGTTTTGTTTTTGGCATCTGGCTTGTTACATCAATATAACGGTTCGAATATCGTCTTGTTATTTCAGACCTTAATATGTGGTCTGCTTGGAATTCCTCCATCCAATGGAGTCATCCCACAATCTCCAATGCATACAAAGAGCCTGGCTACTCTCAAACACCAGGTAAACCATTCGGTCCGGGCTATCTTCATCGGTTTGGTATCGCATAGTCACTTTTTCGTAGTGTTTTACTGAAAGATTTTGGTTCATTTTGCAGTTGCTGCGGAATAAACTTGTAGAAACGGCACGGAGTAGTATGAGAAAGAATGCTAGCTTGGGGCAGTTGTATGGAAATATGCAAGAAGCATACCATCAAATGCAGACCCCCCTGATCTTCCAACAGCCTTCAGCTCGTGTAAGCCACCAGATTTTCGTACTTTTAAAACTCGAAACTCATTCACATATAAGTAGTCTCGAATATATATGAACTTATATGAGTAATTCACCTCGACGAATCGCATTTGCACATTCTTCTAACTTGTGAGATTTTAAAGTAGAAAGAAAAAGAAAATTACTGTCAATTTGAAACACCAAGTGCTCCTGCAACTAAGCTATGTAAAAAATTTTGAGCAGGGACTGAATGAGCTAAAAGAAACAACCATTCAGGCAGCTTCTAGTATGGGCAGTTTCGATGCTCCGGTCGATGAGACAATATTCGACATCGAAAAGGAAATTGATGATCTATTGCCTGTTGAGGTGAAAGAACAGCGTGTAAGTAATTTGCTTCAAGCTACAATGGTGGGAGGATGTGTTGCAGCCATGCCGGTCCTGAAAAAGATCCCGACCTCGGTTCTATGGGGTTACTTCGCCTTTATGGCGATCGAAAGCTTGCCTGGTAACCAGTTTTGGGAAAGAATCTTGTTGCTCTTCACTGCACCCAGCAGAAGATACAAGTATATTGAAAATTTCCAATCCTTTTTCTACTTCTCAATTTGATATGTTTCACCAAGTAACAAATATTTTGTTTTTGGTCACCTGCAGAGTTCTTGAGGATTACCACGCGACTTTCGTCGAAACCGTGCCATTCAAATCGATTGCACTTTTTACCATTTTCCAAACTGTATATTTGTTCATATGTTTTGGACTAACATGGGTTCCGATTGCTGGGGTCATGTTTCCTCTGATGATCATGCTCCTCGTCCCCGTCAGACAATACCTTCTTCCCAAGTTTTTCAAAGGTGCACATCTCCAAGACCTCGATGCAGCCGAATATGAAGAAGCACCGGCCTTACCGTTCAATCTTGCGACGGTAACATTACCTATTCTCACTTGAAGTTCACCTTAAACTTAGCCTACAGTCATGTCAAGATCTATTCTCACTTGAAGTTCACCTTAAACTTAGCCTACAGTCATGTCAAGATCTTTAAATTTTATCTGCCTGCCACTCGATTCTATTCTCCGACTTATACGCATTTAGATGCAGATATATAGTTACTAATCACCGAGCTGATCGTCATCTTTGATACTATTCTATGAACAGGAAGCCGAGCTGGGAGCTGGAGCCTCGTTTGGTGGGGATGGAGAGATTTTAGACGAGGTTATCACCCGAAGCCGTGGTGAGTTTAGGCATATTAGCAGTCCTAAAATCACAAGCTCCACGGCAACACCGACATGTGACCGAAAAAGTTTCGACAGCCCTCATCGCTCTTTCAGCCCCCGGGTGAGCGAGCTAAAAGGAGAGCACAGTCCTCGAGCGGGTGGACGAGGGACACCGGGTCAGAGAAGTGCAGAAACTAAACCATCCAGCCTTGGAAAGAGCCCTCTTAACACAGCATCAAAGTAGATGCAGAAAGAATCTTGTAGCATTCTTCCTCTGATAAGAAGCTTTAGATAAGTTTGATATGATATTGTTAATTTGTAACTCAAGTAATGTTCTTTCGTTTTGTTCTTTAGCATCTTTGTATAGTCTTCTTTCTTCTGCTCTTGGTCTTCTTCTCTTTCCAAGATCAGATCTCTTCATAAAAGTTGCCTTCTCCCTCTAAGATTTGTAGTCAAGGAAATCCTTTTCAAGTGTGTTTTTGTTCAATGGTTTGTCATAGATTAAACTAGTTTTTTTGTTTGATATGAATATGAATTTGTTGGAAGTTTGTAAGTGGAATCAAAATTTCTCTCTCAAGACTATTGTTAGCACCATTGTCATTCTTTCATATCACACTCAATTTTCTTTACTTTCTATCTCAACTCAACTAAAGGAAGAACAAAAAAAAAAAAAAAAAAAAACTTCTTTCTTTGTAAGAATAACACGCGTCACGTATTGATGCATCCTAAGACATGCGCAAAAAAGCATTCATCTAAACAAAGCTAAGGTTTAAATTGAAGTTTGATCATTGAATGTTTTGGCCAAATTGTGTAAAAATTATTGGGAAAAATACCTTTTTGGTCCCTGAGCTTTGAGGAATATGTGTGTTTGGTTCCTAAATTTTCAAAATAGACCTTTTTAGTCCCTGAGTTTTGAGAAATATGTTTAAAAGATCCATAAGTTTTCAAAATAAACTTTTTTAGTCCCTAAGTTTTGAAAAATGTGTTCAAAAGGTCCATAATATTATTTTTTCAATTTTTTAAATTAATACTTTTTAATTTTTTAATTTACAAAACCATTCAATATTAAAAAAAAATACAAAAATATTAATTTAAAAAAAGATGAAAAAATAATATTAGGGACCTTTTAAACCTATTTCTCAAAACTAAGAGACTAAAAACGTCCATTTTGAAAACTTAGGGACCTTTTAAACTTATTTCTCAAAACTCAGGGACTAAAAAGGTCTACTTTAAAAACTCAAGGACCAAACGCACATATTTCTTAAAACTCAGGGACCAAAAAGGTAATTTTCCCAAAGTTATTTTATTAAATCATTGAGTTTTCTTTTTCTTTTTCCTAATCATTGAATAGAAATTTAGATCTATTTTGAAACATGACGACTGAGTGAGTATGTGTAGTTTTCAGCACTCATCGTCTAAGATATATCTACTGTTTAGTAAAACGTCATCTTGTTAAAAAATTAACATGATAGGGAAAATGACCTCCAATGCAGAGTTTATGGACTAAACACAAAGATCGTTGAACAAAGTAATCATGACATTACACGATCGAAGCATCGAGAAGCAAACATTTTACATGGACAGGTCGTTTTAAAGAAGTGACTATTGAAGTCAAATTCCAACAGTGTTTCTCAAAGTTCCAAACATGACAAAAACTCTCTACTACAACACAAAAAGGAATGCTAACAAAGGGGACATAATGGAAGCAAAAGCAATGGACAGAGTTCCTCCAATGAAAGTCCCAACACAATCAATTGCAAAGAAGAATGTGAGGGAAAAGAAGAATTGAAGTTGGTTTTGTCATTTCCATTTGACTTAAGTGGTGGGGTTTATTCTTCTAAGCTTTAGTTTGGTCTCTATCAAATGACTAGCATATAATAATAAATAAATAAATAAATAAAAAACTCCAAAACCAAAAGGCATTTTTTTTACTCAATCCAAAAAGGAAAGGAAGATGAACAAATTCATTTGAAGAACTAGAACCATAAGTTGGGGTTTGGATTAGACACAAAAGTTGACCAAAGATGCATTATGTGGTGGGTGAAATCCATCAGTCACAAATGGACAATCCTATGTAAAAGTTATTGGCTTCAATGGAAGATTGGGTATGATTCTTTGTTTCTACGAATTTCAAGAGAAAAATCAAGCGTCAGGAGGAAAAAAAAGAATACAAATAGAAAGTGCTTTTAGAATCATTTCACTGTGTCCAGATGTCCAATCGATTTCAAACTGTCGATGAACTCAAAATAAGTTCCAAAGTCAATAGTTCAGTTTCCTTCACTCATATAAAGACCCTTTTTAAAATACAAAAAACAACGTCACGATATCCTTTGAGAGCATACTTGTAGCATATTAAAATTCGGTCGGGATCTAGTTAGATGTAACCATTGGAAGTGTGTCAAGCTTGATCATTAAATTGGCTTGCCTAAAGTCCTTCAAAGTTTAAAGTAAAATCCAAAATAAGTCCAAGATGTATAAAGGAATGCTTTTGACATCCAAAAAGTCGTAAGTTGAGAACATCTTGAGAAATAAGAGAAAATAGTAAGCTCTATGGTAGGATTTGAGAGTTTCTCACCTTAATTCTTGGTAGATTTGTAGATGATTGAAACATTTTTACATGTCTCTTGAAACAAACCTTTTGGTTGATGGTACATGTCACTACTGAATTATGCTCGTTTTGGCTGTATATGTCCTTTTTTTCTTGATTAATATCCACGACAACGATTAGATCTAATATTTCAAACTCTTGGTAGATAATCATTCAACATTATATATAAGCTTAAAAGATAATAGAAAGTACGAGAAAATAAGAGGACAAAAATAAAAACCAATGTTAAGGTCGAGATTGAAGGCCAAAGCGAGCATAGCTCAACGATAATTGACATGTACCTTCGACCAAAAGGTTAGAGATTTGAATCCCTCCATCTCAAATGTTGTTGAACTATAAAAAAAGGGGTCGAGATTGAAGTGAATTATAATGGAGAGAAAAAAAATAATATAGAACTAGCAGCTAAAAATGAATACAATTATAGCAATAGCAATAATAATAATAATAATAATAATAATAATAATAGAAGCATGTGTTATTGATTACATTTATTATTACTACCAATAAGTGATTATATTATATATATATATATATATATATATATATATATATATATATATATATGAGATAATTGCGTGGATGACCCATTTTGAGAGGTCAAAATGAAAAATGTCCTACCTTTGCAGGATAAGGATATATGTCTTTTTGCTTACGTCATCATCCTAGCAAAAATATCATTTTACTCTCTATATGAAAACGTGCATTTAAGGCATTTAAGAGCGAGAGCGTAGAGAGAGTAAGAGATTGGATGGAGAAATTGAAGAGAGGGAGCGAGAGCGAGATTGGAAAGGGTAATTTTACTAGGATACTAATGCAAGCAAAATGACATATATCCACAAATATCCCATATATATATATATATATATATATATATATATATATAGACAATATGTGAGGAGAGAGATTTGAACCACAGACCTCTTGATCATTAGTACAAGTTTTATGCCAGTTGAGCTATGCTAATTTTCACTTTTAAAAACTATATTCACAACTACATTTTATGAAATACTATTTTTTTAAAATTATTTTTATAACATATATTTTCATAAATATTTTATAAAATCAACCTATAAGCTCAAATTTTTGAAATGGACTTCACTCTCATGTTTAGAGTTACAACAGGCCCAATAGGCCGAAGTCAAGGCCCTCTCTGTCAGCTTCCTTAGTCAATCCTTTTTTAAAATAAAATAAATAAAGTTTCCTTAAGTCGATCTTTTTTTTTTCTTTTTTGAACAATAAGTCGATCTTTTCTTAGAGAATAAAGACGAGAATATTATTATTAGGAATAGTTAATAATAGTTACACATGAATACTTAATTGTGGTTTTAAATGTTGATGTTGACGAAAATGTCAAAGTTTCAATTTCAAGAAAATTTCGACAGATGTTGATAAAATGTCAATTTTGATGAATATTTTTGAAAAATTATAAAAATAAAAAAGATATAAAAAAAATTTAATCAAAAAATTAAACAAGTGTCTCGCCTTTTTAGATAGGTTAGTTTCTTATTATTAATATTATGTTTGTATTAGTGATGTTTTGTTAATATTTTTTATATATTTCATGGTTTTTCTATGACATAATTGAAATGTGTTTCGATGTCAAATCTATGAACATATAGAGATTGAAGGAAAATTTAACCTCTTATCTTCCATTTATAAGTTTGGTTTTAAAAATAAAAAATTAAAAAAGAAAAGAAAAGAAAAGGAGCCATAATTTTCAAATGGTTTAAAAAAATGACTATGAAAATTTGTAAAGAATCCAAAAAGACCGTTGAAAGAATGGTCAGCCATCGTGTTTTTTTTTATTAAGAATTAATAATTAATTGAAAATCGTTGTAAATTAATTAATTAATTAATTAATTGAAAATAAAATAGAGATAAATATATATCACGGTTGAATTCTTCCTCCTTTTTTTTTTACTACTCCTTCGCTGACGGCCATTTAGGACTTGTTTGATTTAACTTTTCAAGTGTTTAATTTTAAAAAAAATATTTTAATAAAATTTGTAGTATTTGACAATCACTTAAAATACCAATTCTTCTTCTTTCAACCAATGTCCAACTTCGTAACCAAATATATCTTTAATACATGTTTCAAATAAGATTTGATACTATCTACAGATATAGTGATGTACTAAAACATTATCCGGTAAACTCTCTTTGATTTATGAGATTTTCGTACGAATGTCCCTCTAAAATAAGCTGAAATGATAAATGCCCTACCTTTTCAATGGGAGGATATATGTCATTTTGCTTGCGTCAGCATCCTAGTAAAATTACCATTTTACTCTCTACTCTAACCTCGTTCTCTCCCTACCCTTGCTCTAGCTCCAACCTCTCATTCTAGCTTCACGTTCTCTCTCCAGTTTCTCTCTTCAACCTCCTGTTTTATCTTCAATCTCTCTGCTCTTCAGTGTCGCTCTCTCTCCAATCTCTCACTCTTTAGTCTTGCTCACTCTCATTTCTCGCTCTCTCTCCAATCTCTCTTCTAAATAATTGTTAAAATGTTTTAAGTATACGGACTAAATTATTGCATGATAAAAAATTTAATTAAACTGACGAAATTGTTACAACCTAAAATTTGTGAATTAAAGCCAACAAGAGCATAGTTCAATTGGCATAAAGTTGTACTGATACCACAAGATCTGTGGTTTGAATCCAAAAGAAAAAAAAAATTGTGAATTAAATTGTTATTTTAGAAAAGTCAGGACAAAAAATATATTTTAATCTAAAATGAATTACCTAAATCCAATGGGTATTATTGGTGGCCCGCAAAACCAAATTAATCCCAACACATTTTTTTGTCCAATCAATACAGTGATGTTTTTTTTTAGTACATCAACATTTGAGGGTGGGAGATTCGAACCTTTGACCACATGGTCAAGGGTACATATCAATTACCGCTAAGCTAAGCTCGTTTTACCTAAATCCAATGGCCATTATTGGTGGCCCTCGAAACCAAATTAGTCCCAACACATTTTTTGTCCAATCAATATAGTGATTTTTTTTTAGTACATCAACATTTGGAGGTGGGGGATTCGAACCTCTGACCACATGATCGAGGGTACATGCCAATTACATCTGTCCAATCAATACATTGATTTAAAATCTTACTCAAATTCTTTTTTTTAATTAATGTAGCAAGACTTTTGCATCATTAAAGTAAAATGTGCCAATTATTTATCACATTCTACATATAGGGATGCATACTCTTTACTCATGGTAATAAACAATTGGTAGTCGAACTAAAACAAAAAAAAAAACATTTGGTAGGTTTTAACCATAATACAAGTACTTTACCTAATTGAACTGGTTATGGTATATATAATAGATCAAGTGTCTAAACGTTATAAAGTTTAAAATTTTTCTATTAGATATCTAAGGGTCTGTTTGGTAGGCAATTTGGATGATGTTTTATGTTTTTGGATTCACTAAATTCAATAAATATGTGTTTGACAGATGTGTTTTTAAAAATTGTTTTCATATTTTGTGATCCAAATAGTGAAATTTCTTGAATTTTGTTTTTTTAATGTTTTTAGTATATCTAGATTTTGAATTTGAAACTAAATTAATAAAAAAAAAAATAAGAACTTTAGTAAATATACAAAATTTATAATATATAACATGTTTATAAATTAATCAATAATAGTTTATATTCGACTTAATATTTAGTTGATAACTACAACTAGTTTATGGTTTATAAATATATTGTCAAACACATTTAGAACAATTGTTTAAATTGAGATCCAATTTTTAAATCTGCTACCAAATGCATATCATACAACTTTGTTTTCATTAAATCCCTTATTTTCAGATCACCTACCAAAAGCACTCTAAACTTTCAATTTTATGTATGATATAGGTTTCTTAACCTTTGATTTTGTGTCTAATAAGTCTTTGACCTATTCAACATTTTAAAAAAAAATTATAGTCCTGTTAGATAATGAAAAATGAAATTTTAAGTTTTTATTAGACATGAAAACTTTTGTCTAATAACTTCATAGATTTTTAAAATGTAGAATATGTCAATAACATTTTGGACATAAAATTGAAAATTTAAAAATTTATCAGACACTTTTTAAATTTAGAGACTTATTAAGCTAATTTTAAAGGACTTACTATATCATTTTTAAAATTCAAAGACTTATTATACATAAATTTAAAAATTTAGAGACTAAATCTTAAATGTACATGGAGCATATTGAAATTAAGCGAAAAGTAAAGGATCGTAACCTATTTTATAAAACTAAAGCTCCAAAAAAGGTAAATGTTAAGTGTAAATGTATTTTTTTTAGTTCAACAATATTGGGAGGGGTGGATTCGAACTTCTAACCTTTTGATCGAGAGTACATGTCAATTACCGTTAAGTTATGCTCGTTTTGATAATAAATATAAATGTATACACGAGTTGAGTCGGATTGGGTCGAGTTTTTTTTTAATTTTTTTTTATTTTGAAAAAGGAAGGTTGTTTCGTTGTTAGTTTAAAGTGAAAAGTCAAAAACAAATTTTCTGGCTACGCAGAGCTTATGACGTCAGAGGGGGGCTCGTTTCTCCCGCTGTCGTTTTCATGGAAGTTGAAAGGCTGCCGTTCGCAGGAATAAAGTGGAAATTTCATTTCATACACCCACCACTGACCACCAGCCACACAAAATAATAATAATAAATATAAATCCCACCAATATTTTTATTAATATTAATATTCAACAAACTTTTCTTTCTCTTGCTTCATTTTTCATTTTAAAATTTGAAACAATTGCATGGGTCACCCATCCTGAAAGGCCAAAATGAAAAATGTCCTACATTTTCATAATAAGGATATATGTCATTTTGCTTACATCATCATCCTAGGAAAATTACTATTTTACTCTCTATATGAAAACGTGCATTTAAGACATAGCGAGAGATTGGAGCGAGAGCAAGATTGGAGAGGGAGCAAGAGATTGGAGAGAGAAATTAGAGAGAGAGTAAGAGATTGGAGGGAGAAATTGGAGAGAGAGCGAGAGCGAGAAGCGAGAGTGAGATTGGGGAGAGAGCAAGAAATTGGAGAGAGAGCGAGACAGAGAGCGAGGTTAGAGTAAATAGTAAAATGGTAATTTTACTAGGATGCTGACGTAAGCAAATGGGCATATATCCTTATTTTGAAAAGATGGGACATTTATCATTTCCATCTATTTTAGAAGGTCATCCGTACAAAAATCCCTTAAAATTTAAGTTTGATTCTGAACGTTGAGGAGTGTGTTGTAGGATATGTTTAGTTTAACTTTTGAAGTGTTTAATTTTGAAAAAAAAAATCATCTTGAAAAAATTCTTTGACAACCACTAAAAATGACTTATTAAAAAATTAAATTGAGAAATAAATCATTTTGAAAGAAACACTTGAAACCAAATCTTTTTAAAAATAGTTTTTAGTATACAATAACTTGTGTATAAAAACACTTGTGAGGAAATGTAATCAAACATATGATTGTTTAAATTCTAAACAATTTATATACAAAATGTTTAACATAAAATGCATTCTTGAAAAACATTTAAACTAAAAAGTATTATTCAAAGAGTCATTAAGGGTTCGTTTGGAATATATTTTAATTTAAATGTTTTTCAAGAATGCATTTTTTAAAAAACATTCTCTATAAAAATTGTTTAGAATTTAAACACTATATGTTTGGTTACACTTCCTCATAAGTGTTTTTATGCACAAGTTATTTGCATCCTTAGAAACTCTTTTTAGAAAAGTTGGTTTCAAGTGTTTCTCTCAAAATGGTTTATTTCTCAATCTCATTTTCTAATAAGTCATTTTTAGTGGTTGCCAAACACTATAAATTTTTTTTAAATGATTTTTTTACAAAATTAAACACTTGAAAAGTTAAACCAAACACACTCTAATTGTATCTAATCAAACTCTTAAACTTTACGAAGTGTTTAATAATGTTTGAAATTTTCAATCTTATGTTTAATAGTTAAAAGAAATGTCAGATTAGTCAACATCTACTAAATAAAAAATTAGATGTTTAAGACGAAGAATTTATTACAATATTTAGAAACTAATTATAATTTGAAAATAATATGTTATAGTGTGTGTTTAAAGAAAAATATTAAAGTTCGGTTGACGAATTCAAATAATTAGGCTTGATTATTTACTTTCTTGGGTTTTTGTCGATTCCTCGTAACTCATCACTCAACAATTTTGTTTCTTAGAACTTTAAAAAAGAACGCACACAATTTTTTATTTTTTTAAATAAAAAAAAATCTTAAATCAATCACGGCCCCGTTTGATAACCATTTGATTTTTTGTTTTTCGTTTTTGAAAATTAAGCTTAAAAACACTACATCCACCTCCTTCCCATGTTTTCAAAAACCAAGTCAAATTTTGAAAACTAGAAAAAATAATTTTCAAAAACTTGTTTTTGTTTTTTAAATTTGGCTAGGAACTCAAGTGTGTTTTTAACAAGGATGAAAACCATTGTAAGAAAATTGGATGAAAACAAGCATAATTTTCAAAAACCAAAAACCAAAAACCAAATGGTTATCAAACAGGGCCTAAAGTTTCGTGTTTTTTTAGTTTTAACCCAAAAAATAGTACAATTTAAAATTTTAATAAACTCATTAATTTTAATAAAATAAAGGTTTGCACAAAGATAAATATACAATCAATGCGCAAATTAACCATAACTTTACCGAAATTCATAAATTCAACAAAAAAAAGGCTCTAATGTCGTTTTTCTCTAAATTTTATCAAGTTCATATTGTACATATGATTTATAACTCATTAAACACATAAGAGAAAAAAATATCACGATATTTGGGGCAAGAACTTATTAAAAGGTTAAAAGTTGTCATACTTTTTTAAGTTTGATTAAGATTGTAACACTAATCAAAAGTTTGTCACACTTTTTTAAGTTTGATTAAGATTGTAACACTAATCAAAAGTTTGAAGTGTGTAATTTGATGAAATTAAAAATTTTAAATGAAAACTGATACAACTTGTTAAATTTTGGAGTAAAAGTTTAAAAGTTGACTAAAACAAAATAAAGGTTCAATTACAACTTTAGTCCCTCAACTTTTGTTGTGTCAATTTAGTTCATAAACTTTAAGAAGTTTCAAATAAATCTATGAGCTTTTCATTTTGTATCCAATAGGTCCCTAAACTTCTAAGTATAAATCCTTAAACTTTCACTTTTGTATCCAATAGGTTCATCAATTTTCAATTTTGTGTCTAATAAGTTGTATTTGACATTTTTAAGGGTAAGTTTGGGTTTAACTTTTCAAATGTTTAATTTTGAAAAAAAAAAGTCATTTTGAAAAAGAAAAATCTAGTGTTTAGCAACCACTAAAAATGACTTATTAAAAAATGTGATTGAGAAATAAACCATTTTAAGAGAAACATTTGAAAGCAAATGTTTTTAAAATAGTTTTTATATATAATAACTTGAGTATAAAAAAACTTTATCATTCATGGACGTTGATAAGATCCTTCCATTTAGTAGCACCTTAGGATAACATAGCCTTAAAGTTAAGGGCGAGGTTCAAACGAAGAAAGGCTTACGGTGGATACCTAGGCACCCAGAGACGAGGAAGGGCGTAGTAAGCGACGAAATGCTTCGGGGAGTTGAAAATAAGCGTAGAGAAAATGTAACCAAACATATAAGTGTTTAAATTCTAAACAATTTTTATACAAAATGTTTTTTAAAAAATGCATTCTTGATAAACATTTAAATTAAAGTGTATTCCAAACTAATCCTAAAATTCACAAACATACTAGACACAAAATTGGAAGTTTAAGATCAAAACAAGATAAAAATCAAATTTATATTTTTAAAATTGTTGAATATATCGAAGACCTATTAGACACAAAATTAAAAGTTCAGGGGACATATTGTACCTTTTTAAAGTTCGAAGACCTATTAGACACAAAAGTTTTTTCTTTTTAGAGACAAAATTGAAAGTTCAAGGACTTATTAGACACAAAATTGAAAGTTAAGAACCTATTAAACACTTTTTAAAGTTTAGGGACCAAATTGATACAACTTTGAAAGTTTAGACTCCGTTTGATAACCATTTCGTTTTTTGTTTTTTGTTTTTGAAAATCAAGTCTATAAACACTATTTTTACCCACAAGCTTCTTTGTTTTTTTATCTATGTCTTTCTCCATGTTTTCAAAAACCAAGCCAAATTAAAAAAAAAAAAAAAAAAAAAAAAATTCAAAAATTTGTTTTTGTTTTTCAAATTTGGCTAGAAACTCAAATGTCTCTTCACAAAAATGAAAATCATTGTAAGAAGATTGAGAGAAAACAAGCACAATTTTAAAAAACAAAAAAGAAATGATTATCAAGGAGCCTTACGACTAAAATTATAATTTAACCCAAAATAGACTTGAGAGTTAAGTTGCATATCAAAACATAATTAGGCTAAATATTTAGTCGAAAATTCAATGGTAAGTTATAAAAAGTTAAAATCTCAAACAAGAGTTAATCCATCTGTCCCTTAAAAAAAATGGGTTGTTCAAATCTGAAAACTAGCCAGTGAACATAAATTTCGTTCAAATCTTCCATCTCACATGTTGGAAAAAAAAAAAATCATATATACACATCTTAAATCCTTGGATCACTTTAAAAAAAATGAAAGAATAAAATAAAAACGAGCCGATGGCTTTTTTTTTTCTTAAATTCCCTTTCCACCTGCAAATTTCCTAAGAAAAGTTCAACACTAAACTAAACAGTCAATTTAATTAAAGAGAAAGGCGAAGGTCTAACTCTTCGTTATTCTCCTTCTTCTCCTCGTCTCCGCCGTCGATCGCTTCAAATTCCGTCGTCCTCGCCGCCGGAGCCGCCGTCTCCGATCTCCGCAGCTCCGTCGATTTCCAGAATTTGATCACTTCCTCTTCCTCGAAATCTTCCAGAAGAAAACACGGCATCCAGACGTCGCCTCGCTTCGAACCGTCTTCGACAGTAGTCTTCTCCTTCTTCTTGCTCCGATCGTCGTCATTACGAAGCGAATCATTGGCGGAAGAGGACATTTTGGCCCTAAACCAGTCGTACGGAGCGCGAAATTTCTCGACGATCTCGCTGAATTTCTCGATATCCGCCAGCTCGTCGCTGTCGTTGCGATCGTCGTCATTGTCGGTCCTCTTCCTCTTGCCTGAAATCTCCATTATCACGGATTGAATTCTGCAGAGAATCGAGAGAGATTTTGTGGAGAAAGAAAAATGAAGGAAAAACGACTTGGAAAGAATTGGGAAATTTTCCCAATGTTCGTGCGACGTGTAGTTTCCAGGATGCTTCCGGAAAGACTTGGACTCCTCTAGGTGAAAATTTATAGGGAGATTTAAAAAAAAATAAAAAGTTACCAATGAATTCGAGAAAAATGTATCAATTTTTATCCTAAACTTATCGTCCGGTCTAATATGGCTTTTAAAAAAGAATATTCTCATATTCGATGAATGAGTTATAAAACATATGAAAAATGAAAAAAAAAAAATTGATGGGATTTGAAAGAGAAAATCGACCGTCAATTGTGTAATGTTTGATCGCCTATTTTGTACCTAATCTAAATTATGTTTTTATGTTTTCGGATTTATTAAATTCAGTGCATTTAGCAATTGTGTTTTCTAAAACCATTTTCCGATGTTGTGATCAAATTTTATGTTTGGTTCTTGATTTTTTCTCTCTTTTATGTTTTCCAAAATAAAAAAACTAGACGAACGATGAAAATTTGTTTGATATACTTATTTTCCTAAACAATTTAAAAAAAAAAACTCAAAAAATCGCTTCCTTTTAAAATACAATAAATTGTCAGTTTTGGCATACACACATGGACCATTTTAGGTATTTTTTAAAAAATAATATGCATTTAGTTTAACAAATTCTACGTACTTAGGAACACAATATTAAATTTTTCAAAAAAAAAAAGGAACACAATATTAAAAATTAAAATAGAAAAAAAAAAAAAAAAAAAAAAAAAAAAAAAAAAAACCACATTCAAAGGACGTAGGTTAGGTCAATATTCTAACTTTTGTTCTGATGAATGTGATAAATAATTAATTCTAATTTTCCTTTCTATGTGTTTTAAATTTAAATTTTATTTTAATCGCATGTTTGGGAGTGATTTTGAAATATTTGAAATCACTTTTGTCATGTTCGAAATCACTCCGAAACATACTTTTAATTATTCAAAATCAATTTTATGTTTGATGTTACACTTTAAGACGTGATTTTCATACCATCAAAATTAATTTTGGATTATTAATTTTGATTTTCATACTAAAGACGTGTTTTAGAGTGATTTTGAATATGACAAAAGTGATTTTGACCATTTTAAAATCACTCCCAAACATGCATGTACTAAAGAACACATAGATAAGACTTTTGCTTTTTGAAAAAATAAAAATAAACACATCCAAAGAATATAGGTTAGTGAGAACTTTGAATTTGGTTTTTAATTGATCTCTAAGTATTAAAAAATTAAAATATATATAAAAAAGAAAATTCCAACTCATTATTCTATACCGTCAACTAACGTCAACTCTATCAAAGATCTTTAAAAATCAATTTCGAACTTAATAGATCACTTTTGACTTTTGAAATCTTAAGGGTCGTTTGGCCCCATGTGTTGGTTATAATAGAGGGGACTATTATAGCTCACTCAATGTTTGGGATATCAACAAAAATAAGTGGTGAAATGAGTTATTTTTACCCCGTGTTGCTACAGTAATTATCATTCAACCCACCTAATTATTCTATCCATTCTCTACAGTAACTCTCCCTTCTCGTCTTCCACGTGACTCCTCGACTTTTTTTTATGACTGTCGACCGATGACTTTTTCGATGACCACCGTCGACTTTCAGACCGATTTTTTTTTCTTTTTTTATCTTTCTTCTCATTTTCATTTCGAAAAATATAAAAAACGAAAAAAAAATTAAATTCATATATTCCAAAGACCAAAAATATATTTTACCCTATAAATTTTTTTTTAAAAAAAAAAAGTAAACTTTTAATGGAGATTGGAAAGGGTAAAAGAAAGATATGCAGTAGGGTAGGGGAAATCTGTGAGCCAGGAAGAAGTTGATGACGTAGGCTTGATGACGTAAGCGATAGAGAATATTGGTACATTCTTGGCAGCTTGGCTTGGTGTCCCTATGTTTGGTTGTTAAAATAGTTTTTTTTTTTTTTTTTTTTTCCTTTCTTTCTCTTCTGATGCAATTGCAATTTTACCCCGAACTTTTAGAATTGTGTCAATTTGGTCTCTAGACTTTAAAAAGTGTCAAATATATCTTCAAACTTTCAATTTTGTGTCCAATAGATTTTGAACTTTTAAAATCATCCAATAAGTCTTCAAACTTTTACTTTTATGTTTACTACGTCTCTTAGGTCTCATTTGATAATCATTTGGTTTTTGGTTTTTGGTTTTGAAAATTAAGTTTGTTTTCTCACCATGGTTTTCATTTTTGTTAAAGATACACCTGAATCCCTAACCAAATTCTAAAAACAAAAACA
Source organism: Luffa aegyptiaca (assembly GCA_017139565.1). Taxonomy (NCBI): domain Eukaryota; kingdom Viridiplantae; phylum Streptophyta; class Magnoliopsida; order Cucurbitales; family Cucurbitaceae; genus Luffa; species Luffa aegyptiaca. Next base: position 4,651,250 of record CM029396.1, read on the forward strand.
AGTTTTTGAAAACTACTTTTTTTTGTTTACAAAATTTGACTTGGTTTTTGAAAACATGGGAAGAAGGTAGATGAAAATCCAAAGAAACTTAGAGTTGGAAGTGGTGTTTATAAGCTTAAAAACCAAATGGTTATCAAACGGGGCCTTAACTATTAATTTTGTGTTTAATAAGTCATTGATCTATTTGATATTTTTTAAAAAAATTCACAAGCCTAGATACAAAATTAGAAGTTTAGGGACCCAATAGACATAAAAATCAATTTTTATCTAATAGATTGGTTAATTTTTAAAAATCTATAATATGTCAAGGACCTAATAAACACATAATTGAAAGTTCAGAGACTTATTAGTCATTTTTAATGTTCAGGACTTATTAGATACAAAATTGAGAGTTTAGAAACACTTTTTAAATTTTAGGGATCAATTTGATACAACCATTAAAGTTTAGGGACTTAACTTGTAATTTTTAACATTTTTTTTTATCATTATTTTTTCCTTTGCTCCTTTTCTCTCACATGTGAGAACAGCCTTCTTCTACTGCAAGCAAATTCCTTTTCACTTCTTTTCACCACTTTTAACTTTTTGTATTTTCTAAGATGGTTAGAGCACGTTATCCGTCTTTAAAGAAACATTTAGATCTCTTTTACTTACTAGAAATTGAAATGAATTAGAATCAAAATGAAAATCAATCGAAATGAGAATAATATTCGTTTTTATTTAGTAAGAGTCGTCTAAAATAAAAAAAATTACTATTGTTTACTAGTTGTCTAGAATCAGAATTAAAATCTCATTAAGGTTATTTACTAGAAGTTGTTTAGAATCGAAATCAGAAGCCTGTTGATGTTGTTTGCTAGAAACTATTGGAAATTGGAATATGAACTAAATATCCTATAATTACTAAGGTCCTGTTAGATAACCAATTGGCTTTTTGTTGAAAATTAGGCTTGTTTTCTACCAATTTTCCTACCATGGATTTCATATTTGCCAATGACACATTTGAATTCCTAGCCAAATTCTAAAAACAAAAACAAGTTTTTGAAAACTACTTTTTTTTAGTTTTCAAAATTTGTTTGGTTTTTAAAAACAATGAAAGAAAGGTATTAGAAAAACAAAGAAGCTTGAAGGTAGAAGTATGATTTATAATTTTTCAAAAAAAAAAAAAAAGTAGGATTTATAAGCTTAATTTTCAAAAACAAAAAACAAAAAACCAAATGTTTATCAAACGGGGCCTAAGATACCCCTATTGTATTTTTAAAATGCACTACTTAATATAAATTTTAATCGAAATCATAATAATCAACAATAGACTTTAAATTGTTTTATTATTATTATTTTATTTGATAGTAATGGTTTTTATTTTAACAATTTATTTAATACTAAAAATAACTAATTAAAATATTATGTCAACTAAAAAAATTTTAAAATAATTTTTATTTAAAGAATATAGGTTAATTTTATTTGTATATGTTATCTAATACAAATTCTTTTCTTTAACAAAAATAATAATAATAATAATAATAATAATAATAATAACAATAATAATAAGATTGTGGGTCACATTGTAAAAAAAAAAAAAAAAAATGAGTCGCATTTAAGAAAGGGTAAGGATGTGAAGTAACCCATGAAAATGTTGTAGGACACATCATAAAAGAAATGAGAATGAGATTGACGAGAGTTTAGGAGAGGAAGGAGATTACCTCTTTTATGGGATAAGAATTCCTAAATTTGTAATAGGTTTCATGGATTGATTTCATTCTCGCATTTTAGTAAACACCGTCAATGAGAATGAAAATTTTCATTTTCATCTGCTTGAAGTGAACGGTGCCTTAATTAAGATAATGTTTTAGTGTGTTTTTTTAATATGATTAATTGTGTATTTGGAATAATTTTTTAAAAAAATATATTTTTTAAATAAAATCACTTTTTTTATTACTAGTGAGAAAATTACTAATTTAAGATGTGTTAGTGTAGTGACTTTGGTATTATTTTAAAATTGTGATGTTTAGTAATGGTAGATAAGTGATTCCGGAACAATCCCTTGACAGGTGATTCTCAAATGATTTTTGGTAAGTGATTGTGTGAAAGATTCTGTTTTTAAAATGACTGTTAATTCTTTTTTAAAAAAATCCTATTTCATTTTTTTTTGTCATAAAATTATGTGAAAATTTAAGGGTACATTTGATTATTATTTGGACCCTGTTTAAAAATCGTTTAGGCCTCATTTGATAATCATTTGGTTTTTGGTTTTTGAAAATTATGCTTATTTTCATCCAGGGGCCGTTTGGTGCGCCGGAATTTGATTGGAATGGAATGGAATGTGATTCCCATGGGAATATTTTGCTGGAATCATGATTCTCATGCTTGTGTTTGGTGCATTTGATTTGGGTTGGAATTAATGGAGAGAGAAATAGTGGGACCCACCAAAATTATAAGGAAAATAGAAAAAGAAATGGTGGGTCTCATCAAAATTATGAAGAAAAATGGAGAGAGAAATAGTGGGACCCACCAAAATGTGGGAATGGATTGGAATCCACATACCCACCATTTCATTCCAAACTCACACCATTCCAGGCCAACCAAACATGGGTATCCCTTTCCAATCCATTCCAACCCATTCCAAACCCGTGGGCCAAATGGCCCCCCAATTTCCTTACAATGGTTTCATCCTTGTTAAAGACACACTTGAGTTCCTAGCCAAATTTCAAAAACAAAAATAAGTTTTTGAAAACTATTTTTTCTAGTAGGTTTTTGAAAACATGGGGAGGTAGATAATAAAACAAAAAAACTTGTAGGTGCATGTAGTGTTTTTAAGCTTAATTTTCAAAAACCAAAAACCAAAAACCAAAAACCAAATGAGTTATCAAACGGGGCCTTAACTTTTTGTTTTTTGTGTTTGAGAACTATGCTTTTTTTTCTCTTAATTTCTTAGTCCAATAGTTTTCATCTTTTGCTAAAGATACATTTAAATTTCTTAACCAAATTTCAAAAAGAAAAAAAAATTAAAAATTACTTTTTGTAAATTTTTTTAAGAAAAAGAAAAAAAAAATTAACTTGGTTTCAAAAAGTAGGAGAAGGATTTAGAAAGTATAAGCTTAATTTTCAAAAACCAAAAAAAAAAAAAAAAAAAAAACAAATGGTTTAAGTCTTGGTTTTTATTTTTGAAAATTAAACTTATAAACGCTACTTCCACCCATGACTTTCTTTGTTTTGTTATCTACCGTTTAAAAATCTTTTCATAATTCATGCTAAGTTTTAAATTTTCAAAAATTAAAAGATAGATAGCAAAACAAAGAAACTCATGAGAGGAAAATCATTTCGAATACATCTATAAAACTTGTTTTTAATAGTTTCGAAAAAGTTGCTTTTGTTTTTAAAATTTAGTTAAAAATTCAATGTTTTCTTAAGGAAGATGACAAACATTGTAAATAAACATAATTTTCTAAAACCAAATGGTTATTAAACATGGTCTTATTTTTCCAGCCTCTCTATCATTATTTATTTCTAATTTCTCTCTCTAAAACTTTTATAATCTCTATTTTTAGCTTTATTCTCTGTCTAAAATTTTTATTCTTTTTCTCACATTTTCTTTGTTCAATATTCTTTAAATCTCTCTAACTTTTTTATCTCTAAAATTTTTTGTTCATCTCTCTAATTTTTATATCCCTCTAATTTTTTTTCATTTACCTGTTTTGCCAACTTTTTTCCCTCAAAATTTTTTGTTCCCTTCCTCTAACTTTTTTTTTTATGTCTTTAAATTTTTTCTTCCTAAATTTTTTTTATGTCTTTCTAACTTTTTATTTCTCTATTTTTGAATTTTTTCTCCTTCAATTAAAATTTTCTTCATTTAGTTTTCTTTTTGGTACCATTCTAAAATTTTACCCTTCAATGTCTCCTTTTTTCCTATATGAAATTAGCTCTCTATTTTCTCTCTCTTAAATTTCTATTTTCCTCTTAGTTTTTTCCTCTCTCTAGAACTTTTGTTTACCCCACTTTAATTTTCTTTATCTCAAATGTAATGAACTTTTTAGTTATTTGAATTATTCTAAAATCACTTTTCAAAAATAAACATTAAATCTGAAAAACTACATCTAACTAAATCAAATCTATTTTACAAATGTGGAATTAAATATTAAAACAATTTATGATTAAACAATTTTACAAAAATAAGTATAATTAAATCATTTAGATTTAAAACACTTATTCTAAAGTCACTCTCAATCATGCTCTCACTCATTCAAAATCACTTTTGATTGTATGAAAATCACTTCAAGACAAGTAGAACCAAAGATTAGAACGATTGTATGAAAATCAAATTTAATAAGTCACTTATAAACAAATCATTTTTGCTAAAATCACTATTTCAAAATTCACTTCCAAATATTCCTTAGTATGACTTTTAGAGTGATTTTAGATGATCAAAAAATATTTTTTAATATTAATAAATAAAACGCACTTTAAAAAATTGATTGATTTAGAATAACTCTTGTTGAGAAACATTCAAGAGATGGATTATCCAAAAATGACTTTTAAGCGATTGAGTGAAAATGTTCCATATATGTAAGAAAAGAAAAACATATTTGTTATTAATATAATCACTTTTGAATATAATACAATAAAAAAAATTATTTAAATGTATTTTAAAAAGTAAGATATAAAAATCAAATTAAAAATCTTTGGCTAAATTATAAAAAAATACCCCTGAACTATGGGGTTTATTTCAAAAATGCCCATGAACTTTAAAAAGTTTCAAAAATACCCCTGAACTTTAAAAAAAAATGTTTCAAAAATACCCTTGTCGTTAATTTTTGGATGAAAACCGTTAGAGTTTCAGTTTCATTAATACCCTTGAACTTGCAAAAAAATTTTAAAAATGACCTTATTGGGAAATGTTTCTTTTCTTTTCCTTCTCTCACCGTAAATTCTTCCTCCATGAAAATTAATGAGAAGCTTTACCTATTTGTCATGTATTCATACACAAGAGCTTTTCTTCTCTTTCAACACGTCATCCCAAGAGCTTGACTAGATTTTCGACAAGGGTATTTCTGAAACATTATTAACGGTTTTAACGGTTTCCATCCAAAAATTAACGACAAGGGTATTTTTGAAACATTTTTAAAGTTCGGAGGTATTTTTGAAACTTTTTAAGATTCAGGGGCATTATATTTTTGAAACAAACCCCATAGTTCAGGGGTATTTTTTATAATTTAGCCAAAATATTTTAAGAAAAATGCTTAAAGTAGGAAGTAGTTTAAAAGGTAAGATATAAAAAAAAGAATAATAGAAATACTTTCTACTTAAATTTATCATATTTGGAAAAGTAACATATATGAAAGTCTTTACATACTTTGTTTCAAAAAAAAAAAAAAAAAAAGTCTTTACATACTTTTGGAAAGTAATTTTGTGAGAATATTTTAGACTTTGCATTTGTATTTGGTCTAAGTGCTTGAGAGGGGCACTAAAGAAAAGGAATCAATAACCAAACATCAAGTTGTGAAAGTGCTTTGTGGGAAAAGCATTTGTAACTTGTAAGAGCTTGAATTTAGCAATTCCTTGGTGGGAATTAACCACTAAAAAGGAGTGGTAAAGAACCAAGACATAAAATTTCTTCCTTGTTATTATTATTATTATTTTTTTTTATTGAAGTACTGTATTTTTGCTAAAAGCACTCTCAAACGAAGCTTAATTACTTTTTCCAAAAGTGTTTATAGAATTAATTAGCATCCAAAATGTTTAGCCTAAAAAGTAATGCATACCTTAAAAATCACCCGCAAACTTATTCTGAATTATATGTTTTTATTTCTCTCAGTTTTCAATAATTCAGTCCCCTTAATACTTTTAAAAGTTTAGTTACAATTTGCATCTTTATATTAATGTATAAAACAACGATTATCATCTCAAAAGTCGAGAGTTCGATCTCTCACCACACAATTGTTGAGCTTAAAAAAACTTAAAAAAGCTAATGCTTCTCCTTACGATCGTAAGTTTGATTTTTTATCTTCTTACCCATAAATTGGGTGTAGATTAAATGTATTGCTTTTTTGTTTGGGTTAATATTTCATAGTTATAATTCTATTTTAATTATTGTCAATATCTTCTTTTATATACCAAGCAAACCCTAAATTTGAATTATCCTTTCATTAAAAGCAATTTTACCTCATTTCCTATGCCAAGTATTATTCAAAGAACCAATTAAACTTCTGGGCGGCCCACAGATAAGCCCAATTTCAAAGAGGCCTTTTGGGTGGTTCCATTAAGGGGAATTGTGGTAAATGGCTAAGGTGGAATTTGCAACTAATGAAATGTTGATATACTAGTTAATAAAATAATTTAATGTGGATTTATATAGAATATAGTCAGTCAATTGTCATTAAAATTCAACATACTTGGTAAGAAATTTACTTGATCATTTGACATCGTTTCAAGAAATAAATCAACAACTAAAGTTGATACATTTTTTTTACTGGAGTGAAAGATTTGAACCACAGACCTCTTGATCATTAGTACAAGCTTTAGAATACGTTGAATTCTAAAGTCGGTAGGCCAACGATTGAATGCTTCAACAACTTGTCCACTAAACAAAATACAAAGACATTTGAGATGGATGATTCGAACATGGTACATGTCAATTACCACTAAACTCTGCTCACTTGGATTTAATAGCATAGAGTCTTAATTAAGATATGATAATTAAAATCTAGAGAGAGAGAGAATAATTCCTAGATTCCATTAGGTGTAGGCGTGCCAAAGCCATAAAAAGAGTCTTTCCACTTTCACATTTCATTTTGTCAAAAAAGTTGGTGCTTTTGTACACAAATTTCACTCTCCCCAATATTTGTTCTCTACCTCTCATTATTTTATATATATATCTTAACCCTATTTGCTCCTTTTCTTTACTACATTTCACTCTAAATTTATCTCTAAAATATTATCCAACCATGATACGTGCATAACACGTGGTAAGTCACTAGTACATATGTGGGTAAACTTCAATGCATCCAATTGACTATTACAATTTTCAATATAATATTCTCTCTGGATTTCTCTAATCGTATTTGATCATAATCTTAAAAAAAATGAATAAATTTATCGGAAGCTAACAGACCTTGTATAAGAACAAAAGACCTATAATTGATCCGAGAATTTATGAGATAAAATTATGTATTATTTGATTCATCTTTTAAGGAGACTTTTAAAAACACTTTCTCCTTAGCAAATCTCTACATATTGTTGGCAATGTTATAATATTGTTCTGTCAAATGGGTTAGCAATAATCTTTTTCACTCTCTAAGATCGATGGTGAGGAGCTTTCGAGCAAGCAAGCAATAGGAGGAATTGTTAGGGTTTGCAAGTTTCCATAAGCATTCCAACAAAAGGGGTCCGACACAATGTCGCCTTTGGCTGGGAGGAGTTCGATATCAGCAAGTGTTAGGTTCGTGCACGGCATCGAGTCGCTACAACCGAAATGCAATGGTGGACTTCTAATATCATAAGTTCCTTTGATGTCAGTATAGGTTATATCTGATACAAGCACAGCTGAGGATTGATTGAGACACCCTTTGTTGAGACAGTAGTATTGGTCAATAATGATGGGGTTCCTAACATTGTCCATATGAATGTTGTTGAAACTTACTCCTCTTACAGCTCCAAATCCACCCTGCCATGTCTTGATTCGAACCCCATTGTCTGATACTTTGATTATTGAATCCCGAACCGTCACGTTCGACACGCATGCTCGAGAGTTGTGATTGCCTAGGCTGCCAATGCTATGGATGGAAAAGCACAAGGACATGAACTAGTTGTGAGTAGAATAACAAAATTTTACTGTATCTATAAGCTAAAAGGAAAAACAAAAGGTTCACTGTTACCTGATTCCATGACCAGGTCCACATGTAATATTTCTTATATTTACATTATAAGAACCTGATCCAATTGAAATGCAATCATCACCTGCGCAAAAATGTCACCTCAAATAGTTAGGGACTGTTTCAAAAGTTTTTTGCAAAATCCTTTTTCTGAAAATTGGTAGTCAAAGTTTTTTCAAATCGTTTGGTAACATTCCTATTTCTCGTTTCTTGTTTTCAATTTTTAACGTAACAAACACATATCATTTGATATCTATTTATAAATTTCTCCATTTACTTCGCTTTAAAACATGTTTCCAAAATTATACACCATCTTTTAGAAGAAAAAGGAATAGTTTCTTGTTTCTTGCTAGAAAAAAAAAATCACAGAATTAATTAAGTTTAGGAAATAATGTTTTGGAGGACTAACCATTGGCAACTACTGAATTGTATATCTGAACTCCATTTGTATTCTCAATGTGAATTCCATCAGTGTTTGGACTCAAAGCAGGAGCTGTTATGTGAAGAGAATCAATATAAACATCTCTACAATTGTCAAACCTCATATGGAACTGAGGACTGTCTTTGATTCTAATTCCTTCAACTGTCAAGTTGGAGCTCATGAAGAATCTTATGGCCTGCAAAAACCCTAACTTTTTTCATTGAATGTTTCATATTGTAATGTTTAAAGAACAAGATTTTAGGGCACAACTTCCAACTTACAATTGGGCTATCACAATGTCCTGTCATTGTTTTTCCCTTCCCTCCCTGTACAAATGAAGTCCAAACCTTGAGCGTCGTGTTTAAACCAAACACGAAAAATGGGGTAGAAATTCTAGTACTATGATATATTACTTTATTTGATAGACCCCACGTCATTTTTAAATGTTACTGATATGGTAGACAATAAATGAAAGTCTCTTACCCTGTGAGGTTTGCAAGGAAGATCCCACCATTTCTGTCCTCGACCATCGATAAGACCATTTCCTCGAAGTGACATGTTATAAACTCGGTAAAAAACCAACCACTGGCGAGCACTGTAACTCTTCGGCCAAGCGTCGGGTCCATCGGGAGCCACGAGAATGCCATCAACCTGAAACACGACGCCGTTTTTGCATGGCCCCGTGAAAATAGTCGATTGAATCAAAAAGGAAAGGCCATACGGAACGAGAATAATCACAAAGTCGCCATCATCGCCGTCACTCTGACAGGCCGTGTCCCACGTCATCTTGAACGCTGTCGTGTCATCTGCAATGCCATCTCCAACGGCGCCAAAGCGACGTACGTCGAAAATGCCAGTGGAGTTGAGGGATGACGGCGCTCCATCGTCGTCGGGAGGACTCGTCGGTTCCGGTGAAGGAGAAGAAGATGGAGAAGGAGAAGGAGAAGGAGGTTGTGAAATGGTGGAATGGTCATGATGGTGAGAATGTTTGTGCTTCTTTGCATGGTTGTGCCATCGGCCATGGACAGAAAACAAAAGGCAAAAGAAGATGATGAGTGTAATGCAAAAGGGAATTGAAGAAAAACGATTGAATAACATCTTTCCCTTTGAAAAGCTCAATTCAAAGTTGAAAATTTAATTTGTTTTCCTTTTCCTTTGGATAGAATGATGATTATATATATATATATATATAACAAGAAGGGCAATGGTGGAAGATGATGATCAAATTGCTTTTTGTTCTACATAAAATCTCTCAACTTTTTGTTTTAAATAGTTTTAAAGTTTTAGGGGAACCGACCATTTCAATTTGGCCATAGGTTTCTGTGTGAAAAACTCAATGGGTGGGAAGTCCACAATTAAATCTAGTTGAGGAACTTGGTTTTTGTTTTTGTTTTTTTTTTTTTTTTTCTTTCAATTTTTGGACGGAATTGTTTAAGAGTTGATGCTTTAAATTATCACTAGATTATTTCAATTTAAGAGCTGAAGTTTTTTCAACCAACTTCTTCATTCTTCTGAAGATTAAGATATCAATATATTGAACAAATATTGGGTTGTCTACTAGAACTAATGGGGCAGCCAAATACAACGACTAATGGGTAGAATGGTTGACTTAAGGCCTGTTTGGTAGGCAATTTGAATTATGTTTTATGTTTTCAGATACACTGAATTCAGTAAATTTGCGTTTGGCATATGTGTTTTTGAAAACTGTTTTCGGATCCTGTGATTCAAATAGTATAAATTCTTAAAACAACTTTTTTTATGTTTCCGGTGGATTCAGATTTTGAATTTGAAAATTTTAAATGCAGAATTAAATTAAAAAATATATTTTTAAAAAAAAAACTTTAACAAATATAGTATTTCAAGTTATAAACTCAATTCATTTTTTTGTGAAATTAAAATTTGTATAATCTAATGTTTTATAAATTATATGATATTGTAAAATAATAATTATACAAAATTTATAACATAAACGTGTTTATAAATTAATTAATAATAGTTTATATTTAACTTAATATTTAATTCATAACTACAAATAGTTCGTGATTTATAAATATATTTTCAAACAAAAATTTTTTAAATTGGGATCCAATTTCTAAATCTACTACCAAACACATATTTGAACTCTGTTTTCATTGAATCACTTTGTTTCAAATTTATGTTTTCAGATTACCAACTAAACGCACACTTACTTTTTGAATCCTTAAGGATGTTTGGATTGGGGAGTTGAGTGGAGTAGAGTTGAGTGGAGTTATTGTTTGGTCCAAGGACATATAACACCCAATTATGGGGCTTACAAACTTAGTAACTTCTATTTAACACTCAATTGTAGGTCCCACAAACATATTGAGTCCTACTCCAACTTTCAAAACAAAACAACTCTAGATTTCATAACTATAACTCCTTAGGTTAAACACCCACATAAATTAAATAACTTCGAAAGAAGGAAGAAAACTCTTGGAGTACGAAAAATGACTCTGACGTCACTAATAAGTGCATGATGGAGCACTTGTATTATTCATCCAATTTCATCTTATCACTCTTCAAAGAAATCAATTCACAATCAAGTCATTTCAAGATATGTTCTATTTCATTGACCCAGCTGAACCCACTTAATATTTACGAAAGAAAAAGTTTCGGTTTCATCTCTAGTTCTTAAGAATTCTTGAAGAGAAATCTTTCCTACTGCACAATCTTGAACCCAATAGAACAATCTAGCTAACAAGTAACCTTAAAACCACCAAAAAGAAAAAAAGAAATTCACACACACACACTAATGAACAAAACCAAAGTACAAAAACACTAAAGAACTCAACCACCAAGTTCTCTCTCTTTCTCTCATTAAAAAAAAAAAAAAAAAACAGTATAAGAAACAAAGCAACATTATATCCAAAACCCACCACCCACCCAAGATTCTACAGCAAATTAAAAGAAGAGAAGAATTTTTTTTTAATGGTGGAAGCATTATGTGGGTTTCAGAGCTGCCATTGCGGCTGAATGGCCACTGAGTGTTGAGTCAGTGCTCATTTTTTAACACTTAAATGATAGAATCAAAGTGGGTTTTACAAAAGCTGCATGCTCAGCCGACCTTATCTCTCTCTCTCTCTCTCTCTCTCTCTCTCTCATGTTCTTTCAGTTTTAATTTTGTTTTGTTTTCACTTTAAGCCAATGCCATTGGTTCATCTTCTACAATGGCATCGGTTGGTTTCAGTTAAGGGGCCATTAGGGTTTTCAATTATTCCCTTTTTGACTTTACGGTTTCGGTTTCATCGTCATACGTTCGGTCTCTCGACTTTAAGAATTGTGTTTCTTTAGTTTATGTAATTTGAGAAGTTATCGAGAGATTGTCCTTGGACTTTCAAAGATTGTGTCTGGTTTGTGCTTTCGGTAAGATCAGTACTTCATCGATGAAAGGTATGTGAGTCACTTAGGAAAGAGCCCACCGATTAAAAGTTAAGGATGATATGGATTAATTAGAAAAAGAGGATTTTGAGGCCAAGAGGAGGTCGAAATAACAATATATTGTGTTCGAAGAAGCAACTCCTATGAGAAAATATATGTGAATTTTTATAAGGTTGGTGTCGTTTGATTTGTAGTTCAGAAAATATTTATTAGGTGTCTTAACTTTAAATTTTGTATTTACCCTATTTATTGCTCTCAATCCTTAGTTTTAACATGAACATATGGGTTCTAGTGGAAACAGACAAAATCAATGGCAGAAAGCAGTTAAAAAACCAGAAAATCAAAAAACCAAATTGATCCAATAATGGTTAATTTGCTTCAATTCTTTTTATCTAGTTTGGACATCGTCTCAATTTCTAAAATTAAAAAAAAATGAATATTCTCGGTTCGATTCGATTTTTTTTTCAAAAAATCGATCAAATTAAAATCAAACCGAACTGAGAGTATATATATACTCCTTCAAAATTAAACCCTAATTCTCTTCCATTATTTTCCCATACCCTTTTGCAATTAGCACAAGCCACTAATCCCATCCTTTGTTTGGTTCATGAGAATGTGAAGGTAGACAGAAAAAATGTTGAAGAGAGTAAACATAATATGTTTAACTTTCCTTTTCATTGGCATACTCATATTCATATTTCTAAGACTATCTTGAGAAGAATATAATAAAGGCCTTTAATAGATATTAAAAATTATAATGATAATTACTTGATGTTATAATATGTCTTTTTTGAGTTTTTGGTTCGAATTTTTTTTTTTTTCTTGATTCAACAACATATAGGGTGAGAAATTCAAACATTTAACTTCTTGATCGAAAGTACATATCTTAGTCAAAAGAACCTTGTGTCACGAGCAATGTCCTTCACACAATGTAATTTAGGTTTTTTTTTCCAACAATGAGTTCTTTACTCTTTTCTTTAAGAGATGTCGTTATCAACTTTCAACAAATAGCTTATAAAAGATTATAACATTGTGAACTTAGAATCACTATATCTTTTTAAAACAATTTTCAAGAAATACATCTACATATACCTCGTAAACTCAAGTGAATCGTCTTTGTTCTTCTTTTTTTTTTTTTTTTTTTTTTTTGACAACATGTGGAGGTGTAGGGATTCAAACCCTTTTAGTTGTTAATATAAGGTTTATCGCAGTGAATCGTCTTTAATTTGTTAAACAGTTGTGAATTGAAAATTTAAATTTATATTAGTCTAAAAGGTTTAAAAAAATTTAATGTTAGTTCATGGCGATTTTTCTTTTTTCTTTTTCTTTTTTTTTTTTTTTTTTTTTTGAGAAAAATGGCGATTTAATATGTATACCGCACAAATGTAAATGAAAGATGATGCTAAAGCGAGCTTAGCTCAGCAGTAATTGGCATATACCCTCGACCATGAGATCAGAGGTTCGAATCCCCCACCCCCAAATGTTGATGTACTCAAAAAAAAAAAAAAAAAAATGAAAGATGATGTGTATGTATTCAAAATTATATTTTATAATTAATAATTTACATGTTAGGTCTTCTGAATAAAAGTAGTGCCCCAACTCCCAGGCAACTTGGGTTTTTTCTTCTCCTTTTTTTGGCAAGAAAAATCAAATTTTCACCTAAATTTATCATGTTGTATTAATTTTTATCTTAAACTTTCAATTTCATCAAATTGTACCTGAAACTTAGATGAGTGTTAGAATCTTAATCTTAAACTTTAAAAAAGTGTTTCAATTATTTTAACCCTCTATTAAGTTTTCGTTTGAAATACCGTTAAAAAAATATTCTCACATGTATTCAATGAATTGTAAAACATATTTATGATATAAAATATTGATAAGATTTCAAAGAAAAATGATATTAAAGTTAAATTCTTGTTGAAATTTGTGAGTTTTGGTAAAGTTCTTTGATGGTTAATTTGTGAATTGGTCAAACTTAATTTTGTACAAAAGTTGATTTTACTGATATTAGTAAGTTTATGAAGATTTTTACATTGTTTTTAGTTAAAATTAGTGGGTGAATTAACCAAAATTGATTAGAGGGTAAAGATTCCAACACTTGTTTAAGTTTGGGGTCCAATTTAATGAAATTGAAAGTTTAGGATGAAACTTGAAACTTGATTCCCCCCCCCCCCCTCTATTTTTAGGATAACATTGGGTTTTTCTTCCTTATTATGGATTATTAAACTATGGGTTAAATTGTAAGTTTGGTTTCTGAACTTCCAGATTTGTATGTATTTGATCCCTAAACTTTAAAAAGTCTATAACAAGTCTCTTGGTTTCAATTTTGTGTCTAATTAGGTTCTTCAACTTTAAAAACAATCCTAAATACATCCTCAAAACTTTAATCTATCTAATAAGTTTAAATATTCAATTTTGTTTCTAACGAGTCTTTGACTTATTCGACTTCTTTTTTAAATTCACAAACCTAGCTAGTAGACATAAAATTAAAAGTACTATAGAGTCCTATTACATACTATTAGACCAATAATTCAATTTCATATATAATATAATAATGAATTTTTAAGAACTTCAAATTTACCATAAACATGTTAGACATAAAATTAAAAGTTTTGTTACCCATTAGAGACTCTCAAGGATCTATATTAGACATAAAATTGAAAGTCCCTCGAGGTGCAAGGACTAAAACTTACTAATTATATGTACAATTTTTTTCTTAAGAATTCACCATGATACATCTAATTTGATGGATATCTCGTATCCGAAAACCAACAGTTCGTCTGTCTGCGAGAATATTAGGGTATTCATAAGGGTTTTCTATTAAGTTCCTGTAGTTATGAAGTCTCATTTCTATACTAAGAAAAAATCTTTGAATTTCAAGAATATAATAATATGCATATATAGTGAGAATAATGGTTTTTTTTTTTTTTTGGACAATAGAATAATGGTAACTTAAAAGTTTCACGTTTTACGTGGGAATATAATATTTCAAATTGTAACTTTTGCAACTTGAATTCCTTGTCTTTGATAGCGAGCATAGCTAACTATTTTTCCCTAATTAACTTAGTTAGTTTTTTATAATTTATTGGCCAAAATTATGCATTTATGTGTTGTATTTGTAGGAAATATAGTTTTGAGCCAATTGGATGATCGGGATGCGAAAAGAAGCCAAAAAATTAAAAAGAATCAAAGTTGGAAGATTGAAGATAGGCCCATCCGCAGACCAGCGTCGAGACACTGCTCTCTGGACGTCTCGACACTGACATTCTATATTTGGAGTTCGCAATTATAAAAATATTAAAAAAAAAAAAAAAAATCACAGCGTCGCGACGCTCTCGGTTGAAATTTCCAGATTCGCGGTATCGCGACACTGCCCCGAATTTTTGCCCTATATATATTTTGCGATTAGGTCTGATTTGGGGACTTTTTTGGTGAATTTGGAGCCGTAAAACAGAGAGAATTAGCCTCTTTTGAAGCTGTACCAAGTGGAGAAAATTGGGATTGAAGGCCTGGCTCATGGGGATCGTGACGGGGACGTGCGGTCTCGGCTCACCTAGCTTTTATTTCTCTTTTCCCTTACTTTAGTTAGTTTTTATGGCTTATTTAGACTTAGTTGATATTGTAACGAGGATTATGTGTAGCTAAGTTTAATTCTTAGGGATTGATGTAGTCGTTGGGTGCTTTATGGATTGATTTTTATGGATTGTTGTTATTGATTCATTTATGCATAATGTATGTTTAATGCTTTCAATTTACCGGCCATGAATTGAATGTTGTTTGTGCTTAAATCTAACTCGAGAGAGAGGATTTAGCTTAGAACTCATTATACATAACTAGGATTTAGCTAGAAATCAGGAGATAATAGTTAATTCTAGAAATCGTTAAAAAGGTTAGTCTTAATGCCTTGCATGTATAATGAATTTAGATAGGGATATCGAGTTCATTGCATGTGGGAGAATCAAGTATGCTCGAGAGAGATATTTGTGATTTTAGTTTCCCAAGATTTATGAATCATAGCATGCCATTAATCCATGAATTAATCCATAATCCCAATTGGTGAAATCAAATCCCTAAGACCATTGTCATCCTTAGATTGTCACAGTCTTTTAGTTTTGTGTCTAATTTTGCATTCTTTGTCATTAAAGTGTGTTCCCTAAATAAAATTGGTCAAAAGTATTTCCGGTAATTAAATTGGCTAGAAACCCAATCCAGAGAACGACATTCGAAATCTATTTTCACTATATTATAACTTGACCCGTACACTTGCAGTAGCAAATTGCGCATCAGTCTTGCATAAGTTTGGTTATGAACTTATTTGATCCCTTAAACTTTAAAAAAGTCTATAACCAAATCTCTTAGTTTCAATTTTGTGTCTAATTAGGTTCTTGAACTTAAAAACGGTCTAATAATATATTCTCAAAACTTTCATCTATCTAATAAGTTTAAATATTCAATTTTGTTTCTAACGAGTCTTTGACTTATTCAACCTCTTTTTCACAAACCTAGTGTAGACATAAAATTAAAAGTATAGGGTCCTATTACATACTATTAGACATATAATTCAATTCTATATCTAATATATTAATGAACTTTTAAGAACTTCAAATTTACCATAAACATGTTAGACATAAAATTAAAAGTTCTGTTAGACTCTTAATGATCTATATTAGACATAAAATTGAAAGTCCCTCAAGGTGCAAGGACTAAACTTACTAATTATATGTACAATTTTTTTTCTTGAGAATTCACCATGATACATCTACTTCGATGGATATCTCGTATCCGAAAATCAACAGTTAGCCTGTCTGAGAAAATATTAGGGTATTCATAAGGGTTTCCTATTAAGTTCCTGTACTTATGAAGTCTCGTTTCTGTAGTAAGAAAAATTCTTTGAATTTCAAGAATATAATATACATATATATTGAGAATATTGGTTTCTTTCTTTTTTTTTTTTTTTTTTTTGACAATACAATAATGGTAACTTAAAAGTTTCACGTTTTATGTGGGAATATAATATTTCAAATTGTAACTTTTGCAACTTGAATTCCTTGTCTTGCATAAAAGAAGACATTAACAAGACAAAGTGGTAGAAACAAAAATCTATACAAAATATTGTCCTAAAAATAATCTATACAAAATATTCTTTTGTGCTTTTTAATTGAAAATAATATGTTTTAAAAAATAATTGTTGGGTCAATATTAACGGCTTCTAAAGTCTAAAAACTATAGGATTTCAAAAGCCAAATGATTAGATTGAGATACTACTTCACGTTAAAGGAGTGGTTTTTTTTTTTCTTTTCAAAAAAAAAAAAAAGGAGTGGTTTTTTTTTTTTCCTTTTTTTGGATTCAACTAATTATGGGATCAAAACTTTTAACTTTATGAAGTTAAAGGAATAGTTTCAATCTATTTATATTTTTTTAAAAAACTTATAAATAGATAAATGACTCATTTGCCTACTATTAACAATTGAAGAAACTAAGTGGTTAATGAGAAAATATTTTTGCAAAAATAAAAGTTTATTGAGAGAGATTAATGAGAGAAAGTGTAATTTTGTTTAACAAATTTAGTAAGAGTTTGTCGAGATTAAGGGTATGTTTGGTTTAACTTTTCAAGTGTTTAATTTTGAAAAAAAAAAACATTTTGAAACAAATCCTAGTGTTTGGCAACCACTAAAAATGATTTGTTAAAAAATGAGATTGAAAAATGAACCATTTTGAGAGAAACACTTGAAAACAAATTTTTAAAGAATAGTTTTTAAGTATATAATAACTTGTGTATAAAAACACTTCTGAGTAAATATAACCAAACTTATGAGTGTTTAAATTCTAAACAATTTTTATACAAAATATTTAAAATAAAAATGCATTCTTGAAAAACATTTAAACCGAAAGTTATTCCAAACGGACCTAAAAGTGTGTAAGGAGAGAAATTAGTAAGAGATAATGTAAGAGTAGGTAACAAAAGAAAGTATATGTTGAGTGAAAGACTATGAATAAGGACTGGTTTAATTTAGACCAAAAGCACCAACAATTGCTTCGCTTTGAAGTGCTTTTCGAATATATTTGAGAATACTTTGAACATACCAAAAGCACTTTCTACTCAAAATCATCGTATTTACAAGTAAAATATAAGTCTTTCTGGAAAAAGTCAAAAGCATGCTATATAAAGCGCTTTAACCCAAGTACTCGACCGAGAAACACTCAAAACCACTTTTAAAAGCGCAGCACCAAACACCAAACACCAAAATGATTCTTCATCACACTTTTTACGAAAGTGCTTGCAATTCAAAAATATTTTTGCTAGAAACACTCCTAATACACCTTAAACCTACCAGTAAAAAAAAAGTCTCACTTATAAACGCCGCTCTAAAGAGCACGCTCAAACCCTAACCGCGTCGGTTTCTAAAAAAAGCTATATGTAGCAAGATTCAAACCTAAGTAGCTTTGAAGCAAAGCCGAAAGTGTCACACAAGTCATAGCATAGGGGACCAAAGTTACATTATAAGAGACAAGGTCGGCTACCTCTTTTGCCTCCCCACCATACTTGTTTCTTTTAATATATTCAAAAGCCTTTCCATTCAACTCACCCCTTTTTAAAGTTCTATGCCTTCATTCACCTTAGTACTTGTACTAAAGTAATTATAACATCACATTCTTCCCTCACCTACCCACCACTTGATCTCCAATGCTTTATTTTACTTTCCTAATCTAACAGGTACCACCGGGTCGGTTCGACGTTTGTATATTATACAAGTGTGTAGATGAGTTAGGTTGGAATTGACATTTTGTTAACATAAAGGCCAAACCAAGTTCGATGTTGATGTAAGAATACAAGTAGGGGTTGTATGAAATAGAATGTTTGTTCTATTTGAAGTTAAACTTGACTTGGTCATTCTAGAAAACCTAGAGAACAACTTGCTTTTTTTTTTCTTTTTTTCTTTTTCCTTTTTTTTTGTGTGTTTATGAATTTATGGGATGGGAGATTCGAACATCTAACTTGTTGGTCGATGATATATAACCTAACCAAACCTAATTAGAAAAAACTAGTTTGCTTGACTTGCTATATTTTGAAGGAAACAAAAAATGAAATATAAATCATAAATCAACTTAACCAAATCCTCTCAAGGATGACAAACTCATGTAAATACTTATTCTATAAGATTTATTCATTTAATGAAAATTCCATTAAACATTTCATTCTAGAAAGACTCGGAGAAGTTTCAAAATCACTGAAATTTTCCACGTTTCTAGAAA
Source organism: Luffa aegyptiaca (assembly GCA_017139565.1). Taxonomy (NCBI): domain Eukaryota; kingdom Viridiplantae; phylum Streptophyta; class Magnoliopsida; order Cucurbitales; family Cucurbitaceae; genus Luffa; species Luffa aegyptiaca. Next base: position 4,670,186 of record CM029396.1, read on the forward strand.
CATTGAAGCAACTTTGAATGTATTTTCCATGTTTCTAGAAACGTTCAAATAAGTTTGAGATAAGAATCTACAATGCACTATAATGTTCAAATATTGAAGCACCTTCAAATGTATCTATTTTTAAACATCGTCGAATAATACAAGTCTTGGATAAGAATCTACAACGCACTATGATGCAAGTCTTGGATAAGAATTTGCAACCCACAAAAACGCTCTTTTGACGATTCTTTAGTCCAACAACCCAACACCCTTTTGATGATTCTTTACTCCAACAACATAAAGGTTCCTTTAATAATTGATACCTCATAGCAAGTAAATCTTTTACCCCTCTACTCATCACAAACCACAATATTTATTCTACAATAATAGATCTCTTGATATCATTTTCAGAAAAGAAAGAAACAATACTTGGATAACTTAAAGCAAAAAAAGTTCAAAGTTCTTGGAGTTTGTTCAACACCCACCAATACAGTGAGAAATTTGCTGCAAAATGGGGATGAATCAATGCAACTAATACTCAACTAAAACCAGAGTCAAAGTGAACAAATCTTCATCACATGGTAATTAATTGCAGTGGCAAAATTGCTGAGCATATTCCAAGGTTATGTTCATTTGCAATAAGGAATTACAATCTGTTTGTTAACTACAAATCAAGGGCTGTTGTATTATCCATCAAGGTATTGAGAACATACCAAGCAGAACCTTCTCTCAACCTGATTTCTACAGGGAAAGCGATGATGAGGGCAACAATAGATATGAAAAAATAATAGGGGCATGGGAACAAATTAAACAGGGAAGAAAAATAACAAATAATAGGGCTTCCATTTGTAATTTGATGCTAGCTACTACTTTCTACAGGCTTTATGTGTCTCCGCAGGGTTCAGACTACTACCGGAACTGCTTTACGACCCGAGAAAATTGCAGTGTTTCCTTGCGTGTTCTGGAATAAGCCTCACGAGCATCTCGGGGGGTACTCCCTTCAATTCTGATTGGCAACACAAACGAAATAAATTGAAGTTAGGCATCCATATCAGCAGATGGATTGGCAGTTGTCATCAAGTAATTAGTTCTATGGTCGTTACCGTGAGCCTTAAAGTTGAACAATGGAGGAAGGAAACGTCCATTTGGCAGACGGGTATTCGGGTCACGAAGTTCATCAAAGAACGGATGAATTAAAGCCTCCAACTGTTTTAATGTGGAACAGATATTAGTCAGAAACCCAAATGAGTATCCAGGTTCATGAATTAACATTTGAGTCTTTCTGCTTACCGCTGTGCTTCGAAGGTTCGGAGAGTACTGAAGTAGTCTTGAAACGAGATCCACGGCTTCTGGGGGCATTCTCTTGTGGAATATCTGATGTCGTGGACGTATACAATGTTAAATTGGTAAATTGTTTAGAAGGGTGAAAATATATATACACACACAAAGTTTTAAGTACCTTGTGCCATGGATGAGCTTTAATTTGGGGAAACTTGAATTCTGTGTAATTAGGGTTCATGCACTTAATTTCCTCCCTGGTTGGGGTTCCTAGAACCTGCAAGGGTTGACAAATTAAGAAAGACTGCAAATAGAGCAAACCTTCACACTTAAGAAGAAAAAAGAAGTTAAAGCTTTTGCAATACCTTGATTATTTCGACAAGCTGATCAACTCCGCTTTCACCGGGAAATAGTGGCTGAAAAAGCACCAGAACACTTCTTAGAATCATATCTGACAACGATAATCATACAACTATTACAAGAGAAATTCTACAAACCTGTCCAAGAAGTAATTCAGCTAGAACACAACCAGCTGACCAGATGTCAATGGCTGTGGTGTACTCGGTCGCACCAAATATAAGTTCAGGTGCTCGATAGTACCTAGAACAGATGTAGGCAATATTTGGTTCGCCTCTAACCTGCCAGATGTAGATTAAATTAGTCTCAATGTCAGGAGCATATCACAAAACGCATCAAATATTTTCCAAAATACAAAGGAAACGAACCAAGACTTTTGCACTGCCAAAGTCGCAAAGCTTGAGTTGGTGGGTGTGTGGATTAACCTGTCAAAAGGAGAAAGAAAGAACAATCAGCAGAAGTAAATAGCAATCAAGTAAAAATTTGTGGTTGGGGAATAGTAAAAAAAAACAAATTATACATCAAAATACAATCAAAACTAACCAATAAGTTTTGAGGTTTTATGTCTCTGTGGCATACTCCAATGCTATTATGAATGTATGAAAGAGATCTGCAAATCTGCATAGGAAGGAAAGAAAGAAGAAAAGAGAATGTTAAAGGAGAACAGAAAGATATTCCCAAAAAGAACCACCATTGACTCAATACAAATCTTGACTGTCCTATACACATGAAAATGAAGAAGGTTGTTTTGCCAAAAACCTGGTAAAAATAGAGCTTCACGTATATCAGTGGCATCCTTTGATTCATCTTGTTATAATGTTTGATCACTCTATGAACGGTCTCTGGGACATACTCAAGAACAAGATTGAGATAAAGCTCGTCCTTCTCAGTCGTTGAGAAGAAACAGTGCTTCAGGGACACGACGTTTGGGTGGTCTAGAAGACGCATGGTCTGCAGCTCCCTATTCTTGTACCTCTTGTCCTGAAGAACCTTTTTTATCGCAACTGTTTCACCGGTTTCCAAGCATTTTGCCTGCAAAACAAAATTGATAATATATCTTGTTTCTTAACAATAAAAATGGAAAATGCCATCCAATGTTAGCATACTACTAATTAAAGGCCGCTTGTAAGCAGTGAACAACATACCTGAAATACAACTCCAAAAGATCCGTGTCCTACAGCACGCTCAGCCATATAACTGATAGTCTAAAACAAGTTTAAAAGAAACAAAGTCAGTAAGCAAGTTAAATTATGACAGTTCCAAGGGTAAGTTTTTGGATATTCACCTGTTTTGGTTGGCCATTCTTTCCACCGATGGTTGTTACAATTATATGGCCTGTTTCAGTACCATTTCCGTCAACAACGGTGGCTTCTATATCCTGTGAATCCAAATATATATTAGGAAAACTGTATTGCCCAAACTTCCATGGAAAAGATCAAAGTAAATTTAACTAGCGTCAGGTACCTTATCATCCCTAATTTTCATATCATTCATCTCATCGGGCAACCTGTCAACACCAATTGTACTCCCACCATGGTCCCGTATCGCAGCTGGAACTACGCTTACTGATGTCATTTGCTTCAAGATAAATATGCAGCAAATATACTTAAAACTTCACGTCTTGACTCCGAATACGATCACTTATATATAGAAGTAACCTGCAAACGTTGATAAAGCTGTAAGAAGAAGCCAACAAAGACAAAAATACATAATACTGCATCAACATGCATAAAAGGAATTCAAGAAATTTCTTTCACAAAACAGAGGATCTATCTTCAAAAAGAAAGCCAGAAACCTCAAGCAATGATGATTAGAGTAGCTCTAGAAAACAAGTCTGTTGAAAACATTAAACAGATATTTTGACAGAACCCTTTTGCTCAAAAATGCTAAAAAGAAGATCATACACCCTCCTGAGAGCAAATTCAACAAGTATCATGCTGTTCCACAGCCTAAACAGCAAAAAATGACCATCTAGGCTTGAGAAATTTCAATCAAAGGGGATAAACATATAAAGCATCACATCAGCCAAGAAATTACCCTAATGTTGTTGCCTGAAGTTTCTACAGCTAATCAAAACCCAAAAAAAAAACAAACAATAGCTAGAGAAAAACAAACCCTAGCTAAAACCCGACCCTCAAAACACGATCGACCAAGACAGAAATCTGGAAAACCACCGTCTCCGCCGGATCACGAAAAGTGAAACGGAAAAGGAAACCTGAATCCAAGAACACCCAGATTCGATTTCCGACGAGCTTCAGGCAAAATCGAACACAGAAATCGAAAATTCCAGGCCATCCCAGAGAAAAGAACAGATTCCACAAGGTTCGTAACAGAGAAAAAGAAAAAGGGAAGAATCAACATGCAGAGATCAAACAAACCCTAATAAGAAAAATCAAAACAAACCAAAACCCACGATCCATTTCACGCAAAAACCTAAAAGAAATCCAAAAAAACATCAAACCCATCAAAGAAAGGGCAAAACAGAAGAGAGCCTTTACCGATCAGCTCAAAGGCACAAACGAGGCGGATTTCTGAGACAAAACCCGGGGCCAAAAAACGGGTTTCTGCAAGCGGATCTTCTTAAAGACGAAGAAGAAAATGGAAACTCGTTCGAAGAACAACAACAACAACAAGAATAGCAACAAGAACAACAGATTTGTGGAAATGGGGCTCTTCTAATTCCCTTGAGCAAGTTGGAAAAGATAAAGAGAGAGAGAGAATGGAGAGAGAAGGGGAAGAACGAGAATGCTTTTCGAAGGGGCTTTGTTTGTATTTGTTAAATGTGTTTGTGAGTTGGGTGGATAATGGTGTTGGCTTTGGCTTTTTGGCTTTTTTGACAGTCAACGAAACGACAGAGCTGAATTCAAAGCTCTCATTTTTATATATATTTGTTAACGAATTAATTAATGTCCATTCTTCTCTCTCTCTTTTCTTTATTTTCTTTTTTTTTTTTTTAACTTTTCTCTTCTTTCCACAGTCTCTTCCTTTTTGACCATTCAAACCTCCCTGTCCCCACTTTTCCACTTTCAAAAACCATTCTCTCTCTCTCTTCCTTCTTCTTCATTCTTTTCCAAATATCAAATTACCATTTTAGCTCTCATGGGTTGTGTTTGTCTTTGATCGAGTTTCAACTTGAACCCTACGATTGTTTTAAACCTTTCAAAGCGTCTCTAGATTGACCAAACAACAATAGTTTCTTAACATGGTACATTCTCTGAAAAATTTAATGACATTATTTGTCATGTTGACAATATATAATGATATTGTAAGTAGCTACGAAGTGGGTGCCAAAAACTTCTCCAGCTCAACTTATAGAAAAATTATTAGGTGCTTCTGGTGCAATGAGGTGAATAGTTTTGCACCGTTTGATGTAAGAAAGAGAAATTATAAAAGTACCTTGATTTTGTATCCAACAGCTATTAGGGGACAACAAAAATTGAAGATGTACATCTGAAGGTTTTAAAGAGAGAGTCTCGTTGCACTGTTGTCCAACTTATATCTTCTATTAATCATCAAGGCCAAAGAAAAATGTGTTGCGTGTACGAAGGATATGTGTCAAGCAAGACAATTATCAGTTTTTTCTGATGACTAATTTAAACTTAGTTCAACTAGTTAATCATCAAGGCCAAAGAAAAATGTGTTGCATGTACAAAGGATATGTGTCAAGCAAGACAATTATCAGTTTTTTATGATGACTAATTTAAACTTAGATCAACTAGTTAAGATATTATATGATATAATGTATATCTTCGATCAAAGTATCAGAGATTCGAATCATCATCCTGAAACTAAAAAATAAAACGTGAATGTTTTAGAATTTAACAAGATTATAGAGATTGGATTTGAACTTTATAAAAAGATTGAATTAAAATCTAAAGAAGTTAAAATGGTAATTTGATTTTTGGTTTTTAGAATAATCTCAAGGAGAGATGAAAATTCATATAGCTTAAATTAATTAAATATTATTTCACGTTAAACCACCATGTTCAATTGTTTTGTGGGTGCAATTATTGAAACCTCCAAGCTTGTTGAAAAATTATCACTATATATATTTTTTTATTAATTTACTTAAAAAATAAATAAAGAACATATAAAACTTACTTTTCACATTTTGTTATTGGACCTACTTTTTTTTTATTATTGTTGTTGTTCAAGAATCAGGGTTTTTTAGTAATATCACTTGAGTGTCCCCAACATGTACCTAATCGTTTATTTTATTTCAATTTTTAAATTTCGAAAATGTTTATTATAGTTAAACTTTAAAATATATATTCATTTTTGTCTTTGTTTTTATTGCATCTATTTCTTAATTATAAAATAAATTTAGGGAAAAATACCTTTTTGGTCCCTGAATTTTGAGGAATAGATGCATTTGGTCTTTGAGTTTTCAAAATAGACTTTTTAGTCCCCGAATTTTGAGAAATAGGTTTAAAAGGTCCCTAGGTTTTCAAAATAGATCTTTTTAGTCATTGAGTTTTGAAAAATAGGTTTAAAAGATCCCTCATATTATTTTTTTCAACTTTTTAAAATTAATATTTTTATTATTTTTAAATATTTAACGGGTTTTTAAATTAAAATTAAAAAAATAAAAAAATAAAGTACTAATTTAAACAAATTGAAAAAAAAAGAAGACATTTTTAACTTATTTCTCAAAACTCATGGACTAAAAAGGTCCATTTTGAAAATTTAGGGACCATATGCACCTATTCCTCAAAACTGAGGGATAAAAAAGTATTTTTTTCATAAATTTATACGGTTTGATTTAGGTTAGATTACATGTTTAGTTCCTAAACTTTTTTGTAGACCCCTAAACTTTAAAAAAAAAAATGTTTAAATTTTTTTAAAATGTCTCTTATAGGCTCTTAAACTTTCAAGTTTATATATAATATATCTTTAAACTTTAATGAGGTGCAAAATATGTTGTCCTGTATTTTAAATTTTGTGTCAATTAAGTCACATGATTTACTCAATATTAAAATTAAAAAAAAAAAAAATCAAAGAGCTTTTAGCCACATAATTGCAAAGTCAATATCCTATTACACATATAATTCAATTTTGTATTTTCTCAAACAAAAAAAAAAATGTATCTGACAAGTTCGTAAATTTCGTTTTAAAAAAATCAAGTTCGTAAATTTTAGAAAAAAATGTTGAGTAGGTTGGAGATCTATTTGACCCACAATAAAAAGTTCAATAACATATTAGACAAAAAAATTTAAAGTCCGAAGACTTATTAGATATTTGTTTAAGTTAAGAAATCTATTGAACACAATTTTGAAAGTTCAACTAATTAATTTATTTAAAAAAAACTAATTAATTTATAATTTAACCAATACTTTAATAAAACATTCAAAAATAACTATGCAAAATATCATTCAACAATAGATATCAAACAAGACTACGGGAACATATTTAATTAATTTTTCAACCATATTTTATTTTTCCTTGTAGGATCGTTATAATTGCTTTAGCAATATTGTCTTTTCAATAGACAATTTTGTTAAAAATAAGTTGGATTAGACAAACTAGTAAACAACATTAACAAAAACTATACTTTTTTTTTATAGACAATTTTGTTTTAAATCTTATGATTGTTTTAGCAAATATTGTTTCTTCCATAGACAATTTCATTTCAAATTCGTGGAAAGACGATCTTATGATTGCTTTAGCAATATTGTCTATCTCTTTCATAAACAATTTTTGTTAAAAATAAGTCAAATTACACCAACTAATATTGTCTTTACAATAGACAATTTTGTTAAAAATAAGTCAATTTCCACAAACTAATAAGTTGCATTAACCCAAAAAAAAAAGGGAAAAAATCAATTTTGACCCCTGAACTTAGCATGTTGTATCAATTTTAACCCTAAACTTTCAATTTCATCAATTTGAACCCTAAACTTAACAAATTGTATCAATTTGAACCTCAAACTTGCATAAATGTTGCAATGTAGACCTTTAGTCAACTTTTCATTTGAATTGCTATTAAAACATGTAATTGACAATTTTTTTTTCTTTTTTTTTATTCGCATTGCACCTGAGTTAGTATTTTGTAAAAACATTATTGGAAAAACTCTTTATCAAAAGAAATCAAATATCTCATATCATTCTTCTCATTATTATCCAAAAAAAAAAAAAAAAATCACTAAGTTATTGGCAACAAGAAAAATCCAGCAAATATGAGAAATAAAAAACTCGAAATTTCTTTATTTTTCGTTTCCTACATTTGTACATTATTCTAATTAGTAAGAAAAAAAAACAGTAAAAGAATAAAAATAACCACACAAAGTTCTTAGCAACAACAAAAAAAACTAGCAAATATTTAAAGATAAAAAACCTCCAAAGTTTATTTGCTTTCATAATCTTAGATAGCAGCAAAAAAGCTCTCACAAAGTTCTCAACAACAAGAAAAAATCATCTAAAATCAAGTTTCGCCTGTATTTTATTTACAAGAAACTAATTCAGGTGCAATGTGAATTAAGAAAAAAAAGGAATAAATAATCAATTACGTACGGTGGTTCAAACGAAAAATTAACCAAAGGTATACATTGTAACACTTATGCAAGTTTGGGGTTAAAATCGATACGATATGATAAGTTTGAGGTTCGGTTTGATGAAATTAGAAGTTCAGGGTTAAAATTGATACAACTTGGTAAGTTTAGGGTTCAATTTGATGAAATTGAAAGTTTAAGGTTAAAATTAATACAACCCCAAAGTTTAGGATTAAAAATGATTTTTTTTCCAAAAAAAAAAAAAGATGCATAAGTTTTTTTTTTCTTTTCCACAAAAGCACTTTTTTCCAAAATATTATCAAATTTAATATTAAAAACATTATGTTGCATGGTGTTTGTGTATGTATTCCATGCTTTTTAAGTGTTTTATTTATGAAGTTTGCTTTAAAATAGTTTGTTGTCTGTTTCAAATAATAATAATAATAACAATAATAATAATAATAATAGTTTGTCGTCTCATTATCAACTAATATGATTCATAGCTTAAAAAAAAAACTAATATGATTCATGAACATTATTATCAATAATTGGTGGCAACTATAGCAAAGGAATCTTTTGAACTTATTAAAATAAAATAAAACAATTAATTAGTCAAAAAAATCAATTTTTAGGAATTCCAAAGATTGATACAAATAATGGAACATAATTAAACTATTCTAATTTCTTTTTTAGAATATTATACTCAATTTGAATGTAGTGTAAGAAAAGGGACACTAACATGTAACAAAAATTATGCTTGAAACAACTTGTTTAAGTTAATAACAATATAACAAATGTGAAAATAATTAATTAAGTGTTTAATATAATCAAGCAAAAATAATGAAACTAATTAGTTAATTGTGATATAAAGATTTTAGTTTAAAAGGAAAAAAAAAAAGGTTAAGTAATTACCATTTTTACAAGCAACCTACTTATTCATTGATAACAATTAGTTGTTTTCATTAGTGGAACAAACCTTAGGTTGAAAAGAGATAATTACAAATTAATTAACAACTTATATTGACCTATTTTTTGCAAATCTTATCCTCTTTGTTTTGATGGTTTTATCTATTTCTATGGCTTGTAAATTTATTAATCTTTAAATAGACTAGTACAAATGACATATTTTTTTCCTTTTTTTTTTTTTTTTTTTGTCTATAAAATGACATTTTTAATAAGGAAATGAGTCCATTTCAATAAGATTGTAGATAAAATATAACAAAACGATTGGTTGTTGCATTTCACAAAATATAAGAAATTTAAGACTATTTTTAAGATGCGAAAAAAAATGATGATCTAACAACTAAGACCCTGTTATTAGATAACATGGGGTTTCATCTCAAAACCAATTGAGAATGAGTGGAGTAACTCATCGAATTATTTTTTTTTTTCATGGGCTCTGATACCATATTAGATAACATGAGATTCCATCTCAAAACCAATTGACAATGAGTGGAGTTACTCATCTATCTTATAAATTGTGAGGTCTCCACTTATATTTTCAATGTGGGATCCTCAACACCCGTTTGATAACTATTTGATTTTTGAAAATTCAGCTTATAAACATTGTTGTTTATTTGTTATGTTATCTATCTTCTTCCCATATTTTCAAAAATCAAGTCAAGTTTTGAAAATTTTTAGAAAAAATAATTTTTTGAACTCAGTTAGAAATTCAAATGTACCTAACAAAGATACAAACCTGACAAGAAAATTTCAAGGAAACAAGCATATTTTCAAAATCTAAAAACCAAATAGTTATCAGGTCAGCTTCTAACTAAACAGTTGGAAATTATTTGCAAGCAATCATTCTAGGGATAAAAATTAAGTTGATCATGAAATTAAAATAATTTTTTAAAACAAAAACTCAAAATTTGAGAGATCACGTTTAGGAAAAATAAAATTGAAATTTCGAAAAAAAAAATATTGACAAGAGATGAGTCAATTCAATTAGTTTGATTACATTCCACACTTTAACATAACTAAAACAATTAGATATACTTATTTCTTGGGTCGTCGCCTTGAATTCTCTTATTGTCACTTATAAATTAATATTTAGATAAAAATAATTTTTTTTCTTAAAAAAAAAAGATAAAAAGAGAATTTGACGACCTAAGTATTAACGAATTTGATTTGTATTAATTTGATTTTGATCTTCATTTTTTCCTTTGATGCTTCTCTTTCAATTTTAAAATTTTTACTAAACATATAAATTAGTCCAATTTTTTTGAATAACAAACATATTATTAAACTGCCACATGGACAAAATGGGAACGGTCATTCTAGACCAAAGCAAACAACCAATCCGGGACATAATCAATCCAAGTCCCGCTGAAATAATACACTCTTGCACGATTTGCTACACTATCGGCCACAACATTACATTTCCTACTTATTTCTTGGGCCAAGTTATAAATTAGTCCAATTTTTAACATTTTAATTTAGTTATTAATCTTATATATACAAAACTTTCAATTAGTTCATTCATAAAAAGTTACTTAACATAAAATATTAAATTATTATTTTATTAATATGATTGAACACATAGATATACTACTTCACACATTAACTTTTATTTTTAAAAAAAAAAAACCAATTTTTTTTTTTTTTGACACAAGAAAGGCATCAGTCACCCAAAGAATAAGACCCAATACTAAGCAAAACAAACCGCTGGACTCCCCTAAACTGGCTCATACTCACCAACAAACGCCACACACTCATAAACACAGATCCCTCCAGAGCTTTAGCAGGCATGGCAAAACAAAATCACACTATATCCAGCTTGCTATCAGCCGAAACAGGTCCTCGAAATACTGTTTGAAGGAGCACACCACGGGAGACTTGGCACCACCATGCCACCAGCCTACTGATAACGCTAGCTGGAAGCCCCCACTCGGTCATGGATCAAGCTAGTCACCAACTCCGCTTTAGGCCCGCTCAAACCAACATGAAGGAGATTGCAAGCCCCTAGAGACAACCTGCAAAATTACCCACAGAATGAAGCAACTAGCACATATAAATCATCAACCAATCTAGAAAGGGAAAGACAGAGACAATCTAGGACAATCTTTCACACCCAACCCAAGTTAGCAAACCATGAGCAACTCAAGCAGCATAATGCGCCCCAAAAGCAAGATCAGAAGATGGACACTTGTCATGACAAAGCCCTGTACAACAAATGCTACGCATTTGCCTAGGAGAAGCAAACTGCATGATAGCAGAAATGAAGCAAGTCAAGGTTTACCAAAAAACTCTCGCGTGAGTGTGTGATAAAGCCTTCCCTAGAGCCGCCCTATTTGCCCTGGCAAGATTTATAAGCCCCCTCCACCCATCGTCCCCCTACACTAGAACAAAGGCTTCACTCAAACGACTGAATGAATCAAACAGGCTGCTAACACACCACCCATAAACCCACCAAGAAAATCATTCTCTCTCCTTTCCACTTTTTTCTTCCAATTTCATTTTCAGACTCATTTTCTTTTCCACACTTTCTTTCTTTCTCAAAATTTCTTTTCTTTCACAATCTTTCCTTTTTTTCTCAAAACATTCTTTCATTCTCACTCTTTCTTTTCTTTCTCAATCCTTCCTTTTATTCACACACCCTAGGCAGGGAACTAGCTTTCGCACTGCAGAGTAGGGACCCCTAACCCGAGTTTAACTCTTGGTTGGCCTAACTGAACACACTCCAGGCAGCTCTTTTTACCCCTTATTTTGCGCCTCGTGCAAACAACTCTAATTTGCATCCCAAACAGACTTTCAAGATCCACCCTATATCCTATCGAGGTGACAACAGACTTAAGGAACCCATAAAGCAAACCTAAGCTTTCGAGACTAGCTAAAAGAAAGGCCAAGTGCATAAGGGTGCAAGAATAAACCATAAACACTCAAAACCAGATTCAGAATATGCCACCTGCAAACACTTCAATCCCAGGCAAAAGATAAAGCACAACTGCACATACATGGCTTATTCCAACAAGTCCCGCCACCAACCCCACCACTAGGCGTCAAACCCAGACCTGATCCAAAAGAAGGACCACTACACAGCCGCATGGCCTCAAAACCAGTTCTAACAGAGAGGAATCAAAACAGAATCATGCAAATAAACAATCTGACACACAGACACATCAATACTTGGACCAAGGTCCACTAGCATGGATAAATTACCACCCCCAACCAACATCATACAATGCCCCTATTACATACCCTAACATGCAACCATAAGAACAAAGTACAAATACAACAAATGAAAGGGAAACAGAAACCTTCCCTGATTAAGCACAGCTGTTGGGAGAGCCTGCAGTTGCCTAGATCGAGCACCTTTATCGCACAGAAGACTTCCTTACAGGGAAGACGCAACATCACACCTTAGAACATCAGAAATTTCGTTAGGCCCTTCTTCAAGCCAAACATGGTCAATATAAGAAAAGGCCAAGCTAGCCAGAGCATGCGCCACCCTGTTTCCCCGGCGTGGCGAAAACAAAACCTTGTTGTTGTCCCAAGGTTGGAGGATCATTCGGACATCATCCATCAGCCGCCCTACTTCCGAAACATCCTGGATACCACCATGAAGAATTTTAACCAACCTCAGAGAGTCGGTTTCCACCACAAAATCAGCAAACCCCAGCTGTCGAGCAAGCTGGACCCCTTTATACACAGCCCAACCCTCAGCCAAATCCACGCTCCAACACCTCTGCAAGCCCAAACAGGCAGCCATAAAGACCTCCCCGTCAGCCCCCCGCAGTACACAGCCACCCCCAGCGTCCCCTGTATCAGGCTTGACAGAGGCATCAACATTCAGCTTCAACTCCCCAGCAGGGGGCGGCCTCCACGCACAGCGTTCCTCCTGGTCCCCTAGCCGGGCCTGTAAGCTGTCCCCCGCCAGGCAACGCCTCCCACCAACATGGAAGGCACTGAGATAGTCGTTTGAAAAGGCCCATAGATCTCGACCATCTGGCTGACCACCCCAACTCAGATTGTTCCGGAGATTCCACACAGACCACTAGAAGATGACCACCAGTTCAAAATCCGACCCTGAAAGATTATCCTTCATCGCCCCAATGATTTCCTCAAACCTGAATTGAGAGAAGGACCGACGGAGTGGGGCAAACTTGGAGCACAACCACATACTTTCAACCACAGGGCAGTTCCAGAACAAATGGAGACGGTCCTCACCCCGAACCAATTTTTTTAATTAAAAAAAGTAAAATTGATCATTTTCAATGATTAAAAATAAAATTAAAAATTAACTAAAAGATTAACCACCATTTGATCAGTGACTGTGTGTTTAGTTTTTTTTTTTTTTTTTTTCAAATCGTAACATACAATACAAATTTAAAATCAAACACTTGACGGATCATAAATTATTTTTTTTGACAATATGTGGGGTGGGGGGATTCAAATCACAGATCTCGTGGTCATCAGTATAACTTTATGTCAGTTGAGCTATGCTCTTGTTGGCTGACGAATCATAAATTAAAGTGTGAAAATCACTCTAATTTAATGTCACACATAAATTAAAGTGTGAAAGCACATATAAACAAAATTAAAAATTAACTTTAGCCACCATTTCTTCTTCTTCTTCTTCTTCAAAAAAAAAAAAAAAAAAAAAAAAAAAAAAAGTAATAGTTTGTTTAGCTTGTTTTTTTTTTTTTTTTTTTTTTTTTTCAAATCCTAACCTACAATACAAATTTAAAATCAAGCACTTGACGGATCATAAATTAAAGTGTGAAATCACATATAAACATCGAAATTAAAATATAATAATAACAACAATAATAATATAATTATCACGCCACTGAATATTATAATATTTTTTTCAAAAAAGACCCAGAATTTTTGGGGGTGCTCGAGGCAAATAAAATTCAAATAGCTTTGAATTATTTATTTATTATTATTTTATAGAGCAGCTTTGAATTATTTATTTCAAAAAACATGAGAGGAAATTTCCAATGTTTTGAATAAATCTTATTTTTAATTAATATTTGACCCAACCCAACGCCTACTTTTTTTTTTCTTTTTTTTTTTTTTTTTCCTTTTTCTCTCACTGTAGACTGCGGCGTTGATTGGCTATCTAATTTTGAGGCTAATTAATTTTTGACCCCATAACTATTCTTATTTGTAAAAAACGCGCCTATATTTTATGACGTTTCGAAAAAGGCACCTTTTTGGATTCTTTTTTTTTAGATGCCCTATTTATGTTTCCATTTGGCTTTGATTCTTTTGTTTTCTTATAATTCCTTGTTTTTTTCGTTTGTTTGTTTTGGGAGAAATTTTTACTTTGAATTTAGTAGATGACTTGAATAGAATATTATATTGGTGAAATTTCGCAGAAATAGGTCGTATTTTATTGTTTTGGATTTGGGTTCGGGTAGTGGATTGCCCATCTTAGACAAGATTGGTCTTTGAATATATCTAAAATACGTTTTATACCCTCGACCCAAATAAGGGTTAGTCTCGTATTGATCTTTCTTATTTGTGCCTTGTGCGTGGTATCATGACGTTGTCAGACCACTCATTGTGACGGGTAAATTGTGAGAAGTTAGTTGAGGAAACGATTTTCTACTACTAGAACTTTTGGGTTTTATTGATGTATGATGTGGACACACGTGAATGACGCATAATATTTAAGAATTTATACAATCTTTAGCAAATCATTTAAATGGATGACATTTACTTTTACTCGTACACATTCTTTATTAATCTAAGCTTCATTACGCTTTAGAGCAAGTCTTGACTTAATTGTCAGAACTCAAGGTTAATTAGTATTGCACCAATATGTTTTCTTTCTTTTACTTGTAAGAATAGACTGAGTATTAATAGTATAGTATTTAATTTTCGTCAACATGGGTGAATCAACATTTCCATTTAACATTAAAAAAAATAAAAATAAATAAAGAAGAGTTACTTTTTTTTTTTTAGAAATATTCAACAAAGTTTTATCTTTTCTTTCACAAAGTCTTACTTATTACTTGGATTTATGTAGGTAAGGTTTTGAATGAAGAACCATCAGCAAAATGATGCACTTAAATAATTATATTATATATAAAGTAAATTGAAGTATGAATTTGAAACCCATTAATCTTTGGGATGATAATTAGTGTTTTACCTATTATTTTTGAATTGACAATATAACAATGAAATTTAATGGTAATACAAATAATTAGGAACAACAAAAATATCTATAAAGAATTTTGGATTAAAATAGAGTTTGAGGATTAAGGTTTTTTTTTTCCTTTTAATTTGATTACGAGAACAAGGTCGGGGAATCTTTCGATCTCAATTTGAAATCCATCTCTCAAAATTTTTAATTAGTGCATTTTTATATTACCTTAACTTTTTTGTTTAGTTCAATAACAATTGGGGGTGAGAGATTCGAACTTTAGATTTCTCTTAATCGAGAGTACATGTCAATTACCACTAAGTTATGCTCACTTGATTGATATATATTAAAATTTCTTTTTCCCAACTTTTTTACTTAAAATTATATAGTTTTAAATATAGCACATAGTATTTTCAAAACTACCTATCTTTCTAAAGCAAAGGCTGAAGAAAACAAAAAATGAGTGGTTTGGAAAACTTTTTTTTTTTTTTTTTTTAATGTGCTTGAAAAATTTTGATTAAATGAATTTTAAAAGTGAGTGTATATTGAAATCAAAATTCACAAGTTTTTCATTTTAAAAAAGGAAATAACTTTTTAGAGCAAAAGAATACATTTCTAAAACACCAAATCCACACACGTTTTTTTTTATAGTATTTAAGATTTGAGAAACATAAAACTATTTCAATTTCATACATTAGTCAAGACTCGTCACGATTCGATGCCATATGTTTCGTTCCTAACAGTAATTTCGCTTAACAAAAATTAAGAAGACGTAGCTAGGGTCAAATTATGGTACATTTTCTCTTCAATGTCAGAACATACAAAGACATTTCCCCTAAGCACTATTCAATGGTGCATCTCCCTTTTACAAAATTTCATCACTTTCTACGTTTTTCCCCTTGTGTTCTCAAATCAAGTTTGGTGGCTACAGAAATTTTAGCCATAGTAAAAATGGGGAAAGAGGGTGTTTTTTTTTTTTATTAAAAAGAAGAAGAATAATAATAGTGAAACCAAATTTGAATGATTTTACCATTTTTTAGGCCAACAAGAGTATAGCTCAATTGACATAAAATTAGACTGATAACCATGAGGTCTATGGTTCGAATCTCCACCCCATATCTTGTCAAAAAAATTTTTTACCATTTTTCAGAATCATAATCAATATTTTGGGTTCACTTTATATGAATTTTATATTCAATGTATAAATTTAATGCATGTGTTTTAAGAATTATACGTTATTTCAAAAAAAAAAAAAGAAAAGAAAAGAATTATACGTGTTTAGTTTATGAATTTTAATTCTATTTAAATCATATTGTTAATACTATTAATTAAGGCACCGATTGATTTTTTCAAAAAAAAAAAGAAGCACCGATTGATAACCATTGGGTCTCGATTGGTAATTATTTGGGTCCGGTTAGATAACCATTTGGTTTATTGTTTTTGGTTTTTGGTTTTTAAGCTTATAAACACTACTTCCACCTCTAAGTTTCTTTGTGTTTTTTTTATTTTTTTATTTTTATCTACATTCTTCCGGGGTAATTTCTCGAATAATGTAATTTAAAAAAAAAATGACAAATCTAATGTAGTTTTCAAAATAAAAATATTAATAATGCAATTAAAATAACAAATTACAAAGGTGGGGTGAAGTTTGAAACTATTGACAAAATTAGGGTAGTTAACAATCGTGTACCTTGGACACGATTTTCGTTGGATAAAATCGTGTACGTGGTACACGATTCCAGTAAGCATCGCGTACCAGGTACACGGTTTACGTGGTAACAATCGTGTACCTGGTACACGATTTTACATTAAACTCGTGTACCTGGTACACGATTTTGCATTGAACTCGTGTACCAGGTACACGAGTTTACTTTTTTTTTTTTAAAAAAAAATTTTTTAATTAAGTATGCAATTTTGTATACCACATTTAAATATTTTCATATTTAAAATTTATTTCGAAGTAAATTTTTTTTTTTTTAATAATTAATGTAAATAGATATTTTTCTAAAATTTCACTGACAACAATCTTCTGGAATAATTTCGTCTTTTACAAAAACTAGTACAAAAAATAAGTAAAATCCTAAGTGCCACAACGACGTGGTCTTCTCTGACGAGCTCCACGACGAGGTTGAGGCGCTTCCATGTGTGATTAGTGATGAATCACATCATCAATATCTTGTTGAGTTATGTCACCATGTCCAGAACTTGAAGCAATGTCTGTCTGATCTGCTAGTGACTGAACTTGATGAGCTAAAGTGTCATCATCAACTATAGGAGGTTCTTCATCTTCATTCTGCTGTGGAATGTCTGCAGCCTGTTGTCGACGGCGTCTACGACGAGCACGTGTCCGATCAGTGTCAGCAACAGTAAGTCTCCTAGTTTGTTGAATGATATCAGTTATGTTCGTGACGTATTGCTCACACATAGAACCTAACTGTGGTATATTTTGCTCCACAGAAAAATGTTGCACATCTCGAACAAAGTTATTCTGCAAGAAGAAAATAATTAAAATAATAAAAATATTTGTAACTGAAATTCAATAATAACAAAATCAAAGTATATACTATACCGTGCAAGCATAATAAGCACCCTCACGCGTGATATACCTCCTCGTGATTGAATCATACCAGTGTAAGTAGTCATCCGACACAACTGGCATGTCTACTATGTCGCCCAGGACACAATGATCACGGCGTGCACGCCACAGTGATATATATGATGCATGATGATGTCGCCAATCGTGATCATGCTTACCTCGCAAGTCTAACTGATGTAACTCTATGACTGTATCGCAAAATGGCGGCACCATTTGTCGCATTCCAAATTGTCTTAGCACTCGATTTGGGTAATGCCACTCTACAATATGAAAACATATGAGAGGGCTTACAGTTAACCAAATCTCTCGTCCATTACGACAATAGTCTGGTAGTAAGGCCATAATCTCAGGTGTGTATGGTGTCCATGTGATCTGAAATTTATAAAACAATAAATTTATTAATGTACATTTTTTTTAAATAAGAAAAAATTTGATTACTGTTTTACCTGGTTGGGCATAAGACGGTCAAATGTAATACGATACATGATCAACAAATTTGTAGTTTGCTCAGATGCAGCCAAAATCCCATTCCATCTACATTCAATACAATTAAAGCATACTTTTATGCAAATTTATGATAAATTTTAATTATACGTAAATTTAACATACCGAGCACTAAGTGGGCGTCCAGCATAATGACCAGGGGTCGGCAAGTCGTGTAGTGGTCGGACAATAGAAAACCGATCGAACGCCCAAACTTGTAGTAGTATTAGTGGACCGGCTATCTCTAATGCACTGGCACTACTAGCTCGACATAATTCTCTATACAACCATGCAAGACATGCACTACCCCAAGAATATTGTCCAACTGTCTCGAAGTTTTCTAAAAGTGGAAGAAACATGAGATGAACAAGTGTGTTGGAAATAATACATAAATGTTTGAAAGCACTAAAACAGTCCACAAACTAAAAATCTATCACTAAAATCATCCACAAACTAAAAATCTAAACTAAAACAATGTTTTTATATGAAAGAAAGAAAAAAAAAATATACCAAACGGCGTTTTTCGGCGACGGCGGCGTGAACGGCGGCAGCGGCGACGTGAACTGAGGCGGCGGCAGCGGCGGAGATCGACGGTCGGCGACGGCACAGGGAACGGCTGACGGCGGCGGAAGAAGGAGCAGAGAAGAGAGAAAAACCGAGGGGGGGGTCGTTGCGGCGCTTTCACGAGTGGGGTGGGGTAGGGTTTGAGGGACCACGAAATCGTGTACGTGGTACACGATTTCATTAAGTTAATCGTGTACCGGGTACACGATTTCATTAAGTAACTCGTGTACCTGGTACACGATTTCGCTGGCGTGCGACACATCAGCGCCAAATCATCGCCCAACCTGGTGATGTGTGCCTTGTCAGCGTGCCAACATGGAAGTCGTGTACCTGGTACGCGAGTTATCCTTGGAATCGTGACCACGGCCCACGACTTATGGAAATCGCGGCCCACGTACACGATTTATCTACCCTATTTTTGGAAATACTTTCAAAACTCCTCTAAATTTGTTTTTTTTTTTTATTAAATTACATTATTAATAAAAAAAATCCCATTCTTCCCATGTTTTCAAAAACCAAGCCATTTTTTTAAAACTAAGACCCTGTTTGACTATTTGGTTTTTTATTTTTGGTTTTTGAAAATTAGTTTTGTTTTCTTTAAATTTCCTCACCATGGTTTTCATTTTTGTTAAAGACATACTCGAATTCATAACCAAATTCTAAAAACAAAAACAAGTTTTTGAAAACTATTTTTTTTAGTTTTAAAAATTGATTTTGTAAAACATGGGAAGAAGGTAGGTGAAAAAGCCAAAGAAACTTAGAGTTAGAAATGGTGTTTATAAGCTTAAAAACCAAAAAGCAAAAAGCAAAAAACCAAATAGTTATCAAACGGGGCAAAAAAAAAAAAGTATGTTTTCAAAAACTTGTTTTTGTTTTTAGAATTTGGTTAGAAATTAAGTGTCTTTAACAAAAATGAAAACCATGTTAAAGAAATTGGGGGAAGACAAATATAATTTTCAAAAACTAAAAACCAAAAATCAAGGCTCCGTTTGATAACCATTTGGTTTTTTAAAATTAAGTTTTTCTCTCAATTTCCTTACCATGGTTTGCATCTTTGTTAAGGACACATTTGAAATCCTAGCCAAATTCCAAAAACAAAAACAAGTTTTTGAAAACTACTCTTTTTAGTTTTCAAAACTTGACTTGGTTTTTGAAAACATGGGAGGAATGTAGATAACAAAACTAAAAAACTTAAAGGTGGAAGTATAATTTTTAAGCTTAATTTTCAAAAACCAAAAACCAAAAACCAAATGGTTATCAAACGGGACCTTGGTTTTTGGTTTTTGGCTTTTGAAAATCATGCTTGTTTTCTCATAATTTTTTTACCATGGTTTTCATTTTTATTAAAGACATATTTGGATTCTTTGTCAAATTCCAAAAACAAAAACAAGTTTTTAAAAACTACTTTTTTTTTTCATTTTTTTGGTTTTCAAAACTTGAGTTAGTTTTTTAAAACCTGAGAAGAAAGTAGATAACAAAACAAAGAAACTTATAGGTGGAATTAGTTTTTATAGGCTTAATTTTCAAAAACCAACGATTATCAAACGGGACCTTAGGCGATGTTTGATAATTATTTTGTTTTTTAAAATTATAAACATTACTCTCACTTGTAAGTTTTTTTGTTTTCTATTATTCTCTTTTTTTTTTTTCAAAAACCAAGTCAAGTTTAGGAAATTGAGAGAAACAACATAATTTTCAAAAACTAAATGGTTATCAAATGGGATCTTAGTTTTTTAATTTTGTTTATTCTATTTGGGTGGATTAGCTTTTAAAATATATGCTTTGATTTCTGGTCTTTTAAAATATTAACGATTTTGGTTCTTACAAACGAATTGATGTCACATAGGTTGATTGAGATAGATATTAGATAGGCAAATTTTAGGTGAAAAAGCAATAATAAAGATCAA
Source organism: Luffa aegyptiaca (assembly GCA_017139565.1). Taxonomy (NCBI): domain Eukaryota; kingdom Viridiplantae; phylum Streptophyta; class Magnoliopsida; order Cucurbitales; family Cucurbitaceae; genus Luffa; species Luffa aegyptiaca. Next base: position 4,690,934 of record CM029396.1, read on the forward strand.
AATGATTCTTTTATCATATTGTTTTTTTAAGTTTTGAGGTTAAAATAGATATTTTGAAAGTTCAATGATTTTTTTTTTTTTTTGAAACTCCAATGACCAAAATTGTTATTGTCTTAAAATTAAAAAATTTCAATGACTATAATTAAAAAAGTTGAAGGGTCAAAATGGAATTAAAATTCTAAAAGTTTATACAAAGTTTAGTAACATATAATTTAGAACTTGTTAAGATGGAAAGATTAAGTAGACACCATGCTCAAATGCAAAAAAAAAAAAGCGTATTCATATTTTATTAAAAAAAATCATATTTATAAGGTTAACTATCATTTTGCCAAAGCGAGCTTAGCTCAGCAGTGATTGACATGTACCCTCGACCATGAGGTCGGACTAAAAAAAAAGGGTTAACTATCATTTTAGCCACTATTATTTTATTAAACCTTTCCAAACATCCTTTTAATTATTACCAAATATTGATACTGAAAATTGATGTCATACCAACTTTTTTTTTTTTTTTTTTGAGTTCAACGGTATTGGGATGGGGAGATTCGAACTTCTGATCTATTGGTCGATGATACATGACAATTAGTGTTAAGCTATGCTCACTTTAACGATGTCATACCAACTTGAGGGTAAATTTATGTGTTCCCTAAATATTTGACCTATTTGTGAACCATTTTTGTAAATTTGCCATCCATTAAATATCGATTTCAATGTTGACCTAAAGAGGTAGTTTTACAAGTATAAATCATAACAAAATGCCAATTTTGACCCTGTCCACTTTTTATGTTATTTTAAATTAGAACTAATAGTTTGAAAGTTTTTGGAAGGTAGGTAGTTTTTATTTTATTATTATTATTATTATTTTGTTTTATAAATTATATGTACTCCATTTTTCTATTGAATAGACTTCATAACAATTACATAATATTCATTCTGTTGAGTGTGTACTTCATAACTATTGTAGTATTCTTTGATTTTTTTTTTTTTTTTTAAAAACTATTGTAGTATTTTTTAAAAAACTATTGTAGTAATCTTTCTTTAGGATTTAAACTTAGCTTTTATTTGGTTTATGAGTGGTTAAAACTAACACTTTTAGTTCTTAATGTTTCAAAAATGAGCTATTTGGTTTTTAGATTTGAATTTGATTTTTGATTGAACTCTGAAATTTGAAATTAATTCTTAAATGGTCCCTAAGCTCGTTGATATAACAAAATGATAATATAATAGTTAAAATATGCTTACTATGCTTCACTTATATGTATATATGTATACTTTGTTATGCTCAAAGACAAATGAGAAACAAAAGTGGATAGCCAAAATGAGCATAGCGCTCAACGGACATAATTCTTGTACCAACGACCAAGAGGTTTGTGGTTCGAGTTTCCTCACCTCCACATGTTGTAAAAAAAAAAAACAAAACAAAAAAAAACAAAAAAAAAAAAAAAAAAAAAACAAAGGTAGATAGTTTTTATACTCGTGTGTGTCCGCTTATGAAAACATGGAAAAACCAAAAACCAAATGGTTATCAAACGGGGCCTAAAAAAATAGTTTTTAAAAACTTGTTTTTGTTTTTGGGATCAGGCTAAGATTTCAAGCGTTTCTTAAGAAATGTGGAAACCACAATAAAGGAATTGGGAGAAAACAAACACAATTTTTAAAAACAGAAAACTAATAACGAAATTCAAAAACATAAAACTAAAAACAAAATTCTTATCAAACGAGACTTTTGTCTTTAGTTTTTAATTTTTTTTTAATTGTGTTTGTTTTCTCGCAATTTCTTTGCTCTAGCTTTCACATTTTTAAAGAAAGATTTGAATTCTTAGTCAAATTCCAATAATGAAACACATGTTTTAAAAAACTAAGGCTCCGTTTGATAATCATTTGGTTTTTTATTTTTTGTGTTTTGAAAATTATGTTTGTTTTCTCCCAATTCCTTACAATGATTTTCATATTTGTTAAGGACACATTTGAATTCCTAGCCAAATTTAAAAAACAAAACAAGTTTTTGATAACTAAGGCCCCATTGATAACCATTTCATTTTTTTTTTTTTAAATTAAGCTTATAAACACTATTTTATCTATAAGTTTTCTTATTTTGTTATCTATATTATTCCCATGTTTTCAAAAATCAAGTTAAATTTTGAAAGCTAAAAAATAAAAGTTGTTTTTGTTTTTAGAATTTAGCTAGAAATTCAGATGTGTTCTTAACAAAAATGAAACCCGTTATAAGGAAATTTGAGAACAACAAGCTTAATTTTCAAAAACCAAAAACCAATAATCAAATGGTTATCAAACGAGGCCTAATTTTCTTAGATTTCAAGACTTGAAGTCTTTGAAAATATGAGAAAAAGATATGACAAAACAAAGAAACTTATAAGTGGAAGTAGTGTTTATAAGCTTAATTTTCAAAAACAATAAAACCGAATGGTTTTCAAATAGGACTTGATTTTTTTTTTCAAATTTTAGCTTGGATTTTAAAAACACTTTTAAAGTCATATAACAAAAGAAAAAAAAAAACACTATAGGTGAAAGTAGAGTTTACATTTTTCTCAAAAAAAAAAAAAAAAAGTAGAGTTTACAAACTTAATTTTTAAAAACTACATAGTTATCAAACAAGACCTAAGATTCACAAGTTTTCACACATTTAAACATGTTGATTTAAAGATTAAGATTTTGTTGGTAATTTTTTTTACTTATCACGTAAATATTGATTTTGTTGTAGGGCAATGGATATCTAAAATCATTTGGGGTATGAATGAAAATTTCCACCATAATCCGAGGGTAGTTCATGGTAAGACACTTATTACCATCTCAAATGTCAATCATTTAATCTTCTCGTCGTTGTAAAAGAAAAATATACAAAATACTCATGAAGCCTGAGGTAAGTTTCAATCATACTCTTAACCTTTGAAAAGTTTTATTTTAACCCTTAAAGTTTGAAAAAAAAAATACCATCGGAGATTGTTTATTACAATGAAGAATGAATATCGACATGATAGCTTATGTGTAAAAATTGAAAGGTATACATGACATTATTTACAACATCATTCATTTAAATTGACATGACAATTGATGTTTAAAAATTGATTTATGAACGATATTGTATACAATGTGAATCATATCATTTGAGTTGAAATGAATGGTAACATTGATCCTATCTTCTATAAAGTTGAAATATAGTTGTAACTGATGTTATGTACGCCTCCTAAATTTTACAAACAATTCTCTACATATACGCGCGTGTATATATATATATATTTTGGAACAATTTCAAAGTTGGAAGACTAAAATAAAAATTTAACAATAAAATTATAACCTAGAGGATAGGTTTTTTTTTTTTTTAAATAAAAAAAAACCATGAGGAGAGTTGAGGAATACTCAATGGAAAAAATTTGCTACATACCGGTATGTAGGGATCTTCCTGCATACTACCATTAAAATGTTGACAACTATGAGAGATAAAAAAAAAATTTCTCATTTTCTCCCTCATTTTAATGGGATATGTAAGGAGATCCTATATACCGATGTGCACCCAAGTTTTGTTGATATCCAATATCTCATATAATTTAACCCATCACCGAACAAACAAACAAAAAAACTCATTTCAGGCCACGTTTTAAGTATGGCATCATAACCAAGGCCCATAATCGAATCCAATCCGGCCAACGAATAAGGAAGCAATCGATCATTGCTGCTGATTGGTAATGGCAACTGCAACTTCCAGCTTCTTTTGCAGCCTCAGCGCTCTCCAAATTTGTGTGACCACTCGCCATTAATCCTATCATTAACCAACAATCTTCCTCGTTTGCTCCTCAAAAATCCCATTTTCCTTTTGAATTTTCAGCTCAAGGGGTCGGAGGATTCGTCTTTGATCTGTCTTAGAAATGTTCGAATCGCCTGTGGATGAAGGATGGCGATATTGGGTTCGATGGCAAGTGCCTGTTTGTGGTCTGATAATCGCCATTCCTTGTCTTTTTGCTGTGAAATTCATTAGAAAGTCAATGGCTGAGCCTCTGCTTCTCAGTGATTTGTGGGCTACTCATTGGAGGAACCTCAGTCCTTTATGGCTTTTACTTTACAGGGCTTTTGCTTTCGTTTGCTGTGTTCAGCTGCTCTATGAAATTGTGGGCTTACATGGACCTTTTGTCTTCTTTTTCTACACTCAGTAAGTCAAATACCCTTTCTCCTGAAGGGAAGTGAAGTAGATAGCATTGGTTTTTCTCGTTAAATTGTAGCTAGAGTTTCTTAAACTATTGTGGAGTTTTCTCTGGTTATTGTCTAATGTTCTGTTTCTTTGGTGGAACTGGTTTTTCTAGGTGGACAATGGCTTTAGTAGCAATCTATTTTGCGGTATGTGTTAAAAGTCTGCTTAAGTTACTGACTTCTTCTGTATTGTTTCAGTTTTTTTTCAATTTGTTGTCTCTAGTTTCAGTTTAGTTTCAATGTAGTCCATTTGATTCTAAAATTTTCGGTTATACTTTGGTTAAACCTCATAACTTGTTCCTAAACCGTCTTTTAACCCTCCAAAAGTGACCAATTTTCTCCTATCTTACTCAACACTAGACTCTAATAAGGACAAAAATTGTAGTGACAGAAACAACTTTGTGCGGTTCAATTAAATTATAGGGATCGCATTAAAACTTTTAAAATTAGTACCAAATAGAAGCTAAACTCAAACACAAGGACAAAAATTGTAATTTAAATTAAAAGTGCTATATAAATTGCTTCCCTCTTATTGGAAATTAGTTATCTTGCCTGCAAAATTTTCTGATGTTGATATTCTTGTTTACTTTGCAGCTGGGGACCATTGTATCTGCATATGGATATTGGTATCCTTCAAGGAAAACCCAGTCCAAAAATGAGGAGGGTGTTAAACTCATGGGAAAAAAATTGAAAAATAAGGGGAACAATGTTAAAGAGGATGCCATCAAGGTGCAAAACAAATATGCTCAGCAGGATTTTCAGGAGGAAGCAGGACTTTTAGGAACTCTGATGCAAATGGCATATCTGGTTCATTCCAAATCCTCTCTCTCCACTATGATCTTTTGTTCTTCCTCAACCTTTTCAACACAATATTTTATGAGATATGTGTTTGTCCTCAATATATCTCTTTTGCTTTGTGGGTGCATATGTAATACTTCATTAGTGTCTGCATAGTTGCTAAATTGATTGATGATACATCATAGCACATGAAGATAGAAGTTTTGGACTCTTTCAAATTGAACTTTTTACTGTAAAAATATTTGTAAGTTTTCCTCTTTTGACCATTTACTCCAAATTGTAAGCTCATTGGCAGTTTTTTGAGGATTTTCTATCTACTCTTTCGTATTCTTCCCTTATGAAATAAAGTTAGAAACCAAATAATTGAAATATATTGACAAAGAGAACTACAACATAATCCAGGTATTTGAGGTACTTGGACTCTATCTCTCGAGTATTCTTACTCAAGCCTAATTTTGTTAAACAGTTGTTTCCCTTCATCCTTTTCCACTCACTGTATTTATAACAAATCCCTTCAACAAGCTTCTGGGCTAATTACTAATATACCCTTAATACCGGAATAATATTCTTAACTACTCCAACGAAATTCCTATCACATTTCTAATAGAAGTTTTATTCTAATTCTTTTGAAAAAAGCTGCACCAATACTTGCCTCATCCTACACGTTTTCTCCTTTTTTTTTTTTTTTCGTGAGCTTTTGCTAAGACTTGTACTTTTTATGCATTGCAGGCAGCAGCCGGTGCTTCTGCACTAACTGACGTAGTGTTCTGGTGCCTTCTCGTACCATTTCTACTTGGTGAAAATTTCCAAGTCAGCCTGGTGTGTATTGACTTCCATTAGTCAACTACATTATCTGCTAGTGATATCAATTTCTCAGTAGTTCAGAATCCTTCTGAGTTCACTAATTATCTTTCAGTTTCCAACTTCTTTGATGTGTTGGTGACCTAAAAACTAGAAGAAATAACTTTATTTACATCCACAACTTCACAAAGCAGAAATATATATATTGCATCTTTTTATGACATGTTTTCTATGTTGTGGAGACAGAATTTGGTTCTAGTCGAAGGGAATTCTTGTAACATTAGGCTTGGTATTTACCGTTTATTAGGTTATTATATTACTTTCTTGAGCTGTATGAAGTGAGAAAAAAAAAAAGATTCTGCACCTGATGGCTTTGAAAAACAGGGATTTTTGTATGGATGACCCTCCAAAATAGGCAGAAATGATAAATGTCCTACCTTTTCAATTCAAGGATATATGTCATTTTGTTTGCGTCATCATCCTAGTAAAATTACCATTTTACTCTCTACTCTAACCTCTCTCTCTCGCTACTCTCGCTCTCTCTCCAACCTCTCGCTCTAGCTTCTTGCTCTCTCTCCAATCTCTCACTCTCTCTCCAATTTCGCTCTCGCTCCAACCTCTCGCTTCTCGCCCTCTCTCCAATTTCTCCCTCAAATCTCTTACTCTCTCTCTAATTTCTCTCTCCAATCTTGTTCTCACTCCAACTTCTCGCTCTTAAATGCCTTAAATGCGCGTTTTCACATATAGAGTAAAATGATAATTTTGCGATGATGACATAAGTAAAAGGGCATATATCCTTGAATTGAAAAGGTAGGACATTTTTCATTTTGGCCTCTCCAAATGAGCCATCAACACAATTGTTTCTGAAAAACACTAGTCTGGTTTGTTACTTGCGCATCTTCAACGATTTTCTTATATGTTGTTGCATTAGATTAATGGAAGTGACAGCTTGTATAGATGCTGTAATTTTCATTTGGTTCTAGCATTTTATTCGCCACACTGCAACTACATGCTTAAGCTAAAAGGTTAGAGTAAATTAGGCTCAGATATCAGCACGAAGCCTAGTGGAAATAACATTGCAGAGGTTTGAACTTAAAACCATCGACGCTAATACTATATTAAATCACCACTACACCCAATAGCTTGAGTTGATAGGCTAGAGTAAATTTGATGTGCATTTCTCTCCATATTTGTTAAAAACCATCCCCTTCACTGACATTGCAAAACTATGCATACTTTTTGTTGAGTTTACATTTATGTTTAGTGAGATGAATAGAATAACAGTTTGATACCTCAAAATTTTCTCTTCACTTGACAATAATATAATGCAACACTCTTGTTTCCAGTCTACTTCACCTCCATTACTTTTGTACTATTTGTTCTTGGCAGTTGATAGGTAGCATACATGCTCTGAATGCTGTTTTTCTTCTTGGAGACACTGCTCTCAATAGCCTTGTAAGTGTATCACATGTTCAAGAAGGAACAAAGCTTCATCATAATCTTTCACTTGTTGAATCTCGAACTCTCTTCGTTCTCTTGTCCGTGCTCAATCGAAACACTCCGCTTTTGCAGTCGTTTCCTTTGGGCGGTTTCGCATACTTCGTTGCCTTCGGCGGTCTCTACGTCGTTTTCCAATGGACCGTGCACGCATGCTGCGTAAATTGGTATGAAATGCTTCCCTCTTCTTGAGTTTCCTTCTAGTATCTTTCAAAAGAGAGGAAATAACAGAATTCTGTTGACTTACCTTAGGTGGCCTTATCCGTTCTTTGAGCTCAGTACACCTTGGGCTCCTCTCTGGTATGCTTTTTACAACAACTCATCTCACTCTCTCTCTCTTTCCCTCTTTGTTTCGATTTGTTGTTAAATTGTCACTAAACTCAAAAGCTTAAACTGATAAGTTAGGATTTGTTGTAATATTCTATACCTAACTAGTAAGTGACATTATTATCGGAGAGGAAATGACATGGTAGGAATTTTAACATAGACTTCGTACATCGATGTCATGTTAAGTTATTGTTGAAACCAAAAGCTGAAGTCAATAGATCAGGATCTGTTCCGATAGTTTATACATATTCTTAATACTCCCCATCGCTTTTGGGTTAAAAAATAGCAAAAGTTTAAGAAGAAAATGTCACTATAGGTATTTTGAACACAAGATTTCCTTCTAAATCTAAAAGCTTAAGCCAGCATATTAGTGTATGTTTAATCTTTTTATGTAACATAGATATTTGATGTGGGTATATTTTCACTACAGGTACATTGGCTTAGCAGTGATTCACATCCCTTGTTATGGAGTTTATGCACTTATTGTGAAGGCAAAATACTCACTTCTCCCAAGATTGTTTCCTAATGCTTTTGTCAAATCATTTTAGCTATCTATTTCTATAATAATTAAAGTGGTAGATTTTTTTTTATTTTTTTTTTCCCACTAGCTAAATTCTACTTCAATTATGTGGTGTATGTTGGGAACCAAACAAGCTTTAATATCAAAGAGAGAAATTTTAAATTAGAGTCATTTTCCTCAGCTTTATTTATATGTATAATAAATATTTTATTATATATATATTTTTCTTTATAACTGTTATATATTATATGTGTTAATATTGATTGTCTATACAAATTTAGTATGATTTTGTGAATGTATATTTTTTTTCAATTTTAGTTGATTTTTTTTGTCAGTAAAAATACCAACAATACCCCCCAAAAAAAACTAATTAAAATCATATATGAAAAATGAAATTTGAATTAGTTATAGTTTGCTCTGTACATATTCAATTATCGTTTATTGTATTTCCATTTCTTTCACTCATATCATATATCTTGGTTTAAAAAACAAAATCATATCACATATGGTAATAGCAAAAGAAAAAAAATAATAATAAATGATAACAACAACAATAATTAAGAGGTTCAAGAAAAATAAAATAATCAAGTGGGCTAATTTCAAATTATTACGGCCCATCAGCGAACAAAAGGATTTGGACACGGTCTGAAACTTCGGCCCATGGTCCAGCCCAAATAAAATAGAACAAAATTACAAAAGAATTGCGGTGAGCGTGGATCGAACACGCGACCTTCAGATCTTCAGTCTGACGCTCTCCCAACTGAGCTATCCCCGCATTTGTTGACAAATAATAGTAATTTACTTATTATTTATAAAATGTATTCCTTTCTATCAAAATGCTATTGGATCAACCTCAAGGCTTTGCTTTTGGTTCAAACCAATGGATAGGGGTGTTCATCTTCAGACCGAAAACTGACACGACCAACCGAACCGACGACGGTTGTTCGATTAGCCGACCAAGTCGGTCAGCATCAGTTCTTACATTGGAAGACCGGTCGGTCAGTCGGTCAACCAAACAATTTTACACATAACCGGCCGACCGACCGATATATTTATATATATATAAAAAACACACATAACCGATCGACCGACCGACCGCCCAATATATTTATATATAAAAAAAATTAAAAAAACACATAAATTACCGACCGACCAACCGATTTTACACATAACCGACTGACCGCTGTTCTTCATCTCAATTTATTTAAATAATAAAATATTGTTATTTAAATATATTTTTTTTTTTCTTTCCATCTCCCTTTTCTTCCTTCCTCTCTTTCTTCTACTCCTTCTTTTTCATCTTCTTTTTCATCTCCTTCCTCTTCAACTCCGGTGGCCGGCCGCCGCAAGAAAGTTTTTTTTTCTCCCTTTCCTTCTCTCTTTTCTTTCTTTCTTTTTTTTTTTTAAATAAAAAGAAGGGAGAGGGAGGAGGCTCCTCCCTCTCCGGCGTCGGCGACGGGAGGAGGGAGGGCCCCTCCTCCCTCTCCCTTCTTTTTATTAAAAAAAAAAAAGAAAGAAAGGAAAGAGAGAAGAAAAGGCAGTCGGAGTTGAAGAGGAAGGAGATGAAGAAGAAGGAGGAGTAGAAGAAAGGAGGAAGGAAGAAAAGGGAAAGAGAAATAAATAAAAAATAAAAAATAATATTATTTTAATATTTTTATTTAAAAATAATTTTTTATTAAAATATTAGTGTCACGTCAGCAACCATTAGTATTTAACAGAAAAATAGACGGTAGGGACCAAAGTGCTCCTTATCTCAAACGTCAAAGGTATTTTTGTTGAATTTGAAAACTCAGGTACCAAAGTGTAACTTAACCCAAACCTCAGGGACCAAAAGTGTATTTTTTCCAAAATTTTAAAATCATAAAGAACAAATTGAAACATTTTAAACCATAAATATCAAAATCAAATTGAAGCTAAGCTCAAACATGACGATGGATTTTGTTTTTTAACCTAAAATTTTTATATAGATTGCTTCAAAATCATTTGAAATCAGTTATTTTGCTCTTATTCTTGTTTACTTTGCAGCTGGACACCATTGTATCATGCATATGGATATTGGAATCCTTCAAGGAAAACCCAATCCAAAAATGAGGAGGCAACCAAACTCGTGGAAAATGATTTGAAGATGAATAATGGAGACAATGTTAATGAGGATACCAATAAGGTGCACAACAAATATGCTCAACAAGATTTTCAAGGAAAAGCAGGATCTTTAGGGTGCGTTTGGTTGGTGGTCTGAAAATAGAAATTTGAAAACAAGGGATTCAGTGAAAACAAAGTTGTATTTCATGTTTTCATACATGTGTTTGGTAACATATTCATAAATTGGATCCAAATTTAAACAATTGTTTAAAATGTGTTTGAATATTCATAAACTATAAACTATTTGTAGTTATCTTTTTTTTTTTTTTTTTTTTTGAGTACAACTATTTGTAGTTATCAACTAAATATAATATAAGTTGAATATAAACTATTATTAATTAATTTTTAAACATGTTATGTGTTATAAATTTTTTATAATTAATATTTTACAATTACATAAATCAAGGGAGTGAATGATTTTTTTTTTTATATATAAAAAATAATTTAATTCTACCCTGAAATCAGAGTTGGGTGAAATCAGGGATGTGAGGGTGTAATTGGAAGAATAATTTATGACGAAATAGGTTAAAAAAACGGTTTAGTTATTTTTCCTTGAAAATTCGGTTTGACCATTTTTCAAAATTACAGTGTAAATCTGACCATTTTAAAGGATTTCTCCATATATATCTCTCCTTCGCTTGAGTTCCTACTTTCCCTAGGGTTTTTCGGGCAGGCCTCGTCGACGTCCAGCCGTCATGGTACTCTTCTTCCCTTTCATCTTTCGGTATAATTTCATTAGCTGCTCATCTAATTCGTTGATTCTCTCACGCTGGCTAGTTCTTCTCTGGAAGTATGATGTTTATTTACTTCTACTCTTGTTTCCCTCTGTGTGTATCTGAGTTCTGTGATGGAAAGAGTAAACTGTTCACGCGATTGGTTGCGTTTTGAAAGTTTAGCGTTCCGTGGAGTTTAACGCTGAGCATAGATGATATATTGATTACGGCCTTTGTGGGTTTTTATTTAACTTGTTCATAGTATCGCTTGACCTGGGGTTGTGCGGCAAAGTCGAGTGGTTTATCTGTTGTAGTCGAGCTTAGGTTGGTTTAGTTAGGGAGGTGAGGCTAGAGTTCTACTGGTCTAGGTAAAGGGCAGACCATCTGAATCAACTGGCTGCTCGTTGCTTAATCATGTGGATTTGGGAGTATTTTGTGGCGCGGACTGTGGGAGGATGAACTAAAGGAATATTAATATTTGTAGTTTATGCTATCTGGTCATTTATTTGCTTGATATATGATTACTACAGATGAATGAAATTTGAAGTGTCACTGAACTTTGGAAGGCGTTATTATTGAGTGGGATCTAATTGTTTCATCCTATATCCCTTAGAAGAAGGGATTTTTCACAAGATAAACGTTGCCCATGGAATGAATTAATGATTCTGGGGCCTTGATTTTAAGTTATAGAATATTACGTCTAAAGAAGTTTTAGATCAACGAATAGAAATGCAATAGTGAAGGAATATGTTGGGTTTTGTATGTTTGTGTCTTGTTGATAGATTTAGCTTGTTGCATCAGAGTTTAAAAATTGATTGTTGATATTGTAATGGGAAACAGGTGAACGTTCCCAAGACAAAGAAAACTTATTGCAAGAGCAAGGAGTGCAGGAAGCACACCTTGCACAAGGTTACACAATATAAGAAGGGAAAGGATAGTCTTGCTGCACAGGGAAAACGTCGGTACGATCGTAAGCAATCAGGATATGGAGGTCAGACCAAGCCCGTTTTTCACAAGAAGGTTGGTTAATTTAAGTCCAGTTGAATTCTTACTTTCTCCTTTCCTGCGAGGCTTTTGATCTTAATTGAAATGGAACTTGTGAATCTCCCAGGCTAAAACTACCAAGAAGATTGTGTTGAGGCTGCAATGCCAAGGTTGCAAACACGTATCCCAGCACCCTATCAAGGTTATAACACAAAGTATTTTATTATTTTCTGTTTATGGCCTCTCTATTAGGTATCTTGTTAATTAATGCATATTCCAAAAATAACTTTCAAGCATATTGTGGTTCTCAAACTACATGTATAAGGCTGTTGTCACTTCGGTCTGAATAGCGCAAATCCATTTCCTTCCTCTAAAAATAAGTTCCCATGTGATTACCATGCTAGTGAAGGCAGTTGATTAGGCTTCTGAATGCCTTTATCTTCGGGGTAGTTTTGTTTTCTTCATTTTTTGCGCTCAACATTTGCTTTCGAAATCAAATATGTACTTGGTGGTGCAATTGAAATAAGTTTGACTAGCACTTTATCTGTAGTAATTGTTAGCTATTTTAGAAAATATGTAAGTCCAAATGAGGTAGCCCTAATGTTTAGTTATTATCTGGGTATTGTACCATACCTCATCACATTCCTAAATTGTCAAATGCAGAGATGCAAGCACTTCGAAATTGGTGGAGACAAGAAGGGGAAGGGAACTTCTCTTTTCTAGACGAATTATCACTTTTTATCTTTTGTCATTTCTTTTTCTCAAGATCATTTGTTATTGGAGTTTTTGCGGCATTACTCTGTTTTGTTCAGCAATTAGTTCTACATGTCGGAATTATACTATTTAGCTGAAACTTTCTTGTCCTAATTATCGAATTTCCTAATTTTTTTTTGCTCTTCGTTGAATATGTTTTCTCATGGAAACTTATTTGCATGATGAATCGGTCATAACTTACCGAATTAGTTGAGTCACTATTATCAGATTCTTGAAATTTTTAAATCGAAGTTATTGTATTTTTTGTAATATACTATTGTTAGATTAGCTGAATCATTTAGGTTCCGTTTGATAACCATTTGATTTTTTGTTTTTGGTTTTTGAAAATTATTCTTGTTATCTCTTAAATTCCATGTCATGGCTTTTATCTTAGTTAAGATTGCTTTTGAATTCTTAGTCAAATTTTAAAAACAAAAACAAGTTTTTGAAAATTATTATTTTTTTTTCAAAATTGAACATGGTTATTTTTTAAACAAGTTAGAAGATTGGTACTAAAACCAAGAAAGTTAAACGTGGAAGTATGTGTGTATAAGTTTAATTTAATCAAAAACTAAATGGTTATTAAATGTGGTCATGGAATGTTAAATGTGAATTTTTGTAATAATTCAATGTGTGTTTAAAATTGACAATTTTTTAAATGCCAAATCAATCGATGTAGATTTAAAATCGGTACTCTCATTAATGATCATCATTTGATATATATCCGATGTAACTTAATTGAACTCATATCTAAAATTTATAGAACAACTAAATATAATTGGATTGAATGTTTTGTGAATTGCTATTATTCCTTAAAAATAATTGAGACATGTACAACAAAGCACAATCATAATATCAATTAATTGTATGAATTATATTATCTTAGACTCTCCTTGATAATTATTTGATTTGTAATTTTTGGATTTTGAAAATTATGCTTGTTTCTCTCTATCTCTTTACATGATTTTCATCTCTATTAATATTAATGATACATTTGAATTCTTAAAATAACTTTTTGAAAAGTACTTCATTTAAGTTTTCAAAATTTTTAGTTGGTTTTTGAAAACACGAGAAAAAAGTAATATCATAACAAAGAAACTAATAGATAGATCAAGGAAGACTAACAAAACAACTAATTTCATGTATCCTTTTATCCTAAAGAAAAGATCAATATACATATGGAAAATACTGAAATTTCAATTTAAAAAATGTTGATGAAAATATTGTAACTCAGAATCAAAACGAAAAGAACAATAAATAAATAAAAAAAAAAAAAAAGAACAATACTTATTTCATGTATCCTTTCCCACCCGAAGAAAAAATCACTACATAGATGAAAATACTAAATCGTAATTTAAGAAGATATTGATGAAAATATTGACATATAATTCATTGCAACACATTTTTTTTCAACATTTTATTTACATTTCAGACACTTAGAGAAGCAATCTCAATTGATAGAGACGTTAACATGTTCATAAAATTTTATTCTTGCTTTCAATGAGTAGTCAATGATTAATCCATTGACAGTGCTTAGAACTCACCTAATGTAACAAAGAATAATTTTGAATCCTATTTGCCGAGTCCTTCCCATTGCTTCTGAGCCCTGGTAACAAAACAACTAAAGATTGGAAATGCAACTAAAAGCTCTCTAAATGGTGGTTACGCTAAAACGTAAGTAAGAGTAAGTTTATGAAAGGTTTTTTTCTTATATTAAAGTATTCGAGTTAGCTCAAGTACATCTAATTAATCTCAAGACAAGTATTCTAGCTAGCTCAAAATTTATTATTGTTGTCATATTCTATCATATGTCCGTCTAGAATCCAAAATACTTAACAAGGGTGTGATATGTGTCTAACAAATATTATACTTATATTGACTTTGTACAACTAGTATCTAACACATATCTACGTTGCTAACAAGTGTTAGATACGTGTCCAACAAGTGTCTGAGTGTTGAAGTGTCTAACATGTGTTGGACACAAACATGCTAACCACACTAAAGTGTCTATGTTTCTTAGCTAGTCTCTCAACACCTTCTTGAGCCATAAAACACTCCCAGATACACTTCCAATTGATCAAAAGTGCCAAAAAGTTAAGCTAAATACAAGAAATAGCTTCTGATCAATCAAATATGTGTACACATTATAATACCATGTTCACGTCTTAACAACTATTCAGAAAGGCTCTACCAAGCTCTTTAATCAATCAATACAATGAAAAAACTTGAAGATACTAAAAGTCGTTCGTATCTAACAAACTTGGGTTCACTGAGAACAAGACCATGTGCACTCAATAACCAACAACGTATTACAAAACTACAGATTGAAATGAACATTGAACCAAAGGACAACTGCATTAAATAGTGGCACAAGCTGCAAAAATTAACACCATGCTGAAGAAACACTAAAAACTCCAAATGTGATAAAATCATAAAACATTTGTATGGAAGAATATAATAGTCCAGGTCGATATCCAAAATAACCATGTTTTGCACTATAATAGCAGTTTTAGTGAAACAAAATGCAAAGATTACCACCAAGCTGAAGAAACACTAAACTTTAAATGTGATAAAATCATATGACATTTGTATGGAAAAATAGAATAATCCATGTCGAAATCCAAAATAACCATGTTTTGCACTATTATAGTAGTCTTTTCTCATTGGTATTCACAATATACACCCATTATCATGGATGTTATTCGTATAACTTTGAAAAAGTATAAAATTGTGATCCACTTGCCACATGATACTCTAAAGAAGCGAACGAGAAAAGAGATATAATATGGATAGAGTAAAAACATCCATTATCATACGCAGAAAATTTGAAATTTTATTAAATTTCAAGTTTTTCTCTTTGAAATGATTATAAAAGCTGTCAATACCTATATCAATGCCGAATACACAAAAGTAACAATATCAATTCAAACAGCTAAAGGGACGTTTAGCTAAGAAAAATAAATTATTTCCATCAAATCTAGGAAGATAATATCAACTTTCGGATAAATCTAACAAAAGTCAGTATGTAACTTGAAATGCCATGCTTTCAAGTCAAGATCCTACCTCACATTCTTAACTTGAACCTTTATCTTTGCCTTCATTCCCAACTGCATCAGTCACCAGGGCTATCGGCCTTTGATCAATTACCTCATCGATTATACCAAACTCTTTTGCCTCTTCTGGAGTCATAAAATAATCCCTGTCCATATACTTCTGAATAGTATCTACTGACTGTGACGTATGTTTGGAGTACAGCTCATTTAGTGCATCCCAAACCCGAACAATCTGTTTCGTGTGAATTGTCATGTCCTTAGCTTGGCCACTGTATCCGCCAGAAGGCCGGTGAATCATTGATAGTTGCATTAGGAAGCGATCGTCTCTCACCCTTGGCACCAGCAGCTAAAAGAAGGGAAGCCATTGAGGCAGCCTGACCCAAACAGATGGTGTTGATGGGCGACCTTATATACTGCATAGTATCATATATAGCAAGCCCTGTAAATACATGACAGACATTGGTAATCTATCAACAGTGAAAACCCCAAATCTTCTAGGCAGGAAAGATTAGCACTTGGAAGTTGAGACAAATTTATGACTATAAGTTTTGAATGCAAAAGCAATTTTAAGCTTATTGAGGTAACAGACAGTGGAAATTAACATTTTGGGGGTCAGGAAAGTAGAGTTCTAATGTGGGATTAGCCAAACTTCAGAATCGGTGAGCTGAAATATTTGAAGGTTCTCTTGTCAACAGACATCAAAGTGGGAGCATATGATGGGAATAATATGTATATGTTAACTACCACTAAACCCAGAAGGTTAACCCAATAGATTACTGTACATTCAATGCCAATCCTTTAATATCGTGTTAAACCACTCATTAAACCAAAGACTTAAGCTGATAGATTACAGTATGTTTAATCATTTATTCATATTCCTACCAACAAACTCAAAGTCAGAAAGGACAAGTTCAAACACTGGTAGAAATTATGATATTGAACAAACCAATGAAACGATTGAACGAATAACGTATAACTTTCTATTATACCAGCAGTGACGGCACCGCCGGGGGAGTTGAGGTACATGTTGATGGGCTTCGAGGGGTTCTCAGACTCGAGAAAAAGGAGCTGAGCTACGACGACATGAGCTGTATCATCAGAAATGGGGCCATTGATGCAAATTATGCGCTCCTTGAGAAGATGAGAGAAGATATCGTAGGCTCTTTCTCCCCTCGATGTATGTTCAATCACCATCGGAATCAAGCTGTAAGCACGACGAAAACCCCTCGTCGCCGTTCTTCCGTTCGCCAAACCTGTGGATTTGGCTAGCAGCATTGAGGTCGAAGCTAAACTCCTCCAAATCATGGCTGATTGGTTTCGATTGTTGGGGTTGTAATCGAGGGTTTATCAGCTTCGACTTCAAAGTTCTAGATTTGAGAGTTTCTTCTCTTTCGCTCCCGCTCTCTCTTATTCTGAAAGCCTGAAAGTGAAAATTGGTTCTTTTTTATCTGAAATTGTGGGTTGAATGCTCTGCTTTTGCTTGCTTTCAAGGAGTCCATTGGGCTTTCTTCCTTTCTCTTTGGGCTTGCATGTGTGAACCATAAACTCAAAAATTTGAATTTTGGGATTCAAACCAATCAATTTTTTTAGGAAAATTGAAGTAGATAGCTAGAAAAATAAGCCCTTGCGTTTTTTTTTTTTTTGGCTAAAAGAGTTTTCGTAGTTTAGGGTGTGGCTATCGCGAATCAAGCAACGACTAGCCGTTTTTTTCTCCATTTTACTCCTGGTATATACGTGTATATACAGACGTCGTTTACAACGTCGTTACATGTTTGAGATCTTTTTTCCAAATTTCATGGGATCCTCACTGTTTTAGTCTCCAACTGAATTCCATAGATTCTGTTTTCTTCTCCATTCTAACAATAAAAACGATTTTCTTTATATTTCCATTTTCTTCTCCTTCTCCAACCATCAAAAAGGATTTTCTCTCTCTCAATTAGTGTTTAAACCTCGTTCAAATATATAGCTTAACTCTTTCTTTTCATAACACGTTGAAAATAGTGTATGTCATACTTTGATTGAAAACTTTTCCAATAACACAAAATGACAGTACAAACATATTACAATTATGTTCGGTGGTGTCTGGAATGTCGCATGGCTCTACAGTGATTTACAGTCTGGAACTGTGACGATTCCTTGTGATTCTAACCTCTCTCAACTCAATGTATGTGTTGCGAACTACCTCAATCTGTCTGACAGTAATAGTATCTGTCGGTTACCACTCTTCAGGAACTGGTCAAGCAACCAGATCAATATAGTCCTTTTGAAAGATAGAGACGTTTTTTGGATGGTTAGCAAGTTTCATAATGGTACGTACAGGGATTGTTGTGTAGTTTTCAACATGCATGATGTAGATACTGGTATACACAACCAGAAGCAGTTCAAAGCTCATCTTGGGGGAAAACAAATTTTGAGTTTGTTAACTCAAAATGGTACGTACAGGGATTGCTATGTAGTTGTCGACATGCATGATGCAGATACTGGTATACACAACCGGGGGCAGTCGCAAACTCATCCCGATGGAAGACAAAATAAGACAGTTACATAACAAGCGTGTTAATTGTATATTGGCAAAAAAAAAAAAAAAAAAATTGAATCCCTAAAAAAAAGGGATTATGTATAAAGTAGTTTCAAACATAAAGGAAATTCAGTCGTTGTTTACATACCTCAGTCTCTCACCTTCTCAAAAGTTTTGCTGACGATGGAGAATAAGCTTTAACCTTGATCGAGCGAATGTTTTTCACAGTGGGGAAAAGTTTTTTACGGTCGTTGGGTGGAGGCTCGTCAGGCGAAGGTTGTAGGTAATGGGGTACACCATTTACATGTGAATGCGCGAGAAACGACTTCAAGACTTAATCAACGGAGGGGCCTGAAACTCAAAATGCAAAGGGTGGATTTTAGGACCGAAGCTCAAAATGTGGAAGAAGGAAGCAGAGCCGAAAGGTTTTGAGGTGTTAGAACGCATGCAATAGGGAAGATAGGGGGTTTTACTCAATTTGACATGCCATCAATGCGTCAGGTAAGTTTTTAAATTCATTTTTTTTATACCCAGTTCGGTGGGGGGATTTTTCCACATCCATGGTTTTAATTTGGAAGTTCGAAGGTTATACAATGTTTACACATCCATGGGTGTAATTCTGTGTAACTATGCTACTAAGTGATGTATTGTGATTAATCCATTTGTCATTTATGGTCATGTAGTTGAGTGTATTCATTCTTCATTTTGTGTTTGTAAATCATCGTTTCATATGCACAGGGTATCGATTTTTTTTCCCCACAAACCAGTTCTTTAATATTATGAAGATACTAGAGTTTCCCGTATGATTCAAATTAGGTTGTTGGGTTGTTTCAAATATGTATTTCTCTCTCTTACTGATAAATATCCAGCTTTGTAGTTTGTATTTCTCTCTCCTAAACTCTTATCTAAACGTTAGAGATTTTTTAGACGGGTTGTTAGGGGCAATTTTGTCTAGTTTAATTAGAAATTGATTAATTAAAATCACGTTAGCCAGTTAGTTAATTTCTAAACTTTTTTAGCTATCATTTCAAAACCCACCTATTAAATCTAGCCATTTTTCTCGTTGCCCCTCTTTTTTTAAGTGCTTTTATTTTTTGAGTTGAATGATGGATTCGAACTTCGGGATATGTGACTAAACTCAATTGAGCTATAGTCGAGTTAGAAAATCAATCTAACGTACTGTATGAAAAATATAGTTTTTAAACCGTGCTTGGGTTTGAACTTTTAGATTTATTTCACTTTGGTTCATACATTTTCAAGGAGGTCCTTTTTTTGTCTATAACACGAACTTTCAATTTGTTCCATATAATATTTAATTATTGGGTTTTTGTATTATTTGATAGATGGACAATGTGACGTGATATAGGTATTAATTTGTTGGCACGTGCATGTGTGGACATAAAGCGTAGGTCGAGTGAGTATTATTGTTGGGTGGATATATATTGTACGACATGTTAATGCCACGGTTATTTTCAAACAAATCAAGAATTAAAATAAGCATTTCAAAAGTTCGTACTAACGATGTAGGATTCTGATGTTAGTGGACCTCGTTGATAATGGATTCGATGTATAAGTGATTGTACTAATACGACAACTTGACGCTTAAACTAAGGTGGTGTCGAGCTAAGCATAAGTAAACTTGTGTATCAATCTATGTATCATTAGTCCACGTTGAACATTACAACATAAGTTTGTTGGCAACAAACACGTGAGTCGACTTTGTCAAACATTAATCTACATGTTGAATATGATGAGGTTGGCTCTTCTTGTTCATCTTCCTCAACTTGTCTTGCTTGAGTTCGTAACGTGTTATTTGGGGGCACGTGAAATGCCTTTTTTCCAACCCATAACAATGACGATGGATGCTTGTAACATTCATAACTAACAAAATATATATATATAATAAATCTCATGAGGGATTGTCATTTGATTAACATGGGTGAGAATGGCTAATACGTCGACTCAATATGTCTTCCTTTTTCGGGACAAGACCGAGTGGGAGGCTGGGGACATGACAACACAAGAAGAAATTCACTCATTCCTACTTATAGGAGAAGTAGATGAGTGTTTCCTTAAGTGGTGATTCGGGAGTTGAACAAAGGGATCCTGCCCTCTCACTGTCCCGAGTGACTTTTTTGTTTATTGGTTGGACCATAAACAAGTTGTTAATTAGAGGAGCACTGATACTCAAAGAGACAAATGTAACACAAGGGTAAAATGGTAATTTGACCCAATTATGATTACGGACACTCGTGAATGATTGACTTGCCGATATAAGTCTTTATCCGTGGACACATAAATGTTCTACAGTGAAAAGAGTTCAGTTGTGAGTCTTTGGTAGAATGATCCACAGTTAATGAATATTTGTTAACCTTATTAACGAGTTTAATCAGTTAACCTCATATCATTGAAGCTTCTGACTTTTAGGTCCATTAGGTTTCCCCTGCTAGCTCGTAAAAATAAATTATGAACAATTATATCTTCAGAGAATTTGAATAGTTCAAATTCATATTGGGAATTAAATTAATTGTATGAGATACAAATTAATATAATGTATAGTGATACATCTTGTATTCTCACGCATTTCTAAAACCTTAAACCAAACTTCTGAACCTCTCACCTCATAGTCGAGGACACATGCTAATTACCGCTGAGCTAAGCTCGATTTGGCATATGTTTCTCTTCTATTAGATTTAGATATAATATTTTTGTATGCTCAGTCTTAATATAAACCTAAAATAGTTCTAAGTTTATTACCAATGTATTGGTATTTTAGATTAAACAAAATTAACTACAAACCGATCCCAATTACACGAAATTAGGGAATTTCAATCCCTACAAAAACACACACACACACACACACACACAATTGAAACTAACACACACAAATTTCCACAACCCAGAAACTAAAAAACCTAAAAAAATGACACACACACACACACTCTAAAAATTGAAACTAACACACACACTCTAAAAATTGAAACTAATTTGAAGATCTAGAGAAATCCCAACAAATTTCCACAACCCAGAAACTAAAAAACCTAAAAAACTGAAAAGCTACTTCCTCCTTCCATTTTCAGCCAGCAAAAAATCAAAACCGGCCACATATTATACTTGCATTCAACATATCAACAAAATCTAGTAATGCAAGTATTCAAAAAACCCCAACTAAAAACATCAAAACTCCAACACAAACAAAATTAAACAAACCCATCAAAAATCACAGAAAGACACACACACACACATATATTCTAAAAATTGAAACTAATTTGAAGATCTAGAGAAATCCCAACAAATTTCCACAACCCAGAAACTAAAAAACCTAAAAAACTGAAAAGCTACTTCCTCCTTCCATTTTCAGCCAGCAAAAAATCAAAACCGGCCACATATTATACTTGCATTCAACATATCAACAAAATCTAGTAATGCAAGTATTCAAAAAACCCCAACTAAAAACATCAAAACTCCAACACAAACAAAATTAAACAAACCCATCAAAAATCACAGAAAGGGATTCAAAGAAAAGTCACTAGAAATGGCGACGGCGAGTGTGCTGGAATGCCTATTGAATGACACTCTGTTGTTTGTTTGTACTATTATATACATGTGTATTACACATGCCAGTATATCAGTTGTGGGCAAAGTAAAAGAGCGGTATGTACTGATATATACATATATTATTTGCACCGTTTATGACCTACTTGTGTGTACTAAAGACTAAAACTGATATATATGTATATGGATATGCATGCATCAAAGGGTGAAAGTGTACTGGACTCTACTGTTTGTCTGTATTATTATGTACATGCGTATTACCCATGTCAGTATATGTGTATTACCCCCACACAATGTTTGTACATGCC
This sequence comes from Luffa aegyptiaca, assembly GCA_017139565.1. Lineage (NCBI taxonomy): Eukaryota > Viridiplantae > Streptophyta > Magnoliopsida > Cucurbitales > Cucurbitaceae > Luffa > Luffa aegyptiaca. The sequence goes on from CM029396.1 coordinate 4,713,103, forward strand.
TATTACATGCCTGCTTTTGAGTTATGTAAGCACTACAGCGTATACACATGTGATAATGCTTTTTCTGTTTTTTTTTTTTTTTTAACGAGGCTCTGTTGCCTGCCTATATGTACAACTACATATGTCTCCGGGGATTTGCACAATAATAAACAATCAAATTATAATAGCATGGTCATCGGGGGTGGATGTAGTTGAACTTTTTTACCTTTTTGTCAAATTTTTTCTTCTTTTTACTTTGTCCTTCTTCCTCGCTATCTGGAGTCTAACCTTGAGGTGTATATATCTGGATATGACTTTGTACTGTATATATCTGGAATACCTATTGAAAGACACTTTTGTCTGTCTGTACTATTATATACATTCATAATACCCCCAGTATATGAGTTGTGTGACTCCCCCCACAATGTATGAGTTATTTGCGCACTTTATGATCTGCTTGTGTGTATTGAAGTCTAAAATTGAGATGTAAATATCTGGATATGATTCTATACTGTATATATTTGGAATGCCTATTAAATTGAAACCAACTTCTCATTTTAAACTTATAACCAGAATTTTGATCGTGATATGCAACCACTAAAAAGAAAAATCTATAACATTTAAATGAGGGGCAGAAATTGCAAGATTAAATCTTTTTTTACCGTTGGAAATGGTGAAAACTAAGCCTAAAAAATAGGAAGATCTTTTAAGACCGTTGAAAAGATACCACCAACTGAACTCCCTGTAAATCGGGATTCATCCACCCCCGAAAAATGGGGAAAAACAAATTTCAGCCGTTAACGGCGTCTGTGTTGGGTTTTATGCCTTAAAACTCGTACATAGTAAATGTACTTTTGACCGAACATTAATAACATTGATGGATTATTCATGTTTGTATTATATCTTGTCTTATTAACCCTAATCCAATAAACTAAACATCCAAGGCTAATAGTATGAGGCTTGAACTAGTATGTAGAGACATACGGGGATCGATGTTCAAGTTTTAGCCTAAAGGGTCTGTAGTATAGGGATAAGGCTGGGTACCTTATCCTGGTGACACTATGGATACGGCCCGCTTAGTATATTGATACAAACGCAATGATCCAACGCGTTCATGTAGTTGACATGCGAGTGGGGGTATCCTATGCAATGAGTTTGCAAAAAGATCAGACCGCGAAATAGTTAACCACTAACTGTAACGTCGTTAGTTAGCTCGGTTTCTATTTCACTAGGATGACCTAGGCAACTTGGCCTTAATCCTGAGTGGATTATGGACTCCTGCCCATGAGAAATTGTCCTTTGATTTGTACGGGTGAGAGTGGCCAGTTCGCCGACTCAATAAGCCTACCATTTTGGGGACAAGACCGAGTGGGGAGTTGGGAACATAGTCTTACAAGATGGAATTCACTCCTTCCCGACATTAAGGTAAGTAGAGGTGTGTTCCCTTAAGTGGTGTCTCCAGGTCTTGGACAATGGACCATGCCCTCTCTGTGGCACGAGAGGGACTTCTGTTTGTTGGTTGGACCTCAAACAGGTTGTTCATTAGAGGAGCACTGGTACTTAAAGACCAAGAGGTAACTCAGGGGTAAAACGGTAATTTGACCTAGTTGGGGTACGAACACACGTGAAGGGCTAACTTGCTGTTGACGGTCAACATCCGTGGACACAGAAATATATCTGCAGTGAGAAGAGTGCAGCTGTGGTTCTTTAATGGAGTGAACCACAGTTAACGAATATTGATTAACTTGGTTAATGAGTTTAGCCAATTAATCTCATATCGTTGGAGCTTCTGATCTGTAGGTCCATTAGGTCCCACCGGTAGCTCTATAAGGGTGTTGAGGTAAATTTCTAAGGATAAATTGAATATTCGAAGGTGTTCGAATATTTTGTAAAAATATGAATTTGATTCATATTTTAAACTATAGGTTATAATTAATGCACATATGATGTACATTAATACTATAGTTCATTTTGAGAGAAACATAATTAAATATGTGATATTTAATTATAATATTAATTAATTGTTGAATTAATTAATATGTTGTTTTAATTTAAATTTAATTAAATTTGATTTGATTGAATTAAATTAAAACTTTAGGTTATGTGGAGAAATCATATAAAAGTTGTTTTATATGAAAGATTATTAAATTAAATGTTGATTTAGTTTAATTAATTTATTAATTCATTAAATACTCCTTCAGTTATCTTAACTGAAGGAGTTATTCTCTCCCATAACCCACACACACGATTGAAGAAGGGAAGTTATCAGAATTTTAACTTCCTTTTCTTCAACGTACAAAGCTCTCAATCTCTCCCTCTTGCTGGGTCTCTGTATTTTTCAGAGAGAAAAATCCTTAGGGCCCGTTTGGTACAAGGTTTTTGGAGATGGGAATGGACAAGAGTTTCTAATACCCTTGTTTGTTTCAAGATTTCTGTGGTGGGCCCAGGAAATAACGCATTCCCAGGCATCATTTATACCCATAAGCAAGGGTTTTCTATGCCCTTGCAAAAGCATGGGTTTTCTCTTTTCCCATCTCTTCTTTTTTATTTTTATATGCAATTTTATTTTGAATATAGTTAATTAATTAATTAATGGATACTAAATTAAAAATAATATAATAAATTATTTAATTAGATTAAATAATAATTTGTCAAGAATTTCATTTTTTTAAAACAAATACTTTTTTCTAGGACTTTTAAACAAATACTTAGTCCAAGTTTATTAAAGGGATGTAATTACATATTTACTAAAATTATAATTAATTAGTCAATATTATCGAAAATATATTTAATTATTGAATTAAAATCATTTAAATGAATTTAGTATAAAAATTCATTTTTCAATAATTATAATTAATTACTTATCAATTATTTATAATCAATTAATTACTTTTTTAAATTTCCTTATAATAAATAAATAATCATATTATTATTAAATATTTATCTAATTAATTTTTATGGATACAATATATTAAATTATTGTAGTTAAAGATATTTATTAAAAAATTAATTAAATAATTTTAGTTTGTTAGATTAACATAGTTTATCCCATTAAAATCATTTCATGATTATTATTTTATTAGTTTTTATTAATAGTTTGAATTAATTTTGATTATTTTATTGATTAATTTATTAAAATTACATAAAGTTTACCTGATTAATTCTAAAAAAGAAATACAGACATAATTTGTTCTCATAAAATCCTGATGACATTCCCATGCACAACCAAACACAGTTATCTTTGATTCCCAGCAATCTTATTCCCAGGCATAATGTATTCCCAGGCATCTATAAAACCTTAAACCAAACGGGCCCTTAGAGTTTTAGTTCCCACAAACCTCTCAACTTTCTTCCCTAAGAGAATACCGGTGTATCCTCTGTGGTAGTGTTCGTGGAGAACTTCTTGCTGCTGTTTTTTGGGTGAAATCGAAGGAGAATTGGCAAAAAGATCAAGTACACTCCTAACGGTAAGTTATTCTTGATCTTGGATCAATAGGATCATTTTCTATATTAGATCTAGATTTTTATACTTGTTCAAGCATGTTTTATAACTGTTACAACATGTTTAAATTTTAGTTTTTATGTTGTAATTCTTGTTTGTCGTCGTATTGGTATCCCAATCGACGTTTAAATCGAAAAGGTCTCTGTCGTCTTCCGCTGTGCCTAGGGCTTTTATCCCTACAGTCTGTAGACGTATATACCAGGGGTATAAATAGCAAAAAAAATTCCAAAAAACTGTTCCTAAAATCCCGGTAGCCACACCTGCAAAATCAAAACTTCCGTAGCCAAAAATCAAGGATGCCTTTTATTTGTAGTTATTCAGCACAATTTCCCTATAACTCAATACCTTATATATATCACTAATCAAAATACTGGCCCAATCCAATTTTTGTTTCATGTTTTCAGATTAACTAAATTTAGTGAAAACGCAGATACGTTCTCGAAAACTGTTTTCGGATTATGTGATCCATATAGTTGAAAATTTTGAAATATTTTTTTTTCAATGTATCCATATTTTGAATTTATAATTTTTAAATGCATAATAAAATTTAAAAAAAAAAAAAAAGATAAAAGAAACTTAATAATGAAAATATTTCATGTCATAAACTCAATCTATTTTTATGAAATTAAAATTTGTATAATATAATGTATTCTAAATTATATGATATTGTAAAATAATGGTTATACAAAGTTTATAACATATACCATGATTATAAATTAACCAATAATTGTACTCAAAAATAAAAAATTAATCAATAATAGTTTATAATCAACCTAATATATATTGTCGATAGGTACAAGTAGTTAATGAATATATTATCAAACATATTTTGAACAGTTGTTTAAATTGAGATCGAATTTCTGAATCAACTACCAAACATATATCTTGAAACATGAAATCCAATTTTGTTTTCATTGATTTTTTTTCTTCAAATTTTTGTTTTCGAATCACCAACCAAGCTTTAAAGATTTAAGTATGCCAAAGTGACATTTTTTTTTTAAGTATGCTAAAGCAAAATTTCAATTTTTAGGCTACCATTCCCACTATTTTCCTTGTTCTTTTGGGAAATTGTCAAAATTGACCCTTTTAAATTTTGGGTTTTCAAAATTGACCAACTTTCTAAAAACTTGTTTTTTTAACCCATTTTATATAAATATGCTACTTTTTGGTGGGACACACTATGTAAAAAGTTTTTATTATCCTTCTTCAATTGTTGTTAATGATGACAATTAAATTGTTAACCAACCTCCCAAACCAACTAATTGCACCAATTAAAAACAAAATTCAAACATCAAAACACCATTTAACATACATTTGACCAACAATATTCTAGAGAAGTACAGAAGTCAAACACGTGAAGTCAAAATCCGGGTGGACCCACTTCAAGATTTTCATATTGTCAACGTGTTTTTGAAGAAGGTAAGTAGATTACATGTTAATCATAAGTAGATTCTTTAAGAATTTTATATACGAAAATCTGGAAAAAAATTTTGAATATTGACCGGGAAATGATGAATCCTGGTCGGGATTTCTTGGTCGGGAAATTGACCAAGAATTTTTCCAGATTTTGTTTTTTTCCTTTCTTCCTTTGATTTTTCTTTCCTTCTTTTGCAAAAGTTGTTTTTTTCTAATTAATCTTATATATATATATATATATATATATATATATATATATATATATATATATATATATATATATATATATATATATACATATATTGCAGAATGCCTCGAATCTTTGTGTGAATCGCTCTCAACAACATGAGAGATCTTACTTTATGCAATATTTTGTATGTTGTATTTAATATGTAAATATAAGCATCTTGTGTATGGATGGATGAAATTGATTATTAAGAACCGCTCCATTTTGTGCTTATTATTATAAGATGATGTATGGATGAAATTGATTATTAGGTGTGGACCACATTTGTATAGGACAAACAAAAAAATTTAAAAGAACAAGCATACCAACAGACACTGTTTTTTTTCTTGGTCAATTTCCCGGACAGAAAATCGACCAAGAAAAAAAACAGTATGTGTTTCTTTTTTTCCTCTCTCTCTTTCCTTCTCTTCCCTTCATCTATCTCTTTACTTCTTTACTTAAAAAAAAAAAAAAAACAAAAAAACAAAAAAAACAAAAAAAACTTCATATGGATGGTCATCAAATTGTTGCTCTTGTAAGCATGGATAACTTTGTCTTCAAGAAATACTTTGCCTTAAAAAAAAAAAACACATGGATGATCATTTCCATTCAAATACATGAAATTAAAAACAAAAACAACACCAACAAAAAAACACAATGAAAAAATAGGTAATGAAAGAAATAAAAGAAAGGAAGGATGAGGAAAATTAAACAAAAAAAAACACTTTTTTTTTTCAGGTCACTTCCCGGTTGGGAATTGGACTCGGAAAAAAACCGGTTTTCCGTAAGAAAATGGCCAAAACCGTCCAACTTGGAAGAAGTCACAATGAAGAAAAATGAGGGAGGACAATGACTTTATTGATGCAGGAACATTGCATTAAGAACCAAACAACAAACATCAATCAGACTAAACATAATAATAGAAGAAACAAGATACAAGGCATTTTGCAAAAAAATATATATATATATACAAAATTTATTAGAAAAAAAAAAAAGAACTTTTGCAAAAGAAGAGGAAAAAAAGATCAAAGGAAGAACGAAAAAAAAATCTGGAAAATTTCTTGGTCAGTTTCCCGACCAAGAAATCCCGGTCGTCTGACCAAGATTTCTTGGTCGAATTGACCAAGAAATCTCGGCCGGGATTCATAATTTCCCGGTCGGGATTCATATTTTTTCCAGATTTTTTTTTGTAAAAACATCTCATACAAACTTCTTGTTATCTAAAACATGTAAAATCATCTTGTACATACCTTCTTAAAAAACGTTGACACTGTGAAAATTTTGAAGTGAGTCTAACCGTGTTTAATTTCACGTGTTTGACATTTTTGTTTAGAATATTTTGTGGGTCAAATGGTGTGTTGAGGTTTGAAATTAGTTTTTAATAGTTGAAATTAGTTTAATTGAGTTGGTTTGTTGAGAAGTTCAATTTTTAGCATTAATGAAAATGGAAGAAGGATAAAGATGACTTTTCACCTTGTGGGTCCCACAAAAAAGTAGCAAACTTTATATCTATAATCTATAATCTATAATATATTATATATTAAAAAGAGACAATCTTAGAAAAACTTTTTTGGACCATTATGTCCTTTTCTTAATTATCCATGACCAACCAATTTTTAATGATCTTAATTAATTACAATATGAAGTTAGGAAAAGGGAGAGATGTTGAATATGAAAAAGTTATACTAATTTATTTCTAGCCATTTATGATTTTATGTTTAATTGAAATTAATAATGGAATCAAAAGGTGTTGTTGGAAGTGCAAAAGTTTTTTAACTCATTCATCTCCTATGTGTATATATATGGAGTTTACTCACTTCTTTTCACAACAGTTTGGCTATTTTGAGGGAAAACTAGCTACGTATCCATATGATTGCTTGAAGAGCAATGGAAAAGAGGTCATCTGAAACGTGGTTGGAAGATTGATCACTGAATACCACACCAATTATCAATCAAGATCCAACTGAACTTCAAATTGTGAAGGATGCCTATGAAGAGAATAGAGAAACAAACATTTTGAGAGTCAACAACATGCATGACTCGGATAAAGAGATGGAAACTGAAGGAGGCGTTAGTGAAAGAAGGCTATTTGGAAGCGAATAATCTTGTCCACTTGCTTTTCTTTTAATTTTTTTTTTTAGCATTTTTTCTCTGTCTATAAAATATCTCCTTATTTTTTTATTTCTCTCTTTTCATCTATTGGTTCTTTTTATTAATTGTTTTAGATGACCTAGCATATTTGCAAGATATATGTATTAAATCCCTTCTATAAATAAGTTACAATTAATTTTGTTGTTATTTTTTTCTTCTAAAAGTGTGTGCATGGTTATAAGTTTAAAACTAAATCATGGTTGTTTTCATTTTAATTTATCATGATTTATTTATCAATTTTCTTTTCTTCTAACATTAAAAAAAAAAAAATCATACTATTATCTTTATTTTTTAGGAGTTTTTTTATATATAATTTTCATTATGTATATAAATATTTTCTTTAAAATAAACAAAGTTTTTAAAGCTAAAAAACTTGTAGAGTATCATATCTCCCCTTAATTGTCAGCTTATTACAACTCATTAAAATTAATATAATATAATAAATTAAAATAGACTAAAAATAATATATAATAATTATCAAAAAAGTATAATATAATTTTTTTATAGTTTAGCAATGTTTTATTTAGTAAGTTACCTTCGTAATATATTATTATATTTATGAATTAAATACACAAATAAATAAAATACAGATCCGTAAATTGACTAATAACTATTTATTTATAAAAAAAAAACAATTGATGAGTTAATAATACTAAAAATTAGACCAAAAAATCAATTAATTTTTTAATCGTAAAATATAAAATTAACTTTTAATAAATAAAAAAAATAAAATACACCACTAATAAATGTATGGAATTCAAAAAGGTTTAATATAAAAAATTTATCCTTTTATTTTCTAAAAATATTTTATCTTTAATCATAATTAATTATATAATTTTAATTGAATTGATATTTCAAAAGTTTTACCATTTTTTCACTTATTACAACTATTTTTTTTAGTACATCGACGTGTGGGAGTAAGGGGATTTGAACATTTGACCTCTTGGTCGAGGGTACATGTCAATTATCGCTGAGTTATGCTCGCTTTGGCCACTTATTACAACTATAGAAAATGGTTTTCTTCACCATTTTTTCACCAACAAACTTGAGTTACATTCTTTGTCTAACAATTCGTAAACAATTCTTAATTTTCTTTGTTATTATTTCTTAAAAAAAAATCTTTTATAGATATTAGTATAAAATGAGATTTAAAAAAAAAAAAAAACAGTACATGCAATGCAACAATCATTTATTTTAAAGTATGAATAAAAGTACAAAGGTAGAAGAAAACTTTTTTTTGAACAACATTACTCTCAATTTGTTTATATAATACCCATATTATCCTTAAATTCTATCTTTCCACTTTTTTTTTTTCTTTTCTTTTTTTAATGAATTTATGACATCCATGTATAGAATAAATGAGTTAAATTATTTAAGGGTAAATATTGAGTAAAAAAATGAAATTTTAATGATTTATTTGTGTTAGAATTTGAAAAGTTAGAAAGTAAAGAGAGGTTAGGATTTGAAGGGTCAAAATTAGAATATAAGCAGAGTATATTAAAAAATGTCCATTCATTTCTATAAATTAATTAAAAAATCATGAGTTACTTATTATTAATAATAAATGAAATTTCAAAGATTTTTTTTTTAACTCTTTTATCTCCTACAACTATACATATCTAATTTTTCTACTTTTGTTTCACACGAACTTAGTCTTTCTTTCTTTTCAAGGTTGTTTTTCTCCTCTAGGCACCACTATATTATTCTTCAATAATTTATCGCATTTAATTTGACGAATCTCTCTCTTAATCAATTGTGTGATGAATATTAATTTTAAAAAGTTCTATTTGAGTATTTAATTATGAAAAAACTTAATAAATTACTTTTTATTTCTAAAATTAAATAGATTCTCACTCTACTTTCGATTCTTTTTAAAATACTCAAATAATCTTTTAGTTTTAAATAAAAACTCAGACATTCATATTTTACGTTAAAAAAAATATAATAAAAAAAATATATTGTCATCATAAAAAAATATATCTATTCACTTGGATAAAAAAAATGAATACATAACGTGCAAAGCACGTGCTAAAATTAGTAATATAAAGTGGGTTAAAAAAACAAGTTTTTAGAAATTAGGTTAATTTTGAAAACCTAAAACTCATTTAGGTTAATTTTGACAATTTCCCTGTTCTTTTCTTGAGCCCATGCATACCTTCAAGCTCAAATCTTCCGACTGAAAGTCGCCGTAACTTCCGACGGATTCAGCTGACACGAGTTCTACTTCTACCTGAATCTCCATCTTCGACGGCAGCAGCAGCAAGACGCAGCTGCCATGGCGGCGAAGGAAGAGCAGACGAAGTGGCATTTGCATAGCGGACAATACCTTGGAGAAATCTCAGCTCTATGCTTCCTCCATTTACCTCCTCAAATCTCCTCTCTCCCAATTCTCCTCGCAGGTACTTCATACTCTTTCTGATTCTGTCAATGTTGCATTTTTCCAATCTTCATCGAGTTCACTAGCGACTGCTATTTACCTCCAATCTTCTGATGGGAAAAAACACAGGGTCGGGTTCCGAGGTACTGACGTATAACTTGGAATCTGGAAAGATGATCGAATCGTTTCGGGTTTTTGAAGGGATTCGCGTTCATGGGATTTCATCAATCCGTTTGAATTCCAGTGGAGCATCGTCTTGTACTAAGCTTGCTTTCGTACTAGTTATTTTCGGTGAAAAGAGAGTAAAGCTATGTCGTATAAGTGTTGAAATGATTGATGAAGTATGTGTGAATTTGGTTCCGTTATGTTCTTTGCCGAGGTTCAATCATTGGGTCTTGGATGTTTGCTTCTTGAAGGTATCGGTTCTGTTCATAATCCTTTATTTAAGTGGTTTAGCTAGTATTAACTTTAAAATTTTGATCGGGAGTAGAGCCGTGACTCTTCTTCCTCGGCAGGTAGTGATAGCTGCGGTTATATTGCCATTGGATGCAGTGATAACTCTGTTCATGTTTGGGATACTTGTGAATCTAGAATGATTCTTAAAGTTGAATCACCAGGTTAGAGCTCTATGCTAATTTAGAATCCAATTTAATCACCAGGTTATCATAAACAAAAAATTAATCACCAGGTTATCAGCATGACTTGTATTGGGAATGTTCAAATAAATTTATGATTCTTGCGGTTTTTTTCCTTAATTCGGAGATATTGGTGTTAACTTTTTGTCTTTGTTCCTTAAATTATTATCAATATTATTTTTTTGCTTCTGACCCTGCCTGTATTTATGTATACTAGAGAGGTGCCTCTTGTACTCAATGCGGTTGTGGGGCGATGATATTGAAACTCTTCTAGTTGCATCTGGTACTATTTTTAACGAGGTGCCTAATCTTTCTTTGTATTGGTACTCATGAATACTGCTTTTAAAATTTTTCTTCATATATAATTTTAATTCCAGAATCCTTTGCATATTTCATTAAATTTTTTTATAGATATTTTGAATGTTTAGCCCCTCTCACCATCTGTAACTGAGGGGTGACTAAACTGTACAGCACTGCGTTGACTGATTTCCCCCCTATATTGCCTACCGATTAAAATTTGTTAAAAAGGCCTGTATTCCTGTCATGCCTTCATTGCTGGTTCCATTTCAAATTCTAACATTTAAGCATTTTTCACTTTTTGTAGATAATTGTTTGGGAAATAATTCCTTCTTCAAAAGGTACTAGGAAAGATCGTGATGAAAAGAGTAATGACTTTCAATTTCACCATTTGGAATATGAAGCTATTCATTTAAGCAGGCTTGTTGGACATGAGGGTTCGATCTTTCGCATTGCTTGGTCCTCTGATGGATCCAAACTGGTTTCTGTTTCTGATGATCGTAGGTGAATTTGTTTCTTGATTTTCACCCATTCCAATCTTCATGAATTGTATACTAATACTAATTCATATTAAGCGGAGGTTCCTATGGCTAGCTGGGGCATGTGCTTTTATTCCGGGATTTGTGGATGGAGAGAAATAATAGAGTATTTAGAGGCCTTGAAAGGACCTGTCTAATCTGTAGGTCCTTAATAATATATGTAAATAAATTATTCAGAATACTGTTATTTATTGTTAATAAGTCTGTTACGTTAGTTATTTGATTATAACAGTCTTTTAGTTGGAAATTCTTCTTTAGCCCTTACTAGGTTCCATGTTTCTTTCCGGGCTTTGGTGACGAAGTCTTTTTGTAATTATGTACTAGGTGATATCATTTTTTATCGGAGCCCCTTCCTTTAGTGAGGTTCCCTTTTGTGGGCTTGGTTTTTTTTGTTTTTTTTTGTTTTTTGTTTTTTGTTTTTTGTTTTTTGTTTTTTTTTCTAATGCTTGTGTATTCTTTCATTTTTCTCAATGAAAGCTGTTATTTTATAAAAAAAAAAATTCATACTAATTTTTTTTTTGAGGTTTGACTTCAGTGCTCGCATCTGGAAGCTAAATGCAAAAAGGAGTGATGCAGATAATCCTGGGGAGGTTATTGTGCTGTTTGGCCATAATGCTAGAGTTTGGGACTGCGAAATCAATAATTCTGTGAGCGTCATCTCTTGCTAGAATTTTAGACTGCTGTGGCAATAATCTATAGCCTTGTCATGTGCATTTTATGTGTTAGCATGTCAGTTACTGCAATCTCGAAATAATCTTTTATTAATCACTCATAAATCCTCAAAGTTTATCAAGTTGGAATCATAAATAATATTAATATATATTGAATAGAAGATCATTTTAAATCATATGAACTGCGCTTCTCCTTATTTAAAATATTTGATCCACCATCTTACTCCCCACCCATGAGGTTGAAAATGTTTGCAACTGTTCTTTTCTTTAGAAATAAGAAAATACTTTTCATTGATTTAGTGAAAAGTACACCACAATTTAAACCCTAAAACTAATCAACCCACCATACTTTACAAAAATGCTCATCAATTTGTATAAATTACGTTTGGGGAATAGTTATGGAAGGAAGGAGTTAAGGAATCCCAAAGGGAACAATTGAATCTAACTATTTCTGATATCGCATCCCACTGATTCCCACCCTCCACCCATGTCATTGAAGACTGTTTCCTCTCTTTCTTTCAGTATGGTATACCCATGGGGTTGTCTTTACTGTACTCAATCAGATGATCTTTGCCTCTCTTTAATGAATTTGTGACCACATAGCAGCTGATTTATATTATCCTTTCTAGTTGAGTGGAAGGTCCAGTGCAGGCTTTATAGTATTAGGTGTCAACCCCCAAAACATAAGGTCCATAAAAAGTTCACCTTTCTTGGGCTGCCAACTTCCCAAATACTTTGTCAACAGCAAGATCAATATTCTTCAGTTGGATTTGCACCAAGGAGTTTACTTAAAATTGCCTCGAACTCTGTATTTTTCATATTCTTTTGTCATCTGTCTATCTTATTTGCACCTCAGTCAAAAGTTTGGAAAGAAATCTGAACTCTTCCATTTCCCTCTCGTCCATGTTTCTTCTTGCTGTGATGTTCAGATTTGAGTTTCACAGCCCCAAAAGTCACTTACCTAGTTCCAAATTTTAGAGATCATCTTTGATATTATTTGGACTTTATAACCAATTCAAATTGTGCATCATTATTTATATATTCACTCTACTTTGAGTTCTATCTAGCTGTACCAATATATATATATATATATATATATATATATATATGTTTTGATAAGAAACAATTTCATTGATAGTATGAAATTATAAAAGAGGGGAGATCCCCAATCTAAGGGAGTTACAAAAAACCTCTCCAATTGGATATTAAAAAGGAAAAGCTATAATGAAAGAGAGGTGAGCATTCACAGCAACAAATTGTTATTTAGCTATCCCAGAATAAGAAGCCTGGTTGTATTTCCTTGTTTGTTCTTGTATATTCTGACTGTTCTTCTGGGTTATCATTGTAGTTGATAATCACTGCCGGTGAGGATTGTACATGCCGTGCTTGGGGACTAGATGGCAAACAGCTGGAGATGATAAAGGAGCATATGTGAGCGGTGCAGACTTTCTGTTTCGATAAGAGTTTTGTAAAATTTGTTTTAGCGTACTTTATGTGTGCTCATTACTTCAAATTTTTATCAAATGCTTATGAATTCCGGATTTGGGTTTATGTCCAAGGTTATTCAAAGTTGCTCGACTTTTTCTCATCAGGATTATTTAGATCGAGAAATTGATTTATTTAAGTATCAGTGTAGGTTCTGGAGGTCTATGATCATTGAAATATTTACCACTCGCTCCTATTGAATCTTATGCATACATTATATAACTATCTAGGAAGCCTTTCCATGACATACTTTTTTTCTTTAATTTGTTTTTTCAGAGGGAGAGGTGTATGGAGATGCTTGTATGATCCAATGTCCTCTCTTCTTATCACTGCTGGCTTTGATTCTTCTATTAAAGTGCATCGGCTAAACACTTTTTTATCTGGGACCTCCAATAAACCTGCTGAAATTACAAGCAGTAGTATGAAAAGAGAGGTTTTCACTAGTTGTCTTCCAAATTCATTGGATCATAATGGACTTATGGACAGGTAAGATTCATTTGCCAGGAACTCCATTAAGATTTCTTGTAAATATAAAATTATCATTGAATTTTACTTTTTTTTCTTGCTTTTTTTTAGGGGTGGGAGTGGCAACCACAGTTAATATTGATCTTACTTTCATTTTGCAGCAAAAGTGAGTATGTGCGCTGCTTATGCTTCTCATCTGAATTTACACTCTATGTTGCCACCAACCATGGTTATCTGTATCATGCTACATTATCTGATACCATGGATGTAATGTGGACTAAACTTGTTCATGTTAGTGAGGAGGTTCCAATTGTTTGCATGGATTTATTGCCCTCAAGTCCATCTAAAGTTTCCTGTGGAGCTGAGGATTGGATTGCTCTTGGAGATGGTCAAGGAAGAATGACAGTTTTAAAAGTTCTAGGCAATTCAAATCCCCCTAAAATTCACATCTCAATTAATTGGTCAGCTGAAATGGAGAGACAGCTTTTGGGAACCTTTTGGTGCAAGTCACTTGGATTCAGGTTAACACCATTTCTTATTTCCAACTTTGATAATGATGTAATGGACTAGCCTTGGTATTTATATGAGCTGTGGTTGGACGTGGGTTCTTGTTTGATGGATCTTCAAATGTGTCATTTCGTTTTATGCCCCGTAGACATGAAATCCACGTGAGACTGATTGATGGTCTGAAGGCAAATCTACAGAAAAACTAATTAGGAAAATCCGGAGTCGTTTTATCATGAGAGTTGGAGGAGTTAATACATTTATGGAGCCCACAATAGAGGATTGGAATATGAGTTAATAAGTTTGTGAGCCCCACAATTGAGTGTAATATGTCCTTAGGCCAAACAAGGAGTTGGGTGGAGTTATTAACTCCACTCCAATTCACCCAACTCCTCAATCTAAACACCTCCTAAAAGAATATGTAGCAATATTCACCTTTTAGGTCCTTGTATCCTTGATAAAAACAGCGGAGAGGGGTTTGAATATCATTTGCTGGATATAATTTCTTTCTATTTATTTTGCAGGTACATCTTTACTGCTGATCCTAGAGGAGTATTGAAACTCTGGAGGTTATATGATGGTCCAGCTCCTCAGAGTGGCGAAAATTATAATGTATCTCTTGTGGCTGAATATATATCATGCTTTGGCATGAGGATTATGTGTTTGGATGCGTCATTTGAGGAAGAGGTACGTTTTCCCATCTAAAATTTATGTAACTGCAGGGTTACTTCCATTGACGAGACCATGTTTTAGAATTGACCTAATGATCAATGCATTAGACTTTATTCAAACAGCCTCAATTTCCGTCTTTGATTCCATTGGTGCATTGTGTGCAAATCTAATTTGGCGGACTTGAACCATCTTTTAGGGCTCTTCCCTCTTGTCGTTTTTGGTAGACTTTTGGTATTTCCGTGGTTCTTAATTCTAGTTTATGTGCAACAAAAGCGGAAGTTGTTTTGGGTCCTTTTTCCAGAGAAAGGCTGTGTATTTTGGCAAGCTGCTTTTGTTGCTATCTTGTATTATATTTAGTTAGAAAGGAACAGGTGAATGTTTTTGGTTATTGATAGGTTTGCTTGGCTTCGGCACATTTTAATGCCCCCATGTGGGTATACACACAACTTTTTTACAATATTTTTATATATTTTTTAGAGTCATCAACAGACTGGGCCTCTTTTAGTGATTTCTTTTTTCTTTTCTTTTTTGTTGCCCCCATGTTGGCGGGCCTCTTTTTCTGTGGTCTTCTATACACTTTCATTCATATTAATGAAACTGGCCTTTTCATTTTAAAAAATAGAAAACCCAGTGTTTTCTTTCAGTACACGATAGATGATGTTAATTCATTTTTTCCTCAATTTTCAATGTACTTATTTTTGCAGATTGTGGTGTGTGGTGATGTACGTGGTAATCTTATTCTCTTCCCTTTATCGAAGGACCTATTACTTGGTAGACCAATTACAACAGGAATAAAGACAATTCCAACCTGTTACTTCAAAGGAGCTCATGGTATATCAACTGTGACCAGTGTTGTAGTAGCCAGATTGGAATCATGCCAAACAGAAATACACTCAGTACTACCTCTTCTTTTCTCTTAATAAATTGTCTATTTTTGAGGTATCTAGGCATTAAGTTTGTCTTTTATGTATCTGAGAACCTCATTTGGACATCAGTACACCAACGAAAGTTGTTTGTTCTCCATCTAAGGAGCATTTGACATTTACGAGCACTAGTATAATTGCACATGCATTTCACTTCTTACAATTCCTTTAGATGTGAGCTTGTGAAGCTATAAAACCAAGTACGATGAGCGTGTGGCTTGTTCAACTTTCTTTTATTCTCTATTGAAAATAAAATAATTTTGGAATCAAATAATAGTAGATTTTTCTTAGAACGAAGTCTATGATTTTAGAAAGGTGCTAGGTAGGGTGCTAAATTAACTATGTTTTCCTTCTTTCTTACTCTGTTACTGCAATTACTACATGCTAAACTTGAAGACAAGTCGGCTAACCTAGAATGTTTTTGTGACAATGTTCAAAATATTGCTTCTTGGTGGATATCTCTACACAAATATTCTTTTTGTAATTATAGTTTGCTATCGATTATTAAAGATTGGCAAGCCCTTTTGTGTTCGTCCTCAGGCGAGGACGATCTCCACCCTCGGCCCTTAGCCTGTCTCCTTTTGTGATTAATATATATCTTTGATGTCTCTTATCTAAAAAAAAAAAAACCACATGCTAAACTTGATGTGGAGAGATTAACATTAAGGCCCTAGACTACTGGGAAAGATATGGATAATTCTGATTGAAAAGGTTACAAATGATTTTGTTAGAAAATGTGCAGAAAAGAATAGTATTTTGCATATTATACTATTAAAAGAAAAAGATACTCCCAACTGCTTTGTTTAAAATTATATGGTGCATAAAATTTTGTTGATATTCTCTTTCTAACCAATAGGCTTAGTGCACCTTGAATCTAAGCACCCCTTATTTTCATTGACTCATACTAAGGTGTCTTGTGATATATAGCACTGTTCTTTCGCTGTTTCTTTCTTCTTTTCATTATACAGAACAATAAACTTTTCTTATGGTTTCTTTTAAGGGATAACATTAATCCCATAGTTTAAAAGTGTAAATTATTGAATACAA
The DNA here is from genome assembly GCA_017139565.1 of Luffa aegyptiaca. Lineage (NCBI taxonomy): Eukaryota > Viridiplantae > Streptophyta > Magnoliopsida > Cucurbitales > Cucurbitaceae > Luffa > Luffa aegyptiaca. The sequence continues at coordinate 4,729,992 of CM029396.1, forward strand.
TAATATTTTGTCCTATGTAGACAAAATTTAGGCTGTAAATGGGTGTTTAAAGTCATCTTTGTTCTGATGCAATTGGTTTGTGGAGATCTTACCATGACAGTCTGTTGCTATTTGCTCATGTTCAGACTGGTGCAGATGGATGCATATGTCATATGGAATATGTCAAATTCAAAGACCAAAAACTTCTGGAGTTCATAGGGATGAAACAAGTTAAAGAGTTGACTTCAGTTCAGTCTCTTTTCTATGATCAAGATTCTTTTCTTGATTTGACAAGCAATCTATATGCAACTGGCTTTGCTTCCACAGATTTCATTATATGGAACTTAATTACTGAATCAAAGGTTTACTCTCTCTTCTCTCTCTCTTCACACACACACTATTTGCAATTATTATCCTTTTGGATCTCAAACAACATGGATCGGAGCAGGTATTACAAATCCAATGTGGTGGATGGCGGCGTCCTTATTCTCATTATCTTGGTGATGTACCAGAACTAAAGAACTGTTTTGCATATGTCAAGGTTTCTTCACACCTCCCCTCATTCATGTCTTTCATCTCTGTTTGTACTGATATCGAGATATTCCCTTGGAGATTATGACTTTCCTTGTTTTTACTTCAGGATGAAATGATCTATATCCATAGATATTGGGTTTCAGACAGTGAAAGAAAAATATTTCCTCAAAATTTGCACGTACAATTCCATGGCAGAGAGCTGCATTCTTTATGTTTTATACCTGAAGACTTCGAACCTGAATCTGACAACAAGCATGACATCTTCTCCAGATCTAGCTGGATTGTAACTGGTTGTGAAGATGGAACTGTGAGGTTGACTAGGTATGTTATTATTATTTAAGCATCTGACTCAAAATTTAAAAATGTACCAGTAAATGTTTGATGAATATAGCTCCTAACTGCTAAGGCACTGGGCATGTTTACCGCATATATTTGTAGATCCCAAGCTATTGAAGAAAAGAAAAATTACTCTTCAGTTTTCCTTGTTCCAGAAAATAGTGTTAGACCAGGTAAGGAGCCTGCAATTGATGCAATTGTATGATGATATAGGTTTACGCCTGGCATCAATAATTGGTCTGCTTCAAATTTGCTTGGAGAGCATGTTGGCGGATCAGCTGTGAGATTCATATGCTACATATCAAAAGTGCACTTGATTTCATCAGATGGGACCATTATGCCTGATGTAAAAGATATACAAGAATATGCCTCAAACTATAAAGAAAATCCTATTTTACTAATTTCAGCTGGTGCGAAGCGGGTATTAACTTCTTGGCTACAGAAGCATAGGAAGCTGGAGAAAATGGAAAGAACAAATGCTTGTTTACAACATGGCAAAGTTAGATATGAGCCCTCCGAATTGTCCTCTTCAGTTTCCTTTAAGTGGCTTTCTACTGATATGCCAACCAAGAATTCCAGTTCCCATAGAAATTCATACAGTAAAAGGAAAGATGAAGCCAATACTGCTTCTAGCATAAATCCAGATGCTGAATCCAAATTACTTCAAGAAAAAGAGGAGTTGAGGCTTAGATCTTTTCCCATAGAAAAGTATGAAGATGACTGGAGATACTTAGCAGTTACTGGCTTTCTTGTTAGACAGTTCAATTCAAGGTGTGTCTTTTCCCATGTTTTTTCTTCTTCATTGTTATTATTTCCTTAAAATTTAGTTTTTATTAAGATTCTATTCTTTTTCTGGCTTTCCAGGTTAACTGTCTGTTTCATCGTTGTTGCATGTTCAGATGCCACGCTTTCACTTAGAGCTCTAATTTTACCTCATCGATTATGGTAAATACGAGAAAAAGGGTTAACTAACATTGCAACTTACTATTTGGCTGTTCGCTTATATTTCAGTCATTTTCCTAATTAGTTTTTCTGCAGGTTTGACGTTGCTTTACTGGTTCCTGTGGGATCACCAGTTTTGACGTTACAGCACATAGTTTTTCCGAAATTCCACCCTAATGGAGGTGTGTGTCAGTTTCACTTTCCTATTATATGTTGTAGTCGGAAAAAGTCATGGCGTCATGCTAACATTTATTTTGTATTTCTTGACGTTCAAGTCTTGTTTTATATAATCTTGCAGATTCTATTCCTGAAGTATGAATAATATATTTTTTTATTTGACTTAAAGCGTAACTGATGTATCATTTGGATTTCAGCAGCACCTTCCCTTAAGCAGCCTAAAACCAGAACCCCTTAGTTTCCTTTTGCTTCTCAACCAACATGTTAGTTTTAGCTAAAAATTGAGCCAAATGCCCTGCTTGCACCATTATTTGGTAGGCTGATCATAGTATGGTCGTATAGCTAATGTTTGGAACTCTAGACTACATTTCTTTAATACCAAAAGCATATCAAGCACCACCTTGTCCATATTTATTACACAAGTTGTCTGACAGGTGGATCATACTGCTGTCTACAGAGAATTGAGAATTGTTCAGTTGCATGGGGAGTATCGTGGCCCTAAAAAAGGGAAAAGAAAAATTATAAATTGGTGTATTGCATAGTTTTTTTGTTGAGTATTTCATTAGCTTGAGTTTCTTTTTCCATTTTCTAATAACTTATTTCAGCTGGAGAAACTTTGCTTGGGAATGTTTACATCGTCATTAGTGGAGCCACTGATGGAAGTATTGCATTTTGGGATCTGACTGGAAATATTGAAGCATTCATGAAACGTCTCTCTTCTCTTCATCAGGAAATGTTCATTGATTTTCAGAAACGGCCAAGGACAGGAAGAGGAAGCCAGGGTGGCAGATGGCGGAGATCTTTAAGTACTGTGACCAAAGGTCGACCAAGCAAAGATTTGGTTACTAAGAAGGATGGAAACGATATCAACTCAAGTATACAAAATCAAGTTCCTTGCGAAAGCTCATCCAAAGTGGACATATCTGAAGCCAATACAACTTGCTCTGAACCTGTTTGTTCTACTTCTTCTGAACTAATTCTAAGCACCGGTGATTCTTCCTCTGAGATGAGTGAAATACGGCCTATTCATGTTCTGACCAATGTCCATCAATCTGGCGTGAATTGTCTCCATGTAGCAGCTGCGAACAGTTCTGAATGTGTTAATAATTGTTTCTTGTACAATGTGATCAGTGGTGGTGATGATCAAGCACTTCAATGTCTTACGTTTGATTTTTCATTGCTCTCTGAAAGCCCTATTTCTGAGATAATGGAATCTGAATCTGAAAGTATGAAGAGGTTTATATTTCATAGTGAAGACTGTAATCGTAAATATATGGTTAGGTTCCTCAGGTCTCACAAAATTGCATCAGCTCACAGTTCTGCCATAAAAGGTAAAAGAAGTCTTATCATTTTACATCTTTAGATTTAGATTCAGTTTTAAATGTCGATCTAGGGTCCCAAACCTCTAGGTTTCAAATGAAAATGTGTGAAGCGCTTTCCTGTTTTTATATTTGCTAAATCCCATCCAATGTGGCTATTCATACTTTGTTTCATCATCCTATGTACACACCCCACTTGTTCATTGAAGATTAGTAGTTCAATTATAAATTGGAGTCTGCCTTCCATGTTACAAGGTGCCTCGAACTAAGCATACTGAACATATGTTTGGTGCTATGCACTTCATTCTGAAAGCTGGTGTTCTTTTGATTTAAACGTTCACAAGTTTCCAAAGTTTATTTGCACAAACAGCATTTTTTAAAAAAACTTTATAACACGACCTTTTTGCAGCATTCTTGAGAATCTAGTGAAGATCTGATGTTTCTTTGACCTGTGTAGGTGTCTGGACAGATGGAATTTGGGTATTTTCTACTGGTCTTGATCAAAGGATCAGGTGTTGGAAACTTGAGGCACAGGGGAAACTGGTTGAGTATACTTACTTGATCATCACTGTGCCGGAGCCAGAGGCCATTGATGCTAGAGCCTGTGACAGGTTAGTGGAATATTTAATTTAATATTCCCAATGAAACTCATCAATACATAGTCTGACCACCCTTGTTTCACGTCTTTCTTTTTCTCCAGGAACCATTATCAAATTGCTGTAGCTGGAAGAGGCATGCAAATTATTGAGTTTTCTACATCTTGTGGTGTTGGCAGAAGATGAAATTAGGAAAATATCTCGACATGTGATAGCTTGCAATTACAGGGGGAACATATTATCTCTCTGGACAATAATACATACCCCTTAACTAGGTACCCCCCACTATCAAAGAGACTCCTAGCCCACATGATCCAACTAAATCTGTACCCCTTGTCCCTGCCCTATGCTCTTTCTTACAAGTTTCAGCCAATAGCTGACATCCACTTGTAATAAACTCAACCAATTATTTAATTACACAGCTTAGCTTCCAGCCCATTCTCTTTCCCTTAAGGGTTATTATTCAGTGGGCCCTTAAACTCATATCTGCCTTTCTTCCCTTGATTGTTCTATGGCCTTAAATGAATCTAATTGGGGCCTATCAACATACCTTTTCATCTCTCAAGACCGAGGATTCTGCATATGGCCTCTTTTCAAAACGGTAACAGTAGTCTGACCTTCTGGAGAAAACTAGAAAGCTCTTCTCATTGTGTTTTAGTATCTGTAAGTTATTTGTAGCTGTATGCGTTAGAGAGAATTATGACTCCAAATAGTCACATAGCTTAAAGAATTTTGACCAGTAGTTTTTATCCCTTTTGTTATATTTGCCTAGTTCATGGAGAATGATAAGATGCGCGCTCTCAACTTTGAGCTGCATTTGGTCTTTCACTTCAATTTACTGCTGTTCTGTTTCAATGATTTATGGCTTTTTCTGTTCTTTTAAAGGATCAATGAAGCAGCAACTTGATCGAGATAGTTTCAGTGATTATAACAGTGATTGTTGATCTTCAATATTTTGATAGTACAGTTTACAAGCTATGCTCCCAATGTAGTGAAATTGAAAGCTTGTTTAAACATGACTTGGTAATTTCACTTCCCAGGTACAAAGTTGGTAGCATAAGCCCATGCATTGTTGTTGACAGGATCAGCAAGATGATCTGCGAGGTTCTCCAATGGACCTTTTCCTGTTACAATGGCCTGCACGAAAAACCCAAACATGGAAAACATTGCAAGACGGCCGTTCTTAAGTTCTTTTACCTTAAGCTCTGCAAACGCCTCTGGATCATCGGCCAGCCCGAGGGGATCAAAGCTACCACCTGGGTAGATGGGATCAGTAATTTCTCCAAGTGGTCCTCCAGCAATACGGTAACCTTCAACTGCACCCATCAGGACTACTTGACATGCCCAAATGGCCAAAATGCTCTGTGCATGAACAAGACTTGGGTTTCCAAGATAGTCAAGGCCACCCTCACTGAAGATTTGTGAACCAGCCTTGAACCAAACTGCTTCACCAAACTTGACTCCATTTCTGGAAAGAAGCTCTGGGAACACACATCCTAGAGCCCCAAGCATGGCCCATCTACTGTGAATCACTTCGAGCTCTCGGTTCTTAGCAAAGGTCTCGGGGTCAGCTGATAGACCAGCAGTGTCCCAACCATAATCACCAGGGAATTCTCCTTTGAGGTAAGATGGTGGCTCACCAGAGAATGGTCCGAGGTACTTGACACGGTCAGGACCATACCATGGGCTGCCCGAGGAAGATGCTGGCTTTCCAGATTTCCTCATCAAGACTCTCCCGTTGCTGCGAACCGAGGAAGACAGCTCGGTTGGTGCATTCAAAGGAACAGCTTTTCCTGTGAAGGTAGATGAAAGAGCCATGGCTGCCATGTCTACCAAACTTTAACCCCAAGGAAGTTTAGTCCTCAAAGTGCTTTTGAATTGAGTTACTGATGAATTGCAAGGAGTATGATATCTTCTTATATAGTGTCTGGTGAGACCCACAAAGTCTATCCTTGTGGATTTTCATCCTCTTCTAATTGGTTGACGAGGAGATATGTAGAACTCAACAATCTCCATTATCTCACTCCACCAATCAAGGAACCATTATGGATTTTGTTTAATTGATCAGAATACTAATCTTGTGAATGATAAGTAGCCTTTAGTGGGCCTCAAGCTGACACCAAGAATATTTTCACAGGCTGTATTAATTGACAAGTGAGTGGCACTTGAGACAAATAAGGCATAATAGAAGTATAGAAATAATATGATGTTGGAAGAATGCCATGCCCTTTGGAGCAATTTGGGTGGTTATGAGAATGAGTTTTATTCATATTGAGGTATTTTAACTATTATATCACTGGGACGAGCTCGTTAGAGTGAGATTAGAGGAACATTTAAAGTGGTTAAAGTGGAAGTGTGTTTCAGCCAACCTGAGCATAGTTCGATTGGTTAAGGTATATACTTTCAATTAAGAAGTGAGAGGTTCAATTTCTATCACTCCCATACATTGAATTCAAAAGTGAAGTACGTTTTGGAAAAAAGATTAATTAAGTGTTTCGTTCAAAAACATTTTATTTTAAGTATTTTAGAATGTTTAAAAACACTTCTGTTTATTTAAATAAACACTATATAAAAAAAGATTATGAAATGTTTGCTTTTAGAAACACCGAAACCTTTTCTAACCGAAGTCGTACAAATACTTTGGCTTCTAGACTAAGTTTTCATCACTTAGATTGAGAAGCCTTCGGCTGTATACATTTACAAATTCGAATCAAATCAAGGACTTAAGAAAACAATTGTATCTTTTTTCAAAAAAAAAAGAAAACAATTGTATCTATGGAGGGACCCTTAAAAAACAAAAAGGCTTAGGATACATGACTCACGGAGAACTTAAAATAAAACAGCTTAGCATGACAAAGATGGGTTAAATTACAAGTTTTGTTCCTTGAACTTTCAAGTTTATATAACTTTAAAAAGTTTTTAAAAGATATTTGAACTTTAAATTTTGTGTCTAATAGATACTTGAACTATCAATTTTGTGTTTAATAAGTCATTGACATTTTTAAATTTTAAAAAGTTAACTGATCTATTCAATATCAAATTGATCTTTATGTCAAATAATATCCTAAATTTTCAACTTTGTACTTAGTAAATCCATGAATTTTAAAAAACTAGGAGAAGTCAAGGATTTATACAAAATTGAAAATTTAGAGATCTATTAGACATAAAGTTAAAAGTCTAAGGACCTATTAGACATCTTTTAAAGTTCAGGAGTCAAATAAGTACAAATTTCAAAGTTCAAGAACCTATTAAACACTTTTTAAAGTTTATGGGCCAAATAGATACAAACTTGAAAGTTTAGTGACCCATTAGACACATTTTAAAGTTCGAGGCCAAATAGACACAAACTTAAAAATTTAGGGACTAAATTGTAATTTAACTGCAAAGATATTTTATGTATTTTATAAAATGGTACTGCTATTTCAACATAGTATTGATGTCTGTCATGAACCTAACTTAATTAGTCAAGATAATATTTAATATTTACCTCATCAAATGTTGGAGGTTAGAATCTCTCTACTTCTAATTGAACTCAATAGAAAGAAAAAAAAAAATTGTAATTGAATTTTGATTCTGGGGTATATATATATATATATTTTTTTTGAAAAAGAATCTGGGGTATATTTAATCACTAAACTTTAAAAAATCTCAATTAGGTCTGACTTTTTTTACATCGACATATAAATTTTGACATTAATATCATTACTAATAAATTTTTGACATTAATATCTTTACTTTATTTATATATATATATATATATATATATATATATATATATATAAATATTTTAAAGTACTTTATATTAGTTCAACAGTATGATGGTGAGGGTGAAAATTTAAATATCCACCATTTGGGATAGGCTACATATAAAATCATCATTCGCAGGTTCATATTAGAGACATTTTAGAACCCACATTAAAAGTAAGAACACATTTTTTTAATCCAAATATGCTACATCATGCTAAATAATCACGGTTTATACTTTATAGTAGAGACAATATAGAATCAATATTAAAAGTTAAAAGGTACTTATTCTTTGGAAACCCTTCCATAATCTGTATAGAAAGAAACAACACTTTTAATTTTTTTAAAAGGGATGACTATTAATTAGTTTCAACTAAGATCTTTACTTACACAAAATAAAGGTGATACAGCCAAAGAGACACCTATAACCCTGCCAAAGGCCTACCAATATGAATATGAATTATTGTCACAATCAACACAGTCATTTACTTTCAGTATCAATCAAGAATTTGAACTTGGACAGAGTCCCCTCTATCATATTATAAAAGAACTGGTACAAAAAGGATACATCATGAAGGTTTATAGGCAACAAGAAAATAAGGGAAAAAAAAGGATCTCACATGTAATAATAGAACAACATTAGCAGCTACTACCTTAGCTTATAAGGGCAGCACACACATTATTCATCCAGTAGTAACAAAGCTCCGTTTTCCAATTTCCATGGCGGCTCTGATTAGACCAACCCATCTCAAGATTGAGGCTTCTCCCATTTGAGGGGCTTCACAACTTCCCAGGTGAAGTCCGGGTCATCCCTTCCAAAGTGTCCATATGCGGCCGTCTTCAAGAACCTGCCATTGCCACCCCTCTTCAAATCCAGGTTGATGGTGATCATTCCGGGTCTGAAGTCGAAGTTCTCCTTCACGATCTCCAGAATCTCTTTGTCCGGGATCTTTCCGGTTCCATATGTGTCGACGAAGACTGACAATGGCTCAGGCACACCAATGGCGTAAGAGACCTGCACAATTGCCCTTCGAGCGAGTCCGCTGGCTACAATGCTCTTGGCGGCCTGCCTGACAATGTAAGCACCACTTCTGTCCACTTTGGTTGGGTCCTTTCCGGAGAAAGCACCTCCACCGTGAGCTCCCCATCCACCGTAAGTGTCGATGATGATCTTACGACCAGTGAGACCTGCATCTCCGTGCGGACCACCGATGACAAAGCGGCCAGAGGGATTGAGGTGGAAGATGGTCTTCTCATCAAGGTACTTCTCAGGGACAACAGGCTTGATCACATGCTCCTTAAGGTCAGCTGCAATCTCATCATTCGTGACGGTTTCATCGTGCTGGGTGGAGATGAGAACTGTGTGGACTCGAACAGGGACCATGGCACCATTATCATTGTAATACTCCACAGTAACTTGGGTCTTGCCGTCAGGTCTCAACCATGAGCAGGTGCCATTCTTCCTCACCTCAGTGAGGCGAGCGCCGAGCTTCGTTGCAAGGACATGACTCAGGGGCATGAGTTCTGGGGTCTCATCTGTGGCATAGCCAAACATGTGACCCTGGTCACCAGCACCAATGTCCTCAGGTCGCTTAGTGAAATGACCATGGACACCTTGGGCAATATCAGGACTCTGCTGCTCGATGTTGACCAGGACCTTGCAGTTGTCGGCATCGAGACCAACATCATCTGAGATGAATCCGATGGACCGGCAAGTGTCTCGGACGATCTTCTCGTAGTCCACGTTGGCTTTGGTTGTAATCTCTCCAAAAACCATAACCATGTTGGTCTTGGTGCAGGTCTCACAAGCAACCTTGCTGTCAGGATCTTGGGCAAGGCAAGCATCAAGAACTGCATCTGAGATCTGGTCACAGAGCTTGTCTGGGTGACCCTCGTTCACAGACTCGGAGGTGAATAGAAAGGTCTCCATTCTCTCAAGCTACAAGGAAAGTGCATAAATCTCCTTCAGCATTCAAATATAGAAAGTTTATGAGCTCAGCAACAGAGCATAAGCATAGGCATTTGAGCATATCTCAGAAATGATTCTAGAAATTTTCAGTTGCGAAGGGAACATTTCACCTCGAATACGAATCAGCATCCTATACTTCGAAAAACGTTTATACTAAAAAAAAACACAAAAACTAAGCGATAATCAGTTGAAATCCATAAGCAAAGATAAAAATCATCAGCCCCAGAGATCACCAAAACTTGAAACCAATATAAAAAAGGATTACAACTGTTAGCTAAAGCCACCGAGTGAGCAATGATAAAAGAATTAACAAATTCGAACAGAAACAAGAAGCTTATCCAACAGATCAACACCACACTGACAAGAACCAAATCTTCCAAACATTAAAAATAACAAAAAGTACTCCAAAACCACTCGAGAAGCCGTCAGATCCTAGAGGAATTCCGCCGAAAATAAACAAAACACAGCAAAACCCAAAACCAACAAAAATCCAGATCCAGAGGAAGCCATTAGAGGCAAGAAAGAGAGAGAAATGAACCTGGAAGAGGAAAATTGGCCACAGATCTGAAGGAATTTGCGAAATGGGTTAAGAGAGAAGAAGAACTTTCAGAGCAGAGAGACCCGAAGAAGAGGAATCGGCGCTCGATGACACGGAGATACTTGGCGCTTGCTGCTCATATTTATAGAGAAATTTAGCGCTGACGACCGGTTACCGATACAGCCGGTGGAGATTTAGGAAAATGACCTATTTATTGTTAGCCACGTCATCATCGCTTTAAAATGATCTGAAAGTATTAAGACATTGATTCTGGTGGTCGATTCTATTTCTTTGGAGATTGGTGTAAGAATCTTCCACTCCACACTGTGTTTCATTAGTTGCTTTAATCAATATTGCCTCATTCTTTTTTCAATTAATTAAATTTCATTATCTAAAATTTAAGAGCAAAAATAAAAATATTTTCGTCTTTTAAATGTTTATTATATGATCATGTCTACCACATGCTTCCATTATTCTTCTTTCAACTATCTTTATTGCTATTGTGTTTAGTCGATGATGTAGTCAATCCAAGTATAGTTTAGTGGACAAGCCACTAATTACATCTCAAAAGTTGATGGATTGATCCTCCAAAAGTTCGTTTTCAGATCAGCGTCGTTGCATATCTGGAACGAGTTAGGTGGAAATCAAAGAAACCATTTTTTTCAAAGTTAAATGTCAATTTTAAAAACTCAAGGTCCAAAATGCAACAAAATCCAAACTTCATGGACCAAAAATGTTTCTTTTTTCCTTTCTTTTGGAGCATAACAAAGGTGGATTGTTGGAGTCAAATTTTTTTATTCACTCTTGATTGTCTAAAAATCTTCTTAGTGTAGTATTTTGATTGAGAGAATTTTTTATGTAATTGAGAAAGACCGAATTTGGTGGTGTGTTTCTCTTTGATTACAAATGATAAATAATTTAACGATTTTTAATTGAGTTGATCAAATATACTTTAATATTTTAGCACAAAATTAGGTTTAAATACTCACACAATTCAATCATTTTTCCCCCTAAAACAATCTCTTATTAATTTCGTATTATTTTTAATACGTCACAAGTGACAACGAGAAATTTCACAAACAACATTCTTTATCATTAACTAGTTGAAAAGAACAAAAAGAACAAAACATTTATAATTGAAAATTTTCGTTTGAGAGTATTACAACATTATTTTTGACCTAGCTATAGCTCAGCTATAAAATATTAGTAATTTATTTTACGATTCAAAGATCTAAATCTCGACTTCCATATTTGAACCCTAATAAAAGAAAATTGTCTTTTTTATAGGAAATAATTTTTTTTTTTAAAAAGGAATTAAATTATTAGATTGGATAAAACAATGGGTGATTAGAATTGGTTGGGGTTGGTGAGAGAAGAAGGTAAAAGGACCAAAGAGGTTGCTTGATTTTCCCATCCCATTTTATACCGGCAGATGTCGGTCATCACCAACCCCAGCCGGTATCTCATATCTGTTTCATTCATCCACCGGAAGTCTTGGAAGCTCAGATTTGGACCATTTGGTCGGAGATAATTCTTTTTTTATTTTATTTACTTTTTTGAACTATATAATGGAATTCCTTTGAAACTTTTTTTTTTTAATTCTTTAAATTTGTTTTGAGAATTTGAACTTTATATATTTAAATATTATATGTTAATTTCTCATCTTTTTATGATGGAAAAAACCCTTAAATTTTTGTATTGCATTTAATAAAGTTGGTAAATTATCTATTTCTAGATTTAATACAATATAGGGCTATTTAGTTAAAACATGATTGTGAGAAGATATTAGTCATTATTATTATAAGGTGTAGACTGTGGCGGATCCAGAATTTCTTACCAAGGGACTATATAGAAATAAAAGAAAATATAAATTTTAACCCTAAAATTGGTAAAGTGCTTTAGTTTTTACCTTAAATTTTCGATGCTATCCAATTGCACCTTGCACATTGTTCTTGGATTAGTGTTGAAATTTTCACTTTAACTTTAAAAAGTATTGCAGTTTTACCTTATTGTAAATTTTCGTTCAAAGAATTTTCAAATAAATATAAAAGAAAAGGGAAAAATACACTTTTGGTCCCTGAGGTTTGGGTTAAGTGACAATTTGGTCCCTGAGTTTTCAAACTCAACAAAAATACCCCTGAGGTTTGAGATAAGTAGCACTTTGGTCCCTGCCGTCTATTTTTCTGTTACATACTAACGGTTGGGCACTATTATTTTAATAAAAAAAATTATTTTTTTATATTTTTTTAAATAAAAACATATTAAAATAATAAAATATTATTATTTTATTTAAATTCTTTCTCTCTCTCTTCCTTTCTTCTCCCCCATCTTCTTTCTCCCTTCTTATCTCCTTCTTCTTCAGCTCCGATGGCCGGCCGCCGCCGGCTGCCGAAAATTTTTTTTTTGAGCCTCCCCCTTCTTTTTATTAAAAAAAAAAAATTGAAGGAAAGAGAGAAAGAAAGGAGAGAAGAAAAGGGGAGAAAGAAAGAAAAAAAAAAATTTCCGACGGCCGCCGCCGCTCGCCGGCAGCCGGTGGCGGCCGGCCACCGGAGCTGAAGAAGAAGGAGATAAGAAGGGAGAAAGAAGATGGGGGAGAAGAAAGAGAGAAAGAATTTAAATAAAATAATAATATTTTATTATTTTAATATGTTTTTATTTAAAAAAATATAAAAAATAATTTTTTTTTATTAAAATAATAGTGCCACGTCAGCAACCGTTAGTATTTAACAGAAAAATAGACGGCAGGGACCAAAGTGCTACTTATCTCAAACCTCAGAGGTATTTTTGTTGAGTTTGAAAACTCAGGGACCAAACTGTCACTAAACCCAAACCTCAAGGACTAAAAGTGTATTTTTCCCAAAAGAAAAAGAAGGAGGGGGGGGGGACTCGAGCTCCCCGAACCCTTAATAGATCTGCTATTGGATGTAGATGTGAATATTTCCATTTCATATGTAATGTAATATTGTTAGAAAAAGAAAAATATTATCTACACATAATATTTCAATGTAAAAAAATTATCGACTAAAATAATATATGATGTTGATGGTCAGATTTGGACAGAGAGAACTCACCTGACCTTCACGTGCCACCAACGGTAAATTTGTTTGATAGGGGGGAAGACGTGGCCTGCAAGACAGAAAAACCTGCACACTGGTGTGGTGCTTGCCACACTGCCTCCGATGCTTAAGTCAGAAAGCGGAAGGAGGAGAGCAGGAGGAGAGAGTAGAGGATAGAGTTCGGGATCCCTTCTTCAGTGACGAAGAGAGGTTTAAATACCTGTTCATGCTTCTAGGGTTTTTAGGGATTCGGAGGCGTTTCGGGACAAACCAGGCGTAACCAGGGTGGCCAGAGGCAGTAGGGACCAAACGAAGGCGAACGAGCTCGACCCGCGCAAGTGGGCCGAATGGTCGGCTGGGCCGAGGCTGACCATGGCCCGACCCTTTGGTCTGGTCTTCCTCTGGGTTGGTTTCTTGGTCCTATCTCTGTCCGGTTGTCCTTGTCAGCTCCTTGTGCATCAGAGTGGTCCAAAATTACCTATAACATATGAATAACTAAGTTACCTTACTAAGGAAGAGAGACGTGGTAATGAGAAAGACTAAATGAGGGAGAGAGGTCAAAGAAATGAAAAAATCGAATTAGAGGTAAAGATTAAGCAAATAAATGAGATTGATAAAGATCAAGATATTAAAATAGAAAAATAGGTAGAGAGGTATTAGGTTTATGAAAAGAGACAATTGATTTGAGAAAAGAGTAAAATAAAATTATAAAGAATGAAAATTCTTTATTTATATATTATGTTTTCAATGCCTAAAATAAACTAACAGACAAGTATTTTTAGTTTCACATAATAAAAAAATTAAAATCCTTTTTTAAATTGAGTGACATAATTAAAAAAAAAAAAAAAATCAAGAAGATTAAAAAGACTAATCTATAAACAATATTCAATAAATGGGAAACTAATATCCAGGGTTCAAATTATGGGTCAAAAGTCAAAGTCATTAAAGTTCAAAATTACAAAACTATCCTCCACGAATCTCAAAATTTGCAAGATTGCGATGGTATTTTGGACTTTTCGACTGTTCCGCCGACAAATGAACAATTTGTCCAAATAGAACAACATTTGCATACGAATAGTTATTTTTAAAAGTTTGTCCAAAAAAATAAAATATATTAAATAAAAAAAAGGATGTGAGCTCATTTATTATTTTGCATTATGTTCTTTTGGTAAAGGCTAAATTATAAAAAATACCCCTAAACGATGGGGTTTGTTTAAAAAATGCCTCTGAACTTTGAAAAGTTTCAAAAATACCCCTGAACTTTGAAAAATGTTTAAAAAATACTCTTACCGTTAATTTTTGGATGGAAACCGTTAGAATTTACAGTGAGAGGAGGAAAAAATAAGAAGCATTTTTCAATAAGTGTATTTTTTTTTTTAAGTTCAAGGGTATTTTTGAAACTGAAACTTTAACGGTTTCCATCCAAAAATTAATGAAAAGGGTATTTTTAAAACATTTTTCAAAGTTCAGGGGTATTTTTGAAACTTTTCAAAGTTCAAGGACATTTTTGAAACAAACCAGCATTTTTTATAATTTAGCCTTTGGTAAATTTTAAAATTAATGGCCTAAATTATAATTTTAAACTCAATTCCCATCCATATTACTTTTTGAAGTCCCATCATCAAATCTTATACTTCTACTTTTATTACCATTTAGTTTACTAGATGTTTGGATAAAAAAAGTAACAAAAATTTAACGTGCCACGTTATTTGTAAATATGTCAAATGAAAACTTTATAATGTAACATTTTATTTTAACGAAACATGAGTCTAGAAATTCATACTGATTGAGAAATATAAATTTGTGTCCAAGTTGCAAGATTTATTATTTTGATTGAAAATTTATAAGGTAGCTAGAAAGAAAACCAGACAAATCCAATATTCAATTACAAATATTGTTGTTAGAACAACAAATAACTTATTACAGGTGAGATTTTTGTTAATTCTCATTAATCGTAAAGACAAAACTAAAGCTAAGATTAAAACCTGATACTAAAACTATAATTTAACCCAAATTAATCACCATATTTTGGGTAATAAAATAGGAAAATTGCAGTGGGTGGCAAATTGGACCAAATTAGTAGCAAATATAGCACCATGTAAAAAAAATTGCAAATATAGCAAAATCTATCCGAGTCTATCTGATAGACTTCGATTATCAGAGTTTATCAGCGATAGACTCTGATTAATCATAATCTATCAGTCTACTGATAGACTCTGATTATTCAGAGTCTATCAGTGTCTATCGCTGATAAACTTTGGTTAATCAAAATCTATCAGTGACTATCACTGATAGGCTCTGATTAATCAAAGTCTATCAGTGATAGTCACTGATAGATTTTGATTAATCGAAGTCTATCAGCGATAGACACTGATATACTTTGAATAATCAGAGACTATCAGTGATAGACACGGATAGAATCCGACAACAGTTTTTTGGTCTTGTACAATTAATTTTGCTATATTTGCAATTAGTTTGCAACAGTGTTATATTTGCTATTAATTTGGTCCAATTTGCCATCTATGCAACTGCCCCAATAAAATAAGTACAAATAAGTTAGCCCATATACAATGAATTTGGATGGAATTTGAACCAAATTTGAGTAACTCCAATTATTTTTGTGACAATAAGAAAAATGAAAAGTGATTTTAAGATGCAGGTCAAATATGATGAATTGCTTTTATTTTTTTTTTTATTTTTTTTTTTATTTTTTTATTTTTAATTTCTTTGGCAATGAGATAAAAAGTCTACTTATCTCCCAAAAAGTCTTTGTATTGTATGTAAACATTTCTTGAAAGATGCAAGAAAATTAAGATAAAGAAACTTATTCAAGAAAATGTGGATTAAAATATGGGTGGAAAAATTCTATTTTGATCCCTTTTTTTTTTTAATAAAAAAAAAATCTTGAATTATTTTTGGATTTCACCTACTTTAATTAATCATTAGAAATTTATTTAATATTTTTTTAGTCTCTATATTTTGACTTTTAAGTATATCCATTTCAATATAGCTCAACAAATAAATTTTCATTTTAACATATTAATACATATTTGTTAGAATAATAACAGGAATGGTCAAATTTAATTTAATTTATTTTCTATGTTCAAGGATTTTTTTTTTTTTTTTTTAGTTCAAAGATGAAAATGCAATTTAAACCTTAAATTTATGTACTTATTGGCCTACGTTAGATCTTTTTAATATTGAAATATTTTTGTTCTATAAATCTCCAAACTCACTTTGATCATTAAATCAAAAAAGAGTTTCTCAAAGCTTTATTCATTCTTTGCTAACTATTTCATTTTTCTTATTTTCTATGTTTGAAAAACAATCTATTTGAACTAATTAAAAAACAATGTTGTTGTAGAAAAACATTTTTTTTATATATATAAAAAGGCATTTAAAAGAAAAAAAAAAAAGTCATAAAAGGAATGTAAGAGAACTTG
Organism: Luffa aegyptiaca; assembly: GCA_017139565.1. NCBI lineage: Eukaryota > Viridiplantae > Streptophyta > Magnoliopsida > Cucurbitales > Cucurbitaceae > Luffa > Luffa aegyptiaca. The sequence continues at coordinate 4,746,625 of CM029396.1, forward strand.
GTTTGAATTTTACCTCTTTTTAGTCAATTCCAATCTGAATTATTCCAAAAGAAATTTCTTCTGCAATTTTATTCCCATGAGGTATGATCTTGGATTTTCTCAGAGTTGAATTCAAAGGGTTGATTTATTGGTCACCATAAATTGACGGAAAATTGTAATGGATGGTTAAATTCGGATGGTTAATTGCAGATAGTTTTATAAAAAATTGTAAATATAGTAATTTTTTTTAAAATTCTCATTTTGCCCTTGTTTTGATTTTTATCACTGATAGAAATCTATCGATGATAGAATCACAATGATAGAAATCCAGTGATAGATTTCTATCACTGATAGAAATTTATCGTTAATAGAAATCAATAGTGTATTTGATAGAAACCAATAGTGTATTTGATTACGTGATAATTTTGTACACATCTTTTGTTTTGTTTTGTTTTTTTGTTTTTTTTTGAGGTCCCCCTTCTTTAAATGTAACACCCGAGTTAGGAGGGGTACATGAATGAACCGAGGCCACATCCGAATGAGAGGGATTTTGAGGACATGAAAGTATAGTCAAGATAAGCTTTAAAGAATTGATAGATACTACCTATACCAACAAGGTGCACCTTCCTTTTCGGTGACCCAATCATAGGAATCTTGAAGTTAAGCGTGCTTAGCTTGGAGAAGTTCTATGTTGGGTGACCTCCTGGGAATTTTCCTAAGAAGTCAAGATAAGCTTAAAACTTTCTATCAGTGATAGAAATTTTATATCTCTGATAGTTCTATTAGTGATAGAAAACTATCTTTCTATCACTGATAGAAATCTTCTATCGGACAGAATTCTATCAATGATAGACTTGATAGAAACGAGAATAAGGAAAAAAAAACGAGTTGGATGGGCTAGGTAATCATATCAGATGGGTTCTTTTAGTAATTTAGATGGATTGGATGTTAAATTTTGCTATTTTAGCAAATACTTTAATATATTGCTAATTTTGCTATTATTTTAGTTGGGCTTGCTATTGGTGCAAGCAAACCTAAATTGACTCAAATATTTTGTTTTTTTTTTTTCATTTATAAAAAATCCCTTGTAACCTTCTTTACCAAAATTAGGAACGATAATTAAAGGTGGGACTCACTCCAAAATGATCTCCAATCTCATTCTCATTTCTAATTAAAGGGTTCAATTTCATTATTATTTCTTATTATGTGTGACTCATACATCTTTTTGGTTTATTTTACACTATCGCCCTTTCTCTCTCATTCATATGAGACCCACATTAGCTTTGTCTTCTTTGTTTTCGTTTCTTCTCCTTCTCACTAACTTTTTTACGTTTTTTTCCATCTAAATTGATTGAGTACGGAAGGTATAAAATGAGCAAGAGCCAGTCTTCTTTGTTATCGTTTCTTCTCCCTCTTGCTAACTTTCTTTTCCTTTTTTTCTCGCATATTCTTCTTTATAAATGTTATCCTAATGATCGAGAATATAAAATGAACAAGAGACAGAGGAATTATCCCTCTTGCTAACTTTTTTTTTTTTTTCAATTTATCCAAAATAACGACAAAATAAATCATAAAAACAATTAGTAAAATGTATTTCACTAATGGAATGGATAATACATGCATGAAAAGGGATGAGGTCATTTACACAAATAACAAAACCTCACTACTAATAACTGTTCTTTAGAAGAATTAGAGTCAAAGGAGATGTCAATCACCGCAGGAGGAGATACATCTCTCTCCTTTCTCTTCCTTCTCGATCCTTCATGAAATTGAAAGTTTGATGAGATCTCATGTTTTTCTCCTCTCCCCTCTCTTTCAACCAACTTCAAGAATGGTGTAGACGCCTAGACAACGACCGGACTCGAGTCTTCACTTAAACTCGCGTTGCATTTGACTTTAAATATGAAGATGTTGAAGAGAAGATGAAGAAGATGATGATGAGAAAATTTGATGATTCAGTCGTCGTCAGAGGTTTTATTAAAATCAGATCATGTGACAATGCGTATTGATGCACTAGATTGTTCAAAATCATCTTCAAATGGCTCTCTGGGTAAACAAAAAAATGAATCATTAGACGACATTTTGTTGGAGGAGAAGAAAGAGAGGAAGAAAACTGAATAGGAGGATACACAATGAACAATTATATATTATGGAAGAATTGAATAGGAAAACATGGTGGTGTTTTACAAGTTTTAAAGTACCATTGAGGTGACGGTAAAATCAAGAATAATCGAGAGCGCGATCGAGAGATGCAAAATAAATCAAGAGCGAGAGAGATATTGGGTTTTTTAGTATGTTTCTAGACAAACTCCTAGTAATTGAGAGCGAGAGATATACAGGGATCAAGAGGTGGTGACATAATCGAAATTGAAAGTGAAGGCAGTCTAATAATCATACGTATTTCCATTTTGATACTTCCATTTCTTTTCAATGGTTGTAGACAACATCAATGGGATTGTGATTGTGATTCTAGCCAACATCAAAGGAATCTCATTTCCATGGTCAATTGTATCCTAAACTAATAAACTAATAATTGTATTAATTAAAACCCTAAACCTTTTGGAGTGAATCAGGACAGTGATTCATAAATATTTTCATTTGATTTCATCCCAAAAGGACCTAAATGACATTATTTTTTGTCCAAAATCTTAACAAAGTACCAAAAAAAAGTATCAAGAGGAGATGAACAACCACTCATGAACTGCTAATACCCTCTTCATTCCAACATTTCTCTAATATTGCATCAAATTTTGCATTTAAAGAAGCCTTGCATAAAAGTGAGAATCCAGTCCTAACGAAAAGGTTCTAAACTGCCCAATCATTGCTCAATTAAAATTGTGAACTAAAATAATTAGTTTTGAATATTAATGGATTTACTTGCAAAATTCTACAAATTGATTGTTTTCTCAAAATAATAATAATAATAATAACAATAATAAACTAATAAAATATCATAAAGCTTATTCTCAAATCTTCTACTCCTTGCTTCTAATGAAAAAAAAAATGCAGCCAAAAAAGATACCTATGAGCTATAACCCTGCCAAAGGCCTACCAATAATATGAATATGAATTATTGTCACAATCAAAGCAGTCATTTACTTTCAGTACCAACAAGAATTTGAACTTTGGGTTGTTCCCAAAAAAAAAAAAAAAAATTGAACTTTGGACAGAATCCACTTTCATATTATAGAAACTGGTACAAAAAGGCTACATCATGAAGGTAAAATATGCAACAAGAAAAGAAGGAAAAAGAAAAAAATTAGGCAGGGTCAAAAGGACCACACATGTAACAACAGAACAACTTTAGCAGCTACTACCTTAAAGATTATAAGGGCAGCACACACATTATTCATCCAGTAGTAACAAAGCTCCGTTTTCCAATTTCCATGGCGGCTCTGAATACACCAACACATCTCAAGATTGAGGCTTCTCCCATTTGAGGGGCTTCACAACTTCCCAGGTGAAGTCTGGGTCATCCCTTCCAAAGTGTCCATATGCGGCCGTCTTCAAGAATCTGCCGTTGCCACCCCTCTTCAAGTCCAGGTTGATGGTGATCATTCCGGGTCTGAAGTCGAAGTTCTCCTTCACGATCTTCAGAATCTCCTTGTCCGGGATCTTCCCGGTTCCATATGTGTCGACGAAGACTGACAATGGCTCAGGTACACCAATGGCGTAAGAGACCTGCACAATTGCCCTTCGAGCGAGGCCGCTGGCTACAATGCTCTTGGCAGCCTGCCTCACAATGTAAGCACCACTTCTGTCCACTTTGGTTGGGTCCTTTCCGGAGAAAGCACCTCCACCGTGAGCTCCCCATCCACCGTAAGTGTCGATGATGATCTTACGACCGGTGAGACCTGCATCTCCGTGTGGGCCACCGATGACGAAGCGGCCAGAGGGATTGAGGTGGAAGATTGTCTTCTCATCAAGGTACTTCTCGGGGATGACAGGCTTGATCACATGCTCCTTAAGGTCAGCTGCAATCTCATCATTCGTGACGGTTTCATCGTGCTGGGTGGAGATGAGAACTGTGTGGACTCGAACGGGGACCATGGCACCATTTTCGTTGTAGTACTCCACAGTAACTTGGGTCTTGCCGTCGGGTCTCAACCATGGGCAGGTACCATTCTTCCTCACCTCTGTGAGGCGAGCGCCCAGCTTCGTTGCAAGGACATGGCTAAGTGGCATGAATTCTGGGGTCTCATCGGTGGCATAGCCAAACATGTGACCCTGGTCACCAGCACCAATGTCCTCAGGTCGCTTAGTGAAATGGCCATGGACACCTTGGGCAATATCAGGACTCTGCTGCTCGATATTGACCAGGACCTTGCAGTTGTCAGCATCGAGACCCACATCATCCGAGATGAATCCAATAGAACGGCAAGTGTCTCGAACAATCTTCTCGTAGTTGACGTCGGCCTTGGTTGTAATCTCTCCAAAAACCATTACCATGTTGGTCTTGGTGCAGGTCTCGCAGGCAACCTTGCTATCGGGATCTTGGGCAAGGCAAGCATCAAGAACTGCATCTGAGATCTGGTCACAGAGCTTGTCTGGGTGACCCTCATTCACAGACTCAGAGGTAAATAGAAAGGTCTCCATTCTCTCAAGCTACAAGGAAAAAAAGAAAACACACAAAAATCTCCTTCAGCATTCAAATATAGAAAGTTTATGAGCTCAGCAACAGAGAATAAGCATAGGCATATGAGCATATCTCAGAATTGATTCAAGAAATTTTAAGTCGCGAAGGGAACATTTCACCTCAAATACGAATCAGCATCCTATACTTCAAAAAACGTTTATACTAAAAACAAAATACAAAAACTAAGGCCCGTTTGAGAACCATTTCGTTTTTTGTTTTTGAAAATTAAGCTTGTAAAAACTACTTTCACCTACAATTGAAAAAGTAGTTTTCAAAAACTTGTTTTTGTTTTTAAAATTTGCTTAAGAATTCAAATATCTTATTAACAAAGATGAAAACCATTTAAGAAAATTGAGAGAAAACAAACATAATTTTCAAAAATAAAAAACCAAAAACCAAATAGTTATCAAACGGGCCTAAACTATAACCAGTTGAAATCCATAAGAAAAGATAGAAATCCACAGCCCTAGAGTTCACCAAAATTTGAAACCAATATAAGAAAAAAAAAAGATTACAATAGAACATTCCTTCTTTTTCTCACGCCACCGTATCAGAAATGATTAAACAACTAACAAATTCGAATAAAAGAGAGCTTATCCAACAGATCAACACCACACTTACAAGAACCAGATCTTCACAACATTAAGAACAACAAAAACCACCCCAAAACCAACCCAAAAAGAAAAGCCCTCGAGAAGCCATCAGATCCGAGAGGAATTCCGCCAAAAAGAAACAAACCACAATCAAATACCACACAATATAACCCAAAACGAACAAAATTCCAGATACCCTAGTAGCAAGAACAAACAAACGCAGCACCCAATGACTTCAAAAGCAGAAACATCCATTTCTCCTCAAACTCACACACACACAGACACAGAGGAAGCCATTAAAGACAAGAAAGAGAGAGAAATGAACCTGGAAAACTAAAATTGGCTACGGATCTGAAGGAATTCGTGAAACGAGTTGAGAGAGAAGGCGAACTTTCAGAGCAGAGAAATCCGAAGAAGAGGAATCGGCACTCTGTGACACGAAGATACTAAGCTCTCGCTGCTCATATTTATAGAGAAAATTAGCGCTGACGACCGGTTACCGATACAGCCGGTGGGGATTCTCCTTCTTTGGAGATTGGTATAAGAATCTTCCACTTCAAGCATGGTATTTGGTTCGTTGCTTTAATTAAATTTAATATTACCATTTTTCGTCAATTAAATTTCATTATCGAAAATGTAAGGGAAAAAAATATATATATATAAAAAATTATTATATCCACCTCATGCTTCCATTATTATTTTTTTAATTTTCTTTCTTTTTTTTTTTTTTTAAAAAAAGAAATTTTCGATTTTCTTTCCTGTTTTAGTTTTAGTTGATGATGTAATAAACCTAATATATTTTTGGTCCCTGTGTTTTGAGGTGTAGATGCATTTGGTCTCTAAGTTTTCAAAATAGACCTTTTAGTCCATGAGTTTTGAGAAATAGGTTTAAAATGTTCTTAAGTTTTCAAAATAGACATTTTTAACCCTTAAATTTTGAATTAATATTATTTATTATCTTTTAATATGGAATGATTTTCATTATCTTTTAATATTGAATGATTTTTAAAATTTTAAAAATTAAAAAGTATTAATTTAAAAAATTTTAAAAAAATAATATGAGGGCCTTTTAAACCTATTTCTCAAAACTTAGGGACTAAAAAGGTATATATTGAAAATTTAGGGACCTTTTGAACCCATTTCTCAAAACTCAGGGACTAAAAAGGTATATTTTGAAAACTCAATGACCAAATACACCTATTTCCCAAAACTTAGGGACTAAAACATTATTTTTTTCCTATATTTTTTTATAAGTTAAATTGCAAATCCAATCTTTAAATTTAAAATGCCTTTTGAAAGAAAGAATAAAATTCAATTATATTATTCTAACTTTGAATTGTGTTGGATAGATTTATTGGGTAAATGTTGGTAGGTCTTTTTAGTATTATTATTTTGTAATTTATTTCTCTTTTAATTAGTTATTGGGTTTTGGAATGAATTTTATTTATTGAGATTTTTTTTTCCTAAAGAAAACCACTTATATGTCATTTATTTATTTTATGTAATTATTTTATTTTTGAATTTGAATTTGGACTCATAACTTCTTCCAATTGCATTTTTATATTGTGTTGTATATGTGTCCAACCATTATATTTTGAAAATTTTTCTCAAAAAAAAAAAAAAAAAAATTATATTTTGAATTTGGAATTTCTGGTTGATTGATTCTTTCCTTTCAATTTGTGAGGATTTTTGTTTAATTGGATTTGGCCTGATATCAATATCATTATTTTTTTTATATTTTGATGGAGAGAAATTAAGATGTAATTGTGAAAGATCAAATATAGCAGTTGTTTCCTTTTATTCGTGAGAAATCTATTGAGTTTTGAGAGGAGATACATCTACCGTTAAAGGGAGTTCAAGTGGTGGTCTACGACACTAAAGAAAGCTATGTTTGAAAAAAAATCAACTAGAGAATGAGTCGACTAACTATTATGGCATGATTTAAAAAGGAAGTTCTTTTATGCGTAAGTCAATATTAATTGTTAATATAATTGAACTATCTTGTGACCGACTAGTCTTATTCTCTAGGTGTGACCTCGAGAAGTGTCATTAAAAATGTTTTTGTGTTCTCTTTTTATTATATTATCTTTTCCACTACTGTTACAACTTCATGTTCTTAATGAAATCTATACTTTTAAATCATTGTTACAATCACAAATAATTTAGGCTCCATTTGGTAATCGTTTGGTTTTTGAAAATTATGTTTGTTTTCTCACAATTTTCTTACCATAGTTTTCATCTTTGTTAAGCACATATTTAAGTTCTTAGCCAAATTCTAAAAACAAAAACAACTTTTTGAAAGCTATTTTTTAGTTTTTAAATTTTGACTTGGTTTTTGAAAATATGAGAAGATGGTAGATGACAAAACAAATAAATTTATGGGTGGTAATAGTGTTTATATGCTTAATTTTTAAAAATAAAAAACCAAATGGTTATCAAACAGAATCTTAAAATTTTATTGATTGAGTTTATCAAACATAATTTAATATTTTAACATGTAATTAGATCCTTTCAAATGTGCAAACTCTCAATTCAAGCATCTTTTTTTCCCCTAAATCAATCTCTTACTAATTTATATCATTTTTAATACCTCACGAGTAAAGATGTGAAATTTCACAAAACAAAAATGACATGATATTTATGACAAAAGAGGGTATCACAACATTATTATCCACATCGATATAGCTAAATTATAAGACATTAATAATCTATTTTACAATTCAAATATCTAAATTACAACTCCAATATTTGAATGTGAATCCTAAAAAACAGAAGTGTTTTTTTTTTTTTTTGAGTTCTACAACTTGAGAGTGAGGGGTGTCAATTACCGCTGAATTATGCTCACTTTAGTAAAAAAAAAAACAAAGAGAAAAAAAAATCAATTTTGACCCGTGAACTTAGCAGGTTGTATCAATTTTAACCCTAAACTTTCAATTTCATCAAATTGAACCCTAAACTTAACAACTTGTATCAATTTGAACCTCAAGCTTTTGTAAATGTTGTAATGTAAACCTTTGGTCAACTTTTCATTCGAATTGTTGTACGTGTAATTGACAATTTTATTTTCTATTTTTAAATTCACATTGCACCTGAGTTAATGTTTTGTAAGAAATTTGTTGGAAAAACCAGAAGAAATCAAATACCACATACTGTTCTTCTTATTATTATCCAAAAAAAAATCACAACGTTGTTGGCAACACAAAAAACTCAAAATTTATTTATTTTCGTTTTCTACATTTGTACATTCTTCTAATTAGCAAAAAGAAAAAAAAATAAAAGAATAAAAAAAAAATCTCACAAAGTTCTTAGCAACAAGAAAAAACCAGCAAATATTTGAATATAAAAAAAACCTCCAAAATTTCTTTGCTTTCGTAATCTTAAACAAAAAAAAAAAAAAAATATGTCACAAAGTTTTCAACAACAAGAAAAAGTAATCTAAAATAAAGTTTGTCCAATATTTTATTTATAAGAAACCAATTCTGGTGCAATGTGAATTAAGAAAAAAAAAAAAAGAAATAATCAATTACGTACGGTGGTTCAAACGGAAAATTAAACCAAAGGTATACATTGTAACACTTACGCAAGTTTGGGGTTAAAATCGATACAATCGGATAAGTTTGAGGTTCAATTTAATGAAATTGAAAGTTCAGGGTTAAAATTTATACAACCTGTCAAGTTTAGGGTTTAATTTGATGAGATTGAAAGTTCAAGGTTAAAATTGATACAATAGCCAAAGTTCAGGGTTAAAAATGATTTTTTCCCAAAAACAAAAGTAGTTTGTCTTTTTATAAGAAAATAAATTATTAGAGTGGAGAAAACAATGAGTGATTATAATTAGTTGGGGTTGGTGAGAGGAGAAGGTAAAAGGACCAAAGATGTTGCTTGATTTTCCCATCCCATTTTATAAAATTATTGAGTTTAGGTTTTACCGGCAGATGCCGGTCATCACCAACCCCAGCCGGTTTCTGTTTCATTCATCTACCGGGAACTCTGGGAAGATCAGATTTGGACCATTTGGTCTCTTGAATTTCTTCAAAGTTTAGAATATTGTAACAAAATTCTTTTTACTTCATTTAATCTTTTGAACTATATAAGAGAATTCCTTTGAAACTTTTATTTTATCTATTTAAATTTGTTTTGAGACTTTGAACTTCCTATAATTTAAAGTTACATTTTTTTATTGCATTTAATAAAGCTGATAGAATATCTATTTCTAGACTTGATGTATTTAACTTAAAATATTGATCTACATAGTTTTATACGGAATTCAATATAATATAAATTTGTAAATTTTAACATTCTAGAATATACATATTCATTGTAGATTTAACACAACTTCGAGAGACTAGGCATTAGTCTTTTTTATTATAAATTGTAGACTTCAATCTTCTCATTCATCTTTAATGTAATATTTTTTTTTTAAAAAAAAATTGTCCATGTATAATATTTTAGTGTTAAAAATTATCTACTAGAATAGTAGATGAATAACTCAGTTACCTTACTAAAAAAAGAGATGAGATAGCGAGGAGTGAGAGAATCAAATTAGGGATAAAGATTAAGCAAGTAAAAGAGATTGAGAGAGACCAAGATAGGATAAGGGATCAGATTCATGAAAAGAGACCATGAGAATATATTTTTTTTTTTATGAGGAAATTGTTTGTGTATTTTAATTCCAACACCTAAACTAAACTATCATTAGAGCCATATCAAATTTTAATTTCACATAAATAAAAAATTAAAATATGAGCATAGCTCAACTGATAGCTGACCAAAAGCTCTATGGTTCAAATGTCTCTATGTTGTCAAATAAAATAAAATAAAATAAAATAAATTACACCTTTTTTTTTTGAGTACATCAATCATTTGGAGGTGGGGGAATTCGAATCTCTGACCTCATGGTCGAGGGTACATGCCAATTACCGCTGAGCTAAGCTCGTTTTGACATAAATTACACCCTTTTTGTTTGATAGAGTGATTTGATTTAAATGAATGAGGACATAAATAAAATTAAGAAGAAAAATCCAAGAAGATTATTATAATAAAGAATATTCAATAAATGGGGAACCAATACCGATGGTTCAAATTATGGGCCACAAGTCAAAGTCATAGAACTTAAAATTACAAAGCTATCCTCCATGAATCTCCAAAATTGCAAGTTTGCAATGGCATTTTGGACTTTTCTATTGTTCCACCGACAGATGAACAATTTGTCTAAATAGAACATCAATTGCACAAGAATAGTTATTTTTGTTCTTCGTTTAGTTTCTAAAATCACAATCGAAATGTCAATTTTTAATTTTCTTCTCAAAAAAAAAAAAAAAAAAGAATTAAATATGTTATAGGTAATTTTGGACCACTCCGATATGCAGGAAGCTGACGAAGACAGCGCGATACCAGCCCAAAGAGGCAGTCAGGAAACGGGATCCAAAGGAAGAACAGGACAGAGGGTCGGGCCAAAGCCGAAGGGATCGGGCTTTTGGCCCGACCCCCTGCTCGGCCGAGTTCTTCCGCCTCCGTTCGGTCCACCGGTGCCCCCAGCTGCCTCGGTTCCACTCGGTTCAGCCCAAATCGCCTCCGAATGCCTAAAACCCTAGGAGCATGAGCAGGTATTTAAACTCCTCTTCGTCACTGAAGAAAGGGGTCGAAAACTCACTCTTCTCTTCCTTTTGCTCTCTAGTTTTGCTCATATTCCCTCCGATTACTGACTTAAGCATCGGAGGAGGTGTGGCGAGCACCACACCGGTGTGCAGGTTTCCCTTGTTTTGCAGGCCACGTCTTCCCCGGATTCAAACAAATTCACTATTGGTGTCACGTGAAGGTCAGGTGAGCGCTTGGCCGGATTTTGGCATCAACAGTTGGCGCCGTCTGTGGGGAAGAAGCTTGCTAGTGGGATTTGCACACTGGTTACCTGGCGGATAAAGAGGATGAAGAAGAAAAACTAGATTCCAGATGCAAAACGAACAGTGCCGACCCGAGGCCGAGGCCGAGGCCGACCAGGCTGAGGCCGACCAGGTCGAGGTCAGGACGAAACCCCCCGAGCGATCAGGGTCATCTTTGGAGGGAAAATCAGGGAAAAAAGTCTCGTTGAAGAACTGAAAATCATTCTATCAACATCCAAGATTGAGGTAACGAACACTCGAGGAAGACTGGGGGCTAAGAAGGAAAAGCTACTGGATTTAGGCCAACTCTAGGCCGAAGCCGAGACCGACCTTCCAAGGCCTAAAAGTGTCTCCAATATCACAATGTCAATGCAATTTTGATTGCCAATCGAGTCGAGCAAGAGACGAGGATAAGATTGGAGCAAAGAAACCAAATACGAAAGACGACAGATTATTCGAGGCTAAGGCCGAGGCGGAGGCCGACCAGGCCGAGGCGGAGGCCGACCAGGCCGAGGACGACTAGGCCGAGGACGATCAGGCCGAGGCCGACCAGGGGAACCTCTTTCCCTCATGAGGCAGTGATAACTTATGTGTTTGTTCCCATTATGTTTTTTAATGACTGGTTGCATTTTCATTCTGATTTTACCATTTACATTTGTAGGTGTAGGAAATTTAAAACGCTTGATGCGCTAATCTTAATAAAGGTTCCATGTTTAGTTCTGTTGTTGCAGACGATTCAATAATGACAGGCGAAAATGCCCTTGGTTGAGTGGAACACTTGAAGATTTACTACCAGTAGTTTCCACAGAGATGGAGCACCACTGCCCCACCACGGGAAGGCACAGCCCGACCATGCAGAGGATAATCAACTTATAATGTCCTTGTAGGAGTGGCAATGCCTATACTCCCAAGGCCCTCGTTGGAGTGGCAACGCCTATACTCCCCGAGGTCAGCAACTCATCAAAATGTCCTTGTAGGAGTGGCAATGCCTATACTCCCAAGGCCCTCGTTGGAGTGGCAACGCCTATACTCCCCGAGGTCAGCAACTCATCAAAATATCCTTGTAGGAGTGGCAATGCCTATACTCCCAAGGCCCTCGTTGGAGTGGCAATGCCTATACTCCCCGAGGTCAGCAATTCATTAAAATGTCCTTGTAGGAATGGCAATGCCTATACTCCCAAGGCCCTCGTTGGAGTGGCAATGCCTATACTCCCCGAGGTCAGCGACTTATTCAAATGTCCTTGTCGGAGTGGCAATGCCTATACTCCCAAGGCCTCATCGGAGTGGCAATGCCTATACTCCCCGAGGTCAACAACTACTGGATGCCCGGGAATGGAGCCAAGGTTCCAGTCGAAGCCATACCAGTAGAAGGAGGTACGGAGGCATTAAGGCTTCAAGGTATGGTAAATTACATTCCAAGCATCTTTTACTCAAGAATAATTTGTAAATTTAAAATAACACTTGAGTAGGGGGCTGAGGAGGGGAGACTATCGATTGGGTGATGATTAAAGCTTGCCTGGAAAGAATATGTCTAGATGGCCGAGGCCGACCAGGCTGGATTAAGTCATTGCTTTTTCCTTTCTATTTTTTATCATGTATGCTATTGTGGCTATTCAATTTTAGTCATGCTCATAATATTTCTGTTGCAAATTGATAATTGTTTGCCTAGGCACGAACTCAAGGCCAACTAGGCTAAATACATGTTTAGTGCTCTAAGTGCTTTTTGCAGGAATGATGATGCTGAAATTGTTATGGTAAGAGGTGGTGGCCACCAAACCGTACCTATGTTATTCTTTTGCAAAAATATCATTATTATGTTTGACCAATGCATGACATTAAGTGTTTTACCAAGTTTCTACAAGAATAGGGCTGAGGTCGACCAGGCCATGCCCATACCATATTTTTACAGGAACAGGACCGAGGCCGACCAGACCACGTTCATACCTTGTTTATGCAAGAGTGTCATTCTCCATACTTTAAGGCATAAGCTCAAGGTCGACCAGGTGAAGCACATTCTAAATGCTCACATCTTTATGGTAATCAATTTTTCTTAGTCACTCTTTACAGGGGCTTGAGGCCGAGGCCGACCCTAGCCTCTTCCCTCATCTTACTTTTTAAAAGCTAACGTATGAGTGCAGCAATTTAGATTTTGAGTTAACAGGGACTTGAGGCCGAGGCCGACCATAGTCTCTTCCCTCATTTTTCTTTTGCAGATAACATTTCGATGTAGGAACTCAAAATTTTCAATAGTATGAAATATGGTCGAGGTCGACACCAGGGTCTTATCGCGTGCGCCATCTAAATGGCTAAGCGAGAAAAACACTTACACAGGGGGCTACAAAACAGAGGAATGGCCTGAACAAACGTCCAAAATGAGAGATAAAATGCATAAAAGTTTGGACTCGCTCCAAACGTTAGCCTCGGCCTCATGCCAAGGCCGAGGCCGAGGCCGGGTTATTTCTTCAATCCCCACTTTTCTCACTTCTCTCTTGCCTAACCCCTATTAAGGGAGTTTCTGCTTTGTTTAGTTTTATCCTATCTTGCAGGATAACGAAAATTCGCACATAAGTCAGCACAATAGGAAGATCTTTACTCTTAAATCGGGCTTAAGGAGCTCAACCTATAGCAATAAGTCACACCTGAATCGCAATTCAAGAGTGGGGGCTTAATGTTATAGGTAATTTTGGACCACTCCGATATGCAGGAAGCTGACGAAGACAGCGCGATACCAGCCCAAGGAGGCAGCCAGGAAACGGGATCCAAAGGAAGAACAGGACAGAGAGTCGGGCCAAAGCCGAAGGGATCGGGCTTTTGGCCCGACCCCCTGCTCGGCCCGCTTGCTTGGGCCGAGTTCTTCCGCCTCCGTTCGGTCCACCGGTGCCCCCAGCTGCCTCGGTTCCACTCGGTTCAGCCCAAATCGCCTCCGAATGCCTAAAACCCTAGGAGCATGAGCAGGTATTTAAACCCCTCTTCGTCACTGAAGAAAGGGGTCGAAAACTCACTTTTCTCTTCCTTTTGCTCTCTAGTTTTGCTCATATTCCCTCCGATTACTGACTTAAGCATCAGAGGAGGTGTGGCGAGCACCACACCGGTGTGCAGGTTTCCCTTGTTTTGCAGGCCACGTCTTCCCCGGATTCAAACAAATTCACTATTGGTGTCACGTGAAGGTCAGGTGAGCGCTTGGCCGGATTTTGGCATCAACAAGATATATTAAATTACTTTTTTTTTTAGAAATATTAAATTACTATTTTAGTTCCTATGATGATTTGAAAAGAAATATATATATATATATATATATAGCATGTGAGGTGTTATAGCTCATTTATTTTGATTTAAAAATTAATGGTTTAAATTATAATTTTAAACACTAAATTTTAGCATTGTTTGAATGTTATATTTATTACTTTTTGAAGTTCCATGATCAAAATTTATATTTTTACTTTTATTAAAGTTTAGTTTACTATCTTTGAGAAAAAAAAAAAAAAAAAGAGTTTGGTTTTTTTTTTTTTTTTGAGTAAAAAAAAGAGTTTAGTTTACCATATATTTTTCTACTACTCATAGATAAAAGTTGAATGTGACAAGTTATTTGAGGATATATCTTTTTTTTTAATACTATTTAAGGATAAATCAAATGAGTTTATGATAATGTAATCTTTTATTTTAAAGATGCAATAGTCTAAAAATTCACATTAATTGTGAAGGAATCTATTAAAATCGCTTTTGATAATTCACCTTTATTCATAAAATTTGTTTCTAGTAGATTTTAAAAATAGATTTTCATATAATCTAATTTCTCGACTCAACAAATTTTCAATTTTCAATTTTATCCTTACAAAATTAATATTGACTTTATATGTCTATTATTTTATTACATAACTACGTCATTTCTCCTAATTTTTCAAATCAATTAGATGAATGCATCTATTTTAAACAATTATTTATTTAAAAAATAATTTAAATTTTGATGGTATGTCCACTCTAGTCATTATGCAAAATCACAACAATTTAGTATTCATTCACCAAACACTGTAGCCTGTTTTTTCAAGCATAAAGCTGGATTTTACCAAACACTAATTTAATTCATATTACAATGGACTTTTTTTAAAGCATAGTTGCCAGCAATTATTTTAAAAGCTACAACAATCTCAAACCAAACCTAAAGGTAAGATTAAAACATGATCCTAAAACTATATATAATAACTTAACCCAAATTAATCACCATAAATATTACCTTAGGCTTGATACTTTCCTCTAACAGAATGATGGAAAGGTTATTCTCATTGCTCAAATGAATAGTGATACACGGTATTTATAAACTTGGCAAAACTTAACCAAAGAATAAATGAATGATAAATACATTATTAGCCAATAATTAAAACAGAGTCATAACTAATTAATATTCCTCTAATATCGCCCCTCAAACAAATGACCGTTAGGTCATGAGTTTGGTCTTCAGAGATTGAAGTCGATCACGAGTCACAGGCTTAGTAAAAAGATCAGCAACCTGCAACTTTGTAGGAATGTGATGAAGAAGAATGTCTTTGCGCACGACCCGTTCTCGAACAAAATGGAAATCAATTTCAACATGCTTTGTGCACCCATGAAACACCGGATTTTTTTTAAGGCCAATCACTAATAATTTTGGGTAATAAAATAAGTCAAAATAGGTTACACCATATACAATGAATTTGGATGGAATTTGAGTAACTCCAATTATTTTTGTCACAATAAGAAAAATGAAAAGTGATTTTAAGATGCAGGTCCAATATGATGAATTGCTTTCCCTTTTTATTTTTCTTTGGCAATTAGATAAAAAGTCTACTCATCTCCCAAAAAGTCTTTGTGTATTGCATGTAAAATTTCTTGGAAGGTGCAGAAAATTAAGATAACTTATGAAAAAATTCTTACTTAAATTCAAGAAAATATGGATTATAGGTGAAAATTTTGATTTTCATCACCTTTCTCATTATAAAAAAAAAAAAAAAAAAAAAAAAAAATCTAAATTTATCTTTTTCATGAACTTTGATGATCTCGACCCTAGCCCCGACCCTGCACCACTTATATCAGTCATTAGTAATCTATTTGATATAAATTTATAGTACCTTTTTTCTCTATATTTCTAATTCTATGTACCTGACTTGTTTAATGCTTTGTTTTGATGAGTCAACGTGGCTTCAATATATGTCAGTATATTAATACACATATTTGATAGAGTAATCGGAAGGAAAAAGAAAAATTATTCTAATAAAATTATTTTTTCTTTTTTAAGTTTAAGGATTAAAATGAGATTTAAACCTTAAAATTTATCTACTTATTAACTTAAATTAAATACTTTTTTTTTTTAAGTACAATAACATGTAGAGTGTAATTTGAATATTTAACCTTTTTGGTTGAAGATATAACGTGTCCTTAATCAAATGTGAATTGTACTCAAGTTCACATGGAAATCTTGAAAGTATATGAATGACTAAGATAAGAAAGAGTTCTCAAATTTTCTTTGACAACTCTTTTATTTTTCTTATTTTTTATGTTTGGAAAAAAAATTATTTGAACTTAAAAATTGTTTGATGATAATCCTCTTTCTATTGAAAAAACGTTTTTAGAGTTTAAAAAAAAAAAAAAAAACGTTTTTAGAGTTTTAGACAAGGGTGTGGTTTTGATTTTCTTCAATTACATGCTCTCCTGGAAGGAACTCCTCTCGTGCCTATCGGTGTCTCGTCCCTTCGCTTCACTTTTAAAAAACTAGAGGAAGTAGCTTTAAAAGTCTATACATGGTTTCCAAATTTTGAAAAAACAAGAAGGAGGAAGGAACAAAATAGTCATCAAAGGAATGTAAGAGATTTTTAATTTGAATTTTACCTCTTTTAAGTCAATTCCAATCTGAGTTATCCCAAAAGAAATTTCTTCTGCATTTTTATTTTCTCAAGTATAAGTTTGAATTTTCTATGAGTTAGAATTCAAAGGGTTGATTTATAGGTCACAATTAATTGACTAAAAAAAGCCAAAACGAGCATAGCTCAACGGTAATTGGAAGTACCTTCGACCAAGAGGATCAGAAGTTCAAATCCTCTCATCCCAAATGTTGATGTACTCCAAAAAAAAAAAAAAAAAAAAAAAAAAAAAATCTAAAAAAAGTTACATAAATTTTTAGGCTTCTAAAAGAAATAAAATAAAATAATTTCCACAAACGAAATACCTTAATATCTAAAATACCAAAAAAAAAAATCATTTTCTCCATCCCCACGTCATATTGATAAAAATATTATAGGTTCTTGAAATACATAAATGACCGATTAAATTTCTATTTAATGATATCATTGACATATTGATTATTTATAGTTGATATGAAATTCAGATTAGCCTAATGAAAATTAAAAAAAAAAATCATTACCATTGGTTATTTATAGTTGATATGAAATTCACATCAGCCTAATGAAAATAAAAATAATTAAAAAAATTGACTATCTAATTAATTAAAAAAAAAAAAAAAAAAAAGAATTTCGTGTTGCTTTGGATAACAACTAATTATTAAAACATCACCAACAAAGAAATGGTTGAAAGGCTTATTGTACAACCAAAAATAATGAGTGTTTCATAAATGAAGAAAGGGAGGATCACAACTAGGAAAATAGAGGTGAGGTTCTTCTTCTTCTTCTTCAATATTTTTAGGGTAAAATGAAAGATTGTACAAATAAAATTCTCGATTTATCATGGGAAATTATTTAAACTAAGGTTGTTCGTGGGTTGGATTGGACTGAATTATATGATATTTTGGAGTCAGTCCAATTATTTGGATTGTAAATTTCCAAGAATCCAAGCAACTCTTGTTAAGTTATGAATCAAACTAAAAAAAAAAAAGTTAAATTTGTTTAACTCTATCAAATTCAATCAAAATTTATCCTTCATATATAGTTGTTAGATGGAGTCACTTAGTTAATTAAGAGTGTTAAAAAAAGTTGATTGTCCATAAATTTTGAACAACTTACTTAATCAATGGGTTTTAAATTTAATTGAGTAAGAAATAGAAATGGTTTTGAAGTATAAATGAATCTTGGACTAACAATAAATTTGTACAACTTATTATTGTGTATTATTGTAGATTGAGTTGAGTTGGACCATTTCAACTAAGAATCGAACTAATTCAATTGAGTTAGAAAATCTAAGGGACGACCGGACACGACACATATCTCTACAATGATATGATATTGTCCATTTTGGACATAAGCCCTCATGGCTTTGCTTTTGGTTCATCCCAAAAGACCTCATATCAATGGAGATACTTGTCCTCCTTTATAAGCCCATGATTCTCTCCTTGTCTAGCAATGTGAGACTTTACTCGCACTCTAAGGCCCCGTTTGCTAACCATTTGATTTTTGGTTTTTGGTTTTTGAAAATTAAGCCTATACACACCTACTTCCACCTATAAGTTTCTTTATTTTAGTATCAATCTTCTTCTTTGTTTTCAAAAACCAAGTCCAATTTTGAAAACAAAAAAAAAGTAGTTTTCAAAAACTTGTTTTTGTTTTTAGAATTTGGCTAGGAATTCAAATGGATCCTTAACAAGGATGAAAGTCATGGTAGGGAATTTAGGGAAAAACAAGCATAATTTTCAAAAACAAAAAACCAAAAACCAAATGGTTATCAAATGAGACCTAAAAGAATCAAATCTAATCTTCTGATTTATGAAATATTATCTCTGCTTTCTCTCTCACACACAAAAAAAAAAAAACAAAAACAAAAACAAAAACTCAAACGGGTATGGATTGGGTTGAGTTACTTTGAATTGTTTGGGTTGTCAATTTTAAAACAACCCTTGTTTGAACCATTTGAAAAGCAACCAAAGGATTTAGATCTCATTTTGATTTGCAAAATTTTAGGCCTTTTGTGTTCCTAAACTTTAAAATATTTATTTTAATTCCTAAACTTAAAAAAAAACGATTATTTTGATCTTTCCCATTATTTAAGCCATATAGGTCGATTAAGGAACATATTAAGTGGGTAAATATTTATAGTAAAATAAAAAAATAAAAATAAAATGATTATTTTTTAACAGTTCAAAAGACAAATAAACTTTTTAAAAATTTAAGGATTCAAAATGGAAAAAGAATATTCAATGAAAATGTGGATGTCTCTTGATAACTGTATGATATGGATTCCAAAGATCTTTATTTCTCTTAATAACTACTAGATACATAATTGCCAACCGGAACATAGTCCTAACATGAAATTTGTACTATGACTAAGAAGTCGGGTAATCTGAGGAAGGTATCTTATATGCAAATGATTTTGAAACTTAATGAATAATGAAAAAATAAAAGGAAAAATACGGATTTTCCATTTTTGAAAAGCTTTAATTAATTATATATAAATTAGTTTTATGAAATTATGATAGAAGGTTAGAGATCAGTAAGATTCTAGAAAAACTATTCAACCCAATAGTCCACATTTTCATATTTAATGTTGTGGGGCATGAAGATTTAAACGTATGACTTTTTAATCGATGAGCCATGTTCAAGTTGACACTCTCATAGTTGTCAGATCATATTTATGATAAAGATATAACTTAATTTCTCTCTTACAAATATAAAGACCATGTAAAAACAGTTGTCACATTAAACCAATTATATTAAATAATTTCTCAAGACCAATCATTTCGGATAACGTCTGCATTTGTATTACTGCGGCTGCTCTGGGAAAAGAAGTTCACGACCTCGTAGGCCTTCTACCTTTCATGCAACATTGCTCCATCAAACTTTTGTCCATTACAAAAAATTACTCACGGTTGCCTCTCGTAGGAGTTTGGGTCGTGTCTCAAGCCTAGAGTGACTGATCATCCTCTCGGACCAGCTACTAATCATCGCCTTGGTAAGCTACCTCACCAACTAACTAATCAGGCAGATTCCTCCTTTTGCTCCTCAACATACGAGGTATTAACAGTCGTTTCTAATTGTTATTCCACTCCCAAGGACAAGTTCTTACGCGTTACTCATCCATCTGTTATTGGAAACACTATTTTCCATCCGACTTGCCTGTGTTAAGCATGCCGCCATATTCATCCTAAGCTAAAATCAAACTCCCTGTGAGATTCATAGTTACGTTATTTATAGCTTCTTTCATTTGGATTGGAAGTTCTATAAATGGAGTTTAGGCACTCACCACTCAACCATCAACCAACTAAATATTATTAACCCTATAAAATGCACCACTTGAAGAGCATGAAAATAACTTTTTGACTAAATAAACCATGACAAAAATGAGAAAATCTAAAATAACATGAGTGAAATTTAATATATTTTTTTTAATCTAATGGCCAATGGGCTACTTTTTATCAATTAATATAAAATAAACAACCTTTTCATAAATGATGTGAAAAATCACTTTACTTTCCCATGCGCTCAAAGAGCTAAAGCTTCCTTTTGTCCATGAGTATATGTTTCTATTTCTTTTTGTCATTTTCTTCATAATTTGTGCAATAAATAATTTTTGCATGTTTAAATAGATTAATGGTATAGAGAATGAATTTGGTCACTATAATTTGGGTTTAATTTCAATTTAGGATAAATTATAAATTTGATCTTTTTTTTTTTTTATAATATATGGAGTGGAAGATTCGAACTTTTTGACTTGTTCATCGATTGTGGATGTTTTATGCTAATTGAACTATATTCATGTTGGCTACAAATTTAGTCTTTAAAGTTTTATGTTTATGCCTAATATGTCTTTAAACTTTAAAAAGTATTGTGTCCCTGAATTTTTAATTTTGTATCTATTAAGTCTCTGAATATTAAAAATGTCAAATAAGTTTTCAAACTTTCTATTTTGTATTTAATAATCCTTTTGAATATTCAATAATTTTTTCATAATTAACGAATCTATTTATACATAAAATTAAATCATGTGTCTAACATGACATTATACTTTCAATTTTGTGTCAAATATGACCTATTAGAAACAAAATTGAAAATTCTGAGACTCATTAGATAAAAAATCAAAAGTTTATAAACTTACTAGACATTTTAAGTTTAAAGACCTACTAAATACAAAATTGAAAGTTTGGAGACTTGTTTGAAACTTTTTTATACAAAACAAAATTGTTATATATATATATATATATATATATATATATATTTTGTGGGCAAATGAAAGTAGTTGTGACATCAAAATCACTAGCAAATAATTATCAGCCAAGAGTAAAAAAGGCAATGAATATATATATATATAGTGGGCTTTTTTCTTTGGTCATATCACAAGGAGTTGCTTTTTATTTATTTTTATTTTTATTATTTATTTATTATTCTTATTATTCTTATTATTAGTGGAAAAAAGGGTCCAAAACTGAGCAATTTGGATTTGTTTAGGTTCCAAGAGTGTGGTTACCAACTTCCCATCAAGGGGGAAATTAATTGAAAACTAGAGTGGTTTCTAAAAGAATTTAAAATTAAAGTAGGTAGAAATCGAAAAAGCAAATAGTTAAGGCTCCGTTGGTAAATCATTTGGTTTTTTGTTTTTGAAAATTAAACTTAAAAACATGGACATTTTAGGGTGGATAGAACCTTTTTTTTTTTTACAACATGTGAGGGTGGAGTATTCGAACTATAGACCTTTCAGTCAGTACAAACTTTATGCTAGTTAAACTATGCTCATGTTGGCCGGTCAATAGACCTTATAGAAAAAGATTATGCTTTTCCTAACGAAGTTACATTTCCATTTTTCTTTTATTTTTTAATTTAACAACATGTGAGAGTGGGAGATATGGATCTCTGACTTTTGGTCAACAAAATTATTATCTAACCTATCTATTAGATAAATATTAATTGATTAGATGAGACTATTTCATTAAAAAAAATGATTAGATGGGACAAATAAATGGTAGCAGATGTATTTCAAAACTTCTAACACAAAGAAAATGGAATAATGAAAACCACCATACATAACAAATATCTCAAAATTCCTAAACTATATATATATATATATATATATATATATATTTATATATATATATATATAGACTCAAACTAAGAATCTATCTTTTTGTTATATTCAAGTTGAGAGAATCTGTCTCTTTATTTTAATAAACATTTATTCTCTGTGACATGACATTAAAACATAAGCTCATGAAAGCAAACTAGAAAATGATTTTTTTTTTTTTTTTTTTATAATGAACTAGAAAGTCAAAATCAAGAAATACGAAACTCTTATGAACACTCATTGATTCCCAACTTTTATTAAGGGGGAAAAGGCCAAATAATTGAAAACTAGAGTGATTTTTCAAAGGCAATTAAAATTTTAAGATTTCCTAAAAAAAAATAAAATTTTAAGATTCTATTAATATATAAAATAAAGTCATAGAAATTGAAAATGTACGTGGTCTGAAGAGGTGGTTGAAAGAACATTTTAGGGTTGGATTTGTTGGGAGTGCGACCAAAGTCCTAGATAAGAGGATGATCATGGGTATACAAGGGATGACAAGTATCTCCATTGGTACGAGGTATTTTTGGGTGAACCAAAAGCAAAGTCATGAGGACATATGTCCAAAGTGACCTCAAATAAATCGACTAATGAATTTGGTTCATTTCATATAAATTATTCAATTCTCGTTAAAGTTCATTTTGAATGGAAATGTAACTTTTATATTGAAACATTATATATATACCGTTTGCCCTTTCATCCAAACATTTATGCATCAGGTTTTCTTATAATAGTCATCTTTTTTTTTTTTTTGAAAAATAAAATAGTAATATTATTTCGCCACTCGAGCAACTTGAACACGGTCATATTCGACCAATGAACAAACCCACTAGCTCTGGAGATTCTCAACCTAGGTTTCACATGACATCGACGTTTTAGCTCTTTTGGCAATACTATCCGCCACCCTATTTCCACTCCTATAATAGTCACCTCTTTTCATAAACTTTTCTTTTCTTTATGGACAATTGTGTTCTTCCCTACATCTTTTTACGGCTATAAATATTTTTTTTCCGTCTATTAACTAGTTCATTT
Source organism: Luffa aegyptiaca (assembly GCA_017139565.1). Lineage (NCBI taxonomy): Eukaryota > Viridiplantae > Streptophyta > Magnoliopsida > Cucurbitales > Cucurbitaceae > Luffa > Luffa aegyptiaca. The sequence continues at coordinate 4,769,712 of CM029396.1, forward strand.
TGATATACATATGAATGTGATTTATATATAATATATATATTGACCAGTATACATACATACGTACATACTGTTGATGGCAAAATCTGGACAGAGAGAACTCACCTAACCTTCACGTGCCACCAACGGTAAATTTGTTTGAGAAAGGGGAAGACGTGGCCTGCAAGACAGAAGAACCTGCACACTGGTGTGGTGCTTGCCACACCGCCTCCGATGCTTAAGTCAGAAAGCAGAATGAGGAGAGCGAGAGAGCAAGAGAAGAGAGTCGAGAATAGAGTTCGGGATCCTTTCTTCAGTGATGAAGAAATGTTTAAATACCTGTTCTTGCTCTAGGGTTTTTAGGAATTCGGAGGCGTTTCAGACTGAACCAGGTGGAATCGGGACAAGTAGGGATAGCAGTGACCGAACGGAGGCGGAAGGACTCGGCCTCGACCTCGGCCCTGGGCCGAGGCCGACCATGTGGGTCGGGCCAAGGCTCGGTCCCTCCGACCTTGGCTCGACCTTTTGGTCGGTTTCGCCTCCGGAGTCCACTTTCCAGTCCTATTTCTGTCCGGTTGTCCTCGTCTGCTCCTTGTACGTCGGAGTGGTCCAGAATTACCTATAACACATACATTTCTTTTTTTTTTTAGTCCAACAACAATTGGGTGGGGGGATTCAAACCTCGGTACATGCCAATTATCGTTGAGCTATGCTCACTTTGACAAACATAATTCTTATTAAAAAGGAAACACACAAACAAACATAGATCAACGGTTCTTTTGTATGTAACCAAATACTTTCATATTCGAATACTATTCATGTTTAGTTTATAATTATTGATATATATGGTTAAACTAATAGTTTATTACTTAAATAAGTTTAGTTCAAAGTTCCATATATAAAAAAAATTCATAATATTTTTATGATCAGTTTCCGTGATTTTTTCTAGAATATCCGTCGATATATCTATAAATCTGAATTACCGATATTTTCATCCTTCCCTGCCATCAATAAACTAAATTCATTAGGAAACAAAATGCCCCCTCTCTCCGTGTACATTTATTATTTTTTATAAAGAAAATCATTAATCCAATTTGAAAATGGATGGGATAAAGTCACAAATGCAAAAATAATAATGATAATAATGATAATAAATAAATAAATAAAAATAAAAATAAAAATAAAAATAAATTGAATTAAAATTCTTAAGGAAAAAAATCTAAAAATCTGTAAAACCCATCCCCACATATTTTAAACCAAATTAAATTTGTCTTTGGTTCCCGGTTTCAACACATTAGCAATTTAACTTTGTCCAATAAAAAATAATAATAATAATAAATAATAATTATAAAACTTTTAAAATTTCATAATCCCTTAACGGAAACGAAATTTATTTATGCCTATAAAATTGAAAAACTCATAAATGGCGATAAATTTTCTTGAGAAAGCCATGCGTTTTGCAAAAAAATATCGATCATCTGCAGCCTCTTCCATCTCATTCCTAATGGACGCCAAGTGCTTCGAAGATCCGATTTACATAGTTTGGAAGGTCGTAACTATTTGAACGACACCATCATCGATTTCTATTTCGCCTATCTCTCCACACGGTACCAATCGGACGAGATCCTACTGGTTCCGACGAGTATCTCATTTTTGCTAGCCAACACTCTCGATTGGGATATTTTCATAGCCACGATCGAATCCCTGAACCTCCATGAAAAGAAACTTATCTTCTTCACCTTTAATGACAACTCTAATTTCTCATCATCCGATGGAGGATTTCATTGGAGCCTACTTGTGTACGGTAGAAAACGGAATTTGTTCATGCATTATGATAGCCTTGACACGATGAACTATAAATATGCTTTCTCCATCTATGAATCTGTTAATAGTTACATTAGTTATGATTCGGCTGAGTTCGTGGAGTGTCGTGCACCTCGACAAAGGAATGGGTATGATTGCAGATTGTACGTGATGGAAATTGCTAGGGTGATCTATGAATGCTATTTTAATGTTGATCAATTTCGAAGCAAAGGTTTTGGGTCCTTTAATGTGATGCAAAGTGTGAATTGTAAGTACGTTGAGTTCAACATGCGTGCTGAATTGTTGCAGCTGTTATCAAGATTGAAGCAACAAGAAAACAACTCTAAATAGATAGTTTTGTTTATTTCTTTTTATTGTAATTGTAGCAATTTTGTTTATTGATTCAGATGTACATTGAGCTATTATGAAAATTAATTTTTTTTTTTTTTAAAAAAAAAGATTGTTTTAGCTTGTTATTGGGGATTGTTTGATTAATTTGTAGATATTTTTGTTTGGATTATTCTAAAAATTTGGCTTGTGTTTTTTTATTCCTTCTTGTGTCAAAAAAAGGGTAAAATATCTGTTATACTCTTATGATCTTAAAATTGAGGGGTAAAAAAAACTTCACTTCCAATTCCAAAGGGTTTTACAATTTACATTTGGGTTTATGGATTTTGAAAAAACATAATTAAAGAGATAAATTTATAACTTCTAAAAATCTTCTCATATTTTTCTAAATTATAAAAAAATAAAAAAATAAAAACTTGGTACTAAATGTTGGTAGATAGAAGTTGGAAATTTCAAGTTTGTTAGTTTAGTTATTGTTAGTTAGTTAGTCCTCCTTTCTTTAACTCAGTTGAAACTATGATCAGATTGTCATCGAAACATATTTTAATAAGAGATGTTATTTTCATACATGCTTTGACATCAAACCAGCTCATATTTATTCGTGAAAGAAATCAAACGGTTCATGTGATGACATGTGGACCGATTAGAAACTAACTTGTGCAATGAATTAGGTCTCACAACTCTCAACAAAATAAGGATACTTGAAAAAAGATGAATCACACATAAATTATAAATTTAATCAAATATAATTTAATCTCTAAACAACTCTACATCTTTAATCTTTATATTTTAAAATATTTCAATTATATCTCTAAAGTAACCTTTATTGTTAACATTATTCACTAAATGATGGCGTTACATGTCTATTGATTTGATAGATACGATGGATAAAATACTACAAAGTGTTTAAACACTTCAATATGAAACAGATGAAAATACAAAAATAAAATGAATGAGCCTTTCGACATTTGTATAGAACAACCAAGTGTGAAACAAAATATCTCAAAAGTTCCTTTGAACATATCAGCCAAATCTTTGACTTCTATATGTATAAATATGTGGTAGGGAAACTGAGAATCTATCCCTTTGTTTCAATAAGTTATCACTCTGCTGAAAATATGACATGACATTAAAGCATATATGCTCATGAAAACAAGCTAGGAAATGAGATTTGTTACATGAACTAGAAAGTAAAAATAAAAAAATACGAAAACCTTTCGGATGCTCCTCGGTTCCAGTCAACTGCCTAGCGATCGTCGTCCAGTGAACATACTCTCTACCTGCAGTTTCTGGGAACTAAAATTTGCAGAGCAGTCATACACACACGCACACACAAGGTCAGATGGCCGAGTATAGCGAACTTCGATAACACGTGAATAAAGTATATCAATCTGGAACTCATTACAGGTTCTACTGAATTTTAACTTCATAACTCCATACAAATACATTACCTATAATTTAGTCAGGTAGATAATTAATAGATGGGTCTAACTAGTACCGTAATCTAATAGTTCCCATCGGAAGGGGCGGAAGACATAGAGAACCTCGGGCGAGCTTTTGAATAGGAGCGCCACACACACACAGACAGCAGCAATGGCCACCATTGAAAGCATTGCAGGCCTGTAGACTAGAGACGCACTAGACGACGTTCCACAACCGAGCGGTTTCCTGACACAAAGCCTGCAATGCTGCTGAGTAGGTTTTAGTTCTGTCCTACCAATCTCAAACCTGGAGGAGGTCAAATCAGTGCTCTGCTTCTGATTCCAGCTACCATCTGAGAGAGTACTAGGAATGTCCAGCACCACATGCCCAGCTGCAGATCTCTTGTTGATTTTCCTCTGGACAAGGCGAATATATGAGTAATGGCCACGCAAACGGGCATAATCCTCAGGTGTCGAGCCCGTGCTGTCTCGAGCACTCTTCCAAGCCTCAACTCCCACCTGTAACAACCCAGTCATTTCTTCAGTCTCAATGTCCTAAAGCTAAAGCTTTCTTTTGGGACCAATAGGAACACTGATTTTGTGAATTACTTCAAGTACTTAGTTGTAACTTGTAAGTCTCATTCCTAATAATATCAACACGAGATGAATAATAAGAAGAAAGAGGGGGAAATAATTTTAAACTAATCGATAACGCTCCAGGTGACAGTGACGTGACTAATGCATGAAAATATGAAACCGTATATCAGAAAGCATACTGCGATAATCCTTACCATTCCCGGATCATTAGTTAATGCATCAAGAACATCCTCGGAATCATCTTTACCAGCTGCAATGTGGAGAGGGGTCAAACCGGCTGGGCCTATGACATCAGGTCTAAACAGGAAGCTACCGGTCCCTCCATTAATGGATGCATTGTCTTCAGAACTTGAAGTATCCTTCACTTTTGAAGGATATCTCAAAAGGAGCTCCACCAGTGACCTACTGTTTTTTCTCACTGCTCGGTGAAGTAGACCCATTTCCGTCAATGTGAAATTCAAGGACGGGTGATCTCCTGCATCCACGGTCCCATCGAGAAGAACATCTAACAACTTTTTAACCACAGCACACCAATCATGGTCCATGGAGAACTCCATGAGCCACTTGAACCGTGGCAGTGAAAAGAGATTTTCATTAGGATCCAAGTGACCTAATCTAGACTTCAATTGATATCTATGAAATAGCCAACCAATTTCATGAATAAACTCCATTGCGTTACTCCTTCCTTCCAGCTCTGCAGTTTCCCCCGAATTTGAACATGTTTCAGTAAACTCTAAAACACTCTGAAGTGTGCAGATCTCTGTACAAACATCCTCCTCTGCAACTATAAAAGGAAAGGAACTGCTACTAAAACCATCATCTTCAACCTGGATAGTTCAAATCAAATCATAAATTGAAATTTCAACTTTGAAAAGTGTTTATAAAATAGAGCATTCACCTTGAGTTAACTCGATATGAAATGTTACGTGGATAAGTAGCAAAAGAACACATCCTTGGAATAGCATGGCATAAATCTAAATATAAGGAGTATGAAGATGCAACCTATATATTCCTTTAATGAAAAAGTAATAGAAATTCAAAATCACCGATTAAGCTTGCATTTGCCGGAAGGGAACTACTAAGGCTTAGTTTGATATTGTTGTAACTTTTAAAATAATTGCCGTCAAATATGCTTTTAGAAAAATCAGCTATAATATGAAGTAAATAAACCTTTGGTAAATTTCAAACTTAAATGTGAAAAGGTAGAATAAATTGGCATAAAATGGGAATTTTGAAAATTTGGTTAGGAGAGCCATCAATTTTTTTAGGAAGTCAATCCCAAAAGCTACCGTTAACTAGATTTTACAAATTAATGTAATTTAAAAAGTGGTCTTTAGATTAATTAATAATGTTTTATCAAACACTAAAAATGGTTAAAATTCCCACATAATCACTTCTAATGCTTCCAAAATCAATCCCAAACAGCCTACTTAATGTGGGGAGAGAACATTTTTTGCTTGCACGTACACAGCCCTTTGGTAGTAACAAACAAGATACCATTTTGTTACATAATACGGAATTAGTGTGAAAAGTAAGGGAGAGATTGTTATTCTGTAATTAGAGTTTGGCCTATCAGATGTTTCAGCATGCTAAATCAAACCTCTGCTCAAAAGGAAGCACGGGTTGACACCTTCCCTTTCTTTTGAATATTTCATTCTATCAATATATCGTATCTTATAAGACAAACTAAAAGTGAAAATGTTGGAAAGATGAATAAAAATATTGATTACGCATCACCATTCTTGGTTAGTATAAAGATATATTGTAAGAAGAATATAAAAAAACACTGTACCTCAATGAATCCCCTTCCGTAGACGACAGGAATAGAGCAAGAAAAGGTAACACATTGGCTGTCATCTTGTGCCTTCAAGTTATCACCACTTTCTGTTGTGTCGTCTGAAGCTTCCTGAGTAAGATATTTCCCTTCAATTGCACAGAGTAACCTGGAAGTCGGGTTTAGTATTTGCAAATATGAGACTGATACAAGTGAAAGTTCAGAGGAGAAAATAGACAAAAAGATGATGTTACCTAGTTGTAGGTCGGGTCAAGTTTATTCCTTTCACTGAAAATATAGCCTTCTTAGATATAGAAACGGCAACTGGGTTTACACTTGTGATTCTACAGTAATTCTCGTTTCTAAGAGGCAAGGATGTGTCAACTACAACCTGACCTGCAGCACATAAAAGATGAACATGACTTCAATGTTGCATCAAAAAAAGATACTCATTAGCTATACAACATTTGAAAATCATTTTAAACAAGAAACAAACCATGATAAACGAAAGCTATTTGATGCTGAACCCGCACGTAAACCCATCCAGTTCTCCAGAAAGCTTCGTCGGAAACATCAAGAAGCCTATTCAAACTGGTACTGAGATCATGGTAAAGCTGAAATAAAAAGGTAAAAAAAAACATCAAGAAATGGGTCTTTGTGGTAGCTTGAGAAAGGCATTCCATAATTGATAGATCAGGTGAGATTGTGAGAACATAAAAACTTACATCGTCCCATGCAGTCTCAGTCTGACGTAGGTATATTGTTAGAACAACACAACCAGGCCTGATATAGCTCTCTATTTCTGTGGGACTGTGTGATAACCAGTCGAGAACCTAAAAGAAGAGGTCGTGAAGGTTAAGGAGGGCGATCCTGAACTGTTTCAAATGTTTGGTTGCAACATTTCACATACCTGAGCTCGCAAAACATGAGGAAAATCATTTGGTGCTTTCCCAAACAATTTCAAAATGATGCGATCTGTGCGGCTCTGGAAGAATGTAAAAAAAATGTGTTAATGCATACAAGAAATGAATCCCATATTTCTATAAAGATGATTTAAGATGTCGTATGTACTTAGATGAGTTAAAAAAATCAAGTCAGATGTCATGATAGAGAGAAGTCAAAGAAAGACCGGGAAGAGTAGTAAAGGAGTTAAGATCAACTAAGATGGTTTGGTTAACTAAACATGCAAGATTTAGCAATAAGTAATGATTGATGATGAAAAAGAAAAGGGCACACAAAAAAAAAAAAAAAAAAAAAAAAAAAAAAAAAAAAAAAAAAAAAAAAAAAAAAAAAACCAAAAACAAAACAAAACAAAAACAAACAAACAAAAGAAAGAAGAGGGAAATTTCATAAAGATTGAATGAAAAGGGATAAATTCCCTTGCAGCCTCTTGTGCACTAGTAGAATGGATTAATGTACAAACTACAGGGCCTAAAACCTGGCTTGATTAAGAACATGGTATATTGTATCATAATAGAAAAAGGGAGTAATAAGTATGGCCTTGAAAATTAAAATGGAAAGAAAGATGTTATAAAGCAAGAAACAAGAGTTTCAATTATTGAAGACAAAAGAAAGTAAACACATTGTTTCCGTCTCACTTTCTGAGAGGCAAGCAGAAGTCCTAGGAATTTCACAGGAAAAGAAATTAATTAACGAAACCATAATGTTTCAACCAGTGTTTATCATGTTCACACTATTTGATAATGTAGCAATAAAAGCATATTTTTTCATGTCAACTTGAGCATAGCTCCACTAGCTAAGGCATATATCCTCGATCGAGAGGTTAAAGGTCACCACCCACACGTTGGGAACTCAAAAAAAAGCATATTTCCCACATTGGCAGCAGTAAGTTGTCAGTTAAGATACAGTATTTCTAAACGCGCAGGCAGATCAAAGGAGAAATCCTCCTCCAAGAACACCTGTATCTGCTTATTTATGTCCACTATTCACATATGTAGAGAACTTCAGCAATCTATTATCTACCAATATGAAGAAACTTAAAACGTTGAGACAGGACGGGGAGACAGTAAAAGAAATGGCCTGCAGTTTTTGCACAACATTACCTGAGCTTCTCCAGCAGAGCTAGAAGGTGACTGGGCGGATGCTGAATCTGAATTTCCACTAGTTTGAGGGGGGCTTGACTGATGAGAGTCTTGTTGCACCCAAGAAGGACATTCAAGAGAACTTGTTCCCATGTGCACCGGGAGTGCTTGTCTCTCGATATCTTCCATGCCATCGTCTGAATCAACATAAGCATCATTCAAATCAAAGTTCACCATTTTGCATTGCCCAACTGTACTGTCCCTGATTTCTGAATAAGCAGGAGGGCTGTTTGAAGTGCTTGGTTTTATAGAAGATATAGCTGGTGTATCTCCACCCCTAACAATTGCTTGTACTGGTGTCTCAGATATTGGCATCGTGTCATGTTGTTTAGAAGGTCTCAAAGGTACCTGAGAACCATTTGAGAGAAAAGTAGAAACTATATCTGATTTACCAACCAATGCCCCATTGTTCAGCAAATTCTGGGGTTCATGCAAAATCCCAGATAAGTTTTTTCCCCCATGCTCACTAGATTGACAGGCAAGGCTTCGTATAAGATGAGAAAGAAGATCCTGATCTGTGGTTTGATTTGATCCATTGGCTACACCAAGTAACACAAAATCAATCACATAAGAATGTGCTAAGGACAACAAGAGTTCAGCATTAAATATCTTTACTGGAAAAGGGGTTCAAAGAATTGAAATCCACAACATAAAGATGCTTAGCAAATTTCACTGCTATCACATCTGTGTTCCTCAAATCATAGTTATGAAAAAAAACACACACACACACACTAAATCGTATTGGGGTGGGAAAGGGGGGAAATAAATTTTCATACAAACTGAAGTTATTGGAGCACCAACCTTATATTCTAAATATATATTTCCAACACACTTGATACTAAGAAATAATAATAACTCTAAGAATTAAAAGAAAATTATATAAATGAATTTATCTCGTTTAAAAAAAAATCTTAAGGATGGTGCCTCATATAGAGATGATCATCTGAATTGTTAAGTTAGGTCATGAGATCATAAAGCCAAACAAAATAGTAACAAGAAATCTAAAGTACCAGTCTGTATATGAGAATGAATTGTTCAATTTTTACAGAAAACAAAATAAACATAAACATTTATAATTGGAAGACATATCCTCGAAAGTTTTTATTTCAGAACTTGGATGCTTCTCTTTCTGCAGATATGATTAGCTCGTTTAGCAACAATGTGCAGAAGTTATTATTATTTCTATTTATTTAGTTTATCAAATAAAATCTAAGAAGGCAATGACTATAGTAGCCAAAATTTATATATTTAGATTAATTATTACCCAAAGGACTTAAACAAAGAGTGGAAACTCATTTGGGTGGCCAGTGGGGAGGCCGGAGGGGTAAGTCAAAGAGTAGCAGAGCTAGGATAAAGAAGAGAATCAAGCATGGGATTAACTACATACATACTAATTCTTGAAACAATTCTTGGGTGACAAAAAGCTACTTACAGTGCAAATTGGCAAGTATTCGCAATAGAGTTAACAGTAAATAACTACTAGTCTGCTCATCAGGCGGGGAATTTCCATTAACAACATTATCTGGATTAATTTTTCTTCTGCGCTTATTATGGCCAGCCAAACGCCTACGACAACTTCGTTTCCCTTCATCAAACTCTTGAAGAACATGGAACCTGCCAACAGATTCCACAGAGTAATATTACAGCATAGATTTTGCTAGAAGTCGTATGTCATTAGGAACCAGCAATGCCAGAAACTTCAAAGAGTTAAGGCTAAGAAACTGCAAGCATAGGGAATAACTATGGAACCAAAGTCTCTGATGAAGTTACAGGTACTGATACAAAATAGACAATTTCAGTAATCACTTTGTAAGGTTTACTCCAAAAAGATAGAAGCATTTTACAACCATGTTATGACTGGAACATATGGACAGCATGAATTTATGATATTGGTTCTTAAACTGATTAAAAGAAAGCTCACCTGCTACATTGTTGACAAAATCGCTGCATAACATTTGCAACGAGCGCATTACTCGCCTTAGAATGCGTTTCGCAGACTTTATGTCGTCTGTGATAATCTTTTGCAGTGCTCAGATCTGCTCCACAGTCCTCTACCTGGCAAACTGCACGATTCGAATTTCCCCCAGCCAATTTAGTCTTCTTCCCACTGGTTCCTTCCCAATTCCCTGCTTCTCTCTCAACAATCTGAGAACCATTTCCACCAACCTTCAAACTCAAAGTTCGAGCTTCATCATTAAGATTCTCATCTTCTATAACAGTAACCCTCCTTCTCTTCTCCACTTCCCTTTTACCTTTCTCCATCCCCATATTAGCTTCATCAGAGCACGACGAGGAACTGTTCGACGAACCTCCAGTCAGGGGAATCCCAGAGACGATTGGAAAAAGTTGCCTGCTCAAATGATCAGATTCCACCGTATTTAAAGGCCTAGCAATAAAGAGATCTCCATCCCATTTCCAATCATTCAAATCCCATTCAAGACTCCTCTTCCCAACAGCAGCCCTCAAGTCCATAGACCCCATACCGTACAATTGACAAGCTTCGCCTCCATATCCAGCCTCCATTTCTCAAAAAGTACAGGAGACTGAGAAGATCCAATTATTGAACTCAACTCCCTCAGCAGACGAAAACAATTCAGCACAAAACTCTAACCAAATCCCACCAACAGATCAAAGCTCAAAAACCCCTCAACCAAACACAAGTAATTCCTAACGTGTTCTAATCAGCTTCACTCCAGCCCCAAAAGTCCAGAAACAGGAAACCGACGCATCCACAATTCGAATTAAGAGCAACCCACAAACCCATGACAAGAATTCACACCAAATCATCAAAAACCAACGAGCTCAAGAGCTTCAATAGCCCAAACAACAGGAACCCAGCTCGAGAAACAGTGAGCTGGGGACACCCAGAAAGCGAGAAATCAGAAAGAAAGTGAAATTAAAGGGAAAGGAAGAAGGGAAAATTGAAGATAAGTGAATACCGAGTAGAGTCAACAGAGATCAACTGCCGGAAATCCGTCGGAGAGATTGGGGAAGTGGGGAAGATGAGAGGCGATGACGATGACGAAATGAATGAATGTAAAAGCGTGTGGGCTTTGATTCGTATTGGGTGTTGGGAGTGGGAGTAGTGATGGTAAAGGTTTGGTAATTGTAAGAGAGGAACAACAACACCCATAGAGATTGGCAACAGGAGAGAGAGAAAGAGAGAAAGAGAGAGAGAGAACAAAATTGAAAAAAAAATAAATAAATAAAGAAAATTTGGTTGCATTATTTAGCCTGTCATTCAAGGTTAAATTACAAATTTCGTCTCTAAACTTTTAAGCTTACGTCTATTTTTTTCTGCGTAAAAGTTTTCAAATTTATGTCTATTCTATCTATGTACATTTTTTAAAATTCAATAACGTATAAAAGTGAGGATATTTACCTCCGACCTCTTAGGTCAAGGGTATATGTTCGAACTAGTCGAGTTATACTTAAGTTTGCTACTTCTAAGTTATGACAAGCATCTAAATTTTTAGTGTATATTATTTATAGATGACACGATAGGTCAATTACAGTTCAAGGATTTATTGGCATAACCACACATTTACCAAACTTAACAAAATGACCTACTAGACAGAAAATTGAAACTTCAAAGTCATTAAAAAAAAATAAACAAGCATATGAACCAAACCTACACAATCTTCAAAGTCGAGTCTAAATAAAAAAACTTTAAAGTAAAAACCAAACAAGCTCAATTATAAAAGTTTAGACACCTATTAGGAAAATCCAGTGAAAGCACTTGATTTCAAATAGATTCAAGCATCCAATAACATAAAAGCTAACACAAATACCTCTTAGACATGAAATCAAAAGTACATCAACCAAACAAACACAAAACTTTATCGACCAGAACATAACTTAACTAGTTAACATGTTATACTAAAAACATAAAGATAAAAACTCATAAACCTATCAGAAAACTTCTCAAAAAGTACATCAACCAAACAAACACAACCTCATCAACCTGAACATAGTTTAACTGGTTAACATGTTATACTAAAAACAGAAAAATGAAAACTCACAACCCTTATGTACTTTTAATCTCAAAAGTTCATAGACCTAGTAGAACTCTAAACAAAGACCGAACACACACGACTCTAGAAGTTAAGAGGGATAAACTCGTAATTTAACTCTCTCTCTCTTTTTTTCTTTATAAAAAAAACTATTGATGGTACAAAATTGAGTGAGGAGTCCTTGGCATTCCAATATATTTCCATGGATGAATGGATGGAGAGAGAGAGAAGAGGAGAGTACAATATAGAGAGAGAGAAAGCAAAATGGTGGGCCCCAATGCTGCAACACCGCGTGTCCCTCGCTCTCTCCATGGCTAAAAAAGATGCCCTTTGCCTTCCTCTTCTCTTTTCTTTTTTTTTTTTTCTTTTCTTTTTTTCTTTTTTTTTTTTTTTCCTCTCTATATTTGTTTGCGTTGCTTCTAGGGGAGGGAGGGCAGTTATCCTCTACTTCGCGCATCTTTTTATTTTTATATTTATTTTTTTTTTAATTTTTAAAAATAATTTGGTTTTCTAAGGCCTACATTTGATGTGATGTGTTGCTGCCCCATGGGTGTTGTCCCCCTATCCCTTCTTTCTTATGTTATCTTTCCTTAATATCAAAGTTCGTTGGTTCAATCTCTGGAATTTTTGCCAATACGAACTTAGTTCAATTGGTATAAGACTTGTACTAATGACAGAAAGGTTTGTGGTTCGAATCCCTCCATCCCATGTATTGTCCAAAAAAAAATCTTCAAGGTTTTGTTTGATGACCATTTTGTTTTTGGTCTTTTTGTTTTTAAAAATTCCAAAACTTTTTTGTTATGTTATCTACCTTCTTCTTTTGCTTTAAAAAACCAAATCAAATTTTGGAAACGAAAAGAAGTAGTTTTCAACAACTTGTGTTTTGTTTTTTGGAATTGGCTAAGAATTCGGATGCATCCTTAGAAATATGAAAACAATGGTAAGAAATTTGAGAGAAAACAAGCATAATTTTCAAAAATCAAATGGTTATCAAACGAGGCCTAAACTTATATGCTATATATGTTGATGAGTTCTTAGTTTTTAAATTTTTTTTTGTTAACTTTAAAACGTGTCTGTTGATGGACTATTAAGCTTTTAAGATAGAGTCTTATTAGATATGAACTTTTTTTTAAACAAATGTCAAATGGGTTCAAGATTTAAAATACACAAAATTGAAAATGTGAGGACATACATAGTGAAGGTTCTTTAGACATTTTTCCAAGTCCAGGTCAGAACAATCTTGAAAGTTCTAAAATTAAATTTGTGATTTAATCTCACTTTTAAAATTTGAGGTTGTGCCAAATAAATTTTAGAACTTTAAAAAGTGGATAATCTTGAATTTTTTAGTGTTGTGTCAAACTTTAAATTGTGCCTGATGAGCTCTTGGACTTTAAATTTTGTGCTGGATGAATTCTTAAATTTTCAAAAGTATCATGTGAGTCTAAGATTTATTAAGCACAATTTTGAAAGTCCAATGACCAAACTTATTATTTAATCATGATAAAATTATAAATAAATCTCATTCTAATCACTCGTTTTAGATTTTTCTTTTCTTAAATTTATAAAATATTTATTTTAGTCTTTAAACTCTCACAAAGTTATTTTAGGTTTTTTTTTTTAATTCTATCCTAATTGTTTAATTAATGAATAATAGATTTCTAATATGTATACTAATATTCTAACATATTAAAGCCACAAAGGGTGAGAGAGAGGTGTGTTATTAGGCTGGGCTAAAATTGGATTAAAAATATGACTTATTGTTCTTTGAGAAATAATGGTTTTTTCATTACATTAATTAGGGTAAATTGTATAGATAGGGGAAGAAGCAAATCAATTAATGTACCTTTGATCAAAAGGGTGAGAAATTCGAAGTTTCCACTCCAAAATGTTATTGAACTAAAAAAAAAAAAAATGATAACCACAAGGTCTGTGGTTCGAATCCCCCTCCTCACATATTGTCAAAAAAAAAATGTTATTGAACTAAAAAAAATAGTTGGAGTAAAAAACAATGGCAAAGACCAAAATTATTGTTTTGATAAAGTTCAAATAGTTTAGAAAGTTTAAAAACTAATTGAAATAAATCTAAAATTTGAGGGGATAGAGATGAAATTTAAACCTGAAATTATTATTCAATTTATATACTCACTCATTTCATCCTTGGCTTTTTTTTTTTTTTTTTTTTTGGGTTATTGTCTCTATTTTTTTTTATTAAATTTTATTCATGCTACGTCATTGGTGAGAAATAACATAACCCCAGTTGAAAAAATAGTTATGAATTTGAGTAGAAGGTAAAGTTTTTTTTTTTTTTTTTTTTTTTTTTTTTTTTTTTTTGGAAGTTAAACAACATGTGTGGAGTAGAGATATTTGAACTCCTGACATTTTGATTATCATTTTTTATTTTTTAGTTGAACAATTTCGGAGTGGAAAATTGAACCATCGATCTTTGAAAAACTAATTGATATCTTATTCAACTTCTGTCGTCTTGGTTGAGAATATATATGTCTTAACAAGTTGATTAGAGTATATAATTGATCACGTCTATTCAATCTCTTGCTTTTTTTTTTTTGGAGTACACATCACAAATAGTTTATTGCATTGGATTTATGTTACTTCTCATTAATACAAATACAGGTATGATCAAAACTTTTAATCAAATAAGAAATAAAATAATGAAACTTTAAAAAGTACATGAAATAATTTAAATTATTATTATTCAACTATGGTTGACACAGAATTTTCGGCAATTTTTTTGGTTTTTTGTGAATGGAAAAATCCAAATTCTTAAAAGTGCTGTTTGTTTAACGAGAAAGGGAAAAGGAAAAAACATCTCACACTTTGCAAAAGAAAGGGGAAAAAAATCTCACTTTATAAGAAAATTATAATTAAATAAATCGCACTTTATTGATCAAATTATGAAAAATTAGCCCTAAAAAAAGTGTTTTATGGCCTTTTTTAGCACATGTTCAATGGCCAAAGCATAAAAAATTGTCATAATTTGTAATAATCTTAACGTGTCTTATGAAATTGGATACTTATGCATTTTCTTTTATTAAAGTATCATCAAATTTTTATTTAAAGAAACAAATTGATATTCAAATTTTCTATTGTTATAGGCAATTTTGGACCACCTGACGTACAAGAAGCAGACGAGGACGTCCGGGCAAAAATAGGGCTGGGAGACCGACCCAGAGGAAGAACCGACCAAAGGGCCGGGCCAACTTGGCCCGACCCATATGAGGCCGAGCATTATGGTCGGCCTCGGCCCATTCGGCCCGCTTGCCCGGGCCGAGCTCGGTCACCTCCTCTCGGTCCCTAATGCTTCTAGCCGCCCCGGTTTCGCCTAGTTTGTCCCGAAACGCCTCCAAATTCCTAAAAACCCTAGGAGCACGAGCAGGTATTTATACCCCTCTTCGCCACTGAAGAAGGGGACCCGAACTCAATTCTCGACTCTCTTCTCTTGCTCTCCAGCTCTCCCTTCCGATTTCTGACTTAAGCATCGGAGGCGGTGTGGCTAGCACCACACCGGTGTGCAGGTTTTCTCTTTTGCAGGCCACGTCTTCCCCTTCATCTACAAATTTACCGTTGGTGGCACGTGAAGGTCATGTGAGTTTCCTCTGACCAAAATCGACCATCAACATCTATTATCCTAACTTTTCATTTGAAACCGAAATCGAAAAACCGAAAAACTATTCTTTTAGGCCCCGTTTGATAACCATTTGGTTTTTGGTTTTTGGTTTTTGAAAATTAGGCTTGTTTTCCTTAAATTTCCTTACTACGGTTTTCATTTTTTTTAAAGACATACTTGAATTCCTAACCAAATTCTAAAAACAAAAACAAGATTTTGAAAACTACTTTTTTTAGTTTTCAAAAATTGGCTTAGTTTTTGAAAACATGGGAAGAAGGTAGATTGAAAAACAAAGAAACTTAGAGTTGGAAGTAGTGTTTACAAGCTTAAAAACCAAAAACTAAAAACTAAAAACCAAATGGTTATCAAACGGGGCCTTAATTTCAAGTTTAATTTTCTTTTTGGTCCTTAAACTTTTGCAAGTATTTCCTTTAGGCCCTTGAACTCTCAAAATGTAATTCAACCCTTAAAGCCCCGTTTGATAACCATTTGGTTTTTGGTTTTTGAAAATTATGTTTGTTTTCTATCAATTTCCTTACCATGGTTTTTATGTTTGTGAATGACACATTAGAATTCCTAGCCAATTTCCGAAAACAAAAACAAGTTTTTGAAAACTACTTTTTTTAGTTTTCAAAACTTGACTTGGTTTTTGAAAACATGGGGAAAAGGGTGTTGGGAGTGCGACCAAAGTGGCTAGATTCTGGAGATCATGGATATATAAGGGAGGACAAGTATCTCCATTGGTACGAGGCCTTTTGGGGTGATCCAAAAATAAAGTCATGAGGGTCTATGCTCAAAGTGGACAATATCATACCATTGTGGAGATCTGTGTGTGTCCGGTAGTCCCTTACAAAGGGTATATAACAAACCCAAGAAACTTGGTGGTGGATGTAGTGTTTTTAAGCTTAATTTTCAAAAACCAAAAACCAAAAACCAAATGGTTATCAAACGAGGCCTAAACTTTTAGATTTATTCTAATTCGTTTCTTAAATTTTAGAAAAATAACCATTTTTATCATTGTCATTATTTTATGAAAAATATTTGGCTGCATACCGGTAATACGTATAGATCTTCCTGCATACCACTATTAAAATGTTGGCAACTAAGAGATTAAAAAAAGAGTTTTTTTCACTTTCTCACTTTCTCTTTCTTAGTTGTCAAAACTTTAATGAGGTAGGTAGGGAGCGACATGCAGCCCAGTATTGTTCTTATTTTATTGTTAGATTTCTAAGATGAATAATATAACTTTCAAAGATTGCTCCCATATACATCAATTATTAGAGCCATGTATGATAGTTGAGGTATGTATTGGATTGGCAAATATTAGTGATAGAAAGGATCAAAATAGTTATTTTTTAAACATTCAGGTCAACAAAACAATCTTTTACCTGTTAAGGGGCTAAAACAGACATTTAAAAATTTTAATTGTCAATAACCATGTACAATGTATGTACGTACACATATATGTTATCAAACAAATGATAAATATTTTTTTTGAAAATGATAGATAATTTAGTTTTTAATTATATATGATCTTAAATTCTTTTTTTTTTCTTATTGTGTAGATACATGAAAGATAAAGTTATTAAATTATAAGAAAATAACAAAAGAGACAGGTATCATAATAATGGGTTATAATCCAACAGTTCACAACCATGGTCTTGGTGCATTGGAAACATTGGAAACATTGGAAACATCATAATGAGCTTCCCTTTCTGTTGGATCACTTTTCTTGTATTTATTCATTTATTAAAAAAATATCAAGTCTTAAGATGGAGAGCCCTAAAAATAGTTTAGAAAATGGGGTAATATTTTGTTACATAAAAATCATCAATTCTAAAACTATGCGATATGTAACGATTTTTTGATTAATGATATATGTCTTGACCAGTTGAGCTATGCTCAATTCAAAGTTAGTTGAACGAAATTGGAATTTAATTAAATTTTGTCTTGAATAACTTAAATAACTCATAGAATTAATACTCTCCCCTCAAAATCAAGAAAATTGTCTAAAGACCAACCAATTAGTTACTCAATACTACAACCTAGTAATAAATATTTGATTTTTTTTTTCAACAAATGTGAAAGTGAATAATTGAACTTTTTTTTTTACAACTCGTGGGGTGAGAGATTTGAATCATAGATCTCTCAGTCATTAATACAAACATTATACCAGTTGAGCTATGCTCGTGTTGACAATGAGGAAATTGAACCTTCAATATTAAGAAATGTAATAAATGTCTTATTCACTGAGTTATGCTTAGATAAATTGAAACTTGAACTATATTTAGATTAATCAAATACTAAATCTAGTCATAGAGCTCCTAAACTCAACTACAAAACTAGTAGAAAATGATCCAAACAGAAACTTGAACTGGGTCTTGGTCAAAACTAACGTCAATAGCTACAAAACTAACATTAACCAAAATAGTCCCACACAATACAACAACATCGGTAGAGGTTTTACTCATACGTAGCTAAGAAAAAATACAATATGTTCGTATAAACTATTATTGATTGTTTTAATATTTTGAGTATAAACTATTATTTAACACGAGCATAATTCAACCGAGACAAAGCATGTACATCCACCCCACATATTATTATAAACAAATTTTGAAAAAAGAAAACCCTTAAAAAGTAGTTGGGAGAGAAGCTATTTAACAAGTTCTTTTTCCTCCCTTAACAAGAAAATCAAGGAAAAAAATAAGGGAAGTAGAAATAAAATAAAATAGAAAATCAAACACTAATTTTGGACTCCAATGAGCATCCTTTTTTTCACAATTATTCTCAAATTATAAAATAAATACCATTAATAAATTTAAAATATGCAAATGGTTTTTTTTTTTTTTTTTTTTGAAAGAAATATGCAAATGTTTTTTTTTTAAAAAAAAAAGAAAGAAACACAAGATTACAATAAGTTTAAACATCACTTGTCACCCTTTATCGCTTCCAGTAGCCAACTTGGGAAATTTGAGAACCAAGAATCATGATCTCCATTAATCATTGCTTGTCGCACCAACAAGTCAGTCACCACATTTTGGCCTCGCTGAATATGCTTAAACTGTGTCCCCACCAAGCGAGAAGAAAGTCCCTGCACCTCCATAACAACTGATCGAACTAAGGTGAAATTTTCCTCCTCACCATTTAAAAGATTTATAACTGACAGACAATCTGATTCCACCAACAAGCGAGGAAGCCTCATCTCACCAATAGCCAACAATCCAGCTCGGATCGCAAATGGTCTTTTTATAATAGATAAAATGCAAAAGATAATTATCCATTTTGCTGGGGGAAATCCTTCAAATTTCAACCTTTTGTTATAACCTAAAAATTAAAATAAACAAGAACTAAAATAAATTAACATAAATAAATAAATAATAATGTTTGATAATTGATATCAATTAAAGTGGATCTGAATCAACGGCCACCACTCAGACATTGGACTTAGTGAAGATTTATGATCCGATTAATGATGACTTAATTATTTCGGGAAAAAAATAATAAAAAGAAATCCGACCGTTGCTTTTCAAATCATCTTCAACAAACAATCAAATTATTGCATTTTTTTATATCCATTTTTTAAAATTTTATACTTTTGCAATTTATTTTATTATTATTATTATTTTTTGACAATATGTGAGTGGGAAATTTAAAACACAGATCTCGTGGTTATCAATACATCTTTACGTCAGTTGAGCTTTGCTCTTTTTGACTATACTTTTGCAATTTAACCAATACAATATTAAAAAGAATACTTATAAAGTTCAACTAACTTAAAGTTTGTACTAATGACCGTTTAAATCTCCTACTTCCACACGTTTTTCAAAAACAAAAATCCTCGTATTAGTTTGGTTTGAATTTCGTCATTTGGTTTCTTCAATGGTAGGAGTTCAAATTAACTTGTCTCATAAATATTTGAGTAACAGTGTTGATGACAAAATTTTATTAGAAACAACATAAAAAATCTAAGAACAGCGCTGAAACCTTTTAATTTAAATCACATTTTAGTCCTTGAACTTTCGAAATTACTTTATTTTTAGTCTATAAATTTTCAAATTGTCAATTTTTGTTCATATATTCTTAGGTATGTTCCATTTTAGTCTTCAAATTTTAGAAATGTCTATTTTAATCTTTACACTTATAATTATCGTATTATCAATGTTATTTTGTCATTAATTATTTAACACATAAATAACTTGACTTTCAATATATGAACTATCAACATGAGTATATATGGAAGTACATGTCAACCAATTATCTAACAAGCAAATATTATATAATAGATTTTTTTTTAAAAAAAAAAAA
This sequence comes from Luffa aegyptiaca, assembly GCA_017139565.1. Classification (NCBI taxonomy): domain Eukaryota; kingdom Viridiplantae; phylum Streptophyta; class Magnoliopsida; order Cucurbitales; family Cucurbitaceae; genus Luffa; species Luffa aegyptiaca. The sequence continues at coordinate 4,789,679 of CM029396.1, forward strand.
ACCAAACTAGTTACTTTTTAAGTTCATATACTAAAATATAACAAAACTAAAACTTTTGGGACTGAATGGATTTAAACCAAGCCTTTTCAATTTTAAAGACTAAACACAAGAATAATAGTTCTTTGGCTAAATTTTATAATTTTCTTTTCTTTTTTTGAGAATAAGAAAATTCATTAAAACGCCACAGGGGTAATCAAACAACGGTCAATATTGACCAAAGAACACAACCACTCTGGAAAAGAATGTACCCAAACCCCAGAGCAACATCCCATTTTTGCCATTTTTGCTATCCCTTCGACAGTCATATTTACATTCTCTGAGAATATGAAAAAGAAGAAATATCTCCAAAAGAAGCAAACAACTCCCAAATTAATTGCACCAAAGAGACCACCTCACTCCACGATTTATATTTCTACTGAATAAGATTGACAACTTGAAGGCAATCAGACTCCACCAAAAGATTGATGCAACCCAAGGACACAGCAAACTTCAAGCCTTCCAAAATAGCCCTCAATTCAGCCATCAAATGAGAAGAATCACCATAAGAGGAAATACTCAAAGCACTCTTGACCATACCAACTGAATCTCTACAAATGATGCCAAAACTAGAGGAAGGATGAGAAGAACTTCAAGCAGCATCGACATTCATCTTCCAGAAACTCAACGGCAGGGGAGACCAACGCGAAATTTAGGGATTTTGAGCGGAGCTCGACTCATCAGCAATTCCAGTCGAAGCCCTACTATTAGCACTCGAAAACTCCAAGTGGTAATCTGGTTTTTAATGTTTTAAAATTTTCAATTATATTCCTAACGTATTAAAGATTATTAATCAAGTCCTTCCATACAAATCTATTGACAAAAACTTTTTGTATCATTCAATTATTGTTGGTTAAATTGAGTTTATAGACTTTCAGGCGTTTGTGTTTATTTAGTCTCTAAACTTTATAAATTATCTAACAAGTCTTTGAACTTTCAATTTGGTGTCTAATAGAGGTTACTGTGAATTTTAAAAATATCTAATAAATCTTTAAACTTTCAATTTTATATCTAATAGGTCTTTGATATATTCGAGTTTTTTTAAAATTAACCAATCTATTAGATGTAAAATTAAATTTTATGTCTAATTGGACCTTAAACTTTCAATTTTGTGCCTATATGACCTGTGGACTTTAAAAAATGTCGAATAGGTCAATGACTTATTAGACACAAAATTGAAAGTTTAAGAAATACTTTTTAAAGTTCATGGATCAAACAAACACAACCCTAAAAATTTAGGGACTAAACTTGTAATTTAACTCATTATTGTTTTATTAACATATTTTGACATTTGGACATACATGGCCGCTCATAAATATTACTTAACACACAAAACTTCAATCGTCCCATTAGCTAAACCAGACCACTCATTAACAAAATCTATTTCTTTTAAGTGGCACACTCACACGTCTATATGTGTTAATAAACTAATAATTTAATGTTGCAACAACTTTTTACTAACAAATTTCAATTGGTTTTTTTTTTTTTCTGACAGCAAATGTAAATTTGAGAATCTTAAAAGAATAAATACCAAATTGAATATTGCATTTTATGACTTGTCTTGATGAATCAACTAAAACTCAACGAACGAGTCTAGATCTCCGTTCAACTATTTCACGAGACTTTTAGGTTATCTTAGGTTGTCCATAGTCATTGAACAAATGTCTCATGAAGCCAAATAATCTTAGTCAAGCAATTGAATATGAAAGATAAAACCTTTTTTTCTCCTCCATATTCAATGTTACCTAAAAAATTAGGGACTCTTTGATATATTTAGCAAGAAAAAAGAAAATATTTTGAGGGAATTAAAAGAAGAGTTAATGGAGCATAGCATAGGTTCAATGCACCGTCATTGAACTAATAATAATAATAATAATAACCATTATTATTTAAAAAAAAAAAAAAAAAAAAGGAAAAAACAAAAAGATTAAAGGAAAATATGTCGGAATTCCCAGCTGGTTGACTTGGAGTCTTTTGACCGTCTAATTTACTATTGGGCAGCGGGTCACATATCGGTCAATTCAAACTGTCTCCGGAGCTCCTCGCCGGTGGAGCAACCGATTTATTTCGGGCAGCCCCACCTGCCCCACTTACCCAATCCAACCAATCTCTCTCTCTCTCTCATCATAATCAATAATTGAAGAAATAAATTGTTTTGATTTTTGTGTTTGGAGTAAAAAAGAAAATGAGATTCGAGATAAAGTTGGAATTTAGAATAGAATGGGAATGGGAATAAGAATTTAATCATGTTTAAAATGGAACCTCAATTTCACGTCTTGTTTGGTTTAATTTGGTTGGGTCAACTTTATAATGGCGTTCGTGTCACTTTGTCGCCTAATCTGGACTAGGATTGGTAAATTAAGTTGTTTTCGTGTTGATGAAATATGCGACGAATCATCATTGTCTTTAAGTTAGGGTTTAGAGTCGGAGAAGGAAAGTTAAAGCGAGCATAGCTCAGCGGTAATTTACATGTACCCTTGACCAAAAGGTCAGAGGTTCGGATCCCCCATCTCCAAATGTTAATGTTAATGTACTAAAAAAAAAAAAAAGTCAAAGAAGGAAAAATTAGATGGAAGGAAAAATAATAATAATGTAACTAAGAATATGGAGAAAATTATTTTTATGCAATTCCTAGAATGTGTCTTTTCTCAATAATGACGAGGATCGAGAAAATTGAAATATTATTGAATTACCCTTTTCTTTTGTATTTGGAGTTTCTAAAATCAACCTAATTTAAGTTGGTTTTTTTTTTTTTTTTTTTTTGACTTCAACAACATTTGAAGATAGATTAATTCGAACTCATGACCTTCGTCATAAGCACACAGTTAATATCAATTGAGCTATGCTCTTGTTGGTAGCCTAATTTAAGTTATTTTAGAATGGAGTTGAGATAAAAATGAAAAATGATGATTTTTTTTAATCTCACTTTGTCCTATTGTCATCCTTAAATTTTGACCAATTCAGTTGTCTTGTTTGTTGTATTAATTTATTTTTATTTTCTTTCTAACTATGTCTCGATTATTGATTCATAGAATAGAATAAATAAAGTTAGAGAGAAGTTTTCCTATGCTTGTCTTCCTTTGAACATTTTATTGTACTAGCATTATTAGACTATTCTCTCATTTAATAAATTCATCATTGAACTACTCTATTGTTCAATAACATTATCATTAAACAAGAACAAACATTAACATTATTTACAGCTACTTCACATGTGATCAAGTCATACCGATTTAACATACTCCTTTTGTATCTAGAACTAAAAGTCCTTTTATCATTTTACGGGAGCTCGATATGTTTATTAAAACACGAAGTTTGTAATTAGGACCCAAAGGTACTTTTACGATTATAAGTTAAGTCTTTCTATAAAAGTTTTGTCGTAGGTTTGTTGTGTTCAACACACATCATTATGAAAAACATGAGTTATGTTGATGGTCGATTTTGGTCAGAGGAAACTCACCTGACCTTCACGTGCCACCAACGGTAAATTTGTAGATGAGGGGGAAGACGTGGCCTGCGAAAGAGAAAACCTGCACACCGGTGTGGTGCTAGCCACACCGCCTCCGATGCGTAAGTCAGAAAACGGAAGGGAGAGCTAGAGAGCAAGAGCAAGAGAGTCGAGAATGGAGTTCGGGTCCCCTTCTTCAGTGGCGAAGAGGGGTATAAATACCTGCTTGTGCTCCTAGGGTTTTTAGGAATTCGGAGGCGTTTTCGGGACCAACCAGGCGAAATCGGGGCGGCTAGAAGCATCAGGGACCGAGAGGAGGTGACCGAGCTCGGCCCGCGCAAGCGGGCCGAATGGTCGGCCTCGGCCTTGGGCCGAGGCCGACCATATGGGTCGGGCCAAGTTGGCCCGGCCCTTTGGTCGGTTCTTCCTCTGGGTCGATCTCCTAGCCCTATTTTTGCCCGGACGTCCTTGTCAGCTCCTTGTGCGTCGGGCGGTCCAAAATTGCCTATAACAAGTTATATTTTTTTTTCTTCCAACTATTCCCTTTAGATGTAAGGTGATGAGAATGAAAATTTACTAAACAGAAGATCACGTGTCCTTAGAGGTGGCTCTCATGAATAATATGATGTCGTTAGGACGTTATGCAATACTCAACTTTCGTTTTATTGGATTACGTTATGTTGTTTGAAATACTCGAAAAAATGCTTTGAACCAATTATAGTCTATCATTTAGACTCATTGCCTATCCTATGAATATAGTTGGACTTTTTTGATGCGATATTACCAAAAAAGTATGTGATTTTTTTGTTTATGAAAAGACAAAAAAAAAGTATGTGATAAACTTTACATGTTATAAAATATGAATAATTACAATTTAATGATATATATATATATATATATATATATATAATTTTTTTTTACAATATGTGGGGATGGGGGATTCGAACCACAGACCTTGTAGTTATAAGTACAACTTTATGCCAGCTAAGCTCTTATTGGCAATTTAATGAGAACCTAATCAACCGTAATATATACTTTCCAATATATGTATATATGTATGTTTGTAAGAGTGTAAGGTTATTTCTTTGAAAGAATCTATTTTAAAAAATACAAACATAATTTTTTCTTTTTCTTTCTTTTTTTTTTTTTGGGAAGAAATTTTATTTTATTATCAGTTTTGAGAAATAGATTTAAAAGATCCCTAAATTTTCAAAATAGACTTTTTTAGTCCTTGGGTTTTGAGAAATAGGTTTAAAAGGTCCCTCATATTATTTTTTCAACTTTTTAAAATCAATATTTTTTTTATTATCTTTTAATATTGAATGATTTTTTAAATTAAAAAAATTAAAAAATCATACGAGGGACCTTTTAAACCTATTTCTCAAAACTCATGGACTAAAAATGTCTATATTGAAAACTTAGGAACCTTTTAAACCTATTTCTCAAAACTCGGAGACTAAAAAGATCTATTTTGAAAACTCAAGGACCAAATGCACCTATTCCCTAAAACTTAGGGACTAAAAAGTTCCCTTTATTATTTAACCAATTTCGATAAATTATTATTATTAATTTTAAATTTATGGTTGGGACTAAGTTTAACCTAATATATATGTCTTTTTTTACAACATGTGGGGAGGGGGATTTCAAATCTCTTGATCATTAATACAAACTTTATGTCAGTTGAGTTATGTTCGTGTTGACAACCTAATATACACCTTACGAGTAATTTAAACGATTGAAAAAAGGAAAAGAGAACAATACTTGGGGCCAAAGCCAGCAACACTTTATCTAAGTTTGATGGGTATTGACAAAATTAAAAATTAAAGATAAAAATTGATACAACTTTCAAAGCTTAAGTGTCAAAATTGATACAACTTCCACCCAAAAGTATATATAATAGTCATTTTTAACGATGTAAACAAGTGTATAGGCAAAATATTGGTCAAAGTGAGCATAACTCTCAACGGTAATTGACATATACTTTCAACCAAAATGTCGGAGGTTCGAATCTCCTACCCCAAATATTGTTGAACTGAGAAAAAAAGCAAAATATTGGTAATGCCCACCTCATTATTAAATTATGAGGAATTTGAGGAATCCCTAATTCAGAGACTAAGGTCCCCCTCCCAAAAAAAATCCATATTCAATTAATATTTATTTTTAATATAAATTGTGAATATCTTTAAGGTACACATAAGTTGGTCTGAAAATTTTCCGATATCAAAAAAATGATAAACAAATAAATTTATTAAATATCAGTAAAATATATATTTTTAAAAATAATGAAGATGTTTTATATGAAAATATTTGTTTGAGATCGAACTATCAACCTTTGAATGATAATGAGTCTTTTATCTCTTTAACTAAGTTCAGAGTTAACATTTTAATTATAAAACACAAAGTCAACAAACCTATATATTAGTTATTTAAAAAAATTTAGGGGTTTATTCCTATTCCTATTCCTTAAAAATAAATAATTAATTTTTTTTTTTTAAAAAAAAAAGTGAAAATCTCTCCAACTCCATTCCAAATAGAGATGGATGAGGATACGATGAGGATTCTCTATCTCATTTTACAAAGACACTTTTGCCATTCCCTAAATATATTATTCAATTTTTTTTTTTTTTTTTTTGGCAAATCATCAAAACAAAAGGTCAAATTCATGTATAGTTAGAAAAATTATTATAATTTGTCAACTGCTGCACTTGAACATCTCTGAAATTGATCTCCCATGTGGCTGCACAATTTTAAATTTGTACCATCAAAAACAATTTTAAATTTTATATTGAATTCCCTAAAATAAATTGTCCTTTAATTCATTATGTATTAATATTAAGGTTAGGTTACAAATTTAGTTCTGAAACTTTCAGAAATGTGATAATTTGGTTTATACACTTTCAAAAGTGTCAAATAAGTTTTCGAACTTTCAATTTTGTGTCTAATAGATCCATCAACTTGAAAAAGTGTCCATTAGGTTCTTAAACTTTCATTTTATATCCAAAAAGTCCCTCAACTTTTCCTTGTGTCTAATAAAAGTCCGTAACCTATTGAACATTTTTTTTTTTAAATTAACAAGTCTACTAGACACAAAGTTGAAAAATTTATGATCTCATTAGGGATAAATTTCAATTTTATATTTTATAGATGAGTTAATTTTTATAAATCTCGAATATGCAGGAACCTATTATACACAAAATTGAAAGTTCAAAGACCTATCAGATACTTTTTAAAATTCAGGAACTAATTACACACAAACCTGAAAATCCATAAACTAAACTTGTAATTTAACCTAATATTATTTTTTTTAAAAAAAAAAGACCTAATATTAATTTTATATTAGTTTATGGATTTATTTATGCACTTATTTATTTATTTATTTATTTTCCCTCTTACCCAAGTACAAGGCAAGTTAGTGGCCATGTGAAACTGTACGGCTACTTTAAGGACCATTACATTGGTGTCTTGGGACCTGTTTGGAAACTACCATTTTAATGACTTGGCTTTTTTTTTTCCTTTTATATTTTTATTGGAACATTTTACTTTAAAAAAAAAAAAAAAAAAAAAAAAAAAAAAAAAAAAAACTTAGATAAGTTAGATGTTTTTAATTTTATAAATGTTGAGGATCCCAAATTGAAAAGATTAGTGGAGACCTCACAATTTATAAGCTACAAGGATCACCTCACTCATTGTCAACTGGTTTTGAAATGGAACCTCAATGTTATCTAATAATAAACTCTGACTCCAAGAGAAGAAATATATTAGGTCTGCTCATGTTAGCTGACAAAGTCTTGTTTATATTACTAATTTTATGTTTTTCAATTTTAGATATATAAGTATACGTGATAATATTTCCTGGTCTATTTTCAGGGTCTAAAAACACTTACATCATAGTTCTCCATTTGCTAATTAGAGTTAAATTACAATGCATTTTTATTTTTCATAGACAAGAAATAGGTTACATTATTTGTATTTTTCTGAAAAATGATTAAAATATTGAAATTAAAATTATGAATGTAGCTGACAATTCATTTGAGTATATGTACATGTTTGGAAGTGATTTTGAAATGATTTTAAAATAGCTAAAATCACTTTTGTCATATTTAAAGTCACTCCAAAACATACTTTTAGGGCTCGTTTGGTAACGTTTCTCGTTTCTTGTTTTTTGTTTCCAATTTTATTAAGAAATCTAAGCATTTAATAACTATGTATGTTTCTTGTTTCTCATTTTTTAGAAACACTCACAAAATTTGTATAGAACTTTTGGGAACGACTAAAACTAGTTTCTCCTTTTTTGTTCTTGTTTCCAACTTTTTCCAAACATAAATAAGAATATAGGTTTATTATTATTGAATGTATAGGTGTTAGGGTCATGAAATTCTATTCTTCTTTATTAAAAATGAAGAAACATAAACAAGAAACGAGAACGTTACCAAACGGGCCCTTAATTATTCAAAATCAGAACTAAAAAAAAAATTATTCAAAATAAAATTTCATGTTTGATTTTTCACTTTTGAACGAGATTTTCATATCATCAAAATTAATTTTGAATTATTAAAGATATGTTTACGAATGATTTTAAATATGAAAAAAAAAAAGTGAGTTTAGCCATTTCAAAATCACTCTCAAACATGCACTACATCATTTATTTTAAATAAATAAAAAAAAAAGTTGATATAATTTCCAAATTGAAATTATCAAATAGAAAAAGAAAGAAAGGAGTGAAAAGGGTGTTTCAAAAAAAAAAAAAAAAAGGAGTGAAAAGGGGCCCTTGCCCATTTCTAGCCTGTGACTTTGTAAATCCGCTCACGTTTATGCTGGTTTTTAATTAATTTTTTATATCTTTCCTAATATATATATATATATATAAAATATTTGACATGTATCCTCGATCAAGAGGTCAGAGGTTAGAATCTCCTCATTGTTGAACTAAAAAAAATTATGGGATAAAATGATAATAGATATTTTATCCAATGAAATATACTCGAATTGACAATTGAAAATATATGAATGGATATATACCTTATCGTTAAATTATGTATCTGGATTTTTATAGCTATTTATCAACTTTTTTGAAACGAACGTACTTTCTTCATTAAAAATTGCAAGAACAGTTCAAGATACATTTGTAATGGACATTTTGTCCCATTGATCTAATCCAATCAGGGAAATCAGATAACCATAACACTGAATGTGATTCGTGAAGCGCTTTTTTAGCCAAAGCATCTGCTTGAACGTTTCTAGATCTTCTGGTATGTTTAAAACCCAAAGAAATATAGCTATTTATCAACTACTGTTGGGAATTAAAGAGTGCAACCAAAGTCCCACATTGGCTAGACAAGGGGATGATCATGGGTTTATAAGGGAGGACAAGTATCTCCATTGGTATGAGGTCTTTTGGGGTGAACCAAAAGCAAAGCCATGAGGGCTTATGCCCAAAGTGGACAATATCATACCATTGTGGAGATCTGTGTCGTGTCCTCATTTTCCTTACAAGTAGAATTTGTGAGCCTTGGTAAAGGAGTGTTTGAGGGGAGGCTCGTTCGTGGAACTTTGTTCGATCTCCATTGGTATGAGGCCTTTTGGGGTGAAAGCCATGAGGGCTTATGCCTAAAGTGGACAATATCATACCATTGTGGAGATCTGTGTCGTGTCCTCATTTCCCTTACAACTACATATACAAATAGGTCCTAGAAAATTGAAACACGTTAATTACAAACTTTGTATTAATTGTTTTCCTTCCAATTTGTTTATTCTCATTGTTTTAATCATAACTGTCTTATTGCCTTTATTTATAAGTTGAAACTATTGCATTATATTTTTTTATTTTGAAATAGATTATACTTTTTAATAGAGAAAACTTGTGGAAAACTCATTTCCCATGAATTTTCTTGGAAAATTTCTTATTTTCATCTCGATGATGCTCAATTATGATAGACGATGATAAGGATGTTTCAAGAAAATATTAGGTTATTTTTGTCTTTGTCTTACCCTAGGGACACTCCTAAACTCACATCAAGTCGTCTACGTACTAGAGAGAACGACATCTTTTACCAAATATATTCTAATCAAATCATAAAAGGCTCTTAAATCATGGGAGTGAATATACATATCTTGTCACACAAATAGTGAAAACTACGGTCGAATACGACTATCATAAAACTGACTCGACATCATAAATCTAACAATAATAGATAGTTGCAGGGGACAAAAGGTTTAAAGTAACGTTAAAAAATAAAACAAAAACAAATCCAAACACTAATTATAATTTTATCTTAAAAAAAACACAATAGAGAAAATTACACTTTTTGTCCTTGATGTTTGTAATGTTTGGTTTCTATTTGATTCTTAAAGCTTCAAAAACGACATTTAAATTCTTAAGATTTGAAAATAATTCTAAATGGTTAAATGTCTGAATTTAAGTGTCGATATGAAAATTTAGAGGCTAAATAGAAATTAGACGTAAATCTCGAGAAATAAAATTATAATTTTAACTAAAAATAATATTATGTTTTAAACTAAGTAGGTCATTGTTTCCTTGGTGAGTGGATGAACCGGTAGGTAGCAAGCACAAAGAGCCCACAAGGATCCTCTAATTATACCCTTATCTTTACCCACCAAAAAATGCCAAATTTTTTATATTTCATTTTTTTTTCTATAAATTCAAAAGAAAAAAAAAGTAATTTCTTTTTATTTTTTTGCAAATTTATCCACAACTAAATTCAACCTTTGCTATTGGAGGACATGCTTGTAGGGTCATTTTTTCTTCTCTTCATAAAAGTCATGAATAGAGTTTTTTTTTTTTTTTTTTTTGACAACATCTCGGGTTTTTTTGACAACATCTCGGGGTGGGGAGAGACTCGAACCACAGACCTATTGGTCGTTAGTACAAGAGTTATGCCAGTTGAGCTATGTTCATGTTGGCAAGTCATGAATGGAGTTTTGGTGTGTACTTATTCAAAATAATTAATGATATTTTTATGAATTTTCTAACTTCACATGTTTTTCTTATATAAAATAAGTAATATCCGGACTGATTAAAGTTGAGGTCGGTAAAAGTCATTTAGTCTTGTTCTTCTTTCACACATTTTTCAGTAAAGTTAGTCTATTGCGATTCATGTAGTTGATTTTTCAAACTCTCGATTAATTTTTTTAAAACTAAATTAAAAAAAAAAAATGGTAGATCATTTCAATGTTTGTTTTGGTCAAAAAATCAAGTTCAACCAATTCATTTATTCAACCTTCCACATGAAAATCTAAACCGTCAATATCTATCTAATCTTCCACCCCAAATAATACTTATACACGTCGTTTTCGTATTCAACTAAAGTATTGAATTTGTTAATTAATTGAAAAGAGTATAAACAAAATCAAACACTCCGTTATTAATTAGGAATATAAAACGAAAAGAAGCAATATAAAAATAAAAACCCTTTTAAAAATAATAATTAAATGTATTATACAATATAATTTGTTTGTTGATTGGTTTTTGGGGGAGTTGAGTTGAGACAATATCATTTTCTCAACATGTTGTCTTAGTGGAACACATGCGTTATTCTTCCAAAGTATATAATTGCATATTTGATTAATATAAAATCTTAGATCCTGTCTTTTGAGTATTATACACTACTTTTATTTTTATATACTTTTAAAAAGAAGAATATATTTAAATAAGTCGTCTTAAGAACGTGTTCGTTTCTAGTTTTCTTGTTCAACGAATTGCTTCTTAAAGAAAAAAAAAAGTTTGGTAATTATTGTTCTGTTCATTATTTTCCTCGTCTTTCATATCATCAATAAATTCTTTTATAAAATGTTTTTTCGTGTTAGGTTACACTGGTCATTCTTTTTTCGACCTTGTTTTTTTTTGGAGCATGACCGCTTCTTTTTTTAATATCTCATTTTTTTCTACAACTCCAATGCTCGATTGTGCTATTTCTAGACTTACTCTTTTGTTAATTTAATTCGTTTCTATGTTTTATTTCTTGGCTTATTCTTTTATCTATATTCAACTAAATTTAGAAGTCTCATTAACATCTCTTTCACAAATATCTTCCATTAGAGTTCCCAAGCAATTAGGTTAGAGACCCCAATCGAGAGAATTACATTAATCTCATCACTTAACTCATCGAAAGAGGAAAAACGTGAAGCTACAAGTTGAGATACATCTGTCGTGGATTATATTATCCATCGAAAGTAACCAAACTGGAAAATTAGATAACCACATAATAGAACGTTGGCTAGTCGATCAGCTATCCTATTTCCTTCATAGAAATACGAACAAAACACAAAGAGGAAAAACATTGACGCAACTCACGAATGTGCAAAATCTCATCAAAACAACATTTAGAGATCACTTGTCATTTTTTTTTTTAAATAAGATCACTCGTCGCTTAACTCATACAAAATCATCTGATTAATCATAGTATTGAACATATTTAAAATTTTACCAATCATCTTTAAATAAAATAAATAAAAGGTTTTTTTAGTTCAAATAAATAAAAGTTATTACCAAAATATAATTTTTTTTCTTTGTAGAATGTTTTTTTACACGTTGAATAAACTAATTTAAATTCGACTATATATCTCAAAAAATATACTTTTATTAAGTGAAATTAAAACATACCAAAAACATTAAATTAATAAAAGGAACGTTACATTAAGTGTTCAAATTTGACAAGATATCGAATTCAAATCAATGAAATATAAATGCAGGGTGATGTACTGGCCAAGTTTTCTAGAGTTTTTCAAAAAAAAAAAAAAAAAAAAAAAAAAAAAAAAAAAAGTTTTCTAGAGTTTGTCTGATAAAATACTTAAAAAAGATAATTAAGGAACTAAAAATAAATAAAATAGCCAAAGCTAGTTTAGCTCAGCGGTAATTGGCATGTATCTTTGACCATGAGGTCAGAGGTTCGAATCCCTCCACCCCAAATGTTGATGTAATCAAAAAATAAAAAAATAAATAAATAAAATAAAAGTAATATACGAAGAGATTCATATGAAATTGTCAAATCTTAATCATTTAAATAAAGCTAAAATCAGGGAAAATAAATAAATAATGCCGAAAAGTGATTTGGACCCATTAGCAAGCTGGAATCTTCCTAGAGAGAGAGAATTTTATTTTTTTATTTTTATTTATTTTTTTTAGGATTAAATCTAACTTTTAGGTATTTATTCTTAGAGTCTTTTATTTTGGTCTGTAACTTTTAAAATAGGTCTAATTTAATCTTCAATTTTTTTTAAAGAAATATGACCATTCTTATTATTTTAATTTTTACCATTTATTATTTAACATGTAAATAAACATCAACAAATATTAGAAGGATGCAAATATTAAGTTACAAAATAATCAGAAAGACACCAAAGCGAGCTTAGCTCAGCGGTAATTGGCATGTTTGGTCGAAGTTCGAATCCCCCCACCCCCAAATGTTGATGTACTCAAAGAAAAAATCAGAAAGACTAAAATGATTGTTTTCCAAGGTTCATAAATTAAAATAGACATTTTTTTAATTAAAAAATCAAAATGACTTTTTTATAACTCAAAGGCTAAAATAGAAAATTTAAAAACATAAAGAAAAAATGAAGTTGAAAATTTAGATCTAAACTTTTTATTTATTTTTAAGGAAAAACTACTCTTTTGGTCCCTAAGTTTTGAGTATAGTTTCCATTTGGTCAGTCACAGATTTAAAAATTCAAAATGTTACACTCTTACCTTTGGATTTTGAGTTTAGTTTTCATTTGGACTCTAGATTACATTTTTTACATAAAGTTTTGAGTTTAGCTTTCATTTTATCCCTAGATTTCTAGATTTTAAACTTTTACTTCTCGGTTTTCACTCATATTCACTTTTGTTATTTAGTGTTTATTTTCTATTAATTAATTTAAAATAAGTGAATTAGTTTTCACTAACTTTCCATCACTATTAAAATTTATTTTAAAAAATTTACATCATAATTATTTAATTAAAAACACTGAGAACCAAAAGTAAGCATCAATGAAAACTCAGAGGTAAAAGTGTAAAATCTTGAAACCTAGAGATTCATGGAAACTAAACTCAAAACTCAGGAATAAAAATGTAACATTTTGAAATCTAAGAATCAAATAGAAACTATACTCAAAATATAAAATGATATTTTATCGTGTTTTAAAATATATATATATATATTTTTATCTTCTCTCTCCTCTCTTTCAAACATTTAAGATATCCTTTTTTATCCTTTTTCTTGATCTCTTTTTAAACTTTTACCAATAAGGGAAAAAGAGAAAAAGAGAGAGTCTAGGTCAAAGATACACCCATCCTTTTTTTTATCTTCTCTTCCATCTCTTTCAACCTTTTATAAAAATGATTATAAAAAAAAAAAAAGAAAAATCAAAATTAAAACATGTGACTTTTGTTTGTCTTAACTCAATATTCACAATCATTCATTTTCATCTAAGTATGAAATCAACTATATATCGAATCAGACCATCAACATTTAAAAAAAAAAAATGTTGCCAACATGAGCATAGCTCAACTGACATAGAGTTTGTACTAACCTCCAAGAAAGGTCTGTGGTTCAAATCTCTCACCTCATGTATTGTCTAAAAAAACATTTTAATAAAATTGGATGTAATGGGATTTTCTGATTCGAATGTATTATTTTACAAAAATATGTATAGTATTGCTTGGTTGATTTTAGTTTTAAATATATTTTATGATTTTTAGTTTTCTTTTAAAGTGTTTTAATTTTTTTTTAAGGACAAAACTATTTTATTGTTATAATTACATAATATTCAAATTAGATAGAGAAATAAAACTATTAATTAAAATCTACTTGAATTATATTTCAAAAAAAAAATCTACTTGAATTACAAATCAAATCATATATATCTAATATATATAATTTGATCCAAGTTAAATTTCTCAAATTATCAATCCTTGGTATTTCTTATCTTCATAATCTCATTCTTAACTCTTAAAAAATTGTAGACGAGAGAGAAGTAAAAAAATTCTCAAACAAAAAGAAAATATATTTTAACCCAAATTTACAACTTATGTCGATGAATTAGTATATTAGTTTATATATCTTTAAAAATTACTACATTTGAAACTAAAAATAAAAAAGAAAAAAGAAAAATCAAATCAACAAAAAAATTTATTTAATTACTTGAAGAAATAAATACATGTGGGTATATTATATACATTTTTCCCAAATAAATAGATGAAATATGTAATTTCTTATTATATAATTTTGAGATCAAAAGAGTGTGGAATGTACCAATAGCAACAAGGAATGTTTGGGATTAGGAAGCCATATAATCTTCATTTTGATCAATTCTTTTTTTTTTTTTTCTCATTTTCATTTTTAAAAATTCATTTGAAAAAAAAAAAAAAAAAGAATTGTTCTCTCTCTCCTATATCTCTCTCTAGGCCCTCCATTTATGATTTAAAAAATCATGCTCTTTTTTTTTATATATATAATTTAAAAATCATGCTCTTAAAGGATGGGAGTCCTACTATAACTAATCCCATGGATAAATTTGACATATCTAATCTTATCATAAGTGTAAACATGTAGGCCTCTATACGATTTCTCGCAAAAATTAATTTCAAATTGTGACATGTCGGGTTTTTTTTTTTTTTAATAAATAGAGTCTGTTTATATGTAATCCAGAATTTTGTTTTATATTTTCAGATTCACTGAATTCCATAAGGTTTTGACAGATGTGTTTCTAAAAACTGCTTTTAGACTCATCAATTCCAGTGTAAATTTTGAAAACAACATTTTTTGTGTTTTTGGTGTATGCAGATTTTGAATTTGAAATTTTAAAGTGCATAATTGCATTTAAAAAGGCAACAATTTCATAAATATAATATTTCATGTTATAAAATTATCGCAAAAAATTTGATAAATATAATATTTCATGTTATAAAATTAGCATTTCTTTTTTGTTAAATTAAAAATATGTATACTATAATATATTGTTGTTAAGGGACGATGACACGACACAGATCTCGTATGATATTGTCCACTTTGGGCATAAACCCTCGTGACTTTGTTTTTGGATTACCCAAAAGGTCTCATACCAATGGAGATACTTGTCCCAATGTGGGACTTTGGTCGCACTCTCCAATTCCCAACAATCCTCCCCTCGAACAAAGTACCACCAACGAGCCTCTCCTTAAATAGTCATCTATCCGTCAAACACTCCTTTACCAAGACTTTACCAAGGAGTTTGCTATTATTCAGGCGAACGTCTGCCCAATAGAGCCTAACCATGGATCTCCACCAAGACTATGTTTTCAAGGCTCACAAATTCTTTGTTTGGCACCCGAGGAATTGTACGCCATAAATAGTAAAATAACCACCCAAAACAAATAACACAAAAATAGCAACCCTATAAACTAGCAACAAAAACTAAATATAGTTAATTTTATTTTTAACAATGGTAAGTTATATGATATTGTAAAATAATAATTATACCATGTTTATAACATAAAATATGTTCATAAATTAATTAGTAATAGTTGAAATTCAACCTAATACTTAGTTGGTAACTATATAAATATATTATCAAACACATCTGGAATAATCGTTAAATTAGGATTCAATTTCTAAAATCTATAACCAAACACAACATCTGAAACACTCAAAACATGAAGTATGATTTTTAATGAATTTTCTGTTTTACCATTTATGTTTTCAGATTACCAATGAAATGCACTTTAAACAACTCATTCAAGTTTTTCTTTTTAATTTTTCTTTCTTAAAATTGAATTGACAATTTACTATACAATGAAAAAAAATTAATCAAAATTGTTAAAAGAAAAACGAATGAAGTTAAACATATTTTATTTCGAAAAAAATATCGATACACCTAATCTATTCGATATATATATATATAGAAAACAAAATCAAACGAATATATGTTAGGTTAGAGAATTCAATAGTTTAAACTAAATCAATTAAAAATTCAATCTAAAAATACCTCAAATATTTCTAGTTTTAGTTTTGGTTAAATTATAAGTTTAGCCTTTGAATTTTATGATTTTTTTTTCTTTTTGAGAAAAAGAAAAAACACCGGTGGGACAGGAACCCCCACTTGTGTGATTTACAACACTAATATCCACTTCATTAAGTGTAATTAACCAATTAGGAAAAAAATTGAACCATGAATTAGAGGAGTTTAAATCAACAGCTCCCATAGAAAATTGAACTTTCAGGATGGTGTGAATTTGATCGTTGAACTTTCAATTTTGTGTCTAATACATCCCTAAACTTTAAAAATGTCTAATAGGTCCATGAACTTTCAATTTTGTGTCTAATAGGCCCTCAACATATTCGAGATTTTTAAAAATTAATCAATCTAGTAGATAAAAAAAAAATTGAATTCTATGCCCTACTGGGACCCAATCTTCCAATTTTGTATCTAGTGGGTTTGTGAATTTTAAAAAATGTCGAATAAGTCAAAGATTTCCACGAAATTGAAAGTTAATGGACCTATTAGACGCAAAAGTGAAAATTTAAGGACTTACCAAATACTTTTTAAAGTTCGGAAACCTATTCGAGAACTTCTTTAACATCTTTTAAAATTTGTGAACCAAATTGACACAACCTTACAAAAATAAACAAGACTTATACCTTTGGGGAATGATATAAAGAGAACGTTCTTAAAACTCGTTTTTTAAAATTTAAACCACCTATCAATTAAGAAACTCATCAAATTTGACAAAACCCAAAAAAAAAAAAAAAGTCAATCTTTGACATACGAGACATACAAACCAACTAAAATATTTATAGTTTTGGCTTCAAACCACAAAACTAACATATTAGTATGAAAACTAGAAAAAAAGAAAAAAGACATTTCAAAATTAACCAATATCGATTGATAACCTATCAAATTCATAAAAACCAAACGAAAAATTCAATCTGAATCGAGATTTAAAATGCCGATGTCGATAGAAATGTCTAGATCTCAATTTGTCGATGTCAATGAATATTCTGAAAGAAAGTTATAAAAACAAAAAAAATCAAAACATTTTACGCTTTTTAAATAAATTAAAATACTTATTATTTATATTATATTCACATTAGTGACATTTTAATTTGTTTCTAATTTTTTATGTTACGTCAATTTTTTTTTTTTAAATAATGGAAATGTTGATTCACCCCTGTGCTAATGTTGAACCCATGAACATGTGAAAACATCGATAGAAATATCGACACGTCGATGAAAATTTAATACACCAAATGAACCAAAACAAACCGACCAAAACTAAAAATATATATGGTTTTAGTTTTCAACCCTAAATCTTATATTCTCCACTTAATTTTCTTCTTCTTTTTTTTAAAAAAAAAAATAAAAAATCAACATACTGACAAGGTCGACCACTTGTCAGTGCCTCATGTGCAAAAGGATACCCAATTATAACCCCTCTCTTTCTCTCTCTCTCTCTATAAATGAGGGGTAAAATTGGAACAGTGGAATTGAAAAGGACTAGGCATCTTAGGCAGTTTGGTGTTCACTCTTATGGGTACTATGCCCTAGCCAAAGCCATCCCCCATTCCAATTATTCCACCATAAAAGGACAAATCATCTTAAACAACCCTCCATTTTTCTCCTAAATGCAAGTCTTCATCAAACTATTCAAACCCCTCCTCAAATTTTTTGATTTAAAACTTTTTAACGATCGATAAAAATCTCCGACCCTCATCCTGAATGGAGTGAAGAATCTCAATACTACAGTAGTAGTAGACACTCCCTTCGTTTACATTTAATCGTATGATCAATTTGCTCGTTGGTCTGATTTTGAAATGGGGTTGAGATGAGGAATACTGATTTTTCTTTTTCTTCTCTTTTGTTTGACTGGCCTTACAGATATAATTGACGCCTCTAGCGTCGTTTTTCGTTTGAGGAAACCTCAATTACAAGATAAGTTTTGAAAACAACCTTTGATGAAGGTCTAAAGGAATTAGAAAGGATGTCTTTTAGCCTTTATTGATACCTTATTCTTACACATGTCTATAGTTTATAAATTTTATGATGAGAATCTTAATACTACAGTAGTAGTAGACACTCCCTCTGTTTACATTTAATCGTGTGATCAATTTACTCGTTAGTCTGCTTTTGAAATGGGGTTGAGATGAGGAATACTGATTTTTCTTCTTCTTTTATTTGACTGGCCTTACAGATATAACTGACGCCTCTAGCGTCGTTTTTCGTTTGAGGAAACCCCAATTACAAGATAAGTTTTGAAAACAACCTTTGATGAAGGTCTAAAGGAATTAGAAATGATGTGTTTTAGCCTTTATTGATACCTTATTGTTACACATGTCTATAGTTTAGAAATTCTATGATGAGTAAGACTTTATGGCTCACACTTTAAGATTGGCCTAACTTTTATTGTATCTTTCTTAATATTAATATGCCCTTATTTATAAATATCTTTTCATTAATTGACCTTCCAAATTTGCTACCAAACTTGTGTTTATATATATATATATATATAATTAGAAATCTTTTTCCTCTAGAAAAGGTTTTTTTTTTTTTTTTGGGTTAAATCCTTGATAAGGAGATAGGTACAACAATTTCTGAAAATTGGGCCATTTAAAAAATAGGCCCATAGAATTTGTTCTTTGGGCCAAGGGTGACTGCTTGTTTATGGGCTTGGCCATGGAATTACAGTTGTTATTGCTTCAATTTAATTCTTGTCTTCCACAAGTTCTAAATGGATAATTATATCAGATTATTTTGTTTGATCATTTTAAATGATTATATTGAAATTGAGTACTTTTTTTTCCATAAGATTTGTAAATATGATTTTTTTTTATAAAGTAATTATAAATATAACATTTTTTTAACAAATTCGCGGATGACTCTGTTGATTATTGTAACGAATATGTTTTTGTTTTACGTGTTAAACATCAAAGATGAGTTTGGTTGGTGATCCAAAAATGTTAATTTGAAAATAAGAGATTTAATGAAAAACATAGTTGGATCATATTTTCACTATTTTTTAATGTGTTTCGCAACATATTTAGAATCTTAAACCACTCAAAACAAGTAATTTTTTCCCTACTTTCTCCGAAAAAAAAAATCAAGTATAATTCGAATGGTGAATTTCATCTCAGGAATAAATTCTTTCCATAGAAATTTATTTAATTCAAACATAGCTCAACTAATTTAAAATGTGTATCTTTGATCAAGAGGTTAGAAATTCAAATCTCCAACTCCATATCGTTGAACTAAAAAAAAAAAAACATAGATAAAATATCCCAAGTCCTAATTAATATGATATACTTAGAAAATCATTAATCTATATAATCAACAACTATATTATTAAATATGATTATTGTAATTATTGATAAATCTAGGCATTAATTTATTATGACCATAGTAATTATTGACTTAATTGTGACCTACTTTTTGCTACACATGCAATTATTTTGATAATATTCTATCTCATTTATTCAATTTACTGGGAGCACAAAATTGACCAGCAAAAAAAAAACAAAAAAAAAAAATCAAATAAAGTGCTATCTTTAGAAATCAATGTATCCAATCCATTTGATGAATTCTGTCACTTTCTTCCTTCCAACTTCAATTTGGTATAAAATATGTTTTTTTTCCCTCATGAAAAGGTAGTTAATAATATCTGTCTAACAAGCATGTGACATAATCATTTAATTAATAAAGTCAATAATACTATATAATCAAAATTGAAAAATCAGGCCACAATAGAAATTCTTTTGTTATACTACTATATTAATTCTTGAACTTTAGAGTTTTATATAAAAAAAATATCCGGTTACAAGTTTCTAAACTTTCGATGGTGTATTCAATAAATTCTTCAATTTTAAAGTATTTAATAAGTCATGAACTTTCAATCATGTGTTTAATAAATTCTGACTAATTAAACATTTTTAAAAATTTATTTAGTTTTATATCTAATAAATTCGTAAATTTAAAAAAAAAAATAAAAAGATAAATAAGTTAATGTGTGTTTGGTTGGTGACTTGAAACAAAAATTTGAAAACATTGGATTAAAGCATAAACATAATTGTATGTCATGTTTTCAATGTTTGTTTTAATATGAGTTATGTGTTTTATGTGATAAATTTTGCATAATTATTATTTTACAATATTATGCAACGTATAATGTATTGTGTTAGCACATGTTACCATTTTATAAAAAATGATATAAAATGAAATAATATATTTGTCAAAGTTTTTATCTTGTTTCAATGTAATTCTACATTTTAAGTCTTTACAGAAAAAAAGTTAGTCAAAAAAGAAATAAATACTCGGTGAATCCATTCGACTCAATGAATTTGAAAACATAAAACATAATCCAAATTGCACGCCAAACATACCCAAACAACCTCTAAGGCGTAAAATTTAAAATTTATCTACTAAACACAAAAGTGATAGTTAATGGGTTGTTTGGTTATGTTCATGCTTCTCGATTCCTATTTATTGTTTCCAATTTTTTAGAAACATAAGTTTTTCCTAATTATTTTTGTTTCTCATTTCTCGTTTTTTAGGAATGTATCCATAATTGTGTACATAATTTGGAAACAACGTAATCAAGTTTCTTATTTCAGTTCTTTTTTCTTTTTCCCCAAAACACAAATTAAACACAATATTTTACAATTATTGACTTATAAAATACATAATAAATATCTAAAAATAAATATAGCATTCACATTCTTAATATTTAATCTTAACAACTAATTTTCATATAAAAGTTTTACATTTGAAATTTAAAATTCAATGGAACAAGAACCAATAAATGATCATCAAAACATTTTTTTTTTATTCTTTTTTTCATATGAAAAAGAAAAAGTTGTCAAACATAATTCTGTTTCCTTTTATTAAAAAGAAAAAAAAAACATGAACATTATCAAACGGACCTACAAAATTCATTAGACACAAAATTGAAAGATTTTTTTTTAAATAATTACCTTCATTAAACTCAATTACCAATCGTACAAACACACTCCTCATTAATAATAGAGGATATCCACCTTGGCACATCAGGAAACTCAAAAAATACCACCTCCTCTCTCGACGAGGAGGAATCCAAAACACCACCAAAAAACGAACTGTCCTAATTAACAAAAATTTCTCTCAATTGAGCTATCATCGATCTGGAATTTCCAGCTTCTCGAGCGATTGAGTGAGCTGCCCAATTGGCTGCAAGCTCTCGGACACCAACAAAAGGAGAAATCAATAACATCTCTCGCTAAAACTTCGATTTCATCTACGATTAAACATATTAAACAATTTATAGATTTTATAAACCTATTAAATACGAACCTAAAAGTCAAGCGACTAAACTCGTAGTCCTATAACCAAACTTTTTTTTTTTTTTTTACCTAAAATAACTATTTCAAAGTCCTTGGACCAAATGAAAAGAGGAAAAATAAAAATTTAAAATATATATATATATATATATATATATATATATATATATATATATATATATATATATATATATTTGAAGATGAAAAAGAAAATACCATTCCAATAAGGCTAGCGGAAAAGACAATTCTCAAATTTGGTAGAGACCAAGTCAACATCCATGGCAGTTGAAATTTCACGAACCTCACATCCAATCATATTTCGACACGTAATTATTGTTACTTTTTAAATTTCCGCCTTGGACTTTAACGACGCGCTCGAAGACCAGAAGGCGCGTGAGGCCACAAAGTCAATTTCGGCAACCTAAAAAATAAATAAATTGTCATCTAATGACTAATTAAACAATATCATCCTTTCAAATTAACAATAATAATGATATTTATTATAAAAAAAAACAATAATAATGATATTTTTATTTCACTTGTCTATTAATTATTAAATATATCTTTAAAACCTTGGTTATCAAAAAAAAAAAAAAAAAAAAAAATCTTTAAAACCTTGTATATAGAAATTTAAGAAACTCATTTTTAATAAATATAGATAATGTATCAACCATGTTTGACTGCTCCATGGGCTAGAGAAAATTGCTATTTTTTTTTAAAAAAATATATATAATTTATATGAGTGTTGGACAATTTATTCGATGAAGTTGTCCTCGAATAATAACAGTTTGATGCAGGTCGAGATTTTTAAATTTTCTGATAACGGTTTAAAATATATATAAATTAGTTCTCTTGAGTCAAATGGAAACTAAAGAAATTTTAATATTTTAAGTAGGTGGTTTTCATGGGGTTCGGAGTTATTTTATTTGAACCGATGCTACCGTATAAATAGTTATTATGGTCAATTTGGATTGGAAGAATTTTTTTTTTTTAATTATTTGTCTTGTAGATTAATATTTTAGAACATTTTTATTTACTTGTTCTATTTTAGAATTTTTTTTGGAAAGATATCCCTTGAAGTATTTTTATTTAGGGGTGTTGTGATGGGTAGTAATTTAAGGTTTGTTATTTTCAAATATAGCTATTTTTTTTAAAAAAAATGCAAATATATCAATTTTTTTTTTAAAAAAATGCAAATATAGCAAAACTATCAATGAAAGACATTTATCACTTATAGACTTTAATCAAAATGAATGTAGTCTATCAGTGATAAATTACTACCACTGACAAAATAGTCTATCAGCACCAAAACGAGCAAAGCTCAACGGTAATTGACATGTACCCTCGACTAATTACACTTGTGATTGATCAAGTTCATCGCTAATAGACTTCAATTTTGTTATATTTACAAATAGTTTTAAAATTTTCTATACTTTGCAATTATTTTAGTCTATTTTGCAGTTTATACAAACAACCATTTTATTTGCTTGTTTTTTTTTTGGAAGCCATTTTATTTGCTTGTTTTATATTAAGATACAAGTGAAAAACATTTAAATCAAGTAATATATGAGAAGAATCTATTGACTGTATATTGAACAGTGAACAAAAAATACAAGAAAACAATGTTTTTGTTTTCAGTGTTTTATTTATTTTGTCTGTTTCTTTTATTTATTTTTTTTAGAAATCATT
This sequence comes from Luffa aegyptiaca, assembly GCA_017139565.1. Lineage (NCBI taxonomy): Eukaryota > Viridiplantae > Streptophyta > Magnoliopsida > Cucurbitales > Cucurbitaceae > Luffa > Luffa aegyptiaca. Next base: position 4,813,133 of record CM029396.1, read on the forward strand.
ACGTCAAATAAGTTTCTGTGGCCAACAATAGCATAACTCAACTGACATAAAGTTGTACTCATAACCACGAGGTCTATGGTTCGAATCCTTCCGCCCCATACAATGTCAAAAAAAAAAAAGTTTATGTGTGAAAATATATATATATATATATATATATATATATATATATATATATATATATTTTAAAGTACAAATAAAATTTTAAATTCTATCCTAACTTATGGTTCCCAAACAACTAAGTATAACTTTGTTAGATTACATGTCAAAATCAACAAAATTGATCCAATCTAGTTGATTTACATGATAATATTGATCAATTTTGGCTATGTATAATCTTAAAATCCAAAATATTTTAAGTAGGTATAAAATTAACTCGAATATTTTTTGGTTATTAATATCAGCTTCATATTAGTTGAGTTATGGTCGTGTTAGCAACTACTCAAACATTACAATATATGTACTTTATGATATTGATTGTGGATACATTTTTTTAAAGTTGGTAGATTTATTTCATAAAATAATAATAATTTTCATCCTCCTTATAACAGTTTAAAACCCTCAATTCTTTTTATATTATTTTTTGAAAGACCAAAAAGAAAATTGAGAAAGTACTTTGTCTTTTTCTTGAAAATAAACAACACAATTAAAAAAGAAGAGGGTGAAAATGTGAAAAGATAGAAGAAAAAAGGGGGAGTACAAGTTTAGTCCCTAAATTTTAATCGAGTTTGTTTAAAATATCAGTTTTGTCCTTGTATTTTGAAGTCTTGTCTCATTTTTTGTCGTATACTTTTAAATGTCTAAATTTAGTCACTATACCTCCAACAAATCTTGAAATTAGTCATTATTAGTTTAAAGTTAATTTTTAATAAAATTGGTAGAATAATAATAATAATAATTTTTATTCAAGAAAAGAAGGGAAGATGTTTCCAAAATTTATAGAGTGAAGACGCTAAATTTTTGTTCGAAAAGTTAACAATAACCCTGTAATAATTAAAATAGAACAAGTTTCAAAGTAAACCAAAATGGCTTTAAAAAAACCAAAATGGTATGTTTACCAAAATATTTTTAACCTGTGGACCGTTAAACTATTTTCCAAATCTTAGGGACTAAAGCGTATTTTTTGAAATTCCAGAACCAAAAAGACATCAACTTCAAACCTCATAGATCAAAGATGTATTTTGCCCTGTTTTTAATAAGTTTATAAATATTATTTTTTAAAGATTTTTTTTTTTTGAAGAAATTTTTAAAGAAGTTTATAAACATTCAATTGTGTAATTAATAGATTCTTTTTTACAAGGTATTTAATAGTCTTAAATAAACTTTATAAAATTTATAATTTTTTTTTAACGTATGCAACATTTTTAAAAATTTACTGACTTACTATATACAAAATTAAAAACCCTGGTTGATACAAAATTCAAACTTTTATCTATTATTATTATTTTTTACAACAACCTTTATCTATTAGATTCATTAATTTTTAAAAACCTCGAATATATTGAACAACTAATAAGTATAAAATCGAAAGCATAAAGATTTAGTGCATGTTTGAGAGTAATTTTGAAACTACCAAAATCACTTTTGTCATGTCTTCACCCAAAACATACATTTAATGGATTTTTGTACGAATGACCCTCTAAAATAGGCGGAAATGATAAATGCCCAATCTTTTCAAAACAAGGATATATGTCATTTTGTTTGCGTAAGCATCCTAGTAAAATTACCATTTTACTTACTACTCTAACCTCGCTTTCTGTCGCTACTCTTGCAACTCTCGCTCTAGCTTCTCGCTCTCTCTCTCCAATTTCTCTCTCTAATCTCTTGCTCTCTCTCCAATCTCACTCTCGCTTTCACTATCGCTCTCTCTCCCCAATTTCTCCCTCCGATCTCTTACTCTCTCTAATTTCTCTCTCCAATCTCTTGCTCCATCTCCAATCTCGCTCTTAAATCGCGCTCTCGCTCCAACTTCTCGCTCTTAAATGTTTTCATATAGAGAGTAAAATGGTAATTTTTCTAGGATGATGACGTAAGCAAAATGACATATACCCTTATTTTGAAAAGGTATGACATTTTTCATTTTGACCTCTCAAAATGGGTAATCCACGCAATTATCTCATTTAATAATTCAAAATCAATTTGAAATTGATTTTGAATTATTAAATGTATGTTTCGGGTGATTTTGAACCGTTTTAGTCATTTCAAAATCACTCTCAAGCATGTACTTATCGAAAGTAAACCATTTTTTAAAAATTCATTCAAAGAAAAAGAAGAAAAAAAACACTTTTTAAAGTTTGAAACCAATTACACATGGACGGGAAAATTGACTAGACTTTCAATTTAACAAAAAAAAAAAAAAAAAAGAAAAAGAGAGAAAAAGAGAGAAAAAGGAAGAAAAAAAAAAAAAAAAAGAGAGAGAGAGAGAGAAAAAAGAAAGGCAATAAAGGCCCTATAAGGAAAGAAAGAGAGAGAGAGAAAAAAAAAACTAAATAGAGATATAAATTTACAGAACAAAATTCGCAGCGCAATCTTCGCCGGCTCCGGAGCTCAGATCACGAAGTACCAGAACGACGAGACACAGATACTCTTCTTCTTACAGTTTTTCTCACTCCGATCGAAGTTTTCATCTCTTAAAGTTCGTCGGATTACTCTGTTTTTCTGGTATAGATGGATCTCTGTACTGTTATCGAGCTTTTGCTGGTTTTGATTGGAGTGGTTTTGATTCTAGTTTGTAGTGTTTTTGTACTCTCGGTGAATGGCGAGGTTTTGGAAAATTGGAGGCGATGATGTTGATTTTGATGAATTTTAGTTGATTGACTTGTTGTTTCTTGGCTATTTTTTAAAATTAATTTGTTGGTTTATCGGATGCTTCTTGTTTGATCTGGAAATTAGACGGTTGAACTGGAATGAGTTGATGCGTATCGGCGGTAGTGTGTGCTGCGATTCTTTGAGTTGGAAGTGATGAAATGATTCTTCTGCTTTTTGTTGTTTGTGGCGTTAATATTGAAGTGGTTTGGTAGATCCAAAAGGAGGATTTGATGCATTTTGAGATTTCAAACTTTTCGTGTGACTCTCAGTTTGAGTGAAGGAGTTTGTTTGTTTGTTTTTTTGAATGCGTGTTAAAGTTTTTGAAAATTGGTGTTGAGACTTTTGGTGCGTTTTTGGGAATTTGATTTAATTTGGGCGTTTTTTCCCACGGTCTAAGAAGTTCTTAAATCTGGTTTTGACTGTCTAGTTACGTTTTAGTTTTAAGTAATTCTATTTATTTGTTAGAGATTCTTTCTCCAGTTAAAGATGACTGAATGCTCACTTTGGTCAGTTTAGGGCATCAATTAGTGGGAAAAAATGAGCTGCTTTAGCTGTTGTGAGGAAGATGAAATTCAGAAAGCAGCTGACAATGGAGGCATGTATGCAGCAAAAAATACAACAGGTATTCTATTGGCACCACCAGAAGAGTTATAAACATATAGTAACAATTAAGAAGAATTATTTTCGGTGTCATATCTTTAGATTGCAAAAACGGTGTTTTCCCACTTTTTTCCCGTGATTGAGTTCACCTTCCCCCTCCCCAACAATGGCTGCAACGACTTTTGCTCTTGAAATAATGTAATTCATTAAGTTTGTAATTTTTATTTTGAATATTCTCTCATAGGAAACAATGGAGGTTATCACAAACCCGAAGCTGCACCAGCAGTCACTCAAGCTGTCAAAATGCAACCAATATTAGTGCCTACCATACCCGTTGATGAACTATCAGAAGTAACGGCCAACTTTGGAAATGATGCTTTGATTGGAGAGGGCTCATATGGGAGAGTATACTATGGGAAGCTTAGAAGCGGGCAGCCTGCTGCAATCAAGAAGCTAGATGCCAGTAAACAGCCTGATGATGAGTTTTTAGCACAGGTAATTCCCGCCTCCACCTCCCCCAGGCATCTATGATCATTTATATCAAGGCTAATGGATGATAATGCATAGGTCTCCATGGTTTCAAGGCTGAAGCACGAAAATTTTGTTCAATTGCTCGGTTATTGCATTGATGGAAATTCCCGCATACTAGCATATGAGTATGCTTCTAATGGATCACTTCATGATATTCTTCATGGTACGTATAATCATGCCACAACTTTACTGGTCAAAAGCTTTGAAAGTTTATATGTTTTCTAAGTTTAAATTTCTGTTACTGTACTCTGTACATGTGTACCGAGACATCTACTGCCAATACACCTTTCACTGCTTTTCATGTATTTATCTTATGTATTTTCATGCACTTTTTACACAGGAAGAAAAGGAGTGAAAGGAGCACAGCCAGGTCCCGTTCTATCATGGGCACAACGTGTGAAAATTGCTGTAGGGGCTGCTAGAGGACTTGAGTATTTGCATGAAAAGGCCGAGTCCCATATTATTCATCGTGATATTAAGTCAAGCAATGTACTAATCTTTGATGATGATGTTGCTAAAATTGCTGATTTTGATTTGTCCAATCAAGCTCCTGATATGGCAGCACGCCTTCATTCAACCCGTGTTCTTGGAACTTTTGGTTATCATGCTCCGGAGTAAGCTGTCTAACTCTAACCAATTGAGAAATTAGAATTCAATTGGCTTTTACTACTATCACCTTTCATATATGAATTCTGTGTTTTGGCTTCATGGGATTTTGAAAAATTCAATTGTACTACTTTACCATTCACGTTCAAGAATTAAATTTCTTCTCCGACCCTTTTTTCTTGTAGCATAATCTCATGTTAAGTGAACTAAGAAACTTGAAAGTGTCTGAAATTCTCTGTTGAGCTACTGATCAATTGTGCCAATGCGTCTAATATTTCACCATTAGTAACTTAGTACTTCCAGCTGGCACATCTGAAAAGAGAATTTGTAAACTCAAATTAGTATTAGTCATATGAACTATATGAAGTTGTTTTTCCAATGCCCATTGTTTCTTGATAATTGACTATTACGTAGTAGTACATTTCATCCGGGCTAGAATTTCATGCCTCTCAAGTAGCAACAGTTATTTACTTTGTTCTTATATTTGGCAGATATGCTATGACTGGTCAATTGAATGCCAAGAGTGACGTATACAGCTTTGGTGTAGTCTTGCTTGAACTTCTGACAGGGAGAAAACCTGTAGATCCTACACTACCGCGAGGACAACAAAGTCTAGTTACTTGGGTGATTTTCTTTTGCCCTTCTCCCCCTTGGCTTTCACTGTTCTTCCCTTCATAGAATTGGATCTTTTTTCTTCCTTTTTCAATCTGCTCTGCATGTAAGCTAACTGACAGGGTTATCTTAATGAATTAGGCTACACCTAAACTGAGTGAAGATAAAGTTAGGCAGTGTGTCGATGGAAGGCTTGGCGGAGACTACCCCCCAAAAGCAGTAGCAAAGGTAATTTGAATAATACTAAGCACTTCTCTATTTCTTTTGGACTTTGGAGAGGCTGACGCATTTAGAATTCATTGAAAAGCTTCTTGTTGGAAGCTAAATCGTTTATCAACCTTATGTTAACGTTATGTACCACATCTCATGAGTTATATGGTCACAAGGTCATTGTGAATATACCAGGAAAACAAAAAAAAAAAAAAAAAAAAAAAGGGGAATTATGAGGATCTTAGGGAGAGGTGGTGGTGAGGAGTTTGGCGGAGGACACTTTTTTAGAACTGTCTGACTTTGAAATCGTAATATTATATTGGTTCAATTACAAGTTTAGTCTCTGAACTTTCAATATTGTGTCAATTTGGTCTTTAAACTTTTAAAAGTATCAACTAGATCCTTGAACTTTCAATTTTGTGTCCAATAGGTCCCTGAACTCTAAAAATGTATCTAATAAGTCCCCTAACTTTCAATTTTGTGTAGTCCTTGACCTATTCGACATTTTTTAAAATTCACAAGCCTACCAAATGCAAACTTGGAAGTTTAGGATCTCAATTGGCATAAAGTTCAATTTTATATCTAATAGATTAGTTAATTATTAAAAATCTTGAACATGTCAAAGACCTATTAGACACAAAATTGAAAGTTCAGGAACCAAATTAACACAACCTTGAAAGTTAAGGGACTAAACTTGTAACTTAACCTATTACATTTGTATTGCCATATTTAATAAGGTGTAACTAGAACCTAATTCCTGATGCAACTTTATTGCAGTTGGCAGCTGTTGCAGCCTTGTGTGTGCAATATGAGGCAGATTTCCGGCCAAACATGAGCATTGTTGTCAAAGCCCTCCAGCATCTATTAAATGCCCGACCTGGGCCTTCTGGTGATGCATCAAACTCGTGAGTTCTATTCATCTCATTCACTGTATCAATTTGCACACAAGCAAAAGCATATATAAGAAGGAAATTGTATCTGAAGAAAGCTTAGTGAATTGTTTGGATATTTTTCAAATAACATTTCTATTAATTCACGTGTTATAAGTCATCTGTATCAAATCACGGCTCCCATGTTGTTTTCAGTGTATTCAATTTTCTGTTAAAAAGTCTGTTAGTTTGTGGAATCTAATATTGTTTAGTTGTAAGCATCGGCCAGAGAGGGATAATGTATATAAAGACTATTCTGCATCGGTTAAAGAATATTGAATTTGCTCTTCTGCTCTCTTTCCAAATTCTCTTTGTTTTGCCAAGTTTTTGTGGTAGTAGTTGGAGCATTTCTTCTTTGAGTTGCCTTAGAGTGAATCTACAACTTGGAAGGTGTTTAAATGGATTAATCAGCAACTTTCGGCTAGGTTTTATTCTTTTGGATTGGAATACTTTTTTGGGACTAGACTCGTTTTGTTGGGCTTTTCTTTTTTCTTTTTTTCTTTCTTTCTTTTCCGTAAGTCCTTGTATATTCTTTCATCTTTGTGAGTGAAAGTTCGATTTCTCCTCATATATAGTTGAGGTCATGTTTATTGGAAGAGAATTGGGATGATAGAATAGTATATATATATATATATATATATTTGGTTAAATTATTAAAAAAATATCCTTGAACTATGAGATTAGTTTCAATTATACCTATGAACTTTCAAAAGTTTCATTTTAACCCTTGAAGTTTGAAATTTGTTTCAAAAGGACCCTTGGAGACGTTTTTCGTTAAATTTATGAACGAAAAATTATGTGTTTGGATGTGTTTTTATTGCTTTTTTTTTTTTCAAGTATGTGTTCAAATCTATTTACATAAGCAACAATACATATGTAAAAACGTCATTTTCCGTCCATGAATTTAACGGAAAAAAAAAGCCTTCAAGAGTTGTTTTGAAACAAACTTCAAGGGGAAAAATGAAACTTTTGAAAGTTGAAGGGTATAATTGAAACCAACACTATAGTATATGGGTATTTTTAATAAGTTAACCTATTATATATATATATATATATATATATATTTGTGGTTTCTTTTTTCTTTGAGTGAACTTTCATGGAGAGAAAAGAAAGGAACATAAAAAGAGAGAAAAAAAAAGGCCCAATGTAAAAAAGTCTCAACCTATCTAAATAAAGAAAAAGAAAAGGACATAACATCAATTTAAAATCAAGTCTCGTTTTGAATATCAATAAATAATATCAATGGCAATCTTCTTCATTCTATCTCGGTTTCAAGATAATAACACGTTTAGAAATTTTATTTTCATTCTATAATTCTTTTTTATTAATTATTCTTTTGATTCTCAATCTATTCTTGGGGCTTGAAGGATAAGGTCAAATGGAGATCGATGGTTTAATTCTTCTAGAGTATGCTATACTTTAGTTGCTGATGATGCTAATATTGGGTTGATTGGATGTTTTGAACTCCAAGCGTGATACACGAGTCTAAGGATACATCAATGAATCGACACTACATTGAAATAAGAATGATTCTAAGACTATACAAGTATAGAACAAGCTTAAGAAAGTATTATTAGAAGCTCGGTTAAACAATCTTAGCTTAGAGCAACTCTACATGGAGTGACTTGAAACATTAAACCTGTGTAGCATAGAACAATACTATGATGAATGACATGAAATATGTGAACGATGATAAAATAGGTTGAAAAGATTTGTGTTAGCTTATAAGGAAAAGAACAAAACTTGGCTGTATGCAGGGATCTCCCTACATACCCCAGAAAGAGGGAGAAAATTAGAAAACTTTTTTTTTTATCTTTTCTAGTTGTCAAGATTTTAATGGTGGTATGTAGGAAGATCCCTATATACTGGTATACAACACCGAGATTTGTTGGGAAGTGTCGAGACTATCAAGTATCGAATTTGAATTTCAAATCCCGGTGTTAGGACCTCGAGACTTGAACAGTCGACATGGCTCGGTTAGGGCATTGCATAAGGCGAATCAAACACGTGACACGTGTCCCAATGGTTTTCATTTGTCCTCTTGTTTGTACATTTTGGGGCCACCATCTGCAATGGTTGACAAACAAAGGAAAATTAATATTGCTGCATGTGATCACAAGACTTGACTGCCATAATCCTACATAGATATTATATTACCAATCACTTTCTGCAAAGAAATCTTTGGAGACAACAATAACAACAAATCTGTCTAGAATGGAAAATTGTTGCATCTTGTCATGGAAATATCTCAACTTGATCCATTCTTCTTCAAAATATCAAGAAGTGGCCTTTGATGTTTGAATGGGTTTGATAGATTTTTATGTTTTGGAAAAAAAAATAATAATAATCAATTTTTATGTCTAAACTTGTAAAGTTGTATCAATTCACCCTCAAACTTGAGTAAGTATTGTAATTAATTTTAACCTTGATCTTTAAAGTGTGTTGCAGTTTTCTTCCCCCGACAAGTTTTGGTTCAAAAGATCGTTAAAAAAAAAAAAAGAGTATTCTTATATGCATTTAATGAATTATAAAATTTATGTATGGTATAAAATTCATGGGATTTTAAAGAAAAATGATATTTGAATGAATTGTTGTTAAAATTTGGGAGTTTCGGCAAGGTTATTCAATGGTTAATTTGTGCATTAATCAAGCTATAATTTGTGCAAACGTTGATATATTATTGAAATTAGTGAGTTTATGAAGTTTTTTGCATTGATTTTTGTTAAAATTAGTGGGTAAATTTGCAAAAATTGAACAAATGGTAAAAATTGCAATACTTGTGTAAGTCAAGGTTCAATTTAATGAAATTGAAATTTTAGGATGAAAATTGATACAGCAGCGGTAAAATTTGAAATTTTACTTTTTAACTTTTCAATGAAGGTGTTTGTGGAAATTGTAATTCTTGGTTTCTAATTCAATTGTATTTGTTGCATGTCTTTGAAAATTTACATGGTATTTTCATAAATTACATGTATTATTAATGAATTTTTTTAATGAAAATTTTATCTTGGAGCTCTAATTTCAATTTCTGAAAATCTAAATTTAAATTGAATTAGACTATTTTTTCAAAAAAAAAAAAAAAAAAAAAGAATTAGACTATTACTATACACGTGCAAAAATAGGCCACAAACGTGTGACTTCAATTGTTAATTATCTATGATTCACTTAAAAAAAGGGTAAAATGGGACTAAAAGAAAACATATCATGTAATGCTTAAAAGTATTTATCAAATTAGTTAGGGTAAACAAAATATAATTTAAATTTAAATTATATAAAATTTTACATAATTAGCCTATAAAGAAATTGAAATTAAATATTAATATAAGCTCACGCTTAATTTGAATGTATGTTTATTTTGGTTATTATAGTTTTTTTTTAAATGGTTATTATAGTTATTTTGCAACAATTTAGTATTAATTTGTCAATCACTCTTTTCATATTTAAATTTGGAATTTATTAAACACTAATTTAGTTTACATAAGAGTTGATTTCTTTAAAATCTTTATTTCAACAACTACAACAATCCAAAACTAAGTCGAAATTTTTTAACTTCGATCACTTTGTAATATAGATACCTCACTAAATCAAATGAATAAAATAAAAATAGTACTAGATTTTTTTTTTGTTGACTAAGCTACAATGGTGATGATCTATTATTTTATTTTATGGATCTCATATCATTCTTAAATATTTCTTTCATGACAGCAAATAATGAATGAAGGTAGTATGAAAATGTACAATTTTTTCATAAAGAAGGGAAAATTTGACAGATCCAAGCTCATTAAAAAAAAAAAAAAAACTTTATAAAAAGAGTCTTTCTGATAACCGTTTGATTTTTAAAAATTATGTTTTTGTTTGTTTTTTTGTTTTTTGTTTTTGTTTTTTGTTTTTGTTTTTTTTTTGTTTTAAATTTTTTTACAATGACTTTCATCTTTGTGAAGGACACATTTGAATTCTTAGCTAAATTCCAAAAAAAAATATATATATATTTTGAAAACTTTTTTTTTTTTTTTTTAAGTTTTCAAAACCTGAATCGTGTTTATAAAACAAAAAAAAAAAAACGTGAATGTAGTGTTTATAAGCATAATTTTCAAAAACAAAAAACTAAGGCTTCGTTTGATAACCATTTTGTTTTTGGTCTTTGGTTTTTTAAAATTAAGCCTATACTACTTCCACTAATAATTTTCTTTGTTTTGTTATCTACCTTATTTCCATGTGTTTCAAAAACCAACTCATGTTTTGTAAACTAAAAAAAGTAGTTTTCAAAAACTTATTTTTGTTTTTGGAATTTGGAAATTCAAATGCGTCGTTAACAAAGATGAAAACCATGGAAAGAAATTTATGAGAAAACTAGCTTAATTTTCAAAAACAAAAACCAAAAACCAACGAAGCCTAAATGATTTATCAAACGAGAACTTAGGCCCCGTTTGATAACCATTTCATTTTTTGTTTTTGGTTTTTGAAAATTGTGCTTGTTTTCTCTCAATCTTCTTACAATGGTTTTCATTTTTGTTATGGAGATATTTGAGTTCCTAGCTAAATTTCAAAAACAAAAACAAGTTTTTGAAAATTACTTTTTCTTGTTTTCAAAATTTGGCTTGGTTTTTGAAAACATGGGAAATGATGTTGATAAAAAACAAAGAAGCTTGTGGGTAAACATAGTGTTTATAGGCTTAATTTTCAAAAACCAAAAACGAAAAACGAAATGGTTATCAAACGGGGCCTTAAATTTTTTAAAAACCTAAACGAATTAAACGAGTAAACACACTTTATCTATTTTATTACTACTTTGTTGACATGACATTAAAATTCAACTTTCCAAAACCTCAACGTATTCAATGATTCTTTTTCAAAAAAAAAAAAAAAAAAAAAAAAAAAAAAACGTATTCAATGATTCTCTTTACTTTAGTATAAAAAATTTTAAAAAAAATTACTTTCCAAAAAGTAAAAAAAAAATTGTTTAAAACGAAACTAAATTGGAATAAATTAATTAAAGCAAGTAAACTTTTTTTAAAGAAAAAAAAATCATCAATGGACAAAAAAAATCTCTAAAGTTTCTAACTTTCATTCACTTTGTGTTTTTTACTGTATTTTCATCTGTCCTATTCTTTTATCACTTTCTCTCTCATCAGCTTTTCTCTCTCCAACCAAAAAATAAACTTTTTTACATGGTCCCAACCTCTCTTGTCTCTTCCTCATCCTTTTTAATTTAAATTACCATTGAATTTAAAACATGGATGAAATTAAATATTGAATTTATTATTATTATTTTCAAAATATAGAAAGTGATAAGAAAAACAGTCCAGTTAATAACCATTTGGTTTTTGAAAATTGTACTTTTTTTTACCATATTGGTTTCCATATTTGTTAAAGAGACATTTGAATTCCTAGTCAAATTTTTCCAAAAAAAAAAAAAAAAAAAAAGAGTTTTTGAAAACTACTTTTTTTTTTCTAGTTTTAAAATTTTGGCTTCGTTTTTGAAATCATGGAAAAAGGTAGATTTAAAAAAAAAAGAAACTTATAGATGGAAGTAGTATTTATAAGCTTAATTTTAGTCCCGTTTGATAACCATTTGGTTTTTGAAAATTAGACTTGTTTTCTTTCAATTTCTTTACAATTGTTTTATGTTTGTTAAGGTCACATTTAAATTCCTAGTCAAATTCTAAACAAATGCAAGAAAAACAAAAACACTTTTTTAAGAACTACAACCCCGTTTGATAACCATTTGGTTTTTTGTTTTTGGTTTTTGAAAATTATGCTTGTTTTCTCTTAAATTCGCTACCATAACTTTCATCTTTGTTGATGATCTATTTGAATTCCTAGTGAGATTCTAAAAACAAAAACTACTTTTTGAAAACTACTTTTTTTTTTCAAAATTGGACTTGGTTTTTGAAAACAGGGAAGAAGATTGATACTAAAACAAAGAAACTTATAGGTGGAAGTAGGTGTGTATAAGCTTAATTAAAAAAAAAAAAAAAAAAATCAGATGGTTATCAAACGGGGCCTACTTTTTTTAATTTTAAAAAATTGACTTGGTTTTTTAAAACATGGAGAAGAATATGGATAACAAAACAAGGAAACTTCTTGATAGAAGTAGTGTTTATAAGCTTAATTTTCAAAAACCAAGAACCAAAAACCAAATGGTTATCAAACCGGGACTTTAGTTTTTGACTTTTGGTTTTTGGAAATTAAGCTTATAAACACTACTTTCACTTTCACTTGTAAGTATCTACCTTCTTCCGGTGTTTTCAAAAACCTAAGCCAATTTCTCCCTCTCTTGTTGTCTCTTATTTTCATCATCCTACCGACAAAAAAAGAAACTTTTTTACATGGTCCCTACCTTCCTTCTCTCTTCCTTTTTAATTACCATTGAATTTAAAACATGGATGAAATTAATATTGAATTTATTAGTACTATTTTCCAAGTATAGAAAGTGATTAGAAAAAACTAAGGTCGTATTTGATAACAATTTGACCCTGCTGGATAACCATTTGGTTTTTAAATATTATGTTTTTTCTTACTATACTTTTCATATTTGTTAAGGAGACATTTGAATTTCTAGTTAGTTTTTAAAAATTGGCTTATGTTTTTGAAAACATGGAAAAAGGTAGATAAAAAAACAAATAAAGAAACTTGGTGGAAGCAGTGTTTATAAGCTTGATTTTAAAAAACAAAAAATCAAATGGTTATCAAACGGAGCCTTGGTTTTTGGTTTTTGGAAATGAAGCTTATAAACACTATTTCCACTTATAAGTATCTACATTCTTTCCCTGTTTTTAAAAACCAAGTCAAGTTATGAAAACTACAAAAAAAGTGGGTCTTGTTTGATAATCATTTGGTTTTTGACATTTTTTATTTTTTAAAATTAAGTTTATTAACACTACTTTTACCTTAGGTTTCTTTGTTTTGTTATCTAACTTCTTTCACCCTAAACCAAGTCTACAAAAAGTAGTTTTCAAAAACTTGTTTTTGTTTTCGAAATTTGACTAAGAATTCAACTATGTCCTTAACAACGATGAAAACCATTGTAAGAAAATCGAAAGAAAATAAACATGATTCTCAAACACCAAATGTTTATCAAATAGGGCAGCGATTTTCAAAATCTGGTTTTTGTTTTTTAAATTTGACTAGGAATTCAAAATATGTTCTTAACAAAAATGAAAACCATTGTAAAGAATTTAGGAGAAAACAAGGCATAATCTTCAAAATCAAATGGTTATCAAACACAACCTAAATAAGGGTGTGTATGGTTTAACTTTTCAAGTGTTTAATTTTGAAAATAAACCATTTTGAAAAAATTTCTAGTGTTTGGCAACCACTAAAAATGAATTATTAGAAAATGAGATTGTTAAGGGCCCGTTTGATAACCATTTCAGTTTTTGGTTTTTGGTTTTTCTGTTTTTGGTTTTTGGTTTTTGGTTTCCTGTTTTTTAAAAACAAAAACCACATATGTTTGATAACTGTTTTTTGTTTTCTGTTTTTAAAAAACAGAAAACCAACCTTGTTTGATAACTGTTTTTGGTTTTCAGTTTTTTAAAAATTAGAAAGATGAAAAAGATATTTTAAAGAGAGAAAAATGTGTAAAGACGTTGAAACAAAAATTTAGAGACACAAATATAATTGTTTTCAAGAGTTTTTTTTTTTTTTTTTTTTTGAAAAGACGAGAGAAAAGTTAAACATAGAAAATTTAGAGAGATGAAAGAAAATGTTTAGAGAAAGAATATTAGTTAGACTCGAGAAAAGATATTAGTTAGAGAAAAAATAGAAAACAAGTTAGAGTAAAAGCGATAAATTTTAGATTTAAAAAATAAAATAAAAAAAGAAAATTTAGAGAGATAGTAAAGTTAAGAGTAAAAGATATGCTAAAGAACTAACGCTAAATTAGAAAAATAAAGAAAAGTTGTAGCGATAGAAAATTTTGGTGACTTTTTTTTTCCAAAAGAAAAATTAGAACATGTTTATTGAGGAGAGAAAAGGTATTGACAAGTTTTTAGAAATAGACAAGTTATAGAGAAAAAAAAAAGTTTTGAGAGAGAAAATTTTAGAGAGAGAAAAAAATAGAGAAAGAAATTTGTTGGAGAAAGGTAAAAGAGGAGAAAAGTAAGCATTAGAAGAAAAATGAGTTTTTGAAAAACAGAAATCTGTTTTTAAAAACTACTTTTTTTGGTTTTTGAAATTTACTTATAATTTCAAAAACGTTTTTAAAAAACAGAAAACAGAAAACAGAAATGGTTATCAAACACCCCTGTTTTTTAAAAATGAAAAACAAAAACAGAAAACAGAAAACGAAATGGTTATCAAACGGGTCCTAAATAAACCATTTTGAGAGAAACACTTGAAACCAACTTTTTAAAAAAGACTTCCTAAGTAAACAATAACTTGTATATAAAAACATTTGTGAGGAAATGCAACCAAACATATGAGTGTTTAAATTCTAAACAATTTTTATACAAAATGTTTTTTTAAAAAATACAATTCTTGAAAACTATTTAAGCTAAAAGGTATTCCAAATGGGCCGTTATGTTTATAAAGGCTAAAAATAAAAAATCAAATGGTTATCAAATGGAGCTAAGTGTTAGATAATGATGGTAAAAAAATGAAAGAAAAATCTCGCCATTATCGTAGTAGGTACTCTCGCTTGCTCCAAGTAAAAATCTAAATCGTAAATTTTACACTATAAAATAATATTTTTATTAAATTCGTAGTTGAATATTAATGACAGTGTACTTATAGTAACAAGTAACAATTATTTTTTGTCAACATGAGTATAGTTCAATCGACATAACGCTTGTACTAAAGATTGAGAGGTATGCGGTTCGAATCTCCCATTTCTACATATGGTAGAAAAAAAAATTATTTTTCCAAAAAAAAAATAAGAAGTTAAAAAGGATGCATACAAAAAATTGTATATGATTTTTAAAAAATAAAATAAAATAGTATATGAATTATCTATGAAGCAATGTATTAAATTTTCATCGACATGAGGAGTGAAAATCGACATTTCTATTATATCGTATAGAAATAGATAAAATATGAAGAAAAAAGCAACGAAATACAAATAATATGGAGTAATGTCAATAATGAGTATTTTAAAATATTTTTAAAATATAAACTATTTATTTATTAATTAAAAAAAATTTTAAAGTTTTTTTGTTTTAAATAGTTTTCTGGAAATATCTGTCGAAATCGACATCTTTATCGTTATTGCCATTAACATTTCCATAAAATTGAGACCTCAATATTTTAGTTAACATCGACATTTTAATCCTTGCTATAAAGTTCCACCACTCTTCATTGTAACTTCATACCAATATCTACTTTAAAATATATATATATATATATATATATATATATATATATATATATATATATATATATATATATATATATATATATATAAAATGTGTGTGTTTTGTCTTTTATGTTGGCTCTTCTTGGGGTATTTTTGGTAAAATATGATTTATCAATATTGTGCTCTTTGATTTAATTGTTTTATTAAATATATGTACTAATTGTTATTCATGATTTGATTGTAGATTGGGACACCGGAGTTGGTTTGGTTTGGTTCGATTTTCAATAATTGTGAACTAATTTATTCATTTAAGAAAATTATAAATCAATATTAAAATCGACTCTTCCAATAATTGAATATGTTGTTTAGGCTATTGGTGGACCCTAAACCAAACTACTCAAAAGGGTTTTGGTTCTAGAGCTACGTAAAATTTTTAAATAACGTGTGAAATGTAATATTTATATTAAAAGATTTATAATAGTCAATTCCTTAAAAGTATGAAATAATTTATTCCAATTATTGAAAAAGAAAAATTATAATATCTAATTCCTAGTCATCTTTTGATGTCAAGATGTCTAATTATGCTTTACGCCATATTAAATATAATAGTATTTAATTTCCAAAAACATTATTATAAATATATATCCTAAGTATATATACTATGAATTCAGGATCAAACCTTAAACCAAATGGTTGATTAGAATTGTGATAGCCACATTTTCAAGATAGTGATTATTTTTTTTAATTTAATTTTTATTGCATTTATTTTAGTGTGCCAATCACATGTGGCAGCCAGCTAATTAATTATAATCACATTATTGATGCACCAAAGTCCAATGAACTTGAAAAATAAAGAAATTCAATAATTTTGCAATTCTAAAGGTTAATGTCAACTAAGTTTTACTTGCCAAAGTGACTATAGTTCAGTGGTAATTGACATATATCTCCGACCAGGTTGGATATTCGAATCACCCACCCAAATGTTGTTGAGGTAAAAAAAAAACTAAGTTTTATTTTATTATATTTCTACAATACTTTCATCAAATTTGTATTTCTTTCCAAAATAAAAATGCATATTTTTTATTCTCTACTTAGTTAAATGTCAATTTTAACTTTTTAATTTCAACAAATTTAATTTTGAATTTAATCAAATCTGTAGTGAAATTAATAAACTTCGATAACTGAGTTTCTTTTTAAACGATGAATAATGACTAGACATGAGAGCTTGTGTCACGCTAAACAAAATAAATTTTATAGATATAGTGACTCTTCTAATTGTGTTCGATAATTTTTAACAAGGTCTGACATATTAATGTAGAGCGTTTGACGTGTTTGATTTTATAGTCAAGTTTGAGTAACTCTTTTTGTTGATTTGAATTTTTAATTTGTTTGTTAATTCTTGTGCGATTTATCAATTTATTTATTTGTTGAATTTAGGGGTGGAGGTGAGTTTTAAAATTTTCTTTCCTTTTATTTCTTTTCCTTTCTTTTTCAACTTTCTTTTTCAACATTATTTTTTTAGGACCAAACTAAAATACAATTTATGTACCAAAAGGAAGAGTTTTTTTTTTTTTTTTTTTTTTTTTTTAAATTTTATTTAAGAATAAAAGTGAAGAGTTAATAGTATTTTACTTGGTCACAGAAAAAGAAAATGGTGAAATAAATTCATATTAATTTTCTCACTTCTCAAAATCACTCTTAATTTTTTACTTTTCAAAAATCATTGTAATATTGGCTATTTAAAAAAAATGATAAATTTTATCTGATTTTTTAAAAATATTTTAATATTGATTGTCATCAAATAGATCAACATCATGATGTTCAAATTGTAATTCAATGGGTCCTATTCTTAAATGATATATTGATGTCATTATTGTGGTTGATAATATTGGAATCTTACAAAGTCTATTGATTTATTAATCAATCTACTATGCAATAAATTTTAATTTTTCTAATTGGTTTTTAAACTATCATAATCTAATTATAAATTTCAACAAACTTTTTTAGTTCCATTGACAATATGCTAGTAGATATTTTGATGAACTTTTTTTCTTTTTTTGAAAAAAGATATTTTGATGAACTTATTAGGTAACATATCAATTTTGAAATGTAAATATCATAAGGTAATATATTAATTTTGAAATGTAAATATCATCTCAATAATGCAGGATGACATTAAAGTTTGTTTTATATTTATTAACATTTTGATTTCTTGTTTTCTATATTTTAAGAAAGAAAAATAAAAATGAGTTTGTTATTATTATTTTTAATTGAAGGATGAAATAGAAATGAGTTTTATTAACTATTTCTAGATTATTGTTAGGGATGTCCACGGGGTGGGGCGGGGACGGGGATGACTTCCCTGTCCCCATCCCCGCCTCCCATTTCAATCCCCATCCCCGCAAAATTCCCCATTAAATTTCGCGGGGGATGGGGCGGGGATTCCCCGCGGGGAATTTTCGGGGATCGGGTTCCCCGCGGGGAATTATTCCCCATTTAGTTTTTTTCTTTTTTCTTTTTTGTCTTCATTAAATCAAATAATTCTTTTGATAAATTTTCAAATAGTTAACTTGACATGAAAAATATTTATTAATTTTCAATTAGACAATTAATTATTCACATAAAATTTTCATTTAAATAGTTAATTTCATTAAAAAAATCTCTTTTTAAACTTTAAAGATCAAATTCTTAAATCTCCTAATAAAAACAAAATAATATTTCATATCAAACTATCTAATTATATATACATATAATTCAAATGTAAAACAATAAATTCAAACATATCCAATTTTCTAAATCATTAACCATAAAACTTTAAAGCTTTTCAAAAAAAAAAACCATAAAACTTTAAATTTATATATATATATATATATATATATATATATAGAAAAATAAAAATTAGAATAATAATAATAATACTAATAATTAAAAAAAAAAAGTAAACGGGGCGGGGAGCGGGGAACGGGGATGGGGAATGCATTCCCCGTCCCCATCCCCGTTTAGCTCGCAGGGAATTTTTTTCCCCCACTCCCTCCCCCATTCCCCGCTTTAACAGGGATTCCCCGCCCCATTAGGGGCGAGTCCCCACGGGACCCCGGCCCCGCGGGGCAAATGGACATCCCTAATTATTGTTCTCAAAAATCTTAAATTAGAGAAATAAAAGTTTTACTCTAGAACTAGAAGTAGAATCAAGATTTTATAAATAAAACATTCACAATTATTGGGTCATTTATAAATAATTCTTTTTTATTTGAACAATATTATATATATTTTTTTCATTTCTACTATTTTTCATTTAATTATTATGTCAGCTTTAAGTATTTTTATTTCTATATTTATTATTATACATTGAGCTCAATAATTTCCTCTTAGATTAAGTACTAAGCATCTCAATAATTGTTTGGAGGCTTTCTTTTTTTTCATTCTAAAAGTAATTAAATTATTGGTTAAATTACCAAATTTAACTCTATAGTCTTAAAAGTTATATGAATTTAGCCCTTCTAATTTGGGTTTAATTTCAATTTGGATACTTATAAGTTTCTGTTCGTCTCTATAATTTGTATAAATCTTACAAATCATCTATAAACCATTTTTTACCCATTGAAAAAATCCCCCATCTCCTCTATTTTTTTTAGTTAGCCTCCTTACTTCTAGTCGGCCAAATAAAAACCACAAACTCATTCCCACATAAATGGAAAATATCTCACATATTCGAGATGGTAACACAACTTATAATAGTAAGGATGATTTATTGAGTTCTAAATAAACCATTGAAACTTTTAAAATCATAATAACGAAATTGCAACTAAGCAATTTAACTAGTTAAGACATATATCTTATACCAGAATATTATAATCAAACTAAAAATTATAACTAAGTTTACTGAAAATTTTAAAATCACAATGATCGAATTAAAACTAAATTCAAATTGAGAAAAAAAAGGTTATTTACTTTAACCTAAAATATTTTGTTGTCTCCCAATCCAAATTATAGTTTTTCTTTTTCCTTCCATGTTATGCTATGAGTTTAAGCAATTATCATATGCACCTAAACCATCAAATTAGGTACCTAATACTTACCTAGAGAAAAAGAAAAAAATATTCTATAATTGCACTCCAAAATTAATGCTATGAGGATTAGTTTAAAAGTGAGACACTTTAAAATTAGACATAAGAGTCGTCTTTCTCCTCTTCAATAATGTGGTAGGTGGGAATTCAAAAAAAAAAAAAAAACGAGATGAGAGTCGAGCGGATCTGCGATATATAAGCTTTTAACAGTGTAATGTTATGCTCAACACACTCTGGTGCTTAAAATAATTTTTAAACGAAGTGGTATTGAGGTTTTTTTTTTTTTTTTTTTTTTAAAATTAATAAAGTGGTATTGAGTTAAAATAGAGTAATATTACATACTTGAAGTGATATAGATTATAATATTTATAGAGTTCCCTACCATCTCTTGATAGATTCGTACCTAATAAGACAGCGAGGATTCCACTCGTAGCAACAAGCGTTGCGTTTGAGATTGTGGTGGAAACACGTAAAATCAATTTTTTAAAAAATTCTAACTATTTTGGGTGTTTGGTAATGCTGATTTTTTTTTTTAATTATATAAAATCACTTTTTAATTCCTTTTATTTCTAAAATCTTCTAAATAGTAGCTTTTAGTTTTAACTTTCCAAATAATTAGCTGCTCTCCTTTAACGATTTTTCAAAATTCTCACTGTATCCTTGTGTGTGTGTATATATATATATATATATATATTTTACTTTTTCTAGCCTTTAACTTATCGAAGCTTCTATATTATGCCTTGTCTGAGATTAAAGCTTCTATATATAGAACGGTAGGCTTGATCTAGGTGTAGGGAAGCTTAGGTTTGTGGGGGTTGGATAGAGTTTTTTGTTAATGTTTAGTGCCTCCGTAAACTTTTCTTCTTGGTTTTATGGCAAAGATGTTTTTTGATGGTAATATTATTTGCAGGCCTGAATACTGAGATCAGTGTCTGTGTTTGAGTTGGATAGTCCGAATACTTTAGATGGCTGGCTTGGTGTGGAAATGATCGAGGTGTTGGTAGCTAGCTAAATTTTCTGCAGATAAAATCATATGGTCGTCCTTCTAGATTGGGGCAAGCACTTTCGTGTGGGGAAGAGAGCTGCACAATAGTTGGTGATTTGGCCTAACCTTTTTGAGACTGTACCTCCATGTGTGGAGGGTGGTAGCTGTATCTGATTTTCCTTTTGTAATGTTGCTCTCTGAGCGGTTCTATTGGTGTTATGGAAGGTTGATGCGTTACGATGCTCAAAAAAAAAAAAAAAAACTTATCGAAGCTTCTACAATATTTTTTTTCCTCCAATTTCTCAAGTCTTTTCATATAATTGGAGCTTCAACACAATTTCATCAACACTGAAATTTAAAGTAAATTCAAAACAAAACACCAGGGTTCATGGTTTTCTTTACACTGTCAACAATTATTTTCATATTCAAGAATGAGAGACCCTAGATACAATATAGCTATAAATTTGATGAGGATAAAATATAGAACAATAATTTATTTTTTTCTTACATTTTGTTAGTACTCAAATTGAAATAATATTTGTTTATTACGATTTTATACAACAATTATTGTCTCTAGCCTTTTATCATATAATTTAAAGTAATAATAAACTATAATTTGTAATTTAAACTATTGTTATAGGTAATTTTGGACCACTCCGAAGCACAAGGAACGGACAACCGGGTAAAGATAGGGCCAGGAAACCGACCCAGAGGAAGACCTGACCAAAGGGTCGGGCCAATATGCTCGGCCTCGGCCCAAGGCCGAGGTCGACCATTCAGCCCGCTTGCGTGGGCCGAACTCCTTCGCTCTGTTCGGTCCCTGTTGCCCCCTGGTCGGCCCGATTCCACCTGGTTCAGCCCGAAATGCCTCTGAATTCTTAAAAACTCTAGGAGCATGAGCAGGTATTTAAACCCCTCTTCATCACTGAAGAAGGGATCCCGGAATTCATTCTATGAACTCTCTACTTCTCCTCTTGCTCTTCCATCAGTTTTCTGACTTAAGCATCGAAGTCGGTGTGGCAAGCATCACACCGGTGTGTAGTGTTTGCTTGTCTTGCAGGTCACGTCCTCTCCCTCTTATACAAATTTACTATTGGTGGCACGTGAGGGTCAGGTGAGTCTCCTGTCCGGATTTTGACATCAACAACTATAAAAGTTCTAAATCATTAAAATAATGTTTACTTGGATCATTACAGTTAAACCGCAACAATTTTGCTTAAATTTACCCAAACTTTGTGACCTGTTTTTTTATGTTTAAAGTTGAAATTTACCGATCACTAATGTGCTTGAACAGTTATTTTAAAAGTAGGTTTAGATGATTCTTTTAGCTTCCGAAATCTATGGGTCAATTCGAGAAGTCTCCTTGCCATACGTCTTGTCACATGGTGCAAATGTAGACTTCCACCCTAGCCGTGACAAGTCACCTTTTTAATAGCAATTCTTAATTTTTTTTTCCCCTTTTCAAAAATGTGATAGGTGGGAACTAATTAGAGGAAAAAGAAAAATTGTAGATGAGTTTCATACCTACTGATTTTGGAAAGTTTTATGCATTTAAGTTTTATATAAAGAAGGGAAGAAATTGAACCGTGGAAGAAAAATAAAAGATTGTGACCCGTTTGATAATCATTTGGTTTTTTGTTTTTGAAAATTATGCATGTTTTTTCCTCATTTTTTTACTATGGTTTTCATCTTTGTCAATGACATATCTGAATTCCTAACCAAATTTCAAAAACAAAAACAACTTTTTGGAAACTACTCTTTTTTTTTTTTAATTTTCAAAAATTGGTCTGGTTTTTTAAAACATGGGAAGAAGGTATTAAGAAAACAAAGAAACTTGTAAGTGATAGTAGTTTATAAGCTTAATTTTCAAAAACTAAAAACCAAAAACAAAATGGTAATGAGGCCTTACTACCTGAAATTTAGGTTTGTGTCAAATAGGTCGTCTCTAAACGTTAAAAGTTTTCAGTAGGTCTTTGGACTTTCAATTTTTTATCTAATAGGGTCTTTGAACTTTGGAGGGTGTCTAACAAATTCCCCAATTTCCAATTTGTATATGATAAGTCTTTGAACTTCAAATTTTGTGTCTAACATGTCTTTGACCTATTCGACATTTTTTTAATTCACGAATCTATTGATACAAAATTGAAAGTTCAATATATTAATAGATATAAAATTCAATTTTATGTACAGTAGATTTGATTATTTTTTTAAAAAAATGTTTGATATGTCATAGACTTATTAAACACAAAATTAAAAGTTCAAAAACCTATTTGACATTTTTAATATTTGAAGACCTATTAGACATAAATATTAAAGATTTTTTTTAGTTTAAGAACGTTGAAGCTTTTTTGTAGTTCAACAAAATGCACATTATTATCATTTTTAACTAGGGGTGAATTTATGAAAATTAAACTTAGAGTATAAAAACTATAATACTTATCAAGTTTAGAGTTCAATCTCTTAAAATTGAAATTTTTAGGGTAGAAATAATAGGTATACTTTATGCTTACTTATCATTAGATTATTCTAAGCTTATCAATGTGATCTTCAATAGATATAAGACACATATTACTATTCTAAATTGAGGTCAATCGACTCCACTCCCACAATTTTTTAACTTTAAAAAAAAGGAAAAAATTTGACACCATTAAAATGTTGACAACTAGGAGAGACAAAAAAGGGGTTTTTAAGAAAAGTAATAAAGAAAATGAAAAATATTAGAAAAAAACTATTATTTCAAAACTATTTTGATAAAACAAGTGTCGCGCCTCTTGAAGAGGCGCGACACTTACTTTTACTTAATTTTTCTTGGTTCTTGCGCCTGGGCGAAAACCAGACTTTCAGGGTTTTTTTTTTTCTTTTTTTTTTTTTAAATATATATTTTAGTTAATTAAATAATTAATTTTATTTCATTTGGTTATTATTATTAGATTAAATTAAATTGATTATGTTTTTTTATAAATATAGTTTTTATTTCTTTTTCCAAACAATGAACCTATTGATTATGTTTTTTTTAATGATTAATTTTCTTAAATTTTAAAGTTTGCATTTTTTTAATATATATTTATAATTACATGTTTTTTTGAAGTTTGCATTTTTTTTTGTTGTCTATATCATTTTTAATACAAAACACCACATATCAAATTCAGTTAATGCTACGAATAGATTTTTCGAAAAAAAAAACGACCAGTTTTACCTTTCAATTAAAAAGAACCATTATTGACTAGCAATTTTAGTAAACTATAAAATTAATTTAGATAAGTGATTCATTGCATTGTATTATAAATCCGTATAAACCTCAACGTTTTATACCAAAAAAATTTACCCACCCTAATTATCACAATGTAGTTGTTATTTGATATAATATATCCAAAATATAATATTTTTTTTAGTTCAACAACACTTGAGGTGGCCAAAGCGAGCATGGGAAAATTTCTACTACTACGGGTAGTACCTACTCCCTCCATTCAGTATTTGACACGCTATTTAATGATATAATATTTTATTCCATGGATCCCACACAATAATACATTGCAATGAATCGCTTATCTAAATTAATTTTATAATTTACTAAAATTGCTAGTCAATAATGGTTCTTTTTAATCGAAAGGTAAAACTGGTCGTTTTTTTTTTTCGAAAAATCTATTCGTAGCATTAATTGAATTTGATATGTGGTGTTTTGTATTAAAAATGATATAGACAACAAAAAAAAAAAATGCAAACTTCAAAAAAACATGTAATTATAAATATATATTAAAAAAATGCAAACTTTAAAATTTAAGAAAATTAATCATTAAAAAAAACATAATCAATAGGTTCATTGTTTGGAAAAAGAAATAAAAACTATATTTATAAAAAAACATAATCAATTTAATTTAATCTAATAATAATAACCAAATGAAATAAAATTAATTATTTAATTAACTAAAATATATATTTAAAAAAAAAGAAAAAAAGAAAAAAAAAACCCTGAAAGTCTGGTTTTCGCCCAGGCGCAAGAACCAAGAAAAATTAAGTAAAAGTAAGTGTCGCGCCTCTTCAAGAGGCGCGACACTTGTTTTATCAAAATAGTTTTGAAATAATAGTTTTTTTCTAATATTTTTCATTTTCTTTATTACTTTTCTTAAAAACCCACAAAAAAGTTCTCATTTTTTCCCTTTTTTTTTTTAGTTGTCAATATTTTAATGAGGTACGTAAGGATCCCTACATAACAACCAAATTTTGTTCTTAAAAAAAATAAGAAAAGAAAAAAAATATATTATTTTAAACTCAAGGCTTACAAGTATTTTCGTCACGACTTACATAACTTCCAATTTAATATAATATTAAAAGATAATGATTAAATTAGCCACGAAATTGAATAATATATATATATATATATTGTGAAAGGGAAATGGAATAATATATAAACATAATAAAATATGGAGGTTTCTTTTTTTTTTTTTTTTGAAAAAAAAATATGGAGGTTTCTTCATATAATAAAATATTCACGAAATCATTATGCATCTTTGATAAGAAACCACTTATAAAAGAGATTTTCATGAAGATTCTATTGGTTGTGGATTTTTCTTCCTAGTCTATGCTCCTTTCTCTAGTTTGTATATATAAATAAAAATTAATAGTTAAATACGTTGAAATACAAATTTAATTCATAAACTTTAACGTTACCTGTGATCTTTTAGAGACAATAGATACGTCTCAACTGTTAAATTATGCTCGTGTTGGCAATTGTTGCGTTTTTTTAATTCTTAACTTCTTGTTTTGGTTCAATAAATGTAATAGTAGGAGATCGAATGAACCTTCAAAAAGTAATAGGTATTTTATCTATTGAGTTATGTTGGAGTTGACTTCAAATTTTCAAATTACATAACATTCTTTCGATAATTTGAATCATATTAAAAAGTTCATATGATTGATAATGTTAGGTATGCGTTAATATGACATGCTTATTGGACTAATAATAACCAATATAATTTGACATAGACAATTGAATAAAGTAAGGGTAGATAGGTCAACAAATTTGATCGGTTAGGTGGGCAATATTATCGCTCTAATTATTTTGTTCGCTAGCTCAATTTTATTTGTCTAATCGATTTTTTTTCTTGTATATCATGTCAATTTTTTTTAGAAGATATATCATGTCAATTAGTTCAATTAACACGTTGATAAAGAGTTATTAGAATCAAAATATAAAAAAAAATTAGAGACTTAATTAATTTTTTTTTGAATAATTAGAGACTAAATAAACACAACTATTACTATTAAAATTAATGGGAAATTTATAATTTAATCGTAAATATGAACTATTAAGTTAAGCATTAGACAGCTAGATAAATTAATTTAAGATAATTTCGATCGAGGTAGGAGACTAAATCATTGAGTTGTTTTGTTTTGTTTTTTCATTTTTGTTTTTGTATGTATTTTTTTATTATTATTTTTTTGGCGTGGATAAAATATATAGTTATTTTATTTATCAATCTTCTACTTTTTTTTCTTTGTTTAATTGATTTTTTTAATAGAAATCCGAAATTAAATAGGAATGTCGCGCTGCGTTGGAATATTCTTGATTTCGAATATTATAAAATTAAATAATTTATATGAAATCTTTTGGACTATTTTGGAACTTTGGAATATTGAGGTTTTGTATGATATTTATATTTAAATGTTCGAGACTAAATCATTTTCTTATTTGTCCTGTATTCAAAAAAAAAAAAAAAATCATATTTGTTCTTTAAAAAGTTTAGATTTTTTTTTCTTGTTTTTCTTTCTTTCTTTTTTTTTTTAAGTACAAATGTTGTGAGAGTGAGCGATGGAATTATCGATATTTTAGATGGTATTAGAGATATTTAACTATTGAACTATGCTCATATTAATGTTTATATTTCCAATTAGATATAATATATAGAAATTTATCATCCATATTTGGTGACATGCAATAATGCAAATAGAGAAAATTATTGAGGAAGTCGAACTAACAATGATAAAGCTTGTAAATGTAGACTTTAATTTACTAACGTAGTCAAGTACATGATGACAAGTTCGTAGAGTGGATTCATTGAGTGATTCATACTCGTAGTAGAAAGGTAATCTTGAATGAGTATATTTATCTGTATATATTTATTTCTCCAATTAATAACGAGTATTAATTAGCTAATAGTGATATAGAGTGTTTCAATACTCATGGAAGCCACGAATAAGTAGGACTATAAACATTACTGTAATTCACAACATATGTCATTTCACAATAGTAATGATATTATGATGAATAGAGCCAAACAATTGACTAGATGCAAAGCAAATGTGTGCCTCTTTAAGTCAAGTCGAGAGATTCTCCAAGCTTAGCTTGACTAAATAAAATTAAGATGTCTCTGGCAATCTTATCTTAAAAATAATCAACATCAATAACTGATATGAGCATCTTTCATATAAAGTTAGTATGACTAAATAAAAGACGATGCATCTAGGTCTAGCAACCTTATCTTAAAACTAGTATATATCACATGAGTTGTCCTCCTTAATATAAAGTTTGACCAATACCTAATAGTAAAACATATCCACACATAACTTATACCTTAAGATACACCAAACTTTTCTTTTATTCATTTTTAACAATATACTTAGATATACCTATCTTATAAATCATGTTTCAATGAATTTCAATTAAGAGTCGAGAAGAGCATATATGACTTAAATAATAGTAAACTCGTCATGGTAAAATATCTTGCAAATAAATGACACAAATGTAATATATCAATGATATATTTAATCAACAGTACAAAAATGGTATATAAAAAATATTCGTATTAGATATATCAGCGATGTAAAAGATATATCAATGATATACTTTGTTTTGTGTTGGGGTTATTGACGATATATTTGATTAATTATTAAAAAAAGTATATATATGAGGAAAGTTTGGTCATATTGACAATTTTTTTTTTTTTTTTTGTATAACAAATTTACAAATGTGACAACTACTTTTGTCATCCACCACAATTTTTCTTTCAATTATCTAAAACAAAAATTTCAAATGAAAAAAGAAAAAAAAAAAAACAAAACAAAAAATGTTTACATTAAAATATTTAGACTGAGCTGTCAAGGGGAAGAGGAAAAAAAATCAATAATTAAAATATATTTTATTTATTTTTGTAATATTTAAATATATTGTCCCGCTTCAATTGCTTTGCTGTCTAAAACAGTTAGCATATAGCCACTTGGCTACTATCATTCTGCTTCAATCTTCTCTTCACGTTTTCAGCTTCTTTAATTTTTTTCAATCAGATTCTTTTCTGGTTTCTGTGATATTTCAATCTTTCTCTGCAGATTTTTTCGTCTCAGCTCGAAATTTTCTGGGTCAGTTCTGATTCTAACTTGTTTGTTTCTCATTTTCTTCTCTTAAATCGTGTTTGTTTGCTGAGAAAATCGGGTTTCTCTTGTTGGGGTTGCTAGTTCTTGTGATTTTTCGCTTTTTTTCTGCTTTATTTTGACGACGATGATTGTTTATCAGTTTTTGGTGGGTTTTTCTTATTGTTCTGCTTCTGGGGGTGAAAGAAATTGAAAGGGGAACTTCGGGGGTTTAAGACTTGGGTTTGATTTTCCGGGAAAATGCTTGAGATTCTGCGAGGGAAAATTTTGGAGAGTTAACTTTGTGCATTACACAGTGAAATTTTCTTTCTCTCTAATCTGTTTCTCATTGATTGTTGTGTTGCCTTTTTGTTTTGTCCTTATTCTCGATTTGAAGTGAAATGTCGTTTTGCCCAACCATCCATATGGCTGGCTTTAAATGTTTTTTCCTTGAACTGCACACGTCTCGCTAATTGTTTATATCGTTTTCATTAAAAGATGGGGCCATTTCCAGCTATTTTTGGCCATTTCCAACCATTTTCAGCAATTTTCTCTGCTGTGTAAGCCGTAGATGGTTCTTTATGTTTGGTTGTTTGAGTTATTCTTATAATAGGTTGGCTTTGGAAAACTTGCTGTTAGTGGAAAGTTTTGGGCCCTTTTGCCAGTCCCTTTGAACTCTTTGGTGTTCTTCAAGTGTGTAAGAACTTTACATGGAGAGAGGTTTCTCTTATTTGATATCATGAACAGTTTTGATGTTTTTTTTTTCTTTTTGTGTTTGATGATAGAACCTGTTCTAGATCGTTTTATCCGAGAAGTTTGACGATAATTCTAAGCCTTGTGTTAGAGCACAAATCAACAGCATCTTTCTGTTCCCTTGATTGATCACTTAATTTCAAACATCTCTGTTGGATTTTGTGTGACTTGTGCCTTTGCAGTTTTGAGTGAATTGGGAACTTCTTGTTTTGTATGGTTCAGAAATTATATCCCTGCCTTAATTGTATCATTTTTCAACTCAAGATAGTTATGGAGAAATGGACTAATGAAAAATGATGTACATAGCTCTCGAAATTGAATCGGGGAAGAAGAAACTTCCCTGCACATCTAAGCTCATTCAATAGTTTGCTTTGCTAATTATTTTGAGGTGGATTTTGATTAGGATGTTTGTAGTTGTTACCCTGTTGGTAGATTTTCGCCCACCATATTCCTTAACAGAGAACTATTATGAGTATGACTAATTGACTATTAGTTTTAGAATCATTTTGTAAAAAGACAAGATGGAGGGAATCATTTTTTAAAGAGATTATTTTAGTAAATAATTTATTAATATTTTCTCTATAAGATAATTTATCTAAACTACAGTATTCTATTAACTTGAATTGGAAAAGAAGCAGATATATCTAATGAGTGCGTCTCTATTAACTATAGAAGGTATGATTCCACTTTTCTTCCTTTGCTTTTCTTTTTCCAACTGTGGACACTTTCATGGAAACAATTTTTTTTTATCTCACCAATTCATCTTGTATAGCCTAGAATACCTTTCTGTGCAGGCTGGTGTCAAATTAAGTTGAAAACTTGTAATCAATTTCATTTATAGTTTATTGCCATCTTGAAACCATGTTGGCTGGTTTGGATGCCTCCTGAAATGTTCTAGTTTCTCATTTGAAAGTAACGAAATGTTTGTTTGTGTTTGTTCTGAAATGATTTTCTGGTCTTATTTCACACGAAACATTTTTCATTTTGATTTTCTTTGCAGTTTTATGATCGAGTTACGGTTGTTATAACTTGAAATTCTGGAAAACTAATTTACTCGTAACCAATTTATGACTTTTACCTGCTTTACTGCAGCAGATTAGCATCTTGATTCGCCATAATGTCAGACCTTGAGGCCTCCAAGCCACAAAAGAGGAAGAAAGGCTGGGTGGACTTCTTGGTTAACTTTCGATGGATTATAGTTATTTTTGTAGTTCTTCCGTTCTCATTCAGTTTCTACTTCATTCAATATCTTGGGGACAAACGATCCGAGAAGAAGTCCTACAAGCAAAGACAGATTGAACATGAAGAAAATGTCCAGAAAGTTGTCGAACGCCTCAAACAAAGAAATCCTTTGAAGGATGGTCTTGTCTGCACTGCCCGCAAGCCTTGGCTTGCAGTGGGAATGCGAAATGTTGACTACAAACGAGCACGACACTTTGAGGTTGATCTATCGGCTTTTCGAAACATACTTGACATTGACAAGGAGAGAATGGTTGCAAAAGTTGAGCCCCATGTGAATATGGGACAAATATCTAGAGCCACAATTCCAATGAACCTTTCACTTGCAGTAGTTGCCGAGCTCGATGATCTTACTGTTGGTGGCCTCATCAATGGCTATGGCATTGAAGGAAGCTCCCATATCTATGGCCTTTTCTCTGATACCGTTGTGGCCTACGAAATCGTTCTTGCAGACGGCAGGGTCGTAAGAGCGACTAAGGACAATGAATACTCGGATCTTTTCTATGCCATCCCATGGTCTCAAGGAACTCTGGGTTTTCTTGTGTCTGCTGAGATCAAGCTTATAGCTATAAAGGAATATATGAAGCTTACATACACACCTGCGAAAGGCAA
The DNA here is from genome assembly GCA_017139565.1 of Luffa aegyptiaca. NCBI lineage: Eukaryota > Viridiplantae > Streptophyta > Magnoliopsida > Cucurbitales > Cucurbitaceae > Luffa > Luffa aegyptiaca. The sequence goes on from CM029396.1 coordinate 4,843,718, forward strand.
CCTACAGGAGATTGGGCAGGCATATATGGACTCATTTACACCTAGAGATTTAGATCAAGATAACCCAGAGAAGGTTCCCGACTTCGTAGAAACCATGATTTATTCTCCTACCGAAGCCGTGTGCATGACTGGAAGATATGCATCCAAAGAAGAGGCCAAGAAGAAAGGGAATGTGATCAACAGCATTGGCTGGTGGTTCAAGCCCTGGTTTTACCAGCATGCAGAAAAAGCACTGAAAAAGGGGGAGTTCGTGGAATATATCCCAACAAGAGAGTACTATCACAGGCACACCAGATCCTTGTACTGGGAGGGAAAGCTTATCCTTCCATTCGCCGATCAATGGTGGTTCCGGTTTCTCTTGGGATGGATGATGCCTCCCAAGGTCTCTCTATTAAAGGCTACTCAAGGTGAGGCTATCAGAAACTATTACCATGATATGCATATTGTCCAAGACATGCTCGTTCCTCTTCGAAGAATTGGGGATACTTTGGAGTGGATCCACAGAGAGATGGAGGTAATTTTCTTCTTGTCCTTGAAACTTATTTAAAATATCCGCCATTAGCTCGAATGTTACATACCGAAAATGAAGTACTTCCCAGGTTGATTTCTTGTAACATGCCAAGGAAGAACAAGATTTGGTCATTTCGTTGGGGGAAACCATCCAAACCGAATATCCTAAGCTTGTCTGATTACAGTTTTGGTATTCTGGTTAAATAATTCATGGTTGTTTACAAGCAATTCAAACGAGAATTTGGAATGTTTGGAGTGTTGAATTGGTTACAATTATACTATAGAACCAGGATCCTCCACTCATCTGCTTGTTTTGGCACTCATTTCTTAAATCTTGTCATTATTGACTCATCTACAGGTGTATCCATTATGGCTCTGCCCACACAGATTGTTCAAGCCCCCAATGAAAACAATGGTGTCTCCTGAACCAGGATTTGAGCTGCAACTCAAGCAGGGCGACACTCCCTACGCTCAAATGTACACAGACATTGGAGTCTACTACGCTCCAGGGCCCGTCCTGAGGGGCGAAGTTTACGATGGTGCTCAGGCAGTTCGCAACATGGAGAATTGGCTCATTGAAATCCATGGTTTCCAACCACAGCACTCAGTGACCGAGATGAGCGAGAAAGACTTCTGGAAAATGTTCGATCCCGAACTTTACGAGGCGTGCCGAAAGAAATATGGAGCCATAGGGACCTTTATGCATGTGTATTACAAATGTAAGAAGGGGAGGAAGACTGAGAAGGAAGTCCAGGAAGCTGAAGCTGAACAAGCTCAAGTTGAGACTGCTTATGCTGATATTGAGCAGCCAGCTTAGTGATGCTTGTGCATTTGTAAACAAAGTAGCATTCTTGTAACTTTACCACTTTGTTTCTTGTTTCTCTATATTTGATCTTTTTCTTTGAAATTTCACTGTGCTCATTAGATTAAAATTTGTGGTAAGAGAGATTGTCGCTTCTCTCTCCTTATCTCTGTATCTTTCACTTGTAGTGTCTCTTAAACTCAGAAAATTTATTTCATGTGTATGTTGATTATGGTATTTATCTACCTTTCTTCTTCCCTTTCCAGAGGAGGGAATAAAGGTTCAAAATTTGTAATAATTTATTTTATATATATTTTAAGTTCAACGTCTGGAGTGAAGATTCAAATCTCTGACCTAAATCCTTCGATGGAGAATATATGTTTTAATCAATTGGACTATGTCCAAGTTATCAAGGTTTATTAATCATTCCTTTAAATTAATTATTAATAATAAGGAAAAAGTCAAATGAGACTTTAAACTTGGTATGATGTATCAACTTTTCACCATAAACTTTCGATTTTCAAATCTTAGGCATAAACAAGTGTTGTAAATTTTACCATTTGTTTAGTTTTTGCTAAATTCACCCAATGATTTTAATAAAAATCAAGAATCTTGTACAACTCATGAATTTCAACAAAAATCAAATCCTGCATAAAAATTGAGTTAGATTAATGCTTAGGATGGTTGAACAAATCTCCCAAAACTAAAAATTTCAACAAGAAGTACAGATTTTATGTTTTCTCTTTTCTTCTCATGAAGTTCCATCAATTTCATACTTAACATTCGTTTTATAATTGGACGGGTTGTGAGCCGGTCACGGAGCTCCTCAAGATGGTTATGTTGGAAATGTAGGCAATGTAGACTAGATTGTTTGCTATTGGTGAGATGTGGCTTTCCCGACTGATGGTGGAGTCAGATTGTTTAGCAGTTGTAAATCTCTTTAGTGAGGAGAAGAAGAACTTCACATTTCTTCTTGTTTTGTTTGGTGAGAATACAATATTGGCTCAAAACTATTAATGGGGTTTATGACACTTGGTAACAATAATTAATAGGGTTTATGACTTTTTTTTTTTTTTTGAGGAACAGGGTTTATGACATTTGGTATTATGATTTTCCAAGTTGGCTATTGTAAGTGATAGAAGTTGACAAGCAAAATTTAAATTTACTTAATCTTGACAGGTTTGTTTCTTTCTTAAAAAAAAATAATATTTTTTTAAAATTAAAAGTTATAATTTAGGTCCCAATAACCATTTGGTTTTTTTTTTTTTTTTTTTTTTTCAATCTTCCTACAATAGTTTTCATTTTTGTCGGATATTTGAGTAGATAAAAAACAAAGAAGATTGGGTATAAATAGTGTTTACGGGCTTAATTTTAAAAAACAAAAAACGCTTACGTGGCCTTAAGTTTTAGCTCGGTGTCGCGTCTCTCTCCCGTTCAGCGTCGCCGTCGTCTTTCTCCCGATCGTGCCGCCGCCTAAATTCCCTCGGGTTGCGTTGATTTTCCACTCTCTCAGTTGTTTTTACTGGTATTCTCCCAATCTCCATCTATGTCTTTCTCTCCAAAAACTCAAATTAGGGTTGTCTAATGAAAGAACGGAGTGGTTGTTTTGATTTTCTTTCTAAAATAGCAATAGTCGAATATCAAGGAAAAAAGAACAACAGCCGTGCGGAAAATTGGAACTTTTCGAACTGCATTTTAATTTGATCATTTGTCTGTAAATCTATTCATCTGGCCGCCGTTTGAAGCTTTCATTTCGTCTCTCTCTCTCTCTGTTCACAAATCGGAGTAACATTTCTCTCTCTGAATAAGTTCTTGCACCGTCCTTTGCTGTCATTCTTTTATCTCCCATTCGATCTTCATCTTGTAATCTGTAACTTGTTTTATTAGGGTTTATAAAATGCCCCCAAACCGACCTATTTTTGGGTTGGTTCATTTCATAAAACGACTCAAAATTGACCCAACCCAATTCTGTACAAGTTACTTCGGCCCATTATTTATACTCAAAGAGAAAAATGAATATTTTGCCCAACCATATTTATAGTTGTTTCTCTCACGATTTTCTCTCTCTGAGACCTGCTTTTCGTCTCTCGCCCATCGCCAGCCCGCCATTTCTCTTCCTCTTCTTTTTCGGTATTATCTCATTTCTCTGTCTTTCTTTTAATTTCAGCTTCTTCATTTTATGATTGATTGATGGAATAATCGCTGAAGGCTAGTAGTTTGTTTCAATTCTTCAGATTGGAGAAACCCTCTGTGTTATTTTGTGGTACTTTATTCAAATTTTCAGTTTTAAAATCTGTGACTATAGGAAATTGTGTTCGCTTGATTTAGGTAGATAGTTTGTTTATGGGATGGATTTTTTTTCTTTAGTCCTGCTTTTCTCTAATGGGTAGCTAGGATGGAAAATTTAGTGAGGAATCAAAGAAGGGACCATGCACTTCAAAATAAGAGGACTGCAAAATCTTCTCTCAAATTATTTTGTAAGTCGTATTCCCTATATGAAGGTCCTTGAGGTGCTGAGCCGCAAGCTCTTAGTTTCTCTCATGAAAGGATTATTGTCTTGTATAAGGGGCAAAAGGCCTCTGAAGAAAGTAGCCTACACCCTGGAAGCGTGAGTTTAAGGAGCAATTAAGCAATAAATGACCTTTGGACTCATCATCATTTAAATTCTTTCTTGGAACAAGGTTCCAACAAGAATACTCGTGTAGAGTCTTGGAAAAGTAGGCGAGAAAGCAAAGAGGCCTTTCCAAACACCTCCCAGATAGGTCACATATCATCTGATAACAATACGAGACGATTTTATGTATGTCTCCGCTTATATTTTTATTTTTGGAGGTTGACTTTTATTGACTATGATGATTTCATGGTCATCAAGGACATTCATAGATCGTATCTTATGACATGCGGTTTTGTCATTACATATAAGGTGCTAACTGCCTCCTCATCCCAGTCAACTTCTAGCTTACTATAAAAAACAGCCATATTTCTCAAGTTAGTTTGGGATGAACAACAATTTTGAAGTAAGCTTAAGGATCCCTCAAAATACAAATCCTCTCACTTAATACTAGCAATGGCAATCAATTTCCAAGGGGTTTTTCAAACAGATGGAGGTCAACAATTGGAAATTCAATTGTAGGTACTTGTACCACATCATACTGATTTTGGTTTATGCCAAAGAGTTATCTACTTCAATCCCCAAAGCCAAGAAATCCTATCAATGAAAAGAGACCGAGCAAAAAAAACTGTAAAAACTTTTACCATCTCAAATACAAGAAGGCTAAAACGATACCATCAACTAAATAAATTGTCAAGATCCACTTTCCAATTGTCTTGTCTACATAAGTGCACATGTTTCTTTGAATAAGGATAAGGATCACTTGGAAAGATCAACAAACATTAAACTACTATGAGAAGTGAGAACCTGTGAAATAAATTAAGAGCAAAATCATATTAAAGAAAAAAACGATTGAGCATTCGCTGGGCCTGGCAACGTAGAGGGCACAAATAGGTCTTCTATTCCATGAAAAATTACTAGTTTCTGAGTAAATTTAATGTATTCATTGTAAAGTAAATTTTATTCCTGTTGCTCTTTTTGTCAGTATAATTTGTTGGTGTGCTAGATTGAAGTTTGTTTTGCTGAGTACCTTCTGTTTTTCTTGTTTCTGCTGCAAAGTAAAGGGATCTGATTCAGTTCTTAGTTTGATCCACCTCTTCCTTTATGTGATTGAAGTATATAACTTTGTTATTGTAGGACACCACCATGAAGAATGTGCTGGCAATTACCGATGACACTGTTCTGGCTACCAGTGTTGTTATTAATGTTTTACAAGAGCTTGGGAATGAAGATGCTGGAAAGTATGATTCACAAATAATCACTCAAGCCTTTTCTCTAAGTAAGTTTTTGATGTCTTCTCATGTACTGTTCTAGCCAACACTTAATCAATTTGACATTTAGTTCAACGGACTTGTGGAGTTTACATTTCATTTTGAAAGCTGAAGGTGTAAAGTGATGTGATAGTGATGGCATAAACTTAACAACACTGACTTATATCATTGTTTTGACGAAAAATTTTGTTTTCTTAAAATAAACAGCCTTGCTGATAACTGACAAGTGACTTGAAAGATAGAGAATGTTATCAGCTCCTTTTTTATATTATCTTTCAAAATGAAATCAAATATACGTATACTCTACATGTATGTCAAACTCTTCCTATATGATAATCCTGTAAGCCGTGGCTTTAAGAGTAGCTGAATATAAATGCCAGTGGTCAATGTCCTTAGAGTCAAGATTTCTTGGCTCCTATGTATAGGGGCTTGCATGCGGACCAGTGGCTTGCCAATGTTCTTAGCAGCTTCTACAACCTGTTAGTCCCATTTTTTCATTGCATTTTATTAGTTATTTGATATAACCAAACTTAAAATGATGGTTTACTCTTAATTTCCTGCTTCCAAATCTCCTCCTTGTTCTGATGTGTTTTCCTGGTCTCATGCACACGAGGTGATAGATTCATATGATATAATTCAGATATGTTATTGATAGTTGTTGATTTATGATAGATAAGCTGCCACTTGGAGCTTCATCCATGGATGTTATCATTTCTATCTGTAGATCTGCTTTTCCAAGTGATCAGTTGTTTGAGGAAATCTCTAGAGTTCTTAAGCCTGGTGGGGTAATCCTTATTCACAAGACTTCACAATCTGTTGCAGTTGAGAAAAACGAGGTAATTACTTAGGCCCAATTTGATAACCATTTGGTTTTTGGTTTTTGGTTTTTGAAAATTAAGCTTAAAAACACTACTTACACCTATAAGTTTCTTGGGTTTGTTACCTTCTTCCCATGTTTTCAAAAATCAAGTCAAATTTTGAAAACTAAAAAAAAAAAGTAGTTTTCAAAAACCTGTTTTTGTTTTTGGAATTTAGCTAGGAATTCAAATGTGTCCTTAACAAAGATGAAAACAATTTTAAGGAAATTGGGAGAAAACAATCACGATTTTCAAAAACCAAATGGTTATTAAACAAGGCCTTTAGCAAGTAATTTTTGTTGTTTGAAATATTGATTACAGAGATGGATATATTATTACTAGTGTTTCTTTTGCAGTCCACTTCCCTGGTGAGAAGATTACTTTTGGCAGGCTTTCTAGAAGCTCAAGTAACCGATAAGAAAACAGTTTCTCCATCTGAAGTAGAGAATTTTGTGGTAAGATTCAGTTATTTTATCATTTAGTTTAGAGTCTTTAGACAATCCCCCCACCCCCACCCCCACTAATGGTCAAAACCACCACCACATTTTAGTAATGTTGAAAAATAGTTGGTAATTTATGACCAAGATACCTTGTTTCCTGTTGCTTCCATCAACTTCTCTTTGTAAAGATGATTGAAAAACATCTCATCTCCATTGTCTCTGTAACTTTAGCCATTTGGTTTTGCCAAATTCGATGTTTGATTCTGTTTTTACTTCGTTTAACTAATGTTTTGTATATATTGTGAAACTTTTCTTCACGTAGATAAGAGCAAAGAAGCCTTCTTGGGAGATTGGCTCCTCTTTTGCTATTAAGAAGCCAGCAAAAAGTTTACCAAAGATTCAGATTGATGATGATTCTGATTTGATTGATGAAGATAGTTTATTGACCGAGGAGGATTTGAAGAAACCCCAGCTACCACCGGGTAGAAGATGAAATGATTGACATATATTTTATTTGAATTTTATTGAGTGGAAGTTGCAGTATTAGTTACCATTTATTATTTGATCTGTTGTACAGTTGGTGACTGTGAAGTTGGCAGCACAAGAAAAGCTTGCAAGAACTGCTCTTGTGGTAGGGCTGAAGCAGAGGAGAAAGTAGAAAAACTGGGGTTGACTTCAGATTTGTTGGAAAATCCTCAATCTGCATGTGGCAACGTAAGTGAAAAATACATAGTTATAGTAGTAGTAACAAAGTTCATAATTTTAAATCGAGTACATAATTTTAATACAACTTGCAGTGTGGACTGGGAGATGCTTTTCGGTGTAGTACGTGCCCATACAAGGGTCTTCCAGCATTTAAACTTGGGGAGAAGGTAAGCAAAAGCTTTATAACTCCTTTCACTATTCAATGTAGTTCTAAGAATATTACATCATGGGGTGGGAGAATTTGAATTTCCAGCATCTGGGAGAAAGTAAAGATAGTTGAAGACTAAGTCTGTTTTTTTTACCCATGCAGGTGTCACTGCCTGGGAATTTCCTTGTTGCTGATATATGATTTTCTTTTTTTTTTTTTTTGTGGGGGGGATATATGACCGTTTTAGAGGTTGCCAGCCATCAACGGTGTAGTAACTTACATACAACAATAGCTTCAAACTGTACATCCAGCATTCAGTTGTTGCTGGATGTCCTGGTTGGTTTGGCTCTGTTTTGAAACATCTAATGAATGGTTTGGTGAAACAAAAGACAATTGTATGTTACCGACAAGCAGTAGTTACTTATTGGGTCTTCTATTCATATGCTTTTCAACCTGAAGGAGGATTGTAATTGATGCTGCAAAATTAGTTTTAATTCCAGTGCTTTTCGATGAGATGTCAACCTCTTTTCCATTATGATATTGACTTAGAAACCATGATAAATAATTTAATGTTACCAATGGGCAATCATGTTTTAAAAGCCTTGATGAACAACCATCAATATAAATATATACATGCATATATATTGCTCATTATCTATACATTAGATTTTCTAAGCTCCAAAAGCCTGGACCACCTCTTGTCGATAGATGCAGCATTCTGTGCTCCAATATCTGCAAGCAAAATTCATCTATTAGTTACAACTTATGATTGCGTGTGGAAGCTTGAATTACAGCAGACCACTTACGTTGCACTATGGGTTGAGATTTCTCACACAACTCTGAGCAAGTGTCCTGGAAAAAAGGTATATCATTTTGTTAACTTCTTCCAATCGACTCTACCAGTACCAGTATTCCGATATTATGGTTATTGATAACTAGTTCAGTTCTATTGGATTCAAATTTCTCACCTTGGTTGAGGTGGTAAGTCTAATTGTGTCACGTACTAGTGAATCTAGATCAGCTTCGAGTCCGGGTTTAACGTAGATCACCTGTTAAGTTTAAGCAGGATGTGTAGTTCTTAGTGGTTAGAAGTGAAGAAAGAAATGCAAAAACTTCAGAAACTTACTGATGGATCGTCGCCTCCAATTTCAGGAAGATGAATCTCCCGGTTGGCTCTGTTTGATGACAGAACCAATACATTAAAGTTTGCATTGATCTGTTAGATTGAAACAATTATAGGTGTTAGAATCTACATTTGCAATGTCACTAGATTGAATTCTTGTGAATAGGTGAGATAAAGATGATATAGTCAGAGAAATTTACTCATTTGGTCTAAAACTACCTTGCTATTCTGCAATTGCATAATGGATAAAGGTTTCATATTTCTGTATCTCTTGATTGGTAATAGGAATAGATTTTTGAAAAAGGGGTCTTAGATTGTAAAAGTCTGCCCAGGGAGGGTTTCTTATAAGCAAAGGGATATGCTAAATTGTGCAGGTTAATCCCTGGAGACAAATAAAGAACGAATGGGTCTAGTTTTGATTATGAATAGGTGAGATTAGGGTGATAACAATGGTGGAAAAGAATCACAGGGAGAATTTAGATCGGGTCGTAAAAAATTCTCTGTCATTCATGTTTAGCATGAAACATGTAGATATGGTAACAATAACAACGTGATTGCTTCTGGGGTCAGAATTATGTAACGTCAATAGCTTTTGATTTAGAACTACTAGCTTTTACATTATCATCTGGTTGGTTGTAAAACAGAGTACCTCTCTGCAGTATGGCAAAGAACAGGTGCAGCACTTTCGAGTGAATGATGTTACAATCTTTCCATCGACAGTGAACCCGAAACTTGCATGCTGGTAAACAAAGGGAAATTTAGCAAAGTAGTATGTCTAGTAATCTGAAAGGTCACTGAAACATAAAATGGTTCCTTGAAAAGGAAGTGTTGGAATTACCTTCTCAATACAGAGGTTGATGAAGACATGTGCATTTTTGTTATCATCTTCTACTAAGTCTTCCAAGTTTAGGTCTTGCAGGGAAAGCAGGTAATCACAGGTCCACTTCCCCTGCCATCTGCTTCCCGATGTCGATATTGTGATCAGACGCCGTGGAGTCTTGCTGCTTCTTCTCTTCATTGAAACAAAGAGATGAATGCCACCAGAAAATGAGAGAGATTAATCCAAGCCTTGAGTTGGAAAGAAAATTGTATCATGTATGAAGAGAGATAGTTTTTAGAGACACTAACAGAGCAAAGTAGAAGCCAGAAACTAGAGAGACTGATCCAAATTTTGAAATGGAAAGGAAATTGTTGGAAAGAAGAGAGACGAAAAGGAAGAGTGATTGAAAATGGAAATATGCAGAAATCTGATAGGAAAAGGAGGTGGTGTTTTACCAAGGAGATGTCATTTCTCTTTGAAGAAGCTTTGATTTTGAATGTTTGAGTTGCAGATTTGAGTGCTGCTTTATTGAATGAACTTGAAATGGAGTTGATATTTCTGGCTGTTAGAAGGTGCCCAGCTTCTGCCATTTCTCTGTGAGCCTAGAGAGATGACAATACGTGGAGAAAGCAGGAAGTTGGAATTGGAACCTTATCTGCAAAAAATATAAGGGCCCAATTTGTTTGGAAATATCTTCATTTAAGTTTCGCTGTTTATCTCTCTACCTATTTGGCAGGTATTTTGTTGCCTATAATCTCTGAAAACAGGCCCAACACTTACCATTTTTTTTGTCATTTTTAACAATACTATTTTGTCGTGTTTAATTAGATATTTGTTTTTCTTCGGAAATTGGGTGGAAGATTCGAACCTTTAACCTCTTGGTCGAAAGTACATGTCAATTACTGTCAAGCTATGTTCACTTTGGCATTTTTCTATCAAAGTTGGTATATATATTGATAATGTCTGGATGTTAGGTTGGTATCATTAACATTTAAAAATAATTAGTTAGCTTTTCATTATGACATAATAAAATTATAACCTGAATTATATAGAAATATCCCACAAAACTCAATATTTTTTAAATTAGATATTTATATTTCCATCCATTCTCGTATAGTAGATAATAGGGGTAACTACACAAATGGGCCAATAGTAGCCCTTTTATTCCAAAAGTATCTATTTTGTTATAATTTTACATTTTTGTCAGCTCACAACTAGATATTAAAGGAGTTTAAGAAGCCCATTTACGTATTTGTCCTTACCAATTGACAAAGAAAAAAAATATATAATACTAAAATAAATTAATAAAATAAGAGTTACCAAATTAAATAAGGGCATTTAGGTAAGAATAAAAAGGGCATTTAGGTAAGAATAAAAATTGAATTAATGCATGAAATCTTACCATTGATAAATTTAGAAGATTTAGACAAATTTGAAATTAATGGGTTAAAGGAGCCCATCCACCATAATTTCTGTAGATAATAATTTATTGAATTACGGACGAGAATATGAGTACTGGCTCTTTGATTTTAAACTCTTTCAATGTCTTAGGAATTTTTTTTCTCTTTTAAACACTTGGAAATAATTTTATACTTATAAAATCTTTAATTTTTATTATGTAAATAAAAAATGTTAAAATATAATAATTTTTTTCTAATTTTTACTTGGTCCTTGTATTTTGGATTTCATTCCGTTTAGTTGAGGGACAAAATGTCTAGATTTAGTTCTTATACTTTCAATATACTTTAAAATTAGTTCCTATTGTTAGTTTGAAGTCAATTTTTATCAAAATTGGTTAAATAATAATAACAATAATAGTTTTCATACAAGAAAAGAAACAATGTGAATATATTTCCAAAATTTATTGGAAGACCAACTAATAGATATTAATATTTTTTTTAACAATAAGCTAACAATCGAAACCAATTCTTCTTCAAAAAAAAAACAATCGAAACCAATTTTGAGTTTTATTCAAAGTACAAGAACGGACAAAGACAAAAACGAAATGAGACCTAAAGTACATGGACCAAAATGGTATTTTAACTCATCTCTCTTATGTATGTACTGTGTGTGTACATATATATCTTCTAGTCCTAACAATTCTTAAACATAAACTAACTTGGTATTTAACTTTCTTCAAGGAGACAAGTATACAAGATACTCAAATTAATAATCACAATCCTACTAAATGGTAGCGATAAAATTGAAAAGAATAAATATGATTTATGAATTTTGCAAACCATACAAGTACATTCCCTGTATTTTATCTTTTACTTGGAAAAAGAGGATCAAGAAATCACCTTTTATGCTTCCCCTTAAGCTTCAAGATTCTTCTAACTTCATAACTTTTTTTTTCCCGGAATGATAAATTACACTGCTAGTTGCAAAAATACCAAATTTGGATGATACTTGTCATGATTTACAGCCTATGAGCTACCTAGAATAGTTACTAACTTCATATTCGGCATTTAAACAAAACATTAGGATCTTACTATTGCTATAATTTAAAATTAAAAACTTCACAACTCACATCACTACATCACTGAGAATTTCTCACTTCTCTAATATTAGCCATAATTTCCTTCCATAAACATCCACCTATGTACTGGAAGTGCTCAATTCAAATGCCTGTTTCTACCATAAGTTTTAGATAATGATCCCAAAAATGGCAAAAAACCAGAAAAAGATACCCAAAAAATGCAACACATGATCATTATATAGACCAAACATGGGATACAGTGATTACCATTACACTAATTTGTTCACTTCTTGTGTCTTTTTTGAGATCTCCGAAATATCGGCAAACGTCGGGAGAGAGAAATTGATGGGCAGCCAAAGAAGCGGAGAAGATTTTGGCAGTCCTTCTCTCCATCATCACCCTGTGAACTTATGTGACTCAAATAAGTTTTCCCTTCATAGATATACCACAGTTGTTGGCATAGAAGTACGATCAATCCAATTTGAACTGAGAAACTTGAGATAAAGAGATAAATAAGGATGAATCCTCTGATAGACAGTAGCGTTGTGGATCTCAGAATGGCATGAATGATTTCCTTCGAAAGATTCCAACCGAACCTGGTTCCAGAGCCATCTAGGCGACCCAACTCGTGGACTGTTAACGGTGGCCACAAATGCAGAACCGAGTATGCAGCCATGATTGAAACATAAATTGTACTCACAATAGCTGAAATGAGGAACAAAATGAAGTGTTTATGATTTCCTGCACCAACACAGTTCCCTATCTGCACCCCCAAAAAGAATTATAATCAGAATGCTGGAGAAGCTTTGGTTATAAAGAAAGACCTGTCCCTTTATTAGCAGGGACTTCTTTAAAGTTCATATTACCAACATAAAAATAAAATAAATAAACAGAAAACTATATGCCAACCAGGATCCATAGTTAATGGTCTAAGGGGTAACGGCATTCTACCAAAAGAATCGATATCATTAAAAAACAAGGCAGAGAGAGTTCTTTTTCCTTTAGTTTAACATGTGGCGGTTGGGGATTCGAATCTTTTCCTTCTTAGTTGAGAGTATATATGCCTTAATTAGTTGAGTTATGTTTAGGTTAACAGAGCATAAAGTATATGTCTATGGTCAATATCCTGCTTCTGTCTCACTCAATGACACCACTCAATGACAATCTTTTATGCTAACAACTATCAGACAACGGTTTCCAAAGCATTCTTAATTCTGTACCAGCTAGTGCTTTAAAATTTTACAACGTCGTTAGCATTAATGGCTGTCAGAATGCAAATGTCAAGACCAAATTACCCAAAATATGAACTGAGCACAGACATGGGAGTTCTGTTTTCCAGAATGAAGGGTCTCTAACAGGAAGAATTCAATCCCTTCAGATAGTAGCATATAAAATAAATTGGTTTTGCAAATGAAACAGTGTTTTTGGAGCACCAAAGAAATAAACCACTGAAAGAAAAGTAAACCGCAAAGAGAATAACAGAGCTCCTAGCTGCAGTGATTACAGTAGCCATTGAAGGATCAACTGCCACATCAACAACCCCTAGTCTATCCTGCTTATGAAGCTATGATTATTCTGAAAGCATACAAAATCGTCCAAGGCCTTGATAAATTGTTACTTGGAATTAACCACTCTACTACTTCAGGTAGTTCTCTCATTTAGATGTTCCGTTTTAAAAGAGGGGATAAATTTTCATTTTAGGCCCACATGAGACGGGGAATCCTTCTTATTCCAACTTCTCCCTCAACCTTGTCTTCACCGGTAGGGGATCACTGTACTTGGAGTAGAATTTTAACTTTTATGCTGAAGAAGTTCATAGTTTTATTGAATTTTAGAACTTCTGTTAAATGCCTCTCTTTAGTCTTCCAAAACAAAATGGTATTGTTTTCTTCTTCATTTTTGTTTACTCTCTGCGCAAGTAGAGAGTTTTTTTTTTTTTTTTTAATCTCCCCGGCCTTTTGAGTTAGAGTTAAACCTAGTCCCTGTAACTGGAAGCTTCCAATTATTTCGTTCTAAATCCCAAATTAAGAAAAATCTTATTTCTGTACACCTATGTTACAACTTAGATTACTGCATAAGAAGTTTGACATTTCAAGTATCAGCAAGTTTTAAGCAGTGATCTATCCGTGCATTACAGACTTAGGGTCAAAGAACTTGTTCCTTATCTGAGAAGATCTCTGAAAGGAGAACTTACAAATGGGCAATGGTGGTCCATGTCCAAAACACACATACTGCAGGAACGGCAATGATGAGTTCTAGGTGACTTTGGCTTCGAGCAGTAGTGACAGAAGGTATAGTTTTCAAGGTCACCCTTCTCTACAATTGGATAGCTGCCCCATAGGACATTTGGAGGTGTTCCGGGAGATCTAAATGCAGCGAGACTGAATGAAGAAATGGTGGCTACAGCCAAAATCATGGTCACAGTGGAATGGAAAATACCACAAATTTGGCTGATTGAGAAAACAACCGGATATACGGCCCATACACCACCACCTGTATTTCAAAGAAAATGCATGGAAGTTCAGAACACATGACATCTATTGATTATCATATCAACTGATAAAGCAACTGAACTATAAAGCAGTGTTACAAAGAAAACAGACAAAAATTATATCCCATTAACAATAACTAAAATTGTTTTGTTCCAAACTGTTAGCAACCGGAGAATGGAATCTATTTCAATAAATGTTAATCAATAGATATATATAACAAAAGGTAGAGAAGCCTCTTACATATCACAAAAAATATGAATACAAGTAGGACACAAACAAAACCCCGGTCTCGTAACCACCTCCACTTTAAGGACTTGTCTTCTTGCTTCTGTGCACTTTGATTTGTTATGGCTCCACACCAACCACACTTGAAAATAGGTGCACCTGATGGAAGCAAGAGACGCAGCCCGCAACCCCAACAAGTTGCTTCTTGATCCTCTGCCACTGATGCTATGATATGCTCCTGTGTATGCCAATCTTATGAGAAACAGGATATGCAGCTTTTAAATATTGCCAACAAGCTAGACAATCAAGAATTTCATAAAATTTAATTGTTGGTCATCCAGAAAAATCTATGCTCGCTATACCACTAGCAAGCTGCCACTTCTTTAAAATGAAACAGAAACTTTATATTAATGTGAGAACATTAAGAGGAAAACGAGGGGAAAAAATAACAACCAACTAGACAGTGGATGAGCATCACACTGAGAAGAGCCATTAAGGACGTTGTGAAGTAGATAAAATTTCTCCTTGCTCTCTGGGTTTTCATCTTCAACAGTTTGGCATGACGTATTTATAAAATTGGCAAGAAACATAGACATTCATAATAAACAAAATTCTAAAAAGATCAGATAAAATCCATCAAGACACGCCAAAAGGGTTACTATGGCATTATCAAACACGCCATACAACGGCTATCATTTCTTTCTGGGACAGTAATTATCTATCACGGTTCTGTGGAAATTGCTAGGCTATCATAAGTTTATTTACTCATAAATCATAATGTCCACTTAAATATCCATATTTGCTTAATTGCTGTAATTTTCACAGAACCAAAATCTTGTTTAAAGTTACCATTTATCTACATATCAAAACAACCCGGTGATGACATTTGTGTAGTTTTTTCCCTGCTGGGTTAGCCGATCATACTGGACATAATTTATCTCTTTTCTTTTCCGTCAACTCTTCCAACTACAGTGGTTGTGACTCGTAAGAACAAAGATAGATGCAGCGGAATATTACAGACAAGCGATCGTGGAAGCTTTCAAAACCCACCAACAGAAAAATACTTATCTATTCTGCCAGTAACGTTTACAAAAGGAATCCGAAACAAAATTGGAACACCAATCCCAAAGAAACAACAATTGAACTATTGTTTATCAGCAAAGATTACGAAGCAAGACTAGACCATAATGCAATTGAAGCCAACTGGGTAACGATCAAATGAAATCCGGATGGAGGAAAAAAAAAAAGTAAAACAAAAAAAAAAAACAGCATCCGAATCAAAAACCAAATAAACCCACCAAAAAGCAAGCTAGCAAAAGTCCGCAATTAAATCAATCAACGAGAAACGAACTGACCTTGGGAAGGTCGACCTCAGCCATCTCCTCGGGGTTTATTGTCGGAGCTGCCGTAATCATACCGAAGAATCCTAAAATCTGGGGCGCTTGATTTTAGAACCAATCGTTGTCGAGCAATATCATGTTGTTGAATTGCAAGGAATCGAACAAACCAAAATCTTTAGCAGACCCACCAAGAACTTGATGGTCAGCGGCGAGAGAGTTTCCTTTGACCTGCTCAAACGGCTTGATTCTTGCTTTTGAGCTCAATCGGATTGAATCGACACAGAATTTGGAGCTCTGTATTGAAAACGTATTGTAAAATTCGTACGTATAAAAATTAAAATTTGAAAATACGTTTGAACAGTACTTCCCATTCGTCGTCTCATCTTTAGAAGCAAGTCCTAATCGCCGGCAAAGTCAATGAGATAATCGGATTTGGTTGAAATGTTCACCTCAAATTCTTTGGAGAAGGACCCAAAAAAAAAAAACATCTAAATGGTGGGTTTTCTCAATTTTAAAAATGTAGAAAATTAGAAGAGTAATTTCATTCATAGATGAACTAAATCTTAATTTAAGTGGTAGGTCGAGTTATTTGTTCACGAGTTGCATAGAGCCAATAAATTGTTTACGTAGAATTATCTCGAATTTGTGGTTGACATGAAGAAAGAAGATAAATGAATAGATTCGAGAAGTTGTATGGACTTTTGCAAATCCAAAAGTCAAATCTTGGCCTTGTTTTCTCAAGTCTTAAAATGGTAGAAAGCTATTCAAAATCGAAAGAGTAATTTCATCGACAAATAAAAATATATGTCATTTAAACAGTAGCTCGAACTATTTTTTCACATGAGCTGCATAAAGTCGTTGAATAAGTTATGGATGAATAGATAATTTGTATAGAATTGTCTCAAATTTGTAGTTAGTGAAGAGAAAAATGATAGATGAATACATTATAGAAGTTGCATGGTAGGATCTCTCTACAAGTCCACCAATTAAAAGGGTACGAGTCTCAAGTTTGAGAATTTTGTTGCTTTTATCCGAGCAAAACAAGCCTTTAACACTGTGAATTATCTCAACTCTCTCCTTTTTTTTTTTTCTACAACATGTAGAGTGGTAGGATTTGAACCATAGACCTCTTGGTCATTAATATAAGTGTGTTGAGATATGTACACGTTGGCTCTCTACCTGCTATTTCTCAAGAAACTCTTTTCTTCATGACTACACCTTCAACAAAATATGCTCGTGTTTGCCAAAGAACCTGCCTTTTAAGAGAATTAAATTAAATGGTGAGTGGGTGAAGAAAAATCAATGATTTTTTTTTTTTTTTTAAGAATCAATATATGAATGTTTTATTAAGATACTTGAGTTAAAAACTTTTAATCAACTTGTTGC
The DNA here is from genome assembly GCA_017139565.1 of Luffa aegyptiaca. Classification (NCBI taxonomy): domain Eukaryota; kingdom Viridiplantae; phylum Streptophyta; class Magnoliopsida; order Cucurbitales; family Cucurbitaceae; genus Luffa; species Luffa aegyptiaca. The sequence continues at coordinate 4,860,927 of CM029396.1, forward strand.
CTTAACCCTCTCAATGTTTTTCCTTTTCTTGTTGATGATAAATGACTATTGAAAATATGACTTTAATAAATCAAACATTTTTTTAGAAGAGGAATCAAATCACATTCTTTCATACTCTCTGTTACTTTCAAAACTAAAGAAATGGTACTTTCTAACTTATGAGTTTAGGGTTGAGAAATAAATTATTCGATAGTTGGGAATCTATGAAAGAACGGTGATGAAGATCTATGCAAGGATGATGATGAAAATCTCTCAAATGTTAATATTCCAACTTCCAATGATAGATATTCATTTTTTTTTATGTCGACGTGGTTAAACTATATTTTGTATTTTGTTTTTAATTTTACATTTTTATTAGTAAGGGCTATGAATCTAATTTATTGTGTGTGTGTGTTTTTTTTTTTCCTTCGATTCTCCCTTTCACTATAAGTTTGTTCAATAGACATGAACTTTTCTTTGTGCTTAATTAAATTCTTTTTTAAAGATACCAAATGTTTACTCTTCATTCTCTTTTTCTCTCCCCTTTTTCACGGAATAGCAAGGGAACTAATTCCCCTCTATATTTACTTTACAAAAGGATATATTCTTTTTACGAAATTCTTTGTCATCCTTGATATTTTGAGATGAACTCAATAATAAAAAAAAAAATGTGAAAAATATGTTTTATTCATTTTGAATATATATAAAATTACCCTCATTTAGTTGGAACAAGACATATACCCACCCATTCATATTATAAATTATAACAACAAAAAGACTTTGAAGGGGAAAAAAAGCTCGAATTTATTCCCAATGTATTATAGAGTAGTAGTTAACGTATATCAACACGTGAAGATATGAAAATTCACGATATATACATGATTTTTTTTTTCTTTTTGAGTTCAACAACATTTGGAAGTCAGAGGATTTGAACCTGTAGTCTTTTGGTCAAAGGTACTTACATGTCAATTATTGTTGAACTATGCTCATTTTGACATGTACTTGATAGTTCATCATATTAAAACATGTCATATTATCATATTAGTCACTAGAGAAATACACATGTTCCTATGTGAACAAATATGAGTAGTTTTATATGCACATAACAAAAATAAATACACATCAATCTGAACATAGTTCAATGGATAAGATACTAATTACCATTCTAAAGATCAATGGTTTGATTCTCATCCTTGTAATTTATAAATTAAAAAAAGTAGCAAGACATGCTGGATTCTTATGCAAGTTATAAGCTTGTAATAAACATGCTAGTAATGTCAATATTTCACATCCAACCTCCTTGTTCATCCCATCGTCAGACATTAATCTCACTCATCTATTTGAATTTCAAAGACACTTCATAAGTTATAACATAAAAAGTTATTTGACGTATGAAATTACATATTGTCATTTTAAAATTGTTTCTAATAAATCACCAACGTCAATACTATTACTAAAATAATGACATGACATTTTCACTCAATAAATAAACTATAATTTAGTAGAATGTGACATAAGAAAGTAGGTAAGCATCATAAAATAAAGACAAACGAGCTAAACCTTTAATTTGAAATATATTTCATCTTGTTTCAATAAAATTCTACAATTTAGATTTATTTTAACATTGCAAAAGAGACGGAGATTCAAGACCCCATTACTAAACAAATTCTCAACTTCATCATGCATAACTAAGTGAACAAGACACTTATTTAAACCTCTGACCTCGAGAAAATGACCAAGTGAAAATATATTGTATTCTCACATTGGCAAAAAAAATATAGTAAAGTCGTTTTTTTTTAGTACATCAACATTTTGGGGGGAAGAATTCGAACTTTTGACCTTTCGGTCAAGTGTACATGTCAATTACCACTGAGTTGTGCTTACTTTGACAATCGGTGTTTATTTATTATTTTAAGAGTTCAATCATCGTAGGATGAGGAATCAAACCATCAACTTATAATAATCGGTGGCTTTATCCACTAAACTAAGCTCGGGATTGGAAACTTAAACCAATCAAAAGTTGTGGAGAGATAAAATGTCGTGTAGGGCAAAGGGCATAAATAAGTGGAATCAAAGTAATGGCGTTTAAAACCCGATTGAATGAGGAGAGGATTTTCCAGGGTCAAGGGGGAACAATTGATCGCTACATTTCTTAGCCCTACTCTTACTTCCCCGCCGCCGCTATCCCTTCACTCCCTCGCTGCCCATCGCTCATTTGGGATTCAGCTCTTCATCAATTTCCCTCTTTTTCATTGTTTTTCTTCATCATTATCATCGTCTGAGCCTCTGATTCCTCCATTTCCGCCGTCTTCTCTGTCAGAAATGCCGGGGGCCGGTTCTCAGGGAGTGGAATGGCCGGCCGACCGCGTGAGAGACACGTTTTTTCGGTTTTTTGAGGAGAAGAATCATGTTCCTTGGAAGTCTAGCCCCGTTGTGCCCGTTAACGATCCGACCCTTCTCTTTGCTAATGCGGGTTTGTGTTTCTTCCTCGTTTTATTGATCTTACCTGCGTATTATGTGGTTATGGATTGAGGGTGTGGACGAATAGTTTGTGGAGATGTGCAATTTAGTGGAATTTGATGGGTTGTAGGAAGATTGTTTATTGAATGTATACATGACTTGATTGTGTGCTTGAGATGATGGGTTTTTTTTGTTGCAGGTATGAATCAGTTCAAGCCCATTTTCCTGGGCATTGCTGATCCTAATACGTCTTTGAGCAAGCTCACCCGAGCTTATAATACTCAGAAATGTATTCGTGCTGGTGGGAAACACAATGATCTTGATGATGTTGGGAAAGACACTTATCACCATACTTTCTTTGAGATGCTTGGCAATTGGTCGTTTGGAGATTATTTTAAGAAGGAAGCCATCGAATGGGCCTGGGAACTTCTTACCAAGGTTAGTTGACTTTCACACCAAGAAATGAATTCGTGTTTGAAACCGAGCAACGTTAAAGGTGATTTTAGCATTATGGTCTCTGACCCATAATTTACAATTCTTCTCGTTTTGTCTCGCCTTCTTACATACAGGATGGTTTGATTTGTATTTCTACTTGCCATGCTACTTTTCAGCATCGAACAACTATACTACTTATTACACGTGCTATTGCAATGTGCAAATCATTTTATTTGTCTTGTTTGATGCTGTCCATCAATCCTTTTGTTTGTAACAAATGTTTTTCGGGTAAGGAATGCTTGTAATGAAAATTAAGGGTATACATAAGAAATAAAAGTTTACCTGGTGTCCAATTAAACCTCATGTAATTGAAAATTATAAAAAGCTCCTTGATGATACGTAATCGAGGAAATTGCATTACTCTTCGATATATGGAATGCCCAAGTTTACACCAGTTGATTGTTTTTTCGAATAATAGTCCTGTCTATGAACCTACAGGTTTATAAACTACCCACAGATCGATTTTATGCCACCTACTTCGGTGGTGATGAGAAAATTGGTCTTGCACCTGATATCGAAGCTAAAGACATATGGCTGAAGTTTTTACCTGCTGAACGTGTCTTACCTTTCGGCTGCAAAGTAAGATTGTATACCTTTTTTCTGTTTTTTTGCTCTTGCAAGCTACAAGTGTCTTGTTATCTTTCTGAAATATGATGCAAGTATCAAAAATATGTTAAACCCCTCACTTGTTTATGCTGCAGATGCTTTAATTATCAAAGAAAACAGAATTTGTCAACAATTGTGTTTATCTTCTTTTTGCATGTTTATTTCATGTTAGCTCTTGAAAATTTTATCTAATTTTGGTTTTTAAATTTTGAGCAGGACAATTTCTGGGAGATGGGTGATACTGGTCCTTGTGGACCTTGCACTGAAATACATTATGACAGGCTTGGTGGTCGTGATGCTGCACGATTGGTTAATAATGATGACCCTACGTGCATTGAGATATGGAACCTTGTTTTTATTCAAGTAGCCTTCTTGTCCTTCTCTCTCTTCTCCCTCTGTTTCAGTGTTTCTTATTCTCCAACCAAAATCTTGTTATGTGATTTTTTATCCTTGCAACAATGGGAGCATATCTTTCCTAATTTTTTTTTGATAAAGAACCAAACTTTCATTGAGAAAAAATGGAAGAATACAAGAGCATACAAAAAATCAAGCCCCCAAAAGAAAACCCCCTTAGATAAAGGGTTTCCAATCCAACAAAATAAGACCTATAGAATAATTACAAAACAAGCGCGTCACAGACCAGAACGAAATATACTATTTTATAAGGGTCCACACATCCTCAAATGTAGGTTATATTGTGGTTGAACTGTAATATGTTTATTGTTAGCATTTGAGTTAGCTGTATCATATCTGAATTCTGGCATGCTGGTTCATCTGAGGTGAAAAGCCTGAAGGCTGAAGAGGTTCTTGGTTGATATTGCAGTATTAGTTAGGCTTCCATTGAATGGAAAGGGGGAAAATAAAAGTTAAGCACGATAGTATTACTTATGAAGGAAGTTTGAACTAAAAAATAATGGGAAGAGGATTAAAGATGCTACTACTAGTATTCCAGTTACATTGCATCCTTCATCTTCTTGAATATAACCCACGCCTTTCATAGTTAATTAGTGTGGTTAACGAGATAATATATGCTTTGACCTAATTTTTGGCCCTACATTCTTATCGAGTAACTAATGTATGCATATTCTCTCTCAAAAAAAAAAAAAAACAAAAGAAAAAAAAAACTAATATATGCATATCAAGGCAGTGATTTGCTGGTTCCTCTGTCTCTTTTGATGGGTTTTGGTTGTTTTCGTGGGTTATTGTTATTATTATTTGGTTATAAGAAAAACTTTATTGGTTATTAATGATTCAATTTATCTTTGCTACAGTTCAACAGGGAAAATGATGGCTCCCTGAAATCTCTCCCTGCTAAGCACGTTGATACTGGTTTGGGATTTGAAAGGCTGACTTCGGTACTTCAGGACAAGCTGAGTAATTATGACACTGATGTGTTCTTGCCCATTTTTGATGCAATCCAAAAGGCAAGATTGAGATCTTTCTCATTAAATATATTTTTAATTTTAGATACAAATAGAGAGCTACAACCCAAGGAATTTACATTTACAATTATAAAAAGGGGGAGAGAAGCAAGCCCCAAGCGAAGGAAGTTACATAAAGGTCTTTGAAGTGGCAATAAGAGAAGACTATAAGACGTAATAGACCGAGTGGAATTTACAATTACACCATTAGAGAGCTATAAACAGAACATTATTCCCCAAAAATGAAAAATAAACGATTTTTCCAATTGTTGAAGATTCAGTTTATTCCTTTCTGGCCAAATAAACCGAAAAGAGGCACCGACCACCGAAGGAGATATCACCAGATTTCATTAATAAAATAAGAAATATTTTCTTATTTTCTTTGTAATAAACCAATTCATTGAACAAATGAAAATGGGCCAAGGGAAAAATATTAAGCCAGCAAAGTTATAAGGTTCTCCTATTGGGAAACTATGGAAGAAAAGGAATAATTACAATTTACAAGGGTGTTCGGATACTGCACTTCAAAAGGAAGCAACAAGAATAGATGAATCCCAAATCACACTTGTCATTTCTCTTGTTTTATAAGAAAAATTTTCGATTCCTTTCCAACTTCTCAAAGGCTATAACATTTAGCCACAAAAGATGCGTCTCAATGAAAGACACCTCATCTTTGATTCAATTGCATGAAGAAGAGTAATCATCTAGATCACTCTATTTAGCCAAAATATAAATTCCTCTAACAGTGTCTTCTATTCTTTTATCAAATTTTTGTAGGCAACTGGAGCTCGGCCCTATAGTGGAAAAGTTGGACCAGATGATGTGGATAACATGGACATGGCTTACAGGGTTGTTGCTGATCATATTAGAACTCTTTCATTTGCCATTGCTGATGGGTCTTGTCCAGGTGAGTACCATCTAAAACATGAGATGCCTGGTTAGAAAGCATTCTGTGAGCCCTTCTACTTGTAGTTAACGGTTATCCTCTTCCTTTGTTTTTAGTATGGAACTTCCATAAGAATTTATATCAGATATGCCTGTAATGATAGTGGATTTTGATCTTTCTTCTTCAATATCATGGAAAGGATGGGGGATGGTTTATTAGCAAGCAAGTTATGCTTATTAGTTGCATAGTTCAGGGGCAGATGGTTCGTTGGTCAGAGGGGACATGTTTGAGTGTTTATGTGTAGAGGGAGGGGAGGGTCACAAGTTCGAAACGTGTGCGTTGCGGCCCCTTCATTTGATTTTGTAGTATATATATGCACGGCCTTGCATTTAATTTAACCTTTCAGTTTCGTAATATTTTTTACAGAAGGGAAACAAATTTCATTGATAAATGAAATAAAACGGAGTAAAAACTCCAACACCTAAAAAGGTGAGTTACAAGAGAGATCTCCAATTTAGAATTAATGAAGAAAGACGGTAATGAGAAAAAGGATGTTTACATTTGCACCAATATAAAGCATGAAAAATAATAAAATCCATAAAGTTGTCAAAAGATAAGAAAGAGGCCCTGAAGATACGTCCATTCCTTTCGCCCCAAAGAAACCAGAGGAAGGCCCTGTTATTAGCAAGCCATCTTCTTCACTCGGAAAGGATGTCCCACAAAACCTTTCAGTTTTGTAATATATATTATTATTTTCATTTTTTTGAGATACTATTATTTTCATTTTCATTTTTTAACTTTACACACATATATTCAAATATACAAAATTTTTGGTTTTGTAACATATAGATTATTTTCTTTTATTTTTATTTTTTTAAATTTTAGACATATGTATACAAATATACAATTTTTTCCTAAAAAATCTTTAGTAAATTATTTTAGGAAAATTAATTCCATCAGAAAAACTTAATTTTATTTAAATTTTTTAAAAATATTTACAGTTTTATTCTTTCTGTGGATAATTCTATAATACTTTATTATAATTTTGTAATTTAATAATATTTAATCTAAACATTATACATCAATGTATTTCAAATTAGATTTATATGAAGTTTTTTTTTTGAGATATTTATATGAAGGTTAAATTACAAATTTAGTCCTTGAATTTTAAATTGTGTCTAACAATCCTTAAATTTTTAATTTTGTGTCTAATAAGTCCTTGAATTCTAAAAATGTCTAATAGAGATCCATGAACTTTCAATCTTATATGTAATAGGTCTTAGACATATCGAAAAATTTAAAATCAATTATTCTATTAGATATGAAATTTAATTTTGTATCTCATTGAACCTTAAACTTTAAATTTTATAAGTAATAAATAATATTAAGTTTATTTTCAAAAAAAAAAAAAAAAAAAATAATAATATTAAGCTTAAAAAGTGTAGAATAGATTGAAGACTTCCTAGACATTTTTTTTTTATTTTTTTTATTTTTATTTTTATTTTTTTTTTTGAAACAGACATGAAATTAAATTTTATGCCTAACAGAATATTTAAAATTTTAAAATATTTTGAAAATTTCAAAGACCTATTGGATACAAACTTGAAACTCCAGGGATCTATTAGACAATTGAAAATTTGGAGACTTATTAGACACTTTTAAGTTTGGGGACCACATAGATACAAATCTGAAAGTTCAAAGGACTAAACTTTTAATTTAAGCTCAACCCCCCGACACAATTAATTATCATCATTATGTGGATCAGTATCATTGTTGAATATTGATCTTCGAACTTATCATGTCCTTCATATTTTGTTGCGATTGGATTTGTCATCCACCTTCACTCTTTGTACATTTGAAGCTCCAAAAAATAGTTTTTCATGTCTCTTGAAAAAATCCTTCATAGGTAATGAGGGGCGTGAATATGTTTTGAGACGTATTCTTCGTCGAGCAGTTCGATATGGAAGTGAAGTTTTAAAAGCTCAAGAAGGATTTTTCAATGGGTAGGAGGACTTCTCTATTCTACTTGTTTGCCACTTCTAAATTTTAACATAAAGAGTTAGACCATGGTTTTCACACAACTTTTCCCTTGCTACTTCATTTCAGTGTAATAATATAACTTTAAATTGTATGTTTTAATATTTGTTTATATGATTGTTTCTGTCATTGATTATGGTGATCCAGACTTGTGAGTACTGTGGTGAAAATGATGGGTGATGTCTTCCCAGAGCTAAAACAACATGAAGTGCGAATTAGGGAAATAATTGCAGAAGAGGAAGCAAGTTTTGGGAAAACTTTGCTAAAGGTACTTCTTTCTTGAGGGTTTGAGAGTTTGATGGATGGATGTTAAGTTCTTAGGCTTGATGTTTTTGGTAAGCTAGAAGGCTGAGAACTAAAATTCCTTTTCTATTTCTCTAAAGACTTGGCATGGGGGTGCTAGTCAGGGATGGGCCAAGAATAAACTTTAAGTTTTCTTCAGAACTCTTCTGGTTTTGACAAAGTTGTGTACCCCAGGGATACTGACCTGGGTGCATCTTACTTATTTTGATCTATTATTTTTCCAACCGTGGAGGCTTATTTAATACTACATTTTTTGTTAACAAAACCTAAATAGATAACTTATTTGACGCCAGGGAATTGAGAAATTTAAGAAGGCCGCTCAGGAAGTACAAGGGAAGATATTGAGTGGGCAGGTCAGTATTTTTATTATTGGTCTTATGTAAATTATATCTCTTTGCACGTACTTACGTTTTATAAGTCATGTGTTGGAGGTTTAGGTTTCCATTTAGTCAAGAATTTATTTAAGATTTTTATATCAAAGGTTTATGCAGTGTTCTAAAAAGTTCATTGAGGCATGCCTTGCTTTGAAAAAGCAGGCTCCGTTAATGGAGCCCGCTTGTGGTGTGTGCCTTAGCACCTCACTTCCTACTATTCTTTAAAAAATTTAAGTTGCAAGGAAGAAAATCAATAACATTCTTTAAAACTAACCATCTTTCCTTGCAATCTAGAATAAAAGTTCTATTTTCTTAAACTTTTCATCATCTTATTATTTGTAATACTATTTTTCTTCATATATAAAAGATTTATATACATTTTTTTTTATTGTGTGCCTTACAAAAAAAAAGCTGCTCTTTTTTTGCCCTCTGCGCTTAAGCCCCGGAGGGCTACTGTGCTTTAGTGCACCTTTGGTTTTAAACAACACTAGGTGTATAATCATTTGTCTTGAAGAGTCTTTTTTAAGGCTTAAGCATTACAATTTGGGATCACAATTTTATAGCTCTTAACATATTCATTTGAGAAGTTAGAAACAAATTTGTATACACTCTTGAACAGAGAGTTTTTTGTTTTTGTTTTTTCCCCCCAAATAATAACTTTATATTGATGTTGAAGGGTGGGGGTTTGGAGGTGATGCTATGGTGAGATGTGTTTTAAAGCTAGAATGAAATTGGAAATGTAGGATTGACATTTATTTTCAGCATTCTTTCTTTTGTCTCCGAGGTTCATTTTCCATCTCTTATCCTGTTAATAAGTCAGTACTTGAAACTTGTAGTTGTTTATGTTTTCTTTCCACAAAAGTAAATGCATGAGGTTTTTTCTGCTGAGAAAATGCATCGCCCGGTATTTTGCTTGGAATGGAAAAAACAAAATAGTCTTGTTCCCTGGAAAAAAAAAAACAAAAATAGAGGTTTGCTTGAGAGGTCTTTATTTCTGTGTGCTCTAGAGACCTTAATACTTGATTAAAGTTTCCATTTGGAGGTTTATAATCAAAAGCTATCTGTTCTAGAAATGTTAATATATGTGGTTAATTTCATTCTATTTCGCTCTTTATTGTGTAGGATGCTTTTATCTTGTGGGATACATATGGATTTCCATTAGATTTGACTCAGGTACCGGCGCTCTCTCTCTCTTTTTCTACCCCCCCCCCCCACCCACACACACACACACACACACACTGCTTGCATGCAAATGGTGTTACTAATAACATTTACATGGGCTATAGTTGATGGCGGAGGAGAGGGGCCTGCTAGTTGACACTCAGGGTTTCAATGATGCCATGGATGAGGCAAGGGAAAGATCAAGAAGTGCTCAAAATAAGGTGAGTTCTTTTTGCTAGAGCACATTCTATTGTTGTGTTTGACAGTCCGTTGTTCTCCTTATGTGGACCTGCTGGAGGAAAAAAATGCATGCTTTCAATGCGAAAGAAGCTATGAATGACGGTGGATAATTTAATTGACTGGAGAAAACATTTCGTTACTTTTATCTTTTGTTTTATGCCTCTTTTCCAGCAAGCAGGTGGTGCTATTGTCATGGATGCTGATGCTACAGCAGCATTGCACAAAAAGGCAGTCGCTACAACCGATGACAAATTCAAATTTATTTGGTTCAAGGTTTGTGAATCTATCAGCGTTGTGTCACTGAGTATGACTATTTTTTCATTTCTTCGATTAAAAGTCTTGTCTCTTGTTAAAAAAAAAGGTATGGCTATGTTCCAATCCGTTTGACTATAATTCAATTCGGTGGTTAATGGCCCTCATTGGAGTTTTTGCAATTTCATATCCCATGGGAATCCTCATTTTCTATGTAATGTTAAAAGTGCCTTCGTGGCTGTAAATTTTTAAATTAAAATTTTTTTTTCCAGGTCTCCCTCTTTTTAGTTTTAATAATTCTACAAGGAATCTAAAAGATAAGGAATGCCAGGGTTTTTCTTCTCTTTTATTTTTGGTTTGATTTCATTCTTGGTAGTTTTGTTTCTTGTTACAAAATTCTTGGTAGTGTGTCTTTGTCTGAGGTTGAGGACCACAATTATGCTTGGTGGCATAGTTCTTTGTCATGTAGGATTTGGTGCTTTTTCCCCCTTGACTTTTGGATCAGTCTTGCGCCTGATTTGGGTTGTTGTAGGGGTTTGGTTGAGGAGTTGATTTGAACTTTTTTTTTTTTGGATAAGAGAGTTGATTTGAACTCTCATTCTCTGATAGAGGTAAATTTCTGAGATAGTTTTTGGTCTATTTTGTGGAACATTTAACTCAAGAGAATTCTTTCTGATAGGATGTGAGGAGGATTTGGAATGTATATTTTAATGCCTTCCATACAGACATTTCTGTCTACTTTGTGCCAGGATATTCTATTATTCTTGATTACCCACAATTGGATTGCTTATTTTATTTTTTTTTTCTGCTGCCTTGTTGGGTAACTGGGGTCGTTTTTGTGTGCTGCTTCTGGTTATTTTATTCTACTTTTATTAATGAAAGTGTAGTTTCCTACTGACATGTAATATGCTTGTCTTTAACACGCTCACATGCATTCCAGGAATATGCACAATTTTGGTTGTTTGACTGCTCTACGTATTTTTAAACCTTCTTATCTTTGTAATTCCAGGACCATGAAAGTGTGGTGAAAGCTATTTACACTGGCTGTGAATTTCTTGAAAGTGTAGCAGCTGGTAATGAAGTTGGTTTAGTTCTGGAATCTACAAGTTTTTACGCTGAGCAAGGTGGTCAGGTATTTTGAAATCTCGGATACCTTATCATGATTGCTTAATAAGAAAGGGCTTCATTAACCTTTCGGCAGATCTTTTGTACATGTCTGAGAATAGGCCTTTAAATTTACTACGGAAGAGCAACTTTAAAATTTTTGAGCAATATACTGTCGTTAATATATTGGTTTGTTCTGCCTTTTGTCTGGTGCTCTATTTTTTTTTCTTATCAAAAGAAAAATAATAATAACAATTATTTTTTTTCTTTTGATAAGAAATAGAGATGTATTAATCACAAAAGAAGATACAGCCTAAGGAAAGAGGGGAGAGGATCCCCTCTACCTAAAAACCAGCTACATAATCACCGCCTCTCAATTATGGAGGATTTGATTGGGGCCATAATTACAGAAAAGTTCTCTTTGTCTAAGACTCCATAAAGCAAAAATAATTTGTACATTATCATAAGATCAAAGGAAGAAGTATCTTCGAAGACTCTCATATTCCTTTTTTTCCACAGCTCCCAAAAGATCGCCTTAGCGGCACACTCCCACAAAATTCTCCTTTTTCCTCTAAAACTCCACCCGTTTAGCGCTTCCGTCAGCCAATTCAATACCTTGTTAGGCAAACAAAAGCTTAAGCCAAAAGCCTTTATCAAATATTCCCAACCTTTAACTACAAAAGGACATTTTAGAAAGAGATGCTCCAGCCCATGGGCTCTTCCCATTTGTCAGAAATCAAAATTTTCCCAGTTTGGATGATCTTGTGAAGTAGTTTAATTGGAAGATTCAATGCAACGAGAAGATTTAATCAAATTGGGATTTGAAAATTATTCTATTGATAATTTGCTTGCTATATCTTATGCTGGCAAGCCATTTTGAGGTAGTGCTCGGGCAGGGGCTTCCTCATCCCCTGGCCCCTTAGGTGTATTCTTTTGTGCAGTTGAATGATATTTCTCTCTTGATGTTTCTTATAAAAAAAAAGTTTGCTATATCTTATGCTTTTATGCAACTCTTTTTCCCCTGTTATTTTTTATCATTAATGTTTATCTGATTTATGTTCTTGTTTTTGGCATTAGATTTTTGATACCGGATTAATTGAAGGTCCCTTTGGCTCATTTCAAGTATGTAATGTTCAAATATTTGGAGGTTTCATCGTGCATATTGGTTCATTTAATGGTGGGAGTGGCAGAATTTCTCTGGGTGACAAAGTTATTTGTAAGGTAAACTTTTGAATTTTTATGTGAATATGTTGTCATTTATAAATTGAAAATCCTTAAGCTATTTAATGGTTTTGGGGAGCATTCTTTGATATATTAATGGAATGATTTCGTATCTAAATTTCTTTTACCATTCTTCATGAGTCTATTGATGCATGCAGGTTGACTATGAGCGGCGTAAGCTCATTGCTCCTAACCATACTTGCACACATATGTTGAATTTTGCTCTTAGGGTATGTTTTAATTTTGACTTAAGTTTAACTGGTTGTTATTAGAACTGATATTCCTTCTGTTTTAAAAAACTTATTCGAGTAATAATTGTACAGGAAATACTTGGAAATCATGTTGATCAGAAGGGTTCAATCGTTCTTCCTGAAAAACTGCGATTTGATTTTTCTCATGGTTAGATTTTTTGTCAGATTTTGTTTACTTTATGTGCCGTTCAGAGGGAATTATTTTCTTTCCTCTTGAGGATTTTCAAAAAAGAATAGTGTATTAATGAACATGAATCACAGAGGGGGAGGGGGTAGGAGAAAGAAGCAACCTCCTCCCCGAGGATTCAAGAAAATCTCCTAATTAGCCAAGGAATTTTCTGAGTGACTATTTTTTTTTTTTTTTTTGATAGGAAACAAAACCATTTCATTGATGTATGAAATAGATACAAAAGCCTATCGAATTACAATAATGATCTCCATTGAGATATGAGGGAAGATAAAGGATAATTACAAAATGAGGAGATTTGACTACTCCAATACATAGCTAAATAAGATGTGGATTCAATAAAGGCATGTATATTCTTGTGTTTGGAGTTGAAGATTCTGTCATTCCTCTCTAACCATAAATTCCAGAAGAAAGCATACATAAAGTTCCTCCAAAGCAAGTATGTGTCTTTTTAAATGGGTGACCAAGGAGAGTATAGTGAAGAAGGGAGAGAATATCACCCGGTCGACCGAATTGCCATCCAAAAGCGTTTTGAATGAAGTCCCAAAAAGCTGATGCAAACTCACAATTACTGAATAGATGAATTTGTGATTCTCCAGCCCTATAACACATGCTGCAGCAGTTGGGGGATGGCGAAGAACTTGGAAATCTCCTCTGAATAATGTCGGCAGTATTGATACATGCGTGGCTGAGCTCCCAAATGAAGAATTTGACTTTTTTAGGCATAGGACCTTTCCACATTTGTCTGTAGAAATCAGTGTTGTTCGGTAAAGAAGGTGAAGCCAAATTTCTGGTAAGGGATTCTGTGGAGAAAACACCATTTTCGTTAAGATGCCATATCCATGTGTCTTCCACATCTCTGAAGGAAAAGGTGGATAGTTGATGCGATAATAAAGCCCATTCCATCATTTCGGAGTCCCGAAGATGTCTCCTAAGGTGCAAATTCCAGGCCCCCTCGGTTGAATTCCATAAATCAGCAATCTTTGCCTCTTTCTTAAGCGATAGATTGTATAGCGATGGGAAAGATGACTGAAAAGAGGATGCACCCTGCCAAATATCTTTCTAGAATAGAGATTTGGCCCCTCTACCAGCTCTAATGATAATAGAGTTATAGATAAGCTGCCGAGTTTTGAAAATGGCTTTCCACGGTCCCTTTGAAGAATGCATCGAGTGGCAACCCATCTTGTGAGGGTTGATGTCAAGCCCATACTTAGAAACCATGAGTCTCCTCCAAAGGGCCTCGGGTTCATGGTAAAATCTCCAAGCCCATTTCGCTAAAAGAGAGACATTTTTCTTATGAATGTCGTAGAGACCCAAACCTCCTTCCTCGGTGGGCAATTGAATATAGGACCATTTCAGAAGATGACAACCCCTCTTATCAGAACCACCACGCCAGAGGAACAATCTGTACAACTTCTCGATGGATTTGGTGATCTTGGGAGCTTGGAACAATGATAAATAATAAGTGGGGAGATTAGATAAAGTTGCTTGTATTAACGTATGTTGACCCCCTTTGGAAATGTTTGATGATCCCCAATTATTTAATCTATTTTGGACATTTTCAATCACTGGTGTCCAAAAGTTCGATCTTCTGGGATTCCCATTAAGGGGGAGACCCATGTATGTGGTCGGCCATGTGCCCTGTTTACATCCAAAGGTGAAAGCCAACTGAGAAACCAGCTGATGATCTATACCAAGCCCCAAAAGTTCTGTCTTTAGACGATTGATTTTTAAACCCGAGACCATTTCAAAGTGTTGAATAACCTTAAATAGGTTAATGAGATGAGACTAATCGCATGAGGAAAAGAGTATGGTGTCGTCTGCAAACGGAAGGTGTGATACATGATTGGCATTCTGACCCTTTCCCAACCGGAAGCCAACAATGGAGCCAAGCTTTTCTGCCTCAGTAAGCAGTCTACTAAGACTATCTGCCACCAAAATAAATAAGAATGGGGAGAGGGGATCCCCCTGTCGAAGACCTCTGGAAGCAATAATCTTTCCTCTCGGTTTGCCATTGATAATAATCGAGTAGTTGGCCGATGATATGCAACCTTTAATCCATAATCTCCATTTTTGCCCAAAACCTTTGGCTTCTAGAATGTTATCAATGAAGTCCCAATCAACCGTATCAAAAGCCTTTTCTATATCTAGCTTGATGACCACTCCCTTTAGTCCTTTCCTCTTCCATTCATCGATCAATTCATTAGCAATTAAAGATGCATCAAGAATTTGATGATTAGCAACGAAGGTTGGTTGATATTCTGAAATTGTATCAGGTAGGACTTTCTTTAATCTGTAGGAGAGAACTCTAGCAATAACTTTGTATAAGCAAGTGGTTAGGCTAATAGGTCTATAATCCCCCACCTTTTTGGCTCCTTGCTTCTTGGGGATGAGACAAATGTAAGTCTCATTCAAGTTAGCATTGATGATTCCATTCCTGAAAAAATCATTGAACACTCCCCGTATATCATCCTTGAGAATGTTCCAGGATTTTTTGAAGAATTCAGCTGTGAATCCGTCTGGTCCCGGAGTCTTGTTGGTGCCGAGGTCATTTACTGCCTTGAATATTTCATGGTCTGTGAAGGGGGCTTCAAGCCTGTCTCTTTGGGAAGCAGAGATAGGCTTCCAATCGTCAATCTGTGGGAAAGGAGTCTTGTTGCGGTCTTTTGTGTAAAGTTTCTGATATAAGGCTATAAACTCCTTTTCTATATCATCATCGCAAGTCAAACTGGTACCAGATTCTGCAAGAATTTCCATGATAGATTTTTTTCTTTTGTGGGCTGCCATAATTCTGTGGAAAAAGGCTGAATTAATATCGCCCTCCCTAAGCCATTTAAGTTTACATTTCTGTCTCCACATGATCTCTTCGTTTGCTGATAGCAATATAAGATGGGCTTTTATCTCTGTTCTTCTGAGGGCATCTTGTTCAGATAATCGACCGAGTTCCTCCCTCTTGTCCATATCTGATAGCTCTGAATTCAAACTATATCTCTACTGTTTAGTATTACCAAAAACAGACTGATTCCACTGTTTTAATTCCTTTTTGAGACCTTTCAATTTGTGGATGAACCCGTGACCTGGCCACCCTTGTGATATGTTGTTCTTCCACCAATTATCGACTGTATTATGGAAGGAGTGGTGCGAAAGCCAGGCATTATTGAATTTGAAAGGGGCTGGTCCCCATTTTTCTTTCCCCAAAATGAGACTGATAGGGAAGTGGTCCGACGTAATTCTATCCAATCTACGGGCAGAAGCAGCTGAGAATTTGGCGACAATGCTATTGGATATGAGATACCGATCAATGAGGGTCATGGTGGGATAAGGCCTAAAGCTAGACCATGTATATTTTCCATTGCTTAGGGGAATGTCTTGAAGGTCTGATTCTTCTATAAAACGATTGAATTTCTTCATAGCTCGAGTTGGCGCCGATTGGGTAGATTTCTCCCAAGTCCACCGAGTCACGTTAAAATCACCACCCAAAATCCAATTTGGGA
This sequence comes from Luffa aegyptiaca, assembly GCA_017139565.1. Taxonomy (NCBI): domain Eukaryota; kingdom Viridiplantae; phylum Streptophyta; class Magnoliopsida; order Cucurbitales; family Cucurbitaceae; genus Luffa; species Luffa aegyptiaca. The sequence continues at coordinate 4,877,398 of CM029396.1, forward strand.
GACAGAGGGCTTGAAGATCCATTAATTCTAACTAGAATAACCGTCTCTCCTTGGAGGAGTTGGGTCCGTAAACACCTGTGATCCAAAAGGAGTAGCCATCAGCCAAAGATAGGTGGATGGATAGGGTGTCCGTAAACACCTGTGATCCAAAAGGAGTAGCCATTAGCCAAAGATAGGTGGATGGATAGGGTGTACATACCTTCGACAATCTCTTTGACATCAAAGGAGGATTCATTCCATAGCATCACAATGCCACCAGCTGCTCCTTCAGCGTCTAAAGAGGTCCAAGCAATATTCCGAGAACCCCAAATGGACTTAATAATCTTCCTGTTAATGTTAGCCATTTTGGTTTCTTGGAGAATCACCAGAGATGGATTATGGGAGGATATAAAATCTTTGATAAAAGCTCTCTTTTTCCAAGAGCCCATGCCACAGACATTCCAGGAGATAATAATCATGATGGGGTTGTCGACCCTTCCATATTGAGACCAGCTGAAGATTTATCATAGTTCACTGTCGAGTGAAGGTTTTGTATCTCCTTGACCCACTTGACTTTGACTTTCTTCTTGGCTGTATTGGAAAGCTTTTGTCTGTTGGGCATTGGCATAATGCACATGCCATGTTCGGCAAGCCAAGGAAATAATAATGGAAGATGATTGTTGTGCACTGTCTCCGTGTAAAATTTGTCACTGTCTTCTTCTTCCACACTGATATCAATTAAAGATTGGTCGGCCTTATCAATGGATAAAATTGTGTTTCTTTGATCGGGATCCTCGATTCTTAATGGACGGGGGTGGTCTATCTCAAGCAGTTGATCATTCTCTTCATTAAAAAGGATACCGATATATGGTGGGGAAACATAGGGGTGTTCATCGGTCGGTCGGTTTTCCATATATCTGGAAACCGACGAATTTCGATGGGTGCTGCCAGGCGACCGACCGAACGGTCGGTTCGGTCGGTTTTTTTTAACATCACGAGAATTGAGATGAAGAACGGCGGTCGGTCGGTTATGTGTAAAATCGGTCGGTCGGTCGGTAAGTTGTGTTTTTTTTTTTTAAAAATGGTTTTTTTATATATAAATATATTGGGCGGTCGGTCGGTTATGTGTTTTTTTTATAAAAAATGGTTTTATATATATATATAAATATATCGGTCGGTCGGTTATGTGTAAAATTGTTTGGCCGACCGACCGATCGACCTCCTCAATGTAAGAACCGACGCCGACCGACCGCCGTCGGTTTCGGTCGGTCGTGTCGGTTTTCGGTCTGAAGATGAACACCCCTAGGGAAACAGATGGGGGGCTGCCTCCGGGGATCATGGGAGATTGCTCCATGGGTGTGGAACACGGGGAGGAGACTCCTCCGTCCGAATTTGATAAGAGAAGCTGCGTATTGGTGGAGAATTTCGTACCAGTGAAAAGAAAAGTTTCCTTATTATTGATGGTGATAGGTTTTTTCGGTTGGTACGATTTTCAGGGCACGAGGCAGGGTTTGCAAGGGTGTTGGGTTGGGCGTCTTTATGAGGATGGGCTGGATATGGGCTGGTTCGGGAGAGGAGAGGGAATATTAGTGGGGGCTTTTGGTGTGTGGGTCCCGCTTTGGCCGATGATAAGGGATTTTGGGGATTGAGGTTGAGTGTGAGATGAGGTTACATGTGGGGCCCTCTCTGTGAATACGGCTGGGGTCAAATCCGAGACTGAATAAATTTCATCATTCGGGCTTCGTTGGGTTTCCAACTTGTACGAGGTCTGTACTTTTTCTACATTTGTTTCCAAACGCGCAGGGACGGCGCGTGCGTGGCCATCGTCTTCCTCAGCAGCTTCTCGATCCACCACGGTAGCTGGTATTTTGCCATGAATGCTGGCAATATAACCTATGCTGTAATCTTCCATGAAAAAGGGATCGATCTTGGCGATAGATGGGCTGGCGGACGAAGAAGGTAAGTGTATTTCCGCTGGGATAAAGCCGAAACTATTTTCCTTGATCTTAATACAAACCTCCATCATGTCCATTCTTGCTAGAGTTTTATTGGCAGTCTCCAGGTATCCTCCACAATCATTGCCTATTTTCCTGAAGGTCTCAATGGACCATTTGTCGAGGGGCAAGTTTCTTATCTTAATCCAACCTCCGTAGGATGGCACTTTGGGCTCGCTATTCATGACTTCGACACTCCATGGGTAGAATCGGAGATGATATTTCCCAACCTTGTACCAACCTCGGATTTTAGCTAATGTGCAAGCTTGCTCTTCGTCTTCACAGGCTAGGAGAGCTTTATCTGGTAGGAGAGGGCTGATGGATGAAAATGCGGAAACGTGTTGCTGAAGGGCTATCATGATATCATGCCAACTGTCGTGAAAATGTTTCCTTTGGATGATGACCGACGATGATAGATATAGGGCTGCAAACGTGGGTTCAGTCGAGGCTAGAGGAAGTTCGGCCTTTTCATCGGTTGGGGGTTGAGTGTGGGCAGGGATTACCTCTTGATTCTTCTTTAATGCCTCTTTGTAAGAGGCGTTTCTGTTAGGTTCATCAAAGATTTTTGGCGCAATAACTGCTCGGTGATTCTGGTTGGTGAGGACTTGAAAGCTGGTTATGAGGCTCTGCCATCCTTTTCTATTTTCTCCCACTGGCACAATAAGTTTATTAATACCTCCATTTGGCCCTAGCTTTGCGATTTCTGCCGAGTGGCCCTTCTTGTTGGTGATTTTCTCCACCCATATTACAGTGTCATCCACTCTTGTTTCATTGAAGAACTTCTGAGTCAAAGGAATGTAGCAGAGTCGGTCGAAGCAGGTCTGTCTCCATGGGAGGAGAGTTTTCGCGATGGTCAAGGTAAAGCTTCTATCTTTGCAAACTTCGGAGAGGCGGATGAGATTAGGGTTTCGCTGGTCTATGTTGAAGGAGAAAGATTTCCGCTCTATTCTGAAGGAAGAGCTTGTCGAGCGGGACATGGCTACAGGGACGGTCACTCATGGCGGTGGGGTGGGGGAAGGTTGTCGGCGGGTTGAGATGGTCGGGTGGGGTGGAAGGGGAGGGGAGGGGGGAGGAGAGAGAGCATGGTGAGAGAAAATATTGTTTATCCTGAGTGTGACTATGAAAATTCTTAAAAAGTGTACACCATCTAGAATTTTTTACCCTCCTTCTTCTCTAAGAAATCAAGCTTTAATGGAGAAAAATGAACGAATGTCCATGGACATACAAGAATGAGAACAAATTGATAATTACAAAGTCCAAATAACGGACACCCATAAGAAAGCATTAAACCTCCCCACCTCCGAAACCTTTTCCAAAGAGATCTCAACCCTTCTAAAAGTTCTACCTCTCGATCCAAACTCCCCACAAATCTAGAGACAAATTATTTATTCTCTCCAAAATTGTGTAGGAAAGCCAATTTTTTATAGTAGCCGTCCTGGTAGATATTTGTCCTTAGTCCTCTTGTTAGTTTTGAATCAGAGGTTTTCCATTTAGGAGAATGAAAGGAAAAATAGTAGCCATGCTAATACAATTTTATATCCATTTCCTCAACCTTTATTCTCCAAAACCACATCTGGAAAATTTATGTTAACTAAATCAAAAGCTGCTCCATTTTTCTCGTATTAGCTAAGTTCTGTTTTTCTCATGGGAAGATGTTCTGGTCATTTTCAAATTTCAATCGTGTATTTGAAATTTTGATTGCTTGACTGCTCCTGAATTATAGGCAAGCCAGTGGATCCTGATGATTTGAGAAAAATAGAATCAATTGTTAACAAACAAATAGAAGATGAACTGGACGTAAATGCTAAGGAGGTAACCCTTGCTGATGCAAAGCGCATTAATGGGTTACGAGCTGTTTTTGGAGAAGTAAGATGCTAGTTGTCTTCGTTATTTCTGAAAGCTTTTATTTCATTTTCGACAAAAGCACGATCTCCAATATCTTCCTTATTTTATATGCAGGTCTATCCCGACCCAGTTAGAGTTGTTGCAATTGGGAAAAGTGTTGAGGAACTCCTGGCTGATCCAGATAATGAAAACTGGTTATCTATTTCTTCAGAGCTATGTGGAGGTCAGTGTGTTCTTGTCATGGCCTTCACTTTTTGCAGCCTGGGCCAAGTTTGCCTCAAATAAACCCAATGGATTATTGCAGGGACCCATATATCAAATACACGGGAAGCAAAGGCATTTGCCCTTCTATCTGAAGAAGGAATTGCCAAGGGCATTCGAAGAATTACTGCTGTTACCACTGATTCTGCCTTTAAGGCAATCGAGCAGGCTCAATCACTTGAGCAGGAAGTTGACGCTGCTTTTAATATAGATGGTAGCTTGCTGGAAAAGGTCTCTCTCTCTCTCTCTCTCTCTCTCTCTCACACACACACACACACACACACAATTTACAAACACTGGCAGTGGCAGATAGGTATCATCGGGGGAGGGGATGATTGTGGGAATTTTATGCTTGATAGGCTGATTTTTAACAGTTTACCTTTGCTTTTATATTTTAGTATTTCACCGTTGCATTACCCATTCCACTCATCCCTTTTCCTCTATTGGAAACTTCTAATAAACAAGAAAAGGATGCATGAGATTAGAGTTGGAAGGATATGAGTTATACTCAAAAGAAGAGAGATCAATACCCAGAAATGAAAAAAAGAGCCTCGTGTACAATAGGTCCTAGAAAAGGAAGAAAGGGTATAAAATTCTTTAGCATTTTTACATTAAGTTAATCTAAATAACTTAGGCCCCGTTTGATAACCATTTGGTTTTTTGTTTTTGGTTTTTGGTTTTTAAGCTTATAAACACCACTTCCAACTCTAAGTTTCTTTGGCTTTTCACCTACCATCTTTCCATGTTTTCAAAAACCAAGCCAATTTTTGAAAACTAAAAAAAGTAGTTTTCAAAAACTTGTTTTTGTTTTTAGAATTTGGTTAGGAATTCAAGTATGTCTCTAACAAAAATGAAAACCATGGTGAGGAAATTTAAAAAAAAACAAGCCTAATTTTCAAAAACTAAAAACAAAAAACGAAATGGTTATCAAACGGGGTCTTTAACTGTTTCAAAGACTCAAGATCATCAAACATGAAAATTTCTTGCACCCTGAAATCACTAAATTTCAGATAGTCCGTTGCTCTTTCTGTCTACCGCTCATCATTTAGTAGGATTTTTTTATTTTTTATTTTTAATTTTAAAATAAGAAACCAACTTTCAATGGTAGAACAAGGGCATACAAAAAACAATCCCCGGAATACAAACAAACTCACCAACCAAAGCTCCAGAAACTAGTTACAAAAACAAATGCCAATCTAAAAGAATCCACGGGTAATTACAAAAGGTCCGATTCACGGACGCCCATAAAGAAGAAAATATTAGGTTGATACACTGTACTCATCAATTGGATTAAAATTTCTCTTGCTGAATGTTGATTACATTGAACATGCCTCTAAAAGAATGATTTATGTTGAATTCTTGCTCGCTTCTATCCTGCAGGTGGTTGCTTCATTCAAAAACCGTGTTGATTCAGCACCAATTCCCGCTGCTAAAAAAGCACAAATTAGGTCTAAGATTGTCTTGCTCCAGGTATTGCTTGTAGACCCACTGTGCATTGATTACCCTCTTAAACTGTGTATTTATTGCCTGAAAACTGTTGTTTCATATAGAATGAAGTGAGGAAGGCTCAGAAGAAGCTTGCCGAAGAAAATATGCAGAAAGCTGTCAAAATTGCCATTGAAACAGCAGAAGTGGCTTCTTCAGATGGCAAGGCCTTCTGTATATCCCATGTCGATGTTGGTTTGGATGCAGCTGCTGTTCGTGAAGCAGTTGTCAAAGTTATGGAACAGAAGGTCATTTCTTATGCTTAGTAAAAAAACCATTTTGATGTTTGGATCTACATTTTCAAAAGTTGTTTTGCAAATGCATGAGAGTGGGAGTTTTCAAAAAATTTATGTCCCCACTGTATGCTTAAAAAAATTTATGACACCATTTGCCTCTCGCAATTTCCTTGATTTAGTGTGATTGTTTTACCATGGGCTCTTGAAGAAAATGGTCAATCTCCTCCCGTAGTGAAACATTTTGTTTATATCAAGAATTTCATTCTTGATTTCAAGTGAAGAAGTTTTCCAATTGGAGGTTGCATCAATAGGAAAATATCTTCTCATTGGAATGTGAGGATTTGATTTTATATTTGTGATCAACAGGGCATATCGGCGATGGTTTTCAGCACTGATGAAACCACAAAAAAGGCCGTGGTTTGTGCTGGGGTTCCTCAAAAAGGGAGTCTAGGGAAGCAATTAGAGGTGTCAGAGTGGTTGACAACAGCTTTGCAGCCTTTAAAAGGAAGGTGCGGGAAGGGGAAAGGCGGCCTTGCCACGGGCCAGGTAACTTTAATTACTTTGCTTCTCTATAGTATTTTTCTGGTTGAAGTTTCTCAACTCTAGTTCTCCAAATCTCATATACACTGACTTCTACCATATTCTCATGGTTGAGAATTAATTTATTGGGCTCATGACTAATATATATCTGAACAAAGTTGCATGATGAGGGAGATCAGGAATTTTGATACCCTTTGCTCCAGACTCAGATTCAGATCCTAATTCTAGAGAACAAAAGAAGTGCTTTTCTTTTTTCTCCTTTTTGGTGGTTATCGTTGGAACTTAGACTTGAATAATGGTGTTGGAATAGGAAGACTAAACCTTCATTTCGATCTTTTAATTGTAACATATTCATCTTCTGAAATGCTTTGTGCTTTTCAGGGAACTGATGCATCTCAAATCAAGGAGGCCATGGATCTTGCCACATCTTTTGCATCATTGAAACTGAACCAATGAAAGTTTTTAGGCTCCTGAAGTCTCACTTAGAGGAGGAGTTTTGCCATTATGTTCTGCATTAGTTGGGCTAACTTATGGAAAATGGGTATGGAATACTACACACACCTCAAGTTGAAGAATTTTCTGTCAAAATATTTGCTCCAGCTCTGCCTTCCACACTTGATTCATAGTTTTGGGTTGGGGGGTAATTATCTTTATATTCACTCACAAATACTGGTTGGATGTCCAAAGGAATCGATGCGATTCATACTACAATTTGAAGTACTAGATTTGTAAAGCATTGTCATTACTACATGCCATAGTGGCAATTTGAAAGTTGTGTTTGTTTTATTTTATTGTATTCTGTTCATGTGCTGTAGAAAATTAAATTAAATTATAGATTGTTGGTTCAACTGATGTGTAGCCTAAATCGATGTTGAATCAGATCTAAGGATTTGAGAAAAAAAAATAGAAAACTTTAGTCTTATCATTGATATATTCGTCTACTAAATCAATTTATTGTCGAAGATTTGCCAACTTAATTATTGCTCAAATGTTCAAACATTGTAAGTCAGGTTCAACCTTAGCTTAATTGCCCGACCACACGATTGATTATATCCAAGGTGATAGATTGATTAAGAGTTGATGTCGTCAAAGTGAGCATAGCTCAGTGGTAATTGACATGTACCTTCAATCAAGAGGTTAGAGATTCTAAAAAAATTAGAGTTGAAGTCTCCATGAATGAATATTTAGAAATTAAAGTAGGACACTCAAATGAGAAGTTAATATTCAAATGTATGTTAGGTGGGTGGTCTATTTTGAGAAACTTCCTTTTTTCTCTTCCTCCCCTTATTTTCTAAACACAGCCCTAAAGAATTATATGGAGAAAGTGATGTATTGAATAAATACATAGCTAGCCTGGCAACCTTGGAGCAACATTAATTTTCTTTTGACTCCATCAAAAGTTTTATGAAGATGACCAAAGACTTTGATAAATTTTGATTCCATTGCCTTAAGTAGAAAGATTATGTGAATCCTTTTTCTTAGCAACGTTTCAATAATCACCGAACTTTATATAATATATTTTTCGAAAAAAAGATATTATGTTAAATAAAATGGAGGAGATTTGTAATTATAACCTAAAGAAAAAGACCCTAATATTTGACCATTTGAGTCATATTCAAATTGGCTCATTGAACAACAAAATAATCCTACAATAATTTAAGACGAGAATTATTTCATATATATTTCTAACAATATGTTTCAATAATATTGCTGTGGGAAAGTTCAATAATGAAAAAAAAAAAAAAAAAAAAAGTTACTACATATTGAAAGCTGTTATGTTTGGTCATTTCTTAAATTGGCCCAAAAATATTTCAGGAATAAACTTTTTTTTTTCAATAATCTAAAATTGAATTTGACAGAGTTGATGCTCTTTTTCAAAGTAAAATGTCCTTTAAAAGAAATGCAAAAGAAAAGGTTAGATGGCTACCAATCACAATCACTTAATTTAGACTTCTGTTTCTCTTTAGCTTATAAAAGCAAAAACACCATTCTTAGCCCTTACCATGGTCCAAAGACTTGTCCAATTTAGCAAACCAATCTAATCTTCTATCATATCATACGACATGTCTTTCGGATGAAAATTCGGAAAAGACTCTAATCTTTAAAAGTAAGCTTGAACATGAGAATGTATTTGTCTAATGACAGGTAACTTGATTTGGATTATACGAAATGACAATGATTTAACTTTACTTAATCCTTCTCCATTCATATTTGAGAGTTGAATTCAGTGATGTACATTGTTCGGTCGAATTTCTATTAGCTCTTGACTTTACCTTCATTAATTTTCACTCGTCCTAAACTAATACACAAGAGTTTCGTGTATGTTGTAATTCTTTCTTCAAATAATTAATGGTCTATTGAGAAGTTTGGTTCACAAAAAGATTTAATAACAATTAAACATCTTACTTTATACTTAAAGACGTTTACAACCACTTAAGATACGTACTTTGCTATGCAATATATGTCGGCGCTTTGCTAGACCCAACAGTAGATATATAGTCACAAAACGAGGTTTCAACTTATTCTTCCAAAGTACCTTTTTTTTTAATAGCATTAGGCCAACTCTCGGTGATTAGATACGACATTATGGTTATCATTATCATTATCTAAAAGGTACAATGTTGGAACTTAAGAGAAATTTATCATTATTGTTAGCATCTATTTGCTAAATCATGTCAATTTAGCCAAAATTTATACAATGAATACATATCGCATCATCATTGAATTAACGTCATTATTTTCTTCTTCGTCTTCTTTTTTTTTTTTGTTTTTTTTTTTGTTTTTACTATTGTATTTAGGTTAGTGTGACAATTTTGCCTTAGAGTTTAAATTCATCAAATTGAATCATAAACTTTTTTTTTTAAAAAAAAAAAGACCCTCAAGTTCTTATTGTTTTATTTTTTCCTCAAATAGTTTTGAATGACTTTAAATAAAGCATTCATTTGGCTAAACAAGGCTATTTTAGTGGATACTAGTTCTTTTAATTGTTTTTTTTTTCATGATTTCGATCTCAAACATTTGATAGTTGAATTTCTTCATTCGATTTATTTATTTTTATTTTCTATCTATGAGTGTCTCAACTAATTTACACACATTTCAACTATTCTTATGGAACAACGGTCTACCGTAGCTTGAACTCATTCTTTCCAGAGGTCTTTTCTATTTAAAATCGGTTTAATATAGGAACATTTTTTAAATTTAATTTTCAAATTATCCTGAATTTCCCTACTTTAATTTAGTTTAAATTTCAATTCACTAAAGTCAAAAAGTTATAAGGTCAAAACTAATTAACCCACCAAGTTGGTAAAAATTAAATTTTATCTTTTTTTTTTTTTGAATTAATCATTTTTACCCTTAATCATATTTTGGATATCACGTCTAATGATTTCCCATTCCCAACCAGCCCCCTTTTTTTTTACTTTTTATTTTTTTTTTGAGTACAATTTTAACTTTTTATTTTGACATTCATTATAATAATAATATTATTATTAATATCACACACAGAAAAAGAACCGGGAGTGCCCATTAGGCTCTGAGTTGGAGTGCTCTTAGTCGGTTATTATAATTTATTTATATTGTCACTTCACAATCTTCGTTGCGATTTTTCCGCCAGTCGGAGAAACTTTTTCCGTCCAATTCTCCTTCCTTTCTCTCTCCTTTTCCCCTTTCTCTCTCTTCATTTCTCCGCCCAACCACCGCCTTCCGATCGGAAAATCTTCACCTTCACCTTCTCCGTCCGAGTTCCCAACTCCAGTTCTCACCAATGGACCATTTGTAGCCCGTTTCTTCTCCGGCGGAGGCCGATTCGGCAGCCATGTCTCGCCAAGTTCCGACCACTGCGTTCCACAAGTCCAAGACGCTTGATAACAAATATGTATGTTGGCACTGGATGGCTGGTTTGTGAATTGATAGGGTTTTGCTTACAATGGGGTCATTCTTTCTTTTGCATTTTGGAACTTTGTTTGGTTGTTTTTGGAATTTGTGTTCGCGGGATGTTTTCTGGAAGTTGGATGGATGAAGGAAATGGTTCTTTGACTTCGTAATGTAGGTTGGAATATAGCTTATGATTGAATTGTTATTGGTTTGTTTTTGTGTGTGCTGCCTGATGGTGGCTATTGGAGATGATCAGCAAGAAAATGAAGTACTTGGGAGCGAGAAAGATTCTGAATTTTTTAAAATCTTTTCAGGGTTCAATCAGCGAAAATTTTACGATACACTTTGTTCACTTTATTTCTACACCTTGCTGACTCATGCTTCGTTAGTTCAAATTGAATATTCAACCTCGGTTTTCTTTTTTCTTTTACTTACCAGAATATATAGTCAAGGGTTGAAGTTACTTTGCTCATGTGGAGAATATCTGAAATTCATAAAGTGTTTCAGTGGTTAGAGGTTTTAATGTGAATTCTTGGTGCAGATGCTGGGAGATGAGATCGGGAAAGGAGCATATGGGCGAGTCTACAAAGGTCTGGATTTGGAGAATGGGGACTTTGTTGCTATTAAACAAGTTTCCTTGGAGAACATTGCTCAAGAGGACCTCAACATTATCATGGTTCGATCATGTTTCTTTGATCAAGCCTTATTATCTTGCCGAATAAAAAAATCTTATGTTGCTAAACGTAGAAACTTAAGTGAAATTGTGAAAGTTCAATCTTACTACTGTTTTTATGTCTTTGAGGATTCATCTGTTCCATTGAATGTCATAACCCATTGAGTTGGTATCAAGTTTTCTTTGATTTTGAAATATCTTCTCTCTTTTGAATTAAGGAAGTGGAGAACTGGCCTTTGAAAATTTTTACTCCATGTAATTAATGGTTCTGAAACTTCTGCTTTAAGAAGCAGTGAATGTACATACTTGACATGGACTTAGAAACACTTCAGTTTTCAAAAAGCTTAGGATCTGCTCCATTTCTTCCTTGGGATTTTTCCTTTTTGTATCACCCTTGTGTTTTCTTTCATTTATTCTCAATCAAATTCGTTTTTCTTCAATCAAGGGAAAAAAAAAGCCTTGGACATGGATATGATATTGACATATTTATTAAAATATATATTTTTAACTTGGGCGAATTTAGTGGGGTGTGACGTGGGTGCTTTCCCATCCCTTTACTTGGGCCGCCCTGTAGTTCATAATCCAAAAAGCACTCCGTTCTGGTCTCCTGTAGTGGAGAAAGTGAGGAAGAGATTAGCATCTTGGAAGAGGAGTTTTTTCTCAAAAGGCGGCAGAATGACCCTTATTCAATCTGTTTTGAGCGGGATCCCTGTTTACTTCTTTTCGCTTTTCAGGGCTCCTTGTGGCGTGTGCAGGACTCTGGAGAGACTTATGAGGAATTTCCTTTGGGAAGGGGTTGATGAAGGGAAGAGTTCGCATGTAGTCAGTTGGGAGGTGGTGGGAGAATCTGTGAGTAGTGGTGGGTTAGAAATAGGTAACTTAAGGATCCGTAACAGATCCCTGTTAGCTAAATGGTTGTGGCGGTTCCCCCTCGAGTCTACATCATTATGGCACCGTATCATTGTGAGCAAATATGGCATTCATCCCCATGAATAGCTATCGGGAGGGACTAAGGGTATGTCTAGGAATCCGTGGAGAGAGGTTGCTTTCGAGCTCCCTTCTTTTTTGGGCCTTCTTCAATTTCAGGTGGGGGATGGTAATAACATTTATTTTTGGGAGGACAAGTGGGTGGGGGATAGTTCCCTCTGCTCTAAATTTCCTAACCTCTATCGCTTGTCTTCGATGAAAAGTCGTCCGATTGTCGATGTTCTTAATCAGAGTGGGAGCTCAATGTCATTCTCGTTGGGTTTTCGTTGTTCTTTGACCAATAGGGAAACGACGGAGGTCACTAATCTCTTATCTTTGATAGGGGATTGTCAGTTTAGGGTGGGAAGGAGGGATGTTCGTTCTTGGAGTCTTAGCCCTTTTGAGGGCTTCTCCTGTCGATCCCTTTTTCGGTGGTTTCTTAATCCCTCCCCCCCCCAGTGAGTCGATTTTTTCTATTCTGTGGAGAGTAAAAATCCCGAGAAAGATTAGGTTCTTTATTTGGCAGGTTATCCACGGAAGAGTTAATACTCTTGATAAGCTTTCGAGGAAGATGACTTCGTTGGTGGGTCCGTTTTGTTGTATTTTATGTCGGAAGGCGGAGGAAGATCTGGACCATATTATGTGGAGTTGCGAGTTTGCTTGTTCGGTTTGGGGCTTGTTCCACAGCGCTTTTGGGCTCCAGGCGAGACCCTTCGGAGATTACAGGGGGATGGTCCAGGAGTTCCTCCTCCATCCACCGTTTCGCGAGAAGGGGAGGTTTTTATGGTTAGCTGGGGTGTGTGCTGTGTTATGGGGTCTTTGGGGAGAGAGGAATAATAGGGTGTTCCAAGGTCTTGAGAGGAGTCCTTCTGATGTTTGGGACCTCACTAGATTCTATGTTTCTCTCTGGGCCTCTGTGTCTAAGGCTTTTTGTAATTACTCTTTAGGTTGTATTATTTTGGATTGGCGCCCTTTCCTTTAATAGGGGGGTCTTTTTGTGGGCAGGTTTTTTGTTTGCCCTTGTATTCTTTCATTTTTTCTCAATGAAAGCTGGTATTTCTATCAAAAAAAATATATATATTTTTAACATATTTGTATATTTATAGATATTCCGATGACTTTCATGTTAGGTTTTTTAAATTTATGATATCTACATTTAAAAGAATCAGAAGTGCTGGAGGTTGTTAATTCCTTGAGAAGTAATGAAGCCTCTAGGTTAGATGGGTTCATGGATGAATTCTTCAACAATGGAACACCGTCAATGTTAGACCCTACTATTCGGAAAACTATTCAATGTGGTTGCCACCCTCTAATTTGTTGGATGTATGGTGTGAAACCATAATTATACTTTCTCTCTCCTACATCCAAACAAGATAAAACTGCTAGCCATACTACACTAACCTATTTGAATAATTTCTCCTAATAGTCCTCAACTTTAAGAACGGCATCATTAATGCTAGTCTTAATGAAACATTCATATGCCTTATTCTCAAGAAATCGGATGAAAAATTGGATCATGACTATAGACCCATCAATATTATACCTAACACTTATAAAATTGTTGCCTAGTTCCTCTTCGATAGGCACAGACACATCTTGCTAGACGCTATATCAGAATTCCAATTTGCGTCAGTTGCTAGAAGGTGATGCACCTGTTATTGCTAGGTAGTTCATAGATGATTGGTAGGAAGAAAAATAAGGGTCAACCATCAAGCTAGATCTTAAAAAGCTATTTACAAGATAGATCGAACTTCTTTGATATAATTCTTAAAGCCAAATATTTTGGTCTGTTATGGAGAAAGTGGATTTATGCTTGTGTTTTCGAATGAAAACTTCTATATCATCATTAATGGTTAGCAAAGAGGTAAAATTCTAGGTTCTTGAAGTCCTAGGTAATGAGACCTTCTTTCCCAAAATTTTCTCACGAGGATCTTCACTAGTCCTTATTGATGGTTTATTTTGAGTAACACTTCTCCCTGCATTAATCAAATATAATTCGCAAATGATACCGTCCTTTTCTTGACATGTGACAACCATGACATTAATAATCTCTTCAAAATTATTAAGAATTTTGAAGAAGCTTTGAGGCTCAACCTTAAATATTGCAAATCAGAAATATTGGGCAGATTGTCAAAGATTCCTCCATTGAAAATATTGCAATTAGTTATGGTTGCAAGGTGGGCACTTGGCCAAACTCATACCTTGAAGAAATGTATCTTTTTGGGCACCCATCATTAAATGTATTGATGACAACAAACTCCACAAATAGAGGATTTCTTTCATTTCGAAGGGAAGTTGCCACATGATCATCCAAGCAATTCTCTCCAACCTCTCCATTTTTTTAAATAAAAATGAAACTATTCATTGAATAAATGAAAACAGACTAATACTCAGGAATACAAACTCCAAGAGAGTGAATTAAGAAGACCTCCCCATTTACCTTACGACCTTTGTTATGCCTTCTAAGGTTATTAGCACTATCAAGAACCTATATAGGGGCTTTCTTTGGAGGGTTCTACCAAGAAGGAAGGCGTACATCTTGTCAATTGGAGAAAAGTCCAATTACCCATCTCTTATGCAGGCCTTGGCATTGGCAACTTAAGCAAAGGATTCAATCTATCCTTGTCAAAAAGATTTGGAGGAGAGTCGTTGCAACAAAATATGGATCTTCCTTTAATTCTGGTCAAATACCCATATATATATATTGGTAAGAAACCAAATTTTCATTGAGAAAATGAAAGAATACAAAGACATACAAAAAATAAGCCCGAAATAACATATTATCCATGCATCTAAGGCTCATGGAAATCTATTTTAAAGCATATTGACCTCATTCACCCTAGAGCTTTCGGCAAGGTGGGCAATAGTTTCTCTGCCATTTTTTGGCTTGATAATTGGGTGGGAAAGGATCCTCTAGGCTTAAGTTTCCCTAGACTCTTCTCCCCTCTCCAATCAGAGACAATCTTCCTTCAAAAACATTTGGCTGCCATCATCCAGAGGTTGGGACCTCAACTTCTGGCAAAGTTTCATAGAAGAAGAATAGTTGAAGGGCTCAGTCACTTTTTTACCCTCTTCCACCACCCACACAGAGGATCTAGATTTCTGGCAGTGACCTTGGAAGGAATAGTTAAAGGCCACTGCCCCCCTTTCTCTTTATAAAGGTATTTGGAAGAATTAAAATTTTCCTCTGGGAATTTAGCCATGGAAGTATTTAACACCCATAATCTGATTCAAAGAAGGCTCCTTATACAAGCTCTTTCTCCTCAACAGTGCATTATGTGTAAGGATGATTCTGAGACACAAGGCCGCTTATTCATCACTTGCCCCCTTTGCTAACAACTCTTTTTGACTGAGGATTCCTTATCTTCATGGCGTTTTTTTAGTCGGATCTTTTCCTTTCTTTTGCTGATATATCAGTACTTTTGACATTTTTATGATATTCTGTCATTTTGAAAAAAATATTGTCATCTTGTAATTGGTGTTGAATCCTTCGATTTACAGAAACCTTTTATTCCACACATTAACTGCCCCAAGGATGTATACTAGTAACAAATACAATTGTTTTCATGCTTAGATAGCAATAAAGTCTGTCAAGTCTAAGACATGTTAGTAGTTACTGGAAACTCATTACTTCGTAGTATTTTAATTTGTTTCTTAATTTGTGGCTTGAGTTTCATATCTGTTGAAATTTTATGTATATTTGGTACTTGGCTTCGTTTTCTTTTTTGGCATATTTTCCCTGATCATATTCAACTTCTCTTACTGGATATTTTTTCCTCCTCTGCTATTCAATTATTGGTGCATGTAACGAGGATTTTCAGCAAGAGATTGACTTACTGAAGGTACCTTTCTCTCCATCAGATTTCCACTTACATTTCTTACGTTCCTTTTGCTCAAGTTAGAATACATTGTGTTTATTTTTATTAATGCTTTCCATACTTGTTTTTCCCTTTTCCACCCGGTCTTTTTATTGCTTTAAGACAACTTGTGTTTGTGCTGAAGTTGGACTGTTCTATGAGTTTACTTGATTTCGTGGCACCAAAGTAATTTTTTCCTTTCGGAGTTTGGGTCTTTTCTATCTGAGACTGTTCCAATTTTGTAGAATTTGAACCACAAAAACATTGTGAAGTATCTTGGATCTCTGAAAACGAAGACTCACCTTCACATAATACTTGAGTGAGTGAGCTTGAATTTTTCTTTTATATAATCTCGGTCAAGGCTTTAATTGGGTATTTCACACAAGTTTTTTTTTGAGGGGTTTTACAGGTATGTGGAGAACGGATCACTAGCCAACATTATCAAGCCAAATAAATTTGGACCTTTTCCAGAATCATTGGTTGCTGTTTATATTTCTCAGGTTTTGAAGTTTCCTATCATTGTCCCTTGTTTTGACCATTTTAGGGGCATGACTTATATCAGTGTTATACTATCATAAATCAGGTTTTGGAAGGTTTGGTGTATCTACATGAGCAAGGTGTAATTCATCGGGATATAAAGGGTGCAAACATACTGACAACCAAAGAGGCAAGTTTAATTCTTACACTTTAATAATTTATTTTAAAGGTCTAGCTTTTACATTTTTCATTAAAAAATTGCCTTCTCATTGCCTTTGTGTGTACAAATACTGTAGATTACTTGTAAAGTTGTTTATTAAACAGGTGATTATTGTAGATACTCAGATGACAGATCCATGAAATATCTAAATTGCAACCTTTGTTTTCAATAAAGTTATGTTAGATATGTACTTTAGGACACATTAGGACTGCTACTTTAAGGTTGGCTATGCACTTTACATGATTTCCACTTGATTGAAATGCGTTGACTGTCAACAAATTGAAGGTAGCGGGGATGTGATGTCCTTATGGGGGAAGGAAGCATACCACATTGAATTGAAGAAGAAAACCATTGAAGATAAACTAATTCCATATCGAATTCTCTTATTTTTTTTTTTTTTTGTACTTCTAAGTTGGCTTTGATAAACAAACACAACTTTTCATTGGTATTTGAAAAGTGACAAAGCTATATCTCCCGCATATTAAATTTGTTGACGTTACTGTTTAACTCAAAACTAAAAATCATAAATTCATTTGAAGGAGACTAGAATTCCATTCTTTAGTTTCTGAAGAACTCGAACCTAACTTGTATTTGTTAACTACTAAATTCCATTGATCAATTAGAATTCACAATGTTTATGTTGTGTGTCTTGTCCCATGTTTCAATCCGTGCTTCTTTGCTCTTTGATGGTTGTATTAAATTTGAAAGGTTATTGCTTATATACAGGGTCTTGTGAAACTTGCTGATTTTGGTGTTGCAACAAAATTAACAGAGGCCGATGTTAATACACATTCAGTTGTTGGAACACCGTACTGGATGGCTCCTGAGGTATGAATTAATTTCTACATGGTGTTTATCCAAAAAAAGAAAAAAAAAAGTCCACATGGTGAGATTTCACTTTCATTTTTGTGTATGAAGTTTTTAGGTTTTTTACACTGCCTAAAAATTTTGAAATGTCATTTGAACGGCCAATGCTGTAGTGGCAAGTTCCTAAATGGCTTGAATCTTTACCTTGGTGGACTAAGCTTGAGATAGTTCGTTTTAACTTTCCTTTGATTCTTCTAAATGGTTTTACTTGACAACCTTTTGGTGTAACTTTTCTTACAGGTAATTGAAATGTCAGGAGTTTGTGCTGCTTCTGACATATGGAGTGTTGGATGTACTGTGATCGAACTACTTACATGCGTACCTCCATATTATGATCTACAACCTATGCCTGCTCTTTTTCGCATTGTACAGGTCAAATGGCTTATTTTCTTGCCACTTTGAGATTATTCATGTTGTGTACTGTCTTTTCTTAGAGTTGGAATGTCGAATCTTAAGTTTTTTCATTTCATAGTTTAGTTGTTTCTTTAAGTGTGTGCTATATCTTAATTATTTCTTTTAATCAAAATTTTCTTAATCACATATATGTGTGAGCTTCATGGGCTCAAGTTTTCATACCATCTTAGTTGGGCTTGGAATTGTCTCTAAATCTATCCACGACTTCCCTCATTGGGATTAACTTAAGCTTTCAGAGGGGTATAAGATGGAAATTATGCCTTTTTTGTTCACTTTCCCCCTTCAGGTAACCGTTGGAGTTTTTTTCTTGGAGCTGATGGTGGATAAACTTAGAGCCAAGCTAGATAAATGGAAGAGTTTGCAAATTTCAAAAAGCGGAAGATTGACATTGACTCAATTGGTTTTGAACAGTTTGCCCATCTACCATCTTGCTCTTCTTAGTGCCCCATCAAAGTCATTAACTTTTTGGAGAAGTTGATTAGGGACTTACGGAATGGTGTTTAGTATTGACCAGGTACCCACTTGGTTAGTTGGAAATGGGCCTCTTTGCCGTCCATTTAGGGAGACCTTGGGGCGGGGCCTTCAAACAGAGGAATGGTGCCTTTTGCTGAAATGATTATGGAGATTCATTGAGAATTAAAACACTCTATGGAGAAGAGTTGCTGTGGCCATTCTCTACTTTGAACTTCGAGAAAAGAAAGGAGACATTACCTTAAGCAACGTTGTCTGCTGGTACTGGAGCCTTTGGGGGAACTTTGTGACCCACTATGATGGTTGCACCTAGGATGAAATGGTTATGGAGATTTATTCAAACGGAGAAACGCTCTTTGGAGAAGAGTTACTGTGGCTGTTTGCTGGGTGCAATCATCGAAAGGAACTTTTTGCTTTTTTGGGAATTTTTGCCTTCCAAATTTTTGTGACTAGCACCTGAGGGATGTTTGAAAAGGTTGATTGGGACTTCCTAGATGCTATTCTCCAAGCTAAAGGGTTCGGTTTACTTTGGAGGAAATGGATTTGGCTTGTTTATCTAGTGCAAACTATTCTATTATTATCAATAGAAGACTCTCTCTCACAGTCAATATTAATTACATCAAAAGCGAGCTTCTGGGCATTCAAGTTTCTCAAGAAGAGATGAATGACTTGGCTAGAAAATTTGGATGTCGAGTGGGTACATGGCCATCATCTTATCTTGGAGTTCCATTAGGAGGCAACCCAAAAAGTCCTCTGTTTGGCAACCAGTTGTGGAAAAGATTCATCATAAACTTCATAATTGGCAATATTTCTTCCTCTCCAAAGGAGGTAGGCATACTCTTATACAGTCAACTCTCTCCAATATGCCTATATATTTTTTATCCTTGTTTAGAATGCCAACTCAAACTATTAAATCTTTTGAAAAAATCCTGAGGGATTTTCTTTGGGAAGGTGCAAAAAGTAATGGTGGATTACACAATGTTAGTTGGGCCAAAACTCAAATGCCAATTGTTTTTGGAGGTTTGGCATTGGAAATATCAAACAGAGAAATGAATCGCTTTTATCTAAATGGATTTGGCGATATTTATGTGAGGAAGGCTCTCTGTGGCAGCAGGTTATTAAAGCAAAATATTATCATCTAGCTGCTTTTCCAAATTAGCCTATGTGTGCCGACTCTCGGTCTTTCAAAGCTCCATGGAGCGAGATCTCAAGATTGAACAATATGGTAAAGCCACATGTTCGAAGAATTCTTGGTAATGGTAATCATATTTCTTTTTGGCATGATATCTGGGCTACTGATATAGACCTTGCTACAAGATTTTCCCAGATTTATAGGCTTTCTAATAATGCTCATGCAACGGTGGTTGATTTATGGAATTCGGAAAATAATGATTGGGATTTGGGTCTCAGAAGATGTCTTAAAGACTTGGAGATTGCGGATTGGGCATCTCTTGCCCATATATTACAAGCTTTTGCTCTAAGGAGGGCGAATAATTCATGCCAATGGTCTTTAGATCCATCTAAAAGCTACTCGGTTCGATCTATGATGCATTTTTTGGTGAAGCCACAAGACCATGCTAACCAACCTTTATTTACAGCTATATGGAAAGATTTTTATCCTAGAAAAATAAAAAAATTTCTTTGGGAGCTTAGTCATGGTGGTATTAATACGGCGGAGCGCCTCAAAAAAAGAATGCCATATAATGCTATCTCTCCTTCTTGGTGCATTATGTGTAAAGCCAATGTGGAATCTCAAAGTCATTTATTTAGCTCCTGTGTTTTTGCTCAGAAGTATTGGAACTTTATCTTGAATGGGTTTGGTTGGAATATGATTATGCCTGGATCTATGCAAACTATTCTATCTGTGGTTTTTTCGGGCCATCCTTTCAAAGGAAATGCGGAAACTCTTTGGCTAGCCTTTAATCGTTCTTTCTTTTGGTCTTTATGGTGTGAAAGAAATTGAAGGATTTTCAGCGACACTCATTCATCTTTTGACGACTTTCTGGATTTAGCTATTTTTAATGCTCTTTATTGGTGTAAATGTTCACATCATTTTAAAGATTATAGTCTTGATTTTTTGACTCTCAATTGGAGGTCCTTTTTGTAAGTTTTCTCATAATGGTTTTGGGGTTTTAACCCTCTGATCATTTCATTTATCAATGAAATAGTTTTGTTTCTCTCTCAAAAAAAAGATTATCCATCAAAAGGGTGAATGACTTCACGTTAAAGTTAAAACTCCCCACTGGTACGAAGGCTCCACCATCTGAGAGCCTCCCTATTGTTGTGAACATGGGAGCTAATTTCAAGTTGCTAACTAGTCCATTCGTCGATTACTCACCTGTAAAATTCCTTCTAGGGAGGATGTTGGGATCAAGGGAGCTAATTTCAAGATACCCGTCTGTTTCTTGTCCCCCCCCCCCCCCCCCCACAAAAAAAAAAAAAAAAAAAAAAAAAAAAAGGCAATAACCTATTATAACCTACTGGGAATAAGCAACAACTTACTAGGAAATTTCCATTTGATGTTTATTGAAACTACTCATTTACAAGACTCAATTTGCGACACAAATTGGGGAGGGTTCTTGTAAGAAGCATCTTTGGGGTTTAGCTTTCTTGTCTGATTTTTTGTTTCTAATTATTATGATTATCTTTTCCGCTGTTGATTTTTTGTAACTTTTCAGTTATCAATGAAAATATTGTCTCATTTTTAAAAAATAAACCAGACTCTAGGTAGGGAATTGTTTGTAAGTAAGAAGCCCGTGTCTTTTTTTTTTTTGTTCATGATGTAAATATTTATTTATTATTTATTTGGACATTGACCTTGCTGATAAATCTTTTCCTTCTGTTTTCATTGTACTATTCACCAATCTCCAGGACAAGCATCCTCCAATTCCGGATAGCCTATCACCAGACATCACTGATTTTTTACGCCAGTGCTTTAAGAAGGTTTGCCACGATTTCTGTAATTGAATGAATTAATTACATATTTGAACATCTGCTTTCTGGGGATTATTATTTTTTCTGCCTCTCCGAACAAAAAAAGAAGGGCTGTTCTTTTCTTTTATACACATTTTTAAATTTTATTTGTGGCTTTAGGAAATTCTTTAAGGTGTGTGAGAAGGCCAAAAATATGATATTGCAAGTCTTTTAACTTCCAAGTGTCTGTCAGGTATGAGAAACGGTATTTGCAATACACTTCAAGTATGTGATAACCATACAAATTGTCCTCTACTGTCAAGAAACAAAACTAAAAGAACGTATTTAAGACCTGAGGTGATTAAAATCAGAAGTGAAACTTCAACTGTTATAAATTCCATCTCTTTTAACTGACCAAAGATATCACATGCTTTTGGATCTTTTTTTGTAATCCACCGATGGTGGTCATTTCATTTATCAAGGAAATATGCCTGTTTCTTTCTCCCCCCCACCAAAGAAAAAAAAACTGAACTCACTACTGGTAAAGTTGAAGAATGGATCATCAGTACATGTAGACTCCTTCCAGACGAAAACATGGATAAGAAGCATCCTTTCAGGACAAGCAAACTGGATTTTGTTGAAAAAAGTCTATACAACAAAATTCTTGTTAAAAAGTTAACTAATTTTTACTGGGTTCTGTAATCATGTATCTTTTATAAAGTGTTGTCCAAGGTCTTTTTTGTTTGGGTATTGATGGTGGTCTGTGTCTACTATGTGATTTGTTGTACTTTATAACTTTAATTTCAAGGCTTTGGTAATCTACTTTCCGGTTGTATTTTCTTTGAAATGAGAAGGAAATACATCTCTTTGTTAGTCTATTTTGTAGTGGATGAATAATATAATTTGATGTCATCTTTGTGCAGGATGCTAGACAAAGGCCTGATGCGAAAACTTTGCTTTCTCATCCTTGGATACTGAACTGTCGACGGGCTTTGCATTCTTCTCTTCGTCATAGTGGCACATTGAGGTAGTCATTAGCTTTTTTTTAATATATAATTTAAAATCTTAGGAAATGAAAGACAACTTCTATTATTATTGATTTCTTGGGTATATTCTGTCAAAAACTAATGAAAGTAGTTTAACATACTTGGGCTCCAACTGAAAAGACTATTGAAAAATTTAGGTCTCATTTGATAACCATTTAGGGCCCGTTTGATAACCATTCCGTTTTCTGTTTTCTGTTTTTGTTTTTCATTTTTTAAAAACATTGGTGTTTGATAACCATTTCTGTTTTCTGTTTTCTGTTTTTTAAAAACGTTTTTGAAATTATAAGTAAATTTCAAAAACCAAAAAAAGTAGTTTTTAAAAACAGATTTCTGTCTTTCAAAAACTCATTTTTCTTCTAATGCTTACTTTTCTCCTCTTTTACCTCTCTCTCCAACAAATTTCTTTCTCCATTTTTTTCTCTCTCTAAAATTTTCTCGTCAAAACTTTTTTTTTTCTCTATAACTTGTCTATTTCTAAAAACTTGTCAATGCCTTTTCTCTCCTCAATAAACATGTTCTAATTTTTCTTTTGGAAAAAAAAAGTCACCTAATTTATCGTTAGTTCTTTAGCATATCTTTTACTCTTAACTTTACTATCTCTCTAAATTTTCTTTTTTTATTTAATTTTTTTAATCTAAAATTTATCAGTTTTACTCTAACTTGTTTTCTATTTTTTCTCGAGTCTAACTAATATTCTTTCTCTAAACATTTTCTTTCATCTCTCTAAATTTTCTATATTTAACTTTTCTCTCGTCTTTTCAAAAAAAAAAAAAATTCTCTTGAAACATTTATATTTGTGTCTCTAAATTTTTGTTTCAACGTCTTTACACATTTTTCTCTCTCTAAAATATCTTTTCATCTTTCTAATTTTTAAAAAACTGAAAACCAAAAACAGTTATCAAACAAGGTTGGTTTTCTGTTTTTTAAAAATAGAAAACAAAAAACAGTTATCAAACATATGTGGTTTTTGTTTTTAAAAAACAGGAAACCAAAAACAAAAAACAGAAAAACCAAAAACCAAAAACTAAAATGGTTATCAAACGGGCCCTTAGTTTTTTATTTTTGGTTTTTGAAAATTAAGCTTATAAATACTACTATCATCCATGTGTCTCTTTGTTTTGTTATAAATATTACTACCATCCATGTGTCTCTTTGTTTTGTTATCTACCTCTAAAAATATTTTCAAAATCCAAAAGTTTTGAAAACTAAAAAAAGTAATTTATAAAAACTTGTTTTTGTTTTTGAAACTTGGGGAAGAATTCAAACATTTCTTTAATTGAGGTGAGAACCATAGTAAAGAAATTGTAAGGAAACAAGTTCAATTTTCAAAAAAAATAAAACAAAAACTAAAAACGAAATCAACCATCATGGATTGACCTAGTGATAAATAAGAGCTATGAGAATAATAAAAGGCTTGAGGGAATGGTTTAATATCCTACGAGTTTCCTCCTTAGATGCTCATTTTTCATTTCTATTTTTGTGACCCGTCAATGCTATTCACTGGATTATGTCTTGTACTTTTTCTTTTTTGCCTTCTTTTGTACTTTTGTTTGTGTGCGTGATGGGTGGGGGAGGGGGCACTTTTGGGCAGTGCAGCTATTTAGGCTAGGTCATAGGCCACTGCCCTGGGAGAGCCGGGTATGACAACTTCCCTAATCCAGATTTGCATATTTTGGGATAATATCTGGACTTACCAGTTTGACACTAGAATTAATCTTCGGAGATAGAGATTTTGCATGAATTTATGCAGAAGAGATACATGCCATCTTCACTCTGTGGCCACTCAAAACTTTGATTAATAATATAAACCCTTTTCCTTATGGCAGAAACGCTCAACAAGATGGATCAACTGAAGCAGAAATCTCTAATGGAGACAATCAAAACTCTTGTGAAAGCCCTTCGGCAGAGAAAAATGAAGTTGCTGATTCTGATTTGAAAGCTGTGAGAGTTGTCTATTCACGAGTCACTTTGTTTATGAGTTCAACCACTATCTCTTCTTCAAAGTTTCTTTTGAAATTTTGCATATCTATGGTAAGTTGGGTTTTCATTATTCCAGGATTCGAGGAAGGAGTTGTCATCAGATGTTGCCACTGATACAAGCAAGTCCCAAAAAAATTTTGCTTCAGGCCCCAATTTTGTTGAGGAAGGAGAAAGCCTAGAAGAAGATACCCTATTGGATCAAGTTCCTACCTTATCCATTCATGAAAATTCATCTCTTCTAACTGGTTCTGGCAGACTTGCTACCTCTGAGCCAACTGAGTTTCAGGAATCTCATGGTAGAGCCCATGATGAAGTGATAATGAATGGTGAAGCTCCATTGGCAGAATTAAGAAAAGATGCTTCTAGAAAACATGGAGAGAAAGAAACTTCTACAACATCTAGAAGTAGATCATTTGGTTTTGGACCTGAAAGTCAAGATAATAGTTTTGAAAAGGTATACTTGTTGATTCCTTGCTTTTGTTGGTTATAAAAAAAATGAGTTGACATCTATGTTAAACGGTTCTTCATGATCTATTGTTCAAGCTACTTTTGCTAGTTTTACTATGAGAGACCTAGTTCTCTTTGAAATTTATTTCTATTATTCCACCACCGTCACTTCTTTCTGTCTTCCTGTTTTCAACCTCTTGCTAGTGATGGTTTTTTCTAACCACTCTAGCAAACTCTAGTTATCTCTGATTATAACATCCCATTTGGTTGACTTGGTTTCTTTTCTTTTAGCTTTTTTCTCCGTTTACATTTTTCCTTTCTTGATATCTCAAGGTAGGTATGCAGTTTGCTGAATCTACTATATTATTGATTATAGGAGGAGCATGTGGCCCGTACTCTTCATATTCCTATTCTCTTTTTAGATAGGAAACCAAAAGATATATTCAAACGCTAGGAGCCCCAACAAAACAACCTAAGGGACCAAGGGATAGTGGTCTAAACAACCTAATGGACTAAGGGATGCATCAAATATGTCAAATTTAGGATTTTTGAGTTATAATGTAGTAAAGATTTGATCCGTAGTGATCACCTACCTAATATTTAATGTCCTATGTGTTTCCATGACAACCAAATAAAGTAGGTTTGGTGGTTATCCTGTGAAATTGGTTCAGGTGCATGCAAGTTGGTTTGGACACTCACAGAGAGCATAAATAAATAAATACTATAAGATACTATATCCCCTTTTGTATTCCTTTGGTTTTTAGAAATTCCTGCGAAATAAAAGGATTTTTAAGATAAGTTTGCTTGGTTGAATTCCTTTTTGTATTAATGTATATCATATTACTTCTTGTTGGTGCTCAAACTCCTAGAAATTCTTTAGTAACTATAGCCCAGACTCTTTTTTGGTAATTTTGTGGGTGGTGTGGCTGTTATTCCTTTCTTTTCTAATACATTATACATCTCACTTCTGTTTCTTATAAAAGAAAAAAAAAATTAGGAAATATATCAGTTATTTGACTGCAATGTCTTTTATCATGTCTGTCTCTAGAACTGAATTTGTGTGGTTAGTTTGAATTTTGGTTGATTCCAGATTAGGATCGATCAATTATGAGTTTAAAGACCTATGGATTGGTGCAATTGTTATTTTTGAAGGTTTCAAAGATGTCAATTGCTTTGGGAGGAAATGAGCTGAGTAAATTTAGCGACACTCCTGGAGATGCATCCTTAGATGATTTATTTCAACCTTTAGATAAGCTCCCTGGGGATCAAGCTGCTGAAGCATCAACATCTTTATCTACCCCACAATCAAACATAGGTAATGTGCCAGTAAATGATGTTGGGAGAAATGACCTGGCCACAAAGTTGAGGGCTACAATTGCTCAAAAACAAATGGAAAATGAAATGGGACAGGCAAATGGTGGGGGTGACCTGCTTCGACTAGTGATGGGTGTTTTAAAGGATGATGATATTGATATTGATGGTTTGGTATGTATGTTGCAGTATACTAGTATAGTTAATATTCTAATACTTTTTAAATTGCCTCCGCAACTGATAGTCTTGTGATTCTTTTAATCAGGTTTTTGATGAGAAGTTGCCCGGAGAAAACCTTTATCCTTTGCAGGTACTCAGTTCTTTCAACCCTAGAAAGTCCATATGTTCTGATTCTTATGAATGTAATATTAGAATTCAATTTTTCAGTTATCTTTGCTTGTTCATTTTTGTATGATTATGTTTATTCCTAATGAGAAGTGTATAATGTGTATAATATCTTTTACTTGAACAAGAATAGGAAATTATTGTTTTCCATTTCTTATCTTCCCTTTTTTTGTAGGCTGTTGAATTTGGCAGATTAGTTGGTTCATTGAGACCTGATGAACCCGAAGATATAATTGTATCTGCCTGTCAAAAACTGATTGCCATCTTCCATCAAAGACCTGAGCAGAAAATTGTTTATGTTACACAGCATGGTCTACTCCCATTAACAGAGTTGCTTGAAGTTCCAAAAACTCGTGTATGGTTTTTATATTTACCTCATTTATGTGGTTGATTTTTTGTTTGCTTAATGTCACTTTATAGAACTTGTCTATTTCCTATTATTGCAGATTATATGTTCGGTGCTCCAGCTTATCAATCAGATAGTTAAGGATAACGTTGACTTCCAAGAAAACGCCTGTCTTGTTGGTCTGGTAAGTCAAATAATGTTTCCATCTAGCAGTGTTCATCAAATAGTAGCATTGATTGAAGCATTGCCTTTGGTACATCATCACTAAACTAATTTCTTCAATTGGTTTAAAATTCTTTTAGGATTTATGTTCCTTTATGCAACTTTACATATTACCATTTTGAACTTGAATGCTTGAGATAGCTTGAGTACTGGAGTAAGGTATTTCAATCTGTGTGGGCTTAAATATTCAGTGAAGAATCGAACTCTTATTCTTGTATTAGGAATATGTGGCTGGTTATCATTGTTAGTTTTGTTTATTGTACTCATTGTTTCTATCAAATATTCATTGGTAAAATAGATTAGTTGTTGATAGGGCTTTCTTGTGTAATTAGTCGAGTGCTATATCCCAATTTTTTAATTAAAAATTTATTAACTTTTCATATTTTTTCTCCAAGATGCATCTCACGTTGTGATCTATTATAACCAAATATATCTTTTAGCCCCAAGTTGTTTATGATTCTACTCTTCCCCTTCTGATTTATCTTTTGGAGAACTAGTGAATGAGCTTCAACATTGGTTATTTTCTGATGTAACTATCAGATTCCTCTGGTGATGGGCTTTGCGGTTCCCGATCGTCCCCGAGAAGTTCGTATGGAAGCAGCTTATTTCTTTCAGCAGCTTTGTCAATCAAGGTTTGAAGTTTTAACTTTGTGGTATTATTATGACCCTGCAAGGATCTGTTTAAAAAAAAAAAAAAATCTCCTCTTACCAAGTTTTTTAAAAAATTTCAGCTCTTTGACATTGCAAATGTTCGTTGCATGCCGTGGAATACCTGTATTAGTAAGCTTTTTAGAGGCTGATTATGCAAAGTACAGGTATGTAAATATCATTTTGCCACAGTTCAGCATTTATAGTAATTATAGGCACATAGGGTTTAACAAGTAGCTAGTGTTTTCTGGCAGTTTTGGGGGTTGATGTATTTAAGAACTTTATACAATAAATTAGAAATGGAGAAGAATTTTACGTGGTATACGTATACTGTATACATGATAATGTTGAACCTTGTTTCGTTTGATAGGAAATAAGTACTTTAATGAGATGAATATTGAACATAGGATGAAGAAGTCAAACAATAACATTAAATAAAAATGCTTAACTGGAGCTGATATTATTCATTGTAAAGTCTAAATAATTAAATGTTTCATTGTAAATCCTTATGTGCTACGATGATATTTTTAAAGCAATTGAGATCTGTTACACATATGACATATCTGCATTTTTCACCATTGGCCCAGTTTCTCCCAGTTTCAATGTTTATTGTTTCATCAGTTGCTCATATAGTATTTAGCTTTGTTGGTTCTTTGCAAATTAAATTAATTTTTTTCTGATGTGTGTGCCGGTCCTTTATTTGGTTTTCCATTAAATATTGCTATTTTTTTTTTCTTACACATTAAACTTGTAAATATTGTATTTCTAGGGAAATGGTTCACCTAGCTATTGATGGAATGTGGCAGATCTTTAAGCTCCAGCGTTCCACTCTTCGAAATGGTTTCTGTCGTATAGCAGCAAAAAGTGGAATTTTGCTTAGGCTTATTAACACTCTGTACAGCTTGAATGAGGCAACTCGCTTAGCTTCCATAACAGTTGGGGCTGGATATCCAGTTGATGGTTTAACTCAACGGCCCCGGTCAGGTCAACTAGATCCTACCCACCCTATATTCAGTCAGTATGAGGCCTCATTTCCTGTACATGATCAGCCTGATCTTTTGAAAGTCAGGCATGGAATAGTTGATCATCACCTGTCTACTGGAACACCAGAACCTTCTAGGGCTTCAACTTCAAATTCTCAAAGATCAGATGCCATTCAATCCGATCACCGACACTTTTCCGCAGAGGCTGATAGGCCTCAATCAAGCAATACCACAAATGAAGCCTTGGGAACTTCTAAACCGTCAGAGCTAGCATCTTTAGAAAAAGTTGTTAATTTAGCAACCAAGGAACCGTCTGGCTCTGCTTCTAAAGAACATGAAAATGTAGATAGATGGCGAACTGAGCGGGTGGCCAATTCTAACAGGACTTCCACAGATAGGCCTCCAAAATTGGTGGAACCTGCATCTAATGGTTTTCCTACAGCATTGTCGGCTACTCAGCAAGAGCAAGTTCGGCCCCTTCTAAGTCTGTTGGACAAAGAACCCCCTTCTCGACATTTTTCCGGTCAGCTTGAGTACATGCGCCACCTTTCTGGATTGGAGAGACAT
This sequence comes from Luffa aegyptiaca, assembly GCA_017139565.1. Lineage (NCBI taxonomy): Eukaryota > Viridiplantae > Streptophyta > Magnoliopsida > Cucurbitales > Cucurbitaceae > Luffa > Luffa aegyptiaca. The sequence continues at coordinate 4,906,364 of CM029396.1, forward strand.
GAAACTATAATGCCTCTATTGCATGCATCAAATGAAAAGAAGATAAATGGGGAGCATGATTTCTTAATGGCAGAATTCGCTGGTGAATATCTCTGTTTGTGAACCTGTTTTTTCTCCCCTCTAACAAGACAAATCAATTATCTGTGTAATGGAGTGATATTATCAAACTGCCTAATTATTGGATTTCCTATTACTCATAGAAATAGAGATTTAAACTTAGGTGCACTACAAAGATTAGGGGACTTGCCCTATTTGGGCATCCTAACAATTTGCAGAGAGCTTTTTCTTGTATTCCCTTGCGACATCAGCATTCAAAGTTAAAACGTTCATGAGGACCAAAACATTTATGGGGCTAGTGATTAATAAATATTTGGAAGCTTTCTTAGACATATTTCTTGGGTATTGGAATTTAACTTTGATCAATTTTGGTGCTGCACATATTCCATTCTCGTGAGACAATATTTTGAGTAGCTTGAGAGTATCTTTCAAAGAACCTAATCGTGATTCTTTTCATTCCAGATGTTTCTCAACGTGGAAAAGACAATGGAAATCTTGACCCCACTTCTAAGGTGTCTCTTAAAACGGTGGCAAAGAAGGTAGGACCCCTAGTGTCCAATGAAGGAGCTGCGTCCACATCTGGAATTGCTTCACAGACGGCATCTGGGGTACTTTCAGGTTCAGGCGTATTAAATGCTAGACCAGGGAGTGCAACATCCTCTGGACTTCTTTACCACATGGTTTCAAGTTTGAATGCTGATGTCGCAAGGGAATACCTGGCGAAGGTGGCTGATCTTCTGCTCGAATTTGCTCAGGCAGATACGACTGTGAAGTCATATATGTGCAGCCAAAGCTTGCTTAATCGCCTTTTTCAGATGTTCAATAGGGTAGAGCCCCCAATTCTCTTGAAGGTACGTGAGAGTGAATCTTTTCCATTCATTCATTGGTCTGGTTATTTTGAACCAATTAGTTTCTACTATCTACCAACTGTGCTTCCATTTATTTTTCATTTTGCAGATATTGAAGTGTATAAATCATCTGTCAACAGATCCAAACTGCTTAGAAAATCTTCAGCGAGCAGATGCAATTAAATATTTGATTCCAAACCTTGAACTCAAAGAAGGGTCTCTGGTATCGCAAATACATACTGAGGTGTGCTTATTTTCCCCTCATTTTAGATAACGTCCTTGTATTTATGGTTTTTTTTTTTTTTTTTTTGGGGGGGTAAAGGAAAAATCTTGAGAATTCTGGCTAAACTATATAACCTCAAATAAGATCATATTCATGACAGACATCTCAAATGGCAACTTTTAAGATATTTATTAACTTGTTATTCTCTTTTAACATGTTCTACCCACACCTTGAATGATTAACCGTCTTTTGGACATATTGTTTGCTCTATAAATGCTTGGATTGTGGTATTTTGCATTCCTTTTCTTTTACTTTATTAGTGCATATGTAGTTAGAACCATGGTCAGCCTTAATAATCTTAATAGTCAAAACATTTTGTCTATTTGCCTGTAGTATATAGAATTAACAAGATATTTAAGGTGAAGTCTTGTAAGATCGTCGGTCCAACTGCTAGATGTAAAAGTTTAATAAATGAAAACATTTTATTTTCAATTGATTTTTTAGGCCATGAAAAAATAGGGGATTATGTCTTAGAGCTGGCATTTAGGGCCCTGGTTTTAAAAAGAAATCGACAGAAAACCTTTTCTTTTTCATGTGTTTTTCTCGCCAAGTCTGTGACAACATTTTATTCAAGAACTTATATACTTGTTTTAACTTAAAATTCTTAGCATGTGTATGTTTCATGCTGCGTTTTTCTCTTAGCGGCTGTATTCTTTATGACTGGTTTTACTAACTTATAATATTCTCTGTAGGTCCTCAGTGCACTATTCAATTTGTGCAAGATAAATAAGAGGAGGCAAGAATATGCAGCTGAAAATGGAATTATTCCACACTTAATGCATTTTATTATATCAGACTCTCCTCTGAGAAAAGATGCGTTGCCTCTACTGTGCGATATGGCCCATGCATCTCGTAATTCTAGGGAGCAGTTAAGAGCCCACGGTGGATTAGATGTGTATTTGAGCCTACTAGACGATGAGCTTTGGTCTGTCACGGCATTGGATTCAATTGCTGTTTGCTTGGCTCATGACAATGACAACCGAAAAGTTGAACAGGCTTTGCTGAAAAAGGATGCAGTTCAGAAATTGGTGAAGTTCTTTCAGTGCTGTCCAGAACAACATTTTGTGCATATATTGGAGCCCTTCTTGAAAATCATCACGTAAGTACCTTTATCTGTCTGGTTCAGTGTTGCCCGACATTTAAATGTCCTATTTGAGAGAATATTTTTCTCTCTCTGTCGTCATCCTTTAGCTTCTCAAGTAGCTAGACTGTGTTTTCTTATGACCCTCACACTCCCCAGTCCTCCCAGAAAATTTCAATGTGACTGCCATGAATAACTCTACTAGTTAACACGTAGTTTTTAACTTCTCCCATATATCCAACGATATAAAATCATCATCCATGTGATTCCTACCCCTTGAATAATTTTTCTTACCCCTCCCTATGCCAGAGGGGAAATGCAAAGGTTACAAATTTAATACCTAATAACTGATAATGTAGGGCGCTGCAGTACCTTTGATATTTTAGCTCATATCAATATTAACTGGACATGTAATTCTAATTGCAGAAAATCTTCCCGAATCAATACGACATTGGCTGTCAATGGATTAACCCCATTGCTTATAGCAAGGCTGGACCATCAGGATGCGATTGCTCGGCTTAATCTACTTAAACTGATAAAGGTTAGAGATCTTTTAGTGTGTGGTCTTCTGTTTGATGTGCCTTTCTAAGGATTTCATAACGACTTAATATCGAACAAATGTCGATGATAATCCTATGTTTGATCTGAATGTTGAATGTCCAATATGTCGTCTGGCAGGCTGTGTATGAGCATCATCCACGACCCAAACAATTGATTGTGGAGAATGATTTACCTCATAAACTTCAGAATTTGATTGAGGAACGCAGAGATGGACAACGGTCTGGTGGGCAAGTGTTGGTGAAACAAATGGCTACATCTCTGCTTAAAGCACTTCATATAAATACCGTTTTGTAAGAGCTTAGTATTTAGGATCCCCTGTATGTATGGTGTTGTCAAATATATCACTTTTGTTTTCTCTTTTAATTAAATTAAATTTTGGCCTCCTTTCAAATGCCTCTTCCTCCTTGGGGGAAATTATGTCCATTTGGCTTGTTCAGAAACCTGATTCCAGAATATGATGGGCAATGTATGAGTGCTTTGTTTGTTTTGATACTAAATGTCATTTTTTACGATGATGATTATATATATGAAATGTATTGTTTGAACATGTGTTTCACTTTCATAGATGTTTATATATATATATATATGAGACGTACTGTTCGAACATGTGTTTCATAAATGTTTTTATATTTTTCAAATTGTGTTTGAATGAGTTAGTTCCTAAACTCATAAATTTGTGTTTAGTAAGTCTAGATCTTATACTTTATTAGTTTAACTCCTTTTTTTTTTTAAATTATACTTTACTAGTTTAATTTCTTTCCTTTCATAAATTATCAAGTGCTTAGACACCTGGACTGTTTTATTTACAAGAATTGCAGGATGATTCAAGATCTATTAGCTGTTAAAAGTTCATATTAGATAAAATAGATAACTTCCAAGTTTTTTAAAATATTTGTTAACTGGAGTAAGAGTTAATAAGTCTGAGATCCACAATAAAATGTTGGAATAGGAGTTAAAAAGTTTGTAGGATCCACAATAGTGTTGTGATTGATTGATAATTTCATTGACTCTTCAATTGAAGGTTGTATATTCTTGGGTGGAGTTATAACTCCACCCAACTCCAACTTCACAATTCATTGCTCCAAACACCCTTTCAATGAAATAGACAACTTTAAAAATTAAAGAATCTATTATTATAAGTTTTTAAAAATATGAAAATTAAATAAATAAATCTACAAATTTAAATACAACTTTCTCAAGGCTCCCTACAATATTTGTAAAGTTATTTTTAAAAAATTGTTAAATTACACAATTAGTCCTCATTTGAAAGGTCCAAGTCTCTAATAGATTCTTAATCTTGTGTCTAAAAGATCCGTTAACCTTCGAATTGTACCCCAATTTCTGAAGAGTATCTCCAAGGATTCACCCCCTTGGCCAATCTAAAGTTCCAGTCAGTCTAGAAAAACAATGAAACTGAGCTAAACATAACACAATTAATCTCAGAATATATATTTTTCAAGTCAATCAAAAATATAATCTGAGTTCCTTCCCCTTGAAAAAATGAAAAACAATCGCAGGTATTATACAACTTATGGACATTCCAAGCCACTCAGAAAAAAGGAAGTTGTTAAAATTCCTACGCTACATATCATCACCCATAAAAAAGGCACTTATAAGGACACAAAACCTCAAGTACGAGCATATTAACACAAATCTTCCACACAGCATACAACATTATCAAGCAGTGTTAAATCAAATCAGCAACGTTCATGGGCATCTCATCAATCTGGGTACTGTAGTATTGCTCAATATCTCTCAGGATCTTGATGTCATCACTTTTCACAAAATTAATAGCAACACCCTGCGTAATAAATTCACATTAAAACAAGTTCTAGTTTCATCACTTATTACAAGGTTAGTGAAATTTTAACAAACATGGTTTCCATGTAAGAAATCATTAAAAAAAATGGCTTCAACGCAAGAAAACATAAAACACCATTCAGAAGGAGAGCCAGTTCTTTATACGAGTTTACTCAGTACAATTATGTTTGCTTTAACTGAAATACAGGATATAGTATCATACCTTGCGCCCAAACCGACCAGACCTTCCTATCCTGTGAATGTAAAGTTCTCGATTGTTTGGAAGGTCATAATTTATCACTAGCGACACCTGACAGAAGTTTATGCAAATAAACATAAGAATTAGAATTTTTGGGATACTTGCCACATTCAGATAATGAATACAAAAAAAACATGAACATATTATCGATGCATGTGCGAGTTCAAATAGTCAGACATTTACAGAGATTTGGGGGGACACCAATTGATATCATAAACTAGGAAGCATATATGTTTTGTCTTTACCAAATTCGATACCCACTCTTCTCTAAATATCATCGTGCAGAGATATTTTTCTAATATGCTTTCCAGAGAATGGAAGATGATTATCCAGTGATCCTCCAAACATGGAAAAAGATCACCATGGTCATTTTACACGACTTTAAATCCTTCGATTTTACACTATCTTCATAACCGATATAACCGATGCATATGATCCACAAAATATCCAAAAATTCATTATGCAGCTGCTTTTTTTTTTTTACAAGAAACATCAAGGATATATTAATCACAAAAGAAGCATACAGCCTAAGGGCCAAGGGTGGAGGTCGCCCTTGCTCGGACGCTAAAACAAAAGAGCTTGCCAATCTTTAATAATTGTTAGCAAACTATAATTACAAAAAGAATATTTGTGTAAAGAAATCCACCAAGAGGTTGTATTTTGTACATTATCACAAAAAAAGTCTAGGCTAATCTACAATTCCACTTACAATATGCAGCAATAATCTCCAATTCCACTTACAATAATTTTACTGACATTAAAAAGACGACTCAACACAACATTAAAAAGAGTTAAAACATAGAGAGGATTACTTGATCAGATCGTACTATCATTTATTCGTTCCAACTTCATCAATGACCAAGTTGAAATTGACTAAGATAAGACAACTAACTAGAATTGAACTTGTAAAGTGCATTGACAAAAAGATCAATAAAATAAAAGAACCAACAACTTGCCTGCTGAACATCAAGCCCTCGGGCCCAAACATCAGTAGTGATTAGGACACGGGTAGTTCCTGATCGGAACTCCCCCATGATTGCATCTCTTTCCTTTTGAGGCATGTCCCCATGCATATGTGAAACTGTGAAGTTATTGCTGCGCATCTTCTCAGTCAACCATTCGACCTGGAGGGAGAAGATCATTCAAAATCATACCAACTATTCCTCCACAATGTTATTATTTTTTGTAAGCATGGATAAGGAAATATTTTACATCGAACAGTGGAGTCCAAGAATCAGTGTAATGAGATCTAGACCTGAGATAGGCCTCCAGTTGTTAGAAGTACATAGTAGAAAAAGGGTAAGGGATAGGTCTGATAACTAGTTGTGATGGAGTGTGTAGGACCCACTGTAACTACTAGTTAGCATTCAGTGTGATCCTCAGCAAGTATTTAGAAGGAAATCCGGTAGAATGTACTTTCTGGTTGTAATGACCAGGAGTTAAGAGAGACTTTTCTTATGCGATGACTGTATCTAGTTAGTAAAAGTTAGTTCTATCCTCAAATAGACTTTTCTTAACATATTGATACCAGAAGCATTTGCACTAGAACAATAAAAAAGAATAAGGTCCAAAGGTTAAGTAATAATAAGACACTATTCTAAACATGTAGAATATACCAAAATCATGTATAAAGGCTAACATGTATAAAAGGGCCAAAATTATAACATTTGCTGTTTCAGGATGAGTCTGACAAGATTTTGAGATGACCTTTTTTTAGAGATCTAAAAACAGAATTGTCAATAACATTACCTTACGCTTGGTGTTACAGAAAATTACAGCTTGAGTGATAGTCAATGTGTCATAAAGATCACATAAGGTATCAAATTTCCACTCTTCCCTTTCAACTGCAACGAAGAATTGCTTGATACCCTGTCAAATTAAAAGCATGAATCAAGGAACTGATTTATATCCAAAAGGCATTTAATCATCAACAAATAAAAATATTACAAACCTCTAAAGTTAACTCATCACGCTTGACAAGGATCCTTACAGGATCTGTCATAAACTTGTTCGTCATCTCCAGGATTTCATGAGGAAGGGTAGCAGAAATCAAGACAACCTACAATTAAAATTGAGGGGAGAACTCATTAGACTAAACAGCAGATCTGGTTTTAGGAAGAACTACATAAAAATGGTGAAGGGCACTAGTTGCCCAAAACCAAACAGGTAAATAGTGAACAAAATTACGAATGCCGTATAAAATTTATAAAACTCATATGTACAACCACATACAATTAATATCACACCAGTTACAAACTGGCACGTGAATGAAACAAATGCAAGCAAATCTACATTAAAATGAAGTTAGAAAAGATTAAATGTCTGCCACTTCAAAGACTTCATAGAAACCATAAAAAAATCATTCAATAAAACAGTCTTGTTTCTTCTTGGTAGTCTAATAAGAACTATTGCTTCCTTTACAACATATATTAATGCAGAACAAATATTATTGTACATACAGATTTGTCAGCATGCATATGAAAAACATGAATACTAAATATTATTTTTCATGTTAAACATGTTAAAGAACTCAAGCTTAGCAACCAATTCAAGGACAAGGCTACATTTCATTTACTTATCCTTTTCTGCCTCTCATGAGCACAACCATTTACAAACATTTGAGAGAGAGAGAGAGAACCTGAAGTTCTGGTGGGAGATATCGATATACATCATAAATTTGGTCTTTAAACCCTCTGCTCAGCATCTCATCAGATTCATCCTGAAGAAGTAAATAATAGAAAATGAAATTATGAAGTATGAAAAATAACATAAGAAAATGAATTACGATAATTATTCTGATAACAAGGGAGACACATTGAAGAGCACCTAAACTTACCAGAACTAGCAACTTAATGGCTCTGGTACGCAGTGTTCTTCTCTTGATCATGTCACAGACTCTTCCAGGAGTTCCTGACACAACCTGAACTCCAAACTCAAGCTTTCTGATATCTTCGCCCACACTTTTGCCTCCAATACATGCGTGTGCTTGTATATTAATGTAGTCTCCAATTGCCAATATAACTTTCTCTGTCTGGGTTGCCAATTCTCTCGTAGGGGACAAGATCAATGCCTGTACCCTGATTGGAATTAAGATGCATAATGTCCATAAGAATTTGAGGTTTAAAAAGTCGTATTATATTAGATGTAAATTGGAAATCTTTCCTGAGCCATGAGCTGAATGCAAACTTTTAGGACAAAAACGAATGTGTCGTTAATAAATTCAGTTTCCTTGCGAAATTTACAAGACAACACGAGGTTATAACAACTTCTTGAGCAAATAAACAACTGACACTCGAACAATTTTTTGCCTTCGCAATTGGATTTCTAAGCTAAGTAACTAAACAACTTCCATGGATTTTAAGCATGCAATATACAAAATAAAGAGAAAGGAGGGTGAGAGAAACGAAAGATTGAATATTCGATAGTGTGAACGGAACTCACTCTCTGCTGGTGGTATCAACCATCTGGCATACAGTTAGGGCAATCATGGAGGTCTTTCCAGTTCCAGATTGAGCCTGAGCAATAACATCTCGACCGTCGATAATCGGCCTCACGGCTCTCTGCTGAATGGCCGATGGCTTTTCAAAACCGTATGCATATATTCCACGGAGAAGATCGTCCTTAATGCCCATCTGATCGAAACTCAAGATCGGCTCAACCCCCTCCGTCGTCTCGAATTCCAACTTGTCTTCCGGCGCGTTAACTGTTCGCCGCCGATTTGGCGGCACAACGCTCGTTGTAGCTGCAGCCGCCATGTTCGTGGGCGTAGTTGCCGAGATCTAGGGATTCGACTTGCCGGAGAGATTTCTTGATAACTTCCGGCGACTAACCGACGGTGAGGGGAAGAAATGGAGACGAAACCGCAGATTAGGGCAGATGAACGATCGATCGACAGCGAAACGAGGAAGAAAAGAGGAAAAAATTATTGTGTTATGTACGGGCTAAAATCCTATCCAATTTTCCACAGTGATAATCGAATCCTGACCGTTCATATAAACCCTAGAATCTACGGGTCAGATCTGCCGTTTGTTTCAAACCTTCGAGGAACGTGGGCTCTCACGTTCATAAGTTTTAGGTTAAACTATGGAGGCTGAATATATGGACAATTTTACTTTTTTTTTTTTTTTTTTAAACAGACAATTTTTCTCTTTGATCCATGATTTCCATAATCTTGATTTTATGAGTTATATAATTTATTATTATATTTATATTTAGGTTAAATTATCAAAAATACCCTTAGACTATGGATTTAGTTTCAATTATACTTTTAAACTTTCAATTTTTCATTTTAACTTTAAAAAAAAAAAAATCATTATAACCCTGGAAATTTGAAGTTTGTTTCAAAACGATCATTTTTCGTTAAATTTATCTACAAAAAAATGATGTTTTTGCATGTGTTTTTATTGTTTTTCTTTTCCATGTATGTGTTTAAATATATTCACACAAACAACAATATATATGCAAATACGTCATTTTTCGTCCATTAATTTAACTAATAAAAGCTTTCAAGGGTCATTTTGAAACAAACTTCAAAATTAAGGGCTAAAGTGAAACTTTTGAAAGTTTTAGAGGTATAATTGAAATCAACCCCATAATTCATGGGTATTTTTGATAATTTAGCCTTTATATTTACTATATTAAAAGATGGAATAGCTAAAAAAATTATTTTTAACTTATTTACTCTTACTCTAATTTCAAAATTTTAGATCCCATTTGAAAACCATTTGATCTTTGAAAATTAAGTTTGGTTTCTCCCAAATTCTTTACAATGGTTTTCTTTTTTTCTTTTTTCTTTTTTTTTTTTATCAAGAACACGTTTGAATTTTTTGTCAAATTCCAAAAAACAAAGGAAAAAATTAAAAAAAATTTTCCAAGTATTTTTCAAAACTTGACTTTATTTTAAAAAACATGGGTAAAAGTAGACAACAAAACCAAATGGTTACTAATTAGGACTTAAATCTTTACCCTTGATTTATTTGATTATGTTTGTTAAAATTAAAATACTATATATGGAATAAAATTAAAATAATCGCATCAAATTAAAATATTATTCTAATCAAATACAATATCACACTTTAAAAAAATAAATAAAATAATACAATATCACACTTTATTTTGTTGAATTGTCTGCTAAGATGTGGGTTTTTTTTTTATTTTTTTCTATTTTTTTATTTTTTTTTTTAGTAATGCTAAGATGTGGTTTGGGTCATGAGTTTATTAAATTTATTTTTTATTATATTAAAATGTGTTTTTTTTTTTTTTTTTGAAACATATTCAAATGTGTTTTCATAACATCTCATCACTTTCATATTTTATTTATCTTTTTTTTTTTTGACAATATATTTTATTTATCTCTTATAAGTTATAACTGCCCAAAAAATAAAAATAAAAATGAACTATGTGTATACACACACAATGGAAGGTAGTATATTTACTTATCAATGAGATATAATCTATGTATATTGTCTAGAAGGGCTTGAGAATTTTTTTTTTTTTTTTTCTTTTTTGTCCCTTCTTAGTGGGAAGATTTCCTTTTTGACGTTTTTAATTTAAATTAATATATATTAATTTATTATTTTAAACAATATTTGAACAATGTTCTAAATTCTAAAAAAAAATATCTCCAATTTTCCATCTCTACATATATCTATAAATATGAAAAAAGTGATTTTGACCATTTTAAGATTACTACCAGACATGCAAAAACAAAGATGTAGAAATAGAACTCGATTAGCTGAGAAAATAACAAACTATTTAAAAAATTAACATTATCATTAATCACAAATAGAAACAGAACTCGTGATCAATATAACATTTGTACACAGTATAAAGCAAAATAAGAACAAACTAAACTAAAACACTTGGCAATCAAACGTAAATGTAATTAATTACTTAATATCCTAAAACTAACCAACTATTAGCCTTGTAAGAAGGCATCAACCTTAGCATTGGCAGAGGAACTTAAGAACTTCATACAAAGAGGAGCTTTGACACCGGCCAGAGCCAATATGGCTGCTGGAACACTCCACAAGGACTCGCCGCAGATGAGACCCGAAGCCACGGCGGGCGCAAACTCACCAGCCTTTACCTTGTTCTTCCTCTGCCAGAAGAAAAGAATCAAGCTCCCGACACACATGTCGATGGCGAAATAAGCACCGAGGTAGAATGGAATTGCCATGCACATTGGGCTCGGGATGAAGCGATAGATACGGTATTCGGTTTCGAACTTCTGGAGCAGATCCCGGATGATGTTAATGACAATAGCACCGACGAAGAAGCAAATGGCAAGGGTGAGGCAGTTTTTGGGGAGGGAAGAGACGCCCTCGACGCCGAGAAGAGCAATGCCACGGTACATTAGACCATATGGTGCAGGGTAGGAGCCTTCGGGGTTTCCGACGTCGTAAGCTTTGAAGAAGAACCAAAAGACGAGAGGCGACAAGACGCAGCCCATGGCGGTACCGCAAACTTGGCTGAAAAACATCGAGCGGGGCGAAGCCAGAGTCAAGTAGCCGGTCTTGAAGTCTTGCATAAGATCAGAAGCAGTAGAGACAATGCTCATCATGACACCACAAGAAGCAAGACCAGCAATAACACCTCCGTTGCCAAGGCCAACCCAAGCACTGAAGATGATGATGGCAAATTTACCATAGTTTGATGCAAGAGACCAGTCAGTGAGCCCACAGCCATAGGCGTTACAGAAGGCCAAAACAGGTGCAATTGCATATGCAACCAAAATGTGGTACCATTTCAGCTGATGGAAGATTAAGGGAACTGTGATTATGGATATCACTGCAAGTATAACATAGCCGAGCATCGCTACCCAGTTGGGGATTTGGTCTTTCAAGAAGTACTCGGTTCTTCGTTGAGCGTCGAAGTCAGTAACTTCCAATGATGAATCAGCATTTTCATTGCCAGATTTTTGCTTGGCTAGGCTGTAGAATGTTTGGAAGAGCATGAAGAATACATGGTAAAGACCATCACCAAGCATCATAGCTATGGCAATAAAAACCTGAGAAATATCAACAATAAGTACATTATACACACATCATTTACTTCAATATGAAAGAGAAAATGGGAAGTAGATCGAGAGAGAGTGAGGTACCCTATAGCCTTGAATGCCATGAAGACTGCTTGCAGATAGAGAAGCACTGTACCAGTCGCCTTTCCTTTGCTCGATCAAGGGCCACATGACACCCCATGAGATGATGGCTCCAAGAAGCAAAGATATATTGACCATGAAAGGACAGATCATTCCCACACCGACATATGTAGACGAGAAGTCGAAGTAGAACCTGTAATATTTGACCAATTTTAGTATAAATGTTATAGATTCTGTTGATTACAAGTCGAGAATGAAAGTTCTTGATTACAAATTCACTACTCCAAGACATATAAACATCAATGAGAACTCAGAATGAAAGAACTACTGCTTTAGAATGATTCAATTACCTTTTTGCATAAGCTTGAAGACCAAATGTGGGGAAGCTGGAAAATCCACAGCCATCAGCAGCAGCAAAGAACCATTGGAACAGTGCAAATACAAAGCTGAAACAGAAACTCTTGAAAAGAACTGCAACTTGTTTCCTGAAAACCCATAACCATGTATTAATATCTAGGAAGGGAAAAGACAACATCCAACTTAAGAGTAAACTTGAAAATAAATTTTTAAACAAAAATAGAGCCAAAACTTACTTTGCCAGCTTAGCTCCTTTAGGTGTGTGAAAACTGTTGATGAGGTATGCAGTTGCAGTTCCACTTGGATAGGTCAACTTGTATTTTAGAATCATCATCTATTGGAAAAAATCCAATTCAGAGATCAAATTGAATGACAATGAACAATTAGATTTTAATATTATTTTGGTCCCACACATCTCTACTTGTTTCCTGTTGGTCCAATGTTATGTTCTGCTTTTAGACTAAAAAACTATTTTATTCCTCACCATTAATCAATTAACAAGCACTCAAACCCATTTGAAAGCTTAACATTTCAGAGATCAAATTTAACAATAGTAAACAATAAGATTTTGATTTTATTTTGGTCACATACATCCCTACTTGTTTCCTTGTGGTTCAATCTTATGTTCTGTTTTTAGACTAAAAAACTATTCTATTCCTCACCATTAATCATTTAACAAGAACTCAAACCCATTTGGAAGCCCAACATTTCAGAGATCAAATTGAACAATAATAAACAATAAGATTTTAATTTTATTTTGGTCACATATCCCTACTTGTTTCCTTTTGGTTCAATCTTATGTTCTGTTTTTAGATTAAAAAACTATTTTATTCCTCACCATTAATCATTTCATCCCCTAAATTAGATGTGGCTTTAAATAAACAAAAATATGTGTCTATATCAAATCAGCAACTAAAATAAAACAAGACCAAAATAGAATGAACAGGACAGATTATTTTAAACCAAACAATACATTTGAAAAGGGTTTTTAATTGCCTGCACTACTAACCTTTCTGAGAGGCACAATGGAGAATAGCCCAACAAAGCTAACAACGAAGAGAAAACCCATCATCCAACCCACAGAGAGTTTCTTGATATTGATCGGAATGTTCCCTTCTTCTGCTTGGGCAGCTATTTTACTGCTCATTCCCAGAAGATAACTAGCAGTTCCACCTGATTATCACAACATTCCAAACACTTCAATGATCAAAATGAACAATGAAAATCACAAAGGAAACAGAAAATCAGAGAGTCCTTTAAAATAGCTCTCAATCGATGAACCCAAACATTCAACTATCAGGCAGAATCGATCATCGATTGTTCTAATTCAGATCCTAGACTTGTAAAATACGAATGGCAATGAAAATTACAGGGGATCGGATCGAAATTGAAGTAGAAGAAAAGGAAGAAGAACGCTTACTGCTAAACGCAATCCCAGAGGAGGCGACAACACAGGTTTGAATCACGGTGTTCTCCTGTCGAGTGAAGGGCTGTTTCATGAGACCAAACTGGTCGAGAATCGAAGTGTAACCCTTCAAAATCGCGAATCCGAGAAGCCCAGCAGCGACATTGAGGGAGGGAATAACCCCAGTGGTCAGATTCAGTTTACAAACGATGAAGTTGAAGACGATACTAAGAAGAAAGCTCGTCAAAATAGCCCTAAATGTGATCTGATTCCGCCATGACGGAACCTCCGTATTCCTAAAAGCATCTTCCACCATAACCCTCTCTCTCGCCTCCGTCGCTGCGCCCGATTCTTCCTCGTCTCCCCTCGATTGCTTGTTTGAATTTCTGTCCATTTTCTCTCGTTTTCAGCGATTTTTCTCTCTGGGTTTCTTGCTCTTTCTCAGTACTCTGACAGCAATTTATAGCGAGTGAAATTGAATTCGGATGAGAACTAGGAAAGGGAAAGTTGAAGAGGAATTGAAATCCGAAGGGGAAGAGGAAAATTGGAACAGATAAAAACCAGGCTGTGATTGAGATAAATTAGGAGATTCAAAAACGAATTGCGATGATCTGATGTGAATTCTTGTTTGGGTTTTGAAAAAAATTTGCCTTTTTCAAGAGGGAAATTAATGAAATTAAATTGAAAATTTGCATGAAATTGCATGGAGAGGGACTGTTCTTGCTGATGTGGGGATCCGTAAGCGGTGGGAATTCTTTGGGAAAAGCAAATCTCACGGAAAATGACGTATGAGAATGTTTAAAAAGATAAAGTTTTGGCATTATTATTTTCTTAAAAGAAAAAATGTTTTGGCTTTATTAAAGTAAATAGAATACTAATTATAAAGTTTTTTTTTTTTTTTTTTGACAACTACTTATTATAAAGTTTTAATTCATAATTCTTTAAAAAATAATAAAAATAAAAAATCAGTTAAGTGGAGCATAACTCAGCGATTTTTTTTTTTTTTTTGAAACAATTAAAAGTTTGTGGTTGGAACTCAAAAAATGTATAATAATAATAAATCTATTTTTATTCTTTTCTAACGTGTTCAACAACATGTGGGATAAATGATTCAAATCTTCGTCATTTTGATTAGACGTAAATGTGTTGAACTATGCTCAATTTTGGCTGATGGCCGTGTGTTTGTCTTTTTAACTCATTTATGTATCACTGGTATAGATAAAAAAACACATGCAATTTTTTAGAGTCAAATATATTTATTATGTTTCACTTTTTTTATACAAATAATTTATTATGTTTCACTTAAAAACACCTTTTGCCAAATATGTACTTAGTATGTGTTTACCATACTTTTATAAAATGTTTTGTTTAGGCTAAAATGCTTAGAATAGAGAAGAGAGAAGAAAAAAAAAGAAAAAAAAAAAGAAATAAATAAATAAATAAAAAGAAAACGCCTATGGCTAAAATTTCTAAAGGGTGACAAAAAAATGTTTTTAACCAATTAAAAATAATTTATACTTGTTTTGTAATAAAAAACAGTTGAAACAAAATTGGGTCAGTTTGGAATACATTTCAATTTAAATGTTTTAAAAAAATGTATTTTTAAAAAAACATTTTGTATAAAAATTGTTTAGAATTTAAACACTCATATGTTTGGTTGCATTTCCTCACAAACGTTTTTATACACAAGTTATTGTTTACTTAAGAAGTCTTTTTTAAAAAGTTGATTTCAAGTGTTTCTCTCAAAATGGTTTATTTATCAATCTCATTTTCTAATAAGTCACTTTTAGTGGTTACCAAACACTATAAATTATTTCTAAATGATTTACTTTCAAAATTAAACACTTGAAAAGTTAAACCAAACACACAACCTAAAATAGATTTCAAAAAACAACAACTTAAAATGAACATTTTAAATTCGTTTCCTTCGTGTTTAGGTAATAAACAATTCACTCCAAAACATTTTCTTTGAGCAAATAAATTTGTAGATATTGTAGTTTAATAATCAACTTCAAATAAAAGTTTTTTAGTCTTATCATTTATTTTTCATATTAATTATTCAACCAAAACTTAAATTACTTAAAGATGCAATACATAATCAACATGTGACATACATCTATCACATATCACTTCTATATCCATATAGACATCGATTGATTGAGTTAAATCAATAAAAGAAAATATATTTTATGAAAGATTGAGACTAAATATATAATTTAATTTTGTTAACTTTTTTTTTTTCAATTTGGTATTCAATCTCTTGAAATCAAATCAAAATACAGTCTATGAGTTGAAAATATTCTACATTTTAGTATATACATATCACATCACTCGTTAAAACACTCGCACACATTTCATATGACAAGAGCACTTAATAATAATCTATTCGATCAGAATTGCTAGCAGTTATTGAAAACCGACCTATGAAAATGATGGTATAAAAACAATTGCAAGCCTCACAAAAAAACATATAATTTTAAAATCTATATATCTCACTTTTAAAAGATTCAAACACATCAAACATCACATTAAAAACTTTTGAAATGGATATGCATGATCACAACCAATCAAATTTTGACCACACATGTCAATATTGAGTCAAAGTCTGTTTGTTTGTTTGAAAAGTGTTTGTTTTAAAATTTTACATTTGAAAACAACTTTTAGTTTATGTGAAGTAACTGCTTCATAAAAAGATTGCCAAGTTTTGGGCAAAGCCAGCTTTTGCAAAGAGGAGCAAATGTAAAGTGTAAAAATGACAGCTTTAATCCTTAATTTGGCCTAAATAATCAATGAAAGTTAATGGTGGAAAGATGCAGGTAACTGACAAATTTCTTTCCATTTATGAAGAAACTAACTTAGGATCTTTTTCTGGCCAAACCCATAAATGATTTTTTCAATAAATAATGAATGCATATTAAAAAGAAGAGTCTAATACATACTAAACTAAAAGACGTTTTATGTGATAGAACTTCCGTGGAAGTAACCATTTGGTCGATGGTACATGTTAGATTATCCCTGAGTTTTTCTATTTTTTGAAACTATCCCTGAGTTATATTCACTTCTGCGTTACACCTGCATATGCTTGCTATTAAGAATGAAAACTAAATTGCAATGTATAGCATAAATTTAATACATGTATTTTAGAAAAATGTAATAACTTTAATCATTTACAAGTATTACAAAATTTTGACCTTTTTTTTTTTGCATTTTTATATTATGTTTGAATATGAATCGTGTTTTGATTAGGTTTATTTTTGTAAAATTCTACCATATTTGAAAGTACATATTTATATTATACCAACATAAGCATAACTTGGTGTAACTAGCCCGTGAGCATAGCTCAACTAACATAAAATTTGTTCTAATGACTAAGAGGTATATGATTCGAATCTCTCAACTCCACATGTTGTCAAAAAAGAAAAAAAAAAAAAAACTTAGTAATAACTAACATATAGTCTCAACCAAGAGGTCAATCGAACATCTCCACCACAAAGTAAAAAAAAAAAAAAAAAAGTTCTTTATAACTTAATTAATTTAATTGCTAATTTTTTCTATAAGTTTGAAATACAACTGCAACAAAGAATTTAATTGTAAGAATTTTTTAGACAAACTTTTAGATCATTGTAATCAAAGAATTTAATTGTAAGATTTTTTTTTTTTGCCAGTTGAGTTTAGGGAAGTTTGTGTAGAGGCAAAGGCCATGCAGAATGAGTGCAAAAGAATAATGTAGTTCCAATAAAAAGAAGAAAATTTATGGCTTGCATTTTTTCTAAATAAATGACCTAACCGAATGACTAATGACATAAACAAAATTCGATTTAAATTACTCTGTAACATATAACAATTAAATGTCTTCTCAAAAAAAAAAAAACAATTAAATGAAATACAGTTCTTTAGAATTTTTTATTTAGGCATGATAAAAAAAAAAAAAAATCTTTTAATAGTAGCCATGGTTACTTCAAACTTTTTGCTTCAACTCCACATGGAAACAACATCAACAGAGCTTACTCAGTCAAACTTCAGGTCTCGTTCAAATTCCGAGGTCAAAGACAAATCCGATCACGATCTGTAGTACCAACACCATTTGAAGATAGCGCAAGATCGAATCCTCTTACGCTCCAAACATGTATGCGCTTCTTCAATGATCTCAAAAGGTCCAACGATAACAAACGATCCACTCTTCGTGTTCGCATATTTTTCAGAAAAGCCTACTGATTTGGGTTTTCAACAAAAATACATCTATGATGAAAGTCTTCCAAGCAAGATCCCACTGAACACCAAAGCACCAAACCACTTGTTGGAGATGAATCTGAAACCAGAAGTGAAAATGAGAAGCAAAAGTTCAGAGGTCAAAGACAATACTATCATCACACTAATGGACTGAAAAGGAGATGTAAGCTTTCATAATAGCATAGAGTGAAAATGAGAAAAGGGAAAAAAAACTAATAGATATATCCTTTTTAAGTTCCACGGCATGTGGGAGTGGAGCTTCAAATCTCTAACCTCTTGGTCGAGAGTACATGCCTTAACCAGTTGAACTGACAAAACTAATACATTTATCAAGCTCCTCTCTCTCAACTTTTGAGATGCATGAATCTTTATCTAAACAAGATGTAAGCTTTCAGAACAGTCTATAGTATTATCCCACTATGGATTTAAATTAACAAAAGGTTTTTAATAAGACGGCCATAAGCATCATTCTAAAGAATTTTTAGTTTCAAAGCAGCAACATGAAGATTTTCATCTCAAGTATAATGAATGAAGGAGATTTGACATTTAAAGAAAACTCTATGGGTTAAGAAGAAAAATAAGTTCGAAATAAATGCCTTCAACTCAAGAAATCAGCGCTCTTAATTTTCTGACTGATGATTGATATAGTACCCTCCCAAATCAGACACATACTTTCTATTGCAGTCGGCACGACTCGTTAAGTCAACTGTCGATATCTGCCAGGCCAATTGTCCAGATGCAGCAGCCAAAAGTGCGTAAAACGGCCATCCTGCTCCACAATGGTAAGAAATAAGACGTCAAAACAAATTGTAGGTTAACCAAGAATGAAATCTGAGTAAAGGCAAAGTAGTTTACCAATATCGGCATTGTAACCACTAAGTGCAAGACAGCCAATGTTCGCAATTCCAAACATGGTAATCCACTCCTTAGTTGAATCTCCAAATCTCAAAGCAGTAGATTTAACGCCAACTTTTAAGTCGTCCTCCTTGTCCTAAAGCCACCAAGAGTAAGCATATCAACCAGAAAGTAAAGGGTGATTTTGAAAGCGTCTTTAGATAGAAACATTTTTTCTAGGAGCACTTCAGATTTTCTTTTTCTTTTTTTTTTTTTCCTTTTTTTTAAAGCATCTAGTATGTGAAGTATTTTTCCAAGTTTCAAACACTTCATCATATGCAACCAAAAAACATCATTAAAATTTTGTTAAGTGCTTTTATTTAGTTCTAAAGCGCTTTTAAGGTGTCGAAAAACACTGCTAGATGCCGTTAGATCTAGAGTAAATTCATCAACATAATACAATCACCAGTCACCAAGTAGCCTAAAAGAGTAGTGAGGCACACACTTTTTAGAGATTCGAATAGTACGTAGAAGTACATGAGCTAAGGGTAAAACCCCACTAGGTCATGAAGCAAGGATTATATTGCAGAGAAGGGAGAGACCTCTAAGAAAGAGGCACGTGGCTTAGCTGATGTATAAAATAAAGAATATTGCAGCCATGGATTATACATCCATGCACAATAGACACATTAAGCTGGTTCCTGATATTCCGCAGTGAGTTGTATGGGAGAGGTCATTAAGGGTCAGCTAGTCTTTTGAGGCTGATGAAACATGACTTGGCTGGAGGTTTGGTGAAAGGCATCTGAGAACTCCTCAAGAAATTTCTGGAATATCTTTAGAGGTAAAGGATCATGTATTTTCAGTTCCCTAGCCTAAGATTTCAGCTATTGCTTTACATGATTGTTTCCAAAAATTTGTATCTATTTCACCCACGTTCACCACACTAGAGAAAAACTTCAAGTGAACTACGAGCTCCCTCCCTCTATCGATAAATCTTTGTGTTTTTGTGAAAAAAAAATTGCCCCTAAAGCTAGGAGACACAAAATCCCAATAAACAAAAGTAAAAGTGGGAATCAGACTTTACCTGATGTGCATATATCGTGTCATATACAAGAGTCCAGAACACTCCAGAAAAATACAGTGGCAAAACAATAGCTGGATCCAAAGTTCCTCTGACAGCAGCCCATCCTAATAAAGCTCCCCAATTGAAGGTCAGACCCAAATAGGCCTGAGGCTGCCATAATATCTCGCTAAGCCACATCAACTACCAAAGTTCCTTGAAAGAAACAATATAAATAAAACACAAAGCATACAATATTAAAGCATCATACCCAAAAAGTGAACCTCTTCATGAGAGGATAGGAGAACACTAGGAGCAAGGAGGATGCCCCTAAAATGCGACTGTTAAAAACATACAATCTACATTAGAAACATCAAACTACTACGTGTACAGTACACTTAATATATGACCCAGCTTACTCTAAAGAGGAACTGAAAACTAATCCAACCTGTAATTGTTCAGTTGAAGGAGAATTCCAAGTCCCAGAAACAGTTGCAACCCTAGAAAACTGATTCCCTGGGGTTGGGTTAATTGACCACTTGCAACTGGCCTTAGCTTTGTACGTTCAACCTGCAAATGATGAATCTCTCAGCCAAGCATGTAATAGTTGGAAGTAGAATTGCCATAAAATTATGTTAAGCCCCCAATCCTACAGACTTATCAGAGGAGGGGCAAATCAGGAATTAACCAAGGAGAAACCAGCCGTGTGGGGGACATTAGGGAGTGGGACATGCGAGTACAGATAGCACGGAATGTTGGTGTAGAAGGAGCATGAGAGTGTGTGAGAGGATTCATTCTGGGTGTATTTTGGGACTGAGTGTCTTAGGAGAGTGACCCGATTCTCTCCAACAATCGGGAAGCTATCTTTCTATTTGCTGTTGAACTTGTTCTTGCATTGCATTGTTAATATATGAACGATCACTGTCTATTGGATAACCCCCTAATAGAACAGTAACTCCTTCTCCATTTCTTGTTGTCTTGTGTGGTTTTTCTGCTTGTTACAGGTTAGAAGGGTTTAGATACCTAACAAATTATTCCTTTCTTCAGTTTGTAAGTATTATAACAGGCTGATCTTTGCAATTATGGAGTGGAATTCAATCATAAAACAATGTTTCCATTCTATATGGTGATGGATAGTCGTAATCCAACCGTGAAAGAATGTTCCAATCTACATGGTGAAGAATAGACATAATCCAATTGCTGCAAAGGAAGTTTAAGAGCTGGCCCTTATCCCCCTCTGTATGTAGATTGTGTTTTAATGAGGAGGAGAACATAGACCACATATTCCTCCATTGCAATTTTGCTAAGAAAGCTTGGGATTTCATAGCTAACCTGCTAGGTATATCCTTCTGCTTACCTAAAAGGGTCGATGATTGGATCAATGAGGGCCTAACAGCTTGGAATTTAAAGAAGGCTAAAATCATTGTCGGATGTGCTTTTAGATCGACTATGTGGCTTTTGTGGAAGGAAAGGAACGCGAGGACTTTCGAAGATAAGTCCAACTCCTTCGATTTTTTTTGTTCGAGTGCAAAATACAGCCTCTTGGTGGGTTTCTTTACATAGAAAGTTCTTTTGTAATTACAGTCTGCTTATGATTATTAACAGTTGGCATACCCTTATGAGGTAGTTTTTGGGAGGGGTGATCTCCACCCCGGCCCCTAGGTTGTTGTCCCTCTTTTTGTGGAATAAATTTCCCTTGATGTTTCTTATCAAAAAAAAAAAAAAAAAAAAAAAAAAAAAAAAAAAAAAAAAAAAAAAAAAAAAAAAAAAGACATAATCCAATTGTAAAAAAATGTTCCAATACATTGTGAAGAATACCCATAAGCTGTTCTCTAAAAGGTGAGCTATTGTATTACAGAGGAAGACTTGTCTTACCATTAGATTCACCCCACCGTTCCATTATTGTTGAAGGAGCTCTGTCTCCTACAGCAGGTCATTGGGAAGTTTTGAAAACTTATCAGAGGTTGGCTAGGGAAGAGTATCAGAAAGGTAAGAAGGCGAGGGTAAGAATATTTGTTGGTGAATGTGTTGTATGTCAGCAAGCTAAATACTTAGCCTTGGCCCCTGCTGTTCTACTTAATCACACGTCATCACAAGTGATGTCCCACCATCTGATATTGGGATTATAATATATCATGGGAATGCAGCAACCTAATTTGTACAAACTTGGTGGGAAAGAAATTTGTTTTGCATCACAATCATCCCAGGCCAAGAAAATGGAGTAGAAATTTCACATGAATATGATTAATATTGAAAGGTATTATACTTGATTCATACAGAGCCCTAAAAGTGCAGAGGTCAATACATCTATCAATCTCAAATAAAAACATGTAGATTTGCATCTACAGCAGGGACTAACCAATTTGAACTATTTAAAAAGTTAAGCTTAGAGATATGATCACAATGTATACAATGTTAGTGGAAGAAAAAAGTGCACTGACCTTTGATCAAGAAAAAAGTGCACTGACCTTTATATCAATATCTTGATCAAGGAGGTCATTTATGGTACACCCAGCACCCCTCAAAAGCAAAGCTCCACATCCAAATAGAGTCAGCATTTTAAAGTCAGGAAAATGGCCTGGAGATGCCGCCAAGGTAATTGACCTAAAGAATACAATTTACTCTAGTTATGGATTTTGGAAATCATGCGCCCCTTAACATTTATGATCCAGTCGAGATTGTGAAGATCGTCTTATTACCTATATAATACAAAAGCAAATTATAGTTCAATACTAATCGCCTTTCCTTTTATAACCTGTAATGGGAGACAAATCCCAACAAAAATACACAGTTCCCTAACAATCTTTAGATACTTCATGAACAATCTAGTAAAGTTCAAAAATAATACATGTGGTATGAAATACTGGAGATCTTTTTACATAGAAATATGGAAGTTTGAACTAAATTATGCATTCCTTCACTAATTTCACACGAATACAATACTTAAAAAAGATCAAATATGGAACATATTAATACATGTTTTGACGATTATCATATCTTTAATCCACAACAAGGTAAACGTCAAATTTCATATTGCTTCATACCTCCCTACACAACCAGACAACCAACAGAGATTAATATAATACAAAGATTATTCATTACATAAATGGGTTGAATATTGAATATACGAATCAGTATTACAAGACAATTAACAATTATATAGAGTCTACAAAATCCAAAAGGTTCTCGTAGTCCATGTCATTTTATGTACATTCACAACAGAGCCGAGCAGGGACCAAAAATAGAAGTAGTTCTTACCACATACAAGGCCAAGCAAGCAACCACGTCCCAATGGGTTTATCTAGCCGCGCAAGGTGAGCATAAGGCTGAACTTTTTTGGGCAAGTAAAGAGAAATCCAGGACATCTCAACTTTCGCCTGTGATCTTCCATCATTTTCAACACTACCACACAGCTTCTCATCACTCTTAGAACTCTCTTTTACATCCGAAGACGTGGATAACCCATGGATCAGTCCAAACCTAAAATCTCGAATGAAATTTTCGCCAGTAAAATCCGACCGAGTACACCATAAATTGGAAACTGAACTAGCTCTGGAGTAAGAAACCGATGCGTCGAGACTGGAGAATGGATTGAGGAATTTACGATGAAGAAAGAGGCAGGACACAGACCGACGTGAAGTACGGGATAGCAAAGACGCCATTTCCAAGCCAAAACAAGCTAATTTCACTAATTTATAATATGATCTCAATCATATAGTCTCGAATAGCTCGAATTTGTTCGAAATCTGAAATTCCAATAGACCAATTACCATTCAGCAAGCTCCCTTCGTCTTCATCCAGTTCCAAATTCCATCATTTCTCCATTGAAGCGACTGGACACTCATAATTCCCAATTTCCGTCGCCTTTCAAATTTTTTGGTGCTCTCCACATGGCGGCTGAAAGAAGAGCCCCCGCCAAGTTTTTTTGATTCTGTAAAACCAGTCTCTGCTTCAGTTTTGCTTCATGTTTTTATAGATGAAATTGGATTAAATTGCGAGTTTAATTGTCTCCAATAGTTTCATAAACTTTATAATATATGAAATTTCAATTGAATTTTGTATCTCTAATCCAACAACATTTCGAAATTTTAACCTCTAATCCTAAAGCCAACAAGAGCATAGCTCAACTGTCATAAAGTTGTATTGATAACCACGAGGTCTGTGACTATCACTGATAGAATCTGACAACAACTTTTTAGTCTTGTACAATTAATTTTGCTATATTAATTTGGTCCAGTTTGCCATCTATGCAATTGCCCCAATCCTAAATGTGAAGATAGCCCATTAATGTAGAATGGGCTTTGTTCTTTTATATTTGTTTCATGCAATTAAAGGCCCAATATGTGAGACCCAGTTTTATATTCTTCCTCTCTATCTCGTGGTCATCATCTTCATTTTCATTTATAGGGTTTTCCTTTTGTGTCAGCAGACGGCCAGAGAGAAAGTTCTAGAGCGTGAGTGATACGTTATTTCATTGGTGTTTTTTGTAGAAAATTTTCTCCTCAGGCCTTTTATATATGACTTGTATTGTAAGCTATTCCATATATATAAATGCAAAGGGTTTTCTTCTGCAAACTTCTTCTTTTTTTTCTTGTTTATTTTTTTGCTATAATGTCAATATAGTATCAGAGCCTTCGTGTCTAACGACTTAATCCTCTATTTTCTGATTTTTTTTTTTTGCTACGCTGCTTCGAAGATGACGTCTCAAAGCTCAACCAATAATGTCGTGGAAGAATCGTTGTTTACTTCGACGAATCAGATCTTTAGTCTGGGTAATAAAACTTCGATTGTCAAATTAATTGATGACAATTTTTCATTATGGAACGTTCAAATCCTTTTTGCTCTTCAGGGTTATGATTTGGAAGATGATCCTCCTCCGAAGTTTTTTGTTCAAGTTCCTGCTACCACCGAGTCTTCTTCGGGTGACGCTCCTCAACCGATAAAACCCTAAATCCAGCTTATATTGTGTGGAAGAGGCAGGATAAAATTATCTCCTCTTGGTTGGTTGGGTTGATGTCTGGAGATACTTTACATCAGATGATCCATTGCTCAACGACAAAGGAGATTTGGACATGCATTACTCATATTTTCACAACCAGAAATCTAGCTCAGATGATGAAGATTAAAACTAAGCTTCAGACCATACAGAATGGAGGTATGTCCCTTAAAGAATATTTTTAAAAAATACAACAATACGTGGATGCATTAGCTGCGGTTGGTAAGGATAATGAGTCCATGGTCTCTGTTATACCTGCTAAAATTGGTCTTCGATCTGTTCAAGAGGTTATGTCTCTTCTTCTTACACAAGAAAATCGTATTGAGAGCAAATTATCTACTACTGGAAATTCGCTTCCCTCGGTTAACTTAATTGTTGGTTCAAAACTTGTTGAATCTGAGTCTCAAAAGCAAGTTTCAAATTAGTTTTCTCATAATTTCAGCTGTGGGAACCATGGGCACGGAGGTGGTCGCTCCGGTTCCAATCGTGGTGGTAGGACTTGAAATAACAGGAATCGTGTTCAATGTCAGTTGTGTGGCAAGTTTGGTCATACAACTTAGAAGTGCTACTTTCGTTATGCTCCATATGGTTCCAACAACTCATCTGGTTCTTTTACACCCTCTTTTAATAATTTTTATCGTTCTCATTCATTTCCTCACATGTTTGCTATGCTTACTGCCCCTGATATCAATCAAGATACCAATTGGTATCCTGATCCTGGTGCCACAAATCACTTAACTCGTAGCTTTGGAAATCTTGCGGTAGGCATCGAGTATGGTGGTGGTAATCAAGTTCACATAGGAAATGGAGCAGGTTTGCCTATCCTTAACTTTGGCTATTATTTTTTTTTTCTTCTCCCACTTGTGATAAGCGAATTTTTCACTTAAACAATCTTCTTCATGTACCTTCTGTTACTAAAAACTTAATAAGAGTGTCAGTCAATTTGCCAAGGATAATGGTGTTTTCTTTTAGTTTCACCCTACTTGTGTGTTATGTGAATGATCAAGTGTCTGGTCGGGTTTTGCTCCTAAGGACTCTCCATGATGGTATTTATAGTTTCAACCTCTCTATTCGTCAGCCTCAACAACCTAAGAAAGACACTGCAGTGCAAGCTCTTTGTTCTATTTCTCCTTTATCTAGTTCTCTTTCTGTTTTATTTGTTTCTCTATCATCAGATCTGAATTTATGGCATAGGCGCTTAGGTCACCCTAGTTTATCTGTTGTCAAGAGTGTTCTTTGTTCTCACACTTTTCATGTGTCTATAAATAATGATTTTCAATTTTGTAATTCCTGTGCCATGGGAAAGGTTCATGGTTTACCGTTTTCTGAATCTTCTACTGTTTACATTACCCCTCTTCAGCTTATTGTCTCTGATTTATGGGGGTCGACTTATATACCACCTATTAATGGATATAGATATTATATTTCCTTTGTTGATGCCTTTAGTTGATATACATGGATTTATTTTTCGAGGCAAAAGTTTGATGCTCTTACTGCCTTTATTAAATTTAAGCTTCACATTGAAAAATTGTTTGGTCTATCCATTATCTGTTTTCAATCCGATGGGGGGAGATTTCAAATCTTTTACATCATTTTTATCTAATCATGGCATTTATCATCGTTTTTCATGTCCTTATACATCCAAACAGAATAGGATTGTCGAAAGAAAGCATAGACACATAGCTGATACTGGTTTAGCTCTTCTTGCTCATTCTCATATACTTTTGAAATTTTGGGATGAGACTTTTGCTACTGCGGTGTATCTTATTAATAGACTCCCGACCCCCGTTCTCAATAATGTCAGCCCTTTAGAATGCTTATTTCGGACTAAGCCTAACTATTCATTTTTAAAATCCTTTGGTTGTCAATGTTTTCCATGTCTTAGGCCTTACAGCTCTCATAAACTTTCCTTTCGATCTCGTCCTTGCATTTTTCTTGGTTATAGTAGCAATCATAAAGGATACCGTTGTCTTGCTCCCTATGGTCGTATATATATATATCGACATGTTGTCTTTGATGAGCTTACTTTTCCCTTCACTCATATTCCCACATTTTCATCAAAAGATTCTCAAAAAGTTCATCTTTCTCATCCTCATACCTCTCTTACCTTCGAAGCCTTCTTCCCCTTCTACCGAGTCGGATGAACCTTTGTTAAGTACAGCTCCTGCTCCAATTCCTACCGAGTATGTGGTGCGTGTGTGAACTGAATAGATGGATGTGAGTTAAGATGATAAGTGAAATAGTAAAGAACAATTCAGCTAACACTTAAGTGCAAGTATACACTGTCACACGTAGAAATAAAAAAACCTCAGAAGTATTCCAAGGGTATCGATCTCACGAGGACTAAATTGGAAATTCAGATTTGATGAAGAAACTGCTCAAATGATTGCTTTTCAAAAAGGTAACCAAAGAAAATAAGTTGATTGATTGAGTTTTTTAAAAGATAAATAAAACAAACAAGTAAACAATAAAGAATAACAATAATAAACAAACGAGGTATTCATCCCTAAGGTAACAACCATACTTATGCAATATCTAACTTAAGTGTATTCAATGCATTGGGTCAGATTTAACTTTTATTTGGCCCTTGTTTCAAAAAACCGTTAGAAGGCTAAGCGAGTACCGTTATGCCCATTTATGGGACTCGACTCCGACATAGATAATTCACGAATACAACCTATAACCCTATAGCCGATATAGGGTGCCTTAGGCAGCTTGCCCTATACCGCCGAACAATCTCTTTCGAGCTTTTTCTCCTATATCACCTTTATGAGAACCGATATCGTTTGTCCCTTTCGAGATCAAACTCACATAGCATGCAAAGTCTAAGTGATCAAATTAAACTCAGCAAGATTTGAGTGATAATCAATAAAGAATGACATGCAATTAAACACAACTTAAGCAAATAAAGCACTTTCAAGCCATTATTAAACCATAAGAGAATTCACCACATTGAACCCCTCAACGGGATTTAGCTACTCATGATGGGATAAAAAGCAAATGAACTCATTTTCATTGAAATAATAATGAAAAGATTCAAGAGCTGGAAATAAGGGAGATAGCTAGATATTATGGGTTTTTTGTTTACACAATCCTTTTAGAGTTCGCTAAGGCACTCCACTCTCTCACTTTTACAAGGTGGGAATGGGTGAAACTCTTTACAAACCACAAGGTTTGATGTCTAACTCTCTCTCGGGTTAGAATTTGGTCATCTAAGAAGGACCTTGGGCATCCTTACTCATTGGCGTCGAGCCAGGGTTCTGTCACCACCCTTTTCTTCCAAGTGAGTTCTGCTTGAATTTGACTTCGAATCTCGAGCTTATATAGTGTAGAAAGTGGTTGAGGAGCTGCGAAATAGGTGCTGGAAGGTTGCCCAGTCAGTTTCGGGGTCAAAACAACCGGTTAGGTGCGAAGAAGACTCGTCAACAACGACCCGTGCACGACTCGGGACGACCTCTGTTTTTCCAGAAATGCGGTCGCATTTCATTTTTTCCTTCCTGCATTTCTGGGGAATTTCAGCTTTTCTTCTGTTTTTCTGCACAGCAACAAACTAAGTCAAATTTGCTTCAAATCAAGCCTTTTTAAGCACAAATAAGCATAATTCAACAAAAGTGACTCTCGACACCCTAACTTATCAAATTAACATATTTTGAGCTCGGAAATAGTAAAATTGACCTAAACACTCAATATTTGACCAAGGAATGAGCTAAATATAAGGGTAAAATAGGTATATTTTTTACCCTTATCAGTATGCTTCCTCATCATCTGGTCCACCAACTGAGATTATCCCGAGTACTTCACCTTCCCAACCTATCTCTCAAATTCAACCATCTGTGCCAACGCCTACTAATACTCACCCTATGGTTACTCGTGGTAAGCGAGGTATTTTTAAGCCAAAGGCTTATGTTACCTCATCTGAATCCTATGTTGATTGTGAACCACCGAATGTTAAGAAAGCTGTAAAATCATCTCATTGGCGTAAGGCAATGCAAGATGAATATGATACTCTTATGAAAAAATGATACGTGGAACTTGGTGCCTTTGCCTTCTAATAAGAAGGTTGTTGGCTGCAAATGGGTGTTTCGTATTAAGCGAAACTCGAATGGAACTATTTCTCGTTATAAAGCACCCTTGGTTGCTAATGGGCTTTCACCAATCGGCTGATATTGACTACACTGAGACTTTTAGTCCAGTGGTTAAGTCTATTACCATACGTGTTCAGCTAACTCCTGCCTTATATTTTGACTGGTCTATTCGACAAATTGATGTGAATAATGCGTTTTTGCATGGTAGTTTGACTGACACTGTTTTTATGGAAACAACCTTTTGATCCGATAAAAACCTTATGTTTTTATGCAAACTTGTTGCCTTGTGCAAAGTGATTCTAAATAAGCAAGAAAAACTCATAAGCACACATGCAAGTGCACACGATCAGCAGCAAGTGATAAGTATTTTTATATCGTTTCCACAGGGATTGATGCAAGAAAATCACTATTTCTAAGCCTGTTTTCAATGAAATTCTAAGTAACCGAGGCCCAAATATTTTCAATAATTAAATGCAAGAGATTAAAATGATAAACAAACTTAAAACGACAAGAACTTAAGAGAAATTCAACAAAAACAGAAAATCACACAGAGAAAGCAAGGTTCAGATTAGGGGCTGTCTACTCTCACAAGCTGTTTGCTGTAGCAGAACTTTATAATTACAACTCACACATAATTTTCTACGGGAATCTTCCAATTCTCCTCTAGTTAGGTGATTAAACTCCCATTTAACCCCTTCTTTTTAGCTCAACTGATTTAGTGCCTTAGGTGGTTATTTATCCCTAAATACTCACTCATTTTCATGACCTAGAAAGGCTAAGGTAAAGCAAAGTAATCGGTTATCAATTGTTTTCCCAAACACTCAATAACATTGCTAGAAAATGGTTGGCCAAACGAAATTCCAGCTTTAAGCATGAAGAACACTTTACTTTAAGTTGCAATATATAAAGTTCCACTAAAACAAACAACAAGTTCAAGTTTAAGCACCCTAATCCTCACCTAAGAGGATTTAGCTCATGTTCAAGGTGAAAATAATGAAAATACAGCAGTGAACTACCATACCATTCATAATTACAACCTTAAATACAAACTAAACACTAGAAGAAGGAAGAATAAGAGAAAAAGGATGAAGAAAATAAGCTTCCAAGGTAGATTCCAGCTTTCCCAAGCTGGAAATCCTCCTTTAGCAGCAGCCTCCTTGTCTTTTTTTCCCTCTCAATGACAGTAGCAGCTTCTAGGTTTAATTCTCTGCTCATTCTCCTCTCATTTTGGGCAAAAGAAGCATTTATACCATCTCTTTGCATTGATTTCAGGGCTGATTAGACACATAAATCCACATGGACCTTCCCCAATTGGCTGAGATGGGACAAATCAGCTCACATGGCTGCCAGCTCAATTAATGAAAGCTTTCACGGATTTAGCACGTGCAGTCACTTAATTTCCAGATTTTCTGCCTTCTGCTGTGGAATCAGCTGCTGTAGCACAACCTGAGTGATCATATACCAGAAAAATCAGCTTAACACATAAGAATTCTGCACTAAATTCCAATCAAGCTTGGCCTACTGATATGTAAAAATATTCATCAAGATTGCTCATTTTCATGCACAAACCAAAGCTCAAACACATCAAAGAGTAGAGTTTTTAAGCCTAAGAGAAAGCCAATAGCTCTTATTTCTAAGAGCTATCAAAGCTCACCAATCGGCTGAGCTTGCAGGGTTCGATAATCATGTATGTCAGCTTAAGAAAGCATTGTATGACTTAAAACAAGCACCCAGGGGATGGTATGATCGCTTAAGTCTTTTTCTCAAATCCTTGGGGTTTGTAACCTCTAAGGCTGATACTTCTCTTATGATACGAAAGTTTTCTACTGAAGCTTGTCGTGTCTTGATCTATGTCGATGATATAATTATATTGGGGAATTCCACGTCTGCTGTTGATGATATTATTGCTTCTTTGAATGCTCAATTCTCGTTGAATGATCTTGGCAAGCTAAATTACTTTTTAGGTGTTGAAGTATCATATCCTGCCACTAGTGGTTTATTTCTCTCACAAACTACATATATTTTTTGGCTTCTTTCTCTTGCACAGATGTTAGATGCTAAGTCGATTGCCACCCCAATGGTAAACGACTCTATTGTTTCGGCTTATCAAGGTGAACATTTCTCTGATCCTTACTTATATCGTAGCATCGTGTGAGCATTTCAATATGTGACATTAACAAGGCACGAGATTTCTTTTAGTGTGAACAAGGCTTGTCAATTTATGCACTCTCCTAAACTTGTTCACTGACAGCTTGTCAACGTATACTTCGTTATTTGAAAGGTACTTTGCATACAAGTTTACTTCTTAATCGCCATAACTCTCTATCTCTTGTGGGCTTTGCTGATGCCGGTTGGGCATATGATCCCGATGACCATAAGTCTACCACAAGTGTTTGTGTATTTTTTTGGGGGTAATTTGATATATTGGAGTTCCAAGAAACAAAGTATCATATCTCGGTCTAATACCGAGGCTGCATACCGCAGTTTGGCTTCTATTGTTGCTGAATTAGTATGGCTTAAATCCTTGCTCTCTGATTTGTATATTGTTTTGGTGTGATAACTTTGGTGTTGTTCACTTAAGTGCCAATTCTATTTTACATTCTAAAACCAAGCATGTTGAGCTTGATATTTACTTTGTTCGATATCTTATTCTTCACAAGAAAATCCCTATTCAGCACCTTCCTGCACATGAACAGGTACCCGATATTTTTACTAAACATTTGTTTGCTTTGTCGTTTAATCAGCTCAAGTACAAGCTCAATGTTCGTGATGCCACTGTCATTGGCTTGAGGGAGGTGTTAAGATAACCCATTAGTGTAAAAATGGGCTTTGTTCTTTTATATTTGTTTCATGTAATTAAAGGTCCAATATGTGAGGCCCAGTTTTATATTCTTCCTCTTTGTATCGTGGTTATCATATTCATTTTCATTTATAGGGTTTTCCTCTTGTGTAAGCAGACGATTAGAGAGAAAGTTATAGAGCGTGAGTGAGGCATTCTTTCATTGGTATTTTTTGTAGGAGTTTTTCTCCCTAGACCTTTATATATGGCTTGTATTGTGAGTTATTCCACATATATAAATGCAAAGGGTTTTCTCCTGCGAACTTCTTCTTCTTTTCTTGTTTATTTTTTTGCTATAATATCAATACTAAATCGTGGTACATGTCAATTATCGTGGAACTATGTTCACTTTAGCAATCAAATTTCATATCTAATAACTCATTTTATCAGACACTAATTATTAGACCAAAAAAAATATTTTCAAACAAAAAAAAAATAGACAAAAAAATTGAAAGTTTATGAACTATTTTAAAATTTAAGGATTAAACTTGTAATTAAAGTATGAAATTGCTTGAAAGGTATAAAATTTGGGAGAATTTTCTTTTGTGCAATGTTTACTCCTTCACTGTAAATTGTGTAGGCTTTTCATTTTAATTTATGAAATTTAGTAGTTGAATGTTACATTAGAGAAAGAAAAGTAATTTGCCTTTATAAAACAAAGTGATTGGTTCATTACCATTTAATTTAACAGTTACTCCTAGTGAATAATTGAAAAACATGCTCTCATTTCCAAACATATGATTGTTTAAATTCTAAGGATTGTTTGGCCGAATGACATACAACACTCAATTGTGGGACCCACAAAATTATTAACTCACCATCCTATCGGGGTCGTCCCACAAGCTTATTAACTTATATTCCAATACTTTAATTGTGAATCTCACGAACTTATTAACTCTTACTTAAACTCCTATAACTAAACAACTCTATATTTTATAACTTAACTCTTTGGGTCAAACACTTCTAAACAAAACTTTATATAAAATATTTTTTTTTTCTTTCAAACAATAAAACTAAAGTGTATTTCAAACGGACCCTAAATAATGAAATGAATACTTTCAATTAGTTACAAGTTTATATTCCGTTGAATACGCGTGATTGTTCATATATGCATTGTTGTGGTTAGGACAATCACATTTTGATTGGTATTGACATTTACAGTGTAATTTGATACTTTGCAGAATAGTGGGAAGGAAAAAAATAAAAAATCTTAGGCCTCGGGCTTCCAATTCACACCTTTGAGCTCAAGAAAAAAAAAAAACACTTCCAAGCATCGTTGTCAAAAAAAAAAAAAAAAAAAAACATAGTTCAAACATCTAACCAATTAGGGATATTACAAATTTTATTACCACTAGAAAATGTTAAGCTTTTCAACTTGTAGTGTTTTATTGGATATATTTTGTAATTAGGTAAAATGTTTTAATGGTTTAATTTGGACATGTTTGCAAATTTTTTTTCAGTACAACATTTGTAATATTATCAACTGTTTTTTTAGTGGTTGAATATAGTGAAATACATCCATTAATTCATTAATAAAATTTTAATGGTTCAATTATAAGTTTAGTTTCTCAAGTTTTAGAGTTGTGTCAATTTGGTCACTGAACTTCAAACAGTATCAAATAGGTCATCAATTTTTCAATTTTGTGTCTAATAAATTCATAAACTTTAAAAAGTATCAATTAGGTCCTTAAACTTTTACTTATGTGTCCAATAAGTCTCTCAACTTTTAATTTATTGTCTAATAAATCATTGAGATATTTAACATTTTTTATAACTCACAAGCTAAGATACAAGAATGGAAGTTTAGGATCCCAGTAGGCATAAAATTCGATTTTATATCTAACCTTTTTTTTAAAAAAAATAAAAAATCGATGTGTTAGGGATCTATTAGACACAAAACTGAAAGTTCAGGACCTATTAGACATTTTTAAAGTTAAAAAACTTATCAGACACTTTTTAAAGTTCAGAGACCAAATTGATACAATTTGAGAGACTAAACTTATAATTTAACCAATTTTAATATAGTTTCAAATAAATATTAATTTCTCAAATTTTGTAATATAAACTTTCAACGAAGTAAAATAGAAAGCATAAGAGCCTGTTTGGTAGATAATTCATATTATGTTTTATGTTTTTAGATTCACTGAATTTAGTGAATATGCGTTTGGCAGAAGTGCTTTTAAAATTGTTTTCGGATTTTGTGATCCAAATAGTGGAAATTCTGAAAACAATTTTTTTATGTTTTCATTCTATCCACATTTTGAATTTGAAAATTTTAAATGCATAATTAAATTAAAAAAGATAAAAACTTTAATAAATATAGTATTTCATGTTATAAATTTGATTTATTTTTTTGAAATTAAAATTTGTATAATATAATGCATTATGAATTATATGATATTGTAAAATAATAATAATAATAATAAAATTTATAACACATAACATGTTTATAAATTGATTAATAATATTTTATATTTAACTTAATATTTAGTTGATAACTACAGATAATTTATGATTTTATATAAATATATTATCAAATTTGAACTATTGTTTAAATTCGGATCCAATTTTTGAATCTGCTACCAAACATATATCTGAAAAACATGAAATATAATTATGTTTTCATTGAATCCTTTGTTTTCGAATTTTTGTTTTCAGATCACCAACCAAACCCATCCTAAGTTATTTATTTATTTTCGAAATATGGAAACTCTAATGTTTAAAAGAGTAAAAATATAAAATTTCCATAAACTGTTTTAATGAATTTTAAAACCATATATTTTTACCCGAATACCAAATACTCTCTCAAAATATCTGCCCAAAACGCGGTGGGGTCCACAAAACCAACGGACGATTTAAAAGATAAATCGCCGGAGTGATCTAATCAAGGAAAGACAACGAACGGCGTAGATCAAACTACTACGGCGATTAATACAGCCGCGATTCAGCGATTTATATCTCACACGTGCGAATTCGATGAAACCCTAAAACCCGCACCGAATACAAAATCAGCGTCTTATAAATATAGAAGTGAAGCCTCTACTTCACACTTACCGCTCGCCCAAAACCCTAAACTTTTTCGACGAGTAGGGTTTTGCAGAGCCTCCATTGCATTTTTCTTTTCCTTTTTCCTTTACTAATTTTCTCGAGAAGCTTTCCAGGCTCTGCAAATTTGTGATCTATTTCAAATGGGGAAATCGAGCAAGAAGTCTGCTACTAAAGTACGTACGATTCTCAGAGACGCGTTTTCTTTCCTTTTCAAAGTTTTTGCATGATTTCTCGATGGTTTTTGTAATTTTATTTTTGATTTTCTGTTTGGTTTTCTTAGGTTGATGTAGCTCCGGCTGCAGTCCCGGCCCCCAAGTCTGCGAAGAAAGGTATCGTATGCATTCTCAAGCTCAGTCGATTTTGTTTATTTATCGTGTTATGTTGTTTGTTGTGTTAGTTGTGTTGAGGTTACGTGGGTTGGTATTTGATTCATGTGGGTTTTTTGTAAAATGTTTGGTATGTTTGTGTTCATGAAGGTAAGAGAGCGGCTGAGGAGGTTGTGGAGAAACAAGTGGTGGCGAAGAAGCAGAAAAGGGACGAGGGTGTTGAGCAGGCAGTTCAGAAACAGAAGATCGAAGCAAAAACACAAAAGAAGAAGAAGGTGGAGACAAGTAGCTCTGAGGAAGATTCTTCTTCCGAAGAAGAGGCGGTAAACACCATCATAATTATAGACTGGATTCTTTATCAGTTGTTTGGCACGTTATTTCTTGGTTTCTTCCCCTGTTGATAAGGAAATTTGTAGGCAATACAATGCAACTCTTAGTATTATCAGCAGAAAAACTATAGAATTTTCGGTTAGTTATAACAATTAATTGGAGCAATTGTTTCGACTTCAGCATGATAACAGATTAATATTTCTCGTAATTGTTACAGATATCTATTCGTTCAATTAATTGTTAAAAATGTTTCCTACTATTTCTAGAATTCAAGAAATTGTTAGATTTTTTTTGGTTCCGTCATGGTTTCTTTAACGACCTAAATTATTTTTAATAATCAAAGTGCACGTTGTATTTCTCATTCGTTGGTTTTACATAGTATTGAGAACCGAATTTTGTATGTTGATCTTAGTACACTGCTAATTGTTTATATGTTGTTTAATATTTGGTTGTATTGCTTCACTTGTTATTTTTACAGCATTGTTTACGATGTAATTATTTGTTTCTAGACAAGGTTGATTTTGATTAGTTAGAAGATGAAGTCTGTGTGTACTCTGTAATGCAAGTATGTTTACTTATTTTCTTGATTTTAACAACTCCAGGTGCCTGCTCCTAAAGTCCTTCCCTCTTCAAAGAAGGAACCATTGCCCCCTAAAAAAGCTAATGGCGTTGCTGTCCCTGCAAAGAAGAATAAGCCTGCTAGCAGTAGCAGCAGCTCAGAGGAAGACTCCTCAGATTCTGATTCCGATTCTGATGAAGTGAGTAAAAGTACTCCCTAGTACTGGAATTCAGATGATTTATATGTTTTGGTGGATTTTGGAGTATATGTACATATATTTTTTTATCAAACAGAATCAGTAAATGTGATAGGTGATTGATGAGTCTGTATAAGATTCCACTTTTAAACTCTATTGTTTCAGGCGCCTGCGTCTAAAGCTGCTCCAACATTGAAGAAGGGACCGAGTGCTGCAAAAAATAGTTCTGTTGCTGTACCTGCCAAAAAGAACAAGGCATCCAGCAGTTCAGAGGAAGACTCTTCTGGCGATGATTCTGAATCTAATGATGTGAGTACGAAATAAGAATTGCACTGCAGGTGTTAGCAATTCCTGAAAGTTGTTAATTTATTATCTATTTTCAAATGCGTAACACTCTTTTGATCAATTTTGTTCAATTTAATCGATCTTGTTTTCTAGGAACCAAAGGGAAAGGTTACTGCAGCAAAAAAGAACGTTGCTACTGCTGTTCCCAAAGGGAAAGTAGAGTCAAGTAGCTCAGACTCAGATGACAGTTCAGATGAGGAAGATGTAAGTATATTTGATGTGAACCTTAGTAATTGATTTTGTGCGAATCCTTCTGTTAAATTTTTGTATGTTACCTTTTATTTCAAGGACTCTGCCAAGCCTGCTGCAGTTACAAAAAAAGGATCTGAAGTTTCTGTCAAGAAGGGGACTGCTGCTGTTTCCAAGAAGAAGGATAATTCTGATTCAGAAAGTTCAGATGAGGATGATAGCTCTTCAGATGAAGAGCCTGTAAGTATTATTTGTTTGGTAGAAAGTGTTTATTTTTAGAGCTTTGGGGACTTTGGAGTTGAAACTAACTTTTCTTAATGATTCAGAAAAATAAAGGATCCAAAAAAAACAATGAACCGAAGAAACTGCCTTCAACTTCTGTTAAAAACGGCTCAGCAGCTGCTCCTAAAGATGAATCGAGTGATGACTCTGATTCAAGTAGTTCAGATTCTGATGAAGATGTGAGGATTTAATCATTATTGCCCACAGCCTCTTAGTTTGTTTGGTTTTTTGATTTTTCAAGAACCAATAGTAAACTGCTCTGGAGGAGTCCTTTCTGAATCTTTGATTTTCTCTGCATAGGTTCCTGCAGCAAAAGCTGTTTCCAAGGCACCTGTCAGTGCTAAAAAGAAAGAGTCAAGTGATAGTTCAGAAAGTGATTCTGATGAAGAAGATAGTGATTCTGACGAGGATGTGGTATAATACTACATTTTACTTGATCTTTAGTATTGATATTCCTGCTTTTTTTGCATGTTTTTGTTGATTGTGGTAGTTGTGCTTAAAAATCTGATATCTCCTTACTATCATACTTAACAACTGAGTTGACCTACATTTATGAAAGAACTACAAAATTGCTTGAGTTCATTTTATTAATTGGTTGGTTAATTTCATATGGTGCTATATCTCCCTATATTAAATATGAAACTAAGTATGTGAGAGAATATGTTCAATTGTCAATGTTCTAAACCAATGTTTTACTCTCTTCAGGCTGTAAAAAAGCCTGCAGCTGCTCCTGCAAAAGCTCAACCGGTGAAGAAGATAGAGGAGAGTTCAGAGAGTAGTTCTGAAGATGAGGAAGATGATGATGATGACAATGTGAGTTCTCTCTTTGAACCATTAGTTAACGTTTAAAAGTTCATGCTTCTGGTGTTTGGGTTTTGTATTAAAGTGTCAATTTTAGTTTTATTTCTCTGATTTGTTTTAAATTATAAGCTTCATTGGCAGTCTTGATGTCAGGACGAATGTTGTTTCTTGTTTGTTTGTTCTTGGTTTCCCTTGTTCCCATTGCTCAGTCACTGTTTGTTTCTTTGTTGCCCACTAATTTATATGTCATCTGTCACCGATTTCCTTTGCAGACTTAGCATAGTAGATTGCATTATATGAAAGCCAAAGATTATTTTAAGCATAGTAGATTTCATAATATGAAAACCAAAGATTATTTTAAGATCTTACTTGTTCATGGAAGTTTATTGTTATTTTTGGTTTAGGGTTTATAGTTTTGAGATAGATATCCCTATTTAATATTGTTTTGTGTCCTATTCCCATTGAGTAAAAATTCCAAACTTCGAATTGGATGCCTTTTGAAATGATATTCAATAGCATTATGCTGCAGGTTTTATGGAAATACTACATAAGTAATCCTAAATTGTTTATTTCACATTTTTGCAGACTCCAAAGAAAGCTGCTGTTCCTTCTGAGAAGAAAGATTCTAAACAGGTGTTTCTCAAGTGCTAATTCTGTTATTCTTAATAAATTTTAATTCCTTTTATAACTTTATGACTGGTAATAAATTGCAACCAATACATTTTTGTCTACGTAATCAATCTAGTAGAGCAACCTAACCATTCAGTGATAGAGTTCTTTTTACAGTTGGAATAAGTCGTAATTCATTATCTTTCTGCAGAAAACACAAGAAAAGATGGATGTGGATAGTGATGAGAGTGAGGATGAAGAAGACAGTGATGACAGTTCCAGTGAAAGTGACGAGGAGGAAAAACCACAAAAGAAGAAGAAAGTGGTTAGTGTTTTGACGTCGTAATTGTTTAAAAAGAAACTGCATTACTTTTAGATTTTATAGCAACTGGAAGTGCTCGGATCATCTGCTCCAGTAACTCATGCTTCACTTTTTGCAAGGCCATGAAATGTTTGTTGTCAGGTTCTTTTTGTAGTAGTATTAGAAACTTATGATCATATCAGTTCGATTTTTTTTTAATAACATAATGTAGTAATGATGTTAATTTGTGTCAAATGTTTTGGGGAAATAGGATACTGATGTAGAAATGGCAGAAGCCGTGTCACCAAAAGCAGCCACCAAGCAAGCAAAGAAAGAAGCAGTAAATTACCTTCATTGTGGTTATTTCTTCTCTCTCCAGTATAAATCATATATTCAGCGATTAATTCCAATGATTTCCATGCAGCCTAAAACTCCTTCTACCCCTAAAGATCAGAGTGGTGAATCAAAGACACTGTTTGTTGGCAACTTATCATTCCAAGTTGAACAGGCTGATGTGTATGTTAAAGTTGCCTTTTGTTATGTTATTTTCATTTTAATTATATTTCTCCTTGACACTTTTTATTGTGAATTGGGGTCTTTGCATGTTATTTTGACCATAGAGGGTACATGGGTTCTTTTGTTTTTATAGTTCTCTGCCAGTTTCCTATCTTGTTTGCCATTGGATTTCTACACTATTTTCTTAATTGAATTCTATTAACATTGCAGTGAAAATTTCTTTAAAGATGTTGGAAAACCAATTGATGTGCGTTTTGCTTCTGACCATGACGGGAGGTTCAAGGGCTTTGGGCATGTTGAGTTTGAGACACCTGAAGTTGCTAAAAAAGTAAGATCCAGTTCCAATCACTTAGATCTCAAATTTACATAGTACTGCTTGTGGTGTTTTTATTTATTTATTTCTAACAAAAAATTCACAGTTGTTATTCATTGTACACCGAAAGTATATAGTTGCTTGTCGAAGACGGAAATTTTAATTTTAGGTTTTGTAGACTTGCTGTTTCATTTAGGTTTCAGCTCAAATTAGACCTGTTATAGGTAAAAACTAGGGTTTTACAAAGTGGAGGCTCTGAGGAGCCTTAACCCTGATTTTTTTGTTTTATAATTATTTTTTATAAGTAGGTAATTAGATGCTTAACACTATACTTTATCATATGTAATCTTTTTTCTCTTTTTGTATGATATATCAACTAGTATGATATTTGGTTCTTAGTGGATTTTGGTCTCGTATGTTTACGTTATAGAAGCAATGTTTTTGCTAACAAAAATGTCAGTTCAGTTATATCTTTATCTTGTAGTTATTTGATTTGATATTTTGTCATTGCTATGTTCATATTTTTATACCTTTAATGTGTTCTCTAAAGGCTCTTGAATTGAATGGTGAACTCCTGTTAAATCGTGAAGTAAGACTTGACCTGGCTCGAGAAAGGGGTGCATATACCCCATATGACAGGTAAAGATCCCACATTTTGTATCTTTAATATATTTTCTTCCTTTTTTAGCATCGTTTTGCATTTTGATTATTGACCCATTTCTTTTCCCCATTTCTTGATGTCATAGCAAAGAGAGAAACAACTCTTTCCAGAAAGGAGGAAGGGGTGCTCCAAGCCAGACAATTTTTGTACGTGGATTTGATCGATCTTTAGGCGAGGATGAGGTAATAATATTACATGCGGTTTTATAGCCATGTTACAGTTCTGTGCTGTATCTTATAGAGACTCTGGAATCCTCTTATTTTTACAGATTAGAAGTGCCCTACAAGAGCATTTTGGTACTTGTGGAGAAGTTACCAGGGTGTCAATTCCAAAAGACTACGACACTGGCAACATTAAAGGGTGTGTATTTTGTTCTTATTTGCCATTTTCATCAACATTATTCTTGATAAACAAAATATATTTGGCAGTTTTTGAAATGTGTGCGATACGAATTTCCTTTCCTTTTGTATTTTAGTGTTTCTCGGTTAAAGCATTAATTTGTTGTACGCTCCATCATTGAACAAACCAAGGAAAATTAGCCAATTTATCGATGTTTGTTGCTCGTATTCGTTTAGAAATTTGAAGGGTTCATAAAAATTACAACCGTGTAAATGCCAATGTTGGTTCGTTATTTTTCTGTTTGCAGGATGGCTTACATGGACTTCAGAGATGTGGATGCTTTCAACAAAGCCCTTGAACTCAATGGCAGTGAACTCCACGGCCAGTATCTAACAGTTGACGAGGCTAAGCCCCGTGGAGACAGTGGTGGCGGTAGTGCAAGAGGTGGCGGAAGGAGCGGTGGAAGGAGTGGAGGAAGGAGTGGTGGTGATGGTAGAAGCGGTGGACGATTTGGAGGCAGAGGCCGTGGTGGTGATCGTGGCGGTAGAGGTGGTAGAGGAGGACGTGGAAATTTTAACAGACCCAGCATAACTTCATCTGGTAATTTAAAGATTAAGATTGATTCTCCCTCTATTTACTCTTCTGGGTTGAAAACTTTTTGGATATCTCCTGAATGTTATCATGTGTGAATGCAGGAAAGAAAACCACATTTGGTGATGATGATTGAATGAGAGATCCAAATTAATGGTGTGTTTCCCTCACAATTCTGATAAGGAGGAATATGGTCACTGTCTCTTTTTTATTAAAGGGAAAAAATGCAAAAAGCAAATAGGGAAAACAACAAAGTTTTGGCAGTTGGAGAAAAGACATGTTAGTAGCAGTAGTAGTAGTAGCTGAGTGTGCTTGCTTTTATGAGAAACCCTTAAGTTTTTATGGTTCTTTAATTATTTTTCTTTTCTTATAATTAATATGTTAGCTGACAACTCTTATTATATTGAGAGCATTAATACAATTAAATCCTGTGCCCTGTCATTGCTGTGTTGTCAGTAGAATTTTTGTAATTTTTTTGAAGTCAAAATTTTGAAATTGTTGTATCCACAAGAGTGTAAGTTTTTCTTTAGCTCTACATTACTTGGCATCTCAACTACTGAGTAGTTTATTAATTTAGTTTACTTTTCATATTTAGGTCAATGCATAATTTAAAATTTTATGTACAGTGTATGGTCAAAGGTAAAATATAATACTGTTTTGAAGTTGCAACTAGGGGAGATAATGATATTTTTCCTTTTTTTTTTTTTTTTTTTTAAAAAAAATACACTTGGCTTTTTAAAGATAACAAGATTTCAATGTTTATGAAATTTAAGTTGGATTATTAATAAGAAATTTAAGAGTTTAATGGGTAGGTGCCTTTTCGTGTAAGTTTAATCTTTATCATACTTTGTTATGTCGATCATTACTAGGGGAAGCCGTTGAGGTTTTTATCATTAATGGTACTTTATTAATTGCTTCTCTAAACTAGTATTAATATCTATATCTATTTTTGAAATGCAAAATTAGTATATTAAGTATTAAATACCTAATAAATACCTAATAAATGATAGATTCTACCAAACGTATTCATCGACGAAAAGTTTTTCCCTTCCATTGATTTGATCAAAATTTAATTTCTATGAGAGAGAAAAATATTTTATTATTACTATCAATTGACATCATTTTAAGTCTAAATATACTACTACTAATAATAATAATTATTATTATTATCATCAAAATACAATGATGGGTATGTTTCATGCCTCACATGTTTTTTTTCTGATTATGTTCATCTAGTAGTACTTCCCTACACACCAAAGAGTATAGTTCAATAAAAAGAGTATAGCTCATTTATTGGAATTTTCTTCGGTTAAGAGCTCAATATTTGGTGACTATAGGATAAATTTCCTACAATCAAAAGTAAAATCGATTCTAAATTTTTTTTATTTGAAATCTGGTTAGGAATTTCAAAAGTTTCTTTAAAAAAATGAAAATCCTTATAAAAATATTTCACGACAGAAGATTTTCAAAAACCAAATCAATAATCAAACAAGACTTTAATACTTTCTTGCACGATTATTTTAATATTTATCTCTTTTAAGGAAAATATTAATGAAGAGATTTTCCAAAATTTGTTTGAAAGATTATCAAATTAAAAGAAAAACATCACACTGTTTTTCAAATAATTCCGGGGGAAAGAAAAAACAACACAATAATTTTCTCGCACGATTATTTTAAACAACCAAATTAATTATTAAATTTAACAAATTGGTGTTCCGTAGACAATCAGAACCAGATACCCTATGAATATTCAATGGACCAGATACCTCAGCGACTTTTTTCTTTTTTAAGAATCTTTTCAAAGTCTTCCAATGATGCTTACCTGTCACTGGACCCCACGCGGTTCGGCAAAATTACCCGCCGACAGTTCAATTTCAGCATTTCGCCAATGATTTCCAGTGGGCCCACCGACATATAATGGCCCAAAATAATTTTAGATTTGGGCCTTTACCTTATTGGGCCGGGCCGAGGCGGTAAAATTTCATGATCGTTATTAAATAAATAATATTGAAAAAAAAGAAAAATCAGAATTATGAAAATTAGAAAATATGTTGAATATTTAATGGTAAGTATGATCGTCAAACTCTGTAATTGAGGGATTTTGTGTTTTTTGGGCTCGTGGAGAAGAAGAAGAAGAAGAAGAAGAAAGAAGAGCGAAAATCTTTCGTTATTTTTCTGGGGAATTTTGGATGTGAATTTTTGATCTCGAAAGGCGGGGAAGTTCTTTAACGATTTCATCCGTTGTTTTCCGGCTTAGATCTAGGGTTCTTTTTTGAGTTTCTGTTCATCCCTATACCCGCTGGTTGTTTTTTTTTTTTTGAAGAGAATTGTTTGGTGGTCTTGATTTGTGGAGTTGGTTGATGGAATATGCGTGTGTTTGGATTGATTTTGAATCTTGGTTGATTCGATGATGGTTTTGATTTCTTGACGGAAATTGATTTGGATGGTGGATTTGAGGGCCGCAGATGGAAAGGGGGCGGATGAACGGAAATGGAAATTGTGATTATAGTTATGAGGGCAATGGTTATCATGCGTTGGATCTAGTGGATGTCTATGGAGAGAGCACGCCTAATGGAAGAAGCTCTGGGAGGACCTCGCGGGCTGTATCTCCTTCTAATTGCATCGTTCATCCGGTTTCTAAGTTAGATACTCTTGCTGGAGTTGCAATCAAATATGGTGTTGAGGTAAACCGCATTTCAGAATTTAATATAATTTTATGATAGAAAGAGAATTTCTGAATTAGCATTAGTTTGTATTGTTATGATGGGGAAACAATGGAAATGATGATTTCAAAATGTTTTTGCTTTAGTCTTCTGATATTTTGGTGTGTCAGATGTTGCTTTTTTAATGAATCTCATCTTTCGCACCGACAAGGCTAGAGTGTATCTCTGCTTTTTGGCGTGACATGATTTCTTAGAAAACCATATCGATGACGACTTATCTCATTCATATTTTGAATTTTCTGTAATGACCAAATGAGACTTATAGCGTATTCATATTGAAAATGGAATGAACCAGAACTCATCATCATTTTTTTTCCCTCCTGAGATAATCATTAGAGTATAGACTATGTGCAAATGTTCATAAAATTTTCTTTCCTGTTCTTCGGTCAATTTGACAT
Source organism: Luffa aegyptiaca (assembly GCA_017139565.1). Classification (NCBI taxonomy): domain Eukaryota; kingdom Viridiplantae; phylum Streptophyta; class Magnoliopsida; order Cucurbitales; family Cucurbitaceae; genus Luffa; species Luffa aegyptiaca. The sequence continues at coordinate 4,950,685 of CM029396.1, forward strand.
TTTTGAAGTCTCCAAGTTACAAGGGGCGAAATGGCTAGAGCCATTGTTTTTTTTGTTAGAAATATCATTCAATGAGACCGATGTGGCTGCCTCGTAATAGTGGCATAATATGGATTTTAAAATCTTCATACCTCCTAATAATCACCGGATACAAAATCAAAGTATTTTGACTGTTTCTCTCTCCTACATCCAACGAGGTTGATAGAATTGACGGTTTTATACCATTAGAAGAAAGAAGAAAAAACTGTCCTACGTATCTAAGGGTTTCGAAGATGCCAGCCATGGCTATACTTGGCTGCCCCACTGAATTCTGTATGAATATCGACTTTCTTTTGATCAGTATGTGATAATAGAAATTTTTACTCAAGTTGGACGATACCTTCCATCTCTCATTGATACTTTTTGTTATCCGGTTAAACTTATAGCATAGCTGATCCAAGTGTACGTACGATCAATGGGCATAGCACCCAATTATCACTCCCTCATGTGTAATGTTTTGCAATAACATGATTGAATCTCTTTTAGGAGAGAACTGTAATTGTGGTTTTTGGTGATTCGCCAGGTTGCGGATATAAAGAAGATGAATGGGCTAGTCACAGACTTTCAAATGTTCGCTCTTAAATCTCTCCAGATTCCTCTTCCTGGAAGGCATCCTCCATCTCCTTGTTTATTGGAAGGTCTAAACACTCCAGGGTACGTGTATGCTATTTTGATATTTAATATATTTTTTCCACATATAGCACACGAATGATATGGGTTGAGTGGATATTTGCGCCTTTTGACATTTTTCTCCTAAGATGGCTATGGCTATGTCTCGTTGGGCTGTGTTCACAACGCCTTATTTGAGCTTGGTAGTGACTTGCAGAATTGTCAGTTATTGGTCATATAGGGCTTGAGGTTAAGGTTGGGGTTCAAGTAGTGTTGCTATTCATAGAAATGTACTTTGAGTGAAGTAAGCGAATATTAAGAAAGTAAATTTGGGTGGAGCCAGGACTTTGATGCTTGGACGTCTTAGGGCCCGAGCGATTCTTTTTCTGATGGAGGTGACGGGATGGAATGGTGTATACTGATAGTTCTTTTGCTGTAGGAATTGTTGGTGATGGTTGGAGAGTGGTCCTGATTATAAGTGGATGCTATTGTGATGGCAAATATCGTTCTCAGGTGCTCTGATGATACAAAATTTAAAGTTAACTAACTTCATGTTAATTTTACAAAGAAAATAAATTTTTCCATACCTATTATGAATTAATATACTTGGAGTCTCATTCATGGCAAGCGTCATCATAAATATAATACAACTAGGAAATGGCTAGCCTTTCTATCTTGTTTGACAACCCAAACAAATGTCAATGTTTTAACAAAATCCCCCGTTCATTGGCAAAAGTTGTCGGAATTATGCTGAAGTGTGCAAATTCCACATTGGAATTCATTCCAGTGTGATGTATCAAAATCAAATTACATTGTGTCAGTCACAATTCAATTTTCCAATATTTTGCTCGTCATCCATCATCTTGCGTTGATAAGCTGATCGTTTTGCAGACAAAGCAGCTCTGAAAAGACTCCAAGTGAACGTCTTTCATCGGATTTCTTTGAATCGTTCCAGTCCCTCAAATTGAAGTCTTCCGAACAAAGGGTCTCCCCAGCCATGAGCTCTTTACAAGGTTATTATGGGCTCAAACCATCTGAACGGAAGAGCAGAATTGACGGATTTGAAATGGCAGTTTACAGGAAAGGAGCCTCCCATTATTTAGAAGACGTGCCCGTTTCTGGACAGCATTCTGAATTACTAACGCATCATCATCGAAAATCCAAGAGTTTAGTGAATGGATTTCTGGATGATAAAGGAGAGGTGGCTGATCTGCAATCTGCAGAAGCCGGAGATGGGGATTCCAAATGGAATGATAAATTGATAAGAAGGCGCCAGAAATCTGTAGCTGACTTTTCCAATTCCCCTGAAATGCTCTTGAAAGATGACAACAACAGTGGAAGTAACGGGTTCTTACCCTCTGCTGGAAAGGGCTTCTTGGCTCAAAGACCCAAAACTTCTAGTAGAACTAATTTGGTAAGCGACAATGAGGTTGGATTGATTTCAATTCCAATTGGTTTAGGGGATTCGTTTGTCGCTGCTGACGGGTTTGCTGCAGTAAGGAAGTCGTCGAGCACATCGAGTTTGCCAGATCAGGAAAATGGCATCACTTCATCAATCTGGTCTGCTTCGAAGTGGAGTTTGAAACCGGATTTACAGGCTATTTCAACTGCTTCCAGACCAATATTCGATGGCTTGCCAAAACCTTTGACGGGTCGAAGAAACAAAGCTGCACTTGATTAGTTCCATCTGATTAAAAAATAAAATAAATGAGATAAATTTCCTACCTACTTTTGCGCCATTATTTATCAGGTTTTAATGCCGTCTTTTATAGTTTAAGAAAGAATACAACTACAGAAGAAATTAAACAAGTCAAATAACAGGTCCATTTTCGCTTTTGAATTATTGGTTTCTTAAAAGAGAGATTTGTTTTGAGAACAGTGAATTGATGGAAAGAGCACGTGCCACCACGTGCCCATTAGAATCTGAGTGTTGTGAAAGGAAATTGTATGCATCTTGCTATTTTGTACGAAATGTATATTAGTCAATTTAGGTCAACTCAGTTGAAATTTGAAACAAAAGCAATTTTTTGAAGCATTCAATTTCTATTTCCTTTTCCTTTTACTTTTACTTTGTTGAAGATTATTTTATTTAATTTTCAACTATGGACTCAAATACTAGAATTCTATGCAATGAAGAACTCTTGTTATATCAATTTTTCATGAAACTAATCGTATAAAGAAATTTCTACTCTTAATCAATCTAAATTACTGTGAGGTGTCACCAATTCGAATAAAGTTTTAAAAAGTATGGACTAAGAAGAAACCTCTCTTATTCTTCAATGTTTAGAATATTACAAATACCATAGAATTATGGACAAAATTTTCTCACTTCTATCTTAAATATTTTCAATGCCACTTTTGAACAAAAAAATTATACTTCAATTAGAGCAAGAGATTCAAGTAGAAAGCAAATAAGGTACCTCTTTATCAATGAAGGAGATGCATGTTGAAGAAAAAGGAAATTAATTGAATTGTGGAGGCAACATCACTCATGATTGATTACCAAAGTCCAATACACCACACCGCTGTTTTAGAAAAGTTCATTAAACTGCGCCAAGTAATGAATTCTCCCCCAACCAAAATGCAATACAGCCAAAGTTTCAAAGCAGAAGGGGCCACATCCACATCTAATAAATCTATCAGATGCACCAAAAAAGAGAAAAAAAAAAAGGCCGAGCAAATAAATAGACAGTTTTAACCATCAGATCAGGGCGAGGGTCAGAATCAAAATGGGTAAATGAAGCTCATAATTGAACTATATTCAGACTGACATGATTCCTAAATCACAAAGAAATTATTTTAGAAAATACTTTAGGATGTGAGGTGAGAAAAGGGGATGATGATATCATGTACAATGTAATGAAAGTATTGTATTACATAAAATCTGAAAATTCTTTTGAGTATCTGGGGACTACCTTTACAACGGGAGTCTGCATAATAAGGAAGGATCAGCCACGTCTTGGCACAAAAATCCATGTTAAATATAGTCTATCTCAACTTTGCAGCTGCGAGCTATCTCCATGGATATAATGTGACTCTCTCTTTTCTTTTCCCGGGTAAGTAAACAAATTGAGAATCTCAAAAATTGCTCATCTTTCTCTATCTTAAAAATTCTATCAAAACCTGTCACAATATATGGCCACAACACTGTATCATTAGCGATTATAGATGGATCGTCTAAAGCAAGCCAAACCAACGTACTCATAAGGTAATTTTATTTCTTGGCATGCCTCGGGCAACATGCCCTCTAAATAAATAATACATACAATTTTTATACAAACACGACTGAACAAGCTAAACAAAACAAAAAAGGCTTGTTATGTTTCATTCACATCTACCAATGATCTTTGATAAGACTAAATGATGTAGTAGGATTGGTGCTTAATTAGATATCTTGGTTAATTTCTTGGTTAATTAGGAGTTAGGACTAGGATTAATTTGCAGTTAATTTCTTGTTTAATTAGGATTAGGATTATGATTAGTTTGTTTTTCCAGTTCTCTATAAATAGAGAAGCCTTATTGTATTCATAACTTTTGATTCATAATGAAGATCTAATTGATTCTTGTTGAGAATTTTCTTTTTATCTTTGGCTACAGCACTCATTTCATTTCAAGCAAGAGAGATAAAATGATGATAGTTTTACAGATTATGAACACATCCATAAAGTTAGAGAGGACATGAGAACTGTTCTCACATTTGGGGAAGAAATATCATCATCGCGATAATTATTTAAAAAAAAAAACCACTACAACTTCCTTTGTACGATAATCATTAGATAGGTCCCAATAGGGGAAAAAAATTGAAACTCATATGACAGAGGTCAGAAAGGAAAAGAGCACCAAGAGAAGAAAGATAATCAAAGAGAAGAATAGATTACTGCAAAGAGTGGAGAGAGATGCAAGAAGATCAGAGAGGATACGGTCAGATAAAGTACTGATTAGTAGGGTTTGGTCATTATTTGAACAACCCTAACATATAGCCCTGGAAATAGCCTCGGCAAAAGATTGCGAGGAACAAGGAATGCAAGGACCCAAGTCTTAATCCTTTTAGTGTTTGTCATATCTTTCCTATCTCAATCATCCAATACGAAAATACAACATATGTTCATTGTCATGAGTGTTCCCAGCACTGAAAGGGAGCTGATTGACAGTGATATTCAACAACCAAGGAAATTTTAGCACAAGAGAACATCCTCTCGAATGATCAAGTCCACATCTTACTCTATTAGGATTTAGTTTGGGAACCCATTCCAACTTCTCAATTCCATGGATGCTGACCACCACCCTCAGCCACAGGCCACCCACTTAAAACCACCAAAGCCAACTGACAATGTTGACATTAAGGCTAGATTCTATGGGTGCAAACACTGAAAACCGAGTCTGTCCGTCCGGCCACCTTGTCCTATCTAACGAGATTTTTTTTCCTTCAGAAATCCTAATAAATTTTTGCCTTGGAAGGAGGAGATAAACTACAGGCTATAATAAAATCTTCGAATGATTTCTCTGTACCTACAGGCTATAATAAATATTACCCCAACTTAACTTCCAAAGCTCTAGTCAATGAGGTTGCTACCTTTTGCTTACTCAAGCAATGCTTTCATGTATGCCAGTCAACTGCTCGTCCATCTGTAAACTTCCCAAGAAAGCTGTTAGCATATTGGAGAATCCTTCAAGTTGTATGAAAATCTCCAAGGCAGAAGATTGGAGGTTTCTATTTGCTAAATGGAATTGGAGATTCCATCTACAAAGAAGTAAAAGTCGACATTGCAAGATGTGTTATGGTGGAGTCTCTCCTGGATGGTCTTTTGGTGATGAAGCATAACAGTGCAGTCCCAGAAGCCCATTTAAAAAGGCTTGTATAACCTCTAGATCAAAAATGGTACCAGTACTATGTTATGGGAAGACATGCAACTTGGTGATCTCATAGAGGTTATTCCAGAACTTTAAATGCTCGGATAAATATTTTATGTTTTGATGGATGTTGGGACTTGGGCTTTAGAAATAATCTCAATTATATAAATCTTAAATAATGGACGGATAAATATTTTATTAGAAGTTTCTTGTCCCGTAGATAAATATTTTGTGCTTGCTTCATGCCTTCAACTGCTGCTCTATGGCACCTTTTCTTTCCAGCAATAAAAGGTTACATGTGACACCCCACATATTGTTAGTGAATTAGAGTAAAAGCACCGTGGTATAGGACTTCTTTTAGGAACAGATGCATATTTAGGACACCTCTCCACCTCCGACACCACAAGAGGATACAATCGTTTTTGGGTCTATAGATGGTGTACTCATTTTAAGACTATCCACCATTATTCTTGGTGGAAGGTTCCTTTTTTTTTCTTGGGGGGACCCAAATATCATTGAGATATGGAATTTACAAAAGGAGGGAAACAACTCAAGCCAAAGGAGTTACAAAAGATATCCCCAATTGGGCAAAAGAGATGAGATACTAAAAGAAATAAAAGAAGGAAGTGCCTTTACACCACAAAAGAGCTAAAAAGATGATATGCACAAAAAAACTACCAAAGGATCTTCCCTTGTCATTGATTATTCTTTGATTTCGTACAATTCAAGTAGTCCACAAAAAGCCCGGATAAGGTGCATCCAAAGAGCTCTCTTCCCGTCAGTGAAGAGAGGCCATTCAGGGTGTAGTTGAGGAGGCAATTCAAACCAAGTAGGAGGGTCGTATACCGGCCGAAAGTGGTAAGAACCTCTTTCCAAGCGGTGCCATAGTTTGTCAAATGTGTCAATTAGCTACCATAGAAAATTTTAATATTCTTGGGGTAATGATTGGGTTCCATGTTGCTTCCTCCCATAGGAGAGAGAGAATGAAATGGGATACAAAAAAGGAGAAATCTCATGAATGATGAGATAGATGAATGGGTTTCTTTATCTACTAATTTGCATCCTATGCTTGACTTCAACAAAGAGGATTTATGGTGTTGGGATCTTGAGAGTAACAGAGTTTTCACCGCAGTCTATCGAAGACTCAATCAACCACAACTTCGAGTGAGCACTTCGATTTATATCAGCTTAAATAAATTTTTATTTCTTTTATGATTGATGTTCAAGCCTGATGCTTCCTCAAACGACTTAACAAGGATGTGTTGTTAAATGGAGTTCCTTGATGCGCCTCAATCATCATCCTACTAAAACAATCCACAATAATAGCAAAGAACCCTTCCCAATCTCAAAGTCTTACATGGATCACACCTTGTTAGATGTGAGAAAATAACCCTCCATTGGATCAAGGGGGTCTCGGATTATAGAGAATTAGAGGACAAGAATGGTCTTTTGTAGGCTTGTTTTTATAGATGCTCTTGTATTTTTTCATATTTTTTTTCTCAAAGAAAGTTGATTTCTTGTGTGTGTGTGTGTGTGTGTGTAAAGCAAAGAGAAATGATTCTACCCTTGGAAAAAATCCTAAAACACTCTCATTATGTCATCTTTAAGAATGTTCCGAAACTTAACCCCCTGATCTTTTGTATAGAGCTACTCAAAGAAGAGGATCAATTCTTTGTCAATCTCAACTTCTGTGAGAAGGCTTTTACCATCCCAGGACAGCACCTCCAAAATAGAGTTCTTCCTTTTCTTTGCAGCCATAAGGTGGTGGAAGAAGCTAGAGTTTATGCCCCCCTCCTTTAGCTATTTATTTTTGCACTTCTGTCCCATAGGGTCTCTTTGAAAGATAGGCCAAGCCGGCAAGGAATTGTTCCTTGATGGATCGTCTTTGTGCTCCATGGGGTGGTTGAAAATCACCCTTTTCCTCTAGAGCATCATAGAGAGGTCAAAAAGCAGCGCATTCTTTAGGGAGTTCAAACAGCCAAAGGTAGCTTTGTTCCATTCCTTAATGACTGGTTTTAAGGCTTCCTCCATTTTTACATCATTAGGGTCGGAGCTAAGAAAGATTGGGCCAAAGCTTAATTTCCCCTTCACATTTCTAAAGACCCTTGGAATATCTCTCTATCCTTAAAGACCTTAATTCCAAAAAAAAAAAGGAAACAAATTCAAACTCTTAGTTGGAAATGGCTCTCCAACTAGTTTTTGGGATGATTTTTGAATTGGATAAGCCACCCTCTCTGTGGCTTTCCCAAGGGTTTATTTCACTTTCAAATTGGACAGGTTATATTAAATACATTTGAGATCCTACTAAAAATTGCAATCGTAATTTCAGAGTAAGCTCTTTGGGTAGTGAAATCCAAAAGTGAGCATCTCCATCCTTTAATTTACTCTCCAACTTCTTCAAGTACTATACCAATAACTGAAAAATAGATTACAACCAAATAATGCTTCTATAAACTAATGCAATGAGCGGTAGTCAAGGCTTTCTACTTCCTCTAAGAGGTTGTAAGTTCGAAACCCCACCAACCCACCCCACTATGTAACTCCTTCGGATAGGGGTTTTTGCCCCCACTCTTTGTAAATTTCTTACATCGATGAAATTGTTTCTAAAAAAACCCACATGTCCCATCTCATGTAATATTGTTTTAAGAAAATAGTTTCGTGACATTGAATATATTTCAGGACAGACTTGAACTATCTTAATACTTCAGTGCAACTTTTTCTAACATTTTACTGAAAAGTTAACGAATTTATAGACAAGAGTGATGACTATATTGAACTACCCTGTCAAGCCTTCAAATATAATAACAAACAACATTTAGTCCTTGAATTGTTCAGGTTTGTGTCAGATAGATCAAATAAATCCCTGAACTTCCAAATTTGGTTTCTACCAAGTCCCTAAACTTTAAAAAGTTCATAATAAATCCTCGAGTTTTTAATAGGTTTGTGACCTATTCAACATTTTTCAAAATACAAAAATCTATTGGCCAAGACATGAAAAGTTTAATAGAACAAAAAAAATCACTTTTATATCTAATAGATTTTTTTTTTTTTACAAGAAACATCAAAGAGATATATATAAATCACAAAAAGAGGCGAACAACCTAGGGGCCAAGGAGGGAGCCCTTGCCCAAGAACTAAACCATCAAATCTTTCCAATCACTAACTATCATTAACAAGCTATAATTACAAAAAGAATTCCTGTGAAGGGATATGACGCTGTATTTTGAACATTGTCACAAAAAGAATCAAGGCTACCGAATCAAGAGATATACATTGTCACACAGAGATATATCTAATAGATTTATTAATTTTAAAAAATGTTAGTGCATATTTGAGAGTGATTTTAAAATGGTCAAAATCACTTTTGTCATGTTTGAATCACCCTGAAACAAACTTTTAATTATTCAAAATCAATTTCATGTTTAATTTTACACTTTTAAACGTGATTTTCATACCATCAAAATTAATTTTGAATTATTAAAGACATGTTTCGAGGTGATTTTGAATATGAAAAAAGTGATTTTGACCATTTTAAAATCACTCCCGAACATGCACTTAATATGTAAAGGGTCCATTAGACACAAAATTGAAGGTTTGGGGTCTTATTTGACATTTTTAAAGTTTAGGTATCTATTAGACACAAAGTAGAAAGTTAAAGTACTTATTAGATGGTTTTTAAAGTTTAGGAACCATTTTTTAATAGGAAACAAAAGACCATTTTATTGATGTATGAAATAGATACAAAAAAGACCTATTAAAGAAAATTACAAGAAACATTTCCAATGAGATAACAGAGGTGATAAATTGTAATTACAAAAAGGAGAAGAGTGGTAACTCCAATATAAATCAAGATAAAATGTAGATTTAATGAAGGTGGGGATATTTTGAGACTAATCAGAGAAGATACGAGCATTCTTTCCAAGAACATGAATATTAAACACAAACATGAAAGTTCAAGAACTAAACTTGTAATTTAACATTTAATGGAAAACATAAAAAAATATATATTCAAAAAAAGGGACAAACACAGCCTAAAGGCCGTGAGGGGTCCCTAAGCCTAATTTGAAGGGTTAACAAGAAAAGACCTCCAACCAATTTAGATTGAGAAAAGTAAAATAGTTAGAAGTTTGGGTACATTGAAAAAAAGGAAAGACGGCCTTTTTACGTTGAAAAAATATGATTTTGGAAAAAGGAAAGACAGCCTTCAATTATCTCCAGCTTAAATATTTAAAAATCTGAACTCCCTATGTACATTAATGTAAAACAAACTTAATTTAGGACTTCGTCTGTAAAACAGTTAGAAGTCTGGGTATTCTTAAAATTTATTTCAAAATTTTGTGCCTATATTAAGGGCCACTACAAACAAATAAATTTTGGTGATGAATTATGGTATACACACTAGTTACCCCTGATCTCCCCATACTCATTCTTTTCCTCTCCCTTGCTTAGATTACAACTTTTCTTTCAAAGGGTAGAAAACAATGAAAATCTTTTGGAGTTGTAGAATGCGTGAACTAACCATCCTGATCACAAAAATGCCATGTAAAATATATAGAGATAAAAGTTATCTCCAATGTTTGAACTAGCCACTTGAAATGCTACGAGAAGCTTCTTAATAATAAAACAAAATTTTCATTTCAAGCTGGTTAGGCAAAATTAAATACAAGAATTAAGACTAGATGTCACTAACCAGGTCAGAAACATGGGCCTACACTTGGGGAAGCAAATGTTCCTGGATTAAGTTTGTCAGGATAACTACTATGTACACAGTTCAGCCAAGAGCCTCCAAAAGTCTTGACAGCGCCTTCGAGTTGTACAGAATTTATGAACAGAGCTGATTTTTCTTTACAGTACAGTAATCAATTTGTATCCCAATTCCACACTGGAAGAACATGAAGAAAGTATTTCAACAAGGAAGTCAAAACTACAGAGTTGAGAGACATGAGACATGAAGCATGAAAATTTTTGGCACGGACTCAGAAGAGAATATTTAGCAGCCATTACAATGATACAAAAAAAGAACTAACTCACATTGGAAACAAATAAAAAGTCCTATGCCGGCCGCCAACAATTAAGAGTTGAAATGTCTTGTCTAGATGGCAACATTTGAGAAATGCCGTGACCTGGAGAAATGTAATGAAAGAGTTTTCTAAAAAATTGGGAACAAATGCTCATAGATTTACACAAGTTCTTCATAAAAGTAAAAAACACAACAAAACATATATGGTAAAATGGAAGAATCACCAGAAATAGGAGCTCCAGATGGTAGACTATTGGAGGCAGGACGCTGAAAACCAATATTACTTGGTGGTCGTTCATAAGGTGGTTGAAAATAGCCTACAAAGATAAATAGTTTAGCTGCTGGGTAGTGGATACTGGTAGGTAAAGAAAAATGAATACCAAAGAAAAGCTTAAATTTGATCTATACTATGATGCTCAGAATCAGTAAAACACAAATTAAACCGTAATTACCTTCTCAGACCAAAATAAAAAATTGAATTAGTGTCTTAAATCAAATAAACAATCACTAGGAACAGAATAGGCCAATTTGATTTTTTTATATATAAGAAACCAAGCTCTCATTGAAAGAAATAAAAGAATGTACAAAGGCATAAAAAAACCAACCTGCAAAAAGAGTCCTCATTACAGGAAAGGACTCCAATCTAAAAGAATATAACCAAGTTGATAATTACAAAAAATCCAATTAATTGACGCCCAAAAAGACATTGAATCTCACCACCTCATGCACCTCCTCCAAAAATTCTACTATTCCTCTCGAGTCCCACTCCTAACAAGATAGCAAAACAACAAGCTTGCCATAGGTCACTCCCCTTATCGCGAAAAAGGAGAATTTGTGGGTCTCCATCTACTCTCTCTTTTCATAATCCCAGCCATATAAAAGTTTTTGAGCAAAAAATTAGAGATTTCTATTCAATGGGAGGTTTGAAAGAAGGACAAATTACTACGTGCTTATTTTGTTTTGTTTTGTTTTTATATGAAACCAAGATATATAATATAAATAGGGGCAAAACCCATCCCACAAAACTACACAAGGAGTCCTTCAGATTGTAGAGGATCATAGAAAAACTGTAGTTACCAAAGAATTGCTTGTGACTGTAACACCACCAAGATTAGATGAGTTGTACACTATTACAAAAAAAAACTTCTAAAGAAGCCAGATTTTAAGGAAAATCTTTCGTTTCCATTACTTCCAAATACACAAAGTAGAGCCCTTTCTGGACAATTCCACAACAATTTAGCTTTGCCTTTTAGATGACACCCCACGAGAGCTACAATATCCACTCATCCACATTTCTGACAAACATGCTGATAATCCAAATTCATTCAAAATAAAACCCCAACCCTTATATGCAAAAGGGAAGTAGAGGAAGAGATTATCTTTTTCTTTTTCTTTTACCACAGAGGAAGTAAAGACACCCCTTTCTTTGCACAAAGACCGCACAGGGGAGAAATAAAGTCCAGTCAAGGAATTTCTTCTGAATCTTTTCCAGAGACCAAAGGAAGACCTTAACCATCCTCAAAATTTCAAATGTCCAGCCAGACCAAACTAACCATAGGGGATCTAAACTTAGTAAAGGTTTATGTGAGTTTAAAAAACAGACCTGGAGGAAAAGGGATTTGAAGGGTCAAGGGACCAAATAACTTTGTCCTGCCCTTCCCACATTTGAACCAAATCAATTTTTTCGACCATCTGTCGAGCCTTCTATCAAGCAGACTTCATTGGGAACCTAAATCAGTCATGCTGTTCTGTGTTCCAACAATCAGCAATAGTACCGTCCTTTTTCTGAGAAATGCAATGAAGATCAGAAAAGATTGAAGAGGGTGCATTTTTTTACTATATCAAACCATGGTCTTCCTCCCACCTTGCCCTTATGCCAGCGATCACCTTCTTCCATAGACCATCCTTAGGTGAATCCACTTGTCTTCAAGTTTTTTTTTTTTTTTTTTTTAGAAAAGACCAACTTTCATTGAGAAAAAAATGAAAGAATACAAGGACATACAAAAAAACTAGCCCACAAAAGGGAACCCAACTAAAGGAAGGGGCTCCAATCAAAGATAATAACACCTATCGAATAGTTACAAAAGGCCTTTGAAACCGAAGCCCAAAGAGAAACATGAAATCTAATGAGAGCCCACACATCATATGGGGACCTCTCCACCCCTCTAAAAACCCTATTGTTTCTCTCTCTCCACAAACCCCACAATACAGCGCACACCCCAGCAAGTCATAACTCCCTTCCCTTATCTCTGAATGGCAGATGGAGGAGGAACTCCTCAATCATCTCCCTGATACTGCTGAAGCTCTTGCCCTGCAACCCAAAAGCATCAAAGAACAAATTCCAAACTGAGCGAGCAAAGGCACAACTCCGCAAAATATGATCCAAGTCTTCCTCCGCCCCCGACACAGAATACAACAGAACGGCCCCACCATCGAAGGCATCTTTCTCGTGAGAATGTCGAAAGTATTAACTCTTCCATGGATAACTTGCCTGGTAAAGAATCTAACCTTCTTAGAAATTTTCACCCTCCATAGAATTGAAAAGATGGACTCCCTACAGTGGGAGGGATTGAGCAATGACTGAAAGAAGGAACTACACGAGAAGCCCTTAGTAGGGCTAAGACTCCAACTGTGAAAATCCCTCCTCCCCTCCCTAAACTGAAGCTCCCCTATCAAAGACGAGAGCTACAACCTCCACCGCTTCCCTATCGGTCAAAGAGCGCTAGAAACCCAAAGAATAAGAAGGAGAGCTACCGGAGACAATAATGACATCAAAGATCACCCGATTTTTCATGGAGGACAAACAATAGAGATTACGAAACTTGGAACAAAGGGAACATTCTCCCACCCACTTATCCTCCCAAAAATAAGTATCCCTCCCAACACCCACCACCACACAATAAATCAGACTCAAAAAAACCGAGAGCTCGAAAACAATATCTTTCCACGGATTTCTGGACATGCCTTTAACCCCCCCAACAGCCACTCATAGGGATGATAGCCATACAAACTAACGATAATCCGATGCCAAAACGAGGTCGACTCGAGCGGGAACCGCCATAGCCATTTAGCTAGCAGTGCTCTATTTCTCTGGTTCAGATTCCCTAATTCAAGACTGCTAAGACCCACAAGTTTGCTCACTGTCTCCCAACTGACTAAGTGGCTACCCCCTCATCCACTCCCGCCCATAAGAAATCTCTCATAAGCTTTTCTAGACTCCGACACAGAGATTTAGGGGCTCTCATAAGCTTGTCTTCAAGTTAATTTTGAATGTCATGTTTTTAGGTCTAAGCGGTGATTGGACAAAATTGCCACAACTCATTTCTTTTTTTTTTTTTGATAAGAAACCGAGATATATGGATTATAATCACAAAAAATAAGACAGCCTACCACAATTGTTGTTTTTTTTTGGCAAGGACACCTAGTAAGATGGCTTTCTCAGAACCTATTATCGAGAAGGTGGAAGACAGACAGATGGAAGAACTGCAGTTTATAAGAGGTGGAAGACAAACTCTACAACTTTCTTTTTATGAGGACAACTCTAGATAATTCAATTCTTTCAAGTTTTCTTTTATATGATCCGACATAATTTAATCACCTGTGATATGGAAGAACTTAATCACCTGTTGTGGCTTTAACTTTTTGCTTCAAAAATGTTAAGAGGACTGTGCAGAATTTTTAGTACTTCTATTGTTCAAGGTCGATCTGCATAGCATAATGAAGGAAAATAATTTTGGATATGTTGTTTTGGGATAAAGTCCATGTGGTATGGCAAGCTGGTTTTTTCACTATTCTTCGCTATATGTGGTTGTAAAAAAAATGGGAGAATCTTCGTGAACTTAGATAGGGTATGGAATGAGATGCGAGATTGGAACGTTCTCAGTACATTCCATTGAGTTCATGCTTCGAATTTTTTTTGTTATTACTCTTTGTTTAGTCACCAACGGTTGGAGTGCTTGTAACTTTAGATTGCAACACAGTAATAAAAAATAAAAAATAAATAAATAAAAGACAGTTGTCAATAGCCAAGCGACCATACTCATTTTCCTAACTTCTCCCATCATCAATGCATACCCAAGCAAGACATAAAAGCCACTAGATTATGACACAAGATAGAAAATGAAATGTTTACATTTTAATACCTTCCTGGCTAAACGGTGGGCCTGGATGTGATGGATTTCTCCCCCCATTCATCCATACACCTTGACGATTTTCAGTTTTGAATTCATTTGAAGGCATTCTCCATTGTTCATCACCTAAAAAAGGCCTCCGGCCATCCATAATGGATGGTGAAGAATATGAATGATGGTATGGATGAGGAGGATGCTGCTGGACCGGAGGCTTAGCATAAGAGAAATGACTGGGAGGGTTTTGAGGTGGGCCAGAATGCATCTGTCTTTGAATGAAGTTGGGGTTACCTTGCGGATATTGCTGGTTTGGTTGAGAACCTTGTGTATTCAGATATATATCATTATGTCCATACTCTGATTGCCTCGAAGAATTAAATCCAGAAGGTTCGATAGAATTGCAGACAGCAGCAGTTGGGACAAAAGGTGGCTGCTGACCATATATTTCACTTTTAGCAGAAGCATCCACGTGACTCCCATGAGAAGCATTTCCAGTCATTTGCACATGCTGATTTCCCTGTAGAAAGTATACTCAAATTAAGCAGTACTATACCCATAAAATATTATGTCAAAAGGTATATTGCATCCTTACACTTGCTATGCTGCAGTATTCACGGGGTATTGGAGCTTGATACGGAAGTTGTGCTGAAGGCTGCTGTGAAGATTGAAGCGGTAAGATCTGCTGGTTTGGTAATGGAGGCTGGCTGGGTACTGGTGGTTGGGAAATTAATGGTGGTGGAGGAGGTGGAGGGCATGCAGATGGTAGAGGAGGAGGTGGTGGCAATGATGGAAGTGGTGGAGGTGGTAGCGGTGGTGGTGATGGAGAGGATGGAGGTGGAGGTGGGGGTGGAGAAGAAGGTAATGGTGGGGGTGGAGGAGGAGAATCAAGTGGCAAAGGTGGAGAACCTTCTGGCAGAGGAGGAAACTCTGAAGAAGAATTTGAAGCTAGTTCTGTTGCCCTATCTGAAGACCGATGTTGAGCATCTATTTCAAAAGAACCATCTCCAATCAATGACTTTTCATCCTTCGGATGCCCAGAAACATCTTCCATTTCAAGTTCCCCATCTACATCCTCTAAGATGCAATGGCGCCTGTCACTCGGGGTAACTGCACATGCTTCTGCCTCTCCAAGACCATGTCTTGATTCCACCAATGTTGCATCATTGGCTTCTTTACATGGGGTGGTTGGAAGGTCCTCGTCTTCATCCTCAAATACATGTGAAGATAAGAACCCAGGTAGTTGGAATGTTGCATTGCTGATACAATTCCAAAAAGGAAGTCACAAACGATTGACAAAAAGAGAAAAACAAAAGGAATAGCATAGGAACATGTTTTCATTTCATTTTATTTTTGTTTTTACATGAAACAAAATATCAACAAACAGAACTTGTACATCAAGAGGGGAAAATTTATGTCCACCTTACACCAAAAGGCCAAGGAAGATTACCAAAAGATTTCCCAGAAGTTCATCTGATTCCAAACTCAAATATAATCCACTCAAGATAGAAACGGTACAATTGAAACTCAATCCCATTGAAAACATAGCCAAAAAATTATGAAAATAAAATTACAAGAAAGAAATAGATTAATTCTTCTGTAATATGAAACAGAAGTAGGGAAAAAGTATGCATATTTGACCAGTCTGTCCAAAGAATGAAAGAAAACATCTTGATACACACCCAAGGATTAAAAAATTGGACATGTTGACGACAGTATTGCAACTTATTGCCTGATAGTTGCTCTGTTTAGGAACAAGAATCCGCTTAGACACTGAGAACATGGATAAATACATTTGTTCTAATCTGTCTGTCCGAACGGTGAAAACCAGGCACTGGGGCCACTGAGAATAGATAGAAAGGGTCTGTTTTACAACCTATCAATACATATTCTCAACGTGTCAAAATTGCCACTAACTAGTTGAGAATATTTGACTTCAAGGAAAATCCGGGATCCAAGGGGAGTTGGCTGATTTCCTCTAGCTTGTGTATTCTATCACTTTTATTTGGAATTCGACCTTTTTATGTATGACTGCAACCTCAAGGGTTTTTTAAACCTCGTTTTGAACTTCAGACATCATGTCTGGTTGGTCAATCATTCTATGTATATCTGTGTTTAATCACTTGGTTAAAGCTGTTCTTTGCATTTTTATGATGGAAAAAACAGCATAAGTTTTTTTTGGGAGAATAGAAATGTTTTCAGTCCTGTGGGAGCATATAGTTTTCAGAGTTTTATCATGGTGCAAATTACCCAAATCTGTATGTAACTTGGTTCATATTCTATGTTTTTTTAAGGTATTCTTTAACTTCCTTGGCTCGGTTGGAGACTTTCCTCCATCTTCTTTTGCATATTTTAAATTCTCAATGAAATAGTTTCTTATAAAAAAGACAAAAACAGTAAGAGAACAAAAACAAAAGCCTTAAAATTCCCAAGAAAATGCTGGCAACGTGAAACGAAACCATACTGAGCAAACATTTTCACCGAAGACAGAGCTTTCCTCAACTTGCATAAAAGAATATTCAAGAGATACAAGTCAAGAAACCAATCAGAGGATATACTCCCTTTTTTTTAATGGAAAACCACGCTTTCATTGAGAAAAAAAAAATGAAAGAATTGGAGGATATACTATTAACTTTTGTATCTCGGTTAACTATTACCAAATTCCATATCCAATATTAGGACAAAACTTAATGTTCAGAAACACACTGCTTTGCTTTCTTTTAAATGAAGAAAAGGTAAAAATGAAATAACATGCATAGAAATATAGTACTACAAATTAAAAACTAGTAATAATAATAACAGGAGGAAAGCTGAGAGCAAAGTGAAATTCAGACCTTCCATACTCATCAACAAGCATGCCTTCCATTTCTCTGATTGGATCATCTATGGCTCGCTCAGCACGAGATGGACGTCTGAGGGTGAAACCAATAGATGAATCATCATTTGACACTCCTATTTCATCCATGTAACGTCGAAGAACAGACTCGGGCAAGATTTTCCTCTCAAGCCAGAGACGCAAAACCTGGAGAGAGTTCCTCAAGTAATATATTCAAAATTATTTCAGAATGAACCATAAGCCTCCAAAGAGATAAGTAAAAGTAAGTACCTTGTGACACTGCCGACGATTTTCACGTGCTCCAGCACCTGGTGGTGCAGCAGCCCCAAGAAGACGTGGCAATGCTGCTTGAACTGTAGGAATGTAAGAAGCTCCAGCAATACCTAATATCAACATAAGAAGAAAGAATTGTTTTGGTAACCAGTAGAAGCTGCTTTTGAATACTGCATATATCAATGAAGAAGAAGAAAGATGCCATGGCAAGAAGTGGACAAGAAGAGCCTCATAATATACATAAACATATAGGTAATATATTTACAATTGCCAATGAAGGACCCTTTTCCTCCTAATAAACCAATCTTAAGTGCATCTACCTCTCTGAGTATGCGAGCATTGTGTTATAGAATCCACAAGAAAAAAGAGATCCACTTTGCGATGGAAACTAGGTTCAATCTCCAACTTCCGAATTAGAAGTTCCACAACCTGCAGGGTAGATAAGCGGTTAGACCCTATGACTAAACCAGAGATTCTTTTGATAGGCAATTATTTGCACAGAAAACACAATTGTTTTCTGCATATAATAACCAACATAGACAAAGTCATTTCAAAAGCTGAATCCAATGCAACAACCAGATTTCATTCCTAGTTCACAAACCAGTCATTGTAAAAAACACAATGTAATAGAAGTTTGAGCACAGATAGTGAGTCAAATGATATATCTATAACTATCAGAGGAGAAAACATAAATTTTGATCATCCATAGGACCATAACCACAACAAAATTAATACATGGCAACTGCATACTAACTTTCTGCACCATCCCACAGACTCAAAGAGAAGGAGACACACACATACACCAGATTGCACCCACTCATAGGACCACTACAAATCTAGAGACCTGATATCGCTCCTCTTTCCAGGACCAAGGGTTGGTTGATGCATGTAACTTTCATTATTATATAGCTCCAGTATTTTATAGCACATCAACATAGGATATGTATTAGAGAGAGCGGGGAGCATCTTTTGGTGGACTTGTTTTTGATAAAAAATCATTTGGAAATATCATAATACAAGAAATGTTTAGAAGTCGTTTAAAACAAATAAATTAATTAAAGGGTGAAATATTTTAATAGCCATCCTAACAACAGCATTTTTAATCCAGGATAATCCAAATTAGGTTAACAAGAATCGGGGTCAGAACCTACCTCATTTGCAATGCCATATCTGGCACAATCAATAGCCAACCGAGTTGCACGTCCTATACTTTCTTTAGTTCTAGATAAAGTCTCTATCATTCCTTCAAAAGCATCCCGTGCAACAGCTGCCTCAGTGCCACCACTCAATGAATCGCCAACTGATCTGTGTACTGAGCTGACTCTTTTCTCCTCTATTTCTTCGACATCGGTGTGATTTTGTGATGCTAACTGATGTCCTTGAGTTGATGGAGAAGCCACATCCTTTTGATGAAAAGGTCCCTTCAAGTCTGCCAGCATCAAATGGGTGGTACTAGATAAATGCGGCTGGACTGGAGAAGGACTAGGACTACCACGAACATCAGAGGATAAAATACCAGAATTAAAAATCCCAAGAACATTATGTGAATGAGCTTCCCTCCTTTTAGCTTGAGCAGCTGCAATTAGATGCTTCATGGACATGGCAGACTCTGTGGCCTTGAATTCACTGACTAAGCTTCTATTTATCCAAAAAAATAATAGTTAAACATCACTCAATTTGAAACTTCCACTCTATTTTAACCAAAAAAAAAAAGGAAATAAGATACTTTAA
This sequence comes from Luffa aegyptiaca, assembly GCA_017139565.1. Lineage (NCBI taxonomy): Eukaryota > Viridiplantae > Streptophyta > Magnoliopsida > Cucurbitales > Cucurbitaceae > Luffa > Luffa aegyptiaca. The sequence continues at coordinate 4,970,168 of CM029396.1, forward strand.
CAACAAAAATAAATCACAAATATTGATACCTTTCACCATGAAGATCATCATGATCCATTGAACTTCCCACCAGCATTGTAGAGTCATTGGCTCGTGATTTTGGAGTAGTTTTAGACTTCTCTCCAGAGGAATGTGACCTGTTTTTTTGGAGGATAGATGGCTTCTGAGAAGAGCTGGTATTTGAAGTCAAAACAGACTTTGCAGAACCCCCCTGTGATTGTTTCTGGACACCGGTATTGGAGGCTTTGATTGGGGGTTTCACAGTCTTCGTTTGTTCCAAAGCTGTAGTGTTATTAGCTAACGAAGGAGATTTTTTTGGGGAAATCAAATTAGGTTTTGTCTCCTTAGGTGGCAGCTGTTCAGATCCTGATTTTGAAGGACTGTCAGAGGCATTAACAGCCACTGATTTTTCTTGCTGCAATTCTTCAGTTTGGGGCTTCTTGGGCGACAAGGACAAACTGTGCAACTGGTTAGTTGATTCCTTATGGCCATACTCTGATCCACTAGTTCCATTAACAGGCAAGGGAGAAGTATTAGGACTTTGATTATGCACATCATTATTCTTACTAGCATCTGGACCGTTTGAAGTTGCATCAGTATTCCGTGAAGATCCATGAACAGGAGTTTTAGGATCTTCATCGTCGTCGTCATCAACAATGCAAACTGCTCTCCTTTTTCTTTGGGAATGGTTTACCAATAGTTTGTCACTACTAGAACATGAAGCGTCATGCCTCTGTGAAAGCGGACTTTTTTCACTTTTACCATCATGAACTGCAGTTGTAGAATCAGACATAGCTTCGAGAGCTCGACGATGTCGCTTAGTTAGAGGCAACACAGTTTCATCACCTGCTGCAGAATTTACAGAATCTGAATGGTGACTAGACTTTAAAAGATTTTCTGATTTCAGAGTGGGCATAGACTTTTTCAACTCAGGTTTTTTAACCACTTTTTCATCAGCCACAACAGGTTTAGGAGAAGAGGCAATCCTTATGCTGTTGCTGAGTGATCCCTTGCTCTCCCCTATATCTCCACGCTTCAACTTTTTGGCAGGACGCAAACTTTCACTTGATCCCAAATCAGATTTTCCTTGTCCAATCTGTGGCATCTTCCCAGCACTAGCTTTGCCTTTGCCCTGTCCCTTAGGGCTACGGCTGGTGTCCGCCACATTATCTTTATCCTTAAAATGTTTTTTATCCTTTGGCATGTCTTTAGTCTTTTTCCCATGACCAGACTCGGAATTTGGTTTAAGAGCTCTAGGGCCATGTTCCCTCATACCTCCACCAGAAGAGGATTTGCCTTTCTTTCCACCCTTTGAGCCCATAACAGATTCTGGAAGATTATCAGGAATTTCGTTCTTAGATGCTGTGACAGCAGAACCTTTGCTCTTGTGGTGTTTAGCAGCAGCCTCATGTTTTTTCTTCAAACTAGCACCCTCCTTTTTTACATTTTGACCGTTGGTTGTAGATGTCTTCTGGAGTTCGGAAGGCTTTTCTGTTTGACCAATATCTTTATCTGGATCAGATGTCACTGCTTCATGCTTTGGCGAAACATCTAACATACTGTCTTTCTGCTCAGAAGAAATTCCTGAAGATGAATCATCAGACTGATGGCGATCTACGGGAGGCTTGATATCTTGAACATTGGTTTCACCTCGTTTTTGTGAGCAACGCTCAAGTCTAGAGCTATAGTCACCTATGCCTTCATTTACAGCATCGTCATTTGATTCAGCAGTACCCACTTCATCCTTCATGTCAACATCTAATTCATTATCCACAACCCCATCAATGCAGGGAGCGCCACTTTCAGTTTCCAATCTATCCATATCAATCCTCATACCACTAGTTTTCTCGTTTTGCTTCTCATCAAATGCTGCACAGATTTCCCTCACAGCTTGAGCAAACTGAGTTGTTTTACCTTGGCAACGAGCTGATAATTTATTCTTTTCCACAATAGTAAAGGCCTGAATATCAGCAGGGGCTACAAAAGCTCTGTGAATTTCAATACATGGATAAAGATATTAAAAAGTGTAAAAGGTAAGGTGCATGTATGTTCATAGCTTGCAAATACAGGAGCGGAAAGAAAGACACATAAAGAATGAATGGCTGCAATCGGTGAAGGGAAAATGAGATATTAAGAGGAAGCACAACAGGTATATTGTGCACCATAGCAAACAGGAAGAGATAAAAGAAAGACCTACGAGGAATGAATATCAGTACATGGAGTGAAATGAAAACAACGGAATATATGACCAATTAAACAATGTCAGTAAATATTAATTTTTACACAGATCGTTCTAAGTTAAATTTAGCCATCAATAAAAAAGAATGTTGCAAAGAGAGTATTTTAAACCTTTGTAGAGTTAGAAAAGAGTGTATTTGACAACAAACCTTGACACATACTAACTATGTACGTAAAAAAAAGGTAATGTCAATAACCAGTAGGTAGAACTTACTGGCTCAAATGCAGCAATTAAATTCCCGGACACTTTGACAGAGTTACAATTTTTGCAATTAAAAGTATGTAGAAGAGAATAGATAGATATAAGCAACCCTATGACAAACAATGCATGCAGGAATTTATTCTCACAATTGAAATGAGCATTATATATTTGTATCCATTCGCAAACACCTTTCTAGGCTAATGATCTAAATCATGCAGTCTACTCAGCAACCAAAAGCCATATGCCTACACTTAGTTTTTGTGTACGAGAAAGAGAGAGAGCGGCATAAACACATTTCAAGCTCAAATAAAAACAAAAAACTAAGAAAGAGATACTTACATTTCTAGCGTTCCAAAGAAATGGACAAAACATTTCTTCGGGTCAGGAGATCTCTCCCAGTCCTCAGGCCTGCTAATCTGTAAACATAACACCATCATACCTTATAACTCCAAATGGCTAAGTAGTTATCCTTGTTCAAATGAATTGATACTCCAAATCCTAGCCACACAGTTAATTTCTCTTTTTATAAAAATAACATAACAATTGGCTTGTGACCAAAAAAACGCTCCCTTTGACCTTGACACTCGATAAAATAATGGCGAGAACGGATTATTGACGATTTTCTTTAGGCCCAAGTCATTAAACCTTCTAGTAATCTTCCGTTTTCATCTAAAGAAACTAGAGTCCTTTACTATATTTACTTTTTTGGTGGCTTATGGGCTTGGTTATGGTTCGTATTTTTCTTCGGCTTCTATTTTACTTTCATTCCTCCTAATGAAAGCAAACTCAATAGCCTCCAGAGAGAGAACGCATAATAATGCCCTGATCCTAGTTCGAGTGAGACATATTTTACTTTCACCTGAGATTTAATCAAAACAACTTCATAACCGTATGCCAAAAACAAAACATGAACCCCGAAGTTGTAACACGAAAATACAATCTTGAAGAGGAGATGAATATGAATCGAAAAATTAGAGAACTTAACACGAGAACATCAAGCTCAAAAGGTTCTTAAGAATCCAAACAATGCAAAGCAATACACGCAAATAGTGCGCCGTTGAAAAAGAATTGCAATATGCTGAAAGAAGGGAAGTAGAATGAGACTAAAATGAACTTGAAAAAAAAAAAATTACATCAAAGTAAAACCTCGATACTCATGAAACTATAACTTCTGCGAAACACATTGCCCAAATTTCAATACACCACAAAAACAGAATTGCAACAGCATATTAAAAAATAAATAAATAAAAAAGATAGCGAAGATTGTACCTTGGCTGGCCAGGGAGGAAAACCCTTGACCTTAGCGAGAACAAGATCTCCCAAACTGAGCTCTCTATTGGCCTTGGCTTTATTAGCTCCGCGTCTCCGACTCGGAGCCATGGCGTATACGTGAACAACAACGAACCCAAAAAAAAAAAAAAAAAAAAACCCTAACACGAAAAATCCAAAAACGTCGACACCTCCGAGCAAAACCCAAACAGAAAATTTCAAAATCCACACAGGCCGAGAAGTATCCCCTGGAAAACGCGGAGACGATGGAACCCTCGCCGGCGGTGGATGGCCCCGGCGGTGGTGGGGCTAAAGCATCGGGGACGGAGGGGGGTTTTAGCGGCGGAAATTGGGGAGTGTGGCGGAGAGTGGGGGAGGATTGTGGGAGGCGGTGGAGTGGAGAGGATTGGGAGGAAGATTTGTCGTGGGATTTGGGGGATTGGGATTCGGGATTGGTGGTCGGAGCCGGAGCCGGTGCCGGAGATGGAGGTGATTTTAGAAGAAAGTGAAGTGCAGTAGAGAGAGAGAGAGAGGGTATTTGGGAGTTTGGGAGAGATTTAGGAGACGGAGAGGGAAAGCGAGAGACACAAAGGGAAAGCCAGAAAATATTGAGCGGAGAGAGATATCAAAGTGGCTCATAGGGTTGCTCTCTCACGGCTCCGCCTGCATTCGGGTATATGGGTTTCATTGACCCGACCCGGTTTCCTCTCTCTCTCTATTTCTGTTTAAAACAAACCAACAAATTTGTATGAAGTCAATTCAACAATGTGTTTTTTTTTCGGCTAGGTATATGTTTTGGTGTTTTTTTTTTTTTAATACGTATTGTTTCAGAAGTTTCGATTTGGTCTCTTATGTGTTAGTTGTTGACATTTTTTATTTTGGTCTATTCGTTAATGATAAAGTTTTGTCAATCCACTAAATATTGTTAACTCATGCAAAACAAATAATCATCAGTATTCAGTATGTTTATCTATTTTCAATTGAATAATCTAGGCTTAAAATTGAATCTCATTTTTCAAACACTTGAACAGAGACAACAAACTCTTTTTTCATCTATTTCGAACTATGATTTATTTAATTTATTTATTTTAATGCTATTGTTATTTCCTATACATACCCATAATTAAATGTCTGATGATGTTGTAATTATTTGAATTTTAAGTTATAAATATTACAAACATCTATCGGTCATTGTTATGGGTGAGGACAAAAGCATTCCACACCCCCTCCTAATTAGCAGCATGATATAGACTCAAGTAAGACAGGTTGAGGAAGACAAACAAGAAGAGACAACCTCATCTTGTTTGACGTAGTATGTAGATTAATGTCCGACCCACTCGACTCATGTGTTTGTTGGCAACAAATTTACGTTGTAATATTCAATATAGACTAATCAATTGATAGCATGATTCCCTCAATACTCCTACCAAAAAGTGAAATATGTGTTGTACATAGATAGATACACAAGTTCACTTAGCATGCCTAGCTCAACACGTCTTAGTTTAAGCACCAAGTTTTCGTATTAGTTCAGTCACATATACAATAGATCCATCATCAACAGTATCCATTAGCATCAGAATCACATGCGGATAGTCATCCATGAACTTTTGAAATGTTTACTTTAATTATTAGGGAAAAATACATTTTTGGTCCCTGAGGTTTGGGTTAAGTGACACTTTGGTCCATGAGTTTTCAAACTCAACAAAAATACCCCTGAGGTTTGAGATAAGGAGCAGTTTGGTCCCTGCCGTTAATTTTTCTGTTAATTTCTAACGGTTGCTGACGTGGCACTATTATTTTAATATATATTTTTTATTATTTTAAAATAAAAAATAATAAAAAAAATATTATTATTTTAATTATTTTAAAAACTAAACCCTAACCCTCTTCTTCATCCTCTTCCCTCACCCCTCCATCTTCTTCCTCCAGCAGCTGTGCCGCCCACATGCCGTCGCCGGCGGCGACTTTTTTTTTTTCCTTCCTTCCTTCTTCTCTTCTTATTCACATTCCTCAAAGCTTCAGCTGCTGTTTAAAAAAAAAAAAAAAATGAAAGAGAAAGGAGGAGGGAGGGAGGGACCTCCTCCCTCTGTTCCGGCGCCGGAAAACGGAGGAGGTCCCTCCCTCCCTCCTCCTTTCTCTTTCATTTTTTTTTTTAAAAACAGCAGCTGAAGCTTTGAGGAAGGAGAAGAAGAAGAGAAGAAGGAAGAAAGGAAAAAAAAAAAAAAAAAGGTTTAGTTTTTAAAATAATTAAAATAATAATATTTTTTATTATTTTTTATTTAAAAATAAAAAAAAAAATTATATTAAAATAATAGTGTCACGTCAGCAACCGTTAGAAATTAACAGAAAATTTAACGGCAGGGACCAAAATGCTCCTTATCTCAAACCTCAGGGGTATTTTTGTTGAGTTTGAAAACTCAGGGACCAAAGTGTCACTTAACCCAAACCTCAGGGACCAAAAATGTATTTTTCCCTAATTATTATTATTTTTAAATAATTGTGTAATTAACATGTCATCTAACGTACGTGTCAACAAGTTAATACCTATATTACAAGTCACATTATCCATCTATCAAACAATACAAAAACCCAATAATTAAATGGAACAAATCGAAAGTTTGTGTTATCAAAAAAAAAAAAAAAAAAAAAAAAAAAAAAAAAAAAAAAAAAAAGACATCCTTGAAAATGTATGGACCAAAGTGAAATAAATCTAAAAGTTCAAACCCAAGTGGGGTTTGAAAACTATATTTTTCATACACCACGTTCGATTGATTTTCTAACTCTACGTTAGATTGATTTTCTAACTCAAATATAGCTTAATTGGTCAAGTCACATATCCCGAAATTCGAATCTATCATTCAACTCAAAAAATAAAAAGGGAAATTGTGCTGAATAGCTAGGAAAAAAAAAAAAAAAAAACCTTATTGTTTTTTGGCTACAGGTGTTCAGAATTCGCAGAGGTGGCTACCGCATTTTAGTAACTGTTTTCCATTTTTTTTTTACCTCTAGTATATACGACTATAGACAAACGCTGTTAACAGTTTTTTTTTTTCATTCAGTTTCTCCCCCCTTTTTTTTTCGGGATTGATGAATCCCAATTTATAGGGAGTCCAGTTGGCGGTCTATGTTCAACGGTATAAAAAGATCTACCTATTTTTAGGTTTAGGTTTCAGCGTTTCCAACGGTACAAAAAGATTTTATCCCTCACATTTTGCCCCTCATTATCCATGTTACAAAAGGACAACAATAAGAGTCGTAAGTAGTAGTACACACGGACAGATAACAGTGCATATAAACTACAACGTATATATAACTCATATGGGGGTGAGATTGGGGTAAGTATGCATACACACAGGATGCATGCGAAACACGTATGTATGTAATACTATAGACATATATCATTTATGGCATTCATCAGGTATTTGCATCCAGGTGACACATGGTATGGGGGGTTATTATGGTTGCATATAGCAACACAGACAAAGACAGAGTGTATTTTTATTGGGCATTCCAGACATACACGATACATGGGTGACTAACTCAAATACAGGGGGGATTAAGTGTACACACACAAGTAGACACATCAGACCATTCCATGGATGTATATAATAGTACAGACAAATCAAAACATTTTTTCTATTAGACATGCCAATGTGTATAATGTAGGGGGGACGCACACATACATATGAGTATACCACAAGCACACTTTTTCCCAGAGAAGTTGCAATAACGATGAAATGGTATTTATCAGTACATACCGCTCTGGTGGATTCAACATTTAAGTCAAATCAACACAAACCCTCCACCAAAACCGCCTCCATGCATTTCCTCCCCACGCCCGTGCTTTTCGTCTTACAATAGAGCGTATAATCGCGGATTGGAGGGAACAAATGAATCCCTAAAATCGGGGGATTATGTATACGGTTGTTGCAAATATAAGGGAAATGAAGCCGTTATCTACATATCTTATTTTAAATTTTATGGTGACAGTCGTTGTGGAGAAGAAAACTCAATGGAGCTTGAGGGTTGCGTAGAAGGCTCGTCGGCACGGCGGAAGTGGTTCGTCGGCGCGGTGTAGGAGGTAGGAAGTGCGATACATTGATTTGTCATAATTGCAGTATTTAAGTTCATTTTTCTTAGCTGTTTCCAATTTGGGGCATTTTTAACGCATATTGCAGAGGGTATATCTTATGATTGAGAGAGCTGATTTTTCAATTGACGCATTTGAAAGGTGTTCCTCCTGCTCGAGGGGGTTGAATTTTACATGTTTCCCCCTAATAAAGGTATTGATTCTTGAGTTCGTCCCGTGTGTTTTTTTTTTTTTTTTTTTTTTTTTTTTTTTTTTTCCAGAAAACAGTTCTTGAGTACTAAGAAGATGCCACATCTAGATTTTAAAATTAGGTTGGTTCCTTGGATTTTTTGAATTTCAAGCTTCCTAGAATTTCTCTAACTTTTTTAGGTAGGTTGGTTACTTGGATTTTTTGAATTTCAAGCTTCCTATAATTTCTCTAATTTTTTTAGGTAGGTTGGTTTCTTGGATTTTTTGAATTTCAAACTTCCTAGAATTTGTCTAACTTTTTTAGGGGTATTTTCTCTCTCATAAACTCTGATTTTAATTTTAAACGTTAGAAACACCTTAGACAGTTTGTTGGGGGCATTTTTGTCTTCTGCAAATAGGGATTTATTAATCATAAAATCAATTAGCCATCTATTTAGTTTATAAACTTGTGTAGTCATTTTTCAATCCACCTATTTATTTTTAGTCACTTTTCTTGTTGCCCCAAAATAAAATAATTATAAAAAAAATGATTGGTTTAAATCCCAAAATTCAAATTTTGTGTTTATGACCCCCCACAAGCAAGCCCAAAGAGAAAGGAAGAAAGCCCAATGGACTCCTTGAAAGCAAGCAAAAGCAGAGCATTCAGCCCACAAATTTCAGAGAAAAAGGAACCAATTTTCACTTTCAGGCTCTCAGAAAAAGAGAGAGCGGGAGCGAAAGAGAAGAAACTCTCGAATCTGGAACTTGTAGTTGAAGCTGATAAACCCTCGATTACAATCCCAACAATCGAAACCAATCCGCCATGATTTGGAGGAGTTTAGCTTCGACCTCAATGCTGCTAGCCAAATCCACAGGTTTGGCGAACGGAAGCACGGCGACGAGGGGTTTTCGTCGTGCTTACAGCTTGATTCCGATGGTGATTGAACACACATCGAGGGGAGAAAGAGCCTACGATATCTTCTCTCGTCTTCTCAAGGAGCGCATAATTTGCATCAATGGCCCCATTTCTGATGATACTGCTCATGTCGTCGTAGCTCAGCTCCTTTTTCTCGAGTCTGAGAACCCCTCGAAGCCTATCAATATGTACCTCAACTCCCCTGGCGGCGCCGTCACTGCTGGTATAATAGAAAGTTATATGTTATTCGTTCAATCGTTTCATTGGTTTGTTCACTATCATAATTTCTACCAGTGCTTGAACTTGTCCTTTCTGACTTTGAGTTTGCTGGTAAGAATGTGGATAAATGATTAAACATACTGTAATCTATCAGCTTAAGTCTTTGGTTTAATGAGTGATTTAACATGATATCAAAGGATTGACATTGAATGTACAGTAATCTATTGGCTTAATCTTCTGGGTTTAGTGGTAGTTAACATATACATATTATTCCCATCATATGCGCCCAATTTGATGTCTGTTGACAAGAGAACCTCAAATTATTTCAGTTCACTGATTCTGAAGTTTGGCTAATCCCACATTAGAACTCTACCTCCTTGACCTCCATAACGTTAATTTTCATTGTCTGTTACCTCAATAGGCTTAAAATTGCTTTTGCATTCAAAACTTAGTCATAAATTTATCCCAACTTCCAAGTGCCAATCTTTCCTGCCTAGAAGATTTTAGGTTTTCACCATTGATAGATCACCAATGTTTGTCATGTATTTACAGGGCTTGCTATATATGATACTATGCAGTATATAAGGTCGCCCATCAACACCATCTGTTTGGGTCAGGCTGCCTCAATGGCTTCCCTTCTTTTAGCTGCTGGTGCCAAGGGTGAGAGACGATCGCTTCCTAATGCAACTATCATGATTCACCAGCCTTCTGGTGGATACAGTGGCCAAGCTAAGGACATGACAATTCACACGAAACAGATTGTTCGGGTTTGGGATGCACTAAATGAGCTGTACTCCAAGCATACATCACAGTCAGTAGATACCATTCAGAAGTATATGGACAGGGATTATTTTATGACCCCAGAAGAGGCAAAAGAGTTTGGCATAATCGACGAGGTAATTGATCAAAGGCCGATAGCCCTGGTGACTGATGCAGTTGGGAATGAAGGCAAAGATAAAGGTTCAAGTTAAGAATGTGAGGTAGGATCTTGACGTGAAAGCATGGCATTTCAAGTTACATACTGACTTTTGTTAGATTTATCCGAAAGTTGATATTATCTTCCTAGATTTGATGGAAATAATTTATTTTCTTAGCTAAACGTCCCCTTAGCTGTTTGAATTGATATTGTTACTTGTGTGTATTCGGCATTGATATAGGCATTGACAGCTTTTATTAACATTTCAAAGAAAAAAACTTGAAATTTAATAAAATTTCAAATTTTCTGCGTATGATAATGGATGTTTTTACTCTATCCATATTATATATCTTTTCTCGTTCACTTCTTTAGAGTATCATGTGGCAAGTGGATCACAATTTATACCTTTTCAAAGTTATACGAATAACATCCATGATAATGGGTGTATATTGTGAATACCAGTGAGAAAAGACTGCTATAATAGTGCAAAACATGGTTATTTTGGATTTCTACATGGATTATTCTATTCTTCCATACAAATGTTATATGATTTTATCACATTTAAAGCTTAGTGTTTCTTCAGCCTGGTGGTAATCTTTGCATTTTGTTTCACTAAGACTGCTATAATAGTGCAAAACATGGTTATTTTGGATTTCGACCTGGATTATTATATTCTTCCATACAAATGTTTTATGATTTTATCACATTTGGAGTTTTTAGTGTTTCTTCAGCATGGTGTTAATTTTTGCAGCTTGTGCCACTATTTAATGCAGTTGTCCTTTGGTTCAATGTTCATTTCAATCTGTAGTTTTGTAATACGTTTTTGGTTATTGAGTGAATTAGTGTTTGCTTCATGCATATGGTTTTGTTCTCAGTGAACCCAAGTTTGTTAGATTTGAACGACTTTTATTTTCTTCAAGAATTTTTTGTTAGTCTTTTTTTATTGTTCTTTTCATTTTGATTCTATGAGTCAGTATCAATATTTTCATCATCAATTTTTAAATTGAAATTTCAGTATTTTCCATCTGGGTAGTGATGGAAAATACTGAAATTTGATTAAAGAGATTGGTAGAGCCTTTCTGGATAGTTGTTAAGATGTGAACATGGTATTATAATGTGTACATTTGATTGATCAGAAGCTATTTTTTGTAGTTAGCTTAACTTTTTGGCACTTTTGATCCATTGGAAATGTATTTGGGAGTGTTTTATGGCTCGAGAAGGCGGTGAGGGACTAGCTAAGAAACACAAACACTTTAGTATAGCTACACTCAGTCATTTGTTGGACACTTTTGTTAGCAAAATAGATATGTGTTATCACACACTTGTTAAGTATTCTAAATAGACACATGATAGAATGATAGAATTCTGAGTTGTTTTGTTCCCAGGCTTCAAATGCAATTGGAAGAATTTGGCAAATAGGGTTTTGAAATTATTCTTTGTTAATTGTCTCTTAGGTGAGTTCTATCTAAGCACTGTCAATGGATTAATCATTGACTTGACTGCTGATTGAAAGCATTTTTTTTTTTTTTGAGTACATAAACATTTAGAGGCGGGAGATTCGAACCTCTTGATCGAGAGTACATGCCAATTACCGTTGAGCTATGTTCACTTAGGCGTAAGCAAGAATAAAATTTTATGAACATGTTAACGTCTCTGTCAATTGAGATTGCTTTTCCAAGTGTAGGTAATATCACGACTCTTCCCAAAATGTAAATAAAATGATGAAAAAATGTGTTGCTATGAATTATATGTCAATGTTTTCATCAATATTTTCATAAATTGAGATTTAGTATTTTCATCCACGAAATGATTTTTTCTTTGGGTGGGAAAGGATACATGAAATGAGTATTGTTCTTTTTTTTTTTGTTAGTCTTTTTCTATTGTTCTTTTCATTTTGATTATATGGGTTAGTATCAATATTTCTATCAACATTTTTTAAATTGAAATTTCAGTGTTTTCCATCTGTGTACTGATTTTTTCTATAGGCTAGAAGGATACATTAAATTAATTGTTTTGTTAGTCTCCTTTGATTTGTTTTACATAGGCAATCTAACATGATTAATAATAAAATGGATCACTAAAATCCCGTTTGATGTTTTGTTATCTACCTTCTCCTCATATTTTAAAAAACCAACCCAAGTTTTGAAAATTAAAAAAAAAAAAAAGAAAAAGTTCAAAAACTTGTTTTTATTTTTGAAATTTGACTAAGAATTCAAATGTATTATTAACAAATAATTCAAATCTTAACAAGAAAATTGAGAAAAACAAGCATAATTTCAAAAACCAAAAAGTTATTAAACGAGAACTAAGAGAATCTAATTCGTAGAAGTATTTGATATTACAAGTGTGCTAGTATAATCTTTAGGGAACAATCAAATAACAAAATTATTCAATCCTAGGTAGGTAATTTTTTTAAGAGTTTGTTGTCATTCATTTATTACATAGTGTACGTACACTCCTTATATACTAATAACTTTTGTAGTCACTTTCAAACAATGAAACTCCCTTCAGATCACAATATAGCTAGTAATTTTACTGAACTATATACGAGTTCAATTAAGTTACATATTTTTGAATATATATTAAATGATGATCATAATCCGATCGGTCATATTTATAAAAAGAGAAAAAATCTGTCAATTTTACACACATTGAATTATTACAAAAATTCACATTTCAAACATTCTATTTCAAAATCAAACAAAAACCTTTCAAACAACCCAATTGATTGATTGCCAAATGATTCAGCTAATCTAACAACCGTATATTACAAAAAATACAATAACCTCGATTTCTAAATATTTACTCTCTTTGATATGATTAAATAATTTGAAGATTTCAAAATTTCAAGAATCTGATAATAGTGACTCAATTAATTCGGCAAGTATTGACCGATTCGTCATGGAAACTAAAACATATTCAACGAAGAACATAAAAAATTAGGAAATTCGATAATTAAGATAAGAAAGTTTCAGCTAAATAGTATAATTCCGACATGTAGAACTAATTGCTGAACAAAACAGAGTAATGCTGCAAAACTCCGATAACAAATGATCTTGTGAAAAAGAAATGACAAAAGATAAAAAGTGACGATGCGTCTAGAAAAGAGAAGTTCCCTTCCCCTTCTTGTCTCCACCAATTTCGAAGTGCTTGCATCTCTGCATTTGACAATTTAGAAATGTGATGAGGAGGTATGGTACAATACCCAGATAATAACTAAACATTAGGGCTACCTCATTTGGACTTGCATGTTTACTAAAAATAGCTAACAAATACTACAAATAAAGTGCTAGGCAAAACTATTTCAACTGCAGCACCGAGTACAAGTTCGATATTGAAAGCAAATATTGAGCATGAAAATTGGAGAAAACAAAACTCCCCTGAAGATAATCCACTGCCTTCACAAGCATGATAATCACATGGGTATTTATTTTAAAGGGGGTAAATGGATTAGTGCTATTTGGACCCAAATGACAACAGCCTTAAATATGTATTTTGAGAATCACTATACACTTTAAAAGTTCCTTGGAAAATTAAATTAACCAGATACCTAATAGAGAGAGGCCATAAACAGAAAATAATAAAATACTTTGCTTCCTAACCTTGATAGGGTGCTGGGATACGTGTTTGCAACCTTGGCATTGCAGCCTCAACACAATCTTCTTGGTAGTTTTAGCCTGTGAGATTTATGACATTTCAATTTAGATCAAAGGCTCGCGGGAAAGGAAAAGGTAATAATTTGACTGGACTTAAAAGTAACTAACCTTCTTGTGAAACACGGGCTTGGTCTGACCTCCATATCCTGATTGCTTGCGATCGTACCGACGTTTTCCCTGTGCAGCAAGACTATCCTTTCCCTTCTTATATTGTGTAACCTTGTGCAAGGTGTGCTTCCTGCACTCCTTGCTCTTGCAATAAGTTTTCTTTGTCTTGGGAACGTTTACCTGTTTCCCATTACAATATCAACAATCAATTTCTAAACTCTGATGCTACAACCTAGAAATATCAATAAGACACAAACATCGCAAACCCAATATGTTACTTAACTACTGCATTTCTATTCGTTGATCTAAAACTTCTTTAGACGGAATATTCTATAACTTAAAATCAAGGCCCCAGAACCATTAATCCATTCCATGGGCAACGTTTATCTTGTGAAAAATCCCTTCTTTTAAGCAATATAGGATGAAACAATTAGACCTCACTCAATAATAACGCCTTCCAAAGTTCATCTGCAGCAATCATATATTAAGCAAATCAATGACCCAGATAACATAAACTACAAATATTAATATTCCTTTAGTTCGTCCTGCCACAGTCCGTGCCACAAAATACTCCCAAATCCACGTGATCACGCCACGGGCTGCCAGTTGATTCAGATGGTCTACTCTTTACCTAGCAAAGTAGAACTTATACTCTCACCTCCCTAACTAAGCCAACCTAAGCTCAACTACAACAGATAAACCACTCGACTTCTATGCACAACCCCAGATCAAGTGATACCATTAACAAATATATATCATCTATGCTCAGCATTAAACTCCACGGAACGCTAAACTTTCAAAACGCAACCAATCGCGTCAACAGTTTACTCTTTCCATCACAGAACTCAGATACACACAGAGGGAATCAAGAGTAGAAGTAAATATACATCAAACTTCCAGAGAAGAACAAACCAGCGTGAGAGAATCAACAAATAAGACGAGCAGCTAATGAAATTGCATCGAGAGATGAAAGGGAAGAAGAGTACCATGACTGCTGGACGTCGACGAGGCCTGCCCGAAAAACCCTAATTGATGCGAAAGTAGGAACTGAAGGCGAAAGGAGAGCTATATATATGTTGAAGAGATCCGACGGAAAGTTTGTGAATTGGGCCCAAGTAGAAACATTCACGGCCCAAATAATTTTTTAGTTAAAGAAAAATAGAAATTCAAAATAATTATAGGAAAAAAAAAAAAAAAACTAATTTTTACCCATAATTATGTATGTTTCCCCACTAAATTTTCAATTTGATTTAGTTGGATCATAAATTTAGATAAGTGGTAGAGAAAGAAGGCACAAAGAAAAAAAGGAGATAAAAGAAAAAAGAGAGAAAAAAATAATAATAAAAGGGGGAGTATAGTATAGAAATTAGGAGTTTTGGTATTGTTGGTTGAAATTTAAGGGGTTCCTTTTTTCATTTGCTTGGTAACCCATCTTCCCCTCCGGAAGCTTCGACTTTCTCCTCTCTTTGAAAGGTCAAGATCTTCGAGAAGGTCAAGTTTTCTATGTGGCAGGTTCTTCATGAGAAAGTTAATTCCTTGGATCGTATCTAGAAACAATCTTCCTTTGTGTTGGTTTGCAATGGTGCTCTATTTGTTATCTAGCGACAGAGAACTTATATCACATTTTGTGAGATTGTCAATTTCACATTACTATTGGGAACGTTGTTAGGCTTCCTTTGAGATTTGCTATGTTTGTAAGGATCTTCAAATGAGGAGACTCTTTTGAATCCTCCCTTTTGGGATTTAGGAAGAGTCTTTTGGGCGACTTTATTTTTGCTGTGTATGGGAGATTATGGCTTGAGAGGAAGAAACATATTTTTGGAGGTTTGGAAATATCCTAAGAAGCACGAATTCGGATACGAGACACAGACACAGACACGACACATACAAGTTTAGTAAAATATATATCATTTTTATACGAGAAGGAAATTCAAAATCAATAAATCGTGCATTTGAATGATTAAAAAAATGAGTTTAATGTATTTCACTCTTAAAATTTATTATTCTTTGCCATTTAGTCTCGTGTCTATTTAGTATACTTAACAAGTGTTTGATATAGACCTATATTGACTTTGTAGAACGAGTGTTTGCCACACATCAATTGTACTAACAAGTGTCCAATATGTGTCCAACAAGTGTCGGACATGGACACGCTAGCCAAACTAAAGTGTCTGTGCTTCTTAGGAAAGATCTGAGATTGAGGTGTGGGATATTATAAGATTTAATGTCTCGTGGACTCCAGTCTTTTCGGGTTTTTTTTTTTTTGGTAATTATCATTTAGCCTGGGGGGAGAAAAATTTCGACTTCATTAACTCAGATGGGATCAACACGTTGACCGAAAAGGTGCCTGTATTAGAGGGGGTGCATATTTTGTTGCAAAAAACATATGAAGAAGGCATTTTATACTCTTGTCCTAAAAGGAAGTTTCCAATTCAAGGCAGTCAAATCCAACAATAAGTAGGTTACAGTGGCATGTATAAACGACTCATGCCCATGGTATATAAGCGCATCTACTTATCGCACGGAGCAGTTGTGGATTGTTAGGAAGTTTACAAATGAGAACATTTGTTCCATTGATGTCGTTCAGAATGATCATAGGTAAGCGATTGCGAGTGTTGCGTGCGAGTATGCGAAGGTTATAATGAGGACCACTAACATGATGCATTTTGCACACCTCGGGATATAATGGAGTATGCTAGGAAAACCCATGGAATAAATATTAGTAATGACAAAGCATGGAGAGGAAGAGAGAAGACTCTAAATGAGATAAGAAGATCCCTTGAAGAGTTCTATGTGCAAACTCCAACATTTGCAGCTAGGTTGATCGAAAAAAATCCAGGTATTTATCCTTTGGCTTGACGATTTTTAACATTCCATATTTAGTATATACATTTACGTTCATTGTTTTCAGGAACATACACCACCCAGGAAGTTATGGGGTAAGTGTGTTCATTTGGGGTACTTAGAAGGGTGAACATTAAGGGACTGTCTGGGGCGCTGAATTGGTTATAATATCTGGTGGTTATAATAATCTGGGGATTATAATAGTCTGGGGGTTATAATAATCTGTGTTTGGGGTGCTAATTATTATAGTCTGGGATAAAATAATCTGTGTTTGGGGTGCAGATTATTTTAGTTTGGGATAAAATAATCTATGTTTGGGATGTAGATTATTTTAGTCTGGGATAAAATAGTCTGTGTTTGGAGTGCTGATCTGTTTTAACATGGGGTTCTGAATCAAAGGTTCAAACTGACTGTTTTTTTTTTCTATTTTTTTTTTAGGATATACGATTCACTTTGATTTAGGGTTATGTTTTTTTTTTTTTTTTTACAAAACAAAAAAGTTTAGGATTTGGTATAGAAAAATGGATAATTGTAATGGGTGACAACATGAGGGTAAATAATAGCAAATATAGCAATTTTTAAAAATATTTGCAAATATGGCAAAAAAATTTATATTCCTAAATTGCCCCTGCCCCTCATTGGCGAACGCATCTTCTTCTTCCTCGTCAGGTTTTTTTTTTTTTTTTTTTTTGAAATCTTCTATCACTGATAGATTCTATCAGTGGTAGAAAAATTTTCTATCAGTGATAGAAAGTTTCTATCACTGATAGAATAAAGTTTCTATCACTGATAGATTCTATCAGTGGTAGAAAAATTTTCTATCAGTGATAGAAAGTTTCTATCACTGATAGAAAAGCTTTCTATCAGTGATAGAAAATATCAATGATAGAAACTTTTATCACTGATAGAAAATTTTTCTATCACTGATAGAATCTATCAGTGATAGAAAGTTTTCTATCAGTGATGGGCATTTTAGTAATTTTACTTTTCTGATGGTGAGATTTTGCCATTTTTGCAAATATTTCTGCGGGCTGTTACTTTTGCAATTAGTTTGGGCCATTTTGCTACTTTTGCAACCGGCCCTAGAAAAATCATATTACTTAACTTTTAGTATTGCCAAAATAAAAATTGTAAATGTGTTAAAAAATCATATTAGTTTTTTTTTTTTTTTTTAAATCAATAAAATCATTTGAAATAAACTTGAGTGTGGTAAATACAATTTCGTTTGAATGTTCTTTTTTTTTTTTTTTTAAGTTGGTTAACCTTCGATGTTGTCAACGACTTTTCCGACAACCTTCGATGTTTTTTTTCTTCTTTATTTTCATTTTTTATATTTTTCAAAATGAAAATGAGAAGAAATATGAAAAAAAAGGAAAAAAAAAATCGGTGGCCGGAAAAGTCGTCGGCGATCGTCGGAAAAGTTGTCGGCGGTCGTTGGAAACTTTGCCGGCCAACAGCGGCCGAAAGTCAAGGAGCCGCATGGAAGAAGAGATGAGAGAGTTACTGTAGAAAATGGATAGAATAATCGGGTGGGTTGAATGATGGTTACGATAGAGAATGAATAAAATAATCGAGGGTAAAAATAACCCACCTCACCATTTATTTTTGTTGATGCCCCAAACACTGAATAGGTTATAATAAAGGGGATTATTATAACATATTCAGTGCCCCAAACACCCCATAAGTTTTTAGATCATGACTATTCCATTTTTCATTTAAGGCCATGTAATTTAGTTTAGTTTAATTTATTTTTTATTTTTGTGTGCGTGTGTGTAAATCATCGAGTCACCTGCACATGGGTACCAACATTTTTTTTTCCTTCTTTCCTTATAGAAACCAGCTCTTCAATATTAGAAAGGTGCTAGAGTTTCCTAATTCAAATTAGCTAGCTTGTTGCAAATATCCTTTTCTCTTTCTTCCGGTTAAATCTACAACATTTTAGATTGTATTTCTCTCTCCCAAACTCAAATCTAAACGTTAGGTTCATCTTAGACAATTTGTTAGGGGCAATTTCGTCTAGTTTAATTAGAAGTTTATTAATTAAAATCACTTTTAGACATTTATTTAATTTTTAAATATGTTTAGCCATTTTTCAAATTCCCTATTAAATCTAGCCATTTTTCTTGTTGCCTCTAAATGACCTATTTATCCCATGGCCCAGAGAGGTATATTATGAAACAACATCTTATTTGATATGTAGTGAACAAATGATCAAGAATGTTGACCAAGAAACACAGTGTTTAACCAGGAGCCTAACATTTTTTGGGAGTAAGAAATCAAAGGCCCGTTTGATAACGTTCTTGTTTCTTGTTTCCGTTTCTTCATTTTTAATAAAGAAAAATAGAATTTCATGACCCTAACACCTATACATTCAATAATAATAAACCTTTATTCTTATTTATGTTTGGAAAAAATTGGAAACAAGAACAAAAAAGGAGAAACTAGTTTTAGTTGTTCCCAAAAGTTCTATACAAATTTTGGGAGTGTTTCTAAAAAATGAGAAACAGGAAACATACATAGTTATTAAATTCTTAGATTTCTTAATAAAATTGGAAACAAGAAACAAGAAACGAGAACGTTACTAAACGGGTCCCAAGTTTTTATTGAGGAAAATGAAAGAATGTACAAGACTATTAACAAAGTAAAAAACTCCACAAAAAGAGCCCTGAAACTACTTACAGAAACGAACTCCAATTCAAAAACATGGAATCAAGATAGTAATTACAAAAAATTCAATTAACAAACGTCCCTTAAGAAGCATTAAACATCACACCCTTCCATACCTCCTCCAAAGATCTATCAACCCTTCAAAAATTCTACTTTCCTCTCGAGCCAAACTTTCCACAAGCAAAAGAGAAAAACAAATCTGTATTGGTGGAGTTGAAAAAACAAAGGCATCTTCTCTCATTCTCAATGGCAAGCCTTTCAAGGAAAAGAAAGCGCTATGGCTAAACTTCGCTAGAGCTTTCCTTTAGAACAAGAAATTATTACTTCTTCAAAGATGAAAAACGACACTCGTGATAGTCTGTTAAGACTTTTTCCTCATTGGATCTATCGCGATGTAAACGATCACCGATCCTTTGTAATTATAGTTTTACATTGTTGGAATAACTCAATCTTTACACATTGGTTATAAACTTATCTTTGTACAAAGCCATATTTTATTGAAATTAATGAGTTTAGAAAGATTCTTACACTTTTCTTGTGTTAAAATTAGTGGATGAATTACCAAAAATTAAACCGAGGGTAAAAATTACAACATTTATAGCTTAGGATTAAATTTGATGAAATTGAAAGTTTGGAGTAAAAATTGATTTTTTCCTCATTTTTACCAACCTAATTCAATTGACTAAGATATTATATCATTGGCTAAAACGTCAAAAAAAAAAACTAAATCTCCACCCACACGTTGTAAAGCCCAACAGAGAAAAAGTAAATTTAAGGTCCTAAATTTTTAAAAATGTCCATTTTTTAAAAGTCTTAATTCGGCTTAACAATTTATTATTTGAAATTAATTTTTCATATATAGTATATAAATATGATTTTTTCTTTCTTTCTTTCTTTTTACTATTTACATGACGAGAACACATCTACATATAGGTGTGTTTAATGTTGTAGGTAAACAAAAAATTTCATGTATATTGTAGAAACTATAGATTTTTCTTCTTAAGAAAACAATAGAAATTGGAAGGCATGCAAATTTGAATGGTAGATAGCAACATTTTCACCAAAATCACAAATTCAATCATACCATAAAAATATTTTTGAACTTTTTACATTTACTTTTCTTTTAACTTAATTTATTCTCTATATTTATTCAACAAAATCAATTTTCCCAACTTGAAAAAAATCTCCATATGATAAGATCAAAAGGTATATTTTATTTTTTTTAAAAAAGTCACAATAGAAATATTTTCATTGTATACACCTACTTAATTCAACAATTCAAAGCTAAATCATAAACCAAATAATTCTAGATACACCGAACATGACATGACTACAATATCCAATCCCATGAAGCTTGAACCCTTTAATAAATCATGTTTTTGGATAGATATAAATGTCCAACATAACATACCAAAAAAAAAAAAAAAAAAGACCACCTCAAACAAATAGTTTCATCTAATCATCATATAATATATCTCTCGCACAAAATAAAAAAAAAAAACTTATAAATCTATAATCTTATCACGTACAAGTATTTATTTGCTACTTATTCAACACTTACTCATACGTACAAGAAATTTAAAATAAAAAACCTGTAAAGATTAGTTAGAGGAATTTAAAGAGAGGAAGATTAGTTAGTAGAGAGAGAAATATAAAATGCAAACAAACTTAAAATTTACATAAAAAACTATTATAAAGTAAATATGGTTATCGTTTGAGAACAAACTTGTTTCTTTTCTTATACAAAAAAAAAAAAAACCACCTTATTTTAAAAAAAATGGAAGCTAAAACTAATTATCAAAAATAGAAAAATTCATTTTAAAAAAAAAAAGTGACACATCCTTTCGGCAATCACATAAAATTTTCATTTTATATATGTGAAATTAAAATTATTTTCACAAAATATCATTTTCATTTCATCCGCAAAATCAAATGCTTTTTGAATTCACAGTAAGAACACAAACTTGTCACTAAGTTGAGTTTAAATTCTTTTCCAAAAAAAAAAAAGAGTTTAAATTTTAATTTGAATTTACTCTCATGTCATCTTTTACCTTTTGTTTCATATAAGTTTTTTCTCATATTTTTTTTCTTTCTAAATATGCAATCTCAAATATTAAAATTTTCTCATTTTGTCCCAATTCTTCTAGCTTTTCTAGCTTTTTACTTTTATTTCTTCTCTCTTTTTTCTCACTTTTGAACTATTTGTCTCTAATATTTCTCTATTTTAAACTTTCTTTTTCTGTCAATAAAATTATTTTTCTCATTTATAACTTTCTCTTCTTTTATAACATTTTTCTATTTCTCTAAAGATTTTAGAGATAGAAAAAAATTACTGAGTAGAGAAATAATTGAGAACAAAATTTAGAGACAGAAAAGTTAAAAAGTGAGAAAAACTTTAGAGATTTCAAACAAGTTCAAAATGAAAAAGTTTAGAGAAGAAAGTTTAAAAGTAAAAGACGCTTTTATCTTAAATTTTTTACCCGGGTAAAAAATTTAAGATAGAAAAAGTTAAAAAAGGAGAAAATCTTAATATTGGAGACTATGACCATTTGATAACCCTTTGATGACCATTTGGTTTTCGGTTTTTGATTTTTGAAAATTATACTTGTTTTCTCCTAATTTCCTTACAATTATGCTTGAATTCTTACCCAAAATTCCAAAAACAAACAAGTTTGTGAAAACTACTTCTTTTAGTTTTCAAAACTTGACTTGATTTTTGAAAACATGGAAAGAATGTATATAGCAAAACAAAGAAACTTATAGGTGGTGGAAGTAGTGTTTATAAGTTTAATTTTCAAAAACAAAATACCGAAAACCAAATGATCATAAAGTGGACCTAAAAAAACACATTTAATAAATACAAAAAAAAAAACTTAAAATGAATCAAAGTTTTGAACCTAACACGATTAGTTAAACTAAATTAAATTTTAAGCTAAAATTAAAGATTTGTAAGTTTTCCTACGTGAAAGTGAATTCAAAGAGCATTTAATCTGCTTTTACAATGAAAAAGATACTCCTTGAAATAATATATCACACTAGAACTTTCAATTTGATAAATCACCACCTCCAAAACTTAATTATCTCCATTATTTAGATGTGGTTTTCGCATGCCAACTTAGCTCAATTACGTCAAATATTTGAATTTCCACCCTCACATATTCAACTACTTTTTTTTTTTAATGTGGTTTTCGCAATTATTTTTTATTTATTTTTATTTATTTTTATTTTTTTATTTTTTCCAAAAGAAAAGGTCAAACAACAGAGAATAGGGGTACCTTAGAGAATTCGACAGAGGTCTGCAACACTGAGCTAAGTGTTTCCTTCAAACGAATTATTTTATGAAGCTGCAAACTTTACAAAGAAACAGATTATTGACATCCACAGTAAAAATACAAACTATAGAAACAAACAGATCAATAGAGAACTTAAAAATAATTTATCATTCATTACGGGTATGTTTGGTTTAACTTTTCATGTGTTTAATTTTGGAAAAAAAATCGTTTTGAAGAAAATTATAGTGTTTGGCAACCACTTAAAAGGACTTATTAAAAAATGAGATTGAGAAACAAACCATTTGAAGAGAAACACTTGAAAACAAATTGTTTGAGAAGAGTTTTTAAGTATATAATAACTTGTGTGTAAGAGAATTTTTATACAAAACGTTTAAAAGAAAATGTAACCAAACATATGAGTATTTAAATTCTAAACAATTTTTATACAAAATGTTTAATAGAAAATGCATCTTTGAAAAACACTTAAACTAAAAGGTATTCCAAACAGGCTCTACAATATTCTTCGTTTTTGGCCAAATGAAATCACAAAGTTCGCTGCAATCTGTTCCATACAAGAGTACTGCCCCTCAATCACAAAGTATCAGCTTTTTTAAATTAGCCCCTATATATCTTAAACTGAATAGCGTTTCCATTTCAATTAAAAAAATTTAACACTGCACTCATTGTTATTAGGTTAGGTTATAAGTTTAGTTTCCAAACTAAAAAAGTATTTTAGAGGTAATCCATGGGAAGGGAAGAGTAATGTATCATAAAGAAAGAATGCAACTGACCAGTGTTATAGTATATATGTAAATATAGTAGCTTATTAGTCTTCGTCCTTTATTGTAATTTTACCATTAGTGGTTTAGGGCTTCTATGTATGCCTATATATAATTGGCTCTAGTGTATAGAAAATATATTGAATTCTCTCATGTTTGATATCTTGATAACATGGTATCAGAGCCACTCTAGTGTTTTAGAATTTTCCTTTGGCTGTTAGGGTTTCTTCTCATCCAAGTGGGGTTAGGGTTTGAAATTTGGGTCACCACATTAGAGGGGCCGTTTGTCGACACCACCCACCTAAAGAGAAGCGCCGCTGCCAGGGGAGTCGAATCGCCGGAAGTAGCTGCGCGTGAGCCACACGCGCCGTCGGAGATTTCTGCAGCCGCCGCCACGCGCCGGTGCGTGAGGGCGCGTGGGAGGTCCGTTTTCCCTTCCGTCAGTTGGGTTAGCATCGGGCTGAGAATTCTAACAAGTCTGTATACTTGGTTTTGCCAAAACAGGTCACGTTTGCTTCAGTTTGCGTGCTCGGCTCAATTTCGGTTTGTTTTTGTTGAGTTCAGTTCTGTTTTTTCCTCGTGAGGGTACGTTTGTGGCTGGAATTTTCCCTGGTTGTTGTGATTTGCCGTTCTTGTGCATCAAGAGTATTTTTGACTTATTCTTGTGGCTAGTTTGGACATAATTTGCTCGAGTTAAAAGTTGTTTGGGAGGAGAATTAGGGTTCTTCATTAGAAACTCCATTCAGATCATATTTTCAGAAGTTGTATGGTGATTTGGCTCTAATTTCCAAGGTTTTAGATCAGAATTTGTGGTTTTACATTCGATATTGACCTATGGTTGAACAAGGATTCGTAGCAATGTCTAATGTGGTTCAATCGCGGATTCAGTCCATCCATGATTCATCTAAGCAACCATTTGTTACTTCTACTACTGAGTTTGCTAAATTTCAACAGTACCAGAAGTCATTGAAAGCATATTCTTTATCATCCATGCTTACCCCTATTACAACCATTGCTGAGTCAGGTAACATGAATCATTGTCTTCTTTCCTCCTCTACCAAATGGGTCATAGACTCTGGTGCAACCAATCATATGACAGGTAATCGTGATTTGTTTTCCAATTTTTCTTCATCTACATCCCTTATCGACGTTACTTTGGCAGATGGATCAACATCATCTGTTTTTGGATCTGGCACAGTAAATCTAACCCCATCTCTTTCTTTGTCATCGGTTTTACATTTACCTCAACTATCCTTTAATTTAATATCTGTTAGTAAACTCACTCATGACCTTAATTGTTGTGTTTCTTTTCATCCGGGCTATTGCTTGTTTCAGGATCTTGTGACAAAGAAGATTATTGGTAGAGGACATGAATCTGGAGGACTTTATATTTTCGATCATCAAGTGCCAAAAGTTGCCTGTTCTGGAGTTGTTTCTCCATTTGATGCCCATTGCCGTCTAGGTCATCCTTCTCTTTCAGTGCTAAAAACACTTTGTCCTCAATTTCATAACTTGTCTTCATTAAATTGTGACTCATGTCAGTTTGCCAAATTTCATCGTCTTAGTTCTAGTCCTAGAATAGCTAATCGAGCAAGTAAGCCCTTCGAATTAGTTCATTCTGATATTTGGGGTCCTTGTCCTATTGTTTCCAAAACTGGATTTCGATACTTCGTTACCTTTGTTGACGATTACTCTCGTATGACTTGGTTATACTTTATGAAGAGTCGTTCTGAGTTACTTTCTCACTTTTGTAATTTTCATGCTGAAATTCGAACTCAGTTTGATGTTTCCCTTAAAATTTTGAGAAGCGATAATGCTGGTGAGTACTTTTCTGAAGCACTTACGTCTTACCTATGTAAGCATGGAATCATTCATCATTCATCTTGTGCTGATACTCCTTCCCAAAATGGAGTTGCTGAAAGAAAAAATAGGCATCTCCTTGAAACTGCAAGAACATTATCCTTTCAAATGAGTGTTCCAAAGCAATTTTGGGTTGATGCAATTTCTACAGCTTGCTTCTTGATTAATCGCATGCCTTCATCTGTTCTTAAAGGTCAAATTCCTCATCATGTTCTATTCCCCACAAAACCGTTGTTTCCTATTGAGCCGAAAATATTTGGTTGTACTTGTTTTGTTAGAGATGTTCGTCCTAATCTAACAAAATTATACCCCAAATCTTTAAAGTGCATTTTCTTAGGCTATTCTCGTGTTCAAAAAGGTTATAGCTATTGTCCTAGTTCGAATAGGTATCTTGTATCTCGTGATGTTACTTTCTTTGAGGACACGCCTTTCAAATCATCTTTGCCTAGTACGAGTCAGGAGGAGGAGGATGATCTTTTTATTTATACACTTGTACCTCCTACACCCTCTACCGATCCATCTCCACTTGTGTCTCCTACACCCTCTCTCGATCCTTCTCATTCGACACTTGTTCCTACTCGTCCGCCTATTACTCAAGTATACTCTAGACGGCAACAACCTCCAGGTGAATGTCTTGTACCACAAGATTCTTCGTCATCGGATCCAGGTCCGAGTGATGAGCTTCCTATTGCTCTTCGTAAAGGTAAACGTTCTTGCACTTTTCCTATTTCTTCATTTGTCACTTATGACCACTTGTCATCTTCTACATGTTCTTTTGTTGCATCTCTTGACTCTATCTCGATTCCTAAAACGGTTCATGAAGCCTTGTCTCATCCTGGTTGGCGCAATGCGATGATAGAAGAGATGACTGCTTTAGATGATAATGGTACCTAGGATTTAGTATCTCGTCCAGAAGGAAAGAAAGCTATTGGGTGTAAATGGGTGTTTGCCATTAAGGTAAATCCTGATGGTTCAGTTGCTCGATTGAAAGCACGCCTAGTTGCCAAAGGCTATGCTCAGACATATGGGATTGATTATTTTGATACGTTTTCTCCTGTTGCTAAATTAACTTCTGTAAGGTTATTCATTTCCATGGCTGCTTCTCAATGTTGGCCTTTGCATCAGCTTGACATTAAAAATGCTTTTCTCCATGGTGATCTTCAAGAGGAAGTCTATATGGAGCAACCACCTGGGTTTGTTGCTCAGGGGGAGAATGATAAAGTGTGTCGTCTTCGTAAATCTTTATATGGGTTGAAACAAAGTCCACGAGCATGGTTTGGAAGATTTAGTCAGGCACTTGAGCAGTTTGGAATGAAGAAAAGCAAGTCGGATCACTCTGTCTTCTACCAACGAACTAATAGTGGTATTATTCTACTTGTCCTATATGTTGATGATATTGTTATTACTGGAAATGATACATCAGGCATTTCATCTCTCAAAACTTTCCTCCAAAGTCAGTTTCATACTAAAGACTTGGGAACATTAAAATACTTCTTGGGTATCGAAGTAATGAGAAGCAAGAAAGGTATTTTTATGTCACAAAGGAAATATGTACTTGATTTGCTATCTGAGACAGGAAAATTGGGAGCCAAGCCATGTAGTACTCCGATGATGCCTAATCTACAACTTACAAAAGATGGAGAACCATTTGATGATCCTGAGAGATATAGAAGATTGGTTGGAAAGTTGAATTATCTTACAGTGACACGACCAGACATAGCTTATTCAGTAAGCATTGTGAGTCAATTTATGTCTTCACCCACAGTGGAACATTGGGCTGCAGTACAACAGATTTTATGTTATTTGAAGGCTGCACCTGGACGTGGGATCCTATATAAAGACCATGGTCATATGAAGATTGAGTGTTTTTCAGATGCTGATTGGGCAGGATCAAGAGAAGATAGAAGATCAACTTCTGGCTATTGTGTTTTTGTTGGAGGCAATTTGGTTTCATGGAAAAGTAAGAAACAAAATGTGGTTTCACGATCAAGTGCTGAATCAGAATACAGAGCTATGGCACAATCAGTATGTGAGATAATGTGGGTTCATCAACTCTTGATCGAATTAGGTTTCAATGTTACAGTTCCGACCAAGTTGTGGTGTGACAACCAAGCTGCCCTTCATATTGCATCCAACCCAGTATTTCATGAGCGGACTAAACATATTGAGATCGATTGTCATTTTGTTCGGGAGAAAATACAACAAGGTTTGGTAGCTACTGGATATGTGAAGACCGGAGAGCAATTAGGAGATATTTTCACGAAAGCTTTAAATGGAGTTAGAATAGATTATCTTTGTAACAAGTTGGGCATGATTAACATATATGCTCCAACTTGAGGGGGAGTGTTATAGTATATATGTAAATATAGTAGCTTATTAGTCTTCGTCCTTTATTGTAATTTTACCATTAGTGGTTTAGGGCTTCTATGTATGCCTATATATAATTGGCTCTAGTGTATAGAAAATATATTGAATTCTCTCATGTTTGATATCTTGATAACAACCAGAAGCAGAAGCTGAATTGACCAAGGCCTTCAACTACAAATGCACTGTTAGCAAAATATAAACTTAATACATGAACATGAACAAACTACAGTCTGAAGAGATGAGAGTTATTTAAATACATTTGAATGAATTAAGAAAAACTACATTTGAATGAATTAAGAAAAACTTACGCAATATAGCTTAGTCTTGACTCTTGATCTTCCCTACTTAGCTTAAAAGCAGAGAGACATTTATCTTGGGCTCGGTGGAAGATGTTGACCTATCATTGTCAACAACTTTTACCAATTACAACATGTTTGGAATGACTTTCTAAGCACTTAAAAAAGTAATTTTAAGTAAAAAACATAAAAAGTTATCCAACATAGTCTAAAAACTAAAAATAGGCAAATAAAATCAATCAATTTTATTGGAAGATGTAAAACGTATAATATATTTTTTAATTCTTCCAAATAAGAAGGTCAATCTTACAAGAGGCCTAACACTCCAATTGAGCTCCAATAATGCCTGCATGAGATTACCTTCAACTTGTTGAAAGATGTCTACCTGTTATTTTCAACAACATATACAAATTACAACTTAAAATACAAAGAAAATCAAATCAATCAAATTTATTCAAAGTCATAAAAAGTATAATATACTTTGGGATTGCTCCCACTAAGAAGGGTCAATCTAATCAAAAGTCCTACCTAACACTCCAATGCTTGCATGGAAAATTCTTGAGTTTGTTGAAGATGTCTACCTAATCAATGTCATCGTCAACGACTTTCATCAATTATTAGAACTTATAAAACAAGAAAAATAGAATCAGTCAATTTTATACAAAGATAAGACTATACATACTTTGGGATTGTTCCAACTAAGAAGGCCAAAATTATAAGAGTCCTATACTCCAATTGTGCTCCAAATCCTGAGCTTATTCAAAGATTTCTACCTAATATCGTCAACAATTTTTATCAATTAGAACTTAAAAGACCTGAAAAATCAAATCATATACTTTAGGATTATTCCAACTATAAAAGCCAAAAAGTCAATCTTACCCGTCCTAATACTCCAAATAACCTAGTACTCCAAATTGAGCTCCAATGCCTACATCAAACAATCTTGAGATTGTTGAAAGATATCTTCTTGTCATTGTCAACAACTTTTATCAATTATTCGAACTTAAGAAATAAGGAAAGTAGAAACAATCAATTTTATTGAAGTATAAAAGTATAACATACTTTGGTATTTTTCCAACTAAGAAGGTCAATTTTAAAAGAGTCCTAATACTCCAATTGAACTCAAATGCCTATATGGGACGATCTGGAGATTATTTGAGAAATATCTATTTGCCATTGACAATAACTGTTATCAATTATTAGAACTTAAAAACAAAGAGAAAATATAATAGACAATTTTGATGAAAGATAAAACTATAACATACTTTGTATTGTTCCAACCAAGAAGGTTAATGTTATTTAGAGTCCTAAAACTTCAATGGAGCTTTCAATGGGTGCATGGAACAATCTCAAGCTCGTTGAAAGATGTCTACCTATCATCGTCAACAAGTTTAATCGATTAGAACTTAAAAGACAAGATAAATCAAATCAATCAATTTTATTGAAGGATAAAAATATAACATAGTTTGAGACTGTTCCAACTAAGAAGGTCAACCTTATCAAGAGTCATAACACTCCAATCAAGCTCCCATTCCTACATGGAACAATCTTGAGCATGTTGAAAGATGTCTACCTATCATTGTAAATAACTTTTATATTAGAACTTCAAAGAAAAAGCAAACCAAATCAACAATTTTATTAAAATATCTAAATTTTATAATGTACCTTAGGATTGGTCCAACTAAGAAGATCGATGTTACAAGTCCTAATATTCCAATTGTGCTTCAATGCCTATATGGAACAATCTTGAACTTGTTCAAAGATGTCTACTTGTTATTGTTAATAACTTTTATCAATTAGAACTTAAAAGACAAGGAAAATCAGATCATATAATTTGGGATTATTCCAACTAACAAAGTCAATCTTACCAGAGTCCTAATACTCCAAATTGAGCTTCAATACTTGCCATGGATAATCTTGAACTTATTTAAGGATGTCTCTATTATAGTCAACAACTTTTATCAAT